>OU696533.1:67537351-77537351 GCA_916048285.2 Bellardia pandia
ACTTTAAAAACATTTCTAAGTGCGTAAAACCGCGACAAAAGAAGCTTGAAAGCAAACATTTAAAGTTGTGAAAATATTTAAAAAATAACAATTTTCAGCACAACGACTTTAAAAACATTTCTAAGTGCGTAAAACCTCGACAAAGGAGGATTGAAAGCCAAACATTTAAAGTTGTGAAAATTGTTAAAAATAACAATTTTCAGCACAACGACTTTAAAAACATTTCTAAGTGCGTAAAACCGCGACAAAAGAAGCTTGAAAGCCAAACATTTAAAGTTGTGAAAATATTTAAAAAATAACAATTTTCAGCACAACGACTTTAAAAACATTTCTAAGTGCGTAAAACCTCGACAAAGGAGGATTGAAAGCTAAACATTTAAAGTTGTGAAAATTGTTAAAAATAACAATTTTCAGCAAAACGACTTTAAAAACATTTCTAAGTGCGTAAAACCTCGACAAAGGAGGATTGAAAGCCAAACATTTAAAGTTGTGAAAATTGTTAAAAATAACAATTTTCAGCAAAACGACTTTAAAAACATTTCTAAGTGCGTAAAACCTCGACAAAGGAGGATTGAAAGCCAAACATTTAAAGTTGTGAAAATATTTAAAAAATAACAATTTTCAGCAAAACGACTTTAAAAACATTTCTAAGTGCGTAAAACCGCGACAAAAGAAGCTTGAAAGCCAAACATTTAAAGTTGTGAAAATATTTAAAAAATAACAATTTTCAGCACAACGACTTTAAAAACATTTCTAAGTGCGTAAAACCTCGACAAAGGAGGATTGAAAGCCAAACATTTAAAGTTGTGAAAATTGTTAAAAATAACAATTTTCAGCACAACGACTTTAAAAAACATTTCTAAGTGCGTAAAACCGCGACAAAAGAAGCTGAAAAGCCAAACATTTAAAGTTGTGAAAATATTTAAAAAATAACAATTTTCAGCACAACGACTTTAAAAACATTTCTAAGTGCGTAAAACCTCGACAAAGGAGGATTGAAAGCTAAACATTTAAAGTTGTGAAAATTGTTAAAAATAACAATTTTCAGCAAAACGACTTTAAAAACATTTCTAAGTGCGTAAAACCTCGACAAAGGAGGATTGAAAGCCAAACATTTAAAGTTGTGAAAATTGTTAAAAATAACAATTTTCAGCACAACGACTTTAAAAACATTTCTAAGTGCGTAAAACCGCGACAAAAGAAGCTTGAAAGCCAAACATTTAAAGTTGTGAAAATATTTAAAAAATAACAATTTTCAGCACAACGACTTTAAAAACATTTCTAAGTGCGTAAAACCTCGACAAAGGAGGATTGAAAGCCAAACATTTAAAGTTGTGAAAATTGTTAAAAATAACAATTTTCAGCAAAACGACTTTAAAAACATTTCTAAGTGCGTAAAACCTCGACAAAGGAGGATTGAAAGCCAAACATTTAAAGTTGTGAAAATTGTTAAAAATAACAATTTTCAGCACAACGACTTTAAAAACATTTCTAAGTGCGTAAAACCTCGACAAAGGAGGATTGAAAGCCAAACATTTAAAGTTGTGAAAATTGTTAAAAATAACAATTTTCAGCAAAACGACTTTAAAAACATTTCTAAGTGCGTAAAACCTCGACAAAGGAGGATTGAAAGCCAAACATTTAAAGTTGTGAAAATTGTTAAAAATAACAATTTTCAGCACAACGACTTTAAAAAACATTTCTAAGTGCGTAAAACCGCGACAAAAGAAGCTTGAAAGCCAAACATTTAAAGTTGTGAAAATATTTAAAAAATAACAATTTTCAGCACAACGACTTTAAAAACATTTCTAAGTGCGTAAAACCTCGACAAAGGAGGATTGAAAGCCAAACATTTAAAGTTGTGAAAATTGTTAAAAATAACAATTTTCAGCAAAACGACTTTAAAAACATTTCTAAGTGCGTAAAACCTCGACAAAGGAGGATTGAAAGCCAAACATTTAAAGTTGTGAAAATTGTTAAAAATAACATTTTCAGCAAAACGACTTTAAAAACATTTCTAAGTGCGTAAAACCTCGACAAAGGAGGATTGAAAGCCAAACATTTAAAGTTGTGAAAATTGTTAAAAATAACAATTTTCAGCACAACGACTTTAAAAACATTTCTAAGTGCGTAAAACCGCGACAAAAGAAGCTTGAAAGCCAAACATTTAAAGTTGTGAAAATATTTAAAAAATAACAATTTTCAGCAAAACGACTTTAAAAACATTTCTAAGTGCGTAAAACCTCGACAAAGGAGGATTGAAAGCCAAACATTTAAAGTTGTGAAAATTGTTAAAAATTACAATTTTCAGCACAACGACTTTAAAAACATTTCTAAGTGCGTAAAACCTCGACAAAGGAGGATTGAAAGCCAAACATTTAAAGTTGTGAAAATTGTTAAAAATAACAATTTTCAGCAAAACGACTTTAAAAACATTTCTAAGTGCGTAAAACCTCGACAAAGGAGGATTGAAAGCCAAACATTTAAAGTTGTGAAAATTGTTAAAAATAACAATTTTCAGCAAAACGACTTTAAAAACATTTCTAAGTGCGTAAAACCTCGACAAAGGAGGATTGAAAGCCAAACATTTATAGTTGTGAAAATTGTTAAAAATAACAATTTTCAGCAAAACGACTTTAAAAACATTTCTAAGTGCGTGAAACCTCGAAAAAGGAGGATTGAAAGCCAAACATTTATAGTTGTGAAAATTGTTAAAAATAACAATTTTCAGCACAACGACTTTAAAAACATTTCTAAGTGCGTGAAACCTCGAAAAACGAGGATTGAAAGCCAAACATTTATAGTTGTGAAAATTGTTAAAAATAACAATTTTCAGCACAACGACTTTAAAAACATTTCTAAGTGCGTAAAACCTCGACAAAAGAAGCTTGAAAGCCAAACATTCAAAGTTGTGTAAATTCTTAAAAATAACAATTTTCAGCACAACGACTTTAAAAACATTTCTAAGTGCGTGAAACCTCGAAAAAGGAGGATTGAAAGCCAAACATTTATAGTTGTGAAAATTGTTAAAAATAACAATTTTCAGCACAACGACTTTAAAAACATTTCTAAGTGTGTGAAACCTCGAAAAAGGAGGATTGAAAGCCAAACATTTATAGTTGTGAAAATTGTTAAAAATAACAATTTTCAGCAAAACGACTTTAAAAACATTTCTAAGTGCGTAAAACCGCGGCAAAGGAGGATTGAAAGCCATACATTCAAAGTTGTGTAAATTCTTAAAAATAACAATTTTCAGCAAAACGACTTTAAAAACATTTCTAAGTGCGTAAAACAGCGACAAAGGAGGATTGAAAGCCAAACATTTAAAGTTGTGAAAATTGTTAAAAATAACAATTTTCAGCAAAACGACTTTAAAAACATTTCTAAGTGCGTAAAACCTCGACAAAGGAGGATTGAAAGCCAAACATTTAAAGTTGTGAAAATTGTTAAAAATAACAATTTTCAGCAAAACGACTTTAAAAACATCTTCAACTGCGTAAAACCGAGGCAAAGGAGGATTGAAAGCCAAACATTTAAAGTTGTGAAAATTGTTAAAAATAACAATTTTCAGCACAACGACTTTAAAAACATTTCTAAGTGCGTAAAACCTCGACAAAGGAGGATTGAAAGCCAAACATTTATAGTTGTGAAAATTGTTAAAAATAACAATTTTCAGCAAAACGACTTTAAAAACATTTCTAAGTGCGTAAAACCGCGACAAAAGAAGCTTGAAAGCCAAACATTTAAAGTTGTGAAAATATTTAAAAAATAACAATTTTCAGCACAACGACTTTAAAAACATTTCTAAGTGCGTAAAACCTCGACAAAGGAGGATTGAAAGCCAAACATTTAAAGTTGTGAAAATATTTAAAAAAATAACAATTTTCAGCACAACGACTTTAAAAACATCTTCACCTGCGTAAAACCGAGGCAAAGGAGGATTGAAAGCCAAACATTTAAAGTTGTGAAAATTGTTAAAAATAACAATTTTCAGCAAAAACGACTTTAAAAACATCTTCACCTGCGTAAAACCGAGGCAAAGGAGGATTGAAAGCCAAACATTTAAAGTTGTGAAAATATTTAAAAAATAACAATTTTCAGCAAAAACGACTTTAAAAACATCTTCACCTGCGTAAAACCGAGGCAAAGGAAGATTGAAAGCCAAACATTTAAAGTTGTGAAAATATTTAAAAAATAACAATTTTCAGCACAACGACTTTAAAAACATTTCTAAGTGCGTAAAACCTCGACAAAGGAGGATTGAAAGAAAAACATTTAAAGTTGTGAAAATTGTTAAAAAATAACAATTTTCAGCAAAAACGACTTTAAAAACATCTTCACCTGCGTAAAACCGAGGCAAAGGAGGATTGAAAGCCAAACATTTAAAGTTGTGAAAATTGTTAAAAATAACAATTTTCAGCAAAACGACTTTAAAAACATTTCTAAGTGCGTAAAACCGCGACAAAAGAAGCTTGAAAGCCAAACATTTAAAGTTGTGAAAATATTTAAAAAATAACAATTTTCAGCAAAACGACTTTAAAAACATTTCTAAGTGCGTAAAACCTCGACAAAGGAGGATTGAAAGCCAAACATTTAAAGTTGTGAAAATTGTTAAAAATAACAATTTTCAGCACAACGACTTTAAAAACATTTCTAAGTGCGTAAAACCTCGACAAAGGAGGATTGAAAGCCAAACATTTAAAGTTGTGAAAATATTTAAAAAAATAACAATTTTCAGCACAACGACTTTAAAAACATTTCTAAGTGCGTAAAACCTCGACAAAGGAGGATTGAAAGCCAAACATTTAAAGTTGTGAAAATTGTTAAAAATAACAATTTTCAGCAAAACGACTTTAAAAACATTTCTAAGTGCGTAAAACCGCGACAAAAGAAGCTTGAAAGCCAAACATTTAAAGTTGTGAAAATTGTTAAAAAAAATAACAATTTTCAGCAAAACGACTTTAAAAACATTTCTAAGTGCGTAAAACCGCGACAAAAGAAGCTGAAAAGCCAAACATTTAAAGTTGTGAAAATTGTTAAAAATAACAATTTTCAGCAAAACGACTTTAAAAACATTTCTAAGTGCGTAAAACCGCGGCAAAGGAGGATTGAAAGCCAAACATTTAAAGTTGTGAAAATATTTAAAAAAATAACAATTTTCAGCACAACGACTTTAAAAACATTTCCAAGTGCGTAAAACCGCGGCAAAAGAGGATTGAAAGCCAAACATTTAAAGTTATGAAAATATTTAAAAAAATAACAATTTTCAGCACAACGACTTTAAAAACATTTCTAAGTGCGTAAAACCTCGACAAAGGAGGATTGAAAGCCAAACATTTAAAGTTGTGAAAATTGTTAAAAATAACAATTTTCAGCAAAACGACTTTAAAAACATTTCTAAGTGCGTAAAACCGCGACAAAAGAAGCTGAAAAGCCAAACATTTAAAGTTGTGAAAATTGTTAAAAATAACAATTTTCAGCAAAACGACTTTAAAAACATTTCTAAGTGCGTAAAACCGCGGCAAAGGAGGATTGAAAGCCAAACATTTAAAGTTGTGAAAATATTTAAAAAAATAACAATTTTCAGCAAAACGACTTTAAAAACATTTCTAAGTGCGTAAAACCTCGACAAAGGAGGATTGAAAGCCAAACATTTAAAGTTGTGAAAATTGTTAAAAATAACAATTTTCAGCAAAACGACTTTAAAAACATTTCTAAGTGCGTAAAACCGCGACAAAAGAAGCTTGAAAGCCAAACATTTAAAGTTGTGAAAATATTTAAAAAATAACAATTTTCAGCACAACGACTTTAAAAACATTTCTAAGTGCGTAAAACCTCGACAAAGGAGGATTGAAAGCCAAACATTTAAAGTTGTGAAAATTGTTAAAAATAACAATTTTCAGCACAACGACTTTAAAAACATTTCTAAGTGCGTAAAACCGCGACAAAAGAAGCTTGAAAGCCAAACATTTAAAGTTGTGAAAATATTTAAAAAATAACAATTTTCAGCACAACGACTTTAAAAACATTTCTAAGTGCGTAAAACCGCGACAAAAGAAGCTTGAAAGCCAAACATTTAAAGTTGTGAAAATATTTAAAAAATAACAATTTTCAGCACAACGACTTTAAAAACATTTCTAAGTGCGTAAAACCTCGACAAAGGAGGATTGAAAGCCAAACATTTAAAGTTGTGAAAATTGTTAAAAATAACAGTTTTCAGCACAACGACTTTAAAAACATTTCTAAGTGCGTAAAACCGCGACAAAAGAAGCTTGAAAGCCAAACATTTAAAGTTGTGAAAATATTTAAAAAATAACAATTTTCAGCACAACGACTTTAAAAACATTTCTAAGTGCGTAAAACCTCGACAAAGGAGGATTGAAAGCCAAACATTTAAAGTTGTGAAAATTGTTAAAAATAACAATTTTCAGCACAACGACTTTAAAAACATTTCTAAGTGCGTAAAACCGCGGCAAAGGAGGATTGAAAGCCAAACATTTAAAGTTGTGAAAATATTTAAAAAAATAACAATTTTCAGCACAACTACTTTAAAAACATTTCTAAGTGCGTAAAACCTCGACAAAGGAGGATTGAAAGCCAAACATTTAAAGTTGTGAAAATTGTTAAAAATAACAATTTTCAGCAAAACGACTTTAAAAACATTTCTAAGTGCGTAAAACCGCGGCAAAGGAGGATTGAAAGCCAAACATTTAAAGTTGTGAAAATTGTTAAAAATAACAATTTTCAGCACAACGACTTTAAAAACATTTCTAAGTGCGTAAAACCGCGACAAAAGAAGCTTGAAAGCCAAACATTTATAGTTGTGAAAATTGTTAAAAATAACAATTTTCAGCAAAACGACTTTAAAAACATTTCTAAGTGCGTAAAACCTCGACAAAAGAAGCTTGAAAGCCAAACATTTAAAGTTGTGAAAATATTTAAAAAATAACAATTTTCAGCAAAACGACTTTAAAAACATTTCTAAGTGCGTAAAACCTCGACAAAGGAGGATTGAAAGCCAAACATTTAAAGTTGTGAAAATTGTTAAAAATTACAATTTTCAGCAAAACGACTTTAAAAACATTTCTAAGTGCGTAAAACCTCGACAAAGGAGGATTGAAAGCCAAACATTTAAAGTTGTGAAAATTGTTAAAAATAACAATTTTCAGCAAAACGACTTTAAAAACATTTCTAAGTGCGTAAAACCTCGACAAAGGAGGATTGAAAGCCAAACATTTAAAGTTGTGAAAATTGTTAAAAATTACAATTTTCAGCACAACGACTTTAAAAACATTTCTAAGTGCGTAAAACCTCGACAAAGGAGGATTGAAAGCCAAACATTTAAAGTTGTGAAAATTGTTAAAAATAACAATTTTCAGCAAAACGACTTTAAAAACATTTCTAAGTGCGTAAAACCTCGACAAAGGAGGATTGAAAGCCAAACATTTAAAGTTGTGAAAAATGTTAAAAATAACAATTTTCAGCAAAACGAATTTAAAAACATTTCTAAGTGCGTAAAACCTCGACAAAGGAGGATTGAAAGCCAAACATTTATAGTTGTGAAAATTGTTAAAAATAACAATTTTCAGCACAACGACTTTAAAAACATTTCTAAGTGCGTAAAACCTCGACAAAAGAAGCTTGAAAGCCAAACATTTATAGTTGTGAAAATTGTTAAAAATAACAATTTTCAGCACAACGACTTTAAAAACATTTCTAAGTGCGTAAAACCGCGGCAAAGGAGGATTGAAAGCCATACATTCAAAGTTGTGTAAATTCTTAAAAATAACAATTTTCAGCAAAACGACTTTAAAAACATTTCTAAGTGCGTAAAACAGCGACAAAGGAGGATTGAAAGCCAAACATTTAAAGTTGTGAAAATTGTTAAAAATAACAATTTTCAGCAAAACGACTTTAAAAACATTTCTAAGTGCGTAAAACCTCGACAAAGGAGGATTGAAAGCCAAACATTTAAAGTTGTGAAAATTGTTAAAAATAACAATTTTCAGCAAAACGACTTTAAAAACATCTTCAACTGCGTAAAACCGAGGCAAAGGAGGATTGAAAGCCAAACATTTAAAGTTGTGAAAATTGTTAAAAATAACAATTTTCAGCACAACGACATTAAAAACATTTCTAAGTGCGTGAAACCTCGACAAAGGAGGATTGAAAGCCAAACATTTAAAGTTGTGAAAATTGTTAAAAATAACAATTTTCAGCAAAACGACTTAAAAAACATCTGCACCTGCGTAAAACCGAGGCAAAGGAGGATTGAAAGCCAAACATTTAAAGTTGTGAAAATTGTTAAAAAATAACAATTTTCAGCAAAACGACTTTAAAAACATTTCTAAGTGCGTAAAACCGCGGCAAAGGAGGATTGAAAGCCAAACATTTAAAGTTGTGAAAATATTTAAAAAAAATAACAATTTTCAGCACAACGACTTTAAAAACATTTCTAAGTGCGTAAAACCTCGACAAAGGAGGATTGAAAGCCAAACATTTAAAGTTGTGAAAATTGTTAAAAATAACAATTTTCAGCACAACGACTTTAAAAACATTTCTAAGTGCGTAAAACCGCGACAAAAGAAGCTTGAAAGCCAAACATTTAAAGTTGTGAAAATTGTTAAAAATAACAATTTTCAGCAAAACGACTTTAAAAACATTTCTAAGTGCGTAAAACCGCGGCAAAGGAGGATTGAAAGCCAAACATTTAAAGTTGTGAAAATATTTAAAAAAATAACAATTTTCAGCACAACGACTTTAAAAACATTTCTAAGTGCGTAAAACCTCGACAAAGGAGGATTGAAAGCCAAACATTTAAAGTTGTGAAAATATTTAAAAAATAACAATTTTCAGCACAACGACTTTAAAAACATTTCTAAGTGCGTAAAACCGCGGCAAAGGAGGATTGAAAGCCATACATTCAAAGTTGTGTAAATTCTTAAAA
Source organism: Bellardia pandia (assembly GCA_916048285.2). Classification (NCBI taxonomy): domain Eukaryota; kingdom Metazoa; phylum Arthropoda; class Insecta; order Diptera; family Calliphoridae; genus Bellardia; species Bellardia pandia. Next base: position 67,546,299 of record OU696533.1, read on the forward strand.
ATAACAATTTTCAGCAAAACGACTTTAAAAACATTTCTAAGTGCGTAAAACAGCGACAAAGGAGGATTGAAAGCCAAACATTTAAAGTTGTGAAAATTGTTAAAAATAACAATTTTCAGCACAACGACTTTAAAAACATTTCTAAGTGCGTAAAACCGCGGCAAAGGAGGATTGAAAGCCAAACATTTAAAGTTGTGAAAATTGTTAAAAATAACAATTTTCAGCACAACTACTTTAAAAACATTTCTAAGTGCGTAAAACCTCGACAAAGGAGGATTGAAAGCCAAACATTTAAAGTTGTGAAAATTGTTAAAAATAACAATTTTCAGCAAAACGACTTTAAAAACATTTCTAAGTGCGTAAAACCGCGGCAAAGGAGGATTGAAAGCCAAACATTTAAAGTTGTGAAAATTGTTAAAAATAACAATTTTCAGCACAACGACTTTAAAAACATTTCTAAGTGCGTAAAACCTCGACAAAGGAGGATTGAAAGCCAAACATTTAAAGTTGTGAAAATTGTTAAAAATAACAATTTTCAGCACAACGACTTTAAAAACATTTCTAAGTGCGTAAAACCGCGACAAAAGAAGCTTGAAAGCCAAACATTTAAAGTTGTGAAAATATTTAAAAAATAACAATTTTCAGCACAACGACTTTAAAAACATTTCTAAGTGCGTAAAACCTCGACAAAGGAGGATTGAAAGCCAAACATTTAAAGTTGTGAAAATTGTTAAAAATAACAATTTTCAGCACAACGACTTTAAAAACATTTCTAAGTGCGTAAAACCGCGGCAAAGGAGGATTGAAAGCCAAACATTTAAAGTTGTGAAAATATTTAAAAAAATAACAATTTTCAGCACAACTACTTTAAAAACATTTCTAAGTGCGTAAAACCTCGACAAAGGAGGATTGAAAGCCAAACATTTAAAGTTGTGAAAATTGTTAAAAATAACAATTTTCAGCAAAACGACTTTAAAACATTTCTAAGTGCGTAAAACCGCGACAAAAGAAGCTTGAAAGCCAAACATTTAAAGTTGTGAAAATTGTTAAAAATAACAATTTTCAGCACAACGACTTTAAAAACATTTCTAAGTGCGTAAAACCTCGACAAAGGAGGATTGAAAGCCAAACATTTAAAGTTGTGAAAATTGTTAAAAATAACAATTTTCAGCACAACGACTTTAAAAACATCTTCAACTGCGTAAAACCGAGGCAAAGGAGGATTGAAAGCCAAACATTTAAAGTTGTGAAAATTGTTAAAAATAACAATTTTCAGCACAACGACTTTAAAAACATTTCTAAGTGCGTAAAACCGCGACAAAGGAGGATTGAAAGCCAAACATTTAAAGTTGTGAAAATTGTTAAAAATAACAATTTTCAGCACAACGACTTTAAAAACATCTTCAACTGCGTAAAACCGAGGCAAAGGAGGATTGAAAGCCAAACATTTAAAGTTGTGAAAATATTTAAAAAATAACAATTTTCAGCACAACGACTTTAAAAACATTTCTAAGTGCGTAAAACCTTGACAAAGGAGGATTGAAAGCCAAACATTTAAAGTTGTGAAAATATTTAAAAAATAACAATTTTCAGCACAACGACTTTAAAAACATTTCTAAGTGCGTAAAACCTCGACAAAGGAGGATTGAAAGCCAAACATTTAAAGTTGTGAAAATTGTTAAAAAATAACAATTTTCAGCAAAAACGACTTTAAAAACATCTTCACCAGCGTAAAACCGAGGCAAAGGAGGATTGAAAGCCAAACATTTAAAGTTGTGAAAATTGTTAAAAATAACAATTTTCAGCACAACGACTTTAAAAACATTTCTAAGTGCGTAAAACCGAGGCAAAGGAGGATTGAAAGCCAAACATTTAAAGTTGTGAAAATTGTTAAAAATAACAATTTTCAGCAAAACGACTTTAAAAACATTTCTAAGTGCGTAAAACCTCGACAAAGGAGGATTGAAAGCCAAACATTTAAAGTTGTGAAAATTGTTAAAAAATAACAATTTTCAGCAAAACGACTTTAAAAACATTTCTAAGTGCGTAAAACCGCGACAAAAGAAGCTGAAAAGCCAAACATTTAAAGTTGTGAAAATTGTTAAAAAATAACAATTTTCAGCAAAACGACTTTAAAAACATCTTCAACTGCGTAAAACCGAGGCAAAGGAGGATTGAAAGCCAAACATTTAAAGTTGTGAAAATTGTTAAAAAATAACAATTTTCAGCAAAACGACTTTAAAAACATTTCTAAGTGCGTAAAACCGCGACAAAGGAGGATTGAAAGCCAAACATTTAAAGTTGTGAAAATATTTAAAAAATAACAATTTTCAGCACAACGACTTTAAAAACATTTCTAAGTGCGTAAAACCTCGACAAAGGAGGATTGAAAGCCAAACATTTAAAGTTGTGAAAATTGTTAAAAAATAACAATTTTCAGTACAACGACTTTAAAAACATCTTCAACTGCGTAAAACCGAGGCAAAGGAGGATTGAAAGCCAAACATTTAAAGTTGTGAAAATTGTTAAAAATAACAATTTTCAGCACAACGACTTTAAAAACATTTCTAAGTGCGTAAAACCGAGGCAAAGGAGGATTGAAAGCCAAACATTTAAAGTTGTGAAAATTGTTAAAAATAACAATTTTCAGCAAAACGACTTTAAAAACATTTCTAAGTGCGTAAAACCTCGACAAAGGAGGATTGAAAGCCAAACATTTAAAGTTGTGAAAATTGTTAAAAAATAACAATTTTCAGCAAAACGACTTTAAAAACATTTCTAAGTGCGTAAAACCGCGACAAAAGAAGCTGAAAAGCCAAACATTTAAAGTTGTGAAAATTGTTAAAAAATAACAATTTTCAGCAAAACGACTTTAAAAACATCTTCAACTGCGTAAAACCGAGGCAAAGGAGGATTGAAAGCCAAACATTTAAAGTTGTGAAAATTGTTAAAAAATAACAATTTTCAGCAAAACGACTTTAAAAACATCTTCAACTGCGTAAAACCGAGGCAAAGGAGGATTGAAAGCCAAACATTTAAAGTTGTGAAAATTGTTAAAAATAACAATTTTCAGCAAAACGACTTTAAAAACATCTTCAACTGCGTAAAACCGAGGCAAAGGAGGATTGAAAGCCAAACATTTAAAGTTGTGAAAATTGTTAAAAAATAACAATTTTCAGCAAAACGACTTTAAAAACATTTCTAAGTGCGTAAAACCGCGACAAAGGAGGATTGAAAGCCAAACATTTAAAGTTGTGAAAATTGTTAAAAATAACAATTTTCAGCAAAACGACTTTAAAAACATCTTCAACTGCGTAAAACCGCGGCAAATGAGGATTAAAAGCCAAACATTTAAAGTTGTGAAAATTGTTAAAAAATAACAATTTTCAGCAAAACGACTTTAAAAACATCTTCAACTGCGTAAAACCGAGGCAAAGGAGGAATGAAAGCCAAACATTTAAAGTTGTGAAAATTGTTAAAAAATAACAATTTTCAGCAAAACGACTTTAAAAACATTTCTAAGTGCGTAAAACCGCGACAAAGGAGGATTGAAAGCCAAACATTTAAAGTTGTGAAAATTGTTAAAAATAACAATTTTCAGCAAAACGACTTTAAAAACATCTTCAACTGCGTAAAACCGCGGCAAATGAGGATTAAAAGCCAAACATTTAAAGTTGTGAAAATTGTTAAAAATAACAATTTTCAGCAAAACGACTTTAAAAACATCTTCAACTGCGTAAAACCGAGGCAAAGGAGGATTGAAAGCCAAACATTTAAAGTTGTGAAAATTGTTAAAAAATAACAATTTTCAGCAAAAACGACTTTAAAAACATCTTCACCTGCGTAAAACCGAGGCAAAGGAGGATTGAAAGCCAAACATTTAAAGTTGTGAAAATTGTTAAAAATAACAATTTTCAGCACAACGACTTTAAAAACATTTCTAAGTGCGTAAAACCGCGACAAAGGAGGATTGAAAGCCAAACATTTAAAGTTGTGAAAATTGTTAAAAAATAACAATTTTCAGAACAACGACTTTAAAAACATTTCTAAGTGCGTAAAACCGCGACAAAGGAGGATTGAAAGCCAAACATTTAAAGTTGTGAAAATTGTTAAAAAATAACAATTTTCAGCAAAACGACTTTAAAAACGTCTTCAACTGCGTAAAACCGCGACAAAGGAGGATTGAAAGCCAAACATTTAAAGTTGTGAAAATTGTTAAAAATAACAATTTTCAGCAAAACGACTTTAAAAACATTTCTAAGTGCGTGAAACCTCGACAAAGGAGGATTGAAAGCCAAACATTTAAAGTTGTGAAAATTGTTAAAAATAACAATTTTCAGCACAACGACTTTAAAAACATTTCTAAGTGCGTAAAACCTCGACAAAGGAGGATTGAAAGCCAAACATTTAAAGTTGTGAAAATTGTTAAAATTAACAATTTTCAGCAAAACGACTTTAAAAACGACTTTAAATAATTGATGTTGCTCAACAAATTTCGCAAATTTGAACAGAGTACCATGCTTAACTGTCGTTTTATAAAAAAGTTACTTTGCTAATAAATCTACTAATCTACGACGGTACATAATAATTTTTGTCAACCAAGAACAAAGTATTCAAAAGGAACTAAATAAGTATTTCCGTTATACTATAGAAATCCATATTTAACATTTCAAGTCTGCATCTCTTTTTTACCCGTTATTTCTTTCTTTTTTTTTTTTGTGCATATTCTTTTTTATTGTATCTTCATTTTAAATGAACTAACAATAGGTATTCAAATCCTAAAACTAAAATTAATTAAGATAAGTCCAGCCAATGCTAGACAAAATCTAGTTTTCAAATTCGATAGGATATAATGAGCAACTTGTATTTATTCATCTGAGAGCGGTGGTGTCCCTCCTTCTCAAACGGCTATGACCGGGATGTTGTAAGATGTCTCGAGCGAGGGGATTTGGATGAGTTTCCAGCTTACCCAAATAAAGGGCCACGTGTTTAGTTATTTCCCATTTGACAAGTGGAACATCAAGATCGTTGTGTATGTTGTTGTTTTTAATATACCAAGGCGCGGTAGTTATCATTCGTAGAATTTTGTTTTGACGGCGTTGAATTTTCTCAATATTGGAGTTGGAGGCAGTGCCCCATAACTGGATACCATAGCACCAAATTGGCTTTAAGATTGAGTTGTAGAGTAGAAGCTTACAATCGAGCCGAAGGACGGAGTTTCTGCCGATGAGCCAATGAATTTGGGCTGCTTTCAGTTTCATTTGAGTCAGCTTAGCATCTATATGTGGTTTCCATGTGAGGCGACGGTCCAGATGAATACCAAGATATTTCACGTGTGAGTTTTGAGGCACTATATGGTCATTAATACGAACATGATTCCTACGTAGAGTAAATGTTACGTGGGTGCATTTCTGTTCATTTATTTTTATTCCCCATTGTCTTGCCCATTTCTCCACTTGCGTTACGTGGTGCTGTAATTGAATCGAGGCATCTTTTGGATCTTTGTGAGTACTGAAAAATGCCGTATCATCAGCAAATGTTGACGTGTGAATTTCATTGTTTGTTGGCATGTCTGCTGTGTACAGCAAGTATAGAATTGGTCCTAAGATACTACCTTGAGGGACACCAGCACCTATAGGTTGAGGACGGCTTAAATAATCACCTTCTTTAATCATAAACTGACGGTCGATTAAGTATTTCCATAGTAGGTGTTGAAGATTCACCGGCAAGTTCTGCTTTAATTTAGATATCAGGCCTTCATGCCATACTTTGTCGAAAGCTTGAGAGACGTCAATAAAGAGTGCCGAACAGTATCTCTTTTCCTCAAAGGTTTTTCTTATGACTTGTACCAATCTATGTGTTTGTTCTATTGTACTGTGTTGACGTCTGAAGCCAAACTGGTGATTGGGAATGCAGTTGTTTTCATTCAAAATCGGAGTCAGCTTGGTTATAAGCAATTTCTCGAATAATTTGGACATAGTTGGTAATAGACTTATTGGCCTATACGACTCAACTTTGCAGGGAGCTTTTCCCGGCTTAGGAATCATCTTTACTAGTGCAATTTTCCAATCCGGAGGGTAGTACTCAAGCCGTAAGATGGCATTAAAAAGAAAGAGGATTAATCTTTTTGCAATGCGAGGCAGCTCAAAAATCATTTTATTGCTGATTTTATCAAACCCAGGTGCTTTTTTAACATTTAAATTATCAATAGCCTCAACAACCTCCAGATATTGAAATCTTATTTGTACAGGTGGTCTGGCAGTGGTCTGGTAGTTGGCTAATGTCAGTATCCATATTGGGAGTGAATACATTTTTTAAATGGCTTACGAAAAGGTTGCCTTTTTCTTCGTTATTTCGTGCCCAAGATCCGTTCAAAGTACGCAGTGGAGGTTTTGCGATTACGGGTTTTCTTAGATTTCGGACTGCACGCCATAATGAATAATTTGACTGGGAAGTTGCGTCTAGACCTTCCAGATGTTGTTTGAGAGACTCTGCTTTTTGCGCCTCTAGCAAGATCCTAAGATTTTTGGTACATTCTCTCAACCTAGTTTTAAGTTGGGGCGATCTGTGTTGTTGCCACTCTCTTCGGACTCTCCTTTTTTCAGACAATAGTTGCTCAACATCTGCAGAAAAAACTCTGTTGTACCTATTCGGGCGGTAAGTGGAAGAAGCATGTTCTGCGGCTTTCTCGACATGTTCATTAAGACTTTTTATACAGGCATCGATGTCTTCAGCAGTTTTTAACGGGAGTTTCTCTGTGCAGTGAGTGCTGATGTATTTTTTGTATTTTAACCAATTCAGACGTTTGACAAGAAGTAAGGCATCAGTTACGATTTGCTGAGGACTTCTGATGGTGATTACAGTGGGTGAGTGATCTGAAGAAAGATCCAGTGAAGCCTCGACTTCAATGAGTTCCGGGGATACCCCTTTCGCCACGCCGAAATCGATAACGTCAGGAATTTTTTGCTGGTCAGTTGGCCAATAAGTTGGTTGACCAGTTGAAATCACATTCAGTCCCATTTCAGACAGGGAGTCGTACAAGATACGACCTTTAGGGCTAACGAGTCGTGAGCCCCAGAATGTATGCTTAGCATTGTAGTCGCCAGCCGCTATGAAACGGCTACCTAGTGATTTGTAAAAATCTCGATACTGATCTTTTGTTATTGATAATCTGGGCGGACAGTAAACTGACGAAATCACGAGGTTTTGACAAAAGTTCTCAATACAGATGTTTGTTGCTTGAAGATAACACTCTGAAAGACCACCCAATGAATGGTGTTTGATTCGCGATTTGACCAATATTGCCGAGCCACCACATGATCTATCTCTGGGGTCCTTGGTGTCGTAGAATGTATAACCACTTATTTTAAAAATGCTTCTCGACGTCATATGAGTCTCGGAAATCAGCATTACATCAAGTTTCTTATTAAAAAGAAAATATTCAAGTTCATTTTTGTGTTGGCGTATGCCGTTTGCGTTCCAGAAACATATTTTGAGACAGTTCATGGTCTATTAAGTATGGCCTGCAGTAGCGTGGACTGCATTTTTTGCATCTCCTGCATCATACTTGTCATGCTTGTCATGAAATGGTTCATGGATTGCACCAGATTCTCCATTATACCTTCAAGACGGCTAAAATTGTGGCTGTTTGTATCATTTATTGGTGATTCATTTTGCACTGTTGGTTGGTTAGATCTTAGCACGTTGGCATATGAAAATTGGCTAGTGGATGCTTGTGCTACGGGGGGAATAATTGTAGTAGGTACTTTTGTCGTCTGAGTAGGGGTAGAAGCGGGTTTGTTGATCAAGGAGCGTTTAACGACCTCGAAAACAGGGCAACCCCTGTAGTTGGCAGTGTGGTTTCCACCGCAATTGCTGCATCTTTTTACCCTGGAATCATCCAGGTTTATCGCACTTTGAGGTGTCATGAAGATCCCCACAAACAACACAAACAGTAGGCAACTTACAATAAGATTTAGTGTGACTATATTCTTGGCAGTTCGAACACTGTACTGGGCCAGATCGCTTATGAGGTTCTTCCACTGTAACTCTTCGGTGCATTATGAATTTCAAGTCATATATAGGATGTGTTTCATTTTTCTTCAGCTTAACATCACCAGGTTCTAACTCCACTCTAAATAATGGTTGAGGGATCCTATCTCTGTTTCTTATATTTGATACGGCCTTGATTTTAAAGCCTTTGTCGGCCAAACTGCTCTTGATCTCCTCAGGATCAACAAAAGAATCAATTCCCTTAATTACGACTTGTAGACCTTTTGCGCTTTTAAGTTGATACGTGTAAAAATTCTTTTTGCGTTTTTCAAATTCCGAAACTATTCTCCGATAGTCGTTTTCATTATTAACCTGAATCTTTGTTTCATTAATATTGCCACGCTTAATTGGAGTCACATAAAAAGAATTTTCACCAATTAATGAAACTAATATTTTTATAAGTTCGTTTGAGTTTTTTTCTCTTAAATATATTGGAGGTGGTTTTACTGGCTTATTCACAGCGTTAGGGACATAATTTTTCTCTTGGAGGATGGCAAAACGATTTTGCGAGCGTGGCTCTTCAGCATTCTTTGATAATTTTGCGGCTGGTGTAATTTCGGCAGATTTTGGGCTTCTGCCTCTCTTCGATACTGTTATATAACGGTCCATTCCTACCTGTGTTTTTTGTTTTTCTTCAACAGCAACTATAGGAGCGGCCTTATTTGTAGGAATTAATGTGCCTTTTGCAGCTGTTGACGTCTCTCCAATATTTGATAACGAGGACCTTGAAGAAGACGGTCCTTCAGTTATTTTTCTATTTAAATTAAATATGCTTTGGGCTAAGTTTGTGCCCTGTTCAACACATTTATTCAAGTTTGGTGCACTTGCACTTAAATTCAGATTTGTGCTTATTTTTGGTTTCACAGTTAAGTAGTTTTTATTAAATTCGGGATTTTTAATGTTCTCATTACTAACACTTGCCGAGCTCAACACGAAATAAGCATTTCGGCTCTGAGGCCCACTCGCACTGTTAGAATTGTTACTCATTCACTGTCTCACTGTATTTAATTTTCTAGTTTTCAAATAATTAAAAATAAATTATTACAATTTATTAATTTTTTATTGCACCTAGTGCAATTATTTGACTTTGTAAAGTTTTTCACCTATTACGAGTTTTTTTCCACTTTTTTATTTAATTTAACTTTTTATACTTTTGCACCTATTACGATTTTTTCACCGAAAATTCAGCCGCACTAAAAGTAACACGTCCGAACAGTTCGATGTATCAAGCACAATTCTTTCTTTCTAAAGGCCGTATTATGAAGAAATTACTTCTCAAATAGTTAAATTTGTGATTGCATAAAGCCACAACAAAAATTTAATTGCCTTGAAACAACAGACGCAAAAGTTTGGTACTTTTTTTTACCAAAACACACATTTTAGTTTGAATTTTCCAAATAAAAGTTTTTGCAATATTTTTTTTTGTCTTTTAATATATCGATATTTAATATTTGAAGTCTGCAGATCATTTATTAAGATTAAATAAAAAATTTCTATTCCTTGAATATAGAAAGTCCATTTCTAAAACACATTTATGCGACTACAGAAAGCTGAAATAGAATAGGGGTTGCTTCATAATAAAGACTATCATTATTTAAAAATAAAATTTTAATTTTTCCCCTTTTTAGCCTACTGACGCTTCGACGCATATATCTATCTACGTTCGAAGCATAGATACGTTCCAAATTTTAATCCAATCGGTGAATCCGTTTGGGATAACCGTTTTCCCCTTTTTATCCCGACATAGTCCAAGTTTTTAAAAACGATATAACCTATTGACGATTCAAAGCACAGTCATTAAAAAGTCGTAGAACTATGCTGAATATATCATTTATCCTGAATGTTATTAATGGTGGCATATGCTTTGGTTTTCTAATCAATGAAATCTCTTTCAACACTCCGCAACGTTTATCCAGTAATTTTGCACCTCTATCTGTGAAATTTTATAGAGCCAATTATGCTAACGCTGATCCCCTAAGAAGAATGTGTAATCAGTTTAACCAGTTGTACAGATTTATTGATTTTTCGTTAAATATTAATGTCATAAAAAAATTTATAATTGTTTTCTTAAACCCATAATTATTTGTTACATTTATTTTATTCCTTTATGTTTTTTTTTTACATTTAATTTATTTATTGGATCTTCAGAAATGAAATGACAATAAGTTTTCGAATCTTAATACTAAAAGAAAATAATAAGTCCAGCCAGTGCTAGACAAAATATTATGATACTACAAAAAATTTATATCCACTGATCCAGTCATCTGTTTTGCGCTTGAGTTAAAGCAAGGGTATCCCTCCTTCTCAACCGAACATGGCCAGTAAAGTTAAGGATATCTCGTGCAAGTGGGTTTGGATGGTGTTCAAGTTTGCTGACATATTTTGAGGCGTGTTTTGTAAATTCGACTTTCACCAAAGGAATGCCTAGATCTTTGTGGATTCGAGAATTTTTAACATACCATGGAGCTGCAGTAATTGTACGTAGAATCTTATTTTGACCCCTTTGAATTTTTTCAATATTGGATGCTGAGGCAGTACCCCATAATTGAATTCCATAACACCAGATTGGCTTTAGAATTGCATTGTACAACAAAAGTTTGCAATCCAACTTTAATGTAGAATTTCTGCCGATTAGCCAATTAATTTGCACTGCTTTTAATCTCATCTGGGTAAGTTTTGCGTCGATATGAGACTTCCAAGTTAAACGACGATCGAGGTGGATTCCGAGGTATTTGACTTCATTGTGTTGCGGGATAATTTGATTATTTATTCTGATGAACGAGCATGTATCTTTTCGCAATGTGAAAGTTATATGAATACATTTCTGTTCGTTAACCCTGATTTTCCAAAGCTCAAGCCAATTCTCTAGTTTATAAACATATTTCTGCAAGTTCTGTGATGCTATTTGATGGTCCTTATGAACGCTAATAAAGGCTGTATCGTCTGCAAAAGTTGAAGTATGTATTATGGGGTCTAACGGCATATCGGATGCATAAATCAAATATAAAGTTGGACCCAGTATGCTACCCTGGGGTACTCCTGCTTCAATTGGCTGAGCGGGGCTTAAAAAATCGCCTTCTTTGATTGTAAATTTGCGACCATATAAATAACTTTTCATAAGTTTGTGGGTGTTAGCAGGCAGAGTTAATTTAATTTTATGCATTAAACCTTCATGCCAAACTTTGTCGAACGCTTGCGACACATCAATGAAAAGGGCGGAGCAGTATTTTTCTCTTCAAACGACTGTCTTATCACATTTACCAATCTGTGTGTTTGTTCGATGGTACTGTGTTTAGCTCTGAACCCGAATTGGTGATTTGGGATACATTGAGTGTCGTTCAGAATTGGAATCAACTTAACCAATAACAATTTTTCAAACAGTTTTGAAATTGTCGGCAGTAGACTAATTGGCCTATATGACTCTACTTTAGTGGGGTCCTTCCCTGGCTTAGGAATTATGGTAATCATAGATACCTTCCAATCTGCAGGATAGTATTCTAGGCGTAAAATAGCATTGAAAATAAATAGGATAATTCTTTTAGAGACACGAGGTAACTCCACAAGCATTTTGTTGCTGATTTTATCCATACCTGGAGCTTTTTTAAGATTCAGAGTACCAATAGCGCTTTGAACATCATTAAAGTTAAGTCTTAGAGGTACAGGAGGTCTAATAAATTCCTTTATGTTAAATAATATTTTGTAAACTGTCTGTAAGGAATTCATTTCCATAGACAAATTAATAAATAAATAAATATATCAACGTTCCAAATTTCAATCAAACTGTTATATTCTTTTGTGATTACCGTTTTTTCCCGACCTGGTCCAAGCTTTGAAATAAGATAAAGACTATAGACGCTTCTAATCACGGATATATCTTCGTTCAAATGTTAAATCCAATCGGTTGAGCCTCTTGAGATTACGGGTTTTCCCCTTCTTATCCCGACCTGGTCCAATATTTACACATATATTTACGTTTAAAATTTCAATAAAATCGGTTCAGCTGTTTGGTGTTATCGGTCTTTCCCCTTTTTTGAAAAAATATATAGGCTGTTGACGCTTTCAAGCATAGATATATTCACATTTTAAATTTTAAATAAAATTGGTGCAGCCGTTTGATTTTACCGGTTTTCCTCTTTTTGTATAAACTGACAATTCCTCTTTTTACTCACTTTTACCCCTTTGATAAAAGACTGTCGGAAAAGTACTTTTCCAATAAAAATTTTTGTGGCTATAGAAAGAAAAATTAAAAAACCGGTGCTTCATAACATTAATTAAGAACAAAATATTAAAATTTTACCAGTTTTCCTCGTTTTATGCCTTCCTGAAAAAAATGTAAAGCCTAATCGCATTTCATGTATAGATCTATCTACATACCTAATTTAAAAAATCGGTAAAGCCGTTTGGGATTGGTTGTTTAAGAAAAAAGATACCAATTTTACCGGTTTTTACCCATTTTATTCCTTCCTGGTTGAAGTCTTGAAAACAAATATAGCCTATTGACGCTTCCCAGTATAGATCTATCTACGTTCCGAGTTTCATTAAAATCGGTTCAGCCGTTTAAGCGTGATTGCGGAACAAACAAACAAATGCATTTACGCTGTGAAAAACAAGTAAGAAAGTATAGTCGATCAAGCCCGACCATATAATACCCTACACGGAGTATATGTAGAAAACAGTTTTTCAGAAATGGGCGTTATATGATAGATTTAACCTATTGTGGACCGATCATCCAAAAATTTAGTGTCATGATGGCTGTGAATATACATAAATATTATATGTGTTAAGTTTTATCTCGATATAAATACTTTTAAACGATTTATGGAGCTTAAAGTGAATTACGGAGAGGGTCTTATATGGGAGTTTTGACTAATTATCATATTAAAATTGGACCGTATTATTTTTAGACATATGAAATATATTTTCGTTCAATATTATTTGGAAAGCAGCATTTTCGACCGAGTTATTCCCTTTAAAGTGATTTTCGGAAGTTGCTTTTATATGGGAGCTACGAATAATTATGGACCGATGTGATTTGGCTTTATTTACCACTTATTTGTAAAGCAATTTGTTTGGATACTTGCATAATTCAATTATTTATGATCATTAAACCCCAATTTTGGGAGGGCATTTGTATGGGGGCCAGGTGAAATAATGGACCGATTTCCACTAGTTTCAATCCCATCCATCCTTGGGCCGAAGAAATATCACGTACTAAATTTTATTGAAATATCTTTAAAATTGCAACCTGTACTCTGCGCACAAGCTTTACATGGACAGCCAGCCAGACGGACGGACGGATGGTGGTGTAGGGTATAAAAAGAAAGTGATAAAATCATTTCTATCCCTTGATTAAAATAGTTTTCCTCAAGCCCTTCAAAATAGTGGTTTACAACTCTAATTGCATCTTCATCTTTCATTTGCCAGTTATGAATTTTTTGATTTGGGAACAGGTAAAAGTCACTGGGAGCTAAATCAGGATAATAATAGTGGATGGTCAAGCAGCTTGTGCTTAAATTCATTGATTGTAGCCATTGTTAAAATACTCTTGTGCGCTGGTGTGTTGTCTTGATGAAAAATAATTTTTTTGTGTTGTAAGCCAGGAGGTTTTCTCGAATTTTTACATTTAATTGATAAAAAATGTAGCAATAGTACTCTGAACTTATTGTTTTACCCTTTCGCAGATAGTAAATCCATAAAATACCTTTGAAGTCCCAAAAAACCGTTGGCATAACCTTACCAGACGATTGAATTCTTTTTGGTCGACTGTCAAGAAATGCGGCACCTATCTTGAAGAAAGCTTTTTCATCTGTAGTTCTTCATGCAAAATGAAATGGACTCTATCGTTTGAGATGCCCATGATATTAGCTATTTCACGCACTTTTATTCGTCGATCATTTAATACCATATATGGCACTTTGGCTACAATTTCTGTTGTTGTTGCTGTTTTTGGACGTCCACTACGTGGTTCATCCTCAATGCTTGTTAACCACGTCTAAATTCAGCAACCCAAGTTTTTAGTGTTGCATATGAAGGAGCACTTTCACAATTCCTTGTTCCGATAAACCTTTTTTATACCCTTCACCACCATAATTGGTGAATGAGGTTATAAATAAGTTTGTCATTCCGTGTGTAACACTGTGAATATATCGACAGTTCAATTCCAAACCATGCTATGTCGACTTAGCATGTTTATATTTATTGCGTTTTTGAATTTAGATTTTTTCAACTTAAATTCTGTCAAATTTTGGTTGTGATTGGCTAGTCCAATCAATATCGCCTGTAAACTTTAGGAGATTTTCCTGCAAAACTCACTTTTTCGACTTAGCATGTTTTGGAATTGAGCTGTCGATATATTATTGATGACGAACACGCTCATGTCCACTTCCGTGATTCTGAGTCGATCGGTATACTTTAAGTTGGACCAATATTTCTACGTTTTAACATGCTCCACTTTTGGATGCGTATAACTGTTTATAGGGAAAAGATAACTTCTTGCACGTTTTTATTATTTTGTTTAGAATTTTATCACAAATACAGGTAATATTTTAGAAAATTTTTCCGTAGGCCAACCATATGAAAATTTCTGTCGTCGTGTAAAGACGTATTTTTTCTCGTGGGCTCTGTTAACATCGCCTTTTTTCGCAATTAATAACAAAATTAATAACAAAAATTACGAAAATTAAAACAAAATTTAAAAATAAACAAATTGCACAAAATATCGAACAAAAATAATAATAAGATAATTTAAATGAAACAAAACAAAACATTAACAACAAAAAAATTGCAAAATTAAAACAATACATACATATAATAAATCTAAGAGTAAAAACCAAAAAATTCTATTTTTTGTTTTTTCTCTTACAATAACCTAAAGTACAATAAGCTTTGAAGTGTTAAAAACAAAATATAAATACAGCAACAATCATAATCATCTGTAATAGCTCCGAGATACCGAATTATTGCCAAATAAAATGTTTCTACACCACTGTGTAGTGGCTTACGTTTTGAGTATAAATAAATGTTATAGCCGAAAAGAAAACTATATCATGATTTATAATACATAAATATACAACAAAGTTTTATATATGTATACATATGTATGCACTTACATATATGTACATATGTATATACATATATTTAAGGGTAGGGATTTAAAAACCGCCAACTTGATAAAGCTTTGGATGGATTAAATCTCCATTATTCCCCAGTATGTATGACTGTATTTCATTTGTTGGTATTTACAATTGTTAGATTTTTTTCTTCTTAATGCTTTTTATACATGTGTACATATCTATTTTGCAGTATTTATGTAACTACTTGTATGTATGTTTTTAGTACAAACAATTTAACTTTGGCTGGTAAAATAATAACACCGAGAAAACAATAACTTTGTCAGCACCATGGTGCGAGTATTTTACAAGTGTACTTCCATCTACATTCATATGTATGTATGTATATCCATAAGTTTTAAAGCTGTATCAAAAGGATAACAACTGGGTTTGTGTAAATGTATGAAATTTGCAAAGTTTACAAATTTTGTTTCTTGTCTCTCAAAACTGTAACAAACTGATATTAAATGCAGTGTTGCCAACTAACGCAGCATCCTAGTTTAAGCAAATGACACTGTTTTTTATATATGAACATTAAACAAGTTAAAATGCTATATTCGACTGGGCCGAATATTAAATACCCTGCAACTAAATACAATAACTAAACTGGTAATAGGACTGAATATCCTCATTTAGTGTTTTTTATTCAGTCCATTTATAATTGATGTGCTTACCAATTCTTACAATTGTCACCACACGTTAAGAAACAGAGCATAAAAAAGGTAAGGTTATAAGATGAAGATTCTTTTGGTTAAATTTCATATCAATAAAGTTACATAGAAGAGTTTAATCGTTGGTTGTTATAATATGTACGAGTATACATATATATTGCCATTTATGGACTGACAGCTTCAAAATCCTGTAACGTAATTGCAGTAATTAATATGATTTTTCGATTAGAATTTTTAATCTGTATAAAAGTTGGTTCGATATCGATATATACCTTTTTTTTTGGTAAAATAGTTTTTTGGAAATGGTCCTTTTATAGCAGCTATGACCAATTCTTAAATAAATAAATTCTTAAATATCGGAACAGTGAATTTTATGCATATGAGGACATTTCATGTCGAATTTCAACATCATAATGGTATATGGGGATATGGTCAAATAATGTATACCGAAATTCACAAAATTCTGTAGTAGATAGATTTTTGTGTACCTATATGTAAATGATATATGTAAAGTTTTGAGTCGGTACCGATATTTATATAAGTATTATATAAATTTATATAAGTATTATGTAAATGTATGTATATAAGTATTAATGTCTTGTTCGGATGTGGTACTTATATGGGAGCTATGGGCGGACCATCATAAAATTTTATACAACAATTTATATGTCTATAAGGATTATTTGCATCGAGTTTTGTTCTTTATATGGGGTCTTTGATCAAACATGGGCCAAACTAAACAGAATTTTGTTTTATGATTTCTTTTTACATAAAACTTATTTTTGTTGAAGTTTGTATTGATTTTGCAATTTTATAGGCTTCTATGTACCACTGAACCATATTTTGGGAAAAAAAATTTGTATGGGGGTATTGAGAAATCATGGACCGATTCTTCTCATTTTCATCACACGAAATTGTATGGTATTATCTGCAATATATTTAAACAAAATAGCAAACAATTAGTGAAAAATATCATATTTGGATGGAGGTTGTCACACATTTTGATCCATAACTTGTGTTCTACTATACCAATTTTGCTCACTGTAAATACAAAACTGCTTAGGATATTAGGTTAAGTTCTCTGTCTGTCTGACTCTGTAAAACACTCTAATACAGAGTCTGACAGACAGAGAGCTTAACCGACTTAGAATTCTATAAGGATCAAGAATATATATACTCACACGGAATGATAAACTTGCAGATACGTGCACATTAAGGACACGATACTAACATGTGAGCTTGGAGCAAATAATACGAAAGGTTTTATGCTATTCTTAAAATTTGTCGTAGTTTAGTCAATTTAACTCTTACTTCTAGAAAATATTTAACTGCATATTGTGTCAAATTAATTGACAACTTTTACAAAAAGAAGTATTTATTTAAAAATAAATTAATATTTTGTTGCAAATCCATTGTTATCGATAACAGATCGACTACAGCAAGGCATTGAGGTCACCAAATTTTTACATACACTACTGGGAATGGCTTCCCCAGCTTTTTTTGTTTCAGCAAAGAGATAATTAAAATTGCTTATTTTTACAACTTGCCATAAGTTCTCAATCGGATTGAGATAAGGACTGCATGAAGGCCAATCAAGAACAGTATCCGAATTGTTAAAAAATCATTACTTGACGTGACGAGCCGTCGGAGCTTCGGATCCTTATCTTGTTTGTTAAAAATTCTTGCATACTGAAATTTATTCATATTTTCCTCAATTTCGTGCAGCGGTCCAACATAACGCAACAGCATAACACCCAAAGCATTATCGAACCTCCTCTATGCTTCCAAGTTGCACGAATGCACTTTGGATCAAATTCTTTTAACTTTAGCCGGCGAACATATGTTTTTTGTCTGGAGAGACGCTATTGATTTTGGTTTCCTCCGTAAATAACACGCTTTTCGATTCTACAATCAACTCTTTCCGAATTCGAGTCTCTTCTTTCGGTTACGTTCAGACAGTAATGGCTTCTTTTGTGAAATTCTTACAAACAGTCCAACTTCCGCAATCGACGTTTTCCTGTATCTACAAATGGTTTTGCATCGTTTTGGCTAAAGACTGCAATCTGAATCTCATTTGCGGATACATGCGGTTTTTCGACACGTGCACAATCAGTGCATCTTCATGAACTGTCGTAATACGTCTTCTTTTTTTACGAGCCACCTTTTTTGTAGTCGAATGCCTTCTGAAATATTTCCCCGGTTAAAAACTCATTGCTTTTGAAACATTCAAGGCTGTTGTGATTTCCCTATATGTGTTACCATTCTGATGTATCTGGCATAATACTGACATCATATGATTTACATTTACCCATGTTAAACAAGTATTAAGAACTTTTCATATACTGAAAAACACTCTGTGTTAATTTAACTTTTAAAAATTACCAACATTTTCAAATGTTAATAATTCTATCAATTTAGTGCACGATTAATTTATTTCGCAAAAAAATAAAATGTGTTAAATTTTAACGTTTTATTTAATAAATATTTCCTTTAACAAAACGATTTAAATATTGAATACTACTGTCCTTAATTACTTGCACTTAGCTGTATATACATTAGGTATGACATAGTGAACGATTTTGCGATTTCGAATCGCTACCGCCTTTTATTTTGTTAGGCTTGGGAAAAAAATGGACGGGACAAAAAATGGGGGACTTTGGTTGAGGATAAATGGCGCCTCATCGAGGTCAAAGTTCAAGGTAAGAGTGAAAAAATTAATAAAATGTCCAATAACTGCCGCGGAGTCGCCCCTAGAGTAGTAAAATGTCAGACTGACCCCCATTAATTTTTTCTCCCCAACATTTTTGTAGAACATACTTACACCCTATCTTCGCTCCTTAAGGGACTTGCCCTACAAAAGTTAGAGTTTTATAAATTTTACCCCCATCGACCTAACAAGTTTCAGGGCGCCTCTGGAGAATTCAAATGTATGACCAACCCCCAATAATTTTTCCTCCCCAACATTTTTGTAGAACATACTTGTACCATATCTCTGCTCATTAGGGTACTTTCCCTTCAAATACTGATTTATAATTTTGCCCTCTGACCTAACTATTTTAATTGCGCCTCTGGAGGATTCAAATGTATGACCAACCCCCATTGATTTTTCCTCCCCAACATTTTTGTAGAACATACTTATACCCTATCTCTGCTCCTTAGGGTACTTTCCCTTCAAATACTGATTTATAATTTTGCCCACTCGACCTAACTATTTTAATTGCACCTTTGGAGGAGTCAATTGATTTTTCTCACGCAACATTTTTGTGAAAGACACCCACCTTCTATATCTGGTTCTTAGAATACTTCCCTTCAAATAAGGTTTTATAAATTTGCCTCCTCGTCCTAACTACTTTCAGGGTGCCTCTGAAGGAGTCAAATGTATATTCCAAACCTCTTTCTCTGCTCTTTAAGGTACCTCAAATATACAAATTTTTTTTATATAAATTTTGTCCCTATTGTTCTAAGTGGTTCCAATACAAAAAAACAGTTTTATGTATCTTTGATATTTGTATTAAATTGAGTTCAATTAAAAGTTTGAGTGCGATATGTATGTATGTAAGTATTTTATTTTAATTTATTAAATAATTTTTGTAATAAAGAGGATGTTTTTCCTATTTTCGGCAACGACTTGCAGTAGAAATATTTTTTCTTCCTCGTTGCTGCACAAAATATTGTTGTAGTCCTCTATTATTTATACGCCTCTTTCGGCAGAATCGTTGACAACATGCAATTTTTGCTGTGTTTGTAGTGCTTGTTGGTAGTCTTCATGCTTTTCCCAAGTTTCTGGATCACTATCAAGAAAATCTTTTGACAATCCGAGGCGAAGAAAAATTGTTCCTGTGTCTGATGTAACATAATGACTCAAATTTTTCTCCATTAATTTTTCTTATACTTCTTTTGGTGTCAATGAAATTCTTTTAACACTTTTGAAGTCACAAAAATATACTCGAGAAACATTTACTCTATCCTCTTCTGCCTCGCTATCTTCATCATAATATTCCTCCATGTCATTGCCCGACAGTTCTTCAGCGAATTTCTCTTCATCCTTCTCAAATGTACGAATTGCATCTGCCATTTTTCACTTTGTATCAAAGGGTACATTCTGATTAAATAATGCAAAAGCAAGAGCTTCCCAACTAAGATACCAGAGATGTCCACAGAATCTCTTAACCTACTGGCATTAAACTGTCTCATCAATTGAAGCATAATGAATAATCGCTTTTAAAAAGTTCAAGGCATTATTTGGGGCTTCTCCTGCTTTGGTAGCACTAAACCAAGCTTTAAGATAAAGAGTTACTATGAAAATAGTAACATTGCGAAGTCCGTTTAATTAATCTTCGCTTAAGTCGAGAAATTTGCAGAATAAAAACATTTTTACAGAGTATATGCCTTTGGCCATTCATCGAGCATGACTGGTAGGTCCTGGTGGGCTAAAATTATGGTTGGGAATATTTACACCAAGGAACAGCAAAACGATTTCTAAAAATTCCTTGTAGTCGCCTCTGGGTTGTTTTTCGTTTAATTGAGCCTTGGATTGTCAAAAGATTTCCTTGAAAGAGGCGTAAAAATAATAGAGGACTACAACAATATTTTGTACCGCAACGAGGAAGAAAAAATATTTCTACTGCAAGTAGAAAAATTATTACAAAAATTATTTAATAAATTAAAATAAAATACTTACATACATACATATCGCACTCAAACTTTTAATTGAACTCAATTTAATACAAATATCAAAGATACATAAAACTGGTTTTTTGTATTGGAACCACTTAGAACAATAGGGACAAAATTTATATAAAAAAAATTTGTATATTTGAGGTACCTTAAAGAGCAGAGAAAGAGGTTTGGAATATACATTTGACTCCTTCAGAGGCACCCTGAAAGTAGTTAGGACGAGGAGGCAAATTTATAAAACCTTATTTGAAGGGAAATATTCTAAGAACCAGATATAGAAGGTGGGTGTCTTTCACAAAAATGTTGCGTGAGAAAAATCAATTGACTCCTCCAAAGGTGCAATTAAAATAGTTAGGTCGAGTGGGCAAAATTATAAATCAGTATTTGAAGGGAAAGTACCCTAAGGAGCAGAGATAGGGTATAAGTATGTTCTACAAAAATGTTGGGGAGGAAAAATCAATGGGGGTTGGTCATACATTTGAATCCTCCAGAGGCGCAATTAAAATAGTTAGGTCAGAGGGCAAAATTATAAATCAGTATTTGAAGGGAAAGTACCCTAAGGAGCAGAGATATGGTACAAGTATGTTCTACAAAAATGTTGGGGAGGAAAAATTATTGGGGGTTGGTCATACATTTGAATTCTCCAGAGGCGCCCTGAAACTTGTTAGGTCGATGGGGGTAAAATTTATAAAACTCTAACTTTTGTAGGGCAAGTCCCTTAAGGAGTGAAGATAGGGTGTAAGTATGTTCTACAAAAATGTTGGGGAGGAAAAATTAATGGGGGTCAGTCTGACATTTTACTACTCTAGGGGCGACTCCGCGGCAGTTATTGGACATTTTATTAATTTTTTCACTCTTACCTTGAACTTTGACCTCGATGAGGCGCCATTTATCCTCAACCAAAGTCCCTCATTTTTTGTCCCGTCTATTTTTTTTCCAAGCCTAACAAAATAAAAGACGGTAGCACTTCAAAATCTTGTTGTAAAAATTTTCATATATCACTATGTCATATCTAATATACATACGGATGGGTATAAAAGACAATCAACATGCTGCGTTTTTAAGCGTCAAACACAATATTTGTTGGTGCTTCGGCACACCAGCAGACACATTCGAAAACTGAGGATACCCTCGTTGTTGTAAAGTTTTTTAAAATAATAACAAAAATAGAACACACACATACTCACTCCCAACATAAAAGTAAAAACCAAGTAAAAACAAATATTACAAAAATAAATAAGTAAATGTATGATTCTGCTAAAGAATGAGTTTAACGTTTAAGATTTATTTGAAAACAGTGAAAAGGAAGCACCTAAAGTCGTCTATCTTTATGTCAGATATAGAAAACAAAAAAATCCTCACACAAAATCAGTCGTACTCATGCATATGTATGTGTGTGTATACAGTATGATAAGAAAGACTTTTTACAATCTACAAGGAAAGATCGTACAATTTTCTAGAGCATGACAAAATTAATTTAGTATTATCTATTGCAATGTAAATTACACGAATAATGAACTTAATCACCAAATCAGTATGGTTTACAATCAAACATTTTGCCAGAAATTAAGAGACCATTGTTTCAATATTGCAGTATTAGCGTGTAATGCAATCATTAAAAAACATTAATTGTTATTTTGCGTAAAGTAGTATACGACATTTCTAAATTGCTGATCCGATTGAGATAAATATTTCATGGACATATTTTTCATCTGATATTTGCATCCACTTACCACGTTGAATGTAGAAATAGGACAAACAGAACTTATTTCTCTGAACTCGAACATCTCCTATCAGAAAAAAGAAGAAAGAGAAGAGAGTGGCAAGTTCACAGGTCTCCTGAACTGAAAGCTAGGCTACGGGTATGCAGAGATATACTAAGACATTTCTTAGAAACCCAAAGAACGGCCTCACTTAGATCTTACTTGGAGGGTCTTGATAGTACCCCACATCTGACTATTCGTTATGGAAGGCGGCACGAGGTTTAAAAAGACCAGTGAGAGGAAAACCTCCTTTGCGAAATCCGACTGGTGACTGGGCTAGAAATGATTCCGAGAAAGGGACATTATTTGTTAACCATTTGAGAAATGTGTTTACTATAAACAACTCAAATAATAACGAATCTGATTTGCCACCACTTGTTATAAGGCCTCCTGTACCTCTAAGACTAAACTTTCGTGATGTCCAAAGTGCTATTGGTACTCTGAACCTTAGAAAGGCTCCAGGTATGGATACAATCAGCAATAAAATGCTTGTGGATATACCTCGTGTAGCTAGAAGAATTATCCTCTTTATCTTCAACGTTATTTTACGTCTAGAATACTATCCTGCAGATTGGAAGGTATCTATTTTTACCATGATTCCAAAGTCAGGATAGGACCACACCAAAGTGGAGTCATATAGTCTACTGCCGACAATTCCTAAACATAATTTATTTATTTATTTATTATTATAACATAATGAAGTCAAATACCTCGGCATTCACCTCGACCGCCGTTTAACTTGGAAGTCTTATATTAAAGCGAAACTTACACAAATGAGATTAAAAGCAGTGCAACTTAATTGGCTAATTGGCAGAAATTCTTCACTAAAGTTGGATTGCAAACTATTGTTGTACAATGCAATACTAAAGCCAATCTGGTGCTATGGAATTCAATTATGGGATACTGCCTCAGCATCGAACATTGAAAAAATTCAAAGGGGTCAAAATAAAATTCTACGTATAATTACTGCAGCTCCATGGTATGTTAAAAATTTTCGAATCCACAAAGATCTAGGCGTGCCATTAGTAAAAGTCGAATTTACAAAATATGCGTCAAAGTACGTCAGCAAACTTGAACACCATCCAAACCCACTTGCACGAGACATCCTTAACTTTAGTGGACACAATCGGTTGAGTAGGAGGGATACCCTTGCTTTAACTCAAGCGCAAAACAGATGACTGGATCAGTTGATGTGAAATTTTTTAGTATCATAAAAATTTTTGTCTAGCACTGGCTGGGCTTATTATTTTCTTTTTAGTATTAAGATTTGAATACTTATTGTCATTTCAAGATATGAAGAATTAATAAATAATTAAAGGCAATAAAAAAAAATTTCCAAAATGATACTTATTAGCAGTTAAAATACTTTAAGATAAGTAAGAAATACATGGATATTTTAAACATTATTAAACGTATGGTCTGAATTTAAAATTTCGATAAAAAATAGTACAAATTCGAAACAAAATTGGAATTTTTTTATATTAGAATGATCTTTAAAATATGTCCAAAAAATTGCAACAATGGTGACTTTTTTCAACTTATGGTGTTTTCTTTTCTGAAATAAAATGTTACACCTTTATTATGTACATTTTTATAATGTTTACCCCACATTTTAAAGATGTCGCATTTTTAATGGCCTGAATAGAACATAAAATCACAACAGTTTAACACTTTTTTTCATGTACAGCTGTTTTTGTTTTTTTTTTTTTGTTGTTAAAAAAGAAGAAGCAGATGGCTCCCTGGTAAGATCGCTTGAAATAAGACAGAATATCTCTCAAAGAGACCAATGGCACCTTCCCGACTAATACGCAAATTCTTCTTAAACTATAAAAATTATATATACATTACATATGTACATATATAAGAAGTAGGAGATATTGTCCTATGAAATTTGACATACATCAATTTCAGAGTATTCATTAATTACGTTCTCTACAAAGCCTTTCACTCGCTGTTTTGGATTTCTTTCCATAATCATATAAAATATTTCATCATCATCAGATGATGAAGATGAATCCAACAAGTCGTCCAAAATTTTTTCAGCACATAAAGTAGTAATATTTTCCATTTTGTATATTTTTTTTGTTTCTTAACAAAATACACATTCATAAACAAAACAAGTGTCAGCTGTTTTATCGTGCGATTCTCCCCCTCTAAAAATACAGAGTGTGAATGGTGCACCATTTTTTAAATTTTTAGTGTGACATTTATAGAAAAGAACACACTACACTTTAGCAGTGTTGACATTTTTTCAGAAAAGAACATGAAAAAATTAAAAAAGGTGCGAAATGGGAAAAACGTGTAACATTTTTGCCAGAAAAGAAAACGCCATTAGATATGTATTGTTTTGAAATATAATGTTATTGTTTAATAATCAAAATAAATGTGAGGAAAAACGGTAAAAAAGTTTGAATTTCAATTTGAAAGTAAAAAATTATAAGAGATAAACAGCACATGCAAGCAGGTTTTTTTAAGGTCCAGCCGATAAATTTCTGAAACAAAGACAAAATTTTATTTACACGCATATCTATTAATAATAACAAAAACAAAAAAATTCTAACGATAACACACTTTTTTAGAAAAAAAAATAAAACTACTCAATTTCTTGTGCTCAACGAATATTGGAAAAAGCGAACTAAAAATGATTAAAATACAAAAATCTAAAATTTAATATTTTCCTTTGTTGTCATGACAAACTTCTAATGCAGTCTCGGCCAAACACATACTCACTCATATCTGCTAGTGTTGGAAGCAGCAAAAAACAAACGACCGCAAATAATTGTACACTCAAATAATTTTCAGTTGCCAAAATTAAAGACATTTTTGGATTTTAGTATTTTTATTTGATTTGATTTTTGTTGCAAATTTGCAAAATTAAATTATAATTTATTTAATTATTTAATATTATTTGTATATATTTTCTTTCGTTGTTAATTAGGTTATCATTAAATTTTAATATTAATAA
The DNA here is from genome assembly GCA_916048285.2 of Bellardia pandia. Lineage (NCBI taxonomy): Eukaryota > Metazoa > Arthropoda > Insecta > Diptera > Calliphoridae > Bellardia > Bellardia pandia. The sequence continues at coordinate 67,571,536 of OU696533.1, forward strand.
TTAAAAACGAAAGAAAATATCGGCCCTGTTCTGTAAATCGAATCGTTTTTAAAAGGACCACCAAGTTGCATCACAGAATTTGCAGAATTATGTTTATAAACTAGAGAATTGGCTAGAGCTTTGGAAAATCAGGGTAAATGAACAAAAATGTATTCATATCACATTCACATTGCGAAAAGATACCTGCTCGTCCATCAGAATAAATAATCAAATTATTCCTCAACATAATGAAGTCAAATACCTCGGCATTCACCTCGACCGCCGTTTAACTTGGAAGTCTCATATTGAAGCGAAACTTACTCAGATGAGATTAAAAGCAGTGCAACTTAATTGGCTAATTGGCAGAAATTCTTCATTAAAGTTGGATTGCAAACTATTGTTGTACAATGCAATACTAAAGCCAATCTGGTGTTATGGAATTCAATTATGGGGTACTGCCTCAGCATCAAACATTGAAAAAATTCAAAGGGGTCAAAATAAAATTCTACGTATTATTACTGCAGCTCCATGGTATGTTAAAAATTCTCGAATCCACAAAGATCTAGGCGTGCCATTAGTAAACGTCGAATTTACAAAATATGCGTCAAAGTACGTCAGCAAACTTGAACAACATCCAAACCCACTTGCACGAGACATCCTTAACTTTAGTGGCCACAGTCGGTTGAGAAGGAGGGATACCCTTGCTTTAACTCAAGCGCAAAACAGATGACTTGATCAGTTGATATGAAATTTTTGTAGTATCATAAAAATTTTTTGTCTAGCACTGGCTGGGCTTATTATTTTATTTTTAGTATTAAGATTTGAAAACTTATTGTTAGTTCATAATATGAAGATTCAATAAATAACTAAAAGCTAAAAAAAAAAAAAAAAAAAAAAAAAAAAAAAGTTTTTAAAAACGAGAAATTTTTAAAACCGAATAAATCGCATTTTGGTGTTATGCAAATTACTCGTATTGATATGATTCGAAATTAAAAAAAATTTCCCGCCTTCAAAAATTGTGTGTGGTTTATTTTTCACAAATATATGTTATACAATTCTAGAGCTACCTGACAAATTATTGTATTTCATTGCTAAATAATGGTGAGTAATAAAAGAACATTTAAGGTAATTGAACCTTCAGATATATATTTGGTCTTTATTTTTATCGCAAACTAGCTAAACCCGGTGTGCTTCGCTACCCCCCCCCCTCGTCATAAAATAAAATAAAACGTATTTATATATTTACAAACATTTATTTATTTAATTTTAATGTATTTATTACAATGCTTTAGGCGAGGCCATGCGCCTTTGTCCACTTAGGTTAGGTTATATGGGTAGCCGTGTTCTGAAACAGCTCACTTGGGTCCATTATATTGGTCCCATTGTGATACCCATTGGTGGGCAACCTCTCAATTTCAAACCGCATCGGTTGCTTCCCTGTCAAACCATCCAGACTTCTTAGCAAAGGTGCCGATGCATTTTGGACTAATCCTGGATAGTGCACCCAAACATGAAAGAAAGGGTGCCCCGAGTATTCGTTCCCTCTTCATCGATAGGGCCGGGCATTCGCAGAGGAAGTGGATGACTGTCTCCTCCTCGTCCTCGTTATGACAGCTTCTACAAAAGTCGTTATATTGTAGACCAAGTCTTCTGGCGTGTGTCCCAAAAGTACACTGACCTGTAAGTAGAGAGACAATAAGCCTAATTAGGTCGCGACGAGAACTAAGTAAAGATTTCGTCCTTCCCATATCAAATAAGGGCCAAGTGGACCTAGAAATAGAGCAGGTGATTTCGTTCGTCCACCTTACCTGAGCAAGTCTGAACATCTCATCTTGAATCAGTGATTTCAGACTTTTCATGTTAATGCCAGTGAAGGAGTCAATCTCCTCATCAGCCAGCATTGTACCTTCCTTGGCTAAATCGTCAGCAATATAGTTACCCTGTATCAAGCTGTGTCCAGGGACCCATATCAGCGCTATCCTAGAATGTTCCGCTATCTCGTTCAGAGATATCCGGCATTCTGCGGTTAAAATCGATGTCGAATAGACACCTGCTATATTACTTACGGCGGCTTTGCTGTCGGTAAATATGCATATATCTCCAGATACTTGATAATACTTCAGCCAGTTTGCAGCTCGCTTAATGGCAGAAATCTCTGCTTGAAGAACAGAGCAGAAATCAGGAAGCCTAAAAGAGGATCTGATTCCAAATTCTTCGATGTAGAATCCACCTCCAACTCTATTACCCCTTTTGGAACCGTCGGTAAAAATCGTTATTGCTTCATTGGGGGTATAGAGCCCGTCTACCCATGTGGTCCTATTCGGGATGCATGTGGAGAATAGCAGATCGAAAGATGGTTTCGGTATGCTGTAGTCAACATTTCTATGAGCGTTTTCACAATGTCTCGTTATAGTAGAGTGACCATGGTCTCTTTGAGTCCATGAGTAACCATCCTTAAGCCTCACAGCAGAATTTAGAGCCATTAAATCCACTGGTAGCCAGTTCAGCATAGTAAGCAGTGCCTTTGTTGGCGTTGTTCTTACCGCGCCAGTTATCAGGATGGCACAATTCCTTAGTACACGTTCGACCGCATGTCTGTGTGAGGAATTCCCAAGTGTATGCCACCATACCAATACCCCATAGAAAAGAATGGGCCTTACAACAGCATTTACGATCCAATTGATGTCTTTAGGGTTAATCCCCCAGTTAGTACCAATTGCCTTTTTGCATGAGTATATAGCCACATATGCCTTATTAATCCTGTTCTGTATATTCAACGTCCAGGATAATTTTCTATCTAGAATGATGCCAAGGTATTTGGCACTTTCCGCAATCTTTAGTCTAATACCATTCAATTTCGGTGGAATAAAGTTATCAATCTTATATCTCCTTGTGAAAAGTACCAGTTCCGTTTTAAGAGGGTTCACACTTAGCCCGCATGATATGCTCCATCTGTTCAGTACACTAAGTGCTGACTCCATACATCTAGATATTGTGTCAAGATATTTACCGGATATTAAAACCGCAACATCGTCCGCATATGCGACTGTCTTTATTCTCCTGCCGTCCATCTCAACCAGCAGGGAATTTATAGCCAAGTTCCACAACAGAGGTGATAGAACTCCTCCTTGAGGCGTGCCGCGATTTGCCATTCTGTTTACAGTAGAACTACCAAGCGTGGCACATATGACCCTATTACCAAGTAGTCTACGAATAAATTGACAAGTACTAGATTCAGCACCCAATCTCTCCAATTCAGAAAGAATAGATGATGGTCTGACGTTATTGAAGGCCCCTTCTATATCAAGAAAGGCAACTAAAGAGTACTCTTTATGTCCTAGTGACTCCTCAATGGAGCCCACCAGTGAGTGTAGAGCGGTTTCCACTGACTTATCTTTGGTGTAGGCATGCTGATTCGGCGAGATTAGCTCCGTAGGAAGAGTCATTCTCAGGTGGATGTCAATGACCCTTTCCAGAGTCTTGAGCAGGAAAGACGATAAACTAATTGGTCTATAGTCCTTAGGTTTAGTGTGTGTCGTTTTACCTCCTTTGGGTATAAACACAACCTTACATCTAGTCCACATTGACGGTAAATAGGTTCTGGTAATACATTCATTGTATATATTGATGAGCCAAGGGATCACAATATCCTCATTTTTCTGAAGATCTGCTGGAATAATGCCATCTGGTCCTGGTGACTTAAAAGGACCAAAACTACTAATCGCCCATCGTATCCTTTCGCGATTAATCGGAATGGAGTTGCATTGAGGGCCACTGTTAAAACTGAGAGCTGCCGGATTAAGGTCATTGACCGAAACACAGCCTGGAAAATGAGTATCAAGTAATACATCAAGAGTTTCCTTACTATTCAGGGTCCAGTTACCACACGGTTTCTGAATGTAGCTTGGCACAACCGGTGAGGTTGATAAGATTTTACGAAGTCTGTTTGTCTCAGATGAGCCTTCCACTCCATCGCAGAAGTCCCTCCAAGCTTTCCTTTTCGCATTTCTTATTAGGTTCTTAAAGTGATTTAATGAAGTTTTGTAGGCTGCCCAAGTGCCCATACGTTTCGCCTCATTAAACAATTTACGACATGTACCTCTTGCATGCGCTCTCAGGATTCCACCAAGGAGGCTTATTTTTCCCTTTGGATATAGTAGGCCTACAGGCCATATTCGTAACAAAGCTAAATGACTCAGTCAGCACGTTTACGGCGTTCTCGATATCATTGACGCTTTCAATGGTCGTAGGATTGGACAGCGATTGGGCAAGAACATCATGTTGTAATGCCCAATCAGTTCTTCTACGATTCTGAATTATGTTCCCGATTGGGACCTGTACATCAGTAACATTGAAATCAATGTATAGATGATCCGATAAAGAACAGTCTTTAGAGACAGTCCAGTTAAAGATCATGCTACTATATGAAGCACTCACAAGTGTCAAGTCAAGAACCTCTCTTCTATTTGCTACAATAAAAGTCGGTTCTGAACCTCTATTTACTACTTCTAAACTACTTTCGAGCATAAAGTTGAAAAGATTCTCACCTCTACAGTTGGTATCGCTACTACCCCATTAAGAACTCCTCCCCTTTCTGAGCTATTCGGAGGAGTAATGCAGCAGAAGCTGCTTTAGAGTGGTGAAGATTGATCTGAGTCAACTTCACCATCTTCCTTTTTAATAACAGTGACGTTGACGTCCTCCTGATCAGAGCTCAGAAGGGCGTCCTCGTCAACTACCTCGTCCAGACGTTCAAAGAAGGCACCCACTATGTCTGTGACAGAGTTGGCATCTTCAGTTTCGTCTGGAATGATGGTAGTGTTACATTCCATGTCCTCATCAGACATGGGTTTGACATTGCTGACAGGAGTGGCATCGTCCTTGTTATCGCTTCGATAGACACGAAGGATGATGGTACCAAAGCCATAGTACACCTTCCCTCGTGTCTTCCTAAGCGCTTCCAAAGAGTCCTTTGTCCACTTACATAGTCAAGAATTTATTATTTCATAAGAATATCCTATTGTGAAAATTTAATGACGATCGGTCCAGTAGTTAAAACTATATTACGATTTTTAATTTTCCTAAAAAGGGGCGTGGTCCCACCCACTTTTCTCATGGTATTCCTAATTATGCCAATACCATATGTACCTCATATCATTGACGTAGATCAAAAAATGCCCAAAATATGGCGATTTAAATTTGTGGGTTATATGGGCGGTGCCACCCCCGTTTGTACAATCAAAACTTCATATAGCCTATTATTCCTTCCAGAGTCACAGTAACATGCTGTGAAAATTTCAGGCAGATTTGTCCAAGGGTTTGGCCTCCTTTTAACCACAAACATAATATAATATAATTTAATATAATATAATTTAAGGTGAAATGGGGCGAAAAATGGGGATTTGGTAATAAAAAAATGTATGTAGTTAAAAAGTATATAAAACTTTAGGTAAATACATATTACAAAAAAAGTATTTTGTATAGCAAACATTGTTAGTGGTGTAAGTAAGTATCTGAAATAAAAAAGGGGGCGATGAAGTAGGCGTGGTTCATAGTTATATGGCGACGTTAACAGTATTAAGAGCAATATACTACCAAATAAAAAAAATACGTTGGAATGAACAAATTTGTATAGAGAACAAAAAGTATAAAACTTTCAAAAATTTGGCGTGAAAAGGGGCGTGAAAGGGGCGTGGCTTAAGAAATCTTTATTTTTACCTCGCCTGGAGTATATAATGTGTATACAATTTAAAGTAAATCTGTTAAAAACTATATGGGAGCAATTACATAATTTTTAAAAAGTGGGCGTAGAAATGGGCGTGGTAAAAAAAAAGTACCCTATTAATCATACCAGAGTCCCAGTTAAATGCTGTGAAAATTTCAAAAATATCGGTCCAGAGGTTTGGTCTCCAATTACAATATTTTAAAAAAGTGGGCGTAAAAGTGGGCGTGGTAAAAAAGTACCCTATTATTCCTTCCAGAGTCACAGTAACATGCTGTGAAAATTTCATCAAAATCGGCTCAGCTGTTTTGGAGTCTATACGTTACATACATACATACATACATACATACATTCAATTTTATATATATAGATAGATAGATATAGATATTTAAAAATAAATTTTTTATAATATACAAATACTGAGTTTGTACTAGACAAACTTTGACAGCTACATATTCACAAACACTGGTGACTCTACTTTTTCGAAAATAAGAAAAAATCGTGATCGCCATGTTAAAAATAAATGGTGTTTTTGCAAAATACTTGTGATTTACACAATTATTTTATTTTAAATAAGTTTTTTTAATTAGTTATAAAGCGTTTGTCATAAAAATTTACAGCCTTATGTATAATGAAAAATTAGCACGAAGTTAGAATAGAGTTTAATTATAATACTTTAACAATCTCTAGATAGCAAACTGCTAAACTCTTGTTATACTATGTTTCCACGGTACATGCTTCGCTCTCTATTCATGCTTCACACCCCAATCATGTGCGAAACAACTTGCTTAACCATACAAAATTTTAAGAGCGAATCAAGTAGATTCATATTGAATCTACTTGCGAAGCACACAAAATTGCACTCTTCTCTAATTTTTATCGCAAGTTTATCTGCACTAGCTGTAAAAATTTAATATTATTGTAAACAAAGCAAATTATTTTCTTGTTGCTGGAAGTAAAGAAAGTAAATACGTACGAATGTATGTTTTTTTTTTCAAATAAGCTAACTAATTTCCACTCACTTTTGTTTGTACATTAAAAAAAAATATTTTCCACAAATTGTAAATTCTGTTTTTTTTTATTCTTTATTTATTATTATTATTCTTTTTTTTTATTAAAAACAACTGTCAAATCGAATCAAGTTTTTTGGTCATGTAAACAGCATGATTCATAAACATGATTCAGAGAGCGAAGCAGGTGATTCAAGTCGTCGTGGAAACATAGTATTAGGCAGTAGCTAAATATCTGCCAACTTATGGAAACAGCTGTTCAGTGTCAAAGATTTTTTTATTAACAAAAGAAAAGCAAAAATTTTGATAATTTCATCTGTTGATTTTTATTAACAAAAAAAAGGAAGTACAACATATGTACTACAATTATATAAACCATATTATAATTAATTGATACAAAAACTAAAACCAAATAACAATTCTCTTGAATTCATAACAAAAATAATAATAGAAAGAGATCTATAAAAAAATCAATTCACTGTGTTTCATAAAGATATACTATAACTACATCATATTTAATTTAAATTACCAAAAAAAACACATCACTTCTCTTCAAACTTTCAATTTATAATTTAATTTTTTCTACTTTAATGGTATGTTCCTCCTTCACCACTGGTTTTGAATTTGATCCAACGTTCTGTTGTGGGTAGAAACTTGGTTGAAGAGTTGATGAATACTACTCCATGCATCTTTCTTTTTTTTGTTGGTGTTTGTATCGATTCTTGCATCCTCTATGATCTCCAATTTGTCCAAAGCCAGTTTTGACAACAAATCCTAAAATGTTTGTTGGTTATTGCGAAATAATACCACCAAAAACACTTTATTACTTACCTTTTCATCCTACTGCCAATTCGCTGATCTTTTTGTTTTTTCCATTGTTGAGTTTCAGAACAATTAAAAACTTATTTAAATTTAAATGTAAGTAATGGAATTTATTTTATTATGGAAGTAAAAAAGAAATGTCAAATTGATTTATGTAATTTTATTTGTATTTTTTAAAAACACAGTGGCATCGTTAATTTTCAGAGATGATTTATTAAAAGATAGCAGCCGTTAAAAGTTTATTATACATGAACATTCTGTCAAGTAACTGCTAAAGGTGCTATCAGACGGTATGTATTTTACATATGTACTGTCACTTTTCTGACCCATATGTAATTCCGTATGTATGTCAAAATTTCCATTTTGCATACGATTCATAATTTTTGCTATCACACCTGCTTATGTTTTTCCGTATGACATAACCTATAAATGTAAACAAAAGCTGACCTGGTGTTGTAGCCCAAACACAAAAACTTATTGACTTACTGTAGTCGTTGCTGTTGTTTTTTTGTTTCTGGTTGGCGTCCGGCTGTTGGAGTCTCCTGTTGTTGCAGCATTTGTTTTCTCAAGCGGAAGAACTATATTTATCTGTGGTGGGTGTGAGTGATCATCTGTATCTTTTATGTAAATATATTGCGATTTAAACGAGGTGGGATCTTATAAATTATAATTTTAGTATTCTAAGCAGTTTACCATTGTTGTTTTTGCTTCTGAATTTACATAAGTACATACATAAATATTGTACAGCTGTTTATTACAAACAGTAGTGCCAAGTTCTACCCCTCTATTGCATATTTTCTGGTATGCCTGAAGGTATGCTGTGATTTTAATGAGTAATAAACGATTATTACATACAACCAGGGCTGTCAGATATGGCGATTTCTCGCCAAACGTGGCGATTTTGAAACGTGTTTGGCGATTTTCCGTTTGGCGACATGGCGATTTTTTTTTGGCGATTTTCACCAAAACATCTATAATAAATTATGTGATGAAAATCGTCTTTTTTTGGGTTTTATAAATCCAATTGTCAACGAAATGAATCATCTGAATTTCAATCTTACAGTATGGATGCAGGAAGCATGCATGAAAAAAAGTATTGTACACTTCTTATGTTTTCAACAAACGTTTTCAAACCTTGTTTTATATAATACTGAAAACAATGAAAAAATTTTCAATGATTTACATGCAGCTATTGATTCTTCATATTCATTTTTGCCTCTAAATGCAATTGGAGCAGAGTTTGAAACAGAATTAAGAAATGCGAAATTGAGCGATGTAGAAATAATCGTACTTAAAGAAAACTGTTTTGTGTATTAAAAAATAATTTAAAAGAGATGATAAGCAGATTACCAGAAAATATGAACTTTTTTAAAGCTTTTGGACAATTTTCTATTTCAAAGTGTGCGAATAAATCTCAAACTAAATTTGGCGTTGTTCAAGAAACATTAAGACCATTTATGGATCCAAATGCAGCAATAGCCGTGTATGAAACTCAATAGGGAAAACTTCCGTTCATAAATTGAAATAATTATTTTAATAACGAAATTCCAACAAATTTACTTGAATTTTGGCCAAAAGTGTTTGATTATACGCAGGTACGTACCATTTTAAGGAAATATCTTTGGCCGTTCTTACTATATTGATAGTTCCAACTAGTAATGTATGCGTTGAAAGGGTCTTTTCAATAATGAATTGTACAAAAACTCGAATAAGTAATAAAATTCAATATGATCTTTTAGACGCTCTATTGAGAATAATTAATCATATGAACGTAAGCAATTATGCTGTAATTCGTTTACACCGACTAATGAAATGATAAAAAAATTCAACTCAACTATGTATGAAAGTCAAGACTCTAGTAATGAAATCGCTGAGGATGAAGTTTACGAACTCTTAGACTTATCTACTTAATTTTACTTTTTTTTTAAATCTGATCTCCATTTTTATGTATGTAATTTAAAACTCTCTTTTAACAAAGTTTTAAAATTTTTTAAATAGTAAAAAATACAAAAACGGATATAAATGTGTATATGTTTTACTAAAATATTGTTTAATAAGTTTTTTTTTTTGCATTTAATTATTTATTGAATCTTCATATATGAAATGACAATAAGTATTCAAATCTTAATACTAAAAAGAAAATAATAAGCCCAGCCAGTGCTAGACAAAAAGTTTTATGATACTAAAAAAATTTCACATCAACTGATCCAGTCATCTGTTTTGCGCTTGAGTTAAAGCAAGGGTATCCCTCCTTCTCAACCGATTGTGGCCACTAAAGTTAAGGATGTCTCGTGCAAGTGGGTTTGGATGGTTTTCAAGTTTGCTGACATACTTTGACGCATATTTTGTAAATTCGACTTTTACTAATGGCACGCCTAGATCTTTGTGGATTCGATAATTTTTAACATACCATGGAGCTGCAGTAATTATACGTAGAATTTTATTTTGACCCCTTTGAATTTTTTCAATGTTTGATGCTGAGGCAGTACCCCATAATTGAATTCCATAACACCAGATTGGCTTTAGAATTGCATTGTACAACAAAAGTTTGCAATCCAATTTCAATGTAGAGTTTCTGCCGATTAACCAATTAAGTTGCACTGCTTTTAATCTCATTTGTGTAAGTTTCGCTTCAATATGAGACTTCCAAGTTAAACGGCGGTCGAGGTGAATGCCGAGGTATTTGACTTCATTATGTTGAGGAATAATTTGATTATTTATTCTGATGGACGAGCATGTATCTTTTCGCAATGTGAAAGTGATATGAATACATTTTTGTTCATTTACCCTGATTTTCCAAAGCTCTAGCCAATTCTCTAGTTAATAAACATAATTCTGCAAATTCTGTGATGCAACTTGGTGGTCCTTATGGACGCTGACAAAGGCTGTATCGTCTGCAAAAGTTGACGTGTGGATTTTGGGGTCTGACGGCATGTCGGAGGCATAAATCAAATATAAAGTAGGGCCCAGTATGCTACCCTGTGGCACACCTGATTCAATTGGCTGAGCGGTACTTAAAAAATTGCCTTCTTTGATTTTAAATTTGCGACCGTATAAATAACTTTCCATGAGTTTATGGGTGTTAGCAGGCAGAGTTAATTTGATTTTGTGCATTAAACCGTCATGCCAAACTTTGTCGAACGCTTGCGACAGATCAATGAAAAGGGCGGAGCAGTATTTTTTGTCTTCAAACGACCCTCTTATCACATTTACCAATCTGTGTGTTTGTTCGATGGTGCTGTGTTTCGCTCTGAAGCCGAATTGATGATTAGGAATACATTCAGTATCATTCAGAATTGGAGTCAACTTAGTCATTAACAATTTTTCAAACAGTTTTGAAATTGTCGGCAGAAGACTAATTGGCCTATATGACTCCACTTTGGTGTGGTCCTTCCCTGGCTTAGGAATCATAGTGATCATAGACACCTTCCAAACTGCAGGATAGTATTCTAGGCGTAAAATAGCGTTGAAGATAAAGAGGATAATTCTTCTTGCTACACGAGGTAACTCCACAAGCATTTTATTGCTGATTTTATCCATACCTGGAGCCTTTATAAGGTTCAGAGTACCAATAGCGTTTTGGACATCACGAAAGTTTAGTCTTAGAGGTACAGGAGGCCTTATAACAAGTGGTGGCAAATCAGATTCGTTATTATTTGAGTTGTTTATAGTAAACACATTTCTCAAATGGTTAACAAATAATGTCCCTTTCTCGGAATCATTTCTAGCCCAGTCACCAGTCGGATTTCGCAGAGGAGGCTTTCCTCTAACTGGTATTTTTAAACCTCGTGCCGCCTTCCATAACGAATAGTCAGATTGTGGGGTAGTAAGATTTAAGTGAAGCCATTCTTTGGGTTTCTAAGAAATTTCTGAGTATATCTCTGCGTACCCGTAGCCTAGCTTTCAGTTCAGGAGACCTGTGAATTTGCCACTCTCTTCTAACTCTTCTTTTTTCTGACAGGAGATGATCGAGTTCAGCGAAATAAGTTCTATTTGTCCCACTTCTGCACTCAACGTCGTATGTGGAGGCGTGATATACAGCTCTTCGTATGTCCTCAGTAAACTTGCCAATCGACCCATCAATATCCTCGATAGTTCTCAACACTACATTTTCCGTGCAGTGGGAACTTAAATACTTTTTATACTTTATCCAACTTACTCTGGTTTTAGATATGTCCCGAAATGGAGAGCCATTCCCTTGAAGGAAACGTATTGAAATAATAGAAGGAGAGTGATCTGAAGACAAGTCTAATGAAGGCTCCACTTGTATCGATTCTACAGGGATATTTTTCACTACTCCGAAGTCAATAACATCGGGAATCTTCCGTCGGCCAGTAGGTGGGATGCCCGCTTGAGAGTACATCTAATCCCATTTTGGCAATGGTGTTGAAGAGTTCACGACCCTTCGGGGTCACCAGACGTGAACCCCAAAAAGTGTGTTTGGCGTTAAAGTCACCAGCAACTAAAAATCTAGCTCCAAGGGAATTGAAGAAGCTGTAGTATTGGTGTTCTTTTATTGAAAATCCAGGCGGCGAATAAATTGATGATAAAACAAAATTGTATTGACAGAATTCAATACAAATGTTTGTTGCTTGTAGGTAATCCTCACATATGTTGTTCATTAAATAATGTTTTATTCTGTTCTTTATAAGAATTGCCGATCCACCACATGCTCTTCCGCGGGGATCTTTAGTATCATACAACACGTAGCCATTAATTTTGAAGTACGCTGTCGCCGTCAAGTGAGTTTCAGCAATCTTCATGACATCAATCTGCTTATCCATCAGGAAGTGCTCCAGTTCGTTTTTATGTTGGCGGAGGCCGTTCGCATTCCAAAAACAAATTTTTAAACAAATCATTTCTTTAAAATGGCTTGTAAGATAGTGGATTGCATTTTCAGCATTTCCTGTATCATGGATGTCATAGTGGTCGTAAAAGTGTTCATGGTTTGGACAAGTGTCTGCAATGTAGTCTCTAGAGTGTTAATATTAGGCTCGTAATATTGTGATTTAGGTGCCTGCTCCAAAGCTGGCATATTAGATTTAACCACGTTAGCGTAAGAAACTTGTCTAGAACTAGGCGCGTTTACATGACTAGTGGACCGTAACAATTGTGGGAAATTGTCACTCGATGCCAAAATAGGCTGTTGACGATGATCAGGTAATACTGACGTGTTGTTGGTACTTATGGCTTTCAAATGAGTGTAAATTGGACAACCTCTATAATTTGCGGTATGATTACCTCCGCAGTTACTGCATTTTTTTATTTTTACGTCAGTTTTGGACTTATTACATTGAGCAGTTGGATGTAGTTCCCCACACGCAACACAAACAGACGGCAATTTACAGTACGCTTTGGTGTGGCCAAATTCTTGACAATTAACACACTGGACGGGTCCAATGCGCTTATGCGGTTCCTCCACGGTAATTCTACGATGCAGAAGATAAATGAGATTGTAGATTGGATGGGACTCGTTTTTCTTTAAGACAACATCTCCAGGTTCCAATTCTACCCTGAACATGGGCTGAGGGATCTTTTCACGGTTTCTGATATTCACTACGCTCTTGATTTTGAACCCTTTGTCCATTAAACCGGTCTTTATCTCCGCAGGATCAACACATGGGTCTATACCCTTTAGAACGACTTGGAGTCCTTTTGAGCTGGTAGGTATAGAAGTCCCTAGTCTCCCTCGCCAACTGGTTGGACAATTTTCGAAAATCATCTTCCCTATTCACTTGGATCTTTGTCTCGCAGATATTTCCATGTTTTATTGAGGTTACGCTAAACATGTTTTCACCTATTACCGAAACAATTCCTTGTACCAATTTACTGGAGGTCGGCTCTCTCAGATAAATTGGTGGGGGCTTAAACGTCTTCTTAGGAAGTTCTGGCTCATCCGTCTGGAGGAGAGCAAACCTATTTTGATTATTACTCACGGTCTTAGGAGGTTTTGAATTTGATGACACTTGAGCAGACGTCGGGCTCCTCTGTCGCTTGAGAACGGTGATGTACTTATCCATACCTACTTGTTTTTTTGGTTTGACTGCACTGTATGATGAAGATGATGTTTTTTCATCTGTTGAAATCACTATATTGGGCGAACAGGAACGACGCCGTTCTGCGGTTCTTGTAGTGAGAAAATTCTCCAGAGATTTTTTTATGGATTCTTCCTCAGAGACCCATTTAGTTTTTCTAGACGAGCTAAGCTCTTTCTCAGAATTACATCTGAGAGGAACACTCATACAATTTTTATGCGATTTTTAGTGTTTTTTTTAATTACCGATATTACCGTAGATTTTTTTTAACCTATTACGAGTTATTTTTTCACTTTTTTGTTTTATTTCAACCTATTACACTTTTTCACCTATTACGATTTTTTCACCGAAAATTCAGCCGCACTAAAAGTAACACGTCCGAACAGTTCGATGAGACGAGACTGAATATAATAAGTAACAATTAATGAATTAAATAAAAAAAATGTAACAAAAACTAAAAAAAATTTTTTTTTGCGATTTTTTTGGTTTTTTCTCAATTTTTGGCAATTTTTGACTTAAAAAGTGAACTAGGTTTTTTTGTGTAAACAAAATTTATTTCTTTTAAATAATAAAAAAAATTAAAAACTGAACAAAATCGGATTTTGGCGAATTTTGGCGATTTTTTACATCCGTTTTGGCGACGAAGCTCAAAAAAATCTGACAACCCTGTGTACATTGTTTTTTATTGTGATACAGCCGTATATTAATGTATCAGCAAATACTATAAATATATAAAGATGTTGCACTGCCATACATTGTTCTGCCACTGTTAATTATTGATAGGATTTTGCGAAAATCCCCTTGTGTATGACTAATGAGAGAATCTTACACACATTTGTTATGCTCTTTTCAAAACATTCATTTATTCGTCGTTGAGCAAGCGATGAGAACGCATTCGGATGGTTATCGTCATTTTTTTCCAGAAATTTATTAAGCATTGTTGTTGCTTCTTGTTGGGCGTAGCATAGCAAACACACGCGATTCAATTACAATTGAACACAAGAAATAAAAAACTGTTTTAGATGGACTTATTTTTGTTTTTTCTGAAAATAACTGTTCTAAAATTGTTTTTTGATATTGATAATTGTTACTTATGGTCCGTGATATTTTTTCTTAAGGTTGTATTGGCACATTGTTGGATGTAAAACAATCGGCGTCTTCATTAAAATATGCTATATTTTATATACTATACTTATATGATATACTTCCATGCCTTATAAAGGGTGGTTAAATTGTAAGGGCCGATGTTGAATGTGAACCACACCTAAACGCCAAGCTTTTTTCCGAATTTTATTTGACATTTCTCTATTTCAGACTTACTCAATTTGAACCATGGAGAGATACACAATCCAACAACGTGTTGAAGTTATCCAGACTTATTATGAAAATGGGCGTTCAAATCAAAATGCATATCGTGCACTTCGTGATTTTTTTTGGTCAATTTTATCGTCCAAATGTGCGTACAATCGCAAAAATCGTGGAAAAATTCGAGCAAACCGGAAGATGTGAGAACACCAGTGCATGCTCGTACAGCTCGTACTGCAGAAAATATTGCTGCTGTTCGCGATAGTGAGCCTGAAGAGCCGTCCACCTCAACTCGTCGTCGTGCCCAACAATTGCACCTCTCACGCTCGTCGTTGATGAACATTATGCATAAAGACTTGCATTTACACGCTTACAAGGTGCAATTGGCTCAAGAACTAAAGCCTCTTGACCATTCCAAACGTCGTGAATGGGCAGAATGGTGGCAAGATATGGCAACAGTGGATGATCAATTTTCGAAGAAAATCATCTTCAGTGATGAGGCACATTTTCACCTCAGTGGATTCGTCAATAAACAGAATTGCCGCATTTGGGCGAATGAAAATCCAAGAGTGATTGTCGAAAAACCAATGCACCCACAAAGAGTGACTGTTTGGTGCGGTTTATGGGCTGGCGGCATCATCAGCCGTATTTTTTCCAAAATGAGGCCGGTCAGGCAGTTACTGTGAATGGTGTTCGCTCATTGTGAGATGATAACGAACTTTTTATGGCCCGAATTGGAAGATATGGATGTGGACGATATGTGGTTTCAGCAGGACGGTGCCACTTGCCACACAGCTAACGAAACAATGGCTCTTTTGCGCAACAAATTCAATGGCCGTGTTATCTCACGTAATGGCGATGTCAATTGGCCGCCAAGATCATGTGATTTGACACCGTTGGACTTTTTTCTTTGGGGTTATTTGAAAGAAAAGGTGTACGTCGATAAGCCAGCAACAATTCAAGAGCTAAAGGATGAGATAATTCGGCACAATAACGGCATAGAACCTCCATTATGCCTCAGGGTCATCGAAAATTTGGACCATCGGATGGAGGTGTGCCGCCGTGGTCGCGGCGCCCATTTGGCCGATATTTTGTTCCATACATAATTGAGTAATACCAATATATCATAATAAAATAAAATTACAATAATTTCCTAAATAGTTTGTGTTTTATTCAAAATCAACATCGGCCCTTGAAATTTAACCACCCTTTAGTATCTTCTAAAATTGTTTGAAACTCTATAGGTAAAAACATTGCATCATCGCTTGCACAATTTGATGAGGTGCTAAACTGAGTCATTTTAAGGATAATAACTTAGCTACTGCCAAATTAAATTCATGAACCGATGGATTTTTTCAGTGTTCACCTTTGGCACGTATATATGAAAACAACTTTTTTAAAGGATCTTGGTTAAAATGGCTCGTTAAAATGCAAAGTAAATTTGAATTTAATTAATGTATGTAATAATTAAGTGATTATTTTCATTATTTGCTAGTTTTATTTCTCTCTAAATATGTAATTCTAAAAATTTATATAATAAAGGTTTTTATTTCGGTGCGAATCAATATAGTTTAATTTCTACAACAATAAAACACGTATTCTTACCCTACAATAACACAAACGGTAACATTGATTTTTCCACAGGTTATTTGCACATACATTTTGTGAAAACAAGACTTCTTTTAGTTTGTATGTATTTTGATTCGGCATATGTATGTATATCAGTGGTACTCAAAAATGAAGATGGATTGGTGAGAGAATTTTCCCAGCAAACATATTGTCAAGCCTTAAGCCTGTTAAAGCCCTGTTGTTCTTTTTATTGTACATTTGGTTTAGCTTTGCGCATATCTTATAAATATGCATTGGATACAACATTAATTCAATGAAAAGAAATCAAAAAAAGAAATTATAGAGCAATTCCATATGAAAACGATCAAAATTGGCAAATTTTTGGACGACCCCTCTCCGATTTTAAAATAAATAGTCTCAATCGATTGCCCAGCAAAAAATAATGTACCTACATATTTTTTTTTTTTTTTTATAGTGACTGGTTTAGTGGTGGTGTACACCACTGTCTGTGACAAAATTGAAGAATTCTTCATAAGGGACCTCATTTAAAGTTGTTTTAAAAAAAAAAACTACTAAAGCGATCGCAACGAGTGATAGCTCGTTGGAAAGGTATTGAATCAGGCTTTAATTGGAAAATAAAATTTTCCTAATTTTTCTTAGAAATTTAACTTTAAATTTTCCCATGGAAATTAAATTTTCCGATTTTCCACAGAAGCTCCTAAATTTTAAGGCTAATTTTTTTTTTTTTTTTGGATTCCTCATAATTTTTGCTTTAAGAATCAGCAATAAAAAAATGGGCCGCGACTCCTTGTTTGGATAGGAGAAGAGCATTTAAGAGACCACCTTGTTAAAAATACATTTTTATTTTACAGTTAAAAATACATTTATGAAGAAAAATTTAAAAAATTTGCAAAACCTTTTATGACCTGTGGTCGGCTTATTGGCAGTAACCAATTAAGTCCCTCTTTAAAAAAACATTTTATGACCAGTAGTTCACGCAAATTTTCCTATTAAAGAAAAGCAAATATCGCTTATTTTTTTTACCTATTTTTTAACAAAAAATAAATATAAATACTTCACACACTCTGAGTCAAATTTCAGTTGAATACTAAACGTGAAAGTGTTAAAGTGTTTTTTTTTTTTTTTTTTTTGTAAAGTAAAGAGTGAAGCTGTAAAGACAATTTAAAGTAAAATGAATAAATTTTGCTGCAATCCGTTTAACAAGAGTGGACATCGTTCGAAAAAGATAAAAGTATTAAAATTAACTGGTGTTTCGAAGCGATACATGAATGAATTAAATATACAATACGGTGAAGAAGCAGAATTCATTTGCCCCAAGTGTAAAATCGATTTGTCTCAACAAGCAAATGCATTGAAACAAATGCAGCCACAATCCGAGAGTGAATTGACAAGTGAACAAAATGTTTCATCTGATAGTGAGGCAGACATTCCGATGGTCAATATGTCTTTGAGTCCTTTGAATGAGGCTATTACCACTTTAGGTGAAACGCCTATTAGAAAAAGAAAGTTGCGAAGTGAAACATACAGGAAAGAGAAAAAAGGCAAGGTTATGAGTGCAATCGCGACAATATTTGATGAAGGCTCTGATAACGAATGCAGTCAAGCAGATAACGTTGATGACGGCAAACAAATGATTGAGCAGTTGAAAAGAAAATTCAATTTAGCGACCACTTTTCCGGAGAAATATCTCATTTTATCTGTGCTGCCTCAATCATGGTCTATACGCAAGATTTCTGAACAGTTTCAAACATCTTTTTACATCGCGAGAAGAAGCAAAGAATTAGTTCGACAGAAGGGCATATTGGCGACTCCCACCAAGAAATTTGGCTCAAGAACCCTCAGCGAAGCAACGGTGAAATTGATTCAAGATTTTTACTGCAGTGATGACAACAGCCGCGCCTGCCCAGGTACACGTGACTATGTTATCACACGTGAAGATGGAGAAAAAGTACACAAGCAGCGCAGATTATTATTATGTAATCTATCCGAAGCATACCATCAGTTCAATGAGAAATACCCAGCAGAAAAAGTGGGATTTTCTAAGTTTGCCATCCTACGACCAAAAGAATGCGTGCTGGCATTAGACAAGCACGGAACGCATTCAGTCTGCGTTTGCATGTTTCATCAAAACATCACATTAATTTTCTTTCCATGCAAGAAATTGAAAGTATTTCACGGTGAAATTGAAACATATAGGGACCTCCTGTCGAAGTCGTTGTGCGTATACCCCACGGAAAATTGTCATCTGTCCAAATGCGACAATTGTCCGAAGATTGACGAGCTAGAGCAATATTTGGCGGAAAAGTTTGCTGTTAATTCAGGAGGTGCATTTCAAACAGTGGATAATTAGCAGCGGCAGATGTTCCCTTGAGATCGTGGTAAAGCAGATTCCGGAATTCATCGAGGAATACGGATTCAAGTTGAATGAACTGAAGGCGCACCATTTCATATCCGAGATGCAATCGAAATTTCTAAAGGAAAGTAAGGAGAAATTAGCCCAAAATGAATTCATTGTGATAAGCGACTTTGCCGACAATTACACTTTTCTCGTTTATTTCAAATGAAACTGTTTGAATTCTTGTCATGGATAGGGTTAATGACAAGAGAAACCAAAGGATTGGCAACGCAAACAAAAATAAAAATTGAGATAGGAAGAGAGAAAGCATATGATACAAAAGAAACTCGGTAGACACTGTCGAAAAGAAAAGGAAAACAATACTGAAACAACATTAAGCCATATGATCAGATCGCTGAAAGGTTTTGGCGGAATAAAAAAATAAAAGATGGCTTTTGGGACGACATCTTTTTGAACCGGCTTATTTAATGGTGGAAAAGAAGATGGCAAAGAAGATTCTGGTTTGTGAGCTTGACGAGTGTGGATATATATCGGAGGTGAAGAAAGAAAAATAATAAGAAAATAGTACGGAAAGAAGTAAAGTTAATTTTTATTGAATGTTTTTTATATAAAGAAAAAGAAAATAAACTGACATTAATTTCGTGGAGAAAAATAAAAACATAAAATATACCAATCGTGATCCACTCACCAACAAGCACCAACTCACCAACCAGCTCCAACTCACCAACAAGCTCCAACTCACCAACGAGCTCAAACTCACCAACGAGCTCCAACACCTGTACAAACACCGGTACAAACACAAACACCTGTACAAACACAAACACCTGTACAAGCACAAACACCTGTACAAGCACAAACACCTGTACAACCAACACCAGCTTTTACACCAACAAAGAGGGAAGCCCTAGAAACAGCCAAACCCAGGGGCCAACACAAACAATAGCTCCAGCACCTGTACCAACTCCTGTACAAACACAAACACCGGTACAACCAAAGCACCAGTTTCTACCCCAACACAAAAGGAGGTCATAACAAGAGCCAACCCGAGGGCTAACAAAGAGCCACAGCATAAGCACCAGTACCCGCTCGAAAACAGCACCCGCTCCGACAACAGGTATTTTGCTCTTTTGTTTAACAGGCAAACACTAGGTATATAATTGGTTATATATATAAATTTTTGAAGAACTACAAAATTTTTAATAAAATACACAGAGTAGAGTGCAAATAACTTAACGTACAAAACTACAACAAAATTTAGACGAACATAGTTACATATATATATATGAGTTGATAGAATTTATTCCTTTTGTCAGATAGGGAAAGTTTAAGGCAAATCCAAAGTTCTACCGTTCTAGTCAGTCCCTGGCGGAGTTTTTGCCCAGGTGCGCGTAGACACAGTTTAGGGGTTGAGCTCAGGCCTGTAACTTTTCGTAGGGTAATTGCCCAAAAGGTAGATTCTTTCATTTTCCTAACTTTCTAAAAAGAATAAAAATTATGAAACTAATATATATATAGAAATTTTTATTGAGATACCACTTAACTTGTACGGCCATAAACTTGTAAGACACTTCACGTACTGTCACTCTGAAGAAGTAACAAAAAAAAAATATTCTTTTTAATTAATTTTGTTAAAATAAATAAAAATTTCTTACTTTGTAATTTTTAAATTCACAGTAAATATGAACATGTCATTTTAAACTAATGCTAAGAATAAAAATTTCAAATGCGAATTATAACGTATTTAAAAAGTACTGTATTTAATTTTAAAACTATGAGTGAATAAGCTCATTTGGGTAAAACAATAGGAGGGTGATGAGAGGGCAAACGATCGTATTTGGGGACGATCCAATCTACATGTATTTCAGGTCGTCATGGTGAAGTCCAACTGGATTTAAAAGCGGGAGGAAGATCGTTGGTAAAACATCGGCCAACTCAATTCCTAGATAAGAGGTGCAGCAAAAAAAAAAAAACGTAAGTACACTGTGCAAAAAGGTTTTTAAATAGAAACAATAGATAGTTTTGTGTTCACTTTCGGGCTTCCTTTTTTTTATTTTTAATCTTTTCCATTGAAACATTTTGTTTTTGTAATTGGCTGGCATGATTCTTTTTGTAGCAGCCTAGTGTCAGGTTGGTTGGCAAGAACCACCCCCCAATACGGCGAGCCCTAGCCGGACTTACGCCAGCATGCCAGCGCCGCCAACAATCTGGCCACCACAAACTAACAAGTTTTTTTGTGTTTCAATTATGAAACAACGAAGTGCTGCGACTACAAAAATGGCGCCCAACGTGGGGCCCGAAAGTGAACAAGTTAGTAGTAGTTTTCGTCTAGACCGATCCTTGGCCTACGACTGACGTAAGTCCCGTTCGAGTCATAAGAGTCCTCAACGCGTTGCGACGTCAAGTTTACGGGTGAGGGAATCTGTCTGAGATAAGGGAGATAATTAGAATTTCACACAATATTTAAAGTTTTATATGGAAGTAGCTTACCTTTGACCGTAAGTCCCGGAAAATAAGGCTATGGAGCTTCTTTCGCGTAGCGACGGCAAAAGTCGTTATTTTTATATAAAATTTTTAATCGTTGATTTTTGTTTTAATGTAGGCTGGTTTGTTAATAGCTAAATAAGCTTTCAAATTTCATTGCTACGTTAAAAGCAAAAATCAAGTGATTTCATCCAAGTTTTTTTTTATATATAGCCAAAATTTAGTTTCATTTTTCTTTTAAAATCGCCAACAACTCATGGAATTTATTTCCAGTAGACCGTTTCTGACGGGAGGAGAGTGATTAGTCCTAGGTAGCAATTGTCCTTAGGGCAGAGACCTAGTTGCTCACTACAAATTTCGTTAGTGGTTTTTAGGAAACTAAATAGTTTTAAATTAACTTTTTGCACCAGTGTACTACAAAAGAAAAAGAGAAGGGAGAATTACCCTTAAATATTTGCACCAGAAATCTTGATCGTTTTTAAAAAACTTACCTTAGGAATTGATCATGTACATCGTTTGCGCCGAACCATCACCTGAAAAACCTATTGGTACCTATTATGTTTTAAAAATTGTTTTTTTTGGTTTTCTTTTATCAATTATAATTTTTTTTTGATTTTTTTTTTTGTTCAATTATATTTTTTTTTTCTTTTACTAAAATTTTTTATATTTTCTTTTATAATTATTTACATAAGTTTTCAGATTTGATTATAAATTTTGGGTTATCATCACAACCATTAATTTATAATTCAGGTTTGCGCCTTATAGGTGTTTTGTAATTTCCTCATATATTTTTTTTATTATTTTATTTGAATTTTAGTTTTGTTCAGTTATAGCAACAACTGAACAAAAAGGCCTAAATTTTTTTGATAGTTCTCTTTATTGTTTGGAAGTTAGTTTGGTCATTTGCGTTAAGACATAAACTATTTTTAAATACTTATGGTACTAACCCGTTCAGCTAGAAGTCAATTAGAGTCTGAGAGAGAGGTTGTAGAAACAGTTTCAGATATGAATAATAGACCTCGCTCAACAGAGGAAACACGCGTTTCGACAACTGACGCAATTAATTCGGTAGCAACCGCAGGAGTCATCACAACCACCACGGCAACAGTAACGCCTGCGGTGCAGCAGTTCATGACATTGGCGCAGGGTCGAGCCAGTTTCGACGAATCAAATGCATCAAACGATACGATAATCTCGCCCGAATACAGCAGTATCACCGCCAGAAACGTTAGGCAGGAATTCAGGCAAGGTGCCATGGCAACTTCAGCGCCACAACCGACCAATAAAGTGGGCTCAGGGGAAGAGATATTGCGCTCGATACAGGGAGAATTCACGAGGAGGATGTGCGAGATGCAGCAGCAAATACAACAAGAAATGTCTCGTGTACTTGAGTGCTTGTCTATAAATCCAGTAAACCCTACCGGGGTTAGCCAGATTTTGCAAACACAGTCCAGGGGAGGCATAACTGCACCACCACAGTTGTCGTATGCTCCGCAGCCGACTAGAACACAAGAAAATTATTTGATTAACAGCTTTGCCCAACAACAACAACAGAATTCCTTACCTCAGCAAAATTGGCAACAGCCTTACCATTCCCAGCAAGCTCGGGTAAATGTTCCGATGACACAACAACATCCAGAGGGATCACGAGCAGCACCTGTCTTTGCGGCACACTCATCACCAGCGCCAAGCATAACACCAGATTTTGGATTTCCATCTCGAAAAATCGATTTGTCCAAATGGGGCATTAAATTTGACGGCACTACCAAGTCGATGAGTGCCGAAGATTTTATTTTTAGAGTGGACATATTGAGACATGATTACAACTGCTCCTTCAATGACATTCGTCGCAGTTTCCATCTGCTGTTAGAAGGTCCAGCACTAGATTGGTACTGGAACGTACGAAAACTGACACCAATTCAATCCTGGGAGGACTTGCAAAGAGTATTTTTAATGCAGTATCGGCGGTATGAGAACGAGTTCCAACTGCAGAAAAAGATTATGGACCGACGTCAACTACCGCAAGAGGCGTTCGAAGAGTTTTATAACGCAGTGATGAGACTCCGAAACCAGCAGCGATCACCGTATAGCGAGAGAGACCTCATAGAAATCATGAAATCTAATTTAAGGCCATCGCTTTCACAGCTTCTATTTGCGATAAAAATAGACACTTTAAATGAATTTTGTCAGCAGGCCAAGAGAGCTGAAAGTCTGGTAGCAACTCATCGACAGCCATTTCAACCTCGTCCATTTGCCACACAGCGCGTTCATGAGCTTGAGTGGGAAGAAGAAGAAAGGCTACCTATAGCCAATGCGGAAATCGATGCCATTACCCCGAATAACAGATTCACTTGCTGGAACTGTAAGCAAGTGGGCCATAACTTCATGGATTGCCCATCACCGACTCGGAGAATTTTCTGTTTCCGTTGTGGTAGAGATAACGTGGTAACCCCAAAATGTCCCAAGTGCCAGGGAAATCTGCAATTGAACCCGCCTCGCACTGGGGAGACTCGTTCAACTCAAACCTAAGCCCAGTCTCCAAAATAAAAGACAGCGTCGATTGTGGGAAAGCCGTAAAGATCTTAGTCAACACCACGAGGGAAAAAGCCGTTGACCAGGAACCCACAGTTCGACCACTTAAACCTTTGCATCAACGCATTAAAGAATATAATGAGGCAAAAATAAGGATTTTTGGACAGGTATCCAATAGGATAAAAAGGGCTAGGTTAAGGTATAAGATAAGGCGCAAAACTAGGAAAGAGATTATGGCCGCGACATTGTACGAAGGGGATGATTTTCGATTATATGCGAAGATTAAGATTGGTGATAGGGAGATTTCAGGCTTGCTCGACAGTGGAGCTACGGTGACTTGCTTAGGTAAAGGTTGCATAGAATTTCTCCAAAATAGTGGTTTAGAAATAACCAATTTTAACTCTTTTATAAAAACTGCAGACGGCAGTCCCCATAGAATCGTAGGTCGCATTCGAGCGAATATCAATTTTAATAAAGTCAGTGAATGTATCACTTTTTATTTAGTACCAACATTAAATAGACCACTTTTCTTAGGGATCGATTTCATGAAGAAATTTAACTTATTCGCAAATATAAGTAGTATAACAACAAATGGAGTAGATTTGTGCGCAGAATCTGAAGACATGGGGAATAAGGTTAAAAACCATATGTTAACACCGGAACAGCGAGCGTCGCTAGATAAAGTAATAGCAAGTTTTCCTTGCTACACTAAGCGCGGTCTTGGGCAGACTCCACTGGAAGTCCATATAATAGATACCCGCGACGCAACACCGGTGAAAGACAGACATTATCCCGTTTCGCCAGCTGTGCAGAAGTTAATGTACGCAGAGCTTGATAGGATGCTTGACCTTGGAGTCATTGAGCAAAGCGAGAGTCCATGGAGCCATCCGGTTACTCTCGTCCGTAAGGGCGAGAAGAATCGGTTGTGTCTGGACGCCCGTAAGCTGAATGCCCTCACGGTCAAGGACGCCTATCCTTTGCCGCACATTGAAGGTCTGCTCAGCCGGCTAGGGGATACGCATTATATATCGAGCGTGGATTTAAAAGACGCTTTCTGGCAGATACCATTAGAAATCTCCAGTAGAGAAAAGACTGCATTCACGGTGCCTGGAAGACCACTTTACCATTTTACGGTAATGCCTTTTGGGTTGTGTAATGCAGCCCAAAGACTTTGCCGTTTAATGGATAAAGTGATCCCTAGTGCACTTCGTGATAGAGTCTTTGTCTATCTGGATGATCTTCTAATAGTATCGCCAGATTTCAAAACTCACCTGGAGTTGCTTCAGCGATTATCTGATTGTTTGGAATCAGCGGGGCTTACCATCAACGTAGCGAAGTCGAAGTTCTGCTTCCGGGAGTTGAGGTACCTCGGGTATATTGTAGGAGGGGGAACTTTAAAGCCTGACCCCGAAAAAGTAAGCACGATTTTGAAGTACACCTACCCGAAGACAGCCAGACAAGTTCGTAGCTTTATGGGCGCTACCGGCTGGTACCGACGCTTCATCCCCGATTATGCCACAATATCTACACCAATTTTTAACACCCTTAAGAAAGGAAAATCGTTCGATTTCCCCGAAGAAGCTAAAGCAGCTTTTGATAGACTGAAAATAGCCCTTACCACCAGTCCAGTACTACTGCATCCCGATTTTCAGAAACACTTTTATGTGCAGTGCGATGCCTCGGACATAGGAATAGGAGCAGTTCTGTTTCAGAAGGATGAAACCGAAGGCGAACATCCTATAGCATTTTTCTCTCATAAGTTAACACCAGCACAAAAAAATTATTCGGTGACGGAGAGAGAATGCTTGGCCGTGGTACTAGCAGTGAAGAAATTCAGGCCTTACATCGAGCTAATGCCTTTTACCGTCATAACTGACCACAGCAGCCTTAAATGGCTGATGACGCATAAAGACCTTAGTGGACGCTTAGCTCGATGGAGTCTTCATCTGCAAGCGTTATCTTTTAGCATTGAACACAGGCCCGGCACTAAGAACGTAGTTCCAGATACGCTGTCGAGGTATGATATGAATGAAATAGCTGTGAATATAAATAACTTTATTGATTTGGATTCAGATTTTTTTAAAGACCAAGATTATCTGGACTTAATTGCGCAAGTCGACAAGAATGCCGATCAACTGCCCGACATTAAAGTTGTGGACAATCTTGTATATAAAAGAACAGTGCCTTATGATGGAAATCCACTAAACGAGGATTTTTCCTGGAAATTGTGGGTACCTGCAAGATTAACAACAAAAATAGTCGAAAATTGCCACAACCCGCCACATTCGTCACACGGAGGGTTAGGGAAAACGCTAAGCAGGGTTAAAGAGTATTTTTATTGGCCTAACCAAAATGCACAAATTCGCTCATTTGTTGCCCATTGCCAGACATGTAAAGAGACAAAACCGGCAAATCAGACGCTCAGACCACCGATGGGTGCCGAGTCGCAAACTGAACGCCCATTTCAGCGAATATTTGTCGATTTTTTGGGACCATACCCGCGGTCGAAAAGGGGAAATAGCTTTATTTTTATAGTGCTAGATCACCTCACGAAGTTTGTTTTTCTTAAAGCCATGACAAAGGCCAATTCGGTAAACGTCATAAAATTTTTAATTTCCGAAATATTTCATAAGTTTGGCACGCCTGAGACAATTGTTTCAGATAATGGCAAGCAGTTCATTTCCAAAGAATTTCAAGATATGGTGAAAAATTTTGGAATTAGTCATATGAAAACTGCCACCCATTCACCACAAGCCAATGCCTCAGAGCGTGTGAATCAAACCATTCTAGCAGCCATCAGATCATATCTTCAAAACGACCATACCGAATGGGACAAATATCTGTCTGAAATTGAGCTTTCAATACGTTCGTCTGTACAGACATCAATTGGCGTAACACCATATTTCGCACTATTCGGTATGAATATGATCTCACACGGCAGTGTCTATAAATTGGCCAGGAAATTAAAAAACCTAAGCGATCCCGAAATGAACGTGATACCAAAGCAAGTTAAAATCGATTTAATCCGTAAGCAAATAAAAGAGAATTTGCACAGAGCTTATCTTCGAAATGAGAAAAGCTACAATATGCGCTGTCGGAAAATAAAGTTTGTGCCTGGACAAGAGGTCTATCGACGCAACTTCCAGCAAAGTGTCTTTAAACACAATTTCAATGCGAAACTAGCCAACAAATTTCTAAAATGCAGAATTGTTCGTCCGATAGGTAATAGCCTATACGAGATCGAAGATCTGCAGGGGAAATTGTTGGGGGTATTTCACGCCAAAGATTTAAAGCAATAGCGTTAAATTCTTTGGTGGTCTTAGTCCCAACAATTTCACCCAAACCCTGACTTTCCAAAAACTCCTTTTTTTTGTTAAATAAAAAGACATTTAACCAAAACTTCCTTTTGAGATCAGTCATTTATTTATATAGTTCTACCTGATTATTACAAACATTAGTAACAAAAAGCTAATATAATTTCTAAAAGCACCAACTGGCCTTACAGAAACTAACCATTTTTTTTTGTGTCGAATATTTTTATTAAATATTTTTTTTAGGGAAACTCCTGTGACCAGGATGAACCTCTTCGTGACGGTAAAACATCTGAACCATTTTATTTTGATTGCCCTTAACAAGATTGTTTGAGTATTTGTTTTTATTGAATCATATTTTTTTTATCGTTCTTTTTGCTCAACCGTAGCGCTTACGTTTATGAGCTGGTTGCATTTGTAACCGATACGAGACCTGTAGTGCCGTTCCTTTAGACGCTCTGGGGAACTTTGCCATAAAGAGCTGGGAATGGTTAGCCACCAAGACTAGTATCTTATTTCTGATTCCGGTCTTACAGCAAGTTGTAGCAAAATATGAATGATAATACAATCAAACCGCTTTCACTCAGAAAGACTGTTTTTTTTATATATACTTGTGTAAGGCAATTAAAATACAAATTGGGGTGTTTTGACAGCACGAAGAGGTGATTCATCAAAGGAAAATATGGAAACCCGTGAAATTGAATTAGAAGAAAATGAATTTGTGGCAATACGAAAATGTTTCCTTATTTTTCTTTATGTAAAAATATATATATATATATGAATTTTTTGTAGCTAGACTAAGTTATTAGTAATTATTAGTATAGTAAAGATAATGAAAACTGAACTGGATTTATCGTTTAGTTAGAAAGTTTTGTTTTACATATATAAGCTCGAAGCCAAAATTCCCTAAAAGGTAATTAGGAGGTAGTTATTTTTCTTATTTACAAAAAAATAAAGCCTTTCAGAAAATTTTAGCTTCTATAATTATAAAATTTGCTTTTTTTCTTTTTGGAATTCAGGGGGTATTTCTCGCCAAAACATAGAGCTTTGGTGGTTTTAGTCCTTGGATTCCTACTTAATTCAAAAATGGCAAAAATAGTTCGTATTTTTTTTTTGGCATCTAGAGTTATTATAGTATGCCCGCCTAATTTTGGAATCCCTATGGTGGCAGATCAGTTTTGTTTTTCTTTTTGTCTTAAAAGGTATTTAACGTACCTGTCGTAGGCTGGCACTGTCGAAGCAAACGTCTTGAGATATCCAGGGAGCGGGTAAGCAAACCTGTGAAAAAAAAAAAAAATTTTGAGGTTAACAATTTATTTCAATTTGATTCTATTTCACATGGAAGAGAACAAGGGGTATTTTTCGCCAAGGAAACAATTTCCTTGGTGGGCTTAGTCCTTGTCTCTCTTCCCAAAACCAGACACGCGGACATTTAGCACAATCCAGTCCCAGTCTATACTATGTTTGAGTAGCCACTTTTGATAATTTACCAATGGTTGAACAATGTCGAGTTTACTAAATGACGCCAAACATGATGGTTCTAAGGGTGTGGAAAACACTAACTCAAGTTTCCTACTCACATTATCATCCTGGTACCTGAATGCCCTTCACCTGGCCCCAGTTACCGTAGACAGTTTGTTTCCCAGGGGAAAAGGTAATAACCAAGGTAATCAGTAATACATGTAAAATTTTTTTATATGTATACATATTTTCAACCACGTATAAATATTGGATGTTGAGACTTATCCACAGCATGATTAGCCGGGGGAACAGGCAAAGTAATTAATCACGAAACCATTGTCGCTCACATTCTGTACGAAACAAAAGAAGAAAAAATCTTTTGTTAGTGGAAATGAAATTTTTTTTTGGGAATAACCTGCGCGAGTACTTACATTGTTCCATATAACCTGCGAGTCTGCAAGGAATAGAAAGATTTTAGGGTTACAAAAGTTACACTTACCTTTTTTATTTTTTTTGAAGCAGCATCCATAGGAAAAATTTGCCCACCATGAGTTTTTGTGTTTTGCTTTTCATTTGTATTCTATTTAGATGTCAGCTGTTGATAAGGTTGCCACAGTGGCGAAGTATTTACATTCCACACAGAGTGGTATTTTTGATTGATTCTGCCTAAAAGTGGCCAGACCTTTTGTTTTCGTTAAGGGAAGAATGAAAATCCCCGAAATCTTTAGAATAAATACGTTTTAAATATTAAAGGAAAAACATGTCCCTCCCATTCTACATCCACGGATGGATTGTAGAATTGTTGGGTTTGTCATGGATAGGGTTAATGACAAGAGAAACCAAAGGATTGGCAACGCAAACAAAAATAAAAATTGAGATAGGAAGAGAGAAAGCATATGATACAAAAGAAACTCGGTAGACACTGTCGAAAAGAAAAGGAAAACAATACTGAAACAACATTAAGCCATATGATCAGATCGCTGAAAGGTTTTGGCGGAATAAAAAAATAAAAGATGGCTTTTGGGACGACATCTTTTTGAACCGGCTTATTTAATGGTGGAAAAGAAGATGGCAAAGAAGATTCTGGTTTGTGAGCTTGACGAGTGTGGATATATATCGGAGGTGAAGAAAGAAAAATAATAAGAAAATAGTACGGAAAGAAGTAAAGTTAATTTTTATTGAATGTTTTTTATATAAAGAAAAAGAAAATAAACTGACATTAATTTCGTGGAGAAAAATAAAAACATAAAATATACCAATCGTGATCCACTCACCAACAAGCACCAACTCACCAACCAGCTCCAACTCACCAACAAGCTCCAACTCACCAACGAGCTCAAACTCACCAACGAGCTCCAACACCTGTACAAACACCGGTACAAACACAAACACCTGTACAAACACAAACACCTGTACAAGCACAAACACCTGTACAAGCACAAACACCTGTACAACCAACACCAGCTTTTACACCAACAAAGAGGGAAGCCCTAGAAACAGCCAAACCCAGGGGCCAACACAAACAATAGCTCCAGCACCTGTACCAACTCCTGTACAAACACAAACACCGGTACAACCAAAGCACCAGTTTCTACCCCAACACAAAAGGAGGTCATAACAAGAGCCAACCCGAGGGCTAACAAAGAGCCACAGCATAAGCACCAGTACCCGCTCGAAAACAGCACCCGCTCCGACAACAGGTATTTTGCTCTTTTGTTTAACAGGCAAACACTAGGTATATAATTGGTTATATATATAAATTTTTGAAGAACTACAAAATTTTTAATAAAATACACAGAGTAGAGTGCAAATAACTTAACGTACAAAACTACAACAAAATTTAGACGAACATAGTTACATATATATATATGAGTTGATAGAATTTATTCCTTTTGTCAGATAGGGAAAGTTTAAGGCAAATCCAAAGTTCTACCGTTCTAGTCAGTCCCTGGCGGAGTTTTTGCCCAGGTGCGCGTAGACACAGTTTAGGGGTTGAGCTCAGGCCTGTAACTTTTCGTAGGGTAATTGCCCAAAAGGTAGATTCTTTCATTTTCCTAACTTTCTAAAAAGAATAAAAATTATGAAACTAATATATATATAGAAATTTTTATTGAGATACCACTTAACTTGTACGGCCATAAACTTGTAAGACACTTCACGTACTGTCACTCTGAAGAAGTAACAAAAAAAAAATATTCTTTTTAATTAATTTTGTTAAAATAAATAAAAATTTCTTACTTTGTAATTTTTAAATTCACAGTAAATATGAACATGTCATTTTAAACTAATGCTAAGAATAAAAATTTCAAATGCGAATTATAACGTATTTAAAAAGTACTGTATTTAATTTTAAAACTATGAGTGAATAAGCTCATTTGGGTAAAACAATAGGAGGGTGATGAGAGGGCAAACGATCGTATTTGGGGACGATCCAATCTACATGTATTTCAGGTCGTCATGGTGAAGTCCAACTGGATTTAAAAGCGGGAGGAAGATCGTTGGTAAAACATCGGCCAACTCAATTCCTAGATAAGAGGTGCAGCAAAAAAAAAAAAACGTAAGTACACTGTGCAAAAAGGTTTTTAAATAGAAACAATAGATAGTTTTGTGTTCACTTTCGGGCTTCCTTTTTTTTATTTTTAATCTTTTCCATTGAAACATCTTGTTTTTGTAATTGGCTGGCATGATTCTTTTTGTAGCAGCCTAGTGTCAGGTTGGTTGGCAAGAACCACCCCCCAATACGGCGAGCCCTAGCCGGACTTACGCCAGCATGCCAGCGCCGCCAACAATCTGGCCACCACAAACTAACAAGTTTTTTTGTGTTTCAATTATGAAACAACGAAGTGCTGCGACTACATTCTTAAGATCAAAATTCGATGCAATCGACAAAGTAACGTTTTTCTCAGACGGCGCGGCTTCTCAGTACAAGAATAAAAAAAATTTTTACAATCTTTGCATAATTGAAGAAGAACAAAACTGCAAGGTCGAGTGGCACTTTTTCGCGACGTCCCACGGTAAGGGCCCATGCGATGCGTTAGGGGGAACCCTAAAACGCATGGCGACTAAGGCAAGTTTGCAAAGCCCATATACTGACCAGATCTTAAATGTACAACATTTGTTTTCGTGGATTCAAAGCAAGGAAATTGCCATTAACACAGTTTTATGCACTCAAGAAGAACACGATGCCATGGAGCGACGAATTCAAAATACATAGATATAATAATGTCAAAAATATAACTGGAACGCAAAAGTTTCATTGCTTCATACCAAATATTTCTGATATGTCAATTAATGTAAAGCGGTACTCTTCCTCTGCCGACGTGCTAAATTTAAAGTTACTTTAATTTTATAATGATGCCAAGACAATTGAAATTTTTAATAAATATTGTAATTAAGTATAAGCAGCAAAATAAGAAAGATTTTTTCTTCATAAATGTATTTTTAACTGTTAAATAATTTTTAAAATGTATTTTTAACAAGGTGGTCTCTAAAATGCTCTTCTCCTGTCGGAAAATTTAGGAGCTTTTGTGGAAAATTTAATTTTCATGGGAAAATTTAACGGTAAATTTCTAAGAAAAATTAGGAAAATTTTATTTTTCAATTAAAGCCTGATTCAATACCTTTCCAACGAGCTATCACTCGTTGCGATGGCTTTAGTAGTTTTTTTTTTAAACAACTTTCAATGAGGTCCCTTATGAAGAATTCTTCAATTTTGTCACATGACAGTGGTGTACACCACCACTAAACCAGTCACTATAAAAAAAAAAATGTAGGTACATTATTTTTTGCTGGGCAAACGATTGAAACTATTTATTTTGAAATCGGAGAGGGGTCGTCCAAAAGGTGATCGCTTTCATATGGAATTGCTCTATAACAAAAAACTAAAAGAAATACTACTTCTCAATCAGAAAAAGTAAAGAAATATACATAAATCCAAACAAAAATATCAAAACTTAAGTATGCTTTTTTACATATTAGTTTTTGTGGTGAATCTATTTTGAAATATTTTAGATGGATCCCAATATTCAAAAATATCGAAAAGCTTGGGAAAGGGATCCTCTTTTTAAGAAATGGTTGCGCCCAACAAGAGATGTTTTAAAAGCATCTTGTTCGTATTGTAAAACAGAAATTGGAGCACGGTATGCTGATTTAATTCGTCATACAAATTCCTTAAAGCATAAAAAAGCGATACAGCCTTTAAATGAACTACAAGTTTCACAGCCACAATTATCATTTGCCTCAAAAAATGCAAACGAAAAACAAAAAGGTCAGGGTCGACCAAGGTGAATTTAAATACTAGGTGACAGCGTAGCGCCAGCTGATTATTCATGGTGAATTTGAAAATGTCAAAAAGTTATATAAAAAAAAAATGTTTTGACAGTGACGAAAGTTTTTCATATAGAAAAATGCCTGTTGTTCTTGCCTTGTTGTAATTGTTGTAGCAATGCTGTCACCTGGTATTTAATTTCACCATGGGGTCGACTTTCTATATATGTGGCCGTCAGTGTTGTCAACTTTGAAATTTCAAAACGCACCAAGTTAAGAATTTCGTTTTTGTTCCAAATATTTATTGAATTAATTTGAAATTTTTTAATATCATAAATTCTATAAAAAACTTTTTATCAACGATTATTAGTAAAAGTAATAATAGTAAAAGCCTTTTTTTAATAAATGAGCTAATAAAGATAAAATAAGTACTCAAAATTTAACTCACAATATGATATTCGGAACTAAAGTACTAATTGGTAAAAAAGCTAATTTCAGAACATATTTGGTACTTCTGTATTTTAGTTTTCTAGTTAAAGTACTTCTATTTGATTTTTTTCCAATAAAATTTGTTAGGATTCCACTGGTACTCTAACCTTGGTTGTTCGTCTACAGTTCAGTAGACCAAACCATCAGGTTATACAAGAATTTTTATTTACATGTTTAAAATGTTAATTTGATTTTGAAACAAAGATTTTTGAAGAATTTGATTTCATTTATCATATATTCGTATTTAAAATTATTTTTTTCATCGTATAGATTTCATGATAATGAATTATTAAAAAACGGTAATTAAAAATTAGTAAAAATTAAGATTTCATCACATTTTCGAAAAAATTTAAAAACGCACCGAAATACACAAAATAAATTTTGCAATGTTGAATGAAATGACTCAAACAGATGTATTTTATTGTAGAAAGATTTTTTCTCACATTGAAACAAAAAGTTGTGTTGAATTTGTTTTGGTGCCACCAAAAATTAAAAAGCGCATCGCACACCAACTAAAGAATTTTTCGCACCAAAAATTTAAAAAAGCACCAAAAATGGTGCGAAACGCACCAAGTTGACAACGCTGCCCTTGACTTCTCTTTTCTCGATGTCATTTAAGTGCAACTTAAGTTGTAAACATTGAACATATGGTTTTGACATTTGTTTTTTTTAATAAAATTGTGTTTAATTCCAAAAAAGTTTTGCCATAATTTTTTAGAAATTATTGAATAAATAGCACATAAAGTAGTTAAGTTCCAATTGAGTGCCAAAATGAGTTCCGATGAAGAAGATATGAGTGATGCATAAATGTCTACCATGTTGGCATCCCTATTACGAAAGCCACGGGTAATACGTGTACGACCCAACCACTTCAATGTCTTTGAAGATTCGGAATTCTATGGTAGATTTAGAATGTCAAAAAAAAAATAGTTTATAGTATATTAGAGCTTATTGGCCCTCACATAAAAAACACAACCAACTGGTAAATATGTATTAATAAAATCTATGTACATACTTATGTGTGCATGTATGTATGTTAGAGTTGGGCGATTTGTATGGTAGGAAAAACATCTTAATGGGCGAATCGCGTTTCTGATTCTTGGGATTGTACTGAGCAAAAAAGTCCACTAGACCATATGTCTACGGTGAATATCGAGTCTCCCGATTTTGACTTGACATTTTTTCTCAGACTTCTCAGACTGTATTAATATTTTCACGAAAAATTTGCACTTTCACAAGGCCAAAACCGTCTGAATGAGCAGTCCAATGCTTTTGGGAAGTACAAGAAAGTTCTTAGCTATTATCTTGGCTACAATTTTTGTCATAGTATTGGATCGAAAATCTTAATGGTTTGGCTGTTATAGGCCAAAATGTCCAAAAAAACGTGACAAAAAGTAGTAAATTTTCTTAATTTTTGACCATGAAAACGAAGTTTTTTCTAAACAATATGTTCAGAGAAATTGTAGCCCGAGACAACAGCTACAACTTTACTATTGAAAATAAGTCAAAATTTCAAATAGTTTACGAAGTATGAGCCCAAGAAAATTTGCAAATTTTCCAAAAAAATAAAGTCTGAGAAAAAATGTCAAGTCAAAATCGGGAGGCTCGATTTTCACCGTAAACATATGGGCTAGTGCAATGGTGATATTCGAAACAATTAACAACCGGTTCGCTTAAAAAAATTATATTTTTGCCAAATTTTGATAAAAATAGCGAAAATTTTAAAGTCGCATTCCAGTAACAGACCACAAGCCTCTTGAAGGAAATGATATAAACTTTTGTATAATAAAAAAATAGTTTTGATTTTGCAAAATAAAAGTAAAAAAAATTGCTTTATTTTTTTCTCAAAAGATTGAAGAAAACGCTATCGAAAACATCATCATCCAAGAATTCAATGTATGACCAAAATAAAATCATTTGTTTGTACGTTTGGACAATGAACAACTGAACAATATTGTGTTTGTTGCCGAGACTAATCACCTTGATAAATACACATTATATAAAACCGTTAAAACAAAAAACATAATCACCCCAACAAATTTCATATGGAATTTTTATTCACGAGAAGGGTGAATATGCAACAACCGGTTCGCAAAATTTTTAAAATTTTAACAACCGGTTCGAGCGAACTGGTCCGAACCGGCTGAATATCAGCACTGGTCTAGTGGACTTTTTTGCTCAGTACAATCCCAAGAATCAGAAACGCGATTCGCCCATTAAGATGTTCAAATCGCCCTACCCTAATGTATGTATGTACATAAAAAAGTTGTTAAAAATAAAATATTTTTAGGAATCATTGCATAAGCGAGGAAAACATGATACTTATCACCTTAAGAGTTTATGCAACTGGCGGTATGCTTAAAACAATCGCCGATGTATATGGTGTTTCAACAGCAACAGTGGCCAATGTTGTTGCAAATGTAACGCATTATATTGCTAAACTTCGAAGTCGTTTTATAGTACAGGCAAAGCTCGATATAACAAATACTCACTTTAACGAAAATCCGATATAACGAACGATCAACTTTTTTTTTCTCCCGGTTTAACGAATGGGTACCAACTTTGAAGATGATGGAAATGAAAATAACGGT
The DNA here is from genome assembly GCA_916048285.2 of Bellardia pandia. NCBI lineage: Eukaryota > Metazoa > Arthropoda > Insecta > Diptera > Calliphoridae > Bellardia > Bellardia pandia. The sequence continues at coordinate 67,607,486 of OU696533.1, forward strand.
GCACCATTGGAGTTGAATGAACCAACAATTTACCACTCAGATGCCATAAAAGGATTTGAAACCTGTATTTTATGGTGTGATCAAAATAAAATCGATTATACAAAATCGTTCGTGCTGAGATAATTGCAAGAATAAGCAGTTGAAAAAAGTTTGCAAGCTTCATACAAACAATCATTTATTACAGATTTTGTACACAAATAATTTGTCCCAATATGTAAACACGTATGTACTTACGTATGTAAGTTTAATAAACATGAATATAATAACATAAAAACATCGATTTAATGGTAAATGTAGCAAATTTTTTATTTAAACAAAAGTTCGGTTTTACGAATCTCTCAGTTTAACGAAAGGGTCTTACATTATATCATTCGTTATACCGGGATTTGCCTGTATTTCCAAAATCTGAAGAAGAAATTTCAAGCAAAAAACGAGAATTTTACGATATAGCAAGATTTCCTAATGTTGTTGCAGCACTTGATTGTACTTACGTCAAAATAATCTCTCCAGGTTAGGGTTGCCAGACGGGCCTGATTTGGCCTGATTGTCCAGTTTTTTAATGCGCGTCAAGTGAAAAAGTGAGTTTTTTTTCTCAAATTTATTCTAGCTACTAATAATACTTAAAAAAAGTAAGTTTATATTTCTAAAAAACAAATCGAAAGAGCATATTTTTACTATCAATACAACTAACGACTAATATGATACATATATACCAAATGATAGAATATGGTAATATTTTTTTAAAAAAGTTTGCAGAAAGCAATCTTCAAAATTTAAAAAAGTAGATCTCATTTGTGTTTTCTATCCCAATAAGCAATGCCATTTGTGAAAAAGCATTTAGTGTTCTAAATAATTCATATACCAAATATAGGAATAGAATGTCCTTCGATCTTATAAAAGCCGAACTAATAATAAGAATAAATTTTAATGAGGATTGAAAAAACTTTAAAAATTTTTAACAACACCCGATAATAGAGAATTAATTAATTCTGTATCTAAGAATACGAAATATATGTGGCAAAATAAATAGAACCTATATTTTTTTAAATAACACCTAAGTTTTATTTAAAATAATAAAGACTGAATTTTAATTGTTATATTGTTTTTTGTTTCTTTTATATTGTTTCTGTTATTTTTACTTTTTATGATATTTTTGTTTTTATTGTAATAATTTTTATGAAAAAAAAATAATAAAAAATTAATAAAAACCAATAGTATGAGTGTTTTTATTTGTCAAGTTTTTTTTTCTAAATCAAGTTTTTTTTCGTCAATGTCAAGCTTTTTGGCAAATTGAATCTGGCAAGCCTACTCCAGGGACACTTTTGTCTCGATATTCTTTTTATTCTATGAGCAGATATACATACTTATACTACTTACATATATGTACTTGTGTATTTTGAATCGGCGGGAATGATGCCGAATTATATAGAAACCGTAATATGGTGTTCATACATGTATTTTTAATTGACTCAATTATTGGTTAATTAAAAAGTGTTCACATATGCTCAATATTGCTAATTCAATTAGCGTTTGACAGCAGCTGACAAAAAAGAATACAATTACAGTGCACTCGGGAAAACGTCAACGCTCGTTTACTTCAACATCCCAAAACGTTAACCCTTTTTTAACATTACCTACTCTAAAATTTAATGAAATAAATAGTGTTGGAAAGCAAAAAACAGCAGAAAAAAATAACAGATTTTTTTTAATTTGTTAAACGTCAACACCCGCGGTTTTAATTAGTTGACGTTTTCCCTAGTGCACTGTATTTGGTTGTAATATTATAATTTTCAGCCTAAACATATTCTTTATACCATTTTAGTTATTACTTTTAACAATTATTAGAACAATTAACTCTTAATGAAGCAATTATCTAATTGAAATTTTGTATGGATAATTGAACTCAATTAGGCGTTAATTAAAAAATTGCAATGAAAAATGCATGTGTGAACACCATATAAAAGATTTTTTTCAATGAATGTACAAACAATGTGTGATGCACACCTTAGAATACTTGGCATAGTTGCTAGATGGCCTGGGTCTTCACATGACTCAAATATATTACATACTCAATTCTAAAATATATGCCAGGTTTTGTAATACAGAATTTGAAAATTCCTTGATTGTGGCTGACAGCGGAAGGAGAGGATTTAGTACACTCAAAAAAAAGACATGTACTAAATTTTATGAAAAAAAATCCTTAAAAATAGTTCAAAAATTTCCCTAAATTTGAGTAAAATTTAACTAAAATCAAGGAAATTTTATTAAAATGTAAAAAAAATTACTAAATCTGAGTAAAAAAGCAAATAGTTCATAAACTTGAATTTAGTTTAATAATTTCTATAGATAAATTACTTGATTGTAGGAAAATATTATTAACCGCAAAATAATATTTACTAGAAATTAATAAATTTTTCCTAGACTTAAGGGAATTACATCATAAAATTAAGTAATTTTGGTTTAAGTTCAAAAAACTGAGTTCAGTAAATGGTTTACTCCAAAATAGTTCATAATTTATAATATACTTAAAACTTGTTAATGGGTTTCTTTGATATTAGTTCAAATTTTCCTAAATACTGAGAAATTTATATTGCATTTTAATACATATTTATTAAACTGCTACTTCGAGTTTATTGCTTACTAACTATTAAGAAATGCTTTCAAGAATCTAGTTCAGATAAATTAAGAAGCAAAGCAATATATTATTTCCTACCATTGAATAAAAGATGTCTTACTTCTTAAAAAGTAACAAACTGATATTTAGGAATATCTTTCTTAAAAAAAGTACAGATAAATTTTAAAAAATTGTATAATTGAAAATCGTAACTGGTACAATTGTACTTGATTTTAGAACATAATTAACTAAATATTACTTAAAATGTAGAAAAAATATAGTAAAAATTTACTTGAAACAGGTAATATAAATTCCTAAACAAATAATGTAGATAATTTAAAAAATAATGAAAAATTTTACTAATTTGAAGTAAAAATTTCTTACAAAAATATTGAACATAAAGTCGTTTTCTTGAAAAAAAAAATAGTTTTTGAAAACTTTTTTATAAGTAAATATTTACTAAATTTTAGAAAATAATTTACTTAATTTTGATATATTTTGAACTTAAACGTAGAACCGTAGAACACTGGCGTAACATTGGAATGTTGAAAGTAACTGTTTTAATTATACAAAAAACACACATACTTGTTTTCTTTTGGTTTTATTCTGAACGAGTTGTAGTTGAAAACAGTCGATTAAAATATAAAAATATAAACTGTGTATTAACGATTAAAATAAAATAAAAGTGCAAAATTAAAAGTATAAAAATATATATGTATGTGTATTAACGATTAAAATAAAATAAAAGTGCAAAATTAAAAATATAATACAATTATTAACAAAAATATAAAAAGGAAAGTGAAAAGTTAATTACGTTAGTTTATGTACTATGTAATTGCCTTTGTTAAGAATTTTATTTGACAAAAGTTTCGTAACATTGTTTTTGTATTTATAAGCATTGTTTTTGATTATTTGTTGTTGCTTCATTTGTTAGTGTTTAAATGTGCCAACGTCGTCTGATGAAAACTTTGAAAATATAGAACTGGAGTCTGCAGGTACATAAAATATGTATACTTAAACAATTTTCTCTAAAACAAGGTTTTCAATTTTTAAATTTGAGCTTTTACGTAATTATTGTTTGTTTCCTTAAATTCAAAACGTGCATCTGTATTTAAATTTCATATTTTCCAATGAATATTTAATTATTTGTAACTCCAAATATATGATGCTCTATTTGTATTTTTGTAACGATTGCCTTGGAATAGTATAATTAGGAAGACTAAGGACCTTCAGTGTTCCATAGCCAAAGATGCAGTGTGTCACAAAGAGTGTCCCTTCCACGTAGTTCTTATGAAAAGAACCATAATTTAACTATGAAAAGGTTCTGAATTTTCTCACAATTTATCACGTAGCAGAAAATTCTGAAGTACATTTTTTTAAATTGTTTTCCTTGTTTAGACAGAATCCATAAGTACACATATTTAACTCTTCTTATACATATCTTACAAAATATAAATAATTTAAATTTCAAACAAAGATGATATATTAAATGATAAACAATGGGTAATGAATAACATAGAGCCAATGTCAGATGTCCTTGAAAAGTGGGCCAACACTTTTCGCATTAGAAGAAATTTTATAAAAGCTTCTGAAGATGATTTGAAACAAATTTTTAAAGAATTGCCCATATATAAACAATCTTTTGGAAACAATTTAGTTAGTTGTATAATTTAAGCATAATACATAAAATAATAACATTTGTTGTATAAATATATAGATATTGGCGGATTTTTCAAAAATTTATACAGAAAAGGAACATTTACTTGAGATAAAATGGGAGACATTTTGTACGCTGAAGTTAAAAATCATAGAACGCGATGTTAAAGATAAAGAAAACTTGGAACTATTATCAAAAATTAAAGAATCTGAGTGCAATTCTGGTAAATAAAAATGTTTATACAAACAAATTCAAAGTTCATTAAAAATATTTATCTAAATTTTAAATACTTTTTTTGTTATTCTTACATTGTAAAATATTTTAATAATAAATAAACCTTTTAAATAACCTATTCGTATACGTTTATTTCTAGATAAAGCAATATTTAGCATCTAGGAAAATAATATTAAAATTAAGTAAATATATTACTCCTAAATTGGAAAAAATGTAATTTTATTTAAGTACTTTTATTCTAGTAAGCTAGAAAAAATAGGTTACTACTTGCTACATTTATGTATTCCTTAAAATAAGGAATAAATATACTAGCTGGTAACATATTTTTTATTTTATTAGAGTAAATGTATTTAATAAGTTACAGTACATTTCTTCCTATTTTCTGGGAATAATTTACTCAGTTTTAGTATTTTTTTCCGTTAATTTTAGTAAATTTTTTTCTACTGGGGTGGATGCGCTTACTCAATTTCAGTTCTTATTTGCAGATTTTTTTTCCTTGTTTTAAGGCTTAAATGTACTCTTTTTTACATATATTGTATCCAATTTTGGGAAAAAATTAACCTAAATTCATAACTTTTTTATTCGTTTTTAGTAACATATTTATTAAATCGAAGTAAATTTTTACTCAGAACTGTTACATGTTGTCATAATTTTAAATAAAAAAGATTTATCTTTTTAACTAAAATAGACGAAAAATTTCCTAATTTTTATTGTTCTCTTAAATTTATCTGAACTATATTCTTGTAAATATTAACTAAACTGAAGGAATGTTTCAGATAATTTATGAACTAATGTAAAAATAATTTTTTCCACTATTCTAGTTAAAATTTACTATAATTTAGGAAAATTTTGTATAAAAGTAGGAGTTTTGGACTAATATTAAGTAATTTTTTTTTCCCCAATATTAAGGAAATTTTTTACTGACTTCTAATACAAAATGTCTTTGGCGCCATACGACAACCATTAAGTCCTCAAAATAAGTAAAATTTCCTAACTTCAAGTTCATTATTTTTTTGAGTGTACAGACACTTAGGAAAGAAGAGGAACAGGAAATAGCAAGAACAAAACTGACTACAAGTATAACCACATTAATAAAATGAGACTAACTAATAGGGATAAGTTTATATTGGACAAAGTAAAGAAGACAGATAGATTTTTGAGATCTAATAGGGACATTATTATCTTAAATGCAGACAAAGGGAATACAACGGTGGCAATGAATAGAACTGATTATGAGTTAAGAATAAATGATATTATAAGGGATGATTCTAATTATAGGAGACTAGATAAGGACCCTACTAATAAACTGGAAAAGATGAATAATAATTTAGTTCAGGAACTTTTTAAAATTGACATAATTACAATTACAGAAAGGAATAAATTTAAAACTAATACAGCAATGGCACCTAGGCTATATGGTCTTCCAAAAATTCATAAAATAGATTTTCCATTGATAAATTCTGCATCATATGAACTGTGTAAATATATAACAAGAATTCTTAATAAAATTACTGAAAATTCAAAATATAATGTTAAGGATTCTCTTCAATTTAAAGACAGAATTAAGAATTTTACATTAGATAATAATGAGAGATTAATTTCTCTTGATGTAGTTTCATTGTTTCCTAGCATTCCAATAGACTTAGCTATTAATATAGTAAAATGGAATATAATAAGGAAACATACTAATATGGAAAAGGACTTATTTTTACGTATTCTTAAATTTTGTATAATAGATAGTAGATATTTTCAATTAAATAATCATATATATAATCAAATTAAAGGACTTCCTATGGGTTCGTCAGCTTCTCCGATTGTAGCAGATATAGTTATGGAAAGGTTATTTGATATATGTGTTGAAAAATTAATTATAAAACCGAAGATCTTGACAAAATATGTTGACGATTTATTTTGTATAATTTCTGAATCAGGAATAGAGCAAATGTTAGATATTTTTAACTCATTTCATGCAGACATTAAATTTACAATTGAAAGGGAATCTAATTCAAGAATATCATATTTGGACACCTTGATAATTAGAAGAGGAAATAGGATATTAATAGATTGGTATCAAAAACCAACATCTTCTGGTAGAATTATTAATTATTTCTCGAAACATCCAAAGAGAATAATTATTAATACAGCTAAAAATTTTATAGAAAGAGTTCTAAAAATAAGTGATTCAGAATTTCATGGAGATAATAAAAAGAAGATTTCAAATATTTTAACTGATAATAGCTTTCCTAAACAATTAGTAACAGTACATTAGTACAGATTAATACGACATGATAATTATAGAATAAATAACCGAAATAGTATTACAGAACAGAGGATTTATAAGTCGGTAACATATATACCAAAATTTTCAGAAAGATTAGAAAAATCAAATTGTATATATGATAACAAAATATACAAAATAGCTCATAAATCTTTTAACACAGTAGGTAAACTATTTAGTAAAATGAAAGATAAAATAAAGAGAATGGATATGTCAAATATTGTAAGGGGAATGATAGTGGACAGTGTAATAAAGTATATATAGGTACAACGAAGAATAAACTAAAGACTAGGATAGCAGGACATAAATCAGATCAAAGATATAGAAATATATCACAAAAAACAGCTTTATCAACTCATTGTGCTAATCTAAACCATTATCCTGATTTTGAAAATACAACGGTTTTAAACACAGAAAATAATTATAAACGTAGATTTATGTTAGAAATGTTACAAATTATAAAGGTTCCGACAACTTCGAGAATTAATTTTAAGTCAGACACTGAAAATGTAGCACAAAATTATAGACACTTAATTTATAAAAATAGAAACGGAAGTTAAAAAATAATTTATTTACATATAGATCAAGTTTCATTTGAAAAATATTTCTTTGTTTTTTGAATTTAAAAATTTTTTAATTTGTCAGTTATTATTAAATTTGTTATAATTTGTTAAAAATTTTTAAAATTAGGAAGAGAAAAACCCTGACGAAGGCACTCAAGGAAGTGCCGAAATATTGGATTTAAATAAACGTTAAAAAGTTTTTATATATAAAAAAAGACCTTAGGCTTGAAAAATTAGTAATAATTGAAATAATAAAGGTCGAATAAAAATACATATTCATTAATTATTTTATTTAATGAAAAAAAAAAAAACAAATTTAATAAAATACATTAACTTTCTATAATTTCTTTTTTTTTTAAGCAATTAGGTCATTTTAGTATTTACATATATAAAAATGTTCTATATATTAATTTATGACCTAATTGCTTGAAAAAAATAAATTATAGAATATTGAACAAAGGTCGAATAAAAGAACTAAATAATTACAATACATTAACACTTAACATAACGTCACCTAAAATGCAAAAGGGCGTAACTAACAAAAAATTCAAAATTGACTTTTTTATTGATTATGATGTAGCAAACCAAAATACACCTACCCACAAAATTTTACACGAATTTGTTAAAGAATAACGATTTTATTAACGAAAAACAGAAGGCCGTAACTGCAACGTCAATAATTTCTTTAACCAAAAAGCCGTAACTACACTTTAATTCAAAAAAATAAAAAACAAAGTTGCCTTTGATTTTTCGTTAAATATGTGTTATTGTTTTCTTAGTTTAAATTTTTGTAAAACAGTAACACGAAGGTTGTGAATATTTGTGCCTAAATAAAAACAATAATAAAATGGATACTAATAGTGAAAATGCTTCCAATGAAAAAGTTGAAAAAATTAATAAAAGATCTGAAAATAAAATAAACCGAATGAAAGGAAAACAATACAAGGGCCAGATTGAAGGTAATGTTTGTGAAAAAGTTTCAAGAGAACTGAAAGCTGGCTGTACTTCAAAATTTTGTGAGAAAAGTGCAGTACGGTATTGTTCTATCTTTTCCGAAGAAAATCGTAAGGAAATATTTAATGGGTTCTGGAAGATGTCCTGGGATCAAAAAAAATGTATGTAACTAATCTCGTTGAACGCTCAAACAGACAGCGAGTTTCTGTTAACAACTGCAGACGATCAATTACCAACCGTTACTATCTAAAACATTATTCTAAACGTGTTCAAGTCTGTTTTCATATGTTTTTATCTACGCTTGGAATACATGAGAAAATGGTTAGAAATTGGGTAAATTTCAATGATTATCATGGCACCAATATATCGCCAGAAGAACAAAGGCAATTAATATCACAACGTAAAGCAGTAACCAATCAAGGGGTACTATATGAAAAACGTTTACATTTTTTGAAAAAATGGTTACACAATATTCCTAAACTTGAATCCCACTACAGACGACAATATACGAAAAAACTGTACTTTTAATCCGATTTTAAAAGTTTTCGGCATGTCTATGAAGTTTATTGTAAAGACTGCGAGTCTAATAAAGAGAATGAAGCAACTCCCGTGTGTTTTCCAAAATGTATGGCAGTATTAAAAAGCGAAAATTGTTCTATATTTAAGCCAAAAAATGATATGTGTGATACGTGCACATCATACGAATCAAAGAACTTGACCCAAGATCAGTATGACATTCATAGAATGGAAATACAAAAAATGAGAGAGGAAAAGCTTAATGACATAGAACACGTCAAATCAGGATTATGCTTGTTGTTATGCATTGACATGCAAGCTGTAAAATTGATACCACAGACGAATGCAAACGCCACATATCTATATATATAAAATTCAATGTATGTATGTATGTATGTAACGTATAGACTCCAAAACGGCTGAGCCGATTTTGATGAAATTTTCACAGCATGTTACTGTGACTCTGGAAGGAATAATAGGGTACTTTTTTTTTACCACGCCCACTTTTACGCCCACTTTTTTAAAATATTGTAATTGAAGACCAAACCTTTGAACCGATATTTTTGAAATATTCACAGCATTTAACTGGGACTCTGGTATGATTAATAGGGTACTTTTTTTTGACCACGCCCATTTTTACGCCCACTTTTTAAAAATTATGTAATTGCTCTCATATAGTTTTTAACAGATTTACTTCAAATTGTATACACATTATATATTCCAGGCGAGGTAAAAATAAAGATTTCTTAAGCCACGCCCCTTTTCACGCCAAATTTTTGAAAGTTTTATTCTCTATACAAATTTGTTCATTCCAACGTATTTTTTTTATTTGGTAGTATATTGCTCTTAATACTGTTAACGTCGCCATATTACTATGAACTACGCCTACTTCATCACCCCCTTTTTATACCCTTCACCATCGTGAGAAGGGTATATATAAGTTTGTCATTCCGTGTGAAATTTCCACAATATAATTTTCCGACCCTATAAAGTATATATATTCTGGATCCTTATAGATAGCGAAGTCGATTAAGCCATGTCCGTCTGTCTGTCTGTCTGTCTGTCTGTCTGGATGTTGAAATCAGTTTTTTGAAGTCCCAAGATATGTTCGGGATCCAAACCTTCAATAATTCTGTCAGAAGTGCTTTCGAGAAGTTTGCTATTTAAAATCAGCAAAATCGGTTTAGGTCAACCAGAGTTATGAACCAATATTTGAGACCACCTCTATAAAAATTTGATATTTTTCGTCCATTTTATTGCAATATTTTGAAATATATTGCAGATAATACCATGAAATTTTGTATACGTTGTTTGTACTATAAAAGAAGAAAGTGTGCGGAAAATAGTAAGAATCGGTCCATAATTTCTCATAGCCCCCATACAAATATATATATTCCTGAAATATGGCTTAATGATAAATAAATGCCTATAAAATTGGAATATCAAGACAAAATTCAGCAAAAATAAGTTTTATACAAAAAGAAATCACAAACCGAAATTTTTTTTAATTCGGTCCATATTTGACCATAGACCCCATATAAAGTCCACTTACAAAATTCACTTAAATACATATAAAACAGATATAAATAATGTTAAACGGCTAAAATTTGACATAAACACTCTTTATAGGCAAATAAATTATTGTACCAAATTTTATGGTGGTCGGCCCAGAAATGGTCATAGCCCCCATACAAAAATCTTCCCGAAATATTGCTCAATTATACATAAATGCCTATAAAATTGGAATATCAAGACAAAATTCAGCAAAACTAAGTTCTGTGCAAAAAGAAATCGCAAAACGAAATTTTTTTTAGTTCGGTCCATATTTGACCATAGACCCCATATAAAGTCCACTTACAAAATTCACTTAAATACATATAAAACAGATATAAATAATGTTAAACGGCTAAAATTTGACATAAATACTCTTTATAGGCAAATAAATTGCTGTACTAAATTTTATGGTGGTCGGCCCAGAACTGGTCATAGCTCCCATACAAGGACCACATCTGAAAAAGAGATTTTTCCCTATATATATTGTATAAATATCGGCACCGACTCAAAACTTTGCACAGATCATTTTAATATATACAAAAATCATCCCACAAAATTTTGTGAATTTCGGTCTATTTTTAACCGTATGCCCCATATAAAGCCCTCTTCCGAAAATCACTTTAATACTCATAAATCGCTTATAAATAAGGGTACCAATCCAAAATTTTACACGGATCATTTATATACATGCCTAAATCAAACTGCTGGATTTTGAGAATATCGGTCCATATTTGACTATATCCCCCACATAAGACCCACTACCGAAATCCACGTTAATACTAATATATATCTTAAATATACCATTATTATGATGAAATTCGACGTGAAATATCCTCATATGCATGAAAATAACTGTTCCAAAATATAAGAAGATCGGCCCATAATTTGTCATACCTGCCATATAGAAGCATTTCCAAAAACAAATAAATTCGGATCAAAAAATATTCTTTTCGGATTTAGCCCATATTCGGTCCACATTTTATAATCATGATATATATCGTTGGAAAGGTATTTTTAATACCTTTTATTTAATGTATTACAAATTATCAGACACCCAGTAGTTCCCGAGATATAGACCTATATATTTTCAACTTTAAGGGCCCGCCCCCTCGAAAATAGGCGTGACCGCCAACAAATTTTTTTTTTGCTGGTATCTCCTCTAAAAGCCCTATTTGATTTTGTTTTTTTTTTTTTTTTTTGAAGCAAAATCACTAAAACCGAATTGTACCCCTTTTTTATACTCTGTTTGTTAAATTACACTCAAGATTATTATGAACATCAGACAGACTCTGCAAATTATGGTAAGAATTGGTAATTAATTCAATTAAAAATGGTGAAAATTAAACAAAATTTCAAAATATTTAACATAAATTATGTTGGTCGTAAAATTGTCTTTCAAACAATATATCAAATACAAATAAAATTTGCACTAAGACTGAATAGAAAACACATAATTAGGATATTCTAGTCTAGTGTAGTTTCTGTATTTCTTATTACGCTTAGGTGAAGGGTATTTAAGATTCGGCAAAGCCGAATATAGCACTCTTACTTGTTTTTTTTTTTTTTTGAGCAAAATCACTAAAACCGAATTGTACCCCTTTTTATACCCTTCACCATCGTGAGAAGGGTATATATAAGTTTGTCATTCCGAGTGAAATTTCCACAATATAATTTTCCGACCCTATAAAGTATATATATTCTGGATCCTTATAGATAGCGAAGTCGATTAAGCCATGTCCGTCTGTCTGTCTGTCTGTCTGTCTGTCTGGATGTTGAAATCAGTTTTGTGAAGTCCCAAGATATGTTCGGGATCCAGACCTTCAATAATTCTGTCAGAAGTGCTTTCGAGAAGTTTGCTATTTAAAATCAGCAAAATCGGTTTAGGTTAACCAGAGTTATGAACCAATATGTGAGACCACCTCCATAAAAAATTGATATTTTTCGTCCATTTTATTGCAATATTTTGAAATATATTGCAGATAATACCATGAAATTTTGTATACGTTGTTTGTACTATAAAAGAAGAAAGTGTGCGGAAAAAAGTAAAAATCGGTCCATGATTTCTCATAGCCCCCATACAAATATATATATTCCCGAAATATGGCTTAATGATAAATAAATGCCTATAAAATTGGAATATCAAGACAAAATTCAGCAAAAATAGGTTTTATACAAAAAGAAATCACAAACCGAAATTTTTTTTTAGTTCGGTCCATATTTGACCATAGACCCCATATAAAGTCCACTTCCGAAATTCACTTAAATACGCATAAAACAGACATAAATAATGTTAAACGGCTAAAATTTTACATAAATACTCTTTATAGGCAAATAAATTGTTGTACTAAATTTTATGGTGGTCGGCCCAGAAATGGTCATAGCCCCCATACAAAAATCTTCCCGAAATATTGCTCAATTATACATAAATGCCTATAAAATTGGAATATCAAGACAAATTTCAGCAAAACTAAGTTTTGTGCAAAAAGAAATCGCAAAACGAAATTTTTTTTAGTTCGGTCCATATTTGACCATAGACCCCACATAAGGTCCACTACCGAAATCCACGTTAATACTAATATATATCTTAAATATACCGTTATTACGTTGAAATTCTACGTGAAATATCCCCATATGCATGAAAATAACTGTTCCAAAATTTAAGAAGATCGGCCCATAATTTGTCATACCTGCCATATAGAAGCATTTCCAAAAACAATTAAATTCGGGTCAAAAAATATTCTTTTCGGATTTAACCCATATTCGGTCCATATTTTATAATCATGATATATATCGTTGGAAAGCTATTTTTAATACCTTTTATTTAATGTATTACAAATTATCGGACACCCAGTAGTTCCCGAGATATAGGCCTATATATTTTCAACTTTAAGGGCCCGCCCCCTCGAAAATAGGCGTGGCCGCCAAAAAAATTTTTTTTGCTGGTATCTATTCTAAAATTTCTATTTGTTTTTTTTTTTTTTTTTACAAAATCACTAAAACCGAATTGTACCCCTTTTTATACCCTTCACCATCGTGAGAAGGGTATATATAAGTTTGCCATTCCGTGTGAAATTTCCACAATATAATTTTCCGACCCTATAAAGTATATATATTCTGGATCCTTATAGATAGCGAAGTCGATTAAGCCATGTCCGTCTGTCTGTCTGTCTGTCTGGATGTTGAAATCAGTTTTGTGAAGTCCCAAGATATGTTCGGGATCCAAACCTTCAATAATTCTGTCAGAAGTGCTTTCGAGAAGTTTGCTATTTAAAATCAGCAAAATCGGTTTAGGTTAACCAGAGTTATGAACCAATATGTGAGACCACCTCCATAAAAAATTGATATTTTTCGTCCATTTTATTGCAATATTTTGAAATATATTGCAGATAATACCATGAAATTTTGTATACGTTGTTTGTACTATAAAAGAAGAAAGTGTGCGGAAAAAAGTAAAAATCGGTCCATGATTTCTCATAGCCCCCATACAAATATATATATTCCCGAAATATGGCTTAATGATAAATAAATGACTATAAAATTGGAATATCAAGACAAAATTCAGCAAAAATAAGTTTTATACAAAAAGAAATCACAAACCGAAATTTTTTTTTAGTTCGGTCCATATTTGACCATAGACCCCATATAAAGTCCACTTCCGAAATTCACTTAAATACGCATAAAACAGACATAAATAATGTTAAACGGCTAAAATTTTACATAAATACTCTTTATAGGCAAATAAATTGTTGTACTAAATTTTATGGTGGTCGGCCGACAACTGGTCATAGCTCCCATACAAGGACCACATCTGAAAAAGACATTTTTCCCTATATATATTGTATACATATCGTTACCGACTCAAAACTTTGTACAGATCATGTACATATATACAAAAATCATTCCACACAATTTTGTTAATTTCGGTCTATTTTTAACCGTATGCCCCATATAAAGCCCTCTTCGGAAAATCCCTTTAATACTCATAAATCGCTTATAAATAAGGGTACCAATCCAAAATTTTACACGGATCATTTACATACATGCCTAAATCTAACTGCTGGATTTTGAGAATATCGGTCCATATTTGACTATATCCCCCACATAAGGTCCACTACCGAAATCCACGTTTATACTAATATATATCTTAAATATACCGTTATTACGTTGAAATTCTACGTGAAATATCCCCATATGCATGAAAATAACTGTTCCAAAATTTAAGAAGATCGGCCCATAATTTGTCATACCTGCCATATAGAAGCATTTCCAAAAACAAATAAATTCGGGTCAAAAAATATTCTTTTCGGATTTAACCCATATTCGGTCCATATTTTATAATCATGATATATATCGTTGGAAAGCTATTTTTAATACCTTTTATTTAATGTATTACAAATTATCAGACACCCAGTAGTTCCCGAGATATAGGCCTATATATTTTCAACTTTAAGGGCCCGCCCCCTCGAAAATAGGCGTGGCCGCCAAAAAAAATTTTTTTTGCTGGTATCTCTTCTAAAATCCCTATTTGTTTTTTTTTTTTTTTTAACAAAATCACTAAAACCGAATTGTACCCCTTTTTTATACTCTGTTAAATTACACTGAAGATTATTATGAACATCAGACAGACTCTGTAAATTATGGTAAGAATTGGTAATTGAATCAATTAACAATTGTAAAAATTAGACAACATTTGAAAATATTTTACATAAATTATGTTGGTCGTAAAATTGTCTTTCAAACAATATATCAAATACTAATAAAATTTGCACTAAGACTGAATAGAAAACACAGAATTAGGATATTCTAGTCTAGTGTAGTTTCTGTATTTCTTATTGCGCTTAGGTGAAAAGTATTTAAGATTCGGCACAGCCGAATATAGCACTCTTACTTGTTTTAATTCAGATACTTACTTATACCACTAACAATGTTTGCTATACAAAATACTTTTTTTGTAATATGTATTTACCTAAAGTTTTATATACTTTTTAACTACATACATTTTTTATTACCATATCCCCATTTTTCGCCCCATTTCACCTTAAATTATATTGCTTTTAATCTATATATATATAAATGAATGTGTGTCTGTATGTTTGTGCTTAATAGGAGGCCAAACCCTTGGACAAATCTGCCTGAAATTTTTACAGCATGTTACTGTGACTCTGGATGGAATAATAGGCTATATGAAGTTTTGATTGTACAAACAGGGGTGGCACCGCCCATATAACCCAAAAATTTAAATCGCCGTATTTTGGGCATTTTTTGATATACGTCAATGATATGTGGTACATATGGTATTAGCATAATTAGGAATACGTACCAGGAGAAAAGTGGGTGGGACCACGCCCCTTTTTAGGAAAATTAAAAATCGTAATATAGTCTTAACTACTGCACCGATCGTCATTAAATTTTCACAATAAGATATTCTTACGAAATAATAAATTCCTGACTATGTAAGTGGACAAAGGGGCATGGTCTCGCCTAAAGCATTGCAATAAATACATTAAAATTAAATAAATAAATGTTTGTAAATATATAAATACATTTTATTTTATGACGAGGGGGGGTAGCAAAGCACACCGGGTTTAGCTAGTCTATATATATATATAAATGCATGTGTGTCTGTATGTTTGTGCTTAATAGGAGGCCAAACCCTTGGACCAATCTGCCTGAAATTTTTACAGCATGTTACTGTGACTCTGGAAGGAATAATAGGCTATATGAAGTTTTGATTGTACAAACGGGGGTGGCACCGACCATATAACCCACAAATTTAACCCGCCATATTTTGGGCATTTTTTGACGTACGTCGTGATATTTGGTACATATGGTATTGGCATAATTAGGAATACATACCAGGAGAAAAGTGAGTGGGACCACGCCCCTTTTTAGGAAAATTAAACATCGTAATATAGTCTTAACTACTGGACCGATCGTCATTAAATTTTCACAACAGGATATTCTTACGAAATAATAAATTCTTGACTATGTAAGTGGACAAAGGGGCATGGTCTCGCCTAAAGCATTGCAATAAATACATTAAAATTAAATAAATAAATGTTTGTAAATATATAAATACGTTTTATTTTATTTTATGACGAGGGGGGGTAGCAAAGCACACCGGGTTTAGCTAGTCTTCTATATATATAAAATTCAATGTATGTATGTATGTATGTATGTAACGTATAGACTCCAAAACGGCTGAGCCGATTTTGATAAAATTTTCACAGCATGTTACTGTGACTCTGGAAGAAATAATAGGCTATATGAAGTTTTGATTGTACAAACGGGGGTGGCACCGTCCATATAACCCACAAATTTAAATCGCCATATTTTGGGCAGTTTTTGACCTATGTCAATGATGTGTGGTACATATGGAATTGGCATAATTAGGAATACGCACTAGGAGAAAAGTGGGTGGGACCACGCCCCTTTTTAGGAAAATTAAAAATCGTAATATAGTCTTAACTACTGGACCGATCGTCATTAAATTTTCACAATAGGATATTCTTACGAAATAATAAATTCTTGACTATGTAAGTGGACAAAGGGGCATGGTCTCGCCTAAAGCATTGCAATAAATACATTAAAATTAAATAAATAAATGTTTGTAAATATATAAATACGTTTTATTTTATTTTATGACGAGGGGGGGGGTAGCAAAGCACACCGGGTTTAGCTAGTTATAAAATGAAATTGCAAGTGCACAATTTCACAATTTATAACGTTATCTCACATAAGTCTGACAATTTTGTCTGGGACGAAACGGATGGTACCCTTGTTGCATCTACCTTTGCTACATGTATTATAAAATACATAAAAAGTGTTATTATAAAGTCTCCGAATATTGATCACATCATTATTTATTCTGATGGTTGTTTCTACCAAAACCGAAATATAATTCTCTCAAATGCTTTATTATCTTTATGCGTTCAAAAAAACATTACCGTAGAACAGAAATATCTAACAGTGGGACATACACAAATGGAGTGCGATTCGACCCACTCCATCATTCAAAGAAAAATCAATAAAAGACAAATAAATTTGCCATCTCAACTGGCTGGTTTGATTGAAGAATCACGAAAGAATCCTTTTCCTTTTAAAGTTCATCTTCTTGATTACAATTATTTCCTTGATTATGAAAATCTTCCTAAGCGCTATGCATCCATTCGACCAGGTTAATTTGAACACATACATTATATTTACAAAAAAAAACTAATTTTTTTTAATTACAGGCAAAAAATCCGGAGAGCCAACTGTTAATATGATTCGTGCCTTGGGATATGATCCATGTGGAATAATTTATTATAAAACAAATATTAGAGAAGAATATAAGGCTTTGCCACAATGTACACAACAAAATCTTGAAGATGTCGAACCTTCACAGCTACATACCGAAAGAATAAAAATATCCAAAAAGAAATGGGAACACCTTCAGGCACTTAAATGTTTACTTCCTGCGGACTGTCACAGCTTTTATGATAACATTCCATTTTCACCTTAAACATATTTTTATTTATAATGTCTAGTGAAGTTCTGTTTTTCTTTTTATGTAATTAATTTCTATTTTATTTTGTTTTATCAACTTAATTTAATTAATTTTCTCAAATTATAATATTTATATATAAATTTTGTTGAATTTTTTTGAATAATTATATTGAAATTTGCATTTTGTTTTCAAAATACATTCAATAAATATTTCAAAAATACAAGAGTTGACTAAAACCTTGTTTAATTACGTTTGAAAACCAGCATTTTTATCTTGACCATTTGCTTTATTATAATCATAAATTTTTGTATTGTAGTTACGGCCTTTTGGTTTCAGAAAAAACGAGTACAAAAGGCCGTAACTAAATTACTTACAAAAAACTACTATTTTCCCATAATTTCTTTTTTCATATATAAATCCATCTTTGTTTTTTAAGCTTGATTCTAAAATTTGGGTATTAAATTTTAAGTAGTTTTTGTTTTATGTTTTTTGCTTCTCCTGTAAAAAAATAAAAATGTTAGTTACGCCCTTTTGCATTTTAGGTGACGATAAGCACTTATAACTAAAAAACAAACAAAACCAAACAAATTCAGTTTAAAAACTAAACGAACAAAACTATTTCATATCACAGTTACTAATTTTTTTGGATGCTTGACAAAAGCATTTTAAACTTCCAAATTTAATTTTTTAGTTTTAATTTTGATGAAGTCAATTTGGAGTTTTAGCTTCTCCATCTCTAGGCTGTGTTTTTATTTTAGAAACTCTATTCCTAGTTTCTGCCTCTCCAACTTGACATCCGCAAATTTTGCCCACGAGTCTTTTGCCTTGTGTTGTTTTAATTCCTTGCTTATTGGTCTTCTTAAAGATTTAGGGGTATATTTCGCTCAAGATGTGTTGACTACAAAAATTTTTAAAAAATTCAAGTACAGGTCAATAATATTAATAATAGTTTAAAAATTACTTTGTAAAGACTACTGGGGGGTTACTCTCTATTGCGATGCGAAAGCAAATGCGATACGATAATCATACAAATTGTACGCTTATCGCATCGCATTTGCTTTCGCATCGCGATAGAGAGTAATTCCCTGTTTTTGATAATGAAAAATTGTTGAACTTTTATATTAATTACACTGTGCTAGAATTTGACACTTTTTTTTTGTGACAAACGGGGCACCTGGCGGGTTAAACTAATTCGGGTACGCTGAATCCAGTGGTGCTAACCGTTTTTTTAGGTTAGCTCGTTTTTTCGAAATATACCGTTATTTCGAAAATGGAGGAGGTTGCACAACATATATTCGCGTAACTCAAAAACCGTTGAGTTTATTGAATAAACTAGAAAAACCGAAATTCCGCAATGAAATTTTCTTTAAGTTAAGGTTAAACTTTGCGCAGTCGTTGTAGAAACATAATTTTTTTTTTACCAAAAAAAATAGTTTTTTTAGCAAAATTTAAAAAATTTTGTTTTTTAAAACGGCATAAAAAATTGGAAAACGCAGCTGTGCTTCTAATTTTTTCTGCAGGTATAGCAAACAAAGTTCCAAACAAAACAAGACATAAATAATTAGAGTTCCTCAACCCCTTCAATGTCATATGGAAAAGATTTTGCTGCCTCCACTCCAGATGGAATTAAGCGGCATGAAAGTAAAAGAAGGTATGAACTCTAGCTGCTTTATTAAATTACATTTATATTTCATGTCATAATGTTTTTATTTTACAGGAATTCTTAATGGACCGGACATTCGTCGTCTAATGAAGGACCAACAATTTGAACTTGCATTGAATGATATGGAGCTATTGGGCTGGAATTCTGTGAAATCAGTAATAGAAAATGTATTAGGAAATCATCGGTCTGAAAATTGGCGAATTTTAATTGGAGATATGCTAACCGCATTTAAAAACTTAAACGTCAAAATGTCATTGAAAATACATTTTTGCATTGTCATGCAGAAAAATTTAATGAACAATCACCAGCCGAGTCTGATGAACATGGCGAGAGATTTAACCAAGTAACAGCCAGACTCGAACACTGGTATAGTTGCAAACAACTTGATTCGCTATTAGGGGATATTTGTTGGAATCTGCAGGAGGAAGAAGAATAAATTTGTAAATAAAAACTTAAACTTTAATTAACAACAAAAATAAATGTTTTAATTTTTGAAGTTTCGTCTGGTTATTACATATTTCATCTTTTGTGAATAAAATCAAAAGTTGTAGACAGATTTTAATTATTTATGTCTTGTTTTGTTTGGAACTTTGTTTGCTATAAGAAAAAATTAGAAGCACAGCTGCGTTTTCCAATTTTTTATGCCGTTTTAAAAAACAAAATTTTTGAAATTTTGCTAAAAAAAACTATTTTTTTTGGTCAAAAAAAAATTATGTGTCTACAACGACTGCGCATATTGGAAAAAAGTTTAACCTTGCTTAAAGAAAATTTCATTGCGGAATTTCGGTTTTTTTAGTTTATTCAATAAACTCAACTGTTTTTGAGTTACGCTAATATATGTTGTGCAACCTCCTCCATTTTCGAAATAACGGTATATTTCGAAAAAACGAGCTAACCTAAACGGTTAGCACCACTGGATTCAGCGTACCCGAATTAGTTTAACCCGCCAGGTGCCCCGTTTGTCACATTTTCCAACTAGCACAGTGTTATTAGAGAAAATTTCTTATTACTTTTGGCTTGAGTTCATTTTTTTTAATTAAAATTAATAATAAGAAATTTTCTCTAATAGTTTAAAAAATTCTATAAAAAAAGTACAGAGAAATAAAATTTACCATCATCTTCATTTTTTACAGCTGCTTCTATGTAGTTTTCTTTTCCTAAATGCGCACTGTTTTATTGGGCATTACTTATTTAGTTAGTTTACAATATTTATGATTTTATTTTAATATATATAAGTAGTTTTAATTAGATTTATAGTTCTAGTTATGTAGGTTTTAATTCAATTTACACTTATTAAGTTTTACTTTAAATATACACACAATAGTTTTGGTTAACTTTTAAATACTTCTGCAGTAGTGCTGGCAAATTCTACTACTTTCCATTACTCAATAATATTCAATACTTTTCATTTGGGTACTCTATACTACTCGATACTTTTAACGGATTTTTTGAAATTGTAACGCATAGTTTTTATCTGCAAATTAAAGTAGTTTCTTCAAAAAATAAAAATAGGTCTTCAACTATTATTGGCTTTGTATGTTTTTTATTATTAAATCAAAAATAAATGCAAAGCTAACTTTTAATTCAACGTTAACAACAGCTTAAGAAATAATAGACAGCTTTATTTCGGCGGTTGTTTTAATTTTGTAGATTACAGATTGTTGTCTTTTTATACAGTGATGTACTTTTATGCACTATTTTACCCACTTGCTTAAAAATACAACTCAGAAAGTATCGAGTAACTAGTTTTGAGTATTGAGTATCCAAAAAAAAGGGCAAATACTCGATACTCGGTACCCATTACTCCATACTTTGCCAGCACTATTCTGCAGCAACAGTTTACCTTCTTACTTCGATGACGTCTACTTCTACTCTCTCTTGTCTGTTCAAAGACAAATTATTCTAAAGGTTTGATGTTCTTCTTCTTTGTTTTGTCATGTCATAGGGTTGTCGTATTGTCTGTCAATGTCCCAATCCCACATGTATGTATTTCAAATTTCTTTGAACATGATTTTTGAAATTCAGTTTAAGATGTTCGCATAAAGATGTGTCTTAATTTTTCAATAAAAATTTAAAACAATTTATATTTTCCAAATCTTTGTAAAATCAATTCACAAATTTCTTCGAAATACGTACGAGTATGCACTTATTTATTGTATTTAAAATAAATTAATTTTCTTAGATATATGTACTGTTGAACCCAGTTCAACAAGTTTATTTATTATATTTTTATTAATTCTCAATTTATTTAATTTTTTTTGTAAGTGTACTTATTATTGAATTTGCTTTGAGTAACTCTACAAACAATTGAATTAAATTCACTCATTTCTCTTTCTTGTCATTTTCTTTTTCATTTTCTTTATTGAAACATTATTAGTGTTTAAGTTTACTTTAATAAATCATTGTACCTTTGAATTTGAAACCCTTCAGACGTGTTTGGTTATTTATCATTATACGTACAATCGCATAATCACAGCATAGACCTGTGAAAGAGTTAGTGTGATTCTAAAGCATTAACTCTATTTCCACTGAGGAAACCAGAGCTACAGGAGCTCAATCATCAAACCGAGCTAAAGGAGCTCATCATTTGGTCCTTCGAGGAACCTAAGAAAAGCTTAGGTTGGATGTGAACTAAAATTTAGTTCAAATTGTTTTACTAAAGCACACTTGTGGTCAAGGCTAAGGTATCCAAGGAGAAGTTAACATTAGAAGTTATAGTGGCCCTGCAGACGACTTCAGCAAAAAAAAAAAAACTACAACATTGGGTATGTACAATGTTAAATTTATGTTGTGTGCAATCATTTAAAAATAAATAAATTTGAAGAGTAAAAAAAAAAATTAAAAAATAAGGTATGTACATTAAATAAAATCTATATACGCATACATAACCTTGAAATAATTTATTAACCAGCATTGATAATAAGTGTCATCACTGTGGGATAAAAATACCCAACACTGGTGTAAAGTATCATCACTATTAAATACATAAAATAGTAACGGCATTTTTTTTCATGATCATGCGCACTAGCACTAAAGTCTCGTTGCCATACGTATTTAACTTACAACAACGTTTCAATTTACAAGTTCCGCACAATATAATAATATAGAAACAAGTGGAATTAACACCATTTTTGCTGGATTTAAGTTTGTTAACTTTCAACACAAATTAAGAAAACAATTTTTTATTGAAACGAGTGGCTAATGTACATATTCCTACAAGTACTTAGTAAATAAGGAAAATTAAATACATAAAATTAAATAAAAAAGGAAACAAGTGATCAAAAAAAAAACAAAAGAGCAAAATATAAAATTCTAGCAAGAACAGTGGACAATATAGTACATCCTACATGGAGAAGGTGAGTGTTGGATAATTTAGATTAATTAATTGAATTATATTGGTTGGGTACGAAAAAAAAGTTTTGAGTATGGTCATACAGTGAACAACAAAAAAAGGTTTGTGTGTATGAATAAGAGAAAAGCACACAATTATAAAACAATAAGTGTTAAATTCTGCGAACTTTTAAACGCGTAAAAAGTACTTGTGTAAAATTATTGGCGACAAAATTAAGTAGATAAATTTTATTTTGTCAGGGGCGAATAATACAAAATGGCTTTAAGAAGAAAATGTAAATTAGACCTTCATCTCTTTATTAGTTATTGTGAGACCTGTGAATCGATTTCAGATGAAATTGATAATGTTGCTCTGCTAGAGTTAAAAAAGGATGAGTTACAGAAAAGGTGGGAAAAATTAACAGAGTCTTATGACAATTATGTTATGGAAGAGGATAAGGGAGCAAGTGAGGATTTTAAAGATGATATTTCAATTCGCTATGGGGAGGCTAACATAAAATATGATGAAACGAAAGCGAAAATTATGAAACGTTTAAAGGAGAATTTGATAGAAACTAATGCAATTGTTGCAGAAAAAAATGCTCCGAGATTTAAGTTGCCACCCTGTGACATTCAAAACTTTGATGGTGATGTTTCAAAATGGCCCGCATTTAGAGATATATTCCAGGCAGTCTGTGCAAACAGAACGGACTTAGCCCCTGCTGAAAAGTTGTTTTACTTACGTAGTAAATTAAGAGGAGAAGCATTTCAAACCATTAAACATTTAGATTTATTGGATAAAAATTATTTTTTGGCATGGGAAACTCTAAAATCAAGATATGAAAACGTACGAGTGTTAGTTCATCAAACAATGAAACAATTGTTTGGAATGTCTTCCATACCCCAGGAAAATGCAAAGGCAATGAGATATATGCAAAGCTTAGTTAACGATAGTATATCAATATTACAATCATATAAGGTTGATGTAGCAAATTGTCACCCTTTTTTGATTTATTTATGCTATTCTAAGTTACCAGATGAAACAGTTCGTGCATGGGAAACGTCATTAGCAAATCACAAGATTCTACCTACTTGGGAACAAATGAGTGATTTTCTAACAAATAGAATAGAAATGCTAGAGGCTCTTCAGAATTTACGTAAGCCCGTACCAAAAGAGAATCAAGCTCAAAAAAATCAATCGTTTCATTTACAATCCAATACTGAAACAGTAAAATTCAGCTGTAGAAAATGCAAAAAAAATCATCCGCTTAAATTTTGCAGTTATTTTAAGTCCCTTACTCCTAACAACAGAAGTAAATTTGTATATAGTTATAAATATTGTGCAAATTGTTTGTCGCCAAACCATTTTAAGTCGGACTGCAAGAGTACATATGCATGTCTAAAGTGCAATAGAAAGCATCATACTATGCTGCATTTTGAAAAATCAGATAATCCAGAGAATAGTCCCAATTCTAATACAAATGTGCCAATACAAGAAGCAAATGAGGCACCCTCTAGTTCAAACACTCAAAGCGCAGTAACAAGTGTGCATAATCAAAGGAATGATACAACTGCTAGTGTTTTGGAAGTCAATACGGTTCAAGCTCATTTTTCACAACATGAAGGAAGTAGTATTTTACCAACAGCTTATATTCAGATAGAACATTTAGGCGAATTATTTAATGTCAGAGCATTACTAGACTCTGGGTCGGAGAAAAGCTTTATATCAAAGCGTATTCAACAAAAGCTCTCACTTCCACTAGAAGCACATAAAACTAAAATTTCAGGACTTGGTGAAACAGTTGTCGCAAATTCGAATTCAAGATGCATCGCCATTCTGCGTTCAAAAAAATGTGATTTTAGTATTCAGATCAAAGCTATTGTTTTGTCGAAATTATCACATTTTTTGCCCGCTAGGCCAATAAAAGTACGGAATGTAGAAGTGATAAAAGGTTTAGATCTGGCAGACCCTTTTTTCGACAAACCAGCACCAATCGATATAGTTATTGGAAGCAATTATCTACCCTTTATAAATTTAGACAGGGTTAAATTTTTTAATGCTAATAGCCTCGAAGCAAGAGAATCTCGATTCGGATGGTATTTAATGGGGACGGAGTTGCCGCAGCAAATAACTTCTTTTTCAACGGTTGTTTCATCTTCTGATGATTTTTTTTTGAATGAGCAATTAAAAAAATTTTGGGAGATTGAAGAAGCAGAGAGAAATACAGAAGAAAGCGAAGGAGACTCATTTTGTGAAAAGCTGTTCACGGAAACAACAAGTCGAGATGAAGAAGGTCGATATAAAGTCTGATTACCATTTAAAAAGCAGTTTCCAACAGAAATATTTTTGGGCCCATCAAAAAATGTGGCTCTTGCCCAATACCATAGAATGGAAAAGACTTTGAGCAAAACACCAGAACTAAACAAAATGTACAATGAGGTTCTACTAGAATATTTGAATTTAAATCACATGGAAGAGATCATACATCATGAGAACAAAGAAGAAAAAAAAATTTTCTTTCTTTCTACCACACCATGCGGTGATTAAACCCGAAAGCAAAACCACAAAGGTTCGCGTGGTGTTTAACGCATCAAAGAAGACAAATTCAGGATTCTCTCTTAATGATGTGTTATACCAAGGCCCCACGCTTCAATCAGATTTAATGCAAATTATATTGAGATGGCGTAACTATAAGTATGTATTTACTGGAGACATACAAAAAATGTACAGACAAATTTTAGTACACGAAGATGATCGTCAATATCAGCGCATTATATTTCGTAAAAGGTCGGAAAGTGACGTAAGTACATTTCAATTAAAAACCGTAACCTTCGGTATAAACTGTGCACCGTTTTTGGCAATCAGAACGCTTTTACAATTAAGCCAAGATTGCAAACATATCTATCCAGAAGCATCTACAATATTGAATAATGAAATATATGTAGACGATATCCTTTCAGGAGGTCATACACTAAATGAAGCAAAAGATAAACTGCAACAAGTAAAGATGTCATTAGAATCAGCTAGATTTCCTTTGAAAAAGATAACGGCAAATCATCGCTCCCTACTTGAGAATTTGGCGCGGGAGGATCTTCTAAACGAAGAATTTTATGAATTTGTAGACTCTAGTACTACGAAAACCCTGGGCATTTGTTGGAATGCAATTTCTGACTACTTTTATTACATCGTTGAACCGTTTGAGATAGTGAATTCTGCTACGAAGAGAAGAATTTTATCAGTTATAGCAAGATTGTTCGACCCGCTAGGATGGCTAGGCCCTGTTATGATAATACCAAAACTTCTTATGCAAGAGTTATGGAAGTCACAGCATGATTGGGATGAAGGGGTCTCACCGCTCACACTCACTAAATGGAATGCCTTTTTAACAAATCTGCCGTATATTTCTACTTTGAAAATTCCAAGATGGGTTAATTTTACACCAGAATGTCAGATACAAATTCACGGGTTTTGTGATGCCTCAGAGAAGGCGTATTGCGGAACAGTTTACATTAGAACAGAGAATACAGAAGGAAACATTAAAACCCATTTACTAGTAGCAAAGACTAAAGTGGCGCCAATTAAGATGACTACCATTCCAAAGCTGGAACTATGTGGTGCTTTATTGCTTACTAAGCTAATAAAAAATCTAGTATTCAAATTTAACTTCCAATACGAACTCTATTTATGGTCCGATTCATCAATTGTACTTAGTTGGTTGCAAAAACCCCCTAATACTTTAAAAACGTTCGTAGCAAACCGGACTACACAAATTTTAAGTGTCACCTGTGCTTCTACATGGAGACATATTAAAACAGAACATAACCCGGCAGATTTAGGAACACGTGGATGCTCGCCGCAAGAACTTTGTAAAAGTCAACTTTGGTGGAATGGACCACCCTGGCTAAATCAACCTACAACATTATGGCCAACGCCTCGAATCTTTGATTCTACAGATTTGGAAACTAAAAGGTGTTATACTTTCCATTCAACAAATGATAGTACATCATTGATTGAGGAAACTAACAAAATAGATGTACTAGAAAACTTCTCATCTTTGGATAGAGCTCTTCGAGTTATATGTTATATGCTCCGCTTTATAAAATACACACGACGGAACTCTGATGTCTCTAAAGGGATGATCACAGCTGAAGAAATAAATTTAGCAAAAATTCATCTTATGATTTGGCTCAAAGGCAGCATTTTTTCAAAGAATATGAATGCATTAAAGGGAAAAGACCTTTAAGTAGGAGAAGTCGACTGCTTTCTTTGAATCCTTTTCTAGACAAGGACAATCTTCTACGTGTTGGTGGACGGCTTACTAACTCAGGTTTAAGCTATGAAGAACGTCATCCAATCATTATACCGGAAAAATCAAGGTTTTCTACACTTCTAATTGATTTTACACATCGAGTTCTTCTCCATTCAGAGCATCATATTATGCTCCGAGCTATAAGACAAGGGTTCTATATACCAAGGCTAAAGAACTTAATTAGAAAATGCATTAGGAATTGCAAGTCGTGCACCATATACAAGCACAAATTCCAGCAGCAAATCATGGCATCTCTTCCCCCAGAACGAGTTAATTTTTCCCTTCCCTTTACATACACAGGCGTCGATTTTGCTGGACCGTTTAGTATTAAATCGTCTACTCTGCGTAATGCTAAGCGACTTAAAGGATATGCAGCTGTATTTGTGTGTTTTTCTACTAAAGCAGTCCATCTTGAGGTCTGCTCAGATCTCTCAACTGATGCGTTTCTGGCCTGTTTTGACAGATTTATTGGACGCCGAGGACTTCCTAAAACATTATTTTCCGACAATGGACGAAACTTCCTTGGCGCAAGTTATGCTCTCCTTAAAAGCCATAACAACTTCCTCAAATCCACGGAAGAGGCCCTTGTGCAAAAGTATGCAACATGGGGATTTACTTGGTCTTTCATACCACCATATGCACCCCACATGGGTGGCCTCTGGGAGGCAGCAGTTAAAAGTATGAAATCCCACTTAAAAAAAATAACTAATAGCCTAACATTCACCTTTGAGGAATTTACCACTCTACTTGTGAGAATCGAAGCAGTCTTGAATTCCAGGCCACTAATGCGCCTTACTGAAAATCCAAACGAAATTTTGCCTTTAACTCCGGGTCATTTATTACGCGGAGCACCTATCACTGCAAGACCAGAAGCACCTGCTGAATTCCCACGACAAAATATTTCCTTTTTAAAACGATGGGAGAGATTAAAAGTTCTTCAGCATCGATTTGCTAGAAGATGGAAAAGCGAATATATAACCGAACTTCAACGACGATTAAAATGGCAACAAGAAAAAGAGAATTTAAAAACTGATGATATAGTCTTAATTAAAGAAGACTTACTCCCACCCACTGAATGGCGATTAGGACGTATAACCAAAGTTATCCGAGGTCAAGACAACAGAGTAAGAGTTGCAGAAATAAAAACATCTATTGGAATAATCAAGAGACCTGTTGTAAAATTATGCTTACTACCCACAAATGATCGTCTTCAGAACAAACTCGCCATCCAACACAATCAATTATCTAATAATTGAATAACAAAAAAAAACCCCACCCAAATTTATAACTTCAAAAAAAATATATATTAAATTTCATTGCGCATAACATTTATTTACATTGTATATATTTCTTTCCCTTGGTTTTTTCCCTTCTTTACTTTCAATAGATGAACAAACCCCGCTGTTACGTTTGTAGAAAAAACCATCCACTTAAATATTGCCCACAATTTAAGGAATGGAGTGTGGAAAAACGACGCTGGACCCTTCAGAATAAACGCTATTGCCTTAATTGCCTAGCCTATGATCACGAGCGTTCATGGTGTACGTCGAATCGAAGATGTAATTTTGAGTATCGTGAGAATGTGTTTTGCAACGCCAAACATCATACTCTCCTACACCAAGAAAATTGTGATACTAGTGATGAAGCTGAAAATGAGATTGGTATTCAAAGCGATGAAGAAGAAGTCATCCCAACATTTCGCCCTTACCTTACAATAGCAGCACCAGTAGAAAGCACCACCAAACTCCCATTTTCCAATAATTCTAGCCTTGATGAGGCCAGCAATCACTCTACTAGAGAAATTCCCGTGAACACGGCAGAGACGCAAACTGGTCCGGATCTTGTTTTAGTACATAAGAGTACTCAAACTTCTCCAAGAAGAAAATCATTGGTAAGCCAAGCCACACAAACTCCTAATAAGAAGACTTCCCAGTTATTATTTCCGACTTATCAACAAGAAATGAAAGAGTGGGATAAAATTAGTTGTCTCGAGCTTTCTTTAACAATTCCACCTATTGTACGCATTAACCTGAATTATGGAGGCCAAAAAATGTACACTACGTTTTTATTGGACTCAGATGCCGATGAATCTTTTCTTCGATTGGAAATAGCTAAATGGTTCCCTAATTTTACAAATGATCCCGACAACTCAGGGGCATTGAATGGTTTGTTTTACTTGGAACCAGCATTCCCACATCAGCCGGAAGATAGAGAACTAATTCGCCTTCGAGTAAAGTCGTGTCCATCCATAAAGGTCCCTAAATCCATAGAAGACCCTAGTTTAATGGCACACTTTAAGAAATATAAACCATTGGCTCATCCATTCTTCAACACTTGGCGAGAGATTGATGGCATCCTTAATCAAGAAATTGTTTCTAAAATCATGAAGCCCACTTATGTGCAACAAAAAAACTTACCGCGAGTTCAACTATCCAAGTTGGGATGGATAATATCCGGTGATTGGAAGGGGTGTACCTGCCATCCTGCGGGGGGAATATGTTGAACCCAGTTCAACAAGTTTATTTATTATATTTTTATTAATTCTCAATTTATTTAATTTTTTTTGTAAGTGTACTTATTATTGAATTTGCTTTGAGTAACTCTACAAACAATTGAATTAAATTCACTCATTTCTCTTTCTTGTCATTTTCTTTTTCATTTTCTTTATTGAAACATTATTAGTGTTTAAGTTTACTTTAATAAATCATTGTACCTTTGAATTTGAAACCCTTCAGACGTGTTTGGTTATTTATCATTATACGTACAATCGCATAATCACAGCATAGACCTGTGAAAGAGTTAGTGTGATTCTAAAGCATTAACTCTATTTCCACTGAGGAAACCAGAGCTACAGGAGCTCAATCATCAAACCGAGCTAAAGGAGCTCATCATGTACAAACGAAATCCTGGCACCTAGAAGATTTAAACGGTATACACCTTCAGATCTAGCTGAGCGATACTAAAAAATTTATATATTACTTATCATTCAATAATTCGATTTAAGTTATCTTAGGTACTGATTTAAGATAATTATCATCCCACCTCTGTAAATTAAATTACTTATTGTCATCTTGTTGACAGGTGTAATAATAAAGGGAAGTTAAAAAAAAAAAAAAAAGATATATGTACATGATGTTTGCTACGAAAATATAATATCAGAGCTATTAAACTCCACTGGTTCAATCGCTGATAATATAGATTTAGCAAAGACAATTAAAAGCGATACTGATATCATCAATTTAACTTCTATAGAGAAGGCGCTAGCGCAAACAAAATTAAATAAGAAAATAGTGGTGTTATTAATTTGGATATTGATGGCCATTTTGTAAACTCAGCGATGTTTTCAAATTTTGACTTTTGTTTAACAATAAACACCATTTCCCAAATATGTAAATGATACAACTGAAAATGATATTCAAATTCACGAATATACTTTATTAAACAAAAAACTCCCAGCAATGGCTATACCCAACCAAAAATTTGTTATTGTAGATGATACAATAAATGTTGAGAAAAATATTCCCGGAAGAAAAAAAATTATTATTCTTATGTGTTACGCGCCAAGCAATTACTCTTTAAAAAAAAACAAATGACGGTTCAAAACCGGTTGAGGGGGTATAAAGCTGGCCCGCTAGCTTAGTAAGCAAATTTGTCTCAAACCAGGGTTTTAACGCGTATTACATGCTTCACACCCCTGGAAGCATGTTTATAAAATTTCGTAAATTCATACAAAAACAGAAAAAATACAAGAGAAGGGGAACCAAAGCATCGCCGCTAAGAGGAAGGAGAAATGACTACATTGGGCATCACTGAGTGATGATATGGCCAGATGGTTGCCATATGGAGGTACAATTGTCCCAATCCCCAACCAATTTTTTTTTTTTTTTTTTTGCATTTAATTATTTATTGAATCTTCATATTTGAAATGTTTGATGCTGAGGCAGTACCCCATAATTGAATTCCATAACACCAGATTGGCTTTAGAATTGCATTGTACAACAAAAGTTTGCAATCCAATTTCAATGTAGAGTTTCTGCCGATTAACCAATTAAGTTGCACTGCTTTTATTCTCATTTGTGTAAGTTTCGCTTCAATATGAGACTTCCAAGTTAAACGGCGGTCGAGGTGAATGCCGAGGTATTTGACTTCATTATGTTGAGGAATAATTTGATTATTTATTCTGATGGACGAGCAGGTATCTTTTTGCAATGTGAAAGTGATATGAATACATTTTTGTTCATTTACCCTGATTTTCCAAAGCTCTAGCCAATTCTCTAGTTTATAAACATAATTTTGCAAATTCTGTGATGCAACTTGGTGGTCCTTATGGACGCTGACAAAGGCTGTATCGTCTGCAAAAGTTGACGTGGATTTTGGGGTCTGACGGCATGTCGGAGGCATAAATCAAATATAAAGTAGGGCCCAGTATGCTACCCTGTGGCACACCTGATTCAATTGGCTGAGCGGTACTTAAAAAATTGCCTTCTTTGATTTTAAATTTGCGACCGTATAAATAACTTTCCATGAGTTTATGGGTGTTAGCAGGCAGAGTTAATTTAATTTTGTGCATTAAACCGTCATGCCAAACTTTGTCGAACGCTTGGGACACATCAATGAAAAGGGCGGAGCAGTATTTTTTATCTTCAAACGACCCTCTTATCACATTTACCAATCTGTGAGTTTGTTCGATGGTACTGTGTTTAGCTCTGAATCCGAATTGATGATTTGGAATACATTCAGTGTCATTCAGAATTGGAGTCATCTTAGTCATTAACAATTTTTCGAACAGTTTAGAAATTGTCGGCAGTAGGCTAATTGGGCTATATGACTCCACTTTGGTGTGGTCCTTCCCTGACTTAGGAATCATAGTGATCATAGACACCTTTCAATCTGCAGGATAGTATTCTAGGCGTAAAATAGCGTTGAAGATAAAGAGGATAATTCTTCTTGCTACACGAGGTAACTCCACAAGCATTTTATTGCTGATTTTATCCATACCTGGAGCCTTTCTAAGGTTCAGAGTACCAATAGCGTTTTGGACATCACGAAAGTTTAGTCTTAGGGGTACAGGAGGCCTTATAACAAGTGGTGGCAAATCAGATTCGTTATTATTTGAGTTGTTTATAGCAAACACATTTCTCAAATGGTTAACAAATAATGTCCCTTTCTCGGAATCATTTCTAGCCCAGTCACCAGTCGGATTTCGCAAAGGAGGTTTTCCTCTCACTGGTCTTTTTAAACCTCTTGCCGCCCTCCATAACGAGTAGTCAGATTGTGGGGTACTATCAAGACCTTCCAAGTAAGATCTAAGTGAGGCCGTTCTTTGGGTTTCTAAGAATTGTCTTAGTATATCTCTGCATACCCGTAGCTTAGCTTTCAGTTCAGGAGACCTGTGAATTTGCCACTCTCTTCTAACTCTTCTTTTTTCTGACAGGAGATGATCGAGTTCAGCGAAATAAGTTCTATTTGTCCCACTTCTGCACTCAACGTCGTATGTGGAGGCGTGATATACAGCTCTTCGTATGTCCTCAGTAAACTTGCCAATCGACCCATCAATATCCTCGATAGTTCTCAACACTACATTTTCCGTGCAGTGGGAACTTAAATACTTTTTATACTTTATCCAACTTACTCTGGTTTTAGATATGTCCCGAAATGGAGAGCCATTCCCTTGAAGGAAACGCATTGAAATAATAGAAGGAGAGTGATCTGAAGACAAGTCTAATGAAGGCTCCACTTGTATCGATTCTACAGGGATATTTTTCACTACTCCGAAGTCAATAACATCGGGAATCTTCCGTCGGCCAGTAGGTGGGATGCCCGCTTGAGAGTATATCTAATTTGCGGTATGATTACCTCTGCAGTTACTGCATTTTTTTATGTTTACGTCAGTTTTGGACTTATTACATTGAGCAGTTGGATGTAGTTCCCCACACGCAACACAAACAGACGGCAATTTACAGTACGCTTTGGTGTGGCCAAATTCTTGACAATTAACACACTGGACGGGTCCAATGCGCTTATGCGGTTCCTCCACGGTAATTCTACGATGCAGAAGATAAATGAGATTGTAGATTGGATGGGACTCGTTTTTCTTTAAGACAACATCTCCAGGTTCCAATTCTACCCTGAACATGGGCTGAGGGATCTTTTCACGGTTTCTGATATTCACTACGCTCTTGATTTTGAACCCTTTGTCCATTAAACCGGTCTTTATCTCCGCAGGATCAACACATGGGTCTATACCCTTTAGAACGACTTGGAGTCCTTTTGCGCTTTTGAGCTGGTAGGTATAGAAGTCCCTAGTCTCCCTCTCCAACTGGTTGGACAATTTTCGAAAATCATCTTCCCTATTCACTTGGATCTTTGTCTCGCAGATATTTCCATGTTTAATTGAGGTTACGCTAAACATGTTTTCACCTATTACCGAAACAATTCCTTGTACCAATTTACTGGAAGTCGGCTCTCTCAGATAAATTGGTGGGGGCTTAAACGTCTTCTTAGGAAGTTCTGGCTCATCCGTCTGGAGGAGAGCAAACCTATTTTGATTATTACTCACGGTCTTAGGAGCTTTTGAATTTGATGACACTTGAGCAGACGTCGGGCTCCTCTGTCGCTTGAGAACGGTGATGTACTTATCCATACCTACTTGTTTTTTTGGTTTGCCTGCACTGTTTGATGAAGATGATGTTTTTTCATCTTTAGTTTTTCTAGACGAGCTAAGCTCTTTCTCAGAATTACATCTGAGAGGAACACTCATACAATTTTTATGCGATTTTTAGTGTTTTTTTAATTACCGATATTACCGTAGATTTTTTTTTAACCTATTACGAGTTATTTTTTCACTTTTTTATTTTATTTCAACCTATTGCACTTTTTCACCTATTACGATTTTTTCACCGAAAATTCAGCCGCACTAAAAGTAACACGTCCGAACAGTTCGATGAGACGAGACTGAATCCCCAACCAATGACAGGCAAAATACCCTAAATTCCTAACCTGCCCCGTTTACAAAACAATCGTTAGTCCCCTTTTCCACAGGCAAATTTTTTGTTTTCTCTTTTGAAATTTTCGCTTGCTTTTCCACTAGCAAATTTTTCTTTGCCAAATTTGCGAATCAAAATACAAAAGAAAGAAAGAAAGAAACGTCAAAAGTGTTTACATTTTAAAGAATTTTTCGAAGAAGTGTATACATAATTTAAAATCGGTGCAATAATGGACAAGGAGTGTAAACATAATTCATGGGTCCACTTGAAAGACATTTTATTTTATTATATAAATTGCAAAAATTAAAAATTAAATTTCACTTGCACAAATTAAAGCAAAAGGTTTGTAAACAAAAGCCGGCTGTGTGTCAGTAAAACGAATAGGTTAAAAAGGAAATGTCAACAAAATTTTTTTCAACGAACAGAGCAAAGCAGAATTTGCGTGTACCGCAAATTCTGAACAGGCAAAGTTTTGTTGCTCTTCCTCGCACCCCTCTCGCCTACAAACTCAGAATTTGCCAAATAAAAATTTGCCTGTGGAAAAGGGGACTTAGTTACATTATGCTCACCATAGCCGGTTTCTTCCTAGCATCCATTAAAGAAAAAAAATTTAGCAAATCATTTTAAACTTTGGTGTTTATTGGAAAAAGAATGAATTTTAATATGAAGGATCTAATAATAGACATATTTAATATACTGATAATAATAATAACTGTAATAATATAATATGTATAATAATATGATTAGTCGTTATAATAATTGTAACAATAATGATAATATTTCCATTAAATACTAATGCTAAAGGATTTATAGTATGTAGCAATAATTTAATGTCAATATAAGAATATAATAATATAATAATATTAATTTTAATAAATATAATATTGCTGATAAGATTAATAGCTTGTAGCAATACTTAAGATATTAAGATTAATAGTATTAGTAATATATAGGTGTAATAGATTTAATAATATAAAAACATGAGAGAGAGAATAATTACAACGTCGAAAATAGGATGATAATAATAATATTCTTATATAAAAGTATATTTCCCTTTTTCTTCTTAAAAATATTTTACTTATCTTATTATTAGTTCATGTTGTTATTGATGTCTTAGCCGGTGCTGTCATCGTTGTAGCTGGTGTTGTAGCCGGTGGTGATCGGTGTTGTTGCGGCTGAAGTTGTCGTCGTTGTGGCTGGTGTTGCCGTTTTCTTTTTATTTGATGATTTTCGGTAAATCACCACATCGAAGTTAACTATTTATTTGTATTTGCTTGAGGGTTACGTTTGACTTCGTTCCCTTTTTTTTCTTCATGGACTTTTTAGTTGTCATTTAATATTCTCTTTTTTTATTTAACACACTCTTAATTTTTGTTTTAATGTTCTTTTCCTTATTTTAATAGGCTTTTTATTTCTCATTTAATAATCTTTCTTTAGTTTATAGTACTTTTAATTTTTATTTTAATTTAACATATTTTTATTTTTTTTTTATTTTTTATTAACATAGTTATAGTTTCTCACTCTAATATCCTTTTATTTTATTTTAATGTAGTTTATTTTAATTATTTCTTGATTCTTCATTTTAATATCCTTTTCTTTTTATTTCAACATTGTAGGTAGTTTCATTCTTAAAATTTTTTATATTATTTTATTTTAACATTGTTTTATTTCCCACTTTAATGTCCTTTTATTTTAACTTAACATAGTTTTATCCTTAAAAATTTTTAGATTATTTAATTTTTAACATAGTTTTATTTTTCACTTGAACATCCTTTTATTTTAACTTGACATAATTTTATTTAAAAATTTTTTTTTTTTTTTTATAGTATTTTAATTTTAACATAGTTTTATTTTAGAAAAATTCTTATATTCCTTTATATTATTTGAACATAAAATATCCCTTGATCCTTCATATTAATATCTGTTTATTTTAATTTAGCATATTTTTTTTTAAATCCTTACAGCCTTATGCAAAAAATTTAAAACAGGCTGATAAACCTCTGTTAAGAAAAATTCCTTAAAGTATTATGCAAAAACAACTTTTAGCTTAACATACGTCTGATAAAGCAATGATAACATTAAATAATTTAAAGCAGCTACATACCTACTTTAAAGTTTTGTTACAATATTTTATTGTTTTAACAAATAAAGTTTTGTTAATTTTTGTGTAGATTTTTACATAAAAATTGGATACATGGATATATTTTTTAATGTAAAAATAAAGTTTTTTGAAAGCATTCAATGAAAATAATTGAAATTGTATGAATTTTTGACATAAAAACGCTTAAGTCGGTTTTAGTGAGTTTTAAATTCTGACTAAAATAAAAAAAGAGTGGACGGGACTCCAAAGTGTGTAATATGTTTAGCTATATCCTGGAAACTGTTTTTTTAGACGATATATATATCAAATGATAGGTATTTAAAAAAAAACTAAAAAATACGGAAAAATACATTTATCAGTATTAATACAATGTAAAAGTCAAGAAACTAATCTTTAATTCATGGTACAATATAACCGTGTAGGTAGTATAGATCCAGAGATATTTAAGAAAAATCATGACATTTCACCATAAAAATTACAATAAATTTGTACTATGCGAAGCCGGTGTTCTGTATACCATATAGGAGAACATCTTATTAAACATAGCTTATATTTATATGACATTAATATTAAAAGTATGAAATTGGATTTCAAAGTATATATACTAAAGTTTGGAAATTATAATTTAAAGAAAAATAATTCTTGTTTTTTAATTTTTCAGAACTTATAAATCTGTGATTATAATACCTACAGACACATGTCATACCTTAAATTAAAGCTTGATGTCTTGGCTATTAATATTAATAATCTAAAATAACACTTATATAGACGTTTTTTAATATTTTTTAGATATCAAAAAAAAATTTGGGTAAAAAAATATGTATCTCGAATTTAACCCATAGTGGGTCCATATTTTATAATCATGGCATATTTCGTTGGAAAGATATTTTCTATTATACTACTTTTATCTTCTCTAAAAGCCCTATTTGAAGCAATTTTTTATTTTGAGCAATGTCACTGAAACCAACTTGTTCCAATTTGTATTTATAATTTTATATAATGAAAACATACAAAACATTATAGTGATGTACACAGAATAAACTGAAAGTCGATTTCAATAACGAAATTCGCACAAACAAACAAATTTTTGCTTAAAAAGGGACTTATAACGAAATTCGTAAATTTGGTAAAGTATTTTGCAATTTAAAATGAAAAATAAATTCTATTAAAAATGTTATTCAATACTATAAAACTGTTGTCCAAACTTCAAACAAATATATTATTAAATCTATAAAAATGTTGTCCAAATTTCAGCCAAAAAACTTATTCAATTCTATAAAAATATTGTCAATATTTCAAACAAATATATTATCCAATTCTATAAAAATTTTGTCCAAACTTCAAATAAAATATTATTTAATTCTATAAACATTTTGTCCCAATATCAAACAAATGTATTATTCAGTTCTATAAAAATTGTGTCCAAATTTCAAATAAAATTTTATTCAATTCTATAAAAATTTTGTCCCAATATCAAACAAATGTATTATTCAGTTCTATAAATTGTTTTTTATTAATATTTACAAGAAATTCTATACATGAGATCAATATTTATAATATTAAAAATTTGTGGATGTAGGTATTTCGTACAAAATTATTGTACAAAACTATAAAATATTTCCGATTCTTCTGGATATTTTAGATTGAAAAGAAAGAAAGTTTTAAATAAAGTGTCAACAGCATGTATAAAAGTTAAAAATGGATATTTTACATCATCGGTGTAGACAAAAATTGATTGAATATTATCCAAGTCACCAATTAGTAGCAATTTTGGTTGTATGTTGCGGCATTGTAATTTCAATAACTTTAATTTCATTTCAAGTTCTTCCTTTGATGAGGCTATTGTTACAAACCCTTCTTGGGAATCAGAAATAGTGTGTTTTTTTGCGAATTTTTGATCCGATAGGCTCGGTTGAAGCTTTTTGGTGTGGTGGAAAAACGTGGTGAAGCGACCAAAAAATGATGAAACTTTGCAACTCTACAAAAACATAGAATTAATATTATTATTAATATAAATATGTATGTATGTATTTTTGTGATGATGCATTTTACCAGTATTCTTATTTTCCAATTCTAGAAGTTGCCTGAAAATATGCGCATTTTGAATTTTTGATTTTATTGTAATCAAATGCCCCTATTGCCGTTCTCAACTCAACTAAGTTTGGTCGTCTGTCAGTCAACCCGACTTTAACTCAACCAAATTATTTTT
This sequence comes from Bellardia pandia, assembly GCA_916048285.2. NCBI lineage: Eukaryota > Metazoa > Arthropoda > Insecta > Diptera > Calliphoridae > Bellardia > Bellardia pandia. Next base: position 67,645,944 of record OU696533.1, read on the forward strand.
TGGTATTGTGTAACACAACGATTTTTAGTTGTAATTGTTATGGCGTTGCCGACATGAAATTTCGATTTCATGTTGGCAATACCATGCATTTTATTTGTAAAATGAAGAAAAAAACGCAAAAAAATCAAGTTTTTATAAAATAAAAAGAATGGATTTAAGTGTGGATTCATTTTTTGAAGACGGAAATCATGACGCTAATACAAATGTGCTACGTATACGTAGAAAAATACGCGATGATTCCAATCCTCTTGAACTACCCAGTGCGAAGTAAGAAATTTCCAAAATAAGTAACAAATATGTTTGTATAATAAGTATTATTTTTCATAGAGGCAATTTTCTTTTGCTTAATTTGTAAAAGCTGCTTGTTTATTTCATAATTTTTATAATTGTTTTTCTCCAAATCCTTAATACTTTTTTACAGTTTAGCTTGTGTCTCGCATTGTTTTCTCAGAAGTTCCAGACGCTCTTGTTCTGGTGATTTTTTTCTTTTCTTGGCTGGTGTGTTTATTATCTCAGGTTCATTTGTAACGATTTGTTCCATGTCGAGATTTTGAGGAGTTTCTAAAGCCGGACTTGTTGACGGACCAACGTTTTCAACGCCGAAAGTGTGTCCAGATGGTGCTACTTGGTAATTTAGTGATAACAGCTGGGACACGCAATCCTCAAGTACATTAAGCGGAATTTCTTGTGAAGGACCACCACCTGCTGCTTGTTGGTTTTGTTTATTATTAGCAAGTTTTTTTTAATACTTGCTTTGTAATGAATCCAAACCTATATGAAGTAAAAATTCTAATAAAATGTCTGTTTACAATAATTAAGATGTCATATACTTACACGTTGGCATTCGAAGGATGTTCTTGTAGGTGGGCCCAAGCTATTCAATTCTATTGTAAATCCTTCCCACGCTTCCTTACACTAAGTTTTAGTCATCTCAAATTTTTGCTTTCCTTTAGCAATTTCTGGATTTTTTTCCATCAGCTGCACAAGTCGCTCAAATTGGGCTTTGGTTGTTATTTTGACTGTCCTGCGTATGTGTATTAATCATTTAATTAATTATATTAAGATCAAAAAACACCTATACTTACGATTTTTCCATTTTTTATCTTTTTTGTATTATTTTTTTAAAGGAAATGTATTAAAAATTTCATTTAAATCTATAACCGAGAAAGACTCAACTGCTAATAAGCAGTTGTGTATATTTATCGTTTTTGTCAACCAAACTTATCCAAAATGGTGAACCGCAATACTATTAAACACAACCAAAAAATCAGCCGCACAACCAAAAAAGTCAACTACATTTAAGTTGTGAATGCCAATACCGATTTATGAAAGACGACCAAATTATTAAAAAAGTTGTGAACCGCAATAAGGGCAAAAATTTGTTCCTTATGCCGTGTCCACTTGTCATGTATACTTTTTGCCAAAGGAAATTTCAATGAGAAGTCAATATTGATCTACAAATATCAAAAAATATAAATATATAAGAAATCATGAAATAACTTTACAAAACAGGAGGGAAAGAAGGAGTAACTAAACGCTGTAAATTCGGATATGCCAAATCGTATATACCTTTTACTGATTTCATACTAATAATACAAATTTTTTATTAAACTTTAATGTCTCAAAAATGTTCTGTAAAAATTTTAACGTCCGAAAATTTTCACTATAAAGTTTAATATTTTATAGAAAATTTTTCGATATAAACATTTTTCTACAGATAATATTACGACATATAAATTTTTTTTATAAAAAGTTATTATTGCAAGACAATAGTTTTTAAGTTAAAAACAGGCAAGTTGCTACAATGCGTTGTTAATGCTTCGATTACAACTTGTAAATATGCGTTTTCAATTACACTATTGTCCCCGAATGGTTAAATATTTATATTAGTGTATAACACTATATGACTTACCAAATGAAAATCTCAAGGATTTTCATATTCTGGCCATAGATTAAAAATTTCTGCAGTATTATCGATGGTTATGCCTTCATCTAAAAAAAAAATAACAATTAGATATGTATTTGAATGAAATGTATTTCTTTTTCTACTTGCCTTTTAATTTATCATACAAATGACTTAAATTCCATGTATTTAATACATCATTTATTTTAATTAAACTTGAAAACTGCTTATATTTTATATTTTTTAAAAACCTGTCTTTTTAATACTACTTCCACACTTTAAATGATTTTTTCCACACTTTTAATAATTTCTTTGCATACTTTAAATGACACAGAATTTATTACCGTTATATATTTCTCTATTCCAGAGAAAACAAAATCATGATCACAATGAACGACGCTGACTACAGACTTTAAAACATTAACATTGATAGTGTCAAGCGTAAGACAAATTTCGTCTGTGGCGTCAATTACAATTTTAAAATTGCGATTTTAACATGTTTGTTGCTGTTAGATCTCATGAGGAGTGTAGCCAGATATGGGGATTTGTTTCCAAATTAGGAATTTCTGCTTCTATTTATTTGGTGACAGACTTTCAAGGGGGGAAATTTACATAAAATTTTTAGAAAATTAGAAATTTTTCAAAAATTAGAATTTAAAAAAAATTAGGAATTTTTAAAAAACTAGAAATTTTTAAAAAATTTGAAATAAAAATTAGAAATTTTTAAAAAATTTTAAAAAATAGAAGTTTTTTAAAAAATTAAAAAATCTGAAATTTTTTTAAAATTATACATACTATAAATGACATATACATAAATTGCCAAAAATTATTCAACTCTTAGTAACTAAGATTCGGCACAGCCGAATATAACACTCTGACTTATTCCCCCTAATTTCATTTTGCTTATACTGAACGCATCACGCCGCCAAAAATACTTTGAAAAAAAAGGTGAAAAATGCATTATATATTATTGTAACGTTTATTTTTGTTAAATAAATTTTTCTATCTAACGCCTATTAAAATACGGCGTTAAATTTTTTCGAGACAAAGTAACCAAAACTGGGGATTCTAAGTGCAATTTTTCTGGCAACACTGCTCATGAGTACTGTTCTCAAAACTTCTCTCTATTTTTTTTAAGATTCTCTTTAAGTTTACAGAAGCCCTTTACTCTTGGTCTACAGTATGAAATAGACTTATTCCTGCAAATAATGTTGGCAAATTTTATATATGAAATTAATAGTTTGTGTTATTTATAATTGATTCGGCTTGAGGTCATTAAAATATTAAAAAACAATTTTGCTTCCTTTAATTTTTAATATTTTTATTTTTATTCCCAATATTTCGAGACAACTTCGTTGCTCATCTTCAGGGGATCTATGTATGTAGTTAGAAAATTAACACATCATTAATATTTGTAATTATTTAGAAATATATTAACTAATAAATAGAGATAATAATAAAAACCTACTTATTTTAAATAAAAACTCAAATTAAAGAGCTTTATTGGCGCTGTATACTCGGAGCTTTTACGTTTGTTAATGTCGTTTGATTATATTTTGGTTTATATTTGTTTATGATATTTTTAAAAATCTGAGCAGTGTTGCCACGAAAAAAAATTTTTTGTAACCAACATTTATGAAAAAAATAACCAAATTAAAAAAAAAAATAACCAAATTTAAATGCATGTACTATTTATTTATTTTTTGTAATTTTAACTATAATTTGTACTTTAAGGTAGCAAAAAAAACATAAAACAACGTATTTTACAACACAACTCCTAATACTAAAAAATTATTTTTTTAAAAAACTAAGCGCCATATTTTGCAAAAAGTAATGCAAAGAAACATAAGCTAATGCTACAATTTGTAAAATTTAAAATTCCAATACTTTACATTAAGTTTTGCAAGTTTAATTATTAATTTTTAATGTCTTAAACAAAAATAAAAAGTATATAATAAAAACAAAAAATTTTTCATTGGCAATAAAATAAGGAACTAGAAAGTTACTCTCTTAAATACTAAAAAACATGTAATTATATTACAATAAATATGGAGATCACTTTTACTTAAAATGTCACAGCTTGAGTTTTAAAATTTGTCTTTGGCAGACCAAACAAAATGGGCATTTTGTTGATTTTTGCACAATTCTTTTGCTTGCAATATATTACTAATTGTCTTAAAATCTAAATATTTTCAGTAAAAAAAATAACCAAAACAGAAAAAATCTACACATGTACACATTGAGAAAAAAAATAACCAATTTTGGTTAGAAATAACCAAAAACGGCAACGCTGAATCTGAGCTATGTTCTCAGTGTCTCTTTTGTAGTTTAATGTTTTCTCTTCTTGAAGGTTTATAATGTGTAACATTTCTAGTGTATATCTTCTGTTGTAGTTGTTCTCCTGTGCTAATATTTGTATATTTTCCAAGTCAGGTTCGTGACCACTCAATGTACAGTGGGCTGCTAGTGCTGTTTTTTGTTCGAGTGGTTTGTTTATTGCTTTCAGATCTGATTTATGTGAAGCCATTCTAGTTTTTAGTTTTGATTTTGTTGTGCCAACATATGCTTTTTGGCATAAATTGGACTCATCACCTTTACATGTTATTTTATATATTAGGTTGGATTTGTCGTCTTTTGCTATTTTTGATTTAGTATTACTGAATAATTTATTAGTTGTGTCATTTGTTCGCAGAGCTAATTCATAGTGGTCTTTGTCATATATATCTGAATGTTTTAATCTCTCCGAAAAGCCAGGAACATAAGTGATGGCTTTGTACATTTTATGTTGTTTCTCCTGTGGTTTTGTAGTATTTTTAGTCAGTTCGTGTTTAATCAAATTTTTAATCGTTCTTTTAGGAAAATCGTTCATCTCTAATATATTATTGATTCTCTTAATGTTGTGTTTATGGAAACTTTTGTCGCTGATGGTTAAGACTCTGTGGATAAAATTCATCGCTGTGTTCATTATTATTCTCCTTGGGTGTTTTGAATAAAAATTTATTAACCGTCCAGAAGCCATTGGTTTTTGGTACCAATCTACCTTGATAACATTATCTGATCTGTGCACTATAGTGTCTAAATATGGTAATTTTCCATCCTTTTCTAGTTCCATCGTAAACTGAATTTGTCTTTGAAAAACGTTGAGAACATTTAAAGAATGTTCAATATCATCCCTTTTTATTATTCCAAATATATCGTCTACATATTTGGTTAGTATTTTCGGCTTTGTCTTAAATTGTTTGATAGTTGTGTCTAAAAGTTCTTCCATCACTATATAATTATAATATAATACATAAAATATACAAATCCATCACTTATGTTCCTGGCTTTTCGGAGAGATTAAAACATTCGGATATATATGACAAAGACCACTATGAATTGGCTCTGCGAACAAATGACACAACTAATAAATTATTCAGTAATACTAAATCAAAAATAGCAAAAGATGACAAATTTAACCTAATATATAAAATAACATGTAAAGGTGATGAGTCCAATTTATGCCAAAAAGCATATGTTGGCACAACAAAATCAAAACTAAAAACTAGAATGGCTTCACATAAATCAGATCTGAAAGCAATAAACAAACCACTCGAACAAAAAACAGCACTAGCAGCCCACTGTACATTGAGTGGTCACGAACCTGACCTTGAAAATATACAAATATTAGCACAGGAGAACAACTACAACAGAAGATATACACTAGAAATGTTACACATTATAAACCTTCAAGAAGAGAAAACATTAAACTACAAAAGAGACACTGAGAACATAGCTCAGATTTTTAAAAATATCATAAACAAATATAAACCAAAATATAATCAAACGACATTAACAAACGTAAAAGCTCCGAGTATACAGCGCCCATAAAGCTCTTTAATTTGAGTTTTTATTTAAAATAAGTAGGTTTTTATTATTATCTCTATTTATTAGTTAATATATTTCTAAATAATTACAAATATTAATGATGTGTTAATTTTCTAACTACATATCTAGATCCCCTGAAGATGAGCAACGAAGTTGTCTCGAAATATTGGGAATAAAAATAAAAATATTAAAAATTAAAGGAAGCAAAATTGTTTTTTAATATTTTAATGACCTCAAGCCGAATCAATTATAAATAACAACAACAAAAAAGGTCAACAATAAATACATACTTTTAACCCTTTATAGCCCACGATCTCGAAAATGTCTGCAATTTTGAAAAAAGATATATTTAGGTAAATAAAAAGGCACCTAATTTTTAAAAATTTTTAAAAATGCATCCTTATTTATTAATTAGGGATTATAGGGAGTGTGACATTTCTGTAACATTGAGTTCAAAATTGATAAATAAATTATGTTATGTGAAACGATTTAAAGCAATTATTTTGTTTGTTGTAGCATAATGAGACACCACATTTTTCACAAATAGTTTGGGAAACGCCAGTACATTTAGGAAATTTGCAACGTATTCTTTTTTCCACCCAAATCGGCCAATGTCCTACTTGATCCTGGCGCACGGCCTTTGGGGGAACATGTTGGGCCGGGCCTTTGTGTTTTTTAACTTGAATTTCATTTTCGATAGATCTTTTTGTCTTCATATTAGATTTCTGACCAAGCTTACAAAGAGTTTCACTCACTTCAAGGCGAAAATTCGCAGAAGATATGTTTTTATCAATGATATTTGTTGCTTTTCTTACTCTTCGGTATAGCAGCCAAGAATTTGCCATTGTCAGATCTAATAAGTGATAAAACATTCGTACCTGCCATCTTTTGCTTCTTATATGTATTTTATATCTTCCCATTATACTGTCAATTAAATCCACACCTCCCATATGCCGATTGTTTTCTCCAACAATGTAAGGACGATCAATGTTGATGTATTTTTTGTTAGTCTTATTGTAACGTTTGACTTGAAATTCACCAGCAAAGGTTGATACAAGAGTAACAACTTTGTTGTCCTTCCAGATAACATTTGATACATCAATACCATTTATGTCAGCAACATACTCAGTTGAAAACCCACGTTATTTTTTCATAATTTCTTTTTCAGTTGGCAATTTACAATCGGCTATTCTGTTACGGCGTACTGTTCCGAGACTTATTATACCCTCTTTGGCTAAGTACTCTAGCAAAGGTAGAGAGGTAAAATAGTTATCAAAATAAATCTGATAGTTATGCTGTCTAGGTATATGTCTCGCCAATCTTACAACGACATTTGACGATGCTCCTAAATCTGGTTCATTGTTTAATACTATATTCTCAGCTCCTGTTTCAGGTTCGATATTATAAGCAAACCCCGAAACTCCACTAAGGACGTATATCTTATAACCCCACTTATGAGGTTTATTTGGGTTATATCTTTTCAAGTTATTTCTGGCTTTAGTTGAACAGATCTGCTCATCAACGCAAAGGTGTTTCTCCATTGGAATCGTACCAAAAGTAGCGTTTAGTTTCTCTATAATAGGCCTAATTTTATAAAGTCTATCTTCATTTGGAGCATTGCGTGGAGGCAGATTGAAATTATTGTTGAAATGTAAGAAGTGTATAATTTTTTAAAATTTTTGTTTCGACATTATTTCCTGAATCATCAGTGTGTCAATAGTTGAATTCCAATGACTGGTTACCCTTAGTAGTTGTATTAGTGACATCATAAAAACTACTCCAATAAACTGCTGAATGTCAGTATCAGTTACATGAAATTTAATTTTCTTCTCTTTTGCTTTGTTGGATGTGGCTGGTTTATTCTCTGCCCAGGAAAGGGATAGGAGGGATCAGGAATTGTTTCATTGTTTTCGTTATCACTATTTGAATCTATTTCAATTTCAACGTTTTCTTCAAATCCTTCCAATGGTGAACGAAAATCTGGGTCATCAACACTGTCAGCATCCTCATCCAATCTATCTTCACTATCATATTGACATAATATGCCTTTTATTTCATCTTCCCGTAATGATCGCAACGCCATTCTAGGATAAAATGCTATAATAAACCATCAACACGAACTTATTTTATCGCAATATAAACTACAATTTTTTCCCAATGTAACAGAAATGTTACAAACAAACAAAATCACTTTTGCCGTATAAAAAATATAAAACTAATCATTGCTAATAATATTTATATAAAACCGTTTACTTAGCTACAGATCTACAAAAAAATAATAAAAGTTTTCTGCACTTTTAGTAAAATTTTTTAAAATCAAAAATAGCGTAATCTTGGGGTTTCACCTTTTCAAAAAACTTAAATGAAAAATGACGTTAAACATAAGAGTTACCATATGCAGAGTTTAACCACACATTAATCTGTTTATTGGTATGATACAGAGATGTTACACTACTTTAAATGAAATACACGCGTTTATTGTGTGCTTTGTGACGATTTTTTTGGTTTGTTACAGAAATGTCACATGAGGCTATAAAGGGTTAACATTAATAGTTTGTTTTATAATTGAGTGAATTGTAAGAATCAATGTTTTTTATACTGTATTGTTTTATTTGTAAACGGAAGAATGTTGCATACAACTTAAAATACAACATATATAAAACGCTAATTTAAGAACGTTTTTAAATTTCCATACGAAAATATACTAAACTGGATACTAAATTAGCTGTTTTATTTTATATTTAAGGTTTACAACATTGCTATGTTAAAAACGTGAAAACCAAACAAAAAATTTAATAGAATCAAATATAAAAAGTTAAAATAAATTCAATAATCAATTTGTCTAAATATTTTTTGGCCATAATTTTTTCTGTGTACATACAATCAACCAAAGTAAATAAAGCTCGTTTTTAAAATAATCGCTTTTATGTTAGGAACAAATAAGCGTATTTATTATTTTAAATTATTATAAATGTGGTTAGTTTATGTTTTTATGCAGTATAAATATTATTTGACATATTAAAATAAGATTAAAATTTAATTTTATATTGAAAATATACAAAACATTATAAGATATCCGTCTATCCGAATGAACTAATAATCGTTGTTTTACATCATTAACTATAAAGAGACAAAAGAGAGTGATAGTGTTGCCAGTATCAACATATAAAATTAATTGATGTATGTATATAATAGTTAATAGTTAAGTTCTTGCATATGAATTTTTAACATTGATAGGCTGTTAGTCTTTTATTTTCTTTATTTAGTATGAATCAAGGAAATGTCCTTTTTGATCCTACCACTACTATTTCAAATCACTTTTTTTTATCACTTAGTCCTTTTTGTTTTGCCGATTTTCGACTGCACGGTTCACTTGTTTTTCATCAACTAACTTTTTCAACTTCTTTCAAAACCTCTACCACTCAAAATCTTCAAAAATTCACATTCCATTCAATAAACAAAAAAAAAAATAGTAACGGTTCCTACATTCTTTGCATATTTGGCATTCCTTATGTTGTTCTTGTGAGAGAATGATACACGCGCATAATTACATGTATGTGTGTGTGTGCGTGAACATAATAAGAAAAAATCTCTACACAAGCTAGTCAGTTGTGTGTGTTAAATATGCCACGCAATTACGAGAGTATATATTTTTAGAGTATGAGAGAAGAGCAACAACCTATAAATGCACACGACATCCGTTACATTTTCTTTCTCCTACTTTCTAGAACGTACTTTTTGTTTACTCAGTTGTGAATACGTAAATAACAAGCAACATATAGATGCGCAAAACAGTCCGTTACATTTTCTTTCCCCTCCTTTCTAGAACGTTTTTTTGTTTACTCAGTTGTAAGTGCAAAAAAAATCCTAACAACGAGAGTGGGAGTTGTTACCAACAAAAAACTGAGGAATTCCAAGAATGCCAAATAAAAATAATATACATATGTAATGAGGCATAGTGATGCACAATTGTACCGCTAAATGGTACGAGATATTTGATTAGGAAAAAAAACATTTTAATTTCTTAAATCCGTAACATATGACGAAGGAATTTTTTACTTTAAAGATCGACATCATAGATATCTCTTGGAATATTTCATTGTAAAGGGCAAAATTGAACAAAAACCAGAATTTACCAGGTACGTTGAAGATCTTGTGCGAGAAAACTTTAAGGAATTAAACAATGTGTGTCCTCTAAATATAGGGTTACCATATTCATTTTGAGAAAAAGAGGACGTCGACCAAAAAAAAAGCCGGACATTTAAGGCCCAACTATAATATGCATAAGCAAGCTTAAGCAAATTGCAAAAGTTAACGAAAAGGCTGTCAAATGCATAACCAGTTCAGAGTTAACTTTTAGGTGTCTACAATGACTTTGAAACTTTTTGTCCACAGTTGCTCATTTATGTTAAAAAAATGTGTTTTAACAAAAAGCCATTAAATGACTATATTTTATAAATAGTATTATTATATTATTTTATAATTAAAAGAAAACTTCGTACCCGAAACGCATAATTTTTCATTTTTTTTAATTTATCGTCAAAAGTACTAAAATGTACAGCTGTGGCAGCACTAAAATGTAAATAATAATAAACGTTTACATATGTTTTGTTAATTTTCGTATTGTGTTTGCATAAATGGAGTAAAACTTAAAAATTTAAAAATTATAAAAATCACAGAGTATAAATAAAAATATTAAAATTAGCGCTTGAAGGCCTGCGCACATTAAAATAAATAAGTGAAGTACACTGTAAAAGAAGAAGACGCTCTTGTTCTGTCAGAGAAATAAACCGCGACAGAAAGACATTTTTGTTAAAATAAAAAGGGTCCCTTTTATTGTAAAGGCACTTATTTTTTTCCGCATTTTCTATTAAATTTAAAATAAATATATTTTCTTCCATTTTGTTCAAAACACAAACAAACAACAACAAACAGCAGATTCCGTACAGAATGTGCGATCAGTTTAGGCCCAACTATAATATGCATATGCTAGCTTAAGCAAACGTGCGAACACATATAAATTGTATGTGGCAAACTATAATGTACTTCACGAAACTTTTCGTTAAGTTTTTCAACTGTCATTTGCTTAAGCAAAAAGCGAAACTGATCGCACATTCTGTACGGAATCAGCTGTTTGTTGTTGTTTGTTTGTGTTTTGAACAAAATGGAAGAAAATATATTTATTTTAAATTTAATAGAAAATGCGGAAACAAATAAGTGCCTTTACAATAAAAGAGGTCCTTTTTATTTTAACAAAAATGTCTTTCTGTCTCGGTTTATTTCTCTGACAGAACAAGAGCGTCTTCTTCTTTTACAGTGTAGTTCACATATTTCTTTTAATGTGCGCAGGCCTTCAAGCGCTAACTTTAATATTTTTATATTATTTAAATTTTTAAGTTTTTTCTCCATTTTTGCAAACACAATACGAAAATTAACAACACATATGTAAACGTTTATTATTATTTACAATGTAGTGCTGCCACAGCTGTACATTTTAGTACTTTTGCCGATAAATTAAAAAAAAAGGAAAATTTATGCGTTTCTGGTACGAAGTTTTCTTTTAATTATAAAATAATATAATAATATTTATAAAATATAGTCATTTAATGGGTTTTTGTTAAAATAAAAACATTTTTTTTAAACATAAATGAGCAACTGTGGACTAAAAGTTTCAAAGTCATTGTAGCCACTTAAAAGTTAACTCTGAACTGGTTATGCATTTGACAGCCTTATCGTTAACTTTTGCAATTTGCTTAAGCTAGCATATGCATATTATAGTTGGGCCTTTTCGCTTTTTGCTTAAGCAAATGACAGTTGAAAAACTTAACGAAAAGTTTCGTTAAGTACATTATAGTTTGCCACATACAATTTATATGTGTTCGCACGTTTGCTTAAGCTAGCATATGCATATTATAGTTGGGCCTTTACCCTTAAAAAGAGGACAACACTCTGTAGCAAAATATTAGCAGCCTTATGCAAAAAAATTAAAGTATACTTCAAATGTACTTTAAGAAAATTTTGTATGAAAATTTTGTCTAAAAGCTTCAAACCTACTTTATTTTTTTTTGCATACGACAGTAAAAAAATAACGCCTTAAAATACACAAAACAAAGTTAAAATTCTATTTACATATAACAACAAAACAAAACTTAAACGAAATATTAAAAAAGTTATATTTTATCAGTCTGATCTCATAACTACTACATCATAAAAACATAACAATTAACAAATTCATTTTAAAACTTCACATGTATTATATATAAATTTTTAGTAGAAGTTGTCAAGTTTCATGTATATTTTTCAGCGCTTGCAATTTGATCCAATATATTATTATCGCATTTTTTGAAATATTCATACAACACTTCATAATTCATATCAAAATTATATATTATGTCCTGTGGTTCCTAGTAGGAACAAAGGGCCGCAAAATTATATTTGGCTTTAATAATATCAGAAATAGTTTCTGTGTTTAATTTGTTTCTTTCTGGTGTCCACTGAATTCAGAACTTCTAGAATTAAGAACTTTAAGAAATATTTTAAAACAAAATTCCCAAAGGGAAAGAATTGAGCATTTTAAAATTTGGAATGATTTGGAATTTATAAGAAGATTTCGTCTTTCAAAGAAAAGTGCATCAGCTATTTTTCCCCCTCCAATAAATTAGCAATTGGCACCTTTTCCACACATTTCTGGACAAAACTAAAAAGTCGTTGCAAACAATTAAATTTGCCAATTAATTGGTGTTACTCTAAAGGCCCAACTATAATATGCATATGCTAGCTTAAGCAACCCTGCGAATACATATAAATTGTATGTGGCAAACTTTTCGTTAAGTTTTTCAACTGTCATTTGCTTAAGCAAAAAGCGAAACTGATCGCATATTCCGTGCGGAATCAGCTGTTTAGGCCCAACTATAATATGCATAGGCAAGATTAAGCAAATTGCAAAAGTTAACGAAAAGGCTGTCAAATGCATAACCAGTTCAGAGTTAACTTTTAGGTGGCTACAATGACTTTGAAACTTTTTGTCCACAGTTGCTCATTTATGTTTAAAAAAAATGTTTTTATTTGAACAAAAACCCATTAAATGACTATATTTTATAAATATTATTATATTATTTTATAATTAAAAGAAAACTTCGTACCAGAAACGCATAATTTTTCCTTTTTTTTAATTTTTCGGCAAAACTACTAAAATGTACAGCTGTGGCAGCACTACATTGTAAATAATAATAAACGTTTACATATGTTTTGTTAATTTTCGTATTGTGTTTGCAAAAATGGAGAAAAAACTTAAAAATTTAAATAATATAAAAATATTAAAGTTAGCGCGTGAAGGCCTGTGCACATTAAAAGAAATAAGTGAACTACACTGTAAAAGAAGAAGACGCTCTTGTTCTGTCAGAGAAATAAACCACGACAGAGACATTTTTGTTAAAATAAAAAGGGCCCTTTTATTATAAAGGCACTTATTTTTTCCACATTTTCTATTAAATTTAAAATAAATGTATTTTCTTCTTTCTCATTTTGTTAAAAACACAAACAAACAACAAACAGCTGATTCCGTACGGAATATGCGATCAGTTTCGCTTTTTGCTTAAGCAAATGACAGTTGAAAAACTTAACGAAAAGTTTCGTTAAGTACATTATAGTTTGCCACATACAATTTATATGTGTTCGCACGTTTGCTTAAGCTAGCATATGCACATTATAGTTGGGCCTTTTGTTGTTTGTTTGTGTTTTTAACAAAATGGAAAAAGAAGAAAGAAGAAGGTGAGCTATAATTAGGGTTACCATATTCATTTTGAGAAAAAGAGGATGTCGACCAAAGAAAAGCCGGACATTTACCCTTAAAAAGAGGACAATACTCTGTAGCAAAATATAAAAAAAACAACGCCTTAAAATACACAAAACAAATTTAAAATTCTATTTACATAAAACAACAAAACAAAATATTAAAAAATGATATTTTATCAGTCTGATCTCATAACTACTACAACATAAAAACATAACAATTCATTTTAAAACTTCATATGTACTATATATAAATTTTTATTAGAAGTTTTTAAATATTCATAAAACTCTTGACAATTCATATCAAAATTTTCCCCGGACACCGTCCTCTTTTTTAGGGCGTCCGGGGTAGTCCTACTTCTTTTTTTGCAAGTGTCCTGGGTTTGTCCTACTTTTAAAACTTTAATCTATAATTTCGTTTTATTGCATCGAAAGTATGGTTGGCATTAATGTATTATTATTTTTATATACACACGATGTCATGACATGCTTTCTTGTGTAAACAAATTGTGTTTGATGCTTTTTGTCCGCCATATGCGCCTTCACAATTTTAAACGGCTTTGGCTTTTGGTCTTTGTCTACGTGTCTTATGCCCGTAATTTTAACAAATAGATAACTACTAGTTTATACCAATTAGTTTTCCTTACCTAACCGGTAAAAAGAGTTTGGTAATTTTAACGTGTAACTACCGACTGCATTTGGTGGAAAATGTGGTAACATTGGTGTTTGACGTTTAAGACCCAACTATAATATGCATAAGCAAACTTAAGCAAATTGCAAAAGTTAACGAAAAGGCTGTCAAATGCATAACCAGTTCAGAGTTAACTTTTAGGTGGCTACAATGACTTTGAAACTTTTTGTCTACAGTTCCTCATTTATGTTTAAAAAAATGTTTTTATTTTAACAAAAAGCCATTAAATGACTATATTTTATAAATATTATTATATTATTTTATAATTAAAAGAAAACTTCGTACCAGAAACGCATAATTTTTCTTTTTTTTAATTTTTCGGCAAAAGTACTAAAATGTACAGCTGTGGCAGCACTACCATGGTGAAATTAAATACCAGGTGACAGCATTGCTACAACAATTACAACAAGGCAAGAACAACAGGCATTTTTCTATATGAAAAACTTTCGTCACTGTCAAAAAGTTTTTTTTTTATATAACTTTTTGACATTTTCAAATTCACCATGAATAATCAGCTGGCGCTACGCTGTCACCTAGTATTTAAATTCACCTTGAGCACTACATTGTAAATAATAATAAACGTTTACATATGTTTTGTTAATTTTCGTATTGTGTTTGCAAAAATGGAGAAAAAACTTAAAAATTTAAATAATATAAAAATATTAAAGTTAGCGCTTGAAGGCCTGTGCACATTAAAAGAAATAAGTGAACTACACTGTAAAAGAAGAAGACGCTCTTGTTCTGTCAGAGAAATAAACCACGACAGAGACATTTTTGTTAAAATAAAAAGGGCCCTTTTATTATAAAGGCACTTATTTTTTCCACATTTTCTATTAAATTTAAAATAAATGTATTTTCTTCTTTCTCCATTTTGTTAAAAACACAAACAAACAACAAACAGCTGATTCCGTACGGAATATGCGATCAGTTTCGCTTTTTGCTTAAGCAAATGACAGTTGAAAAACTTAACGAAAAGTTTCGTTAAGTACATTATAGTTTGTCACATACAATTTATATGTGTTCGCACGTTTGCTTAAGCTAGCATATGCACATTATAGTTGGGCCTTTAGTCGAGTTTTTCGAATAACTCTGCCTTTATACATGCAAGTGCTGTGTACGTATTATATACGAAAACTTATTCGAAAGACTCGAATCATTTGTAAGTAGCATTAGTGTTTACACAGGACAGTGAAAGTTCATTTTCAAAATGTTGTCAAAGCGTAAACTTCAAAAATGCCGCACAAAGTTTGTGTTTGTTTTCCAAGAGTTGCCATGGCCTTCACATGAGTAAATTTGTAGGGAAATAATTACTACAATTTATTATTATTATTTTAATTATTATTTAATGCTCTAAAATGACATCAATACACTTCTTTTTTCATATTTGAAAAAAAAATATATTTTTTTTTACAAATATACATAAAATAAGTCAAATATTTATTAATTATTTTACCACAATCCATTAAATTTATTCTGAATTTTTTTATTTGGCAACTCTGTTTACCTTTCTCTCACTTTATTGCTGAAAGTGTCAAAAAATCACTGTCCAGCTAAATTCATTCGCAAGTGAGCTGCAAGCGCCTGCATGTGTGATTGGGTTAGTAAAAAAGTGTGAATGTATTGAGTTTTTCGAACATGCACTTGCATGTGTAAACCCCGGGTATATAATACGTACACGTCACCCACATGCAAGTATTTGCATGCGTAAAGGCAGGAAAAGAATACGTCAGAACACAATCAATAACAAACGTCACAACACCACATACAAATACAGGGGAATTCCCGGTTTTTAAACGCACTCGTACGAGTCGTACGATGGTTACGTTTCATGTTACGCTAGTGAAGATAAATGTCATAGTTATCATTAAGGAAAATGCAGCGTTTACACAGATATAGGATTGCCAGATATGAAATCGACAAAAAAAGTACATCAAGGAAAAAAAACAGTACAATTAAGAAAAAAAAGTACACATTTTTATTTACAAAAATCAAAAAATTCAGTACATAAAAGCAAGAATGATAAAATAAAGATTACGCCAACGAGCGTAAAATTTTAAAATGTTCTGCGCATTTAGGCCCTGTGACGTCACACATTCTGTGTTTCTATTGGCTAATAATTTTCAGCTCTCAAACTGTAATGTTTATGAGTAAACATAACAGTGGGACAATTTATAATTTTTCTCTTCAAATTATTTTGTAGTTAAAAATTTATTTTATGTCATTATTCAGTTTTATGAATACGGGCATTAGTTTTTTATTTATTTCATTTAATAAAAATGATCTAATAATATTTTCAAAAACAATTAAAGGTCATTTTTCTTTATGTTATTATTTTATTCATTTTCCTTTTTCCTTTGTTAATATTTTGGACAATTTCGGCATTAAGTAATCTCATTCTAAAAAACATTATGCATCTAAAAAAAAAGTTTTTTCACGTCATCATTGCCTTCAATATCCTTTGCTTCCGATAAATGTATTTGCAAATATCCGGCTGCAAGCAACAATTTTTCACCATTTAGTTTTAAAAATATTGCATCACATGATTTTAGTGTTTTCATTAAAGAAGTTGATGGCTTACTTTGCCCACATTCACTTAAATTTTGTGCTGATATTTTATGTGTGATCTTTATATCATTGGATTGGAGAGACAGAAGATTCAAAATTATATCTTTTTTAACTTCTTTGTTATCAATGATGAATCCACTATCGATAAAATGATTTCTCAACAGTTTGATTTGTGGAACATCATTGAAAACAAATATTTGTATGTCGTCAAACAAAAACCTGGAATTTTAGAAATACAATAGTGAGAAGCAGATAGATGCGTATTTGTATTAAACGTACCAAGGCTTATTAAAATCAACTTCAAGTTCTTTGTAAAGTTTTCTATTCCCACCACCTAAATCGCATACAATTGCCACAACTGTAAAGCCACTCTGCTGCATTGTCTTCAATATAATAAATAAAAGTGTTTTTGACATTTGGCAGTCATAATCATAATATATTGGTTGCTTCCAATTTCCAATCAAACCTATTATCAAATAGGCAAACAATTAACAAAAAAAAAAAAGTTGATGAAAATAACTCACCTCTCAATAAAGCTACCTGGATATAATTGGCTGGTGCAAGCATAGAGTCTGTTGGCTTGTCATAACAGTACTTTTGTTTTGCCTTCATTTCGTCAAAACTTAATACACATAGTTTTTCAGTTTCAGACATTTGGTTAGCCGCAGATAAAATTTTTACAACAGTTTTCAAAATACCTGTTGACATATCTAATTTTTGTGACCATCTTTGTAATGTTCTCACTGACGGAAGTGGGAAATGTTTTTGCCTTAAAAACTTATAAGCTTTGGCACTTGTGGTATATAAAGTGATTGATTGAGCAATATCTGCTTCAGTCAAATTTTTTTATCGCCGTTTATAAGCTTTTTTATTTGGCCTTTAGTAAACAAACTTCTCAATGCTTTTTCGTAATTTAAGTTTGCAGAACTTAAGCTCTGAACTTTACGAGACAAATTTTTTATTGTAGTCGCAGATTGACTTTGTGCAGTTTTAAGGATACCATTCTCCTGGCGCAATGCATCCCTAGAAAAAATTTTTAATAAGTATTTGTTCACTTTTTTTAAAACAAATGTACATACATTTTCATTTCCAAACTGCTCCCTGGTGCACGCCGATTGCTAAATCCTATTCATAATTATGAAGTAATGAACTGCAACAATTAAATATATGTTGACTAACCCATCTCAAATTTCTTTCAAAATCCTCCTGTTTGAAATGTAAGGCACAAATTCTATCCTTTTTAATATCTATGGGTTTGCATCGATTGCAAAACATAACTCAAAGCTTCCTTTGTCCTGTATCTTTAGGAAAATTGTAAAACGATACATCTATAGCAAAAAAATATATTAGTTTCATTAAAAAAATCAAAAATTGAATTTTTTTCTCATTTGTTTTTTACTTCTGTTTTGTTTGCATTTGCCCACTTCATGTTTATATTTTTTGTTTGTTTTTCTTTTTTAAACAGCTTTTATATACACTTTTTTACACGACAATGAACGTTTTTAATTAATTAAATATAATTTATCACCAAATGCAATGTCAAATTTATTTATTTTATCAAACCCCGATGAAATATTTTTTAGAACTCTCTGAGTAATTTCAATTGCAAGGTTGCCAACTCTCACATAAAACACACCTTTTTCGCAAGAAATTTTAATTCTAACACATTCTACGTCACATAACGGGAAAACATGCGCATGACGTAATCTTTATTTTATCATTCTTGCATAAAAGTAACAATTTATATAACTATGAGCTAAAAAAAACTTTTGTTAAAAATTGAGTCCATAACAATACAATTTTTTAATAAAAAAAGAAAAACAAAGAGAACGTGCCGTATCTGATTTAATCTGTGGATACGACTTTGTAATTGATCTGAGATGGCCCCTATCGAGCGCGGGGCCCTGGGCACTTACCCTAAGTGCCCACAGAGACAGGTGGGTCTGTATATGTGGTAATCCTTTAAGGGTTCAATTTTACAATTTATGTGCTCTAGAGTTACGTCGTTGTCTCTAGTGTTGAGCCATTTAATATGAGCTATGTAATGTGCTGGTATTATGCAATTTCCCAAATATACGCCTTTTTCTACTTCTTTGTTTGATATGATACTATCTTCTTTGATTTTTAAATTTATGGGGACAATAGCTTGAGATCTTGCTGGTATAGTTATCATTGTTTGATAAACCGGTTTTGAATGCATTGGTATGACTATGTCGCGTTCATTCACGTTGATCATTATAGTGAAAGTTTTGAAATATATTTTGCACATATATTTCGTTAGCATGTCTCTTTCTATTATTCCATCAGTGGGTATAGGGAAATTGTTATCAACAATGAAAAATTTCTGATTTAGCGATGTTGATTCTATCGGCAATTCTAGATTATCAGCGCCAACGCAATGTACTGCTTCTTCTCTTGTACCTGTTAATCTTGCAGATTCATTTCTGTTTATATTATTAAAATTTTGGTTTTTACATATTGACACGTTTGCTCCTGTATCAATTAAGAATCTCAGTGTTTGGTTTATGTTGCTGCATTTCACTTTGATAAATGCATTTGATTGAGCATAAATATTAAATACTTTTAATTTCGGTCTTCGTGGATAACGGGTTCCATTATCCGGCCCTCGCAATTTTCTTGCTGCTCGGTGTAGGGTAAAGCCCTGTAATTTCTGTTACGATTATTGTTATAATCTTGGTTTATGTGGTTGTTGTTTTATCTTCTAGTGTTATATGGTGTTCACACATGCATTTTAAATGGCAATTTTTTAATTAACGCCTAATTGAATTCAATTATTCATACAAAATTTCAATTAAGATAATTGCTTCATTAAGAGTTAATTGTTCTAATATTTGTCAAAATTAAAAATACAACCCTGTGATAGGTAATAACTAAAATGGTATAAAGAATTTTTTTAGGCTGAAAATTGTAATAGTACAGCCAAATACAGTGCACTAGGGAAAACGTCAACTAATAAAAACCGCGGGTGTTGACGTTTAACAAATTAAAAACAATCTGTTATATTTTTTTGCTGTTTTTTTCTTTCCAATACTTGGAAGAGAGTCTTCTCTCTATTTATTTCATAAAATTTTAGAGTAGGTAACGTAAAAAAAGGGTTAAGGTAGAATTAGCCGAACGTCTACGTCCCGTACTGTACTGTAACGAAACAGCTGATCCCGTTTTGTTATTTGAAATCAATGCAAATGCTTACCGAATATTAATATCACGTTGACGGAACGTCTCAACCTGTATAAAATAGAATTTCCTAACGTTCTTACGTGACATTTGTATAGCAGTGATGGACTGTTTGCATGCTAAATTGTATTGGAGTAAATTCGCCCTATTTTTTGGTACTTTTTTAATAATGTTTTTTGAAATTGAGCAACACGATTTTGTATAATACATTTCTACATACATATATGAATATGTTTATACATATGTATGTATAAAATAACAAAAAATCACATACAATATAAATATAACAAAATATATGCATACGAGCAGTGCTGATATTCAGCCGGTTCGGACCGGTTCGCTCGAACCGGTTGTTAAAATTTTAAAAATTTTGCGAACCGGTTGTTGCATATTCAACCTTCTCGTGAATAAAAATTCCATATGAAATTTGTTGGGGTGATTATGTTTTTTGTTTTAACGGTTTTATATAATGTGTATTTATCAAGGCGATTAGTCTCGGCAACAAACACAATATTGTTCAGTTGTTCATTGTCCAAACGTACAAACAAATGATTTTATTATGGTCATACATTGAATTCTTGGATGATGATGTTTTCGATAGCGTTTTCTTCAATCTTTTGAGAAAAAAATAAAGCAATTTTTATTTATTTTGCAAAATCAAAACTGTTTTTTATTAAACAAAAGTTTATATCATTTCCTTCAAGAGGCTTGTGGTCTGTTACTGGAATGCGACTTTAAAATTTTCGCTATTTTTATCAAAATTTGGCAAAAATACAATTTGTTTAAGCGAACCGGTTGTTAATTGTTTCGAATATCACCACTGCATACGAGTACATACGCATAACTATGTATTATAAATATTGCAAATACAACAAATATTGAAATAAATTATAGTAAAATATATTACATTGATAATATAAAAACTATCAAAGTGGTAGATTATGTATGTAAATGCACACACACACACACAAAATTTTGCTACTATTAAAATAACTTTAAAATGGCTTTTGGTACTTTTTCAAGCATGTATGTACCAGAGATCAGTTATGAGTACTGAAAAAGTGAGTATACTTGAATCATGACTTATAATTTGTCGTACTTATACGTACTCATACTTGTCTCAATATCATCAAACCAATATTCATATTTAAAGTTTGAAGTACTCATTATATTCAGATTTAATCTCATGTATGATGTTGTTTATTTTGACTCTCCTTAACTCAATGTACTGTGACGCTCACCTTTAAAAAAAAAAACCGACACAATTTCTAAGTCTGACTCGAAACATAGAGGGCGTCAGAACAGAGGTGATATTAACAATAAGGCCGTGCCTACACAAAGCTTACGAAAGCTGGGTGTAAAAGAACCGCGAAGAGGTTGGGTTAAACGAAAAAAAGAAAAAAAAAGGACGCCATTTGAGTTCAGACATTTGCTCGTGAAGAAAGAAAAAGCCAAGAAAAAAAGGAACCACGAGGCAAACTCCAATTTTCAAATTTGACTGCACATTAAGGTGCTTAAAAAACAAAAAAAAAAAGAAACCAACAGATCGTGAGGAGTATTTGGAACTCTGAGCAATACAAACACGCCCAAGAAATCATCAGTGCCAACGAGGAGTTTGGGACAACAAAGGGAGAAGACAACGAATACATCAAAGGCTACAGAAGACCACGACTCCATCGTCATCAGCAACACCCCCATTGTTTTATGGTAGCAGTCCATACCAGCGGATTAACACCAGCAAAACGGTATAGCCACCATTGGGTAAGAGAATTGCTGCAAATTGCTTATCACCTTGAGGCACGTGAGTAAAACGCCATTTTTATTTAATTTGATAGGTATATAAACCTACTTAATACAAAAAAAAAAACAAGATGTCTACCGAGGTTACCCCAAAGAAAACCCCTTAACCGAAACACGAGACCTTTTTGTTGGTAGTATATATATAGGAAATTAAATTAATTTTATATAATTCGTTTTTGTTATACCTAGAAGAAAAAGAAATATTATATAAAAAAGAAGAAAACAAAATCTAGAAATTAAGATAAATAAAATTACATAGATAGAAGAAGAAAAAAAAATATGCATATATAAGTATAATCCTGTAGTATATAATTAATAATAACCTTAAAATTAATTTTATTGCACTAGTTTAGTCTTGTAGCATTTAAGTTTGTTAAAAAAAGAAAAAAAAAGAAATTGAATTCAAAAAAAAAAAAAATTATTATACATAAGAATATGTACATGTGTAATAAAATATACACACATTTACATATATATGTATAACAGAGGTATATAGTCAGGTAGTGTAGTCATAGGATTAATACATTTACATACTTAGTCTCTTAACTGATCTCATAGGAATCAGATTTCCTAAATCACATGAATACAATCATTCCTAGATAGGTAAGATAATTAAATAAATGAACTTGTAACTAAATCAACAACTAGATACATATGTACATAAATAAGAATATTATACATATATATATATATCAAATAAGTAAATAATAGAATATATCAATAGACCAATAAATAAATTAATAGATAATAAAATAAACGATGAAATAAGTCACCTGAATAAATAAATAATAGAATAAATAAATAGATAAATAAATGAATAAACAAATAAATTCATAAATAAATAATGAAATAAATAAATTAAAGATACGAATAAATAAATTATAAATAAATCAATAAAGAAATAGATAAATAAATGAATAAACAAATAAATTCATAAATAAATAATGAAATAAATAAATTAAAGATACGAATAAATAAATTATAAATAAATCAATAAAGAAATAGATAAATAAATGAATAAAATAAATTCATAAATAAATAATGAAATAAATAAATTAGAGATACGAATAAATAAATAAATCAATAAAGAAATAATTAAATAAATGAATAAACAAATAAATTCATAAATAAATAATGAAGTAAATAACTAAATAGATCAATAAAGAAGTAAATGAGGACACTATTAGATTAGGGAATAAATTAATCCATAAGAATTAGGGTACTTAAATTAATTTGCTGAATACAAAAAAAAATAAAAAAAAAATTCACACTTTAATTTTTAAAAAAAAAATAAAACTTAATTACCCTAACTTGTTTTTGCATGTAATTAGACTATTTCAATTAGAGCCAAATCCATGTACATAAAAAAACAAGCATATCAATAATTATAAATATAAGGTTATTTGTATCAAAAAAATTTTATAAACATATAAATAGGGGCTACAGGAAATTTGCACAGGTGATCCTTAGCCATGGATAGCTGAAACAAAGCTAATAAGGGGAGGGCTAAACCTGGAGAGACATTACCATCAAAGTCTCTGATAACCCATGAAATGCAGATGCATAAAAAGGGTAACCGTCTTTTATCCGCAGTGAGTCTGTCCGTGTTCATTTTTTTTTATTACCACTCATTACCATAATTTGATATTTGTTCTCATTGTCTAATCTACAACTACCAACCGGCACGAATCAAACAAATGTTGCAAACCTTGTGAAAGAAAGACCCACATTTCCGACGAGCTAATGCCGTGTCTCGACCAGCGTGCCATTTTCACACAAGATTAGAAAGGTTTGTCACAGTACGTAGACGATAAGTATGACTCGCATACACTCATGTGTCGTTCATTTTTTACAGCCTGCTTATAAAAATTATAAAATTTATATTTTCCTCAATATGTTTTCCAATTAACTTACTTGTATATTTTTATATTTCTTTTTTACTTATTTTGTATAAATACCTAACGGAATATGCTGAATTTTTTTTCAATGACTTAACTGAGTTGAATACTTTATGAGTATGTGAGTATTTTTCTTAAAATGTAAATCTTAATACCGTTGTTTATGAATCAAACATATTGGGAATCGTAAGAGCTCGATGTCGGCGTTGTAGTCATACTTATATCCACCCGCATTTATAAGTCAACGTTGTTGTGAGTTTGAGTAACTCAGAGTAGTTAAATTTCAATGATTTAAATTTTAAAACAGTGATGTTCAAAAATAAAATGTAGATGTATTTGTGAGAGATTTTGCACAGCAAACATATTGTCAAACGTCTTAAATCAGAAAAAAGTAAAGAATTTTTTCCAAATATAAACACCTTATGAAACAATATCAGGGACCGTAAATAACAATTATCAATATCGAAAACCAATTTTAGAACAGTTATTTTGATAAAAAACAAAAATAAGTCTATCTAAAACAATTTTTTATTTTTCGAATTCAATTGTAATTCAATCGCGTGTGTTTGCTATGCTTCGATCAACAAGAAGCAACAACAATGCTTAACAAATTTCTGAAAAAAATGACGATGATCCGTCGCATGTGTTCTCATCGCTTGCTCAACGACGACTGAATGAAAAGAGCATAACAAATGTGTGTAAATTTTTCAAACAATTGTTGTATGCAGCGTTACCGTTGATGCGACTAAAGTGGCAATTTGACCCTTTTACAGATACCTTGCCACTTTTTGTGTACCATTTTTTTGTTTTACTTGATACATATTAGTTTTTTTTATTAATTTTTTTATTATATGCATATGTAAACATACATCATATACAACATTTAAATGAAAAAAATACGATTTTTATTTTTGTTTTGATTATTTTCCATCTTTTTAAAAGTGGTGCCCCTTTTTTTTAATAAATCCCCTTTTTGTGCGACTTTCTCAAATTTGCCAACGGTAACGCTGGTTGTATGGGCTGAACATCACTGTTTTAAAACCACTTATACCAAAGACTATAGATCAGAGGTGATCAAAATTTAAATGCTTATGTATTGGTGAGAAAATGAGACAAATTTAAAGGTACAGTAAAACGAAAAAGTAAACGATCGATTTTTATAAAATAGTAAACCTAAAAAGTTGTTTCGGTTTAAAAAATATTAAAAAATTATTTCGCTTCGCAAAATATTGAGTTCCGTTTGTATTTTTAACTCATATTTTGTAACTTCAACTTTAAAGGGGGCTTTAAAAAGATCAAGAAATGGTTCAAGGGCATCAAAATCTTTAAACCTATCTTGAAAATTAAAAAAGGGTTTCCCATTGACCTTTAAATGTTTTATAACACAAAAGGCATTGAGAATTACCAAATGCATTTTTGATTACAAAAAATTCTCGTAATGGTACCATAATTTTTTAACGTACTGTTTTAAAAAAACATTCAAAGCATCCGCTAAGCATGTGTACCATTTGCCTTGTGAAAGACAACTGAATTAAAAGAGCATAACAAAGTAGTGGGTTGGGCCAATAAGCAATTGTTCTATGAAATGATCACCTCTGCTATAGATATATAAAGATGTTGCACTGCCATACATTGTACTGTCAGTGCCAAATTTGTCGATGGCAGAACGGTTACTGCCACTTATTGTACTCAGAAAACATATTATACTCAGAGAACGTATTATTTTCCATTCAGTCGTCGATGAGCAAGCGATGTGAACACATGTGGATGGTTATTGTCATTTTTTTTTCAGAAATTTATTAAGCATTGTTGTTGCTTCTTGTTGGACGAAGCATAGCAAACACACGCGATTCAATTACAATTGAACACGAAAAATAAAAAACTGTTTTAGATGGACTAATTTTTGTTTTTTCTGAAAATAACTGTTCTAAAATTGTTTTTTGATATTGATAATTGTTACTTATGGTCCGTGATATTTTTTCTTAAGGTGTTGATATCTGGCTAAAACTCTTTCTTTTTTTCTTATTTTAAGCGTTGACAATATGTTTGCTGGGAAAATTCTCTCCCCAATACATCTTCATTTTTGAGTACCACTGATATACACACATATGTATGTACATACATATATTGCGGAATCAAAATACATACAAACTAAAAGAAGTCTTGTTTCACAAAATGTATGTGCAAATAACCTGTGGAAAAGTAAATGTTACCGTTTGTATTATTGTAGGGTAAGAATACGTTTTTTATTGTTGTAGAAATGAAACTATATTGATTCGCACCGAAATAAAAACCTTTATTATATAAATATTTAGAATTACATATTTAGAGAGAAATAAAACTAGCAAATTATGAAAATAATCACTTAATTATTACATACATTAATTAAATACCATAATTAAATTTTAAAATTTAGTAGTAATTTTGAAGCATTATTTTAAAACAAATTTTGCTGCAAATTATATTTACATGTAACCAAATGTAAAATATAATTTCGAAAGTGAGGATTGTAGTGAAAGATTTTGTATGCATAAACTTTTTTTAGTTATTTTATATTTCATTATTCCAAATAAGAAATTAATTTATGGTAATATTTTTTTTGATGATGTTGTTTTTATTTATGTTTAAAAACCGAAAAATTGCATTGTAACCATAATAATGTTTTAAATGTAACAAATTTATTTTTTATCTTATTTACAAATCTTTCGTTAAAAAATTAATAGTTGTATCTGCAAAATTTTGAGCCACAGGGATCGCTAGTTTATTATACGTCACTACGTTTATCGTCGACAGGAAATATCAAATGTCAAATAAACTAATGGTGGCTAAAACCAATTTTCATCGAGGTTACCTCTAAGCAAACTCATAAGTTAGAAATTCTTTTCCTTTCAACCTTTCATGAAACCACATTTAAATTTAGGCCCATTATTACAACTTGGCAATAGTTAAAGGTATGATGTTATCGGACAGATAAGAAGAGTTTGGTTATTATAAGTTTACTTTATTCTAAACCGACCGATAAGCTACAGGGAAGATCATCTTGCCTTAATTTTATAGTGAGGTTTATGTATTTGAAGTTGCCATATGTTCTGAAAAATTGACAACTTCATGAAAAATAAATTAATTTTAATTTTGTTTTGCGAATAAATAATTTGATAAACAAAAATGGAAAGCAGACGTTTGATTTATATTTTTTCACAAATTATATGAGAATTATTCCTCTTGCGAGTATTAATAAACAAAATTCAAAAAAATTTAATCGAAGTTGCCTTCAAGTTAAATATACAATTTTATTTGAAAATAAATTGTATACACTACATTTATTTTTGAATATTTCTGTTATATGTTTCACATAGCCTTCCGTTGGAAAGCATAAATGTAAAATCATACAAAAATATATTCAAAGAGACACTAGCAAAATGTAATGCATTTTCTGGCCTGCTAAAGCCGTCATCAGCATTCTTTGTGTCTAATAGTGCTTTATTTTCAAACTATGTATATTCAACTTTTTTTTATAAATTATATGAGAATTATTCCTCTTGCGAGTATTAATAAACAAAATTCAAAAAAATTTAATCGAAGTTGCCTTCAAGTTAAATATACAATTTTATTTGAAAATAAATTGTATACACTACATTTATTTTTGAATATTTCTGTTATATGTTTCACATAGCCTTCCGTTGGAAAGCATAAATGTAAAATCATACAAAAATATATTCAAAGAGACACTAGCAAAATGTAATGCATTTTCTGGCCTGCTAAAGCCGTCATCAGCATTCTTTGTGTCTAATAGTGCTTTATTTTCAAACTATGTATATTCAACTTTTTTTATAAATTATATGAGAATTATTCCTCTTGCGAGTATTAATAAACAAAATTCAAAAAAATTTAATCGAAGTTGCCTTCAAGTTAAATATACAATTTTATTTGAAAATAAATTGTATACACTACATTTATTTTTGAATATTTCTGTTATATGTTTCACATAGCCTTCCGTTGGAAAGCATAAATGTAAAATCATACAAAAATATATTCAAAGAGACACTAGCAAAATGTAATGCATTTTCTGGCCTGCTAAAGCCGTCATCAGCATTCTTTGTGTCTAATAGTGCTTTATTTTCAAACTATGTATATTCAACTTTTTTTATAAATTATATGAGAATTATTCCTCTTGCGAGTATTAATAAACAAAATTCAAAAAAATTTAATCGAATTAATTAACTTGAAGGCAACTTCGATTAAATTTTTTTGAATTTTGTTTATTAATACTCGCAAGAGGAATAATTCTCATATAATTTATAAAAAAAGTTGAATATACATAGTTTGAAAATAAAGCACTATTAGACACAAAGAATGCTGATGACGGCTTTAGCAGGCCAGAAAATGCATTACATTTTGCTAGTGTCTCTTTGAATATATTTTTGTATGATTTTACATTTATGCTTTCCAACGGAAGGCTATGTGAAACATATAACAGAAATATTCAAAAATAAATGTAGTGTATACAATTTATTTTCAAATAAAATTGTATATTTAACTTGAAGGCAACTTCGATTAAATTTTTTTGAATTTTTTCACAAACAAATATTTTCACAAACACAAAAAATTTAGGCAAAATTTCAGTTTATGGGGGACACCCCTGGGAAAAAAAAAAAAAAATGCCACGCCCCCTTAAATGACCCCAGGAGTGCGAAAATCATAATGAATAAGGGGGCTCACGCCCCCTATGGGCGTGGCAGTCGAAAAACGACCCGGCGCACCTACGTAGACAATATGGGTATCAAATGAAAGCTAATGTCTTCACGATTCCAAAAATAGCCGTATCGTCCAATTCACGACCCCAGTCGTGAATGTCAAAGACAGTAACGCAATCCATATTTAGTGATGTTCTCGTGTCAAGAGTCAAATCATAAATGAGGATAAGTACAAAATTAAGAAACGAGGAAAACTCTTGAAAGCTTCTGATTGATTAATGAAAATTTGTTATACTGGCTTCGCTTAGTAAAGTTTTTCTGCGTGACCGGCCTACGGCCGGGCTTAGGGGTTTTTAACTCCAGTATGTCTTAATTCTAGACGGCGGGGATCTCGAGTGCTCGGCCTCTGGCCGAGCTAAAAAGAAATAAACAAAAAAAGTCCTTCCCCCATTTTATAAAAATTAACATATCTTCCTCAAATTCTGGACGATCTGGCAACTACGGGTATTTTTGGAATCGTGAAGACATTTCCTTTCATTTGATACCAATATTGCCTAAGTAGGTGGCATGGGTCGTTTTTCACCCCCGCCCCTATTTAACAAAAATGGCCGTATCGGCTGCAAAAACCGCCCGATCTGGCAACTATGGCTATTTTTGGAATCGTGAAGACATTAGCTTTCATTTGATACCCATATTGTCTACGTAGGTAGGCCGGGTCGTTTTTCGACTGCCACGCCCATAGGGGGCGTGAGCCCCCTTTTTCATTATGATTTTCGTACTCCTGGGAACATTCTGAAGGGGATGGCATATTTAGATTTTTTCTCTAGGGGTGTCCCCCATAAACTGAAATTCAGCCAAAATTTACTGTTTCTTGTCAGTAATTTGTCAAAAGTAATCGGTTTTTAACTGGTATTGCCATATTTTAGAAAAAAATTATTTTATTTTACAAGGAAGTTGTAATAACGAAAAATTTTAAAGGTCACTTTATTCCTCACTTTAATTAAAGTTACCTTTTATTATTAAGAACATTAAAGGCAAGTTGTAATAATGGCCCTTAAAGTGTTAAAGTTTCAATTATAATTTTTATAAAGTGTACCTACGTTAATAAATCTCTTATATATAGTGTACATAAGAAAGCTGCAATTTCTTTTTATATTCGTGGATGCGTTTGCTTGCTCTAACAGATTAATCTTTAGGAAGTTCTTTATATTAATCTGCGAACAGCGTTACACATAATTTTAATTTATTTGTACTCCAAATAAATTGACACAAAAAGGTAAATGTCCAAAATATATAAAAAAAAGAATAAAAAAGTTTCATTATATTACATAATACATTTCTTTTATTAGGAATTAATTGTCTTCTAATTAGTTGCAGTCATACAAACAAAATACAGTGGACTCATTCCATTTGTCACCTCTGTATAAAATTCTTAAAATTGTTTAACAAGAACCAAATAAATAACTAAGCAACCAACAAGAAAACAAATACGCACAATTAAAAATTCCAAAAGAAAACAACAAATATAAGGGAACACAAGAAGCGTATAGAAAAAGAGCATCATTCTTTAAACAAGTTTACTTTCGCAACATCTAATAGCGGTAAAGCCACGATATTCCAATTTTGTACTTAATGTAACACACATAATAAAACAAAAAGTGCAGTGGTCACAAAAAGATCTACAGAAAATCAAAGAAGAAGACAAAAATTATAAATTTAGAATTTTTAAGGATAAAATCCAGAAAACCCACCAAATCCTTCCATATTGGTCTACGAACTTAGTGGCTAAATAAAAACAACAACATCAACCATATATGATCATCATCACCCTCATCATTATGTCGTTAAAAAAGATTTAATAAAAACTAATCGTAACTACCATACATATGTATATATTATAATAAACTAAAATTAAACTTCAAAGTGTGTAATTATGTTAAAATCCTAATTTGAATACTTCATTAAACGTGAATCTAATGGTGTTTTCTTTTCTGAAATAAAATGTTACACCGTTATTATGTACATTTTTATAATGTTTACCCCACATTTTAAAGATGTCGCATATTTAATGGTCAGAATAGAACATAAAATAACAACAGTGTAACACTTTATTATCATGTACAGCTGTTTTTTTTTTGTTAAAAAAGAAGAAGCAGATAGCTCCCTGATAAGATCGTTTGAAATAAGACAAAGAATATTTATCAAAAAGACCAATGGCACCTTCCCGACTAATACGCAAATTCTTCTTAAACTAGGTATAAAAATTATATATATATACATACATTACATATATAAGAAGTAGGAGATATTGTCCTATTAAATTTGACATACATTAACTTCAGAGTATTCATTAATTACGTTCTCTACAAAGCCTTTCACTTTCCCATAATCATATAAAATATTTTATCACCATCAGATGATGAAGATGAATTCAACAAGTCATCAACAATTTTTTAAGCACATACAAAAGTAGTAATATTTTCCATTTTGTATATTTTTTTTTTGTTTCTTAACACAAATACACATTCATAAACAAAACAAATGTCAGTTGTAGCTGCCAATTTTTTTCCATTTAGCCCTTTTTTCAAAAATGTTTACGCGTTTTGAGTCTCAAAAGTTGGCATCACTGGTCAACTGTTTTATCGTGCGATGCTCCCCCTCAAAAAATACAGAGTGTGAAAGGTGCACCATTTTTTTAATTTATAGTGTGACATTTATAGAAAAGAACACACTACACTTTAGCAGTGTTGATATTTTTTCAGAAAAGAACACAAAAAAATTAAAAAAGATGCGAAGTGGGAAAAACGTGTAACATTTTTGCCAGAAAAGAAAACGCCATAAACTAAATAAAACTAGTGTTAAATCTCACAAAAATTACAACAACAATGCAGTTAAAACAATTAATAATTCCTAAATAAAACAAAAACCAAGTTCTTAATCTATATTGCACAATAGTTAAATTCAATAAAAGTACATAATGAAGTGTAATTTTGGTAATTTTCTTTAAAACCATTAATTTGTTATTTTATTTTTTTTTATTTATTTAGCCTGTATAAGTAATTTTTAATTATACTCATGTACCCAGACCTGTTATAAACATAACTAGAAAAGATAAGAGTATTTAATCTTCTTAGCATCAACATATTCATCAGCAATTGAAGAGGCCTCATCAGCAGCTGTGTTTATCATCATGTTAAGTCGGTGAGTCAAGCTATACATGTTCATATTTTTCTAGTTATGCTCTCTTAGATTAATTTTTTTATTACTCTTAAAATATTAAGAAACAAAAATCCATCGCAAAATTTTTTTTACAATCATACATGTTGTAATATCTTGAATGCAAGAATATCTATGTAAGTTTTGTTACTTAATACCCTACATATACTAAGTTGATACTATGACACTTTGTCATCAGTTATTATAAATTTATTGTTTTTAGATATTTTTCATTTATTTGCTATTTGGGTAAATACTAAACAATTTGGTTTCGTATTTTTCTTTTTTTTAATTATTATGAAGAATTAAATTTAATTTTCTTTATTAATTAGTAGTTACCATGTACTATTGTAAATTTGTGAATTCGAGTTGAAAAAAATATATATTTGTATGGATAACTAAGTTATTGAAAATGTTTTCTTACTGATGTAAAGGAGTAAGGTAGTTAAATGTGGGATCTTGGCTTAAAATTACTGCGCCGTCAAGATCAACGGTTGGGCGGGTTAAGAGGCGTTTCGCTCTCCAACTACATCCAGGAGAGAACAAAATATCAGTTTTCATGGTTGAGGTTTTTTAATTCAGTTTTTTTTTTGTTGATCATAAATAGGGGTTTTAGTAACAGCACATTTCAAATAGATCAACGCCCGGTCCATTTACTTATAGGTTTTAGGGAGTCTATAATATTATTTATGTGATAAAACTTATTCCTTTTTTTTTTTTTTGGTAAGAGAGATTCAAGAGAACAAGAATCCCCCCACACCGACTGACAGCTAGCATTGTCAATGGCTCCCGTTCGTTCTCCTTTCTCTATTAGAGCACAATCGCCACTAGGAAGATACAGCCTTTTATCGCTGTAGTTAGTTTTTTCATTACAGGATGTTGACTTTTATTTATATAAATCTTCACCACGTAAACGTAAGAGATCGGAATCACCCTCATTATGCACAAATTGTCAAAAAAGTTGTAAAAATGAAGAATTTTATCGAAAGAAATATTTTAATATGTTTAAAAAACTTAAAGCTGAGACGCAAAAAAATAAAAATTTAATGAAAAAAAAAACGAAAGTTTAAAAAGAACTGTCAAAACATTAGAAAAAAAAGTAATGAACACAAAATCTATTGAAGCCGAAGTTGACAAATTAAACATCAATTCAAACGAATACTATAAGGACTGGAAGTTTATCAGAAAGTACCCATACCCCTGAAATATATGTCGCAGATGTATACGATGAAAATAAAGAATATTTTAATGAAGACTCCGATTGTTTTACCTCCAACAATGTGCCAATAGAATTAACGTCAAGTCGATATTTTGTTGGTTACATAGCTCAACGAATATCTTGCGTTACATGTCGTGTGGATATAATTAAACCAGCCCAAATTTTGTCATATCCTTCAGGGAATAGATTCTTTTGTTGATCCTGAGGAGATCAAGAGCAGTTTGGCCGACAAAGGCTTTAAAATCAAGGCAGTATCAAATATAAGAAACAGAGATAGGATCCCTCAACCATTATTTAGAGTGGAGTTAGAACCTGGTGATGTTAAGCTGAAGAAAAATTAAACACATCCTATATATGACTTGAAATTCATAATGCACCGAAGAGTTACAGTGGAAGAACCTCATAAGCGATCTGGCCCAGTACAGTGTTCGAACTGCCAAGAATATAGTCACACTAAATCTTATTGTAAGTTGCCTACTGTTTGTGTTGTTTGTGGGGATCTTCATGACACCTCAAAGTGCGATAAACCTAAGGATGATTCCAGGGTAAAAAGATGCAGCAATTGCGGTGGAAACCACACTGCCAACTACAGGGGTTGCCCTGTTTTCGAGGTCGTTAAACGCTCCTTGATCAACAAACCCGCTTCTACCCCTACTCAGACGACAAAAGTACCTACTACAATTATTCCCCCCGTAGCACAAGCATCCACTAGCCAATTTTCATATGCCAACGTGCTAAGATCTAACCAACCAACACTGCAAAATGAATCACCAATAAATGATACAAACAGCCACAATTTTAGCCGTCTTGAAGGTATAATGGAGAATCTGGTGCAATCCATGAACCATTTCATGACAAGCATGACAAGTATGATGCAGGAGATGCAAAAAATGCAATCCACGCTACTGTTTCTGGAACGCAAACGGCATACGCCAACACAAAAATGAACTTGAATATTTTCTTTTTAATAAGAAAATTGATGTAATGCTGATTTCCGAGACTCATATGACGTCGAGAAGCATTTTTAAAATAAGTGGTTATACATTCTACGACACCAAGGACCCCAGAGATAGATCATGTGGTGGCTCGGCAATATTGGTCAAATCGCGAATCAAACACCATTCATTGGGTGGTCTTTCAGAGTGTTATCTTCAAGCAACAAACATCTGTATTGAGAACTTTTGTCAAAACCTCGTGATTTCGTCAGTTTACTGTCCGCCCAGATTTTCAATAACAAAAGATCAGTATAGAGATTTTTACAAATCACTAGGTAGCCGTTTCATAGCGGCTGGCGACTACAATGCTAAGCATACATCTGGGGCTCACGACTCGTTAGCCCTAAAGGTCGTATCTTGTACGACTCCCTGTCTGAAATGGGACTAAATGTGATTTCAACTGGTCAACCAACTTATTGGCCAACTGACCAGCAAAAAATTCCTGACGTTATCGATTTCGGCGTGGCGAAAGGGGTATCCCCGGAACTCATTGAAGTCGAGGCTTCACTGGATCATTCTTCAGATCACTCACCCACTGTAATCACCATCAGAAGTCCTCAGCAAATCGTAACTGATGCCTTACTTCTTGTCAAACGTCTGAATTGGTTAAAATACAAAAAATACATCAGCACTCACTGCACAGAGAAACTCCCGTTAAAAACTGCTGAAGACATCGATGCCTGTATAAAAAGTCTTAATGAACATGTCGAGAAAGCCGCAGAACATGCTTCTTCCACTTACCGCCCGAATAGGTACAACAGAGTTTTTTCTGCAGATGTTGAGCAACTATTGTCTAAAAAAAGGAGAGTCCGAAGATAGTGGCAACAACACAGATCGCCCCAACTTAAAACTAGGTTGAGAGAATGTACCAAAAATCTTAGGATCTTGCTAGAGGCACAAAAAGCAGAGTCTCTCAAACAACATCTGGAAGGTCTAGACGCAACTTCCCAGTCAAATTATTCATTATGGCGTGCAGTCCGAAATCTAAGAAAACCCGTAATCGCAAAACCTCCACTGCGTGCTTTGAACGGATCTTGGGCAAGAAATAACGAAGAAAAAGGCAACCTTTTCGTAAGTCATTTAAAAAATGTATTCACTCCCAATATGGATACTGACATTAGCCAACTACCGCCTGTTGTTGCCAGACCACCTGTACAAATAAGATTTCAATATCTGGAGGTTGTTGAGGCTGTTGATAATTTAAATGTTAAAAAAGCACCTGGGTTTGATAAAATCAGCAATAAAATGATTTTTGAGCTGCCTCGCATTGCAAAAAGATTAATCCTCTTTATTTTTAATGCCATCTTACGGCTTGAGTACTACCCTCCAGTTTGGAAAATCGCTTTAGTAAAGATGATTCCTAAGCCGGGAAAAGATCCTTGCAAAGTTGAGTCGTATAGGCCAATAAGTCTATTACCAACTATGTCCAAATTATTCGAGAAATTGCTTATAACCAAGCTGACTCCGATTTTGAATGAAAACAACTGCATTCCCAATCACCAGTTTGGCTTCAGACGTCAACACAGTACAATAGAACAAACACATAGATTGGTACAAGTCATAAGAAAAACCTTTGAGGAAAAGAGATACTGTTCGGCACTCTTTATTGACGTCTCTCAAGCTTTCGACAAAGTATGGCATGAAGGCCTGATATCTAAATTAAAGCAAAACTTGCCGGTGAATCTTCAACACCTACTATGGAAATACTTAATCGACCGTCAGTTTATGATTAAAGAAGGTGATTATTTAAGCCGTCCTCAACCTATAGGTGCTGGCGTCCCTCAAGGTAGTATCTTAGGACCAATTCTATACTTGCTGTACACAGCAGACATGCCAACAAACAATGAAATTCACACGTCAACATTTGCTGATGATACGGCATTTTTCAGTACTCACAAAGATCCAAAAGATGCCTCGATTCAATTACAGCACCACGTAACGCAAGTGGAGAAATGGGCAAGACAATGGGGAATAAAAATAAATGAACAGAAATGCACCCACGTAACATTTACTCTACGTAGGAATCATGTTCGTATTAATGACCATATAGTGCCTCAAAACTCACACGTGAAATATCTTGGTATTCATCTGGACCGTCGCCTCACATGGAAACCACATATAGATGCTAAGCTGACTCAAATGAAACTGAAAGCAGCCCAAATTCATTGGCTCATCGGCAGAAACTCCGTCCTTCGGCTCGATTGTAAGCTTCTACTCTACAACTCAATCTTAAAGCCAATTTGGTGCTATGGTATCCAGTTATGGGGCACTGCCTCCAACTCCAATATTGAGAAAATTCAACGCCGTCAAAACAAAATTCTACGAATGATAACTACCGCTCCTTGGTATATTAAAAACAACAACATACACAACGATCTTGATGTTCCACTTGTCAAATGGGAAATAACTAAACACGTGGCCCTTTATTTGGGTAAGCTGGAAACTCATCCAAATCCCCTCGCTCGAGACATCTTACAACATCCCGGTCATAGCCGTTTGAGAAGGAGGGACACCACCGCTCTCAGATGAATAAATACAAGTTGCTCATTATATCCTATCGAATTTGAAAACTAGATTTTGTCTAGCATTGGCTGGACTTATCTTAATTAACTTTAGTTTTAGGATTTGAATACCTATTGTTAGTTCATTTAAAATGAAGATACAATAAAAAAGAATATGCAAAAAAAAAAAAAAAAATGTCGTGTGGATATAATTAAACCAGCCCAAATTTTGTCATATCCTTCAGAAATGTTTGTTCATGCAAAAAAATTATACAAAAGATTCCGACTTTGGAAGTTTGTGCGCTCCATCTGACTTATTTTTTGAAGTTTGTAAAATTCATATAAAAGTCTTCGAAAAAATATTTTTAAAAAATAAAGCAATAAAAAACATTTGTTGTTGAGCAATGCGTAAGTTGCACCAAAGATACAATTTATTCCTTTTGGTTTGATGAGAATAACGAATGTTATAAACACAGAATGGAGATGCTTAATTTACTAGTTCTTATTTTACTACGGAAGCATGCCACATGGGAAACATACAAATACAAATTATCCAGTACAGAAAAAGTTAAAATTTTTAAACACTGATAAATAAATTTAATAAATACTAAACAATTTTATTCTATATTCTTCGACCTTTTTAATGATTTTTATTAAATAATTTTTAAGCTTGAGGTCACTTTTTTGTTTTTTATAAAAGATTTTTATTTCTTATATATAATTTACTCAATATTTCGATTTCCTTTGGAAATATTAACTCCTGAAGAAGATTTCCAAAGGAAATCGAAATATTGAGTAAATTATATATAAGAAATAAAAATCTTTTATAAAAAACAAAAAAGTGACCTCAAGCTTAAAAATTATTTAATAAAAATAAATACTAAACAAAAAAAAACATTCCTGTTATTACAACTTCATTCTATACAGATGTTCATAACACTGGTTTACAAATTTTTAATTTGGAAAAATACCAAGAACGCCACTTGCCTAGATAAGTTAATTGGGACCTCCTGAACACGAAAAACGCTGTAATTTTTTTTTCTAAGTACCGTTTTTTAGATAACGGTACTTTTGTGTTTTTCGGTGTATGGTCCCATTCAAACCCTTGTGGAGCCCAACCGAAGAGCCCGATCGAGATGAGTGGCATATCGTTGGAAAGGTAATCGAATGTTTTTTCCGCCGATATGCTGCAAATTTCTATCTGATAAGAAATAGCTGAGTTATGGCACCTCAAAGTTCGAAATTTGCCTATTTTTTTACGTTTTTTTCAAAATTTTTCTTTTTTATTTAATTTTTTTTCTACGTTACAGTTAATATCTGGAATGTTTTATTTTTTATCCAAATAGTTTATTTAATTACCAACATTTGAAGCGTAATTTGAAAAAAATCGGATGAAAAATATAGTTTTTATTAAGGATTTTGTGGAACGACAATATTTTCATCTTCATTGCTTACACACTATATTCGGCGTAAATTCAAAAAATTTAAATTAAAATGACGAGCGACTTGAACTCTTACGTTTTTTTCGGATGGATCTTCGCGAATGAGGAACCAACAATAGTCCGCCATCATTTGTTCGTTCCACCAGCCTTTGTAACGTCTCTCGATTTCTTCCATTTCTTGGTGAAATCTTTCACCTTGTTCATCACTTTCGGAGCCCAAGTTGGTGGGGAAAATATCCAAATGACTGAATAAGAAGTGTAATTTAGGTGTCAAATTTGAACCTAAAGGTTAAAAAGAATAAATTTTAAATCATAACGGCCTTTTTGATATACATGTTTTCACTCAACGCTTACCAATGGCATTAAATTTTTGCAGTAATGTATCGATCTTCTCTGCGTAATCAGGACTTCTGTAGTTTCCCAAAAAGTTGTGAACGATGTCCTGGAATGCTTCCCATGCCTCCAAATGAGCTGGACCTTAACACTCAATAAATGCTTGGTCACCGTACAGAGCCCGAATTTGAGGGCCATCAAATATACCAGCTTCAATTTTGCTCGCTGTGGCTCTCGGAAATTTTTGTTTAAGGTAATTCATGGCAAGACTGTCATTTGGCAACGTTTTCACAATCTTTGTAAATAACCCAAGCTTAATATGTAATGGAGGAAGTATTATCTTCTCCAGAGGAATGAGTGGGTCATTTTTGATATTGTACACTCCCTGCGTACGTTCACTTCGCTCGGGCCAAACTTTTCGGGTGTAGTGATTCTGACGGTCACGGCTGTCACATAGACATAGAAAACAGGGAAACTTCGTATTGCCCCCTTGCAATCCAGATAGGATGGCAACTAATTTAAAATAAGAGCAAACTTTCCATTGATGTTGGTCATAATGTATGAGATCGAGAAGTTCTTTCATTGTTTCATATCTTTCCTTTATGTATTTTCCATATCCGATTGGAATTGATGGTTTCGTATTCCAAATTCGGGCTCTGTACGGTGGCCAAGCATTTAATGAGTGTTAAGGTCCAGCTCATTTGGAGGCATGGGAAGCATTCCAGGACATCGTTCACAACTTTTTGGGAAACTACAGAAGTCCTGATTACGCAGAAAAGATCAATACATTACTGCAAAAATTCAATGCCATTGGTAAGCGTTGAGTGAAAACATGTATATCAAAAAGGCCGTTATGATTTAAAATTTATTCTTTTTAACCTTTAGGTTCAAATATGACACCTAAATTACACTTCTTATTCAGTCATTTGGATATTTTCCCCACCAACTTGGGCTCCGAAAGTGATGAACAAGGTGAAAGATTTCACCAAGAAATGGAAGAAATCGAGAGACGTTACAAAGGCTGGTGGGACGAACAAATGATGGCGGACTATTGTTGGTTCCTCATTCGCGAAGATCCATCCGAAAAAAACGTAAGAGTTCAAGTCGCTCGTCATTTTAATTTAAATTTTTTGAATTTACGCCGAATATAGTGTGTAAGCAATGAAGATGAAAATATTGTCGTTCCACAAAATCCTTAATAAAAACTATATTTTTCATCCGATTTTTTTCAAATTACGCTTAAAATGTTGGTAATTAAATAAACTATTTGGATAAAAAATAAAACATTCCAGATATTAACTGTAACGTAGAAAAAAAATTAAATAAAAAAGAAAAATTTTGAAAAAAACGTAAAAAATAGGCAAATTTCGAACTTTGAGGTGCCATAACTCAGCTATTTCTTATCAGATAGAAATTTGCAGCATATCGGCGGAAAAAACATTCGATTACCTTTCCAACGATATGCCACTCATCTCGATCGGGCTCTTCGGTTGGGCTCCACAAGGGTTTGAATGGGACCATACACCGAAAAACACAAAAGTACCGTTATCTAAAAAACGGTACTTAGAAAAAAAAAAATTACAGCGTTTTTCGTGTTCAGGAAGTCCCAATTATTTTATCTAGATAAGTGGCGTTCTTGGTATTTTTTGGCTGTAAACCAGTGTAATTGAACTGTCTATAAAATTATATATGGTAAGTAGATACAAACATACATAATTGAATAGTCTAAAAAATAGCATTATACCTAATTCGGTGCGAATCGATATAGTTTTGTCTGTACAACAATAAAACACATACTCTTACCCTACAATTACACAATCGGTCACATTATTGACGAAAGTTATTTGCACAAAAATACCTTAAGAAACAAAAATTCTTTTGTTAGGTTTTTATTTTATTTTTACATTTTTAATGCAATGTACAACACACACATGCATACACATGCACACAAACAATGATAAATGAGAATTAAAAGATCTTATACACAACAAGAGCAGCGTTACCGTTGATGCGACTAAAGTGGCAATTTGACCCTTTTACAGATGCCTTGCCACTTTTTGTGTACCTTTTTGTTTGTTTTACTTGATACATATTAGTTTTTTTATTAATTTTTTTTATTATATGCATATGTAAACATACATCATATACAACATTTAAATGAAAAAACTACGATTTTTATTTTTGTTTTGTTTATTTTCCATCTTTTTAAAAGTGGTGCCCCTTTTTTTAATAAATCCCCTTTTTGTGCGACTTTCTCAAATTTGCCAACGGTAACGCTGAACAAGAGAACGACAGATTGTTACGCTCTTTCTTTGTGCTTCTTTCCCTTTTGTCTTCCCTCCCGCATCAAGAGGAAGCACAAAATTTTGTCAATTTTATATACACTGCGTGCAACATCTTTATATATTTATAGTCTTTGCTTATACTTAAAATGTTATGAGTAGTTGTGAATCGTAAAAAAACGATTCATTGCCGATCTCTGGTATGTACGAAAAGAAACTTTTCAATGTCCATCACTGTTTCGAACAGCTGATTGTTTATTTTTTGTTTTAAATTCTATGAAATAATTTTATAAATTCTATGAAATAATTTTATAAATTCTATGAAATAATTTATACATTTAATGAAATAGTTTCATAAATGTAATGAAATAGTTTCATTATTTTAATCAAATAATTTCATTACTTTAATGAAATATATTCATTTATTTAATGATTATATTCCATTATATTGGTGAAAAATATTCACTATTTTAATGAATTTATTTTATTCTTATACTAAAATAATAACAATCGATTTCTGTTTATTACTTCACAAAATAATTATATTTTTTTTATTTTAAACATTTAAACTTATTCAATTATATTATATAAAAATTATATTTTACAAATTTAAATAAATACATACACATATACATAAGTAATATATTAGAAAACTAAAATCTAACTTTTTAATTAAGATTTCGCTTGTTTTAGATTTTTGATCTTTGTTTTTAAACAAGCATTTTTTCAAAACAAATGGTTTTGAAAAAATTATGAAATTAGTGAATTTAATTGTCTACAG
Source organism: Bellardia pandia (assembly GCA_916048285.2). Taxonomy (NCBI): domain Eukaryota; kingdom Metazoa; phylum Arthropoda; class Insecta; order Diptera; family Calliphoridae; genus Bellardia; species Bellardia pandia. The sequence continues at coordinate 67,687,117 of OU696533.1, forward strand.
TTTTCAAATTTTCTAGAAGGATGCTAACCTTAGAATTTTTTTTTGAATTTGTGTTTAAAGCATAAAAATAAATTTCGATGAAGGACCAAACTGATTCACAGGCTTTTGAATATTCTAAATTAAATAAATAAAAAATTTTGAAACACATATCTAAAGATCTAAGAAAATTGGAAAATGGTAGGAATGTTCCATCAAGATATACAAAAAACTTTAAATTTTTTCAAAATCTCCAATTGCCAATATAAAAGGTTGAATATTGTCGCCCCTTTTTTGTATAAAATCAATATGGTCTTGTAATTCCTGCATGGTACTTCCAATAAAAACAAAAGACTCCTGTGAGTCTTTAGTAGTGAAGCGTGACATTTCCTTTTTACCTAACACAGTTCTTCGCACGTATTTACCAGTTGGACCAAGAAAATAATGTAATACCCATAACACTTTTAGGGCAAACATGTCAGGATCTAAAAATATATGGAAAATATTATATTAATTATATGTATTAAAAATAAAAATACAAAGTTGCTTTATTTTATTATTTACCTTTTTTTGCATTTTCAATACTGATGTTGTCTAAAATCCTATTTATGTCATTGCTTTTTGCATTTTTCATCTTTCTAAGGCCATTAAATAATTTTATCATTTTCTCACCTCCCCAACTTAAAATGGAATCATGGGATCCATGAAGAAATGCGAAATCTTTGTCAATCTATAAAAGTAATCAAACGTACATATGTATGTTATTTCCGTAGACAACTCACCAATTTAAAGCCGTTTGGGTTCTTATACTGGGGCCAAAGTTTGAATATTTCACAGAGATTACCGCTTTCTTTAAAAATTTGTTGAAGTCTGTAGTTGGTACATGCACACCACGTGGACTCGAATTCTTCAGCAGATAGATTGTCATAAAAAAGGCTTTGGGCAATGATCTTTCCACCTTCTTCTGTTTATATATGTTAATAAATTGATTTGGAACATAGAAACATTAAAAATACTTACTAAATTTGAATTTTGGTGTTGATTTTGAAGTTGTTGGAAGCTCAACTTCTTGTTCAAAAAGTTGTTTTGTACTTTTCTTTAAATTGGAGTACTTTATGTATAATTTTCCACGCCTTTCAGTTCTGTAGAATTCTTTCTTCTCTGTTGGAAATATTGATAAAATTTGTTCCTCTAATTTATAACTTATTTGAAGGGACATGTGGTGGTTGTTTTCATCAAAGTAGCGTGCAATAATATTAATGACCAAAGACCTTTGTTCTTCGTTAAAATTTTTAGTAATTTTATATGAATCAATCACCCGGCATCCAACTTTATTTGATTTTAAAATTTCTAACGCATTAAAGCTATCGTCGACGTCGGATGAGTTGCAAGTCGACTCACCAGACATTGAAATGGGGGATGAAATTGCACGCAATTTATTTAAAAATTTTTCGGAACGAAGTGGCAGTTCCATTGCTTCCCACCATTTCTGAAAATGGTAACAGAACAAAATTTTGTCTCTAAATTTCAATGAATTAGTGAGCTCTTGTAGTTGGTCAAAGTTTATAATTTTAAGAACCTGAATAGTTACATTTTCATCTGAAATTTTGTGAAAAAAAGGAGTTAGTGCTGGAAGTGCTCTAAAATATATACAAAAAATTACCTTTTAGAAACTGCAACATATTTTCCAAATTCCACGAAATAAGGCGACTGTTTAGAGTCTCGTCCTGTACATCATTGACTTCGGGTTCGGGATCTGACATTGTTTTTTTTTTTAAATCTGTATATATGTATGAAACTATTAAAAAATATTATTAGAGATTTTTTAACGTATTGCAAATATATTAATGGAAATCTTTCAAATTTTTTAATAAAATAATTATAAATTAAAGAAAAAAAAATAAAGAAATTCTTTAAAGCGTAACATATATCTCCCTTTAGATGTATTAATTACAGTGGTCGGTGGTCCCACTAAATCTTTTATTTTTATAATTTCATATTCACCCAAATCGCTAGGGTTGAATTCAAAGGCAGTATAATGGTTAAGATATGTAATTTTTTTAACTTTTTGGCAAAATAAAACTAAACTTTCATCTAAAATTACAATATTGATTATTTTGTAAGCTGAATAATCAGCATTTAAAGTAGCAACAAAATAAGACTTTTTGTATATTATACTTTTGTATGTGACTTTATCATATACTTTTAGAATTACTTTTGGTTTTTGAATTTTGAGACTTATAATGTCTAATAAATAGTAATCGCATCTATTATTTTCCGAACAAATTAAGTCACCATTAACGGCATTATTAATTAAAAAGTTAGAAAATAAAAACTGATATTTTTTTGCTATAGAAAGCGATATATTTCTCCGAGAAGTTATTGCGTGTGTATACATTTTAAAGCTTCTATGTTTGGCTTCAAAATTAAAAGACCAAAACCTACGCACCGGACCACAGGCCTCTATAACCTCTGGATAATATGTCAATATATGAAATTTTGGTTTTAACGTATCTTTGAAATACTCTATATACAGTTTGTTGTGTTTTTCGATGTTAATTTTTAAGGAATTTATAGAAAATTCACTAACTTTAAATAATGACACATTATTCAAAATTTCAATTAATAATAATACAAATTTCCAGACTTCGTCATCAGGTGGAACCAGATCACCAACCATAATTGGAAAGTAAATGACAAAAGTCTGCATTTCGCTAGCCGACATTTTTAAATGCTTTTTTTCAAGTGTACCATGGAAATATCTGGAGATATATTCCTTATTTCTATCTCACCATATTCAAAATTTCGTTTGCGATTATTTAATGTATCAAGGGAAAAATATTTTTTTGTATTTATAAAATAAAGGATGGCTTGTACCATAATGACATATTCTCTCCATTATATCATGCATTGCATCTACACTTAAATTATCTATTACATGAAAACTTGGTATTTTATTAAATTCACATATTTGAGTAATACCAGTTTCTTTTGGATTTGCTAATTTTAAATCTCTTTCATAACTAGTGTAATCTCTTCTTAACTCTGTTATAACAGAACTTGAAGTTTGGCTCAAACGTTTGTCTATATTACAAAAGCGGCAGAAGCAGCCATTAAATGATTTACAAAATCCAAGTAAACTATTAAGACCAAGATTATCTCCCAATATTAACAAGGGAATGAAATAAACATGATATAATTCACCATTAGACATTTTGATATCTATGCCATCATTTTCCAAATTTATAATTTGGTCGATAAGAGGTTTTAAACACTTTTTATTGCCTATAGACCTCAAGTCTACTGATTTAATGCTTCCCAGAAAAAATACGTTTTCCTTACCTCCAGAGTGGCTAACAGCGCCAGTATAATCCACAACAACTTCCTTTAGGTCTTCCACCAGTATATGTTATTTTAATTTTTCGTATAACTTAAACTCCGTTGTAAGTGCTTTAAACAGTTTGGAGAATTCTGATATTAAAATCAGTATTTCTGACTTTAAATCTTCTTCTAAATTATTTACAGAGGAACGTAACGTATCCAACAGTGGCTCATAAACCAAATCAATAATATTTTTGTTAATAAAATAAACATCTTTTCGAGAAAAATTATGCTTGGAATGCAAATTTGTTTGAAATTTGATAAAATTTTTAAAAAGTTTATCAGAGTCTACGTTATCAGATTTATTTTGAGATGATGATGCACGAATATTATTGTTTGGTTCTTCACATAATTCTTCATAATTTGGGCCACTGAAGCAGTTTTCCGTACTGCTAAATGAGCCATTTTCACCACTGTTGAATATGTTATGTTTCTTTTTAACATGTCTTTGGAATGTTGAAGAATCTTTATACGTTTGTCCACAACATCGACAGGAATCACATGTTTTTAGGAAATGAATTGTTCTGAGATGCCTAAAATATTTTTTGTTGTCACAAAAAAATCTGCTGCACTTAAAACACTTCATTTCCTTATGGAATATTTAAACACTCTTTCCTTTTTTAATAATTTTTAATATTTCTATTTTCTTTTTCCACTGAACCTTTTTAAATTTATGTTGTTTGTATTTTATTTGGTAAAATTGTCCACTTTTATTTTTTTTCACTATTTTTTTTTGGTACAGTTACACAAATTCTTTTTTTAAAAATTAGAAAGCACCTTCTTCACTGAACTGACTGAGAAAGTTGTTTTGTGATAAACGTTTGCTCCATGCATTTTTTATTTAAAGAGCGTAAAAGAAGCAGTCAAAATAATTGCAAAAACAAAACGCATTGTTTTTTGCATACATTTATTTTGAAAAGATCGTCTTTACAATAACAATAGCGTTGATCATTTGCTTGTGTATGGAATTAACAAAAAAACAAAAAAAAAAGACGTAGCAACAACGTACAAACAAGATTTTGCTTGTCCGTTTTTATACCCTTCACCATCGTGAGAAGGGTATATATAAGTTTGTCATTCCGTGTGTAATTTCCACAAAAAAAATTTTCCGACCCTATAAAGTATATATATTCTGGATCCTTATAGATAGCGAAGTCGATTAAGGCATGTCTGTCTGTCTGTTGAAATCAGTTTTTTGAAGTCCCCAAATATACTCGGGATCCAAACCTTCAATAATTCTATCAGAAGTGCTTTCGAGAAGTTTGCTATTTAAAATCAGCAAAATCGGTTTAGGTCAACCAGAGTTATGAACCAATATGTGAGACCACCTCTATAAAAATTTGATATTTTTCGTCCATTTTATTGCAATATTTTGAAATATATTGCAGATAATACCATGAAATTTTGTATACGTTGTTTGTATGACAAAAGAAGAAAGTGTGCGGAAAATTGTAAGAATCGGTCCATGATTTCTCTTAGCCCCCATACAAATATATATATTCCCGAAATATGGCTTAATGATAAATAAATGCCTATAAAATTGGGATATCAAGACAAAATTCAGCTAAAATAAGTTTTACACAAAAAAAAATGGCAAACCGAATTTTTTTTAGTTCGGTCCATGTTTGACCATAGACCCCATATAAAGTCCACTTCCAAAATTCATTTAAATACGTATAAAACAGATATGAATAATGGTAAACGGCTAAAATTTTACATAAAGACTCTTTCTAGACAAATAAATTGTTGTACTAAATTTTATGGTGGTCGACCCAAAATTGGTCATAGCCCCCATACAAAAATCTTCCCGAAATATTGCTCAATTATACATAAATGCCTATAAAATTGGAATATCACGACAAAATTCAGCAAAAATAAGTTTTATGCAAAAAGAAATCGCAAAACGAAATTTTTTTTAGTTCGGTCCATCTTTGACCATAGACCCCATATAAAGTCCACTTCCAAAATTCACTTAAATACGCATAAAACAGATATAAATAATGTTAAACGGCTAAAATTTGACACAAATACTCTTTATAGGCAAATAAATTGTTGTACTAAATTTTATGGTGGTCGGCCCACAACTGGTCATAGCTCCCATACAAAGACCACATCTGAAAAAGACATTTTTCCCTATATATATTGTATAAATATCGTTACCGACTCAAAACTTTGTACAGATCATTTACATATGTACAAAAATCATACCACACAATTTTGTTAATTTCGGTCTATTTTTAACCGTATGCCCCATATAAAGCCCTCTTCCGAAAATCACTTTAACACTCATAAATCGCTTATAAATAAGGGTACCAATACAAAATTTTACACGGATCATTTACATACATGCCTAAATCAAACTGCTGGATTTTGAGAATATCGGTCCATATTTGACTATATCCCCCACATAAGGTCCACTACCGAAATCCACGTTAATACTAATATATATCTTAAATATACCGTTATTATGCTGAAATTCGACGTGAAATATCCTTATATGCATGAAAATAACTGTTCGAAAATTTAAGAAGATCGGCCCATAATTTGTCATACCTGCCATATAGAACCATTTCCAAAAAAACAAATAAATTCGGGTCAAAAAATATTCTTTTCGGATTTAACCCATATTCGGTCCATATTTTATAATCATGATATATATCGTTGGAAAGGTATTTTTAATACCTTTTATTTAATGTATTACAAATTATCAGACACCCAGTAGTTCCCGAGATATAGGCCTATATATTTTCAACTTTAAGGGCCCGCCCCCTCGAAAATAGACGTGACCGCCAACAAATTTTTTTTTGCTGGTATCTCTTCTAAAATCCCTATTTGTGTTTTTTTTTAACAAAATCACTAAAACCGAATTGTACCCCTTTTTATACCCTTCACCATCGTGAGAAGGGTATATATAAGTTTGTCATTCCGTGTGTAATTTCCACAAAAAAATTTTCCGACCCTATAAAGTATATATATTCTGGATCCTTATAGATAGCGAAGTCGATTAAGCGATGTCCGTCTGTCTGTCTGTTGAAATCAGTTTTTTGAAGTCCCCAGATATTCTCGGGATCCAAACCTTCAATAATTCTGTCAGAAGTGCTTTCGAGAAGTTTGCTATTTAAAATCAGCAAAATCGGTTTAGGTCAACCAGAGTTATGAACCAATATGTTATACCACCTCTATAAAAATTTGATATTTTTCGTCCATTTTATTGCAATATTTTTAAATATATTGGAGATAATACTATGAAATTTTGTATACGTTGTTTGTATGACAAAAGAAGAAAGTGTGCGGAAAATAGTAAGAATCGGTCTATGATTTCTCATAGCCCCCATACAAATATATATATTCCCGAAATATGGCTTAATGATAAATAAATGCCTATAAAATAGGGATATCAAGACAAAATTCAGCTAAAATAAGTTTTACACAAACAGAAATCGCAAAACGAAATTTTTTTTAGTTCGGTCCATGTTTGACCATAGACCCCATATAAAGTCCACTTCCAAAATTCATTTAAATACGTATAAAACAGATATGAATAATGCTAAACGGCTAAAATTTGACATAAAGACTCTTTATAGACAAATAAATTGTTGTACTAAATTTTATGGTGGTCGGCCCAAAATTGGTCATAGCCCCCTGTTATCGCTGGCGGCGATGGTTGTTCGTAAGGAGCGAATTTAACTAATCAAATGAAAGACCCAATTTCTTAACATTGATTAATAGCGTTTATTTCTATATAAAAAACATAAAATTAAAATATAAAATATAAATGTATTTCACGTACTTACCGCAGTGCTTTTTCTCACGAACTAAATTAAATTTCTTAAAATGTTTAAGTTGAGCCACAAATATTTATTTACGTATATAAAACATGTTAAATAACGGGCCAACTTAACGAAACAAAGCACTGCAGTAGAATGTATATAAAGGGAATTTGATCATTTACATGTAAACAAATAGGCACAAAAGGGAAAACAAATACATAAATGATCAAGAGACAAATAATATTTAGGCAATTCACAGACTGAGATTACATTAAATAAATACAAATAAATAAATTAAATCAAACAAATAAATAAACAATAAATGTATACAGCTTTATGAGCCATTAAGCGACATCCCCACCCCCGTGGATCGGCCACGATTCACTATTCCAGATCTAGGACGGCAAGTTTGGAAACTGGACGCATTATGACACCAGTGCTAGTGCGGACATCAGCACGACGAATAACACCATCTTTGCCCTTGTATACCTCTTCCACTCGACCTCGTCTCCAATCTCTACGGGATACTGCTGGATCGCATATCAAAACTAAGTCTCCTATGGATATTGGCTTCGTACGTTGGCACCATTTGGAACGTCTGGTCAATGTGGGCAAATATTCTTGGATCCATCGACGCCAAAAGTGGTCACGCAATTTGCGGGAGATGCACCACTGCCTTTTTAATAAAATGGGATCTTCTGATGGAGCTTCGGCAGGAGTTTGGGCTGTATTTGGGTAACCAAGCAAAAAATTATTGGGCGTTAGCGGTTCCTCGTCTTCGCGGCTCAATGGCAAGTGTGTTAACGGACGAGAATTGACAATATTTTCAGCTTCAATCAGGAAACTCTGTAGTGTATGTTCACGAGGGGCAGACTCTTTCAAAGTTGACTGTAGCACACGTTTGACGCACTGGACCATACGTTCCCATATACCACCTTCTGCAGGATTATATGGACAATTGAACTGCCAGTCAATACCTTTCGATGACAGCTCATCTTCAATTCGGACCACATCAAACACCTCCTTAAAACTTTTAGCGACTTGGTCAGCACCAACAAAATTTTTTCCATTGTCGCTTCTGAGTCTTGTAGGCGTACCACGTCGGTTTATAAAATTGCGTATGGCAAGTATACACGCATCTGTGGACAAGTCAAAGGCAACTTCCAAGTGGATAGCTCTCACGGTTAGGCATGTAAATAGAGCAACCCATATTTTTTCATGGCGTCGACCAACAGTTATGGTTAGTGGCCCAAAACAATCCAAACCAGTGTAGGTAAAGGGCCGAATATATGGCGTCAGTCTGTCTTCTGGCAAAAAGCTCATGAGAGGTGGCACCGGCAATGTACGGCGAAATCTGCAAATAAAACACTTAGAAACACACTTACGTAAAATTTTTCTAAGGCAGGGGATCAAAGATGATCTTCTGATTTCACATATCGTTGCTTCGAAATTCTGGTGCTTCATCTTTTCGTGTACATGGGCCACAAACAACTCAGTAACGGCATGACCGACGGCAATATAATCGGACGTTTTATTTCCATTGGCAACCAACTAGCTGCGTCCACGCGGCCATAAGCTCGAAGTAGTGAATTTTCATTCAAATATGGAACCAACGTAAACAGTTCACTACTTTTCGGCAAGCTTCTTTCATTTCTTAAATTTTCTATTTCAATATTATATTTTTCCTTCTGTATTTGGCGGCAAATAAATATTTCAGCGTTTTTTAGTTCAGCAACGGTTAAAGCAATACTTTCTTCAGCGCTCACTTTCTTTTGGCATCGATTTATAAAACGTAGCATCCAGGCAACCGTACGTTTTAGTTTCAAATAAGAAGAACATCTGCTGAAATCAACTGGGTTCCGTAGTTCGAACCCAGCAGACTTATGGATGTCACGAACTTGTTGGGCAACCTCAATGGCTCTTTCAGGGGTTGGAAACCTGTCGACAAAATCATCCACATAATGATGATCCACTATAGACTTGACTGCGCGAGGATATTCTTCACGATAGCTTAAAGCGTTGGTATCTTTGACATAGTGGGCTACGCAGGGCGAACAAGCAGCTCCAAATGTCATCACAAGCATCTCATAAGTATCGGGTGGCCTTGTATGATCTTCGCGCCAAAGGAACCGTTGGGAGCATCTGTCTTCAGGAGCCACAAGGACCTGGTGAAACATCTCTTTAATGTCCCCACAAACTGCGACAGCTCCAACTCGCAAATTGAACAAAATTGATGGCAGAGGCTTATATTGCGTAGGCCCTTTCAATAGCTTGGAGTTCAATGAGACACTTTCAACAGTTGCGGCAGCGTCAAAAACTAGACGGAGCTTTCCAGCTTATTAGGGTTGACCACTCCAAAATGGGGAAGATACCAAGTTCTAGAGCAAACACCAGAAGCTTCATTAGGCGACAGTTTACGTACATAGCCCTTTGATACATAATCCTTCATGATGGCCTTATAAGCATCTCCAAATTCAGGAAACCTCATCATCTTCCTCTCAATGCCATTGAGTCTATTTTGAGCCATGGAGTAACTATCAGGCAAAATAACATCATCAGTGCGCCACAAGAGTCGAGTTTGGAACCTCCCTTTCACCTTCACTGTAGATTCCTTCAAGATTTGACGAGCTCGTACCACCTCCTTGGACTCTATGACCGGCAAAACCTTCACTCCAAATTTTTCCGTTTCAAAGTAACTTGCCACCAAGTCATATACCTTCTGTTCTGGCTGAACTGTCAACAAACATGAATGAGAATGTGATGGCTTACCCTTCATTGAACCAAAAACCACCCAGCCTAATGGGGTGCTGGCTGCATAAGGACCATTTTCTTCCAAAGGCACAATTTCATCAGGAAGACCAAGGTGGCAGTGATCCAATCCAATTAAAACCTTAGGGGTAACACCATTGTACAACTTAATAGGTAAACCAGGATGAGAGCTTAAGTCCATATTAAAACTTTGAGTCGGCAGTTTAAGATTTGAGACACCATAAACATTTTTTAGAGCATATTTCCTTTGCTTACCAACCCCACTTACTTGTAGATCAACCACAGATGCTATTTCCTCAGATGCCTTTCCAGCGTACCAGTGTAAATTTAATTTACTTTGTTGGCCCCGGAGGCCCAGTTGCCTCACCAAAGACCTGTCCACCATAGTAACTGAAGAACCTTCATCCAACAACGCATAAGTTTCAATCTTGTTACTAGGACCATAAAGTATAATAGCAACACACTGTTATCTACAGCACGGGACACACAGCTTAGGACGGATGCACTACCATTTGTTGAACCACCCGAGGATGTCGACTCACTTGACCCAGAATTATTTCCACCATCATGTAATAATTTGTTATGTTTTTTCAGGCAACCATCAATGGGACACTCCTTTGGATTACGGCAACTTCTACTAGGATGGCCCGAACCAAGACACGAAAAACATAACCTCAATTTTTTCACATTAGTCCATCTGTCAGGCACACTCAATGAACTAAATTGTTTACACTCAATCAATTTATGACCACCCTGACACATAGGGCATTCTTCTTTGCGTTGACCATCAACGGCATGGAGGACAACTTTTCTTTTAGCTTCACTATAATTTCGATTATCACTCACCCCTTGAATAGTTTGTACCAAATCCGCAACGTCCTTGAGCCATTTGTTGAAATCCATAACTGTTGGATATGGTTTTATTGTTGAGGCATAGCGGGCCCACTCCATTCGTTTACTCAAGGGAAGTTTACCGACTAACTCATCCATCAGTGTAGGATTGGCCAAATGCTGTCGTCCATTAGCAGATTCCAAAAAGGCGGCAAGGTTCTGCACCTTAACAGCAAAAGGCACAAGACGATCAATAGCACTCTCACTAATGGACTGAATTTCTTTCACTTGTTGGAGTTGGCTACGGATGAGCATCTCTGGACGACCGTATCTAAAACGCAACTGTTCCATTACAACACACACATTATCTGGATGTATCAACAATGATTTAACACTCTCACGAGCATCACCCTTTAATGCCTTTTGGAGGCGAACACAGTTTTCAAAATTGTTGTAATTGTAGACCGCAGTTGAGTTATCAAAGGCTGCTGAAAACATGGGCCAGTCATCAGGTTTGCCACTAAATTCTGGTAAGTCATAAATTTTTCTATGCACTGCCATCGAACCACCATTTTGACACACAAGATTATTAGACGGCGACATTTGTCCTAACGGTGGTTGGCTTGCATAAAAACCTGTATTGTTTGCGTTGCAGCTTACACAGGAAAATGGCGTACGACGATCAGCGCAGTCGACGTTGGCTGAAGCAGAGCTGCCAGCGTTGGCAGCACTTGTACCGGCAGCTGATGACGCCATATTGAATGACTGGGGCACGACTGAGGATGATGTCGAGTTTCCATTTAGAGCGACTGACAATACTTTCTGGGCTGTTAGCAACTGATCTTGGAGCAGATTGATTTGGTTTTGCAGCTCTTCTAACTTAACGCCAGGATTCAGCTGAGGCAATTGCTGCTGTCCATTTGGACCACAAAAATTTTGTTGGTTATGTTGAATAGTAGCGGTAGACACGGTGGGCGCGGCAATCGACGTGGTGGCTACGACACCTGAGGTTCTAGCGGCAATGGAACCTGTCGACATTATAGCGGCAGAGGCGGCTATATTTTGTTGACTTGTATTGGCAGTACTTACGGTTGTGTTGGAGTAACCATGGGCAGAAGTTACTGCTGGAATCAAGACTGATGTTCCGGCGGCGGTGGAACTGGTGGACAACACAGAAGCTCCATCGGCAAGGGGAGCCATTTGTTGTTGCAGAAAATTTGTTCCAGCAGATGGAGAACCATTATTATTTAGATTTTCAGTTGAATGCAAACGAGGGCTTCTTCTTACAGGCGAGCGTTGCAGCATTTTGAAGCACTATTATGAATTTTTCAAATATATTTTTATTATTCAGCTGGCAGCAAATATATTGTTTCGACAGGCAAGGACTTCTTCACCAAAAAAATTCTTTTCTCTTGGGCAGAGAACCAATTGTTCCGGCAGGCGAGGAACCACAATAAAATTAGTTTTTTCTTTTTAAAACCACAAATGTTCCGGCAGGTTGGAACCACAATAAATTTTCTCATAGGCAGAGAACCAATTGTTCCGGCAGGTTGGAACCACAAAAAATTTTCTCATAGGCAGAGAACCAATTGTTCCAGCAGGCAAGTAACCACAATAAAATTAGTCTTCTTCTTTTTAAAACCACAAATGTTCCGGCAGGTTGGAACCACAATAAATTTTCTCATAGGCAGAGAACCAATTGTTCCGGCAGGTTGGAACCACAAAATATTTTCTCATAGGCAGAGAACCAATTGTTCCGGCAGGCAAGGAACCACAATAAATTTTCTCATAGGCAGAGAACCAATTGTTCCGGCAGGCAAGGAACCACAATAAATTATCTCATAGGCAGAGAACCAATTGTTCCGGCAGGCAAGGAACCACAATAAAATTAGTCTTCTTCTTTTTAAAACCACAAATGTTCCGGCAGGTTGGAACCACAATAATTTTTTCTCATAGGCGGAGAACCAATTGTTCCGGCAGGCAAGGAACCACAATAATTTCCGCACAAAGCTGCGAAATAAAATTTGTTATCGCTGGCGGCGATGGTTGTTCGTAAGGAGCGAATTTAACTAATCAAATGAAAGACCCAATTTCTTAACATTGATTAATAGCGTTTATTTCTATATAAAAAACATAAAATTAAAATATAAATGTATTTCACGTACTTACCGCAGTGCTTTTTCTCACGAACTAAATTAAATTTCTTAAAATGTTTAAGTTGAGCCACAAATATTTATGTACGTATATAAAACATGTTAAATAACGGGCCAACTTAACGAAACAAAGCCCTGCAGTAGAATGTATATAAAGGGAATTTGATCATTTACATGTAAACAAATAGGCACAAAAGGGAAAACAAATACATAAATGATCAAGAGACAAATAATATTTAGGCAATTCACAGACTGAGATTACATTAAATAAATACAAATAAATAAATTAAATCAAACAAATAAATAAACAATAAATGTATACAGCTTTATGAGCCATTAAGCGACACCCCCATACAAAAATCTTCCCGAAATATTGCTCAATTATACATAAATGCCTATAAAATTGGAATATCACGACAAAATTCAGCAAAAATAAGTTTTATGCAAAAAGAAATCGCAAAACGAAATTTTTTTTAGTTCGGTCCATGTTTGACCATAGACCCCATATAAAGTCCACTTCCAAAATTCACTTAAATACGTATAAAACAGATATAAATAATGTTAAACGGCTAAAATTTGACATAAATACTCTTTATAGGCAAATAAATTGTTGTACTAAATTTTATGGTAGTCGGCCCAGAACTGGTCATAGCTCCCATACAAGGACCACATCTGAAAAAGACATTTTTCCCTATATATATATTGTATAAATATCGGTACCGACTCAAAACTTTGCACAGATCATTTTAATATATACAAAAATCATTTCACAAAATTTTGTTAATTTCGGTCTATTTTTAACTGTATGCCCCATATAAAGCCCTCTTCGGAAAATCACTTTAATACTCATAAATCGCTTATAAATAAGGGTACCAATCCAAAATTTTACACGGATCATTTACATACATGCCTAAATCTAACTGCTGGATTTTGAGAATATCGGTCCATATTTGACTATATCCCCCACATAAGGTCCACTCGAAATCGAAATCCACGTTAATACTAATATATATCTTAAATATAGCGTTATTATGTTGAAATTCGACGTGAAATATCCACATATGCATGAAAATAACTGTTCCAAAATTTAAGAAGATCGGCTCATAATTTGTCATAGCTGCCATATAAGAACCATTTCCAAAACACAAATAAATTCGGGTCAAAAAATATTTTTTTCGGATTTAACCCATATTCGGTCTATATTTTATAATCATGATATATATCGTTGGAAAGGTATTTTTAATACCTTTCGTTTAGTGTATTACAAATTATCAAGCACCCAGTAGTTCCCGAGATATAGGCCTATATATTTTGAACTTTACGGGCCCGCCCCTTCGAAAATAGGCGTGACCGCCAATAAATTTTTTTTGCTGGTATCTCCTCTAAAAGCCCTATTTCATTTTGTTTTTTTTTTTTTTTTTTTTAGCAAAATCACTAAAATCGAATTGTACCCCTTTTTATACCCTTCACCATCGTGAGAAGGGTATATATAAGTTTGTCATTCCGTGTGTAATTTCCACAAAAAAATTTTCCGACCCTATAAAGTATATATATTCTGGATCCTTATAGATAGCGAAGTCGATTAAGCGATGTCCGTCTGTCTGTCTGTCTGTTGAAATCAGTTTTTTGAAGTCCCCAGATATTCTCGGGATCCAAACCTTCAATAATTCTGTCAGAAGTGCTTTCGAGAAGTTTGCTATTTAAAATCAGCAAAATCGGTTTAGGTCAACCAGAGTTATGAACCAATATGTGAGACCACCTCTATAAAAATTTGATATTTTTCGTCCATTTTATTGCAATATTTTGAAATATATTGGAGATAATACTATGAAATTTTGTATACGTTGTTTGTATGACAAAAGAAGAAAGTGTGCGGAAAATAGTAAGAATCGGTCTATGATTTCTTATAGCCCCACACAAATATATATATTCCCGAAATATGGCTTAATGATAAATAAATGCCTATAAAATAGGGATATCAAGACAAAATTCAGCTAAAATAAGTTTTACACAAACAGAAATCGCAAAACGAAATTTTTTTTAGTTCGGTCCATGTTTGACCATAGACCCCATATAAAGTCCACTTCCAAAATTCATTTAAATACGTATAAAACAGATATGAATAATGCTAAACGGCTAAAATTTGACATAAAGACTCTTTATAGACAAATAAATTGTTGTACTAAATTTTATGGTGGTCGGCCCAAAATTGGTCATAGCCCCCATACAAAAATCTTCCCGAAATATTGCTCAATTATACATAAATGCCTATAAAATTGGAATATCACGACAAAATTCAGCAAAAATAAGTTTTATGCAAAAAGAAATCGCAAAACGAAATTTTTTTTAGTTCGGTCCATGTTTGACCATAGACCCCATATAAAGTCCACTTCCAAAATTCACTTAAATACGTATAAAACAGATATAAATAATGTTAAACGGCTAAAATTTGACATAAATACTCTTTATAGGCAAATAAATTGTTGTACTAAATTTTAATTTAGTAAATTTAACTGGTCATAGCTCCCATACAAGGACCACATCTGAAAAAGACATTTTTCCCTATATATATATTGTATAAATATCGGTACCGACTCAAAACTTTGCACAGATCATTTTAATATATACAAAAATCATTTCACAAAATTTTGTTAATTTCGGTCTATTTTTAACTGTATGCCCCATATAAAGCCCTCTTCGGAAAATCACTTTAATACTCATAAATCGCTTATAAATAAGGGTACCAATCCAAAATTTTACACGGATCATTTACATACATGCCTAAATCTAACTGCTGGATTTTGAGAATATCGGTCCATATTTGACTATATCCCCCACATAAGGTCCACTCGAAATCGAAATCCACGTTAATACTAATATATATCTTAAATATAGCGTTATTATAATAATAATTAGAGATGGAAATTGAACTAATATTTCTTAATTTTTAAGAGAAAAGTTTTTTATTCAGGCTACTAGTTCTAATAATTAAGAATACTATTGTAAAGTACTGGAACAATCGGCAAATTGGAATGCATTTTCTACCCGGCCAAGGGCGTCTTCAGCAATCTTCATTGTCCACTATTACTCTGTAAATATCATCTATTTAACTCACCGTTTTTTGAGAAATAGAGTTCACGAATTATGATATTTCTTTTTAACGTGTTCTGAGTTAGAACGAAATTTACGTACATTTACAATGTGTGTGTATTCTTTATTATTGTTTATGAAATTTGTATTATTACAAATTTGTTTTTGCTTTTCTTGCTGCGTCTACCTTTTTTGTAGATCAATAACAGCAATTGTATGTATGTTTTTGTTGTCATTTCTCCTCCTTTTTTGGTTGATTGAGTTATTTTTTGTAACTACGAAAACCGGAGATGGGATGATGACTACATACTTTGATACACCGCGCCATGGTGTTTATTATGTTAATAATTAGAGATGGAAATTGAACTAATATTTCTTAATTTTTAAGAGAAAAGTTTTTTATTCAGGCTACTAGTTCTAATAATTAAGAATACTATTGTAAAGTACTGGAACAATCGGCAAATTGGAATGCATTTTCTACCCGGCCAAGGGCGTCTTCAGCAATCTTCATTGTCCACTATTACTCTGTAAATATCATCTATTTAACTCACCGTTTTTTGAGAAATAGAGTTCACGAATTATGATATTTCTTTTTAACGTGTTCTGAGTTAGAACGAAATTTACGTACATTTACAATGTGTGTGTATTCTTTATTATTGTTTATGAAATTTGTATTATTACAAATTTGTTTTTGCTTTTCTTGCTGCGTCTACCTTTTTTGTAGATCAATAACAGCAATTGTATGTATGTTTTTGTTGTCATTTCTCCTCCTTTTTTGGTTGATTGAGTTATTTTTTGTAACTACGAAAACCGGAGATGGGATGATGACTACATACTTTGATACACCGCGCCATGGTGTTTATTATGTTAATAATTAGAGATGGAAATTGAACTAATATTTCTTAATTTTTAAGAGAAAAGTTTTTTATTCAGGCTACTAGTTCTAATAATTAAGAATACTATTGTAAAGTACTGGAACAATCGGCAAATTGGAATGCATTTTCTACCCGGCCAAGGGCGTCTTCAGCAATCTTCATTGTCCACTATTACTCTGTAAATATCATCTATTTAACTCACCGTTTTTTGAGAAATAGAGTTCACGAATTATGATATTTCTTTTTAACGTGTTCTGAGTTAGAACGAAATTTACGTACATTTACAATGTGTGTGTATTCTTTATTATTGTTTATGAAATTTGTATTATTACAAATTTGTTTTTGCTTTTCTTGCTGCGTCTACCTTTTTTGTAGATCAATAACAGCAATTGTATGTATGTTTTTGTTGTCATTTCTCCTCCTTTTTTGGTTGATTGAGTTATTTTTTGTAACTACGAAAACCGGAGATGGGATGATGACTACATACTTTGATACACCGCGCCATGGTGTTTATTATGTTAATAATTAGAGATGGAAATTGAACTAATATTTCTTAATTTTTAAGAGAAAAGTTTTTTATTCAGGCTACTAGTTCTAATAATTAAGAATACTATTGTAAAGTACTGGAACAATCGGCAAATTGGAATTCCATCTCTAATTATTAACATAATAAACACCATGGCGCGGTGTATCAAAGTATGTAGTCATCATCCCATCTCCGGTTTTCGTAGTTACAAAAAATAACTCAATCAACCAAAAAAGGAGGAGAAATGACAACAAAAACATACATACAATTGCTGTTATTGATCTACAAAAAAGGTAGACGCAGCAAGAAAAGCAAAAACAAATTTGTAATAATACAAATTTCATAAACAATAATAAAGAATACACACACATTGTAAATGTACGTAAATTTCGTTCTAACTCAGAACACGTTAAAAAGAAATATCATAATTCGTGAACTCTATTTCTCAAAAAACGGTGAGTTAAATAGATGATATTTACAGAGTAATAGTGGACAATGAAGATTGCTGAAGACGCCCTTGGCCGGGTAGAAAATGCATTCCAATTTGCCGATTGTTCCAGTACTTTACAATAGTATTCTTAATTATTAGAACTAGTAGCCTGAATAAAAAACTTTTCTCTTAAAAATTAAGAAATATTAGTTCAATTTCCATCTCTAATTATTAACATAATAAACACCATGGCGCGGTGTATCAAAGTATGTAGTCATCATCCCATCTCCGGTTTTCGTAGTTACAAAAAATAACTCAATCAACCAAAAAAGGAGGAGAAATGACAACAAAAACATACATACAATTGCTGTTATTGATCTACAAAAAAGGTAGACGCAGCAAGAAAAGCAAAAACAAATTTGTAATAATACAAATTTCATAAACAATAATAAAGAATACACACACATTGTAAATGTACGTAAATTTCGTTCTAACTCAGAACACGTTAAAAAGAAATATCATAATTCGTGAACTCTATTTCTCAAAAAACGGTGAGTTAAATAGATGATATTTACAGAGTAATAGTGGACAATGAAGATTGCTGAAGACGCCCTTGGCCGGGTAGAAAATGCATTCCAATTTGCCGATTGTTCCAGTACTTTACAATAGTATTCTTAATTATTAGAACTAGTAGCCTGAATAAAAAACTTTTCTCTTAAAAATTAAGAAATATTAGTTCAATTTCCATCTCTAATTATTAACATAATAAACACCATGGCGCGGTGTATCAAAGTATGTAGTCATCATCCCATCTCCGGTTTTCGTAGTTACAAAAAATAACTCAATCAACCAAAAAAGGAGGAGAAATGACAACAAAAACATACATACAATTGCTGTTATTGATCTACAAAAAAGGTAGACGCAGCAAGAAAAGCAAAAACAAATTTGTAATAATACAAATTTCATAAACAATAATAAAGAATACACACACATTGTAAATGTACGTAAATTTCGTTCTAACTCAGAACACGTTAAAAAGAAATATCATAATTCGTGAACTCTATTTCTCAAAAAACGGTGAGTTAAATAGATGATATTTACAGAGTAATAGTGGACAATGAAGATTGCTGAAGACGCCCTTGGCCGGGTAGAAAATGCATTCCAATTTGCCGATTGTTCCAGTACTTTACAATAGTATTCTTAATTATTAGAACTAGTAGCCTGAATAAAAAACTTTTCTCTTAAAAATTAAGAAATATTAGTTCAATTTCCATCTCTAATTATTAACATAATAAACACCATGGCGCGGTGTATCAAAGTATGTAGTCATCATCCCATCTCCGGTTTTCGTAGTTACAAAAAATAACTCAATCAACCAAAAAAGGAGGAGAAATGACAACAAAAACATACATACAATTGCTGTTATTGATCTACAAAAAAGGTAGACGCAGCAAGAAAAGCAAAAACAAATTTGTAATAATACAAATTTCATAAACAATAATAAAGAATACACACACATTGTAAATGTACGTAAATTTCGTTCTAACTCAGAACACGTTAAAAAGGAATATCATAATTCGTGAACTCTATTTCTCAAAAAACGGTGAGTTAAATAGATGATATTTACAGAGTAATAGTGGACAATGAAGATTGCTGAAGACGCCCTTGGCCGGGTAGAAAATGCATTCCAATTTGCCGATTGTTCCAGTACTTTACAATAGTATTCTTAATTATTAGAACTAGTAGCCTGAATAAAAAACTTTTCTCTTAGCGTTATTATGTTGAAATTCGACGTGAAATATCCACATATGCATGAAAATAACTGTTCCAAAATTTAAGAAGATCGGCTCATAATTTGTCATAGCTGCCATATAAGAACCATTTCCAAAACACAAATAAATTCGGGTCAAAAAATATTTTTTTCGGATTTAACCCATATTCGGTCTATATTTTATAATCATGATATATATCGTTGGAAAGGTATTTTTAATACCTTTCGTTTAGTGTATTACAAATTATCAAGCACCCAGTAGTTCCCGAGATATAGGCCTATATATTTTCAACTTTACGGGCCCGCCCCTTCGAAAATAGGCGTGACCGCCAATAAATTTTTTTTTTGCTGGTATCTCCTCTAAAAGCCCTATTTGATTTTGTTTTTTTTTTTTTTTTTTTTTTTAGCAAAATCACTAAAATCGAATTGTACCCCTTTTTATACCCTTCACCATCGTGAGAAGGGTATATATAAGTTTGTCATTCCGTGTGTAATTTCCACAAAAAAATTTTCCGACCCTATAAAGTATATATATTCTGGATCCTTATAGATAGCGAAGTCGATTAAGCGATGTCCGTCTGTCTGTCTGTCTGTTGAAATCAGTTTTTTGAAGTCCCCAGATATTCTCGGGATCCAAACCTTCAATAATTCTGTCAGAAGTGCTTTCGAGAAGTTTGCTATTTAAAATCAGCAAAATCGGTTTAGGTCAACCAGAGTTATGAACCAATATTTGAGACCACCTCTATAAAAATTTGATATTTTTCGTCCATTTTATTGCAATATTTTGAAATATATTGCAGATAATACCATGAAATTTTGTATACGTTGTTTGTACTATAAAAGAAGAAAGTGTGCGGAAAATAGTAAGAATCGGTCCATGATTTCTCATAGCCCCCATACAAATATATATATTCCCGAAATATGGCTTAATGATAAATAAATGCCTATAAAATTGGAATATCAAGACAAAATTCAGCAAAAATAAGTTTTATACAAAAAGAAATCACAAACCGAAATTTTTTTTAATTCGGTCCATATTTGACCATAGACCCCATATAAAGTCCACTTACAAAATTCACTTAAATACATATAAAACAGATATAAATATTGTTAAACGGCTAAAATTTGACATAAACACTCTTTATAGGCAAATAAATTATTGTACCAAATTTTATGGTGGTCGGCCCAGAAATGGTCATAGCCCCCATACAAAATCTTCCCGAAATATTGCTCAATTATACATAAATGCCTATAAAATTGGAATATCAAGACAAAATTCAGCAAAACTAAGTTCTGTGCAAAAAGAAATCACAAACCGAAATTTTTTTTAGTTCGGTCCATATTTGACCATAGACCCAATATAAAGTCCACTTACAAAATTCACTTAAATACATATAAAACAGATACAAATAACGTTAAACGGCTAAAATTTGACATAAACACTCTTTATAGGCAAATAAATTATTGTACCCAATTTTATGGTGGTCGGCCCAGAAATGGTCATAGCCCCCATACAAAAATCTTCCCGAAATATTGCTCAATTATACATAAATGCCTATAAAATTGGAATATCAAGACAAAATTCAGCAAAACTAAGTTCTGTGCAAAAAGAAATCGCAAAACGAAATTTTTTTTTGTTCGGTCCATATTTGACCATAGACCCCATATAAAGTCCACTTACAAAATTCACTTAAATACATATAAAACAGATATAAATATTGTTAAACGGCTAAAATTTGACATAAATACTCTTTATAGGCAAATAAATTGCTGTACTAAATTTTATGGTGGTCGGCCCAGAACTGGTCATAGCTCCCATACAAGGACCACATCTGAAAAAGAGATTTTTCCCTATTGTATAAATATTGTATAAATATCGGTACCGACTCAAAACTTTGCACAGATCATTTTAATATAATCAAAAATCATCCCACAAAATTTTGTGAATTTCGGTCTATTTTTAACCGTATGCCCCATATAAAGCCCTCTTCCGAAAATCACTTTAATACTCATAAATCGCTTATAAATAAGGGTACCAATCCAAAATTTTACACGGATCATTTACATACATGCTTTAATCAAACTGCTGGATTTTGAGAATATCGGTCCATATTTGACTATATCCCCCACATAAGACCCACTACCGAAATCCACGTTAATACTAATATATATCTTAAATATACCGTTATTATGATGAAATTCGACGTGAAATATCCTCATATGCATGAAAATAACTGTTCCAAAATATAAGAAGATCGGCCCATAATTTGTCATACCTGCCATATAGAACCATTTCCAAAAAACAAATAAATTCGGGTCAAAAAATATTCTTTTCGGATTTAACCCATATTCGGTCCACATTTTATAATCATGATATATATCGTTGGAAAGGTATTTTTAATAGCTTTTATTTAATGTATTACAAATTATCAGACACCCAATATTTCCCGAGATATAGGCCTATATATTTTTAACTTTAAGGGCCCGCCCCCTCGAAAATAGGCGTGACCGCCAACAAATTTTTTTTTTGCTGGTATCTCCTCTAAAAGCCCTATTTGATTTGATTTTGTTTTTTTTTTTTTTTTTTTAAGCAAAATCACTAAAACCAATTTATACCCCTTTTTTATACTCTGTTTGTTAAGTTACACTCAAGATTATTATGAACATCAGACAGACTCTGCAAATTATGGTAAGAATTGGTAATTAAATCAATTAAAAATGGTGAAAATTAGACAAAATTTCAAAATATTTAACATAAATTATGTTGGTCGTAAAATTGTCTTTCAAACAATATATCAAATACTAATAAAATTTGCACTAAGACTGAATAGAAAACACAGAATTAGGATATTCTAGTCTAGTGTAGTTTCTGTATTTCTTATTACGCTTAGGTGAAGGGTATTTAAGATTCGGCAAAGCCGAATATAGCACTCTTACTTGTTTATACTCTGTTTGTTAAGTTACACTCAAGATTATTATGAACATCAGACAAACTCTGTAAATTATGGTAAGAATTGGTAATTAAATCAATTAAAAATGGTGAAAATTAGACAAAATTTTAAAATATTTAACATAAATTATGTTGGTCGTAAAATTGTCTTTCAAACAATTGATATATACTAATAAAATTTGCACTAAGACTGAATAGAAAACACAGAATTAGGATATTCTAGTCTAGTGTAGTTTCTGTATTTCTTACTACGCTTAGGTGAAGGGTATTTAAGATTCGGCGCAGCCGAATATAGCACTCTTACTTGTTTTTAATAAAGTGTTGAAAAAAAGGGTGGGTTTAAAAGTTATGTATTTCATTTGACTAATGAAACTTTACATTAAAATGATGTTTCACTGTTTCATTAAAACAATGAAATTTACATTGAAATTATGAGATACATATTTAAATTTTTAATCAATATTTTTTCATTTCAATATATAAACCTAAAGTTGTTTAAGTAATATTGATAATTATTTCAAAAATGTTACCGAAATCAAAATTTTTTCTCTTTTAAAATAATTTTTTTTCTTCATAGATACAATGACATTTTTCATTGGAACTATGAAATAACTGAATTTTTAAGTTTTTTCAGTGATCGTTTACTATTTTTAAATTAAAATCAGCAGTTTATAAATATTTTATTATAATCTATTGAAATAATGTATAACAATTTAAAAAAATTTCTTTAAATAGAAAAAAAAAATAATTTTCATTGATCCAATGAAATTTTTTAATGAAAGTATGTAATCTAATGAAGCAATTTTAATGAATTTTTTCATTATATCTGTGAAAATTTCATTCACGTTGTGAACTATTACATTGGATTAATAAAAAAATTTTAATGAAATCGATTCATTGTATTTATGAAGCATAATTCTTTCAGTGCGGAGGCCGTTCGCGTTCCAAAAACAAATATTTAAATAAATAATTTCTTTAAAATGGCTTGTAAGATAGTGGATTGCATTTTCAGCATTTCCTGCATCATGGATGTCATAGGTGGTTCATAGTTTGGACAAGTGTCTGCAATGTAGTCCCTAGAGTGTTAATATTAGGCTCGTAATATTGTGATTTAGGTTTCTGCTCCAAACCTGGCATATTAGATTTAACCACGTTTGCGTAAGAAACTTGTCTAGAACTAGGCGCGTTTACATGACTAGTGGACCGTAATAATTGAGGGAAATTGTCACTCGATGCTAAATTTGGCTGTTGAGGATGATTAGGCAATACTGACGTCTTGTTGGTTCTTATGCCTTTCAAATGAGTGTAAATTGGACAACCTCTATAATTTGCGGTATGATTACCTCCGCAGTTACTGCATTTTTTGATTTTTGAGTCAGTTTTCGACTTATCGCATTGAGCAGTTGCTTGTAGCTCCCCACACGCAACACAAACTGTCGGCAATTTACAGTACGCTTTGGTATGACCAAATTCTTGACAGTTAAGACACTGAACGGGTCCCTGACGCTTATGCGGTTCTTCCACGGTGATTCTACGATGCAGAAGGTAAATCATATTGTAAATGGGATGGGACTCGTTTTTCTTTAATACGACATCTCCAGGTTCCAATTCCACCCTAAACATAGGCTGTGGAATCTTTTCACGGTTTCTAATATTCGTTATGCTCTTAATTTTGAAGCCTTTTTCCATTAAGCTAGTCTTTATCTCGGCAGGATCAACATCTGGGTCTATACCCTTTAGACCGACTTGGAGTCCCTACTCTCCCTCTCCAACTGGTTGTACACTTTTCGAAAATCATCTTCCTTTTTCACTTGAATTTTGGTTTCGCTGATATTTTCATTTAATTGATGTTACGCTAAACATATTTTCACCTATTACCGAAACAATTCCTTGTACCAATTTACTGGAAGGTGGCTCTCTCAGATAAATTGGTGGGGGCTTAAACGTCTTCTTAGGAAGTTCTGGCTCATCCGTCTGGAGGAGAGCAAACCTATTTTGATCATTACTCACGGTCTTAGGAGCTTTTGAATTTGATAACACTTGAGCAGATGTCGCTTAAGAACTGTGACGTATTTATCCATACCTACTTGTTTTCTAGGTTTGACTGCACTATTTCATGTAGAAGGTGTTGATGTTCCTTCATCTGTCGAAATCACTATATTGGGCGAACAGGAACGACGTCGTTCCACGGCCCTTGCAGTGAGAAGATTCTCCACAGATTTTTTTAAGGATTCTTCCACAGAGACCCATATAGTTTTTCTAGTCGAGCTAAGCTCTTTCTCAGAATTACATCTGAGAGGAACACTCATACAGTTTTTATGCGATTTTTAATGTTTTTTTTATATTTTTACCTATTACGAGTTATTTTTCACTTTTTTGTTTAATTTCAACTTTTTACACTTTTTTACCTATTACGATTTTTTTTACCGAAAATTTAGCCGCACTAAAAATAACGCGTCCGAACAGTTCGATGAGACGAGACTAAGTGTAAGGAATTAATGAAAAATACTCTTTTACAAAATGAAGATATTGAATCTGACTCAGAAAAATCCGATAAATGTGAGGATACTTTTTCATTATGGACTAGCCATTATAAACTGGTTCATAGAAATTGGAAAATCAACAAGACTGAAGATATACTGTCTGATGAACTTTAAGTTTAGTTGAGGACTCTTGTTTGAAGACTGAACGAAAATCCGTTGGATATTTGGAAAGATTATAAATCACAGTTTCCCAAGCTTTACAAGATCGCTTTTAAATACCTTGCAATGGTGGGAACATCGGTTCCGATGTGAACATCGGACTCAATAAAGAAACAGATTGAGTGGTGAAAGATTTTTGGAAAATATAATAATAAAAAATAATTAAACAAAAAACAATCGATATATTTTATGAAATATCGATGCAACATCGATGTATTTTATGAAATATCGATGCAACATCGATGTATGTTTGTGATGCATCGCATAGAAAAAAACATCGATGTTTTTTTACAGTGTCGATCCCTATATCACATACATTTATAAATTTATTTCCTATTTAAATTTAAAGCCTTTTCTTTGTTACGCGCCAATCACTAACCCATAAAAAAAACAAATTACTTTTCAAAACCGGTTGAGGGGGTATAAAGCTGGCCCGCAAGCTCAGTAAGCAAATTTTCTCAAACCGCGTGTTGGGCAAGGGTTTTTGTCCAATTAACAAATTGATAGCCAAAAGAAAAATGTCGTTTCTTTTTTAATAATAACTTTTTTGAAATTATTTATTTTTTCTTTTGTTGTAATACAATTCAAAAGTACAAAATTGAACTAAGAAAATTGCTTGTGGTTACAAAAATTATGACTTTTGAGATCCTTTCTCAATGGCAGTTCAAAACGAATTAGAACCGAAGTCAAAGAAAATTAGCATAAGTCAAATTAAAAAAGATGGCTAATTCAGCAATATTAGCGCGAAATTCAACTTTACACTGACCAAAATTTGCAACCACAAGTACAAACATATAATTTTATACAATTCAAAAATTCATAAAATACTTATTATTAAATATATAAATTTTCACAAATAGAATAAAAAAATATATAAAATCAAAGATTTCATTTAACACCGGCCTCCTTGCACGGCTGCTGATACAGGCTGCAACTATTTATTAGCACTACAATTCATTTTCATTCAGCACTGGTAGGGGAGCAAGTTTATGAATAGGCCTTCTAAAAACGCCGTTTTTGGTTTTGACTTGAACAACCCGAATCTTGCCGTCCGTGCCTGTTTCTACAGCAACAACTCTGCCTAGTAGCCACGTTTGCGGTGGAAGATTGTCGTCGTGTACGGTTACGACGGTTCCGACCTCTACGTTTTTTTTTTTTTTTTAGAACAAACACAAACTGCGAAGCTTTTGGCATGTCTGCAGAAAACACCCAGAGTCTTTGGCGGGAATCGAACCCGCAACCCTCTGACTGATAGTCCGGCACACTATCGCATAGCCTATCGGGGCACCCACTTCACCTTCTGTTGCTGCTGGAGCACGTAGTCCTTTTGCCATGCAGACCAGAAACGTTCCTTCAGGCACGATAGCGCTTGAAACCGCTTCAAGTAGTTGAGCTTGCCTGTCGTCGAGCTGGGATCGGGTAGTGCCTTGATAGAATACCCTATTATCAAGTGGCCTGGTGTTAGGGGGTCCCCGTCGCATGGGTCGCTCGACAGCGGTGCTAGTGGTCGGGAGTTCAGCATTGCCTCTACGTTCACTAGAGCGGTGTTTAATTCTTCGAGAGTCAGTCCAGCGCTTCCGACGGTTCTTAGTAAGTGATGCTTTGCACTTTTCACAGAAGCCTCCCATAGCCCCCCGAAATGAGGAGCTCTGGGAGGTATGAACTGGAATTCTACACCTTTATCGGCCATGGCTGCTTCTATTTTCCGCCGTTCTTTCTCTGATGCGGCCTTCGGACTCAGGCGATTTGCGGCACCGACGAAATTTGTGCCGTTGTCGCACCACATCTTACTCGGCAGTCCTCTTCTCCCCACGAACCTAGACAAGGAAGATAAGAAAGAGTCTGTCATTAAATCAGAAACAGCTTCTAGATGGATAGCCTTTGTGGCGAAGCACACAAAGACTACTATGTAGTTTTTTACTGGGGGCCCGAATTCTAGTGGTAGTATAAACCGTTCCACAAAGATCTACGCCACACACCCAAAATGGCCTAACCGCAGTCACTCGATCTTTCGGCAAATTACCCATAATTTGGGTTAGAAGCTTCGGTTTATACTTACAACATACAACGCAATTGCGAACTGTCCTTCTGGCTACTTCTCGAGCATTTACTAACCAAACTCTCTCTCTCATAAGAGCAAATAGCAATTTTGGGCTAGCATGAGAGTTAGTTTTATGTAAGTGTTCCAAATACACTTTTACAAAATGCGAGCCTTTCCCCAGAAGCAAGGGATGTTTCGTCTCATCTTTTATAGGAGTATTCAATAATCGTCCACCTACGCGAAGCAAATTGAACAAAACACCGTGTTTTTCATATTCTTGAATAAACGGACTCAAAGAGCGAATACAAGAATTTGGAACCAGGCCCTTACGAATTAATTTTTATTCATCTAAAAATTAAATTTCTGTAACAGCTCAGCAATTTTTAGAAATGAGGAATTTAACTCTTTAACAGATAATGTGACCTGAGTTTGGTTGGAACTCTTCCCTTTAAATTTCCTTATTGCTCTGGGGCCAAATTACCGCATTCGTGATCGAATGAGCTATCGTATCGAATAATGATTTCGATATCGAAATTACTATAAAATGTACTAAATTTCGTATGCGGTAATTTGGCCCCTGAGCACATAAGCGAACACTCGTGTATGAAGAGAAGCGATTCAGAGACTGTATCAAACCATTCTCACTAATTTCAGTTACCACCATGACAAGTTTTGATTTTCTCTTCTATAAGGATGCTAACTCAGGGGGTTAATCAAAATGTAAATTTTTTGGCCATTTATCTGGTGGAAGGTACAAAAAACTTGGGCCTGTAAACCAAATAGTGTTCGTCAAATCATCAACATCACTCCCACGTGACACAATGTCAGCAGGATTATCTTTAGAAGGCACATGCTGCCAAAGACGAGCATCTGTCCATTCTTGGATTTCACTTATTCGATTTCCAACAAATGTGGATAGTGAAGACGGATGGCTTTGCAACCAATGCAGAACTATTTCAGAAATGTGGTAGTAGAGGTTTTATAGGACGCCAAAGCTTCGCCAGTAGATGTGCAGCACAAAGTTCAAGTCGTGCAACAACCATATGCATTATTAGACGCATCCGAAAAACCATGCACTTCACAATTGACTGTAGAACATTTTTTTTTTAATACATTTAATTTATTTATTGGATCTTCAGAAATGAAATGACAATAAGTTTTCGAATCCTAACACTAAAAGAAAATAAAAAGTCCAGCCAGTGCTAGACAAAATATTATGATACTACAAAAAATTTATATCCACTGATCCAGTCATCTGTTTTGCGCTTGAGTTAAAGCAAGGGTATCGCTCCTTCTCAACCGAACATGGCCAGTAAAGTTAAGGATATCTCGTGCAAGTGGGTTTGGATGGTGTTCAAGTTTGCTGACATATTTTGAGGCGTGTTTTGTAAATTCGACTTTCACCAAAGGAATGCCTAGATCTTTGTGGATTCGAGAATTTTTAACATACCATGGAGCTGCAGTAATTGTACGTAGAATCTTATTTTGACCCCTTTGAATTTTTTCAATGTTGGATGCTGAGGCAGTACCCCATAATTGAATTCCATAACACCAGATTGGCTTTAAGGCCCAACTATAATATGCATAAGCAAGCTTAAGCAAATTGCAAAAGTTAACGAAAAGGCTGTCAAATGCATAACCAGTTCAGAGTTAACTTTTAGGTGGCTACAATGACTTTGAAACTTTTTGTCCACAGTTGCTCATTTATGTTTAAAAAAATGTTTTTATTTTAACAAAAAGCCATTAAATGACTATATTTTATAAATATTATTATATTATTTTATAATTAAAAGAAAACTTCGTACCCGAAACGCATAATTTTTCCTTTTTTTTTTAATTTATCGGCAAAAGTACTAAAATGTACAGCTGTGGCAGCACTACATTGTAAATAATAATAAACGTTTACATATGTTTTGTTAATTTTCGTATTGTGTTTGCAAAAGTGGAGAAAAAACTTAAAAATTTAAATAATATAAAAATATTAAAGTTAGCGCGTGAAGGCCTGTGCACATTAAAAGAAATAAGTGAACTACACTGTAAAAGAAGAAGACGCTCTTGTTCTGTCATAGAAATAACCGCGACAGAAAGACATTTTTGTTAAAATAAAAAGGGTCCCTTTTATTGTAAAGGCACTTATTTGTTTCCGCATTTTCTATTAAATTTAAAAAAAATATATTTTCTTCCATCTTGTTCAAAACACAAACAAACAACAACAAACAGCTGATTCCGTACAGAATGTGCGATCAGTTTCGCTTTTTGCTTAAGCAAATGACAGTTGAAAAACTTAACGAAAAGTTTCGTTAAGTACATTATAGTTTGCCACATACAATTTATATGTGTTCGCACGTTTGCTTAAGCTAGCATATGCACATTATAGTTGGGCCTTTAGAATTGCATTGTACAACAAAAGCTTGCAATCCAACTTTAATGTCTTATTTCTGCCGATTAACCAATTAAGTTGCACTGCTTTTAATCTCATTTGTGTAAGTTTCGCTTCAATATGAGACTTCCAAGTTAAACGACGATCGAGGTGGATTCCAAGGTATTTGACTTCATTGTGTTGCGGGATAATTTGATTATTTATTCTGATGAACGAGCATGTATCTTTTCGCAATGTGAAAGTTATATGAATACATTTCTGTTCGTTAACCCTGATTTTCCAAAGCTCAAGCCAATTCTCTAGTTTATAAACATATTTCTGCAAGTTCTGTGATGCTATTTGATGGTCCTTATGAACGCTAATAAAGGCTGTATCGTCTGCAAAAGTTGAAGTATGTATTGTGGTGTCTAACGGCATATCGGATGCATAAATCAAATATAAAGTTGGACCCAGTATGCTACCCTGGGGTACTCCTGCTTCAATTGGCTGAGCGGGGCTTAAAAAATCGCCTTCTTTGATTGTAAATTTGCGACCATATAAATAACTTTTTATAAGTTTGTGGGTGTTAGCAGGCAGAGTTAATTTAATTTTATGCATTAAGCCTTCATGCCAGACTTTGTCGAACGCTTGCGACACATCAATGAAAAGGGCGGAGCAGTATTTTTTCTCTTCAAACGACTGTCTTATCACATTTACCAATCTGTGTGTTTGTTCGATGGTACTGTGTTTAGCTCTGAACCCGAATTGGTGATTTGGAATACATTCAGTGTCGTTCAGAATTGGAATCAACTTAGCCAATAACAATTTTTCAAACAGTTTTGAAATTGTCGGCAGTAGACTAATTGGCCTATATGACTCTACTTTAGTGGGGTCCTTCCCTGGCTTAGGAATCATGGTAATCATAGATACCTTCCAATCTGCAGGATAGTATTCTAGGCGTAAAATAGCATTGAAAATAAATAAGATAATTCTTTTAGCTACACGAGGTAACTCCACAAGCATTTTGTTGCTGATTTTATACATACCTGGAGCTTTTTTAAGATTCAGAGTACCAATAGCGCTTTGAACATCATTAAAGCTAAGTCTTAGAGGTACAGGAGGTCTAATAACGAGTGGAGGCAAATCAGATGCATTATTTGAGTTGTTTATAGTAAACACATTTCTCAAATGGTTAACAAATAAAATCCCCTTCTCGGAATCATTTCTAGCCCAGTCACCAGTCGGATTTCGCAGAGGAGGCTTTCCTCTAACTGGTCTTTTTAAACCTCGTGCCGCCTTCCATAATGAATAGTCAGATTGTGGGGTACTATCAAGACCCTCCAAGTAAGATTTAAGTGAAGCCATTCTTTGGGTTTCTAAAAAATTTCTTAGTATATCTCTGCATACCCGTAGCCTAGCTTTCAGTTCAGGAGACCTGTGAATTTGCCACTCTCTTCTAACTCTTCTTTTTTCTGACAGGAGATGATCGAGTTCAGCGAAATAAGTTCTATTTGTCCCACTTTTGCACTCAACGTCGTATGTGGAGGCGTGATGTACAGCTCTTCGTATGTCCTCAGTAAACTTGCCAATCGACCCATCAATATCCTCGGTAGTTCTCAACACTACATTTTCCGTGCAGTGGGAACTTAAATACTTTTTATACTTTATCCAACTTACTCTGGTTTTAGATATGTCCCGAAATGGAGAGCCATTCCCTTGAAGGAAACGCATTGAAATAATAGAAGGAGAGTGATCTGAAGACAAGTCTAATGAAGGCTCCACTTGCATCGATTCTACAGGGATATTTTTCACTACTCCGAAGTCAATAACATCGGGAATCTTCCGTCGGTCCGTCGGCCAGTAGGTGGGATGACCGCTTGAGAGTACATCTAATCCCATTTTTGCAATGGTGTTGAAGAGTTCACGACCCTTCGGGGTCACCAGACGTGAACCCCCAAAAATGTGTTTGGCGTTAAAGTCACCAGCAACTAAAAATCTAGCTCCAAGGGAATTGAAGAAGCTGTAGTATTGGTGTTCTTTTATTGAAAATCGAGGCGGCGAATAAATTGATGATAAAACAAAATTGTATTGACAGAATTCAATACAAATGTTTGTTGCTTGTAGGTAATCCTCACATATGTTGTTCATTAAATAATGTTTTATTCTGTTCTTTCTAAGAATTGCCGAACCTCCACATGCTCTTCCGCGTGGATCTTTAGTATCATATAACACGTAGCCATTAATTTTGAAGTACGCTGTCGCCGTCAAGTGAGTTTCAGAAATCATCATGACATCAATCTGCTTATCCATCAGGAAGTGTTCCAGTTCGTTTTTATGTTGGCGGAGGCCGTTCGCGTTCCAAAAACAAATTTTTAAACAAATCATTTCTTTAAAATGGCTTGTAAGATAGTGGATTGCATTTTCAGCATTTCCTGCATCATGGATGTCATAGTGGTCGTAAAAGTGTTCATAGTTTGGACAAGAGTCTGCAATGTAGTCTCTAGATAGTTAATATTAGGCTCGAAATATTGTGATTTTCTTCTAGCTTGCGTATTTGGATGATATCATAGTTCTTGGCAGTACTATTGAAGATCATTTAAGGAACCTTAAAATAGTCTTCGATCGATTAGTGGCAGCCAAACTGCGAATAAACAAAGAAAAATGTACTTTTGCGAAGAAGAAAATCCGGTATTTGGGTCATATTATCAGTGAGCAAGGTATAAACACTGATCCAGAGAAGGTTAACGCTGTCGTAGCTTTACCGGAGCCAAAAACCATCAAAGAGTTGAGATCCTTCCTTAACACCGCAGCCTGGTATCGCCGTCTCATACCGAATTTCTCTACAATCACAAGTCCATTAAATAACCTCTTGAAGAAAACGAAGAAATGGGAATGGGGTAAAGATCAGAAGATTGCCTTCGATGAAATTAAACAAAAGCTAATAGAAGCTCCCGCCCTTACATGTCCTGATTTTAGTCGTACGTTTTCATTACAAACAGATGCGAGTGATGTTGGCCTAGGCGTGGTGTTGACCCAAGAATTCGAGGATGGAGAAAAAGTGATTGCTTCTGCCAGCCGTACTCTATCTGCTCCCGAGAAGAACTATACGGTCACAGAGAAGGAATGCCTTGCAATAATCTGGGGAATTCGTAAAATGAGGCACTATATTGAAGGCTATCATTTCGTGATAATAACTGATCATCAATCATTAAAATGGCTAAACTCAATACAATCACCTTCAGGCCGAATCGCACGCTGGGCCTTTGAAATGATGCAATTTGACTACGAGATACGATACCGCAGAGGTAAATTAAATGTAATTGCAGATTCACTCTCTAGATATCCTTTAGACCAACCAAATAACTTTACTGCTACACTTCAAACGCTTATCAAAGGTGATACTGTCGATGACCAATGGTACAACACAAAATTAAAGACGGTACAAGAGACACCAGAAAAACTACCAGATTATCAAATTGACGACAATGGGAATCTTCGGCGGCACATATTTGATTCCAACGCATATAAGGAACAGGATCCGGTTGCTTGGAAATTGGTCGTACCAAAATCTGAACGACATCGCGTACTTTTAGAATCTCATGATGATGTAACTGCTGGACACCTGGGTATAAATAAGACTACCGCGAGAATAACAGAATTGTATTATTGGCCAGGTATGTTTCGGGATATTGCAAAGTATGTGCGGAAATGTGAGGTGTGTCAACGGTACAAACCGCTCCAGCAATTACCGGCCGGGAAAATGTGTTCTTCTCAGGCTTCCCAACCCTGGCACACAGTCTGTGCAGATTTTGTAGGTCCACTACCGCGATCTAGTCATGAAAATACTATTCTGATCGTATTCTTCGATAAATTTAGTAAGTGGTCGGAATTCGTCGCTGTTCGACAGGCTACCACCAAATCTTTCATTAAGGCATTCAGAGAGAGAATTTTAGCACGATTTGGTGTTCCATACATTCTCTTAACTGACAATGGAACTCAGTTTACTAGCCGTGAGTGTCAAAAATATTTCCGATCACTGGGAATTAAACAACAATTTACTGCACCATATTCACCACATGAGAATCCTACCGAAAGGACTAATCGTACTGTCAAGACCATGATCGCACAATTTACAGAGAATAACCAGCGAAAATGGGATGAAAAACTACCTGAGTTGTCCTTAGCTTTGAACTCCAGCAAACAAAGCTCAACTAAATTCAGTCCAGCTTACCTAACGCAGGGTAGAGAATTACGTCTCCCCAACACATTGTTCAACGAGAGAACCCAATCGGAAGTGATGGAAAATCATATAAACCCGGGAGAAAAGCACTCATATCTTCAAGAACTCTTCATATTTGTTCAGGAAAATCTACAGCGCGCAGGAGCAAACCAAGCAAAATTTTATAACTTGAGACGTCGGGATTGGTCCCCTAAAAAAGGAGATTTGGTGTTATTAAAGAAACGAACGTTATCAAAAGCGGTTGAATTTTTTAATGCTAAACTTGCCCCTAAATTTGAAGGTCCCTTTGTTGTTGCCGAATACATCTCTCCAGTTATTGTGCGTCTTACGGACAGAGATAACAAGAAGGATCGAGGGACCGCTCACATTAAAGATTTAAAACAATTCCATGATTAAAAATTAATTTGCTATTACCACTTCTTATTTTTCCTCAGAATTCTATAATGACTGATGACATCAAATTTCAACGCAGTTGCAAACGATTCCGAGAGTCCATGGATCGCGAAAACCACAAAAGGAAAAAAACGATTGAAATTCAGTCGATAACATACTTGCCAAATATCAACGTCCGGATTTCTCCTGTGAGCAGTGCAAAGAAATCCGATGCATTAGCCCGGTTGGTTGAGGATTTGGGAATCAATAAATATGAGACAGAGACTTGTGAGTTGAGAATTCCCGATGTGCTTGCAGTTGTACAACCCATAGAACCTGGGAAACGAACCCGTTTCCTAATCAAAACTGACACGCATGAGGTGGAAGTATATATACGTCGATCTCTCGACATTTGGATTGTCCATGGGAATGAAAAGCTAATTTTTCCAAAACCCAGAAATGATGTGACGATACCCAGATAAATAAACAAAAAAAGAAAAAAAAACCCAAACCAGGGGGGAGATGTAACGAAATAATTCGCCACAAACATACATACATATGTATTTTCTTATTATTTTTTTTTCTCAATGAATTGTTAATTAATTTTATTCGCATTATGAAATATAATATTTAGTTTAAGAATAGAATGTATGTATATACATACATATGTATTTTATTATTATGTTTTTATTTGTTAAGTTAATTTTATTCACATTATGAAATAAAATATTTAGTATAAGAGTAGAATGTATAAGAGATTTGTAAGAGAGAGCCCAGCAACCAACTCCCTTTCTTTACATATACAATTCTGTTCACTTAAAGCTGTCGTGGTTATCACTATTGCATTGCGTAAATATCAACCCTACTTCAGTTGAGCTTGTGCTGTCAATGTGGACGGGCAGTTATCGCAAGTTTGTAATAGCTTCGATAGCAGCCATACACACGCAGACCAAATCTCAACTCAGTAGTAGTGCATAGGGTATCTACTGGTATTTACTGCCATAGATCCCAGGCTTTGTAATGGTGTCTACTGGTATTTACAGCCATTGATCCCAGGCTTTGTAATGGTGTACAGGGTATCTACTGGTATTTACAGCCATAGTTCCCAGGCACTATATAGAGTTGTAGCACACAGTGAAACTACTGGTTTTTATAGCCATAGTTCACAGGTAATAGTGATTAACACACTAACAACCTTAATAATCTCCACTTTTTAAAAGGCCACTCTTTAAGCGAAGGGGGAGTCGAATTTTGTAACTGGTCATTGACGGTTGTTCTATACGGGTACTTTATTGATTGCTGGGCTTGATCGACGTAAAATATTTTGTGAGCCAATAATTAAAATCATAAGTTTACAAAGAATTTAAATAAAGAATATAAATAATATTAAAAAAAAGGACTCTGGTTCCGCTGGACTACCCTGGAAAAAGGTATTATAATACATCGTTGGCAGTATATAAATCAATTAGAATTTTTGGCCCCTCATATGATTTCACGACCGTAAGTTTTAGTAGTTACAATTTTAATAAGTAATACATTTTTAAATTTAAAATTTTTTATTTGTGTCGTTTAGGGTTCGTTCAACAATAAATATTGTTGAGCAAATTTCGCCAGCATCAAATAAAAACAACGAAACACCTCAATATTTTACATCATGTCATGACGATTCACAAGCAAGTAACAATTCTTTAAATGAAATACAATTTGCAGAAACACAGTTTCTAGAACCAGAAGAGCTTTCCTCTTCATCGGCAGTTGCAAAGTCTATACCACAAAAACAGAAGAAAAACAAGTAAGAGTGCTATATTCGGCTGTGACGAATCTTAAATACCCTTCACCTAAGCGTAATAAGAAATACAGAAACTACACTAGACTAGAATATCCTAATTCTGTGTTTTCTATTCAGTCTTAGTGCAAATTTTATTAGTATTTGATATATTGTTTGAAAGACAATTTTACGACCAACATAATTTATGTTAAATATTTTGAAATTTTGTCTAATTTTCACCATTTTTAATTGATTTAATTACCAATTCTTACCATAATTTGCAGAGTCTGTCTGATGTTCATAATAATCTTGAGTGTAACTTAACAAACAGAAAGGGGTACAATTCGGTTTTAGTGATTTTGCTTAAAAAAAAAAAAAAAAACAAAAACAAATAGGGCTTTTAGAGGAGATACCAGCAAAAAAAAATTTGTTGGCGGTCACGCCTATTTTCGAGGGGGCGGGCCCTTAAAGTTGAAAATATATAGGCCTATATCTCGGGAACTACTGGGTGTCTAATAATTTGTAATACATTAAATAAAAGGTATTAAAAATACCTTTCCAACGATATATATCATGATTATAAAATATGGACTGAATATGGGTTAAATCCGAAAAGAAGATTTTTTGACCCGAATTTATTTGTTTTTTGGAAATGGTTCTAT
This sequence comes from Bellardia pandia, assembly GCA_916048285.2. NCBI lineage: Eukaryota > Metazoa > Arthropoda > Insecta > Diptera > Calliphoridae > Bellardia > Bellardia pandia. The sequence goes on from OU696533.1 coordinate 67,723,783, forward strand.
ATGGCAAGTATGACATATTATGGGCCGATCTTCTTAAATTTTGGAACAGTTATTTTCATGCATATGAGGATATTTCACGTCGAATTTCAACATAATAACGGTATATTTAAGATATATATTAGTATTAACGTGGATTTCGGTAGTGGACCTTATGTGAGCGATATAGTCAAATATGGACCGATATTCTCAAAATACAGCAGTTAGATTTAGGCATGTATGTAAATGATCCGTGTAAAATTTTGGATTGGTACTCTTATTTATAAGCGATTTATGAGTGTTAAAGTGATTTTCGGAAGAGGGCTTTATATGGGGCATACGGTTAAAATAAGACCGAAATTAACAAAATTGTGTGGAATGATTTTTGTATATATGTAAATGATCTGTACAAAGTTTTGAGTTGGTAACGATATTTATACAATATATATAGGGAATAATGTCTTTTTCAGATGTGGTCCTTGTATGGGAGCTATGACCAGTTGTGGGCCGATCACCATAAAATTTAGTACAACAATTTATTTGCCTCTAAAGAGTATTTATGTAAAATTTTACCCGTTTAACATTATTTATATCTGTTTTATATGTATTTAAGTGAATTTTGGAAGTGGACTTTATATGGGGTCTATGGTCAAATATGGACCGAACTAAAAAAAATTTCGTTTTGCGATTTATTTTTGCACAAAACTTAGTTTTGCTGAATTTTGTCTTGATATTCCAATTTTATAGGCATTTATTTATCATTAAGCCATATTTCGGGAATATATATATTTGTATGGGGGCTATGAGAAATCATGGACCGATTTTTACTATTTTCCGCACACTTTCTTCTTTTATAGTACAAACAACGTATACAAAATTTTATGGTATTATCTGCAATATATTTCAAAATATTGCAATAAAATGGACGAAAAATATCAAATTTTTATAGAGGTGGTCTCACATATTGGTTCATAACTCTGGTTGACCTAAACCGATTTTGCTGATTTTAAATAGCAAACTTTTCGAAAGCACTTCTGACAGAATTATTGAAGGTTTGGATCCCGAACATATCTTGGGACTTCAAAAAACTGATTTCAACATCCAGACAGACAGACAGACAGACGGACATGGCTTAATCGACTTCGCTATCTATAAGGATCCAGAATATATATACTTTATAGGGTCGGAAAATTATATTGTGGAAATTTCACACGGAATGACAAACTTATATATACCCTTCTCACGATGGTGAAGGGTATAACAAACGAGTATGTGAAAAATTTGATGAAAGTGATAACATTTTTGCGGATGCAGTGGAAACGTTAAAAAAATTCTGCAAATCTAAAGAAGAAAAAGAAAGACGAAGCGAAAGTGATACCGTTCATGCATTTGGTAAAATGATATGTGCAACATTAAACTCTTTAAGTGAGAATAAACAAACAAGAGCAATAAAACTAATAACCGATGTGCTTACACAGTTAAAACTGGAGCCGGAATAAATATGCTAATTTTATTATTTCTTATAATGTACTGATTTAAGCTACTTTTTTAAACATTCTCAGCTTCTGTTTAGTTTTGCCTTTTGTTCAGTCTTAAGCTAAATTTACACGATTGAAATTTTCTTCAAAATTGCTCTTCAAAATGCTTCAAACTCGTGTAAACAGCAAAATTTCTTAAAAATTTATTTATTTAATAACTATTAATAACTATTAAATAAATAAATTTTGAAGAATTTTTGCTGTTTACACGAGTTTGAAGCATTTTGAAGAGCAATTTTGGAGAAAATTTCAATCGTGTAAATCTTTTAATCACTTTAAATCAAAAATAATTTTATTTAAACTAATACATATCAGCTGAAATTGAATTCATTCCCTTTAAATCAAAAATAATTTTATTTAAACTAATACATACAGCTGAAATTGAATTCATTTATTTCACAAATTTTATATTTTATTATTTTTTAATTTAAACTCATTTCATTTTTCTTTACAAAAAGTACATGTTTTTATGTTAAGTTTTTTTTAAATAACAAAGATCTCATTGTTTTAATTAAAAAATTGAAATGTTTAATAGGACATTTTTATATGTTTTTAGAAAATTTTAAGAATTTAAAATTAAACAATAAAATAAAAAACATTTAAATAAAATTAAATTTTAAATTAATTGGAATTTTGGCTAGCAATTGCCCCTTCGTTACAGAAGTATTTTGCTAGTTGATTTCTTAATTGAATTGCATTTTCTGTTGATCTTCTAATGGAAGTTGTTGTAGATCTAAGTGCTTGGCCACCATTAGCTCTTATTTCAGTGCGCCAATCACCTTCATGAATTGTGCCATCCTCACCCTCACGGTCAATAAAGTTAAATGGACAGTACCACCTTTTGTGATCATTAAGCATTATGAAATTATGTAATGCCATGCATGCTAAAACGATAATTTCACAATTGCTAGGTGAACACTCTAATGTTGTTAGTAGTATTCTCCAACGTGCTGCTAAAATTCCAAAACAGTTTTCAATAACCCTTCTCGCACGGGATAACCTGTAATTGAAAGTAGTCTTTTCTCTATCAAGATTGACACCTGGATATGGGCGCATAAGATTTGTCCGCAGAGGAAAAGCTGCATCTCCTATAAAATAATGGGGGAATACAGTGGAAGATGACGGGGATAAGGGTTTGTTTGGTGGTACGGAAATAGTTTTATTTAGAACTGATTGCCCGAAAGGACACGTACGATTCCTTTAAAAAAAATGATTAGAAAAAGCAAAGAAAAATGTAAATTTTAATTGAATTGCATACCACCATCACTTTGACAACCATAGCTTCCCACACTCGCTGCTATGAATGTATAATTAGCATCGCAGGCGCCCATCAAAACGATGCTAAAGAATTTTTTGTAATTAAAAAACATCGAACCGGAGTTTGGTGGACACTTTACAGCTATGTGTTTTCCATCTATGGCTCCAACGCAATTAGGAATATTCCAAAGTCTTTTAAAATCAGCCTCAATATCAACATATTGAGCAGTAGTGGCCTCGCTCACATAAATTGGAGACAGGAACTGCCATATCACTTCACAAGTCTCTAAAATAATGTTACGGATTGTTGTTTTTCCCAATTTATGGCTCCAAGCGATAGATTGAATCGAGTTGCCATGTGCCAAATATCTACAAAGGCAAGTATTTAAAAAAATCAATACAAAATTAAAAGAAAAAACTTACAGAAGTGTTATTGAAAGTCTCTCCTCAGGTAATATACGTTGACCCGGTTTCCTAAGAGAGCTTTTGTAAGAGAGCTTTTGATAAGCGTTAACAGCAGATCTAAGACATCTTTTGTCATTCTCGTATGAAGAAATAAATGTTCTTCATCAAGTTTCTTTATTTTTTTAAAAACCTTTTGATGATATCCCGATGAAAACCAATCCTTGTTAATTGGTCGGGCATACCATCTTCTCTTACGGAACACTCCTTTTGACTTCTTTTTTTTGTATATTTCGCACAAAGTTAAAAAATTCACCATAATGCCCATGTCGTCCATATCGGAATCTGATGTGTAATCACTACTTATACTCATTTTTTAACCTTTATTTTATAAATGTTAAAATTGCTGTCTTTTTAATTTTGAATTATAAATTGGCGCAATTTCCTTTTTGTTTTTGATTTATTTTCGCGGTATGTGTTGTCTGTTTACCTAAAACAGCTGATACGTTTATACGGAAAAACTAACTACAAAAATTTAACAACAAAACGACACGGAACAGAACAGCAACAGAAAGTAGAGACTAATGAAGCCTTAAAGCAGGGAAAGGCAACCTATACTATTACATTTTGCAATTGTATTAGTAATATACTCTCTTCGCTCTCAACACAAATCGGTGTTGTCAGAAAACTTTCGTCACTTATTGTAGTAAACTAATTTAATTTTTTTTTCTTTACATTTCATTTCTTTTATTTTTTTTACTTAATTTATTTTTCATAATTATTAAATGTAAGTTATAAGACATGTTATCATTATTATTGTTATAAACTTTTTTCAGATTGCCTAAGAGATTTTTTTATTATGTTTAGAAACATGTTGCCAAAGATTCTCTTAAGAATCAGGTAATATTTTATACAACCAAACTCTATCAACTTAGTAAGAGCCTAAACCCTTTTCCTATAAATACTAACAACAGTGTTGATATAAATTACACATAATTTCTTTATTTTAATTTTTACAAGAAATCATATTAATAATATTGGTGTAGAATTTCTTGATGACTAAAATATATATTTTGATAGTTCTTTTTGTATGTCATTTGCTATTTGTCAAAGATTTTGTTATTATTACCAATGTTGGGTTAAGCGGGAAAATAAATAAAAGTAGTATGTGAGTACTAAAATATAACCGGTACTTGAGTATGGTTATTTCAAGTATTGTACTCGTGGACCCGCCCATACGAAGTATAGCGACGAACATTTCTTGGTCGGAAAAAACTTATTTCACTTCCTTTTTCTAGAATTGTCTGAATTGAACAAACGTGTCTTAAAATTGTTAAATCAATTTCTGAAATTTGTTGCAGCATCGTGGTGCGAAAACTCTTAAAACTTAGAATTTTATATGCTGAGGTAATATAGTATATTTTCCTGAAAATATTTAATGTTAATAAATTTCCATGTGTATTTTAATAGCTTTGTTCCGACGAAGATTTCTCGGATCGATAAACACGTTTCTCAAAGTCAGGGAAAAGCTCACACCTTTCAACATTTTAACACATCGTTTAAAATTGGTTACGTGAAATTTTACAATATTATTTCAATTGAAATTATTCCAAGCCAAAATAGTACCCTGGATTGTATATTATAAATCAACTTTGCCTTAACTGATCCCAAATTCAAGGAAGAAAAATTCGGAAAACTACTGAACCTATAGTATATACATTTTTGTAGGAAGACCAATTGGTCTTTCTACCATCTCCATCTAATTTTCGCCCAACCCTCGTCAAGTAATTTCATCTTTAATCCTCATCTAATGTCATCCTTATAGTATGGAACACAGAAGAATGAATGAAGCTAAATCATGAAACGACAAAGGGCAATGAATGTAAAGGAAAGCCGAGAAAATGTCGATTAGTCGAGATGTATTAAGAGCTAAGTGAACAATAATAAGAAATTAGTTAAATTTGATAGCGGAGAGTAAAATAACATATATAAAAAAATTTGGAAGTAAAATATATATTTATAAGGCTCAGTGAAATAATAGGGAATTTTAAAAGAATTATAAAATTTGAAAATTGATATTATTGCACAAAAGTCTTAAATGCAACAAGTTAAGAAAAGTGCTTATAGAGTAAGTTTTTTGTTTAAGTTAAATTTGTTTCATTAAAGTTCTAATTTTATGATCGCGTTAAAACCAAAAAAATAATAATTAAAACCTATGAAAATATAAAACAATATATAAAATGAATAATACCTAAAACTAATCAACAATATACTAAATATCACAAATTACAACAAAATTACATACGAATCAAGTTAATAACAAATATGCAAGAACATCAGCATTAACATCATTTTTAGCAAAATCATCATCATTAAGTTCAACCAATGCAGTTCGCTGAGGCCTCATCGTTCTTCTTCAAATGGTTGGTGAGTTACAAAAACAATATACATATTAATATAATTTTAATTGGATTTTGCATATTACATACTTGTATTACTATAAGAAACAAGGAGAAACAAGTAGTTACAAGCAATTACCACGTCATCAGTAATACAATAATAAGAACAAGCATACTTATTCTGTTTTTTCTTCTTATTGGTTTGATTTTATTTGTTTGTTAATAATGCTAGATTGTATTTTTTACTTCTTTATTCTTTGTTAACTATATTCATGTAATTTGTTTAAGTATTTGATCCTCAAACGTGTCGGGAAAACGTTTACTTACCGGTGTTATTATTTTCGGTTATATCTGTTTGTTAAGATTTTAAATTCCAATTATCCCATTTTAATGGCACTTTATTGTTATAATTTTTGTTTATAATTTTCGTTGTTGTTATTTTTAAATCTTTATGAAATCATTTCAATATACATACAATTCTGGAATAACTAATCGTTTTAACATGTAATTTTGGTATACATATAATTTAAAATATTATAATAAATTTGCTTAGGAATTGTCAAATTCTGAAATATGAATTACTAAATTAAAGAGTTTTCATTCCTGTATGGCTTGATAGGACGTTAGGGAAGTTAAATGTGGGTTCCTGAAATTGTAATTTAGTGCTATTTAGGAAGTAGGTAGGTGTGGGTAACGATGCACTGATCTCTAAACATCTAAGAGATCAATATAAAGAAAATATGTTTAATAATTTGCATTAGAGTCATTCTCATAAAACCATAGTTTGGGGCTTGTTTTTTTTTTGCTATGGTTTACCTGGACCTGTTTAACGTAATTTTTTTTTTGTTTATTTAATTTAATTAGGGAGTCTATATAAAAGACTTGTAATTGTATGAGGCAAAACGATAGAGGACAAGAACCACCCCCAACCCGGCTGATCGCTAGCGATTTAAAGGCTCCCGCGTCTTCGCTCGTATTACTTTTAGAATGGTATTTTCTTTAGATTTTTTTTGAGAAAATATTCTATAAAGTTATTTCAATTGTTGGTCGTTTACATTACTGACAAATAGTTGCATTTATACATTACATTACAATAAAAATGGCGCCCAACGTGGGGCCAAAAATGTTCCTACAATATGGTTCATTTTTGGTTCTGAATCTTGTTATTTAGCTTTTTAGACTTCAATAATAGCTTGGTGTTTAATAGTTTTGCTTTGAGATTTTCTTCATGTGAATAAACGTGTATACTTTTATGGATTTTTAGATATTTGAATGACCAAAGATCGAATAATCTAACCGATTAGTCCCTACTCATTTCTTTCATATGATCTTTATCTAAAATTCAAAACCTATTGCCCACTTATGCGAGATTGTGCAGAATTTTAAATAATATAAATTTGGCAACTGAGTTATCAGCCACTAATATTATTTAGGAACATGTTAATTTGGCAAAGTGCTAATCAACATCCAGTAGTTTTTAGTTAGTTTATATAGTCAAGATAAATAAGCTAGCTGGTTTGTTCCACATTTATTATACCCTTCACCATCGTGAGAAGGGTATATATAAGTTTGTCATTCCGTGTGTAATTTCCACAAAAAAATTTTCCGACCCTATAAAGTATATATATTCTGGATCCTTATAGATAGCGAAGTCGATTAAGCCATGTCCGTCTGTCTGTCTGTCTGTTGAAATCAGTTTTTTGAAGTCCCCAGATATACTCGGGATCCAAACCTTCAATAATTCTGTCAGAAGTGCTTTCGAGAAGTTTGCTATTTAAAATCAGCAAAATCGGTTTAGGTTAACCAGAGTTATGAACCTATATGTGAGACCACCTCCATAAAAATTTGATATTTTTCATCCATTTTATTGCAATATTTTGAAAACTATTGCAGAGAATACCATGAAATTTTGTATACGTTGTTTGTACTATAAAAGAAGAAAGTGTGCGGAAAATAGTAAGAATCGGTCCATGATTTCTTATAGCCCCCATACAAATATATATATTCCCGAAATATGGCTTAATGATAAATAAATGCCTATAAAATTGGAATATCAAGACAAAATTCAGCAAAAATAAGTTTTATACAAACAGAAATCGCAAAACGAATTTTTTTTTAATTCGGTCCATGTTTGACCATAGACCCCATATAAAGTCCACTTCCAAAATTCACTTAAATACGTATAAAAGAGATATAAATAATGTTAAACGGCTAAAATTTGACATAAATATTCTTTATAGGCAAATAAATTGCTGTACTAAATTTTATGGTGGTCGGCCCAGAACTGGTCATAGCTCCCATACAAGGACCACATCTGAAAAAGAGATTTTTCCCTATATATATTGTATAAATATCGGTACCGACTCAAAACTTTGCACAGATCATTTTAATATATACAAAAATCATCCCACAAAATTTTGTGAATTTCGGTCTATTTTTAACCGTATGCCCCATATAAAGCCCTCTTCCGAAAATCACTTTAATACTCATAAATCGCTTATAAATAAGGCTACCAATCCAAAATTTTACACGGATCATTTACATACATGCCTAAATCTAACTGCTGTATTTTGAGAATATCGGTCCATATTTGAATATATCCCCCACATAAGGTCCACTACCGAAATCCACGTTAATACTAATATATTTCTTTAATATACCCTTATTATGTTGAAATTCTACGTGAAGTATCCTCATATGCATGAAAATAACTGTTCCATAATTTAAGAAGATCGGCCTATAATTTGTCATAGCTGCCATATAGAACCATTTCCAAAAAACAAATAAATTCGGGTCAAAGAATATTCTTTTCGGATTTAACCCATATTCGGTCCATATTTTATAATCATGATATATATCGTTGGAAAGGTATTTTTAATACCTTTTATTTAGTGTATTACAAATTATCAAGCACCCAGTAGTTCCCGAGATATAGGCCTATATATTTTCAACTTTACGGGCCCGCCCCCTCGAAAATAGGCGTGACCGCCAACAAATTTTTTTTCCTGGTATCTTCTCTAAAAGCCCTATTTCATTTTGTTTTTTTTTTGAGCAAAATCACTAAAACCGAATTGTACCCCTTTTTTATACTCTGTTTGTTAAATTACACTGAAGATTATTATGAACATCAGACAAACTCTGTAAATTATGGTAAGAATTGGTAATTAAATCAATTAAAATGGTAAAAATTAGACAACATTTCAAAATATTTAACATAAATTATGTTGGTCGTAAAATTGTCTTTCAAACAATATATCAAATACTAATAAAATTTACACTAAGACTGAATAGAAAACACAAAATTAGGATATTCTAGTCTAGTGTAGTTTCTGTATTTCTTATTACGCTTAGGTGAAGGGTATTTAAGATTCGGCACAGCCGAATATAGCACTCTTACTTGTTTTTATTTCTAATTGTGCCAATCTTCTATAGACCATTTATTATAACCGCTTATTAAACATGTTTTTATATTTAATTACCTAACAAACAATCACCATACAGGAAAAGAAAACTGGTGATATAAACTTGTTAAACATTTTACATACTGAGAGTTTTGTATAAGCTTTCATAATCTTTTTGCATTTAGTTCAGTTTAAAACTGAATTTATCATTTATTTTCTTTCAATTGATTTTTCTTGTTGTGAATTAAAATGCCACTGACATATACACCTAATCATACTGAGGAGCAGCCTCAAGATCAGGCTCAAAATATTTCCCAGCCTTCTCATTCTAATGCTCAAACTACAGCTCAATCTATAGCTGACCCCATTTGTCACATCTGTTCAGAAATAATGAGCGAAAAAACTGATTGTCTCTTAATTGTGCGGTGCAATCACGTTTTTCACAGAACATGTATTGAAACCCACTTGTCCAAAGACTTAAAATGTCCAGTTTGTTTATTGTCGTGCGAATTAGCTGATTTAAAGAAAATAACTTTTTCGATTAAACAGCCTCTCAAACAAAAAGGAAAGCCTCGCGGTGCAATGGCTAAACAGTACAATACCCGAAGTGTTAGTAGGAATTTGTTCCATGAACCACAATATCCATTAGTAGATCCAGGTGACCCTCAAGGTTTAAAAAGTCCTTCGAATGCATATGCAAATATGAACGTTGATCGGACTATAACCACAAACATGGTTCAACCTGTTGTTGATTATAATGAAATAAACAGGATGATTGAAATCAACATTACAAAAATTTTGCAAAATCTCAATCTCAGACCTAATGCTACTGCAGAAACTCAAGAACAACCTACTGTTCCACCAGTTAACCCATTACAACCAAATTACACATTACCACAAAATCCAGAGATTAACTCTCAGCCGTATTACCGTAATCACTCTGCAAATTATAATCATTTAACACCGTCTGGGTTAAATAGAAATTCCTTTTTGTCCACTTCTTCAACTTTTCCAACTGATAAAGTAACTTCTATTATTCAGAATTGGGGACTTAAGTTTGATGGTTCGCCCACCATTCCAGTGGAAGAATTCCTTTACCGACTACGTGTTTTAACTAATGAAAACTTTAATGGTGATTTTAATATTATCACAAAAAACCTACACATTTTACTGTCTGGAAAAGCAAGAAATTGGTTTTGGAAATACCACAAACAAGCCGAAAATATTGATTGGTATAATTTTTGTGAAGCCATTAAGTCGCAGTATAAAGATTCGAAATCCCCATATGATATTCGTGAAGAAATTCGCAATCGTAAGCAAAAACCGGGAGAAACGTTCGATATGTTCTTCGAATCGGTTTCCAGCACTGCAGATCGTTTACCAACTCCGATATCTGAGTCTGAACTCATTGAAATTCTCACACGAAATCTGAGACCAGAGATTCGTCACGAATTGTTATATGTAGATGTCATATCTATTCCTCAATTGCGAAAATTAGTGAAAAAACGAGAAAGTTTCCTGAATGATGAATATATTCGCAGAAACTTTACAACTCGTAATGCGAACAATACTGTTATACCCCGTAGACAAATTTCTGAAATTGAAGCAAGTGTTCGACTTTCAAATGAGAATTTAGCTGAAAATTCTGAAATTTCGATTAATGCTGTACAACAGTCTGATTCAATTCCTCGGTGTTGGAATTGTGATCAATCTGGCCACCATTGGGAAGACTGCCTCCACGATCGATCTATATTTTGTTATGGATGCGGGCAGAAAAACACATATAAACCTCAATGCCAAAGATGCCAGTCTCGTAAATCAAAAAACTTTAAACCACCCGTTCCTTAAAGGAAACAACAGTAAATAATACCCCTGATATTGACCATAACTTACCGGATTTACAAAATGATTTTACACCTGATTCTACTCCCGTTGTTTTTACTGACGGTAATTTAAATTCTAATTTGTCCAAGTCTGAAAATATTTCTCAAGATTTCTCTCGTTATAAAATTTTGAAACGAGATATACTTAAATGTCAGAATGAATCAGATTTTGATTGCTACAAAATTATATACCCAAAATTTCCATATCATAAGCGTTATGAGATGTATATTTCGAAACGAAATCAGATATTTAATGATTTTTCCATTGATCAATTGAACATTAAACCTACCAAACGCTCTACTTTGAAATTAAGAAAATATTATAAAACTCGAAAGCTTTGTTCAAAATTACTTATAGCTGCAATTATAAATAACCCTAATGACAAAAGATACTATGCGAAAATTTCATTTCTACACTTTAATGAATACGGTTTACTTGATACTGGTGCGAGTATCAGTTGTATCGGTTCTGATTTTGCTAGAGAAGATTTCTCCAAATTTAAAAATTTTTCCAAATGTTCTTCTTACGTAAAAACCGCGGATGGAAAACATCAAAAGGTAATCGGTTGGCTTAGCGTAGATGTTTGTTTCAAGGGAAAAGTTCGTTTGCTAAATTTGTTTATTATTCCTTCAATATCACAAAGGCTGATATTAGGAATAGATTTTTGGAAAAGCTTTGAACTAATACCAGACATTATAGAATCCGCAGATTTAATTGACAAATCTATTATGAACATTAGTCCGTCTGAAGTACTTACCTCTGATAGGAATCATAAAACTTTGTCCGAAAATTTGGAAAAAATTGCATCTGAGAATGATGAGGAACACTATTATCCACTAACAACTGAACAACGACAACAACTTGACACTGTGATCTCCTTATTTCCTAATTTCGAAAAGCAAGGACTAGGTAGAACTACTCTGATAAAGCATGAGATAGACGTTGGTGACTCCAAACCCATAAAGCAGCGATTTTACCCAGTATCTCCTGCTGTTGAAAAACTCATGTTTAAGGAATTAGATCGCATGATAGATCTAGGTGTAATCGAGCCATCAAGTTCTCCTTGGAGTTCGCCAATGAGGCTTGTTCTAAAACCTCACAAAGTTAGACTATGTCTCGATGCCCGAAAGGTAAATGCGGTAACTAAAAAGGATGCTTATCCTTTGCCCTTGATTGAAGGAATATTTTCTCGCCTTCCAAAAGCTAACCTGATTTCTAAATTAGATCTCAAGGACGCTTATTGGCAAATTGGTTTGACCGAGGAGTCTAAAGCGTTAACAGCATTCACAGTCCCTGGTAGACCCCTTTACCAGTTTGTTGTCATGCCATTTGGACTGTGCAATGCACCCCAAACGATGTGCCGTCTCATAGACGAGATTATTCCATCAGACCTGAAGAATAGCGTATTCGGATATTTAGATGATTTAATTATAGTTTCGGAGGATTTTGAGCAACATTTATCTGTTCTGGTTCGAATTGGTGATCAGTTTTGCAAAGCAAACTTAACGCTTAACATTTCAAAAAGTCACTTTTGCGTAACCAGGGTAAAGTACCTCGGTTATGTGATTGGCGATGGTGGCATAAAAACCGATCCGGACAAAGTGAGTGCTATACGTAAATGGCCTATACCGAAAAACATACGACAGGTTAGAGGATTTTTAGGTTTAGCCGGTTGGTATAGAAGATTTATAGATAATTTTTCAACATTAGTTTTTCCTATAACCGAAACTCTCTCAAAAAAGAAAAAATTTTCATGGACTTCGGAAGCTCAGATTGCATTTGATAAAATAAAGGCCCTTTTAAGCTCTTTACCAGTTCTTGTCAACCCTGATTTCTCAAAGAAATTTTATTTGCACTGCGATGCAAGCGATCACGGAATTGGTGCTGTACTAATTCAGTTAGATTCGGAGGGAAATGAAAGACCAGTAGCTTATATGAGTAAGAAACTCAACTCAGCCCAAAGAAACTACAGCGTTACAGAACGTGAATGCCTTGCTGCGGTAGAAGCGATATACTAGTTTAGGTGTTATTTAGAGCTGCAAGAGTTTGAAGTGATCGCAGATCACTCAAGTCTTGTCTGGCTAATGCGGCAAACAAATCTTAATGGTAGATTGGCCCGGTGGGTACTTAAACTCCAAGCATTTAAGTTTTCCGTGAGTCATCGTAAGGGAAAGGAGAACATTGTACCCGATGCTCTCTCGAGGATAGATGGAAATGACATCTCGGCTATCGATTCCCCTTTATCGGACATAGATTTGAACTCTCCATTTTTCAATAGTACAGATTATGAAAGATTAAAAGCAAAATTACGAGAGAATCCGGATAAATATCCTGACATTAAAATGGTAGATCGGTATGTTTACATACGAACTAATCATTACGATGGAGTGGAAGAAAATGAAATCAATAGCTGGAAACTTTGGATTCCACAGGAGTTAAGAAGAAATTTAATAGTTCGATTTCACGATTCACCTACTGCTTCCCATGGGGGAATGTACAAAACATTAGAACTGTTAAAACGAATGTTCTTCTGGCCAGGAATGGCGCGCGAAGTTCGCGAATTTGTTAGAAATTGTAACATTTGCAAATCCAATAAAGCACCAAATTTCATCATGAGACCCGAAATGGGATCTCAAGCTATTTCAGTTAGACCTTTCCAAAGGCTTTACATTGATTTACTCGGTCCATATCCGAGAAGCAAATCAGGACATATAGGGTTATTGATTGTGCTTGACCACTTCAGTAAATTTCATTGGCTTCAACCGCTAAGGAAGTTTACCTCAACAGCAATAAAAGAATTTTTAGAAAAACAAATTTTTCATGTTTACGGTGTACCCGAGAAAATAATTAGTGATAATGGGTTACAATTTAAAGCAAATGATCTCAATGCTTTCTTCACTACTTTAGGCATAACCATATATACACAGCCTTCTACTCCCCACAGGCGAATGCCTCCGAGAGGGTAAACCGCTCATTAATTGCGGGTATTAGAGCATATTTAAAGGGTGATCACACTAGATGGGATGAAAATCTGAGTGCAATAAGTTGTTCCTTACGCAACTCTAGTCATCAGTCTATAAAAAAGTCCCCATTTCACGCTTTGTTCGGGTTTGATATGATAACACACGGTACATCATATGCACTATTGAAAGATTTGAAACTGTTAGAGGAGCCTGGTTATAAACTAACTCGAGACGATAATTTGCAAATTATAAGAAAAGATATCCAAAAACATATAAAGCAAGCGTATGAACAGAATTCCCATCAATATAACTTACGCGCTAGACCAAAATCTTTCCGGGTTGGACAAGAAGTTCTACGAAGGAATTTTGTACAAAGCAGTTCCGAAAAAAGATTTAATGCTAAGTTAGCACCTTTATTTGTAAAAGCGAAAATCCGAGAGAAATTAGGAAAACATTATTATGTTCTCGAAGATCTAGAAGGGAAATTAGTGGGAACTTTTCATGGAAAAGATATACGTGAATGAACAAATGTAAAATTTCATTAAAAAAGTATAAATTTGTCTATTTAATTCGAAAATTAAAACCTGAGATATCCATAGAGATCGTTTTTTTCTGGCTAATAGTTGTACCTAAAAGGACAATATTATCCAGTTTTGTAGTAAACTAATTTAATTTTTTTTTCTTTACATTTCATTTCTTTTATTTTTTTTACTTAATTTATTTTTCATAATTATTAAATGTAAGTTATAAGACATGTTATCATTATTATTGTTATAAACTTTTTTCAGATTGCCTAAGAGATTTTTTTATTATGTTTAGAAACATGTTGCCAAAGATTCTCTTAAGAATCAGGTAATATTTTATACAACCAAACTCTATCAACTTAGTAAGAGCCTAAACCCTTTTCCTATAAATACTAACAACAGTGTTGATATAAATTACACATAATTTCTTTATTTTAATTTTTACAAGAAATCATATTAATAATATTGGTGTAGAATTTCTTGATGACTAAAATATATATTTTGATAGTTCTTTTTGTATGTCATTTGCTATTTGTCAAAGATTTTGTTATTATTACCAATGTTGGGTTAAGCGGGAAAATAAATAAAAGTAGTATGTGAGTACTAAAATATAACCGGTACTTGAGTATGGTTATTTCAAGTATTGTACTCGTGGACCCGCCCATACGAAGTATAGCGACGAACATTTCTTGGTCGGAAAAAACTTATTTCACTTCCTTTTTCTAGAATTGTCTGAATTGAACAAACGTGTCTTAAAATTGTTAAATCAATTTCTGAAATTTGTTGCAGCATCGTGGTGCGAAAACTCTTAAAACTTAGAATTTTATATGCTGAGGTAATATAGTATATTTTCCAGAAAATATTTAATGTTAATAAATTTCCATGTGTATTTTAATAGCTTTGTTCCGACGAAGATTTCTCGGATCGATAAACACGTTTCTCAAAGTCAGGGAAAAGCTCACACCTTTCAACATTTTAACACATCGTTTAAAATTGGTTACGTGAAATTTTACAATATTATTTCAATTGAAATTATTCCAAGCCAAAATAGTACCCTGGATTGTATATTATAAATCAACTTTGCCTTAACTGATCCCAAATTCAAGGAAGAAAAATTCGGAAAACTACTGAACCTATAGTATATACATTTTTGTAGGAAGACCAATTGGTCTTTCTACCATCTCCATCTAATTTTCGCCCAACCCTCGTCAAGTAATTTCATCTTTAATCCTCATCTAATGTCATCCTTATAGTATGGAACACAGAAGAATGAATGAAGCTAAATCATGAAACGACAAAGGGCAATGAATGTAAAGGAAAGCCGAGAAAATGTCGATTAGTCGAGATGTATTAAGAGCTAAGTGAACAATAATAAGAAATTAGTTAAATTTGATAGCGGAGAGTAAAATAACATATATAAAAAAATTTGGAAGTAAAATATATATTTATAAGGCTCAGTGAAATAATAGGGAATTTTAAAAGAATTATAAAATTTGAAAATTGATATTATTGCACAAAAGTCTTAAATGCAACAAGTTAAGAAAAGTGCTTATAGAGTAAGTTTTTTGTTTAAGTTAAATTTGTTTCATTAAAGTTCTAATTTTATGATCGCGTTAAAACCAAAAAAATAATAATTAAAACCTATGAAAATATAAAACAATATATAAAATGAATAATACCTAAAACTAATCAACAATATACTAAATATCACAAATTACAACAAAATTACATACGAATCAAGTTAATAACAAATATGCAAGAACATCAGCATTAACATCATTTTTAGCAAAATCATCATCATTAAGTTCAACCAATGCAGTTCGCTGAGGCCTCATCGTTCTTCTTCAAATGGTTGGTGAGTTACAAAAACAATATACATATTAATATAATTTTAATTGGATTTTGCATATTACATACTTGTATTACTATAAGAAACAAGGAGAAACAAGTAGTTACAAGCAATTACCACGTCATCAGTAATACAATAATAAGAACAAGCATACTTATTCTGTTTTTTCTTCTTATTGGTTTGATTTTATTTGTTTGTTAATAATGCTAGATTGTATTTTTTACTTCTTTATTCTTTGTTAACTATATTCATGTAATTTGTTTAAGTATTTGATCCTCAAACGTGTCGGGAAAACGTTTACTTACCGGTGTTATTATTTTCGGTTATATCTGTTTGTTAAGATTTTAAATTCCAATTATCCCATTTTAATGGCACTTTATTGTTATAATTTTTGTTTATAATTTTCGTTGTTGTTATTTTTAAATCTTTATGAAATCATTTCAATATACATACAATTCTGGAATAACTAATCGTTTTAACATGTAATTTTGGTATACATATAATTTAAAATATTATAATAAATTTGCTTAGGAATTGTCAAATTCTGAAATATGAATTACTAAATTAAAGAGTTTTCATTCCTGTATGGCTTGATAGGACGTTAGGGAAGTTAAATGTGGGTTCCTGAAATTGTAATTTAGTGCTATTTAGGAAGTAGGTAGGTGTGGGTAACGATGCACTGATCTCTAAACATCTAAGAGATCAATATAAAGAAAATATGTTTAATAATTTGCATTAGAGTCATTCTCATAAAACCATAGTTTGGGGCTTGTTTTTTTTTTGCTATGGTTTACCTGGACCTGTTTAACGTAATTTTTTTTTGTTTATTTAATTTAATTAGGGAGTCTATATAAAAGACTTGTAATTGTATGAGGCAAAACGATAGAGGACAAGAACCACCCCCAACCCGGCTGATCGCTAGCGATTTAAAGGCTCCCGCGTCTTCGCTCGTATTACTTTTAGAATGGTATTTTCTTTAGATTTTTTTTGAGAAAATATTCTATAAAGTTATTTCAATTGTTGGTCGTTTACATTACTGACAAATAGTTGCATTTATACATTACATTACATTATCCCCAATTAAAAATTTAAAATCTCCAAGTCTCTCTTTTATTATTTGCGAAAAATTAGAAAATCAGTCAGGAAATTACATTACATCTTCAACATTTATTTCATATGGGCAACATTTTATGCGTATTAAATTTTCAAATGTCCAGCAAAACCTTCTTTTACCCAACATTGCAATAATTAGCTGAGATATATCGTTCAGATCAGTGCATTCATCTAGGCATATGGAAAAAAATTGGCAATTAAGCATTATTTCTTAATGTTTGAATATTTAGCAAGAGACGCAACAACAACAAAAGATGCCTTTCTTTTAAAAAAAGAAACTTTTCAGTTTCTTGTGTTTCTTGTTCAGAGTATAATTTACTCGAATCAGCAATCATTTAGTGATGGTCTAGAGACACTTGAAGTGCTCATGGACACTCACTTTCCGGGTAATAAGTCGCACTCTGCGGATATTACACCACAACAATACCTTCGGACAACAGCCTCAATTGACATTAACGAGGAGAGGTTAAAATGGGCGATAGGAAGCTTCAGTCCATTTAAATCTCCGGGTCCGGATGGTATCATACCGGCTGATCTGCAATATAACATAGATTCAGTCATTCCCTGGCTTATTAACATTTATAAAGCCTGTTTGTCATGGTCATACCTACCCATGCGTTGGACCGAATACAATATAACATTCATTCCAAAGGGAGGAAAAATCTCTCACACCAAGGCAAAGGACTTTAGGGCAATTAGTCTATCATCATTCCTTTTGAAAACCTTGGAAAGAATCATAGATATCCACATCAGGAATTCTATTGATCAAAGACTTATATCGCCATCTCAACATGCCTACATGAAAGGCAAATCTGTGGAGACGGCGCTTCACTCGATAGTTAGCTATATTGAGAAATCGCTAGAATTTGACAACTTTACGATGATAGCCTTTCTGGACATAGAAGGAGCTTTCAATAACGTAAAACCTGAAGTCATAATATTAGCCCTGCGGGACTTAGGTCTCGACGATTCAATCACTAGGTTCGTAACGAATCTATTGAGTAAAAGAACCATACGTTCCAAATTTGGCACGACATGTATCACAAGATTGGCCACTAGGGGCACTCCCCAAGGAGGCGTCCTATCTCCACTATTGTGGAACTTGGCCATGAAAGATATGCTCAAGAAAATGGATAATACGGGACATAAAACTGTAGCTTACGCGGATGACGTGGCAGTGGCTGTCTCGGGTTTCCACTTGGGCACAATATCGCAGAGAATCGAGGATGCACTTAAATCACTTAGTAGGTAGAGCTATGAAAGTGGGTTAAGTGTTAATCCTAGCAAGACGGAACTCGTATTATTCACTAGAAAGTACAAGATTCCAACCTTTACGCTTCCTAGATTGAATGGTACAGAACTGGCAATCTCGGAAAAGGCAAAATTCTTAGGTGTTGTTCTTAATAATAAGCTATCATGGAAACCCAACACACTAGCAAGAGCATCTAAGGCTATGTCAACCTTGTATATCTGCAAGAAGACTATAGGCAAGAACTGGGGTATTAACCCTAGATGCATGAACTGGCTATTTGAGACAGTTATTAAACCAATTTTATTTTACGGAGTCTCGGTCTGGTGGAAGGCACTTGACAAGACTTCAAACTGTGTCATCTTGAATAAGATATTAAGAAGGACTGCGATCCTGATAACTGGAGCATTAAGCACTACTTCTACTAAGTCGCTTTTTGCGATACTAAACTGGATTCCAGTTGATCTAATGGCCAAATATATGGCCATGAATACTGCCGTTAGACTAAGTGTAACGGGCGTCTGGAAGCGTAGTCATTATGGACATGCTAGTATCATGGAAAATATACAATGTCTTCCTGAACTAATCGACTATCGCACTCCTAGACCCTCCTTCTTACGAAGCTTCGGCTTCATAATTCATGACGACATGGAACTGTTGGAGGGCCTACTCCTTAATACTACGAACTTGTCTATATACACGGATGGCTCCAAAAAAAGGGAGAGAGTCGGCGGCGGGGTCTACATTCAGGAATTCGGAATCAGAATGTCTTTCAGAATTTCAAACGGATGTAGCATCCTTCAGTCTGAAATATCAGCAATAAAACGAGCAGCTAATTGGATCAGTTATTACAGAATATCGCGAAGAGATATACGTATATACACTGACAGTCAAGCTGCAATAAAGTATCTAACAGGTGTACATACTACATCAATCTTGGTCCATGAATGCCGGACATCCTTAAACAGGATGGCGAGACATTCGACAGTTACACTCATATGGGTGCGCGGACATGGAGACATAACAGGTAATTGTATCGCAGATGATTTGGCAAGAAAAGGTGCCATGTTACCTGACGACAACATTGACCATCTTTGCGGCATTCCGCTATCGAAATGCAAGCAAATAGTCAGCAATTTCCACTGTGAGCTAGCTCAAACCAGGTGGGAAAATGAACAAACCAGTACAGTCACACGACTGATTTGGCCTATACTAAACAGGAAACGCACGCTGTATTTATTGAAATTACAGCGACCACAACTTAGTAATTTGGTGTCAGTGGTCACAGGACACTGCAAATTTGGCAATCATGCAAGACGACTGGGTCTACCCTATAACGATTTTTGTAGGAGTTGCAATAATGAAGAGGAGGAAGAAACGGTCTCTCATCTTCTCTGTCAATGCCCAGCAATGAGTGGATCTCGTACCATTCTTCTGGGGCAACCATTCTTCGACGACTTATCTGAATTTTCAGCTTTGAAGTTGGAGGATATTGACGCTTTTATCAGAAGCAGTAATTGGCTGCAGTAGCCTTATCTATCCATCTAGGTATTCTGCGCTCTTTTTAGGTTTTGGTCTGCACGTTCATCCTTTCAAATCTTTCATACTTTTTCATCCTCTTACACTACACTCATCCTACTACTACCCTGTTCATTCTTTCACTCTTTCTCTTCTCTCTATAATCTTCTATCCAAACAGGTATCACAATGGGACCAATAATATGGACCTAAGTGGGCCGTTTTTACATGGCCGCCTGCTAACCTAACCTAACCTAACCAGCAATCATTTTTTCATAAAAATTTTTCTTAAGATTAATAATGAGGGCTTCTCTTGCATCACCAGTAATACTTTCGTATTCCTAAAAAAATATAACTGCTTATGTTATTTTTGGACATAAGCCCTACAAGAAAAAATTGCCGTTCAAAACCGCCCCAGCCTAGTTCAAAGCTGCCCCGTATGGGGGCACGTTTGAACACAATGACTTCATCCATTAAAAAAATAAAAAATATATAAATCGAACTAAAAATAAGTTATTTGTAGACTTAAGCTAAAGTTTATTTCCATATATATTAGTTAAATTATGTAAAAAGTCAATAATTTAAAAATATAAATTTTTATGTGGCAAAAAGTGTTCTTAGGTGCCCCCTCTCCCCTACTTTTTTAAGATCAAATTTAAGAATTTTCCATTTTTTTAATTATTTTCTGTGGTGTTGCTTTTTCTTATGGAATCATAAATTTCAAATCATTTTTGGTAGAAAGGACTTTTCTTATATTGTGGCCCGTTCCGCTCATTTTTTTAAATTTATATTGATCTTTCGTTACATCTCCATCAGTTTTCCATGATATATAAAAATATTCCTTTGCGCTTTCAAATCGTTGGTCTATATTAGAAGACAGAAATATGACACAAACATTTTTTCACCATGTCCAAAAATCACCGATCGATGAAATGTTAATTCCTTTTACCATAGTCATTTTAAAAAAATTAATCTGTTCTTCCTGAATATCATTCAGACATATCTTAAAGAAATGACAATAACAAATTTGAATAATTACGAAATTCGAAGGCAATTTTTGGAAATTTTCAAGAATTTCAAAACATTTATCCAAATAGGAAAGTATTGAATCGACGTTGTAAAATGTTTTTATTGAAGCATTTATAATAGCCCAACTCCAGTCCATGCAGAGACGCTTACTTAATGGCCATTTAATATTATTTTCAATGCAGAAAACTGGCAAAATTTCAGTTTATGGGGGACACCCCTGGAAAAAAAAAAAAAAATGCCACGCCCCCTTAAATGACCCCAGGAGTGCGAAAATCATAATGAATAAGGGGGCTCACGCCCCCTATGGGCGTGGCAGTCGAAAAACGACCCGGCGCACCTACGTAGACAATATGAGTATCAAATGAAAGCTAATGTCTTCACGATTCCAAAAATAGCCGTAGTTGCCAGATCGGGCGATTTTTGTAGCCGATATGGCCATTTTGGCAAAATTTGGGGTGGGGGAAATTTTTTTTTTTTTTTTTTTTGCTTATATTTTGTTAAAAACAAACAAAAATGAGCATTTTGTGCGAAAAAATTACTATTGTCAAATCATAAATGAGGATAAGTACAAAATTAAGAAACGAGGAAAACTCTTGAAAGCTTCTGATTGATTAATGAAAATTTGTTATACTGGCTTCGCTTAGTAAAGTTTTTCTGCGTGACCGGCCTACGGCCGGGCTTAGGGGTTTTTAACTCCAGTATGTCTTAATTCTAGACGGCGGGGATCTCGAGTGCTCGGCCTCTGGCCGAGCTAAAAAGAAATAAACAAAAAAAGTCCTTCCCCCATTTTATAAAAATTAACATATCTTCCTCAAATTCTGGACGATCTGGCAACTACGGGTATTTTTGGAATCGTGAAGACATTTCCTTTCATTTGATACCAATATTGCCTAAGTAGGTGGCATGGGTCGTTTTTCACCCCCGCCCCTATTTAACAAAAATGGCCGTATCGGCTGCAAAAACCGCCCGATCTGGCAACTATGGCTATTTTTGGAATCGTGAAGACATTAGCTTTCATTTGATACCCATATTGTCTACGTAGGTGGGCCGGGTCGTTTTTCGACTGCCACGCCCATAGGGGGCGTGAGCCCCCTTTTTCATTATGATTTTCGTACTCCTGGGAACATTCTGAAGGGGATGGCATATTTAGATTTTTTCTCTAGGGGTGTCCCCCATAAACTGAAATTCAGCCAGAAAACTTTTATGTCTATTAAAAACTTTCTGAAATCATCTTCATAATGACGTGCAATTAAAGCTTCTGTTATTGTAATTATATATAAGTGTATTATATTATCCCTGTCTTGCACTTTTACCATCACTGACTATTTGTTATGAAAACAAAATGCATAGTAGCATAGAAATAATTTTTAAGTAAATTTAAGAATATTGTTAAAACCCGTTACATTTGGTCCTTATAAAAAGGAGCACAGCTCCCGAAACTAAAAACATTCAAGTTTTGAAACAGCCTTTAACAACAGATATTTTAATTTGAAATTAATAAGTGGTCACTAAACCACAATAGAAACATAGAGCTTCCCCAAGCGCTTTCTAGTGCTGACTCAACTCCATATCCTGGCCCGCGGCGTATATGCGCCGGCAAATTTCTACACGAACACACACATACTCTATACTTTCTCACTAATTCCAACATTACATGGCGATCCTGCCCAACGACGACGACCATTCAATACCAAAGGAGTCAACGACGCCAGCAACAAACCAACAGCCTAAACCGTTGACTATCCAACAATATCTCCAGCGACTATAAAAAAAAAGAAGGAAGAAGAGTTAACAAGAATACCCTTCGTAGCACCACCTAAGCACCGGAGAGGCGGTAAAATTGTCAAATTGAGGAGGCGGCGGGCGGATTTGAAAAACGCAATAAATTCCGACCCACCACCATCATGAGAAAGAGCTTCACAACTCTGGCTGGAGCTAGACAAGGTTGAGGACTTGCTGAAGTAGAAACGAAACACAAATAATTAAACACAATTATACATTCAATACTAATAAACACAACACAATGAAATAAATTGTAAACATAGTATATTTATTTTATATGTACAATCATTTTCCAAAACATCAAGTTAATAATTTTATTAAAAGCTTAGCACATTAAAATCACATTGTTAAACATATATTTTAAAAACTTAAAACATTTACACATTGAAGAAGAAGAACATTCACGGTGAACTGACAGCCAGAACATATGATGTATAACAATTGTCAATATATGAAACACCCTGTTAACTAGCATAATTAAAACTTATATTTGGTTCACGCTTAAGTAAATTTGATTATGGAAAACAACCTTGTGAATAAGTAACTAATAAATAAATGGAAACAATTAAAGAATTTAATCTCGAATTAGAAAAACTTAAAGTAAATTTAAAGAAAAGCATAAACAAATCTTTTAGCAAAAATTATATTAAGGAAAAATTAGAAAGGTTGGAATTCTTGAAAAGTTGAGTAGGAGAGATAATTAATAAGGGTACTAAACTTGATGAAGAAATAGAGAATGAAGATAGAGATCAAGAAATATTAGAAAAAGATAAAGTTACAGATGAACAGGCAATTAAGAATAAAGGTCTAGCTACCACAAAATTAGAGTTTGAAAAATTGATAGAGGAAATTGAGAAAATTTTAAACAAGATAAAGATTAAAGAAGAACAACAAGAAGGAAGTTCGAAAAATATGGCTAGTTTTGATATTTCATTGGTAGGGAAAAACTTACAAGTATTCAAGGGTGACCACAAATCGTTGGAAGATTTTATAGCGCAGACTGATACTATGTTTCCACGACGACTTGAATCACCTGCTTCGCCTTCTGAATCATGTTTATGAATCATGCTGTTTACATGACTAATAAACTTGATTCGATTTGACAGTTGTCTTTAATAAACAAACAGAATAAAAAAAAAAAACAGAATTTGGAATTTGTGGAAAATAATTTTTTTTAATGGACAAAAAAAGTGAGTGGAAATTAGTTAGCTTATTTGAAAAAAAACATACATTCGTACGTATTTACTTTCTTTACTTTCAGCAACAAGAAAATAATTTGATTTGTTTACAATAATATTAAATTTTTACAGCTAGTGCAGATAAACTTGCGATAAAAATTAGAGAAGAGTGAAATTTTTCGTGCTTCGCAAGTAGATTCAATATGAATCTACTTGATTCACTCTTAAAATTTTGTATGGTGAAGCAAGTTGTTTCGCACATGATTGGGGTGTGAAGCATGAATAGAGAGCGAAGCATGTACCGTGGAAACATAATATGAATTACTGCGTGACTTATTAAAGGAAGAGGATAAAGAGATTTTACAATTTCAAACTAACAGCACAAGTTCGAACAAGCCAACAACATATTCTGACCTAAAAAAAACAGTGGAAGAATCCCGAATCCCAATACTCTGCAACAGGTTCTAACAGAGTTGGGTACAACAAAACAAGGAAACTTCAATATAAAAGAGTTCAGAGAAAAATTTTCTGAGCTTTCTGAACAATTAAGCAAATTCGAAATAGGCACTTTAGGAAGCCCATCTAAAGAGACGAAAGAGGCAATTTATAAAAAAAAGCGACAATATGGCTCTGAATATATTCGTAAAAGACTTTTTTCCTGAATATAAAACTATTTTATTATCAAATATGCCAAAAACACATAATGAAGCCACACAAAGATGCGTGACAGCTGAGCAGAGTCTAAACGTAGAAGATAAAACTCGGTTCACACTGAATGAAACAGTGGGGCCAAATAACAACAATAGAAATGAAGACAGATACAACGATTATAAAAGATATAATAATGGTAAGTGTTTAAACTATTTTTCGAATTTTCGAGTGGAAAATAAACATTTATATGTTAAAAATATAAATAGTTTAACAACAAAATAACTAACATTTAAAATTTACCACTTAAAATAAAAATCAATGCAACCACGAATTCTTGGTTGCCATGTTGATCAACAGAAGTTGACAGCTTGTTGTCAGTTGCCATCTGTAATATGTTATTGGCATCTGTCAACTTCACTGAGGTTCGGTTGCCATCCGTAATCGACCCACAAGAGTATATTATGGTGTTCAGACATGTATTTTTAATTGAGTCAATAATTGGTTAATTAAAAAGTGTTCACATATGCTCAATATTGCTAATTCAATTAGCATTTGACAGCAGCTGACAAAAAGAATACAGTGCACTCGGGAAAACGTCAACGCTCGTTTACGTCCACATCCCAAAATGTTAAAGGTAGAATTAGCCGAACGGCCACGTATCCGTACTGTAACGTACCGTACTGTAAGCACGTTTGTGTACTTATAGAAAATTTAAAAACGTGCCATACGTTAAAAAAAATTTAAAAAACACATAGTACAACGATATTGCGTTTGTGTTTAATTGTTTGTTTTCTACTTCAGTTCAAATTATATATGTATGTATTTTAAAACTCAACTATTCTCAATTATAATGGATTCGGAGGATTTATTTACTTATTTAATGTTTTTAAAATTACTAAATAAAAAAACAAAACACAAAAAATAAACAATCCGCTGTTCGAAACAGTGATGGACATTGAAAAGTTTCTTTTCGTACATACATGCTTGAAAAAGTACCAAAAGCCATTTTAAAGTTATTTTAATAGTAGCAAAATTTTATGTGTGTGTGTGTGTGCATTTCCATTCATAATCTACCACTTTGATAGTTATGTATATTATCAATGTAATATATTTTACTATAATTTATTTCAATATTTGTTGAATTTGCAATATTTATAATACATAGTTATGCGTATGTACTCGTATGCATATATTTTGTTATATTTATATTGTATGTGATTTTTTTTATTTTATACATATGTATAAACATATTCATATATGTATGTAGATATGTATTATATAAAATCGTGTTGCTCAATTTCAAAAAACATTATTAAAAAAGTACCAGAAAATAGGGCGAATTTACTCCAATACAATTTAGCATGCAAACAGTCCATCACTGCTATACAAATGTCACGTAAGAACGTTAGGAAATTCTATTTTATACAGGTTGAGACGTTCCGTCAACGTGATATTAATATTCGGTAAGCATTTGCATTGATTTCAAATAACAAAACGGGATCAGCTGTTTCGTTACAGTACAGTACGGGACGTAGACGTTCGGCTAATTCTACCTTAACTCGGGTTCTGCTTCACCGACTTCTGAAAAACAACTTAACCCTAATAACGTCTAATGAATATCGATATCGAATCAACAATTCCAGATCAGAAATTGTAATCCATATCGTTTAAATGGCAACTATGTTACTGAATTTTGAAGCTGTCAGTCCATATTTGGCAGTAGCTTTCAAATTAAGTCCACTTCCCAGTATAACAACCAACCATACAACTCTTTTAAATAACGTTATTGAGATGAAATTCAACCAAAAGAAGCCTCACCTTATAATCCTACCCTTCTTTATATTCTGTTTCTTTTTTAACTTGTGATTAATATGGAAAAATGTTTCTCTTATTTCATAAATCAGATAAACTTTGTAAATTATGGTAAGAATTGGTAATTACATCAATTATAAAGCATAATAGAGCTTTGAAAAAAGGACTTCAAGGAATGAAATTCGTGACAAACATAAAAAATCCAAAATTCAGAAAACCTAGATATTTTTTCAGAAATGTTTATCTTCTTTAATTTTGTATAGATAAAATTCATGCAATTAGTTTTTTTCTTGTATCACTCTAATATACAGATGGTTCATACATTCATACATATGTATGTATATAATTATAAGTGCACATTCATATAAAGTCTTTATGAGCCATTCATACATCCATACATATGATTGAATGTACGAATGTATAGATACTCGTACATACATACATATGTATATTGATGTATTTTAGAAACTAACCGAGAAATGATAATAAATTGAACAAGATGTTGCCATAAACCGCACGCCAACTGCAAATGCATAAAATTCACCAACATGAAGTCCATCGTACCACAGTATTCTGTGGAACTGAACGAATTGTGACCGAATACGGACAAGTTAGTATTTTATTTTAAGATAGCCATGCATTTGCACATCAATTTAAATTGTTTTTAGCATTGCCCAATGCAAATACTTTCACCAATGCCGAGAAAAAAATTATTTAAATAATATAAAGTGCACATGCATGTACATAAAAAGAAGTACTTAAATACTCATATTTGCATATGTTCATCAAATGTCTTTAAACAAATCAATTTCCCGAAAATAAGAGCGCCTGAGATAACAAAAACTTAAATCTACAGTTGGTGGCCAAATTATTAGTTACACATGCAAAATTGTTTAGTTTGAAGCCGTATAACATTTTAAAATAGTGAAAATTTATCCTTTTAGGTAAATTAAGTGTTTCTAATTCAATTAAAAATAAATTCTTTTGTTTTAAAAATATATATTTGAGGAAAAGAAATATTACACAATTTTTTGAAAAAAAATTTAATATTTCGTAGAACCTTCTTTGGCATCAATTACATCTTGCACTCTTTTTTGGCATGCTCTGAATGCATTTTTGAACATTCATCATGATGCCAGACTTTAATAAATTTAATCAAAATTGCATATTTCACACTTCAGAGCAGAATGACAGATAATGATCTACAACTGCACTCTAATGTCACTAATCATTGCTGACATTGCACAAAATATTTAACAGCATTACCAGAATTAAAATACGTAAACATCTGGTACAAGAAATAAATTTATATACCTATTAAAAGCGGTTGAATCTTAATTAATACCTATAGTGTAACTAATAATTTGGCCACCCACTGTAACTGTAGCTTCTGTAACAATATGCTATGATCTATCAAATCAATTTATTTGGTCAGATCATAAAATATTCCTGCAACAGCACTAAAACCTTACAAATATAATTTTGCACATTGACAGTAGCCTCCTCAGTACCACAACCCTTCCGGAAGCCATACTGAAATTCATTCAATAGATTGTTTTGCATAAAAAAGGTAAAGCTTTGGTCGTATAATAAACGTTCAAAAATTTGATTTATAACTGGAAGTATCGATATGGAACGGTAACAATCAACATTCGATGCTTTATTTACTTTTGGAATAGGTATTACTTTATGTATTTTTAGAATATTTGGGTAAACTGAAGTATCAATCATAGAATTGAAAATGCGTACAAGGATTGGCAAAATAACATCTGAACAGTGTATAAATACTGTTGGGAAAATATTGTCATGTAAAATAAATTTTTATTCTTTCACCTTAATTTCTTCAACATACTTTTGTAAAATTTTAATTTTTGTTCGTGACTTTGTAAATAATTTTGAAATGTTTCTGACTTTTTCAATTAGTGATTGTATGCGAAATCTGTCATTAGATCTCTTAAAAAAATATAAAAATACATTGATTTATGTTAAGTGAAGATGTTTTGTATTTGTGTATGTATGTCAAAAAAGGAAATAAAAGCAATTATATGTTTTCCAGGTGATAAGTATAAAGGCCCAACTATAATATGCATAAGCAAGCTTAAGCAAATTGCAAAAGTTAACGAAAAGGCTGTCAAATGCATAACCAGTTCAGAGTTAACTTTCAGGTGGCTACAATGACTTTGAAACTTTTTGTCCACAGTTGCTCATTTATGTTTAAAAAAAATGTTTTTATTTTAACAAAAAAGCCATTAAATGACTATATTTTATAAATATTATTATATTATTTTATAATTAAAAGAAAACTTCGTACCAGAAACGCATAATTTTTCTTTTTTTTTAATTTATCGGCAAAAGTACTAAAACGTACAGCTGTGGCAGCACTACATTGTAAATAATAATAAACGTTTACATATGTTTTGTTAATTTTCGTATTGTGTTTGCAAAAATGGAGAAAAAACTTAAAAATTAAATAATATAAACATATTAAAGGTAGCGATTGAAGGCCTGTGCAAGTTAAAAGAAATAAGTGAACTACACTGTAAAAGAAGACGACGCTCTTGTTCTGTCAGAGAAATAAACCGCGACAGAAAGACATTTTTGTTAAAATAAAAAGGGTCCCTTTTATTGTAAAGGCACTTATTTTTTCCGCATTTTCTATTAAATTTAAAATAAATATATTTTATTCTTTCTCCATTTTGTTCAAAACACAAACAAACAGCTGATTCCGTACAGAATGTGCGATCAGTTTCGCTTTTTGCTTAAGCAAATGACAGTTGAAAAACTTAACGAAAAGTTTCGTTAAGTACATTATAGTTTGCCACATACAACTTATATGTGTTCGCACGTTTGCTTAAGCTAGCATATGCATATTATAGTTGGGCCTTAAAATAATTTTTTTAACTTCTTCACAAGAGGTATAATTAAAACAAAATCTGTTATTAAAAGATCGTAACGTTCTTAACCCGTTACAGAAATCAGAAAGTGATTGTACTATTTTTTGCTTTATAGTATTAACAGAGTGAGTGATAAAAATGAGTATTAAGAATTTCAGCTTTACGTGCATTGTCTTTTATATCAGTTATATAAATTTCTTTATCATTGTCTCTCCCGAGAGTTTCATTAATAAATTTCCAGGTTTTTTAGGATCATTATTTAAATTTTTTAAATTACCGACGTAATAATTATTCATTAGGGCGGGTCGATTTAATAATCGCCCATGGCTCAGTGAAAATCGTATTCTAGGGATCAAAATAAGAAACTTTGGCGAAGGAACCATACCTCTAAAACGAATTCTACTACCCCCCAACCATTTTGGCACTTTATTTTATTATTTTTTATTTATTTTATTTTTAAATATTATTTTTTAAAAATAAATAAAAAGTAATTTTATTTATTTTATGTATTTTTAAATATTATTTTTTAAAAAAATTTTTTTTTTTTTTTTTTGCTTTTAATTATTTATTGAATCTTCATATATGAAATGACAATAAGTATTCAAATCTTAATACTAAACAGAAAATAATAAGCCCAGCCAGTGCTAGACAAAAATTTTTATGATACTAAAAAATTTCACATCAACTGATCCAGTCATTTGTTTTGCGCTTGAGTTAAAGCAAGGGTATCCCTCCTTCTCAACCGATTGTGACCACTAAAGTTGAGGATGTCTCGTGCAAGTGGGTTTGGATGGTGTTCTAGTTTGCTGACGTACTTTGACGCATATTTTGTAAATTCGACTTTTACTAATGGCACGCCTAGATCTCTGTGGATTCGAGAATTTTTAACATACCATGGTGCTGCAGTAATTATACGTAGAATTTTATTTTGACCCCTTTGAATTTTTTCAATGTTGGATGCTGAGGCTGTACCCCATAATTGAATTCCATAGCACCAGATTGGCTTTAGTATTGCATTGTACAACAAAAGTTTGCAATCCAATTTCAATGTAGAGTTTCTGCCGATTAGCCAATTAAGTTGCACTGCTTTTAATCTCATTTGTGTAAGTTTCGCTTCAATATGAGACTTCCAAGTTAAACGGCGGTCGAGGTGAATGCAGATGTATTTGACTTCATTGTGTTGCGGGATAATTTGATTATTTATTCTGATGAACGAGCAGGTATCTTTTCGCAATGTGAAAGTTATATGAATACATTTTTGTTCGTTAACCCTGATTTTCCAAAGCTCTAGCCAATTCTCTAGCTTATAAACATAATTCTGCAAATTCTGTGATGCAACTTGGTGGTCCTTATGGACGCTGATAAAGGCTGTATCGTCTGCAAAAGTTGACGTATGGATTTTACGGTCTGATGGCATGTCGGAGGCATAAATCAAATATAAAGTAGGCCCAGTATGCTACCCTGTGGCACACCTGATTCAATTGGCTGAGCGGTACTTAAAAAATTGCCTTCTTTGATTTTAAATTTGCGACCGTATAAATAACTTTCCATGAGTTTATGGGTGTTAGCAGGCAGAGTTAATTTGATTTTGTGCATTAAACCGTCATGCCAAACTTTGTCGAACGCTTGCGACACATCAATGAAAAGGGCGGAGCAGTATTTTTTGTCTTCAAACGACCCTCTTATCACATTTACCAATCTGTGTGTTTGTTCGATGGTGCTGTGTTTCGCTCTGAAGCCGAATTGATGATTAGGAATACATTCAGTATCATTCAGAATTGGAGTCAACTTACTCATTAACAATTTTTCGAACAGTTTAGAAATTGTCGGCAGTAGACTAATTGGCCTATATGACTCCACTTTGGTGTGGTCCTTCCCTGGCTTAGGAATCATAGTGATCATAGACACCTTCCAAACTGCAGGATAGTATTCTAGGCGTAAAATAGCGTTGAAGATAAAGAGGATAATTCTTCTTGCTACACGAGGTAACTCCACAAGCATTTTATTGCTGATTTTATCCATACCTGGAGCCTTTCTAAGGTTCAGAGTACCAATAGCGTTTTGGACATCACGAAAGTTTAGTCTTAGAGGTACAGGAGGCCTTATAACAAGTGGTGGCAAATCAGATTCGTTATTATTTGAGTTGTTTATAGTAAACATATTTCTCAAATGGTTAACAAATAATGTCCCTTTCTCGGAATCATTTCTAGCCCAGTCACCAATCGGATTTCGCAAAGGAGGTTTTCCTCTCACTGGTCTTTTTAAACCTCTTGCCGCCCTCCATAACGAGTAGTCAGATTGTGGGGTACTATCAAGACCTTCCAAGTAAGATCTAAGTGAGGCCGTTCTTTGGGTTTCTAAGAAATGTCTTAGTATATCTCTGCATTCCCGTAGCCTAGCTTTCAGTTCAGGAGACCTGTGAATTTGCCACTCTCTTCTCATTCTTCTTTTTTCTGATAGGAGATGTTCGAGTTCAGAGAAATAAGTTCTGTTTGTCCTATTTCTACATTCAACGTGATAAGTGGAAGCGTGATGCACAGCTCGTCGAAGGTCCTCGGTAAAGTTGCCAATCGACTCATCAATATCGTCGGTAGTTCTCAACACAACATTTTCCGTGCAATGAGAACTTAAATACTTTTTGTATTTTATCCAACTTACTCGGGTCTTAGTCATGTTCATAAATGGAGAACCACGCACTTGAGGGAAATGCATTGAAATGATAGTAGGAGAGTGATCTGAGGACAAGTCCAGTGAAGGATCCACTTGCATCCATTCTACAGGGATATTTTTCACTACCCCAAAGTCAATAACATCGGGAATCTTCCGTCGGTCCGTCGGCCAATAGGCGGGATGTCCACTTGAGAGTAGATCTAAGCCCATTTTAGCAATGGTGTTGAAGAGTACGCGACTCTTTGGCGTTACCAGACGTGAACCCCAAAATGTGTGTTTGGCGTTAAAGTCACCAGCAACTAAAAATCTAGCTCCAAGGGATTTAAAGAAGTTATAGTATTGGTGTTCTTTTATTGAAAATCGAGGCGGAGAATAAATCGATGATAAAACAAATTTGCATTGACAGAATTCAATGCAAATGTTTGTTGCTTGGAGGTAATCCTCACTTATGTTATTCATTAGATAATGCTTTATTCTGTTCTTTATAAGAATTGCCAAACCTCCACATGCTCTTCCGCGGTGGTCTTTATTATCGTAGAACTCGTAGCCATTAATTTTGAAGTACCCTGTTGACGTCAAGTGAGTTTCAGCAATCATCATAACATCAATCTGCTTATCCATCAGGAAGTATTCCAGTTCATTTTTATGTTGGCGGAGGCCGTTCGCGTTCCAGAAACAAATTTTTAAATAAATCATTTCTTTAAAATGGCTTGCAAGATAGTGGATTGCATTTTCAGCATTTCCTGCATCATGGATGTCATGGTGGTCGTAAAAGTGTTCCTAGTTTGGACAAGTGTCTGCAATGTTGTCTCTAGATTGTTGATATGCGGCTCAGAATATTGGGGTTTAGGTTCCTGCTCCAGACCTGGCATATTAGATTTAACGACGTTTGCGTAAGAAACTTGTCTAGAACTAGGCGCGTTTACATGACTAGTGGACCGTAATAATTGAGGGAAATTGTTACTCGATGCTAAATTTGGCTGGTGAGGATGTTTAGGCAATACTGACGTCTTGTTGGTTCTTATGCCTTTCAAATGAGTGTAAATTGGACAACCTCTATAATTTGCGGTATGATTACCTCCGCAGTTACTGCATTTTTTGATTTTTGAGTCCGTTCTCGACTTATCGCATTGAGCAGTTGCATGTAGCTCCCCACACGCAACACAAACTGTCGGCAATTTACAATACGCCTTGGTGTGACCAAATTCTTGACAGTTGAGACACTGGACGGGTCCCTGACGCTTATGTGGTTCTTCCACGGTGATTCTACGATGCAGAAGGTACATCAGATTGTAGATGGGATGGGACTCGTTTTTCTTTAAGACAACATCTCCAGGTTCCAATTCCACCCTGAACATGGGCTGAGGGATCTTTTCACGGTTTCTAATATTCACTACGCTCTTGATTTTGAACCCTTTGTCCATTAAACCAGTTTTTATCTCCGCGGGATCAACACATGGGTCTATACCCTTTAGAACGACTTGGAGTCCTTTTGCGCTTTTGAGCTGGTAGGTATAGAAATCCCTAGTCTCCCTTTCCAGCTGGTTGGACAATTTTCGAAAATCATCTTCCCTATTCACTTGTATCTTTGTCTCGCAGATATTTCCATGTTTCATTGAGGTTACGCTAAACATGTTTTCACCTATTACAGCAACAATTCCTTGTACCAATTTAGTGGAAGTCGGCTCTCTCAGATAAATTGGTGGGGGCTTAAACGTCTTCTTCGGAAGTTCTGGCTCATCCGTCTGGAGGAGAGCAAACCTATTTTGATCATTACTCACAGTCTTAGGAGCTTTTGCATTTGATGACACTTGAGCAGACTTCGGGCTCCTCTGTCGCTTGAGAACGGTTTTTTTTTTTTTTTTTGCTTTTAATTATTTATTGAATCTTCATATATGAAATAACAATAAGTATTCAAATCTTAATACTAAAAAGAAAATAATCTGCCCAGCCAGTGCTAGACAAAAATTTTTATGATACTAAAAAATTTCACATCAACTGATCCAGTCATCTGTTTTGCGCTTGAGTTAAAGCAAGGGTATCCCTCCTTCTCAACCGATTGTGACCACTAAAGTTAAGGATGTCTCGTGCAAGTGGGTTTGGATGGTGTTCAAGTTTGCTGACATACTTTGACGCATATTTTGTAAATTCGACTTTTACTAATGGCACGCCTAGATCTCTGTGGATTCGAGAATTTTTAACATACCATGGTGCTGCAGTAATTATACGTAGAATTTTATTTTGACCCCTTTGAATTTTTTCAATGTTGGATGCTGAGGCAGTACCCCATAATTGAATTCCATAGCACCAGATTGGCTTTAGTATTGCATTGTACAACAAAAGTTTGCAATCCAATTTCAATGTAGAATTTCTGCCGATTAGCCAATTAAGTTGCACTGCTTTTAATCTCATTTGTGTAAGTTTCGCTTCAATATGAGACTTCCAAGTTAAACGGCGGTCGAGGTGAATGCCGAGGTATTTGACTTCATTGTGTTGCGGGATAATTTGATTATTTATTCTGATGAACGAGCAGGTATCTTTTCGCAATGTGAAAGTTATATGAATACATTTCTGTTCGTTAACCCTGATTTTCCAAAGCTCTAGCCAATTCTCTAGCTTATAAACATAATTCTGCAAATTCTGTGATGCAACTTGGTGGTCCTTATGGACGCTGATAAAGGCTGTATCGTCTGCAAAAGTTGACGTATGGATTTTGGGGTCTGACGGCATGTCGGAGGCATATATCAAATATAAAGTAGGACCCAGTATGCTACCCTGTGGCACACCTGATTCAATTGGCTGAGCGGTACTTAAAAAATCACCTTCTTTGATTTTAAATTTGCGACCGTATAAATAACTTTCCATGAGTTTATGGGTGTTAGCAGGCAGAGTTAATTTGATTTTGTGCATTAAACCGTCATGCCAAACTTTGTCGAACGCTTGCGACACATCAATGAAAAGGGCGGAGCAGTATTTTTTGTCTTCAAACGACCCTCTTATCACATTTACCAATCTGTGTGTTTGTTCGATGGTGCTGTGTTTCGCTCTGAAGCCGAATTGATGATTAGGAATACATTCAGTATCATTCAGAATTGGAGTCAACTTAGTCATTAACAATTTTTCAAACAGTTTTGAAATTGTCGGCAGTAGACTAATTGGTCTATATGACTCCACTTTGGTGTGGTCCTTCCCTGGCTTAGTTATCATAGTGATCATAGACACCTTCCAATCTGCAGGATAGTATTCTAGGCGTAAAATAGCGTTGAAGATAAAGAGGATAATTCTTCTTGCTATACGAGGTAACTCCACAAGCATTTTATTGCTGATTTTGTCCATACCTGGAGCCTTTCTAAGGTTCAGAGTACCAATAGCGTTTTGGACATCACGAAAGTTTAGTCTTAGAGGTACAGGAGGCCTTATAACAAGTGGTGGCAAATCAGATTCGTTATTATTTGAGTTGTTTATAGTAAACACATTTCTCAAATGGTTAACATAATGTCCCTTTCTCGGAATCATTTCTAGCCCAGTCACCATTCGGATTTCGCAAAGGAGGTTTTCCTCTTACTGGTCTTTTTAAACCTTTTGCCGCCCTCCATAACGAGTAGTCAGATTGTGGGGTACTATCAAGACCTTCCAAGTAAGATCTAAGTGAGGCCGTTCTTTGGGTTTCTAAGAAATGTCTTAGTATTTCTCTGCATACCCGTAGCCTAGCTTTTAGTTCAGGAGAGCTGTGAATTTGCCACTCTCTTCTAACTCTTCTTTTTCTATTCTTCTATTTGTCCCACTTCTGCACTCAACGTCGTATGTGGAGGCGTGATGTACAGCTCTTCGTATGTCCTCAGTAAACTTGCCAATCGACCGATCAATATCCTCGGTAATTCTCAACACTACATTTTCCGTGCAGTGGGAACTTAAATACTTTTTATACTTTATCCAACTTACTCTGGTTTTAGATATGTCCCGAAATGGAGAGCCATTCCCTTGAAGGAAACGCATTGAAATAATAGTAGGAGAGTGATCTGAAGACAAGTCTAATGAAGGCTCCACTTGTATCGATTCTACAGGGATATTTTTCACTACTCCGAAGTCAATAACATCGGGAATCTTCCGTCGGTCCGTCGGCCAGTAGGTGGGATGCCCGCTTGAGAGTACATCTAATCCCATTTTGGCAATGGTGTTGAAGAGTTCACGATCCTTCGGGGTCACCAGACGTGAACCCCAAAAAGTGTGTTTGGCGTTAAAGTCACCAGCAACTAAAAATCTAGCTCCAAGGGAATTGAAGAAGCTGTAGTATTGGTGTTCTTTTATTGAAAATCGAGGTGGCGAATAAATTGATGATAAAACAAAATTGTATTGACAGAATTCAATACAAATGTTTGTTGCTTGTAGGTAATCCTCACATATGTTGTTCATTAAATAATGTTTTATTCTCTTCTTTATAAGAATTGCCGATCCTCCACATGCTCTTCCGCGGGGATCTTTAGTATCATACAACACGTAGCCATTAATTTTGAAGTACGCTGTCGCCGTCAAGTGAGTTTCAGCAATCATCATGACATCAATCTGCTTATCCATCAGGAAGTGCTTTTATGTTGGCGAAGGCCGTTCGCATTCCAAAAACAAATCATTTCTTTAAAATGGCTTGTAAGATAGTGGATTGCATTTTCAGCATTTCCTGCATCATGGATGTCATAGTGGTCGTAAAAGTGTTCATGGTTTGGACAAGTGTCTGCAATGTAGTCTCTAGAGTGTTAATATTAGGCTCGTAATATTGTGATTTAGGTGCCTGCTCCAAACCTGGCATATTAGATTTAACCACGTTAGCGTAAGAAACTTGTCTAGAACTAGGCGCGTTTACATGACTAGTGGACCGTAACAATTGCGGGAAATTGTTACTCGATGCCAAAATAGGCTGTTGACGATGATCAGGTAATACTGACGTCTTGTTGGTACTTATGGCTTTCAAATGAGTGTAAATTGGACAACCTCTATAATTTGCGGTATGATTACCTCCGCAGTTACTGCATTTTTTTATTTTTACGTCAGTTTTGGACTTATTACATTGAGCAGTTGGATGTAGTTCCCCACACGCAACACAAACAGACGGCAATTTACAGTACGCTTTGGTGTGGCCAAATTCTTGACAATTAACACACTGGACGGGTCCAATGCGCTTATGCGGTTCCTCCACGGTAATTCTACGATGCAGAAGATAAATGAGATTGTAGATTGGATGGGACTCGTTTTTCTTTAAGACAACATCTCCAGGTTCCAATTCCACCCTAAACATAGGCTGTGGAATCTTTTCACGGTTTCTAATATTCACAACACTCTTAATTTTGAACCCTTTGTCCATTAAGCCGGTCTTTATCTCCGCAGGATTAACACATGGGTCTATATCCTTTAGAACGACTTGGAGACCTTTTGCGCTTTTGAGCTGATAGGTGTAGAAATCCCTAGCCTCCCTCTCCAACTGGTTGGACAATTTTCGTAAATCATCTTCCTTTTTCACTTGAATTTTGGTTTCGCTGATATTTCCATGTTTAATTGATGTTACGCTAAACATATTTTCACCTATTACCGAAACAATCCTTTGTACCAATTTACTGGAAGTGGGCTCTCTCAGATAAATTGGTGGGGGCTTAAACGTCTTCTTAGGAAGTTCTGGCTCATCCGTCTGGAGGAGAGCAAACCTATTTTGATCATTACTCACGGTCTTAGGAGCTTTTGAATTTGATGACACTTGAGCAGATGTCGGGCTCCTCTGTCGCTTAAGTACTGTGACGTATTTATCCATTTATCACTTGTTTTCTAGGTTTGATTGCACTATTTGATGTAGAAGGTG
Source organism: Bellardia pandia (assembly GCA_916048285.2). Taxonomy (NCBI): domain Eukaryota; kingdom Metazoa; phylum Arthropoda; class Insecta; order Diptera; family Calliphoridae; genus Bellardia; species Bellardia pandia. The sequence continues at coordinate 67,761,716 of OU696533.1, forward strand.
TTGATGTTCCTTCATCTATTGAAATTACTATATTGGGCGAACAGGAACGACGCCGTTCCACGGCTCTTGCAGTGAGAAAATTCTCCAGAGATTTTTTATGGATTCTTCCTCAGAGACCCATCTAGTTTTTCTAGTCGAGCTAAGCTCTTTCTCAGAATTACATCTGAGAGGAACACTCATACAGTTTTTATGTGATGTTTAATGTTTTTTTTTTTTTTTTTTTTATATTTTTTCACTTTTTTGTTTATTTTCAACTTTTTACACTTTTTCACCTATTTCCATTTTTTCACCGAAAATTCCGCCGCACTAAAAAAACACGTCCGAACAGTTCGATGAGACGAGACTTGACATATCAGAAATATTTGGTATGAAGCAATGAAACTTTTGCGTTCAAGTTATAGTTTTGACATTATTATATCTGTTTTGAATTCGTCGCTCCATGGCATCGCCATGCGTTTTAGGGTTCCCCCTAACGCATCGCATGGGCCCTTACCGTGGGACGTCGCGAAAAAGTGCCACTCGACCTTGCAGTTTTGTGCTTCTTCAATTATGCAAAGATTGTAAAAAATTTTTTTATTCTTGTACTGAGAAGCCGCGCCGTCTGAGAAAAACGTTACTTTGTCGATTGCATCGAATTTTGATCTTATTTATTTTAAATTTAATAGAAAATGCGGAAAAAATAAGTGCCTTTACAATAAAAGGTACCCTTTTTATTTTAACAAACTCAGAAAGTGATTCTGAGTCGATCGGTGTACTTTAAGGTGGTGTTGGACCAATATTTCTGGGCGTTACAAACATATGCACAAATCCAATATACCCTCCCCACTATTGTGGAGTAGGGTAGAAAAAGATTTCCATACTTCAATGTTGATTTGCAAATACTTGATAATGAGTGGCTTCATAGTAATTTTGAACCAGAAGATTATTGGACAAAGGTTTTTTATTTAAAGAATTCCTTGTGAGACAGATTATTTCCTAGTTTGCAAATAGTTATCAACTATATTATTATTTTACCCTTTTCGAACGATGCTGAAGAAAGAAATTTAGCAATTTAAATAATTGTAAGCAAGATTTAAGAAAAAACTGGCATCTGATACCATTTCTTCGATTATATGTATGTACTAAAGAAGGGACACATAGAAGTGGTGAGCCAAGTTTTGAATCTACTCAAAATATGATAAACAAAAATACCTGGCAAATTCCATAAAATTTCATCTCAATAAAAACGTGATGTAAAATTACTTTGTTAATTTTTATAAATTACTATATGAAATAATCAGGTCTATTCGGGAAGTCAATTTCACCACAAATACGCGTTTCATTCACTTTTTGTTATTTTAAAATACGTTAGCGATGTGAGTACCAGAAAACAAACAGAAAAGCATATGCTTTTGTTCACTTTGTATGCATTCTAAAATACTTGTTCACCACACACCACGTCATACCAGACGTCTGAATTGGTTAAAATACAAAAAATACATCAGCACTCACTGCACAGAGAAACTCCCGTTAAAAACTGCTGAAGACATCGATGCCTGTATACAGGCATGTTCTGAAATCACGGTGATTTTAAATCACGAACGATTTTGAAATCACGGGAGGAATATTTTGGTGTTCTGAAAATCACGAGATTTTTAGTTTTTAGTAGTGATTTTGGTTGTTCTAAATCACGAGCTAACAACTGGGGCCAAATTACCGCATTCGATATCGAGTAAAATTGATCGTAATTTTCTTATTTGAGATTATGGCATACGATATCGAGCAAGAAATTTAGTACATTTTATCATAATTTCGATACGATAGCTCATTCGATCACGAATGCGGTAACTTGGCCCCTGATTTTCTTTGTTTACAATAAAATTTTTACTTGTTTTTTACATTTGTATATTAAAATTTAATTTATGAAACTACATACATATTTATTGACTACTTTTATTTTGCTCAACAATTTTAATAAATTTTTCATTTTTATGTATAATTTAATTTAATAAATCAGTCATATTCCACACGACTTTAAAACTTTGTTTCTCTGGCAACCAAAATGATCAACAATATCAGCTCACTACTAAGAAGTAAATCACGAAAAATTTAAACAAATCTAAAAAATGGTCCGCAAAAAATACGTCTTACTAAATTTGTAAATTTTAAGTTTTTTTCTGTGTAAAATAGTTAGTTTTATTTCAAAAACAAATAAAGAACAAATGATTTTAAGTGTTTGTAATAATTTTATTACAAGAGTTCAATGAAAAATGCTTGAAAAACTCTAAGTGATTTGAAATCATTAGGCTGTTAGGTGACCGGTTTTAAATCACGAGATTTCAATAATTTTTGTGCACAGAACACCTTTTCTGTGATTTTAAATCACTTTACGAAAAAGTGATTTTCAGAACATGCCTGATAAAAAGTCTTAATGAACATGTCGAGAAAGCCGCAGAACATGCTTCTTCCACTTACCGCCCGAATAGGTACAACAGAGTTTTTTCTGCAGATGTTGAGCAACTATTGTCTGAAAAAAGGAGAGTCCGAAGAGAGTGGCAACAACACAGATCGCCCCAACTTAAAACTAGGTTGAGAGAATGTACCAAAAATCTTAGGATCTTGCTAGAGGCGCAAAAAGCAAAGTCTCTCAAACAACATCTGGAAGGTCTAGACGCAACTTCCCAGTCAAATTATTCATTATGGCGTGCAGTCCGAAATCTAAGAAAACCCGTAATCGCAAAACCTCCACTGCGTACTTTGAACGGATCTTGGGCACGAAATAACGAAGAAAAAGGCAACCTTTTCGTAAGTCATTTAAAAAATGTATTCACTCCCAATACGGATACTGACATTAGTGAACTACCGCCTGTTGTTGCCAGACCACCTGTACAAATAAGATTTCAATATCTGGAGGTTGTTGAGGCTATTGATAATTTAAATGTTAAAAAAGCACCTGGGTTTGATAAAATAACAATAAAATGATTTTTGAGCTGCCTCGCATTGCAAAAAGATTAATCCTCTTTCTTTTTAATGCCATCTTACGGCTTGAGTACTACCCTCCGGTTTGGAAAATTGCACTAGTAAAGATGATTCCTAAGCCGGGAAAAGATCCTTGCAAAGTTGAGTCGTATAGGCCAATAAGTCTATTACCAACTATGTCCAAATTATTCGAGAAATTGCTTATAACCAAGCTGACTCCGATTTTGAATGAAAACAACTGCATTCCCAATCACCAGTTTGGCTTCAGACGTCAACACAGTACAATAGAACAAACACATAGATTGGTACAAGTCATAAGAAAAACCTTTGAGGAAAAGAGATACTGTTCGGCACTCTTTATTGACGTCTCTCAAGCTTTCGACAAAGTATGGCATGAAGGCCTGATATCTAAATTAAAGCAGAACTTGCCGGTGAATCTTCAACACCTACTATGGAAATACTTAATCGACCGTCAGTTTATGATTAAAGAAGGTGATTATTTAAGCCGTCCTCAACCTATAGGTGCTGGCGTCCCTCAAGGTAGTATCTTAGGACCAATTCTATACTTGCTGTACACAGCAGACATGCCAACAAACAATGAAATTCACACGTCAACATTTGCTGATGATACGGCATTTCTCAGTACTCACAAAGATCCAAAAGATGCCTCGATTCAATTACAGCACCACGTAACGCAAGTGGAGAAATGGGCAAGACAATGGGGAATAAAAATAAATGAACAGAAATGCACCCACGTAACATTTACTCTACGTAGGAATCATGTTCGTATTAATGACCATATAGTGCCTCAAAACTCACACGTGAAATATCTTGGTATTCATCTGGACCGTCGCCTCACATGGAAACCACATATAGATGCTAAGCTGACTCAAATGAAACTGAAAGCAGCCCAAATTCATTGGCTCATCCGCAGAAACTCCGTCCTTCGGCTCGATTGTAAGCTTCTACTCTACAACTCAATCTTAAAGCCAATTTGGTGCTATGGTATCCAGTTATGGGGCACTGCCTCCAACTCTAATATTGAGAAAATTCAACGACGTCAAAACAAAATTCTACGAATGATAACTACCGCTCCTTGGTATATTAAAAACAACAACATACACAACGATCTTGATGTTCCACTTGTCAAATGGGAAATAACTAAACACGTGGCCCTTTATTTGGGTAAGCTGGAAACTCATCCAAATCCCCTCGCTCGAGACATCTTACAACATCCCGGTCATAGCCGTTTGAGAAGGAGGGACACCACCGCTCTCAGATGAATAAATACAAGTTGCTCATTATATCCTATCGAATTTGAAAACTAGATTTGGTCTAGCATTGGCTGGACTTATCTTAATTAACTTTAGTTTTAGGATTTGAATACCTATTGTTAGTTCATTTAAAATGAAGATACAATAAAAAGAATATGCAAAAAAAAAAAAAAAAAAAAATTTACATATTTTTATTTCTTATATAATTTTAAATAAAAACAAGTAAGAGTGCTATATTCGGCTGTGCCGAATCTTAAATACCCTTCACCTAAGCGTAATAAGAAATACAGAAACTACACTAGACTAGAATATCCTAATTCTGTGTTTTCTATGCAGTCTTAGTGCAAATTTTATTAGTATTTGATATATTATTGATATTGTTTGAAAGACAATTTTACGACCAACATAATTTATGTAAAATATTTTGAAGTGTTGTCTAATTTTTACCATTTTTAATTGATTTAATTACCAATTCTTACCATAATTTACAGAGTCTGTCTGATGTTCATAATAATCTTCAGTGTAATTTAACAAACAGAGTATAAAAAAGGGGTACAATTCGGTTTTAGTGATTTTGTTAAAAAAAAAAAAAAACAAATAGGGATTTTAGAAGAGATACCAGCAAAAAAAAATTTTTTTGGCGGCCACGCCTATTTTCGAGGGGGCGGGCCCTTAAAGTTGAAAATATATAGGCCTATATCTCGGGAACTACTGGGTGCTTGATAATTTGTAATACACTAAATAAAAGGTATTAAAAATAGCTTTCCAACGATATATATCATGATTATAAAATATGGACCGAATATGGGTTAAATCCGAAAAGAATATTTTTTGACCCGAATTTATTTGTTTTTGGAAATGCTTCTATATGGCAGGTATGACAAATTATGGGCCGATCTTCTTAAATTTTGGAACAGTTATTTTTATGCATATGGGGATATTTCACGTTATATATTTGCGGTCATGCATGAAACACAAACTTAATATATACAGAAGAAACCATACAACTGAAAACAAAACTCGCTACAAAAATGCAAGAGCCAAGTACCTTATGGTTTGTAGAACTAAAAAACTCGACTGGTATAACAAAAACTTGGAGCTTCTTAACAGGGTGAAATGTTCTAGCGACTGGTGGAAACTGTCGAATCAATTAAAAACTTACACTTTGCAAACTTCTGGGAATCTAAGTGCTGATGATTTTTACTTTCATTTTAGCAAAATTCTGAAAAACAACGATGAATCAATTCAAATCAGCTGGGCTATGCCATATATTATCGACCCGTTACTAGATTCACCTATAGAATACTACGAATTAGCTACAGTGGTTAAAACACTAAAACGGAACAAAGCTCCTGGCCAAGACGGCATTAGTTATGAATTCTACAAATATGCTCCTGACCAGTTATTTCACAAGCTACTTAGTATATATAACAAAATCTTTCTACATGAGTCTGTACCTAAAAACTTTCGCAAATCTATCATTATACCGCTTTTCAAAAAGGGTGACACTAATATACCATCAAATTATCGAGGACTATCACTAATAGATGCCATATGTAAAATCTTTGCTACAATTATACTTAACCGACTATCTTTTTGGATCGATAATAATAACATTTTAAATGAATTCCAAGCTGGCTTCAGAAAACACTATTCAACTGTAGATAATTTATTCAATCTCTCCAACATCGTACATATCAACAAAGCCAATGGAAAAAATACTTTCGCATTTTTTGTGGATTTCTCATGCGCATTTGATACTATTCCACGTAACGGTCTCTTTTACAAACTGTCGTGCCTCGGGCTTTCTTCTAAGATAATTAGACTACTACAATGCTTATACGAAAACAACGAAAGTCAAATCTGGTACGGTAACTCTTTATCCAAATGTTTGCCTGTTGAGGTTGGTTTAAAACAGGGATGTATCCTTAGTCCAATTCTGTTTTCATTGTATATTAATGACTTAGTCGAAGAATTACCTGGGGGTATTCACGTGGCCGGAGTGAATATTAAAATCTTGGCTTACGCTGATGATATTGTAATCCTATCTGATTCTCCAAGCGGACTACAAGCTATGATCAATAAACTTCATAAATATTGTCTGACATGGTGCCTAAAAGTTAACCTTGAGAAGTCAAAAACACTTGTATTTCGCTCTGGCACTAGAATCTCCTCAAATCTGTCTTGGAAATATGGGGAAGAAAATATCGAGATAGTGAACTGCTACAAATACCTAGGTGTAGAAATCACATATAACATGTCTTTTAAAAAACATCTCTATAACAGACTATCGGCTTCAAAACTCGCTATTAACTCCACATGGTCCAAATACATAAATAACCCAGTAATTTCTAATAGTAACAAATTAAAAATATTTCAAGCTGCATCCAGGTCAATAATGTTATATGCTGCACAGGTTTGGGGCTTTAAGAAATACGAAGATGTTGAAAAACTACTCCGATTTTTCATAAAGAAAATGCTGCACCTGCCAAACTCTACTCCAAATTATATGTTACACATAGAAACTGGTTTAAATTCACTGTTTATCAGCTCCTTAAAATTACATTTCTGTTATATTAACAAAGTTTTAAAAATGAATCCACAAAGATTACCACGCATACTGGCTGAATATGTAATAAATAATACATTGTATTGGTTCAAAGATTGGGAATCTTTAAAAGAACGCACTAACTTCATGCCTGTCGACACTATCCCGTTTATCAGCCAGAATTGGAAAAATGTACTCCAGCAACTAATGCTAAAGGAGAGGGAGGAGTTTTTGTCCGATGCATCTAATTCGCAATTCCACGACCTTTACCCGAAACTAAATTTTAATCGTATTCCAATTTTACTAGAAAACTTTAACGCCCGGATGACTGGAATTATAATAAAAGCCAGAGGTGGTTTACTAGACTTAAATGCAAGAGCATTTAAAAACAACACGGTTGGTATATGTACAATATGTAACTCGGATGAACCTGAAAACGTCAAACACTTCATCGGTGTATGCCCTATATTCAACACATACAGGATGGAATATTTTGGTAAAAGTCAGCTTAATGTAAATGAGGTCATCAGCATACTAAACGGCTTAAATTATTGCAAACTATATAAATACCTGGAAGTTTGCTTAACATATAGGAAATTGTTGTTAAATGAATTTAATAACTAGAAATATTTTTATTCTAATACTTTACTTTGCCATGCCTTCCAAAATAAATAAAAATGTACCATAATCATATACTTATTACAGCCAATATAATAGTAATGTGCTAATCTGGCATACAACATTTAGTTACGCCATATATAGATAAAATAACTTAAATATACTATTAAGAACTTTAAATGTACAAATAATTTTATATCTATTAATAAATAATAATAAATAAATAATAATATTTCACGTAGAATTTCAACGTAATAACGGTATATTTAAGATATATATTAGTATTAACGTGGATTTCGGTAGTGGACCTTATGTGGGGGATATAGTCAAATATGGACCGATATTCTCAAAATCCAGCAGTTAGATTTAGGCATGTATGTAAATGATCCGTGTAAAATTTTGGATTGGTACCCTTATTTATAAGCGATTTATGAGTATTAAATGGATTTTCCGAAGAGGGCTTTATATGGGGCATACGGTTAAAAATAGACCGAAATTAACAAAATTGTGTGGAATGATTTTTGTATATATGTACATGATCTGTACAAAGTTTTGAGTCGGTAACGATATGTATACAATATATATAGGGAAAAATGTCTTTTTCAGATGTGGTCCTTGTATGGGAGCTATGACCAGTTGTGGGCCGACCACCATAAAATTTAGTACAACAATTTATTTGCCTATAAAGAGTATTTATGTAAAATTTTAGCCGTTTAACATTATTTATGTCTGTTTTATGCGTATTTAAGTGAATTTCGGAAGTGGACTTTATATGGGGTCTATGGTCAAACATGGACCGAACTAAAAAAAATTTCGTTTTGCGATTTCTTTTTGCACAAAACTTAGTTTTGCTGAATTTTGTCTTGATATTCCAATTTTATAGGCATTTATGTATAATTGAGCAATATTTCGGGAAGATTTTTGTATGGGGGCTATGACCATTTCTGGGCCGATCACCATAAAATTTGGTACAATAATTTATTTGCCTATAAAGAGTATTTATGTCAAATTTTAGCCGTTTAACATTATTTATATCTGTTTTATGCGTATTTAAGTGAATTTTGTAAGTGGACTTTATATGGGGTCTATGGTCAAATATGGACCGAACTAAAAAAAAATTTCGGTTTGTGATTTCTTTTTGTATAAAACTTATTTTTGCTGAATTTTGTCTTGATATTCCAATTTTATAGGCATTTATTTATCATTAAGCCATATTTCGGGAATATATATATTTGTATGGGGGCTATGAGAAATCATGGACCGATTTTTACTTTTTTCCGCACACTTTCTTCTTTTATAGTACAAACAACGTATACAAAATTTCATGGTATTATCTGCAATATATTTCAAAATATTGCAATAAAATGGACGAAAAATATCAAATTTTTATGGAGGTGGTCTCACATATTGGTTCATAACTCTGGTTAACCTAAACCGATTTTGCTGATTTTAAATAGCAAACTTCTCGAAAGCACTTCTGACAGAATTATTGAAGGTTTGGATCCCGAACATATCTTGGGACTTCACAAAACTGATTTCAACATCCAGACAGACAGACAGACAGACAGACAGACAGACAGATGGACATGGCTTAATCGACTTCGCTATCTATAAGGATCCAGAATTTATATACTTTATAGGGTCGGAAAATTATATTGTGGAAATTTCACACGGAATGACAAACTTATATATACCCTTCTCACGATGGTGAAGGGTATAATAAATACAAGATGTTTGAACTAGATGGAACAGCATGGTTAGGATGATCCATTTCCTAAACAAATGAACGCAATAAAAAAAAAACTGATGAATACCTTATTCCACATTAAAAAATATGAGTAGATATTTGGAACCCTATTAAGATTTCGGCAAAACCAATAATCTGAAGATATGTATGAATACTACACATTTAAAAAAAATGATTCATCCCAAAGTTAATGTTTGATGTCATTAATCAATTACAATAATATATAATAAATCCAAAATTAGAATATCAAAAGCTTATAATTTTTTCAAATTGCAATCAGCTTTATTTGAAGCAAGTAAAAATCGATCAAAAGTTTAGATTGTCATTAAAATGCAAAAGAGTTTTGTATTAGTTATTTTAAAAACTCATTTTACAATTTTTAATATGACGAATTAAAATATTTATTTATTTTATTTCTATAAAATACTAGCGGACCCGGCGAACTTTGCCTCGCTCCAATTTTAAGCCTTCAGACAAACTTTAGAGTAATAATATAATACAACAGAATTAATTTCACACAAAATTTCGTACAAAAAATTCAATTTTCCAATTTTTCCCATTTTCCGACTTTTGCGAAGAGATTTTCCAATTTTCCGCGTTTCGCATTTCGCATTTTTCATGATTTACACTAAGAAATTTCTATTTTTTTAGTTGGAAAGCCATTAAGTCCAAATTTCATACAAAAACTCGATTTTCCAATTTTCCGACTTCTCCGGAGGGATTTTCCAAAATTTTCTTCCGTAAGAACCTTCTCCTCGAAAATACGAACAACTGACAAAAAATTTTATAGAAATCGGCCCAGCCGTTCTCATTTGATGAATTACTATACATTTTTTACACCATTTTTATATATATAGATAATATAATTTTTTATTTTTTTTTAATTAAATTCCAGAAAACACAGGCAATTAAATTTTTCATTTCCGTTTCCCTGTAGGTATTTGTATACCTACATATAATATGACTGACAATTATTTTGAATTTATTCTGACATATGGCAATATGGCAATGTATCATCGCAAAGTTTAGATTTGTATTAATAAGTACTTTTGAGTTAACCTATCTATATTATGATTAAAGTCATTGGCGCATATTCAGAAATCGTAACTATAGTCGAAACTTATTAAACAGAAACTAAAATATAGTTCAAAAATAGTTAAAGATCTTATTCTCAAATCACAACTAACTTAGCAACTGCTTTCAGCTGTTAAAAGAAATGCAACACTGCATTTAGTAGACTTTTGTTGACGAAAAACACATCTCTAGTTTGTTTTCTTTTTTTTGTGTTTTTTTTTGGTCAAAATGGACACAATTAGCAAAGAAAATACGATAAGTTTATTATTATTGTTAGAAAAAAATATGTATTTATTGCTTTGTGTATTTTAGAGAGACTCAAATTGGTCGCCAGACGAAAAACTACATTTAAAGAATTGGTGGCCAAATATTTTAACATCATCGACGACAAGAAATAACTCAATCAGCTGTTCTTTAAATGTATTTGTTAGTTGATATTTAGTTACAGCTTTACCCATAATTAAGTTGTAACTTTTCGTGCTGAAAGTAATCAACTAAGAATAACTTAAGTTGGTACTTAAAAAAGTTTAAACTTAGATATCATTTCTGAATATGCGCCATTGTAGTGACCTAACTATGCTGTTCGAGACATTTATAACCCCACATATAAATGTATTAAGAACATCCTAGATTAAAGCTGTGTTCACATTGTGTGTATTTGTCATGTGGAATGTCACTTTTCTATCCACATGTGTTTTCATGTGTATGTCAAAATTTGAGTTCCACATACGGTTTATAACACTGGTTTACAAATTTTTAATTTGGAAAAATACCAAGAACGCCACTTGCCTAGATAAGTTAATTGGGACCTCCTGAACACGAAAAACGCTGTAATTTTTTTTTCTAAGTACCGTTTTTTAGATAACGGTACTTTTGTGTTTTTCGGTGTATGGTCCCATTCAAACCCTTGTGGAGCCCAACCGAAGAGCCCGATCGAGATGAGTGGCATATCGTTGGAAAGGTAATCGTTTCGTGTTCAGGAGGTCCCAATTAACTTATCTAGATAAGTGGCGTTCTTGGTATTTTTTGGCTGTAAACCAGTGTAATTTACATGTTCAAATGTTGGTATGTCAATTACATTTGACATAACCTATCAAAAATAAAATCTTAAAACAGCTGATTTGGTAAAACTTATTCCGCGGGTTATACAAGCATTCCGGAGATTAACTACCGATGGTTGGTAACGCGTTTTTGCGGGAAAATTTTATTAATATTTTTGTATTGTTTTTTTTTTTAATTTTATCAAATTTAATTAATTACTGACTGCAAACTGTCTATTTGCTTTGTGGCAATAGTTTTGTTTGCTTGGAGAATTGCTGTCTGTCATTGTAATGGATAGCGAAGCGGAGGATGATGGTGCTGCTAGTACGCAGCCCTTAGTTATTAATAAAGATGACAACTTTATTGAGGGTAAGGTTGTGAAGAGGAAGAGGCTGGACGGTGCTGAAGTACCGGTGACTGTGGACGTTTCGGTTTTAGGAAATCTCCCTATAACGACCAGTGATCCAACCAGAAAAAACAGATTCGCCATTTTGGCCGACTTGGACATTGAAAATAATGCCGACAATAGAAACACCGGCCGTATAAATACGGTGAATTCCGCTACAAATGAGTCAAGAAAACTCTCGGCTTCCACTGGCAAATCATTTTGCCCGCCAATTTTTTTATACAATGTCAATATTCAACATCTTGCACAGCAGCTGGAAGCAATAACACCTAGGATTACATTTAAAATAAAAAATGTCAACAATCATAAAAGTAAACTTTATATTTCAGATGCAGCCACACACTCTGAAATGATGGAACTTTTAAGGGATAAAAAAATAAAATCATATTCATTTACTCCGAAGGAATTGAAGCAAATTTCCTTGGTGTTGCGCGGATTATACTACAAAACAGAAGCTGAAGAGATAAAGTCTGTTTTAGATGAAATAGTACCTAATGTGGTGGCAAAAGTTGTGGAATTCAAGACAACTTTTTCTAGAAAGAATAATATAGACACAGGCCTTTTTCTAGTCTCCCTACTACCCGGTAAAAAATTGAGCGATGTTGCGCACATCAAATTCCTGTTGAGTCAGACTATATCCTGGGAAAAACCAAAAAAGAAAGAAAACGAAATTCAATGTCGTAGATGCCAACACTGGGGGCACATTGCTAAAAATTGCAATTCTAACTTTAAATGCGTTAAATGTGATCAGGAACATCTCCCAGGAGAATGCCCTCGAAATAAATCTGATAATTCAGGCCCATGTTGTGTGAACTGCGGTGAAGTTGGTCATCCAGCTAATTGGAGAGGATGTCCGGCATATAAAAAATATATAGCCAATAAAAAGGACCGTATTAGAAGAATACACGAGGAAAAATTAATCGTGGCTAGTAACATAAAAAGTCGTATGCCTTCTTCATTTACCACTCCAGGTATATCATACTCTAGTATGCTGCAATCCGAGTCTGGCCCACAGTCATCGAAAAAAATGAACTCTGCTGTTATTGAAGCATTTCTTAAACTCGCAGATTATTTCATGGAACCAGAGGAACTATCTTTAGAGCAGGAACTGATGAAATTTCTAAAAGAATACAGAAACAAGTCAAAAAGTGAAGGAAAAGCAGAATTTTTGCGCCTTCTTACTAAAGTAAAATCTAGTTATGGACCATAGATTCATGAATTATCTAACTTTCAATGTGCGATCTCTTGTAGAGTCAAGTCGTCGAATAGATCTCCTAAATATTTTAACCCTCAACAAGATAGACATTGGTTTTATTCAGGAATGCCATCTGCGGAAGAACAAGAGCGTGGTAATTAGCGGGTACAATTTTCTTTACGATGACTCCCCTATTGGAGTAGCTATTTTGATTAAAAAATCCATTTCTTACAACAATATTAAAATTGACGACATTGGTTTTAACAGTACCTTCATTCAAATTGAATTCAACACAAATGGCACGCGCAGGAAATTTTTAATTGGGTCTCTCTACGTCCCATGTAATGTCCCTAATTCTAGTTTATGTAATGGCTTGTCAAAAATACTTCAGGTAGCCAATAACTTTGATGGTTTCATTTTAGGAGGCGATTTAAATGCTAAGAATCCTGCATGGGGGGATCAAATTGAAAATTGTAATGGCAAAATCCTACACAATTGGCTTCAGGATCACTCATTGGATGTTTATCGCATGTGTGACACCAACCCATCATACCCAAACGGATCCTCATTTCTTGATCACTTTTTGATAAGTGCAAGTCTCTTTAACACTCATCAGAATATCACAAGTCTTCCTACGTTCTCTGATCATTTCCCTATAAAACTGGAAATTGAAATGGACACCTCTGAGCTGGTCTTGTGTAGTCCTCGTCTATTTACTTCATACAGAAACACCAACTGGAATAATTTCCAAAGAGATATGGCAATGGCCTCTCTTAGTATAATGCCATCTGAATCTGTAAATCTGGGGAATAATGAAATAGATGCGCTGATTGATGAGTTTAATGTAATTTTTAATTCTGTTCATAACGCGCACTCAGAGAAAATTGAGTTAAGAGGTGGAAAGATTCATATATCAGAAAGTATAAAGAAATTCTTTCATGTGAAACATAGATGGCAACGAGACCTCAAGAAAATTTATCATCGTTCTGGGAATAGACTTAGTCAGGAATACAAAATTCTATCCAAACAAATTCAGCTCCTGAAGATTATTCTGAGGGACCTCATGAATCTGGAACAAGCTAAAAATTTTAATGAGAGACTAAAGAATATAAAACCGGGTCCTTCAGCGTTTAAGGAAATTTACCAAGCGATGGGTAAAAAAAAATCCCCCTTTTGTCAACAAATATGCTTCAATAACAATATAACAACAAATGACTTGGAAATTTCTGAAATCTTCAAAGATTATTACTCTTCAGTTTACAGTGAACAATTTTGTGAAAGACCTGTTGTAGACATGGTAGAGCGTGTATCCTCATGTATTGATGTTTTGCCAAGCCACGTATATTCATTTGATAGTAATTTTAATTCCATTGAAAATGAAGATCAGTACCACTTTACAAAATTGGACACAGTAAAGGAAATTACAAGGAAAATCAATGCGAAAAAATCCAGTGGTCTCGACGGAATATCAAATTTTTTAATTAAGAAATTACCCGACGCTACGCTAAAACTCTTCACGATTATTTTTAACAACTGCCTCAACAATGGTTACTTCCCAACCCTGTGGAAATCGGCCAAAATTATACCCCTGAAAAAGAAGGAAACCAGCAACAACGTTGAAGATTTTCGTCCTATCTCTATGCTGTCAAACGTTGGAAAAATTTTTGAAAACATTCTTAAAGATAAACTGGAGAATGAATTTGTAATATCTCCAGTTTCATCCTACCAATTTGGATTTAAACGTTTTCACTCTACCCAACATGCCCTCCTTAAGTTCCAGAATGATGTGGTTACCAACTTAAGGGAAAGAACATGCACCATTGCTATTTCACTGGACATCGAAAAAGCATTTGATTCTGCCTGTCACAAGGGAATTTTATACAGACTTGTCGATCTAGGAGTAGACCCCTACCTAATAAAGATGTTTCAAAGTTATTTTTCGGATAGAAAATTTAGAGTCCAAATCAACGAATCGTCCTCCTTGCCTGGGATAGTGAAAAGTGGCGTTCCACAGGGCAGTATAATGGCTCCGTTTTTATTTAACATCTTCCTTTATGATTTTCCTCATTTGACAGAAAACTCAAAGGCTATTCTATACGCAGATGATTGTATGATCTACGCACATCACGAATCTCCACTCCAGGCATTAAGTAATGCAGCATCTCACCTTGCCATTGTAAACACCTTTTACAAAACATGGGGCATAAAGATAAACGCTGCCAAATCCGAAGCCATTTGCATCCGAAATGCTTCAGGTAAATGTGCACGATTTGTGGTTTCACAGAGCAAGCAACTGCTACTATCGCTCGATGAAATTGAAATTCCCTTTAAATCCAGCATCAAATACTTAGGAGTAAACTTTGATAGGATGTTGAAATTTAATAATCATGGAAGAATTTTACTGGCAAAGGCTAAACGTATAGTTGGTATGTTCTCGGGTGTAATGAACAGCAGATACATTCCTCAGAACACGAAACTTCTTTTATACAAGGTTGCATTCAGAACTGCTTTGGTATACGCATTTCCAATATGGTTCACTATTTCTCCAACCGTGGCCAAAGAGATGGAAATATTTGAGCGAAAGGTACTAAGGAAATGCATAAATAGAAGCTACGAGAACTTCACTAAACGTTTTTCAAACTCCTACATCTATGAAAATGCTTCAATAATACCATTCTGTCAATATGCCATGTCCCTACAAAAAAAATTTGTAGAAAAACTTGCCGCTCATGACAATAATTTGATGAATGAAATCTTCGAAGCCGAAAGGGACATAAATTGGTCAACTTTCGTATATATGTCTCCGGTTGGTATCCTGACGAATCACGATTACGATGAGAATCATCAGTACGACCTACCAAACTTTTATAAAAAGTCTCCTCCGGGCTCCCATAGGGGCTAACTGAATCTTTATCTGATATGTGATATTTTATTTTTTTAATTGAGTGTTTAATGTACATTTATACTTTTGATTGCTAACTAATGGTATATTCGAATACTATTATTTCATTAATAACTTGTTACTTATTTTGAATTTTAATTGATTTTACATATGTTAAAAAACTCCGTTTAATATTGTTTTTTTTTTAACTTTCTGTGATTTACATTTACATATATATGTTCTCTGTTAAGACACTTTTGGTTAACAGTTTTTAGTTTTAAGTGTTGTCTAATTATTAAGTTTTTTTTTTTAACAGATATTCGCTCTGTAGGATATTATCAATGCCGGGAGCAAGCATTATTTAACTTTTGAAAAACACGTACCTCTAAACATTTACTTTGTTAATACAAGCACGTAGCTATTACTTTTATTGTGTATTAGAATAAGACTATTACAGTTCTAAGAATATTACAACATTATACTGTCGATTTGTACATCATTGTATAGTATTACTTAAGAAAAGAAGTCTCAATAAACACTTTACTTACTTAATTACTTACAAGCATTCCTTCTCTTGCCACATTTCGATCAACTGTAGAACCGCTTCTTTGCACCAGTCAAACTGGAACAACATAAAAATAACTATAAAAATTGCAATAAAAAATACATATGTACTTACTTTTGTTAACTACTTTTCAATTTTTCCCTCCATTTTCAATAATAAATTTGTATAGTTTTTTTTTTGTATTTTTGTTTTACTATTTATAAATTATATTTATTCAAATTTCAATTAATTTTTGCCGCCACAAAATTTTTGTTATAAAAAATTTTTTGTTATGGTTTGGCTGTTTGTAATGACGTTTTTTGTAATCTCTATTTATTCACCTATAAATACCAGCTTTCATGCGCAAATAAAATTCCATTTATGCTGCTGATTTTAACATTATTGTCTTATGTTAAATTCGACATATTGAATGATCTATCGAATTGTAAAAAGTTAAATATGTATAACAAAAGAATTAGTGGGTTTATGTCTTGACTATGCCCAGTGGTGTGTTTTTGCGTAAAAGACAATATCAAAAGAAATTTAAGGCAAATATGAGGAATAAAGGAAAATTTTCAATATATGTGATTTTTCTAAAAGTTGGTAAATAATTGATTGAAAATGATTTACTTAATTTTGCTAATCCTCAGCACAAATACTTTTGCTACACATTCCTAATTTAATCATTTGTGTAATGTCGGTAAAGCTGTACATGATTACTTTTCGTATTTCTTTTTAACTTATTTTACTTGATGTATAAAACTAACGAGTAAAAGTCTCGTGGCAAGACAGAAATTGTTAAAGATTCTTTTTCGTTCTTGACTTCGACGGCTTAACATCACTCCAGGAAACCATCCGGAGTAAAGTCATTGGAAAATAAAGATTTAACCACGTTAACCACAAAAAAGTTAGGTTATTCCTAGAGTTCAAATAGAACCAATTTAAATAAATAAAGTTTTCAACAAAATTCTTAAGCACGGATAAACAATATAAAATTATATCCCTTGGCACCAAACTTGGTAAACCACACTACTCGAACGAAGCTCACGAAGATCCGACTCCACGTGCTTCCTATACCGTCAATCCGAATTGAGGATTGGTCCAATTAGTGATCATACTATTCGTCGGACATAACCTCACAAAAACTGAGTCGCATAGATTGGACAATTTGGTCAATCCAGTTTTGGTTAAGAGAAGAACATTCTCCAAATACATCTTCTATCTCATACATATACATCTCTGCTTAAACTAAGATACCACCAACGGTCCCTTTCAACAAGATACCTGTGGGTCCTGGTCGTCTAAGTTCGACACAGCATAAAGAGTCTTCTTAGGAAATATCGGATCATCATCATTCCAACTCACAACCGTTTTGTTAATATAAAAACTAACGTAATCGTATAATTTATCAAGTTGCATAATTGGTTAAATAATACTCTAATAATTTTGTTAAAAAAATATTCTAATTTAATTTGGCAATTCCATCACCGACCATTAATTTGCAAGAAAAAAGTAATAATCATAAAACCCTAATTATTAGCATCACCTACATTAATCAACATTAACATCGCCAGACATCCCTATGCTGAAGGCCTTCATCGTACGAGGAATAATTTTGGTGAGTGTAATCGTAGTAAAATTAGTTTATTGATAAAAATATAAGTTGGTTTCATTGATCATTATTTTTTTTTTCAATTGCAAACATAAAAAAAAACAAAAAAACAAATCCTATTTACACGTACTCTTTTTGCGCTAAATGAAATAAAAGAAAAGAAACAACAACAAATAATATTTTGTGAATGAGTACAGATTAATAATATTTTTTTGCATTCGTAGATTTTTTTTTTTAAATTCTTTGTCTTCTTTATTCATTCCTAAAGTTATTGTTTCTCTTCTTTTAATGATTTTATTTAGACAAAGTTGATTTGAAACAAATGGAATTGAATACATAATCAGCTCGTTTTCAAATTGTATTCCCCTAAATTGTTGATATTAACCGAATAATTATGCACCTTCGTAAATGCTAAAACTTACATTACCACATTCTTTTATAAAATGTTTAAAATGATAAATTCATTAATTTGGTAAAGTTATTTCTAATTGTATTACATTCTATTTGATTTGAATCTTTTGGTACATCGATAAAATTTTATATTTCCAAAATCTACTATTTTCTTGATAAAAAAAAAAAATTTAATTTACGATTTTTTTTAAATACCGTTAAATTTATCTGTTAATTATAATATAAGTTTTCAAATAAAATCCAATTTCGTTTATTATTTAAAATGATTGAATGAATAAATCTAGATGGATTTGATTATGTATTTCTAAAATAATTGTTTTCTTGACGAGATGTGGTGAAATTCTAAAAGGATTGTATTATGTTAGGGGTTTTGGTACAATATAATGGCAACAACCAAAACATAGGTTAGGGTGGGCAAAATCATTGCCAAGACTTGCGCCAATCTTTGAGTCCATATAAAAATACAAGACGGAAATCAATTTTTATTATATTTTCCACCATGTATAAGGGTTTGTTCGACATTAGTGAATATTATTGGGAGTCTATAATAATTTTTTTCTGTAATAATTTAGTTTTGACTGCAAGGTATAACGAACCCCCCAGCCGACTGAAGCTAGCAGTTGCATAAATGGCTCCCCCAGTGCCTTTGCAGTAGAAACCAATTTAAGCAAGTTTTCATTTAATATTTGTTTTTTTTCAACCAGCATGTACATTACATGTTTTTTATAACAAAAATTTTGTGGCGGCAAAAATTAATTGAAATTTGAATAAATATAATTTATAAATAGTAAAACAAAAATACAAAAAAAAACTATACAAATTTATTATTGAAAATGGAGGGAAAAATTGAAAAGTAGTTAACAAAAGTAAGTACATATGTATTTTTTTATTGCAAATTTATAGTTATTTTTAAGTTGTTAAAGTATGACTGGTGCAAAGAAGCGGTTCTACAGTTGATCGAAATGTGGCAAGAGAAGGAATACTTGTATAACCCGCGGAATAAGTTTTACCATATCAGCTGTTTTAAGATTTTTTTTTTTTTTGATATGTTATGTCAAATGTAATTGACATACCAACATTTGAACATGTAAATTATAAACCGTATGTGAAACTCAATTTTGGACATACACATGAAAACACATGTGGATAGAAAAGTGACATTCCACATGACAAATACACACAATGTGAACACAGCTGTATAGTTGAGAAAAAATTTCGTTAAACAAATTTTGAAGAAAATGTAATTTTTTTTAATGAATTAATGAAATTTTAAGATTTTTTTGTACGAAATCATAATGGGTTAACAATGTTAAAATTGTTTTACTTTAATTAAAACATGAATGGCAAAATGTAAACAGATATATGAAGCATTACAAATATTCAATGCATACATTTAGGAGCGACAAATAAATATATCTTTCCTTAGCTTTACGCGTTCAAACATTTAAAGTAGCGCCTTAAGGCATGTGAAGATTTTGTGGATATTTCTATGCAAATGTTTGAAAGCTTAAGCATTATTGCCTATTTCACGATGTCGATAGATAACGTTCGCTTAGATAAGACTTAAGACACAAACTTTTTATCGTATCTATTTTTTACTCAATCAAGTTTGTTTATTCCACAATCAAGTTTGTGTCTTAAGTCTTATCTAAGCGAACGTTATCTTTCGACATCGGGAAACAGGGGGTTAAACACAATCGAGACAGCAGGCTACTACAATATGTCAAAAAAAAAAAATACACACGTTTATATGAGTGTATCTATAGGACAGCTGATTTTTTCGTCGCTGTCAAATTTAACTAATTTCTATTTTTGTTAGCGACAAAAAAAAACAGTTGACCATATAGCAAAATGTGTAAAGCAAATAAAATAAAATAATAAGCAAAATAAAAGCAAATGGTATGATCAAGAGTTGTTAAGTGTATCAATGATATTATATTATATTATATTAATAATATTATATTTTATATAGGGTGTTTTTTTGAGAGGTATAGAACTTGGAATTGAAATAAAACACAAGAAAATCGTTTTAATGACCATCAATTTGGCTTTATTGGAAGGATAATTTTATGCCATTAATGTTTAAATATGATTTCAGGCATGTGGCCGCCGCGGCTGGCTCGAACAAAGCCAATTCTACAGGTCCAATTTTCAACCACTTTTTCGAGCATATGGGGACGTATGTCGGCAATAACGCCACGAATGTTGGCTTCCAATTCCCCTAACGTTTCTGGTTTGTTGGCGTAGACGAGCGACTTCACATATCCCCAAAGAAAATAATCCAATGGTGTCAAATCACACGATCTTGGTGTCCAATTAACAGGTCCATTCCGCGAAATTATGCGCTCATCGAATGTTTCCTTCAATAAATCGATTGTGGCGTGCGCTGTGTGGCATGTAGCGCCGTCTTGTTGGAACCACAACTCATCCACATTCATGCCATCCAATTCGGGAACAAAATAGTCGGTTATCATGGCTCTATACCGGTCACGGTGGCGAATCGATTCATTCGAGTCCTCTTCAACACTTTGATCTACAGCGGCAATTGTTTCTTCGGTGCGCACTGTTTGACGTCTCTGCGGATGCGTATTATCACAAAGAGTAAACGCAGTGCGAAAACGATCCAGCTAAGCTAACTAATTTCCAATCACTTTTTTTTGTCCAAAAAAAAAATTATTTTCCACAAATTTTAAATTCTGTTTTTTTTTTATTCTGTTTGTTTATTAAAGACAACTGTCAAATCGAATCAAGTTTATTAGTCATGTAAACAGCATGATTCATAAACATGATTCAGAAGGCGAAGCAGGTGATTCAAGTCGTCGTGGAAACATAGTATTATTTATTTGTTTGATAGCCCTGTTTTTATCGTTTTGACATAACGTTGCCGCTTTAGTTTAGGGATAGGGTATCAGTGTTAACGCTCAGAGTAAAAGAACGTGCTGCTTACCGCCGGTATTTAGGGATGGCTTTAAGTGTGTTGCTTGTGTACGATGAAGTTTTTTGTATTTTGAGTTGCGACCCTTTTGTATTTAGGGTGCGATATGTATAACCCACTGATGGCAAACATGGTAGAATTGTACGAGTCATATGGTACAATTTCAAAATACTGTTGCATCAAAATTTGGTATTTCAGATGAAACAGATAAATATCAGTCTTGTCACAGAATTTAATTCCGATCGGAAGTGGAATTATTTCCGCATTTTGCTTCTAAAGAAAAAGTTAAACGAACAATTGGTTTCATTCCGAACAAATTTAGAAGCAAAAAATGGAATTAATTCCACTTCCGAACGGAATTAAATTCTGTGACATGGCTGTATATCATATAAGTTACTATTTGTGTAATAGTGCAAGCAAAAAAGATTTTATTAAATTTCATGAACATTTTGGAACTGATATCAATTTGATCTTTAAATATGCATCTATAAGATGATTATTACGACAATAAATTTTTGGTTGAATTATCGAACAATATGAGTCTTTGACATATTCATTTACATTAAATGATTTTGAGGCTGAATTCAAAAACTAAAGCTTAAAATGCAGTTAATCAGAATTTCAAAATCGTTAGAAGTTAACTCTTCTATTTCTTTTATTCTTACAATAATAATTCTAGTTATTTTGGAAATAAACTTTTCGCAAATAATAATATTTTTCATAAATAATAATATTTTTAGATAATCGCGACAATTAACGCAATAATGTTGCTATAAGATATATCCAATTTTCGATAACGTAAATTTGTGGTAAAGTTTTATGCTTATTTAACAAATATTAAAAATGGTACCATGGAGGTCTAAAAAGTACATTTTATTTATATAGTTGGTACGAAAAACAAAACCCCATTTTCCATCACTGGTATAGCCATTATAAATATGTATGCATTTTATTTGATTGCCAAATTTCATCTTTACATTTATATATTATATTGTTTTTCAATTTTATAAAGGACTGTATATGCACCAGCAAGCTTAAGCAAATTGCAAAAGTTAACGAAAAGGCTGTCAAATTCATAAGTAATTCAGAATTAATTTTCAGGTGCCTACAATGTACTTACGTGATCATGAAACTTTTTGTTCACAGTTGCACATTTGTGTTTAAATAAATGTTTTTATGTTAGCAATAAACTATTAAATGACTATAATTTATAAATATAAACTATACGATACTATTACATGTATTTTATAATTAAAATAAAACTTCGAACCCGAAACGGCATACTTTTTCCTTTTTTTAATTTATGGGCGAAAGTACTAAAATATACAGTTGTGACAGCACTAAATTGTAAATAATAATAGTACTACATTTACACCTACGCAAAATCTAGTAGATTTTAATTAAAATCTTAAAGAAAATTTTTGGCGTTTACACTAATACTTTTTGACATATTGTTGGATTTCACTTTCCTAATAAAAACAGCTGATTGAAAAAGAAAATAAATTATATTGTAAAGTTTTAGTAACAAAAATAGAGAGACAAAAACAAATATTATTATATTTCGCATCCAGATCTGAAAAAAAAACAATCGGAATTAACATTTTTGCGTAAAAAAACAGCAGCATTTGTTAAACATAAGGTTTCACAAACTTCTGCAAATGTACTACACGCAATTATTATATAGGAGGTTGGAATGGACACACCTAAGAATGGGAAATAAGTTGGCGTATTTAATTAAATACGTTTATATTATAGTATCGCCACGGCTCGTTTTATTATGCCAGAAGAAACGTTCGTAGACAATTTTTGAATGAGCCGGCAAACATTTCAATTGCTGTGTTCGAAGTTGACGTCAATGACAAAAACAGACAAAACAAAGAAATGTTTATTTATTTAAGTATACAGTGTATTTTGCCGCAAATTTATTTTATATCCCGCTCTTTTTATTATTTTTTTAAATTTATTTTTGTGCAACTGTCAATTTTTTTGTTCAGTGCTGTATTTTTTAGTACTTTAGTATGAAATTCAGAGTTGTATTGCAAGATTTTGTGAGATTTTGCCAAAATCTGGTGACGAACTAGATTTTATTTTGTATGGGAAATCTAGAAGAAATGAACAAGATTTCGCTTGTTACTTTTCGTATTGGGGGAAAAGGAAAACGGTGAGAAAAGTTCAACACAAATAACACATGCATATTATATTTGGACCTTAAAGGCCCAACTATAATATGCATAAGCAAGCTTAAGCAACTTGCAAAAGTTAACGAAAAGGCTGTCAAATGCATAAGCAATTCAGAGTTAATTTTCAGGTGGCTACAATGTACTTACGTGACGTTGAAACTTTTTGTCCACAGTTGCTCATTTATGTTTAAAAAAATGTTTTTATTTCAACAAAAAGCCATTATATGACTATATTTTATAAATATTTTTATATTATTCTATAATTAAAAGAAAACTTCGTACCCGAAACTCATAATTTTTCCTTTTTTTTTAATTTATCGGCAAAAGTACTAAAATGTGCATCTGTGGCAGCACTAAATTGTAAATAATAATAAACGTTTACATACATATGTTTTGTTAATTTTCGTATTGTGTTTGCAAAAATTATGAAAAAATATTAAAGTTAGCGCTTAAGGGCCTGTGCACATTAAAAGAAATAACTACACTGTAAAAGAAGAAGACGCTCTTCTTCTGTCAGAGAAATAAACCGCGACAGAAAGACATTTTTGTTAAAATAAAAAGGGTCCCTTTTATTATAAAGGCACTTACATATTTTTTTCCCACATTTTCTATTAAATTTAAAATAAATGTATTTTCTTCTTTCTTCATTTTGTTAAAAACACAAACAAACAACAAACAGCTGATTCCGTACGGAATATGCAATCAGTTTCGCTTTTTGCTTAAGCAAATGACAGTTGAAAAACTTGCCACATACAATTTATATGTATTCGCAGGGTTGCTTAAGCTAGCATATGCATATTATAGTTGGGCCTTAAGTCATCTTGGACGACCTCTAAATGTAAGGCCTTTGTTGCAAAATATATCAAAATAGAAATATAACATTTGATAGGAGGACGAGTTCTCACTCCGGACTTGTAATAAAATGGGCCAAAAAACCACTAAAGTATTGTGAAAGGCCTTGTTAGGTTTTACTCGATCGGATGGTAAGCTTCTCATTACATGTTGAGCCAATTTTGGTGTAATTTTAAAACAGCGTATGCACTTTGAAATTATAGAGCTTATAAGTTTTCGGCCTCCAATTGGCCAATTCTGCTGACGAATTGCAGCCAAAAAACACTGCGGCCCAGCACGTAACAGCTTTTCGTGAAAATGTTGTACTAATGCCGTTGTAAGTGGATGTCGCTTGGGCAATATAATAGGATGTTGGGCATCAGAATCTAGTGTTGAATTCTGGAGGCGGCCACCCACACGAACTAAACCAAAAGAATCGCTGATTGGCATCAACGATTGAAGCTTGCTAAACGTTGGTATATTTTTGTTTACCTTTAATGCTTTGTATTCAATGCCAAAATGTATTAGCTGAATATTTTTGATTAAAATTTGTGCTCCATTTTTAATGTCAGATGTTAACGCTAGAGACTTTATTGTTTTGAAACAAAATTGTTTGAAAAAATATATTGTAAAGAAAATTAAAGAAAATGGATAATGAACATGGAAAAGTAAGTAGTTTTTAATAATACAATTAATATTTTAAATTATGTTTATTATATTGGCCAAAAGAAGCAATTCTTGAAATTTATACACGTTAAAAAGTCAGCTTTTGTTTACATTTACATATATGTTATGTCATACGGAAAAACTAAGCAGGTGTGATAGCGTATGTAAAATGAAAATTTTGACATATGTACATACGGAATTACATATGGGTAAGAAAAGAGACAGCACATATGTAAAATACATCCCGTCTGATAGCAACTTTAATAAATATGTATGCATGTACAGACAGCTACAAGTAAAACAGAATATGTGTGTTATAATGTTATACTGTGTTCGGATATGAAACTTAATTGAGTCAATATTCGGTTAATTGACAATATTATTTTAAGTGGTCAGGCATACGCAATTTTAAGCTTACTCAATAATCATTTGACAGTTGGAAAACAATACAAAAAATACTCTATATGGTTGTTGTGTTTCTATGTAAACAAACTTGCCTTCACATTGTTTTTTAATGATTTCACAGTTGTGAACAGTGTTGCATTCGAAATCTTAATATTATAACAATTTCGTACTTATTGAGCAATAATTAATTGAGATTTTATATGGAATATTGAGCTCAATAATGACGTTAATTGGGATTATCGCAATTAAGGTTCATATCTGAACACGCTATTAGTTAAATCTGCAAATGCAAAATTGTGAAAAACACCAAGGCCTCAGCTGCCGTCAGCAAACACAATTCCAGAAACCTAGAAAAAGGCACAAAAATAGCAATTAAAAATTAATGAAGAACTACTTGCACAGTTAGCATGATGCAATCATAATCTTAAAGCTTGACTTCAAATGCAGATCATGTGCAACTGAAATTGAAAATATGTACTGGACATTATCAAATCAAAAGTATTCGTATGTATGTATGTATAGGTATATTACATTGAACGTTATGCTTGGTTTTCACTATGTCAGTTTTGTTGTCAAATTGTCCAAATTGTTGGTAATTTCAGAACAATTTAGACAATTTGACAACAATAATGATATAGTGAAAACCAAGCATTACCGTAAATATTAAATAGCTAAGTGACTAAAAATAATAAACAGTAACAGGAAATATACAAATTAAATAATAAGTTTATAATTAGTTCTTAAATTATTATAATATGTATTTAAATATCATTAAACGTACTTAAGTATTTCATATTACACTATATTTTTCTATATTTTATTTTTGTTTTGTTGTTTGTTTACATCTTAAAGTTTTTAATGCATGGTGTTTCTTGGTTTGGTTTAATTCACAATAAGTGCGATGCTTACATACATACTTACATACATTCATAAACATTTAGATTTATTTGTTTATGTGTATGTACGTTGGTTTGTAATTTATTCTAAAAAAATAATTAGTAGTTTAAAGTATGTAATTTAATTAAATTAATAATTAATTGCTCATATGTTTAGCAAAACATACTATTATACGTATGTATTTGCTGGCACAATAATTTGTCCTGTGGGTGTTCTTGGCTGGTTGGTTGGTGCTTTGCTGCGTCTCACGTGTTTAAGGAGTTTTGGAATAGCATTCAAATTGATGTGAAGGCGGAATAATCGTGTAGGAGTGAGAAAGTTGAAGTCAATAAAATTGTTGCTTTATTAGTTGATCAAAAACCGTCAAGCGTCGGCCATCAATGAAAAAACAATCGTATTACCATTTCCGTTGCCACACAGCATTTTCAAAAAACAAATTTATATCATTAAGACATTTCAACCAACGCAATAACTTTAACCTCATCGCACTTTGAACAACGTTCTGTATGTTTGTTTGTATGCAACAATACTGACAACTAATGTGTCGTCTATCTTGTTAGTGTGGTTTGTTGATATTCCACCAAAACGAACAGTGTCACTGCCAGGGCAAGAATAAGTTGCCAAGTACTATGTAAGGCAATGCCGGCATCGCCCTCACCATTGCGACAAATTTCCGGATGTCGTGTAAAATCTTCGCAGTAAAGCTGAAAAAAAAACATAAAGAAAAAACACCAGAGGTTTAATGTTAGATCGACTGTACAATTTATAGCTGGTACTATACACATATATAGTATATGTACGAGTATGTGTGAAAATAGTAGGAAGTGGGGATGAACAAATTTGAAACAAAAATACCATTTGGTTTAGGTCAATTCTTTATATGCAACACTTACATACAAACACACATATATGCACATACTCTCAAATTCTTACAATTTATTGGACTCGGATGTATATACATACATATGTACATACATAAGTATATATACCCTGCAAATAACGCGACTAGTTCATACATGCATGTAAAGACTAGTCCAAAGAGGAGTAGGAGTACTCCAAAACTACTCCAAATATATGAAAAAAAGGTGGTCCATTTAACATTGCGATGTCCTAGGACTGGACCATATAACCCATCGGAGTAGTCCCAAAACTACTCCATGGAGTACTCAGGAGCAGCGTTGCCGTTTTTGGTTATTTCTAACCAAAATTGGTTATTTTTTTTCTCAATGTGTACATGTGTAGATTTTTTCTGTTTTGGTTATTTTTTTTACTGAAAATATTTAGATTTTAAGACAATTAGTAATATATTGCAAGCAAAAGAATTGTGCAAAAATCAACAAAATGCCCATTTTGTTTGGTCTGCCAAAGACAAATTTCAAAACTCAAGCTGTGACATTTTAAGTAAAAGTGATCTCCATATTTATTGTAATATAATTACATGTTTTTTAGTATTTAAGAGAGTAACTTTCTAGTTCCTTATTTTATTGCCAATGAAAAATTTTTTGTTTTTATTATATACTTTTTATTTTTGTTTAAGACATTAAACATTAATAATTAAACTTGCAAAACTTAATGTAAAGTATTGGAATTTTAAATTTTACAAATTGTAGCATTAGCTTATGTTTCTTTGCATTACTTTTTGCAAAATATGACGCTTAGTTTTTTAAAAAAATTATTTTTTAGTATTAGGAGTTGTGTTGTAAAATACGTTGTTTTATGTTTTTTTTTTGTTACCTTAAAGTACAAATTATAGTTAAAATTACAAAAAATAAATAAATAGTACATGCATTTAAATTTGGTTATTTTTTTTTAAATTTGGTTATTTTTTTCATAAATGTTGGTTACAAAAAATTTTTTTTCGTGGCAACACTGCTCACGAGGGTTAGTTTTAACAACAACAACAACTCAATATGCAATCGTGTTAACACGAAACCATGTCGTTTAACTACAAACTCTTGTTTAACTATGACATGGTCCATGACTGCATTACATTGGACCATGTTGTGAGTAGTCCATATCATCTAAAATGGATCACGTAGTCCAATATTATTTGCAGGGGTAGTCCAATATTATTTGCAGGGTAAATATATGTACATACATACGAATATACGAGTATGCATGCATATAAGTATAGTGCAAATATGTACATACAGTGTTGGAAGAAATAATAAGAATGGCTTTCCTTTTAATAATCAATAGTTAGAAGCCTTTATCCAGAAAATTCAATGATGTCTTAAATGCAATAGAAAATGGAAAACATTATTCTTATTATTTTTGTCGAGCACATCAACATTTCATTATCAGTATAGATTCACCATAAGATCAGCAGTAGTTGACAGTAAGAATTAACAAAATTATTCGTTTTAAATTTTTCTTTTTCACATCATTTATTAAAATTTAATGTATGGACATACATAAATATAATGATTTCAAATTAAACCACCTCTCATATAAAATATTAAAATATTGTTATTTATAATTGATTCGGCTTGAGGTCATTAAAATATTAAAAAAAAAAAAAAAAAAAAACAATTTTGCCTCTTTTAATTTTTAATATTATTTCTATTCCCAATATTTCGAGACAACTTCGTTGCTCATCTTCAGGGGATCTATGTATGTAGTTAGAAAATTAACACATCATTAATATTTGTAATTATTTAGAAATATATTAACTAATAAATAGAGATAATAATAAAAACCTACTTATTTTAAATAAAAACTCAAATTAAAGAGCTTTATTGGCGCTGTATACTTGGAGCTTTTACGTTTGTTAATGTCGTTTGATTATATTTTGGTTTATATTTGTTTATGGTATTTTTATAAATCTGAGCTATGTTCTCAGTGTCTCTTTTGTAGTTTAATGTTTTCTCTTCTTGAAGGTTTATAATGTGTAACATTTCTAGTGTATATCTTCTGTTGTAGTTGTTCTCCTGTGCTAATATTTGTATATTTTCCAAGTCAGGTTCGTGACCACTCAATGTACAGTGGGCTGCTAGTGCTGTTTTTTGTTCGAGTGGTTTGTTTATTGCTTTCAGATCTGATTTATGTGAAGCCATTCTAGTTTTTAGTTTTGATTTTGTTGTGCCAACATATGCTTTTTGGCATAAATTGGACTCATCACCTTTACATGTTATTTTATATATTAGGTTGGATTTGTCGTCTTTTGCTATTTTTGATTTAGTATTACTGAATAATTTATTAGTTGTGTCATTTGTTCGCAGAGCTAATTCATAGTGGTCTTTGTCATATATATCTGAATGTTTTAATCTCTCCGAAAAGCCAGGAACATAAGTGATGGCTTTGTACATTTTATGTTGTTTCTCCTGTGGTTTTGTAGTATTTTTAGTCAGTTCGTGTTTAATCAAATTTTTAATCGTTCTTTTAGGAAAATCGTTCATCTCTAATATATTATTGATTCTCTTAATGTTGTGTTTATGGAAACTTTTGTCGCTGATGGTTAAGACTCTGTGGATAAAATTCATCGCTGTGTTCATTATTATTCTCCTTGGGTGTTTTGAATAAAAATTTATTAACCGTCCAGAAGCCATTGGTTTTTGGTACCAATCTACCTTGATAACATTATCTGATCTGTGCACTATAGTGTCTAAATATGGTAATTTTCCATCCTTTTCTAGTTCCATCGTAAACTGAATTTGTCTTTGAAAACCGTTGAGAACATTTAAAGAATGTTCAATATCATCCCTTTTTATTATTCCAAATATATCGTCTACATATTTGGTTAGTATTTTCGGCTTTGTCTTAAATTGTTTGATAGTTGTGTCTAACAGTTCTTCCATCACTATATCCGCGATAACTGGTGAAGCCGGAGATCCCATAGGCATACCTTTCGTCTGTTCAAATATCTTGTCATCATATCTAAAGTATCTGGAGTCTTTTATACAAAATGACACAATTTCCATAACTAAATTTTTCGGTATTCGGGTATGTTCTTGAAGTTTGTCCCATTTTTCTCCAATAACTTTCATTGCTAAGTTGATTGGAATGCTTGGAAAGAGTGATACTACGTCAAAAGAGATCATTATTTCATCTTGATTGATATGTGTGTTGTTAATTAATTCTTTAAATTCATTTGAATCTCTAACATTATATTTAGAATTGATGGTTAAGTGTTTCAGAATTGTTTTGAATTGAATTTTAAAAACTTCTTCAAAGTCAGACATGCAATTTAAAATTTGAGCCTTAGTTTAAATTTATGAAGCTTGAAAACATTTAGAAGTACTATTATAATTATAAATTTGAATTGTTCGAATTAAACATTTTATTAATTTTCGATTCTGTTTTCAATTAAAACTTTTAATTGATCCAATTAATAGAGTTTGGTTTTATTTTCAATTAAACTTTTTAATTGTTTGAATTAAAATTTTGATTAATTTTCGATACCGTTATTAATTAAAACCTTTTATTGAATCAATTAAAATATTTATCGATTTTTGATTTTATTTTCAATTAAACTTTTTAATTGCTTTAATTAAAAATTTAATTCATTTTTGATTTTATATTTAAACAAAATTTTTAGTTGAGCCAATTAATATTTTGACTGGTTTTTTTTATTTTATTTTCCATTCAAATTTTTAATTAATCCAATTAAAATTTTTAATTGATTTTTGTTTTCTTTTTTAATTAATTTTTCTTTTTTTATTTAATTAATTAAAAATAAATCCAATTAAATTCATTTAATTGATATGAGCAATTCGGGTGTTGGTCTCAAATCAATTAAATTTTTAATTGATACTACAAATTTCTGAATTGAAATTCGTTTTTATTTTTTTCTGTGTAGTTAAAATAAAATAAGAATTTTTCCTAATGCTTGACTTTGTGTTTATTGGGTACGTACTTTTAGAATCCAGAGGTGAAAAGCAAAAGGCCTTTCATTCGCAGGCCTCCTTTATGATTTCTTAGAAGAAATTCTAGAAGTCTTCTTCACTTTAAATGATACCATATACATATAATCCAATTTACCTTCATTTAAAATATGTTCTTTGCAACATTAAAAGATTTGGAAATTATTGCAAAAAACCTGTGAGTTACAAAAACTTTAAACAAAATGTGAGGAAATTAAAGCAAAAAAATACATGTACGCAATGAGTTTCGAGCCTTTACATCTGTTAAATGAGGCTATTAGAAGGCATTTCTATTCCCTCTTATATCATTGGGTATGCATGCATGAACTACTTACTATATAAGTATATATTATAATCTGTGTGTGTGTGTGTGTTAATGTGTACTCGTAAATGGCAAGAAAATCAACACTAACCTTTGTTAAGCTATTGGCGTATTTATCGACTAACTCGCGTGTAAATTTTGCCGCATCGGCACCACATATTTTTCGTGCAGCATTTTCCGAACAATCTACAAGTTCATTAATGGAGCTGTAAATTAAAATAAATATATATTAACTGGTTTATATTGCATCATTTAAAATATCTATAAATATTAGGTGCACATATTAAATATCTTTGTTTTAAATTGGACTATTTAATACGTAGTGGTCTTTGGTATCCAAAACTAATCTATGAAAAAATTAGAGACAATTAGATAAGTCTTAAATATTAGTAACAAGTAAGAAAGTATGGTCGGTCAAGCCCGACCATATAATACCCTACAACAAGTTTCATATATACAGAAATTATGACACCTAATCTTATAATGGTCGGTCTATAATTAGTCGAAACTCCCATATAATACCCTTTTCGCAATTCACTTTAACCTCTATAAATCTTTTAAAAGTACATATTTATATCAAGATAAAGTTGTATGAGAGCAATGGTCAAACATGGACCGAACTAATCAGATTTTCGATTTTTATATGAAACTTATTTTTGCTCGAGTTTCAAAATAATGCAAAACATAATATATAATCAATAAGGTGTAGGCAACAACCCGGCTGACTGTTAAGCAAATTACTTCGAGTTATAGAATTCATATACATACATCTATTTTCATAGCACTTCTCTTAACGTCAGCGATGCCAACTTAGCGCGTTTCGCGCTAGATTTAGCGCTTTTTGACCACCCAAAAAGCGCATTTTTTAATCTAGCGCGTTTTTTTAAAAAGCGCTAAATTGGCGCGTTTTCGTTTTTCATTTAGCACTTTTAGCGCCTTTTTCATATAACTAATCACTTTGACAAAAAGGTACATTTTGCTTGGTTTTCACTATGTCAGTTTTGTTGTCAAATTGTCTAAATTGTTATGAAATTACCAACAATTTGGACAATTTGACAACAAAACTGACATAGTGAAAACCAAGCATTTGATATTTTTTTTTTCATGCATACTCTATTTTTGCAACTAATATTTAAAAGCATATAAAAAAGAAGTGTTAACGAACTTTATATTTTGCTTCATAATTGAATGTGTTTTTTTTTGCAAAGGTAAATACAAATCTATTTTGTTAAACAATGAAATAATGATTTATACATATTTTTAGATGGAGCGTTATGTACAAAAATTTTGAAAAATGTGGGAATCTGATCCTTTGCCTTAAAAATGGATAAGACCATCGAAAGATGATACAAAAGCTTTATGTATTTATTGTAATTGTCAAATTGCAGCAAAGCGTTCTGATCTAATTCGACACTGCCAGACATTAAAACATGAGAAAGCGATGAAACCATTTAATAATGTTGAACTTATTCAAAGTGAAATTTCATTTGAAGCTTTACAAAATATAAATGAAAAGCAAAAAAGTCAGGCAATAATTGCTCTTTATACTGCTGTTTATAGTACATTTTCTACTGTGGATCATCTTGGTGAATTGTGTTGTTCAGCATTTACAGATAGTAAAGCTGCAAATTTTAGTTTTCATCGGATAAAATGTCATAGATATTTTGACATATCCTAACTCCAATGCTGAATTGTAAAAAGTATTTAGCGTTATGAATTATTTTAAAAACAAAATTCGGAACAGAATGTGTTTAAATACCGTTAATTCTTTGATTCATATTAAATACGCATTAAAGATGGCAAATTCATGCTGTGTAAGTTATAAAATTCCTCCACATGTTTCTACAAAAATTAATTCAATTGAAAAATTTTATATTAAGACAGTACTTTGGCCAGACGATGAAGAGGAAAATTCTACATTTTTGTTCGAAAATGAACAGTTTTAACTGAATTCGCTAAAATATTTTTGTGCTGATATACACTTTAAAATTAATATAATATATTCTATGATCTCAAAATGTACAAATAAAACAAATTTTTATATAAATATTGAATTTAAAACCCATTTTATTAAAATTTATCTTAGCGCTTTTTGGCGCTTTTAGCTTAATTAAAATTTAGCGCTTTTTAGCGCTTTTTGAGGCACTGTTTTGCGCGTTTTACTTCTGAAAAGTTGGCATCACTGCTTAACGTTACTGCCACTCGAATTATTTAGAGAATTACTTAGAGAAAATTTGAGTTATAGAAATTCAAGTTATGGTAGTTCGACTGTATTATTAAAAAAAATATATACCTATATACATATGTATGTGAATATACATATATGCAGTGCTGATATTCAGCCGGTTCGGACCGGTTCGCTCGAACCGGTTGTTAAAATTTTAAAAATTTTGCGAACCGGTTGTTGCATATTCACCCTTCTCGTGAATAAAAATTCCATATGAAATTTGTTGGGGTGATTATGTTTTTTGTTTTAACGGTTTTATATAATGTGTATTTATCAAGGTGATTAGTCTCGGCAACAAACACAATATTGTTCAGTTGTTCATTGTCCAAACGTACAAACAAATGAATTTTATTTTGGTCATACATTGGATTCTTGGATGATGATGTTTTTGGTAGCGTTTTCTGTAATCTTTTGAGAAAAAAATAAAGCAATTTTTTTTACTTTTATTTTGCAAAATCAAAACTATTTTTTTATTAAACAAAAGTTTATATCATTTCCTTCAAGAGGTCTGTTACTGGGATGCGACTTTAAAATTTTCGCTATTTTTATCAAAATTTGGCAAAAATATAATTTTTTTTAACGAACCGGTTGTTAATTGTTTCGAATATCACCACTGCATATATGTATGTATATAAATTTATTATTTATTTATTATTAGCTATAACTTAATTTTTGTTAATAAATTTTTTATTTTGGTTTGACAGCTGATTTAGATACATACAAATTTGAGGATACAATAATGTGATCGTAACTTGCAAACTGAATTCCCATCTAAGGTAATTCATTCTTAACCCTAGGATGTGTGACTGCCTGGGCAGTGGTAAGTGACTCTACTGGGCCTGGCAAGGTTTTCAATTTGCAATGACAGCTGTTTAAAGCTGCCACTGGCTTATTTTTCTTTACAGTCTGTATGAAATAATTTTCTACATATGAGGTAGCAACCAGTTAAAGTCGGTTTAACTTAAAACGACCTTAAATTTTGACTATAGTTTCAAAATAATTAAAAGTAGGTTTTAAATTTAAAGTTGTTTTTAAAAAGAACCGACTTTAGTGTTTGTCTAGGATGTTCAGAAGGCATTAGCGGTACTTGACGTAAAATATTTCTTCGCTCAGAGCAAAGGTAAAAACTTGGCGGCTACTCAAAATCAAAATGGGCCTCGAAAAGCCCAGTTGAACATCCTAGGGTTAAAATGTAAAATTGTAGGTTGAAAGAGAGAGCGAATTACGAATTGCGCTTGTGGTTCTTTCTTCAGATTAAAAAATTCAAAACTAATGTTAATAGGATTTTTAAGCAGTAGAGAAATATTGGTGGCATATTATAATGTCCAATATCATAACGTCTATAGACATTATGACAAAAAAAAAAAAAGAAAAACCAAAATAAAACCACAATAAAATGTGGCTTAATGTCCACGGACATAGTGTCACAATGTCCATGAAATGTAATTAGTGATAAAGTCAAGACAAATATTGTCTAAATAAACCAGAGGTTAAAATCTCTGTGTCTGGCAATATTGTTTACTTTTTGAAGTGAACAAAATATTTGTTCGGACAAAGTTTTTTTCATATGAAGTTTGACGTCTCCCTTTTTAACAGTGATAAAATATTCATATGGAAAAATATGAAAAAAGTATGTATTTACATCTAGATAAAATTGGACACAAACAATATTTATATGCACAGAAGTCGTACCGCTAAATTCTTTGATGATCGGTCCATAACAGGTCAAAAACCCAAATTTGGCGCTTCTGAAAAACATTTGTTGGTCGGGCTTGACCGACTATATTTTACTATTTGTTTTCTGAAATTAAAGTGACTTACATTCTTAGATAAAATAATAATTGTATAATTGAATTTTTATAAGTCAAAATATTAATGGACATTATTACACGAAATACATCACATACGCCAGCTCTGAACGACATTCTTATAGCAGACATGGAAAGAAACATACAGCGGGTAAAATGTGTAGTTCTGGAACAACTTGGGTAGGGTACAGGCCGTGAAGTTCTACATTCATGTCCAGCTTGTCAGTGTCCCCAGACCGATGTAGAACTCCCAGGTTAAACTAATATATAAGATAACTAATATCCAATGCCAAAATTTCAACAAGTTTTTAATAGGAGTTAAATACGGAATATCAAACTTATATCCACACATACATACATAGAAAGTATTATAGTTTATGCTTGTTAAGCCATGGAGAAGTAAGGGAATGAAAGGACGTAAACCCTAATTTTTATTGATACACTATATGCATGAATACAAACGTCAGTATAACTTTTATTTGAACATTTTGTGGTTCCACTTACCAACATATCGTTTTAATGTTTTCATTGATGGTGATGTTCTCCTGGCTTTCCTGATTTTTGTTCGGTTTTAAAAATACCATTGTTTCCTTATAACGATTGGCGCACACTTCGAATTCTCTTTTAGCCATCTCGGAGCAAGGAGCGTGCTTCAGGTATTCTGCCACAAATATAATGAAAGAAATCCGGTAAATGATACAAAATGGACACAAAATACATTCATTTATTTCAATGCACAAAACGATGCTTTCCGATAGTTCATGTTTGTTTGTATGAGAGTGTGACTGTGAATGGGAATGTGTAGGGATGGTTTGTAGATTTTATTATTGTATATATACATATGTACATTAGGGTATTACACTTTTTTTATGGGTCTCCCTATGTGATGGATGGTACTGATCTACTAGATGAATGAATATTCTTTTTCAGATGATTTTGAAACGAATCTTTAAATCAATTAAATACGAACAATGAACATATCTGTGTATATGTATTGTAATTAGAGTTTTGTGTTCGTTGTTAACCTATCACTAGATAACATAATTTTAGATGCGATGATTAATCCTCAAAATTCATCTAATTCTATCACTTAAATAGCTGAGTAAAATACAATTTCTCTTAAATCAAATCGATGTGAAAATTATTTGGATAAATTCCTTTGTAAACTTGTATTGCACTAACTGTTAAAATACATATTTAGAAACCTCATTATAAGAAATATCACCAGTTCTTTTTTTACGATTTATTAACAAATAGCAAAAACTGAAACCGTTTGATTATTTGGTAACTTTATTTGTAGTCCCCAAGTCCCAAAAATTGTTTTAAAATGTAATGCCCTAATGTATAAATTAGTTTGTGAGTTAAATTTCTATAAACTGTTTCGGATATGTTTGGTTTTGCGTGTATGTATTTTTGTGAATTTGTTTACAATTTGGTCATAACAAAGAAATTGAATTATCTATCCGATATATTTCGTTGCCCACGCACAACACGAATCAAAATTATAGTCCATAATGGATTTTTGCGAGAGTTACTGGATTTTAAGCTGAAAGAAGATACCAGTTAAAAAAAGATTGAAATTCATTTAAATGGTTCCCAAAATATTTTAAATCAATTTGGCCGTTGTAGCGATTTCGCTCACTTGTCATCGAATAAATGGCCACATACTCGTACATATAAATAGTTAATGTGTATCTTTATAATTTGTTTCTGTGCTCTAAATATGAACAACCATTAATATTTGACATATGCAGTCGCCAACAAATTACTTCAAACTAATGATTTTTAAAAGGTTGAAAACATGAGTTCTCTTAAAGGCTCAGTTAGCCGACTGTAATGGAATGTAACTGCAACAGTAAGAAACATATCGAGCCATTACCGCCAAAATAATGTATCCCACACCATAATCGATTGCTGTTTTTTTATCGAAATCGATAGTTCAACATCATTTAAAATTATTAAAATTAAATGTATTACACAAAACAATATTTACATTATAAATTTTAAAATAATGGCTTTATTCAAACTGATTTTATTTAAAAAAAACCTTCCCCTGTAAAATTTTGAGTTTGTGGGATACATTTTTTCGGCGGTTATGGCTAGATATGATGGATATTGTTATGTGAAAAGTAATGCAAATGGTTATGCAGATGTAAAGTAACGCAATACCGTAATGTATGAATCTGTAAGAAATAGAATTTCCTTACATTTTTACGTCATTACACAACAATCCGTTACAGTCGGCTAACTGAGGCTTAACTTTTATTAGTTTATCACGCAACAGTCTGCCAGGGAATTCCTAACATGAGACATCGGTGGTGATAAAGTAGGAGATGTTACAATTCTGTAAAATGTTTAGGATATATACAAATGTCGAGTACTGACAAAATTATTTTCCATAAGTTTTATTTTGCAAGTTATTCGGTTGCTCGTGAACGTCAGAAGATATTTTAAGGCAATTTTACACAGGCAGCACGGAGGTTTTTCTGAATTGATTATCACTTACATGATTTTCAGTGAAGGAAACTGAGATCCCTTCAGTCCTATCCAAGTTTGACAAATTTAAGAAAAATTTTAGATTATAAACATTTTAGAGTGCACTAGAATATTCTTATTTAATGTTTTTTATTCAGTCTTAGTGCAGTGTTTCAGTCTTTTATTAGTATTTGATATATTGTTTGAAAGACATTTTACGACCAACAGAATTTATTTCAAATATTTTGACATTTTATCTAATTTTGACCATTTATAATTGCTGTAATTAACAAATTAATTTAACAATTTATTAAATTAGAAAACATTTCTCCATATTCAGAACAAGTTAAGAATCAAATATAAAGAAGGGTAAGATTATAAGATGAGGAGTATTTTGGTTGAATATAATCTTAATACCGTTATTTGCAAGAGTATTATGGTAGGTTGTTATACTCGGAAGTGGACTTAATTCAGGAGCTATTGTCAATTATTAACCGACAGCTACTAAATCCAGTAGCATAATTGCCGTATAACCGATCTTAGTATGATTTCTGGTTTAAAATTTCTGATCTGTATCAAAGTTGGTTCGACCTCGATATTTATTAGACCTTTTTATGGGTTAAATTGTTTTTCGAAAATCTTCTTAAATTTCGGAACAGAGAATTTTATCTATATACGGATATCTCATATCGAATTTGAACAGAATAATTATATTTTTAAGGTAGTCTTAAAGTTAATTTCGGAAGTGAACTTTATATGTGGCATATAGGCAAATATGGACCGATATTTTCAAACCCCAACAGTTTGATTCTGGAATATATGTGAATGCTCCGTGTAAAATATTGGTACCGTTATTTATAAAAAGTTTATGAGTATTGAAGTGATTTTCATAGAGGGCTTTACTATATATGGATCAAAATTCATAAAATTCTGCAGGATGATTTTTTGTGTAGATGTAAATGATCTACCGTACTGATATTTATAAGACATATATAAAGATTAATGACTTTTTCGCATGTGGTCCTATGACCTATTATGGGCCCACCACTATAAAATTTAGTACAACAATTTATATACCTAAAAGGAGTATTTATTTCGAATTTTAGCCTGGTAACAACATTTATACCAGATTTATACGTATTTAAGTAATTTTCGGAAGTGGACATTGTATGAGAGCAATGGTCGAACATAGATTGACCAGGGGCCAAATTACCGCATTCGTGATCGAATGAGCTATCGTATCAAAAATGATTTCGATATCGAAATTATGATAAAATGTATTAAATTTCTTGCTCGATATCGTATGCCATAATCTCAAATAAAAAAATTACGATCAATTTTACACGATATCGAATGCAGTAAAATTACTGCCCCATATCAGATAAGACTTTCGGTTTATGATTTATTTTCATATGAAACTTAGTTTTGCTGAATTTTGTATCGATATTGCAATTTTCTGTATAGAAATTTGTATGAGGGCTATGAGAAATCAGGGAGCAATTCTTACCATTTTCATCACCCTTCACCCGTTGAAATAACATGTACAAAATTGCAA
Organism: Bellardia pandia; assembly: GCA_916048285.2. Lineage (NCBI taxonomy): Eukaryota > Metazoa > Arthropoda > Insecta > Diptera > Calliphoridae > Bellardia > Bellardia pandia. Next base: position 67,801,188 of record OU696533.1, read on the forward strand.
TATATTTAAACGAAATAGGAAAAAACTGTTTCAAAACATCTTATTTTGATGGATGTTGTTACACATTTTGGGTCGCCTGAACTGATTTTAATGATTTTCAATACCAAACTGCTTAGATGAACGATCTTTTGTAAACCTTGGTCATTTTTTTTTACATATTTTTGATGTGAGAGTGTTTTAAAGAGGCAGATAGACGGACATAGCTCAATCAACTTAGAATTCCAAAAAATATACATATAATGCTTGGTTTTCACTATGTCAGTTTTGTTGTCAAATTTTCTAAATTGTTATGAAATTACCAACAATTTGGACAATTTGACAACAAAACTGACATAGTAAAAACCAAGCATAACTTACAACAGGTTTATAAAAATTTTCTTTATAAAAATTTTCTTTATAAACCTGTTGTAAGTTTTATGAATAAGGGCATTATTCTATATTCATGAAAAGATACGATATCTTAAAAACAATTATTATTTTTATTTTGAACTGTTAATTTTAAATCATTGATAGCTATTTCTTTTATTTTGGCTCGAGTTCATTAAATTTAATTTTTCATTAAATTATTTTTACTGAAGGTAGGAATTGTTACATGAAAATTATTATTAAAATTTATTGATAATTCGAACCTGGGTTGAATTTACATATGTTTCGAGAAACACCGCTTTCTCTCATCAGAATTCTTTACGTTCTCACCCTCTGCACCACTGCGGTGTCCGCTAGCCTACAGTCAAACATCAATCCTTTAACCAGTATCACTGGTGGTTCGAAATTTGCTGTAATTATCTTTTTTTCATTTATTTTACATGTTGCCTCCTTTATCTTATCTCCGATATCTTATCTTGAATATACATAGATGTCTGCATTCGGAGATACTCACCGTTCTTTAGAATTCAACGAGTTTGTGAGCCATTCTAGTAGAGAGCTTCTTGATACATACATATAATTTTAATGTTAAAAATTTAGTTTATCATTTGATTTTGTTTTAATTTTCTCAACTTTCGTTATACCGAACCGAAAATTCAAATCGTACAAATAAAGAAAAATAAAAATTAGTCACTTTTGACATTAGGTAAATATATTCATTAAAAATCATCCGGTTACTTTTTTTGAAAAAAAAAATTAATCTAAAAATATTTAAAATATTCGAAAAACGGCGTCACTAAAGAATAAATAATAAGAAAGAATACCGTTATCATTATCAAAGTAATCCAAAATATGGTTACCGTTATTCAACAAATTTTAAAGTTTATTTAAATCTAAAGAAGTTAAATGTAATATAATGCCATCTTTTTCAACCTATACATTATATATGTATAATTTCAGTAAAGCAAGTCAGGCCAACGTTACCATCATCGTTAAATAAATACAGTTACCAAAATGATTCAAATTAGCGCTTCGAATAGGAGGCCAACTACCGATTGTTAGATAAATAGTAATACATAGTATGTAAATGAAAATTAATGTTTTGAAAAGGACATAAAATATAACATTTATGTAAAAAACTTTTTTTTTTTTTTTTTTTTTTTTGCATATTCTTTTTTATTGTATCTTCATTGAACTAACAATAGGTATTCAAATCTTAAAACTAAAGTTAATTAAGATAAGTCCAGCCAATGCTAGGCAAAATCTAGTTTTCAAATTCGATAGGATATAATGAGCAACTTGTATTTATTCATCTGAGAGCGGTGGTGTCCCTCCTTCTCAAACGGCTATGACCGGGATGTTGTAAGATGTCTCGAGCGAGGGGATTTGGATGAGTTTCCAGCTTACCCAAATAAAGGGCCACGTGTTTAGTTATTTCCCATTTGACAAGTGGAACATCAAGATCGTTGTGTATGTTGTTGTTTTTAATATACCAAGGAGCGGTAGTTATCATTCGTAGAATTTTGTTTTGACGGCGTTGAATTTTCTCAATATTGGAGTTGGAGGCAGTGCCCCATAACTGGATACCATAGCACCAAATTGGCTTTAAGATTGAGTTGTAGAGTAGAAGCTTACAATCGAGCCGAAGGACGGAGTTTCTGCCGATGAGCCAATGAATTTGGGCTGCTTTCAGTTTCATTTGAGTCAGCTTAGCATCTATATGTGGTTTCCATGTGAGGCGACGGTCCAGATGAATACCAAGATATTTCACGTGTGAGTTTTGAGGCACTATATGGTCATTAATACGAATAGGGGGACATGATTCCCTACGTAGAGTAAATGTTACGTGGGTGCATTTCTGTTCATTTATTTTTATTCCCCATTGTCTTGCCCATTTCTCCACTTGCGTTACGTGGTGCTGTAATTTAATCGAGGCATCTTTTGGATCTTTGTGAGTACTGAAAAATGCCGTATCATCAGCAAATGTTGACGTGTGAATTCCATTGTTTGTTGGCATGTCTGCTGTGTACAGCAAGTATAGAATTGGTCCTAAGATACTACCTTGAGGGACGCCAGCACCTATAGGTTGAGGACGGCTTAAATAATCACCTTCTTTAATCATAAACTGACGGTCAATTAAGTATTTCCATAGTAGGTGTTGAAGATTCACCGGCAAGTTCTGCTTTAATTTAGATATCAGGCCTTCATGCCATACTTTGTCGAAAGCTTGAGAGACGTCAATAAAGAGTGCCGAACAGTATCTCTTTTCCTCAAAGGTTTTTCTTATGACTTGTACCAATCTATGTGTTTGTTCTATTGTACTGTGTTGACGTCTGAAGCCAAACTGGTGATTGGGAATGCAGTTGTTTTCATTCAAAATCGGAGTCAGCTTGGTTATAAGCAATTTCTCGAATAATTTGGACATAGTTGGTAATAGACTTATTGGCCTATACGACTCAACTTTGCAAGGATCTTTTCCCGGCTTAGGAATCATCTTTACTAGTGCAATTTTCCAAACCGGAGGGTAGTACTCAAGCCGTAAGATGGCATTAAAAAGAAGGAGGATTAATCTTTTTGCAATGCGAGGCAGCTCAAAAATCATTTTATTGCTGATTTTATCAAACCCAGGTGCTTTTTTAACATTTAAATTATCAATAGCCTCAACAACCTCCAGATATTGAAATCTTATTTGTACAGGTGGTCTGGCAACAACAGGCGGTAGTTGGCTAATGTCAGTATCCATATTGGGAGTGAATACATTTTTTAAATGACTTACGAAAAGGTTGCCTTTTTCTTCGTTATTTCGTGCCCAAGATCCGTTCAAAGTACGCAGTGGAGGTTTTGCGATTACGGGTTTTCTTAGATTTCGGACTGCACGCCATAATGAATAATTTGACTGGGAAGTTGCGTCTAGACCTTCCAGATGTTGTTTGAGAGACTCTGCTTTTTGCGCTTCTAGCAAGATCCTAAGATTTTTGGTACATTCTCTCAACCTAGTTTTAAGTTGGGGCGATCTGTGTTGTTGCCACTCTCTTCGGACTCTCCTTTTTTCAGACAATAGTTGCTCAACATCTGCAGAAAAAACTCTGTTGTACCTATTCGGGCGGTAAGTGGAAGAAGCATGTTCTGCGGCTTTCTCGACATGTTCATTAAGACTTTTTATACAGGCCATCGATGTCTTCAGCAGTTTTTAACGGGAGTTTCTCTGTGCAGTGAGTGCTGATGTATTTTTTGTATTTTAACCAATTCAGACGTTTGACAAGAAGTAAGGCATCAGTTACGATTTGCTGAGGACTTCTGATGGTGATTACAGTGGGTGAGTGATCTGAAGAAAGATCCAGTGAAGCCTCGACTTCAATGAGTTCCGGGGATACCCCTTTCGCCACGCCGAAATCGATAACGTCAGGAATTTTTTGCTGGTCAGTTGGCCAATAAGTTGGTTGACCAGTTGAAATCACATTCAGTCCCATTTCAGACAGGGAGTCGTACAAGATACGACCTTTAGGGCTAACGAGTCGTGAGCCCCAGAATGTATGCTTAGCATTGTAGTCGCCAGCCGCTATGAAACGGCTACCTAGTGATTTGTAAAAATCTCTATACTGATCTTTTGTTATTGAAAATCTGGGCGGACAGTAAACTGACGAAATCACGAGGTTTTGACAAAAGTTTTCAATACAGATGTTTGTTGCTTGAAGATAGCACTCTGAAAGACCACCCAATGAATGGTGTTTGATTCGCGATTTGACCAATATTGCCGAGCCACCACATGATCTATCTCTGGGGTCCTTGGTGTCGTAGAATGTATAACCACTTATTTTAAAAATGCTTCTCGACGTCATATGAGTCTCGGAAATCAGCATTACATCAATTTTCTTATTAAAAAGAAAATATTCAAGTTCATTTTTGTGTTGGCGTATGCCGTTTGCGTTCCAGAAACATATTTTGAGACAGTTCATGGTCTATTAAGTATGGCCTGCAGTAGCGTGGACTGCATTTTTTGCATCTCCTGCATCATACTTGTCATGCTTGTCATGAAATGGTTCATGGATTGCGCCAGATTCTCCATTATACCTTCAAGACGGCTAAAATTGTGGCTGTTTGTATCATTTATTGGTGACTCATTTTGCAGTGTTGGTTGGTTAGATCTTAGCACGTTGGCATATGAAAATTGGCTAGTGGATGCTTGTACTACGGGGGGAATAATTGTAATAGGTACTTTTGTCGTCTGGGTAGGGGTAGAAGCTGGTTTGTTGATCAAGGAACGTTTAACGACCTCGAAAACAGGGCAACCCCTGTAGTTGGCAGTGTGGTTTCCACCGCAATTGCTGCATCTTTTTACCCTGGAATCATCCTTAGGTTTATCGCACTTTGAGGTGTCATGAAGATCCCCACAAACAACACAAACAGTAGGCAACTTACAATAAGATTTTGTGTGACTATATTCTTGGCAGTTCGAACACTGTACTGGGCCAGATCGCTTATGAGGTTCTTCCACTGTAACTCTTCGGTGCATTATGAATTTCAAGTCATATATAGGATGTGTTTCATTTTTCTTCAGCTTAACATCACCAGGTTCTAACTCCACTCTAAATAATGGTTGAGGGATCCTATCTCTGTTTCTTATATTTGATACTGCCTTGATTTTAAAGCCTTTGTCGGCCAAACTGCTCTTGATCTCCTCAGGATCAACAAAAGAATCAATTCCCTTAATTACGACTTGTAGACCTTTTGCGCTTTTAAGTTGATACGTGTAAAAATTCTTTTTGCGTTTTTCAAATTCCGAAACTATTCTCCGATAGTCGTTTTCATTATTAACCTGAATCTTTGTTTCATTAATATTGCCACGCTTAATTGGAGTCACATAAAAAGAATTTTCACCAATTAATGAAACTAATATTTTTATAAGTTCGTTTGAATTTTTTTCTCTTAAATATATTGGAGGTGGTTTTACTGGCTTAATCACAGCGTTAGGGACATCATTTTTCTCTTGGAGGATGGCAAAACGATTTTGCGAGCGTGGCTCTTCAGCATTCTTTGATAATTTTGCGGCTGGTGTAATTTCGGCAGATTTTGGGCTTCTGCCTCTCTTCGATACTGTTATATAACGGTCCATTCCTACCTGTGTTTTTTGTTTTTCTTCAACAGCAATTATAGGAGCGGTCTTATTTGTAGGACTTAATGTGCCTTTTGCAGCTGTTGACGTCTCTCCAATATTTGATAACGAGGACCGTGAAGAAGACGGTCCTTCAGTGATTTTTCTATTTAAATTAAATATGCTTTGGGCTAAGTTTGTGCCCTGTTCAACACATTTATTCAAGTTTGGTGCACTTGCACTTAAATTCAGATTTGTGCTTATTTTTGGTTTCACAGTTAAGTAGTTTTTATTAAATTCGGGATTTTTAATGTTCTCATTACTAACACTTGCCGAGCTCAACACGAAATAAGCATTTCGGCTCTGAGGCCCACTCGCACTGTTAGAATTGTTACTCATTCACTGTCTCACTGTATTTAATTTTCTAGTTTTCAAATAATTAAAAATAAATTATTACAATTTATTAATTTTTTATTGCACCTAGTGCAATTATTTGACTTTGTAAAGTTTTTCACCTATTACGAGTTTTTTTCCACTTTTTTATTTAATTTAACTTTTTATACTTTTGCACCTATTACGATTTTTTCACCGAAAATTCAGCCGCACTAAAAGTAACACGTCCGAACAGTTCGATGTATCAAACTGAATTTTCTATGTAAAAAACTTGACTGTAAAATGTTACACATTTATGAATTCTTTTCAATTGTTAAATTTTTGCCCATCAGTGTACCATTATCCAACAAGTATTCTTGTATTGGTGTTTTTTAAATATCCTATGAACAACGTACTCGTACGTACATTGTACGACATTTAACTTGCAAACTGACTATATTGTGTGCTGTAGTTTTGCTACTGCATCGATACAGATACCAAAAGTGCAATTGAAGAACAATAAATCATGTATTCAGGGTCTTCATTCTCTCAACAAACATTTGCAAAATGCTGTCGTTTTTAGTTTTTTTTTTTCCAATAGATGACTAATCATTGAGCTGTTTTTATACCCACAACCAAGAAGATGGGGGTCATTTCGTTTGCAACACATCGAAATATTGGTAGTAGAACCAAGAAGTCTATATATTCTGGGTCCTTATAAAATTCTAAGCTGATCTACCCTAGTCCGTCCGCCTTTTGAAGGCACTATAGAGCTTCGAAAAAAAACATAGAACAATAAAATTTTTACCAAACATTCTTTGATCCACCGAAATGTTTGATATTAAAAATGAGAAAATCGGTCCAGTCAGATCCGATTTATAGACAAAAATTTCAGACAAGCTCGATATTTTTCAGATATTTTTAGCTATTTTCTTCAATTATAATTTATTATAGAAGGACAAGTCCTGTTGAAAATGGTAGGAATCCGTCCACCATTTCTCATAGCCCCATACAAATGTCTTTCCAGAATATGGCTTTATGGTACATAAATGTCTATGGAAAAAACGTATCTATACAAAATTCTGCAAAAATAGGTCTCACGCTAAGTGAAATATAAAAACGATATTTTATTTTCAGCGGTCCATATTTTGACAGTTAAATATAAAGTCCACCTTAGAAAATTAATTAAATGTGCATAAATTTCTTATAAAAATAACTATTAACCCCCTGGCCCACGATGTCGAACGATAACGTTCGCTTAGATAAGACTTAAGACACAAAGGCGCATATTCAGAAATCGTAACTAAAGTCGAAACTTATTAAACAGAAACTAAAAAATAGTTCACAAATAGTTAAAGATCTTATTCACAAATCATAACTAACTTAGCAACAGCTTTCAGCTGTTAAAAGAAATGCAACACTGAATTTAGTAGGTTTTTGTCTTCTTAATGACACACGTATAGAAAGGGTAAACTCAGCAAAAAATCTTGGAATTATCTTTAATAAGAACCTGACATGGAGCAATCATATTAATTATGCATGTGGCCGTACGTATTCCATGCTTAGAACTCTCTGGCAAACGCAGTATTGCACACTTGTCAAAATAAGAGTACTTCTTGCAAAAACCTATTTATTGCCAGTTCTGATGTATGGATGCGAATTATTTGCCAAATGCGATACCGCAAGTACAGGAAAACTAAACTCAGTTTACAAAAGTATTGTGCGCTATGTATATGGCGTGAAAAGGTTTGATTCTGTTTCGCCTTTTACGGCAAAACTATATGGTATTCAGTTTGATGCCATACTCAAAACAAGAGTACTCCTGTTCATGCACAAAATCGTGTATACCCAACAACCACAACATCTCTATAACCGCTTAACCCTATTGAGTTCTAATAGAGGAAAGCGAATCTTATTGTTTAGACATCATTGTTTAACTTCTGATTGACAATTTTTTCTTAATGCAATCCGGCTTTGGAATCTACTCCCGCACAACATACAAATAATAAGTAACGCACTGAGATTTAAAAAATGCATTATTAATTTTTTTACATGTTAATTGGTTAACTAAACACTTTTCTTTTTCTTTTTTGTTTTCTTTTATAAATTTATAAATTAATTAGTTTAAACACTTTATCTGTAAGAATTATAATTTTTTTTTTTCTTTTTAATGTTTCTGCTAAAACAATGTTCTATACTGCAATAAGAGACTTTAAGTCTTGTGTATAGAATTGGAAATAAATAAATAAATAATAAATAATAATAAATAATAAATTTGGCACAGCCTTAAGGTACGGTCACATATAGCAAACATTTGACTCTTACATGTTTGCTCATATTTGCTTTAAAAGTTTACGCATTTTGTTAGGTGGTCACACCAGGGGCAAATATTTGATAAAATTTATTTTACCAAACAGCAGTCAAACAGCGGCAAATACATATTTTGGCAAACATGTTTTCTCTCCGATCACACTGAAACAAATATTTTCTGTTGCAATTTATTTGATCAAACTATCAAAATATTTAAATTTGTTTTTTTCATAAATAAAAACTGAAATGGAAGATTGTGAAGCATTATTTGTACTAAGTAGAGCAGCTTCTTTATTATTATTAGAGGAAAACGAATCCAAAAGTCACAAAAAAGACAATGGGTGCGTAAATGGATTCAACGTCGGAAACAGAAAGGAGCTACGATCTGAAAATCCAGAACTTTACAAAAAGTTTTTGACAATGGCGGCAACTGATTTTGATTATTTAGTGAGAATAACGTTATTTCAGTGAAAATAGTAAATACTAATATTTATTAATACTACTGTAGCTAAAGTTAGTGGCATCGCTGATAGCTAAAGAAGTAACACGGTTTCGTGAGCCAATATCTCCTTCTGAACGCTTGACAGTTACGCTTAGGTATCTAGCGACTGGAGAGAGTTATAGATTTTTACAATATGTTTTTCGTATTCCTCATAAACACGTGATATTTTGTATTATCTTAAAAGTTATGTGTAATGAATTATGTGAAACCATAATGATTTGTATATGTATATATATATAGGGCAAAAGGCCCTATCTAACATTTTCAAAATTTTACAGTAGAAGCAAAAAATTATTTAAAATAAAAATTGCCTTAAACTCTTTTTATATACTTTTCCCAATTTTTCATGTAAAACCTATCAGTGGTTTTGACAAATATCGATGTTGCATATTATGTAAACTGTTAAGCGCCCCATCCATTATACAATACTATTGTATATATTATTTGCCATATTATTTTCGTTTTGCCCTATATTATCAATAAATGGCACAATGGTTTCAATTAAAATATGGTGCAACTTTTATTTAAATAAAAGCATATCTATAAGTAAAACAAGAATGCTGCCAACACATTTTACAGCATACTGTACTTTTTTCGTTGTGCAAAAATCAAGTCTTTTGATTGTTGCCAATATATGGTGCTACCTTTTTTTACTATTTAAATACCTGGCCTTTAATTTCTGCATTGAAATAGAGTTTTGCAAATATTTGTACACTTCTGTTTTGGTGATTTTTATGAAAATGTTCCTAATTTTTTTTTTAAAAATGACGAAACCACTGTTTTCACCAGCTGTTATTTGCCTCTATTTGTTCTACAATAGCTTTGCAAGAAAAAATAATTATTTGCCCAAAAAAGCGGAAAATATTTGACATAGGGTGGTCACACTCTGTTCATATTAGAGACATTTTTGTTTGCTACAAAACAAATTATTTTGTTTTCTCAAAATCATGTTTGCACCCCAAAATGTTTTATGGTCACATTATGGAAGAGAAATATTTGGTGTTTTTTGTCAAATGTTTTACAAGTGTGACCGTACCTTAAAGGTACAGCTCTTACTTATTTAAATATCTGATTTTAGCAAAAAAGTTATTGTAAACTTTTCAATATAGTTTTAAACTTAAAATAAGCACGATACTTTACGCTATGCAAAGAATTCTAACCCAAATATTTAGAATATGATGAACGGAAAATTAAGGTAGACTATCAGTTTCTTTTTAACAACGTTAGAGGTGAACCAAAATTCTGATGAATGACATAAAATTAAACATAAAGTTAGGAAAATATACAGATTTTTTAAAAATTGAGAATAGTTTAGTTACTAATTAATTCACGTACTACTTTAGTTTTAAAACCTTAACAAAAAATATACGTGTTTGAAAATATTTGTATAGTAGGTTAATAATTATTCGATCACCATTTTCGAATAACGAATAATTCGCTTACTTTTAAGAAGAACAATCGAATGAAACGAACAAATATTTTTGTGTTAATTTATTGTTTCTTATTAGAATTTCATAATAGTTTTATATTGCTTTAATTTTATTTGCACAATAAGACATGTTTCATAAACAGATTTTTATTTTTTAATGGACATTTTTCAATTTCAGAAACCTAAATATCCGATTAGTTAAAAACTACAATATACAAATATATTAACCATTTTTAATATAAAAAAAGTTAAATTTTGTTTTTCAATCACTAAAAATGTGTGGCACTGATAGCTCCTTATGCAAATATATAAATGTACTGCAGTAAGTTATAATTATAAAAATAAATAATTGATATTTAATAAAAACAAGTAAGAAAGTATAGTCGGTCAAGCCCGACCATATAATACCCTACACTCAGTATATGTGTAAAACAAGTTTTTCAGATATGGGTTACATACAAACACATATTATTTCCAACAATATGCCGTAAGTCTGAGGACCAATCGAAGGGTAAGCTTAAGCAGAAGAAAAGTCAGAGTAACATTCTTTAATCACCTGACATGCAGCAGCCCAAGAGGCCTTTGTCTTAAAACGCAATGGATTTCGTACTCGCCAACAGGTCCTGCCCTAGTATATCATATAATAAATGAGTGACTTTTAAACTTGAAGTAAAAGAATAAAAAATTATATAAAAGATGCTTTGCACGAGGGGTCCTTTTAAAAAATGTTGTTCGTATAGTAGTGTTATTTAAAGCTATTTCTTACTGTATTTAAAAATCGTAAATTGTGTTAAATGATATGTATATAATGTTAACAATTATCAATAATTTGATGTTCTCTGGAGTAATGATGGTATTTTTTAAATTATAGATAAGTATTGTAAACAATTACCACTAATTGGGATTTTGTCTTACCATCTTGAAATTCGCCCTTATTGCACAAATCCCTTATAAATTGGTTTGTGCCATGATACAACTTGTTGAATTGATTTCGTTGCTGTAAATCCATGCAACGTCTCGTGTAGCTTTGTATGCATCGAACTCCTTTTCGCAATTCACTGTAAAAAAACGTTTACCAAAGCATTAATAAAAAATAATGATTGAGATTTTTATAGAAATAGTTATTTTTTACATATTAAAAACATAATATACATATAATGAGATTAAATCAAAATTATAAATTAAAAACTAAGATCTAAAAATTTTGATCTAACACACATTTTCAAAATATTTTGTCTTGTGACACGAATGTTATTTTGTCTTTGTATGCTAAATCTGAGTGTTTAAAGTTGAAATTTAATAAAACCTTAAAAATACAGATATTGCTTAATTAAAATGAACTCCCTAGAAGAAATCAGCGTCTACCGCACTTAAATTACAACAATTCGCAGCTGTTTTAAAAGTACCGTAAATTCTTTGTTACTTTTATTAAAATTTTCTGCATGAGTCTACACTTGATGTAAACTTAGAAAAAGGATTATTTTAAAATGGCCAGTAATGAATCCCAAAATATATGTATTTTGTTCTAGAATTCTGAACTTGAGTTTAGCTTTTATTCGCAACTGATATGAGTACAAAATAATATTAAATTGACAGATTCAAAACGCTATTTTATATTTTTTATACCCTCCACCACCATAAGCGGTGAATGAGGGAATATATAAGTTTGTCATTCTGTAAGTCATTCAGTCTCGTCTCATCGAACTGTTCGGACGTGTTAATTTTAGTGCGGCTGAATTATCGGTGAAAAAATCGTAATAGGTGAAAAAGTGTAAAAAGTTGAAATTAAACAAAAAAGTGAAAAAAAAAATAACTCGTAATAGGTTAAAATATATAAAAAAAAAAAAAACATTAAAAATCGTATAAAAACTGTATGAGTGTTCCTCTCAGATGTAATTCTGAGAAAGAGCTTAGCTCGACTAGAAAAACTAGATGCATCTCTGAGGAAGAATCCATAAAAAAATCTTTGGAGAATTTTCTCACTGCAAGAGCCGTGGAACGGCGTCGTTCCTGTTCGCCCAATATTGTGATTTCAACAGATGTAAAAACATCATCTTCATCAAATAGTGCAGTCAAACCCAAAAAACAAGTAGGTATGGATAAGTACATAACCGTTCTCAAGCGACAGAGGAGCCCGAAGTCTGCGCAAGTGTCATCAAATGCAAAAGCTCCTAAGACCGTGAGTAATGATCAAAATAGGTTTGCTCTCCTCCAGACGGATGAGCCAGAACTTCCGAAGAAGACGTTTAAGCCCCCACCAATTTATCTGAGAGAGCCGACTTCCAGTAAATTGGTACAAGGAATTGTTGCTGTAATAGGTGAAAACATGTTTAGCGTAACCTCAATGAAACATGGAAATATCTGCGAGACAAAGATTCAAGTGAATAGGGAAGATGATTTTCGAAAATTGTCCAACCAGCTGGAAAGGGAGACTAGGGATTTCTATACCTACCAGCTCAAAAGCGCAAAAGGACTCCAAGTCGTTCTAAAGGGTATAGACCCATGTGTTGATCCCGCGGAGATAAAAACCGGTTTAATGGACAAAGGGTTCAAAATCAAGAGCGTAGTGAATATTAGAAACCGTGAAAAGATCCCTCAGCCCATGTTCAGGGTAGAATTGGAACCTGGAGATGTTGTCTTAAAGAAAAATGAGTCCCATCCCATCTACAATCTGATGTACCTTCTGCATCGTAGAATCACCGTGGAAGAACCACATAAGCGTCAGGGACCCGTCCAGTGTCTCAACTGTCAAGAATTTGGTCACACGAAGGCGTATTGTAAATTGCCGACAGTTTGTGTTGCGTGTGGGGAGCTACATGCAACTGCTCAATGCGATAAGTCGAGAACTGACTCAAAAATCAAAAAATGCAGTAACTGCGGAGGTAATCATACCGCAAATTATAGAGGTTGTCCAATTTACACTCATTTGAAAGGCATAAGAACCAACAAGACGTCAGTATTGCCTAATCGCCCTCAACAGCCAAATTTAGCATCGAGTGACAATTTCCCTCAAGTATTACGGTCCACTAGTCATGTAAACGCGCCAAGTTCTAGACAAGTTTCTTACGCAAACGTCGTTAAATGTAATATGCCAGGTCTGGAGCAGGAACCTAAACCCCAATATTCTGAGCCGCATATCAACAATCTAGAGACAACATTGCAGACACTTGTCCAAACTATGAACACTTTCACGACCACCATGACATCCATGATGCAGGAAATGCTGAAAATGCAATCCACTATCTTGCAAGCCATTTTAAAGAAATGATTTATTTAAAAATTTGTTTCTGGAACGCGAACGGCCTCCGCCAACATAAAAATGAACTGGAATACTTCCTGATGGATAAGCAGATTGATGTTATGATGATTGCTGAAACTCACTTGACGTCGACAGGGTACTTCAAAATTAATGGCTACGAGTTCTACGATACTAAAGACCCCCGCGGTAGAGCTTGTGGAGGTTCGGCAATTCTTATAAAGAACAGAATAAAGCATTATCTAATGAATAACATAAGTGTGGATTACCTCCAAGCAACAAACATTTGCATTGAATTCTGTCAATACAAATTTGTTTTATCATCGATTTATTCTCCGCCTCGATTTTCAATAAAAGAACACCAATACCATAACTTCTTTAAATCCCTTGGAGCTAGATTTTTAGTTGCTGGTGACTTTAACGCCAAACACACATTTTGGGGTTCACGTCTGGTAACCCCAAAGGGTCGCGTACTCTTCAACACCATTGCTAAAATGGGCTTAGATGTACTCTCAAGTGGACATCCCACCTATTGGCCGACGGACCGACGGAAGATTCCCGATGTTATTGACTTTGGGGTAATGAAAAATATCCCTGTAGAATGGATGCAAGTGGATCCTTCACTGGACTTGTCCTCAGATCACTCTCCTACTATCATTTCAATGCATTTCCCTCAAGTGTGTGGTTCTCCATTTATGAACATGACTAAGACCCGAGTAAGTTGGATAAAATACAAAAAGTATTTAAGTTCTCATTGCACGGAAAATGTTGTGTTGAGAACTACCGACGATATTGATGAGTCGATTGGCAACTTTACCGAGGAACTTCGACGAGCTGTGCATCACGCTTCCACATATCACGTTGAATGTAGAAATAGGACAAACAGAACTTATTTCTCTGAACTCGAACATCTCCTATCAGAAAAAAGAAGAATGAGAAGAGAGTGGCAAATTCACAGGTCCCCTGAACTGAAAGCTAGGCTACGGGAATGCAGAGATATACTAAGACATTTCTTAGAAACCCAAAGAACGGCCTCACTTAGATCTTACTTGGAAGGTCTTGATAGTACCCCACAATCTGACTACTCGTTATGGAGGGCGGCAAGAGGTTTAAAAAGACCAGTAAGAGGAAAACCTCCTTTGCGAAATCCGACTGGTGACTGGGCTAGAAATGATTCCGAGAAGGGGACTTTATTTGTTAACCATTTGAGAAATGTGTTTACTATAAACAACTCAAATAATAACGAATCTGATTTGCCACCACTTGTTATAAGGCCTCCTGTACCTCTAAGACTAAACTTTCGTGATGTCCAAAACGCTATTGGTACTCTGAACCTTAGAAAGGCTCCAGGTATGGATAAAATCAGCAATAAAATGCTTGTGGAGTTACCTCGTGTAGCAAGAAGAATTATCCTCTTTATCTTCAACGCTATTTTACGCCTAGAATACTATCCTGCAGATTGGAAGGTGTCTATGATCACTATGATTCCTAAGCCAGGGAAGGACCATACCAAAGTGGAGTCATATAGGCCAATTAGTCTACTGCCGACAATTTCAAAACTGTTTGAAAAATTGTTAATGACTAAATTGACTCCAATTCTGAATGACATTGAATGTATTCCTAATCATCAATTCGGCTTCAGAGCTAAACACAGCACCATCGAGCAAACACACAGATTGGTAAATGTGATAAGAGGGTCGTTTGAAGACAAAAAATACTGCTCCGCCCTTTTCATTGATGTCTCGCAAGCGTTCGACAAAGTTTGGCATGACGGTTTAATGCACAAAATAAAATTAACTCTGCCTGCTAACACCCATAAACTCATGGAAAGTTATTTATACGGTCGCAAATTTAAAATCAAAGAAGGTGATTTTTTAAGTACCGCTCAGCCAATTGAATCAGGTGTGCCACAGGGTAGCATACTGGGTCCTACTTTATATTTGATATATGCCTCCGACATGCCGTCAGACCCTAAAATCCATACGTCAACTTTTGCAGACGATACAGCCTTTATCAGCGTCCATCAGGACCACCAAGTTGCATCACAGAATTTGCAGAATTATGTTTATAAACTAGAGAATTGGCTAGAGCTTTGGAAAATCAGGGTTAACGAACAGAAATGTATTCATATAACTTTCACATTGCGAAAAGATACCTGCTCGTTCATCAGAATAAATAATCAAATTATCCCGCAACACAATGAAGTCAAATACCTCGGCATTCACCTCGACCGCCGTTTAACTTGGAAGTCTCATATTGAAGCGAAACTTACACAAATGAGATTAAAAGCAGTGCAACTTAATTGGTTAATCGGCAGAAACTCTACATTGAAATTGGATTGCAAACTTTTGTTGTACAATGCAATTCTAAAGCCAATCTGGTGTTATGGAATTCAATTATGGGGTACTGCCTCAGCATCAAACATTGAAAAAATTCAAAGGGGTCAAAATAAAATTCTACGTATAATTACTGCAGCTCCATGGTATGTTAAAAATTCTCGAATCCACAAAGATCTAGGCGTGCCATTAGTAAAAGTCGAATTTACAAAATATGCGTCAAAGTATGTCAGCAAACTTGAACACCATCCAAACCCCCTTGCACGAGACATCCTTAACTTTAGTGGCCACAATCGGTTGAGAAGGAGGGATACCCTTGCTTTAACTCAAGCGCAAAATAGATGACTGGATCAGTTGATGTGAAATTTTTTTAGTATCATAAAAATTTTTGTCTAGCACTGGCTGGGCTTATTATTTTCTTTTTAGTATTAAGATTTGAATACTTATTGTCATTTCATTTTGAAGATTCAATAAATAATTAAATGCAAAAAAAAAAAAAAAAAAAAAAAAAAAAAAAAAAGAAAAAAACGAGTTCTACGATACTAAAGACCCCCGCGGAAGAGCTTGTGGAGGTTCGGCAATTCTTATAAAGAACAGAATAAAGCATTATCTAATGAATAACATAAGTGAGGATTACCTCCAAGCAACAAACATTTGCATTGAATTCTGTCAATGCAAATTTGTTTTATCATCGATTTATTCTCCGCCTCGATTTTCAATAAAAGAACACCAATACCATAACTTCTTTAAATCCCTTGGAGCTAGATTTTTAGTTGCTGGTGTTATTGACTTTGGGGTAGTGAAAAATATCCCTGTAGAATGGATGCAAGTGGATCCTTCACTGGACTTGTCCTCAGATCACTCTCCTACTATAATTTTAATGCATTTCCCTCAAGTGTGTGGTTCTCCATTTATGAACATGACTAAGACCCGAGTAAGTTGGATAAAATACAAAAAGTATTTAAGTTCTCATTGCACGGAAAATGTTGTGTTGAGAACTACCGACGATATTGATGAGTCGATTGGCAACTTTACCGAGGACCTTCGACGAGCTGTGCATCACGCTTATCACTTATCACGTTGAATGTAGAAATAGGACAAACAGAACTTATTTCTCTGAACTCGAACATCTCCTATCAGAAAAAAGAAGAATGAGAAGAGAGTGGCAAATTCACAGGTCTCCTGAACTGAAAGCTAGGCTACGGGAATGCAGAGATATACTAAGACATTTCTTAGAAACCCAAAGAACGGCCTCACTTAGATCTTACTTGGAAGGTCTTGATAGTACCCCACAATCCGACTACTCGTTATGGAGGGTGGCAAGAGGTTTAAAAAGACCAGTAAGAGGAAAACCTCCTTTGCGAAATCCGACTGGTGACTGGGCTAGAAATGATTCCGAGAAAGGGACATTATTTGTTAACCATTTGAGAAATGTGTTTACCATAAACAACTCAAATAATAACGAATCTGATTTGCCACCACTTGTTATAAGGCCTCCTGTACCTCTAAGACTAAACTTTCGTGATGTCCAAAACGCTATTGGTACTCTGAACCTTAGAAAGGCTCCAGGTATGGATAAAATCAGCAATAAAATGCTTGTGGAGTTACCTCGTGTAGCAAGAAGAATTATCCTCTTTATC
The DNA here is from genome assembly GCA_916048285.2 of Bellardia pandia. NCBI lineage: Eukaryota > Metazoa > Arthropoda > Insecta > Diptera > Calliphoridae > Bellardia > Bellardia pandia. The sequence continues at coordinate 67,818,491 of OU696533.1, forward strand.
TTCAACGCTATTTTACGCCTAGAATACTATCCTGCAGATTGGAAGGTGTCTATGATCACTATGATTCCTAAGCCAGGGAAGGACCATACCAAAGTGGAGTCATATAGGCCAATTAGTCTACTGCCGACAATTTCAAAACTGTTTGAAAAATTGTTAATGACTAAATTGACTCCAATTCTGAATGACACTGAATGTATTCCAAATCATCAATTCGGATTCAGAGCTAAACACAGTACCATCGAACAAACTCACAGATTGGTAAATGTGATAAGAGGGTCGTTTGAAGATAAAAAATACTGCTCCGCCCTTTTCATTGATGTGTCGCAAGCGTTCGACAAAGTCTGGCATGAAGGTTTAATGCATAAAATTAAACTAACTCTGCCTGCTAACACCCATAAACTCATGGAAAGTTATTTATACGGTCGCAAATTTAAAATCAAAGAAGGCAATTTTTTAAGTACCGCTCAGCCAATTGAATCAGGTGTGCCACAGGGTAGCATACTGGGCCCTACTTTATATTTGATTTATGCCTCCGACATGCCGTCAGACCCCAAAATCCACACGTCAACTTTTGCAGACGATACAGCCTTTATCAGCGTCCATAAGGACCACCAAGTTGCATCACAGAATTTGCAGAATTATGTTTATAAGCTAGAGAATTGGCTAGAGCTTTGGAAAATCAGGGTTAACGAACAGAAATGTATTCATATAACTTTCACATTGCGAAAAGATACCTGCTCGTTCATCAGAATAAATAATCAAATTATCCCGCAACACAATGAAGTCAAATACCTCGGCATTCACCTCGACCGCCGTTTAACTTGGAAGTCTCATATTGAAGCGAAACTTACACAAATGAGATTAAAAGCAGTGCAACTTAATTGGTTAATCGGCAGAAACTCTACATTGAAATTGGATTGCAAACTTTTGTTGTACAATGCAATACTAAAGCCAATCTGGTGCTATGGAATTCAATTATGGGGTACTGCCTCAGCATCCAACATTGAAAAAATTCAAAGGGGTCAAAATAAAATTCTACGTATAATTACTGCAGCACCATGGTATGTTAAAAATTCTCGAATCCACAAAGATCTAGGCGTGCCATTAGTAAAAGTCGAATTTACAAAATATGCGTCAAAGTATGTCAGCAAACTTGAACACCATCCAAACCCACTTGCAAGAGACATCCTTAACTTTAGTGGACACAATCGGTTGAGTAGGAGGGATACCCTTGCTTTAACTCAAGCGCAAAACAGATGACTGGATCAGTTGATGTGCAATTTTTTAGTATCATAAAAATTTTTGTCTAGCACTGGCTGGGCTTCTTATTTTCTTTTTAGTATTAAAATTTTAATACTTATTGTCATTTCATATATGAAGATTCAATAAATAATTAAAAGCAAAAAAAAAAAATTCTGTAAGTAACACTGAGAAATATTCACCTGAGTCTAACAAAGCATATTTTATTGATCCTTATGGAATTCTATGTCGATTGAGCTATGTCCGTCTGACTGTCTGTTTAAAACACTCTCACGTCCAAAATACACAACCAAAATCAACAAATATATAGCAGATAATGTCATGGTACATGTTATTTTTATGATAAAAGGAGAAACTGTGAAGAAAACAGTACGAATCGGTCCATGATTTCTCATAGCCCCCATACAAATATCTTCCTGAAATATGGCTCAATGATAAATAAATGTCAATAAAATTGGAATATCAAGACAAAATTCAGCAAAAATAAGTTTTATGCAAATATAAATCGCAAAACGAATTTTTTTAGTTTAGACCCCATTTAAAGTCCACATCTAAAATTCACTTAAATAAGTATAAATCTGGTATAATTATCGTTACCAGGTTAAAATCCTTATAGATATATATAAATTGTTGTATTAAATTTTATCATAGCCGGCCCATTATTGGTCATTGCTCCCATATAAGGACCACATCCGAAAATGTCATTAATCATTATATGTATTTATATTATAAATATCGGCACCAACTAATTTATACATATGACAAACAACTGGATTTTTAGAACATACGTCTATATTTGACCATATACCCCATATAAGGCCCACTTGCGAAATTCACGTTAATATTAATATTTAAGATGCATATTATATACCATTTTTATATTGAAATTCGACGTGAGATATACTTATATGCACAAAATGTTCTGTTCCGAAATTTAAGAAGATCGGTCCATGTTTTGTCATTGCTCACGCTCCCGAATTAAGTACATTTCTAAGCATAAATATCAACTATACAACTCTTGTAAACATCGTTATTGAAATGAAATTCAACAAAATTAAGGCTAAACTACATACAAAACACGTTACTGCCCATAATTGGTCTGTTTCTCTTATTGAGATCAAATTCAACCAGCAGAAGCCTCACTTTATAATATTATCCTTTTTCATACTTTGTTTCTTAACTTGTGGTGAATATTGAAAAATGTTTGTTACTTTAATGAATTGATAAATACCCTCAATACCCTTATTAAAATCTGACAAACTCTGTAAATTATGGTGAGAATTGGTAATTCCATCAATTATAAATGTCAAATGTCAAAATTACATGAAATTTCAAAACACTTGTAAAATTTTCTTACAAACAATATAATTAGGGAATTCACATGGTGGCTTTAAGTCATAAGTCGTAAAGTCATATTTGAAAAAAATAGTACATATGTGAGTAGCATTTTGTATTTTCTAAATCATAAGTCATAAAAACGTCAAATCAACGTCAGAGCAAAAAAAAAAAATATATTAAAAAATGCCGACAAGAAGCGAAAAAGACAAAAGTTTTACGGTTTTGTGTGAAAAGTTCGCATCCGACATACTAATGGTTGAAACAAGTAAGAATTTAATTGTTTGTTTTTATTTTTTAAATAAAAAAGTTTATTTATAGGCGATGAAGAAGAGGAAGACGATATTTATTAAAATTTTAGGATAAACATGATCTGTTTGATGTAGAATCGAAGAAGTGTTCATCTGGGAGTGCCAAAATCTTCCCTATGACAGCAAAAGATATAAACCAAATGGTTCGCGTCCAGAAGAGTTTGCTTACATTTTAAATTTAATAAAATACACCATCGTCGTGGTTTTAACACAAGTCTACGTACAGCACAACTTCCAATCGAGTTGCAGTTCCAAATTGTGCTTTTTCGACTTGGATCTTCAGGTATATCTATACGTAAAATAGCAGTTTTTTTTGGTATTGGGGATGGCGGAACTATTCAAAAAGTAACCAGACGTGTCCTCAAAGCCATTCTTAACTTAAAGGATAGATTTTTATACTGGCCTAATGAAACTGAAAGATTGCAACAAATTTCAGAAACAAGCCACGAGATGCCTGAATGCGTCGGTTATATTGATGGATCTGAAGTAAGGCTAGCTGAATCGCCCACTAAACGCCATCAATTATATTGGTCCCGCAAACGCGAATACTCTGTTAAACTACAAGCTGTTTGTGGCCATAAACTGCGTATAAGACAACTTACGATTGGTTACAAAGGGAGCGTCCATGATGCCAAAATTTTTTCGAATTGTCCTCTAGCTAAACATCCAGAGCGCTTATTATCTGGGTTCCAATGGATTGCCGGCGATAGTGCTTAAATCATTTTTATTGACACCATTTAGAAAAAATAGTACAGAGCATACAAAAGAGGATAGAGAAGAATTCAACAAGTATTTTTCAAAATATCGTGTAAGGATTGAAAATTGTTTTGGATTACTCAAAGAAAAATTCGGTAGCCTAAAGCAGCTTTCATTTAGAATGTTAAATAAACAAAACAAAAAGTCTGCATAACATTCTTCAAAGTTTAAAAGACGATGAAAGCACCACTGAAATATTCCAACCCAATTTCAATATTATACCATCAGCTAATACTAGAAATAGTTTACTCAATTTTATACAAAATCAGAGAAACATATAATTACTTTTATGTACTTATCATAGCTCTTCAGTTAATAAAATTAATAAAAATATCGTTTTTTATTTAAAATAAAACAATTTGAAATGAAAACAAAATATTTCTATTTTTTATTTTATTCATAATAAACACTTATGGTGTTTACATGTACATATATGTATGTATGTATTTATTTATACATACATTTGTTGCGTTTGTAAGTTCATTAAAATAAGAAAACTTTTTCTAAAAATAAAAAAGGAACTGTCATTGAATTCACAAAACAGCCTGAGCATTTAAACTTGAATAAAAAAACCTTATTATATAAATCAGAAAAAAGAAACTGTCAATTTTAATTCACAGGGAAGTTATATAAAATAAAAAGGCAACATTAAATTTATTTATATTTATGCTTGAGCTCTTCCATTGCTAGTCTTAATAATAATTATTTAACAAATCTTGATTTTTATGTACAAAATGTAATTAAATATTTATATACGAGTACGATAATTATGTACATAGAAATACATTTGTTCAATTCAATTTTCGTAAGAGTTGTACGTTGTCTGAATAGTTGTAAAAACGTTGTTGGTAATTTTTACAACACACCTTAAAGTATACCGATCGACTCAGAATCACTTCCTGAGTCGATTTAACGATGTCCGCCCGTCCGTCTGGCTGTCCATGTAAAGCTTGTGCGCAGAGTACAGGTCGCAATTTTGAAGATATTTCGATAAAATTTGGTACGTGCAATTTTTTTTAGCCCAAAGATTAATGGGATTGAAACTCGTGGGCATCGGTCCATTATTTCACCTGGCCCCCATACAAATGTCCTCCCGAAATTGGGGTGTACTGATCATAAATGTTTGAATTATGCAAGTATCCAAACAAATGTTATCACAAATGAGTGGTAAATGAAGCCAAATCACATCTACGAATTTTGTGCAGATCGATCCCATATAAGGCCCACTTCCGAAAATCACTTTAAAGAGAAAAACTCTCTAAAAAATGTTGGTATCCAAATAATATTTAACGCAAATATATTTCATATGTCTAAAAAAAATACGGTACAATTTTATTATGATTGGTCCATAATTAGTCGAAACTCCCATATAAGACCCTCTCTGTAATTCACTTTAAGCTCCATAAATCGTTTAAAAGTATTTATATCGAGATAAAACTTAACACATATAATATTTATGTATATTCACAGACATCATGACACTAAATTTTTGGATGATCGGTCGACAATAGGTTATATCTCTCATATAACGCACATTTCTGAAAAACTGTTTTATACATATACTGGGTGTAGGATTATATGGTCGGGCTTTCTTACTTGTTATATTTGTAAATATTTTGCAAAACACTTACGACATTTTTTCGTATGTTTTCCGAATTTTGTATGAAAGTTCAAATGTTGCCAAAAATTCAAATATTAGTTTAGGTTAAAAAAATAAACACACGGCAACAATCAAATCATAAACTGATTGACACATTTAAAACAAGAAAATAACATTATTAAACAATGTTTTTCAAGAAATGATAATGCTTTATTTAACTTTACATTGGGCGGACATTAACTTGATTTGGTTACGGAATTTTCAGATCTTAGAGTACTTTTGGAGCCTAAACTAAATTTCAAAAAACAAAGCTCGTGGTGTGTTGGCTTTTATAAAACGATGGGCTAAGGAGTTTACTGAACCAATCATTACTTAACGGCTATACACATCTTTAGTCAGACCAATCTTGGAATATGGATCTGTTATTTGGGATCCGGATGCGGATTATCTCAAAAACATAATAGAATCAGTGCAAAAACAGTTTCTTCTTTTTTGTTTGGGTAATTCAACATGGAATCCTAACGTCATTATTCCTCCTTATACTACAAGGCTTGCATTAATAAAATTACCAACGTTAGAGAGCAGAAGAACTATGCTTAGCGTTTCATTTTTATTTAACCTAATAAATGGTGCAGTCTGTTTCGACTTCCTACTCAGCAACATAAACTTTAAGGTTCCTCATCGATCAACTCGTTTCTACATTCCAATTTATATTAAAATTAATCAAACAAATTATGCTAATTCTGATTCTCTCAGAAAATTGTGTAAACATTGTAATGATTTTTATTTTCTAATTGATTTTTCTGTTAATGTTAATGTCATTAAACGTAATATCACTTTGTACCTTAATCAGTGTAATTAAATGGCTGTCTAAATTTTTTTTGTTATTCTGTATATTATATAAATTTTTATAATTGGTCTGTAAGGATTTATTCCGTAGACCTAAAATAAATAAATAAAAACGATAATTAATTTTTACTTTCTTGACTCAATTGTTAAAATGTTTTCTCACTTGCATTAATATATTATTTATTGACGACTTTGCTCAAAATTATGTTCACAATCAGATAGTTGTATCATACAATGCACAACATACAACATATACATAGGTTCTGTCACTCATATTTGGATATACTTTGATTATTTGTGCCAATACTAAATATTGTATAACATTATAAAAAACTTAGATAATATGAAATTAAGCTGGCCACTCGGATATTGGAAGTATGAAAGATTTAAATTAATTTGATCATGACGCTAAATTTCATCTACATATTATTATTGTAAAATCTCTTAAATAAATCAATTTATTTAAGAGTTGGTCATGTATAAAATATAATTTAAAAAACGAGAAAAAATGAATGTGAATATAAGCCAGTACCAACATTTTGTTATAAAGCTGGCAATATTTGATATCATTGTGTCCATTCTACTGATAATCTGTAACAATTGTACTTGAGCGACATAAATAAATCTACTTAGATGACATCGTATGCAAATATAAACAATTTGCTAAGTAGCAACTATGGCATATGTTTGTCCTACGTAGGTGTAACATTGTGTATATGTATATTATTAGATATGTCCCTAAACAATAAAGTTGTCTTAGATGGTTAAATTTATTGAGGTGTTATTTAGAGCTGATTGGGTGATGTGAACCAGTGATGAGTTTTCTCATATATATAAAATAAGTAGCCCCAACACAAAATTATAACATCAAACTGATTTTAATTGAAAGCAGAACAAGCCTGCAAATATTTAGAATTCTGAAAATTTAATATCTTTCTTATATAAAAATTCTCGAGAATATATACATGATTTGGTATGTTTGTTTAAACTTTAAAGTTATCCCCCAAGGCTAAAATCAAAACAATTTTATGGACAAATTTATTTGTGAATAATTTTAATAAAGTTTTTTTTAATTTTTAACAATTTCAACCAAACATATCAAAATTTGCCACTGGACTCAACTCTTATTTGTTTTTTATGACATACTTCAAAAATGTTTAAAGATATCAAAAAATAATGCAACTTTCATGTATCATTTGAGGAGGTCCATAACAAAACGCAATAATTACACCATCACATTTTTTTGGATAAACGACAAAATGTAATTTAAGTTAGTAGCACATAATTTTTTTAAAAAACAATTATTGAGGTATTATTGTCTACAAAAAATAATATTAATCACAAATTAATTATTTTATCTGTCAGTTTGTTTTAAAGTTATTTAGATAACAACTTTGGAATTATTGCGTTTTGGTCCGAACCATAGTATTTATTTCATTTTGCTTTGAACTGTATGAAAATATTGCGTTCTGATCTGAACTAGGGCTGGAATTTCTGCTTTTTGCTTTGAATAGATTTGTATTATATCATTTTGATTTAAATTGCAACCACTTGTAGAAAAATGAAAACACTTTTTTATGTTAAACACGTTTATTAAATTAAATTTATTTAATCCAAATTCATACAATTCATTAAGAAATATTTTTATTTGTAAATATTTAAATTTATAAATTACTTTATTCACAATTAACTAGGCTTGTGTCGTTAATTCACATAAATGAAAGATTTTGTCCAATACATACTACAATTATCTAACAAAAGCAAAATGTATTAACTAAACAAAAATTCCTTACGTCTTACAGTTATCTAAGAGTTACCACCAGAGCATAATTTATTTATAAAGTTGACTTTTTTAAAATTTCTTGTAGCGATTTGTTGCAAAGATGTGTAATTATTGCATTTTGCTCTGAACCATTATATTTGATATTGAATTGCAGTGTAGTTATTGAGTTTTGGAATGCTTTATAATAAAGGTAATATAGATTTCAATGTGTAAAATATGATTCAATCAAAAAATCAAAAAACTTGAAAAATGTAATTATTGCGTTTTGTTATGGACCTCCTCATTTAGTTTTAGATACTAAAGAACGAAATAAAATCAAATCAAATCCAATATTTTTTTTTTAATTCGATGTACAGTAAAAATCTCATCATATTTTAAAAATTACAGATAATAGCCCATAGCTCCCGTATAAGGACATTTTAAGCATTTTAACGCCCGTTAAATTGTTATAAATGTTAATACTAAATATACAATTAAGATTCATGCTGTACATTCAAATTTAATAAAGAAATGTTATGTAGATCCGCCAATAATTCATCTCCGATAATTTGTTTCTAAGTTTTTAACAATTACTAGTCCTTATACATATATCTACATATATGTATGTATGTATGTATATAAGTATTGAAATATTTTCATTATTTATTCACTCGATGTTGATGATTCGTCTTGACTTGAATGTATTTTCATTTTATCACAATTTGGTATCATTTTGTTTAAGTTTATTCATTAATATATGAAATCTCTAGAAAAGTGAACAGGCCTAATAAACATACATACATGCATGCTTGTGCTTATGGAAAATTATCACTTACTGCAAATTCTTATTGCTAAAAAAAATTATTCTTAATATAGACAAAAGAACTATCTATCCATATATTTATTATTACATAATACTCGTATTGTTGTAATGACAATCAACAAACTTATCGAATAACCGATAAGTGAAAGAGTTTGTATGTATTATTCATTGTATACATCTGTATGTACATATATGTATGAATGGCTTGTATGTTGAAATTTCTTTCTGGTCCCAATTTAGATATCCGTCCAATAAATATTTATTCAATTTAATTTTGAAAATAAATCGAAGAAACATCTAATCTACAACTGAATTTAATAACAATCGCCTCTCGATATCATCTAAATAGTTCACTAGAGCTACAACGGGTCATTAACGAACAAATCTTGTTGATTTAATAGATAGATAGCATTAAATCCGTAAATAAATAGGGTGAACATTGTGGTTCGGCCTTCATATAATATAGCAGGACAATATTATATGAAGGCCATTTCCATGGTCTTGTGCCAGCTAATTAATAATAAACATTTAATATATAAAAAGTTTAATAAATAAAAATAAAAAAAATTAAGCAGTAGTTACTTTAGTAGTCGCTTTGGTTTACATCTTCCTTATTGTAATTTATCATTTATCAAATAAATTTGTAATAGAGTGCATGTTAAATAAAATTAAGCAAAACTGGAGAGTCTCCTCTTCCAAAAATTCCACAAAACCGAAACTTTGTAATCTAGAGTATTTCTAATTTTTCTTGTTTAGTGTAATCTCAATATTGTTAAATATACTATTTTCATCAACGGCAACAATTTAGTACTCTGATAACATTGCTTTGAATACCATTTATTGCAGACCTTAAAAAGGGGCCGATAAAAAATAAGCAAATTCGGTTTACATTTATGAAATCCACAAATATAGAAATGTTTTCTACTGCCGGAGTATTTATACCCTACACCACAATAGTGGGGAGAGTATATTGGATTTGTGCTGATCGCCCAACGCCCACCTTAAAGTATACCGATCGACTCAGAATCATTTACTGAGTCGATTTAACGATGTCCGTCCGTCCGTCTGGCTGGCTGGATGTCCATGTAAAGCTTGTGCGCAGAGTACAAGTTGCAATTTTGAAGATATTTCGATAAAATTTGGTATGTGATATTTCTTCGGATCAAGGATGGATGAGATTTCACCTGGCTCCCATACAAATGTCCTCCCGAAATTGGGGTTTACCGATCATAAACGTTTGAATTATGCAAGTATCCAAACATAATTCACCACAAATGAATGGTAAATGAAGCCAAATCACATCTACAATTTTATGCAGATCGGTCCATAATTTATCATAGCTCCCATATAAAGCCCACTCCCGAAAATCACTTTAACGACCATAACTCTCTCAAACATCTTGGTATCCACATAATATTGAACACAAATATGTTTCATATATATACAAATAATACGGAACAATTTTATTATGATCGGTCCATAATTAGTAGAAACTCCCATATAAGACCCTCTCCGTAATTCAATTTAACTTCCATAAATCTTTTAAAAGTATTTATATCGAGATAAAGTTTAACATACAAAATATTTATATTCATAGACATCATGGCACTAAATTTTTGGATGATCGGTCCACAGTAGGTTATATCTCCCATATAACGCCCATTTCTGAAAAACTGTTTTATACATATACTCCGTGTATGGTATTATGTGGTCGGGCTTGACTGACTATACTTTTTTACTTGTTTTAAATTATAATTTATGAATTATAACCCTAATATTTTGAGAGTTCAAGACTTTCCAACTTTCAAAGAAACCTAATTAAGTTACATATTAATTTAAATTTATCTTTAATTCATTGGATATAAAGTTGAATATTATTAACTACAACAAATAAAATAACAGTAAAAATTAAAAAAAAAAAATAATCTGTTTATCAATAAATTTTTTTAAAACACATCATGTTTCTTCATTGCACTATTTGAATGTGGCTTTAAGAAAGTATATTTATAATATTTTGAAATCGATGATAATTATGTCATCTGTGAAAAAATGTATAAAAGTACCCTTCACTTCCGAATCAGCACAAACCGGTTACTCAAATAAATATTGTAAATGGAAGCACTATTAATTTGGTATGGTCCTTTGTATTATAACTACATGCAATGTCAAGTGTCAGGCATCAACAAGGATGGATGATACTTTTTTATTCTCACTGAATATTTGTTCAACTGCGACACTTGGCTGATTGTGAGTGAATAATTCATGTTGAGTAACATTCTGTTGGCGCTTGACATTGATGGCAATGTAATCCAACAGCTCAGATACTAATAGTCAATGTTAGTTCGTCTCTTGCGTTGTTTTGCTCACAGGATGTTTGCTGAAAGGATCATGCGAACAGAATAAACTACCCATCGACAGCCCTACAAGGTGCTTTACAAAACAAGCAAACAAATGAAAAACTTTAATTTAAGATCCATTTCACATTCACTTTTATCTATGAACATTACAATGAACATAAAAGTATGTATTTGTACATGAATATTAAGTAACTCGTACCAACTTATAGGTACATTGTTTATTTTTATACGAGTATGTATGTATGTATGCTTAAGTATTAGGCTGTTCGGAAAATATCATGATTTATGATTCACAGGAAGCGAGTTAAATTGCATATTTTCAAAATTATGAACTAAATAATAATCGGCCTTATTATGAGTGTCGTTTTCTTTTTACGACAACGACTCTTTCGTAATAGTTAAAATTTGTTTCATGTGTTACTTGCTGCAATTATCGAAAAGTCGACTCATGTTCTTGGAAACTTATTGAAATTATTAATGCTACTTTAAGATTGTCACTTTTTAAGACTATCAAATCGTTTAACGTGTTTTGGGGGTTTTTGAAAATCCCAAATCTATATTTACATATATGTATGTATATAAATAAGTATGTGTGTATTAGGCCGGGCCAATTTGTATAGCGCCGAAAAAATCGATTAGAGCCGCCCCCTAGGATGATTCTATGGACAATTCTAAGCAACTTTGGTGAAGGAACCATGGGTCTATCTCGATTTTCGAGTCTCCCACTTTTCAAAAAATGATTTTTTTCCCTATAACATCATTTTGATTCGAAATTCGATTTTTTATTCATCGTTATATTATCTTTTTTTTGTGTATATGGGGGGTTTTTGGGGTCGAGAAATTCATTTTTGATCTTTATTTTTACCTATGAACACCACCAGAGGGCGTTTCATGCATATTTGTAATATTTTTCGTCTATTTTCCGAGAAAAAATGTTCGGTAAAATTGATATTTATTTTATTTTTTTCAACAGAAATTCAACCTAAAAAATAAGAACATGTGTAAAAAAAATTAATTTAGTGGGAGAAATGCGGAATAAGTTATTTTTGAAAGTCTTTCTTGCTTTCAAGTCATTCATTTTTTGAAAAGTGGGAGACTCGAAAATCGAGATAGACCCATGGTTCCTTCACCAAAGTTGCTTAGAATTGTCCATAGAATCATCCTAGGGGGCGGCTCTAATCGACAAAAAATTTGGCCCGCCCTAGTGTGTATGAAGTCTATGTACAAGTTTCTAATATACATATTTTTGGGAAACTCTAATGTTTAATATATTTACAGTTAGTTATCCCTAGTTACCGGACATACATAGGTATGTACATACTCAAATAACATAAATTAAATTTGTAAAAAAAAAAAATTGAAAAATAAAATGAAAAAGTTTATATTAAGTTAATAAGAAAACATCTGATGATCCGCTTAGAATTTTTAATGAAGCTTAGGACTTACTCTGAAATAATCTAAAAGTACTAACAAATTGTGTTTTTTTTTCAATCTGCTCTGTTGTCATTGTTGCGCCAATCAACAAAAATTGGACAAATAATAAATAAGTCAACTAAACGAAAATAAAAAAGAAAGAAAAAAAGTATAAAAAGCATCTATGTATGTAGATACATATGTATGTATCTATGTATGGATGTATGTATGTATGTAAGTATGGAAAACAAAACTGAATTCATTTAAAATATGTATGAATGTAGCAGTTGTATTGAAACAGTTACGTTCAAACGAATTTGAAAAAAAGTTTGACGCCAAATACACTTGATATATAAATGTCATGAGAATATACAATACAAACACATGCACACACACACACATCAGTAGGTTTGTGTTTATTTGTGTTGTTGTTTGTGTGTTTGTGTATGAGTACGTGAAGTACGTACAATTTTAAAAAGGGATACTACAACAGAAAGTTGATTGACATGGGGACAAGGCATAAATCAGAATTGAATGAAAAGTTAAAAAAAGTTAAAATGTTGTAGAAAAGATCATGGTTCCTTTTAATCAGTCCCAAACACTCCCACAAAATAGATGAGGAAGTTTTAAAAACATTTGAAACTGAAGCTAAAGATGAAAGGCGTTATTTAGATGTTCATTTTTGGCCCGGTCATTAGGTGGCATATGATATCTGTCGTGTCCAAACGTCTTATGGTTAGTGTAACTACTGGCATTTATTTTTAAATATTTTTAATAGGAAAACATTTGCCAAGAGCTTTATGTTTAAAATTTCAAATTTACTAACTGAAACTTTTAAATAGTTCAAACTTTTTCCAATATTTTGCTAATTTAGTTAAAAACCAAGTAAGAAAGTATAGTCGGTCAAACCCGACTATATAACACCCTACACCCAGTATACATACATATGTATAAAACAGTGTCATGACTTCTGTGAATATAAATATTATGTATGTTAAATTTTATCTCGATGTACACAAATACTTTTAAAAGATTTATGAGGGTTAAAGAAAATTACGGAATTTCGACCATTATACAATTTGGTGTCCCCATTTCTGCATATATAAAACATATTTGTGTTCAATATTATTTGGATACTAACATTTTTAAGAGAGTTATGCCTTATGTGGGCCATATATGGGAGCTATGATCAACTATGGACCAATCTGCACAAAATTTGTAGATGTGATTTCGCTTCATTTGATACTTATTTGTAGTAAAACTTGTTTAGATACTTGCATAATTAAAACATTTATGATCATTAAACCCCTATTTCGAGAAGACATTTGTATGGGGGCCAGGAGAAATAATGGACCGGTTTCCATCAGTTTCAATCTCATCCGTCCTTGGACCGAAAAAATATCATGTACCAAATTCTATCGATACATCTTCAAAATTGCGACCTGTACTCTGAGCACAAGCTTTACATGGGCAGACAGCCAGCTAGACAGACGGACGGACGGACATACATAATTAAATTGATTCAGGAAGTGAGTCTGAGTCGATCGATCCACCAATATCTATGGGCGTTACAAACATCAGCGCTTTGGTGTTGTAAGTATAATTAAATCATATCAAAGATCAAAACGTGCCTTTTGTAAAAACTGGGAACAAGAACCGTGTAGAAAAATATGATATAAAAGGTCCGCAACATACTAAATAATAGTTTATAAAATAGAGACACAAGAAGAACTATGGACACACTGGCTGAACTTAATAAATAGTAAATAGGTACAATATATAGAAAAAGTAATCGGTAAAAACTTATTCAAAATAATTTTTAACGACAATTTACTTCACAAATTTGTTTTTACTGATTGAATAATGGAATTATCAAAATTTACAAGATTATTTGCCTGAAAGTCGGCTTTAGTGACTTTGCTCAAAAGAAAAAAAAAAATTCATCAAATAGGGCTATTTTCGAGGGGGCGAGCCCGTAAAGTTGAAAATATATAGGCCTATATCTCGGGAACTACTGGGTGGCTGATAATTTTTAATACATTAAATAAAAGGTATTAAAAATACCTTTCCAACGATATATATCACGGTTATAAAATATGGACCGACTATGGGTTAAATCCGAAAATAATATTTTTTGACCCGAATTTTTTTTTAATATCTAAAAAAAATTAAAAAAAGTCGATATAAGTGTTATTTTAGTTTATTAATATAAATAGTCAAGACATTAAACTTTAATTTAAGTGAAATGTCATAATCTTTCTCTAATATCTTCGGATTTATATTACCTACATGGTCATGTTATACCTTAAATTAAAGCTTAATTTCTTGACTTGAAAATATTGTAATTTATCTACTTACTTGCTTACGAGCAATTATTCGAAGAAGTTCAAACGATTAAATAACGAATAATTCAATTAATTTTACGCAGAATAATCGAATAAAACGAATAAATATTTTCGTGTTAATTTATCGTTTCTTTTAAGAATTTTTCATAATTTTAGAAATAAAAATTGTAATATTTTAGTACCATTCCGTTTCAATTTTGTTTATAATATGAAACTTGTTTAATAAACAGATATTTGTGTATATATGTAAATTAAATTTTTATTATTTGTTAATTAAACTTTATTTTTGATGATGACATTCTTGAATTTCAAAAATCCGTCTAGTGAAAAACTACATTTCATATTGTAGTTTTTCACTATTAACAATTTGTAATATAAACGAACGTTAAATCGTGTTTTTCAATCACTTTAAATGAATGCTCTGAAATTAAGTTATAAAAATATAAAATAAATTTTTGATATTTAGTAAAAAAAAATAGTAAACTGGTTTTAAATTATGTATTAATTGCGCTATATATTTGCCCATTATTGATAGCTTAAAATAAAGTATTGAAAGTAATTGCAAACAAAATACTTATGGGATGAAAAAATGTTAAATATAATAAGAAACTGTTGGAAAGACGGTGATATTAGAGCGATTCTATTCTGACGGGTGCAACATTTAGACGCTTTAAACGTCTTTTACTAATAGAAAGAAACACATTTTCAATTAAGTTATTTCTAGAAGGGGTAATATTTTTCTATATACTATTGTTATCTATTAACAAGAATTTATATGAAACGACCAAATAGCCACGAGAGAGCTTTAAAGTGTATGACGGGTGCAACCAATTGGCCATTTTTTATAAGATTATACCACAAAAACACAAAACTCTGTTAATTTGTAAACTTTTATTGTATTATTCGTTTTTATTGTGAAAGATGAGATATCAGACGATGATTATCAAATCAAACATCGTAGAGAAATATAATCCAATATTAAGAAATTTGCTCATTAAGCCATGACCGGTGCAAAATGAATGAATTTTCTGTTTGCGCCAAATCTATGAATCTTAATGCTTCGAAGTGCACAACAAATTTAATTTTAAGCTTATGTCTAAAAAAATTATATTATTATAAAATATACATACATATTTTATTTAAAATTTGCATCAAAAAAGTATCAAATTGTGTGAAATGTATGTTAAAAATTGTCTAGAATAGAATCGCCCATTACTAAAACTTATTAATTAATCGAATTGAAATACCTTGAATATAAAGGAAGACAAATAAATAATAGAAAATTCATCATAATGTACCATTTTGGGTTGCATTTACACCAGGGGCCAAATTACCGCATTTCTTGCTCGATATCGAATGCCATAATCTCAAATAAGAAAATTACGATCAATTTTACTCGATATCGAATGCGGTAATTTGGCCCCAGTTCTTAATTGAACCAGAGCCATCCTTAATTAATTAATAAATTAATTAAACGTAATTTGAAATGGTGGTGCATGAGATATTGAAGAAAGTTATTTTGCTGATAACATTGATAACGTTGAAATAGCCAAAGAACACAATTATTAAAATGTATATAAATTATATTAATTAAGATGGATTTTCTTTATCTTTAACTTGATGAAGGGAAAATATTTTCATTTTACTTTATTCCAAAAAATTAATAAATAAATTATTCGAATAATTCAAGTATGTAATTCTAAATGTGTTATCGAATAATTCGAATACGGATTTTATCGAATACATAATTTGGATACCCTAGTAACGACAAAATATCTTTTGTAAAAACAAAAGCTGCAATAACAAAATATATGTACATGTATACCATTCAACACATATCTTTCCGTTTGTTACTTCTACAAAATTTATTTGGTACCCTATAAACCTCATAGGATTTTTAACACAGCATGTCCGCAGACACGAGTACTCCTTCTAAGCTCCTTATGGAGTACTCCCTTTGATCTTGAAAATGACGACAGAGGGAGTAATCGTTTTTGTCTACTAAAAGAGCATAGCGGGAGTAATCGTTTTTGTCTCCTAAAAGAGCATAAAGGGAGTAATCATTTTTGTCTCCTTAAAGAGCATAAATACAAATTTGGTTATATTTTACAAAAACAAGAAAGCCTCGAAAAATAGCAACGGCGGAAATGAAATTTGCAATCCCGTTTTCTTGAATTTGAGTGGCATCACCGGAAATGAATTGAGGGAATTGAGGAGATTTTTTAACAGCAACGAAAAATATCAACGAATCCCACTGAATATAGAAAGTTTTCCGTGCAAAAAATTGTCTGATTTTTATCTTTATCCCAGAAACTAGCTCTAAATAGAAAAACAAAACGAAAATATTTTACAGTTATGTCAAAGGAAAAAAAACCAAAACGAACTGATACATCCCTCATTGATCCATTTGGAGTATTAAGCGAGGCATAGACAACAAAACAAAAAAAAGGTTTTGATATCTCGCTTATTACTCCAAATGGATGAACAAGTCATTACTCCTTTATTGCTCGATTATGGATTAATCCATATATTTTTTACTGGGTATACTAGTTTGCTTGCATGTATGTATGTCGGTTTAAGTAAACTTTTTGAAGAGAAACTGGTTCATAAATGGCTGAGATGTGATTAAAAAAAAACACCAGTACAAGTCGATTTTCGTTCTGAACACAGATTTTAAAACTTGTCATATTTAAAACCCTGATCACCCGTTTATATTGACAATTTGGTCATCTCAGTATTATGCAATAGAACATTATGTATGTTGTTGTTGTTTTTGCTAACCTTTACTATGCGCTTTATGGCCGAATTCAAAGTCTTTAGTTAGCTAATGACAAAGGCTTAACTAATGATTCTTTATTCGCAATGCTTAGTTTGCCATAAGAATACCAAGTAATAGTTAAACAATAGTTAGTATTTTAGTTTACCAATGGTTAACTAATGACCGGGAATTCGGCCATTAGTCATTTAAACTGAGCAGCTAGTGACCAAAACTTAGTTGATTCGTGCTTTGTTTTGCGAATGTTCTTTGAAGACAATTTCTTTTACGTTGAGTGTTAAATGGATGGCAGACGTAAAAAAGTTCGCAAATTCAATTTGACATTGTTTGATGAAAAAAAACAAGAATTCTCACATATGAGGTGGTGTCATTTAAATCTTGCTGCTCTGTTACGTTGTCCTTTTTGTCTATTATTTTGTTGTTAATATTTATTTGTTGTTTCTTGAAAACTTTCAAACCATAACATAAATAAAAAGAAGAAAAAAAAAACATCAGAAAATAAGAAATTAAAAATGAATAAATATTGTCTTTTTGAACACTTTCTGTTAAGAAAACTTTAAGTTCTGCAACTTGTATCCTCTGCCGCCGTTGTCGTTTTTATTTATTTATTTGTTTACTAATTTATGACCTCACAATGTAACTAGTTAAAACATACAAACCAATTTTCTAAAATAGTCCCACGCGCAACCATACAAACAAGAACACACAGATTCACCCACTAAATGATGCTGCAAACAAAAAGAACCAACTGTGAAGAATTGTGAAACTGTAGCATAGCACTTCGAGTAACTGTGTGACTAAATAATTTTACACAGATAAATCTGGAAAATGAATGTTTATAGTTTGACTATTGCGACGACTGCGAAAGCACAAGGGAACAACGGTAGGTAGCATCATCCGCAATTAGTTTTGTTCACTAATTTACAGTTATAGTTATTTTATTCTCTTTTATATAATTCGCTGCATTTTTTATTTTATTTCCTTTTATTTGGTTTTTCTCTTTCAGATTCTTTTAGTACTATCCTGTTTTTTCCTTAATTATCGATGTTGTTTCTATTTTCGCTGTTAGTTTCAATGAAAATGTCACATTGTACATATACATACATATCTATTTATATCTATGGATGTACTTCTTGCTTTAAATATATTTAGCTATTACATATCTATTTATATATTTCTCATTTATTTATTTATAAATATGTATAAATACATATGTATTTGTACAAGTTTGTTACACATATTATTTAGCAAAAAAAAAAAAAAAAAAAAAGGAAAGGAAAGGAAATCTAGATCGAATTATATAAATTAAAAATGTTACTTACTGACAAAGTTTATCCAGTTCTTCTTTCTTGGCAGCGCCAATTGAAAATTCTGATGTTAAATGCAACATTTCCAGCGGTTCCGCACATTTGGTGAATTCCTCTTGGCCGCACTCCTCAGCGTTGACAGTTACCACCAAAGCGAGGGCGATTGTAATTGCAACTGCAACAAAACAAAAGTTTTCGAGAAATTAAAAAAAGACATTCATGCACTCGATTACTGTACATAGAAATGAAAATTGAAAACAACAATAACAACAACAACGACAGCGACAAAGGTCCTTTACTAAATGAGAAACTACTACATCTATAAAATGACTGGATGGATGGATGAATGAATGAATGAATGGATGAATGTAAGGAGGTACTACTGACTGTTGGACACACAGAGTAGCTAACTGACAACGTTTCAATACAAAAGTAGAAAATAAGAAATTTCAACGCGCAATCAACTCAACAAAGTTGAAAATGTGCACCATGGGTAATAAAAATTTTGTAACTTAAATTGGCATAACAAAATACAAAAAAGAAAATAAAAACGACAACAAAAATCCACCATAGTTTTTGGTAAAGATGCATCCACATGCAACCTCTGGTTCCACAGACATAAATATCAGTTACATCTTAAAACTTATAGTTTTGTGTATATGCGTGTGTGTGTGTGCCTTTGTGAGTGTTGAAGGGGCGGTGGATTGCCTGTTTGGGAGTTAGGTTGACAAAAAGCGGTTAAATAAATATATTGCTGTTTTTATTGCACTTTCTTGGCCAACAACAATGATAAATGGGCAAAAGTAAAATTCCAAATAGTTTATTCTGAATTTTTGCTATCGAATACAATGACATTTCTGCCAGATGTGTCAAATACTCTAAATGTCCTTTTACACAATGCTCTCATATTCATGCATCTCTCACATACACTCTCACATAAGGCTATTTATAGTTGTATTGTTGCATGAATATTTTGTATCAAGAAAAAATTATGTCATAAAATGTCTATTTTCTTATTATAACAATAGTTTATACATACATGCATACATATGTGTGAATGTGTTAATAAGAACTTTTATTAACATTTTCGCATGCTATTTTTTCGCTCCAGCCTACGTCTACTAAAATTAGCTGAAATTGCACAATTATTTCTACGTTGGAGAGATTTTATAAGTCAGGTTAATAATTAAGTTGCCGAACTAAAAATACATTAGCATTGGGAAAATTTTAATTGTACTTAATTTAAAGAATGTTCAAACGGATGATTTGATTATTTTCCATTAAATAAAATTTATCGATGTCTAGAAGACGTCTACCGAAAATAAATCAAAAAAAGCTTTCTTTTTCTTTTCATTGCCTGAAGTGTTGAGTGACTTTTATATACTGAAATTAATATTATTTAAATGTGTATACTTTAAATATGTTTAAAGAGTCTTTAAATATCTTTAAAGTTAATTTCAATATTTTCCGAGAACATATAATATTTTAAAGTAGTGATTTTTTGTTCTTCCGCATGCTATAATTGATTTCAAT
Source organism: Bellardia pandia (assembly GCA_916048285.2). Lineage (NCBI taxonomy): Eukaryota > Metazoa > Arthropoda > Insecta > Diptera > Calliphoridae > Bellardia > Bellardia pandia. The sequence continues at coordinate 67,838,918 of OU696533.1, forward strand.
TAATATTTTTGTAACTAGTAAAAGCAGAATAGTCGTTACTAGCTGACCGGGGCGGCTTCGCTCGGTATTTACTACTGATTTGTATTTCAAAGAATAAGATGTATACACAACCTGCCTGTTCTTATTTATTTGCAAATAAAATATCTAAATTTGTACAGCATGCTTTAGGGGGCTTTTTTGTTTTATTAAAGTTGACTGGACTCACAAAAAAAATTCCGAGTTTTACCCGGAATTTTTGAATTTGTTTTCTTTACACACCATCTCCTGAGAATTTCGAATCGAATAAATAAAATCAGCCAAATCGATCCAGCCGTTCTCACGTGATGCCATTACATATATACATGGACCATTTCATTTTTATATACATTCTAGCTAAAACCCGGTGTGCTTCGCTACCCGTATCGTAATGAAATAACTAGTTCAAATGTATACAAATTTTAACATTTACTTAATATTGTTGCTAGTCAGCGCATTGGTGTCCTAAATATTAATATTGATGGTAGAATAACCGTACCATATATTTTATTGTATACCATATATTGGATATTTTTTTAATTGTCATCATATGGGAGGTGCCACGCCCCCTTTCGCTACTACTCCCATTTTTTCCGCAAATATTTAAACAAACAATGCTCATGCAAAATTTGAGTACTATAGCTATTATAGTTTCCCAAGTATTTGATTTTTAAAATTAACTTTGTATGGGCTACTTCCAGACATATAGAAATATACTGTGAAAATTTCAAGCAATTCGGTTCAGCCGTTTAGCCGTCTATAGATCCCAAACTAATAATAATAAACGTACATACAAACACACAATCACTTTTATATATATATAAGATATCCCAGAAAGCTATATGAGTCCGACAAGAGTCTTTTCTGACACCTTTTTCGGAGCGTTAACGCTCTTAATGAGCCCAAAAAACAATCATAATTGCTCCGAAAACCTTCAGAAAAGAGGGTCATTACATTCGAAAATGGTCCGTCAGAAAGAGCTCTTAGATAATGTCAGAAAAGAGTCTTTTATGCGGGGTTTTTTGGGCTCTTAAATAGCTCTTAGATAATGCCAGAAAAGAGTCTTTTGTGAGGTTTTTCTTGAGCTCTGTGTAATCTTGTTTTTATCATTCTTGTGTGGTACAGCTATGTTTTTTTTTTGTTCAAAGCACAAATAGCAGGCGAACAACGCTTTGGTACACACATAATTAAGTGGAATTTCTGAGTCATACTGCGACTCAGGACAGTAACAAGCAAATTTTTCTTTCGCTCCGAAAATGCTCTTTAGTTGGACTCTTTTCTGACTCCTTTTTCGGAGCGCTCCTAAAATGGTATGCTGGGTAGATATAGATAACACATTTGACACCAGTGATGATGAAGCGACATTTAAATTCCGCTTTGTAAATCCAGTTACAGATCAATTTTTGGCTGTGCCGAATCTTAAATACCTATTATGGAGATTTATAAGAGCTTTATGCGCATTTAAGTGATTTCCGGAAATGAACTTTATATGGATGCTAGGGTTAAATATGGATCGATAATCACAAAAGTTAGAGCGACAATTTGTATATATGTATAGACTATTTGTGTTGAATTTCAACTTGATAGTGATTTTCGGAGGTGGACTTTATATTAAATTAGCGTGCAGTGATAGACTAGGTGATAGTGTGCCGAACTATCAGTCAGAGTTTTGCGGGTTCTATTCCCGCCAAAGACTCTGGGTGTTTTCTGCAAATAAGGCAAAAAGCTTCGCAGTTTGTGTTTGTTAAATATATTAAAAAATTTTCTGAAAAATATCGAGTTAGTCTAAAACTTTGATCTAAAACTCGGATCCTACTCGACCGATTTTGCCCAATTTCAATACCAAACATTTCGGATTGTAAATCTAAACCACCCGGGGCGCCACCCAAACGCATACAAAAAAATTTATGCACGTACAGTAGAATTATGTATATAAAGAAGATTATTATTTAAATAACAAAATTTGTTTTTAATCATTATTTTTATCAAAGGTGGTTTAATTGGAAATGTTCCCGTTATCGAAGAAATATGTTAAAAAATCGTAAAAAATTTCGCAAACACCCAATAAACACAAACAAATGCAAATATATATCAGCAAAAGCCAAATACCTAAACGTGTGTCGTAATAGTAAAATCCAGCATTACAATTCTAACATTAATCAGTTGAATAAAGTAAGAGGTAGCAAAGAATGGTGGAAATTATCAAATGATTTAAAATTACGTTCTCATTCTGCTCGCAGTGATCTATGTGCTGACGATTTTCTACAACATTTTAGCGATATATTACAAAGTTCTAATCCCGTTACTACGTTTCAATGATGCATGCCTTACATCACAGATGTTTTCCTTGACTCTCCATTTGAATTATGTGAACTTTTTTCTTTTCTAAACGGCTTAAAAGACAACAAATCTCCTGGTCCAGATGGTATCAGTTACGAATTTTTTAAATATGCTCCAGTAAATTTTTTTAATGAGGTGCTGTCTGTTCTAAATGTAATATTCCTGAAAGAAAATGTACCGTCAAGTTTTAAAACTGCAATTCTTATCCTGTTATTAAAAAAAAGGTGATCCTAACTGCCCCTCTAATTACCGTGGATTGTCTCTAATAGATACACTTTGCAAAATTTTTAATAACATCCTTATGAATCGCATTACTGATTGGATTAATAGAAACAATATTCTAAATGAATATCAAGCAGGTTTCCGGAAACACTACTCAACTATCGACAATGTATTCAATCTTGTTAATATCGTTCAGTTAAACAACTTAAAAGGAAAATACACTTATGCATTTTTCGTTGACTTCTTATGTGCATTCAATTCGATTCCCAGAAATTATTTGTTTTACAAATTGTCCAGTATGGGGTTGTCTTCGAAAATAGTAAGAATACTTCAGCACTCGTATGATAACACAACGAGCAAGATATTGTTTGGAAATACCTTCTCTGATTCTTTTGACGTAAATCTTGGGGTCAAACAAGGGTGCATATTAAGTCCAGTACTATTTGCTTTATACTTGAACGACCTTGCGGATACTCTACCTGGAGGAATAGTTCTTGACAACATCTCAGTGAAAATTCTGCTTTATGCTGACGACATTGTCATATTATCTGACTCTCCAAGCGGTCTCCAAACAATGATCGACTCCCTTTATGAGTACAGTAACATGTGGCATTTAAATGTGAACTTGGCGAAATCAAAAATAGTGGTTTTTCGTAGTGGAAACAGATTAGCAGGGAGCTTAAGCTGGAAGTATGGTGAAAATGTAATTGAAATCGTTAACTCTTATAAGTACCTTGGTATGGAACTTTGTTTTAATCTATCGTTTAGTAAACATCTAGAAAACAAACTAGCAACATCAAAAATGGCCATTTCTTCCTTCTGGTCTAAATATATAAATCATCCTAAAATATTAAACAAAAACAAGTAAGAGTGCTATATTCGGCTGTGCCGAATCTTAAATACCCTTCACCTAAGCGTAATAAGAAATACAGAAACTACACTAGCCTAGAATATCCTAATTCTGTGTTTTCTATTCAGTCTTAGTGCAAATTTTATTAGTATTTGATATATTGTTTGAAAGACAATTTTACGACCAACATAATTTATGTTAAATATTTTGAAATTTTGTGTAATTTTCACCATTTTTAATTGATTTAATTACCAATTCTTACCATAATTTACAGAGTTTGTCTGATGTTCATAATAATCTTGAGTGTAACTTAACAAACAGAGTATAAAAAAAGGGGTACAATTCGGTTTTAGTGATTTTGCTCAAAAAAAAAAAAAAAAAATGAAATAGGGCTTTTAGAGGAGATACCAGCAAAAAAAAATTTGTTGGCGGTCACGCCTATTTTCGAGGGGGCGGGCCTTTAAAGTTGAAAATATATAGGCCTATATCTCGGGAACTACTGGGTGTCTGATAATTTGTAATACATTAAATAAAAGGTATTAAAAATACCTTTCCAACGATGTGGACCGAATATGGGTTAAATCCGAAAAGAATATTTTTTGACCCGAATTTATTTGTTTTTTGGAAATGGTTCTATATGGCAGGTATGACAAATTATGGGCCGATCTTCTTATATTTTGGAACAGTTATTTTCATGCATATGAGGATATTTCACGTCAAATTTCATCATAATAACGGTATATTTAAGATATATATTAGTATTAACGTGGATTTCGGTAGTGGACCTTATGTGGGGGATATAGTCAAATATGGACCGATATTCTCAAAATCCAGCAGTTTGATTTAGGCATGTATGTAAATGATCCGTGTAAAATTTTGGATTGGCACCCTTATTTATAAGCGATTTATGAGTATTAAAGTGATTTTCGGAAGAGGGCTTTATATGGGGCATACGGTTAAAAATAGACCGAAATTCACAAAATTTTGTGGGATGATTTTTGTATATATTAAAATGATCTGTGCAAAGTTTTGAGTCGGTACCGATATTTATACAATATATATAGGGAAAAATCTCTTTTTCAGATGTGGTCCTTGTATGGAAGCTATGACCAGTTCTGGGCCGACCACCATAAAATTTAGTACAGCAATTTATTTGCCTATAAAGAGTATTTATGTCAAATTTTAGCCGTTTAACATTATTTATATCTGTTTTATATATATTTAAGTGAATTTTGTAAGTGGACTTTATATGGGGTCTATGGTCAAATATGGACCGAACTAAAAAAAATTTCGTTTTGCGATTTCTTTTTGCACAGAACTTAGTTTTGCTGAATTCTGTCTTGATATTCCAATTTTATAGGCATTTATGTATAATTGAGCAATATTTCGGGAAGATTTTTGTATGGGGGCTATTACCATTTCTGGGCCGACCAATTTTATAGGCATTTATTTATCATTAAGCCATATTTCGGGAATATATATTTGTATAGGGGCTATGAGAAATCATGGACCGATTCTTACTATTTTCCGCACACTTACTTCTTTTATAGTACAAACAACGTATACAAAATTTCATGGTATTATCTGCAATATATTTCAAAATATTGCAATAAAATGGACGAAAAATATCAAATTTTTATAGAGGTGGTCTCAAATATTGGTTCATAACTCTGGTTGACCTAAACCGATTTTGCTGATTTTAAATAGCAAACTTCTCGAAAGCACTTCTGACAGAATTATTGAAGGTTTGGATCCCGAACATATCTTGGGACTTCAAAAAACTGATTTCAACATCCAGACAGACAGACAGACAGACAGACGGACATGGCTTAATCGACTTCGCTATCTATAAGGATCCAGAATATATATACTTTATAGGGTCGGAAAATTATATTGTGGAAATTTCACACGGAATGACAAACTTATATATACCCTTCTCATGAAGGTGAAGGGTATAATAAACTAAAAATATTCAACGCAGCATCCCGTTCTATTATGTTATACGGTGCTCAAATATGGGGTTACAAAAAATATGATGTAGTTGAAAAATTATTTCGATTTTTTATTAAAAAGATGTTATTCCTACCAAGCAACACTCCGAACTACATGCTTCTGCTAGAAACTGGTTTAAATTCATTGTATCTATTTACGTTAAATCTACACTTTAATTATATTAATAAAGTACTAAATATGCCATATAACAGAATACCTCGCCAACTTGCTGAACAAATAATTGCAAAACAAACTTTTTGGGCTGAAGAGTGGACTAATCTGTGCGCTAAAATCAACTTTGTTCCTGTAAATAACTCAGATATACTTAGTAAACACTGCAAAACAATTTTACCTCTCGTTGCAGCCTACGAAAAGGAAAACTTAGTATCTGATGCAAGAAATTCTCAATTCCACGACTTATACTCACAGCTAAATTATTGCTTAATGAAAATTAATACCTCTAACCTCTCGTCACGGGCTATAAGTCTTATAATAAAAGCCAGAGGAGGCCTGCTGGACATAAATTCTAGATCTTTTAGAAGTGCAACAGACGGGTTATGTACACTTTGTAACCTTGATGCAACAGAAAACACTTTCCATTTTATTGGCATCTGTCCTATTCTAAATGGATTCAGACGTCAATTCTTCAACAAAAACACTCTAAGCCTATCAGAAGTACTAAGCATTCTTAATGGTCAGCTCAGTAATTATATCAATCTTGTAAATTATTTAGACTGTTGTTCAAAATACAGAAAACTCATACATAACGAATTTGTATAAGTCAATTAACATATTAATATATAAATATTTGTATAAACAGCATTTATTTTGCCAATCTGGCTCACAACTATAAGTTATGCCAGTTATAGATAACTAATTATATTTAAATGAATTTTGTAAACTATATTTAAATTTTGTATAATATATATAATATATCTATTAAATAAATAAAAATAAAAAAAAAATTATTTTTATACCCTTCACCTTCATGAGAAGTTTGTTTGTTTGTTATTCCGTTTGTAATTTCCACAATATAATTTTCCGACCCTTACACAGTGGTCCAAGATGCCAATCTAGCTGGAAAAAAGTCATAACTTCTCTTCGGAAGCAGCTAGAAGGATGAAACTTTGCTATTATGTACTTCTTATTGAAAGCATTCCTTGCGCAAAAAGTGGGCGTTGTAGATAAAATGGGCGTGGCAATTTTTAATGGCGTTTTAATAATATCAAAATGTAACAATTTAGAATGTTATTGTATTAATTAAGAAGAGGAGAAAACTCATTTTGGAAATTTTAAAATTCGACTGCATATGCGCAATCGAACACGGCTTTCGGGCACAGCTTTTTAATATTACTAATAAATATGAAAAATTTTTAAAATAACAAATTCTTTGTAATACATAATTGCGAAATTTTCATTAAAAAGTTTTATTTGAATTTAACATATTACATACATAAATATCATGAATCATTTTACTTAATTTCAATACATAACATTTAAAATTAAGTTCATAAGTTGGATGCTTTTCTTCATACTTTTCCAAATATCAGGAAAAAATGGGACTTCAAAAAAATATTTTATTTTAATTTCTAAAAAAAATTTTATGAAGAAAGTTAAAAATTTTTTACGTTTTTGGATTATCACGATGACATTTCAGCAAAATATAGGGAGTAAATATATGCGTGATGTTTTCCTGAAACATTAGAAGTTTTTCCGGAATGAATTGAGCGATTGGAAAAGCATTCAAGAAAGCGCGTAAATTAGCTTATTTTTATGTTATTTGTTTGCAATTTTTCTCCTAAAATCTCTGCAATATACTTACATACCATAAACTATTCATGACTTTCATTTTATTTGCGAAAAACTCACTATTAAGGCAATAATTTGCACCATGAATAAAGTTCTAATATTTATGAGCAAGTTTTTAAAACTTTTTAAATTAAAGAGTTTTGGGGGAAAAAATTCATGCTAGATTCATAATATTTATTAAAAAATTCCTGGCAAATATGTATTTCTTTTTTCTGTGTACATACAAAACAACATAATAATATTAATATGTATATATAAAAAAATAATCTTTTATTTAAATTATTCTATATCTTCCTGTATGAAAGGATCTAAAAGTAACGAAATTTCTTCATCATCTAATAGTTCTTCATTTCGAGGGCTAAGAAATGGTTTTGTTGAAAAAGACGAAGTTAATGGATCTGATGACATAAGCAAATATTTAAAAAGATCTTCCATTGTTGTCTCTCGTGACATCTTTCTAGTGTGATGTTCACGAATAAATCTGAAATCTTTGTTCCGAGACTCAAGCGCATCCTCCGACATCATTCCTATCGGAAGTGCCGCATTTTGAATTATGTCTGCGCCGTGTATCATTAATTGCAATGTGTTTTCAGAAGGAAGACAAAAAAGTCCATCTAACCAAATTTTGTTGGAGTCTTCAAAATGTTTTTTAGATCTTTTTGCTTTTATCCATCTTTCGTTAATTGAATACGTTAGTCTCCGTACAGCTAACTTAACTTTATCGCAATAATCTTCCGTTTTAATTTTCTGTAACCCACTCTTAGCAAAAAAATACCTAATAACAGCATTTGCCTTTTCTTTGCTTTGTATTTCGGCAATCCACACATTATATAGTTCTCTCCGTGTTATGGGTATGTTATCTATTTATGTATATAAAAAGTTTACCGGTCAATAATTGCAGCTAATTTTTTTATCATCTAAAGTGGACATTACACAGATAAACACGGCACAATTCATGTCACGGGAATCCACGGGAATCCTATTTAAAAGTTACTCTAAAAACCATAAAATGCTAAATATTGACTTCACAAAATACATATTTCCTCTTACCCATTATTTTACATACAAAACATTTAAGTTCAACATTTATTTATAATATAGATAGAACATACCTGACATAATGCAGTATAAAAAAAATTAATTCAAAATGTGTTATTGTTTGATGTTACAAACAGTTCAAAAGTGATGCTGTGAATCGACTGGCCTTCTATAACAACAGAGACAATGCAGTTCATCATTTTCGAAACATCATAACAAAGCAAATAAGAAAAAAATAAAAAAACCTGATATACAGTTATGTAAAGTGGATAGTTGTCTAACAAATACCAAACAAATTATGTGAATTTTGAAACATAAAAAAATTGACTTTTTTCCAGCTAGATTGGCATCTTGGACCACTGTGCCTTATAGCGAAGTCTATTAACCCATGCCCGTCTGTCTGTTGAAATCAATTTTCTGTAGTCCCCAGATATCTGCGGGATCCAAATCTTCAATAATTCTGTCAGACATGCTTTCGAGAAGTTTGCTATTTGAAATCAGAAAAATCCGTCCATAAATAACGGAGATATGAACCAAAATTAATATTGTTGATTTGATCACACAAAGTGTATTAATATTGTTACGAACAAAATCATCAACAGATGCTTATAGACATAATTATGCATAATATAATTATGCATCCACAACAAAGGTGAAGGGTATATAAGATTCGGCATAACCGAATATAGCACTCTTACTTGTTTTTTTTTAAGTCTTACGGTGATTTAAAATTAATAAAATTTTTTATATTTTTTTTTATAAAAAACTAAATATGTATAATAAAACTTCATAAAAGTTTATGTACATGAAATAGATTATTCAAATATTATTAATACAAAACATTTACTCTTTAAAAAGATATTTATAAACATAATACGACATGGTATTCCTCTTTTGTATTAAAACTTGTTGCAGCCTACGAGGCATTGATCCTGCCAAGTTTTTTAGAGTTCTTATATCAATTTTATTCGCTCTGCTAATATTGCATTTTTTAAATCTTTTAAAGTTATGTATTGGTTTGCCTTTGAAAACACTTTGGCGAAAATAATTCCCCAAAGGTCTTCTATTGGTGTTACCGAATTCTTTGTTTTACGTGCGACATGCCCAATTATCACCATATAACTCAGCTACAAAGTCTAATTAATTTTTCTCTAGAAGATCCACATATATTTCAGTATTTATTTTGTTTGGCACTACACATATTCGGGACTTTTGTCCAGCTCAAAGTGCAGCCCACGATATCAGAGATCCACCACCATAACTTCGCTTAAAACATGTCGCTGAATATAATATAATATGAATATAACCGTTTCAAATTCTTCATCCCAAAATTTTGATTTTTCAGCAAACGCAATACGCGCTCTTTTCTGGCGCTAAGTTATGTACGGTTTTTCTATTTTGTTTTCATATTTAAAAATAATTAATATCCTCTTACTAAGGACGAGTTCTTAGTTCTGGGGCCAAATTACCGCATACGATATCGAGCAAGAAATTTAGTACATTTTATCATAATTTCGATATCGAAATCATTTTTCAATGCGATAGCTCATTCGATCACGAATACGGTAATTTGGCCCCAGGTGTCTATGGTTAAAATCCGTCCAATGCGTTTATTTTTTGGATCTTTTAAAAAATTAGAGATCGTCTCGAGTGTCAAGCAATTCACATATAAATATTTTCTATGTGGTTTTAATTTAAGATCAAAAATTTCAAAAACGGATCAACAGATGAAGTAAAAAAAAGCAAATAAATTGTTTTAAGAGGGGACATTACAGCAATAATTCGGGCAAAGTCAAAATTAAAGTGCCGATACACTTACTATGAAAGAAGTCATAGGTAAATAAACATAGAAATACAATTTTAAATGCATCCGGCTAAAATCAATAGAGAGTAGAAATGTTTTTGGTTATTTTTTTAAAATTCGAATTTTTAAGACCTAAAAATAGTATTCTTGTTTGGTACTTACAAAGTCTTACAAATAATTACAATAACAGTGTTTCAAAATTATTTCTACCTAATAGACAAAACTGAGGGGGAACGAAGGTCAAAACGGGAAAAATGATATCCGTAGAAAAAAAGAAATAAAAGAAACATAGAAATCATTTTTAACTTTTCAATTTTATTTTATTACGATGGGGGTAGCAAAGCCCACCCACATACATATGCATATGTATGTATGTATATTTAATTAATTTTTGATTTAAAACAACTTTTAACATTTCTTAAACTTTTTCTCTTATTTTTTTTAATTTTATAAACATATGTAGGTTATTGTTTTTGGAGTTTGAAAAATGTGTAACACAGGAGATTTTGTTTTTCTCAAAGGAATTTGTGATGCATTGCCAACAACTATTTATACCCTACACCACCATAGTGGGGAGGGTATATTGGATTTGTGCTTATGTTTGTAACGCCCAGAAATATTGGTCCAACACCCAACTTAAAGTATACCGATCAACTCAGAATCATTTTCTGAGTCGATTTAACGATGTCCGTCCGTCCGTCTGGCTGTCCATGTAAAGCTTGTGTACAGTTCGCAATTTTGAAGGTATTTTGATAAAATTTGGTAAGTGATATTTTTTCGGCCCAAGGACAGAAGGGATTGAAATTGATGGAAATCAGTCCATTATTTCACCTGGCCCCGATACAAAAGTCCTCCCGAAATTGGGGTTTACTGATCATAAATGTTTGCAAGGAACTAAACAAATTTCATCAAAAATAAGTGGTAAATGAAGCCAAATCACCTCTACAAATTTTGTGCAGTTCGGTCTATAATTAGTCGTAGCTCCCATATAAGACCCACTTCCGAAAATCACTTTAACGAAATAAATTTCTTAAGTGTGTTATTAATAGACTGGCGTTTAGTTTCCAACTGACAGATTGTTTATTTATCATAATATATGCTCAATTTATATATGTACATACACATGTGTATGTACTTATAAGCTTACAGATTAATATGTACATTCTAAATACAACATTAAGAATGTTGGTAATCAAATAAAATTCGACACAAATAATATACAGAAATGATGACACCTAATTTTATAATGGTCGGTCCGTAATTAGTCGAAACTCCCCTATAAGACCCTCCCGTAATCAACTTTAACCTCCATAAATCTTTTAAAAGTATTTATATCGAAATAAAGTTTGACATACACAATATTTATATTCACAGAAATCATGACACTAAAGTTTTGGATGATCGGTCCATAATAGGTCATATCTCCCATATAGCGCACATTTCTAAAAAAAAACTGTTTTATGCATATTGTGGGTGTTGAGAAGAAATAAAAATATGTATATCATACTTTAAATTAATATTCAAAACAACAAAAATCGGATAATCATGTAAGAAGAAAGATATTAGAATGGTATCAATCAAATCAAATCTTGTGTGACATGATGGAAAGGGAAATTTAAAAGTGATAATAGATGTCTTTGTCTGAGTTGGTAATAGGTAAAATATTCCAAGTTATGCAATTTTAACAAATTCTTTTTATTAAAATTATGCTCCTTACTGTATACAAACATTTTTTCCACGTCTGAATAAGTATCGTTTAGTGACAGATGTTCTTAAACTGTTTAGAAAAAAAACGTATTATATTCCGGAAAAACAATTTACTTGTTATATTGACTAAAATATAAAGTGATGGAATTAACGTATTTCTGTAATGATTTCGTTTATAATTTATTTTATTAGCTTTTAAGAACCTAAAGGCAATTATGCTTATTAAAGAATCTCTGAGTTAACACATGGATGTCTATTTTGTATATGTACCAGTGATGGAAAAATTAATTTTCAGTACTTTTTCACAGCAAAAATACAACTGTATCCCCACATCATATTTAGTACTCTTTGTTTGTTTTGCTTTGTTTCCTGTTTAGAATCCAGCGTTACTATTTTTATAATCATTGACAGCATTGGCTTCAAAAGAAGAACATAAGGAAAGCACAAATTCGTTATTCATGTTGTTGTTCGTTTGTTTGCAAAAGTTGTTAATGATGTTCAAGCAACCAATTCTAATGTATTTTTACTAAATTTTTTATGTTTCGTACATTTTTGTAATTCTCATTTCTTGTTTGAGATTTTTTGTGTATCTTATCAGTTTGAAAACTTCAAACATATTGGTGAAAGATCTATTAATGATATGGCATTAACACTAACAAAATGCAGGCATGCTCATATGTTTATTATCTTAACCCACAACAAATAACAATTTTTGAAACATATATTTTTACATAAAACTGAATTAATTTTTAGTTTGTTGTTATAATAGTTTTTATTATTAAACTAAATTAATTTTATTTTTTAATAATGTTGACAAAAGTACTCTTTTTGTTAACGGTCAGTACCATTTCAATTTTTCATTTTTCCATCACTGATATGCACACTAGACCCACCCCTGTCTTGGATGTATTTAATTTTATTATTTATTATATGCGGAATATGATCGGATATGTAGAAGATATGAATTTTCAAATAACATTAAAAATTAAACAAATAGAAAACTTTGTTTAAAAATGCAAAAAGATAATTACGTTTCTTACAATCTTACGCAATCTTACAAGAATAAAAGAAAAAATATTGTTACGCTTTCTATTATGCGAAATATGATCTTATTTTTTTAACTTCATATACTAATGAATAAAATTTGACGCAGCCTGGATAATCTTTTTATGGGTCTGGCTAATGTTCATAAATTCATATATAGTATTTGCCCTATTGTTGTCTATTTATTAATGTTAACAAATACTTTTTGTTTATTTTACATTGATTGCATTGATCGCAGTTGTATGAATATGAAAATTTTATTGTTTTCAAAAAGTTCATTCAGACTTTCAACATAAAAAAAATAGAAATAAAAAACAATTTTGTGTGTAGAGGCCTGACTTTAAACGGGGGAACAACGAGAAAGCATTTATATTCCGCGCAATAAATTTTAAATCAATTGTTTACGCTCATTCACTAATTTCTGTTTTTTTTTTAATATATTTGTTTTATTTTTGCTCTTTCGTTCGATTGTGGTACTACCAAAATGTGCAAATAAAACAAATGAGTGGTTTTGTATTTGCTAAAGTAATAAACAATAGCGAAATGTATGTATGCACATGTATGTATATGTATGTATGTGCAGGACTAGGGCGAGGACACGGAACGGACACTGACGAGCGGAATGAGTTGGAGAAAAATAACTAATTCATTTAAAAACAAAATATGAGTTACAAGCCTAAAAAATACATAAATATGTACATATGTATGTATATACAAAATTAGTGGCAAAAACGTATTCGATTTGCCTCTTATTCATTTTTTAATGACCTGAAATACAATTTGTTTGTTTAAACAAAATTAAGAAAATCATACATAGTGAAAAAAAACTTACAACACTAATGAGTGAATATGACTGGATATTTGCTTAAATAATAAACGAATATTACGAGCAATATTTAGCAATTGTCTACTGGAGGTTAAAGTGCAACTGCTAACTATTAAATATATGAAAACTGTTCGTGATATTTTCATATTTTTTATTCCATTATTCTAACAAAAATTGAATTTTTTTCTGTTTCAGAATTATTGATATTTGAAATAAAAATCGATTATTCGCATCGAAAGTTTTTCCCTATGGAAAAAACTTGATACAGATACAGGTAATCATTGGCCTAGTGTGACTAGATTCTTTAGACAATCATCACATTGTATAGGAATTCATACGTTCTAATATGACAATCAGGGCTGCCAGATAAATTTCGGAAAAAATCGTCAAAATCCCGATAAAAAAGAAAAAAATCGTCATTTCGAATTATAAAAATCGTCAAAAAAATCGGAAAAATAAAAAGTTACTATTTCTAATAGTATTTTGAAATCTTTATTAAAACGAAAACATAAAAATTCAATTTTATATAGTCTCTTGTACAATACATATCAAAATACGTAAATTTTAACTTTTTACATAACAAATCACAAAAAATTTTATGTTAAACACAAATTGTGTAATATTTAATATCTTAGTCCGTTTTCACTTCTATAATTCTCACTCGTCAAGGCAAGTATTTTTGGAAGAGAAGGGAAATAAGAACAAAAGGGGTACAAACTTGACGGTACTGTCAATTTTCTTATTTCCTTTTGTTTTTTTCCATGCATGTTGATTTATATTAAAAAGTACGAAAATTGAATTGACATGTTTGATGAAATGAAATGGCAAGTTCAAAAGAGAATTGAACAAAAACTGGTCTGCTAAAACTGAATAGTATGAAACAGTATTTTATAAATAAATTGTTGAATTCAGCATATTTTATTAATTCAGGTTAAATTACAATGTCAGAACAATTTATTTTATTAAGTTTTAAATAACATTTTGAGTATAGAATTCAACATATTTTCAAAGAATTCCGTATTTTTGTTATTAAAATTTATTCGGCTGAATATGCTTTCGACGTTTTGTTAAAATAGGAGAAGTTTTTGTAGAAGAATTTCCCCGTGGAAATTCAGAAATTGTTTCCTCTTAAAATTTTAGTTCATGGAATTCAGTATTTAAAATTGATTTTTATGTTTACACATAAATAAGTAATTTCGACTATTCTGTCTCAATATTATTTGCAATTATTTTACTTGAACTTAACAACAATAATTAAGAAAACACTACTATCACTTAGTTTTGTTTTTGAAATAGTTGTTGTCTCAAAAAAAGAGAGAATTTGGTAACAAAAACATTAATAAAACTAACAATTTATAGAAAATTTTAATAATTCAGGAAATCGTCATTTTCAATGAAAAAATCGTCAAATCGTCATTTTGCTATTTTTGAAACCAAAAATCGTCAAAATGACGATAAATCGTCAAATCTGGCAGCTATGATGACAATGTATGTATCGTACATTTTACGTTTATACAATGCAATTCTGTTTCTACGTACGTGCATATGTATCTATGTATGTAGTTTTGTTTTTTTAAAGTAGTGTAAAATCAAATAAATATTAGTGTAACAATTTATTCGTCAATTATTTGCAAAACCTGAACATACGTTTGAACATACATATATGTATGTATTTAATATCCCCGATTAAGATTCAAGAGATGTTTTGAACATAATTTTAAAGAAACAAAACTTTATCTAAATCTTATTCAGAAAATTCTATTTTTTATCTTAAACATGTACAAGAACATAAATACATACATATATGTATATGTACATATGTATGTATGCATAAGTATGAACCCAGTAAACAATTTCATTTGAGCATCAAAGCAGGCTTCTTAATATGGAAATAACCTGATATCAATAGCGCAATGAAATTTATTAGAATTATTAAATTTATTGACATTTCAACCCAACTCTATCCAAAAATCCAAAGGTGCTACTAAATTCCCTTAGCCATTTTTCGAAACAAAATGTAAACTGTACATTAAATGACTTCTGATGACGTTACAGAAGTTCGTGCTACTTTCGTGAATGTTTTTGATCCGAATCGATTTGACATGATTGAGAATATTTCTTTGTGAATGTGAACGTTCCTTGTGCCATTATACCCTACACCACCAAAGTGGGAAGGGTTAATTGGATTTGTACTGATGTTTGTAACGCCCATAAATATTGGTCCAACACCAATCTAGTTAGTTCCTCTTATGATCTATCGTCTGATCATTCACCTTCAATCCTCATTTTAAAAGGCAACTCTGACGCCGCAGTTTCAGACTTTATTTCCTATCCAAACAGAAACACAAATTGGTTAAAGTATAAAATGTATGTGAGCTCTCACCTATCACAGTGCATTCCCCTAAAAAATTCATCTGACATCCAAATAGCTGTCGACCGATTTACAGAGGTCTTGGATTCTGCAGCAAGAAATGCAATCCCAATCACGCGGACAATTAAGCGTGCTCCTTAGAATACATCGACGGATAGAGGCCCTTATCAGAGTAAAAAGGAAGTTAAGAAGACAATGGCAAAACAGTCGTTCCCCAACCACTAAGACCCAACTACAATTATGCCTGACAACTCTTCGCAACAAATTGAGACAGAACCGCGAGTCTGCAATAAAAGGCTATCTAGACAGCCTAGATGCCACAAAAAACTCCAATTATAGCTTATGGAAGGCTGTACGGCATATGAAATGCCCTATAACCCAAGAATCTCCATTAAGACTGGAAAACCGCACTGGGACACAAACATAAATGAAAAATTAAACTCTTTCGCGGGCCACCTTGAGAAAGTTTTCACGCCACATGATGCACATACAAGTTCCTGTAGTCCAATCATTCCTGATAAGGTAAACCATCCAATAAAATTTAACATAACTCAAGTAAAATCTGTAATAGGAAAAGTGAATATTAAAAAATCTCCGGGATCTGATCGCATCACAGGGTCAATGATAAGAAACTTACCATCGTCTGCTTCTAGAATCTTGCTGCTCATTTTTAACGCGATATTAGGAGTAGGATACTTCTCATCCTCATGGAAGAGGTCTATAATTATTATGATTCCCAAGCCAGAAAAAGATGCTAGCCAGGTTGCGTCGTACATACCGATAAGCTTATTATCAATCCTATCGAAGATTTTCGAAAAAATATTCGTTTTAAGTATAACTCCTCATTTAAATGAACACAACATCATCCCGGATCACCAGTTTGGATTCAGAGCGAAACATTGTACAATAGAACAAGTGCATAGAATTCTCACCCTAATTTGATCGGCGTTTGAGAAAAAGCAATACTGCTCAGCCCTGTTTATAGACATTTCCCAAGCATTTGACAAAGTTTGGCATGATGGGCTACTCATCAAAATAATACGAATGCTTCCACAAAACACTCACAAGCTTCTGGATATCTATCTAACAGGCAGAACATTCATAGTAAGGTCGCAAGATAAATACTCCCCCCTCAAGAAAATTACTGCTGGTGTCCCCCAAGGCAGCATATTAGGACCGCTTCTATATATAATATACACAGCGGATATGCCAACAAACCTGAACACGCATACCTCTACAGCATTTGACACCATGACCCAAAAGTCGCATCGCAAAATCTGCAGTCCCACATCAATGAACTAGAGGCCTGGCTAGAAAAATGGAGAATAAACGTTAGCCCGGCTAAATGTGCTCACTTAACTTTCACGCTCAGAAGACAAACGTGCTGTAAAAATAAATAACATCACTGTTCCGGTAGAAAACCATGTTAAGTACTTGGGAATTCATATAGATAGACGCTTGACCTGGTCTCGTCATATTGAAGCGAAAATAACGGCTATGAAACTTAAAGCAGCTCAATTACATGGGCTTCTCGGTCGAAACTCAAACTTGTCTTTAGACAACAAAATTCTCCTATACAAGTCCATCATAAAACCAATATGGACATATGCCATCCAATTATGGGGTACTGCATGCGCATCTAACATCCAAAAGCTTCAAAGAAGACAATCTAGAATATTACGAGAAATTGTCTGCGCTCCATGGTATATAAATATGTAATGATATTATCCACAGAGATCTCAACGTCCCCACTATCCAGGAGGAAATTAAAAAATATTTAATTAGCTACATCGATAAACTAATGGCCCACCCTAACTACCTCGCACGGGGTCTGCTTCAGTTCGAAGGTCACCAGGGGCTAAAAAGAACCGATACTTTGAGCCTAACTAGAAGACATTTTTAAAATTTGAATACAACAGTTAGTGGTTACATTGGTAACAACTAATAAACAACAAGTAGAATTAAGATTTGAATACATATTGTAAATTTCAAAAAGAAAGATTCAATAATAAAAAATAAATTAAAAAAAAAAACAATCTTAAAGAATGTGCGCAGAGTACAAATCGCAATTTTGAAGATATGTCGATACAATTTGGTCCATAATTGATCATAGCTCCCATATAAGGCCCACTTCCGAAAATCACTAAAATCATATATATATACACGAATGATGACATCTAGTTTTTAATGGTCTGTCCGTAATTAGTCGAAACTTCCATATATGACCTGTAAAAACCGCAAAACCGCTTAATTATATAGCTCTATTACTTAAGCTTAATTAAAATCTTTTACAATGTCATATTTATCTGTTCGGAGTAACGGCTTGCGCTCTAGGTGCAAACTCCATTTTATTAATTTTATTAAAATTTGTAAGTACATACTTACATAGTTGGTTCGCATGGCGATAAGTCTTTAAACTGGAAGATTATCTAAATTTAATTATTTCAACTCTAGTGGTTTCCATACCAAAAAGTAAGATTTGTACTTTAATTTACAATTTGTATAGGAATTTTAATATGAGAAACAGTGGATCAATAAATTTGAATTTAACTTGATCTGATGTCTCTTTATTCAAAATCCAGTGGAAATCATTAGCGAGGCGGATTCCTCACCCCAATAAGACCCTTTTCGTAATTCACTTTAACCTTCATAAAATTTGTATCGAGATAAAGTGTAATACACATAATATTTATATTCACAGAAGTTATGGCCCTAAATTTTTGGATGATTGGTCCATAATAGGTCAAATCTCCCATATAACGCCCATTTCTGAAAAACTGCCTTATACATATACTGGGTGTAGGGTATTATATGGTCGGGCTTGACCGACTATACTTTCTTAATTGTTTGAAGAAAATATAAATTTGTTCGTTATGTAATCATTAACATTTTCTTAGATTTTACAAAATACATACATATGTATGTATGTGTGTACATACTTTCCAGAATCGCAAATTATATTGTAAAAATTGCAAACGGAATAATAAACTTATAAGTATGTATGTATACTCGTATACTACTTGTGGTAAATGTTATTTGAAAAGGTTAAACGGAAATGGTGCAAGTATTTCGGTAATGATACAAATATTGTCGATCTGAATGCGTATTTAAGAGGTAACCACGAGTAGAGGGTATTAAAATCGATTGTTAAAACTAAGACGATATGGTTAAAAACGGAGCGAACTTTTGAGTCTCTTAATATAATACATACATATTTACATATGTATGTATGTACATATGTATAATTAATTAAATCCATGTACCCAATAAGCATTTTGGCTGGAATTCAAGTGGAATTACATTTGTAATTCAGTCACAATTTCCAGTGTTGAATTACAGTTGAAAAACAGTTGAATTCAATAACGAATCCAGCAAAATTAACCATTGAATTACAGTCGAACAAAACAGTACATTTACAGTGTAATTCCAGCCTTAAATAACAGTGTAATTCCAGTTGAACCGAACCTGTTTTTACACTTGAACCACTTTTGTAAACGTCAGTTTTGACGAATCTGGTTATATCTGTGAAGAAAAATCAATTTCTTTTTCTTTTAATTATTTTTGCAACAGCTTTTGAATCTGGAGTTTCCATGGCCGCACAGAACAAAAAAATATTGCAATAAAATATTCTCTTCTTCCGCCATAATTTACTTTATTTTGAATAGTAATACAATGTACATACATATGTATATAAATGTTTCTAAAGGTTTATAGGGTTGCAAAGTATTAATATGCAACGTGTTTAAAAAGTAACTGCACAGTGCACATGAAAGTACACATCATTACCTTTCTCCACATGTATAGTGTTCCAACAATACGTCCCAATAAACAAAGTACTACTCCAAGAAACACACGGTCGACAACCAAAACTACACAGAAAAGACGACACACTTTGTCACAACAAAATATTAACTACAACATTATTTTTATGAAACTTATTAATAACATTTTTTTAACGTACCTGTATTAATACTTTCCATTTTAGAAAATTTTGTTTCAGATTATATATTTTGTTAAACAATAGTTTTAATATCAGGCACAATAAAGCGGAATATGAGAGAATAAAGCAAACCAAAAAAACTTCAACTTTGACAGCTTGTCTTTAAGTCATGGGTTGCCGCCTGATTCTGATTTTTTATTTTTGGATATTTGAAAATCTGTAGTACAAAATGCCATTATCAATTTTTTGAAATAGTTCACTGTAAAATTGGATTTTTTGCCTCAAAAACCAGTCATTTGACCCGCTGTGCAGTGTATCAACTTGGCATTAATACTGTATTGATACATTGTAAATATCATAGTTGGGCACATTCCAGTACCAGTAAAATTTCAATTACCAGTAAATTGTTTTACTGGTAATTGAAATCAACTTCAAGTATCAGTAAATTTTTAATGGCAATAAAAATGAAATTCCATTACCTGTAAATTTTTACTGGTAATTAAATGAAAATTCCAGTACCAGTAAAAATTACTGATAATTAAAAAAAATAGCAGTACCAGTAAAAATTTAATAAAATTAAAAAAAAATGTATGCATATTCAAAAAAAATATATTTTTTTTAGAAGTTTATATTAATGTAAATTATATTGAGACAATTCAATCAAAATTAAAAAAAAAACAGAAAAAGAAACAAAATTACTATTTATTTTTTTCTAAAAATTATTTTTTTTTTTACCATTACAAAATATACTGCATTACTATTTCCATTACCAATAAACTTTTACTGGTACTGCAATTTTTCATTTAATTACCAGTAAATGTTTACTGGTAATGTAATTTTTGTTTAATTAGAAATAAATATTTACTGGTACTGGAATTCAATCTTCATTTACTGGTAATTAAATGAAAAATTGCAGTACCAGTAAAAGTTTATTGGTAATGGAAATAGTAATGCAGTACTTTTTTAATGGTTTTTGCCCATCTATGGTAAATATACGTTTAGGAAGTCAGCCATACTTCTGCGAATGATTTGCATCAACTCTGTGCCATTATTAACATATGATTAAAACAAATTTGATGTTGTTTTTTAACAAACTTCAAACAGACTGGAAAGAGGATGGATTTCAAATGTAATTCAAGCTTGGATTCACACTGGAATTCCAACATTGGAATTCTCAAAAAATTTGTGCTTATTGGGTACGAGTATGTAGGTACAATACTTAATAGAAATATTAAATAAACATTGTTACTGGTTACTGTGCATTGGTAATTACAGATACATCTGTACGTAGATGTTTTAGTAGTCATGTTGTGGTGTTGCGATTACACGTATTTAATGCGTATCGGGATATGAAACTGTCGCAAAAAGTATTTTGCATTGGATGCCACAATAACTGTTGTTGTAGGTAGTGTTGTTATTCTTGTTAATGTACTATTTGAATGTTCATGTTGTTCGACACATATTAAATTGTTATGGTGCGCATTTGTTGCACAAATGTGTCGGTAGCACACCGCACACACAAAGTTTGAATGTTTTAGGTATTGGTTAAGTAATTCAATACAACTTGTAGATATTGTTCCATAATATGTGTAATAATAAATTTTGTTGCACGAATGGCATGCATATATATGAGCTGTATGTATGAGTGTGTACAAAATAAAACTAGCGAGAAAAATACGAGGCCTTAATTTGCAGGCCATACATTTTTTTCTAAATTAAGATATGAATAGAAATTTGGCTTTTTGGAACTCAATTATTAAATTTATTCATACTCTTAGAAGCAATAGATATGTATCAATGTATCCCAAATCACCAATTCGGGTTCAGAGCTAAACACAGTACCATCGAACAAACACACAGATTGGTAAATGTGATAAGACAGTCGTTTGAAGAGAAAAAATACTGCTCCGCCCTTTTCATTGATGTGTCGCAAGCGTTCGACAAAGTCTGGCATGAAGGTTTAATGCATAAAATAAAATTAGCTCTGCCTGCTAACACCCACAAACTTATGAAAAGTTATTTATATGGTCGCAAATTTACAATCAAAGAAGGCGATTTTTTAAGCCCCGCTCAACCAATTGAAGCAGGAGTACCCCAGGGTAGCATACTGGGTCCAACTTTATATTTGATTTATGCATCCGATATGCCGTTAGACCCCATAATACACACTTCAACTTTTGCAGACGATACAGCCTTTATTAGCGTTCATAAGGACCATCAAATAGCATCACAGAACTTGCAGAAATATGTTTATAAACTAGAGAATTGGCTAGAGCTTTGGAAAATCAGGGTTAACGAACAGAAATGTATTCATATAACTTTCACATTGCGAAAAGATACATGCTCGTTCATCAGAATAAATAATCAAATTATCCCGCAACACAATGAAGTCAAATACCTCGGAATCCACCTCGATCGTCGTTTAACTTGGAAGTCTCATATCGACGCAAAACTTACCCAGATGAGATTAAAAGCAGTGCAAATTAATTGGCTAATCGGCAGAAATTCTACATTAAAGTTGAATTGCAAACTTTTGTTGTACAATGCAATTCTAAAGCCAATCTGGTGTTATGGAATTCAATTATGGGGTACTGCATCAGCATCCAACATTGAAGAAATTCAAAGGGGTCAAAATAAGCTTCTACGTACAATTACTGCAGCTCCATGGTATGTTAAAAATTCTCGAATCCACAAAGATCTAGGCATTCCTTTGGTGAAAGTCGAATTTACAAAACACGCCTCAAAATATGTCAGCAAACTTGAACACCATCCAAACCCACTTGCACGAGACATCCTTAACTTTACTGGCCATGTTCGGTTGAGAAGGATGGATACCCTTGCTTTAACTCAAGCGCAAAACAGATGACTAAATCAGTGGATATAAATTTTTTGTAGTATCATAATATTTTGTCTAGCACTGGCTGGACTTATTATTTTCTTTTAGTATTAAGATTCGAAAACTTATTGTCATTTTATTTCTGAAGATCCAATAAATAAATTAAATGTATTAAAAAAAAAAAAAAAAAAAAAAACAAAAAAAAAGAAGCAATAGATAAAACTACAAACATATGAACCTACAGATCAAAAACTTTTCAATTACATATCATATTGATACTTAGAGGTAGTTTAACAATGACAGACGTATAAGCTGGTATAAATGTATGCACTTGTTTGAGAGCTGGGGTCTAGTCGTCGCAGTCGATGTCGAACAATCTATCGTACAAAACAAAAACTCGATAGATGTCGAGTATTCTACGGTATTCGATGGCAATCGTAACGAGTTTGTATACTAATTGTAAAAGTTAGTGAATCTCACTATAGAAGATGATCATACCGTCATGCTCATCAGAAGACAGATACGGGATAAAAACAATGTTTTTGTCGTTTGTTTAACGCTTTGTTAACAGATACTTTTTTAACGTTACATTTTTGATCCGTGTAAAACTTAATAAAAAAACCGATATTTTTGAATAATGAGACCAAAGAATAAGCATACCTTAGTCCCCCTTTACAGTTGAGAAATTGAAAGGCAGATATTTTTTTTCCTTTTAGAGTTGCAAAATTAATAGACAGACACAAATTGTTTGTTTATTTTTTCGTTCTTCTTCTATGTTGATTGTTGTGGAAATTTTTATTATAAAAACGCATTGAAAATAAAAGAAATTAAAAAAAAAACATATTTAAACAAAAGTGTTTGTTATCAATAAATCTATTTGGTTAATAAATTTAATTATTTTTGCAATACGCCCATTAAAGTGAGAAAAACGATGTGAAGCAACAACATGAAAAATGCGAAGGATGTAAACTGTAAACGAAAAATGTCTTAAAATGTCCAGTACAGTAGAGGTCTACCGCACACTCTTCCTCTTCAATACATCGCCTACAAACTGTCTGTCTTTCAATTTCTCAACTGTAAAAGGGGATTTACGGCACGAATTTGCGTCTTTAATTGGTAGACGAAACGCATTTAAGCGTACAGTTAATGTTTTCCATACTCTCCCTTGGTGACAATTTGCAAAAGGTTACAATGCTGAAACATAAATTCATCCAACACTTCCTTCTGCTTCAAATTTATATTTTCTACACTTGTCCTAAAATTTTCACATTAACAAAATACATTTTAAACTGAAAAATTAATAAAAACTAATGCTTGGTTTTCACTATGTCATTTTTGTTGTCAAATTGTCCAAATTGTTGGTAATTTCATAACAATGACAATAACATGGACAATTTGACAACAAAAATGACATAGTGAAAACCAAGCATAACATTTTGCACAATTTTTTGCCGCCTGCACAAACAAAAAGTGTTTTGATTTGTTTTTTACGACAGCTATGTTAGTATTGATCGATGACTCGCTATCGTAAGCCATAATCTCAAATTTTGTTTTCTTTTACGATATTGAATGACGTGATTCAAAATTAAAATTATTCTATCGAAATGACTCGATATCGACAGCGACTATTATACCCTTATTTCTAAATTCACTCATAGTAATAACCTTCCATAACCATAATAATCAACCTTTGAGTTTTTAAATTTTTTGTTATTTCAAAACTTATTGAAATTGTATTTTTACTTCAATGTTTCTCGATTTATTATAAATATTGAGTTAAAATGGAAATGTATAAGAAATAGATATGCTCTAAAAAAGTATTTTATACGCATACAAAATGCACTTAAAAACTAATTAGTTTTTGTTTCAAATTCAAAGTTTTATTAAAAAAATATATAAATTTAATTGGATACTACATATACATGACGTCATGTTAAACAGGCTCCATAATTCGTTTAATTTTACTTTTAACAATATATGTATGTGGTATCCAAATATATCAATAGCGGTATTCACACCGAGCTTGTTAGTTTGTTAGTCGTTAATCGTTACTTTTTTACACGCATTTTGTTTTTGTATATTTAACGCCCTAACGGATAATTATTTAACAAATTAACGACACGGCACCCCTGATAAAATAGTTGTTAGTTGGTAACTCACAATCAGCTGTTGCAGTTTCTAAATAAATATATTTAAAAAATCATTTGTGATACATTTCTAAAAAAATATTTGTGTACATTGAGAGTAAGTATGTTAAATAAATGATTTTTTATTTTATTTTAATAAATCATAAACTGTTCTCGTAGTGGATAACCAAAAGAAAAAATGGGTAATTAAATGGTTTACAATTGTTTTTTTTTTACACTTTCTCGTGGCATGTTTTATTTTTTCCAGTATAATAAATTGTGTCAAAACAATAAATCAGCTGTTTTACTACGAAAGTTACCAGACTAACAAAGTTTTAAAAAGGGGGTCGTTCACAGTTGGTAACTTTAACAAATTAACAAACTACCGACTAACAACCTAACAAGCTCGGTGTGAATACCGCTAATGTACATTTTAACGGTATCGGTAGTATTTATGTTTACCTATCTATTGCTGGAAAGAACACAAGATTATAACTTTTTAGTATTATTTGCAAATAAATTTAACGGTATTAAATCAGTAATTTTCCTGATTTTTTAAAGCACATAAATACATCAAAAAACATGTTTACATATGAAATCTTACCCCCTGGCCAACGATGCCGAACGATAGCGTTCGCTTAGATAAGACACACACTTTTTATCGTATCTATTTTTTACTCAATCAAGTTTGTTTATTCCACAATCAAGTTTGTGTCTTAAGTCTTATCTAAGCGAACGTTATCGTTCGACATCGTTGGCCAGGGGGTTATTGTCCAAAATTCAATATGGATCCTTTATAGTTTAAAAAACTCGATGTAGAACTTGAGTAATTTTTGATAAACAATTTTATTGGCATTGCAGATTTCACAGTGTATAAAGTTGTTATATAAAGTCGGTACAAACAAATTTTAATAATAGTTTAAGAAAAATTAAGCTCAATGTACATAAAAATTAAAAATCAAAAAATAAAATGATATAAAAAACAAGTATCTTAAATACCGAATCTTTAAAACATTTTTTCATATTCCCCATAAGTTAAGAAACATAGTATAAAACAAGTTCGAGTGCTATATTCGGCTGTGCCGAATCTTAAATACCCTCCACCTAAACGTACTAAGAAATAGAAAAACTACACTGGTTAAAGGACTAGAATATCCTTATTCTGTGTTTTCTATTCAGGCTTAGTGCAAATTTTATTTGTATTTGATATATTGTTTGAAAGACAATTTTACGACCAACATAATTTATGTTAAATATTACAGAGTTTGTTTGATTTTCATAATAATCTTGATTGTAATTTAACAATTTATAAAATTAAAAGAACATTTTTCCATATTCACAACAAGTTAAGAAACAGAGTGAAAATAAAAAAAGGATAAGATATCAGTTGAGGCTTTTTTGTTTGAATTTGGTCTCAATAACATTATCTACAAAAGATTTATGGGTGGCATAGAAGAAGTGGACCAATTATGGACTGATGGCTTCTAAATCCAGCATCACATTAGTGATTTCTATGTATTTTAGGATTATATTGGTTGAATTTTATCTCAATAGCGTTATTTACAAGAGTTGTATGGTGGGTTGTTATGCTGGGAAGTGGACTTAATTTAGGAGATATTATTGACTGATATAGTCAAATATGGATCGATATTCTCAAAATCCAGCAGTTTGATTTAGGCATGCATATAAATGATCCGTGTAAAATTTTGGATTGGTACCCTTATTTATAAGCGATTTATGAGTATTAAAGTGATTTTCGGAAGAGGGCTTTATATGGGGCATACGGTTAAAAATAGACCGAAATACACAAAATTTTGTGCGATGATTTTTGTATATATGTAAATGATCTGTGCAAAGTTTTGAGTCGGTACCGATATTTATACAATATATATAAGGCTAAATGTCTTTTTCAGATGTGGTCCTGGTATGGGAGCTATGACCAATTCTGGGCCGACCACCATAAAATTTAGTACAACCATAAATTTTAGCCGTTTACCATTATTTATATATGTTTTATACGTATTTAAGTGAATTTTGGAAGTGGACTTTATATGGGGTCTATGGTCAAACATGGACCGAACTAAAAAAAAATTCGTTTCGCGATTTATATTTGCATAAAACTTATTTTTGCTGAATTTTGTCTTGATATTCCAATTTTATAGGCATTTATGTATAATTGAGCAATATTTCGGGAAGATTTTTTTTGTAGGGGGCTATGAGAAATCATTACTTTTCTTTTGGTTATTTGTCCAAGAAGCCACATTTGTGCCAAGAAAAGTATCGTCGATCTGTAATCTAGCAAGAAATACTTTGCTCTTATTTGAAACAGTGTCTTAACTGTCAAGAATTTGGTCATACCAAAGCGTACTGTAAATTTTTTTTTTTTTATGCTTTTAATTATTTATTGAATCTTCATATATGAAATGACAATAAGTATTCAAATCTGAATACTAAAAAGAAAATAATAAGCCCAGCCAGTGCTAGACAAAAATTTTTATGATACTAAAAAATTTCACATCAACTGATCCAGTCATCTGTTTTGCGCTTGAGTTAAAGCAAGGGTATCCCTCCTACTCAACCGATTGTGTCCACTAAAGTTAAGGATGTCTCGTGCAAGTGGGTTTGGATGGTGTTCAAGTTTGCTGACGTACTTTGACGCATATTTTGTAAATTCGACTTTTACTAATGGCACGCCTAGATCTTTGTGGATTCGAGAATTTTTAACATACCATGGAGCTGCAGTAATTATACGTAGAATTTTATTTTGACACCTTTGAATTTTTTCAATGTTCGATGCTGAGGCCGTACCCCATAATTGAATTCCATAGCACCAGATTGGCTTTAGTATTGCATTGTACAACGAAAGTTTGCAATCCAATTTCAATGTAGAGTTTCTGCCGATTAGCCAATTAAGTTGCACTGCTTTTAATCTCATTTGTGTAAGTTTCGCTTCAATATGAGACTTCCAAGTTAAACGGCGGTCGAGGTGAATGCCGAGGTATTTGACTTCATTGTGTTGCGGGATAATTTGATTATTTATTCTGATGAACGAGCAGGTATCTTTTCGCAATGTGAAAGTTATATGAATACATTTTTGTTCGTTAACCCTGATTTTCCAAAGCTCTAGCCAATTCTCTAGCTTATAAACATAATTCTGCAAATTCTGTGATGCAACTTGGTGGTCCTTATGGACGCTGATAAAGGCTGTATCGTCTGCAAAAGTTGACGTATGGATTTTTGGGTCTGACGGCATGTCGGAGGCATAAATCAAATATAAAGTAGGACCCAGAATGCTACCCTGGGGTACTCCTGCTTCAATTGGCTGAGCGGGGCTTAAAAAATCGCCTTCTTTGATTGTAAATTTGCGACCATATAAATAACTTTTCATAAGTTTGTGGGTGTTAGCAGGCAGAGTTAATTTTATTTTGTGCATTAAACCGTCATGCCAAACTTTGTCGAACGCTTGCGACACATCAATGAAAAGGGCGGAGCAGTATTTTTTGTCTTCAAACGACCCTCTTATCACATTTACCAATCTGTGAGTTTGTTCGATGGTACTGTGTTTATCTCTGAATCCGAATTGATGATTTGGAATACATTCAGTGTCATTCAGAATTGGAGTCAACTTAGTCATTAACAATTTTTCGAACAGTTTAGAAATTGTCGGCAGTAGGCTAATTGGCCTATATGACTCCACTTTGGTGTGGTCCTTCCCTGACTTAGGAATCATAGTGATCATAGACACCTTCCAATCTGCAGGATAGTATTCTAGGCGTAAAATAGCGTTGAAGATAAAGAGGATAATCTTTCTTGCTACACGAGGTAACTCCACAAGCATTTTATTGCTGATTTTATCCATACCTGGAGCCTTTCTAAGGTTCAGAGTACCAATAGCGTTTTGGACATCACGAAAGTTTAGTCTTAGAGGTACAGGAGGTCTAATAACAAGTGGAGGCAAATCAGATGCATTATTTGAGTTGTTTATAGTAAACACTTTTCTCAAATGATTAACAAATAAAGTCCCCTTCTCGGAATCATTTCTAGCCCAGTCACCAGTCGGATTTCGCAGAGGAGGCTTTCCTCTAACTGGTCTTTTTAAACCTCGTGCCGCCTTCCATAACGAATAGTCAGATTGTGGGGTACTATCAAGACCCTCCAAGTAAGATTTAAGTGAAGCCATTCTTTGGGTTTCTAAGAAATTTCTTAGTATATCTCTGCATACTCGTAGCCTAGCTTTCAGTTCAGGAGACCTGTGAATTTGCCACTGTCTTCTAACTCTTCTTTTTTCTGACAGGAGATGATCGAGTTCAGCGAAATAAGTTCTATTTGTCCCACTTCTGCGCTCAACGTCGTATGTGGAGGCGTGATGTACAGCTCTTCGTATGTCCTCAGTAAACTTGCCAATCGACCCATTAATATCCTCGGTAGTTCTCAACACTACATTTTCCGTGCAGTGGGAACTTAAATACTTTTTATACTTTATCCAACTTACTCTGGTTTTAGATATGTCCCGAAATGGAGAGCCATTCCCTTGAAGGAAACGCATTGAAATAATAGAAGGAGAGTGATCTGAAGACAAGTCTAATGAAGGCTCCACTTGTATCGATTCTACAGGGATATTTTTCACTACTCCGAAGTCAATAACATCGGGAATCTTCCGTCGGTCCGTCGGCCAGTAGGTGGGATGCCCGCTTGAGAGTACATCTAATCCCATTTTGGCAATGGTGTTGAAGAGTTCACGACCCTTCGGGGTCACCAGACGTGAACCCCAAAAAGTGGGTTTGGCGTTAAAGTCACCAGCAACTAAAAATCTAGCTCCAAGGGAATTGAAGAAGTTATGGTATTGGTGTTCTTTTATTGAAAATCGAGGCGGCGAATAAATTGATGATAAAACAAAATTGTATTGACAGAATTCAATACAAATGTTTGTTGCTTGTAGGTAATCCTCACATATTTTGTTCATTAAATAATGTTTTATTCTGTTCTTTATAAGAATTGCCGATCCTCCACATGCTCTTCCGCGGGGATCTTTAGTATCATACAACACGTAGCCATTTATTTTGAAGTACGCTGTCGCCGTCAAGTGGGTTTCAGCAATCATCATGACATCAATCTGCTTATCCATCAGGAAGTGTTCCAGTTCGTTTTTATGTTGGCGGAGGCCTTTCGCATTCCAAAAACAAATTTTTAAACAAATCATTTCTTTAAAATGGCTTGTAAGATAGTGGATTGCATTTTCAGCATTTCCTGCATCATGGATGTCATAATGATCGTAAAAGTGTTCATGGTTTGGACAAGTGTCTGCAATGTAGTCTCTAGAGTGTTAATATTAGGCTCGTAATATTGTGATTTAGGTGCCTGCTCCAAACCTAGCATATTAGATGTAACCACGTTAGCGTAAGAAACTTGTCTAGAACTAGGCGCGTTTACATGACTAGTGGACCGTAACAATTGAGGGAAATTGTCACTCGATGCTAAATTTGGCTGTTGAGGATGATCAGGTAATACTGACGTCTTGTTGGTACTTATGGCTTTCAAATGAGTGTAAATTGGACAACCTCTATAATTTGCGGTATGATTACCTCCGCAGTTACTGCATTTTTTTATTTTTACGTCAGTTTTGGACTTATTACATTGAGCAGTTGGATGTAGTTCCCCACACGCAACACAAACAGACGGCAATCTAATATGCCAGGTTTGGAGCAGGCACCTAAATCACAATATTACGAGCCTAATATTAACACTCTAGAAACTACATTGCAGACACTTGTCCAAACCATGAACACTTTTACGACCACTATGACATCCATGATGCAGGAAATGCTGAAAATGCAATCCACTATCTTGCAAGAAATGATTTGTTTAAAAATTTGTTTTTGGAATGCGGACGGCCT
This sequence comes from Bellardia pandia, assembly GCA_916048285.2. Taxonomy (NCBI): domain Eukaryota; kingdom Metazoa; phylum Arthropoda; class Insecta; order Diptera; family Calliphoridae; genus Bellardia; species Bellardia pandia. Next base: position 67,869,732 of record OU696533.1, read on the forward strand.
CCGCCAACATAAAAACGAACTGGAACACTTCCTGATGGATAAGCAGATTGATGTCATGATGATTGCTGAAACTCACTTGACGGCGACAGCGTACTTCAAAGTTAATGGCTACGAGTTCTACGATAATAAAGACCACCGCGGAAGAGCTTGTGGAGGTTCGGCAATTCTCATAAAGAACAGAATAAAACATTATTTAATGAACAACATATGTGAGGATTACCTACAAGCAACAAACATTTGTATTGAATTCTGTCAATACAATTTTGTTTTATCATCAATTTATTCGCCGCCTCGATTTTCAATAAAAGAACACCAATACTACAGCTTCTTCAATACCCTTGGAGCTAGATTTTTAGTTGCTGGTGACTTTAACGCCAAACACACATTTTGGGGTTCACGTCTGGTGACCCCGATAGGTCGTGAGCTCTTCAACACCATTGCCAAAATGTGCTTAGATGTACACTCAAGCGGGCATCCCACTTACTGGCCGACGGACCGACGGAAGATTCCCGATGTTATTGACTTCGGAATAGTGAAAAATATCACTGTAGAATCGATACAAGTGGAGCCTTCATTAGACTTGTCTTCAGATCACTCTCCTTTTATTATTTCAATGCGTTTCCTTCAAGGGAATGGCTCTCCATTTCGGGACATATCTAAAACCAGAGTAAGTTGGATAAAGTATAAAAAGTATTTAAGTTCCCACTGCACGGAAAATGTAGTGTTGAGAACTACCGAGGATATTGATGGGTCGATTGGCAAGTTTACTGAGGACATACGAAGAGCTGTACATCACGTCTCCACATACGACGTTGAGTGCAGAAGTGGGACAAACAGAACTTATTTCGCTGAACTCGATCATCTCCTGACAGAAAAAAGAAGAGTTAGAAGAGAGTGGCAAATTCACAGGTCTCCTCAACTGAAAGCTAGGTTACGAGAATGCAGAGATATACTAAGAAATTTCTTAGAAATCCAAAGAACGGCCTCACTTAGATCTTACTTGGAGGGTCTTGATAGTACCCCACAATCTGACTATTCGTTATAGAAGGCGGCACGAGGTTTAAAAAGACCAGTTAGAGGAAAGCCTCCTCTGCGAAATCCGACTGGAGACTGGGCTAGAAATGATTCCGAGACGGGGACTTTATTTGTTAATCATTTGAGAAAAGTGTTTACTATAAACAACTCAAATAATGCATCTGATTAGCCTCCACTCGTTATTAGACCTCCTGTACCTCTACGACTTAGCTTTAATGATGTTCAAAGCGCTATTGGTACTCTGAATCTTAAAAAAGCTCCAGGTATGGATAAAATCAGCAACAAAATGCTTGTGGAGTTACCTCGTGTAGCTAAAAGAATTATCCTATTTATTTTCAATGCTATTTTACGCCTAGAATACTATCCTGCAGATTGGAATGATGTTCAAAGCGCTATTGGTACTCTGAATCTTAAAAAAAGCTCCAGGTATGGATAAAATCAGCAACAAAATGCTTGTGGAGTTACCTCGTGTAGCTAAAAGAATTATCCTATTTATTTTCAATGCTATTTTACGCCTAGAATACTATCCTGCAGATTGGAAGGTATCTATGATTACCATGATTGCGAAGCCAGGGAAGGACCCTACCAAAGTAGATTTATATAGGCCAATTAGTCTACTGCCGACAATTTCCAAACTGTTTGAAAAATTTTTAATGGCTAAGTTGATTCCAATTCTTAACGACAATCAATGTATTCCAAATCACCAATTCGGGTTCAGAGCTAAACACAGTACCATCGAACAAACACACAGATTAGTAAATGTGATAAGACGGTCATTTGAAGACAAAAAATACTGCTCCGCCCTTTTCATTGATGTGTCGCAAGCGTTCGACAAAGTCTGGCATAAAGGTTTAATGCATAAAATTAAATTAACTCTGCCTGCTAACACCCACAAACTTATGGAAAGTTATTTATATGGTCGCAAATTTACAATCAAAGAAGGCGATTTTTTAAGCCCCGCTCAGCCAATTGAAGCAGGGGTACCCAAGGGTAGCATACTGGGTCCTACTTTATATTTGATTTATGCATCCGATATGCCGTTAGACCCCATAATACATACTTCAACTTTTGCAGACGATACAGCCTTTATTAGCGTTCATAAGGGCCATCAAATAGCATCACAGAATTTGCAGAAATATGTATTCTGGCAACTCTGTAATGCCTAAGTAAACGTGTTTTACGGCTGCGGTCATAATTAGTTTTTAATTTGCTATTTTTCTTAGTGATAATAAATGAACTAAACTTCTGCCGTGCATACAAAGTGTACTTGGAACCGCACTTTATTGGAATTATTGTTAACTCTTGTTACTCATCACAAATTTCCGTAACAATCTTCTGCCTGTCATTTGCTGTTTTTTTTTCATTATTGCTGCTGTTGATTTGTTGTTGCTGCTATTGAAAAATGCCTGTTGGTAAGAAAGAGCTGTGTGGTATATGCAAAAATGGATTTTCTCGTGGTCAGTTTGGCGCGCAGTGTGATGTCTGCCAGCTATGGTACCATTCTACGTGTGAAAATATATCGGATGATGAGCTAAAAGCCATGGAGAATTTTAAAAACTTATCATTTATCTGCACACCATGTAAGAAAACCCCACCTTCTGATGTCAACTTGATGCATGATCAAATTACCACACTAAACAATAATTTTACCGAATTTATTCGTAAGGGTAAAGAAGATAGTAGCGCTCTCAAGCAGGTTCTTAAAGATATAGTTGCGGAGTTTAAGCGTGAAATTTCTACCTGTATCAGTGGTCTAAAATCAGATGTGTCTGATTGCAATAAACTTATTAGACACATAGACTCGTCTACTTCCTCAAAAATTACACAACTTGAGACTGATATTAATGCCTTACACAGAAAATTCAATCGGTCAGATTTAATTATTCGTGGTCTGCCTATTGGTCTTACTGATCTTGCTGCTGTTGTTGTTGAGTTGGACCTTTTATAATGTGCCTATTAATCAACATGACATCAATCACACTTGCTATATCAACAAAGGGACATTTGTGCTTGTAAAATTCAATAATATTACTATTCGTGATGAAATTATTAAGGCTTACTTCAGAACTATAAAAACCCGCTCTCTCCTGGTTTCTGATTTGGTTAAGGTTGACAACCATATTACTAATAACCAGAATGCAAATGTTAATGCTGGTACTTCTGCTACGGATGGTAACATTCAAGGTGATACACATAGTTGCGTATCGAAAAAAGAATATTTTTAAATGATCACTACACTCCTGCTGCTTTGAAAATCAATGCTACCTGCAGAAAGCTGCTCACCAAAAAAAGTATTTTAAAGTTTAGAATTTTGGATGGAGACAAGCCCAAGACTAAAGTCACTCTGTTGGATGGTAAAGATGTTGTTGTGGATGCTGTTGGATGCAATGATTTGTTGAAGAAATGATTTTAATATTATTGCTCATTTGCTATATTGAATATATTTATATGTGTATATGTACGTAAATATTATGTATATATATGTATATATACATGTATATATATATATATATATATGCATATTTATCCATAATACTTAGTCAAATATAGACTATTAGACTATGGACGTGGTATGCGGTGCGGCTTTTCGTTGCATGGGGTTCGTGGTGGCATTTGGAAATGTAATCTAAAAATTTTTTGTTTTCTGATTCTCTTTAATAATCCAATATCTTTATATTTTATGTGATAAAAGTTTTTAAATTATATTTTAAATGCTATTATGAGTTCTATGAGGTGGGATGTTGCATTGCATGCTACGTTTATAAAGGCAGTCGTTTAGTGTATATAATTTAGTGTATATAATTTATATCTATTAGTTCATTTAGTTATATATCATGTCTTTTTCTTGATAAAATACGATTGATTCGTCTAGCTAATAGCTAATTTATTTGGCTAATAGCTAATGGCAAACTTAATTGTATATAATCAAATAGTTTGAATATTATGATTAGCTGTAATTATGTTGAATTTAATCGATTTGTTTTATGAATTGTTTATTAATTATAAGTTTTTTTATATTTCATTTAACATGCTTCCTTGAGCTCCCCAACGGCTGATTTATTTTTTTGTTTCGATGTCTTCTAGAGATAACCTTGGTCCGATAGTTAGTGCTAGTGTGTACTTGAATACGCCTATCGATATGGTCTCAATACCACTTCTCTTCTACTTAGCCTTACTGATTCTATCAGAGAGAATGTCAATAGCGACAAGTTAAGTGTTTTGATTTCCATGGATTTATCAAAAGCCTTTAACTCTATTGATTTCAATAAATTGATTTTTAAGCTGAGGGATGCGTTTGGTTTTTCTATGTCCGCCTGTCAGCTTATAATGTCGTATCTGGTTGGTAGGTCGCAATTTGTTATAGTAAATGGTGTTTCTTCTAGTTTACTTCCACTCCACACGGGTGTCCCACAGGGATCTATTTTGGGTCCTCTCCTCTTTGTGCTTTACGTGAATGACATTGTTGACGCCATTCAAACCAGCAACTGTAAACCATTTCTGTTTGCAGATGATGTTTTTCTTTTATATATAGAGGTAATAGAAGATTTGTTGAAGTCTTTGATTATGATATTAACTCTAATTTCAACCATATTAGACTTTGGATGGATGCCAATTCATTAAAGGTTAACACAACTAAGACTAGAGCCATGATGTTCGGTCCTACAAATCGTTTCTTTCCTAATTTAGATGTGTTCCTAGGTGATGATCTAATACAGTTTGTTGAACATCATAAATATTTGGGTGTGGTTTTAGACTCTAAACTTTTCTTCAAGAATCATATTGACTCTGTGTCGGGTAGAATTTGGGGTTCTTTACGTAGGATTTATCGTACTAATCTATTTTTATCTAAGGATGTTAGAACAAAATTAGCACATGCGATCCTGATGCCACAGATTCTTTACTGTTTTGAAGTTGTATCCGGCACTATCGGATTGTGTCTTACTAGATTGAAGCGCTTGGTGAATTCGATAGTTAGATTTGCTTTCAACATTCTACGTAGAGAACATGTTTCCGAGTCCGTGAAATGCTTTCTTGGTTGTCCTTTTAATGAATTTGTAAAGTTTCGCAATTTGCTAAAGTTTTACAAAATTATGAAAACTGGTAGACCTCCTGTTATATGCGATGCATTTATTTTTTCTCCCCGCAACAGAAATTCTCACTTTGTTCCCCCTAGAATATTTAAATCTTTTTTCAGTAGGTCTTTTGTTGTTAGGATCACAAGCTATTGGAATAGTCTGCCATTAGAGTTGCGAATTTTTACGCACTCTAATAATGTTTTCAAAGTAAAACTTTTGCAATATTTTTCAGACCCTTTGTAATCTCTTCTATTAATGTAATTCTTGTCCTAACTATCCCTAACTGGACCGTATTTCATTTGTCTCTTTTTCTTTATCAAATCTTGACATACCTATCTACACTTTTTTTATCACGGCTGGGGAGCCCATTTGATAGTATTGTAACATGAAATTTATTGAATATTTAACCTTCTTTTATACTTAGGTTTATTGTATTACTATGTAATATTATTTTGGCCTAATTGGCTTTTTATTACTGAATAAATAAATAAATAAATAAGTCAGAAGTGCAATATTCGTCTATACAAATTATATAAACTTAAAATTAATAGATAACAGCAGTATATGTAAAAATATATATTTATTTTCTATCCGAATTTTATCTGACTACAGTTTTTTGTGAAAATGTATTTTAAATATTTCCAGTTAACTGTAACTAATTAAGGACAAGATACTAGCATGAGAGCTTAAAGCAAATATTATGAAAGGTTTTATGGTATCCTCAAAATTTGTCGTGACGACATAGCACCTCAAAGCATTGTAGAATCTCCTACATGCTTCAAAGTGACGCAGCTGTACTTTTCATCAAATTCTTTCAACGAACATGCGTATTTTTTTCATTTGGAGAGATCCTATTAATTTTTTTCGTCCGAAAATAATTCTCTTTTCCATTCTACATGCGTGCTATGGAGGCCTTCTTTGCGAATTCGAGTCTCTTCTTTCGGTTACGTTCAGAAAATAATGGGTTCTTTTGTGAAATTCTTCCAAACAGTCCAACTTTTCGCAATCGACGTTTTATTGTATCTACAGACGGTTTTGCCTCATTTTTCTGTAGTCGAATGCTTTCTGAAATATTTCACCGCTTGAAAACTCATTATTTTTGAAACAATCAAGGTTGTTGCAATTTCACGATATATTTATATATATTTATATACGAGTATATATGTATATAAATATATACATACATACCTTTTTCCATTTGTTTTTCTTGTCATCTTATTTTTATTCAGCATGGCTCACACCGCATCAATGTCTCCAAATTATTCAGCTGTTTTGTACGAAATGTTTGAAATAAATATTGAGCTTGTTGAACAATAATTTAAGCGAGCAGCTATGTTCGCGGTCTGCACCTGTCAACTGATCACTTATAACTTGTGAGACGAAAACTTTTTTGTTTGAGGTTATATGAAGTCAAAAGTCGTTATTCGTGTGATATCGATAGCAATGTTGGAAAAAGTAATCGAAAATTAGACCCTCTGTGTAAGGAAACAATATAAACTTGTAAATTTCTAAAGCCATTTTTTACAGTCTTTAGAAATGAAATTTTAAATAAATATTTTTCAGAGTTCGAAAACACAATTGGAAAAAAGGTTGTAAAATTAATAAGTTGCACGCAAAACTTCTACGGACATAAAAAAACTCTGTCATTTTGTACTGGTAAAACATTGAACTTATTTGTAAATACATACATGTATGAATAGTTTTAAGATATTAAAAAAATGGTTAACATTTTTAATCAGTTTTTGGTTTTTATAAATAAAATGTTAAAATTGTAAACGTAAACTTAATTTCAATTATTATAATAAAATAGCCACGTATTCGATAAGTTGAATGAAACTTCGTATTATTAATTTTATTCAAACAAGTATTTATTATTTGTTTCTATTTATGCCCCTAATTTTTATATTCTTATATATAATACAAAAAAATTATGAATATATATTTAAAAAATGCTTTGAATTATATATGGAAAGCAAATATCTTGGAAGGCATTAATTTTACGAAAATTATATTATTTTTATTTTGACGCAATAAAAATTATAAATAATGTTTTTCGTTTATGTATGGCTGCGTACTAAAATGGTCATTTGATATATTTATGTATGTGCGGTCATAAAAAAAATGTTCATTTTTTTCTGTTTCATATGAATTATCCAAAAAATTTGAAATATGCATTTCTGACATCAAGCAAAAATACAACCATTTATATATGTACGTACATGACTGTACGAACGTTGGTAGGTGAGTAGTGTAGCGTATGAATAACTCTGTACTCATATATACGAGTATAACTATACATCTACATACACACATACTCGTACGAGTACATCTCAGCAAGCCATATGACACCTTTTCCGGAGCGTTCATGCTCTTTATGAGCCCAAAAAAACAATCATTGCTCCGAAAACCTTCAGAAAAGAGGGTCATTACATTCGAAAATGGTCCGTCAGAAAGAGCTCTTAGATAATGTCAGAAAAGAGTCATTGCAATTTTAAATACAAAAAATTAAAAGTTTAAATTTAAAATTTTTTTTAAATTGTTTTTACTTAAACAAAAAATGGAAAAATATTAAATAAATTGGTTTTACAGTAAAAAAAATTAAATGGAATTCATTTAAATAAAATCTATAAAAATGGAAAAAAATTAATTTTTAAACAAATTTTTCTTTCGCTCCGAAAATGCTTTTTAGTTAGACTCTTTTCGGACTCCTTTTTCGGAGCGCTCCGAAAATGTTCTTTAGTTGGACATTTTCTGACTCCTTTTTCGGAGCGCTCCTAGAAAGGTATGCTGGGATATAGTCGTATACCCGAGTACATTTGATTGAAAATCATTTTTTGTTTTTTGCAAAGTTCTTTTACAAAAATAACATATTTGTTTGTTCGTATATCCATACATACGTTGTCTGCCGACATATGTATGTATGTATATGTATGTACGTATGGTTGATTTCTTTAAATTGTATAAAATATATAAAATATCAATCACAACCGCGCAAAAAGTGCTAATGTTTAAGTGCAGCATATACATACTTACATATGACTCATTCCATGTCAAACGGTACATATTTTTTACATCACTAACTCGGATTGCTTCGGCAGTTTGTGTATGCATTCTTCTCTTAAAAATATTTTATACGTGTTTCAAGAAAAAAATATAAATTTTTTTTTTCAAATGTTATGACCAATTGAACTTTGGTGAAATGTCGATTTTTTCAAAGAGGTGTGTTCATTCAATCGCATGTAACTCCTGAAATACTGGACCGATTTTAATGTGCTATACCTTGTTTTGAAGGTAATTTCAATTTCTTCTAAAATACCAAAGCGGTATGACATATCCCCATAGCATTTTTTTAAGTTTGTATCATTTTCATCCTTTTATTTCGATTTTCGAACTGATTACATCTTTTTTTTTTAATTTTGAGGGTGTGTTCTTATAGGTCTTTTTTACAGACTGTGTGAGTTTTGAAGCGGTGAAATAATGCGTTCTATTTTTTACAAATTTTTTCCGAAACATCTTTTCCACAAGCAACATAAATTGCTGTGAATTTACTTAGAATAGTTAACAGAATGATAATATGTTTTTTGACTTATTAATAGAACAATAACAACAACAAAAGTAATTACTGTAACATTCTCATTTGCGAACAATTTTATTAAATACAAACGATAAACTAAGAGCAGAAATAAAGAGCTTATAGAGAGCTGAAAACACCAACTGTTTGTACTTTTAATACAAATACATAATTTGCATTGATGTCAATGTTTTTCTAATCATAGTAGTAATGTATATTCTGTCATTGGTGTGCCCGGACGACATTAGGTCAATTGTTACAGTCATTCGCGTTTAATTTGTCGCGCAGACTTCTTTGAAGTTCTCAGAAAAATATAATAAAATAAGTTTTTCAGAATCAAAATGTCACCTCGGTTTGATGTTTGTTGCAACCCGTTTCAATCAAGATGTCATAAGAAAAGTTCTAAGAAAACATTGCGATGGATAAGTTCAAGTGTTGTTAAACGTAAACGAAAATTAAAACTTAAATCATTAAAGGGCAAGGTTAGAATTTGTAAAGTAAAGTGAGTGAAACTGAAGTAGAAAGTGCTTCTGATGTGGAAATAAATGACAATATGTCTATTGACAGCGATTATTCCGTGGAAAGTGCAAAATTGGTGACTCTTAATGAGGCATTGCTGTTGTATAACGGTTCTCCTATAAACAAAAGAAAACTTGAGCAGAAAAAATATAACGCCATTAAAAAACAGAAAATTGTTAATTTAATAAACGAACGCGTGTTTCAAAATTCAAATAAGAACAGCGAAGATGTTCCTAACAATGAAACAAAAAATGCTTCAATATTAGACAAACAGTGACAAAATTTTGCAAGTGCAAAAAAATTAAAATATTAACCCTAGTCTCAGACTGGACTTTTAGTCAGGCGGTCTTCGTTTCTCAAGAGATCAGGTTGTTCACTACCCTTAATTGTGAAAGTTGGATGAGCAAACTGAAATGCCGACGGTGGAACACGGAAATAAAAGCTGAAGATACTTTTATTGGAGCATCCAGACGCATGATTTCGGTACAAGCGCACAATACAAAAACAAGAAAAACTTTTTAAACTACGTAGATGATTTTGGAATACCAGCGGAATGGCATTTTTTTGCGACGTCTCATGGCAAAGGGCCCTGCGATGGTCTGGGAGGAACAGTCAAAAGATTAGCAGCACGTGCAAGCTTGGGTGAATAAAAACGTCAAGAATATTCATAGAGAGTTCTTTAATAACTACCAATATGAAGATAGGGAAACACCTAAAGGAGCGTTTTGACAAAGCGAAAATAATTTTTGGAACTCTTGGCTACCACGCATTCATTCCACAACCCGATAAAAAAAATTAAAGTTCAGACAACATCATCTTCTGAGCAGTACTGTATTAATACGGTATATGTACAACGTATAACATTTATTTCTTTACTCTATTTTTTTGTTTTCTTTTTTACTGTAAATATTACACATGATTGAACTACGTTTTCTTTGTTTTTTGTTGTTGTTTGTATCTTGTGTTAATAAACTATCGAAAAATATATTTTTTTCTATATTCACAGAAATTTTTGTTGCTCGTGCAAAAGGTATAAGGTAAAAAAATCGTTAAAAATAGAACGCATTATTTCACCACTTCAAAACTCACACAGTCTGTAAAAAAGACCTATAAAAACACACCCTCAAAATTAAAAAAAAAAGATGTAATCAGTTCGAAAATCGAAATAAAAGGATGAAAATGATACAAACTTAAAAAAATGCTATGGGGATATGTCATACCGCTTTGGTATTTTAGAAGAAATTGAAATTACCTTCAAAACAAGGTATAGCACATTAAAATCGGTCCAGTATTTCAGGAGTTACATGCGATTGAATGAACACACCTCTTTGAAAAAATCGCCATTTCACCAAAGTTCAATTGGTCATAACTTTTGAAAAACAATTTTCATATTTTTTTTTTTCTCATCGGGGATGAAGTAGAATTTTTAGAGGACTAAATCTGCAAATTTCCATAAAAATCGGAATCATTGCGTTAAATTTTTTCCCAAATTCGTACCGTGACATGGAATGACTCATATGTATATTCACTAAAACATACAAATATATGATTTGTTAATTACGTATGAATATTATTTTGGACATTGTATTTGTAAGTACATACTTGAACAGAATTTGAAATTTTCTTTAATACTATCTTTGTTGCATTTTAATACAAATTTTGCTGTGTACATATTTAATTATACTTTAGTTGGTGGAGTAGGAAAAAACATAAAAACAATATAAATCCAATTATGTGCTTCCATGAACATTTGTTTATGCATATTTTAAAAACTGCCGCCAATTTGTGTATTACAAACACTTGCACATACTTGGATACACACAGACACACATGCATAAATATTATATTCGCATACAATCATCATATACTCAGATTCTTGGTCCTTTATTTTTAGTAAAAAAAAAAAAAAAAACGGACACTGTAAATCTCTTTTTGTGTGAGAATGCATGTGTTGGTGTGAGTGTGAATTTGGATGTAGTAGTCTTTCAATGCTTGGATACTTTGCGTCCATTCTGCAACTTTTTGTTGTTGCCGTTGCCTTTTTCAGTTGCTTTTTTTGTTGCATGTTTTCAATTTATTAAAACTCACGCACGCGGTTTATCTTTGTAATATTTTCCACTTTGTTGTGTTGCTTTGTTTTCACTGTTGCATTCATTTTTTATTTAAAACAAATTAAATTATCGCTTTTGTAAGCATTTTTACTACTCAGTTCATGACTCTTACTTTTCATCAAGTTTTATTATTGTTGTTGTTGCTGTTGTCGTGGTGGCAGATTCAGTAGTTGTTGTTGACTTTACTGAAACACTCGTACCGTACAAAATATTTTACTTGTTTTGTTTTTATTTCTTTTATTGTTTACTTGTTACAGTCGTTGCATTATCCGTCGCAAGGATTTCGAATTTTTAAAAATTCGTGCCTTTTTTCTTCAATTGAGGATCATAGGATATCGTCACTTGTGAACTGACAGTAAATTTTTAAAGTAATATAAAATTCGTTGCTTAATGGCACACAATGAGTTGATGTCAAGAATGTTTTTTTTTCGAATTGTTAACACAGTCTGTAACATTTTGCAAAACCTTAAATATTGTCTTAAAAAATCCTTTTTACTCAAAAAATTTTTTTAAAGTTTGTAAATCATAAAAATTCGATTTTAAATTTGTGCGATGCTAACTAAACTGAAATACAAACACGAAAAGTTGTATTGATTGTTTATACATACAAGAATAAGCCCATCAAAAATAAGATAAATTGTCATATATGGCAACTCTGTATACAATCTCCCATGCACCCCTTCCTTACATTTGTTGTTCAGAAAAGTATAATTAATTTAAACTGCAGTTTGCCATTGCACATCAATAATAAATAATGAACAATTTTGTTGGTTTGCAATCCTCTGTACATTATTTTCAGGAGTGGTCCTCATATGGCAGCTTTGACTAATTAGGGCGGATATTCATAAAGTTAATTACTATAATTGATACATGTTATTTGAAACCTCCTTTTAATATTATTTTATTTTTGAAAAATATAATTCAACTGTTTTAGTAACAAATAATCTCCAAATCCCTGTGTTAATACGTTCTTCTTCTTTTGTAAACTGATAAAAAAAATTTTAATCCCGTTTCCGGGAAATGCCAAACTCAAATTGTTACATTATTTCGCTGTAAATTTGTGTGTAAAATACAAGTGTAAGTTTTATGACATATTTGGCAATTAGAGCGTACTATTTTTTGTTTAACACTGAGTGAAAAAACAAAAAAAGTAAAGGAAGAAATTAAAAAAAAAACAAATTAAATAAAGTCAAAAACAATATTAATATGAAAAAGTATGAACGTGGAAATTATTAAAAAAATTACGTTAATTTTGATACACACATACAATTATATATATCTATACTAGGTAGAGATGCCAAATATGACTGGTTTTTCAAATCCCGGGATTCGGGATTTTATAAATATAAATTGCGGGATCCCGGAATTTTTCGGGATTTTTGTTTCATACTACCCTCCCGTTGCAAGTTTGAAAAACTCAATACACTTACAGTTTTTTACTAACTCTATCATATTTTTCGCACTTGCAAGATAATTTGCTTGTAAGTAAATGTTTGACACTTGCCGCAAGTAAAGTGACCAATGAATAAACAGTGCTACCAGTATTAAAATAAAAGTAATATTAATAATAATGAAAAAAGAACACAACTATATCACAACACATGTTAATATTATTTTTAAACATATATGTATTTCATGCATGCAATTGTAAATTAAAATTTTTTGCGTATTTTTTTCTTTTGACAATACTGCAATACTGGATCCACAAAAAGAAGAAATTAAAAGAAATTATTACGTGTTTTTTATGTACATAAGTATTTCAATTTCATTCGGTTCGCAATCAACGTTTTTAATTCATTTCTAATAACAAAGATTTCTATCTCATTATCAAATTCATGTTGAATAAATCATCCTTCCTTCTTGTTTTGTTTTAAGGAGAGATTTCATCAATTCATCGCTTAGTAGGCAATTACTTTGTGATAACTTTAGGAGCATAAATTAAAGCGCAACATAAGCGACAAAGGGTTTCACCTGTTACTTGAACTGGATTTAAAATGACAACCAGTTGCTTGAATAAAACAAATTTTTCATGTTCTTATTTTGTCGTCATACTTTTGTAAAATTTTAATTAAACAAACTTTTTAAGTCAAATACCGGGATTTGCGATATCGAAATTTCGGGATTGGCATCTCTAATACTAGGGAATCCACTTGAATAATGATCGTCCGAATAATCGAACAATTTCTTACAAATAATTCAAAATTACCATTTTCGAATAACGAACAATTCGACTAATTTTGTGAAGAATAATCGAATAAAACGAATAAATATGTTTATGCGAAGTTTTCGTTTCTGTTTAAAAATTTTCATAAATTTTATCATTAACACAATTTTAATTTTTGTTACAAAATAAGACATATTTTATTTTTTAACCAGTTATTTATGTGTGCAAATTAAATTATTATAGAATAATATTTAAATCTGGCAGTAAGTCATGTGTCACAAACTATAAAGGAATAGCAAAGTTAAGTGCAATCCCGAAACTTTTTGAAAAGTGTGTTACCGAGAATCTCCTTCATCAAATTTCGTCCCTACTATCTTCCTGTCAGCACGGTTTTAGTAAAGGTCGTTCAACAGTAACTAATCTCATGCAGCTGACTACTATAGTAAATCGTGGATTTATTAATAGGAAATTTACAGATTGTATTTACACGGATTTTAGTAAAGCTTTTGATAAGGTCAATCATAAATTACTTCTGATAAAGCTTCATGCTATGGGACTTGCACACGGGAGTTTAAATTGGATTAAATCATATTTAACAAACCGAAAACAAAATGTTGTTTTCAATAATACTACATCAAAAAATATTATTGTAAGTTCTGGAGTGCCCCAAGGCAGTCACATTGGTCGAATTTTATTTTTTTTATTCATCAATGACTATTTCAATGGTGTGTGCTTAATTTAATGGAACTGAATCTGAAAAAATGCAAACATATGCGTTTTTCAAGAAATGATAATGCTTTATTTAACTTTACATTGGGAGGACATCAACTTGATTTGGTTACGGAATTTTCAGATCTTGGAGTACTTTTGGATCCTAAATTAAATTTCAAAAAACACATATATATGATGGTAAACAAAGCTCATGGTGTGTTGGCTTTTATAAAACGATGGACTAAGGAGTTTACTTAACCAATCATTACTAAACGGTTATACACATCTTTAGTCAGACCAATCTTGGAATATGGATCTGTTATTTGGGATCCGGATGCGGATTATCTCAAAAACATTATAGAATCAATGCAAAAACAGTTTCTTCTTTTTTGTTTGAGTAATTCAACATGGAATCCTAACGTCATTATTCCTCCTTATACTACAAGGCTTGCATTAATAAAATTACCAACGTTAGAGAGCAGAAGAACTATGCTTAGCGTTTCATTTTTATTTAACCTAATAAATGGTGCAGTCTGTTTCGACTTCCTACTCAGCAACATAAACTTTAAGGTTCCTCATCGATCAACTCGTTTCTACATTCCAATTTATATTCAAATTAATTAAACAAATTATGCTAATTCTGATTCTCTCAGAAAATTGTGTAAACATTGTAATGATTTTTATTTTCTAATTGATTTTTCTGTTAATGTTAATGTCATTAAACGTAATATCACTTTGTACCTTAATCAGTGTAATTTAATGGCTGTCTAAATTTTTTTTGTTATTCTGTATATTATATAAATTTTTATAATTGGTCTGTAAGGATTTATTCCGTAGACCTAAAATAAATAAATAGATTAGTGGGCTCTGTTAGCTCTTATACAAATATATAAATATTATTGCAATAAGTTTTAATTGTTCAAATAAATCTGATATTTAGTTAAAAAAAAATACTGAACGAGTTGAAAATCAATTTCTAAATCAGTTAAACCTCGATTAACCGGGCTTTCATTAACCGGTCACATCTATTAACCGGCATGCAGATTTTTTTTTAATTTTTACCTCTATTATCCGTGCATCATTCATATGATTTTTTATTATGTTAATTTTAATCCAGTGGTTCCCCGTTTTAATTTCATATGTCCGCACATAATTGTATCATGTGATTTTCGACAAGTGCCCAGCTCACCCAGATGTGAACGCAATGATGTCTGAAAACGTGGGAGTAAAATATATTCCTCCGAATTGCACGGCTTTGATTCAGCCCATGGACCAAGGAGTGATTCGACGTTTTAAATGCAATTATCGAAAGTCGATTGTGCAGAAACTCTTATGTGCATACGGCAGACATGAATTCGTAAAATCAGTAAATATAAGAACAGCAATATGGACAGCAGCTGTTTCTTGGGATGCAGTATCCACACAGGTTTTGCTTAATATTTGGTCCAATTTACTAGCTTTTGAAAAAACATAGAAATACCGGCTGATTGTTCCATTCATGATTTAAGAGAGTGGATGGAGAGCGATGCTGATATCATGCCGTTTGCTATTTTATCTGACATTGACATCATTGACATGGTCAATCAAGCTCAGGAAAGTGATCATAGCTCAAATTCCGAAGATGAAGAGACTGAAATTGAAACTCCAACTTTATTACAGGCAATAGAACCTGTAATGTTTTGCTAAAGTTCGTAGAAAATTCTCCAGCTATATCGGAAACAGATAAAATTCAGATGCATCGTATTTAAAACCATTTATTTTAAAAACAATTAAAAACAATGAAGCAAACTACATAATATAAAAGAATATTTTAAATAAATGAATACTTCTATGTTCAGAATAAACATATGTGGTTTATATGAATCTGTAAATATACAAATTGAATTCTTGAATAAAAATGAATTAAAAAAATAAAATCTTGTATGTTTTAATACAACCTCTATTAACCGTATATTTCGATTATCATTGCTAAGCCCGGTCCCGAGCGAGCCGGATAATCGAGGTTCAACTACATTTTAGAGTCCACATTTGGACGAAATAATTTATTAACTACGCTATATAAGTATGTATTTGCCGCTGGACTGAATGTAATGTATCTATCATTCCAAAAAGAGGAAAAACCTCTCGCACTAAGACAAGGACTTTAGGCCAATCAGTTTATCATCCATTTTTGTGAAAATCTTTAAAAAGAATCATAATACTACTATCGCCATCTCATTCTCAGATAGCGCAAAATTCCTAGGTGTTGCTTCTGCCAATAAATTGTCATGGAAAGAATATCTAAAGCCATGTCGGCTATGTGTGTTTGTAAAAAGGCCATAGGCATGAATTGGGTTACCAAACCTCGATACGTAAAGTGGCATTTTGAGGCGGTTATAAAACGAATATTATTTTACGGAGTCGCGGATTTTGAATTGCTTAATCTTTGAGAAGATATTAAGTAGAACTGCGATCTTATAACAGGAGCCTTATGTTATGTCTCTCATCTTCTATGTCAATGTCACGTAATATGTTTCTGGGACAACATTATTTTAATAATTTATCTGAAATATCAAATATGAACTTTGAGCGTAGTGATGCCTTCATTAGAAGTAGCAATTGGCTAACGCGATCGGATACATAAACCTTTTATGGTACAAATAAGTGGTCGTTAAATCGACTCGGAGTTATTGCACCATCTTTCTATGCTACTCTATAGACCCAGAATCTTCTCTTTTCTCTCCTTCTATCTTACTATATCTTATCGTCTATCTCTAATTGTATGGATTCAAGTAAGCAGTGTACTGTTACGGTCGCCTGCTCACCTAACCTAACTTAAGTACATATGTATTGGCCTCTTATTGATAGCTTCAAAGAAAGTAAATTGAATATGAGTGCCTATTATATACTGTATAATATGGGATGAATTAAATGTCAAATACAGAAGACGAGAATATTACTAAAACATATTAATACATCGAATTGAAATACAAGAAAACATAATATATAATGTATATGTTTTCAATATACACTGGTTTTTAATTGAAACAGTGTCATCATTACAACCTACACTGAGGTGGATGCTGAATATATGGAAGAAACAGATATTACTAAAAGTGGCTTTAGCCGATACTACTTTCTGTACGACTTGATGAAGGAAAAATTTATTACTTTACTTTAAATTTTTTTAATTATTCGAATAATTCGATTAATTTTAAATATGTAATATGATTATTCGAACAAGTTAAAATGTCTTATTCGAATTATTCGTTATTATTATTTGAACAAAAGAAAAATCGAATAATTTGGTTAACCGGATTAATACAAATCGTGACATCTTTCTTACATTTATAATTTCTCATAATATTATAAGAAAAATGTGTATTCTCCAAAGTTAGTATTACTGGGCCAAATTTAACAATATAGTTTAAAATATAAAAAAGGATATACATCATATAGAAGTGCCCTGGATGGAAGGTATATGAGTTCTTAGTCTGTATGATCAGTCACGGAAATGGATAAACTTTATTCTAGTTAGAGTCCGGTAATGATAATTAGTTCACTTTTGGTTATATTTTTTTATACATTTTTGTATACTTTGTAACGATCCTTATTTGCTGGGGTATATCTCGCCGGATACCCAGGGTCCACTCACAATAAATTTTATTTACTTGAGACGCTCGTTAAAAAAAAGGAAACTTTCTATACTTTTACTTTTAAATTAGGCTTTTTATTTATTAATTATTCTCTCTTAAACTTAGTGTTTATTTGGTTCGGTCGCAACACGATTACTAAGGCGTTTCTGATGAGACACGATCACCACACACACATGCTGGCTGTACGGATGGCCAGCTTGACCAGTCAACAGTGGTATTCGATATGGTATATCCTCACAAATGCTCAGTGAAGCCACCAAACAACAACGAATCTGCGGTCCAACCACGGAAACGATGTGTCGAGTGACTCGTAGTAATAAACCTGCGGTCCAACCACGGGCACACCACTACGCTTGGCTTGGGATGTTGGTGTAGTATCAAATTGTTAACCTGCGGTCCAACCACGGAATTCACAACTGAGGCTACACTAGCACCACTACAGACCAAACAAAACAAACTAATAAAATATACCAGAACAACTTACCTACCACTGTGTTCACCGACTGGTGAGAACTGACTGATCAACTGACCGGCCAAAACTGACTGACCACGATTTTCATTTTTGTTCTGCTTTTATACCTTTTTTTCTGTTGACATACAACCAAGGTAGTTGCATCCAAGGTGAATTTAAATACTAGGTGACAGCGTAGCGCCAGCTGATTATTCATGGTGAATTTGAAAATGTCAAAAAGTTATATAAAAAAAAAACTTTTTGACAGTGACGAAAGTTTTTCATATAGAAAAATGCCTGTTGTTCTTGCCTTGTTGTAATTGTTGTAGCAATGCTGTCACCTGGTATTTAATTTCACCATGGTTGCATCTATCCATTCGCTCAGCTGTTTATCACCTTTGCTGTGTATGCGATGTTTGACTATATGCCGCTAGAGGGTGTGTCTCAAGTGCTAATTCGTGTCACTGCTAATAGATGTCGCCGTTAGTCAATTTAAATTTAGTTCATACAGGAATTATATAAAATTACAAATTATATAATATAGTAATTAGTTCAATGAATTCAGTACAAAGGGTTGTATAAATTATCAATTATTACAATCAAATAAAGAAAAGAATTATATAAAAATTTAAAATATAACGATGAATGTATACAATAAAAATTATTAATTCATTAAAAGAAATATATAGAAAATATAATGATGAATGTATTCAATAAAAATTATTACTTCATTCCAAAAATACAATCTCGATTTTTTTTTCTCAATTCAAAGAGAAATATCTAAATGTAACAAGAGAGTTTTGTAACATTACAAATTATGAGATTACAAGAATTATTAAAGTTACAATGTATAGACTTCAAATTATAAACTCATTCAAAACACAAACAATATAATTAATAAAGTGTGGGTGGAAACGAGGGTTTCCGACTTCCACCGTCACAACTTTATTACATGAGTTATTACGAATAACCACTTTAATAATACATATTTTTTTATTGACATTATGTTTTATAAGCATAAATTTGTAAATCTTTCTGACGGACCTTTAAATAAACCGGATTCCTTTTAATTGCAAAATAAAAGCTTCAAGTAGTTTAACGAAAATATCGAGCCATTACCGCCAAAATAATGTATCCTACACCATAATCGATTGTTGTTTTTTTTATCGAAATCGATAGTTCAACATCATTTAAAATTATTAAAATTAAATGTATTACACAAAACAATATTTACATTATAAATTTTAAAATAATGGCTTTGTTCAAACTGATTTGATTTAAAAAAAACCTTCCCCTGTAAAATTTTGAGTTTGTGGGATACATTTTTTTGGCGGTTATGGCTCGATATAACGAGTCTTTATTTATTAAAATGTACTCAAAAACAATTAAAAATGCACACACTGACTTTTTACACACTTATATTACGATTTCAGAACACATTTACATTAAAGTGTGAAAACGCTTGATGATCACACAACAATGACTCACAATAAACTAGTTAATTCAATTGGCCCTGTTAGTCTATTTATTCACCAATAATAACTTCTGGATGGTTCGGAGCTAAGATATGAGAATATTCATGACTGCAAGTCTAAAATGTTTGTGTCTAGAATATTCAGCCAAAGTCCTTGTCATATTACTCAACTATTTTAATAACAGGGTGTTCTCAATAATGTTTATAAATTAAAACTTCTATAAGTTGTATGTCGATAAACACTGTTTATTAAACATGTCGTGAGTTGATAAAGATGTTGTATGTTATTACCGGCCGTTAAATTTAAATTGATATACAATTTCGTAACAATATGTACAACAAAGATATTCTTAGTTAAAATAATTAATAAAAAAAAACTAACTAAATTCTACTTTGCAAAATATTGCAATGCACTGAAATCATATATTTTCGTAAATTTCCTTTTAAACCAGACACCCTTCACATTTTAGCGCCTAATTACGATTTAATAAATTTTGCTTCACTGTTCAAATGTCACTACACCTCGAATTGCCAGAGCGAAACAACATTTATCTTTCGAAGGTAAACTTTGTAAATTAAATACAAATATGTATGTTAACGTGTGTACATTGTATGTATGTACGAGTAGCATTCAAATTTTCTTGGTTGTGAAAAAATTAATTATTTAACACTGACAATATTGACACAAGATGTAAAATCTGATGTTTTAGTTTAGTTAAGTTTCGTTTCATTTTATATTATTACGAGTAGGTACGTATAGTAGAGTCTTCTTTGTTTCTTCTTTATTTTTAAGAATGTTTTAAATTTTTAATGTCGGCTTCTTTGTTTATTTACTTATCTTTACAAGATTTCTCCACCTGTCCTTTTTATATTATACTTGTGTGCAGGAAGTGAGAATGTTAAACTTGGTACGTATACATAAACATAATACACACATACAAACGTACATTTAAATATGCACGCAGATGAATATGAATTACATTATTTATAAATACACATGTATGTATGTACATATGTATATAAGTTTATTTAAATACACAAATCTTGTACATACAAACAAACAAATACATTATACTACATACTTCATATGAATAGAAATGCAAGCATGTGTGTGAGTGAGTGTAACTGCAGTTTAAACTTGTTCATCACAATGTATTTTTAACCTTGAACTGTTGCATTGTATCCTTGAAGATGCTACAAGTTGGCGTAACTTTTTGAGATGCAGGCCTTTAATTATACAACATAACACTTAACTTTTAGATTCATAAGTAAATCAGTATGCATGTAGTGAAATCCCAGCATATCATTCTAGAAGCGCTCCGAAAAAGGAGACAGAAAAGAGTTGAACTAAAAAGCATTTTCGGTGCAAAAGAAAAATTTTCTTAAAAAATTAATTTTTTTCCATATTTATATATTTTATTTAAATGAAATCCATTTTATTTTTTTACTGTAAATACAATTTAATTAATTTTTTTCCATTTCTAATTTAGTTTATTTGTAAATAAATTCCCTTTTTGTTTAAGTAAAAACAATTTAAAAAAAAATAATAAATGTGAAGTTTTAATTTTTTGTATTTAAATGGCTTGCTGGGATGTAATGAAATATATACATACAAATACAAATACTTCATATCATATTAGGATTGCCTCCTAATAAATAGCAGATATTTCTTTCAAACATTTTCATAGTTTAGATAGCTTTAAGGCACGCTATCTACATAGTTGGTCCAGTTTTTGTTATCGTATGGGGACAAACAATTAACTTTTTCATGGTTTACTGACAGAAAAAATTCATTTGGGTTAATTTCAACACTTTTTACAAAAGCTTTTGAAGTTGCAAGATCCATTCCTATAAAGTGTTAGAAAGTACAAAAACACTTTTGGTGTTAATGTTCTCTTTAAATATGATGTACGAGTATTTTCTATAGCACTCAACGTTGCCATATACATTTTGAAGAAAACTTTTTACTCTAAAAAAAACTTTTTTTATATAAAACTTAAATTTGTTTAAGAAAATTATCAATTTAATTTATTAATCGAAATCAATAACGAAAGTTGCAAAAAAAAAAAAAATCAAAATTACGCCATTTCCTGTGAATTTTGTGAAAATTATTCATAGTTTTTGAATTCCAAAAAACTTTTTTTCATAAAAAAAACTTTTTGCCTCTCAAAAACCTTGCAAAAAGAGGAAAACTTGATATACACAAAGCTGTACACGGTGCGCCTTAACTAAAATTAAATAAAAAGTTCTTACACCTAGAAAATTAGTAGAGATTCTAAATTTACTATGTTCATAGATGAGAAAAATCAAAAAACTAAAATAATCTGTGGAGAGATTTTTAAATAAATCCACTTTGAACATTTTTGGGCCCGGAGTACGATATAAATATAAAAAACAAAATAATTTTGTATTAAATGTTTAAATTAACCGTTTGTAATAAATTTCATAATAATTAGTAGTTTATTAATTGTTAATTATTGTCTATGAACCATAATTTAAAACACAGAAACAGAGAAAGCGACACAAGCACTGTGAAAATAAAACTACCAAAACAAAACAAACCAAAACAAAACACGTTTAACGTTGTGTCTTTATCAATTATTTATCAATTGTTTGGTATCTAAAAACTTTATCAATTATTTATCAATTGTTTGGTATCTAAAAACTGTTAAAACGTGTCGTAGAATTGTTTAGTGAATGATGTCGTCTAAAGCTTTGACTCACGATCAAAATCGGGGAAAAGTATGTTTCCTGTGTTTTCGTATACAAAATGGCTGACTGAAGGAAAAGGTTCAAGAAACAAAGCGAAAGATTAATTCAACTGCATTCATCCACCGCTAATTACAACTGTTGGAGGCAAAACATTCCTAGATATTATTCCACCGCCAGAATTACACCATATGCTTGGTGTTGTTAACACTGTTTTCACTCATATGTTGAAAGAGTGTGAAAATGAGTCGCTGTCAGACGAGGATGTTCTGGGTTTAAAGGAAATGCATGCAAAACACTTTTGGATAAAGTAGACCTTCTGCGCCAGTTTGAAAATCTAGCAATACCTAAGTATGTTAAAGTATTTTACGACTTCAAAAAAATAGTTTCTGCATGCTTCGGAAATAATCTTGACCAAAATTACAAAGCATGTATAGAAGCTTTCAAAACCAGCTACATGGACTTAGGTGTCAGCGTTACACCAAAGGTTCATGCAGTTTTTTTCACATAGAACAGTTCTGTGAAAAACACGGTGAAGGATTAGCATTTTTTGGGGAGCAGGCGATGGAGTCCGTACATTTTGATTTCTTAAAGTCTTCCTGGGAAATGAATAAGGTTGCTGCGAATCATCCCGATTATCCTAAACACCTTTTGAGCGCTGTTTTTAGATATAATGCTTCACATGTTTAAATTTATGTAATTATAATTAATTTATGTTACATTTTTATATTTTATTAGTACTAAAATGTTGAAATAATAAAAATTTAATAGAATTACCACTTAAAAATTATTATTATATCATTTTTTCATTTCTATTCATAGAAAACAATGCCATATTTTCCAAAATATCGTACTTCGTGCGCAAAAATGTTCAAAGTGGATTTATTTAAAAATCTCTCCACAGATTATTTTAGTTTTTTGATTTTTCTCATCTATGAACATATTAAATTCAGAATCTCTACTAATTTTCTAGGTGTAAGAACTTTTTATTTAATTTTAGTTAAGGCGCACCGTGTGTAGTAAGTTTGATAAGTTTGCATGAAAAGAAACATCTGATGGTCATCGCATAAAGTATTTTTTCTTTCCACGTTGTGTACGGCTACGTTAATTTAAAATATTTAGCTAACGGTATTTATTCGCTTAAAGTATTTTTCTGAAATCCATTATGGACCGAGCGGTAATGTTTGGTAGCATAATTAATGTGCATATGTCACCGATTTGTGTTGATAATCATGGAAGCGATTTATACTAGTGTTTTTCAGAAATGTTTTAAATGTTAAATTTAATGTCCATAATATCGTGGTATTATCCGTATATACGAAAAATATTTTTTCTTATATTTTATCTTAATACTAATACATGTACGAGCTGTATGCTTGTGGAAGCTATAACCAAATATCAACCGATCTGCCAAAAATTCGGGTTTAATTTTGCCACGGTGCAAATAATTATGACAACAATTACAACATTTTTAAGATTGATTTCCTCTTACATATCATTTCATCCAACTCGAACATAGTAGTTCGTTCGTACTTGGCAATGTGTGATTACATTGACAAATTTCGTTGCATTATTTTCAAATGTATAAAATAAGTACGTAAATATGTATGTGTTTTGTTAATAAAATAAACAAATCGGCATAAAAATGTTTTTATGCCGATTCCAGGACTTACCGAAATAGCTTTTACATACGAGATGTTATATTTCCTAAAATTTCAATTCGTTCTCTTAAGGTGCCATCAGACGGGATGTATTTTACATATGTACTGTCAAATTTTCCATCTGTAAAAGTTGTACACATCGTGTGATACATGTGAAACTTTGCATATGTAAAATACATGTGGAAATACATATGTAATTTTTTCGATTAGAACACGCTCTATTTTCCTGTGACAAACATAAACAAAACAGCTTTTGTTTACATTTTTAGGTTATGTCATACGGAAAAACATAAGCATGTGTGATAGCAAAAATTATGAATCGTATGTAAAATGGAAATTTTGACATACATACGGAATTACATATGGGTAAGAAAAGTGACAGTACATATGTAAAATACATCCCGTCTGATGGCACCTTTATTTAAACCAATAAATAATAGTCGGCAGTTTTATCACTGTAGTTCAAATATGATGGTCTGACAAATATACCACTAAGAGTGAAACCCCCTATTGCATATCGTTGGTTGGCAAAATTTTATATTTTGGGAAAACGCGTTAAAACTGTTGCTGTTGAGTAAAAGTAATTGTGAACCACTCTATTATATGGTTCAAATATGCATGTGACATTAATACACTTAAGCACTTTTGTGATTTCGTTGTAGTTTTGAATATGGGATACAATCTTGTAGTAAGTTAATTAGGCAATTTATATTAAAAGGCATCTTGTACATGGTTTCACTTACAACATAAATATATATATGTGTCTGAGTCAGCGTCATTTTAATTGCCACCTTCTTGAACACCTTTCCAGAGTTTTATCTTTTTCGTATATTCCTTCCGGGATTGCCAAATCTGATGTGTGTTTATATTTTATTTAATTTAACTACATATTTCTTTCTATGCATACATAAACATATACATATGTATGTATGTACATTAGAGTTGGTTGATTAGTCTCAAAAACAGTTTTGGTACTTCTTAAGGTACGCACACATTTGGCAAATATTTACTCGAAAAAGCGTAACCACTAGTCTTAGCACAAATTTGTTTGACGTTGTTTACTCTTACAAAAGCTTTGCAAGATCAAACAGTATCAAATAAATTAAAACTAAATACTTGTTGAAGTTTGACCCAAATAAGAAACGTTTTTTAAATAAATAAACGAGTTCAAATATATGTTATTTAGTGGTTACGTCTATTTTGCCAAATGTATCGTACCTTTAAAAACAAAGCATTGTTATATTTTTAAAGGATTCCCAAAATATTACCGGTAGCTAAAAGTTTACTTCAAATAAAGGAGTTTGGAAGGAGTTTTCACATGATTCTTTACCCGTTTACAGTTTCTTGAAATATTGAAATCCCAAAAACTATTCAAAGTCAAAAAACGTAATTAGCCTTAGAGATATAAAAAAATGTTTAAATATAATACCGTTTAGCACACGTCAATTTTGCACAACATTTGGTGATTTTTTACTGTTAACTTTACCCGGTCAATATTGTTTATTAATAAAAATAGCATCGAATAGCAATTTATGGAATGTATAATATGGTAACACTGCCAAACATTAATTTGTTAGAAACTGTTTATTAAATCTTATGGTACGTAACGTTGTAAATTTAATGCAATCACAAGGTTTTTACTCAAGTTTTTGAATAAACTACGTGTGTGTGTGTGAACTTTGCTGGAAAAGAGAATTAAAAGACGGGTAAGAAGAAGGAGATAAATATGAAGGAGAATTATTATTCAAAGTTAACATTTCGGCACTTTTATGGTAGACCGCATGAAATTCAAACCAAATAACATTAAGTTCATATACATACATACATCCATACTTACTTAGGCACTCACACACAATTAACCCCTTTTGTTTTGTGTGTACATCTCTCTGAAATACTACTCTTCCATATCTTAACATACAAACATCCAAATAGTCGTACATGTGGATGTTCATTAGGGCGTTCCCAAAAATGTATGCCGAATTTGCCAACTAAAATATTTAGTTCTTATGATTACAACTTACGATTGATTTTTTTAATTTTCATTCGAAATTGAATAAAGAATTTGCAAAAAAAATAAATAAAAAACAAATAAAATTTAAATAAAATCAAACAAATTTTGTAATTTTTAAACTTTAGATTTTTTTATTTTATTCAAAAACTTCCTTATATACCTAGTAATATTTGGTTTCATTGGAAGAAATATAAGGAAAGTTGATGAACTAAAATCCAATCACTTTGCGATTATTGATTCAATTTACACGAAGCAATTTTTATTGAAAAGATTGATACAATTTTTTCCTAGAAATTTCTTCGCTGTTGACAGCACAATTTTATTGCTTAAATCGCTCGTATTTTTATTTGAGAGTATACACACATTTATATGCACATAAGTATGTAATACGAATAAGAGAGTAACACGAATTGCTGGTGCAATCAATTGTGTACTTGTCTTATTTTCGTCTCATCCCGATGTCTAAAAGGTAATCAGCTTAGCTTAAAGAATTTGTTTGTGAAAATTGGAACTTATCAAGATCTAACGCACAAACATATAGAAGCTTGAGTAAATTTTGATTTTAGATGAACAAATCGACAACATGAATTCTCCGTACAATTGAGGCCGCCTTAATCTACATACAAAATATTACTGTAGATAAATATCCCCCCTGTTTAGTAAAAGTTTTAATGGAAACTGTAATCGTCCCATCTTTAACATTCTCACTTCTGCACTTTGGATGATTTTATTCGTAGTTTGGCTAGGAAACTATGATGCAATCTCATAAATTCTATTCTATGTGCTCATTACCGTTGTACAAGCGTACAATCTGCTTTTACTTTGTACGCTATACAGCCAAGAATATAGTCATGGAAAGCCATTAGAGATTTGTT
The DNA here is from genome assembly GCA_916048285.2 of Bellardia pandia. Taxonomy (NCBI): domain Eukaryota; kingdom Metazoa; phylum Arthropoda; class Insecta; order Diptera; family Calliphoridae; genus Bellardia; species Bellardia pandia. The sequence goes on from OU696533.1 coordinate 67,896,735, forward strand.
GATAAATTTGTCTCAAAATATGTTGGACGGACGACACTGTTTAGAGTTGTAAAAGGAAAGAGTTATGGAATTTTGTTTGCTTGTGTGAAACCGACTGGCGGACGTAGTGACAATCGAATAAACATTTATATGTACATATGTACATGTTGGAACAGTTGCGTTCAAAGAAAGAAGGGTTAAATTCACCTGCACTAAACAAATTCATACTACAATATTAATTTACTATAAATGTAAAGAGTAATTTTATTATAACGGGTTAAGCAATATCACTAAGTATTTATTTCTTAATAATTATCTAGTTGGTGTGGCCCGTTTCAGAGTTCTATGAACTATTTTATTTTATTGCATACTTTAAACCTGCATTTATTTAAAAATATGTTTATTGTACCCTACTCCACCATAATGGGGACTGGCTGACTGGCTGTCCATGTAAATTTTGTACATCAGGACGATTGATTGAATCGGATTATTATTTCTCTTAGCCCAATATAAATGTCCTCGAAAATACGAGTATCTTAAAAATTTTGCTATCCAAATAAAATTCACCACGATTATATATCATATACATACATATACAAACGTCATTTCACCTAATCATTTACAAGTATTTATATAGAAAGTACATATTGTATTCATCTTTATAAGATATGTAGCTTCCCAGCTAGCATTTGGATGATTGTTTGACGAGCGCGATCATTTCGCGACTCTTTTTTTATTCGTTCAGACGATTGTTAGAGTACTTTTATACTTTTCGCTTTCAAACGGTGATTTTGCGAGTCATTTCGACGTTCGGTTACGCATTTTGGCGAGCATTGGAAGATTGTTTACAGTCAACGATCGTATTTAGCTCTTCAAAATGATACTTGCATCGCATCGTAGACGACTCATATGGAAGAGTCGCCGTTATGACACAGTTTTTCTCGTTGCACTAAACTTCCGCGATCGGAATACGACATCGCGGACGATTAATTCAATCGCCAGCTCCGATCGCAGAAGTGTCCTCTACGATTAAAAATGCTAGCTGGGTTGTTTTATTATTTTGGAAATCGAATTGGAGCGTATTACAAGGTTTGGACCATTTAGTCAAGTATTGTGGAATTGACTAACAAAATTTTGAAAATTAGTGCAAACCTAAATGTGGAAAATGAAACAAGCGTGATGCAAATACCATTCAGGGTCAACATATAAAACATGAAAGTAAATAATAAAAAATGTTATTAGTTATATCAAAGATATAGTGCAAATAAATATCTGAGTTAAAGTCACAGTTAAACTTGAATGCATTAATATTTACAATTGAGCTATAATTGTGACCACCACTGAACTGGTGTTGACTTATGTCTCCAATGTTGTAAATGTGTTAATTCTAGTCTCAATGAAAGATACAGATTTGCTAATTATTTATGCAGGCGTTCGTTCATTAAATTTTTAACTTATTTTGTGGATATCATGGTATAGTTACTTAGTGTCAACACCAGCAAAATGCTCGTTGGTAATTTAGGAAATGTAGCACAAAATTTAAATATTTATCTTCCATTAGGGCGGAAAGTTATGTTGTTTTTGCCTTTTTTCTCTTTGTTTGTTCCTTTTTAACCTTTTAATGGTGACTGGGTATGTTGACAAGAGCTATTCACACAAAAAACAATGCAGCTGAATTTGATAAGGGAATTTCAAGAATGTGTTGAAATCTTAAGACATTTTTACAACCTATTCATATTTTATTAGTCCTATAAAAATAAAACTAAAATATGTAGAACAAAGTTAGCTGAAAAGCTAAAAAAAACTATTTTGCAATAAGTTACGTTTTAATTTTATATTTACAATTAACAACATAATTTATAATTTACTACTTTAGATGAAATGACATTTAAACATGGGGGATATTTACTTTGAAAGGCGTAACCATTAATTTTAGCAGAAATTAAGGTACGGTCACACTTGGCAAATATTTGCCGAAAAAGACGTAACCACTAAATAAATTATATTTGCATTCGTTTATTTATTTAAAAAAAAAACTTCGTTTATTTAGGACAAGATACAACAAATACATATTTAGTTTTAATTTATTTGATGCTGGTTGATCTTGCAAAACTTATAAAAGTCAACAACGTCAAAGAAATTTGTGCTAAAACAAGTGGTTACGTTTTTTTGAGTAAATATTTGCCAAGTGTGACCGTGACTTTAGTTTGTTGTTGTTAACTCCAACAAGAGTTTTGTAAGTCTAAATATCCTCAAATAAAATATCGTACTGTGAGAATACACAGCACCAAATTAAACAAACAATTGCCACGTTTAGAGATTATAATCCTATTTCATAATTTTTGAATTACATTAGTGCTGGCAAATTCTACTACTTTCCATTACTCAATAATATTCAGTACTTTTCATTTGGGTACTCAATACTACTCGATACTTTTAACGGAGTTTTTGAAATTGTTACGCATAGTTTTTACCTGCAAATTGAAGTAGTTTCTTCAAAAAATAAAAATAGATCTTCAACTATTATTGGTTTTGTATGTATTTTATTATTAAATCAAAAATAAATGTAAAGCTAACTTTTAATTCAACGTTAACAACAACTTAAGAAATAATAGACAGCTTTATTTCGGCGGTTGGTTTAATTTTGTAGCTTTATACAGTGATGTATTTTTATGCACTATTTTCCCACTCAACTTGCTTAAAAACACAACTCAGAAAGTATCGAGTAACTACTTTTGAGTATTGAGTATCCAAAAAAAGGGGAAAATACTCGATACTCGGTACCCATTACTCAATACTTTGCCAGCGCTAAATTACATATCGCTTGCTTAACTTTTTTTTAGAAATTGAGATTTTGATGCAATTGTGTTCAATAAGTAAAAATACATCGATTACAACAAAAAAATAAAATACGGTTATCTCATTTATTGTTGTTGTTTTGTAGTGATGAGTAAAGGCGCTAAGTCCAATTTATCACATCTTTGTTTAATATCTCACTTCTTCCAATGTTGACATATCAACTGTTTCGCGCGGAATTGTCTGTCTGTCCAACCAATTGACATAATATTATTTCTCATTGGCTACACTCTCGTTGTTTTGAGTATCAGCACCATTGACAGTCATGACATTAGTCATGATGTTACTTATTTGGATACACACCAAATGGTGAAATTAATTTCAAACTTATATTTCCTGATGAATGGAAAAATCTCCACCAAAAAATAAATGAAAATGTAGTTGCACTCAAGGTGAATTTATACTAGGTGACAGCATAGCGCCAGCTGATTATTTTTTGCTCTATTCATGGTGAAATTGAAAATGTCAAAAAGTTGTTTACAAATAGTCAAAGTTTATATAAAAACGTTACAAAATTATTTTGTATTTGAAAAATTGAATTTTTGTCGCCGTTTTATCTGCGTTAAATAGTTTAAAATTCTATTATATTAAATAGTGTGTTTGTTTTTGAGTTGTTTTGCTAAAAATTTAAGTTTTTTTGTAAGATAAATATTAAGATTCCTCTTTAAAAGTGAATATTTTTTTGCTGTAGAAAAATGCGTTGTTGCATCTTATGCCGTAAAAAAGGAGTAGCTGGAAGTGGTCCCTTCTTTAAGGTTCCTCAAGACCCAAGAAAAAGAGAACAGTGGAGTAAATTATGCCAAAAGAATCTTACTCCAAGCAGCTTTATTTGCATTACCCAGTTCTCCCCGTCCGTCATTATATATATAAGGTACAACTTAACTAAAACTTATGTACCTTCTGCATCATTTTTCGCCGGCAACACACATGACTCTCCTATCGCACAACCTTCTTTCAGCTCAGTATTAGCTTTTACAAAAGCATTCTGATCAACAACACAAAATTCCAGACAGCAATTATCCTCCACTGTCACATTGTCCAACAAAAATGCATTAACAATACGACAATTTTGTCCCAACACAGAACAGGTCAACGTTGAACCGGCGCCGACAACACTATTTTTGGCTTTTGTAGATATTATTTTTGTGGAAGATATAATTTCCTCATTAATCAAAATGCCCCGAAAAAAATCATAACGAGTTTCGAAATTTTTAAAGAAAATAAAATTTTTCTGTTTTTTATCAATGTTTGTGTTTGTTTTCTTTATTTTATGCCCGATGTTTTTGACAGTAACGAAAGTATTTTACACAAACAAAAATGCCTGTTGTTCTTGCCTTGTTGTAATTGTTGTAGCAATGCTGTCACCTTGTATTTAATTTCACCATTTCACTAGAGTGCACATAGGGCCAGATTCAATTTTTTTTGGCATAAAGTCTAATAATAAAGCTAGAGAGCTGAATTTTGGTGGAATTAATTATATTGGCACTTGCAGTAAGTGAGAACAATTTCAAGTCAATCCGACCACGCCCACTTATACCGCCCATATAAGGACACATTGCAGAGGAGTTAATTTTTTTATTATTTGATGTTTCGATTTAACGCAATTTAAATACTGATTTCTTAAAGATATTAAATTAATACTATTAAATTAATCTTCTTTTTCTACTTCCAAATCCAAGAAAAGTTGTCTTACTCATCCGTATCCGAGTTGCTATCATCGCTGTCTAAAAACTGTTCCTGGTTATTATATTCTATATTTGGTGCTTCTAAAAGTTCAATAACTTCCTTTGGTAACGAGGTTTTTATATTTTGAGCTAATCTTGAAAGAAAAGGGTCCGATGAATCCATTGATCGGTGGAACACATGCGATATATTGTTGATATGAGAATTTCGTCTCGCATATGATTGTCTATCGAGCTTATAAAGTTTATTTCGCGCTTCAGATGCGTTTTCTCCAAAGCAACCGATAGGTAATACCGATGATGCTATTATCTGTGAACCGTGAACTAAAACTTTGTGCACAGTTGCTGACATTGGGTACCATGAATACTTTTCCATATAATTCGACGCAGTTTCTTGGCATAATTGGCTGAATTTAGTAGTATTTACTGGAAATTCACAGGATATAGTTATTAAAATAATATAAAACCGTTTTAAAATATCATAATCTAGTTCTAATATTACTGAAAGTTGCCTTGTGTTTTTAAATGCCCTTCTTGCGGTATTTCCGTCATTTGTATTTCCACTTCCGTTTTGTTTCGGCTTATCTACATGTAATCCCATTTCACTCCAAAATAATTTTTGTATTTCTTGTTTACGGGATGTTATCATGTCTTTTTCTTCTTTATCCCTTACTTGCCACTTTTTTAAGTGTAGTTTATACGAGATTTTAAGTACGAACTCAAAAAATCTTATCCATGCATGTAGGGGACTGATGCCGTGTTGAAGATTTTCAGACTTAGCTTTAAACTTTGATATGTCTGTAGTTTTCATAAAATCCTTTGAGCTGGCTCCACAGATAGGACATACTTGACAAGATTTGGTTCCCGTTAATATATTTAACACCTTACCGTCAATCAATGTCAAATGGAGATCAAAAGTGACAGTGATTATTCTGTCAATTGAGAAATTGTAATTAAAAGCTGTTAAGTTTTTAATTTGTGATTCTAAATCCGCCTTTTCTGCCAGAATAAGATCTTTGGTTTCTTTAGCGAATTCAAGCTTTAGGGGTCTGCAAAATCTTACTGATTGGGGGGATTGATTTATCCACAAAGGCGTCCCAAAATCATCCGTTAGTTTCAGTGGAATGACGCTCGTAACAAATAATGAGTCGTCATTGATATCAGACCTTTCTCCTAGGAATCTCTGCTTGTACATACTCTGCCCCGTAGAGCCGTCAAATCCATAGCTCGCTATTAGTTTGACATCTGCTATGTTTTGATGTTTCTTGAATACATCATCCTGCAGAAGAAAGATTCTACTGGCCGTATGATTAAGCAAATTTTGGAGAGATACTTCGGCTCTTGTTTCCGTCACATTGACTCCCGTAGGCCTGCACCTCAACTTGGCTCTCTTACTTTATTATAGCATGGATAAATGTTGGAAAACTGTGATTTATTTAAAGCTCTCATGCTGTTGTATTGCGCTTTAGTGACGGAGTTGTCGATAAAAAATGCCAGAGCTTGACTTGGTGTGAGTGGTACCGGCTCCGAGAATGACAGTTTCTTTCTAATCACACTTGATGAACTAGAAGTAGAAAGAGTATTCTTTAATACAAACGCAGTATCGCTCATTTTGGCCTTTTTCGCTGAAACTGATGCTGCATGAACAAGGAGACTTGTATTATTTTCTTCATTATCTGCCAGTTTCTTTGCGATTTTTCTTTGATCCTGCATCACTGTAAGACAGTCGTGGTCGTCCCATTTGATTTTCTGACGCAACTTGGTCGTTGATTTTCTCCACGACAACAGTCATGCTTGACAAAAGCCAACTGGAATGTTTCCTTTTAAATGTCGTAATTGTACGATTACATTTAGGTAGATTTTTCAGAATGTAAAGGTGAAAACTCCTTATTTTCTTAGTGATTTCGGCCTTTAAGTCAACTGATACATCATTTAAATGAAATTTATCAACAATCCAGTCAAATAATGCGTTTTCATTTCGGTTTTCGTTGATGCACACATCCAGTAGGGCAGAATGGTTTACCTCAAACTTGGCTAAAAATGCAAAATATGCGCGAATGGGCAAAAATGAAAAAAACACAGTTTAGAGTAAACATTTGCATAATTAGTTTTTGGCACAAATTGGCACAAATTAGTTTTTTACTACACGATACACGAACACTTCGGTTAGATTTTTTCTAAAATAAGACATATTGAAGACAATCCACAACTAAAAAATATAACTCATAATTCGAAAACATTTAATAACAATTATATTTGGCATATCTTGAACTTTATTTTCCATATCGCCAAAAAAAAATTTGGATACCTGGTGTTGCTACAGCAAAAGCGCAAAGTTGAGTAAAAGACTCCCGCCAATTTTGACAAAACAAACAGCTTACCAGACAGCTGACTTTGTTAGCGCTGCAGAAAATGCAGCGTTGCCACTGAAATGTTTTTATTTGCGAATTCGATGTACCCAATGTATGCCCTTTCAAAATATTCAGTTAAATTCAAAATATATTTTACAAAAATTTACGACTTTATGCCAAAAAAAAAAATTGAATCTGGCCCTATGTGGAGTGGTCGGATTTACACCAACTTCATCAGGAAAGAAGAAAAATAAAGACTAGAAAGTTCGAAGACTTACAATACCTAAAATCCACTTTGCCTACAACACCATAAATTTTATGACGATTTGCCATTCGAATAAAAATAGTCGTCGCCAGTTATCTTACTTTTAAATCCTTTAAAAATTTAAATTAATATTACTTTTTTATACCAGCAATGAAATAAGACTGAATAATTTTTGTTATCATTATGTATGTACAAGTATATACAAATATGAAATTGAAATTACAATAATTTGATTTTTACAATAATCAAAACAAACTTTAACTTTAGCTTCCTAAATAACAACAATAAAAAAGCAACAAAAGTACACTTTCATTGTTGTAAGTAAGAAATATAAGTAGAGACAAGTTTTATGAAAAAGATCTAAGTCCATGACAACATACAAACTAAGCAACAGCAAAGGCTCTAAGTCCAAAAAAGCTTTTATCTCGGCAAATACCTATTTTTTCATTTTGCTTTTACGCAAATAAAAAACAAAGAGAAATGCAAAAACAAATTGCATTTACAGATTTCAAAAATGTTTATTCAAAAAAAAGTTTGATTGTTTTTTGTCTCTACTGTAATATTGTAAAATATGGACTTAGAGCCTTTACATGATCAGCCAGCGATATGCTTATTTCATAATTGAAGCGTAAGGCCTGCGTAGGTCGGAATTTTTAAAATTATTATATTTTGAAATATTATATTTTTATTTTATTTTAAAAATTATATACCTTTTGTTTAGAGTATATTTTTCGGTTTAAACAGGTTTATTAGAGCATAATTTCGGTTTCAATGTTTACAAATAACTGCCTTACATAGGAAATCTTATTTACGAAAATATAAACCAAATGTTAACAAAATGTAAAATTGTAAGAGCAATTTTAACACTTACATACAGTTGGGGAAATAAGTTTTCGTACATACCCAAAATTTCATATTTTCGTTAAAGAGTACCAGCAAAAATTTTAAATACAAAAAAAATTAATTCTATTATAATTGCTCTTTCAAAGCAAACAATTTAATTTTCTTCAAAAATAACGGATAATTGAGAAAAAGAGACACAAAAGTCTTCATACACTACATTTTCTTCTGCTTTATTTATAATTTAAAAGAAGTTGCAGTTCAAATACCATTAGTTATTTGCAAATCAGGTAATTGACGTGACTGCTGAATTACTTTTTAGCATTTTATCGTAAGAAGTCAGTGTCGATGTAAAAAGTCTTGCTATTCAAGAACACAAAAAAAGGAAAATTACCGATTTATGAAAGCTGAATATCCCGCTGAAAGCCTTTGATATCTGAAAATAATTGAAGACTTTGGCGCGAATTTGCAAAAACACATTTAAATAGAGGCATTGATTTTTGAAAACTAGTTTTATTTACTGATTATTCGTGTAGTAATAAAAATAGAATTGAATTTTTTGATTTAAAGTGAATGTTGCTTTTATGTATTTTTTTTTATAAATTCCTAAACGAAACTTGAACTTTGGAAGCACACACAAAGTTAAGAGTTGGGTTCGTACATTAATAATTTTAGTTTTGTGAAAAAATTCAACTTTTTAATTTGTTCTTTCAACCCAGACTGAAAGATGGGGCTGTCCCCAAATTTAATTAAAAATCTTCTATTACACAGCAGATTAAATTGTATTCAAATTAATAACTTAAGTGATTAATTTTTATTGAAATTATCAGCAATTTCATTATAACGGGTGTGACTTTGTTACTAAGTATTTGTTTCAATATAATTATTTAGTTAATAAATATTTATTAATAATTCCTTTAATCGGAAATATTTAATTACTGCTCATCTATGTTATTTTTACATAATTATAAAATGAACCAAAACGAATGTAATACTCACTTTTCCCAGAATCCATCCCAGGAATTCAAAGAGTACAGAATAATGTATATAAACCCGCTTTCAAGTGGGAATTCGCTGTACAAATATATTTCATGGATTAATAACACTGTGCTCGATTTTGACACTTTTTTTACCGACAAGCGGGGCAACGGAAGTTGCGCAATAAATATTCGCGTATCTGGTAAACTGCTTAGTTTATTGAATTAAAAAAAATCGAAATTCTGCGACAAAATTATCTTTAAGTAAACACCTAGAGTTTGTGACGGTAATCGAACTCGATATCCTCTCACTGCTAGTCCGCCGTCAGTCGCCTAGTCTATCGGGGCACCCAAGTGAACCAATTAAGGACTGATAGCTTCTAACTCCAGTACCCACTAATGTGAATTCTATGTATTTTAGGCTTACTTTGGTTGAATTTCATCTCAATAACATTGTAAAAGAGTTGTGTGGTTGTTTGTTATACTCGGAAGTGGACTTAATTCGGAAGCTATTGCCAATTATTGACTGACAGCTACAAAATCCAGTAACAGCCGTATAACCGATATTAGTATGAGTTCTGGATTAAAAATTTCTGATCTTTACAAAAGTTTTTTCGATACCGATATTTTTTTCACATTTTTGTTGGTTAAATTGCTTTTCGGAAATTGGGCCTTATGGCAACTATGACAAAGCATTGGCCGATCTTCTTAAATGTCGGTCAAATATGGACCGAAATTCACAAAATTCTGTAGTATGATTTTTTTGTATATGTAAAGGATCCATGCAAAGTTTTGAGTCGATACCGTTATTTATAAATTATATAATGTTATGAATGAGTTTTGTTAATTTACATCAACAATACAACAATTTATATATTTATAAGAATTCGATGTCGAGTTCAGCGTTGCCACTGACAAATTTTTTTCCTACCAAATTTAATTTCAAAAACTACCAAATCGCGTGTCAACCTACCAAAAAGAAATTATTTGAAAGCAATGGCATTTATAACTATTAGAAAATATATTTATTAAAAACACATAACAAAAAGTTTAAACATAACAATGTTTATGAATATGTATGTTTATAAAAATAAATAACAATTCATTTGTAGTAATGGAAGTAAAAAAATCTTAAGTATATATGTACATTAGATATGACATAGTGATATATGAAAATTTTTGCAACAAGATTTTGAAGTGCTACCGCCTTTTATTTTGTTAGGCTTGGAAAAAAAATAGACGGGACAAAAAATGGGGGACTTTGGTTGAGGATAAATGGCGCCTCATCGAGGTCAAAGTTCAAGGCAAGAGTGAAAAAATTAATAAAATGTCCAATAACTGCCGCGGAGTCGCCCCTAGAGTAGTAAAATGTCAGACTGACCCCCATTAATTTTTCCTCCCCAACATTTTTGTAGAACATACTTACACCCTATCTTCGCTCCTTAAGGGACTTGCCCTACAAAAGTTAGAGTTTTATAAATTTTACCCACATCGACCTAACAAGTTTCAGGGCGCCTCTGGAGAATTCAAATGTATGACCAACCCCCAATAATTTTTCCTCCCCAACATTTTTGTAGAACATACTTGTACCATATCTCTGCTCCTTAGGGTACTTTCCCTTCAAATACTGATTTATAATTTTGCCCTCTGACCTAACTATTTTAATTGCGCCTCTGGAGGATTCAAATGTATGACCAACCCCCATTGATTTTTCCTCCCCAACATTTTTGTAGAACATACTTATACCCTATCTCTGCTCCTTAGGGTACTTTCCCTTCAAATACTGATTTATAATTTTGCCCACTCGACCTAACTATTTTAATTGCACCTTTGGAGGAGTCAATTGATTTTTCTCACGCAACATTTTTGTGAAAGACACCCACCTTCTATATCTGGTTCTTAGAATACTTCCCTTCAAATAAGGTTTTATAAATTTGCCTCCTCGTCCTAACTACTTTCAGGGTGCCTCTGAAGGAGTCAAATGTATATTCCAAACCTCTTTCTCTGCTCTTTAAGGTACCTCAAATATACAAATTTTTTTTATATAAATTTTGTCTCTATTGTTCTAAGTGGTTCCAATACAAAAAACCAGTTTTATGTATCTTTGATATTTGTATTAAATTGAGTTCAATTAAAAGTTTGAGTGCGATATGTATGTATGTAAGTATTTTATTTTAATTTATTAAATAATTTTTGTAATAATTTTTCTACTTGCAGTAGAAATATTTTTTCTTCCTCGTTGCGGCACAAAATATTGTTGTAGTCCTCTATTATTTATACGCCTCTTTCGGCAGAATCGTTGACAACATGCAATTTTTGCAGTGTTTGTAGTGCTTGTTGGTAGTCTTCATGCTTTTCCCAAGTTTTTGGATCACTATCAAGAAAATCTTTTGACAATCCGAGGCGAAGAAAAATTGTTCCTGTGTCTGATGTAACATAATGACTCAAATTTTTCTCCATTAATTTTTCTTATACTTCTTTTGGTGTCAATGAAATTCTTTTAACACTTTTGAAGTCACAAAAATATACTGGAGAAACATTTACTCCATCCTCTTCTGCCTTGCTATCTTCATCATAATATTCCTCCATGTCATTGCCCGACAGTTCTTCAGCGAATTTCTCTTCATCCTTCTCAAATGTACGAATTGCATCTGCCATTTTTCACTTTGTATCAAAGGGTACATTCTGATCAAATAATGCAAAAGCAACAGCTTCCCAACTAAGATACCAGGGATGTCCACAGAATCTCTTAACCTACTGACATTAAACTGTCTCATCAATTGAAGCATAATGAATAATCGCTTTTAGAAAGTTCAAGTCATTATTTGGAGCTTCTCCTGCTTTGGTAGCACTAAACCAAGCTTTAAGATAAAGAGTTACTATGAAAATAGTAACATTGCGAAGTCCGTTTAATTAATTTTCGCTTAAGTCGAGAAATTTGCGGAATAAAAACATTTTTACAGAGTATATGCCTTTGGCCATCCATCGAGCATGACTGGTAGGTCCTGGTGGGCTAAAATTATGGTTGGGAATATTTACACCAAGGAACAGCAAAACGATTTCTAAAAATTCCTTGTAGGCGCCTCTGGGTTGTTTTTCGTTTAATTGAGCCTCGGATGGTCAAAAGATTTTCTTGAAAGAGGCGTAAAAATAATAGAGGACTACAACAATATTTTGTGCCGCAACGAGGAAGAAAAAATATTTCTACTGCAAGTAGAAAAATTATTACAAAAATTATTTAATAAATTAAAATAAAATACTTACATACATACATATCGCACTCAAACTTTTAATTGAACTCAATTTAATACAAATATCAAAGATACATAAAACTGGTTTTTTGTATTGAAACCACTTAGAACAATAGGGACAAAATTTATATAAAAAAAATTTGTATATTTGAGGTACCTTAAAGAGCAGAGAAAGAGGTTTGGAATATACATTTGACTCCTTCAGAGGCACCCTGAAAGTAGTTAGGACGAGGAGGCAAATTTATAAAACCTTATTTGAAGGGAAGTATTCTAAGAACCAGATATAGAAGGTGGGTGTCTTTCACAAAAATGTTGTGTGAGAAAAATCAATTGACTCCTCCAAAGGTGCAATTAAAATAGTTAGGTCGAGTGGGCAAAATTATAAATCAGTATTTGAAGGGAAAGTACCCTAAGGAGCAGAGATAGGGTATAAGTATGTTCTACAAAAATGTTGGGGAGGAAAAATCAATGGGGGTTGGTCATACATTTGAATCCTCCAGAGGCGCAATTAAAATAGTTAGGTCAGAGGGCAAAATTATAAATCAGTATTTGAAGGGAAAGTACCCTAAGGAGCAGAGATATGGTACAAGTATGTTCTACAAAAATGTTGGGGAGGAAAAATTATTGGGGGTTGGTCATACATTTGAATTCTCCAGAGGCGCCCTGAAACTTGTTAGGTCGATGGGGGTAAAATTTATAAAACTCTAACTTTTGTAGGGCAAGTCCCTTAAGGAGCGAAGATAGGGTGTAAGTATGTTCTACAAAAATGTTGGGGAGGAAAAATTAATGGGGGTCAGTCTGACATTTTACTACTCTAGGGGCGACTCCGCGGCAGTTATTGGACATTTTATTAATTTTTTCACTCTTACCTTGAACTTTGACCTTGATGAGGCGCCATTTATCCTCAACCAAAGTCCCCCATTTTTTGTCCCGTCCATTTTTTTCCCAAGCCTAACAAAATAAAAGGCGGTAGCGATTCGAAATCGAAAAATCGTTCACTATGTCATACCTAATGTACATATGTATTTGGATTCCAAATTTTGGAAAAACTTTTAGTTTTTAAAGTCTCTTTTTGCCGACCATATATACTGCGAATTAGTCTTATATCAATTCCTTGCACATCATAATATTATTTAAGGAACATAATTCCAGTCTTTTTCGGAGTTTTGTTTTTACTAAAGCTAGATTTATAAGTAGAATTTATTTATTTAGCAACTATTAAGAACTATTAAATAAATAAATTTTGAAGAATTTTTGCTGACCCCGGCTGAAAATCCCGACCATTATTAGAACGGGAAATTTGAAATTAACGTAGTTTTAAAAACTTTTACCAAAAACTTACCATTTTGAAATGTTTAACGAAGTTAAATTTTAAAAAAATTTTAAACTAAAAATAACTTCAAATTTATTTTACGAAAGATTAGCGATTTTTGACAAACAATTAAATATTTTTTAATTTGCTACCGTTTTCAATTTGCAATTTCCGTTTATGTGTTGAGCGTACAACATCACGTAGTTTTGATTTTTTCAAATTATTACCTTTTATTTTGAAGCATTTGTACAATATAAATTTATTCAAAGTCTTTTTGGATATGACCTCTTCCCATCTTTTTGGCATCATATGGATTCCTGTAACTGTTGTCAGTATTTGATTTAGTTGCTACTTTATATAAAGATAGTTTGACATGCACAGAGTATATTATTTAATTTTGGTGCGTGCTATAGTCGTAAGGAAGAGGACAGAAAATAAACTATGAGAGTTACAGAGACAGGAATGAAAACTGAAACAAACTTTTAACATGTTAAACTGCAGTGTGTGACAATGATAACACAGTATTTTTCCCCCTCCCATGGTTGCAACCATGATCATATAAAGGAAATTCATATAATATTTTGTTAGATCCCTGAAACAAAGTTAATCTATCGGAATCAATTCACCAGGAATTAATGAAAAACTCTTAGCACTCCATTCTTAAATTCATGATGTTTACTTACTTAAATGGTCCCTTAAGTATTATGTTTAATAAAAAAAATTTCTTAATTTTATATATAATAATAATCTATATATATAAAAGTGAATGTGTGTCGTTATGTTTATTATTATTAGTTTGAAGTCTATAGACGGCTAAACGGCTGAACCGATTTGCTTGAAATTTTCACAGTATATTTCTGTATGTCTGGAAGGAGCTATAGGCTACTTTTTTTTGGAAATTTTAAGTGGGCGTGGTACCTCCCATACAAAGTTAATTTTAAAAATCACCGATTTGCTTGAAATTTTCACAGTATATTTCTGTATGTCTGGAAGGAGCTATAGGCTACTTTTTTTTGGGGAATTTTAGGTGGGCGTGGTACCTCCCATACAAAGTTAATTTTAAAAATCACCGATTTGCTTGAAATTTTCACAGTATAATTCTGTATGTCTGGAAGGAGCTATAGACTACTTTTTTTTTGGGAATTTTAAGTGGGCGTGGTACCTCTCATACAAAGTTAATTTTAAAAAATACGGGTAGCGAAGCACACCGGGTTTTAGCTAGTATAATATAAATCGAAACTTTGTAAATTACTCATTTAATTTATTGATGTTATATGTTAATATAAAAATTTATTGATTGTTCGACGATAAATAAAAGCAAGAATGACAAAAATAAAGGTTTTCACTAACATTTTTAGGATCCCACGTCGAAAGATCTTTCGGCTGCTTTCCTATAGATATTAATAATTTGGAAATTTTATGCTATTTGCAGATTTTGGTCACTTTTACAATTATTGATTATAGCAGTGATGGTTTTTATTTTATTATTTTTATTGCTCAAATTAAATGTTTACTAGAATTTTTGTTTTCATAATCTTTTCTTTTGTTTGACACTTGTTATACCCTTCACCATCGTGAGAAGGGTATATATAAGTTTGTCATTCCGTGTGTAATTTCCACAAAAAAATTTTCCGACCCTATAAAGTATATATATTCTGGATCCTTATAGATAGCGAAGTCGATTAAGCCATGTCCGTCTGTCTGTCTGTCTGTCTGTTGAAATCAGTTTTTTGAAGTCCCCAGATATACTCGGGATCCAAACCTTCAATAATTCTGTCAGAAGTGCTTTCGAGAAGTTTGCTATTTAAAATCAGCAAAATCGGGTTAGGTTAACCAGAGTTATGAACCTATATGTGAGACCACCTCCATAAAAATTTCATATTTTTCATCCATTTTATTGCAATATTTTGAAAACTATTGCAGATAATACCATGAAATTTTGTATACGTTGTTTGTACTATAAAAAAAGAAAGTGTGCGGAAAATAGTAAGAATCGGTCCATGATTTCTTATAGCCCCCATACAAATATATATATTCCCGAAATATGGCTTAATGATAAATAAATGCCTATAAAATTGGAATATCAAGACAAAATTCAGCAAAAATAAGTTTTATACAAAAAGAAATCTCAAAACGAAATTTTTTTTAATTCGGTCCATGTTTGACCATAGACCCCATATAAAGTCCACTTACAAAATTCACTTAAATACGCATAAAACAGATATAAATAATGTTAAACGGCTAAAATTTGACATAAATACTCTTTATAGGCAAATAAATTATTGTACCAAATTTTATGGTGATCGGCCCAGAAATGGTCATAGCCCCCATACAAAAATCTCCCCGAAATATTGCTCAATTATACATAAATGCCTATAAAATTGGAATATCAAGACAAAATTCAGCAAAACTAAGTTTTGTGCAAAAAGAAATCGCAAAACGAAATTTTTTTTAGTTCGGTCCATATTTGACCATAGACCCCATATAAAGTCCACTTCCGAAATTCACTTAAATACGCATAAAACAGATATAAATAATGTTAAACGGCTAAAATTTTACATAAATACTCTTTATAGGCAAATAAATTGCTGTACTAAATTTTATGGTAGTCGGCCCAGAACTGGTCATAGCTCCCATACAAAGACCACATCTGAAAAAGAGATTTTTCCCTATATATATTGTATAAATATCGGTACCGACTCAAAACTTTGCACAGATCATTTTAATATATACAAAAATCATCCCACAAAATTTTGTGAATTTCGGTCTATTTTTAACCGTATGCCCCATATAAAGCCCTCTTCGGAAAATCACTTTAATACTCATAAATCGCTTATAAATAAGGGTACCAATCC
The DNA here is from genome assembly GCA_916048285.2 of Bellardia pandia. NCBI lineage: Eukaryota > Metazoa > Arthropoda > Insecta > Diptera > Calliphoridae > Bellardia > Bellardia pandia. The sequence goes on from OU696533.1 coordinate 67,913,103, forward strand.
AAAATTTTACACGGATCATTTACATACATGCCTAAATCAAACTGCTGGATTTTGAGAATATCGGTCCATATTTGACTATATCCCCCATATAAGGTCCACTCTCGAAATCCACGTTAATACTAATATATATCTTAAATATACCGTTATTATGATGAAATTCTACGTGAAATATCCTCATATGCATGAAAATAACTGTTCCAAAATTTAAGAAGATCGGCCCATAATTTTCCATAGCTGCCATATAGAACCATTTCCAAAAAACAAATAAATTCGGGTCAAAAAATATTCTTTTCGGATTTAATCCATATTCGGTCCATATTTTATAATCATGATATATATCGTTGGAAAGGTATTTTTAATACCTTTTATTTAATGTATTATAAATTATCAGAAACCCAGTAGTTCCCGAGATATAGGCCTATGTATTTTCAACTTTAAGGGCCCGCCCCCTCGAAAATAGGCGTGACCGGCAACAAATTTTTTTTTGCTGGTATCTCCTCTAAAAGCCCTATTTGATTTTGTTTTTTTTTTTTTTTTTTGAGCAAAATCACTAAAACCGAATTGTACTCCTTTTTTATACTCTGTTTGTTAAATTAAACTCAAGATTATTATGAACATCAGACAGACTCTGTAAGTTATGGTAAGAATTGGTAATTAAATCAATTAAAAAGGTAAAAATTATACAAAATTTCAAAATATTTAACATAAATTATGTTGGTCGTAAAATTGTCTTTCAAACAATATATCAAATACTAATAAAATTTGTACTAAGACTGAATAGAAAACACAGAATTAGGATATTCTAGTCTAGTGTAGTTTCTGTATTTCTTATTACGCTTAGGTGAAGGGTATTTAAGATTCGGCACAGCCGAATATAGCACTCTTACTTGTTTATACTCTGTTTGTTAAATTACACTGAAGATTATTAGGAACATCAGACAGACTCTGTAAACTATGGTAAGAATTGATAATTAAATCAATTAAAATGGTAAAAATTAGACAACATTTCAAAATATTTAACATAAATTATGTTGGTCGTAAAATTGTCTTTCAAACAATATAGCAACTATTATTATTTTTATTTTCTAATTGATTTTTCTGTTAATGTTAATGTAATTAAACGTAATATCACTTTGTACCTTAATCAGTGTAATTAAATGGTTGTTTAATTTTTTTATTATTATGTATATTATATAAATTTTTTATAATTGGTCTGTAAGGATTTACTCCATAGACCTAAAATAAAATAAATAAATAAATAAATAAATGTACTAATAAAATTTGCACTAAGACTGAATAGAAAACACAGAATTAGGATATTCTAGTCTAGTGTATTTTCTGTATTTCTTATTACGCTTAGGTGAAGGGTATTTAAGATTCGGCACAGCCGAATATAGCACTCTTACTTGTTTTAATTAAATTTCGTTTACAAATAATTTTTGTTGCCACTAACATATTGATTTTTGCATTATATTCTTGTTTTATTTTCATATTAACGCGAACCAAAAAAAATTAAATAAATAATAATTTTAAAGACTAAATTTAAACAAAAAAATGTAAAACTTGTTTGTTTTCTTTTTCTTTTTACATATTTAAAAAAAAAAACTATGTAATACTAATAAAAATTTTAATAATGTTTTTTTTTCAAATATTCTTGGTTTAGTATTTTCTTTTTGTTCTTGCTGTTGGTTGTTTGTTTGAGTTTTTTTATGTTTTTGTTTTTGTAACTTTTAAACAATTAAATAGTTTCGTTTTAATAGGTATTATTGTTTACAATTTTAACACTGTTTTGTTTGCTCTCTCCACAGGTTTTCCCTAACTAAGATTTGGGTGATGCCTTCCCAGACGAGGTTTTCAAGTACGGCGTAAGATCTTGTGTATTTTGAAAAAATTGGGGGTTTGTGTAAATAAATGATGACAAAAAAAATTAGGTATGTGTGTTTCCTTAGTATAGGTAATATATATATATAGAATTTATGTAGAGAAATAATTCAGCAAAGCTTGTGACTAGGTGGAAAAGAATGGTGGAAATGATCCAGTCATTTTTCAGTCTATAGAACGCAATAAGAAAAAACAGATTAAATGATTAAACAAACACAGAATTAAATTGCTCCGTCAGTAAGAAGTAATAATAATTGTTAATTAGATATAGAAACCTTTTTGTCTAGCACAAAGATTTCCAAATCCAGATATGATATGAACCAAAATCCTTTTAAGTTACATGAACTGACATTAGGGGCCTCGCAAAATTTGTAGCATTTTCTGATAGGAGGATTACTTTTGCGCCACCTTGTATTTAATAAATCTATATTACACAAATTAATGTAATGTTATTTATGCAGATGATATGTAGTGGCCTGTTAGAAGTATGTATGTTATTATGTAACTGCAAGTCATTACCAAGTGTATGCTGTCTTGATTCTAATTAGTTTTAAAAATAAATTTGATTTGAGTTTCATTAATTCTATTTCTCTGAGAACGACGACACCTAACTATTTTTGGTGCAAAAATTTGTTTGCTAAAACTACATAATTTTCGCTTTTGTGAAAATGGATGATTTATTTAGGGCCAGTTTTTAGGAGAAGAATTAAACTTGGTTTGTTAGTGGTTTAGTTAAACTTTAATAACACTCAAACTTTTTTTAATCCTCCTAGTCGTTTTTCAGTGGTAGTTTAAGAAACGTCAAATTATTTGATGTTACCATATTTTACACATAATAAAAATATGGCATCGTTAAAAATGTCTTATATAAATGTGGTAGCATTATAAAATTTCTCTAAAACATAAACATTGTATTGAAAATAAAGAATTGCATTGAATACAAGCAGAAAAAGAAAAAACCAATAAAAATTCATAAAAATGAACAAGGTCGATATAAATTGTTTAAAACGTTCAACCAATTTTACTTCGAAAGAAATATAAACAATAATTGAATTGGTGAACAATAAAAGTATACGCAGAGTGTAATATAGTTCTATTTAAATTATATATTTCCGAATCACTACAATCCTCATCATCTGAGGAAAAATCCATTTTCTTATAATTTATTTTATGTTATAAGGTAAAACTGAAAACAATCAGCTCTTTTTAAACAGCTGATTTGTTTTGACAAATATGAATCGAGTTTAAACGCCCATTCTTGAAGGGTTAAACGCCAATTAAAACAAAGTAAACTACATCCTACAAACTTAATTTGAAGTTTAAACTAAGTTAAAACAATAAACATGGTTGAACTTCATCATAAAAACTGGCTCTTAATCAGTATCGTTTAAATTTTTTAAATATTGTAAGCATTGTTTCATGCTTTTTCCTTGTTCCCATACAAATGTTTTCCCGATGCAATACTTTGGCGATTTCAAATACATTCAAAATACAAATGTAAGTTTTGAATGTAGTGTATTTGTGGTGTGATTTACAGTTTATCTTTCTTAGTAACGATTCTATGTACATATAATAATATACATAGTGGGTAATACGATAATTTTTGAACAAAAAGGATGCCAAAATTAGTTTAGTTCTTCTAAATACAGTAATTAAATTTGAACCGGTGCACAGTGGTTCAGAAGCATTTTATTTGTTATTAAAAAAATAATTTATTATCTGAATGTTAAAAAAATTTTATATTAAGATAGTATAAAAAGCCGATTAAATGTGAGGATTATCTTTATTATATCATCAGATATTTAGGTTGAAAAATTATCTTTTAAATTTTTGGGCGACTTTTTTTATCTGGTCATTTTAAAAAAGTCACATGGTTTTAAATTCGGAATATTATCTTATAGAAAAAATATTTCTTTGTGTTCGTATAGAACATGTTTATGTTTCTGAAAGAAACAGAAAAATTTCAGTTTTATCTAAAACCCCAGATTATAAAAGAACTATTCACCCTTATTCCAGTTGTCGTCATTGACACTTAACGACGTCGTTTTGTATCGTTTGTTTCCAATTGGTATTCTAGTTGTCGTTATTGACAATTATCGATTACTATTGACAGATATTTGGTATTCTGTAAGAAAATGTGACGACGATATTGTGTTGATGCGACTCTGTTCCTATCGTCATAATTTTTGTTAACGCAATTAAAGAAATTTTTTTTAAAAAACTTTCTTTTTTATTTGTTATTGGTTAAGTTTTATGAAAAAAAAAATAATAAAATACTGAATTGAATTTATTGAAGACTCAGTTTAATTTGTTCTCTAATATAGGATGCCTCAATACTATCAGTACTATGTGCTTCATGTACTTCAACATCAGGGTGTATATTTTTTGCATTGCTTATATCCTCAACCGTATTATCTAAAGTTTAGATTCTAAACCATAATCAATACATACATTGTGTAGTGCAGCGCAAACATTGGTAATTTTAGTTGCTTTTGTTGGTTTGTAATGCAGTTGACGAGCTCCGAGGAGACAGCGAAATCGGGTTTTTAGTACACCAATAGTTCTTTCCACTATATTCTTTGCTTTTACATGCATTGTGTTAAAAAAAGCAGCTGGACTTCCTTCAACCGTAGAACGATATGGTGTCATTAGATATGGGAGATTCTGAGACTTTCTCTATTGGAATGGTTTCAAATAAAATGTTTACCTAAAAGCTACGTATTATCTACGTTCACCACCTTTATATCGTTCTTGTAACACACTCTTTGCAATACTACCGTTCCAAATTAGTGAATCATGAGCAGAACCTGCATATCGGGCATCCAAAAACCGTATTCGCATTTTATGATCACATATCTATAAGGATGTAAATATCTACGACTATAACATATGTACAATTAAATGTTTTACAGGCATACATACAATCATATCATTTAAACTAAAAAACCCTTTTCGGTTGAAGTATATATGCTAGTCGGTTTTGTTTGGAGCCAGAATTTTAATGTGGGTCCCATCCACACAAACCAATAACACCGGGAAAATCTGTTTTTTTTTCAAAAAAAATGTAGTTTAGCTTCATTATTCTCCGTATTAGACATCCAATGTTTGAGACAGAATCTTGGAGATGACTGGCTGTGACAGTTCCAAGTTAAAGGCGTTCCCAACACTCAGTTGGTACGACCCCTGGGCTAAAAATCTTAATGTGGCTGCTAATTTTATTGTTTTTGAAACAAATGTTGATGTAATTCCACTTTTCAAATAAGGATCTATTGCTTCCAGCACATACTTAAAGGCTGCTTTATTAAGTCTAAAGTAATTTTTAAACCTTTTGAAGAAATAACAAAATAAACATTAGGAAATAATTAAATGTAAACACCCACTTTTTATCTGGCAAATTGAAGATGTCGGACTCCTGTCTGATTTGCTTTCTTTGTAGTATTAGGTTTCTTTTATTTTGTTTATCACTCGAATCCAAATTTGATTCACAATTTCATTCGCAAATAATAAACATTTTTAAACAAAAACATGAAACAAATGAAATATACCACAAAATTTAAAATATTTATCAAACTGAAAATATTTTTTTCGCATCAAATACCAAAACAAAATAAATCAACTGACAAGCATTAGAGATGTGTTTACAAAAATCGATAAACAGTCGTCATCGTCGCAAGATGTTTATAGAATACCAAATTAGTGTCGATGTGATGTCAATGTCGATACGAAGTAATGTCGACTAAAAAACGATGACGATATCGACGACCACAACTGGAATAAGGGTGATTGTTTAATTTTTGGATGGCTTTTTATGTAATTTTAACATTTCAAACTTTAATGAGATATCATACAGTAATTAACGGCTTCTTTAAAAAAAAAACAAAAAAATGTATATTGAGTTTTATCAAATCGGCCTTTTAGAAGTTTCAGGTATATAGCTATTTCCAAAAATGATTATATTTCCAAAATTTATTACACTGAATTATGTAACGCATGTTTTTATGATAAATATTGTTCTGCAAATATATCGGGTCAAAACGTTTTTTGAATACAAAGTACAAGACAAGTACAAGTTACATACATATATTCACAGGAACTTGATTTCCACGTAAGTAGTTCCGTCTAAGTTTTAATTAATCCTAAATTATTTGTTTGACATATATGTATGTATGTAGTTAGTATCTATTAATACAAAAAATGTATGGACATATATTCATACATATGTATATCAGACGAATTTTACTCTTATGCAAGTATAGAAACATGTGTTTTCCTCTTAATTGTAACAATTAATACGAGGATTTTCTGTATTTATGTCAAACAAAACCAAGAGATTTCATTACATACCAAAAAATAAAATAACACCGAGTATTGTAGTGTAAACAAGCACAAGTGTCCTTTCTACACAATCCATTCATTCATTCATTTATTGCGTTTTGGGATGCAGTATTATTTACTAGTTTTGAATGTGTTTTTGTGTGATTTTTTTTTTTTGCTTTTTTTGGTGCAAATTGAAACAATTTTGTTGTTTTTACATTGTTTTGTTTTTCTTTCAACATTCTCGTATTCGTATTTGGAGTCGTACTCGTTTATACAAAAATAATTTTTGCTGTATGCATTTTGTGGTATTTTGCAGTGTCGTTTGAGAAACCTTTTTCACGATGGGTACACGCTTTACATACTGCGACTGCTACTACTATTGCTGCTATTAAAATCAAGCTTACAAACATATACAGTCATATTTCATGGTGACAATTATATGCATTTCCATACGTGCATATGAATATACAAAAATATTTGTTTACTGAGCATTCCAGCGGGAATAAATTATCTTATTGCTTTTGCCTTCCTAAAGGCCTTATTTTGCAGAAACACTGTCAAATAGAGGAATTGATTCAGACAAACTAGGTCTAGCCTTTTTGCAACTTGCTAAATGATTAATAATAAATGACTATTAAATGGCCTTCAGCGTAAGGACTGTAAGTTAACCTTCCAAGAAATGCCTCATTGATTGTACAATAGAAGGTATGCTGAAGCAAGCCTTTTAAGAAGATTAAACGGTTATAAACCGTTTGTTATAAAACGGATACCAATATTGTTAATACATTTGTACTCGTTTAAAGTTATTTTTTGGAGTTGATAATATACGGGAGCTATGGTCAATTACGATTGCTTATTTTATTGATTACTAGCTGACCGCCCCGGCATCGCTCGATATTTACTAATGATTTATATTTCATATCATTTCATACTTAAAAAAATGAGAAGTAAAAAGGAGGAGTTGGTGCCAGTTCTTGAAGTTTCATAAAAAAAATGTCTCTTATTTAGAAAAATGTGAAGTGAAAAGGAGACAATATATTAAAAACTTAAAATTTCCGAGTTTTACCAGGAAACTCCTGAAAATTTTTAATAGAATAAAAAAAAAAAAAAAATCAGCCAAATCGCTCCAGACGTTTTCACGTGATGCCATTACATAAATACATGGACCATTTCATTTTTATACAACACAAAAAAAAAAATTACGGGGTTCCGACGAGACCAAAAAATATATGTACGTGTGTCGGCGTTTTGATAGATCACATCAGAATTTTATTTAAGAAGCGGTTAAAAATTCCCAGCTCGGTATATAAAACTATATTTTCTTTACGTCGGAGGTGTTCAGCATTTTTGTAGATAATCGTATATTTTTTTTAGAACATATTAACCCTCTAACTCCACCCTCATAACGGTATTTTTGGCTTTATTCTAAGAAATTGTAAAAAACACCCCAAAAAGGGGAAGGGCGGGGATGAAATGTTCTACAAAAATGTTGGCCATAAAATTTGACTATATATGTCAGAACACACCAAAACCCAAAACTTAACACAAACACTAAAAACCAATCAAATTCAAGATTGTCCATTAAAGGTTAATTTAGTTATTGTTCACATATGTGGGTCATCCCATCTCTGGCGGGAAGGTTTGACACTCTTTAGTTTTGTTGGTATTTTTTTTTTGGTCTCCTTAACAACAATCAATCGTCGGAACCACGTAATTTTGGAAAAAGTTTGAAATTGTTCTACAGTGTTATTTGTGGCTAAATTTGTTTGTATACGTGTATTAATCAAACATTTATGACCAAAAACATCGTAATTTCTGGAGGACATTTCATTTCGATTTCAAAAAATTTCAACACCACTCGTTCTTCAAAAATATTTACATACTGAATTTTACCGAAATAACTTAAAAATTGCGACCTGACTGTACGCACAAAGTTTGCATGGATAGTCTGCCAGACGTACTTAAAGGCGGGGCGATATTTTTAAATCGAAACAAAATATGATTTTGAATTGGTATACATACTTTCCTCTGGTTTCTTGTAATGGTACATTTATTAATTTTTATTACACGTATATAGTGATGGCACGATTAATCGAAAAACTAGTAATAATCGATTATTTTCCTTCAATTAACGATTTAATTGTATCGTGAATTCTCTTTCGATTAATTGAGTTATAGACATCAAGGAACAAAAACAAATAGAAAAAGAGAAGAGGAACAAACGCATGGTTGAGCGTTTTTTGTGTGCTGAACAGTCGTGTATCGAAAATCCATGATAACAACAAAAAATAAATAGGAAATTATGGAAGAAATTAGTTTATTAAGACCTTTGGAAGCAATGACTACTCCAATAAGTGGAGAAAAATACGCAACATTAAGCCAAGTTATTCCAGTTACTCATTGTGGTCGCCAACAAATCATGAAAATTGGATGCTTATCTCCATTGGCAAGTAAATTAAAAACAAACATTTTGAACCAGTTTCACCGTCGCTTTTGGGGAAATGGAATATTAATTTCTACTGGCAGCATCAACATGCTAGACCAAAGATTTAAAAAAAAATAATTTTGAAGATCCCTTAGCTTTATCAACAGTCATCTTAGAAATGACATGGCAGAAATTGCTTATATAGACGACAGCATTGGGAGCGGCAGTAAAACGTCTTCTGCAGGTGAAGAAGAAAGAACAATGACTCAACACTTCCTCAAGATGAACTAAGCTTCTTTCTCAATGCGCAACGTAATAGACGCATGGGATGAAATGGAATCAATCTAACCTAAACTGTACTCTCTTCCACAAAAATATGGCTTTTTGATTTGTATAATCTGTACGATCAGATCGGTTTTTTTTCCAAAGCGGGTGCAATAATAACGCAGAAACGGAACAGATTAACCACGAAACGGCTATCAAAGCTCCTATTTTTAAATTCTGTACTAAACAAATGATTTATTTTTTTTATAAATTTAATTAATAAGTAAATAATAATTTTTTTGTTAATGATAATTTTTAATTTTACCTAAAAATACCGATTAATTGATTAAATCTTTCCAATTAATTGCAACCAATTATTTTTCTTTTCGATTAATCATATAATCCATTAATCGATTATTCTTTTTTTTTTTTGCCATCACTACTCGTATAACCATTCATGATTTATTTTCAAATTAAGGTTTGTTAGACCTAATTTTGTAACGGAATCGAATATTTTAAAATCTGTAAAAATGTATTTTAAAAGGCCTACAAAGTGAAGCCGTAGCAATACAATGTCCCGCTGGGGTTACATAGATAAATACGAGTACGTACATATGTACATATGTAGGTATGTAAGTAGTACATTTTTATATAAGTATGTAAGTGTTTATTTGTGTGCTTTTCTGTTATTTTATAAATGTTCACAAAGAAAAAACATAGGATTTCACACTTTTTAATAGCATAAAAGTTTGTTTTTTTTTAATGTTTTTTGAAACGATTATCTCTATGAAGCGTAATTGCTGAATGTAGAAATGTAGAAATGCTCCGTGTGGCATAGAGAAATACGCAAAATAACGAATATGAAAACATGAAAAAATAAATTGCATGCAGAGTCGCTTCCGTCATTGTGCCCACAATTGTTTGGGGTTTACTGAATGCGAGGATTGCTCAACTGAATACATGCTGAAATTGGTAAGCATTTGGGAAAAGGATTAAAGCGTTCACTTGGTGTTAGTTGTCTCCACAGTGGGCCGTTCGTTTTGTTTCTTTATAAGCTTTTGCAGCAGTGTGCATGGCTGCACAAACACTAAGCAAATGACAACGCTTGTGCCATGCCACATACAAGTGTGAGTTGCCTACCCATAATACTGTGTGTCAATTGAATATGATCAAATTATTTTAGTCACCCTCGACACTAGAGTCAAGTAAGCTTTATGAAGCAAACAAACATTCAAACTATAACTTCTCGAACTAGTTATTTCATCAATTTCATTGGATGCAAAACATATTTATATATAGAAATATTTTAAAAAAGTTTTCAGATATATCCGGACAACGCTTTTGTTCTATTTATGATTCATTGTATGTAAATATATGTACGTCTGATCAAAAAATAACCGTTATTTTCAATTTTGTGAGTTACGTATGTTCGATTATCGTATTTTTTTCTGTTATGTTGGTACACATGTCTGTTATATATGTTGGTAATATCAGCCATTTTGGATTGTCAGTTTGTTTTTGACAGATAAGAAGGTTAGTCGTGTTTTGGTGTGCGCTTCGATTTTTTAATATTCGAAAAAATGGATCAAAGAAACTGTATTAAGTTTTGTTTAAAAAATTAAATTAAATGCGCTAGGACATTTGAAATGTATGTTGGCATATCTTCGGCTTATGTCAAGCAATGTTTACACATGTTTTAGGCATGAAACGTGCGGCAGCGAAGATTGTTCCAAAATTGTTAAATTTTGAGCAAAAACAACGTCGTCGCATTGACATCACTCAGTAGCTGTTGAACATCGTCAACGACGATCCAGATTTCCTCAAAAAGGTCATAATTGGTGACGCATCATGGGTGTATGGCTATGACATTGAAACCAAAGCCCAATCATCTCAATGGAAACGTCCAGAAGAAAAAAATCACATCAAGTTCGGTCAAATGTAAAGGTTTTGCTCACTGTTTTCTTCGACTGCAATGGCGTGGTGCATCATGAATTCTTGCCACAAGGTCATACGGTCAATAAGGAATACTACCTTGAAGTTAAGCACCGTTTGCGCGAAGCAATTCTTCAGAAACGCACAGAATTGTGGAAAACCCAATCATGAATTTTGCACAATGATAACGCACCAGCTCACACATCGAGGGTTGTGCGTGATTTGGCCCCCTCTGACTTTTTCCTCTTTTCAAAACTGAAGACACCGATGAAAGGAAAGCGTTTTGCTACGATTGAGGAGATAAAAGAAAAATCGAAACAGGAGCTGTTGGCGATACCAAACAGCGCGTTTCAGAAGTGTTTCGAGGATTGGAAAAAACGCTGCCATAAGTGTATTATATCTGAGGGGCATTACTTCAAAGGTGCCAAGATAGTTATGGATTAATAAATAAATACTTTTTGAAAAAATTTAAAATAACGGTTATTTTTTGATCAGCCCTCGTATGAAATAAATGTTTTTATAGAATTAAATTCCTATAATTTCATATTATGACATGCACATTTTATTATTTATCCTTCAGTTCGAAACACTCTCATCCAAAGGTCCAAACCGAAATAATCAGCTCAAAAATATGTTTGTTATTTCCTTAAAACTTCTTACAGATAGTTTGCTTAAATAGCGGTAAAAATGGGTCCATCGGCAGTCCAAAAATATTGCTTTAATGTCATTTTTAATCATAAATCTAGTACAAATTTTAATATCGAAACAGAAAATGATTTATTAGCATATATTATTTTATTTTTATTTTATAAATAAAACTGTTTTCAATTCATATGCACAATTAACAAAACACACATCAATTCCGAACTTTGCAAAAATTTATATTTGAAGTTTTTGTATGTTGAAAAAAAAAACATACACTCATACAGAAATTTTTTATTAAAAAAATAAATAGTTATACATAGTTGAATTTTTTAAAAACATTTTAATAAAAATTTCGGGCTTGAATATTGAGACTAGTGTTAAGTTCCGACACATATACTAACTTGTTGATCAAGCATTTTTTCTGACATTTTTTTAGTCTCAATTTATAATTCATGTTCGTAAGTTATTTTGATCCTGCGGAAAGTTTATTTTAATAGACCGCTGACCAGATGTGTATACGAGTATTTTAATTAAAATCAACTATTGCGAATTATCGCAAACTAAATGAAACTAAAAACTAATATTAAAACAATCGGGATTTCCGGGAATGTATGTTATATATATTTTCGAAATTGTTCTTCATATCCCGATAATATTTTTTGTGTCAAAAACTGCAGGCATACAAATGAAATATGTACATATGTAATTTGCGTTAATTCAGTGTGATCATAGATAGTTATTTATTATTGTATGTAGGGGTTTCGTGCGTAAACAGAGTAATATAATTTCATATTAGTTCTCTGAGAAGATTTTCAAAAATAGATTTAAAGAATTTCAATTTCTTGTATTTATTTTTACTTATAGTTTAAATTAATTAAAAGGTTTTAGAGCAATTAATGCATATACTAGAATAAGTGCGTGTATGTAAGATTAACACGTCTATAAAATTTATAGCAAAGTGGTAACATAATTCCAATACCATGATGTGATTATAGTTTCAAATATCATGTTTATTTGTTTAAAGAAATTAGTATACATATGCACAGCTTAAGAGGATTTATGTACATATATAATTATGTTTAGTATTTTAAAAAATATAAAGATAAAAACTACTACTAATTCAGTAGCAGTTTGGCATAAATAGCCAAAAATTGTAATTGTAAATATCTAAAGTTAAACTGCAACTTTGTAATAACACATTTTTATAATAATTTCTACATGCGTTTTTGTTAACACAAATAGAAAAATCAATCTTCAGTCACAACAGCACTGAAGTTTGATTGTCTGACGAATGTCTTATAACGTTAGTCATTGTAACCTCTTGTAGAACATTATTTTACAAACCCAAAAATATTCAAGCAGTCCAATGTACATTAGTGCTGAAACCACAGATGTACTCGTATGAAAAAACAAATGATTTTTTTCCTCACAAAAATTTATTTTTATAAAAAAAATGCCGAATACATGCTCTACATGTGTAGAGGAAATACATCTCAATAAAAAGTTAAACAACTTACTTTGCAATGAAATTTCAGGCCATATACATTACTTAGAAGTATGTTAGTAATGGCTGCTGTACTCGTATATGTATCTGTTTACGAAAATCAGAATTATTTCATAATAAAACTCATTCAACCTTTCAATGATTTAATTTTTGTTAATTCAAATCCAATCTAAATTTATGTCATTTCTATATAAAATTAAATATAAATAAAAAATATTTATACCCTACGCCACCATATTGGGGAGGGTATATTGGATTTCTGCTGATGTTTGTAACGTCTAGAAATATTGGTCCAACACCCACCTTAAAGTATACCGATCGGTTCACAATCACTTTCTGAGATTTAACGATGTCCGTCCGTCCGTCTGGCTGGCTCCCATACAAATGTCCTCCCGAAATTGGGGTTTACCGATCATAAATGTTTGAATTATGTAAATAAATTTCATCACAAATGAAGCCAAATTACATCTTAAAACTTTGTGCAGATCGGTTCAGAATTAGCCTTAGCTGTCATATAAGGCCCACTTCCGAAAATCACTTTAAAGAGCATAACTCTCTCCAAAATGTTGGTAGCCAAATAAAATTTGGCACAAATAAGTCTTTTATATACAGAAATAATGACACCTAATTTTATAAAGGTCGGGCCATAATTAGTCGAAACTCCTACATATATAAGACCCTCTGCGTAATTCAATTTAAGCTCCATTAATCTTTTAAAAGTGTTTATATCGAGATAAATTTTAGCACATATAATATTTATATTCACAGACATCATGACATTAAAGTTTTAGATGATCGGTCCACAATAAGTTATATCTTTCATATAGCGCCCATTTCTGAAAAACTGTTATATACATATACTCGGTGTAGGGTATTATTTGGTCGGGCTTGACCGACTATACTTTCTTACTTGTTGTGTTTTTAAATTTGTTAGTACATCAAACCAATGACATCACCATGACAAAATAATAAAAATAAAAATAAGTGGAAAGTAATGCGAATATATCATTTCAAATCTTTCAGATATTATTCGATTTTCGGCACTCATCCAGACAATATTTTTCTCTAAGGGCAGGGATAATGGTCATCCTAATGTAGATATAGTAACAGTTTATTCGAGTCTGTTTCGATGCGCGAGCGATTTGTCTTTGGTTTTTGGTCGTTTGAACAAGCATATGGTAGCTGCAGTGGTTACTTGGGGAATGTTGATGTCTTCTGTTGTGGGAATTGCACAATAACAGAATCCCATACAAAAGACTTTGCTTACAATTGCACAAGGGTTTTGAAGTAACTAGGTGCCGTTTTTTGCTACTCGAATCTACTACTACAAAGCACAAAGTCACATACTCCTACGAACGAACGAATATGTATCTATGTATGTATGTATGTACGAGTATGTATGTATGTACATATGTATTGTATTTATATGTAAACTTAATACAGTAAAAGCACTCGCAATCAAATCAACGACCAAAAGTTATTCAAACAAATTTCAATTAATTAAACTAAATGGAAGTGGTTTACAAGGAACAAATGTGTATTGTAAAGAAATATGTAAGTATCTCTAGATAAAATACAAACGCACAGACATTCACAGAAATGCAATGGAAACCCCACATTCTAACAAACAAACAAATACACGTATGTATTCATATATACAAACAGAAGCCACTTAAGGGTTTCTCAATCACATCGTCATTTTAAAATGACAAACTATACATACATGTGATAGACCAGTCCTTAACATCTAAATGTGTTTTCAGAATGTGTCGAATTTTGTTTATTTATATCTAAATTTTAAGATATCTGGACTATCCGCCTAATATTCGTTTGGAATCTTTTCAACTTATCTAAGCACAAAATGTGTTTCGAAAATATTGTATGTATACGATTAAGCGTTGGTATAATGTAAGTATACTTATCATATTTATCAATGTATGTATGTATATAGAAGAGTTACGAATTTGACTGAAGGCTAGACTAATTCCTTATCGCCCATCTAGAGAAATTCTAATTTTATATTTCATCCATTATTACTTTTTTTAAAATTTAAAAAAATATTTTTGGCTTTAAAAATAAATTTAGCAAAAAAGTCCTGTTGTTTTACTGAAATGTTTATAAAAATATAATTTTTAACCCAATAATTAAAGCTCCATAATAAAATAAAAAAACTTAATATGTATTTAGGTGCAATAACACTTGGTTTTATTTACGAGTATGTTGAAATTCTTTATAAGTACATATGTATATTGAATTATCATTTCAACATTAAATATTTGTTCGAAAAAATAAAAATGTTTTTGTCGCTTACGCTAATTTGGCGTTAAGGGATTGATATTTTCCTTCATACTTACAATCCAGCATAGCATTCTAGGAGCGCTCCGAAAAACAAGTCAGAAAAGAGTCCAACAAAAGAGCATTTTCGGAGCGAAAGAAAAATTTGCTTGTTACTGTCCTGAGTCGGCACGCAGTATGACTCAGAAATTCCACTTAATTATGTGTGTACCAAAGCGTAGTTGTCCTGTTAATTGTGCTTTGAACAAAAAAACATAGCTGTACCACACAAGAATGATAAAAACAAGATTACACAGAGCCCAAAAAAACCTCATAAAAGACTCTTTTCTGGCATTATCTAAGAGCTCTTTAAGAGCCCAAAAAAAACCCTCATAAAAGACTCTTTTCTGACATTATCTAAGAGCTCTTTCTGACGGACCATTTTCGAATGTAATGACCCTCTTTTCTGAAGGTTTTCGGAGCAATTATGATTGTTTTTTAGGCTCATAAAGAGCGTTAACGCTCCGAAAAAGGTGTCAGAAAATACTCTTATCGGACTCATATGGCTTGCTGGGATGTACTCGTATTATATACACATATTTTTCTTATAATAAATACTCTCACATTACGACCAGTAAATACAGATACATACACACATGACTAAATACTTATATTACGCCGGACCTTAAAAATAGATTTGCTTTGCAAATGTCTAATACCTAAAACTAAATCGTACCGAAAGTTAATGGAGTTGTAAAGTTAGATAAACAATTTTATTATTTGATATTTCTTTAAAAAAGCAAGTACACTTTAAAAGGCACATACATACATACATACACACAGTGTATCGCAAAATTATACATATGTACATATAATTGTGAAAATCAAGTAATTGATTGTAAATATTATGTAGAATAGAAAATCCCAAACAAACTTTAAAAATTTTAATTTTTATTTAGTTATTATTGCATTCTATTAATTTGCAACATAATTAGAAGGTCACAAAAGTATTTTGGTTGTTTTTAATTCCTGTTAATTTTTTGAGATTTTTTTTATTGCATTTTTATATTTATTTTGTTAAAAATATTTACAAGATTACCATCTTCATTGGCAGAAATACAGCCCGATATAATCATATTCATCATAATTAACCGTGAATTTTGTATTATTATAATTAAGACTTTATTAAGCTTCCACTAGACCCAACGTCGCCCATCTGAACCAAACTGCATTAGCTTTTGTTATAACATATTGCCGACACGCTACATGTTGATACCCACCACCAAAAAGATGGGGTTGTATTACATTTGTCATTCCGTTTGTAACATATCGAAATAATAGTCGTAGAATAGTCCTAAGATTCTAAGACGATCTAACCATGTCCTTCCGTCTGTTGAAGGCACGATAGAGCTACCAAACATTCTTTGCTCCACCGAAATGTTTGGTATTGAGATTGGGCAAAACCAGACTACCTCGATATTTTTCAGATAAAGTCAACTTTCAGAAATAAATGCAATGCGCAGAAATCTCTTATAAGCATCAGCAGCCAGTTTATATTCGACACAAATATAGAAATATTCATACCCAATTTTATGACGATCGGTCCATATTTAACCATAGTCCCCATATAAGGTCCACTTCCGGAAATCACTTCAATGCGCAAAAATATCTTATATATAATATATATAAAAATATTCACACCCTATTTTATGATGATCCATATTTGACCGATAAATCACTTAAATGCGTTATTACGTTGAATC
Organism: Bellardia pandia; assembly: GCA_916048285.2. NCBI lineage: Eukaryota > Metazoa > Arthropoda > Insecta > Diptera > Calliphoridae > Bellardia > Bellardia pandia. The sequence goes on from OU696533.1 coordinate 67,930,108, forward strand.
TCAACACAAAGAATTCGCATATACATATAAATCATCATACAGAACTTCATAATAATTGGCCCTTAATAGATCATAGTTCCCTTATGAGGACTATTCCCGAAAACTCATTAACCTACATAAACATCCATATCGAACAGAAATTTTACACAGCTCAGTTATAAGTGTGTAAAAATTATACTATTGACTTTTGTAAAAGTTGGTCCATAATTGGCCGTGATACCTTTGACCGAGAAGAATCACAGATTAAACAGAGGTGACAATTTTGACATTTCAAAAAGCCAAAATCAGTTTTTTAGGACATTTTGGTACTTAATTTAATGTGTTTTAAATTAAATCGGTTTATGTTACACGCTGCAGAAATAAAAACAACGTGTAAATTCTTGATTACAATTGGAATAAATATCGTTATTGAGAAGTAATTCTACTACAATAAATCTAAAATGAATAAAAATGAAGTTCGCCCCATAATAGGTGATTTAGTGGTGGGTATATAAGATTCAGTACAACCGAATATAAACTCTTACTTGTTATTTTTACGGTTTGCCATGGGTAGAAGTCTACTCTCCCCTGCATTCAACGATTTTGGACAAACATTTGGACAAACAATTTATTAAAATTTTGACTGCTTGACAACATCTACTAAAAATATCATAAAAGTTGTTAATTTATTTGCCCCAGTTTAAAAGATGTAACGTGATTTTTCCTTCTTAAATGTTAAATTATTTTTCCTCGTGCCGTTTTAACGCAAGGATCTTCATACCTGCGCACAATAAGAATAAAATTATTTTTTAACAAAACACGCTAAAAAATTTCAAGAACAATAAGGGAAAACGCCAAATAAAACTTAACAAAATTAACTGGGATTTCCAAATGCAAATTACTTTTATGACCTACAATTTGTGATGCAAATTAAAAAAATGCAAGAACAACTTAACAAAAAATGACATTGTTACAATTTTTTTTTCAGATTTTCCCAAATTACGCAACGGGTACTTTGAACTGCAAAAAAGAAAAAAAATATTTTTACCTGCTTTTTACAATTTTATATTTAAATAAAAAAACAAATTTCTCTTGCAAATAAGTAGGGAATTGTTTTTTTTAACATTTATCTATTTGAATTTATTGATTACTGTGTTTGTGCTCCCTTATATTCATTTAAAGTAAAATTGTCTTCATTTGAAAATATGTATATTTAGAAAGTAAATCGGTAAATAATTCTACATCAAAGAGATGTATAGACGAATATTATATTATATTGTACCATAAACTATTAGTAAATTCCAGCCCACATTAAGCACCGCAGGAGATGTCCACAGAGTATCAACGTCAATGGACATTGTAACATTGAACGTCATGATACTTGTTGTATATAAATTAGCCAGTGCTCTCTTCTTAAGTCCCGGGTCACACACTGCCACTTTTGCTGCTCAACTTTTGAGTTTGTTGGTGAGAGGGGAAAGAAGAGAGAGAGAGAAGGGACCCGGGACTAAGCAGTCAACAATATAAACAAGAGTGTTATATTCTTATATACCCTCCACCAATATAATATTTTCACTGTTTTTAAAAGTTTCAGCCAATTTTGTCTATAACTCGGATCCTACTGAACCGATTTTCCCCATTTTCAATACCAAACATTTCGGTGGATCAAAAAAAGTTTGGATGCTCTATCGTTCTTTCAACAGACGGACATGGCTAGATCGTCTTAGAATCTCATTAGGACTATAGACTTTTTGGTTCTACGACCAATATTTCGATGTGTTACAAACGGAATGACAAACTTATGGCCTGTTTCCAGATAACAGGCGTATTCTCACACGAACGAATGGTACACGGGCGAGTCAAAAAATCTTAATTTTGAATATTTCACAATTATGTAGTAGATCTAACGGTTCTTAATTGGCCTACACAAAATTAAGAAAAACTTTAATTCTACCAGAAATAATTCGAAACCAGTTTTTTAGAAAATGCTAGTTTTTGCTTTATAAATAATCTAATGAGATTATTCATTTCAAATTTTAATTTTGATAGTGACGTTTGTAAAAGACCTATATACATTTGGCAGACGAACGAGCATAGCTAGATCGTCTTAGAGTTTTACAAAATCCCAGAATATATTATCTTTTTGGTTCTATGACCAATGCAAACGGAATGACAAACTTAAAATACCAGCCATATTTTTGGAAGTGGATATAAATAATTTTAAATACACTTGGGGTTTTCATTAACCGTAATAAAATTTGGTATAAATCAGGAAAAGGACACATATACATACATAGCTGTCATTAACTTTCAGTTCCAAATTCCATTAAAATTTTTAAAAAAATTTTTCTTAATGTTGAAACACCGAAAAATATATTATTAACTAAAATCGCAATAATAATAAATAATAAATTAACAAATGGCATACTTATAAAAATTAATTGGTATTATGATCAATGATTAATGGGTAATTAAAAGAATTTAATATTCCTATAGTTATCATATTCCTACCATAGTTTTGGTACACTGCTAAACGAAATACTGTTTTTAAGCATACAGAATTTCCCAACAAGAACTTTGTTTTTAAAAATAAAATAAAACAAAGAGTTTATACGGAAACCATTCAAATGTTAATTATATTGGAAAGAGTAAGGTTTGACAATTCTAAATAAAAGATTATATCGGAATTAAGTCAAATACGATGCTGATTTTATACTCACCACCAAAAATATGGTGGTATATTAAATTTGCCATTCCATTTGTAACACATCGGAATATTGGTGTTAGAACAAAAAAGCCTACATATTAAGATTCTGACACGATCTAGCCTTGTCCGTCCGTCTGTTGAAGACACGAAAAAAATTATAACAATGAAATTTTTGCTGAACATTTCTTGTTTCACCGAAATATTTGGTATTGCAATTGGGAAAAGTCGATATAGTAGTATTCCAGTTATAGACCTCGATATTTTTTAGATATTTTTTGCTTTTTTTTTAAATATAAATAATAAGATACATAATATCATAATTATTTGAATTATAAAAGGACATGTCCTGTTGAAAATGGTGACAATCGGTCCAAGATTTCTCATAGTCCCCATATAATTGTCTCCTTAGAATATATATCTATGCTACATACATGAATGCCTTTTGAAAAGCAGTATTCGTACTAAATTCAGCAAATATTAGTTTCACGTAAAGATAAATCACAAAACTGTATTTCGTTTGAATCGGTCCATATTTAACCATATATTTTCTATAACAAGGCAATTTATTATATTCCCATTTTATTTTTATATTCCCATAAATCTTTAATAGTTTATTTTTACAAGAATATTTCGCTATCACAATGGATAGTTTCTTCAGGGATAATACAAGTTTTGAATTATAATAAAACAATAATAATAATAATAAGTATAAAAATAAAAATTTTTTAACAGAAAATGAAAAGTATACAATTATGATATATATATATATACATAAATAAATTAAATATTTTTGTATAAAATTAAAGTGACCTTATTGCTTGTAAAAATAAACTATTAAATATTGAAAAAGTTCAAATAAATGAACTAAATAATTCCCATAAATCTTTAATATTAAATAAAAACAGCATCTGAATTTAGGTGCGAATCGATATAGTTTTATATGTACAACAATAAAACACATACTCTTACCCTACAATTACACAACCAGTCACATAGGTTTACGAAGGTTATTTGCACATGAAATACAAAAAACAAAAATTCTTTTGTTAAGGCCCAACTATAATATGCATAAGCAAGCTTAAGCAAATTGCAAAAGTTAACGAAAAGGCTGTCAAATGCATAAGCAATTCAGAGTTAACTTTTAGGTGGCTACAATGACTTTGAAACTTTTTGTCCACAGTTGCTCATTTATGTTTAAAAAAATGTTTTTATTTTAACAAAAAGCCATTAAATGACTATATTTTATAAATATTATTATATTATTTTATAATTAAAAGAAAACTTCAAACCCGAAACGCATAATTTTTCCTTTTTTTTTAATTTATCGGCAAAAGTACTAAAATGTACAGCTGTGGCAGCACTACATTGTAAATAATAATAAACGTATAATAATTTTCGTATTGTGTTTGCAAAAATGGAGAAAAAACTTAAAAATTTAAATAATATAAAAATATTAAAGTTAGCGCTTGAAGGCCTGTGCACATTAAAAGAAATAAGTGAACTACGCTGTAAAAGAAGAAGACGCTCTTGTTCTGTCAGAGAAATAAACCGCGACAGAAAGACATTTTTGTTAAAATAAAAAGGGCCCTTTTATTATAAAGGCACTTATTTTTTCCACATTTTCTATTAAATTTAAAATAAATGTATTTTCTTCTTTTTCCATTTTGTTAAAAACACAAACAAACAACAAACAGGTGATTCCGTACGGAATATGCGATCAGTTTCGCTTTTTGCTTAAGCAAATGACAGTTGAAAAACTTAACGAAAAGTTTCGTTAAGTACATTATAGTTTGCCACATACAACTTATATGTGTTCGCAGGGTTGCTTAAGCTAGCATATGCATATTATAGTTGGGCCTTTAGGTTTTTGTTTTATTTTTATGCCAATGTGTTTTTAATACATATATGTATACACATGCACACATACGGTGATAAATGAGAATTAAAAATTCACATAAACAACGAGAACATTGTTACTAACTTTTAAATTTTAAAAACCGCTAAATTCCAAAAAGTCGTTTTATTCTTAAAAAGCTCTATAACAAATTATTTTATACATAAAATTTTAAATATTTTTAAAGAATAACACACTTTTATCGAAATATAACAATTGAATAATTTTTAATATAAAAATATTCATAAAATTGTACATTTTTTAACAAATTTTTTCCTGCAACTGATTTTAGTTCTATGGGGTAAAATGAAATTTTAATTTAGCGTTTTTATTTTACATTTCGTTGACAAAAATGCCAAAGTCAAACAATAGAGTTAATTAAATCAATTAAAAATTTAATTATCTATATGGTTAAAACCAATTAAAATGTTAATTGAAAAAAAGTATTGTTTTTTAATTGAGTGAATTAAAAACTTAATTGAATTTTGACAAAAAATCAAAAAACACCCTTAATTGAAAAAAAACTGCCAATAATTTTTTCTGCGCATAGACCCCATATATACTCCACAAGGTGAAATTCGACAGAAGTAATCCACATATACAGTTTACAGAATTTTATGACGATGGATTCATATTTATAAAAATGACTTAAATGAGCATAAATCTCTTATAAACATCATGATCAAGTTGACAGAACTAATCCATATACATATACATCTGTATATAAAACATAGTGATCAATGGTGATCGGTCCCTAATTGGTCATAGCTCCCATATACGCAACATCTTATAAATATCAATGTGAAAATTTTCACCGATCAGTTATATGTAAATATGTATAAATTTTTCTATTGGGTTTTGTAAATGTCAGTCCATAAGTCCACAATTCCCATATAAGGTCCATTTCCGAGAATAACTGCAATACCCAAAAAAACTCTAAAATGTATCGTTATTGAGATATTAAATTCACCATAAGACTCAAAGACAGTAATGTAATAGATCCCATATAATAGATCCAAAAAATTAAATAACTCGTATAAACATCTTGTTTGTTAATTTCGTCACTTACGAGTATGTTGTAAAACAAAACTCTTGTTAAAAAAATTCGTTAGAATAAGTGCAATAAAATAAAAGCATGAGATGAATATTTCAACTCGACTTTTTCCAAAATTTTAATTACTTAAGTATTTACGTATTTATTTATAGGACAGCGTTGTGTGACGTCATGTGTTCATGTTTAGATGAATGTTTTCATTCTCGATACCAAATTGAGATTTTTTAACTAGTTAACAAATTATTTAATGAATGACATAAATAATTAAATCCTGTTAACTAGAATACAAAATGTACTTGTATTATTAAAAAACTATTAAAGTGTACAAATGTTCATGCGGAATAGAGTGTTTACTATTTAGACAAAAATTTATATAGCAGACATTTCACACACATATTTAATGCATTATATTCTCTCACTTACTTCTATAGAATTAAAATATACGAGTACCATTGTACTCGTGCAAGCAAGTATTTTTTTAACTTTAATGCCGGTGACCATCATCATCACCAGGAACAATAAACCCATACATACATATACATATGTATAGAATATAAACTTGGGTGTGTGTAAATGTAAATAAATACTCTAAGGACGATCTCCCATTGTGAAACATGTAAAAAACCTAATTTAACGTCAACCGATTCATGTATGAACATTCGAAAAGTTGGCTTTAATTGTAAGAAGGCTAAAAGCTTTACGTTTGCTAACATACACTGTACCCTGCCAGCAATTGGAAGTTTCTTTCATCATCCATCGTCAAAGGCGTTACGTCTTACTCACTTCCAGACGTTAATTAGAAGATAACAATAACAATTTACATTGCAGTCGTCTTTTAATCATCCAGACGACGTTTGGAAGATTGTTTGTTGTTTACAACACCAGCCGAAAATGACATGCCCCGTTATAAAAGAAATGAAAAGAATGCAAAAAAGAAGTTTTCGACATCATCGAAATTAGTTTTATTTTGTCATTTGCTGTGGTCGGCCAGTGGTACAGTGTGGTTTTGTTTTGTTATTGTTGTAGTTTTTACATATTTGTTATCCCATAGTCAATATGAGTGTATTATCTGTAAAGGCAAACAAAAATCAAAAGCAAAAGAGAGGCGGCTTCTTGAAGTTAAGCAGAAGTGACTTCTTGAAGTTACTTCCGGGGGGTACAACTTCTCAATACGAAAGACACTTCTACGATCAGAAAATGGTATCGCAGAAGATGAGTTTCAACTTCTTAGCGTCACTTCTGAGTCACTTCCGCAATAGAAAATGTTGGCAGGGTATACTTGTATGTATAAGTATACATACATACATATTTATGTACAGAGGTATGAGTATCTGTATGCATGGATGTATGTATATATGTATGACGTATTCGTAAGGTAAAACTATTTATCTGAGTTCCTTATGTTGCAATGTGTCCGTTAGTGGATGGATGTTGTTGTGATAGTTGATGTTTTGTTTTTACTCGAGTCAGCTGCAACTTAGGTCCAACTTTAGTTGTAACCACAAAATCTGGTTAAATGTCTCGTAACCCATTGTGGGTTACCATTTTCTTTTTCTGTTTTTTTTTGCTTTTGTACACAATTTACTTTCGTATAGTTTTGGCAGAGAATTCATTAAGGTCTAGGAAGAAAATAAAAATGGAGCTAAATTTAGTAGCAGATTTTTAAATACAAAGTAAATTAACTTAAAAACTTTTTCTTTTCAACTAGAACATGTAACAGATGCATTAACTTTTTACAAGAGAGAGAGATGTTTCTTAAAGATTTTATTCTTCAACATAAGAAGTTGTATATTATATGCATAGAAACATAAACAAAATATGTACCTACGTGTGTAGTGTACAGTGTTGCACAAAAAAAAATACTACACTATCATTTATAAAAAATTAAAGCAATCGTTGGTTTCGAATAATAATGTAATAAAATAATGACCTTGTGTCATTATAAATAATGAATTTGGTGAATCTCCATGACCATACAAAATTACAAGTGCACCAGAATTTCAAAATCTCATTTACTTTGGATATTTCTTAGCTTAAAGGGAGTTCACACGCTGCGACTTTTACCTGCGACTCGAGTTTATAGATGAAATACGTAGTGGAGAGTACGGAGTAGCTAGTGTCGCAGGTTTTGTAAAACGAAGCGACTTTACTACGGATATTTCTTAGCTTAAAGGGAGTTCACACGCTGCGATTTTTACCTGCGACTCGAGTTTATAGATGAAATACGTAGTGGAGAGTACGGAGTAGCTAGTGTCGCAGGTTTTGTAAAACGAAGCGACAAAATTTCTTCTTTTCTCTTGTATTTTTCTTATTTCCTTTAACAGCAGTGTTGCCACGATAAAATTTCATTTTATGGGATTACAGAAAATTTTTGGCAACACTGCGAATAAATAACTGTAAATTTAAAAAAAAAAATTAAGAGTAAAATATCAGCAATCTGAATACCTGCAATGTAACTAGGTCCTATAAGACAACACAACTCCGAATGAGCGAAATAGAAGAAATAAACAATTTAATGTCAAAATGGCGCAAGATTTTCATTATGTAAATGTTTCATTATGCAAACAGACGATGAATTTAGAAGGGACACCAAACGAGAACGTGTGAACCCACTCTTATTAGAGGAAAGTCAGTTTGTGTCAATCTTGATCTCATATTAAAGATACTGAATTATAGTTTTAACGCTTTCTTGCTAGAAAATCATGTATTGTAAAACAGGATATCCTTCAGTAAAGGTATTTTTCAAAAATCCTCCATATTTATTATCTAAAATATTTTTCAAACAGTGTGCTCCACAAGGAGTTTTCTGGAGTAAATATACATATTTGTTCTCGTTGTAGGTCTATGGTAATGCATACAATTCGAATTTTTAACTTTTTGGAAGATAATTTATTTATTTATAAAGTCAGAAAATTGGATATGTATTAAAACACTTTTACATTTTATATTTAAACAAGTAAGAGTGCTATATTCGGCTATGCCGAATCTTATATACCCTTAACCTTTGTTGTGGATGTATAATTATATTATATACATACATACATATACACTGGTACATATTCCTATAACCGCAGACATTTTTTAAATTTCTTTACGTTATATATTTGTAATAATAACCAACAACTAAACTGAGTAATTAAATTGAGTAGCCACTTAACGATAGTTCCTAAAAGTGAAAAAAAATTTTTGCTGCATTTATTGTTTTTGTTTATTTTGCGATCGTATGATATTTGTTCTTAGTGTGGAGGAAGATTACTATAACCGCAGACAGGAAAAAGTGTTTCTGGACGTAAAAAAATTAAAATTTTTGCCATTTATGTATTTTTTTCTTTGAATAAGGTAAGTTATTGAAAATATAATTCGGTAAAAAATTTTTAGTTTTTGTTTTTTATTGAAAATTTTAATGATTTTTTAAGATGCCAAAGGCTAAATTTCTTACCGACCAAGAAAAAATTCAAATCAAGTTTTTTCATGAGGAAGGTTATTCTAAAAGAGAAATTGCGCGAAAAATTATCCGTTCCGAACGCGTCATTCGCAATTTTCTAAAGAAAGGGCAAAATTATGGAGTAAAAAAACCAACGAAGGGAAACAAAAAACTAACAAAACGGCAAATAAACATTATAAAACATGAAGCTACCTGCAATAAACTAAATGCCACGCAAATTAAGACTAAACTTGAACTCCCCGTTACCTCAAAACACATCGCACACCTTTTGAGAGGAGATGCTAACATAAAATCGAAGAAGCCAAAATGCAAAGCAATGCTAAAACAGCACCATAAAGAAAGCCGTTTAAAATTTGCTCGCAAATATATGAATTGGTCAGATGAATGGAAAAAAATAGTATTTTCAGATGAAAAGAAATTCAATCTGGATGGTCCCGATTCATATTCCTGCTTTTGGCATGATCTGAGACATAGCGAAGTTCGTATGTCTAAACGTAATTTTGGCGGAGGTAGCGTTATGGTTTGGGCGGCTTTTTCTGCTGTTGGAAAAGCCAAAATTTGTTTTGTGCCCACAAAAATGAACAGCACAATTTACACTGAGCTGTTAGAAGATGCTCTCATCACATTTATGGATGAAGAAATGGATGAAGATTGCATATTTCAGCAGGACAATGCAGCAATTCACGTTTCCAGACAATCGAAATTGTGGTTTGATCAGCGTAAAATTCCCCTATTGTATTGGCCAGCTTGCAGTTCGGACTTAAATCCAATGGAAAATTTGTGGGGATACATAGCGCGCAAAGTTTACACAGATAATGCACAAAACCACACAATAACTACCATCACCGAATTAAAGCTTAAAATTAAGCAAGCCTGGGAACAAATTGACCGTGATTTTCTAAATAAATTAGTGGAATCAGTACCAGATCGCATTTTTGAAGTTATACAAAAAAACAGATCATCGACACATTACTAATAATAACAAAAAGTGCAATTTTGTAATGTGCGGTTATAGGAAAACGCACTTAAAAATTAGATATAAATATTGAAATCAAAGAAAAACGAGAAATAAATAAATAATTTAAGTTTTTTGTTAATAATATTTTAGTGAAGTCAATAAAGTTTTAATTTATGGAAACTTGTGTTTTTAGCTTTTTGTTTACTATATTAAAAAAAAATCAATGTGCGGTTATTGTTACGTTTTTACCTTTTAAATATTGTTACGTTTTTACCTTTTAAAAATGGTGGTTTATTTCCTTCAAATAAACCGGATTCTTTTTAATTGCAAAATAAAAGCGAGTTTTTATTTATTTAAATGTACACAAACACAATTAAAAAATTGTGTAAAGCTATGTGTCCACGATGGTCAGATATTACAACGTTGTAAGAAAAAGCATTTTCAGTACATTGGAAGACAAAAATATTTTCAGACATCTAACAATCGTGTATACACACAATTTTGTCATTGTCATTGTTTTAAGACAATTGACAAACACTTTTCATTGTCATATGTGGAAAGTTTATGCATCTGCCAATTGCAGCATTCAGTGGTGATATTCGAAACAATTAACAACCGGTTCGCTTGAAAAAATTATATTTTTGCCAAATTTTGATAAAAATAGCGAAAATTTTAAAGTCGCATCCCAGTAACAGACCACAAGCCTCTTAAAGGAAATGATATAAACTTTCGTTTAATAAAAAAAGTTACGTTTTTAACAAAAAATAGTTTTGGTTTTGCAAAATAAAAGTCAAAAAAAATTGTTTTATTTTTTTCTCAAAAGATTGAAAAAAACGCTATCGAAAACATCATCCAAGAATCCAATATACATATGACCAAAATAAAATCATTTGTTTGTACGTTTGACAATGAACAACTGAACAATATTGTGTTTGTTGCCGAGACTATATCACCTTGATAAATACACATTGTATAAAACCGTTAAAGCAAAAAACATAATCACCCCTATCGTGAATAAAAATTTCACATGAAATTTGTTCCCTTTTCAGATTTTTCCTATTAAAATTCAATGTTAAAAAATAAAAGGGAACAAATTTCATGTGGAATTTTTATTTACGATAAGGGTGAATATGCAACAACCGGTACGGAAAAATTTTAAAATTTTAACAACCGGTTCGAGGGAACCGGTCCGAACCGGCTGAATATCAGCACTGGCAGCATTGTCAACTCTGTATATACGTAAATAATAAACAAACAAGTGTGCATTAATAACATTTTTGAAAAAGTGTATGAAAATTAAAGAATTAAATTAAAGTGTGCATTAATAAAATTTTTAAACACACACACAGAGAGCAAAACAATTTGACAATGCCACACAACAATCTGACAACCGTGTAAACTGACAATTTCGGTTGACAGATAAATTCATTGTGTGACAATTGTGTGCAAATGAAATTGTTAGTTTTCTTACAGTCGTGTAAACTGACAATTTACCTTTTGCTAAAAATTTTTCAATGTCAATACATTGATAGATATGACAACGTTGTAATATCTGACCATCGTGAACACATAGCTTAATGAACACACTCTCTTTTTACACACTTACGGTTTAAGAACACACTTAAAGTTTTCGAACACTTTGTTTGGTCAACGCCATCTGTTGATTAACAATATTAATACACTAAGTTTTTTTGATGAAATTTTCAGAGGTAGTCTCGGATTTTTGCTCATATCTCTGTTATTTATGGACGGATTTTGCTAATTTTAAATAGCAAACTTCTCGAAAGCATGTCTGATAGAATTATTGAAGACTTGGAACCCGAAGATATCTGTAGCTTAATTGCCGTATAACCGATACTAATATGATTTCTGGAATAAAATTACTAATCCATATAAAATTTGGTTCGATATCGATATTTATTAGTCATTTTTGTGAGTTTATTTGTTTTTCGGAAATGGTTCTTATATGACAGCTATGACAAATTATGGGCAGATCTTCTTAAATTTTGTAACAGTTATTTTCATGCATATGAGGATATTTCACTTCGAATTTCAACATAATAACGCTATATTTAAGATATATATTAGTATTAACGTTGATTTCGAGAGTGGACCTTATATGGGGGATATAGTCAAATATGGACCGATATTCTCAAAATCCAGCAGTTTGATTTAGGCATGTATGTAAAATTATGGATTGGAGATGGACTTTAGTATTAAAGAGATTTTCGGAAGAGGGCTTTATATGGGGCAGACGGTTAAAAATGCACCGAAATTCACAAAATTTTGTGGGATGATTTTTGTATATATGTAAATGATCTGTGCAACGTTTTGGGTCGGTAGCGATATTTATACAATATATATAGGGATAAATGTCTTTTTCAGATGTGGTCCTGGTATGGGAGCTATGACCAATTCTGGGCCGACCACCATAAAATTTAGTGCAACAATTTATTTGTGGAAATTGCAAACGGAATGACAAACTTATATATAACCTTCTCATGAAGGTGAAGGGTATAAAAAGGCTGCTTTTTTCATAGAAATGCATACTTGTAACCAGTGTTACCGCTGAATAATTTTTGATTCTACCATATTTATGCCAAAAAACTATGAAAGAAAATCTGTAAAAATCTTAAAATTGTTTAGGTCTGATATAACGGTATAACGAGCCTATTTGCTAAATAAAAAAATTCGTTATATCAAGATGTTTTTTTTTTTTGAAAAAATAAAATGCCAAATTGTTCCATCTTTTGTAGTTTTACTAATTTTTCTTTAAGAGTGCGACTTTGACCATTATTATGGATTAATAAAGTCTTTATTGTTTATAACGTTAACAAACGTTTAATTTTAGAGATTAGCGAGTTATTAACCCATTCTTAATATAATTGTCAATGTTAAAAATGCTAGTTGTTTGTTTAATTTTTTTTTTTAATTTTCTCGGCGTTCATTAATCGAGTAAGTCATATTTGATTCTTGACAAAGTGAGATTCGATATGCCGGGATTTGCATAATGAATTAGAATTCCGAAATTCCCAACTCGAACTGATTTTTAGGTATGTACGTGCGATACACACATATTTACACACAACATTTGCAGATGATCCTGCTATTCTAAGTATTTAAGGAGTCTTTTACGAAGCATATCGGTACTTATAAAATTATAAAGATTGTCAAGAGAATGGAACCCATTCCTTGCGTTTAAAATCATGCTTCTTAATCATCCTTTTAAAATTAACAACCAAATACAAACTCAACATCGATATATGTACATCTCGATTCTTTGTTCTTGGAAATGACATATACATACATACATAAATAGGTGAAAAGTTAAATACATACAACAAATTTAAAAGCTTCAAAATAAGTTTTTGAGAATGATTACTATCTGTGTATCAAAAATATGAAACGTATCTTTTGTAAAAACTGAGAATGAGAAACACGTAGAATAATATTTATTAAAGCTTGAAATCCGCCCAAACTCAAAGGTCCGCAATATTTGACATACTATTTGGTATTTAGATGACGTAGAGTAATTGAAAGCATCGAAAAAGTCCAATTTAAGAACAGGAGTAATTATCAGTTTAAAGTTTTGTACAATATATTCAAGCTAAATAGAAACCATAATGATGATTATTGTGAATTAAACTTACCATAGAACGAATATAATACTTCCGATGATGCCCTCCTCTGTCGCATTCTATTCTCTGTCATTGTGTGTTTCTGCGAATCTCCTGTAATTAATAATTGCATAAAATTAAAATTCGATAATGCGTTCTTTTGAAACAAATCTTCAATACAAAAAGAAAATTTTCATTGGAGACAATAAAACCATTGCCGCCTTTATACCGATCATTAATTTGCAGTTGAAATGAGCCGCGCGTTTAAAATAATGGTCGTTATATGTACATACTTATGTACATTGTACATACATACATATAGCGTAATGTTTATTTCCTATAAGCATACAAACGTACATATTTACTAATTCTTATCATACTCACAACATTCACACTATGTGAACAATGTACGCGTACATACATACATATTTACATAAACATATAATATGTATGTATGTTTTGTATCATTAAAAACGAAAATCGTTACTATTCATAGGGAAAAAATTAACATAAAACTGCATTTAGGTACTCCAGTTATTGTGTAGTAATCATTATTATTTAGTAGTTGAAAGTGCTGCAAGTACTTGATGTAACTATGTACATACATACATATCTATATGTATATACGTACTCGTATGTACATATGTATCTCTGAGTGGATTTGAGTTTGTTTGTAAGTTCTCACTTTCATACATATGTATATACGTCGGTATGTACATACTCGTATACACATAAATGCATAATAACAGACAGAAGTATGTACAACATTTCCCACCTTAAATGCTTGGTACATACTTGAGTAAACATTGCATAAAATTGCATTATACGAAAGCGAAGGTCATTCAAATTAAAACCAAAAACTACTGCAGTTTGTTCTTCAAGTACACAAACACAAAAACCCAAACAAAAATTGACACATTATGATTATACTTGTTGGTTTAGTTCAGAGCTCCGAAATCTTCGCTCGAATTCGAGTAGAGAGTGAAACTCGCTCGAATTCGAGCGCGAGTACTCCTGCGAGTGAAAAAAAAAATCGAGTATACTCTATTTTTCTATGTCACTCGAATAAGAGCGCATATGCTTCGCTCGATTTCGAGTGCGAGTAAAATACACTCGAAATCGAGCAGATTATACTCTTGCCGAGTACTCTTTCAGTCTTTCTCATACAGTGGAAAATAGAAACTGTTCGTTTTTGCCAATTTGTGTGTGCGTGTGTGTGTGTGTGTAGTAGCAAGTATAGACTATGGTGGGGAAAGGTGACTGACGAGGGAGGACTGGGAGGTCGAGAAGAGAAAAGCAGCAGAATGTATTGTTAGGGACCGGTGGTTTTTGTGTACAAAAATGCTCGCGAAGAAGATTTCTCGAAGATTACGAGTGTTTCAAAAATGGTTTATTATTTATTATTGTTTATTAAATTTATTTATTACACGAGTAATAAAATAAGGATGGAAATGAACAGAGTATATGTGTAAAATGCAGTGATTTTTTAATATTTTATATTTTTAAGTAATTCATTATTTAATTTTAGAATCAAAATATTGTCGAGTGTTTCTTTTTTAAGGCTGGTTCGTCTTGATGTCACTATTAATGCTAATGCGCTAAATGCTCGTTCTACGGAGACTTGTGTAGCCGGGACTCCGAGTATAACTTGAAGCAGTTCATATAATTGTGGCTCGTCAACTGTTTTGCATAACCACCATTGCATAATGTCTGTACTGCAAGACTCCCACCTCGATAAAATTAATCTAGAAAAAAATATTTTTTCCACTAACATAAAAACGTTAAAATTTTTAAAAATATTTACCTTCTTAACTTTTGCTTTATATTAATACCTCCGCACACGCGCACTGTATGAGAAAGACTGAAAAAGTAACAAAAACCACACGCACACACAAGTCAGCAAAGACAAACAGTTTCTATTTTTCCACTCGATTTCACTCTTAAGAGTAAACTCTCACTCTATTTCGAAGATTTTTACTCCCACTCTTAATTTTTAAAAAGGAGTACTCGCGAGTACTCCCACCTAAAACAAACGAGTGGAGAGTAAACTTTTTGTAACACTCGTACTCTTCGAGTACTCTTCTTCGCGAGTGTTTTTCACTCGCGAGTAAAATCGAGTAAATCTGAGCTATGGTTTAGTTGCTGTGTGGATCGTGTATCAGTGTTGGGAAGACTGCGTGTGGAACACGATTTTTTTATTTTACATTTTATAATTATTATATTAACAATTCATTCATCCTTTCATTTCTCGAAGAATTACCAACATTTAAGAGTTTAACGTAGTCAATTCAAGTTGTATTTTAGCCGTTTTCCCTAGAAAGTAAACATTAATGTTTTGACTTTTCACCATGATCCTGGTTGTCACATTTCATTTCTCTTAGCTTGGCGTTGTCTCATGTATTTATGTTGTAAGTGTAATCAAGTGCAAGTACCCAGCAAAATAAGGCCTAATTGAAGGCCTTATTTTGCAGTCACAAGATCTTCCAAGCGCATTGCAAAATCGTTCCAATTTTACTCGGCATATCATTGGCAATCAAGGTTTTGCCTATTCGCTAATGTTTAGATGCCTGATAGAAGGCCTACTTGCGAAAGGAAATTGGCAATGCCTTATAGAAGGCGTAATTAAAGATCTGCTAAATAAATAATTTCATTGAGGAAAGTAAAAGAGAGGTGATTAAATAAATGATGGGGTTTAAATTAATTTAAAAGTTAGCAAAGTTAGTGACGATATACAAGAATAATTGCAAAACCACTCGTATTTGCTATTGAAATTATGATTTGTTGACATTATTTTGAAATGCAATTTTGAATGAATAGGAAACGCCTTCTAGAACACCTTCCGAGAGAAGGCATGGTGGAATGAATATAAAATCTTTTAGAATGTGTAAACAAATCTCCTATAAGGCCTAAAAATGAAAGAACTTGCAATTTATCCCGCTGGGTATGTTTGTATATATATATATATATATTATTCATACATATGTATGTGTTTATATGGGAATGAAAAGACATTATAAACCACGTTACTTAAAAAAAAGTGGCTTGACTGACAAAAGGATGAGTGCTTAAAGTAGCCCAGCTAACAAGTCTAATACCGTTTTCTTTTCTGGCTAAAAATGTTGCTATTTTTTATAATGATTATGTATAAAGTACTGAACGTGATAGAAAATAGGTATGTACATATTTTCAAGAATTATCATAATAATTATTGTAAATTTAAATATTTATGTATTTTAAAAACAAGGGTTTTCATAAAGTTCTAAAATTGCGCAGGTTAATGGAACATGAAACGCTTTGTCTTTGTCAAACTATTTTGCGAATTTCTTAATGAAATTATTTTTTTTTGTAATTAAAACTTTGGTTTCAAAGCACAATTAGCTTTTTTCCCAACAATAACTTTTAACAGACTACCAAAAAAAGTTTTTTTTTTTTTTTTTTTTTTTTTTTTTTAACTTCCCTTTATTATTACACCTGTCAACAAGATGACAATAAGTAATTTAATTTACAGAAGTGGGATGATAATTATCTTAAATCAGTACCTAAGATAACTTAAATCGAATTATTGAATGATAAGTAATATATAAATTTTTTAGTATCGCTCAGCTAGATCTGAAGGTGTAAACCGTTTAAGTCTTCTAGGTGCCAGGATTTCATTTGCCGGCAACTGTCTGAGTTCCATGTTGGAATGTTGTGTTAAACGAGTTGTATGTTTAATGCTGCTGATACGGATAATTTCTTTTATTGTTTTGACGTTTAGATCTCGATGTATGTCCTCATCTCTAATATACCATTCTGCGTTGACAATAGTTCGCAATATTTTAGATTGAACTCGTTGAATAATTTTTAAGTTTGTTGTGCTAGCTGTACCCCATATTTCTACCAAAAAAAGTAAAGGGCATTTTTTTGAAATGGATAAATGGATTTTTTATATTGACATGAAATTTACTTTATTCTAAATTCAATATTTTATCACTATAATTTAAATATGATTTCCGGCATCTGCAGGCCCAATTTTCTATAACTTTTGCCAACATTTGTGGCATTTCACTGCCGACTATACATATCCCCACAAAAAATAGTCGAGCGGCATTAAATCGCATGATCTTTGAGGCCAATTAACGGGTCCGAAACGTGAAATATGCGGTTACCACACGTTTCCTTTAATTAATCAATTGTGGGATGAGCAGTGTGGTATTTTGCGCCGACTTGTTGAAACCACAACTTCTGCACATCATGATTGTTCAAGTAATAAAGGTCCTATATCGGTCGATGTTGAGTGTAACGTTCTGGCCAGCTTCGTTTTTAAAGAAGTACGGACCAACTATTCCACCAGCCCATAAAGCACCCAAACAGTCAGTTTTTCTGGATGTAACGGTGTCTCAACATACACTTGACAATCATCATCACTTCAAATACGGCAGTTTTGTTTACCGACGTATCCATTCAACCAAAAGTGAGCTTCATCGGTAAACGGCAATCTTGTTTGGGCCCATTCACCGAATTTTCAAAATAAATTTCGAAGCGTTGTTTAGGCGTCAGTCAATTCATATTGAAATACCATACCAAACTAAACATAAATTACTTGACAGCTGACAAAATGGCCGCCGGTTAAAATAGTGTTGCCAACATAATGTTATATACATTTAAAAAAACAGCCTTTACTTATTTACTTATATATGTACCAAAAGCAATCGGTTATAATCTTGCCACGTTCAACCAAAAAAGTTAATAACTAATTTTTATACCTAAATGTCTTATAAAAATATGTCGTAGGTTGATTACAACGAAATGTTATAGAATAAATAAGCAAACATAACAAATACTTAGGAAACTTACTACAAAATGATACGAATAATAATTTCTAATATATAATTTTTACTCCAAAAAGTGGAGAATAAAGCTACGAAATAATAAATTCTGAAAGTCATTAAAATTAAGAATATAAGAGAAGTCTTGCTGGGTTGTTTTATATAATTTCAAAAAATATTTTAAACTTTTTTGAGAAGTTCTTAAAAAGAAAATATGCAAAAGCAGCAATTTAAAATTTTATTAGAAAGTAGAATTTACTTTATTTGTTACATTAATTAACAAAATTTATATTAAAATTTATGACAAACCGATGTATCGAATTTTTAGAATTCATTCACTTGACTAATTAATAGTTTATGCTGTTCTTTTTAATTAAATCAAGTTTTATTACGTTTTTTAGTTTTATTTAGTTTTAATAGATTATTTATTCTACATTTTTAAAATTATTCGAACTATTCGTTATTGAAATTTTTTAAATTCGCCGAATAATTATTATACTCTAATATTTACACAAAGTTTAGAAAAACTTGTAAAATACGAAAACAACCTTCTGAGTTTGAAAATTAATATTACAATTTTTTAATTGGGAATAAGAGAAAATAAAAATAATAAGAATAAGAGAAATTAAAGTAAGTTTTATTTTTAAACCGAGCCGCATTTCTGGTCCGGGCTTGTTGTGATTCTACATTAATGATAAAATATTTTTTGCCAGAAATGGCATCAAATCTCGACTTTATTCATTTCCACTTTCAAGTTTGCTAGCCTTGAAAAAAGCAATATTGAATTTGATTAAAATTACATAATAACATTTTAAATGATTATACAAGTTTTTTAAATTTCCAGCCAGTCATATAAATACAAGTCAAATCAAGGCATTATCGACAATATAACATTAATGGCATAACCTTGTTTTGTAAAATGTTTAATGATTGTTTGAAAGAAAAACTGTTAACTGGGAAAGATGTGAGTTTGTATGAGTACGTATCTGTGAGAACTAAATTTAGTTGTATCCACAATATCTGAAGCAACAGCAAACACACACAAGGGGACATTCATAATCAAAGCAATCAACGTTTGGACGTTTTTAATACTTTTGTTTTATCCCTTTGAGTGTTATGTCAAGAGTCCTTCCAGCAAGTGAAACTTTCTAGCTGGCAATCGCATGAAAAAGTTCAACAACACGCAAAACTCTCTAGAGATATTTTCATTCGCTGTTACGACAACAACGGTGATGATGGCGTTGTAGCTCCACAATAAGCGCAAATTGAAATTTATGCGTGTGAAATTTTAAAACGAGAATAGCAGTCAGTCTCCAGCTACATATTACATGAGTTGCTATTCCAGACACATTGGGAATTATCTCTGACCCTCCCCCCCCTAACACTACGTCATTATGCATTTCAATTAGACCGCTGAGTCGAGTGGCGAGTTGACAGAATAAAACTTACAACCACCGAAAATATCTTTCTGCGAGATGTGTTGCAAGCATGCTTACCACAACATTTTCGGGGTTTAAATGTCATAATTAAGCACAGCAAATTTCATTATCAACTGTATATCATTTACACATCATTTGCATTTGCATTTTCAATTTACATACATACATTTTCACAAACATCAACGTAATAAACTTTTGAATCCAATCACTAATACACACACTTACGCTCACAAACAACACACTCACATACGAGTATCTACGAATATGAGTGAATGTCAATGTGCACAAGAAAATATTATTTGTTGTGCAACAAATTAAATCATTGAATTGAATTGCAGTGAAATGAATTGTACTAAATAATTCATACAAAATAATTGACAAGTTCACGGCGACGGCAAATTCTCTGGAAAATCAATAAAAATTATTTGATCCTGATTGCAATTTCAACAGTGCGTTGTTAATAAATTGTACTCATATGCTGTGGTTTTTAATTTTTTGCTTCAAAGTTTTCATGAAATATATTTCCTGTGGTCAGTTTCCAGCTTAGTTATTTGAGAGTTTAATATACATATGTATGTAAGTATTGGTTACAATATCTTTTCATTTAATAAATTTTCACAAACTCGTAATACACTTTCTACATTATATTTTGTATATTGTGCATAGTTTTTAATAATTGTGATTACACGGAATTATATACGAGTATATATGTATGTATCTTGGAAAAGTCTTTCCAGCCAACGACTATAAAATTTGGATATAAAGCCAAATGGTGGTAGTTACATTAAACTATTAAGCACATTCATGAAGAAGAATATTGATGTTGAAATCGAATAAAACTGCTTATTCTTTGAAGAAAAGATGCATATGGTTAAATATTCGATACTTTACTGAAATCCAAAAATATCAAAATGTTTAGTTATTACTCAGAGAAACCAAACCATCCCTATAGATTTACCAGTGTCCTTAGGTAATCAAAATATTGCAATTGTGGAATCAGCTAGTAATCTTGGAATAATTTTTAATAATACGCTCACGTGGAACAATCACATTAATTCTGTATCTGGAAAAATATTTGTAATGCTAAGAACATTGTACCCTACACAACATCGTACACCTTTACACATTCGTGTGTTTCTTGCGAAAACCTTCATTATGCCGAAGTTACTATATGGTTGTGAAATTTTTGCTTATTGTGATTCAGTAAGTAAGGGTAGACTATTAGTAGCGTATAATACGATCCTACGTTATATGTACGGCATAAAGAGATATGATGGAACTTCTATGTATTCTAAGTCTTTGTACGGAGTTGACCTTAAGAACATACTAAGGATAAGGTCATTAATCCTACTACACAAAGTAGTATACACCAAGGAACCAACTTATTTATTTGAACGCCTTCAATTTGCACGATCCAATAGAGGAAATAATCTTATACAACCTCGATATCGAATGTTAGTCTCTGGTTGGCAATTTTTCATTAACACCATACGACTATGGAACTCATTACCGAACAATTTACAAATAACAGACAACGCTTTACAATTTAAAAACGAATTGTTTAAAAATGACTTAGTCTCAAATTTTTGACATTAGTAACTATAGTTTCATTTTTGTTAACATTATACATTTTAAAATCTAATATCACTTGTTTAAATATAATAAATTTAATTAGTAAATAAAAAGAACTGCATTCAATTTAAATTGTAATTGGTTAAGAACTGCGATAGGCAAATTTTCAAAATTTTATGGTAAAAACCCGAATTTATTAAAAATTTCGTAAAATCATCGCATTCTGCATTAAATTTCTTTTAACCAAATTATATATTCCTGCTAAACGAATATATCAATATACAAGGTGGCGCAAAATAAACTTCCGATGTTTCTTGGCTGTCACCGACCGATTATAATATAAGGAACTGTTAAGAAACCAGGGTGTGCTTCTTCAAACATTTGCCTGTAAACAATGAACCAGATAAGAATATGTTACTGGAATGCAAACGGCTTAAGCCAACACAAGGTAGAAGTAGAAAGTTTTTTAAAGTCTCAGTCTATTGATATATTGCTGGTTTCTGAAACGCATTTTACATTAAAAAATTGTTTTCGAATAAAAGGGTACTCCACATACGACACAAAACATCCCAATGGCAAAGCATGTGGTGGTGCAGCTTTAATAATTAGGAATCAAATTAGTCACTTTCCAATGCCGGAATATCAAACTGATCACATTCAAGCCTCATCAATATGCCTCTCGGCCACAAACATCACCATATCTTCTATATATTGTCCCCCAAGACACAAAATAACAATTCACTACTTTTTACAAAACGCTAGGCAATAAATTTATAGCGGCAGGTGATTACAATGCAAAGCACACGTTCTAGGGCTCACGGCTCATTACTCCGAAGGGCAGACAGCTATTAAAAGCTATTTCATCTCTTAAACTTGATGTTATATCTGATGGACAACCCACTTATTGGCCTACAGATCTGCATAAAGCTCCTGATTTAATAGATTTTGCAGTCATTAAGAACATCAAACGTGATCAGCTTTCTACAGTCTCTTTGTACGACCTGTCCTCAGACCACTCCCCCACTATTATATCAATGTTAAATTGGCAAAACATCGAAACACCTTTTTGTTTCTCTAATAGACATACTAACTGGCTCAAATATAGAAAGTATGTAAGCTCCCACGTACCGCAAAATACTTCACTTAGATCTTATCAACCGCAGCAAAAGTAGCTACACCTCATAAACGCTACAACAGCACTAAAAATAAATGCTCAACAACTATTCTAAACCTTATAAAGGAAAAGAGAAACATTAGAAGACAATGGCAAATACATCGCTCACCTACCTTGAAAAGTCAACTAAACCAATGTCAAAGAGCCCTTCATAGCGCTCTCTTAGAGGACAAACGATCAGCTCTAAGTGCATATTTAGAAGGTCTAGACCCAACAAAAACCACGGATTACAGTCTTTGGAAAGCCACCAAAAAACTTAAAAACCCGATTAAATGTGAGTCTGCTATTCGTTGTAGCGATGGTAATTGGGCTAGGTCCCACAAAGCTGAAGTTTTTGCCGAGTACCTCGAAAAAGTGTTTACGCCTAATAATTCCAGCTCCGCCATAACCCTACCAGCTATTGAAGACTGTGTTGTTTCCCCAATGAAAATTCGTTTCGCTTCCTTAACCACAGAAATCAAAAAAATTAAAACAAATAAATCCCCTGGTATGGACAAAATTTCAGGAAAAATGATTCGTGAACTACCAACAGCGGCCCTTAAGCTAATTTTATTAATTTTCAATTCCATTCTGCGAACTGGTTTCTTTCCTAAATCATGGAAAATATCAGAAATAATTATGATATCTAAGCCAGGTAAGGACGCTTCTCAAGTGTCATCTTATCGCCCGATAAGCTTACTTTCAATATTTTCAAAGCTCTTCGAGAAAGTATTTTTGAATGCGCTGACTCTGTATCTAAACGACCACCATATCATTCCCGTTCATCAGTTTGGATTCCGAAAGAATCATGGCACTATAGAACAGGTTCATCGCATCGTAACTCTTATTAGAAAGGCTTTTGAGGATAAACACTATTGCTCATCTCTCTTCATAGACATTTCTCAAGCCTTTGACAAAGTCTGGCATGATGGGCTTTTATATAAAATATGCTCTTTGTTACCCCAAAACACCCACAAGCTGATGCGAAACTATCTATTAGATCGTTCGTTTGTAGTAAAGTATAAAAACCACAATTCAGACTCAAGAAAAATCGCAGCAGGAGTTCCACAAGGTAGTATACTTGGCCCTCTAATGTATATACTTTATACTTCATATATGCCCACAAATAACCTAATACACACGTCAACATACAGCGTTTATAAGCATACATGAAAATCCAGTTATTGCTTCTAGTTGTCTACAGGCTCATATCAAAGAACCCGAAAAATGGCTTGACAAATGGAAAATAAAAGTAAATACAGCAAAGAGTGCACATGTTACTTTTTGAGAAGGGGAAATTGTCCCAAACTGAAGATAAATAACATCGATATCCCCGAGCAAAATCACATAAAATATCTTGGTATACACCTCGATCGCCGCCTTACCTGGTCTCAACATATTGATTCCAAATCCACGCAACTCAAAATTAAAACACTACAGCTGCAATGGCTCCTTTGTTCCCATTCTGCTCTAAATCTAAACTGCAAAGTTCTACTCTATAAATCTTTTATTAAGCCAATATGGACCTATGGTATCCAATTATGGGGAACAGCTTCTGCTTCTAATATAGAGAACTTACAAAGACGACAAAATAAAATATTGCGACAAATTACCGGTGACCCGTGGTATATTAGTAACGCGAATATTCATAAGTACTTTAATATTGCATTTGTTCGCGACGAAATAAAAACGTTCTGCTCCAAATATGTACGAAAACTGGCAACGCATCCAAATCCTCTTGCACAGGATCTACTGTATTATAATGGACTTACTCGCCTAAAGAGGGTAGACACATTGGCTCTCGCCGCACTGCAAGATAGATAAACAGTTTCCGCAACCAGAAATGGAGTTTCTATTGCAATGGCAATAGACCCAGAAATGATTAATTAATTTTAAGTTTTTAATACTTATTGTAAATTTCTTTTGTAAAGAAAGATCCAATAATTAAATTAAAAGTAATAAAAAAAAACCGACCGATTATAATATAATAATTATTGGTCAAATATATAGTCAGCAATATTCTGCGTTCTGGAGCAGTGTACCGTAACATTGTTTATTAACGTGTATTTCGCATGTGTTTACTACACAAATGTCAAAACAGAACTGACATTAGGGGCCTCGCAAAATTTATAGCATTTTCTGATAGGAGGATTACTTTTGCGCCACTTGTTACATACATATACTACGTATGTATCTGTACGATACATTTTGCATTTTTGGTTTTTAATAAACTCCTTGGATAATATTGCAACCATTTTTTTTTTTTGATAATATCTACAGAAAAATTAATGTAGAAGATTCAATTTCAACGAAATTCAAGAACTATATGTTGAATAAGATATTTGACCTCGAGCTTGAGTATTTATTAATTTGAGATTCTATAAAGAAAAGGTCGAATATAATCAAACTTTTATTTTGGACAGATGTTAGAAAATAGGAATTACATATTTGATAAATTATCTTAAAAATAAGTTGATTTTGATTTTTTTAATTAAAATAAGATAAAATGCCACAGATGCTATTAAATAGTACAACAATAATATTAAGATAATAGTCATGCAGCTTCTTAACGAATCTGCATCTATTCCGTCAAAAGACCATTTCGTTACGATTAATCCCTGAAAATGGAGAAATACTCAACTATTTGCAAACGAATTTGGTTGCTATACAGGAATTCAAATTCTAAGTAAATCAAAAAAATAGTAAACATTTTGAAAAATTGTACAAAAATCATAGTAATTATAAAATTTCCAATTTAGTTTAATAAATTAATTAATTAATTTTGCTTAAACTGTCATAAAAATGTCAAAATATAGTTTATTTTTATAAAAATTTACCAAAACTTTTTCGAATACGAATAATTTTATAAATTAATATTGATTTGAATGATTTTGGAATTTACTTTGAAAAATAAATTGTAGTGTCCGTACATGACGAGGCGACTGAACCGCAATGATTGATATAATTAATATTTAAATAATAAATGCTAATTATAATGTTAACTCTGAAAAAAATTACCCATGAGTGTAATATTGAGTGTCGACGAAAATAATGTTAAAAAAAGTTGTTAATTCTAGAATTGGTTTTCTTTAACAAAAAATATTAAATACCACACACCAAAACTTAAACTTTATTGTATTTAAAACAGTTAAATTAACCGAATTTTTCGATTAATTTATTATATCTGTAACTTTAAAATGTCGGATTTTTTAAAATTTTTAGCTTTTATTATAATTTTTTAGCTATATCCATTTCCCATCATTCTGGAAACATATGAATTCCGTGCCAAAAGAACTTGTCATCTTTTGTGAATGAATCAAGACATGATCTGGAAATAATTTGGTATTACGGGAGCTATTACAGATATTGTAACGAAATTTCACATGGTTGGAACTGAAATGTTTTCGTGTTGATTTATAGTTTTGTTTTTGACGTCATAAAAGGAAGAAGAGCCAGAGGGTGGCCTTTCAAAGTTCGTCACCACATACTCACTAACTCACATTCTTTTAAAATTCGCCAAAAATCCATTTATGATCCTTGAAAAGATGGCGCGCCTACGGAGGGTCGAAATTTTTTTTTCTAAAATATAAAAATTTCGATAAAATTCTAAATAAAATTAAAACAATTTGCAAGCACTTATCTCTTTCTTATAAAAATTAGACGTATCCAAAGTTGGAACATGTAAAAAGGTCCATACTTTTTACATTTTTTAGTTAGTTAAAACTATTTGCATTTTTCAATTAAAAGTGGAAATAGAAAAGATTTTGCTTTAAAATATGTGTGATGAATAACTTTGGTATTGGTGAAAGAAATTAAAAATAGGAAATTAATGATAAATTTAATTAATTTTGCAAATTTCCTTAAAAACTAAAAAAAAATATAATATTCTGATTTTAAACTAATATAGACCCAAATGTCCTTATATCAATGGCATTGTAATTTTTATAATTTTTTATTTTCAAATGCCGAAATTCTTACAACGTAAATTTTTAGAAAAGTGACCACTGTGCTGTTATTTACCGTGTAATAGTAAAAAAAACTTTTTGTGTATTTATTAACATATAGGACTTTCTAGAGAATCTGTGCTTGGCGTTTTTAGAATTTTTTACTTAAACCTATTCGTACACATGAGCCAAATTTTATTTTACACGCTTAAGCTTGAATTATAAAAAAATTATTTTCTATAAAAGAAAAACTATAGGACTTTTTTCAAGAAAAAGCGTGTAAAGCCAGAAATATCGTTTTTTAGCAAATGCTCGCTTCAAACGAATCAGTTGCATTCGGTACAGGTTCCCTGCGATGGTCTCGCCAGAATTTGTTTTACTATAGTACAGTTAAACCTCGATTAACCGGGGTTCCATTAACCGGTCACATCTATTAACCGGCATGCAGTGGTTCCCAGTTTTGGTACATAATTGTATCATGTGCTTTTCGACAAGTGCCCAGCTCACCCAGATGTGAACGCAATGATGTCTGAAAACGTGGTAGTAAAATATATTCCTCCGAATTGCACGCCTTTGATTCGGCCCATGGACCAAGGAGTGATTCGACATTTTAAATGCAATTATCGAAAGTCGATTGTGCAGCAACTCTTATGTGCATACGGCAGTCATGAATTCGTAAAATCAGTAAATATAAGAACAGCAATATGGACATCAGCTTGTTTGGTCTAATTTACTAGCTTTTGAAAAAACATAGAAATACCGGCTGATTGTTCCATTCATGATTTAACAGAGTGGATGGAGAGCGATGCTGATATCATGCCGTTTGCTATTTTATCTGACATTGACATCATTGACATGGTCAATCAAGCTCAGAAAAGTGATCATAGCTCAAATTCTGAAGATGAAGAGACTGAAATTGAAACTCCAACTTTATTACAGGCAATAGAGGCCTGTAATGTTTTGCTAAAGTTCGTAGAAAATTCTCCAGCTATATCGGAAACAGATAAAATTCAGATGCATCGTATTCAAAACTATTTATTTAAAAAACAATGAAGCAAACTACATAATATAAAAGAATATTTTAAAGAAATGAATACTTGTATGTTTAAAATAAAAATATGTTGTATATATGAATCTGTAAATATACAAATATGCATATGCATGTTATAGTTGGGCAAGCTTAAGCAAATTGCAAAAGTTAACGAAATGGCTGTCATATGCATAAGCAATTCAGAGTTAACTTTCAGGTGGCTACAATGTACTTACGTGACTTTGAAACTTTTTGTCCACAGTTGCTCATTTATGCTTAAAAAAATGTTTTTATTTTAACAAAAAGCCATTAAATGACTATATTTTATAAATATAAGTAAACGAAAACTTTGTACCCGAAACGCATAATTTTTCCTTTTTTTAATTTATCGGCAAAAGTACTAAAATGTACAGCTGTGGCAGCACTAAATTGTAAATAATAATAAACGTTTACATATGTTTTGTTAATTTTCGTATTGTGTTTGCAAAAATTATGAAAAACCTGAAAAATTTAAATAATATAAAAATATTAAAGTTAACGTTTGAAGGCCTGTGCACATTAAAAGAAATAAGTGATAAGACGCTCTGTTCTGTCAGAGAAATAAACCGCAACAAAAAGACATTTTTGTTAAAATATAAAGGGTCCCTTTTAATTTAAAGGCACTTACATATTTTTTCCCACATTTTCTATTAAATTTAAAATACATGTATTTTCTTCTTTCTCCATTTTGTCAAAAACACAAACAAACAGCTGATTCCGTACGGAATATGCGATCAGTTTCGCTTTTTGCTTAAGCAAATGACAGTTGAAAAACTTAACGAAAAGTTTTGTTAAGTACATTATAGTTTGAAACATACAATTTATATGTATTCGCAGGGTTGCTTAAGCTAGCATATGCATATTATAGTTGGGCCTTAATTCTGTAAAAAACTCAAGTACGAGTTCATTACGAGTACTATATGATTTGTTTTTTGTTCTGAAACTTAATTGAACATGAAGGAGGTGAAGATTGCAAGCATAATTACCAGATTTGACGATTTATCGTCATTTTGTTTCAAAAATAGCAAAGTGACGATTTGACGATTTTTTCATTGAAAGTGACGATTTGCTGAATTATTCACCCCTATCGTGAATAAAAATTCCACGTGAAATTTAGTCCCTTTTCACATTTTCCTATTAAAGTTCAATGTTAAAACTTTAAAAGGGCACAAATTTCATGTCGAATTTTTATTCACGATAGGGGTGATTTTTTTTGTTTGTTAATGTTTTTGTTACCAAATTCTCTCTTTTATTGAGACAACAACTATTTTCATTTACTATCATAAATATTATGAAGAACATGACATATTTCAAACACAAAACTAAGAAGTTTAAGTAAAATAATTCCAAATATTTAATATTGAGTCAGGATAGTAGAAATTACTTATTTATCTGTAAACATAGAAAGCAATTTCAAATGCTGAATTCCATGATCTAAAATTTTTAGAGGAAACAATTTCTGAATTTCAGCGGGTAAATTCTACAAAAACTTCTCCTATTTTAACAAATTCTTTGAAAATAAGTACCTGTATAAATTGGATTCTATACTCTTCTAAAAGGAGTACTTTTGTTCTCTTTTTCCTTCTCATCCAAAAATACTTGCCTTGACGCGTCAGAATTGAAAATGGTGAAAGCGGACTAAAATATTATAAAAATATTACACAAGTTGTATCTAACTAACATAATATTTTTTTATTTCTTATTTAAAAAGTTCATATCTATGTATTTTAATATGTATTGTACAAGGGACTATATAAACTTGAATTTTATGATTTCGTTTAAATAAAAATTTAAAACTACTATTAGAAATAGTGACTTTTTATTTTTCCGATTTTTAAAATTCGAAATGATTTTGACGATTTTTTCCGAAATGCATCTGGCAGCCCTGATTGCAACACAACATGAAGAAATTGTGTGATTTTGTTGGTGTTTCTCTTTTGGTTGTGTTATTGCGATCGTACGAGTCAGAGATGATAAATGACATTTTTAAAATTGTACTTTTCTGAGCACAAAAGTGTACTTTTTTGACCCTTATTGTACTAAAACGCTTAAACATATTTTGTTATTGGATTTATTATAAAAATAGCAAAAAATAAAGATAATGTACATACAAATTCATTTGTAGATAACATTTGTATAAAAACATAAGCTTAAAAACATAAACATTCATGTATAATAAGGAACATAAAAAAACTTTTTAGAGATCAAATCCGCACAGTTTTATCTTTTAAAAACCTTGCTAATATTTGATATTGATATAATTTACATTTCAGCACATCAGTGAATATAAATAATCACAAACAGTAATGCACCAATTAAATATCGAGCCGAGTTTGTTTAGAAAATCTAAATACATACATATATTCATAAGTATGTCAATTTGAAAAGAACTTATTGACAAACTGTAATTGAAACGAAGTTTAACTTGTTTGTAAATTTTTATATATTATATATAATTTAAATTTTTTATTATAATCACATTAATTAAAATATAATTAAATAAAAAACATATGTACATATATAATGACATGAATATAGTTCTTAAGATACATGTATAATACCAGCTAGCATTTTTTGAAATTTTTAATCAAATGTGAGTCTCCTTTGACCCCCCAAGCGATTAAAATAATCACTTATGCTCTAGCTTTTGTGTCGAAAATGAATGTTTTGTCGGGAGAAAATGGTACCCTAGCCGCGACTCTTCTGAAAAAATCTTTTATGACTCGGCTTTCTGAACTCTTGCGACACATTTATGTCAATTTCCTGCAATCATTTGGGACTCATTTATTAATATTTTTAAAGTTATTTTATGATCATATGCGCAGTCGCTCTCTCATCTATTTTAATTCCTTTTCGAGTCATCTAGCATTCATATTACTAATCATATGGAAGTCTTCCTCTAATTGTTATTGCATCTGGTTTTGCTTACTTTTCTAATGTTCTTTATTATACAAATTTAAGCAGTTTTTTGAATTTTTATTGTATTTTATTATAAGAGTAATTAAAAAAAAGGAAAAACAAATTCATGGCATTCATACATACATACATATATTACATATAAAATTAAAAATTAACTTAATGCACACGCGAGGACAGCACGAGCTAAACTAAGAAATAATACAAATCTCAAAATCTATTTACTGGCTTTCAAATAACAAATGTCCCGTTAAAAAAACAGCATAAAAACAGTCATATTATGAACAACTGTGTGATTAAATTATGATTCCGCACATTCAGCATATTTTGTTTATGTTTTTCAAATTTGTCGCTTTCTAAACATTTAAATGAGTCTATTTTTAGCCTTTTTTTTATCGCCAAACTGATTAATCAGTTTTTGGTCATCTAAGGCAATCATAAAAGACTCATTTTGCTCCAATTGCTAGCTGGGATTGGCCACAAGGTTTTCTATGTATTGAAAATAAAGAATTGAATTGAATTTTTTAGTAAAATTGAAATCAAAACAAGATAATTTACTAGAGTTCAGCAAATCTTTTGTTTGAATTAGGCTTGAAACAGTATTGACATGAAGTCGATTTCTTTCTTTGGTTTTCCTCATATTTTGATAAGAAAACATTCGCTACACGTTCGCCGACGAATGTGGAATTGGCAATATACCTCTCACAATTCTAGTTATATCTAGAAACATAAACTCACCAAGTTAATTTTTTAGTTCTGAAACTTTAGACCAAAAAGTTGTAATATTATCTTTTCTAAAAGTTTTGAGGTGTTCTACGTCAGTAAGAGCTCTAAACTGTGTGTTAACCCATTTTGTACCACGCTACATAAATGTTTTAATATCTTAATGAAATTTTCAGGGCTAGGTAGAAATCGGTCAAAAATCATTTCTAAAAAAAAAAAAAATTTTTCTGCCAGTGGCTACCTGCGAAAACTGCTGGTCGAGATCTCGACCGCTGGGATAATTAGAGCAATTAATTTTCTGTGTAATATGAAATATAATAAAATAAATTTTAAATAAATATACAAATAAATAAAAACAATTAAGGAATTTAGTTATCATTTTAGTTTATTCATAAAAAAATTATTTTAAATTTTTGTGGAAGACTTTGAGCAATTGCCCACATGTAAGTTTACATTACATTTAGTGCAAATATAGGCAGTATGCTTCTTGCATATTTTACACTGCCGATATCAGCCCTTGACACACACAGACATGTGCATCTCTTTTATTTTGGGCAATGATGTTGGTCGATCTATGAAGTCGTCGTAACGTACGTTTTCTTCATCGGACGAAGTTACTTCGGTGTTTGTTACCGGTTCGACGAATAATAACAAAGTTTTTGTTATGAAATTCTTAAAATCAATTTGACTCATGGGCTTCTGATTGGTTTTTTCAGCAATAATGCAATGCAATTTTCATGCATTGACACTGGCACTGTCCAAGCAGGTAACCCAAAGTGGCCACCATCACTTCTTCCCTCTGATACCAATATGATAATTACCGACAACATTATAATGCAAATCAACTCCGCCCATATATTTATTGTAATTAGCTATAAGGTTGGCTTGGGGTACAGCGATCCGCTTCTTTTGTTTTCTATCGTATCGCATTACATTTCTTATCGGATCGATCTGATCATAGTTCGTAGCCAAAGTGACTTCTGCATTGTCTCTCCATCGAACCAGTGCAGTCTTATGCTCTTTGTAGAATAAGTAATCCTTATCATGTCGAGGTTTTGTTTTTAGTCCTGCGCCTACCAGTCTGTTTGCTGGTATTGTTCCAGTTGCACAAACCCCTTTTTCTTTATCGAAATGAATAGTATGTTATCTAGGATACTTACAACCCGACATGAGGCTCATAACCACGCTAGCACCAAGGCCAAGTTGTTTGTCATATGTATACGATGCTGCAGCATATGGTTGGAATTGAGACAGATAACTTTTCGATGGACACAAACACCAATATTTGTATCCGAAGCGAATAGGTTTCCCCCTGATAAACATCTTGCAGCTGTGACGGCCAAAATATGGCACCATTTGCTTATCAATCGAAAGATTTGGTTCAAAAACACCGAACTGCATAAATCGAGTATTGAGAAGATCAAACAGTTGTCTTACTTTAGTGAATTTGTCATTTTTGTTGATTTCATCGTTATTTTCGATGTGGAAGTTAGATTTAAGTTTTTGGAACTTATTGCGTGACATTGCTTGTTTTATGATATCAATTCCATAAGTCGGTTCATTGCTCCATTAATTTTGTACTTTAGGAACAGAATGATAGCCGGAAAATAGCAATATACCAAAGAACCTACGCATTGTGGCAATATCAACCAAATTTCCATTATTATTATGTTGGGCTGCATATCTGTTTGTCTCATTCACCAAAAAAAATTTAGTGCGCTAATTATCCCATTGGTCGAGATCTCGACCAGCCATGTTCAAGGCTGTGTGGCTATCAACTGGAGAAGCTGCGATAACTAGTATGTATACATTAAAATTTATTTGAGCTGTTGGCTATTTAAATCATTAACCATTTTTTACTTTTCTTTCTTATACACTTAGTTACAACTAGAATAATAATAGGCTATTTTTAACATATTTTTGTGCACTCCCAGGGGGAACTTTAAAAAGGGGAAGGGGTGATAAAAAACTTCAGTTAGGAAAGCCAATATCCCAAACTTAAGTATGAATTAAACAAAATTATTTAAATTCATTACGTAATATTTTGAATTATTTAATGAAAAACAGGTAAATTTTGTGGTCGAGATCTCGACCACTGGTACAAAATGGGTTAATAGAATTAAAATGCTTATTCTCCCTTGGAAACATTTTTACTAATAAGGGTACAATACTGGGTGAATTTCCTGAAACAACATTCTCTGGAGTAAATTTATTAAACATTTGTTCTAGAATTTTGGGAATTTGTTTCACAATCATTTAATTTAAAATAGTACTCGAGTGGCTCCCATTGTACTAATATATGCGAAACTTTTCATGATAGCCATGTATGTATGCGAATATTTAAGAATTATATGCATTTCCAAAATATTCTTGGAACTTGGTGAATTCGCCCCTTCTGTTGGAACTATTGCAGAAGTGGTAATTAATTTATTTTATAAACTGATCAATGTAGTTAGGAATACTATTTTTATAAGCAGCATGCTAAACCAAATTCAAATTATGACATATACACCCGTTTGTAAATACATTTGGTACAAGAGCATTTAATTTAGTTTGAACACCGTTGGACTAAAAATGGTTGCCATATTACCAATAATGAAACAAATAAGAAAATATAGTCTTGACAAATTTTTAAATTGTACTTAATTTTGTATTGGAGTACTACCGTAATTTCGAAATGCGAATTGTACTGAAAAAAGCACAATTGTACTGCATTTATCATCCCTGGTACGAGTATACGAAACAAATCAAATAAAAACAAGTTAAAGTGCAATATTCGGTTGCTCCGAATCTGAAATACCCTCCACCTAAATATAATAATAAAAACAAAAACTACACTGGTTATAGGACTAGTATGTTTTCTATTCAGTCTTAGTGCAAATCTTATTAGTATTTTATATATTGTTTGAAAGACAATTCTACGAACAACATAATTTATTTCAAGTGTTTTGAAATTTCATATAATTTTGACCATTTATAATTGATGTAATTACCAATTCTCGTCATAATTTACAGAGTTTTTGTAATCTTCATAACAATCTTGAGTGTAATTTAACAATTTATAAAGTTAAAAGAACAGTTTTCCATATTCACCACAAGTTAAGAAACAGGGTACATAACATATTATAAAGAAAGGTGAGGAGTATTTTCGTTGAATTTTATCTCAATAAGATTATTTACAAGAATTATATAGGTGGCATAGTAGAAGTGGACCAATTATGGACTGAAAGCTTCTAAATACAGTAACGTGATTTTTATGTCTTTTAGGCTTATTTTTTTGGTTGAATTTCGTGTCAACAACGTTATTTACAAGAGTTGTATGGTTGGTTGTTATACCCGGCAGTGGACTTAATTCGGTGGGTATTACAAATTATTGAGTGACAGGTACTGCATCCAGTAGCATAATTGCCGTATAACAAATATTTGTATGAGTTCTGGATTAAAATTTCAGATCTGTAGAAAATGTTGAATCGGTATTTTTAGACATTATTAAGAGTTAACTTGTTTTTCGGAAGTGGTCCTTATATGGTAGCAATAACAAACCATGGGCCGATCATCTTAAATTTCGGAATAGAGAATTTTATGCACATGAGAATATCTCACGTTGAATTTTAACAACGTATTAACGAGAATTTCAGAAGTGGGCCATATATGGCGGATATAGTCAAGTATGAATTGATATTCTCAAAATACAGCAGTTTGATTTTTATGTATATGTTTTTTTTTTTTTTTGATGTGGACTTTAAATGGGATCTATGGTAAAACATGGACCGAACTAAACAAAATTTCGTTTTGTGATTTCTTTTTACATGAAACTTATTTTTGATGAATTTTATATTGATATTCTAACCTTATAGGCACTTATGTATCATTGGACCGATTCTGTATTTTGAACGTGAGACTATTTTACATGGACAGACAGACGGACAGACAAAGCTCAATCGACTTTGAATTTCATAAGAATATAGTATATATATATATACTTTTTTGGGTTTCAGATGAATATTATTAAAGTTTCACACGGAATGACAAACGTAATTCACCACTTGTGGTTGTGGAGGGTATAATAAAGTTTTTTTTGTAAAAGAGAGACATATTTACAAACCTATATTTACGGTATTTGAGACGGTTTGATAAGTACATTAGAAGAAACCAATTTAAATCTGAATTCACTTTTGTAATATAGTAATAAATTGTAAATTAATATATGTATATGTAATATTAGACATTCAAAAATGACAGCAATTTACGAAATCAATTACGGAAAAAAATTTTTGTCTTATAAATATCACTTTGTAACAAAAATAAATGAAACATCTCCAGCTCTTCAGCAACTTACAGAAGTGTAAAAATAATAAAAGTTTGTTAATTAATTTTAGCTTATTTTTAAATGAAGTCGAGTTAAATGTAAATATTGGGTTTGTAATTAAAATTATTCGAATAATGAAGGCAAAAAATTAACACTTATTCCTAATTCAGTTTAAAATAAAAAATTATTCGTTCAGTAATTTTCAAACGGTCAAGTATTTGAATAAATTTTATTTCTTTTTTTTAATAAAAACATTAGATAAAATTAATATTATATAACCTTCATATTTAGTAGCGATTGCAATCTAACTTTCAATCACAATAATTTTAATTTTTAATGTTAAACATTATTTTATTTCTTTTTATTTATTTAAAATTTATTTCAAATGTCTTCCTTTGATTTCTTATTTTATAGAATTGGAGGGGGAAACCCTCCAACTTGGTAACTCTGATTCGAGAACATTAAGTCCTGTTTCACACTCGTCAGTTCTGACTCGTCAAGTCAAGTATTTCTCAATGAGAAGGAAAAAGATAAAAGATAATTTTGACTTGACGATCAGAACTGATGAGTGTGAAACAGGACTAATTTAAATATATACTGAATATTTAATTATTAAAGCAGACTTTACAGCCATGGTGTCATTGTTGTTGGATGTTTAAAAGTTTCCACTTGTATTCCGAGTTTCTTTCATTAAATTTTGTTAGTTAATTTTGCAGTGAACAATTTATTTATTTTCTGTTTGTTTAAGAATATTTGTAATATTTATAACTTTTATTAATATTTCGGTAAAACTTTTAAAATTGTTGCTTCTAATCAGTTAATTTCGGTTATAGAAAACTCCACCTGACCAAAAAAAAAAAAAAAAACTTTACAACTTTAATGATTAAAATTTTGAGTTAACTTATTAAATGTATTAAATGTAATTTTTAGTAATATCTAAATATATAAAATTTTTATCACTTCGAATGTTGAAATTCAACTTAATTTATTAAAGTTTTCGGAAAAAGGGCTTATATGGGAGCTACCACAAAGTATGTGCCGATCGTTGTGAAATTTGATACGTAGATTTTATGTAGATAAGGGTTATTGTTCTCGAATTTTAAACTGATAACGATTTTACTAACAGATTTATGCGTATGGGAAAATTGGGCGGGATCATACCAGTTGGCGTGGCAGCTCCAAGGCAAAGTGAATATTTAGCTCATATACAAAATTAATATTAAATATCTAGGGTTCTATATCATGAATTTTTGTATGAATCGTAAACTATGCGGGAAGGTTTCTCAGTTGGTACGACCCAAGAATGATAAAATAAAGATTCTAACGCACGTACAATTTTTAAATGTTCTGCGCATTTTGGAACTGTGTCATCACACATTCTGTGCTTCTATTGGCTAATTTTTTCTTACTTGTTTTTTTACTCATGTTTTGCTTGCATTTGCTCACTGCACTCTTCATGTTTATATTATTTGTTGTTCTTTTTATTGTTTGTTTTTCTTTTTTAAACAGCTTTTATTTTAGAACTCTCAGTGATTTCAATTGCAAGGTTGCCAACTATCACATAAAACATAAATTTTTCGGAAAAAATTTTAATTCTAACAAATGAAACACTCTTGGTAACCATTAGAATGGAACTTCTACGTCAGATAACGGGAAATCATGCGCATGGCGTAATCTTAATTTTATCATTCTTGGTACGACCTACACTAACGCCCACTTTTTTAAATTTAATAATTTCTTCTGCATGGGTTTTTACAGATTTATTTAAAACAAAAAAAAAAAAAAAACATAAAAATTGTATGTGCCAAAGCTTCTTATTTCTTTCGACCACTCCTACTTTTTTAAATTGTGTAATTGCTTCTACTCGGATTTTAACATATTTACTTCAAATCGAATACACATGTTACTCTAGGTGAGGTAAAAATTAAGTTTCATACTCCATCTCTTGCAGGACAACGCCTGCCGGGAAAGCCAGAACGCTGGACCGATCTTACTAAAAATTTGACGGAATATAACTAAGACTCCGGCATGACTAAGAATACTTCTTTCGACCGCCTACTTTTTTTCAAAATGCGAAAAAACAATAAAATTACTCAAAATGAACGCGCGCAGGGTACAGCTATAACATATAATCGTAAATTACTAAAGACAAAAAACGCGTTCAAAAGATACATCATCAGTTATGAATGTACATTAGACCTCGCCTCACTTATATGGAAAAAATTTTTTTTTCGAATTTTGCATTTGGGGATTGGTTAAATATGCGATTTGATGTAAAAATTCATGTGGTAAAATTTGAAGTCGATCAATGTGTGCCAACCCGTGCCACGCTGAGGTCAAAGTTCAAAATATATAGAAAACAACAATTTTTTCATTGATGACAAGTTATTTATTATAAAAAAAAACCTGCAGTTCATATAATGTTTTCTTAATTTGAAATTTTTTATATTCAAACATTTTATTAACCAAAAAGAAGAGAATTAATATTATTAAATTATTATAAAAGCGACGATTTAGTATATGCTGGGAATTCCTTTCGGTAGTGCTTAACAACATGAAGCAAGTACTGCTTCTCTTCTTCGCTATGTGTTAAGGACCGGTTAAAATCTGTAATAAGTTTGACTTTTCTCTCAGCAGCATCATTAACAACATTAATATTTTTCAGAATTTGAACGCCTTTAATGTATTCTGCTCTTTCGTGCTAATTTGAAGGATCCAAGTTTAAAAAATTGGTGTCTATTTCCAAACGTGCAAAAAAGTTTTATTTTATGTGTTACAAAGCAACTCAAATCTTTAGATTGAAATTCTTTTAATTCTTCAATACTAGCGCAAACTTTTTTAGGCAGTGGAAATTACATTGTCTTCCTCAGTTTCGATCTCAGTTGCAAGTGCTGCAACCTTTTTTTTACGTCAAAGGGTACGTTGCAATCAAAAAACGCAAGTGCAGCTAACTCTTCCGATAAATACCATATGTGGTTTCGGATTTTTGCTAATAATAGTATTGATATGTTTGGTTTCAATATAACTTGCAATCTTTATAACCAGCTGTAAATCGTTCTTTGGTGCTTCGACAGCATAAGTGGTTCAGAACCACTACGGAACATACAGGCGTAGCAGAAATATACAAATATTTCGCAAACCATTCAACTGGGGCCAAATTACTGCATTCGATATCGAGTAAAATTTATCGTAATTTTCTTATTTGAGATTATGGCATTCGATATCGAGTAAGAAATTTAGTACATTTTATCATAATTTCGATATCGAAATCATTTTTCGATACGATAGCTCATTCGTTCACGAATGCGGTAATTTGGCCCCTGGCTGGAAGACATTTGAAACTGCCTGTAAAGCATATATTTTTAAATCTTGCATGGGATTCTGCCACCAAGAATAATATACGTAAGTTGTAATAACTCTTTATAATCATGTCGAATATTGTCTTTTCCTAAATATTTAATACAAAAATATTTGCTGAAGTTACATTCTTCGACACTTACAGCACGTTGCAATTCTTCATCCATAATACCAACT
This sequence comes from Bellardia pandia, assembly GCA_916048285.2. Taxonomy (NCBI): domain Eukaryota; kingdom Metazoa; phylum Arthropoda; class Insecta; order Diptera; family Calliphoridae; genus Bellardia; species Bellardia pandia. The sequence continues at coordinate 67,969,229 of OU696533.1, forward strand.
TTGAAATCTTCCAACTTAAAAGTGTTCCTTATTAATTAGAGAAGGAATTGAACTAATAATTATCTTTTTAAGAGAAAAGTTTTTTTTTATTCAGGCTAATAGTTCGAATTTTTCAAGAATACTATTGCAAATTACTGGAACAATTGGCAAATTGGAATGCATTTTCTACCCTGCCAAGGGCAGCAATATTTATTGACCACGATCAATCTGTAAACATCATCTATTTAACTCACCGTTTTTTTTATTTTGATGTGCGATTGGAATGACAATTAACTTGGGATGGTAAACTACTTTCTGTAATGGCTGGAAAAGAAAAAGTTGACCGCCTAGCTATTGTTTTAAATGCAGAAAAAATTGAAAAGTTAATTGACATTACAACTATTGAAGTTGGATCTGGAGCAACAATCAATATATGATTATTTAACAAAAATGAACATGATAAATTCATTAGAAATGGTGTGCTTTGACACAACTGCTACCAACACTGGTCAACATAATAGGGCAGCAATGTTGCTGGAGAAAAAATTAGATCGAAGTTGGATGTGGTTACCGTGCAGGCATCTTACTGCAAGCTGTTTTTGAGGTATATTTTGGAAAATCTAGAGGTCCAGAAGTTGGTATATTTGAACGTTTTTCACTAAATGGAACACTATTAAGTTGGAAGATTTCAAAGTTGGAAATAGACACCAATTTTTTAAACTTGGATCCTTCAAATTAGCACGAAAGAGCAGAATACATTAAAGGCGTTCAAATTCTGAAAAATATTAATGTTGTTAATGATGCTGCTGAGAGAAAAGTCAAACTTATTACAGATTTTAACCGGTCCTTAACACATAGCGAAGAAGAGAAGCAGTACTTGCTTCATGTTGTTAAGCACTACCGAAAGGAATTCCCAGCATATACTAAATCGTCGCTTTTATAATAATTTAATAATATTAATTCTCTTCTTTTTTGTTAATAAAATGTTTGAATATAAAAAATTTTAAATTAAGAAAACATTATATGAACTGCAGGTTTTTTTATACTAAATAACTTGTCATCAATGAAAAAATTATTGTTTTCTATATATTTTGAACTTTGACCTCAGCGTGGCACGGGTTGGCACACTCTGATCGACTTCAAATTTTACCACATGAATTTTTACATCAAATCGCATATTTAACCAATCCCCAAATGCAAAATTCGAAAAAAAATTTTTGAGGCGAGGTCTAATGTACATATGTACTAGGTGGAAAATAATTTCGGAAAAGAAAAAAATCGTCATTTCGAATTTTAAAAATCGTAAAAAAGTCGGAAAAATAAAAAGTAACTATTTCTAATAGTATTTTTAAATTTTTATTTAAACGAAATTCCCTAAATATTAAAACTGATTGCTTAAGAAATTCTTTGTTACAAAATTAATAGTTTTTACTAAAATTTAAGTTTGGGTGTAGGAAGTTGTTTATTGAAATTTGTTTTAAAATATTTAAAAGTTACTTGAGTTGGTATTGACGTTTATTAGTTTTGGATTTTGAAATTTTTTTATTTTCATCAAACGAAAACTATAATTCAATTGAAAAGGTTCTACATAAAATTTGTTTTAAACTTTAATTGTTATTTTGAAAAGGATTGCAAGGAAATCCCTAATTTATATTTGAAGGAGCGAAAAGAAGATTTTAATACAATTTTGGTTTGAAAACTTGCGGATATATTTAGAATTTAGAAATTTATTTGTTGTGATTTTTTTTATTAGGGCTTTGAATGTAGGATTTATACACATTTGTATAAAAAGAAAAAAAAGAGGAAATGAAATTGCCTTGTTTTTATATCCTGTGGATTTGGATTAAATTATCAATTTTAAACTGTTTGGTCAGCAGAATTTTGATCCTTTATCTTTGGCGTTATCGATATTGGGAAACCACCCTGACAAGGGGTGGAATTGGTCAACTATATATATCTTGCTTTGTTTAATTCAACTATATTCTTATCCTGCTTAATCTCTAACCTGATTTTACTTATACTCAACCTAAACATTCACTTGAATTAAAATCATTCTCATTGGCCATAATAACGTTTTAATCTAAGCATCTGAGGTGACCAGGTGTAATATCATATACATATATATATAAATAGTTTCGTGTTTAACTTTTGTGACTTTTGATTCAAAATAGCTTCATTTTGATTATAAATTTTATTTAATTTTGTATTTATATCTTTATAACGTAATTTTTATAATTCTTTAGTTTAACAAGTTTAATTATTATTGTATTTATATCTAAATCCCTTCAGTTAACACAAAAACCTCTTTATACGGAAACCCTACATACAAACACTACAACACCTCAAATAACCCAACAAACAAATTCATATTAAAGATTAAAACTAACAATAATCATATAAAATTATTTAACTATATGGTTGAGTAGAAATAAACTACGTTCCACTGTCATCCGGGGCCTGCTGACTACGTTGGACCATTATAAAAGAAAATGTAAGTTTTAACAAATTTTTTATCAACCATTATTTTTCTAACCCTATTAATATTACGTTTATACTTGTCACCCAACAAACATTTTATGTCACCACGTTTCATATTAAAACCTCCTATTATAATAGGTAAAACTTGTTAAATTTTTATATTCATTTCCAACCAATTCATATATTAATTGTGACCTAATTTTAATTGATTAATAATTGTTTAAATTTATTATACAATACATATTGATTATTATCGTTTATTAAAATAATATTAATTAAAATTATGTTTTTTGTTATATTTTCGAATATGAAATTTTGAATCGTTAATATTATAATTATGAAAGGTGAAATTGAGGTATGGGTCAATTAGAGTAGTTTATTTTCTTTATTTTTGGGCTGACAATTAATGTTTTTTTCTGTCAGCATGGAGGGTGGGTATCAAATAGATATAGCAAATTCCATCTTATGCTATACCAGTATCATTAACCATTTTCCTTTCTTCCTGTTTATATGAATTGCTTTGTTATTTACCTAAAGTAAACTCACTAGTAACTGATTCAAGATTGATAATATTATATTATTTGAGAACAAAAATACAACCCCCCCCCCCCCAACGACGAGCACGGCCGGATTAATGGGTAGCTCTGTTCTCAAGATACCACCTCATTTTCAAAGAATCGTTACAAAATCAAAAAATTCAAGTTTATATAGTCTCTTGTACAATACACATTAAAATACATAAATTTGAACTTTTTAAATAAGAAACCAAAAAAAAATATTATGTTAGACACAACTTGCGTAATATTTTTATAATATTTTAGTCCGCTTTCACACTTTTCAATTCTGATGCGTCAAGGCAAGTATTTTTGGATGAGAAGGAAAAATTGAACAAAAGGGGTATAGAAGAGTATAGAATCCAATTTATCCATCATATACAGGTACTTATTTTCAAAGAATTTGTTAAAATAGGAGAAGTTTTTGTAGAATTTACCCGCTGAAATTCAGATATTGTTTCCTCTAAAAATTTTAGATCATAGAATTCAGCATTTGAAATTGCTTTCTATGTTTACAGATAAATAAGTAATTTCTACTATCCTGACTCAATATTAAATATTTGGAATTAATATACTTAAACTCAACAATTGTTAATATTTAAAAAACTAGTAGAGTTTTCTTAGTTTTGTTTTTGACATATGTCATGTTCTTCACAATATTTATGATAGTAAATGAGAAAAATAGTTGTTGTCTCAAAAAAAGAGAGAATTTGGTAACAAAAACATAAATAAAACGAACAAATGATAGAAAATTTTAATAATTCAGCAAATAGTCGTCACTTTCAATGAAAAAATCGTCAAATCGTCACTTTGCTATTTTTGAAACAAAAAATCGTCAAATCTGGCAGCTATTCAATCATTAGTGAAACAACTTGCTTAACCATACAAAATTTTTAGAGTGAATCAAGTAGATTCATATTGAGCGAAGCAGGTGATTCAAGTCGTCGTGGAAACATAGATTAAAGTTATAAAACTATTGTTGTCATTGACAAATTACCAAAAAAAAACTTCCAAAATTACAATTAAAGCAAGTGCAAATCGGACAAAAAAATCTTTATAATGCCAGTAACCATGGTGTACTATACACGGTGATACTATGTTTCCACGGTACATGCTTCGCTCTCTATTCATGCTTCACACCCCAATCATGTGCGAAACAACTTGCTTCACCATACAAAATTTTAAGAGTGAATCAAGTAGATTCATATTGAATCTACTTGCGAAGCACGAAAAATTGCACTCTTCTCTAATTTTTATCGCAAGTTTATCTGCACTAGCTGTAAAAATTTAATATTATTGTAAACAAAGCAAATTATTTTCTTGTTGAAAGTAAAGAAAGTAAATACGTACGAATGTATGTTTTTTTCAAATAAGCTAACTAATTTCCAATCACTTGTTTGTCCATTAAAAAAAATTGTAAATTCTGTTTTTTTTTATTATGTTTGCTTATTAAAGACAACTGTCAAATCGAATCAAGTTTATTAGTCATGGAAACAGCATGATTCATAAACATGATTCAGAGAGCGAAGCAGGTGATTCAAGTCGTCGTGGAAACATAGTATGAGTGCACTAGCACAGCTGACTGACTTTGTTTACAATTTACTTATGTCAAAAGTAATACTTTTTCAAGTGTTTTTGACAGTAGTACATTATTTGACACAAACAAAATGCCTGTTGTTTCTGTATTGTGTTGTATTTGTTGTCGATTTGCACTCACCTTGTTAATTACACTATGCATATCAAATTAGATGTAAGGTGACTTATTAAATGTAGATATTAGTTATTTTAAATGCATTAAAACGATTTTGCTAAACGAACTTAAAATATTTTTTTTATTTCTAAAAAATAAAATTTATTTTTGTTTAGTAACAAATGATCACAAAATGTGTATCTCTCTTAATGTGTTTTCTTTTTTTTAATAAAATGATACTTAACTTTAATATTTATTTGTAGAGTTTTAATTAAATTACAAAGAATCTCGAGCTTCGCGGGAAATTCAATTTTTCATTCTCATTTCGCGGGAAAAAATAGTCCGGGATAATTTTAATAGGCTTTGGTTTTTAAAACTAAATGATTATTACCTTGACAAATGCCAGTTTAGCATACAACATACACGACCGAATGTGAGTTGACAAAATAGCCTGAAGGCTAGATCAAACAATAAACTATTCATAGTTTTAGGATCCCTGATTACACCAGTAAAAATAATATGTACCACATTGTATTAAATTTGATCTCAAAAAACTAATAGAAAAACTGTTAGAATTTCACTTTGTAAGATTTGAAATCTATTATCTCCATTTAGCGATATACATACATACATCACCAGAAATGTAAATATAATGCAAAAGTATTACATGCATTTTTAATAAAGTTTCTTGAAGTTAGTGCCACAACAGCTATCCACTGTCTCAATACTTCTACTCCATTATGGAGCGGCATAATCTGGTCCAAAAACCGCTGATAAGTCGCCATACTTTTAAATAATCTGTTGAAATTTCATAGCTATACCAACAACCTTTACGATTTTCTCAACGTTAGAGTGGAATGTTGGCTGTTCCAGGACTAGTATGATTTAATTTTTATTAGAAATGGAAAGACAAATAACAAATTATATGAAAACGATTTCCTGCAAAACTGACATAAAACTATAATTTTTATAAGTTTTTTCTATTGTGTTCACATTTGCATTTACATAATATGTATGTACATCGTACATTCTTGAAAGGTCAACTATACAAATACATACTTACATATGTATGTAAATAAAACTGAAAATAACCGACGGCATTTGTGCCAGTAAAAGCGTTGATATCAGCACAATACAATATGAAAGTGTTAATAAGAAATGCAAGAAAACTAATAATATATGTTTATACACACATTTAATTTTATTTTGATAATTAACTATTTAAATTGTATATTTTACTATCTCTTCAGATATACTTACATACATATATTTATATATGTATGTACGTACTTAATTGTATAGGCACGTACGAGTGTAGTAAGTATGTACATATGTATGTACATGGATGTTTTTTATTTTGTTATTAACAATTAAGTTGTTTGATGAAAAATTGTGATTGAAGAGAGTAAAATAGAATGTAGAGTGTTTTTTATTTTATTTTTTATCTCTTAAGCACTGTATGTCATCATAGCAAATGTGTTCCGCGAGCGATTACTTGCTAGAAGAGCCATAATTTTTGTTCAATATTCAAATAAATGTATATGTACCTACATATCGCACCCTAAATGCAAAACGGTCACAACTCAAAATACTTAAATTTTCAGGAGAGACAAAAAACTGCTCATCGTGCGCAAGCAACACACTTAACATAAAAAAAGAAGATAGTGACGTGAAAGATAATTTTGCAGTAGTAAGCAGTGTTGCCAGAAAATGAATTTCAATATATGCTAAAACTTGAAAAACTAAGTGCTAAAATGTTCTACAGAAGAAAAACAAGTGCTAAATGTTTTCAATGTAACAATACAATTTTTATTTCAAATATTACAAATATAAATTATAGTTTTTTTTTTTTAATTTTGTTCATAACATTTGTTAACTTGTTTTAATAGATTACATTTCATATATTAATTCAAAAATTTCCGTGTTCATTTACTTATCACACCGAAAGAAATTTAGTTGAAATATTAATAAAAGTTATTTTTTATTTCTCCAAAAGTATTTTTTGGAGTAAAATAGTAAAAATTTGTTCGAAAAAATGTTTTTTATCAAGCAAATTATGCTAAAAACATAATAAATAAATAAAAGCATAATTTTTAAAAATTTCAATGCATTTTCGAGAAACAAAATGCTAAAAGTGCTAAAATGGCAACACTGGTAGTAAGAGACGTGTACTCTGAATTAATTTATGGAAAAAGTGAGTTTTTTGAAAATTTTGAGTTGTGAGCCTTTTGTATTTAGCGTGCGATATGTTTTCTTATTAATGTTGTATGTACATATTTATTATATACATATGTAAATACATACATACATACATATTCTGTATGTATGTATGTGCGTAGGTAAGATTTTTTATTTATTTGTGTATTATTTTCGGAATTTAAGTATTTGTCTTTAATTTAAGTATTTAAAAATAACTCAGTGTAAACAACATGATTGAGAGTGATCAAGCAAGCCCCTAAAAGTTAGCAACAAGCAGTGTTGCCATATATTGAAAACATGAAAACATCGCGTCAAATTTCGAAAGCTTATAAATATTATGCGATATATGCTTATATGTTTATAGATATTTATATTACTCAAGTTATATGTATTGAAAAATGAACTATTGTCCTAATGGAAATAATGTCACAGCTAAATATACCTAAATAATTACTTATGTACATATATGCTGTTTAAAGTTTTTTATTTTTGCAAAATGGGATAGAGCACTATAAGTTTTGATCGTCTTAAACTGCGCTTTATATTTTCTGAAATACAAAAGCAAGTGCATTTTTAATGTGTTATTATCAAGAAAACCGGAAATATATTCCAATATAGGATATTAATGCCCTTATTCATAAAAAATTAAAGTAGACTTCAAATGTACTTTAAGAAAATTTTGTATGAAAATTTTGTCTAAAAGCACACTTCGAACCTACTTCATTTTTTATGAATACGGCAGTAAAAATTTAAAGCTAAACAATTATTTATACAATAATAAAAAAATTAATAAAATTTCTCTGCAAATTTTCAACAAATTTCTTGGTTTTTTGAAGTATTGAAAAAGTTTAACCCACATATTATCCATTATATGAAGAACTGAAGCTTTGTCTAGAAATGACTAATTATATTTAAGATAGCAGCATTTCAAACAATTACATTTTATATAATATTGGCAATCGCTACTAATATGCATCGTATTTCGTAATTTCCATTGAGTTTTCATACCGTTTTTTTACATACATAAGTATGTACATATTAAGATAATACGAGTAGTAAGAACTAATAAAAGCTATATTCGGCTGCAACTTTATTTTATGCCTAAATCGATTTTAAGTTAAATATTGAAAACTAGGTTGTTGTTTTAAAAATTATTGTTTGCAGCATCAAAAATAAATCAAACTTTGTATTTTAATACCAAGAAATATATCTGATAAATATGTAACTATGAACTTATTTAATAAACTGATCATACATACATATGTATATCTACATATGTAATTTTAACGTGTCATACAAATAATGCTCATTTAGTTTAATTTTTTTTTTATTCGTAAGTAGTTCTGTTTTTGCTAAAAGTGAGGGAACCGTTTCCCGTCGGCATAAACTTAACGGTAGCTTTTTTACGGTATAAAGCAGCAGTTAATAGTTGCTTAACCACATCGTCGGAACCGACTTTACATTCCGTTTTTACTAATAACTCAAAAAATATTCTGCAGTTCGTTGAGTATGATACAACAATAGAATAGGTAGAATCATTAGAAAATCCATTCTCAATTACATATAGTTACAATCAGTGATGCCAACTCTTACATCATTAAAAGCACTGTGAGCACATAAAAGTAGGGTAAAAATTAACAAAATTTCGGGTAAAAAAGCACCAAGATTAATATTCCTTATTATTGAAGTTTTTATAACGAAAAGATAACAAATAAGTTTGTATTTTTTGTTTGAGATCGATTGATTTTTATTAAAATAAGATAAATAGAAAAACAAATTACATAAAACATAAAGATACATAAAACATATGTATATAAATGCATAAGTGCACATAAAAATTAACAATGGCCAGTTGAATGGAGTGGCAAACACATGTAACTATTATCATATTAGGAAGATTGAACTTTTCTTTAATTTTTCGGCACAAACCGTTGTGTGTTTCATTCATCACTGCAGGATTATCTGTTCCAATGGCCACCAAGTGTTTAAAGTCGAAAATATTTAAAATACGTTCCAAACCAATATAACGAATGGCAACGCTAAGTAGCTTATCAAATGAAATATCTATCCCTTCGTCTAATATCAGACTGAATGGAACGCCTTTAATATCGCCTAAAATATCAAGAATATTTTCGACAAAATATGGAGCTATATATGTATACATATATACATATTTGTTGTTATATTTAAGCACTTTGTTTTGTGCAACTTAAATTGTGCGGCTTTGGCATCCGAAAAAAATGTCTATGCAAATACCAGAATAATGGTCAATACTGGAAAAAGATGTATACACTGCTGCATACAAGCAAAGAGAACCTTCAGCTTTTTGACTTTGTTTTGGTTCTGGTTGGTCAAAAGACAGCATAGGTTTCAATGTAAAACTTTTACACGGATCTATTGCTTTTTCATGACTATGACGCAGTATATCTACGGTGACCATCCGTCCTGTATTTTACAGGACAGTCCTGTTTTTTAACATGCTGTCCCTTGAGATTTTTTTGTAAATACAGGACAGTACATTGTCCCTTATTTCCTAATTTGATATGCAAATGTCCTCTTTTTAGCATATACATTGCACGAACATTAATACAAAATTATCATAAAAATCCAACTATATACTTTCCCTACATTTCCAAAAGTGAAAAATTTGTTTACTGGGATATGGGAAATTTCCTATAATCTGGCAGTTAGAATTGAAAATTTCAAAGAAATATGTGAAGATTTTGAAATAGAATATAAAAAGTTACTAGGACATAGCAAAACTCGATGGTTAACTTTAATGCCTGCTTTGGAAAGAATCATAAAACTATTGGAAGCTTTAAACTTATATTTTATGTCTCAACCAAAATGTCCGACAATATTACGAAATTTTTTTTATGAATTCTTGTGCTGAATTATGGTTATCTTTTGCATATAGCCAAGCTTCAACATTTTATAAAGCTATTCTTAATGTAGAATCACAAAATATTTCAATGCCTGAGGCTTCAACTATTTTAAAAGATTTAAAATTTAAATTGGTCGAACGGAAAAAAGGAACTGCTCTTACCCCTTACCGTCAAAAATTTTATTCTCCAATTACAGAAAAGTAATGATTTTGATGAAGCAATAACTAAAGAACATATAACAAATTTTTACCAAACATGCATTGATTACCTAAATCAGTGGGATAAAGCTTTTAGAGATGTAGAAATTTTATATTGGATATTGTTACGAAATATGTTATCTTGGGAGAAGATTGAAAAAACTTTATCCTACCTAAATGAATTTAGAAATGAATTCAAAATAAATAATGAAGATTTATTTTATGAAGTGAGCTGCGTGAAAATTTTTGCAAATAATGAAAAAATAAAAGAATGGAGGGTAAAAAATATATCAGTAGATGAAAGATGGATTAAAATTTTTAATCACTTTAAAACAAATGTGACTGCATATAAAAATATATTGATACTTGTTGAATTTTGTCTATGTCTACCAGCCTCAAATGCTGCTATCGAGAGAGTGTTTTAAATAATGAATAATATTTGGACCACCGAAAAATCGCATTTAAAAGTAAATACTTTAAGATCATCATTAATTACAAAATTAAATTTTAAAATGAATTGCTCAGAATTTAAAGGATTTTTAATTAACAATCCAAATGTTTAAAAAAAAATCCATTCTGTGGAAAAATATCAAACTTCATAACTAAATTTATCATTTATGTAGTTTTTTTCTATTTTTTTGTTAGCCTTAGTCAAGAAGACTGTTTATAAAACCAAATTTATTTTTTTAAATTATAATATATAAAAACTTTTTATTCTAGTCAAGAAGACTTGTTTTTATTGTTACTTAATTTTATAATAATAATAATAAATATATTATATGATTATTTTTTCTGTTTTTCTTTTCATTTTTAACATAATTTTGTATTTGTCCTGTATTTTCCTTTCCCAAAAATGGTCACCGTAAGTATATCCCTATTTGGCCTATAATTTCACAATTACAACAAATGCTGGTCTAAGCCACCTTTTGAACGATGTATCATTCTGTCAGACTTTCCTATATTTTTGTTTTCTCATCTGAAGTTGATAAACTTTACCAAAAAATGCATGAAGAACTTACTTTTACGAACAATTTTTAATTTTATTAAACCTAACACTTTCTTTCTTAAATTTGTACAAAGGACAAATGTACGCGCACGAATAAAAGTAAAATTACTGTTTAACAAATTAACAATAAAAGTTTTTGTAAAACAGAAATGTAAATAATACGCAGTTGGTTAAAAAAGTATTAGCCGTGTTTAAATAATAATAGTAAAATATTTTAACAATTTTGATTACTTAAAAGGCACTAAAAAGCACTGTGAGAAATTGTAAAAAGCGCTATAAATACCCGCTTTTTAAAAACTGGTATTTAATAAGATTTCGGGTATTTGGAAAGCAAAAAAGCACCAAAAAATACGCGACAAACGTCAAAATGGCAACGCTGGTTACAATTAATATTTCTATGGTTTGAGAACCGGGAAGATATGCAGTATTGATAACTGAGTACGCAAATACTCAATTCATTCACATTTCTATTTAAGTGATACATTTTTTAACACGATAAAAATATGTAAATAAAAAATTAAATCGCATGTTTCATACTATTGATCAGGTGACAGTATATTTCATTACATTAGAGTTTATTGTTTATTTACTAAAAACCATTACGAATGGCACAATGTTACATTGTGAATTGTCCACTGATTAAATTATTGTTATTGAAAAACGTATGATTTTTGTAATGTAATTTATTAAAAACCCGTACTTAACTAGAGCATAAATTAATAAAATTAATGTTTAGTATTTTCCACTTATCCAATAAAGTTTATAATAAAACAATTTGTTAATGGACATTTAATTTGTATATTTTATGATAGTTTTGGATTACATATGTATGTATATGTTATTCGAATTGGGACATTGTAACATGCTACGCAGATGATTTTTTTTTAAATTATCATACTCTTATGGCAAACAAATCAATGAATAAACAGAGACAAGAGGTCATAATAATATAATAATAATAATACTCCTAAAAAAAAATTATACTAATATAATACAAGCCCTTCGTAAGAGATCATACAAATTTGTTGTGGTTTGTTTGAATACAATTAAGCTGAAGTTACACACCACGCTTTTTACGTTTTCATGCTTTCTGTGCACCTCATACTTTTCTAACTTCAAGTTATGTATATATACACATACATATACGTGGCATATATGCCACGCTTCTTTTTATTAAAATCTATTTAAATGCAAACAAATCGATCATATTGAAAATTAGAAATAGTTTCTCATCATTGTCTGTCAAAAACAGCTGCTCATTTTTCATCAAGTATGCGTTGCATAGAAAGAAGAAAGTAAACCTAATTCCCGCTTTTTGACTTCTACGCGTTGTGCTGAGTAACTTGTCACATGCAGTTACATTGATTATATTTTTTACAGACGCGTAGAATACGAAAACGCTTTGTTTGTAACTTCAGCTTAAATAACATATAAACATGTGAATATCTAAATGTATGTCTGTACGTAACAGCGTTGTCAACTTTATAATTTTTAAAAGCACTAAACTTTAGAAAAAAAACACCTATTTTTTAAAATCACTTAAATAAAGTTAAATAAGCTACTGATGGGTAATTTTTATATTGTTTATATTATATATAAATTTTCACAAAATTCTTGTTTTATGTTTAAGTTTATTAGCGTACACAGACGACAGCGTTAATTTCCATTAAAATCTCACTAATGTGAATTAAGATTTTACCCTCACAGACGACAGTTTTTACTAAACAGCTGTTTGTTTGTAAACAACTGTTTAATTGTGAAAAAATTTGTTTGGCATTTACATCGTGATCAAATGGAAAGAAAGCAGAAAATAAGATTAGCAGCTATGCTGTTGGTGAAAAATCAGTATTTATTTGAAAAAAGCTGAAATTACTTTTGCTGAAACTGCTCCATAATGCAAAAATTGTTCATGCACTAGCAACCGCAGTAGGACACTCTGAAATAAGAGAAAGGCTATTGTGGAAATTTATATTTGTTATTTTAATTTTACAATTGTCCTCTTCTTCTTTTACAATAGTAAACAATTGATTGTCGACGATGTTGCCATATTGAAATAGCTAAATTCAGTATAAAGTATAACCTAATGCGCATTAGAATGGGGATAATTCACGAGTTAATTTGAATTAAGACTGCTAATGCAAATTAACTATATTGTCTGTCCACATTATATTATTCATTCTCATCTGCTAAATTAATTCGTTTTAAAGCTTAAGCTTTAAATATTAACCAATGTTTAATGCATATTTAATTTACGAAAACTAACATTTGAGTGTCTAAATAATTATGTAGTTGACTAGAAAATTCTGGTTTTTCTATTTAATAGTTTTAGCTTGCAATTCGTTCGTAAATTTAATAAAATGAATTTTACACGAGCAATTTTATATGTTATATGACACCATATGAACTATTTTAGAGAGTCCCAGAATCCAAAATCGGGCAGTTTAAAAAACAATCGGTAAATCTAGTTTATTTTAATTAATACATACATGTATATACTCGTATATATTTATATGAATATTTTAAAAAGGTGTGGATATCAATAAATAAACTTTACAGTCCGTTTTTCGAAAAGAAATTAAGTTACTCACAAAATAATATTCTTCTTTCAAAGAAAACTTAAACAATGCTTAGCATGCCTGGTTTCAATGTTATAAAAATTTTAAAAGTATTATCAATAAAGGTCTTTAGAAAAGAAGTGCTTAAAACTGCAAAAAGCACTGAGTTGACAACGCTGGTACATACATATGTATGTATTTATGTTGTATGTAGATACATTTGTAGTATATACAATTAAATGTTAAGTGTTGAGCATTAACATGGGCTATAAAGAGAATTGTTTATTTATATGCAAAATGGTGCAGTTAGAGTAGTTGGTTTTTTCTTTAGTTTTTATACCCTCCGCCACCACAAGTGGTGAATGAGGGTATATTACGTTAGTCATTCCGTGTGTAACTTTATAGATATTCATTTGATAATAACAAAGTATATATAGTATATTCTAGATCCTTCTGAAGTTCAAAGTTGATTGTACTATATTCGTCTGTCTGTCCGTCTGTGTAAGACACTCTCACGTCCAAAATACTTAACTTAACGAAATTTCCAGAAAAATATTTTTTATTTCGTAGTAAAATATAACTAGAGTCATGGATCAAAAGATGAGGCAACCTCCATAAAAATTTGATATTTTTTATACATTTCTTCCAATTTTTTTTAAATATATTTTAGAAATACCATAAAATTTTTTACACGATATTTATATATAAAAAAAAAGAAATATGAATCAAATAGTTAGAATCGGTCCATGACTTATCGTAGCCCCATACAAATATATTTCCGACATGGCTCCCATATGAGGTACCGATTCAAAGCTTAACATAGATCATTAAAAAGCATACTACAAAAATTTGTGGATTTCGGTCCATATTTGACCACATCCACCATATAAAACGCTCTTCCGAATATCACTTCAATACTTAAAAATCTCTTATAAATAACCGTACCGATCCAAAATTTTACACGGATCTGTGCCACCCATAAAACTCTTGTAAATAAAGTTATTGAGATCAAATTTAACCAAAAGAAGCCTCACTTTATAATCTTACACTTTTTTAAACCCTGATTTTTAACTTGTGGTGAATATGGAAAAATATTTTTTTAATTTGATAAATTGTTAATTTACACTCCAGATTGTTATGAAAATTAAACAAACTCTGTAAATTATGGTAAGAATTAGTAATTCCATCAATAATAAATGTTCAAAATTAGATAAAATTTCAAAACACTTGAAATAAATTATGTATGTATATTGTTCGTAAAATTGTCTTTCAAACAATATATAAAGTAATAATAAAACTTGCACTAAGTAAGAACAGAAAACACAGAATATGGATATTCTAGTCGTATAACCAGTGTAGTTTTTGTGTTTCTTATAACATATATTTAGGTGGAGGGTATTTACGATTAGGCATAGCCGAATATTGCACTCTAACTTGTTTTAATTGCATTTCTCAGGTTTGAACATGCATGGATAGTCAACAGATTCAAAAATGATATGAGAAAAATACATATAAACAGGTTTGAAAGTGACTTACACTTGTATTTTTAATTTATACACCAATAAGTATAATAATAATTTCAATTTACAAAAAAACTTGAACACAACTTTATAATCTTGTTTATTAAAAATTTGGTTTCTTTCAATAACTTATTGCGCCTTTAAATTTTTTACAAACGGTTTTATTTTTGAATTATTTCTTTTTATTTTGTCAATACGAATTCTTTTTTTTTATTTTCCGAACATATACATATAATATCACCAACACTCCGCTAAACGACCATTCAGCGCGACCGAAGCAATAACACTGAAATCAGAAAATAAATTGTTCTTGTTGATGATAAAAAGAATGTGAATGTTTAACATGTTGCTGCAACATATTTGACATGCATAGGAACACACGAGTCATTTTGTATTTATCAAACACACTGACCCACACTAACAGATACTACAACAACAGGTTGTTGGGCAACATTTATGTTTACTGTCTACAACATCGCGAACGTCACTTAGTTGTTTCTTTAATATAAGCAAAAGATTGGTTAGGGTATGAGGGGAGTAAATAAAATCAAACTAACCTACCGCAATAAACATTAGCCAATGTTGCCAGAATGTTGAACATATCATCTTGTTCCCTGATAATTTGATTTTTAATAAAATTTTTTATTTAGAAATTAAATGTTTTTAAAAAGTTTAAATTTTTACAAAATTCAACAAAAAAATATTTATCTAAACCCCCATATTAACTTCTCAGCTTTCAAAACTTAGTTACTTAAATAATCCAATATGTTGTCCCTCCAGATTTCTGCTTTAAATTGTATTTATGTATGTATTAAATCAATTTAAAATTATATAAATTATAACGCAATAGCAAAGACTATAAATATATGTATATTTATAGTCTTTGGTAATAGGTAAGTTTTTCGATAAGGTTCTAATATTTTATTCAAAGTCACTGGCAACGCTGAACACTAGTTTAAATGGCAGTAGTTCCTTCTTTTTTTTTATTTGTGTGCTAAAGTGTGTTTGCATGGGTCTTTTTAGATGAAAACAGAGAAACACACATGACGAAGAGGATGTGTAAAATGTAAACTTTTCGGCGCCAAAGTAAGAAAATATGCAACATGTTTTTTAGCTTTCTTCCACCTATACTTCACTCATGTTGCTGATGTTCTCAGTAAAAGTTTATCACTCGAGTACCAATGATGGTAGATTTGTTGATGATACTTCTGTGCTACAACCACACTCGTATATTCAAGCGTATGTATGTATATTAGTGATACTTAATTCATACACACATATAAACATATGTCCGTATGTTTATTCCAATACATTTACCATCGAGTGAGTGTTCTCGTACAAGTCCAAAGTCATAAAGCTAATGACCAAGTCGTTTATGCTTCTATAAAATCTTTTACTGGTTATTGTTAGTAATTGTCAAAGTTTTTAATGCTGAGATAAAATCTTATCAGGTAGAATGATAATTAGTATTTTATACACACACACATGTGTAGGGATGTATGTATGCATATACATGAGTGTAAATAGCTATCATCATTGCAGTTCTGCTCCGATTTAACCAAATTTTGTAGTTTTATTTTAAATAAATTGCTTGTTTTAGTTTGTTTGTTCCGATCTTAATACTTGCATTATTTTAAAAAATTCACAAATTAAAATATGTATATAAGCAGCGTTACCATTTGATGTAACTGTTTAAACAATTATGTATTTTTATTAATGCCAGACACATAATCTCGCATGTACATATTATTATTTTTAAACCAGTGATAAATATACTTACTATTGTATGTACTAAATTAATATAAAAACCTAAATTTCGTTGCTTCTTAATAATGGACAAAATTTCCTTTACATTATTTTACATTATCAGTGCAACACGAAAAATATATTACCATATACGGGCACCACTACGTGATAAAAGACCAAAAAAATAAGACCAGTGTCTCCCAGTTTTGCTCTTAGTCAAGCACTTTTTTTATGGACCCCCAAAGATTTAGGGCTACGCACTGTGGGAGAAATGGTCAATCTGATTTCACTTCCAATTGGCATGATGTCTGAAGAAGCTCTGGAGGTAAAAAATAAAGACCTCAGCAAATTTCGCCTCCATCACACTCGAAAAAATTCGAGGAAAAATACAATGGAAGACTTGGCACATAGTCTGTTTATTTCTTCAGATCCTTTCATTACCATGTTGTCGAAAACTTCAGTGTCTTCTTCAAAAAAGGATGAGATATTAGATAATGATGTTTTAAGTCTTCTCTCTACTACGGATGAGGAAAATTGAATGTCATACGATAGCTCATCAGATACTGAGTAAAGCACAAACAAATAAAAAATAAAGAAAATTAGACCAAAAATGAGTTTTTTTTTTATTAATTTTTATTTAATGCATTTTTATCTACATAAAAAAAATTTGGAAACAAAATAAAAGCATTAGTTCAGAAGTTATTAATATATCTCCGCTAGATTGGTAATTTCTCCCACTGTGCTACGGTGTCATTTTTGCAAGAAACTGATCATTTTCTCAGGCTCATATCTTGCAAACCGTTCGGAATTTTTATTAATTTTTATTTTCTGAGGCAAAGTATTTGAGAGTATTTTTTTCATTACTCCATCTTGAGAGTATCTGGCAACCACAAAGTATCGTATCCTTTGTGTTTGTTTCTGAATCTATTACTTCATATAAGCAGATGATTAGTCTACTGTAGGAAAGGATGCTTCATTTATTTTAAACATCATTGTATCATTAATATTATTATTATTAATATTAATATTATTCCAAATTTTTAGGTTTATCTTCTTCTGATTAGTTTAGTTCGCCGAAAAAGAAGAAAACCAAAAAACTGCGAAAGAAGTTTGTCAGAAAATATTCCCGAGAATGGGAAACTAAGCATAAGTGGCTAAACTATGATGAAGAGGCAAAAAGGCCGATTTGTATTGCATGCAAACAGTTACTAGTTTATCAAAAAAAAAAACCATATCGACCGTCATGCTAAAACTGCCAAACATTTAAATAAATTAAAAGCCGCCAACGACAGTGTTAAAATGAATATCGAAGAATATATTCCGAAAAAAATTTCAAACTGCGGCAGAAGTGCTTGCATAGCGGAAATGAAGTTGGTGTTGCGAATGATAATTTGCAATCACTCGTTTAGGTCTATGAATAAATTGGCAAAATTAAATTCTAAAATCTATACTGATCTACGATAGCGAGTATCATAAAAATTGTTTTTTTTTTTTTTTTTTTTACTTTTTTTTTTTAACATAATAATAATTCAGTTAAGGTTCGTTCAAAATCAATCACATTTTTTTTTTTTTTTTAAATATAATAATTAACAAACACAAACTGCGAAGCTTTTGGCTTATCTGCAGAAAACACCCAGAGTCGTTGGCGGGAATCGAACCCGCAACCCTCTGACTGATAGTCTGGCACACTATCGCCTAGTCTGTGAAAATTATTCAAGAAACAGTCTAAAGATAGATTTACATGAAAATTTATTTTGATGTTCTATTTACACGTTTCAAAAATTTGATCAAAATATTCTTTCAATATATTTCAAAATCTTTTGATAAAAATTTGATCAAAATTTGTTGAAGCTAATTTACACTATTGGTAAACTTTTTATATTGAAAATATTGATTTTGATCAGCTGGTTTGCTTCTTTTGTGAAATAATTTTTTATTATAAAAAAAATAATTAACAAGTATGGACGACGACACAATTATCATAGCATCAACATTTTTAATATTGGAGGAAGAAATAGCTGATAATAATGTAAAAAAAGAAGAAAACAAAAGGAACATAGGGTTCGACCTTTTCTTTTGGAAGGTATGTCTCTTTTAGGGAGCGATTGATAAGGAATGATCCTGACTTATATAAAAACTTTGTGCGAATGTCACCAGACGATTTTAATTATTTGTTCTCGTCACCCAATCAATAGAAAAGGCCATTACTAATATGCGGGAATCTATATGCCCCGGAAAACGCCTGGCAATTATTTTGAGATTTTTATCGACTGGGGATAGTTACCCAAGTCTGATGTTCTTGTTTAAAAGATCAAGATCATCGATATGCAATATTGTGCCTGAAATATGCGCTGCATTATATAAAGTATTAAAAGATGAATTTTTAAAAGTAAAACCTAATTTGTTAAATAAAAAATAATATCTATTGGTACAGATGCCAGCAACAGAAGAGTAATGGGAGAGTATTTCCCAAAGTATAAATAAAATGTGGAATTTTCCCAATTCAATCGAGGCATTAGATGGAAAACACATCAATATTATAGAACCAGCACATGTATATGTATTTATTGATACGGTTTTGAATCAAAATAATGAAAGTAGATTCATATTGAATCTACTTGCGAAGCACGAAAAATTGCACTCTTCTCTAATTTTTATCGCAAGTTTATCTGCACTAGCTGTAAAAATATAATATTATTGTAAACAAAGCAAATTATTTTCTTGTTGCTGGAAGTAAAGAAAGTAAATACGTACGAATGTATGTTTTTTTCCAAATAAGCTAACTAATATCCACTCACTTTTGTTTGTCCATTAAAAAAAATTATTTTCCACAAATTGTAAATTCTGTTTGTTTATTAAAAACAACTGTCAAATCGAATCTAGTTTATTAGTCATGTAAACAGCATGATTCATAAACATGATTCAGCAAGTGAAGCAGGTGATTCAAGTCGTCGTGGAAACATAGCATAAACCATTTAAGTCGAATTATTTTAAATATGAAAATCAGAAAAGAAAAACTAGAAATAAGAAACAAGCAAATAAATACAACAAACAATACCTAAACAAAATCGAAGAATTAAAACAAAGGAAGCGATTATAAATAATAATAATTTAAATAAAAGACAAAAAAACAGCTAATTGATATACATAAGTGCTTCCTCATAAAAAGTGCCTTATAGTAGACTGATGATGTGCGAATAAAGTCGCCAACTACGTCAACGCCACAATTGGGGACAGCTGTAACAACAACAAAACACAAAAATTTGGTAACATGCCGGGTTACCAGAAGGAAGACGTCGGAGCGGCCAATGCCCGATCATAAAACCAAAACTACCCCATCATGGACAACAAAGACAACAAGCCAGCCAGGTATCAACAGAATCATCAGCTGCCGCTACAAGCACTTAAGTAAAAATATATAATACACAATTTTGTTTCACTTGTAATTGATTCCATTTAAAACACATAATTCTAACACAAAAAGAAAATTTAACTATGAAACACTGTTAAATTAAAATTAAATTCATTAGTATAATTTCAAGTATTAAATATTGTGAATAATAGCGGACGGAATAAAATACCTTCGAGTCTCTCTTAAAAAGTATAAACTGAAATTAGGGAACTTGTTCCTTAAACACGCAGTTTTTTACGTAATACACGTTCTTCAGTCAGGGCTCATCCTTTTGTGGTCGACTGGACAGTGGATCGCACAACACACTACAGGGAAAATTCGTTCTTTAGCCGTACTGTCCGTTTGTGGAACAAACTACCAGCAGAAGTATTCCCTGCCACTTTCAATATAGGAAAATTCAAGTCAAATGTTCACAAACACTACACCCGCTGTCTTCCCTCCCATAACCTATTTTCCTAGTTTCAACACAATGCATTGCATAAGTAGGGGTCATCCCCTGAGTGCTGGTCCAAAAAAAAAAAAAAACTAATAAGTCAATTAACATAGAAATTTTTAACAATATATGGAGTGGCAAAATATACTTACCAAAGTAAGGTTAATAAACGAAAACTTTGATAAGTCCCATAAATGTCTGAATACCGATAGATTTACGACGAATGAAACATTGCTCAAACACATAGAAACTTTAATAGATTCTCTTGAAAAAATTAGAATTTTACTTAATGTAAACAATACTAGACTAACAGCTTCACATTACACATCATCAGCCGAAGCATTTTACTTAGACGTTAGAGGAAAACTACTACAGTAGCCTCAAGGAAGGGCGTAGAACTAGAAATACCAAATAGCCTCCATGAGGAAGTAATAAAAAACCAAAAGGGTATTGAGAAAATACGAACAAACACTAAAATACAATACAACAACACAGAAAAAAAGCAATATGCTTCAGACATCAATAGAGTTTTTGAACACAGCTGCTAAATTAATACCGGAATATGATGGTAAAGCAGATAACCTGCAAAGCTTCATTGATGCGTTGTGCTTAGTGGATTCCATTAAGGGAACACGTGAAGCAATCGCAATTAGTTTAGTGAAAACCAAACTGAAAGGTGCGGTAAGAAATACTATTTCTAGTGAAACCACCGTACAGGAAATCATAGTTAAACTAAAGTAATCTATTAAGGGAGAAACAGTGTATGTGGTCACAGCAAAATTAATGAACAACAGAATAAAAATGCTAATTCGTACGCGAGTGCATACATTTCCAATGAAGATCAAGTTAATTTGCAAGTGCGTAAATTAATAGACGATGATATAGTATAACCATCCGTTTCCGACTACAATAGTCTAATATTATTAGTCCCAAAGAAACCTTTACCATGTTCAGACCAAAAGAGATGGAGATTAGTCGTTGAGTATAGGGCAATTAATAAAAAGTTAATTGCCGATAAATATCCTCATATGTCTATGGCAGAAAATTTTTAGTCAGAACTGATCACAGACCACTCATGTATCTATTTTCAATGAAACATCCCACATCAAAATTAACTCGCAGAATACAACTTTGTAATTGAATACCTCAGGGGAATAGAGAACTAAGCGGCTGATGCTTTGGCGGGAATAGAGTTCTCTGATATTTGCAAAACTAATATAAATGACATTTTTAAAGTAACTACTAGACTATAAACCTGAAATAAGCAGGGAAGAACAGGTGATATAAGAAATGAAGATAAAAAGAAACTATCAGAAATGTATTTGAAGCCATCAATATACAAGAGTACAGTAAAAAGCCTCGTTTATATTTTAAAAACAAAAATTGTATCATCCAACGTGGAAAAAATAAACTTTATGAATCGCAGAACCATATTATTAATGGAAATATTGATTTAGAACAATTATTGCCAAAGCTTGAAAAAGTATCTAATAATAATGGCCTCGCGTATTTACAATTATCATTGAGATATAACTTGTTTGATAATGTGCACATTGAAACATTTAAAAATACAGGTAATAGTATATTGAAAAATTTCAAAATAGTACTCGTACCAGCACTAACAAAGGTAGAAGCAAAATCTGATGGGGCTAAAATAATCAAAAGATATCCCGATGATCCAGTATGGGGTGGACATCCTGGAGCAACCCGCTTGCTCAGGAAGATTAGGAGAAGATATCACTGGAAGAATATGACAAGAGATATTTCTCGTTATGTCAAAGCTTGCAGTGAATGCCAAAGTTCGAAGTCCCCTGCCAAAATCTGACTTGGCCGCCTAATTCGTGCGATTTAACACCTCTAGATTTTTTATTTGGGGTTTTTTGAAGTCGATGGTTTACGCGAATAAGCCGACGACGACTAAAGCCTTAAAAGAGGAAATTGGACGCTGCATTAATGAAATAACGCAGCATTTATGCAGAAAGCTCATTGAAAATTTCATTGAAAGATCGCGTGTCTGCCAGCAAAGCCGCGGCAGCCATCTGCACGATGTCTTGTTCCATACATGACCTCATTCTGTCTACTTTACGATATAATAAAGTTTCACGATCTTTTTTTAAATATCTGTGTTTTATTTAAAATTTAAAAATATATTATAAAAAGCGTATTAAAATAAAAAATAAGTCATTCATTGACTTTTATCACGATTTTCGAATCACAAATAACTATAAAAAATAAAGGAACATTTATAATTAAACTAAAGATATTTAATTTCACTTTTTTCAAAAGTAAAATTCCTTCTTCGGTGTTTAAATATTTTTTGAAATCAGTGCAGCTCATTCTGAAATATTGTTTTATTATGAGCTCTGCTTCCACTATTTCTAAATGCATTCGGTTTCTCTCTTTTCTCCAAGAATTCCCCATCAAACTGAAAATTCTTTCGGAAGAACATTGGCATGTGGAATTGAATAGCTAAAACTTAAAACTCTTAACATATTTTTAGATCTGGCCCCACTGGAGAGAACGTAAACTGAAAAAAATTAAAAAAAAAAAATTTTACGAAAATACCCCTGCAAGAACTGTGTGACCGAAACTAACCCATAAACAATTTTGCACTAACACAGCAGTGTGAAAGAACTTATGTTTACTGTATGCAACATGTGTTAGGGAGAGACAAAAAATAAGTGGAAGGGAGATAGAAAATCACACAGACACTAAAGTCTCTATCATTTTGTTCATATTTCCCTTAATAACTTGATAGAAACTTTGATGGATATGTATATCTCTCATCAGTGACAGTCATTTTACCCAGCGATGTCAACTTAGTCCTTTTCGGGCTAGATTTAGCCCGATTTTAGTCACTCAAAACGCGAAAAAAAACAAAATTCGATGTGGTTTTCAAAAATGTTTACACGTTCTGAGTCTCAAAAGTTGGCATCACTGATTTTACCTATCAAATGACCGACACTGTTCTTGTAGGGACGTTACCGCTTGGGCACAAACGACGCTACGCGATTTAATGCTAGCATACTAGACAGCTAAATCATTGTATATAAATTAACTAACAACATTTTAGAAATTTTTTCTGTTTGAACGGTGATTGAAAAATATAATTATAAAATTTTGGTCCATGTCGTCTAGCTCTAGCATTGTATCTGGCCTGATTTTTTTAAATAAAGCGTTACTCGCCAGGAAGATTTCAAAAGTGTGACAATCACGCCAAAAGCGTGACGTCTGGACACCCTACACAGAAACAGACATAAAACAAATAATCAATTTCGATTGGAATAATTCTGATGATTAAGAAGATGAGTTATGAATATGATTCCAATGGGGAGAGAGTCATTGAAGAAACAATTGATCAGGTATGTTCATAAGTGTTATCACATTTTAGTTCTATTGAATATATTGAAATTCCGTACAGTTAAGAGAAACAGGAGAAAACATTGAAATAGATTTGTTGAAGAGGATGTACATGCTGATGACGAAGTTGAAAATGAAGGGGATACAGAAAACATCTTCATGGAAGGTTTTGATAAAATCAATCTGGAGAATTTTAAATGGAGGAACTCGCGCCTACCCGTTTGCGAAAATGCTTGGAAAGAAAAATCAGTTTGTAAAAAAGTCAAAGATCTTATAACATATTTCAGTGAGTTCTTCGTTGATGAAATTATAAACAAGATTTGCAACGAAACAAATCTATATTCGATGCAAACCAAAGGCGTAGTTCTAAATTGTTTACCATTCGAGACCAGACGATTCTTTAGCGTATTTATTTTTTAATACAAGTTCCAAATTTATAGCTGAAAATCCAGTTTCAAAATGCAAACGCTGGTGTCATAAAGAAAAAAAGTATATGTACATATATACCTAGACCTGGGGTCAAATTACCGCATTCGTGATCAAATGAGCTATCGTATCGAAAAATGATTTCGTTATCGACATTATAATAAAATGTACTAAATTTCTTGCTCGATATCTAATGACATAATCTCAAATAAGAAAATTACGATAAATTTTACTCGATATCGAATGCGGTAATTTGGTCCCTGCTATTGTTTTTTGAAAAGAGATAAAACTGGCATTTTGTGGTCAAATCTGGCAACTCTAATGTCATTTATGTTCAGTTTGGTTTGCCATTTCATCATGAACAGTTTGACAAAAGAACAACGCTTGCAAATCGTGCAAATTTATTTCGAAAATAACAGTTCAGTTCGCGAAGTTTACAGCAAGCTCCGTCCATTTTATGGTCGACATAATCGGCCATCAGAGCAATTAATTCGGTTAACCATGGATCGTTTTCGCACTACGTTTACTCTATGTGATAATACGCATCCGCAGAGACGTCGAACAGTGCGCACCGAAGAAACAATTGCCGCTGTAGAGCAAAGTGTTGAAGTGGACCCGAATGAATCGATTCGCCACCGTGCACAGCAATTGGAGCTTTGTCCATCAACTTTATGGAAGATTTTGCGCAAAGATCTTGGCTTGCGACCTTACAAGATCCAGCTTGTGCAAGAATTAAAGCCGCGAGACGATGCAATGTGTCGTGATTTTGGTGTATGGGGCGAAAATGAGATTGATCTCGATGCTGATTTTCATCGCAAAATTTTGTTCAGTGATGAGGCTCATTTTTGGTTGAATGGCTACGTCAGCAAGCAAAATTGCCGCATTTGGAGTGAAGAGAATCCACATGAGACCCTTGAGACGCCATTACATCCACAAAAACTGACTGTTTGGTGTGCTCTATGGGCTGGTGGAGTCATTGGGCCATACTTCTTCCGAAATAATGCTGGAGAGGCAGTTACCGTTAATGGAGACCGGTATAGAGCCATGATAACCGATTATTTTGTTCCCGAATTGGATGGCATGAATGTGGATGAGTTGTGGTTCCAACAAGACGGCGCTACATGCCACACAGCGCACGCCACAATCGATTTATTGAAGGAAACATTCGATAAGCGCATAATTTCGCGGAATGGACCTGTCAATTGGCCACCAAGATCGTGTGATTTGACACCATTGGATTATTTTCTTTGGGGATATGTGAAGTCGCTCGTCTACGCCAACAAACCAGAAACGTTAGGGGAATTGGAAGCCAACATTCGTGGCGTTATTGCCGACATACGGCCCCATATGCTCGAAAAAGTGGTTGAAAATTGGACCTGTAGAATTGGCTTTATTCGAGCCAGCCGCGGCATAAAATTATCCTTCCAATAAAGCTAAATTGATGGTCATTAAAACGATTTTCTTGTGTTTTATTTCAATTCGAAGTTCTATACCTCTAAACAAAACACCCTGTAGGAGGCGTAGACCTGGCTGACATGTTGTTAGAGTTATATAAAATTAACCACCGTTCTAAGAAATGTCATTGCTGAATTTTCAATTGATGATTGCAAACGAGCTTCTACACCTTTTAGATTCACCGTCACCATCACTATCTAACATATCACCACAAAGTTCGTCTTCGTCAACAAAACGACCATCCGTTTTAGAACCTACAAAATTCATGCGTCTTGATCGGTCATTGGGTTGAATGTTGAGGAAAAGGAAGGTGTAGACTATGCCATACCGGTATTCCAAAATCAAAATGTTCCACTTATGTTCTAACCCACAACAAATTGTTTTGTTTCATATCACTCATGAAATGTATAAAAAAAATAATAAAAATAACATAAAATATCAATATTCGTTTGTGTTTTCAAAAGTACTACCATGGCGCAATGTTGCTTATAGGCAACATCTTATAACGGTAAAACCAGAAGTGATATAGGCTTGAAATTGATATCAGTTCATACTCAAGGCTCAACTAATTACCTAATGTATTCAAAATATTTTTAAATACGCCCACTTTAATTCTGACATCAAAGGGTTAAGAAAAGTCCGGGGTTCGATGGTATTAGACATTTAATAAACATGAACATGATAATACTACAACATGAGTTCGACATCGCGAAATAAAATGGTGCCATGATCACGGTCTGATAATTAATGCATTCAAGACGAAAATTATGCACATTAAACCACGTCACTTTCTATATACAGATATAAAAATAAAATTTCACTCCGTTGATTGTCTCCATAATAATGAAGCTATGAACATTAATTACAAATCAGATCAATGCTCTTCAACAATAGAAATCGTAAGAACTTACAAATATCTTGGAGTATATGTCGATCATAATTTCAAATGGAAAGTACATATTGAAGATGTTCGTAAGAAATTAAGGAAAGCTGCATATATTTTACACCACCTAAGTTATTGCTCTACTAAGATGGTGCTGAGTCAAGCCTGTTTTTCATTAGTTGAGTCTCACATTCGACATCGAATAACTGCTTGGGGAAATTCGCTAGAATGTAAAAAACTACAAAAAAGTCAAAACCAGCTGTTAAATATTCTCATCAAATATCGTAACTGCAATTCCACAACCACGCCTAATATCTACAACTATAATTCCCTAAAAATAACATATGCGAAGTTGACACAACAATAACAACATAAATATACGACCTCGATGTAAGAAACGTATTTCACACCACTATGGATGGCTATTGAATACTTCAAGGATTCCAGATTTTTATATCAAATAAATCACAAATACCAAACCCGTATGAATTCTGAAGGAAGATACAGTGTACCGAAAATAATAACTATGGAAAAAGCACTTTATCAGTTGTCCTACCAACAAATAAAATTCCAATTGAAATCCTAAATAGTGCAACTAGTAATAACAAAATGAAAAAAAAAAATTAAAAACTTCTTTGTTAATCAGCAATATAATATAAATACATTTAATATTATTTAATTTGTTTCTTTTTTTTTTCACAATCACCTGCACACAAGCCTTAATGGCTTCGCAATGAATTTAATTATTATTAATAATATAATATATAACATAAAAATATATAATATATAATATTTTTTTAATTTAATCGATTGTGCTATGTCCGTCTGTCTGTCCGAGTAAAACACTCTCACATCCAAAATACACAAGCAAACTTCAGAAAATTTTCAAAAAAGTATTTTACATTTTGTCAGGCGGTTCGGTAAATCAGAAAAATTGGTATACTAGAACCAGAGTTATGGACCAAAGAAAGAAAAATATACAGTATACACTATTGTCAATTTAATGACCAAATAGTTCTACCATAAGTACATATGCATCTAATCGCGGTAGCATACTACTTCTTCTAATAAAGGCACCAATACACTCTAACTTTACATCTGATATTTAACAGCCTGTTTATAGAACGCGACTCGCCCAACTCGCGACTAGACGACCGGTGGACGAGTAAGAAATAAAAAGCGTTTATAGAACGCGAGACGATTTTGTCGTGCCACTTACGTTAATTCGCGCATATGTCAAAGTTGTTTGAAACCCTACTATTGCCAACGTGTAAAAAAATATTTTTTGTTTATATTTCTTCATACAAAATTTAAAATTAAATGTTAAATATTAAGATGGCAACCCTACTATTATGAAAAATATCAAATAAACATAAACAAACAAAAAAGCAAAACAAAATTTAAAGAATTTTTAAAATTTTTTGATAAAAAAGTAATTTAAAACGTTTTCTATTAGAAAACAAGGAGTTTTCTGTAACTTTTTAAACAAGTAAGTGTAAATTGATTGAAGTATGAATATATTCATGAATGTATGTATGAATGTATTAAAATTTTGTCTTTATTTTTAGATATATTTTTTTTAAATAAACAAGAATTTATTTTAATTGCCCCAGCTCCCAAGTACATTCCATAGTAGATTTGCTCCTACCAAACTGAGGAGCTCCTGTGGCCAAATGTGGAAACTCCTCCATGCAATCCACCAATTGCCTGAACTGCATTGCTGTAGTTATTTTAATGCTGAAAATTTAAAAAGTCGAAATAAACTAAAGAAAACATTTGTGATATCTACGTGTACTTACTTTTTTTTGTTGAAATATCCATTTTGTGTTTGCCTTTTTCAATGAAATTGTAATTAAATTTTACGCGCGAGCACAATTCTATATTCGTCCAATTTTGACACTTCGGCGACTCTAATCGTCTTGTATATACCAAATAAATTGACAGCAGTTACGTTTTTTAGCAAACTTGTCAACAGTCGTGTTCTATGACCCAAAATAACAAAACTGCTAACATTTCAGCGGTTTTTATCAGCGAGTCCCGTTCTATAAACAGGCTGTTAGTCTCCCCTTATTAGAAGATAGATATTAAAAATTCTAGTATTAACTAAATATAGTAATAAACTGATATATGTATTAATTTTAAGATTTTTAATTATGATTTTTTATTTAACTATTTAAGTTTTTTTTTTAACATGAATTCTGACATTTGTAAATATACATAAATACAAATTTGATAATTTTTTGTTTTTCCTTGTATTATATATTTTTGAAGAAAGTGTATTAGAATTACATGTAAAGTCATTAAAATTACCTTTCATTTGATAATAACTTTATTGTAATAAATTATGGCATTCATCAGCTAAAGCAGCAACATGGCGCTTTTTCGTGAAAAACAGGTATTTTTGAAAACTTTGTGGCTCTTTCGGCACGGGAACGCACACTCGATTGATCTAAAACTTTTGCATATATGAAGACGCTATTAAAATAACTGAACTCCGCTGGTTTATAATGTAAAAAAATATATACATATATTTATGTACTCGTATATGTATTTAAAAATATGTAGCTATATATTTTGAATTGTGTGTTTCTCGCACCAATTTGAAATGTAAATTTTGTTGACAGTTCTTGTGAGAATCTTTTCGCAAAATATTCTTACAAAAACACTTTTTCTCACATTCTTCCAATAACTGTTGGAAAACTATTTAAATGACAGATATTTCTCGCCAAATAAAGTTACAGAAACACTTGTGTGAGAAAAAACATTTTTTGTTTCATTTTACACTGTTTTTGTTGCAATTGACTAATTTCATGCGGAAAATTTTACAATGCGAGAAATACAGAAGCGGGCTACTGGTGATGTATTTTGATTTCTAGGTGGCATCGCCTCATCGCTGTAGTTAGTAGTGCTGGCAAAGTATTGAGTAATGGGTACCGAGTATCGAGTTTTTGCCCTTTTTTTGGATACTCATTACTCACAAGTAGTTACTAGATACTTTCTGAGTTGTATTTTTAAGCAAGTTGAGTGGGAAAATAGTGCATAAAAATACATCACTGTATAAAAAGACAACAATCTGTAATCTACAAAATTAAAACAACCGCCGAAATAAAGCTGTCTATTATTTCTTAAGCTGTTGTTAAAGTTGAATTAAAAGTTAGCTTTACATTTATTTTTGATTTAATAATAAAAAACATACAACGCCAATAATAGTTGAAGACCTATTTTTATTTTTTGAAGAAACTACTTTAATTTGCCGATAAAAACTATGCGTTACAATTTCAAAAAATCCGTTAAAAGTATCGAGTAGTATTGAGTACCCAAATGAAAAGTATTGAATATTATTGAGTAATGGAAAGTAGTAGAATTTGCCAGCACTAGCAGTTAGATAGAATGAAAATATTTAAATGGTTTCGGGCCAAAATGTAAGATCTTACTTTACCTGTGCCTTCAGTATACAAGAGTTTGTATCCATTTCTGGCTAGCCCAAGAATGTCACCATTGTGTATCCCTCTTGACCTAGGGCTAAATCCTCCCATGATCAGCCATGTGGAAAAAAGTGCAGTGCGGATGCTGCCTTTAGAGTGGTACCAAGGTGATCAAAGTGAACCTTCACCATGATTAGGATCTTAGACGATTGTTACGTCGACGTCTTTCGGATCGAAATCTAGAAGCACATCTTCGTCCTCCGCTTCGCTCAGACGACCGAATAGATCTCAAACAATACCGCAGTTTAATTGGGTATCCATTCCATCCTCAGAGTTAGCGGGGTCGTCCGTTTTTACGCATTCCATATCCAGCGAAGCTTCGCAACGATTTAACGATGTCCGTCCATCTGGATGGCTGCCTGTCCATAATGAGTAAAGCACAGGTTATAATTTTAAAGATATTTTAATCAAATTTGGTACATTTGTTTGCTTCTGCACATAGACTGAAATTTGTTATTTATTTATTCTAGCTCCCATACATACGAGTATGTATGTCCTCCCGAAACAAGACTTAATCGGCATAAATAAATGCTTCATTTATACACGTATCCAAACACATTTCGTCACAAATAAATTTTATATAAAAATTAATCAAAGAATATGTGATCAATTTGAAATAATATGAGATTAAAATAATTTTAATTAAATGGATTAAGTTTAACAAGTTTGTTTAAAAATAAAAAGTACTAAAAAGATAATGCAGAAGTAATTTATGATAAACAATAAATAAATACATATTTGTTAATAAATTAAAACCACATGGGGATTTCTATCTCTGTACTGTTTGTTATTAATATTTATTAATTATAATTGTTGGGTTTTACTTTTTGTCATACGATAAGACAAGAAATAATATAGACAAATTATTTTACTATTGGAAATCCTAGCTAAAAGTACGGCGTATAATCTTTTTAACCCTTTAATAACACAGTACAACACAAAAAAAAAAAAAAATATGGGGTTCCGAAGATTGATTGGTGTTAAGAAGACCAAAAAAAAATATACGTGTGTCGGCGTTTTGATAGATCACATCAGAATTTCATTTAAGAAGCGGTTAAAAATTCCTAGCTCTGGCCTGTTCTTCCAGCATATCGGTATATAAAACTATGTTTTCTTTACGTCTGAGGTGTAGGGTATGTTCAGTATTTTTGTAGATAATGGTATGGCAAATATTTATTTAGAACATATTAACCCTCTAACTCCACCCTCATAACGGCATTTTTGGTTTTTTTCTAAGAAATTGTAAAAAACACTCCGAAAAAGGGGAAGGACGTGGATGAAATGTTCTACAAAAATGTTGGCCATAAAATTTTACAATACCGAATACTTTTGTATCTACGTCACTTTGTCTTTAGTTTTGTTGCTAACCTTATTCTTCATCGCCGACACACGTATATTTTTTTTTGGTCTCCTTAACAACAATCCATCGTCGGAACCCCGTAATTTTGGAAAAAGTTTGAAATTGTTCTACAGTGTAATTAATTTAAGTTAAAGATATACAAAATAGTTTGTATTCATATACAATTCTAGACCTGTAAATTGTTAAGTTTCAATTGTAAAATAAAAAAGAAAGCTTTTTGATATATGTACAATGTACATACATATGTATGTATTTATAGATAAGAGATGTCGCGTAAAAACTATTGATTATTGTATATAGAAAATTAATAACAATAATAATGCCAACTTGGTGCGTTTAGCACCATTTTTGGTGCTTTTTTAAATTTTTGGTGCGAAAAATTCTTTAACTGGTGCACGGTGCGTTTTTTTTTTAAATTTTGGTGCGCTTTTTAATTTTTGGTGGCACCAAAGCAAATTCAACACAACTTTTTGTTTCAAAAAAATTTGGAAACCCCTTAGATTCTACACTTATTTTAAAAAAACCCCCCAAAGTTTCATCACTCATATCTCTATTAAATTTGAATTGAGGTACTATTATTCTTATATTTATAATATACTCTACTAATTATTAAAAAAAAACATTTGAATTATTCTTCGCTTACATTTTTATGAACTTACGTAAGGTGAACTATTAGGAATACAATTTATATACATATAAACATCTAGATGGTTAGTTTTATTAAAATCAGGTTTCTCCAAAAATTTCAAGAGTTGCAAAGTCTTCTTCACGAGCTGTGTAAATATCATTCGAATTGAAAAGTTTGAGCATTTCAGGTGTTGGAATTAAATCTTGACATTTATTGTTTAACTTGACTCTTAAAATACTTTCAACTGTTGAAATATTCATTCTGTTTCGCAGCTTACTTTTTACCACATTAAACATAGAGAAAGCTCTTTCAACTGATGCATTGGAATAAGGTAGTAGTAATAAAGATAATCCTAGTTTACTAATTCTGCAAAATTTTGGGTTATTGCCAGCATCCCTCTTTTGTCCAACTTCATACCAAAATTTTTCTAAAGACATCGTATTACTCCACGCTATAAAGTGCAAGTTGCATCGATATCTTCACAAATATTTTTGAAATGAACAACGATACTGGTAATGTCTGGTTGTTTAGCTTTCTGTGCATTTTCGATGGAAAACAGTGACAATTTTTCTATAAGATCAATACTATCTGGAAGTGGTTTTTTTTATTTGGAAACATGTTGCCAAAGTAAAAGTTTTGCAATTTTCGTTAATGAGCATAATGTCTTCTATTTGCATCGAAAAATGTTTTAATGTTTGTAGTTGCCAGATTACTTTTTAAAAATTAGAATCTAAATCGTCATTTCGTTACAATATCTTCGATATGTTCAGTTGTTAAATTATGTACTATACCAAATCGAAAATCCCCTAAATAAATTTTTCTTACCCCTAAATAATATTAACCCCTAAATCTGCCCCTAAATAGAAAAAAGCTCTAAATCTAGGGGAAACCCCCTAATCTGACAACACTGATTGTGAGTTAAATTTTGAGTGGTTAAATGCTTATTTTATCTTTATTAGCTCATTTATTAAAAAAGGCTTTTTTTATTATTACTCTTGGTTGGTTTACGTGGTAGTTCACTACGTGCGAACACTTAAGTAGAGTCGAAGGGACCCCGTTTTAAAAACATTATTACTCTTACTAATAATCGTTGATAAAAAGTTTTTTATAGAATTTATGATATTAAAAAATTTCAAATTAATTCAATAAATATTTGAAACAAAAACGAAATTCTTAACTTGGTGCGTTTTTTATTTGTAAATGGTGCACTTTTTTCTCAATTTTGGTGCGTTTTGAAATTTCAAAGTTGACAACGCTAATCATCAGCGTCAAGGACCGATTGAAAAATTAAAATTGTGAAATTTAAAACCGCCTGATTAGAAATCATGGTGTGACGTCAAAACGGTCAAGTTATTTCCAGATTTTTTCGAGCTGAACCAACAAAAAATTTGTTTTTTTTTTTAATAAATATAATGGCGTTTTCTTTTCTGGCAAAAATGTGACACTGCTAAAGTGTAGTGTGTTACATGGTGAAATTAATTTACAAGGTGACAGCACTGCTACAACAATTACAACAAGGCAAGAAAAACAGGCATTTTTGTTTGTGTAATACTTTTGTTACTGTCAAAAACATCTGGCATAAAATAAAGAAAGCAAACATACAAACATGGATACAAACTGACAACAATAACACAATACAAAATATACAAAAAAAAAACTAACACTTTTAGTAAAACAACTTAAAAAACAAACACACTATTTAATATAAAATAGTTCTTTAACACGTTTAAACTATGTTACGCAGATAAAACGGCGACAAAAACTCACTTTTTTAAATACAAAATAATTTTTTAACTTTTTAATATAAACTTTGACTATTTGTAAACAAGTTTTTGACATTTTCAATTACACCATGATTAGAGCAAAAAATAATCAGCTGGCGCTATGCTGTAATGCCACCATGGTGTGTTCTTTTCTATAAATGTCACACTATAAATTTAAAAGATGGTGCAACTTTCAACCTTTGTATTTTTAGAGGGGGAGAATCGCAAGATAAAACAGCTGACATTAGTTTTGTTTATAAATGTGTATTTGTGTTAAGAAACAAAAAAAAATGTACAAAATGGAAAATATTACTACTTTTTTATGTGCTGAAAAAAATTTGGATGACTTGTTGGATTCATCTTCATTATCTGATGATGATGAAATATTTAATATGATTATGGAAAGAAATCCACAACCGCGAGTGAAAGGATTTGTAGAGAACGTAATTAATAAATACTCTGAAATTGATGTAAGTATGTGATATATATGTATGTATGTATAATTTTTATAGTTTAAGAAGAATTTGCGTATTGGTCTTTTTGAGAGATATTCATTATCTTATTACAAGCGATCTTACCAGTGAGCTATCCGCTTTTTCTTTAAAAAAAACAGCTGTACATGAAAAAAAAAGTGTTACACTGTTGTGATTTTATGTTCTATTCTGACCATTAAATATGCGACATCTTTAAAATGTGGGGTAAACATTATAAAAATGACATAATAAAGGTGTAACATTTTATTTCCGAAAAGAAAACACCATGAAATATGTTAATAATATTTAAGAAACAGAATATAAAAAGAGGTTATAAAATGTGGCTTCCTTTGTGTTCATGTCTGAAGGATGTTACCATCAGCAATATAACGACAAAACATAGAGCGCTGCTATTATATATACTTTAGCTTAAGTTAGTTTTTCGTTAAATTTTATTTTAACATTATGTTAGATTTTCGAGCCATTTTTGTTTTATTATTCGTTGCTTAGACTTTGAAGAAATAAGTATCTACTTTTGATTTATATCGAGCCCTTCATTTAATTGTGAAATAAAACATCATTTTGTATCACTACAATATTGGAAAGAATTTAAAGGAAAGTATTTTCTTTTTATTTACAATAAAAAGCTACAATTTGCCATAATTAAAAACTACCCCTTTTTTTATTAACACAAGCCAAGTTGTTTGGAAACTTGGTTAGCAAATTTACAGGTCCCACAAAACCATTTCAACACACACTTGGTGAATTAACATTTTGGTTAAATTTGATCTCAATAACTTTATTTACAAGAGTTTTATAGGTGGCATAGTAGTTAGAAGTGGACCAATTATATACTCAGGAATCAAATAATAAAGATTGCGTAAATAATGTAAACACAATTTCCTCTCTCTGCGCATGACGTCATATATATAACTTTTGTTAACAATTTTTGAAGAAAATTTAATTTTTCGTCAATATTTTATTCATATTAAAATATATCAAAGAAGTGAACTAAAATATTTTTGTATTATCAATTTATTATTTTTGTTTGTTTCCGTTTGTGTTTTTGTTGTCTTAAAAGTTGTTTTGTTGATTTAGTTTTCTTATCCTCAACCAACGATGCTTTTTCGGGTATAATATCATCATATTGCATTTCTTCACTTTCGGGTAAGACTAAAACGGTTTTCTCGTTTACTTCATTCTCCACCTTCATATGTTCTTCAGTTCTCTAAGAAAATGTTATTAAAATATAAAAATAAAAGTGAAGAACAGGAAAAACAATGTTCTAATGCAGTGAAGTTTAGCCCATACCACAAGTGTGCATTTGTTACTGCAATCCCTAAATACCGACGGAAGGCGTTTTTTAAATGTCAAAATTGCTTATGCTCATACATTTTGTATGGAGCATACCGAAATAACGCGGCGGCAACGCTTTGCTATTGGAAAATCCGATTTTGACAAGGCGTTTCACAGTGAAGTTAGCTGTAAAAGAAAACAAAACAAAAATATAAAACAACAATGTTCAGCTGTTACAATAAACAGGGTCGTTTTATTTATTTGTTTGATAACCCTGGGGGGTTACTCCTTATTTCGATTTGAAAAGAAAATCATTCGAATTTGTATACTTTTTACATTGTATTCGTTGCGTAAATGACAGTTACAACGTTTTTGAAATAATGTTTACCCTTGAAACAACTATTTTCATTTGTAGACACAAACAAGTTTGCGGGAGTATGTACTGACCGGTAAAAATGAAGGCTTCGTCGGACAACTACACAAACATGGTTTCTTAGTTCAAAATGTTCACTGTATAATCCATCAGGCAGCTTCTGCATCAAAATTTCTTTCAGAACATTCGAGCGCATAATTAATAGAATACGTAACGGACATAATTCCCTTACTCATATGAAATTTGTAAGTTTTTTAAAAATTATAAAAGCTGCATATCATGACCTTAAAATGTTTACTGAGGTCCGATGGCTTGCCTTGGATTTAGCAGTTTTGGTAGACATTACAAACTTTTTAAATGAATTTAATTTAAAACTTCAAGGAAAAGAAAAAAGTATACTTGCAATGTCTGAAATTCTTTTGAATTTCAAAACAAAATAATTTTTGCTGCTAACAGAAGTTCGATCTGATGATTTTTCTAGTTTTGACAAAACTACTCTTATATATAACAAGCAAAATTATGCTAAAACATGTGACCATGTATCATTATTAGAAACCCTTTTTTATAATTTTCAAGACCGCTTTAATGATTTTGAATGTATACAGCCTGTGCTTGATGTATTCAAAAATGCTTTTAGTTGTGACATATGCAAGTGTGATTTTGAAATACAATCAGAGCTGATAATACTTAGATCTGAGGTAAAAACTTTCCATATACTTAATACCCTTGACTTAAAGTAAATTTTAGATGGGTCAATATGTCCCTACCTTAAAAAAATGTGTTTAAAATATTTATCCTTTTTTCCTCTACTTACCTATGTGACCAAATATTTTCAGACATGAAAAACATTTGTTCCAAGCAGCGCAATAGAACTACCACGTTGAATTTAAAAAACATTTTACTAATTCGCAATTGTTATGAAAGTATAAGCATGGAAAGTTAATTTAATATCACTAAAGCGATTTTAAACATTATAATAAGGATGTGTCATTCCTAAATCCAAACTTTTTGTTCTAATTTTAAGTGCTTGACATAGTGTTTGCTGGGTAAGCTCTCTCACTAATACATCTTCATTTTTATACCCTACACCACCATAGTGGGGAGGGTATATTGGATTTGTGCATATGTTTGTAACGCCCAGAAATATTGGTCCAACACCCACCTTAGAGTATACCGATCTGCTATGAATCACTTTCTGAGTCGATTTAACAATGTCCGTCCGTCCGGCTGGCTGGCTGTTCATGTAAAGCTTGTGAAGATATTTCGATAAAATTTGGTACGTGATATTTTTTTGGCCCAAGGATGGATGGGATTGAAACTGGTGGAAATCGGTCTATTAGTTCACCTGGCCCCCATACACATGTCCTCTCGAAATTGGGATTTACCGGTCATAAATCTTTGAATTATGCAAGTATGCACACAAAATTCACCAAAAATGGATAATAAATGAAGCTAAATCACATCTTCAAATTTCGTGAAGATCGGTCCATAATTAGTCGTAGCTCCCATATAAGGCCCACTTCCGAAAACCACTTTAAAGAGCATAACTCACTCAAAAATGTTGGTATCCATATAATATTGAACACAAATATGTTTCGTGTATATACATATAATATGATACAAGTTTCTGATGATTGGTCCATAATTAGTCGTAGCTCCCATATAACGCCCACTTCCGAAAATCACTTTAAAGTGACAGACGACAGAGTTAATGCGCATTAAAATCTCACTAATTTGAATTAAGATTTTACCGTGACAGACGACAGTTTCTGAAAATTCTGAAATTACTTTTGCTGAAACTGTTTCATAATGCAAAACTTGTTCATGCACTAGCAACCATTAACCTGAACGTGTTGCTACATGTGGGGACCGCAGTGGGACACTCTGAAATAAGAGAAAGGCAATTGTGGAAATCTATTTTTATTATTTTAATTTTACAATTGTCTTCTTCTTCTTTTAGAATAGAAACAATTTGATAACATATTATTGATTTTCGATGATGTTGCCATATTGAAATAGCTAAATGCAGTATAAATTCAGTTTGATTTTGTGTATTTACGTCTAACTTAATGCGCATTAAGATAGGATAATTCACGAGTTAATTTGAATTAAGACTGTTAATGCAAATTAACTGTGTCGTCTGTCTACGCTACAACTCTCTCAAAAATGTCGGCATCCAAATAATATTGAACCCTAATATATTTCATATGCATGCAAATAATACGGCACAATTTTATTATGATCGGTCCATAATTAGTCATAGCTCCCACTTCCGAAAATCACTTTAACGATCATAAATTTCTTAAGAATGTTGGTAATCAAATAAAATTCGACACAAATAATATACAGAAATGATGACACCTAATTTTATAATGGTGGGTCCGTAATTAGTCGAAACTCCCATATGAGACCCTTCCCGTAATCAACTTTAACCTCCTTAAATCTGTTAAAAGTATTTATGTATATCGAGAAAAAGTTTAAAATACACAATATTTATATTCACAGAAATCATGACACTAAATTTTTGGATGATCGGTCCACAATAGGTTATATCTCCCATATAGCCCACATTTCTGATTATCTGTTTTAAACATATAGTGGGTGTAGGGTATTATATGGTCGGGCTTGACCGACTATACTTTCTTACTTGTTAATTTTGAACATCACTGTTCTAATGAGATATTTAATATTGTAGATGACGAAAATCGTGATACAGAAAGTGATATCGAGTTAATTTCTAATGAAAATGGTTCAAAAATTATTAAAATGGTATCACGATTTTCGCCCTACAAGAAGATGTGTTGATAGTTTACTTAATGTATTAAAAACTGAAAATCTTAGAGTTCCTACTATTTGCAACGGCCTCCTAAAGACTACAAAGAAAACTACTGTAATAAGAACAGTATCTCCAGGTACGTATTGCATATCACCTAGGTTTAAAAAAAAGTTATTAAAGATTCCTGAAAATATTGCAAAATACTTAAACACTATTTATATAGATGTCTCTTAACAAGTTCCGGAACAACTATTTGATCCATAATAGGTGAATTAGTAAACATTCCAACTGTGTACGTTTTTTCTAATAGGTTCTTAAAACGGAATAAAAAAATCTAGTAATGTTGATAATTACCTCCATGATTTCATCTATGAAATGAATGATCTTAAAAGGGATGATATATATTTATATGGTAAACATATAAATGTAAGCATTAGAGCATTTATATGCGACACACAAGCTCGCTCCTTTCTGTGCAATGCAGTAGGTCACAATTCATATAATGGGTGTCCAAAATGTTACCAAAAATGCTCAAAATTAAACAATAGCGGTATTCACACCGAGCTTGTTAGTTTGTTAGTCGTTAATCGTTACTTTTTTACACGCATTTTGTTTTTGTATATTTAACGCGCTAACGGATAAACATTTAACAAATTAACGACACGGCACCCCTGATAAAATAGTTGTTAGTTGGTAACTCACAATCAGAAAATTTCTGCATTATTAAGTTATTTGTAATTAAACTATTAAACTTCGATAAATCTTGTCTACTTACCGTCAGCAAACGTTATTTGTGTCAAAGCATGAGCAATTAAATGGGTTACAATTGTTTTTTTTACACTTTCTCGTGGCATGTTTTATTTTGTCCAGAATAATAAATTGTGTCAAAACAATAAATCAGCTGTTTTACTACGAAAGTTACCAGACTAACAAAGTTTTAAAAAGGGGGTCGTTCACAGTTGGTAACTTTAACAAATTAACAAACTACCGACTAACAAACTAACAAGCTCGGTGTGAATACCGCTAATGTAGTAACCTACCAGTAAAAAAAACTCGTGTTTTTTGAAGCACTTAAGAGAAAAAGCGCATAGTCGAGCGCTTCAATAAAAGCGCTCTTTTGAAGCAGTAATAGTATGTTTCCACGACGACTAGAATCACCTGCTTCGCCTTCTGAATCGTGTTTATGAATCATGCTGTTTACATGACTAATAAACTTGATTCGATTTGACAGTTGTCTTTAATAAACAAACAGAATTTACAATATGTGGAAAATAATTTTTTTTAATGGACAAACAAAAGTTAGTTAGCTT
Organism: Bellardia pandia; assembly: GCA_916048285.2. NCBI lineage: Eukaryota > Metazoa > Arthropoda > Insecta > Diptera > Calliphoridae > Bellardia > Bellardia pandia. The sequence goes on from OU696533.1 coordinate 68,009,471, forward strand.
ATTTGAAAAAAACATACATTCGTACGTATTTACTTTCTTTACTTCCAGCAACAAGAAAATAATTTGCTTTGTTTACAATAATATTATATTTTTACAGCTAGTGCAGATAAACTTGCGATAAAAATTAGAGAAGAGTGCAATTTTTCGTGCTTCGCAAGTAGATTCAATATGAATCTACTTGATTCGCTCTTAAAATTTTGAATGGTGAAGCAAGTTGTTTCACTCATGATTGGGGTGTGAAGCATGAATAGAGAGCGAAGCATGTACCGTGGAAACGTAGTATAAATGCTTACGAATAAAATATACAAAAAATATGCTTTTTTAGTGATGACAACGAAGAAGGCTTTAAAGCGAAAAAATAAAAATGAAATTATAGCGTACAGATTTACGTATGACAACGAAAGGCAATTACAAAACGAATATCGCGCTTCTCAGTTACTATGAATTTTTCTTAAGCAAAAACATTCAGATAGAATTGAAAAAACACTTTAGGAAAGTGCTTTATTTGCATGTTTGATTAGATTAAGAGAAGCGCTTATTGTCATACAAAAATCTTGCATCCCTTCAACAGGTTTGAAGCGATTTGAGGTATGAATTCATACATAAAACCTGCTCCTTTCGGAGCACATTTTTTACTGGGATATTCCTCCTCTTTATCAGATCTAAGAACTGATGAGGACTTTTTTTGTACAGAGAGCAACCCGAGTTTCACAAAGTTATTCTAGAGGGTAGCCGCAGCGCTTTGGAAGACCATGGAATTAAAATGGTGACCCAATTTCCACTTGACCCTAAGCACTTGGTTGATTTGGGTGTTGCCGAAAAAATTATACTCCTATTAATAAATAACAAAAGTAGTACAAAAATGACAACCGAGAATAAGATTATTCTTTCAAAAAAGATTGTTGAATTATCACCACACATTCCAATTGAATTTCAAAGAAAGCATCGAGGAATTAAAGACATTTCAAGGTGGAAAGCCACAGAGGTCCGACAATTGATTTTATATTACGCCCCACTGGTCCTAAAAAATATTGTAGATGCTGATTTTTATTATGAAATACTTTTACTTCATTTGGCATATCGCTTAGTATCAGCACCAAAACACTTTTGTTCCAATATAAATAATGCTAATGAGCTATTGCATATATCTGTTGCAGATTTTAGAAAAATATTTGGGGAATCTAGCATAACTTTTAACGTTCATGGCCTGTTACATTTGCCGCAGTGTGTCAACGATTATGGTATAACGTATAACTTGTCGGCCTACGCATTCGAAAACTTTTTGCAATATTTAAAAAAAATCAATTCCATGTCCTACCAAAACTATTTAAATTTAATAAGTCCAAACAATTATTGTGCTATAAAACCGTTTGCCCCAATTGTTATTACAGGATTTTCCGAAGAAAACGGAGGTTATATTAAGAGAAAAAAATTCACAAACTTAAGAAATTTGTTTGAGGAGCCTGTGTCATCTTCAAGTTTAGGAATCCAAATATGTGATATTTTACCTGAAATTGAGGAGGAGTATTTTCAATTAAAAGATGTGTTTTGCAAACTAATAGTTTTTCCTATTGACAATTCCTTCCTCTTGGTTCCACTTTTACATAGTTGTCATTAATATTTTCTTCCTAAAAAAATTTAACCGTAAATAAACTTTACATTAATTCAATTTTTCAGAATAAGCAAAATGGCAGAAAAGGCTTACAAAAATTTGGATGTGAAAATAAATGGTAAGTTTAAATCTATAAATATAAATAAAGAAAATAAAAATAATTTCATAATTTCTTTTAATTTACAGAATTAGAAAAGCAAATATCTGAGGTTCGAAAGGACGTGGACAAACAATATGGTTTAATTATCAATGAGTTGGCGGAAATCAAATTTAATTGGATCAAATTATAAAAAGGAATTTACAAGATAAAACACTTAATGGAGTTTTCCCTATTAAAACAATTAACGATCTAAAAAACTTGGATGAAAGAGCGTCAACAATTGGTGAAGAACAGTTAATTAACATTGTAAACAAAGAAGTACGAACCGGAGGACTTATCAAAAATCTCCACAATTTACTTGGAGATGAAATAATAAGAGATTTTAATTATGATGGTCTTCAAAATAAAAAGGCATTCAAATGTTTCTCTACTGTTGATGCATCATTTTTTAAAGCTGTTGAGTCCGAAGTTAATACTTTTGATAATTATAAGAAGATTATAAAAAATGCTTTTAAAAACGAAAAAAAAAATAGAATGTATAAAGAAAAATGTTTAAAAGAAAAGAAATATATAGAAGTAATGTTATTTTTTATTCATGAATAGTTATTTTTCCTTATTTTTCATTTTATTTAATTTAAATATTAAATAATTTTTATTATTTAATAAATGACATACAAATATGTAATATATATTTTTATTTTAATTAATTTTTAGAAGACATATTTACAGATGTTCTACAGAAGGTCTTCCGATAGATCTTCTATAGGCTTCCTTCAAACTTCGGAATGTCTTTTATCATTCCTACTTTAGGCTTCCTTTTATCATCCCTACTTTAATTTGCCGTTTAGAAGGCCTTTATCAGAAAGCCTTTAAACAGGGCTATAATTAAAAACCTTTTAGAAGCCCTTTAAGTAGAAGCGAGCAGGTAAGGCCATGCCCGCAATGACGTCGAGTGTAAAAAATTCCTAAGTATGGAATTGGAGGCGTAGTTCTTGTGTCTGCTAAATAAGGCCTGTTTACTCCTTCCATTTATCACTGGGATGTTTTTGCTTGTGTAAAATACACAAGCAAAGTTTTTGAGGTCACCAACTACATGTTTTTACTCCGTTATATAAAGTTTGACATATACAATGTAAAAAACACATAATGTATAGGTGCCTTAAGCAAACATAAAAATATTTTTGACTTGTGACGTCACAAGAAGAAATTTTACTCTCATAGTTTTGTGTAAAATATAACGGACCTGCGCAATGCGAAATCTTTATTATTTGATTCATGTTATAGAATACTAGCTTTAAAATCCAGTATCCAGTAATATCATTTTTACTATATGTACATGTATGTATGAGTTCTGTGTATTTCGATTCGAAAAGAAAATCATTTGAATTTGTATACTTTTTACATTGTATTTCGAAAGCTTTTGCTTTCGAATCGAAATACACAGTAACCCCCCTGTATTAAAATTTTTGATCTTCATAAAAGTTGGATCGATATCGATATTTATTAGACATATTTGTGGTTTTTTGTTTTCCTGTTCTTATATGACAGCTACGAGTAATTATGGGCCGATATTTATAAATTTCGGAACCGACCTATGTTCTCAAAATCCGGCAGTTTGATTTTGGCATAGTTATATGAATAGTTATATGATCGTTAAGTATAATCATGGATCAGTACCGTTATTTATAAGAGACTAATTAGTATTGAAGTGATTTTCGGAAATGGATCTTTTATGGGGAATATGGCCCAAAATTCACAAAATTCTGTTGTATGATTTTTGTGTATATGTTAATTATCTGTGTAAAGTTTTGAGTCGGTACCTCTATTTATAAGATATATATAAATATTAATGTCTTTTTCGGAGCTATGACCATTCTAAAATTTACTACAACAATTTATATATCTATAAGGATAATTTGTGTTGAATTTTACCTCGAAACAATAATTTTACGATATTGATATCTATTTAAGTGAATTTTGAAAGTAGACTTTATATGAGGCCTATGGTAAAACATGGACCGAACTAAACAAAATTTCCTATTGCGTTTTGAATGTACATTTTCTGAATTTTGTATTGATATTGCTTATTTATATGCATTTATGCAATACTGACCCATATTTCGGAAAGAAATTTGTATGGGTGACCGATTATTTCTATTTTCATCACAGTTTTTCCTTTTGTCATATAAATAACGTGTACAAAATTCCATATCTGCAATATATTTACACAAAATAACAAAAAACAAATGATTTTATTTTTTTATTTTATTTATTTATTAAAAAATTTATTATAATTAAAATTACAATAAATCTAAGGCTAAAAGCACTAGCATCAATGGCTATCGGCTTAATGATAAATATCGTTTTTTGATGGAGGTTGTCACAAATTTTGGTTCATCACTCTTGTTATACCATACCGATTTTCCTGACTTTCAATACCAAACTGTTTAGAAGAATTATAAACGATTTTTTGCAAACTTTGCTGATTGTTGTTTCGTCTTTTGGCCTTAGGAGTGTTTTACACAGACAGACAGACGGACATATCTCAATCGACTAAGATCATTAATTAAAAATATACACTGTCGGACAAAAGAAAGTGCGATTTTGTAACCTTCTTCATTTATTTGTGATATTTTGCTATAATATATTTATGTATGTATTATTGACTATTTATTCACAGTCTCGTGGTTTGTTGTAGTATCTACAAAAACATTTCAATTTTATAAAGTCGCTCATTTATATTTCTGATATAAATATATTGAAGTGCACAAGAAATCACCGCGACAAAATAAAGTGTGGTTTTCTGTTAACCTTAAGATTAGAATTATATTCCTTTTTTTTTTTTTTGAATTTGTGGTAAGGTTTTAAAAAATAATAAATTATAGCGATGTACAAAATAAGGCTAAATGCAAACAGTGTTCTAAGTATAAGATATCGGAATCTGCGGTCAGAAAAATAATTGCTTTGTATAAAATAAGAAAGTCAAACAAAAGCCTAAAGAACTTATGTGACAGAAAATGTAATACTATGTTTCCACGACGACTTGAATCACCTGCTTCGCCTTCTGAATCATGTTTATGAATCATGCTGTGTACATGACTAATAAATTTGATTCGATTTGACAGTTGTCTTTAATAAACAAACAGAATAAAAAAAAACAGAATTTACAATTTGTGGAAAATAATTTTTTTTAATGGACAAACAAAAGTGAGTGGATATTAGTTAGCTTATTTGGAAAAAACATGCATTCGTACGTATTTACTTTCTTTACTTCCAGCAACAAGAGAATAATTTGCTTTGTTTACAATAATATTATATTTTTACAGCTAGTGCAGATAAACTTGCGATAAAAATTAGAGAAGAGTGCAATTTTTCGTGCTTCGCAAGTAGATTCAATATGAATCTACTTGATTCGCTCTTAAAATTTTGTATGGTGAAGCAAGTTGTTTCGCTCATGATTGGGGTGTGAAGCATGAATAGAGAGCGAAGCATGTACCGTGGAAACGTAGTATAAGACCACGAATCTAGACGATGAACATAATGCAGTTCTAGAAAAAAGAAATTCTTTTACTATATTGCGTTTCGAACTGTCCAAAGAAGACTTAGCAAAAGCGATCTAAAAATTACGTTCGCTAAGAAAAAGCCTCTTCTACGAGCTGCAAATAAACAAAAAACGCTTAGACTTTGAAAAGAAGTATATACATAAATATTAGATAAAATAGTTACTGTATTAAAAATACAACTATAATTTATAATTATTAGGAAATATTAAATACATGGTTTAATCAAAAAACGAGAAATATTTAAAACCGCACATTGTTTTGTATCAATATACACTATTGATATATGGAACCGAAACATTGGTCATTGCCATTTTTTACCAAAAATATAAAATTGTGGACAATCAAATTTTATTTTATAAAGTTAACAAGTCTTTTAAAGCTCCATAGTAGAAGCATTTAAAAGAAAATTTGTTTTTTTGAAACAAATTATGAATATATTTTCTAATAATATTAAAAATGTATAAACTTGTGGCCTCAATGAGTACATTAAAATATATTAATGCAGTTAAAAACCAAACCAAAACACATTATTTTTTAGTGCACATTTTATGTTTTAGGTGCATTTTTTTATGCGCATAAAACACTTCTTTTTTAACATATTTTTGGTTGCCCTGCTTATCAGTATAGATTTGAAAACTTAAAATGATTTAAAGTTTAAAATCATTATTTGGAAGACTTTATTATTTAAATTTTAAATGACCTATTTTATATACTAGGGTTCAAACTAAATTTTCATTCAAAACCTCATATGGCGGTAATATAGGCAGTTTTTGATTAATGTGCTTAACTTGTGGGGAATATAAAAAAATGTTTTTTTTTAGTTTATAAATTGTTAAATTACATTCAAGATTATTATGATCATCAGACAAACTCTGTAAATAATGGTAAAAATTGGTAATTACATCAATTGTTTATGGTCAAAATTAGATAGAATAGAAAAGCATTTCAAATAAATTATGTTGCTCGTAAAATTTGCGCTAAGACTGAATAAAAAACACTAAATAAATTTATCTCTCATTTAGGGATGCCAATTAGTTAAAATTGAATTTGACAGTTTAGTATCAATAGTAAAAGTAAATGGTTCTGTTGGTTGTTTTTGAAATGGTTTTCAATTTTAACAATCGAACGATGTCAGTTTAATGAGAGCATATACATATAATTGTAAGGAAAAGATGTGTTAACTTAAATAAAAAATAGCCTTTGAAAGGCTGTTTTAAAATTTAAAAAAAGGATAAAAAAGCCAAAAGCTCAAACATAAATTTAGGGTCTAAAAGGTAAATAAAAAGGCCTTTAAAAAGGCTAAACTGGCAACACTGCTGGTTAATTAAGAGCCAGCGTATGTAGAAACCAGATCGGTACATTATGATTAATTAGAGTTTTGTGTTCGTTGTTAACCTATCACTAGATAACATAATTTCAGATTCGATGATTAATCCTCAAAATTCATCGAATTCTATCATTTAAATAGCTGAGAAAAATACAATTTCTCTTAAATCAAATCGATGTAAAAATTAATTGGATAAATTCCTTTGTAAACTTGTATTGCACTAACAGCCATCCCTAAATACCGACGGAAGGCGTTTTTTAAATGTCAAAATTGCTCATGCTCATACATTTTCTATGGAGCATACCGAAACAACGCGGCGGCAACGCTTTGCTATTGGAAAATCCGATTTTGACAAGGCGTTTCACAGTGAAATTAGTTGCAAAAGAAAACAAAAAAAGAGAAATAAAACAACAATGTCTAGCTGTTTCAATAAACAGAGTCATTTGTTTGATAACCCTGTTTTTATCGTTTTGACATAACATTGCCGCTTTTGTTTAGGGATGGGGTATTAGCGCTAACGCTGAGCGTAAAAATACGTTCCGCTTTCCGTCGGTATTTAGGGATGGCTGTAATTGTTAAAATACATATTTAGAAACTTCATTATAAAGTTGGATTTTTAAAAGATTAAAAACATGAGTTCTCCTAACTTTTAGTAGTTTATCACGCAACAGTCTGACAAAGAACTCCTAACAAGAGACATCGGTGGTGATAAAGTAGGAGATGTTAGAATTCTGTAAAATGTTTAGGATATATACAAATGTCGAGTACTGACAAAATTATTTTCCATAAGTTTATTCACTTCTTCCACATTTTATTTTGCAAGTAATTCGGTTGCTCGTGAACGTCAGAAGATATTTCAAGGCAATTTTACACAGGCAGCACGGAGGTTTTTCTGTATTGATTATCACTCATATCATAAACACATGTATAAATTAACTTTAAATGAAAAATGCAATTTCCCTTCATTTTTCATTTATTTTTATTTTAGTTTTTAGTTTCCAGGTATGAGTTAACAAATATAATTCCATGTAGTTTTTATACCCTTCACCATCGTGAGAAGGGTATATATAAGTTTGTCATTCCGTGTGAAATTTCCACAATATAATTTTCCGACCCTATAAAGTATATATATTCTGGATCCTTATAGATAGCGAAGTCGATTAAGCCATGTCCGTCTGTCTGTCTGTCTGTCTGGATGTTGAAATCAGTTTTTTGAAGTCCCAAGATATGTTCAGGATCCAAACCTTCAATAATTCTGTCAGAAGTGCTTTCGAGAAGTTTGCTATTTAAAATCAGCAAAATCGGTGTAGGTCAACCAGAGTTATGAACCAATATGTGAGACCACCTCTATAAAAATTTGATATTTTTCGTCCATTTTATTGCAATATTTTGAAATATATTGCAGATAATACCATGAAATTTTGTATACGTTGTTTGTACTATAACAGAAGAAAGTGTGCGGAAAATAGTAAGAATCGGTCCATGATTTATCATAGCCCCCATACAAATATATATATTCCCGAAATATGGCTTAATGATAAATAAATGCCTATAAAATTGGAATATCAAGACAAAATTCAGCAAAAATAAGTTTTATACAAAAATAAATCACAAACCGAAATTTTTTTTAGTTCGGTCCATATTTGACCATAGACCCCATATAAAGTCCACTTACAAAATTCACTTAAATACATATAAAACAGATATAAATAATGTTAAACGGCTAAAATTTGACATAAATACTCTTTATAGGCAAATAAATTATTGTACCAAATTTTATGGTGGTCGGCCCAGAATTGGTCATAGCCCCCATACAAAAATCTTCCCGAAATATTGCTCAATTATACATAAATGCTTATAAAATTGGAATATCAAGACAAAATTCAGCAAAACTAAGTTCTGTGCAAAAATAAATCGCAAAACGAAATTTTTTTTAGTTCGGTCCATATTTGACCATAGACCCCATATAAAGTCCACTTCCAAAATTCACTTAAATACGCATAAAACAGATATAAATAATGTTAAACGGCTAAAATTTGACATAAATACTCCTTCTAGGCAAATAAATTGTTGTACTGAATTTTATGGTGGTCGGCCCAAAATTGGTCATAGCTCCCATACAAGGACCACATCTGAAAAAGACATTTTTCCCTATATATATTGTATAAATATCGTTACCGACTCAAAACTTTGTACAGATCATTTACATACATACAAAAAACATTCCACACAATTTTGTTAATTTCGGTCTATTTTTAACCGTATGCTCCATATAAAGCCCTCTTCCGAAAATCACTTTAATACTCATAAATCTCTTATAAATAAGGGTACCAATCCAAAATTTTACACGGATTATTTACATACATGCCTAAATCAAACTGCTGGATTTTAAGAATATCGGTCCATATTTGACTATATCCCCCACATAAGGTCCACTACCGAAATCCACGTTAATACTAATATATATCGTATATATAACATTATTATGTTGAAATTCTACGTGAAATATCCTCATATGCATGAAAATAACTGTTCCAAAATTTAAGAAGATCGGCCCATAATTTGTCATACCTGCCATATAGAAGCATTTCCAAAAAACAAATAAATTCGGGTCAAAAAATATTCTTTTCGGATTTAACCCATATTCGGTCCACATTTTATAATCATGATATATATCGTTGGAAAGGTATTTTTAATACCTTTTATTTAATGTATTACAAATTATCAGACACCCAGTAGTTCCCGAGCTATAGGCCTATATATTTTCAACTTTAAGAGCCCGCCCACTCGAAAATAGGCGTGACCGCCAACAAATTTTTTTTTTGCTGGTATCTCCTCTAAAAGCCCTATTTGATTTTTTTTTTTTTTTTTGAGCAAAATCACTAAAATCGAATTGTACCCCTTTTTTATACTCTGTTTGTTAAATTACACTGAAGATTATTATGAACATCAGACAGACTCTGTAAATTATGGTAAGAATTGGTAATTAAATCAATTATATATATATTGATTCCTATGGTTCCAAGTTGGAACAAAGGGCCGTAACAAAATTCTTCCATTGGGATCTGTCCTGTGCGATTAGCCTGATCTCAGACCATGTTCTTCCTGTTTCGCTAATCTCGGATTCTAGTTGCCTTCTCCAGGTGTTAGCTGGTCTACCTCTTCTTCTGCTGCCATGAGGGTTCCAGTCAATTGCCATCTTTGGTATATCATCATGGGGTCTTCTCAGAATATGGCCAACCCAGCTCCATTTCCTCTTTGCAATTTCTATGCGAATCGGTATTTCACCTGTTCTTTGCCAGAGGTCTCTGTTGGAGACTACGTTCGGCCAAAATATTCGCAAAATTTTTCGCAAGCAACGATTAACAAATACTTGCAGGGATTGGATATCACTTGCAGTAGCGTTCCAGGACTCGCATCCATATAGCAGGATAGAGCGAACATTAGAGGAGAAAAGTCGAAGCTTGGTTTTTGTATGTATTTGTGGTGACTTCCATACTCTTTGTAATGCACCAAAACTCTGTTTTGCTTTCCTTATGCGAGATGCAATATCATCACGTGAGCCGCCTGTTGTTGATATGACACTTCCTAGATAGCAAAACGATTGGACATCTTTGAGTTCTATGTTGTTTACTCGAAACTTGGAGAGATTAGTCGAATTGATACGTAGAGCCTTAGTTTTGTCAAAATTAATGTGAAGACCAACACCCGATGCTAGCTGATGTATCTGGTCCAATTTGGCTGACATGTCGGTAAAGTTGTGTGCGAGCAGGCAAATATCATCAGCATAATCAAGGTCTTCCAATCGACCATTCATGCCCCATGTAATGCCTCTTCTTATTCGGGTTGCTTGCTGCATAATTGAGTCCAATACAATATTGAATAACAGAGGAGATAGGATACATCCCTGTCGTACCCCAGTGCTTATACCAATCGGATTGCTTAACATGCGTTCATGCAGTACTCGACATGTTGAGTTGCCATACAGAGCTTTGATTAAGTCGATTAGCACAGGTGGAACTCCCTTGCATCGAAGTGCGTGCCAAATTGCCTGATGGTGGATCGTATCAAATGCTTTGGCGAAATCGATAAATATCAGGTATAGTGGAGATCTCCATTCCACCGACTGTTCCACTATGATCCGTAGACTATTTATATGGTCGGTGCAAGATCGGTGTGGTCTGAAACCAGCTTGCTCATTTCGAAGATCTGCTGAAATTGATGATGCCAGTCTAGCATGGAGTATAATCGCTAAAACCTTATTAATCATGGTTAAAAGAGTTATACCCCGCCAATTTCTACACTCTGTTAAATCTCCTTTCTTGGGTAATTTTATTATCACTCCTTCACTTAGTTCAGCAGGAAGAGAGTGTGATGTCCAGAAGTCTCTGATAATAGGGTAGATTATTTTAGCGCTAAGAGTCGGATCAGCCTTAAGCAGTTCGGAGTTAATGTTGTCTACGCCTGGTGCCTTGCCATTCTTCAGTGCACGGATTGCAATGACGATCTCAGTTTCGTCTGGACAAATTGTATTTATGTCGAGTCTGATTTGGTGTGAAGTACAGTGACATTGCCAGACAGTTGTAGGTTGCGGAATTGACAGTATGCCGGCATAATAGTCGGACCATATTGCCAGTTGCCGCTCCGTGGACGAGGCAGTTCCTCCCATCGGATCCTTAAGCGGATGTGTGGTTGAACGGGAGTACCCTGATATCTGTTTTGCAATTTTGTACAAATCCCTGCTTCGATGTGTATCGGCAGCTGACTGTGCTTCTATGGCCATATTTTCCACCCAAACCCGCTTGTCTCGCCGCGCACTTCGTTTTACCTGGCGATCAAGGCTGGTATACTGTGCCTGTAGGTTAGATTTAGCAGATCTTGTTCGGGCAACGTTAATGGAACCTTTAAGTTGTCTTCTATCTTCAATAAGTTGCCAGGTAGCGTCTGAGATCCATGTTCTACGTTTAGGTGGAGGATGACCAAGATGTTGCTTCGCACTGTCTGTGAAAATGCTTTTTATAGCATTCCATTGGCCTCTATTGCTGTTCGGGATATCTTCATAGCAAGTCGTTAGGGAGCCAACGTAACTTCTGAGAATATTTGAGGATTTTAATTTGGATACATCGTATCGTCTTGGCAAAGACCGTGTTGTTAGTCGTCGGATTGCAGATGTCCTTAATCGTAACTCTCCTACAAGTAAATGGTGATCTGACGCTCCATCTGCCCCACGTCTATTGCGCACATCTAGTAATGAACCCCGCCACTTCTTGCTTATCGCAATGTGGTCGATTTGGGTTTCTGTTCTGTGGTCAGGGGAAACCCAAGTTATTTTATGCACATCCCTGTGAGGAAAAATAGTACCACCGATTGTAAGATTACTGGTTGCGGTAAATAATTTGCCGTTCTCGTTCATTTGCCCCAGTCCATGAGTTCCCATAACGGATTCAATATTCGTGTTAACTGAACCTACTTGAGCGTTGAAATCACCGGTAAGAAGTAAAATATCACCAGTAGGTGTGTCTTTCATTACCTTTTCCAGGAGGCTGTAGAAGTTTTCCTTGTCATTGGGATCTGAGATTTCAGTAGGGGCATAGCATTGAATGCATGTGATGTTGCGAGCCCGGGTATGCAGACGGATGGATATAATCCTATCAGAATGAGGTTTCCATGCCATTAGGGCGCTCTTGGCCTCTCTAGAAAGAAGGAATCCTACGCCGTTCGATCGAGGGAGACCACTTGGCTTGCCAGAATATAAAAAGGTCAAGTCACCGTCGGTTGTTATTGTGCCGTTATCGGGCCACCTTGTTTCACATAAACCAAGGAAGAGAAGGTTAAAGTTCCTGAATTCCTTGCAAATTTGGGCCAATCTTGATGGTTCCAGAAGCGTTCTAATATTCCATGTTCCGAATCGTGTCCTTGATTTAAAGCTAAAAGTCGTCAACAGTTGGGGATCATTTTGGTTTCTATTCGTTGCGGTTTCTGTAATCAGTAGAATTTAAGATGAACCGGTGATTAGCCGATCGCATCCGATTCTGGTACCGGGGCTGCCGGTTGTAGCATCCAGAAATGCTAGAAAAAGATATAAGTTGTTGAGATTGGCTATTGAGTGGCGCCAATTACTCGCCACGTCGCTCCAAGGATCATTGGCAACTCGGGTATTTACAGGTGCTCTAAGCGAGACCCCCCGAGACTCTCCCCTTGAGACCGCTGAATTGTCCGCGACTGCTTATTTTATTCGCAGCTTCCCAGCATATCTGCTGGGGTTTCCACTATCCGCAACCCGTGGACGCGTCTGATAGCATTCAGCTATGCTTCCCGAGGCAGTAAGTACCATGTAGTATGTAATTTTACACATTATATGCTACTTAGCCACCACTTGGCAATTATTCAAATTAAATCAATTAAAATGGTAAAAATTAGACAACATTTGAAAATATTTAACATAAATTATGTTGGTCGTAAAATTGTCTTTCAAACAATATATCAAATACTAATAAAATTTACACTAAGACTGAATAGAAAACACAAAATTAGGATATTCTAGTCTAGTGTAGTTTCTGTATTTCTTATTACGCTTAGGTGAAGGGCACGAGATGGCTTGTAAAAAAAAAAATTAAAAAATTCCTGGTAAAACTTGGAAATTTTAAGTTTTTAATATATTGCATCCTTTTCACTTCTCATATCACGTGATGCTATTTAATTTTTATGTACATATATAGATATAGAATATGTAATACTGTGTTCAGACATGATAATCGCAATAAACGTCATTATTGAGCTCAATATTCCATATAAAATCTCAATTAATTATAGCTCAATAAGTACGAAATTGTTATAACATTGATTATGTTGAAGCGAATTCAACAGTTGTTGTGTTTTTGTTTTTTTTTTCTTTCAGTGTACTGAAGTATATATTTTAAATTTGTTTTGTTATTAATTTTGTTTCCACTCAATTGGAATTTGAGTTTTTCCTTCTTTTTCATTTCTTATTGTAAACCATTTCTTTTTCGTTAGTATAAGTTTAAGTTTTGAATAAACGACAGCAAGGAGCTGAAATACTCATTGAAAATTAAATTAGAACTGGTGTTTCTTTTAACCGGAAATTATCTCCAAGAAGTACGACTCCCAGTTCTACATTTGGTCCTTCGAGAAGTCCTAGAGGAGCTAGGACTGGATATCTGGTGGAATTTGTCCACTACTTTTGGCTGCGTTATTTGTTCAACCGTAACAACATAACCTACAATTTATTTGACAGACAACGAGGTCTGTAAAAGTTTCCATTGACGCCCCGATCAATGAAGGATAGCGAATCCCTAACGCTACAAGTGCACCAGGATAGTAATTTGTTCAACAGGCAGGAGGTCTGTTGGTAAAATCATCAGTCAGCAGTGCTTTAGAAGAAGACATCTACCTCAATTATTAAGGGTATCCTACAACAAGAAAGCAGTTAATTCTTCATAGGAATCTATTTGGCATACAACACAATACGGTAAAAAACAAAAGGAAATTATTGGGTATGTACAGTATTATATTACATTTAGTGCAATTGTGAGAATATCTACAAAAAAAACAAAGGCAGTGTAATTTCGAGAAGAAATATCTACTTGATCATCCACCAATTTAGTTCATCATAACCTCAAATTTATTAAATACTCGCTATCGTACCAGCACTGGTAAAAAATACCCCACTGTATCAACACTGATTACATTTCAATTATACACACACACAAACTTACAAAAAAAAACAATAAGCAACCTGTCACTCTCTTGCATATTGAATAGTTATCTTGCGCCAATTACTTTGTTTTGGTTTCAATCGTTCCCCTTACTCCATTAGCATGAATTAAAAAAGGAAAACAGTATACCCACATACTATAACGAAAATTAGGCAAAGAAGAGAATTTGCATTAATCAAAAAACATTTTTTCAAAGTGAACGAAACGCGCATAGAATTCGGAAAATAAATATAAAATAAATTAAAAAAAAAAGAAAAGTGTATAAAGTGTTCTACAATGGCAGGCATAAGAAAGCAAGAATTTAATTTTGAAGAGAAGAAAACTGTAAGTTAAACAAATTTTTATTTATATTGAAATATTAAATAATTGTGTTGATTGTGTGTGTGTGTGTATAAAGTGGGTTAGAGTAAATTTTTTCTAAAGGGAGTAGTGTTGGTAAACGTAAATAAATTACCAAGCAAACAAGTACAGAAAATAAAAACATTAAGGCGGTAACAAAATAAAAAATTGTTGTAAAAAAGATTTTAATAAATATTTATTATTGAAAAAGGTGACAATTCTTCTGTGAATTAAATACTTGCTGAGGAATTTCTAATATTATTCGCTGTAGATAGAAATTAAATTATTAAACATCAAAATGGCCTCCAAGAGAAAATGCAAGTATGATATTCAACAACTTGCTAGTTTTTGCAACAATTTTGACAAAATACCGATAGAAAATTTAACTATTTCATTATTGGAAGTCAAGCTGACAGAATTAGACAGAAGGTGGTTGAGAATGATCGAGACATATGAGGAATTCATAATAAATGATGATAAAATAAAGGAAGAGGAAGATCTTCAAGATGAGGTTTCGCTTAAATATGAGGAGGTTAGTGAACAGTGCCAAGTTTTAAAAGCAAAAATATTAGACATGGTCAAGGCTAACGCGCCTAAAAATAAAAAATCAGTTTCTCAGCAATCATCGATAAAGCTACCACCGGTGGAAATACAAACTTTTGAAGGGGGATTTAATGAATGGCCAGCGTTTCGAGACATGTTTATGGCAGTCGTCGGAAATGAGCCTTCAGTAGCCCCAGCCCATAAATTGTACTACTTGCACAGCAAGACGAGGGGGGAGGCCTACCAACTCATAAAAGACTATGAGTTAGTAGATTCTAATTTTGAATTAGCATGGAAGGCGTTAAAGAATAAATACGAAAATAAAAGAATTTTGATAAATAACCAAATCAAGAAGATTTATGGCCTTCAGTGCCCTCCAACTGAGACTTTGAAATTTTTGAGGTCACTTAAGAATACCGTAAGTGATGGGCTGACTATAATGAGATCATTTGAGGTAGAACTTTCTAGTAATGACCCGTTTCTAATGCACATCTGCACTTCAAAACTACCAGAAGAAACGTCCCGTGCTTGGGAAGTATCTTTGAGTAATCACAAGGAATTACCTACTTGGGATCAACTTAGCCAGTTCCTAAATGAAAGAATTGAGACTTTAGAAACATTTACTAATCTACGTAAACCGACTACCAAAGAAGCTGGTACCTCTAAATCGCAAAGTTTTCTTACACAAGATAAAACTAGTCAAAATAATTTTAGTTGTAAAAGTTGCAAACAGAATCATCCGCTTAAATTCTGTAAACATTTTAAGTCGTTGCCAGTACAAGAGCGTATAAAATTTGTATATGCTAACAAATATTGTGCAAACTGTTTATCGAACAGTCATTTTAAATCAAAATGCCCAAGTACAAGGAATTGCTCTCAGTGCAACCAAAGGCATCATTCCTTGTTACATTTGGATAAAACGGAAAGGGGTGAAAGTGGTCCTCCTACAATTACTCCCTCGCAACCTCATCAACGAGATGATGAAAGGCCATCTGGTTCTGGCACTCAACATAATTCAGACGCACAACCTTCACGTAATGTTTCAGGTCCAGTAACCGAACAAATGCAAACATATTTTTCGCAACACAGGGGAACAACTATTTTACCCACCGCTTTAGTTAAAGTACAACATGAAGGTGAATCATTTACTATACGAGCATTGTTAGACGCGGGATCGGAAACAAGTTTCATCTCGAAACGTCTACAACAAAATCTTGCCTTGTCATTGGAAGCTAAAACTTTTCAAGTATCTGGTCTCGGCGGCACCATAGTAGGCAAATATACCGGCATGTGCTCTGTCACGGTTCGGTCACGAATCTCAAACTTTGAGATAAAAATTAGGGCAATCGTAGTTCCTAATCTGACCCATTTTTTGCCTTCCAGGACACTCCGAACTTTCACTTTCGATGAAGTTAGAGCCCTGAAATTAGCTGACCCAAATTTCTTCAAACCAGCTGCCGTGGATATGATTATCGGTAGTGATTACTTGCCATTTATCAATTTACCTGGGGTAAAATCAAATAATGACAAGAGCCTAGAGGCAAGAGAATCCCACTTCGGGTGGTACTTGTCGGGACGCGAGATAGTTTCTGAGGTAAAAACTTTCCATACAACAGTATCACACTCCGATGATTTAGCTCTACATGAGCAACTGCGAAACTTCTGGGAAATAGAAGAGGCTGAAAAAACGTGTTTACAATCCGATGAAGATGTCTATTGTGAAGAGTTTTTTAAGCAGACTACTAGTCGTCAACCTGACGGGCGTTATATAGTTCGACTCCCCTTCAAGAAAAACTTTCCAAATGAAGTGTTCTTAGGCCCTTCAAGAAATATAGCATTGGCACAGTACTATAGAATGGAAAAAACTTTAGAGAAGAATCCAGGTCTTAAGAAAGAATACGAGAAGGTTCTTCAAGAATACTTAGATTTAGGCCACATGGAAACGGTTGGTAGTATAGAACCTAAGCAAAAAATTCATTTATCCTTTTTCCTCCCACATCACGCAGTCGTAAAACCTGAAAGTAAATCCACAAAAGTGCGTGTAGTCTTCAATGCCTCAAAAAAGACGGAAAGCGGTTTCTCCCTGAACGATGTCTTATACCAAGGTCCTACACTACAGGCAGATCTTATGCAGATCATCCTAGACTGGCGAAACTACCAATATGTGTTCACGGGAGATATCCAGAAGATGTACCGTCAAATTTTGGTCCATGAAGAAGATCGTCCATATCAGAAGATTTTGTTCCGTAATATTGCGAACGAAGCTGTAAAAGCGTTTCAATTAAAAACTGTGACATTTGGAGTAAACTGTGCGCCGTTTTTAGCGATAAGGACTTTACACGAACTCAGCAAAGATTCTCGAGATATGTTTCCTAAAGCATCAACAATTTTAAAGGATGAAGTCTACGTGGATGATATTCTTAGCGGTGGCCACACTCTTGAAGAAGTTCGGCTCAAGCAAAGTGAGCTTACTAAAGTTTTAAAGTCTGCTGGATTTCCATTGAAGAAAATCACAGCCAATAATATTTTTGCACTTGAGCACTTATCCAGTGAAGATCTTTTAGATCGCGATTTTTTGAAGTTGGAGGAAGCTAGCACAACTAAGGCTCTAGGCATTCGATGGAATGCGCAGATGGATTCGTTTTACTATGAAGCTCAACATATTGAAATCACTTCCTCTACAACAAAAAGGAAAATTTTGTCAATTATTGCAAGATTGTTTGACCCCCTTGGTTGGCTAGGCCCTGTTGTGATTATTGCGAAATTGCTCATGCAAGAATTATGGCAGGAAAAATCCGACTGGGATGAGGGCGTTACCCCATTAATACTTAATAAATGGAACACATTTTTGAAAAATATTCCTTATATTGAAAAAATACAAATTCCAAGATGGGTAGATTTTTCACCGCAATGCACTGTACAATTACATGGTTTCTGTGACGCCTCAGAGAAGGCATATTGTGGCTCCTTGTACATCAGAACGGAGAGTTCAGCAGGCCATACAAGTAGTCACCTGTTAGTTGCAAAAACAAAGGTTGCCCCAATAAAAAGGACCACAGTCCCTAAGCTCGAGCTGTGCGGAGCTCTTTTACTTGCAAAACTAACAAGAGGTGTCGTCTTAAATTGTAACTTCACTTACGAATTATTCCTGTGGACAGATTCATCCATAGTGCTAGGATGGTTACAAAAACCCCCAAACAGTTTAAAAACATTTGTCGCCAATCGAGTTGCGCAGATTTCTAACATTGTTAGCCTAAATCATTGGAAACACATAAAAAGTGAAGAAAATCCTGCAGACGTAGGAACGAGAGGTTGTTCTCCTCAAGAGCTGAAGGACAACAAATTGTGGTGGCATGGGCCCCCCTGGCTTACCAGTCCTAAAAATCTTTGGCCGACACCACGCACTTTTGACCCAACAAACTTGGAAACCAAACAAGTGAAAAGTTTTTATCTAGAAGCTCAGTATCAAGACCTTCTGGAAAATTTCTCCTCCTTTGAAAGAGCACTACGAATTCTGTGTTATTGCCTAAGATTTATTAATCGTCTTCTCAAGAAATCATTTTCGACGGAGAAATTTATAACATCTCGTGAAATTGCTAACATTAAAACAAAGATAACCTCCCAGGCGCAAAGAGTCTACTACGATCGAGAGTTCCAGTGTATGCAAGATAAGAAACCCATAAGTCGGGAAAGCCGATTATTAACCTTAAATCCGTTTATCGACAAAGATGGTATAATGCGAGTAGGAGGCAGACTGGCGAATGCGGGATTAAGTTATGAAGAACGTCATCCGATTATACTTCCAGAAGGATCCGCCTTTGCAAAACTCCTGGTTGACTTTACGCATCGGATTTTGCTGCACGCCGAACATCACATTATGCTGCGAGCAATCAGACAAGACTTTTATATTCCCAGACTTAAAAATCTTGTACGTAAATGTATTCGTGAATGTAGAACATGCACCATCTACAAACACAAAGTCAATGATCAAATCATGGCGGCGCTCCCTTCTGAACGAGTTAATTTTTCCTTGCCATTTACATATACAGGAGTGGACTTTGCTGGTCCATTCAACATAAAATCCTCAACCTTAAGAAATGCTAAAATTCTGAAAGGAAATGCAGTAGTTTACGTCTGTTTCTCTACGCGTGCGGTACATTTAGAAAGTTGTTCAGACCTCTCCACTGCTGCCTTTTTAGCCTGTTTTGATCGATTTATTGGGAGAAGAGGCCTTCCAAGGACCATGTTTTCCGATAATGGCAGAAATTTCCTGGGAGCAAGTTGCATGCTTCTGAAAAGCCATCAGGAATTTCTAAAAACAACAGAAAAGGCGTTGGTTGAAAAGTATGGCTCACGCGGAGTCACTTGGTCGTTCATTCCTCCACATGCGCCTCATATGGGTGGCCTTTGGGAGGCGGCCGTAAAAAGCATGAAGTCTCACCTCAAAAAGGTTGTTGCAAACCTCTCATTTACGTTTGAAGAATTCTCCACTCTTCTTGTTCGAATTGAAGCTGTTTTAAACTCCAGGCCATTGTCTTCTATCACCGAGAATCCAAATGAAGTTTTACCACTTACCCCGGGACACCTACTGAGAGGTGCCCCAATTGTTGCTCTACCTGAAGCTCCTGTAGAACCTCCCGTAGAAAACTTATCTCATTTGAAACGATGGGAACGACTCAAGGTCCTTCAGCATCTCTTCGCACGGAGATGGAAATCAGAGTATATCACAGAACTCCAAAAACGTGTTAAATGGAAAAAAGAACGAGATAATTTGAAGCCGAACGATATCGTTATAGTCAAAGAGGACTTTATACCACCTACTCAGTGGCTTCTTGGTCGTGTTACTAAAACTGTCCAGGGTCGAGATGGAAAAATAAGAGTCGCGGAAGTTCGAACCAAAAACGGTATTATATTACGCCCCATCGTGAAATTGTGCTTACTTCCAGCAAACACTCACCCTAAAACTTAAATATCCTCTAACACTACACCATAATTCAACAAACTCCCGTTTGCCTTAAATTACGTCTAGAAATCTCAATTGCACTTTATGTCATTGATACTTTATGTACTTCTCTGTTTCCTTTTCTTAACATCTAGACTACCGGAAAACCAAAATGCCACCTCTGCAGCCTTAACCATCCGCTGAAGTACTGCCGCAAATTCAAGGCGTTGAGTCCTACGATGAGACGCCTCTCCATCCTCAATAAGGGATATTGCCTTAATTGTCTGGCATTCGACCACATAAGGCATTGGTGTCCATCGCGAGCTCGCTGCCAATTCCCGCTACCCCCCGGCAAATTTTGTTCCGCCAGGCATCACACCCTCCTACACCGGGACCCGCCAGAAGGTCTTTCTTCCAGCTTTGAAGATGATCCCAATCCTATGCCGTACAACTTGAGTGACAGCGACTCGGATGATTCGGGCAAGACTTATTGGCGGCTTTCCCCGTCCGATTTTCTCCCCCCGCCAAGTTCTCTCACTGGCGATGAAGCAGGCTGTCAACAGAGCGATTCGGACGAGTCGGGCTCGACTTATTGGCAACTCTCCCCATCCGATTTTCTCCCCGAAGCAAACCCATGAGCCCTTCCCTTCGTGCCCGGGAGTATGTTGAAGCGAATTCAACAGTTGTTGTGTTTTTGTTTTTTTTTTTTCTTTCAGTGTACTGAAGTATATATTTTAAATTTGTTTTGTTATTAATTTTGTTTCCACTCAATTGGAATTTGAGTTTTTCCTTCTTTTTCATTTCTTATTGTAAACCATTTCTTTTTCGTTAGTATAAGTTTAAGTTTTGAATAAACGACAGCAAGGAGCTGAAATACTCATTGAAAATTAAATTAGAACTGGTGTTTCTTTTAACCGGAAATTATCTCCAAGAAGTACGACTCCCAGTTCTACAGATTAAGATTTCGAATGCAACACTGTTCATAACTGTGTTTAGTGAATAAAATTGTATAAAATGGCAAATGTCAACAAAAGAAATCAGTAAAAAATCAATGTGAAGGTAAGTTTGTTTACATAAAAACACAACAACCATTTATAGTATTTTTTGTATGAATGTTTGTTTTGGGCTATTAAAAGAACACATTTATTTCTTGCTTTTACATTTTATTAAAAAATTGTGTTTTAATTTTTTATATTTGTATTTTTTGTACACTTCGACACAAATTTTCACAACCAAAATAAAAACAATATTGTTTTCCAGCTGTAAAATGATTATTGAGGAACCTAAAAATAGCGCATGTCTGAACAGTTAAAATAATATTGCCAATTAACCGAATATTGACTCAATAATGGTGCATGTCTGAACACAGTATAAGATGTATTCACAACCTGCCTGTTCTTATTTATTTGCAAATAAAATATCTAAATTTTTAAAGCACACTTTAGGGGCTTCTTTTTATTAAATTTGACTGGACTCACAAAAAAAATTCCCGGTTCTTTCAAACCATCTCCTGAGAATTTCGAATCGAATGAAAAAAATCAGCCAAATCGCTGCAGCCGTTCTCACGTGATGCCATTACATACATGGACAATTTAATTTTTATATACATATGTATATAGATTTTATAACGATATTTATAGGTATCGTATTCTAGTTATAATCTAGTTATAATAATAATAGGAAACTAATTTTGTCTTTTTGAAACGTCAAAATTGTCCCATCCGTAGACTCTGTGGTTATTCTCGAAAGTGGAGCTTGTACGGGAGCTATGCCCAATTATGGACCAACTTCCACAAAGGTCAATAGTAAAATTTTTTACATACTTATAACTAATCTGTCTAAAATTTCGGTTCGAAATGGATGTTTATGTACGTTCATAAGCTTTCGGGAATAGTCCCCATAACGAAATTATGACCCACTACGGGCCAATCATTATGAAATCCTGTACGACGATTTACGAGTATATATTAATGCGAGTTATTTGTGTTGAATTTCAACGCTTTTATAAGAGATTTATGCGCATTTAAGTGATTTTTCGAAGTGAACCTTAAATGGAGACTACGGTCAAATATGGACCGATCATCACAAATTGAGTATGAATATTTCTATATATGTATGGACTACATGTGGCGAATTTAAACTTATTGCTGATGCTAATAAGAGCTTTATGGACTTTTAAGTGATTTCCAGAAGTGGACTTTATATGGTGGCTACGGTGAATTATGGACCGATCATCATCATATTGTAATGGACGATATATGTATGGACTATTTGTGTTGAATTCCAACTTGATAGCGGTTTTTATATGGGATTTATGCGCATTTAAGTGATTCGCGGAACTGAAATTTATATGGGGGTCAAATATAGTACGACAATTTAAATCTATATTTTGATTATGCTTTCGAACTTCAACTTGATAGTCATTTTCATAAGAGATTTATGCGAATTTTAGTTATTTTTGGTTGTGAACTTTATATTGGGGTTACGGTCAAATATCAACCGATTATTGTGAAATTTAGTACGACCATTTATATGTATCTCCGGATTACTTGTGTATAATTTCGACTTCTTATTGTTTTTTAAAGAGATTTATGCGAATTTTAGTGAATTTTGAAAATAGACTTTATACAGGCACTACGATCAAATATGGACCGATCATCACGAAATTTGTTACGATGATTGAATGAAATGGATTACGCCTGTCGAATTTCAACTTGATAGACATTTTTATAAAAGATTTATGTTTATTTAAGTGATTTGAATCCATAAAGTCAAATTCCGGGAAGCCATTTGTATGGAAGCTATGAAAAATCATGGACCTATTGCTACCATTTCCAACAGGACTTGTCATTATATAATAAAAATATAGTGTGGTATTATCTGCATTATATATGATGAAAATAACAAAATATATCGAGGTAGTCTGAAACATTGATCTATAAGTGGAAGCCTACTGGACCGATTTTTATAATAGTTTAAATAATAGGTAAGAATATTAAGTTAGTAATTTATATACACTAGTATGTACTACATGTGTTATTTCGTCAATAACATTTTAGCCGGAATAGTTTTAATTTATAACTTTTTTAATTATAGATATATACAAAATTTAAAAAACGATATACTAAAACAAATGTTCGTATTCGATTTTTCTTATTCAAATTATTCGTTATTCGAAACTGATAATTTAAACACTTCGAATAATTATAATAATAAATAAATTTTATTATAGGTAGGGTGCCCCAAGTACACGCAGAGAAGATGAATAATAGTCTCTTCGTCCTCCTCGTTGTGATAGCTTCTACAGTAGTCATTGTACTGTAGACCTTCTTCTGGCGTGTGCTCTAAAAGTACAGTGGCCTGTAGATACGAAAGCTAAGTAATGAATTCGTCCTTTCCTCATATCATTCGTTTACTTGTGTATTTTGGACGTGAGAGTGTTTTACACGGACTGAAAGACGGAAAAACAGACGGACATAGCTCAGTCGGCTTAGAATTTCATAAGAATCAAAAATGAATGAATATTATTAATGTTTCACACGCAATGACAAATACAAACAACCTGCCGTGAAGAATTAATATTCCATCAATATGTATTTCTCTAATTAAATTTAAAAACACTTCAGCTGTTTCTAAGTTGTTTATTTTTAGAATTAGTAACAAGTAATGAAAAAATAATGTACTGAAATAAAGGGTGGTTTTTTAAGCAATTTTCTTTTTGGCAAGACTGTTTTTGGCAGCACAGCTGTTTTCGTGTAATTGTTAAACATGTTCTGTTTGGTCTATATAATTTATTACCAAAATTCATGCGCGGTTAAGAAAGTTCATCGTGCACTTTTTTCCCGAAAATTGTGTTCAGCGACGAAGTTGAATGGATACGTAGACGAGCAAAATTGTTGCAATTAACGTGAAGAGTTGCCAGAACTGCTAACAAATACACTGTTTGGCTGAGATTATGGGTCGGTGGCATTATTGGACGGTACTTTTTCAAAGATGACGCACTACCGTGAGCTAGCATACCTGTAGACTTAGCAATAAGTATTATAGATGAAAAATGGAATATAATTGAACAACATACAAATATTTCTAAAGATCTATTTTTACGTATTTTAAAATTTTGTATAATTGATAGCAGATATTTTCAATACAATAACAATATATATGAACAGAAAATAGGCCTTCCAATGGGATCACCAGCTTCTCCAATTATTGCTGATATTGTCATGGAAAAATTACTTGACACTTGTATTGAAAAATTGATTATAAAACCAAAAATTTTAAAAAAATATGTAGATGATTTGTTTTGCATAATTTCAGAAAGTGAAATAGAACATATATTGATGATTTTTAACTCTTTTCATCCAAATATTAAATTTACTATGGAAAAAGAATGCAATTCTATACTTCCTTATTTAGACACTTTAATAATAAAGAGAGGTAATAAATTATTAATAGACTGGTATCAGAAACCTACATCATCAGGAAGAATCATTAATTACTATTCAAAACATCCTAAAAGAATTATTATTAATACAGCTAAAAATCTTATAGAGAGAATATTGGCAATAAGTGAGAAGGAATTCCACAAGAAAAATATAGAAACGATTAACAAAATATTAAAGGATAATAATTTCCCTATTAATATAATTTGTAAATTAATAAGACAATTCAAAAATAAAATGAATAACACAAAAGGATTTTCTGAACCTAAAATATATAAATCTTTAACTTATGTACCTAAAATATCCGAAAGATTAGAAAAATCTAATATATCTGATAACACCAAATATAAAATGGCTTCAAAAATGTATAATACAGTAGGCAGATTATTTAGTAAGATAAAAGATAGGATACCTAAATTAGAAATGTCAAACGTAGTTTATAAAATACCTTGTAATGGTAATAACAATGAAAAATGTAGCAAAGTATATGTAGGTACAACTAAAAATAAATTAAAAACTAGAATATTTTTCATATCAATATTTCTGTTTGTGTAATATTTAAATTCTGACAATTACTGTTATTTTTTGAAAAATATTTTTATCGTTATTAATTTTTAATTTTGTTATTGTTTCCCTTAAGATGCTACACATTGTGTAGCGAAATATTGGAAAAAATAAAAAAATAAAAATAAAAGCTGACCTTAATCTCGAAAAATAAAATTGTTTAAAATAAATAATCTTAGATTTTTCTAAATAAAAATAAATTAAACATAAATACAAATAAATGTGAATTTTTTTATGTTCGTTAAAAGTGCGCAAATATTTATTTCTATTTATAAATAAATAAAAAATTTTTTTTTAAGAAAAGCTTTTCTTTACCTTAATGTATTGATCAGTTGTGAACACAAAATAAATATGAATACTAAAAAAATCAACTAAAAGTCAAAAACAATGGCCCAATTGAGAGGCGAGGTTGATAAACAGTTTATTTTACGTTTTGGAACGGTCAGTTGGCTGCCTAGATCATGCGACTTAACCCCTTAAGAATATTTTTTGTGAGGCTATGTTAAGGCTTCCGTGTGGAGTTTAGTCAGTCTCCCATCGGACGCGTCCCCAGGTGGCGGATAGGGGAAGCTTTCATCGCGACTGTGATACATTTTTACACAAATGGTCACTAGTGGCGCTGAAAGCTCAAGCGATGCAAACATGTCTAAGATACATTTTCTAACAAATGGTCTTAGACATTCTTTGCATTGCTAGGTTGTGATTAGGGGGAGAGCCGGTTTGTTACGCCTTTGTGTCACATCTGAAACGAATGGTAGCAAGGAGGAACAAACTGGTGATATAGGAGCAATGTTAAGGCTAGTGACACACTGGACCATAGTGGTCACTAGTTGTAACACTATCCTTCCCTAAATCTAATCTAATGTGCAACCCGCGGACCAAAATTGACTCCACTTGTAAGGTTAGCGTGGTTGGTAGCAGTGCCAAGAACCTGAATGGCTAGTTAGTGGTAAAAGAAGACTAGTCGCTAACAGCTCCCCTCCGACGCCAAGGCACGGGTCGGTTGTAAATCAGTATTTTGCCTAGTCCATGTACGCCGTCACTACATGGATGGTCTATCCCCTTACTGGCATACTCGTGGGACCAAAAATGAATACGAATAACACAAAAACAAAACAAAAAACAACAATAACGAAAGGTCAGCCAGGGATATCCAAGCTGGCCGATCGTAAAAAACACACACAAACCATCAAAGCTTCTGATGGTTTGCATCCCTGCAGCGAAGTCACTCTGGATATCAAACCAAGTACTTCTAAAGCTGCACAAGCCCTCGCTGATAAGTCAGCACAACCCCCTGTACTGAACGCTGCGGACCCTGCAGCTGTTCCTGCGATTTTGGAGCAAGAAGGATCGTCGACCTTGACGTCGGGTCCATCAACTGCTCCACTCCCCGCCCATACGGCAATTAAAAATCCCCCTAATCGCAAAGATCCATCCAGGAGGGCTTTTGTACAAAGGCGTGCCGCCTTAAGAATCGTTGACCGACTCGGAACGAAATCGGTCAGCACCCTTACCAGCGACGAAAAATCGCACTTAAAATGGGCCAGGAACCTTTTGGCCCAATCAGATGGCTCCAATCCCTCAACCAGCACAGGATCAGCGGACCAAGCTGACTCTGCTGCGCCCAAAAGGCAAAGGTCAGAGGAGGAGCCAATTTCACAACAGGGTCAGCAGCCAAGGACTAAACGTCCGAAGCAGACCCACACAGTCAACATGCCCTATAGTGAGGCTGCCAAGAACCATCTGATGAGGGCGATTGTTGACAAAAGTAACAGCGACGGAGCTATCTCTCAGGATAACTGGATGATAGTTTATCGTAAAATTTTGGAGGTGTACTGGAAAATCCTTAAGGACAATCCAGGACCATCTCCTCAAAACGTAGATGCTGGCTGGTACCAAGGCCATGTCAAATTGGTTGCGTGCTCAACAGAACGCTCAGCAAACTTGCTAAAATTAGCAATTGCGTCCCTAGGGGAAGTGTGGCCTGGCGCGAAGTTGGAGGTGATACCGGTCAGTGAGATTCCTCGCCGACCGAGATCAGTTGCAATTATTCCGGTAGAACCACATAACCCTGAGGAGATACTGGCGCTCATTCAGAGCGGAAACCCAGATCTACCTTCCCATAACTGGAAAGTAATAAAGGTCTCCGCTCCTGAAGGAACGACTAGGAAGGCGGTCGTACTCCTGAATAAGGAATCCTTGGAGCCACTACGTAAAAGGCAAAACAACCTATACTACGGATTCTGTAGTATAAAGTTGCGCATTTATCGTGGTGACGACAAGATCGACCCCGAAACTTCCGGCGCAAATCTGGAAGCTCCGCAGGAAATGGACTGCAAACAGATCCAAGATGACCCCACTAATTCAGAAAATGAAATGGATACCCAATCACACTCCGGTATGGTGGGTGACCTATTTCATTATCTGGATGAAGTGGAGAACGAGGACGCACTTCTGAACTCCGATTCAGAAGACGTAGACGTTACCGTTATCCATGATCCGGACAATGATGAAGGTGATACAGGTGAACCTTCACCACTCTAAGGCAGCATCTGCTGCACTGCTCCTCCACATGGCAGATCATGGGGAGGATATAGCGTTAGTCCAGGAGCCATGGATCAACAATGGCGATATACGTGGACTCAATGCAAAAGGGTACAAATTATTGTACAAAAAAGACGCAGGTAAAATAAGATCATGCATTCTGGCCAAAGACCATATTAATATCTTCATTCTATCTAAGTATAGCGATGGAGACATAGTAACAGCTGCGTGGGAATCAAATACATCAAAGATGTGGATGATCTCATGCTACATGGCACATGATCAAGTGGAGCCACCACCAGGAAACCTGATGAGAACTGCGGTGCAAACTGCCAACGCAAAGATGACTCCCGTTATTATAGGAGCGGATGTCAATGCTCACCACACTATCTGGGGAAGTACAGATATAAATGAAAGAGGTGAGTGCATTTTAGACTTTATTTTAGATTCGGATCTAATGATAGTCAACAGAGGTTCAGAACCTACCTTTCTAGTTGAAAATAGACAGGAGGTTCTTGATATAACGCTCGCTAGTGCGAGTCATGAACAGTTGATAGGGGACTGGAAAGTCTCTGATGACTGCTCTTTCTCAGATCATAGATATCTGACATTTACGATAAAAACGAAACCGGAAAGGAAAATACCCTACCTAAACAGGAGGAAAACCAATTGGTCTGAACATAATAAGATCATAAAGGAAATTCTGCCACAACCCCCTACAATAGGGAACATAATTGATATTGAGGAAGCTGTGGACATGCTCACAGGCTCCATAAACGAGGCAACGGCTCGAACATGCTTACCCTCAGTATATAGAGGAAAGGAAAGACCACCATGGTGGTCAACAGAGATAGCGAAATCTAGACAGATTTGTCGCAAACTTTTCAACGAAGCTAAAAGAACAGGTAACTGGTCTTTATATAAGTCATCGTTGAACAAATTCAAAAACCAGATTAGGAGTGCAAAGCGCTCGTCTTGGAGAAGTTTTTGTAGTGGCGTGGAGAGCTCTTCTGAGACCAATCGCTTAAGAAAGATTCTATCGAAAACACCAACGACCCACGGTTATATCCAAAAACCAGATGGCAGTTGGACTAGTGATGGTCTAGAGACACTTGAAGTGCTCATGGACACTCACTTTCCGGGTAATATGTCGCACTCTGCGGATATTACACCACAACAATACCTTCGGACAACAGCCTCAATTGACATTAACGAGGAGAGGTTAAAATGGGCGATAGGAAGCTTCAGTCCATTTAAATCTCCGGGTCCGGATGGTATCATACCGGCTGATCTGCAATATAACATAGATTCAGTCATTCCCTGGCTTATTAACATTTATAAAGCCTGTTTGTCATGGTCATACCTACCCATGCGTTGGACCGAATACAATATAACATTCATTCCAAAGGGAGGAAAAATCTCTCACACCAAGGCAAAGGACTTTAGGCCAATTAGTCTATCATCATTCCTTTTGAAAACCTTGGAAAGAATCATAGATATCCACATCAGGAATTCTATTGATCAAAGACTTATATCGCCATCTCAACATGCCTACATGAAAGGCAAATCTGTGGAGACGGCACTTCACTCGATAGTTAGCTATATTGAGAAATCGCAAGAATTTGAATATTTTACGATGATAGCCTTTCTGGACATAGAAGGAGCTTTCAATAACGTAAAACCTGAAGTCATAATATCAGCCCTACGGGACTTAGGTCTCGACGAATCAATCACTAGGTTCGTAACGAATCTATTGAGTAAAAGAACCATACGTTCCAAATTTGGCACGACATGCATCACAAGATTGGCCACTAGGGGCACTCCCCAAGGAGGCGTCCTATCTCCACTATTGTGGAACTTGGCCATGAACGATATGCTCAAGAAAATGGATAATACGGGACATAAAACTGTAGCTTACGCGGATGACGTGGCAGTGGCTGTCTCGGGTTTCCACTTGGGCACAATATCGCAGAGAATCGAGGATGCACTTAAAACACTTAGTAGGTGGAGCTATGAAAGTGGGTTAAGTGTCAATCCTAGCAAGACGGAACTCGTATTATTCACTAGAAAGTACAAGATTCCAACCTTTACGCTTCCTAGATTGAATGGTACAGAACTGGCAATCTCGGAAAAGGCAAAATTCTTAGGTGTTGTTCTTGATAATAAGCTATCATGGAAACCAAACACACTAGCAAGAGCATCTAAGGCTATGTCAACCCTGTATATCTGCAAGAAGACTATAGGCAAGAAATGGGGTATTAACCCTAGATGCATGAACTGGCTCTTTGAGACAGTTATTAAACCAATTTTATTTTATGGAGTCTCGGTCTGGTGGAAGGCACTTGACAAGACTTCAAATTGTGTCATCTTGAATAAGATACTAAGAAGGACTGCGATCCTGATAACTGGAGCATTAAGCACTACTTCTACTAAGTCGCTTTTTGCGATACTAAACTGGATTCCAGTTGATCTAATGGCCAAGAATATGGCCATGAATACTGCCGTGAGACTAAGTGTAACGGGCGTCTGGAAGCATAGTCATTATGGACATGCTAGTATCATGGAAAATATACAATGTCTTCCTGAATTAATCGACTATCGCACTCCTAGACCCTCCTTCTTACGAAGCTTCGGCTTCATAATTCATGAGGACATGGAACTGTTGGAGGGCCTACTCCTTAATACTACGAGCCTGTCTATATACACGGATGGCTCCAAAAAAGGGGAGAGAGTCGGCGGTGGGGTCTACATTCAGGAATTCGGAATCAGGATGTCTTTCAGAATTCCAAACGGATGTAGCATCCTTCAGTCTGAAATATCAGCAATAAAACGAGCGGCTAATTGGATCAGTTATTACAGTATATCGGGAAGAGATATACGTATATACACTGACAGTCAAGCTGCAATAAAGTCTCTAACAGGTGTACATACTACATCAATCTTAGTCCATGAATGCCGGACATCCTTAAACAGGATGGCGAGACATTCGACAGTTACACTCATATGGGTGCGCGGACATGGGGACATAACAGGTAATTGTATCGCAGATGACTTGGCAAAGAAAGGTGCCATGTTACCTGACGACAACATTGACCATCTTTGCGGCATTCCGCTATCGAAATGTAAGCAAATAGTCAGCAATTTCCATTGTGAGCTAGCTCAAACTAGGTGGGAAAATGAACAAACCAGTACAGTCACACGACTGATTTGGCCTACACTAAATAGGAAACGCACGCTGTATTTACTGAAATTACAGCGACCACAACTTAGCAATTTGGTGTCAGTAATCACAGGACACTGCAAATTTGGCAATCATGCAAAACGACTGGGTCTACCCTTTAACGATTTTTGTAGGAGTTGCAATAATGAAGAGGAGGAAGAAACGGTTTCTCATCTTCTATGTCAATGCCCAGCAATGAGTGGATCTCGCACCATTCTTCTGGGGCAACCATTCTTCGACGACTTATCTGAATTTTCAGCTTTGAAGTTGGAGGATATTGACGCTTTTATCAGAAGCAGTAATTGGCTGCAGTAGCCTTATCTATCCATCTAGGTATTCTGCGCTCTTTTAGGTTTTGGTCTGCACGTTCATCCTTTCAAATCTTTCATATCTTTCACTCTCCTACTACTACCCTGCTCACTCTTTCACTCTTTCTCTTTTCTCTATAAGCCTCTATCCAAACAGGTATCACAATGGGACCAATGATATGGACCTAAGTGGGCCGTTTTACATGGCCGCCTGCTAACCTAACCTAACCTATGTTAAGGCTCGACGCACTGGATGAATTTATTCGTGAGATAGCGGCCGATATGTTAAAGAGATTATGCCAAAATTGGTCCCAGCGTATGAACTATTTGAGGCGTAGCCGCTTTTATGTGCTTTCGATTTATTTGTAGTATAGGTATGTACATATGTATATAAATGAAAGTTAATGATTTTTCGGAAGTGATCCTTATATGGGAGCTATGACATATAATGGCCAATATTCATAATATTCGGTACGACAATTTTTCGGTATCGTTAAATAGGTATTTTTAAAGAACTTATATATTTGGGTGTTACAAACTGTTCAAAAGTCAATAGAAAAATAATAAAACCGAGGGATATTCAATTCCGTTTTGAATATTTAATCTATAGATATGTGTGTTGTTTTGTTTTATTATCTATCGAAAATAGAATAAATTAAATAACATTCATATTAATTCTTAATATATAAAATTAAATATATTAAACTTACCTATCCCTCGAACAATTCATTAAAATTAAGAATATGTCTGACTTTTATCAAAAATATACGTCTTTTAAACTTATTGTTAAATTGCAGAAACTTAAAACGTACTCAACTCGAAGTTAAAGTTGACATTATTGTAAAATACAAGTAATTTAAATGAGCTCAACACAGAGTTGACATAAATGAAATTTAAAAGTTGGTTGGTTTACGTGGTAGTTCACTACGTGCAAACACTTAAGTAGAGTCGAAAGGACCCCGTTTTAAAAAATTTTAAAAGTAGTTGGCAATTTATATTACACTAGCTAAACCCGGTGTGCTTCGCTACCCCCCTCGTTATAATTAACGGCCTTATGGGTTGCTTGATTGATTTGACGCATTTAAAAGTGATATCCATCTTCTCTATATGGACAAATAATAGGATACTGAAGCGCGTCATATGAGCGATGTATTTCAGTGGGCGAGACCATGCCCTTTCTGGGCGGTGTCATTCCCGTTTGTCAAATCAAAACAGCATATAGACTATTATTCCTTCCAGAGTCGCAGTAACATGCTGTCAAAATTTCAGGAAGATCAGTCCAAGGGTTTGGCCTCCTGTTAAGCACAAACATACAGACATTAATTTTTATATATTATTAAAATAGGCGTGGTCATACCAACTGAGAAATCTTCCCGGACTCATGCACAATAACTTTGCCGAAGATCATCACATGACCAAACATTAATATTTTGTGATGGGGTGTGAAAGTGGGTGTGGCACAAAAAATTTTATTTTTTCCTCGCCTTCAGTAAGATGTGGATACAGTTTGTATGAAGTAAATCTGTTAAAACCCATGCAGAAGCTATTAATCAATTAAAAAAAAGTGGGCGTTAGAGTAGGCGTAGTCGTGCCAATTCAGAAACCTTCCCGGTCGCATGCACAACAACTTTGCCGAAGATTATTACATGATGAGATGCATAGTTTGCGAGAATAGAATAGTAGAAATGAATTTCAAAAAAGTACCAATATAAGTGTACTGAAATTTGGCCCTTTTTACACCTTTATATTTGATTTATGAATATCATGTTCTGTGTTCTTTTTTGTGTGAATAGAAGAATATGTTATCCTTTTTTTATTTTTAAATTGAATAATTAATATCAAATGTCCTTTTTCCCCGTTTCTGTCTCTTTTTTGTCACCCGTGAAAAAATAATTTTCAAAAAAGTACCTATTAATCAACCGTAATACGTACTATTTGAAAATAACAGTTCATGGAATTTTTAGTGAGAAAATACATTTAGATAAAAAAGTACCAAAAAAGAATACAATTTTTATGCCATAGGAATTCGAATTTCAAAAAAGTACCAAAAAGATTTCTAGTCTTTATTGATCTGAGCCAGATGCATTTAACATTTCTATGTTTCTTTATGTAAGAGATATACATGTTAACGGAGCGTTCTATGGGACTATTTTTACCAAATATGGTCACTTGAATTTCGAATTTCAAAAAAGTACCAGACACCTGTCGGCTCTTTTTTTGATTAAAATTTGCAGATTTAAATTTAACGGACTGTGTTCTGCATAACAGATATGACTTTAATCAGCTTAAATAAGTATTATCGAAACCCATTTTATCCAATCTTTTAAGCAGAAGTTTTAACTTTATCAAAGGCTTTACTGAAGTCAGTAAAATGACATCCGTTTGTTGACCACTAGTAAATCCTTCATTAACCAAAGTAGTTAATTGTAGAATATTAGTCATAGCTGAAGATCCTTTACGAAAACCGTGTTGACATGGTGTAAGTAAGGGAGATACTTGATGAACGAAAGAGTCAGTAATACATTTTTTCAAATAGCTTTGGAATAGCGTTCAATTTAGCTATGCCTCTATAATTTATTATATTTGACTTATTGCCAGATTTGAATAAAGGAATGAGAAACGATTCTTTCCAAATTTTAGGGAAATAACCATATTTTAACCCTGCTGTTAGGTTAGGGCCATTTGGTCCAAATTTTTTCAGAATTCCCTTGTAACTTTGGAACGACGATATGTACTGACTAAATTTTTCTGCTAATGGGGTCTTTTATTAAAACAATGTTATGCGCGAAAGTTAAATTTTCTAACTTTATTCAGGACTGAGAAAAATAGAAAATGACGAATCTTAGGTTACAGGACCATTTGGTCCATAGTACATTTTCATAGATTTTTTTCAAAAAAATAAGAATTTATTAGTTGGTTTGAATATATTTTTCACTGCAAGATAAGCACAATGTTTTTCGGTTAGTTTTGCAAATAAAGTTGCTGAAAATGGAACATTTTATATCAGAATTCGACTTGCAGCAATTACAAATTCCACTCTTTCGAGTCCTTGAATGAGGAGTTGGATTATTTGAGGAATCCTCTGAAACTGTGCATGTTGTACGAATTTCTGTCAGTAATTGTGTTGAGAACCCTTGTTGAGGTAATCTAGTCCGTTTTATCATGTGAACCTTAGCTAAAGAAAGTGCTAGTTGTCGCAAAAACTCTGGTCTCTTTCGATTCCGATCAGTTGGAGCCCGTAAAACATCGATTTCAGAAAATAGTATGTACGCATTCAATTCGGATATGTCAAGTAATACAACGTTTACAATACAATTGTAAAACATTGGAAGGAGTTGTTGCCAATAGTTCCACAGTTCACCAATAGGAGCAAATTTATCGCTACTACTACTATGGCGTCGACTCAAAACATCATCGAAACGGAGAGCACTTGTAATCCTATGAAATGTATCTTCAGACATAATCGATCGGAAAATAGGGCGACCAAATTTTTCATCAAATAAACCGTAGACATCCTCATTTTTTCCGCTGTCACTGATAAATTTAATATATATCAGAAATAAGTAAAACATGAATGTACATACCGATAAACTCCAGCAAGAATGAGAACAGCTATATATGCGCTCAGTGCGTCAATATCTGTCCATTTGACACCAAACTTGATCCTGCCGTGCTTATTAGTATTTTCAATGACAATTATTTCTATTGGAGACGGAAAAACAATAAAAAGCAGACAGTATGTCATCGCATCAAGACACTGCAAATCGAGTTGGCCCTGCTTGTGTTGTGATAATATTCTCAGCCCCACTTCTAACAGACTGAGGTAATGGAGTCGCTCTCCATTCCATGTTCTTTTTAGCAATAAAAAGACGATTAGCGAAGCTAGTTTGAACTGAGATGGTTTCCTGTTCACTTTCTGTTTCAGATGAACAGTCCGAAATTAAATCCATCTCCGAATCGGAAATATCAGATTCACTTTCTTCATTCACAAAAACACTTCCGGACTATTCAAAAAAACGTTCAAACTGAAAGAAGTACTGCACGTATCTGTGCTTCTTCACGACAAAAATCAAAAACGGGGTATCCCAAAATAATTTTTTACATTACAAAACAACAAGTGAATGTAAATTCATTGCAAACATGGGATATCCCAAAATTATTTTTTCATTACCAAGTGAATGTAAATTCATGTCAAATATTAAGAGGAAGTTTTTGATATGTCAAATACTTACTTTAGAAATTATTGAACCAAAATAGTTACAATAAATTAGATAAAATCATTATTTTGCATGAAAATTACATTATGGACCAAATGGTCCCTTAACCTAAGATTCGTAAGTTTTTTCTAACCTAACAGCAGGGTTAATGAAGTATTAAATATAATTACTAAAGGTGTTGCAATAGCTAGTGCACAATTTTTCAAAAGACAACTAGGTATGCCATCTGGACCGCACGACATTGAGGATTTTATTATGTGTGTAGTGTCAAGTAATGGGACTGATATTGTTTGAATAGAATGAACATTAAATGGATAGGGAGGGTTCATTGTCATCGAATTCGGCGTTAGAGTAAGTAGAGGCAAAAAATTCAGCGAATAAATTGCTTATCTCTGACTCATTGCTTGACTCTGTACTTAAATATTTCATAAATGTGGGGGTGCCACAATTCCTCCTTTTTGAGTTAACAAACGTAAAGAACTCGGATCTCGGATTATGTTTAAAACTATGTTTCATTTTGGCTAAGTAGTTTTTGTACAGTTGAGCACTTAGCAAATTGTGTTCTGCACGAAGAACAGAGTATTTTCCGTAATCAAATGCATGGCCATATTTCTTGTATTTTTTATAATATTTATTTTTAAGATTTTTTAATGAAGATAATTGTTTAGAGTTCCAGGTTGGACCAGTTTGAGAACGTTGTGAAATACATTCATCCATATATTGATACATGGTTTCATAAAAAATTTTAATCATTTTGTCAACAGAATTCGGCAAGCCATTTGGTATGGATAATAATTGAAGCCAATTTGTATTATATAAAAGATTGTTAAAGTCGGCGTTATTTGTACGTTGAAAGCAGAAATGTTTTTCCTTTTTGGTAACATTTTTAGCGCAATTTAAACCTTGAATATTACAGTTTATTTCAATTGTGGGGTGGTAACGATCTTCGGGCAGTGTAACTGGATCAACACGATTCAC
The DNA here is from genome assembly GCA_916048285.2 of Bellardia pandia. Classification (NCBI taxonomy): domain Eukaryota; kingdom Metazoa; phylum Arthropoda; class Insecta; order Diptera; family Calliphoridae; genus Bellardia; species Bellardia pandia. The sequence continues at coordinate 68,045,906 of OU696533.1, forward strand.
TGTGCATTCATTAGGTACGTTTACAAATACCAGATCAAGCAAATTACTACAAATGTTATAGACTCCGTTGATTTGGTGTAGGCATAGATTTGAAATATTATAAAATACATCGGCACCATTTTCATCAGATCTTATGGGTATGTAATTATAATTCTCAGTGGAGAATTGCCAGCTAATTCGAGGTAGATTAAAATCACCAATAACAAAAATCAGATCATCAGGATTAGTCTTTAAAGAAACCATTTTAATTAAAGCAATGCGGAGGAATATACGAACAGGTAGTAAAAACTTTTATGTGACTAATTTTCATGACCACAGCGATAAATTCAATGTTACAGGCTATATCAAATTTTAATTCCTCAGCTGAAAAGTTATTAGAGATCGCTATTAATACACCACCCCCAGTCGTATTTGTATTTCTATCTCGACGGAAGACTTGAAAATGATTGCAAAAAATTTCCGTATTTAAAAAGGTATTATTAAGCCAGGTCTCGGTGAAGCAAATAATATGATTATTAAGGTTGAAGCTGTCTCGATATAGTTTAGAGCTTTTTTTTTTAATCCTCGAACATTTTGATATATAATACTAAGTTTTTTTGGCTTGTTAGTTGACGAGGTGGGAGGTGTACAATATTATTTCCACGATGGTTTATATTGTATTCATATTCTCGGACTATAACATGGTTTGGCCAGAATGACGGTTCAACAACGCGATCAAAGATATTAAACGGAACAGTTATTTTAAAAGACGTTATGCTCCTCGTTTGTGAATAAGTGAATTTACGAAGAGTAATATCTGCATTTTGTTTAAGCTTTGATTTAATATAGAAATCAATATCATCATTTACCCGTTTTTGCCCTATTTGTCCCCCTTAACGACCGAATTTCCAAAAATCCCTTCTTAATAGATCTACATATTGTAAAAGGAACCCATTACCCGAATTTCAAGTTTCTAGCTTTAGCGGTTTGGGCTGTGCGATGATGAATGAATCAGTCAGTCAGTCACGTTACTCTTTTATATATATAGATAATACACAAAATAACATATAACATATAAAACATAAAATAACACTTGTAAAATTCAAATTTGCGAACGTTATTGAATTTAATAAAATTTAAATCTGCAACACAAACACCAGCACAAACACAATATACCTTCCCAATATGGTGGTGTAACGTATAATTAAATGACGAAATAATGTATTTGTCACACTTTAAGACTTAATATTAATAATATTCTTACTTTCTTAATTTGTAAAATACTTCTTCACACTTTCCATAAAAATGTTTTAAAAACAAAGGCTGTCTGCATATGTATACGAAAAATGGTTTAATAACAAGTTAAGTGATTTACAAAAAACTTCTTTAAATCTGATTTTTGAACTCGGTAAAAATCTCAAATTGTGTTGAATTCAAATGAGCACCTTAAATGATGACTTGAATAAATAATGCATAAGATGCAAAATTTAACGCATAGTGTATACTGCAGACATATGTACATAAATATAGGGTGTTTTTTTTAGATGTATAGAACTTTAAGTTGGCAACATTTTTTAACTGGCGGCCTTTTCGTCAGCTGTCAATTGATTTAGGTTTAGTTTGTTTTGACATTTCAGCCTGAACTTGTGTAAATTGTGCAAATTTATTTTGAAAATCATAGATCTGTGTTTTTTTAGATGTGTGTATATATTTATAATTTTTATTGCGTCAAATTAAAAATAATATAATTTTCGTAAAATTAATGCCTTCCAAGATATTTGTTTTCCATATATAATTCAAAGCATTTTTTAAATATATATTCATAATTTTTTTGTATTATATATAAGAATATAAAAATTAGGGACATGAATAGAAACAAATAATAAATACTCGTATGTTTTAGGGTATTAGTTATTCACTTGTTTGTACGTGGCTATTTTATTATAATAATTGAAATTAAGTTTACGTTTAAAATTTTAAAATTTTATTTATAAAATCCAAAAACTGATTAAAAATGTTAAACATATTTTTAATATCTTAAAACTATTCATACATGTATGTATTTACAAATAAGTTCAATGTTTTACCAGTACAAAATGACAGAGTTTTTTTATGTCCTTAGAAGTTTTGCATGCAACTTATTAATTTTACAACCTTTTCTCCAATTGTGTTTTCGCACTCTGAAAAATATTTATTTAAAATTTCATTTCTAAAGAATGTAAAAAATGGCTTTGGAAATTTACAAATTTATATTGTTTCCTTACACTTTTACTCTTAAAGAGTAGGTAATGTGTCTGTGTTAATTGGATTAATTAATTATTTAATTTACAAATGTCTCTGTTTCTTTCTTTGCATTTTATTGTTGCAGTAGGTCTTTAGCAATTTTCGAAAGAACTATTTTTTTTTGTATAAATTTATGTCTAATGCTAAACACGAATTTATGTAATTTACTTTATTCGAAAGATAATCTACTGGCATTATAATATAAATATGACTTCTGGCATATGACTGGCTCGGACGAAGTCTAATCTGGAGGTCCAGACATTTGTGGCCATATAGCGGCAAATATTGTCCTCCAAGTGATCAGTGGTTTCGGGCTTATCGGCGTAGTCTAACGACTTCAAACAGAGATCACTTGACAGCTGACAAAATGGCCGGCAATTAAATAATTTTTCCCAACTTAAAGTTTTATACATCTAAAAAAAACATCCTATACATACATACATATGTATGTATTTATTAATATAAATCCATAGAGAAGGGTTTAGTGAAGACTTTATGTTTTCCAAACTAAATTATATTTTAACGTACTACATACATGTAGATTGTCTACAGGAATTATTTTTATAATTTAATGCCGTTTTCTTTCTTTTTTTGTGAACAAATATCGGCGTTTTCTACAGTACTGGACATTGAACATCGTCATAAGTTATGAAAACAATGGTCTTTTCAAGATCTATCAGTTTTTTAAGCAAAAGTAAAACATTATAAAATTAAAGGAAAGACAACAATATTCGTAAAGTGTCATAAATTAAATGAAGCCTAATTAAGAAAGATTGAATTGAATCTTTTCAAAATATGGCCTCTATAGGGAGAGCCTTTAATTTTTAACGCTGTATGCATCATACGAGTATACACATACATGGGCATATGTATATGTATTTCTTTTAGGGTTTCTAATTTGCGCGGACTTTTTACATTGCTGGGAAATAAAAAAAAAATTGTTCATTGCAAAAAATTTTTAAATACTAAATGAAGTAATCAATATTTTTGTGGTTGCTCAATGTTGGTCTATTTATAACATATAAAAGTGAGGTTTGTAATATTTGACCGGACTTGTCGCACTTGTAGTAGTTTCGATAGTGTCAATACTTTTATTAAAAGATTTAAGAAATCCGACTAAGTTTAATCTAGGATAATTTTATTAATTTCGAAAAAAGCCATCTCAAATAAGAATGTGCATATTTTAAGAAGTTGTGTTTAAACTTGAAAAGCGAATGATGCAGCCCTAGTGTCCATCACTTGAAAAATATTAGTTGGAGTCAATTTGCTTTTTGTTGCTAAAATCTAAAGAATCAAAGGATGTAATCGAATCATTGGTTGGGAACAAACCACATTGAACAGCAACTTTGAGAAGAAACCTAAAAATTAAATTACTGAAAAAAAAATTTCATCGGAATTTGTTCCCTCGTAGGATACCCTAGTATGTATTTTTATTTTTACATGTTACTCGTACGTTTTGTATTCTAGACAAATGAACATACAAAATGTATGATTTCGTAATATGAACACTTTATGTACTTAAAGTGTAAAATTTAATATCAAAATGGAATTTTAGATTTTGCATTCAATGAGATTGCTTATTGCACCAATTTGAAAACAATTTATTTTTATGATAAGCATTGAAATTGAAATATGCACATACTCGTACGAATACATACTCGTATGTACTTATATGTATCTTTATGCATGCGAGTGTTTTTTCCCCCACATACCAATGTACTTACCTACGTACATACACACATACGAGTATGTACATAGATACATGCATATGTATGTATGTATGTACATATGGAGTATAATGCATTTCCATATTGTACCAACTCGTATTAGTAATTTAATGCACCATATTTAACTGGTCGTAAAAGGTGAATAGTAAGGATGTAGCGAATGTTAGATTAACCAATCATAATAAATATTTATAATGAAGACAAAGTTCCTTCGACAATATACATCAATCAAACTACAAATTGATTGAAGCTTAATTGGTTAGCGCATTTAATCATTAAGCATGAGTTGGTATTTGTAGATTGGGTTCGATTCCCAGCCGCTGTCACTTAAACAACATCAGTTTCTGATAATTATTAATTAATTTCTTTTCTATCCATCATAAGTAATATTTATCATAGCGCCCTCCTTCGGTGGTATAGCATTCAAACGCCATTGAAGTAAAATAATTAAATAAAAGCTATAAAATCAAGCTTTAAAAATAATGCGCCTACTCACCACCAGTGGTGCTGCAATGCTACACTAAAACAAACATAATGCGCAATTGCAGAGTTGTGATATAAAAGCATAGATTAAGACTAGATACGACACGGCCACCAAACGGTCAGTGGCGCAATTAAAATATGTCAAAGTCGCATCACACATTTAACCCCATCGTAAGTAAGGGATAGCAAATATTTTGTTATTTGTATGGCTATCCTTATTCTTCGATGGGGTTAATTTTAATTTAAATTTTATTGTTTATTTTTATTTGTGAACATTTTCTTCAATTTGGCGCAACAAAATAAGAAAAATTCTAATTTTGGCGCACTTTCTTTATTTTTGTTATATCTGTGATAAATAGCTTTCTTCTTTCAGCACCTTTACTTCTTTAACTATCCCCTTTCCAAAGAAAGTAACTCAAATATAGGCATATTACCTGAGTGTTACTTCTCTTTTTAAAAAAAAAGAAAATTAACATCCATATCGAATCGAAATTTTACACAGATCAGTTATATGCATGTAAAAATTATAATGTTGGCTTTTGTCAAAATTAGACCATAACTTCTATACAACTTCCACTTTCGAGAATAATAAAAGTACAATCCAAGCAATGGACTGAAGCTGGAGGAAGTGCCCCAAAGAAGGCAAAACAATTCAATCGGCTGGTAAGGTTACGGCAACGGTTTTTTGGGACTTCAAAGGTATTTTATTGATTGGCTATCTGCAAAAGGGTAAAACAATAAATTCAGAGTACTATAGCAACATTTTGGATCAATTGAATTTAAAAATTCAAGAAAAACGTTCTGGCAACGCACAAAAGTGTTTCAACAATGGCTAAAATCAACGAATTAAAGTACGAGTTGCTTGACTACCCAACTTATTTTCCTGATTTAACTCCCAGTGATGTTTACCTGTGTCCAAGTCTAAAAAAAATTTATAGCTGGCAAGCGTTTCACCTCAAATGAAGATGCAATTACAGTTGTAACCCAATATTTTGAAGGCCTTGAGGAAAACTATTTTAATCAAGCGATAGAATTGCTAGATAAGCGTTGGACTAAATATATTGAAGTTTCAGGAGATTATATTGAAAAATAAATATGTTTTTGAAAATCTAACTATTCTCTTTCTGTGCTAGGCTAAGACTTTTCCGAACCACCCTCGTAATTATCCTTTTCAGTTCTGAAATATGAGAAAACTTCAAAAGTTAAAAAAGAATTACATATACATAAGTATGTACATTACTTTTAATCAATACAATGTAATATTAGAAGTATTATTTTTTCATTCAATAGCTTACAGAAATATTTCGTCCTTTCAATATAACAATAGCGTATGTGCTCATACGCTATTCTTTTTTTATTGCATATTTAGAATCTCCATCATTGATTTTATGTCTGGTCAAAATTTCGTTAAATTCTACTTCCAAAAAGTCGTTGGAAAAAATAGTGTATTATAACTTGTTCACAATTTTCCCTCAATAAGTGTGTAAGCAGCTCAAATGCGCTATTTTACTTGAAATTGCCACTCCAAAGTTGTTAAAAGAATAATAGTGTATACGCATTATACTCCTGTAGAAAAAAACAAGTAAGAAAGTATAGTCGGTCAAGCCCGACCATAAAATACCCTACACCCAGTATATGTATAAAATGTGCGCTATATGGGAGATATGACCTATTATGGACCGATCATCCAAAAATATAGTGTCATGATTTCTGTGATTATAAATATTGTGTATGTTAAACTTTATCTCGATATAAATACTTTTAAAAGATTTATGGAAGTTAAAGTTGATTACGGGGAGGGTCTTATATGGAGTTTCGACTAATTACGGACCGACCATTATAAAATTAGGTGTCATCATTTCTGTATATTATTTGTGTCGAATTTTATTTGATTACCAACATTCTTAAGAAATTTATGATCGTTAAAGTGATTTTCGGAAGTGGGCCTTATATGGGAGCTACGACTAATTACTATTGTGGTGTAGGGTATAATAAAATTTATGAAAACTTTAACTCATTAAATAGCTTATTATAATATACACTATTGTTTGAGAAATAGTTTCATTCCGACCATTTCTATATCCAAAATTTGTGCAAAAAGAATGTAATTCCTCGCGGCTCGCAGTCATTTTTTTTAACTTACAAGTTGGAAAGAAGCGAAATTGTTTAGAAGAGCCAGATGTAGCAGAGGAAGAGAAAGAAGACGAATGAATTTCTAATTGTTTTTGATTTACCCAATGAATACCTTAATTTGTCATAAATTTTTGTTTATAGTAAACCAAATTGGAAAGTAATGAATATGTGCCACTTTATTTAAAAAACTATGAATTATTCACTGTTTTATAATGTTACAAATTGATATTTTTTGAGATCAAATACTTTAATAAAACTACCGTAAAACTATTGAATAAAACAGCGTATACCATACAAAATAAAATAGTGTATCAGATACATCATACGAATTCCTTAAAAAATAAAATAGCCTATATGGAGGACTTGCGCTTTGAATTCTCTTAAAGGATGAGTAAAATTAAAAAAAAAAAATTGGTCAATTTAAAGACAAGAAACGGTATTATATATTCGCCGAAAAATCCAATATGAAGAATTTTTATTTACCGCGATATTGAGGTTTTAATAGACATCCGATTTGACAAAAACTTTAAACTCTATTTTCTCAAAACCCCAAAAAAATATACGCTATTGTTATATTGAGAGGACGATTTATTATGTAGAATAGGTATTAACAAAAAAAAAAAATAAAAAAATATTTATAAAATTTATTAATAACAATTTTATTCTTATGTTCTTTTTTACGGGCATTGAAAAGGTGTTGGCAACTGTTTGGTATTGTACACACATTTTGCTACATTTTCTTATGAAATTTAGGTTTAATATGAAAAAAGTTTTTTTTTTCAAAAATTAAGTTTCTTTCAAAAAAAAAATATATATACATATGTACAAGGTGGCGCAAAAGTAAACTTCCGATGTTTTTTTTGGCTGTCACCGACCGATTATTGGTCAAATAAATAGTCAGCAATATTCCGCGTTCTGGAGCAGTGTAGCGTAACATTGTTTATTAACGTGTATTTCGCATGTGTTTACTACACAAATGTCAAAACAGAACTGACATTAGGGGAATCGCAAAATTTATAGCATTTTCTGATAGGAGGATTACTTTTGCGCCATCTTGTATGTATTAATACTTAGCATTTTATATATTGTTTGAAAGTCAATTTTACGAACAACATATGTAATTTATTTCAAATGTTTAGACATTGTATCTAATTTTGATCAATTATAATTGATGTAATTACCAATGCTCACCATAATTTACAGAGTTTGTTTGATTTTCATATCAATCTGGCGTGTAATTTAGAGACACATAGGGAATATGAGTGCATTTAAGATACATATTAGTATTAACATAAATTTCGGAAGTGGAGATTATATCAAGGATATGGTCAAGTATGGACCGATATTTTCAAAATCCATCAAATTGATTTTGGCATACATATGTGTGCTACGTGTAAAATTTTGTATCGGTATCGTTATTTATAAGAGATTAATGAGTATTGAAGCGATTTTCGGAAGTGGACCTTATTTGAATTGGAACCCATATTTATAATCCGAAAAATTTTAAACCAAACGCAGAAATTTAAAGTTGCTCAAAATCCAAATGTTTGTTAATGGAAAAATAGAATACATATTCAAGCTTCAAAATATATAAGAAATTAGGTTTTACCGTGGTTTGTTTGTTCTTGGCAGAGGCTAACCTAAATGTACCCCTTGCTTTCATTTATTCTTGTAAAAAAGGGTATTTTCCATGGTTAAAAAAGTGGGCAAAACAGTCGTTTCAGTATTAAGCGTTTAGCAAAATATATATAAAAATATATTAACAATTTGAACTAAAACGTAACGTCCGTAACGGAAAGTAGGGTTTTTTAAATTTAACAGAATTAATTTTTATAATTTTGTTTTCCAAACTAGCTTTATAAACAGAGTTTTTTTATGCACTTTAATCTGATAAAAAAAAAAGAAATAGCTTTATTACACTTTTTTTTTAAATATAAATGACAAAGTGTGTAACGTCCGCAACGGCATGAAAATACCCAAAAATTTTATTTTAATATTATGAGGTGGAAGTAAATGTTTATAATGGATATTCACCTAGTAAATCTGAATCTGGGCTTAAAATTGCTCTAGGTTGCCGAGAATCCGAAAAAATTCACCTCAAAGTAACAAAAAGTGTGTTTAAATACATGCGATCACCCAATCTGCAACTTAAATTGAGATGAATTTCAAATTCTTCTGAAACCTAAAATAATTAGTAATTAATAAACATGTTGTAAACCGCAACCACCATGTCCACCATCAACTATTTGGTGGTATGCCCATGCATGCAATGTTTACGTACTGGATTTTTCGTTAGAAATCTTTAAGAAATTCTTGCTTTAATCTCAAAATTTTGGCAAACTTCATTTCAATTATAAACGCGCGTGGTGACAAATATATTCGTATTAATTAAATTGATTTCAAATACAGACAGAGCAAAAAAATTTGTTAAGCGAAAAGTTTGGCAACTAGTAAAAGCCCAAAATCTCATCTTGAAAAACGCTCGAGATTTTCACAAATTAGCAAAAAAAAAATATATGTATAAATGGGGTTTTCCTAATTTACGTTGGTAAAAATTATGTCAAAATTACAGCTGACGAAATAGCAAAAACATGGTTAAATGTAAAAAATATTCCAGCTCTTACATCATATCATTATTTTTCGGGCTTTTTCAATGACAATAGCTACTATAAAAGTAGCTCGAACAGCTGGGTGTATTAAGCATAAGGTACAATGTTAAACATTTAAAGAAATAAATGAATATAAGCTAATACAAGAGTAATGAAATATTCTATAATTTTTTTGTAACTAATAAATTAATAATTTAAACGTTAAAAAGATTTTTAAATACATGAATGTTTTTTATATACACAATTTGGTTTAATGGAAAAAGTGTAACGTCCGTAACAGACAAAAATTAAGATTTTTGTATAACGGGACTACTTTGCCTTCTTTTCTAAGCTGGATTGATATGGTCATATATTCCACTTAATTTTTTGTATTTGGACTTTTTTTGTTTATTATGCAAAATTAGCTAAAAAATGTGGAAATGCACAAAAGCCTCAAAGTCGACTTCCATTTTTTGTAACGTCCGTAACGGAACTTTAAGCTAGCATACCTTTTTTTCAAAAACAGTTAATCTTTAAGTTTAAAACAAGTTTTGAAGTATGTACTCCCAAAGAACTGCATATTGAAAAAAATTTCATGAAAATATTCCAATGTAAACGCCAGCTGTGTCAATTTTAACAAGCAAATTTGCATGCGAATGTAACGTCCGTAACGCAGGATTAGCCCATATATAAATAACTAGCTAAACCCGGCGTGCTTCGCTACCCCCCCCCCCCCTCATTTTAAATAAAACGGATTTATATATTTACAAACATTTATTTATTTAATTTTAATGTATTTATTGCAATGCTTTAGGTTTAGTTTGCCCATCAGGAGCATACACATATACACGGGATATTAACCTTGAGCTTTGTAAACAGTCATCGCAAACGCTAACCGAACAGGAACAAATTTTTTAAAATCCAATGGTACATCTGTTGGTAGCATTGGAATGCGTAGCAAAAGTACATCTGTACCTTTATATTTTCCTGTTATAATGGTCGCTTCTATTAAATTATTTCTCAGTTTTTTTACTGCAAGTCGAGTGCCATTGCAAAGCCGAGGTGATCAATTTTACGCAGTAAAATAATTGGACCTCCAATTTTAAGTTGTAGTTGTTGTTGTGGTGGAAAGCTTGACACATCGAGTGAATCTAAGAACTCAACAGGATAATTAACGGTCTTACGGTTTGCTTGATTGATTTGACGCATTTTAAATTGATATCCATCTTCTCCATATGGAAAAATTATAGGATACTGAAGCGCGTCATATGAGCGATGCATTTCAGTGGGCGAGGCCATGCCCCTTTGTCTACTTACATAGTAAAGAATTTATTATTTCGTAAGAATATCCTATTGTAAAAATTTAATGACGATCGGTCCAGTAGTTCAGACTATATTACGATTTTTAATTTTCCTAAAAAGGGACGTCGTCTCACCCACTTTTCTCCTGGTACGTATTCCTAATTATGCCAATACCATATGTACCACATATCATTGACGTAGGTCAAAAAATGCCCAAAATATGGCGATTTAAATTTTTAGGTTATATGGGCGGTGCCACCCCAGTTTGTACAATCAAAACTTCATATAGCCTATTATTCCTTCCAGAGTCACAGTAACATGCTGTGAAAATTTCATCAAAATCGGCTCAGCCGTTTTGGAATACATACGTTACATACATACATACATTTATTTTTATATATATAGATAGATTAAAAGCAATATAATTTAAGGTGAAATGGGGCGAAAAATGGGGATTTGGTAATAATAAAATATATGTAGTTAAAAAGTATATAAAACTTTAGGTAAATACATATTACAAAAAAAAGCATTTTGTATAGCAAACATTGTTAGTGGTATACGAAAGTATCTGAATTAAAAAAGGGGGCGATGAAGTAGGCGTGGTTCATAATTATATGGCGACGTTAACAGTATTAAGAGCAATATACTACCAAATAAAAAAAAATACGTTGGCATGAACAAATGTGTATAGAGAACAAAAAGTATAAAACTTTCAAAAATTTGGCGTGAAAAGGGGCGTGAAAGGGGCGTGGCTTAAGAATACAATTTGAAGTAAATCTGTTAAAAACTATATGGGAGCAATTACATAATTTTTAAAAAGTGGGCGTAAAAATGGGTGTGGTCAAAAAAAGGTCCAGAGTCCCAGTTTAATGCTGTGAAAATTTCAAAATATCGGTCCAGAGGTTTGGTCTCCAATTACAATATTTTAAAAAAGTGGGCGTAAAAGTGGGCGTGGTAAAAAAAAGTACCCTATTATTCCTTCCAGAGTCACAGTAACATGCTGTGAAAATTTCATCAAAATCGGCTCAGCCGTTTTAGAGTCTATACGTTACATACATACATACATTGAATTTTATATATATAGAAGATTATTTATTTTTTGGAACTATGACTATCCTATAATTTAGTAGAGTAATTTGTATATAAAGATTATTTTTGTTGAATTTTAACCTGGAAACAATATTTTTACCATATTGATACGTACTTAAGTGAATTTTGGGGTATATGGTCAAACATTGGCCGAACTAAACAAAATTTCGTTTTGTGATTTCTTTTTACATGAGTCTTATTTTTGCTGAGTTTTGTAATCATATTGCTATTTCATATGCATTTACATATGTACCACTGAGTCAAATTTGGGGAAGAAATTTTTATGGGAGCTATGAGAAATATTGGACCTATTCTTTCTATTTTCATGAACGTTTGTCCTTCCGTCATATACTCGTAAATAACGTATACAAAATGGCATGTAAACAAAATATTTTGCAATAAATTTCATATATTGATGGAGGTTGTCACACATTTTGATCCATAACTCTTGTGATACCTTAGAGATTTTGCTGGTTTTTAATGTCAAACTGTTTAGGAAAACTATAAATGGTTTTATGCAAATTTTGCTGATTTTGGTTGCGTATTTTGGGCTTGAGAGTGTTTTACACAGTCATTCAGACAAAAGCATATAGCTTTATTGACTAGAAATTCCATAAGGTTCAAGAATATGCATACATATGATATGTATTCAACATAAAGTTCTCTTAATAAATAAGTTCTCACTCAGTGTTCTCTTAGTTATTTCTTTAACTAGTTTATATATATATTTATGTAAATAATAATAAATGAGTCAGTCTTCAACTGGCATTGAAATACGTTGTTTTATTGACATATCATTGGCGACGAGGATAAAAAGTCCAGTAAATGGTAAAGGAAGAAAACAACGAGGAAAAAGAAGCAGATGAAGTAGAAATGACTAAATTTATCGGTTCTGTAGATCCATTTTTGCTAGGAGAAGATTTCGATCTTTATGCTCGTAGATTGGATCATCTTTTTAAATTGAATTCTATAAAAGAACCAGAAAAAATTGGATTTTTATGCAGTTTCGGTGGTGCAGAGTTATACCGGGTAATTGTTTCTTTGACGGCTCCTAAAACTGAAAATGAGTATACATATGCAGAGTTGGTGAATAAATTAAAAAGTCATTTAAAACCAAAAAGAAATATCATTGCAGAATGTTATAAATTCTTTAAAACTAATAGAACTGTTGGTCAAAAACTAGCGGATTTTGTGATTGAGCTAAAGCAACAGGCACAATATTGTGATTTTGGTGACTTTCTGGATAAAGCCTTATTAATTCAATTTGTATGTGGAGTGGGTGACGAAAAAATTCAACAGCGATTATTGAGTGAAGTTGATTTGAGTAAATTCCAAAATGCTATAGAATTAGCAAATGCGGTGGAAATAACAACAACAAACGTAGCATTAATCAAAGAGGAAGATGAGAACATTAATGCGTTGATGAAAAGAGGGTATGGAATGTCAAGGAGAAGGGAGATATCCGAACAGCAAAGCAGCGCAGTCAACAACTCTAACGGTAGCTACAACAAACAAGCGGGTAATGGAAAGCAACAATTTTACAAAAATGTAATTTGCTTTAATTGTGGAAAGCAAGGCCACATGCAAAAGTTTTGTAAGAAAAAGAGAGGACAACCGAAAATTAAGAGTTTAGAGGAGGAGAATGAAGAAGAGGAGCGAGTGTGTAATTATATAAATAATATAAAGTCTATTAAAATTAAACCCTTAAAACTTAAAGTAGATATTGAGAACATTGACTTAGAATTTGAAGTAGATACAGGCGCGTGTGTTACCGTGATTCATAAGGCAGATTTTTACAAATACTTTTCTAAGTATAAACTTCTAAAGGGTGAATTTTCTATAAAATTAATTTCTGGGAATCGAGTTGAAGCACTTGGAGAATTAACGGTTAAGGTAAATTTTAAACGATGTTATTTTAATCTAAAACTGATTGTGTTAAATACAGAAATGTATTTCTATCCATTAATGGGTAGAAATTGGTTGGATGTAATTTTTAGTGGGTGGAAAAATTTTTTTACCGAATATGAGTATTCCAATGTTAATTTGGCCATAACTGATTCTGAATTGAAATTAAATAAAATGAGTTTTTTGGAAAAGTATAATGCTATTTTTACTAAATCAAACGATTCTGTTATAAGAACTTTTAAAGCGGAAATTGTATTGAAAAATGATTCGTACCCTATTTTTTGCAAAGCAAACACCGTTCCTTATGGCCTGAAAGCTAAGGTTGAGAACGAACTTAACAGATTATGCGATGAAGGTGTGTTAGTACCGGTAACGAGAAGTAATTGGGCCAGCCCATTGGTAATTGTTAATAAAGGGGATGGGTCAATTCGACTTTGCGTAGACTGTAAAAGAACCGTAAACAAATTTGTAGAGATGGAACACAGCGCAATACCACGTATAGATGATATATTGGCATCTATGGCAGGCTGGAAAGTGTTTACCAAATTAGATTTGACTGGGGCTTACTTACAAGTCGCTGTTTCAGAACGTTCTAGGGAACTGCTAACCATCAACACCCATGTTGGGTTATTCCAATTTACTAGATTAGTTTTTGGACTTAAAACAGCACCCCAGATATTTTGTTCAATAATAGATCAGATTTTAAGAAATATTGAAAATGTTCAAGTTTATTTTGATGACATATTAGTTGGAGGCAAATCAGAAGAAGAATGCAAAGACAATTTGTTACGGGTATTAGATAGGTTGTTAAAATACAATGTAAAGGTGAATTTAGAAAAGTGTGAATTTTTCAAATCAGAAATTGATTATTTAGGTTATCGAATAAGTGGATTTGGTATAGTCCCAAGTCCACAGAAGGTGGATGCAGTTGTCAATGCTCCAGAACCAAGCAACAAAACTCAATTGAAGTCATACTTGGGGATGATCAATTATTACAATAAATGTATTCCTAATTTGTCGGGTGAGCTACATTGCTTGTATGAGTTGACTAAGGAAAAGGTAAAGTGGTCATGGGGAAAAGAGCATAGTGAATGTTTTCAACGTAGTAAGCGATTGGTTAATAACATAAAAATATTAACACATTATGATCCTACAAAGAAGATTATTGTGTCTGCGGATGCAAGTCCATATGGAGTAGGTGGAGTATTGTCCCATGTTATTGATGGCGTGGAACGTCCAGTGATGTTTGCGTCAAGCACGTTAAGTGCTGCAGAACGTAATTATTCGCAACTTCACAGAGAGGCTCTAGCCATTATATTTGCAGTAAAAAAATTCCACAAATATATCTTTGGGTTTAATTTTACTATACACAGTGATCATCAGCCTTTACGGGCAATTTTTGGTGAAAGAAAAAATATTTCAGGTGTGGCAGCTAATCGCCTTCAGAGATGGGCTATTTACTTATCAATGTATTCATATGACATTAAATATAAAAAAGCAAAGGATATGGCTAATGCAGATGCATTATCAAGATTACCAATGGGGAATAATACAGGTATTGAATATGTTAGTATAAATAGTTTGGACACTTTAACTTTCCCTCTAATGACGGAAGACGTAAAAGAGGCGATGAAAAATGACTCGTGTATGACGCAAGTTTATAATTCTATTCTAACAGGCAAGTGGCCAATAGAGAAAACAGATGAGATACAAAATTATTATTTAAAAAGAGAATCTATAGCTACCGAAAATGGGTGTTTATTTTACGGCGATAGAATAGTAATACCGAGTACCTTACGTGATAATGTTTTAAAATTAATTCATGACCAACATATAGGGATAGTTAGAAGTAAAGCGTTGGCAAGAACAGTTGTATGGTGGCCAGGTATAGACCAAGATATTGAAAATGTTAATAATAAATGTGATGTTTGTCAGTCTACACAAAACGCAAAGCCAGCTATTCTATCAAAATGGATGGAGGCAACTTATCCATTTGAAAGAATTCATATCGATTTTTGTTCACTAAATGGACACCAGATATTAATCTTATATGATGCGTATTCCAAATGGATGGAGGCCATACCTTTTAGAACAACTACAGCAGCTGTGGTAATTGAAAAACTTAGGTCAATTTTTTCCACGTTTGGGCTACCATTTAATATTGTAAGTGATAATGGACCACCATTCAGCTCCAGAGAATTTGTTGAATTTTGTAAATCTAATGGTATAGTCCCTCTTAAGTCTCCTCCATACCACCCACAATCAAATGGCAGTGCAGAACGAGCTGTACAAACCTTCAAAAATGGTTTGCGAAAATCACTGTTGGATCAAAAAGAGGCTGGCAAATCTTTACAACTAAGAATTGATCAATTCTTATTAAAGTATAGAACGACTCCGACTTCGTCAACTGGCTTAACACCAGGGGAAATGATTTTTCAATACAAACCACGAACATTGCTTAACGTATTAAATTCTAATAAATCGAGCGTTACAACGGACACAAATTCAAAATCAGTTGAACCAAATATTGGAACTAAAAAACACGACTCTAAAGGTTATCAGAATAAATTAGTACAGTTAAAGGTGGGGGAGGAAGTATGGTACAGAAATGTTTTTTCCAATTTTGTAAAATGGGTAAAGGTGAAGGTCATTAGTAAACTAAGTAATTACAGGTATATGGTTTTAGTCAATGGAATACAAAAACAGGCACATACGGATCAATTGAGAAAGAATAGAAATGTTGATATGACTTTTGTAGAAACTGGGGAAGGCTTAAATGAAACGCCTATAGAAAGTCAAAGTAATATTAAGGAGGAAGAGGGGCAACGAATCGTCACTCGAAGTATGACTAAAAAGAGTAAAATCATAGATGGGAAGTGATTTTGTTTAAGTTGGGAGGAATGATATGTATTCAACATAAAGTTCTCTTAATAAATAAGTTCTCACTCAGTGTTCTCTTAGTTATTTCTTTAACTAGTTTATATATATATTTATGTAAATAATAATAAATGAGTCAGTCTTCAACTGGCATTGAAATACGTTGTTTTATTGACATATCAACATACATATCGATGGTCACAAGTAGAAAAGCCCTAACTCGTATTTTGTACAAAATTGAGTTTTTCAGTGATTCCTATACATTTAACGCACATTTTTTGTGACGAGGTGACAAAAATTTATTGCAATAGTGTAAAAAACAACGCTTATATAAGCAGTTGTACAAAAAAAGTTTCATGTTGAATATTACAGTTTCTATTATGTTTTTACCTTCTCCTGTAAAGTTGCAATAATTTCTACATGTGACCATCGGTATATACTTTGTTGGTTCGCAGATGAATATTTCACGGAGTGACTGACATATTTATATATACCCCAATTCACACTGGTGGCGGTGGAGGGTAAATAAATGCGTATTCAAATTTAACTGATTTATTGATTTATCGTTAATAGCGATTAAGTTGTGACGTTAAGTATTGAAAAATTTGAGACTCGGCAGTCATAATAGACTTACATAGAAAAGGTTAAGCCCGGCGTGAACTAGGTAAAATCATTGGAAGGCATACAAAAGCTTAAGTAAAAACTATATTAGGAGAACTAAGAGCGAATCCAATATCTAGTGCTGTAAAAATGTTAGTAGTATCTGGAAAACCTGTGAGCGCGGGTATGATTTGAAAATCGTTGCTTCTAAATGGCAAAATAATACATATGTACATATACATATAAATAAGACACATTGTTTTTGGAATAATATTCTTTTAAACGATGGAATTAAGTTTGAGATATTTGTAAAAAAAAAATATGGCGAATCAAGACGAAACCTTTACTAATACACACGGTAAAACAATGCGGCAGTTCAGTATCAGTCAGGGGTTGTATGACGGCATCAGGAACTGGATTTTCCAACGGCACAATGATCCTAAGCATCCTCCAAAATTGTGAAATAGTGGTTGCTGAGCCATTGTCCAAAAACTTTAAATCGTCCTTCGCAAACCTCAGACCTCAATCCAAATGAGCCAATGTGGAAATATATGGACAATAATATTAGGCCAATAAATATTTGCTGCACGGATAACATAAAGGCAGTTATACAAGATGAATGGAACCAATTTTAACGTAGGTAATGTAAAAAAAGGGTTGACGTTTTGGGATGTTGACGTTAACGAGCGTTGACGTTTTCCCGAGTGCACTGTAATTGTATTCTTTTTTGTCAGCTGCTGTCAAACGCTAATTGAATTAGCAATATTGAGCATATGTGAACACTTTTTAATTAACCAATAATTGACTCAATTAAAAATGCATGTCTGAACACCATATACCAATCTAAATACTCTTGGTAAATCCTTAATTAAAAGTCCAAAAAAGCAAAAATTATATTGTTGGTACCTTTTGTATCCTTTTTTCTAAATCGATAAAAATTATATTGTAGTTTATTTTAAACATATTTTGTTGTCCTTTTGAACTAATAACTACTAGCTTAAAAATGTAAATATGTAATAATAATAAGAAGAATTCATACACATTGTAAACGTATGTAAATTTCGTTTTAACTCATAATATATAAAAAGAAATGTGATTAATAATTCCCGAAGTCTATTTCTGAATAATGTTATATATAATGTTTATAAATATAAAACAAATATTGCTGATGACGTCCTGGCAGGGCAGAAAGTGCATTCCAATGTGTCAATTGTCTAAAAATATTTGTTTTTATTAGAGCATCCGATATATAAATACCACTCGATGATGAGAAATGATCAACTAAATACGAAGAATATGGAACAAATATTTAAATACAGTTTTCAGAGATGATGTTTTTTTACAGACATCCCTTTCGAACAAAAAACATTAAAACCATTTACTAAAGTCCGATGTACAACTGTTGGTAAGCACTGAAGGCTTTAATATTTTCTAATGTTACCCATATGTAAAGCAGAACAATTCAAAATCTGAGTTCTTTATTATTATTTATACATTATGAACAAAAGATTTCAAATTCAAATTTGAAATAGAGTTTAACTTATTTTCAAACAATTTGGTTGACAAATTCTTAAAATTAATGATCGGGTGAAAGTGTTTAGTATAAGAACAATATTTTTTTTGGAATAGCAACCCTTGTTGTTGTTCATGAGCTCCCTACCAGAGACTGATAATCTCGATATCATATCGAGCCATAACCGCCGAAAAAATGTATCCCACAAACTCAAAATTTTACAGGGGAAGGTTTTTTTTAAATAAAATCAGTTTGAATAAAGCCATTATGTTAAAATTTATAATGTAAATATTGTTTTGTGTAATACATTTAATTTTAATAATTTTAAATGATAGTTCAACTATCGATTTCGATAAAAAAAACAACAATCGATTATGGTGTGGGATACATTATTTTGGCGGTAATGGCTCGATATAATTTATTAAAAAAAAAAAAACGTTTCTCTTAATGTTAAACTAATTTTTCACGATTGAAATTCCGTGCAATGCCGAGTACATAAAACTAGTACATAAAGGGTGTCACAACTAGAACACAATTTTTAAATTTGCCGCCATTCGAAGTGTCATAGTTCGACATATGAACATATGTTATTGTTTGCTAGTAGAAGGTACGAGGTTAGTAAAAATGGAGCGCTACACGACTGAACAACGTATTCTTATTGTGAAATTGTTTTACCAAAATGGTGAAAGTTTTGCGGCTGCAGTTCGCAAATTGCGATCAATTTGGGGTCACAATAATGCTCCAAAAGAGTCAACTGTAAAGAGATTAATAGATAAATTTGCCGAAACTGGGTCTGTTAGTAATGTAAAGACAACAACGCGCCTTTGACCAGGTCGGTCGACCGAAAATGTCGCAGCTGTAAGTGATGATGTTGCTCAAACTCCATCCACCTCAATTCGACACCGAGCTCAGAAAATTGGTGTCTCCAAAGCCACTATGCAGCGAATTTTGATTGAAAGATTTGCATCTTCATGCATACAAAGTTCAATTGACCAGGAACTGAAGCCAGCTGACCACGGACAGTAAGGGGGTTTCGTTAATTGGGTATTGGAGAGACAACATGAAAATGCTGATTTTGCCGATAAAATCATCTTCAGTGACGAGGCCCATTTCCATCTTGATGGCTTCGTCAATAGGCAGAATAGTGGCCACGTGTCACTGTGTGGTGTGGTTTTTGGGCTGGAGAAATCATTGGACCTTTTTTTATGAAAATGAGGCAGGTCAAGTGCAAACAGTCAATGGTGTTCAGTATCGTGAAATGATAACTAGTTTTTTCTTGCCTAGAATTCAAGAAATGAATGTGGAGGGCATGTGGTTTCAACAAAACGGCGCCACATGTCATACAGCCAGAGAAACAATTCAATTGCTGCATCAGTCATTTCCCGGTCGTGTTATTTCGCGTTTTGGAGACCAGAATTGGCCGCGTAGATCGTGCGATTTAACACCTTTAGATCTTTTTCTTTGGTGGTTTTTGAAGTCGATAGTTTACGCGAATAAGCCGACGACGACTCAAGCCTTAAAAAGGAAATTGGACGCTGCATTAATGAAATACCGCAGCATTTATGCAAAAAGGTCATTGCAAATTTCATTAAAAGATCGCGTGTGTGCCAGCAAAGCCGCGTCAGCCATCTGCACGATGTCTTGTTCCATACATAACCTCATTCTGTCTACTTTACGATATAATAAAGTTTCACGTTTTTTTTAAATATCTGTGTTTTATTTAAAATTTAATAATTGCGTTCTAGTTGGGACACCCTTTATATTATTAGAACAAGTTAACATTTTCTTTAAAAATATCAATATCTTTTTGGAAGATTGCCTCATTTTTTGGTTCATAAATGCCCATTTTCAATACCATAACAGCCCTAATCAACAGCAAATATTTGTAGAAGACATCATACCAATTAGTCCTTCAATCGTGGCAAAATTGAACAAATTGACGGACAAAGCTTTGATTTATGTTCGATATATTTTATTCCAATTAAAAAAATATAATTTTTTATTAGAAAAATCCTAGTGCAGATTCGAATGCAAATAGTGTATTTCAAAATATAATTTTAAATTGGGATTTCGGGGATAATGTATTATGATATAATAGTTTTTAGATGTATTTTCCAGTATATGGTTTAAAGTTTTGTATTCCATACAAAGTTGGAGCAGTCTAATAAATGTATGTGTAAATGTACAATTGTCATTCGTTCAAATAATATAGAATGTGTTTATAGTTTTTGAAATTTTCATTACATTATGAATGGTATTAGTAGAATTCATTTAGATTTAACAATTAATATAAATCTATTATATGTATTTATATTGGGCATTACAGTTCAGTAAACTAATGTCAATAGGTGAAACATATATTAGAGTGCTTCAAGATTGTATGAACAAAAAAAAAAATAAAAATTTTAAGCAATTGTTCTATGGATTGTATAAACACATTCTAAAAATTATTACGATGAGAGAATAACGTTAACTGGCGCCGCATAGGATAATATGTATTTGTTTAATTTTTGCTAAAATTTTGACATTAAATAATTATTTTTGCATTTTAATGTAAAAGAATCGAAATGTGTACGAAATTACCGTTCTAATAAGATATAAAAGATGAAAATGGGTTAAAAAATGTTTAAGTTATGAAGTATTCCCCAGGCCATTAACGTGTTTCAGACACGCAAATGGTGAATATTTCAATAATAAAAAAATTCTTTACATATGTACACACATACATATGTTAAATTAAAGTACTTCAGTCTGCCAAAGGAAAAACATCTATATATGTATATATTTAAATGAACCGATTTTCTTAAAATTTGTAAATACTTATTAAAAATCGTCTACGTACGAGCAAATTTGACATCCATATGACCATTTGACTAGAAATGAGAGGACTTAAAATAGTGAACGCAGTACCCCCTATATTCTAAAATTCGTATATCTTGGAAATATAACAAATATAAAAAAGGGCATGGCAACACCCACCTTTCTCCTGGTACGTATTCCTAATTATGCCAATACCATATGTATCAAATATCATCGACGTAGGTCAAAAAATGCTCAGTATATGGCGATTTAAATTTTTGCGCTATATATATTGGCGGTACCACGCCCATTTGTCCAATCAAAACTTCATATAGCCTATAACTTCTTTCTATAAAGCACAGACAGACAGATATTCATTTATATATATATGTATATATACATAGATAAATATATAAAATTCAATTATTTCTTAAATACAAAATTTTAAATGTTTTTATTATATTTTCGGAGCAAATCAACCACCATAAGATCATCAGTAGTTTGACAGTAAGAATTAACAAAATTGTTCGTTAGTATTTTTTCTTCGCTAAATTGAAGTTGAGGAAACCGTTCTTATTATTTTCTCTAACACTGTATGTATGTATTTTTACTACTATTACTAATATTTAGTATCAACACTATATGTATTTTTTAAAGCTACCTAAAAACAGATTTGTGCGACATTATTCAAATGGAAAAAGTAAGTCCAATTGTGCTTATATGAGTATACTTAGGTCACGTTCTTATTCGACACATCATCGGTTTCAAAGCACTTGCTTTATGCTTAGCTCGGTAATAAGCACGTTTGATACATAATGACAAGCGTATTGTTAAAAAATTAAAAAAAGTACTTCTTTCCGTTTCATTCTTAGTTATACGTAATAAATAAAATGTACATATGTACATTAAAATTTTTTCATTCTTACACACGGTTTTTATAGACGAAATTAATTTTCTTGATGCCAATTACATTTTTCATTAAATTAATTTAGGTGTAATTGCAATTTGTAATTGTAATGAAAGTGTTACTGATTACAATTTTTGGTACTTTTATCCCACCACCAAAAAGATTCTTGTCATTTCGTTTTTATAAAATTCGAAAATGATTTAGTCATGTCTGTCCGTCTGTCGAAGGTACGAGCTTCTAAAAACAGACTTCAAGAAATGAAATTTTTCCAAAAATTTTGTTACCGACATGTCTGGTATAGAAAAAAGACAAAATCGGTTTAGTAGGACCAGAGTTATAGATTGAAATTTCAGACATCCTTGATATTTTTCCAAATGTTTTTTTATTTTTTTTTAAATATATTGCAAATAATATTATGATATTTGCACATATTATGTTTATTATAAAAGGGCAAGTCGTGTTTAAAATGATAAGAAACGATCAATGATTTGTCATAACCCCCTTACAAATGGCTTATATATATATATATATAATGTTAAAGGGTACATATTATGGTTTCTAAATTATAAACGAATAATTCGTATAAGAGATTTGAACTTGTTCGAATAATATGATCACATATGTACATATATAAAATTAATCGAATTATTCGAATAATTAAAAGATTCTAAATTACCTATTATGGACCGACCATTATAAAGTTAGGTGTCATCATTTCTGTATACATATATGAAACTTATTTGTGTTAAATTTTATTTGAATACCAACATTTTTATGAAATTTATGGTCGTTAAAATCAGCAGCAAGTTTAAATTCGACACAAATAGTCCATACATATATGTATAGGAATATGCATACCCAATTTTATGATGAGCGGTCCACAATTGACGGTAATCCTCATATAAGGTTCACTTCGAAAAATCACTTAAATCTCTTAAACGCCATTATTACGTTGAAATTCAACACATATAATTCACATATACATATAAATCGTTGTGGAATTTCATGATGATTGGCCTGTAATAGGTCATAGCTCCCTTATGAGGACTACTCTCGAAAACTCATTAGCCTATACTATTGACATTTGTGAAAGTTGGTCCATAATTGGGTACAGCGCGCAAGCTTTACTTCCGAGAATAACCGCAGAGTATACAGAGGTGACAATTTTGACATTTTAAAAAGTCAAAATTAGGCCCTGATTACCGTTCACAACACTAAGTATTTTGATGTTGTATGTTGTAAACTGCGATTACGATTCACAACACTTATCAGCTTAATCGTATGAAAAATGCATGTTGTGTTGTAGTCGAGACAACACAACATTTTAGTGTTGTGAACGATAATCGGGCCCTTAGTTTCCTAGTTAGTTCTGTTACTTAATTTTTTCTGTGTTATAGTAAAACGCTTTATGTTATGCGCTGATTTGCTAAATATACGTATTTATTGAAATCAAATATGCATAGTTCGAATTATAATGACTAATTAACAATTATTTTGATTTTTTCCAAAAATAAAGATCCTAAAAAGGCACTCACAAATTATAGGTAGTAGAAAAACTTTATCAAAATGAGTTTAATTGTACTAAAACAAAAAAATATATTTCGAGATCAACGTTTTCTTTTTTTTGTAATTTGAATACAATTTTTCATTGGGTATATGCAATGAATGTATGACACGAGTAGTATGTGTGAATGTTGCGTCAACATTTGCAGATTGTTGCATTTCCACTAGGGATGCCAAACGGGTCTGAATTTTTAAAATTTAAAAATTTTTAAAATGTAAATCCCGGAATTTTTTGGGATTCCGAGATTTTTGTTTCTTATTAAAACAAATTGGTTTATTAATAATAAAAACTTTTTATATTAAAAAAGTAACTTATACTAACTACATATAAATATGTTTGAAAACAAATGTTTTCTTTCCTCATAGCTATAATTTTTAAATTTACTAAATGTTTATTAAGCTAATTTTGTTTTTTAAAAACAAAATTTTATAAACCATTAAGAATTTAAATACGTAATAACATTACATTACAAATTAGATAGAGAAAAATTATATGTCATTTCGCCTTTAAAATCTACATTTATTTAAAAGTAAAAAGAAAAAAATGAATATTATTGTTCGACCTTAAAAAAAACTTCTTAAAAATATTAATGCATCAAATATAAAGATTTTCTTAATTTAATTTTGTTACCAGCTTGTAGGCAAACTTGATGGCAAATTATTGTGTGCTGATTGCATTTCTGACCCTCTGAAACAAATAATTATATATATTTCTTATTCAATATTTGATTACAATATATCATTACAGATTTTAAATATTAAATAAATATTTCAATGGCATTCATTATTTCATTCATTTTGCAATCAATGAAACGAATTTTATTCATTTCTAATAACAAATATTTCTATTTCTTTATGAAATTCACTCTCACTCTGAGTAAATCAATCACTTTTTGATTTCTCTTTGAGCTTAAATAAAAGTTCAACATCGGCAGAGATTCATATTACTGCGGCAAACGACTTTACTGTTACTTTAACCGGATTTGAGCTTTACAATCAATTAAAGCTTTTCTGTAGGAATTTCCAAGTCCAAAAGGCACATCAAATCGTGTGTTCGAGTTGGGCAATCCAAAATTAATTTTTATTCTTTCGCCTTCATTTCTGCAACATACCTTTGTAAAATTTTATTTTTTGTTGGTGACTTTGTAAATAATTTTGAAATGTTTCTCTTCTTTTCAATTTGCGATTTAATGTGGAATTTGTTTGTTTTCTCTTATTAAAAATGCTAAAAAAAACATTGATTTACATTAAGAGAAGGTGTTTTGTATTTGTGTATGTTAAAAAAGCAGATAAAAATAAGTATATACTTCATCGTTGGTTCTTTTACACAAATACTAATTTTCGGGATTTATTAATCTCGAAAAATCCCGGAATTTTTTAAAACAAATATCGGGACAAATCCCAGGATTTTCGGGATCGGGATTGGCATCCCTAATTTCCACCAAAAAATATTTTTATTAACACGAGCAAACTCTATTTTATTGCCAGTAACTAAATATGTATGCAATTTATATATGCAATTTATACCAAGAGTGTGTATTTAAGGCTGGCAAGATGCCAACTTAGGCAAACTCACACACACACACTAAACATATTATTAGGGTATGTATAACGTTTTTGGATGAAAAAGTAACAGGGAACTCGGTATGTGCAATATTGTAATGAGACTTAATTTTATTATATACTACAGGAACGTCCGTCATGCAGAACATAGTTTATCATTGTTCTAATCAGTTTCGTATTGAAAATGAGTAATTCCTATCCAGTAATAAAATAGATCTGAAGAGTTTTACCAAAATAATATCCCCAAGATTTTCACTAAATCAAAAATAATAAAATTTAAAACAAGTAAAAAAGTATAGTCGGTCAAGACCGACCTTATAATACCCTACACCCAGTATATGTATAAAGCAGTTTTTCAGAAATAGTCGTTATATGGGAGGTATAACCTATTGTGGACCGATCATCCAAAAATTTAGTGTCATGATGTCTGTGAATATATGTGTTAAACTTTATCTCGATATAAATACTTTTAAAAAAAATATGGAGCTTAAATTGAATTACGGACAGGGTCTCATATGGGAGTTTCGACTTATTATGGACCGATCATAATAAAATTGTACCGTATTATTTGTATACATATGAAATATATTCGCGTTAATAATATTTATTTGGATACCAACATTTTTGAGAGAGTTTTGCTCTTTAAAGTGATTTTCGGAAGTGGGTCTTATATGGGAGCTACGAGTAACTATGGACCGATATGCACAAAATTTGTAGATGTAATTTGGCTTCATTTACCACTCATTTGTGATGAATTTGAATTTGCATAATTCAAACATTTATGATCGGCAAATTCTAATTTCAGGAGGACATTTGTATGGGGACCAGGGAAAATAATGGACCGATTTCCACCAGTTTCAATCCCATCCGTCCTTGGGCCGAAAAAATATCATACCAAATTTTATCGAAATATCTTCAAAATTGCGACCTGTACTCAGCCAGCCAGACCGATGGACAGACGGAAATTACAAATGGAATAGGATTTTGGCAGATGCAAGATTTTTTAAATCAATGTATGTATTTTTCACATACATTTCCAACGTTTATATATTTCATTAACATTTTTATTGTATTGGAAAGACTAAGTTTTGGCAATTATTAATAAAAAACGATATCTGACAGTTGTCCACCACTATTACGCGACAGATGTCGATTTTTTTATTACAATTTTTAATCACATTTTGGCAAGATGGCGAGTCTATTTCGTTAGTCACGTTACGGATTTTGATTTTTAAGACTGTAATTCATTCAATGGGATCTCTATAGACTCTATAGCTCAACCAATTAACAGCTGAATTTCATGAAATTATTTGCATTAAATTCATTGCTTTGGTGAGTATTTTTTAGAAGGCCCAATGCGTCAATTTATCCTCCTAAATATCACGAAATTTAATTTTTAGAGTTCAACCCTTCTTGAGATTAATTAATTTTAATGTAACAATTGTCAAAGCTCCTATTGCAGATATGTGAATAAGTAATAAAACAAAGCATACATACATGTTATTCCAATATGCCTCTGTTGGAAGCAAAGTTCTTGATAAGATAGTTCCAGAATATAAACATTTTTAAAAATTAATCAAAATCCCGGATACAATCCTTACAGACTAAATATTAATTAACAATTTTCTTAATATAACTGCAATTACACGTTCAAACTTAATATAATATTGCGTTTAATAACATCAATATTTAAAGAAAAATCTATAAAGTTAAACATTTCATTAAAACAACAACATAAATTCTTAAACGGAGCTGTCATCTCATAGTTTGTTCGAAAAGTTTTAACATATAGTGGATGATTGAATCGTAATGTGCGTTGAGGAACATTCAATGATATTTTACTTAATAGAAAATTTGATAAAACATTATCATTTAAAAGATTTACAAGAAATGAAACGTTAAGCATAATTCTTCGGCTTTTTAATGTTGGCAGTCGAATTAAAGCAAGTCGTGATGAATATGATGGAAGCGCAGAGTATCCTCGATAAACATCTCTTAAACAAAAAATTAAAAACTGTTTCTGAACAGATTCGATAAGATTAAGGTGAACGTTATAGTAGGGGTCCCATACAATTGAGCCATACTCTAAAATCGGTCTTACAAGTGACGTGAATAATCTCTTAGTGATCAAGGGGTCCTTAAATTATTTTGCCCATCGTTTGATGAAAGCCCAGATACCTCGAGCTTTATTAACAGCCATCGTAATATGTTGTACAAAGTTTAATTTTCCGTCCAACAAAACACCAAGATCCATAATAACGCTTACTGACTCCAGTTTTATTATGCCATTTTATTATGTGTGCACTTGCAATAAGTTTGTGTTGGTAATATCAGCTGGTAGAAAAGTAACTACTAGCTGTCTGAAGTGGCCAGATTGTCGGCTGCGCTGGTATGCTCGCGTAAGCCAGGCTTAAGCTCGCCGGATGGGGGTGGTTCTAGCCAACGCTCTGGACCTCTCAACACACATAAATAAAAAATCATCCCAGCTTTGTAAAAATAAAAATATCGCAGTGGTGGCCAAAAAGAGAAATGATAATGTTTAGTTGTGTTTAACAAAAGTGAGAGTGTATTGGTAAATGTACGCATGGAGAAATGCATTTGTTTTCTTTTGTTTGCGTTGTTTGCATGCTTTAAATTGCATGCAAATTTCTCTTTAATTTTTTGGTTGCAAACAAGGCATTCTGCTTCATTAAAAATATTTAATGAAAATAAAAATTAATTTTTCCCAACCAATATCCCACATACTGAATGAAAATCAAAAAATGTATTTATTAAAAATCAATTTCTAAACTGTTCGAAAAATTGTTAATGACTAAGTTGACTCCAATTCTGAATGACACTGAATGTATTCCTATCATCAATTCGGATTCAGAGCTAAACACAGTACCATCGAACAAACACACAGATTGGTAAATGTGATAAGAGGGTCATTTGAAGACAAAAAATACTGCTCCGCCCTTTTCATTGATGTGTCCCAAGCGTTCGACAAAGTTTGGCATGACGGTTTAATGCACAAAATAAAATTAGCTCTGCCTGCTAACACCCATAAACTCTTGGAAAGTTATTTATACGGTCGCAAATTTAAAATCAAAGAAGGCAATTTTTTAAGTACCGCTCAGCCAATTGAATCAGGTGTGCCACAGGGTAGCATACTGGGACCTACTTTATATTTGATTTATGCCTCCGACATGCCGCCAGACCCCAAAATCCACACGTCAACTTTTGCAGACGATACAGCCTTTATCAGCGTCCATAAGGACCACCAAGTTGCATCACAGAATTTGCAGAATTATGTTTATAAGCTAGAGAATTGGCTAGAGCTTTGGAAAATCAGGGTTAACGAACAAAAATGTATTCATATAACTTTCACATTGCGAAAAGATACCTGCTCGTTCATCAGAATAAATAATCAAATTATCCCGCAACACAATGAAGTCAAATACCTCGGCATTCACCTCGACCGCCGTTTAACTTGGAAGTCTCATATTGAAGCGAAACTTACACAAATGAGATTAAAAGCAGTGCAACTTAATTGGCTAATCGGCAGAAACTCTACATTGAAATTGGATTGCAAACTTTTGTTGTACAATGCAATACTAAAGCCAAATTGGTGCTATGGAATTCAATTATGGGGTACTGCCTCAGCATCCAACATTGAAAAAATTCAAAAGGGTCAAAATAAGATTCTACGTACAATTACTGCAGCACCATGGTATGTTAAAAATTCTGGAATCCACAAAGATCTAGGCATTCCTTTGGTGAAAGTCGAATTTACAAAACACGCCTCAAAATATGTCAGCAAACTTGAACATCATCCAAACCCACTTGCACGAGACATCCTTAGCTTTACTGGCCATGTTCGGTTGAGAAGGAGGGATACCCTTGCTTTAACTCAAGCGCAAAACAGATGACTGGATCAGTGGATATAAATGTTTTGTAGTATCATAATATTTTGTCTAGCACTGGCTGGACTTATTATTTTCTTTTAGTATTAAGATTCGAAAACTTATTGTCATTTTATTTCTGAAGATCCAATAAATAAATTAAATGTATTAAAAAAAAAAAAAAAAAAAAAAAAAAAAAAAAAACATCTGTTAACCTGAAAAAAATAACATAGCATCCGCTAGACATGTGCACTTGTCGAAGTCACATCGACGACTGAATTGTAGAGCATAAAAATATGTCTTGGTAGTGGTAGGCTCAATTGAGCTATGAAATGGAAGCCCCTGCTTTAAAGTATCACGTCTAAAACCGTTGCCTATATATACACATACCTTTACCTAGCCCTCCCACACGAGCCTGAAGGCTCACCTTGACATCTGTACTGCGATTCACTAACTTTTAACGATCCGACAATCGTAACATTTGTCGACATAAATAGTCGTTTGCAGTAACGATTGTGTGATTCTGTAACTTTTTTTTAACGATAGTATACAGCTGTTTTTTTGTACTCATTTAATTTAATAAAATGTGGCACCTCTGTGTACAAAGTGTCAAAATAAGCGAAAAGCACAAAATAGAATGGAAAAAAAACAAATAGAATTGTGCATAATTTGGGAGTTTTGTTTATTTTTGTAAATTTTGACTTAAGTAAGGTAAGTAAAAAATGTATGATTTTATTATCTTTTTATTTTGTTATTTTATTTACATTTATATACATACATTTTAAGTGCATTTAACAGAATGGCGACCAATTCAAATTCTAAAAGGAGCCGCTGATAGCATCCAGTTGCATAAAAACGTAAAGACGAAAGCACCTAGCAAAATAAAATACTTAAAATTTCATTTTAACTTGAAGCTGGCATGTCTTACCTGCTTTTCTGTCGATATAGATGTTATTCTAGATCCTCTTAGTTGATCATCTAACTCAAAAATTAAATTTTCAGCCAAGTCCGGAGTGAGTCGGTATAATTTTTGAAATTTTTTCGCTGTCAACTCAAAAGGATTGTCCAAATCCCGAAGAATACGCCGATTAAATGCTGGAACGTCAAAAATTTGGTCATCCCTTGCTAATTCGTATGCCAAATACTCAAAAGCCATTTTAAACACAAAATAAACTTATATACACACTTTATATAATAAATAAACACAAAAGAAACTTATATACACACTTTATATAATAAATACATTTTATCGATAAAATAAACACAACTAAAATTTTTGTCGCTAATATAACGAGAGAAAAACTTGTTAAGAGTAACAGCTGACTTCAGCCGACAGCGAATATCGTTAAAAATGTTACTGAATTGCAAATTCGATAAATTTTCGTTATATTTATTTTAACGATACGATTATCGTTAAAAAAGTTAGTGAATCGCAGTACTGGATTTTATTTTAGTATGTCCCATGTCTGCTCTTCAAACGCTCTCTCTCTCTCTCTCTCTACTTACCACCACCTGTAGAATTTACCACTTCATATTAAAAAGCTTAATTATTTCATATTTCATTATGAATATATGTACATGTTAATTATACTTTTATTAAACTGATTTTTAATGTAACATAATAAAAAATGATGAAAAAAACTCAAAAATAGAAAATTTAACTTTTATGAAATAATTAAGAAATTGAATGTGACAATTAGTTTACAACTCACAATACATTTAAAATAATTTATAAAAAATTTTACCAAAATATTTTACTGAAGCTACTTTAAAACAAAAATTTCAAGCAAGGTAATGTAATAAATTTTTAAATTCGAACTAAATCATAATTTCTCCCTTTCCTTTTTATACCCTTCACCATCGTGAGAAGGGTATATATAAGTTTGTCATTCCGTGTGAAATTTCCACAATATAATTTTCCGACCCTATAAAGTATATATATTCTGGATCCTTATAGATAGCGAAGTCGATTAAGCCATGTCCGTCTGTCTGTCTGTCTGTCTGTCTGTCTGTCTGTCTGTCTGTCTGTCTGTTGAAATCAGTTTTTTGAAGTCCCCAGATATACTCGGGATCCAAACCTTCAATAATTCTGTCAGAAGTGCTTTCGAGAAGTTTGCTATTTAAAATCAGCAAAATCGGTTTAGGTTAACCAGAGTTATGAACCTATATGTGAGACCACCTCCATAAAAATTTCATATTTTTCATCCATTTTATTGGAATATTTTGAAAACTATTGCAGATAATACCATGAAATTTTGTATACGTTGTTTGTACTATAAAAGAAGAAAGTGTGCGGAAAATAGTAAGAATCGGTCCATGATTTCTTATAGCCCCCATACAAATATATATATTCCCGAAATATGGCTTAATGATAAATAAATGCCTATAAAATTGGAATATCAAGACAAAATTCAGCAAAAATAAGTTTTATACAAAAAGAAATCTCAAAACTAAATTTTTTTTTAATTCGGTCCATGTTTGACCATAGACCCCATATAAAGTCCACTTACAAAATTCACTTAAATACGCATAAAACAGATATAAATAATGTTAAACGGCTAAAATTTGACATAAATACTCTTTATAGGCAAATAAATTATTGTACCAAATTTTATGGTGATCGGCCCAGAAATGGTCATAGCTCCCATACAAGGACCACATCTGAAAAAGAGATTTTTCCCTATATATATTGTATAAATATCGGTACCGACTCAAAACTTTGCACAGATCATTTAAATATATACAAAAATCATCCCACAAAATTTTGTGAATTTTGGTCTATTTTTAACCGTATGCCCCATATAAAGCCCTCTTCCGAAAATCACTTTAATACTCATAAATCGCTTATAAATAAGGGTACCAATCCAAAATTTTACACAGATCATTTACATACATGCCTAAATCAAACAGCTGCATTTTGAGAATATCGGTTCATATTTGACTATATCCCCCACATAAGACCCACTACCGAAATCCACGTTAATACTAATATATATCTTAAATATACCGTTATTATGATGAAATTCGACGTGAAATATCCTCATATGCATGAAAATAACTGTTCCAAAATATAAGAAGATCGGCCCATAATTTGTCATACCTGTCATATAGAACCATTTCCAAAAAACAAATAAATTCGGGTCAAAAAATATTCTTTTCGGATTTAACCCATATTCGGTCCACATTTTATAATCATGATATATATCGTTGGAAAGGTATTTTTAATACCTTTTATTTAATGTATTACAAATTATCAGACACCCAGTAGTTCCCGAGATATAGGCCTATATATTTTCAACTTAAAGGGCCCGCCCCCTCGAAAATAGGCGTGACCGCCAACAAATTTTTTTTTTTGCTGGTATCTCCTCTAAAAGCCCTATTTGATTTTGTTTTTTTTTTTTTTTTTTTTAAGCAAAATCACTAAAACCGAATTGTACCCCTTTTTTTATACTCTGTTTGTTAAGTTACACTCAAGATTATTATGAACATCAGACAGACTCTGCAAATTATGGTAAGAATTGGTAATTAAATCAATTAAAAATGGTGAAAATTAGACAAAATTTCAAAATATTTAACATAAATTATGTTGGTCGTAAAATTGTCTTTCAAACAATATATCAAATACTAATAAAATTTGCACTAAGACTGAATATAAAACACAGAATTAGGATATGCTAGTCCTATAACCAGTGTAGTTTTTGTATCTCTTAGTACGGTTAGGTGGAGGGTATTTAAGATTCGGCACAGCCGAATATAGCACTCTTACTTGTTTTATACTCTGTTTGTTAAGTTACACTCAAGATTATTATGAACATCAGACAGACTCTGCAAATTATGGTAAGAATTGGTAATTAAATCAATTAAAAATGGTGAAAATTAGACAAAATTTCAAAATATTTAACATAAATTATGTTGGTCGTAAAATTGTCTTTCAAACAATATATCAAATACTAATAAAATTTGCACTAAGACTGAATATAAAACACAGAATTAGGATATGCTAGTCCTATAACCAGTGTAGTTTTTGTATTTCTTAGTACGGTTAGGTGGAGGGTATTTAAGATTCGGCACAGCCGAATATAGCACTCTTACTTGTTTATACTCTGTTTGTTAAGTTACACTCAAGATTATTATGAACATCAGACAGACTCTGCAAATTATGGTAAGAATTGGTAATTAAATCAATTAAAAATGGTAAAAATTAGACAAAATTTCAAAATATTTAACATAAATTATATGTAATATATCAAGTACTAATAAAATTTGTACTAAGACTGAATAGAAAACACAGAATTAGGATATTCTAGTCCAGTGTAGTTTCTGTATTTCTTATTACGCTTAGGTGAAGGGTATTTAAGATTCGGCACAGCCGAATATAGCACTCTTACTTGTTTTTAATAATATCAAAAAACAAATCCCATATGAGGAATATATAGGTTAAATAGTGTTAAATTTTGGTTTACCTGTAAAATCTGGAAACTGTTGTTGTTATCAATAAGTATGAGTATGTATTTGTTATTAAAAGTAATTTAGATGAATGAAACTTTTTGCTATTTGAAAACATTATCTTGCGATTGATTAATTATTAAGAGCGTTTTTTATACCCAACACTAAAAAAAACACGAATTGAAGAAAAACTGGTCAGCTAAAACTGAAGAGTGTGAAACTACCCAGCATACCATTCTAGGAGCGCTCAGAAAAAGGAGTCAGAAAAGAGTCCAACTAAAGAGCATTTTCGGAGCGCTCCGAAAAAGGAGTCAAAAAAGAGTCCAACTAAAAGCATTTTCGGAGCGAAAGAAAAATTTGCTTAAAAAATTAATTTTTTTTTACTGTAAATACAATTTATTTATTTTTTGCCATTTCTAATTTAGTTTATTTGTAAATAAATTCTATTTTTGTTTAAGTAAAAACAATTTAAAAAAAAATGTGAACTTTTAATTTTTTGTATTTAAAATTCAATGACTCTTTTCTGACATGATATAAGAGCTCTTTCAGAGCCCACAAAAACCCTCATAAAAGACTCTTTTCTGACATTATCTAAGAGCTCTTTCTGACGGACCATTTTCGAATGTAATGCCCCTCTTTTCGGAGCAATAATGATTGTTTTTTGGGCTCATAAAGAGAATTAACGCTCCGGAAAAGGTGTCAGAAAAGACTCTTTTCGGACTCATATGGCTTGCTGGTAAGACTTATAAATGTGTTTCTAAGTTTGTTTGTTTGTTCCGCAATCACGGCTGAACCGATTTTAATGAAATTCGCAACGTAGATAGATATATACTTGAAAGAGTCAATAGGCTATATTTTTTTCAAGACTTGGACCAGGAGGAGATAAAATGGGTTTTGGTTCTTAAACAAAAAATCCAAAACGGCTAATTGAATTGACGCGTGTGAATAAAATCTTTAGTTCAAAAGAGATTTGAAGAAAAACTGAAGTGTGTGAAACAGGACTATGATAAATGATGCAAAAATATAAACAAAGCGCTGTTCTGAAAAAAAGAGACAAATATAAATTCTTCAGTTCTTGAGTTTTGTTTCATAAACATCTTTATCATATTGTTTTAGAATTAAATATATGTGACCCGGCCTATGAAAAGGTGGCTTATGACTCAAAAAAGACACAGCTGTTAAAGATGGATTTTCAATAAAATTCTGTTTTTCTTTCATTTGCGCTCTTCTTTCTCTACATTTTTAATACACTTCTAAGCAAGTTAGGACTTTCTAGTTTTCAACACGTAAAAGAGCGTCTCAAAAACTATCGAAACCAATAAAAGGTGGAAAATTTTGTTTGAGTCATAAGCCAACTTTTCATAGACCGGGTGACATATAGTAATACAATAGAAAGCGTCGGTTAGCAGGCAGGATCTTTAGTACAGAGCGGGTAAAATGGGCGATATCTAAATTTAGCCCATTTAAATCCCCAGGAACAGATGGAATTTTTCATGCTTTCTACAACAAGGAAATAACATTATCGTCCCTCAACTATCGAGAATCATTATATCAAGTTTAATGGCTTGTCATGTGCCAACGACTTGGCGTGAAGTTAAAGTGGTATTTATACCTAAGGCTGGGGGAAAATCGGAACAACGGCCAAAGTCGTACAGACCAATTAGTCTCAGCTCGTTTTTCCTGAAAACGATGGAGAAACTACTCGATAGTTATATTAGGGATAACTAACATATCACTTTGTGCGTTTATTGACATTCAGGGGGCCTTCGACAACACGTCATATAGTGCTATTGATTTATCACTGTATAGAAAAGGAGTTCCGCATATTATAAGGAAATGGATTTTGGAAATGCTGTCATCCAGGGTTATTAAGTTGGACTTAGGAGGGTCATCGAAAACCATACGGGCAACCAGAGGATACCCACAAAGTGGCATATTATCGCCTTTATTGTGGACTCTGGTTATCGATGAACTACTGGAAAAACTTAACAACCTAGGATTCCGTACATATGGCTACGCCGATGACTTAGTAATTTCTGTTACTGGGTGGGATGACGTAACGATATCGGAAAGGATGCAGACTGCTCTAAATATAACCAACAAGTGGTGCTTGGATAAGGGTTTAACCATCAACCCAACCAAGACAATTATTGTGCCATTTACAAAACGTAGAGCTATTAGACTCATCGAGCCCACATTGAATGGCTCATCTATCGGGTTTTTTAAGGAAGTAAAATATCTTGGGGTTATGCTAGGTATCTTTGCGCATGATCCTAGTATTGCAGTATCAGATTATTTGTCAAAGACTCTGGTGTTAAATAGAAGGTTTAACGTCCTTATACCTAAAAGGGATGAATGGTTAAATCAGACATGGTGGCAGACTAATGCCGATCAAGTGTGGTTTACCGATGGTTCCAAACAGGCTAATGGTGACACTGGGGCTGGCATATATGGGCCCAATTTTCAAAGGGGAATCCCAATGGGTACATTCCCATCTATATTTCAGGCGGAAATTTATGCCATCCTTATATGCTCTAACGAATGTCTGAGACGCAGAGTTAGGCATAATAGGATTTTTATTATGTCTGATAGCCAAGCTGCTCTCAGAACCTTATCTTCATATGAAGTAAGGTCTAGGGCACTCGGCACGCATAATGAACTTACCTTGTGCTGGGTACCAGGTCATGAAGGCCATGCTGGTAATGAACATGCTGATTGCTTGGCCAATAGAGGTGCTCGACGCCCATTCATAGGCCCGCAACCATTCTTTGGCATTCCACGTGGATACACTATGGAACGAATTAGTTCTTGGGTAGAATCGGAATTTTCCCGATTTTGGAATAACCTGCCAGGACTTAGACAGTCCAAAAGGTTTATTACTCTGTCTAAACGAAGATCTCAATTGTTGCTATCGCTCGGAAAGGGTGAATTGAGATTACTTACTGAATTAGTCACAGGACACGGTAGCTTTGGTATCACCAATTTACTTTAGGTAATGTTGCGAATGAACAGTAGGTTTTGTGAACTTGAAGCCGAAACCTCTGAACATATTCTTTGCGACTGTCCAATGCTGGCAATACGCAGAACAAGATGGCTCGAAAGGGCCTTTATGGCCCCAGGGGATGTATTTGATATCTCATCTAACAAAATAATTGGCTTTATACATAGCCTAAATCTAACACGATGAAACTTCAAGGCTGCACAAAACATCTCATAGGTCGTAGTGCATGAGGTCTCACTTAATAATAATAATAATAAATACAAAATGATGTAATAATTTCCAAAAATCCATATACATAATATAAATCCCCGATAATAAACCGATTTTATTAAAATTTAATTTTTTTTATTATTTTATTATTTATTAATAGATTATATAATATTTTAATATACAAATTCAGTTTTTATTTACAAAATTCAGTCTTAAATATTATTTTTAATCTATATATGGCCAAACATATTTGTTGTGAGCCAGATTGGTATAAAATGTGATTTTTTCTATTTATAATTTATTATATATAAAATATGCGACTAGGAAAACTCATTTAATATTAGCTTACGGTATTTTAAACATAGTTCAATATATTTATATAAAGTAGAAAAATTATAACCATTCAGAATACTGATAACATCATTTACAGAAAGATTTATTTTATTAAAACAGGTTCTACGTATTTCATTATAAATTGGACAGACTCCCAAAAAGTGAAATGTATTTTCTACTTCATTAGTATTACATATTGTACAATAAGTTGATGTGCCCGATAGACTAGGCGATAATGTGCCGGACTATCAGTCAGAGGGTTGTGGGTTCGATTCCCGCCAAAGACTCTGGGTGTTTTCTGCAGACAAGCCAAAAAAAGCTTCGCAGTTTGTGTTTGTTAATTATTAAAAAAAAAAAAAAAAAAAAAACTAAAAAAAAAAATAAAAGATCTGCCATTCAGTTCTAATAATCCACCTCTAGTTTTAATAAGAAGACAGGTGACACGTGACGAGTAATTTAATAATGGTACAGGCCAAGTTGTGTTGATTGCCAGTTTAGCCGTAGCCAATTTATTTTTTAGGTGGGTGTTACAGGACAAATTATACGTAATATCAAAGCCCAAATACTTGTATTTATTAACTATTTCAATATTATCTCCACCGTAACTCCATTTTAAACGACTTGAGATTCTTGTGCAAGAACGCATTACCATAATTTTAGATTTATTGAGATTGACCTTTAGTTTCCACGTTTCGCAATATTGATGCAAAGCATCAATCATCATTTGCAGGTCTGTTGGAGAATTCGATAACAATACTATATCATCAGCATATAATAAAATTTTGATTGATGTGTTGCCAATATTAACGCCCCCAGGAAGTATATCCACCAAGTCGTTCACATATAATGAAAATAGAAGAGGACTTAAAATACAGCCTTGTTTCACACCTACATTAATGTTAAATGAATCAGACATAGGTTTCCCGTCCCAAATACAGCTAGTAGTATTTTTATAAGAATTTTGTAGTATTCTAATTATTTTTGACGATAACCCGATACAGGAAAGTTTGTAAAAGAGACTATTCCTTGGTATCGTATCAAAGGCACATGAAAAGTCCACGAAAAAAGCGTAAGTATTATTACCATTCTGTTTATTAAGATTGACAATGTTTACAAAATTGAATATGTTATCAACCGTTGAATAGTTCTTTCTAAATCCAGCTTGGAATTCGTTTAATATATTATTTTGATCTATCCACTCAGTTATTCTGTTAAGTATTATGGTATTAAAAATTTTACAAATTGTGTTGATCAACGACAGTCCGCGATAGTTCGCTGCATTGTTTGGATCTCCTTTTTTGAACAAAGGAATTAGTAAAGATGTGCAAAAGCTTGTCGGAATATTCTCGTGTAAAAAAATTTTATTAAATAACGATAAAAGTTCATTTATTAAGCAGCGAGGAGCGTATTTGTAGAACTCATACGGAATTCCGTCTTCACCAGGCGATTTATTATTTTTTAAGGAATTGACGACATTTAAAATTTCTATCAGCTCAATTGGAGAATCCAGGACAGGATCAATGACGTAAGGCATAGACCACATCAGAGGCTGACTGTCTTCATTTTGTAACAGTAAACTGAAATGGTTATGAAAATCATCTATGCTTAAGTTTCCTTTAATATTATGCCTATAATTAATTAATTGCATTTGCTAATTTCCACCAGTCACTACTGCTTTTTACTTCATTAAGTTGATGTATCCTTCTGTTATAGAAATCTAATTTTTTCTTACTACATAGTTGAGTATATTTTGCCTTAGAGACTAACGGTGTAATTCATAAAAATTTCAAATTTTAACTTATAAGCTGATAATAGTTATAAGTTTCTTTTTGTTTTATAAGCTACTGATAAAAATTTGTATTCATAACAACACAATAAGAGTAAATTAACAATTTGTCGGTTTTAATAGTTTTGAAGTTTTATGTTGGCAATAACATGTTATTTCCACTCTCATTTTATACTTAGTGATGAATATAATTACAATGGATTATTTAAGTACCCTAATAGAAAACTGAAAATAGTATGAATTATTGCACATAATTTAATCGAAATGTTAAAAAACATTTGTTTTATTACTTCTTATTACATAAAAAGTTAGTTCAATAGTAAAAAATTTACTTTTAAATACAATTATTCACCACTGGCACACAGTTTAAAGAGTACTCTGTGCTGCCTTCAACAACAATTAGTCGACTACTCACTTTAATGTAATTGTTTATGCATCTCTATAATTATGTTTATTTTTATGTAAGTTATCTATATATATAAAATTCAATGTATGTATGTATGTATGTATGTATGTATGTAACGTATAGACTCCAAAACGGCTGAGCCGATTTTGATGAAATTTTCACAGCATGTTACTGTGACTCTGGAAGGAATAATAGGGTACTTTTTTTTTACCACGCCCAATTTTACGCCCACTTTTTTCAAATATTGTAATTGGAGACCAAACCTCTGGACCGATATTTTTGAAATTTTCACAGCATTTAACTGGGATTTTGGTATGATTAATAGGGTACTTTTTTGACCACGCCCATTTTTACGCCCACTTTTTAAAAATTATGTAATTGCTCCCATATAGTTTTTAACAGATTTACTTCAAATTGTATACACATTATATACTCCAGGCGAGGTAAAAATAAAGATTTCTTAAGCCACGCCCCTTTTCACGCCAAATTTTTTAAAGTCTTATTCTCTATACAAATTTGTTCATTCCAACGTATTTTTTTTATTTGGGAGTATATTGCTCTTAATACTGTTAATGTCGCCATATAACTATGAACCACGCCTACTTCATCACCCCCTTTTTTTAATTCAGATACTTACGTATACCACTAACAATGTTTGCTATACAAAATACTTTTTTTGTAATATGTATTTACCTAAAGTTTTATATACTTTTTAACTACATACATTTTTTTATTACCAAATCCCCATTTTTCGCCCCATTTCACCTTAAATTATATTGCTTTTAATCTATATATATATAAATGGATGTGTGTCTGTATGTTTGTGCTTAATAGGAGGCCAAACCCTTGGACCAATCTGCCTGAAATTTTTACAGTATGTTACTGTGACTCTGGAAGGAATAATAGGCTATATGAAGTTTTGATTGTACAAACGGGGGTGGCACCGCCCATATAACCCACAAATTTAACCCGCCATATTTTGGGCATTTTTTGACGTACGTCGGTGATATTTGGTACATATGGTATTGACATAATTAGGAATACATACCAGGGGAAAAGTGAGTGGGACCACGCCCCTTTTTAGGAAAATTAAACATCGTAATATAGTCTTAACTACTGGACCGATCGTCATTAAATTTTCACAACAGGATTTTCTTACGAAATAATAAATTCTTGACTATTTAAGTGGACAAAGGGGCATGGTCTCGCCTAAAGCATTGCAATAAATACATTAAAATTAAATAAATAAATGTTTGTAAATATATAAATACGTTTTATTTTATGACGAGGGGAGGGGGGTAGCAAAGCACACCGGGTTTAGCTAGTATTTATATAAATAAAAGAATGGACACAATTTATGATGCTTCTCCTTCCGTATCGAGTAGGAAAAGTGCTAGCAATTGTTTTTGATCATCTTGTAGAAGATGTCGACATTTCTTCTATGTAATAGTTGTTACATACTTGTGTATATAATTACGAATTCGGGTAATTAAATTTATGACACAAGTCGGTTTTACTCACTGCTCAAAAAAAATAAAATTAGGAATTCAAGATATAAAAAAATGTTTGGCGGCCACGTTTATTTTCGAGGGGGCGGGCCCTCAAAATTGAAAATATATTAGTCTATATCTCGGGAACTATTGGGTCTATGATAATTTGTAATACATCAAATTAAAGGTAATAAAAATACCTTTCCAACCAAATATGGACCAACTGTGGGTTAAATCTGAAAATAATCTTTTTTGACCTGAATTTTTTTTTATATCTAAGAGTTATTTAACTTTATTTATATCCAAGACATGAAGCTTTAATTTAAGGTATCATATGTGTCTGTAGGTACTATAATCATATAATTATAAGATCTGAAAAATTAAAAAAAAAAAAATATTTCTTCAAAATTTTGTATACAGGAAAGGATTTTCTTCTCTATGGTATACAGTTTACCGGCTTAAGATTTCCTGTATTGCCGGCCTAAAGCCGGGCGCAAGGATTTTCTCCTCTATGGTATACAGAACACCGGCTTATCATAGTAAAGATTGTATTTTTTATGGTGAAATGTCATAATCTTTCTTTAATATCTTCGGATCTACATTACCTACATGATCATGTTATACCTTAAAGCTTGAAGCTTAATTTCTTGACTTTAAAATTTTGATAACTATATATCTACTCATATAGACCTTTTCCAGAATTTTTAAGATTTTTTAAAAAAATATAGGATCAAAAAATAATTTTCCGAAATTGACCTATAGGTGGTTCATACAAATAGGTCATGTTATATGTCGTTGGAAAGGTTATTAAAGTGTCTATCATATGATATATAAGAAATGTAGTTTTCAAGATATATCTAAATATATTATAAACGTTGAAGCACACCGCCCACTCGAAAAAAGACCTGGCCGGCAAAAAAAATTTTATTTTAACTAGAAATTAAAACTATGAGTGATAAAATTTTGGAAGTGATTTGAAAAAAGTTACTAAAACCGACTTAAGCCAAATTTATTGTAAACATTTTTACTTCTTTAATCACTTTTTTTAACTTTTATACAAAAAAAGAAAAATTTTCTCGTATCTGTTCAAATATTTTGCAAACAAACATTCAAGTGTCCCTTTATTAAATGGTTAAAGTTGGGTAGAGAACACAATAAAAATATCAAAACATACAAGAGACTTATAACCAGCTAACAAGCTATTATGCATTTATGAATTCAATTTTTTCGTATTTTGTCTCTCATTGCCTTATTACACTGTTATAATGTATTTATGAATTAGACCGTAAGTATCGTGCTTTAGTAATAGTAGTTTGATTTGTACGGAATAGTGACAAATTTTTTGATACATTTCTCCGGTGACGTTCACATGTCCAATCAAACCAAGGTTGTTTTGGTTCAAAAACTATATTGTTAGGTGTACATATTGCAGATTGTTTTATTTTAGCTACAGTTTCATCAACGATGTCATCAATGTTTGTATTTGATTGTAAAATAACCTGAGACGAT
This sequence comes from Bellardia pandia, assembly GCA_916048285.2. NCBI lineage: Eukaryota > Metazoa > Arthropoda > Insecta > Diptera > Calliphoridae > Bellardia > Bellardia pandia. The sequence continues at coordinate 68,088,282 of OU696533.1, forward strand.
AAAAAAAGTGATATTTTCCACATATTTTTGTTTATATCTCTCATTCCAATGCAATTTTTCCAAATGTAATTTCTGCTTCGTAATATTATTGTGATCTGGAGTTTTAATTATTAAACATAGAGGCAAATGGTCGGAATATGGCTTAGATGAGATATGAAAGTCATCCACATATCTGAGAAAACTGTGGGAACATACAGCATAGTAAATAACAGAGCATCCAATTGCACCACAAAAGCTGAGTTCACCTTGACTATCTTTATCAGTTCTACCATTTAAAATAATTCCTCCAATATTTTCAAAAAGTTCTAGGAGCTTTTTACCTTGCATATTAATAATTTTATCTTTGGAGCATCTAAAATTACGGATATGTGGCAGGAAAGATAAAAAATTCGGATCTAAAATTTGTTCGTCCGCCATTCTCGCATTTAAATCTCCGACTATACAAAAATTAGTAGGTCTGAGGTCTTGCAGAAATTGATCAAATGATTCTAAGTCCAAGTTCCAGCCAGTACAATTTAAATACCTTGGTATAAAGAAAAACTGGCAATCATCAAATTTTGCAGATAGAAATATATTTTCATTCAAATTTTGAAATTTAAAAAAATACTTCTTTTGTAGCTCTTTTTTAAATCCAAAAAGACATCCACCACTTGCACGACCAGCTCTGTGTAATTTCTTTGCAGGAATCCATTTTAGAAAATAATTTTGAAAATAGGAATTAAAACGATATTGATTCTCACTGAGAACGTGGGTTTCGAATAAAAAAAATAGATCAAATTGATTTACATAGGTTAAGAAATAGCCAAAATTTATTGAATTTGCCAAATTTGCAACATTGTATGATACATAGTAATTTAAATGTACTATATTGGTATTACGAGATCGAAGTATTAGGAAGATTCTCAATAGGTTGGTTCACGTTTATGACATTAATTTCAAAATCATAATCAGTATTTGCAAGCAATTTACGAAGATACATTGCATCACTATTTGAAGTAGTTTTAATTTTATCAGACTTGTAGGTATATTTTTTATTATCAACGTAAATACAAAATTCGCCAAGCCTTACTTTGACTGTTTTATTGCATTTGGTGATACTTTTGCTCCGCTTTCGTAAATTATAACGCATTAATAAAATTAATAAAAATTGTTTGCCTTTTAATTTCTTTTTCACTGCTGTTACATTATAAGCTTGAAAACTAGATGCCAGTGTAAAGCAAAATGATTTTCCACCATCAATCATGCGTGTAGACATAATGTTCGCATTTACTTTGAGGACGTTGTTACATAAGTTTTCAACTTCTTGTTTAGCTGTATTATTGTTTTTACTATTAAGTCCAGAGACTACAATATTAGACGAACGAGAGCGACGATCAGTAAATTCCAACCTGGATGTAAGTTTATTCACATCCTTTTTTAGTTTAGCATTTTCTTGTTTCAGCTCATCTATTTCAGCTTTAAGTTCATTTAGATCAGACTTCCTAGTAACATCACTAAGTTTTTCATCTAATAATAACTTATCCCACGAGAAAACATCACTCGAGTTGTTGAGATTTGAAGATGGCATGTTGTTAGAAGTTAAATATCTTTTATTTTCTGTTCTCTCAGTGTACTCTGGGGATGTTGTATGTAATAATCGTTTATTACTCATTAAAAACACAACATACCTTCAGGCATATCAGAAAATATACAATAGAGGGGTAGAACTTGGCACTACTGTTTGTAATAAACAGCTGTACAATATTTATGTATGTACTTATGTAAATTCAGAAGCAAAAACAACAATGGGAAACTGCTTAGAATACTAAAATTACAATTTATAAGATCCCACCTCGTTTATATCGCAATATATTTGCCTAGAAGATACAGATGATCACTCACACCCACCACAGACAAATATAGTTCCTCCGCTTGAGAAAAAAATGCTGCAACAACAGTGAGACTCCAACAGCCGGACGCCAACCAGAAACAAAAACAACAGCAACGACTACAGCAAGTCAATAAGTCTTTGTGTTAGGGCTACAACACCAGGTAAAACTCGGGCAAAACTGCGATTAGCGACGGAAATGTGTTTGTGGAACTCTTAACAAATATGTTGAGAATCAGAGGCGACAGTTTTACATTTAATTTTTTATCTATTTATTTTGCAGAACAATATTTTTCTTTTTAATTCTTGACAGCTCAAATGCAGGGTTACCAATCAATTTTATTAAAATTAGAACGTAGATAGATATATGCTTAGAATCGCCAAGATTCTATATTTCTTTCTAGACTTGAACCAGGTAAAGATAAAATGGGTAAAGTCCGGAAAAAGGTGTACCTTTATTTATAAAACAATCAAGCCCAAACGACTAAACCGATTTTGTTTAAATTTGGAAAATAGCAAATTTCTTACTTGGAAGCGCCAAAAGGATATAAAAGTTATTCCTCTAATGTACATATTCGTGGCAACATCAAAAGCCGAAATTGAATGCATTCATACAACTGTACGTGAATAAATGAATACACTACGGAGAAATGTAGTTAACAATCATTGAAACGAGGAAACGGAACATGCACGCGTCCTCGAAAACCAACAATGCATGTCATTTTGTGGAATGTTTTAAAACTGTTGGAGAAGAAAAAAATGAAACATAAAGACAGCCAACTAGAAGCGCACACAAATATGAGTGTAAGTACTATTTATGTACTACACTGATGCAACCGCTACTACACTTACGAATATTCAAATAAATGTCTAGTGTAGTTTGTCACACACCTACCCACCCCTTGGTTTACACAGGCACTGTAGCGACGGTGTCTGTTCGTCCGTCTGTACATTTGTTTGTTGTTAATATTTATTGTATGTTTACAAGATGGTTGTGGGGGGTATTTATGTAAAATAAGACGAAATATTTTTTTGAGTCTTTTATTTGTTCGGCAAATGAAGTCGAAAATGAATGGAAATGAAGATGAAGTGGTTTAGTCAACAAACGTTTAAGTTGACGTAAAGATCTGCTGATGGTTGTAAATGGAACACAAATATTTAAAAAGGCCTTTGTAGGAACGAACATTGACTATGCTGATGATGGCGATGTGGCAATTGTCTTCACTCCACTTCAAGTACATATTCATATTATTTAAATACACAAAACATCTACAATTGTTGTACTTTTTATTTGCATCTTGTGTTTGTTTTTCTTTGTAAATATGTGTATATATGTATTTGTGACTGACAGTTTGCCTATATTTTTGTCCTTTTACTTGTCTATTTATACCTGTATCATTTATTTAGACATTTAGGCATTCAAACACTTTCTTACATTTGTACTCGCTCTGTTAGTCAATCATTCATTCACTAACTTCTGCATACATACATACTTATTACATTCATTTAATCTGTCTTTCAGTCAGTCAGTCAGCCAGTCAGTCAGTCATTTTTTAGTCTTCAGATCACATGGCACAGTGGGTAAACAAATCTGTAATTTCTAAATGGATTGGCCGATTTAAATATTGCACTGCCATACTAAGTTTTTGGTCATTATCTATATAGTATATATAAAATACAATGTTTGTATGTTTGACCTCTATAGACTCTAACTCTATCCAACCGATTTGCCCCAAACCGGTTTCATTTGAAAGGTTACAGTCCAAATTAGGTTTTCGGCTATATATATTTCAAGTGGGCGTGACCCTTTCCACATAAATTCAATAACATCATATATCTTGACTATTGTGATAGCAAGAGTTTTTAAACATTGCAGTATCCCATATGTTACTGATTTGAATAATCAGGAAAAAAAATGGGCGAGATTGGACGAGTAATATAATAGCCAGAGTCTTAGAAATTTGTGTACGTTGATTATATTATGAATAGTCATGGGAAAATTGGGCGGAATCATAGCAGTGGGCGTGGCAGCTCCCATACAAAGTGAATATTTAGCTTATATACAAAATTAATATTAATCTATATATATAAAAATTAATGTTTGTATGTATGTCCTTTATAGACTCCTAAATTATGCATCTGATCATGTGATGATCGTCGGCAAAGTTGTTGTGCATGAGACCGGGAAGGTTTCTGAGTTGGCACGACCACGCCTACTCTAACGCCCACTTTTTTAAGTGATTAATTGCTTCTGCATGGGTTTTTACAGATTCACTTCAAACAATTTGTATGCATATCTTACTGAAGGCGAGGTAAAAATAAAAATTGTATGTGCCAAAGCTTCTTATTTCTTTCAACCACTCCTACTTTTTTGAATTGTTTAATTGATTCTACTCGGATTTTAACATACACATTTACTTCAAATCGAATACACATGTTACTCTAGGTGAGGTAAAAATTAAGATTCATACCCCACGCCCCATCTGTGGCAGGACAACGCCGCCAACTGACCACCGGACCGATCTTACTAAAAATTTGACTCCGGCATGACTAAGAATACTTCTTTCGACCGCCTACTTTTTTCAAAATGAGAAAAATCAATAAAATTACTCAAAATGAATTGAATATTTGTGTAATGTCTTTCTTTCAAATTTATTTTAATTGGCAGCGTAGCAACGCGGGCAGGGTACAGCTAGTATATTATAAATAGGTGCATATAGTTCATGAAGCACTGTGATTGAGTTTTAAAATTAAAAGATCACATAAAAAATGTATACAGTGATCGACAGTGATCGTTCGAACTCAAAGAAAATGTTTTAGTAATTTGTTTATTATGTACATATTATGATTTAATTATTTGTTTTTGTAGTGTAGTGTAAATAATTATATAAACTTAAAACAGCAAAAAACTATGGTACTATTTTTTAGAGCAAATTCTTTTGTAAAATACTTTTGTACAGATCAGTAATTTTAATCCAGAAATCATACTAATATCGGTTATACGGCAATTTGCTACTGGATTTTGTAGCTGTCAGTCAATAATTGACAACAGCTACTGAATTACGTCCAATTCCAAGTATAACAACCAACCTGTTACAATATATAGCCTATCAACATTTTTAAGAACGTTGACGCTTTCAAGTACGTTTCAAATTTCAATAAAATCGGTTCAGCCGTTTGGTCTTACCGGTTTTCCCCCTTTTTATCGCAACCTGGTCCAAGTTTTGAAAAATAATATAGCCTATTGACGCTTCCAAGCATTTCATTAAAATCGGTTCAGCCGTTAAACATGATTGCGGAACAAACAAACTTACAAAGACATTTATAATATAAGATATATGTATATGGATAATATCCCAACAAACCAAAACACTTTAGAAATCACTTGTAACAAGCTTACCAACATAAGCCTTAAGCTTAGAAAAGTGTTGTGAATACTATTGTAAAAGGCTTATTAAAAATTGTTTAATAATGAAAACTGAACCCTTGGGATAATATTGCTTGTCGGTAGTATAAAATAAGTTTAGAAGTCTACTTATAGAATAAGCTTACAGAAAAATAGTTTTCTAACCATGCTTATAATAAGCTTACATTCATAATGGTTTTGTAAGCTTAGGAATATAACCAAATAATATTTGTACACTGAACTACGGTAGTAATTCCTTTTCATAAAAATTTGTTTTCTTTTTGCATAAAATATGTTGACAAATTATTTGTTATACAATGTTTTAATTGTGTTTGCCGCTAATTTTTTGCGGGATTCTTGCCTATTTTTGGCAAACTGGAAGAATGATTTCGTACTTCTTACAAATTCGTCCTCTCCCAATCCTGTACAAATTACAGCATCCTATACAAATTACAGCATCTCTGCCGTTCTTTTCCAGCATAAATGCTCTGCCAGCTCATCTGTCAGTAATTTGCGCCAACAGTTTTTTTTTTGTAAAATTTGGACTTTTTGCTACCGTAAGCAGCTCTTTTTCCTATGAGAAATTCTTTTTAATGTACTTACAAATGATTTCAAAAAGTTATTGTCTTCCTGCAATAACTTTTCAAAATTTAAAATAATTTTAATATAATCAACTGTTTTAAAAACTTCACTGTTTGAACCAAACACTATGACTGAAAACTTTAACAAATAAAACGAAATTCATGCACCCGTTAAATAACGGGACATAATTCTCAAGAACACTTACAAAACTATTGCGATAATAAGCTTATAATAAGTATGCTTATAAGAAATTGTAGGAAGTCTCTTATGATAAGCTTATTCTACAATTAACTTACATTTTGCTTATGAATTGCTCTGTTGGGATAATGGTATCCAATAAAATTCAACAGAAATCAGCTTCATATATACAGAAATGATGATACTTAATTTTGTAATGGTCGGTCCATTATTATTCGAAACTCAAATATGAGACCTTCTCTGTAATTCATATTAACCTCCATAAATCTTTTAAACATATTTATATCGAGATAAAGGTTAACACACATACTATTTATACTCACAGAAGTCATGGCACTGAATTTTTGGATGATCGGTCCATAATAGGTCATATCTCCCATATAACGCCCATTTCTGAAAAACTGTTTTATACATATACTGGGAGTAGGGAGTAGGGTATTATATGGTCCGGCTTGACCGACTTTACTTTCTTACTTGTTCATTATAATATTTTTACTCCACTATGCCGCACAACGAATAATAAAAAAATTTTAGAAATGGACCACTGGTTTTAACCTAAAGTAATGGCGATTGAGGTGTTGAAAATGTTAAAGAAAGTGATATTAAGAATATTGACTTATTACTTATGACCATATTACTTAACATATGACTTGATGTAAAAAAAAAATTTTCTTTTTTAATTTTTTGAAATATTTTAAAATATTCGATTAATGGAATCTGTAATCGAATTATTCGAACAAGTTTTAATCTCTTATTCGAATATGTCGTTTTATTTGAACAAAATAAACAAACAATCCAATAATTTTAATCCCTATAACGTATACATTGGCATTTTAACTCATGATTTTATTATTTTAACACCTTGCTGTCATTGACTTATAAATAGAGTATTTACGTTATAAGTATTAAATTCATAAAAATTTCTTTTTAAGAAATTATTCTCCATTTATTTTACAAGATATTACGACAAAAAAAAAACAAATTTAATAAAGAAATATATTAGATTTGAATTAACAAAAATGTATCATTAAACGGTTGAATGAAATTTATTATAAATTAAATCTGAATTTCTTTTGCTAGTATGTACTTGTATCATTTCTAAACTACTCTTAAGTAATGGAGTTAGTATGAATTAGTCACTGAAAAGGAAGTTGTTCAGTAATTGCAAGGTTTCTGTTGGGTAAGTATTTATTGTACATTTTAAACATTTATTGTTTGTTGCTTTATGATTTAAATGTACAACCAAATTTTAAAAGTCTAAACGGTAAATTTATATTTGACGAAAAAGAGAAAGCCACCAATAATATTATATATAATATGATATTTTATGTTATATTTAAAATTGTTTGTAATTTTTTATTTAAATTTGTTTGAAAATTCTCCACGGTGTGATGTTTTCTTAGCATTTTACTACAAGTTCATATCGTATTGTGTATTTATGTAGAAAAATTGTTTGCGCTGCTTCATCTTGTGAGATTCCTGCACAAAATATTATAACTTCCTTTTTACCAAAGATACCCAGCATTCAGTCTCACATCATACATACATTCGTGCAAACTTGTATCTATGTGTGTGTACTTATGCTATTTGTATCTATAAGTACATATCGATGGTCTCATGTAGAAAGGTCCTAACTCGCATATTTGAAACTTTACAGGAGAAGGTAAAAACATAATAGAAACTGTAATATTCAACATGTAACATTTTTTGTACAACTCCTTATAAAAGCGTTATTTTTTACACTATTGCAATAAATTTTTGTGAGGAGGTGTATTTGCGTTAAATGCATTGGAATCGCAAAAAAAACTAATTTCGAAAAAATAGCGAGTTAGGGCCTTTCTACATGAGACCAACGATATACAATACATACTACATATAAATATTTAAACATTTAGCGTTGTTTAAATACACGTGACGAGTACAATAACAGGAACAAAATATATGAAATATGTATATACATAAGTACCTATTCATTAGACAGGCTTAATTTTTGTATGATCGTTGTTATAAACTTATATGAAAGTTAATATGTATAAAAATGTAAATAACAAATTATTAAAACCGTCAATGATAAGGTGGATCTAAGGATACAAATTTAATTTTTGTATTCTTACCTTCTTACCTACTTTCCCGTTCTTCTTATTAGAATAAATACAAATACCCAATATGCATTGAAAAAATATTTCTCCAATGTTAGAGAAAAGCTTAATTCTCAAGTTGATTTCTAATGTAATTCTCAACTTAAGTGGAAACATTTTTCTCCTTTTTTGTTTTCAACTGGACATCAATTTGAGATTTAATATTTTATCCAATCTTTGAGAAAAAGTGGATATCTAACACTTCTCCACTTGAGACCAAACATTTTTTGAACTTGAATACGATTTGAGATAAATTTGAGATTTTTTTCTAATTTTTTTATGCTCGTATGGCGGCGCTGTTTTGTGCAATCGCTTACAGATCTGGTCGCGTTTAAAAAACACATGTTGCAGTTGCATTTATTGATTTATTACAAATGTGCAAATGTGAAAGAAGTGAAAATAGTGAAAAAAGCAAGTGTTAAAAAATATAAATAAATAAAAGTGCATTTAAGTGAGGGAAAGACACTTAAAGGTAAGCAAAGTTTAAATAATTAATATAAAAATTAATAGATCAAAGAAAGTTAAAAGTGAGGTAAGGCTGGTGGTGGCTTTGCTGTCGGAGCGCTCATTTGCCGATGGGACTTTGGCAATGAGAACTTCGACATCAAATGCTTGTGGAAACGTGTCTGTTTTTATGTTATGATTGAAATTAATATTAACTAAATCTAATTAATCTTTCCAGAAGCTTACAATCAAAAATTTGCAGCTGCATCTTCGGACAGCGAGTTCGAAAGAACTCTCATATCATTTTTCCAACACGCCAATAACCGCCTTCAGAAGAAGATAAATTATGTAAATGGAAAAAGGAAAATATCTCCCAAATTAATTAATGTTTTTTATTATTAAAAATAACTCAAATGAATTGTTTTTTATGATCTCATTATTTTATGTTTTTTATATAATAAATAAATTACAAAACTAAGCAAAAAACATTGTTTATATCTTAAATTTATATAAATGAGCTTTCTTTAATATGGCAATTCCGTACCATACATTTGAAACCAATTGGAGAAATTTCTTTGATATCAAGTTGATAATCACAAATTTCTCAATTTGATAACTAAGAAAATCACCATATTAAAAATGAGCCTTTTAAGTTGAGAAGACTATAATCGGAATATTGAGGTGCATTTGAGAATTAACGTTGGAGATTTGAGAATGGTATTTGATATCAAATGCATCTCAAGTTGATATCAAACAATAATGGTTATTGGATAGTAAATCATTTAATCTAGATCTACTAACACTAGCAATCGTAAAATTGGCATCACAAAATTTTCGGTCGAGTATTTCGCCGACAAAATTTTGAACCTTCCTAATGTACATATGTAAGTATGTACTATGTATGTACATACTCGTATGTATTTAAATTCTTATGTTTTTTTTATCGTCTGTGTCATTGTTTGTCTACTTGGTTGTTTTGTTGATTTGCTAATTTAATTAAGCGTTCAAATTTAAATGTGGTGTAAATTATTGCAAAGGAAAGTTAATTTTATTGTTTGATGGACAAATAAACAGCTTGGTTAATGAATCTCTTCTTCGGCTTATTCTTCTTTCTCAAACAAAACAAGACATAAACTTTAATACCTGTCAAACGTAAACAATTCATTCACTACCATGATTTGCAAATCTAGTACTCACACATTGACACACTAACATTATTGTATAATGTGAATAGAATTATTATACATACTACATAAATATGTATCATCATTTCCACAAAATAGGACAGAAAAAATACACATTTTTGACCTTGGGATTTATTTTACGTAAAATTTCACTGGCATAGGTAGTATGTATGTATGTCATTTTGTGCAGAACAGAACGTAACACAAAACTACTAATTATACCCTACATAATTATAGTGGGGTGGGTATATTAGGTAAGTGTTGTTTTTTACAACGCACCTTAAATTAGGCAGATATTTCTTTAACATTTAGTTGATGCATGTCACATAATTGTATGATGATCGGTCAATTCTTAGTCATAGCGTGCATATTAGGTCCAACTCCGTTAGAACTCAAACAAATAAGTTTTATTCATATATTTCATATAATTTTATGATGGGCTCATAATTAGTCTGGCACATACGAGTAAATAGCTCTGATATTAGGAAAACAATTTCAAAAGTAAACTGTTTGTGTCATAATACTCGGTGTAGGGTATTATATGATTGAACTTGACCGACTCTACTTTCTTACTTCATATAATATATTTCGAAAGAGTTCTGTTACTTTAGTGAAAACTTCTCGCGTCGAAAGATGTGAAACAAAATATTCCATCGTTTCTCGATGGAATATCAAAAGGGATTAGTCGTTACTTTAGAAATGTCAAAAAATACAACTCAAAGCCGATTTGAAATTTCAGTGCTTGAAACCGCTAATCACAGATATCGTTGTCGGCGAACAAAATTTACTAAAATTGAAAAATTTCCTTGACGGCGGCAAAAACACCACCGCTGGCTATGCAAAATAATGTATAGTACAACTTTAACGTTTGTTCCCAGCAAGCCATATGAGTCCGAAAAGAGTCTTTTCTGACACCTTTTTCGGAGCGTTAACGCTCTTTATGAGCCCAAAAAACAATCATAATTGCTCCGAAAACCTTAAGAAAAGAGGGTCATAACATTCGAAAATGGTCCGTCAGAAGGAGCTCTTAGATAATGTCAGAAAAGAGTATATTATGAGGTTTTTCTTAGGCTCTGTGTAATCTTGTTTTTATCATTCTTGTGTAGTACAGCTATGTTTTTTTTTTTGTTCAAAGCACAATTAACAGGACAACAACGCTTTGGTACACACATAATTAAATGGAATTTCTGAGTCATATTGCGTGCCGACTCAGGACAGTAACAAGCAAATATTTCTTTCGTTCCGAAAATGCTCTTTAGTTTGACTCTTTTCTGACTCCTTTTTTCGGAGCGCTCCGAAAATGCTCTTTTGTTGGACTCTTTTCTGACTCCTTTTTCGGAGCGCTCCTAGAGTGTTATGCTGGGTTGTTTCTGAAATAAATTGCAATAAAATAAAAATAGTTTCTTGGTGTAAAAAAGAAAACTTTGTTTTGCTAAAAGAAAATTGTTAAAGTGGTACATAAAATATAATTGTATAAAATATATACATACATACCTAGTAATGTGTTATTATTCATTGCAATTTGGATATTTTTTATTTTTATACCCTACACCAGTGCTGATATTCAGCCGGTTCGGACCGGTTCCCTCAAACCGGTTGCTAAAATTTTAAAAATTTTCCTCACCGGTTGTTGCATATTCACCCTTATCGTGAATAAAAATTCCACATGAAATTTGTTCCCTATTATTTTTTAACATTGAATTTTAATAGGAAAAATGTGAAAAGGGAACAAATTTCATGTGAAATTTTTATTCACGATAGGGGTGATTATGTTTTTTGCTTTAACGGTTTTATATAATGTGTGTTTATCAAGGTGATATAGTCTCGGCAACAAACACAATATTGTTCAGTTGTTCATTGTCCAAACGTACAAACAAATGATTTTATTTTGGTCATACTGTAGCAATATATTATTAGTGTAGCTATCTATTTTATTAACAGTGTACCTGTCATTATGGTTTACTTCTTTAAGTGTATTCTACTTTCAGGGATAACGGTTTATTTATTTGTTCTAGAATATTCTTAGTAACTATATTTATCTCTTTCCTACTTATACATGATATATTAAGAAAACGCAGCAAGCGAAACATGTCATAGTTTGTAAGATTATTTTAAAAACTGATGATGCATTAATAAAGTACCCGCCAAACAGTGAAGAAGTGTTTTATTTAAAGCGACTATAATACCTACATTGGATTCTTGGATGATGTTTTCGATAGCGTTTTCTTCAATCTTTTGAGAAAAAATAAAACAATTTTTTTTGACTTTTATTTTGCAAAACCAAAACTATTTTTTGTTAAAAACGTTACTTTTTTTATTAAACGAAAGTTTATATCATTTCCATCAAGAGGCTTGTGGTGTGTTACTGGGATGCGACTTTAAAATATTTGCTATTTTTATCAAAACTTGGCAAAAATATATTTTTTTTAAGCGAACCGGTTGTTAATTGTTTCGAATATCACCACTGCCCTACACCACCATAGCGGGGAGGGTATATTGAATTTGTGCTGATGTTTAAAACACCCAGAAATATTGGTGCAACACCCACCTTAAAGTAACACTTTCTGAGTCGATTTAACGATGTCCGTCCGTCCGTCTGGCTGGCTATCCATGTAAAGCTTGTGGGCATAGTACAGCTCGCAATTTTGAAGATATTTCGATAAAATTTGGTACGTGATATTTTTTCGGCCCAAGGATGGCTGGTATTGAAACTGGTGGAAATCGGTCAGACCATTTACGCCATATAAATGTCCTCCTGAAATTGGGATTTACCGATCATAAATATTTGAATTATGCAAGTATCCAAACAAATTTCAAAAGAAATGAGTGGTAAATGAAGCCAAATCACATCTACAAATTTTGTGATGATCGGTCCATAATTGATCATACCTCCCATACAAGACCCACTTTCGAGAATTATTTTCAAGAGCATAACTCTCTTAAAAATGTTGGTATCCAAAAAATATTTAACAAAAATATATTTTATATATACTTTTTGCTTATAGTTCACTACTATAGTTGCACAACTTTTGTGGACTTTAAGCGAATTTGGACTATAACTACGGTGACCACATTTTTCAACAAAAAAAAGGACAATGAAAAAAACAATTTTTAGTATGTATCAAGTTTTTTTAATATGTTTTTATTATGTGACTAGTACAAGTAGGAACATTTAATAAATTTAAGTGTTAAAAAACAAACAATAGCCTAAAAGTTCACATAGCTTTAAAACAAAAATAACAATTAAAAAAATACTTTTATTTGATAAAAACAATTTAAATTCTGTACAGTCCATTTGAAAATTACACTTTGTTATTAAAAGTGATTCTAAAGTAATCACTTTTAGTTGGGACTTTTCCGATGTCCAAAATTGTTTGCAATAGAAGATATTCTCTCCGTTGGTGCATTTTTAAAGAAATAGCTAAAAATTGCTACGCATTTTTGATCTACTGATGTTTCATCTTTTTCCACTGCTCAATTTTTTCTGCATCTGCATAATTTTTAACACAAGTTACTTCATCAAATAGTTCTCCATTATTAATTGTCAAATCATCTCTCAACTCATTTTTCTGAACTAAATTCCATATCCCATTGATTTAGATATTCAATACATATGTATATCATAGAACCTAACCACTAGTTCTTTGAATCTAACTCCATCAATTTTACCCTTCAACTCTAGTATGGCAAGATTATTTTTAATAACCAATGGTAAAAACACCTCTTCTTTACGTGCTACTAACTTTAACTTTAAGTCCCTTAAAATAACAGCAGCCTCGGGCATGACAAATACATTTATGGAATATAAAAGCTTGATTATGTACAAAAAGTAACCCCAATTCGGTGCATGGATCGTTAAAAAATGTTTGCAGTATCATTTGACAATTTTGTTGAGAGAGAAAATATTCTGTTAATGGCACAAACAATTTCAGTATTCTCTCTAACGCTGGAATTAATGTCAACATCTTTACAAATTCCTTTAAGCTTTTCTACCCTAATTGTGTTAATGTAAAATAAAGAGTAAATTTTAACAATTATAACTTCAATATCAATCGGTAGGGAATCAACAGCAGTTTGAATGCAATTATTCAAGATATGGGTAACACAGTTCACACCAATTAGTTTTTTTCCAATAAAATTTTTCCTTTTATGAAATATGTTATTTCGACCGTTTCTAGCTGCACCTCCAAAATTGCAATTAGTATTGTCATCACAAAACGCCACCATTTTACTCTTTATTTTGAACTCAGCTAATGTGTCTTGAAGGCTTTTGGAAATAATATCGGAGTTTTCACCTTGAAGTTCATTTACTGCTAGAATTTTAACCATAATTCCTTTATTTGGTATTAATATTGGGAAAATAAGGAGTTTACATTTTTTTTCTTCACAGAGCACTTGTGCATTTAGTCGTTAGTCGACACTAATACAAACACAGATGTGTACACGTATACACATCTGAACTGAACATACCTTTTTCAATGCTACCAAGTACATAGTTTTATATTTTTATAATTATAATTTCTATTGTATTGATGTAAAAATGTTGGTATTTTGAGAAATAAAACTTTTTGTTTTGTTTAGCGATAAAACAGGACATTTTAGTTTAAAAAAAAGGACAATTTCATTAAAAAAGGACGATTATTTTTATTTTATTTTAAAGGATAGTGTGTCAGAAAAAAGGACTGTCCTTTAAAAAAAGGACGTATGGTCACCGTAACTATAACCGATTTTTTATAAGCAATTTTATGGATTATATCTGCAAGTAAATATGACAGTTTTGGCTTATATCCGTTTTTGGCCTTTAAACGGAATGGACTATAAGCGAAAATCAATTTTATTATGATCGGTCCACAATTATTCGAAACTCCCATATAAAACACTCTCCGTAATTCAATTTATGCTCCATAAATGTTTTGAAAGTATTTATATCGAGATAAAGTTTAACACATATGTATGTATGTATAATATTTATATTCACAGACATCATGACACTAAATTTTTGGATGATCGGTCCACAATAGGTTATATCTCCCATATAACGCCCATTTCTGAAAAACTGTTTTGTACTTATTCTGAGTGTAGGGTATTATATGGTCGGGCTTGACCGACTATATTTTCTTACTTGTTAAAATTATATCTCGCCGCGTTTTTATTTGTGAGTACATTTTACAGACACACTTTTTCTGTTAAAAAATTATAGATACAGTTTTGTGAGAAAAACAGCTGTTTGTTTCAATTTATGGCATTTCTGTTTCATTCTACACATTATAAGCGAAAAGTTTCTCGACGCGGGATTTACAGAATATGGGCACAGGTTTTAGTTCCACTCCAAATAGATTGGGATAACACAAACTCAAATCGTGGTTTGGTACAAATCAAGATAAAGATATGGTCACAAATATGTACTCAAAAAGCGTAACCACATTTGTTTGACGCTATTTGATCTTACAAGTGTTTTTGAAGATCAAACAGCATTAAATAAAATAAAACTAAATTTGTGTGTGTGAGTTGTCCTAAAAAACAGGTTTTTGAAATGAATACAAGAATTTTTACTTAGTGGTTACGTCTTTTTAGTCAAATATTTTCCATGCATGACCGTAAGATACAGCTGCTGAAATTACCTTCACTGATATATTGGTTAAACCTGTTATCACTGAATAACTTTAAATCATGAATATATAAATGTTTGATTTTTATAGTTGAGTTAATGCAAATCTGCAGAATTTAAAATGTAAAGAATACAACCCAAGTATTTTTCAATCCGAATATTGTTAGCTTTAAAATGCCGTCATCAAAATAATTCAATGTAACATTAGAAATATGAATGAAATTGTGTACTGTAAAAGGTCTAATTTGCGCACATACAAACATAGTTATACTTAGGTATAAAACTTCCCTGCAGGAAATGTCAATAGTAAAATTATACTGATTACCTATTGACGATGTCACCATTACCTATTGACGAATTATACCCTTACTAATGCTATCTACTTTTGACATTTAGCACAGGCTTGTCCTACGAAATCTACCAGTAGACTGCGTCAATATTGACTAAGTAGTTCTTTGGGACCACATTGCCTGCACTTTGGTACTTTTCTGAAATAGAAAATAAAAATGCATTTTTTTGCTAATGTTTGGAGTTTTATTAAAAAAAAAATAAAATACAAAAAAATATTTAATTAAAAATAAATTCGAAAACGCCCAGAGTCTTTGGCGGGAATCGAACTCGCAACCCTCTGAACGATAGTCCGGCACACTATTGCGTAGTCTATCGCGGCTCACAATTGAGAAAAAATAATTGTATAATAATAACCATTGTGACAATGCTGTTGACAATGTCGCCAAACCGTTACCAAAATAGTAGACGAAAGTGGTGACTTGGAGACACTTGACCCCAGGTTTCCTTCAGGGTTAGGATTACAATGCAAATCTGTTCGTTCCATCTACCTAACAAGTACATACATTGCAATACAGCAATATTTTTGTCGTCTAGTAGGGATTTGCACATTTACAAGCAATTTATTTCAACAGTTATTAAATAAATCGTTTTATATCACAGTCGAACACGATTATAATACACTTAGGATAAATTCAGTCTTTAGTTAGCTTATGACAAAGGCTTAACTAATGATTCTTTTTTTAGCAATGCTTAGTTTGCGATAAGAATAACAAGTAATAGTTAAACAATAGTTAGTATTTTAGTTTACCAATGGTTAACTAATGACCGAGAATTCGACCATTAAAGGGACAATTGGGAATGAAATGGAAATATGGAAATTATAATAAGTTTTATTTTTTACCGTTATTGATTTATTTGTAAGATAAACCATAGAATTTATGTATTAAAGTGTTGCATTTTTAAATGATGTTTTTTTCAAAAAGTGACTAGTTTTCGTTTTCGTGTAAAAGCCCGATAAATTAGTTAATTATAAACAATTCAAGTACAATCTTTGAAACTGCAAAACTGTAGTTCGTTGTAACCGTGATCTACTATAATTGGAAAACTTTGTGTAATATACTAAATAAAGTAGGAATATTACAGTGAATATGTTTTTAACACAATCCAATTGTTACTTGTGGTTTAACACTCAACTTCAAATGAGTATTTGTATGAGGTCATTATCACTAGGGAAGTTTATTCTATGGACTCAAATATTGTACATAGATTAAGTTGTTGAACAAATGTATTTACATTAGAGTGGCTCGTTTGTATGGAATCAGAAATATTAATAAAATGTCGTCAATTTTATATTAAACATTTCATCCTTTTTTGTTTTGACGCTAGCCGTTGTGTTTTAATATTTGTTTCGAAGGATAATAAGAAAAATAAAATATTTTTTATAACATATTAATTACAGTTCAGGTCGGGAATTCCCGGGAAAAATTAAAATTTCCCGATAAAACGGGAAATTTAAAATTAACGTAGTTTTAAACTTGTTTGGCAAAACATTAGAATTTTTTAAATGTTTAACGTAGTTAAATTTTAATAATATGTATGTTATTATTGCTGTAAATATACTATCTACAATGAAAAACCAGCAAGAATAGAGTTTTTTAAGCAAACATTTTGAACTAAAATCACTTAAAATTGATTTTACGAGAGATTTGCGGTGTTTGACAAACAACTTTAAAATGCGAGATTTTTCAAAATTTTAAATTAACAGTTCAAAATAAAAATAATAATTGTTCTTAACATAAGCTATGGCACAATCTAATGTTTGTAGTTGTACTTTAATGGCCGAATTCTCAGTCATTAGTTAACCATTGGTAAACTAATATACTAACGGTTCTTTATCTAATACTTGTTATTCTTATGGCAAACTAAGCATTGCGAATAAAGAATCATTAGTTAAGCCTTTGTCATTAGCTAACTAAAGACTGTGAATTCGGCCATAAGTGTTACACAAAAAATGTCGACGAAAGCAGACAACAAACATAATAAAAATGTATTCAGGTTTTCGAGACGACGAAGTCTTGGCATGAATACGAAAAACCTGAAGAAAAAGGAGGCAACATGTAAAATAAATAAAAAAAAATGATAATTACAGCAAATTTCGAACCACCAGTGATATTGGTTAAAGAAATGATGTTTGACTGTAGGCTAGCGGGCGCCGCAGTGGTGCAGAGGGTGAGAACGAATTCTGATGAGAGAAAGTGGTGTTTCTCGAAACATACATATCGATGGTCTCATGTAGAAAGGCCCTAACTCGCATATTTGAAACTTTACAGGAGAAGGTAAAAACATAATAGAAACTGTAATATTCAACATGTAACTTTTTTTGTACAACTGCTTATAAAAGCGTTATTTTTAACACTATTGCAATAAATTTTTGTGAGGAGGTGTCTTTGCGTTAAATGCATTGGAATCGCAAAAAAAAAACAAATTTCGAAAATATAGCGAGTTAGGACCTTTCTACATGAGACCAATGATATGTAAATTCAACCAACAACCCAGGTTCGAATCCTAAGCCAAGAAAAATTATCAATAAATTTTAATAATAATTTTCATGTAACAATTCCTACCTTCAGTAAAAACAATTTAATGAAAAATTAAATTTAATGAACTCGAGCCGAAATAAAAGAAATATCAATGATTTTTCAAAATTTTGAAATAATTGTGCAATATATTAGCTATGACCCTTACCCATTTTTATTGCAACATATGGATTCCTCGCCAAAACAACTGCTCATCTTTAGAGGCCAAGAACGAATCAAGCCAATACCAGATGCCAAAGTAGTCGGACGTGTCATGATCGACCTTCTTCTTTCTACATAGTTTTTTTTTAAAGATATTGCAACATCTGCCCATGCGTTGTCAGGATGGAATCCTACGCTGTCATGTCTGACCTCATAGTCTGGATATTTGGAATGAATCATCGAAAACGTTTTAAAATGGTATTGCAGCTCTTGTTGAGTTTGACAACAATCTTTATGTAGTAATGCCGATGGATCCCGTTGACCGTAAGCTTCGGTAATCAATCGGTGTGTTTATCGAAACTTTTTCAAATTAATAAAGTTACACTATAATGTCCAATAACAATCAGTGACAATAAATTACTAATATGTACCTTTCAAAATGACATATCAGTTACTAAAGACATAAACCGCGTTAAAAAAATACGACACAACTAACCTTATAGTATGTTTCCACGGTGCATGTTTCGCTCTATATTCATGCTTCACACCTCAATCATGAGCGAAACAACTTGCTTCACCATACAAAATTTTAAGAGCGAATCAAGTAGATTCATATTGAATCTACTTGCGAAGCACGAAAAATTGCACTCTTCTCTAATTTTTATCGCATGTTTATCTGCACTAGCTGTAAAAATTTAATATTATTGTAAACAAAGCAAATTATTTTCTTGTTGCTGGAAGTAAAGAAAGTAAATACGTACGAATGTATGTTTTTTTCAAATAAGCTAATTAATTTTCACTCACTATTTTTCCATTAAAAAAAAATATTTTCCACAAATTGTAAATTCTGTTTTTTTTGTTTATTCTGTTTGTTTATTAAAAACAACTGTCAAATGGAATCAAGTTTTTTGGTCATGTAAACAGCAAGATTCATAAACATGATTCAGAGAGCGAAGCAGGTGATTCAAGTCTTCGTGGAAACATAGTATTAAAAAACAATCAAGCATTGGAAAAATGTTTAAAGAAATTTCTTTTTATACCCTTCACCTGCATGAGAAGGGTATATATAAGTTTGTCATTCCGTGTGAAATTTCCACAATATAATTTTCCGACCCTATAAAGTATATATATTCTGGATCCTTATAGAGAGCGAAGTCTATTAAGCCATGTCCGTCTGTTTGGATGTAGAAATCATTTTTATGAAGTCCCCAGATATCTTCCGGATCCAAATTTTCAATAATTCTGTCAAAGATGCTTTCGAGAAGTTTGCTATTTAAAATCAGCAAAATCGGTTTAGGCCAACCAAAGTTCTGAACCAATATGTGAGACCACCTCCATTAAAATTTGATATTTTTATCCATTTTATTGCAATATTTTAAAATATATTGCAGATAATACCACGAAATTTTTTAAACGTTGTTTTTATGGTAAAAGAATAAAGTGTGCGGAAAATAGTGAGAATCGTTCCATGATTTCTCATAGCCCTCATACAAAAAAAAAATCTTCCCGAAATACTGCTCAATTATACATAAATGCCTATAAAATTGGAATATCAAGGCAAAATTCAGCAAAAATAAGTTTTATGCAAAAAAAAAATCGCAAAACGAAATTGTTTATAAATCGGTCCATGTTTGACCATAGACCCCATATAAAGTCCACTTCCAAAATTCACTTAAAGACGTATAAAACAGATATAAATAATGTTAAACGGCTAAAATTTGACATAAATACTCCTTATGGGCAAATAAATTGTTGTACTAAATTTTATGGTAGTCGGCCCAGAACTGGTCATAGCTCCCATACAAGGACCACATCTGAAAAAGACATTTTTCCCTATATATATTGTATAAATATCGGTGCCGACTCAAAACTTTGCACAGATCATTTTAATATATACAAAAATCATCCCACAAAATTTTGAGAATTTCGGTCTATTTTTAACCGTATACCCCATATAAAGCCCTCTTCCGAAAATCACTTTAATACTCATAAGTCTATATATGGTCAATTTCACGTCAAGTGACCCAATTTTAAAAATCGATGTCTTCCGATTTGGATGGAATTTGCACCAAGGTTAGTGCTATTGGATAGTAGGCCAGACACAAATTTTCAGCTCAATCAATCCAAAAGTGCAGGAGTTAGAGGGGGTCAATTTTGGACATTTTGATCAATTTTGGTCATACAGGGTTTTTTTTAAATGAGTGTAACTTTCACCTATTGGTCCAAGCAAAAATTGTCCAAAAGACTTTAGATAGCTATTTCTTCAATCGTTCCAAAAATAATTTTGTTAATGTCTGGCCTACTATCCAATAGTACTTGGACTAGTAATAGTACAAATTTAGACAATAATGCTTCGTTAATTCGACGCCATACTTTTTGTTTTCCGTCATAACCAAACAAGTTGAACTTGCTTTCGTCGGTACATAAATAATTAGCCCAAAAACCCTCATCTGCGGGGCACACGGCTGTGAAATCCATTGCTTTTTAATACGTGTCTCACCATTTCTGGATGCACTGAAGCAATATGCTGGCATCCTAAATTCTTTGCAATTTCTACTGCTGTAATTCTTTGTTTGTTTTCTACACTTTTTGTTTCATTATATTTCCGAATTATTGTCTGAATGCTTGAGTTTTTCAATCTCTATTAAAGATTTTTTTCTTTATGGAACTTTACAATAAGCTCACGCACTTTTACAGAAATTTCTTTGCTCATTTTCGTTAAATAACAAAATTAACTGCAAAATTAACAATTAAACTTTTTTCTAAATAACAGTATCTCGTGAAGATGCCTGAAGTGTGTGTTAGCGCTCTTTAAGTACGGAGTTCCATTTTATTTACTTTTCCACATAGCCGTATGCAGACTTTTCTGTGTTTGAAAAATTAATTTTATATATTTTTGTTAATAAATATTGTGTGGAAAAAAATTTTTGCTCAAAGTTTAATGTTTGTTGTTCGATTGAATTTGTTTGAAATGAACTTTATTGCTAAATTGTTCATGGATAACCCAAAACCCCGTTTTTCAAGGGGGTATGTATACTTTACTGTGCCACTGTATATTTATTATAGTTTGCGATCACTTCGTGACAGATTATGTTTACTTTCTGAGCTGATCCTGATTGTCTTCTTTTTACGAAAGTCGTTTTTTCTGGTGGTATAAAATTGGATAGCATGTGAACTGATTTTGTGTCCAATCATTTGACGAAAGAAATTCCTTGAAAATTTACGGAGTAAATGTCACCACGTCGCATTGTTTTATCCAACGGCAAATTTTTGGGTACATTTTTTCTGTTTGTGCGAACAGTACCGCAAGCTTTTAAATTTTGCATCATTAATTTATATTGTAATCTTTGGGAATTGAAGAAGTTGTGGGTACACATCAGAGATCGGCAATGAATCGTTTTTTTACGATTCACAACTACTCATAACATTTTAAGTATAAGTGGTTTTACATCATTTAACTACTCTGGGTTACTCAAACTCACAACAACGTTGACTTATAAATGCGGGTGGATATAAGTATGAGTACTACGCCGACATCGAGCTCATACCATTCCCAATATGTTTGATTCATAAACAACGGTATTTAGATTTACATTTTAAGAAAAATACTCACATACTCATAAAGTATTCAACTCAGTTAAGTCATTGAAAAAATTTTTCAGCTAAATCCGTTAGGTATTTATACAAAATAAGTAAAAAGAAATATAAAATCATGCAAGTAAGTTTATAGGAAAACATACACTCGCATGAGTGTATGTGAGTCATACTTATTTTTTTTATCGTCTACGTACATTGAGTTAAGGAGAGTCTAAATAAACAACATCATACATGAGATTAAGTATGAATATAATGAGTACTTCAAACTTTAAAGATGAGTAGTGGGTTGATGATATTCAGACAAGTATGAGTACGTATAAGTATAACAAATTATAAGTCATGATTCAAGTATACTCACTTTTTCACTACTCATAACTGATCTCTGGTAAACATATTTAATATCTAAAATTTACTTGTTAAAGCTTTTACTTTCATATTTTGTATAATAATATTTTAATCATCTTTGCTTTGAATTTTGAGTTTTTAATTTTTTATAATTTTTAATAAATAATTCAGTTTTCTTTTAACTTTTCTAAGTGTTGCTGCTTCAAGTATTCAAAAACTAACACCTTTTTGGAAGCTATGATTTATGCAAATTGAGTCTATATTTGGAATTTCTGGTATTACACGAGATGAACCCAAGTTTCAGTATGTTATTGGGAATATTGATTCAAATTTTTTACCACATATTTCGGACATTTTGGAATCACCTCCATCTGATGGCACCAGTAAGTACCAAGCTGTTAAGGATCTCTTAATTGGAACCTTTTCCGAATCTCAAGAGTCTAAACTTTGCCGACTTTTAAAAAGTCATCAACTAGGCGATCAGAAACCCTCGCATTTCCTTCAAATTATGAGAAATTTTGCTTCTGGTCAACTTAATGATTCATTACTCAAAAATCTTTTTTTTTGGAACAATTACCTGAAATTGTCAGATCGATTCTCGTTATTAGTCAAATAAGTGATGTTAGTGCATTGGCACACCAAGCCGATAAAATTATGAGTCTACGTTCACCACAACTTTTTGAGATGAAATTAACTGAAAATGTTGATATTTCTATGTTATGTCAAAAGACCGATGCATTAGAGAAGAAAGTTAACAACTTTACTCGTAGTCGTAGTACTGAACGACAAAATCGAAACTCTTCAGCGTCTGGTAAGTCAAGAAATCGAAGCAAATCTCGAAATAAAGAAATAAAATTTTCCAAGTGCAGTACTGTATTAAGACGCATAACATTTATTTCTTTACTCTATTTTTTTGTTTTCTTTTTTACTGTAAATATTACACATGACTGAACTACGTTTTCTTTGTTTTTTATTGTTGTTTGTATCTTGTGTTAATAAACTATCGAAAAATATATTTTTTCTATATTCACAGAAATTTTTGTTGCTCGTGCAAAAGGTATAAGGTGAAAAAATCGTTAAAAATAGAACGCATTATTTCACCACTTCAAAACTCACACAGTCTGTAAAAAAGACCTATAAAAACACACCCTCAAAATTAAAAAAAAAAGATGTAATCAGTTCGAAAATCGAAATAAAAGGATGAAAATGATACAAACTTAAAAAAATGCTATGGGGATATGTCATACCGCTTTGGTATTTTAGAAGAAATTGAAATTACCTTCAAAACAAGGTATAGCACAATAAAATCGGTCCAGTATCCAGTTCAGGAGTTACATGCGATTGAATGAACACACCTCTTTGAAAAAATCGCCATTTCACCAAAGTTCAATTGGTCATAACTTTTGAAAAACAATTTTCATATTTTTTTTTCTCATCAGGGATGAAGTAGAATTTGTAGAGGACTAAATCTGCAAATTTCCATAAAAATCGGAATCATTGCATTAAATTTTTTCCCAAATTCGTACCGTTTGACATGGAATGACTCATATGCGAGGCGAAAAGATTTGTCGACAGTTAAATATCTGCGCTATAATTATCCGGCCGTATGAAGAATTTGCATAAGTGATAAAGTAAATGCATCCACAACAAAGGTGAAGGGTATATAAGATTCGGCATATCCAATACGGCCAACAATCTGATTAACACGAATTTCCATTAGCGTTGAGTCATTCCATTCTCACAATAAATAATAAATACTTTAATTGAAAACGATGAAAAAAAAACCCACGTAGGCAACATAAAGAGGATAAGAAAGTATATAAATCAATAACGTATGTACTACTTATCGCAGAAAGAATAAAGAATTCTAAAATGTATCATAAGGATAAATTTATGATTGCACACACATCGACGAATACATTAAAACAACTTTTCTCAAACACCAAATGTAAACTTGACAAATTCGACAACAATAACGTAATATATAGGATTAGTTGCACAGGAAATGACCAGGAAATATGCGATCAAGTTTATGTCGGTACTACAAAAAATAAGCTTAGGACACATAAATCAGATTTTAAAAACATTAATAAAACATCAACACAAAAAACTACACTTACATCCCATTGAGCAGAGAGACAATTTTATGTTGGAAAATGTGGAGATATTACAAAGAGAGGATAAATATAATAAACGGTATACAAAGTTTGGACATGCTCCATATAATTAACATACCAAAGGAGAAGAGAATGAATTATAAAACAGACACAAAAAACTGCGCCAATACCTATAGATACATAATGAAAAAGATAAGTAAATTAGTTAAGTTATGGCGTTTTCTTTTCTGAAATAAAATGTTATACCTTTATTATGTACATTTTTATAATGTTTACCCCACATTTTAAAGATGTCGCATTTTTAATGGTCAGAATAGAACATAAAATCACAACAGTGTAACACTTTTTTTTCATGTACACCTGTTTTTGTTTTTTTTTTTTTTTTTTGTTAAAAAAAGAAGAAGCAGATAGCTCAAAAGTAGAAATATGTACATACATATATATTTATTAAATTTAATTATATTTTTAAAATGGAAATTGAGGTGGAAAACATATTTAATTGAAAATACGAGTAAAACAGTGCAGTGTAAGTATATGAAGAAAAGCATGTATAAATTATATTAATGTATTTATAAATATAACTACTTTATAGTTTGGACAGATGGAGACACCCGGCTGTTACTGTATGACTTGTATGGAAACTATTTACCAGAAATTGCACCGATGAAAAAATTCAAAAATAAAAAGACAATGTGGGCTTACATAGCAACCGAAATACCGAACAGGAATGCCAAGCAGTGTGAGGAACGGTATAAGACTGTTATGCGCAGGAAGAAGGCAGCTATCGACAACAACAATACCTCTGGCTCAAAGAGAAAACGTATTGATTTTGAGGAGGAGCTAACCAAAATTTGCCGTCCAGATGACTCAATTGAACCAGAAGTTCACATGAATAGTCAAAAATATACATATAAAAAAAGAAATAGATGCAAAAACGGATATTAAAACAAAAAAAGGAATCAACAAAAGATAAAATATTTGAATTAATTGCGAAGAAGGACGAAAATAAGGATAGGCGTCATAGAGAAAGGACGGATGAAGTTAAAGAAATTAAAAATATTTTAAAGCAAATTTTAGATAATAACAAACATTGAGAATATGGATATTTTAGTGAACATCTATTAGAATCTTTCTTATAATTTATTTGACCTTTTTTGTTTTATTTTAGAAATTATTTAATAAAAATTGTAATAAAAATTGTTATTATATTTATTGTTATTTGTGAAGAACACAACATGCAATAACGAATTTTGACATTGTTGCAACATTATGAAAATCTAAACGCATTAGCTGTCGAAAACGACATTTTAATACACCAAACGCATTCTCGATCTTAAAACGCGTTCTGCAAAATTTTTAATTATAATTTTTTTCCGAATCGCTCATGTTGCCATAATCACGATATGGTGTCAAAAGGTATTCTGTTAAGGGGTATGCAGAATCTCCCAGTAAAAGGTAATTAGGAGAACATAAACGCTGCAAATATTTTCCTATAAACGATAATTTTAATATCCTTGAGTCGTGAATTTTGTTGGGGATTCCAGTGTATACGTCCAGGAATCGTAACTTTGAATCGCAAATACCCCGCATGGTTATTGAAACACCATCATGCCTGTTCGCATATGTTGAACGGATTTTATGTTTTGGTGTCCTTACTGAAATGTAAGTAGCTTCCATCAATACATTCCAAAATATTTGAAAATCCGGAAATCTACAATAAAACCGTTTTAATAAAATTCTTTCATAATAATATAGATAATCATACTTTTTCAAACTCTCTTGCAACAGCTATCTTTTCATCGTCTGATTGAGGAAACTTTATTACTTCCGTCGCTACATCTTCCGTTATAAATTGTAATACCTTGTTGAAGGAATTGTGAAGGTTTGACAATGAAATATCGAAAAGGTTTGCCACTTCTCTGAAGGTGGTTTTATTTCCGCTAAACCTACAAACAATATTTTTACTTCTTGTATTTTAGTAATGAATATAGGCAAGTTTACCACAAAAATGCCATGATATGGGTTTCCACTGTTGACTGCTGTCTTCCTCCCTGGTAAGATCGCCTGAAATAAGACAATGAATATCTCTCAAAAAGACCAATGGCACCTTCCCGACTAATACCCAATGCCCAAAGACGTAACCTTCAAAAAATTAAAATTCGTTTTTTGATTGAATCTGGAACACAAGGCTAATATACAATAAATAAGAAATAAGTTTGTCGTGTATCTTAAGACAAGATGTGAAGAAATCGCAATTTTCAATTAAACAGTTTTCATTTTATAACGTTTTTTGCTTCTCCTGTAAAATTATGATAATGAGATACATATATAAACATACATTACATATGTATATAAGAAGTAGGAGATATTGTCCTATGAAATTTGACATACATCAACTTCAGAGTATTCATTAATTACGTCTCTACAAAGCCTTTCACTCGCTGTTGTGGATTTCTTTCCATAATCATATCAAATAGTTCATCATCATCAGATGATGATGATGAATCCAACAAGTCATCCAAAATTTTTCAGCACATAAAAAAGTAGTAATCAGGGGTGTCATAGAAACGAATATTGGTTTTGCTAATTGTCGGTTTTAAAACCAATATTGGTTTCATTTGGTGTCACGAAACCAAGTTGGTTTTGTTAAGTTCGAATGTAAATAAAACCAATATCGAAACAGCTGCTGTTTACATTTTTATTATTTTACTTTTTTTGCAGAAAATTGACAAAATATTATATTTTTTCATTAAAATATCAGTAAAAATGTTTTTTGTGAAAATAATTGATATCAAATAATTAAAAGGTGATAAGTGCTTATAAATAAAAAAAAATGACATCAGCAGTTGTAGCATTTTTGTTATTGGATACAATGGCCGTTTTGAAGATGTATAGGGCATTTCTTTCTCACATGCAGCATCTACATCTTCGTTGAGACCAACTGCTACACCGCAAACACCTTCCACCAACTGCGAAATGCCACATAGCCGTACTATGGCTTCTTATGTTGTTGTCAGGTGATGCTTTGCAAACGGTACACCGCCAGTTGCCCTAGACTCTGTCTTATTTTGAGCTAGTTTTTTTTTTACCTCGCTCTTCCACTCAGTCCATTTCTGTACGAATAAATAGACATTTCATATAACAATACAATTTGTTCTGTGGAAAAATTGTGTTTACCTTATTCCACCCATTCACGTCAAATTGTGGTGGCCCGGCACTATTCAGTGAATCAGCCAGTTCTTCCCACAGGGCATTTACTGTTGGTTTGTCGCGCTTCGTGTAGCCTTTAGCTAAATCAGGATATTATTCCATTAATTCCATGATTATTTTATTTTGTGTATTGTGTTTATCTTTTCCCCTAGAAAATAAAAAGGTCAATGCAAAATTTTTTCTTTTTATAAAGCAAATATTAAATTAAAATAATTTACTTACATTTCTAAAAAATATCCCGCTGCTAAAAAAAAAATAAAAGCTAAAAAAGCTGCAAAAAAAATTAAAAAAAGCGCGCAAAAATGAAAGCTGACAGCTGTTAGCTGTTTGGTTTATTTCCCATAAAAAACCGATAACATTGTTTTCTGTGACACCTAAAACCGACACTAATTCTAGTTCGAACATAAAACCAATAACATTGGTTTCTATGACACCAAAGCATTTTTCTTGTCGGTTTTAAAACCAATTCTGACAATATTGGTTTCTATGACACCCCTGAATATTAATGATATGAATTAGTTTTATATAAACATAAATCTTACAAAAGCAACTTGTAAGGATCAGTATATAATTAACGATGTCTAACTATAAGACCCATCTCTGACAGTTGCTTTGAATGATACAAATCTTATATGCAATAAATATCGACAAAAAATTCAGCAAATATTATGCGGATCGGTCTATAAATAATTATAGCTCCCATACAATAGTGCACTGGAGTTGTGTAATTCTTAAACTAAATCGTGTGTTTAAATGATACTGGCAACAATGTAATGGAAGTTGCACGATTACTTCAATAATTACAAAAACAACACACGCTTTGGTTACAGTTTAGTAGTTATGGCATAACTGCCACTAGCTCCTTGTCTCAATCGTTAGAATTAATCATTTGGTTAATGAGTGACAAAAATTAACATGTGCATTTTGACCATCTTTGATTGTGATTTATGTTATGATATTATTAGATCAGTTTTATGAACTTTGTTAAAATTTATGCTGGTAAGAGGTAAATAAATATCCTGTTTAATCCGGCTGTGATTGCCGACCACTGCTCTAAAGCCTACCTCTGACTCCTTTCAAAGTGTTAAGCCCTTATGACACTACGTTTTTTGTTCATTGAATTGATAAAGAATTGATAGAAAGAAACAGAAAATGTTAGAAAAAGAAAACTATAAAAAATGTAAACAAAAAGCATTTTAGTTTTTTTCTTTTTTTATGGTTTTGCATATTTTATTAAATGTTGTCAACTTTTTGTTTTTGTGAAACATAAAAACAAAACAAACAAAAAACGGTTAATCGCCAAATTTGCCCATAAACCGCTGATTCAGCAACACTTCTAATATTTCAAGCTTGAAATGTCAATTTTAAGTTGAACAATTTTACATTTTTTTTGACATAACTTAATTTTTTATCGATAACTTTTTTTTTTTTTTTTAATTCAACTTTATTGATATAAATAAATAATATAGGTGCCTCAGCGCCATTAATACTATGTTTCCACGGTACATGCTTCGTTCTCTATTCAAGCTTCACACCCCAATCATGTGCGAAACAACTTGCTTCACCATACAAAATTTTAAGAGCGAATCAAGTAGATTCATATTGAATCTACTTGCGAAGCACGAAAAATTGCACTCTTCTCTAATTTTTATCGCAAGTTTATCTGCACTAGCTGTAAAAGTTTAATATTATTGTAAACACAGCAAATTATTTTCTTGTTGCTGGAAGTAAAGAAAGTAAATACGTACGAATGTATGTTTTTTTCAAATAAGCTAATTAATTTTCACTCACTATTTTTCCATTAAAAAAAAATATTTTCCACAAATTGTAAATTCTGTTTTTTTTATTCTGTTTGTTTATTAAAAACAACTGTCAAATCGTATCAAGTTTATTAGTCATGTAAACAGCATGATTCATAAACATGATTCAGAAGGCGAAGCAGGTGATTCAAGTCGTCGTGGAAACATAGTATGTATAAGGCATTGTTGAGGCTAGTTGGCAAATTTTAAATAACAATTATTATAAAAAAGTATTCAAAAAATAAAATTATAATAAATATATAATAAAAAAAAAATAAAGATAAAAATGTTTCATTATTTTAAATGTTTGACAAAAATTGAGATCATAGTTATTACGTCAGAAATTCTTCCAAGTTTTGTAAAATATAATTTTTCAATGAATTTTTAAAAGATGAAATTTGACTTATAAGTTTTAAACTTTGAGGTAATTTGTTGAATTCACGACTACCCATAAATTCTATCCGCTGTTTGGTTGTTTCCAATCTACAACGAACAATTGCTAAGTTGCTATTATTCCTCGTATTAAACGTATTTTGATTTCTTAAAAACTGCACAGTGTGGTGTCCAATATTATTAAGGCATTTGAAAACGTATAGCAAAAGTTGAAATTTGTATAACCCATGAATCGGTAAAATAGATTTGAATAAATCATTGTACAAATATATTGTTGAATATGTTGGCGGGAGGTTTGCAACTACCTTTAACGCTTTATTTTGAGTCCTTTTATATCCATATAAAATTGCTAAATAATTAAAATGACTTTGAATCAGTGCATTATAAATTAAAAGTTTTGTATTTTGTTTAAATTTGTTTTTGAATTTGTACAAAATACCCACAGCTTGAGCTGTCCTTGTTGTGAGATAACGGATATGCTGGCTCCAAGTAAGGTTGCTCTGCAGAATTCCGCCTAAATATTTAACAGTATTGTCTTCCATAACTCTTTCTCCATTTACAAATAAACTAAAGTTATTTATCAGGCTATGGTATTGTTTGAATCTTATTAACTTTGTTTTAGTAACATTTAAGATCAACTTGTTAATTCTAGCGAATTCAAATACTAGAGATGCATCCCGTTCAATATATGCTTTTACTGCTGTTTCATGTTTATATGGGTAGAATAAACAAATATCATCAGCGTATATCATTCAAGTAATTTGAAAAAAATAACGGCCCCAGTACACTACCCTGTGGGACTCCATGTTTAACTGGACCAATAGAACTATTAGTTGATCCAACCTGTACAAATTGTTTACGATTCGTTAGATAACTTCTAAGTAGAGCCAATTCGTTGCCCCAAAAACCATAGTATTTTAACTTTTTTAATAGGATATCATGATCTATAAGATCGAAAGCTTTTGTAAAGTCATAAAATACACCAGCAACGCCAACATGACGTTCATCCAGACCTGGACAAATATAATTTATAACATTTATAACGGCTTCTTCCGTCCCACATCCTTTTCTAAATCCATACTGGAAGTCATTGAACAGATTTTCGTTCATCGTGTAATTTGAAATTTGTAAATACAGGATTCTTTTAAAAACATTGTTAACAACAGGCAGAATTGCAATTGGTCGATACATATCAACGGTAGTAGGATTTTTTCCTTTAGGAATTGGCACAACTTTATGAAGTTTTAAAATATCAGGATAAATTGATTGATTTATCATGCTGTTAAAAATTTGAACTAAACAAGGCGTGAACTCATTAACACAATTTAAAAGAATTTTCGATGATATACCATCATGACCAGGACTTTTATTCGGCAACAAATTTGAAATAATATTGTTAACTTCATCTTGTGTGGTGTAATTAATACGAAATCTGTGATCATGAAGTATTAATGTTCTTAGAGAATTCCATGTATCATTAGGAAATTGATCTATTTGCGACTTCAAATCTTCGACTGTGTTAATGAAATGTTTATTTAATAATTCAGCTTTTTGGCAATCATCTAAAATCGGTTCTCCATTAGTGTTCTTAATATTAACAGATTTCTTTGGAGTTCTACCCAGTGTCTCATTTAAAAATTTTCAACACTTTTTGGGATTTTCCTGTATTTCATTCAAATTATCTTCATAAAAAAAGTTCATTGAATCTGTACATGCTTTTTTAATAACTCGGCTGATTCCTTTTAACTTTTTTGTTACATCAGTATTATCAGGTTTTCTTTTTCTCATCCTCAGAAGATGTTTTTTTAATCTGATCAAGTTTTGCAAATTTTCATTTATCCATGGCGTAATTTCTTGTTTAATATTTCTTTTTACTCTTTTTTCCACGGTAGAATTTTTAACAGCATCACTAGCACATAAAATTAAAGCTTTTGTATCAATTTGCAAATCTCCGGTCTCTTGAATTGTTGGCAAATGTTCACGGATGTAGTCATTTACGCGATCATAATTACAAACAACACGAATATCTGCCAAATCAAGATGACTTCGTGTTTCGGAATTAATTCTACAAGAGATTGTATTATGATCAGAGAGCGTATACTCTCTACTTTCAATCAACATATCGCTAGAAATGTTTGTGTATACATGATGGATTGAAGTTCCACTTATGGACGAGTAATTAAAGTATGACAATTTATGAAATCCTAGTTTGCCAGCATATTAACGAGGTCTTCTGAATTTGTGCTTAAACAATCTATATTTGAGTCACTGTCCCAACCCAACCTTAAGGTTGTCACCATATGTCATATGCTACACTGGCAACTTGTCGTTTTGTGCGGCTATGACTCAGTGGGCCTGGGCGGGTGTTCGTTGCACATATACATATGGGTTATGGGCACTGTTAAGTTGTGCCAGTGCTACCGACAATACAAAAATATAAAAGACAGGGCTCGAATTCTCTCGATTTTGTTTCTTAGCGCACTCACTGTAGATATTAGGTATTAGTTATCTACTTGGCGTCCCTCCCACGCATTACTATCAAGCAACGTTCGTCCATTTGGTATATGCGTTTGCCTTCTACCGGTATCACCCCTAATCCGACATTTCACTCCCAAATACCTACCTTTGTTTTCTTACTCTCTATCTCTTCATTACAAACAATAATTTTTTACAATTCCATTTATATATTCAAAATCATTCTTACAATTATTCTTAACTAATGCTTACATAATTTTGTATAAAACTAACTCAAGATAAATTCTTTTCTTTTATTTCCTGATCTGAACCTGCTGACCTTCCAGTTGATTATATCCCTACTTTTGGGTCCACTACACTTAATTCAACTATAAAATAGCGCTATTTTTTTTTTTTTTTGTTGTTGTTCATAGTGTGGCTAATTAATCAACTAAAACGACTTAAGGCATTAGACAACAGTTATGTCTCTTCGGTCAAATCAAAATAAAAAAAAACAATGTACTCTTATATTAAAGAAATTTAATGATATCTCAGGCCGTCTAAATATTAAATATCGTTCTGGGATATTCCCTAGCACAATTTACCAAAAATTGAACTGATTAATATCTATTGCAAAGTTCTCAACATCGCAATGAATAATAATTGTTCAAACTTTATTATTGTTTGCGAATACGATTATTCAATTCGGGAATTTAAAAAAATTGCTTATAACCTATTAATTTAAGTGGGTACCAAAAATGTAAAACTAAGCACTACTTTTATATTTCATGATACTTATCTATTTTTTTTCTTGGTGCTTGCTTTGACTCGCTGCTACTGATGACAAGAATGCCGCTGCCGAAAGATGTGACCCTGATGCGCCGTTGGAGAACCATAGATAGAACCGTGAAATTGGTTGATAGCACCCAAGAATGTTGCTGTTGACTGTTGTGGTTGCTGATAATGTGTTCTGGCTGGTAGTTTGTTGAGTCCGGTAGGGTGTTCTGGCTGGTAATGTTTTTTTTTGGCTGGTGAGCGATCTGGCCGGTAAATTGTTCTGTCCGGTAAACTTGTTGAGGCCGGTAAACTTGTTGATTCCGGTAAACTTGTTGAGTCCGTTAAACTAGTTAAGGCCGGTAGATTTGTTGAGTCCGGTAGGGTGTTCTGGCTGGTAAATCGTTCTGGCAGGTAAATTATTGTTGTTTGAAGACCTTCGCTAGGCTGCCGCGCCCCCACAATTGGTAGCTGTTGTTGCCACGAGTGTTATCGTTAACTCAGCACGACATAACGTGGTGGTTCTAGCTGCCACGAGAGCGTTTTTGTCAACGCAGCGTAACAGATCGTTGCGGGCAATGCTGCCACGAGTGCGTTTTTGCTCTTGTTTAGCCAAGCAAACAACAAACAGACGTGGTTGTGGACGCTGGTGGTTGTGTGGTACAGCTCCTTCTTAGTTGTCGCCTATTATAACATCAACAAACTCCTCCAGCTGTACTGTGTTTTTTTTTCTCTTAATTTTCTTATTAGCTGCCACGTCTGCACGCCACAAAAACTTCACAGTGCCGCCAACATCTCATCTGTCAAAAATTGCACAGTTGTAACTTGCATTGATTTTTGCATAGTTGCATTCGTTAAGATGCACTAATATTTCTTTTTACACCGGGAGAAAAGTTTTCTCGTCATAACCATTTTTATTCGTTATTTTTTATTTTTTTTTTTTTGTTTACATGCTTAACCTTTACACACACCCTTTCGTCGGTGGTTTTGATTTTATCATATTCGCAAACGATTTGGGAATATGATAAAAGGAATTTTGAGTATGGCTCTTTTACGCCTTTAGGTCCTTTGCGTGAAAAACTCCTAGTGATTTTCCTTGTAGGGTTTCTAATTCGTATAGGCTATTTCCGACAACTCTGGCTATTCGACACTTTAAAAATTTTCGACATAACTTGGAAGCAATCTGTTTTGCGAAATCTGATTGTTGGAAATTCCGTCTGAACACCTCTTGTCCTACTAAAAAGTTGGTAAACCTCACTCTCTGATTGTATCGTTTCGCGTTACTTTCATAACTGCTGTGTAGATTATTTCTGATGTTCGCTCGTATTAATTCCAAATACTCGTGTTTGTTTTCGAACCTATTCTCAGGATCTTCCACTAAATTAAGTTGTCGTGCCAATTTATAAGTTGAAGCATGGGTAATCATGTTAGTGCCAAATAATGCAAAATACGGGGTCATGCCTATCGTCGAATGAACAGATGATCGTAGCGCACACTCTATCTCACACAAGTGCGCGTCCCATTCTTGGTGATTGTTTTCCAAATATGACCGAATTGCATTCAAGATGGATTGATTAACTCGCTCGGAAGCATTTGCTTGTGGCGCATAGACTCCTGTTCTTAGATGATTGATTCCGAAGTTATTCATTAGTGTGGCGAAATCTCTCCCAATGAATTGCCTTCCATTGTCTGAAATAAGTGTTTCTGGACAACCAAACTTACAAAATACTTCCTGCATGAGAAATTCAATGACCTTCTGAGAAGTAGCTTTTGTCATTGCTTTAAGTAAAACGAACTTTGTGTAGTAATCCATCACTATAAAGATGAATGTATTCCCCCTTTTTGATCTGGGATACGGTCCAAGAAAATCAATATAAACACGTTGAAAAGGCCTAGTCGCATCGGTTTCCTTTCCCATCGCTGGTTTTAAAATTTGGTTTGATGGCTTAGCCTCCTTGCAAGTGTCACATCCTTGAATGTATTCCCGAACTTGTATATTTAAATGAGGCCAATAAAAGTATTCCCTTATACGTCTAACTGTTTTATATACTCCTCCATGTGCCGTATTTGGTGGTTTGTGCGCATTATCTATGATACTTTCCGTAAGAGTAGCAGGAATCCACAATTTTCCAGCGTGATCTTCTTGTAACACATCAGAGATCAGTTATGAGTACTGAAAAAGTTAGTATACTTTAATCATGACTTATAATTTATCGTACTTATACGTACTCATTCTTGTCTCAATATCATCAAACCAATATTCATATTTAAAGTTTGAAGTACTCATTATATTCAAATTTAATCTCATGTATGCTGTTGTTTATTTTGACTCTCGTTAACTCAATGTACGTAGACGATAAAAAAAATAAGTATGACTCGCATACACTCATGTGTCGTTCAGTTTTTACAGCCTGCTTATAAAAATTATATAAAATAATAAAGCTTATATTTTCCCCAATATGTTTTCCTATAAAATTACTTGTATGTTTTTGTATTCCCTTTTTTACTTATTTTGTATAAATACCTACCGGATTTAGCTGAAATTTTTTTTCAATGACTTAACTGAGTTGAATACTTTATGAGTATGTGAGTATTTTTCTTAAAATGTATGTAAATCTAAATACCGTTGTTTATGAATCAAACATATTGGGAATGGTATGAGCTCGAAGTCGGCGTAGTACTCATACTTATATCCACTTGCATTTATAAGTCAATGTTGTTGTGAGTTTGAGTAACTCAGAGTTGTTAAATTGCAACGATGTAAAACCACTTATACTTAAAATGTTATGAGTAGTTGTGAATCGTAAAAAAACGATTCATTGCCGATCTCTGGAGCATACTTGAAGGAAGCCAATTCATTTGGAGAATATTCATTTTCTAATTCAGAGCCCACATTTGGATCCAGATCAAAAAGGCAGGTATAAAATGCAGTTTTGTCCGCAAGAACCATGGAAGGCAAAGGAAAATCATGCCCCTCGCACCCGGTCCGGGGCTTCATAATCTCCGGGGACCCTACTCCCACAGCGATGGTATCGGGCTGTGGAGAGTCGAATACTACTGCTACTTAGGCTAGTCAGGTGACTACACCGGGCCAGGCTAGTCTGTAAGCTACTGGTGTCGCAGGAAGCCAATATGGCATACCCAGGTTGGTGGAATGTAGGGTTACCATATTAATTTTGAGAAAAAGAGGACGTCGACCAAAAAACAAGCCGGACATTTACCCCTAAAAAGAGGGGCAAAATATTAAAAAACAACGCCTTAAAATACAAAAAACAAATTTAAAATTCCAATTACATATAACAACAAAACGAACCTTAAACAAAATATTAAAAAAATTATATCTGATCAGTCTGATCTCATAACTACTACAACATAAAAACATAACAATTAACAAATTCATTTTAAAACTTCACATGTACTATACGTAAATTTTTAGTAGAAGTTGTCAAGTTTCATGTATGTTTTTCAGCTTTTTCAATTTGAACCAATATATTATTATCGCATTTTTTTAAAATATTCATAAAACTCTTGACAATTCATATCAAAATTATATTTGACTTTAATAATATCAGAAATGTGTGTTTAATTTGTTTCTTTCTGGTGGCCACTGCATTCAGAACTTTTAGAACTAAGAACTTTGAGAAATATTATAAAACAAAATTCTCAAATGTTAACACACACATTCAGGGAAAGAATTGACCATTTTAAAATTTGGTATGATTTGGAATTTATAAGAAGATTTCGTCTTTCAAAGAAAAGTGCATCAGCTGTTTTCCCTCCCTCCAATAAATTAGCACTTCTTTTGGCACCTTTTCCAGACATTTCTGGACAAAACTAAAAAAGTCGTTGCCAAAAATTAAATTTGCCAATTAATTGGTGTAACTCTAAACGTCAAACACCAATGTTACCACATTTTTCACCAAATGCAGTCGGTAGTTACACGTAGGTAAACAAAATGTTAAAATTACCAAATTCTTTTACCGGTTAAGTAAGGAAAACTAATAGGTATAAACTCTAGTAGTTATCTATTTATTAAAATTACGGGCATAAGACAGGTTGACAAAGGCCAAAAGCCAAAGCCGTTTAAAATTGTGACGGCGCATACTTATATGGCGGCCAAAAAGCATCAAACACAATGTGTTTACACAAGAAAGCATGTCATGACATCGTGTGTATTTAAAAATAATAATATATCAATGCCAACAATACTTTCGATGCAATAAAACGAAATTATAGATTAAAGTTTAAAAGTAGGACAAACCCAGGACACTTGCAAAAAAAGAAGTAGGACTACCCCGGGCGCCCTAAAAAAGAGGACGGTATCCGGAGAAAAGAGGACGTATGGCAACCCTAGTGGAATGTAATAAAAACCGTATTATGACGCGTGGTTGTTATGTTAGTGGCGAGATGCCTCTGGATTTCTCTCCAAGCACCTCTAAAGCCGCTCAAGTTCGAGCCGCAAAAGCGGTGAAACCCCCTGCTTCGGGTACTACTGTGAAGGAAGCGACTAAGCCGCCCCGAACAATAGTATCCCAGGTGACCCTTGTGCAGACGGGGACAGTGATGGAACCCTCCTGTCCTGCCGCTGCACCACCCTCTGCCAACCCCGGCAACCCTCGGCACAAAAATCCTGCTCGACGGGCTGCAACCACAAGGCGCTCCGCCTTGAGATTTATTGAATCTTTAGGTCATAAAAAGCCTGAAGACCTCACTTCGGAGCAAATCGCTTCCCTTATATGGGTCAAAGCCCACATAGCTGGTCTGCAAAATGCTCCTCCTCCTGCTGAAAATGTAGCAGTACCAAAACGGCAGCGTTCAGTGGAGGAAGCGGCAGTCAAAAGCCAGCAACCTGGAGCTAAACGCACTGCTAGGGGAGGTATGGCCGGGATCTAGGCTGGAGGTGGTATCCATTAGTGAGATACCCCGAAGGCCTAGATCTATAGCTACGATTCCAGCTGAGCCATCCGAACCGGAGGAGATCTTAGAGATCATTCAGTGCTTTAACCCTCAACTGCCTACCAGTGATTGGAAAGTAGTGAAGGTTACGGAGGCTGAAGGATCTTCGAGATAGCCAATCGTTGTCCTGAACAATAACTCTTTGGAAGCGCTTAGAAATACACGAGGGAAGGTGTACTATGGCTTTGGTACCATCATCCTTTGTGTCTATCGAAGCGACAACAAGGACGATGCCGCTTCTGTCAGCGATGCAAAACCCATGTCTGCTGAGGACATGGAATGTAACGCTACCACCATTCCAGACGAAACTGAAGACGCCCACTCTGTCACAGACATAGTGGGTGCCTTCTTTGAACATCTGGACGAGGTGGTTGACGAGGACGCCCTTCTGAACTCTGATCAGGAGGCACGTCACTGTTATTAAAATGGAAGATGGTGAAGATGACTCAAATCAATCTTCACCACTCTAAAGCAGCTTCTGCTGCACTACTCCTCCGAATAGCTAAAAAAAAAGG
The DNA here is from genome assembly GCA_916048285.2 of Bellardia pandia. Taxonomy (NCBI): domain Eukaryota; kingdom Metazoa; phylum Arthropoda; class Insecta; order Diptera; family Calliphoridae; genus Bellardia; species Bellardia pandia. The sequence goes on from OU696533.1 coordinate 68,126,898, forward strand.
GGAGGAGTTCATAATGGTCCAAGAACCATGGATCCACAAGGATCGGATTGCGGACTAAATTTGAGAGGTTATAAGCTTCTCCACACCAAATGTTCAGGTAAAATAAGATCCTGTATTCTGGCCAAAAGCTCTATGAATATCTTCATTCTATCTGATTACAGTGACGAAGATACAGTTACAGCCTCCTGGGAAACTAGGGATGGTGACGTTATCTTGCTGATTTCTAGCTATATGGCTCGCGACCAGGGGGATCATCCTCCCAATGGAAAGTTAAGAAGTGCGGTACGGAAGGCGAATGAATCCAGAATACTGGTTATAATTTGCACAGATGCTAACTCGCACCACATAATATGGGGTAGTAGTGATACTAACTGCAGAGGTGAGAACCTTTTAAACTTTATAGTCAAAAGTAGTTTAGAAGTAGTTAATAGAGGTTCAAAATCAACTTTTATTGTAGCCAATAGAAGAGAGGTTCTTGACTTGACACTTGTGAGTGCTTCGTATAGAAGCAGCATTGATTTTAATATTACTGATGTACAGATCCCAAGTGGGAATATAATTCAGAATCGTAGAAGGACTGATTGGGCATTACAACATAATGTTCTTGCACAACCGCTGTCCAATCCTACGACCAATGAAAGCGTTAATGATATTGAGAACGCCGTGAACATTCTGACTGAGTTATTTAGTTTTGCTACGAATCTGGCCTGTAGGCCTACTTTATCCAGAGGAAAAAATAAGCCCCCTTGGTGGAATCCTGAGATAGCGCATGCAAGAGGTACATGTCGTAAACTGTTTAATGAGACGAAACGTATGGGCACATGGGTAGCCTATAAAACTTCATTAAATAACTTTAAGAACCTAATAAGGAATGCGAAAAGGAAAGCTTGGAGGGACTTCTGCGATGGTGTGGAAGGCTCATCTGAGACAAACAGACTTCGTAAAATTTTATCAACCTCACCGGTTGTGGCAAGCTATATTCAGAAACCGTGTGGTAATTGGACCCTGAATAGTAAAGAAACTCTTGATGTATTACTTGATACTTACTTTCCAGGCTGTGCTCCGGTCAATAACCTTAATCCGGCAGCTCTCAGTAATAACAGTAGCCCTCAAAGTAACTCTATTTCGATTAATCGTGAAAGGATACGGTGGGCGATTAGTAGCTTTGGTCCTTTTAAGTCACCAGGACCAGGTGGCATTATTCCAGCAGATCTTCAGAAAAATGAGGATATTGTGATCCCTTGGCTCATCAATATATACAATGAATGCATTACTAGAACCTATATACCGTCAATGTGAACTAAATGTAAGGTTGTGTTTATCCCCAAAGGAGGTAAAACGACGCACACTAAGCCTAAGAACTATAGACCAATTAGTTTATCGTCTTTCCTGCTCAAGACTCTGGAAAGGGTCATTGACATTCACCTGAGAATGACTCTTCCTACTGAGCTAATTTCGCCGAATCAGCATGCCTACACCAAAGGTAAGTCTGTGCAAACTGCTCTACACTCACTGGTGGGCTCCATTGAGGAGTCACTAGGACATAAAGAATACTATATGGTTGCATTTCTAGATATAGAAGGGGCCTTCAATAATGTCAGACCATCATCTATTCTTTGTGAATTGGAGAGATTGGATGCTGAATCTAGTACCTGCCAATTTATACGTAAATTAATTGGTAATAGGGTCATATGTGCCACGCTTGGTAGCTCTACTGTAAACAGAGTGGCCAATCGAGGTACGCTTCAAGGAGGAGTCCTATCACCTCCATTGTGGAACTTGGCTATGAACTCCCTGCTGGTTGAGGTGGACGGTAGGGTTATAAAGACAGTCGCATATGCGGACGATGTTGCGGTTTTAATATCCTGTAAATATCTTGATACAATATCTAGATGTATGGAGTAGTCAGGGCTAAGTGTGAACCCTCTTAAAACGTAACTAGTACTTTTCACAAGGAGGTATAAGATTGATAACTTCATTCCACAGAAACTGAACGGTATTAGACAAAAGATTGCGAAAAGTGCAAAATACCTTGGCATCATTCTAGATAGAAAATTATCCTGGACGTTAAACATACAGAATAAGGCCTGTGTGGCTATATACTCATGCAAAAAGGCAATTCGGACCAACTGGGGGATTAACTCTAGAGGCAACAATTAGATCGTAAATGTCAATAATGTCAATTGACGCTGAGGCGATATATGTATGTATATTAGAATAATTGTAAAATGAATTTATAAGATGTTATTGACTTCGGAGTAGTGAAAAATATCCCTGTAGAATCCATACACGTGGAGCCTTCACTAGACTTGTCTTCAGATCACTCTCCTTCTATTATTTCAATGCGTTTCCTTCAAGGGAATGGCTCTCCATTTCGGGACATATGTAAAACCAGAGTAAGTTGGATAAAGTATAAAAAGTATTTAAGTTCCCACTGCACGGAAAATGTAGTGTTCAGAAATACCGAGGATATTGATGGGTCGATTGGCAAGTTTACTGAGGACATACGAAGAGCTGTACATCACGCCTCCACATACGACGTTGAGTGCAGAAGTGGGACAATTAGAACTTATTTCGCTGAACTCGATCATCTCCTGTCAGAAAAAAGAAGAGTTAGAAGAGAGTGGCAAATTCACAGGTCTCCTGAACTGAAAGCTAGGCCACGGGTATGCAGAGATATACTAAGAAATATCTTAGAAACCCAAAGAATGGCTTCACTTAAATCTTACTTGGAGGGTCTTGATAGTACCCCACAATCTGACTATTCGTTATGGAAGGCGGCACGAGGTTTAAAAAGACCAGTTAGAGGAAAGCCTCCTCTGCGAAATCCGACTGGTGACTGGGCTAGAAATGATTCCGAGAAGGGGACTTTATTTGTTAACCATTTGAGAAATGTGTTTACTATAAACAACTCAATTAATGCATCTGATTTGCCTCCACTCGTTATTAGACCTCCTCTACCGCTAACACTTAGCTTTAATGATGTCGAAAGCGCTATTGGTACTCTGAACCTTAAAAAAGCTCCAGGTATAGATAAAATCAGCAACAAAATGCTTGTGGAGTTACCTCGTGTATCTAGAAGAATTATCCCCTTTATTTTCAATGCTATTTTACGCCTAGAATACTATCCTGCAGATTGGAAGTTATCTATGATTATCGTGATTCCTAAGCCAGGGAAGGACCCCACTAAAGTAGAGTCATATAGGCCAATTAGTCTACTGCCGACAATTTCAAAACTGTTTGAAAAATTGCTAATGGCTAAGTTGATTCCAATTCTGAACGACACTCAATGTATCCCAAATCACCTATTCGGGTTCAGAGCTAAACACAGTACCATCCAAGAAACACACAGATTGGTAAATGTGATAAGACGGACGTTTGAAGAGAAAAAATACTGTTCCGCGCTTTTCATTGATGTTTCCCAAGCGTTCGACAAAAGTCTGGCATGAAGGTTTAATGCATAAAATAAAATTAACTCTGCCTGCTAACACCCACAAACTTATGAAAAGTTATTTATATGGTCGCAAATTTACAATCAAAGAAAGCAATTTGTTAAGCCCCGCTCAGCCAATTGAAGCAGGAGTACCCCAGGGTAGCATACTGGGTCCAACTTTATATTTGATTTATGCATCCGATATGCCGTCAGACCCCATAATACATACTTCAACTTTTGCAGACGATACAGCCTTTATTAGCGTTCATAAGGACCATCAAATAGCATCACTGAATTTGCAAAAATATGTTTATAAGCTAGAGAATTTGCTTGAGCTTTGGAAAATCAGGGTTAACGAACAGAAATGTATTCATATAACTTTCACTTTGCGAAAAGATACATGCTCGTTCATCAGAATAAATAATCAAATTATCCCGCAACACAATGAAGTCAAATACCTCGGAATCCACTTCGATTGTCGTTTAACTTGGAAGTCTCATATTGAAGCGAAACTTACCCAGATGAGATTAAAAGCAGTGCAAATTAATTGGCTAATCGGCAGAAATTCTACATTAAAGTTGGATTGCAAACTTTTGTTGTACAATGCAATACTAAAGCCAATCTGGTGCTATGGAATTCAATTATGGGGTACTGCCTCAGCATCCAACATTGAAAAAATTCAAAGGGGTCAAAATAAAATTTTACGTATAATTACTGCAGCACCATGGTATGTTAAAAATTCTCGAATCCACAAAGATCTAGGCGTGCCATTAGTAAAAGTCGAACGTCAGCAAACTTGAACACCATCCAAACCCACTTGCACGAGACATCCTTAACTTTAGTGGCCACAATCGGTTGAGAAGGAGGGATACCCTTGCTTTAACTCAAGCGCAAAACAGATGACTGGATCAGTTGATGTACAATTTTTTTAGTATCATAAAAATTTTTGTCTAGCACTGGCTGGGCTTATTATTTTCTTTTTAGAATTAAGATTTGAATACTTATCGTCATTTCAGTATATGAAGATTGAATAAATAAATAAAGGTGAAAAAAAATTGTAAACTAGTCCCTCGTGCCAGACTGTATCAAAGGCAGCTGTAACATCCAATAAAACCATGCCGGTTAATTTCTGCTGGTTAAAAATTGTTTTAACTAAATTTCTAATTCTCATTAAAGGATGGATTGTGTTATGTTCTTTACGAAACCCAAACTGATGAGATGGAATAATATTATTTGCTTCCATAAAATCGACCAATTTAATTTTAATGATTTTTTCCAAGAATTTGTTTTGAAAAAATGTCCCATAAAAGAATTTGAGTTGTATGCATAGTTTTTTTTCTCCTACAGAATAAACTGCCACTTTACACACGAAATATGATTCGTTTGTGTGCTATTCTTAAAACAGATTACAAAAATATTAAATGATCAGCGGCCAGGAATAAAAGATCAATAATATCCAGAGCAGCGCCGGGTACAAAAAGCTAGTATTAAATAATTAAGCTTTTATTTTACTAATATGTGGTGTTGACTTTATTTTGCATCTCACAGCTTGTATTTTATTAAAAACTAATACATAGTTATATTAAACGTTGAAAACAAGATACAATTATTTATCACACATTTTATAAATATGGACTTATTTGCCTTGACCTAATACGAAGTAAATGTAAATTATACTAAATCTATAAACATAAGTCTTCTACATACATTTACATGTATATAAATAGTCCTACCTACAAATTTAATATAACCTCATAAAGCAAAACAAACAACAAATAAGAAAGTATGGTCGGCCAAGACCAACCGTATGACACCCTATACCTAGTATGTACGTAATGAACAGGAAACGTTATTTTCCAGACCACATTGAGCTCCATACATTGACACTATTAGTATGTAAAGGCTTCTCAACTACGAGTATTGCTTGTGGATAATTATGTTGCCCGAAAATACTAAATTTTACAAATCCAAAATCTTCAAAGCTTCTACTACGCATACGCAAACATGTGAAGATTCAAAACATTCTGTTTGAAATTTTTGATTTCCTCCAGACCATTAGAAGTTGTGCGTTTTAACTGAGCTCATACTCGTATATCAGAGGTTTTTTAAATTTAAATTAATCATTTTCAAATTAAGTTCGCAATGAGTCATTCCATGTCAAACGGTACGGATTTTTTACATCACTAACTTGGATTGCTTCGACAGTTTGTGTGTGCATTCTTCTCTTAAAAATATTTTATACGTGTTTCAAGAAAAAAATATAAAATTTTTTTTCAAATGTTATGACCAATTGAACTTTGGTGAAATGGCGATTTTTTCAAAGAGGTGTGTTCATTCAATCGCATGAACCTCCTGAAATACTGAACCGATTTTATTGTGCTATACCTTGTTTTGAAGGTAATTTCAATTTCTTCTAAAATACCAAAGCGGTATGACATATCCCCATACCATTTTTTTAAGTTTGTATCATTTTCATCCTTTTATTTCGATTTTCGAACTGATTACATCTTTTTTTTTTTAATTTTGAGGGTGTGTTTTTATAGGTCTTTTTTACAGACTGTGTGAGTTTTGAAGTGGTGAAATAATGCGTTCTATTTTTAACGATTTTTTTACCTTATACCTTTTGCACGAGCAACAAAAATTTCTGTGAATATAGAAAAAAATATATTTTTCGATAGTTTATTAACACAAGATACAAACAACAACAAAAAACAAAGAAAACGTAGTTCAGTCATGTGTAATATTTACACTAAAAAAGAAAACAAAAAATAGAGTAAAGAAATAAATGTTATGCGTCTTAATACAGTATTGCTCAGAAGATGATGTTGTCTGAACTTTAATTTTTTTATCGGGTTGTGGAATGAATGCGTGGTAGCCAAGAGTTTTTATTCGCCCAATCATAAAATTTGACGGCGCTATTAATGGGATTTATGAGGCTGGACAAGCTTGCACGTGCTGCTAATATTTTGACTGTTCCTCCTAGACCATCACAGGGCCCTTTGCCATGAGACGTCGCAAAAAATGCCATTCCGCTGGTATTCAAAAATCATCTACGTGGAACGTCAGGTTTAAAAAGTTTTTCTTGTTTTTGTATTGTGCGCTTGCACCGAAATCATCCGTCTGGATGCTCCAATAAAAGTATCTTCAATCTGACTAAAAGTCCAGTCTGAGACTAGGGTTAATATTTTAATTTTCCTTTCTGTTGCACTTGCAAAATTTTGTTTATGTTTGTCTAATATTGAAGCATTTTTTGTTTCATTGTCAGGAACATCTTCGCTGTCTTGAAACACGCGTTCGTTTATCAAATTAACAATTTTCTGTTTTTTAATGGCGTTATATTTTTTCTGCTCAAGTTTTCTTTTGTTTATAGGAGAACCGTTATACAACCGCAATGCCTCATTAAGAGTCACCAATTTTGCACTTTCTACGGAATAATCGCTGTCAATAGACATATTGTCATCACATCAGAAGCACTTTCTACGTCAGTTACACTCACTTTACTTATTTTAATACGGCAATTAGTACAAATTCTAACCTTGCCCTTTAATGATTTAAGTTTTAATTTTCGTTTACGTTTAACAACACTTGAACTTATCCATCGCAATGTTTTCTTAGAACTTTTCTTATGACATCTTGATTGAAACGGGTTGCAACAAACATCGAACCGAAGTGACATTTTGATTCTGAAAAACTTATTTTATTATATTTTTCTGAGAACTTCAAAGAAGTCTGCGCGACAAATTAAACGCGAATGACTGTAACAATTGACCTAATGTCGTCCGGGCACACCAATGACAGAATATACATTACTACTATGATTAGAAAAACATTGACATCAATGCAAATTATGTATTTGTATTAAAAGTACAAACAGTTGGTGTTTTCAGCTCTCTATAAGCTCTTTATTTCTGCTCTTAGTTTATCGTTTGTATTTAATAAAATTGTTCGCAAATGAGAATGTTACAGTAATTACTTTTGTTGTTGTTATTGTTCTATTAATAAGTCAAAAAACATATTATCATTCTGCTAACTATTCTAAGTAAATTCACAGCAATTTATGTTGCTTGTGGAAAAGATGTTTCGGAAAAAATTTGTAAAAAAATAGAACGCATTATTTCACCACTTCAAAACTCACACAGTGTGTAAAAAAGACCTATAAGAACACACTCTCAAAATTAAAAAAAAAAAGATGTAATCAGTTTGAAAATCGAAATAAAAGGATGAAAATGATACAAATTTAAAAAAATGGTATGGGGATATGTCATACCGCTTTGGTATTTTAGAAGAAATTGAAATTACCTTCAAAACAAGGTACAGCACATTAAAATCGGTCCAGTATTTCAGGAGTTACATGCGATTGAATGAACACACCTCTTTGAAAAAATCGCCATTTCACCAAAGTTCAATTGGTCATAACTTTTGAAAAACAATTTTCATATTTTTTTTTTCTCATCGGGGATGAAGTAGAATTTTTAGAGGACTAAATCTGCAAATTTCCATAAAAATCGGAATCATTGCGTTAAATTTTTTCCCAAATTCGTACCGTTTGACATGGAATGACTCAATAAGTATAAAAATAAATTTTCGGATTTTGTAGAATATTATTAAGGGCCCTTGTTTGATATTTGTTGCTTTGAGTTTTAAGCGTTACAAACTTCAACATAATACATTTTATACTATGGCGTAGTAGGGTACATATACATATTTGGTGTATATATGTTTTTGTTTGAATAATTTTCCTTTTTAAAGAGTAAATATGTATATACAGAATAGTCATATTAGAATGCGTATCACGTTTAATTGTATTAATGCAAAAGTTCAAGAAGCAACAGAAGGTAGAGTGACAAGCAACAGTTGGTAAACAAGGTTTTGGTATTCATTTTCATCGTTGATACATAAATTATGACAAATCTTGAATAAACAATGTTTGAAATAAAACGAATATATCTATGTACATTGTACACACATATGTATGTACTCCTATATAGTAAAACAACATAAACTGACAAAAAAATTAAAGAATTTGTTTATAATATCTCCTTTATTCGCGGACTGGTCTATAATGGGGTAAAGATAGTATATTATTCATAATTTATTTCAAATGTTTAAAAATTCTATCTGATGTTTTATAAATGATGTACTATGTAATTCAAAATTCACAAAATCCATTTGTACCTATAATTTTTGCATATATGTACATTTTTATCTGTGTGAAATGTTGGTTCAGTACAGGCTGTACTATAATGGGTGTTTTAAGGATAAATGCCGGCGCTAAAAAACGCCACTGGCAAGATGAGGTGAATGCCTGTAATGAATAAAATATTTGTTAAGCTGTAGGCAGTTGCATGCCTGTTGTTTGTTTATTTCATTCTGTGCTGTTTTAAGTCAAGACTTCTTGTTTTATACAAATTATGATTGGAAGTCTTAACCCGTAACTGTATACTTATTACTAAGACTTACATATATTTAAATTATATATACATAGATTTAGTACTGCGGGAAATCTAACGTAACAAGTTTCCCACAGGTGAAAACTGAGGCGCTGAGTGTTCATACGTCTCGGCCAACGGCATCACAAAGATGTCAAGCACTGTTACCATATTGGACGATTTATCGTCATTTTGACGATTTTTGGTGTCAAAAATGACGATTTGACGATCTTTGCCCTAATTTTGACGATTTTTCAGTATAAATGATTTGCAACACTTTCGGAAAAAGAACATTGATAAAAAATTTTCTTAAACAATTGATTTTAAAAACTATATTTTGAAAAGTAATTTATTACTTGTTTTTGTGTTCCTTTTACATTAATTTTTGTGTTTTGTTTTGTTATTTGTTACTCTTTTTTATTTTAATATTGATATTTATAACTATTTTTTAAACTTTTATCTTTCTCTTAACCTATTAACGCCCAACTTTTAAAAATGAAAAATAAAAAGTTTTTTTAGTGAAACGTTTTTAATTGAAGTAAAATAATACGAAAATACAAAAATTTATTCATTTTTTATAAAAATAACACAAATATAGCCTGTCCTAAATATAGGACACTGGCACTTACACTTATCAACCGTGAAATCAACAAAGCCTGTTTTTGTACTGTCCTATAAATAAGACGCTGAGGTATAATTAATTGGTTAAACATATTTAAATTTTTTTTCTACTTTTTGTTTATGTATTAAAAAAATTAATTTGAAAAAATAAATAAAATATTGAATTGATAAAAAGTTTTATTTTATTTGACGATTTTGAAAAAAGCATTTTGACGATTTGACGATTTTTTATTCAAGATTTGACGATTTGAACCCTTATTTATCTGGCAACTATGGTGTCAAGTTATGTCTGTGGTCCATGTTAATTTAAGAGACATATCAAACCCTTTTTGTTATTAATTAATGCACTATGAAAGAGTGCGTTTATCGTGCTACAGGGCTTCGGGATTTCTCTGACTATCGTCTTGCAAAATTGTTTTAATATGCTTTCTGAGTTTTTATTTAACTGTCAACGTTTCTAGCCTTTTGTCTATAGTTATTTAAAAAAAAATTTATTCACAAGAAAAAAATTAAACAAAACCTAAAACGTATACAAATTTTGATTGTTAAAATAGAAACATTTTTACGCCTCAAAATAAAATAAACAGTGCATCATTCTTATGCAAAAACCCCTGTCATTTCTTTGTTTGTGTACAGATATGAAACTTTATTGAGTCAATATTCGGTTAATTGACAATATTATTTATATAAATTATGTTGAAATTCGACTTAAATTATCCTCAAATGCATGAAAATAACTGTTCCAAAATTTAAGAAGATCGGCCCATAATTTGTCATAGCTGCCATATAAGAACCATTTCCTAAAAACAAATAAACCCACAAAAATGTCTGATAAATATCGATATCGAACGAACTTTTATATGGATCAGCAATTTTAATCCAGAAATCATATTAGTATCGGTCAGTCAATCATAGCTCCTGAATTAAGTCCACTTCCGAGCATAACAACCAACCATACAACTCTTGTAAATAACGCTATTAAAATGAAATTCATCCACAATAATCTTAAAATACATAGACATCACATTAGTGGATACTGGATTTCGAAGCTATCAGTCCATAATTGGTAAACTTCTTCTATGCCACCCATAAATCTTTTGTAAATAATGTTATTGAGACCAAATTCAAACAAAAAAGCCTCATCTTATATCTTAACCTTTTTTATTTATACTCTGTTTCTTAACTTGTTGTGAATTTGGAAAAAAGTTCTTTTAATTTTATAAATTGTTAAATTACAATCAAGATTATTATGAAAATCAGACAAACTCTGTAAATTACAGTAAGAATCGGTAATTGCATCACTTATAAATGCTCAAAATTAGATAAATTTGTCTTTCAAACAATATAAGTATCAAATACTAATAAAATTTGCACTAAGACTGAATGGAAAACACAGAATTCTATATCCTTATTCATAAGGATATTCTAGTCCTATAACCAGTGTAGTTTTTCTATTTCTTATTACGTTTAGGTGGAGGGTATTTAAGATTCGGCATAGCCGAATATAGCACTCGAACTTGTTTTTTTTTTGTTAATTGATCTTCTTCTTCGTTGCTTTTAAAACAACTAGAGAAAAAAACTACAACAAAAAAAAATGCACAAAATTGTCTGTTGCTTTGACCTGTTTCACACTCATCAGTTCTGACTCGTCCAGTCAAGTATTTTACAAAGAGAAGGAAAGAGAAAATTATATTTTATCTTTTTCCTTTTCATTAAAAAATACTTGACTTGACAGCAGCGTTGTCAACTTTGAAATTTCAAAACGCACCAAAATAGAGAAAAAAGCGCACCATTTACAAAAAAAGCACCAAGTTAAGAAGTTGAAGAAACTGTATGCTAGCAGAAATGATTGTATATGGTTATCAAAGTCCTTTTGATGTGCACTTTTCTCAAATATTCCTCCAGAGTTCGATTAAATCTTTCGACCATGCCATCAGTATGTGGATGTAGTGAATAAAGAATACAATTAAACAGATCAGTTGTTCACGAAATTGTATATCAAAGTTTCATATGTACAGAAATGATGACACCCAATATTATAATGGTCAGTCAAGAATTAGTCAAAACTCTCACACTAGAATGTTCATGACTGCAAGTCCAGAAGGTTCGCGTCAAGAATATTCAACCGAAGTGGGTAAAACTTAATGTTGCCATACTGCTCAGCTATTTTTATAACAGGGTGTTCTCAATAATGTTTATAATTAAAAATTCTACAAATCCTAAATAAGATGTTGTATGTTGGTAAACATGATTTAAGTTGATACCGACCGTTAAATTTAAATTGAAATACAATTTCGTAACAATATTAAAATAATTTATAACAAGTGAAAAAATGTGTGCTGCATTTTCAGTATCTGCCTTGTAATTAATTCTTTTAGTTGTAGGTACATTAAATATTTTTTGAACATTTCTAACATAGCATGTTTTGGAATTGAGCTGTCGATATAACGACGTTTGAAGTTATTTTCAGTGTTTTATACTGATATTTTTTTAAAGTTTGGATAGTGAGTTAATATGCTAGAATGAGAAGATAACACAGTGTTTTTTGCACAGCATACTGTCTCTGTATCTTAGGTCTGATTTATGTCCAGCAATTCTTGTTTTTAGTTTATTTTTCGTTGTACCTACATATACATATATACAAATATACTTTACTAGCTTTTTGTAGGCGGCGTTGCCCGAGACATTACTGATATGTTATTCCTGGCCTCTGACCATTTAACATTTTGGGAATCTGTTTTAGGAATAGTGCACTAGAGCTGTCAAACTATCGATAGTAACACCATTCGATAGTTTCGATAGTTTGCTGATAAACTATCGATAGTATCGAGTTATTTCTAGAACAGTTAAATTTTAAGTACTTACGTTTCCACATAGCGATTATATAATAAAGAACATAACTTAATTTAAGTTCATGGTTTGATTTATTCAAAAAATTATCAAAACATAACACTTACAAAACACTTACAAAACATAAAAAACTAAACATTTGTTATTCATTGTAACAGAGATCAATTTTTCATAAAAAAATATGTACATACCAAATATTATATAAAAATTCTTGAATATAATCATTGAGCTACCCAATAACACTGTTCACGTTTTTAACACGAAATTTCTGGTACTAACGTGAAAACCATATGGTTGTGTTTGGATGAGCCCGCTGATTACTACTCCACAGATGAAAGTGCCAATTTGGCTCATAATTTTTGTTTAAAAAAAAGAAGCATATTTACTTGTTTTGCTTTTATTTCGATCTGAAATAATGGATCCGGCTTTGCTCTGGTATGTACAAATACTGTAAGGCACATGACTTTGTCAGTTTTTTTAATTAATAAAATTGTGTACCTTCCAGTACTGCAATGGATCCGTTTGCAATGATGAATTTTCATTTTCTAGGTACTGCCTGAGAGAAATTATAGCAATTTACTGAAAGAAAAATTCAACGATAGTATCGCTATCGAAAAAATACCATCGATAGTCTAATGAAAACTGAACTATCGATACTATCGATAGTGCTATCGATAGTTTGCCAGCTCTATAGTTCATAAACGAAGCCTATTTAGTGTGCTCTTGCTGTAGGAAAAAAAATCATGCAACTAAAATTGTTTTATGGGACAGCTTTTTTTTAAAACAAATTCACTAACGACTTATATTTAAGAAAACGAATTTTTGGACAAAGCAATATTGACATTCAGATTTTAAATATCTGGTAGGATGCTGATAATAGCGGTTTTCTTAATTTTCCCTTTCTTAATTAGTAAAAATACATGTCAAATTTGAATAGTCTCATTGTTTTCACGTCTTTGACCATAATCCATAAGATCCTAATTTCTATTGAAATCGAGTGCTAATAAAGAGTTCTTTTTTATAATTTAAGGAAAAGTTGCCCCGATTAAGTAGTTTTCTGTATAAGACTACTGTTCATTAGAATAAATATTTTAGATTGAGCAAATATATGCTGTCTGAAAATTACATATATTTCATTATAAGAATCCGTATTTAAAGCTATATGTCTGTTGGTGAATTATTTTAAAGAAATGTTAAATTTCCATTTTTACCCGTTATTACCATTTAAATGTCATATTATGAAGAAAAACTTCTCAAATACATACTGTCTTTTAATATATAAATATTTAATATTTCGAGTCTGTAGATCACTTATTAAAAATAAATAAAAAATTTTACTTCTTACCCGTTTTAATCCCCTTAAAGAACTAATTTTCTAATACAAAACTTTGTGATTACAGAAAGCTAAAATAAAAACGCTGTTGCTTCATAACAAACACAATCATTATTTCAGAAAACATTTTTTAAAGCTTTTCCCTCCAGGAACATTAAATTTTAGCCAATTTATCTCTTCCTGGTCCAAACCTTGAAGAAAAATATAGCCTATTGACGCTTCCCAGCACAGGTGTATCTACAAATCGGTTCAGCCGTTTATGCGTGATTCCGGAACAAGCAAACAAACAAACTTACAAAGCCATTTATAATATATAAATATATAAAATACATATAAAAACATTATATATACATGTAGGGTGTCAACCTTAGTCTACCTAACTAACTATTGTAAAACTTACGGACATTCAGACAGTAGGTATAGAGACAAAGAAGAATTGACGAACAGTGAGTTGTGTTTTAGACGTCAGAGAGAACAGTTGAGTTTTAGTGAAGTGAGCCAGTGAGGTTGCTATTATTTTAAAATTAAACCTTTCGTATTAATTAATTATCCTAACTAAAATAAGAAATATAAACTAAAATATATAAATGAATTATACATAAATAATAATAATAATAAAAGTTTGTCAATAAACAAACTGTGTATTATTAAAAAAAAAACAAAAAGAAAACACCTACATACATATGTATATACATATGTTTAAAATTCAAAATGCTGAAGACACCATTTTTAATTGATTTAATTACCAATTCTTACCATAATTTACAGAGTTTGTCTGATGTTCATAATAATCTTGAGTGTAACTTAACAAACAGAGTATAAAAAAGGGGTACAATTCGGTTTTAGTGATTTTGCTCAAAAAAAAATTAAATAGGGCTTTTAGAGTAGATAACAGCAGTTCGATATTTGATCTCGTAGAGAACGGTTGTCTTATATTGAATAGTAAATAACTTGCAAATAACTTACGTTTGAAATTTCAAAATAAATATATTTTGTTTTTGTAATCTCGGTTTTTGTTCCTATTGAACTCTTTCCACGCCAGTTTACAAAACACTTGCAGTGATAGCAATACATAGATGGCCCCGGGGGCCAAGTCTCATAATCTAGATTTAAAAAAATCTAACATGAAGAGACAGAGAAAGTCAGGAAATCTTCCAATAGGTTTGTTAGCTAACCTACCTTCAACGTCAAAAAATCGGTTTAGTGAATTAGCTAAACTAAATGATATGGAATTGGATGCAGAGTCCAACATAAATGAAGTGAAAACAGCAAAACCTCCACCATTGGTAGTCGATGAAAAAATTAAATTAATTGATCTCCAACTATTATTGGGTAAGGATGCAGTATACAAACGTACATCTATTGGAACCAAAGTATTTCTACAAAACACCAGTTCTTACGATGCATGCAAAAATATTTTGCTAGACAGGAAAATTGAATTCCACTCCTTTAACTCGAAAGAAAATCGTCTGTATACCGTGTTTCTCATGGTCTTCCAAAAATCAGTATCGACGATATAAACAACGAGATTAAAAGCTATAATTTAACTCCCTTATCGGTTACCGAAGTTAATACGAAATTCAGCTCAGTAAATAATGCCGTATATAAAGTGCAATTTTCGAGAAAAAATTTCAACCCAAAATCATTGAGCAATGTAAAATCCATATGCAACGTAATAGTATCATGGAAAAAATATAAACCAAAGAAACATGACAACCCAACACAATGTAGAAATTGCCTTATGTATGGACATGGAGGTGATCATTGCAATCGTCAACCAGCATGCATGTTATGTGCAAATCAGCACCATACTAACGATTGCCCACTTCAGAAGCAAAATAAAGTACCTGCTATGTTTTCATGTTTCAATTGTAAAAAGAATGGTAAAGAAAGAACTGACCACTCAGCAAATGATATTAATTGCCCTTTTCGATCGCAATTTTAAATGGCAAAAACTCTTGTCAAAACTTAGACCTGGAGACAAATCGTTCTGGAAACTCAGCCGATGTCTAAGGGGTAAACAAAGTCGGAAAATTCCAAAATTAAAAACAGGAAATATGATAATTAACACTGATGAAGAAAAGGCACAATTATTATCCAACACATTTAGCTCTTCAAATAGTCTTACATCTACCTTTCGACACTCTATTGATAAAACTGTTAACTCGAAGGTTAACGAATTTAAATCCATAGAAGTTTATTCTGACAATATTACACCAATAGCTTTAAGTGAATTAAATTTCTTAATTTCTTCCCTTAAATCATCAAAATCTCCTGGTTTGGATGAAGTTTCTAACATTGTAATAAAGAACCGAAACATTTTAAAAAGGCAAAAGTCATCGCTATTTCCAAACCAAATAAACCCAAAAATTCTCCAGAAAGTTATCGACCGATAAGCTTACTGAGTAATATTGGTAAATTATATGAAAAAATTATTCAAACCCGTATTTGCAATGTTATTGAAAACACGTCCATAATAGCGAACGAACAGTTTGGGTTTAAAAAACACCACAGCGCGGTTCACCAAATAAATCGCATAACAAATATTATAATGTCCAACAAACGCAAGAGACAATCCACGGGATTAATAGCTCTGGACATTGAAAAAGCATTTGATACTGTTTGGCACAATGGTATCATCTATAAAATGCTCAAAGCTAATATACCGAAATATTTGTGTAGGCTTATCGCAGATTTTCTCAAGGACAGAACTTTTTCTGTTGCTATAAATGAAACTTTCTCGCCTCCAAAGCAAACAACAGCAGGCCTCCCTCAAGGATCAATATTATCACCATTACTCTATTCCATTTATACATTGGATTTTTCTCCCCCCTCGTACATGAAAATTGCTTATTACGCCGACGATACCGCACTTATAACATCCAGCAAATTAACCAAAGCACTGTTAAAGAAAATGGAAAAAGGCTTTTCTAATTGTAACAAATACTTTTATAAGTGGAAGATAAAAATAAATCCCTTAAAAACACAAGCAATTATATTTCCCTTTAATAAATCACCCAAACGTTTACCAAACCGTGAGTTAAAGCTTCAAAACGAGAATATACCAATTAAAAATGATATTAAATATCTTGGTGTATGTCTCGATAAAAAACTAAATTATGCAAAACATATTGACGAAATTTGCAAAAAAGCTTCGAGAACTATTAGAGCACTATGGCCAATAATAAATAAACGCTCAAGTCTCAACAAAGCTAATAAAAATTTACTATTTAAGAGTGTAATAAGGCCAATATTGACATATGCAAGCCCAGTTTGGTACAATGCAACAAAAACTCATTTGAAGAAGCTTCAAATCATTCAAAATAAATGTCTAAAAATAATCAACAACAAACATTGGAGATACTCAACAGCGCTTCTCCACAACGAAACTGGTTATGAACGAATTGTAGACTTCATAAAAAGAAGAAATATTAAATATTACGAAGCTATACAAAATTCCTGTCATTGACTGATACAGGATTGCATACAGACGGCTTAATTGCAGCATTAAAAAAAAATCTATTAAATCGAAAATAGCATGTATAAGTTATTATTTTCTAAATAATTTCACTCTATACATGCATATTCTCCACCTTAATTTAAACATTTCTCTTTTATATGAAGGTTTTACCTAATTTTCCTTCGAAAATGATATAAATAAATATTTTGTATTCAAGATCTGTGATTAGTAATTTAAATCGTTGTAATATCTATAGATAATATCCCGAAAAATTTAATTACATATGTATATATAAAATTTAAATAAAGATGAGTTGAAAAATGAAAAAAAAATGAGTAAATAACAGCAAAAAAAATTTGTTGGCGATCACGCCTATTTTCGAGGGGTCGGGCCCGTAAAGTTAAAAATATACAGTCCTATATCTCGGGAACTACTGGGTGCTTGATAATTTGTAATACATTAAATAAAAGGTATTAAAAATACCTTTCCAACGATATATATCATGATTATAAAGTATGGACCGAATATGGGTTAAATCCGAAAAGAATATCTTTTGACCCGAATTTATTTGTTTTTTGGAAATAGTTCTATATGGCAGGTATGACAAATTATGGGCCGATCTTCTTAAATTTTGGAACAGTTATTTTCATGCATATGAGGATATTTCACGTCGAATTTGAACATAATAACGGTATATTTAAGATATATATTAGTATTAACGTGGATTTCGGTAGTGGACCTTATGTGGGGGATATACTCAAATATGGACCGATATTCTCAAAATCCAGCAGTTTGATTTAGGCATGTATGTAAATGATGCATGTAAAATTTTGGATTGGTACCCTTATTTATAAGAGATTTATGAGTATTAAAGTGATTTTCGGAAGAGAGCTTTATATGGGGCATACGGTTAAAAATAGACCGATATTCACAAAATTTTGTGGGATGAGTTTTGTATATATGTAAATGATCTGTACAAAGTTTTGAGTCGGTAACGATATTTATACAATATATATAGGGAAAAATGTCTTTTTCAGATGTGGTCCTTGTATGAGAGCTATGGCCAGTTGTGGGCCGACCACCATAAAATTCAGAACAAAAATTTATTTGCCTATAAATAATATTTATGTCAAATTTTAGCCGTTTAACATTATTTATATCTGTTTTATGCGTATTTAAGTGAATTTTGGAAGTGGACTTTATATGGGGTCTATGGTCAAACTAAAAAAAAAATTCGTTTTGCGATTTCTTTTTGTATAAAACTTATTTTTGCCGAATTTTGTTTTGATATTCAAATTTTATAGGCATTTATTTTATATTAAGCCATATTTCGGGAATATATATATTTGTATGGGGGCTATGAGAAATCATGGACCGATTTTAACTATTTTCCGCACACTTTCTTCTTTTATCATACAAACAATGTATACAAAATTTAATGGTATTATCTGCAAAAATATCAAATTTTTATGGAGGTTGTCTCACATATTGGTCCATAACTCTGGTTGACTTAAACCGATTTTGCTGATTTTAAATAGCAAACTTCTCGAAAGCACTTCTGACAGAATTATTGAAGATTTAGATCCCGAATATATCTGGGGACTTCAAAAAACTGATTTCAACACTCAGACAGACAGACAGACGGACATGGCTTAATCGACTCCGCTAGCTATAAGGATCCAGAATATATATAATTTATTGGGTCGGAAAATTATGGTGAAGGGTATAAAAACAAAAAAAAGCTAATTCTTCACATATGGTAACACGACAAGTTTTAAACTTTATTTCCGGTTGGTTGTTGAACATACTATTCAATGTACTAAAAAATATAGCAGCTTTTAAAACCACTTTTTATTTTTTGTACTTAAAGCTACTATTATAAAATATACGTATCAAAAGTATACGCCTATTGGTATTGCTCATATTTATATTTACGAAAATTTATTTGCAATAAAAATAATCAGGCATGTGATGGAAATCGAAAACGAAAACGAATGAGTTTTAGAAGTCAATTTTTTCGTAATACATATTTCTGTATTGAAAGCTTTTATCACATAAAATATAAAGATATTGGGCTACTAAAGAGAATTTTTTAAACAAAAATTTTAAAAATTAGATTATAAATGCATTAAAAAGTATTTCCAAAACTGATTCGTTTTCGATTTCGATTTCCATCACATGCCTGAATATAAGTTCTAAGGAAATCAAGAATACATTTAATTAAAATTTAAATGTTAGATATATTTAACAAGGATATATTCTTATTATATGTATTGTAATATCTAGTGTTTCATAATTATAAACACATGTAATAAAAGCTTTATTTAAAATTAAAATATTAAATAAATTAATTTTGAATGAAATCTTTCTTATTCTTAACAGGCATAATAATCATTTCTGCCATTATTTTTAACAAATTTGCTTTTAAATTTTTTTAACTTATTTATCACCAATTATGGATAACAGGTTATTTTAGGAAAAACTTAACGACATCATGTGAGATGATTCGAAAAAAATATACTTTACCGTATTTATTGCAAACCACAAGTGATAACTTTAAACAATATCAAGAATGATAAAATAAAGATTACGCCATGCGCATGATTTCCCGTTATGTGACGTAGAAGGGCCATTCTAAGGGTTACCAATAATGTTTCATGTGGTAGAATTAAAATTTCTTGCGAAAAATGTGTGTTTTATGTGATAGTTGGCAACCTTGCAAATGAATTCTCTGAGAGTTCTAAAATAAAATCTGTTTAAAAAAGAACAACAAACAAAAAAAAAAACAACAAAAAATATAAACATGAAGAGTGCAGTGAGCAAATGCAAGCAAAACATGATTAAAAAAAACGAGTGAGAAAAAATTAGCCAATAGAAACACAGAATGTGTGACGTCACAGGGCCTAAATGCGCAGAACATTTTAAAATTTTACGCCCGTTGGCGTAATCTTTATTTTATCATTCTTGAACAATATTATCTAAAAAATGTATCTTAACGTACGCTCACATTTGGCAAATATTTACTCAAAAAACCGTAACCACTTGTTTTAGCGCAAATTTGTTTGATATTGTTTACTCTTACATGAGTTTTGCAAGATCAAACATCAGCAAATAAAATAGAACTAAATATATGTTGTGTCTTTTTCTAAATAAACGAATATTTTTAAATAAATAAACGTATTCAAACATATTTTATTTAGTGGTCACGTCCGTGTGGAATTCAGTCAGTCTCCCATCGGACGCGTCCCCAGGTGGCGGATAGGGGAAGCCGACCATCGCGACTGTGATACATTTTTCACACAAATGGTCACTAGTGGCGAGGGCAGCTTGAGCGATGTAAATAGATTCATGATACATTCTACAAATGGTCATGAATATATTTACATAACTAGGTTGTAATTAGAAGATGGGAGACCGCAAAGTGGTAACAAACTAGTGACACTCGAACTTGTTAGGGCTAGTGATACGCTGGATCATAGCTTGTGACCACTATGTTAATAAATCCCTTCCTAAAATCTAATTACAACCCGCGGACCAAAACTGACTCCACTTGTAAGGTTAACGTGATGGTAGCAGTGCCGAAAACCTGAATGGCTAGTTAGTGGTAAAAGTGACTAGTTGTTAACAGCTCCCCTCCGACGCCAGGGCACGGGTCGGTTGTAATCAGAATTTTGCCTAGTCCGCCGTCTATGCATGGATGGTCCATCCCCATACGTGCATACTCCTGGGACCATCATTGAGAAACTAAAAAAAAAGAAAGAAAAAAATGATGCGACTCTAGGAGTCAATGCGTAGAATATCTCTGACAACTTAGCAGCTTCGGTGTTAAATCCAGACTACGATTGACTGAGTACTCACAGAGATATTCTGCTGCAAGAAGGTCAGTTAGTAACAGAACTGACAGAAACAGAAGGGATGGAATCGCCGGTTGGCTCCGCTACTCGAACTGGGGCCTCTGAAAGTCTCGTTGGTCTAACCTTGAGTTTTGATGATGAGCATGAAATCACAATGATTCAGGCTCATGATCAAGACCAAGGGGCTAGAACTTCAGCTTCGGAGGTCACACTTGGAATAGGGAGTCAATTGGCGGGTACATCAAAAACCATCGTTCGGCAAGATGCGACAGAACAGGTCGCACTAGCCTTGAAAAAGCCGACAGTGGTGTGAGAGCCCCATTAGCCTTTCTAGAAGGGATAGCTAAGAAAGACTCCTCAGTGCACGATGGCCGGATAGGCATCTACTAAGGAAGCACCGGAGGAACGTCACGAGATTCAAACGAATCCACGGCTCTGTCGCTGCTATCCTGGGTTGGTTCTGTTTACTAGGAAGTACAGGGTGGAAGATTTTATGCTGCCGGTACTGGGAGGAGTAGAGCTTAGGCTATCAGATAGTGCTAAGTATTTGGGAGTTTTCCTGGACAGAAAACTGTCATGGGGAAGGAACACCCAGGAGAAACTTAAAAAGGGTCTCAATGCCTACTATGCTTGCAGATCATCGATAGGTAGGAGCTGGGGACTTCGGCCATCAGTTTATGTGAAAACTTCAACAAATGTTACCATATTATAGATATATATGAAAGTAATGATATTGTGAAAAGAAAAATTATTTTGTATTTAAATTCTTAAATGTACTGTTTTAAAGTTATTTGTAGTAATTAATTTTGTCTGAAACGATTTATATTAATCTATAGACCTAATAAATAAATAAATAAATGATATTTTCCTCTGGCAGAGCCGGAAGTGATCACGGAAGTTTGAGACGGGGATTAGCGCTTAGCCATTAGCCAAAGGAAAGTAGAAGCATGGTAGGCCTTATTATTAAAGTGAAGACTTAAAGTGAACGTGAAATAAGATGATGAAATAAAAAAAGGGATATTTAAAGTGCATAAAAGTAAAGTTTATTAAGTATCAAGTAATTGTTCCAGCGAAGATATATATGTACATGTATAAAACAACACAAATAAGAAAGGAGATAAACTCTAAACAATTAAGATAACAAACAAAATAGCTAAAAAAAGAGATTATTTATTATTATGAAAATAGATTAAGTTATGTTTAAGTTATATTGTGTATTAGTGAAATTTTTGTAAAGTGATCCGTGAGTGTTTAATTAGTGTTTCAAAGCCTCTACAGCCAACTTAAAAATAGCCTAAAAAGAAAATAAGAAGAGTATAAATATATTTGTAAAGTGGGGAGCAAAAATTTGACCGGTTAAGAAAAAGTTTTTGAAGTAATCTTCGTCAGGGAGCTCCTTTAGGGTTGATAAGATTATCGTATATCCTTCCGTGTTGAAAAAGTTCAAATTTAGCTTCTTAGTAGTTAATAGAAATACAAAATATTTATATAAAAAAAAAGAAATTCTGAGGAGATACAAAAAAAAAAAATATTTATGTAAAGTCGTGTCATTCCCATTGCCCTAAGTTATCATCCAGTCAGTAGTAAAGAGAGTTTCCAGTTGTCAGTTGAATTTGTTAGTTCCAGTTAAAGTCGTAACTGACAGTTGTCAGATGAAGTCGTTAATTCGAGTTGTCAGTGATCATCCGTAAGAAAGAGTCAATCGTTGATGGAAGTCGATAAGTTGCAGTCGCAAAGTCGTAAAAGTCATCAGCTACCGTCGAGCTAGATTTAATCTTTAATCTTTAATAACACTGTGCTAGAATTTGACACTTTTTTTTTGTGACAAACGGGGCACCTGGCGGGTTAACCTAATTCGGGTACGCTGAATCCAGTGGTGCTAACCGTTTTTTTAGGTTAGCTCGTTGCACAACATATATTCGCGTAACTCAAAAACGGTTTAGTTTATTGAATAAACTAAAAAAACCGAAATTCCGCAATGAAATTTTCTTTAAGCAAGGTTAAACTTTTTCCAATATGCGCAGTCGTTGTAGAAACATAATTTTTTTTGACCAAAAAAAATAGTTTTTTTTAGCAAAATTTCAAAAATTTTGTTTTTTAAAACAGCATAAAAATTTGGAAAACGCAGCTGTGCTTCTAATTTTTTCTGCAGGTATAGCAAACAAAGTTCCAAATAAAACAAGACATAAATAATTAAACTCTGTCTACAACTTTTGATTTTATTCAAAAAAGATGAAATATATAATAACCAGACGAAACTTCAAAAATTAAAACATTTATTTTTGTTGTTAATTAAAGTTTAAGTTTTTATTTACAAATTTATTCTTCTTCCTCCTGCAGATTCCAACAAATATCCCGTAATATCGAATCAAGTTGTTTGCCACTATACCAGTGTTCGAGTCTGGCTGTTACTTGGTGAAATCTCTCGTCATGTTCATCATACTCGGCTGGTGATTGTTCATTAAATTTTTCTGCATGACAATGCAAAAAATGTATTTTTAATGACATTTTGACGTTTAAGTATTTAAATGCGGTTAGCATATCTCCAATTAAAATTCGCCAATTTTCAGACCGATGATTTCCTAATACATTTTCTATTACTGATTTCACAGAATTCCAGCCCAATAGCTCCATATCATTCAATGCAAGTTCAAATTGTTGTTCCTTCATTAGACGACGAATGTCCGCTCCATTAAGAGTTCCTGTAAAATAAAAACATTATGATATGAAATATAAATCTAATTTAATAAAGTATCTAGAGTTTATACCTTCTTTTACTTTCATGCCGCTTAATCGTGGAAAAATTCGGCGCAATTCGGTAAAAGCAATTCCATCTGGGTTCAATGCTTTTATAAAATATAAAATAAACACTCGAGAGCAAATCAACCGGTGTGAAGGTGGAAGAAGAAGTGAGTAACGTAATAAATTATCAAAAATACTACTAATTTGCTTGGTAGTAAATACAGCTCTGTTGAAATATTATCAGCAATTTATATATTCCGCAATTTTCTTTTTTGTCTTACATTTTAAATCTGCCTATGTCTGTAAAAAAATAAATTTAAAATATAATGTTCAATATAAAAAAATTTCTAGTCTTCTTCCTTTTTTTATTCGACAAATGTAAGAAGCTTCAAATCTACAAGGTGTTCTAAAGGAATATCTTTCAAAATTTCCATCTCATTGGAAGTCCATTTTCTCAGTTCGAATTTCGCAGATGATAGAATTTTTCGAAGTTGATCCCTAGCCTCCAAAGCAGATGAACTATCATGAACACCCATTAATACGTCGTAAACCTACTCAGTACTCAGCCTCAGATTCATCGGCTAATTGTAAAAGCGTTCGCAACGCAAGATAAGGAGCACAATTTACACCGAAGGTTACAGTATGTAACTCATATGTTTTAACCTCCTCCATCGGGCAAGATCAAAATACTATACGTTGATATGGCATATGAGTGGGATCAAGACGAATTTGTTTATACATTGAGAATGTCTCAATTGAAAACGTAACGATATAGCTTCCAACGAAAAATTAAAAATGCCAAATTTGATTGCAATGCGGGCCCACACAAAGACAGTCATTTAAACTTTTACCATTAGATGTCCTATTTGACGCATTAACCCATTTTCGACTGCTGTTCGAACTTGCGAACAGTAAATTTACTAATTTTTATCGCCAAATTACAAATTATTTATTAAAACTTAATGAGTACGTTATTTAATACACATTCTAGATTTTAATTAACCGTAAACAATATATATAAAATGTATCTCATATTTTACCTGTAGGGGTGTTTAGTGGGCCGTGTTTTCAGAGGTTTTTTTGTAATTGCACAAAAGCATGAATAGTTCAAAAATTTTAATTCTAAATATAGGGCATTTTCAAATGACCAAAAACAAAATCCTACATTGCATAGTGGTTCAGTAGTAGTCTCCAAGTTTGCCAGAAAATGTTTCTCTCAACGCTAGGAATAACAAAAACAATGGCAAGAGACTGGGTGAATTCAGCTGACTTAATGATGAAACAGAACTGGGGCTGAACGTTTTTTTCCATACATTTTGAAAAAAAAAGTCATGTTTATGAATCATGCTGTTTACATGACTATTAAACTTGATACGATTTGACAGTTGTTTTTAATAAACAAACAGAATAAAAAAAACAGAATTTACAATTTGTGGAAAATATTTTTTTTAATGGACAAAAATAAGTGAGTGAAAATTAATTAGCTTATTTGAAAAAAAACATACATTCGTACGTATTTACTTTCTTTACTTCCAGCAACAAGACAATAATGCTTTGTTTACAATAATATTAAATTTTTACAGCTAGTGCAGATAAACTTGCGATAAAAATTAGAGAAGAGTGCAATTTTTCGTGCTTCGCAAGTAGATTCAATATGAATCTACTTGATTCGCTCTTAAAATTTTGTCTGGTGAAGCAAGTTGTTTCACTCATGATTGGGGTGTGAAGCTTGAATAGAGAACGAAGCATGTACCGTGGAAACATAGTATTAGTTATATGTTTTTTTGTGCTTTCATGTCGCTGTAGATGATTGTTTTGATTTATCAGGAGCTGTTTACAAGAAATGCAAAGCCATTGCTTAAGCAATTTATATTTAAGTTCCCTTTCTTTGGAGCACGCGTCTATGGTTTTTTTAGGTTTTCAGAATAAATCTATTTTTTAAGAATAACATTTTATACCTGTTCGTTTTTTAATAAAAAAGTATACACATTTCCAAGTTTGAAAATATTACGAAAAATACGTACAATGTGTCAAAAAAATATATATAAAACAATTTTGCCAAACGAAGAACAATTTGTTGATTTCTTTTAATACTATGGCGTCGATGCCATACTATTTCACTATTCATTATTTGGCAATTTTTTATTAAAAAAAATAACAAAAAAAAAAAAAACAGGAAATTTGCAATGAATTGAAAAATAAACTTTTATATAGGTAACTATACAAAAAAGGGAAACAAGTCGCAACAAAATTAAAAAAGTCTCAAAATTAGGTAATTTTAAAAAATCTCATAAAAAGTCGCAAGCCGCCAAAAAAGGGTCAAATTGCGACTTTAGTCTGCGAACGGTAACCCTGGGTCGTGAAAATAGAATCTATTTTATTTTGACAGCGTTTTTTCTTATGCCATACTTTCATTAAATTTTATACATTTTGTAAACAAAACCATATGTTTTTGCAGCTTTGGCGCAAGAAAAATAAAAACAAAAGAAAATCAAAAGAAACGTTTAAAAGTGAGATTTTTGTAATTTAAAAGAAAATAAATGATATTATTGAAAAATTAATTGAAGAAGTACAAAAGCATGATTTCATATATAATTTGCAGTCGCCATTGTACAAAAATTTTTATTTAAAACAAGATTTGTGGACAAAAATTGGAAAAGCAGTCGGCATTACAGGTTGGTACACAGAAGAAATATAAAAACTTAAATGACAGTTCGTGAAGTTGCAGCCGTCGTTTCAATTATGGGCCTGTTTTCTCTGAGAGTCAGTCGTTTTTGCTTGAAGTTGCGGTCGTATTCTGTTTCATCATTTAAACGGTACTCAACTAGGTCCCGAAAACCATGGTGAAATTAAATACTAGGTGACATCATTGCTACAACAATTACAACAAGGCAAGAACAACAGGCATTTTTGTTTGTGTAAAAACTTTCGTCACTGTCAAAAACATCAGGCAAAAAATAAAGAAAACAAACAAAAACAGAAAAATTTGACTATTTGTAAACAACTTTTTGACATTTTCAATTTCACCATGAATAATCAGCTGGCGCTATGCTGTCACCCAGTATAAATTCACCTTGCCGAAAACCACGCCTCTTTAAAATCTCAAGAACGCAAAATTACACAGAATGGAAAGCAGTATGAGCAACGATTGGAATTTTTAAATAAATGGTTAGTTAGAACATGTGCCAAAATTGGAATCACACTATCGACGTCAGTACACTAACAGATTATATCTGCAGTCGGATTTTAAAAGTTATAGACACATTTATAACGTTTATTGTGATAAATAATATATCTATGTATATTTAAACCGAGGAATGACATGTGTGATCATAGCTGCCAGATTTGACGATTTATCGTCATTTTGACGATTTTTTGTTTTAAAAATAGCAAATTGACGATTTGACGAGTTTTTCATTGAAAGTGACGATTTTCTGAATTATTAAAATTGTCTATTAGTTGTTTGTTTTATTAATTTTTTGTTACCAAATTCTTTTGAGACAAGAACTATTTTTCTCATTTAATTAATAATAAAGAGGAACATGACATAATTTAAAAACAAATCTAAGTAATAGTAGTGTTTTCTTAATTATTAACAATTAAGTTCAAGTTAAGTTTAAGTATAATAATTCCAAATAATATTGAGTCAGGATAGTAGAAATTACGTACATACATATATATATGTAAACATAAAAAGCAATTTTAAATGCTGAATTCCGTGAACATTTTTAGAGGAAACAATTTCAGAATTTCAACGGGAAAATCCTACAAAAACAAAATGTCGAAAGAATATTCAAAAGGAAATAAGAAAATTGAGTAGTACCGTCAAGTTTGTACCCCTTCTTTGTTGTCTTTTTCCTTCTCATCCAAAAATACTTGCCTTGACGAGTCAGAATTGAAAAGTGTGAAAGCGGACTAAGATATTATAAAAAATATTACACAAGTTGTGTTGAACATTATATTTTTTGTGATTTCTTATTTAAAAAGTTAAAATTTATATATTTTGATACGTATTGTACAAGAGACTTGAATTTGTATGTATTCG
Source organism: Bellardia pandia (assembly GCA_916048285.2). Lineage (NCBI taxonomy): Eukaryota > Metazoa > Arthropoda > Insecta > Diptera > Calliphoridae > Bellardia > Bellardia pandia. Next base: position 68,154,665 of record OU696533.1, read on the forward strand.
TTTAAATAAAAATTTAAAAATACTATTAGAAACTATTTCTATTTTTCCGATTTTTTTGACGATTTGTAAAATTCAAAATGACGATTTTTTTCTTTATTAATCGGGATTTGACGATTTTTTCTGAAATTTATCTGGCATACGATGTGCAAGTATTAAGCTAACAACTAACTTATCATAAGATCAGTATAACCTCTACAGAGAGAAAATAAAACACATGAGAGAAGATAAGTTAAATGATACAGAAAACGCTAAATCAGAACATACATATATTATTATTATGTATGGATATGCAAGCCGTAAAGCTAATTCCAGAATCAAATACAAATGCATCGTACTACAAAATGAAGTTACAGTACACAATTTTACCTTATACGATATTACAAGTCACGAATCTGACAACTTTGTTTGGGACGAGTCTGAAGGAAATCTTGTTGCAACAACTTTTGCCACCTGTATTATAAAATATATAAGAAACGTAATTATTGAATCGGTCTATATATGAATATGGTCTATATATTATTATATATTCTGATGGCTGTTACTATCAGAATTGCAATGAAGTTTTCATGTGTATCACACGATGTGTTCAACTTTTACAGATGGAAAATTTGACAGTACATATGTAAAATACATCCCGTGTGATAGCACCTTAAAGGATGAGTTAATAAGCTTTAAAAAGTTCATAAAAATAGATATAAACAATAGCACATATCTAAAAGAACCCAAAGACATTTATTTAGGAGCTGGCTTTAGCCTAAAATGATGAAATGGATTTCAGAACCCATTGCTTTAAATTTTATATTGAGCTTTGTAAAGGCCTTCTAAAAAAGTTCGATTTTGATAACAATTTCCTTAAATGTATTGAGGATTTGGCACCTCTAAATATAATAAAAGGCAACAAAAAGTCTATTTCCCATTTATGTGCTTTTGTACCAAATGAAGTTGGTATCAATAATATACAAAAAACTGATGATGAATGGCGTGAGCTACTTCATTTTGATTTTAAGGAATTAAATTTATTTCAGGAGCAAACTATTGAAAAGTTTTGGGAGACAATATTAAAATTAAGACGTTGTGATGTGTCTGAAATTTTTCCGTGTTTAAACAAATTGGTGTATGCGATTTTATCAGTACCTATATCCACAGCCAACGTAGAACGAATAAATCAACTTTATGTGGTATTTTAAGGACCAAAGACTTTTTAGGAAAAAATAACAAAAATTGTACAAAATTTGTTTTATTAAAATTAAATAACAGAATGTACAAATAATATATTTATATATTTTTTATAATTTAATTTTTAATTTATTTATATTTTTAATTTAATTTTTTTACTTATACATATAATATTATAGAAAATAATTTTTGTTGTTTTTATGTTATATTCCGTTGTTTTGTGTTATGTTTTTAATAAAATTGAATTAATGTACGAATTGCGTTTTGTAATTTTAGAACTTAAAATACATAAAATACACACATACATAAAATACATTGTCTAAAAAAAGTTTTTCTTCTAAAGAAAAGTTTTTTTTTTAGAAATAAAAAGTTTTTTTTTTCAAAAAATATATAGTAACGCTGCATAGGATCCTTCTGGAATTATTTATTTTAAAATCAATATTAAAGACGACTACCAGATTCTTCCACAGCGAATTTAACACCAAACATAATGTTTCGCCTTTAGATTGTAGAGAAAAAAGTACATACCAAGAATGATAAAATAAAGATTACGCCAACGCGCGTAAAATTTTAAAATGTTCTGCGCATTTAGGCCCTGTGACGTCACACATTTTGTGTTTCTATTGGCTAATTTTTTCTCACTTGTTTTTTTACTCATGTTTTGCTTGCATTTGCTCACTGCACTCTTCATGTTTATATTTTTTGTTTGTTTTTCTTTTTTAAACAGATTTTATTTTAGAACTCTCAGAGATTTCAATTGCAAGGTTGCCAACTATCACATAAAACATAAATTTTTCGCAAGAAATTTTAATTCTAACACATGAAACATTATTGGTAACCCTTAGAATGGTCCTTCTACGTCACATAACGGGAAATCATGCGCATGGCGTAATCTTTATTTTATCATTCTTGGTACATACTATCTGTAATTCAAGGAATTTTTTTTTTATTAAGTATACCACCATCGTTTAAGCAAGCTGTAAAAATTCCCCGTTTTAAACATATGGTGAATTTCACGTCAAGTGACCCAATTTTAAAAATCGATGTCTTCCGATTTGGATGAAATTTGCACCAAGGTTAGTACTATTGGATAGTAGGCCAGACACATGTGCCAAATATTGAAAAACCCTATTCTTGAGTTAAAAAATAATTTTTTTGATAGATATCCCACTCGCATACCATTAAGCGATTATAAGGGCCTTAAAGTAAATTGTATAAGCTTTCTTTTGAGAAAAAAAGGGCCCAAATTGGAAGAAAAATTAAAAAAATATTTAAAAAAAATTTTTTTTTTAAAAATAAAAAAAAAAATATTTTTGAAATGTATGAAGAAATAGCTATCTAAAGTGCTTTGGACAATTTTTTCTAGGACCAATAGGTGAAAAGTTACACTCATTTTAAAAAACCCTGTATGACCAAAATTGACCACAATTTCCTTCTAACTCCGTCACTTCTGGACTGATAGAGCTGGCCTACTATCCAATAGTACTAACCTTGGTACAAAAGACGTAACCCACATAACTTCCGAAGTTCTGAAAAAAAATATTTTTTTTTACAGAAATAAGTTTGTCGTCTATATTAAAACAAGATGTGAAGAAATCGCGATTTTCAATTAAACAGTTCTCACTTTATAACGTTTTTTGCTTCTCCTGTAAAATTATGATAATGAGAGTTACGTCTTTGGGCATTTTAGGTGACGATATAAATTTCTTAAATTTGTTGTATTTTTAATAAAATTTAAACTTGTATGTTTTACGGATTGACATACATATCTTAAGTAACTATTAAGGACTATTTTTTGGAAAAAAGATTCACTTTAATCACCTTTAATAACTATTATTTTTTGTCCGATTTAAGTTCATGATCGCACAATGCTAACACTTGCAAGTGTTTTTTATTAAATATTGAATAACTTGTACTTGCGTACGAGTATTCTTGGATCATGTACATAATTAAATAGAAAAACAAAACAAAAACTTTCATACAAAGTTTTTCAACTTATCCAATGTACTCGTACGTGCATACAAAGCAATTGCTATGGTTAAACTGACAAGAACCCGGATTATTAATCGACGTTTAATTAATTTATCACCAATTAAACGGCAACATTTTGCGGCGGTATCGAAACAACGAAGTAAGTAAACTGCAGATACATAGTACTCGTATATAAGAATATCTGTTTGTAGTAGGTATGTATGTTTGTAGTATTTAGTATTTACTTACATGGGGCGACATAAAACCATCAAGTATCCAAAGCAAAACAGTTTTGCTTGCTAAACAAATGGTTTGCAATTCGATAGATGGGTCATGTGTCTCCATACAAATATATAGAACACCAGGCCACACGATGACATTGTTAGCTGCTAACATACAAAAAGTGAACGCATAGTCTGGTCGACTCTGTAAAACTGTATACAAATTAAATTTTATAGGTTTTAAGACCTATGTATGTATATGTATGTACATTTTAACAAGCGGTTGTTTTGCAGTATTTCTTTTAAATTCTCGATATTCAATACATTCCAAGTATTGACTATTGGGAGGGAATAATATTTTTAGGAGGGAATAGTATAGTTAAATCTATAATTAACATTTATCAGTTATTAAACCGTTCAAACCAAAATATCTTTCTTTAAGATGTTTATCCATTAAAATTTTGTAAACAGATTACAAGCCCTAAATATTTCTTTACAAAAATTGCGGCCACCAGCTGGTAAGCTTTTTAAAAATCTAGTCGGAAACTTTACTTTTTTCAGTGAATTGTTTATTAAACATATCTAACTACCGTCTAAAATAATGAAAATCGAGAAAAAAAAAATTCGTTAATCCGAACGAAATTATTGTATAACTGTACAAAAATTTGGTGAAAATCAAGTCTTCCAATCTTATTTCAACATTTACTATTTATTTAAGGCTGATTTGACTGCGTGCTGCGCGTCCTAATCACATATACATATAAGCAAGGTGAATTTAAATACTAGGTGATAGCGTAGCGCCAGCTGATTATTCATGGTGAATTTGAAAATGTCAAAAAGTTATATAAAAAAAAAACTTTTTGACGGTGACGAAAGTTTTTCATATAAAAAAATGCCTGTTGTTCTTGCCTTGTTGTAATTGTTGTAGCAATGCGGTCACCTGGTATTTAATTTCACCATGCATATAAGTGTTATAGTGCATTTACACCTACGCCATAAACTAGTTATAAGTTGTTTATGGTGATAAACTAGTTTGAGAAACTTGTTTATCCATACAAATCAAAAACAGGTTTTGTAACTAGCTTTTGAGATAAACTAGTTACAAACAACCAGTTTTTGGTAATGCAACTCCGTTTTTCAACATTTTTCTGGCAACGCTGGACACATTTGACATTTGCTCAAAAATAAAAAAAACTTTTCATGGTATAAATACACAAGGTGAGTGCAGTAGCCCAGCTGACTGACTTTGTTTACAATTTACTTATGTCAAAAGTAATATTTTTTCAAGTATTTTTGACAGTAGTACATTATTTTACACAACAAAATGTCAGCTTTTTTATGACTTGTCAAAGATAAACCACTTAACTGTCAAAAATGCTGGTGTAAACGGTATGGTTTATGAAACTAGCTTATGATCATAAACTAGTTTGGAAATTACAAGTGTAAATGCACTATTAAGTTACGTTTTTGTATTAAATAATCAAAATTAATTTAAAAGTAATAACAAAACTGATCTGGGGCCAAATTACCGCATTCGATATCGAGTAAAATTATTCGTAATTTTCTTATTTGAGATTATGGCATTCGATATCGAGCAAGAAATTTAGAACATTTTATCATAATTTCGATGTCGAAATCATTTTTCGATACGATAGCTCATTCGATCACGAATGCGGTAATTTGGCCCCTGTACATTGAAAAAACTTTTAATCATGAAGTTAAACTAATCGGATATGATTCGGAAAAACATTCCACCATTATAACTAATACAGATAAAATAAAACTATTTCGTTTCATCTTATAGTGTCAAATTATTACATGTATGAAGTGCCACAATTTGATCTAAAAAGATTCTAGGAAGAAGAACATATTGGCAACTCTGTGACTTTTTTCAAATCACTTTAAAAATTTTATCACTAATATAATTATAAATTCTGATAAACACTACATTTCCTTATTAGGCGATATATATGTATATTAAATTTTTTTTTTTTTTTTTTTGCATTTACTTATTTATTGAATCTTCATATTTGAAATGACAATAAGTATTCAAATCTTAATACTAAAAAGAAAATAATAAGCCCAGCCAGTGCTAGACAAAAATTTTTATGATACTAAAAAAATTTCACATCAACTGATCCAGTCATCTATTTTGCGCTTGAGTTAAAGCAAGGGTATCCCTCCTTCTCAACCGATTGTGGTCACTAAAGTTAAGGATGTCTCGTGCAAGGGGGTTTGGATGGTGTTCAAGTTTGCTGACGTACTTTGACGCATATTTTGTAAATTCGACTTTTACTAATGGCACGCCTAGATCTTTCTGGATTCGAGAATTTTTAACATACCATGGTGCTGCAGTAATTATACGTAGAATTTTATTTTGACCCCTTTGAATTTTTTCAATGTTGGATGCTGAGGCAGAACCCCATAATTGAATTCCATAGCACCAGATTGGCTTTAGTATTGCATTGTACAACAAAAGTTTGCAATCCAATTTCAATGTAGAGTTTCTGCCGATTAGCCAATTAAGTTGCACTGCTTTTAATCTCATTTGTGTAAGTTTCGCTTCAATATGAGACTTCCAAGTTAAACGGCGGTCGAGGTGAATGCCGAGGTATTTGACTTCATTGTGTTGCCGGATAATTTGATTATTTATTCTAATGAACGAGCAGGTATCTTTTCGCAATGTGAAAGTTATATGAATACATTTCTGTTCGTTAACCCTGATTTTCCAAAGCTCTAGCCAATTCTCTAGTTTATAAACATAATTCTGCAAATTCTGTGATGCAAGTTGGTGGTCCTGATGGACGCTGATAAAGGCTGTATCGTCTGCAAAAGTTGACGTATGGATTTTAGGGTCTGACGGCATGTCGGAGGCATATATCAAATATAAAGTAGGACCCAGTATGCTACCCTGTGGCACACCTGATTCAATTGGCTGAGCGGTACTTAAAAAATCACCTTCTTTGATTTTAAATTTGCGACCGTATAAATAACTTTCCATGAGTTTATGGGTGTTAGCAGGCAGAGTTAATTTTATTTTGTGCATTAAACCGTCATGCCAAACTTTGTCGAACGCTTGCGACACATCAATGAAAAGGGCGGAGCAGTATTTTTTGTCTTCAAACGACCCTCTTATCACATTTACCAATCTGTGTGTTTGCTCGATGGTGCTGTGTTAAGCCCTGAAGCCGAATTGATGATTAGGAATACATTCAGTGTCATTCAGAATTGGAGTCAATTTAGTCATTAACAATTTTTCAAACAGTTTTGAAATTGTCGGCAGTAGACTAATTGGCCTATATGACTCCACTTTGGTATGGTCCTTTCCTGGCTTAGGAATCATAGTGATCATAGACACCTTCCAATCTGCAGGATAGTATTCTAGGCGTAAAATAGCGTTGAAGATAAAGAGGATAATTCTTCTTGCTACACGAGGTAACTCCACAAGCATTTTATTGCTGATTTTATCCATACCTGGAGCCTTTCTAAGGTTCAGAGTACCAATAGCGTTTTGGACATCACGAAAGTTTAGTCTTAGAGGTACAGGAGGCCTTATAACAAGTGGTGGCAAATCAGATTCGTTATTATTTGAGATGTTTATAGTAAACACATTTCTCAAATGGTTAACAAATAATGTCCCTTTCTCGGAATCATTTCTAGCCCAGTCACCAGTCGGATTTCGCAAAGGAGGTTTTCCTCTTACTGGTCTTTTTAAACCTCTTGCCGTCCTCCATAACGAGTAGTCAGATTGTGGGGTACTATCAAGACCTTCCAAGTAAGATCTAAGTGAGGCCGTTCTTTGGGTTTCTAAGAAATGTCTTAGTATATCTCTGCATTCCCGTAGCCTAGCTTTCAGTTCAGGAGACCTGTGAATTTGCCACTCTCTTCTCATTCTTCTTTTTTCTGATAGGAGATGTTCGAGTTCAGAGAAATAAGTTCTGTTTGTCCTATTTCTACATTCAACGTGATAAGTGGAAGCGTGATGCACAGCTCGTCGAAGGTCCTCGGTAAAGTTGCCAATCGACTCATCAATATCGTCGGTAGTTCTCAACACAACATTTTCCGTGCAATGAGAACTTAAATACTTTTTGTATTTTATCCAGCTTACTCGGGTCTTAGTCATGTTCATAAATGGAGAACCACACACTTGAGGGAAATGCATTGAAATGATAGTAGGAGAGTGATCTGAGGACAAGTCCAGTGAAGGATCCACTTGCATCCATTCTACAGGGATATTTTTCATTACCCCAAAGTCAATAACATCGGGAATCTTCCGTCGGTCCGTCGGCCAATAGGTGGGATGTCCACTTGAGAGTACATCTAAGCCCATTTTAGCAATGGTGTTGAAGAGTACGCGACCCTTTGGGGTTACCAGACGTGAACCCCAAAATGTGTGTTTGGCGTTAAAGTCACCAGCAACTAAAAATCTAGCTCCAAGGGATTTAAAGAAGTTATGGTATTGGTGTTCTTTTATTGAAAATCGAGGCGGAGAATAAATCGATGATAAAACAAATTTGTATTGACAGAATTCAATGCAAATGTTTGTTGCTTGGAGGTAATCCTCACTTATGTTATTCATTAGATAATGCTTTATTCTGTTCTTTATAAGAATTGCCGAACCTCCACAAGCTCTTCCGCGGGGGTCTTTAGTATCGTAGAACTCGTAGCCATTAATTTTGAAGTACCCTGTCGACGTCAAGTGAGTTTCAGCAATCATTATAACATCAATCTGCTTATCCATCAGGAAGTATTCCAGTTCATTTTTATGTTGGCGGAGGCCGTTCGCGTTCCAGAAACAAATTTTTAAATAAATAATTTCTTTAAAATGGCTTGCAAGATAGTGGATTGCATTTTCAGCATTTCCTGCATCATGGATGTCATGGTGGTCGTGAAAGTGTTCATAGTTTGGACGAGTGTCTGCAATGTTGCCTCTAGATTGTTGATATGCGGCTCAGAATATTGGGGTTTAGGTTCCTGCTCCAGACCTGGCATATTAGATTTAACGACGTTTGCGTAGGAAACTTGTCTAGAACTAGGCGCGTTTACATGACTAGTGGACCGTAATAATTGAGGGAAATTGTCACTCGATGCTAAATTTGGCTGTTGATTGTATATTAAATGATTGGTTTATATGGACCACCGATATAAATAGGTCAATTTCAGAAAATATTATTTGATCCGATATTTAAAAAAAAATTAAAAAAATCCTGGAAAAAGGTCGATATGAGTAGGAATATAAGTTACAAAATTTGAAAGCCAAGAAATTAAGGTATAATATGACAATGTAAGTAATATAGATCCTAAGATATTAAAAAATGTTTATGACATTTTACCATAAAAAATACAATCTGTACTATGCGAAGCCGGTGCTCTGCATACCATAGAGCAGAAAATCCTTCCTCTTGAATAGGCCGGCAATACAGGAAATCTTTAATATGCGAAGACGGTGTTCTGTATACCATAGAGCAGAAAATCCTTCCGCTCGGCCATAGGCCGGTAATACAGGCAATGTAATGCGAAGCTGGTATTCTGTATACCATATGATTAGGGTTTTTTCCCGGGATTTCGCGTCAATTGTTATTATTTCCCGGGATTTTTTTGCGGCATCCCGGGAAATACTTAAAAAAGAAGTTACAATTTATTGAAGGAAGCGGTCAAAGAACTCAAAATATTGAACGAGTTTTTTCAGTAAAGCGGGCAATTTGTAAATAAAATCAGAACTAGGCTTTCTGACGACTCAATAAACGCTTTGAGTGTGTTAAAAAGTTATTTCCTAAGCCGTTAAAATTTTAGTATAGTTATTTAAAATATATTAAATCGCCAAAACGGGAGATTAGGCGCCCGGGAAATGCATCCTTCAGCATATCGGTTGTGGCACGTGCAGTGCGTGCTGTTGTCCTGTTGGAACCACATGTTTTCCAATCTCAATTCATCGGCAAAAAAAACTCATTGATCATTGGTATGTAGTGCTCACCATTCACAGTAACCGTTTGGCCCGCGACGTCTTCGAAAAAAAATGTCCGATGACTCCTCCAGCAAAAACAGCACACCATACAGTGACTTTAAGCGGGTGTAATGGCTCTTCATGGGTTACACGCGGATTTTTAGTGCCCCAGAAGCGTAAATTTTGCTTATTTACGTACCCGCTAAGATGGAAATGGGCCTCCTCACTGATGATTATTTTTGATGAAAAATCATCTTCCTCTTGGTGTTGATTAAGGATGGATTGAGCGTATGTTAGACGCGACTGTCGGTCAGCAGCTAACAGCTGATGCACCGTCTGGACTTTGTACGGAAACATCTTCAAATCTTGTACCAAAATTTGCTGTAAAGTCCGTCGACTGATACCCATTTGCGTCATCTGGTCGATGTCGACGGCGCTTCCATGACATCCTCGGCTAGAGCAGCAATATTCTCTGCAGAACGGCTACTCCGGGGTCTGCCACGCCTGGTAGCTTCTCGTGTTGTGCCAGTCTCTTTGAGGCGAGCGGCTAAACGTTGCAATGTTTCACCAGTAGGCGTTGGACGGCCAGGAAATCTGCGACGAAATTCACGTTGTGCCAAAATCACCGACCGATTATTGGTCAAATAAATAGTCAGCAATATTCCGCGTTCTGGAGCAGTGTAGCGTAACATTGTTTATTAACGTGTATTTCGCATGTGTTTACTACACAAATGTCAAAACAGAACTGACATTAGGGGCCAATCGCAAAATTTATAGCATTTTCTGATAGAAGGATTACTTTTGCGCTACCTTGTACATATATATTTTATGAATTAAATTTTAAATTTTTTGATCTCATATCTTGAGCACCTGAATTTGTTTTTTTTTTTGCTATTTTTTTATGAATTAAATTGTTATGTTTCTTTTTTATCTACATAGTATCTAGAGCATAATATGTAATAAGAAATTTACGTTTAAAAGCGTAATGTAATAATTCAAGTTCCTCTTTTAATTAAAATTAATTTTTGTAGTATTTTAGTATTTTTTACCTTGATTTTTCCCCCATGTTTTTTAATAAAAGATTTTTCATAAATAAAGACAAATTTACGTTTTATTTTTTCTATGGAACGGGATCCCGGGAAATTAAAAAAAAAATCCCGTTTTCCCGGAAAGCAAAAAACCGCGGGAAAAAATCTACATATGATGAAAAAATCCCATACAAAATTTTTAAAAAAATATTCTGTGATTTTAAATCCTACAGACAAATATCATATCTTAAATTAAAGCTTAATGTCTTGGCTATTTATATTAATAAACTAAAATAATACGACTTTTTTTAATTTTTTATACATACTCGTTCGTATATTAAAAAAAACGCGAGTCAAAAAATATTATTTTAGGATTAAACCCATTGTATAATCATGATATATATCGTTGAAAAGGTATTTTTAATAACCTTAATTTGATGTATTAGAAATTATCAGACACCCAGTAGTTTCCGAGATATAGGCTTATATATTTTCAATTTTGAGGGCCCGCCCCCTCGAAAATCGGCGTGGCCGCCAAAAAAATTTGTATTGCTTTTATATCCTCTAAAAGCCCTATTTGATGATTTTTTTTGGAGCAGTCACTAAAACCAACTTGTTCCAAAATTTTAATATCTTATTATTATTCCAGTTATGTCAATTTATTCCAGTTATTTATATCAGGTCAAATTTAAATTAAATAAAAAAAAACTCAAAATGACATGATTATTTTTTTTACAATTTTTTTTAATCCTTTACTAAAGTGTTCTTTGAGTTTAATTTAACACTAATTCATTATACAATTTCATAAAGAATTTATATACTCGTATGTATGTATTGGTTCAACAGGAATTTTTTAATTGCACATCCGATGGCGTTTGACACTACTGTAATTTCAATATGCCAAATGACAAAATCTTTAAAAATATGAATTTATAGAAAAATGTGCAATAACAAATCGATGTCATTTTGTTACAAAATGTATTTTTTCAAAATTTACATAAATTTCGCAATAAGTAAAAAAAAAAAAAATAATAAGTGTGGTAAAAATAAACTGAATACACCTTTAATAATCGTTTATGTAAATCGAGTGATTTTAAAGAGGGTAGATATTCAGAAACAAATATGTATGTATACGATATATTGTTGTTCTGCTAATATGCACATTGAAACAGGTAGATCATGCACAGAACACTAAAAAATGGATTAATTGGACAGCCTGCCAACAAATATAAAGACCGACGACTATTGTTTTAAAACAATTTTCTAAGACTATTGGTACATATATGTACTTAGCACATATTTTTTTATTTAATACAAATATCAGTAGCAGAGGAGACAAAAATGGCAAACACAAATGTGTTTATGGCAAAAAATATCGAAAAAATGCACAAAAAATACAAAAAAAGTAGCAAAAAAAAAAAGCATTTTTATTTATATATTTTTTAACGATCACATAACAGTTTCTTATTCTAATTCATCAATGTCATAAAAGCTGTTACAATAAACAATCATGTGTGCTACAGAACGCAGCAATAGAAGCTCCATTTGCCATGTTAAGTAAATAAGATTTGTTCCCAACATCAGAATCCAAAACACCAAATATATAATTGTTAGCTGTCTGTAGTTTCATCAACAGAAATCCATATACATATATCTAGCTTTAATTTTTTCACGTATTTTTTCTAAAGTTTCCTTATACATTTGGGGTATGTATTTTCCACGAACAGAACTTTCACTCGGTACTGATAAGTTGGTGTACTTTTGAAATATGTTTTTGAAACTAGGATGGCTAACTTTTTTGACTGGTATATTTTTCTCCAACAAAAATTTACATATATCTTCGTGAAATGTATTGGATGTTATAGTTACAGGAAATTTCGTGATAAGTTTTTGCTGACGATTTTCTTGACGAGAAGCTGTTAATTTATGTTTGTTTGTATTTAAATGTTGCTCCACATTGTACTTTTTGTGGCTGTTTATTTTACAGGCACAAACATTGCAAAAAGCCAATCTTTTTCAATTTTAAGAACTTCAGGGTACGATTGAGCCATTTTTAACATGAACGTTTTATTAGATTTTCCATTCGACATATACATAGTTTTTTGATTTTTTTTTCGTTTACAACGGCCTGCTTGATTTTTCCAAACTCAAATGTTTTTTGCACACTTTTTTTTCAATAAAAGAGTTGTAAAAAGAAGTAGTAAAAGTAAAGTACCTTTCAACACTGAGTTGTAAAAACTTGTAGGTATACAAAAATGGTCAATAAATGTACAAAATCAATGTTCAATGCAAAAAAACGGGGGGAAAAAGCAAAACAAGCATCAAAATGACGAAATAAGCCAAAAAAGCAAAATATGATAAAAAAGGCATAAAAAAGCAAAAAAGCAAATTTGTCTTCTCTGATCAGTAGAAATGCATTTTTTTTAAAGAGAAGTAGGTAACACTCAGGCAATTAATATGCCTATATATAATTGAGTTGCTTTCTTTGGAAATGGGATAGATAGATTGAAGAACTGAAGGTGGTGAAAGTAGAAGAAAGCTTTATATCACAACTCTGCAATTGCGCATTATGTTTGTTTTAGTTTTATACTATGTTTCCGCGACGAATTGAATCACCTGCTTCGATTTGACAGTTGTTTTTAATAAACAAACAGAATAAAAAAAACAGAATTTACAATTTGTGGAAAATAATTTTTTTTAATGAACAAAAAAAGTGAGTGGAAATTAGTTAGCTTATTTGAAAAAAACATACATTCGTAAGTATTTACTTTCTTTACTTCCACCAACAAGAGAATAATTTGCTTTGTTTACAATAATATTAAATTTTTACAGCTAGTGCAGATAAACTTGCGATAAAAATTAGAGAAGAATGCAATTTATCGTGCTTCGCAAGTTGATTCAATATGAATCTACTTGATTCGCTCTTAAAATTTTGTATGGTAAGCAAGTGATTGGGGTGTGAAGCATGAATAGAGAGTGAAGAATGTACCGTGCAAACGTAGTATTATTTAATTATTTTACTTCGGTGGCGTTTGAATGCTATACCACCGAAGGTGGGCGCTGTGATAAATATTAGTTATGATGGATAGAAAGAAAACTAATAATAACGCTATATGTCGAAAACTAGAGCTAACCTTAACAAATGTTTAGTACCAATGGATGCAGCGTACTCGATTTAGCTTTACCCAGTGGATGCACCGCTTGTAGGTTTTTTCAACTAGCACAGTTAAAATAACTGTAACGGTAATTTCGATTATTTCAGTATTAGTTAACCAACCATGATTATTAAATTATTAAATTCTAGCTGACCGCCCCGGCTTCGCTCGGTATTTACTAATGATTTGTATTTCATATAGACTTAAAAATAAAGACAGAAAATTTTCAGTAAGAGAAAAAATAACAAAAATTTGTAATTTATTGCTTAAAAAGTTTCTTTAAAATTCGATTAGTAGGTATTATAGCAACAACAATTGGAACAATTAATAATTACAAAACAAATAAAAAAAATCATTTTAAAGCTTGATGGTAAACAATGTTTTTTGGTCTTTTATTGATATTATGACAAAAACTAATATTGACGAAATATTAAACTTTTTTTAAAGAAATTAAGAAATTCAAAATGGATATTATTTTATTTTATGAAATTTTAATGAAGCAAAGTATTGAAATGGTAGTTTACACAAAAAAGACATTTTTAAGAATAAAAATATTGACATTTTGTATTTATTTAACTTTTTATACCCTACACAGCCATACTTTTTTTTAAATTTATAACAACCTATTCTTTAAGAAAATAAACGCACTTTGTATTAATTTGAAACTAGTGAATACTTGAATACTAGTGTTGCTAGTTTAGCATTTTTTAAGCTACATTTAGTGTTTTTATTTACCATCACCATTTGAAAATTTTGTCATCGCATTGGTACAGTTTTCATATAAATTTAAACAATATTACATATATTGAGAGAAAACAACACACAGGAAATATTGTATGTAAAATTTCTAAAAAAAATATTACGCCAAAAAAAATATCAAATGTTTAAATGAAACTAATAGGACAATTGAGGCAAAGATTACCAGCAAATATGGATACCCTTCGAAAAATTTACTTTTTATCCATTGATAATTCACTAAAAATAGTAAAACCAAATATATTCCCTCACATGAAAAATGAAAATTTTTGATCTACCGCTGATAAAATAACCGTGATTGAAGCTTAAGGCGAAACCTTTTAAATGGACAAAACTCGAATCAACAGTTGACTTTTGGGTGGATAGGTATGAGAGTTAGAAAATAGTCTGCAAGAAAATCCATTTGCTGAGTTGCTACATTTATTATTTAGCTTTTTAGTATTACTTTTCAGCAATGCGGAGGTTATTTAGTCCAATAAAAATTGTTAAAACAAAATAAAGAAATCGAATTAAGATTACAGCAATGATGATCTCAAAAACTTCCTATACACTCGTGATATTTATGCAACTCCCAGTTCCAATCCTTCTGAGGATGAACATTTTATAATTCTAGATGTTTGAAAAACTAAAAAATATTTAAATGTACATTAATAATTCTTAAAAATCAGATTTGTTGGGTAAATTAATTTCATTCTTTAGAATCTAAAATTAATCTAAGCAAAATGTTAAGCTAATCGCAATAATTCTGAAGAAATCAGAAAAAGTACATTTATTGTTTTCCTATTCAATGTCAATGATTTATAGATACTGAAGAATCAATACTTTATGTTACTTTTAATTCGAAAAACCAGAAAATTCGACTATTTAGCTTTTTATTTTTAAAGAAATTTAACTTTTTCTGGCTTTTTTTAAAGGTCTTACTTCTTTTTTTTTCAGCCCCAGGCACCACTGCTAAACACTTACATATGAATATTGCAGTTTAATATTCAAAATACTACTGTATTCCTGTGTAATGATGCCTCGAAAAAATCTTTTGGTAGACTTACTAGTTTGGGATTGTACCAACGGTGTCTATTAAAAATTTCCGAATGATATAAGACTTGACTGTTTCTATGTGGCGTTATTACCAAATTTAATGTTTTGACATTTTTCTTGTTGACATATCAATAAAATTAGCTTTGACAATTGTTACAATAAATTTAAAGTTACAATGAATTTGTCTCAAAAAATTGCCGCATTTGGGCCTTTTCAATGAGTCACTGTATGGTGTGCAATGTGGTATGGATGCGTGATTAGTCCATTTTTTTTTTCAAGAATTCTTCTGGAAATGAGGTTACGGTGAATGTATCATTCTGCCGATTTTGATTATATTGGCATTTGGTTGCAACAAAACAATGAATTATTGTAACAATGAGTTTATTGTTAACTAAATTTCCAGAAATTCTGAAAATTTAGTTGTTGATTGGCCGCCCATGGGATTTAACGCCGATAAATTATTTTTTACAGATACAGTTTATACAGAGTTGATCGAATCGATTACACTCAAAATCCATGAAATGATTTACGAAATAGACCGGCCGTTTTGCAAAAATGTGATCAAAATGTTGATAAAGGAATTGACCACGCCCACGCGACCATGTTTACATTTGTCTAATATAATTTTTCATTTATAAGTGTCAAACCTATTTCCAATAAAAAAAAAAAACATTTGAATGATTCATTTACATAAATAGTATGATTTGTTTTGTTCTGAAAAAACCTTTATATGGGCAACATTTCAGCTTTTGGTTTTCCGGACAATTTTTTCAAGGGAAACCGAAATCAAGAATTTTATTTGCGTGGATTTATATAATATAAAATAATATTTCAAGTTCATCATAGAACAATTTTTTAAAATTTGTTTTTTACATAAATAATGTATTTTATAACTTATCTTACATACGTTTTTTTTAGTGACAAAAATACACAATGTCACAATGTTTTAGGAATTTTAGTAAGTTTTTAGGTAGTTTTCCAATGACACTAATATTGTTGATTATCCTTACATATTTGAAAATGCGAAGAATTTATAGATAATAGCTGATCATAAAAGGAGCTATTATACCAATAAAGCTTATGGTCGTGATTCACTATCCTACACAATCGTACGATTCATTCACTGGAAAATCTGACCGATTTCTATAACACTCAAAAAAAATCGCAACAAAGTCTGTCATAGGTGCCACACTAATAGTCCCCGTTTACACAGGGAAACATTTGAAACGGAAACATTTTGTTTGGTAGAGAGGGACGGGTGGGGAAGAGAATATGAAATTTGTTTCCCGTTCTCGGATGCACGCTTTGTGCTTTCATTCTTATTGTTTACATTTGCTTTGCTTTTTGACATTTGCTTTATTTCTTTTCGGCGTGCTTTGTTGTCTATGTTTTATATTTGACTATGTTTGAATAAAAATAAATAATGTTAAATAAAATAAATGTTTTTATAAATTTTATCTTTTATAATTTATTTCACAAATCAAATAAAAATTAAAAAAAAACAACAATGCAATTAGACAAATGTCAAAAAACAAATATAAACTGGAATGTTTCCGACAACAATGTTTCCCTGTATGACCGCGAAAGAAAATACAAAAGAGAATTCCAGATGTTTCCCTTCCAAATATTTCCCTGTGTAAACGGGGACTTACACAAAAAAGATGCAAAAACATATGTTTTTGCTAATGTAAACTATACAAACAATTAAAAAATGTTAAACGTCTGTCCTTTAAATTATAATTGATTTTTGAAATCAATGAAGCCGACATTGTTGTTTTCTTTTCAGCTGTATTAGAAAATACAACTCTGATCGCATAGAAACTATCATTTTATGAAAATTTTAAAAACTTTTGCAAGTCGGACAGACTTGTCAAAAAAATCTGTTATTTAGTTAAATTTTTAGGTCACACTATCATACATTATGAACACACACGATTTTTTTTTTACATATCGTACGACTAAATAGGATAGTCAGTAGACACCTTTATAGAGTTTAAAACGTCTACCAACAAAGTGGAACAAAAACTCTTTATCACCTCACCTCATTTTTATTGCATTCTTTAGATTAAAAAATTAGTGGATCATCCCAACCATTCTGTTCAACTTACTATGGACATCTGGGTTTAGATATGTAATATACGAGTACTTTGCTGAATTCTAATTGTCAAGACAAAAGACAGAAATTACAATTCTTCAAAAAAGTTGTTTTTAATGAAATTAATTTATTTAGACATAAACGAAAAATATAAAAATATTACAAATTTAAGAAAACAATAGGAAATTTTAAAAAAAAAAATTATATTGTTGTCATGAATGGCCAATCTTTCATAAAACGAATTTTAATTTATTTTAGTTTAAAATTTTTGTCCAAAGAGTTTATTATTGCTGCTTTTTCATTGTTGGTAGTATACTCGTACCTCTATTTACAGCAATGACGACTTTATCTTTACAATTTAACTACGTAGAACTTTTTTAAAAGTATGTTCATTTCAAATTGGCAGTTTTCCCGGGAAATTTAAATTCTTATCCGGGAATTCCCGAACCCAAATCCTAATTGTGATCCTTTTAATGATGAATTGTCAAACAATACAGAATTAAAGTAAGACACCAGTCATGCAAACAAAAAATATTCTCAGCTTTTCAGAGACCTGAACTATAAATTGTGGTGGGAATTATACTGCTAACTATAGAGGTTGCCCAGTATATTCTATTGTAAAGCGCTCTCTAACACTTAGAAAAACGTAAATTGCCCACAACACTAGTAGCTACAGTAGAAATCCGTGTTCAATCAGTTAAAAATTCTACGAATTCTACTCGTATGAGTAACATGATGCAGGAAATGCTTAAAATTCACTCCATGCTATTGCAAGTTGTACTTACTGTTTGAAAATATGTTTCTGGAACGCAAACGGCATGCGGCAACATAAAAACAAACAGGAATATTTCCTAAAAAATCACACAAATAGATGTGATGCTAATTTCGGCAACACATATGACATCTAAGAGTTTATTTCGAATAAAGGGGAGAGGGAGAACATGTGGAGGAATAGCAATTTCAATAAAAACTCGAATTAAACACTTCTTAATGAGTGATATTTGTAAAGATTATCTTCAAGCCACTACGATCTGTATCGAATTAAAGTGATTCGTCTATATATTTACCTCCTAGATTTCGGGAAGTCAATACAATATTTTTTTAAATCACTAGGCTCCCTTTTTCTGGCAGCTGGCGACTACAACGCTCTAGGGATCACGACTGATTACTGTGAAAGGTAGTGTTTTGTATCAAATTGCTAAAATGGAATTGAATGTAATTTCGAGCGGAAGCCCTACTTACTGGCCTAATGACCCACAGAAGATACCGGTTGTTATTGGTTTTGAAGTGATAAAAAATATCCCGAAAGAATTGATTCATGTTGATTCTTCATTAGAATTGTCCTCAGATCACTCACCCACAATTATTATTACATATATTGAGCCCCCGAGAAAGTGAATCCCCGACTGGTAATTTAGCAATTTAGCAATGAGGCACAAGTATACATAGGGTTAAATATAGAAATCTATTTGTTAATCATTTAAAAAAAGTATTTACCAAGGAGCGGTAGTTATCATTCGTAGAATTTTGTTTTGACGGCGTTGAATTTTCTCAATATTGGAGTTGGAGGCAGTGCCCCATAACTGGATACCATAGCACCAAATTGGCTTTAAGATTGAGTTGTAGAGTAGAAGCTTACAATCGAGCCGAAGGACGGAGTTTCTGCCGATGAGCCAATGAATTTGGGCTGCTTTCAGTTTCATTTGAGTCAGCTTAGCATCTATATGTGGTTTCCATGTGAGGCGACGGTCCAGATGAATACCAAGATATTTCACGTGTGAGTTTTGAGGCACTATATGGTCATTAATACGAATAGGGGGACATGATTCCCTACGTAGAGTAAATGTTACGTGGGTGCATTTCTGTTCATTTATTTTTATTCCCCATTGTCTTGCCCATTTCTCCACTTGCGTTACGTGGTGCTGTAATTGAATCGAGGCATCTTTTGGATCTTTGTGAGTACTGAAAAATGCCGTATCATCAGCAAATGTTGACGTGTGAATTTCATTGTTTGTTGGCATGTCTGCTGTGTACAGCAAGTATAGAATTGGTCCTAAGATACTACCTTGAGGGACGCCAGCACCTATAGGTTGAGGACGGCTTAAATAATCACCTTCTTTAATCATAAACTGACGGTCGATTAAGTATTTCCATAGTAGGTGTTGAAGATTCACCGGCAAGTTCTGCTTTAATTTAGATATCAGGCCTTCATGCCATACTTTGTCGAAAGCTTGAGAGACGTCAATAAAGAGTGCCGAACAGTATCTCTTTTCCTCAAAGGTTTTTCTTATGACTTGTACCAATCTATGTGTTTGTTCTATTGTACTGTGTTGACGTCTGAAGCCAAACTGGTGATTGGGAATGCAGTTGTTTTCATTCAAAATCGGAGTCAGCTTGGTTATAAGCAATTTCTCGAATAATTTGGACATAGTTGGTAATAGACTTATTGGCCTATACGACTCAACTTTGCAAGGATCTTTTCCCGGCTTAGGAATCATCTTTACTTGTGCAATTTTCCAAACCGGAGGGTAGTACTCAAGCCGTAAGATGGCATTAAAAAGAAAGAGGATTAATCTTTTTGCAATGCGAGGCAGCTCAAAAATCATTTTATTGCTGATTTTATCAAACCCAGGTGCTTTTTTAACATTTAAATTATCAATAGCCTCAACAACCTCCAGATATTGAAATCTTATTTGTACAGGTGGTCTGGCAACAACAGGCGGTAGTTCGCTAATGTCAGTATCCGTATTGGGAGTGAATACATTTTTTAAATGACTTACGAAAAGGTTGCCTTTTTCTTCGTTATTTCGTGCCCAAGATCCATTCAAAGTACGCAGTGGAGGTTTTGCGATTACGGGTTTTCTTAGATTTCGGACTGCACGCCATAATGAATAATTTGACTGGGAAGTTGCGTCTAGACCTTCCAGATGTTGTTTGAGAGACGCTGCTTTTTGCGCTTCTAGCAAGATCCTAAGGTTTTTGGTACATTCTCTCAACCTAGTTTTAAGTTGGGGCGATCTGTGTTGTTGCCACTCTCTTCGGACTCTCCTTTTTTCAGACAATAGTTGCTCAACATCTGCAGAAAAAACTCTGTTGTACCTATTCGGGCGGTAAGTGGAAGAAGCATGTTCTGCGGCTTTCTCGACATGTTCATTAAGACTTTTTATACAGGCATCGATGTCTTCAGCAGTTTTTAACGGGAGTTTCTCTGTGCAGTGAGTGCTGATGTATTTTTTGTATTTTAACCAATTCAGACGTTCGTTTAATGAAGATACAATAAATAAACAAAAGTTGTAAAAAAAACTATTTATGTAATTATTTTTTGGAATTACAAAGATAAGCAACAATGCATATTAGCTTCGTAATCTGTTGTGGTGTAGGGTATAATTAAACAACGCAGTGTTAAGATCTACAGTAGCTGGCTAACAGTTAGCATTCGACAGCATCTCAAAAAAGAAAAAAAACTAAAGTGATTAAAATCAACTTCGGGTGTATACTCGTATGTACAAACAAGAACTAAAACGTCCCATCAGAACTACGTACAGAAACATATGTACTCGTGCATGCATATTTATTTCTATAAATATTGCAAACACATACAAAAGTAAGTTGCAAATACATACTCACTCGTACATCGCCGGCAATAAGTGTGGAGGCCTCAGAAACGCCAAATTGTTTTCCAGCCGCAAACAAGCGGGTTCTTAATATCGTTGAACAAAAAACAAAAACAGAAATTCAAAGACAGCTTGGTCAGTTAAAGTATTGGTGGCGGTAGATATTTTGAGACTCTTGTTTGGTTGATAACAAAAAAAAAAAAAAAAAAAAGAACTTATTGTCACAATTTATGGCATTACCCACTGTATACACCTGCTGCAATGGAAGAAATAAAAAAATGAATGAACTTATTACAATAGCGGCCACCGCATTTTAAGGTTGATATTAGGGTTTTCAATGTGTATTTTTACTTGACAAGAATGTACATAAACTATATATTGCTGATCATATTTTATTTTTGAAAGTATAGAAAATTAGGCAGAGCCGAATACAAGTTTAATGAATTCTAAACTGATTTAGATCTGACGGCTACATTCAAGTCCAAATTTTTTACTGTACATAAAGTCAAAATAAACCAATTTTTAATAAACGTTTAAAAAACAGTCTGATTAAAATGATTGATAGATAAATGTTATCATATTTCATTAAGAATTCAAATGAGTAAAAATTGTTTCATCCTAAATTTTGACAAAATACAATTTGATGAAAATAATAAAAGCTTCGGGAACCTTTTTCCAGCAAATTTTCCCAGAATGTTTTGAACGACAAACTCTATGTAATAAACAACATCCAAACACATAAACATATACATACATACATACATACATATGTATAAAAATACACTACTGGTTAACAGAATACGTTCAGATTGGCTGCTACTTAAATTTGTTTTAGTTATTCACCATGAGTGGTAAGTGTGTAGGTCCGAATACAAAAACTATTATAAAGAAAAACCTCGCATTGGGAGCTTTAAATATAATAAATAAAATCCTTCTGCCGTATTTATAAAAAATTAAAGTAGACTTCAAATGTACTTTAAGAAAATTTTGTATGAAAATTTTCTCTAAAAGCATACTTCAAGTCTACTTTATTTTTTATAAATACGGCAGCTTATATTTTATTTTAACCTTGTCAAATTAATTGATATTTTTCATATTTATATTTTTACCTTTTTCATATTTTATAGTTTTGTAAAATTGTAATAAAATTAAACAAGTACACTTTAGTGCTGGCAAAGTATTGAGTAATGGGTACCGAGTATCGAGTATTTGCCCTTTTTTTTGGATACTCAATACTCAAAAGTAGTTACTCGATACTTTCTGAGTTGTATTTTTAAGCAAGTTTTTCAATTCTTTAATCAAAACAAAACATTAATTTTCCAAAGAATTTATTTTAATTATTTCCTAAGTTGTTGTTAACGTTGAATTAAAAGTTAGCTTTACATTTATTTTTGATTTAATAATAAAATACATACAAAACCAACAATAGTTGAAGATCTATTTTTATTTTTTGAAGAAACTACTTCAATTTGCAGATAAAAACTATGCGTTACATTTTAAAAAAATCCGTTAAAAGTATCGAGTAGTATTGAGTACCCAAATGAAAAGTATTGAATATTATTGAGTAATGGACAGTAGTAGAATTTGCCAGCACTAGTACACTTTCTACTTGTTCAATTTTTTTATAGCTTATATGACTTTTTTTTAATAAAAGAATTCATAGTTCACGCTTGAGCGATAATTGTTCTTATTACTTGTAACTCATGTGTTCTAGTTTAGTTTGAAGATTTTTATGCTTAGTTATTGAAATTATTTTGCAAATAAAATTGAGTGTATTAGGCCGCGTTTTCACTACGTTTTCACTATGTCATTTTTGTTGTCAAATTGTCCAAATTGTTGGCAATTGTATGAAAACGGGTTGTCATATGGCGTCATCTATGTTTGCAATGATGATTTGGACAATTTGACAACAAAAATGACATAGTGAAAGCCAAGCATTTAAAAGCACAAACTATTTTTTATTAAATTTCAATATATTTGTTTACATGCGATCCAGAAAAACACTTTTCTATTTAAGTGCCCACAATGTAAAGGGTACCTTCAAAGGTAAACAGTAAAAGGAGTACCTTAAAATTAACAACAATTTTTTTTAAATTTTATAAATTAAAAAAATTTACAATATGAGATTTTTGTCGCTGTAATTTTTGTCGATTTAGCGATTTTTGGTGCAGCGATTTTTTGTGTCCATATTTTTCTTTACGTTTAAAACTACGAATGAGGGAACTAAGCATGTCTCAAGAGTACTCCTTTTAATACGGAGTCTTAGTCTCAACTTACGAAGAAATTGATTAATACAATTTTTCCTTGAAATTTCTTTGGTGTTCTCACAACACAATTTGATTGCTTAAATCGCTCGTATTTTTATTTTAGAGTATACACACATTTGTATACACATACATATGTAATACAAATAAGAGACTCCCCTCACCACGATGATGAAAAGGTACCAGCTTAGCTTAAAGAATCGCTTCGTGTAAATGTGACTTATATACAATTTCTTAACCAATTGTAGTAGGCATGCGTACATGATGCTGCGCACTCGTTTTTATCTATAATGTTTGTAAAATACTATGCATGCGATAACACAAATTTTAGCACACAGACTGTCTAAAAAACGACCTTCTAGTATCTTATTTACACGGTTAATATTAAAGAATTAAAAAAATGGTTTAAAGATGACAACATAATTATAAATTATATGTATATTATATATTAACTATGTTCATATTAAAACATTCTGCGACTCGCGAATTATTTAGATTGATCAGAATCAAGCTCGTGCCTTTCAACAGCTCTATTCACAGAAATTATCATTGATACTGCGTGAGCGTAATCTTTAGCTTCCATATTGCCATCTTCTTTAGATACTGAATTTTGTACTTGAATCAGTTTGTAGTTTGGGATGATAATGTCCCAATGACAAAATTCTGGTCGGATAATGAATTCCCAACTAACTCCTGATACTCATTTTCTAAATCAATTTCAGCAAATTCTTCTCTAGCAACATAATTGCTTTTCGTATGCTGAATGGTCATCGGATAATTAATTTTTAGCCCACTGCAGTTTATCTTCTGATTGATTAATTTCATTCAATTGTTCGGCACCTTTCTCGAATTCTGCATTCGCAGCCGCAATTTGACTTGTGAAATCATCTTCTAAATAGGAATGCATTATTTCCAGTTTGTTATTTTTTTCATCAAGTAGACCATCGTCTACCTCCTCCTCTTCTTTGGGCCTTCCTTCATTTTCATAATCTTTATGTGATTGTGTTGTAGAAAACTGTTGGAGAAAACTGATTGCATCTTTATATATTTATATTTGGCTGGTCGTATAGTTTGTTGACAATACTCGAAAACAGAAACCTTCTATTCTCATCGCTATTTTTATACATGCAGATTCGTAGTTTTCATCTGTCATGTATAAAAACTGTATCAATTTACTGGCTTTGCCTATTACTACATATACTCTACAGCAGGAGTGCCCAAAAGTTGCTTATGTAAGAGCAAACACCAATACATTTAAATAAAAACTAATACAAAGAAACAACACACTTTTTGAAACGGTATCATACGTTAAACAAAAACAAAATCTACATTGACGATCGCAGTCACCAATGCATGGTGTAACTATACAAGGTGAGTGCAGTAGCCCAGCTGACAGACTTTGTTTACAATTTACTTATGTCAAAAGTAATACATTTTCAAGTATTTTTGACAGTAGTACATTATTTTACACAAACAAAATGCCGTATTGCTAGTGCTAAGTGCTGTATATGAGTGTACAAAACACACAGCCTATAGCTAAGAGTTTTTACAAATACAAAAGAGCACCAATAGTATAGGGCTTGGGCACTCCTGCTCTACAGCCTGAATAGTTTTTTCATATTTGCAATTGATTTACTCGAATCCAGAAACTATCGAAATAAATCGTGGAACGACGGCCACTCATCTGAAAGCTGAAATTTTTATCCTCTTCAATTTTGTACTTTCTATGCCAATTTTGCTGTTATTGCGTAGACCTGTGCTCGAAATGCTTTAAACTCGACCTCAACATCATCATATTCTGGATAATCTTCCAAGGCATCATTAATCTTTTTGAGATATTGTTTCTTTACATTATCTCTCTTGGAATTTTGATCTATATGAACCTTAATGAGCTACATTAAGATAACTATAAAATCGCCTCTTCTTCCGATCGACAAGATCTCAAGTCTTGAACTCGAATATCATCTCGAAAGTTTCTTCGCTTTTCTTAAAATGTTCAACTTTAAGGGTTTCTTCTGCTGCTACTGGCTTCATCGCTGCCTTGAACGAAGCCAACATTTTGATCAGCGTTCGTTTTATAGAATCGTTTTATGATTATATCTTGGTTTTCCACATTTCCAGGAAAAATACTGTTGTGGATTTCTTTGATGCTATATCGCTAGTATTAAAAGTTGTATCATGGGATGCCACCTTGGTACTCATAAGTTGAGGAACGTATATTTTCTCTTTAAAACGTAAAATCTTTTTAGATGTGCTTGTTAAATACTTTTTTTGATTTAAATTTTTTAACAAATTATAATTTCCCTGGTGATTACTCGTAGGACCACAATCCGGCTCGAACGACCAAATTGTGATTCGGAGGACCAAATTTTTAATAGAAAAAATAGAATTTCCTAATAGGTGTAAACAGTGGTGATATTCGAAACAATTAACAACCGGTTCGCTTAAAAAAATTATATTTTTGCCAAATTTTGATAAAAATAGCTAATATTTTAAAGTCGCATCCCAGTAACACACCACAAGCCTCTTGAAGGAAATGATATAAACTTTTGTTTAATAAAAAAATAGTTTTGATTTTTCAAAATAAAAGTCAAAAAAAATTGTTTTATTTTTTCTCAAAAGATTGAAGAAAACGCTATCGAAAACATCATCATCCAAGAATCCAATGTATGACCAAAATAAAATTCATTTGTTTGTACGTTTGGACAATGAACAACTGAACAATATTGTGTTTGTTGCCGAGACTATATCACCTTGATAAATACACATTATATAAAACCGTTAAAACAAAAATCATATGCCCCTATTGCGGTTCACAACTTTTTTAATAATTTGGTCGTCTTTCATAAATCGGTATTGCCATTCACAACTTAAATGTACTTGACTTTTTGGTTGTGCGGCTGATTTTTTGGTTGTGTTTAATAGTATTGCGGTTCACCATTTTGGATGAGTTTGGTTGACAAAAACGATAAATATACACAACTGCTTATGAAATCGATATTTCATGTCGGCAACGCCATAACAATTACAACTAAAAATCGTTGTGTTACACAATACCAAAAAATAGTTTGGTTGAGTTAAAGTCGGGTTGACTGACAGACGACCAAACTTAGTTGAGTTGAGAACGGCAATAGGGGCAATAATCACCCCAACAAATTTCATATGGAATTTTTATTCACGAGAAGGGTGAATATGCAACAACCGGTTCGCAAAATTTTTAAAATTTTATCAACCGGTTCGAGCGAACCGGTCCGAACCGGCTGAATATCAGCACTGGGTGTAAACATTGTGACTGTGAACATTTGGTTTTTCAAAAACAAACTAGGTTTTCTAATGGTGAAAATTCACACGGTAAATATTCATTGATTATAAAAAAAAGTCCCGATTTTCTATACCATAAATTTTAAAATCCCGCTTTTTCATCATATTTACTTCGAAATTTACCATTAGTTGGTCACGTTAGTTGTAACGTAAGAGAAATTAAATTGACAAAAGACCAATTTCGGGAAACTAGATTCGGCACATATATTTTAGCTTCTGGATAAATATTTGCTTAAATTTTCTCAAATACAGAAAATAAATATAAGTTAGAACAAACAAATTTATGACCATTTAAGAATAAATTTTTATACTGGGGCCAAATTACCGCATTCGTAATCGAATGAGCTATCGTATCGAAAAATGATTTCGATATCGAAATTATGATAAAATGTACTAAATTTCTTGCTCGATATCGAATGCCATAATCTCAAATGAGAAAATTACGATCAATTTTACTTGATATCGAATGCGGTAATTTGGCCCCTGGCCTTATTTTATTGATCAGCAGTGTAGTATGTATCATGTCGTTTAATGTTTTTATTCCTTTTTTTGGTTTTTACTTCAATGATTGTTTTCGTTTCTTAACCAAAAGATTACAATCAAGTAAAATTGCACTGCATTTTACCAAATCTGTATTAAGTAAGACAAAAAACCGACGACATATGAAACGTTTGTGAAGTTTACTATACTCTATTGGATCACAATGTTATTAGAGTTCAATGTAAATCTTAATTAGTAGAATATTACATATTTTTTACACAAAGGCTGCCGAAATCAATAGAAATCGATTTTATTTTTTTTAAATTTATCAGGGATAACAATAGAATAGAGATGTTGTGGGTCATAAAAACAACTTCTTTCCTTTATCATTTATTTGAAAATACTATTTCCCATCAAAAGATTTGATTATAAATTGAAGTAGAGTGGTTATACTATCCGAATCAATTTGGTTTGATGTTAATTTATTGTCTCTAGATAATCCTAGAATAACTCCCCAGCAAAAACTTCACTTTTATTCTTAATTTAAATGACTTCCAGAATTTATTATTTCATAGCTTTATGCGCCACTTTTTGTATTACTAATTATAAATTAAAAAAAATACTTTAAATATATCTTAAAAAGGTCATAATTAAAAAATTAAAAAAATTTACTTCATATAAATAGATTTGAAAAAGTTATTATATGATTATAAATCATTGTTAGTAGCATTTTGAAATAAATATCTTTGGTATTTTATAAGTTTGTTTATTTATACTACATATGTATAACATTTTGTTGTAATCAGTCTAAAACTACACATTTTTATAAAACTTTTAAGTTATTAATTTTCTGTTTCAAAGTGACAACAGATGACTTTTGGGGCATTTCGATCAAAAAAGTACTTTTTCTAGTAGATTTGGAAGTAGTCTGATCGACCATTTCTTATGACTTTTTAACTTAAATTGTTAGTGAAGTTTTTGCTGAGTATATTCAGGAATTATAAATATGAATTTCAAGTTCTAAAAGTTGAGTTTACTTAAATTTGTTTGTTCGTTTGGTCAAATACAATAAACTAAAGCTAGATTTACACGATTTAATAGTTATTAAATAAATAAATTTTGAAGAAATTTTGCATGTAAAGCGTTTGAAGCATTTTAAAGAGCAATCTTGAAGAAAATTTCAATCGTGTAAATCTAGCTTAATTATTTAAATAATTTAATTTTCATTGATATTTCTTTTATTTCGGCTCGAGTTCATTAAATTTAATTTTTCATTAAATTGTTTTTACTGAAGGTAGGAATTGTTACATGAAAATTATTATTACAATTTATTGATAATTTTTCTTGACTTAGGATTCGAACCTGGGTTGTTGGTTGAATTTACATATGTTTGCACCAAAGTTAGTACTATTGGATAGTAGGCCAGACACAAATTTTTAGCTCTATCAGTCCAGAAGTGCCGGAGTTAGAGGGAAATTTTGGTCATACAGGGTTTTTTTAAAATGAGTGTAACTTTTCACCTATTGGTCCTAGCAAAAATTGTCCAAAGGACTTTAGATAGCTATTTCTTCAATCATTTCGGCACAGTCGAATATAGCACTCTTACTTGTTTTTTTAGTGCAATCATTTAAGTATTTTGAAATCTTTTGACTCCGTTTTAAAAAACTTCACACCATTCAATAACTAGAATCATAACAAGATGCTAGTAATTAGGGAGTACTAAATCCAGCATGTAGCGTTCATGTATCCGACTTTGGGTGCCCCGATAGACTAGGCGACAGTGTGGCAGACTATCAGTCAGAGGGTTGCGGTATCGATTCATGCCAAAGACTCTGGGTGTTTTCTGCAGACAAGCCAAAAAGCTTCGCAGTTTGTGTTTGTTAATAATATTAAAAAAAAGTGAAGAGCCAGGCATTCACAAAAAAGATTAATTTCAGTTTCTTCTTTCTCTTGATCCTAGCAACTGCGACAGTGAGTATTGAAAGGAAGTCCGAGTCTGCTTACATGCTTTCTAATCGTCCAGTAACCAGTTAGGACCGCTATTATTCTCGTTATCTCCTTTCGTTTCTATTTATCATATTTCCTTAGTGGTATTACATTCGAAAGTAGTGCCTGAAGATTTAACTTTTATTGGTCTCAAGCGGTATTGTGACTGATACGGCTGTAGAGACATTTAAACCGAATCCATCTCTGGCCAGTTCGTCTGCCTATTCGTTACCGTTGTAGTCCTTATGTGCAGGGACCCAAACTAGAGTAATGTCAGTTAGACAGTTCTTCGTACCTTGTCTGACTATAATAGATCTTGCAGTATTGGATTTCAGTGACATAAGTGCCGCCTTGCTGTCGACAAAAATTTCAGTGCCGCCGCAAATATTTCTTTCGCACAATAGATTTATCTTTGAACCATCAGTGCATGCAAACTTTTATGTAATATCCGTCAATCATATGATCCCTTTTTCATTATCTTCTGGATGTAATAGTGATTTTTTACACCAAACATCCGACTACACATCACCCCACATAGACTTTGATAAAAAATCACTTGCATAAACTTCATCCTTAATAGCCTCATCTGCCAGTTTAATTAGATTCGAGTTAACAACAATAAGCTATAGTAAAGGATGAATCACCCCCTACTTGGGGTGTTCTCCAACCAACTTGCTTCGACTTTTCGCTGTTTCCAAGATATGCAGTGATAACTCTAGACTTCAACGTGTTCACTATCTAGTTACTGAATTATACATCAGCAATTGAATAATGCACACGTTTTTTTAAATCTACAGAGCACGTTGAATTGCAAGGTTTGTTACATTATTAACACAACCAACCAGCGATGCCAACTTAGCCCTTTTCGGGCTAGATTTAGCCCGATTTTGGTCACTCAAAACGCGATAAAAGAAAATTGGCCCTAAACTAGAAAAGGGGTAAATCAATCTAGCACGGTTTACAATTATACTACGCTTCCACTGTACACGCTTCGCTCTCTATTCATGCTTCACACCCCAATCGTGAGTGAAACAACTTGCTTCACCATACAAAATTTTAAGAGCGAATCAAGTAGAATCATATTGAATCTACTTGCGAAGCACGAAAAATTGCACTCTTCTCTAATTTTTATCGCAAGTTTATCTGCACTAGCTGTAAAAATTTAATATTATTGTAAACAAAGCATTATTGTCTTGTTGCTGGAAGTAAAGAAAGTAAATACGTACGAATGTATGTTTTTTTTTTCAAATAAGCGAACTAATTTTCACTCAGTTTTTTTGTCCATTAAAAAAAATATTTTCCACAAATTGTAAATTCTGTTTTTTTTTATTCTGTTTTTATACCCTTCACCATCGTGAGAAGGGTATATATAAGTTTGTCATTCCGTGTGTAATTTCCACAAAAAAATTTTCCGACCCTATAAAGTATATATATTCTGGATCCTTATAGATAGCGAAGTCGATTAAGCCATGTCCGTCTGTCTGTCTGTCTGTCTGTCTGTCTGTCTGTCTGTCTGTCTGTCTGTCTGTCTGTCTGTCTGTCTCTTGAAATCAGTTTTTTGAAGTCCCCAGATATACTCGGGATCCAAACCTTCAATAATTCTGTCAGAAGTGCTTTCGAGAAGTTTGCTATTTAAAATCAGCAAAATCGGTTTAGGTTAACCAGAGTTATGAACCTATATGTGAGACCACCTCCATAAAAATTTCATATTTTTCATCCATTTTATTGGAATATTTTGAAAACTATTGCAGATAATACCATGAAATTTTGTATACGTTGTTTGTACTATAAAAGAAGAAAGTGTGCGGAAAATAGTAAGAATCGGTCCATGATTTCTTATAGCCCCCATACAAATATATATATTCCCGAAATATGGCTTAATGATAAATAAATGCCTATAAAATTGGAATATCAAGACAAAATTCAGCAAAAATAAGTTTTATACAAAAAGAAATCTCAAAACTAAATTTTTTTTTAATTCGGTCCATGTTTGACCATAGACCCCATATAAAGTCCACTTACAAAATTCACTTAAATACGCATAAAACAGATATAAATAATGTTAAACGGCTAAAATTTGACATAAATACTCTTTATAGGCAAATAAATTATTGTACCAAATTTTATGGTGATCGGCCCAGAAATGGTCATAGCCCCCATACAAAAATCTTCCCGAAATATTGCTCAATTATACATAAATGCCTATAAAATTGGAATATCAAGACAAAATTCAGCAAAACTAAGTTTTGTGCAAAAAGAAATCGCAAAACGAAATTTTTTTTAGTTCGGTCCATATTTGACCATAGACCCCATATAAAGTCCACTTACAAAATTCACTTAAATACGCATAAAACAGATATAAATAATGTTAAACGGCTAAAATTTGACATAAATACTCTTTATAGGCAAATAAATTGCTTTACTAAATTTTATGGTGGTCGGCCCAGAACTGGTCATAGCTCCCATACAAGGACCACATCTGAAAAAGAGATTTTTCCCTATATATATTGTATAAATATCGGTACCGACTCAAAACTTTGCACAGATCATTTAAATATATACAAAAATCATCCCACAAAATTTTGTGAATTTTGGTCTATTTTTACCCGTATGCCCCATATAAAGCCCTCTTCCGAAAATCACTTTAATACTCATAAATCGCTTATAAATAAGGGTACCAATCCAAAATTTTACACAGATCATTTACATACATGCCTAAATCAAACAGCTGGATTTTGAGAATATCGGTTCATATTTGACTATATCCCCCACATAAGACCCACTACCGAAATCCACGTTAATACTAATATATATCTTAAATATACCGTTATTATGATGAAATTCGACGTGAAATATCCTCATATGCATGAAAATAACTGTTCCAAAATATAAGAAGATCGGCCCATAATTTGTCATACCTGTCATATAGAACCATTTCCAAAAAACAAATAAATTCGGGTCAAAAAATATTCTTTTCGGATTTAACCCATATTCGGTCCACATTTTATAATCATGATATATATCGTTGGAAAGGTATTTTTAATACCTTTTATTTAATGTATTACAAATTATCAGACACCCAGTAGTTCCCGAGATATAGGCCTATATATTTTCAACTTAAAGGGCCCGCCCCCTCGAAAATAGGCGTGACCGCCAACAAATTTTTTTTTTTGCTGGTATCTCCTCTAAAAGCCCTATTTGATTTTGTTTTTTTTTTTTTTTTTTTTTTAAGCAAAATCACTAAAACCGAATTGTACCCCTTTTTTTATACTCTGTTTGTTAAGTTACACTCAAGATTATTATGAACATCAGACAGACTCTGCAAATTATGGTAAGAATTGGTAATTAAATCAATTAAAAATGGTGAAAATTAGACAAAATTTCAAAATATTTAACATAAATTATGTTGGTCGTAAAATTGTCTTTCAAACAATATATAAAATACAAATAAAATTTGCACTAAGACTGAATATAAAACACAGAATTAGGATATGCTAGTCCTATAACCAGTGTAGTTTTTGTATTTCTTAGTACGGTTAGGTGGAGGGTATTTAAGATTCGGCACAGCCGAATATAGCACTCTTACTTGTTTTTTATTTATTTATTTATTTTATTTTAGGTCTACGGAATAAATCCTTACAGACCAATTATAAAAAATGTATATAATATACAAAATAATAAAAAAAATAAGACAACCATTTAATTACGCTGATTAAAGTACAAAGTGATATTACGTTTAATTACATTAACATTAACAGAAAAATCAATTAGAAAATAAAATTAATTAAAAACAACTGTCAAATCGAATCAAGTTTTATGGTCATGTAAACAGCATGATTCATAAACATGATTCAGAGAGCGAAGCAGGTGATTCAAGTCGTCGTGGAAACATAGTATTATCTTTTAGCCCGTTATTACTTTTTGTGTCATGAATTTATTCAAAAATAAAATTAGCAACAAAATGTCATTAAATACGTGTAACAGATTAATACACATTAAATATAGCCTAAAAAGAGATAATTATGTTGTTCAAACTACAAAATACCTGACGAAGTGTGCTCAAAAAATAATTCGAATGAAACATATAAAAAATCTAAATATTTTATTGATAGTGTCTTATAGCGTAGACAGACGACACAGTTACCCCCTGGCCCACGATGTCGAACGATAACGTTCGCTTAGATAAGACTTAAGACACAAACTTGATTGTGGAATAAACAAACTTGATTGAGTAAAAAATAGATACGATAAAAAGTTTGTGTCATAAGTCTTATCTAAGCGAACGTTATCATTCGACATCGTGGGCCAGGGGGTAAATGACTATAATTTATAAATATTATGATAAAATATACGATACTATTATTACATGTACATATTTTATAATTAAAAGAAAACTTCGAATACGAAACGGTATACTTTTCCTTTTTTTAATTTATGGGCAAAAGTACTAAAATGTAGAGCAATGGCAGCACTAAATTGTAAATAATAATAAAAAGTTTATGTTTTGTTAATTTTCGTATTGTGGGAAAAGTTGAACACAAATTAGAAATCTCTTATGTAGTTTTCTTAACCATAAAGAACATAAAGAACTAATTTTTATTGTATGTAATATACCTACACACATACATGCACATATCGTGGGTACTCTGACGTTACCTCGTATCTCATAAAACCAGGGACTGTAACTCTTATGACTTTTATCAAAAAAAATCAAGAAATGAGAGTTATTTTTGATTTTTATATTTTTAAATGAAAAATAAAAGTTATTTTTGATTTTTATATTTTTAAATGAAAAATAAAAGTTATTTTTGATTTTTATATTTTTATATCAATAATAGAAATCAATTCAAAATTCGTGACATAGGTTCGCGGTACGCCACCTGTTGAAGAAAACTTATTTGTAATAGATGAAAGCTCCGTTGCAAGCTGTCGATCTGTTTTAGCAGACGGTTTAAGGTCAATGGAGATGAATTATTCGTCTTCGGACGACGATGATACTCCTACGACAATAAATGACAGCGTCCGCAAAGCTTATTTTGAAATAGACAATTACAATGAAAAGCATTTCGATACTTCTGCTAATTTATTGGAATATTGGGAGAACAAAAAATTTGTGTTTCCATGGCTTCGAAAATTAGCTTTAATTATTCATTCTGTACCTGCCACTCAAGTCAGTGTAGAAAGGTCATTTTCAGCATTCAGATTAATATTGGGAGATTTGAGATATAATTTATCTGAGGAACATTTAAAATGAATTATGATGGTAAAATTGAACACCTGAAAACGACCTCTTAACACAGACTTGAATGGCAGCCAAAACTTATAAGCTATTTCTATGCATTCATGTTTTTATAGCTGATAATGGATAAGTCACATAATAAATTATATTCATACAGAAATTTGAATGAAGCAGCATATTATAATACATACGGCATCAACAAATAAATAAGAGGTTTGAATTGATTTTTATTTGATATAAAAATATAATAATCAAAAATAACTTTTATTTTTCATTTAAAAATATAAAAATCAAAAATAACTTATTTTTCATTTAAAAATATAAAAATCAAAAATAACTTTTATTTTTCATTTAAAAATATAAAAATCAAAAATAACTTATTTTTCATTTAAAAATATAAAAATCAAAAATAACTTATTTTTCATTTAAAAATATAAAAATCAAAAATAACTCTTATTTTTGATTGTTAAAATAAAAATCAAAAATTTAAAAATCATGCAATATGTTGGATGCATTTCGCCTAAGAATCATGATGGTGTAATTAAAAGTTTTCTACGATGTTCATTTATGTATGATTTATTTCTTCAAAAATTGAAAAATAACTCTTATTTCCGGTCCCTGCATAAAACACTACTTTACAGGAGAGACAAAAAACATTTTTTTTAGAAAATCTAAATAAAAGCCTTTGAATATTTGTTGTTAATTTGAAAGTTTTATTAACTTCTTATAGATATACATATGTTAATTATGCTTAAGAAATTATTTTATGTTTAATTTTTCGATTAAATTTTGAGATACGAGTTTACGATCCGCTAAACTTACAATGTCATTTACGAGGTATTACATGTATAAATAAATGCAGTATTTTATTTTAAATACTCAGAATAAATGTTTTCTAAGATCAAATTTTAATAACTTAAAACGTGGGCATTTCTTCAAATTTATTTTTTATTCACATTTGACATACTTTTAAACATTAATAGTTATATAAGGCCATGATTATTCATTAATATGAAGTAAATTTCAATAAAAATAATGATAATCCTTATTGATTAATGATTTCAACGATTGAAGATCTTTTGAGCTGTAATAGGTATAACTTCTTGGTACAAAGGATTTGCCTGAACTTCGTTGTACTTCTTAGTCAATCGTTAAGGTAGATTCTTCCACTTATCATCAAGTCGGATATCCAGGCTTTTTACCTGGTGTAATAGATTTACAAGTTTTCATTCTGAATAATTACAACCAAACCAATGATCAACGTACTTCAATTTATGAGGATTTTTTAATCTTGCTTGTTAAATTATCTGCACAAAATTAGCGGCCACATACTGTAAAGTACCTCCTGTTACTCCGGGTTTGAAGCTGTGGTAATGCTCAGCCTGTCCAGGATCCTTTACATAAAATTTTAATTGATAAGACCTTCTTATTTTATTTCCACAGGTTTTTATTTAATTCACTCTTATGTTTCTTTTCTTTTATTGAGAACAAAATGTCGGCTGTATCGTGAACTAATGTAGCTCCTACTATTATTAAATTACAGTATGTAATCCTGTACTGCGATTCACTAACTTTTTTAACGATAATCGTATCGTTAAAATAAATATAACGAAAATTTATCGAATTTGCAATTCAGTAACATTTTTAACGATATTCGCTGTCTGCTGAAGTCAGCTGTTACTCTTAACAAGTTTTTCTCTCGTTATATTAGCGACAAAAATTTTAGTTGTGTTTATTTTATCGATAAAGTGTATTTATTATATAAAGTGTGTATATAAGTTTATTTTGTGTTTATTTATTATATAAAGTGTGTATATAAGTTTATTTTGTGTTTAAAATGGCTTTTGAGTATTTGGCATACGAATTAGCAAGGGATGACCAAATTTTTGACGTTCCAGCAGTTAATCGTCGTATTCTTCGGGATTTGGACAATCCTTTTGAGTTGACAGCGAAGGAATTTCAAAAATTATACCGACTCACTCCGGACTTGGCTGAAAATTTAATTTTTGAGTTAGATGATCAACTAAGAGGATCTAGAATAACATCTATATCGACAGAAAAGCAGGTAAGACATGCCAGCTTCAAGTTAAAATTAATTTTTAAGTATTTTATTTTGCTAGGTGCTTTCGTCTTTACGTTTTTATGCAACTGGATGCTATCAGGGGCTCCTTATAGAATTTGAATTGGTTGCCATTCTGTTAAATGCACTTAAAATGTATGTATATAAATGTAAATAAAATAACAAAATAAAAAGATAATTAAATCATACATTTTTTTACTTACCTTACTTAAGTCAAAATTTACAAAAATAAACAAAACTCCCAAATTATGCACAATTCCATCTGTTTTTTTTTCCATTCTCTTTTGTGCTTTTCGCTTATTTTGACACTTTGTACACAGAGGTGCCACATTTTATTAAATTAAATGAGTACAAAAAAAAAAACAGCTGTATACTATCGTTAAAAAAAGTTACAGAATCACACAATCGTTACTGCAAACGACTATTTATGTCGACAAATGTTACGATTGTCGGATCGTTAAAAGTTAGTGAATCGCAGTACTGGACTCTAATCTTGCCCCTGATTTTTCCGATTGTTAACTTCCAAGAAAAATAGCTTTCACTTTTGCCCTGAGCCAGTGCCCTATAATCCTCCCTCAACGGATGTAAATCTGTTTTAGGTAAGGTAGGATGTAATCCTCCTCTTCTTAACAAAACATAGATTGGTGTCACCAACCTCATTATTTACAGCCCTAGCACTGTTCTGTAATTTTTTTTATGTATTTTCTTCTTACCGGTTTGTCACACGTCTTGCTTGTTCACTTGTACAGCACGAAAGAAAGAAGACTGATTGCTCTATTACATTGACTTATACGAGGTCTGATAAAACAATAACCGTTATTTTAAATTTTTTTTCAAAAAGTATTTATTTATTCATCAATAACCTTCAAAGTAATCTCCTGTTTTGATTTTTCTTTTATCTCTTCAATCGTAGCAAAACGCTTTCCTTTCATCAGTGTCAAAAACTTATACGTAATAAAAAAAAAAATAAAGCGCATTCATTTGATTAAAAATCGTGTACTAATTATATCATAGATTAATCTGAATCAGAGGATAGGTGCTCCAGCTTAAGCATTTTAAGTTTAATATATATTTTCTTTTTCAATAATCCCTCCTTTATTTTATTACGCCGCTGCTCTTCTGCAACTGTTTCTCTGCGATTTCGTCCATTTTTTCTAGGGATCGGTTCATTCGCCTTAAATGTGTAGACACCTCGTCAAGCTTTTTGAAACAGTTTTCATGGAAGTTTTTAGATCAATCATAAAACTCTTTCTGGGCATATATTTGCTGTATCAGCAAAGACAAGGTGTCGAACTATATTTCGATACGTGTCGAGTAAGCAAAGCATTCGATACATATCGAATCGTTATTTTTAGTCAATTGTAATAGATGTAAAACATATGCTTTTGAATGTCAACAAAAAAAAAGACGTACATTTTTATATTCAATTCAAAAGATTAGTGTAAAATATTGTTAAATTTAAATTAATAAAAATAAAAATTTATTTTTCTTTGCTTTTTTATTTATCCTCATCAGACTCCGAGGAAGAAAAAAGGTGCGCATTAGAAAAGAAATAAGAGATAAAAGTGATCCATTATCTTTATCGGCAACCGCCCAAGATAAATATAAGTATGTAAATCTAGATTTGAATTATTTTTTTTATTTTTGGTTTTGGCTTTTGGCAAATGGAAGTTTTCAATACACGTTGGAGAATGATTATTTAATAGGATTAGGACAAAGCACAGTATCTCAAATTGTTACCCACGTTATAAATGAAATTGAAATAAAACTTTGCCACAACTTTGGGTACGTAATTTCCGCCAAAAATACGTATGTAACTTGACTTGACTTTGTGTCCTTGAATATAATTTGTTGGCCAATTGATCCCATATCCTATCTGACACTATTCTCCCTTGGCCGCAATTGGGTAAAATATTTTTAGCCAACTGAGGGTGCTCGGCCATAAATTCTGCCATAATTTCTATTTGGAGTGCATTTATTTTGTTTGTGTTTGTCATGTCAAAACAAGAGGTACTTCCCAACAGACCAAAAAATAAGTAAAGTATAATAGTACTTTAGAAGAAGCTTTTTTCAAAAAAAATACTAAAGTTTTTTTAAATCATGTTTGAGAAACTATTAGCTTTCACAATACGTTTTTAAACATAGTATATAATAAATAGTATACAATATATATATATTAAACATGCTTGTCATATTTTGTCATTGTTAATTTTGATTTGAAATAAAAAATTATATTTGGAAAAATGTTTTGTTTATCCAAAAAGTTTTGATTTTTTTGTGGAAAAAGTTACCCCCTGGCCCACGATGTCGAACAATAACGTTTGCTTAGATAATACTTAAGACACACACTTGATTGTGGAATAAACAAACTTGATTGAGTAAAAAATAGATACGATAAAAAGTTTGTGTCTTAAGTCTTATCTAAGCGAACGTTATCGTTCGACATCGTGGGCCAGGGCGTAACTTTTTCCTTTTTTAACTACGAATGCCATTAAAGTTTTTTTTAATTTATTTTTTTAAGGAGAAAGACTTGTCGTCGGTAGCCAAAGCTCCGAGTTTTCTTATTTGCAAGCATAACCAAATTCTACAATTATTGGAATAAGCTTATTCTACAATTGTAGGTATAAGCGTATCTTTATTTAGTTTAATAAAATATTATTTGGAGAAGCTTTTTCTAAAATTGAGAATATAAGTTTATTAAATAATTATTTCAGTACTATTATCACGAGGGTTCCTTTTTGATTATTCTACAATAATTTAAAAGTGTTTTTCTATAGTTTCTCAAGTTTTTTTAAAGCTTAAGGCTAATGCTCGCAAGCTTTATTATAATATTTTTCTAAAGGGTTTTGGTCTATTGGGTTGTTTTATTACATACATACATACATGCATACATACTCGTATGTTCTATATACATATGTAAGTTAAATAAACTTACATTTTTTATTTGCACAAAATTTGAAGAGAAATGTTGATTTCTATACGATTGCCACTAACGTATCGAACGACAGATCGAGTGATGTAACTTATACTTTGTTTCCACGGTACATGCTTCGCTCTCTATTCATGCTTCACACCCCAATCATGAGCGAAACAACATGCTTCACCATACAAAATTTTAAGAGCGAATCAAGTAGATTCATATTGAATCTACTTGCGAAGCACGAAAAATTGCACTCTTCTCTAATTTTTATCGCAAGTTTATCTGCACTAGCTGTAAAAATTGAAGATTTTTGTAAACAAAGCAAATTATTTTCTTGTTGCTGGAAGTAAAGAAAGTAAATACGTACGAATGTATGCTTTTTTTAAATAAACTAACTAATTTCCACACACTTTTTGTTTGTCCATTAAAAAAAATTATTTTCCACAAATTGTAAATTCTGTTTTTATACCCTTCACCATCGTGAGAAGGGTATATATAAGTTTGTCATTCCGTGTGAAATTTCCACAATATAATTTTCCGACCCTATAAAGTATATATATTCTGGATCCTTATAGATAGCGAAGTCGATTAAGCCATGTCCGTCTGTCTGTCTGTCTGTCTGTCTGTCTGTCTGTCTGTCTGTCTGTCTGGATGTTGAAATCAGTTTTTTGAAGTCCCAAGATATGTTCGGGATCCAAACCTTCAATAATTCTGTCAGAAGTGCTTTCGAGAAGTTTGCTATTTAAAATCAGCAAAATCGGTTTAGGTCAACCAGAGTTATGAACCAATATGTGAGACCACCTCTATAAAAATTTGAGATTTTTCGTCCATTTTATTGCAATATTTTGAAATATATTGCAGATAATACCATGAAATTTTGTATACGTTGTTTGTACTATAAAAGAAGAAAGTGTGCGGAAAATAGTAAGAATCGGTCCATGATTTCTCATAGCCCCCATACAAATATATATATTCCCGAAATATGGCTTAATGATAAATAAATGCCTATAAAATTGGAATATCAAGACAAAATTCAGCAAAAATAAGTTTTATACAAAAAGAAATCTCAAAACGAAATTTTTTTTTAGTTCGGTCCATGTTTGACCATAGACCCCATATAAAGTCCACTTCCAAAATTCACTTAAATACGTATAAAACAGATATAAACAATAGTAAACGGCTAAAATTCGACATAAATAATCTCTATAGGCAAATAAATTGTTGTACTAAATTTTATGGTGGTCGGCCCAAAATTGGTCATAGCTCCCATACAAGGACCACATTTGAAAAAGACATTTTTCCCTATATATATTGTATAAATATCGGTACCGACTCAAAACTTTGCACAAATCATTTAAATATATACAAAAATCATCCCACAAAATTTTGTGAATTTTGGTCTATTTTTACCCGTATGCCCCATATAAAGCCCTCTTCCGAAAATCACTTTAATACTCATAAATCTCTTATAAATAAGGGTACCAATCCAAAATTTTACACGGATCATTTACATACATGCCTAAATCTAACTGCTGGATTTTGAGAATATCGGTCCATATTTGACTATGTCCCCCACATAAGGTCCACTACCGAAATCCACGTTAATACTAATATATATCTTAAATATACCGTTATTATGTTGAAATTCGAGGTGAAATATCCTCATATGCATGAAAATAACTGTTCCAAAATTTAAGAAGATCGGCCCATAATTTTTCATAGCTGCCATATAGAACCATTTCCAAAAAACAAATAAATTCGGGTCAAAAAATATTCTTTTCGGATGTAACCCATATTCGGTCCACATTTTATAATCATGATATATATCGTTGGAAAGGTATTTTTAATACCTTTTATTTAGTGCATTACAAATTATCAAGCACCCAGTAGTTCCCGAGATATAGGCCTATATATTTTCAACTTTACGGGCCCGCCCCCTCGAAAATAGGCGTGACCGCCAACAAATTTTTTTTTTGCTGGTATCTCCTCCAAAAGCCCTATTTCATTTTGTTTTTTTTTTTTTTTTGTTGAGCAAAATCACTAAAACCGAATTGTACCCCTTTTTTTATACTCTGTTTGTTAAGTTACACTCAAGATTATTATGAACATCAGACAGACTCTGTAAATTATGGTAAGAATTGGTAATTAAGTCAATTAAAAATGGTAAAAATTAGACAACATTTCAAAATATTTAACATAAATTATGTTGGTCGTAAAATTGTCTTTCAAACAATATATCAAATACTAATAAAATTTGCACTAAGACTGAATAGAAAACACAGAATTAGGATATTCTAGTCTAGTGTAGTTTCTGTATTTCTTCTTACGCTTAGGTGAAGGGTATTTAAGATTCGGCACAGCCGAATATAGCACTCTTACTTGTTTTTTATTCTGTTTGTTTATTAAAAACACCTGTCAAATCGAATCAAGTTTTTTAGTCATGTAAACAGCATGTTTCATAAACATGATTCAGAAGGCGAAGCCGGGGATTCAAGTCTTTTTTTTTTTTTTTTGCATATTCTTTTTATTGTATCTTCATTTTAAATGAACTAACAATAGGTATTCAAATCCTAAAGCTAAAGTTAATTAAGATAAGTCCAGCCAATGCTAGACAAAATCTAGTTTTCAAATTCGATAGGATATAATGAGCAACTTGTATTTATTCATCTGAGAGCGGTGGTGTCCCTCCTTCTCAAACGGCTATGACCGGAATGTTGTAAGATGTCTCGAGCGAGGGGATTTGGATGAGTTTCCAGCTTACCCAAATAAAGGGCCACGTGTTTAGTTATTTCCCATTTGACAAGTGGAACATCAAGATCGTTGTGTATGTTGTTGTTTTTAATATAC
The DNA here is from genome assembly GCA_916048285.2 of Bellardia pandia. NCBI lineage: Eukaryota > Metazoa > Arthropoda > Insecta > Diptera > Calliphoridae > Bellardia > Bellardia pandia. Next base: position 68,196,797 of record OU696533.1, read on the forward strand.
CAAGGAGCGGTAGTTATCATTCGTAGAATTTTGTTTTGACGGCGTTGAATTTTCTCAATATTGGAGTTGGAGGCAGTGCCCCATAACTGGATACCATAGCACCAAATTGGCTTTAAGATTGAGTTGTAGAGTAGAAGCTTACAATCGAGCCGAAGGACGGAGTTTCTGCCGATGAGCCAATGAATTTGGGCTGCTTTCAGTTTCATTTGAGTCAGCTTAGCATCTATATGTGGTTTCCATGTGAGGCGACGGTCCAGATGAATACCAAGATATTTCACGTGTGAGTTTTGAGGCACTATATGGTCATTAATACGAATAGGGGGACATGATTCCCTACGTAGAGTAAATGTTACGTGGGTGCATTTCTGTTCATTTATTTTTATTCCCCATTGTCTTGCCCATTTCTCCACTTGCGTTACGTGGTGCTGTAATTGAATCGAGGCATCTTTTGGATCTTTGTGAGTACTGAGAAATGCCGTATCATCAGCAAATGTTGACGTGTGAATTTCATTGTTTGTTGGCATGTCTGCTGTGTACAGCAAGTATAGAATTGGTCCTAAGATACTACCTTGAGGGACGCCAGCACCTATAGGTTGAGGACGGCTTAAATAATCACCTTCTTTAATCATAAACTGACGGTCGATTAAGTATTTCCATAGTAGGTGTTGAAGATTCACCGGCAAGTTCTGCTTTAATTTAGATATCAGGCCTTCATGCCATACTTTGTCGAAAGCTTGAGAGACGTCAATAAAGAGTGCCGAACAGTATCTCTTTTCCTCAAAGGTTTTTCATATGACTTGTACCAATCTATGTGTTTGTTCTATTGTACTGTGTTGACGTCTGAAGCCAAACTGGTGATTGGGAATGCAGTTGTTTTCATTCAAAATCGGAGTCAGCTTGGTTATAAGCAATTTCTCGAATAATTTGGACATAGTTGGTAATAGACTTATTGGCCTATACGACTCAACTTTGCAAGGATCTTTTCCCGGCTTAGGAATCATCTTTACTAATGCAATTTTCCAAACCGGAGGGTAGTACTCAAGCCGTAAGATGGCATTAAAAATAAAGAGGATTAATCTTTTTGCAATGCGAGGCAGCTCAAAAATCATTTTATTGCTGATTTTATCAAACCCAGGTGCTTTTTTAACATTTAAATTATCAATAGCCTCAACAACCTCCAGATATTGAAATCTTATTTGTACAGGTGGTCTGGCAACAACAGGCGGTAGTTCGCTAATGTCAGTATCCGTATTGGGAGTGAATACATTTTTTAAATGACTTACGAAAAGGTTGCCTTTTTCTTCGTTATTTCGTGCCCAAGATCCGTTCAAAGTACGCAGTGGAGGTTTTGCGATTACGGGTTTTCTTAGATTTCGGACTGCACGCCATAATGAATAATTTGACTGGGAAGTTGCGTCTAGACCTTCCAGATGTTGTTTGAGAGACTCTGCTTTTTGCGCTTCTAGCAAGATCCTAAGATTTTTGGTACATTCTCTCAACCTAGTTTTAAGTTGGGGCGATCTCTTCGGACTCTCCTTTTTTCAGACAATAGTTGCTCAACATCTGCAGAAAAAACTCTGTTGTACCTATTCGGGCGGTAAGTGGAAGAAGCATGTTCTGCGGCTTTCTCGACATGTTCATTAAGACTTTTTATACAGGCATCGATGTCTTCAGCAGTTTTTAACGGGAGTTTCTCTGTGCAGTGAGTGCTGATGTATTTTTTGTATTTTAGCCAATTCAGATGTTTGACAAGAAGTAAGGCATCAGTTACGATTTGCTGAGGACTTCTGATGGTGATTACAGTGGGTGAGTGATCTGAAGAAGCCTCGACTTCAATGAGTTCCGGGGATACCCCTTTCGCCACGCCGAAATCGATAACGTCAGGAATTTTTTCCTGGTCAGTTGGCCAATAAGTTGGTTGACCAGTTGAAATCACATTCAGTCCCATTTCAGACAGGGAGTCGTACAAGATACGACCTTTATGGCTAACGAGTCGTGAGCCCCAGAAACGGCTACCTAGTGATTTGTAAAAATCTCTATACTGATCTTTTGTTATTGATTCAAGTCGTCAAGTATAATACTATGTTTCCACGGTACCTGCTTCGCTCTCTATTCATGCTTCACAACCCAATCATGTGCGAAACAACTTGCTTCACCATACAAAATTTTAAGAGCGAATCAAGTAGATTCATATTGAATCTACTTGCGAAGCACGAAAAATTGCACTCTTCTCTAATTTTTATCGCAAGTTTATCTGCACTAGCTGTACAAATTTAATATTATTGTAAACAAAGCAAATTATTTTCTTGTTGCTGGAAGTAAAGAAAGTAAATGCTTACGAATGTATGTTTTTTTCAAATAAGCTAACTAATTTCCACTCACTTTTTTTGTTCATTAAGAAAAATTATTTTCCACAAATTGTAAATTCTGTTTGTTTATTAAAGACAACTGTCAAATCGAATCAAGTTTATTAGTCATGTAAACAGCATGATTCATAAACATGATTCAGAAGGCGAAGCAGGTGATTCAAGTCGTCGTGGAAACCTAGTATTAGTTACTTACTCGATATCGACTGCTATCATCTCAAATTACGATACCTTTCATTCGATATCTACACAGTAAAAAAAATTCGTGTTTTTTGAAGCACTTAAGAGAAAAAGCGCACAACCGAGCGCTTCAATAAAAGCGTTTTTTTGAAGCAGTAATTGCTTACGAATCAAATATACAAAAAATATGCTTTAGTGCTGACAACGAAGAAGGTTTTAAAGCGCAAAACAAATATGAAATTATAGCCTACAGATTTGCGTATGACAACGATAGTCAATTACAAAACGAATTTCGTGCTTCTCAGCTACTATGCATTTTTCTTAAGCAAAAACATTCAGATATAATTAAAAAACACTTTAGGAAAGTGCTTTATTTGCATGTTTGCTTAGGTTAAAAGAAGCACTTATTGTCAGCAGAAAGTAGTCCTCCAAACCGAGAACACCTCATACAAAAATCATGCATCCCATCAGCAGGTTTGAAGCTATTTTACGTATGAATTCATACATAAAACCTGCTCCTTTTGGAGCACATTTTTTACTGGTTAATGTCATGATGCCAAAATAAAAAATTTCGATCAACTTTGCTCGGTATCGAATGTGGTGATTAGACCCCTGAACTTCCTCCTTGGATCGTTTATGGTAGCCGCAAGCAATATCCTGCTTTGTTGACGTTAAACTTGCCAGCTTTTCGTATTGCTCTGGTGTCGTTGTTTTTGACCTGGAAAACTAAATAAATTGTCTGCTTTCCTGTTTGTAGTGACAGTAATTCAAAACTCCTTCGTTCTACCTTTATACATTTGTTTGGCCGGACAACAAAAATTTATATAAATCACTTTTTAAACATTTTATACTTAAGCATGGTACTCTGTTAAAATTTGCGAAATTTGTTGAGCAACATCAATTATTTCGTTTGAAAATGTTGACAATAGCAAGTGGTGACAATGCCGCGATTTAGAAGAAAATTGTCGTTTTTATTGCCCTTAGGTATGCAACATTGACTATTTTATATAAATAAAAACCATATGTTTTTTATTTTATATATTAAAGAAATGGATACAAAAATTACTACAGTAGCATTAGTTCGCATTTATATGGGCTTTTGATAGTATTTCGCACGAAATGACGAACAGAATACCATGCTTAATGATGAAAATTGGTGTTAAATTTCAGAGTTTGCTGGACATTTGAATAATTTTAAGCATGAATAAATGCTGGTTATTTAAGTAGCTATATTAGATGGTGTTTTTCAGCTCTTCCTGATTTTAATATTCTGTTGTGGTAAATTTTGAAGATAATACAAGGTGTTGAAAAAATGTTGGAATTGGCTTAAATATTAGAATCCAAAACTTTTTATGCAACAGATTTTTCAAGAACTTGTCTGGCGCAGAATATAATTTCTTTACAAGCACCAAGTATCTTAGATTTTAGGTGTTTGAAGTGTAGGTTTTTATAACCAATACCAGGAATTTTAAATATGGCGCCAAATCTATTGAAATAATTGATCTTTATTAGAAAAGAATATAAAATTCCTAATAAAAATTTTTATTTTACCCGTAAGGATGTGGCAACCAGGAATAAGGTGATATAAATTTAATTGTATCCTTTAACTCAGGATTATATTTCACATTTGTTAGTTGTGGGAGTAAAAATTTTGGTTTTATAACAAACGTTTTGAAATTATTATTGAAAATGTGGTGTAATTATATAATTTTGTTTTTTTTTCAACTTTTAATAATTTCTATGACTTTCTCACTCAAAGTTTTATTGGTTATGAAACGTGTTTTAGCCCATAAGGGTTTTTATATGATCAGCAAATATACTAGTCAAATTGCTGAATAAAATGTGCGCCAACTATAAATGTATATGAAAGTAACTAGTTACCAATACATCTTAAATTAAATTTTTTTTTTCTTGCGAGTGGTAAAAATTTTTAGATATTAAGTCAAAAATCCAGATTCAAAAATAAGTTGTAATTTTAGCGATTTTTCAATCTTTTACAAATTTTCTAGTTTTAACATTTTTACATTTTAAATTTTCATCAATAGAAAATAAACATATTAAATAAAATGGTTTTAAATGGGCAATTGAACTTGGTATAGTAAATATGATATCTTTAGTTAATAATTCGAATAATAACTATAATATTTATAATACATAATGGCAATTTGAGTCGAATTTATTTATGAATTTAAAATACTAAAAAAATGTGAAAATTCTATTAACGTGATAAAAATATTGTCTCTCATGCCAGCAACTATACAGGGGATTTACATTTTTTGGCTTTTGAACCAAACTTATAATGAAACCTACAGTCTTCATTGTTACTGTTTCTTAATTTTGATCTCTTGCATGAGAAACTTCTTTGACGACTCCTACCTCGACCAAATTTGTTGGAATAATTCTTGTAAAGTATCATTTTGTGGTGTTGTTATTGATGAAACATTTAGGGGACGGGCGATATCAATAATTTTATCAGCTTGTTGTGCAAGTTTAGTTATATCTTGTTGTTCGCTAATAGCTAGATTCTCCGGAAGTTGTTCCAAAAATAATGATCTGATAACATTATCTCCGACTTGACCACGTCCTAAGTTTTGCATAGTTCTTAAAAAATGAGATGTGTCCACTGAGTAATCTCTTAAGCTTCTTTTCATCGGATTCTCTGAATAGATTTATAACACTGCTTTACAAATTTTTAAATTTGGAAAAATACCAAGAACGCCACTTGCCTAGATAAGTTAATTGGGACCTCCTGAACACGAAAAACGCTGTAATTTTTTTTCTAAGTACCGTTTTTTAGATAACGGTACTTTTGTGTTTTTCGGTATATGGTCCCATTCAAACCCTTGTGGAGCCTAACCGAAGAGCCTGATCGAGATCAATGGCATATCGTTGGAAAGGTAATCGAATGCCTTTTCCGCCGATATGCTGCAAATTTCTATCTGATAAGAAATAGCTGAGTTATGGCACCTCAAAGTTCAAAATTTGTCTATTTTTTACGTTTTTTTCAAAATTTTTCTTTTTTATTTCGTTGTTTTTCTACGTTACAGTTAATATCTGGAATGTTTTATTTTTTATCCAAATAGTTTATTTAATTACCAACATTTTAAGCGTAATTTGAAAAAAATCGGATGAAAAATAAAGTTTTTATTAAGGATTTTGTGGAACGACAATATTTTTATCTTCATTGCTTACACACTAGCAAGAGTTCAAGTCGCTCGTCATTTTAATTTAAAGTTTTTGAATTTACGCCGAATATAGTGTGTAAGCAATGAAGATGAAAATATTGTCGTTCCACAAAATCCTTAATAAAAACTTTATTTTTCATCCGATTTTTTTCAAATTACGCTTAAAATGTTGGTAATTAAATAAACTATTTGGATAAAAAATAAAACATTCCAGATATTAACTGCAACGTAGAAAAAAAAACGAAATAAAAAAGAAAAATTTTGAAAAAAACGTAAAAAATAGACAAATTTCGAACTTTGAGGTGCCATAACTCAGCTATTTCTTATCAGATAGAAATTTGCAGCATATCGGCGGAAAAGGCATTCGATTACCTTTCAAACGATATGCCATTCATCTCGATCGGGCTCTTCGGTTGGGCTCCACAAGGGTTTGAATGGGACCATATACCGAAAAACACAAAAGTACCGTTATCTAAAAAACGGTACTTAGAAAAAAAAAATTACAGCGTTTTTCGTGTTCAGGAAGTCCCAATTAACTTATCTAGGCATGTGGCGTTCTTGGTATTTTTTGGCTGTAAACCAGTGTAATTCTCCTCTTAAGCGTTTCGTATTTATGACCAACCGGGGCAGTTTCAAGAATGTCAATCACCAAGTCTAACGTACTAGCATCAATATTTGCAACTAAGTGACGAAATTTGGTTTCGTCTGATGAGATTTTTCCAATTGACAAAATTGATTCTATTTGCAGAAACCATACACTAGGGTTTTTAGACCAAAATAGAGGAAATTTCTGGAGTTGAATTGATGTTACAGAAATTTCTTGAGGTGGGTCTGTGTTATTTAATGCATCGCCTATTGCTTGATCCAAAAAAGTATTGTCGTTGTTTCCTCTTTGTCGGGTGTGGGTAAGAGACATCTTATAATATCGGGGTCATCAATTGTAGAGACTTATTTAAGATGTTTTCGTATTAAAATTTAAATCAAGAATAATAATTTTATTGAAAATTTTTATAAAACATAAAGCACGATGGCCACGTATCAACTGAATTGACAAATAAGGCTGAATTTCAGTTTATGGGGGACACCCCTAGAGAAAAAATCTAAATATGCCATCCCCTTCAGAATGTTCCCAGGAGTACGAAAATCATAATGAAAAAGGGGGCTCACGCCCCCTATGGGCGTGGCAGTCGAAAAACGACCCGGCCCACCTACGTAGACAATATGGGTATCAAATGAAAGCTAATGTCTTCACGATTCCAAAAATAGCCATAGTTGCCAGATCGGGCGGTTTTTGCAGCCGATACGGCCATTTTTGTTAAATAGGGGCGTGGGTGAAAAACGACCCATGCCACCTACTTAGGCAATATTGGTATCAAATGAAAGGAAATGTCTTCACGATTCCAAAAATGCCCGTAGTTGCCAGATCGTCCAGAATTTGAGGAAGATATGTTAATTTTTATAAAATGGGGGAAGGACTTTTTTTGTTTATTTCTTTTTAGCTCGGCCAGAGGCCGAGCACTCGAGATCCCCGCCGTCTAGAATTAAGACATACTGGAGTTAAAAACCCCTAAGCCCGGCCGTAGGCCGGTCACGCAGAAAAACTTTACTAAGCGAAGCCAGTATAACAAATTTTCATTAATCAATCAGAAGCTTTCAAGAGTTTTCCTCGTTTCTTAATTTTGTACTTATCCTCATTTATGATTTGACTCTTGACACGAGAACATCACTAAATATGGATTGCGTTACTGCCTTTGACATTCACGACTGGGGTCGTGAATTGGACGATACGGCTATTTTTGGAATCGTGAAGACATTTCCTTTCATTTGATACCAATATTGCCTAAGTAGGTGGCATGGGTCGTTTTTCACCCCCGCCCCTATTTAACAAAAATGGCCGTATCGGCTGCAAAAACCGCCCGATCTGGCAACTATGGCTATTTTTGGAATCGTGAAGACATTAGCTTTCATTTGATACCCATATTGTCTACGTAGGTGGGCCGGGTCGTTTTTCGACTGCCACGCCCATAGGGGGCGTGAGCCCCCTTTTTCATTATGATTTTCGTACTCCTGGGAACATTCTGAAGGGGATGGCATATTTAGATTTTTTCTCTAGGGGTGTCCCCCATAAACTGAAATTCAGCCTTATTTGTCAATTCAGTTGATACGTGGCCATCGTGCTTTATGTTTTATAAAAATTTTCAATAAAATTATTATTCTTGATTTAAATTTTAATACGAAAACATCTTAAATAAGTCTCTACAATTGATGACCCCGATATTATAAGATGTCTCTTACCCACACCCGACAAAGAGGAAACAACGACAATACTTTTTTGGATCAAGCAATAGGCGATGCATTAAATAACACAGACCCACCTCAAGAAATTTCTGTAACATCATTATGATTTTCGCACTCCTGGGGTCATTTAAGGGGGCGTGGCATTTTTTTTTTTTCCCAGGGGTGTCCCCCATAAACTGAAATTTTGCCACAAATAATATGTATGTATTGGTAATATTTAGTTTGACTTAACACAGCAACGTATCAAACTCAAACCGTCAAATTTAATTTCAAAGCTGTTTTTTAAAAAGTAAGAATGTGTGGTTTATTTGGTCGCAAAATATTTTTAATGTTTACAAATTTATTTTTTTAGAAATATGAATGATATAGAAAATTTTTGCAAAGCTATTGCTCTGGCATATGCAGGAAAAAAAGAAGCAAAAAAAATGGCGTAAAGCGACTTTGGATGAAAAACTGGCACAAGAAAAGAAATGAATTTACTCACGAAAATTTACTTAATGGTTCTCCAAGCGATTTTCGAATTTTTTTTGCTCATGAGTGAAGACAAGTATGAAGAACTTTTAACTTTGGTTGGCTCGAAAATTAAAAAAACAGGATACTGCAATGCGTGAATCAATTTCTCCGAATCAACGCCTTTCCACAACCTTGCGTTTTCTGGCTACGGGTAATTCATTTGCTGATTTAAAATTTACCAGCGTTATTTCGGAATGAGCAATTGGTCGCATTGTTATGGAAACTTGTATAGAAATAAATAAGGCATTAAAAAATTACATAAAGGTGTATAAAATGCAATTTTTGATTCATTTATTAATTAATTTATTTAAATATGTACAAAAAAAGAAAAAAGAAGAAGTGACTCATTGAAAAGATGAAACATATCGTGTCAGTGACCCTTCCGACGTCTCACCTTGTAAGGTATAATTATTTTCCGGGTTTATTTGTGGCGATACGAGTGGTACTGGAACTTTCATAATAGGTGTGCTACTTCGAGTTAAAGTGCCATCGCTGTAATTGGAAGCTGGAGTTTGGGACGAACTGCATCCACTGAAATAAGCGAATGGTGAAGGAGTTGCAATGTTTATATGCACAGCATTTCTATGCAATGTGCCCATTTGGCCTTCAAAAAGGATTTCATTTATAAATTTTTGAGCGTATGTTGAGGCGTTTAGCTGCCAAAATCATTAACTCTTCCGCCGCATCTGACTTTTTACGCTTCTTTTCCCAATTCTGCAAACAAAAATTAATATATTGATTAATATATGTATGTGTTTCTATTTACAGATTCCTTCAAACGAAGATGAGTGGAAAAAATGCAACAGACTTCTATCGCCGTTGGAATTTTCCTAACTGCTTAGGAGCCATCGATGGCACTGCTTAGGAGCCATTTGGGTCATTCTACTATAATTACAAAAAGTTTTTTAGCATTGTTTTATTGGCAGTAGTAGATGCGAACTACGAGTTTATTATGGTGGATGTTGGCACAAACGGAAGAGTATCGGATGGCGGAGTACTAAGCAAGACCAAATTTGGAGAAGCATTTTCTGAAGGTGCATTGAATCTGCGGAAACTATGCATATTGCCATCAACAAATACTAAATTGCCTTTTGTTTTTGTGGGAGATGATGCGTTTCAGCTGTCACCTAATTTAATGAAACCGTATTCCCAAACAGGGCTTACCGAGGAGCAACGCATTTTTAATTATCGCTTGAGCCGCGCCCGACGCATCGTAGAAAATGCTTTTGGTATATTAGTATCCCGATTTAGAGTGTTGCAAGGAGCAATTGGGCTTTCGCCAGAAAAAGTTCAAACAATTGTATTGACGTGCTAGACTACATATCTGAAGGCTCAGTTGATAGTGAGAATTTGCTGGTTGGAAAAATAGTTGATGGTTTATGGAGGGAAGATTCCCATTCTACACCATTACAAAGCAGTCACTCAAGAAATTCGTCAAACACTGTTAAATTAATTAGGGACCAATTTTGAAATTATTATACCCTTCACCATCGTGAGAAGGGTATATATAAGTTTGTCATTCCGTGTGAAATTTCCACAATATAATTTTCCGACCCTATAAAGTATATATATTCTGGATCCTTATAGATAGCGAAGTCGATTAAGCCATGTCCGTCTGTCTTCAAAGCTTATGTTATGCTTTGAAAATGCTATACGAAGTGTAGCGAAATATTAGCAATAAAGAATTTTTACATACACTTGACCTCGAGCTCGAACAATTTTATTTCTTGAAAATTATAACTGAAAGGTCGGATAAAAACAACACTAATTTTGAAATATATTGCAGATAATACCATGAAATTTTGTATACGTTGTTTGTACTATAAAAGAAGAAAGTGTGCGGAAAATAGTAAAAATCGGTCCATGATTTCTCATAGCCCCCATACAAATATATATATTCCCGAAATATGGCTTAATGATAAATAAATGCCTATAAAATTGGAATATCAAGACAAAATTCAGCAAAAATAAGTTTTATACAAAAAGAAATCACAAACCGAATTTTTTTTTTAGTTCGGTCCATATTTGACCATAGACCCCATATAAAGTCCACTTACAAAATTCACTTAAATACGCATAAAACAGATATAAATAATGTTAAACGGCTAAAATTTGACATAAATACTCTTTATAGGCAAATAAATTATTGTACCAAATTTTATGGTGATCGGCCCAGAAATGGTCATAGCCCCCATACAAAAATCTTCCCGAAATATTGCTCAATTATACATAAATGCCTATAAAATTGGAATATCAAGACAAAATTCAGCAAAGATAAGTTTTGTGCAAAAAGAAATCGCAAAACGAAATTTTTTTTAGTTCGGTCCATATTTGACCATAGACCCCATATAAAGTCCACTTACAAAATTCACTTAAATACATATAAAACAGATATAAATAATGTTAAACGGCTAAAATTTGACATAAATACTCTTTATAGGCAAATAAATTATTGTACCAAATTTTATGGTGATCGGCCCAGAAATGGTCATAGCCCCCATACAAAAATCTTCCCGAAATATTGCTCAATTATACATAAATGCCTATAAAATTGGAATATCAAGACAAAATTCAGCAAAGATAAGTTTTGTGCAAAAAGAAATCGCAAAACGAAATTTTTTTTAGTTCGGTCCATATTTGACCATAGACCCCATATAAAGTCGACTTCCGAAATTCACTTAAATATGCATAAAACAGATATAAATAATGTTAAACGGCTAAAATTTGACATAAATACTCTTTATAGGCAAATAAATTGTTGTACTAAATTCTATGGTGGTCGGCCCACAACTGGTCATAGCTCCCATACAAGGACCACATCTGAAAAAGACATTTTTCCTTATATATAAATATCGTTACCGACACAAAACTTTGTACAGATCATGTACATATATACAAAAATCATTCCACACAATTTTGTTAATTTCGGTCTATTTTTAACCGTATGCCCCATATAAATCCCTCTTCGGAAAATCCCTTTAATACTCATAAATCGCTTATAAATAAGGGTACCAATCCAAAATTTTACACGGATCATTTACATACATGCCTAAATCTAACTGCTGGATTTTGAGAATATCGGTCCATATTTGACTATCTCCCCCACATAAGGTCCACTACCGAAATCCACGTTAATACTAATATATATCTTAAATATACCGTTATTACATTGAAATTCTACGTGAAATATCCCCATATGCATGAAAATAACTGTTCCAAAATTTAAGAAGATTTAAGATAATTTGTCATACCTGCCATATAGAAGCATTTCCAAAAACAAATAAATTCGGGTCAAAAAATATTATTTTCGGATTTAACCCATATTCGGTCCATATTTTATAATCATGATATATATCGTTGGAAAGCTATTTTTAATACCTTTTATTTAAAGTATTACAAATTATCGGACACCCAGTAGTTCCCGAGATATACCCCTATATATTTTCAACTTTAAGGGCCCGCCCCCTCGAAAATAGGCGTGGCCGCCAAAAATTTTTTTTTTGCTGGTATCTCTTCTAAAATCCCTATTTGTTTTTTTTTTTTTTTAACAAAATCACTAAAACCGAATTGTACCCCTTTTATACTCTGTTTGTTAAATTACACTAAAGATTATTATGAACATCAGACAAACTCTATAAATTATGGTAAGAATTGGTAATTAAATCGATTAAAAATAGTGAAAATTAGACAAAATTTCAAAATATTTAACATAAATTATGTTGGTCGTAAAATTGTCTTTCAAACAATATATCAAATACTAATAAAATTTGCACTAAGACTGAATAGAAAACACAGAATTAGGATATTCTAGTCTAGTGTAGTTTCTGTATTTCTTATTACGCTTAGTGTGTTATTTTCAATGTCTCTTTATTTAATGGCGCTTTATATATAGGTGTTGTATAATTCAAATATATCTTAATGTACTAAACTTAATGTATAGTGTTGGAAAATGCTATAACACTTAAGCTATGTTTAGTTCATTTATAACAGAGTTATAAATGATTATAAACATTAACCCATTATCATAACACTTAGGTGAAGGGTATTTAAGATTCGGCACAGCTGAATATAGCACTCTTACTTGTTTTAATAACGAAGGTCAAGTTTCTTGGCAAAAAAAAATTTGTAAGCACCAAAAATAAATAAAAATAAATTATATATAAAAAGCACTTACCATTTTATCATTTTCATCTGTCATGGACGTTTGTGATGCATACGGCTTCTCATTGTCCCTGAGAATATCAATAGCATCGAAATAGTACAATCTATGTTCGTACTCCTCTTCTACACCGGCGCCACTTTTCTCGAACTTCTCTATTCTCCTTAGTTCTTTTCTGTAGGCGGTTTTTATTAATTTTTTGCGTTAAAAGTTTTTTTCCGCGTTCGGATACTTTTTTTTCTATTTTTGAAGAAGAACTTTATACTGAGAATTTTTCTCGTCCCTGTTGCTATATTCCTTGGAATTAACCTGCCATAATACTTCAATTAATTCTAAAATAACATTTTTTTCCTCCATTTTTTATAAATGCACAAAATTTTCCCCGTATGATGTCGCTGCAAAAACTGAATAAAAATGCAATTTGACGTTTTCCGCAGCAACACATCAAATTCGCTTCAAATCATGGCATATTTTTTATAAGGTAGGAGCCTCATTACAACAAGTACAACAATACAAAAACAACATGGTTATTTGTTTTTGCTTGAGGTCAATTGTCAAAAACAGCTGACTGAAAATTACAAACATTCGTTGTTTTTATTTGTATTTATTCAGGTCACTGATGGCAAACATGGTACAAGTGTACATTTTTTGATACATTTTAAACACAGTTGGTACCAAGGTGAATTTTTACTAGGTGACAGCATAGCGCCAGCTTATTATTTTTTGCTCTATTCATGGTGAAATTGAAAATGTCAAAAAGTTGTTTACAAATAGTCAAAGTTTATATAAAAACGTTACAAAATTATTTTGTATTTGAAAAATTGAATTTTTGTCGCCGTTTTATCTATTATATTAAATTATATTAAATAGTGTGTTTGTTTTTGAGTTATTTTGCTAAAAATTTTTAAAGAAAATAAAATTTTTCTGTTTTTTATCAATGCTTGTGTTTGTTTTCTTTATTTTATACCAGATGTTTTTGACAGTAACGAAAGTATTTTACACAAACAAAATGCCTGTTGTTCTTGCCTTGTTGTAATTGTTGTAGCAATGCTGTCACCTCTTATTTAATTTCACCATGGTTGGTACCGTGGTACTACCACGAGTCATATGGTACAATTTCAAAATACTGTTGCATAAAAATTTGGTATTTCAGATGAAACAGATAAATATCAGCCATGTCACAGAATTTAATTCCGTTCGGAAGTGGAATTATTTCCGTATTTTGCTTCTAAAGAAAAAGTAAAACGAACAATTGGTTTCATTTCGAACAAATTTTTAGTTTTGCTTTTTCTATATTAAATTTCATGAACATTTTGGAACTGATAGCAATTTGATCTTTAAATATGCATCTATAAGATGATTATTACAATAAATTTTTGGTTGAATTAAATATGTTTTTGTTTCGACCTTTTAAATTCTAAATAAATTAGGTAAATAATCAGGTTCGAGGTCTGTGTTATAATCAATTGTTCTATTTATTTATTTCAATATTTCGCCTACCATCGGTAAGCATCATCAGGAAAATCTATACACAAAAAAGAAATAATACAAATTAATTTACTTTACTATTGCGACAGAATATAAAGATAAAACTTACAACAACAATGAGTTACAATAATCAAAAATTAGTCTTTAAAGTTAAACATTTAATATTGGACTAAATTTTATGTTTTGTCCCATCCATCATATAAGTATAACTCCTTGATAGGTTTTCTATATCGTCCGGTAGTTCATTCCCTTATCTTGTTCGACGCTGTTGATGTGTAACATTTCCAATGTAAGTCTCCGTTTATATATTTCCTCTCTTTGTAAAATTTGTACATTGTCAAATTTGGTGTATGTCCTCTCATTGTACAATGGGCCGTAAGTGCCGTTTCTTGTGTTGATGACTTATCTCCACATCTTATGTCCGATCTATGTCCTGCTAACCTAGTTTTCAGCTTGTTCTTCGTAGTCCCAATATATACTTGGTTGACTTATCCATGTCGTCATTCCCACCCTCTGTACTTGAAAAAAGTCGTCTCAGAGTGTTATCTGTTCTTGGAGCCATTCCATATCTTCCCCTATTGTAAATATCCGAATCATGAATCCCTTCCGAGATCCTTGGAATGTAGGCCATTGATTTATATATCCTCTTAGAGTCATCCGGTAAAGGTATATGTTTAACGTTATTATCTTCGTATACTAGTCTCTCGATGATATGTTCCGGGAACCAGTTTCTTCCTATTATCGAACAGTATGAGTCTTTGACATATTCATTTGCATTAAATGATTTTAAGGCTAAATTCAAAAACTAAAGCTTAAAATGTAGTTAATCAGGATTTCAAAATCGTTAGAAGTTAACTCTTCTATTTCTTTTATTCTCGATACTTCATAAATAAGAATATTTTTAGATAATCGCGACAATTAACGCAATAATGTTGCTATAAGATGTATCGAATTTTCGATAAAGTAAATTTGTGGTAAAGTTTTATGCTTATTTAACAAATATTAAAAATGGTACCATGGAGGTCTAAAAAGTACATTTTATTTATATAGTTGGTACGAAAAACAAAAACTCATTTTCCATCACTGATGTAGGTATGTGATGAAAATCGAAAACGAAAACAATAATAATAAACAAATTTTGACACTTATAAACATTTTGACAATTATAAATTTGTACACTCACAATATTATTACAGTAACGGAATGTAGTTTATTCAGGAAGTATTCCGTGGAGTTGTTTTTAACTAAGAGCAATTCCATATGAAAGCGATCACCTTTTGGACGACCCCTCTCCGATTTTAAAATAAATAGTCACAATCGATTGCCCAGCAAAAAATAATGTACCTACATTTTTTTTATAGTGACTGGTTTAGTGGTGGTGTACACCACCGTCATGTGACAAAAATGAAGAATTCTTCATAAGGGACCTCATTGAAAGTTGTTAAAAAAAAGAACTACTAAAGCGATCGCAACGAGTGATAGCTCGTTGGAAAGGTATTGAATCAGGCTTTAATTGAAAAATAAAATTTTCCTAATTTTTCTTAGAAATTTACCTTTAAATTTTCCCATGAAAATTAAATTTTCCGATTTTCCATTGAACTGATGGTATGCTTCGGATAGATTACATAATAATAATCTGCGCTGCTTGTGTACTTTTTCTCCATCTTCACGTGTGATAACATAGTCACGTGTACCTGGGCAGGCGCGGCTGTTGTCATCATTGCAGTAAAAATCTTGAATCAATTTCACCGTTGCTTCGCTGAGGGTCCTTGAGCCAAATTTCTTGGTGGGAGTCGCCAATATGCCCTTCTGTCGAACTAATTCTTTGCTTCTTCTCGCGATGTAAAAAGATGTTTGAAACTGTTCAGAAATCTTGCGTATAGACCATGATTGAGGCAGCACAGATAAAATGAGATATTTCTCCGGAAAAGTGGTCGCTAAATTGAATTTTCTTTTCAACTGCTCAATCATTTGTTTGCCGTTATCAACGTCATCTGCTTGACTGCATTCGTTATCAGAGCCTTCATCAAATATTGTCGAGATTGCACTCATAACCTTGCCTTTTTTCTCTTTCCTGTATGTTTCACTTCAGCCACTTTCTTTTTCTAATAGGCGTTTCACCTAAAGTGGTAATAGCCTCATTCAAAGGACTCAAAGACATATTGACCATCGGAATGTCTGCCTCACTATCAGATGAAACATTTTGTTCACTTGTCATTTCACTCTCGGATTGTGGCTGCATTTGTTTCAATGCATTTGCTTGTTGAGACAAATCGGGGCAAATGAATTCTGCTTCTTCACCGTATTGTATATTTAATTCATTCATGTATCGCTTCGAAACACCAGTTAATTTTAATACTTTTATCTTTTTCGAACGATGTCCACTCTTGTTAAACGGATTGCAGCAAAATTTATTCATTTTACTTTAAATTGTCTTTACAGCTTCAATCTTTACTTTACAAAAAAAAAACAGAGCAATTCCATATGAAAGCGATCACCTTTTGGAAAACGAAACAATAATAATAAACAAATTTTGACACTTATAAAAATTTTGACAATTATAAATTTGTACACTCACAATATTATTACAGTAACGGAATGTAGTTTATTCAGGAAGTATTCCGTGGAGTTGTTTTTAACTAAATAAACATTTAAAATTCTAAGAAAATTTATTTTTAACTGAATCTAACATTTATTCAAAAAACTAAGTGCACATTAATACGGATTTTAACAGTCCACCCTAAATACGAGCGTTAAGCGCGACGTAATTTAACGCCTTGTTTTTACGCTGTAAAGAGCAACTTAAATAAGAGCGCCAACGTTGTGAAAAGAACAGTAATGTTTACTTATCTTATTTGTTAAAAACCACAAAATAAAAACAATGAAGAGAGATAAAATCGCGAAATTGGCCTGAAAGTAGCTGTAATGTCATTACTTACTTTTGTATATACCAAAAAAAAAAAAAAAAAAAACAATAACACTTGTTTTGCAGCCAACTTAACTTTTTACGCTCTGTCAAAATTGGATTTTCCAATTGCAAAGCGTTAGCGTCGCGCTATTTGGGTTGGTCTCATACATTTTGTATGGGCATGAGAAATTTTGACAGCCAGACAGCGTTTTGCGTCGTAATTTAGGTTGGTCTGTAAAAAGACTAATCGAAAAAATTTCGTTGCTAAAATATATGCGTAGAAAAACGTAACTACGATCGTAATACAAAATACCTACAATCGAAAGAAATGTAGCGGAATCGAAACTCTGAATACCAAATTTGCTAAACGGAGAAAATTTCGATTCGAATCGAAAGTCAGAATAGGAGTGAATACTTAATATTCTAAATAGAGACGGGTAAATCGACCATTATAGGGTAACAATTTCGGAACACGTTTTTCAAAGGTCAAAGTAGGAGACTGTGAAAGTCTACCGTTAACTCGCATAAACCCGTTTGAGTAAATAATTGGATTAAAAACTAGTAAAGAGCTTTTACGCGATACATTAGATCCGGTTTTTAAAATGTAATAATCGGGGATATAATTTCACCTCGACTTATAGCGTTCGATAAATTCTGACGATCCTGTCTAAAGAAATACAAAACTAGACTGGTTATAAGACTAGAATATCCTTACTCAGTGTTTTTAATACTAATTGCTTAGCATTTTATATATTGTTTGAAAGACAATTCTACGACCAACATAATTCATTTCAAATGTTTAGAAATTTTATCTCATTTTGACCATTTAAAATTGATGTAACTACGAATTCTTACCATAATTTTCAGATTTTGTCTGATATTCATAACAATCGTGAGTGTAATTTAATAATTTATAAAATTAAAGAACATTTTTCGATATTCATCACAAGTTAAGGAACATAGTATAAAAAAGGATAAGATTATAAGGTGATGCTTATGTTGGTTGAATTTGATCTCAATAACTTTATTTACAAGTGGCATAGTAAAAACAGGTCAATTACGGACTTAAAACTTCTAAATCCAGTATTTAGTAATATGAATTGGTGGAAATTCATCTCAATAACGTTATTTACAAGAGTTGTATGGTTGGTTGTTATACTCGGAAGTGGACTTAATTTGGAAGCTATAAAATTCAGTAGCATAATTATCGTACAATCGATATTAGTGTGATTTCTAGGATACAATTTTTGATCTGTATAAAATGTTAGTTCGATATTGATATTTATTATACATTATTGAAGGTTAATTAGTTTTTCGGAAGTGGTACGTATACATATGTGAGCAATTACAAAACATGGGCCGATCTTCTTAAATTTCAGAACAGAGAATTCATACACATTGGGATATCCCACGTAGAATTTCAATATAATAGTACATTTATAGAAAAATGTTTAAAAATATCAAATTTTTATGGAGGTTGTCTCACATTTTGATACTTAACTCTGTTCTACTATACTAATTTTGCTGATTTTCAAAACCAAACTGCTTAGGAGAATTATAAATGTTTTTTTGTAAACTCTGTTGATTTTGGTTGTATCTTTTGGATGCGAGAGTGTTTTCAACAGACAGACAGACGGATATAGCTCAATCGACTTTGAATTCCATAAGGATCAAGAATATACAAGGTGGCGCAAAAGCAATCCTCCTAACAGAAAATGCTATAAATTTTGCAAGGCCTCTAATGTCAGTTCTGTCAGCAATATTGCGCGTTCTGGAGCAGTGTAGCATAACATTGTTTATTAACGTGTATTTCGCATGTGTTTACTACACAAATGTCAAAACAGAACTGACATTAGGGGCCTCGCAAAATTTATAGCATTTTCTGAAAGGAGGATTACTTTTGCGCCACCTTGTATATACTTTGTTGGGTCTCAGGTGAATATTTCTCAGTGTTACACACGGAATCACAAACTTATATATACCCTCATTCACCACTGGAGTGGCGATTTTCTAGGGTGACGTGTAACACGTTTGAAAAATAAAAAGGTTTAAAAATTAGTGAATAACAGAAAATATTGCTTAAATTGGTATCAGATAGCAAGACTGCTAACCTTATGCTTTGCTACAAGTGGAATGTCAAAGTCAAAGTTTCGGATCTAATATCAAATTTGTATTTGTAACAAAATACGGATTTTGTTCTGCTGTTTTTTGCAATACGATTCAACTGGTGACGGAAAACAATATTTAAACTTGTTTTCATTATGAATTAAATTATGTTTAGCATCATTATACAAATTCACAGGTCATTTGTATATGTGACACAGCCGAAATTGTCTTTTATATTAATTTTTAATACATATTTTTAAATTCGGTGTTATAATAATATTTTGCTAAATTTTCCTTGCTCTATATGCAACAACTCATGGAATTTAGTAAATAATTATACGAATTGCATTGGCGACGCCTTAAAGATTCCCGAAGAAAACATTAGTTCAGTTTCGATCAGCTGCTTATTTTTTTTTTTTATTTAATACTGCATCTAAAAAGCTGCTTTTCCGAAGTGCACCAAAAATTGTCTTTTGTTCCTAAACACTAAAAAAAAAAAAAATGAAATAGAAACATATTACTGGGTAAGTTGAATGTTTGTGTTATGATGATTCAACTGTGTCTAAAAACAGTGGCTCAACGGCAGCCTGTCTCCTATCGATGATGTCACTGGGCGACAGCAGCAAAGTCAAGACATACACTTGGGAAACTCTGTCATAGATTGTAACATGGATGAGTGTTATTCCAGCATAACACATTCTCATACAAAACCAACAAGTGTTTCCATGTTTATATATATGTTTGTATGTATATGTGTGCGGTAATACTTATGCAGGCATTGAGGTGTTAGCACAATATTGTAAAGCATAAATGTTTTTAAAGTGAATGGAGTTGGATGGAATTGAGTGGAGTGGATGGAGTGACGAGGCCTTGAAGATGATTAACACGTTTCGAATTGTTAAAGTAAAGTTTTTGCTCACTGGTACACAGTACTTACGCAGCCGCAGGTTGACGAAGATCAACAAAGTTATGAACAAACAAAGAAACAAATAAAAATGTAAAATATAAAAAGCGGGGCAATTAATTCAATTAAAATCTTAATATTTTTTATTCATTTGACAATTCTAACCAAGATATGTCCAAATAAAGATAAAACTACTAAACAGGCACCCCGTGTGATCTGAGCTATAATTGTGTGCAGTTTTAAAGAAACATAAATCTTAACGTAAGACTGACTGTATGTTTCCCTGTGTGCCTGTCCGACTGTCAGTAGTCTGTCTGTATCTAAGCACATATGCATGCATGTATGAGTGTAGCTATGCATGCCAATGAAGGCATTTCTAGCGCATCATAGTTGGCTTTTGTAAATTGTTAAAATTAAAATTCCAAACACATCAACAAACCATAAATCATCTTTTATCTGATGCCAGAAGAGCCATATCGCCAAAGTGCAGGGTGCACGCCTTGTTTAAAACAACAAGTTGGAGTGTTATATTCGGCTGTGACGAATCTTAATACCCTCCACCTAAATATAATGAGAATTATAAAAACCACACTGCTGTTAGGGCTAGAAACTCCCCAATAAGCATTTTGGCTGGAATTCAATTACATTTGAAATCCAGTCACAATTTCCAGTGTTGAATTACAGTTGAAACACAAACTAAACTAAATTTCGTCTTTCGTCATTTTACATGTAACTTATTTTTGCTTAATTTTGAATTGATATTGCTATTTTATAGGAATTTATGTATTGTTAAGCCATATTTCGGAAAGAAATTTGTATTGGGACTATGAGAAATCAGTGACTGATTCATACTGTATTCGTCACAGTTTCTTCTTTTATTATAGAAATAACGTAAACGAAATTTAATGGTATTCAGGCATGTGATGGAAATCGAAATCGAAAACGAATCAGTTTTGGAAATACATTTTAATGCATTTATAATCTAATTTTTAAAATTTTTGTTTTAAGATTCTTTTTAGTAGCCGATTTCCATCACATACCTGATTATCTGTTATTTAAGCAAAATAGCAAAAAACTGTTGGAAAATATAATATTTTGATGGAGGTTGTCACACACTTTGGTCCATAACTCTTTTTCTGTAACACCAATTTTGCTGGTTTTCAATACCAAACTGCTTAGCAGAATTATACACGGGTTTTTCTAAACTTTGAAGATTTGAGTTACGTATTTAGACGTGAGAGAATACTTTACACAGAAACACAACTGACAGACAGACAGACGGACATAGCCCAATCGACTTGGAATTCCATACGGATCATTAATATTTGTTGGGTCTTCGTTGAGTCTTAGATGAATATTTCTCAATGTTACATACGGAATGACAAACTTATGTATACCATCATTAACCACTTGTGGTGGTGGAGGGTATAAAAACACTACGACTATTACTATTATTATTGTAAACTTGGGCATCATGTGGTCAGTTGTCAGTGAAGAAAATTCTTATAAACATTTAATTGTCATTAGGTCATTTAAGGAGTTTATTAACTAAAAATACAAAAACAACAACAACTGCAAACAGTTCTAACCATCGCCAGAGTAAATATGTTTGCATTTAAAGAACTGCGCAGATTGTAAGTGTAGAATCTACACTGTAGATGCTTACGTAGGATATTCGATCAGTTAAATGTTTTTAGATTATCCGATTCATTCAATTCGAAAATTTATTTTTCTAGTCTTTGATCAAAACATATTGTTTAGCAAAATCTTTACAACATGTTTAAATAAGTTTTAACTTTTTTTGGATAACAAAAGCAATATACTATTCATTTGTTTTAATTCTACAAATTTAATGTGATATGTTTTTCTTTTTTCTAACTATCAAAAATTACTTTTTCTAACTATCAAAAATTACTTATCTAATCGGGTATTTGATTGTACGCAACACTAAATTTGTTTTGACATTAAAATTATGCAGTGTTGTTAACACGCAACCAAAAAATTTAAAAAATCGCTTAATAGTGTAAATTTTGCTTTATTAATCGTTTATTAATAGGGTATCTTCTTAGAGGCCATTTAGACGATGCAATTTTGCATGCAATTAATTGCATGCAACTGATGTTTGTTGGTGAACGGGTGAAAGAAGCAATTTTTTGACATTTCCTTTTACCATCGTTTGTGTTTTACTTATTTTGTTTTATTCTTATTCTGACTTTGAAGTGTGCGTTATAAAAATTAATGCGCAAGAACATTTTCAATTACTTCTTCTGTATTAAAATCTTCCATTTTTTATATTTTTTAAAATTTTTGTATATTGTATTTATGTAAATGTATGTATATTATTTTATATACATACATATGTACATATATTTTTTGTATATTATATTTACATATATTTTAAAATTTTGTTTTCTTTGTTGCGAATGAAAAACTAAAGAGGAATGTGTAATTAAACGTCAAAAAGTTGCATGATTTGTTGCACGTAAAATTGCATCGTATAAATGCACAACATTTTACGTAGCAATTTTAAAAGAGAATGGAAAAAATTGTCTGCAATTAATTGCATCATCTAAAAGGCCTCTTAGAAGTTTATAATATAAAAACAGTTTAATAACTAATGTAGACTAAGGCCCAATAAAACAGTGCGTATTTAAGTGCCATTTATTTTTAAATTGCATTTAAGTTTTTCACTGAAAACTTAAATGCTACTTAAATGACCAACGATGTTCATTTAAGTGCAACTTAAGTTTTAAACATTGAACACATGGTTTTGACATTTGTTTTTGTTTTTTTTTTCTTTTCAATCATGCTGCTGTATTTTTTAACAGCGTCCAACAAGAAGTCAAAAGTTGCGACTTCTTTTATCCATATTTATGCCACCAAATTTAATATATAAAACACATAAAACAATAAAACACACAAAACAATACAACAAGTAAACACAAAAACCGAAACACAAAATTGTTGGCAAATTTTATTAAAAAAATCAGCTGTTTTCTGAAATATATCGATAATTTTGTTGACATTTCAAAGTGCTACCATATTTTTACCACAAAATCATAACAGCAATTAAGTATGACTGAAAAAATGAATCTGTATTTAAATGCAACTTAAGTTTTTATGAAAATTAACTAAAACTACACTTAAATACGCACTGTTTTATTGGGCCTAAATACCTAAAATAAGAATTTTTTATGAATAAGGCAGTAAAGATTTTAAAAGATTTTGAATATTTAGAAAAACAGAACTTTCTTTAGTTTCATAATTAAATATTAGAAAAACTGTACTTTAGACAAAATATATTTTTTGAAAAAAAAATGTTTATGCAAATCAATAAAAATAACTGTGGTGCCTAAAGCAATAAATACGCAGCAGGCTACTGACTATAACATGTCAAAAATGTCTCATAGACTTTGTATTGAGCACTTTAAGGCAGATGATATAAAAGGAGATATGAGGTTAAAAATGGGTAAGTGAAACGTTTTGCGTTTAAGATACCTTATGTTAGGTTATCAAAGCCTACTGAAGAATTTGTGTGTCAATTTAAAAATCTGGAAGCTGTATTCAAATCTTTGATTGTTGAAAATCTCTTGATTTGCAACGAGTATATAAAAAAAGCTTATATACATATGTAGCCTGCTATCTCGAATGTGTTTAATGCTTATGCTGACGCCAGCAGGCAGCACGGCTACAGGTTGTTGTCCACGCTGGCCAGTGTTGCCATATTTTACAAAATCTGACAATTCCCAAACAAAAATCTGTTTTTTTCGAAAAAAATCTGCACCTTCAAAACAAAATTAAATAATATCGTACACATTCTTCAAAAGTGACTTAAATCAAAATTTTTATTTTATGACACAACTAAAACTGAAATATAAAGAAAGATCTAACTGTTTTTTAGTAACTTGTTAACTGTAACAAAATGCTTTGATCTTTTTCTTATAGATAAACAAGTGTGTTGTGTGTTGTTTAAGCATACAAACCCGAAAAATTAAAATTTTGAATTGAGTCACTGTTTTATATTTTATTGTCTTGAAATAAGCACGCGTCTTTATGTATGTTTTCTATAATTTATCTTTATTCAACGAGAGTATATAAGGGAATAATAATAAGAAGATAAAAAGGAAAACGATATAACTTATGCTAATAACAAATTCTAACTACAGTGTTGCCATATTCATAGAATATAGTGTTGGGTTATAACAGTCACTTTTGAAGAATGTGTGCGGTATGTAATGAAATGATATTTGTATATGTTTAACTTATTGAAGAAAAAAAGAAAACAAAATATAATTTTTATATTTGATATAAAATATGCATATGTCCGCAAAATTTCACATAGAGTGGGAATAATAATATTGATTGCTTCCTTGTTTTATTCGAATAAAATTGAAAAATCTGCATTTATTTAAAAAAACTGTTTTTTGGAGTAAAAATCTGCAAGCCTGTTTTGCACTTCAAAAAATTGCAAAAAAAAAAACAGATAAATCTGCACATTTGGCAACGCTGATGCTGGCTCTTTCGTCGCTGTCAAATTAAACAAAAAAGCAAATTAAATAAAATAAAAGACAAAATACAAAATTAAAATGTTGTGGTCATTTATGCATAAAGAGTTGTTAAACGTATCAATAATATTACATATATTTTTTGGTATTCAGAGTTTCGATTCCGCTCCATTTCTTTCGATTGTAGGTATTCTGTATTACGATCGTTGTTAAGTTTTTCTACGCTTATATTTTAGCAACGGAATTTTTTTCGATTGCTCTTTTTATAAACTTAAAAGGTGTTTAATTTATAAAGTGTAAAGCATGGTATTCTGTTCGTCATTTCGTGCGAAATACTATCAAAAGCCCATATAAAAAAAAATTGATGCGAAATAAATGCGAACTAATGCTACTGAAGTTGTACTCTGTTCTTGTTGTGAAAAGTTACGAAATGTTTCTGGCAGCATGTTTTTTCAACCAAAAAATGTATATGGCAACATTTTTTTCACCTGCGAAATAATGTAAGCGGCACTTATTTCGCACGAAATTAAAAACAACAGCTGTTTAGATTTTATTTGTTATTGTGTTTTTAATTTAATAATTTCGCACAAAAATTATTCAAATTGAAAATAGAGACTAATAAAACAAAAAATAATAAAGACACAAATAAATTTAGTGAAACTGAGAAGCGTCTGATCATATCGGCAGTACGAAAAAGAAAAAATATAAGGAATAAAACCAATCAATTACATTGTAACCACAACGCCATAAAAGCATCATGGATAATATGTAATATAATTTTTGTATTTATTTCTTTAACACATAAAATAAAAACATATGGTTTTTGTTTATATAAAAGAAACAATGTTGCATACCTAGAGCAATAAAAACTATCAAGTATGGTTTAAATTTTTGTTTTTTTTTATGTTTTAGCTTTTCGTTGCTCCAATAGTTTAAGTTTAGCTTGTTTCTTTTAATTCGCATGCATAAAATATGTATGGCTATGTAGTTTTTTTTACATCTTATGTTAAGTTCAAGAACCCAGACCGATTGCCGACGAGCCAGAGCCGGAGAACTAGAGCATGCGAGAACTTAACAAAATTCATTTGAAAACACTGCAAATCTTTAGGTTATATGCTACACCCCTTGCAAATATCCAAACAACTAAACAATGTTTCGGATGTTGCGGCCATTGAAACAACGAATACATCAAGCTGTCGGTTATTCCTCAATCAAAATTCAATTCAAATAATAAATTTTCAAATGCACAGCTTTTTGCAGCTAATGCTACACGTATTAAAACCTTTGGAACAAAACTCCTCCAATTAGATCTTGGTCTGCGAAAATCGTTTACATGGCTGTTTATTATTGCAGATGTAGCAAAACCCATAATTGGATCTGATTTTTTAACACATTTTCATCTGTTACCAGATTTAAAAAACCATGTCCTTGTTGATGGTAAGACATTTAATTCGTCGCGTGGTTCAGTAAAAGAAACACCGGTATTTGGAATTTTAACAATTTTAAAAGATCATTCAGTTTACCAAAAACTTCTTGAAGAATTTCCATAAATTCATAACGTATCGACATCGGTTTACTCAAAACCAAATAACGTATATCATCACATTGAAACGTCAGAACCGCCAGTTAAATCAAAGGTAAGATCACTAGATTCGACCTTGAAGGGATTACCGTCAGTTGAATAAAATAACTATACCTGATTGATATCCCAT
This sequence comes from Bellardia pandia, assembly GCA_916048285.2. NCBI lineage: Eukaryota > Metazoa > Arthropoda > Insecta > Diptera > Calliphoridae > Bellardia > Bellardia pandia. Next base: position 68,223,121 of record OU696533.1, read on the forward strand.
CCCAATAATCCAGATCCAATCCAGATGGCATTCCTAAAACGGCTATTATAACACCATTCGGTTTGTATGAATTCCTAAAAATGCCAGTTGGTTTGCGAAATGCAGCACAAAGTTTCCAAAGATTAATGGATGAAATATGTCGAGATTTAGATTTCATCTTCTTCATCGTCATCATCATATTTATGAAGTATTTATTGCATCGTATACTGAAGAACAACATGTAAAACATCTTCGAACTCTTTTTAAACGTTTTAAAGACTACGGTATTATAATAAATCCAGCAAAGTGTGAGTTTGGTTTAAATAAAGTAGATTTTCTTGGATTCCATATTACTTCTGAAGGCAGTGAACCTATGAAATCCAAATGCAACGCAATACTTAATTATCCAAAACCAAAAACAATTCAAGACCTTCGACGTTTTTTGTGTATGATTAATTTTTATAGGAGATTTATTTCTCAGCAGCGAAACATCATGCATTGCTTAACGAGTATTTTAAAGGTTCCGTTAAAAACGATAAACGATTGGTGAACTGGAACTCAGAATCTGAGGCAGCATTTGAGGATTGTAAAAGGCAGATAGCTAATGCAACACTGTTAGCCCACCCAGTAAAAGATGCTCTACTTTCTTTGAAGGGCGATGCTTCAGACTTTGAAGTTGGAGTAGTTCTGGAACAAAAAGTGAATGGTAATTCCCAACCCCTTGCATTCTTTTAAAAAAAGTTCAGTTCTGCTGAATGTAGGTATAGTACTTATGATCGTGAATTGCTTGCGGGATACAAAGCCATAAATTAGTTCCGGTATTTTTTAGAAGCAAAACAATTCACTTTATTCACCGATCATAAACCGCTAACATTTGCTTTTGTTCAAAATCCTTTAAAAGCCACACCGACACAATTCACAACAAATATTGTCCATATATCCGGCTCATCTAACAATGTTGCTGATGCTTTATCTCGTGCAGAAGATATATCATCAATAAACTATAAAAAGCTATCTGAATCGCAACATAATGATCAAGATTTAAAGGATCTTTTGAATTCGTCAAGCAGTCTTCAACTTCAGTTGTATCAACTACCAGGTAGTAATGTAGAAACATGTATATTGTGATGTTTCAAAGAATAGAATTCGACCATATTTACCTCAACAGATCAGAAAACTTGTTTTTGATTTGATTCACAATCTTTCGCAACCGGGAATTAAGGCTACTCGCAAATTGATTTCTCAACGCTTTGTTTGGCCACAAATGAACAATGATTGCAAAAGGTGGAATAATTCCTACAAGTCTTGTCAAAAAACAAAAATTATTAGGTCTCATTTAAGCGGACGTTATCGTTCGACATCGTGGGCCAGGGTGTAAGAAAAAATGTTAACGAAATGAAAATATAGTATCGAAAGCAAACATTTTAAAAAGGATAATTTCTAAATTGTGTGAAAGGATATGAAAGGAAAACAATATTTAAATTTGAAAAAAAGATATTCAAATAAAAAGTGAATAGAATTATATGGAATCCAATTATCTACCAAAAACAATATTCTATAAATGTTCATAATAAAACAGTGAATGCATAAACAATAAAAATTTTAAAATTAATTTTGTGAAAAATATAATATAAAAGCGAAATAAATAAGACAATTGACCTAAACTTTTTAAATTTTACCAATAAAGCATATAAAAAATTAAAAAAAAACTGTCATGAATAAAATTTGTATTTTTAAATTATAAACATTGAATAATAATTTAAATCAAATGCAAAAATAAATTAAAGCTGCCATTCAACATATTTCAAAACAAAAGAATTATAAATAATTGCAAGAATATAATAAATGATTATTGAGAAACCTATTGCAAATGAATACCGGAATCGAGTGTATATATAAAAACAAAATAGTTTAACTTTCTATTAAATTCTTATCGAAGCAGAAATAAGTAAGTCTACTGAATTATAATTTTGAAATTTAATTTTGTTTTTTTTGTTGTTATTTAAATTTGTAAAAAATATTTGTTTCATTGTTGTTATAATTTTTAAATATGAAAATAATATTGAACAAAATATTGTTGCTACATATTGTATAAATTTTGATTATTTTTGTTTAATATGTAGATGAATCTCTTGTTATAATTTAATGAAGAAAATGGAAAATATGTGTTGCTAAATTTTATTTGTTGAGTTGTGGAAATATATAGGGATATATGGCATAAAATCACAATAAAATATTTTTATTAACCTCCTGGCCCACGATGTCGAACGATAACGTTCGCTTTGATAAGTCTTAAGACACAAACATTTTATCGTATCTATTTTTTTTTCTTGGACCAGCACCCCTACTTATGCAATGCATTGTGTTGGAACTAGGAAAATAGGTTATGGGAGGGAGGATAGCGGGAGTAGTGTTTGTGAACATTTCACTTGAATTTTCCTATATTGAAAGTGGCAAGGAATACTTCTGCTGGGAGTTTGTTCCACATACGGACAGTACGGCTAAAGAACGAATTTTCCCTGTAGTGTGTTGTGCGATCCACTGTCCAGTCGACCACAAAAGGATGAGGCCTGACTGAAGAACTTGTATTACGTAAAAATCTGCGTGTTTCAGGAACAAGTTCCCTAATTTCAGCAGAACACATTCCATTATAGTATCGATAGAACAGTGAAACACAACTCACATTGCGACGATGCTCCAATGAATCAATAGAGTTGGATACCCTACTGTCACCGATAAGCATCTTCGCCTTCTCCTGTACGCGGTCGAGTAACTCCAATGAATCAATCAAGCTTGTTTATTCCACAATCAAGTTTGTGTCTTAAGTCTTATCTAAGCGAACGTTATCGTTCGACATCGTGGGCCAGGGGGTAAATTGGGATTAAATTTTAAAAGTGACTTAAATTAATCAATGTGGTGGTATGTTGATATCAATGGGGTGGGTTATGGTCAAGCAATTGTTTTCTAACAAATGTTCAAATTCATGAGAAAGAAAAAAACCCTGACGAAGGCACTCAAGGAAGTGCCGAAATATTGGATTTAAATAAATGTTAAAAAGACCTTAAGCTTGAAAAATTAGCAATAATTGAAATAATAAAGGTCGAATAAAAATACATATTCATATAATATTTGTCACTAAGTCCAAATGAGTGTGGGAGACATCATAAAATAAAATAAAATATGATATTTGGAGGGATTAACAAACAATTTCTTTCTGTGTGTCGGCTTATTATATACGAGTATAGTTATGTATATTATTTACACTTACCTTTTACTGGAGCTTCAAAAAGAAAAACATGGTTTATTGTATGTAAAATTTATTAATAAATATTTTATTGTAAAATTGTATTAAAAATTTGTAGTTTGAGTATAAATGTTGAACAAATTTGAGCACCGTTAAAGAGAGTTTAATAGAATTTCAGATAATACAGTACACAACAAAAATAAGTTGCTTTCGAGATTGATTAATCTTTGTGCAATATAAACATGTTTAATAAACACTTACATAATCTAACTTTGGACCACATATTGAAGAAGTGGTTCAAAGTTAACCACCAATATTTAGTGTAAATTTCATTGAAATGTTATCGATATCACAATATGTTCAGTGCTATATAACATTTTTCATTGATATTATCAATAAATACATTAATACCATTTTTGAGGTTGTCTAAAATTGTGGTCCATAACTCTGGTTAAAACTAAACCAATGTGGCCCATTTACATTACCAAACAGTCTGGATTAAGAAAAATTATTTGTTCTTAGTATTTCCTTCGTGGCTTTATAGTATCTACAACAAACGGACGGACATTGCTAGATCGTATTAGAATTTCATAAATACCTAGATTATATATACTTTTTGGTTCTACTACCAATATTTCGATGCATTACAAACGGAATGACAATTAAGTTTTTCATTCCCCCCATCTTTTTGGTGGTTTGTAAAAAAAATCTAAACCGGGCATCTTTAAAGTTTAAGTTTTGTATGGGAACAATGCAATATTAAGACGTTATAAATATATTGCAATTATATGCCCGTTAAAAACACAGTCAAAGTGATTTATAAACATTTTACTTTGGAAATCATACGACTTCTTGGCAACGATTGGAGTTATCTGAATTGATTTCCAACAAATTGAAAAATAATAATTAAGGGAACAAGTCGGTTTTAGTGACATTGCTAAAAATAGGTCATTTATGGCCGAATTCACAGTCTTTAGTTAGCTAATGACAAAGGCTTAACTAATGATTCTTTATTCGCAATGCTTAGTTTGCCATAAGAATAACAAGTATTAGTTAAAGAACAGTTAGTATATTAGTTTACCAATGGTTAACTAATGACTGAGAATTCGGCCATTAGAGGTGAAAAATGTAATATAAAATATATATATACATGTATGGTGAATTTCACGTCAAGTGAACCAATTTTAAAAATTGATGTCTTCCGATTTGGATGAAATTTGCACCAAAGTTAGTACTGTTGGATAGTAGGCCAGACACAAATTTTCAGCTCTATCAGTCGAGAAGTGCCGGAGTTAGAGAGTCACAGTTGGACATTTTGGTCATACAGGGTTTTTTTTTAAATGAGTGTAACTTTTCACCTATTGGCCCTACCAAAAATTGTCCAAAGGACTTTAGATAGCTATTTCTTCAATCATTTTAAAAATATTTTTTTTTAATTTAAAAAAAAAATTTTTTAAATTTTGGCCTTTTTTTTCTCAAAAGAAAGCTTATACAAATCGGAAGACATCGATTTTTGACGTGAAATTCACCATACATGTATATAGCATAAATACCTTTCCAATGATATATGTACATTTATCATGATAATAATGAGTGGACTGATTATGCATTAAATGCGAGAAATATATTTTTGACACGATTTTTTTTTTTAAATCTCAAAAAAAATTCCAGATACATAAGTGCTTTTTTAATATATTTAAGGTATGATAGTGTCTGTAGGCATCAAAATAACTGATATATAAGATCGGAAAAATGAAAAAAAATATTTTTCTTATAAATTATTTGTGTTTAACAAATATTTATATCATGATTTCTATGGTATATCAAACACCGGCTTCGCATAGTAAAGATTTTCTTTATAACATACGAAAATTTTTTTATGGTGAAATGTCATAACTTTTCTTTCAATATCTCCGTATCTATATTACATACCTACTTTTTAATATTTTAATTTATGTATATACTTAGATCTTTTTTCTGGATTGGAAAGGTTTTTAAACTAATTACAGTTTTAATAGCTAAACATATCACCAACTTTGGAAGCCCGTTATCTCGAAAATAGGCGTATCCATTATAATTAGTAATACAATTTTGGAAGTGATTTGATAAATTCACTAAAACCGACTTAAGCCTAATTATCTCAATGTCAAGAAAGTTCATATTTACAAAATTAATAATTTGAATAGAATATACAAATACAAATTTAGAAGCCAAAACAGTTTTCAGACACTTTGCTCCGCTCAGTTCTGATTTCATTAGAATAAAAATATTTGAGTATTTAAAGACTTTATTTCATTTCACAAAGAGTTGTTACATATTTTTGCTGCGTTCTGTTTGCGCATACAATTTGTATAATTATTTTATTCTTAATGACATTTTAAAGAATTATTGTCTTTTTAAGGATGGAATGTTTAGATTTTCTAGTTAAATACTTATGTATGAGTAATCGATTGTATTTGTGTATGTATGTATGAAAGTGTATTATTGTAAAATTAATGTTTGCAGTTTACAAACGTCATACGAATATTTATAAAATTGAGCTAACTATAAAAAATAAACAAATATTTAAATTAAGTATTTTAATGTGTTTATACATATACATACATTATTAGTGTAGATAATAAATAAATCTATTAAAAACTACTATAATTTAATTAAATTTATTATGTACATAAATATGGTTGAGTATTCAAAAATATATTGATATGATTAATAATTGTGCTACTGATTTTTAGTAAGGCACCAATTTCATTTGATATACATACATATTTAAATTAATTGCAGACATCCAAATGGCTTTAATTGATTTTCTTTTAAATTTACTAATTGTTGTAAAAGCGTGTTGTAAGATAATCAAACGATCAAGTTAGTGCAAGTTAGAGATCATCTTTTTCATTTGCAAATATTCGGCAAAGCGTGTTAGATTTGCATCCTAGATTGACAAGATTTTATACAGAACCCACTCTATCTCGTAGTCAATTGTTACACACAATATAAATCGAGTAACAATCAAGTACAAAAGTATATAACTGGTGGGTTTATATATTTATTTATGTATGTAAAAGCATGTAAAAACGAGCAACCAAATGAAAAAAGCTTTTGAACTATTTTTTGTACAAGTTTTAGGTGAAATTTTAGATTTTTTCAAAAATATCATAAATTCGAAAATGCATTTTCTAAGTAAAAAATAAAATAACACCTCCCACTCAGTAATCAACTCCACTCAAAGTAATATCTTGAATATTGAAAAAACTGTAGAGTGTATATTAGGCAAAGGCCTAAAATTACTCTCCAACATTTTACTATAAAAATATTAAAATTTTAGCAAAATCAGGTAATAAAATTGTTGCACATTTTATTTTAAATTTCGAGCAATATTTTTAAAAAATAAAAGTTGAAAAGAATTCCAATCAATAGTTGTTTTAATGTTTAAATATAAAATATAACACACTAAAACTTAATATCGACAACCCATTATAACTTTACACAAATCATAAAAGGCCATTTATAAAAATAAGTAGAATCGTTAGATTTTACTAACAAAATGTGCACAATTCGTTTGGCATCCATAGTTTGAAAACATCATGGTTTAAATCAAATTAGTGGTACAAGTGGCCCCTAATGTCAGTTCTGTTTTGACATTTGTGTAGTAAACACATGCGAAATACACGTTAATAAACAATGTTATGCTACACTGCTCCAGAATGCGGAATATTGCTGACTATTTATTTGACCAATAATCGGTCGGTGACAGCCGAAAAACATCGGAAGTTTACTTTTGCGCCACCTTGCAGTTCTTGCTAAAAGCTTATTATTAAATATTTAAATGTGATTTTGATTAGCAAAATGCTACTAATTGGGAAATCTTGATTTTTCATAGCATTACTTTGAAATGTCGCTTTACACAATAATTTTATTGAAATCTCTTTTGGAATATTTAAGGAAACAGGAAACAAGCACGAAAAAGTTGATACGATTGAATTTATGATTACACTACTTCATATTAAAAACTACTTTAGTATTTACTTCTCCGATTCATTTGATACTCAAACAAGTTAGAGGGCTATAATCGGATGCGCCGAATCTTAAATAGCCTCCACGTAAATATAATGAAAACTATAAAATTACACTGGTATTAGGGCTAAAAAACTCTTACGTTGTATTTCTTATTCAGTTTTATATTGTTTGAAAGACAAATAATTTACGCAAACGTAATTTATTTAATTTTTTTTTAAATTATAATTGACACAATTACCATTTCTTGCCGTTTATTTTTTTTTACCGAGTTTAAATTATTATTTTAAATAAAGCTGTTGTCCCCCAAAATATTCTGATCATCCTTGATCAAAAGATTTAACTGCCATTCTACCTGCAATTAAAGAATAATTAATAATTCCATAAGTAGAAATATAAGGTATAAATCATATATATTTGTTTACCATAACAATTTTGTGAGTAATTTAAAAATTTATAAATTTTAAAATTGTTTTATAGCGTGTTCAGATATGTACCTTAATTGCGTTAATCGCAATTAACGCCATTATTGAGCTCAATATTCCATATAAAATCTTAATTAATTATTGCGCAATAAGTACGAAATTGTTATAATATTGAGTAATATTTCGAATGCAACACTGTTCACAACTGTGTTTAGTGAACAAAATTGTATAAAATGGCAAATGTCAACAAAAGAAATCATTGAAAAATCAATGTGAAGGTAAGTTTGTTTACATAGAAACACAACAACCATTTAGAGTATTTTTTGTATTGTTTTCCAGCTGTCAAATGATTATTGAGTAAACTGAAAATTGCGTATGCCTGAACACTTCAAATAATATTGTCAATTAACCGAATATTGACTCAATTAAGTTTCATATCTGAACACGCTATTACATTACCCAATTCGATCCAAATTTGTTCATATTCAACACAAGTTAAGAAACGTAGTATACAAAGGGTAAGATTATAAGGTGAGAATAATTGAATTTCATCTCAATAACATGATTGACAAGTGTTGACAAGAGTTAACTTGTTTTTCGCAAGTATGGGAGCTATGGCCATTATAAAATTCAGTACAGTACATTTATGTATTATTAGACATTATTTTGGGAAGAAATTTATATGGGGTCTATGCACCGATTCTTACTATTTTTATCACAGTTTCTCCTTTTATCATATATATTTATAGTACACAAAATTAATGGTATTATTTGAAATATATTTAAACAAAATAGCAAAAAAAAAAACTGGTGAAAAATATCGTATTTTGATGGAGGTTGTCACACATTTTGGTCCATAACTCTTGTTCTACGATACTGATTTTGATAAACTCTTTAGGATAGTTATAAACGGGTTTTTGTAAGCTTTGTTGATTTTAGCTGGGTATTTTGGACGTGAGAATGTTTTACATACACAGACGTATCTCAATATACTTAGAATTGCATAAGGGTCAAGAATATATATACTTTGTTGAGTCTCAGATAAGTTACACACAAGCTCATACATATGTATGTATATACCGACATTCACCACTTGTGGTGGTGGAGGGTATAAAAATGATTAGAATTTTATGTATAAGAACATGTAAGAGATGGAACGAACGCACTCATTGCATGAAGGAAGAAGGCAATGCACTGCAATATATATTGATTCCTATGGTTCCAAGTTGGAACAAAGGGCCGTAACAAAATTCTTCCATTGGGATCTGTCCTGTGCGATTAGCCTGATCTCAGACCATGTTCTTCCTGTTTCGCTAATCTCGGATTCTAGTTGCCTTCTCCAGGTGTTAGCTGGTCTACCTCTTCTTCTGCTGCCATGAGGGTTCCAGTCAATTGCCATCTTTGGTATATCATCATGGGGTCTTCTCAGAATATGGCCAACCCAGCTCTATTTCCTCTTTGCAATTTCTATGCGAATCGGTATTTCACCTGTTCTTTGCCAGAGGTCTCTGTTGGAGACTACGTTCGGCCAAAATATTCGCAAAATTTTTCGCAAGCAACGATTAACAAATACTTGCAGGGATTGGATATCACTTGCAGTAGCGTTCCAGGACTCGCATCCATATAGCAGGATAGAGCGAACATTAGAGGAGAAAAGTCGAAGCTTGGTTTTTGTATGTATTTGTGGTGACTTCCATACTCTTTGTAATGCACCAAAACTCTGTTTTGCTTTCCTTATGCGAGATGCAATATCATCACGTGAGCCGCCTGTTGTTGATATGACACTTCCTAGATAGCAAAACGATTGGACATCTTTGAGTTCTATGTTGTTTACTCGAAACTTGGAGAGATTAGTCGAATTGATACGTAGAGCCTTAGTTTTGTCAAAATTAATGTGAAGACCAACACCCGATGCTAGCTGATGTATCTGGTCCAATTTGGCTGACATGTCGGTAAAGTTGTGTGCGAGCAGGCAAATATCATCAGCATAATCAAGGTCTTCCAATCGACCATTCATGCCCCATGTAATGCCTCTTCTTATTCGGGTTGCTTGCTGCATAATTGAGTCCAATACAATATTGAATAACAGAGGAGATAGGATACATCCCTGTCGTACCCCAGTGCTTATACCAATCGGATTGCTTAACATGCGTTCATGCAGTACTCGACATGTTGAGTTGCCATACAGAGCTTTGATTAAGTCGATTAGCACAGGTGGAACTCCCTTGCATCGAAGTGCGTGCCAAATTGCCTGATGGTGGATCGTATCAAATGCTTTGGCGAAATCGATAAATATCAGGTATAGTGGAGATCTCCATTCCACCGACTGTTCCACTATGATCCGTAGACTATTTATATGGTCGGTGCAAGATCGGTGTGGTCTGAAACCAGCTTGCTCATTTCGAAGATCTGCTGAAATTGATGATGCCAGTCTAGCATGGAGTATAATCGCTAAAACCTTATTAATCATGGTTAAAAGAGTTATACCCCGCCAATTTCTACACTCTGTTAAATCTCCTTTCTTGGGTAATTTTATTATCACTCCTTCACTTAGTTCAGCAGGAAGAGAGTGTGATGTCCAGAAGTCTCTGATAATAGGGTAGATTATTTTAGCGCTAAGAGTCGGATCAGCCTTAAGCAGTTCGGGGTTAATGTTGTCTACGCCTGGTGCCTTGCCATTCTTCAGTGCACGGATTGCAATGACGATCTCAGTTTCGTCTGGACAAATTGTATTTATGTCGAGTCTGATTTGGTGTGAAGTACAGTGACATTGCCAGACAGTTGTAGGTTGCGGAATTGACAGTATGCCGGCATAATAGTCGGACCATATTGCCAGTTGCCGCTCCGTGGACGAGGCAGTTCCTCCCATCGGATCCTTAAGCGGATGTGTGGTTGAACGGGAGTACCCTGATATCTGTTTTGCAATTTTGTACAAATCCCTGCTTCGATGTGTATCGGCAGCTGACTGTGCTTCTATGGCCATATTTTCCACCCAAACCCGCTTGTCTCGCCGCGCACTTCGTTTTACCTGGCGATCAAGGCTGGTATACTGTGCCTGTAGGTTAGATTTAGCAGATCTTGTTCGGGCAACGTTAATGGAACCTTTAAGTTGTCTTCTATCTTCAATAAGTTGCCAGGTAGCGTCTGAGATCCATGTTCTACGTTTAGGTGGAGGATGACCAAGATGTTGCTTCGCACTGTCTGTGAAAATGCTTTTTATAGCATTCCATTGGCCTCTATTGCTGTTCGGGATATCTTCATAGCAAGTCGTTAGGGAGCCAACGTAACTTCTGAGAATATTTGAGGATTTTAATTTGGATACATCGTATCGTCTTGGCAAAGACCGTGTTGTTAGTCGTCGGATTGCAGATGTCCTTAATCGTAACTCTCCTACAAGTAAATGGTGATCTGACGCTCCATCTGCCCCACGTCTATTGCGCACATCTAGTAATGAACCCCGCCACTTCTTGCTTATCGCAATGTGGTCGATTTGGGTTTCTGTTCTGTGGTCAGGGGAAACCCAAGTTATTTTATGCACATCCCTGTGAGGAAAAATAGTACCACCGATTGTAAGATTACTGGTTGCACATATTCCGGTAAATAATTTGCCGTTCTCGTTCATTTGCCCCAGTCCATGGGTTCCCATAACGGATTCAATATTCGTGTTAACTGAACCTACTTGAGCGTTGAAATCACCGGTAAGAAGTAAAATATCACCAGTAGGTGTGTCTTTCATTACCTTTTCCAGGAGGCTGTAGAAGTTTTCCTTGTCATTGGGATCTGAGATTTCAGTAGGGGCATAGCATTGAATGCATGTGATGTTGCGAGCCCGGGTATGCAGACGGATGGATATAATCCTATCAGAATGAGGTTTCCATGCCATTAGGGCGCTCTTGGCCTCTCTAGAAAGAAGGAATCCTACGCCGTTCGATCGAGGGAGACCACTTGGCTTGCCAGAATATAAAAAGGTCAAGTCACCGTCGGTTGTTATTGTGCCGTTATCGGGCCACCTTGTTTCACATAAACCAAGGAAGAGAAGGTTAAAGTTCCTGAATTCCTTGCAAATTTGGGCCAATCTTGATGGTTCCAGAAGCGTTCTAATATTCCATGTTCCGAATCGTGTCCTTGATTTAAAGCTAAAAGTCGTCAACAGTTGGGGATCATTTTGGTTTCTATTCGTTGCGGTTTCTGTAATCAGTAGAATTTAAGATGAACCGGTGATTAGCCGATCGCATGCACTGCAATAACAAACCCATTTATTTTATGATTTAAAGAGAAGCTAAAGTATTTTCTATAGAAAATTGTAAGGTATAAGTGATTATTAGAAGATTTACAAGACATGAAAATAAATTAAATTTAGTACTCACTGAAGGTAAAAAAATTACAAATGAGTATTATTTTGATATTGCACAAATATGTAATTTTATATTCCTGTTTGATTGAGCAGCATGTGTATATGGCAAAACGACAATGGCTTACACTAGAGATAAGTGATTAACAATTTATTTTGTATCAAACTGAACGATTTATTACTAAATAACCTCGCATTGTATTTTATAGTTTACGAGATATTCGGATATGAGAAAAATTCTTAAATCGCAAAGGCAATACCCCAAAAATAATAACCGATTTTATGTGACACAATATATTTTTAATTGTTTTGCAAATGGTTTCGTAACACCGCCCCTGGTGCAGACAATATTTATGACCAAAAATCAACAAAATTCCATCTTTGGTATTTTCAAAACTCTTTTGAGAACAATTTTTTAAACAAATTAAAAATTAATTTTAGTATTTTACACAATGTTTAAGTAAATGCAAAATTTTATAAAATCAATTTTTATTTCAGTTTAAACAAACTAAACTCGAATAAAACAAGTTTGCATTGTTTTCCAAAAAAAGACTTTTATGCATTTCTTATTAGTCAAAAAAAATTCCAACTGATATTATACTACCTTTTACAATTTTCGAAATCAGATCACAAACCAAGAATTGCAATCGTTTTAAACATTTTTAATACATATACCCTAGGTGCCTCGAATGAGGTAATTTGGCCTTGTATTGGGCATGAAAGCATTTGATTTCACAGGATATTATGCATGAACGATTTGAGGGTATAACATCAATGGGTCTTACAAATAAAAATACTTTCGTGGTTTCTTTGTCCAAATGAATTTCGAAACGCCCTTATTTATTGGGAAGTATTAATAATTAAATTGGAAATTCGAATTTATTATACCCTCGACCACCACAAGTGGTGAATATAGGGTATATTACGTTTGTCATTCCGCGTGAAACCTTGTTAATATTCATCTGAAACCCAACAAAGTACATACAATATTATTGATCCTTATGAAATTCTAAGTCGATTGAGCTATGTTCTATATAAATAATATGTATATGATTTTTTATAGCCCCCATACAGAAATCTTCCCGAGATATGCCTCAATGATACATAAATGCCTATAAAATTGGAATATCAATACAAAATACAACAAAAATAAGTTTCATGTAAACAGAAAATCGCAAAACGAAATGTTGTTTAATTCGGTTCATGTTTGACTAAATACATATAAATATTTTTATCAGACAAAAATTCGAAATAAATAATTCTTATAATTCTATTAAATTTTATGGTTTAATTTACAATTACCTATTTTATCCACTAGGGTTCCAACTTGGCTTAAATTTGTCTTTGGATATTTTTAGTCCCAAATATATTTTTAGCTTTTAATTTCCATTCAAAACCTCATATGGCTGTAATAGCTAGAGGTGTATTTGCATTTATAAAGCGATGGGCTTTTTTTTTTTTTTAAATGGACGTAGTGATAGCGCACTATCATCTAGTGGTCCTACACAGGAACCACCACCCCGGGACCGCTCCCGCATTACTTCGAGGTGGAGTTCGTTTACTGCTAAGCAGTCGTCATCCTTGTCCTAATCCCCCGTCCAACATACATTTGTATGAGATTAGGGGTACGGCACATGTGTTTGTTGGCATTTAGATTTCTCCATCATTATTTCCTGCATGAAATGGGAGTATTTGCACCAGTTCTCCTTTTTAACTAACATTGAGTTAACCAATTGTTCCATGGTCGTATTCTCAGATATGTCTTGTAATACGTTTCGCCTGTTGTTCCAGAAGTTACATTTTATGAGTGTATGCTCAACGTTATCCTCATATTCATTGCACACTTCGCATATTGCCGTTTGTTTTATATGGAATCTTTGTAAATAGCTACCAAAGTTACCATGTCCGCTAAAAATCTGGGTCAGATAAAAGTTAAGTTCTCCATGCTTTCGGTTTATCCACGTTTTAACATTGGGGAAAAGAATGTAAGTCCATCTTCCTTTTGTTGATTCATCCCATAGTGTTTGCCATGTTTGAAGTAGCCTTTCTCTTGCAGCTTTTTTTATACGTTGTTTTTCGCTCATATGGTTATGTGTTATAGACAACCGTTCATCATATATTTCCTTTCTTTCATTTAGTTGTAAGTCAATCGATGGCACACCAGCAAGAACGGACACAGCAGCAGTAGATATTGTGCGGTATGCAGATGTTATTCGTAGTGTACATGTTCTGTGTACTTTTTCTATTACGTTTTTAAGCTTTTTATTATTCGAGACAGCCGTACTGAATACGGGTGCTGCATATAGTACTTGCGAGTACGCTACTGTAGCTATAAGTCGTCTGGTAGTTTGTCCTGGACCTTTTATATTTGGCATTATTCTAGCCAGTTTCGATGCTGTTCCTAAGGCTTTCTCAGATATCATCCCTATATGTGGCTCAAAAGATAGTTTGCTATCCAAAACTACACCTAGGTATTTCAAAGTCTTACCTATAGTAATCTGGTATCCGTCCACTCTCAATTTTGGGAATACAAAGGCTCTTCGTTTGGTCACCAAAATCGCTTCGGTCTTGTTCGCTGCAAGTGTTAAGTTCTTTTTTCTTAGCCATATATTGACCCTCCCTAGACAGTCGTTTGTTACTATTTCTGTCAATGGTGCAGAGGGTTGATCCACAACTAGGGCTACATCATCTGCATATCCAACAAATTTTGAACCATCTGGTAAATTCAGTTTTAATAGTTCGTCGTACATTAGATTCCATAGAAAGGGACCCAGTATAGAGCCTTGAGGAACGCCGGCTGACACTTCATATTGTTTTACTCCATCCTCTGTTTCATATTCAAGTATTCTATCTTCCAGGTAGCTATCAACCATTTTAATCAGATATCCTGAGAAGTTTCGTTCTCGCATTGTTTGACGTATTACATTCCAGTCTGCAGAGTTAAAAGCGTTTTTAATGTCCAGAGTAACAATGGAACAAAATCGCATGTTTTCAAAAGCTATCTTTGCTGTATTCACTACTTCCCTGATGGCACCTATAGTTGATTTGCCTTTCACAAAACCAAACTGCATGTGTGAGAAGCCTCCCTTTACGCTTATTTCTATTTCAAGTCTATTTAGAATCAATTTCTCCAAAAGCTTTCCACAAGTGTCCAGTAGGCACAAGGGTCTGTATGAGGATGGGTTCTCCAAAGGTTTGTTGCCTTTGCGCAGCAATACAAGAAACTGTTTTTTCCACAGCTTTGGAAAGACTCCTTTTTTTAGGCAAATGTTGAATGTATCCGTAAATACATCTGGCCAATGCTCACAGACTAAGGCAATTATTTCGTTCGGAATCCCATCAGGCCCTGGTGCCTTCTTTTTCTTCAGAGTACGGCATGTGTCAATTACTTCATTGTGAGAGAAGGTAACGCATTCATTTGCTCCTTGTAAAGGGGGTAAGTTGCTCCTGGTTCTTTCCGTTTCGGGGAAAAGTGTATTCACTATAGTGTATGCCCAATTAGGATTTGTAATTCCTGGTATTTTACATCGGTTTCCTAGTTTTTTCATTATTATCCGATATGGAAGGCCCCATGGATCATTATTTATTTCCTCACATAGTGATTCCCATGCCTTTCTTTTTGAGTTTTTGATTGCTACTCTAACACTTTTCCTAGCTCTTCTATATAGCTCCATTCCAATAAGGTCACCTTTCCTACGTGTAGCTATACGTTTAGTTTTGAGGCATTCTGTTCTTAAACGAGCAATATCTTGATTCCACCAGTAGGCATGTTTTCTAGATCGACCGAGTATTTTAGTTTTGTTCATTCCAACGTTACAGATCTCTGTGAGGATGTCTATAAGCCGTCGAGCAGCGATATCTGCGTTCAAATTGTTGCAAAGTTGTGTTCCGGATTTAATCTCCATAAGCTTTTCTATGCAGGTCTCTTTTTTTATCTTTCGTGTATTCCATCTAATTCGTGTCGGGTTCGCTGTTACATTGGTGTATGAGAGGCCCACCTGCATCTGAATATATTGGTGGTCACTTAGTGTTTCGTCTTCTAGGACTTCCCATTGTGGTGTTTTGCATGCTATAGACGGTGATGCAAATGTTATATCTATAATTGAACTTGAGTCTGTTCTCCTGAAAGTTGGAGATCTTCCCCTGTTCAGGACAATCAGACCCAGAGATGCAATCATTTCACTCACAGCTATTCCTCTTTTATCTGTTCTACCTGAGTGCCATTCAGACGACTTACTATAAAAATCTCCCCCTATCAGTACTGGGGTATTTCCGGTTTTAATATTTCGTTCGAGTATATCCATTTTGTTCTGGAATTCTGTTATTTCTATGCTCGGTGAATAGTAGCAACTATATATTCGTATCTTGTTGGTGTGTATAACTACGAAATGTTCATTGTTTTCTTCAATTTTTTCTATTGTAAGCAATTGGTTACGTATGTACACAGATGCTTTGCCTAGAACATCTTGGTACCAAGCAGTGCCCTCAACTCTGGCATATTGCTCACTTATTATTGCAATGTCAACGTCTCTTTCCATTATGTTGACATTGCAATAATAAGTGAGCAATATGCCGATGGGCTAAGGAATTTGATGATCCCTATGTCACAAAACAACTTTACATTTCCTTAGTATGACCTATATTGGAATATGGCTCTATTATCTGGGATCCTTATTATAATATTCATACTCATATTCTTACTATTTTGTCTACGTGGGTTACCTTGGAATCCTGATGTATGAAACGTTCCATCATACATCGATAGACTTAAATTGATTAAAATACCAACTCTATCTAGTAGAAGGACTATGCTTAATGTAACATTTATGATCAATATAATTAATGGTAAAGTCTGATCCGAGTAAATAATGTTAGTTTATAAATTGTTAAATTACATTCAAGATTGTTATGATCATCAGACAAACTCTCTAAATAATGGTAAGAATTGTTAATTACATTTAAAATAAATTATGTTGCTCGTAAAATTTGCACCAAGACTAAATATAAAACACAGAATAGGGATATTCTAGTTTTTGAATTTCTTATTATATTTTGGTGGAGGGTATTTAAGATTCGACACAGCCGAACATTGCACTTAACTTGTTTTTATTACGTATTGCATTATCAATTTTAATTTCGCAAATAAAACCTGTAAATGATAACTACTGATTATATCACTAGTTATTTGAGTCACTTTACATTTTTCGTAGGTGGTCGCAATTGATTTACAATTTTTATATAGATTTTATAAGTATAATTTCTTCAGTCCCAAGTAGGCAATTAAATTACTGCCTTCTAATCAGATTCAGCTCATTGCTAATTACTGTATCCATGTAAGCAATGTGAGCTTTATATAGTTAATTATATATTAAATAAATAAATAATAAAAGTAATTGAAATTTACATTTAAAAGTCTTAAAGATACAATTTAGCTAAGTGTGTGTGAGTGTAGTAATATATGATGTGTGTATAAGTGTAAATTGCCTAAAACAGTTGTAGTCAATGTCTGCGCATGTGCAGTGATAGATGATCGGAACGACTGAACGATCTTGTACACAATTGACATCGAAATGGCTTAACACCAGTGTGTTTACGATAATGGCGAGTCAGTTCATCAGATCGAGCAAAGCGCCAAACGCATCCTTCCCATGTGCAAACGTAGGGTTTTTCACCTGGCAGAAAATATATAAAAGATATATGTTTAAATATAAATACATTTGAGTGGTAAAGAATTAAAGTTATAAGGTAAGGTTAGTTTAGGTAGGAAGGCTGGTGTGAGTCACCTCACACCCTCACCCAGAGACCAATATGGTCCATTGCGATGCCTTAGATTCTCTATCAAATGTCTGACTGGTCTATATATGTCTGACTCGCATTTCAATTCCCAGCAGCACTTTTAAAATACATATTTCATTGAAAAATATACCTGTATGAGTTCGTTTGTGGGCTTTTAGGTGAGAACTTTTCGTATATACTTTGTCGCAACCCTCATTGTCACATTTATGAACCTTGCGATTCTTGGAAGGATCACTACAACCATTTGCGCTGCTATTTGCGCTGGTATCAGCAGATCGAGCAAACGCAGTGCTGCCTCCAGAAACTATGCTGCTAAACGCATTCTTACGATTACTTCCATCGGAGGTAGTCATTGCACTGAATGCGCCTTGATAGGAATGGCTAAAAGGAGAACTTTGGTGGGCTTCGGCCATGAGTTTCCATGGCGATGTGTTCGATGAGTTTGCTGTTTGGATTTTATGGCTGAGGGCAGCAGTATGTGCTGCGGAACTAAATGCAGAAGCGGACAAGCCTGGACTTGACATAGAAAATGCTGCAGCAGCACTTCCTCCAAAACCAGTTGGAATCTGTGCTGTACTTCTACGTTCAGTGTATTTGTACGGGTTTTTAAATAGACTTAATAAGCTAAATTTGCGATCGTAATCTTGTAAGAAGGCCCCGTTGCCGGTGGAGTTTGCACTTGAAAATGACGAGGTTGACGATCCAACCGGAGAGTGGGCATGAAATGATGATGCCACTACACTGGGGCTATGAGGACTTATACTTTGCGAGGATGCAGAACTGCTTCCATTGCTATTGTTGTTATTCATATATCCGTGATTATTATTGTTGGCCTCGTCTTTCAGTCTGCGGTATGAAAAAAGGAATGGCGATGCTGCTAAAAACGGCGGAATCGGCATTTTTGTGATGGCTGCAGATGCACTTGAAAATGATGAATATTGACGATTTAAAGCCATTTGAGCTGTTGATGATGAGAACGATGCTCCCGCAGAAAATTGAGAATTCCGACTGCTATTTACAGCATTTGAACAGATGTTGCTTCGTAGTAAGTTGGATGCTGATTGTGATGAGCTATAGCTGTTTTTAAGATGTGGTGCTGGCTTGTAGCTTTGGCTTTGAGATCCTACAAAATAAACAAATAAATATTTATCTCATATTATTGCACATATACATAAATATTTATCAATTTTATAATAAATGCCAGCTTAGAATTTATAACAAACAAAAATATTTTAGACTTTGAAATTATGCAATTACATATATGAAATTATTATTGGACGACTTTATTAGCATTAACTTTAAGATAATTCTAATTATTCTTTATAGATTTACTAAAATGTTGTAAAGAAATTTTCAATCATGGTGGGTATGATTTTGGTGGTGGATATATAGAAACTCTGTATGACATATTTTTCGAGTAAGATTAGGGTCTAGATATACAAAAATTTTAAATAAAAAATATATTTTCACCACCAAAATCTTGGGACACAAAATTAAAATTAAAAAAAAGTTTCAAAAGTGAAACTCATTTAGAATGTAAATTTTCTATAAAATCGTTTCCGCTAAAATTTGAAATAAAAAAATTGGTTGAGAGATTTCTTACTTGAGAGGCAAAAAGTATGAAACCCTGTTATCCGAACATATAATATATTCGAAACCGTCTGTTTTTTTTTAATAGAAAAAAATATATATGATAAATTCCATGGTCCATTGTAAATACACTGCTGTAACCAATTCGGAATTCCTAATTCCCAAATTGGAATTCATCGTTGCAAATCGTGTAAGAAGAAATTACATTCCTCTTAAGTTTCAATATTTGCGGTCTATATTTTAAAATTTAAAACATTTATAAAATTAATAATAATAACAAGTAAGAGCTTTGCCGATTCTTATATACCCACCACCAAATCACCTACTATTATCATTACCATATTCCAAGAATTTACACTTTTTGTAAATGTAAGATAAAGCGATTTACTTTTACACACAATAAATTCAGTACCAAAAAGCCTTAGCAAACTCATTTCGGCTTTCTGAAACGTTAAAATTGTCACCTCTGTTTAATCTGTGGTTATTATCGGAAGTGACACCTTTGGCCAATTATGGACCAACTTTCACAAAAGCCTATAGTATAAGTTTTACATACTTATAACCAGTGCTGATATTCAGCCGGTTCGGACCGGTTCGCTCGAACCGGTTGTTAAAATTTTAAAAATTTTGCGAACCGGTTGTTGCATATTCACCCTTCTCGTGAATAAAAATTCCATATGAAATTTGTTGGGGTGATTATGTTTTTTGTTTTAACGGTTTTATATAATGTGTATTTATCAAGGTGATTAGTCTCGGCAACAAACACAATATTGTTCAGTTTTTCATTGTCCAAACGTACAAACAAATGATTTTATTTTGGTCATACCTACATTGGATTCTTGGATGATGATGTTTTCGATAGCGTTTTCTTCAATCTTTTGAGAAAAAATAAAGCAATTTTTTTTTACTTTTATTTTGCAAAATCAAAACTATTTTTTTATTAAACAAAAGTTTATTTCATTTCCTTCAAGAGGTCTGTTACTGGGATGCGACTTTAAAATTTTCGCCATTTTTATCAAAATTTGGCAAAAATAAAATTTTTTTTAAGCGAGCCGGTTGTTAATTGTTTCGAATATCACCACTGCTTATAACTGATTTATGTAAAATTTTGTGAATGTTTATGTAGGTTAATGAGTTTTCGGGAGCAGTCTTCATAAGGGGAAAATTACCTATTACGGACCAATCATCATCAAATTCTCTTCGAATGCGAATTATTTGTGTTGAATTTCAACGTAATAATGATTTTTGTATTTATGGGCTATTTGTGTTTTAACTGATCTTCAGAAGTGCTACGATCAAATATCGTCAAAATATTGGGTTTGAATATTTCTATGTATGTATGGACCATTTGTGTCAAATTTAAATTTGCTGCTATTGCTAATAAGAATTTATGCGCATGTAAGTGGTTTTCGGAAGTGGAATTTGTATGGGTAAATGTCGAAATATGGACCGATGCAAGCAAAATATCACTTTGAGCTTTTACTTTGCATAAATCTTATTATTGCAGAATTTTGTATGGATACGGCTTTTCTATAGACATTTATATACCATATTCCGGGAAGACATTTGTATGGGGGTTATGATAAATCGTGGAAAGATTCCTACCATTTGTAACAGAACTTGTTCATGGTATTGTCTGCGTTATATTTGAAGAAAATATCAAAAAATATCTGAAAAATATCAAGGTAATCTGAAATCTATAACTCGGATCCTACTGGACCGATTTTATACATTTTCAATGCCAAACATTGGAAATATTGGAAAATTTAATCACTAAATAAATATTTAGAAAATCTGGACGCAACTCCGCAATCCGCTCACTATGGCGAGCGACTAAAAGTGTTAAAAGACCTGCATCATGTAAGCCTCCCTTACGAAACTTAAGTGGTTGGGCAAGAAATGACACTGAAAAGGCAATCTATTTGCAATTCATTTGAAAAAAGTATTTACCCCAAACCCATTAAATGAATCAATAGACTTGCCACCAGTCACACACGATTTAGGACCACCTGTACCCCTACATTTAAACTTTAATAAAGCACCTGGCATTGACAAAATCAGTAACGAGATGCTTATGGAGCTACCCCGGATAGCAATAAAAATAATACTTTTTATTTTCAACGCTATATTACGCCTTCAATATTATCCACCAGAATGGAAGGTTTCCCTAGTTACCATGAGAGCAAAGCCGGGAAAAGATCACACAAAAGTAGAATCATATAGACCCATCAGCCTATTGTCAAATATATCGAAGCTATTCGAGAAAATGCTCATGCACAAGTTATACCCGCTCTTAAGTGAAAACATTTGTATTCCGAATCATCAATGTGGATTTAGAAGAAAACACAGTACTATCGAACAAACCCATAAACTTGTCAATATCGTCAAAAAAAAAAAAACATTTTAAGGAAAAAAATATTGTTCTGCTCTTTTTATTGACATTTTTCAAGCGTTTCATAAAGTGTGGCATGATGGTCTAATATACAAGTTGAAACTAAATTTACCCGTAAACACACATAAGCTATTGGATAGCTACTTAACTGGTCGAACATTTAAGCTTAAAGAAGTAGATTTCTTAAGCTACGCACAACCATTGAAGCAGGAGTACCTCAAGGAACCATCCTGGGACCCTTCTTATACTTGATATACACATCTGATATGCCAACAAACAATCGTACTGACTCATCTATGAGTACATATGCTGATGATACTGCTATTCTAAGCATTCATGAAAACCCTCAAGAAGCATCTCCCTACATACAAAATCATATACGAGTATCTGAATTAGAAAACTGGTTAAAGCAATGGAGGATATAAGTTAATGAGCAGAAATGTACACACATAACCTTTACATTGTGTAGAGAATCATGCTCCTCTTTTTTTTATCAGTAATCAAGCAACAACACAACAGTCCCAAGTTTAATAACTTTATATGGAAATCCCTTATAGGTGCAAAAATGACTCAAAAGAAATTCAAATTAATCCAAATTAATTGGCTTACTGGCAGAAACTCTAAGCTGAGTTCAGATTGTAAATTTCTGCTTTACAACTCAATTATTAAACCTACATATGTACATATATGGTGTTATGGAATTCAACTATGGGGAACGGCCTCAGCTTCAAATGTAGACAGAATTCAAAGACGCCAAAACACATAGCTACGAATCATCACAATTTCCCCTGGTACATAAACAATTCAAATATCCATAAAGAAAAAAAATGCAGAAAAAGCTTGAAGTACACCCAAACCCATTAGCCCACAACTTGTTTAATAATAGTGGCTATATTCGACTAAGAAGAAGGGATATAGCGGATCTCAGCCGTAGACAAGAAGAAAGAATGCCAACTTAATACATAAAATTAACAATGGTCAAACAATTGTTAGTTCATTGAAGATAATACGAACATACAATAAATAAATAGAATCAGGAAAAATTTAACATTATTTAATACATACACTTAGTTTTAGATATTAAAATTTAGCTTTTGTACCAACAATTTTTTACTAATACGAATTGGAATATGTACAACACATGTCTTTTAAACAAAAGAATAAAATCCATAAAAAGTTAATAAATTACTAAAAAAAAAACTCAAAAAATTAGCAGGAATTAAAAAAGTAAAATAATGCAACAATAATAACCGGGGTTTCCGGTTTTTTACTTGATTTTTACAATTTTATCTATGAATAAAAAATAAATTTCTGCTAAAAATTTTAATCGGAGAACATTGACAACTGTTTTACATTTTCCTTTTTATTATACATTAAAAATTATTATTCATTCGATTTAAAATTTATTTTTTTCTCGATTATCACTTTATTCAGAACCGTGAAGTGTGTAGAAAATGAAAAACTATCTGATGTATGCCAGACACTTTATGTTGTTTAATTGTGGTCATAGGTCGTAAAAATAAGATCCTAGTAATTCAAAGATATGATCAGTGCAGAATCTTTTGCAGAGAAATATCATTTTACTTTCATTAAAATATGTTAAGCAAAAGTTTCAAACTTTAATTAAAGATGAGGTTTCAAACTTATTTAACAAATACCAAAAGTACATCCATCCATACGAGTACTTATGTATGTCATGGACAAAGTAAGGAAACCAAAAACACATAATCGCAAACAAGTACATACATGTGTACGAGTATGTACATGAAAGGTAAAAAAGTTTGTTACAAATATTTTTTAACATGTGCCTTCGCATGTATTTCAAATCTCCTAGTTTTAAATTTTTCAAGTTTTGTGCAGTTTAATTTTGTTCATAAACTTTGCTCACACCTGTTCCAAATTGGTAGCAATGTTTCGTCACTTGTGAATAGTATGTTGTGCAATTCACAACTACTTCATCAGTTGTTACTGCAGTTTAATTCAATGAGTAACGACAAAAACACTTTACAAGAAATCCGTGCCAGTCGTGATCCATTTAACCTGATCTCTATGCAATATTCTGCAATGGAAACATTGCTGAAATTTGTGCATAAATGCTTTCAGCGACACAAAACGACTGCAATAGAAATATACAGAAATACTCTTAGCACAAGTACCACTCACTCTTTATTAAAGTCGTTGGTTTGACTTCGATTGACATTGGGTCAGAGCAGTGTTTTTCTTTCTTCTTTTTTATTTAACTTATTTTTTTTCCTTTCGCAGAACCTAAATTACAATTTAAGCATCTCTTTTGAAGCTGTATTCAAAAGACAAAAATATCTTTAAACTTTGTTGAAAAGTAAATAAAATAAAAACTTTTTATGAGTATTTTCAATTCGTTAAATACCTGTAGTTTCAGAATCCAGAAAGATAATCTTCTCGATTATCAATAATTATAAATTCTTCTTTTAATAATATTTAGGACACATTCTTAATGCGATATTGTGATATTTGATATTTTTATGGGCATAATTTTTTGATAAAAACATGATTTTTAAATCAGTTGGTGAAAAAACTTCATGTACCGAAAGTGATTTTTAAAATGCATTAGTTCTTTTTTTTGAACATTTTTGTTTTTTTTTTTAACTTTCTTATTATTTATTTATTGAAACTGCCTTTACTTCATAGACTTTGCAATAAGTATCCATATCTTATACCTAAACTTTAAAAACTACATATTTGCTTTCAGTTGCGAGAGCCATAATGGATAAATGGGCCTTAAATTAGTAGGGTGGTAAATCAGATATACGAAGCGTTGCTTCTGTTTAAGTTCTAGAAGTAATCTCGCAAGCGGGTTCGGATGATTTTGCAACTCTCACGAATTTTTCTGAATTCATCTTTAAAGTTAAAGTACTTGTAAACCTTTATGGATGTCTTCTTTCCTTATATACCATGGTGCTCCCGTCATGGTCCTAGGAATTTTTGATTGGGCACTCTATATAAGATCAATACTGGTAATACTTGCAGTTTCCTATAATTAAATTCCATATCTCCAAATTGGTCTTATACAGGATGACTTTACAATCAATTTAGATTGGTCGTTAATTAGCCAGTGCAGATTAGAGGATTTTAGGCTTATATGGACCCTCGTGGCTTCTATTTTCGTTTCGTTTATACGTATTCTTCAGTTTTTTATCTCCACACGTTTGAGATAATTATCCAGTTCTTTAGGTGTCACACTTAAATCCACATGTGAGCTAGGAATGATAGTGTCATCTGCAAATGTAGAAATGGTTAAATTTTCACTCGTTAGCAAATCAAAGGTGTATGTGAAGTAAAGTGTTAATCCGATAATACACCCCTGTAGAACTCCAGCTCTGATTTCGTAGTCATTTGGCACATAATCACTGTATTTAACCCTAAATAAGCGATACGATAGGTAAGACTCTAGTAACTTGTGAGTACTTGGAGTCAGTAAGCATGTAATCTTATGTAATAGACATTTAACACAAACTTTATCAAAATCCTCTGCGATATCTAAAAAGATAGTCGAACAATATTGTTCAAGCTCAAACGATTTTCTTATCTCTCCAGTTAAACGGTTAACTTGCTCTATAGTTCCATGTTGTTCACGGAAATTAAATTGGTGAACTGGGTCTATGTTTTCATCATTCATAATGCAAAAAGGAGGCCTACGTTTTTTTGAATCAATTTAAAAAATCTATTAGTCATACTATTCGCCAGAGTTATTCTTATATCTTCAGATATAGATCTGCAAGCCTCTATAACAGCTTCTTTTATGTGATACATGCTTGATTTTGACAATAATTAATTTCTCATCTAGTTATTTTCTGTAATCAGAAAAACTAAACGCCACATCAAGCATGCTGTCTTCAAAAAAAGCTTCCCAAACTATCAAAGAACCGTCTCCTTCCTTTTTTAGAAATGTCGTGGTTTCTTCCGTAGATCTCTCCAATAGCTTTTGTTTTTCTAGTATCTCCTTTGTTCATAAAAAAAATGTAATTATAGTTATGAAACACTAACAAAATATTAATGCACAAACTCTATCTTAAATAAATGAAGTGGTCTCCAAATTTTTGAATAAAAATAGATTATTCTTTATACTCTTGACAAATGTTACACGTTCAAAAAAAAAAAAAACTATTTGTAACTTTACAATAAACAGCAAATATCAAGTGTAATTATAGTAATGCAATAATTTTTAGAATTGTTGATAGAATGAGTATGTATATCAAGAACATTTCAGTTTTTGCTTCAATCGGTAGTTTTTTATTGGTTAAAGGAGAATTTTGTATTGGCATATTAAGTGATCATAACTATTAATTAGATTTAGGCCCATTATTACAACTTAACAATAGTTAAAGGTATGATGTTATCGGACAGATAAGAAGTATTTGGTTATTATAAGTTTACTTTAATCTAAAACCGACCGATAAGCTAAAAGGAAGATCATCTTGCCTTTAAATTTTATAGTGAGGTATGTATTTGAAGTTGCCATATGTTCTGGAAAAAATGTCAACTTCATGAAAAATAAAATAATTTTAATTTTGTTTTACCAATAAATACTTTAATAAACAAAAATGGAAAGCAGACTTTTGATTTATATTTTTTCACACACAAATGTTTTCACAAACACAAACAATTTACCGTTTCTTGTCAGTAGTTTATCAAAAGTAATCGGTTTCTCACTGGTATTGCCATATTTTAGAAAAAAAATAATTTTATTTTACAAGGAAGTTGTAATAACGAAAAATGTTAAAGGTCACTTTATTCCTCACTTTAATTAAAGTTACCTTTTACTATTAAGAACATTAGAGGCAAGTTGTAATAATGGCCCTTAATTAGATGTACTAAAGGATAAGTTAACAACAAATTTGTATTTCTGTCTTTGCTTCAATGTTTCTTATTTGTAATAGATTCAACATATTGTTGTAATATCGCTTAGATGAATTTTAAGAAATTAATAAAGATGTGATGAAAAATGTTGTGCATTTAAACTTAATAACTAATTCAAGGATTTCTCTCTAAGCCACATTAATTATTTAAAGCCTCATAAGGAAGAAGATTCAGGAGGGAAACGTGAACTTCTTTACTATTAGAACGACGATTAAATCTATTAATAGTAAAGCTATTGCATTGTATTTTGTCATTTAATACATATTCCGTGGACCAATGAGTGAATTTGAACAGACCTTAATTTGCTTTTCTTGTATGAAGAAGTTATAAAAACAATATGGCCATATGACATCCAGATATGCCGAACAGCTTCATCTTCTTATATCGAAAAGCTACAACGAAAACTCTAATGCAAATTTACTCTTTTAGACATCGTAACATCCTTAGGCATCTCAATGTTCCTACAGCACGCAAGGAGATCAACAACTCCATTTTAAACTACATAGACTACTACTACTAGATCATGCAAATCCCCAAAGACGTCTTAGTAGTACCGAATATTCTTATATGGTTATTATATGGAAGCCATGACTAATCATGCACCGATCGTTATAAAATTAGTTTAACTTTTGGAGCAATGAATAACATTGGCGTTAAATTTTATTTGGATACTAACATTTTTAAGAGATTAATGGTCGTTAAGTGATTTTCGGAAGTGGGCCCCATATGGGTCAATTATGGAACGATCTACATAAAATTGTGTAGATGTGATTAGGTTTTATACTGTGGCAATTTTGTTTGAAGACGTGTACTAATCAAACATTTATGACCGATAAACTACTATTTCGCGAGGACTTGGTATGAGGTTAGCTCTCATTTCAGAAAAACTTGGTTTTGAGTATTATATGGTCGGACTTGATAGACTATACTTTCATACTTGTTTTTACTGCAGAGCTTCCTCTATGTCTTCCACAATGGGTTTTACTTATTACGCTTTCATTAAATACAAACGATTACCCCGAATGAGGATATTTCAAGTCTTTCGTGCGATTAAAATATGAACATTTGGTGAAACAAACATTTGTTTCTTATTTATTGTCTATTCTACTTGCAAGTTCTACATTTATGTAGAAGGTATCAAAATATTTAAACATTCGGTTGGGTGTTTTGATTTTTGTACAAATACAAGTGTTCTCAAAATTTACAAGTGTTTCAGATCATATGTATGTTGGTTGCTGCGATTATATGTACGTATATTTTATAAATATGTAGTTTAGTTAAGTGTGACAGTAGTCAAACTAAATGTACCAAAGTTGGCAATTAAGTTTGTTTGAATAAATAGTCGTACTAAAATGTACGCGATTGAATAGTTAACTAACTGCAATCACTTATGCAACAACTTAACAATAATAACAACTATGTATGTACTTTACTTAACGTGACCAGATGGTTTTTATCATGCAGCGGAATGTGAACGATTTCAAAAGAAATTTTTCTCACCAAAAACTACATTAACTTGTATTTTGTTTGCAAATTTGTTGTGGATTTCAGAAGTCTTAAATAATCTATTGGTGGGTTGACGATCGATTAGAAGCGGTTAAAAGGTAACGACAACGTTTGTTTGGCATTAGTAACAGTTTTTACTGAATTTGATTTCGCTGACGGCTTATAGTGGCATCAGTGAACTCGGTATAATTTGTATAAATTAAAAAAATTTCATTTTAATTTTTTTGTGTTTTCTATGAAATTAATAACATACATACATTGCTGATTTTGTTTGATAATGAGAAGAATATACACACATTGTAAACGTATGTAAATTTCGTTCTAACTCATAACATGTGAAATGAAATATGATTAATAATTCCCGAAGTCTATTTCTCAATAATGGTGAGTTAAATAGATGATGTTTACAGATTGATCGTGGACAATGAAGATTGCTGATGACGCCCTTGGCAGGGTAGAAAATGCATTCCAATTTGCAAATTGTTCCCATACTTTACAATGGTATTCTTGAAAATTCGAACTATTAGCCTGAATAAAAAACTTTTCTCTTAAAAATTATTTTTCTGTGTTGTAAGCCAGGCGGTTTTTCTCGAATTTTTATATTTAATTGATCCGATATGTTGCAATAGTACTCTGAATTTATTGTTTTACCCTTTTGCATATATCCAATAATAAAATACATTTAAAGTCCCAAAAAACCGTTGTCATAACCTTACCAGCCGATTAAATTGTTTTTCCTTTCTTTGGGGCACTTCCTCCAGATTCAGTCCATTGCATGGATTGTTCTTTTGCCTCTGGAGTTTAGTAGTGCAATTTCACTGATTTTCACCGATTTGGATTTTAAGTAAGTTAGTATAGTATCTTTAATATCTTTAGCAATCCTCCGCTTACACATGGCATGCCCAAAGTAGTCGCTGCCTGGCTCTGATAAAATCATATAATGGTCTTCTAATACTCGTTTTCAGTAAAATTTGTCATTCTTTGGAATACTAATCAACGTTCTATCCTATTTGCATCCTGTAAAGCTGCTCTAACTTTATTTCAATGACATTATTTGGATCGTTTGATGAAATAATGCCAACATCTTTTAAAACAGAAGAAGCTCTTATGGAAGCGGCTTTGTCAGACACTCTAATATGATCGCAGGCAAGGGCTAATGATGCTAAATTTAATCTCTTTTTTTTTGGTGGCGGGGAAACCTTTTGTTGATGCGTTACAAAGTAAGGAGTAGAAGTTACGCTATCGCTTTAACTAAAGCTTTCGATTGTAATTTCATTAGATAAAGATCGAGAACAACACGGTGTGTCAAAATCATTCATATTTCTGTTAACGAAATAAGTTTACATT
This sequence comes from Bellardia pandia, assembly GCA_916048285.2. Lineage (NCBI taxonomy): Eukaryota > Metazoa > Arthropoda > Insecta > Diptera > Calliphoridae > Bellardia > Bellardia pandia. The sequence goes on from OU696533.1 coordinate 68,252,661, forward strand.
TGCAACTGCAAACATTAAATTACGAGTAAAAACATTAAATAAAAATTGTACCAAATAAGTTGTATATAAATGAAACAATATTCTTTGGATACCAACATTTTTAAGAGTTATGCTCTTTAAAATGATCAATTATGAACCGATCTGCACGCAATTTGTAGATGTGATTTGGCTTCATTTACCACTCATTTGTGGTGAAATTTGTTTTGATACTTCCATAATTCAAACATTTATGATCGTTACACCCCTATTTCGGGAGGACGTTTGTATGGGCCGTCTTTGAGTCGAAAAATATCAAGTACCAAATTTTATCGAAATATCTTCAAAATTGCGACCTGTTCTCTGCGCACAAGTTTTACATGTCCACTGTCCATGTAATCATGATGTCGGGGCAGCTCTAAACACATCATGTGCCAAATGAAATTTTCGGTGTATATTTAGGAATTAAAAGAGCACTTTTTAACAGGTATTCCAAGGCGATTGTTAAAAAATATTTCTTTGTTTTCAAATCGTTTTAAATCGAAACCGTGTAAAAACAAGACCGTGTAGAATTAGGTGTAGTAATAACCTGTATCTTAAACCGAAATATACATTTTTAATAAGATCATATAATCCCGCCAAAGGCAAAATATTTGGTTACGTTAACTATAGTTAATACAACAATCACAGCATCAACTGTTTTAACGTTCCCAGCAGCTAACTGTCAATTATTACCAATCGCGCACCAAGTGCACATTAAACCCTATCAACCACTTTCGTAATTTATTGCTCTGTTTTTTTCAATTTTTCCGCAATCAATGGTAGAAGTAAACAAGCTTAAAAGCGCGCGATGAGATCCGCATAGCAGCTCAGGTTTATTTGCAACTTTCGGTTCAACCTGACGATCGCTGATGATGCCAACGTGCTGGAAGATGAGGTGAATCTTTTGAAAAAAACATGTGTTTTTCTATAATAGATTGTGTTTATTGTCGATTCTACATTTAAACATTTAAAAAACACACACTTGCACACTTGTCGATAAATACATGCTCGTACATACATGCAACAAAATCCATTCGCAAAATACTTGAAGCATGGTTCATCATAATTATCACGAAGCCACGTTCGGTGCGTTTATTCAATGCCTTCTTCTATTCACTATTATGCAGTATTTTTTTTTTTTGGCGTTTGAAAGCGCGTTCATTTAAACAACATTTCAGAAAATAGCAGGCAGCAGTGTTTGTGCGCAGATGAGTATGCAACTGCCACCCTCATTCGACCAATAAAGTTACACGCAGTGTTGCCGCAATTCTAAATATTTTTCCTATCAAATTTCTTGGTAACATAAAAATAGAGTCAGTTCTATGAATAGTTTTAATGTTATCGTCTGATAATTTATTTAGTTGACAAAATCTTTAATACGAACATAATATTATTTTCCTTTGTTTATAGTAATGGGAACATACATACATATGCCTTAGGAAAGATAAAACTTGTTTTGTATCAAAATTATTTGGTTTTGACTTGTAGAAAACAGCGACCCTAATCGACCAAAATTGTTATTTCCGTATTTGTCATCTCTGATTTCAAGATTTAACCCAGCAAGCCATATGAGTCCGAAAAGAGTCTTTTCTGACACCTTTTTCGGAGCGTTAACGCTCTTTATGAGCCTAAAAAACAATCATAATTGCTCCGAAAACCTTCAGAAAAGAGGATCATTACATTCGAAAATGGTATGTCAGAAAGAGCTCTTAGATAATGTCAGAAAAGAGTCTTTTATGAGGGTTTTTTTGGGCTCTTAAAGAGCTCTTAGATAATGCCAGAAAGGAGTCTTTTATGAGGTTTTTCTTGGGCTCTGTGTAATCTTGTTTTTATCATTCTTGTGAGGTACAGCTATGTTTTTTTTTGTTCAAAGCACAAATAACAGGACAACAACGCTTTGGTACACACATAATTAAGTGGAATTTCTGAGTCATACTGCATGCCGACTCAGGACAGTAACAAGCAAATTTTTCTTTCGCTCCGAAAATGCTCTTTAGTTGGACTCTTTTCTGACTCCTGTTTTCGGAGCGCTCCTAAAATGGTATGCTGGGAAATTAGCACAAATATTAATACATACATACATATTTAAATTTTAATATTTTTGTATACCCTCCAGAACAATAAATAAGTTTGTCATTCCATGTGTAACACTGACAAATTTGTTCGTTTTGCTTTTTCTATAGAAGCAAAAAATTAATTTAATTCCACTTCCGAACGGAGTTAAATTCTATGACATGGCTGTATATAATATTATCTTCCATACCTATTTTATTGAAAATGTTTAATGTCATGACAGTTTTTCATTTAGGACATAAAAGGACATCTGACGTATGCATATGTAAATACATATATCGATTTTTTCATGTATGTATGTAAATATATGTATATTGAATTATTTAGAAAACTTTTGATTTTGGTTTTATTATACCATTCACAAAATTTTTGTAATATGTATCAGAAATTTGCCTAAAATTACAGTACATGTGTATTAGGGATGCCAAACACGGCTGGTTTTTCGAATCATTGATTCGGGATTTTATATATTAAAATTTTCGGATCCCGGGATTTTTGTTTCATAGTAAAAAAAATTCGTTATTAATAATAATAACTATTATTTAAAACAAGTTACTTCTGTTAAATATACTTTTTTTTAAATTTATTAAAAGTTTATAAAGCATTAATAATTTAGAAACAACATTACATTGAAATAAATCTAGGCCGAATTCTCGGTCATTAGTTAACCATTGGTAAACTAAAATGCTAACTATTGTTTAATAGCCATCCCTAAATACCGACTGAAAGCGTTTTTTAAATGTCAAAATTTCTCATGCTTATACATTTTGTATGGATCATACCAAAACAACGCTGCAGCAACGCTTTGATATTGGAAAATCCGATTTTGACAAGGCGTTTCACATTGAAGTTAGTGGCAAAAGAAAACAAAACAAAAAAAAAAGAGAAATAAAACAATAATGTCCAGCTGTTACAATAAACAAGGTCGTTTTATTTATTTGCTTGATAACCCTGTTTTTATCGTTTTGACATAACGTTGCCGCTTTTGTTTAGGGATGGGGTATCAGTGCTAATGTTCAGTGTAAAAATAAGGTCCGCTTTCCGTCGGTATTTAGGGATGGCTGTAACTATTACTTGTTATTCTTATGGCAAACTAAGCATTGCGAATAAAGAATCATTAGTTAAGCCTTTGCCATTAGCTAACTAGCCATTACAAAAATAATATGTCATTTCGCTTTTAATTTGTATATTAATTTAAAAGCAATAGAACATTATCGTTTGAATTTAAAAAACTTCTTAAACATATTAAGGTATCTAAAGTAAATCTTGTTTTTATTTTGTTACGATCAAAATTTACGCAGTCCACTTGATCATATGTAGAAGACAGACGAAGAAACAAACAGTATGAAAAGCTGATGAAAAACATCGTTTACATCGTTTGTGGACAAAATTGTTAGAAAATTGTTGTATGCTGATTGCATAAAGAATTCTTTCTCACCCTCCGGAACAAATATGTAATTCTATTGCTTATTCAATATTTGATTCCATATCATAACATACATTATTAGGTGTTGTGGGGTGCTTTTACATATCTCACTTGCATTTATTATTTCAACTCAATCATTTCTAATAACAAATATTTCTATCTCATAATTATTAATATGTAATCATTTGTGATATCTCTTTGAGACTTAGAAAAGTGCAACATCAGCAGAGATTCATTTCACTTTGACAAACCGCTTCTCTGTTACTTTAACCGGATTTAAAATTACAATTATTTAATTAAGCAAAACAAATTCTTCAATTGTTGAGCTTTTAAATTATCTAACAAAACTTTTTTATAGAAATTTCCAATTCCAAAAACCGAAGACACATCAAATATTGCTTTCGAGTTTGGCAATCCAAAATTAATTATAATTATTTCATTTCAATTTCTTCGACATACTTTTGTAAAATTAAAAATTTTGTTGATGTCTTTGTAAAAAATTACAATTTTTAGAATTTATAAATCCCGAAAAATTCCTGAATTTTTTTTAAACAAATCTCGCGAATTGGGATTTGTCAAATCGAGATTTCGGGATTGGAATCCCTAATATGTTTATTCTGAATTTTTATAAATATAGAGGAGAATCGTTAAGCCATGTGCGTGTGTCTCTATTTTAAAGTCAAATTGTCCAACCACATAAATGTCTTACAAACATCAATATCGAATTTTGTATCGAAAATCTAAATTTAATTCTGGAGCTACATTTCATTGTACGAAACAGAAACATTGCAACAAAAACAGTTTTTCCTTTTCATACAAATTGAGTCGCTTTTATGTTTAGTATATTGTTAATCTTAATTATTAGTTGGGGCAATTTTTTGAAATTTCCCCGATTTTTTAAATGAACATAATAAAGGGAAATCCTAGATAAATTTCTGCTACGAACAGCTAAATTCACATGCAAACACAAGTAAAGTGTTTATGAGCAGCGTGTTTTGCAACCAATGTTGCTAAAAACGAAGATGCGCTTGTGCTTTTTTACCTGCTGCAAGTTGGGGCAACATTCACTTTTTTATGACACCATTCAGCCAACCTCAAGTGGGGATTCTGAAAGAAACAGCAAAAAAAGAGAGCTAAACATTCAAGCATTCGCAGCCGCCTGCCTACTTGTGTGAACTCCACCGAAATTAGAAAGAAATATCAATTCAGTTAGACATTAATTCAGCTAAAACGGTGATTATTTCGTGAACATGTAAACACACATACACATGTACAAATACATACATACGTATGTGTGAGTAAGTGCAAATGTAACCGAATGAATGCATGCATGTCAAGACAAAAATAACCATCACCTGTAACTATTGTAAAGAACAGTTATGTATAAGCGAGAAACCTGTCCGAATGCAAGTACATACTGTTTGTTTGTTCGTCTGTCTTCTACATATGATCAAGTGGACTGCGTAAATTTTGATCATACATAAATACACACACATACATATGTATGTATGTCTGCCAGTTTATGCATCTGTCTTCATATTTCTTGGTGTACGTATGGCAAATGCGCTGGGTCATTAGGCTTAGACTGGCCAACAGACAAACAGATGTGTAAATCTATTGAATGTTTGTTTTCCATCGATGAAATAGGTTCAAACTTGTATTTCCATACATTCGTCTCTCGCCATTCATTCATTGACTAACATTTTCATTCATTTGATTGAACAAACTGCCTGCCTCACTGTCCGTCAGTTTAGCCGTCTGACTGAGAGTCAGCCGTTTCTATGTTTAGGCCAAATTTTGACGTTGATGGCCGGTTCAATTAAACATCATCCATTTTAATAACACAACTCTTTCTAGGCTGGAAATTAAAAAAACATTACTTTTAAGTCTTTGGGCAATTGTTGTTGGCACACACGTTCTTCATTCGTACATACAAACTTGCAGTAGATTTGTAAATTTGCAACTTTTCATCACATTTACTAAAAGTGTGCGTAGTACAACGGAGATACAAATGCAGTATGCATGCACATACATATGTGATAATGTATTTGTGTATTTTGAAAATGTATAAACAATTAAATTTGAATAGAATAACGAATCCGGCGGCGTTTCTAGAACTGAATAGTTGAAAACAGAATATTAAATTCTGAACAACCCCTAAAGGCGTTTACAACACCAAATCTCATACATATTCTATTACCTTAAAAAACTTTGGACAGCGATACCTCGTTATAGATTAAATTTGCCCGTTAAGTGATTTATCACAACACACTGTATCATGTTCTCCCAAACAATCACACATTTATTTTCTGTGAAAATGCATACAATATTTATTAACATTGTCAAATACCGCATATTACAATACAAGTTATGACAAAATACTTGTTTACTTGTAATTATTGCAGCAAGAGAAAGCCTTATCTCTGAGTGTTCCATTTTTTTTATACCAGCTGCTTATATTAACGATCGTTAATTTAGAACTAATTACTATCCCCATTGGTTTTGAAGTTATCAAACACGTTAACGTTTATTTACAACTTACACCACCATAGAAGGGAGGGTATTATTGATTTGTGTTGATGTTTGTTACGCCCAAATATATCAATCCCAAAGAAGGAGGCTATTGAAATTGATAAAATCGGTCAAATATAGTATTGTATATGCACAGAAATCATGCACTAAAACGATCTTATATGTATTACAACAAATGTCATACATATGTATACGAGTATGTTTTATGAAATCTTAAATCAAATTTTAAGCGATCCGTATCATATAAGAATTGTAATCATGACTGGTTACACCTCACAGCAAATTTCCAAAAATATTTCTTATACATATAAAGTATAGAATTAAGAATTGATAGGATTGATCAGTAGTTTACAACAAACTACTACAATTTCTTACTTGTTTTTTTTCAGGTTATTGAACTTTGAAATGGAATAAAACAAATATGATTTTTTAAATTGACATGAAATTTACTTTATTCGAAAGATAATCTTCTGGCATTATAATTTAAATATGAAGAGCCACGGCTGGCGCGAACGTAGTCTAATCTTTTATCTAACCTTTTCAGCACCTCATACCGTGCCTGTGAATTTTCCATGTGTTGGAAGGTTGCTAATGTAACGCCAATTCCTAAAAAGGGAGAGGCTACAAACGCTGAAAATTACCGCCCAATTGCAATCTGTTCTGCACTTTCCAAAGTCATGAAATTTACTTAGCGACCGCCAGTACGGCTTCCGTAGAGGAGGCTCTACAGGTGACTTACTAGACTTCCTATCAGAAAAAATGTGTCGTGCTATACATCGTTTTGGCGAAAGTAAAGTGGTGGCTCTAGATATTTCCAAGGCGTTCGACAGAGTCTGGCATGGTGCTCTCTTATCGAAACTCATTGCTTTTGGTGTCGGTGATAACTTCTCTCGATTTATATCGAGTTTCCTCAGAAATCGCACTATACGAGTTGTTATAGATGGGATCTCATCAGACGAGTTAAAGATTAATTCAGGGGTACCGCAAGGCTCCGTTCTTTCTCCCACTTTATTTCTCATCTTTATAAATGACCTTCTTTGTCAAACTTCAAACCCTATCTACTCTTTTGCAGATGATAGCAACATTTGCAATTCATACTCATTTAACCATAGACCAAACCCTTTGGAGATTGGGGAAATGAGACAAAATATGAATGATACGCTGAACAGAGATCTTGAAACAATTTCGGAATGGGGTTGTGCGAACAGAGTCGATTTTAACGCACGTAAGACTGAGTGTTGTTTATTAACGCACAAACGCACAACAGATCATGTTGCTTCATCTGTTTTTATGGGCGGTGTAAATATTAAGGAATCAGACGCTCTTGACGTTCTAGGCATGAGAATCCAGTGTGATGTCCGCTGGACCAAACACATTTTTCAAGTGTAGAAAATACTTCACTCCATCTGATCTTCTTACTATTTACACCACCTATATTCGACCGAAAATGGAATACAACTCTCATGTATGGGCTGCTTCAAAGTCTATTTTGGAGTTACTCGACCGCGTACAGGAGAGGGCGAAGTTGCTTATCGGTGACAGTAGGGTATCCAACTATATTGAACTTGTTCCTGAAACACGCAGTTTTTTACGTAATACACGTTCTTCAGTCAGGGCTCATCCATTTGTGGTCGACTGGACAGTGGATCGCACAACACACTACAGGAAAAATTCGTTCGTTAGCCGTACTGTCCGTATGTGGAACAAACTCCCAGCAGAAGTATTCCGTGCCACTTTCAATACAGGAAAATTCAAGTGAAATGTTCACAAACACTACTCCCGCTATCCTCCCTCCCATAACCTATTTTCCTAGTTCCAACACAATGCATTGCATGAGTGCTGGTCCAAAAAAAAAAATCTGGAGGTCCAATTTTCGATGACTTACCAACATTTCTGCCCGTATATTGGCAATAACGCGGCGAATGTTGTAATCCAAGTGATCACATTTATTTATTGAAGGAAACGTTTGGTACCGGCATAGTTTTACGTTTCGGACCTGTGAATTGGCCTCCAAGATCGTGCAATTTAACGCCGCTTTACTATTTTCTGTGGGGAGATTATGTTCTCGACACTTCGAATGAGGTACGGAAATATTTGTTTGCAAACATTTATAAAATTCCATGTGTGATGACGGGCAGGCAAACAATTCGATAGATACATATGTGAGATGCAGTTTTTCTTGTAACTGGGGTATGCCTAGTATGTCCCGGTTCTTCAGAGGTCTGCTTGCTCTGAAATATTACCACAGAGCTGTCTTATATCTTTAGTATACGATATGGTCGTTAACGGAATCAATCTTTGCCTAAATTACCTTATTATTTATTGTGGATTGTTAGCAATAACTATGACGTGGTTAAAACTAACCAAAACTACAATCCGACGAGATAAATATGTATTTCGGCTTTCAGTCGCTAACTACTGGTACATATTAGTAAAAAGCAGGGATGGAAAATGGCTTTTTGGATTTTCAACCAACTATATAAATGAAAAGTACTTCACGGCATTATTTTTAATATTTGTTATATTATAAATATATAACGAGTGTATATTCGATTTAACGAATGACCAAATCTGTAACATTGACAATTATATCAGGATATCGTCGATCTATAATTTCGTACTGATGTCTCGACAAAAGAAAAACAAACAATATTTCAGTTAATTGAATAGCTTTAAAAATCAAACCCATATAAATACAAAAAGTCTCTATAATGGTGGATTTATTGCAAAAAAGTATACTAAAATAATTAGGAGAGAAATTAACATACCGAGATTAGCACACGCTAAAAATTTAGTTAATCAGGATTTCAAAATCGTTAGAAGTTAACCCTTCTATTTCTTCTATTCTTGATATAATAAATCTAGGTATTTTGGAAATGTAATCGAAGGGTGCACGAATATAATTTTGTAATTTTAGTACCTGCTTAGAAAAGTTTTTTTTTTTCTAAAAAAAGTATAAAAAAAATATAAATGCAACGCTGGTGGGAGTGCCACAGTACCAACCAGTGATGCCAACTTAGCTATTTTGGGGTTAGATTTAGCTCTTTTTAATAACTCCTGACACGTAATATTTTCCGTTAGCTCTTTTAAAAAAAAGAATTTAATACGTTTCGTAAAAAGTCTCATTTATAAATTAGGACAAAACTTCGAACAAATTTTAAGTTGTTAGAAAAAATTTCGGCATTTGGCGTAAACATTTTTTTTGCAAGCCAAAAAATAATTTAAATGTAATAAAAGAATTTGAATATGATTTAAAGAAATTCAAGAACTGAAAAATTCTTTAAAAAATTTTAGATTATACCAGTGGAAAAATTTAGATAGAACCAATCATTGTTTGTCTTCAAAAATTATTATCATATCCATACTCCAAAGCTGAAGTAGAAAAAGCATTCAGTGCTATGAATTTTTCAAGAACAAAATTAGAAACCGTATGGCTTTGAATACTGTTAACAGTTTTGGCTTACAAAGGTGTAGCGCATGCTACGATTTACCAGCAAGTGTGTTTTATTTAAATGAATTCCATTTTATTTATTTTTTACTGTAAATACAAATTATTTAATTTTTTTCATTTCTAATTTAGTTTATTTGCAAATGAATTCCCTTTTTATTTAAATAAAACCAATTTAAAAAATGTGAATTTTTAAGTTTTTGTATTTAAAATTACAATTACTCTTTTCTGAAGGTTTTCGGAGCAATAATGATTGTTTTTTGGGCTCAAAAAGAGCATGAACGCTCCGGAAAAGCTGCCAGAAAAGACTCTTTTCGAACTCATATGACTTGCTGGGATGTAAAATTAAAACACTGTTTAGCAACTACCGTTACCGAAATAATGCAACTTAGATATACCGTTGTTATCTTTCAACCGTTTCGAATCTGTAGCCAACCGTTTCGTGCGTCCAATACACATATTTCGTACGCCTAAAATATTTATGTATTTTGTCATCTTTTGTGTGCTACTGTATGAATATACATACATACATATGTATGATTGTATGCATGGATGTAGTCGCAATGCACTAAATAATACAATGACGCTTTATGGTAAGTATTTATTTGCAAAAACAACAACTAACTACATTTATTGCCAATTTACGGAAAACGCATTCGATAGATTTTAATGCCCACGTAACATTCTCATAAACTATAAATGGCGGTGTGTAAGCTTGAATGTGTTTGTGTGTGTGTGTGTGTGTAAAAATGTGTATTTATGTAGTACACATGTTCAAATAATGAAATGCATAGCATGCTATACTTTTATGAAGTGTTACCATTTTAAAATATTTCAGTAAAAGGGGTTTTTGAGAATATGTATAAGGTTTCCGATTGATTACAATACAAATAGCTAAAATCAAAAATCCGACTTTGTGTTTCAATTATAGAAGCCTACTTCTTACTTACGTCGTTTTAAATCACCGACGAATATGGTTATATCAAATTCAACAGGATGGTGCAAAAGGGAACTTTAACATTTTATTTTCATATATTGAGGATAGCATTGATATTGGCATTTGCACATACATATGTAAACAAAAACAAGTAAGAAAGTATAGTCGGTTAAGCCCGACCATATAATACCCTACACCCAGTATATGTACAAAACAATTGTTCAGAAATTGGCGTTATATGGTAGATATAACTATTGTTCGCCGCTCACCCAAAAATTTAGTGACATGATGTCTGTGAACATAAATATTATACATATGTGTTAAACTTTATCTCGATATAAATACTTTTAAACGATATATGCAGCTTAAAGTGAATTCCGGAGAGGGTCTTATATGGAAGTTTTGACTAATTATGGACCGATCATAATAAAATTTTACCGCATTTTTAGAGATATGAAATATATTTTCGTTTAATATTATGTGAAGACCAACATTTTTGAGAGAGTTATTCTCTTTAAAGTGGTTTTCGGAAGTCGGCCTTATATGGGAGCTACCAATGAACCAATTCGTAGATGTGATTTGGCTTTATTTACCACACATTTGTGATGCAACTCGTTTGGATACTTGCATAATTCAAACATTTATGATCAGTAAACCCCAATTTCGGAAGGACATTTGTATGGGGGCCAGGTGAAATAATGAACCGATTTCCACCAGTTTCAATCCCTTCCATCCTTGGGCCAAAAATATGCCACGTACTAAATTATATCGAAATATCTTTAAAATTTTGACCTGTACTCTGCGCACAAGCTTTACATGGACAACCAGCCAGCCGGACGGACGTACGGACATCGTTAAATCGACTCAGAAAATTATGCTGAGTCGATGTTGGACCAATATTTCTGGGCGTTATAAACATCAGCACAATCCCACTATGGTGGTGTAGGGTATAATAAACACACTGTCTTTTTACACGCTTATATTACGGTTTAAGAACACACTTAAAGTTTGTAAACATCAAAGTGTTCTAAACAATGACTCACAATAAACTGATTAACTTGATTGGCCCTGTTAGTCTATTTATACAACAATCATAATTTCTGGAAGGTTCGAAACTAAGATACTAGAATGTTCGTAACTGCAAGTCTAGAATGTTCGTGTCTAGAATATTCAGGCAAAGTCGTTAAAACTCAATGTTTCGAGATTGCTCAGCTATATTTATAACAGGGTGTTCTGAATAATGTTTATAAATAAAAATTATACAAATGCTAAATAAGTTGTATGTCGATAAACATGCGGTGTGTTGATTCCGAACGTTAAATTAAATTCAGGACCAAAGTTTTGATTTAAATTAAACTTAGTTATTTAATTGTATGTCGATATAATAACTGTTATGGACGTTAAAGCACTTTTTGGTTATTTGACCTTGATCAAGTTTGAAAAAGAAAAATAGCTGTGCGAATTGAGAGCCTTTAAGTTACCCAAAAATATATATTGCAGTATTTTTAGTTTAATGTTGTTAAAATGAAAATGATCATGATCATGATTGCGCAAACTATTAAAGTCGGCTAAGTGGTCGATGCCAGAAAACATTTAATTGATGTGAATGTATGTAAACAAAGGTCACCTTGAGGTCAATTCATCCAAAACTATGATATACAAGAATAAAACGATGACAAAATACTTAAAATATTCTAAAACTAATAAATACTATATGCAAGGCTGATTGGCATGATTCCAGTTTCCCGGCTGATAAGTTTCTTTACAATATAATAATGAGTCATACACGTGGATAGAATCGATTAAGAACCGCTGAAGACATATGTAGCAATATAAAAAAACCGATTCTGAAAGTGATTCTGAGGAAATTGATAACTTGGTGGTGTTGAATTCTTACACATGGAGGTGTACAAATATATACCAATACCCTCATCACTATGTTGCATAGAAACACAAAAGAAATTACAAATACATAAATATAAATTTTGTTTAATTAAAATGTCCATTACTAAAGCTCAAAAATCAATGTCTGTAAATAATAAAAACAGTAATTTAGAACTATTTGTAATATAAATACGAGTTTTCATTGAAGCCTGCACAAAATGAAAAAATGTGGCGAATAATGTTTATTTTTCAAAATGGGGATAAAAAATCATCGCACAACGGTAACGCTGATTTTTCACTGGTACAACGATGCGATTGCACTTTTTCGTGCCAAGATCTTTGACACTTTTTCGTTGTTGCACTAAAAACAAACAAGATCTAAGGTGAAAATTCAACACTTGCAACAACATTATTCAGCATTAATTGTATTTTATTGGAAATGCATTATTTTTTCCCGCTGCCAAACAAGCACGTACTCACAGATCCATACGAATAGTTTTTCTTCCCCTTTATTATTCTCTTAGGTTTTGGAGTGACAAATCAACATTGTAATCGAGCATAAGTTTGTACAAGTACTTGAAAAGATTGTCGGCACGATGTTGCGTTAATGAAATTTTGTTCAAAGTTAAAAATGTTTATCTACCTTTTTTTCATTTTATTTTTTCGTACTGTTTGTTACGTATCCAGAAGATACATACATATTTATGTAGGAAAATAATACAAACGTGAATATGTGTATGTGTATGTATATATACTCGTAGGTAAATGTTTGAGTGTTTTGTGGAATAGTTAATGTGGATAAACCCACATACTCGTACATATTAAATTTAATATGAACTCTTCTGCTTTAAAAAAGCACACACAAGAAAATAAATGTTTACGTGTAAGAAAATCACAGTGGGGGAATTAAAAAAATGGAATTAAACCATACAGACAAAAGGGTTCGGGGCCACAATACTCCAATTTTTTGTTATTGATTCGATTTGAATATAAATTGTTAGAGTCCGACAGAATCCGGGTTTTGCAGGCCAAAACTAATATTCGGCCAAAAAATCGATATTCGGTCTAATCCGAAACAAAGCGAAACTTTTAAAATATACAATTAATTTCCAAAATAAAAATATTTAATTTAATTTTATAACATGTTTACATAATTTGAAGGTCTACTGGGCCTCAAATTTGTTAAAAAAAATACCACCAAATAAGACCGCTCCAAAATCTAAAAATATCAATTTTTTAATGTCAGGTTAATATAACTTACAGGAAACTGTATTAAATATTTTATAATAAAAAACAATTTTGTATTCAATAGGGTGAAGTTACGAGCACAGGGGGCTAATTCTTGCATTCGTATGCGAATAAATTTTCATTCGAACGTTCGAATTTTTTAACATTTGGGATTCTCTCATTCAATAGCGAATATTATGTATCGAAATTTCTAATGATGGCATTCGATAACGAATAATCATTTAAACGGAGGAGGTGTTTCTTATTTGTTTCCTTATGTCATTAATATTTTCAATCTCGTCAGAATCAAAAGGCGATAAGTAAGAAAACATAACATCTTAAACATAATTTCTTTACAAAATTATGCTTTTACTTAAGTTATTTTTTGCAGAACCATATGCTTTTGTTTACATTTTCTTTTATTTTATTCAGTGTTGTAATACGTACTTACTTAAGTTTTTTACAACACTGAAACAATGAATCGATTCGTATCGAGCACCATCATTAGAAAATTTTGCACTGTCGAAATAAATTTCAATTCGAAAACAATTTCGATCACGACTGCCAGAATTAGCCCCCAGTTGAATATTATTTTTGTTGACATTAAAAAAATTATTTAGAAATTCATCCTCCAAAAACCCAATGTATGACAAAACAAATTTTTATTTTTATTTCTTTTAATCAGATTTTCTTATATTTGTTGCCCAGACGCTTTCACCTGTTTAATACGCCTGAAAAAAAAAAACACAATTTCAAAACTTCTTTCGGCCCTATTGAAGAAAATTTTTCACTAATCACATACAGCTGGAATAAAATATCTACTGAATTATTTAGCAATACAAATTTTCTAAAAAGTTTTTAAAATTTTTTCTCAATTTAAATTCCCCATTATTCAATGTAGCATGGAACCTTGCAAGACTTAGTCCCAATTTTAATTGAAAAGATTGATACAATTTTTTCGTTGAAATTTCTTCTTTGTTCACACAGCACGATTTTATTGCTTAAATCGCTCGTATTTTTATTTGAGAGTTTACACACATTTGTATACACATATGTAATACAAATAAAGCTGTGTTCACATTGTGTGTATTTGTCATGTGGAATGTCACTTTTCTATCCACATGTGTTTTCATGTGTATGTCAAAATTTGAGTTTCACATACGGTTTATAATTTACATGTTCAAATGTTGGTATGTCAATTACATTTGACATAACCTATCAAAAAAAAAAATCTTAAAACAGCTGATATGTTAAAACTTATTTCGCGGGTTATACAAGCATTCCTTCTCTTGTCACATTTCGATCAACTGTAGAACCACTTCTTTGCACCAGTCAAACTGGAAAAACATAAATATAACTATAAAAATTGCAATAAAAAAATACATACTTATGTACTTACTTTTGTTAACTCCTTTTAAATTTTTCCCTCCATTTGCAATAATAAATTTTTATAGTTTTTTTTTGTATTTTTGTTTTACTATTTAAAAATTATATTTATTAAAATTTTAATTAATTTTTGCCGCCACAAAATTTTTGTTTTAAAAAACAGCTGATGTCAGATGGTTTGTCACTTAAAAATAGAACTCGTTCTAAATAAAAAATGTCATGTGTATTGCACACATAGAAATAACACATGATATTGTTTGAAGGTGTTCAGACTATATGTACAAATTTGACATGCGAAAAAGTGACAGTCCACATGATAAATACACATAATGTGAACACACCTTAAGAGAGTAACACCAATTGCTAGCAGATTGTCAATTTTTTTTCACCTACCTCGCCAAAACAGTTGCCAGAAATCGCAAAAAAAAAAATAAAAATGTCGCCAGAGTCAAATTTTTAAAAATTAACATTTTATTTTCCATTTATGACAATTATAAATAATTTTTTTTTCCTTTTTGTCAGTTTATCAACATATAATAGAGATCAATATACATAGATATAATATCTATGTATGTAAGTACATACATATGTTTGTACTTTTAATTAAACACATATGTACATATATACATACACATACATTGTCAACTTTGAAATTTCAAAACGAACCAAAGTGGAGAAAAAAGCGCACCATTTACAAAAAAAAAACGCACCAAGTTAAAAATTTCGTGTTTTTTTCAAATATTCATTAATTTGAAATTTTTTAATATCATAAATTCTATAAAAAACTTTTTATCACGGAAAAAGTAATAATAGTAAAAGCCTTTTTTAATAAATGATTTAATAAAGATAATATAAGTATTAAACCACTCAAAATTTAACTTACAATATGATATTCGGAACTAAAGTACTAGTTGGTAAAAAAGCTAATTTCAGTACATATTTGGTACTTTTTTTATATATTTTTGTTTTCTAGTTAAAGTACTACTATTTTATTTTCTCCAATAAAATTTGTTAGGATTCCACTGGCACGCTAACCCTGGTTGTTCGTCTACAGTTCAGTAGACCAAACCATCAGGTTATACAAGAATTTTTATTTACATGTTTAAAATGTTAATTTGATTTTTTAACAAAGATTTTTGAAGAATTTTATTTCATTTATCATACATTCGTATTTAAAATACATTTTTTCATCGTATAGATTTCATGAGTTATGAATTATTAAAAAACTGCAATTAAAAATTAGTAAAAATAAAGATTTCATCACATTTTCGAAAAATTAAAAAACGCACCGAAATACACAAAAAAAAATTGCAGTGTTGAATGAAATGGTACTCAAACAGCTGTATTTTATTGTAGAAAGATTTTTTCTCACACTGAAACAAAAAGTTGTGTTGAATTTGATTTGGTGCCACCAAAAATTAAAAAGCGCACCAAAATTTAAATAAAAAAGCGCACCGCGCACCAACTAAAGAATTTTTCGCACCAAAAATTTAAAAAAGCACCAAAAATGGTGCGAAACGCACCAAGTGGACAACGCTGATTATATTAGCATTAAATCTTTTTAACGTACTTTGTGTAGGCACAAATGAGTGGCAACAAATTTGATTAACATTCACATACTTGTTAATAATTAAGGCATACAAAAGTTCATATTGAATTTTATTGCGCAAGCGAGTTTTAGTACAATTCATAATTGAAAACACTCTTTGCACGCTAGCGTTACTACCCAGCAAGCCATATGAGTCCGAAAAGAGTCTTTTCTGACACCTTTTTCGGAGCGTTAACGCTCTTTATGAGCCCAAAAAACAATCATAATTGCTCCGAAAACCTTCAGAAAAGAGCGTCATTACGTTCGAAAATGGTCCGTCAGAAAGAGCTCTTAGATAATGTCAGAAAAGAGTCTTTTATGAGGGTTTTTTTTGGGCTCTTAAAGAGCTCTTAGATAATGTCAGAAAAGAGTCTTTTATGAGGGCTTTTTTTGGGCTCTTAAAGAGCTCTTAGATAATGTCAGAAAAGAGTCTTTTATGAGGGTTTTTTTGGGGCTCTTAAAGAGCTCTTAAATAATGTCAGAAAAGAGCCTTTTATGAGGTTTTTCTTGGGCTCTGTGTAATCTTGTTTTTATCATTCTTGTGAGGTACAGCTATGTTTTTTTTTGTTGAAAGCACAAATAGCAGGAGAACAACGCTTTGGTACACACATAATTAAGTGGAATTTCTGAGTCATACTGCGTGCCGACTCAGGACAGTAACAAGCAAATTTTTATTTCGCTCCGAAAATGCTCTTTAGTTGGACTCTTTTCTGACTCCTTTTTTCGGAGCGCTCCGAAAATGCTCTTTTGTTGGACTCTTTTCTGACTCCTTTTTCGGAGCGCTCCTAAAATGCTCTTTTGTTGGACTCTTTTCTGACTCCTTTTTCGGAGCGCTCCTAAAATGGTATGCTGGGTATACACGCAAGCGCAAAGCAACAACACTTTCGTATGTTCAACTGATAAACATTGGTGACTGCGATCGTCAATGTAGATTTTGTTTTTGTTTAACGTATGATAGCGCTTAAAAAAGTGTTTTTTTTCTTTGTATGTATTGACTTTTACAACAAAAAATACTGAATAAAAATTAGTTTTTATTTAAATGTATTGGTGTTTGCTCTTTCATAAGTAATTTTTGGGCACTCCTGACTTAAACAATGTTAATAGGATGCCAGATATATAAAAACGTTAAATGCTATATTGATAAGAAAAATAAGCCAAAAATATCGCATTTTTATTTAAAAACCGCAAAGAAATCGCCATGTCGCCAAATGGAAATTTATGTCGCCATAAGATAAGATAATCGCCATATCTGACAGCCCTGATTGCTAGTATAATCAGGTGTGTACTCGTATTATCTTCCCCTCTCCCAGATGTCTTAAAGGTAATTAGCTTAGCTTAAAGAGTATATTATTAAATTTATCAAAATCCAATGAAATTTTAACATTGATTTAGATAATATTTTTGAATTAAGCTTGAATTAACTTATAATATTAATTGAAGACCCATTAAGAACTTAAATGTAATGTGTAACTCTTTCTCCGATTTTTAACACCATGTTCATTTTTTTTGAAAGATACTCTAAATTTATAATAAAAAGTTTGATTTTTAATTCTTAAATTCATAATAACAATTTTTCTGATTTAATCAATTTTTAAAATCTATAAAGTCGGCTGCAAATAAATTTTAAATTTAAAACGTAAACTCATCCGCTTATCCGTTTAGAAGCTGCAGATCTACTTCCACATTTTTTTTAAATTCGCTACTATTGTTCAAAACTTTCTAAACACACTAAAGGCTACAAGCGCTGGCGTTTTAATGTAACAATTAATTTCTTGTATAACAAGGAACAATATTCCAATGCTGCACAGTGGGAGAATTTAAACTAAATTTAATTTCTATTATAAATAACTTTCAGTCAGATGATTGTACCTCTAATCTATTTTAAGTTTTTGAATTTGAATCATTGTGGGGCAGGGCACAAAGTGGAGAAAGTCACCCTTATCGTGAATAAAAATTCCACATGAAATTTGTTCCCTTTTATTTTTTAACATTGAATTTTAATAGGAAAAGTGTGCAAAGGGTGCAAATTGCATGTGGAATATACAGGGAATTTGATAAGTATATGTAATAATATGTTTAAAGACTACCAGGCAGTTTTTAGTATAAAATCAGAGGCATAAACTTAAAATTAATTATCAAACAATTTTATTTAATTTTTTTTAGTTCGTCGACACATGTTAATTGTTTTGATCTACACTGTATATATGTACATACATATATAGAAATTACATACATATGTATATATTTATGTGTATTTCTATACAACTTCAAATTTAACCAAATATAGATGATTGAATGCAAAAAGGACTTATCTCATTTTTAATAAAAATATATATTTAAAAAAAAATCTAAGGAATCTCCTATTGCACCCTTCTTTACATTGATTTCTCAAAGGGAATAATTAGTTGTAAAAAGCAATTGTGAAAATTTGCAGTTATGTCCTTTTTGGATTTAGCATTTGTTTGCTTTGTTGTGAGTACATGATGGGTTTGAAAATACACGTACAAGTTAAGCACACGACTTTACTAAAGATTTGTGAACGTTTTCCCACAGTTTGACTTAGTTCTTATTTGTATCTAGCTGTTTCTTGAGCGCTTACTTTTATTTTTAAATTCAACAAAAAATAAAAACAATCGATTGTTTTGTGTAAATCTTCCCAGGAAAATCCAAATATCTCCATATGGAATGGAAATATCTTTCGAATTACAGGTACAGAGTAGAAACTCTGAAACGACAAGGCAGGCGTAACAAACCGACAGACACTGAGGCAGCAACAGTAGAGATAAATACGAACTTAAGGATGTGTGTATATTTGGGCGACTAGTTATAAATATTCACATTCGGTTTACAAGTTAAAGACAAAAGCATCCAGCTAATGAACAACATTAGAAACATACAACTGCACCTGACTCAGTATAGCGGCATATTTACTATGTATACTACACCATAATATATGTACATACTAGTAGACAACACTCTCTGTGTAGTTAAATCTACATAATTACATATAAAGGCGGTACATATTACACGACTATTTTATTGTGTGACATTTAATCAATGTTTTAAATCAATAATTATGTACGAATATATTGGTTAATATATAACTGTTGTCATATTGTCATCTTATTTTTATTCAGTACTGTTCGACAATTCAAAATGGAAAAGCCCACCCACATCAGCGTTCTGCTAGAAATGTTTTTATGCACAATGGCTTCATTTTGGTTAGAAGCCAAATTTGCTTTCCGGGCCTGTGATTTGGTAGCCCAGATCGTGTAATATCACACCTCTACGTATTTAATTTGGGGTTTCAAAGTTGGATATTATTGTAAGATCTTCTGTATAGACAACCAATAAAATTTGAAGGGAATTATTTTCAAAAAATAAATATCACAGATTATTATTTAGGGCAATAGCAAAGTATCTCGTATCTTGTATGCCACAAATATGTCAACTTGGATTATTTTCGATCGACAAAAACGATGCCATCCTAATGTACATATACATATATTCTTTTATGTAAGTATTCATGTATGCATGTGTATCCAGACCACCAGCATTCTTAAACATTTAATTTTATTTTAACCCGATAGACTGGGCGATAGTGTGGTGGACTATCAGTCAGAGGGTTGTGGGTTCGATGCCCGCCAAAGACTCTGGGTGTTTTCTGCAGAAAAAAAACTCCAAACCAATATTTCCTAACGTAGGGAATATTACCTTTTTGTTGGGATTTTTTTGCAAAAATTTAAGCTGTAGGGAAATTGGGACATGTTGATTTGTATGGAGTTTTAAAATTTATGTTTTTACTATCATGGAAACAAAAATTTGTGTAAAAACTATAAAATTATTTCCTAAAAATATTTTGTATTTGAAAAATTCTAATGCAATCGGAACCGATATACATATCTGAAAGTTCTAAATAGATTTTAGGAAATAATGACTAAAGAAAAACGAACATAACTGTATTTCAAGAATTTAAAAAAATTGGAAAGTATTAATTGAATATTTTAAGTTTGGAAAAATTAAAATCCGCTGACAATATTTAAATCTAAGTACGATTTAATTGATGGATATTTATTTGTACTTAAATCCAAGATTTAAAATTTTTCTTTTTCAATCCAAAATTTTTAATTCACATTCTTCAATCGTAAGTTGCAATTTACACGAAGCAAATTTTTAAGCTAAGCTGATTACCTTTTAGACATCGTGGTGAGGGGACGATGAGACAAATACATACTTGATTTTACTTTCATTTCGTTTTACTCTCTTATTCGTATATACAAATGTGTGTACAATACATAAATACAAATGTGTACAAGCGTGTTTCTACGATCAAATAAAAATAAGCGCGATTTAAGAAATACGATTTGTGCTGTGAAAACACTGAACCAATTCCAAGGAATAAATTGTATCAATCTTTTCAATAAGATTTGCTTCGTGTAAATTGGCAATATTTTTAAAACTTGGTCAAAGTTTTATAAAAAATAATAGTTGTTAAATGTGGAAATTTAAACTGAAATTTAAATTAAATTTTTATAAACATTTTCACAATTTTTCAACGTTAGTTAGTTGGTCTAATATTTGTAAATCTAAAAATTTCTAAAGAATAATAATTCATTGTTACCAATTTTCAAAATTTAAAGGTCGCAATTTCAAAGTTATTTCGAGAAACCAATTGGTATTAAAATTGTTTCATTATTTCACCCACGTCCGCATACAAATATCCTCCCGAAATATTACTTTATCGATCATAATTATCTATTTTATATAAATACATTTGTAGGTATCGAAACAAGTCTCGCCACAAATAAGTTTTATGTAAAAATAAATTATATTTGAAAATTATTCGCGGATCGGTCCATAATTAACTGCAGCTGCCTTATAAGGCCCATTTCCGAAAATCACTTTATGGACCATAAGTAACTTGAAAATGTTGGATTCAGATAAAATTTTACATTAATAAGTTTCATGTACACAAAAGTCTTCTAGAAAAACTAATCCAAACTAATCCATTATACATATTATTCTATTAAATGTGACATGAAATTGTTGTGCGTTATGAAGATAAATAGTTATAATTGAAAATTACTATAGCGAAGAAAATTCATGGGTTCTACATTTGTTAAATGAAGTGGAAGTGAAATTTTCATTAATTTTGTGTTCTAAATTTTGTGAAAATGATTAGAAAAGTAAAATATCACTTTTAGTTTCGTTGATCGTAGTTAAAGGTTTCACCTCGTTTTCTAGATCGCCGTGAAATTGTCCATGTGAATTGAAAACGATTTAGTTTCACTTCGTAGTGGAATACAGAACATAGGCGTATATTTCTCGAACATTTGCGACTAGTTGAAGAGAATTATATTTACATTGAAAACGATATCATAAAAATGGTACGTTAGGTCGTAAATACTATCACTTTCAATTCGAAAACGACTATCACTATTAACATATCCAAAGCTAGTAAAAATATTAATAAGGTAAATGAAGAAAGTAATGTGTAAATTTTCATATTTGACTCCTGTCTAAATAACTGCATTGACTAGAGTTTTGGAGGTGACGTTTAAAACAACAATCGATCAGTCTTAGCTGCGGTTTGATACTTTACTAAATAAATTAAAATAAAATTGTATTATTTTAAAATATGTAGTACATATAATTTGTGTTGGCAGCAATATTTTGTTTTGAGTGATCCGACAGACTAGGCGATAGGATCAATTTTAGGACCACTTTTATTCTCGTTGTATGTGAATGATCTTTCTCGGATTTTATCATATTCAAAGTTACACCTGTATGCAGATGACGTACAAATTTACATTGGCAGTTCTGTAAAAGATATTGGAGATAACGTGATTGAATTAAATAAGGACTTGGATAGTGTTTATAGATGGGCAACTGCTAATAGACTTTTAATTAATCCTCACAAATCTAAATGCGTTATTATACACCGTAAAACGATTTGTATTAATAATATAAACATTGATATAATGTTTAATACTGAAAAAATTGAATGCGTAACTTCAGCAAAGAATTTTGGTGTTATTTTTAATAACAATTTAGACTGGTCTACTCATATTAATAAAACTGCATCAAACATTTACTTATTATTACGTGGACTCTGGCCTACCCAATACTTTACGCCCTTAAAAATTAAAATACTTATCGGCAAAACATACTTAATGCCACGACTTTTATATGGTTGCGAGTTGTTCTCAAGCTGCGACTCTCGAAGTAAAATTGTATTAGAGAAAACATATACAGGGGTGTCATAGAAACCAATATTGGTTTTGCTAATTGTCGGTTTTAAAACCAATATTGGTTTCATTTGGTGTCACGAAACCAAGTTGGTTTTGTTAATTTCGAACCAATATCGAAACAGCTGTTGTTTACATTTTTATTATTTTTTATTTTACTTTTTTGCAGAAAATTGACAAAATATTATATTTTTTTCATTAAAATATCAGTAAAAGTGTTTTTTGTGAAAATAAATGATATCAAATAATTAAAAGATGATAAGTGCTTATAAATAAAATAAAATGACATCAGCAGTTGTAGCATTTTTGTTATTGGATACAATGGCCGTTTTGAAGATGTATAGGGCACTTCTTTCTCACATGCAGCATCTACATCTTCGTTGAGACCAACTGCTACACCGCAAACACCTTCCACCAACTGCGAAATGCCACATAGCCGTACTATGGCCTCTTAAGTTGTTGTCAGGTGATGCTTTGCAAACGGTACATCGCCAGTTGCCCTAGACTCTGTCTTATTTTGAGCTAGTTTTTTTTACCTCGCTCTTCCACTCAGTCCATTTCTGTACGAATAAATAGACATTTTATATAACAGTACAATTTGTATTGTGGAAAAAATGTTGTTTACCTCTGTCAAATTGTGGTGGCCCGGCACTATTTAGTTAATCAGCCAGTTTTTCCCACGGGCATTCACTGTTGGTTTGTCGCGCTTTGTGTAGCCTTTAGCTAAATCAGAATATTTTTCCATGAACTCCATGATTATTTTATTTGTGTATTGTTTTTATGTTTTGCCCTAGAAAATAAAAACTGACAGCTGCTTGGTTTATTTCCAATAAAAACCCGATAACATTGGTTTCTGTGACACCTAAAACCGACATTAATTCTAGTTCGAACATAAAACCAATAACATTGGTTTCTATGACACCAAAGCATTTTTTCTTGTCGGTTTTAAAACCAATTCTGACAATATTGGTTTCTATGACACCCCTGACTTTTGCAAGGTCTAACAGAGAGAATAAGATAATTCCTTTTGCACACCGCAGCCTGATATCTGAATATCAACTTTTTTTCATTCTGTCCGTCTTTGGAACCTACTTCCTAATAACGTTCAAACAAACAACAATGTAAACATATTTAAAAATCTATTAGTCAATTATTTCATAAGCTAAAATCATTTATCTATGTATCTATCTATCTGTTTAAATATATTTAAATTTTGTATTTTATTTTACTTTAACTTAAATTAATTTATTTTTAATTAAATTAAATTTTGTTTGTTTTATATTAATTGTTTTATGTTTTATATTAATTTTTTTCTTTTTTTTAATTTAATTTCATTTCATATTTTTATAAATAATTTTTATTTATTTGTTATAACACTAAATTGTGATAATCTATTTATGTTTTAAACATATATAATTCCTTCACTGTAATTATAAGATTTATATCTTGTTGTGTAGGATAAGCAAATTCATAAATAAGTTATTCTTTTCTTTGTGTTTGTTAATTATTTAAAAAAAATTATGAAAAAAAAACAAATCGATTGGAAATTCTTAACTAACTGAATAAAGGCCCTTAAATTATATAAAAAACTTTTCTGGGAATCCTACGGAACCCTCCTGTATTGCAATTTAAAATTTACCAGAGTACCCGGAACCCTCCAGAAACAGGAATTATTTATATTAGAATAATAATTCAAAAATCCTCCACTGTGATATATATATATATATGAAATCAAGAAAGATTTTAAAGAAATGAAAAAACATTTTTAAATCGAGAAAGATTTAAAATATATATTGAAAATAAAAAAATTCAGTGAGTGAATTCGAATACCAATTATTTAAAATTTAATGGTATACCTATATTGTTGTAACTCTTATTGTTATTGTATGTAACTATTATATTTTGCATGCAATTTGCAGTTTACAGTGGTCTGAAGAGCGCAACTTTTTTCACCTCTTTAACTATGATTTCAAATATTAATATAAAAAAATTTTTGGCACGACTTAGCTCCCGCCATTATTCAAAATCTGCAATAGAATAATAGCCAAAAAATCGGGCAAATGTATTAGAAAAATATATGCTTCCATATAAAATGTTTCTTCTATTAGCTTTTCCTAAATATTAATAGAGTTCAAATTTTCTATTCAAAAGTATTAAATCGTTTTTGTTGCATAAATTTTAAAACACTCTGCGACCAGGTCTTATGTGAACAATTCTTTAAAGGCAGTACTATTTTTTGCTTTGAAATTACTTTAAACTTTCATAAAAGTGCTTAAAAATGCCTCCTATTATTATTCCAGAATGTTTTTTATAAACACCACCGAAAACTCATTAACCTACATAAACATCCATATCGAACCGAAATTTTACACAGATCAGTTATAAGTACATACGAGTATGTAGTTGAGCATAGCTCCCGTACAAGCTCCACTTTCGAGAATAACCACAGATTATGTAGAGTTGACAATTTTGACATTTTTTAAAGCCAATATCACTTGCCTAGGGCCTTTTGGGTTTTTTAATTTATAGTCTTTATGTTACACGCTGCAAAGAAGTGTAAATTATTGATTATAACTGGAATATGCATAAAATTCTTATAAATGCCGTTATTGAGATTAAAATTCAACTAAAACAAACCTTAAACAAATAGAAATTACGGTAAAATATTTTATGAAGTTCGCCCCATAATAGGTGATTAGGAGGTGGGCCGAATATAAACTCTTACTTGTTCTAATTAAAAATGCACCTGTAAGAAAATAAATGTACGATTGCAAATTTTGATTACTGAACCTAATAGATAAACATACATACTTACATACATACACACATATGTATGTATGTAGTAAAATTGAAACTTGAAAATCAGTTTTTATAAAACAGACAAATAAAAAGAGGTTTCCCGCGACTGCCATTTTGACGTTTTGCTGATGTTGTCAGCATCCAATTAAAGGTGCATGGCAAAAAACCATGCCAAAAGAATGTCCAACAATTCTAATTGATAAAGGAGCAATTATCTTATTTACGCAAACGTCAATAAAATTTCTGACAATGTACAAACATCCACTTTTGGTAAGATGTTGACAAAGATAACTTGTGTGGCACTAGTATTTAGTGTCAACAATATCGAAATTAGTACACATTATTGAAGTTCTAATTAATTGGGTCTCTGTAACAAGTTTTGTAAATATAATAACTTTAAAGCGAGCATAAAGAGAGGCATTGACATGGCTTTGAAATTTTCAACTCTCTGGAGCAGCAGTAGTAATTTTTTTTCACTAAATCTACAAATGTTAAATTCAAAGTGTCCAAAGTTCTTCAATTAATTGTTACATAGTATATATTGTGCCCTCAATATTGTTCAAAATTTTCCAACAATAAGTGTGTAAGCTCAGATGTGCTATTTTACTTGAAATTGCCACTTCAAAGTTGTTGAAAGAATAATAGTGTATACGCATTATACTCGTGTAGAAAAAAATAAAATTTATGAAAACTTTAACTCATAAAAAAGCTTATTATAATATACACTATTGTTTGAGAAATAGTTTCATTCCGACCATTTCTATCTCCAAAGTTTGTGCAAAAAGAACGTAATTCCTCGTGGCTTGCAGTCATTTTTTTTAACTTACAAGGTGGAAAGAAGCGAAATTGTTTAGATGAGCCAGATGTAGCAGAGGAAGAGAAAGAAGACGAATGAATTTCTAGCTAGTTTTGATTTATGCAATGAATACCTTAATTTGTTATAGTTTTTCGTTTATAATAACCCAAATTGGAAAGTAATGAATATGTGCCACTTTATTAACAAAACTATGAACTGTTTTATAATGTTACAAATTGATATTTTTTGATATCAAATCTATATATATAAAATACAACCGATTTGGCCCAAGCCGGTTTCATTTAAAAGGTTATAGTCCCAATTAGGTTTACGGCTATATATATTTCAAGTGGGCGTGGCCCCTCCCACATAAACTAAATAACATCATATATCTTGACTATTGTAATAGCAAGAGTTTTGAAACATTGCAGTATCCCATATGTTACTGATTTGAATAATCAGGGGGGAAAATGGGCGGGATCGTACCAGTAGGAGTGGCAGCTCCCATACAAAGTAAATATTTAATATCATGTATCTACAGTTCTATAATAGCCAGAGTCTTAGAAATTTGTGCACGTTGATTATTTGTTAATGTGAATAGTCATGGAAAAATTGGGCGGGATCATACCAGTGGGCGTGGTCGCTCCCATACAAAGTGCATATTTTGCTCATATATAAAATTAAGATTAATATTAAATATCTAGGGTTATATCTTACTGAAGGCGAGGTAAAAATAAAAATTTTATGTGCCAAAGCTTCTTATTTCTTTCGACCACTCCTACTTTTTTTTTAATGTGTAATTGATTCAACTCGGGCCAAACCCTTGGACCGCTCTTACTGAAATTTTTACAGCATGATACTGTGACCCTGGAAGGAATAATAGGCTATATGAAGTTTTGATTGGACAAACGTGAGTGGCACCGCCCATATAACCCAAAAATCTAAATCGCCATATTTCGGGAATTTTTTGACCTACGTCGATGATATTTGGTGCATATGGTATTGGCATAATTAGGAATGCGTACCAGGAGAAAATTGGGTGGATCCACGCCCCATTTTAGAAAAAGTAAAAATAGTAATATAGTCTTAACTACTGGACCGATCGTCATTAAATTTTCACAATAGGATATTCTTACGAAGTAATAAATTCTTGTCTATATAAAGTTGTGAGTGGACAAAGGAGCGTAGCACCGCCCATATTACCCAAAAATCTAAATCGCCATATTTTGGGAATTTTTTTTAACTACGTCGATGATATTTGGTACATAGTTGTGAGTAAACTCGTGGGCGTGGCCTCGCCCATATAACCCAAAATGTAAAATCGTCATATCATATATTTTTTGACCAACAGCGACAGTATTTGCTATATGTATATGGTATTGGCATGAATAGATATACGTACCAAATAAAAAGTGGGAGGAGCACGCCTCTTTGATTGCGATGTATTGGAGGCTGGACCTGCTAACCGATCTTAAATTATCACAGCGTGCAGCTTTGACTCAGGAATATTTATTACATGATAATATTTTTCGATCATGCAGACTTCTACACCTTCTGTTTTACAACGTTTATTAAAGGCTTTACCTCAAAGGGTGGTAGCGAAGCACACCGGGCTCAGCTAATATTTTAATAAAAATACCATAAAATTATTGAATAGAACAGCGTATACCATACAAAATAAAATAGTGTATCAGATACATCATAGGAATTTCTTAAAAAATAAAATAGCCTATATGGATGACTTGCGCTGTGAATTACATAATTTGGTCTTAAAGGATGCGTAGAATAAAAAAAATTTCCCAATTTAAAAACAAGAAACGGTATTATGTATTCGCCGAAAAATCCAATATGAAGAATTTTTATTTACCGCGATATTGAGGCTTTAATAGACATCCGATATGACAAAAACGTTTAACTCTATTTTCTCAAAAACCCCAAAAAAATTATACGCTATTGTTATTTTGGGGGACGATATGTTTTATGGAGAAATTGTTATAACTATTATATTAGTATAACAAATTATTTTAACATAATAATTACAAATAAGTAATTATTATATTAATTCAAAATAGTTATTATCAAATATATTTCTCAGGCTCTGCAGTAACTGTGCGCAGACTTACGCTGTATAATGGTAAAATTTTTATGTTCATATATCTATGTATATCTATCTGACTACCCTGGACGCGACATTCGGATGCCTTTGAAATTTAAAAGCAATAAAGAAATCTGAGTATGTATGTAATTATTTTTTCTTCTTTCCATTTTCCAATAGCATATTTGTAGAACTACATATGTCGGCACTATCGGTCAAAATTGTCACCTCTGTATACTTTATGCTTAAAACAGCGGATTTTTGGAACCAAGTAATTTGGCGGAAATCATCTAAAAAAATGTTTACATTGACGGTTTACATTATTTTAACACATTGAGTGCCAAGCGGTTTTGACGAAAACCTTCCCAGGAGGCCAAACATTTTTTTATTAAATGCGCGTATTAGTGATAAAAAACGATTTCTGAGATATCCCTAGTCCATTGTGACCCTTACTTTTTATTTTATATAGGCTTTTTTGTGTCGTACATTTCTGTACGACGTGGCACTGCACGACGGGTATGCATTTGTAAAAGTCGCTGTCGTCCAAAAACGTACGACGCGAGATGTCATAACCGATTCAAATCAAGAAGATGATCCAAATATGCCATCAACTGGTACAGCAAAAAGACGCAAAAGTTTAGTTAGGTCAAAACCGTTAGCTATCATTGAATATAACAAAGGTAAAACTGGTATAGATTTATCGGACCAAATGGTCTCGTATGGTGCCACCCTACGCAAAGGTTGGAAGTGGTATAGGAAATTGGCAATCGAATTATTACTTGGCCTGTCAATAGTAAACGCGCATATTGTTTATAAGGATGCTACAAAGAAAAGGATCAACATACGCAAATTCCGTCAACGTGTAGCTAATGACCTTTTGGATCTAACATCTCCGCAATCAGTAAACCCCGGCGAACACATTATAACTAAAAGGGTAGATGCCAACAATAAAGCATTTCGACGTTCTTGTGTTTTGTGTTACGCAACTGCAAAAAAACAGCTGGACCGGAAAACAGCCAGGAATCACTTGAAAAAAACGAGTACTTATTGTCCAAAATGCCCCAATACCCCCCCCCCCCCCCTTGTGCCTGCAGTGTTTCCCAAAATACGCCCATCTAAAATAATAATATGTATACTTTATTGCATCTTTTCAAAAATGAATATAATATAAAATTACTTGTAAATTTAATGCAAATTTCAAAAAAATAAATTTCATACATTTTTCACTAATAGAAACTCAAAAAATCATCCTAGACCCATACATCCTTTTGCGAAAATATTCAGTAAAGGGTTCTTTATTTAAAAAACGCAACAAATTTCACTCAGTGTCGTACATAAAAGAACTACAGGCTCTAAGTAAAAGCAATCACTGTCGTACGGAAACGTACGACGTGGCACCCCACGACGGGTTAGGTGTCGTACGGAAACGTACGACGTGGCACTCAATGTGTTAAGGGTTTGTTCATTGACGAAAGCAAGTTAAGCATGGAGGAGGTTCTGTCATAGTTTAGGACTGCATGTGGACTGGTGGAGTAGACAATTTGCTTTGCAAAATGGTCAAATTTGCTTACCTTAACATTTTGAAGCAAAATGTAAAGCAAAGTGAAAAAAAAATTGGGAATCGGGAAGAACTTTGGTTTTTAGCAAGATTTGTTCGCTTTGGTTGATTCATAACTTCCGCAACCTGATCAAACCCCCTGCAAAGAACCTAGACGTCAATGTAATTGAGAAACTTTGGGAGGAATTGGCCAGAAGATTGTATCAAAATAAGTTCAACACATTAGGTCAGCTATAGGAGGCTTTGTTAGTACATTGAAACTCCATAAAACCATAAGTTTGTCATAACTTGGTGAAATCAATTCCTAAAAGCTTAAAGATCGCTCTGGATAACAAAGGATATGCTCCATTTTATTCATTTCTACTTCGCTTTGTCCGATTATTCGTTGAGAACAAGAAATTAAGTTGTTTTAATTTTTCTTTTATCGTTACAATCTTTTGTTTTTATTATTTTTAATAGATAGACATAAGTAAAATCTTAAATAACAAGTACATTTTGCCTTTGTTCAGAGCATATTTCTATCAGTCAAACTCTTGTCCGATTACGCTTTGGAGCCACTGTATGTTAGCAACAACATTATATCCTGTACTAAGCAAAAAATATAATTCGGTTTTGAAAGTTTTGGTTTCAAGAAAGTTTTTTGTTATCATTATCAATTTAAAATATTTCCATTGCTGTTTTAAAACTCTTCGTACAACTTAGCATGCGACATTTGTAACATTACAAATTTTTCCGTCATATTTGTAATACCGATTCGGATCCAAACCTACCACCTTTACCATGATAAATTATGAAATACGCCCACTTTTTTGATATACAAGGTGTCGCAAAAGTAATCCTCCTATCAGAAAATGCTATAAATTTTGCAATTGACCCCTAATGTCAGTTCTGTTTTGACATTTGTGTAGTAAACACATGCGAAATACACGTTAATAAACAATGTTACGCTACACTGCTCCAGAACGCGGAATATTGCTGACTATTTATTTTGTTGATTCGTTTTTGTGTTATTCGTTACACCTTCAAGGTGTAAACAACTGATTTTTCATTACTTTTGTATTTTTTCGCGATTTGTTTAAAAATATTGCAATTTAATTGCTCAAACAAACAAGTTGAGTGATTAATTGTGAATTTAAAAACATATTAAAGTGCTTTCGAAAAAGTCAACGGTGACAACTTTTTTAATTAAGATTCCATTGTAAGGATGTTGCAATAACTTATAAAATAAGTTATATCGTGTTAACCTGCTATTAATTAGTATGTAGAATAACCTGCTATAGTCGATAAAACGAATAAATTTTGAACATTGCATTGCCACCAATAAGAAGGAGCAATTAAGGGCGCTTTCAAGAAAGTGTATTTTCGATCTAATCAAACTAATCTAACTACGAGCGAAATGAAAATAAACTGAATCGATTATCAGAAATACTTTTCATGAAAACGAAGAAGAAAAAAGAACGCATTTCAGGGCCAAATATATTATCGAGCAGGTTCACTTTTGCTGGGTACTGATTATAAATTACTGCTGATTTACTTCACTGGCAATGTACCACAACATGTAGATCAGCGTTGTGCGAATAAGTTCGATAAAAAGACCAATTGTTGAGCAACTTCAAAGTTTTTGCATTTACGCAATCAATTGATTGCATTGTTCAAAGCCCGGTCGAGTGCGGCTCGCCCCCTGATAACCACAAAATTGAAATCAGAACTGATAAGACCATTGCTGGAGAACACACGTTTCAATGTACCAATTTTTGATGATGTCCAATGAACTATTATTATTTAAAATTAAATCAAAGCATTAACATTTAAGTTAGTTAATATTAAGCAGATTGTACCAGAAGAAACTTTGTTCTAAAGAGTGTATTAATTTTACAGATGCCATAAATGCACAAAATATTGGCCGAATGACGATTGTGCCAGCAACGTATGTCGAAAGTCCGAAACATATGCATGAATATGCTCAAGATGCCATATCGTACGTTAGGTAATACGGCACAGCAGATTTATTTATAATTTTTACTTACTGGCTAATCACCCACCGACAGCCATGACATTACCGCCAGTCTTCAAACAAATATTAAAATCACTGATGGATTTCATTGTAAAGTATCTCGTTTTCGACAAGAGGCACTGCTGGATGTATTCAGTAGAGTGAAAAAAAACCCATTGCCACATTCTCATTTAGTTGATTGAGATGATAAGACCGAATGAAATCGATTATGTAATATCAGCTGAAATTCCTTGCCAAATAGAAAATCCAAGCTTGCATGAGGTTTTTACTAAGAGAATGATTCACAGCACATGCGGATCATTAAATATGAATTCTCCGTGCATGGTTGATGGCAAATGTTCGAAGCGTTTTCCACGGACATTTGTACCAGAAACAATTACTGGAAATGACGGTTATCCACCGTATAGTCGCCGTTCTACTGTGGACTGTGGAAGATGAACAGGACATTCGAGTTGATAATCTTTGGATTGTTCCTTATTCGCCACTACTCTCGAAATCATTTAAAGCACATATCAACGTGGAATATTTCCATTCCGTGAAATCCGTAAAATACATCTGCAAAAATGTGACTATACTGTGATTATACTAGGAATCAATCGTTTAAGACATTTCAATGGCGAAAACAAGAATATCCAGTTCCTGGGTACTCCCAAGTATTTTCCACCACCACATTAGGTCGCATTTACCCAGTGCTTTTGCTGTTAGTCAACGTTCGTTAATGTCAAAAATTTGCGAAATATGAACTGCGAGTTGTGTGGCACCTATAGAGTGCCAACATTTGCGATTGTTAGAGAATGACACTCCTTGTGATTACACCCAAAGAGATGATATGCTTTCGTCAAATGCTCATCAAATACCAACATTATTTTCGATAATTATCTCAATATGTTTCCTATCCAACCTGAACGATTTGCGGAGCAAATGCAAAGATGCCATGTGTAATGATAGGCTGACTTCCTAAACGTATACATATATATTTACAATGTATCAATACAGTTGATACATTTTTAAATATGTTTTATACTAATACTTTGCAACCCTATAAACGTTTAGGAACATTTATGTATATACATTGTATTACTGTTCAAAATAAAGTAAACAATGGCGGAAGAAGAGAATATTTTATTGCAATATTTTTCTGTTCTGTGCGGTCATGGAAACTCAAGCTTCCAAGCTGCTGCAAAAATAATCAAAAGAAAAAAACACGAAATTGCTTTTCCATTTCCAATCTGGAATCTATTAATAGGTTTTTGTAATTATGTGTCAATTTTTTGCTGTAAATAGGTAAATAAGTGAATATACACTTATCTTCTTGCGTTGCCATTGTATTGCGTGTTGTATTTATTTTGCATCTAAATTTTTTTGGATGCCTTTCTTGCTTTTTCTTGCGTATTAAATACAATAGTGTTGCAAATAGGAACAAAATACATTGTCATAATTTACACGGTTGCATTTACGAACACAATGCAATGTATTACTACAAAGCAATTTGCTGACTCCTAAGCCATATTTTGCATCAGAAGCGCATTAGCACATTAAACTCAAATTTACAACTAAGCCAAGAAATTTACAACAAGGCTTTGATATAAATTGAGGACATGTGCTTTATGAAGTCGAATAATGTATTATCTGACTTAGGTATGATAGCTCCCAATTGTCCGATGCACGACGCATTTATACTACGTTTCCACGGTACATGCTTCGCTCTCTATTCATGCTTCACACCCCAATCATGAGTAAAACAACTTGCTTCACCATACAAAATTTCAAGAGCGAATCAAGTAGATTCATATTGAATCTACTTGCGAAGCACGAACAATTGCACTCTTCTCTAATTTTTATCGCAAGTTTATCTGCACTAGCTGTAAAAATTTAATATTATTGTAAATAAAGCAAATTATTTTCTTGTTGCTGGAAGGAAAGAAAGTAAATACATACGAATGTATGTTTTTTTTTAAATAAACTAACTAATTTCCACTCACTTTTGTTTGTCCATTAAAAAAAAATATTTTCCACAAATTGTAAATTCTGTTTTTTTTATTCTGTTTGTTTATTAAAAGCAACTGTCAAATCGAATCAAGTTTTTTGGTCATGTAAACAGCATGGTTCATAAACATGATTCAGAGAGCGAAGCAGGTCGCAAGTCGTCGTGGAAACCTAGTATTAGAGTTGCAACGCAAACAACAATATGATTGCGATGCTTTGAGGGAGTCAGTTTAAACGAACGTTCCACTGTTGAAAAAAAATATGAATTCGACAAAGGAAATAATAATCACTTAACATTACTTGCCATGAGGAGTCAGAATTAAAACGTGTGAAAGCGGAATAACTTCTTTAAATCTATTTATTTGAAGTAAATTTTTTGGATTATATAATTATGACCTTTTTAAGATATAAATAAAGAAATTCTTTAATTTATAATTAGTAATACAAAAAGTGGCAAATAAAGCTACGGAATAATGAAATCTGAAAGTCATTAAAATTAAGAATGTAAGTAAAGTAAAGCTGGGTAAATGAACAAAGTAATATTTTCGAAATTTGTTAACTATAAAAACTTACATTTTAATATGTATTTTTTTTCATATTTCTCTCCTAAAAACAACTGTGTTGACTACATTGTTTACAATAAAATATTGTTGTACTGACTGTACAAGAATGATAAATATACAGTATCCGCATTATATATTATGAGTCCTTATAAGATTACAGGACGATCTAGCCATGTCCGTCCGTCTGTCGGTCTGTCAAAGGCACGATAGAGTTTCGAAAAAAAGACATGGAACAATGAAATTTTTATCAAACATTCTTTGATCCACCAAAATATTTGGTATTGAAGATGGAAAAAATCGGTCCATTAGGCTTCGAGTTATAGATCAAAGTTTCAGACTACCCCGATATTTTTTGCTATTTTCGTCAAATATAATGCAGATAAGCCAAGAAATTTTCCACGCTATATTTTTATTATAAAAGGACAAGTTCTGTTGAAATTGAACACAAATAATTCATAGGTCATAGTTCCCTCATGAGAATTACTCCCGAAAACTCATTAACCTACATAAACATTCATAAAAGTTTACACAGATCAGTTGGTCCATAATTGGCCAAAGCTGCCACTTCCGAGAATAACCACAGATTAAACAGAGATGACAATTTTGACGTTTCAGAAAGCCAAAGTGAAAGTAAATCGTTTTGTGTTACATTTACAAAGAGCAAATTCTTGGAATATGGTAATGATAATAGTAAAATAAAATATGAAATTTTTCTGCACAACTTTTTGTTGTCATTTTTTCCGTAATTGTTAATAGCCATGGGAAAATTGTCTTTAGGCAGATCGCATGTATAATAATTACGTAGTAAAACAGTTTATATTAACATTTTTCGATATGGCAAAATCTATAAATGAAATTGAACACAATCCACTTCCGAAAACCACCTTTAAATGTATAGATACATATACGAGTATATCAATAAACAAATGAACACAAAACTTTTTGATATGCACAGAAATCATGCTACTAAATTGTATGATATTCGATCCATAATATGTCATAAATCCCATATAGCGACCACTTGCACTTTTAAAGTACTGTTTTTGCTCATATACTCGATATAGGGTATTATATGATCGGGCTGGATCGATTATACAATCGTATAATAATTACGTAGTAAAACAGTTTATATTAACATTTTTCGATATGGCAAAATCTATAAATGAAATCGAACACAAATAAGTTTTATATATCCACTTCCGAAAACCACTTTTAAATGTATAAATCTTTTACAAATAGATACATATACGAGTATATCAATAAACAAATGAGCACAAAACTTTTTGATATGCACAGAAATCATGCTACTAAATTGTATGATATTCGATCCATAATATGTCATAAATCCCATATAGCGACCACTTGCACTTTTAAAGTACTGTTTTTGCTCATATACTCGATATAGGGTATTATATGATCGGGCTGGATCGATTATACAATCTTACTTTCTTTATCAAAGAAATAAAATGTGGAACATTTTATGGTACAGTAGAATCCCGATAACTCGCAATCCCGATAACTCGCAATCCCGATAACTCGTAAATCTCACTAACTCGTAATAATTGGTCGGTCCCTTAAAAAAATCGCGGTAACTCGTATAAAATACATTTTTTTGCAAAGTCAATTTGGCAAAACGTCTTATAAGCCGTAATTTCTCACTAAAACTTCTTCTAACTCGTAATTGTAAAAAAAACAAAAAAATGATGTCGCCGTAAAATGATCATATTATTTACCGTTATGTATTTTGTGTTTACCATAGTGTTTTGCTTTATTCAACTTGAATTTGTAGCGCAATAATATATACAATATAATTGATCGTTTAAGTGTACAAAAATCACATCAAACACAAATTACAGATTTTTTACATTAATATGTATTGACATTGTAACTCTTTTCATTACTTTATTTTCTTATAAACTCTCATAAAACGTCAATAAAAAAAAAATAAAAAATCCCTCTGAGACTTATTTTTTAAATTTTACTCCCGATAAGTCGAAATCTCACTAACTCGAAAATCTCAATAAGTCGTAATAAACGGTCGGTCCCTTGCGACTACGAGTTATCGGGATTCTACTGTATTTATGTATTATCAGCAATATATTGCAAAATGTTATTTAGGTTTTCTCCTATTTTGGTCCATAACTCTGGTTCTACTTAACCGATTTCCATACCTTCAATACCAGCAAGTGCCTATATATGTGATGACTCCTATCGTGTCTACAATAGACGGACAGAAAAACGGACATTGCCAGATCATCTTATGTTCGACAACCAATATTTCGATGTGCATATTACAAACGGAATGACAAACTTAATATACCTCTCATATTTTGGTGGTGGGTATAAATATAATATGTAAATCGCATGGAAACAAATAAAAGCAATTTAAACGGTTGGCTGTTTTAATAAAAATGTTTAAATATTAACGTAAACTAATAAAAAGAAATATTTCACACTGATAAAAATTTGGACAAATAATCAATCTACTAATGTGGTAAAGAGACTGACTAACCAGACTGAATTCCAATAAAATTAAAATGTAAAGTGTAATCTTAGGTAAAGATACCCACTACGTATTTAATATGTAGTTTAAATACGAGTATCTAATTGTTAACGACACTAGAAAGTATTAAGAGTTTCAACACAATACTCGTACTTTAGGTTTCTGATTTTGTGTGTAAAAAGTATCGCAAAATTCTGTTTAAATATATGTACATACGTCTCAGTGTTGTCAGATAATTTTTTTTCTTCCCCCCAAAAAAATTTATAACCCCAATAGATTCTAAAGTTTCAGGTGTTGGAATAAAATCTTGACATTTATTGTTTAACGAGTACTTGACTCCTGAAATACTTTCAACTGTTCATTCTGTTTCGCAGCTTATTATTTACCACATTAAACATACAGAAAGCTCTTTCAACTGATGCATTGGAATAAGGTAGTAGTAATAAAGATAATCCTAGTTTACTAATTCTGCAAAATTTTGGGTTATTACCAGCATCCCTCTTTTTTCCAACTTTATACCAAAATTTTTCTAAAGAGAAGAGTTGCATCGATATCTTCACAAATATTTTTGAAATGAACAACGATAATGTCTGATTTTTTAGCTTTCTGGGCATTTTCGATGGAAAACAGTGACAATTTTTCCATAAGATCAATAATATCTGGAAGTCGGTTTTTTATTTGGAAACATATTTCCAAAGTAAAGGTTTTGCAATTTTCTTTAATGAGCATAATGTCTTCTATTTGCATCGAAAAATGTTTTACTGTTTGTAGTTGCCAGATTACTTTCTAAATCGTCATTTCGTTACAATATCTTCGACATTCTCGAATTCGAAAATCCCCTAAAAATCCCTTGAATAAAATTTTCTTACCCCCTAAATAATATTAACCCCTAAATCTGACCCTAAATAGAAAAAAACTCTAAATCTAGGGGGAAACCCCCTAATCTGACAACACTGATACGTCTTGTAATCTTATTAAATTGAGTAAAAGTTTGTGGAAACGAGATAGGTGCACAAGACTGATTGAAACTAGTTTAAAAAATGGTATGCACCCCTATCGTGAATAAAAATTCCACATGAAATTCGCTCGCTTTTATTTTTTTTAAGATTGCATTTTAATAGAAAAAATGTGAAAAGGGAACAAATTTCATGTGGAATTTTTATTCACGATAGGGGTGATGGGCTTTTGCAAATGTACTTATAGATTGACAACAATGTAAATGAATAAAAGAAAAGCAAACGAATGTTTTATGAAACAAACTTGTTGGTCTTATGTGACAAAAGTGGCATAAAACAAATCACATTCCGTTGCTAGATGTAGCAGTGTGCCTATTAATGCAGTAAGAGTCTAAAATATATAAATTGACAGATAGTAAAGCCATAACTGTGCTATGAGCATGGAACGCGCCTCTCTGATTGATAAAATAATTGTCTGCACGTGATCGACGCATCTGTGTGTACTCGTACTGTTGGTTGAAAAGTTTATTTTCATGTTGGCAGTGCGTGAGTACGTCAGGAAATTATTTAAACAGTTTGTTTAAAATTCACCAAAGAGAAAGGTACAAGTGTTAAAGTGTCTAAAAAGCAATAAAATTTAACGGAGATAAACACAAGTAAGAGTCTACAATTTGAAGCTAATACATATAACAATAACTCAGTGTGTAGCAAAACATTAAAACTAGACGCACGGTTTTCAAATGTTTATATTTAATAGAGTTTAGCTGGCATTATTGACATTGGTGACATTATTCCCTAGTTTATAGAGGAAATGTTTGCCAGGAGTTTATCACTTTCCAAATAAAAAAAATCATTCCTTTCCTTTGAAAACAAATATGTAGTAGCCTTTCTTTTATCCTTCGCGTAAATTTTGTTATAAATTAAATGTATTGGTTGAAAGTAAAAATTGGAAGAAATAAATGTTGACCTAAATGTTAAAACAAGTATTGTATAATTTCGTGTAAAACAAAGTGATCGATGTTAAGCCGTGTACGTTGTACTTATTCGTACTTCGTAAGTTGCATTCATCATTTAGAAATACTACACACAAAAATTCTCCAAATAAAACGTATGAAAAATATAACGTGGGAACTTTGGTAAGTACTAAATCAAGTTTAGGCAAGTTAAACGTTAGAAAAGATGAAGACTAAGAAGAGAAGAACAAAACTAACAAAAACAAAACCAAAAAAAAAAATGAGTAAAAAATAGTCAAGACAGAAACAAAAATAAAATGTAGCGTCATAGTCACTGAAATGAATAAATATCTGTTGTATGTATCTTGTAATGTGAATTCCTTGAAATGTAAAATTGAGAATTAGCTGCAACTCTTACACAAACAAGTCTTATGCCAAAAACAAAAACGGAGGGGAGAAATACGAAATAAAGAAAGAAAAATAATTCCCATGGTACATTTAAGGCAATCAAACCAAATATAATGGATAAAGGTAATCTGAATGAAGTTCATTCAAGTACACGAGTACGTTGTCTAGACCAATTACAATCGTTGAAAAATGATTAAATTTTATTTATGTCAATATTAAATTTAGCACAACATCAACTGGGATGGTCTTGACAAGAGTACGGGCGCTGTGACTTACTGCATGAACATTTATTTACTTAAAAGTATTTTGAATATGAAGATTTTGAACTTAACAAATACACAAGCATGTGCATGGTAAATGCAAAATAACCTTAACAGGCTATAAATTTACCAGGCTATATGGTAAAAAACTATTTTCTTTCGAAATCTAAGAAACCGACTTTCACAAGATAACAAACAATTTTAACTCAATGGCGTAATATTTCAAAATCCAAAATCTAAGTAGCTATATCCTCATTAGTAATAGTTTCTTAAAATTTAAAAAAGTATATTTTTTTCCTATTTTGACACTACCAATATTTTGTGGTAAATTTCAGCTAGATTCTTGACTCATACATTTAAATGTTATCGAGAGTAAAATATGCTTTCATAGATTTTCATAGATTTTGATCTACATTTTATTACAAATTCAAGTTATTTGTTCGTTTTTCGACATTGATTTTAACGATAACTATTTAGGCCCAATCGTGTTTAAATTGTTTTTAAAGGACGGACAGACTGACATTTTCTATATTTATATTTAGATAAAAAGTTGTGTGTTTTTAAAAACGGACACAAATATTGAGGTAAGCTCAAATTTTGACCAATAACTATAGCTTTACCAAACAGATATTGCCCATTTTTTAACACCAAAAAGCCTTGAACAACAAACAATATTTGGAGAAAATTTCTCCTATCGTACCTTCAACAAACGAACGGCAATAGCGAGATTTGCTTTTTATTTCTATGACCAATGTTTCGATATGTTGCAAACGGAATGGCAAACTCAATATATCACCCATTATTAATGTTAGAAATTAAAATTAATTACGAATTTAAAAGGGAGAATCTAGGAAAAAGTAGGATATTAGGCAACAGGAATTAGTACATTAGCATGCCCGATAACAGTTTTTATAGAATAATTTAAAATTTCGATATTGTTCATAACTATAAGCCACACTGGGTAATTTTTCAAGTTTATTCTAATTGTAACACAATGAATTATACCCTACACCACCACAGTGGAGAAGATATATTTAATTTGTGCTCAAAAAATTTAGTTCAACACCCAGCATAAAGTATACCGATCGACTCCGAATCATTTTCTGATTTCATTTAACGATATCCGTCCGTTCGTTCGTCTGTCTGTCTGTCCAGCTGGCTGGCTGTCCATGAAAAACCTTGTGTGCAGAGTACAGGTCAAAATTTTCAAGATATTTCGATAAAATTTTGCACATGAAATTTTTTTTGGCCCAAAGACTTTTGGGATTTAAACTGGTTGAAATCGGTCCATTATTTCACCTGGACCTCATACAAAGACAAGCCTGTTTATATACAAAAATCATAAAAATAAATCGTACACAGAAATCATGACAACTAATTTTATAAAGGTCGCTCCATAACACTGTGTTCGATTTTGAGTACGCTGAATTCAGTGGTGCTAACCATTTTTTAGGTTAACTCTAGTTTTCGAGATATAGTGTTGTTTAAAAGTGGAGGAGGTTGCAAAATTATCTTTAAGTAGAACTAAAATTTAAAATTTAGTCGTTTTGGAATAACATTTTTTATGCTCAGTATGTGTCTTTGATAGTTTACCAAAAATCAGCCCAGAAAACTTATTATTTTCGAAACGACTTTAGTCCTACTTAAAGATAATTTTATTTTTGATTTGAATTTCGATTTTGTTTATTTAATTCAATAAACTAAACAGTTTTCGAGTTACGCGAATATTTATTGCCATTGCTCCTCCATTTTTGAAATAACGCTATGGCGGTTTTCATAAACGTCATTGTTTTTTTTTTTTTTTTTTTTTTTTTTTGACAATGCCGTAAATTCATTAATGCATGACAAGGCTTTTGAATGCGCAGCAGTTGTCAAATTTGTGCAGTGTTTTTATTTGTGATGCTTTATGATTTTTTAACAATTCAAATGACGGACATATTAACGTAAGTTAAAATTTAACATAATTTTTATACAAATATGATTTATTTAAGTTTTTTTTTTATGAATACACACATATTAATTTATGAGATTCATATAACAATTAGTTTTATAAAATGCCCGAAGAAAACATACGAAAAGCAGTATTAGCATTCATAAACGTTTTTAAATGTCCATTGTAAACGCATATGTTTGCAGTGTTGCATTGCATACTGCGTTTATGAAAACAGCCTATATCTGGAAAACTAGAGCTAACCTAAAAAATGATTAGCACCACTGGATTCAGCGTACGATTTAGCTTTACCCAATGGATGCCGCGCTTGTCGGTTTTTTCAACTTGTCAGTGTAGTGAGTTATAGCTTCAATATAAGACCCCCTTTGAAAATCACATAAACATCTATACATATTTTATAAGTGTTAATATCGAGATAAAATTTAACACAAAGAATATTTGTAT
This sequence comes from Bellardia pandia, assembly GCA_916048285.2. NCBI lineage: Eukaryota > Metazoa > Arthropoda > Insecta > Diptera > Calliphoridae > Bellardia > Bellardia pandia. The sequence continues at coordinate 68,294,714 of OU696533.1, forward strand.
GCACAGAAGTCATGCCATTACATTTTTGGATGATCGATCCATAATATCCTACATTTCTGAAAATCTGTTTTTACGCATATATTGGGTTACCATATTCATTTTGAGAAAAAGAGGATGTCGACCAAACAAAAGCCGGACATTTACCCTTAAACAGAGAACAATACTCTGTAGCAAAATATTAAAAAAAACAACGCCTTAAAATACACAAAACAAATTTAAAATTCTATTTACATATAACAACAAAACAAAACTTAAACAAAATATTAAAAAAATGATATTTTATCAGTCTGATCTCATAACTACTACAACATAAAAACATAAAAATTAACAAATTCATTTTAAAACTTCACATGTATTATATATAAATTTTTAGTAGAAGTTGTCAAGTTTCATGTATATTTTTCAGCGCTTGCAATTTGAACCAATATATTATTATCGCATTTTTTGAAATATTCATACAACACTTGACAATTCATATCAAAATTATATATTATGTCCTGTGGTTCCTAGTAGGAACAAAGGGCCGCAAAATTATATTTGACTTTAATAATATCAGAAATAGTTTCTGTGTTTAATTTGTTTCTTTCTGGTGTCCACTGAATTCAGAACTTCTAGAACTAAGAACTTTGAGAAATATCATAAAACAAAATTCCCAAAGGTTAACACACACATTCAGGGAAAGAATTGACCATTTTAAAATTTGGAATGATTTGGAATTTATACGATGATATCGTCTTTCAAAGAAAAGTGCAACAGCTGTTTATCCCCCTCCAATAAACTAGCACTTCTTTTGGCACCTTTTCCAGACATTTCTGGACAAAACTAAAAAAGTCGTTGAAAACAATTAAATTTGGCAATTAATTGATGACATTTTTCACCGAATGCAGTCGGTAGTTACACGTTGGTAAACAAAATGTTAAAATTACCAAATTCTTTTTACCGGTTAGGTAAGGAAAAGTAATTGGTATAAAGTCTAGTAGTTATCTATTTGTTAAAATTACGGGCATAAGACACGTAGACAAAGGCCAAAAGCCAAAGCCGTTTAAATTTTTGAAGACTCATATGGCGGCCAAAAAGCATCAAACGAAATTTGTTTACACAAAAAAACATGTCATGACATCGTGTGTATTTAAAAAAATGTATACATCAATGCCAACAATACTTTCGATGCAATAAAACGAAATTATAGATTAAAGTTTTAAAAGTAGGACAAACCCAGGACACTTGCAAAAAAAGAAGTAGGACTACCCCGGACGCCCTAAAAAAGAGGACGGTGTCCGGGGAAAAGAGGACGTATGGCAACCCTAGTTAAGGGTATTATATGGTTGGGCATGTCTGACTTAACTTTATTACATGTTTTATTATTGAACATGTGGTAGTTTTTACTTTTTTTAATTAGCCCTGAGTATGCTTAATAGCTTGAATTTCAGATTGAAAATTCCAGTGGCACTATTATGCGTTTAAGTGAATTTTATATTATTGATATCATGAAAAGCATTAAAAAGTTTATAAAAATTTTGAACATTTTTTAAATGCGCAATAACACTATAAAATATTTAACATTCCATTAGACTAAAGTTGTTATTAATTTTATTTATTTGTTTTTTCTTTAATACAGTTGCTGTTATTGGTGGTGATTTTTAACAATCAATATAACAATCAATCAATATTAAATTATTTGTCTCCATTATTCGAATACGTAAAGCATACAAACTCATGAACACATGCATACATGCATTCATATGTACATTAGACCGGTCCCCCAAAAACGGATTTTTTTGAGTGTGTCTCATTTTGTTCTTTAACAGCTAAAACTAACTAAGTACATAAATGATAAATTTGAGAACACACAGATTAATGGATCCCTTCGATTAAAGTTTTTTCTATTTTTTTTTTAAATTTTAAAACAGATTACACATTAAACATTATGTATTTTTTAAGAAATCTTGAAAAGTACCAAAGTTTGCACAATTTAATAACTTTCAGACGATTGGCCTAAAACTTTGCAGTAATTAGTTTAGCTACCTACTACGGAACATAATAAGACCGAATCAATTATTTTTGAGAGCAGGTCTAGTGAACAAGTGTACGTACATATATATTTATAAGAGAGACACCACAGCAGCACACACACACACACACACACACACAGATATACACCAACTTGCAAGTGCCCAACCCAATTTTTATTAAATTGTCAAATCAGTGTTCAGTGATCTTGTTTACGCTGACGTACGTTTATCCTCGATACTTGTAAATTTATGTTCGAATATTTAGCTTGTATGTATATCTCGTTTAACTTACACATGTTGCATGGAGATGTGTGTGTAGTTTTGTTTGGCTTTGTACTGTTAACCAACCAGCAAACTGGCATATTAACCATGTAAGTATGTACATATAGAAGTATGTATCTGTATGTACATATTTAAACACACAGATATACACCGTTCGGTTGTGTATTGTCAGTAACAGCAGTAACAGCAGCAGCAGCAACCAATACGGCAGATTGCCAAGAGAAAGAATTAATTAATTGTGTGATTTGGTAGTTAGTTGACTTAACACGAGTAAACGATAAATTTTGCTCTGATTTGGCGGAGTTAACTTGTGGACAAATTGTAGTAATTGAAATAAATGTCTTTATTATGTCGCACGACCACTGCGAGCCAGACAAAGTGCTAAAACTGTTGCTGTGTGTTTTGTCGACACAAATAGAAACACAATCGGATAAAACAACAAAAAACATAACAACTGCCAACAAAAAAGGATCAACTAAAAACGGGTGTGTCCACCAATAATGTGAATGATCATTTTGTTTGCTTAATTTCTAACAATACCCAACAGCAACAACTAATTCACTTAGTATGTACTGATGTGACAGACGGACACACATGGCGGTCATAGAAAACAACGTTGGAAAAAATGATCAGTATACATACATATGTACATATATTGAAAAATGATATTGTATACTAATGTACATATGTATGTACATATATTGTACTATTTATTGTATTTCTTACAGTAAAGGTATTGAATACTTTTGGGAGTACTATAATATCTCTATTATAGATGTTAACTAAAGTGATGAAGAGAAAAGGGGGTTGACCTATAACAGGATTAAAGGGGGTAATCTATAATAAAGATATAATTATAATTACTCAGAAATTGAATAATTATAATTGTGGATTGAGAGAAATTTAAGGGTTAGATAACAAAACTCATAGGCTGGTTCATATAGAAAAAATATCACTTTTTTTTTCTTTTATACAATTACAATTCAGGTTCCTTTATTTGAATTCTTCAAGGTTCGATATGTTAAAGGTAAGTTAAAGGTATGTAAAGGCAAAGGTAAGTATTATAAAAAATTTAAATTTCAAATAAATGTGCATGTGTATATAATTTTCAATTATGTAGTTTTAAGGTAAGTACAATTTTTAAATAAGAACTGAACTTCTTGATGGTTTTATGACAAGTAACTTTTCTTTTCTTGTAAAATCTGTTAGTGAGTTATTCAATTTCCAGTACGTTAAAACTTTGTGTTTTTAACGAATACTGGCGATTGAAAACTTAGCGCTGTCACATTTTGTGTCTTTTACGATATAGCTTACACTCAGGGAAGCCAACTTTTGAGACTCAAAACGCGTAAAAATTTTTGAAAAAAGGGCTAAAAAGGGCAAAATTTAAAAAAATTCATTTAAAGTCACATCCTGTCAAAATTTTCGATAACGTGCGAACATTATAAATGTTTCTTTTGAAAATCAAAACAACAAAGACTTTTTATAAAATAATTTATTAGAAAAAAAATATTTTTACTTAATAAAAAGATTTTTAGCAATATAAGAGGTCTACATAACACATAAAAAACAATAGAAAAAAAATTACTAAAATGAGATATGTACATATTTAAATTATCTACATTTCATATTACATTTTAATAAATAAGGTACGTACGTAGATTAAATAGTATACATTTAAAATTGGTCGTTACTGAACAAAATTTCGATTTCTTGTTCATCATCATTTTCAGTCCATAAGACACTTCGGCAGGTATTTTGTAGTTTGAACAACACACATTATCTCTTTTTAGGCTATATTTAATGTGTATTAAACTGTTACACGTATTTAATGACATTTTGTTTCTAATTTAAGGAATGGGTTATTACCAATAGCATTTTTGTAATTATGAACACCGATCCGAAACTTGTCAGTTCTGTCAGTATTATTCCATTCACATGTTTTTAAACTTCGAAGACAATTCTCTAAACAATCAATTTCTTTATCATCAACAATAAACTCTTTAAAGCTTGGTAGAAGGCTTTTCATATTATTCGAAAAAAATATTTTTTTAAATATTTGTATGTTGGATGGAAGTTTTGCTCTAATTTCAATTATGACGGTTAAATTTGTAGAACAATTTTCAAAGCACATCAATTTGAAAGAAATATATGTATGTAGATTATTTTAGATTCCTCTTCTTTTTATAAATTGTAATGCAAACTAACGTTATTTCGATATTATTAGATTACAGAAAGAAAAATTACGAAAAAACTAAAATGTAGCCATATCGAGCAAAAAGTAATAACGGACTAAAAGGGCTAAAAGATAATTGTAAAAAGTGCTAGATTTACGCGTTTTTTAGTTTCGGGTCAATTTTCTTTTTTCGCGTTTTGAGTCACTCAAAACGGGCTAAATCTAGCCCGAAAAGGGCTAAGTTGGCATCGCTGCTTACACTAAAAATGCTTATATTAATTGAGTTTTAATAATTAATAATAATATATTATCCTATATAATAATAAATTGTTATTCCAAATTTAGCCCAATAGATGGCATATTGAATATTAATTATGTATTCCTTAAGCATATCTACATAACTTGTATTTTGAAACTATTATTGCATGCTCCTTTGCAAAATTACTGTTATTATCTTTTATAGTTCTTAATATTTCATTTGTTGTTCTGGTAACTTCTTTGATTTTTTCAATTGATAATCTATTTAGAACTACATACTTGTTTATTATTTTTTCTTAACATTTTGTTCGTTTTTCTCTCTAAGATTTCGCAAACGTCATGGTCGGGGCTCCCAGCGATCCATTTCCACGCCGTTCCTAAGAAATTCAGAGATCTTTTGGATCTTGGTTTCAGTCTATCTAGATATCCCTGAAGTTCTGTTATCTGGTGGTTTAAAAAAGGATAAAGGAAGTGCGATTGTGTTTCCTGCAGTTTGTCACTTAATTCTTGATATTCGTTAACATTAATTATGTGAATAAGTTTGAAAGTCCCAATTTGTAGTTTTGCTGGTCCAGTTGTCATAGTCACGATCTGTGAGTTCGTATTGTTGAAATTGTTTAGATACGTATATTATTTTTGTGAATGGTTCTTCCTCATTCAGCTATAACTGAGGTATTTTTATTTTTCTTAACTATTTCTTTTCTATAAGTCTTGCTGAGCTTTGTCCCTAGTCTCTAGTTTTCTTTTACGAAAATAACTTGTTTTTTATTAAATAATTTTTAAGCTTGAGGTCACTTTTTTGTTTTTTATAAAAGATTTTTATTTCTTATATATAATTTACTCAATATTTCGATTTCCTTTGGAAATCTTCTTCAGGAGTTAATTTAATATTATAAAAATTTTCTATGTGTAAAAATTTTTTTGATATAAGTTTGAAAGGGGTTGACAAAATTGAAAACATGTTTTACAGAAAAATAATAATTTTAAATTTTCGATAATAACATTGAACAGTAAAAAATTATAACAGAAATATACATAGTAACATTTTAAATAATAACATTTTGGAATTATAACATTTTTTAAATACATAAATTGTGTTAATTTCTCCTATTGTTAATATTTATATTTTTGTTCAATAGGTATCTGTAATTTTGAGCTAAGTTTTCTGTGTCTTTCTTAAAATTTATCCTTCTTTCTGATGGTACATTATTTATATGTAACATTTCTAACATGTATCTTCGTTTTGTATGATTTTCTGTGTTCAATATAGATGTGTTATCAAAATCTGGGTAGTGGTTAAAATCTCTACAATGGGTTGATAAAGCTGTTTTTTGTGTTGAATTATAATTTCTATATTTCTGGTCATGTCTATGTCCTGCTAATCTAGTTTTAAGTTTTGTCCCTGTTGTTCCTATATATATTTTGTTACATTGTCCGTTACTATTACCACCACAAGGAATTTTATATACTAAATTTGACATATCTGTCTTTTCTAATCTATCTTTAGTTTTTGTGAATAATCTTCCTACATTATTATTTACCTTATGTGCCATTTTGTATGTTGTTTTGTTGTATATGTTTAAATGTTCTATTCTTTCTGAAAATCCAGGTATATATGATATTGACTTATAAATTTTTGGTTCTGAAATTCCATTATTAATATAGGATTTCTTTGTATTAAATTGTTTTATTAATCCGCAAATGAGTTCATTAGGAAAACTATTATCTATTAATATATTTCTAATTATTTCTTTATTTTTCTTATGAAATCTAATGTCACTAATTGTTAATATTCTATCTATAAGATTTTTAGCAGTGTTTATAATAATTCTTTTTGGGTGTTTTGAGAAATAATTTAAAATTCTTCCTGATGAAGTTGGTTTTTTATACCAATCAAATACTAAATTATTTCCCCTTCTTTTAACTAATATGTCTAAATATGAAATTGAAGAATTTAATTCTTTTTCAATAGTAAATTTTATATTCTGATCAAATGAGTTGAATGTTGATAATAAATTATCAATTTTATTATCTTCAATTATACAAAATAAGTCGTCTACATATTTTGTTAGTAATTTTGGTTTTATTGATAATTTTTCAATACATGTATCTAATAATTTTTCCATTACAATATCTGCTATTATTGGAGATGCTGGTGAACCCATTGGAAGTCCCTTTTCTTGTTTATATATTTTGCCATCATATTGGAAATACCTATTGTCAACTATACAGAATTTTATGATTCGTAAGAATAAATTTTTATTAATATCAGTAAATTCGGAAATTTTGTTCCAATTTTCTTCTATAATTTTTATTGCTAGGTCAACTGGAATACTTGGGAATAATGAAACAACATCAAGTGATATTAATTTTTCATTATTTTTGATAGAAATATTTTTTAATTTATCTTTAAATTGTATTGAATTATTAACATTATATTTTGAATTTTCTGTTAAATTTTAAGGATTTTAACAATATATTTACATAGATTATGTGACGGTGAATTTACTGATGAACAAATTGGTCTTAATGGAAAATTTTCTTTGTGTATTTTAGGTAATCCATATAACCTGGGAGCTATAGCTATGGAAGTTTTAAGTTTATTTTTCTCTATTGGTGTTATTATATTTAATTTAAAAAGTTCGTCTATTAAATTATTGTTAATTTTTTGAAATCTGTTTGTTGGGTCTTTCTTTAAAACTTGAAAAGTTTCATTGTCGTTTAAAATGTTTTCAATTCTAGATGTGTAATCTATTTTATTGATTGCTACTGTTGTGTTACCTTTATCTGCTCTTAAAATCATTATATCTCTATTCTTTTTTAGAAATGTTTGGCAATTTTTTACTTTATTTATTGTAAATCTATCTCTATTATTTAATGAAACTTTGTTTAAATGACTATCAATTACCGTTGTAAAATTTGATCTTGCAATTTCTCTTTCTTCTTTATTCTCTATAGTTTCGATCAAATCTTCTCCTTCAGATATAATTTTTAACATTGGAAATTGTTCTTTACTTTCGGGAAGTGCGTGTTTTTCACCTAATGATAAAATCCACCTAACATCTTCTGGTATATCTTTGTTTGTTTTGTTCACAAACCATTTTTTGTTAAATGTTATTCCTAATTCTTTCATTTGCAAATCAACACAACAATTAAACTTTTTCATATGTACCTGTTTTTCTTTTTTCATTAATTTTTCGGCTAATATGTCCTCATATTTTAAAAAATTGTCCAATGTTTTTTTATCAAAAATCTGGTTTAAATTGTATCTTAAATATTGTAATTCATCTTCACTATCTTTTAATATGTAGTGTTTTTGTTTTATAGATGAATTCAAAACTTTGTTCTGTATATTTAGAACATATTTTTCTACTTCTTTCTTGATTGCATGATTTGAATGTTCTTGAAATAGGTTTGAAATATTTTTTGTTACATTCTTTATAAATTTTGGTATAATTCCTTCATTTCTGCATTTGATCAAAAATGTAATTGTAGCCTTGCATTTGATTATCTTTCTTCTTACTGTCTTGAATCTGTTTATTAGCTGCTTATTACCCTCAAATTTTTTGAAATCTTGATAATTCATCGTGCTTATCTTCTCTTTGTAAATAATTTTATTCTATATTCTTCGACCTTTTTAATGATTTTTATTAATAAATCCACCTAACATCTTCTGGTATATCTTTGTTTGTTTTGTTCACAAACCATTTTTTGTTAAATGTTATTCCTAATTCTTTCATTTGGTTTGAAATATTTTTTGTTACATTCTTTATAAATTTTGGTATAATTCCTTCATTTCTGCATTTGATCAAAAATGTAATTGTAGCCTTGCATTTGATTATCTTTCTTCTTACTGTCTTGAATCTGTTTATTAGCTGTTTATTACCCTCAAATTTTTTGAAATCTTGATAATTCATCGTGCTTATCTTCTCTTTGTAAATAATTTTATTCTATATTCTTCGACCTTTTTAATGATTTTTATTAATAAAAAAAATTATATCTGAAGGAGAAGATTTGATCGAAACTATAGAGAATAAAGAAGAAAGAGAAATTGCAAGGTCAAATTTTACAACGGTAATTGATAGTCATTTAAACAAAGTTTCATTAAATAATAGAGATAGATTTACAATAAATAAAGTAAAAAATTGCCAAACATTTCTAAAAAAGAATAGAGATATAATGATTTTAAGAGCAGATAAAGGTAACACAACAGTAGCAATCAATAAAATAGATTACACATCTAGAATTGAAAACATTTTAAACGACAATGAAACTTTTCAAGTTTTAAAGAAAGACCCAACAAACAGATTTCAAAAAATTAACAATAATTTAATAGACGAACTTTTTAAATTAAATATAATAACACCAATAGAGAAAAATAAACTTAAAACTTCCATAGCTATAGCTCCCAGGTTATATGGATTACCTAAAATACACAAAGAAAATTTTCCATTAAGACCAATTTGTTCATCAGTAAATTCACCGTCACATAATCTATGTAAATATATTGTTAAAATCCTTAAAAATTTAACAGAAAATTCAAAATATAATGTTAATAATTCAATACAATTTAAAGATAAATTAAAAAATATTTCTATCAAAAATAATGAAAAATTAATATCACTTGATGTTGTTTCATTATTCCCAAGTATTCCAGTTGACCTAGCAATAAAAATTATAGAAGAAAATTGGAACAAAATTTCCGAATTTACTGATATTAATAAAAATTTATTCTTACGAATCATAAAATTCTGTATAGTTGACAATAGGTATTTCCAATATGATGGCAAAATATATAAACAAGAAAAGGGACTTCCAATGGGTTCACCAGCATCTCCAATAATAGCAGATATTGTAATGGAAAAATTATTAGATACATGTATTGAAAAATTATCAATAAAACCAAAATTACTAACAAAATATGTAGACGACTTATTTTGTATAATTGAAGATAATAAAATTGATAATTTATTATCAACATTCAACTCATTTGATCAGAATATAAAATTTACTATTGAAAAAGAATTAAATTCTTCAATTTCATATTTAGACATATTAGTTAAAAGAAGGGGAAATAATTTAGTATTTGATTGGTATAAAAAACCAACTTCATCAGGAAGAATTTTAAATTATTTCTCAAAACACCCAAAAAGAATTATTATAAACACTGCTAAAAATCTTATAGATAGAATATTAACAATTAGTGACATTAGATTTCATAAGAAAAATAAAGAAATAATTAGAAATATATTAATAGATAATAGTTTTCCTAATGAACTCATTTGCGGATTAATAAAACAATTTAATACAAAGAAATCCTATATTAATAATGGAATTTCAGAACCAAAAATTTATAAGTCAATATCATATATACCTGGATTTTCAGAAAGAATAGAACATTTAAACATATACAACAAAACAACATACAAAATGGCACATAAGGTAAATAATAATGTAGGAAGATTATTCACAAAAACTAAAGATAGATTAGAAAAGACAGATATGTCAAATTTAGTATATAAAATTCCTTGTGGTGGTAATAGTAACGGACAATGTAACAAAATATATATAGGAACAACAGGGACAAAACTTAAAACTAGATTAGCAGGACATAGACATGACCAGAAATATAGAAATTATAATTCAACACAAAAAACAGCTTTATCAACCCATTGTAGAGATTTTAACCACTACCCAGATTTTGATAACACATCTATATTGAACACAGAAAATCATACAAAACGAAGATACATGTTAGAAATGTTACATATAAATAATGTACCATCAGAAAGAAGGATAAATTTTAAGAAAGACACAGAAAACTTAGCTCAAAATTACAGATACCTATTGAACAAAAATATAAATATTAACAATAGGAGAAATTAACACAATTTATGTATTTAAAAAATGTTATAATTCCAAAATGTTATTATTTAAAATGTTACTATGTATATTTCTGTTATAATTTTTTACTGTTCAATGTTATTATCGAAAATTTAAAATTATTATTTTTCTGTAAAACATGTTTTCAATTTTGTCAACCCCTTTCAAACTTATATCAAAAAAATTTTTACACATAGAAAATTTTTATAATATTAAATTAACTCCTGAAGAAGATTTCCAAAGGAAATCGAAATATTGAGTAAATTATATATAAGAAATAAAAATCTTTTATAAAAAACAAAAAAGTGACCTCAAGCTTAAAAATTATTTAATAAAAATCATTAAAAAGGTCGAAGAATATAGAATAAAATTATTTGAAAATAACTTGTCCTGCTTCGTAGGTTTTTGGTGCAGTCTTAGTTTTGTTGTGGTAATTTCTGTCTTCTAATTGTTTTTCCTCTAACTTCTTAATAATATCTTGTTTGATTTTTTCTATTTCTAGGGGATTAGTAGTAACTCTTCCTAAAAAGAATGTTTCTATGGGCTTCCTTTTTGTGATCGAATGTATAGAGTTGTTGTATTCGTAGATTCCTCTGTACAGTAATTGTAAAAAATGCAGTGCCCGTTTTCAGCTTTCAGGCAACGCAGGATTTCCAAAAGTGTAGAATAGAATCGTTCGATTTGTCCATTGACGCTACTGCTATAAGGTGGTGTCCTAAATACTTTTACATCGTATTGATTTTCTAACATGAAGATAATGGATGTTGAATTAAATGATTTCTCATTATCCATAACGATTACTTCTGGTATACCGAAAGAAAGTAAAATCTCTCTAAGAGGTTCCTTTACATCTTCCACCGATCTGAATTTCAGTAATCTGGCTTGTGTCAATTTCGAGAACTTGTCTATAGCTGTTAGAACTGCCATTTTTCCTGTTAAAAAAAATATCTATAGGAACAATCTGCCCGGGAAACTTGGGTGTAGGGGTCTCTGGAATTTTATTCTGTTAGGATGCTTTTCGTACTTATCCTTACATATTTTACATTTTTATGAGACTTTTTATTTTGGAATGCATGTACAGGAAATAAAATTTTGTTAGAAGTTGTGCTTTGTTTTCTAGACTGTTCCTATGAGCACGGTTATGTTCTTTAAGTATTTCCGTCTCTTGATCTTCTTCATTCCTCAAGTCGGTGACTGTGTTCTTGGAGTATTTCACCCTGTATTGAATAAAGTTGTTCCTATAAATCTCCTGTAACTTTCCTAAGATTTCGTCTGATGTATTTATACAATTGGTTACCGAGGGATTCAGATATTTTTTCAAGAGCTGAGTTAGAGATTCCACTGTTATGTTGGGGTCACAAATCTTGTGTCTATGATAAGTAGGAAAAATAATTTCAAAACTATAAGATGGCTGGCTTCCTTCATTTGAGATGAATATTTGGTTTTTAAATGCGTTAATAGGGGCTTCGGTGTATTGTATTAGGGTTTCGGATGAACTGTCGTCACTGTGTATGGTCTGAGTCAAAGTGTTAATGAGAGTGTCTGTTTGCGAAGGCCTAGATAATGCATCAGCGACAGCATTAGTGTTGCCTGGCTTATATTGATGTTCATAATTAAAGTCCTCAAGAAACGCTTTCCATCGTTTAAGTTTAAAATTGGAGTTTTTTATTATTTAAGGCATAGGTTAACGGAAGGTGGTCTGTCAGAATTTTGAGTTTAGCGGATCCGTAGAGGTAGTTTCTAAGCGATTTCAATGCCCATACAATGGGTCTATGATCTTGAGATAAAACCGCTCCCACTGCATAGTTGGATGCATCCGTTGTAAGATATGCCAACATAACTTTGTCGGAAGTTAAAGTAGTTTTAAGTTTTACGAATGCCTCTTTTGCTTCCTCATTTAAGTCAATTGCTATATTTTATGACCTGTGTTTAGACGCATATGGACAATATATGTATGCACCTAAACATTTTAAGATCCAATTTACTGCAAAGTGTTGAAAAACTGTGTCTTAAGCAGCACAACAATCCTAAATATAAATCAGGTATTGTGCAGTCATCGCTGATTTTGAATTGTCCCCACTTGATGCAACCGCCGGCACAGTCACCTGATTTGAATGTTATTAAAAACTTATGGGCAATTTTAGATCAATTGGCCAAAACTATTGCCTACTAAGTTTTAGAGATAAACAATTATTTTTCCTAGTTTAAATGTTTTTATATAACTGGTTGAAATAAGCTGCGAGTATTTTTATACATAATTTTAGATTTTAGCTTGTTTAACTATTACTTGGACACTAAATAAAAATCCTATTTTTGATTTTAGAAGATTTGCCAAAAACTTTTTTTTATTATGTTAATATCTATCTTTATTTCGAAATTATACACTCTTTATATTCTGAACAGAAGCTGATTGAAATAAGCTGTGAGCCACTGTATAAGAATTTATTTTTGCAAATTAATGAAATGTAATCATAAATACAGAATTGTAATACAAATTGTAATACCGTAAATACAAAGTTAAAAACGCAAAAGTAATTTTTTGTAAAATGTTTTCACATTTGAGGTGATCAATTTTAGCCCAGATTACGAGCTGTCTATTTGTAAAAGTTCTACATTCAAAGAATATTCCGAGATTCCAACTGCTCTATTGATGATGCAAGATTAAAAGCAATCTGTTCAATTGTCCAGAATAACATTTTTTACCATAGTTTTTTCACTAAAATCTAAAATTTTTTCACTGCGCATGTGCTGAAGTTATCGTCATCGAAGTCATAATCAGTTTTGTAGAACTTAAATCAGGGAGCATGAGCTCCTTCACCTGAATGCTCGAAAGGCGTACTGTTAACATACATACATATATTCTACAATTACATTTTATTTTCATTAGTTTCAGCTTTACGCAAGTAAATTTTATATAAAATATAACTTCGACATACATATCTAAAATTAAAGTTCTTCACACTTAATCGCACATGAATATTTATGAATATGCATGGTGTGTTTCCCTTTTCTATTTTGCTTTATTACTCGTGTTTTCTTTTTGCTTATTCGTATAACCATTAGGATTATCTAAGTGAATCCACAGAGTAAAATCCAGTTGTTTTAGTAGAGATACTCTTAAGTGACTCATACTGTGATGATATCCATCAGAGTAGGCAATGTCGTGATTCCAATGAACTTATTTAGTGTCGCTGTTCGGTTGTTTGTTGGCGTTGGGGTTGGTAGTGTAAGTGTTGTTGCCTTTTGTTCACGTAATTTTGTTCGTTCTTGTTTTTATATCTTTACTCTTCTCTTTAGGTCTTCTATGGGTGTTTATAATATAATTTTCCCAGCATCTTGTATTAAATGGTCTGCCCGCAGTTGGTATGACTGGCAAGTCACTTAACGGTAATTTCATGGCCACAATAAATTTGTTTTATATATTTTTTTTTGCGCCTCTAAAGATGGTAACGAATAATAAACTGTGAGTTTGCAGTAAAATTTGGTTGTGTATGAACATGAATGTATGAATGAACGTATAAATCTGGCCCCTTGTTCTTGAAGACAATTGTTTATTTGAAAACGAAAGTGCTCACTACGAAAAGATCTTTGCTAAATCAGACACTCACAGTGTAACAAGAAATGTTTCTAAAATCAAGTGTTTTAAGTATTCTCCTAATATTGATTTACCATTCCATATTGCAAGTTTTTGTATTTATGTAAAAAAATGCTTTTTTTTTGTGTCGACTGACTAATATAAATATGAAAAATGATTTTCGTGTAATGATTTTATAACGCATCATCACACTGTACATATTAAGCATAAATAGTGCAATGCATTTAACATTTTCCCACAATGTTGAATGGATGACAAATGTGGGTGACAGAAAGTCAACGATAAAGTTACTCTAACTTTACTAATGACACATTTGTAAATGTTGAATGTAGAGACATTTCAATTATAAATAGTTACCTCTGTATGTATCTTTGATTTTTCTATATAAGCTAACAAGTAAGATACTTTTACATTAACACGAGTATAATTAGATAATGTACATATATTAAAGCGACTTACTTAGTAAACATAAAAAAGTTATTTTGTTACCGTCGTCTATATAAATCATGATTTGTTTAATGATTTTATGAAAATATTGTTGAATTAATAGACAAATCCCGGTATAAGGAAGGATATGCTGTCTTATCGATATATCTTTTTTTGAATAAATTTTAAACTGTGTGACACTAGGAGTAGTTACTTTCTCATTCAATAACTTTCTTGCATTTTATCTGGTCCTATTTTCCAATAGAGACCAGTTTCGTCCGCATTGATTTGTTTAAATTTATTTGTTATCATCTGATTATTTTTTAAGTCTTTGACACATTATCAGCTATGCCACAGAATTTAATTCTGTTCGGAAGTGGAATTAATTCCGTATGTTGCTTTTATAGAAAAAGGGAAACATTTTTTCGGAGTGAGACCTAGAATTTTTTAAAATAATAATTCCAATGTTCCTTGTACTTTTTCTATAGAAGCAAAATACAGAATTAATTCCACTTCCGAACGGAATTAGTTTCTGTGACATGGCTGTATAAAACCTTTTTGTATTTCTATAGCTTTGATTTCTGAAGCATTTCAATTAACTGGAATATGTTATAAAGCTAATTTTTCATAAGAGCATACTCATTATTCTTTAAAGATCAAAGAGTTTTGGAGCCATTTTTCCCATTTTGATTAAATTTTTTTTTATTATTTTTTTGTTGTTTGTTTGATTTTGTTTTAATTTTTTCCACAGTTATGTATCTACATCTAGTTATATCAATCATAAAATTGTTAAAACCTTGTTCTTAAAAGAGAATATAATACCTGCCAAAAAGTACAAACATTTAGAAAAATATCATAAAAGAAACAAAGGTTCATTTTGTGGAAATAAGTAAAATGCCTTTTTCTATTAGTATTTAATATTTATAATCATATCAATATATTTTTATAATATTTATTAATGAGAAAATTAATCATTTGCTTCACAAACATAACAAATAATACAGTCTTGTATTTATATAATTTTCTTCCATTGATCGGCGATTCCGGTTTGATCATGCAAATAGTCAAATACTAAAAATATTTACACCAATGAATTGTTAAGAGTCTACGTTAAAATTACTTCAATTTAAGCAATTTTTTCTGTTCCTCTATTGTTGCCCGCACCTGACAACTGTTGAAATGTACTTGCATCAGTAGTCGATCAGTCGATAAAAAATAATTGGATGTATAGTAGCAGTTAACTGAATACTTTAGTACATGTAGTAACCAGCGAAAAGTGTATGAATACTCCATCTCTTATGTCTTTTAATAGTAAGTAGCACTAGTATGGGAACGTGTTAGTATCCGCATTTACTTACAATGGCTTCTTATAGATGCCAAGCAGTTTAAAAACTAGCACTTGTCAACTTTCAATATTGCTCATTTGGAACCAAAATAGTACTAGAACTGTTAGTTTTGGTTCGCTTTTACCTTTCCTGAACAAAGTTTGATGGCTGCATTCAGCGTTGCAAATAACGTAAGTATGTTCAAAAGAGAATTCTGTGCCTGAATAGTTATCACGTTTGATTAGCATACCATGTAAACGCGAGTACCAGCTCCCAGTCCTAACAGCAACGCGGAATTTAAAGAAAACAGTAACAAAAATCATTTTATACTGACCACCGAAGCAAAAACAATTTTAAATAAAAAATAACAAATGTTAATACGAAACGTGTTCCAAGAACTGCAGGGTCTAGGAAATATGTTTTCTTTTTGTATGTTTTTTTTTTTTTTGTTTCTGTAAAAATGGTCACAACTTTGAATGTTGCTCTTGTCAATTATAACTATAAAACATATTTTATTGAATGCGAATGTTTATTTTCTTGTTTATATGTATATCATGCAACAAACCGCTGTAAATTCGGTAAATGCTAAATTGTGTGTCTCCTGTTAAAGTTTGCATTTTCCCACGATCATCAGTGACATTAAGTGAAGAACTATTGGAAATAGTGAAAAAATAATAAAATCACACGGAAAATAAAATATGTATATTTTAAATGGTGTGTGCCATAATTAGGGTTTGGGATCCGGGAATTTCCATCCGGTAATAAAGGAAAAATTAAAAATTACAAATTGTAAAAAAACGGTAGCAACTTAAAAATATTTTTAAGCTACATATACATTAGGGCGGGTGAAATTGTATGGAAGCGTATAGCAAAAACGTAATCTATTGGTGATTTTGAGAAATTTTGCTCAAGAGACCAAAGCTCTAAGTCGTATTTGGAGCCCCCCAAAATTTCAAAATAGATATTTTTCCATATATTCGTCATAAAATCGGATAGAATTATAGTAGATTTCTCCATCTGGTTTGAAAGGTATTTTTATCATTATTATAGCATTTTTTTATCGTTACAAAATAATGGCGTTTACCAACACTAAACGTTGCCAAGCTTGCTTTTCCTTGTTCCTTAATGGTTAATAGTGGCACGCAGTTTGCCAAAATACTTAAATAAAAACTCGGTTATCACAATACCAATATTTTTTTTTTTATTATTTTTAAATTAAGTGTGACACAATCAAAGTTATTATGGATAATCAAGAACCATCAAGATCGTCTGCGGTGTCTTCGCAAATGGAAGTAACAACATCAACAAGTTCTAAAATCTAGATTGTTGACTAACATGCCGCATCAAGATATTGTTATTTTTGGTTTATCAATGAATCAAATGATCTTAGTTTGCCTACTACATAAATGTGACGTTTTAAAATATTATTTTTTTTAAGTGATCGTGCTAAATTTTAAAACTAAATGTTCTCATATAAAACTTTTACTCCTCACGTAACAACCGGCAAAAATACAGTAAACGTGGTTCATTTCAAAATATGATTGATTAAATTTTTTTAATGATTTAAATTTAAAATTTTGCTGCTTAATGATTTTTTGTGAGCTTTAATTTTCTGATATTAGGGTGGTAGGAACTGAGATCTGGTGAGTAAATGCAAAACATTGGTCTCCTCAAGACAAAAACATTGAGATCGGACTATAAATACCGATGATATGTAAAAAAAATTTAAAAAGGTAACTCCTACGTTCGGCAAAAAACAAAAATTAATTTTTTCAATAGTTCTGTTAGAATTATTGAAAAACTTCCTTAACAAAAGTTTAATGATTTTTTGTGAGCTTTTATTTTCTGATATTAGGGTGGTACGAACTGAGATCTGGTGAGTAAATACTAAAACGGAATATTTGAGGTAAATGCACGATTATACCATCGATAGATCTCCTTAAAACAAAAACATCGATATATCACACTTTGAGATCGGACTATAAATGCCGAAGATATAACAAAAAATGTATTTTGGCGACCCCTACTTTCGGCAAAAAAAAAAAATTTTTTGTTTCGAAATTGTCTTGCAACAATACTTCATATTCGGTGGTGTACCGCGAACTTTTTTTTCGAGACACTCTAATGTACATATGTATATATTAAGCTAAAATATATTTTAAGCTATTTTAGTTTAAATTTTTGGATTTACATCTTAAAAATGCGAAATTTAATATTTGGTATTATTGGTTATGGTATTTTCCCATCTTTGTGGCCAAGAACGGAACAAGCCAAATTCGGATACTCCTTTTTGAAGTGAAGCATATCCTAGAGAGAGCGTTTTGCTTTCATCAAAGTAGTCGGGCGGTCTAGACTATAATTCAAATGAGGTAAAACTTAAGTATTCATTTCTGCCCGCAAAGTCTGGATATTTTGAATAAAGCCTGCTGCTCGCAATCGTTTTGAAATGATTTTGCAAGCTCTTGTTGAGTTTGACAACAATCCGCATGGAAAATAATGGTGAAAATGATTAACTAACTAATTAATTAAACTAACAAACGCAATAAAAAGAGCAGGTTCTACATTCGGAGCAGGTATATGAAAATTTTTTTATGAACAGCTATTATCTACAAAATCTACGCATTTATAAAATATGAAAGCTTAAAAAACGATATCATTGATAAATAACCTAAAAACTTCAAGCTCTGCCAATAAAATAATCGTATAAATCGGATGCATGTAAGTTTTCTACATCAGGTTTTTTTTTTTTGCTTTTAATTATTTATTGAATCTTCATATATGAAATGACAATATGTATTCAAATCTTAATACTAAAAAGAAAATAATAAGCCCAGCCAGTGCTAGACAACAATTTTTATGATACTAAAAAAATTTCACATCAACTGATCCAGTCATCTGTTTTGCGCTTGAGTTAAAGCAAGGGTATCCCTCCTTCTCAACCGATTGGGCTGAATTTCAGTTTATGGGGGACACCCCTAGAGAAAAAATCTAAATATGCCATCCCCTTCAGAATGTTCCCAGGAGTACGAAAATCATAATGAAAAAGGGGGCTCACGCCCCCTATGGGCGTGGCAGTCGAAAAACGACCCGGCCCACCTACGTAGACAATATGGGTATCAAATGAAAGCTAATGTCTTCACGATTCCAAAAATAGCCATAGTTGCCAGATCGGGCGGTTTTTGCAGCCGATACGGCCATTTTTGTTAAATAGGGGCGGGGGTGAAAAACGACCCATGCCACCTACTTAGGCAATATTGGTATCAAATGAAAGGAAATGTCTTCACGATTCCAAAAATACCCGTAGTTGCCAGATCGTCCAGAATTTGAGGAAGATATGTTAATTTTTATAAAATGGGGGAAGGACTTTTTTTGTTTATTTCTTTTTAGCTCGGCCAGAGGCCGAGCACTCGAGATCCCCGCCGTCTAGAATTAAGACATACTGGAGTTAAAAACCCCTAAGCCCGGCCGTAGGCCGGTCACGCACCCCAAATTTTGCCAAAATGGCCATATCGGGTACAAAAACCGCCCGATCTGGCAACTATGGCTATTTTTGGAATCGTGAAGACATTAGCTTTCATTTGATACCCATATTGTCTACGTAGGTGCGCCGGGTCGTTTTTCGACTGCCACGCCCATAGGGGGCGTGAGCCCCCATATTCATTATGATTTTCGCACTCCTGGGGTCATTTTAGGGGGCGTGGCATTTTTTTTTTTCCCCAGGGGTGTCCCCCATAAACTGAAATTTTGCCACCGATTGTGGCCACTAAAGTTAAGGATGTCTCGTGCAAGTGGGTTTGGATGGTGTTCAAGTTTGCTGACGTACTTTGACGCATATTTTGTAAATTCGACTTTTACTAATGGCACGCCTAGATCTTTCTGGATTCGAGAATTTTTAACATACCATGGAGCTGCAGTAATTATACATGGAATTTTATTTTGACTCCTTTGAATTTTTTCAATGTTAGATGCTGAGGCAGTACCCCATAATTGAATTCCATAGCACCAGATTGGCTTTAGTATTGCATTGTACAACAAAAGTTTGCAATCCAATTTCAATGTAGAGTTACTGCCGATTAGCCATATAAGTTGCACTGCTTTTAATTTCATCTGAGTAAGTTTTGCGTCGATATGAGACTTCCAAGTTAAACGGCGGTCGTGGTGAATGCCGAGGTATTTGACGTCATTGTGTTGCGGGATAATTTGATTATTTATTCTGATGGATGAGCAGGTATCTTTTCGCAATGTGAAAGTGATATGAATACATTTTTGTTCATTTATCCTGATTTTCCAAAGTTCTAGCCAATTCTCTAGCTTATAAACATAATTCTACAAATTCTGTGATGCAACTTGGTGGTCCTTATGGACGCTGATAAAGGCTGTATCGTCTGCAAAAGTTGACGTATGGATTTTGAGGTCTGACGGCATGTCGGAGGCATAAATCAAATATAAAGTAGGACCCAGTATACCCTGTGGCACACCTGACTCAATTGGCTGAGCGGTACTTAAAAAAATCACCTTCTTTGAATTTAAATTTGCGACCGTATAAATAACTTTCCATGAGTTTATGGGTGTTAGCAGGCAGAGTTAATTTAATTTTGTGCATTAAACCGTCATGCCAAACTTTGTCGAGCGCTTGGGACACATCAATGAAAAGGGCGGAGTAGTATTTTTTATCTTCAAACGACCCTCTTATCACATTTACCAATCTGTGAGTTTGTTTGATGGTACTGTGTTTAGCTCTGAATCCGAATTGATGATTAGGAATACATTCTGTGTCATTCAGAATTGGAGTCAACTTAGTCATTAACAATTTTTCGAAGAGTTTAGAAATTGTCGGCAGTAGGCTAATTGGCCTATATGACTCCACTTTGGTGTGGTCCTTCCTGCAGGATAGTATTCTAGGCGTAAAATAGCATTGAAGATAAAGAGGATAATTCTTCTTGCTACACGAGGTAACTCCACAAGCATTTTATTGCTGATTTTATCCATACCTGGAGCCTTTCTAAGGTTCAGAGTACCAATAGCATTTTGGACATCACGAAAGTTTAGTCTTAGAGGTACAGGAGGTCTTACAACAAGTGGTGGCAAATCAGATTCGTTATTATTTGAGTTGTTTATAGTAAACACATTTCTCAAATGGTTAACAAATAATGTCCCTTTCTCGGAATCATTTCTAGCCCAGTCACCAGTCGGATTTCGCAAAGGCGGTTTTCCTCTCACTGGTCTTTTTAAACCTCTTGCCGCCCTCCATAACGAGTAGTCGGATTGTGGGGTACTATCAAGACCTTCCAAGTAAGATCTAAGTGAGGCCGTTCTTTGGGTTTCTAAGAAATGTCTTAGTATATCTCTGCATTCCCGTAGCCTAGCTTTCAGTTCAGGAGACCTGTGAATTTGCCACTATCTTCTCATTCTTCTTTTTTCTGATAGGAGATGTTCGAGTTCAGAGAAATAAGTTCTGTTTGCCCTATTTCTACATTCAACGTGATAAGTGGAAGCGTGATGCACAGCTCGTCGAAGGTCCTCGGTAAAGTTGCCAATCGACTCAATATCGTCGGTAGTTCTCAACACAACATTTTTCGTGCAATGAGAACTTAAATACTTTTTGTAACTTACTCGGGTCTTAGTCATGTTCATAAATGGAGAACCACACACTTGAGGGAAATGCATTGATATGATAGTAGGAGAGTGATCTGAGGACAAGTCCAGTGAAGGATCCACTTGCATCCATTCTACAGGGATATTTTTCATTACCCCAAAGTCAATAACATCGGGAATCTTCCGTCGGTCCGTCGGCCAATAGGTGGGATGTCCACTTGAGAGTACATCTAAGCCCATTTTAGCAATGGTGTTGAAGAGTACGCGACCCTTTGGAGTTACCAGACGTGAACCCCAAAATGTGTGTTTGGCGTTAAAGTCACCAGCAACTAAAAATCTAGCTCCAAGGGATTTAAAGAAGTTATGGTATTGGTGTTCTTTTATTGAAAATCGAGGCGGAGAATAAATCGATGATAAAACAAATTTGTATTGACAGAATTCAATGCAAATGTTTGTTGCTTGGAGGTAATCCTCACTTATGTTATTCATTAGATAATGCTTTATTCTGTTCTTTATAAGAATTGCCGAACCTCCACAAGCTCTTCCGCGGGGGTCTTTAGTATCGTAGAACTCGTAGCCATTAATTTTGAAGTACCCTGTCGACGTCAAGTGGGTTTCAGCAATCATCATGACATCAATCTGCTTATCCATCAGGAAGTGTTCCAGTTCGTTTTTATGTTGGCGGAGGCCGTTCGCGTTCCAGAAACAAATTTTTAAATAAATCATTTCTTTAACATGGCTTGCAAGATAGTTGATTGCATTTTCAGCATTTCCTGCATCATGGATGTTATGGTGGTCGTAAAAGTGTTCATAGTTTGGACAAGTGTCTGCAATGTTGTCTCTAGATTGTTGATATGCGGCTCAGAATATTGGGGTTTAGGTTCCTGCTCTAAACCTGGCATATTAGATTTAACCACGTTTGAGTAAGAAACTTGTCTAGAACTAGGCGCGTTTACATGACTAGTGAACCGTAATAATTGAGGGAAATTGTCACTCGATGCAAAATTTTGCTGTTGAGGATGATTAGGCAATACTGACGTCTTGTTGGTTCTTATGCCTTTCAAATGAGTGTAAATTGGACAACCTCTATAATTTGCGGTATGATTCCCTCCGCAGTTACTGCATTTTTTGATTTTTGAGTCAGTTCTCGACTTATCGCATTGAGCAGTTGCATGTAGCTCCCCACACGCAACACAAACTGTCGGCAATTTACAATACGCCTTGGTGTGACCAAATTCTTGACAGTTGAGACACTGGACGGGTCCCTGACGCTTATGTGGTTCTTCCACGGTGATTCTACGATGCAGAAGGTACATCAGATTGTAGATGGGATGGGACTCGTTTTTCTTTAAGACAACATCTCCAGGTTCCAATTCTACCCTGAACATGGGCTGAGGGATCTTTTCACGGTTTCTAATATTCACTATGCTCTTGATTTTGAACCCTTTGTCCATTAAACCGGTCTTTATCTCCGCAGGATCAACACATGGGTCTATACCCTTTAGAACGACTTGAAGTCCTTTTGCGCTTTTGAGCTGGTAGGTATAGAAATCCCTAGCCTCCATCTCCAGCTGGTTGGACAATTTTCGAAAATCATCTTCCCTATTCACTCGTATCTTTGTCTCGCAGATATTTCCATGTTTTATTGAGGTTACGCTAAACATGTTTTCACCTATTACAGCAACAATTCCTTGTATCAGTTTATTGGAAGTGGGCTCTCTCAGGTAAATTGGTGGGGGCTTAAATGTCTTTTTCGGTATTTCTGGGTCATCCGTCTGAAGTAGAGAAAATCTGTTTTGGTCATTTAGTTTATCACTATTGATGGTCTTAGAAACTTTTGAGTTGGAAGACATTTGAGCAGATGTCGGGCTCCTCTGTCGCTTGAGAACGGTTATGTACTTATCCATACCTACTTGTTTTTTGGGTTTGACTGCGCTATTTGATGAAGATGATGTTTTTTCATCTGTTGAAATCACAATATTGGGCGAACAGGAACGACGCCGTTCTACGGCTCTTGTAGTGAGAAAATTCTCCAGA
This sequence comes from Bellardia pandia, assembly GCA_916048285.2. Lineage (NCBI taxonomy): Eukaryota > Metazoa > Arthropoda > Insecta > Diptera > Calliphoridae > Bellardia > Bellardia pandia. The sequence goes on from OU696533.1 coordinate 68,318,303, forward strand.
GATTTTTTTAAGGATTCTTCCTCAGAGACCCATATAGTTTTTCTAGTCGAGCTAAGCTCTTTCTCAGAATTACATCTGAGAGGAACACTCATACAGTTTTTATGCGATTTTTAATGTTTTTTTTATATTTTTACCTATTACGAGTTATTTTTTCACTTTTTTGTTTCATTTCAACCTATTACACTTTTTCACCTATTACGACTTTTTCACCGAAAATTCAGCAGCACTAAAAATAACACGTCCGAACAGTTCGATGAGACGAGACTGAATTAATCTAGCGCTCTAAATTTTGTAGCATATTGGATATATCACGCATCACCACATTTATGTGGCAGACTATTGTTCAATACTATCTTGATTTTTAACTGGAAGACTATATTTTCAGGAACAGTTTTTATGAATCTAAATTTTGTTGTTTTTCTTTAGTATATTATGTATAATAAAATTATATTTTCTTCAAGCTTTTTTTTTTTGTTATTTCTTTCATTCAATATAATATTTATACAATAATATTTTCAACGCCTCAGCGCAACTCATATAAAATATTTAATTAATTCTAATTTTTTTAATTTAAAATATTGACAATAAAAAATATTTATAATAAAATATATAAAAAATATTTTTGAAAATTTTTAGTTGGGCTCGAGTTCATTAAATTTAATTTTCATTAAATTATTATTTTTACTGAAGGTAGGAATTGTTTTTACAACATGAAATCTTATTAAAATTTTATTGATATTTTTTCTTGGGTGAACCTGGGTTGAATTTACATGTTTCAAGAATCACAATCATCTTTCTTTGAGTTCTAACCTCTGCACCACTGCGGTGCCTGCTAGCCAACAGTCAAACATCAATCTTTAAGCAGTGGTACTGGTGGTTCGAAATTTGCTGTAATTTTCATTTTTGAATTTTATTTACATGTTGCTTCCTTTTTTCCTTCAGTTTTTTCGTATTATTTCTTTCAAGACTTTGTCTTGAAAACCTGAGCCCAACTAAAAATTATCAAAAATTTAAATAATAATTAATATAAAAAATATTTAATTATAATTTCTAAAGTTTTAATTTAAAATACAGGGTGGGCCAACTTGGACTGACTGATTTGAAATGCTTATAACTTTTGCATTTTTAATTTAATACTCAATTGAACATCTCCAGAACATCGCTACGACGTATTCTAAAAGTTGATCTGAAGATGTTTCAATATAAAATTCAATTGGCCCAAGAATTATTGCCGAGGGATGCACCACAACGGCTACAATATGCCAATAGAGTTCAAATCATTCAGTCAAACTTGGCCCACCCTGTATTTACAATAAATTTCAAAAAGAAAAATAAAAAAACTGGAAATAGTAAAACTAAAATAATTCTCTATATTAAAAGTGCTTTAACGTTACTAAGTAAAGGATCCTTAATAATTTTTTTGAATATAGAAAAAGCTTGTATATTACGAATATTGACTGGTAATTGGTCCAAATTTCATGATATTCGCGGTTTATTAACAATAGCACAACAAAAACTTATTTCATCGCAACATGCAAATGTAAGTGAGAATCACCGAAAAGAGCGAGACTATCAAAAGACGTACGCAGATCGTGGAGCAATGGATACACTACCTCATTTCAACGAAGGTGACGCAGTAGTTACTCGCACCAACAACCAGAGCTGTTGGAAACTAGAGCTGTGTCGTTCATGAACGAACGGGCTAAAATGAACGGATCACTTCGTTGAATGGAATAAGCCGGTCATTTAACTGAACGGTTTTCGTTCAGCTGATGTTTATCAAAACACAAGAAGAAAATCATATTCAAACAGGGTTGTATTCATTCGTTCAAAGTGAAGGCCCAAATACATCCTAGATCGTTTATGGTTGAGGATGAACAAGGTAAACAATATCGCAGAAACTCCATGCACATACGGCCAACTCGAGCCAGAATCACAACTTCCCAGATGTTGTAGCTGATGACGATCAGAACAATAATTCAAAGGAATCCAGCGATGCCTTGCGCGAGTCACCTACTCATCATAGTTCGAATTCGTCGCCGATTCTGAAAAGATCGTATAGAGTAAAGTCGCAACCCCAACGTCTTCAATACTCCCAATTCAGAGGGATGATAGCCATTCACATCAGTGCAACTGCGTCTAATGTATATATATTATTAACTACTAAGTAATGCAACTCTTCATATGATAGCTGCCCAGACACACTAATCTTACATAACTACGACTGTCTCTGTAATACTATGTATCTCTGTAATACTGAATCACCTGCTTCGCCTTCTGAATTATGTTTATGAATCATGCTGTTTACATGACTAATAAACTAGATTCGATTTGACAGTTGTCTTTAATAAACAAACAGAATAAAAAAAAACAGAATTTACAATTTGTGAAAAATATTTTTTTTTAATGGACAAACAAAAGTGAGTGGAAATTAGTTAGTTTATTTAAAAAAAAAACATACATTCGTATGTATTTACTTTCTTTACTTTCAACAACAAGAAAATAATTTGCTTTGTTTACAATAATATTAAATTTTTACAGCTAGTGTAGATAAACTTGCGATAAAAATTAGAGAAGAGTGCAATTTTTCCTGCTTCGCAAGTAGATTCAATATGAATCTACTTGATTCACTCTTAAAATTTTGTATGGTGAAGCAAGTTGTTTCGCACATGATTGGGGTGTGAAGCATGAATAGAGAGCGAAGCATGTAGCGTGGAAACATAGTATAATGCCTAATTGCGTTTGCCAAATAAATAATTAAATAAAATAATAACTTGTGTTTATTATTTACAATATATATGAATGAATAGTTACTTACAATTCTAGTAGTCTTATTCACAAAAAACCAGATCTCTTAGACTTTTTTATTACCAAGAATATAAGACATGATTATCTAAATATAAAATCATGCTTTGAATTATCTTCTGACCACTCTCCAGTGGTACTTATATACCAAACCGATGTACTTCTATCCAATCAAAATAAATTTATATACAACAAGAAAACCGACTGGGATTGTTTCAGAGAAATCTTAGAGACAAAACTCGAGACAAATATATCGCTAAAAACCGAAGAAGAATTGGATAATTCTATAACTTTTTTCAATGATACGCTTATAAACGCGGTTAGTGATTCTACTCCATCCAGAACACACACAGTAGATAAATTCAGTATCCCACCTCACATCCAAGAGAAAATAAAAGCCAAACGAAGATTAAGAAAAAGATGGCAAACTACAAGGTCAATTCAGGACAAAACCCACCTTAATAGGCTCACAAAAGATCTCAAAAACTTGCTAAAGAAGGACAAAGAAGATAAACTACAAAGATATCTTACTAACCTTGACTCATCAGCTACAACAAATTACTCGCTCTGGAAAGCAACCAAAAAAATAAATAATGGAATTTTACATCAGCCGCCGATCCAAAAACCTGATCTCACATGGGCCCGCACAAATGAAGAAAAAGCTAATGTTCTTGCAGATCATTTTTCTAAAACCTTTACAAATCCAATGGACGAAAAGGATATAACTCTTCAAAGTTTTCCAAACAGCTCTTCCAACTCTCATATCAGAAGAATTTCAATTAATGAAATTAAAAGAATTATAAAAACAACAAAAGATAATAAATCTCCTGGTTATGATCAGATCACCGGAAAACTACTAAAAGAATTGCCGAATAAGGCCCTAGTCTATTTAAGAAATTTATTTAATTCAGTTATAGATATTAAATATTTCCCAAAAGTATGGAAAGTCGCTGAGATAATCGCTATTCCTAAACCAAACAAAGATGCCTCAAAAACAACATCTTACAGGCCAATTAGCCTTCTGCCACTGCTGTCAAAGATCTTCGAAAAACTCTTCTATGAACGTATTGAACCAATTCTTCTAGAAAGACAACTCATCCCCAAACACCAATTTGGATTTAGGCGAAAGTTCTCTACTATACAACAAATTCATAGAGTAACAAATAAAATATCGTCTGATATTGACAAAAAAAACTTTTGCGTTGCAACATACCTCGACGTTGCAAAGGCGTTTGATAGCGTATGGCACAAAGGTCTTCTTCATAAACTAAAAAATCAATTGCCAAAAGAATTCTTCTTAATACTACAAAACTACCTACAAAACCGAAGATTCTATGTTAAATATAAAGACGAGTATTCAAAAATACTTTCTATAAAAGCTGGAGTACCTCAAGGTAGTGTCCTCGGACCAATGCTTTACCTCCTGTTTACATCAGATATTCCAACTCCTACAACAAATAACAATATGATAGCAACATTTGCTGACGACACTGTTCTACTATCATCACACGCAAACATCAAATGGGCTATGCAAAACTTACAACAACTGCTCAATAATACAATGAATTGGTTCCGTAGTTGGGGAATTCAAGTAAACAGTGATAAAACAATTCAAGTAATCTACACTAATAGAAAGATAACAAACTTTCAACCTATCCAAATAAATACTCTACCAATTCTTATGGATACAAAGGCGAAGTATCTTGGCATTATAATTGACTCAAAACTTAACTGGAAAGATCACATCACTCAAAAGAAAAAAGAAATAAACAACAGGTTTAGACAATTATTTTGGCTGTTAGGGAGAGAATCTAAACTAACAACTCAAAGCAAACTACTTATATACAACACAATTATAGCGCCAATTTGGAAGTACGGGGTAGAAATATGGGGTACAGCTAGCACAACAAACTTAAAAATTATTCAACGAGTTCAATCTAAAATATTGCGAACTATTGTCAACGCAGAATGGTATATTAGAGATGAGGACATACATCGAGATCTAAACGTCAAAACAATAAAAGAAATTATCCGTATCAGCAGCATTAAACATACAACTCGTTTAACACAACATTCCAACATGGAACTCAGACAGTTGCCGGCAAACGAAATCCTGGCACCTAGAAGACTTAAACGGTTTACACCTTCAGATCTAGCTGAGCGATACTAAAAAATTTATATAGTACTTATCATTCAATAATTCGATTTAAGTTATCTTAGGTACTGATTTAAGATAATTATCATCCCACCTCTGTAAATTAAATTACTTATTGTCATCTTGTTGACAGGTGTAATAATAAAGGGAAGTTAAAAAAAAAAAAAAAAAAAAAAAAAAATATATTTATGATTAAAGAGTGAATTAGTTAAAATAAACTAAAATAATAAATGAAATAAAAAATAATTGCGTGATAAGTTTCGGTAATTTCATAATTGCAACTCAACGTTGTAGACCAAACTGCAACAGAACAGTGTCAGCACCAAACATGCAGCCAACTCAATTGCAAATTGAAAATTTGAATTTGTCAAATTGCAAGAAGTGGCAGTGACAAAATAATAAATTTATTTTACACAGTTCTAATGTAAGCAGAGCCAGAGGTACGCAATATTTTATATATGTAACTTACTGCATTTTACTGATTTGGAGGCACTCACTCATACGAATTAACGGCAAATCATTTAACTCAACAGACACAATCGTCTGTTATTTGTAGGTAACAATTTTGTTTGTCACATGAATTTCATTTTGCTGCTTGTCAGCTGATTCGTGTGCACATGTGTAATTATATTTGAAAATGTAGTATTTTTATTTATTACCAATCAACAGGACGTATGAGCGATGTGATTTTATTTACTATAATTTATATATATTTGATAAGATTTGGTGATAAATGCTATTGACTTAATTGTGCGCAATAATGTTTCCGCGAAGAATTATGACATGTATAACAACAATTATAACACAAGCATTTGTTCCCCAACCAACGTACAGTCGACCAGTCTTCCAAGTGACAACAAAAACAAAAACATCAACAATAAAAAAATTAAAAAACAAGATCAACAATGAATAAGTAGATACATACATAAATTACGTATGAACCAATCGCATACTTGATAAATATTTACAGTGGGTGACAAAATAGAATTATATATTTTCTTATCGTGTAATTCTATAAAATAATTTATTCTCAAAATTTATTTATAGAATCAATATTTATTTTTAATAAATTTTAGATTTTTAATGTGCTAAGCTAGTTCCTATGCTCATTTTAGCAGTTAGTGGCCAGATCACCAGAAAGAAAGCTTTTCCCAAATGCTTTAAGCTAGAGGTGGGCGTGATTCATATATACAGTGTGTTCACGATGGAATCACGTGGAAACACACGTGAATGTGCAAAATTAAAAAATTTTACACTTGAGTGTGAGTGAATGTGCAACAACCTCTTCGTGAGCGTGAGTGAGTGTGAAAATGTTGTTCGTGAACGTGTTCACAAGAATTCACGACAAATAAAATATTTTTTGAATTTTTGAGCATGGAATCTATTCCCACAATTAACATGTATTTATTATGGTATGAAAGACTGATAAAACATTGTGAAGCAGATATTATCGACTCCGAATTAATGCAAGAACTGAAACTTTGTGCAAAACGTGCAATTCAAAAACGATTAAAACCGGAACTCGTGCACTATATTGCGTTGTTTTTGTATCCTCCATTTAAGGAATTGAAGTTTTGCACAGAAGATGGGAAAAATATGGTTTATGCAACTATTAAATCCATGGCGCGAGACATTCCTAAAGAAACAATTGCCGAAATAGAAAATGAACCATCAACTTCCAAAAATAACCCATTTTATGAATATATGGACGTATATCAAACTACGTCAAGTCAACATAATGACATCGACCAAGAAATTAAAAATTATTTACTCAAACAAATCAAAGCAGAATGCGATATTTTAAAAATTTGGAAAGAAGCAAGTGATCTTCCTATATTGAAGAAAATAGCATTAACAATTCTCTGTATACCAACCAGTTCAGCAACGAGCGAACGAATTTTTTCGACATCTAGAAGGATATTGGAAGAAAGACGAAAAAAATGTAGATATGCTTTTATTTCTAAATAAAAATATATAATTATTTTATATATTAAAATACAAATCATAAAACTTTTGATATGTATATGTATTACACTTTCTTGCATAATACACAAATAAATATGTTTTTTGTTCTAACAAATTGATTTTAAGTTATATGTGTTTTACCAATTTCTCTAAAATTTCTCTAAAATTGTTATAGGTAGTTACTTAAATAACAGACTTCCGATAATTTTGCCACGTTTTGCTTTCAATAACATTATTTGTCAGTTGGAATTTTATATTTTCTCTATTTTCTGTTTTTTTTCTTGTCGTGAATTTTCGTGAATATTCGTGAACACGTGAATGTGAGTGAATGTGAAAAAATATCTTCGTGAGCTTTCGTGAATGTTCAAAAATGGTTCGTGATCACACGTGATTGTGAAAAATTAAAAAATTTTCACACGTAAGTGTGAGTGAATGTACAACAACATGTTCGTGAGTGTGCGTGAGTGTGCAAAAATGTATTCACGAATCCCACCTCTACTTTAAGCAATCTATTATACAAGTAAAACTATAGAGCAAAAGAGAATTAGAAACACTCAAGATTCATTTGTAAACATATCAAAGCTTTGACAAAATACAATTAATAAACAGTGATTTTGTCTTTAATTACACATTTCCTTTATTCCTTGTTACGATTTGTATTTAATGAAGAATAATAACCACCAAAAGAATAAGAAGTCAAAAAAATATGTCATATTTAAGCAACTGTAACAATAGAGAACATGTGTCCGTCCAGTCTGTTTAGTTCGGTGTCTTTTAGAAAATTTATAATAGTTGTTTGTTTTTCGTTTATAGCCTGGTACCAATTGGTAGTTGTATTGAACAAATTTGCATTCTCAATGAACTGGTTTTTATAAAATTTGTTTATATCGGTTTTGTTAAAATTGTGTGAACTTAGAAGTGGTCTATTGACCTAAATACATTTAAAATTAGTCGTTACTGAACAAAATTTCGATTTCTTGTTCATCATATTTAGATTTTTTATATGTTTCAATCGAATTAAATATTGAGGACACTTCGTCAGGTATTTTGTAGTTTGAACAACATACATCATTTCTATATTATTGGATTAAAGGAAGAAAGAGTACGAAAAAACTAAAATGTAGCCATATCGAGCAAAAAGTAATAACAGGCTAAAAGGGCTAAAAGATAATTGTAAAACGTGCTAGATTTACGCGTTTTTTTTTTTGGTTTAGGGCCAATTTTCTTTTTTCGCGTTTGAGTGACTAAAATCGGGCTAAATCCAGCCCAAAAAGGGCTAAGTTGGCATCGCTGGTGGCAGCCTGTTTTGATACAACAGCATCAAACTTCGGAAGATTAAATGGAGCTGCAGTTTTGTTGGAGCAGTTATTAAATCGCAGCCTATTATACCTTCCATGCAGGCATCACATTAGTGAAATATGTTTACGTGCTGCATTTGAATCGGGTGCTAGACCTACATCAGGCACAAATGTTCCCCTTTTTGTAAGGTTTAAATTTTCTTGGAACAATATTCAGCACCATAAGTTTATGTTTGGTGTGACAAATAGTTTAGCTACATAAACAGGTAAATGACAAAAAGGAAGAAATAATCGATTTCTGCCAAACTGAATTGTCAAGAGACCATGCGCGTACTGATTATGTAGAATTATTAGAGTTAACTCTACTTTTTTTGGGGTCAATTGCTGAAGGACATCATTTTCGATTGCGTGGTCCGATGCATCATGCACGCTGGATGTGCAAGGCGATTTATACGTTAAAGAATTTAAATTATCAACAGGAGAGGAGAAATATTTACGCGATATATCTATTTTCATTGTACGCTTTTATGTACAATTTTAGTTTCGTGCAACTGTTCCTCTTGAAGCTCCAAAGTGGTATCTAGCAGATGAAAACATCGCACTCGGGTTATTCGACGATAATGTTTCCTACTTTGAAAAACAACAAATGGCGGAACAATTATTGGCACTTCACATTGATGACGAGAACGACATTTCTATTAAACGGCTAGACTTGATCATCACGGCTAAAACTGTTCAGTTTTTCGACCGTTTTAAAATTTCAAGAGCGTTTTTGACTAAAGATCCGTCTAAATGGCATGATGATGAAGATTTTTTGAACGCTAAAAAAAAGTATTAAATAAACTTAAAGTAGTTAATGACACGGCAGAGCGTGGTGTAAAGCTCATGCAAGATTATAATAAAAACCTAACGACAAAATAAAGTGAATTTCAAAATTTGTTGCAAGTAGTAAAAGAATATACCAGCAAATTTACGTTTAATACTAAAAAGTCCTTAACTAATTGATGTTATGTGTTATGCTTTACATATTTTATATATGTGTATCTTATTTGTTTATTTTCAATAAAAGTTATATAATTATTGTAAAACATAACTTCCTTTATTATGTGTAAAACCCTAATCTCTTGCAAAAAAGCCTATCTTCGCCAAAAAATACATAAATAAAAGTATAAGCTCAAGTCGCCACCTCTAAATATTATTCGATCGGGCTAAAACTTTACAATTCATTGTTTTATACCAAAAGGAACACTTTAAAATCCTGAGACCCATAGTTACAACACTTTTTTTACCTTCATACAAATAAGCCGAACCCTAATATACATATATAGCAAATCAAAGTTAAAAGTAAATTAAAACATTCGAAAAGTTAGTTTGAAAATTAAGGCTACTGAATTTAATATTTAGTATATGTATGTGACCCGGCCTATGAAAAGGTGGCTTAAGGTTAAAGATACGATTTTCAATAAAATTCTGTTTATCTTTCATTTGTGCTCTTCTTTCTCTACACTTTTAGTACACTTCTAAGCAAGTTAGGACTTTTTAGTTTTCACAACGTAAAAGAGCGTGTCAAAAACTATCGAATCAAAAAAAAAAAGTGGAAGAATTTTGTTTGAGTCATAAGCCACCTTTTCGTAGGCCTAATAAAAATCGTGAGACTCCGCTTAGGACACTCTAAGTTTTCCCACGGACATCTATTAAAATTGTCCATTAATAAAATCTGCGACTGTAATGTTTCACCCTCAAGTTCCATTGAGCACATACTTCTAACGTGCCCAAAATTTAGGAGGCAACGCGATCTGACCTTTAAGAATATATCAAACCCCATATCATTACTTGGCATCCCTAACAAAAACAACCTCCTCCATATCATATCATTTTTAAAAGAAATTCATATATACCAGTTAATATAATAAAAAAAATAAATAAAAAAAAATAATAATAAAAAATAAAAGAAATGTAATCTTGCAAAATTGTTAATTATAATTATAAAAATATTGAGCCTAAGACCAAGTTGTCATGGCCTTTTGTATTCCATTAGTTTGTAATTGATAATTATCTCCTAATGTTTAAAATAAATAAATAAATAAATGTATTTAATATGTACTTTTAAAAAATTTTAATCGAAGTTACCTTCAAGTTAAATATACAATTTATTTGAAAACAAATTGTATACACTACATTTATTTTTGAATATTTCTGTTATATGTCTTACATAGCCTTCCGTTGGAAAGCATAATGCAAAATCATACAAAAATATTCAAAGAGACACTAGCAATGCTATGTAAGACATATAACAGAAATATTCAAAAATATTTGGACAAAATCGGGTGTGTATGGATCCGCTATTAGTAAAAAACCAGACTATGGTGGCTGCAACAAGTTAAAAATTTAATTTGCATATGCGAATATGTATCTCGTTTTCTTTACTCCAGTAGAAGATTTCATATATAGTATAAAATTTGAAATCGGATTACAGAGCAAGATTTGCGATCGTTTTCAATTTCTCACATACCCGATGTGTGCCAGTTTGGACCGCTGGCACCGATCCTGGTTGGTTTATGATTCAAATTTAAAACTAAAACTTGACAACACTTTCTCTCTAAGCATGTTAAATTGTATTGCAATTTGATTTGCCGTTTAAAAATTACAGATTTACTGTGCACTGTATATATATATGGATATGAATATGGTTCAAAGTTATACATAAATATGTTCATGTAAATGGACAATCTACACTACGTATCATAACTATAGATGCTTAAACTATTTTGCTGATACGCTTTCCCAAACAAAAACATTTTCCTATATAATTGTAATATATTAATTAGTAATTGAAAGCACAAGCAATTCAACAAAAAATAATTCCTTTATTTTTAAGAAGTTGTTGTAGTTGGTAATTTTAAGATATATTAATATTTTATGACTATAGACGCATCTTTTAAAAACTAACTAAAATATATTTACTATAATTAAATAAAAAATTAGTAATGAGTTTGTCCTCCTATGTTTTGAATAAGTTCAAAAAATCGGTCCGTCATACTGCCAATTAAATTATTAGACTGAAACCAATTGCGTGTTTCTGCTTTTATGAACAGACGAGTTATCTTGTTGAAAAATCAGTCCTTCGTTGGTACCTAGAACTTTTTAAAAATGGCACCAATGTCTCCTCCAAGTTTTCAACGTATTCTGTAGAATTCATCCGACAAATGGGAAATGCTCTTTACCATCAAGATTAAATATTTTAAATTAAAAATTAAATATGTTCTCTATTAAGAAACTTGCCTTTTTTCTAGTCGGTTTGTAAGTTTTCTTTTTATACCCTTCACCATCATGAGAAGGGTATAGGTATGTATATAAGTTTGTCATTCCGTTTGTAATTTCCACAATATAATTTCCCGACCCTATAAAGTATATATATTCTGGATCCTTATAGATAGCGTAGTCGATTAAGCCATGTCCGTCTGTCTTTCTGTCTGTTGAAATTAGTTTTTTGAAGTCCCCAAACGAGAAAGTTTGCGACGAGGAACCATCTTAGGCAAGGCCATCAGTTTTTGTCAAATAATTGCTTTATAATTTTTTAAAACTCTATTTATTGTCGATTTGGACACATTCAATTAGCACTCTTTTCAAAGTGTTATCGGTAGTGTTGCCAATTTTTTTTCGATCCCTGCCAGATAACATGTTTTTCGGATCCCGTTTTTTTATTTTTTCCATATTTACTTTGGGTTTTTTAAAATTTATCTGACCGATTTATTTTTATTTTTCGTCCAATTTCTCGATAACTTAAATCATTTTCCAAAAAAGCTAAAACTTTGCTTTTTTCAATTTCTGTAAGGTACGTACCACGTGCCATTAGCTCAAGTTTTTAAAACTAATGAATTAAAAAAAGATGATTCAATGTGCATACACCAGTCAATTACAGAATAATATACACTGAGTTTCGAGTAACAGAATATATGTAATGCGTCTATAGTTATGATATGTAGTGTATGTACTACATGAGATGGATATATACATATGGATATATAAATACCTATATAGATGTAGATATGTAAGAACGTACGTTTCTACCTAGTGATGCGATGTACTTATATATATCAAGTGTGGGAAAATGTCGTTTTTGTGTTGATATCGACTGCATTTTATTTCATACAATTCGAAGATCTACTTTTTTTATTTATTTTTTGCTTTTTTGTTTAAATTTGGTTGCTTAATTTTTTTTCTTTTATTTAATTTTTTTTTTTAGAATCGATACTGTTTTGATTTGTTTGTTTGTTTTTTTTTTTTTCTTTTTGGACATTTCGATTTCGTTAAGTTTAGTTTGTTTGTTATTTTGGTTTATTTTCATCCGTAAAGTGTTTGTTGTAAGTATTGGAAGTGTTTTATCGTGAAGGTTATTTGTGAAAGTCATGCTGTGTTGCTCGGTTTTATTGTTGTTGTTTGCTGTTCTTCATTTAAAATAATAGTGTGTAGTTGTTGTTGTTGTTGTTATAGTGGTATCTGCAACCGCTTTACAGACACAGTACATTTGAAATGCTTTTCAACTGTTTGTTTGACAACAGAGCTGTCAACATCAAAATCATTGACTTGGTGGCTGGCTGGCTGGCTGGATGTCTGCCAGCCTGCATGCGCAAGTGTTTGCTGATAAAGTGTAGTGGGCAAATGACTATGTGGCTTAATAATAAACAGTGGCTTCTGATAGATACTGACTGACGATACTTCATATTGGTGTGCTGTTGTTTTTTTATATACCCAACAAACATGCATTCGAAATTCGAATGCATCAACCAACAATGAATTTTATATTTAAAATATTTACAAACAGGGACAACAAATATCATGTTCCTACTTAAATTTAGATTCAGAAATTGTATTTAAAAAGGCTTCTTCTCATCGTACAAGTTAGAAAGAATTGTCGGCCTAGCCCAACCATATATACTTATGTACATTAGAGTGTTTCGCCTTACATTTTTCATTTTTGTTGGGATTGAATGCACTTTTTCTTTGGGGTAATTTTGCATTTTAAGAATATATGAAAAATTACCCCAAAATCGTGGAATGTAAAAAGATCCCAAGAAATTTTGTTTTTTATACTAAAAAAACTGAATAGAAAATCTTCAAACTGATAATTACCATTTTACTTTATTTTAAACTTTAATTATATACAAAATTTGGGATGAACATTAATTTACATATATGGGAAATTTTTCGTTATGAAAAATGCCCTAACATTTGGGGCCACCTTTCATTTAAACTTTGGGGCAATTTTTCGTAACCTTTGAGGTGATTTTTCATAAAAAAAATAAGGCTGAATTTTATAATGAAATGAGACCACAAAATTTGGGTATTTTTTCATATTTTCTTTGGGGCCATTTTCACGGGGTCATTTTTCATAGCGCCCTCAAAATTAGTATACATGATTTGTGTATATAAGAAAAGTCAACAAAAATAATTGTATTTGGATACCACAATTTTTAAGTCATGGGACCTAAAACTACTTGTGGACCAATTGCTCATGTGAGAGCTAAGGCCAAGTATTGACTATTTTGATTGATTTATTTTTATATGGAATTTATTGTGTTCAGAAGTTTGTGTATATATCAATATAAATTAGTCTTTAATTGCCCATTTCTGGAGGAAACATGTATGGGGTGTAGGTGAAATAATGGAACGATTTCAACAAATTTCAATGCCAAGCGTTCTTGAAACGAAAACAAATAAACAGGCTAAATTGCAACCTACACTTTGCGCACAAGTTTTGCGGACTTTTAAATCGAATCAGAAAGTATATATTAAGGCGGGTGTTAAACTAAACATTTTTGGGCATTATGAACATCAACAAAAACGCCAAAGTTTACCTTATATACATACTTAAGGCTCAGTTAGCCGACTGTAATGGAATGTAACTGGAACAGTAAGAAACAGCTGATGGATATTGTTATGTGTAAAGTAATGCAAATGGTTATGGAGAACGCAGCACCGTAATGTATGAATCTGTAAAGCCTCAGTGACGTAAAAATGTAAGGAAATTCTATTACTTACAGATTCATACATTACGGTGTTGCGTTACTCCATTAAGAAATATAATTTTCTACATTTTTACGTCATTACATAACATTCCGTTATAGTCGGCTAACTACGTATGCCCGAATATTGTAATTTTATTGCTTATAATTTCGAGAATTGAGAAACAGTTTAATATGAAATAGTCAACAAGTTCACATCAAAACCGAGTGTTTGTTGGGTATTTATGAGTGAGTGTGAGTGTGTATGCATGAATGGTGAGGCTGAGGCTGGCAAGCAGACTAAATGACTGCATTGTACACTTGCTGGCTGATTGTCTTGTTCGTTGGCATATTCGCAACAAACAAAAAACGTTGCTGGCAACAGTGTTGCCATTTATTGCACTGTTTCTGTACTGGTACTTGTATATTTGACACATTTGCTAATTTATGAGCTTCATTAAAATGACATTTAAATTATTTTATGACCAATGTTGGCCAGAAGTGCTTAATAGATAATTTATATCTGCTGTTATTAGTGTTTGGATCATAGCTGCTGGAACCTAGCACCATTGCGCACATGATCTCTTTTCTATTTAAACTTTATTCTTGATGCTTTTAAGTCGAACAACAAACACAACAATAATGACGGTAGTAAATTGAAAACAAAAAAATCCATTTAAAATTTAGATGTTGTTTTCATTTAACTCTTAATTACTAATATCAATACGTACCGATATGTTTCGTATATAAACACATGTACATAGTTGTATGTATGTTGAAAGTACACAGTGAGACAACGATATTCTGAAAAATCTTCTTAATATATATTAGGAATAACTCAAGCTCTCTCCCTTACATAGAAGTAGACAAATAAGTACTTTATTTATTATCTGATGTACAAGTAGTTATTTCAAAGATTCAACAATATACTATGAAAACGAAAAAGCAAGTGATATGAAAGCAAATGAACATATTTAATAAGTATTTCTTTTTGTATATAAGTTTTTTGTTTGTAGATCTAAAGTGAAATTTATTATACAATACTTTGTTTATAAGCATTTTGGTTTTGGTGGTTCTGACATATATAGTAAAATTTTATGGCCAACATTTTTGTAGAACATTTCATCCCCGCCCTTCCACTTTTTCGGGGTGTTTTTTACAATTTCGTAGAATAAAGGCAAAAATGCCGTTATTAGGGGGGAGTTAGAGGTTTAATATGTTCTAAAAAAATATTTGCCATACCATTATCTACAAAAATGCTGAACATACCCTACACCTCAGACGTAAAGAAAACATACTATGTATGCTGGAAGAACAGGCCAGAGCTAGGAATTTTTAACCGCTTCTTAAATGAAATTCTGATGTGATCTATCAAAACGCCGACACACGAGTATTTTTTTTTTGTCTCCTTAACAACAATCAAACGTCGGAACCCGGTAATTTTTTTTTTG
This sequence comes from Bellardia pandia, assembly GCA_916048285.2. Taxonomy (NCBI): domain Eukaryota; kingdom Metazoa; phylum Arthropoda; class Insecta; order Diptera; family Calliphoridae; genus Bellardia; species Bellardia pandia. The sequence continues at coordinate 68,333,982 of OU696533.1, forward strand.
TGTTGTACTGTGTAATATATAAAAGTTTTGAATTTCCTTGTAACAATTTAGAATCATTCAACAAACGTTTGCCGATTAAACGCAGCGGTTTTCAACAAATATTAAATCACGTACCAGATTTGCATCATTGCTTCAAAAATTTTATTTTCATACATAGTACAGTCGAACTTCCCTATAAAGAATCTTGACGGGACCAGAAAACCACTTCATTATATAGAAACTTCATTATACAGAAATTATATTTCCCCCACTTTTTATTTAAAATAAATAGGCATATTAGTTTGGGTTACACTTTTCCATTTTTCTTCCACCGGCAACTGATGTCAAAATTGTTTTGATGTGGCTTTCTTCTTTTTTGTTTTTTGTTCTTATTTTCCTCTTTTGGGAATCCCCTCATTATATGTGGCATCTTTCTCGGTACACAGAGTTGTTAGTATGCGTAACAGAAAATTGTTTGAAAAATTCATTATATGGAGACAAAAACGCATGTGAGTCAAATATTACACCTGCAAAATTGCTTGATTGTATAGAAAACTTCATTGTATGGAAATTCATTATAAGGAGATCAAAGACAATGAAATTGGAACGGAAAAAGTTGTGTGTTCGAAATCAATTCATAATAGGGAGAGCTTCATTGTATAGAAGTTCACTATAGAGAGTTCGACTGTATTATCTATAAAATAAAAAAAATTTTGTCTTGTTCAAAATAGTTTTTTTTTAATATAGCTTAGTTTATATAGTTTTATAGTTTTTTCATATATAATATTTAAATTTTGAAATAAAATCTTTTTAATAATTGAAAAAATATTTAATATCTTAAGGTACGGTCACATTTGGCAAATATTTGCCAAAAAAGACGTAACCACTAAATAATATATATTTGAACTCGTTTATTTATATAAAAAAAAACTTTTCTTATTTAGGCCAAAGCACAACAAATATTTGGTTGTAATTTATTTGATGCTGTTTGATCTTGTCAAACTCTTGTAAGAGTAAACAACGTCAAACAAATTTGTGCTAAGACAAGTGGCTAAGCTTTTTTGAGTAAATATTTTCCAAATGTGAACGTACCTTTAGTCTTAGTCCTTAGTATTGTTAGCATTTATACATTTACTATGTCAAGTTTTCTTTAAGTTAAAAATATTAATTGAATTCATATGCGTTATTCATAATTAATGAATGTTGAATTGAAAATTCAAATTAATTCGAATAATAAAAACAAAGTAAGCAATATTTTGATTGTAATTTCACTTTTGCTTCGATTACTAAGTTTTTATTTCACACCCCTAGTAATGAATGTAACAACAACTGACAAACAAATTAAAAAGATGCATCATGACATTAAATATTGTGTGGCTACCACACCCGAATACCGACAATGACTGAGAATGATAAAGTAAGTGAATGACTGACTGACTGAATGAATGTAGGCATGAGTGTAATATTTCCAGTTGAAATCAATTTAACTTTGTTTCTTACCCACCTTTTTTTCTGTTGTAGCCAAAAATCTTTAATGGTTGACTCCCACATGCTACTTTCATTGATTGAATGTCTCAACAGCCACTCCAAACTATTCATATCTTATACTTTTATTAAGCAAAAATACATAATGCTCTTCCTCTTACTCTCTAGTTGTATATACAGTGGTGGTCATATTATTAAAACATTCATCAGAACAGTAACTTATTCAATTTATTTTCTATTTATAAAAAGATAAGAAACATTTTTCACTACTTAATTCTAGCCTGGCTGCTTTTATTTGTGCCCCACAAAACGGTATCATAAATCTATAAAAAATTAAAGAAAATCATTATTGGCGTTAGACAAATTATTCACATTCATATTCACCACTGTTTTATTATTTCTAATAATTTTCCAATTTCCGTCATCCGTATCATAAATCTATAAAAAATTAAAGAAAATCATTATTGGGGTTAGACAAATTATTCACATTCATATTCACCACTGTTTTATTATTTCTAATAATTTTCCAATTTCCGTCAAATTATTATACATTTGTCTTAAATATATTGTTATCACATGAAGACATCTATGTATTTGGTGTGCAAAGTGAAATGGCTTTCAAGGCCGCCTCAATGTTTTCCCACAATTCATCTAAATTTTTGCTGTTTTTCCCTTCCACAGTTTTTGCAACTTCGTTCCACAAGTTCGAAATTGGATTACGACCAGGGAACTGTACTGGCCCTTTTAAAGCATTTATGTTTTGTTTCTCTAAAACAGTGTTTCGGAGCATTGCCGTGCATAAAATTCCATAGTAGCGGCAAATTGTTTTCATATATATAAATGTTGATCAATTTTTGAAGACTATTGACTATTGGAGCAATCCCATGCCAACAAAAGCACCGCCGTGTTTAATTGTTTTTATGGTATATTTTAAATGATGATTAATCACCAAATCGAACGGAATACATATCGTTTTCCATCAGATCGCCAGCGGCTAATCATTGATTCATCACTCCAAAGTAAGTTTTTCCAAAAACTTATCGGTTGTTTCAAATTTTCTTTTTCAAACTCTATCCTTGATTTTATATTCTTTGTCGAAACAAAAGGTTTTCGTTGTGCGGTGCAGCCACGAAGAGAAACTTTATTAAGCCTTCGTCTTTTTGTTCTACATGAAACTTCAACCCCATACGTTGGCTGCACTTTAACCTGTATATGCCTGGAAGTTTTTAATGGATCAGCGAGATCCATTTTAATAATTTGATCTGATCTTTTGTTTGTTTTTTGCTGTTCTGGAGCTCTTGCAACATTTGTAGATATCCCATATAAATGATTGAATACGTTGTATACTTTTCCTCTGGAGCAATCAAGCAAATAAGAAATTTGTAATACGGTTTTACCAGAGGTTTTTAAGTTGTTAATAAGTTTTACTTTCTTTTCGAAACAAGTTGATGCATTAAAACACATCTTTTAATACTCACCGACAATATTTTTGGGGAACATTTTGAAAATATGTTACTATAAAACTAATATTAAAACAAAGTGGGAAATGTCCAACCCGCAAAACGTATTACCGCAAAATATCGCATTATTAAAACAGAAAATTATTGTGGAAAAGTAACGTTAAAGTTGCAAAAGAAACATTAAAAATGTCAAATTTGTTGAGATTGGAACTACGTTTTAATTTTACGGCCACCACTGTATATACATATATTTGTATACATATATATGTATGTATATGTATGAATACTTAAATGTGGAAGTATCACTGTTGCCAGATTTAACAATTTTTAATGGCAAAGAAAATGTATTCTTGTAAAGATTATAAGTAAAAACTTTTTTGTTTAAATATCACTTCTACGAGTATATCCGCCTTTAGGCAATATTCGCTTATGCTGCTGTTAATTTATTTAAAAATTATATTAACAATTTTAATAAACGTAATAAAATAAAAATTAGTGATTCCACATCTAACTGCTCGTTTGACAGTCTGTGTATTTATGTATTTAATGTGGCTAAAGTGTAGGACATATTTTTGTACTATAGACTTTTCCAAAGTTTTACTAGAACCGAAAAACGATTTATGGTCAATAACTTTCGGGTATTTCCAAAAACTCTTTGGAGATTATGATAAGATAGATTAATTAATAATGGTTTTTGCATTAATATATTTTGCGCACTTATAAGCCTGTAATTTTGTTGATAATGATCCGATTTTCAAATTCTTACTAGATTTGGAAGGAAGACTCTGAGATCTTTCGAATGATATATAATGAATGATTTATGTTTATCCATACCTTTCCACGTTATTTAAATAATTGTACACAACTGTCTTTCCTCTATTAATGTTTTTGGATATTTGGCTATTAAATTAAAATGTATAAAAACGCCACCAAAGTTGAAAAATTTTTGAAAAATCTACAAAATTTGTGTTTGCTCGACAATAACACCCAAATTTCTCAAGTTTTCTTATAAGTGCGCAAAGGTACAAAAACCGGGGCTTTAACCGTAAATCCGGATTTTGGAGGTGTCCGGCATATTTGACTATTGGAATCTTGTTTTACTCGACAAGCCTTACAAGAAAAATAATATCCGGTCCCTGGTTTTTTGGACTGTCGCACCGTATTATTAAATGCTTATTAGTACTGAATTTCTTAAATTGAAGGACAATTTTGTTTCATATATCACATTTTTTAATCAACGGATTCTGAATTTTAATTCAATGTACTAATATTTTTATAACTTTAATTTTAACTTTAATTTAGTATGGCCCATAATCATAGTCATAGAAAAAGCATACTTTAAGTAAAAGTAGACTTTTAAACAACAAAAACATATAAATTTTGTTCTGAATTTAAAACAAAAACATGCTTTTGCTTAAAGTATGCTGCTTTTATGACTATGATTATGAGCCATTATCTTCTAGCATTCAATTAGTAATGAGTACTGCCACCCGAATATACGATTTGGCATCGACTTGTTTAATATACTCCAACCCATTTAGCGAAATTGAACTTCCGTTATTGCGTCCTTTAAGGATTCTGTAGTCTCAAATTGTTTTCCTCCTTCATAAACTTTTCTTGCAAGCCAACCGCTGGCATTTTCCATTAGATTCATGTCTGGTGTATATGGGGGAAAATTCAAAAGTTGTACACCTTGTTGATTAATCCATTGATTTACTACTCTGGCGATATGAATCGCAGCGTTGTCGTGTTCGTACGACCAAGGTATGGGTCAAAAGAAATCATTAAATTTTGGAAATGCTTTCTCCGGCATGTTTTTGTAAGTGGTTGCAGTTATTTTGTAGGATACAAATACCATATTAAGAAATGTTATTGTACCATAATACGAAATGTCACCCCATACCATTATTCCGCCCTCTCGGCTGTATTTGCGCCTTTCAGTCATGAAAGTAATAGTTATACCCGTCGGGACCAATATTAAACTTTTTTTCAGCGGAAATATCAACTCTAAACCATTTGTCGGGCCCTGTCATTGTATTTTTGGCAAACTGTAGACGTTGTGATTTGCGTTTTTGATGAAGTGGTGTTGTTTTTGCAGTTTTCGTCGGACTATGTATGGGCACGACTTTAAAATACGGTGCACAGTTCTTGGACTGGCACTGACTCCACTTTTTTCACGTATTTTTGATACCGACATTGATGCCATTCTAAGAATTGTTCGTCTTTCTTTTGGAGTTGTTGCTGTTGAAAAGCATTGTTTAATTGACATCACTAATAAGCATATTATTGGAGATTTATCTCTTATTCTAAACATTGTAATGTCAAAGCAAGTGATGACGTGTCACACTCGTGTTGGCAAATGTAATTCAGCTATTTACTTTCTATAATAATCATTACTCTTATACCTATGTACTTTATCAATAGTTCACACAACGTGTTTAGCTTTTGACAAATACACTTAATTCTTATATAACTCCACTCGTGTTTCATTTTTATCAGTTGCCATTTTCTTCCGCCCTTTTATGTTTATCCATATCTTTCCACGTTATTTAAATAATTGTACACAACTGTCTTTCTTCTATTAATGTTTTTGGATATTTGGCTATTCCGTTATTTCTATCCGCTATTTGAACCGGATACTGACCCTGATATTTCAAAATCAGTCCTATTTTGAATGAAAACTATTTAAAAACTATCAAATTAAAAATTCTCTAGCAGTTTACTATATATTGAAAGAAATTCAAATCCTAGCCTTCCTGATTAATATTAAAAGAGTTATTACTTATTCAAAGACACACGAAATAGTACCACAGAAATACATGTATCTAAATAAATGCATTTTTATTTCTTCAGGAAACTAAAGCCAACACCTTGCAATTTGGTTGTGCAAAAAATAATTTTTTTCTGAACATTAGTTTAGCGGATATATTTAATTAAAGTTAAAAAGTGTAGTGGCAGGTAGTGTATTTTACAATCTGAATAAAAAGTTAATTTATTCGATTTCAATAAATGTATTATTCATAATAAAATACTCTGATTTATTAAATAAAAAGATATCACAAAAAGTTTTTTAATCTCAGTAAGAATTATGTATTTCCAACATTCCAGTGTTAGTTAGTTATTAGAAAAATGAATAGATGATATATCAATTGTGAAAATTTATATCCTTCTAGGCCAACACCATGTGAAAGTGATTGTATAGGAGGGGCCAGGGAAGGAAAAAAGCTTTACGTTCTTAAAGATTTTAAAACATTTACGGTACCATTTTTATACCCACCACCAAAATGAGGATTATATTAAGGTTGTCATTCCGCTTGTAACACATGGAAATATCAGTCGTAGAACCAAATGGTATATTCTGGGTCCTTATAAGATTCTAATTCGATCTAGCCATGTTAGTTCTTCTATCCTTCTGTCTGTTGAAGCCACGATAGAGCTCCGAAAAAAATACATAGAACAATGAAATTTTACCAAACATTCTTAGTTCCACCAAAATGTTTCGTATCGAAAATGATCTAAATCGGTCCAGTAGTATCCGATTTATAGACTAAAGTTTCTGACAATCTCGATATTTTTTGCAAATTTCTTCAAATATAATGCAGATAATATCATGAAAATTTGCACACTTTGTTTCTATTAAAAAAGGACAAATTCAGTTGAAAATGGTAAGAATCGGTCCACGATTTCTCATAGCCAACACACAAATGTCTTTCTATTAATAGTAGTATTAATGCAAAATTCAGCAAAAATACGTTTCATGCAATGAGAAATCTCAAAGCGATATTTTGTTTGCATCGGTTCATATTTTAACACAGACTCATACAAAGTCCATTTCTGAAAATTACTTAAATACGCATAAATCTCTTATAAAAATACCTATCAAGTCAAAACTCAACACAAATAATCCATGTATACATATAAATCGTCGCGCTGCTATACCCAAAAGCAACCCCAGTCATCAGAGATTCTCCTTGTAAATTGCGTGCTGTTCTGGTTTGTGTATCGCCGCCTTTTTCCTCCAATAATAATCAATCAGGTCCATCAAGGTTGATTTTTTTTCATAGCCACTCCTCTTCCCAAAATTTATACTTTGCAGCGAACGAGAATCTAGCTGTCTTGTGTTTAGAAGTCAATCATGGTTTGGGAATCATTTTTTGTTTTTCACATCTAGAAATTCATTTAGAATTTGGTTAATCCGTCTTTTGGTCACATTTAGTCCTAGCTCCGACTGTATTTGGTTACAACTGAAATTATTTGTAATAGCTAGGCGCTTAATTATTCGCCTATCGTGGTCAGTAACTGTTGGTTTTCTACCAGATCTTTTTTTTGGTGCCGTATGATTTTGGATCCGCCAAGTAATTTTGTATGGTCGTCTTAGATCTCTTAACACGGTTTACTATGGACCTTATTGAGTGCCCATTTTCCCTCAACAACTCAATTTGCGTACATTCTATCAACGAAAGTTGGCATTTTTGCCTAAAATTCAATAATTTTCACACAAAAAAATATTATTTTATTTGCTTATAATAATAATAATATCGTTTTGCACTTACACCAAATTATATTGTTTGCATCAACCAATTAGTTTTAGTTGTGAATTGTTAGTTAAAAATTATACTTGTACCATATAATTATTTCATTTGAAAACAACGATATAAAAATAGAATGCAAAAAATAACGGTAAATTTGTGATGTCTACATCAGAGAAGTTTTTGTTGTTGGGAAGAGAATTGATGCAGCGTTGTAATAAATAGCATTAAAAATTAGAGTTTTTACTAATACTTAATTATAATAAGTAAAAGGAATTTGTAGCATATAATTTCTTCATTGGCTGTTTAACAATCAATACGTTTGCCATTAAAAATATTATCTTGTAATTTTAAAGTTAATCATCATATTATGATGAGAAATATCAGTAAAAGTTTTTCGTCAAGGTTGCCAGAAATCCTCGATAGAAAAGTGTCACAATTGATGGTTTCAGTTCTAAAAATACAAAAACTACTACTATCTTTACCAAAAATTAAAAAATGTCTGATTGGTCTATTAATAATTTAGTTTAATTTGCTACAAGTTTAAATTTCAGTTATTTTGTAAACCAGTATTACTTTATATCATAATACGATTACAGATTATTAAACTAATAAAGGTCAAACACCTTTATGTTTTTATTAAAAATTATATTTGTATCAAACTTAAGGTCAATTTTTTTTTATTTATTTATTAAAATACATATAATAAATAAATTAAAAAAACTTTGACCTTAGGCGTGATAAAAATAGAACACGATTATGTACTTTATATCATACTGTTTTGACTTTAATCATAAATCTTATCATAATATGTTGCTCTTAGATTATGTTTGCCACAACCATGTTTTAGTGAACAATATAATACTATTTATTGTTGTAGACTGTTTAATTGTTGGATAACATAATCACTTTGTATCTGTGATTGCTTACTTTAATTCATTTCAAGTTTGTAAAACGTCAAATATTTTATACACACATTTATTTTAATTATCAAAGAAAACCGCACAGGTGCTGGTATTGAATTAGAGTTAGACTTCATTGGGAATAAACCAGTGTACGATTCTATGGTATCTGTTTGCGTATAATGTGTCAGACAAATGCAGGAAATAAGCTTTTTTTTTATTTATTTTCTTATTATTTACTTAAATACTTGTGTATGTGTATATGTATGTATATTTCAATAAAGTGTGCTATTAATTGATTTTTGTGCAACATTTCAAATGTCCACCAATTTATACACGGAATGCAATCGTTTATCTGTTTAATTGTTGTCCTGCATGTCAGAAAACGTATTTGCATTAATTAATTAAAAATTTATATATTAATAGATGATCTATTAATCCCTATTGGTATATAGACCAAAATAAATTTCTGCACGCTGTAATATAAAATTTAGATAGGTATAAATTATTATATAATTTCTATTGTAGTAAAAATTTATGTTTTGAAAAATTTACATAAAACAGATATGTACGAGTATATTGGATTGGACTGACAGTTAAATGTACTTGTCTTCTTTTGATTATTTGTCGAATAAATTACTAAAATCGGGGTCAGCCAAAAAAGCTTAAAGACCAAGAATTGTAAAGTCCTATCTATTATGACCTGCTGAAAATAAAAAAAAAAAAGGTGGTCCATTTAACATACCGATGTCCTAGGATTGGACCATATACTCCATGGAGTACTCAAGAGGGTTAGTTTTAAACAACAACAACTCAATATGCAATCGTGTTAATACGAAACCATGTCGTTTAACTACAAACTCTTGTTTAACTATGACATGGTCCATGACTGCATTACATTGGACCATGTTGTAAGTAGTCCATTTTATCTAAAATGGATCACGTAATCCAATGTTATTTGCAGAGTATAGGTAATGCCTGCAAGCGTTCTAGTAGCAAACACTGATTTAAAAATAAGTTGTCGTATTAAATTGTATAACCGAGAGGATTGCCATTCTAAATCCCGCCCTAGTGTAAACAATACATCTAACATCTTCAAAATTAAATTCTTAGGGCGCGTTTTCACTATGTCAGTTTTGTTGTCAAATTGTTGTCAAATTGTCCAAATTGTTGGCAATTTTATGAAAACGGGTTGTCATATGGCGTCATCTATGTTTGCAATGATGATTGCAAAAAATTAAATTTATTGATGACAACCCGTTTTCATACAATTGCCAACAATTTGGAAAATTTGACAACAAAAATGACATAGTGAAAACGCGCCCTTAGGAGTTTTTCCAAGTTTTTTTTTAACACACTTATAACATTTTTATTTTTTTATTGTTTTTCTAATTTTAAATCCGAAAAATGAAATTTTGTAGATTTTTGGCTATATTGTGTACACCAGGAGGGGAGTTATCGAAACCCTTTGTAGAATAATTAGGAACATATTGGGCCATATTAAATATTTTATATTTTTTGCTTGAATGAGCCCTACTCATGCAATGCATTGTTTTGGAACTAGGCAAATAAGTTATGAGAGGGAGGATAATGTGAACATTCCATTTGAATTTTCCTATATTCCATATACAGATAGTACTGCTAAAGAACAAATTTTCCTTGAAATGTTTTGGGTGATCCACAGTCGAGTCGACCAAGAATGGCTAAAGAACGTGTGCTATGGAAAAACTACAGGTTTCGGGAACAAGTTTTCTAAAATCAGCAGAACAAATTCTATTTTAGTATTAATAGATCAGTGAAACACAACCCACATTGCGGTGTTGTTCCAGTGAAACAATAGAATTGGATACCCTACTGTCAGCTATAAACAAATTCTCCCTGCCCTGTACGCGGCCGAGTAACTCCGAAATAGACTTCAACATCGTTTCAAAAAAAAAAAAAAAAAAAAAAACCGAGGCCCTTGAATGGATTAACATGTATAGAACAGCAAGAGTGTCTGATTCCTTAATATTCGCACAACCCCATTCGGAGATTGTCACAACATCTTGGTTAAGTGTATCATTCCTGTTTTGCCTCATTGTCCCATTCTCCAAAAGGGCTTGGTATATGGTTGAATGAGTATGAGTTGCAAATGCTGCTATCATCTGCAAAAGGTCATTTAGAAAGATTAGAAATAAAGAAGGAGAAAAAAGGAGCCTTGCGGTAGCTCTTGCGTTGAAATCGGTTATTATTTTTTAATATTGACTCTGGTTTCTCGGTAATAATCTACGATTCCTTTCTAGGCATGTGAAATTATGGCAATCCTACTTGCCGTTTAAATTTACAGATTTATTAATCCTTTTTGTTAAAATTCTTCCACTGTTACTGTTTGTCGTTTAGCCATACCCAGCTAGCTTTATCCTATGAAAAAAGAAACCCAAAATTTACGTCAGATTTCAATTAAATAGAAAACACTGCGGCAAATTAAAATTAAGTAAAAAATAAAGTTTTGTTAGAATTTCTTATCCAAATGCTGTGACACATTTTCTAACCAATAATTCGTTTCTATTAAAATGAACTAATTTAAACTTATTAAATAATAATTAATGTTACATGTTCAACTTAATTTTAAAGTATTTGTACAGAATTCAAAGACCAATTCCAGCAGTTATAATGTTAATTTTTTGCAGCAGTCCAGTGGCACGCGGTAACAGATCAGTTAAAGGAATATAACATTGTGTGCCGAACTATCAGTCAGAGGATTGCGGGTTCGATTCCCGCCAAAGACTCTGGGTGTTTTCTGCAGACAAGCCAAGCCAAAAAGCTTCGCAGTTTGTGTTTGTTAAAAAAAAAATAAGTATAAAATATTCATCTGTATGTAAATAATACTGAGTTTAGAAATACGACTGTGAATTCAAAAACAAGGCTAACCGATTCGAATGTTCTTTTGCTTAGATTCTTTTTGATATCTAATTGATAGATTACATTTATTACCATAGAAAATCAATGTTGTTTTGGTTATAGTTTTTGTTGTTATTATTGTTATTTTTTGCCAGTATCTATCGGCCAGTGGTTGCGAAATTTATGCATCTCTTTAATTTAACAAGATCAACTAGATTGGATAATGTCATGTACAATGTCATATGTTAGCATTAATGTTTGGTCGTTTAGTTGCTATACGAGTATGTATATGAAACTTCGGTAATTGTACATTATGTATCTACCTACATATGTATGTATCTACCTGAATATACATATTAGAGTGCCTCGATTCCATAGAACCAATTAAAGCTGCAAAAGTTCCCATAGATATATAAACTTCATTTGTCCGTGTTTTTATACAGAAACCATTTGGAAATAATGTACGATATGTAAAAGATACTTGCTATAATTGAAATATGTGGATCGAAATATTTACTTTCGAGATTATAATAATTAACTATTTAATTGCAAATGTAGTATTAAGAGATAACAGATCCACCACAGAATAAATCAATTATTACATCATATACTGTATAATAACTATCAATAATTTTTAAACATTTCTATGTATTATAAAAATTAATAAATTTATATGTTATAGGTATGGTTCGGTGTTATTTAGCTATTACAGTTACTTACAAACATCCATGATACATATAAGAGAATGATATTCGTAATTTAATTTTTTAAGAATTTGCAACTTGTTTTCAGAGAGGCACTCTAATGTATATACATACAAACTTACATACAGACATACGTTTGTACGATTGTATTTATGTAAAAATTATAAAAAATAATACACATAGTTAAAATCTGTTGTTAGATTAACTAGCTGGTGCTTTAGCAGCAGCTACTGTGTTGCTAGAGAGCCTTTTCTAATGTCCGCAAATAGAAAAAAGTGTAACACTGCCAACATGACACAGCAGCAGCTCTATAACTTTACCAAGATCAAACCACACAATTCCGTTGTCTGCAACGGCTAGAATAGGCAGAAGGAGATGAGAATACAATAAACGTTAACCGATATACATATATGAGGTAAAAAAGGCCAAGAAATAAAAAGGCAAACACATGTTGGTTTACATATATGCCGACTGGTGGATTGGAGGGGAAATGTTGGTTCTTTGTTTAGTTCACTAACGAGATAAACAGAAACTGTAGCAGCATGAAAATGAAATACAAAAACAAAAGAAAAAAACTGCTTTAACAAACAAAAACACTAAACTTCTTATCGATTACACCTGAGACCTCAATCAATAAATCGACGACAAGATCAATCGGTCGATATATACTGATTTTATTGCATTTTTTTTAATATGTATTTAAATTTAAGATTGCGCTAGAGATCAACGAGAATAAATGTTACAAAAAATACAACACAACACATTTAACAGTCATTGTGTACATTTGCACTTGTTCACATTTCTGACCTCAACATTTGACAACAAAATTATTTATGCTTTTTTTTTTTTAATATATTCGGTGTACATTTTTCATTGCTTTTTCATTTGTAATTTATTTTAACAAATCATTTATTGGTGTATGGAATATAAAATCATTAGCTGCATTGTGTTGCATATTGATGGTCCCATGTTGACACCTCTTAACCAACATTTTCTTTAAAGCCAAGACAATAATGGAGGAATATTATTTCTCAAAAAAAAAAAAAAATCCATTACCAGTCAACATATGACAATCATGTACTCGTATTACGAATAACAATACATACATATGTATAATAGTTAGATTTTCTATTAAATAATAAAGTCCGCTATAGAAGAAAGGAAAATGGCCAATTGATACATAATGTTTTAAGTTTAGAACATTAACAGCTTTATTCACAATAAAAAATTCAAAAAACAAAATGTACATTTATAAATCGTTGACACATTCTAGAAATATTTTAACAATAATTTGAAATTTTCCCGGTCGCCATAATTCTGAATTTGATTATTTGAATGGTCCCCTGATATGAATGCTCCCAAGTTAAATCATTCAAGTTTCGATGATTTAACTTGGTTTTATAAATGAATTTGATGTCTAGATTATCAATGAAAAATAATTTTTAACGTGTCCAGTTTTTCATCGGCTTTTCGTATTCTATGCAAAATAAATCTGATTTGCGTTTCATTAACTCATATTATATACGATCGATGTCTCAAACAAGTCAAATTAAATATCTACGTTCAAAATTCAGAATTAAGTTTTCGATATATAAGCGTCCTATTTGAATCGACTTTGACTGTCTAACTTTTTTTTATTCCATTGCAATTACATTAAATAAAATTGTATCTACTAGAATGGATAGCATTTGGATATTTATTAGCAATATGTTTAGAGTATTTATGTATACGAGTATGTTTTCAAAGTTAATCTTGTTTCAATATTTTCAAAGATAATGTAATATTTTATAGTAAAAGCCGCCTTTTATTCGTCATTCGCATTTCAATAAATATTTTTTGAATCACGTAAAAGGAGAATCACTTAAAATTCGTTATTACCTAATTCATAATTTCTTTAAAATCCGGTTCTGTAGAATAAAATTGTGATACTAAAGTACTATTTTTTTTTTATTTTTTTTTATATTTTTCGAAAAAGGCTATTGAAAAAAGTATCTCTACTTTTTTTTAATAATTAACAAACACATACTGCGTAGCTTTTTGGCTTGTCTGCAGAAAACACCCAGAGTCTTTGGTGGGAATCGAACCCGCAACCCTCTGACTGATAGTCTGGCACACTATCGCCTAGTCTGATGGATTTATATTGGATTATATAAATGTACTAGATAAAACCCGGTGTGCTTCGCTACCCGTATCGTAATGAAACAAAAAGTTTAGAGTTAAATAAATATAATTATTAAGTTATTAAAATCTACAGTTTTTCTTTTAAATTAATTCTTATTATATTATCTTATTATGTTTTACAATATACATACTTATTTAGCCTGTATAAAATTGAGAAGGGTATATACATATATATTTGTCATTCCGTGTGAAATTTCCACAATATAATTTTTCGACCCTATAAAGTATATATATTCTGGATCCTTATAGATAGCGGAGTCGATTAAACCATGTCCGTCTGTCTGGATGTTGAAATCAGTTTTTTGAAGTCCCAAGATATATTCGGGATCCAAATCTTCAATAATTCTGTCAGAAATGCTTTCGAGAAGTTTGCTATTTAAAATCAGCAAAATCGGTGTAGGTCAACCAGAGTTATGAACAATATGTGAGATAACCTCCATAAAAATTTGATATTTTTCGTCCATTTTATTGCAATATTTTGAAATATATTGCAGATAATATCATAAAATTTTGTATACGTTGTTTCACAGCCCCCATACAAAAAAAATCTATCTGAAATATTGCTTAATTATACATAAATGCCTATAAAATTGGAATATCAGGACAAAATTCAGCAAAAATAAGTTTTATGCAAAAAGAAATCGCAAAACGAAATGTTGTTTATTTCGGTCCATGTTTGACCATATACCCCATATAAAGTCCACTTCCAAAATTCACTTAAATACGCATAAAACAGATATAAATAATGTTAAACGGCTAAAATTCGACATAAATACTCTTTATAGGCAAATAAATTGTTGTACTAAATTTTATAGTGATCGGCCCAGAACTGGTCATAGCTCCCATACAAGGACCACATCTTAAAAAGACATTTTTCCCTATATATATTGTATAAATATCGGTACCGACTCAAAACCTTGCAAAGATCATTTACATATATACAAAAATCATCCCACAAAATTTTGTGAATTTCGGTCTATTTTTAACCGTATGCCCCATATAAAGCCCTCTTCCGAAAATCACTTTAATACTCATAAATCGCTTATAAATAAGGGTACCAATCCAAAATTTTACACGGATCATTTACATACATGCCTAAATCAAATCGACATCCGAATTTAACTTTAATACTAATATATATCTTAAATATACCGTTATTACGCTGAAATTTAACGTGAGATATCGTTCATGCTATACACTCAGAATCAACAAAAATATTTTTCAAACTTGGTGAAAATTTTATAAAAAAAAGAAAGCCTAAAGAATGATTGTGCCATAAGGTCACCTCATGTTTCATTACCAATAGATGATGTTTATGTTGGCAATGAATGTAAAGAATTGTTGAAAACGTTTCCAAAAAGTAGTGCTCATCAGGTAAAATCTGATTGTTTACAATTCTATATAACTGCACTTGAAGAAACACAAAGAAGACTGCCACTAAATGATAAGTCAATTTTCAAAGAAATGGAATTTTTAAATACTGAAGTTGCCATTGGAAATAATAATTAAAGTGTTTATCAATAAATATAAAGTTGACTTAAATTTACTGACACAAGAATGGTTAACTTTGGAATATAATTCTTCGGAACATGAAAAGCAAATATTATCTAAATTAGATGGATGTTGAAGCATTTTGGTTCAAAATCTGAAAATCAAAAAATTTTAATGACAATTTGATTTTTCCAAATTTTGCAAAATAATAATAAAACTTTTACTAAGTCTGCCACATGCCAAGGCTGACGCCGAAAGGATTTTTTCTGTTGTTACAGACGTACGTACGAAAAATAGAAACAAATTAAGCCATGAAATATTAAATTCTATTTGCATTATTAATTGTAATTGTGTAACTTTTAAATGTACATCTAGTCATTTGCAAAAAATTAATTATACAGAATTGTATAAATATTTGTTTCACTATTTTTTATATTAGTTTTTTATGTTGTTTTTATGTTATTTTTATTCGTTTTTATGTTATTTTTTTATTATTTTTAAATGAACCGGAACTTATTGTACCTGCATTGAAAATGTACAAAATAAAAATAAATTTTTATTTTTTGAAAAATTGTAAAAAGTTGTGTAGGGAAAAATGTAGGGGGAAAAAGTGGGTGTAGGGAAAAAAGGAATTTTTTCCGTAAGCGTAGGGATTTCGGAATAAATCTCCTGGCATCACTGCTTTAAGCTCCATAAATCTTTTAGAAGTATTTATGTATATCGAGATAAAGTACAGTGGGTGGCCAAATTATTTGTTACACTTATTAATTAAGATTCAGCCGCTCTTAATACGTATATAAATTTATTTCTTGTAAAAGACGTTTTCGTATTTTAATTCTGGTAATACTGTTAAATATTTTGTGCAGTGTCCACAATGATTGGTGACATTAGAGTGCAGTTGTAGATCATTATCTGTCATTCTGCTCTGAAGTGTGAAATATGCAATTTTGATTAAATTGATTAAAGTCTGGCATCACGATGAAGAACTAAAAGAAAATGTTCTAAAATGCATTCAGAGCATGCCAAAAAGGGTGCAAGCTGCAATTGATGCCAAAGAAGGTTCTACGAAATATTAAGATTTTTTTTTCAAAAAATTTTGTAATATTTTTTTTTCCTCAAATATATATTTTTACAACAAAAGAATTTACTTTTAATTGAATTAGAAACACTTAATTTACCTAAAAGAACAAATAAAATGATAAATTTCCACTATTTTAAAATGTTATACGGCTTCAAACTAATAATTTGGCCACCCACTGTACATAATATTTATATTCACGGTAGTCATGGCGCTAAATTTTTGGATGATCGGTCCACAATAGGTGATATCTCCCATATAACGCTCATTTTTGAAAAATAGTTTTATACATATACTGGGTGTAGGGTCAAGCCCGACCATACTTTTTTACTTGTTTTAAATAAGTTAAAACTGATGAACGCCGAATATAGTATGTGAACAATGAAAATTAAAATATTGTCGTTCCACAAAATCCTTAATAAAAACTTTATTTTTCATCTGTTTGTTTTCAAGTTACGCTTAAACTGTTGGTAATTAAATAAACTATTTGGTAAAGAAATAAAATATTCCAGATCTTTACTATAACGTTAAAAAAAACGAAATAAAATTTAAAAATTTTGAAACAATTTTGAGGTGCCAAAACTCAGCCATTTCTTGTCAGATAGAAATTTGGAGCATATCGACAAGGCATTCAATTACCTTTCCAACGATAAGCCATTTATCTCGATCGGACTTTTCGTTTGGGATCCACAAGGGGTTGAGTGGGACCATACACGGTAAAACACAAAAGTACCGTTATCTAAAAAAACGGTACTTAGAAAAAAATTACAGCGTTTTTCGTGTTCAGGAGGTTCCAATTAACTTATCTATTTCCTTAAAAATGGTCAAAATTACCCTGAAGGAAACCTGGGGTCAAGTGTCTCCAAGTCACCATCTTTGTCTACTATTTTGGTAACGGTTTGGCGACATTGTCAACAGCATTGTCACAATGGTTATTATTATACAATTATTTCTGTTCAATTGTGAGCCCCGATAGACTACGCGATAGTGTGCCGGACTATCGTTCAGAGGGTTGCGAGTTCGATTCCCGCCAAAGACTCTGGGCGTTTTCGAATTTATTTTTAATTAAATATTTTTTTGTATTTTATTTTTTTTTTAATAAAACTCCAAACATTAGCAAAAAAATGCATTTTTATTTTCTATTTCAGAAAAGTACCAAAGTGTAGACAATGTGGTCCCAAAAAATCTACTTAGTCAGTATTGACGCAGTCTACTGGTAGATTTCGTAGGACAAGCCTGTGCTAAATGTCAAAAGTAGATAGCATTAGTAAGGGTATAATTCGTCAATAGGTAATGGTGACATCGTCAATAGGTAATCAGTATAATTTTACTATTGACATTTCCTGCAGGGTAGTTGGTCGTAAAATTGTTTTTCAAACAGGGACAGAAAATAACTGTTATTTTTAAAAATTTACATAAAAAAAGCACCCATAAAAAATGATCGTAGAAAATTTTGGTTCTTATCATTATGAGACATAGACAAATTTTTGTATGACTTTTAAATTTGTGCCTTTTTTGATAAAAGTCAAAATATTGAATTAAATTATTATTACAATAAAACTAGCGTATTACTATTCAATATTTAATTCAAGGCCAAATTACCGCATTCGATAATTAGTAAAATTGATTGTAATTTTCTTATTTGAGATTATGGCATTCGATATCGAGCAAAGAATTTAGTACATTTTATCATAACTTCGATATCGAAATCATTTTTCGATACGATAGCTCATTCAATCACGAATTTTTTAAATTTTCATTACACCAATTCTTTTCATTACAAAATAGTCTGAGCAATACAAAATGTAAATTGTATGAAAATTTTAAAGAAGAAATGTCAAGTTCTAGCGTAGATGATATTACTCTTTTGAAATTATAATGGCAAAAATTAAATACTGTTGATTGGAAAAACCAAAAGTCAACTACAAAATTTTGGATTAATGTTTCTGAGTACAAAAACGCAATGAATGAAAACCCTTTTAGAGAATTGTCAACTTTTGTGATGAAATTTCTAGTTTTGCCTTTCAGTAACGCAGAAGTTGAGTGCGTATTCTGTGGTATCAATTTAATTAAAACTATTTTTAAAAATGTACATCCAAAAAGCACACATAAAAAATGATCGTAGGCAATTTTGATACTTATCAGTATGATATGTACATAAATAGGTGATGTACATGCAAATTTTTGTATGACTTTTAAATTTGTGCCTTTTTTGATAAAAAATAAAAGTTAAAAAATAACTTTTTTTTCTTAACTTTTTCGATAAAAGTCATAACAGTTACGGTCCCTGCTTTCAAACAATATATAAAATAATAATAAAATTTGCACTTAGACAGAATAATATATTCAGTCCTAAAACCAGTGTAGTTTTTGGATGGAGGGTATTTAAGATGGAAATATTGCATTCAAATTTTTTTTTTTTTTTTTTTTTTTTTTTTTTTTTGTAAAGATATTTTATATATGTAGATAATATTTATTAATAGTTATTAATAATCCATTAAATGCTTGTTTTACATTTTTAAACTGAAAATAGATGTTTCTAAATTAATTTCAATTTTGCTTTCTGAAATATAAAGTACCCAAATAAACATATTGATGAATTTATGTTATTGCTTTAAAATATTATTATAATACATAGAATAAGGGATTAAATTAATTTTGTAAAAAAAATCGTGTGTATTGGTTTCTTTAAATACGTTATAAAGAAAATATTTAACTTTCCTGTTGCGAACTAGATTCAATCAATAAAGTTTAGTTTGTGTTGAAAATTTTAGAAAGGATTTAAATTGGCCTGCCCAATATTTAAAAGGCTCATCGACAAAAATAATGTAAGTAATTAACCTGTCTGGTGTGTTCGTAATCCTCGAAAGATCTGTCAGCGGATTCCCGGTGAGCACTGCTGATTTAAGTTATCTCTTGAAGCTACAACTTACAGTAAAGTCATAAACCTTAATTCGAACTGCAAGACCGGACACTATTTGTGGAATTGCTGTTCCACCCACATGTCCTGGCTAAATGAAAACAAACATTCGGCCACAATGTACGTTTAAAATCAATTTGGACCACGTGAAAAACTGAGTGTATGTGTGCGTATGCGTTTGTAAGAGCTAGGAAGAACATCGTCATACATAAAGGGGCTTGTTTTGGTTTGGGGTTCCATGATTATATTGTTAAATTTGTATTGTTAACCGCAATTAGTAACCTCCAAATGCCAATAACACAAACAAACTTTAATGTACTCGATGTTTTAGCAACCGCTGCATAAACAGCACAAAAAGCTACCCACGGCCAGCGCTTGCTATCCAACACGTACAATTATGTATACAAACTGGAAAAATTCAACAACAAAACACGCTAATAGCTTTAACATTGCCCAAATGCCTGAGGCCAACGAGACGATCAACCAACATCCATCCGTACAAGTACATTTAAGTTGACTCTGTCAACAGAAACCAATTTGACTGGAGGCACATTAATACCACTACTCTGGTTAGTTGCTGGATGCGAGCATAATCCAGTGGCTGCAGGAGAAACAAAAAAGAAGGAACAACAAACGGATGGCAAACTGATTCTTCTGAACTCTGTTCACTACCTCCAGCATGAATGTTTGTCTGTTTTGCCGGGTTCCAACAATGAGACGACAACAAAGTGTGGGTGCTGAATCTCATGTATTTCCATGTACATACATGTATGTACCAAAATATATTCGTATCTATGTAACAAAAATGTATATATATTCTTCCATAATGTAGACATGTACATTGTACACGTACGAGTAAAACTATATAAGTATGTACATTGTACATACTCGTATGCACTTATGTGTTTAGTATATCGATTGTTTTTCAAATCAGAGCAACATGACAACACTTACACTACTGCTCCTGGCGCAAAAAGGAAATCAGTTAATGTTACTAAACAATATCCGCAGACAAAACTTTGAAAAACATATCTAGCCAAATGTTAACATACATACATACAAACATGGATCTTTAATTCCTTTTTGAGACTAAATAATATCAGGATAGTTGTATTCTCAATGGTGTTAGTAGATGCATGTACCCATCGTCGTAGTAGCAGGCTGGTTGGCAATTGGTATTTATTTACCAGTTTTTTTTTATTGTATCTGTATCTGATTTTGATGTTGTGCAGTAAGTAAAGCAATCACTACAATCCATTGTTCTTGCAGATAATTAAGGCGCTCGCATGGTATTGGCAACATCAAAACTGCAACAGCTGGAAGCAACAACATAAGTACCCAGCTATAAAAGTCGGTACAATTACTTGATGTCCAATTGTGCCGTTTCACATACGTACACATGAACTGCATACCTACGAAAAAAAAGAACTGCCAAATGTGCTACATACTTTAATCTATAATTGTTAAGGTACTAAATCGGTACTTACTTACTACATACAACTGCAACTAGTACTAACTACTCACTACTCGTTAAAAGATGCCTTATCGAGATTTTCCTTATTTTCTTTATTTTCGTTCTTTTTTTTTTTTTTGTTTTCGTTGCTTAATTTATGTATTTATAAGATTAATGATTATCTAAATCGGCTTTAATGGATAGATTATCACCTGATTAATACTGTCTACCATATACTAGATGTGTGCAAGCGATGTAAGGAAAAGTATAACACATTATGTGAAATGTAATATAAAACTAAAATTACAATCAAAGTTCCCTAAGTTTCATGATGTATATTGTGCGATACATCATATTTCATAAATCTAAAGTATAAAAAGTAATACAACGATCCTAGATAATGGGAACCCAGCCTGATTCGCTTTTTTTATTGCTATGTCTTGTGTTTAATTAAATATGAACCACACAATATGAGGAACTTAGGGCCATATTTGTGCCTGTATAAATACATTTGCAAGCACAATCATAGAAGCCATTTTTCGAGAAGATATTTGTATGGGGGCTATGAGAAATCATGAACCCAATTTTACTATTTTCCTCACACTTTCTTCTTTTATCAAAAAAAAAAATAACGTATACAAAATTTCATGGCAATATCTACAATATATTTAAAAAAATTGGAAGAAAAATATTTAAAAATATCAAAAATTTTTATTGAGCTTGTCTTACATTTTGGTCCATAACTCGGGTTCTACTATACTGATTTTGCACATTTTCAATACCAAACTGCTTAGGAGAATTATAAACGGGGTTTTGTGAATTCTCTTGCATTGGGTTCCCAGTAAAAAATGTGCTCCAAAAGGAACAGGTTTTATGTATGAATTCATACCTCAAATCGCTTTAAACCTGCTGATGGGATGCATGATTTTTGTATGAGGTGTTCCCGGTTTGGAGGACCACTTTCTGCTGACAATAAGCGCTTCTTTTAACCTAATCAAACATGCAAATAAAGCCATTTCCTAAAATGTTTTTTTAATTCTATCTGAATGTGTTTGCTTAAGAAAAATTCATAGTAACTGAGAAGCGCGATATTCGTTTTGTAATTGACTTTCGTTGTCATACGTAAATCTGTAGGCTATAATTTCATATTTGTTTTTCGCTTTAGAACCTTCTTCGTTGTCAGCACTAAAAAAGCATCTTTTTTATATATTTTATTCGTAAGCATTTACTGCTTCAAAAGAGCGCTTTTATTGAAGCGCTCGATTATGCGCTTTTTTTCTTAAGTGCTTCAAAAAACACGAATTTTTTTTACTGGGTTATGTCTATTGGACGTGTGACTGCTTTACACAGACAGACAAACGAACATAGCTAAATCGACTTAAAATTTCTTAATGATCATCATTATATTTACTTTGTTGGGTCTCAGATGAATATTTATCAGTCTTACAGACGTAATAACAAACTTATATATGCCCTCATTCTCCACTAATGGTGGTGGAGGATATAAAAATAAATATATTTATTCTAAAGAATTAAATAAATACTTATGCCCTTTTTCATAAAACTTTTCCATACAAAATTTGCTTTATAAACCTATTATAAGCCTGTTGTAAGTTTTTATGAATAAGGGGGTTAAACTATTTCATCACAGTTACACAGCCATATTTGCAGTCTGATACAATTTCAATTTTAACGTTGACAAATGTTGCATCGTATACGAGTATGCTTCTTTTTTATATCCACGCCTTCATTGTCTCTAATAATTCCATATATGCTCTAAACTTTGCTTCTTCCTCTTTTTGCGGTAATCTGAAACTTTCCTGACAAAATACTCGTACATGTGTATTTTGCTTGACGAACTATTTTGCTCATTACACTGGATGATGATGGATTTAAATCTAAAGCAAAAACATGCAATTAACTATTCTCTGGTCATTTATATTTTACTTTCATAAATAGTCATTGCTTACTGTTACTGTCATATTAAACAAAAAAAAGAAAAACAATTTTCACTTTAAATTTAAACTTAATACACTGGTAGTATTCTATAAACGGATGAAAAGTTTTCATTGATACTTTGATTTATAATAATATACAAAAGGAAATATTATTGAATTTCCATTTAAAAAGCCTATTTGTTGCATTTAGTCATTTTGAAAGTCAAGGGGCAAAAAAATAAAAAATCAATAAAAATTAAAATTTGATATTTTTATCTTTTCTCAATAAATAAATTTTTATGTGGAATTAACAGATATGTAGAATCAGTTTACTGTTCTTTTATTGCTTGCTGAATTACAGCAAAAAAACAGTACAAGTAATTGATAAAAAAAAACAAAAGTATCCAAAATATTTTCTTTTAATTTATGCATATCAACTTTGTTCATTTCTTGCTTTACTAAAACCCCACAAAATTAACAAAAAATTAATTTAGCAATTCAAAAAAATTGTTCTATGGATTGTACGTTCTGAAAAATATGAGGATGATATGATATCGTTAAATGGCGCCGCACAGTGGCTCAGAATCGTTTTTCATCGGCCAAGAATCTGTAACTTTTGAACTGTAATTTTTTTTTTGCAAAGTGAAAACATTGAATCTGATTTTATTATTAAAAAGGCACATGCAAATAAAGCAAACACTTTAATAATTTTGTCAACAGGTATCCACTTTATCAATTCTGCAATAGGTTCCAAAAGAACCGGGTTTTTATTGTTTTTTTTTTCTTTTTTATTTAAATAACAATAAGGATAAAAATATATTATTTACTTAAATAACATAAAAAGAAAATTACAATTGTTATTCATTTGGTTGGAAAATTTCCTGCAAATATTCCATATTGAGTTCCATATTATTTCTGTCCTATCCTCTAGCAACTCTTTTGCTTGTTCATCTTAGTTCCAATATTCTATTTTCCAATGATTTTGAATGCTAGAGATAAGCGGATCTGACGTTGCTAATAATATATTAAATATATCTTCTTTTGTTAAATTTCGTGATGTTTTTCTAGTATTGCGCTCTCTATAAAATCTGTAATCTTTATCTCTTTTTCCCTGAGCTTCCTCTGATAGATCACCAAGTGATACTAAATGATGCTTAATTACATCCTCTCCATGATAAAGAATTTTGTGAACTTTTGCAGACTTTTTTCGCTAATGATATTTGGTAATATATATTCGTGCAGTTTCCTTGGCATAATCACCAAATTTTTAGCATCAATTTGTTCATTGCACGCAAGTACTTTTGTAGGGTCAAAATTATCGTATTCTTTTATGTAGCGGCGATAATCCAAATTCATATGCATTAGTATTATTCAATGCTTTTTCCGGGACTTGATTTAAGTGGCTTGATGTAGTTTGACATATAATGCAGCTGTAAGAATACCTTCCCAGCATACCATTCTAGGAGCGCTCCGAAAAAGGAGTCAGAAAAGAGTCCAACTAAAAAGCATTTTCGGAGCGAAAGAAAAATTTGCTTGTTACTATCCCAAGTCGGCATGCAGTATGACTCAGAAATTCCACTTAATTATGTGTGTACCAAAGCGTTGTTGTCCTGTTATTTGTGCTTTGAACAAAAAAAAAACATAGCTGTACTTCACAAGAATGATCAAAATAAGATTACACAGAGCCCAAAAAAACTCATAAAAGGCTCTTTTCTGACATTATCTAAGAGCTCTTTCCGACGGACCATTTTCGAATGTAATGATCCTCTTTTCTGAAGGTTTTCGGAGCAATTATGATTGTTTTTTAGGCTCATAAAGAGCGTTAACGCTCCGAAAAAGGTGTCAGAAAAGACTCT
The DNA here is from genome assembly GCA_916048285.2 of Bellardia pandia. Classification (NCBI taxonomy): domain Eukaryota; kingdom Metazoa; phylum Arthropoda; class Insecta; order Diptera; family Calliphoridae; genus Bellardia; species Bellardia pandia. Next base: position 68,358,837 of record OU696533.1, read on the forward strand.
TATCGGACTCATATGGCTTGCTGGGTTGTGTCAGTCAAAGCCTGGCCTACTTTTCCATCTATCATCGTTAACACTAATTGGCATCTTACTTCAATTGTCTGGCCGTCAATTTCAAATTCTAGTGGCTTTAGTTTTGCAATTTGGGCTCTTATATCACTGACTTGTTTTTTAATGGTATCATGAGTTCCTTTTTAAATTCAAATTTGATTGGTCTGCAGTATTTTGTAGCAGATGGCGTGTGATTGTTCCAAATATCCTTTATTATCATTGTACTGGTTGAAGTCTAAGATTTATCAAGATTTTTTATCAATCACAATGGTACAAACGACACCATGAACATAGCTGTATCTAAAATATTGCTGGTTTTGATTTGGTCTAGAAGAACCATCACATCCCCATTTGCAAAAGAGAGTTAACTTGCAGCAGTTATGTGATGATATGATGAGCCTTTCTCAATCGTACGCAATCTGCGCTGAGTATATTTGTTAACTCCAAATCCAAAAATAATGCTAACGCCTTTTCATTTGAGAATTGTTTTTCATCGCTTGGCGTTGGAATACTTTTAAGAATCCACTTAGTTCTCACTTGACTAGCGTTAATAACTTTTGTGAGTTGTTTTTGTGATCGCAACTGATATTGCAAAGTTTCTTGAATATTTTTACAACCGATTTCTTTATTGATATTTGAAGTTTCCGCCTTTTAAATCTATCACTACAGTTGTCGAGTGATTTTGGTGGTCTTCCAAGATTTTTTTGTGATTTTTACTTTCTAAAGGTACCTGGACACTAACCAGTTTGCAAAGCTGCTATAAAATTTACGCCATCCAACTTTTTTGTAGCGACTTGTTAAGTTTTTGATGAAAACAATTATTTTATTTTGTATGTCCAATTTGAGTAATTTCTTTTAAATGAAAAAAGTGTTCTGCAGGCGAGTCCAGGCAGGTACAAAAGTTTATATGGGTTTAAAGACAACAAAAATCAGACTTTTGGCAGATGAAATTAAATTTTGAGATGCTTTACTTCCCTTGGGGATAAAAACAATGTTGTAGGATTTCTATTTTAATGGTACAGGCAATTCTTAAGGATTACTAGGAGCCATTGCATGAGAGTATCAATATTATCTTGTAAGTCCGCCAGAATTTTGCCATCCGGACCTGATGATTTAAAGAAATGGATCTTTTAATTGAAACTCAAATAACTTGCATATATAAATTCCTCAATCATACTAACAATTTTTATTAGTATTGGTTCATATCCCTCTTAAGAAAATATGCACTTTAAAACGAATAAATTTTTTAAAAGTTTTTATTAATGACTTCAAAAGTGCCACAACTGAATTATATACTCGTATATGTAATTAAAAATAATTATTAAACTACAAATTTGCATGATGATTGTTCATAATTGGTCATGGTTTCTATACAATAGCTCACTTTATAATTGGGTGTCAATATTTTACAATGATTTTTCTTTACCAGAAATACCACAAATAATTATTCACTAGGTGTAGGGTATATGTATTATCGTTAGGCTTGGCCTAACTTATTTTTACTTATTTTCTTTATGAATCCAAAGCAAATTAAGCTTTCGAACTATAGGTTTCAGATACGAAGTACATCTTTATTTTCAAACATCAGTTGCATTGTAATTGGGTGGGATACAAATGTGTCAACATTATCTGGAGAATTTACTTTTTTTGTGAACTTACATATGTATGTATGTATATAAAAATAAGATCTTTTTTTGCCAAAAAAAAATACATTTAAAATACCTAAATATTTATATTGATTTTTGGCAAAAGTTATTACAATTAGTATTTAACATTTTCAATGTATTCGCTAAATACAAGTGACGTACTTAACTATGTTTGTAGCCAAACGTGATTACGATACTCAGGTTATTTAGTGTACAAATTTGTTGCTTTTATTATTTGTTTGCTTGTTTTTGTGGAGGCACTCATTCAGTCCGTCAGTCAGTAAGTCAATGAACATCCCACAATGTGCCATTCCTTGTCTAGTATGGAAAAGCAGCACGACTCTGTTATTGCGCGGGTGCTTTTAGCACGATCTTAACAGAAATTCTTTTCACAGTTTTAAACACATGCAACAGTTTAGCATTGACTTCTAGAATATATTTATTCTTCTCGTAAACTGAATTATTATTGAAACAATCAAAAAATGAACCACAGACCGAGCAAAACCAGCGAACAATAAACACAAACACAGCATTTAAATTAGAAAGTCTGAATCATGTTTGTTGCATGTAGAACAAATGAAGAGACACTTCAAACTGCTCCGTACAACAACAACTCATACATATTTTCGTACATACGAGTACAGTTCAACTTATTCAGTCAACCTTCTAACCATATTTGTTGTTTCATATTACTATATTCAAGCGTATTCGTTCATATGTACATCCATCCATCCATGTACATTGTATGTATGTAGGTATTTGTTGTACTTTTAGTTTTGGTTGTTGTTGCATTTGTTGTTTTATTTGCTTTTGTCGTGCCAATTCAGGCTCACATTATGTGGTCCACCTGGTCAAAAGCGTTAAATTTTGCGCTTGCTGCTGTCGCATTTGTAAATATTTAACAAACAATGCAAATTGGTTTCAAATAAGATTTAACAGTGAATTTTGTCTGCCTGTTGCTGCTCCTGCTCCTGGTGTTGTTGTTGTTGTTATTATTGCTGTTGTGTTTGTTGTTTCTTCATATTAAAATACGATTGCACAACTTCGATGTGATTCTGTCTGTCTGGCTGTGTGTTATTGTTATTGTTGTTGGTTTTATTTACTTTGTTTTTTGTTTGATTTTCATTTTATATTTCGACCAAATTGGCGACACATAAAGACAAATTTTTCACAATCTTGTAATCGATGGACGCCGGTTCACTGCTTGTAGATGCCAAATTACACATACAACGTTTATCGTGCGAAGATTGTGTTGGAGTTTGTATTACACGATTCCTACATACTTCATGAGCAATTCAAAATTTTCACTAATTGTGAACTCGCAAATGTTGCGTTTAACTTGAAATAGAACAAGTTAGAGTGCAATATTCGGCTGGGCCGAATCTAAAATACCCTCAACGTAAAAGTAACAAGAAATACAAAAACTACACTGGTTATAGGACTAGAATATCCTTTTTCTGTGCTTTGTATTAAGTCCTAGTGCAAAATAAAATTTGATTGTTTGAAAGACAATTTTACGAGCAACATAATTTATTTTAAATGTTTTGCAATTTTATCTAATTTTGACCTTTTATAAATGATGTAATTATCAATTCTTACTGTAATTTCCAGAGTTTTCTGATTTTTCGTAATACTCTTGAGCGTAATTTAACAATAACATTAAAACAAAATTTTTCCATATTCACAACAAGTTAAGAAACAGAATATAAAACGGAGTATAAAAAAGAATAAAATATAAGGTTAGGCTTTTTTGTTTGAATTTTATCTTAATAACATTATTTACACGAGATTTATGGGTGGCATAGTAGAAGTGGACCAGTTATGGACTGATAGTTTCTAAATTCAGTGAAAAGTAATGTAGTTTCTATGTATTTGAGGCTTATTTTGGTTAAATTTCATCTCAATAACGTAATTTACAAGAGTGTATGGTTGTTTAGTGTGCTCGGAAGTGGAACTTAATTCGGAAGCTATTGCCAATTATTGACTGACAGCTAAATAAACCAGTAGCATAATTGCCGTATAACTGATATTAGTATGATTTCTCGATTGAAATTACTGATCTATATATTTACAAGTTGCTTCGATATCGATATTTATTAGAGATTTTTGTCTGTTTATTTGTTTTTCGGAAATGGTTCTTATATGGCAGTTATGAGAAATTATGGGCCGATCTTCTTAAATTTTGGAACAGTTATTTTCATGCATATGAGGATATATCATGTCGAATTTCAACATAATAACGGTATATTTAAGATATATATTATGGGTGACATGGTCAAATATGGACCGATATTCTCAAACTCCAGCAGTTTGATTGTGGCGTGATTGCAAATGATTTATGAGTATTAAAGTGATTTTCGGAAGAGGGTTTATATGAAGCATATGGTTAAAAATAGACCGAAATTAACAAACCTTTGTGGAATGATTTTTGTATATATGTAAATATGAGTCGGTACCGATATTTATACAATATATATAGGGAAAAATGTCTTTTTAAGATGTGGTCCTTGTATGGGAGCTATGACCAGTTCTGGGCCGACCACCATCAAATTTAGTACAACAATTTATTTCCCTATAAAGAGTATTTATGTCAAATTTTAGCCGTTTAACATTATTTATATCTGTTTTATACGTATTTAAGTGAATTTTGGAAAAAGGTTTTATATGGGGGATATGATCAAACATGGACCGAACTAAAAAAAATTCGTTTTGCGATTTCTTTTTGCATGAAACTTATTCCTACTGAATTTTGTATTGATATTGCAGTTTTGTATAATTGAGCAATATTTCGGGAAGATTTTTGTATGGGGGCTATGAGAAATCACGGACCGATTCTTACTATTTTCCTCAGACTTTCTTCTTTTATCACAAAAACAACGTGTACAAAATTTCATGGTAATATCTGCAATATATTTAAAAGTATAGCAAGAAAACTGTTTAATAACATCAATTTTTTATGGAGGTTGTCTTACATTTTGATCCATAACTCTTGTTATACTATACCGATTTTGCTGATTTTCAATACCAAACTGCTTAGGAGAACAATAAATGGGTTTTTGTAAGCTTTCTTGATTTGGTTGTGTCTATATAACGTGAGAGTGTTTTACACAGACAACAGACAGACTTATATATACCCTCATTCACCAATTATGGTGATGGAGGGTCTAATAAAACATTTCATGGTTTCATTACAACAACACAAATTTGTGTGTTAGAAATTAGCGTTAACTTCTAAACTTTTTTTGTTTTATCATCCAAGAGTCCTCAAACACTGATTTTCAAATGTTCATTTGCACATTGAAAAAACTTGTAAAAATAAAAAACGAAATAGTTGTATCAACTTATATTTAACTCTTTTAACACCGGATTACTAAAGGTACGTTCACACTTGGCAGATATTTACTCAAAAAAGCGTAACTACTTATTTTAGCACAAATTTGTTTGATGTTGTTTACTCTTACAAGAGTTTTGCAAAAAGAGTCAAATAAAATACAACTAAATATTTGTTGTGTCTTGTCCGAAATAAATAAAGTTTTTTAATAAATAAACGAGTTTAAATATATTTCATTTAGTGGTTACGTCTTTTTCGGCAAATATTTGGCAAATGTGACCTGACCGTACCTTAAGTGAATCAGTTGAGTCTACCAATACGTATTAATAAGGCATGTTTTAAAAAAAAGTATTTTTGCCAATAATTAAAAAGAAAAACAATAAAACTATCAAAAACAGATACGATTGAGCAGTTAACCCTGAAGGATTTTATGAAGACCAGCTATTACTACTGTATACCCACCCCACAACGAAGGAAACGTTTGTCGTTAATCTACAAACTCACTGGGATGGATCATATTCAGCGATTAAGAAAATAAAATGACTTCTTGATAGTTTATTTGCAATTTTAAAGAATCCGGTTTATTTAAAAGAAATAAACCAACATAATTATCTAAAAGGTAAAACGTTACAATATTTTGATCTCGTAAACATTTAATATTATTAATTCCCAATTTTCACGAAGCTAAGCTTTTAGACATCGCGGTGAGATGAGGATAAGGCGTGTACACTCTTGATTCGTGTTACTCTCTTATTCGTATTACACATGTGTATACAAATGTATGTATACTATCAAATAAAAATAAGAGTGATTTAAGCAATAAGAATTGTGCTGTGTGAACACTAAAGAAATTTCAAACTGGGACTAATATACAATATGTGAAATATTGGTTATTAACAATACGAGTAACTATTAAATATTAATAACAAATTCTATCGTGTATTAATTGTTTTCTAAATTTTAAGGTTGAACCTTAGCTATTCCTCTGTATTTAAGGATTTCGAATTAATTATTTTCCCTCCGGCCTTTTTAACGCAAAGATCTTAATACCTGCGCACAATTATTACTAATAACAATTGCAACATATATGGTACGCATTATTTTAACAATAAACCCTAAAAAAAACTATTAGAACAATTAAGGAATACATCAGAAAACCCAAGATGGCAATTATTTTATGTCCTGTAGTTTGTGATGCAAATTCATAAAATGCAACAAAAATTAAACAAAAAAGGACATTGTTTAATTTTTTGGAGATTGTCCCAATTTCGGTGGTATAGCATTGAAATGCCACCGAAGTAAAATAATTAAATAATAGCTAGAATTCAAGTTGTGATCAATGCGCCTACTTACCATCAGACTATGTACTAATAATAAACATAACGGGCAATTACAGTGTTGTCATATGAAAAGCTATCCTCTCCTTTGACCACCTATTCTTCTCCTACCTATTCGCTTTACAAAGAAAGTAACACAATTAATTAATGAATATATGGGCATATTAATTGCCTGAGTGTTACTTTTCTTACAAAAAAAATACACAATGTTTACTATCAACTTCAAAAAAGAAAAAAATATTTGTACCTGTTTTTTACATTTTTATGTTTGAATGAAAAACAAATTTCTCTTGAAAATGTGTGACGATGGAAGTCGGGAACCCTCGTTTCCACCAGTACACCAATATATAATAATTATCAAAGATTTGTTTTTTTGAATTAATTGTATTATTTGCATTTGTTTATTACCAATATGGTAGTTGTATTTCATTTACTTTCATGAATTGTAGATTTTAGTTTATTAGTAATGAGAGCATTTATATTGAATTTTTCATTAATTGTAGTTATAATTGAATTGCACATTAATATTGCAATGTTACATATTGCTTTAGTATTTCTAGTATTTCAGGGTTGTGTTCTATCACTATAAAGTATTTATGGCGCCACCTAGTGTCAGCAAGAACAACAGCCCATACACACTAGCGCCCCTTGCGGCGGGTAGGAATGACGACGTTTAGTGCAGTTGTCATAATCAGCTGTGTGGTTGGTAACTTGTTACCATCTAATAGAAATTCATACGACTAAAAAAGTATAAAAGCAGAACAAAAATCTGTAAGAAGGACAGTTTGTTTTCATCAGTTGTGGTGTGCGCTTCGTAATAGGTAAGTGGTAGTAAATTGGTAGTTAGTGGTATTTTAGGCAAATTGTGGTTGCATTGTAGATTCTACACTGCTAACAGCGCTAGAGAAGTGTTTCCGGAGTTTTACTACAGATTCACCCTCCTCTGCTAGCAGTCACTGGGCCTTATATGCGACCACATTTGTGAACAAATCAAAGCCGAGCGTAGTGGTGTTCACGGAGTTTTACTACGGTTCAACCACTGCGGGCTACACTAGGGGAGTGTTTCCGGAGTTTTACTACAGATTCACCCTCAAGTGCTAGTTTACTGGGCATGATTTGAGCATAGGGGTGTCCTCGGAGTTTTACTACGGTTCACCGCTGTGCGCTACACTGGAGTAGTGTTTCCGGAGTTTTACTACAGATTCACTCTCCAGTACTAGCTTCACTGGGCCTTATCTACGACCACATTTGTGAACAAATCCAAGCCGAGCGTAGTGGTGTCCACGGAGTTTTACTACGGGTCAACCACTGCGGGCTACACTAGGGGAGTGTTTCCGGAGTTTTACTACAGATTCACCCTCAAGTGCTAGTTTACTGGGCATGATTTGAGTATAGTGGTGTCCTCGGAGTTTTACTACGGTTCACCACTGTGCGCTACACTGGAGTAGTGTTTCCGGAGTTTTACTACAGATTCACTCTCCAGCATTAGCTTCACTGGGCCGTATTTACGACTGCACTGGTGACCAACTCGGTGGCCGAGCGTGGTGGTGTCCCCGGAGTTTTACTACGGGTTCACTATTTTTCACGTGGCTTTATTTGAGGTTATGTTGCTACCAACTACCACTACGTGCGTAATATTACACGACGTTTGAGACCAATAACGGCGTTTATCATAAGATTAGTGTAGTATATTTTATTCAGTGTGGCCAAAAATAGAAATTCATGTGAATTTAAGAGCAAATAAAATTATAAAAAATTCGAAGGGCAAACCGTGTTTTATTTTAAGAGGTCACTAAATAAAAGAAATGTTATTGTGACAGAACGTTGGACAACCGCGAGTTATACCCCAGCAGAAAGGATCGTTACAGTTGGCGCCCGAGCAGGGACCTCTTAAATTAAACCGGTTCAGTAAAAAGCTACTGCCGAAAATCGCGTACGACGCGAGTAAATAAAATTACAATTTAAAAAAATTTAAAAAAAAAAAAAAATTAAATAAAACAATAAAAAGAAATTCATAAACGAAAAAAGAAAACTGATAATAATAAATGGTGCATAAATGAAATAGTGAATAAATGAGTGGTTCAAAATTAAAGAAAAAAAGTTAAAAATTAATTAAAGAGATATAGAGAATAATAACAATTGAATAAACTTGAAACTGTGAAAATACAAATAGAACAATAAAGAAAGAAAAGAACTAATAAAAATAAATAGAGTTGGTCGTGTGAGTTACGAAACAATAAGTGACAGTAAAAGTGAACGTGAAGGAACACTGGAAAGAAAGACATTAAACAATAAAGAAAAATTAAATGAATGAGAAATAAGTGAAATAGACAATACATTAATCTAATAATAATAAAACAAACGAAGAGTAATAAATTCAAAATAAAGAACACTTAATAAAAATTCTTTTAGTGAATCAACCCTGATAGAAATTTTTAAATATAAAAAAAAAAATAGTTTTTTTTTAAATAAATAAAAATTTGAAGAAGAAGAAATAATAAAATTAAATTGAGTGATTAAATAGTAAAGAAAATATTTATAACAAAAAAATATTTACTAAATTTTGAATTAATTAATTAAAAGTATAGAAAGATGTTGAAGACTGGGTGGATCTACCTACTGAAGCGCGAAGAGCTGTTACCCTGTCTCCAAGAGTTTGGTTTGGACGCTACCGGTACGGTAGAGGAGTTAAGAAAACGCCTGGTGAAGTTTATTGGTGGGGAACACAGCACGGAGATCATCAACCGGTTACAGGCGTTGCAGGAACAATTTGAGGTCAGAGACACGTTGGTGGTGCCGGGAACTAGTACCTCGAACACCGCAGGGTCCAAATATAGAAGCGAGGAAAACCAGCCAAAACCCCGACGATCAACTGGCAATATGACCACCCCAAGCAGTATGGACAGCCGAAGTACCCTTATGGACCAGGTCCGAAAGTGGGGCCTATCCTACAACGGTAATAATGAGCCTTTGGTGTTCATCGAACGGGTGGAAGAGCTGGCAGATATCTATGAGGTCACCTTGGACCTTCTCCCACGATTTATGCCAGAATTCCTGTGTGAGCGCGCGTTGGTGTGGTATCGTAACAATAACGCTCACTGGGAGGCATGGGCGGCCTTCAAGGCAGATTTCCTGGCCTTCTTTCTTCCTACTAGGTACTTCGAGCTGTTGGAAGATGAGATCCGAGCCCGATTGCAACGACCAGCGGAACGATTCAAAGACTACGTCCTAGAAATCCAGGACCTGATGCGGCACTCGGGACTGACGGCCGAACAAAAACTACAACGCATTTTTCAAAATGCCCAAGCCAAATACAAATGGTATATCCGGCGAAAAGATTTTGTGTCACTCGCCGAACTAATTAGCATGGCAGAGGATATGGAGGGCATCTCAAACGGGACCACGCCAGATCAAGAGATGGTGACACCCCCGACAAACAGATCTGGAAATGGCCCAACGCATCGCTGTCACCGTTGTGGTGAAAGTGGACACTATGCTAATCGGTGCCCACGAGGCGACGACCAGCCACCGGGAAATGCCAACGGGAGCCGACGAAATTGAGGATGGTCGGGCTCCCCGAGAATAATATTACATCCTCCCCCCTCAACACAGGCTTACAACAAGAGGGGTCACGACTAATGGCCTGTATCCAAATCAACCACAGCGCGATTAAAGCGGTGATAGACACCGGCGCCAGCCGAAATTTCATACACCATTCACTCATACCCAGACTAACCACCACCCCAGAGTACCACCAAGAAGAGATCGACATCATGCTAGTCGACGGATCTGTGTGCCGGGTTTCCAAGGCCATCGAATTCCAAATGACACTGGGTAATCTGACTAGAAAATGTAGATTTTTAGTGATGCCCAGCGCGAGTGAGAATGTCATCTTGGGACTGGAGTTCCTACAACGTTTCAATACAAGCATCCACATTGCAGGCCTGACCTTGGATTGCTCCCATCCAACCGAAGGCACACCATCACACGGCCCGCCGGCTACCTCATACTCCGCTAGTGTTAGAGAAACCATAACGGGTCCGGAACAGCAGACGAGAACAGAAACCAACGATCAGGCCCTCATCACCGCTTTTCTGGAGGAAGAACTCCCAAAACTCGAAGAAGCGCATGGGGTCTCCCATATTGCCAGTCACCAAATCATGGCCGATGCGTTGTCACGTCAACCGTGTGAAAACGCCAACATCGCCATGTGTGACGCCGCAGTAGTGGACAATTGCAAGTGGCTCGACAAGCGTACTCGTAAGGTACACGAAAACCCCGACAAATATGCAGATTACACGCCAATGGACAACCAGCTATATCGAAATTTTCCAAGGAAATTGAACGACGAGGACAGCACCCCATGGAAGCTATGTGTGGCCACCCCAGATAGGACTCGCGTCCTAGAGGAAAACCACAGCAGCCCAACAGCAGGACATCTGGGGGTTCGGAAGACGATCCTCCGCGTTGCGAGTCGTTATTACTGGCCAGGTATGTTCCGTGATGTAAGACAACACGTGAGACGTTGCCAGCCATGCCAACAATTTAAAGTAAGTCAACAGAAGCCTACCGGTGAAATGCTGGCCAAAATCACAGAAGAACCGTGGGCCGTCCAATGTGCTGACTTCATGGGACCACTGACCCGGTCACCATCACCCATGCTGAAGAACAGCAACACAAGCCCACCGGAGGTCTCAAGGGCACAACGTACACCAACAGCAAGAGCGCAAGAAGCATGTATAGCGGTTAGCACCACCCCGGACCACCCCATTGCGGTTGAAGACGGCCAAACCATCGCCGACGCAGCACAGCCAGAAGACTTACAGCGAATCATCGAGACGTCCTTACAGTCGCGCAAGCCAGGTCACCGACTGAAATTTATACACCATAGTGGCCCCGTCGTTGACCAGGTTATGACCAGCAAAGGTGGGAGAATCAATAACATCGGCATGTGTGAGGCCGCAGTAATCACCAAATCATGGTCGATGCGTTGTCACGTCAACCATGTGAAAACGCCAACATCGCCATGTGTGAGGCCGCAGTGTCACCAAATCATGGCCGATGCGTTGTCACGCCGACCGTGTGAAAACGCCAACATCGCCATGTGTGAAGCCGCGTTAATCACCAAATCATGGCCGATGCGTTGTCACATCAACCGTGTGAAAACGCCAACATCGCCATGTGTGAGGCCGCAGTATCACCAAATCATGGCCGATGCGTTGTCACGCCGACCGTGTGAAAACGCCAACATCGCCGTGTGTGAGGCCGCAGTAATCACCAAATCATGGCCGATGCGTTGTCACATCAACCGTGTGAAAACGCCAACATCGCCATGTGTGAGGCCGCAGTGTCACCAAATCATGGCCGATGCGTTGTCACGCCGACCGTGTGAAAACGCCAACATCGCCATATGTGAGGCCGCAGTAATCACCAAATCATGGCCGATGCGTTGTCACGCCGACCGTGTGAAAACGCCAACATCGCCATGTGTGAAGCCGCAGTAATCACCAAATCATGGCCGATGCGTTGTCACGTCAACCGTGTGAAAACGCCAACATCGCCATGTGTAAGGCCGCAGTGTCACCAAATCATGGCCGATGCGTTGGAAAAGCATCGTCGAGACGTCCTTACGGGCTCACAAACTAGGCCAGCGACAAAAATTTAAACACCAAAGCGATCCCGTAACCTACCAGGTACTAATCAGCAGAGGAGGAAGAGTCGACATCAGAGCCCTGAACCCAGGGGAAGAGAGTCGTCCGTAAAGAAGGGGGGATGTGTGACGATGGAAGTCGGGAACCCTCGTTTCCACCAGTACACCAATATATAATAATTATCAAAGATTTGTTTTTTTGAATTAATTGTATTATTTGCATTTGTTTATTACCAATATGGTAGTTGTATTTCATTTACTTTCATGAATTGTAGATTTTAGTTTATTAGTAATGAGAGCATTTATATTGAATTTTTCATTAATTGTAGTTATAATTGAATTACACATTAATATTGCAATGTTACATATTGCTTTAGTATTTCTAGTATTTCAGGGTTGTGTTCTATCACTATAAAGTATTTATGGCGCCACCTAGTGTCAGCAAGAACAACAGCCCATACACACTAGCGCCCCTTGCGGCGGGTAGGAATGACGACGTTTAGTGCAGTTGTCATAATCAGCTGTGTGGTTGGTAACTTGTTACCATCTAATAGAAATTCATACGACTAAAAAAGTATAAAAGCAGAACAAAAATCTGTAAGAAGGACAGTTTGTTTTCATCAGTTGTGGTGTGCGCTTCGTAATAGGTAAGTGGTAGTAAATTGGTAGTTAGTGGTATTTTAGGCAAATTGTGGTTGCATTGTAGATTCTACACTGCTAACAGCGCTAGAGAAGTGTTTCCGGAGTTTTACTACAGATTCACCCTCCTCTGCTAGCAGTCACTGGGCCTTATATGCGACCACATTTGTGAACAAATCAAAGCCGAGCGTAGTGGTGTTCACGGAGTTTTACTACGGTTCAACCACTGCGGGCTACACTAGGGGAGTGTTTCCGGAGTTTTACTACAGATTCACCCTCAAGTGCTAGTTTACTGGGCATGATTTGAGCATAGGGGTGTCCTCGGAGTTTTACTACGGTTCACCGCTGTGCGCTACACTGGAGTAGTGTTTCCGGAGTTTTACTACAGATTCACTCTCCAGTACTAGCTTCACTGGGCCTTATCTACGACCACATTTGTGAACAAATCCAAGCCGAGCGTAGTGGTGTCCACGGAGTTTTACTACGGGTCAACCACTGCGGGCTACACTAGGGGAGTGTTTCCGGAGTTTTACTACAGATTCACCCTCAAGTGCTAGTTTACTGGGCATGATTTGAGTATAGTGGTGTCCTCGGAGTTTTACTACGGTTCACCACTGTGCGCTACACTGGAGTAGTGTTTCCGGAGTTTTACTACAGATTCACTCTCCAGCATTAGCTTCACTGGGCCGTATTTACGACTGCACTGGTGACCAACTCGGTGGCCGAGCGTGGTGGTGTCCCCGGAGTTTTACTACGGGTTCACTATTTTTCACGTGGCTTTATTTGAGGTTATGTTGCTACCAACTACCACTACGTGCGTAATATTACACGACGTTTGAGACCAATAACGGCGTTTATCATAAGATTAGTGTAGTATATTTTATTCAGTGTGGCCAAAAATAGAAATTCATGTGAATTTAAGAGCAAATAAAATTATAAAAAATTCGAAGGGCAAACCGTGTTTTATTTTAAGAGGTCACTAAATAAAAGAAATGTTATTGTGACAGAACGTTGGACAACCGCGAGTTATACCCCAGCAGAAAGGATCGTTACAAATGAGTAGACAACAAAGTTGTGTGTCACACTGTAAAGCTATATATGTATAGTGAGATCATACAATGTTGTAAGATCTAGCAATGTACTAACATTGACAAATTGTTAGCTAAAGGTAAATTGTCAATGCGTTTTCTTACAACGTTGGAAGACAAACATTTTAAGTTCACACGGTGCACATATGGGAGCTTTGACTAGTTATAGAACGATCATCATAAAATTCTACCACATTATAGTATATGTACGAAACATATTTATGTTCAATATTATTTCGATACCAACATTTTTGAGAGAGTTATGCTCTTTAAAGTGATTTTCGGATGTGGGCCTTGTATGGAGGCTACGACTAATTATGGACCGATCTTGATTTAGCTTCATTTTTTACTCATTTCTGGTGAAATTTGTTTGCGTACTTTCAAATTTCAAACATTTATGATCGGTAAAGTCCTATTTCGGGAGGACATTTGTATGGGGGCCAGGTGAAATAATGGACCGATTTCCACCAGTTTCAATTCCATCCGAAAAAATATCACGTACCATTAACAGCCCGCCAGACGGACGGACGGACATCGTTAAATTGACTCAGGAAGTGATTCTGAGTCGATCGGTAAAGTGGTAAAGTGTTTATTTTTTATATCAATCGATTTTGTCATTTAAGATATATTATTAAAATATTACATTTTTTTAAAAGATAATTTTGTTGGAAACGATAATCTTTGGCAATTTCACACAAACAATTTGTATAAACAATATGTATTATGAAGAAAACAATACATTTTTATACCCACCACTAAAAAGATTCGGGTTATATTAATTTTGTCATTCCGTTTGTAACACATCCAAATATTGGTCGTAGAACCAAAAAGTATATATATTTTGGGTCCTTGCAGGATTCTAACACGATCTAGCCATGTCCGTCCGTTCAAAAAAAAGTTTCATGCAAAGACAATTTTTAAAACGATATTTTGTTTGCAGTGGTCTATGAAGTTGAAATTTGCTACAAATAATTCATATGTGATAATTCTCGTTCCGAATTTCATGATAATCGGTCCATATTTGACCATAGCGCCCACATAAGGTACACAGCAGAAAATCATTAAAAGCCGCATAAACCTTTTATAAACATATGTAGCTATCTATTTCAAATTTGACACAAAAAAAAAACATAATAATCTTATAAATGGGCATAACTCTCTCTTATAAAAAAATAAATACCTTTTTGTGTATCAAAGCTAAAAATAGCTGATTTTTATTTGAGATCAAACTTAGTGCCAATTTACATGAAGCAATTCTTATTGAAAAGATTGATACAATTGTTTCCATGAAATTTCTTCGGTGTCCACACAGCACATTTCTTATAGCATAAACCGCTCTTATTTTCATTAGATTGTATATATACATTTGTATACATATGTGTAATACGAATGAGAGACTGACAAGAATTGCTAGTAAATACAATTATCTCTTCTTATGATCCTCTTACCCCGATGTCTAGAAGGTAATCAGATTAGCTTAAAGAATTGCTTCGTGTAAATTTGGCCCCAAGTGGTTAAAGTTACAAAAAATAATTGAAACTTAAAAAAGAAGCTTATCATGGTAATGATTATTAAAAAAATTTCTTTATTCCGTCTGAAATCGATACCGAAACCAAGTAGAAAGAAATCTTCTCAAATATTCTTTGTTAATCAGGGCTGTTTGGCATTGAAAATTTGAGACAACACTTTATTTCTATTATAAAAGGCCAAGTCCTGTAGAAAATCTTAAGAATCGGTCTATGATTTCTTATGGAGCCCATACAAATGTATTTCAGAAATATGGTCCTATGGTATGTAATTACCTATAGAAAGACAGCATCCATCCAAAATTCAGCTAAAATAAGTTTTTACATGAATCCTAAAACGGTATTTTGTTGTGATCGGCCCAAATTTGACCATAGCTCCTATTTTAAGTTTACTTTCGAGAAATCACGAAAATTATTTTTGTTGAATTTTGTATGACTACTGATTTCGTAAAATTCCGGGAAGCGCTATCCTGCCTTAAGCTGACGGACGGACCCAGACTATATATACCTACTTTTGGTACTACGCTTAATATTTCGATGTGTTACAAACGGCATGAAAAACTCTTTTGGGTGCTGGGTACTATAATTCTTGTATATATTAATGTTGACTTGCCGAATTTTATAAAGATCGGCCCATTAAAGGCGATAGCTCTCATAAAAGGGAGCATATCAAATATAATTTTATGCAGTAATTTAAAAACAATTAAAACACGATTCTATCTAAACGAAGAGAGCTTGATAGAATTTGTCACAAATTGTAATTGTATGTTTTTATGCATTCCGTAAAAGTCTGCATAGAAGTGTTGGAATCGCTGCTTTTCATTCAGTCTCGTCTCATCGAACTGTTCGGACGTGTTACTTTTAGTGCGGCTGAATTTTCGGTGAAAAAATCGTAATAGGTGAAAAAGTGTAATAGGTTGAAATAACACAAAAAGTGAAAAAATAACTCGTAATAGGTTAAAAAAAATCTACGGTAATATCAGTAATTAAAAAAACACTAAAAATCGCATAAAAATTGTATGAGCGTTCCTCTCAGATGTAATTCTGAGAAAGAGCTTAGCTCGTCTAGAAAAACTAAATGGGTATCTGAGGAAGAATCCATAAAAAAATCTACGGAGAATTTTCTCACTACAAGAGCCGCAGAACGGCGTCGTTCCTGTTCGCCCAATATAGTGATTTCAACAGATGAAAAAACATCATCTTCAACAAATAGTGCAGTCAAACCAAAAAAACAAGTAGGTATGGATAAGTACATCACCGTTCTCAAGCGACAGAGGAGCCCGACGTCTGCTCAAGTGTCATCAAATTCAAAAGCTCCTAAGACCGTGAGTAATAATCAAAATAGGTTTGCTCTCCTCCAGACGGATGAGCCAGAACTTACTAAGAAGACGTTTAAGCCCCCACCAATTTATCTGAGAGAGCCGACTTCCAGTAAATTGGTACAAGGAATTATTTCGGTAATAGGTGAAAACATGTTTAGCGTAACCTCAATTAAACATGGAAATATCTGCGAGACAAAGATCCAAGTGAATAGGGAAGATGATTTTCGAAAATTGTCCAACCAGTTGGAGAGGGAGACTAGGGACTTCTATACCTACCAGCTCAAAAGCGCAAAAGGACTCCAAGTCGTTCTAAAGGGTATAGACCCATGTGTTGATCCCGCGGAGATAAAAACCGGTTTAATGGACAAAGGGTTCAAAATCAAGAGCGTAGTGAATATCAGAAACCGTGAAAAGATCCCTCAGCCCATGTTCAGGGTAGAATTGGAACCTGGAGATGTTGTCTTAAAGAAAAACGAGTCCCATCCAATCTACAATCTCATTTATCTTCTGCATCGTAGAATTACCGTGGAGGAACCGCATAAGCGCATTGGACCCGTCCAGTGTGTTAATTGTCAAGAATTTGGCCACACCAAAGCGTACTGTAAATTGCCGTCTGTTTGTGTTGCGTGTGGGGAACTACATCCAACTGCTCTATGTAATAAGTCCAAAACTGACGTAAAAATAAAAAAATGCAGTAACTGCGGAGGTAATCATACCGCAAATTATAGAGGTTGTCCAATTTACACGCATTTGAAAGCCATAAGTACCAACAAGACGTCAGTATTACCTGATCATCATCAACAGCCTATTTTGGCATCGAGTGACAATTTCCCGCAATTGTTACGGTCCACTAGTCATGTAAACGCGCCTAGTTCTAGACAAGTTTCTTACGCTAACGTGGTTAAATCTAATATGCCAGGTTTGGAGCAGGCACCTAAATCACAATTTTACGAGCCTAATATTAACACTCTAGAGACTACATTGCAGACACTTGTCCAAACCATGAACACTTTTACGACCACTATGACATCCATGATGCAGGAAATGCTGAAAATGCAATCCACTATCTTACAAGCCATTTTAAAAAAATGATTTGTTTAAAAATTTGTTTTTGGAATGCGAACGGCCTCCGCCAACATAAAAACGAACTGGAACACTTCCTGATGGATAAGCAGATTGATGTCATGATGATTGCTGAAACTCACTTGACGGCGACAGCGTACTTCAAAATTAATGGCTACGTGTTGTATGATACTAAAGATCCCCGCGGAAGAGCATGTGGAGGATCGGCAATTCTTATAAAGAACAGAATAAAACATTATTTAATGAACAACATATGTGAGGATTACCTACAAGCAACAAACATTTGTATTGAATTCTGTCAATACAATTTTGTTTTATCATCAATTTATTCGCCGCCTCGATTTTCAATAAAAGAACACCAATACTACAGCTTCTTCAATTCCCTTGGAACTAGATTTTTAGTTGCTGGTGACTTTAACGCCAAACACACTTTTTGGGGTTCACGTCTGGTGACCCCGAAGGGTCGTGAACTCTTCAACACCATTGCTAAAATGGGATTAGATGTACTCTCAAGCGGGCATCCCACCTACTGGCCGACGGACCGACGGAAGATTCCCGATGTTATTGACTTCGGAGTAGTGAAAAATATCCCTGTAGAATCGATACAAGTGGAGCCTTCATTAGACTTGTCTTCAGATCACTCTCCTTCTATTATTTCAATGCGTTTCCTTCAAGGGAATGGCTCTCCATTTCGGGACATATCTAAAACCAGAGTAAGTTGGATAAAGTATAAAAAGTATTTAAGTTCCCACTGCACGGAAAATGTAGTGTTGAGAACTACCGAGGATATTGATGGGTCGATTGGCAAGTTTACTGAGGACATACGAAGAGCTGTACATCACGCCTCCACATACGACGTTGAGTGCAGAAGTGGGACAAATAGAACTTATTTCGCTGAACTCGATCATCTCCTGTCAGAAAAAAGAAGAGTTAGAAGAGAGTGGCAAATCCACAGGTCTCCTGAACTGAAAGCTAGGCTACGGGTATGCAGAGATATACTAAGAAATTTCTTAGAAACCCAAAGAATGGCTTCACTTAAATCTTACTTGGAGGGTCTTGATAGTACCCCACAATCTGACTATTCGTTATGGAAGGCGGCACGAGGTTTAAAAAGACCAGTTAGAGGAAAGCCTCCTCTGCGAAATCCGACTGGTGACTGGGCTAGAAATGATTCCGAGAAGGGGACTTTATTTGTTAATCATTTGAGAAAAGTGTTTACTATAAACTACTCAAATAATGCATCTGATTTGCCTCCACTCGTTATTAGACCTCCTGTACCTCTAAGACTAAACTTTCGTGATGTCCAAAACGCTATTGGTACTCTGAACCTTAGAAAGGCTCCAGGTATGGATGAAATCAGCAATAAAATGCTTGTGGAGTTACCTCGTGTAGCAAGAAAGATTATCCTCTTTATCTTCAACGCTATTTTACGCCTAGAATACTATCCTGCAGATTGGAAGGTGTCTATGATCACTATGATTCCTAAGTCAGGGAAGGACCACACCAAAGTGGAGTCATATAGGCCAATTAGCCTACTGCCGACAATTTCTAAACTGTTCGAAAAATTGTTAATGACTAAATTGACTCCAATTCTGAATGACACTGAATGTATTCCAAATCATCAATTCGGATTCAGAGCTAAACACAGTACCATCGAACAAACTCACAGATTGGTAAATGTGATAAGAGGGTCGTTTGAAGATAAAAAATACTGCTCCGCCCTTTTCATTGATGTGTCCCAAGCGTTTGACAAAGTTTGGCATGACGGTTTAATGCACAAAATAAAATCAACTCTGCCTGCTAACACCCATAAACTCATGGAAAGTTATTTATACGGTCGCAAATTTAAAATCAAAGAAGGTGATTTTTTAAGTACCGCTCAGCCAATTGAATCAGGTGTGCCACAGGGTAGCATACTGGGCCCTACTTTATATTTGATTTATGCCTCCGACATGCCGTCAGACCCCAAAATCCACACGTCAACTTTTGCAGACGATACAGCCTTTGTCAGCGTCCATAAGGACCACCAAGTTGCATCACGGAATTTGCAGAATTATGTTTATAAACTAGAGAATTGGCTAGAGCTTTGGAAAATCAGGGTAAATGAACAAAAATGTATTCATATCACTTTCACATTGCGAAAAGATACCTGCTCGTCCATCAGAATAAATAATCAAATTATTCCTCAACATAATGAAGTCAAATACCTCGGCATTCACCTCGACCGCCGTTTAACTTGGAAGTCTCATATTGAAGCGAAACTTACACAAATGAGATTAAAAGCAGTGCAACTTAATTGGTTAATCGGCAGAAACTCTACATTGAAATTGGATTGCAAACTTTTGTTGTACAATGCAATTCTAAAGCCAATCTGGAGTTATGGAATTCAATTATGGGGTACTGCCTCAGCATCAAACATTGAAAAAATTCAAAGGGGTCAAAATAAAATTCTACGTATAATTACTGCAGCACCATGGTATGTTAAAAATTCTCGAATCCACAAAGATCTAGGCGTGCCATTAGTAAAAGTCGAATTTACAAAATATGCGTCAAAGTATGTCAGCAAACTCGAACACCATCCAAACCCACTTGCACGAGACATCCTTAACTTTAGTGGCCACAATCGGTTGAGAAGGAGGGATACCCTTGCTTTAACTCAAGCGCAAAATAGATGACTGGATCAGCTGATGTGAAATTTTTTTAGTATCATAAAAATTTTTGTCTAGCACTGGCTGGGCTTATTATTTTCTTTTTAGTATTAAGATTTGAATACTTATTGTCATTTCAAATATGAAGATTCAATAAATAATTAACTGCAAAAAAAAAAAAAAAAAAAAAAAAAAAAAAAAAAAAAAAAAAAAAAAAAAAAAAAAAAAAAAAAAAAAAAAAAAATTGTAATTGCTATTATTAATGTCCAAGGTACAGCCAGTTTGCTGAATTGGTAAAAAGTTTGGATCAGAATTAATGAAACTATATCACTATAGTATTCGCATCGCAATAGAGAGTAACCCCCCCAGGTGTAATTTACACCAAATATTGGTGGAGAGTATATCAGATTCGGCACAGCCGAATATGACACTCTTAATTGTTATTATTAAACAAAATATTATCATAATAACGATAAATTCATAATAAAACATTGGAACAAGGAGCCGAATTAACATGATGTCCCGCTGAAATGAATCTTAACATGCTTTTCTTGTCCAGCATTATTAAGTTATTGTCATAAATAGAATTGAGTAGTTATTTACCAATGAAAATTTATTAGGTTTTTAATTCAAAACGACACATGTCGACATGTTAACTATATAAATAACTTCCGAAATAAGTACTTCTTATGTATTAAAACCAAACTCCCATTTTACCCAAATAAATGTATAGTACAATTATTATTAGTTCAGCAAGTACTTGTCATGATTGTGAGTTGTGGGAAAATTAAGATTCACATGCAGGCGTCTCAATACAATACCAATAGTTAAAATGGATGTGTAAAAATAATATAAACAAATACTGCTCCCAAATTGGAGCAATCAGAGATTCCTCAATAGGTCATCAAATGTTTATTTTAGGTCATGATGATGTATTTCGGTTTGTCTATCAATCTCATCCAATTGTAGCGAGTGCAGCGATATTCGAAAGCATTGAAGAATTGATTGTCGTCAATTCAAAGACAATGAAAGTTTAAAAGAAGCCAAAAAATCTTTAAAAAGCTAAAATCGAAAAATAATCGAACTAATGATTATGATTTACAAAGAAGGTGGAATACGTTAACATGTCACCGCTTGACAATTTTGTCAACTTTCTGATATTGTTGCAGCACGATTTCATACAAACGAACGAACAAACAAACAAGCAAGCAAACAAACAAACGAGTAAGCTGGCAACCACCAATGAATGCAACAGTGAATGCAAAGCTTCGTAAACTAATACAAGATTATAGTGAATGTCGTCGTCAACTAGAGCTGAGATCGTTGCGGTGGTGTTGGTAGTTGTTGTTGCTGCAGCATGCACGATGCTATGAGACGAATTGTCTCCAATAATATCAACTTGTGTTGTTCAGCTATGCTGCACTGCACAGTGGGGTCGATCGCATAAAATATAATAATACAGAATTAGAAAACTACTGGTCGGATTTACGAAATACAACATCGTTCAATTTTACAAAATTTCGGTTTGACTTTATAATTCCCAACTGAAAAATTCAATTCTAACAAATCAACAAACAATTGTTCGATTCACAACCTGTTGCAGAGTTGCAGATTCATCTGAATTTACAATAGGTATACAATTATGTTGTTGGTAATTTTTTATAATTTTTAGTTAGGCTTGAGTTCATTAAATTTAATTTTCATTAAATTAGTTTTTTACTGAAGGTAGGAATTGTTTTTACAACATGAAATCTTATTAAAATTTTATTGATAATTTTTCTTGGCTGAGCTGGGGATCGAATCTGGGTTCGAGAAAAAACATAATAAAAACGAATGTATTCAGGGTTTCAAGACAAAGTCTTGACAGAAAGAATATGAAAAAACTGAAGAAAAAGAAAAGCAACATGTAAATAAATTGAAAAATGATAATTACAGCAAATTTCGAACCACCAGTACCACTGCTTAAAGATTGATGTTTGACCGTTGGCTAGCAGGCTATTTAGGTGTCGTATTAACTTCTCAAAAATTTCGTTGGCTTGAAACAACAGATACAAATGGTACCAAAAAAGTACAAAAACACAAATCTTTACCCTTTTTACCCTTTCAGTTTGTATGTTTTTAATAAGTTTTTTTCTTTTAATATTTAAAGGTTCGAGTCTGTAGATCACTTATTAAGATTAAGCACAAAATTTCACTTCGTACTCGTTTTTATTCCCTTGAAGATAGACTTACAAAGAACTACTCTTCTAATACACAACTTTGTGAAAACAGAAATGTAAAATAAAAATGCAGTTGCTTCATAACAAAGGCAATCTTTATTTCAGAGACAAATTTTAAAAATTTTCCACTTTTTGTCAATCCCGGTATCAACGTTATCTAAAATTAGTTTAGCCGTTTGCCTTTAGTGGGTTTCCCCTTTTTATCCCGACCTGGTCTAAGTTTTGTAAAAATATATAGCCTGTTCACATTTTTAAGAATTGATCTATCAATGTTTCAAATGTCAATAAAATCGGTTCAGCCGTTTAGGCGTGATGGCGGAACACATTTATAATATGTATATACGAGTATATGGATTACATTCTTGTTACTATTACTGTTTTCTTTAAGGTTGTGGATTTAGAATAATGCAAATTTATTATTAATTGACAAGATATTTCAAAACAACGTTAAAATTAAATCAGTCCCACTGTACAGTGTACAGAACAAAAATAGAAGCAAATAATGCTTATGACAATGTTGGCAACATCATTGAATGGATGTTGTACTATAACGAACGCTTCCACATCACCAACTCCTTAATTTGGATACAAACACCATGGTACAAGAGTTGCAGTGGCAGTTACAGTCGCATTAGTATGTATGAAGCAGAATCGTGGTGCGGCGGTGGCACGTTCATCTTCAATTTTTCTTTGTCGTCTCTGATGATTCAAATGTTGATGACGAAAACGTCGTCTTAGTTTTCGTAGTCGTTGTTTTGAATGAAAAATCTCTCTATGGCCTTTAAAGAGCAAAAATACTGAATGTTTGCCAAAATGTTTGAATGCGATCACGAACTTGACCTTTCACATAACCTCAAAAGAAACAAAAAAAAAATAAAAAATAAAATAACAGTCAGTCAGTTTAAAACGTTCAACTCTTCTTCGTTTAGCACACTATTTTTCCTTCTATACAAAAAAAAAACGAACATATGTATGTATGTACGAATATGAACTTCAATAAATACATTCATACATACAATACATATGTACATACATACTTATATATATATGCAAACTTATTTGAGCAACAGAATGTTGAATATTATTAATATTTTATACTACATACATACATACATACATATGAACCTATACATAATATTTTTCATTTCTTTCATTCTTTGATTGCTGGTTCGTTACTTTTCTATTTACAATAATGACTCTTTGTTTTTTGTTTTAGTAGGAGATATTATAAAAATCAGTTGAAATATTGACTGTCATATCGGACGTCAATTTGGTCATGACAGCTAGTGAACATATGTATGTTGGGTGACACCCAAACTATAATCAATATGAAATATTGTATGGTTTGGATATACGTCTGTATACTTATGCTCTTTACTCGTAAATATTATGAATGCACATGCACATGAATATTTGTATGTGATTTAATCATTTACGCCATATAATCATTCAACGTTCAACGTTAACAAATATAAATTATTCGCATAAAGCTTTAAGAGAAATATTTATTTGACGTATTGAGGGGAGGCTATAATGGCGTTATTGTAAGCAAACAATGCAACGTTAGTGTCCCTTTAAGTGTCATAACTAAAAATATGTACATAGGTACATAGTTTTCAAAAATATCTTCATAATTCCAATGTAATTCTAAGGTACAATTGTGAAATGTAAAAAGTTTTGAGAAGCTGTTAAAGCTGTTCATCAGACTTTAAGTTCATTAAATCACATTTACAACTTTGTCTAATATGAAGAAAACAGTTTATATGAGATACAATGCTAATGTAAATGTTTTTTTTATACCCTCCACCATGGTGAAATTATATATCAGGTGACAGCATAGCGCCAGCTGATTATTTTTTGCTCTATTCATGGTGAAATTCTTGATATCATGAAAATGTCAAAAACTTGTTTACAAATAGTCAAAGTTTAAGTTTATATTAAAAAGTTAAAAAGTATTGGAAAAAGTGAGTTTTTGTCGCCGTTTTATCTGCGTAAAATAAATAGTTTAAAAGTGTTAAGGAATTATGCCTTTATTCATAAAACTTACAACAGGTTTATATGAAGTTTATAAAACAAATTTTGTATGGAAATTTGCTTTATAAACCTGTTGTAAGTTTTTATAATTAAGAGGTTATTTTATATGAAATAAATGTTAGTTTTTATCCATGTTCGTATGTTTGTTTTCTTTATTCTATGCCAGATGTTTTTGACAGTTACGAAAATATTACACAAACAAAAATGTCTGTTTTTCTTGCCTTGTTGTAATTGTTGTAGCAATTCTGGCACCTGATATATAATTTCACCATGACCTCCACCTCTATACTTGTATGCATATGAGTTTGTCATTCTGTTTCTAACATTGAGAAATATTCATCTGATACCCAAGAAAGTTTACATATTCTTGATTCTTATGGAATTTATAGTGCATTTACACTTGTAATTTTCAAACTAGTTTATGATCATAAGCTACTTTCATAAACCATACCGTTTACATTAGCATTTTGGACAGTTAAGTGGTTTATCTTTGACAAGTCATAAGATAGCTGACTTTAATATTAAAAATTTAATAAAAATATGGACGTTGTTATGAAAAAAATTTCAAGTTTGTGTGTTTTCATCCAGGATGAATAAAATTCAATTACAGCTTCTTCTTTTAAAGAAAACTTTTTTTTATTTTTGAGCAAATGTCAAATGTGTCCACTTTGCCAAAAAAATTGTTGAAAAAACAGATTTGCATTAGCAGAAACTGGTTGTTTGTAACAAGTTTATCACAAAAGCTAGTTACAAAACCTGTTTTTGATTTGTATGGATAAACAAGTTTCTCAAACTAGTTTATCACCATAAACAACTTATAACTAGTTTATGGCGTAGGTGTAAATGCACTATTAAAGTCGATTGAGCTTTATCCGTCTGTCTTTGTAAAACACTCTCACGTCTAAAATACATAACAAAATTCAATAAAGTTTACAAAATTCTTCTAAGCAGTTTGATATTGAAAATCAGCAAAATCGGGGTTGTCTAAGAAGAGTTGTGGACCTAAATGTTTGACAACCTACATCAAAATATGATATTTTTAACTAGTTTTTTGCTATTTTCTTTAAATATTGTATTACAGATAATAGAATGAAATTTTGTATATGTTATTTCTATGATAAAAGGATAAACTGTGATGAAAATAAAAAGATTATGGCCATGATTTCTTATAGCCCTCATACAAATTTCTTCATAATATAAATTTCAACATCAATTCCTATAATATAGCAATATCAATTTAAATTTCAATACAATTATTTTTCATGTAAAACGAAATTTTATTCAGTTCGGTCCATTTTTGACAATAGACCATATAAACTTCACTTCCGAAATTCACTTAAATACGTATAAATCTGGTATAAAAATTGTTACCTGGTTAATATTCTACACAAATAATCCTTATAGATATATAAACTGCTGTATTGAATTTTATGATGATCGGCCCATAATTGGCCATATTTCCCATATAAAGACCACATCCGAAAAAGATATTGATCTTTGTATATATCTTACAAATAGCATAACTGACCTAAAACTTTACACAAATGTATATACGAGTATGTATATACAAAAATTATACTACAGGATTTTGTGAACTTCTGACCAATCTTACTTAAATACCCATAAAAATATTCTCTTATCGATATCGGTACCGATTAATTAATTCTTTAACCTGGTGAATATGGCAAATGAATGCCAATCTTTTATTTTATAAATATGTAGTTAAATTACACAAAAGATTTTTATAATAAAGAGACAAACTCTTCAAATAATGGTATGATAAAAATTTAAACAAATAAATTATGTTTGCGTAAATTTATCTTTCAAACAATATACATATATACATATACGTACGTACGTACGTATGTATGTATGTATGGATAAGGCTGAATAAGAAATACTAAGCAAGGATTCTCTAGCACTAACACCAGAGTAGTTTTTGTAATTTTCATTATATTTAGGTGGAGGGTATTAAGGATTCGGCACAGCCGAATATAACACTCTAACTTGTGTTTTTTTGTTAAAATATTAATAAACTTTTATGTTAAAAATACATGTTGCAATAAACGTTAACAATAAACAGATATTATTTGTATATTTTGAATTGTATGTGTTATATTAAGTTTGTCATTCCATTTGTTACACATAGAAATATTAGTCGCTGGCCCTAGAAGTATATATATTTAGGGTTCCCATAAAATTCTAAGAGGATCTAGTTCTTACAAAAGACGGACTGGGTCTTTTGTAAGAACTACAAATATTTATTGTTGAGCAGTGCTGTTTGGTATCAGAAATATTTGGCATTGAAATGGGCATTATGGGTATACTTGTAACTAAATATTTTCCATCATTTAAAATTAATTAAATTACTATAGGGCCTAACACGAATGCGGTAATTTGGCCCCTACATTATATTGGTGATCGGTATATAAGCACTGTAGAATATAACACTTTTAGGCCCGTTTTCTCAATGTGTCGACAAACTGTCGATATAAATTTATTAGACTGATAATATGTCCGTTAACAATTTTGGTTTTTTCAATATACCGACAAAAAAATTATTTTCATTTGGCAATACCTCTCAAAATTTATGTGAAACTCTGTCTTCAAGTGACAAGTTGTTGCCATAAATCAGCTGTTTTACAAATGTGAAAAAATAAAAAAAAAATAAAATCAAGAAAACAAATATTTTAAATCTTGGAGTATTAAACTAGCATCACATACATCCTGGACATTAAAATATCCTTTGCGGTTCCGGAATATTTCCCCATAATCTCCTCCCGGTGATTGAATTTGTACATGTGTACAGTCGATCGTAGCAACCACCTTTGGAAATTTGGATATTCGAAAAAATGCATCCACAGTAACTGTAGCGGTTCATTAAATTTAATAAAATCTCCGGAGAGAGCTGCTATTGCCTTAGAGACGTCTCTTACTGCACGGTAAGCAGAAGATACGCTTACTTTAAAAAAACTTCCCGGCCGTTATAAGAAAATTGCCAGTGGCATAATATCGTAATGTTAGCAATAGTTTAATTTCGGGTGTAAGAACATGATTTCTGTCCGTCATTGAGGAAATTTTGTCGGTAATCATATCAAGAACCATTTTAAATGTTGCCTTTGATAGCCGGAATCTTTTGAAAAATTCATTATCATCCATGTCTGCCAGGTAGTTAGGTCTGGCATGATAAACTCTTTCAACATTCACTTGGAATTCATCTTCTTCGAGTTCATCCTCCTCTATTTGTTCTAAAATTTTTTTAATTTTTTTTCTACAAAAACTCAAGGTATTGCCACATAAAAAATATGAACAGCAGTCAGCTGATTGAATTTATCTGTACAACAAATACATAAATAATCGGCAGATGAGAGCTGGTTAGTTTTGCGACAGAATAAAAGCAAATGAGACATTGAGAAAACCAACTTTCTTTAATCGGCAGTTTTTTGTTGGGAAAAAGATAATCGCCTAATGAGAAAACAGCCCTTATTTGTTTTATAGTGCGGCTGTAAAAATTTAACTATTTAACTATTTTGACAAAATAAAATGCAGGAAATAGTTTTTTTTTAATTGAAGTTTTTAGAGGTACTTTTGAATGGCACAAATATTACAATTAAATCAGCTTTCATATCACTAGAAAAAGATTTATGATTGTTAAAGAGATTTTCGATAACTATAAGGAATTACGGACTCTTTCTTACTAGACCGTTTTTAATAGAAAAGTAATAGCGAAATATTTTAAAAACCTCTTTGTGGTACAAAATGTTGGTCACAGTGTCTTTTTTTAGGCTATATGGAAAATTTGTATGAAATTTTGAAACCATTAAAGATGGCATCTTTGGTTATTATTGTTATTATTGTGATTTTGTTGGATCAACTACTCTGCAATCAATAGTGTAAAAATTATTTGTCGTTGTCTTTTTTTACTTCGACATGGTGTCGTCTTGCAGCTCATATACTGTGTGTATTAGTATGAGTTTTGCTTGATAACACAATAGTGGAAAATAGTCAGTGATATTTTGGAGTGGCACTTTGTTGCCAGCTATTATTACGCCTGCCCTCATCGAGTGCAGCAATCACGGATTGTTGTCTGTATACATTACAGATCCTCCAATTGAACATTTGAATTTAACTTAAAGTCTTGCTTTTGAGGTCGTATGTATTCACTTATTTATTCACGATGCAAAATAGACTCGGCCCGCGTGTTGCAGCATCTGCTTAACCTAGAACCTATGCACCTTTCATTTTACGCTTACATCCCAAAAGCAAAAAAAAAAAATGAAGAAAAAAACAACTAAAACCAAAAGAGTATTGAACATTTTTCCTACATACACATGCATAACTATTCATTCACTCGTTCATGTAAAGACACATAATGTGGCGCGATCCCCAAGGTGGAGAGTAACTGGCGAAGTAAATTGAAACAACACCACAACAAAATCAAACAATCTAGCGAACAAAAAAGTTAAACAACAAAAGAAAAACAATCGGCGAATAAAGCAAACAACGGATTTATTTATGAGATATTTTGGTAGCATAAATAAATCAAGTTGTGGGGTATAACGTCGATTTTCCCACCGCTCCTAACTTTCAGGTTAGTTCAGCACTGCCCTGCTCTGCTCTGCTCTGCTCTGGTGTGCTTTGCTCTGTTTAGTTTATTTTGCTTTTCCTCTTTTAGTTTTTGTAGCTTTTTTATGTCCATGGGTAGCTTACGATGTTAACTCCTAATCACTATGGTCATCCATCCGTTTGTTGTATGTTCGTCCATTTGTCCGTCCTTCAGTGGGAAATTTATGCCTGTGGGAATTCACACAAATCGTGTTGAATTTGGGCAAATAAACTTCTTCACGTAAACGCCACCACTAAGAACATGTAATTTGAGGATTAAGTTAGTTCATATCAATGTTTGTTGTTGTAGCTGTTGGTGTTGTGTACACAAGCGCCGCTTTAACTAACTGATCGTAGTCAGAGTCATCGCCATCGCCATCGTCATTGTCATCGTTTATTGTTTAAGCCTCTCTTTCTCTAATGTTTAAAATAAACAAAACTGCAACATAAACAAACAACAGCAACTGCAACTGCAACAGCAGAATGATAACTTGATACCTATGTCGATTTAGTTATTGCTGTTGTTGTTATTACTACGTTGCATTCATCACAGCTAAACACGTTGTCTTGCATTTTAAACAAATTGTTGTTAATATGGTCTTAACATGGTTTTTAACATAATAAAACTTGATCAATTACATGCCTATCAAACATTTTACCCAAGTATCTATGTTAGTATTAACTACTACTCGCAAGTGTACATGTATGCATGTTTGAACGTGTAGGAGCTTCCAATAATAGAAAAACGTTAGCGACACTCAAAGCAAATCGTCGACGACTGTTTCTAACAAGTGTGCAACAATATTGGTCATCTTGTCGTTGACACTCAACAACAATGACAATATTGTTAATTTAAGTATTCATCGACAACTGCATAGGATATGATTTTACCATATTGTTTTCATCACTTGCATGTAGGTAGGGCATTTGTCCTTCATCTTGTCCTAAGTTGGGCTTATTATCCCATTTTTTCATTAACACACTTATGGCCAATGATTTTATTATTTAACAAATAAGAATTTATTTAAAATTTAAGCAATAAGAATTGTGCTGTGTGAACACCAAAGAAATTGAAAGGAAAAAATTGCATAAATATTTTAAAAAAAAAAATTGCTTCGTGTAAATAGGGACTAAGCATTCAGAAATACATTGCTTCCGAATTTAAAAATATTTCACTGAGATCTATTTTGTTTAAAAGTTATTTCACGCTACTAAAACCTGTGATAGTCATATCCTTCATATATTTTAAATACGAGTAAACTCTTTTAGTAACTTTTGTAATATTTAATATTTGTCATAAAATGCTTCATTTGTGCTCCACTATATAAAAGCTATGAAAGGATTTTAGAAAAAAATAATTTTATTTATTCTTTATTGTAGTTTTTATTGATATTTATTGATTATGTATAAATTTTGCCGTCGAAAACCCAAAATATTTGCTTCGGGTTTTTAAAATTTTTAATAAATGTAAAAGTAGTACATATATTAGTTCCCCTTTGTAAATTATCACATACATATTTATAATCGTATGTGCTTAATTTTATGAATTTAGAGTCTAAATTTTAGACACACTTTGATAGAAAAAATAAAAAAGAATTATCAAAAGAGATATGAAGTACGGTTAAATACGCTTTATCGATCAATATAATTCCCTGTTTCTAAGTTCATTTTGTTTGAACAGGTTTACCGATTCGGTAGAATAGAGTATCAAATTTAAGGGTGCTGTAGCTTAATCATTCAGTATGAATTGGTATTTGTAGCCTGTTTTCGATTCCCAGCCGCTGTCACTCAAACAACATCAGTTTGTGATAATTATTAGTTTTCTATCTATCATGACTAATGTTTATCACAGCGCCCTCCTTTGGTGGTATATATCATTGAAACGCCACCGAAGTAAAATAATTAAATAAAGGCTAAAAAAACAAACTAACAAAAATAATGCGCCTACTCACCACCAGAGGCGTTGCAATGCTGCACTAAAAACAAACATAATGCGCAATTGCAGAGTTGTGATATAAAGCTTTCTTCTACTTTCACCACCTTTACTTTATCAATCTATCTATCCCCTTTCCAAAGAAAGTAACGCAATTATATATAGGCATATTAATTGCCTCTCTTCTCTTTAAAAAAAATATGTTTTTTATGTTAACATTCAAAAACCCAACATTATCCCAAAACATATTACAGTTAAATCCCGATAAATCGCAATTCCCGATATTTCGTAATAAACTGTCGGTCCCTTCAAAAAATTTCGTTAATTCGTAAAATTTTCATACGACAATGATGGCAATTAATAAATTAAGATTTTATGTCTCCAATCATACTGTGGACAAAGCAATTTTTAATTTCTTCCATGAGAAAAGTCTGAAACAGATGCAAATCACTCATTTTTTTCTAATTAATTTTAGATAATGTAAATATGTATATTATGTTCAGAAAATAATTTTGTCAGTGTTTTTTTTTTATACTTTATACGTTTTTGTTTGCTATTACAATTACACGTATTTGCTATTTTATTTTACATATTTATTTTGTATTCTATTTTTAACAATTGTTTTTAATGCTTTTTTGTCGTTTTAGAAACTAAACCCCGTTAATTCGTATTTATTTTAACCCCTTTCAATCGAAAATTCTTACGAATTATCGGCTAAAATCGGCAAAATTTCAGTTTATGGGGGACACCCCTGGGAAAAAAAAAAATGCCACGCCCCCTTAAATGACCCCAGGAGTGCGAAAATCATAATGAATAAGGGGGCTCACGCCCCCTATGGGCGTGGCAGTCAAAAAACGACCCGGCGCACCTACGTAGACAATATGGGTATCAAATGAAAGCTAATGTCTTCACGATTCCAAAAATAGCCGTATCGTCCAATTCACGACCCCAGTCGTGAATGTCAAAGGCAGTAACGCAATCCATATTTAGTGATGTTCTCGTGTCAAGAGTCAAATCATAAATGAGGATAAGTACAAAATTAAGAAACGAGGAAAACTCTTGAAAGCTTCTGATTGATTAATGAAAATTTGTTATACTGGCTTCGCTTAGTAAAGTTTTTCTGCGTGACCGGCCTACGGCCGGGCTTAGGGGTTTTTAACTCCAGTATGTCTTAATTCTAGACGGCGGGGATCTCGAGTGCTCGGCCTCTGGCCGAGCTAAAAAGAAATAAACAAAAAAAGTCCTTCCCCCATTTTATAAAAATTAACATATCTTCTTCAAATTCTGGACGATCTGGCAACTACGGGTATTTTTGGAATCGTGAAGACATTTCCTTTCATTTGATACCAATATTGCCTAAGTAGGTGGCATGGGTCGTTTTTCACCCCCGCCCCTATTTAACAAAAATGGCCGTATCGGCTGCAAAAACCGCCCGATCTGGCAACTATGGCTATTTTTGGAATCGTGAAGACATTAGCTTTCATTTGATACCCATATTGTCTACGTAGGTGGGCCGGGTCGTTTTTCGACTGCCACGCCCATAGGGGGCGTGAGCCCCCTTTTTCATTATGATTTTCGTACTCCTGGGAACATTCTGAAGGGGATGGCATATTTAGATTTTTTCTCTAGGGGTGTCCCCCATAAACTGAAATTCAGCCCTAAAATCAAGTATAAAAAATTTGTATAAAATGTGTATTTGAAAAACAACAGTGATAAGTTGGCATAAAATATTTTCAAGTGTACATGTTTTGGAAAATTCGACAGATGATGTTGTTTATACTGATGATATTAATGTAGAATGTATTTCGATTTTTTACTGTAGATAGAAAAATCGTTAGAGGTCTTGTTAATCATGCAAGTGTTAGTTAGAAACAAAAAAGTGGCGATGACAACAAACCAAAAGTATAAAAACAACAAAATCAAATAAAGGTTTTCAATTGAACACAGTTATTGCACTTAACAAAATCCCAACTGAGGTGTCAACCAGCAATGATGTGTATTTATGGCTAAAGTGAAGTTTGTAATTTATAGGGTTGACTTCGATTTAATACTGTCAAAAAACCGCTCCTTTGTTAGCTGGTGACATACATACGAGCACATCGTATAATACTTACAGAAATGTTTTGAGCAGTGTTGCCAATACACCCATCTTAGGGCTATATTGACCTTTTTATATGCCATTCATCTTCGAAAAAACAAATGGCAAGTCCTAATACCTCTAAAATTTAAGTTTCCAAAATATCCGATTTATCTATTTTTAAAATTAGGATTTGACATTTGGTTAGGATTATTTGGTTACATTATTCATACATGGTGTTCATATTTCTTATTTATTTATTTATTTATTTATTAATTAGCAGAATAAGAAGAGGTTATAAAATTCAAATTAAAATTTGTACATAACTTAGATTTGTGTTCTTATTTTGGATTTGATTTTAGTTGTAAAACTAATCATTCATCACAAAATCTGTTATTATTACAAAAAAATAAATAAAAATTATATAAATTCTACTCTCAATTACATACATTTATTAATTTTAGGTATAATGCATTTACAACTATTGTGCACATATCAGAAAACTTACAGCGTTATTATTTCGAATAAATAATTACAAAAAATACAAGTTTCCAAAGATGGCCTATATTTTTTGGGCTATTTAGCATTTTTGGCCTGTTCACAAGTTGTTTTAGCCACTTTGCTATCTCTCGGCAACACTGGTTTTAGGATTTTTTATAGTCTTTGTTTTGTTGCTTCAAAGTTCTTCTCCGTCATTATTGGGTTTGTTATACCCTACGTCACCATAGAAGGAAAAGCTATTATCATTTTGTACTCCTGTTTGTTACACCCAAAAATAACTTCACACCCCTGGCATTCAACACAGAACCTGACGGTCGTTTGACTGATTGCCTTGTGAGAAAAGTACTTAGCTCCCATAAAAATGTCCTCTCGGGATAGAGTTAATATCTAAACATCAATATGTTGGAATTTATACATGTGTATATAAATAATAGATACAATTTTGTGAGGATCAGTCCACTGTTGACCCTATCACCCATATAACTAAGAACTACTCTGCCTTAAACGACAAATGCATTTTTTATAAATGTCACATTTAAGTCACCATAATTATCTTATGTAATCATAACTAGTGCAGGGTACCATATAGCCGGACTTGCACGAATATATATTGTTTACTCGTTTATGTTTTAGTGGTTGAGTTACATTGATATCTACTCGTAAGTCTAAACACGCTGTCGACACATAATTATGTTAAAGGATTGACAAAGTCTGCAATGTTTTGGACGATTTTGATGAGTACGATTGCAGTACACAGAGTACTTGTACACACACTTAGTTCAAAGCAATGCTACCAGTGAGTGAGCGCCAAGACGGCGATCATCGGGCTGTCATTTGATGACATTTGGACAACATTTGGCGACAACAATTACGTGTGGTTACATGAAAATAAAGTACTTGTGCGAATACATACACACATGCATATCTACTATCTACTTACTTACATACATAAATATATATGTACATATGCTTGTAAGTATGTATGCATCTCTTGTACACGAGTGTGTATGTAAACCTTTATTAAGTATGTACATACATGTAAAGTTCCATCAATACCATTGACTTAATATGTACTACCTGGTAGTCAATATCATACTGATTCGAAGAAGTAAACATAGATCAACGTTGGTGACTACTTTTTGGCCAATATGTACTCGTAATTGAATGAAGGTCCAAGTTACCCAAGTTGTGGCTACACTTGAAAAAAGAAGTGTACAAAATCTAATCGAAAGAAAACTAATAAAAAATAACAAAATTATACACGTTACCTAATTGTTAAAGAAATTGTATTAGTTGCTTATGAATGATGAATTCCATGAAACAAACATCTCAATCAATTTGTACCTGGGTAAGCACAAGCTTATTCGAGATTTTAATGTAGGGAAAACTGAAATAATTTTGGTATTTTGTGTATTTAATCAGTCGTGTCTTATCACGCTGTAGTCGCATTTTACTGATTTAAAGATTACTAGTGTCTGTTCTTCATGCATCACATTGTCTTATCAAAAAAACACTATAATTGCACAATATATTTACAAAATAAACACAAAATTTTGTTTGATTTTAAAGTGTATTAAATCAAATCAATAGAATATTTTTCCCTTTTTTTCAAAAATTTAAATCTGCAACAAAATCGCTAGTTGTCAAAGAATAAAATGGAAATATTTAAAGGATATGTGTTTACCGAATCGGAAAACTCTTTCCTAGAGTTCAAGATATGCATTACGAAATGCATGTTTTTATTTTTTGGGTTACAAACAATTTAAATTATTAATGACATTTCAATATTGTTTTATATCAAATTTATCTTAATTGATATTGTACATACAGGGTGGCGCAAAAGTAATCCTCCTATCAGAAAATTCTATAAATTTAGCGAGGCCCCTAATGTCAGTTCTGTTTTGACATTTGTCTAGTAAACACATGCGAAATATACGTTAATAAACAATGTTACGCTACACTGCTCCAGAACGCGGAATATTGCAGAACTGACATTAGGGGCTAATCGCAAAATGTATAGCATTTTCCTGATAGGAGGATTACTCTCGCTCCACCCTGTACATACTTGTACAATTAAAATTCGAAATGTAATGTTCAACTTAAAGTTTTAAAACTACATATGAAAGATAGTATTGCTCATCTGTGGGAGAATTTTTTAAACTTTTATTGATTTTTAATATTGCCAGTTCTTCAGAATGGATTTCTAACACAAAACAACAGAAATCCAGGTGCAGTAGAAACAATAAAGTGTATGGCGTTAACCCTTAAATAGTGAAGATCGAATTTCGCTTTATTATACCCTTCACCTTCATGAGAAGGGTATATGTATATAAGTTTGTCCGTGTGTAATTTCCACAATTAAATTTTCCGACCCTATAAAATATATATATTCTGGATCCTTATAGATAGCGAAGTCGATTAAGCCATGTCCGTCTGTCTGTCTGTCTGAGTGTTGAAATCAGTTTTCTGAAGTCCCCAGATACACTCGGGATCCAAATCATCAATAATTCTGTCAGAAATTTGATATTTTTTGTACATTTTATTGCAATATTTTGAAATATATTGCAGGTAATATCATGAAATTTTGTACACGTTGTTTTTATGATTAAAGAAGAAAGTGTGCTGAAAATAGTAACAATCGGTCCATGATTTCTTATAGCCCCCATACAAATATATATATTCCCAAAATATGGCTTAATGATAAATAAATGCCTTTAAAATTGGAATATCAAGACAAAATTCAGCAAAAATAAGTTTTATGCAAAACTAAATCGCAAAACGAAATTTTTTTTAGTTCGGTCCATATTTGACCATAGACCCCATATAACGTCCACTTCCAAAATTCATTTAAATACGTATAAAACAGATATAAATAATGTTAAACGGCTAAAATTTTACATAAATACTCTTTATAGGCAAATAAATTATTGTACCAAATTTTATAGTGATCGGCCCAGAACTGGTCATAGCTCCCATAGAAGGACCACATCTGAAAAAGACATTTTTCCCTATATATATTGTATAAATATCGGTACCGACTCAAAACTTTGCACAGATCATTTTAATATATAAAAAAATCATCCCACAAAATTTTGGTCTATTTTTAACCGTATGCCCCATATAAAGCCCTCTTCCGAAAATCACTTCAATACTCATAAATCGCTTATAAATAAGGGTACCAATCCAAAATTTTACACGGATCATTAACATACATGCCCAAAATCAAACTGCTGGATTTTGAGAATATCGGTCCATACTTGACTATATCTCCCACATAAGGTAAGAATTGGTAATTAAATCAATTAAAAATAGTGAAAATTAGACAAAATTTCAAAATATTTAACATAAATTATGTTGGTCGTAAAATTGTCTTTCAAACAATATATCAAATACTAATAAAATTTGCACTAAGACTGAATAGAAAACACAGAATTAGGATATTCTAGTCTAGTGTAGTTTCTGTATTTCTTATTACGTTTAGGTGAAGGGTATTTAAGATTCGGCACAGCCGAATATAGCACTCTTACTTGTTTAATTATGTTTGCGTACATTTAACTAAATAGAGACTCGTTATACATATTTTCTTCAAACTACTTGACGCTTTTACTTTACAATTAAAAAGAATCCGGTTTATTTAAAGGAAATAAACCACCGTTTTTAAAAGGTAAAAACGTAACAATATATATATGTATGTATGTATGTATGTATATAATATAATTATGCATCCACAACAAAGGTGAAGGGTGTATAAGATTCGGCATAGTCGAATATAGCACTCTTACTTGTTTGGGATTGATTTTTTATGGAAAGATAACATATGATATATATTTAAACCTATCCAGTAAGTGATTTTGAGGTATACATTAAGATGGATATTACTAGGGTTACCATATTCATTTTGAGAAAAAGAGGATGTCGACCAAAAAAAAAACCGGACATTTACCCTTAAAAAGAGGAGAATACTCTGTAGCAAAATATTAAATGCAGTCGGTAGTTACACGTGGGTAAAAAAACGTTAAAATTACAAAATTCTTTTTATCGGTTAGGTAAGGAAAAGTACTTGGTATCAACTCTAGTAGTTATCTATTTGTTAAAATTACGGGCATAATACCGTAGACAGACGACAGAGTTAATGCGCATTA
The DNA here is from genome assembly GCA_916048285.2 of Bellardia pandia. Lineage (NCBI taxonomy): Eukaryota > Metazoa > Arthropoda > Insecta > Diptera > Calliphoridae > Bellardia > Bellardia pandia. The sequence goes on from OU696533.1 coordinate 68,396,666, forward strand.
AAAACTCACTAATGTGAATTAAGATTTTACCGTGACAGACGACAGTTTCTGCATTTAAACTGCATTTAGGTAACAGCTGTTTGTTTGTCAACAACTATTTAATTATGAAAAAATTTGTTTGGCATTTGCTGAAAAAACAGTATTTCTTTGAAAAAAGCTGAAATTACTTTCGCTGAAACTGTTTCATAATGCAAAACTTGTTCATGCACTAGCAACCATCAACCTGAACGTGTTGCTACATGTGGGGACCGCAGTGGGACACTCTGAAATAAGAGAAAGGCAACTGTGGAAATCTATTTTTATTATTTTAATTTTACAATTATCTTCTTCTTATTTTAGAACAGTAAACAATTTGATAACATATTATTGATTTTCGACGATGTTGCCATATTGAAATAGCTAAATGCAGTATAAATAAATTCAGTTTGATTTTGTGTATTTACGTCTAACTTAATGCGCATTAAAAATGGATAATTCACAAGTTAATTTGAATTAAGACTGTTAATGCAAATTAACTGTGTCGTCTGTCTACGCTATTATAGCGTAGACAAAGGCCAAAAGCCAAAGCCGTTTAAAATTGTGAAGGCGCATATGGCGGCTAAAAAGCATCAAACACAATTTGTTTACACAAAAAAACATGTCATGACATCGTGTGTATTTAAAAAAATGTATACATCAATGCCAACAATACTTTCGATGCAATAAAACGAAATTATAGATTAAAGTTTTAAAAGTAGGACAAACCCAGGACACTTGCAAAAAAAGAAGTAGGACTGCCCCGGACGCCCTAAAAAAGAGGACGGTGTCCGGGGAAAAGAGGACGTATGGCAACCCTAGATATTACACTAATTTATATACCCACCACCAATATGTGCAACACTTTCGAAGTTAAAAATGAATGTATAAAGGGAAAAAAGTATTTTTTGCCTCAAAATTTATTTTATTAAAATAAACAAAAATAAGTAAATAAAATAAAAATAGAAAATTATAAAAATGTTTACTTAATTTTTTTTAGTAGTTTATGGCCTGAAGTCTGGAGTTATTGGGGAAAATTTATAAAAAAGGCTATAAATGACACTTTTTTAAATAAAAACAAAAATGGGATACCTTCACTTAATTGTAACTAAATAAATAAATAAATTCTTAATTTTTCTAAATTTGTTTCATCAAAATCGGACAAGTGGTTCTCGAGTTATGTTAAACTACGTTTTTGCCAAAATGTTACATACAACTAAGCGAGAAAACATCAAGATAAGGAAAAAATTTAAAAGGTCATAAAAAAAACTGACACATACGAATGCCAAACCCTTTGAGGGTTTTAATATACTGACCTAGTACCATCACCCTGACTTGGAATTTCTCACCCTCCAGATTGGCTGTTGTACTGTGTTATAAATGAAGTACTATTGCTTCCGCAATTTTTACAGCATTTAAGTATATACAGTACTTTTCGCTTAAAGGCACATCGCTTAGTTGCACACAATGTTGTGACTATATCGCTAATTTTTTATATGCCACGATATGGCATATAACCAACATCGGATATAAACAATTTATGTGATTATAAAACAGAAAACAGATTTATTTCATTTATATACTTATGTATAGTATGTATGCATATGTATTGTATACGTTATAAAGAAATATGTACATAAATATTTTGTGCGCCAAAAGGCAGGGGCCAAATTACCGCATCGTGATCGATGATTTCGATATCGAAATTATGATAAAATGTACTAAATTTCTTGCTCGATATCGAATGCCATAATCTCAAATAAGAAAATTACGATCAATTTTACTTGATATCGAATGCGGTAATTTGGCCCCAGTACTTATATGTATATTCAGGCATGTGATGGAAATCGAAAACGAATGAGTTTTAAAAGTTAAATTTTTCGTAATATTTCTGTATTGAAAAACTTTTATCACATAAAATATAAAGATATTTGGCTATTAAAGTGAATCTTAAAACAAAAATTTTAAAAATTAGATTATAAATGCATTAAAATGTATTTCCAAAACTGATTCGTTTTCGATTTCCATCACATGCCTGATTGATTAAATATCGTTAAAAAAAAAAACAAAAATGTCAAAATTGTTGTTGTAAAATACAATTTGATTTTTAGTACATTTTATTGGTTTGTAGCTTAAATTGCTATGTAATATTACCAAAATGTTAATGACAATATCCTAAATAATTTACATGTAAGTAAGCTGTAAATAACCACACATAGGTGGCATATACATATGTCAAATGTGATTATATCGCTCATGGACTATATCGTTAATATTTTGTATGAATTTGACTTATAGAGGGCTGTAAAAACGAATATTTTGGACCATATCGCTAAATGGACTATAAGCGACGTGACTATAAGCGAAAAGTTGTAGAGCAAAACATTTATTAGTGGGAATGCCATATTCCAGGGCGATATTTGTATGTGACTGAGTGATAAGTGGGACAATTTTAAGCATTTTCCAAATAAATATTTGACTTTATAATTTTTGCTTGTAGTTTTAATCCATTAATCCATCTGCTTTGCAAACTTTAATATTTTTTAACATGGTGTATAATGGAAAATCAAAGTTCTGCCAAACATAACACTGGCCAACAAATTAGGCAAAAAATTTTGACTGGCGAAACGAAGTATGTTTTTTAGCTAATCTGGCTGCGCTGAATTCGAATCTGGCAACAAAGTTGGGCTATCACGTCCAGTTTGTTTTTTATCGCATGCTGGCAATACTGTAAAATAGTTAATACTGACGCTACAATTTCACAGTTATTAATTTGACAAAAGCCTACATTCATTATAAATTTGTATAAAGGTAGAGTTTAAGCATGTCAGTGAGATCGTGTGTTACTAATCCGAGCTATTTTTGCTTTGTGTGTGGTGAATATCTGATTGGAAAAAAAGGATATGCAATATCAGAATCACTAAAATATGCATATCTACATTATTTTGGTTTTGCTGTCGGAAACTTGGACAAACCGTGGACACCGACAATGTTTTGCAATCGTTGCAGAACTATTTTATACAAGTGGTCAAATGGCGAGAAAATCTATTTAGATTTTTCAATTCCAGTACTTTGGAGAGAGTCAAGTAACCACCAAACTGATTGTTATTTCTGTTTAACAAAAGTTACTAGATTCAATATGAAAAATCGAAAAAGTATTACCTACCCTAATGTCCTATCAGTTTCCAAACCAGTTCAACGTCTATCAACTGATCCACTACCAGTCATTCCCGGTGCTACGAGCAGTGAGTCCGAAATATCTTACGGCAGCAGTTGTAGTTTGTATGAGGCTGATAGTGAGCGCCATTTAGTGACTCAAGCTGAGCTGAGTGATCTAATTCGGGACTTGCATTTAACGAAGCAAGACGCAGAAATACTTGCTTCACGCATGCAGCAGTGGAAACATCTTGCAACTGGTACGAAAGTAACAATCTATAGAAAAAGAGGTTTGGAATTGACTGCATATTTTGAAAAGAAAGGCTCTATTCTGTACTGCACTGATGTTAATGGTTTATTTCGAAAAATGAACCAGCCATATGACAAAACTGAATGGAGATTATTTATTGATGGCTCTAAGTACAGTTTAAAGGCACTTCTTTTACATAATGGCAATAAAAAACCATCCATACCAATTGCTCATGCCATTAATACGAAGGAAAATTATGAGTCAATGACTGAAATTTTGACATTACTTAAATACAATGATTATAAATGGAATTTCTGTGGTGATCTTAAGGTATGTGATTTAAATTTCTTTACATATGTAATATACCTATACATAGATGATCGTAAATAAAAGTTTTTATTTTTAAATCTGCTTCAGGTCATTGGTTTGTTGACTGGTATGCAAGGAGGTTTCACAAAATATTGCTGTTTCCTGTGTCTATGGGATAGTCGCGCCACACTTCATCATTACCTCAGAACAGAGTAGCCAAAAAGGACTGAATATTCACCAGGAAAACAAAACATTTCAAATAAACCATTAATTGATCCAAATGATGTTCTTCTTCCACCGCTGCACATAAAATTGGGTCTTTTTAAGAACTTTGTGAAGGCTCTGGACAAAGATGGTGCAGCATTTAAATATTTGTTAAAAGTTTTTCCTAAAATTTCATATGCTAAAATAAAAGAAGGGATATTTGTTGGCCCTCAGATCAGGAAGCTTATCAATGATCATAATTTTTCGCAGTGTTTATCGGAGAAAGAATATACAGCCTGGGAGTCTTTTAAGTGCATCGTGAAAAGTTTTCTTGGAAACAATAAGAGTGAAAACTACAGACAACTTGTTGCTGAATTATTGAAAAGTTATCATGAATTGGGTGCACGAATGTTACTCAAAATACATTTTCTCCATTCGCATTTAGATTTTTTCCCACAAAACCTAGGTGCTGTTAGCGACGAACAAGGGGAAGGCGCCCATCAAGATTTAATGAAAATTGAAAGAAACTATCAAGGATTTTGGGATAAAAGTATGCTGGGAGACTATTGTTGGACTCTAATACGTGAAACTGAACCAACGAAATACAAACGACAATCATATAACGCCATTCACTTTTGAAAACTCATTGATTTTTAAATAAACTAATAACTTTTTATGGAAAAATCTAATAAAAGCTTTTTTTTATATCTCGAAAACCTGACGTGATAGAGAAAAACCATTTACAGATTCGAATTCAGCGCACCAAATTACACTGGGAAATGTATTTGGTTGCTCCAGTCAAAAACCTTGTTGGCTAGTGTAATTATTCAGCATAATATCTACCAAGAAAAAGTAAAAAAAATAACCGTGTTCGACTGCATTTATTGTATTAAATAAAAATCTAATTTATCTAAAAATCATTAAAGTTGTTGTACAGTTAATTATTTTTGTAACAAGAGAAAATACAAAAAATATCTAATACATTTCAAATATCACATTTCAAATTCCTAATTGTTTTTGTTTTTAAAATCGAGTCATTATAGTACATAAATGTTTTTAGACGGACTAAAACAGTTATTTAAATTTTCTAGCACAAAATGTTTCTCGTTGTTTTTATACGCTACACCACCATAGTAGGGAGGGTATATTGGATATGTGCATATGTTTGTAACGCCCAGAAATATTGGTGCCACACCCACCTTAAACCGATCGACTCAGAATCATTTTCTGAGACGATTTAACGATGTCCGTCCATGTAAAGCTTGTGTGCAGAGTACAGGTCGCAATTTTGAAGATATTTCGATAAAATTTGGTACGTGATATTTTTTCGGCCCAAGGATGGATGGAATTGAAACTGGTGGAAATTGGTCCATTATTTCACCTGGCCCCCATACAAATGACCTCCCGAAATTGGGGTTTAACGGTCATAAATCTTTGAATTATGCAAGTATGCAAAGAAATTTCACCACAAATGACTAGTAAATGAAGTCACATCTACAAATTCTGTCCATAATTAGTCGTAGCTCCCATATAAGGCCCACTTCCGAAAATCACTTTAGGGACCATAAATCTCTTAAAAATGTTGTTATCCGAATAAAATTTAACAAAAATGAGTTTCTAATGTACAAATAGGATTACACCTAATTTTATTATAGTGAGTTCATAAATAGTCAAAACTCCCATTTAAGACCCTCTTCGTAATTCACTTTAACCTCCATAAATCTTTTAAACGTATTTACTATATCGAAATAAAGTTTAACACACATAATATTTGTATTCACGGAAGTCATGGCATTAAATTTTTGGATGATCGGTCCATAATAGGTCATATCTCCCATATAGCGCCCATATCTGAAAAACTGGTTTATTGATATACTGGGTGTAGGGTATTATATGGTCGGGCTTGACCGACTATACTTTCTTACTTGTTTTAATTAACTAAATGAGTTGACTGACCAAACTAGAAACTTAATGCCGGTATGTGGTGACCAAACTTAAAAAAACTAATGATTATTTGACACTACCATTATATTCCGTTTGTTTTGTTTCTAAATGAACAACAATAATATGGCCTAAAGCTAGTGGTAATATCTTTAAATCCACACATCTTGTTTTAATGAACTTCATGCTCGTACATATTTATGTGCATATGTAAATGATTTTAGATGTTATACTTTCATAGATTTGTATTTTTTTTTTTTTTTTTTTTTTTGCATTTAATTATTTATTGAATCTTCATATTTGAAATGACAATAAGTATTCAAATCTTAATACTAAAAAGAAAATAATAAGCCCAGCCAGTGCTAGACAAAAATTTTTATGATACTAAAAAATTTCACATCAACTGATTCAGTCATCTGTTTTGCGCTTGAGTTAAAGCAAGGGTATCCCTCCTTCTCAACCGATTGTGGCCACTAAAGTTAAGGATGTCTCTTGCAAGTGGGTTTGGATGGTGTTCAAGTTTGCTGACATACTTTGACGCATATTTTGTAAATTCGACTTTTACTAATGGCACGCCTAGATCTTTGTGGATTCGAGAATTTTTAACATACCATGGAGCTGCAGTAATTATACGTAGAATTTTATTTTGACCCCTTTGAATTTTTTCAATGTTGGATGCTGAGGCAGTACCCCATAATTGAATTCCATAGCACCAGATTGGCTTTAATATTGCATTGTACAACAAAAGTTTGCAATCCAATTTCAATGTAGAGTTTCTGCCGATTAACCAATTAAGTTGCACTGCTTTTAATCTCATTTGTGTAAGTTTCGCTTCAATATGAGACTTCCAAGTTAAACGGCGGTCGAGGTGAATTCCGACGAGGAATAATTTGATTATTTATTCTGATGGATGAGCAGGTATCTTTTCGCAATATGAAAGTGATATGAATACATTTTTGTTCATTTACCCTGATTTTCCAAAGCTCTAGCCAATTCTCTAGTTTATAAACATAATTCTGCAAATTCTGTGATGCAACTTGGTGGTCCTTATGGACGCTGACAAAGGCTGTATCGTCTGCAAAAGTTGACTTTGGGGTCTGACGGCATGTCGGAGGCATAAATCAAATATAAAGTAGGGCCCAGTATGCTACCCTGTGGCACACCTGATTCAATTGGCTGAGCGGTACTTAAAAAATTGCCTTCTTTGATTTTAAATTTGCGACCGTATAAATAACTTTCCATGAGTTTATGGGTGTTAGCAGGCAGAGTTAATTTAATTTTGTGCATTAAACCGTCATGCCAAACTTTGTCGAACGCTAGGGACACATCAATGAAAAGGGCGGAGCAGTATTTTTTATCTTCAAACGACCCTCTTATCACATTTACCAATCTGTGAGTTTGTTCGATGGTACTGTGTTTAGCTCTGAATCCGAATTGATGATTTGGAATACATTCAGTGTCATTCAGAATTGGAGTCAACTTAGTCATTAACAATTTTTCGAACAGTTTAGAAATTGTCGGCAGTAGACTAACTAGCCTAAATGACTCCACTTTGGTGTGGTCCTTCCCTGACTTAGGAATCATAGTGATCATAGACACCTTCCAATCTGCAGGATAGTATTCTAGGCGTAAAATAGCGTTGAAGATAAAGAGGATAATCTTTCTTGCTACACGAGGTAACTCCACAAGCATTTTATTGCTGATTTTATCCATACCTGGAGCCTTTCTAAGGTTCAGAGTACCAGTAGCGTTTTGGGCATCACGAAAGTTTAGTCTTAGAGGTACAGGAGGTCTAATAACGAGTGGAGGCAAATCAGATGCATTATTTGAGTTGTTTATAGTAAACACTTTTCTCAAATGATTAACAAATAAAGTCCCCTTCTCGGAATCATTTCTAGCCCAATCACCAGTCAGATTTCGCAGAGGAGGCTTTCCTCTAACTGGTCTTTTTAAACCTCGTGCCGCCTTCCATAACGAATAGTCAGATTGTGGGGTACTATCAAGACCCTCTAAGTAAGATTTAAGTGAAGCCTTTCTTTGGGTTTCTAAGAAATTTCTTAGTATATCTCTGCATTCCCGTAGCCTAGCTTTCAGTTCAGGAGACCTGTGAATTTGCCACTCTCTTCTAACTCTTCTTTTTTCTGACAGGAGATGATCGAGTTCAGCGAAATAAGTTCTATTTGTCCCACTTCTGCACTCAACGTCGTATGTGGAGGCGTGATGTACAGCTCTTCGTATGTCCTCAGTAAACTTGCCAATCGACCCATCAATATCCTCGGTAGTTCTCAACACTACATTTTCCGTGCAGTGGGAACTTAAATACTTTTTATACTTTATCCAACTTACTCTGGTTTTAGATATGTCCCGAAATGGAGAGCCATTCCCTTGAAGGAAATGCATTGAAATGATAGTAGGAGAGTGATCTGAGGACAAGTCCAGTGAAGGATCCACTTGCATCCATTCTACAGGCATATTTTTCACTACTCCAAAGTCAATAACATCGGGAATCTTCCGTCGGTCCGTCGGCCAATAGGTGGGATGTCCACTTGAGAGTACATCTAAGCCCATTTTAGCAATGGTGTTGAAGAGTACGCGACCCTTTGGGGTTACCAGACGTGAACCCCAAAATGTGTGTTTGGCGTAAAAGTCACCAGCAACTAAAAATCTAGCTCCAAGGGATTTAAAGAAGTTATGGTATTGGTGTTCTTTTATTGAAAATCAAGGCGGAGAATAAATCGATGATAAAACAAATTTGTATTGACAGTATTCAATGCAAATGTTTGTTGGTAATCCTCACTTATGTTATTCATTAAATAATGCTTTATTCTGTTCTTTATAAGGATTGCCGATCCTCCACAAGCTCTTCCGCGGGGGTCTTTAGTATCGTAGAACTCGTAACCATTAATTTTGAAGTACGCTGTCGCCGTCAAGTGAGTTTCAGCAATCATCATGACATCAATCTGCTTATCCATCAGGAAGTGTTCCAGTTCGTTTTTATGTTGGCGGAGGCCGTTCGCATTCCAAAAACAAATTTTTAAACAAATCATTTCTTTAAAATGGCTTGTAAGATAGTGGATTGCATTTTCAGCATTTCCTGCATCATGGATGTCATAGTGGTCGTAAAAGTGTTCATGGTTTGGACAAGTGTCTGCAATGTAGTCTCTAGAGTGTTAATATTAGGCTCGTAATATTGTGATTTAGGTGTCTGCTGCAAACCTGGCATATTAGATTTAACCACGTTAGCGTAAGAAACTTGTCTAGAACTAGGCGCGTTTACATGACTAGTGGACCGTAACAATTGCGGGAAATTGTCACTCGATGCCAAAATAGGCTGTTGACGATGATCAGGTAATACTGACGTCTTGTTGGTACTTATGGCTTTCAAATGAGTGTAAATTGGACAACCTCTATAATTTGCGGTATGATTACCTCCGCAGTTACTGCATTTTTTATTTTTACGTCAGTTTTGGACTTATTACATTGAGCAGTTGGATGTAGCTCCCCACACGCAACACAAACTGTCGGCAATTTACAATACGCCTTGGTGTGACCAAATTCTTGACAGTTAAGACACTGGACGGGTCCAATGCGCTTATGCGGTTCCTCCACGGTAATTCTACTATGCAGAAGATAAATGAGATTGTAGATTGGATGGGACTCGTTTTTCTTTAAGACAACATCTCCAGGTTCCAATTCTACCCTGAACATGGGCTGAGGGATCTTTTCACGGTTTCTGATATTCACTACGCTCTTGATTTTGAACCCTTTGTCCATTAAACCGGTCTTTATCTCCGCAGGATCAACACATGGGTCTATACCCTTTAGAACGACTTGGAGTCCTTTTGCGCTTTTGAGCTGGTAGGTATAGAAGTCCCTAGTCTCCCTCTCCAACTGGTTGGACAATTTTCGAAAATCATCTTCCCTATTCACTTGGATCTTTGTTTCGCAGATATTTCCATGTTTAATTGAGGTTACGCTAAACATGTTTTCACCTATTACTGAAACAATTCCTTGTACCAATTTACTGGAAGTCGGCTCTCTCAGATAAATTGGTGGGGGCTTAAACGTCTTCTTAGGAAGTTCTGGCTCATCCGTCTGGAGGAGAGCAAACCTATTATGATTATTACTCACGGTCTTAGGTGCTTTTGAATTTGATGACACTTGAGCAGACGTCGGGCTCCTCTGTCGCTTGAGAACGGTGATGTACTTATCCAAACCTACTTGTTTTTTTGGTTTGACTACACTATTTAGTGAAGATGATGTTTTCTCATCTGTTGAAATCACTATATTGGGCGAACAGGAACTACGCCGTTCTGCGGCTCTTGTAGTGAGAAGATTCTCCACAGATTTTTTTATGGATTCTTCCTCAGAGACCCATTTAGTTTTTCTAGACGAGCTAAGCTCTTTCTCAGAATTACATCTGAGAGGAACACTCATGCAATTTTTATGCGATTTTTAGTGTTTTTTTTAATTACCGATATTACCGTAGATTTTTTTTAACCTATTACGGGTTATTTTTTCACTTTTTTGTTTTTTCAACCTATTACACTTTTTCACCTATTACGATTTTTTCACCGAAAATTCAGCCGCACTAAAAGTAACACGTCCGAACAGTTCGATGAGATGAGACTGAAAGATTTGTATAAGTAAATTCCTATATGTTACTTGTAAATAATTCGGAATAGATTTATAATAATAAATTTTAATAAATATTTATCTGCTTATAAGTTTAATACAAAAGTAAAAAGTATGATGTATGATAAATGCGGTTTCAAAATTTTGTTCCAAATAATATTTTAAATCAGAATTATTTTAAAATACTTTGTGCGTTGTTGAATTTTAAAATGTCTTATCCACAATCGTATTTTGAATTTAAAATATATAAAAATTCCATTGGACTTGCAGCCCTTTTAGATGGGTTAAATGAGACAATTTTTCCATTGACAGTTGGATACATACATATGTACGAGTAAATGCATACATTGTATATGTTCGTACAAGTATGTATTACCAATAGATCAATTAATTCGTCTTACGTTTGACTAGGTTAAGTTAATTTACATAGTCACTGTTTTCATATGACAGAAATTAATGATGATTTCGCATTCGGCCAAGATACATTTTAATAATAATAAAACATAAATGTATAATGGGATCCATTCAACAGTCCATTCATTATACTTGTCTCATCGGAATTGTATGGTTTTCTATGATTTTACCACCATCAAGTCAACATCATTAACAAATTCATTTTGGCTAGTAGACATATTAATAAACATTCTTACGCACACACGCTCTCACACTCACATCCACTTATGCATATTCATGAACAAAAATTGCTCTAAAACATGATACAAATAAACGAGCAAAGTTACAACGGATTTATTCGTTCACTCGATAATCATATATAGTGAAACGCAAAACGATCTTTGTTGAGTATTTCAAATTGATTTAAACGTTTGGCTTCTTTCCTTTGCTTTAATTGAATTAACAAACACTTAATAATGCAAAGCAAAACAAACTAGAGAATGTAGTTGGGTAGGTAAGACCATATAATGCCCTACACCTGTTAAAAATCAATTGTTAATAAAATACCTGTTCCACGAATATATATTTTATATTTTTTTAAACAAACACAAACTTGCGAATCTTTTTGGCTTATCTGCAGAATATGCCTAAAGAACTTTTTTTTTTTTTTTTTTTTTTTTTTGCATGTTCTTTTTTATTGTATCTTCATTTAAAATGAACTAACAATAGGTATTCAAATCTTAAAACTAAAGTTAATTAAGATAAGTCCAGCCAATGCTAGGCAAAATCTAGTTTTAAAATTGATAGGATATAATGAGCAACTTGTATTTATTCATCTGAGAGCGGTGGTGTCCCTCCTTCTCAAACGGCTATGACCGGGATGTTGTAAGATGTCTCGAGCGAGGGGATTTGGATGAGTTTCCAGCTTACCCAAATAAAGGGCCACGTGTTTAGTTATTTCCCATTTGACAAGTGGAACATCAAGATCGTTGTGTATGTTGTTGTTTTTAATATACCAAGGAGCGGTAGTTATCATTCGTAGAATTTTGTTTTGACGGCGTTGAATTTTCTCAATATTGGAGTTGGAGGCAGTGCCCCATAACTGGATACCATAGCACCAAATTGGCTTTAAGATTGAGTTGTAGAGTAGAAGCTTACAATCGAGCCGAAGGACGGAGTTTCTGCCGATGAGCCAATGAATTTGGGCTGCTTTCAGTTTCATTTGAGTCAGCTTAGCATCTATATGTGGTTTCCATGTGAGGCGACGGTCCAGATGAATACCAAGATATTTCACGTGTGAGTTTTGAGGCACTATATGGTCATTAATACGAATAGGGGGACATGATTCCCTACGTAGAGTAAATGTTACGTGGGTGCATTTCTGTTCATTTATTTTTATTCCCCATTGTCTTGCCCATTTCTCCACTTGCGTTACGTGGTGCTGTAATTGAATCGAGGCATCTTTTGGATCTTTGTGAGTACTGAGAAATGCCGTATCATCAGCAAATGTTGACGTGTGAATTTCATTGTTTGTTGGCATGTCTGCTGTGTACAGCAAGTATAGAATTGGTCCTAAGATACTACCTTGAGGGACGCCAGCACCTATAGGTTGAGGACGGCTTAAATAATCACCTTCTTTAATCATAAACTGACGGTCGATTAAGTATTTCCATAGTAGGTGTTGAAGATTCACCGGCAAGTTCTGCTTTAATTTAGATATCAGGCCTTCATGCCATACTTTGTCGAAAGCTTGAGAGACGTCAATAAAGAGTGCCGAACAGTATCTCTTTTCCTCAAAGGTTTTTCTTATGACTTGTACCAATCTATGTGTTTGTTCTATTGTACTGTGTTGACGTCTGAAGCCAAACTGGTGATTGGGAATGCAGTTGTTTTCATTCAAAATCGGAGTCAGCTTGGTTATAAGCAATTTCTCGAATAATTTGGACATAGTTGGTAATAGACTTATTGGCATATACGACTCAACTTTGCAAGGATCTTTTCCCGGCTTAGGAATCATCTTTACTAGTGCAATTTTCCAAACCGGAGGGTAGTACTCAAGCCGTAAGATGGCATTAAAAAGAAAGAGGATTAATCTTTTTGCAATGCGAGGCAGCTCAAAAATCATTTTATTGCTGATTTTATCAAACCCAGGTGCTTTTTTAACATTTAAATTATCAATAGCCTCAACAACCTCCAGATATTGAAATCTTATTTGTACAGGTGGTCTGGCAACAACAGGCGGTAGTTCGCTAATGTCAGTATCCGTATTGGGAGTGAATACATTTTTTAAATGACTTACGAAAAGGTTGCCTTTTTCTTCGTTATTTCGTGCCCAAGATCCGTTCAAAGTACGCAGTGGAGGTTTTGCGATTACGGGTTTTCTCAGATTTCGGACTGCACGCCATAATGAATAATTTGACTGGGAAGTTGCGTCTAGACCTTCCAGATGTTGTTTGAGAGACGCTGCTTTTTGCGCTTCTAGCAAGATCCTAAGGTTTTTGGTACATTCTCTCAACCTAGTTTTAAGTTGGGGCGATCTGTGTTGTTGCCACTCTCTTCGGACTCTCCTTTTTTCAGACAATAGTTGCTCAACATCTGCAGAAAAAACTCTGTTGTACCTATTCGGGCGGTAAGTGGAAGAAGCATGTTCTGCGGCTTTCTCGACATGTTCATTAAGACTTTTTATACAGGCATCGATGTCTTCAGCAGTTTTTAACGGGAGTTTCTCTGTGCAGTGAGTGCTGATGTATTTTTTGTATTTTAACCAATTCAGACGTTTGACAAGAAGTAAGGCATCAGTTACGCTTTGCTGAGGACTTCTGATGGTGATTACAGTGGGTGAGTGATCTGAAGAAAGATCCAGTGAAGCCTCGACTTCAATGAGTTCCGGGGATACCCCTTTCGCCACGCCGAAATCGATAACGTCAGGAATTTTTTGCTGGTCAGTTGGCCAATAAGTTGGTTGACCAGTTGAAATCACATTCAGTCCCATTTCAGACAGGGAGTCGTACAAGATACGACCTTTAGGGCTAACGAGTCGTGAGCCCCAGAATGTATGCTTAGCATTGTAGTCGCCAGCCGCTATGAAACGGCTACCTAGTGATTTGTAAAAATCTCTATACTGATCTTTTGTTATTGAAAATCTGGGCGGACAGTAAACTGACGAAATCACGAGGTTTTGACAAAAGTTCTCAATACAGATGTTTGTTGCTTGAAGGTAGCACTCTGAAAGACCACCCAATGAATGGTGTTTGATTCGCGATTTGACCAATATTGCCGAGCCACCACATGATCTATCTCTGGGGTCCTTGGTGTCGTAGAATGTATAACCACTTATTTTAAAAATGCTTCTCGACGTCATATGAGTCTCGGAAATCAGCATTACATCAATTTTCTTATTAAAAAGAAAATATTCAAGTTCATTTTTGTGTTGGCGTATGCCGTTTGCGTTCCAGAAACATATTTTGAGATAGTTCATGGTCTATTAAATATGGCCTGCAGTAGCGTGGACTGCATTTTTTGCATCTCCTGCATCATACTTGTCATGCTTGTCATGAAATGATTCATGGATTGCGCCAGATTCTCCATTATACCTTCAAGACGGCTAAAATTATGGCTGTTTGTATCATTTATTGGTGATTCATTTTGCACTGTTGGTTGGTTAGATCTTAGCACGTTGGCATATGAAAATTGGCTAGTGGATGCTTGTGCTACGGGGGGAATAATTGTAATAGGTACTTTTGTCGTCTGAGTAGGGGTAGAAGCGGGTTTGTTGATCAAGGAGCGTTTAACGACCCCGAAAACAGGGCAACCCCTGTAGTTGGCAGTGTGGTTTCCACCGCAATTGCTGCATCTTTTTACCCTGGAATCATCCTTAGGTTTATCGCACTTTGAGGTGTCATGAAGATCCCCACAAACAACACAAACAGTAGGCAACTTACAATAAGATTTAGTGTGACTATATTCTTGGCAGTTCGAACACTGTACTGGGCCAGATCGCTTATGAGGTTCTTCCACTGTAACTCTTCGGTGCATTATGAATTTCAAGTCATATATAGGATGTGTTTCATTTTTCTTCAGCTTAACATCACCAGGTTCTAACTCCACTCTAAATAATGGTTGAGGGATCCTATCTCTGTTTCTTATATTTGATACGGCCTTGATTTTAAAGCCTTTGTCGGCCAAACTGCTCTTAATCTCCTCAGGATCAACAAAAGAATCAATTCCCTTAATTACGACTTGTAGACCTTTTGCGCTTTTAAGTTGATACGTGTAAAAATTCTTTTTGCGTTTTTCAAATTCCGAAACTATTCTCCGATAGTCGTTTTCATTATTAACCTGAATCTTTGTTTCATTAATATTGCCACGCTTAATTGGAGTCACATAAAAAGAATTTTCACCAATTAATGAAACTAATATTTTTATAAGTTCGTTTGAATTTTTTTCTCTTAAATATATTGGAGGTGGTTTTACTGGCTTATTCACAGCGTTAGGGACATCATTTTTCTCTTGGAGGATGGCAAAACGATTTTGCGAGCGTGGCTCTTCAGCATTCTTTGATAATTTTGCGGCTGGTGTAATTTCGGCAGATTTTGGGCTTCTGCCTCTCTTCGATACTGTTATATAACGGTCCATTCCTACCTGTGTTTTTTGTTTTTCTTCAACAGCAACTATTTGTAGGACTTAATGTGCCTTTTGCAGCTGTTGACGTCTCTCCAATATTTGATAACGAGGACCGTGAAGAAGACGGTCCTTCAGTGATTTTTCTATTTAAATTAAATATGCTTTGGGCTAAGTTTGTGCCCTGTTCAACACATTTATTCAAGTTTGGTGCACTTGCACTTAAATTCAGATTTGTGCTTATTTTTGGTTTCACAGTTAAGTAGTTTTTATTAAATTCGGGATTTTTAATGTTCTCATTACTAACACTTGCCGAGCTCAACACGAAATAAGCATTTCGGCTCTGGGGCCCACTCGCACTGTTAGAATTGTTACTCATTCACTGTCTCACTGTATTTAATTTTGTAGTTTTCAAATAATTAAAAATAAATTATTACAATTTATTAATTTTTTATTGCACCTAGTGCAATTATTTGACTTTGTAAAGTTTTTCACCTATTACGAGTTTTTTTTCCACTTTTTTATTTAATTTAACTTTTTATACTTTTTCACCTATTACGATTTTTTCACCGAAAATTCAGCCGCACTAAAAGTAACACGTCCGAACTGTTCGATGTATCAAGCATCATTCCTAAAGAACTTGTCGGTAATCGAACCCGCAAGCCTCTGACTGATAGTCCGGCACTCTATCATTATTGAATACTAAGTTTTGCAAATATGTACATAGATACATAATACAAATATCAAATGAAGAGTATTTTGGTACGACTTTATGTACCATAAGTTATTTTTGAATAGATTTAAAAACATTTTCTTTGCGCAAAAGCCTTATTTAGTGAACACAGGTAAAATCATGAAGAGATTGCAATGAATTTCTATACAGACAGCTAATAGACTCTTTACTATTCTAATCAGTTGGTAATTGATTACTATTCTAATCAATTGATTGTCGGACACTTAGGAACTACAAATATCGGCGCAAACGCGTAATTTACTAAACAAAGAAAAATGGCATTCTAAAATTAAATTTATTTTTCTCAGTTTTAGCCTGAAATTTTCAAGTACGTTTTTACTAGTTCATACTTAAAATAAGTAAAAATCGGGATTGATTTGACAAATCAAGCGCAGATTTTCTTAAAACAAGAATAGTGTTCTTGATTTAAGTAAAAAAAACTCTTAAATTAAGTCTAATTTGTTCTTAAATCAAGAAGATAATTCTTAAAACGAAAACTAAGACTTATTTTTACTTGAATTAAGACAAAAAAACTTATATTTTGAGAAAAAATTGGAGCAATAAAATTTACTCTCTCAGTTGCTCTCAATATTGTATTTAATATAAGATATATAAGAATATCACAATAAAGCAAGTAAGAATAGGAGTACCGATCCAGTTATAATCTGTTCCGAATGAACAAAATATAACCAGACTAGGCCTTGGTTTTTACTTCATAATATTGTAGCCGTAGTTAGCCGACCGAGATGCCTTTCATATGATACTAAAATTACATATAGTTCCCTTGGGGGAAATGTAAAAAAATCAGAAAACCTCTAAAAAGGACATTTTTATCCTTTGATCCAGCTCACCAAATGTTGACCCCAGGAC
Organism: Bellardia pandia; assembly: GCA_916048285.2. Taxonomy (NCBI): domain Eukaryota; kingdom Metazoa; phylum Arthropoda; class Insecta; order Diptera; family Calliphoridae; genus Bellardia; species Bellardia pandia. The sequence goes on from OU696533.1 coordinate 68,413,792, forward strand.
AAAAAAAAAATGAGAAACGTAGTCTTAAAATGAATCAAATTTTCATTTTAGTCGGGAATATCCGCAATTTTATTTTGGGGACACCCTAATGTACATGCATCAGTACTAGTCTACATGAAAATAAATGTACAGCATACCAGGTAAGTCTTCTAACAAATAAATAATATAAAAACAAGTTACTTTATTTGTTTTTTAAATTTTGCCCACAATTCTCAAATCCCAAATTTTACATAAAACTTTTTAACAAAATGGTTCTGCTGTAATTAATACCAAAAGACATGCAAATAAGTAAGTTAACCCGCCAATGGTGACATACTGGTCTGTGAGACCGGCTGTGTTCAAAAATTCGTATAACTTTATTCTCCGTTATTGTTTTTTGTTGCGATTTCTTGTAGCTGCAGTATTGCACATCCCCACCATCAGTTAATGACGAAGCTGCTTAGTGAGCACAACTTCTGTATTTTTTTTTTCTAACCTGGTGTGTAAGACCGTGAGTCACCGTGTATGTAAGTAAAATAATCAATTCATTTTATAAAAGTTCCTATTGTCGAAAGACTAATAAACATTATTTTCCTTAATGAATATGTGTTTTTTTTTTATTTTTTTCTTAATTTTAAAAAATGTATTGTTATTTTTAATGCTCTATTTAAAATGATTATATCTCTCTGTTTTATTGTCAAAGTGCACAAATAACAAAAACATTAACTATTAGCAACACGTTTCGAAAAATCTTCAGTTGAAAACCCCAGTGCATGAGACCGGCGTCACCATTAATCAAAGTCAATTTGCGTCACCATTGGCGGGTTAATAGATTTGAAAATAGTGAGTTTAAAGATGTCAAATTGACACAATATATTTTTTTGTTAATGGTCTCGGTTCAATAAAGTACAAAAATTATGCTTAAGAACAAGTTTATAACAATATATAACAATGTGAAGTAAATACAAATACCAAATATCTTACTATATCTATTTTATAAATAATATCTATTTATGTACTATGAGTGTCGAAATAAGGTCAACACCACATATTATTAAAAGAAAAATTGGTTATGTTAATATAAATGATATTACATTAGAAAATTGTATTGCATTTTTATAAAGTTATTTAAGTAGAATTAAATTCACAAAACAAAAACATAAGCGTGTATAAATTCAATTGATAAATTGTTAAAATAAAACTATTTTTGCGCGTCAAATGCGTAAACTTTGGTATCAACCTTATACAAAAATAACCCTGTAATTTCAAAAATAGTGGCAATTTTTTTAATTTTTCTGTTTGAAAGTACAACAGTAAAATGCTGTTTAAAGTATTAATTGCAAGTTTCATAATTTATCATTAAAACAGATTAAGTTGTAACGTTAAATAGTGAAAAATTTACAATTGGAAGGCGGGTCTCAATTGATGACCCGGCAAATCATAATAGACTTCCATAGGAAAGGGATATTCCTGCGTGAAATAGGTGAAATCATTGGAAAGCATCAATGTATAATAGAAAATATTATAAAGAAGTATACCAAAAACAATACTGTAGAAAATTTGCCTGTTGCAAAACGACCAAAGCGCCTTACCAAAACTGAAGACCTATAGTACCAGAATTAGGAGCAAACCCAAAATCTAGTGTTTTGTTAGAATCTGTAAGCGCGAGTACGATTAAAAGATCTTTGCATCAAAATGGCCTACATGGTAGAGTGCCATATAAGAAGCACTTGATAGCAAACCAAACATTTGAATTTTGCAAAAAAGAAATATATAAACAAGACTCAAGTTTTTTGGAATAATATTATTTTTATCGATGAAATTAAGTTTCAGATATTTGAAGTCAAAAACGCCCAAAAATATGGAGAAGCAAGAACGAAGCCTTTAGTAATAAATATGTTACCAAGACGATAAAACATAACGGCAGTTCAGTAATGGTCCGGGGCTGTATGGCGGCATCAGTGGTCGATAATTTTGCAATTAAAAAGGAAGATTGTCTGGACATTTTAAAAAACAATGTAGCCACTAGTGTAGAGAAATTAGAACTAGCGAATTAGAAGAATTAGATCATCCTCCATAATCCGCAGTCCTCAATTAAATTGAGAACCTGTAGGAATATCTGGACAAAACAATTAGGAAAAGTTTCATGCAAGAATAACCTAAAGGCAGAATAATTGGAACAAAATTTCGCCCGATTTCTAAATGCAAAAGCCTCGTTGATCCTATGTCTAGAAGATTGTCGGCTGTAGTAAAGTCAAAAGGATTAAAAACAAAATATTTAATAAAATGTGATTTTTGGCGCGAAAATTCTGGTACTTTCCTTATAAAAATTAATTATTTGTTATATTCCTTATTTTTCTATTTTTTTAATGAGTTTTTATATTTTGCTTAAGTTACTTATACAAAATAAAACATTTTTTATATAATGCTTACTTTATATTGACGCTCACAGTATGTCTGAATGTGTAGAAAGAAAAGAGTTTCGATGTTTGATTGTGTTTCTCCTTTGGTTATATTGGGCGTTCCTCCTGTGTTTCTGTTTACAATATCGATCACAGATATGTGAAAGGTCACAGTACGGTCATACATACATATGTGTACAAGAGACAGACATACTCGTACAAACAAATAATATTTATCGTAAAACAAAGACTTGACGTTTTGTGTTTTCGTAAAAACAAATTGTGATCTTGTGAAGCTTAGCGGTATAAAAATTGATTAATTGTTTCTTCGTTTTTTTTTTTTTTTTGTTTATATTTTTTATATTTATTAGAAAGCAAGTTATCTATACTTTGTGTTTGGACTTAAAACTAAATATTTAAGTATGTTGAACTAATGGTTTCTATGTCGCGGTCAGTAATTATTGAAAGCAAATATATGTATGTATGTAGTTAAACAACTATCTTTAATAAGGCCTGAGATAATTCGGAAGCAATGTTTATTTATATTAAGATCATTTCTGACCCTTGGGCCAATCGATTCATTTAAAATAATAACTGCGCCAATGGTTAGTGGTAACCCAACTTCACTGGCATCAAATTTTTAAAATTATTTGTAAAATTTTATTTATTTATTAAACCATATCTATACACATGCCACATTCACTAACCGATACATAGCAATTAAAATGTGTGCGCTTTTCACTGAGTGCTACTAAAAATTTTCTGGATTTTTTTTTTAAATAACATTTTTCATATTTTTGTTCTACCAATTTTTTCGGAATAAAAAATAATATTCCATTTTTTTTTTGGAAATATCAAATATCCTGAAAAATTTTTATTATTTTACAAAATATGGTATGTTTAAAATTTAATTATAAAACTTGTACTTGTAATAAATTACAGCTTTTATTGGTTTTTAATAGAGTATTCATTCATACTCTTCTTATAAAGTGAAATAGTATATTTTCACTTATTTTGCCAAAAATGTAACGTACTAGCTTGTACAAAGTGGATTTGTAACTTTAAGAAGTTTTATCTTTAAAATATCCAACAAAATAGATGACGTTGTTAATTATCTTTCCAATAGATGTGCAAAATATGATTAATAATCTTGATATTGTTATGGCCAGTTTTTTACTTGATACATATTTAAATACAAAATTAGTTAATTTTTCTTTAAACTTAAGTTGTATTTAAATACGGTTTCATTTTTTCAGTCTCAAATTACGTTTGGTATTTAATTATGATAAAAGTATGGTAGCACTATTAAATGTCAAAAAAAATATAAACAACTTCTTCATTTAACAGCTGATTTACTATTTAGTTTACAAATTGTTGTAAACTAAATGTACTAAAGCTGCATCATTCATATCATATGAGAAGGAAAAAGATAAATGATAATTTTCTCTTTCCTTCTAATTGGAAAATACTTGCCTTGACGAGACAGAATTGTAGTGTGAAAGCGGTCAAAGTAAAATATTAAATCAATTAACATTTTAATGTAATAAATGAATTGAACATAAAATCAAAATAGATTGTGCCAGTGATGCCAACTTAGCCCTTTTCGGGCTAGATTTAGCCCGATTTTAGTCACTCAAAACGCGAAAAAATTGGCCCTAAACTAAAAAACGCGTAAATCTAGCACGTTTTACAATTATCTTTTGGCCATTTTAGCCCGTTATTACTTTTTGCTCGATATGGCTACATTTCAGTTTTTTCGTACTTTTTCTTCTTTTAATCTAATAATATCGAAATAATGCTATTGGTAATAACCCATTTCTTAAACCATAGATTATATCTGTGCCTTAAACTGTCCAGTTTTGCCAAACACATATTGACATATCCGTACTCAAACGCAGAAGTTGAGAGGAGATTTAGTGTCATGAATTTTTTCAAAAATAAAATTAGAAACAAAATGTCATTAGATACGTGTAACAGTTGAATACACATTAAATATAGCCAAAAAAGAGATAATGTATGTTGTTCAAACTACAAAATACCTTCCGAAGTGTCTTATGGACTGAAAATTATGATGAACAAGAAATCGAAATTTTGTTCAGCAACGACCAATTTTAAATGTATATACATAGTATTAAATAGTATACGTATACGTAATTTAATCTACGTATGTACCTTATTCATTAAAATGTAATATGAAATGTAATTGAAATATGTAGATATGGTAGTAAATTTTTTCTAATAAATTATTTTATAAAAATGTGTTTGTTGTTTTTCATTTTATACATTTTATAATTTAGCCCCTTTTCGCACTTTATCGAAAATGTTGACAGGATGTGGCTTTAAACGGATTTTTTTTTTCAATTTAGCCCCTTTTTTCAAAAATGTTTACGCGTTTTGAGTTAGCATCACTGGATTGTTCTGTACCAAAGTAATAAGTTTGCGTAAAGTGTTGTTTGTAAAATAGTTTTAATATTTTTTTTGGGCAGTCTGAGCAAACTAGTTGGAAGCACTAGAATGTATTGTTGAATAATAAAAAATAGACTCAAAACCGAAACAGCTGTTCTAAAAGCAAAGGATTCATATAATTTATTGCGATTAAAGATAGAAGGAAAATACTTAAATGAAATACATAAGAGATTCCCTATTAGTAAAATGTAAAAGTTATGGTATTTCAATGATATATTTATGTATGTAATTTTAAGTTTTAATTATTAATTTAAAAACGAGTGTTCCCACGGCACATGTTCTCTGTGTATGTTGATATGTATTGGCGGTCAACTAATACGTATCATAAATATTTAATTAATAATGTGTCTAACCGGAACCGTTTAATGGAATAAAATGAATTGCCCAGTTAGCAAATGATAATATTTATAAATCTTAAACCTGAAACCCAATTATACGGCTTAAACGGTGTGTTTACTTGTCCGACTATGTAAAGTAGCGAATAATGATAACAATAATGCCACTAACTAAAACTGTGACAGCGGAGAGTACGTACATATACGTATTATATGTAGTATGTATTAAGAACAACAATGACTACAATAACAACAACTGCCACAAATGTTGCCTTAAACAAACAACATCCAATAAATGTTGCACTCAATCTTCAAACTCATAAAGCTTTAACAAACAACAATAACAAGAAAAAAACCCACAGGCATTTAAATGGACTACTAACAACTACATACAATCATACACATACACACATATGTAGATACTAACTTGCTACAGCCATCCGTTAAGTAAATAACAGAAAGAGTAAACGAAATAAAAGCTCAAAAACTAACTAACAGTTCGCCACTTATGTCCACAACATTTCAATTTTAAATTTATTAATCATCAATTTAAATTTGCATACCACTCAACAACTTTTTATTTTTATTTTAATTTTTTTATTTTACTTTACTTTTTTGTAGCAGTTTAGTTTTCCACACTTTACATTTGCAGATACCAACACCAAACATCCAGCCAGCTAGTAAACTCTATGAAAATTATGTGCATGTAGTCAACCAACATGCAGAGTTCCTCATTGCGAACTTAAGGGGAAGATGGTATCTAGAATTATACTATTATATAATTCGTGCATACTATGTAATCTTCACAGATGTTGTAAGTGTCACTCTAAGGAACAGCTCCTAGTACTCAACCCCACCAGATACCAGCTACAAGGAGCGAGTCTAATATTCTGTACACTAAATAGTTAACTCTTGTAAACAATCAAACAATCCATACAAAATAGTTTACCATTTCACTGGCATTGGCGTATACAGTTCCAAAAGCTGTGATTAAATTGCTAAATATTGCAAGAATTTCTCTCGTCTCATTTTTATGCAAATGAAAATGTGCTACACTTTTTAATCCTGCGACCTGTAGTTTAATTACAAGATTAAAGTATTATATACTTTGTAATGTATCCCTAAAATTTATGAAAACTAAGATTTACGAAAATACAAAACAACTACTTTAATTGCAGTACCGATATGTCAAGTGGAGCATCCATATAATATACTAGCTAAACACGGTGTGCGTCGCTACCCCCCCCCCCCCCTCGTCATAAAATAAAATAGAACGTATTTATATATTTACAAACATTAATTTATTTAATTTTAATGTATTTATTGCAATGCTTTAGTTTAGTGGGCGAGGCCATGCCCCTTTGTCCACTTACGTAGTCAAGAATTTATTATTTCGTAAGAATATCCTATTGTGAAAATTTAATGACGATCGGTCCAGAAGTTTAATACTATATTACGATTTTTAATTTTCCTAAAAAGGGGCGTGGTCCCACCCACTTTTCTGCTAGTACGTATTTCTAATTATGCCAATACCATCTGTACCAAATATCATTGACGTAAGTCATAAAATGCTCAAAATATGGCGATTTAAATTTTTGGGTTATATGGGCGGTGCCACCCCCGTTTGCACAATCAAAACTTATTCCTTCCAGAGTCATAGTAACATGCTGTGAAAATTTTATGAAAATCGGTTCAGCCGTTTTGGAGTCCATACGTTACATACATACATACATACATTCAATTTTATATATGTATATAGATATAGGGGTAAAATAAATTGAAAATTGGCCTTTTTCGGTCCAGTGAAGGTGAAAAGTTTTTTTTTCTTGACAAAGTTTGAATAATAAATAAATTTTGTAACATCTAGAAAAAAATCGGATTTGACTTAACTTCCACCAGTTTATACCCTAGAGGAAAGGGAACCGATACTGGCGCCGTGGTTGCTTCTACCGGAATAGGGACTGTGTTTATTTCCAAAACTTTACATTAAATGATTAAATGGACCGGTCACTTTAACATGATGATGTACTGGGAGCTGCTAAATTTAAATCATTTAGGCAGTCTATGACTTTTTTATATAACACTTGTTTTTACAATTTTACTGATGATTTTGAAATTTCAATCAATGAGCATCAGGATTTCTTGACATTGACAGCCTTTTTAAACAAAAGTTTATTAATTAATTAATAATTTCGCGTTATCTATGAAAGTCAGCTTCATACATTGATAACCTCTTTTTTACCTGTTTTTTTTTTTTTATTTTTAACAATGTTTTTATGCCAAAATTTGAAACGTTTAAAGAAAATTGTTTAATAAAGCCGAAAACAAATTTGTTCTCGTTACTTTGACGAATGAGCTATTAATTTTTGAAAAACAGCCTAGGAATATGAATCTTATGTTATATTTTTTTGTTGTTAACCCTTTAAAGCCTAAGACCGTCTATAGACGGTCATCAGTTGAGTATTAAAAAAACCGGTTTTTTTCGTTTAGCCACTAAGACCGTCTACAGACTGTCTTCCTTGTTTTTGTCCTGGAGCTTTCCAGGAGTATTTTTTTCTGAATTGGAACTGAAATTCGTAATTTGCAGATGAAATACATGCTAAAACAAAAATTTATTTCTGCAATTGGAACGTATTTTAAATTTCAGGTATTCAAGGGTTAACTGGATTTGTAAAATCGAGTCCCGTTTGGTTTCCCTAGTGCACCCTACACTCGTAAGAATGCCTTTAGATTGGTTTTCTTGATTTTTGAACAATTAAATATTTCATTAAAAAAAAATTACATATTTCTAATTTGTATTTAGTTTCAAATTGTTTCTTTAAGTCGGTTCCATATCGACATTTACAAGAGACTTGTAGATAATCTCTTTTTCGGAAGTGCTCATTTATAGCAACTATGGGCTGAACTTGAAAAAATATTAATTTTTAAAGGTAAAATAATAATAACTGGTATATTAACAGCTTCTGAAAAACTATGCTGGAATATATATTTTTACTTTTCTGAATTATAAATCCGGATATGCCAAATTACAACACAATTTTGGTTAAAAATCGAGGGCTTTTTTTTTGTCTTTTGTTCCAACTAAGTACATAAACACTGACTTTTCTAAACGACAATAGTTATCGAAATTTTAATACTTCATTTAAAACACACGAATGGGAACGAATTACTTAATTATTAAGAAACCCTATTGATTGAAAACAAATATATTCACATACAGACAAAACGTATTGCGGTGTGGTATTCAATGCGATTCCTATTTAATAGTGCTCGTAGTCAGTTAACAAATTTATATTTGTTACTCTGTTTCGGTTTTGTTCATCATAACCACGTACAAGTCAAATAAATAGAAAAACACGACCACTGGTCATTGTATAAATGACAGTTTATATTGGCCACCAAAACTACATGTTGGCATTTTTATACACAGAAAATGACAACAGTAGTTGTTAAAAAAAACTGTAATAAAAATAGGAAATGGACTGGAGTATTTCTACGACTGTGTACGTTTTCATTAAATTAGAATTTATTGATACAATTTTAATGTCACCTGTAGCAAAAACAAACACACATCAAGACTGACACAGACTATTTGCTATTAAGAGAGCTTTAATTAGTGCTAAACTTAAGAATATTTATTCTTAATTTGAATCTTAATAACGTAAAAAAATACAAATTTCCCATGCCAAATGTCACAAGTAAAATATCCTTGGACATAAATATGTATATCGACGAAAACATAAACATACAGTGCTGAAGCAAATAATTAGAACCAATTCTTAATAATCAATGATGCGAAGAAGAAAGTATTGAAAACTAATAACAACTTTATTATTTTATACTGTCAAACTTCTAAAGATATTATGGTGAATCTGTACTAATAAACTTTCTTTGAGTCTCTTTATTGGGTTAATTGCTTAAATTTTATTGCAAGATTTAAAATTTCTTATTTCTTATTAAAGATAGAGAGGATATACAAAGCTTATCAGTATACGATAAGATTTGTTGTGAATCTGTCTCTTTTTCCAACACTGTATGTATGTACATAAGTATGTACATTTTATTGTACTTAAATACCCATCAGAGTAATTTTAAATATTTTAGCAATTATGATTTTAAGAGTTCTTCTACAAACCAATTTGCACAAGGAAACGAGCCCACAAAGATATTAAATATGTCAAAAAAAAAAGATATTAATTATGAAATGTTATTATTTTTACATTTCACTCGTACTCGTAAACTCGAATTGAGTTTATTTATTTATTTAAGGTTAATTTTTAATTAAAAAATTTGCATATACATAATTCACTTACCTCTTGGTGAACGTAAGCTTAGATCTACTGGTTCTACTTGAACGGGAGGGCCCTCTGCCTGTAAAATCAAAAATATTTTTATATCAAAATTTTGTTATCAAAAAAATTAAATTTACGTGAAATGCATTTTGTAATGGACGCAACACAAAACTTTAAATAAATAAATAAGTAAAATGTTTTGCTATAAAAATAAATTATATTTTCTATTTTCAAAAGAAGTTCAAAGTGTTGTAATTTCTATGACATAATCTTATGAATGTATTTGTAAAACTTACAATAAAGTCAAACTTAAAAAGAATATACATACTTCTCAAACAAATACTTTTAAAGATAATTGTCCCAAAAAAAAGGAATAGTTAAATGAGAAATTAACTATTTTTTTGTCTGTATAATTTATATGAACCTTTCTTTTGCTAATTTTAATATTTATAATAATTCATTTATTTCGTTTATCAGCATCTACAAAATTGCCAGTCGAACAACGAGGATCCGTGTCGAAAGTCGATTGAAAGTTTTAAAATTATCGTTATCCAAAGCAAATCTATTATGCGGGTGCTGTAGCTTAATTGATTATCATAACTTATATTATCACAGCGCCCTCCTTCGGTGGTATATATAGCATTTAAACGTCACCGAAGTCTAATAATTAAAATAATGGCTATAAATCAAGCTTTGATCAATGCGGCTACTCACCACCAGAGGCGCTGCATTACTGTACTATTAACAAACATAACGCCGAATTACAGTGTTGTCATATGAAAAGCTTTTCTCTACTTTCACCACCTATTCTTCTTCCAAATATCCCTTTCCAAAGAAAGTAACACAATTAATTAATTAATATATAGGCATATTAATTGCCTGAGTGTTACTTCTCTTTTTCAAAAAAATCTAATCTTTATTCCAACATAATTTTAAAAAGTATCAAAAAACTTCTTCGTATATTTGCGACTGACTTTAGGTCAGGGGTGTGTACTGTGTGTTCTATCTGCAACTACTTGTTAATCGAGTATGGGAATTTGTGTTGATTTTCCAAATACAAACTGCTAAATATACATAGTTCTTGAACGTACTCGTATATGTATATTGGCCTGTATTATGGTTTATATGGTGTAGGGTATAAGTACAAAAATAATCATAATAATAAATAATAAAATTATCTCAAACATTGTCTTCACATTGCAAATGCTCAACATCATTGTAGCACACAGCATGTGTTCTGATCGATAAAATAAATTGCAACAATGCAACACATGAGGGTTTAACGTGCCACTGTTTTTTTTTTTTTATTAAGTTTTTTTAATATGTATTTTCAACTAACCAATAACAAAATTCTCTTACTTCCCTTTGTTCGTCAATGTTCTCTGGTTCGTTCCTTTATGGCCATCGCCAAACAAAACTCTATTGACAATAACGTGTTTATTTTATTTTGAATGTAGCTACATGAAAGTGCATAGTCGTAGTAGTATCTGATTGGACTTAAAAAATATATTATTATACATACAGTTAAAAAAATTATTATGCTGGACAATAATTTAAATCTTGTACTAAATGAACATGGAAATTTTGCATTAAAATAAATTTAAATATAAAATTAGAAAATGTAGTCAACTTAAATTATAAAAAAATAACAAAATTACCAATATGAACTCGTCTCGAAAATATCGTTTTTTGGATATGAAATTATGGTAAAATCGTCTACTTAACTTTTCCTTTTTATATTTTTTACTTTTTTTTTAATTATTGTTTTAAAGCAATGAAAATACGATCACACGATTAACCATCTTAATTCAAAAACTTATCTTGATTTATCTTGATTTTACAACGAATAATCGAACAATTTCTTAGCATTTGCAGTACAGTCGACTCTTGATAATTTGAAATTCGTTAATTTGAACCTCGCGATAATTTAAACTGTTTTCCAGGTCCCTCCAAAAACATTTAATAAATTGAAAAAAATCTATGTAATTTGGTCCCCTCGGTAATTTGAATTTATTTGAATTTGAATTTATTTTCGCCGACACGCTATAATTTTTGCTTTTTTTGGCTCTACGCTCTATAATTTGAATTATTCTAATGTGCTGTGTTTTATGCAAAATATAAAATAAATATAAAAATGGCATTTTGCCCGACAGCGTTCTATAATTTGAAGTTTAGTTTTTTTATACTCTATAATTCGAATTCGTAATGTGATTTTGTTTCTGTTTTTAAAACAAAAATTTAAATCGTTTGTTTTTAGCATACATTCTTATACATATGGTGAATTTCACGTCTAGTGACCCAATTTTAAAAATTGCTGTCTTGCAATTTGTATGAAATTTGCACCAAGGTCAGAGACAAATTTTCAGCACTATCAGTTCAGAAGTGCCGGAGTTAGAGGGGGTCAAAGTTGGACATTTTTGTCAATTTTGGTCATACAGGAGTGTAACTTTTCACCTATTGGTCTTAGCAAAAATTCATTCACAGGACTTTAAATAGCTATTTCTACAATCATTCCAAAAATATTTTTTTTAAAATTATTTTTTTCACAATAAAAAATCTTAAATTATAATTAAACTCTTAATTTGATTTTTTTTTTCTATCTCCTCTTGTTAATTTGAACTCTCGTTAATATGAAATCTCGATTATTTAAACTTTTTCTTTGGTCCCTTGAATTTCAAATTATCAAGAGTCGACTGTATTGGAAAATTTTCTTTTTCGAATAACAAATAATTTTAAGTAAATCAATCAATTTTCCAGCATAATTTATTCCACATTTTTTAGTAATTTTTATAATAATTTATTGAGCGTGATATCAGTTTTATTTTTATTATAATTTCCACTATTTCGCTACTTCATTGTGTAGCACCTTCAGTAAAAATTAACAATTTATTATACATATGTATGTATAAAGTGTGTTTCATATAACGCCAGCATAATTTTTAATATATCTTTATTAATATTAAACCAATTGTTTAAACTATATGATTTTTGTTGTAAGTTTATCAACAAATATTTAAGGTATTGTGTTTCATATTTATTACGTCACTTTTAAAAATACGTACTTAATATTAATAATAAGAACTAAATGTTGCAAAAGGTTATTAACACCTGTTTGAAAATTGCACTTAATAGAAATAGGAGGCAATATCAGAAATTATATTACAAATATGTTTATATCGTATACAAATTTTGGTTTAAATAAGATTTTTTTATGAAAAGAAAATAAATTAGAATGTTATAGATGGTATTCGACAGTATTGGAATGATAATAATATGAAAGCGTGGAAGCTCAATAAAAATTAATTTCAATAATAGTCATTTCTAATTTGGTTTCTATTTTGGGAAATAAATGTGATAAAACCAAAAATTGTCATATACAGTAGCCCCAAAAACATGTAATTACTATAAGAAATTCTGATTTATATCAAATAATAAAATGTTAAAATTATATTAACAGAGACATAATTAGGAATTTGGATTTCCCGGAAACGGGAATGAAAAATTCCTTTTTCCGGGATTCCCGGGAATTTAAGTATTTAAAAAATTGTACTTCCTTCATATAAAACTCATTTTTCTTTGAAAAGATTTCCAGCTCTTGATATTGATATGACGAAAAAATTTAAAAAGGTAACCCCTACGTTCGGCAAAAAAACAAAAATTAATTTTTTCAATATTTCTGTTGGAATTATCGAAGAACTTCCTTTACAAAAGTTTAATGATTTTGTGTGAGCTTTTATTTTCTGATATTAGGGTAGTACATTAGGGTGGTAGGAACTGAGATCTGGTGAGTAAATACTAAAATGGGATATTTGTGGTCAATGCAAGATAATAACATCGATAGATCTCCTCAAGCTAAAAACATCGATATATCGCACTTTGAGATCGGACTATAAATGCCGAAGATATAACAAAAAATGTATTTTGGCGACCCCTACTTTCGGCAAAAAACAAAATTTTTTTTTTTTTAAATTGTCTTGCAACAATACTTCATATTCGGTGGTGTACCGCTAACTTTTTTTTCGAGACACTCTAGTATACATATAACTATGTATAAGTTTGTCATTCCGTTTGTAATTTCCACAATATAATACTCCGACCCTATAAAGTATATATATTCTGGATCCTTATAGATAGCGGAGTCTATTAAGTCATTTCCGTCTGTATATCTGTCTGCCTGTTAAAATCAATTTTCTGAAGTCCACAGATATCTTCGGGATCCAATCTTCAACAATTCTCTCAGACATACTTTCGAGAAGTTTGCTATTTAAAATCAGAAAAATCCGTCCATAAATAACGGAGATATGTGTATTAATATTGTTACGAACAACTTTACCAACAGATGGCGTGTTTATCGACATACAACTTATTTAGCATTTGTAGTAGTTTTGATTTACTAAACATTATTGTTATAAACTGTTATAAACTTAGCAATATGACAACATTGAGTTTTCTCGACTTTGGCTGAATATTCTAGACACGAATATTCTAGACTTGCAGTCACGAACATTCTAGTATCTTAGTTTCGAACCTTCCAGAAATTATGATTGCTGTATAAATAGACTAACACGGTCAACAAAATGAATCAGTTTATTGTGAGTCATTGTTGTGTAAACATCAAAGTGTTCGAAAACTTTAAGTGTGTTCTTAAACTGTTTAAAAAGACAGTATGTTGTTGTTCACTTTTAATTGTGTTTGTGTACATTTAAATAAATAAAGACTCCCCAGCATACCATTCTAGGAGCGCTCCGAAAAAGGAGTGAGAAAAGAGTCCAACAAAAGAGCATTTTCGGAGCGCTCCGAAAAAAGGAGTCAGAAAAGAGTCCAACAAAAGAGCATTTTAGGAGCGCTCCGAAAAAGGAGTCAGAAAAGAGTCAAACAAAAGAGCATTTTCGGAGCGCTCCGAAAAAAGGAGTCAGAAAAGAGTCCAACTAAAGAGCATTTTCGGAGAGAAATAAAAATTTGCTTGTTACTGTCCCAAGTCGGCATGCAGTATGACTCAGAAATTCCACTTAATTATGTGTGTACCAAAGCGTTGTTCTCCTGCTATTTGTGCTTTCAACAAAAAAAAAACATAGCTGTACCACACAAGAATGATAAAAACAAGACTACACAGAGCCCAAGAAAAACCTCATAAAAGACTCTTTTCTGACATTATCTAAGAGCTCTTTAAGAGCCCAAAAAAAAACCTCCATAAAAGACTCTTTTCTGACATTATCTAAGAGCTCTTTAAGAGCCCAAAAAAAACCCTCATAAAAGACTCTTTTCTGACATTATCTAAGAGCTCTTTAAGAGCCCAAAAAAAGCCCTCATAAAAGACTCATTTCTGCCATTATCTAAGAGCTCTTTAAGAGCCCAAAAAAAGCCCTCATAAAAGACTCTTTTCTGACATTATCTAAGAGCTCTTTCTGACGGACCATTTTCGAACGTAATGACGCTCTTTTCTGAAGGTTTTCGGAGCAATTATGATTGTTTTTTGGGCTCATAAAGAGCGTTAACGCTCCGAAAAAGGTGTCAGAAAAGACTCTTTTCGGACTCATATGGCTTGCTGGGTTGTTACTGTCCTGAGTCGGCACGCAGTATGACTCAGAAATTCCACTTAATTATGTGTGTACCAAAGCGTTGTTCTCCTGCTATTTGTGCTTTGAGCAAAAAAAAACATAGCTGTACCACACAAGAGTGATAAAAACAAGATTACACAGAGCCCAAGAAAAACCTCATAAAAGGCTCTTTTCTGGCATTATCTAAGAGCTCTTTAAGAGCCCAAAAAAACCCTCATAAAAGACTCTTTTCTGACATTATCTAAGAGCTCTTTCTGAACCATTTTCGAATGTAATGACCCTCTTTTCTGAAGGTTTTCGGAGCAATTATGATTGTTTTTTGGGCTCATAAAGAGCGTTAACGCTCCGAAAAAGGTGTCAGAAAAGACTCTTTTCGGACTCATATGGCTTGCTGGGTCGATATACATATTTTCTTCAAACTACTTGACGCTTTTACTTTGCAATTAAAAAGAATCTGGTTTATTTAAAGGAAATAAACCACCGTTTTTTAAAAGTAAAAACGTAACAATATAATATATATATGTATGTGTATGTATATACATTAGGGTGGTTTTATTGAATATGGGAAAATTTCTTTTTTCGAAATTTGTAAGTGCTCACGCTTAGAAATGTTCTATTTAGTGTTAAAATACAATTGTAAAAGTTTTAGCTCAATCGGACTATGCCTTCCCGTGCCGAAAGAGCCCCAAAGTTTTCGAAAATGCACCTATCTAATAAAATTGATAGCTGTTCGGTTATAACTTTTTTTATATCCGCGACTGTATTTCTTCTTTTTACTCTCAGTTTCTAATTTTCTGACTTTTCCATCGCCGGTAAATACATCGTCAGAAGCCATTTCTTCCACTTCCGATTCAGAAGAGAATGAGATATTTTGTAAATTTTCTATTGCAGTGAGAAAAAGAACACATTTTATAGATTCCAATATTTAATTTTTTTTATTAAACTTGGGCAAATATGGTAGAAACTTAGTTTTTGAGTTTTGCGGCTTCACAATGTTACGCATATTATAAAAAAATGCCTTGTATGTATGTACTTGATGGTTTGATGGTAGCTTGCTGCCGGTTATTTGTTGAGATTAATGTCCAATTAAATAAATCTGTGTTTTAGCACGGATATGAACATTGAACGAAGTACTGCCATTTTGACTTAAATATCTTTCTTGTACGAACTGTTCACTTAACACAAAAACCTTTAAATGAATATTTCTCTTAAAGTAACATTACAAGCGCAACGTCAAAATCAAATTGGGGACTCCCCGATTTTTAATTTCTGCTTGAATATTTTGTGCTTGAATATTTTAAAGTCATTATAATTACCTTTCATTTGATAGTAAATTTATTGTAATAAATTATGGCATTTAAAACTAAAGCAGAAACATGGCGCTATTTCGTGAAAAACAGGCATTTTTAAAAACTTTGCGACTCTTTCGGCACGGGAAGGGATAGTCCGATTGAGCTAAAATTTTCGCAATTGTATTTTAACACTAAATTACATAATTCTAGATGTGAGCACCTTTAAAAATCGAAAATACATTTTGAAAAACCACCCTACTATACATATATAATATAATTATGCATCCACGACATAGCTGAAGGGTATATAAATTTCGGCATAACCGAATATAGCACTCTTACTTGTTTTTTTTTTTACTAATTTCAATAGGGTTTAGAGATAAGGAACGAATCGCCTATTTTTAATACGATCAATGTCTTTATATGAAATACACCTTATAGAGGCTAACTTTTCGTATCCTGCGTTGCAAGAGATTCATTTTTTATTTTAAGCCTAGAACACTAACGTTAGTCGATTCGACTAACATCACTTACGTTTTCGCTCACATTTTTTTTTTACCGATCACTCTCAACTCTCTTGTATACTCGGTAGTCGGTGTTTTCTCGTTGTGAACGGTCCCATTGCTGAGGTAAGTGTAGCAATTTTTGTGTTATATACCTCGTGTTTTAGCCTTTTCACACTTGCATACATTTAAGAGGAACGAATGGAAGATGTTGATAATGTGAAACATGCATTCACACTTGCAACATCTAACATCTACCATCAGTTAAGTAGACAAAATAAACAAAAACCACGCCGTTTTTAAAAAATAATATGAATTTTTAGAAGGATTTAATAATAGGATTGATTATTCGTTTGAAAGAGCAAACCCAGATATTATTGCGTTGTGTAGGGTTATTAATAGAATGTATACTGGAGGAAGATGATGATGATTTGTAAAATTCAAATTTCATTTTGTTTGTTATTTGTTTTTTTTTTTTGTTGACTATAAAAGTCACTAAAAATATCGGAAGATGTAAATGGGAACAAAATGAGTTAGGAACATCTTGTGAAGATGTTGAAAGATGTTGATTTTTAGCTCTATACATTTCTTATGGGAAAATTTCAACATCTTCGCAAATTGATGGTAGATGTTAGATGTTGACAAGTGTGAAAAGGCTATTAGTCGAATCGACTAATGAAATTTGCAACAAATGTTTTAAAAATCAAAAAAATTTAATTCTTTTTGCTTTTAATTTTTATATAATTTAAGTTTTATTGTTTGTAATGAATTCTGTGATTTTA
Organism: Bellardia pandia; assembly: GCA_916048285.2. Taxonomy (NCBI): domain Eukaryota; kingdom Metazoa; phylum Arthropoda; class Insecta; order Diptera; family Calliphoridae; genus Bellardia; species Bellardia pandia. The sequence goes on from OU696533.1 coordinate 68,431,401, forward strand.
TTTGTTGTTTTTGTTATTTTTTTTTTATTTTTAAAAATTGATCTCAAAAGTATTTTTATTTAATATATTATTTTAAATGAATTGTTTTATAAAAACTAAAATTTGTTATTTTATTTACATTTAAAATAAATCAACTATCAACCTTTATTAGATGTGTCAATTTTACATATATAGATATCGAAAAAAATCGGTTATATATGCATATATTAGTCGATTGGACTAATGATTAGTGTTAACGTATAAAAAATAAGGTTAGTGTTCTAGGGTTAAGAATCTGATGTGGTGCATACAAAAATCTGAAAAAAAATCTTTCTCTCACAAATGTCGTAAATTTGAGCTTTTGTTTATGGGAAAAATATTCAAAAACTTTTTTTTTTTTTGCAAAAATGTCCTTTTATTGGACAACATTTTTTTGAGACAAATTCAATTCGAGAGAAAATTAATTTGTGGAAAATATTAAATCTCTTCTTTCTAAGTTTTCTCGTATTCAATACTTTTACGTAATCATTAATCTAAAAATACCAGAAAATATATTTAAGCTTGAAAAACTATAGATGGTTAACAAATACAGATTGTTTAACAATTAGTAAATTCACATGTGTAAGTGCTAATAACGAACTCTATATTCAACATTTAATGAACAGATGTCCCGATCAACAGATTAATATAAATATACATATGTATGTACAAAATATATATATGGTATAAATATATATTGGGTATGTACGAAAACATAAGTCCGTAACATATGTACATATCGTTGGTCACATGTAGAAAGGCCCTAACTCGCTATTTTTTCGAAATTTGTTTTTTTTGCGATTCCAATGCATTTAACGCAAATACATCTCCTCACAAAAATTTATTGGAATAGTGTAAAAAATAACGCTTTTATAAGCAGTTGTACAAAAAATGTTACATGTTGAATATTACAGTTTCTATTATGTTTTTACATTCTCCTGTAAAGTTTCGAATATGCGAGTTAGGGCCTTTCTACATGAGACCATCGATATGTATGTATGTGGATATTTTTTTGTTGTTAATATTAATAATAATAGAAGTAAAACTGAAAGCTTTTATAAAATTTTGCGAAATAAGTTTATTAATTAATTAATCACATATTTTCATTGACACAGCCGAAAAAACAAACTTTTTTGTTATGAAAGAAATGGAAATTTTAACCGAAGATCAGTATTTGAAATTAGCTGGTTAAACTACATTCCAAAAACTATAAATTGTTGTAAGGACATTTTCACGATAACTGCAGTCTTTTTTTGAGTCGTAACAACTGTTTTATATTACGATAATTATCAATGAAGATGCAATAAGATTACATTGCTTCAAACTGTTTTTTTTTAGCTCAGATCACATTTTCACGTTTATTAGTAAACGCAACTTGTACTTACAAATCAACAATGGTAGACATGACAATTTCCAAGAATCATTTTTATCAAATAAGAGTTAATAAGTCTGATTTTACTTTTAATTGTAAAAATAATTTTACATAAATATTATACATAAATTACACTCTGATTTACATATTTTAATTTTTGTCTGTCACCAAAAGCCACAATTTTCACGACACTTTTTGCTGGATTAGAAGAGTAAGCGTTGCGAATATCCATTAAAATTTTATGTCATGACTGCTCTGGAAGTATGTATGTTTTCACAGTGTACAAGTAAGGTGGGTGTTTATTACTGTATTATATGTTGCCACTTCGTATGGTGTTTTTTCCACCGCTTTGCATCTCTGAACAATAAACCAACAGCAGCTACTTGACTCGTCGGACGACAGTTAGTAAATTATTTTGCACATTAACTTCTCGTAGCTTTAAATGTGCTCACATTTCGCATAACAGCGCTTTTATTAATTATGTACTAAAATATGAATAAAAAGATACAATTGACTCAGTTCAAAGCGTTCGTATGGAAATTTACGGCAAAACATTAATTGTATCATTTAATAAACAATATGAAACCACAAAACTTTAATCACACAAACATATAAACACACACATGAGCAATCTGCAGATACATTTAAGCTGTTGCAGTTTGGGGAAACCCAGATTGTTTGCGCGCTTTCGATCGACCACATAGAGTGCCATGGCAATGGTTGGTATTTACGACGGCGATCAACATTGGTGTTAAATTGATAAATGGCATTGGAGCAGTTTATTAATAAAATAAATTTTTCATTAATAACGAAAGGCGAACAAAAAACCTGCATTGAATAAACAATTTTTAAAACTAATAAATACTTATTTATGCGTTTATAAGTAATAATTATTAAACATTAATTATAATTAGTTTCTTATTTAGTTAATTCAATAAATAACAGCGATCATTTACAATTAGTAGCAACAAGGCAGATGTTTTTAACGTCAAAACGCCTAAAGTATACCGATCTAGTCCATTACTTTCAATATTCATTCGTCTGGCTGACTGTCCACGTAAAACTTGCGCCAGGTACAGATTTGGAAGATATTTTAAAAAGTTTTGAATATGCGCTTTTTTTTTAAAGAGAAGTAATAACGTAGACAGACGACACAGTTAATGTGCATTAACAGTCTTAATTCAAATTAACTCGTGAATTATTCCATCTTAATGCGCATTAAGTTAGACGTAAATACACAAAATCAAACTGAATTTATACTGCATTTAGCTATTTCAATATGGCAACATCGTCGAAAATCAATAATATGTTATCAAATTGTTTACTATTCTAAAAGAAGAAGAAGAAGACAATTAGACAATTAAAATAATAAAAATAGATTTTTATAATTGCCATTCTCTTATTTCAGATTGTCCCACTGCGGTCCCCATATGTAGCAACACGTTCAGGTTGATGGTTGCTAGTGCATGAACACTTTTTCCATTATGGAGCAGTTATAGCAAAAGTAATTTCAGCTTTTTTTCAAATAAATACTGATTTTTCACCAAATGCCAAATAAATTTTTTCATAATTAAACAGTTGTTTACAAACAAACAGCTGTTACCTAAATGCAGTTTAAATGCAGAAACTGTCGTCTGTCACGGTAAAATCTTAATTCAAATTAGTGAGATTTTAATGCGCATTAACTCTGTCGTCTGTCTACGGTATAACACTCAGGCAATTAATACGATTATATATAATTGCGCTACTTTCTTTGGAAAGGGGATAGATAGATTGAAGAAGTAAAGGTGGTGAAGGACGAAAGCTTTTATATCACAACACTGCAATTGCGCATTATGTTTGTTTTTAATGCAGCATTGCAGCTCCTCTGGTGGTGAGTAGGCGCATTATTTTTAAAGCTTGATTTTATAGCCTTTATTTAATTATTTTACTTCGGTGGCGTTTCAATGCTATATACCACCAAAGGAGGGCGCTGTGATAAACATTAGTCATGGTAGATAGAAAACTAATAATTATCACAAACTGATGTTGTTTGAGTGGCAGCGGCTGGTAATGGAACCCGGAATGCAAATACCAACTCATGCTTAATGATCAAATGCGCTTACCAATTAAGCTACAGCACCCTAACCAACTTTCGACCAACACTGAAATGGGTTGAAATCGGTCCATTATATCATCTCGATTCTGTATATAAAAAACGTTCCTATTTGCACCGATCGGCCGATAATGACTATTACTCCCGTATAAGACCCACTTCTGCATCCAAATAAAATTACATACAAATAAGAGTTATATATACAACAAGTATTAGTGTCAAATCAGCACCATCAATATAATACGATTACAGATTTTTGTGCATTTTGGTTAATATGAATTCCAACCTGAATATACATTCATTTTTATGTATATCAATATGAGATCAAGCGTCCAATCGGTAATATTCTAAAAAAAACCCAGTGTATGTATAAAACAGTTTTTCAGAAATGGGCTCTAATTGGGAGATATGACCTATTATGGAACGATCATCTAAAAATTTAGAGCCACGACTTCCGTGAATATTAATATTATGTATGTTAAACTTTATATCGATACAAACACTTTTAAAAAATTTATGGAGGTTAAAGTAAATTACGGAGAGGGTCTTATATGGGAGTTCTGACTTATGATGCACCGACCATTATAAAATTAGGTGTCATCATTTCTGTATATGTATATGAAAGATATTTGTAATGAATTTTATTTGGACATTTTAAAGAGATTTATGGTCGTTAAAATGAATTTCGGAAGTGGGCTTTATATGGGAACTACGACTAACTATGGACCGATCATCATAAAATTTTACCGGATTATTTCTATATATACGAAACACATTTGTGTTCAATATTTTATCATTTTTAAGAGAGTTATGCACTTTAAAGTGATTTTCGGAAGTGATATTTATAGAGCGGTCTAATTATGGAACGATCTTCACGAAATTTGTAGATGTGATTTGATCATTTCTGGTGAAATTTGTTTGGATACTTGCATAATTCAAATATTAATCGTTAAACTACTCTTTCGGGAGGACATTAGTATGGGGACCAGGTAAAATAATGGACCGATGGCTACCAGTTTCAATCCCATCCGTCCTTGGGTCGAAAAATATCACGTACCAAATTTTATTGACATATCTTTAAAATTGCTACCGGCCAGCCAGCCAGGCGGACGGACAGACATTGTTAGTTTAAAGTGTTGAACCAGTATTTATGAGCGTTACAAACATCAGCACAAATCCAATATACCCTCCCCAATATTGTGGTGTAGGGTATAATTAGTTGAGTTATTGCTTGGATATTGATATTAATAGGATATATGTATGAGCGATTGTTTGTTGGAATATCAGAAGTATATATCAAGGACTCCGGCTTTAATTTGTTGTGGATAACTTAACATGTTTCCTTCTTTAGGTTTAATTGTTCGCAAAGTTTAATACCTGTATAATAACTTATTATCACACAAATATACAAACACACAAATGGGCAATCTGCAGATTCCCCTGCAATCAGGGGAAACCCTGATTGTTTCGCCCTTTGGATGAACCACATAGAGTGCCATGGCAATGGTTGGTATTTGCGATTTACTTAGATACATTTATGTATTTTATGTATGTACATTAGGGTGCCCCCAAAATAAAATTGCTGATGTTGCCGACTAATATGAAAATTTTATTCATTTTAAAACTACGTTTCTCAATTTTTTTTTGTCCTGGGGTCAATATTTGGTGAGCTGCAAAAAAGGATAAAAAGGTTCTTTTTAGAGGCTTTTTTAATTTTCTCAAATTTCCGCACAATACCAGTATATCTTAAACTTTTATAAAGGATATATTAATATAGGGTGGCCCAAAATTAGCGAAGGGGTTTGAATTGCTTATAACTATTATATTTTTTTCTTATTTTCTTTTCAGTATTTTGTAAAGAAGACTTGGGAAATTTAAAAAGGAGGAGTACTCAATTGAACAACATGCCAAAATTGTTGAGCTTTATTTTTAAAATCCACAATCCATTGTTTTGACTCAGCGTGCATATTGTCGTTATTTTAATATGCGGGTTGGACCCTCAGAGAAAACAATAAACTGTCTTGTCGACAACAAGGAGCAGTAAGGAACCTTCCTGGTGCTGGCAGAAGACGAACGGTGTACACGGATGACAATATTGAACTGTTACAGAGGAGTGGTTATTCGGGAAAATGGAGAAACATGAACCAGGAGACAACTTGGCCTCTCACGAGCGTCGCTGCAGAGAATTTTGCACACAATAGGAATGTTTCCATACAAGATTTAGCTTGTCCAAAAATTGAAACCAACAGATTGTTAGCAACAACTTGATTATGCAGTTTTTTTTGGCAAAAAGCATAAGAAAATAATTGTATTCATAATTTAATTATGAGCGACGAAGCCCATTTCCAATTAAGTGGTTTCTTTAATAAGCAAAACTGTAGGATATGGGCTACGGAAAATCCGAGAGTTGTTCAAAAGCGAGAATTACACCCACATAAGTGTACGTTTTGATGCGGTGTTTCATCGGAAAGGATAATTGGTCTTTTTTTTTTAAATGAACACGGGGTCGCCGTTCTCGTCAATGGTGTCAGGATAATGTTGGAAAACCTTTTAAGGCCAGCCTTGGAAAACCATCCGCAAGTATGATTCCAACCAGATGGAGCCACAACGCACACTGCAAGGGACACAATGGCTTTTTTATGGGACATCTTTGGTGAACGAATTATTTTGCGTACAAGTGATTTTAATTGGCTTCTACGTTCACCGGATTTAACAGCCCCAGACTGTTTTCCTTGGGGTTATTTGAAAGGAAAAGTCTACATTTATAAGCCTAGAACCATCCAGCAATTAAAAAGCAATATACGCGACGAAATAAACAACATAACACCTGAAGTATTGCGAAAGGTTATGGAAAATGTGTTGGAAAGAGCAGTAAAGTGCGAAGCAGAAAATGGCCACCACTTGCGAAATATTAATTTTCATAACTAAACTAAAAGTATTCCCCACTTATACTGCCGTATTTTTAAAAATAAAGTAGGCTTGAATAAAGTAGGCTTAAAGACACAATTTTCATACAAAATTTTCTTAAAGTACATTTGAAGTCTACTTTAATTGTTTATAAATACGGCAGTTATACTGTATTAAAAAAATTTTATAATTATTTCATAAAAAGAATTCAAAGCCCTTCGTTAATTTTGGACCACCCAATATATAATATTAATAGAATACAAAAAACTTATAACATATTATAAAATATCTAAACATCCTCTAAAAACTGTTTCTCAAAAAATATGTTCAGTTTAAATTCACACTTTAAAGTGGGTGCTGCAGGCCACATAAAAATGAGCTGAATTTGTTCTACAATTAAAATCACTTTGTTTCGAATTATACCGAATACTGATTGTTTGGCCGAATATTAGGTTCATTTTGGTTTCGGCCTGGAAACGCGGTTTCGGATATTTACTATTTATTTCGATATCGAATTTTTCAACGACTTAAATAAAATATGTATACAATATGTATATGAGTTTGGTGTTTTAAAATATAGTGCCCAGAACTCAAGTTTTTTCAATGAATTGCAAATTCAGATGACGGAGGATGATCTCAAAAAATTAACCTGTTTCAAATCGCTTAGAAGATATGGAACACTTTATAAAAAAGGGTTCGTAATTTTTTTCTATAATCCGAATTTTAACCCATTTGTTATACAGGAAATATTTTTAGTAAACGGAAAAATATATTTTCTTTGTCAAAAACTCAATGTTTTATCTTACGAAAACCATTTTTTGTCGTATTTGATCAATCGGGAACCTACAGAACAATTTGTTATTTATTCAATTGATTTAATAATCTCACCGCCAATTCATTATACGAATTTTGGGGGAAAATGTTATTTGAGACCAAAGCCGTTGTATCAAAATGTGAATCCACATTGTAATCACATAGATTATGCTTAAAGTGACAATTTGTACCAATTTTTTAGTCAATCCAAAACCCTACCTTAAAAAAATCATATTTTTTTTTAAATTCTTTTTTTTTTTTTTTAAACGTTAATAAAAAACTATTCGCTGGATAAATTTCAAAAACTGCTCATATTTTTATTTATTTTATTTTATAAATGAAATTATTTATTTTATTTTATAATTAAATTTTTTTTAATTATATATTTTAAAATAATTTTTTTGTAAGTTAAATACATTTTTTTTATCAAAAAAATGGATTTTGTTTTTAGATTTAGTAACATATGTTCCTTCCTTGTACAAAACATTAAATATAACAAGATATTTTTATAAAAATTATATAATTAAAAAAATAGTTTTATAAGATTTATGAATAAGTTTAATAAAAGTCAATTGCAGTTCATACTGCTTTAAATGCTTTAAATATAATCATAAAAATTATAACAAATTAATATTATATAATATAAAAAATAAAAATGTAAGATACATTAAAAAGTTTACAAACACAAATTTGTATTTTCATTTTTTCTACCTTTTCTTTACTGGAACATGATAATATAAAAATCATCATTTCTTTCTTGTGTCATTTTAATAAAACAAATGTTTCTCTCGGTGCAATTGTATGCAAATAGTAAAATATTCACCATGACTACTAGTGAACTGCTAGTAAGTATATTAATATTCATCAGCAGTACGACTTTTTCAAATGAGTACTTGCTCCGGTAACAAATATATTCACAAAAGGTATATTTTCTTTCACGATAAAGAAAAAAATACTGCAGGCAATAAAAAATACCTCTGGCAAGTACACTTTCCTACAAATATTTATTCACCTGTAGTATGTTAGTATTTGCCATAAAGCTAAGATTCCATACGTATTAGAAAAGTTTTACTAAATAATATAAGAACTGACATACCGGTGAGTAAAAAAATTAGTACCCGTAACAGAAACTGGTACTTCTTGCGTATAAAAGTGTGGTTATATGTAGTTCAATTTTACTAACAGTTATTAAAAATATACTTCTGGTGGGTTGTCTTAACAATTAAAATATATTCACCAGTAACTCATTTTATGCCATATGGAGTATCACAGTATTTCCCACAAGTACATTTTTACTCACCAGTGTAAATATTTTACTAATGGTGAATACAAATCTTGTACTATACGGGACGATAAGAGTTACTTCTTATTAGTAAAAATGTCTTTGGGGATATATGGAGATAAACTTTACTCACGGTTAGTAAAAAATATACTTCTTGTGGGTTGTTTTAGCAAATAAAGTTATCTTCACTGAGAAGAAACCTGTTGGATCACGAAGTATGACAGTATTTGCCACAAGTAAGTTTTTACTGACCATTACAAATATTTTACTATTGGTGAGTACAAACCATTTACTATACGGAATGATAAATGTGTACTCCTTGTGAGTAAAAATGTCTTTAGAGCCATATGGAGATCAATTTTACTCACGGTTAAGACATTTTACTCATGTCAGGGTTTACTTTTTTTTGGGTGTAGCGTCATTATGTACGGTGTGGCCAAATTTGTCAGTGATTAGTCCCAATTTACACGAAGCAATTTTTGTAGAAAATATTGATACAATTAGTTAATTCGTATTTTTATTTACATTTATATACACATATGTGTTTCTCTTTCATTCGTATGTATCAAGAACAAGAATTGCTAGTACAATCTACTGTGTATTGGACTCGTCTTATCTTCCCCGCATCCCGATGTCTAAAAGGTAATCAGCTAAGCTTACAGAATTGCCTCGTGTAAATTGGGACTTACTCAGCCAAGTAGCCTAATGTTGCTATCAAATGGATCTCCAATAAGAGCCATAAATTACGTTATGCTGATTGGAAGATTACTGCAACAACATATTGCTCAAAAACGTATTGGCTGCTTGTTCCTGATTGCAGAATGGACGACACTAGATTTTATGTTAATATAATATGTACATGAGTGTGTACAGCCACTTTATTTTAGCTTTACTTTACCCAGCAAACAGTAAGTCAAACATTTGAGAATTAAAAAATTTCACCTTTTGTAAAATAAAGAATAATTTCAAAAGCATTATTTGATCATCACGAAAGAGACGCATGTAAGAACTATTTGGTTTTAAATCATTCTCAAATTCACTCAAATCACTCACAAAGTGCAAGATCGTCACGACTAAAAAATGTTTCATGTGGTTACTAAATAACAACTAAAACTAACTAAACTCTGTCTGTCATACTATCAAAATCGTTGTAAAAGATGATGCACATTTTCACCCTGATGGTTTGTTAGAGAAAGATTTTTATATGCACTTAAAACTAAACGTATACGAAGTTTAAAATTGAAAGTATTTTTCCTTACAAAAGCTATAAATATGTATTTATTTTTAAAATTGTTCATATAAACATGAACATTTATATTTATGCAAACAAAGAAAATGTTTATTGCTAATACAATACAAAAACTTTTGTCGAAAAAAATACCTTTCAAATACACATTTGTTTTACTAAACACTAAACAACAACAAAATGTTCATAGTTTTAGATCTACTTATACAAAACAGGCTTTCTCCCTTTTAAGGAAAGTTCTTCTTAATTTTTTAAATTCAGTTCAATTATTTTAGTTTTACCCAAACATTTTTACAACATTTTTTTTATTCGAAGGTTTACTTCTACAAAATTTTTACAATAATACTCGCCAGAGGAAAAATTCTCATTCAAACATTTTTACTCAATTTGAAATTTTCTGTTGCTGTTTATAACCGGGTTCTTGTAATGAAAATTAAGAATTTCAGATGGTTTATTAATTGAGAAAACTTCAAATGAATTTTGGTATTTTAACTTAAAATGGAAAAAATTCTAAATTGTAATTAATTCAATTGTAACTTTTCACCTATTTTTGGAATGATTGTAGAAATAGCTATCTAAAGTCCTGTAACAATTTTAGCTAGTACCAATAGGTGGTATGACCAAAATTTCCAACTTTGTTCCCCTCTAACTCCGGCAGTTCTTCACTGATAGAGCTGATTATTTGTGTCTGGCCTACTATCCAATAGTACTAACCTTGGTGCAAATTTCATCTAAATCGGAAGACAGCGATTTTTAAAATTGGGTCTCTTGACGTGAAATTCACCATATCTAAAATACTTTGTACAAGCATTGGTAAAATGGCATTTACATATAATTTTATAAATAAACAAAATGCAAACGATTCCAACTTTTATTTATTTTATTCAAATAAACGTAGTTAGTGTCGTGTTGGCTCCCGAAAAGCATTTTCTTTACCTTCTTATTGCGGACTAACATGCACCTGATAGATGCAATTGCATACAAATAAATGTTTCATAAATATTTATTTAGTGTGCATTATTTACATACTCGCATATAGCGTTAAATACAAATATGTAATTGAAATTCTCTAATTTCTCAATATATGTAGCATATGTAGCTATTTTAGAGTAATTACAAAAATTAATAACAATATTATTAAATAAACTATTTTCCGTAAAAATTAATTCTCCCGATTTTTGATTTATGTAATTTCAAATAAATCAATAATAAACATTTCCACAACAATATTCTTGAAAATTCATATAGATAAGATTTGAAATGAGACCCCACAACAAAACACTGAATAATAAAATCACTTTTTTCCTGTCCATGCGAAGTGAGCAACAACTCCACTGTAAGTATTTGTTACAAATAATTTGTTTGTAACTAAATATATATGTATGTATGTATGTATGTAATTGCATGCATGAATGTGTGCGGATAACATGTATTTATGCGTAAAATCACTCTAGACTTTTATGTAAAACTGTGTGGAATTAATATCACATTGTGGAAGGCAATTTGTTTCAAAGGCGTATTTATTTGATTGAAGCTTGTGCCGCCTAGAAAAAACGAACATATTAATGAATGAATGAATAAATGAATATGTACATATGTATGTACGTATAAAGTACGAGTATGTACTCGTATGTATAGTATATGTAGATGTAATAAGCATGATCGAATGGCTGAATGAATGGAAGTTTTTTTTTGTTTGGTTTGCTTCTATAATACTATAGTTGCAATTGGAGGTGAGCGCGTGAGTGGTTTTTAATTCAAGATATCTTATGCATTTAAAAATTACTTAATTTTTTTAAATGCTATTTTGTATCCAGGTAAATAATATATGAGACCATAGCGAGTATTGGTGGATTGAATCAATGATTGATGAACGGATTCTTCATTTCCATTCTGATGCGAAGCAGAAAAATTTGAAACTTTGTTAATTCTTATTGTCAACTACTGGTGATCTTATAGAGAATCTATACTGATAAACGATTTTTAGAAACCCTTCAATAGTTATAAGTTAATTGTCAAAAGTTTATGAAAAATATTAATTTGATCGGAAAAATAATATGAATGATATTTAAAATTTTTTATTTAAGACATTATTGAATTTTATTTCAACAGGAAAATAAGAAATAATATAATGTAACCAGAACCATTTTTCTATGTTCAAATTTTTAATTGTCATATGTCCAGGAATTGGCTTACCATGTAAACTTCTGGCTTCCATTCAAATGTCCACCCGAAATAGGACTTTATTGGTCATAAATGTCATAAAACGTATATAAACCAGGGACCGCAACGGTTATAAGTGATATCAAAAAAGTTTTTTTATAACATTTATATTGTGGCTTATAAAACAAAAACTCCATATTAAACAGTTATTTTTCAACGTACAAATAAAAGTCAGATAAAACTCTTAAAAAAGAGTTTTATTTTGCTGTCATAAAATAAAACTCATTTATGGAGTTTTATTTTTCCTGTCTAAAATAAAACTCCTCAATAGAGTTTTATTTTTTCCGTCTAAAATAAAACTCCTCAAAAGAAGATAAAACTCCTCAAAAGAGAAGTTTTATTTATATGTAAAAGCGTTTTTAAAGGCAATTATGTTAGCAGTTTAAAGGGTCATTTAATCAAAAAGCATAAACAACAATATGACATGGCACTGAATAATAAGGTACCATTAAAAAAAGTTCGATTTTCGGTAACAATGACTCCTGAAGAAATGAAGAAAATGTGTGTTGAGATAGTCACAACAGAAAAATTACCATTTGAGTTTTATTTAAAACGAAGAAGAGTTTTATTTGAGACGAAAAAAAAAATAAAACTATACATATTGAGGAGTTTTATATAACACTGCAAAATAAAAGTCTCTTTTTAAGAGTTTCATTCGATCTTTTATTTTTTCGTTGAAAAATAATTCTTAACTGTGGAGTTGAGATCGAAAGAGTACTTCAATACGAATATATTGGTATATGACAGTATAGTTTCCGTTGACTCTAACATGGAGAGTTTTTAAGTTTAAATTTTCAGGATAACTGTTATTTACGGTCCCTGATATAATCATAACTAGCGGTCCACAATTACTCACAGCTCCCTAAAGGAAACTTTTCTGAAAACAAATCGAAAAATTGTTTTTGCTCATATACGAGTACTCGGTGTAGGATATTCTATAATCGGGCTAGACCGATTACACTCTCTGAGCCATCTATCATTTTCATAAAACAACTTTTAAAAATTATGGAACATCACAATATTAAAAGCAAATATGTACATATTTATTGTTAAAACGGTAAGATTTGAAGTTGAAAGCAGAAATCCGAATTATTATTTCGTAATACAAATTGGGATTTTCTCAATTTCAACCTGAAAAGGTGTAAATTAGTGGTTGTCAGATTCGATAAGTCTATTATCTTGATATGCACATACGAGTATACTTAAATTAAGCGAAATTTTAGTTTAACATAATTTATTTTAAAATGTGAATTACGCATGACACAAGGAAGTCACGTTCCTAAAGTGGGCATATTTGTTTACCTTTTATATCACTTGTTCATTTCTTGCTGTATTATGGACGAAAAATTCACATGCAACTGTGCAATTAGCCTGTTTGCTGCAGGTAATCGATCATGATTGCAAGTGTTAGTTATACCTATATACGAGTACATACATACATGCCAGTATGAACGTAAGAGTCAGTCAGTTCTTGTTTCTTATGTTTCGTGAAGGAAAACTAGAACATATATAAGATGCATTTATACTAAGCAGCAGATTTATGAAGACCATTCATTATTACTCCGTTTCAGTCATTAACAAATGATAAACAAATCAGTTAGCAAATACCAGCTCTTGTTGATCTAATTTACTAACAAAAAACCAATTGATGCACGATAGGCCAGTATTAACATTTTTTAATTGCACGTCACGTAAAATCTGTATGTATATTCCTGAAATAATCTGTATTATACTGTAAGTATTTGTATACGTGAAATTTACACAACAAAACCCAGCGACACGTAAAAATAATTTTCGGCCATAGAATCTCGTTTTAAAGGATTAGGTCAAAATTGAATAATAATATGACAATGAATTAAATGACATTAAAATATCTGTAAATCTGTATCTTCTAAACTAGTTACTATGTAGAAGAACATTAAAAACGGTAGCGAGGCACACCGGGTTTAGCTAGTAGTAAAATAAAGGACAAAACAGTAAAATTAGATAAATCCAATATTGTTTATAAAATACCGTGTAAGGGTGGAAATAATGAAAAATGTATTAAAATATATGTAGGTACAACTAAAAACCAGGGTTTAATATTTAGTAAAACATTTTTTCCAACTGACTATTGACTGCGTAATAAATATGTACCACTTCCATATTTATATGTAGAAATACTAAAAATATACAAACTATTAACCAACGAAATATATTCACTAGCTTCATGGTTGAAATATTTCTAGTAGTAATTCTAAGAATATTTTGCAAAAAATATTTCTAGTAGCAACCAGCACACAAAATAAAAATTTTTCATTTGCAATATATTTACTACTAGAACATACGCATACTTTTTATAGTTTACAATTTAGAATCTAAATTTTAGATGTTACAGATTATTAATGTACCAATAGAAAAGAGAATTAATTTAAAAACAGATACAGACAATTTTTTTTTTTTTTTTTTTTTTTTGCATTTAATTATTTATTGAATCTTCATATTTGAAATGACAATAAGTATTCAAATCTTAATACTAAAAAGAAAATAATATGCTAAGCCAGTGCTAGACAAAAATTTTTATGATACTAAAAAATTTCACATCAACTGATCCAGTCATCTGTTTTGCGCTTGAGTTAAAGCAAGGGTATCCCTCCTTCTCAACCGATTGTGGCCACTAAAGTTAAGGATGTCTCGTGCAAGTGGGTTTGGATGGTGTTCAAGTTTGCTGACATACTTTGACGCATATTTTGTAAATTCGACTTTTACTAATGGCACGCCTAGATCTTTGTGGATTCGGTGCTGCAGTAATTATACGTAGAATTTTATTTTGACCCCTTTGAATTTTTTCAATGTTTGATGCTGAGGCAGTACCCCATAATTTAATTCCATAACACCAGATTGGCCTTAGAATTGCATTGTACAACAAAAGTTTGCAATCCAATTTCAATGTAGAGTTTTTAACCAATTAAGTTGCACTGCTTTTAATCTCATTTGTGTAAGTTTCGCTTCAATATGAGACTTCCAAGTCAAACGGCGGTCGAGGCGAATGCCGAGGTATTTGACTTCATTATGTTGAGGAATAATTTGATTATTTATTCTGATGGACGAGCAGGTATCTTTTCGCAATGTGAAAGTGATATGAATACATTTTTGTTCATTTACCCTGATTTTCCAAAGCTCTAGCCAATTCTCTAGCTTATAAACATAATTCTGCAAATTCTGTGATGCAACTTGGTGGTCCTTATGGACGCTGACAAAGGCTGTATCGTCTGCAAAAGTTGACGTGTGGATTTTGGGGTCTGACGGCATGTCGGAGGCATAAATCAAATATAAAGTAGGGCCCAGTATGCTACCCTGTGGCACACCTGATTCAATTGGCTGAGCGGTACTTAAAAAATTGCCTTCTTTGATTTTAAATTTGCGACCGTATAAATAACTTTCCATGAGTTTATGGGTGTTAGCAGGCAGAGTTAATTTAATTTTGTGCATTAAACCGTCATGCCAAACTTTGTCGAACGCTTGGGATACATCAATGAAAAGGGCGGAACAGTATTTTTTATCTTCAAACGACCCTCTTATCACATTTACCAATCTGTGAGTTTGTTCGATGGTACTGTGTTTAGCTCTGAATCCGAATTGATGATTTGGAATACATTCAGTGTCATTCAGAATTGGAGTCAACTTAGTCATTAACAATTTTTCGAACAGTTTAGAAATTGTCGGCAGTAGGCTAATTGGCCTATATGACTCCACTTTGGTGTGGTCCTTCCCTGACTTAGGAATCATAGTGATCATAGACACCTTCCAATCTGCAGGATAGTATTCTAGGCGTAAAATAGCGTTGAAGATAAAGAGGATAATCTTTCTTGCTACACGAGGTAACTCCAGAAGCATTTTATTGCTGATTTTATCCATACCTGGAGCCTTTTTAAGGTTCAGAGTACCAGTAGCGTTTTGGGCATCACGAAAGTTTAGTCTTAGAGGTACAGGAGGTCTAATAACGAGTGGAGGCAAATCAGATGCATTATTTGAGTTGTTTATAGTAAACACTTTTCTCAAATGATTAACAAATAAAGTCCCCTTCTCGGAATCATTTCTAGCCCAGTAACCAGTCGGATTTCGCAGAGGAGGCTTTCCTCTAACTGGTCTTTTTAAACCTCGTGCTGCCTTCCATAACGAATAGTCAGATTGTGGGGTACTATCAAGACCCTCCAAGTAAGATTTAAGTGAAGCCTAGCTTTCAGTTCAGGAGACCTGTGAATTTGCCACTCTCTTCTAACTCTTTTTTTTTCTGACAGGAGATGATCGAGTTCAGCGAAATAAGTTCTAATTGTCCCACTTCTGCACTCAACGTCGTATATGGAGGCGTGATGTACAGCTCTTCGTATGTCCTCAGTAAACTTGCCGATCGACCCATCAATATCCTCGGTAGTTCTCAACACTACGTTTTCCGTGCAGTGGGAACTTAAATACTTTTTATACTTTATCCAACTTACTCTGGTTTTAGATATGTCCCGAAATGGAGAGCCATTCCCTTGAAGGAAACGCATTGAAATAATAGAAGGAGAGTGATCTGAAGACAAGTCTAATGAAGGCTCCACTTGTATCGATTCTACAGGGATATTTTTCACTACTCCGAAGTCAATAACATCGGGAATCTTCCGTCGGTCCGTCGGCCAGTAGGTGGGATGCCCGCTTGAGAGTACATCTAATCTCATTTTGGCAATGGTGTTGAAGAGTTCACGACCCTTCGGGGTCACCAGACGTGAACCCCAAAAAGTGTGTTTGGCGTTAAAGTCACCAGCAACTAAAAATCTAGCTCCAAGGGAATTGAAGAAAAGAAGCTGTAGTATTGGTGTTCTTTTATTGAAAATCGATACAAGACAATGTAGTTCAAAATTACAGACATTTAATTTATAAGAATAAGTTTAGAAATATTACATATTTAATTTTTCATTCATTATTCCAAACAAGTTTTTTATATATGGTGAATTTCACGTCAAGTGACCCAATTTAAAAAATCGATGTCTTCCGATCGATGGGTGAAATTTGCACCAGAGTTAGTACTATTGGATAGTAGGCCAGACACAAATTTTCAGCTCTATCAGTCCAGAAGTACCGGAGTTAGAGGGGGTCAAAGTGGGATATTTTGGTCAATTTTGGTCATATAGGGGTTTTTTTTAAATTAGTGTAACTTTTCACCTATTGGTCCTAAGACAAATTGTCCCAAGGACTTTAGATAGCTATTTCTTCAATCATTTCAAAAACATTTATTTTTTTAAATTAAAAAAAAATATTTTTAATTTTTTTTCAATTTGGGCCCTTTTTTCTCAAAAGAAAGCTTATACAATTTACTTTAAGGCCGTTATAATCGCTTAATGGGATGCGAGTGGGATATAATAAAAAAAAAATATTTTTTAACTCAAGAATAGGATTTTTCAATATTTTCCCCCATTTTCTTATTTTTTTCCAAAATAGAGTTTTTTTTTATTTTTCCTCAAAGGAAACTTTAGACCATTTCCTTTAAGAGCTTTGTGGTCACTTAATGGAATGCAAGTTGGGTATCTATAAAAAATATTTGAACTCAAAGAAGAAAGTGTTTCAATTTTTACCATATGTACTATTTTAATTTTTTTCCTATTTATTACTTATAATACGAAATAGCAATAATAATAATTAATAATTTAATAAAATTAATATATAAATGAAAATGATACATGTGCCAAATATTGAAAAATCCTATTCTTGAGTTAAAAAATAATTTTTTTGATAGATATCCTACTATCCTAAAAAAGGCCAAGACAATTTTAATTCGGATTTTCTGGCTTTTCGAATTAAAAGTAAAATCAAAATAAAGTAGTAAAATTTAAAGTTATGTAACTCAAGTATAAAACTTGTAACATGTTAGTAAAAGTTGCTTGGGCTTTTATTTAAAGGCCTTTTAAAACACCTGTTTACACACTCTCAAAGATTCGATACTCATTTTATGCCTATGCTTAGTGGCATAAGAAAGAAAGTGTTCTAGAAGGTGTTTCATACACAATCAAAATTGCATTTCAAAGGAAGATCAACAAATCATGATTTAAATATCAAACATGAATGGTTTTGTAATTTTCCTACACTACAACTTCCGAAAATCACTTTAAAAAGCATAACTGTCTCAAAAATATTGGTATACAAATAATATTGAACCCAAATGTATTTCATATGTATGCAAATAATACGAAACAATTTTATTATGATCGGTCTATAATTAGTCGTAGCCCGAAATTCACTTTAACGATCATAAATTTCTTAAAAATGTTGGTATTCAAATAAAATTTGACATAAATAAGTTTCTTATATACAGAAATAATGACACCTAATTAGTCGAAACTCCCATATAAAACCCTCTCCGTAATTTACTTTAAGTTCCATAAATCTTTAAAACTATTTATGTATATAGAGATAAAGTTTAACAAATACACATAATATTTATATTCACAGACATCGTGACACTAAATTTTTAAATGATCGGTGCACAATAGGTTATATCTCCCACATAGCGCTCGTTTTTGAAAAACTGTTTTATACATATGTAAGTATACTGGGTGTAGGGTATTATATGGTTACTTGTTTAGAACACATTTTTATGTAAGATCAAACAGTATGAAATAAAATAAAACTAAATTTGTTTGTGTGACTTGTCTTAAATAAAGCAAGTTTTGAAATAAATAAAAAATTTAAATATATTTCCCTTAGTGGTTACGTCTTTTTCGTCAAATATTTGCCGTGTGTGACCGAATCTTTAGTAATTTACAATTAAGTATTTTTTAGTTTTTCAAACTATAATAACAGGTATAATAATTTCTTCATCCTTAGTAGTCTTTTTATGGAATATCGAATATTTAATGATATTATATTTAACATTTTAACTTTAATTCTAAAAAGTTCTAAAAAGTTAAATACAAAATGTAGCAACTCACCAAATGGATTGCTTGCAAAACATTTTTAAACTATCATACATACATCCAAAAGTCAACTGTTGATTCTACGTTGGTCCATGTATAATTTAAAAATTCCGGCATTGAGCTTTAAGCATGGTTATTTTATCAGATTTTACCATTTTTATACCTTAAACCCAACTTCTGTCCGTCTGGCTGGCTGGCTGTCCATGTAAAACTTGTGCGGAGGAGTTTAACGATCATAAATGTATCAATTATGAAAGAATCCAAACAAATTTCACCGAAATAAGTAATAAATGAAGCTAAATCACATTTACAAATTTTGTGAAGATCGGTCCATAATTAGTCGTAGCTCACATATAAGGCCCACTTCCGAAAATCACATTAAAGACCATGACTCTTTCAAAAATGTTGTTATTCGAATTAAATTTAACAAAAATAAGTTTCATATGTACAGAATTGATGACACCTAATTTGGTCCATAATTATATCTCTATAATAATATAATATCTGCCATTTAGCGCCCATGTCTGAAAAACTCTTTTATTTATATACTGGCTGCAGGGTATTATATAATCGGGCTTGACCGACTGTACTTGTTTTTATTTGCTTTTATCATTTTTAGTAAATTATATTTATAATTATTATTAATTTTTTTCGAAGTTTATCCATATTGGCTGGTAATCTTTGCCTACTTAATTTGTCCTAAAAAATTTTACATTTTTTTAAATTTTTTTTTACATTTTTGACGTACTATTTTTATGTTTTATTTTCAGAATTTTCACATATTATTCCGTTTTTTATTTTATCTCGCATATATTGTTCAAATTTATATGAAAACTGTGCCGATGTTATTTAAAATTTTAATTGGGGATGATAATGAGTTAAAACTCAAGTTGAGAGTTTAGTATCATTTGTAAAAGTAAATAGTTCTGTCGGTTCTTCTAAAAGTGGTTTATTATTTTAACAATCGAATGATGCCAGATTAATGAGTGCTTATATAATTGTACGTTAAATATTTTCTAACTTAAGATAAAAATAGGTTTTGAAATTGAAAAAATGCTGAAAAAAAGCCAGAAGCTAAAGGTCTAACTATAGGCCCAACTATAATATGCATATGCTAGCTTAAGCAAACGTGCAAACACATATAAATTGTATGTGGCAAACTATAATGTACTTAACGAAACTTTTCGTTAAGTTTTTCAACTGTCATTTGCTTAAGCAAAAAGCGAAACTGATCGCACATTCTGTACGGAATCAGCTGTTTGTTGTTGTTTGTTTGTGTTTTGAACAAAATGGAAGAAAATATATTTATTTTAAATTTAAAAGAAAATGTGGAAAAATAAGTGCCTTTAGAATAAAAGGGCCCTTTTTATTTTAAAAAAAAATGTCTCTGTCGTGGTTTATTTCTCTGACAGAACAATGTGCACTGGCCTTCAAGCGCTAACTTTAATATTTTTATATTATTTAAATTTTAAGTTTTTTCTCCATTTTTGCAAACACAATACGAAAATTAACAAAACATATGTAAACGTTTATTATTATTTACAATGTAGTGCTGCCACAGCTGTACATTTTAGTACTTTTGCCGATAAATTAAAAAAAAGGAAAATTTATGCGTTTCTGGTACGAAGTTTACTTTTAATTATAAAATAATATAATAATATTTATAAAATATAGTCATTTAATGGCTTTTTGTTAAAATAAAAACATTTTATTTAAACATAAATTAGCAACTGTGGACAAAAAGTTTCAAAGTCATTGTAGCCACCTGAACTGGTTATGCATTTGACAGTCTTTTCGTTAACTTTTGCAATTTGCTTAAGCTTGATTATGCATATTATAGTTGGGCCTTAAATCTAGCCTCAAAAGTTCTATATTTAATGTAATTAATTTGGAAATTGAACGACAACCCCACAACATTAAATCCAATTTTTGCCGTTCACAAACTAAATAGAACTGAAAACAAATTTATTTGTTCTATCAAGCTCGATTGACATTCATATGGTACGGCAGTAGTATTATATTTCTCTATGCTTATAAATAATTTGTATTGCTTAACAAACAACAAAAATGAACAAGGAAAATTATTTATTTTTTTGCTAATTTTTTATTGCTTGAAAAACTGGATATTATTAAAAAGGTATTCAAATGAACAAAACTACATCGTATAAAAATGTCAGCTGGTAATTTAAATTCTACAAATGTCAAACTAGTAAATAAGTGGGAGTTTACACCAACATGCCTTTGGTTACAGCACATTGTATGAATCTCAGCCAATAATAGTTATTTATTTTAATGCTCCACAAGTATGTTTTTTTTTTATTTTGAATGTCCCTTACAGGTGTGGTGATGGTTTAGAATCTCTTCAGTAATCAAATAAGCATATACAAACACACATACATATATATAAGATTAAAAAAGCATAGAATATTTTAAAATAAATAAATTTTTTTAATTACATGTAAATGTGGACTTAACATAACAATTTTTTTCTTGATATATATTAAAAGGGTCCTAAACAAGCAGTAAATGAAGTATTATATTAATTGGACTCCTACTTCTAAAACCGGGAGAATTCGGGTTAATTAATGATGAAACAGAACACAACCGCAACTTCAAGGAAAAACGACTCTCTGAGCAAACAGGCCCATAATTGAAACGTCGGCTGCAACTTCACGAACTGTCATTTGATGTTTTTATATTTCTTCTGTGTACCAACCTGTAATGCCAACTGCTTTTCCAATTTCTGTCCACAAATCTTGTTTTAAATAAAAATTTTTGTATAATGGCGACTGCAAATTATATATGCAATCATGCTTTTGTACTTCTTCAATTAATTTTTCAATACTATCATTTATTTTCTTTTAAATTACAAAAATCTCACTTTTAAACTTTTCTTTTGATTTTCTTTTGTTTTTATTTTTCTCGCGACAAAGCGGCAAAAACATATGGTTTTGTTTACAAAATGTATAATAAAAGTATGGTAATATTGTTGAGAGCATTTGTGTTGTAGAGTGAGAGCATAAGAAAAAACGCTGTCAAAATAAAAAAATTGATTCTATTTTCACGACCGCATTCTCTTGCATAATTTTATGTCAAACTGTATGGAAAAAAACGTCCAGTCCCAGTTCTGTTTCATCATTTAAGCCTCAGTTAGCCGACTGTAATGCAATGTAACTGCAACAGTAAGAAACAGCTGATGGATATTGTTATGTGTAAAGTAATGCAAATGGTTATGGAGATGTAAAGTAACGCAACACCGTAATGTATGAATCTGTAAGAAAGAGAATTTCCTTACATTTCTACGTCATTACACTACATTCCGTTACAGTCGGCTAACTGAGGCTTTACATGGAAAACAACTGTGAACCTGAATAATCAGTAATGTTTGGTAATACAGAAAGTATTTCAATTGTTCTTCTACAAAATAATTTAAAAGTCCTTCCAATGCACTTAATATTTACGAAGAAATTATAAATATTTTTGTCATAAAATTTATCATTAACATCAATTTGTTTCTCCATACCTTACATATGTAAGTTAAAGTCAATTTAATAAATTTTTTAATTTAAACACGTTTAATATTTTTAAATTCAAATTATTTTGTATTTTTTGATTATTAATTAAAAATTTTTTTACAACTTAACACTAACATTTAATTTCGCTTTCCTTACTGATGAGGATTGCTTATCTTACAATAGACTTAATACTAACATTTAATTTCGCTTTCCTTACTGATGAGGATTGCTTATCTTACAATAGACAACTTAATACTAAAAAACTGAAATGACAATTCATTGAACATAAAAAAGAGAGATTGCGAGTTGGGAGAACA
Source organism: Bellardia pandia (assembly GCA_916048285.2). Taxonomy (NCBI): domain Eukaryota; kingdom Metazoa; phylum Arthropoda; class Insecta; order Diptera; family Calliphoridae; genus Bellardia; species Bellardia pandia. The sequence goes on from OU696533.1 coordinate 68,454,121, forward strand.
TAATTTGTTGTAAAAATATAATTATCATAAAGACTGTCTTAACTTGTACACCAGTGATGGCAAACATGGTACAATTGTACTTTTTTTTTTTTTTTGATACGTTTTAGACACAGTTGGTTATTTGGTACAATATATCAAAATACTTTTGCATCAAAATTTCAATTTGATCTTTAAATATGCATCCATAAGATGATTATAACGACAAGAAATTTTTGGTTGAATAATCAAATAATGGGAGCCTTTGACATATTAATTTATATTTAATGATTTTGAGGCTGAATTCAAAAACTAAAGCTTAAAATGTAGTTAATCAGGATTTCAAAGTCGTTAGAAGTTAACACTTCTATTTCTTCTATTCTTGAAATACTAAATCTAGTTATTTTGGAAATGTAATCGAAGGATGCACGAATATATGTATATATATATGTACGAGTATATATGTATATTTAACAAGGTTTACTTATTTTCATAAATAAAAATATTTTAAATAATCGCAATAATTAACGCAAATAATATTCTTCATTCCTAAAGATTCAGAAGTAACCGTCTAACTATATATTTAAACAAATACAGACAAATCCCAAATGAAGATAATTTACAGGAAATATTTTATTACGAAACGAGTTCTGTTTCTTAGTCTTTGCAAGAAAAAGAGGTTTAATTTTCTTTGATACAGATGCATTAAAATAAACTTGTTAGAATATACTTTGATAACTTTCTTCCTGGAACACTAGTTGCATATCGTGAACAAACAATTTATCTGGTAGCATTTCCCAGTTTTATAGCATCTGTAATATTACCAGAAGTTAGATAATGATTTTTTGAGGAAGTCTTACATCGTATTCTTTTTTATCACTTGAAATAAATCAATTGCAATCGAGTATAAAATTGTTTAAACATTCGTTATATATGGTAATATTAAAAATGTTGCCATAAGATATATCGAATTTTCGATAAAATAAGTTTGTGGTAAAGTTTTATTATTAGGTAACAAATATTAAAAATGGTACCGTGGAGGTCTAAAAAGTACAATTTATTTATATAGTTGGTACGAAATCCATTTTCCATTATCACTGATGTACACCATTAAATGCCAAATGTGCAAATCGTTCCTTTTTAAACAACAGCGTATGGTTTCTGATTGTGATAAATTTGCTGCACTTAGTTACGGGTTTTCAGTAACCATTCTGACTTTCACCCGTGCATATAATATATTGAAATTTGTAAAATATATATGTACATACTTGTATGTATGTACATAGGTTAGGGAGAGGGGGCACGTTTATACCCTATGAACTATGTTGATAAAATCTCAGTTTAAAATTTTTTCCGACCCTTAACCGAGTTTTTCACTTGGCAACCTTGTTTTCTAGCAACGTTAACAACTTTTGCTAGTTTTTTCAGTCGTCGACAGAATGTAGTTGGGTGAAAAATTTTTCGCAGTGCAATTTTTATTTTTTTTTATTTTTTCGTAAGAGTGTAAGAAGTATTCAGTGATCGTTTTCTTTCGTGAATGCAATTTATTGCAGTCTAAAATTCATTTCAAACAAAATTAAGTTAAGTTATTTGATATTTATGTAAAAAAAACATTTATTATAAATTTCCGTGAAATGGCATGCCAGTTCAGGTTTGAACAAAGAAAAAGGGGGCACCTTTGAACATGTTAATTTATCAACAGAAGTACTAAACATTGTTGATTCTCTCTTATTTTCTGAAAATGACGAATCCAATGCTGATCATGATGTTTTAAAGGAAAATGTAATGTCACATGAAATCGCTAGGCGTTTTCCGTCTTAATAATATAAAACTTATTTTTGATCTGAATTTTTTTTATTTTTTAATTGTTAATGTTTATGTTTTTCTTAATAAATAAATCGAATTTATTATATATATATAAAATATAACTGTTTATGTTATTTTTGGACACAAGCGCTACAAGAAAAAATTGCCGTTCAAAAGTGCCCCAGCCTAGTTCAAAGCTGCCCCGTACATTTGAACACAATGATTTTATCCATTAAAAAAATAAGAAAAAAATATAAATCGAACTAAAAATAAGTTACTTGTAGACTTAAGCTAAAGTTTATTTCCATATATATTAGTTAAATTGTGTAAAAAGACAATAATTTAAAAATATAAATTTGAATGTGGCTTGAAAGCAAAAAATGTTCTAAGGTGCCTCCTCTCCCCTATAATATATAATATAAAATTAATAAAAATAAATTAAGTTACCATCTACAAAGAATGTTTTAAAATTAATTTTTTTGGTTTAAAAATTTCTGCGTCAGTTACACGGTGTATTAAACAGCAAATATGTACAACAAATACAATATTAGTTAGATTTCAAATAAATCGTAACAAAATGTAAATTATTATTTTCACAATTCTTAGATTAAGCTGACAATTGAAATAAAAGTTAATATCATGTTTGTTGCTTTATTGTTTACTTGTATGTTTTATATTGCAGAAATTTCTAATTAAATTTCCAAGTTTTCTAATTATATTTCAGGAATTTCAAATTGAAATACAAATAAAAAATTCTGACACTGTTAAAGTACAATTTAAATAAAATACAACGAAAAGAATTTTGAATTCTCAATTAAAATACAATTAGAAACGTTAAGTAGATTTAGTTGCAATATAATGGGAATTTTCTAAAGTATATTTAAAAATTTCTAAAATTCAATTGGAAACTTCTGAAGTACACATTGCAAAAACCTTCATTCATTCTTCACTTCAAATAATGAGTAAAAATACTAAATTCTGGCACTTGCCTAATTAATTACTCAATATTTTGGCTGAATTTCAGTTTATGGGGGACACCCCTAGAGAAAAAATCTAAATATGCCATCCCCTTCAGAATGTTCCCAGGAGTACGAAAATCATAATGAAAAAGGGGGCTCACGCCCCCTATGGGCGTGGCAGTCGAAAAACGACCCGGCCCACCTACGTAGACAATATGGGTATCAAATGAAAGCTAATGTCTTCACGATTCCAAAAATAGCCATAGTTGCCAGATCGGGCGGTTTTTGCAGCCGATACGGCCATTTTTGTTAAATAGGGGCGGGGGTGAAAAACGACCCATGCCACCTACTTAGGCAATATTGGTATCAAATGAAAGGAAATGTCTTCACGATTCCAAAAATACCCGTAGTTACCAGATCGTCCAGAATTTGAGGAAGATATGTTAATTTTTATAAAATGGGGGAAGGACTTTTTTTGTTTATTTCTTTTTAGCTCGAGATCCCCGCCGTCTAGAATTAAGACATACTGGAGTTAAAAACCCCTAAGCCCGGCCGTAGGCCGGTCACGCAGAAAAACTTTACTAAGCGAAGCCAGTAATCCCTGGGTAACGCTAACAATAGTAATTTTTTCGCACAAAATGCTCATTTTTGTTTGTTTTTAACAAAATATAGGCAAAAAAAAAAAATTTCCCCCACCCCAAATTTTGCCAAAATGGCCATATCGGCTACCAAAATCGCCCGATCTGGCAACTACGGCTATTTTTGGAATCGTGAAGACATTAGCTTTCATTTGATACCCATATTGTCTACGTAGGTGCGCCGGGTCGTTTTTCGACTGCCACGCCCATAGGGGGCGTGAGCTCCCTTATTCATTATGATTTTCGCACTCCTGGGGTCATTTAAGGGGGCGTGGCATTTTTTTTTTTTTCCCAGGGGTGTCCCCCATAAACTGAAATTTTGCCAATATTTTAAACCGTTGAGGCAAGAAATTACCACATTGCCTTAATATCATACTTTAAAACTAGTTACATGTAATGACTTAAGTAACTCTTTGACATTTAGGACTTACAAAGGCCATTGTCGGTTAAAAAGAAAAGAAAAACGATAATAAATATGTAATTCATTATACGAATGTTTCCGGTCTGCATTAATCATTGCAAAGTTAGATATTTTGTAATTACAAGTTATTGCCAAATTTTTGCTGGTTCTATTACGAATTATAATTGTATGTTAATTACAATATTGTTGTTATTATATTTGTATTATATGTTGTTCTTTAAACAAATTTTAGAGATTTTTTAGATTCTCTTTGAAATTCGAAACATTTATTTATTTTGTCAATTTTGAAATTGGAATAAGATATTAACGTTTACGAGTATGTATTGTCATTTGCACCATTCATAATAATCCACATCCTTGTCGAAATTTTATCACTGTCACAATTCTCTTTGCCAATTATTGTTTGCACGGGACAATAAGATCAACTGGAAATGACTGGAAATCAATAATTCAATAACAACATTTTACAAATTTTTGCAAGCCGCACACATCTATTTCCGGACATGTGCCATCGCTATCGCCATCGCTGACAAACAATGCTATTTTTTTTCCTTTATTTAGTAGTTGGCAAGAATGTACGTACGTACAATCTGGCAGTTCAATTGTGCAAGTAGAATCCATGCAACATCGAGCAGTAGTAGTTAGTGGTTGTGGAGTGGATGTATTTTATATTAAATCGCAATCAATATCAATCCGTTTAGATAAATGAACGAAATGAAAACATGTTTTACAAGATCCATAATCAATTGGCTTTTAATATAGATGACGTTAAATGGATGGAGTAATATTTATGTACGAGAACAAACGCATCCATTTTCGTATATACACTGAAAAAAATCCCTTAGGCAATATGTCACAGTAGACCCCGAATGAAAACAAATAAATTTCTATTGAAATCTACTCATTTCTTCAAATCAACAAGTTTTATTTAAATCACAAAGGTTTATTTTAAAATTAGTAAAACAATTGTTTCGAAATTGCATTTCAATTTAAACTTAACGGTTTGCAACTACATTGCAACGTTGGTGCCAGTGTTGTTGCAAAGTATGACTTTGCATACTCATTACCCAAGTTGACCATTCTTTAGTGCATTCGCTAGATAATGTTGAACATTTTTACGTTACATTACACAGTTCCAACACATGATTTCGGGACTCAATTCTGATAATTGTTTATGAAAGCACAACGAATCACTCACTGGAAAAATGTTGTACAGTGTTATACACGTTGGTGTATAAATGAGCTTATTGTAAGCAGTCATTTAGTTAACATCAAACCGAAATACCAGTGAGGTTTTTAAGTGCGTGTGTCCCGTATACACATGTCTTCCAGGAATTTGACTCTATGGTATATAAATGTTTAGAGAGGAGCAGTATCCATTGTTTGCATTGGCCCATATTTGAACGTAGAACTCATATAAAGTTTACTTCCGAAAATCACTTAAATGTGCAGAAATCGTTTATGAAATAAATTAAAGTTCGCTACAAATAATTCGTATACATGTATATGTACATATATATATCGTTGGTCTCATGTAGAAAGGCCCTAACTCACTATTTTTTCGAAATTTGTTTTTTTTTGCGATTCCAATGCATTTAACGCAAATACACCTCACAAAAATTTATTGGAATAGTGTAAAAAATAACGCTTTTATAAGCAGTTGTACAAAAAAATTTACATGTTGAATATTAAAGTTTCTATTATGTTTTTATCTTCTCCTGTAAAGTTTCAAATATGCGAGTTAGGGCCTTTTTACATGAGACCATCGATATATATACTCGCATATATAGTATATGTATAAATCCTCGTACTGAATATCAAGAATGATAAAATAAAGATTACGCCAACGCGCGTAAAATTTTAAAATGTTCTGCGCATTTAGGCCCTGTGACGTCACACATTCTGTGTTTCTATTGGCTAATTTTTTCTCACTTGTTTTTTTTACTCATGTTTTGCTTGCATTTGCTCACTGTACTCTTCATGTTAATATTTTTTGTTGTTTTGTTTTTGTTTGTTTTTCTTTTTTACACAGATTTTATTTTAGAACTCTCAGAGACTTCAATTACAAGGTTGCCAACTATCACATAAAACATAAATTTTTCGCAAGAAATTTTAATTCTAACACATGAAACATTATTGGTAACCCTTAAAATGGCCATACTACGTCACATAACGGGAAATCATGCGCATGGCGTAATCTTTATTTTATCATTCTTGCTGAATATCATAGTGGTCGGTCCATCTTTGTCATATCAATCGACGTACCGAATTTCATGGTGATCAGCCTATAATAGTTCGCATCTCCTTATAAATATCGATGTTGAAACAAAATTTTACACAGTTCAGTTATATGTGTGAAAAAACAAAACTATTGGGTTTTGTGAAGGTTAATCCATTATTGGCCATAGCTCCAATATAAGATACACATCCGAAAATAACTGGAATATCCATAAAATTCTTATAAATATCGTTATTGGATTGAAATTCAACAAAAATAAGCCTCAAATACATAAAAATTACGGCACAATATTTTATGACTATCTCCCTATAATGGATGATACATATGTATATGATGTAAGAAATCCTAGAAATAAAGTAATTTGTATAAAATCGTTACTGATACAAAATGTAACAGAAATTAGTTTCAAGTATGAATAAATCACACTACTAGTGGTGGTGGGTAGATGCGACACATCCGAATATAAATTCTTACTTGTCAATTTATTTTATTGTTATAAATATGAAATATTAATAAAATTATTAATAAAACAAAGCCTGTTTCGATAGAATGAATAAAACTCTAAATGAAAGAATCGAATAAAAATTAATTTGTTACAAATTTGAGTAATTTTTTATGTCAAAATTTTAAATCCTCAACGAATTTTTTTGCCAAAATTATTTAAATAAAGTCAAAACTTATTTTCAGTGCCCTGGTACCCAACACAATCTCACTTGGTAGTGTACCAATAGCTCCTCTAGAGCTCTCCTACAGTCCTGCACTAGGTTGGAGTGTGTCTGATTACGCCCCAGAGCATTTAGTGCTGCCTGACTGTCCACGTATATGGTCATTAATTTAACTCATTTAACAAAATTGATAATATGTACTTTAAAATGTTTACTAAACATTATTGTTAAATTGAATAACAATTTTGTTAGTTTTATATTATTAACCTACTTTACTTTATTTCTACAGCCCATTCAACATTATTTCCATATTTTGGTTCAGTGTACGTGTGTACGATATACTATGTATCTATGACCAAAACTTACAAGTACATACATACATACATATTTATATTTGTATATCTATGAATAAGTTTGTGTTTTTAAAAAGTGGTCAGGAGATAAAATAAAAAGCAAAGAAATAAAAGAAATTCAGCATCAACAAAGTGATTTATATTGGCAATTTTATTGCGTTAATATATTGCAATTTCCACCAAGCGTGGCATGAATTCACACTAACTACTGATACAGCAAAGTACATAGTCAGTAATATAGCCTCAAATTGTAGCAGCAACAAACATATCACACACCTAAAAAACAACAACAACCACAAAATGTATAGAAATGTGTTTAGATATGAAATAGAACGATACAGTAAACAATTCAAAATACATACTACGGATATTGTACCTACATACATGATATGATACTTGGACAAAAGTACACACATTCACCGGTCCATCGATCCATTAATACATATCAGAAGCTAATATCGCCAATAAATGATTCTAGCATTTTCGCACGTGTTGGTGAGTTTACAACCAACTAACAACTTGTGCAATAATAACAGCAAGCAATTGCAACAAATTTTCTGATTAATTTACGATCAATTGCGGCACAAGAAATATTTTATATTACAAGACTTTTGTGTAATTTGTCGAAGCATCATTCTTATTTTTTTCCATTCACATTTTTTTCTACACATTTGAAAATGAAGTGCAATAAAGATCTAGATATAATGATCGTCATGTTTTATTCGAGTGTCATATTAAAAATAAATCTGTTTGCATTAGCGACAGTCTGAAAAAGATTTCTGATTAAATTTGCTAAAAGGCTAACTAAACTATTAATTTTAATGAACACATTTATTTAGTATTATATTAATTAACAAAACATTACTTACTTACATTAGAATGTATTTATTACCTTAATAAAACGCAATACTTAAAATTTGACATATTTTTTACACATTTTAATTAGTAGAGTTTGCTTAAAGTTCCTCAAAAGACTGTGTCGAATCGTATACATATACACTTCATTTTAATTAGGAATACTAATCCCGAAATCCCAAAGCCATTCAGAAATGGCAAATTTCTTTCCAAAAAATTTGGATTCTTTTTGGCTCAGCCGAAGATCAGCTACACATATAAGCCTCTGTCCGTTATTGGCCCGATCTTATTTCTAATATCGTCTCTTACAGAACCACATTCAATTGCAAAGTCGATTTCATTGTTTCACCTTCATAAAAGTTATTGAATGTTGTAATAAAATTTTACTTTTAGGAAATGCATTTTAATCTGTATTTTGTATTTATTATATTATATTAACTAGCTGTGTGTGTGTGTGGGTGTGCTTCGCTACCCCCCTTGTCATAAAATGAAATAAAACGTATTTATATATTTACAAACATTTATTTATTTAATTTTAATGTATTTATTGCAATGCTTTAGGCGAGGCCATGCCCCTTTGTCCACTTACATAGTCAAGAATTTATTATTTCGTAAGAATATCCTATTGTGAAAATTTAATGACGATCGGTCCAGTAGTTAAAGACGATATTACGATTTTTAGTTTGCCTAAAAAGGGGCGTGGTTCCACCCACTTTTCTCCTGGTACGTATTCCTAATTATGCCAATACGTCAAAAAATCCTCAAAATATGGCGATTTAAATTTTTGGGTTATATGGGCGGTGCCACCCCCGTTTGTACAATCAAAACTTCATTAAAATCGGCTCAGCCGTTTTGGAGTCCATACGTTACATACATACATACATTCAATTTTATATATATAGATATACTATATACTGAACATTTGGACACATTTGCTATTGCAAACAGCAACGAATATTTATTTTCAATACTCTCATCCTTATTGTGACAGAAAAAATACATATTTTGCAATAATGAAAAAAACGACTCACCTCCTTTGCTGGCAGAGGGTCTGGCCCAAGTCCATTCTGAAAAATAGTAATAATATAGCATTAATGTGATGATAACTTTTTAGAAGAGAAAAATATTTTTACTAAAACAAATTTTTTACATATGTATAAAGAAAGAGGGACCTGGTTTGTAATTCTACATATCTTTAACTCAGGCATCTTATATGCAAGCAATATTTCGATTGCCTATTGATTTCTTATTTTTGTAAACAGTAGATAGTAGCTGATGTTTTATTTCTACGCATATTTGGAAAAATTAAACAATAAGTTTAAATAACATAATAGCGCAATTCACAATCTTGTGCAAATGGTATTGCATCATTGCATTTGCAAAAAGGTTTAGCATATTTTTGCACTTGCTGCGTATTTTGATAGTGTGTCACTTTTTTACAAATGTAATGATGCAATACCATTTGCACAAGAATGTGGTGAATTGCGCTAATATGCTTTAAACTAAGCAAATCAAGCCTCCTAAATACAATATTTAAGTAAGAACAGGTTTGAATAATTTGCACCAAGATTTATATATAAATCTATATATATTGAATTTGAATTATTTAACAACCCATTTATTTATTGTAATTGGCAACTTAAGTGTTCAATTTATTCAAAATAAATACTTCTGTTTAAATAATTGATTTCCTTTCCATATAAATTAAAATTACATGTAAACATACAAAAAAAAACTTTTTTTCTCATTTGAGAAACTTATTTTTTTAAAAACTATAAAAATGATGTACGAGTACATGAAAAACAAAAGCGAATGTTCAAGCAAGCTTGTTGAGCTCCTGATAATAAAAATTAATTGAATTATTCCATCTTACAAGAGGGTTTTAGAATGTGTGGTCTGCTGAGTGGGCAAAATAGGTTTTCAGCGTGTTGAATCGCATTAGTCGCTCATTAGAAGAAGACGGAACAGTAACAGAAATATTCCTGCTGTTAACAACAAATTGCTTGTTGTACGATTTACAATTTCAATCATCATTTTATGGCATTAGCCATAAATAAATTTATTATTGTACAAGTTAAATATTTCAATTTGAGAAATAACTATTTTAAAAAAGGAAAGGATCTTTTTCAAGTGCTATCAATATGTGTTGTGTCTAGGAAATACAATTAATTACAAATATTTATGTAATATCATTACTTTCGAAATTATAAACTATTTAATAGTCGTAATTTGGATTGCACATGCAAAAAAAAAAATGTAAAATGCAAAAGAATATTCAGTTTCGGATTGGCTGAAAAATTCGGTTTCGGGATGTATTCGAGCAAAGTTAAAAAAAAAACACATTTTATGAAATATTGACTATTTATTTATTCTCTCTTGCTTACAGTGGGTCGTTTATTCTCTTACACTGTCTACTAAAACTGAGCAGCGCCTTTCTAAGTACATACTTCGGGAGAAGCTCAATTCCTTACTGTGCAGCTATGGACCGGACTCTACTTGAACTTCAAATGTGAAACAAATTCGAATACACCAAAACAAAAATATACAAATGATAAATCTACAGATATTAAAACTTAGTAGTCAGAACAGTTCTTCGCACAATGATGTTTGCCAGCAAATAAAAAAAATAGATATTATACACAAAGCCACACATGAGCATCAATCAACCTATTTAACCCATTTAGAAATATGTATTATATACATCTCTTTTAATTTTAATAATAATGTTTACACATTCAAAATCATTAAGTTTTCTTAAAAACTTCTGGGTGAAGGGTGCATGTCCAAGACGTATAATATTGTACAATAGTGTTGTATCGAACTCATCTGTCTACGCTTAAAAATCAAGTTTTAAAGAACGATACATTTTCGGCTGAACGTTTATATGCAATGTTTGCAAAATGTTACTTCTTAAGAATAGAAAAACAGTACATACTGTCATCCATAATTGTCGATTGTTGGGTTGTAGTCATACATGTTGTATGATATTTTTTTATGCAAGAATAGTTTGCATGGATGGGAAGGAATAAAGAAAAACTACAACAGGTATTCATTAGCAGAATGAAACTTTTGACAACACAACGCATTCACTTACTCACAGACAACAATATATTTTAAAGTTGAGAAAATGGGAGAAAACGCAAGCTGTGTTTGTAGTCTACCGCAGGAAGTTTAAAACACAACAATCGTCATTGCTATTAACATGGTCATCTGTAAATTTATGACATTGAAGCTGTTTCTATGGAGCACCTGCGGCACCAAATTTAAATCCACTAAGAACCGCCATCCTTGGACATAGACTAGCCACCACTTGTTAAAAATGACATACAGCTCTTGATAATTGCATCATGAACTCCATTGAATGAACATTTTAAAAAGAAAGAAACAAATGCTAGTGAAAATATTAATAATGCTAATTAAGTACTGCACAAACCAGCACAATTTGTAAATACTCGTATGTTCAACTTAAATTAAATACCCAATCATCTTCACCCGCCTCTTAGTGCGCAAATTAATCACTTTCTGGTGGACAGACTGTAAGATTGTAACCCTAATCTAGATAATATTTTTCTTCTTACCAGCAATCTTTGTCGTTTGTATTCTATTGTATTTGTTTTTCAAGAGCATGACCAAGTCATTTATTCCATTCCATTTCATTCATACGAGTAATAAAAACAAGAAACAGTTAACAGTCATACAACTAAATACAATGTCTTATGAGAAAACTTTAAATGTGCGTCATTTATCCACAACGCACTACATTTTCATAAATTGTATAATAAACTAAACGATGCCATGCGATCTGATACATTTATACAAAATGGTCAGCACACGATGGCGCCACCTGCAGCAAGTGAAATCCCAATCTATTTATAGAGTACAACGTTCATACATGTACCCAGTAGTGCTGGCATGTAGCTCCCCACACGCAACACAAACTGACGGCAATTTACAATACGCCTTGGTGTGACCAAATTCTTGACAGTTGAGACACTGGACGGGTCCCTGACGCTTATGTGGTTCTTCCACGGTGATTCTACGATGCAGAAGGGACATCAGATTGTAGATAGGATTGGACTCGTTTTTCTTTAAGACAACATCTCCAGGTTCCAATTCCACCCTGAACATGGGCCGAGGGATCTTTTCACGGTTTCTAATATTCACTACGCTCTTGATTTTGAACCCTTTGTCCATTAAACCGGTCTTTATCTCTCGATTTGGAGTCCTTTTGCGCTTTTGAGCTGATAGGTATAGAAATCCCTAGTCTCCCTCTCCAACTGGTTGGACAATTTTCGAAAATCATCTTCCCTATTCACTTGGATCTTTGTCTCGCATTTCCATGTTTAATTGAGGTTACGCTAAACATGTTTTCACCTATTACAGCAACAATTCCTTGTATCAGTTTGTTGGAAGTGGCCTCTCTCAGGTAAATTGGTGGGGGCTTAAACGTCTTCTTCGGAAGTTCTGGATCATCCGTCTGAAGCAGAGAAAATCTGTTTTGGTCATTTGGTTTACCACTATTGACGGTCTTAGGAACTTTTGAGTTGGAAGACATTTGAGCAGATGTCGGGCTTCTCTGTCGCTTGAAAACGGTTATGTACTTATCCATACCTACTTGTTTTTTGGGTTTGACTGCACTATTTGATGAAGATGATGTTTTTTCATCTGTTGAAATCACTATATTGGGCGAACAGGAACGACGCCGCTCTACGGCTCTTGTAGTGAGAAAATTCTCCAGAGATTTTTTCATGGATTCTTCCTCAGAGACCCATTTAGTTTTTCTAGACGAGCTAAGCTCTTTCTCAGAATTACATCTGAGAGGAACACTCATACAGTTTTTATACGATTTTTAATGTTTTTTTTTTATATATATTTTAACCTATTACGAGTTATTTTTTTCACTTTTTTCTTTAATTTCAACTTTTTACACTTTTTCACCTATTACGATTTTTCACCGAAAATTAAGCCGCACTAAAAGTAACACGTCCGAACAGTTCGATGAGACGAGACGAGCAATCATGAATAAAAATTCCGCGGGTGTTTTTTTTCCTTTCCCCATTTTTCATATTTAAATTCAAAATTAAAAAATAAAAAGGGGAAAAACGCGGTATTTTTATTCATGATTGGGGTAATTATTGGATTATCCGTTTTCGATATTATTTTATTAAATTATACGGATAATATTTTTAATATTTTGTATAATCACAAAAAATTTGAAAAAATTTATAAATGTACATTTTATTAAATACTAGCTAAACCCGGTGTGCTTCGCTACCCCCCCCCCCCCCCCTGCACTTGTTCTAAAATAAAATATAACGTATTTATATATTTACAAACATTTATTTATTTAGCTTTAATGTTTTTTGCAATGCTTTAGATATACACGGGATATCAACCTTGAGCTTTGTTAACAGTCATCTTAAACGCTAATCGAACAGGAAAATTTTTTTAAAAATCGAATGGTAAATCTGTTGGTAGCATTGGAATGCGTAGCAAAAGTACATCTGTACCTTTATATTTTTCTGTTATAATGGTCGCTTCTATTAAATTATTTCTCAGTTTTTTTTTACTGCAAGTTGGGAGCCATTGAAAGCCGTGATGATCGATATTACGCAGTAAAATAACTGACACTCCAATTTTAAGTTGTAGCACATGTGGTGGAAGTCTGGCACATCGAGTGAATTTAAGAGCTCAACAGGATAATTAACGGCCTTACGGGTTGCTTGATTGATTTGATGCATTGTAAAGTGATGTCCATCTTCTCCATACGGAAAAATATTAGGAAACTGAAGTGCGTCATATAAGCAATGCATTTCAGTAGGCGAGGCCATGCCCCTTTGTCCACTTACATAGTCAAGAATTTATTATTTCGTAAAAATATCGTATTTTGAAAATTTAATGACGATCGGTCCAGTAATTAAGACTGTATTACGATTTTTAATTTTCCTAAAAAGGGGCTCCCACCCACTTTTCTCCTGGTACGTATTCCTAATTATGCCAATATCATATGTACCACATATCATTGACGTATGTAGGTCAAAAAATACCCAAAATATGGCGATTTAAATTTTTGGGTTTTATGGGCGGTGCCACCCCCGTTTGTACAATCAAAACTTTATATAGCCTATTAGTCCTTCCAGAGTCACAGTAACATGCTGTGAAAATTTCAGGCAGATCGGTACAAGGGTTTGGCCTCCAATTACAATATTTTAAATGGGCGTGGTCGAACAAAGAGTACCCTTTTAATCACACCAGAGTCCCAGTTAAATGCTGTGAAAATTTAAAAAATATCGATCCAGAGGTTTGGTCTCCAATCACAATATTTCAAAAAAGTGGGCGTAAAAGTGGGCGTGGTAAAAAGTACCGTATTAATCACACCAGAGTCCCAGTTAACTGCTGTGAAAATTTCAAAAATATCGGTCCAGAGGTTTAGTCTCCTATAAGGTACATACAAACAAACATTAACAACTGAAAAAAGTCCTGCAACTATTTCTATACCCTCATCTGACTTAATAAACAATGTACCATTATCTTTAAATCTTAATTCAACAAGTTCACCTGTTCCCATGAATCTAAATCAACTCGCTCCTGTTTTTAAACCACCAAACCACAAAACTATTCAACAAGTTCTTAATCCGCCAAACAATTCAACAAGTTCATCTGTTTCAACTAATTTAAATCCGCCCACTCCTGTTGCTATACCGTCTAACAATACTCCAATTCTTCAAGTTATTTCTCCAAAAAAAACTATATTTGCTGCTCGATTTGCTTCCTTTACAACTACTGATGACATCAAACATTACATAACTGATAAAATTGGCTCCAATATTGATATGATTGTTTTCAAATTTAAATATTCTGAACCAAGAAATAAAGCATCTTTTAAAATAATCGTCCCTCAAGAGTACTTTGATACAATTGTGAATCTAGATTTTTGGCCGCCAAATGCTCTTATTCGTGAATACGAGTATAAAAATACTTCAACATCTGGCATTGTTCATCTACCGCAATCATCTTCAAAAAACTAACTCAACTATCGATAGATAATCTCATTAATATTATTTACCAAAATGTACGGGGTCTCAATACTAAATTAACTAATCTTTTTGCAAACAGTTTTGATTTTTCATACCACATTATTGTATTTACCGAAACCTGGCTGAATGATAAAAAATGTATTCATAACAATGAAATTCTATGTTCTAAATATCAAATATTTAGATATGATCGTATGCGAAAACTTGGTGGTGGAGTACTTATTGCTGTCCTTGATGTTTTGCTATGTGAGATTATAGAAAATGTTTTAATTGATGACATTGATGATGAAATTGAGTTTATTGCGGTTAAAATTCGTGTTGGTCATAGACAATTATTTGTCACGTGTTCTTATATACCACCTAACTCATCTCTTTTAATATATAATAAACATTTTTCCGCTATTAAATTCGTTCTGAATCAATCAAACACATACGATATAGTACTTCTACTTGGCGATTTTAATATTCCAAATGTAAAATGGGTTCAATCCTTTGATTGTAATTATTTGCTACCAACAATTATGTCCGATTTTTTAAACTCCCTGCATGGATGCGGATTTTTCCAATTAAACCATATAACAAATGAATCCGGAAATATTCTTGATCTTGCTTTCGTTAATTATCCTCTGGAATTTTGTCTTCGTGATACATTGCCTGTGTCGTATCCCGTTGACCTTCACCATCCTCCTTTTGAAATTGGTTTATCATTGCCGGATAATGAACAATTTATGGCTAGAATACAAAATGTTATACCATTTCAATCTTACTGTTTTACTCGCACTAACTATACTGTACTTAACAGCTTGCTATCTAATGTCAATTGGGATTATGTACTTGCTGATGATAACTTAGATAATAATGTATCAAGCTTTTATAATATTTTGCATAATTTCATTAGTATCACAGTTCCAAAAAGTAAATTCTACAATAATAATGGGCCGCCATGGAATAATCAACACTTACGAAATGCTAAAAATAAGAAAAATAAATGTTTTGCTAAATATTTGAGAACTGGTGCACTGGTTGATTTTCGTAAATATGCTATAGCAAGATCTGAATACAACACTACTAATAAACTTGCATACAATAACTATATTTATCGTATTAAAAACAATATAAGAGTAAACCCCAAATCTTTCTATAAATTTGTAAACTCCAAGCGTCGCTCTTCATGTTATCCAAAGCAATTGAAGTATGGCTCCTTAACTGCTGATGACGATGTTTCAATAAGCAATATATTTGCTGACTTCTTTTCAACAACTTATTCTACCAAGTCCTATTCTAACACAACAAAATATCCTTATACTACGACTCATTCATGTGGGATTTACTTTCCATTTATAAATATTGATACTGTGCTTTCGAACTTAAAGTCGCTGAAGAACTCGTTTAGTCCAGGTCCTGATGGTATTCCAAGCAGTATCCTTAAAAACTGTGCAGCATCACTGTCCGCGCCTCTTACTGCATTATTTAACAAATCTGTTGTAGCGTGTTATTTGCCATCAGTGTGGAAAACATCATATATAATTCCTTTATTCAAGAATGGCAGTAAAAATGATGTATCTAACTACTAAATACTAAAAAACTACTAAATACTAAAATTAATGCAATTCCAAAACTCCTTGAAAAAATTCTTACAGATTGCTTATATCATCAAATTTCTTCCCTTCTATCACCATGTCAACATGGGTTTCGTAAGTCCCGTTCAACTACAACTAATGTTTTGGAACTCACTACTATCGTCAATGAAGGTTTTACAAATAAAATGCAAACTGATGTGATATACACGGATTTTAGTAAGGCGTTTGATAAAGTTAACCACAATCTTCTATTACACAAATTATCACTTATGGGCTTTAGTTTCTCAGCTATAAAATGGTTAAACTCTTATCTATCACAAAGAACTCAACAAGTCAAATTTGGGAATGTTATATCAAAAATTATTCAAGTACATTCTGGTGTTCCTCAAGGTAGCCACCTGGGTCCAATTTTGTTCACGCTATTCATCAATGATCTTCCTACTGTTATTTTGCATTCTAATGTACTGATGTATGCCGATGATGTTAAACTTTTTAACTCTTTTAATGATACAAATGGACATAGTTTACTAAGTGCCGACTTTTACAATTTTTCTCAATGGCGCAGATTTAATTTATTGGAGTTAAATATTAAGAAATGCAAACACATGTCATTTTTTAGACACAATCCGATTGAGACTTCTTACTATATTGATACTGTTATTTTAAATAAAGTTCAAACCATATGGGATCTTGGCATACTGTTGGATCATAGACTTGATTTTCGTGATCACATCTCTATAATGGTAAATAAAGCCTATGGGGTACTTGGATTCATGAAGCGCAGGTCTAAGGAATTTTTAGATCCTTATATTACAAAACTTTTATATACTTCTCTTGTTCGACCAATTCTTGAGTATGGATCAATTGTTTGGGATCCTTGTTATTCAATTCATATCAATAGTATTGAGTCGGTACAAAAGCAATTTTTAATTTTCTGTCTCCGTGATCTTGGTTGGAATTCTTATGTCTTGCCACCGTATGAAAGTAGACTTGCTTTGATAAAATTGCCAACTCTAAATAGTCGACGATTGATGCTGAGTGCTTTATTTGTTCTGGGCATAATTCGTGGTGATGTTGATTCGGAGTTCCTGCTTAGTCAACTAAACTTCAATGTTCCT
The DNA here is from genome assembly GCA_916048285.2 of Bellardia pandia. Lineage (NCBI taxonomy): Eukaryota > Metazoa > Arthropoda > Insecta > Diptera > Calliphoridae > Bellardia > Bellardia pandia. The sequence goes on from OU696533.1 coordinate 68,471,768, forward strand.
GTTAGACCAACCCGCAATTTTGAACTCTTAGCATTAAAATACTACCGTTCTGTATATGCTAATAACGATTCTTTTCGTCGTGCATGTGTTAACTTCAATAAATGCTATCACCTTATGAACATATCTGAGAGTAACGTCGTACTGAAGAAAAAAATTACTTTATATCTAAATTGTTGAACTAATTATTTATATATATATATATTACTGTTTTGTCATTTATATGTAGTCAGTAAGGATGTAAAATCTATTGACCTAAATAAGTAAATAAATAAATAAATAAATAAATAAATAAACACACATTAAATTTTATATACATACTAGCTAAACCCGGTGTACTTTGCTACCCCCCCCCCCCCCTCGTCATAAAATAAAATAAAACGCATTTATATATTTACAAACATTTATTTATTTAATTTTAATGTATTTATTGCAATGCTTTAGGCGAGACCATGCCCCTTTGTCCACTTACATAGTCAAGAATTTATTATTTCGTAAGAATATCCTGTTGTGAAAATTTAATGACGATCGGTCCAGTAGTTAAGACTATATTACGATGTTTAATTTTCCTAAAAAGGGGCGTGGTCCCACTCACTTTTCTCCTGGTACGTATTCCTAATTATGCCAATACCATATGTACCAAATATCACCGACGTACGTCAAAAAATGCCCAAAATATGGCGGGTTAAATTTGTGGGTTATATGGGCGGTGCCACCCCCGTTTGTACAATCAAAACTTCATATAGCCTATTGTTCCTTCCAGAGTCACAGTAACATTCTGTAAAAATTTCAGGCAGATTGGTCCAAGGGTTTGGCCTCCTATTAAGCACAAACATACAGACACACATTCATTTATATATATAGGGTGTTTTTTTTAGAGGTATAGAACTTCGAATTGAAATAAAACACAAGAAAATCGTTTTAATGACCATCAATTTGGCTTTACTGGAAGGATAATTTTATGCCATTAATGTTTAAATATGATTTCAGGCATGTGGCCGCCGCGGCTGGCTCGAATAAAGCCAGTTCTACAGGTCCAATTTTCAACCACTTTTTCGAGCATATGGGGACGTATGTCGGCAATAACGCCACAAATGTTGGCTTCCAATTCCCCTAACGTTTCTGGTTTGTTGGCGTAGACGAGCGACTTCACATATCCCCAAAGAAAATAATCCAATGGTGTCAAATCACACGATCTTGGTGGCCAATTGACAGGTCCATTCCGCGAAATTATGCGCTCATCGAATGTTTCCTTCAATAAATCGATTGTGGCGTGCGCTGTGTGGCATGTAGCGCCGTCTTGTTGGAACCACAACTCATCCACATTCATGCCATCCAATTCGGGAACAAAATAGTCGGTTATCATGGCTCTATACTGGTCTCCATTAATTCGGGTCCTCTTCAACACTTTGCTCTACAGCGGCAATTGTTTCTTCGGTGCGCACTGTTCGACGTCTCTGCGGATGCGTATTATCACATAGAGTAAACGTAGTGCGAAAACGATCCATGGTTAACCGAATTAATTGCTCTGATGGACGATTATGTCGACCATAAAATGGACGGAGCTTGCGGTAAACTTCGCGAACTGAACCGTTATTTTCGAAATAAATTTGCACGATTTGCAAGCGTTGTTCTTTTGTCAACCTGTTCATGGTGAAATGGTAAACCAAACTGAACATAAATGACATTAGAGTTGCCAGATTTGACCACAAAATATCAGTTTTATCTCTTTTCGAAAAACAAACCTGTAAAAAAAACACCCTATATATAGATTAAAAGCAATATAATTTAAGGTGAAATGGGGCGAAAAATGGGGATTTGGTAACAAAAAAATGTATGTAGTTAAAAAGTATATAAAACTTTTGGTAAATACATATTACAAAAAAAGTATTTTGTATAGCAAACATTGTTAGTGGTATAAGTAAGTATCTTAATTAAAAAAAGGGGGCGATGAAGTAGGCGTGGTTCATAGTTATATGGCGACGTTAACAGTATTAAGAGCAATATACTACCAAATAAAAAAAATACGTTGGAATGAACAAATGTGTATAGAGAACAAAAAGTATAAAACTTTCAAAAATTTGGCGTGAAAAGGGGCGTGAAAGGGGCGTGGCTTAAGACATCTTTATTTTTACCGCGCCTGGAGTATATAATGTGTATACAATTTGAAGTAAATCTGTTAAAAACTATATGGGAGCAATTACATAATTTTAAAAAAGTGGGCGTAAAATGGGCATGGTCAAAAAAGTACCCTATTAATCATACCAGAGTCCCAGTTAAATGCTGTGAAAATTTCAAAAATATCGGTCCAAAGTGGGCGTAAAAGTGGGCGTGGTAAAAAAAAGTACCCTATTATTCCTTCCAGAGTCACAGTAACATGCTGTGAAAATTTCATCAAAATCGGCTCAGTCGTTTTGGAGTCTATACGTTACATACATACATACATACATACATACATTGACTTACAACTAAACGAAAGAAAGGAAATATATGATGAACGGTTGTCTATAACACATAACCATATGAGCGAAAAACAACGTATAAAAAAAGCTGCAAGAGAAAGGCTACTTCAAACATGGCAAACACTATGGGATGAATCAACAAAAGGAAGATGGACTTACATTCTTTTTCCCAATGTTAAAACGTGGATAAACCGAAAGCATGGAGAACTTAACTTTTTTCTGACCCAGATTTTTAGCGGACATGGTAACTTTGGCAGCTATTTACAAAGATTCCATATAAAACAAACAGCAATATGCGAAATGTGCAATGAATATGAGGATAACGTTGAGCATACACTCATAAAATGTAACTTCTGGAACAACAGGCGAAACGTATTACAGGACATATCTGAGAATACGACCATGGAGCAATTGGTTAACTCAATGTTAGTCAAAAAGGAGAACTGGTGCAAATACTCCCATTTCATGCAGGAAATAATGATGGAGAAATCTAAATGCCAACAAACACATGTGCCGAACCCCTAATCTCATACAAATGTATGTTGGACGGGGGATTAGGACAAGGATGACAACTGCTTAGCAGTAAACGAACTCCACCTCGAAGTAATGCGGGAGCGGTCCCGGGGTGGTGGTTCCTGTGTAGGACCACTAGATGATAGTGCGCTATCACTACGTCCATTAAAAAAAAAAAAAAAAAAAAAACATACATACATACATACATACATACATTGAATTTTATATATATAGATATAGATTAAATATATTCTCAATGGTTGACTTGCATTTTGATACGATATGAGTATTTACATAAGTTTATTTTAGTTATCAAACATGTACATTGTACAATTTTAAAACACTTGCAAATTTGAATATTTAATTACAATATATTGTATTTATCTTAAAAATTACAATCTAACTATAACATGTCAATAAGTTTATTAGTTGCAATTAGTGATGAAAAATCTTAATTATGCGAAACACAATAAGTGTTAAAACAAGAAACAGATGAAATCAAACAGATTTTGTCATCGAATATTAAATCCTTCTAAATCAAAAGTTTGTGGTTGAGGAATTTTGAAACAATATACGGAAATAGTGTTTGAAATGGCTGTAGTTGGGAGAATCATTTCTTATAGTCAAAGCCCTAGTTAGACATTAATATAGTCAAAGCCCTAGTTAGACATTAATATATGCTTTGTCAACCAAATCTTAAATAATAATAAAAAAAAGTTCCTTTCTAATGACTTTAATGTGTTAAAACGAATTTTAATAAAACAATGTTAACATAAAATCATGCATTATGTTTGTATATGTAACAAATATATTTGTTAATCATACATACAGGTATTTACAGTGTTGAAAGAAATAAGAAGTACCGCTTCTTCATTTAATTTCTTCATGTATTTGTATAATGAAAAGCTTTTATAAGTCTCTTTAATAGTCATAAATTAATTGCCAAAATTTTATCAAAATTGTTAATTTGCTGGGAGTAAGAGAATCAAGAGTTAAAACCATTTTTCAACGTTCGTTTGCATTTAGTCCAGAATAGTGTTAGTAATGGTTCTTGAAAAATAAGTTATTTAAAAGCATCAAAAACAAGAAAAATTGGGGTAAAAAGAAGATAAATTTGTTTGATTCTGATAGCAAAGCCGTCTTTTGAAGGCTGATATGGGGTTAATTTTCTTTATCTGGTTTCTGTCCAATTTAGATAGATGAAAAAATGTGTCTGAGGATTACGTAGTCATATTGCAAAATCAAATGCTATTCTAAGCCAAAGAAAGAAATAATATATCCAAACTGATATATTAATTCATTTTAAGGAGTGGCCATCAAAATTTCCATACTATTATATTATAAAAAATAAATTAGCGGGATTTAACCCTAAAAACATAAATGAAATGTGGGAATAAATCCAGAAGGAATGGAATTCCATATCTCCTTAAATATTTGAGATCTGTGAAACGTATGAAGTGTTCAAAATAGATAATGATGAGACAAAAAGGTGGATAGGTAGGTAGTTATAAATAATTCTGAAGAAAATATATAATTCTTATTGTTTATTATTTTTTCCAGCATCTTATGAACAAAATTTTTATAAAATATATTTTTTTGCTGCACAAGTAGTTATTGTTATTGGTGCTTTAAGTTGTCATATATGAATTTTTTAATTATTGAAATATTAACCAAAATTAAAATAACAACAAATATAAATTGAAAAGTAACGTTTTTATAATTTTTTTCAACACTGTACATATCGTACTAATAAAAATCACAAAACAGAGTCCATGTGTGTCAAACCGTTACTACTACTGAGAGATTTATGTTGGACATTTGTTAAGCACAAAAATGACTTTTGCTCAAATCCAATAATTGAACACATGAACGCATACGTGGCGATTAAAAAAGAAAAAATGCCGCAAACCAAATAAAGCTTCAAATACAAACACACACATGCATATACATATGTATATACATCTAGTACATTGGAAGAAATACCCCACTGTGAATGCCACATGAATTCCCCATAACCAATTGTGTACAATAATATGTATGCAGTCGGTCCGAATTGAAGGTGTCAAGGTGTTGCACAGAAATAACTATTGTAACAAAAATAACAACAATAATAATGACGAACATCGATCACAAATCGTACAAGTCTCCATAAACACTTTGAACACTTTCATGCAATTCATACGGGATCAGACTGAAAAGTCTTTTCATAAATAAAGTAGATCTACATTTCTAAATCTCGTCTTGCAGTAATTTATATTCAAATATAAGATTTGCATGTCATATTATAACATTTTGATTATATTTTTAGAATCAAGAAATAAAGAATAACTAATAATAAAGAATATCTAATTAAATATAATTATTAGATTGATTTCTGAAATATTTTATTAAGAAGATTCAATAATTTGTTTAACTTTAAAGCTAATATTTTTATAATTTCTTCAAAACCGTATTGTAAAGTTACTGTCCAAAAGTAAATCTCACTTTTGGATGATGAGGTTGATGCAACTTAATACGCAGATGGACACAATAAATATAAATATTGCAGGCCAACAAAATAAGGATTACATTCCAGGTTACCGTCAGAGTAGAATTAAAAATAGCTACATTTAAAACAATATTAAAAGATATGGCATATAATTGATAAATATTTAAAGTTGTATTTACTACAAAAATATAAATTTAATCCCTTAATTTGGCAAACTGTATTAATTTTTTATCGTACAATTTGATGGGGAAATAACTAAATTAGATTGAAACTTCTGAAATATAATTAGAAACTTCTAAATTCCAATTGGAAACAATGTATTTTCAAGGATGACAGTGTAGAATGTCAATAGTAGAGTTGTGCCCGGTCGTTCATTTCAATGACCGGTCATTTTCGTTCATTTATCCAAGACTGATTGATTCATTCAATTCATTCAATCGTTCACTTTGAACGAATGAATACAACCCTTAGTGAATGTGATTTTTTTCTTGTCTTTTGATAAACACACGAAATTGATCCGTACACTATTGAACGAAACCCGTTCAGTTAAATGACCGGCTCATTCCTTTCAATGAAGTGATCCGTTCATTTTAACCCGTTCGTTCATGAACGACACAGCTCTAGTCAATAGGATCTAAAAGGTATCGTTTATTAGTATCGTTAATTAGAAACACAATTATTACATACTCGTACTCGTATGGTATCAATTTTGGATTTACATATAGTCAATTTATAAAAATTTGTTGCTTGTAAATAAATGATAATATTAGATTCGATTTTGCACTTGCACAGTTACTAAAGGTCATTTAATACAAAATGAACATATTAAGATGGCCCTCGTAGTTATACTTAGAGATAAATAGATTATATCTAGGAAATAAAACATCCATACAAATACACGTACATATTTATGTACATATGTATGTGTAGATGTTGGTCTAAAAAATCTGCACATATTTTATGGCAGGAGACAGATGGTTTAAAATCTGGTGCAAACACTAATTTGTTGCAAAATTGAACTCGCTTTCAAGGTGCTAACGATGTGCCATATTGTTTCAATATATTCCCCATTATGGTAAAAGAGATCTGCACACAATGGACAAATTAGCATAAGTACAAATGAAATATGTATATGTATGTATATATATGAGTATGTGTTTCCTTACTCCAAGAAGCAGAAACAGCCTGTTGCATAAATAGGCATACATATGTATGTATGTATATGTATGTACGAGTACATATGTATATGATACATAAAGAAAAGTGCGTCATAAATCATAAAATACAAACGTTAACGATACCAGTAAACAGGTATTTGATGTTCTAATGTGTACATTTTTATAATCGTATAAAAGTATGTATGTATTGGTATTAGAGTCACAGTGTACATTAGTCCTGCCCCAAAATACTAAATTTCTAAAGACTTAATGGCAACCAGTGTCAGGAAATTGAATAAAAGCTGTACAATTATTTTGATATATAGAAACGGTACACATTTTTTAAAGAGATAGGCCTGCTGATCATTGTATACACGCCACTAAATCTCTTACATTGAACATTTTGCTCCGTAATTCTTTTCAAAGTGGAAGGGATAGTATTTTTAAGCCAACGGTAGCATACTATTGGCCATTTAATAACATTAAATCGATTTTCGTTATTGGGTCCCATTATATTTTCAATTGAGTGCAAACATTTTCAAATTATTTGTAGAAAAAACATTCTTTATGGGCTTTACTAGTGTACAAAATACGTAATACTGTGCACGCCAGTGTTACCACAACTTCTTCAGATAAAAATGCTAGATGGCTGTTAAAAATATATAAATCCATTGGAAAAATTATAAATCCTTCAAATGCTATTATTGATGCTTTGATCGCAATGTTTTAATACCAATTTATATTGAAAGGCTATATTTAGCAATTACTAACTCATATACATACGAGGGCGGTTCGGAAATTTCTTAGCATAGCAGTTTTTAAAAAACATTTTTAATTTTCAATATATAATGTCCTAAAACTTCAAAACTTAGTCCAACGCTTATCTAGCAATTCTAACCCTTGATTAAAATAGTTTTCCTCAAGGCCTTAATTCGTTGATTTTAGCCATTGTTAAAAATTACTTTTTTGTGTTGTAAGCCTGGACGTTTTTCTGAAATTTTAATTGATCCAAAATGTTGCAGTAGTTCTCTGAATTTATTGTTTTACCCTTTTGCAGATAGTCAACGAATAAAATACCTTTGAAGTCTCAAAAAACTGTTGCCATAATCTTACCAGTCGATTGAATTATTTTTGCCTTCTTTAGGGCACTCCCTCCAGCTTCAGTCCATTGTTTGGATTGTTCTTTTGTCTCTGGAGAATAGTCACAGTTATTAAACGACGCTTAAAATCAATTTTATTTTTCTTAAGACGATCCAAACAAACTTGAGAAATTTTTATTCTTATTAGTTTTTGGTCGACTGTTAACAAATGCGGCACCCATCTTGCAGTAGTTTTATTATCAGTAGTTCTTTATGCAAACTTAAATGGACTCGATCATTTGAGACGCCCATGATATTTCATGCACTTTTATTCGTCGTTATTAATGCACCACGTTTAACTTCAGCAACCCAATTTTTTACTGTTGGATATAAAGCAGCACTTTCACCTAACACATTCATTATGAATTTCTTGTCCCGATAAACCTTTTATATTTAAATATTTAATGACTAATTTGATGTCTGTTTCGATATGATGGAGTTGCCAGATCGAAAAGAAATGTGTTCATAGCCCAGATGGAAGTTTATAAAACACTTAACGTTTTTCTGTTTATACAGCGCTTTCTGTTCTAGGCAAAGAAGTTTCCGAACCGGCATCGTATATTGATTAAATCAATAATGCTGCACAAAAAAGATCCTTCTTTCATTCATTTTAACGTTTGTATATTTTATTCAAAATAAAATCATAAATTTTAATTAAGTTTTAGAATGGAAAAAATTACTTAAATTTTAAAAACTAGACACTGAATATGTAATTTTGTTCTCAGATTTGCGTTTAATATGATGTGAGATTAATTAATAAAATATTCGAGATTGTAAAAATGTAAGTAAAAAATTATTTACCAATATGTATTTGCAGTAAAAAACATATTTTCCCAAAATTAATATTTGTGTATTATTAATATCGATATTCAGAACTACATGGTTTCATAGACTCAAAATCAGTTGACTGTTTTATAGGCATGACTAATCATGTTGTGTAAATCAAAGGATCCTCTTTATTCTCGTCGATGCAACTTCTGAAAAAAGTCGTAGTGATTGTGCCTGTGCACGTAGAAGCCAGCGACTAGTTATAGCCTAGTCAAATCTATCGTAAGTTGTGTCCTCCACATACTCATATTTGGCCTAAATTTTCTTTCTTCACGCAAGTGGGCACTAACAGCCATCTTTCCTTGGCAATTCGATAAAGTTTAAGTAAAAATAATAAAATACACAAAATTGCTACTATGTAACTTAATACTTTCACTTACTTTTTTTTAACAATGAACTTTCGTCTTTTTCATAATAATTATTTTGGTATATACTTATATAAAATTCTTTTTAAATTATTCTCTGTCAGCATAATTGTGGTGACTGCAACAGGTCCTACTTATAGTATTTTTCCTTATAACCGAAAATCACTGTAACATGTTCAAACCAGTTCAATTTAAAGAAGTTGCACCAATATCGAAAAGTATTTAGATTGGTAACATTTGCTCCATTATTTGAAGTAAAAGCAATTGAAATAAACTTTTCAGAGAAAATATAAAGTCAATCATTAACAAAGTAATAACGGCATTCACGGCAAATTCGTGTTTCATTGAAAATGTTTCCTCACCAACAAAGTATTTTGTATACAACAACAAATACGAGACAAATACTTTAACTTATTTCACACCACACAATTTAATATTTTCAATTCAAGTCAAAGGCAAAATAACTCCGAAATTAAATGAATCCAAAATTTGGCAACCTAAAAATATAAAAAAAAGTGATACATACCAGAGAACAGAAAGAGACCATTCACATTTGCTAACCATTCGCAAATTCATTGCTTTTGCATTGCTTTTACTCGACAATAATAAAAATGTGCATTGCTGTTTGTTTACTCATTCCTTATTACTGTTTGCTATTTTACATTCATTTTTTGTTATGCGGATATACATCAAGCAACGAAATAATTCAATGCCACATGAAAAAACTAAAAACATTCACACCATTCGTCCAGTATTCGTTGCTTTCAGTGATGAAAGCATAAAGAAAGAGCAAAAACAATACAAAACCTAAGGAGAAAATAAATATTTTTTGATTGTTGCTTTATGTGCGATTTGTTGACAGTAAACTAGTAAAGTTTGATATTTTTCGTTACACTCCGTTTTGTGAATAATGACATGTATTGCTTTACGGAATTGATTTATGTTGTCAACATGAGGTTCGTTTTTTGTGATTGTATTCAAAATCAAAAATTAACCAATCAATCCGTTCTCTGATACATTCAACCAAAAATATGTGCTAGACTAGAACTTTAAATGTCGTTCTGGCAACACCGGTAGACTTACGTAGTTAACAAAATAAAAATAAAAAACTGACCTGATCAACGTACTAAAAGTTTAGGTACCAACAAACATTTTAAAAACAAACGAGCTTTTTATTATGCAAATCCCATCAACACAACACAGCAGCAACATTTAGCAAAACCAACAAACAGTCAGACAGACAGACAGACAATGGTCATACAAACAGACAAATAAACAAGTACTGATTGACATTCGCATAAGTTAATGGTTAAATGGTAAAACACGTGCCTGTGTGGGCCAAACTTACACACAATCAAGAATAATAGTTTCTTTGTTAAAGACAACGTAAAACTCGTACTTACGTTTCTAAGTACATACGCCACTTGTTTTGTTTTATTAAACAGTCCACGTTAGTGGCACGGTTGTGGTACGATTTATTTATTTATTGTGAATAATGCAACCAATTTCAACTAATATAAGTTTAAGTTTTTCAGTTAGCACTTTTAGTAGTGTTCACTTCAACCTCAATTTTTATTTAGTTGTTTTTTTTCGATACATTTTCAATAGTTTTTTTTTTTTTTACTTACTGGCCAACTGTCATACGACACAATTTAACTCGTAGCATTACTTACAGATTATACATTATTAGGATAATACTTTTTATTCCCTTTATTTTATTCATAAACTTTTATGCGCAGACTATCTTGGTACTGGTTAATAGTTGTGGAAGATTTGTCCCACTGTAGTAAGCATATATTGGTCTTGTAACCAGTGGATTGACTCTTTGTAACCAATACAATTCATTTATGAAAAATGGTTGTTTACTTTCAAAAAGATACTGCGTATGCTATTTATTTTAAGTCTGCCGTTAATTTTGGGACTCCCTTTGTAAGGAATTCACTATTAAAAAACATTGTAAATAATTTCGGCATATTCGCAGCCGATCGAAAGTGAGGTCGTAGCACAGTCTATTTTCTAAACATTTATTATGTTTTTCAATTAGCTTAAGCAAATATTAAATTTTCTGACAGTATCTCAAAGAATTTAATCGAAAATTTACATGATGTAGAGTGTTTTCAAAATATGTCTTTATAACCAAAGTTGGTCACACTATTCATTATAGTGCCGAGTTTGAAACATTCAAAAATTTGCTAAAATGACAGTTTAACATTTATTTGAATGTCATTTAAAGTACACTCATACATAACAATATGTATATGTATGTATAAACAATACTTACTACATGTACATACTCGTATATATCTGTTCATACCCAGCAGTTCTGCATTGACTACTAAAGAAGTCAATGCATACCTTTTAGACTGTGATTCTCATTAATGTCTGATTAGTCAGATATTTTTGATACATACCTACATATTTGGAATTGACTACATTCATCACTTTGTGCTGCACTTTAGGAAGTAGTCTTTGGAGAGTAATTTGTCACTAATGTACTTTCGTTTCTAGTTTGCTCGTTTTAATTTCTGCTTTAATTGGACACTCAAATGTTGCACACACATCCAATTCAGTAACCCCTTATTCTGATGACCACAAAGATATGTAAAATTAATATTTTGATACACTCAGCCAGAAATGCTGGGCATAAATTTGAATGTATTACAAAGAAAATATGTAGACACTTGTTTGTCCATACTGCCCAGTACGCATGAGGTAGCATTTAAATAAAGTTTAAATGACTGTGTGTGGTTCTCGTATAACTAAGACACTCCAAAAATACCACTTGAGTGAGAAAGGCAAACAATTTAAAACAAAAACTAAAAATGAAATGAAAACATCGTGTTCATATTGTGCTTTCTACTTTAATGTTACACCCACATAGAGATGAAGATGAACAACCATTTAATATCTGGCAGAAACAAATGTACATGAAAGCGTAAACAAACATTAAATTGGTTTTAACTCCTGCGGCCTAGAGATAAAGAACTACATACGTTCAAATACTCGTACTTAAAACAATTTCATAAAACTTCACTTGAAAGTAATTTTTTGAAAATAAATTACATGCATTCCTGGAAATCATATTGACTTGCATTAGTTAGACTCCTTAATAAGAACGAAATAGAATTTATCTGAATTATTAACATTAATTATTTTCGTGTTGTATATTTAAAATCGCGATTATTATTTACTACACATGTAGTGTTGTAAATTAAGCTGCCTATGAGCATTTATTCCGATTATCGATTACAACAAGTCTTTGTATGTGTTGTTACAACTGTCAAAATCTTACAACTGCTTATTTATGAGCTGTTGTCTTATTGACGTTACAAGTTAAAATTTGAAATTGAGACATATTTTTAAAGATTTTTTTTTGCGAAACTCACAAAAAAATAAACTTATTTGAAAAATAATAAATAACAAGAACATAGAAAGGACGGTAGATGTAATGACATTGGATATTGTATCATTTTATTATATAGCATTTGGATATAATAAGCTGCTGCTCAATGTCAAATGGGATCAAATTACGGAGCAAATAAACGGCCGAGGACTTCCAATTAGAAATAAAAAAGAATGACAAAGAGTTCTGTTAAGTATGTGGTTGAGCTTTATTTAATAAACTTCGTTATGTACAAGGTGGCGCAAAAATAATCCTCCTATCAGAAAATGCTAAAAATTTTGCGAGGCCCCTAATGTCAGTTATGTCAGCAATATTCCGCGTTCTGGAGCAGTGTACCGTAACATTGTTAATTAACGTGTATTTCGCATGTGTTTACTACACAAATGTCAAAACAGAACTGACATTAGGGGCCTCGCAAAATTTATAGCATTTTCTGATAGGAGGATTACTTTTGCGCCACCTTGTACATCTTAATGCTAAAATAAGAATAACTTACAGCTAATAACAAAAGAGGTTGTTTTATATATTTTTAATACAAGGTCTGTAAATAAAGTAAAGTAATATAATGTAAAATCTTATTTACATAACATATTCCTTTTTATTAAATAATGTTTATTTCATTAATTCAATATAATAAATTTAATATTTTAGTATATAAAATAAAGAGATTATAAAATTTATGATTATTTTTGAGTTGTATATCTATTGGATGGTACAACTTTTCTTCCTTGTCTGGTCACATAGGTACCATCAGAATCATTTTCATTTTTAATATTTTTGGAATTAGAACAGGTTGGAGTTTCTGGTTTTTTTGATTATATGTTCCTTATTTCTTCTGAACATAGAGCCTTCTTCATCCTTAATGATAAATGATCTTGGTTCAGGACATTTTTCTACTATTTCTCCTGAAACCCAAAAAGAAGTGGGGGTTCTTTTAAACATTACTTTATCGCCAGAATTATTAGGCTTATATTTTTTAGCACGTGAGTTATAATGTTCAGATGAATTTTTAATCTTACTATTAATTTGTTTCTGATATTTGTTAATGTCAACTAAATTTGGTTGTAAAGTCAAAGAATAAGTTGGAAGTTTTGTATTTAATTTTCGGGGCATTAATAACTCAGATGGAGAAGGTAAATTTCCTTTGGGTGTAGCTCGAAAATTCAATAAGGCAATATAGGGATCTGTACCACTTTCAAGACATTTAGCTAATAATTTTTTAATAGTTTGTATAGAACGTTCCGCAAGACCATTTGATCTTGCCAAATAAGGGCTATATGTTTTGTGTTCTACGCCCCAATTATTAAAAAATTTTCTAAATTCATTCGAATTAAACGGTGCAAATTGGAGAAGGAAAATATATTGAATGCAATTACGAGTTCCACCTGACCATGGTTGTCGGAAAAGTCGTAAACGAACTGACAGGAACAAAATCAACAATGTCATGCCCGATTTGCAAAAAGAGTCTGAAGAACTTTAGTAATTTAAACGATTCTACAAATGAGGAGAATTACGAATATGGAATGTCAGCATTGCACGCAAGGATTAGGTGTATGGAGTTCTTGCTAAAACTGGCGTATACCCTACCACAAGAGGAGGAAAACTTCGATGAAAATACATCAATAAAAGATAAGGAAAAGATCAGAAAGAAGCAAATACAGGATTTTTTTTTTAGCTTTTATTTATTTATTGAATCTTCATATCTTGAAATGACAATAAGTTTTAAAATCTTAATACTAAAAAGACAATAATAAGCCCAAAAACAAAAATTTTTATGATACTAAAAAATTTCACATCAACTGATCCAGTCATCTGTTTTGCGCTTGAGTTAAAGCAAGGGTATCCCTCCTTCTCAACCGATTGTGGCCACTAAAGTTAAGGATGTCTCGTGCAAGGGGGTTTGGATGGTGTTCAAGTTTGCTGACATACTTTGACGCATATTTTGTAAATTCGACTTTTACTAATGGCACGCCTAGATCTTTGTGGATTCGAGAATTTTTAACATATCATGGTGCTGCAGTAATTATACGTAGAATTTTATTTTGACCCCTTTGAATTTTTTCAATGTTTGGTGCTGAGGCAGTACCCCATAATTGAATTCCATAACACCAGATTGGCTTTAGAATTGCATTGTACAATAAAAGTTTGCAATCCAATTTCAATGTAGAGTTTCTGCCGATTAGCCAATTAAGTTGCACTGCTTTTAATCTCATTTGTGTAAGTTTCGCTTCAATATGAGACTTCCAAGTTAAACGGCGGTCGAGGTGAATGCCGAGGTATTTGACTTCATTGTGTTGCGGGATAATTTGATTATTTATTCTGATGAACGAGCAGGTATCTTTTCGCAATGTGAAAGATATATGAATACATTTCTGTTCGTTAACCCTGATTTTTCAAAGCTCTAGCCAATTCTCAAGCTTATAAACATAATTCTGCAAATTCTGTGATGCAACTTGGTGGTCCTTATGGACGCTGATAAAGGCTGTATCGTCTGCAAAAGTTGACGTATGGATTTTGGGGTCTGACGGCATGTCGGAGGCATAAATCAAATATAAAGTAGGACCCAGTATGCTACCCTGTGGCACACCTGATTCAATTGGCTGAGCGGTACTTAAAAAATCACCTTCTTTGATTTTAAATTTGCGACCGTATAAATAACTTTCCATGAGTTTATGGGTGTTAGCAGGCAAAACTTTGTCGAACGCTTGCGACACATCAATGAAAAGGGCGGAGCAGTATTTTTTGTCTTCAAACGACCCTCTTATCACATTTACCAATATGTGAGTTTGTTCGATGGTGCTGTGTTTAGCTCTGAAGCCGAATTGATGATTAGGAATACATTCAGTGTCATTCAGAATTGGAATCAACTTAGTCATTAACAATTTTTTAAACAGTTTTGAAATTGTCGGCAATAGACTAATTGGCCTATATGACTCCACTTTGGTGTGGTCCTTCCCTGGCTTAGGAATCATAGTGATCATAGACACCTTTCAATCTGCAGGATAGTATTCTAGGCGTAAAATAGCGTTGAAGATAAAGAGGATAATTCTTCTTGCTACACGAGGTAACTCCACAAGCATTTTATTGCTGATTTTATCCATACCTGGAGCCTTTCTAAGGTTCAGGGTACCAATAGCGTTTTGGACATCACGAAAGTTTAGTCCTAGAGGTACAGGAGGCCTTATAACAAGTGGTGGCAAATCAGATTCGTTATTTGAGTTGTTTATAGTAAACACATTTCTCAAATGGTTAACAAATAATGTCCCTTTCTCGGAATCATTTCTAGCCCAGTCACCAGTCGGATTTCGCAAAGGAGGTTTTCCTCTCACTGGTCTTTTTAAACCTCTTGCCGCCCTCCATAACGAATAGTCAGATTGTTGGGTACTATCAAGACCTTCCAAGTAAGATCTAAGTGAGGCCGTTCTTTGGGTTTCTAAGAAATGTCTTAGTATATCTTTGCATTCCCGTAGCCTAGCTTTCAGTTCAGGAGACCTGTGAATTTGCCACTCTCTTCTCATTCTTCTTTTTTCTGATAGGAGATGTTCGAGTTCAGAGAAATAAGTTCTGTTTGTCCTATTGCTACATTCAACGTGATAAGTGAAAGCGTGATGCACAGCTCGTCGAAGGTCCTCGGTAAAGTTGCCAATCGACTCATCAATATCGGCGGTAGTTCTCAACACAACATTTTCCGTGCAATGAGAACTTAAATACTTTTTGTATTTTATCCAACTTACTCGGGTCTTAGTCATGTTCATAAATGGAGAACCACACACTTGAGGGAAATGCATTGAAATGATAGTAGGAGAGTGATCTGAGGACAAGTCCAGGAAGGGAATCTTCCGTCGGTCCGTCGGCCAATAGGTGGGATGTCCACTTGAGAGTACATCTAAGCCCATTTTAGCAATGGTGTTGAAGAGTACGCGACCCTTTGGGGTTACCAGACGTGAACCCCAAAATGTGTGTTTGGCGTTAAAGTCACCAGCAACTAAAAATCTAGCTCCAAGGGATTTAAAGAAGTTAGGGTATTGGTGTTCTTTTATTGAAAATCGAGGCGGAGAATAAATCGATGATAAAACAAATTTGTATTGACAGAATTCAATGCAAATGTTTGTTGCTTGGAGGTAATCCTCACTTATGTTATTCATTAGATAATGCTTTATTCTGTTCTTTATAAGAATTGCCGAACCTCCACAACCTCTTCCGCGGGGGTCTTTAGTATCGTAGAACTCGTAGCCATTAATTTTGAAGTACCCTGTCGACGTCAAGTGAGTTTCAGCAATCATCATAACATCAATCTGCTTATCCATCAGGAAGTATTCCAGTTCATTTTTATGTTGGCGGAGGCCGTTCGCGTTCCAGAAACAAATTTTTAAATAAATCATTTCTTTAACATGGCTTGCAAGATAGTTGATTGCATTTTCAGCATTTCCTGCATCATGGATGTCATGGTGGTCGTAAAAGTGTTCATAGTTTGGACAAGTGTCTGCAATGTTGTCTCTAGATTGTTGATATGCGGCTCAGAATATTGGGGTTTAGGTTCCTGCTCCAGACCTGGCATATTAGATTTAACGACGTTTGCGTAAGAAACTTGTCTAGAACTAGGCGCGTTTACAAGACTAGTGGACCGTAATAATTGAGGGAAATTGTCACTCGATGCTAAATTTGGCTGTTGAGGATGATTAGGCAATATTGACGTCTTGTTATTTCTTATGCCTTTCAAATGAGTGTAAATTGGACAACCTCTATAATTTGCGGTATGATTACCTCCGTAGTTACTGCATTTTTTGATTTTTGAGTCAGTTCTCGACTTATCGCATTGAGCAGTTGCATGTTGCTCCCCACACGCAACACAAACTGTCGGCAATTTACAATTATATATGTTCCTTATTTCTTCTGAACATAGAGCCTTCTTCATCCTTAATGATAAATGATCTTGGTTCAGGACATTTTTCTACTATTTCTCCTGAAACCCAAAAAGAAGTGGGGGTTCTTTTAAACATTACTTTATCGCCAGAATTATTAGGCTTATATTTTTTAGCACGTGAGTTATAATGTTCAGATGAATTTTTAATCTTACTATTAATTTGTTTCTGATATTTGTTAATGTCAACTAAATTTGGTTGTAAAGTCAAAGAATAAGTTGGAAGTTTTGTATTTAATTTTCGGGGCATTAATAACTCAGATGGAGAAGGTAAATTTCCTTTGGGTGTAGCTCGAAAATTCAATAAGGCAATATAGGGATCTGTACCACTTTCAAGACATTTAGCTAATAATTTTTTAATAGTTTGTATAGAACGTTCCGCAAGACCATTTGATCTTGCCAAATAAGGGCTATATGTTTTGTGTTCTACGCCCCAATTATTAAAAAATTTTCTAAATTCATTCGAATTAAACGGTGCAAATTGGAGAAGGAAAATATATTGAATGCAATTACGAGTTCCACCTGACCATGGTTGTCGGAAAAGTCGTAAACGAACTGACAGGAACAAAATCAACAATGTCATGCCCGATTTGCAAAAAGAGTCTGAAGAACTTTAGTAATTTAAACGATTCTACAAATGAGGAGAATTACGAATATGGAATGTCAGCATTGCACGCAAGGATTAGGTGTATGGAGTTCTTGCTAAAACTGGCGTATACCCTACCACAAGAGGAGGAAAACTTCGATGAAAATACATCAATAAAAGATAAGGAAAAGATCAGAAAGAAGCAAATACAGGATTTTTTTTTTAGCTTTTATTTATTTATTGAATCTTCATATCTTGAAATGACAATAAGTTTTAAAATCTTAATACTAAAAAGACAATAATAAGCCCAAAAACAAAAATTTTTATGATACTAAAAAATTTCACATCAACTGATCCAGTCATCTGTTTTGCGCTTGAGTTAAAGCAAGGGTATCCCTCCTTCTCAACCGATTGTGGCCACTAAAGTTAAGGATGTCTCGTGCAAGGGGGTTTGGATGGTGTTCAAGTTTGCTGACATACTTTGACGCATATTTTGTAAATTCGACTTTTACTAATGGCACGCCTAGATCTTTGTGGATTCGAGAATTTTTAACATATCATGGTGCTGCAGTAATTATACGTAGAATTTTATTTTGACCCCTTTGAATTTTTTCAATGTTTGGTGCTGAGGCAGTACCCCATAATTGAATTCCATAACACCAGATTGGCTTTAGAATTGCATTGTACAATAAAAGTTTGCAATCCAATTTCAATGTAGAGTTTCTGCCGATTAGCCAATTAAGTTGCACTGCTTTTAATCTCATTTGTGTAAGTTTCGCTTCAATATGAGACTTCCAAGTTAAACGGCGGTCGAGGTGAATGCCGAGGTATTTGACTTCATTGTGTTGCGGGATAATTTGATTATTTATTCTGATGAACGAGCAGGTATCTTTTCGCAATGTGAAAGATATATGAATACATTTCTGTTCGTTAACCCTGATTTTTCAAAGCTCTAGCCAATTCTCAAGCTTATAAACATAATTCTGCAAATTCTGTGATGCAACTTGGTGGTCCTTATGGACGCTGATAAAGGCTGTATCGTCTGCAAAAGTTGACGTATGGATTTTGGGGTCTGACGGCATGTCGGAGGCATAAATCAAATATAAAGTAGGACCCAGTATGCTACCCTGTGGCACACCTGATTCAATTGGCTGAGCGGTACTTAAAAAATCACCTTCTTTGATTTTAAATTTGCGACCGTATAAATAACTTTCCATGAGTTTATGGGTGTTAGCAGGCAAAACTTTGTCGAACGCTTGCGACACATCAATGAAAAGGGCGGAGCAGTATTTTTTGTCTTCAAACGACCCTCTTATCACATTTACCAATATGTGAGTTTGTTCGATGGTGCTGTGTTTAGCTCTGAAGCCGAATTGATGATTAGGAATACATTCAGTGTCATTCAGAATTGGAATCAACTTAGTCATTAACAATTTTTTAAACAGTTTTGAAATTGTCGGCAATAGACTAATTGGCCTATATGACTCCACTTTGGTGTGGTCCTTCCCTGGCTTAGGAATCATAGTGATCATAGACACCTTTCAATCTGCAGGATAGTATTCTAGGCGTAAAATAGCGTTGAAGATAAAGAGGATAATTCTTCTTGCTACACGAGGTAACTCCACAAGCATTTTATTGCTGATTTTATCCATACCTGGAGCCTTTCTAAGGTTCAGGGTACCAATAGCGTTTTGGACATCACGAAAGTTTAGTCTTAGAGGTACAGGAGGCCTTATAACAAGTGGTGGCAAATCAGATTCGTTATTTGAGTTGTTTATAGTAAACACATTTCTCAAATGGTTAACAAATAATGTCCCTTTCTCGGAATCATTTCTAGCCCAGTCACCAGTCGGATTTCGCAAAGGAGGTTTTCCTCTCACTGGTCTTTTTAAACCTCTTGCCGCCCTCCATAACGAATAGTCAGATTGTTGGGTACTATCAAGACCTTCCAAGTAAGATCTAAGTGAGGCCGTTCTTTGGGTTTCTAAGAAATGTCTTAGTATATCTTTGCATTCCCGTAGCCTAGCTTTCAGTTCAGGAGACCTGTGAATTTGCCACTCTCTTCTCATTCTTCTTTTTTCTGATAGGAGATGTTCGAGTTCAGAGAAATAAGTTCTGTTTGTCCTATTGCTACATTCAACGTGATAAGTGAAAGCGTGATGCACAGCTCGTCG
Source organism: Bellardia pandia (assembly GCA_916048285.2). NCBI lineage: Eukaryota > Metazoa > Arthropoda > Insecta > Diptera > Calliphoridae > Bellardia > Bellardia pandia. The sequence goes on from OU696533.1 coordinate 68,491,801, forward strand.
AAGGTCCTCGGTAAAGTTGCCAATCGACTCATCAATATCGGCGGTAGTTCTCAACACAACATTTTCCGTGCAATGAGAACTTAAATACTTTTTGTATTTTATCCAACTTACTCGGGTCTTAGTCATGTTCATAAATGGAGAACCACACACTTGAGGGAAATGCATTGAAATGATAGTAGGAGAGTGATCTGAGGACAAGTCCAGGAAGGGAATCTTCCGTCGGTCCGTCGGCCAATAGGTGGGATGTCCACTTGAGAGTACATCTAAGCCCATTTTAGCAATGGTGTTGAAGAGTACGCGACCCTTTGGGGTTACCAGACGTGAACCCCAAAATGTGTGTTTGGCGTTAAAGTCACCAGCAACTAAAAATCTAGCTCCAAGGGATTTAAAGAAGTTAGGGTATTGGTGTTCTTTTATTGAAAATCGAGGCGGAGAATAAATCGATGATAAAACAAATTTGTATTGACAGAATTCAATGCAAATGTTTGTTGCTTGGAGGTAATCCTCACTTATGTTATTCATTAGATAATGCTTTATTCTGTTCTTTATAAGAATTGCCGAACCTCCACAACCTCTTCCGCGGGGGTCTTTAGTATCGTAGAACTCGTAGCCATTAATTTTGAAGTACCCTGTCGACGTCAAGTGAGTTTCAGCAATCATCATAACATCAATCTGCTTATCCATCAGGAAGTATTCCAGTTCATTTTTATGTTGGCGGAGGCCGTTCGCGTTCCAGAAACAAATTTTTAAATAAATCATTTCTTTAACATGGCTTGCAAGATAGTTGATTGCATTTTCAGCATTTCCTGCATCATGGATGTCATGGTGGTCGTAAAAGTGTTCATAGTTTGGACAAGTGTCTGCAATGTTGTCTCTAGATTGTTGATATGCGGCTCAGAATATTGGGGTTTAGGTTCCTGCTCCAGACCTGGCATATTAGATTTAACGACGTTTGCGTAAGAAACTTGTCTAGAACTAGGCGCGTTTACAAGACTAGTGGACCGTAATAATTGAGGGAAATTGTCACTCGATGCTAAATTTGGCTGTTGAGGATGATTAGGCAATATTGACGTCTTGTTATTTCTTATGCCTTTCAAATGAGTGTAAATTGGACAACCTCTATAATTTGCGGTATGATTACCTCCGTAGTTACTGCATTTTTTGATTTTTGAGTCAGTTCTCGACTTATCGCATTGAGCAGTTGCATGTTGCTCCCCACACGCAACACAAACTGTCGGCAATTTACAATACGCCTTGGTGTGACCAAATTCTTGACAGTTGAGACACTGGACTGGTCCCTGACGCTTATGTGGTTCTTCCACGGTGATTCTACGATGCAGAAGGTACATCAGATTGTAGATGGGATGGGACTCGTTTTTCTTTAAGATAACATCTCCAGGTTCCAATTCTACCCTGAACATGGGCTGAGTGATCTTTTCACGGTTTCTAATATTCACTATGCTCTTGATTTTGAACCCTTTGTCCATTAAACCGGTCTTTATCTCCGCAGGATCAACACATGGGTCTATACCCTTTAGAACGACTTGAAGTCCTTTTGCGCTTTTGAGCTGGTAGGTATAGAAATCCTTAGTCTCCCTTTCCAGCTGGTTGGACAATTTTCGAAAATCATCTTCCCTATTCACTTGTATCTTTGTCTCGCAGATATTTCCATGTTTCATTGAGGTTACGCTAAACATGTTTTCACCTATTACAGCAACAATTCCTTGTACCAATTTACTGGAAGTCGGCTCTCTCAGATAAATTGGTGGGGGCTTAAACGTCTTCTTCGGAAGTTCTGGCTCATCCGTCTGGAGGAGAGCAAACCGATTTTGATCATTACTCACGGTCTTAGGAGCTTTTGCATTTGATGACACTTGAGCAGACTTCGGGCTCCTCTGTCGCTTGAGAACGGTTATGTACTTATCCATACCTACTTTTTTTTTGGGTTTGGCTGCACTATTTGGTGAAGATGATGTTTTCTCATCTGTTGAAATCACTATATTGGGCGAACAGGAACGACGCCGTTCTACGGCTCTTGTAGTGAGAAAATTTTCCAGAGATTTTTTTTGGATTCTTCCTCAGAGAGCCATTTAGTTTTTCTAGACGAGCTAAGCTCTTTCTCAGAATTACATCTGAGAGGAACACTCATACAGTTTTTAAACGATTTTTAATGTTTTTTTTTTGTTTTATATATTTTCACCTATTACGATTTTTTTTAAATTTTTTGTTTAATTTCAACTTTTTACACTTTTTCACCTATTACGATTTTTTCACCGAAAATTCAGCCGCACTAAAAGTAACACGTCCGAACAGTTCGATGAGACGAGACTGAATCGAACTGGACCGAATTAAACGAAATTTAGTTTTGCGATTTCTTTTTACATTTACTTAGTGTTGCTGAATTTTGTATTATTATTCCAATTTAATAGGCATTTATTTATAATCAAGTCATATTTCGGGAAGACATTTGCTATAATAAATCATTGACCGATTCTTACTAATATAATTGTATTATCTGCAATATATTTAAACAAATTGCAAAACAAATTATAAATAATATAAATTTTTTTTGCCGACTTCGCTGATTTTCAATACCAAAGTTACCTGCAAAATAGAAAATATTTTTTTTTACAGAGATGGACATAGCTCAATCGACTTATTCTATAAGGATCAAGAAAATGTATACTTTGTTGGGTCTCAGATAAATATTAACAACTTATCACATAGAATAACAAACGTAATAATCCATCATTCACCACTTGTGGTGGTGGAGGGTATAACAAGTACTCGAATTTATGTTAATGGCAAATAAACTGCCAACAGTTCATCATGCCATGTCATGCAATAATTCTAAAGTCAAAAAAGTTACAACTTCCTGAATTGATTAGGAGACTTTGTCCGAGTGATTCTTCGAGGCCAAAATCATAATGTTTCCAAATTATTTATGTTATGATCTTGTCCATTGTTTAATGCGAACGAAGACAAAAGAATGAGAAATGCATTTAAAATAAAAAATGTGTGTTACTTGTTATAACTAACTGCTGCAGGTACACGTAAGTGTTTGTGTTGTGTGTGTGTGTGTGGTTAACGAAAAAATAAAAGTGAACCATTCTCACAAATCATTCAGTGCAGCATAAAAGTGACAGAAAGTTTATCTTTTGGCTGACGTTACAAGACATAATTGTAAAGTACATTACTTACATCTTATTCGGCGCCAAAGCTATTTGCTCACCAGCTATAAAAATACCAAGTGTTAGTCAAACTCCTTAACTTAAATCATGGTAAATACTCCTGTATCTTGCACATAATTTTACAATACAAGTGCATACACACATTCTAATACTCGTACATACATAAATATAATTGAATTGGCTTTAGATTTTTGGTTAAATAACAACCAAGTTACTAAATGTAGCGATGTGTATGAGAGTATGTGTGTGTGTTTTAACTATGGGGCAACAGGTAGCCCCACATAAACTGTTAACGGACAGTCAGTCTGCTGTACGAGTGCATTCATGCTCACACACAAACGAGTGCGAAATATTAATTAAAATTATGGCCTGCAGGTAATGAGTTTTTTCTTTTTTTTTCTTTCATTTACATTCTATCGATAGATGTACGAGTATGTATGTTTTGGTATGTTTTACTGTATGTGTGCAAATTTATTTATTTATTTATTTTAACTATTATAAACATCCATAAAGTAAAAGTTTTCAAAATTTCCTTTTTTAAACAAACTTTCTTATTAATTTAGTTCTACGACCTTGATTTTATACTAAAATAAGTACAAAACTATTTAGGGCAATTTTTTAAAAGAAGTTAATACGTTTTCATAGAAAAATAATACCACAATTTCTATCTATATAATTAACTTTAAATGCAGCATTTTACTACAACTTTCACCGAGTTATACTCGAGAGTTGTGAGGAATCAATTTGTATAACCTCCACAATAACAAGTGGTGAATGAGAATATATTTAAGTTTGTCATTCCGTGTATAACATTTAGAAATATTTATCTGAAACCCAACAATTTATATATATATCACTAGGGTAACCAAGGGTATAAATTATTAGATATTTCTTCTGTTATAAAAAAAAAAAAAACAATAATTCAATTAAGAGGTTTTAACTAGTTGGAATATTTTGATTACATATTTAAAATTAATCGAATTATTCAAATAGTTTTAAATTTTTAAATAAAAAAGTTTGTCCCTTCTTCATGTCGTACGTAAAGTAGTTTTAATATGTTATTAAAGGTAGCTTTAGAGAGTTGCCTGTGTTCTTTATCTATGTCGACTAGGGTTTGGGGCCCAGGAAAAAATTTTTAATTTCTCTGGAAAACGGGAAATTTTCAATTAACGTAGTTTAATTTTATTTTTTTACCAAACACTTAGTGTTTTTATGTTAAACATTTAAATATCAATATTTAGTAATTATTATTGCTGTAAATAAATAAACTACCTACAAACAAGCAAGAACAAGGTTGTTTAACAATCAATTTTAAACTAAAATTATTTAAAACTAGCTAAACCCGGTGTGCTTCGCTATCCCCCCCCCCCCTCTTTATAAAATAATACGTATTTATATATTTACAAACATTTATTTATTTAATTTTAATGTATTTATTGCAATGCTTTAGGATATTTTTAGTTTGCCCATCAGAAGTATACACATATACACAGGATATTAACCTTGAACTTTGTTAACAGTAATCGCAATTTACATTTTTGGGTTATATGGGAAGTGCTACCCGCTGTGAAAATTTCAAGCAGATCGGTCCAAGGATTTGGCCTCCTATTAACACTAACATACACACACATTAATTTTTATATCGATGGTATCATGTAGAGAGGCCCTAACTCGAATATTTGAAACTTTACAGGAGAAGGTAAAAACATAATAGAAACTGTAATAATCAACATGTAACATTTTTTGTACAACTGCTTAAAAAAGCGTTATTTTTTACACTATTCCAATAAATTTTTGTGAGGTGTATTTGCGTTAAATGCATTGGAATCGCAAAAAAAAACAAATTTCGAAAAAATAGCGAGTTAGGGCCTTTCTACATGAGACCATCGATATATATAGATTAAAAGCAGATTAATTATAATTTGAGGTAAAATGGGGCGAAAAAGGGGGACCTTATCTGTAGATAAAAAGTTTATAAAACTTTAGGTAAATACTTATTACAAAAAAAGTAGTTTGTATAGCAAACATTGTTAGTGGTATAAGTAAGTATCTGAATTAAAAAAAGGGGCGGTGAAGTGGGCGTGGTTCATAGTTATATGGCGACGTTAACCGTATTAAGAGAAATATACTACTAAATAAAAAAAATATGTTGGAAGGAACAAATTTGTGTAGAGAACAAAAAGTTTAAAACTTTCAAACAAAATTTGGTGTGAAATGAGGCGTGAAAGGGGGCGTGGCGTAAGAAATTTTTATATTTACCTCGCCTCGAGTATATAATGTGTATACAATTCAGAGGTGATCAAAATTTAAGTGCTTATGTATTGGTGAGAAAATGAGACCAATTTAAAGGTACAGTAAAACGGAAAAGTAAACGATCGATTTTTTAAAATAGTAAACGTAAAAAATTGTTTCGGTTTAAAAAATAATAAAAAATTATTTTGCTTCGCAGAATATTGAGTTCCGTTTGTATTTTTAACTCATATTTTGTAACTTCAACTTTAAAGGGGGCTTTAAAAAGATCAAGAAAGGGTTCAAGGGTATCAAAATCTTTAAACCTATCTTGAAAATCAAAATCTTTAAACCTATATTGAAAATTTAAAAAAAGGGTTTCCCAGTGACCTTTAAATGTTTTATAACACAAAAGGCATTGAGAATTAACAAATGCATTTTTTATTGCGAAAAATGCTCGTAATCGTACCATAATTTTTTTACGTACTGTTTTAAAAAAACAAGCAAAGCATCCGCTAAGCATGTGTATCATTTGTCATGTGAAAGGCAACTGAATTAAAAGAGCATAAAAAAGTAGTGGGTTGGGCCAATAAGCAATTGCTCTATGAAATGATCACCTCTGATACAATTTGAAGTAAATCTGTTAAAAACTATATGGGAGCAATTACATAATTTTAAAAAAGTGGGCGTAAAAGTGGCCGTGGTCAAAAAAGTACCCTATTAATCATACCAGAGACTCAGTTAAATGCTGAGAAGATTTCAAAAATATCGGTCCAGAGGTTTGGTTTCCTATAAGGTACACAGTGCAGTATGAAAAATGAATTTTTCCACGCCCCTCTGCCCGCCGACCGAAAATCAGAGTTCACAGTGTCCCCCGCCTGAATATCTTAAAGATTCCCTGAAAATTTCATCAAAATCGGCCCAGCCGTTTTGGAGTCCATACGTTACATATATACATCCTATTTTATATACATATATAGATTTGTTTTATGAAATACTAGCTAAACCCGGTGTGCTTTGCTACCCCCCCCCCCCCTCGTCATAAAATAAAATAAAACGTATTTATATAATGACTTTTTTAATTATTTAATATCGGTCCAAAGGTTTGGTCTTCAATTACAATATTTTAAAAAAGTGGGCGTAAAAGTGGGCGTGGTAAAAAAAAGTACCCTATTATTTCTTCCAGAGTCACAGTAACATGCTGTGAAAATTTCATCAAAATCGGCTCAGCCGTTTTGGAGTCTATACGTTACATACATACATACATACATACATACATACATACATACATACATACATACATACATCCTATTTTATATACATATATAGATTTGTTTTATGAAATATTAGCGATTTCTGACAAACAATCAAATGTTTTTCAATTTGCTACCGTTTTATTTTTTTTTTTTTTTAATTTATATTTTTTTCAAAAAAGGTCTGGACTATGAGACGGGTGAGGCAAAATTTCCCTTCCACTTGTTTCTAAATACAGTGGTCGGCATATTAATTTTGGCAAAGTATAGTGCAGAATTGTTTTATTGTTTTTAATATTGAAATTCCTATAACACGCAGGCACAGTTATCATATTTTTTCAAATATTTTGTTAAAAACTTTACCCATTCTCATTCCGAAAGGAGTAATGCAATTTGGTACAAGAGTTTGTAGAGGCATAATTATTTTGATATTCTACAATTTCATCTCATTTTGTTTTTTGTGTTAAGCTTTAACACAAAGCGCTCGTTGTTGAGTATTAAGTATTAACATTCGATGAAAGATAAATAAAAAAATTTCTATTACTATTGTGTAAATATGGGAAAAATAGCGGAATTAACTAACACCGTCAGGAGTGAAATTATAACCAAGTATAATCTTGGAATATCTGTAGCAAATGTTGCCAAGGTATACAATATACCTAGACAAACCGTTTATTATCAAATAAATAAATGTAAAGAAACAGAATCTGTCATTAATTTACCTCGAACAGGGAAATTATCAGAAAATCTAAATGTAATCCAGGTTTGACACGCAAAGCCGCTGCACTGGAATGGAATTCGCAGCGTGATAGTCATTTAAGCGAAAGAACAGTTTGACGTCGCAACGTCTAAAAGAAGCCAACATTAATACATACATATGTAGCAAGATCAATTCCATGTATAGCCCCAAGGAACAAAATTAAATGCTTAGATTTCGCAAACAGGTACGTGGACAAGCCCCTATCATTCTGGCAAAGCGTCTTATGGACCGACGAAAGTACTTTCGAGTATCACTTGTCAAAGAAAGAAGTTTTTGTTAGACTAGACCAAAAAACTCGAAAAAATCGCACCTGTTGTCGAAAAAGTTAGTCATGGAAGTGGCACAGACTTGGTTCCCATCGACGGTTCGATGAACCAAAACCAATATTTGAAAATTTTAAATGCATACGCATTTCTTTCTGGCGATAGGTCATTTATTTTCCAACATGACAATGCGCCTTGCCACAAGAGTAAATTAAGACATTTTTGACAGAAAATTGCATTTAAACATTGAATTGGCCACCCCAAAGTCCGGATTTGAATATGATTGAGAATGTTTGGTTATATATAAAGCGCCAAAGAACCGCAGATCTGACAAGAACCTGGGAAGGAACATTTTAAGAGGTTAAATCTTTGTGGGAGGTTATACCAACAAAATACATTCAAAAATGTATCGATTCAGTTCGTAAAATACTCCGGAAAGTTATTGCCGCTAAAGAAGGATACACCTTTTAGTTTTTTAGTTATTAAATAAATGATAATTTAATTAAAAAAAAAATTGGGAATTTTAACTTTTTTGACCACTGTAGTTTTTGACAGGTATTGCAACGTGTGGCCGAGCGTTGTCGTGATGTAACATTACGCTTTCATCCCTCGCCGAATATTCTAAATATTTGACATTGGTGTCGATTCGGCTGGTTATTGTAATGGCTACACTTTTTATCGCAAAAATGATTTCCTTTTACACCAGAGTTATAAATCAAAATGTGAGGCAACCTCCAAGAAGTTGATATTTTTAAAAAAATTTATAGTAAATGTGGGTATGTAAATATATTTTTAACACTAACGCAATAAAGAAATTTGAACTGTGTTATTTCTACCGTATCCATTGATCACATTTTCTTTTGTTTTATTAATCAAATAATTAATTAGGACCCCCTAATTTCCACATACATAGGTCAGAGGATTTCTACAACAAATTATCAGAAATATTTGGTTTTTGATAATTTTGTTGATTCCTATGTTCTAACATAGCTTTTCAAAAACCTATCTATAGCGTATTCTATTGCAGGATATTTATTGTTTGTGCCTGTTAAGAAATTAATAATAGTAATGTGTCCAGCTAAAAGTTAGAGTTAATTTGTATGTTTCTGAATTAAATTTTAATTTTGGCAAAATATAAAAAATACTACAGAGAGTTTAAGTTAACAGTTAAGTTAAAACGGAATTTTGTTCAAATCGAACCAGACAACTTCATTTAGAATGTTTATTAGAAATAAAGCATTAAGCATGAATATATGGCTTTTTAGTATAGGAAATTTATCGAAGCTATTTTGAAGAATATTTTTTATACTTAGTCCTGTTTCACACTCATCAGTTCTGACTGTCAAGTCAAGTATGTTTCAATGAGAAAGAAAAAGGTAAAAGATAATTTTCTGTTTCCTTCTCATTGAAAAATACTTGACTTGACGAGTCAGAACTGATGAGTGTGAAACAGGACTTATACATCACTTTGTGAAAAGAAAAAATTGTTATACAGTTTCAGTATAATCAACGTTTTCCCACCGTTAAAAAAACAAAAACGTCACCAATTTTATTAACATACTAATGCACTGCATTGCATAACTGTAAATACATAACTTTTCTCAATTTTGTAAGTTAAAAAAAGTAAAACAGTTTAACCTAAATGTATGTATGTATGTAAAACGAACAAAGAAAAAACAAATACATACATACATATTATTTAACAAACAAAAATCATTATTTTTTATTTTACCTCTTGAAAATGTATAAAAAAAATTAATTAGTGTTTCATAACTATAAAAACACTGAAATTAATAAAAAGAAAGCAATATTCGCAAAAAATTTTGAATTTAATATGTAGGCCACGTTTTCTTCGATTCAACTTGAAAACTCGATCAGGCATACTATTCACCAGATTTATTCCTATATTTTTAGATATACATATGGGTGTTTCCAAAGTAACGGTCGTTATCGATTTTCGGAGATTTTTTAAATAAAATTGTAACCTAAGCAAATATGCCACGAGGATTGCTTAATTTTGGACCTATGAAAGTTCAAGCATCGCTAGCAATCGAAAGAATTCATAAAAAATGTAATTTCAATACTTTTTTTGACCATTAAAAAGGTAACGGTCGTTACTTTATAAATGTGCTCTTTTCAAATTTCGGAAACAAACATCATGTATTGTAAAATTTTGCACCGGATGTGTCAAGTAAAAACTCTTATTAAATTCTTTGAAATGTTTTTTTTAAGGAATGGGTTTATTTTCAAACCAAAGGAAATTAATAACAACATTTTTTTTTAAAGTAACGGTCGTTACATTATAAAAAGTTAAACGTTTTTTGTGTTTAAATTCATTTATTATGGGTAACAAAAAGCAGCATATTTTTATTAGTATAAAGAAAATTAAATTTAATCTTTCGGAAAATGACAGATACATTTATTTTGTGTAATATTAGTGGAAAGTTTTGAGCTGTAAGGGGTCATTTTCTGTGGAAACGCCCATATGTAGATCTAAGGGCATCTATAACAACTTCTTTTAGGTGATACATGCATTCATATTGTCGGAAACACCAAATCAAGCACACTGCCTTCACAAAAAGCTCTACAAACCATTAAAGAACAGCCTCAAAAATTTGTTTCTCGTGGTTTCTACCGTAGGCCTCTCAAACAGCTTTTGAAACTATCTGGACCATCAAGATTGTCTTTTTTTTACCGGAAAATCACCTTAAACAAAAATGTGTTTATATATTGAATCTATTAGCAATAATTGTACGCTTCTTTGTTTCTAATTAGTTGGTCAGTTTATTTTAGCCGGTTCAAGACTTGCAGTTTTGTTGCGGAGTCTGGCCTTGGCACAGACAACCGCTTTTGTCTAGTAAAGCGATAGATTTTTTTTGCAGTCTACTTATGATTGATTTGGACACATTTACCTTACATTCATTAATAAATTGACCAATACTATTCATTGTATTGCTGGCACTGTTTGAGATTCTGCAATTGTCCCGTTCAGAAAGCTTTAATAACAGGCCAGCACTTTTATGTTTACTATAATAATCCGGATTAATTGCAAAAGTTGTTACTGCAACAAGAAACCCGTATATGTTTTTGACAATTGTTCGAAAACTTAAGCCACTTTCTAATAAACTGGAAGTTGCCCTTTTTCCAAATCACAGTATTTCGAACCGAGGGGCATTTGTAGCAAATTGTTGAAAATTGTACAATAAGAATAAATAACAGTTATAATTTTGTTTTCTAGCATTCTTTTTTGTTTATCATAAAATGTAACTACAGTTATGAAACACTAACAAAAAAATATTAATGCAAAATTTCTCTCTTAAATTAATTAAATGTTTTAAAAACTGTAAAAATAAAAGAAATGTAAAATTATGTGTTATTTTAGGAATGCAACACCGAGTGTGTTGTGAGCAGTTCACTTTAATATCCAACCAAATTTCAAGATTACTGATTTGATTAACTTAATCTTTAAATACACTGAAAGATTAATCGTCATTCTTCTTTATAAAATGCATAAGTTTGCAATAAACACGTTGCATATGTTCTAATGAATCAATCCGGACATCAATACATGATACACATCATATGTTCATTCATATTGTAATTTTAGGATAGTTTTCTGCAAATACATATAAATACATAATTCTTATTGTTTATGGCTATTATACTTTAATAAAAGTTAGCCATTAATTCGTTGGCTTTCTTATCAATGATGCGGTCACCTTTGACCTCGTGTTAGTAGTTAGTACAACATTTTAAAAGGATATTCCTTCCTCTGAAAAGTAAAAAAAACTTTGAGACTATTTAATTAAGAAAAAATTCATTTAATACCACTGCAAAGTACAAATGATTATACAAATCTGTTAATTATAAATTAGATCAACTCTTGCCAGGAGCTGAAAAAAACGAAGCTAAATGGAATTTAAAAAAGCCACAAAAAGAAAAATCTCTTTTAAAAAAGTGCGAAAAGAAGTCAACGCAATTATAATTCGAATTTCCGGGTTTTTTTTCGAATTAAAAAGTAAAAGTAACATACTCGTAGAGTAAGAAAATAAAAAGTATAAAAAAAACATATAACATATAACACATTTTGTTAGTAAATACATATATACGAGCATGTATTTATATGTGCATATGTATATCAATTCAAGTTAATATTATTTTGATCGGTTGAAATTGATTTAAAATTTAAGTCCAATCAATCCAATATGGAAACAATCTTCGTACACTTTCACCTTCATGAGAAGGGTATATGTATATAAGTTTGCCATTCCGTTTGCAATTTCCACAATATAATTTTTCGACCCTATGAAGTAAATATATTCTGGATTCTTATAGATAGCAGAGTATATTAAGCCATGTCCGTCTGTCTGTCTGTCTGGATGTTGAAATCAATTTTTTTGATGCCCCCAGATATCTTCGGGACCCAAATCTTTAATAATTCTGTCAGACATGCTTTCGAGAAGTTTGCTATTTAAAATCAGCAAACTCCGTTCATAAGCAACGGAGATATGAGCAAAAATCCGAGACAACCTGTGAAAATTTCATCAAAAAAACTTAGTGTATTAATATTGTTCATCAACAGATGACGTTGAACACACAAAGTGTTCGAAAGCTTTAAGTGTGTTCTTGAACCGTAATATAAATTATGCATCCACAACAAAGGTGAAGGGTATTTAAGATTCGGCATAGCACTCTTACATGTTTTTTAAATGCAGCTTTTAAATGAATGTAAATCGCAAATTCTGCAGATGTAGAACAAAGTGTGTTGTTTGTTTAACTCATTTAATAATTTTCAAATAGCAGCATTAGCAAGTAAATTAACATGTTGTAGAGCTTTAAGTTGACTAAAAAATGTGTTTAATAATAACTATTATGGCGAGTTCGTTACCAACCCAATAATGCCCTAAAACGGTGTTCTAAATTTGATTTTAAACCATAGTAAAGTATAAAAACGAGATTGAGATTGTGTTTTTTTTAATAGCAAACAGGTCAGTACATATTTTTAAAAATTATCGTCATCAACCTCTTTGTATGTTTAATGTAATTCATAATGTTTCTAATTAAGATTGTTCATATTAATACATTGAGGGCTAAAAAAAAATACGAAATAAAAATAAAAGTAAAGGGTTTTTTTAGTTTGTTTTCCGGACTAAATAAAACAAAAACATCGAAAAGGAAGAAAGAAAATGTTTGCTCATAAACTACAATAGTTAAATAATGTTAAGTTGCATTATATTGTTTGTACAGAGTAGTTGTTGTAGGTACTATTTGTTTTGTTTTGTTATTTATTTATTTTTTGTTGTTTTGATTTGAGCTAAATGTATGTCACCATATGGTTGGGGTTTCTGTATTCGAACTTTTTAAAACTTACCATGAAAACCATTAAATTGTAAAACAGCTTACAAAATAATGATTGCTGCCGCCTGTTGCCGATTTGAAGCTGTTGCACCGATTTTGTTTAGCGTGTTTTTCTTTTCTTTTATTTTTTTTTTCTTTGATGAAGACAATTGAAGATTACTATTAAGTATTGTTGTTTTCTCGTATTTTTTTGTTGTTGTTGTTGTTGTTGTTCGTATTGTCGGTGGCAGTTGTTATGGTATTTTGTTAAAGCGACAATATGCGGCTGCTCTTATTATTGTTGCAAATGTTGGTAGGTAATTCTTCAATGAGTGCTATTTGGTAAACTACAATAAAACAACAGAATATCGAAGAAAAAAAAAAAGGCACAATACAACTGATGTAATGCAAGCAATAGCAGCATTAGCAAACAGCACGGAGACAACGACTGCAACAGCAATAATAAGGAATAAATGTTGCTTTTAATGCAATGACAACTGTTGAACACTTTCCTTATGGCCGAGGTTGCTGTTGTTGTTGTTGTTGTTAGTTAAAATTGTTTACGATTTTCTTTTAATTTCTTTCATACATACTTTAAGTTGGATGGATACATTTAACTATTGTTTGTACGTTCAACAATCACTTACTTATCTGTATGTGTGTTTACCTGTTTGCAACATCAACTAACGAAACACAATCAGCTAGTTTACTGCAGTTGCGATTTTTCTTTAGCTTTTCTTTATGATTAGTACAAAAACAGAGTCACATTACCGTTCGTACAACTATCCATCTACATTTATTTTTGTATTTTTCACTTTTGTTGCATCAACTATTTTTTGATACAGTTCACCAAAACGTACGAGTACTATGCATATGTATGTATGATGTACATAAGTACATACGTTTATGTTTATTTATTTATTTTCAAAGCCGCAAAGAGTGTCTAGGTGTGTGTGTTTTTGTGCAACAACAAAACTGTGCACAGCAGAAAATATGTAGAAATAATAAAAATTCATCAAAAATTGTGCAAGTACAAATCAAAATCCAACTTTATATCACAGCAAAGGAGCACATGCGTGTTTGAGTGTTTGTGTTTGTCTTTGGCTGTACGAGTATATCGGATGGAGTACAGCGGTGAAATGATACGAAGAATAAGTTTTCGTACGTACATATGTACGTATGTGGGATACGGTGGCGTTTACAATGCGTGACGTTCAACTAGGGCGGCAACACAACGGGGCAATGGAAATAGCAACGATTCTTATTTATTTATATTGTTATTATATACATACATACATATGTACATATGTATAAAAGTATTGTAATGGTTTATGTTGGTGTAGTTAGTTTTGTTATTATTATTGTTTTTGTTAATGTTGATTTCTCGATGGAGGCATAGCGCATGCGCAAACGTCGTCTTCAAATCCATAAACTGAAAATTTATGAAGCAGAAAGCTTACGCGCTACTTGTTGTATGCAACACCAAAACATACACGATGTGCAAACTTCCCAATTTACTTGCTTCTGCTACACATGCACGTAGTACATACCCATGTAAATATGAACGAGAGTACCAGCGAGCAAACACTTATTACGTTTTAGATTTTGCGCGTAACACAATTTCTTAGGAAGTACATTTTGTTTTTATTCACATGAAAACAAACGAACATAATACGAGAACACACAATTGTCTCAACTTTAGAAACACAGATTTAACTCTTTTGTTTTAGCTTTTTACTATCCGCGATAGAGTAGTGGCATGGCCATCCTCCGCACATACGACAAACCATACAAAGATTGAATGAGAAAACATTAACAAAATCTGCGTATGTACTTAATCCAAATTAGATTTTCAATTGTCTCTAATTGACACCACCCGCGGAAAAGCCAACACAATACATCCGGCAGATCGGTTTCAGTCGCATACTATACAACAAATGCGTGAGTGTGCAATGTTGTGTAGGTATTGCAGTTTCTAAATCAAAGTGTAAATATTTAGTGTGTTTCTTATTGTGTCACTTTGTCTCTAGGTGCCATGCCCAAAAGTTACAATAAAATGTTGGTAAGTTTGTAAGTGCAACAAATGAAATGAAATGAACTAAACAAACTGTGCACATCCGACACAGTGCCAAGTTACAATGTATGTTATTTATGGCAATTTAATTGGGCGACACCACCGCTCTCGAGCATTTACAATTGTCAGCACACACCCTAGCGTGCAAAATCACTTGTTCTCTGCTGCTGGCTTATCCGCAAACGAACGGCCGTGTTCGCTGGCTTTACAAGATGTGTCAGTTGTCAGAATAAACAACATTTGATGCCATGGTGACGGCGTGCAAGCATTCATCAACACTGGGTAACACCTTAGATGAGCTTTTGCACCTCAACTTTGGTTTGTTTGTTTTTAAATGTTATTTTTTATTTGTTTTTCTGGCTCATCTGTGGCGTGGGCAAAAATCTCTACGAAAACAACAATGTGAAATAATTTGATTGCAATTCAGCAAAACCCTCCACTGATAATGGTTAGAAATTCCGTCGTGCAACAATTTATTTTTTCGCACATGTAACATCCCAAGTACGTACATATGTATGTATGTAACTACTAAGCTCTTTATTTTTATTTTTACGTTGTCGTTCTGGTTATTATTGTGGTTGTGATTATAACAAAAAATTGTTATTGTCTTTTATTACACATATAAACGTATGTGCAACACGTTCAAATGAATGCATGCATGTACATCACTCTTTCTGCTATGACAGATAATCACCAATTAATGTGAATACACATGCATTTGTTTTTTTTTTTTTTTTGTTTTGGCTTGGTTTTGTACTACATATTTATGTATGGAACACTTTCAAACGAATTCACACAATTATACACGCAACACTTTTTCATTCAACACTCAACCGTTCGTTGCACGAGCACTATAGATAACGGGCGTAGTAATATGTTTTTTTTTTGTATTACTTGTAGTAATGCGAACAACACTTTACACACAATCTTCTGCAATAAACAATAAGTAATTTTATTTCAACTGATCGCATCGCCGTGTACAAATCAATGTTATAATCGTTATTTACTCTGCGACATGCACCACGGTCTCTAGGAACTTGCCACTTTTAAATACATGCGTCTTGAATGCTTCTTTGTTGAGTTATCGCAGTTGCAGCTTTCGAATGCAACACTATCACTAGCAAAAGGTAAACACTTAATGTCACTCACTGTTAAGCATGCGCACAACCGGCAAATGTTTCGTTTTTCTTCTTACGATCCAAACAAACGAACAAAACGTATTTTTGTAAACAAAGAAAACACAACACAAATTATCAAAGAGTCACATAAAAAACGACATTTAAAAGCAACGATAGATTGCTTAAAAACAATGAAAAGTAAATAATGAATAGTGAATAAATTCAACCGCTAACACGTTTTGCCGCAACACGCGACTGCTTGATACTAGACTCGTGCAAGTTTCGCAAAGTTTCGTTTAGTCAGCCGCACAAACTGAAACAAAACAAAACAACATCTAACACTTAGATTCGTTTAAGCGACTAACGAGACTCCAACTCCCCACACCTTTTGTATTAACAAATAGAGATGAGAGTACAACTATTCAGTGTGTATTAGTGAGCGAGAGCTCCCCATAACATCACTGTTCTATTCTGTTGGACGCTCTGTTAACGTTTATTCGTAAAAGTGTTGCCAGCATTTTTGTATTATTATATCCATGTACCATTCTTAATTAAATTTAATACATACATATGTATGCACATGTCAGGAGAAATTCAAAAATGAAGACCATCCCAAAAAATGTTGGGTATGGATCTAGTTATGTCAATAAACCTCTCTTCTTAAATTCATGATAATTTCTCAGATTTTTCGTTTCTCGGGAATACCGACAATTTAATTAATGCTTACAAAATATGTAAGTAAAAACATTAATGGCCAGTTTTTAACTTGATATTTAAATACGAAATTAGTTAATTTTTCATAAAACTTAAGTTGAATTTAAATACGGTTTCATTTTTTCAGTCTCAAATTACGTTTAGTATTTAATTATGATAAAAGTATGGTAGCACTATTAAATGTCAAAAAGATATAAACAACTTCTTCATTTAACAGCTGATTTACTATTTAGTTTACAAATTGTTGTAAACTAAATGTACTAAAGCTGCATCATTCATATCCTCTTCATTTAGATTCATTGTTTTAGTTGATATTAGTTGATGTGTATTGATAATAATAAGCACAATGTTTTTATTCGCGGCGAATATTTTTATCAAATAATAAAAAAAAACTTCAATTCGCAATTTTCATAATTTGCAGAACTGTCAAAATCATATGGTAGTATTAACAACTTAAGTTGCATTTAAATGGTTCTATTTAAATATGATCTATAAAAATTAATTTGGTATTTAAAAAGAAATTAAGTTTAAACACACTTTAATTTTTAAGATAAAAAAATTATCCATTTCATTAAAGAACAAGTTAGAGGGCTTTAATCGACAGTGGCTAATCTTAAATACCTTCTACATAAATATAATGTTCAGTTTTTTAGTATTTCATATATGGTGAATTTCACGTCAAGTGACCCAATTTTAAAGTCGATGTCTTCCGATTTGGATGAAATGTGCACCAAGGTACCAAGTACTATTGGATAATAGGCCAGACACAAATTTTCAGCTCTATCAGTGAAGAACTGCCGGAGTTAGAGGGGGTCAAAGTTGAAAATTTTGGTCATACAGGGTTTTTTTTTAAATGAGTGTAACTTTTCACCTATTGGTCCTAGCAAAAATTGTCCAAAGGACTGTAGATAGCTATTTCTTCAATCATTTCAAAAATATTTTTTTTTAATTTTTTTATTTTTATTTATTTAGTCTATGGATAAAATCCTTACAGACCATTTACAAAAATTACATACATAGACATATATATATTTTGACACCTTAGTACAATTAATTATTTAGATTTAAGATAATGTTACGTTTTATGGTATTTACATTTAAAGAAAAGTCTGTCAAATTAAACATTTTGTTAAAACAACAACATAATTTTCTAAACGGATCTGTTATAGCAAAGTTTGTTCGAAAAGTTTTCAAAAAAGAAGGAATTGTTTTTGAACGGATTCAATATGATCAGTATGTATGTACAATATAATGCGGGTCCCATACAACAGAACCATACTCTAAAATCGGTCTTACTAGAGAAGTTTATAAACATTTAGTGATGTGGGGATCATTGAATTTGTTTGCCCATCGTTTTATATAGGCTAAAATACCACGAGCTTTATTAACAGTCATCGTTATATGTTGTACAAAATTTAAATTTGCATCTAACAAAATTCCAAGATCTATAATTGAGTTTACCAACTCAAGTTTATGATCACTTAACATGTAAAAATTGGCAGCATCATAATTTCTTGAAAGTGCATATGTTTGCATTTCTTCAGGTGTAATTCCATTAAATTAAGGTCACACCAGTTATTAAAATGATCCAAATCATACTGCAGATAAATATGATCTGCTGAATTTTTAAAACTAGAAAATATTTTCACATCGTCCGCAAACATCAATATATTTGAGTATTTGATTGCTTCAGGCATGTCGTTTACAAACAGCAAAAACAAAATAGGGCCGAGATGACTTCCTTGCAGGACGCAGGACTTTACCAATATCTTTTTGGAAATTCCACTATTAAATTATACGGACTGTGTTCTATTTAAAAGATATGTTTTTAACCAATTTAAACAAATGTTGTTGAAACCCATAACATCCAATTTTTTTAACAGAAGATTGTGGTTCACTTTTTCAAAGGCTTTACTAAAATCTGTGTAAATGGCGCCAGTTAGTTGACCGTTGACAAAGTCATCATTGACTAAAGATGTTAGCTGCAAAATATTAGTCACAGCTGATGATCCTTTGCGAAAACCATGTTGAAAAGGTGTTAGTAACGAAGAAATTTGGTGTGAAAGACAATTAGTGATGCATTTCTCAAATAGTTTTGGGATTGCACTAAGGTTAGCTATGCCTCTATAATTCGTTATGTGTGATTTATTACCAGATTTAAATAGAGGAATAATATATGATTCTTTCCAAATATTGGGAAAGTATCCATTATTTAATCAAATATTAAAAATAATTGATAATGGAAATGCAATAGCATGTGCACATTCCATCAAAACACAGTTTGGTATGCCATCAGGTCCATTTGAAAATGAATATTTTAAACTTTTTAAACATTCAATAATGTGTGTAGTGTTGATCGATGCAAAAGATATTCATGTCTATTCGGGAAGTCACTTTCACCACAAATACGCGCTTCATTCACTTTTTGTTATTCTAAAATACGTTAGCGGTGAGTACCAGAAAACAAAAGATGTGCAAACAGAAAGCATATGTTTTTGTTCACTTTGTATGCATTCTAAAATACTTGTTCACCACACATCTACATAATTTTCATTCGACGCTTGATTTAGCGCGTAAAAATAAAATACCTACATAACTGAAAAATAAATAACAAGCGTATGCTTCAAATGTAAGTAAATATATGTATGTACAGGGTGGGGCAAAAGTCACGAAGGGGTTTAAAAAAGTCATTCAATTCTAGGAAGCGAACTGCATAAATTATTCGTTCTTGGGAATCTCCTGGCTTTAGTTCTTGCACTAACTGCACCTTATATGGGAAAAGATGTAAATTTCCCTTTAATATTCTGCGTAAAGACCGCCGGGACATTTGCAGCTCAGCAGAGCGCCTTCGAGTTGATGTTTCAGGATTCTCCACAACACTCTCCAGAACGCGTTGAATATTTGCTTCACTAATTACAGAATGTGGTCTTCCGCTTCGTGGAAGATCCCTCACTGAGCCTTGTTCCTGAAAACGTGTCACTAAGCGTCGAATCATAGATTCGGATGGTGAATTCCGCACATTAAAATGACGACGATAGGCTCGTTGAGTTTGAATTATTGATCGATGATGTTCAAAATAAAGTTCTATGATTTTGGTTCGCTGGATAACGTTGTAACCTTCCATAATTAATCTCCCAGATTTATTTTACAAGTCCTAAAAAGAAAAATAAAAAAAAATTAAATTAGAAAAGTTATGACTGTTTCAAATCCCTTCGCGACTTTTGCCGCACCCTGTACATGTATAAAAAACATACAATGAAAGTTAATTCTGTTTCTTTGTCCAGGTCTAAACAACAAACATCACCGCAACAGTTCAGAGCCATGGTGGTCATCAATAGCCATGGTTACGCCTCGTATCGACGATTTTCGAAAGAAGTACATTCGGTCTTCTTCTTTTGTCTGCTCATCCATTTTGATACTTATCCATTTCTGGCATAATTTCTCTTCAATTGCAACTAATACTTCAGACAGAAGTTTTGAAAAAGTTGACTGGTACATCAACCAATCCTTGTCAACTCCATGTTGGTAATTTCCATCAGCAAAGAAACGAAGGGCTGCTGCCAGCTAGTCAACAGGTCTTAAGCATCCAAGCCGTGATTGCTGTTAGATTTTGCCTTCCAATTTAGATAAAATATATTTAAATGCCTCTTTGTTGATTCTAAAATTTTTTCCTAATACTTCTTTTGGTATTAGAAGAGGTGATTTTAAATTTTTAATAAACATACCTACCTGGCATCATTCATTTTAAATATATCCGGCGTGTTATTTCTTAAATTTTTATTTACTCCTCTAATATATTCAGATTGTGCATTAATTAAAAATGCAATCGAATACATCTCAATTATTATTTTTAAATTATATTTTTCTTTTTAAAATTTTCTGTGTATTAATTAGACAGCTGTTTTCAATGTTTATGTTTATCATAAGAGATTACAAAAAATCGATTACTGGAAACGATAATTCTTCACTCGTATTTTAGAATATGTCGAAGATGAAATGTCGAAAGTGAACGTTCGACGACGAAGAAGTGAAGCGCGTATTCCCGAATAGACCTGATTGTTTAACTATGGCAAATTTTGTATTGATAGACAATATTAACATCATATTGGGCCTCAGAGTAAATAGAAGAGAAGAAGTCGGCGAATAAATCACAAGATTCAGTATTTAGATATTTCATGTATTTGCTGTACCATTACTTCTCCTTTTTAAGTTTACAAACTTAAAAAATGACATTGGATCGTGTTTGAGATTATGTTTCATTCTCACTAAGTAATCGCTATACATTTTATTGTTCAGCAAGTTATATTTTGCACGCAGTACAGAATATTTCATGTAGTGTTGATGACAGCCAGATTTTTTATATTTTCTGTAGTATTTATTTTTCAAATTCTTTAACGAAGAAAGTTGTTTTCAGTTCCAGGGTGGACCAGGCTTTGAATGTTGTAAAATTTTTTGAATACATTCATCCTTATATTGATACAATGTTGTATAACAAATTTCAATAATTTTGTCAATAGATTTTGGCATACCATTAGGGATGGATAACAATTGAAGCCAATTGGTGTCATACAAAAGATTCGTTGTAGTTTGCACGTTTGAAACAATACACTTTATCCTTTCTAGTGCAGATTTTATCACGACAAGAACTTTGAATATTGCAACTTATCTCAATTGTAGGATGATAACGATTTTCCGGTAAGGTAACTGGTTCAACACGTTTTACTGTGCATTCATTTGGTACATTAACAAATACCAGATCAAGCAATTTTCCTAAATTGTTGTATATTCCATTAATTTGGTGCAGACACAGATTTGAAATTTTATTAAATATATCGTCACTATTTTCTTCTGAACTTACAGGCATATAGCTACAACTTTCGATAAAAAATTTCCAACTTATTTACGGCAAATTCAAATCACCAAGAACAAAGATTAAATCATCAGGATTAGTTTTTAAATAAACCATTTTAATTGCTGAAATATGCTGATAATAAATTGACAAATCCGATTGAGGGGTAATGTAGGAACAGGTAAGAAATATTTTAATATAATTTACTTTTATGACCACTGCAATGATTTCAATAGTAAGCGGCAAATCAAAAATAATTTCTTCAGTTGCAAAGAGATTTGACGCAGCTATTAGAACACCACCACCAGTCGTTACTGTAACTCTATTACGACGATAAACATTAAAGTTTCTACAAAAAATCTCAGTTTAAAAAAGTATTATTAAGACAGGTCTCAGTAAGGCAAATAACATGATGATTAAAATCAAAACTTTCTTGATATCAGTGTTGCCATTTTAGAAATAAAGAAAAGCGTCATGTGTATAATAAAAACGGGTAAAAAGGGTAAAAAATTACAAAAAAAAGGGTAAAAAGCGCCAAAAAAATTTAACAAAAATTTTGGTATCGTGTTGTTTTCCTTTGCAAATAACACCTAAAAAAAGATTAAAATTGGCAATAAAACAAAGGGTAAAAAAACAAGAAACTTAGAATATCAAAAGGCATGTTAAAATATTTAAATAAATAATTAATTTTATTATCAATTCAGTTTCCAGGAATAAACAAAAAATTAAAATAAAATAACAATTCATAAAAATCAAAATATAAAGTTTTATAGAAAAACAATTTAATTTTCACAAAACAGATTTAATGAAATATTCAGACCTTTTATAAGTTTGATTTGAATTAATTTTTAAGTAAACACTTGAAGGTAATTTGTAATAGCAACAACAAAGAAAGTCGGTTTCTGATATTTGGTTTAAAAAAAATTCATTAAACTAAACGTTCTTTCGACTTTGGCATTTGAGTAAGGAAAAGAAAGTATACGAATAACAAAATCAGCTAGTTCATGAAAAGGATTTTCTCACAAATCATTTTTAAAATTGTAGACTTCAATCCAAAATTCATCAGTTCTTTCAATATTTTTCCATTTTTGCAATGTTATATTCTTTAGGGAAATTTCTATTTTATTTATTACAGACGAATCATCAATGAAGTTTTGTATGAAATCAACAATATCCGCTTCGCTATTTTTGAAAATATTGTCAACACTAAATAACGATATTTTTGAAGCAATTTAAAATTTGAAGGAAGTCTACGTCTTAGTTCGAGTACGTGATATTTTGTAAATTCTATTAAATTGTTCAATTATTTTATAATCTCTGCAAGACTTTTCGAAATGATAGCCAAGATAACAAAATTCGTTAACGCTTTCATGTAAATTACCTTCTAGATAATCAAAGTTTGTAATACTTTTAATCAGGTAATACAAATCGCTGTAAAGCTTGACATGGTCCGTATTGGCTGACTCGAAAGCTAGATTTACTTTTTGGAGTTCTTCCAAAACTGCACCAAAAAAATAGAAAAAGCGTCATAAAATACACTTTTTTAAAAAAGGGTATTTGAAAAAAATAAAAGGGTAACGAGACCAAAAAACCGTCATAAAATACCCGAAAAGCGTCAAAATGGCAACACTCCTTGATATAATTTGGAGCATATAGTTTTCATTCCTCGAACATTTTGGTACGTAATATGAAACTGATTATCATGGGTATTAATTAGTTTTTTTGGATCGATATTTCACGGGATTTAAGGCCTTTATAATCGCTTAATGGGACGCGAGTGGGATATCTATCAAAAAAAATATTTTTTGACTCAAGAATAGGATTTTTCAATATTTGGCACATCATTTTCATTTTCCCCCATTTTTTTATTTTTTTTTTTTTTCAAAATGGAATTTTTTTATTTTTCCTCAAAAGAAACTTTAGACCATTTCCTTTAAGAGTTTTGTGGTAACTAAATGGGATGCGAGTGTGGTATCTATAAAAAAAATTTCCAACTCAAAGAAGAAAGTGTTTAAATTTTTACCATATGCACTATTTTAAATGTTTTCCTATTTATTACTTATTACACTAAATAGCAATAATAATAATTAATAATTTAATAAAATTAATATATAAATTTTGAAATTGCCAATCTTTCGTCCTTCTTATTTATTGCCTTTATTTTTAGCTTTTTTTGCCAATCCTTTCTTGGAGTTACTAGGTTGAGCTGCTGATTTCGCTGCTGCTGTCTTTTTTGGCTTTGGAAAGAAATCGCATTGAGTAGATGGAGAAAACTTTTTCAACTGGAGTCTTCCATCGATAAGTGGTATAAAAGCATGGCATTGAGATGTGCCATCCATTGTTACAGCAGCATCGAATCTACTCTTCAATGTTTTTAATGTTTCCTATTTAAGTTTCTTTACAATGGTTTTTTGCCCATCGGAATAAAGCGTTCGGATCTACGATGCGATCTTGATGAGAGCACTACAGGCTATACCTCGCTGCATTTCTTTTGAGATCTTCTCCAATCGCTTAAGTGGCAAGAAATTGTTCCATAAGGACACATAGTCAATCACGGTAATCGTGCAAATCTTATGAGGAATCATCTGTCAAATACTTAAAGTTGATTTCCTTCAACATGAGTTTAAAATTTTCATGTTAAATGCAACCGCATACTGTGTGTGTTCCACTGCTTCCTGCCAAAACGCATGGCTTTGGTCTCAGTTGGGTAAATTTTGTAAATCCAATTTTGACGTCCTCGTGTTCAGATTGAAATGTTGCATATACGTCACTCGTTCAGGTTACAGAGAACCATCCTCTTCTGCATTTGGACTTTATGGTCATCGATTCGAACAGACACCTAGTCTTTCATTCCCGGCATCATTCGACTCATATCATCTCGCTGATAAAATTGAGTTATTAGAGTTTAAGTTCACGCTAAAGTTTTTCCCTTCTTCTCGTTTGGAAGTGTGTGAATCCCATGCTCAGCAAGCAAGTTTTTAGTTCTTGCTTTTCGTTGAGACGTTCCAAACTCGGTCATTATTTTTGAACAACTCCATGACGATGGGGCAATAGTAAGAAGTTGAATTCTTTCAGATTTACTCTATGACGATTTGTACTTCTTTTTTATTTGTTCAAAAACTTCTACTGCATCCTTGTGATGTTGATTTTGGCACTCATTATTAGGTCTTATAGGTTTTACTGAAAAGTTAGAACAACCATTATCTCTTGCAGAACTGTCATCATTTTCAGAATTGATTTTGTTCTCATCTGGAATAACCAGTAATGTGTCCAACTTTCCCATCATTTTAATGCACGATCCACAAATAAGCAAACGTTTTGAAAGCGTTGGGAATTTTTTCAATAAGCTGTCGAAAATATTTCGCATATCTGATGATCTGTGCTTCTTTTTGTTTAAGTGATTGCAACAAAAAGAAGTTAATCGTAGCATTATAATAAAGTACCTGTTAACTTCTACCTCTCCACCCACATTTTAAAGTCAAGTGTCATAAAATTTCAGAGAATGGCTTTCCCCTGGATTCAAAAAGGGTTTCATTCAATATTACGTGCGTTCTAAACTATCTATAGAATTACCCAAAAAGCCTCAATGAAAAGATGTGTGACTTAGAAAATCGCTGGTAGAAATTAATAGTGGTTTATCTCACACAGAACCATCTTACGGGCGTTTCTAGGCTGTTGTTGGAATTTTATTTTTATCATTTTAATAATAAAATAGGAAGAAAATGAAAATAGTGCATATGGTAAAAATTTAAACACTTTGAGTTCAAATTTTTTTTTATAGATACTCCACTTGCATCCTATTATGTTACCACAAAGCTCTTAAAGGAAAAGAACTAAGCTTTCTTTGAGCAAAAAAAAAAAACAAAAAACATCCATTAAAAAAAAAAGAAAAACAATGTTTTTGCATATGGTAAAATTCAAAAACTTTGTTTTTTGAGTTAAAATATTTTTCTATAGTTGCTACTAAGTGACTACATGGTTCTTAAAGGAAATGGTCTAAAGTTTCTTTTGAGGAAAAATAAAAAAAACTCCATTTTGAAAAAAAAAAATAGGGGAAAATGAAAATGATACATGTGCCAAATATTGAAAAATCTTATTCTTGAGTTAAAAAATTATTTTTTTGATAGATTAAGCGATTATAAAGGCCTTATTCACATTGAAAAAACGCCTGCCATACAAGTATTACTTATTGGCACACAGAATATTTAAACTTCTTGAATGACTTTGAACGTTTATTAATTAAAAACTCAAAACCAATGAAAAATTAACAGAACATAAGAACTGCCTAGGAACTAATAATATCAAAATTACTTCTGGAACCAGTTCTGTGGAACGCTTTTGTGCTTATAAAACACTTCATAGGGTTTTAAATTGGTTCTAGAAAACACTTATTAACACTTTTGGAAAAAGTCTAATTATATAAAATAACCATATAAAAAATACAAATTCCTTATCGGTTTCTTGAAACCAGTTTAATTAATTTTAAACATGAAATATGAAAAACTAAATTTTCAAAATAAAACAAGTAAGAAACCAATACCCTATACCCTACACCCAGTCATTCCCACGACAGCCGGTTCTACGCACCGGAATGACCCGATATCACTCGGCCAAGGGCTGTCAACTCAGCAATTACTGCTGTTACAACAACAACAACAACAACCCTACACCCAGTATATGTATAAAACAGTTTTTCAGAAATGAATGCATATAAATATTGTGTGTTTAACTTTATCTCGATATAAATGCTTTTAAAAGATTTATGGTGGTTAAAGTGAACTACGGAGGGAGTCTTAAAAACTCATTAACCTACATAAACATCAATATCGAACTGAAATTTTATAAATTACTTGTATATTGTTGGCTTTTGTGAAAATTAGTCCATAATTGGCCATGGACTCCCATACAACGCCCACTTCCGATAATAACCACAGAGTGTAAAGAGGAGACAGTTTTGACGTTTCAAAAACTCAAAGCGTTACACGCTGCAAAAATATAAACAAAGAGCAGTTTTGAATAAAAGACATATGTACTCGTAAATATAAAATGTGATTATACCTTATGGAATAACCGGAATATGCATAAAATTCTTGTAAATGTTGTTATTGAGATGAAATTTACACTAAATAAACTTCAAATGAATAGAAATTACGGTACAATATTTTATAACGATCGCCCCATAATTGTTGATAGCACTCATTTAAAGGATCCGCGAAATAAAATAACCAGTAAAAAATAAAAATTAGTTTCAAGTATTCATACTTAGATCACACTACTGGAGTTTGGTGGTGGGTATCTTGTATTCGGCAAATGACGCAGCAAAAACTTAACTTACAATCTTTATTTTAATGACATCCAGAATTCATTATTTCATACCTTTATTCGTCACTTTTTTATTACTAATTATATATTAAAAAAATACTCATATATACTCGTACACATCTGAAAAAAGTATTAGTAATTATAAAATCAAATAATATACACTCATACCCGGTTAGCGTCACTAATTGGGACCGAAAAAACGAGACGCAAACCGAATCACAGTTTTCCAAACATTTGTATTAATTTTGATTTAATTCGTTCCGAGACTCATAATTTTAATAAAAAAGAATTGATTTTTTAATAGCAAATACCAATTTTTTATTATTATTTGTGTAATAATAGTTTTTAAATGAGAATTATTCCTCTTTCGAGTATTAAAAAAAAATTTGTAATCGAAGTTCACTTCAAGTTAAATATACAATTTATTTGAAAACAAATTGTATACACTACAGTACTACTTACTTAAAATAAATAAATTTAAGAAAGTTATTATACGATTATAAATCATTATTAGTGTCATTTTGCAGTTAGTTTTCTTAGTATTTCATGCATGCTTATTTATTCGATAATGTTTTCTTGTAATTAGCCTACATCTACATGCATACATATTTTTATAAGACTTTTAACTAAACAAATTAATTACTAATCTAGTAGATTTGTAAGTAGTCTGGTCAATAATTTTCTATTACTTTTTAACTTAATTTGTAAGTGCATTTTTTACTGGGGAGTTCTATAAACGAGTATAATAAATAGAATTAAAAAAAACATGTTTTCTATATTTTCCTTGAAATATTTAAAATATCTTCCTCTTGTGTTGACATTAACACTAAATTTTAATTATTTTTTTTAGCATATTTGCCAAATTACTTTTTGGGAAATCCCTAATTACATCTTTTTTCTACGCCAAAAAATATCCCTACATCAACAAATAATCAAATTGTTTTATTCATTACAATTAAATAACAACAAATAAATTAAGACATTTTGATAAACTAAATTTTTCGTTTAGAGTTCATTAGATTTGTTTATAAAAACTTTTGGAGTTCTTTCATTTATCAGAAATTTCTTCGTTTTTGAAAGCTCCCAGCTTTTCACTACCTTGACAGTCGCCAAGTCGCTTAAACACATCTACATATGTAGTTCTGCATCAGCATTGATATTAACCACTTTCATAAGATAAAAGTTAGCAATTGCAACAAAATTATTTGAAGAAGTCGAAAATGCGACTTTTGAGTTAATTAGCGTAAAGAGCGCTAACTACTTTTATGGATTTAGATATGCTAATATTGATAAATACATATGTTTGTTGGGATGTCAACATTTTTAAGTATAAAACAAGCAAAATTCTTTGTTAAAAAAAACGGTGAATTATGAAAATTCCGTACAGTAAAATGAAACAATTATTTTTTACCTGAAACGAATCAAACGAATCATGTTGTGACCTTCCGTCTGTACGCATTGTAAGTTGGGTTCCGAACCTTGTTGCAAAGCATATTTCGAAACGCATCACTTGATAAGTAAACAATTTTAATTACTTTATAAGCAATTGCATGTTTTTGATTTTAATTATATATTTGAGATACTTTTACGTTTTTAGAGCAGGAGTGCCCAAAAGTTGCTTATGTAAAAGCAAACACCAATACATTTAAATAAAAACTAATTTTTATTCAGTATTTTTTGTTGTAAAAGCCAATACATACAAAGAAACAACACACATTTTTAAACGGTATCATACGTTAAACAAAAACAAAATCTGCATTGACGATCGCAATGTTTACCAGCCCAGCTAGCATTTGGATGATTGTTTGACGAGCACGATCACATCTCGACTCTCTTTTTAATCTTTCAGACGATTGTTAGAGTAGATTTATATTTTTCGCTTCCAAACGGTGCTTTAACGAGTCATTTTGACGTTTGTTCGACGAGTGAATCGTCGTTTACGCATTTTGGCGAGCATTGGAAGATTGTTTGCAGTCAACGATCGTATTTAGCTCTTTAAAATGATACTTTCACGAACAAAACCAATTAAATAAATACCAAAATTTTAATTTATAAGTTTATTTTTATTTCAAGAATTGAATTATTTTCATATATGTATTTTTATTTAACAAATTAAATTTTTAATAAAAGAAACAAATAACAATAAGCATTTTTGTATAAATTTACCATCGTCTTGGCAATCGCCTATGATTAGATTTAGCTTATCGTCGACAATTGGATTTTGCTCATCGTCGACGATTGGAAAGGAAGAGTCCCCGTCTTGACACAGTTACTTCAGGTGCTCTGAACGTGCGCGATTGGAATACGACATCGCGCACGATTACTTTAATCGTCGGCTCCGATCGTGAAAGAGTCGTGCACGATTGAAAATGCTAGCTGGGAGTAGAGCATACGAAAGTGTTGTTGCTTAGCGCTTGCGTGTATAGAGTGAAGTACGACAAAAAAAAAAAACAAATAAGGCAAAGTTTGCTTGTGTATTTCGTATTGCTAGTGCTGAGTGCTGTAATGAGTATACAAAACACACAGCCTATAGCTAAGAGTTTTTACAAATACAAAAGAGCACCAGAGTATAGGGCTTGGGCACTCCTGTTTTCAAGCGTCTGCATATTTTTATTAATACGTTTTATTTGCATATAAGAGTATTAAAAAAATTGCATATTCCCAGTTTGGAGGTACAATATGGAGTTAATGGGAGTAATAAAGTAATAAAAGACGTGGCATCACTTTCATATACGTATATGTGTGTGTGTGTGTATTAGCTGGTGGTACGTTAACAGCGGTTTTATGTGGCCGTTAACCACTCAACGAATTCACCACTTGACTTAAACAACTTATGTACCTCGGTTGGCGAAGTACTGTTACTGTTCGTGTTTGTTAAATTAACTGTAAATACTTGTCGTGTGCATCAAGTTGGCTGCGTGGTTTTACCGTTTATTTTTAAGGTGGAGCTATCTATGCCAGTACGAAAATGAACGTAGTGGCTGGTTGGCGTTTTTTCTTTGTATTCATTCCATTCGTAAGCGCCAGTATTAGTAAATATTACAATAATTTGTACGTGTTTCGTTGGATGTCGCTCTTATTTCATAGCTGTGCCTTTGTTAACACTCCCAATACACATACGCTTGTGTAAATCCATACGGTGATTTCTATATGAAGTACATTTCATATATTGGAGAACGAATGTATGTACGAGTAAGTATGTACATAGTTATGTACTATATTGTAGTATATAAGGTCGTAATGTGTGAATAAAATAATGGTAGAATGTGCTTAAACTTGTTAGATAGTGTGAAGGTGGAGCAATTCTATTTTGATGCTAACTGCCCAATTGATTAAAAGCCAAATAGTGGCTTTGAACTTTTTTTCTTAATGTCAAACATTATTATGACATAAGCAAACTGTTTATGCTTTTCCCAGTAAGCACCTTTTTTATGGCAAATTTTATTTTTAAACAGGATTGTGTGATTTTTCTGTTTTAATCTTCCGATCAGAAAAAGAGTTTTAATTTGGTTGCTGTATTAAAGCAATACCAATTACTAGTGCTTCCAAAGTTAAAATATTTTTGTTGGGATAGTCTTTTATATATCGCTTGACGAACGATACCAGAAACCGTGTTTTGTATACGTTTTCAAAACAAAACATTGGGGTTCTCAACAACCTGTAATTGTTGAGTGGGTAATGTCGATAATGAGAACTCATCCAAAAAAAGATTAAAAAAATATTTTCCATTTTTATGTATCTTTTGGTTGTAACATTTTTTTTTGTTTTAGTACGTAATTAAGTAATTGTTTGTTCACAGCTAAATTAACAATAAGTTTACGAAATCAGAGGCCGCTGTAAAATTGATGGGCGCAGGTGTGTCATTTGTTGCAGGAATGAAAAAATAGAAAAATGCATTTATTTTGAAACAAATCCCACATACGACTATGTGCAATACATACATATGAGTAAAATCAAACATTTTGCATAATCATTAAAACTGAATTCAGATGGCTTGTTTCTTTTATATTTCGAAATAAGAAAAATCTCTTACAGTGATTGTAAGAGATGAATGACTGTGGACGTTTTTCTATTAATTTTTACTTTTTTTTATTTTTTGCAAACATTATTAACAGACTTTTTATAAATTACACCTCCACAGGGATTTTATTATGAGTTTGTTCTGATGTTTGTACTCGCCAAAAATGTTAGTCTAACAAGCACCTAAAAATAAAAAAATATCCTTATACATTTCACATTATACATTAAATTTTTAAAAAAGTAAATACTAAATCCATCATTAGAATAACAAGTAACCTAAATACAACTGTTAAAATCATCAAAACATATTTTGAAAAATATTAAATTGCGTGTTTATGCCGGGTAGAGTAAAAATAAAATCAGTCTATGACTTTATCGGTCATAAATGCCTGATTAATATATGAATTCAAACAGATAAATAAATCACATTTAAACAATTTTTGAAGATATCGGCCCATAATTGACCATAACTCACATATAAAGCCCACTTCTCAAATTGCTTTCAGGTCACTGCATTTTTTTTTTTACTAAAAAAAAACTAAACAGGTGTAAGTGCTATATTCAGGGGTAGTGAAAACTACATAGCAAATAAGTATTTTCGTGTGATTTTTATTTTTTATAAAATTTAACTACCCCTGATGAAGATATTCAAAGAATATCGAAATATTGGAAATATTTAAATAAATTATTAATAAAACATTTAAAACTTATGACCTCGAGCTTGAGTATTTATTAATTTGAGATTCAATAATTACTTTCTATTTCTTATTCAGTCTTAGTGTAAATTTTATTTTAGTAGTTTTTTATATGTATGTCTGTATTGTTTAAAAGACAAAATTACACAAACATATTTTATTTAAAAGCTTTTGAAATTTAAATCATTTCTAATTGATGTAATTACCAGTTCTTACCATTATTTACAGAGTATGTCTGTTTATCATAACAATCTTGGGTGTAATTTAACAATTTATAAAATTAAAAATTAGGTTATATGTATTACCCGATATATTAAACATTTTTCCATACTTATCGTAAGTTAAGGAACATAGTATCTATAAAAAAGGTTAAGGTTATAATAGGAGGTTTGTTAGTATGATTCTGCATTAAAATTACTGATCTGTAAAAAAGTTGGTTCGATGTACGAGTAGATATTTATTAGACATTTCTGTGCGTCAACTTGTTTTTATTTGCCCCTATTACGGTTCACAACTTTTTTAATAATTTGGTCGTCTTTCATAAATCGGTATTGCCATTCACAACTTAAATGTAGTAGAGTTAATGTAGAGTTAAAGTCGGGTTGACTGACAGACGACCAAACTTAGTTGAGTTGAGAACGGCAATAGGGGCAATTATTTTAATAATAATGGTAATATGTTTTATACCATATTTATATGTATGTATTTAAGTGATTTTCGGAAGTGAAGTTTATATGGGGTCTATCTTCAAACATGGACCAAAGTAAACAAAATTTCGTTTTGAGATTTCTTTTTACATGCAACAAATATTATAATATTACAACTTTATTTGTATAGAGAGAAATCATGGACTGATTCTTACTATTATCATCGCAGTTTCTCCTTTTATTATTGAAATAAAGTATACAAAATTTCATGCTACAATCTGTAATATATTTAAACAAAATAGCAAAAAAAAACTTATCGAAAATATCAGATTTTGATGGAGGTTGTCACACATTTTGGTCTATAACTCTGGCTCTAAGATGCCGATTTTTCTGATTTTCAACAGCAAACAGCTTAGCAGAATTATAAACGATTTTTTGTAAACTTTTCTGCTTTTGGTTACATATTTCGGACGTGATAGTGTTTTACAGATACCGATAGACCGACAGACAGACAGAGGTCTGTCTTTTCTTGTCGATTGAGCTATGCCCAATGGACTTAAGGGACTAATATACACCCTCTACCTACCTTCTTCATAATTAATGTGAGTGGCCAATGATATACATTGTTAATTGTAACACTGATTAAACCACCTTTCTAATCAGTTTAACACAATTTACACAATAAATATTTGTTTTTATTTCTTCAAGCGAAACAGAAAACAAATGTGGATTTGTTAAAATCCCACGAATGTCAATTTAATATGCAACTGTTGCTATCAGATGCTAACTATTCCAACTGTCAATGTTGTTGTTTTGATACGTATGCAAAGCAACAACAATGGGAGCAAATATACAGAAACGGTTTACACCAATTCAATGGTCCAATCAGTACATGTTGCATGAGTGTAGTTACAACTACTTACAATCATGCACACGTAACCTATATTTTGAAATTGAACTCCTACAGAGGCAACAAAATGCAAGATGCAAAACACAAACAATGTATGTATGAAAATAAAAACATTTGGTGCACTAAAGCTCATCGATTTAATTGATTGATGATAATAAAGCCTTCCAAACTAGCCAACAAAGTGTTGTCCGCAAAACATTTTGAAGTTTAATTTCTATTTGAAAATTTCAAATGCAACTGGAGTAATATGTGAATAAATCATGTGACAAGCAATTTTTGATCATAAAGTTTTGACTATTCACTAAACTTTCATCGTAATGTAATCAGCTGATTGTATGTACTTAATGGAGTTGTCGGCAAGTCTTTTATCAACTTGTGGCAGAGATTATAACCGTGCGACTAAATTTTTTAAAATTAACTAAATTTGCACTTTTTGTAATTGTGCGCGTTAGTAACGAATCCACATATTTTGGATTTTTTTGAGAACTAACAACAAATTTATAGTTAAAAAAATAATCGATAGAGTAAATTTTATGTAAAATTTTAAAATGCACAATCATAAACATTATCACAAACATTATTTTTTATTTGTACAAGCAATTTAAAAATATATAATAGGAAAGAAACATTTTGATTATAGAGGAAACTTAGTTTCACCTAAGTAATAGTTATTATATAGGAAATATTAAGAATTGAAAATAATTTAATTGCGAGGACCAGAGTTTGTTATACTCGGAACTGGACTTAATCCAGGAGCTATTGTCAATTATTGACTGACAGCTACGAAATCCAGTATCATAATTGCCGTATAACCGATATTAATATGATTTCTGGATTAAAATTTCTGATTTGTATCAAAGTTGGTTCGAACTCGATATTTATTAGACATTTGTGTGGGTTGAATTCTTTTTCGGAAATTGTGCTTATATGGCAGCTATAAAAAATCAGGGGAACAGTGAATTTTGTGCATATGAGGATATCTCACGTCGAATTTCAACATAATATTTTTTTGAATTTTTCGCAAAAATATAGTCTCTTGTGTTCAGTTAATAGCTATTCTCCCGAGAGCGAAGTTGACAAATTCATTTTGAAAAAAAAAACGTTGTTTTAAAAAAGTGTTAAAAAATATTAATATAATTAACAGTTTTATTCAGAAAAAATTAAAGTAGACTTCAAATGTACTTTAAGAAAATTTTGTATCAAAATTTTGTCTAAAAGAACACTTCAAACCTACTTTATTTTTTATGAATACGGCCGTAAGTCTGTAATTAAAAAAAATCCGGCATGAAAATATTATTTAGTTTGTCTGTGATAATTTTGTAAATGTAGTGTTGCGTATATGCAACATTGGTCTAAACTAAAAAAAAAACATATTTTTCAGGCTGAAATTGAAAAATTTGCCAATTTTGATTGGAAGGATTCGTCTGACGAAGAAAATGAAGAAGAAATTATAGAAGAAATCTTGAAAAATATGGATAAAAGAGCTGAAAATATGCAAGTTGATTTGATTGACCAATTTATTACAACCGAAAATGATGAAGGTTTCAGTAAAAATGCAAACGTTGTACAGGAGGTGATGGAACAAATTTATTTACAGAGTTTAAAGTGGAGAAGTGCAGAGTTTACCGAAAGCGATAACATCTGGAAAAGTAAATTATGCATCAATGCGATGAAAAACCCTATCGAATATTTTAGTTATTTCTTTGCGGATGAACTGTGACAGAAAATATTTGAGAAAACGAACTTATATGCCATGCAAAAATAAATCAATATCTTTCAATGAAGCCCCACAAGTGGGGTTTCAAAATGTTTACTAGATCTTGTTTATCTGGGATCATTTATGATTTTACTCTCTACATTGGAGAAGGCGCATGCAAGTCTTATGGCTTGGGAATATCATCAGATATTGTGCTACTTTTATCATCCAATAAGCCAATAAACCAACATTTTAAACTGTTTTTTGACAATTGGTTTTCTTAAATAAGTTTGATGATTGCTCTAAAAGAAAAAGGCATATTAGCCGTTGGTATTGGCAAGCAGCCAATTGAAAAATTGTACTCTAAGTAGTGAGAAGGGACTTCAAAAGCGAGGACGAGGGTCAAGCGATTTCAAATATGAAGCAACGCATAAGGGAATTTTTTTCACACAGTTTATTTGTTTATACCTTTATTTAATAAAAGAGATAACGTTGATACTTATTTATTATTAAGATTTAAATATAAACTTCGTACCTATATTTAAAACTTTAAAGAATTGCGCAGTAAAATTAAGCACGTCCTTACACGTGAAAGAATATATCTCATATATCAACTGCAAATAAAACACGTTAGAGTGCAATATTCAGCTGTGCCGAATCATAAATACCCTCCACCTAAATATAATGAAAAATACAAATACTACACTGGATATAGGACTAGTTTTTTTAGACAGTGTTTTTTTAACTAATAGCTTTGCATTTTATATATTGTTTGAAAGTCAATTTTTCGAACAATATAATTTATTTAAAATGTTTAAAAATTTTATCTAATTTTATCTAATTAAAAATTTATGTAATTACCAATTTTTACCATAATTTACAGAATTTAACTGATTTTCATAATAATCTTGAGTGTAATTTAACAATTTATAAAATTAAACGAACATTTTTCTTATTCACAACAAGTTAAGAAACAGAGTATAAAAAGGATAAGATTATTAGGTGAGACTTTATTTGGTTTAGTTTTATCTCAATAACATTATTTACATGAGAAACGATATCTTTTATATCCACTATCTACTAATGTGATTTCTAAGTATTTTAGGCTTATTTTGGTTGAATTTCATCTTAATAACATTTTTTACAAGAGTTCTATGGTTGTTTTTTATACTCGGAATTGGACTTAATTCAGGATCTATTGCCAATTATTGACTGACAGCTACAAAAGCCAGTAGTGTAATTGCCGTATAACCGTTATTAGTATGATTTCTGGATTAAAATTTTTAATCCATCGATATTTATTACACATTTTTGTGGGGTAATTTGTTTTTCGAAAATGGTTGTTATAAGGAAGCTATGACAAATTATGGGCGGATCTCTTTAAATTTTGGAACAGTGAATTTTATACATATGAGGATATCTCACGTCTAATTCAACGTAATAACGATATATTTAAGATACAAATTAGTATTAACGTGGAAAAAGTAAATATGCAACATTTAATAACAGTTTTCGAATTATTGCGTTTCTTTCTTCTGTTTTGATTTGTTATAGTTGTCAAAATTTAATTAGTGCTAATTTGGTGTTGCAAAGAAAGGTTGTCCCCACAATTTGCATTGAGCGTCAATTTTTTTATAAATCAAGTAATATTAATAGTTTTCAATTTGCATTTAAATAAAGTAAATAATGTAAGGAAAGTACAAACTTTAATTATTACAAAAGTGAAAAAAGCGAAAAAAAGCTATCAAAAAAGTGTGCATTTGCGTAGTTTTTTTGAACACCATGGTAAGGGCGCGATCATGAGCATCACTTTTGAAATATATTGCTTCATAGCTTAAAATGCTTAATTTTGGTTTTATATTTTAATTTTCAAGAGTAAAACAACAAAATTAACGGCGGCTGAAAGAGCACGGAGATATCGACAGAAAATAAAGCTCGATAAAGCGCGTAATGACGAATATAAAAGAAAGAAGAAAGAAAGGTATAATCGTGGTATATTTGAGTTTAATTTTTATTGTTACTGACTGATTCTGTTTTTGCCACAAACTTAATTCGAAAGTGGTAAAAATTAATGAGAATGAAAGAAAAACAAAGCCACTTGTCATTTCATGAAGTTTATACAGATTCAGAATAAGAATTCGATTGAAAATTTATTTAAATTAAGTTAAGTTATTGTTTTGTGTAAAATATTTATATATGTGTATAAATTTCTTCAAGAATTATTCCTTTTTTCCATTTTTCTTAAAGACATCAAAGAATATGTACATGTTAATTTTGTATGAAAATTTTTGGTTTTTGAAGAATTTTTGTTTGTTTTTATTTACTTTTTGTAAAAGAATAAATTTTTTTCGTTAAACTTTAAATTTGGCATTATTTCTTGTTTAAGTGCAACAAAATCTCTTGATCGTCACAAAATATCTTGAGCGTCACACTTAGTTTTTTTCCTTAAAACGCTTATAATTGCAGTTTTTTTTTAATACATTGTTACAAGCCTATTACTTTGCAAGTAACCTCTAAGCTCAAGTGTATTTTTTAACAAAAATGTACATATTTTCATCTTAAAATTTTAAAATAACTAGTCACTTTAAAAAAAAATTAAAAATCAAGGTGAATCGTGATTTTGTGTTTATAATCGAAAGGGTGATTTTTGCAAAAGTCAATATTGAGAAACAAAAGAACATCGTAGTAAGCTTGAATTTCAAATATTTTTGCATTTTTAGCGATTTTTGATACATATTTGGTGTGTGACGCTCAAGATAGAAATCATAGAAAAACTAAAAAAAATCCAAAAATATTGATTTTTTGAGAGCCTAAAAGTACCACAGGATTCTTCATCAATTTCTACATAAATTGGCCACTCTTACAGGCGAATTGTAAAAACTTTAAAATTAAGCAAAACAAAACTCGTTGTGTACGTTTTTTTGAAATTGACCCATATAAGAGAACATTTGTTTAAATTATTTTATGTTTATATTGACGCTCACAGTAAGTAGATTATGGATTATGGTTGGCAAATATGGAACAATTCCACTTTTTTGATACATTTTGGTCTCTGTTTGTACAATGGTACTACCGCGAGTCATTTGGTACAATTTAAACATACTACAATATTGGAAACGACAGTTTCATTTAAATGATAGAATGATGTATAAATTTAAATTTGGGTTCATAAAATTTGAACACAAAGGGATGATGTGTATGCCATATAATAAATTGGCCATATAATAACTGCATCGAAGTTTGGTATTTCAGATGGAATAGATTAACCGCTAGTGAGCACTGAATTTTTTAATATTTTCTGATATTTCCAATATTCATGTAAAGGATTGTCTTAAAGTTCAAGCAACTTTTCTGCTTCATTGAAAAAAACATTTGATATACTTTTTCAAATATCTCAAAAGAATGAAGCTTTTTAGGAATCATTTTAGCTTCCTTGTTTTGAACTTACCTACATAATGGTCGACATTTTTAGGCAAAAAAAGTTTACAAATATATTTCTCATAAACAAATCTGCACATTACAAAATCGCTTATGGGCAACTCAAGCCCATATTTAGTGGGACCGATCATAATAAAATTCAGTACTTCGATTTGTATATGAGATTATTCGTCTCAACTTTAAACGTGATAACTTTTTTATTCGTATTTAAGTGGTTTTCGTAAGTGGACTTTATGTGAAACTTATTTCTGCTGAATTTGTATGGATAGCGCATTTGTATTGGCATTTATGTACCATAGAGCTTTATTTACTATATGGGAAATCATACGATTCTTACGATTTTAAACAGAACTTGTTGAAATTACTGTTTGATATTATTTGCAACATTTTTAGAGAAAATAGCAAAATATGTTTGAAAAATTATGATGTGATTTCGAATTTTGGTTCATATCTGTGGTCCTACTGCTGTAATGTACACCGACATATTGCTATCAATAAAACTCTTAGGTAATATTGAAATGAAATATGTTATGAATTAGAGACTGATTTGAAAGAAAATAGTTTTGTGTGAAGCTTAAGTAGGACTTGGGAGCCATTAAGGAGCTAACTTCAGTCGGGCGGGGGATTCGTGTCCTTTTAAGCTTCAACTGTCTCAAATACATGGGTTACATAAAAAATTTTGTTTTAGACTCCCTTTTATTTCAATTTACAAAAAAAAAATATTACGTTAAGCTGACAAAAACTAACTCATAATTAAAATGCCCCTTGCTAATGGAAAAATAAAAAAAAAACATTAATTATTACTATTACAATTTGTTTTCTCCTGATTGGTTTGGAGTCCCCAGCCTCTCATTAACCTACCCTGCTTTACAGGCTGCTATAATTGTGTATAAAACCCCATATTCCATCTCTACTTGCTTATTCTCTCACCGATAGAAAACTAATTATAAATTAGAAATCCATATGTAATATGTCTATGTTTATTCAGAACATTTCAATAAAATATAATAACTTAATAAAAACTATATATATAATTAGAACTACTATTCTTCTTAAACTTATAATTTTACAAGAATTCTATTTTATTTATAAAAATTTTATATTATATTAAAAAAAAATACAAAACGCATAGAGTCGAAAAAAATTAGCCACTGAAAAAACGTTTACTTGCAAAGCAAAGTTATCAAATTCTCTTCTTCTTTATTTGCCTATTTGTTTTTCGAATGTTAGCGACCAATACAATTACATTTTATATTATTTTCTAATAATGTCATAAAAGTTTCACTTTTTCGGAAAATGTTTCCCGATTTCTCGCCTCACTCAACAGATTGCCTGCATCACGAATACCAGTCCACGCTTGTATGTTATTAAGCCACGTTAATTCGTGTAATTACTTGTAACAGTTTGTATTTTGGATTTCTCATAATGTGGCCTAAGTACGCTGTTTTACGTTTCTTAATGGTTAGTAAAAGCACATCAGCTGCTTTTATGGTCCATACTTCCGTTGCATAAAGAAGAACAGACCATACATATGCCTTGACAAATCGTATTTTTGTGTCGATATTAATGTCATTACTGTTTAGAACTTTTTTATAATTAAAAAATGCGTCTCTTGCCATTTCAATACGACATCTTATTTCTTTTGAGCTATCCCACTGTTCAGTGATTGTAACCCCAAGGTATTTAAAACTATGAACTCTGTCATCGTAAGAGTTTTGCATTTTTAATGTTGTGTAGTGGGTATTTTCCTTACTAACAATCATATATTTTGTTTTTCGTATATTAATCTGGAGGCCGTATGTTTAACTATATGCAGTCAGTTTGTCCAGCAGATGTTGGAGTCCAGAGATACTTTCAGCCAGTATGGTAGTGTCATCAGCATATCTTATATTGTTAATAAATATTCCGTTTACATATATATATCCCTTTACGAACGTTACTGATGGACTCTTGGAAAATTCTTTCAGAGTATATGTTAAATAGAAGTGGGGACAGTATACAACCTTGTCTGACTCCTTTAGATATTGCTATACTGTCTGTCATCTCGCCGTTAACATTTACTTGTGCTGTTTGATGTCAATACAGGTTTCTAATACATTGGATTTCCTTTTCATCTATACCAATATACATTAGAATTTCCATCAGTTTATCATGTTGTACAGTGTCGAACGCTTTTTCGTAATCAATGAAACAAATTCTAAACAACATTGAAATTGTGTTGTTTGGTATTTTAAATTAAAAAAATTGCATATCAATATATCAATATATATCTCATCAAAAATATATATTTTTTTTTGTTAAAGTTCGAAGCAACAAAACCTCAGGTAGTTGTTTTATTTTTGTTGGAACGAATTATTGCAATACTATTTAGACTATCAGGGGTGTTCTGAAAAATCACTTTTTGTCAAAGTGATTTCAAATCACGCAAAAGGTGTTCTGTGCACAAAAAATATTGAAATCACGTGATTTAAAACCGGTCAACTAAATGACTGACGATTTGAAATCACTTGCCTATTTTGTCTATGTTATTTGTAGAGAATTCACTTTAAATTGAATTTGA
This sequence comes from Bellardia pandia, assembly GCA_916048285.2. Taxonomy (NCBI): domain Eukaryota; kingdom Metazoa; phylum Arthropoda; class Insecta; order Diptera; family Calliphoridae; genus Bellardia; species Bellardia pandia. The sequence goes on from OU696533.1 coordinate 68,532,877, forward strand.
TTAAATCATATTTAAGAAACCGAAAACAAAATGTTGTTTTCAATAATACTACATCAAAAAATATTATTGTAAGTTCTGGAGTGCCCCAAGGCAGTCACATTGGTCCAATTTTATTTTCTTTATTCATCAATGACTTGCCGTGCGTAATTAAATATTGTAACGTCTTAATGTATGCCGATGATGTGAAGATATTTCATAGCTATAACAATAACATTGAACAAAATTTGCTGCAACATGATTTAGATGAACTATTTCAATGGTGCGTGCTTAATTTAATGGAACTGAATCTGAAAAAATGCAAACATATGCGTTTTTCAAGAAATGATAACGCTTTACTTAACTTTACATTGGGCGGACATCAACTTGATTTGGTTACGGAATTTTCTGATCTTGGAGTACTTTTGGATCCTAAATTAAATTTCAAAAAACACATATAAATGATGGTAAACAAAGCTCGTGGTGTGTTGGCTTTTATAAAACGATGGGCTAAGGAGTTTACTGAACCAATCATTACTAAACGGTTATACACATCTTTAGTCAGACCAACCTTGGAATATGAATCTGTTATTTGGGATCCGGATGCGGATTATCTCAAAAACATAATAGAATCAGTGCAAAAACAGTTTCTTCATTTTTGTTTGGGTAATTCAACATGGAATCCTAACGTCATTATTCCTCCTTATACTACAAGGCTTGCATTAATAAAATTACCAACGTTGGGAGCAGAAGAACTATGCTTAGCGTTTCATTTTTATTTAACCTAATAAATGGTGCAGTCTGTTCTGACTTCCTACTCAGCAACATAAACTTTAATGTTCCTCATCGATTAACTCGTTTCTACATTCCAATTTATATTCAAATTAATCAAACAAATTATGCTAATTCTGATTCGCTTAGAAAATTGTGTAAACATTATAATTACACTGTGCTAGTTGGAAAATGTGACAAACGGGGCACCTGGCGGGTTAAACTAATTCGGGTACGCTGAATCCAGTGGTGCTAACCGTTTTTTTAGGTTAGCTCGTTTTTTCGAAATATACCGTTATTTCGAAAATGGAGGAGGTTGCACAACATATATTCGCGTAACTCAAAAACGGTTGAGTTTATTGAATAAACTAAAAAAAGCGAAATTCCGCAATGAAATTTTCTTTAAGTAAGATTAAACTTTTTTCCAATATGCGCAGTCGTTGTAGAAACATAATTTTTTTTTTGACCAAAAAAAAATAGTTTTTTTAGCAAAATTTCAAAAATTTTGTTTTTTAAAACGGCATAAAAAATTGGAAAACGCAGCTGGACTTCTAATTTTTTCTGCAGGTATAGCAAACAAAGTTCCAAACAAAACAAGACATAAATAATTAAAATCTGTCTACAACTTTTGATTTTATTCACAAAAGATGAAATATGTAATAACCAGACGAAACTTCAAAAATTAAAACATTTATTTTTGTTGTTAATTAAAGTTTAAGTTTTTATTTACAAATTTATTCTTCTTCTTCCTTCAGATTCCAACAAATATCCCCTAATAGCGAATCAAGTTGTTTGCCACTATACCAGTGTTCGAGTCTGGATCTTACTTGGTGAAATCTCTCGCCATGTTCATCAGACTCGGCTGGTGATTGTTCATTAAATTTGTCTGCATGACAATGCAAAAAATGTATTTTTAATGACATTTTGACGTTTAAGTATTTAAATGCGGTTAGCATATCTCCAATTAAAATTCGCCAATTTTCAGACCGATGATTTCCTAATACATTTTCTATTACTGATTTCACAGAATTCCAGCCCAATAGCTCCATATCATTCAATGCAAGTTCAAATTGTTGGTCCTTCATTAGACGACGAATGTCCGGTCCATTAAGAATTCCTGTAAAATAAAAACATTATGATATGATATATAAATCTAATTTAATAAAGTAGCTAGAGTTCATACCTTCTTTTACTTTCATGCCGCTTAATCGTGGAAAAATTCGGCGCAATTCGGTAAAAGCAATTCCATCTGGGTTCAATGCTTTTATAAAATTTTTCACAATACCCAATCCCGTGTATTGTACTGGTCGCCATGGAAACGCGTATTCCATAAGCACATGAAGCACATATTTTTAGTATAGCCCAATTGCATGCCTCTTAAAAGAGCCACCACTTTTAAATCTGCGCATATTTTCCACTTGTGGTCTTCATATTTAATTAACTCTATTATTTTTTTCATTGATGCGTATGTCTCTTTAGTATTTGTGCTTAGTGCTATCGGAATAGGACTTTTTAAATTAGTGACATGTAGCAAAACTGCTTTTAAGCTACTTTTGGACGAATCGATGAATAAGCGCCAATCTTCAGGATTATATTCATGTTGCATTGTTAAAACCAAGCCGCGAATGTCAGTACAATACGTGAGAGAATTATTCTCAATAGATTTAAAAAAAGTCGTAAATCGACGATGGCGATTGATAGCCCCGTATATTTGTACGTCTGGTGCTAAAATATTAGCTTGTTTTAACTCTTTTGTTAATTCCACTCAATTTTGTTAATTTCGGTCTATTTTTAACCGTATGCCCCATATAAAGCCCTCTTCGGAAAATAACTTCAATACACATAAATCTCTTATAAATAATGGTACCGATCCAAAATTTTACACGGATCATTTACATGCAGGTCAAAATCAAACTGCTGGATTTTGAGAATATCGGTCCATATTTGACTATATCCCCCACATAAGGTCCACTAACGAAATCCACGTTAATACTAATATATATCTTAAATATACCGTTATGTTGAAATTCTACGTGAAATATCCTCATATGCATGAAAATAACTGTTCCAAAATTTAAGAAGATCGGCCCATAATTTGTCATACCTGCCATATGGAACCATTTCCAAAAAACAAATAAATTCGGGTCAAAAAATATTCTTTTCGGATTTAACCCATATTCGGTCCATATTTTATAATCATGATATATATCGTTGGAAAGGCATTTTTAATACCTTTTATTTAATGTATTACAAATTATCAGACACCCAGTTGTTCCTGAGATATAGGCCTATATATTTTCAACTTTAAGGGCCCGCCCCCTCGAAAATATCTATCTCTTCTAAAATCCCTATGTGTTTTTTTTTTTAACAAAATCACTAAAACCGAATTGTACCCCTTTTTTATACTCTGTTTGTTAAATTGCACTGTACATCAGACAGACTCTGTAAATTATGGTAAGAATTGGTAATTAAATCAATTAAAAATGGTAAAAATTAGACAACATTTGAAAATATTTAACATAAATTATGTTGGTCGTAAAATTGTCTTTCAAACAATATTTCAAATACTAATAAAATTTGCACTAAGACTGAATAGAAAACACAGAATTAGGATATTCTAGTCTAGTGTAGTTTCTGTATTTCTTATTACGCTTAGGTGAAGGGTATTTAAGATTCGGCACAGCCGAATATAGCACTCTTACTTGTTTTTATTTTCTAATTGATTTTTCTGTTAATGTTAATGTAATTAAACGTAATATCACTTTGTACCTTAATCAGTGTAATTAATTTTTTTATTATTTTGTATATTATATAAATTTTTTATAATTGGTCTGTAAGGATTTATTCCGTAGACCTAAAATAAAATAAATAAATAAATAAATGCTATTTTGTATTAAGTACGATGTGTTTTTTATTGATTTTTGTAATAAAATTAGGGTTTATATACACAAAAACATAAATATTTGCAAACTTTTAAAGACACTGCTTGTTTTGTAAGAAATTGTTTTGCTTTGTTTACCAATGTTCGTGATTTACTTTTTCTCATTAGGAGTCAGCTGGTTTGTTTTTTCGAAGATACTTTTAAGGTTGCCAAATTAACACAGTCGTAAAATGTCATGTAAAATTTAATGAATTTATACCATCCTGTTCCTTACTTAGGACAAAATTTAATTACTGTTGATAAAAAATTTAAAAATATTTAATTATTTAGTTGTTTTTGTGCATTTTTAGAAATAAGTAAGTGCAAAATGTAAGCAAGTTTCATCGATAAAGAGAGTGGCAACTTTGTTATTTTTATATTATTTTAAATAGTGCTTACTTACTAGGTTTCACTTGTATCCATAGGATTTGATGAGTCCCGTAAATGACGTTTTTTAACACGTTCATTTTTTAAGTGCTGTTTTCCTAAATTAATTACTGCTAATAAAGTAGCTCCCGGCATTTTTATTTACTAAATGTCCACTTTTTATTTTCATTAATAATAACCAATATAAACAAACAAAGCACAGATTGAAAAAGTCAGCTGTTTTCTCGTGTTTTCGAAAAATTAAAACCACGCCGAAAACCGTAAAATCACGTGATTTGCAGAACAGCATCAAATCGTCGGTGTGATTTAAAAACGGTGCGTGATTTAAAATCACGCGGTTTTCAGAACACCCCTTTATATTTGATGGAATGAATGTTTTGTCTCTAATATAAAAAAAAAACAAAACGACAAAATACATACAATTGTGTTTGATACACTCACCATATTTAATGTTGTTGCTGCTGTTGTTCATTGAGGCCTCGATGATCACACTGCGTTTGATGTTGTATGGATATATAAAAGTTAAATTTAGTAAATACAATGTTTGTTGGTGCATATGATTATTATTTTGATTTGAGTTCGATGTTAGATCATCGAATTATTAATGTTAATAACTTTGATAAGCTCTGGAATGTTAATTGGCTAAGTAATCACCGACTTTATGATATGCGCTAGTACTTACAAATTTAGTTTGATTAGTGCTTGAACTAATTTTGTTTTTATAAAGTGAATTAATATTTTATCTTATTTAAACTAATTCAAACACTATTATGCAATTATTTCTTAAACTTATATATATTAGATTGAAAAAAAAATTAATATTAATAAATTGTAAATTATTTTCCCATTCAAAATTTGTTCAAGAACCCTTTTTGATTTCTTAATAGTGTGTGGAAAATTGATTCAAAATAATTTAATCAATGCACATTAAATTAAAAAAAAACTTAGCTGGCGTTGTATGGACGATGTTTCGGAAAGGTGATATTCCTAAAAATTATGTGGTGTGGTATGGATGTTGTTTAGAGAAGTTGGTATTAATCCAACTTATCTCGTTTTGTAGGGCTGTTGGCTATATATGTTGATATTCTTAAGAGCCTTATTGTAATGTGCCTTGGGGTGAATAGGTGACTCTCCTGGTGTCCACAAGTTGGCCACAAATATGCCGCCGGGTGTAAATCATTCAATTCGGGTTGGAAGATCCGAAAGAGCCGGTTTTATATACGATGATTTTATCTTGTTTTCAACGTGATCTAATGAAAATGAGGTTAGGAATGAATATTCTGTATTCAAGTATTGAATGTTTCTTCGGTAACAAAATTTTATTGACACTTTTGATCCATTCAGAAAACTTACTTTAAAAATATTTTAATTTTATCTTCAAAAAGATAAATTTTATAGAATTGTAATTTATTTTTGGTAGGTTTAGCAAGTGTTTTACAAGCTGACTAATGTATGTTGTTTGAATATTGATGGGAGAAAGAAAGATCAAATATAATGTTACGAAGCCTATTTAAACATTTAATGGAAAAGTACTATGAAAGCTTAACACAATAGAACAAACAACCAAGAAAAAAAACTCATATAACATCCCAGTCGTCAAGACGTATCAACATAGAAATATTTACATTACATCTATTACCCCAGACAACAACCTCTGTTATTATCATCCACCAGTGGTGGTATTTAAATGTAAATAAGATGTAAAGTACATCTGTTAAATTTAAAATATAATGTTTTTACAACGAGTGTAAAGCCGGCAGTACATGGCATGTAAAAAGCCACATTCACATGTGGCTCTGACGTCATGACAACTCTCAGCATTTTGTTCACATTTGTTAAATATGTAACAGTGGCTACATGTTTTAAAATTTTGATATTACACGAAAGGTAGTTTTGTCACAAAATTTAAATGTGACAAATGTAGCCGAAGCGTACACATATGCAATGGTAGCACATGTGTACATTTTTGAATGGCTACATATTTGTTATCAGGGGGCTAATTCTGGCAGTCGTGATCGATATTGTTTTCGAATCGAAATTTATTTCGACAGTGCAAAGTTTTCTAATGATGGTACTCGATACGAATCGAATCGATTCATTGCTTCAGTGTTGTAAAAAACTTAAATAAGTACGTATTACAACACTGAATAAAATAAAAGAAAATATAAACAAAAAACATATGGTTCTGCAAAAAATAACTCAAGTAAAAGCAACATTTTTTAAAGAAGTTCTTTTAAATTAAAAATGGACCCAGTTATGTTTTTTTATTCTTCGTCTTTTGATTCTTACAAAATATGAATGACATAAGAAACACCTTCGTCCCATTAAGATTGACAAACAATGAGTAAGTATAAATAAGTACATACATACATACCTACATATGTATGTATTAATGTATGCATGTGTTTTTCTAGACTCAAAAGACGTTTTAGGCTCACAAAGCAAGCATAGCTAAAATTTATTTTTGAAATTTTTGACCTAAAAGTAATAAAATTATTAATATTATGATATTTTTTAAAGTAAGTAACAAAATTTTTACTAACATTTTCTTTTTTTCTTCTGTTTGCTAAAAAAAAACGTTATTTCGAACGCTTCTTTGCTTACGAGTAAAAACTCGCAAGGTTGCGTTCGAATAATCATTCGTTATCGAATGCCATCATTAGAAATTTCGATACATTTTATTCGCTATCGAATGAGAGAATCCCAAATGTTAAAAAATTCGAACGTTCGAATGAAAATTTACTCGCATACGAATGCGAGAATTAGCCCCCAGTACACGACATGTCACATGTGTGTACATTTCATATGTCAACATTTGCGGCAATAATGTTTTTTCAAAATATTTTTGTGAATTTTTGAAAATGTCAAAGAGAAAGTGGGCTGCTATTTCCAATTTGGTCACATATATTTTAAATGAGTCATCGGGGATCATCGACCACGACTTCACACATATTAAACAGTTTTTATAATACAAAATAAATCAAACCCGAAATAAATTGCATTCAGCTGTTTTAAATATCAGTGCTGCCACTGTTCAAAAAATTTTGTTACCAAATTTTTATCAGAAAATTACCGAAGTCCGTCGCACCAGGGAAAAAAATCCCTAAAGAAGTTTTAAAATAAATTGTAGAACGGCATTATGCATAATAAAAAGCATTATTATTTTTTATTATTATAAATACATATATATACATATATATACATATTATTATAAATACATATGTGTTTTTTGCCAACTAGCCTCAATAATCCCCAAGTGGCACTGGCGCGATTATTTGATTGTTATATAAAATAAAATTTTGTTGACAAGTTGGTACTTTTTATATTTTTAGCATATGGCCTAAATTAAAGTTTTGAGTACTATTTAAGGGGTAAAAATAAAAAATAGAGTACTTTTTAAAGGGAAAAATTGGTACCTTTCGTACTTTTTATTTTTATAGGGTACTTTTTAAGCAGTAAAAACGGATAAAAATTGGTGTTTTTGGTACTTTTTCTCTTTTTGTTAAATGTTGTATACATACACTTTATATATACACTGGATTGAACTAAAATATAATAATAATTTAAGGGGCAAAAACTGGTACTTTTGGTGTTTTATTTTGGTACTTTTTCTCTCTTTGATAAATATAGTATACAGATAGCATATCGTTTAAACCAAATTGACCAAAAGCTGGTGCTTTTTCTACTCTTTTACTTTTGTCTTGCAATTACAATCAATAAATCCCAGGGCCAAACGCTAAAAGTGGCCGTCATATATTTAGATACCCCTTACTTTTTATATGGACAGCTGTATGTCAGTTGCTCAAGAGTATGTGTTGTCAGAAAATAAATCCTATAATGTTGTTTATAGAAATATTTTAACATAAAATAAAAAATATATGTAGGTAAAAAAAATAAAATGTATGTAAATTTATTGGATAAACCCTTATCTTTAAAACTTGTTGTAATTTTCATGTGAACGTGTATTAGCTAGTATTATAATAAATTATTGAACGTTCTATCCCGGTTGGCAACGCCGCCAATGCATACATGCGAATAAAAATGTTGTGTCAAAAATTCTTGCTGCTACATATTTGTGACGGCTGCATGCGCATGTAAAAATTTCTCAAATGTCAGAATTCAAATGTAACAAGGAAGTATATAGCATGCGAAAAAAAACACATGTGTGCTTGTTTCTACAAAGCAGCATGCGCACACATGTGAATGTGTACTGCATGTGATTGTCACAAAAATTGGTAGTAAACGACATGTTTCCAATGCAGCTTCATGGTGACGTCAAAATTACGTCAGAGCCACATGCGAATGTGGCTTTTTACATGCCATGTACTGCCGGCTTAATAATTTGTCTTCGATTCTGATGCATGTACATTACACTGCACCGATTTAATTATCAAAGAATATTTCTTTCTCCTAGTTTTTTTATCGAGGCTCTATCGTGCCTACAACAGACGGACATATATTGCTAGATCACGTTGGAATTTTATAAGGACCCATAATATACTATATACACTTTTTGGTTCTACTACCAATATTTCAATGTGTTACAAACGAAATGACAATTTTAATATACGCCCATCATTTTGGTGGTGGGTATAAAAATGATCAACGGTTAGGAATGAAATACACATATAATCAAATCCTGTGCAACGGCGGGTACAAAAATCTAGTAATATTATAATGTTGTCTTGGAAGAAAATACAAACATTTAAAATAAAAACTAAAATAAGTATTTTAATTTTTATTTATCATTTGATCTGAAATATTTCGAAAAACATAAAACAAATAAAAGTTTTTTTTGAGAAGGGTAACACAAAACACTATTTTCTTCTCCATACATAGAGAGTCGCTCTAAAGTACTTAATTCGTCTGTATTTTGATTGAATACAATAACATTCAAACAAAAAATTGCAGTAGTTGTGCTATTCAAGGAGTCTCTAGACGCCGGCATCGTGAACGACAATTGAAAGCAAATGTCATTAAAACATTAGAAAACAACCCAAAAAGAATCACATAAATATGTATGTATACTGAGAAAATAATGGGAATGTCAATGAATAAAAAATTAAGTACAGGCTGGCCCAGAAAGACCAAACTTTGTATTTAAGACATAGTTTTTTAATTTTTTGTTTTTTAAATACAGTAAATTTATAGGGAATATTTTTAGATTAGTTTTTAAAAATGATATCCCGCAAGTGGTGGCCATTTTCTGCTTCGCACAAATGTGCTCTTTCCAAAACATTTTCCATGACCTTTCGCAAAACTTCCGGTGTTATGTTGTTAATTTCGTCTCGAATATTGGTTTTTAATTCCTCACTAGTCCTAGGCTTATTAACATAAACTTTCCCCTTTAAATAACCCCAAAGGAAACAGTCTGGAGCGGTTAAATCCGGGAATTGCTTCTACGCGAAATTATTCTTTCACCAAAGATGTCGCGTAAAAGAGCCAGTGTGGCCCTCGCAGTGTGCGCTGTGTGTTCATCCTGTTGGAACCATATTTGCGGATGGTTTTCCACGGCTGGCATTAGAAAATTTTCCAACATGGCCCGATATCGATCACCATTGATGGAAATGGCGACACCTCGTTTATTTTCAAAAAAATATGGGCCAATGATCCTTTCTGAAGAAACACCGCACCAAACAGTACACTTAACTAGGTGTAATTGTCGTTGATGAAATACTCTCGGGTTTTCCGTAGCCCGTATTCTACAGTTTTGATTGTTAACGAACCAATTTAATTGGAAATGGGCTTCGTCACTCATAACTAAGTTATGAATAAAATTAGGATTCTCTTGTGCTTTTTTCTGGAAATAATATGCATAGACAAGTCGTTGCTGGTAATCTGTCGGTTTCTATTCTTGGACAAGTTGAGTTTTGTATGGAAACATTCTTATGGTATGCAAAATTCGCTGCAGCGACCCTCTTGAGAGGCCAAGTTGTGTCAAACGTCTCCTGGTTTCTGGATCCTCCCGAATACTCTCCTGTACCACTTGGATATTGTCAAACGTGTGGACAGTTCGTAGTCTGCCGGAACCAGACGGTTTATTGTTGACTGAGAGGGTGCAACCCGCACATTAAATTGACGATGGTATGCACGCTGAGTCAACACAATGGACCGTTGATTTTAAAAGTAAATTTCAACGATTTGGGCACGTTGTTCAGTTGTGTATTGCTTCATTATAAATTGTCCAAGTCTTCTTTACAAAATACTGAAAATAAAAATAAAATTATAATAAAAAAGTTATAAGGAATTCACGCCACTTCGGTCTTTCTGAGCCACCCTGTATATATGAATACATTAATTTTTGAATTAATTCGCGAATCATTCATGCAATGAATTGGAAAAATTTTGAATTAATTCTTTTCTCCAAAAAACGAATTGAATTAAATTTGAATCAATTCATTTGAATTTAGCAAACATGAATTGCAATTCATTTCCAATTCATTTGAAATAAATTTCGATTCGAAAACAATTTCGATCACTACTGCCAGAATTAGCCCCAGTTTTCGATCGCTTAGAATGCGAACAATCTCTTTCTTTCTGTCATTAAAACTGATTTCTAAAACTTAATTGTAAACTTAAAAATTGAATTAATTATTTAGGAGATTTGTGAAAATTAAAATCCCAAAGTACAGAAAAGAAATTTCGATTGATAAGAAAATTATTTGGAGTGCATTTAATATCAATACGAATTTAGTTAAATTATCAACTGAAATTGTGATCACAAAGTTATTTAATATATTTATGTACATATGTATATCAGTGTATCCCTTATACGGGAACTAAGGTAAAATATATTTTTGCTGAATATATCTATATACAGGGTGGGCCAAGTTTGACTGAATGATTTGAACTCTATTGGCATGTTGTAGCCGTTGTGGTGCATCCCTCGGCAATAATTATTGGGCCAATTGAATTTTATATGGAAACATCTTCAGATCAACTTTTAGAATACGTCGTAGCGATGTTCTGGAGATGTTCAATTGAGTATTAAATTAAAAATGCAAAAGTTATAAGCATTTCAAATCAGTCAGTCCAAGTTGGCCCACCCTGTACATATGTATTTAAGATATTAATGATAGCTTAATTTAATTATCTTTGAAAGTCCGCCAACACCCAGTGATCATGAACAGACTGGTATTTTTTTTTTTTTTTTTTTTTTTTTTTTTTTTTTTTAGCTTTTAGTTATTTATTGAATCTTCATATTTTGAACTAACAATAAGTTTTCAAATCTTAATACTAAAAATAAAATAATAAGCCCAGCCAGTGCTAGACAAAAAAATTTTTATGATACTACAAAAATTTCATATCAACTGATCAAGTCATCTGTTTTGCGCTTGAGTTAAAGCAAGGGTATCCCTCCTTCTCAACCGACTGTGGCCACTAAAGTTAAGGATGTCTCGTGCAAGTGGGTTTGGATGTTGTTCAAGTTTGCTGACGTACTTTGACGCATATTTTGTAAATTCGACGTTTACTAATGGCACGCCTAGATCTTTGTGGATTCGAGAATTTTTAACATACCATGGAGCTGCAGTAATAATACGTAGAATTTTATTTTGACCCCTTTGAATTTTTTCAATGTTTGATGCTGAGGCAGTACCCCATAATTGAATTCCATAACACCAGATTGGCTTTAGTATTGCATTGTACAACAATAGTTTGCAATCCAACTTTAGTGAAGAATTTCTGCCAATTAGCCAATTAAGTTGCACTGCTTTTAATCTCATCTGAGTAAGTTTCGCTTCAATATGAGACTTCCAAGTTAAACGGCGGTCGAGGTGAATGCCGAGGTATTTGACTTCATTATGTTGAGGAATAATTTGATTATTTATTCTGATGGACGAGCAGGTATCTTTTCGCAATGTGAAAGTGATATGAATACATTTTTGTTCATTTACCCTGATTTTCCAAAGCTCTAGCCAATTCTCTAGTTTATAAACATAATTCTGCAAATTCTGTGATGCAACTTGGTGGACCTTATGGACGCTGACAAAGGCTGTATCGTCTGCAAAAGTTGACGTGTGGATTTTGGGGTCTGACGGCATGTCGGAGGCATAAATCAAATATAAAGTAGGGCCCAGTATGCTACCCTGTGGCACACCTGATTCAATTGGCTGAGCGGTACTTAAAAAATTGCCTTCTTTGATTTTAAATTTGCGACCGTATAAATAACTTTCCATGAGTTTATGGGTGTTAGCAGGCAGAGTTAATTTAATTTTGTGCATTAAACCGTCATGCCAAACTTTGTCGAACGCTTGGGACACATCAATGAAAAGGGCGGAGCAGTATTTTTTATCTTCAAACGACCCTCTTATCACATTTACTAATCTGTGAGTTTGTTCGATGGTACTGTGTTTAGCTCTGAATCCGAATTGATGATTTGGAATACATTCAGTGTCATTCAGAATTGGAGTCAACTTAGTCATTAACAATTTTTCGAACAGTTTAGAAATTGTCGGCAGTAGGCTAATTGGCCTATATGACTCTACTTTAGTGGGGTCCTTCCCTGGCTTAGGAATCATGGTAATCATAGATACCTTCCAATCTGCAGGATAGTATTCTAGGCGTAAAATAGCATTGAAAATAAAGAGGATGATTCTTCTAGCTACACGAGGTAACTCCACAAGCATTTTGTTGCTGATTTTATCCATACCTGGAGCTTTTTTAAGATTCAGAGTACCAATAGCGCTTTGAACATCATTAAAGCTAAGTCTTAGAGGTACAGGAGGTCTAATAACGAGTGGAGCCAAATCAGATGCATTAATTGAGTTGTTTATAGTAAACACATTTCTCAAATGGTTAACAAATAAAGTCCCTTTCTCGGAATCATTTCTAGCCCAGTCTCCAGTCGGATTTCGCAGAGGAGGCTTTCCTCTAACTGGTCTTTTTAAACCTCGTGCCGCACACTGTGTCCACTGCGGCAATAAATCAATTTGGACCTTCTGTCCGATTTTGATGATTTTTGCACAGATGGTTAAAAACTATCTGAAGGTCATGTGTGGAAAATTTCATGCAAATACCTCCATTGGTTTTCTGTCCCGAGCAGCGCAAAGTTGAAGTATGTGAACAAGTCTCAAATGTGATAGTTTTCTATGTTATATTCAAAAGCTTGTTACTTATAAACTATACACCGAATGTACCTTATAAGTATTTTTTCACTTAAAGTAGACATTAGGCATTATGTAAATTAAAAAAAAAATGTTTTAAAATTTTAAAAAAAAATTTCCTTTGACAATATATTTTGAGCCAAAAAAATAAACATTTATGATTTTCTTTTAGACTTTTAGTTGTGTGCGAAGCAGTGCGACGCATGGAGTCATATACCAAATTAAAGCTGAGAGTCTCAGCTAACAGACTAAAAAAAAAAACCTGCCCCAATTTGCCCGCCGCCGAAAAAACAATGAAAAACCAAAAACTTACAGTAAAAAATATGCGTTATTTTACGCGTGCAAAAACAAATGCGCATTCTTTCATTCTTTGCTACTCGTACACGTAGCCGGTGCCAATTTGGGATCGAGAAATACGAAAATTTCATTGCATGTGTACTATATAGAAAAAACCTAAATTTGAGTCCCGATTACAGAAACAAATGTACACAAAAGTGTTTATCAAAGCAATATCGGTACATTGTTTACGTAGACTAAACAACAAAAAATCTAAATGTGAACTTACTCCACATTAAATGGAGAGCTTTACATATATTATCAATAACTTAACATTGATCGCATTTTTTCTCTTAAAAATTAACTCCGTTATCCGTTATAAACTTTCTTTACATTATACATACTATATTTGAGAGTGGTATAGTGATAAGTGAGTGTTTATTAAGCAATTAAAGCAAATTTATTTAATAAACAATGGAAAAGTCAAAAATATCTTTCAGCACGTTTTGGGAATTTGTTTTTCAATGTAAAAAAGATATTGATCTTATAATTGGTGTAGTTTTCGTGAATTATAAAATAGTGTCTGAGAAAAATCAAGAAAAGTTCAGACGGTTTTTGAAACAAACATTTATGCCTCAATTTTTAAAGAAGTGGAACAAGTGTAAGCGTACTTCATCAAGATTTTTTAATGACAATGAAGAATGGCTAACACATTCTTATACGTTGACTGATGAAGTAGTGGATGATACAGTGGATGAAGAAGAGGATTTTCTTCATATTTTCAAAACAGCATTTAATAGATGTTATATGCATTTTTGCGAAAAATAAACATTCTAGTTACAAATTTACAGAAGATATGGCATTTTTGAAATATCATTTGTATGGGAGGTGGGCGTAAAAATGGGCGGATTAAGTTCATATTTTCAGGAGCTCATTCTACAATTATAATATTAACGTTTTATGAAAATTGAGTTGATATATTCAAAATCATGAAAGTTATGCCACATTTTCTATTTAAGTTGTATGGGAGGTGGGCGTAAAAGTGGGCGTATTAAAAAAAAAAAAAAATTAAAATTCTTAAAAAATTTAACATAAATGTGTGCAAAATTTCATGAAGCTCCGAAACCTCCTTGATTTAAGGCCATTAAATGCACTACACGGCCACAGTGTGTGCCGCCTTCCATAGCGAATAGTCAGATTGTGGGTTACTATCAAAACCCTCCAAGTAAGATCTAAATGAGGCCGTTCTTTGGATTTCTAAGAAATTTCTTAGTATATCTCTGCATTCTCGTAGCCTAGCTTTCAGTTGAGGAGACCTACGAATTTGCCACTCTCTTCTAACTCTTCTTTTTTCTGCCAGGAGATGATCGAGTTCAGCGAAATAAGTTCTGTTTGTCCCACGTCTGCATTCAACGTCATATGTGGAGGCGTGATGTACAGCTCTTCGTATGTCCTCAGTAAACTTGCCAATCGACCCATCAATATCCGCGGTAGTTCTCAACACAACATTTTCCGTGCAGTGGGAACTTAAATACTTTTTATACTTTATCCAACTTACTCTGGTTTTAGATATGTCCCGAAATGGAGAGCCATTCCCTTGAAGGAAACGCATTGAAATAATAGTAGGAGAGTGATCTGAAGACAAGTCTAATGAAGGCTCCACTTGTATCGATTCTACAGGGATATTTTTCACTACTCCGAAGTCAATAACATCGGGAATCTTCCGTCGGTCCGTCGGCCAGTAGGTGGGATGCCCGCTTGAGAGTACATCTAATCCCATTTTGGCAATGGTGTTGAAGAGTTCACGACCCTTCGGGGTCACCAGACGTGAACCCCAAAAAGTGTGTTTGGCGTTAAAGTCACCAGCAACTAAAAATCTAGCTCCAAGGGAATTGAAGAAGCTGTAGTATTGGTGTTCTTTTATTGAAAATCGAGGCGGCGAATAAATTGATGATAAAACAAAATTGTATTGACAGAATTCAATGCAAATGTTTGTTGCTTGTAGGTAATCCTCACATATGTTGTTCATTAAATAATGTTTTATTCTGTTCTTTATAAGAATTGCCGAACCTCCACATGCTCTTCCGCGGGGATCTTTAGTATCATACAACACGTAGCCATTAATTTTGAAGTACGCTGTCGCCGTCAAGTGTGTTTCAGCAATCATCATGACATCAATCTGCTTATCCATTAGGAAGTGTTCCAGTTCGTTTTTATGTTGGCGGAGGCCGTTCGCATTCCAAAAACAAATTTTTAAACAAATCATTTCTTTAAAATGGCTTGTAAGATAGTGGATTGCATTTTCAGCATTTCCTGCATCATGGATGTCATAGTGGTCGTAAAAGTGTTCATGGTTTGGACAAGTGTCTGCAATGTAGTCTCTAGAGTGTTAATATTAGGCTCGTAATATTGTGATTTAGGTGCCTGCTCCAAACCTGGCATATTAGATTTAACCACGTTAGCGTAAGAAACTTGTCTAGAACTAGGCGCGTTTACATGACTAGTGGACCGTAACAATTGCGGGAAATTGTCACTCGATGCCAAAATAGGCTGTTGACGATGATCAGGTAATACTGACGTCTTGTTGGTACTTATGGCTTTCAAATGAGTGTAAATTGGACAACCTCTATAATTTGCGGTATGATTACCTCCGCAGTTACTGCATTTTTTTATTTTTACGTCAGTTTTCGACTTATCGCATTGAGCAGTTGCATGTAGCTCCCCACACGCAACACAAACTGTCGGCAATTTACAGTACGCTTTGGTATGACCAAATTCTTGACAATTGAGACACTGAACGGGTCCCTGACGCTTATGTGGTTCTTCCACGGTGATTCTACGATGCAGAAGGTACATCAGATTGTAGATGGGGTGGGACTCGTTTTTCTTTAAGACAACATCTCCAGGTTGCAATTCTACCCTGAACATGGGCTGAGGGATCTTTTCACGGTTTCTGATATTCACTACGCTCTTGATTTTGAACCCTTTGTCCATTAAACCGGTCTTTATCTCCGCAGGATCAACACATGGGTCTATACCCTTTAGAACGACTTGGAGTCCTTTTGCGCTTTTGAGCTGGTAGGTATAGAAATCCCTAGTCTCCCTCTCCAACTGGTTGGACAATTTTCGAAAATCATCTTCCCTATTCACTTGTATCTTTGTCTCGCAGATATTTCCATGTTTCATTGAGGTTACGCTAAACATGTTTTCACCTATTACAGCAACAATTCCTTGTATCAGTTTGTTGGAAGTGGGCTCTCTCAGGTAAATTGGTGGAGGCTTAAATGTCTTTTTTGGTATTTCTGGATCATCCGTCTGAAGTAGAGAAAATCTGTTTTGGTCATTTGGTTTACCACTATTGACGGTCTTAGGAACTTTTGAGTTGGAAGACATTTGAGCAGATGTCGGGCTTCTCTGTCGCTTGAGAACGGTTATGTACTTATCCATACCTACTTGTTTTTTTGGTTTGACTGCACTATTTGATGAAGATGATGTTTTTTCATCTGTTGAAATCACTATATTGGGCGAACAGGAACGACGCCGTTCTACGGCTCTTGTAGTGAGAAAATTCTCCAGAG
Source organism: Bellardia pandia (assembly GCA_916048285.2). Taxonomy (NCBI): domain Eukaryota; kingdom Metazoa; phylum Arthropoda; class Insecta; order Diptera; family Calliphoridae; genus Bellardia; species Bellardia pandia. The sequence goes on from OU696533.1 coordinate 68,549,889, forward strand.
ATTTTTTTATGGATTCTTCCTCAGAGACCCATTTATTTTTTCTAGACGAGCTAAGCTCTTTCTCAGAATTACATCTGAGAGGAACACTCATACAGTTTTTATACGATTTTTTTGATGTTTTTGATGTTTTTTTTTTTTTTTATATATTTTAACCTATTACGATTTTTTTTTCACTTTTTTGTTAAATTTCAACTTTTTACACTTTTTCACCTATTACGATTTTTTCACCGAAAATTCAGCCGCACTAAAAGTAACACGTCCGAACAGTTCGATGAGACGAGACTATAAATCTGTTATTTATAACAGACTGGTATGCAAATATTAAAATGCAAGCAATTACTTAAATCTTTCTTCCGTAATTTTGTACTGAAGTGTTTTTGCTATTAGGACTTCATATTCATAACAGATACAATATTATTTTTAATACTTGTTAACATTTTAAACGATACACAACATATTTGGGGTATTCACAAGGTGTGCTATCATGTTATATTGTCATAATGTTCTAACATTTTACAATGGTTTAAAAATATTGTTGTTGCTTTGTAAACAAAAAGTGTCTTAAATTAATAGAACTTTGCTTGCTATATTTATTGTGCTGTCGTAATTAATCAGAATTCTTCTTCCTCATCTTCGTCGCCTAAGAAAATATGATTTTATACAAATACAAATAAAAATTTTTTCTTTATTTACTTGAGTTTGCCATCACAACATCTAAAATGTATTTTTCGCACAAACTGGCTATTATTTAAGTTTTTTCACTTATTTTTGGCATTGTGGAAAACAATATTAATTTTTATATTTGTTTTAAATCAGCTGATTTAAATTCAAAATAGCACACTGAATTATGAGGGGTTGTTCACAGCAGTCGCATTTTTTCATGTTATTATTTTAAGACATATGACTTTATGACACCTTGTGAATCCCCCAATTATGTTTACGCAGCATAAAAGCTTAATGTTTAGGTTGGTTTTTATCTAGGCAAATTAAATATTTAAGTTTAGATAAATTTTAATTGAATAAATTTTAAAATTGAATAAATTATAGAAATTATCATATCTTTATATGATATTTATTATATTGATTCAGATTTAATTTATTTGTAAATTTTGCGGTACTGTTAAATTTGAAAATTATATCCTAAAATAAAACGAGAAAGAAAGTATCATATAAACTATACGAGTATAGTGATGATATACAATATAATAATAGGCTACATATATGGAGTATATGAGCAAAAATTGTTTTTCAGAAATGAACAGAAAAAAAATAATTTTTTTTAATTAAACCTTTAATTGATTTTAAAATAATTTTCAATTAAAATTTTAATTGATTCAATTACTTTTTCTGATATTTTCAATTAAATCTCAAATTTTTTTTAATTGATACTATCATTTTGTTTACAGGTCCGATTTCAATTAAATTTTTAATTGATTCCACAAATATTTTAACTGAAACTCATTTTTATTTTTTTTCTGTGTGGGAGCTTTTTGACTAATATAATTATGACTTACATATATGGGAGATATAGTGTTTATGACCGATAAAGTCATACATATTTCGCGAGAACATTTGTATGGAGATAATGATGGACCGATTTCAACCAATTTCAATACCAATCGTCCTAAGTTCGAACGGACGGACATATAAAAATCAACTCAGAAAGTGATTCTGAGTCGTTCGGTATAGTTAACGCTCCGTCTTTGATTTTCACATTCGTAAAGCATGAGTCGATTCGAAAAAAAAAATTTTTAATTAAATATGAATAACATATATACATATGTACGAATTATTATTTTTAAATAAATTATGAATAAATATTCATATGTTAAAAGGGGAATCACAACTTTCATTATCATCAACACAAACATAAAGCAGAGGTGGTGAAAAGTGTAACGACAGTTTCAATAAAACTTGTACCTTATGAATTAACTAAATGGAGTTACTTGTTAGTATCATTCCCAGGCCAGCTGGTTCTACGTACCGGAATGACCCGAGATCACAACAATAACTTGTAAGTATGTTTATTGGTTTTCTCCGAATTAACCTAACCTAACCTAAGCATTTACAATACAAAATATCTGCTGACCAGACCCATGTGTTACAAATGTGATATGTGCAGTAAAATATTCGAATAAGTGTCCTTCTATATCGTTTCCAAGATTTATAATATTTCTAGCAAACTAAATTGTAGAAGGGCACCTGATATTTCAAATCTCTAACTAAGTATTAAATATATTAACATTGCAAATTAAAAAGGTCTGTCCAGACTCAAGACGAAGGGTTAAGGTTGGTGTTAGACCCACCTTTGTTGAGCTTTACAAGCATCTGCATACATCTTTCGCCAGTATGATGGTGAGGGATGTAATGATTTTAATTTTTGTAGATTGCTAAAAAAAAAAGAATTATATACATATGTTTGAATGCCGAACACGCCTAATGTCCTTATGCATGTATGTATGTAGGTGTCTATCTATGTATAACAGTAATCGCAACTGTTGTTCTTTCGGATTCTGTTTTGTACGTTTGTATTGTGTACATGCTCAAACTAGTCATCGTGCTTTGACAGGTTGATCGTTGATCTATCTATCGGATTTGGCGAATGATTTCCATTTCAATACGATACTCACGATTTACTCACCCCGCGCATCTCGACACACAATCGGACTATCCAAGTATATACAAGTATATGTACATATAAACACATACATATGTACATATATACTCGTATATAAGCATACATATGTACATAACAAAACAGATGCTTGTAGGTTCGTCGTAATTTTCATGTGAAACGCACTCTAGGAGAATTTTCGAAATGGTTGGTCATTTGATTTAGTCTACTTTAGTGTTTGTTTATTTGTATTGTTGTTTTTGTAGTTTTTTTTTTATTGCTCGTACGATTGAGATGACTTGTTCGAAAGCCAGTTGTTTGTTGGAGCTAGTAGATTGGTGGCTTGATCTGTTGTTTGGCTATTCTTCCGTAAATCATTGTTCACATTTTGACTTTAGTGTGAAACTTTTGCATGCGGGAGCTGTGGGAGTCTAGTTGTTGGGGTGATCAAATAAAATGATCTATTTTAGTTTGTGTTGTTGTTGTGATTGTTTCTGCTTCATTTTTATCCTTGTTTTGCCGCAAGTGTGTACGTTATGTTATTGTTCCCGTTGCAATGGTTGTTGCGATTGCAATTGCTGTAAATAGTGAAAAATATGTACATATGTATGTATGAATGTATAAATGTAATAGTTGTTGCTGTTGCTGTTGTTTTTTTTTTTTTTGTCTTCAGTAATTTAGATTAACAACGTTTGTGAGAGAAGAGCGTGATCTACTTTTCCACACGTTAGCAGCCTTGCAGCGCCATCCAGTGTCCAAAAGAAACGAAAACGACATAAAACAAAAAACAGCCATTTTTGGTAACTGCTTAAATCGTGATGTATCGCAACAAACAAATTCAAATTTTTCGCTCTTGTTTGGACACTTGTGTACGTACGTATGTGTTATAACTATTTTTTTCTGCTTTATATTTATTTTATATTTGTCTACAACTATGAATCTAATGTACATACATGTACGAGATCTGATCAAAAAGTAACTGTTATTTTCAAATTTCATGAGTTACGTATTTTGTTTTTCTGTTATGTTGGTACACATTGTTACGATTTTTATCGTATTTTAAATTTTATATAAATAATTTCCTGAAATTTCAATTTAAGAAACATGCAAATAATATACAAAGTTGGCACAATGTAGTTGGGGTTACTTCTCAACATCTCGCATGCTAAAGATTTTATATTATTGCTTTGTTCTCCCACTCAATTAGTACGTATACATACATATGCGCTGATGTTTGTAACATTTCAATTACACTCATTAAAGTTTTTAAATTCCTTACCATATATGGTAATAATTTTGGTTGCATCAAATTATCAGTTTTTGCCTTTTGGTCACCTATGATCAAACAAATGTACATAGCATTGTCTGTCAGTTTATTTTTTTCTACGCAGTTCATTATTTTAAAAACGCACTTAATTATCTCATTAAAGCTTCAAATTTCATTATTAAAGTGACCGTAGATGATACAAGTCAAAGCTAGTAAAAATAAAATATACCAATACCAGTGTTTTTGTTTAAACTAATAATTTTGTTTAAATTTACAGAAAATTAATGTGATATATTACAGAAAGCAAGCAATTAGAAATTAAAAAAATTGTGTTAATTAACAACAATATAATTACAAATAAAAATTGTGAACCAGTGAAAATTTTGATAAATTTTTTCTTTTTTCTTTTTTATTCCTTAAAGGAATTCGATATTAAATTGGCTATGGATTTGTCTCTGAATTACAAATTTCATTGGAAAACCAGGACATTCTGGTCCAATACCTAAATTTTTAACACGTGGTGCAAAGTCTTCGCATAGAACCACTCGATTTTTCAGTGTGACATCAAAATCTACCACCTTCACCATGTGATCTGTATTCCTGAAAACTATTCAAATACGCAATCCCATCTAAAATTCTTTTAAATACCTTCAACAAATTTACTAAAATGTTTCTTTTGTAAATAGATAATAATGTCATGTTAGGGACAGAAATATAAATTCAGGGTATGTATTCTGTCAAGGCATCTGACAGTTTAGTAGTCAGTAGGGAGGAAAAATTGTAAGTATATTTGAAAATTTATGTATTTAAACACCATTATTTTTGCCCTTAACCAAGTATTCAAAAAAATAAATAAATCTATTTTCTATCAAGGCAAATCTTTCATTTTTTTGTTATTCTTTTGTATATGATGGATAACAACATGTCTGTTATATATGTATGTTGGTAATATCAGCCATTTTGGAGTGTCAGTTTGTTTTGGTCTGCTCTTTGATTTTTTACTAAGTTTTGTGTAAAAAATGAAATTAAATGCGCAAATGAAATGTTGACTGTGGCGTTTGGCGAGTCTACTATGAGCAGAACACAAGTTCAATTTTGGTATAATCCGTTTAAGGAAGGCCGAGAAGATGTCAATGACGATGCTCGTCCTGGTCGCCCGAGCACGTCAACAACATTCCAGCAGTGAAGAAAATGATTTTGGATAATCGTCGAATCACTATCCGAAAGGGTGCTGATGATGTTAACATATCGTTCGGCTCATGCCAAGCAATTTTTACGGATGTTTTAGGTATGAAACGTGCGGCAGCGAAGATTGTTCCAAAATTTCTAAATTTTGAGCAAAAACAACGTCGCGTGGAAATCGCTCAGGAGCTGTTGAACATCGTCAACGACGATCCAGATTTCCTCATGGTGTATGGCTATGATATTGAAACCAAAGCCCAATTATCCCAATAGAAATGTCCAGAAGAGCCAAGACCGAAAAAAGCACGTCAAGTTTGGTCAAATGTGAAGGTTTTGCTCACTGTTTTCTTCGACTGCAATGACGTGGTGCATCATCAATTCTTGCTACAAGGTCGTATGGTCAATAAGGAATATTACCTTGAAGTAATGCGCCGTTTGCGCGAAGCAATTCGTCAGAAACGCACAGAATTGTGGAAAAACCAATCATGGATTTTGCACCATGATAACGCACCAGCTCACACATCGATGCTTGGGCATGAGTTTTTGGCCAAAAACAAAACCGTTTCATGCCTCAACCACCGTATTAACCGGACTTGGCCCCCACTGACTTTTTACTTTTCTCAAAACTGAAGACACCGATGAAAGGAGCGTTGGCGATACCAAGAAGGGCGTTCCAGAAGTGTTTCGAAGATTAGAAAAAACGCTGAGGGGGATTACTTTGAAGGGGACACAAGATAGTTATTGATGAATAAATAAATACTTTTTGAAAAAATTTAAAGTAATGGTTATTTTTTGATCAGACCTCGTATGTATAAATGTTCTTGTACATATATATAAAAAATAATTTTAATTTTAATTGAAGCCGTTACAACGAATGTCAGCAGCAGCATCAGGAGTAGCAGTACGAGTAGTATGTAGTATTATGTATTTTGCTGTTATTGTTGTACCTACTATTTATGTATATGTACTCGTACATACGTATGCATGTACATATGTTCGTAGTATTGTCCACAATCACAGATGGATGTTTTCGCCGTTTGTTGGTTCAATCGTTTATGCTGTACATGCTCGTATGGGTGAGTATGTTTTAAGCTTTTTGCAACTTTTTCCTTCATTTTTTGTTGTTTTTCCATAGACAGTCAGCACGTTGAATTGCTTTGACTTTAGTGGTATAAAAATAAAAAAAATAATAAAAAAAAAAGAAAACAAAAATGAAGAGTAGTTGCACCAAAAAGTCTACTAAAAGTCTAGCAGTTCCCACGGCCATATTTGGTGGATTGTAATGAAGTCGTTTGTTGTAAGCTTGTTAAAGATTGATTTAATTCGAGAGTGGGTTGTAACGTCGTTAACTTAAATGTCTTTTATCTGTTCACAGCCACTGCTATGGCATGGCTTTTTGTAAACTTTTTAAATTAATAATTTGATCTAAATTTCATACGTTTTCTCGAGCGAACATTATTGCAGGATATTGTCACATCATGTCGTCCTTCGCACATTCAAACCATTTTATAGTGAAAAATTCGATTATCTTTGTTAAAATTTATCGAGATAATTTCGTTCTGTTTATCGATTCTATGATACACTTTCATCATCGCTTTTACAATAAATGTTTCATATTATTTGTATTTAAAGTTCCTTAGAAGTTTTCATGACAATTTATTACTTTAAAAAACTTTTTTAGTTTTTTTTTAACATTGAGTGAATTTACGATGGGGGGAGGGGGTAAGTGCAGTGATGTTTGATGACCAGAGTAAATTGAGTTGGATGTCCCACCTAAGGTCACCTTTTCTAGAAACAAAACTAAGAACTACCCTCACCACTTGTTTGATACAGCATAGAAAATCCTACGAGAACATTGTAGCAGATACATACATACGAGAATGTACATATATTATCAAGACTTTTTAATGTGGAATCAACATAACTGATTGGATAGGATTTGAAACGATTAAATTTAAATGCTATGAATGTATAGAGATAATTTCACAAATTTAAAAAATTATAAAAACTGGAAATTGGCGAAGAAAATAAATGCAACTTCAATCTTTGTCCAGAAATCCTTTAAATGGAAAGTCCACTCTCCAAGAAGGAGAATTGCTATATTTTCACCAAGGTCGACTATTTTACGAAATGAAAGAATAAACTTCTAAGGTATAATATACAATATTTGTAAACAGCAGTGTGTTCATCGATATTGATATATCATAGCTGAAATTTTCAAGTACGTTTTCACTAGTTCATACTTAAAATAAGTAAAAATCGGGATTGATTTGACAAATAAAGCGTAGATTTTCTTAAAACAAGAATAGTGTTCTTGATTTAAGTAAAAAACTCTTAATTAAGTCCAATTTGTTCTTAAATGAAGAAGATAAATCTTAAAACGAAAACTAAGACTCATTTTTACTTAAATTAAGAACAAAAATCTTAAATCAATGCCAGAGAAGAAATGAGCGAAGTTAAACTTACTCTCTCAGAAGCTCGCAAAATCATTTTTTATAATTTATTGAGTAAGAAATTCTTACTTTAAGTTAGCTGCCAGATTTGACGATTTATCGTCATTTTGACGATTTTTTGTTTCAAAAATAGCAAAATGACGATTTGACGATTTTCACATTGAAAGTGACGATTTTCTGAATTATTAAAATTTTCTATCATTTGTTTGTTTTATTAATGTTTTTGTTACCAAATTCTCTCTTTTTTTTTTGAGACAACAACTATTTTTCTCATTTAATATCGTATATATTAAGAAGAACATGACATATTTGAAAAACAAAACTAAGTAATTATTAATAATTGTTAAGTTTAAGTATAATAATTTCAAATAATAGTAGAAATTACATATTTATCTGTAAACATAAAAAGCAATTTTAAATGCTGCATTCCAAGAACTAAAATTTTTAGAGGAAACAATTTCTGAATTTAAACGGGGAAATTCTACAAAAACTTCTCCTATATGAACATAACGTCGAAAGAATATTCAGCCAAATAAATTTAAATAACAAAAATACGGAATTCTTTGAAAATAAGTACATACCTGAATATGATGGATGAAAAATGTTGTTTAAAACTTAATAAACTAAATTGTTTTGATATTGTAATGTAACCTGAATTAATAAAATATGCTAAATTCAGATATATATTTATAAAATACTGTAAGTCTTGTTTCACACTCTTCAGTTTTAGCTGAGCAGTTTTTATTCAATTCTCGTTTGAACTTGCCATTTAATTTAAACACGTCAATTTAATTTTCGTACTCTTTAATGCTAATCAACATGCATGAAAGGAAACAGTAAAACGCAATAAGAAAATTGACTAGTACCGTCAGTTTGTACCCCTTTTGTTCTCTTTTCCCTTCTCATCCAAAAATACTTGCTTTGACAAGTTAGAATTGAAGAGAGTGAAAGCGGACTAAGAATTTTTATGTTTTTGTTTAAATACATATAAATTTCAAAATACTACTAGAAATAGTGACTTTTAATTTTTCCGATTTTTTTGACGATTTTTAAAATTCGAAATGACGATATTTTTTCTTTTTTTTCGGCATTTTGACGATGTTTTACGAAATTTATCTGGCAGCCCTGATTGTAACGTGTAGTTACAAAAACAACTCTCACGATAATAGAACTACAGTGGTTTCCCGGTTTAACGTATACTCAATTTATCGAATTCGCGATTTAACGAACAGTCAATTCTCTCCATTGAGTACCTTATATTACGAACAAATGAAAATGTCATGTACTCGGTTTAACGAATTTTTGCAAAAAAAAGTTAAAAACAAATAAATGAAATCAAAAGAGAGTCATTGCAATTACATTTGTACCAAGAATGATAAATAAAGATTACGCCATGCGCATGATTTCCCGTTATGTGACGTCGAAGTTCCATTCTAAGGGAATGGGCATCTCACACATTAACGCTTGCGAAATTTTTAATTAGCCCAAAATCAAGGATTGTAAATTATTCTTTAATCCCCTTAGTATCATTCATATTACAAAATTACATAACCTTGAACCGCTTGGAATGACTTAATTAAAATTGATCCTGTTATTTGAACAATATATAAAAAAGTGTTCTAAATACCAAAGCTGAGAACTATGATATATTACAAATCATTCATATTACGAGTATAGCTATATCACTCCGGGCATATATGCGAAATTTATATAATTATTTGTCAAAACAAACAGTGGGAAAATTGTACTTAAACAGTTTTTACCGAGGTTTTGCCATGGTGTAAATATACAAGGTAGGTGCAGGAGCACAGCTGATTGACTTTGTTTACAATTTACTTATGTCAAAAGTAATAATTTTTCAAGAGTTTTTGCAAGAAGTACATTATTTTACACAAACAAAATGCCTGTTGTTTCTGTATTGTGTTGCCGATTTGCACTTACCTTGTATAATTACACCATGGGTTCCTCGCTGAAAGTAAATCGAGTTTGTTGATATCTGTTGCATTGTCAGATACATACTACATATATTTATATTATTTTTTTAAATTAACTTTTTTTATTTTGTGTTCTTTGAAAATTCTATTAACATTTCTTTAAATTTATCTTATTTAATAAACTAGCTAAACCCGGTGTGCTTTGCTACCCCTCTCGTTATAAAGAATAAAACGTATTTATATATTTACAAACATTTATTTATTTATTTATTTATTTATTTATTTAATTTTAATGTATTTATTGCAATGTTATACAATATTTTTAGTTTGCCCATCAGGAGTATACACACATACACGGGATATTAACCTAGAACTTTGTTAACAGTCATCGCAAACGCTAACCGAACAGGAAAAAATTGTTTAAAATCGAATGGTAAATCTGTTGGTAGCATTGGATTGCTTAGCAAAAGTACATCTGTACCTAAATTAAATGTATATTAAATGTTTAACTTTAAAGACTAATTATTGATTATTGTAACTCATTGTTGTTATTTTCCTGATGATGCTTACCGATGGTAGGCGAAATATTGAAATAAATAAATAGAACGATTGATTATAACACAGACCTCGAGCCTGATTATTTACCTAATTTATTTGTACATCTGTACCTTTATATTTTCCTGTTATAATGGTCTCTTTTATTAAATTATTTCTCAGTTTTTTTTTTATTGCAAGTCGAGTGCCATTGCAAAGCCGTAGTGATCGATATTACGCAGTAAAATAATTGGCACTCCAATTTTAATTTGTAGCACATGTGGTGGAAAGCCTGGCACATCGAGTGAATTTAAGAACTCAACAGGATAATTAACGGCCTTACGGGTTGCTTGATTGATTTGACGCATTTCAAAGTGATATCCATCTTCTCCATATGGAAAAATAACAGGATACTGAAGCGCGTCCTATGAGCGATGCATTTCAGTGGGTGAGGCCATGCCCCTTTGTCCACTTACAACTTTATATAGTCAAGAATTTACAATTTCGTAAGAATATCCTATTGTGAAAATTTAATGACGACCGCTCCAGTAGTTAAGACTATATTACGATTTTTAGTTTGCCTTAGAAGGGGCGTGGTCCCACCCACTTTTCTCCTGGAACGTATTCCTAATTATGCCAATACCTCAAAAAATGCTCAAAATATGGCGATTTAAATTTTTGGGTTATATGGGCAGTGTCATTCCCGTTTGTCAAATCAAAACAGCATATAGCCTATTATTCCTTCCAGAGTCGCAGTAACATGCTGTCAAAATTTCAGGAAGATCAGTCCAAGGCTTTGGCCTCCTATTAAGCACAAACATACAGACAGACATTCATTTTTATATATTATTAAAGTAGGCGTGGTCATACCAACTGAGAAATCTTCCCGGACTCATGCACAATAACTTTGCCGAATATCATCACATGATCATATGCATAGTTTAGGAGTCTATAAAGGACATACAAGGTGGCGCAAAAGTAATCCTCCTATCAGAAAATGCTATAAATTTTGCGATTGACCCCTAATGTCAGTTCTGTTTTGACATTTGTGTAGTAAACACATGCGAAATACACGTTAATAAACAATGTTACGCTACACTGCTCCAGAACGCGGAATATTGCTGACTATTTATTTGACCAATAATCGGTCGGTGACTTTGGCACAACATGAATTTCGTCGCAGATTTCCTGGCCGTCCAACGCCTACTGGTGAAACACTTCGACGTTTAGCCGCTTACCTCGAAGAGACTGGCAACACGAGATGCTGCCAGGCGTGGCAGACCCCGGAGTAGCCGTTCTGCAGAGAATATTGCTGCTGTAGCCGAGGATGTCATGGAAGCGCCGTCGACATCGATCAGACGACGTGCCACGCAAATGGGTATCAGTCGACGGTCTCTACAGCGAATTTTGGTACAAGATTTAAAGATGTTTCCGTACAAAGTCCAGACGGTACATCAGCTGTTAGCTGCTGACCGCCAATCGCGTCTAAAATACGCTCAAGCCATCTTAATCACCACCAAGAGGAAGATGAGTTTTTATCAAAAATATTCATGAGTGATGAGGCCCATTTCCATCTTAGCGGGTACGTAAATAAGCAAAATTTATGCTTCTGGGGCACTGAAAATCCGCGTGTAACCCATGAAGAGCCATTACACCCGCTCAAAGTCACTGTATGGTGTGCTGTTTTCGCTGGAGGAGTCAGCGGACCTTTTTTCTTCGAAGACGTCGCGGGCCAAACGGTTACTGTGAATGATCAACGAGTTCTTTTTTCCGCAACTTGATGAATTGGGATTGGAAAACATGTGGTTCCAACAGGACGGTGCAACGGCACACACTGCACGTGCCACAACCGATATGCTGAAGGATGCATTTCCCGGGCGCCTAATCTCTTGCACTGGCCAGCAAGATCGCCTCTTTTGACCGCTCCAGACTTCTTTTTGTGGGGATTTTTGAAGTCGCGGGTTTATGTCAACAAAGCTCAGACTTTTGCAGCTTTTAAAGACAATATCCGTCAATAATGTGAGGACCTATCGCCGGAAGTTTTGGCCAAAGTGATGGAAAATGCCATAAAAAGGGCTCAAATGACAATCAACTATGGCGGCGACCATTTACATGACATCATAATCTCGACTTGATGTAAAAAAATTAAAAGACCAAATAAAAATAATCCACAATTATTTTCTGTTTTCAAAACTGATATGTTCTCAAAGTCGGGATTATAATAAAAATAAAATGGTTGAACAATTAGTTAAATAATCTAAAAAAAAAAAGTTATTTTCATATGATAATGAAGTAAAAAACAAATGACTTATTTTCGTATGATATAATGATCAAAACAAAAAAGAAGAATCGATAGTGCAGTAAAAAATTGTAAATTGCCTTAATTCAAAACGACCAACAAACAACAAATAATACGTATATTAGGTATGCCGACAAAGTGGACGTAAAAATGGAGCTGGTCAATTAAACTTGAACATTCATAGTATCCGAACTAAGTTTGAGCGGAATCTATTAAAAATAACATAAAAACTGTAAAATCACATTGAAAACACAATTTTAGTTTTTTCAGAATTTTTAAATTTTCCAAGCAACTTTTACGATTTTTCTTTCTATACAAACCTTTTTCAGACTACATATTACACACATTTCAAAAAAAATAGCGAAATCGGTCAAGCCGTTCTCAAGTTATGCGCTTAGCAACGAACAGCATTTCATTTTTATTTATATAGATGACAGTTTACTTAAAACCGCATTTCATGTAATCTCTAACTTTGTAAAACATTACAAATTCCAAATCATGTTACAATCACATTACTTCAAGGTCAAATTAATATTAGGTTAACTTTTTCTACATTTTCGATTTTTTCACTGCTTCTGTGTCTCGTCTCTTTTTACTACAAAACATTAATTCAGTACATACTCGTATGTATTCATATTTGCACACTAACCCATTTCGTCACCCGCAGTGTAAACATTTTAAAACACATTCACAATATGCAAAAGTACTATTTTAAACATTTCTACAACAGCCAAAAAATGCCGCGGTGTCTGTAAGTCTACGCATTTCTTCAACAGCTTTGTTTGGCTGGCAAAATGCCGCACTTAATCGATGTCGGCGTGGCAAAGACATTAATCATCTTAGTTGACAGACAAACTGTTTGAAATTTTAGTACTTGAAGGAAGAACCCTTAGATAAATACCTAATAAATATTGATTGATATGCGAATTGGGATCGATTTTCAAGAATCATTGGTTTAGGGATGTTGAACTCTTAAACCACATAATAAATTGCAAACTTTTTGAACGAATATGCAGTCAGATTTTCTAAATTAATTTACTACCTGTTGCCTACGGAAAATTGTTTTCAACTGACCTAGATAAGGATGCAGTTATTTCAAAATAATAATTTTAACTTCAGTGTGATTTTCAGATTTTTCTCTTTGTAAAATACAGTCAAACCTAAAAGTGTTATTAATGTTATTTCATTTATTTGCAAGAATCTTCATTTAAACAATTAATGGTGTTTTCTTTTCTGAAATAAAATGTTACACCTTTATTATGTACATTTTTCTAATGTTTACCCCACATTTTAAAGATGTCGCATTTTTAATGGTCAGAATAAAACATAAAATTAAAAAAGAAGAAGTAGATAGCTCCTTGGTAAGATCATTTGAAATAAGACAATGAATATGTCTCAAAAAGACCAATGGCGCCTTCCCGCCTAATACGCAAATTCTTCTTAAACTATAAAAATTATATATATAAACATACATCACATATATGTATAAGAAGTAGGAGATATTGTCCTATGAAATTTGACATACATCAACTTCAGAGTATTCAATTAATTACTTTCACTCGCGGTTGTGGATTTCTTTCCATAATCATATCAAATATTTCATCATCATCAGATAATGAAGATGAATCCAACAAGTCATCTAAAATTTTTTCAGCACATAAAAAAGTAATATTTTGCATTTTGTATATTTTATTTTTGTTTCTTAACACAAATACACATTCAGAAACAAAACAAATGTCAGCTGTTTTATCGTGCGATTTTCCCTCCCTAAAAATACAGAGTGTAAAAGGTGCACCATTTTTTAAATTTATAGTGTGACATTTATAGAAAAGAACACACTACACTTTAGTAGTGTTGACATTTTTTCACAAAAGAACACAAAAAAATTAAAAAAGGTGCGAAATGGGAAAAACGTGTAACATTTTTGCCAGAAAAGAAAACGCCATAAGTTTCCTCTTTATTACACTCAAACGATACAAGATTTAATAGCTTACACATTTCGCTTTACATATTGCATAAAAATAATCAGGTATTTATGGAAATCGATTTTGAAAACAAAACGATTCCAAAATCATGTGATGTAAAATTAAAAAAAAAAATTACGCAGCGTAAAATTTAAATTTTATTTGAGATTTTCATTAAGATTTTAGTAATTGTTCAAGCTTAAGGTCTTTTTTAAAACAATCTTTATTTTCAATATTTCGCTACTTCGTTGTGTAGCATCTTCATAAATAATATAATAAAAATAAAAAAAAATATTAATTGAATTCAATAAATTCAAATCATACTGTATAATTATGTTGAAAATGTTTACTGTTTGTATTATACGGCCACGTGTTCGAAAAAGTCATTGAAAATTGGACCTCCAGATTAGACTACGTCCGAGCCAGTCATATGCGAAAAGATTATCTTTCGAATAAAGTAAATTTCATTATCTCGGTTTTATTCAATTTCAAAGTTCTATATATGAAAAAAAAACAGAACCATGATTTTCAAAATAAATTTGCACAATTTTGAAGCGTTGTTGAGGCGTCAGTCCATTCATGTTAAAATACCAAACCAAACTAAACATAAATCACTTAGCAGCTGACAAAATGGCCGCAAGTTAAAACTTTAAGTTCTATACATCTAAAAAACATTCTATTTTGTATACATATGTATGTAAAACCTTTGTAAGTTTGTTTGTCAATAGGCTATAAATTATTCAAGACTCGAAATAGGACGGAATAAAATTGGTAAAAAAAACCGGTTAAATTGGTACCTTTGTTTCTTAAACAACCAATCTTAAACGGCTAAACCGGTTTTTCTGAAATTTGGTATGTAAATAGATCCATACTTGGAAGTGTCATTAGGCTTTATATTTTTCAAGACTTGGACCAAGAAGGGATAAAAATGGGAAAACGTGTAAAATTTTCATATTTTGTTCTTAAATAATGATTAACTTTGTTATGAAACAACGGCATTTTTATTTTAGCTTTCTATAGCCACAAAAATGTGTATTAAAAAAGTACCTTTTCGAAGGTCTTCTTTCAAGGGGGTAAAAGCAGGTAAAAAGAGGATTTTTCTGTTTATACAAAAAGGGGAAAACAGCTGAACCGATTTTATTAAAATTTGTTATGTAGATACATGATAGATACATACATATTAGGAAGTGCCAGGAAGTGCATTTTCGTTTTAGCTTTTTATAGCCCCAAAAAAACGAAGTTCTTTTGTCAAGGAGGTAAAAGCGGGTAAAAAGGGGAAAAACCCTTGAAAAAAACTTGCTTATCCAAAAAGCATTAACAGGACATATATTTCTTCTAAATTAACTTGTAGCAGGTTAGGATAAAAAGGGGAAAATCCGGTAGCCCAAACGACTAAACCGATTTTATTGAAATATCGCTTTGTGCAAACGGTTGTCAGATCTAACAACGCTATCCGAAATATGTTTAGAAAATGTCTAACAATACTGTGAACTTAAAATCTTTGTCTTCCATCGTTGTAAGAAAAAGCATTGACAATTTACCTTTTGCACATAGTTAGATCTGACAACATTGTATGATCTGACAACCATCTATACATATCTTATGAAACGTAGATAGCTCCATGCTTGGAGGCTATATATTTTTATATATCGGTATTTTTATTAAAAGACAAAAAAACATATCAAAAACATACATTTGTGAAATTCAAAGTAAAGGGGTAAAAAAGGGTAAAGATTTGTGTTTCAGTGTTGTTTTGGTACCTTTTGAGTCTGTTTTTTAAGACAACGATATTTGTGTTATAGCTTTATGCAATCACAACACTGCAAATCACGCGACTAGTCCATACATGCATGTAAAGACTAGTCCAAAGAGGAGTAGGAGTACTCCAAAACTACTCCAAATATATGAAAAAAAGGTGGTCCATTTAACATTGCGATGTCCTAGGACTGGACCATATAACCCATCGGAGTAGTCCCAAAACTACTCCATGGAGTACTCACGAGGGTTAGTTTTAAACAACAACAACAACTCAATATGCAATCGTGTTACCACGAAACCATGTCGTTTAACTACAAACTCTTGTTTAACTATGACATGGTCCATGACTGCATTACATTGGACCATGTTGTGAGTAGTCCATTTCATCTAAAATAGATCACGTAGTCCAATATTTTTTGCAGGGAAAAATATGTCTTTGAGAAGTAATATCTTCATAATACGACTCTTAGGCCCAACTATAATATGCATATGATAGCTTAAGCAAACGTGCGAACACATATAAACTGTATGTGGCAAACTATAATGTACTTAACGAAACTTTTCGTTAAGTTTTTCAACTGTCATTTGATTAAGCAAAAAGCGAAACTGATCGCATATTCCGTACGGAATCAGCTGTTTGTTGTTTGTTTGTGTTTTTAACAAAATGGAGAAAGAAGAAAATACATTTATTTTAAATTTAATAGGAAATGTGGAAAAAATAAGTGCCTTTACAATAAAAGAGGCCCTTTTTATTTTAACAAAAATGTCTCTGTCGTGGTTTATTTCTCTGACAGAACAATGTGCACTGGCCTTCAAGCGCTAACTTTAATATTTTTATATTATTTAAATTTTTAAGTTTTTTCTTCATTTTTACAAACACAATACGAAAATTAACAAAACATATGTAAACGTTTATTATTATTTACAATTTAGTGCTGCCACAGCTGTACATTTTAGTACTTTTGCCGATAAATTAAAAAAAAGGAAAAATTATGCGTTTCTGGTACGAAGTTTTCTTTTAATTATAAAATAATATAATAATATTTATAAAATATAGTCATTTAATGGCTTTTTGTTAAAATAAAAACATTTTTTTTTAAACATAAATGAGCAACTGTGGACAAAAAGTTGCAAAGTCATTGTAGCCACCTGAAAGTTAACTCTGAACTATTTATGCATTTGACAGCCTTTTCGTTAACTTTTGCAATTTGCTTAAGCTTGCTTATGCATATTGTAGTTGGGCCTTAAGTCGTTTGAGTCATGTCTTTCTGTCTCTGTAAAACATTCTCACGTCTAAACGACACAACAACAATCAACAAGGCTTACAAAAAACCTTTTATCGTTCTCCTAAGCAGTTTGGTATTGAAAATCAGCAAAATCAATACAGTAGAACAAGAGGTATGGATAAAAATGTAAGAGAACTTCCATAAAAAATTGATATTTTTAAATAATTTTCTTTGATTTTTTTCTAAATATATTGCAGATATCCCATGAAATTTTGTATACGTTGTTTTTATGATAGAAGAAGAAAGTGTGAGGATAAGAAGTAAGAATCGGTCCATGATTTCTTA
This sequence comes from Bellardia pandia, assembly GCA_916048285.2. NCBI lineage: Eukaryota > Metazoa > Arthropoda > Insecta > Diptera > Calliphoridae > Bellardia > Bellardia pandia. The sequence continues at coordinate 68,567,465 of OU696533.1, forward strand.
TAGCCCCCATACAAAAGTCTTTCCGAAATATTGCTCAATTATACATAAATGCCTATAAAATTGGAATATCAATACAAAATTCAGCAAAAATAAGTTTTATACAAAAAGAAATCGCAAAACGAACTTTTTTTTAGTTCGGTCCATGTTTGACCATAGACCCCATATAAAGTCCACTTCTAAAATTCACTGAAATACGTATAAAACATCATTTACATACATGGCAAAATCAAAGTGCTGGATTTTGAGAATATTTGACTATATCCCCCACATAAGGTCCACTCTCGAAATCCACGTTAATACTAATATATATCTTAAATATACCGTTATTATGTTGAAATTCTACGTGAAATGTCCAAAATATGCATGGAAAAACTGTTCCAAAATTTAAGAAGATCGGCCCATAATTTGTCATAGCTGCCATATAAGAACCATTTCCGAAAAACAAATAAACAGATTAAAATGTCTAATAAATATCGATATCGAACCAACTTGTATATAGATCAGTAATTTTAATCCAGAAATCATACTAATATACGCTTATACGGCAATTATGCTACTGGATTTTATAGCTGTCAATAGCTCCCGAATTAAGTCCACTTCAGAGCATACTAAACAACCATACTACTCTTGTAAATAACGTTATTGAGATGAAATTCAACCAAAATTACCCTCAAATACGTAGAAACCATATTAGTGGATACTGGTTTTAGAAACTATGAGCCCATAACTGGTACATTTCTACTATGCCACCCATAAATTTTTTGTAAATAATATTATTGAGATCAAATTTAAACACAAAAGCCTCATCTTATATCTTATACTTTTTTATTTATACTCTGTTTCTTAACTTTGTTGTGAATATTGAAAAATGTTGTTTTAATTTTATAAATTGTTAAATTACACTTAAGAGTATTAAGAAAATCAGACAAACTCTGTAAATTATCTCTTCAAAATGCTTCAAACTCGTGTTAACAGCAAAAATTCAAAATTTATTTAGTTAATAGTTTTTTATTTATTTATTTATTAAATAAATAAATTTTGAAGAAATTTTGCTGTTTACACGAGTTTGAAGCATTTTGAAGAAAATTACAATCGTGTAAATCTAGCTTAAGTTTTTAATTTGTTGGTTGGCAAAATTATAACGAATTACTTTTGGGACATCACGAACAAAAATAGATACTTTTTCTAGTAGATTTGTAAGTATTTAGTTTGGTCGATAATTTCCTAATAGTTTTTAACTTAATTTGTAAGTGAAATTTTTGCTGGGTATCTTTTGTTTTGCTGGATAATCTGCCTACAGTGCATAAGTGATTTACGTGATTTCCGGATGTGGACGTTGGTGAAATATATATATATATATTATGTCCTGTGGTTCCTAGTAGGAACAAAGGACCGCTATAATTTCTTGCGATTTCAGTAATCATTTCAGTTTAAGATTGAAGGACTGATTAGGCCTCCCATCCGATCCTAGTGTTGGGGTTGCCAACAACCTCTACGCAGATCAAACAGTTGAATTTCAGTGCCTCTTCATTTCGGTGGCCACCTAGTTACCTGAGACGCATCGGTTTTAGCATGCCATTCAGGTTACTCAGCTGTGTGCCTTCTCACTCTAGCTGTCGACAGACGGGTGTCTGAAAGACATTACCAGGGGATACTTGGTATAAAACCGGAAGTAGTGAGCTGCTTGGGAATTTCGAGCAGGGGAATCGCTTCTTGTCATCCCCAAGTGGATGACAGGCAGATAGCTTTCCGGACAAGTGCACCTCTGCGAAATACCCAATCCCCCATTTAAACAAAATACGGTTTTATAATTTCTCTCTACGTGAAACTTTAACGTTTACAGTTTCTTGTTATATGCCGTTTTTAACGGATTTTGTTAAAAAGTTTGATATACGTAACAGAAATATAATTAAATACATTTCTGATATCACGGTCAAATTTATATAAAAATCAACTACATATTTTTATTGGATTCTATCCCCATCATTCCGTAATGTGCGCAGTTACCAGAACCCATGCGTTTAGTATGTCAGTTTACAGATACTAGTAGTAAATCCGTTTGCTCGTACATGCATAAGCCACCTTGTGCTTGTACTTACATATACACTGCGTTGCATAACTATAAATACTTAAACATTTTTCTCAAATTTGTAAATAAGTTAATGAAAAAGTAATACAGTTTATACATTTATGTGCAACGATCAAAAAATAAATATTATTTGGGAAAAACAATTTATTTGGACACATTTACTTGATATTTAATAATAATCATTGTGTTGTTGGCACAATTTATTATTTCATGATTGTCCCGTTTAGAAAGCTTTTTTCGGGCCGAATGTTTTATTTTTAGCATAAGAGCTCAAATTATTTGCAAATTTGTCGCTCTCTAAAACGTAAGCCAATTTTTCTACAGAGTAAAATTTTATCCTTTCAAGCGGCATTTTTAGTAAAATGGTTAAAAATTGCACAATGAAGTGAAGAAACTATTCTATTTTTGTTTTTCTACTTGTTTTTTTTTTATCATGAAACACTGACTCTCTTAAAAAAATAAAGTGGTCTCACAAATTTTGGACAAAAAGAGATCACATCAAGTGTAATTATAGTAATGAAACGTAGTGTATATAAATATTTACGTCAGCCAATACATACCAACCAAGCGGAAAAATTACTAGGACTTGATTTTGAAGGCCTTAATAAAATCTATTTACTTATTCTATAATATTCCATATTAATTTTTCTTTGATTTCTCTTAGAAGATGTTGTAAGAGAATATTCTAAACAGTTTCATACTATCCATGAAATAACGTACCCTTTGTAATTTGGGAGTTATTGTTAATCTTGCATAAAAGAATTGCATAGAGATGAACAATCTTATTATGCAAGAAGTAATTATAATTAATTGAGAATTAATTATAATTGAGGTATATAGGTATAGAGAGAAAAGGTAAAGCAAGAATTAGAAATATTCTTTCCCTTGTTTTGTTGATAATTATTAATATGTCCTTATTTACCTTGATAATTAAGAGTGAGAAGTTAATTATGTATTGTGTTGATTTAAATTTGTATGTATATTTGTTTTGTTTGTTAAAGTTCACAATTTGTTTTGTTTGTGTTTTTTTGAGAGGTATAGAACTTCGAATTGAAATAAAACACAAGAAAATCGTTTTAATGACCATCAATTTGGCTTTATTGGAAGGATAATTTTATGCCATTAATGTTTAAATATGATTTCAGGCATGTGGCCGCCGCGGCTGGCTCGAATAAAGCCAATTCTACAAGTCCAATTTTCAACCACTTTTTCGAGCATATGGGGCCGTATGTTGGCTTCCAATTCCCCTAACGTTTCTGGTTTGTTGGCGTAGACGAGCGACTTCACATATCCCCAAAGAAAATAATCCAATGGTTGGTGGCCAATTGACAGGTCCATTCGGCGAAATTATGCGCTCATCGAATGTTTCCTTCAATAAATCGATTGTGCCGTGCGCTGTGTGGCATGTAGCGCCGTCTTGTTGGAACCACAACTCATCCACATTCATGCCATCCAATTCGGGAACAAAATAGTCGGTTATAATGGCTCTATACCGGTCACGGTGGCGAATCGATTCATTCGGGTCCTCTTCAACACTTTGCTCTACAGCGGCAATTGTTTCTTCGGTGCGCACTGTTCGACGTCTCTGCGTATGCGTATTATCACATAGAGTAAACGTAGTGCGAAAACGATCCATGGTTAACCGAATTAATTGCTCTGATGGACGATTATGTCGACCATAAAATGGACGGAGCTTGCGGTAAACTTCGCGAACTGAACCGTTATTTTCGAAATAAATTTGCACGATTTGCAAGCGTTGTTCTTTTGTCAACCTGTTCATGATGAAATGGCAAACCAAACTGAACATAAATGACATTAGAGTTGCCAGATTTAACCACAAAATGCCAGTTTTATCTCTTTTCGAAAAACAAACCTGTAAAAAAAACACCCTATAAAGGCAGAAATAGAATTTATTTTAAAATCCAATAGGAATAAATGCTTTATTAATTGTTATTAAATGTTGTCTATGTGTATTTTCACTTTTTATAATACTGTTGCGAAAACAGCAACCTGTCAGTTTATTATCAATCTTGATTGAGTGAATATCTAAAATAACATAATCGAAGTGTAATGTAGTAAGTGTGTATTAAAGTAAATTAAAAAAAGTGTATTTTAAGATATTTAATCCTAGAATGGTAAACATCGCCTGTAAGGCGAAACAATATTTTTTTTACGATATTTTCTGATCGCTTATTCTAAGTACATGTTTAAGGTATATGTTTAAGATATTTGTAAAATGTTTTTGTTTATTTTTGTTACTTAACATTGAATAAATATGTTTTTCGTATTATTAATTTTTTTTATAAAAGTCGCCTTACAAGCGAAGTTTACCATTAAGGAGCTAAAAAATATGTTTGCCATTCTAGGGTTAAATAAGGAATATACATATTTGTAAACATTCAATAAGACGTACATGCATGTGCTAGTCTTCGTATATGAGTTCTTTATCAGCCCTGTAACATTAATCAGCATGCAGTGCAGTTGGGTGTACATTTATCTGAAAATATGTCCTGTAGTAAGGCCTCTTTATTGTAGCATTTCCCTCTCTGTGTATGTATGTATTCGATCTTACTTACCTTCAATCATGCAAATAGTCGCTAAGTACAAATTTGAATATTTTTTCAGATAATGCTGAAGTTATGCAGAGAGTTTTTTTTTTTGCGAAAAACTAAAGAAAACTGAATTGAATGAACTTAAGAAAAACATTTATGCAAAATCTGAACTTCAAATAAGAAAAATATGAGGAGGTTAAAAACAGCAACAACCACAATAATAACAAGTCGGGGATGGTTTCACAGCGTTATAGTTGCAATTGATTGAACGACAAATGTTTAGGAGTATGTGGTGCAAGTGCACCAGTAAGAAAAAACGGAAAAGATCAAAACATTCGGTCGGCGTCATTGTATAGCGACAAAGTGCAAAATAACAAATCATAGTATAAAAAGCAGCAAAGGAAAATTACAAGTGAAAATATTTTATAAATGACTTTTCGTATACAACACCCTAGGAATATCTTGAAATATTCGCATTCATCGGTAACTTACATGTACAATCCAGTTGTTTAGACATCCTCAAGAGGCGGCACATCGTCAGCCAAAGCAGCAACTTCCAAAAGAAAGATACACACTACATTCACCGACTGTTAGGGGAGTGAGGACAGGCGAACATCAATCGTATAGTATGATATCTTTTGGTACTGTGGCGTAGTCTTTTGCAGAAGTGTAATGAATAATGCAAATCATGGGTGTAAACTCTGAATGTGTAAGAGGATGTAAGTATGTAGACACGTATGTATGTGTGAATGAATGAATGAATGAATATTTACTATTTATGTATATTGTATCTTTCTACTGGTAACTGAGTGTTATTTTGTGTTAACTATTGGTTGGAGATGAGGGTGCAGCAATAAAAAAATTTACAGCAGCATCAACTTTACATTCAACTTAAATATTTCGTAGGTTTCAACACCCATGTCGGCTCATTTTGCCTGAATGCTCAATGACAGACATTTCCATTTAGCTTTATTTACGTATTACATATTATTATTACGTATTATTTATTTGTATCAAAAGTATATTTTTAATGCACAACACCCATATTTAATTTTAAACACTTTTTAAATAGTGCGAATATGTAATTGTGCATAACAGCCATATCTTTTTTTACATGACCAACTATCTGACATATTTCCGGAACTAGCTATATTAGCTCAATGCCCTTAATTTTCTTTTACTTTATAAGAATGTAGGAAAAATAATCAGGACTTAACAACTTGTTTTTAAAATACATAAATCGGACGAAAAATTCATAATTAAAAATTTAAGTAAAAAAATTATCTACACCAGGTTCGTCAACGAACGCCGAAAGTGTCTTTTCTTACTAAAGTATAATTAAAGTTCAAACATACATATGTGGGATTAATCCCTAGATTGATATGATTGTGTGAATAATTTTAATACCGTAGACAGACGACATTATTCACTAATTTGAATAAGGATTTTCCGTGACAGACGACAGTTTCTGCATTTAAACTGCATTTAGGTAACAGCTGTTTGTTTGTAACCAACTGTTTTTTTTTTTTTTTTTCAAGTTCGTTTATTTATTTACAACTTATAATATGCTTACACTACAATAAACAATAGTCTACATATTTACATATTTACTTAAATACATTGTCCCGATAACGGGCACTCGAGTATTTTTTATATACAAATCTATATTTTTTTATTTTAAAATAAACTATATTCAAGTCGTGCTAAACGAGAGATTATATTAATTTGTAATGAAAAATATTAATATAAAAACATTACATATCTATGAGGTTAGTATAAAAAGTTATAGTCTAAGCTTAAAAATAATAAAAAAAAAGAAAATATTTTAGTAATCTATTCAGAATTTTCTGGTATTTTTGTTTTGAAGTTCTCGATTACTTAAACTCCTATCATATCTATTTGAATTATACAAAAAATTTGAATTGATAGCCTTATCATTAGCCCGTCTAAATTTGTGATAAAATATTGGAACATTATTTTCATCTTAAATAATATTTAATGTATCTAGGGACAAGAATGACTCTGGTGGACCTAGTCCTTTTTCAAGGGCATTTGAAATGTAAGCAAAACTTGTGTAGTATGGTGCCATTATTAAATTATTTTCGGTGCAGTATGAGCTTCTCAAAATGTAATTTCTAATTAGGTTAATAATGAAGTTATCAATTCTTATAACATTTGCTTTATTATATAGCTTTTTGTTTGAAATATATTTTAAATAATTGCTTTCCTTTGATCTAAATAACGATGTGCAAGCTCTTAAACATTTTCTTTCAAACACCCGTAGTTTTTCCATGTAGGCAGGTGATATGTTGAACCATATAGGACAACCATATGTAAGAATTGGTCTTATGAGCGATTGATACATAATTATTTTTACCGATGTTGTTATGTATTTTGAGTAAAACAGAGATTTGTACATGAAAAACGCTTTTTGTGCTCTTCTAATGACGTCTTTGACGTGTTCATTATAGTATAAAAATTTATCTATTTGTATGCCCAAGTATCTGACAGATTGTTTGTTCGTAATTAATATTTGGTTTACACTGGATATCAATTCGAACGATTTCCAATTCTTTTTTATGTTGGTGTTACATTTACCTACAGGGGGCCTAAATAAAATTGTTTCACATTTATTTATATTTAACTTCATAAACCAATCAACTGCAAACTGTTCTACAACAATAAATGATTCCTGAAGCTTTGCATTTATTTTTTCAATTGTTGTGTCGGCATGGTATATAACGATGTCATCTGCAAAAGCGATTATATTTTCAACTTTTTTAAGTAAGTCTAAAATAAAAATGTTAAAAAGAATTGGAGAGTTAACAGTGCCTTGTTGTAACCCATTAATTATTTTAAATGTACTATTGCTTTCGTAATTTTGGTAATTTGTTCTAAAAGTTTTAACGCTAATCATATTATATATAAGAACTATCATCTTGACTGGAAATTTAAGTGTTATAAGTTTGTAAATTAGACCTGGGATCCATATGTTATCAAAAGCTTTTTCCAAATCTATCAAACATGCTCCTGTATATAGCCTTCTATTCCAATTCCAACAAATGTTTGATGTCAAACAATGTACTGCGTTAGTTGTCGAGTGCTTATATTTAAAGCCGAATTGTTTTTCATTTTCTAGTCCCTTTTCTTTACAATACTTTATTATTATATTATTAATACATATTTCAAAGACTTTACTTATATTGGGTAGTAAGCTTATGGCTCTTAGATTATTTGGATCCCTTATATCTTTGTCCTTCTTTGGTAATAGGATTACTTTTGCCCTTTTCCATTTTACAGGAAAATATGAATTATTTAGCATATTGTTAAACAGATTACAGTATTCGAAAACTAAAATTTCAGGAATGTTTTTCAAAACTATATTTGGAATTCCATCAATTCCTGTAGATAGTTTAGTTCTAAGTTTAGCGAAGATATACAGTAATTTTTCTTTTGTAATGAAATAATCTTCTGCCTGCAAATCCGTTAATCTATTTGATTCCTTTGTGAACTAAAATTAGTTATTGTGGTTTGGTATCTTTCAAATTCTGTTTTTGTTTCCAAAAAACTATTGAAAGTGTCCACAACTTGTACTTGCGTCGAGTTATTTCTGTTTATTACCTTTTCAGAGTGAACCGATTCCAAAAAAGCGCCTACGGCGTCTAACATTTGGTCCTTTTCTCTTAAAATGAAATTATTTGAATCGTCCCTTTCCAAGTTATTTGTATCGATTGAAACGTTTTGAAGTAAATGTCCAAGCTGTTGTGGTATTTTTATCTCATCCAATTTTGACGGTTTTAGATTTCTAAATTTTTTCTTAGTTTCTTCGAAAATTTGCTTGGAATTTTTAGGGTCTATTTGTGTTAAAGTAGCCTGTATATTTTCATTTAATAATCGCACAATATTTTCCTTCAAAAGTTTTTTGATAAGTTTCAGTTTTACTTTCCGTAAATTTATTTCGCTTTCAGGTAACGTGTGCTCAAGTCTATTATGTTTTTTAATTATTGTTAATATTTTGCTTTTTTCTCTGTGCAGCTTTACTATAATTAGTCTTTTCAGTTTACTAAAGTTGTCTCGTGTCTGAAATTTGGGTGTTACTTTTTCTACTGCTTTTAAAATTATTTCGTTTATTTTGTCGATATGAACGTCTATTTCTGAATTGGAAAGATTTCTTGACGATGGTATAGGTTCGGTATTGTTCAATTGTCTTATAATATTGATTTTAAATTTTTTCCAATCTGTTCTTTTATAGTCATATATTACCTTAGGATTTTCTTCCATTAATGAAAAAAGTTCACGTTCTGTATTCATATATGTGGAAATTTTTAAAGCTTGATGATCACTGTCATAATCTAATGTTTCCAAACAATTCAGTGTGTTATTTTCTGTATCGATGTGTAGTCTACAGTTAGCAATACATACATCTATGTATGACCTAGACCTGGGTAATGATGGTAAATTAGAGGCGTAAAATTTACATCTAAAATTTATTTCGTTATCAGTTAACCACTCTTTCAGTTTCTTCCCCTTTGTATTGTCAGTATCGTTATTCCAGTCTCTGTGGCGTCCGTTCAAGTCCCCTGCTAGGATATAGTAATTTTTAATATTTTGTATATCTAAGGATAGAAAGAGATTATTCAGTTCACTACTAAAGTTACCGTCATTATTGCCTGAAGGATAATAAACAGAAATAATAAACATGTTTTTATTTTCTGCCATAGGTATACGCACTATACATGTTTCTAAAAACTGAAAGGTGTTAATCACACTGTTTGAATATGTGTGGTATTTTATGTTACTTTTAATTAAAATTGCTGTTCCACCCCCTCTTGTTGCTCCTGTTCTATCTTTTCTAATCATATTATAATTGTTAAAGCTCATGTTATGCCTCGCATTTAATTTTGTTTCGTTGAGAAGAACAATATCGGGACTGTGTTTTTCCAAAAAAAGTTGAAGGTCTAATCTTCTACTAATAAGTATAGGTGAATTAACGTTTATATGAATGATTTTGAGATTATTTTTCAAGAAAGTTCTCTGATTAGTATCCATTTTTATACACCTACCATAGAAAATATCGCATCAATGCGTGATGCCTGTAGATTTAGTTGTTTTTGGAGACTTGCCATTTGGTTATTTAGATTTAATATCATATTTTTTAATTCTAATAGGAAAGAATTATTATCAAAATTTATACCTATATTGTTAGTATTTTCTCTAACTACATTTGCAAAACTTGTTGTTGGCTTATAATTCTTGTTAATATTATTTAGACTATATTTATTTTCCTGTAATAAATTCTTCTTATTTCTAATTTTTTGCTGTAGCTCTTTATATTTTTCGCAACCTTTATATGAGGCAGGATGCCCATATCTATTGCATAGAACGCAGTATAATTTATCCCTCTCTTCTTCTGGAATGTTAGTTATTTCGCATTCTCCTCTTTTGTGGTTATTATTACATTTAACGCATCTAGTAGGTAAATAGCAATTGGCTGCGCTATGAAAAAAGCCTTGGCAATTACGGCATTGGGGGATCTCCGGCCTTCTTAGCTGTTCCCATTTTATTATTCTATAAAAAAGAGTTTTTATGCTCTTAAGCTTGTTGATGTTGCTTTCTGGGGTAATTTGTACCAAAAAGAAGGGTAATTTATAACCGCTCTTTTGTGACTTATTTGTTTGAAAGTTACTGACTTTAATAAATTTTAAATCTTCAGTTTCATAATTATTTAGTTCGTTCAATATGTCTTCAGTACTGATGTATGAATCAAGACCTTTTAACAGTAATGTTTTTGTTTTTGTTGCTTTTGGTGTGTAAGTTACAAAACTCGTTTGTGTTTTCACTAGATAAGTTTTGACTTTAGAATAATCTTCTAACGAGTTCATAAATAAAGTGTTTTTATTTCGAAATTCTTTAATTTTAAAGTCTTTTATTTTTAGTGCATTTTTGATAAAATCTATTAATTCTTTTGTGTCTATGTCTCTAACGTTTAAAGGTGGAATTTTTTTGTTTAGATTTTTTTCATTATTTGTTATTGTGTTTTTATTATTTATTGATTCAGAATTATTCTTTTCATTTATTTTCTGCATTTCGTTCATTGCCGAGATAGCAGTATTTAGTTGTTGCGTTTTCTTTTTTTTGTTTTTTACATGTTCTTCAAATTTTTTAAACAAATCTTCATCACATTGTTTATCATTATCAGTGTCAAGTATTGAATAATAATTATTTTTTTGTTGTTTGGATGTTGATTGATCCATACTTTCGTTTTTTCTTTTTCTCACATTATCAGTATCATTGTTATTGTTTTTTAGAAGTATGTTATTATTGTTTAATGAGGTTTGAGCATTGCGCTCACTCATTCCACAATAGCTTTAGTTGTTTTTTTTTTTTATTTTTTTTTTATTTTTTTTTTTATTTTTGATTTTAAGTTTTTTTTTTTTTTGCAGTAATGCAAAGGCAAAAAATAATGTTTATGTAAATATTTAATAAATTGTGTGTTCTTTGAAAATTTAGCATTCGATTTTTCTCCGCAATACGTCTGACTCTCATCACGGTCACGATCGACAATACCTTATTGAGGAATGTTTTAAATTATTCCATAAAGTGTTTTCTGTAGCCCAGTCTAAAAATCTTAATGGAACAAATGAAGCAACAAATAAATATTCATCCCGCGAATTTGGATCATTAAACTTTTGTTTGTAATTGCTATGGCCTGAACTACCATCAAATCCCCATTTAATTTCCAAAACTACATCATTTTTGGTTTCAAAATCATTTAAATCTAATAAACTTTTGGCTGTCATATTTAGAAAATTTTGTAATGGTATTTTTACTGACGTTTCTGATATTGATATATTTTCCGGAATATATTGTTTCTTTGCTTTTTGTAGACTATAATATGATGGAAAACAGTTATTGTGCACATCATTTACAACCGTTCGCATATTTTCATATTGTCTATACGATAGATAATTATCTATTAATAATGCTAAAGCCTTTTCTACGGAAATAGAAGTTTCCGGACTTGGGCTGGATACTCTTTGAACAGCTCTTCGTAATTGCTCACAAGATCATCTACCTTTCTTCTTTTGGTTCGTTCAGAACTTTCATTAAAGCCTACTCTTGGTCTTCCTTTACGACTTGTACTTGGTCCCTTAATAAATAAAAAAAACATGTTTTTTATTATATTATAAAAAATAAATATTCACATAATGATATTACAATGTATATATCTTCTTCTTCTTCCACTTCTTCTTCCACGTCAAAAAATGAATTTAGCTAGAAAAAGTTTTTGTTTTCAAACACAGATTTCTTTCTGTAGCATTTTTCCCAACAAATTTGCCTAATTTGCACTTGCCTTGACACTGAAAAAGTGAAAAAAATTGACTATTCTGCCAAGCTCTGCAAAAGAGACCCATTTTTTTAATGTTCATACTTGTATCAATATTATATTAAAGTATCAAAAATAAACTCGAATAAACTTTTTTTTAGACCTTTTATAAACTTGTAAGTTGTAAAAAATTTTCTCTCTGTTTACATTCAGAATAACGGTACAAAACACATGATGAATTAAATGTAAAAAAAATATGTTACCATATTTTAGTAATGTCATACTTTAATATTTATAAACAATTTATATGCATTATCGACAATTTACGTTAAATTAACCCATTTGTATATACGCTATTTTTCACGTTTTTTGTGTGCATATTGCATACTTACCAAAAACTTTCAACTTTGATTGGCTATAACTTTGTCAAAAATATTTTTTTTCAAAAATTCTTTTTCATTATTGTAATTTGGAATCTAGTTTATCAAACTGTTTTAGCAGATTTTTAAAATTCCAAAAGTCGTTTTTTTATTTTTGGCCGCTGACACCACATTCTGCCCCCCCCCACCCTCCCTCGTTATAAAATAAAATAAAACGTATTTATATATTTACAAACATTTATTTATTTAGCTTTAATGTTTTTTTTTTTTTGCAATGCTTTAGATATACAATATTTTTAGTTTGTCCATCAGGAGCAAACACATATACACGGGATATCAACCTTGAGCTTTGTTAACAGTCATCTTAAACGCTAATCGAACAGGAAAAAATTTTTTAAAATCGAATGGTAAATATGTTGGTAGCATTGGAATGCGTAGCAAAAGTACATCTGCACCTTTATATTTTCCTGTTATAATGGTCGCTTCTATTAAATTATTTCTCAGTTTTTTTTACTGCAAGTCGAGAGCAAGATCGATATTACGCAGTAAAATAAATGGCACTCCAATTTTAATTTGTAGTACATGTGGTGGAAACCCTGGCACATCGAGTGAATTTAATAACTCAACAGGATAATTAACGGCCTTACGGGTTGCTTGATTGATTTGATGCATTTTAAAGTGATATCCATCTTCTCCATATGGAAAAATAATAGGATACTGAAGCGCGTCATATAAGCGAGGCCATGCCCCTTTGTTCACTTACATAGTCAAGAATTTATTATTTCGTAAAAATATCGTATTGTGAAAATTTAATGACGATCGGTCCAGTAATTAAGACTATATTACGATTTTTCATTTTCCTAAAAAGGGGCGTGGTCCCACCCACTTTTCTCTTGGTACGTATTCTTAATTATGCCAATACCATATGTACCACATATCATTGACGTATGTAGGTCAACAAATTCCCAAAATATGGCGATTTAAATTTTTGGGTTATATGGGCGGTGCCACCCCCGTTTGTACTATCAAAACTTCAGAGTCACAGTAACATGCTGTGAAAATTTCAGGCAGATCGGTCCAGAGGTTTGGTCTCCTATAAGGTACATACAAACAAACACAAATTCAATTATATATATATAGATTTACACAAATACTAATATTCGGGATTTGTCAAATACAAAAAAACTACAATGGTTATAGGACTAGAATATCCTTATTCTGTTTTTTTAGCCTTAGTGCATATTTTATTAGTATTTTATATATTGTTTGAAAGACAATTTTATACATAATTTATTATTTTATATAATGTTTACCATTTAGGCTGAATTTCAGTTTATGGGGGACACCCCTAGAGAAAAAATCTAAATATGCCATCCCCTTCAGAATGTTCCCAGGAGTACGAAAATCATAATGAAAAAGGGGGCTCACGCCCCCTATGGGCGTGGCAGTCGAAAAACGACCCGGCCCACCTACGTAGACAATATGGGTATCAAATGAAAGCTAATGTCTTCACGATTCCAAAAATAGCCATAGTTGCCAGATCGGGCGGTTTTTGCAGCCGATACGGCCATTTTTGTTAAATAGGGGCGGGGGTGAAAAACGACCCATGCCACCTACTTAGGCAATATTGGTATCAAATGAAAGGAAATGTCTTCACGATTCCAAAAATACCCGTAGTTGCCAGATCGTCCAGAATTTGAGGAAGATATGTTAATTTTTATAAAATGGGGGAAGGACTTTTTTTGTTTATTTCTTTTTAGCTCGGCCAGAGGCCGAGCACTCGAGATCCCCGCCGTCTAGAATTAAGACATACTGGAGTTAAAAACCCCTAAGCCCGGCCGTAGGCCGGTCACGCAGAAAAACTTTACTAAGCGAAGCCAGTATAACAAATTTTCATTAATCAATCAGAAGCTTTCAAGAGTTTTCCTCGTTTCTTAATTTTGTACAATCCGCTAGACCCCGTGCCAGAGATTGTAGATGAGTCTGAAGACAGTGAAGATGAGGATGAAGACGACTAGATGCAGATGGCATCTTGGCCGTGAGAAGCGTGGAAACTCACAACTTTACGTGAGTTCTCATGCTTCTCCAAGGGGATTGATTTACTATGACCTCCACGCGGTAATCCCTGGGTAACGCTAACAATAGTAATTTTTTCGCACAAAATGCTCATTTTTGTTTGTTTTTAACAAAATATAAGCAAAAAAAAAAAAAAAAAAAAATTTCCCCCACCCCAAATTTTGCCAAAATGGCCATATCGGCTACAAAAATCGCCCGATCTGGCAACTACGGCTATTTTTGGAATCGTGAAGACATTAGCTTTCATTTGATACCCATATTGTCTACGTAGGTGCGCCGGGTCGTTTTTCGACTGCCACGCCCATAGGGGGCGTGAGCCCCCTTATTCATTATGATTTTCGCACTCCTGGGGTCATTTAAGGGGGCGTGGCATTTTTTTTTTTTCCCCAGGGGTGTCCCCCATAAACTGAAATTTTGCCACCATTTAACTTTGCCTTACTTAACAATTCTCACCATAATTTACAGAGTTTGTCTCAAGGTGAATTTAAATACTAGGTGACAGCGTAGCGCCAGCTGATTATTCATGGTGAATTTGAAAATGTCAAAAAGTTATATAAAAAAAAAAACTTTTTGACAGTGACGAAAGTTTTTCATATAGAAAAATGCCTGTTGTTCTTGCCTTGTTGTAATTGTTGTAGCAATGCTGTCACCTGGTATTTAATTTCACCATGGTTTGTCTGATTTTCATGACAATCTTGAGTGTAATTTAAGAATTTATAAAATTAAAAGAACATTTTTCCATATTCACAAATAGGTTAAGAAACAGAGCTTAAAAATGATAAGATTATAAGGTGAAACTTCTTTTTGTTGAATTTGATCTCAATAACATTATTTGCAAGAAACTTATGGGTTTAATAATATAAATGGACCAATTATGGACTGATAGCTTCTAAATTCAGTATCCACTAATGTGGTTTCTACGGATTTGAGGGTTATTTTGGTTGAATTTCATTTTAATAACGTTATTTACAAGAGTTCTATGGTTGTTTGTTATACTCGGAATTGGACTTAATTTAGGAGCTATTATTGACTGATTAATAACCGATATTAATATGATTTCTGAATTAAAATTTCTGATTCATATAAAAGTTGGTTCGATATCGATATTTATTGGACATTTTTGTGGGTTAAATTGTTTTTTGGAAATCATAGGCCGAACTTCTTAAATATTGGAATAGTGTATACATATGAGGATATCTTATAAGTATTTACTTATTTTTAATATTTTATTTTGACTCGAAAAATCTGGTACTTTTCCGGTAAAATTGAATTATTTTGTTCCATATTTATCTAGTTTTTGTTAATTGTTAATGAATTATATTTTACTCAACTTACTTATGAATTGTGCAATATATTTCATTTTAAATTTCTACTTGTAGTATATACATATGTGTGATAAAACGTTTTGTAAACAACATTAAAGTACGGTCACACTTGGCAAATATTTGCTGAAAAAGACGTAACCACTAAAAAAAATATATTTGAACTTTATTTATTTCGTTTATTTTAAAAAAAAAACTTCGTTTATTTAGGAACAACAAATATTTAATTTTATTTTATTTGATGTTGTTTGATCTTGCAATACTCTTATAAGAGTAAACAACATCAATAAAATGTGTGTTAAAACAAGTGGTTACGCTTTTTTTAGTAAATATTTGCCATTTGTAGCCATTATATTGACGATTACTGTAGTTGGTGTGTTGCTATGAGCGTTTTTAACACAAATAAATAGTATTATAGTAATATTGATTTGTGCAACTATAAATGTGTGTCGCACGTATGAACACATCAAAATATTTACATTTTGGGAATAAATATTACAATTGAAGATCCTGACACAATAATATGTTCGTCTCTGTCGGAAACTTTATATAAAATCAATATTTTACGTGACTGTTGTTTACGCTATTTCATTCCAGAAAACTTGTATCTCTTTTGTTTATTCATTGTTTCACATTGATAACGATCAATATATGTTTAGTACATTTGTTTTGCTGCTCAGATTAAAATTATATTAGTTAAGGTGCTATCAGACGGGATGTATTTTACATATGTACTGTCAAATTTTCCATCTGTAAAAGTTGTACACATCGTGTGATCAGTGGTGATATTCGAAACAATTAACAACCGGTTCGCTTAAAAAAAATTATATTTTTGCCAAATTTTGATAAAAATAACGAAAATTTTAAAGTCGCATCCCAGTAACAGACCTCTTGAAGGAAATGATATAAACTTTTGTTTAATAAAAAAAAAAGTTTTGATTTTGCAAAATAAAAGTAAAAAAAATTGCTTTATTTTTTTCTCAAAAGATTAAAGAAAACGCTATCGAAAACATCATCATCCAAGAAGCCAATGTATGACCAAAATAAAATTCATTTGTTTGTACGTTTGGACAATGAACAACTGAACAATATTGTGTTTGTTGCCGAGACTAATCACCTTGATAAATACACATTATATAAAACCGTTAAAACAAAAAACATAATCACCCCAACAAATTTCATATGGAATTTTTATTCACGAGAAGGGTGAATATGCAACAACCGGTTCGCAAAATTTTTAAAATTTTAACAACCGGTTCGAGCGAACCGGTCCGAACCGGCTGAATATCAGCACTGCGTGTGATACATATGAAACTTTGCATGTGTAAAATACATGTGGAAATACATATGTAATTTTTTCGATTAGAACACGCTCTATTTTTCTGTGGCAAATATAAACAAAACAGCTGATTTGTTTTGAAACAAAATTGTTTGAAAGAATATATTGGAAAGAAAAATTAAAGAAAATGAATTTTTCGATTTTTAATAAATTAAATTATGTTTATTGCAGTTAGATTGGCCAAAAGAAGCAATTCTTGAAATTTATAAACGTTAAAAAGGCAGTTTTTGTTTACATTTATAGGTTAAGTCATACGGAAAAACATAAGCACGTGTGATAGCAAAAATTATGAATCGTATGTAAAATGGAAATTTTGACATACGTACGGAATTACATATGGATAAGAAAAGTGACAGTACATATGTAAAATACATCCCGTCTGATAGCACCTTTAGATTTATGATATTTTATGATGTTGTGAACATGTAAAAATCAAGAATAAACACGTTGATACAATCGTTCTTGATGCTAAGTTGACATAGCATGTTTTCATCTACACAATAAAAACTAAATTTTTTTTAAATATATTCCGAATATACATATAAAAAAAGTAAATTTTTATACCCACACTACGATAGAGGGGATATTTGGCATATTACTTTTTTGGGAACAAGGACGGTTAGTGTTGAAATTGGTTGAAATCGGTCTATTATTTCACCTAGCAACCACACAAATGTCATGCGGAAATGCGACTTTATTGGTAATAAATATCTGATGTATGTTTTAGGTATCCACACAAATTTTGTCACAAATAAGTCTCGTCTCATCGAACTGTTCGGACGTGTTACTTTTAGTGCGGCTGAATTTTCGGTGAAAAAATCGTAATAGGTGAAAAAGTGCAATAGGTTGAAATAAAACAAAAAAGTGAAAAAATAACTCGTAATAGGTTAAAAAAAATCTACGGTAATATCGGTAATTAAAAAAACACTAAAAATCGCATAAAAATTGTATGAGTGTTCCTCTCAGATGTAATTCTGAGAAAGAGCTTAGCTCGTCTAGAAAAACTATATGGGTCTCTGAGGAAGAATCCATAAAAAAATCTGTGGAGAATTTTCTCACTACAAGAGCCGCAGAACGGCGTCGTTCCTGTTCGCCCAATATAGTGATTCCAACAGATGAAAAAACATCATCTTCATCAAACAGTGCAGTCAAACCAAAAAAACAAGTAGGTATGGATAAGTACATCACCGTTCTCAAGCGACAGAGGAGCCCGAAGTCTGCTCAAGTGTCATCAAATGCAAAAGCTCCTAAGACCGTGAGTAATGATCAAAATAGGTTTGCACTCCTCCAGACGGATGAGCCAGAACTTCCTAAGAAGACGTTTAAGCCCCCACCAATTTATCTGAGAGAGCCCACTTCCAGTAAATTGGTACAAAGAATTGTTTCGGTAATAGGTGAAAATATGTTTAGCGTAACATCAATTAAACATGGAAATATCAGCGAAACCAAAATTCAAGTGAAAAAGGAAGATGATTTTCGAAAATTGTCCAACCAGTTGGAGAGGGATGCTAGGGATTTCTATACCTACCAGCGCAAAAGGACTCCAAGTCGTTCTAAAGGGTATAGACCCATGTGTTGATCCTGCGGAGATAAAGACCGGCTTAATGGACAAAGGGTTCAAAATTAAGAGTGTTGTGAATATTAGAAACCGCGAAAAGATTCCACAGCCTATGTTTAGGGTGGAATTGGAACCTGGAGATGTTGTCTTAAAGAAAAACGAGTCCCATCCAATCTACAATCTCATTTATCTTCTGCATCGTAGAATTACCGTGGAGGAACCGCATAAGCGCATTGGACCCGTCCAGTGTGTTAATTGTCAAGAATTTGGCCACACCAAAGCGTACTGTAAATTGCCGTCTGTTTGTGTTGCGTGTGGGGAACTACATCCAACTGCTCAATGTAATAAGTCCAAAACTGACGTAAAAATAAAAAATGCAGTAACTGCGGCGGTAATCATACTGCAAATTATAGAGGTTGTCCAATTTACACTCATTTGAAAGCCATAAGTACCAACAAAACGTCAGTATTACCTGATCATCGTCAACAGCCTATTTTGGCATCGAGTGACAATTTCCCGCAATTGTTACGGTCCACTAGTCATGTAAACGCGCCTAGTTCTAGACAAGTTTCTTACGCTAACGTGGTTAAATCTAATATGCCAGGTTTGCAGCAGGCACCTAAATCACAATATTACGAGCCTAATATTAACACTCTAGAGACTACATTGCAGACACTTGTCCAAACTATGAACACTTTCACGACCACCATGACATCCATGATGCAGGAAATGCTGAAAATGCAATCCACTATCTTACAAGCCATTTTAAAGAAATGATTTGTTTAAAAATTTGTTTTTGGAATGCGAACGGCCTCCGCCAACATAAAAACGAACTGGAACACTTCCTGATGGATAAGCAGATTGATGTCATGATGATTGCTGAAACTCACTTGACGGCGACAGCGTACTTCAAAATTAATGACTACGTGTTGTATGATACTAAAGATCCCCGCGGAAGAGCATGTGAAGGATCGGCAATTCTTATAAAGAACAGAATAAAACATTATTTAATGAACAACATATGTGAGGATTACCTACAAGCAACAAACATTTGTATTGAATTCTGTCAATACAATTTTGTTTTATCATCAATTTATTCGCCGCCTCGATTTTCAATAAAAGAACACCAATACTACAGCTTCTTCAATTCCCTTGGAGCTAGATTTTTAGTTGCTGGTGACTTTAACGCCAAACACACTTTTTGGGGTTCACGTCTAGTGACCCCGAAGGGTCGTGAACTCTTCAACACCATTGCCAAAATGGGATTAGATGTACTCTCAAGCGGGCATCCCACCTACTGGCCGACGGACCGACGGAAGATTCCCGATGTTATTGACTTCGGAGTAGTGAAAAATATCCCTGTAGAATCGATACAAGTGGAGCCTTCATTAGACTTGTCTTCAGATCACTCTCCTTCTATTATTTCAATGCGTTTCCTTCAAGGGAATGGCTCTCCATTTCGGGACATATCTAAAACCAGAGTAAGTTGGATAAAGTATAAAAAGTATTTAAGTTCCCACTGCACGGAAAATGTAGTGTTGAGAACTACCGAGGATATTGATGGGTCGATTGGCAAGTTTACTGAGGACATACGAAGAGCTGTACATCACGCCTCCACATACGACGTTGAGTGCAGAAGTGGGACAAATAGAACTTATTTCGCTGAACTCGATCATCTCCTGTCAGAAAAAAGAAGAGTTAGAAGAGAGTGGCAAATTCACAGGTCTCCTGAACTGAAAGCTAGGCTACGGGTATGCAGAGATATACTAAGACAATTCTTAGAAACCCAAAGAACGGCCTCATCGTCTTATCATCTTACTTACTTGGAAGGTCTTGATAGTACCCCACAATCTGACTACTCGTTATGGAGGGCGGCAAGAGGTTTAAAAAGACCAGTGAGAGGAAAACCTCCTTTGCGAAATCCGACTGGTGACTGGGCTAGAAATGATTCCGAGAAAGGGACATTATTTGTTAACCATTTGAGAAATGTGTTTACTATAAACAACTCAAATAATAACGAATCTGATTTGCCACCACTTGTTATAAGGCCTCCTGTACCCCTAAGACTAAACTTTCGTGATGTCCAAAACGCTATTGGTACTCTGAACCTTAGAAAGGCTCCAGGTATGGATAAAATCAGCAATAAAATGCTTGTGGAGTTACCTCGTGTAGGAAGAAGAATTATCCTCTTTATCTTCAACGCTATTTTACGCCTAGAATACTATCCTGCAGATTGGAAGGTGTCTATGATCACTATGATTCCTAAGTCAGGGAAGGACCACACCAAAGTGGAGTCATATAGGCCAATTAGCCTACTGCCGACAATTTCTAAACTGTTCGAAAAATTGTTAATGACTAAGTTGACTCCAATTCTGAATGACACTGAATGTATTCCAAATCATCAATTCGGATTCAGAGCTAAGCACAGTACCATCGAACAAACTCACAGATTGGTAAATGTGATAAGAGGGTCGTTTGAAGATAAAAAATACTGCTCCGCCCTTTTCATTGATGTGTCCCTAGCGTTCGACAAAGTTTGGCATGACGGTTTAATGCACAAAATTAAATTAACTCTGCCTGCTAACACCCATAAACTCATGGAAAGTTATTTATACGGTCGCAAATTTAAAATCAAAGAAGGCAATTTTTTAAGTACCGCTCAGCCAATTGAATCAGGTGTGCCACAGGGTAGCATACTGGGTCCTACTTTATATTTGATATATGCCTCCGACATGCCGTCAGACCCCAAAATCCATACGTCAACTTTTGCAGACGATACAGCCTTTATCAGCGTCCATAAGGACCACCAAGTTGCATCACAGAATTTGCAGAATTATGTTTATAAACTAGAGAATTGGCTAGAGCTTTGGAAAATCAGGGTAAATGAACAAAAATGTATTCATATCACTTTCACATTGCGAAAAGATACCTGCTCATCCATCAGAATAAATAATCAAATTATTCCTCAATATAATGAAGTCAAATACCTCGGCATTCACCTCGACCGCCGTTTAACTTGGAAGTCTCATATTGAAGCGAAACTTACACAAATGAGATTAAAAGCAGTGCAACTTAATTGGTTAATCGGCAGAAACTCTACATTGAAATTGGATTGCAAACTTTTGTTGTACAATGCAATTCTAAAGCCAATCTGCTGTTATGGAATTCAATTATGGGGTACTGCCTCAGCATCAAACATTGAAAAAATTCAAAGGGGTCAAAATAAAATTCTACGTATAATTACTGCAGCACCATGGTATGTTAAAAATTCTCGAATCTACAAAGATCTAGGCGTGCCATTAGTAAAAGTCGAATTTACAAAATATGCGTCAAAGTATGTCAGCAAACTTGAACACCATCCAAACCACTTGCACGAGACATCCTTAACTTTACTGGCCATGTTCGGTTGAGAAGGAGGGATACCCTTGTTTTAACGCAAGCGCAAAACAGATGACTGGATCAGTGGATATAAATTTTTTGTAGTATCATAATATTTTGTCTAGCACTGGCTGGACTTATTATTTTCTTTTGGTATTAAGATTCGAAAACTTATTGTCATTTCATTTCTGAAGATCCAATAAATAAATTAAATGTATTAAAAAAAAAAAAACCTATTACCGAAACAATTCTTTGTACCAATTTACTGGAAGTGGGCTCTCTCAGATAAATTGGTGGGGGCTTAAACGTCTTCTTAGGAAGTTCTGGCTCATCCGTCTGGAGGAGAGCAAACCTATTTTGATTATTACTCACGGTCTTAGGAGCTTTTGAATTTGATGATACTTGAGCAGATGTTGGGCTCCTCTGTCGCTTAAGAACTGTGACGTATTTATCCATACCTACTTGTTTTCTAGGTTTGATTGCACTATTTGATGTAGAAGGTGTTGATGTTCCTTCATCTATTGAAATTACTATATTGGGCGAACAGGAACGACGCCGTTCCACGGCTCTTGCAGTGAGAAGATTCTCCACAGATTTTTTTATGGATTCTTCCTCAGAGACCCATTTAGTTTTTCTAGTTGAGCTAAGCTCTTTCTCAGAATTACATCTGAGAGGAACACTCATACAGTTTTTATGTGATGTTTTTTTTTTTTTTTTTTTTTTTTTTTTTTTTATATTTTTACCTATTACGATTTTTTCGATGAGACGAGATTATATATGACATTTTTTTGAAAATCGGACTATAATTCACTATAGCGCCCATTTAAGAAATAAAGTCTTAAAAATCGAATAAAATTCAACACAAATAAGTTTCATATATAAAAAATTCGGCAATTAGGACACTTTTCATGTTCTTAATAGCTGAAAGTGAATACACACGTTATTGCGCACAAAAATTTGCACACTCAACTACTGTCAGGAATTCCCATAGCGTTGCATAGTAGTAGTATGTTTATGGATGTTCCGGACAGTGTTGCCACTACCAAAAAAATTTTGTAACCAAAAAGTTACAAAATGAGAAAAAAATAACAAACATATTTTTATAATTATTTAGTTTGTTTTTTTTTACCTTTTATTTTTCAGATGATAATTCTTCGGTTTAATCTTGTTTAATCTTAAACCGAAGTTAAAAAATATTATTGAAATTAAATAGATTCAAATATGAACAAGTTCGAGTGCTATATTCGGCTGTCTTAAATATCCTCCACCTAAACGTATTAAGAAATACACTGTTTATAGGACTAGAATATTCCCTGCAAATAACGCGACTAGTCCATACATGCATGTAAAGACTAGTCCAAAGAGGAGTAGGAGTACTCCAAAACTACTCCAAATATATGAAAAAAAGGTGGTCCATTTAACATTGCGATGTCCTAGGACTGGACCCATCGGAGTAGTCCCAAAACTACTCCATGGAGTACTCACGAGGGTTAGTTTTAAACAACAACAACAACTCAATATGCAATCGTGTTAACACGAAACCATGTCGTTTAACTACAAACTCTTGTTTAACTATGACATGGTCCATGACTGCATTACATTGGACCATGTTGTGAGTAGTCCATATCATCTAAAATGGATCACGTAGTCCAATATTATTTGCAGGGTTCTTATTCTGTGTTTTCTATTCAGTCTTAGTGCAAATTTTATTAGTATTTGTTATATTGTTTGAAAGACAAATTTATCTAATTTTGAGCATTTATAATTGATGCAATTACCGATTTTTACAGTAATTTACAGAGTTTGTCTGATTTTCATAATACTCTTGAGTGTAATTTAACAATTCATAAAATCAAAAGAACATTTTTCCATATTCACGACAAGTTAAGAAATAGAGTATAAATGATAAGATATAAGTTGAGGTTTTTTTTTATTTACAGAAGATTTATGGATAGCATAGTGGAAGTGGGCCACTTATGAACTGATAACTTCTAAATCCAGTATCCACTAATTTCGTTTCTACGTATTTGAGGCTTATTTTAGTTAAATTTTATCTTAATAACGTTATTTACAAGAGTAGTATTGTTGTTTAGTATGCTCTGAAGTGGACTTAATTCGGGAGTTATTGACAGCTACAAAATCCAGTAGCTTAATTGCCGTATAACCGATACTAATATGATTTCTGGATTAAAATTACTGATCTATATAAAAGTTGGTTCGATATCGATATTTATTAGACATTTTTGTGGGTTTATTTGTTTTTTGGAAATGGTTCTTATATGGCAGCTATGACAAATTATGGGCCGATCTTCTTAAATTTTGGAACAGTTATTTTTATGCATATGAGGATATTTCACGTCGAATTTCAACATAATAACGGTATATTTAAGATATATATTAGTATTAACGTGGATTTCGGTAGTGGACCTTATGTGGGGGATATAGTCAAATATGGACCGATATTCTCAAAATCCAGCAGTTTGATTTTGGCATGCATGTAAATGATCCGTGTAAAATTTTGGATTGGTACCCTTATTTATAAGAGATTTATGTGTATTGAAGTTATTTTCGGAAGAGGGCTTTATACGGGGGATTCGGTTACAAATGGACCGAAATTCACAAAATTTTGCGGGATGATTGCTGTATACATATATGTAATGATCTGTGTTAAGTTTTGAATCGGTACCGATATTTATAAGATAATGCCTTTTTTTGGATGTGGGCCTTGTATGGGAGCTATGACCAATTATGGGCCGTCCACCATAAAATTTAGTAGAACAATTTATTTACCTATAAGGATTATTTATGTCAAAATTTAGACGTTTAACATTATTATTGGTTGGTTGGTTTACGTGGTAGTTCACTACGTGCGAACATTTAAGTAGAGTCGAAGGGACCTCGTTTTAATAAGACCACACCACTCGTCAGATTTAATGTCGCTTACTCATAATGTAACTAAAATGTGTGCAAAAAGTCTAGCTTGCTACACCATAAATTGTAGCTGTGAGATATCTCAGTAGGTCATTAAATTTTGATCCGGCTACCTCACCAAGGTTGTTCAATGTATAGTTTCCCATGCATTTTTGTCTCTTGACAATCAGGGCTGGGCATTCGCAGAGAAGGTGGAAAATCGTTAAAAGGGAGTCCCAGGCGATTAGCGTGCTTGTCTGACGTCCAGTGTCCCGTTAATACTGCCTGCAACCTTGATATATGCTTTCTATTCCGGGTTATGAGTTGCATAGTACGTTTCTCGTTAAAAGATGGCCACATCAACTTGGCTACCCTACATGTGTCTAAATTACGCCATCTATACTCAACATTTGTAAGAAAATGTCTGAAGATGATACCTTTGATAGTCCCCAGTAGAATTGCTACTGAGACCACATCGGAGATATCTAATGCAGACAATTTCTCGACCAAAAATTTGCCCAAGATATTTGCATATATCGCCTTTTATCAGCGATTTTATGTAGCGAACCTGCAACAGTTTAGGTTATATTAAAGTTTATATTCTCTACAATGTGATAATTACTTACATACAAATCCTTCTGGATTGTAAGTATACATGAAGTTGGCTCTCTGAAGATATAGGGAAAACCTGCATAACTGTGTCGCACTTTATGTTCAGCAAGGATTTCGCATATTTTTATATTTTACTGATGTGTTTCTTGTTGTTGATGTTCAAGCATTTCTGTTAAAGGTTTTAGATTAGATTGAATATAATTTGAGAATTAATCTGTTGTAAACACTTACCTTTCATGTCGTCTAGTTTTTTATTAAGGGCTGCACAGCCATCACACTTTGAACCACCTAAAGGTGCTATCAGACGGGATGTATTTTACATATGTACTGTCACTTTTCTTACCCATATGTAATTCCGTATGTGAGTCATTCCATGCCAAACGGTACGAATTTGGGAAAAAAATTTAACGCAATGATTCCGATTTTTATGGAAATTTGCAGATTTAGTCCTCTACAAATTGTACTTCATCCCCGATGAGAGCGCTTTGACAAAGCAAAAATAATTTCTGGAACTCTTGGCTACCACGCATTCATTCCACAACCCGATAAAAAATTTAAGTTCAGACAACATCATCTTCTGAGCAGTACTGTATTAAGACGGTATACAACGCATAACATTTATTTCTTCACTGTATTTTTTGTATTCTTTTTTACTGTAAATATTACACATGACTGAACTACGTTTTCTTTGTTTTTTGTTGTTGTTTGTATCTTGTGTTAATAAACTATCGAAAAATATATTTTTTTCTATATTCACAGAAATTTTTGTTGCTCGTGCAAAAGGTATAAGGTAAAAAAAATCGTTAAAAATAGAACGCATTATTTCACCACTTTAAAACTCACACAGTCTGTAAAAAAGACCTATAAGAACATACTATCAAAATTTAAACAAAAAAGATGTAATCAGTTTGAAAATCGAAATAAAATGATACAAACTTAATGATTACAAACTTAAAAAAATGCTATGGGGATATGTCACACCGCTTTGGTATTTTAGAAGAAATTGAAATTACCTTCAAAACAAGGTATAGCACATTAAAATCGGTCCAGTATTTCAGGAGTTACATGCGATTGAATGAACGCACCTCTTTGAAAAAATCGCCATTTCACCAAAGTTCAATTGGTCATAACATTTGAAAAAAAAAAATTATATTTTTTTCTTGAAACACGTATAAAATATTTTTAAGAGAAGAATGCATACACAAACTGCCGAAGCAATCCAAGTTAGTGATGTAAAAAATACGTACCGTTTGACATGGAATGACTCATGTATGTCAAAATTTCCATTTTACCTTCGATTCATAATTTTTGCTATCACACCTGCTTATGTTTTTCCGTATGACATAACCTATAAATGTAAACAAAAGCTGACTTTTTAACGTGTATAAATTGTTTTAATTATAATGCTGCTGAAATTATAAAGTTCTTAAAAGTAAAATGGATGTAACAACTGCTAATAAAATAATTGTAGCGTAATTGTGTTTGGGATTGTAGAGACACTCATAAGTTTGCAACAACCCAATCATTTCAAGAATTGCTTCTTTTGGCCAATCTAACTGCAATAAATATAATTAACATGATTTAATTTATTAAAAATCGAAAAATAGTTACTTTTCCATGTTCATTATCCATTTTCTTTAATTTGTCTTTACAATATATTTTTTCAAAAAAATTTGTTTCACAACAAATCAGCTGTTTTGTTTATGTTTGTCACAGGAAAATAGAGCGTGTTCTAATCGAAAAAATTACATATGTATTTCCACATATATTTTACACATGCAAAGTTTCATATGTATCACACGATGTGTACAACTTTTACAGATAGAAAATTTGACAGTACATATGTAAAATACATCCCGTATGATAGCACCTTAAAATGCAAATGCAAAATTATTAGTACACTAGAGCCCCGATTTGCGTCTATCCTATTTGTGTCGCTGTTCTAAATGTGGTTTAATCCGATTTGCGTCGTTTTGATTTCGATTTGTGTCGACTTTGAAATATTGTGTCAATACATTTGTATAGAAAAAAATTGATTCGATTTGCGTCGTTTAGGTTTGCGTCGCATTTCCCCGGTCCCTATTAACGACGCAAATCGGGGCTCTAGTGTATAAGCGTTGAAGAAACTGTGTACAGTCGCATTAACTCACCAGTTGTCGAAAATAATTTTATTTTTGAAGCCGTTGTTGCGATCACGGATTATGAACAGCTGTGCAAAATTGGTATTAGTGCAAATTGAGATTTAAAAGGAAAACATAAAAATTTGTATGTGATTGATTTTAAGAGAAATTGTTCTTTTTCCCCTAAAACTAGTCTTGAAATAATAATCGCAAGTTGTATGGAATCAATAGGTTCTTTATAAAAACTATTAATGTCCAAAACTCTTTTGCCTTCAACAATATTATTTTCTCCTTCTATAAAGCCAACTATTTGAATATGAATATTTAAATCAACTGCGCAAACATTGTTTAGGCTGGTACATGAAAAGTAACAACGATTAAAATAAACACCTTTAATACCCTTTTTGGAGCGTATAAGCCCATTTTTGCTTCTTTTATAAATGTTTCATGTCTTTCATTGTTTACAATTTGTTGAATTATGTGTGTAGGCTTTTTGACGTGTTTTTTTTTTTTTTAATTTCTAAAGTCTGTTTTCAAAATCATATGCAGAAAATTCTGAAAGCGTTCCATATTTTGCTGCATCTTCCGCTATGTGTAGCAAGCTGTGAACATTAAATGAAACATTTTCTTCTCCAAATATCATTCGAAAATTTTCCACAAAAAGTTCCAAGGCAGCTTGCGCTTGTTGGATATTACTTTTTGCATGCCGGGGACAACATTCTGTACTGTAATAGCAGAAATTCGTAATAAAAATCGCTATCAACTATCTCTTGGAAAACAAATGGAAATTCGTGGCCTTCCAATTTGAAAGCTCATTTAATGATCTCTTCTTTCGGAACAAATTTTTTAAGGTCTTGCAGCTGTGTTGATATCTTTTCAACGTTTTTTTTTTTTTTGATAATTTAGGTTGAGTTTGTCGATTTACTAGACGTACAAGCATTTTTCTCATGATCCCAAGTTCAATTAAATGCATGCTGTCTAGAGGAGTTTGTGAAATCATTTTAAAATCAATACGTGGTAAATGGTGTTCTGGATACTTTCTTGCATAGAAGTCATCATCTGTTATGGGATAACCAGATGTAAAGTAGTATGTTAAAACATTTTTCACTTTTTTTGCTTTCTGAGTGCATTTCATACCTCCGTGACTTGAAGTATGTCCAGGAAAGCCACATACAAAAGACCTTGCCGGGGTATCGCATACTAAGCATCTAAAAATCATACATATATTTCGATTATTTATGTTAATATAACCATCTAAATGCTTCAATTCTTCCACGAAATCTTCCAAATTAATTTGTAATAAAAGGTATTAAAAATACCTTTCCAACGATATATTTCATGATTATAAAATATGGACCGAATATGGGTTAAATCCGAAAAGAATATCTTTTGACCCGAATTTATTTGTTTTTTGGAAATGATTCTTATATGGCAACTATGACAAATTATGAGCCGATCTTCTTAAATTTTGGAACAATGATTTTTATGCATATGAGGATATTTAACGTCAACTTTCAAAATAATAACGTTTTAAGATATATATTAGTATTAAAGTGGATTCCGGTAGTGAACCTTATATGGGGGAAATAGTTAAATATGGACCGATATTCTCAAACTCCAGCAGTTTGATTGTGGCATGATTGCAAATGATCCGCGTAAAATATGGATTGATATCGGTATTAATAAGAGATTTATGAGTGTTAAAGTGATTTTCGGAAGAGGGCTTTATATGGGGCATACGGTTAAAAATACACCGAAATTCACGGTACCGATATTTATACAATATATATAGGGAAAACTGTCTTTTCCAGATGTGGTCCTTGTATGAGAGCTATGACCAGTTCTGGGCCGGCCACCATAAAATTTAGTACAACAATTTATTTGCATATAAAGATTATTTATATCAAATTTTAGCCGTTTACCGTAATTTATATATGTTTTATACGTATTTAAGTGAATTTTGTAAGTGGACTTTATATGTGGTCTATGGTCAAACATAGACCGAACTAAAAAAAAAATCGTTTTGCGATTTGTTTTTGTATAAAACTTATTTTGCTGAATTTTGTCTAGATATTCCAATTTTATAGGCATTTATTTATCATTAAGCCATATTTTGGGAATATATATATTTGTATAAGGGCTATGAGAAATCATGGACCGATTCTTACTATTTTCCACTTTCTGCTTTTATCATAAAAAGAACGTATACAAAATTGCATGGTATTATCTGCAATATATTTCAAAATATTGCAATAAAATGTACAAAAAATATCAAATTTTTATGGTTGACCTAAACCGATTTTGCTGATTTTAAATAGCAAACTTTTCGAAAGCACTTCTGACAGAATTATTGAAGGTTTGGATCCCGAATATATCTGGGGACTTCAAAAAATTGATTTCAACAGACAGACGGACATGGCTTAATCGACTCCGCTATCTATAAGGATCGGAAAATTATATTGTGGAAATTATACACGGAATGACAAACTTATATATACCCTTCTCATGAAGGTGAAGGGTATAAAAATCGACAAAAAAAACGGAAAAATAAAGTCACATGTACTTATTCTTAAAGAATTCTGAATTTTTGTTATTTAAATTTATTTGGCTGAATATGCTTTCGACGTTTTGTTAAAATAGGAGTTTTTGTAGAATTTCCCCGTTAAAATTCAAAAATTGTTTCCTCTAAAAATTTTAGGCCATGGAATTCAGCATTTAAAATTGCTTTTTATGTTTACAGATAAATAAGTAATTTCTACTATTATTTGGATTTATTATATTTAAACTTAAAACTTGTCAATAATTAAGAAAACACTATTATTATTTAGATTTGTTTTTGAAATATGTCATGTTCTTCTTAATACTTATCATAAATATTAAATGAGAAAAATAGTTGTTGTCTCAGAGAATATTGTAACAAAAACATTAATAAAACAAACAAATGATAATGAAATTCAGAAAATAGTTATTTTCAATGAAAAAATCGTCAAATCGTCACTTTGCTATTTTTGAAACAAAAAATCGTCAAAATGACGATAAATCGCTATTGTGTTAGTTCATGACTGTTCATCTTTTATTTTGAAGTAAGACATTACATCCAGTTTAATAAGCTTTCTTTTTCGTGGCCAGCCGTTTCTAACATATGTATTCACAAATCTTTGCAAACTTTGCATCACTATTTGTATGTTCCCTAAGAACATCAATTTTCGCAAAAGGTATTTCTACACAGAAAAAATTATGGCCAAAAAATATTTAGACAAATTGATTATTGAATTTATTTTTACTTTTTATAATTTTTATATTTGATTCTATTAAATTTTTTGTGTGGTTTTCACGTTTTTAACATAGCAATGTTGTAAACCTTAAATATAAAATAAAACAGCTACTTTAGTATCCAGTTTAGTATATTTTCGTATGAAAATTTAAAAACGTTCTTAAATTAGCGTTTTATATATGTTGTATTTTAAGTTGTATGCAACATTCTTTCGTTTACGAATAAAACAATACATTATAAAAAACATTGATTCTTACAATTCACTCAATTATAAAAGAAACTATTAATTTCATATATAAAATTTGCCAACATTATTTGCAGGAATAAGTCTATTTCATACTGTAGACCAAGAGTAAAGGGCTGCTGTAAACTTAAAGAGAATTTTAAGAAAAATAGAGAGAAGTTTTGAGAACAGTATTCATGAGCAGTGTTGCCAGAAAAATTGCACTTAGAATCCCCAGTTTTGGTTACTTTGTCTCGAAAAAATTTAACGCCGTATTTTAATAGGCGTTAGATAGAAAAATTTATTTAACAAAAATAAACGTTACAATAATATATAAGGCATTTTTCACCTTTTTTTTCAAAGTATTTTTGGCGGCGTGATGCGTTCAGTATAAGCAAAATGAAATTAGGGGAAACAAGTCAGAGTGTTATATTCGGCTGTGCCGAATCTTAGTTATTAAGAGTTGAAAAATTTTTGGCAATTTATATATGTATATGTCATTTATAGTATGTATAATTTTAAAAAAATTTCAGATTTTTTAATTTTTTAAAAAAATTTCTATTTTTTAAAATTTAAATTTTTTTAAAAATTTCTAATTTTTATTTCAAATTTTTTTAAAATTTCTAGTTTTTTAAAACTTAAACATTTTTTTTAAATTCTAATTTTTGAAAAATTTCTAATTTTCTAAAAATTTTATGTAAATTTCCCCTCTTGAAAGTCTGTCACCAAATAAATAGAAGCAGAAATTCCTAATTTGGAAACAAATCCCCATATCTGGCTACACTCCTCATGAGATCTAACAGCAACAAACATGTTAAAATCGCAATTTTAAAATTGTAATTGACGCCACAGACGAAATTTGTCTGATGCTTGACACTATCAATGTTAATGTTTTAAAGTCTGTAGTCAGCGTCGTTCATTGTGATCATGATTTTGTTTTTTCTGGAATAGAGAAATATATAACGGTAATAAATTCTGTGTCATTTAAAGTATGCAAAGAAATCATTTAAAGTGTGGAAAAAATCATTTAAAGTGTGGAAGTAGTATTAAAAAGACAGGTTTTTAAAAAATATAAAATATAAGCAGTTTTCAAGATTAATTAAAATAAATGATCTATTAAATACATGGAATTTAAGTCATTTGTATGATAAATTAAAAGGCAAGTAGAAAAAGAAATACATTTCATTCAAATACATATCTAATTGTTATTTTTTTTAGATGAAGGCATAACCATCGATAGTACTGCAGAAATTTTTAATCTATGGCCAGAATATGAAAATCCTTCAGGTTTTCATTTGGTAAGTCATATAGTGTTATACACTAATATAAATATTTAACCATTCGGGGACAATAGTGTAATTGAAAACGCATATTTACAAGTTGTAATCGAAGCATTAACAACGCATTGTAGCAACTTGCAAACGCCTGTTTTTAACTTAAAAACTATTGTCTTGCAATAATAACTTTTTATAAAAAAAATTTATATGTCGTAATATTATCTGTAGAAAAATGTTTATATCGAAAAATTTTCTATAAAATATTAAACTTTATAGTGAAAATTTTCGGACGTTAAAATTTTTACAGAACATTTTTGAGACATTAAAGTTTAATAAAAAATTTGTATTATTAGTATGAAATCAGTAAAGGGTATATACGATTTGGCATATCCGAATTTACAGCGTTTAGTTATTCCTTCTTTCCTTCCTGTTTTGTAAAGTTATTTCATGATTTCTTGTATATTTATATTTTTTGATATTTATAGATCAATATTGACTTCTCATTGAAATTTCCTTTGGCAAAAAGTATACATGACAAGTGGACACGGCATAAGGAACAAATTTTGATTGCAATAAAGTCAAAAATTCAAAATGCGCATATTTCCAGGCAACTTCTAGAATTGGAAAATAAGAATACTGGTAAAATGCATCATCACAAAAATACATACATACATATTTATATTAATAATAATATTAATTCTATGTTTTTGTAGAGTTGCAAATTTTCATCATTTTTTGGTCGCTTCACCACGTTTTTCCACCACACCAAAAAGCTTCAACCGAGCTTAGCGGATCAAAAATTCGCAAAAAACACACTATTTCTGATTCCCAAGAAGGTTTTGTAACAATGGCCTCATCAAAGGAAGAACTCGAAATGAAATTAAAGTTATTGAAATTACAATGCCGCAACATACAACCAAAATTGCTACTAATTGCTGACTTGGATAATATTCAATCAATTTTTGTCTACATCGATGATGTAAATATCCATTTTTAACTTTTCTACATGCTGTTGACACTTTATTTAAAACTTTCTTTCTTTTCAATCTAAAATATCCAGAAGAATCGGAAATATTTTATAGTTTTGTACAATAATTTTTTTACGAAATACCTACATCCACAAATTTTTAATATTATAAATATTGATCTGATGTATAGATTTTCTTGTAAATATTAATAAAAAACAATTTATAGAACTGAATAATACATTTGTTTGATATTGGGACAAAATTTTTATAGAATTGAATAAAATTTTATTTGAAATTTGGACAAAATTTTTATAGAAATGAATAATACATTTGTTTGATATTGGGACAAAATTTTTATAGAATTAAATAATATTTTATTTGAAGTTTGGACAAAATTTTTATAGAATTGAATAATATATTTGTTTGAAGTTTGGACAACAGTTTTATAGTATTGAATAACATTTTTAATAGAATTTATTTTTCATTTTAAATTGCAAAATACTTTACCAAATTTACGAATTTCGTTATAGGTCCCTTTTTAAGCAAAAATTTGTTTGTTTGTGCGAATTTCGTTATTGAAATCGACTTTCAGTTTTTTCTGTGTAAGCAGCTTGCCAATAAGTTACAATGAAGTGAAATTTCAGCTATTAGCAGTTCTTTTCCAGGCTTGTATTAAACTGAAAGATTATATAATTGTAAACGAAGCATAAATCTTTGAAGTCTTGCCGGAATTTTATATAGGGGTTTGTCAAACAAATTGACCAACGGTTTATGATCCGTCTCAACCAAAATCTTCGATCCATAAACATATTGATGAAATTTTACACATCCAAACAAAATTGCAAATAACTTGCGCATAATTCTGTTGAGATGTCGTTAACGAAACCGACGCGTATGCAATTGGATGTTTGTCATGCATAATTGTTGCACCAAGTGCAAATTTAGAAGCATCTACAGACAGTATCAAATCCCTATTTGGGTCAAAATAAGTCAGTACAGGTGACTTTGTAATTTCTGTTTTTAGATTATTAAATTCATTCTCGTGCTTTTCCGACCAATGCCGAACAATATCATTTCTTAACAATTATCTCAAATTCTTGTTCTTCCAAGCCAAATTCTCTATCAATGATCCTAAATAATTTATCATACCCAAAAATCGTTGCAATTCCTTCACACACTTTGGTCTAGGCATATCAATAATAGATTTTATCTTCCCATCATCCGGTTTGATCCCAAAATTACTAAATGCATGTCCTAAAAACTTTATCTCAGTCTGTAAAATCTTGCATTTATCCTCATTAAACCTTATACCAACTTCCCTTGCCATTTGAAAAACTGTCTCCAGAACTCTCAAATGTTCCTCTCTGGTTGAAGAGTAAATCAAGAAATCATCTATATAAATTATCAGCCCGGGAATATCCCCAAACAACCTGACCATTTCACAATGAAAAATGTCCGGTGCAGCATTAATTCCAAATGGTAATTTCAAAAATCTATAATTTTCAAAAGGAATATTAAAAGTACATAACCTTGAAGACCTTGACCCACTGTTAGCATCAAGCGACGAAAAAAATCTTGAGCCATTAAGTTTTGCTTTAAAGGAAAATGTGGCCTCAAAATGGCCCTATTTAAATTTCTAAGACCTAAGCAAATTCTAAGATTTCCATTAGGTTTCGGTACCAGGACAATTGAATTTACCCACTCTGTTGGTTCACAGACCCTTTTTATCACCTTTAAATTTTCCATTTCATTCTATTTAATTCTAATTTCAATTTATCGTGCAATTTAAATGGAATTTTTCTGGGTGGATCAACAACAGGATCAATATCCTTTTTACTTCAAGATTGCACTCACTATTTACTATTACCTACTAAAATTTAAGATTTGCCAATGAAAGGACGATAAACTATCGACCAAATAGCCGATATCGTCATCAACCTTATAAAGAAGGTACAAGTCGTAATGGGACGCGGTTTACGTTGCGATTGGACACCGTTCATGAGAAGGGTATATACATATAAGTTTGTCATTTCGTTTGTAATTTCCACAATATAATTTTCCGACCCTATAAAGTGTGGTGAAAATAAATAAAATGTGTTCTAAGATAGAAAGTAATTATCATTCATTGCTCAAAAAACAGAAATAAACAAGTTAAAGTGCAATATTTGGCTGTGCCGAATCTTAAATGCCCTCCTTATACGACTTATAGGACTAGAATATCCCTTATCAGTGTTTTTTTAATACTAATAGATTAGCATTTTATATATTGTTTGAAAGAAAATTTTACGAACAACATACAGTGAACAGCGTTTCTACGAGACGTGAACTAATTTTTACCAAGGGTGTTTACGTTTTCGATATTGTTCACGTTTGAGATTGCATTTTTTTCTATAACATATTTTAGTCACTTATCTTTTATTTAATTTAAAATAAAGTTTGTACGTTATTTTTCACCTATTAATCATTATTTGATACTACGTTTTGCAAGTTCCTGTCATATTTTAATATACTACATAGCTACTACGATTTACGAAAAGGGTTTCTATGATACAAATTTCTAAATTTTGTTATTGAATGCATCAAAAATAGAGAATAGCTGAATTTAAACTACGATAATTATAAATTTATTTATTTATATTTTATTGAAAAGGAGCAACTACAACTGCAAAACATCCTACTTATCATGCAACAAAAATTGTTTACAACAAATAAACGAAATTCTTCTAAGGGTTCTAGAGTTCTCTGTAATTCATTTCAAATGTTTAGAAATGTTATCTAATTGTGACCATTTGAAATTGATGAATTTTGTCTGATATTCATAATAATAAATAAAATTAAAAATAAACCTTTTTCCATATTCACCACATGATAAGAAACAGGTTATAAAAAATGGTAAAATTATAATTTATGGGTTTAATAATAGAAGTGGACCAATTATAGGGTGATGGCTTCTAAATCTAGTATCCATTAATGTTATTTCTACGTATTTGAGGCTAATTTTGGTTGAATTTCATCTTAATAACATTATTTAAAAGAGTTATATAGTTGTTTAGTTAGTATGTTCGGAAGTAGACTTAATTCGGGAGCTAATGCCAATAATAATTGGCCAATAGGCTGACAGCTACAAAATTCAGTAGCATAATAATTATCGTATAACCGCAAGCAATTTTTCCTGCTGGGGAGCTTGTAAGGTTTTTACTCCGAATGTACATATTTTTTCTTTTACCAAAATCGAGTTTAGTTTTTACTCTCTACAGCGACATCTGTTAACTGCTTTAGTTTTTAGTGTGTATATAGTTAATTCAAGAACCATTCTCCGAAATATGTTGAATAAATATAAATTACGTAGACTATTTCTTTAAATTTACAGCGACATCTGTTGTATAATGAAAATCATTTTAAATAAAATTGGAGATGGGAGTTAATATAAATCTAAATATAAAATGCTTGCATTTTATTATTTTATATGAACAATGTATTTAATTTCAACTTTTCATTACAATTGATCGTTAACTAAACTAAAGTTAAAGGAAAATATTTATTAATAAACAAATTAAAAGTAACGATAATAATAACAAAAATGTAAAGAAAAAAGTTGATAAAATATAGTAAAGTAAAATAAGAATAATTAAAAAATTTTAATTAAAAGTAAATACAGAAATTAAATATGTAAAAAAGGAATATAAAGGGAGGTGGAACAATGTACGTATACATTAGTGAGGCCCATAAAACATGTTATTTTATAACAGATAAATCGCAAGATTTCACGAAATGCTGCTGTTAATTGGCGAGTGACCGTTTTGCCAAAATGTGAGTTTAAATTTTGATAAAAGAGTTGACATCTGTATGCGTGCTCATGGTAAACATTTGTCCGATATATTTTTGAATTTGTAGTCGTCAAAACTAACTCTTTCCAATACAAATTAAAATTTGAATTATTTTTGTATAAATTCTTTGTTTTATTTTGTTTTCAAAAACATAGTTCTTGTTGAAAAGCCCTTTATATGTTTATAATGTAAATGAGAAATATCATAGACAGATTTCTTATACATACATATATACTACAAATGAAAGAGTTATAATCATTATGTACATATGCATATTATTGAATCTATATTTTTGTTAGTCTTCATTTACGACCCAGCGGCGAAAAGAAGTAGTAAACAGGCCTTCTGGAAGGCCTTATTGCCCCATGTCATACTCATACATATTTTACACACGATGTCCTAGCCAGCCAAGGCCTTCTGCTGCACCTTCTTCAACAGGCCTGGTAGTAGGCCTTCTTTAGCATGCCTGTTTAGAGACCATCTTCATTTTCATTAAAATTTTTTCTTTTTCTAATTTTTTAAAAGTCTAAGTGATCTTTTATGCATTTAAATTTTTTTTATAATAAAAACTTCTTTTTTTTTCTTCACATTTGCATTTTGCATTTTAGTTTTTGTGTTTGTTGTTTTGTCTTTGGAACGTGATTTTATAACGGGACATTAACGTATGTATACATACAATAAAAAACAACCTAGAAGGAAGTAGGTAGGCCTTCCATAAGGCCTGCCTGAGAAGGCAAGCGAGCATGATTACTGGATCTAAAAAAGGTCTAGGAAGGTATTACAGAAGGTCTTATAGCTGAAGGCCTCAAAAATTTCGCCGTTGGGGAGTAATGTCTTGTTATTTACTGCTGCTGACGATGAATACGGCTGTTTTCATAAACGCAGTATGCAATGCAACACTGCATTGCATTGAGTTCATAAACGTCATTGTCTTTTTTTGACAATGCCGTAAATTCATTAATGCATGACAACGCTTTTGAATGCTTTTGAACAGTTGTCAAATTTGTGCAGTGTTTTTATTTGTGATGCTTTATGATTTTTCAACAATTGAAATGGCAGACATATTAACGTAAGTTAAAATTTAACATAATTTTAATACAAATATGATTCATTTCAGTTTTTTTTCAATGAATATACACATATTAATTTACGAGATTCATATAACAATTATTTTTATAAAATACCTGAAAAAAAAACATACGAAAAGCAGTATTAGCATTCATAAATGTTTTAAAAATGTATTTGCATTATTTGACAACGCAATGTTGAATACTTCATTGCTTTGCATTGTAAACGCATATGTTTGCAGTGTTGCATTGCATACTGCGTTTATGAAAACAGCCTACATTACGTACTCGTACATGTGTCTGATTGACAATTTTCCATACATACAAATATAATGACGTATATCAAAGATAAAAATGATCATTAGATTCATTTCATTGATGTCTGTTCACTTACAAAATCTAAGCAATTTTGATTTTTCATAATACGATATCTGCAAAACACACACATTCTCTCTCCACCTCTGTAAATTTTAACAACACATACTCAGCAAAAACTCTAATAAAATCATCGTGTTAAAATAATAAGTTAAAATGCTATTGTGTAAGTAGTGAAGTACAAAACTATTATAATTTTTACTCATTACTTGGTAGCTTTTGCTAGTTAATTGTCTACATTTTGCAAAATTGTAACTTTCTCTCAATATTACCTACAGTCAGCGTCACCGTTGTGAGCCAAAAGTGGCAATTTGACCCTTTTATTTAAGCCTTTGCCACTATTTATGCTCCTTTTTTTTCAGTATTCTTTTGTATGATTTTAAATTTATTCATGCTTTTTAAATATTTTACTTAAAACTTAAACAACACTAATATAAAACCGCTAATACAATACCATGATGCAATAATAAGGTGGGAGCGGTAGGCAAGCTGATTGCACTGTTTTGGTAGGAACAAATGTCAAATTATTTTTATACGCTTCACCATCATGAGAAGGGTATATATAAGTTTGTCATTCCGTGTGTAATTTCCACAATACAATTTTCCGACCCCATAAAGTATATATATTCTGGATCCTTATAGATAGCGGAGTCGATTAAGCCATGTCCGTCCGTCTGTCTGTCTGTCTGAGTGTTGAAATCAGTTTTTTGAAGTCCCCAGATATATTCGGGATCCAAATCTTCAATAATTCTGTCAGAAATGCTTTCGAGAAGTTTGCTGTTAAAAATCAGCAAAATCGGTTTAGGTCAACCAGAGTTATGGACCAATATGTGAGACAACCTCCATAAAAATTTGATATTTTTTGTACATTTTATTCCAATATTTTGAAATATATTGCAGATAATACCATGAAATTTTGTATACGTTCTTTTTATGATAAAAGCAGAAAGTGTGCGGAAAATAGTAAGAATCGGTCCATGATTTCTCATAGCCCCCATACAAATATATATATTCCCGAAATATTGCTCAATTATACATAAATGCCTATAAAATTGGAATATACTAGACAAAATTCAGCAAAATAAGTTTTATATAAAAACAAATCGCAAAACGATTTTTTTTAGTTCGGTCCATGTTTGACCATATACCCCATATAACGTCCACTTCCAAAATTCATTTAAATACGTATAAAACAGATATAAATAATGTTAAACGGCTAAAATTTGACATAAATACTCTTTATAGGCAAATAAATTGTTGTACTAAATTTTATGGTGGTCTGAAAAAGAGATTTTTCCCTATATATATTGTATAAATATCGGTACCGACTCAAAACTTTGCACAGATCATTTTAATATATAAAAAAATCATCCCACAAAATTTTGGTATATTTTTAACCGTATGCCCCATATAAAGCCCTCTTCCGAAAATCACTTTAACACTCATAAATCGCTTATAAATAAGGGTACCAATCCAAAATTTTAGACGGATCATTTACATACATGCCTAAATCAAACTGCTGGATTTTGAGAATATCGGTCCATATTTGACTATATCCCCCACATAAGGTCCACTCTCGAAATCCACGTTAATACTAATATATATCTTAAATATACCGTTATTATGTTGAAATTCGACGTGAAATATCCTCATATGCATGAAAATAACTGTTCCAAAATTCAAGAAGATCGGCCCATAATTTGTCATACCTGCCATATAGAACCATTTCCAAAAAACAAATAAATTCGGGACAAAAAATATTCTTATCGGATTTAACCCATATTCGGTCCATATTTTATAATCATAATATATATTTAATAATACCTTTTATTTAATGTATTACAAATTATCAGACACCCAGTAGTTCCCGAGATATAGGCCTATATATTTTCAACTTTACGGGCCCGCCCCCTCGAAAATAGGCGTGGCCGCCAACAATTTTTTTTGCTGGTATCTCCTCTAAAAGCCCTATTTCATTTTGTTTTTTTTTTTTTTTGAGCAAAATCACTAAAACCGAATGTACCCCTTTTTTATACTCTGTTAGTTAAATTACACTGAAGATTATTATGAACATCAGACAGACTCTGTAAATTATGGTAAGAATTGGTAATTAAATCAATTAAAAATGGTAAAAATTAGACAACATTGTCAAACAATATATCAAATACTAATAAAATTTGCACTAAGACTGAATAGAAAACACAGAATTAGGATATTCTAGTCTAGTGTAGTTTCTGTATTTTTTATTACGCTTAGGTGAAGGGTATTTAAGATTCGGTACAGCCGAATATAGCACTCTTTTTTGTTTATACTCTGTTTGTTAAATTACACTCAAGATTATTATGAACATCAGACAAACTCTGTAAATTATGGTAAGAATTGGTAATTAAATCGGTTAAAAATAGTGAAAATTAGACAAAATTTCAAAATATTTAACATAAATTATGTTGGTCGTAAAATTGTCTTTCAAACAATATATCAAATACTAATAAAATTTCTACTAAGACTGAATAGAAAACACAGAATTAGGATATTCTAGTCTAGTGTAGTTTCTGTATTTCTTATTACGCTTAGGTGAAGGGTATTTAAGATTCGGCACAGCCGAATATAGCAGTCTTACTTGTTTAATAATTGAGCTAATAAAGATAAAATAAGGATTTAACCACTCAAAATTTAACTCACAATATGATATTAGGAACTAAAGTACTAGTTGGTAAAAAGCTAATTTCAGTACATATTTGGTACTTTTTTCATATATTTTTGTTTTCTAGTTAAAGTACTTCCATTTGATTTTTCTCAATAAAATTTGTTAGGATTCCACTGGTACTCTAACCCTGGTTGTTCGTCTACAGTTCAGTAGACCAAACCATCAGGTTATACAAGAATTTTTATTTACATGTTCAAAATGTTAATTTGATTTTTAAAGAATTTGATTTCATTTATCATACATTCGTATTTAAAATACATTTTTTCATCGTATAGATTTCATGAGTTATGAATTATTAAAAAACTGCAATTAAAAATTAGTAAAAATACAGATTTCATCACATTTTCGAAAAAATTAAAAAACGCACCGAAATACACAAAAAATATTTTGCAGTGTTGAATGAAATGGTACTCATGCAGGTGTATTTTATTGTAGAAAGATTTTTTCTCACACTGAAACAAAAAGTTGTGTTGAATTTGTTTTGGTGCTTCCAAAAATTAAAAAGCGCACCGCGCACCAACTAAAGAATTTTTCGCACCAAAAATTTAAAAAAGCACCAAAAATGGTGCGAAACGCACCAAGTTGACAACGCTGGTTACGAGTTAAGTACAGGTTTATGTTACGCTCGCACTCTCACCATACATGAAGAGAACATATCGAGTATCAAGCGACAACAAAACTTCACGTGGTGCTTGCAGTACTACGTGAAGTTTGGCAAATAAAATTTAAATTTAATATTTTGTTAAAGTGTTCACGTCCTCTTCATAAGAAATGGAAGTAAATGAGGTAAGTTTAAAATATATTTTGTTATTTCTTAAATTATTGAAAACTATTTTTAAATCTTTATTAGTTTTTATTTGCATTTTTTTTACCACCATGAAGAGAACATGATATTTAAGGTACTTCTTTTTTATTGTTCACATTGCATAAGTTCTTTTTTTGGTACTTGTTAACTTCGGCTACTTACTTATTCGCAGGGTTACCGTTCGCCGACTAAAGTCGCAATTTGACTATTTTTTGTCGGCTTGCGACTTTTTATGAGAATTTTTAAAAGTACCTAATTTTGAGACTTTTTTAATTTTGTTCCGACTTTTTCCCCCTTTTTTTGTATAGTTTCCTACACAAAAGATTATTTTTCAATGCATTGCAAATTTGCTGTTTTTTTTTGTTATTTTTTTTTTTAATAAAAAATTGCCAAATGATGAACAGTGAAATAGTATGGCAATGAAGCCATAGTATTAAAGGAAATCAACAAATTGTTCTTCGTTTGGCAACATTGTTTTATATTTTTTTTTGACACAATTGCAGAAATGAAACTAGTGCTACGCGGGATTAGCAAAAACCAATCATTTAAGTCTATGGAAGGTTATTAAAAAAGTTTGAGACTTTTATTTTTCAAAACGACTTTTTTGTGCGACTTTTTTTTAAACGACCTTTTGAGCGACTTTTTGAAAATTCTGAACGGTAACGCTGCTTATTCGTATTTAATAAGCAAACATTCTCTTCACTTCCCTACTTGTTCTCTGAGTAAAGGCCCAACTATAATATGCATAAGCAAGCTTAAGCAAATTGCAAAAGTTAACGAAAAGGCTGTCAAATGCATAACTAGTTCAGAGTTAACTTTCAGGTGGCTACAATGACTTTGCAACTTTTTGTCCACAGAAAGACATTTTTGTTAAAAT
Source organism: Bellardia pandia (assembly GCA_916048285.2). NCBI lineage: Eukaryota > Metazoa > Arthropoda > Insecta > Diptera > Calliphoridae > Bellardia > Bellardia pandia. Next base: position 68,610,528 of record OU696533.1, read on the forward strand.
AAAAAGGGTCTCATTAGAGATCGAAAATGAACTGATATTTCTTAATTTTTAAGAGAAAAGTTTTTATTCAGGCTACTAGTTCAAATAATTAAGAATACTATTGTAAAGTACTGGAACAATTGGCAAATTGGAATGCATTTTCTACCCGGCCAAGGGCGTCTTCAGCAATCTTCATTGTCCACTATCACTCAGTAAATATCATCTATTTAACTCACCGTTTTTTTGAGGGTCTCTTTTATTGTAAAGGCACTTATTTTTTCCACATTTTCTATTAAATTTAAAATAAATATATTTTCTTCCATTTTGTTCAAAACACAAACAAACAACAACAAACAGCTGATTCCGTACAGAATGTGCGATCAGTTTCGCTTTTTGCTTAAGCAAATGACAGTTGAAAAACTTAACGAAAAGTTTCGTTAAGTACATTATAGTTTGCCACATACAATTTATATGTGTTCGCACGTTTGCTTAAGCTAGCATATGCATATTATAGTTGGGCCTTAAGAGTACAAATATATACTACATTCGACAGCGAGTTTCACACATGAAGAAAAAACTTACTCGTTGCAGCTCTCTAATACATACACAGATATTATATAATTTTTCTTTTGTTTTCTAGCTATTCATCTTAATTTTATTCAGTATAGTTTTAAAATGTGCCTCATTACCCAGATTTAATTGGTTCAACCGATTTTGTTAATTTTTATATTTTGTATAATGGTAAGTTCAAAAGTTTACCGGATTAACCTATTTATTTAATTATTGAACACATAAGTTAGATTTTACTAATACCAAACTTTTATGATCTATAGAGAATGTAGCTCCTTTTCTTTAGGCACTACTTTGCTTTCAACAGATATAGGTATGTAAATACGTACGGACAGAAGTGTAACAAACGTACATAGATATATGCTCTTCTTTAATTGTACATGAAATTTATATAAATTAACTTAAATATACTATTTTTATTTTAAACATCACGTTCTTAATTTTAGAATTAAAATAAACAAATTTAAAAAATTTCACAAATTTAATAAATTTAACTATCCATGTATCGGTAAAAATAGCTTTTCGATGCAGCAAGAAAATGTATAACTATATAAAAATTATCTTTAATAACGATTGTACAAAATGAATAATTGGTCAGTTTTGAAAGAATGGATGATTCTGATTTGGATTTTTATAGGGTGTTTTTATATATATTAGTGAAACACAATTTTTAGGTTCTAGTCTTTTGACAAAATTTCAAACTATGGGAAAACTAGAATGATAATAATTTATTAAAACTCATACCAAGATATGTTTGCTTCTGGTCGAAAAGCCTGCAAAGAACATATTTCATATTATGATGTCCACAACCACTTTATACTGTTATTATTGTTGGTTATTAATTTAATATAATGTAAAAACAAGTAAAAAAGTATAGTCGGTCAAGCCCGACCATATAATACCCTACACCCAGTATATGTATAAAACAGTTTTTTAGAAAAATGCGCTATATGGAAGATATGACCTATTATGGACCGATCATTCAAAAATTTAGTGCCATGACCTTTGTGCATATAAATATTATGTATGTTAAACTTTATCTCGATATAAATACTTTTAAAAGATTTATGGAGGTTAAAGTTGATTACCGGCAGCTACGACTAATTATGGACCGATCATAATAAAATTGTACCGTGTTGTTTGTATACATATGTAATATATTTGTGTTAAATATTATTTGGATACAAACATTTTTGAATGGGTTATGCTCTTTAAAGTGATTTTCGGAAGTGGGCCTTATATGTGAGCTACGACTAATTATGAACCGATCTGCACAAAATTTATAGAGGTGATATGGCTTCATTTATCACTCATTTGTGATGAAATTTGTTTGGTTCCATGCATAATTCAAACATTTATGATCGGTAAACCCCAATTTCGGGAGGACTTTTATATGGGGGCCAGGTGAAATAATGAACCGATTTCCACCAGTTTCAATCCCATTCGTCCATCGGGCCAAAAAATTTCACTTACTAAATTTTATCAAAATATCTTCAAAATTGCGACCTGTACTCTGCGCACAAGCTTTACATGGACAGCCAGCCAGACGGACGGAAGGACATCGTTAAATCGACTCAGAAAGTGATTCTGAGTCGGGAACATCCGCAATTTTATTTTGGGGCCACCCTAATGTACATATATGGATAATTAGGTTATTTCCTAAAAATAAATCTACATTTGATCTTTATTTAAATATGTACTTAAAATTATTTGCTTTGCATTTTTTTTAATAACTCGAATATTTTCTAACCGAATTTTATGGCATTTAAATATAAACACAATTCAGTATAGATTTCAATGTCATTAATTATCATTGTGATAGTAACAAAAATAATAAAAAATTTAAAACTCTTGATTAAAAAACAAGAATATAATAAAATTGCAAGCTAAATATTTATCATTCTGGCAATTCCCCGACTACCAGATAATCCCATAGGAAACCACAAAGATTTTCCACAATATTTGCGTGTGTATTCCCAGTCAAGCGGGAAAATACTTTCCGCAAACCCACTTAAAATATAAATATGTGAATAGTGTGCAGGTACGTTTAATAGAAGCAAACTCAATCTGCTCAAGGTAACGATCACATTAAAGATTTTTCAAATATCCATTGGGAAACCCGCAAATGTCTCGCCCGTTTTATAAACACAAATACCAATAACAAAAACACAAATTTGTGTGAGTGGTTGAGTTTAATGCGAAAGTTGTGTTGTTGTTGTGTGCGATCGATCGTTTCAAACACAGACAATTGGTTGGTTATTCCATAGGAAGTTATATTACACAGCCACACACATAAACTCACACATACACGTATTTTAAATTATAAGTCTCAAAATGTTTTGGGATTTTCAATGTAATTACGTCCGGAAATTTTACTTTTCAGCCATGTTATTGTTATCGGTATCGCTGAAATACAAAATTTAAATGAGAGAGGAACGTTGGCGCAATAAGATTATAAGGATTTCATTAGATTATAAACATTGATTAAAAAGTTACGAGATCACTGAAGAGTAATTGAATAATAATGACAAATTAAATCATACACTTAAGTATGTTGAACATATTTGTTTGCAAAGCACTTTTCATACATTTTTAGCATAATATGGCTTTAAATAATGTAAATCTGACTATTTATTTGAAAATAATTACTTTGTTTATCAACAATCTTTTATGTTTAAAACAATATCCATTCAGATTAAAAAAATCACACTAATCCACTTTTTCGCTTCTAACGTTGGTTTTTCGGTTAACTATTTCTAATGCATATTTTAATGTATTTTTCTTTCTTCAAAATGCATAAAACCGCTGAGGGTTGATGATCTGTTTTTATTTGTAGTATAATTTTTAAAGCTCAATATGCAAAGGACTCTGTACTTTTGTATCCAAATGGAGTGTTTCATTATGTGCAATTGATACAGGAAAAGTTTGCAAGTAAATTTTAGGTTTTTATAATATAACAGCAATCGACTAAAATCTGATACACAATTCTAATGTCTCCTGAATATGTGTCACAATGAATGTAAATAAAATAATCAACAAAAAACTGAAAACAATTGATTTCAGTCCCAAATTTTGGAAACAGTTTAATCAAAATCAACACTTTTCAAAAACAACAATCTGATCTGAATGTTATCTAGTTTTCACGTTTGCTGCAACCGTTTCATTAAAGAAATCATTGTTTAGCAAAGAATAATAATTGCAAAATAAAAAATATAATTTTTTTTGGTTAATGTTTTCAAAATAAAGTTTTGTAGTTTTTAGTAGAAATTATAAAGAAATGAATCAATTTTGAAGTATTTAACATTTTAAGCATGTAACATTCTAGTGCAAAATTCATTTACTTTTGGTATAAAAAAACGAAAATTACTATTTTTCACACGCTATTTTTTTAAATGATACTTACCTACCTACATTTAAAAATATTCCCATACTTCTGACAACACTCTCTCGGAGTATTTCTGTTTTAAACAATTTGTATGATTTTTATCAACCTTCCGACTGACAACTGCAACTCGTATATGAGTATTAGTTAATTATTCAAGGTTGTGTTCATTATTTCAAAGAATACAGAAACATTTTATTATTTAAACACAATGAAATGCATTTTGAAGAGGTTAGAGGGAGTGATACTTCTTCAGTGTGGTTCTGATTCTATTAGCGTCACTTGTAAACATCATATAGGTATGTAGGTACAATATATTAGTTTAGAGCTTACAGAATAGAATAAAGTAAAAAAATAAATTTTCTTTGATACATATCAAGTGTACTTTAATTCAATTTTAAAAACAAGTAAGAAAGTATAGTCGGCCAAGCCCGACCATATAATACCCTAAACCCAGTATATGTATGTATAAAACAGTTTTTTAGAAATGACGTTATATGGGATATACATATAAAATATTGTGGACCGATCATCCAAAAATTTAGTGTCATGATGTCTGTGAATATAAGTATTATATGTGGTAAACTTTATCTCGATATAAATACTTTTAAAAGATTTATGGAGCTTAAAGTGAATTACGGAGAGGGTCTTATATGGGAGTTTCGCCTAATTATGAACCGACCATTATAAAATTGTACCGTATTATTTGTATACATATGAAATATATTTGCGTTCAATATTAATTGGATACCAACATTTTTGTGTGGGGGGCAAGGTGAAATAATGGACCGATTTCCACCAGTTTCAATCCCATCCATCCTTGGGTTGAAAAATATTATATACCAAATTGCGACCTGTACTCTGCGCACAAGCTTTACATGGACAGCCAGCCAGTCTGACGGACATCGTTAAATCGACTCAGAAACTGATTCTGAGTCGATCGGTATACTTGGGTGTTGGACCAATATTTCTGGGCGTTAAAAACATCAGCACATCTCCAATATAAAGAGACAAAATTTATAGTAGGTTTAAGAGTGTTTTTAGAGTTATGTTTTTGTATAACATAAAAATTGGGAAAGCGGGCTTTGCTTCGAAAAATGCTGCGGAAGCACACCGAAGCTTCAGGAGAATGTGTTCCATTGGTTACAATATACGAGAGATGATTAGTGCGGTTCAGAAGTGGTGATTTTGACATGGAAGACAAATATCTCCCAGGCCAGTCAACAAAATTTGGAGTCCCAGCTTTTGTCGGTGGTATATATTATGATGAATAGAAATATGTAAGCGGTTATGAAGTTTTGCCTTTTGTGTCGATTGATACAAAACGCTCTCTCTGTCTGGAATAAACTTCACTTTAGAACAGGATATCCGAAATTGACTTGATTCATTCTTGGCGCGGAAACCATATGCTGCCAGAAGGATGGAATAACGTAATATCTAACAATGACCAATACTTGGAATAATTTTATGTTGAACAAATTTCTCAAACTAAGTTTTAAGTTATACACCCAATATGTTTTTCATCCGATCATCATCTACCAATGTATATTCTTCTCGTCTATAGTAAATTCAGTTAAATCATGCAAGTTTGAAAATATTATATGACAATATTATAAAAATATTGAAATGGAATACATAACATTAATCTCTATACTCGTCCATAATCGAAAAATAAAAAAAATAGGAAAATTGTTCATACGCCCTTATTCTCGTCCATGCCCTAATTGTACAAATTATTAATAAGTTTTAAATTATTTTTACTGCTTTTAAATAAATATTTTTCTGCATTTCTGAGTGCGTACTTGTGCCAAGGATGACAAATTGCGAATTTTTAGTTTAAATATATTCCACAGTGTGAATATAAAAAATATGTATTTTTATTAATTATTTTTTGTTATAAATTAAACATTGGGAAAAAACTGCCGTTTTTGAGAAAGCATTGTACCTCACATTGTTAAAAGTTGGTTCAATTTAATTTGTTTTACTATTAAAAATTTCGAATTGCATTTATAAAATTCTGTATCTTTTTATTTGTATAATTTAGTCCCGCCTGACTTTCCTGATTTGTAGCTATGACAAGTAATTATGTATATGTGCAATGTTTTATATAGAATTATTATTTAAAAAACAAAATTTGTTTCTTAACAATTATCTTTATTTTTAAGTTGTCTTACGGTGAGCTAAAATTAATAAAACAAATTATTTTTCATTTATATATTTATTTTTAATATTAACTTCATAGAAATTTGTATGTGCATTAAATGATAGTAACTATTATTAATACAAAATGTTTACTGTTTAAAAAAATATTTATAATATGAATGCGATATGATATTCCCCTTTTGTATTACAACTTGTTGCCGCCTACGAGGGATTGATCCTGCCAAGTTTTGTTCTATCCATTTTATCACACTCTGTCAATATTGCATTTTTAAATCTATTAAAGTTGTATATTGTTTTACCTTTGAAAACACTTTAGCGGAAAGAATTTCCCAAAGGTCTTCTATTGGATTGAGATCGGGACTTACGGCTAGCTACTCTAATACTGGTATACTGTGGGTGTTAAAAATTTTTTGTTTTACGTGCGACTTGAATCTGAACGTTATTTTGTTGAAATGTCCAATTATCACCATATAACTCATTTGAAAAGTCTATTAAATTATTTTTTTATAAGATCTACATATATTTTAGCATTTACTTGGCTTTGCACTATACATATTCGGGACTCTCCTCGAGCTCCAAATGCAGCTCACACCATCAGAGATCCACCAAAGCAGGTGATTCAAGTCGTCGTGGAAACATAGTATAAGACCAATATCCTCTTTTAGGAGTTTTTGTATACGCTGCCGGTCAACACTAGGGTCGAGTTCTACATTTATTTGCCTGCAGTTCATGTTGCTAAATGTCGAATTCGCCGCTCTATGGTTAAAACCCATCTACTGTGTTCATTTTTGTCATAATTTTTTGATCTTTTAGAAAATTAGAGATCGTATTTCGATACCTGTTAATGGCACTAGCGATCTCACCAATCGGTTTCCAAACAAGCCGCATTCCTTAAAATTTTCCGCGGTCCTCGTCAGTTAATTAAGTTCCACGTAACATTTTTTACTGCAAGCATTGCAAAACCACTTTTTTTATACGAGGGCGGTTCGGAAACTTCTTAGCCTAGCACAGAAAGAGAATAGTTAGTTTTTCAATAACATTTTTATTTTTCAATATAATCTCCTGAAACCTCAAACACTTAGGCCAACGCTTATCTAGCAATTCTATTGCTTGATTAAAATAGTTTTCCACGATGCATTTAAAATGGTGGTTTACAACTGTAATTGCATCTTCATTTGAGGTAAAACACTTGTCAGCCAAGATTTTTTTTAGATTTGGGAACAGGTAAAAGTCACTAAGTAACTCGTACTTTAATTCGTTGATTTTAGCCATTGTTAAAACACTGTTGTGCGCTGGTGCGTTGTCTTGATATAATTTTTTTTTGTAATCCCGGACGTTTTTCTCAAATTTTTAGATTTAATTGATCCAAAATGTTGCAATAGTACTCTGAATTTATTGTTTTAACCTTTTGCAGATATTTAATCAATAAAATACCTTTGAAGTTCCAAAAAACCGTTGCCGTAACCTTACCAGCCGATTCTATTGTTTTTGCCTTCTTTGGGGAACTTTCTCCAGCTTCAGTCCATTGTTTGGATTGCTTTTTTGTCTGTGGAGTATAGTGGTGGATCCATGTCTCATCCACAGTTATGAAACGACGCTTAAAATCCATTTTATTTTTCTTAAAACGATTTAAACAAACTTGAGAAATTTTTATTCTTATGAGTTTTTGGTCGACTGTTAACAACTGCGGCACCCATCTTGCAGAAAGCTTTGTCATCTGTAGTTCTTTATGCAAAATTAAATGGGCTCGATCATTTGAGATGCCCATGATATTTCATGCACTTTTATTCGTCGATCATTTAATGCACCACGTTTAACTTCAGCAACCCAATTTTTTACTGTTGCATATAAAGGAGCACTTTCACCTAACACATTCCCCATATCATTATGATTTTTTTGTTTTTTATTGAAATATTTAATGACACCACGAATTTCTAATTTTTCCATTGTAAAAAATCGCGGATGCGTCTTTTTTGAACACCTGTTCGTATATGAAGGAGTTGCGAGATCGAAAAGAAATTTAACATGTGTTCATAGCACAGATGGAAGTTTCCAAAACACTTGACGTTTTTCTGTTTATACCGCGATTTCTGTTCTAGGCTAACAAGTTTCCGAACCGCCCACGTATATATGTATATGTAAATGTATATACAGTATGTATGTATATATGTACAACTTGTATATGCAATACTTACATTAAAAAAATATATATTTAAAGCTCAACTGTCAAGCAATGCACATATGTATAAATATTTTCTATGTATGTACATTAGGGTGGCCCCGTTTGTATGGAGAAAAAATAAGGTATCGATGTTCCCGACTAATATGAAAATCTGATTCATTTTAAGACTAAGTTGGAAAAACCATTTGGGTTAAATTGTATGATGTTTATAATCAGAAAATTTCAACTATTTAAGTAAATTCTATGAAAAAATAAAAAAAATTAAATTTTGTGTGAAATTTTCAAAATTTTTGAATTAAAAAATTTTTTTTTTAAATTTCTCTCAAAGACCTTTCATATGATACCAAATTTATGTATAGTTCCTTTGGAATAAATGTGAAAAAAATCAAAAAACCTTTAAAAAGTACCTTTTTATCCTTTGATCCAGCTCACCAAATATTGACCCCAGGACAAAAAAATAGAGAAGCTTAGTCTTAAAATGAATCAGATTTTCATATTAGTCGGGAACATCCGCAATTTTATTTTGGGGCCACCCTAATGTACATAGTTTTAAATTAAGATCAGAAATTTCAAATAACGGATCAACAAATTAAGTCCAAAAAAAAAACACAAATATATTGCAACAATAATTACTGTCATGTCAAAATTAAAGTACCGTTACGTTTATTATGAAAGAAGGAAAATATCTACATATTTTCACATACTATGTACATGTAATTATTTGTCAAATCTATCATTAAATAGTGTATTTTATTTACAATTCGAAAAATTTTAATAAGGTTTAAAACACACCACAACATTTAGGGGGAAACATTTCCCCCTTTTTTACTTCAATATAATAAGAACATAACAAACTAAAGATCCCTGTTAACAATTTTATAAGTATAATGTTGTTTACCGTTACTTTATGGATTTAAAAATAACGACTTTAAATGAGTTTGCAAACTTCGTATCAAAAAAAAAAACAGTTTATTTACTTTCGCTGTAAGTACTTGCAATTAAAAAAACATTTTTCCAGGGTACCAAATTCCGAATTATTTTCTATAATCGGATATATCGAAAAAGAAATTTTGATAAACAAATCTTGATTGATTGATAAATGTTTATTTCTATCATAACATGTTTATGACTCCTCGTAACTACTAGAGTAATATAAAAAAAATGGACTACATTAGAAACCCAGTTTTCGTGTTATTTAAAACATTTTCTACAGTTTCGTATTGGTTTCAGATGAAAAAAGGTTTTTATTAATTTTTACATTCACAATGTGTTTTACAAATACACAATAAGCAATTTAAAGATGAAAAAACAACACAATATAAATCGAATTTATTTTTTAGTTAACAATTAAAATATTCGCCAACCAGCGTTAAACGTATTCCAGATAAGGAAAAGGTGTTAAAAGTACATATTTCCAAATATAAAATATTATTATTTAGAGATTTAAGAGACCATGAATAGAAATCGATGCTGGACTTGAAAACTTTATTTCTTCATTCACAAACAGTTTATGTTATGTTAATTTTTAGTTTTTACAACATATTTTAATCAGCATAAAAGAGATCGTAAGAAAAGTTTAAAAAACTGCTTATTTTTACCCAAAAACTAAATAAATATCTTAATTAATAAAACTATTTTATTCGAATACAAATCGGGCAACTACACATTATTATAGATTTTGATTGGTTGTTTGCAAATCTGTTTTAAAATGTTTTTAGCGTTTCACACCATAACGAGATTGTAATAATAATTGATATATTTTTTAAGTATTTATACAACAGCAAAATGATATTTTATTAGACTTTAATTTTTATAGAAACAATTTAAGTGAAATAAAAGAGTGGCATAATTCAAATATTGTAGAATACTTAAAATATTTTTGAAATTTATTATCTACTCTAGTCTGACTAGTTCCACTAAACATTCATTTCATTCAATATCTAGGTTTTTTTTTTTCTTTTTTATGAAACAATTGGAACTTTCAACTTTGTACCACCATAATTTTTCAATTTAAATAATTTGTAATATTATTGCGTAGAGCTGCGTAACAATTACGTATGTATATTTATTAAAGTAAGATGTTTAATTAGTGAAATATTCGTCAAAAGTACGTAGGGACGTTTGGAAATTCCAGCATTCCGTTTTATTACCGCTAAAATATTCCAACAACAAATCGAAATTAAACATGTCTGCAAATATAGAAGATCACCGTTGGACTACCTAAGCAAAAGGAAAAAATGTGCGCCATTATACAAAAATTATACTCGTACATGAACTCTCTTGATTCTGAATTAACTCTCTTTGTTTTGTTTGGTAATTTAATTGCTGTTCATTATAGTGTTGCCAGAATATGAATTTGAAAATCTGCTAAAACTTGAAAAACTAAGTGCTAAAATGTTCTACAGAAGAAGCAATAATAGTGCATTTACACTTGTAATTTTCAAACTAGTTTATGATCATAAGCTACTTTCATAAACCATACCGTTTACATCAGCATTGTTGACAGTTAAGTGGTTTATCTTTGACAAGTCATAAAACAGCTGACTTTAATATTAAAAATTTAATAAAAATATGGACGTTGTTATGAAAAAAAAAATTTAAGTTTGTGTGTTTTTATCCAGGATGAATAAAATTCAATTACAGTTTCTTTTTTTAAAGAAAACTTTTTTTATTTTATTTATGTCAAATGTGTCTAGCGTTTTCAGAAAAATGTTGGAAAAACAGAGTTGCATTAGCAGAAACTGGTTATTTGTAACTAGTTTATCTCAAAAGCTAGTTACAAAACCTGTTTTTGATTTGTATGGATAAACAAGTTTCTCAAACTAGTTTATCACCATAAACAACTTATAACTAGTTTATGGCCTAGGTGAAAATGCACTATAAGTGCTAAATTTTTTCAACGTGGCAATACAATTTTTATTTCAAATGTTACAAATATACAGCCATATCAGGGAATTTAATTCCGTTTTGAAGTGGAATTAATTCCGTATTTTGCTTCTATAGAAAAAGTAAAAAGTAATTTTTTTTGGAATGAAACCACTTTAAATTTGCTATGTGGAATTATACTTTTAAGTATTTCTAAGCAATATACGGAATTAATTCCACTTCCGAACGGAATTAAATTCTGTGACAACATGGCTGATTAATTATAGTTTTTTCTAATTTTGTTCATAACAATTGTTGATTTGTTTTAATAGATTACATTTCATATATTAATTAAAAAATTTCCGTTTTCATTTACTTACCACACCGAAAAAAATTTAGTTGAAATATTATTTTTTATTTCTCCAAAAGTATTTTTTGGAGTAAAATAGTAAAAAAATTTTTGAGGCAAATTTTTTTTATCAAGCAAATTATACTAGAAAGCATTTAGCATAATTTTTAAAAATTTCAATGCATTTTCGGAAACAAAATGCTAAATCTAACACTGTAAGTGCTAAAATGGCAACACTGATGTAGTTGTTGTTCATTACATCCACTACAATGGTGTAGTTGTGATTGTATGCTGAATCATTGAGAAATAAAACTCTCTCTCACTTCAGTGATCCTATGTTTGAGCGTGCTTGTGTGTGTGTATGGGAGATCGGGTATGACGTCATGGTGAGGGTGTCCCTCATGCACTCACAAGATTTTATATTCGTCATCACTCTCTAACTAATGCTGGGCATATGCACTTCATCATTGTAGATAGAGAAAGCATCATTTGCGCACCGTAGACGAATAGCAGCATTTGTTTGCTTCCCACTTTCAGTGGTGTGTTAAGGATTTCAACATCAGTTGAGTTTCAAACTTTCATACGATCGGATACCATTGAATATTGAGTGCTAATAATAATATATCAATGTAGGTTGCATTAATCATACACATAAAATATATATGTATGTTACGTCGGTAAATTTGTAACTCTTACAAAGAAAAGAAATCAAACGTTCTAAAAATAATTGCAGTGTGTTTGTAAAAAAGAAACCAACCATAAATTTTGATAATGTCGGTGCGACCTGCATCTCCTAAAGTGTTACTGGACATTAGCTACAAGCCTTTACCCAATATAATGGATTTACAACACAATGTCATTAAGCTGATTCAGGTTGACCAACAATCTTACATGCACTCAATTCATAACATGGATCCTCAGAATGTGTACGTCCAAACGCAGCCTCATCAATATCAACAGCAGAATCAGCAAATACCACACATGAACATGAATGGGCGCCAAAATATGTCAAACTCCAGTGATTACCTTTGCTACGGAGTAAACGAACAAGATGAGACGGAGTACAATATTCCTAGTAGTGAAATTTTAAATACTAGCAGCAACAGTGCAAGTTCTACACCGAATAGCCACAACATTGGTTCACCGGCGTCAATGTGTGCTAATGGTGTGACAAAAAAACTGAATAATAATACCTTTAACGATCCGAAAACTCAACAGTATCAAATAAATGAAAATGGCAAACGGAGCCGTGATTTCGATTGTGTATCCAATGGTATAATGCAGGATAATAAGAAGATACACACTCCACTACAGTTACACTCCAGCCAGAACAACATGTCACATTTTGTTCAGCAACAAGATCAGAAATTGTTTTTGGATTATTTGCCGACAACAGTAGTCGAAGTCAACTCATCTAACAATGTCCCATCAAATACCAATAAACAAAATTGTACTATATCGTCGCCACAATTCGATTTTGCTGATGAAGAAATGGGTGACAACAGCGAGGAGGACAATTTTAAATATATTTTCCAGCAACAAAATACGGCCACACCCTCATTAGTTCTCCAACATAACAATGGCGCCCTACATTCCAGTAATTTAGCAGGTGGCCTTGACCAAATGGAACAGGCAGGCTCCTTGAATGGCAGCACTTATTCGAGTTCAGATCGTGATGAAATGGAATATACTCGCCAATCACTTCCTTCCACCAGCAGCTACTTGTTTCCTCACGAAGATGAACTCAGCGCCGGCGGTGGTGAGAACAACGAACATTCCAAAGAGTTTCGTAAGCCCCGTCGGCGAACAAAGCGCAAATCCAGTAAGTCAGAAGAAGTAGAAGAATTCCATAGCCAGCGAATAATGGCTAATGTGCGCGAGCGCCAAAGAACCCAAAGTTTAAACGATGCCTTTAAATCGTTGCAACAAATAATTCCGACCCTACCAAGTGATAAGTTGAGCAAAATCCAAACCCTAAAATTAGCTACCAGGTAAGTTTTCGAAATAGGTTTTTCTTCATTTTGCCCAAAATGTTTCTAACTATTAAATTCCTTGGATTGGCAAATTACTCTCTTAGCCGTGCATTCACGTCATTAAAGACCCTCAAAATTACGTACAAATTCCAATCCACTTTTTTTCTCAGCGCCATTACTATTTTCCAATCAAAATGGAATTTTATAATCATTGACTCGTTTCCTAAACAACTTCCTTGCGTACCTACATAGATAAGACTATTTTCTAAAAACAATTTCTATAACCGCAATTTTCTTTTAATTTCCAGATACATTGACTTTCTGTGTCGCGTGCTATCAACGAGCGAAATTGGTTTACTTAAGGCTCTTGATGCGAATGGAGCACAAGGTAACGGCTATGCCATGGGTGCCGCTTCCATTCTCAACGATGCCGAAGCAGATTTAAAAAGCCTTAGAAGAGCATCCGGGGCTCCCGTCATTCCACCAGAAAAACTGAGTTACCTGTTTGGTGTTTGGCGAATGGAAGGCGATGCTCACAACAACAGTAAATCCTAGAAGTTCAAATTATCTTTAAGTTTTCAGTCAGCCGTCTCAAAAACATAAGTACTTCCACAAATTGTAATGCATCTCTCTGTGTTGCAAAATGCAACACTTGTTATACTTTCCATTTAGTATTAAAGTAATTTAATTTAATCTATAGATCTATGTAAGTAAGTATACAACCAATCCCACATCACCCCACCCCAACCCACCCCACCCCATCATTTAAAAAGTCCTTGTTATACATAGAAATATATGTACATGTAATAATTTAAATAATAAACTTAAGTACTTTTATATATCAAATTCTATATTTATGTACGAGTAATTCAATCTTATATATTTCATATACATATGTACACTTTTTATGTTCTATACTCATATCGAGTGATGCCAACTATTGCGACTCAAAACGCGAAAACATTTTTGAAAAAAGGGCTAAATTTAAAGACAAAAATCCGTTTAAAGCCATATCCTGTCAAAATTTCGATAAAGTGCGAAAAGGGGCACAAACACATTTTTATAAAATAATTTATTAGAAAAAATTTACTACCATGAGATACATATTTCAATTACATTTTAATGCATCTACATACGTAGATTAAATACATAGTATTAAATAGTACATACATGTACATTTAAAATTGGTCGTTACTGAACAAAATTTCGATTTCTTGTTCATCATCATTTTCAGTCTATAAGACACTATCAATAAAATATTTAGATTTTTTATATGTTTCATTCGAATTAAATATTGAGGACACTTCGTCAGGTATTATGTAGATTGAACAACATACCTTATCTCTTTTTAGGCTATATTTAATGTGTATTAAACTGTTACACGTATCTAATGACATTTTGTTTCTAATTTTATTTTTGAATAAATTCATGACACTAAATCTCCTCTCAACTTCTGCGTTTGAGTACGGATATGTCAATATGTGTTTGGCAAAACTGGACAGTTTAAGGCACAGATATAATCTATGGTTTAAGGAATGGGTTATTACCAATAACTTTATTTCTATATTATTAGATTAAAGGAAGAAAAAGTACAAAAAAACTTAAATGTAGACATATCAAACAAAAAGTAATAACGGGTTAAAGGGGCTAAAAGATAATTGTAAAATGCGTTTTTTAGTTTAGAGCCAATTTTCTTTTTTCGCGTTTTGAGTGACTAAAATCGGGCTAAATGTAGCCCGAAAAGGGCTAAGTTGGCATCGCTGCTCATATCGAGTGCCACAAGGAAATCATTCGTTCCAATTGTTAACGAATAAAACACAAAAAAAAAGAAACAAAATAAATTGAAAAGAAATCTAGAGAATCAATTATTAAGTCTTTATTTTTTCGCCATTTTGAATGAAATTTAAAAAAAGCTAACAAAACACAAGAACGCAAGAAAGAAACACAATTGAAGTGAAATCATCACACAGGCCAACAGACAAAGGAATCTGGGATCCGCCCGTTAAACAAATTCACATGAAATAAATAATAAATATTTCTTATACGTAAACATACATACATACATACATATGTACAAGCAAATATTACCATCGATGCACATACATTCATACTTACTTACAAATGTAGTATTATATTAGACCGGTCCTTAAAATATGGTTTACCTTTGGATGGATTTTATTTTGTTATTTAATATCAAAAACTCCGCAAAGACTGACACACAATTTAAAGCCAATCAGAAAACGAATATAAAATTGTGTAAAAATACAGAAAATAATAATTTACATAATTTTTGCATACACAAAAAGTGGACATGTCAACAATTTAGGAAAAATGCTGACAATGTGCTGTTATTGGTTGGTTGGTTTACGTGGTAGTTCACTACGTGCGAACACTTAAGTAGAGTCGAAGGGACCCCGTTTTAATAAGTCGTGCTTGCTAGACCCAACCTGTAGCTGTGAGATATCTCAGTAGGTCATTGAGTTTTGTTCCGGCTACCTCACCAAGGTTATTCAATGTATAGTTTCCCATGAATTTATGTCTCTTTACACTCAGGGCTGGGCATTCGCAAAGAAGTTGGAAAATCGCGTCCTCTTTTTCTAATAATAAAACATAAGATTTAAAAGTTACACATTTTACAACTCTCAATCGATTTTCGACTCACGATCTCGTTTTAGATACTAAAAAAATAAGATGAGAGCCATTCAACAAAGCAAATCTATTTTTAAGAGTAGGTCTAATATTTAAATATTGAATATGTGTATAAACATTGTACATATATGTATATGAAAATACATACTTACATATACATATGTATATTATGAACTAATTCCATACGAACAAGTCAAAGTTTTTTCTCATTAAATTAGCCGCAAAAAGGCATTCATTAAATAAAAGACAAAATCAAGATGGAGACACTGGCAGCGAAAGGGAAGTAAATGTAGATGAAAAACGTATTGGATCACAAAAACTCACTTGGGGGATCTGAAGAATTCAAAAGCCGCAAATACAAAGGCATATAAACAAACATATGGCTAAATTACAGACAGACATACGCACATTATAAAATTTTATTTTCCGCGCGACAATTTCATGCCGTAACGTCATTTATTTCAAATATATTCATCCATACATCGATGTACGCACACTCAGACTGACATACGAAGATAGCTTGAAAAGTTCTTTCATAACTATAGACAAATTTTAAGGAGTTTGATGATACCGTCCAAAGAATATGATTGCTAAAACGGGTTCTTAGATGCAGTTCTGAGAGCTCAGCGAACTTTTGATCGAACTGGAAATTCCAATAGATTTCAAAAGCATTCGTAATTTCGAAGTAGTCAATGTGAGTTTTTACTAATATATTCTATAAATTGTCGATATGACTTTGTAATGCATGTAACCAGTATTTATTCTTGCTTAGCTTTCATATCAGTAAAATTGTCATCTATAGTTATTTAAAACGGTTCTGGAGCCCGCTTTTAATATCAATGATTTTTGTTGGAATTTGTTAACATCGGACCTAGTTCTAGAGATGCTTTACGAAACAAACATATCGAGCCATAACCGCCAAAATAATGTATCCCACACCATAATCGATTGTTGTTTTTTAATCGAAATCGATAGTTCAACATCATTTAAAATTATTAAAATTAAATGTATTACACAAAACAATATTTACATTTTAAATTTTAAAATAATGGCTTTATTCAAACTGATTTTATTTAAAAAAAACCTTCCCCTGTAAAATTTTGAGTTTGTGGGATACATTTTTTCGGCGGTTATGGCTCGATATATTCTTAGGAATAGTTTTTCGGTCTGTAAGTTTTGTTTAAATTTGTCGCGTTAGGAACTAATTTCAAGAAGCAGACGTGACTTTAAAGACATAAATTTAAAGAATATACATATTGTTGAATTTATTAACCGTTCGCTGCATAAGATGCTAAACATACATAAACGAATATGCCGTTAAATATATTTGGGAAACAGCCCAGCATACCATTCTAGGAGCGCTCCGAAAAAGGAGTCAGAAAAGAGTCCAACTAAAGAGCATTTTCGGAGCGAAAGAAAATTTTGCTTGTTACTGTCCTGAGTCGGCACGCCGTATGACTCAGAAATTCCACTTAATTATGTATGTACCAAAGCGTTGTTGTCCTGTTATTTGTGCTTTGAACAAAAAAAAAACCATAGCTGTACCTCACAAGAATGATAAAAACAAGATTACACAGAGCCCAAGAAAAACCTCATAAAAGACTCTTTTATGACATTATCTAAGAGCTCTTTCTGACGGACCATTTTCGAATGTAATGACCCTCTTTTCTGAAGGTTTTCGGAGCAATTATGATTTTTTTTGGGCTCATAAAGAGCGTTAACGCTCCGAAAAAGGTGTCAGAAATGACTCTTTTCGGAGTCATATGGCTTGCTGGGAGATTCCTTGCTCAAATATTGCCGCAGAACGCAATATCGTATTATTTCCAATATGCAAATAATATAGTATTTGCATGTTAAAAACCCTATAGAAGTATTTCCGAATCATAGTAGCGTTGGAAATGTTGTCATTAAAGAATCTGAAGTTTTTCTAATTACAATCATTCCCGAAAGTTCTGAAAACTTTCTGTAAATTTTCTGTTTCAACAAAAAGTCTATGAAAATGTGTTTTCATATTGCCCTCGTATATTTGGTACTCCAGTAACATTGTCTTAATAACAATTTGTGTCTTCTTGCACTTGGTGGTGTAGAACCACCAACACACATACACTCATACAACTTTGTGCAACATCACATCCGGTGATTTATGACGATTTGTTTTAAAATTACAAATGAAATGAATTTTTCTTTTAAATTTACACTTTACAATTTTCGAACAGAGACAATAGCAATATTCAGTATTTGTCAGACCACAGCAATTTAAATTCTCTGGAAATTTATCCACTAAAATATAAATAAATTCAGAATCCACCTAATAAGAATGTTGTTTTGTTTTAAGGGTATATATTTGGATTCGTAAGAGTAAATTAATTTACCATGTAAAATTCCTAACCAGTTTAAGAACATTTATGAATCCGATAGTGAGAGTGTTGTTGAACCATTGGTAACAGTTTCTGATATACTGTAATGGACAAGATGAGCGTACAGATATCGTTCTCCCTTACAGGAAAAACTAGTTACCAATTGGATGGATATTTGGTTTGTTTTCTTACTTTCAATTCATCAATTATTACCTTACTATCGCATCTATAAAGCTCCTTTTTCGAAGTACATAAAGTTAAAACAAGGTAGTGTATTATATTCCACTTAAATATACTGAGAAATATAAAAACTAAACTGGTGTTAGGGCTAGAAACTCCTTAATTAGTATTTCTTATTCAGTCTTAGCGCAAATTTTACGTAATACACGTTCTTCAGCCAGGGCTCATCCATTTGTAGTCGACTGGAAAGTGGATCGCACAACACACTACAGGGAAAATTCGTTCTTTAGTCGTACTGTCCGTATGTGGAACAAACTACCAGCAGAAGTATTCCCTGCCACTTTCAATATAGGAAAATTCAAGTCAAATGTTCACAAACACTACTCCCTTTATCCTCCCTCCCATAACCTATTTTCCTAGTTCCAACACAATGCATTGCATAAGTAGGGGTCATCCCCTGAGTGCTGGTCCAAGAAAAAAATATATACATATATATTGTTTGGAATACAAATTTACGTAGTGCAATTTTCTTTTTCACTACCACTAAATGGTTTTAATAGCACTACCACTAATTATTTGATTTTTAGTGCAATAAAAATCTAGTAATCGTACCATTATTACAGAGTTTGTCTGGTCATTATAACAATCGTTTGTATAATTTAACAAAATATCAAATAATACATTATTACTTGATTTTTCCATAATTAACATAAGTTAAGAAACATACTCGTAGTATTAAACAAGTTAGAGTTTCGACTGTGGCGAATATGTAATACCCTCCACCTTATATGAGAAACATAGGACTAGAATATCCGTATTCTAGTAACAAACACAAACTGCAAAGCTTTTGGCTTATCTGCAGAAAACACCCAGAGTCTTTGGCGGGAGTCGAACCCGCAACCCTTTGACTGATAGTCCGGCACTCTATCGCCTAGTCTAAAAGACAATTTTACGACTAGCATAGATCCTTCAAGATGTAATGTTAGAAAACGCAATGATGAAAAACTGGCTGAATATATTATACGTGCTAAGGAAAGAAATACGATACAAAGTCGTGAATGTAGAGATTGCAGCTGAAAAACTAACGAGGACATTAACTAGAGCTTGTAATGTTGCAATAGCAAGATTATAAAAGTACAAAAACAAACATCCTTAGAACGAAATGTATCGCAGCACATCGAGCATCAACACGTAATCATAGTTGTGCAACCATAGCGTATGAGTACAAGAAATCATAGCAAGAATTATGCAATGAAATAGATTCGGTCCCTTGGGGAAAGTCGTACAAAATTGCAATTAAAAAGTTGGGTGGAATTAAACCTATACCCGGTATTAAAGAACCAGTGTGAGGAACAACAAACGTAGAGAGACTATTTCCATTTAACGAAGATGACCTAATATATGTACCAAAGCTAAATACATGTCAACGACTTCATCCCCATAAACCTAGATGACGTCAAACACGCAGCTAATAAACTGATTGATGCATTCGAAAATAAAGGAACGTAGAAGCAGATTATCTGGACAACAGAATTCTTTTATACGAGACGCAAAACGGAATGAAGGAATATCAAATAAGAGCTGGTGTACCTCAGGGCTCCGTACCATTTCTCTGGATTCCGATGACATCGCTCTCGTTATAAACCAACAAAGTAAAGAACTGATTGAGATATTTGCAAATTATAGTTTATGTTGCTGTAACAGATGGTTGTGAGATTCCCCTTAAACGAAACTTGTGCTATCTATGTCTACAATTATATGACAATTGTACAGTATCTACAAGTGCTTGCAGGTCTACCTCCCATAGACCTACTAATATTGAAAAGAAAGCAGATATATATCCAAACTAGACGCAAAAATGAAGAAAATGCTAATCCTGCAGAGCGATCAAGAGCAATTTTAGAAATGATGAGAACCATCAGAAACAACTTAATAAGCAAATGGCTAGAACGTTGAATAACGAGAGAATGAAAGATATACATACAACCTGACCCCAAATATAAAATCCTGGATTGTAGGAAAACATGACAAGATGGGAATATTTCTTAATTCAAGTGTTGATCAACCACGGCAGATTTAAATTAAAGCAGATAGGCAGCTGTGAATCATGCGGAGCAATAAAGGGGGATGCAAAGAAGCCTTAAACTTAAACATAATGCTACATTCCGAAAATTCATGGCAATCGTGTGAAGAATTCATCACTAAAATAATGAAGGAGAGGTGCGTAGTAGCAGTTCCGTACCTCCTTAAATATTGTCAAACGTTTACGCGGAATGACAATCTTTAATACCAGTATACCCACATTTAGCACTTGTGTGGTGGAGGGTATAAAAATATAATTTGAATAAAGTACAATATACGAGTATTGTACTTATTCAATTGTTGTATAGTGCTGTAAAATAATACTTGTTTTATTTCATTTTAATATTTGTCGTAAGGAATTCATTGAATATTAATATAATAATGTAAATTGATTCAGTATCTATACAGAGGGCATAAGACAAAAATAAGGACATTTTTCTCTAAAAAACCCATAATATTTTGTTAAATCTTAAAAACCTAAAAATTGGTCTTAATGAAATATTTTCAATTGTATCAAAAACTTAAATGTCAGTAATTAAAAATTATGAGGGTCCATCTGAAACCCAACAAGGTATACATATGTATACATATGTATATTCTTGATCCTTATCGAATTCCAAGTCGATTAAGCGGACGGGCGTACGTCGGTCTCTCTCTCTCTCTGTATGTGTAAAACACTCTCACATCTTATACACGTAACCAAAATCAGCAAAGTTTACAAAAAACCATTTACAATTCTCCTAAGCAATTTGGAGTTGAAAATCAGCAAAATATGATATTATCCACCAGTTTTTTGGCACCATGGAATTTTGCATACGTTATTTCTATGATAAAAAAAGAAACTGTGAATAGTAAGAATCGGTCTATGATTTCTAATAGACACCATACAAATTTCTTTCCGAAATATGGCTCAATGATACATAAATTTCTATAAAATAGCAATATCTAATCCAAATTGAGCAAAAATAAGTTTCATGCAAAAAGAACTCACAAAACGTAATTTTGTTTAGTTCGGTCCATGTTTGATCAATACGCCACAAATAATCCTCATATATATATAAATTGATGTACTGAATTTTACGATGCTTGGCCCATAAAACTGCTGGGTTTTGTGACCATATTTACGTATAACGTCCACAGAATATAATGTCATAGTATCGGTTGTATGACAATTATACTAGTCGATTTTGTTGCGGTAAGTCCATAATTGGTAATAGCTCCCAAACAACCAGTAAACTGTTGCCAATAACGTTATTGAGATTAAATTCAACCAAAATAAGCCGAAAATACATAAAAATCACATTAGTGGATACTGGATTTAGAATTTATCAGATCATAATTGGTCCACTTCTACTTTGCCACCTATAACTCGCTTGTAAATAATTTTTCATTTTTTATTGCATATTTAGAATCTTCATCATTGATTTTATGTCTGGTCAAGATGTCGTTCAATTCTACTTTCAAAATGTGGGTCAAAATGTCGTTGAAAAAATAGTGTATAATTTCTTGTTCAAAATTTTCCATCAATAAGTGTGTAAGCTCATATGTGCTATTTTACTTGAAATTGCCACTCCAAAGTTGTTGAAAGAATAATAGTGTATACGCAATATACTCCCTTTTAGCATGTAGAAAAAAATACAATTTATGAAAACTTTAACTCATAAAATTGCTTATAATAATATACACTATTGTTTGACAAATAGTTTCATTCCGACCATTTCTACACCCCACATACAACGAAAACAATTATTATACAAGGAGGAATGGGATGGAGACTTGAAAGTAATTGATATTGGAGGAACGCGAAAAACAAAAGAGGTGATCAACATTTCGTTTACTGGAAAATACAATAAAGAGCTGCCAATTTGTAATCGAAAGCTGCATGCTCTCCAAAATTTGTGCAAAAAGAATGTAATTCCTCGTGGCTCGCAGTCATTTTTTTACCTTACAAGGTGGAAAGAAGCGAAATTGTTTAGATGAGCCAGATGTAGCAGAGGAAGAGAAAGAAGACGATTGAGTTTCTAGTTATTTTTGATTTACGCAATGTATACCTTAGTTTGTCATAATTTTTTGTTTATAATAACCCAAATTGGAAAGTAATGAATATGTGCCACTTTATTAACAAAACTATTAATTAATCACTGTTTTATAATGTTACAAATTGATATTTTTTGAGATCAAATATTTTAATAAAAATACCGTAAAATTATTGAATAAAACAGCGTATACCATACAAAATAAAATAGTGTATCAGATACATCGTAGGAATTCCTTAAAAAATAAAATAGCCTATATGGAGGATTTGCGCTTTGAATGACAGAATTATGGTCTTAAAGGATGCGTAGAATAAAAATAAAATTGACCAATTTAAAGACAAGAAACGGTATTAGGTATTCGCCGAAAAATCCTATATGAAGAATTTTTATTTACCGCGATATTGAGGTTTTAATAGACATCCGATTTGACAAAAACTTTAAACTCTATTTTTTCAATTGTTATATTGAGGGGACGATTTATACTCTGGTTTTTAACTTGATGTGAATATGAAAAAATGTTCTTTTAATTTTATAAATTGTTAAATTACACTCAAGATTATTATGAAAATCAGACAACCTCTGTAAATTATGATGAGAATTACGATAATTACATCAATTATAAATAGTAAAAATTAGATAAAATTTCCAAACATTTAAAATAAATTGTGCTGGTCGTAAAATTGTCTTTCACACAATATATAAAATACTAATAAAATTTTAATAGAAAACATTGAATAAGGATATTCCAGTCCTATAACCAGTGTAGTTTGTGTATTTTTTATTAAGTTTATGTGGAGGGTATTACAGATTCGGCACAGTCGACTTGTTTTATTTATACTATGTACCTTAACTTCTATACAACAATGTCCTGAGATCCATGTTATCTTCAGATTAACGTAGTCTGAATAAGTGTTTATCTTGTTTTTGCATTGTAAAAAAAATTAGTTTGTCATTACATTCGTAGTTTTTAGTAACAGAATTTTATTCAATATAATGCGAACCAAGAACATTAACTAAGAAGACAATCATTAATCCTTTCGAACTAAAATTCGTTTTTAACCCGATTCCCATAATTTCTGGTAAAAATGTTTCTTGCAATAAAAGCGCAAAATTTGGGATGAGCAGACTATTAAATTTATTAGAATATTTGTGAAAAGTAATCAGCAGGAGTTTTAACTGCCATATTCGCCATTTGAGTTGTTTAAAGCTGCATTTAAAATTTTGTTGCCAATAAATATTATTAAATATTTATTGGCAACAAATACATAAAACATTATTGACTGGGAATTAATACACATGCAATTAAATAAAAATGAAAGGTATAAAAGCAGTTAACAATTTTGCACTTACATTAGTTCATATTCAACGTGTACCATTTCAATTAAGTAAGAATAATAATAACTACTTAAAAAACAGTGAAATTTTTATTTAAATTTATATAAACAATACTAAGTGCATATGTACCTTAATTGTAACATAAAAACATTTATTACCTGTTCGTTATATGAAAAGTGATTAAAAAAGGTTCCTCGAGACGTGTGTAATTGATCGGAATAGTGGTTGGTTGAAAATAACTCAAATATTACGAGTTTAATTACATATTTGAATATATGGAAATAAATCTGACTGCCTGTTTCACATCAGTGTACAAAGTAGTATCTGAGGCGACTTAATGTAATATTATCTACTGCTTAACAGGAAGTAGCAAAAAATTAGAATTTGTGGAAAATCTTTAAATAAGAAATTCTAATTTTTAGTTTAGAGAACAATTAAACATTCATTTTTATTAAATGAATGCCATAATTTTGAAAAATTTCAGATTTTATCCGGAGTAAAGTAAAAGATAAAAGACTAAATGTGTGATGAAGTTCGTTGGAGATTACCAAGTTTAGTCAATTTAGAAGAAGTACGTAAATTTTTAATGATCATTTAGGAATGATAATTTCTCAAAATTGGAATTTTTAGTATTTGTTAATTCAATTAATTCAACATTTGTTCTGGATCTTTTGAAAACCAAACCTGATTTATTTGAAATACATTATAAAGGAAATGCCATTTTCGAAATTTAGCACAGTGCCCCATGGTGAAAACTTCATTAGTTTAGTTTATTTATTAGTTTGTTGTTCTATACAAAAGCCTTAGAAGTCTTATATTCCAGTACAGAACTGATGATTTGTTAAACGCATTATAAAAAATATTGCCTTATACATATAACTTAATTTATATTTATATAAATCATATAGATCAAACTAGTAAGTTTTAAAGATAATTCTCCGATTAATATAAATAAATATACTTATAAACCATAAGTTCTTAAACAAATCGATAATGTTAGACTCGATGATGATATGGCCTTGAAACTTCTTTCATAACATTGACCAATTTGTAATTATTTTTTTTTAAGAAAACTAACACTCAGGCAATTAATATACCTATATATAATTGCGTTACTTTCTTTGGAAAGGATATAGTTGAAGCAGTAAAGGTGGTGAAAGAAGAAAGCTTTTTTTATATCACAACTCTGCAATTGCGCAGAGTTTTGTTTTGTTTGTAGTGCAGAATTGCAGCGCCTCTGGTGGTGAGTAGGCGCATTAATGTTAAAGCTTGATATATATAGCCTTTATTTAATTATTTTACTTCGGTGACGTTTCAATGCTATACCACCAAAGGTAGGCGCTGTGATAAATAATAGTTATGATGGATAGAAAGAAAACTAATAATTATCAGAAACTGATGTTGTTTGAGCGGCTGGGAATTGAACGCGGGATACAAATACCAACTCATGCTTAATGATCAAATGCGATAACCTATTAAGCTACAGCACCCTCATTTTAGGAGTTTTAGAAGAATTTGTAAGCTAAATGGCCAATTCGAAAAATTTTTTTGGGTCACAACAAGTACATAAATAGCATATTAAAATAATAATATTATAATATGCGAAATTTCATCGGAATAGTCAGATTTACTTCAAATAAGATTATTTCCCACTGTGTGTTGTTTCTTATAAAAGTCATGAAAGATTGCATAAACAGTGACTGTAAATAGTGCTAACCTTATCATAATTCTCTCACCATATTACTTTGGTGAATGATTTTTCGCTGCTGCACAGTGTTATTAAAAAAATCTTGTACACCTAACGTTTAACGTTTATATAATATAAAGATGAACAAAAACGAATTACATATATGAAATATTAAACACTATGACTTAAGGTAGTGTAAACTCTAAAATGGAAACTCCTACAATACATTTTTCATATTAAAGAATTTACACGGTGCCTTAGAAAAAGCGGCTCCGATTTCTTTCTGCCATCACGTAGTTCACATAGTTTTTGTCATTTTAACAATATTTAAATAAATTTAGTGTGGTTAAGGATTTGATTGCAATTGAAAGCTATTTATGTCTACGAGTATATTTATTATATGTTTGAATGCGTAGTTTATTATTTTGTAGTGTCAATGTTTTTGGAGTCATTTTTTGACACGCCTCATGATGGATTTCTCGGGATATCCACTTCATTTTGGTTTCAAATTTCATCTTACAATACGAAACACACACACACACACACACACACACACACACACACACACACACACCCTCTCTTATACACATTCACCCCAATGTAAAAGGGACTACATTCAAGTGGCGGGAAGAATATGAATGAAAGATGAAATCATTTTCTTCGTTGGCGTAGTACATGCCTTTATTCCGAAAATAGATTATTAATTGTTTTTTTTTGTCGTATTATTGTAAGATTCTCCTTTTAAAGCCAGTTTGAGAGATTTAGCACCCTTTTTTCTCTTAATTTCTTTAACGATGAAAAATGTCCTTAATTCTGAGACCTTGAAGGAATAAGTCTCTGACAAACCTATAAAAATATTCAAATTGGTTTATTTCTATTAATTTAATCCGTAAAGATCTTTACTTAATTTTTGTTATTTCTTGTGTTTTATTTATTTCTTATTATTTTTACTCTGGCTCTCTTTTACTAACAACATTATGAAGAATTTGCCTATCCTCGCCATCTACCATATATGTATGTACATATATAGCATATGGTAGTTAGTTGAAGTGTTACCCATATGTTACAAATTCACTAAAAGGCGCTTAATGTTTTTCCATTTTTCCTTTAAACATTTTTTAGCAATCAGATCCCACGCTGAATTGAGTGTTTTTCCCGTGATTTTCCTTTTCTTTTCTTTTGTTTTTGCCCAACACATGTTGACCAAGAGCAGGCAGTCAAAGAAATCATACTGAGAAGGATAAACAACTTAAAGATACTATAACATGTAGGGAGTGCACTCGTGCTATTATACCCTTAGAGTAATTGTTAAATATACCTACATTAATACATACATACATTTACATATCTACATAACAACCCAAACTGTTTTGCAATTGACCAAAAGTTTTCACAGTTGTGCATTTTTTAATTGACTTTTGAGCAGGCGCTTTTAAACCGAAACATCAAACAATACACAAATTATTATTAGTTTCTTTGTTATTGTCACGTTCACATTAAAAAAGAAATTTGTTTAGTACATACTACATAGTAAGTATAAGTGCATATGTACATATTTACTCTTTTATACATTCAAGTATTTATGAACAATGTGTTAAATAAACAACTATTGGCAACTCATGGCATAAGCCAAAAAGCCGTATTTTGTAAAAACATCCGTGCTAAATTGTTTTGGGAAGAAAATATTTTTAAAATTAAGTTCTTCCTATAGTTAGGCTCTATTGTGCCTTCAATATATAGACAGGCAGAGGACCCTGATAAATTATAAATTATAGTTTTATTTTTAATTCAGTTACTTATGGTAGAATTCTTACCTAATATTTTTTTATATAATGCAAAATGAAAAAAGTTAAATAACTAGATAACCTAATACGAAGTTGCTCCTCCTTTGTTGTTAATGACCTATCTCATTCTTTTTGACAAATTTAGCGCAATGTTCTTCAGAGTATTTGTTGAAATTGCCCTACATTCACTTTGGATCTTTTCGTAAAACTTGTGAGTGTTTGTTTTGGATTCCATAGGAATGTTGTCATCGATGCTCGATGGGGTTTAAATCGGGGCTCTGTACCGGCCATTTTAACTTTTCCACATTTTTTTCTTCAAAATATTTTTTAGCGACCTTACTCGTGTGCTTGGGGTCATTGTCTTGTTGAAATATAAACTCCCTTAAGCCAATTCAAGTTCTTCCTTTATATCTCTGGCTGTCGTAAACGAATTTCTTTTTTCTAGAACTGCAATATGATCATCAAGTTCTTTAGTCTTTTGTTTGACTTTCTTATTTTATACAAAGCAATTATTGATCTGACCGCAGATTCCGATATCTTCTACTTAGAACTCAAAGCTTTATGTTTCATCCCATTTTCACGATCTAATCTTTTTCCTTTTCGGTTAAAGTCCTCATTTTGAAAAAGTCTGGGTCTAGCCTTATTTTGTGTATATTTAAGTAATAACAAATATAAAAATAAATTAAATAAATAAGTACGTTACTATAATTTATTATTTTTTAAAAACTTACCACAAATTGTTCAAAAAAAAAAAAAAAAAATCAAGAATACAACTCTTTTTTTTTGGGGTTTACAGAAAACTGCACTTTATTATGTCGCAAAGATTTCTTATTAATTTACATTAGAAATAGAAATGCGTGACTTCATAAAATTACAATGTAAATAATTCAGATACTCCAACAAATAACGGGACAGTGAATAAATAGTAAATAATACCGCACTCATTTTGTCCGACAGTGTACATATATGCGTTTGAAACGAAATGACAAAATCAACAATTTCCGAATGTGGGCATTATATAGGAGATATTTATAATAAAGCATCAATAGTCACAAATTATATTATTATTAGTTCATATTTTGTCACCTGTAGTTACCGTCTAACTGTCGTTTAATAAAAAAGTTACTTTGCAAATGAATCTACGACGGTACAAAATAATTTTTGTCAACTTAGCACAAAGTATTCAAAAGGTACTAAAGAAGTGCCCACCTATATTTCGTTATATAAATCCATATTTAAGATTTCAAGTCTGCATCTCCTTTTTACTCGTTATTTCCTTTTAAAGGTCGTATTATAAAGAAATTACTTCTCAAATATTTATTTTGTGATTGCATAAAGCAACAACACAAATTTAATTGTCTTAAAACAACAGACGCAAAAGGTACCAAAAAAGTTTAAATTTTCCAAATATAAAATTTTGCAATAATTTTTTTTTCGAAAGTTAATTTCTAATACACATTTATGTGACTACAGGAGCTAAATTAGAAACGTGGTTGCTTTAAAAACAAAATGGGATTTAAAACCAAAATTTTAAAAGATTTCCAATTTTTCCGCTTTTTAGCCTACTAATGACAGATAGATATATGCTTCAATGCATAGATACGTTCCAAATTTCAATCCAATAGGTGAATCCGTTTGGTATTACCGGGAAAACGGTTTTATCCCGACATAGTCCAAGTTTTAAAAACGATATATGCTATTGACGCTTTAAAGCACAGATACGTATATCTACATTCCAAATTTCAATCAAATTGATTTTTCCCTTTTGTATAAACTGAAAATTCTTTTTTATCCGCTTTTACCCCCTTGAAAAAAGTACTCTGACTCTATAGTATAGGGAGATAAAATAAAAATACAGTTGCTTCATAATAAAGTTAATCATTATTTAAGAACAATATATTAAAATTTAACCCGTTTTCCCCTTTTTATGCCTTCCCGGGCCAAGTCTTGCAATAATATAAAGCCTAATTGCACTTTATGTATGGATCTATCTAGATACTAAATTCCAAAACAATCCGTTTAGCCGTTTGGGATTGGTTGTTTAAGAAAAAAGGTAGCAATTTTACCAGTTTTACCCATTTTATCCCTTCTTGGTCCAAGTCTTTAAAACAAATATAGCATATTTTATGATTACCGAGTTTCATAAATCATTTCAAAATCATTTCAGTCATTTAGGCGTGATTGCGGAACAAACAAACTTACAAAGACATTTATTTATAATATACATATGTATGTATACATATATGGATTTATCTGCGTGTTTCTAGAGCATTATGTATTTCATTTCATTTTATTTCAATATTTGTCGAATACGGCGTTCAGACTTGAATTAGTGCAATTTTTAACAAAACTTCATTGCAGCTGCCATTACTCATTCTGATAGTTTAGTTCAATACATATGTACGAGTATGTAAGTTATTGCCAGAAAAATGTTATATCAGTCAAGCATTTACTAATGCTTTTCATATTTCTCTCTACCATAATTTTTACAAAAGTAGCAACCATAAAACAATTCTTTTCATTTTAATGTTGTTGATACGCTAGAACGACAAAACAATATATGTACATGTGGAAATAAACACTTTTTGCATTCTTGGCAAATGTTAGCACTACACTACTAAACTTAATAGTTAAGGGGTGATTAAATTAGAACTTTGTTTTTAATAAAACACTTAAAATAGTACTGGTTGTCGGAATCTTTGTTGTTGCCCGAAAGAATAATCTTGGACTTTTATTTTTACTTTTTAAACATAATTTCATTCAAATGTTGGCCGCCACTACGTTAAAGGTGTTCCAATCCGGAGGTCCAATTTTCGATTACTCGTTCGGGCATTTGCAATTCAATAAATACCGGTATATAAAACCTTCAGGAGCGATAAGAACTTTTTAAGTCTTGCAGGTCGATGAAGACTAGGTGGGATCTATTCGGTTGCTCAAAGTTGCGAACTATATCAGCAATAGTAGACTTGGAAGGTTGATGATGCAAACCATATGTAGCTCGAACTGCACGAACCACTTTACTACTGCTGATTTTCGCCATATATCTGAATAATTTCTAAACTTTGTTGCGATGTAAGTCTTTCGGTAACGAATAGTTAAACAATATGTTTAACTATGTATTACGCAGTGATTACTTTATTAAGGGCGTTAAGTTAGATACAGTTGACTCATTTTTGGATCTTGGAATTTTTTTCGATATGAGACTTAAATTCAATTCACACATTATAATGACTAGTATTAAGGCTAATGGTGTGTTAAGCTTTATAAAACGTTGGGCAAAGGAATTTAATGATCCCTATGTAACGAAATCTTTATTTACAACTCTAGTCAGGCCAATACTTGAATACGGGTCTGTAATATGGGATCCTCAATATAACGTTTATATAAAAAAATTGGAATCTGTACAAAAACAATTCTTGCTGTTTTGTCTTCGTAACTTGAGATGGAATCCTAATATTAACCTGCCGCCCTATCGCAGACGCCTAGCGCTTATAAGCCTGCCAACATTAAGAAGTCGAAGGATTGCCTTCAACATTGCATTCTTTATAAATCTAATTCATGGTAAAATAGATTCCATTTGTCTTCATGATAAAATTAGCATCAATATACCTAACAGGCAACTTAGATCATATGAGCCAGTTTATTTAAGTTTTCACAGATCAAATTATATTAACTTCGATCCATTACGTAGAATCTCTGCTGAAGTGAACCAATTCTACAATCTAATAGATTTATCTGATTCTGTTGATAGTTCCAAGAGAAAGCTTATTATATTCTTAAACTCAAATGACTATACTTATAACTGTATTTAATAGATTTTTATTTAATATTATTATTGTTTAATATGTTATGTTATTATTGTTTAATATGTCTGTATAAAATGTGTAAAATGTTCAAAATTGCTCAGCTGTTACCATATTGTAGCTGATTAAATAAATAAATAAATATTGAATAAAAATAAAAAGTATGGCAGTCACGCGTGGTCTGTAAAAAAAAACAACTTAAAAAATCTCTAAATGAATCACCATATACGAGTACATATAAGAAACAAACAATACCCTTAAATAATGTTCTTTAAATTGTTCACTAAGGGTAATTAAAGTTATACTATACTGTTCCGAGAAGGCTACTCAACAAATGTATGAAAATATAAAAGTGATTTATCAAAGTTTTTATATATTTACAAATATATACGCTTTTCTATCGTAAATCCTTTGGGAACGTTTAAATAGCATAGAAAAAATTGTATCCAACAACAATAAATTTTAGCATTGTGAGCAATTTCGGGATTATCTCAAATCTAGTGTTATTGATGGGTGTAATCTCGCGTCACTGTTTAACATATTTACGACTATGTTCGAAATTTTTGGAATGAAATAAAATTTCCCGTATTTAACAATTTTGGTGTCTTTTTTGCTCACTTGAAATGTTATATGAATAAATCTATATTAATAAACCAGTTGCAAGTAAATTTCTATAATGTAATATCAAAAGTTTTAACTTTCAAAAAAGTATTAACAAATATACAAAAAGGGAAAAGTTTTTAAAATAATTTCAATGTCCAAATTACCAAACAGTACTAAAATCTATCCGATCCGATGATGTACGATACCTAACTTTAAGCGTTGGGTCTGATATTTAAATAACATAACGACACTTTGAATTACTGTTTCGACTACTGGACTTTATTTATTTAAAATGTTGTTTACACCAACGATAAGCTAATATTTTTTGGCTTTATTGAGTTTTTTTCAATCAACTGCTATAACTGGTTCTTGTATGTAAAACTACTTAACACTCTAGATTTTCACAAACTCCAGCCTATATACAGTGGGTGGCCAAATTATTAGTTACACATGCAAAATTGTTTAGTTTGAAGCCGTATAACATTTTAAAATAGTGGAAATTTGTCCGTTTATTTGTTCTTTAAGGTAAATTAAGTGTTTCTAATTCAATAATACTATGTTTCCACGACGACTTGAATCACCTGCTTCGCCTTCTGAATCATGTTTATGAATCATGCTGTTTACTTGACCAATAAACTTGATTCGATTTAACAGTTGTTTTTAATAAACAAACAGAATAAAAAAAACAGAATTTACAATTTGTGGAAAATAATTTTTTTTAATGGACAAATAAAAGTAAGTGGAAATTAGTTAGCTTATTTGAAAAAAACATACATTCGTAAGTATTTACTTTCTTTACTTCCAGCAACAAGAGAATAATTTGCTTTATTTACAATAATATTAAATTTTTACAGCTAGTGCAGATAAACTTGCGATAAAAATTAGAGAAGAGAGCAATTTTTCGTGCTTCGCAAGTAGATTCAATATGAATCTACTTGATTCGCTCTTAAAATTTTGTATGGTTTTTTTTTTTTTTTTTATTACTTTTAATTTAATTATTGGATCTTTCTTTACAAAAGAAATTTACAATAAGTATTAAAATCTTAAAATTAATTAATCATTTCTGGGTCTATTGCCATTGCAATAGAAACTCCATTTCTGGTTGCGGAAACTGTTCATCTATCTTGCAGTGCAGCGAGAGCCAATGTGTCTACCCTCTTTAGGCGAGTATGTCCATTATAATGCAGTAGATCCTGTGCAAGAGGATTTGGATGCGTTGCCAGTTTTCGTACATATTTGGAGCAGAAGGTTTTTTTTTTGTATGGTGAAGCAAGTTGTTTCGCACATGATTGGGGTGTGAAACATGAATAGAGAGCGAATCATGTACCGTGGAAACATAGTATTAGAACATTTTTTTTAGTTCTTCATCGTGATGCCAAACTTTTATCAATTTTATCAAAATTGCATATTTCACACTTCGGAGCAGAATGACAGATAATGATATACAACTGCACTCTAATGTCACCAATCATTGTTGACACTGTACAAAATATTTAACAGTATTACCAGAATTAAAATACGAAAACATCTGGTACAAGAAATAAATTTATATACGTATTAAAAGCGGTTGAATCTTAATTAATAAGTGTAACTAATAATTTGGCCACCCACTGTATGTATAAACATGCATAAAGTCTTAATGAAAATGTAAAAAGGGAAATAATTCTTTCAATATTTTTCAAGTGCACACAAGAAAATATTTGTAAAGGACAAGCTACCAGAATTCTTCTGCCAAAAAGACCATTTGTTTCGGCGTTTAGCTTTTAGCAGGCCCTGATCTCGACACATTTATTTTTATAGCATGCAGTTTTCGGAGACCCAAAAATGTGTACTCGTATATATTCTTGATCCTATGAAGTTTAAAATCGTTTAAGCTATAACCGTCTGTCCATGTAAAACAATCGTATGTCCAAATTACACAACTAAATTCAACAACATTTAGGTACATATCGTCACCGTAACTACAAAAAAAATCAAAATCGATTTTTGATTGATTCTTATGTAATTAACCAAAATAAATTTTTCTTTAAAATTTTACTCTCATATGCCGAAAAACGAAAAACACATTTCACAATGCCGCAACTACAATGTTAATAACTGTATAAACCAAAAAGTCGTAACTACACTTTTAATTAAAAAAAAACGAAATATATTAACGCAAAGTTTCACAATTTATAACGTTATATCACATGAGTCAGACAAATTTTTCTGGGATGAAACAGATGGTATCCTTGTTGCATCTACATTTGTTACTTGTATTATAAAGTACATCAATAGTGTGATTCTAAAGTCTCAAAATATTAATCATACAATATTGCATTAACCATAGAACACAAATATCTAGTAGTGGGTCGCACACAAATGGAGTGTGATTCCACTCACTCTCTCATTCAAAGGAAAATCAACAAAAGACAAATCAATTTACCATCTGAGCTAGCAAATTTGATTAAGAACTTACAAAAAACCCCATTTCCTCTAAAAGTTCACCATCTTGATTACAAATATTTCCTTGGTTATGTCAATCTTCTTCTTTGTATACGAGTACTTATTGAGAAACCGGATTCTTAATTGATATGATTGTTATGATTGTTAATGTGATTCGTGCCTTATTTTCTATAAAACTAATATTAAAGACGAATACACAAAACAAGTTTGAAGATGTCGAACCAATTCGGATACATAAGGAAAAAATAAAAATATTCAAAAAGACATGGAGCCATCTCCAGGAATTTAAATGTTTTCTTCCCGCTGATTGCCACAGTTTTTACGATAATTTACCATACCAAGATTAGATTTATAAATTTTACTTCGCCATGTGAAAGGAGTTCACAGGAGTTCTTTTCATGTATGTTTTCATGTTTTTAATTTTGTTTCCTTTTCATTAAACTCGTTTTAATGAGTCTAGTTTTGTATCTTTTATATTCAAAACATAGAAAACAAATAGTGAAAAATGTTAAATAAGAGCGAAAAGCGGAATTTTTTCATCCTAATTTTAACTTTTATTAATTTTTTTTTTGATTCGGCTTTTTGGTTTTAGAAAAAACGATTCCAAAAGGCCTTAAGTACAATTACTAAAAAACTACTATTATTTTTTTTTTATTAAACCAAGTTTTTTAAGTTTAATTGTGAAACTTGACCAATAAGAATTAAATAGTCTTAAATTTATAAAGCTTCTCCTGTAAAAGAGTATTATGTGTAGTTATGGTCTTTTGGATTTTTGGTAACGAAACAACTTCAAAGAAATGTTTATTTTTTACAAATTCGTACGTCCTTCAAGAGAAGTAACAAGTACTTTGAAAAGGATAAGAATGTATTCATAATTTCTCCTAGCTCTCATACAAATTTATCACCGGAGTATGATCTTATAGAAAATTCAGCAGATCAAAAAAATTCAGATAATCAGTCATAACACCCATATTTGGTACACTTTCGAAAATCAAATAAAATACGCAAAATCTGTTACAAATATCAGGTTATAGTTCGACACAAATATCCATATGAGTCACCGCATTGAAATTTATGAAGATCGGTTTGTAATTGGTCTTAGCTCTCAGAGAGGTGCTACTACCGAAAAATACATTATTAATTTTTTTTCCATTTAGGAAACGTTGCAGTACTGTGAGATCTCTAAGATAGCTTTCGGATAAATTTAATTTCCATTGTCACCTAATTTAGTGTGACGCATTTACAAAGAGAAATTAGCATTTATATGTCTAAACCAATTGGTAATCCACCAGTCAATCTTTATACAGATTAATTTAAATAAATCTACCGGAAAATGCCATATAGACACAAACATCTGAAATACAAATCTCTCCTTTGTTTATTTGTTTAAGAAAAAGTTGGGGAAAACACATTAAGGTTGAATGCAAGTTGTTGAAATTACACTCAAATACATTCATAGATGCACAAATATGCAGCTCAGTTTTTTGAGTAAGTGAAAAAGCAACTAAAAACTGATTATTTACACGGTCGCATAGATCAATCAACAATGAAAGTTCATAATCATCAACATCAACTGCCACCGACTGACACTTACTTTGTTAAGTACATATGTATTTATGTACGTTCATATATATATGTATGCACGTAAGTATTACACATACACATGCCATTATACCCAACAAACATTAAATGTAACGCTTGGATATTTGTTTCATGTAATATAAACATTATTCTGAAATTTTTGAATTCAATTAAATTAATCAAACATTTTTTTCTCAATCTTAGCTATAATCCTCCAACATTTAAGCTTTTAGAAATGGTTTCATTTAAAATTATTTCCAATTTAATATCAAACCTGTATATTTTCTGAATATATGAACATTGTATATATTAAACGCCAAACTTCTAGATCAAAGATCCATTAAAAAGTAAGTCGCTACAAAATAACAAACAAGAAATAGGGCAAACTTTGTATTCAAGTGTACAAAATACGTACAGTGGCGGTCAAAAGCTGTAAGTTTTACAAATTTAAATTAATGGCGATTAAAAAGGATCGTAGACAAATTTATAAGAAATGTTTAGATTTTTTAATTTGACTCTTAAAATTTTTTTTATTAATTAATCTTTGATTAGTCTGATCGTCTGTGCCGAATATTATATAACATTCACCTTAATACAAAAAATCGTATTGGTAAAAAATATATTTTGAAGAAATCGTTTTTGTAAATTAAGAGCCACACCCACTTGAAAGGAGACACTAGCGATAAATAATGCCAGTTTGTTTGTTCTAACAACTATAAACTTTATTGAAGGAATCTGTTAATGCGTTACGAAAAATTTTACTGGAATTTTTTTTTCGATTTGTGCTTATATCTCTGCTATTTATCGACCGATTTAGAAGATTCCTTCAACATAAAGATGTTTAGATATATCCACTGGTATCTGGTTAATTTATGGACTTTCAATACTTAAATTCTCGCGATTATATCTGAAAAATTACATTCATCTTAAACGTGTATTCCTGGGTTACATGGGAGCTTCCCTATTCACCTTATTTCAACCATCACACAGACATCTTTAAGTATTATATTGACTCCAGTATCTATAGGGATTCAGAATGTGAAAATTGAAGAAATTACAAACGGAATGACAAATGTATATACATACTCGTATATATGTACATATGTATGTATACTATTGCCACTCATGGTGATGAACATTCGCCCATTACTGTATATAGACATCTCTACATACTTCCATATATAATTATTTAGAATTATTTCGCCACACACTGTATGTGAGAGTGTGAGTGAATGTCTTCTTTTAGGGAATGGGTTGATATTCCTCATGTGCGTCATATAAAATCACATTCATATATACATATGTACATAAATATTATCTTAAAATCTTAAAAAAAAAAACAAAAACACAAAAAAGGAATCATAAAAAGCGAAGAAAAATTCAATAAAATATAACAACTGCGACTGATTTTTTTCTTAACTAAAAAAAAACTACACAAAAAAGTCAATATAAACAAAAATTTAACATCAAAATCAGGCAAAAAATAATAAAAAACCACCCAGAACCATTTAGTTTTATGAAAATAAAAACATTTTTCTTTGTTTATTTATTTTTTAGAATATAAAAACCAACAAACGAGAAATTTGGATTGATTTAAGAATTTCGGAGGTTTTCATTTTCAACATTTAAAAGCCAACAACACCAAGCAAGACGTAAAATTACGAAAGAAAAAATGAAACTGATCGAATGTTTTTTGCAGTCTCTTAGGAAATTATCTAAAAAGTATGTATAATTGCTTCCATTTGTTAAAAACGTACTACATATCAACCCACCTTAATACTCGTACACTTAATTTCATCAATTTGGTTTGATCTGAAAAATTTGAAAAAATATATTTTAATTACATATCTTTTTACTTTTAGTTATTGCTTGCTAGGTCAAAGGTTTAACCACCATTAAATAAGTTGCAAGGACTACATCTCACAAAAAGATTTCTTTAAAATTCTTATCACAAGTGCACAATGGTAACTAAACTAGGACCTTGAGAGTGGACCACCAACCTGCAACGAAAAACTACTATATTTTGTTTGCTTTGGTCCATATTTTAACATAGCCTCATACAAATTCCACTTCCGAAAATCATATCAATGTTCATAAATCTTTTCTAAAAATGACTATCAACTTGAAATTCAACACAAATAATCCATATACGAGGTCTGATCAAAAAATAAATAAATAAATAATTTTTTCAAAAAGTATTTATTTATTCATCAATAACTATCTTGTGTCCCCTTCAAAGTAATCCCCCTCAGCGTTTTTTCTAATCTTCGAAACACTTCTGGAACGCCCTTTTTGGTATCGCCAACGCTCCTGTTTCGATTTTTCTTTTATTTCCTCAATCGTAGCAAAACGCTTTCCTTTCATCGGTGCCTTCAGTTTTGAGAAGAGGAAAAAGTCAGCGGGGGCCAAGTCCGGTGAATACGGTGGTTGAGGCATGATAACGGTTTTATTTTTGGCCAAAAACTCACACACAAGCATCGACGTGTGATCTGGTGCAAATCCATGATTGGTTTTTCCATAATTCTGTGCGTTTCTGACGAATTGCTTCGCGCAACCGGCGTATAACTTTAAAGTAATATTCCTTATTGACCGTACGACCTTGTGGCA
This sequence comes from Bellardia pandia, assembly GCA_916048285.2. Taxonomy (NCBI): domain Eukaryota; kingdom Metazoa; phylum Arthropoda; class Insecta; order Diptera; family Calliphoridae; genus Bellardia; species Bellardia pandia. The sequence goes on from OU696533.1 coordinate 68,649,140, forward strand.
AGAACTCATGATGCACGGCGCCATTGCAGTCGAAGACAACAGTGAGCAAACCCTTCACATTTCACCAAACTTGACGCGCTTTTTTCAGTCTTGGCTCTTTTGGACTATTCCATTGGGATGATTGGGCTTTGGTTTCAATGTCATAGCCATACACCATGCGCAAATCTGGATCGTCGTTGACGATGTTCAACAGCTCCTGAGCGATGTCCATGCGACGTTGTTTTTGCTCAAAATTTAGCAATTTTGGAACAATCTTCGCTGCCGCACGTTTCATGCCTAAAACATCCGTAAAAATTGCTTGGCATGAGCCGAACGATATGCCAACATCATAAGCAACCTTTCGGATAGTGATTCGACGTCATTGACATATTCTCGGCCTTCCTTAAACCAATTATACCACAATTGAACTTGTGTTCTGCTCATAGTAGGCTCGCCAAACGCCAAAGTTAACATTTCAAATGTCCTTGCGCATTTAATTTAATTTTTTGATCCATTTTTTCAAATAGTAAAAAATCGAAGAGGACACCAAAACAAACTGACAATCCAAAATGGCTGATATTACCAACATATGTATATAATAGACACATGTACTAACATAACAGAAAAAAAAAGCGAAAATCAAACATACGTAACTCACGAAATTTGAAAATAACGGTTATTTTTTGATCAGACCTCGTATATATGGGTGCATATAAATCGTCGTACTAAAATTCATGATACTCGGTTAATATTTGACCATGACCCCTTTACAAAGTCCCCTTCCGAAAATCACTTAAATGCGCATAATTCTATTATAAAAATCACTAAAAAGTTGAAATTCAACACAAACCACTCACATAATTATACATATAAATCGTAGTACCAAATTTCATGATAGTCGGCCCATATTTCATACTGACATGAAATACATAATTTCGGATTGAACGGTTGATAATAGGTCATAACTCTAGGTCATGGCTTTTGTGAAAGTTGGTTCATAATTGGCCATGGACTCCCATACAACCACAGGTTCTGCTTCTGGGGTAGTTCAGAAAGAAAGAGATAAATATAAAATGTGACACCTCAGTATACTTTGTGTAATAACTCGAATATGCAAAGAATTTTGTTATTTAGATGAAATTTAAACAAAATATACTTCAAATAAATAGAAATTAAGGCACAATAATTTATGACGATCGCCCCATAATTGTTGATTGCTTTGATGTTCTTTGCACTGCTGCAACCAGTCCGGTCTCCAGTCAAAAAAACAATAATTTGTTACTTGCATGTGTATGAGCAAAGATAAGTAATAATACAAGATTTGTAAATAATAATAAAGAATACACACACATTGTAAACGTACGTAAATTTCGTTCTAACTCACAACACGTAAAAAAAGAAATTTGATAATTCTCGGATTCTATTTCTCAAAAAACGGTGAGTTAAATAGATGATATTTACAGACTGATCGTGGACAATGAAGATTGCCAATTGTTCCAGTACTTTACAATAGTATTCTTGAAAATTCGAACTATTAGCCTAAATAAAAAACTTTTCTCTTAAAAAGATAAATATTAGTTCAATTCCTTCTCTAATTAATAAAAAACTAATTTATTTTAAAAACTGTTTTTTAGGAACATTTTCGAAATGGCTACATTAAAATTGGATGGCCCGCAGCCAAGCACGAAGGATTCTACTGTTTATTTATTTCGCGGTCTTATGATTGTTGGATATTTGCCACCAAAGACACACGCAGTGCCCTTTTATATATGGACCATATTCATCAATGCATTTGTTACCATCTACATGCCGATTGGATTTCTATTAAGTTTCTTGATGCGTAGTAGCTCTTTTACTCCTAGTGAATTCCTAACATCACTTCAGATATCAGTGAATTGTTTCGGATGCAGCTTGAAGATGTTCGTATTTCTTTTTCTGTACAGGAGACTTCTAAGCACGATTAAATATATGGACCAACTAGATTTACGAGTCAGTGAACCTGAAGACAAACTGCAAATCCGAAAAATTGTAGCGTTTTGCAATCGATCCAACGTAATGTTTACAGGGCTTTTCCTATCGTACGCAAGCAGTACTTTCTTGACATCAGTTATAAATGGAAAACCTCCGTATCAAGTATTTAATCCATTTATGGAATGGTCTGATAGCTCGCTCTTTTTCTGTATACAGGCTGGTGTAGAATACTTTATGATAGATTTCCATTGTTATCAGCAGGCTCTGTTAGATTCATACCCAGTTATATACATAACGATCATACGAACACATTTGCACATATTGACTCGTCGCATCAGTAAATTGGGACAAGACTCAAAACTCAGCCGTGATGAACGCTACGAGGCACTTGTTCAGTGTGTTTTGGACCACAAAAATATAATGGCGTAAGTATATAGTTAATAATCCATAATTATCATGCCAAAGAATATTATATTTTTGCACTGCTTTACATATTTATTCAGTTCTTCGTGAAACATCTTAAAACAATTTAATATTTTAGTCTGTTGGACAATTTTTTTCATTTCTTTATAGTTTTGAGAACAGTAAGCTATACATACATATGTACGTGTATGTGTCTATTTATGTAGGCATTTTTTCATAATGTACAATTACCAAAATCTGTTGTCAGTAAACGCCCGACAATGCAGGCTGAGATGTATGTATCTAATATGACGAACGGCTCGTCTTGCTTTCCATCGACTATCGGGGTTGTCTAATGTTTTAGAAGCGTCTTTTGGTGTTAAACATTTGTTATCGCATTCGCTAATAGCTTTTTGCGTCCTCTGATTTGTGGTTTGGAAACAATAGAAGGCGATCTTTGGACTCTTAGGACCACTGAAAGACTTACTTGAAGCTGTTTAGCTACATACTTTTTGTCATTACTTGCAATTGCTTTTGTCAGTATATTGGATTTGTGCTGATATTTGTAACGTCCATAACCGTTTTTCCACCACAAACCTACGCAATTCACTTTAACCTCCATAAATCTTTTAAAAGTGTTTATATCGAGATATAGTTTAACACATATCATATTAATATGCACAGAAGTCGTGCGACTAAATTTTTAGATGATCGGTTCATAAACGGTTGAAGCTGCCATATAGCGCTCATTTCTGAAAAACTGTTTTATACACATACTGAGTGTAGGGTATTATGTGGTTGGGCTTGACCGACTTTACTTTCTTACTTGTTTGGTTTGTGTTGGATAATTTGCAAAAAGTGTTTACCACATGCAATTAAACTAATGTTTTTTGAAAGTCATACATAACGAGACCAGAGGGTTTTTATTAAAAAGCGGGATTATGAATTAAATATAATGAAAAAGGGGGATTTAAAAAAATATAATATGAAAAAGCTGCTCTTTTAAGTAATAATATTTTAAAACTAGCAAAATCAGAATTATTGATAAATATTAAATGACACCCATTTAACAAAAAGGATTCATGACGAATTCATGATTAAAAAACTGTTATAAAACTGTATGTGTACATATGTATATGTATATATATATTTAAAATTTATAAAAGATACCAATTTCTTGCAAATTTGATTTGAAGGAAAATTACGAATATATTCAAAAAAAATATTTATTTGGGAACGATTTCAACAAAAATATGGGTGAGAACATTTTTCAAAATTTAGTTATTCTTGAAGAAAATTTAGAATCTATATAAATAAATCTGACATTTCTAAATGGCTGGTCAGATCAGGATAATCTAAGCAAAAGTACATGAAAAATCTTGCAATACTCAGAAAAATAGACGAATTCGTGGCTGGTAAAATACTTTAATAATAATAATGTCATTAAAATCAGTTAGGATAATGTAAATTATATAATAATAATAAACTAAATTAAATTTAAATGTTTAAAGAAGAGGCCAACGATCACAGTTTTGAGTTTTTATATATTCTTCGGAATTAGCAAAAAGCGGGATAAAAAATTTAGGCGGGATGAGCTGTCAAAAAAAAAAAAAAAAACGGGAGAATCCCGGCAAAAGCGGGATGTATGGTCACGTTAGTCATGCATAAAGTAAACACATGCAAATCCAACGGTAAACTTTGATATTTTTGTGCAAGTATTGCAAAAGACACACTTGTGCAAAATTGAATACATGCAAGTTTTTTTTTTGTACTAATTGTTTATTTCCCGAAAATTATCATTTTACATTGTTTATTGCAAATTATTTTGTTTAGAAAATTAAAATTAAAAAAATATTAAAGTTTTTTTTAAAAGTGCACAAGGCACATGTTGCTATTTGTGCTCCCCAGTGTATGTATTAAAAATTCGATTGGTTAAAAGATTTTCTGAAGTTCTTCGGCCGAGCCGTAGGTTGACTGCATAGCGCCTTCATTTAGAAAATATTTTATGTATATCTGGCCTTCGAGAACCTACGCAAAAGCAGAACATATCCATCTCCTTACATACCTCATGTGAATAAACCGAACGAGGCCAATTTTATTTAGTTTTAACAAAAAAGTGATAAAAAAACAATTTATAAATTTAACATTTCTTAATTTTGAGAGATCTCTTAAATGTAGATCATGTCAAAATGCCCAAATGAAATTACAATTGCCTTAATATAATTTAGGTGTTCAATAATTTTAGGAATTTCCACTTTTACAATTCTTCATTTATAAAAAATGAAATGTATAAAAGCCTTCAAAATAGTACCATTATTAAACTCATTCCACTTGAACATCAACTTTAAATTCATTCAACACAATTTCATTAATTTGGTCGTTATCAATAATAAATTATAATTGGGTTTTTTCCAGTATTTACAACTACTTCTCACCGGTAATATCGGGAACAATGTTTGTGCAATTTTTGATCATCGGTCTTATTTTGGGTATTACAACAATACACATTGTTCTATTTGCGGATATATTGGCCATATTCGCATCTATGCTTTACGTTGCATCTATATTGGCCGAAACATTTCCATGTAGCTTTTTAGCAAATTCATTGATGGACGATAGCGACAACATATCGTTGGCCATATTTCATTCAGATTGGCCCAGCGAAGATCCGCGCTTCAAACAGATGATAGCATTTTTTTTGCATCACACTCAGAAGACATTGATTCTTACTGCAATGAAAATATTTCCAATAACAATGAATTCAAATATTAATGTAAGTATGTGAATCATTATGATTCATTATGATAAAATACTGTAAGTAAGTAATTGTTGGATTGTTTGAAAAGATATCGATTTCTAAACGTTGAAAAAACTTATAAATTATTCTTGTACCTGACTTTTTTGCAATTATTTTAATAATAGAAGGTCAATGTATAAGCTTGAACATGTTTTTCGAAGTGTTCTGATTTCTAAACATTTCTACAGATTAGAATGGATATTAGCATCGAGTCTACGCTTTTTACGGAATGTGGATGAGGGTCGTTCTCATCATATTTAAATTTTTTTTAACATTTATTTTATTATTTATTGAATCTGCCTTATTTCCTTAGGCCTAACAATAAGTATTCAAATCTTAAAACTAAAATAAATCTAATTACTCTCTAACAGAGCATTAATTTCTTATTGGCTGTTAAGCTCTACGAAGCCTCGAATCCGTCTGGCTCTGAGCTAGAATTCTAGCAAGCGGATTCGGGTGGGTTTGTAGCTTTTTGATGTAGTTCTCGCAGACCCTTCTGAATTCATCCTTTACCAATGGTACTTGTAGATCTATGTGGATGTTTTCATTTCTTATGTACCATGATCCTAAGAATTTTTGATTGGGCCCTCGGTATAAGTTCAATACTGGTATTACTAGCAGTTCCCTACAATTGGATTCCATATGTCCAAATTGGTTTTAAAATGGTTTAATACAGGGTGACTTTATAGTCCAGGCTTAGCTTAGATTGGTCACTGATTAACCAGTGAAGGCTAGATGCTTTTAACTTCATGTGAAGTCTCTTGGTTTCTATATGAAGATGCCAATTAAGTCTTCTATCTAAGTGAATACCAAGGTTGTAACATAATTGGACTGAGATATATTTACATTCTTGAGTGTGACAGGGGACAGCATCCCCTCCTCAATGTGAACGTAACATGTTTGCTTTTTAACTCAGATGCTATATATGGATTTTCATGCGAGCTAATAATTGCGGTGTCATCAGCAAATGTAGAAAGATTCGGATACATTCTTAACCAATTCTGTTCCCGATATCTTTACATACCTCTTTATCCAAGAAAGCAATTCCAAGTTATATATTGTATTTGAATTTAAATTATATTTTCAATCATATATTGTGATAGATCTTTATATATTGTACATATATTCTTATTTTAATTTCAGGTTGTTAAGTTCGCATTCTCAGTCTACACATTGATGAAACAAATGGATTTTGGTCAAAATATAAAGGATTCAGTAACAGGAGAAAACTAATCCTAAAGCTTTTATTTCTGTCAGCAAATTATTGCATATTTTTATATTTAGAAATATTCACCATCAGTTCTTCTTGAGTGTTTACTCATGCACATGTTGAAATAAATATTATTGGTATTATTGAAAATTTCACCAAAAACAAAAGAAAATAACACAAAATAAATTAATTAAAATTGTTTGTTAACTTGTTGATTTTTTTCCCTTTATAAGATTTTCATTTATTAACTCTTCCCCCTTGAAAATACACATAAATGAAAATCTCACCACTCTATTCACATGTATTATTAAATATGTATGTAAATGGAGATGTGTTTTGGAAATGCTAAGGGCACATCTGTTGCAACAGGCATTCACAAATCCACCGGGATTATAACTTGACAGCAAGAAACATTGTCTATTCACACGCACATTCTACGCGAATGAGTACTAGCTCGAACCAGAGGTGGCAAACTGTATCATAACAGATTTTTTTCTCTTGTACAAATTTATATTTAAGTATAAAATTTGGCAAATCTCCAGTATTCGGTGTTCATTTGGCCGATTTGACCGAAAAACATAAATTACTTCCAGCAGACAAACAGATAGAGGGATATAGTTTCATCGTCATCGAATTAAAAATCTTTAAATATCCAGGATATACGATCGGCATTTCGATTTGTAATAAAAACTAATTAAAGTCTATTTAATTTTCGGTCTTTTTAGTACCGTACAGTACAAGTACAGAATACAATTACCATCCCTGACTACAACACATACCAAACGCAGCATATTAAAATGCATTTTTCTAAAACTGTTGATTGATATTTCAAATTCCTAAGATGGTTGTTTTTATTGTTCTGCAAAGGGGTGAGCATAGTATACATTGAACTTGCAGCATACGAGTACATGTACTGATCAGGCCATACCAATCCAGGCAAGACAAGGCATCACAACAAAGCAGCACATCATACTATTTATTCGTTGTAATCATGATGTGATCGTCATCGTTCGTTTTGTGGAGCTGAATACAGAATGCAGATGTATAAATACCCAATAATTTCCCCACTAGATGAGAAGGTATTAACAAATAGTTAAAGTGTAAATGACATGAGAATTTAAATGGAGCTTAATATAAAATGAACAAATTAGGATTTTCACACGATGTTCATATTTTTATTTCAAGACGATTCACTAAAGTGAATCATTCTAACTTATCTTTAAATGGATTTACTTTTACGCAGAAAACACTTGACATTGGTAAAATAAATGTGAAGCTAAAAATATATTCACTCGTAAATGTAAATACACACATACTCGTACATCTGTACGAGTACATACATACATAAGTGTGTTAGAATAGAAGGGTAGTGTATTAAGTGCACTTCCACCCGGAGACCCTGTGGTCCATTGTGGTCCATAAGTGTGTTATACACGAAAATATTAAGAAGTGTAATAATGGTAATGATAGTTTAAAATGTGAGTAAAGTATAGCTAATTAATTGTATGCCCCTAAATTACCCTTTCAGCTCCACTGTCATACCGATACCAGCAATTATCATTAGCGGTAAAATACCGTTACCCAAATAATAAATTTAAAACACTTATTCCACAAAAAAAATAGTGGTGGGTATATTAAGTGTATCATTTCGTTTGTAACACATCGAAATATTGGTCGTATAACCAAACAGTACGAGTATATATATGTATGTATTCTGGTTCCCTATACGATTTTAAGTCTATCCGTCCGTCTATCTGTCTGTTGAAGACACGATAAAGCTTCGAAAAATGATTTAGAAAAATTAAATTTTTTCCAAACATTATTTCTTTCACAGAAATGTTTAGTATTGAAAATGGGCCAAATCAGTCCAATAGGATACGAGTTATAAACCAAAGTTATAGACAATATGTGTAAATCATATATTTTTAGTCCAGTTAAATAAATATTTTACTGGGTATGAAGGGTTGGCTTAAATTGGCAGTCGACCTAAACATATCTCACTTTTGTCCATGTGTAGGTCCCTTTGTGATACCTTGTTCCTAAAACCATAGAACAACTACCTCCTTGTCTTCTAAATAACAACAATGAAAAAGAAAAAATTGCCATTTATACTTTACAATATTTCAGTTCGTTATATCGAAGTGAAATAAGTTCTTAATTTGTTATACAAGGAATATAATAATGGAAATATTAGCTCATTCGATATATCGCCATTCGTTACAGACATCGCCATAGTTGTCAAAGTGCTAAATGTAAATATTGTATATATTTTTGTATTGTGTTTTAGCAATATAATATTGAAGTTATAAAAAATGTATGAATATTGTAAAATTTTACATAATCATTGAAAAATTTACTGCATTTTCCCCTTTTTTCCTCACATCCACAGAATAATATTAGGACCAGCGTTGCCGTTTTTGGTTATTTCTAACCAAAATTGGTTATTTTTTTTCTCAATGTGTACATGTGTAGATTTTTTCTGTTTTGGTTATTTTTTTTTACTGAAAATATTTAGATTTTAAGACAATTAGTAATATATTGCAAGCAAAAGAATTGTGCAAAAATCAACAAAATGCCCATTTTGTTTGGTCTGCCAAAGACAAATTTTAAAACTCAAGCTGTGACATTTTAAGTAAAAGTGATCTCCATATTTATTGTAATATAATTACATGTTTTTTAGTATTTAAGAGAGTAACTTTCTAGTTCCTTATTTTATTGCCAATGAAAATTTTTTTGTTTTTATTATATACTTTTTATTTTTGTTTAAGACATTAAAAATTAATAATTAAACTTGCAAAACTTAATGTAAAGTATTGGAATTTTAAATTTTACAAATTGTAGCATTAGCTTATGTTTCTTTGCATTACTTTTTGCAAAATATGACGCTTAGTTTTTTAAAAAAATTATTTTTTAGTATTAGGAGTTGTGTTGTAAAATACGTTGTTTTATGTTTTTTTTGTTACCTTAAAGTACAAATTATAGTTAAAATTACAAAAAATAAATAAATAGTACATGCATTTAAATTTGGTTATTTTTTTTTAATTTGGTTATTTTTTTCATAAATGTTGGTTACAAAAAATTTTTTTTTCGTGGCAACACTGATTAGGACTGCTGTGAATACATCATCTTCCAAATGCTATTATAAAAAATTTTAAAAGTTTTTATACTATCATATATGTAGCGTTTCGCAAAAAGTATTTGCACAATTTGATAGAGGCTATAAAGGTGTCCAAACGGAGCTCTAGTGATAAAACGAAATGTATCGTTGATTTTCTTCATTTTGATAATTTTTATTCAAGTGATCAACCCAATATTAATATCAAAGATTATTTAAAAACTTTATAAAAAAAACACAGTGCGTAATATCTTTAACAAATTACAACATCTTACTTAGTATAATTGGACCTTAGTGTAAGAGAATAAAAGCTTGGAAAAATTATTTCATATAATTAAAATTATCATTAAATTTAGTGTATGATTTTCCACCCTATTACTTTGCGTATCTGCGAACAATTACATTTAATTAAAGTAATTGGGCATTTTTATCTTTATGGGCATGATGAAATTAATTTTGTTGAGAACTTTATACAAAACTGAATGTTGACAAGAGAATCATAACTTATAAAGAACATACTTTCGATTAAATGACTTTGAAAGTTATAAGTCATAAATTGTGTTGTGTTTCATCAAATTAATGTATTAATTAAGTTTGTAATTCCGTGTATAACATTGAAATTGATCCGTATGAATTTGTAAATCGAGCTTTGTCGGTCAATCTTTGTAAAACACTCTCACGTCTAACATACACAACCAATATCAATAACGTTAACAGAAACCAAACATTTATAATTCGCCTAAACATTTTGGTAGGCCAATTAGAAAATCGGTCCAAGAGAACCAGACTTGTCGGATATAAAATCGGATATTTTTTTATAATTTGTTTGCGATTGTGTTTAAATATATTGCAGATAAATCCATGCATTTTTAGACAAGTTATGTCTATCATAAAACATCAAACTGTGATGAAAATAGTTAGTATCAGTCCATGATATATGCAAGACCCCACAATTTTGAGAAAAAACAGTTTGAACATATCCCCCCATTTTATTTATTTTTTTTAGGCAATTAATATGCCTATATATAATTGCGTTACTTTCTTTGGAAAGGGGATAGATTGAAGAAGTAAAGGCGGTGAAAGTAGATGAAAGCTTTATATCACAACTCTGCAGCGTCTCTGGTGGTGAGTAGGCGCATTAATGTTAAAGCTTGATTTTATAGCCTTTATTTAATTATTTTACTTCGGTGACGTTTCAATGCTATACCACCAAAGGAAGGCGCTGTGATAAATAATAGTTATGATGGATAGAAAGAAAACTAATAATTATCAGAAACTGATGTTGTTTGAGTGGCAGCGGCTGGGAATCGAACCCAGGCTACAAATACCAACTCATGCTTAATGATCACATGCGCTAACCAATTACGCTACAGCACCCTCTATAAATATAAATGACTAATTAAAAACGACATCGAACGAACATTTTACACAGATCAGTAATTTGTTTCCTGAAATCATACTAAAGGACTTTGCGAATATCGGTCCATGCACATCGTTTAAATGAACATAAATATCCCATAAATATCGACAACACAAATTTGTTTCATTCATCAGAATCTATATACTACTGAATTTTACTGAATTTCTTTTTATAGCTTCAATATTAGGTCCACTTCCAAACAACTATAAAACTCCTGTATAAGTAAAAATGTTCAGCCAATCGGATTATGTTAAATTGTGCACAATATTCTCATGATTAACGGACAAACTCTGTAAATAATGGTAAAACTTACGTTCTCTGTAAACTTGTCTTTCAAACAATATATAAAATTTACACTATGCCTGACTAAGGACCACTGAATTTAGGTATTCTAGATTATACACCAGTGCAGTTTATACAATTCTCATCATATTAAGGTGTGGGTGTTTAAGATTCGGCACAGCCGAATACAGCACTCTAACTTGTTCGTTTTAAATTGTATTTTGATACCATGATTTGTAATATATGTATGCTTGTTAAATTGATTTTCGAAGTGGACCTAATATGTAGGCTATGACTAAATATGGTCTAATCATCATAAAATTGTGTGACACACCTATACAACACTTATTTGTATTAAATTTAATTTTATTAATTATATATTTCTGCCTTTGAAGTGATTTTCAGAAACGGAGATTATATGGGAGCTATGACAAATAATGACCCGATCGTTATAAAATTAAGTGACGTTTGTGTTGAATTTATTTTGGATATAAATAATTTAAAGAGAGTTATGTTCGTTAAACTGGCTTTCGGAAGTGGGCCTTATAACGGAGCTATGCCCAATTATGAATTGATCATAATATAGTGCAATTTAAGCTGTCAAAACTTCATATAAAAACAAACAACCGGAAGCTTGTATTTCTATAATTAGTCAGAGATAAAGCCATGTAAATAAAATTCAGCTGTCATAAACTGGTGAGAATGTTGTATGTTTTTATTCGACTTCAAGCTTTATTATTATGTATTTGAATAAAGTTTTCTGCTACGACCGTATTTGCAAAAAATACAATGTGATAACAAATACAACAATTGTATCTGTAATATTTTTAATTTGTTCGGTCTAGGCATATTTTTTGCGATATTAGTGTTTCATCAACCTTTACAACATTAAGTTCGAAAAATCAAAGTTTTTTTTTTTACTTTTTTGTCAGTTGTTTGAAAACTACACCAGATTAACTTGTCAAGAAGATTAATTGTTTTACATTTTTCTAAAAGATTTAAAAATATATGTAATGTTATTATTAGGGCTGTGATTTCCATGCAAATGCATGTTTTTTGTCGATAGTCTATGAGCGATGTCGACCAATTATCTTTCAGAATCAAGAAATTTGCGTTAAAATGGCATCGATTTGTTTTTGCATATTTTTGCATATTTTCATTTAAAATGCATATTTTTTGCATATTTTAAATTTATTAATACATATTTTTGCATATTTTGGAATTTTTGAGTGATTTTTCAAAAAGTTTCCAAATAAACAATAAAAATCAATAAATTCTTTTAGTGCTCTGCTTAAAATACAACTTTATATTAGAAGGAGACGCATATACTACATAACTTGATATCGCATACAAACACATTCACATTAAATTTTCAAATAAAAACATAAATATAATTTTTCATTTTTTTGCAACGTATTTTTGAGAAAAACTGACTTCTTTTATCCAAAACTGTTACATGTTACCTGCTTGGCACCTATGTTAGACCGCGTTGCAGAGGAAATTAGAAGCAAATTTGATAGTATTGATTTATTGATTTCATACGAAAAAAAAAAATATTTTTAAAGGCTCCTTAGCGAGTTACAATTTTTAAAGAAATGTATACCTTGGTTACCCTTCCACCGCAGCCAGTATTAAGAAGATGGGGAACCTGGCTGGCTAGATGCTGTAGAATACTATTCAAAAAACTTTGAGCAATTTAAGAATGTTATTGAAGAGCTTGTTGATGATTTGTATGCAATTAAAAAAGTAGGTTAGGTTAGGTTATAATAACAAAAGTCAATTAGCATTTATATTTTCCAACTACGGATATATTGGGGAGACAATAACTAAATTGAAGGGATTTGGTTCACTTAATACTCAAATCAAATTAATTAATATTGCAGAAAGTAAAATTAACAATGTGAACGGAAGAAAAGACCAACGAATTAAAACAGAAATCCAAAGCGTTTTGCAAAAAAATTAAGGATTTCAAAAAATAAAACAAATTTCAAAGATTCAAATGTGGGCTCTGAATTAGAAAATAAATATTCTCCAAATGAATTGGATTCCTTCAAGTATGCTCCTATAATTTCGGTTGACGTTGAGAGATCATTTTCTATGTATAAAAAGTATTTATTTGTTTATACAAACAAAAATATAAATTAGTTACATATTTTAGTTTTTAAAAGATTTACGTTTAAATAACAATAGACTCAATTTTTTGTTTTTAATAAAATTAAAAAACAAAACATTTTTTTATTGAAATTTTTCAAGTTTTACTGCATATTTTTGATTTTTTAGTGCATATTTTTGATTTTTTAGTGCATGAAAATCTTAGCCCTAGTTAGATGAGAACTATTGGCAAATATTTGCCGAAAAAGACGTAACCACTAAATAAAATATTTCTGAAGTTGTTTATTTATTAAAAATAAAAAACTTTGTTTATTTGGGACAAGACACAACAAATATTTAGTTTTATTTTATTTGATGCTGTTTGATCTTGCAAAACTCTTGTAAGTGTAAACAACATCAAACAAATTAGTGCTAAAACAAGTGGTTATGCTTTCTTGAGTAAATATTTGTCATGTGTAGCCATACCTTTAGTAATGTTTGAGTAATAAAATGGGTAAACAATTTATGTACATATATAATCGTTTTCCAATTATAAATAGCAATCAAACCAAGACCATACCTGATATATTGATGTTTGTAAGTTTTTCATTTCTATTGTTTTCAATAGATATAAAAGGATCCAGGAAATATATAAATACAAAGTTATTGAGGGATATACGGAAATTAAAATTACATACATATATAAGTACGAGTATGTATGTATGTCAACTTGACAAACATCATAATTATGCACCAATGTGTTTATAACACTACTTGGTTGCATACATAAAAAAGAAGAAAAAAAACACAATAAACTTGAGTTTTATGTTATTTGTGATAGTGGATTTTGTTAATAATGTGTTAATAATTTATCCCATAATTATTTGAAATGTTTAGTTTTTATATATCACTTAACACCACTCAATGTCACATTTCGAGTAAGTATTCAAAATTAAATTTAAAAAATAAACATACGATTACATAGTAGCAGCCTTGTATCTGACACAAGTGGCCCTCTTTCCTAAATATTTTCGTATACAGTAGCAGAAATGATATTTTAAACATAAACCGAAAATACTTAAAAAAGGAACAAACGACACGTTATTCAAAAGTACGTGTTTATTTACATATACTAGTATGTACGAGTATGTATGTATGTAAAACAGCTCGCGATCAGTCGATTCCATTGGGACTTGGATGTGCGAGTACATAAGCACTTAAATGCGATGATTATGGCGATTATGAAGATAATAATTGTTTTCTTTTTTATTTTTTATTTTTTATTGGGGATAAACATGATGTGTGCAGCCAGCGGTTTAATACACAGTTTCACTCACTATCAATGGTGACACATTTAATAATAATGGCTGAATTATAAGAAAGCACATAATAACCCAGTCGGTTATATCCGATGATGTAAAATGAAAAGTGTAATTTCTTTGATATGAGCAAAGTAAAAAAGCTAAATTAGCAGCGTTGTCAACTTTGAAATTTCAAAACGCACCAAAATGCAGAAAAAAGCGCACCATTTACAAAAAAACGCACCAAGTTAAGAATTTCGTTTTTGTTTCATATATTTATTGAATTAATTTGAAATTTTTTAATATCATAAATTCTACAAAAAACTTTTTATCATCGATTCTTAGTAAAAGTAATAATAGTAAAAGCCTTTTTTTAATAAATGAAGATAAAATAAGCATTTAACCACTCAAAATTTAACTCACAATATGATATTCGAAACTAAAGTACAAATTGGTAAAAAAAGCTAATTTCAGTACATATTTGGTACTTTTTTTTTATATATTTTTGTTTTCTAGTTAAAGTACTTCCATTTGATTTTTTCCAATAAAATTTGTTAGGATTACACTGGTACTCTAACCCTGGTTGTTCGTCTATAGTTCAGTAGACCAAACCATCAGGTTATACAAACATTTTTATTTACATGTTCAAAATGTTAATTTGATTTTTAAAGAATTTGATTTCATTTATCGTACATTCGTATTTAAAATACATTTTTTCATCGTATAGATTTCATGAGTTATGAATTATTAAAAAACTGCAATTAAAAATTAGTAAAAATAAAGATTTCATCACATTTTCGAAAATATTAAAAAACGCAGCGAAATACACAAAAAATATTTTGCAGTGTTGAATGAAATGGTACTCATACAGGTGTATTTTATTGTAGAAAGATTTTTTCTCACACTGAAACAAAAAGTTGTGTTGAATTTGCTTTGGTGCCACCAAAAATTAAAAAGCGCACCAAAATTTAAAAAAAATCGCACCGCGCACCAACTAAAGAATTTTTCGCACCAAAAATTAAAAAAGCACCAAAAATGGTGCGAAATGCACCAAGTTGACAATGCTGCAAATTAGCCCAACATATGAGTTAACCTAGTCACAACATTACACCAAAGACTATATATTTATAGTCTTTGATTACACAGTGAAGCCGAACGAAAAATAAATGCTAATGAATATAAAACTTCTAATCTTCTGGTCAGATTTCTTTCAAACCTAAAAATTCAATGGAATATTGTCTTCTGAACAATGCTGACAGTCGAAATATAAATTATTCTAAATTATGAAAGCACACACTTTAATTTTGTTTTACATAATTTAGTTTTAGCACCTTTGTTAACTTGTTTTAACATTTTTAAATATTTAGCAGCTAATGCCGTTTCTGAAATAAGTGTTTTGCTTTCCATTTATATTTATAAATTTTCAGTAAGAAATATCAACTCAAAAAATAATGCAATGTATATTTTTAAATCAGCATATGTCCATACAAACTCGTATATATGAAGAGAGTATATGAGTTCAGTGGAATCTTGTAAATAAATCATAATACAATCAAAAAGAATATTTTGCAAATTCGAATTTTCTTTTGTTCGAATAAAATTAATAATTCGAATAAGAGATTTAAACTTGTTCGAATAATTCGATCAACAATCTTTAAAAATATCACTTTCATATATACATTTTAGTAATTATGTTCTTTGTCTATTTCAATGTTATCTTCAATCTTAACCGCAATTTAACTTTCTTCAGCATATTCACCAACATTTTAGGTCATGTTTTAAGGATGACACTGATTCAATTATGAACGCTTTACATACAAATGTATATGGGTCAATTTATAAAAAAAAACGTACACAACGAGTTTTATTTTTGCTTATTTTATAAAGCTTTTTCAATTCGCCTGTAACAGTGGCCAATTTATGTAGAAATTGATGAAGAATCCGGTGGTACTTTTAGGCTCTCAAAAAATCAATATTTTTGGATTTTTTTTTTAGGTTTTCTATGATTTCTATCTTGAGCGTCACACACCAAATATTTATAAAAAAATCGCTAAAAATTAAAAATATAATAACTTCAAGCTTAAAGCTTCAAGCTCAAAGCTGTTCTTTTGTTTCTCAAGATTGACTTTTGCGAAAATCCCCTTTTCGATTATAAACAAAAAATCCCGATTCAACTTGACTTTTATTTTTTTTTTTAAATGACTAGTTATTTTAAAATTTTAAGATGAACATGTGTAAATTTTTTTTAAAAAAAGACTTGAACTTAGAGGTTACTTGCAAAGTAATAGGTAATAGTAATAGTAACAATGTTAATATTAAAAAAAACTGCAATTATAAGCGTTTTAAAGAAAAAAACTAAGTGTGACGCTCAAGATATTTTATGACGATCAAGAAATTTTATTGCACGTAAACAAGAAATAATGCCAAATTTAAAGTTTAACGAAAAAAAATTATTCTTTTACAAAAAGTAAATAAAAACCCAAAAATTCTTCAAAAAACAAAAATTTTTATACAAAACTAAACATGTACATTAGGGTGACAATGAGATGTATGGGCAATTTTTTCTTCAGAATATTAAAGAATATCGCGCAGATTATTATGCCACTGGGTCTAAAACTCATATGCTAAAAATTTGAGCTAAATCGGATAACTCGATCACGTGCACCTTTGAGGTCAAAGTTTAAACTTTGGAAAATTCAGTATATTCAGCTGTAATAGAGCTAATATAATGCTTTTTATATTTGAATTATACCCAAATCTGAGCGGATTACTGTGTCACATAGTCTAAAGTATGCATGATGCAAAAATTAGGCAAATCGGATAACTCTAAGCCGTGCACCTTTGAGGTCAAAGTTCAAATTCTGGCAAATTCCTTATATTTTACTATAATTGTTCTAAAATGATCGCTTTTTTACTTATGTTGATTAAAAGTTTTCCCAAAATTGATGTCTTAAGTATTTTAAAAAATATTCGGAAATATTTTCAGTAAATTTAACCCTCTTGTGATACGGGGGTTAAAATTAAAAAATAAATTTTAAAACACAAAACCATTATTTTTAACAGACAGGTTTACCCTACTATGCTTCGGTTTTTACAATTACCCATTAAACACAAAACTTCAAAACCAATATTGAAAAAAAGTTATATGTGAATGTTTTTTCGTAGAGAAGCAAAAGTCCTTAAGTTTTATTTGAAAAAAAATTATGTTTTTAATATTAATAAAGTAAATGTCCTTTTTCAACAAGTTTTATTATATGTACTCATTTCTTAAATTTTGTAAATTAGCATGATTCGTATACTGTTGTCGATAGTTTTGAATAACCTGAAAAGAAACACAATGATTATTTAAATTAGTTAAGCTTAAAAATATCTTACTTTGAACAAATATTGCAGCTGTTCTTCGTCTTTTGTGATCTTTTCATGATAATCTTCAACAAGCTTAATACCTCGCTCGGCGCAGTCATTTACAATATTTAGTTCTTGAATAATCTCTTTTCCGTTTCTATATTCTTCACAGTTTTTCCTGGTACTTGGTCTTGTTATAAAAAAATCATTGAAATTTGAAATCTCTTCATATGTTTTTTCGTATTTTTAGAGACTAGTTCTATCAAAATTAGTGAATTATCTTTAGCAAAAAAAGTTTTAAGATTTTCTTTTTTAATTAAAAACTTTTTCAAAATTTCTTCTCCTTCCTCCAACTCTTCATCTTCCATTAACGTCAACATTGTGTCGGTCATTTTGGTTTTAGTTTCTAGGTCTATTCTATCATCGAATAAACTGAATACAACACATTCTTCACTAAGGTAATACAGGTGATTAATAAACTTAGATTTGGCTCTATCTGCAATTTGTACATTTATTTTTGAATAATCTTCCAAATTTCTCAAAAATACTAAGTTGTTTAAAGGACGCGTAACACTTTACAATAAAGCCTGCAACTTCAACTAGACCATTTATTTCCAATTCTGTAATTTCAGGGAATTGATTGCGAAATATCAATATCTTAAGGCAATATATTCCCTTAGCCATCCATCTGGCTAAATGAAGAGAACCTGGTTTCAAAAATGGTATGCCACTAGGAGGACTTCCACCAAGAAATATAATTATTAGTTCCAGGAACTCTTTGCATTCATTTCGAGGAAAGTCTTCTTTAATTTTTTATTTGCAAAATTTTAACGCATTCATCATCTAATATTTCTTTTATTCGAGGTATCGTTAATCTCGTCAAATATTTATCCTTTTTTACGTTTGACCATTGCTTTCTGAATTTTTTAAATAAACTTAGTTCTTGACCAGTCGAATCACATATTTTTGTTTCATTGAAAACAGCTGCTAAAATTATTTAAAATACATGGTGTCTGCAACCTAGGAACAGAATGTCTCTTCTTATCATTTTTTCTAAAATATTGCAAGCCCCATTAAATTTGCCGCTGTTTGAGGCGGTTGTGTTAAATACAAATGCTTCGATTCTATCCAAAATTTGATTCTCTTCTAAAGAATCATAAACTGCGGATGCTATTTCCAAGCCAGTTCCAGACGGTATACCAGGAACATTAATTATTTCCTCAAAATCAGCACCTATTGCAATTATAGATAGACGGTCTTCGTTTTTTCCTTATATGCCAGATAAAAGTTTTGTATCCCAGTGTATTGTAAGTGGATGAGTATTTGTTCTAAGATTTAAATCGATTCTACTACTATTTGCTTTTCAAAAGGTATCTCGTTGTTGATGAATAGAAGTGCGATTAATAACATACTCTGATGAGTTTACTCCAATTGCATATAAAACTGCAATGAGCATATGGACAGTATCTCTAGAGCTTAATTTTAGTTTATCTAAAACTGCAGGAAAATTTTGACCCCCGTATCGCAATAGGGTTAAATTTACTGAAAATATTTCTGAATATTTTTTAAAATACTTAAGACATCAATTTTGGGAAAAATTTTAATCAACATAAGTAAAAAAGCGATCATTTTAGAACAATTATAGTAAAATATAAGGAATTTCCCAAAATTTGAACTTTGACCTTAAAGGTGCACGGCTTAGAGTTATCCGATTTGCCTAATTTTTGCATCATGCATACTTTAGACTATGTGACACAGTAATCCGCTCAGATTTGGGTATAATTCAAATATAAAAAGCATTATATTAGCTCTATTACAGCTGAATATACTGAATTTTCCAAAGTTTGAACTTTGACCTCAAAGGTGCACGTGATCGAGTTATCCGATTTAGCTCAAATTTTTAGCATATGAGTTTTAGACCCAGTGGCATAATAATCTGCGCGATAATCATTAAAAATCTAAAGTTGATTTTTCATTGTCACCCTAATGTACATACATATTCTTTGATGTCTTTAACAAAAATGGAAAAAAGGAAGTCATTCTTGAAGAATCTTATACACATATATAAATATTTGGCACAAAACAATAACTTAACTTATTTTAATTTATAAATTTTCATTCGAATTCTTATTCTGAATCTGTATAAACTTCATGAACTGACAAGCGGCTTTGTTTTTTTTTATTCTCATTCATTTTTATCACTTTCGAATTAAGTTTGTGGCACCTTTCTTCTTTCTTTTCTTCTTCATTACGCGCTTTATCGAGCTTTATTTTCTCCTGATATCTCCGTGCTCTTTCAGCCGCCGTTAATTTTGTTGTTTTACTCTTAAAAACTAAAAAATAAAATCAAAATTAAGCATTTTAAGCTATGAAGCAATATATTTCAAAACTGATGCTCATGAAATGTTTGCCTATTTTGGTGTTTTTTCGTAGGCAATTTATATCTCAAATTCACAAATTATAAAAAAATGAGTTGAGACCATGTAAACAATGATTGTAAACTTAAATTTTTTACATTTAATATATTCACTTTTAAAAAAATTAGCGTGACGCTCATGAAATTTTATCGCGCCATTACCATGGTGTTCACAAAAACTACGCAAATGAAACTTTTTTTTGATAGATTTTGTTTCGCTTTTTCACTTTTGTAATAATTAAAGTTTGTACTTTTACACGATACTAAATTAATATGTTTTATTTAGTATCGTGTTTCTTACTATATTTGAATTTTTTTCATTCCATAAGTACATACACTAATACCCCGATTTGCGTCGACCCGATTTGCGTTGATTCGATTTGCGTCATCAAAATAAAAGTTGCGTGGCTTCGAATTGCGTCGTTGATGTTTCGTTTTGCGTCGAAAAAATACATAATTGTGGCTTCGAATTGCGTCGTTAATGTTTCGTTTTGCGTCGTTTTATATTACATTTTGTGCATAGAAAGAGGATTTCCCTTTTTACTTGTTTTGGTCAAACACAAATATATGTTTATGTTGATGTTTTACATGTATGAATTGACTTTAATTTATTTTTTTTACTTTAATTTATCTTTTTGTTGCACTAAATTTTAAAAAATATACCTATGTATACATTTATTTATAGTACAAATTTTCAACTTTTCTAAAAATTTTCTTCTGGAACGAATTAACGAAAAATCCACACAAATATATGGAGAAAAGTGATTCGATTTGCGTTGTTTCGCATTGCGTCCCGTTTGGTCGGTCCCAATTAACGACGCAAGTCGGGGTATTAGTGTACTTTGTTTGCAATTGCTTTTAATAATTTTTTTCAAGCTATCAGTAAGTGGCAAATAGATATACAGTGAAAGCACCCATAGGCGGACACCGACCGTCGAGACAGTTTTGTCCGCCTAGCGGAGATGTCCGTCCAAGGGATAGTTCGTTAAAATACTTCGGGATAAAATTAATAAATACCTGTTTATTATTTAGTTACTACGATAACTGTGATAAAAACAAACTTTAAAAATATTTTCAATTAACTTTTATTTTTCCCCTATTCATATATCACATACATACATACATATGTGCATATGTTTGTACATACATACTTTTATTTAGTAGGTAATTAAATTAGATATAAAGGCAAGAAATATTATCAAGATCTAAAAAAAAAAAATTTATATTGTTGTTTGTTTATAGTTTGCTTACTTGTTTTTTCCACATTTCCTCATAGTGGCTCTCTAAATTCATTAATGTTTTAAAAAAATAAAATTCGGTGGAGCCATCGTAACACCTTGCGATTTTGAAAGACACTAACTTTTAACTTTGACATCATATTTAATGACCATCCATCAATTATTATATTAACCGGAATAAAAATTTAGATTTTGTCTATGAATATCTCATCAAATTACATACATAAAACAATAAATCGGAGAATTAGCGCACTACGCAATGTTAATCTGATTAAGTTTAAAAAAATACACACTAAATAAAGACAAATATAATCTCTTTCCTTAAGTCTGTTTTCTTTGCGCATAGAATGAAAAAGGGATGAACCAAAATACAAAAACTTGCTCAGCTTTGCCTTTCGTAATATATGTGCATATATGTATGTGTTCCTCTATGGGAGATGTTTTCGGAAAAACAGGTGTCCGCGTCCGTTCAAGGGAGCGTCCGTCCAGGGGAGATGAATTTGTTCTAAAAATACGACCTAATTCACGGGACCTAGAAAATCATCCGTCTAGCGGAGATGTCCGCCTATTGGAGCTGTTCGCCAATGGAGCTTGTATTTAATACATAATTTAGATTTTTCCAATATTTCGCCATATTTTAATTTTACAATTTCCAAGCTCGCTCATTATTTTTTTTTTACTAAATATCAAATATTTCTTTATCGAATTGAAAATTATTTCAGTATATTTTAGCACTCATTTATAGTAATTGAAGAATATTATTTATTTAAATTTCATTTATAGGTATTAAAAATTGTTAATATAATTTCGTATTGTAGTTTTTCAATAGACAAAAAATAAAATTTTATTTATAAATAATAATAATTAAATTTATACACACAAATATCTGTTTATGGTGTTAAATTATTATTATTTATTTTGAAATGTTTAATTTTTATCGACCTTTTTATAATTTGATTTTGTTAAATGTTTTATTAGAAATTTCTAAATTGGGCTTTCAAGGTCAGGTATTTTTTATTATTATAAAATAAATAAAAGACTAGTTTAATTCATTTTCTCCAATCCTACGTTTCGTCGGTATTTTTCCGACCTCTTCAGGGATTAATTTTATTGAATCTGGCAACCATATAAATATATAAAGGAAAATAACAATATTAATAACAAACAACCATAAATTTAACAATAAAATAATTACACTTACATATAGTCTTTTCGTCAATTATACATTATTTTTAAATATATTGCACCTTTTTTGTACAACATTTAACATACGATACAAACACAGAGTCAATTAATAAAAAATTAATGCAAATTAATTAAAATAAAATATTACAGTAATTATCCTATCGCTAATATCACAGTTGAAGTTAAACTAAATTAAATTATTGCTATTATGTAGTTAGAGTTAGCGCCGTCTATATCTTCCTTCTTATTCATCACTTGATCTGCTTTTTGCTGGATTCTTAAACTTTCCAATGTATACCTTTTCCCAACTTTCTTTTCTACTTCTAAGATCCTCACATTTTTAAGGTCGACCGTATGTTTTTTATCAAAACAATGTTGAGAGAGACCTGTTGTTAGTTTTTTCTTTTTAATGTCAGCTTCATGTTCGTCTATTCTCGTACCTAAACTTCTCTTTGTTGTGCCTATGTAAATTAGAAGTAGAAAAGAAAGTTGGGAAAAGGTATACATTGGAAAGTTTAAGAATCCAGCAAAAAGCAGATCAAGTGATGAATAAGAAGGAAGATATAGACGGCGCTAACTCTAACTACATAATAGCAATAATTTAATTTAGTTTAACTTCAACTGTGATATTAGCGATAGGATAATTACTGTAATATTTTATTTTAATTAATTTGCATTAATTTTTTATTAATTGACTCTGTGTTTGTATCGTATGTTAAATGTTGTACAAAAAAGGTGCAATATATTTAAAAATAATGTATAATTGACGAAAAGACTATATGTAAGTGTAATTATTTTATTGTTAAATTTATGGTTGTTTGTTATTAATATTGTTATTTTCCTTTATATATTTATATGGTTGCCAGATTCAATAAAATTAATCCCTGAAGAGGTCGGAAAAATACCGACGAAACGTAGGATTGGAGAAAATGAATTAAACTAGTCTTTTATTTATTTTATAATAATAAAAAATACCTGACCTTGAAAGCCCAATTTAGAAATTTCTAATAAAACATTTAACAAAATCATATTATTATTTATATTATTAATATTTTTATAGTTTTTAATTATAAAATTGTAAAAAGTTCTTAAGAGAACCGATAAATTACCACAAAAATATTTATTTGTTTTATTCGATTATTCTACATAAAATTAATCGAATTATTCGTTATTAGAAAATTGAAGAAATTTTTCGATTATTTAAACAATCATTATACCAAGGAATGCCCTATTAATTATAAAATACGCAAATTGGTTTTCAATTAGATATAAACAAAAAAATAAAAAGATAAAAAAATAAAAAAATAAGCTTGACCACTTTCTCTTTTAAGCCTTATATAATTTTGAATAACATACAATTGTCGTTATTTCTTTATTAATGTATGCACCCAAAGGAAGAATTTATGTCAATTACTTTCAAAATTAACAATCATTTTTAAAATTTTTGTGAATAAAATTCATTGTTATTCATTTCAAACTTTTTAAATATATTTTTCTGTGGAAATAATTACATACATATGTATGTAAAAACTTTCTATGATGTTGAAAATATCGTAACGAAGTCGAATTGAAGTTTGATGACAGAAAAATACTTTAAATATGTACATATCTTTATATCAATCTTAATAATGTAGGGTATATCAAGATCATTCATATTTACTTCCTCATATCCACCGATATAATTTCTCCTACATATAAATATATGTCCCTGCACGCAATTGGAATATGTATTCTAGGAAGATATCATGTCATTATCCCCAATTTATAGAGCTATAAAAGTCCCATCGAAAAATGTATCTAATGTCAAATGAAAAATATTACTGCTGCAATAATAAAATTCGTATTGCTTCTTCCCTTAAAAGGAAACTATTCCTCTTAGCAAACATGTCCTAGAATAATTTAACTGTAAGAAAAATAACTTTGAAATTGAAGAAAATAAAATGTTGTTATTTTTAACCAAATGTTGTATTATAGAGATGTGTCGGTAAATGTAACCAAGAGTAATTCTGTATATGTATGTTTATTACACTGGTTTACAAATTTTTAATTTGGAAAAATACCAAGAACGCCACTTGCCTAGATAAGTTAATTGGGACCTCCTGAACACGAAAAACGCTGTAATTTTTTTTTTTCTAAGTACCGTTTTTTAGATAACGGTACTTTTGTGTTTTTCGGTGTATGGTCCCATTCAAACCCTTGTGGAGCCCAACCGAAGAGCCCGATCGAGATGAATGGCATATCGTTGGAAAGGATTCGGGCTCTGTACGGTGACCAAGCATTTAATGAGTGTTAAGGTCCAGCTCATTTGGAGGCATGGGAAGCACTCCAGGACATCGTTCACAACTTTTTGGGAAACTACAGAAGTCCTGATTACGCAGAGAAGATCGATACATTACTGCAAAAATTCAATGCCATTGGTAAGCGTTGAGTGAAAACATGTATATCAAAAAGACCGTTATGATTTAAAATTTATTCTTTTTAACCTTTAGGTTCAAATATGACACCTAAATTACACTTCTTATTCAGTCATTTGGATATTTTCCCCACCAACTTGGGCTCCGAAAGTGATGAACAAGGTGAAAGATTTCACCAAGCAATGGAAGAAATCGAGAGACGTTACAAAGGCTGGTGGGACGAACAAATGATGGCGGACTATTGTTGGTTCCTCATTCGCGAAGATCCATCCGAAAAAAACGTAAGAGTTCAAGTCGCTCGCCATTTTAATTTAAATTTTTTGAATTTACGCCGAATATAGTGTGCAAGCAATGAAGATGAAAATATTGTCGTTCCACAAAATCCTTAATAAAAACTATATTTTTCATCCGATTTTTTTCAAATTACGCTTAAAATGTTGGTAATTAAATAAACTATTTGGATAAAAAATAAAACATTCCAGATATTAACTGTAACGTAGAAAAAAAATTAAATAAAAAAAAAAAAATTTGAAAAAAACGTAAAAAATAGGCAAATTTCGAACTTTGAGGTGCCATTACTCAGCTATTTCTTATCAGATAGAAATTTGCAGCATATCGGCGGAAAAGGCATTCGATTACCTTTCCAACGATATGCCATTCATCTCGATCGGGCTCTTCGGTTGGGCTCCACAAGGGTTTGAATGGGACCATACACCGAAAAACACAAAAGTACCGTTATCTAAAAAACGGTACTTAGAAAAAAAAATTACAGCGTTTTTCGTGTTCAGGAGGTCCCAATTAACTTATCTAGATAAGTGGCGTTCTTGGTATTTTTTGGCTGTAAACCAGTGTTATCAATTATCAATCACCAATAACTTTTTAACAATACTATGAGATACATATTAACAAAAAACAAAACATAGAAATGACTTAACATTTTGAAATTATAGCACACACAATCCACCCAACGCCGCCCCCTACAAATAATGCCTTACAACGCCAATGTGCGCAAGAGTTGTCTTTATTTTAATTTCAAAATCGGAAATTTTTGTTGTTGTGTGAACTAGTATTTTAAATGGGAAACAGAATGTGTTATGAATTAGTGACGCCAAAAACAGACAAATATGTTCTTGTTACGTACTCTGTCTATGTATGTACTATGTTGCATACAGTCTTGTTCCTATATACACTGCACGGTGGGATCGATCGTAAAGTAAATTGTTTATAAATAATAAATAAACTGTTTTTAAATGCAAGTAAGACACGTTTATTAAGGTTCAAACCTCATTGTCGACATAATGCCAATTTTAGCATATTCGTAGATAAAAAGGAAATCACAGAAAGCAGTTCAATTGCTCTTCAGAGCAATGTGGTATGGAATCTGGGAAGCTTGAATCGGTTTTTTGTATAAATTCAAAAACAAATTTGGTACAAATACTAAGTTTTTAATCTATAACTCACTGGTTCAAAGTCATTTTATTTACTTGCCTATCATTTATGGATACAAAAACAGCTCTGAATTGAAATGCTTACAATGTACCCAAAATAAAGCATTGAAATTGGTTTACAACCTTCCTAATACACCTCCAGCCGCATCACTTTTCAAAGAAGTACTTAAAACAGTTTTGCCTCTACCTGCCATCTACAAAATGAATCTGATGATGTTTGTTTTTAAATGCTTCAGTAATATTGGTCATCATTCCATTACTTTTCGTAGCCATCAGCATTATATAAACACAAGATATGATAGTAATAATCTTTTAGTTGCCAGATGTCGACTTAAAACCACCAAGAAAAGAAAAACCTCAAACATTTTTTATTACAACATGTTGAAGAATTCATTACATAAAGTCGTACTTATGTATTCATTATTTATAAATTAACATTATTTTAATTAATTCATTAATTTATATCAATTATTATTATTATTTATTAATTTTAAATAATTTATATTAAAATGTAAATGAATTATTTATGGCTTTGCCAACTCTTGCTTCAACAATGGCTTTTGGGAGCCGAAGCACAAAAATAATATGAATTGTAATTATTTAAACAATAATAATAAAAAAAAAAATTCGAAACTTCTCTTGATTTATCTTCCGGTCACACACCCACTATAGTAAATATAATAAACCCTAATATGGCATTCCCATCTAATAACTTAACGAAGGCTGGCTGGCTGACAATCTACCATAATACCCAAACGTATCAGATAAAATAATATTTAGTCTGCAGATATCGAAAGGCTACTAAGTGAAAAAAGAAGAGCTAGGAGAGAGTGGCAACTGCTCAGAGCCCCACAGCATAAACATATTTTAAAACAATTCACAAATAGGCTTAGAGCATTACTGCAGACCAAAACAACCACATCACTAGAAAATTATCTTAAGCAACTTGATGCGACTCCACAATAAAACTACTCTTTATGACGCGTAACCAAAAAAACCTGTAGACTCAAATGGAAGTTGGGCAAGAAATGATATTGAACAAGGGAATCTGTTCGTTGAACATTTGAAAAATGTGTTCACCTCTACTATATCAAACTGTAGAGGAGTTGCGTTATCACCTGTGTATGCTGAAACAGGTTTACCGCTGCCATATTTAATAAATATGTTGAAAAAGCTATTAATGATATAAATCCCAGAAAAGCCACTTATTGAACTACATCGCATAGCATTAAAAGTACACAGAAAAAACTGAAAGTCGATTTCAATAACGAAATTCGCACAAACAAACAAATTTTTGCTTAAAAAGGGACCTATAACGAAATTCGTAAATTTGGTAAAGTATTTTGCAATTTAAAATGAAAAATAAATTCTATTAAAAATGTTATTCAATATTATAAAACTGTTGTCCAAACTTCAAACAAATATATTATTAAATCTATAAAAATGTTGTCCAAATTTCTGCCAAAAAACTTATTCAATTCTATAAAAATATTGTAAATATTTCAAACAAATATATTATCCAATTCTATAAAAATTTTGTCCAAATGTCAAATAAAATATTATTTAATTCTATAAAAAATTTGTCCCAATATCAAACAAATGTATTATTCAGTTCTATAATTTTTTTTTATTAATATTTACAAGAAAATCTATACATGAATAGATTTGATCAATATTTATAATATTAAAAATTTGAATTTAAAATATCATGCTTGATGGTCGACACTCTAGCATATTTTGTGGATGTAGGTACTTCGCAAAAATACCATTCTTCTCCTCTAGCTTCAATGAATTTAGCTATAGTATTGATTACGAGATTACGTTGTTCTTCATAAAGTCTGTGACAACTTTTATAAAAATTGAGGATTTCTCTGCCATTGTGTGTTGTGTTCAATATTTCTATTACTGAAACTTTAGTAGGTCTCTTTTGGCCACTTTCGGAACGCTGGTTAAATTGTTTCCATTCTTCTAATTTATATTCAAATTTTGCCTGATCTAAAATTGAAAAATTTGTCAATAATTTTTCAATGTGATGAGTCTTTAACATGTGGAGATCGTCGATGGTTATGCCTTCATCTAAAAAAAAAAAATATCAATTAGATATGTATTTGAATGAAATGTATATCTTTTTCTACTTGCCTTTTAATTTATCATACAAATGACTTAAATTCCATGTATTTAATAGATCATTTATTTTAATTAATCTTGAAAACTGCTTATATTTTATATTTTTTAAAAACCTGTCTTTTTAATACTACTTCCACACTTTAAATGATTTTTTCCACACTTTAAATGATTTTTTTGCATACTTTAAATGACACAGAATTTATTACCGTTATATATTTCTCTATTCCAGAGAAAACAAAATCATGATCGCAATGAACGACGCTGACTACAGACTTTAAAACATTAACATTGATAGTGTCAAGCGTCAGACAAATTTCGTCTGTGGCGTCAATTACAATTTTAAAATTACGATTTTAACATGTTTGTTGCTGTTAGATCTCATGAGGAGTGTAGCCAGATATGGGGATTTGTTTCCAAATTAGGAATTTCTGCTTCTATTTATTTGGTGACAGACTTTCAAGGGGGGAAATTTACATAAAATTTTTAGAAAATTAGAAATTTTTCAAAAATTAGAATTTAAAAAAAAATTTAGAATTTTTAAAAAATCATTCAGTCTCGTCTCATCGAACTGTTCGGACGTGTTACTTTTAGTGCGGCTGAATTTTCGGTGAAAAAATCGTAATAGGTGAAAAAGTGCAATAGGTTGAAATAAAACAAAAAAGTGAAAAAATAACTCGTAATAGGTTAAAAAAAATCTACGGTAATATCGGTAATTAAAAAAAACACTAAAAATCGCATAAAAATTGTATGAGTGTTCCTCTCAGATGTAATTCTGAGAAAGAGCTTAGCTCGTCTAGAAAAACTAAATAGGTCTCTGAGGAAGAATCCATAAAAAAATCTCTGGAGAATTTTCTCACTACAAGAGCCGCAGAACGGCGTCGTTCCTGTTCGCCCAATATAGTGATTTCAACAGATGAAAAAACATCATCTTCATCAAATAGTGCAGTCAAACCAAAAAAAATGGATAAGTACATCACCGTTCTCAAGCGACAGAGGAGCCCGACGTCTGCTCAAGTGTCATCAAATTCAAAAGCTCCTAAGACCGTGAGTAACAATCAAAATAGGTTTGCTCTCCTCCAGACGGATGAGCCAGAACTTCCTAAGAAGACGTTTAAGCCCCCACCAATTTATCTGAGAGAGCCGACTTCCAGTAAATTGGTACAAGGAATTGTTTCGGTAATAGGTGAAAACATGTTTAGCGTAACCTCAATTAAACATGGAAATATCTGCGAGACAAAGATCCAAGTGAATAGGGAAGATGATTTTCGAAAATTGTCCAACCAGTTGGAGAGGGAGACTAGGGACTTCTATACCTACCAGGTCAAAAGCGCAAAAGGACTCCAAGTCGTTCTAAAGGGTATAGACCCATGTGTTGATCCTGCGGAGATAAAGACCGGTTTAATGAACAAAGGGTTCAAAATCAAGAGCGTAGTGAATATCAGAAACCGTGAAAAGATCCCTCAGCCCATGTTCAGGGTAGAATTGGAACCTGGAGATCTTGTCTTAAAGAAAAACGAGTCCCATCCAATCTACAATCTCATTTATCTTCTGCATCGTAGAATTACCGTGGAGGAACCGCATAAGCGCATTGGACCCGTCCAGTGTGTTAATTGTCAAGAATTTGGCCACACCAAAGCGTACTGTAAATTGCCGTCTGTTTGTGTTGCGTGTGGGAAACTACATCCAACTGCTCAATGTAATAAGTCCAAAACTGACGTAAAAATAAAAAAATGCAGTAACTGCGGAGGTAATCATACCGCAAATTATAGAGGTTGTCCAATTTACACTCATTTGAAAGCCATAAGTACCAACAAGACGTCAGTATTACCTGATCATCGTCAACAGCCTATTTTGGCATCGAGTGACAATTTCCCGCAATTGTTACATGTAAACGCGCCTAGTTCTAGACAAGTTTCTTACGCTAACGTGGTTAAATCTAATATGCCAGGTTTGGAGCAGGCACCTAAATCACAATATTACGAGCCTAATATTAACACTCTAGAGACTACATTGCAGACACTTGTCCAAACCATGAACACTTTTACGATCACTATGACATCCATGATGCAGGAAATGCTGAAAATGCAATCCACTATCTTACAAGCCATTTTAAAGAAATGATTTGTTTAAAAATTTGTTTTTGGAATGCGAACGGCCTCCGCCAACATAAAAACGAACTGGAACACTTCCTGATGGATAAGCAGATTGATGTCATGATGATTGCTGAAACTCACTTGACGGCGACAGCGTACTTCAAAATTAATGACTACGTGTTGTATGATACTAAAGATCCCCGCGGAAGAGCATGTAGAGGATCGGCAATTCTTATAAAGAACAGAATAAAACATTATTTAATTAACAACATATGTGTGGATTACCTACAAGCAACAAACATTTGTATTGAATTCTGTCAATACAATTTTGTTTTATCATCAATTTATTCGCCGCCACGATTTTCAATAAAAGAACACCAATACTACAGCTTCTTCAATTCCCTTGGAGCCTTCATTAGACTTGTCTTCAGATCACTCTCCTTCTATTATTTCAATGCGTTTCCTTCAAGGGAATGGCTCTCCATTTCGGGACATATCTAAAACCAGAGTAAGTTGGATAAAGTATTTAAGTTCCCACTGCACGGAAAATGTAGTGTTGAGAACTACCGAGGATATTGATGGGTCGATTGGCAAGTTTACTGAGGACATACGAAGAGCTGTACATCACGCCTCCACATACGACGTTGAGTGCAGAAGTGGGACAAATAGAACTTATTTTGCTGAACTCGATCATCTCCTGTCAGAAAAAAGAAGAGTTAGAAGAGAGTGGCAAATTCACAGGTCTCCTGAACTGAAAGCTAGGCTACGGGTATGCAGAGATATACAAAGAAATTTCTTAGAAACCCAAAGAATGGCTTCACTTAAATCTTACTTGGAGGGTCTTGATAGTACCCCACAATCTGACTATTCGTTGTGGAAGGCGGCACGAGGTTTAAAAAGACTAGTTAGAGGAAAGCCTCCTCTGCGAAATCCGACTGGTGACTGGGCTAGAAATGATTCCGAGGAGGGGACTTTATTTGTTAATCATTTGAGAAAAGTGTTTACTATAAACAACTCAAATAATACATCTGATTTGCCTCCACTCGTTATTAGACCTCCTGTACCTCTAAGACTAAACTTTCGTGATGTCCCAAACGCTATTGGTACTCTGAACCTTAGAAAGGCTCCACGTATGGATAAAATCAGCAATAAAATGCTTGTGGAGTTACCTCGTGTAGCAAGAAAGATTATCCTCTTTATCTTCAACGCTATTTTACGCCTAGAATACTATCCTGCAGATTGGAAGGTGTCTATGATCACTATGATTCCTAAGTCAGGGAAGGACCACACCAAAGTGGAGTCATATAGGCCAATTAGCCTACTGCCGACAATTTCTAAACTGTTCGAAAAATTGTTAATGACTAAGTTGACTCCAATTCTGAATGACACTGATTGTATTCCAAATCATCAATTCGGATTCAGAGCTAAACACAGTACCATCGAACAAACTGAAGATAAAAAATACTGCTCCGCCCTTTTCATTGATGTGTCCCAAGCGTTCGACAAAGTTTGGCATGACGGTTTAATGCACAAAATTAAATTAACTCTGCCTGCTAACACCCATAAACTCATAGAAAGTTATTTATACGGTCGCAAATTTAAAATCAAAGAAGGTGATTTTTTAAGTACCGCTCAGCCAATTAAATCAGGTGTGCCACAGGGTAGCATACTGGGTCCTACTTTATATTTGATTTATGCATCCGACATGCCGTCAGACCCCAAAATCCACACGTCAACTTTTACAGACGATACAGCCTTTGTCAGCGTCCATAAGGACCACCAAGTTGCATTACAGAATTTGCAGAATTATGTTTATAAACTAGAGAATTGGCTAGAGCTTTGGAAAATCAGGGTAAATGAACAAAAATGTATTCATATCACTTTCACATTGCGAAAAGATACCTGCTCGTTCATCAGAATAAATAATCAAATTATCCCGCAACACAATGAAGTCAAATACCTCGGCATTCACCTCGACCGCCGTTTAACTTGGAAGTCTCATATTGAAGCGAAACTTACACAAATGAGATTAAAAGCAGTGCAACTTAATTGGTTAATCGGCAGAAAATCTACATTGAAATTGGATTGCAAACTTTTGTTGTACAATGCAATACTAAAGCCAATCTGGTGCTATGGAATTCAATTATGGGGTACTGCCTCAGCATCAAACATTGAAAAAATTCAAAGGGGTCAAAATAAAATTCTACGTATAATTACTGCAGCACCATGGTATGTTAAAAATTCTCGAATCCACAAAGATCTAGGCGTGCCATTAGTAAAAGTCGAATTTACAAAATATGCGTCAAAGTTTTCTGGCAATACTGCTCATGAGTACTGTTCTCAAAACTTCTCTCTATTTTTCTTAAGATTCTCTTTAAGTTTACAGCAGCCCTTTACTCTTGGTCTACAGCAGAGGTCGGCAAAGCGTAAAATGAGGTTGTGTGTGTGAGAAAACTACCCAGCAAACATAAACATAATTATATAAATTATACAAAACAACTTAGATAGGAAACATACACTCACAATGTATTTTCCGTAACATATAAGAAATTAACAACGAGATTGATATACAAATGGAACTTCTAATATTTCAAAAGCTGATTACATGCATGTTACCAAATGCATTATCAATTATAAAATATTTTTCGTAATTTATTATTAATTTGAAATGTTTGTTGGGAAGTATTTCTGAAAAAAATATAAAAGCATCCGCCGCATGTGCACACATTGCTGTCTCAACGACGACTGAATGAAAGAGATTAAGCGTATGTGTGAAGTGCTCTCTGCACTATTGTGCTATAGGATGCCGACGTCTGGTCTACAGTATGAAATAGACTTATTCCTGCAAATAATGTTGGCAAATTTTATATATGAAATTAATAGTTTCTTTTATAATTGAGTGATTTGTAAGAATCAATGTTTTTTATACTGTATTGTTTTATTCCTCAACGAAAGAATGTTGCATACAACTTAAAATACAACATATATAAAACGCTAATTTAAGAACGTTTTTAAATTTTCATACGAAAATGTACTAAACTGGATACTAAATTAGCTGTTTTATTTTATAATTAAGGTTTACAACATTGCTATGTTAAAAACGTGAAAACCAAACAAAAAATTTAATAGAATCAAATATAAAAATTATAAAAAGTAAAAATAAATTCAATAATCAATTTGTCTAAATATTTTTTGGCCATAATTTTTTCTGTGATAGAATACTACCCCCAGAATGGAAGGTTTCAATATTTAGCATGATACCTAAGCCGGGAAAAGATCACCTATGAGCTTATTATCTATGTAATCAATTTGGTTTTAGAAAGAAACATGGCACAATCGAGCAAATGCAAAGGCTTTGAAGAAAAAAATATTGTACTGCACATGAAGGCCTAACATATAATGTGCAGCGAAATTTACTCATTGACATTCACAAGTTGCTGGAAAGCTAGTTAATTGGTCGAAAGTTTGTTCTTAAAGAAGGGGATTTTGTAAGTTCTGCTCAAGTAAAATTAATGCTGGAGTTTCCCAGGAAAGCATTTTGGGGCCTTATTGTTTTTATATACTTCAGACATGCCAACTAATAACTACACCGAAACATCAACTTTTTCCGGTGATACCAACATTTGCAAGACCAAATGTGATTTGCAACTTTTTGTGATTATTTTATTCAATTGGAAATTTGACTAAAACTTTGAAAAATAAAGGTCAATGAAAAAAATGTTCACATACAATATTTACCCTACGTAGAGAATCATGCCCTCTAATTAAAAAAATAATCAAATAATTTCTCAACCTACGGATGTAAAATATCTCGGTATACACCTTGATCTACGCTTGACATGAAAAAATCGTATAGAAGCAATATTAACTCAACTGAAATTGAAAAAAAAAAAAAATTAAATGAAATGAAAACAAGTAAGAGTGCTATATTCGGCTGTGCCGAATCTTAAATACCCTTCACCTATACGTAATAAGAAATACAGAAACTACACTAGACTAGAATATCCTAATTCTGTGTTTTCTATTCAGTCTTAGTGCAAATTTTATTAGTATTTGATATATTGTTTGAAAGACAATTTTACGACCAACATAATTTATGTTAAATATTTTGAAAGGTTGTCTAATTTTCATTGATTTAATTACTACCTCTTACCAAAATTTACAGAGTCTGTCATAATAATCTTGAGTGTAATTTAACAGAGTATAAAAAAAGGGGTACAATTCGGTTTTAGTGATTTTGCTCAAAAAAAAAAAAAAACAAAATCAAATAGGGCTTTTAGAGGAGATACCAGCAAAAAAAAATTTGTTGGCGGTCACACCTATTTTCGAGGGGGCGGGCCCGTGAAGTTGAATATATATAGGCCTATATCTCGGGAACTACTGGGTGTCTGATAATTTGTAATACATTAAATAAAAGGTATTAAAAATACCTTTCCAACGATATATATCATGATTATAAAATATGGACCGAATATGGGTTAAATCCGAAAAGAATATTTTTTGTCCCGAATTTATTTTTTTTGGAAATGGTCTATATGGCAGCTATGACAAATTATGGGCCGATCTTCTTAAATTTTGCAAAAGTTATTTTCATGCATATCAGGATATTTCACGTCGAATTTCAACATAATAACGGTATATTTAAGATATATATTAGTATTAACGTGGATTTCGGTAGTGGGTCTTATGTGGGGGATATAGTCAAATATGGACCGATATTCTCAAAATCCAGCAGTTTGATTTAGGCATGTATGTAAATGATCCGTGTAAAATTTTGGATTGGTACCCTTATTTATAAGAGATTTATGAGTATTGAAGTGATTTTCGGAAGAGGGCTTTATATGGGGCATACGGTTAAAAATAGACCGAAATTCACAAAATTTTGTGGGTTGATTTTTGTATATATTAAAATGATCTGTGCAAAGTTTTGATTCGATACCGATATTTATACAATATATATAGGGAAAAATCTCTTTTTCAGATGTGGTCTTTGTATGGGAGCTATGACCAGTTGTGGGCCGACCACCATAAAATTTAGTACAGCAATTTATTTGCCTATAAAGAGTATTTATGTCAAATTTTAGCCGTTTAACATTATTTATATCTGTTTTATGCGTATTTAAGTGAATTTTGGAAGTGGACTTTATATGGGGTCTATGGTCAAATATGGACCGAACTAAAAAAAAATTTCGGTTTGTGATTTCTTTTTGTATAAAACTTATTTTTGCTGAATTTTGTCTTGATATTCTAATTTTATAGGCATTTATTTATCATTAAGCCATATTTCGGGAATATATATATTTGTATGGGGGCTATGAGAAATCATGGACTGATTCTTACTATTTTCTGCACACTTTCTTTTTTTATTATAAAAACAACGTGTACAAAATTTAATGGTATTATCTGCAATATATTTCAAAATATTGCAATAAAATGAACAAAAAATATCAAATTTTTATGGAGGTTGTCTCACATATTGGTCCATAACTCTGGTTGACCTAAACCGATTCTAAATAGAAAACTTTTCGAAAGCACTTCTGAAAGAATTATTGAAGATTTTGATCCCGAAGATATCTGGAGACTTCAGAAAACTGATTTCAACAGACAGACGGGCATGTCTTAATCGACTCCGCTATCTATAAGGATCCAGAATATATATACTTTATAGGGTCGGAAAATTATATTGTGTAAATTTCACACGGAATGACAAACTTGGCAGATTGTACTTAAATTCTGATATCTAACAGCTGTTTGTTTAAATATATATAAATATTAAATATATATATTACAACTAGTGTAATATATACATATGTATGACCGATGTTCCGTTAAAAAGTTCTATGTGCATTTACTGTCTTTTCACAAAAAACTTTTTAAATTCAAAAAAATCCCTTTCTGATAACTTCAAACAAAAAGAAATATTTATTAAAAAATGTTTTATTATTTATACTACAAATACAAATTGAAAACAAAATATATTCGTTAACAAAAACTAGAAAAATAAAGAAAACAAAATAATAATTCAATATTAACGAAAAAGTTCCAGATTTTTTCAGAAACTGTTAAAGCTGGCCACTCACGAACAGTTTTAACTGTCGGTTTCAACTGTGAATGTTACACACTGCAAAAATATAAATAAAGTGTAAATTATTGATTATAATTGAAATATGCATAAAATTCTTATAAATGTTGTTATTTAGATGAAATTCAACGAAAACGAAAGTTAAATAAATAGAAATTACGGTACAGTATTTTATAAAGTTGGCCCATAATAGGTGATTTGGTGGTGGGTATATAAGATTCGGCACAGCCGGATATAAACTCTTACTTGCTTTTATTGTATAGTAATGCCTTTTCTATGTAAATCTATTATGATTTACCGAGTATTCTCAATTGATGTTTGCTTCCCATTGTAAATTTTTCACTACTTAACGTTACAACTTAATCTATTTCAACTATAAATTATGAAATTTGCAATTATTATGAACGACACTTTACCGATGAACCTATTTTCAAATTAAATTACTAAACTTGTATACGCCTTTGTTTCGTTTCTTTTTTTTTGTGGATTTAATTATACTTAAATAACTATATAAAAATGCAATATTATTTATATTATATGTATTAATAATTAAGCTTTTCTTTTAATAATATGTTGTGTTGACTTTATTTTGACGCTCACAGTATTTGCTTCACGCATAAATATTTACTTGTACATAATTACACGAATAACTTTTAAACAAATTACGTGCACTCAAATGTGCGTAAAAACTAGCAATGGGAGACATTTCATTCGCATGTATGTATGTTGTTATCAACATATTTCAAATTTCAATTGGAAAAAACTGAAACTATAAATATTTTCACAGCCGGAAAATCATTTGGAAATTTATGTACATTATTGCATATTTTATGAACAAATGAAAATCACATTAAACGCTACAAAATTTGCAACACTTTGTAAACTTTGTACAAGTACATTAAAGACGACATTTGTTTTAAGAATATTAATATTATAAGCAGGGCAACCACATATGTACATACATATATCTAATATCATCATACATATTTGTTGCTGTGGCGCATACTTACATATCGCACCCTAAATACAAAAGGGGCACAACTCAAAATTTTCCAAAACTGACATTTTTCCATAAATTAATTTAGAGTACACATCTTTAACTACTGCAAAAATTTCTTTCACATCACTATCTTCTTTAACTCGAAAAATACAGTTATGTCTATTTTTATATTTATTAATTAATAATAATATTTCACATTTCAATAATGTTTGCATCGATTTGTTGGAGCCAATGTTGTGCTTAACATAGTTGTTTTACATATGGTGAATTTCACGTCAAGTGACCCAATTTTGAAAATCGATGTCTTCCGATTTGAATGAAATTTGCAGCAAGGTTAGTACTATTGGATAGTAGGCCAGACACAATTTCAGCTCTATCAATCCAGAAGTGCCGGAGTTAAAGGGGGTCAAAGTCGGACATTTTGGTCAATTTTGGTCATACAGGGTTTTTTTAAATGAGTGTAAGTTTTCACCTATTGGTCCTAGCAAAAATTGACCAAAGGACTTTAGATAGCTATTACTTCAATCATTTCAAAAATATTTTTTTTTTAATTTAAAAAATAAAATTTTTTTAATTTTTTTTTTAATATTTTTTTTTTTAATTTTTTTTCAATTTGGGCCCTTTTCTTTAAAGAAAGCTTATACAATTTACTTTCAGGCCTTTATAATCACATAATGGGATGCGAGTGGGATATCTATCAAAAAAATTATTTTTTAACTCAAGAATAGGATTTTTCA
This sequence comes from Bellardia pandia, assembly GCA_916048285.2. Classification (NCBI taxonomy): domain Eukaryota; kingdom Metazoa; phylum Arthropoda; class Insecta; order Diptera; family Calliphoridae; genus Bellardia; species Bellardia pandia. The sequence goes on from OU696533.1 coordinate 68,687,793, forward strand.
ATATTTGGCAACATATATTCGCGTAACTCAAAAACGGTTTAGTTTATTGAATAAACTAAAAAAATAAAATTTTCTTTAACCCTCTAACACACAAACTTTTAAAAGCTAACAAAAAGTTTTTGAATAATTTTTTTCTAGGTAATTATGACCCAATAAACTTGTGGAGTTTCTGGACGCGGTGTGCTTGGCCCACTGCTCCAGGTAATACTACGTTATCGCCTGCGCCGTTGTATACTTCCAAGCGATAAGCAAAGCCGAAAGAATCGTACAAGACGAATAATTTGATTCCCCATTTGTGTGGCTTATTTGGTATGTACTGTCGAAGATGATGTCGCAATTTGGTGCTGCACATTTGCACGTCGATACAGAGTCGAGCATGTTTTAGCACGGAATCAAATCGGTTGTTAAGTACGTTGGCCAAATTTCGAATTCGAAACAATGAATCGTAACCAGGTTCTCCTTTCTTGATTTGCTCGCTTTCATCTCGGAAAGATAAATACTTTTTTATTGCCTCAAATCGTTTGCGACGCATTGTATTTTGAATGGAAGCGAACGCATGTAACCCCAGTAACTTTCCAAATTTGGATACCGGTAAACTGACATGTACAACTTAATTCCAACGTAATGATACAGCTCATCAACGTCCACATTAAAATTGGTGTTGATGTTTTCGGTAACAGGTGCTCGATTTGTTTCAGTGGCAATTATTTCCTTTATTTCGTTTGTGAAGAAATAACAAAATATGTCCATTGGGGTTTGTAATTCTTTGAACTTTGGTGTAAGCGATGAATCTCCTCGAAAAGCTACTTCGTTTACATGTAGTTTAATTGATCGCTGCCTCCAAGTGAATCCTTTTTTATCGTTTCAATTCCTGTAAAACAACAAATCACATATTTTAAAACCAACTGGTAACTATCAATTCTTATCTGCAGCAATGAAACCACCATTAGATGGCACATTTTCTGGACCAGTATTTTAGTGTTTAGTGCCTCAGTGAAAAACAAAGTACTATTTTGCATTTCACTAATATATTGCGAAATGCATTGCTCGTCTTATTAGCAAATTTCATCCGGCGCGCAATTTGAGTCATTTTCTTCATCATTGCTATATAAATCGTCTTCTTCGTCTGTTTTTATAGCATCCATAAACTTTACCATCTGATCATCAGTCAAGGCAGATAATTTAATCCGTCTGCGGTCTCTATCTGCCATTCCTATCACTTTTTTTTTATAAAAAATGCTAAATAATATAACACAAAAGTAAAAAGCATTGAAATATAATAAGTTGATAATTTTAGCCGCAAGCTGCAAGAGTGCCCTGAGGCACCCCTCAGTTTTTGCGTTCTCAACACACTTTTTTTTAATATTTTAACATTTACAAATGCATAAACTGAAAGAAGAATATCTTACCTTAAAAAAATTATTTCGAATAGATCGGGCAGCTAAAAGTTAGTTAACTTTGATTAGAAAAAACAAAAAATTCATACAAAATTTCACGTGCTAAAATTATTACTATTCTCACAAAACAGCTGACAGAACAAAAACGAAATGTCAGAATGCATTTCAACCTTCGAGAGAAATGTCAACAGATATGTTACTAAAGTCACCGTTAAAATTTAACAACAAAATTAATTGGTGTTTTGTAATGTGTGCCTTGAGGCACTTTTGCAGGTTATAGGGTTAATATAAATAAATGTTGTTAACAGTATATGCCAGGGCTTGGCTCAGGGGTATAAGGGAGTGGCAGGAATCTTATATATCTTCTCTAAAGCAAAAGACTTAGTTGATCACGAAATTCTTCTTCAAAAGTTTCAATTTTATGGTGTTAAAAAAAATTTGTAAAAGCTACTTAAATAAAAGGACACAATATATGGAGTTGAATGACAGCAAAAGTTTTGTTGGCATGATTGAATATGGTGTACCACAAGGCGGTGTTTTAGGTCCGCTTCTTTTAATTATATTTATCAATGATATTGTAAATTTTGGGCTCTATGGAAAAATAATCATGTATGCAGATGATATATTTACCACATAAAAACGTAAAACGCGCTCAAGGTACATATGGAGAGGGATGCTGCCTTAATTTCAGAATTTTCAAGTCTAAACAAATTAGTTATTAATTCTAAGAAAACTAAACTTCTACGTTTTCGACATTACTCTACTAATGATCAGAGTAACTTTAGCGTTTTCGTTAATGGCGATGAAGTTTTTGAAAGTCAATCAATAACATACTTGGGCATCGATCTTCAATGTAATATAATCAGGTCTATTCGGGAAGTCACTTTCACCACAAATACGCGTTTCATTCACTTTTTGTTATTCTAAAATACGTTAGCGATGTGAGTACCAGAAAACAAATAGAAAAGCATATGTTTTTGTTCACTTTGTATGCATTCTAAAATACTTGTTCACCACACATCTACATAATTTTCGTTCGACACTTGATTTAGCGCGTAAAAATAAATAACCTACAGAACTAAAAATTAAATAACATGCGTATGCTTCAAGTGTAAGTAAATGAAAGTTAATTCTCTCTCTTTGTCCAGGTCTAAAAAACAAACATTACCGCAACAGTTCAGAGCCTGTTTATCCATTTTGATACTTATCCATTTATGGCATAATTTCTCTTCGATTGCAACTAATACTTCAGACAGAAGTTTTTAAAAAGTTGACTGGGAAATATTAAAATGCCAATCCTTGCCAACTCCATGTTGGTAATTTCCTTCACCGAAGAAACGAAGGACTGCTGCCAGCTTGTCAACCGGCCTTAAGCATCCAAGCCGAGATTGCTGTTTGATTTTGTCTTCCAATTCAGATTTTTTTTTTTTTTTTTTTTTGTTAATACATTTAATTTATTTATTGGATCTTCAGAAATGAAATGACAATAAGTTTTCGAATCTTAATACTAAAAGAAAATAATAAGTCCAGCCAGTGCTAGACAAAATATTATGATACTACAAAAAATTTATATCCACTGATCCAGTCATCTGTTTTGCGCTTGAGTTAAATCAAGGGTATCCCTCCTTCTCAACCGAACATGGCCAGTAAAGTTAAGGATGTCTCGTGCAAGTGGGTTTGGATGGTGTTCAAGTTTGCTGACATATTTTGAGGCGTGTTTTGTAAATTCGACTTTCACCAAAGGAATGCCTAGATCTTTGTGGATTCGAGAATTTTTAACATACCATGGAGCTGCAGTAATTGTACGTAGAATCTTATTTTGACCCCTTTGAATTTTTTCAATGTTGGATGCTGAGGCAGTACCCCATAATTGAATTCCATAACACCAGATTGGCTTTAGAATTGCATTGTACAACAAAAGTTTGCAATCCAACTTTAATGTAGAATTTCTGCCGATTAGCTAATTAATTTGCACTGCTTTTAATCTCATCTGGGTAAGTTTTGCGTCGATATGAGACTTCCAAGTTAAACGACGATCGAGGTGGATTCCGAGGTATTTGACTTCATTGTGTTGCGGGATAATTTGATTATTTATTCTGATGAACGAGCAGGTATCTTTTCGCAATGTGAAAGTTATATGAATACATTTCTGTTCGTTAACCCTGATTTTCCAAAGCTCAAGCCAATTCTCTAGTTTATAAACATATTTCTGCAAGTTCTGTGATGCTATTTGATGGTCCTTATGAACGCTAATAAAGGCTGTATCGTCTGCAAAAGTTGAAGTATGTATTATGGGGTCTAACGGCATATCGGATGCATAAATCAAATATAAAGTTGGACCCAGTATGCTACCCTGGGGTACTCCTGCTTCAATTGGCTGAGCGGGGCTTAAAAAATCGCCTTCTTTGATTGTAAATTTGCGACCATATAAATAACTTTTCATAAGTTTGTGGGTGTTAGCAGGCAGAGTTAATTTAATTTTATGCATTAAACCTTCATGCCAGACTTTGTCGAACGCTTGCGACACATCAATGAAAAGGGCGGAGCAGTATTTTTTCTCTTCAAACGACTGTCTTATCACATTTACCAATCTGTGTGTTTGTTCGATGGTACTGTGTTTAGCTCTGAACCCGAATTGGTGATTTGGGATACATTGAGTGTCGTTCAGAATTGGAATCAACTTAGCCAATAACAATTTTTCAAACAGTTTTGAAATTGTCGGCAGTAGACTAATTGGCCTATATGACTCTACTTTAGTGGGGTCCTTCCCTGGCTTAGGAATCATGGTAATCATAGATACCTTCCAATCTGCAGGATAGTATTCTAGGCGTAAAATAGCATTAAAAATAAATAGGATAATTCTTTTAGATTATAAAATTCAGATAAAATATATTTAAGTGCCTCTTTGTTCACTCTAAAATTTTTCCTAAAACTTCTTTTGGTATTAGAAGAGGTGATTTTAAATTTGTAATAAACATACATACATACATAACTGGCATCATTCATTTTAAATATATTCGGCGTGTTATTTCTTAAATTTTTAATTACTCCTCTGAGATTTTTAGGTTGTGCATTAATTAAAAATGCAATCGAATCCATCTCAATTTTTATTTTTAAATTATATTTTTGTTTTTAAATTTTTCTGTGTATTAATTAGGCAGCTGTTTTCAATGTTTATGTTTTTCATACGAGATTACAAAAAATTGATTACTGCAAACGATAATTCTTCACTCGTATTTTAGAATATGTCGAAGACGAAATGTCGAAAGTGAACGTTCGACGACAAAGAAGTGAAGCGCGTATTCCCGAATAGACCTGAATGACTTTGAATGTGTATATAGACTCACTGAAATCAAAAATTTCATAAGTTATTGGCTTACTTTACAAGTTTAAAAACAAATTTAATGTGGAGACAAAACTCTTGCTCTATCAAGCTCTTGTGCAAAGTCGTCTAAACTATTTAGCTTAAATTTATGGCTACAAAAATACTGATGCATTAAAACGGTTACAACAGACTCAGAATAAGGCTCTGAAACCCGTATTAACCTTAACAATACAGTATTCCACTTTGTCCCTTTACCAACATTTTGCAAAAGATATTTTACCTGTAATAGGTCTGTACAAATATCGTTTACTTATTCTTGTTTTTAGGTCTTTAAGAAACATTAATCACAATACAATTACATTTCATACGACTCAAACACTTTTCAATACAAGAAATAATTCGAATTTAAGGGTATTGAGATGTCGGTTAGAATCAACGAAACAAAAAACCGAATATGTTGGTGGTTTTGAATTCAACAAATTACCTCAAAATTTAAAAACCATTAAAAGAATCTCACATTTCAAAGTGAGTTAGAAACACTATATTTTACAAAATCTTGAACTGCTTTTAATACTTATTTAAACAATTAAATTTGATATAAATTTTATTTTGCATTTTTTAATATTTTGCTCTTTATATAATTACATTTCACTATAAATTTTTAACTATTTTATGCCAACTTGCCTCAAACATGTCTTTATGACGCTGAGGCTATATTTTCAACCTTGTAATTAGAATGTAATACTATGTTTCCACGGCACATGCTTCGCTCTCTATTCATGCTTCACACCCCAATCATGTGCGAAACAACTTGCTTCACCATACAAAATTTTAAGAGCGAATCAAGTAGATTCATATGGAATCTACTTGCGAAGCACGAAAAATTGCACTCTTCTCTAATTTTTATCGCAAGTTTATCTGCACTAGCTGTAAAAATTTAATATTATTGTAAACAAAGCAAATTATTTTCTTGTTGCTGGAATTAAAGAAAGTAAATACGTACGAATGTATGTTTTTTTTCAAATAAGCTAACTAATTTCCACTCACTTTTTTTTGTCCATTAAAAAAAATTATTTTCCACTAATTGTAAATTCTGTTTGTTTATTAAAGACAACTGTCAAATCGAATCAAGTTTATTAGTCATGTAAACAGCATGATTCATTAATATGATTCAGAAGGCGAAGCAGGTGATTCAAGTCGTCGTGGAAACATAGTAACGGGTTTTCTAATAGCTACTTGACAACTCTGAATTTAAATTGTGAACGCACTATTTCACTGATCATCTAATTGTTGCTTTCTTTTTTTTCAGTAAACTTAACATTTTCGTTATGGTAAAGTACACGAAGGAACAACGTTTGGAAATTATAAAAATGTACTACCGAAATTCGGAGTCGGTGACCGCAACTTTAAGAGCGTTAACTCCAATTTTCGGTCGTAATTCTCGCCCTAGTAGACAAGCAATAACAAAAATTTGAGTCTACATATTCATTGTGTGATGCTGTCGTGCCAGTCAGACAACGGCCTGGTCGAAGTTCCGAAAATATCGCTGCCGTTCAGGCGTCCGTAGCAAACGATTCAAATCAGTCGATTCCGCGGCGTTCTCAAGAACTGGGCATCCCCAAGACCACTTTATGGCGAATTTTGCGTAAGGATCTGGGTTTACACCCATACAAGATTAAGCTGACTCAAGAATTGAAGCCGATGGACCATTTGAGTCGACGTACGTTCTCCGATTGGGCTCTGGAGAAGATGCACCAAGATGATGAATTTCATCGCAAAATCATCTTCAGTGACGAAGCTCATTTTTGGCTCAATGGGTTCGTCAATAAGCAAAATATGCGTTATTGGTCTGCTGAAAATCCACATGTGCTTCACGAATCACCACTTCATCCACAAAAAATTACTGTTTGGTGCGCTTTGCATGCCGGCGGCGTCATTGGGCCATATTTTTTCGTCGACAATAACGATCGTCACGTTACTGTGAATGGCGATCGTTATCTCGCAATGATTAGCGATTATTTTTGGCCCGAATTGGAACACATGGACTTGGATGACATGTGGTTTCAACAAGACGGTGCCACAAGCCACACAGCACACGTTACAATCGATTTAAAAAAAGTTGTCAAGTCCTTATTGGAAAACCCTGTATAATTTAATGTTACGAAATAATAAAAAAAACATGGTAAATTAATTTTTAGAGAATATTATGTCGAACTTTTTATTTATATATGAGAGAAAATTTTTAATCAGGCTTGAGTTAGTTTTTAATTAATAACTCGAAGAACACCATTGTGAAATCTATGTATATTTTTCTAGACAAATGGTACACTGAAATGCATTTTCTGGCCTGCCACGGGCTTCATCAGCAATGTTTATTGTCCAAGATCTACTTGTAAATATCATCTATTTAACCCACCATTTTTTGAGAAATAGAATTTGGGAATTAACATACATTTCGATGTGCCATTGGTCTAGAAAAATATACATAGTTTTCACAATGGTGTTCTTCGAGTTTTGTTATGATCTCATATTATTCAGCATTTTTAACAATTTTTTTTGTTGCTTATTAAATTAATATTACAAAAATGTTATTACATGAATAAAGAGTTCGTTAAAAAATAAAATGTACTGTTTTTTTTATTGTACTGTTTTTTTGTATAATATGTACTGTTTTTCCTATTTCAAATCTGGCTACCCTATTTTGGACCAATATTTATGGGCGTTACAAACATCAGCATAAATCCAATATACCCTCCCCACTATTGTGGTATAGGGTATAAGTATATCATTAGGTCACCGGTTTTGTGGGTCGATTACCGATAGCAACCGAGTTTCCAGTTTCCAAAAATACATTACTAATGGCAATTGGCCTCTTTCAACTGTTAATTTCAGTTGCCAAAAAGCATTATATTGGTAACCGGGTTTTTTTTTAGTTGCTTTCCATTTATTTAAGGGAGAAGTTTTGAAGGTAAGTTATTATAAAGTTAGTAGTAAGTACAAGTAAGTGAAAATATTTTTATTTTTGGCATTTAAATAGTTCTTTTATATTTTAATTGTAATTTTATTAAATTTAATTTGTCCGTTATTTCGCAACAATATTGTGTAACATCTTCAGACAAAAATTTAACAAATATTTTTTAATTTTGTGAACTTTGTAAAATTGTTTTGATGATGCAAGACAATGTTGTAGCAAAACATTGGACAAATTTAATTTAATAAAATTTTTGACCTAAAGCTTAATTAAATTGCCGCTTAATTAATGTCCGAAAATAACGGGTCCACTTTTAGTTTAGTGGTTAATTGATTTATAATTAATTTTTTTCGTAAAGATCAGGTTATAACATTTATTTTCAAACTTTTAAAATAAATAGCCAAAGTTCATTTAATGCAAACCAATGAAGCTTGAATATAAAATCTGTTTATTTTTACTTCTTGCCCAATATTGGCATTGCTTTAGTTCATATTCAACATATTCAATTTACAATTAGTTAACAATTTATAAAAAATAGGCTATAGTATGTAAATAAAAGAGAAATAATGTTAACATTTATTAAGATGAACCACAATTGAAATATGTATGTAGTTTGTCTCTCACGAGAAGGCATTACAAAATAACAAAAACTAATAAAGGTCATACCAAACCATGTGAACAAAAATCATTTAATAACAGTTATTATTAGTGATTTATTTAAAAAAAATTTATAAATCACAATTTTGATTTTTGATTATATGGACAAGTTATTTTCGGTTAATGCCTTTAGAAGATAAGACGAGTACATATTAGATTGTACTAGCAATTCTAGTTACTTTCTTATTCGTATTACACATTTGTGTATACTCTCAAATAAAAATACGAACGATTTAAGCAATAATAATTGTGCTGTGTGAACACCGAAGAAATTTCAAGGAAAAAATTGTATAAATCTTTTCAATAAAAATTGCTTCTTGTAATTTGGGACTAACATTGTTTCCTAATATTGCTCAGTTTTAGGGAAATAAATTTAAAATATTTTTTTGTAAACTATTTTTGAATACTTTTCATAAAAATGTATCGTGTGTTTTTCTAAGTTAATTTATTGAAAGAAAATTATAGGTTATTTAGATTTTGCAATTTTGGATTTATCTTGTGTGACACTTCTATGGTAGTCCAGGAAGCATGGTGCTGAGTGCAAATTCGCCTGGCACTTCAAACATCCGTTCTCTGTTGTAACACCGCACTGCCGGCAACGACGACGTGCTACGAGTTTTGCGATTAAATGACATGATCATATCTAACTTCCATTTGTGCTTCGGAAATCATAATCTTACCGGCATTTTGCCTATTAAACTTCAACATTTCGCGCACAAGGGTAATGCAGTTTCCATGCATTCACCATAGCCGCATCAAAAGCGTTTGTAACTAATGACCAATATCACTTTTTGCCCCGAACTCGATTGCGCTAATTGTTCATGGCGTTATAGAAAATGTCCACTCCCACGTATTTATTATATTGGTTGACTAAATAAGGTTGTTCAATTAAATAATTCGACAATAATGTTACGACCTAAAAAAATAATAATGGAAGCAAATAAATTGATTAATTACGTAAAATATTTCGGTGAATAATGGACCGAATTATCGGTCCAACATACAGCAATTACACTGTGGAACAAATTCAGGTTAGCAAAAGTTAGGTCGGCATTTAACTGCAAAGTTCAAAGGTCGATTGAAAAAAATGCGAACTAACTTCTTCTAATTTAGCCTCTATTTTCACCCCTCACTCTCAGAATCGACCTAACTTTTGCTAACCTGAATTTGTTCCACAGTGTAATACTTGATGTTATTAATACGAGTATTTAGGACAAAAATCGCCAAACTGACAGCACTGATTAAAAATTGATATTTTATCTAATATGATCTTTTTTACTCTTACAGATAGAAATTGTCGATCTCTTAAAGAGAACATGAATCCACCTATGCATTTTTATTTACAATACATTTTTAACAGAACCTTTTTTATATTTGTTGATAAGATAACAGCGAATGGTGAATATATTTTGGTGAACAAACCAGAGATAAGATTGCGTGCTAACTTGTATTAAATATTTTATTTTAGCTTTGTTAAAAGTTGACACAGTTCTATTTTCTTAGTGGAAGTGTTAAGTTAACTATTTAAAACAAAACAAAGGTATTTTTAATAACACAATTAAAACTTAAATACGATTTTTTCTCTAACTGTGATTGAAATATTATGTTGTGTTTAATTATTGTGCCAAATGTTAAAACCCATTTAATATACATACATACATACATATGTATATCGATACAATCGATATTTAACTGAGTGTTTTAGTAAACATATGTATGTATGTACTCGCATAAATAAAATATAATAAATTTGATAAGATCAGCCTTTCGAATAGTTGATAACACATATTTTTCCAATTTTATATCGTCGGCTGAGTCATTATCTATTATGTGTTATCAATTAAACGCTTAAAGTTGTATTTAAGTAACTAAATATAATATAGTATACATATTTGTTCCAACTCATAATAAGATGATATTATTTTATATTCCACAGAAAGAAACTATTCGAACGAGTTCAATTGGATAGACTTGTAAAGAAACTCAAAAGTAAAAAATAAAAATACCAAAAGCCAAAAAATGAAGCGTAATTCGGTCATAATTACGTTGAGTGTGTTATTGGTAATTGGCAATGTAGATTTTTTATATGCTACCGATATTATTACACAAAAGGCAGAGCCTTTGCAGAACACGAACTCCACTGCTGTACCTGTAACAACTGCAACACCTGCTAGCACGATAAAGGTTAGTACATCTGTTACAAGAAATATATACGAGTATGTATATGTATATATAAAAGAAATTTATGTACATACATATATAGAGAATAGACCTTTTGTCCGCCAGCAGTCCATCAAGTTATAGGATCAATAGTTAGCACTGCGATGTTTTTGATTTATAAGGCTTTTAAGGGAGAGAAGCTAAACTCCCGCTTATTTGGAAGTATTATTTTTTAAAAGATAACTCCTTGCGTTCAGTTGTGATATAATAGTTTTCAATAAATTTGATATTGCCGAGTTCAACTGGATTCGGATCATAACTACTCATAGCTCCCAGCACACATCCAAACAAATATTTGTTTTCATACATATAAAGCACATTATTAAGAACTGTTGGGATTGATCGATAATAGACTTTAGGTTTATTATATGGCTAAGAGTCCAAAGTTTTGATTAACACTATATATACATATAAAATAAATGGTCCTAAAATAGTCATAATTCTTTATTTTTTTCAGAAATAATTAGATAAAACCTTTAATTAAAACCGGTAATTTGGCCCTTTATTATTGGTATTATTTGGACGGCTTTGACCACCAAGTGTGTCTAATTGGTTTTGTGGGACCTATAAATTTGCTAACCAATGTCCCTATTGCCGTTCTCAACTCAACTAAGTTTGGTCGTCTGTCAGTCAACCCGACTTTAACCCTACATTAACTCTACTACATTTAAGTTGTGAATGGCAATACCGATTTATGAAAGACGACCAAATTATTAAAAAAGTTGTGAACCGCAATAAGGGCACAAGTTTCCAAACAACTTGGTTTGTTTTAATAAAAAAATGGGGTGGTTTTTAATTAGTGCAAATTTTAGGTTTTTATTGAAAATAAAAAAAAAAACACTTTCCTTTGTCTTTTTTCAATGGTGTAGGTGTACAAAAATCGTTTATTTGAAGAATTCCAATTGCAGGCTCGATACAATTCAAAAAGATGTTACTCAAGAAAAATTAACTTAATAGCGTGTTCAGATATGACCCTTAATTGTGTTAATCGCAATTAACGCAATTATTGAGCTCAATATTCCATATAAAATCGCAATTAATTATTGCGCAATAAGTACGAAATTGTTATAATATTGAGTAAGATTTCGAATGCAACACTGTTCACAACTGTGTTTAGTGAACAAAATTGTATAAAATGCGAATGTCAACAAAAGAAATCATTAAAAAGTCAATGTGAAGGTAAGTTTGTTTACGTAGAACCACAACAACCATATAGAGTATTTTTTGTATTGTTTTCCAACTGTCAAATGATTATTGAGTAAGCTGAAAATTGCGTATGCCTGAACACTTAAAATAATATTGTCAATTAACCGAATATTGACTCAATTAAGTTTCATATCTGAACACAGTATAATATGTACTTTAAAGTCTAAGTAACGAATAATAATACAAAATGGCTTGCAAAACTAACATAATGTTAAAATAAAATTTAACGGAAACAAACTTAAAGCCATGGTGAAATTAAATACTAGGTGACAGCATTGCTACAACAATTACAACAAGGCAAGAACAACAGGCATTTTTGTTTGTGTAAAAACTTTCGTCACTGTCAAAAACATCAGGCATAAAATGAAGAAAACAAACAAAAACAGAAAAATTTGACTATTTGTAAACAACTTTTTGACATTTTCAATTTCACCATGAATAATCAGCTGACGCTATGCTGTCACCTAGTATAAATTCACCTTGCTTAAAGCTAAATATATATTTTTTTTTTTTTTTTTAACTTCCCTTTATTATTACACCTGTCAACAAAATGACAATAAGTAATTTAATTTACAGAGGTGGGATGATAATTATCTTAAATCAGTACCTAAGATAACTTAAATCGAATTATTGAATGATAAGTAATATATAAATTTTTTAGTATCGCTCAGCTAGATCTGAAGGTGTAAACCGTTTAAGTCTTCTAGGTGCCAGGATTTCGTTTGCCGGCAACTGTCTGAGTTCCATGTTGGAATGTTGTGTTAAACGAGTTGTATGTTTAATGCTGCTGATACGGATAATTTCTTTTATTGTTTTGACGTTTAGATCTCGATGTATGTCCTCATCTCTAATATACCATTCTGCGTTGACAATAGTTCGCAATATTTTAGATTGAACTCGTTGAATAATTTTTAAGTTTGTTGTGCTAGCTGTACCCCATATTTCTACCCCGTACTTCCAAATTGGCGCTATAATTGTGTTGTATATAAGTAGTTTGCTTTGAGTTGTTAGTTTAGATTCTCTCCCTAACAGCCAAAATAATTGTCTAAACCTGTTGTTTATTTCTTTTTTCTTTTGAGTGATGTGATCTTTCCAGTTAAGTTTTGAGTCAATTATAATACCAAGATACTTCGCCTTTGTATCCATAAGAATTGGTAGAGTATTTATTTGGATAGGTTGAAAGTTTGTTATCTTTCTATTAGTGTAGATTACTTGAATTGTTTTATCACTGTTTACTTGAATTCCCCAACTACGGAACCAATTCATTGTATTATTGAGCAGTTGTTGTAAGTTTTGCATAGCCCATTTGATGTTTGCGTGTGATGATAGTAGAACAGTGTCGTCAGCAAATGTTGCTATCATATTGTTATTTGTTGTAGGAGTTGGAATATCTGATGTAAACAGGAGGTAAAGCATTGGTCCGAGGACACTACCTTGAGGTACTCCAGCTTTTATAGAAAGTATTTTTGAATACTCGTCTTTATATTTAACATAGAATCTTCGGTTTTGTAGGTAGTTTTGTAGTATTAAGAAGAATTCTTTTGGCAATTGATTTTTTAGTTTATGAAGAAGACCTTTGTGCCATACGCTATCAAACGCCTTTGCAACGTCGAGGTATGTTGCAACGCAAAAGTTTTTTTTGTCAATATCAGACAATATTTTATTTGTTACTCTATGAATTTGTTGTATAGTAGAGAACTTTCGCCTAAATCCAAATTGGTGTTTGGGGATGAGTTGTCTTTCTAGAAGAATTGGTTCAATACGTTCATAGAAGAGTTTTTCGAAGATCTTTGACAGCAGTGGCAGAAGGCTAATTGGCCTGTAAGATGTTGTTTTTGAGGCATCTTTGTTTGGTTTAGGAATAGCGATTATCTCAGCGACTTTCCATACTTTTGGGAAATATTTAATATCTATAACTGAATTAAATAAATTTCTTAAATAGACTAGGGCCTTATTCGGCAATTCTTTTAGTAGTTTTCCGGTGATCTGATCATAACCAGGAGATTTATTATCTTTTGTTGTTTTTATAATTTTTTTAATTTCATTAATTGAAATTCTTCTGATATGAGAGTTGGAAGAGCTGTTTGGAAAACTTTGAAGAGTTATATCCTTTTCGTCCATTGGATTTGTAAAGGTTTTAGAAAAATGATCTGCAAGAACATTAGCTTTTTCTTCATTTGTGCGGGCCCATGTGAGATCAGGTTTTTGGATCGGCGGCTGATGTAAAATTCCATTATTTATTTTTTTGGTTGCTTTCCAGAGCGAGTAATTTGTTGTAGCTGATGAGTCAAGGTTAGTAAGATATCTTTGTAGTTTATCTTCTTTGTCCTTCTTTAGCAAGTTTTTGAGATCTTTTGTGAGCCTATTAAGGTGGGTTTTGTCCTGAATTGACCTTGTAGTTTGCCATCTTTTTCTTAATCTTCGTTTGGCTTTTATTTTCTCTTGGATGTGAGGTGGGATACTGAATTTATCTACTGTGTGTGTTCTGGATGGAGTAGAATCACTAACCGCGTTTATAAGCGTATCATTGAAAAAAGTTATAGAATTATCCAATTCTTCTTCGGTTTTTAGCGATATATTTGTCTCGAGTTTTGTCTCTAAGATTTCTCTGAAACAATCCCAGTCGGTTTTCTTGTTGTATATAAATTTATTTTGATTGGATAGAAGTACATCGGTTTGGTATATAAGTACCACTGGAGAGTGGTCAGAAGATAATTCAAAGCATGATTTTATATTTAGATAATCATGTCTTATATTCTTGGTAATAAAAAAGTCTAAGAGATCTGGTTTTTTGTGAATGTTTGTAGGCCAGTAAGTAGGCTCTCCAGTACTTATAAATTTGCATTTGAATTCATTTATTGCCTCTAGCAAATTTTTTCCTTTCGATAGTGTTAATCGAGATCCCCAAACTGTATTTTTGGAGTTAAAATCACCACCCACTATAAACCGATTCCCAAGAGATTTAAGGAGTTCAAGATATTCAATTTTTGTGTTATTATGTTTCGGCGGGCAGTAGACTGCAGATAATACAAATGGACCGTGTATATCTTCTATTAAAATGGAAGTAGCTTGAATATAATCTTTTCTAAAATTCTGTAATTCAGTACATTTAATGGATTTTCGTATTATTATTGCTGTACCCCCATGCGCTGTGTTGTCAGGATGATTTGTATAAAAGATTGAGTAGTTTGGTATGGCTATAAAGCTTTTTTGCGTGAAGTGGGTTTCAGAGACAAGTAGCACGTCTACTGAAGAGCGATTTAAAAATAATTTTAGTTCGAGTGTGTGTTGGATAAGCCCGTTCGCGTTCCATTGTACTATATTAAGTTTACTTAGTCTGTCCATCGAGCTTAGTTAGAAGTACTGTGATAATGTTCATCATGTTAGATACTTGAGAAATCAGTTGCTTCATCATATTTTTAAGGTCTTGCATATCATTACTTATTTGCGGTGTAGTGGAACTGAATAAAGAATTACTAATAATGGACATTTCCTCAGTATTAGGGTTTTGACTCTGTGCTGTTGCTTGAGCGTAAGTCACTGTTGGAT
This sequence comes from Bellardia pandia, assembly GCA_916048285.2. Classification (NCBI taxonomy): domain Eukaryota; kingdom Metazoa; phylum Arthropoda; class Insecta; order Diptera; family Calliphoridae; genus Bellardia; species Bellardia pandia. Next base: position 68,703,118 of record OU696533.1, read on the forward strand.
TTATTCTACTGTTTGTTGTAGGTATGTTTCGAGAATTATCAGCTTGTTGTGTTTGGTGTTCTTGGACGGTTATTTTTTCTTTGTTTCTTAGTGGTGGAAATTGCTTAATTTTGAGGGATTTGTATACCATACATCCTTTATAATTTGCGGTATGGTTTTCACCGCATAACGCGCATTTAATATGTTCGCTTTTCTGTTTGATTGGGCAAAGCATAGTTTTGTGATCTCCAGCACATTTAACGCAAACGGGGATTTTGTTGCAAAAGTTTTTGGTGTGGCCATATTTTTGGCAGTTTGTACATTGAGGTAAAGTTCTTTTTGAACGTGGAGGTTCAAAACTAATTTTACAGTGTAAAAGGTGGGTTAAAGAATATATTTCCTTATTATTTTGACTTGATTTAAGTTCAATAGAAAACAGAGATAGTGGTTTTTTTGTACCAGTTTGTAGGATATTTTGGATATGTGTTACTTCGTGTCCTAGTTCACATAGTTCTTTTTTTATTTCCTCTTTATCGGTTGAATAATGCATATTACGCAAGAAAACCTTGAAACCTTTTTGTTCTTTAGGTTTATAAGTGTAGTATTGGGTGTTTTTAGCTCTTAATAGGTTTACTATTTGGGTGTAGTGAATAGATTCTAAAGGTTGAATTTTTATTTCATTTTCTTTAAGAACACGTATTTCGTAATGACAATTTGGTAGGGAGTTTAAAGCATTATTGAGGTTATCTATGAATTGCACGTTTTGAACATATATTGGTGGGGGCTTTGTAGGTTTATTTTTTTCTGGTTGTTTGTGGGGAACACCATCATTTTGAATTTGGTCTTCTTTATTTTCATTATCATCAATAGATAATATTTCAAACCTATTTGGGGTTGAAGGTTGGCTTAACCAGTATGATTTTAGTGTTTTTTGTGGCTGCTCTTTAGTTTTAACTTTTTTATTGCTGTTTGTGTTTTCAATAAGTTTTGTGGGTGAGTTACGAAGCCTCTTTGATATGTTACTGTTTTTTAATTTCTCTTTATTTAAGGGAGTATGAATTTCATGTAACTTACTTGTTGCCATTATTGGTAAGTATGAGAAGGCTGTTGATGTTACTGTTGTTGTTGCTAAAGCTAGAGTTGTTATTGCTGAGTACGATGTTGTGGTAGTTGTAGTTGTTGGTGCGAGAGTAGTAACCAAAGAGTAAGGAGTTGTGTTATTAGTTGTAAGTGTGGGGGTTGTTGAAATAAATTGGAATGTAGTTGCAGTTATTTGAGTATCAGTTGTTGGAGTAGTACATTGAGAGCTCCAAGAGAGGGGTTTCAATTGCGATTGCGCAGTGAGACTAGGATATTTTTGGTGATCATTCGGATTGTAATCTGATGCAGATGCATAAGTATTTTGAGCGGGAAGAGAGTTTGAGCTTATTGATGGTGCTTGACCATTCGCACTTATAACACATAAGCTATTTACTGTAGTAAGGTTTGACTGAGACAGATGTTTATCACTTTGTTTATTGTTAGGGGAGCGGCACCTCTCCGGCGGGGGAGAGCGCTCAATGGGCATTTTTATATTTTCTATGCTTATTTATATTTTAAACTTTTGTTTATTATTTAGTATGTAGCATCATTAACAGCGGATAATGATAGCTGATTTATTTTAATTTTGTTTATTTTTTTTTTAGCGTCTTTTCGCAATATTTTTATATGTTTTTTATATACTTTTTGTACTTAAAAGATGATTTTATACGGAGCGAAGAAAAAAAAAAAAAAAAAAAAAAAAAAAAAAAAAAAAAAAAATATATATATAATAGCAGCGCTCTATCTTTCTTCATATTGTTGATGGTAACATCATCTCCCAACAGGACAGAGATGGAAACACCAATACCATCCTTCAGACATGAACATTCTCTTAACATCAAAGACAAACCAAATAATTATAAGATGTGTTTTCGTAAACTGCGTATTCATATATAATTGTAGTAAATAAGTTATGTTTGTTGAATCATTAATCATCAAAATATGTTGTTCTTTCGTTATAATAAATATAATCTGAGAACAACATTATAAAGTGTAATCATTCATTATAAAAATTATTGCCATACACATGACTTTATTACTACAATATTCACCCCTATCGTGAATAAAAATTCCACGTGAAATTTGTTCACTTTTATTTTTTTAACATTGATTTTAAATAGGAAAATGTGAAAAGTGAACAAATTTCACGTGGAATTTTTATTCACGATAGGGGTCATTATATACTCGTGTATACGCTTGCTATATAAACAATTGAATCGTAACATTAACATATTATGATTGGCGAAATCACATTATCATAAATAATTACAGTTACTGTAATATTGTTAAACAACTTAAACATTTTGAAATTATTGAGGTAAACATGAGACATTGGAAAGAAATCATGTAGTACTCAATGAATTTCTATCAAATGTTTCTAACGATAACACTGTGAGACAAATGGTAGGGGTCAGTGATCGGGATCGGGAAATGTTATATCGGTAAAAAAGAAGTTATACGTGTCCCGGTGTTTTGCTGGGTCACGTCTAGGAATCGAGAGATATCAATTTGAAGTTAGGGTGCCCCGATAGACTAGGCGATAGTGCACCGGACTATCAGTCTGGGGGTGCGGGTTCGATTTCCGCCAAAGACTCTGGGTGTTTTCTGCAGATAAGCCAAAAAAAGCTTCGAAGTTTGTGTTTGTTAATTATATTAAAAAATATCCATATTAGTAACTTTCATATAGGGGAAATTGTCACCTTTGGTGGTCTTATTTTTTTTGACATAACTCGAGAACCACTAGTCCGATTTTGCTAAAACAAATTTAAAAAAATTAGGAATTACAATTCCTTTAATCTGTTCCTACAACGTTTCGCTACATAAGCAACAGTTTCGCAGTTATAAATAAATGTATGCAGAAAAAAACTATTTGTTGCCTAAAAAATTGATTTTTTTTTATTTTTAATTCATAAAAAATCCAAAACGGTTAAAAAAAAGTGGCAATAATAATACATCTATTACTTTCACGTCGCATAACCTATGAACAAAATGAGACATAAATCATGAAAATCGATGAACGCGTTTATTCACAATTCGCTTTTATTCACAATTAAGTAAAAGTATGAATTTCAAAAATTTGCTCGAGATATGTACAAAAACCGGAGAAAAATTAACTTGTACATTTTGTGCATATCTCGAGCAAGTTTTTGAGTTCATCCAAAACGTATCCTAAATACTACAAAGCTTCTTTGGTTGCTTCGGTAAGTGCCACATACTCTTCTTCTGTACTAGATGTTGCTACCACCTTTTGTTTCTTTGATTCCCAGAATACGAGACCACCTGCGAGTAAAAAACAAAACCCTGATTAAGACTTTCTATCATTTACATCTTGAGCCCAATTTGCATCACAAAACCCAACAAGTAGTAAACCCAATTTTATATATGTTAGTATCGCATTTTTAGTATTATTTAAATATCTGATAATATGATATGCTGAATTAAGATGTCGTTTTCGTGGGTCCTTCGAAAATTGCGATAACATATTAACAGCACAGGTCAACTATATAGCGACAAGTAAAGTAAACAGCTAATAATTTCTTGATAAAACTTTTCATTAACTTTTTCTGCCTCTCCGGAAATTGTTGGTTTTTTCTGAACTGGAAGAAGAATTATATATGGATCATGACGATTGTCCAATATCCTCATTAAAAGATGCATTCATGACAGTTCAAAATAAAAAACGAAAATTTCAAGGTGACGTAAAAATCGATTTAACAAAATGTCAATTTAAAAAATCAGATAAGGTAGTTGATAATATTAATCGCACAAATAAGTATTCAATTTTAGGAGATTTAAATGTTGAAAGCGAAAGGCCAATTAATTACATAAATTTAGAACGTAATAATAATGGAAATAATAATGATTCTCAAACTCTTGCAAATAATAAAATTTCATACTGCCCCCCTATATTCCTGGAGAATGTTAATGTGAAATCTCTTATAGACCAGTTAAATTCTAAAAATGTAGAATTTAAAATAAAAAATCAATTAAAATACAAAAGTAAACTATATCTTAAAGACTCATCTGCACATACGGAAATGATGCAATTATTAAAAGAAAAGGAAATTCCTTCATATACTTATACTCCTAAAGAATATAAACGTCAGAGCTTACTTTGTGGAGGCCTGTATCATAAATCTGATATTAACGATATTAAGTCTGAGATTGATAGAATTATCCCTGATACCGTTGATTCTATTTCAAAGTTTTCTACGGAATACTCTAGGAAACAGGGAATCGATACAGGTTTATTTTTGGTAATCCTTAAACCGAATCGCAAGGGTAATGAGTTGCTCGGAATAAAGTATATCCTTAATCAGGTAGTTTCATGGGAACGTCCAAAGTCAAACAGAAAAATACCTCAATGTTGGAGGTGTCAAAGATGGGGTCATTATTCAAGAAATTGTAGTCGTCCATTTTCTTGTGTGAAATGTCATGAAAATCATGCACCTGGCGAATGTACTATTGTCCCAGAAAGTAATGTTTTACCATACTGTGTGAACTGTAAAGAGAATGGTCATACATCCAATTACAGGGACTGTCCCGCTTATAAAAAATACGCCTCTTTTAGGAAGAAATCACTTCAGGAAGCTAAGGCTAGGAAAATATCAGCTGCTGGCAATGTCGCAATGGCATTGAATCCATCGGATAATGTAGGTGCAAATAAATCTTTTGCCAGCTTGTTCAATGTTTTGAATGAAGTTTCTACACATAATAAACCTGAAAAGCCTCAGTTAATTCAGGAATTCATGAAACTTGCTAAAACAATATTTGCCCCAGAATCCATAACTTTGGAAGATAAAATTGATAATTTTATGTGAAATTACAAGTCAATGACAAGAGATCAAGCTAAAAAAGAATGCTTGAGTTTAATTAATGAAATTCAAAATGTCTATGGTCCGTAATTCTCTAAATTTAATAACGTTTAATGTTGGTTCTCTTATCCATATAGGGAGGAAGATTGAACTAAATAGATTATTAAATCAATTTAAAATTGAAATTGCCTTTTTACAAGAATTACATTTGTCCTTGGGCACAAATGTATATTTTGATGACTATATTGTTCTGAGGGACAAAAGCTCATTAGGTGTTGGCATAGCTCTCAAAAATTCCATTACATTTTCAAGGATTAGAATACCAAATCTACAGTTTCCAAATTTGTTTGTTGAATTGAACGTGTGTATAAATGGTAGTGTTAAGAAAATTCTTTGTGGTTCAATATATTTTCAATGTAATTGTAACCGCAACAATATTGTTAGGGGTCTATCTTCGATTTTGAATTTTTCCAACAATTATGATGGACTAATAATAGGTGGTGATTTTAATGCAAAACACAATTTATGGGGTGATGTTAATAACAATTTTAATGGTGAAGTGCTATCGAGTTGGCTACAAGATGAATCTGTATCTGTTGTAAGAATTTGTGATTCATATCCAACTTACCCTGGTGGATCCTCTCATTTAGACCACTTTATTGTAAGCACTAATATTATTGATTGTTCTCAACCAAATTTTAAAACATCAACACTTCCCACTTTTTCGGATCACATTCCTTTAAAACTTCAAATATCTTTATCGGATTTTAATTATATTTTCAAACCACCGGATCATTTTATCTCTTTTAAAGACACTAATTGGAACACATTCAAAACTGACTTAAGTAACACCTTAATGAATCACTTTCCGCCGGAAAATAGAAATTTATCAAATAGGGAAATAGATAGCTTTATCGATGAATTTAATATCTCCGTTAACTTTATGATTGGAATTCATTCCAAGAAAATCGATAACAAGAATCGAAAGTTTATTGTATCCGATAAAGTAAAAAACTTGCTAAGAATTAAATATGGCTGGCAAAGAGATTTGAAGAGAATATTCCAAAGAACCTTAAACAGGAGAAATTCTGATTATTTACTTATTTCAAAGCAAATTGATTTAATTAAAATTATTATAAAGGAGCAAATTGAAATGGAGCAGGCAAATTTGTTTAATGAAAGGTTAAAGCAAATCACACCAGGTCCATGGGCCTACAAGAAAATTTTTCAAATGATCGGAAATAGAAAGCGTTCTTCTGTTAGAAAAGTAACGGTAAATGGTGTCGAAATAGAAGAATTAAATCAAAAAGTAGAAGTATTTAAAGATCACTTTGCCACTGTATATCAAAGTTCACCACCAAATAGGAATATTTCAGAAATAGATGAAACTATCAATGAAAAAATTTCACAAGCTGCAACATCAATAATATTTGACGATGATTCAACTGCATTGAATAATCATGGCAACTTAAAATTTACAAACTTAAATAATATTTTAGATATCTCTAAATCAGTAAATAATAAGAAATCTAGTGGCTTGGACAATATATCAAATTATTTGATAAGAAAATTCCCGATTAAAGCCCTAGAATACCTAACTATACTTTTCAACAATTGTTTAAATAATAGTTATTTTCCTAATGTTTGGAAAATAGCAAAAATTGTTCCAATTCCAAAAAATAAAGATAATAACGATATAAATAACTTTAGACCAATTTCATTACTTTCTAATCTGGAAAAGCTATTTGAGAGAATTATACGAAATAAAATGAATACAGGCTTAAATGAAGAGTATATTCCTCAAAGTCAGTTTGGCTTTAAGAAGGGTAATTCTACTGTACATGCTCTTTTAAAATTCCATACTGATGTAGTACAACATTTGAGAAATGGCCAGTGCACTGTCGCGGTTTCGCTTGATATTGAAAAAGCATTTGATGAAGCATATCAAAACGGCATACTATACAAAATGATTCAGATCGGTTTTGATGCGTCAACAGTTAAACTTTTTCAAAGCTTTTTCGATGGCAGGAGATTCTGCGTCCAGGTTGACAATGTTTCATCCTCTCATGGTGATGTTTTTTGTGGTGTTCCGCAGGGCTCTGTATTGGCACCTCATTTATATAACATATTTATGTATGACTTTCCACATGAATTCGGTAATTCCAAAGGTATACTTTATGCTGACGACTCTTTGCTTTATGCTCACAATGAGTCACCAAAAATTGCTCTACAAAATGTTTCTGCACACCTTAAATATGTCGATGAATATTATTATCATTGGGGAATAAAAATAAACGCCTCGAAGAGTAATGCTATATGCTTAAGAAATGCTTCCGGAAAGTGTAAATATACTGTTGTTCCGGAGAGCAAAAATTTGAAATTAAAATTAAATGGTTCTGAAATCATATTTAAGGACAATATAAAATACCTAGGAGTAAACTTTAGTAAGCTTTTAAAGTTCAACAAGCATGTTGTATATAATTTGGAGAAGGCTAATCTTTAACCCGCCTTTTCAAAACTATTTAATAGTAGAACTTTGCCAATTACGACTAAATTACTTTTATATAAAGTAAGTATTAGACCATTACTTTTATATGCATTTCCAATATGGTTTAGCATTTCAAAAACAATAATGAGGAAAATGGAAATATTTGAACGACACATTTTAAGAAAATGCATAAATAAGAATTTTAAAACTTATAATAAAAGGTTTTCAAATAAATTTATTTATGAGAAGGCCAAAATATCTCCAATTTCCTTTTATGCTCTACATTTGATGAAATGTTTTGTTGAAAGACTGTCTTTCTTCGAAGGCAATATAATGCAAGATATTTTGTCAAACGAGCAAGGAATTAGTTGGTCAAATACTAATTACCTTTCCACGGTTGGAATTTTATATGAACAACACAATAATTTTCCTGGTGAAAACTTTTACTCATGTACAACTCCTGGAATACACAGGGGGTAAATTTGTTATTTTTATTTAGTTTTATTATTTTTGTATCAAATTAATTTGAAGATTTAGTTTTAAGGTTTTTTAGTTTTAAGTTTATTAAGGTATATATAACTCTGCAAGCATAGCTAAATGTCGGGAGCAAACATTGTTACATTCAATTTACTAATTACAAATTAATTTTTTCATATAATTAAGTTTTCTTTACTTTTGATATGCCTGTCGCATAACCAAATAAATATTGATGTAATTAAAATAATACGCTATAGTTTTAAGTTTTCTTATAATTAATGTTTGTAAATCTTAAATTATGAAAAAAAAGAAGTCTCAATAAAGTTAACTAACTAACTAACTAACTAACTAACTAACTAACTAACATCTAATTGACGTAATTGTAAATCATGTTTAACAGCGAGTGTATATAACAATCTGAATGATGTTTGACGAACTACTGGAGCAAATGTATCCACATAATCCAATCCAAATGTTTGGGAATAGCCTTTAGCTACTAATCTAGCTTTACGTTTTCCGATAGTTCCATCTAGTCTTATTTTAGATTTGAAAACCCATTTGCAACCTGCCATATGTAAACAAAATCTATTAGTTTTACAAGTGCGGCCATTGATTTATCTTGCTTTGGGTTTTAAGTAACAAAATACAAATATTAAATTATTTTAAAGTATGTATTGTAAATTCAAAATCACAGATATAAATTCAAAATTAATGAAAAATGAAAGTTGCTTTTGCTGATGGCCATTGAAATACATAAGGCATTGTTATTTGTATGCAAAAATACAACCTATTGCCAACTCGATTCAGTTTTGTCCAGAAAAATTATAAAATTAAACCAATTGAAGTTCGTAAAAAATATTTTCTCTCTCTCTCAAAAAGAGAGACGTCAAACTTCATATAAAAAACAAATTATTCAAACAAAGTTTTTGCTAAAAACAAATGGGTGAATCCACCTTTTACTGTACATTGAGTTTTCTATAAATTTTACATCTCTACTTGTTACTATCTGTCTGTTTCCAGCTTTCCATAATCTATAAGCTTTTGATTCATCTTAATAGATAACAAGAATATGCTCATTGCTTCTAGAATCCCACTTGGATCTGTTTTTTTTTTTTTTTTATCTAAAACAAATGATATACGAGTATATACCAATATGTCAAAAATATTTTCCATCTGGTTTTATGCCAGTCCACGACTCTTCTGGTGTTTTAGTACCATTTAACTTAGTTGGACAACGATTTCTGATATATCCTGATGTATTAATTAGTTCTGTCCATAGACTCATTTGAACTAATTTTCTATTCATTCTTTCCGATGTGGTGTGTAACTTGTAGTCAACTGCCTTTTGAATATCTTATCTTTCAAAAAAAATAGTAAATTCCTGGCTAATAAGCTGATCGTCATTATCACATCGTAAAATTTTGATTTTCTCTCCTATCAGTGTTTCTGTCATCTGCTTAAATTCTTTAAATTTTTCTAAATATGTATTGATTTTTATTTCGAATAAAATATAAAAATAATAATCATCAATCAGCAATAATAATCATCAATAAATGTTGCAAAGTATAGACTACCACCCAGTGATTCAGTCCTCTTTGGATCACAAAGATCAGTATGAATAATCGCAAGTACTTCAGAAGTTGATTTTTCATTTTTGTGAGGAAACACAATTTATTTCAACATCTTTTATTTCAGGTAATCCCCTAACCATATCATCTATATGCAATTTTCTTAATTGATTCATATTTAGGTGAACATATCTTTTATGCCAAATTTCTGTTTTGAAATCATTAAATTTGTCGGTTGTATACATTATATTTTCGAATACTGTGACAAAATACAAGTTATCTCTTTTGTGGCCATGAATTATTAAATTTTCTCCTTTATAGACAGCTACTTCTGTTCCTTTCATTAAAACAGTACAACCATTATCAGTCAGCTTACTAGTTGATATAAGATTGAATCGTAAGTCTGGCACATATAGAGTGTTTTTATACCCACCACCAAAAACATGGGGTTATATTAAGTTTGACATTTCGTTTTTGACACATTGAAATATTGGTCGTGGAACCAACAAGTTTATATATTCTGGGTATTTATAAGATTCTAAGATGATCTAGCTCTTTCCGTCCGTCTGTCCTAATTTTTTCCTAAACATTTATTGTTTCACTAAAATATTTGATATTGCATGTAATGCTCTCTTTCAAAATTACCTAAATGAGCATAAATATCTTATAAACATAATTTTCAAGTTGAAATTTTATACAATATATGTATATAAATTGGCGTACTGAATTTTATGACAATCGGTCCATATTTAACCGCAGCCCAAGTTATTCAAAGATCACACTACTGTTATTTATATACATACATATGTAGGTGGTGGGTATATAAGATTCGGCACAGCCGAATATAAACTCTTACTTGTTGTTATTTATACGTATACATATATTTTCTACTATGTTAACCAACTAGTTATATAAATTTACATATTTTAATACACTTTATTAAATTATTTAATTGAAAACGTTACCCGTTATTTGTCCGAATAATTGAAAATATGAATAAAATTCAAATTATTATATTTTGATCACTGCATTATCATTTGTACAAAAGTATGCTACACAAAAACATTAACTTACATGCATATAAAGAACTGTTTTACCTTTCTTACAATTATTTTTTATCATCCTCAACATATGCAATATTTTCAATTGTATCATATATTTTCTTCATTTTAGCCTAAAATAATTATAAAAGACAGTGAACTGTGCAAAAAATGTTCGTGTGATATTCAATATCTTCAAATCGATTGTAGCAACAAATCAATGACGTCATTGTTCTCTGCTGAGGAATGGCAGACATTACAGAACGGTGATGTGTTATTTGAAATAATGAAACTGAATCACAATGAAATTTCGTACATTCCCGTACTGCCAACGTATCCGGTTAAATCGTTGTATTTAAGTTTTAACAAAATCAACAACATTAGTATTGGCGCCTTTCAAAATCTCTTCCAGCTGACTGTTTTAGACTTGTCGAATAACAAATTGACATCGAAAACTCTCAAACCACATGTATTCAAGGGAATGTATGCCGCTGATAAATATGAACCCCTAAAGAGTCTAAGAACTCTTGATTTGGCCTATAATGATATGCACACTTTAAACAGTGATCTATTTGAACATTTGCCCGATTTGGAGACACTGATTTTATGCAAAAACACTTTCCATATAATCGATCCGAGTACAACAATTGCTATAGCAAGTTTGAATTCATTAAAAGTAAATATTTTATTTATTGTGGAAATATTATTTAGTGTGAATTATTTCTTTTGCACGATAAATTACGATCTTTACTCGTATTTTAGACCTTGGATTTATCTTATATGGAACTTAGTGAACTGCCTGATACTTTATTCCATAGTCCCATCGAGTTGGAAACACTAATTTTAACCGGCAACTTATTTCATAATTTACCCACGGCCTTGGCACGAACCAAACACCTAAAGAAATTGGTATTAGACGAAAATCCCTTGAGTGATTTTGACAATACTAAGTAAGTAAATTTGTTCATCAATTATAAGAACTTTGCGTTGTTGCATTAAAAAAATTAAACACAAATTTTTCTTTAAACTCCTAGCGTATTCAAATCATTAGGGGAATTGGAATATTTGAGCATCTCTTATTTGCCAGATGTTACCAAAATCGGACCATGGGCTTTAAGCGATTTACAGAGTAAGTGCAAAATTTTCAGATTAGAGAAGCCAGCCTAATTCGGACAACAGTTCAATTTGTTAATTTCGATTCCAATGACATTAACCACGGTTATTATATATTGCAGCTACATATACATATATAAAATCAAAAACTTATTGAATATAGTCTTTCCTAGACTTCTACAATCTTTAATTTAAAATTTACGATCAATTCATATGCAAAATTAGATTCCGTTTGAAATCGGTAATCGGAAAAACTAACTTTATATCATATTAGACCATTCTTAACGAGTCTCCACCTCGATCTACATTTTTAATAAAATTACATCAGTGGTAAATTTCATTGAAATCGCATATGACAAATCTGAAAATAACAAAAATATTTTCCATCCGTTTTGTGATGGATTCCCACAGGCATCATTACACCTGGAATTTTTACTAATTTTATAATTTTGCAGATTTAACCACTTTAATTGCTGCCAATAATCCTCATTTGGAAAGTATACATGAATTAGCGTTTACTAAAAATACTACAAATCCAGATCTATTCGATTATCCCCCATTAAAAAAGGTTTGCTAACTAAACAAATTTAAATTAATTATCAGTTTAATGGTTTCGTTTTGTTCATACAGCTGTATTTACACAATAACAACCTTACAACGATTGAACACAATTGGGTTGTTCGTTGGCAGAAAATAACAGAACTCGATTTACGTTTTAACCCATGGGCATGTGACTGCACCAACAGTTGGTTTATTCATTCGCTAATGAAACAAATTAATAATACCACCCCAATACTAACGCATGATGTCACATGTGCCACTCCATTGGCTTGGAAAAACAAGACTCTTCTAGAGTTGAGTGAAGACAAGAAGGAACTTGTATGCGAAAACGCCAGTCATCCTGAAAACGATAGCTTGATATTGGTCGGTATACTAGTGGGAGTTTTGATAGGCATCCCATTGACATTGGGAGGATTGGTAATTTACCGGAAAGGTTGCTTCGGTTTATTAAATCGTAGAAATCCTAGTACTGATCGTGCCTTATATAATCGTGCCAGTTTTACTGATGAATTCCATATTTAAAAGTATTTTACTTAATTATATGTAACATAAATACTTGTATATTTTCCGTAATTTTTTACAACTACAACTTATGTAAACTAGGCCTACATACTATATAGATAAAGAAACAGACTTTTTGTAATAAAACAAAAATAAGTCAATTCTGAAATTATTATTTTGTATTTATCATTTCTCTTCAATCTGGAGAAAAAACCCTTACATTTGTTTGCTACAGTTCCAAAAGTGATACAATATTATAAGGCTTTTTAGGTATTATTGAATACATACTTAATTTTAGTAATATGTAAAATGGTTTCCCGGTTTAACGTATACTCAATTTAACGAATTCGCGATTTAACGAACAGTCATATTCTTTCCATTGAGTACCTAATATTACGAACAAATGCAAATGTCATGTACTCGGTTTAATGAATTTTTGCAAAAAAGTTAAAAAAAATAAATAAAATCAAAAGAGAGTCATTGCAGATTAAAATTTATACGTTACGAAGTCATTTTTTAGTTTTGTTTGAAATAATTATTTAAATTAATGTGATATGAACTAATTATTATATTTTTTTGTTATAAATTAGAATAAATAAACATGATTTTTTATTTAATAAAACATATTTAAACAAGTAAGAGTGCTATATTCGGATGTGCCGAATCTTAAATACCCTCCACCTAAACGTAATAAGAAATACAAAAACTACACTTGTTATAGGACTGGAATATCCTTATTCAATGTTTTCTATTCAAATTTTATTAGTATTTGATATATTGTGTGAAAGACAATTTTACGACTAACACAATTTATTTTAGATGTTTTGAAATTTTGTCTAATTTTCACCATTTTTAATTGATTTAATAAGCAATTTACCATAATTTACAGAGTATAAAAAAGGGGATTAGTGACTTTGCTCAAAAAAGAAAAAAAAAAACTTCATCAAATAGGGCTTTTAGAGGAGATGCCAGCAAAAAAAAATTTGTTGGCGGTCACGCCTATTTTCGAGGGGGCGGCCCCGTAAAGTTGAAAATATATAGGCCTATATCTCGGGAACTATTGTATGTCTGATAATTTGTAATACATTAAATGAAAGGTATTAAAAATACCTTTCCAACGATATATATCATGATTATAAAATATACATATGCTGGAAAATAGGTATGGATCGAATATTATTCAGGATGACAAAAAAGGTTATTATTATTTCGTTATTTAATGTTTCTGCAAAATGGTGACTCATTTAATTCAAATTTTTAAATTTTAAAGCAGAAGTAGATCCAAAAATTGCGGATTTTAATCTGAGTATATGAGAACAAAGTCTTCATAATTTTTTTATCGGCAAGTTAAACTCACAAACTTAGAAACTTTTCCAAGTGCATATTTCGAGTCTTAAATTTTCTTAGTTGTGTAAAGTACATATGTATATATTTACTAGAGTTGTGCCCGGTCGTTCATTTCAGTGACCGATCATTTTCGTCCATTTATCCAAGACTGAATCTTTCATTCAATTCGTTAAATCGTTCACTTTGAACGAATGAATACAACCCTTATTGAATGTGATTTTCTTCTTGTCTTTTGATAAACAACAGCTGAACGAAATTGATACGTAAACTATTGAACGAAAACCGTTCAGTTAAATGACCGGCCCATTTCGTTCAATGAAGTGATCCGTTCATTTTAACCCGTTCGTTCATGAACGACACAGCTCTAATATTTACTATTTAGTTGTAGTTTCGATCTATAAGAAAATTGTTATCTAAATATTTTTATTTTCAGTTACCGTTCATTGCAACCATTTTGTAATCTTTGGATTAATATTAAAATTAAAATATGTCTTAATACTAAACTAGGCTTATTATATATATAGTTGGGGTATTCACAAGGTGTGCTATCATGTTATATTGTCATAATGTTCTAACATTTTAAAATGGTTTAAAAATATTGTTGTTGCTTTGTAAACAAAAAGTGTCTTAAATTAATAGAACTTTGCTTGCTATGTTTATTGTGCTGTCGTAATTAATCAGAAGAGACCTGCGCTGAGCATTTTTTGTTTATTTACTTGAGTTTGCCATCACAACATCTAAAATGTATTTTTCACACAAACTGGCTATTATTTTAGTTTTTTCACTTATTTTTGGCATTGTGGAAAATAATATTAATTTTTATATTTGTTTTAAATCAGCTGATTTAAATTCAAAATAGCACACTGAATTATGAGGGGTTGTTCACAGCAGTCGTATTTTTTCATGTTATTATTTTAAGACATATGACTTTATGACACCTTGTGATTCCCCCAAGTATGTAAATAGTCGAAATGTCTCAACTTGTCGCGTTGGCATTGAGACTTTTTGCTTATTTACGTAATATAAACGCATATATGTATGTAAGTATGTAATTCAAGAATACGAAATAAAATTCCACCCACTAAATCTATATCTATGTATATAAGTATATAAAAGTGATTGCGTATTTGTATGTATGTTTATTATTATTAGTTTGGGGTCTATAGACGGCTAAACGGCTGAACCGATTTGCTTGAAATTTTCACAGTATATTTCTGTATGTCTGGAAGGAGCTATAGGCTCCTTTTTTAAATTTTAAGTGGGCGTGGTACCTCCAATACAAAGTTATTTTTAAAAATCAAATACTTAGGAAACTATAATAGTTAATACTCAAATTTTGCATGAGCAATTCCATTGTTTGTTTAAATATTTGCGGAAAAAATGGGAGCGATAGGGGGCGTGGCATCTCCCACATGATAATAATTAAAAAAAGAATCAAATATATGGTATACAATAGATATATGGTACGGTTATTCTACCATCAATATTAATATTTTGGACAAGAATGGGCGGACTATCAATAGTGGGCGTGGCACCTCCCATAGATATGATGACAAATTATATATAGGGAAAGCTATATCAGCTATCAATATTAATATTTAGGACACCAATGCGCTGACTAGCAACAATATTAAGTAAATGTTAAAATTTGTATACATTTGAAACCCTTATCTATATATAAAAGTGAATGAGTGTTTATTGTAAATCATAATAAGATAATATAATAAGAATTAATTTAAAAGGAAAACTGTAGATTTTAGTAACTTAATAATTATATTTATTTAACTCTTAAACTTTTTATTTCACTACGATACGGGTAGCGAAGCACACCGGGTTTTAGCTAGTACTAAATACATATAATAAATAATAAAATTTTACAAAAAACAAAACAAAAGTCGCTGATTTTCCTGACTGAATTTTAAATCCAATATTTGAGTTTTATTAAATGCTTATTATGTATTATTTTCCCGTTTGTTGGAAACGATATAGCAAATATTTTTTAATTCCTTTTAATGTCTTTTAATTCTTTTTAATGTGTTTTATCAATGTGTATTCTGAAGTATCAATTTTGATGAACATGGGTTAACTTTGAATTCCTCAATTACCAATTATAATGTGGATTTTTGACACTATTTGGGTGAGTATAAACTACTTATGTATGTACATATATTAACCCATATTGTACCAGTGGTCGAGATCTCGACCACAAACTCTAGCTGTTTTTCATTAAATAATTAAAAATATTACGTAGTGGATTTAAATAATTTTATTTAATTCATACTTAAGTTTGGGGTATTGGCTTTCCTAACTGAAGTTTTTTATCACCCCTCTCCCTTTTTAAAGTTCCCCCTGGGAGGGTACAAAAATATGTCAAAAATAGCCTATTATTATTCTAGTTGTAACTAAGTGTGTAAGAAAGAAAAGCAAAAAATGGTTATTGATTTAAATAGCCAAGAGCTCAAATAAATTTTCATGTATACAAACTAGTTATCGCAGCTTCTCCAGTTGATAGCTACACAGCCTGAACATGGCTGGTCGAGATCTCGACCACTGGGATAATTAGCGCACTAAATTTTTTATTTTTAATACTTATCTATTTTTTTTAGTTTTTTGATTATTAATTGGAAAAGTGAATGTTGCTTATATTTTTGGAGTCAGTTATGCGGTAGTGAATATCAAATACAAAATTTTTTTAATTGCGAATGTTAGTTCACATTTGCTTTATATATGTATGTATGTGTAATAAATACAACAAAAAACTAGATAAAGATTTTCAAAAAATACACAAAACTTCCAGAGCAAAAAATATTCAGCTGATGTTATGCAACCACCTGCAGACTTATTACACCATGGTATATGGTTACAATTCAAATTTTAAATTTCTAAAGAGGGGAATACCCGTATGTGTGAGGAAGCAAAAGAGTTTAAGCTCTATGCTCTATTTTTGCTTCATTCTTGTTGAACGATACATACTGAATAGTTGTGCTTTTATTCTTGTGTTTTTATTCATTATTCTAAAAAAATGTCGCGAGTTAAATATATGAGTACAAGTGAAATTTTAGCAATAATTGAGAATTGCAGTGATAATGACGATAGCGAAATGGAATTGCATAATTTAACCAACGTTGTGTGCTTACCTCCACCTAACGTTGACGAAGTTTCTGATGAAGAATTTCTTGATGATGAAGAAATTACCATCAATGAGGCAACTGACCTAAATCCATTGAATGAAGTTGCTGGTAGGTTATTCTGCGATCTAATAAATTGATTTTTATTATGTGTGAATGTTTTCTTCTCCTTTTGTAGGTACAGTCGAAGTGGAGTACACGTCAAACATACATGATTTTGCAGCGGAAGTAGATGAAATGACAGTCCCCACTGTGTCTAAATATCGCCCAAAATCTGACTTCGTACCAAAATGGAAAAAAACAAAACGTATGCATTTTGATATAGCTCCTGTACATGAACCATTGAATGCTATAAAAGATGATATTGTGTCTAAATTAGGTATTTTGTAACAATATGTTCTCAATTTAATTTTTTATTATTACTTATATTGCTTCCAGATGGACATACACCATACCAGCTATTCTGTCTATTTTTTGACAATGAAGTTACTCAGTATTTGGTGAATGAGACAAACAGATATGCAGCACAACAAAATAATAATGGAAATTTGGTTGATATTGCCACCATGCGTCGGTTCTTTGGGATATTGCTATTTTCCAGCTATCATTCCGTTCCTAAAGTACAAAATTATTGGAGCAATGAACCGACTTATGGAATTGATATCATAAAACAAGCAATGTCACGCAATAAGTTCCAAAAACTTAAATCAAACTTCCACATTGCAAATAACGATGAAATCGACAAAAATGACAAATTCGCTAAAGTAAGACCACTGTTTGATCTTCTCAATACTCGATTTATGCAGTTCGGTGTTTTTGAACCAAATCTTTCCATTGATGAACAAATGGTGCCATATTTTGGCCGTCATAGCTGCAAGATGTTTATCAGGGGGAAACCAATTCGCTTCGGATACAAATATTGGTGTTTGTGTTCATCGAAAGGATATTTATTTCAATTCCAACCATATGCTGGAGCATCGGATACATACGACAAACAACTTGGTCTTGGTGCTAGCGTGGTTATGAGTCTAATGTCGGTTTGTGAGTATCCTAGACAGCATACTGTTCATTTCGATAACTTTTTCACCGGATACCACTTGCTCTGCCTTCTAAAAGAAAAAGGTTTTTGTGCAACTGGAACAATCCGAGCAAACAGACTGGTAGGCGCAGGCCTAAAAACAAAATTGCCTCGACATGATATGGATTACTTATTCGACCAAGAGCATAAGATTGCACTGGTTCGATGGAGAGACAATGCAGAAGTCACTTTGGCTACGAACTATGATCAGATCGATGCGATAAGAAATGTAATGCGATACAATAGAGTACAAAAGAAACGGATCGCTGTACCCCAAGCCAACCTTATAGCTAATTATAATAAATATATGGGTGGAGTTGATTTGCATGATAATGCTGTCGCTAATTATCGGATTGGAATCAGAGGGAAGAAGTGGTGGTGGCCACTTTGGGTTACCTGCTTGGACAGTGCCAATGTCAATGCATGGAAATTGCATTGCATGATTGCTGAAAAAACCAATCAGAAGCCCATGAGTCAAATTGAGTTTAAGAATTTCATAACAAAAACTTTGTTATTATCCGTCGAACCGGTAACAAACACCGAATTAACTTCGTCCGATGAAGAAAACGAAAGTTACGACGAGTTCATAGATCGACCAACATCATTGCCCAAAATAAAAGGGATGCACATGTCTTTGTGTGTCAAGGGTTGCTATCGCCGGTGTAAAATATGCAAGAAGCATACTGCCTATACTTGCACTAAATGTAATTTAAACTTACATGTGGGCAATTGCTTCAAAGTCTACCACAAAAATTTAAAATAATTTTTTTTATGAATAAACTAAAATGATAACTAAATTCCTTAATTGTTTTTATTTATTTGTAGCTTTAGCACCTATATTTATTTAAAATTTATTTTATTATATTTCATATCACACAGAAAATTAATTGCTCTAATTATCCCAGCGGTCGAGATCTCGACCAGCAATTTTCGCTGGTAGCCACTGTCAGAAATTTTTTTTTTTTTTTCAAAAATGATTTTTGACCGATTTCTAACTAGCCCTAAAAATTTCATTAAGATATTAAAACATTTATGTAGCGTGGTACAAAATGGGTTAAAGGGTGAAACTTGCATACGAGTACATATGTATATATAAGAGCTATGGTGAACAAAAGACAGATCCATAAAGTATTTGATATTTTCAAATGTTTCAGTTTGATTTCTTTATACATAAACTGCCGTATTCATAAAAAAGGTTTGAAGTGTGCTTTTAGACAAAATTTTCATACAAAATTTTCTTAAAGTACATTTGAAGTCTACTTTAATTTTTTCTGAATAAGACTGAAAGCTCATAATTGAAATAATATTTTCAATCAGTATAGAAGGCAACTTGTCATATTTTGTTGTATTACCTTACACGATTAGTATAATTTACATCACAAACGCATTAAACGAATAGAGCAAACAAGAATCGAAGTACCGATACTTTGGGATCACGGGTAGTGAAGCATAAACATAATAGGCCTAAGTAAGGTCTAGTAGTTTCGAGAGCTCTCATTGGATTGTAGTCGCAGTTGACCTACGAGAGCTGAAGAATTTATCTCATCAGATTGAATCCGTTGCTATTGTTCTTTACCTAATATTTTTATAATTTCCATAAAGTTATTAATATTAAAAAATCAGAATCTCCCGGGATTATATTTGTTAAGTCAGAGGATTTGGGACCGAATAGGAGTGATGTGTTATATTCAAGCTATACGAACACTTCAAGCTATTTAAGAACACTTCGGATGTCCGCAATCAAGTTATTTAAACTGTATATATGAATTAAATTTTTGAATTTAACCCATTTTATTGGATTGAAAAGCTTTGATACATAAAACACCAACTAGTTGGATTAAACTTAGCACCCAATAATTAAACTGATCAACAACAGCTGGTTGTTTTCTTACATGCTGTTGCTGATTTAAAGCTTAAAGTGATCAACACAAACAACAAGCATGTTGGCAAACTACCTAGCGCACTACAGTTCATACAAGACCGGATTCGCTATTTGTTTTTCACTCGTTCAGAGTAGCTGATACACACAAGACCAGCAACTAAACGCCACGCAAATGTTTCACCGAAGACATACAATACTAAAAATTCAACAGTGAATACAAATTTCAATTTGTTTTTCTGTTACTTACGAGTAATTTTACATGTAGAGGGACTGCTTTGTCTTTAATTTACTTTTACATGAGGTCCTTCTTTAACTGTTGTACTGTGTGTTTAATTGTTGTATTTTATGTAGAATTAAAAAATAATAATACCTAAAATTTATTTATGTACAAACACACAAATGTTTAAATAAATATATGCACGTGAAATTGTGTGTGATCGCACCTAGTTAATGATGAAAGTGAAATTGCTAAAATAAAAAAAAAACAATAAAATTAAAACAGAAACAAAAACGTTAATTCCAAGGTGATTGTGCGGTTGCTGTGTGTTGCAATACAACCCAAAATTACCGGTTACCACTACCAATCAATAAAACAAAAAACAAAAACAAAAAAAAAAAAAAAAAAAACGAAAAGTAATCAAACTTTAAAAATAAAAGCGCTTACTTTCCATATTCTGATGCTGTAGTTGTTGTTCACACACTTCAGATACAAATTGCCATCAAAAGAAAGAGAAAACTTCCAAAGACAACAGCAGCAAGAGCAACCACAGTTGCAGTTTTCACACAGTTTAATCCAAAAAAGAAAAATCAAAACGGATTTAATCAAAATGTCTTCAAGCGCTGCACAAGTAGATACTGCAGAGGCCGTGGTAAGTTTTTTTTGTTTTTGGTGCATTAAACAAACAGTCAGACAGACAGACCAACAAAACCAACAAATCAACTACACAAGACAGCAACAACAAACAAAAGATAAAATGTGTTGACTGTGAAACTTGAAATTTCTTGGCTCATTTCTTTTCATATTGTAGCCACTCGTATACTGATGATCAATTTGAACTCTATTAAATTTCAAGGGTTTCACAGTTTCAATGAATTACGGAGAGTGTCTTATATGGGAGTTTCGAATAATTATGGACTGACCATTATAAAATTGTACCGTAATATTTTTAGACATATGAAATATGTATATTTTCATTCAATATTATTTGAATACTAACTTTTTTTAGAAATTTATGATCGCTAAAGTAAATTTTGAATGTGGGCCTTATATGGGAGCTACGACTAATTATGGACCGACCATTAGACATATTAAATATATTATCATTCAATATTATTTGGATACCAACATTTTTGAGAGAGTTATGCTATTTAAAGTGATTTTCGGAAGTGGGCGCTACGACTAATTACAGACTGACCATTATAAAATTGGTAGAATAGGTGAAATTTGTTTAGGTACTTGCATAATTCAAACATTTACGATCGTTAAACCCCTATTTCGGGACGACATTTGTATGGACCGCTTTCCACCAGTTTCAATCCCAATTAAATACATTTGTTATAAGTTTAAGATATCTTACTCGAATATGTATATATATTCAACCAATAAACAATTTAATAAATTGTACGCAGAAGCATTGGTCATTTATCACGGCGTGTTCACTCAAAATAGTTAAAATTTTGATGCCACCAACAACTGAACAGAAATGCATATTGTTAAAATTTTTAAAGGTTTTCCCATTTTATTTTGTATTAAAAACTTCATGGGCTTTAATTAATTGCAATATAAGGCTGAATTATAATGATTGCAATTGTATTTTCTTATTCTATTTCGTAGATTATTTGTGCATTATATTTTTCAGAAAATATTTGTTTTTCACTTGTATTATTAATTTTATATATTTATTGACCTTTATGTTTTTTTTTGATATTTAACTTTTTGAATTTTAAATAATAAAAGTTGCATTCACAATCACAATACATAGTTGTATCATACAACGAACAACATGCAACACAACACTTACTACACTACATATATTTACATTTCTTAACTATTTGTAATGTATTGATTACATATACGTATTATACATCAATAGAAATGTTATTAAAATTTTTTGCAAATACCTAAAATATTTTTTACCTACCTTTGAGAAAAGTTTGAAACAAAAATGCAAACTTTTGGTAATTTTTTTCATACAACTAGGTGTGGATATAGATATTGCAAAAACATATTTACGTGTTATTTTGGAATTTATTAGCAGTAAGCATAACAATATTTTGTAAGTCAGAATTTTGACACCTTGCATTTTATGTCATAAGAGATACAAATTTATTAGCACTATTTTTTTAGTCGATCTCACTGTTTGACCTCTCCTGATGTCATGCTATATAAGGAAGGTCCAAATTCAGAACTGCATTCAGAACTTTGATTAAATGTGGAGATAGTCTCCCGTTTGGAATTAAAAGATTTATTTCAATTATTTTCGCAGCTTATCTTTTAGGTTAAACTAATTTTAGGTGTGCATAATGATTTTTTAGTCAAATTGTTCTAGAAGAGGGTATACCAAATTCGTTTTGGCCAAATACGTAACTTTGAATTGTTCTACTTAAATGCGTTAATTAATTCAGCTGGAATTTAAATAATATAACAATCACTACTACATTTTTAATATAAAACAAGGAAAAAAGTATAGTCAGTCAAGCCCGACCATATAATACCCTACACCCAGTATATGTATAAAACCTTTTTTCAGAAATGGGCGCTATATGGGAGATATAACCTATTATGGACCGATCATCCGAAAATATAGTGTCTTGATTTCTGTGAATATAAATATTATGTATGTTATACTTTATCTCGATATAAATATTTTTAAAAGATTTATGGAGGTAAAAGTGAATTGCGGTATCTTATATGGGAGTTTCGACTAATTATGAACCGACCATTATAAAATTAGGTGTAATCATTTCTGTATACATATATGAAACTTATTTGTGTTGAATTATTTGGATACCAACATTTTTAAGAAATTTATGGTCGTTAAAGTAATTTTCGGAATTGGAACTTATATGGGAGCTATTACTAGTTATGGACCGATCATCATGAAATTGTACCATTATATTTTTATATATTAGAAACATATTTGTGTTCAATATTATTTGGATATCAACATTTTTAAGAGACTCCCTTATAAGACCCCGGAAATTGGTCTTATAAGGGAGCTACGACTAATTACACAGTAGAACAGCCAATCTGGGGGTGAGAAATTCCAAGTCAGGGTGATGGTACTAGGTCAGTATAGTAAAACCCTCAAAGGGTTTGGCGTTCATATGTGTCAGTTTTTTTTATGACCTTTTAAATTTTTTCCTTACCTTGATGTTTTTTCGCTTAGTTGTAACATTTTGGCAAAAACGTAGTTTAACATTACTCGAGAACCACTTGTCCGATTTTGATGAAACAAATTTAGAAAAATTAATAATTTATTTATTTATTTATTTACAATGAAGTGAAGGTATCCCATTTTTGTTTTTATTCAAAAAAGTGTCATTTATCGCCTGTACTCTGCACACAAGCTATACATGCGAACCAGACGGACGGACGGACATCGTTAAATCGACTCAGGGAGTGATTATGAGTCGATCGGTATGCTTTAAGGTAGGTGATGGACCAATATTTAGGAGCGTTACAAACATCAGCACAAATCCAATTTTGTGTTGTAGGGTATAATAAATTTTATAATAATATAAGAATTTTAATTAATCAAAACTAAAAATTAATATAATTTGTTTGCAATTTAAAAATGTGTGTACCCAAAACTAAACGTTGTATATCGAAATATTTTGTCTAGGTATTTCCATATGAATGTATATTTGCATTTTTTACAAAATTATATTTCATTCTTGTGTACATGATATTTGTTGATTGAAAAATTATTGAATTCTAATTTGTATTCATTTAAACGAATACCATACGGTCAATAACCGGGTACCCAGATAACTTTTAAACTTAAAAGTGCTCGCAATTCTTTAAAAATGAAAATATGGTCATGAAACTTCAAATCGTCGCAATTAAGGTCTTAATACCCGAGTCAATGGCCAGGTACCGTGGTACCCCTACAAGTTTTATTTGTTTTTTATTAAAATTTACCACATTTCCTTTCTTTTTGATTGAAAATAGCACTCAATAGCAGATCTTGGCGAAAAGTGGCGAGTAATTTAGCTATTGGCAGCTCGTTTTTTAATAAGAGGCATACAAAGCTCCTCGCTGAGCGCCTGCAAAAAACATTTCCTTTGTATATTTCTATATGGTATATTGCTATTGTTTTGAAAATATATAATAAATATATGCAGAAATGCTCTGATATCTATTATATGTATTGTAAAAGAGTGACAAAGGCCATCGTTTTGTTTGCCGCTGTGAGGTACTTATATTGGCGCAGCATTTGATCCATGGCATCTACACTACCATTTGTTTGGTTATAAAATGTTATTCCATTGCTAGCAATGCTTTCGTTTTCGTGCATTGTGGATAACGCAATAACAGAATTTGATTTTCTTTGCGCATATGAACACATATGTAGTGACATTTCCCCGGAAGGCAAATTCGGAGGATCCAACAGTTTGTTTTTTATCCTTCATTATATCAGGTATGATAACATATGTTCCACCAAATCATGGAAAGGACCTGTTAGATCTTTAACAACTCTTTCTCCTTGTCGAATATCACGACTCGTTGCTAATTTTTAAGTATATAGTTGGCCTTCGAGCGGGTAGGAATTTTTGGCGTCACAAATCCTCCAAACTTTAATCCCATATTTTGCTGGCTTTAAGGGTATATATTGTATGAACTTAGTTCTGCCGCGGTAGGGGAAGAGCTGTTCGTCGATTGTGTGATATTCGTTGGGTTTATAATGCGCCGAAAGATTTGCGTTGAACATTACCCATATATCATGGATTGGAGCAGCCTTATCCGTAAGTATTCTTTTAGCTCTATTGTTTGCATAGCAAAAGGGTATAAAACGTAATAGTGACCAGAATCGGTTAATGCACATTATTGCTCGGTATAGAGGATAAGATGTGATGGCCCATAACTCTTTTCTATTATCATTGCATGAATGATTTGCATCTGCCATTATAAAATGCCAATAAAGGCATACATTTCTGTTACTGTTACATCGCACAGTGGTATTTGTTCATAC
The DNA here is from genome assembly GCA_916048285.2 of Bellardia pandia. Classification (NCBI taxonomy): domain Eukaryota; kingdom Metazoa; phylum Arthropoda; class Insecta; order Diptera; family Calliphoridae; genus Bellardia; species Bellardia pandia. The sequence continues at coordinate 68,728,370 of OU696533.1, forward strand.
AATGTTTGGCAAAAAATATAAGGAGTGCTCGTAGAATGTTGAAATTTGGCACATAGCCTTTGGTTGGCTTAATTAAGAAAAATATAAAGTTTCATCAAAATTGGCCACGCCCTCTACCCACCGCCCATAGAACCGAAAATTTATTTTTGGTCCAAAGTTTTTGAAATTTGGCACAGAGCTTTTGGTTAGCTCAATTACCGCCCCCACTTACTGCCCATATAACCCATACTATATTTTTTTCCCACAACTTTTTGGTTATTTACCAAAACTAATTATTTTATAAATAAATTTCAATACATGCATTTAAATATAGACTTTTATTCATCATCTATCATTTCTTTTACTACATCATCTAGTTCCAAAATATGTTTACGTGGTTGACGTCTTATACTACTTATATAGGGATCAGATGATGCAAGCAAACGATGCAAAACATCAGTATTTGTTGCAGTTCTACTACATTTTCTGGAAAACATTAATCTATAATTTCTGTAATCCTTATTACGTGCTTCTTCCGCTTCCTCGGAGAGCATGCCTATAGAGAGCACTGCTGCTTTAATTATGTCATTTCCATGTATCAATACTTTATGGACAGTAGCTGGCATGAAGTATCAATTGTATTTACGAACGAATAGCTCAGCAGTATCCCACGAAAATTTCTTAAACTTCTCCGTATCAATTTTGTGCCCACATGTAATTATTTGGAGAATAATTCGGAAGCGATCTATTAGTTCTTCACTAATAACTGTTATATCTGCTACGAGAGCAGGATTAGAAAAAGTCTTGATTTCTGTGAATATAAATATTATGTATGTTATACTTTATCTCTATATAAATATTTTTAAAAGATTTATGGAGGTTAAATTTAATTACGGGGAGGGTCTTATATGGGAGTTTCGACTAATTACCAACATTCATAAGAAATTTATGATCGTTCAAGTGTTTTTCAAAAATGGGCCATTTATGGGAGCTACGACTAATTTTCTTGTGATCGGTCCATAATTAGTCGTAGCTCCCATATAAGGCCCACTTTCGAAATTCACTTTAAAGATCATAAATTTCTTAAAAATGTTGGTATTAAAATAAAATTTGACACAAATAAGTTTCTTATATACAGAAATATTGGCACCTAATTTTATAATGGTCGGTCCATAATTAGTCGAAACTCCCATATAAGACCCTCTCCGTAATTCAATTTAAGCCCCATAAATCTTTTAAAAGTCTTTATATCGATATAAGGTTTAACATACATAATACTTATGTATATTCACTCTAAATTTTTGGATGATCGGTCCACAATAGGTTATATCTCCCATATAACGCCCATTTCTGAAAAACTGTTTTATACATATACTGGGTGTAGGGTATTATATGGTCGGGCTTGACCGACTATACTTTCTTACTTGTTTTTTTTATTATATACATACATACATACATATACATATTTTCAACATCTGTGTTTATAATCCATATACATACATATTTGAATTTGAAACCATAATTTTTAATATAAAAGTCCGAAAATCTAGAAAGTTATTGACTAACGCATATTGACCGTAGGGATGCTTTGTATAATCTATCACACTTTAAAATTTGGACTTTAACCTCTTCAACAAGATCAATGGGCTAAAAATATAATTTTAAATTAATTACATTAAATTTATTACATGTACAATGTACATATATACAAACATACATACTAAAGCAACATTTAGTTAACACATCTCCAGATTTATATGATTATTAAGACCTGTTTAAAAACAAAAACATTTCTGTATCTTTTATTTGTATGTATGTACAATAGAGCTGTGTCGTTCATGAACGAACGGGTTAAAATGAACGGATCACTTCATTGAACGGAATGAGCCGGTCATTTAACTGACCGGTTTTCGTTCAATAGTGTACGGATCAATTTCGTTCAGCTGTTGTTTATCAAAAGACAAGAGAAAATCACATTCAATAAGGGTTGTATTCATTTGTTCAAAGTGAACGATTGAACGAATTGAATGAAGGATTCAGTCTTGGATAAATGAACGGAAATGACCGGTCACTGAAATGAACGACCGGGCACAACTCTAATGTACAATAGATACAGAATGTTTTATTTCTATTCATGCGCTTTGTACAATTTAACAAAAATATTAAAATTATTGTCCTATTTGTGGTATAACATTCAACCACTAATTTTAAATTACATATAATGAGCTTAGTAAGCAAACCAGCCAACTCCACTTTTTATGAAAATTTTGATTTGAATTTAAAAAAGTTTGGAATAGGTCAAAATTTATTGAAAAACATTTACAATTAATTCGCCTTTCTCGTTTAAAACTGTGGCATGCAAAAATGCTAAATCCATTATTTTTTTCAGCAATATTTTTGGTTTGAAAATAATCAAGATCTCCATCAACGAGCTACTACTTTTAACACTGCCGTTGCATGTTTTTAAAAGTAAGCGAGCAGAGTCCAGAAAAATCCAATAATAATTTGTACAATTATCAATTGCGCGAACATATGTACTTATTATGAGTTACATTTATGTAGTTCAATCATTTACACATTTAACTATTAAATATTTTACATGAATTTACGTGAATCGTAACTTCTAAAAAATCAGCCACGCGTGATTAAATTTGTACACAAACGTATTTTTAAATTCAGATATTGCTCTGGCATGACGTTCATAAAATTAAGAGTTTTTTTTTTTAAAGTTGTGTTTACATTTTAAAAATGTCCTATAAAGTGTCTACATTTACGTATGTATATGTAATTTCTTACACCTTGTCAGGGTTAATTATTTTAATTATTTAAATTCTATATATACACAATATTTAATATGTATGTATTTCAATAACAATATAGTATATGGTAATTCATTTATGTACATACATATATGCCATTGCAAATTATATTATAATTTAATTTAATAAGCAGACTAACCATCAGACTAATGCCATCGTCACAAAACGGAATCTGTGATGACAATTATTCAACACGCAACTCCCAATCGGGACTATTTTAGAATACTATTAAGTATTTATTCTTACAAAAAAAGTATCCGACTCACGTCACACGAATTGCTAAAATCTGCTAAAAACGTAAAACAAGGTTTCATAATTCAATTGTTTGTCTCTTGGACATTGAACACTGTAGATGCGAGTATATATTAAATAATTAGATTTTTTTATTGCTCAAGAAACAGTTTTATTTGTATGACCGTATACATTAGGGTGGCACTTTTTTTTTGTATACGTATTACATTTACCCATAGAATATTAAGTACATATAAAGTTTTCATATATTAAAAAAGGCTGTGAAAACGAATAACTTTTTTAACAAATACTTTTACAAAATTTCAACAAAAATAAATTTCTCTTTCAAATCGGTCCTCGCGCTAACCAACAATAGGTGCAACATTTAAAAAATTGCCTTTTTAATCATAATTAGCCTTTATTTGAATCGAAAATAACTTTTACTTAAATTTTCGGAATAGGGTTTTTCTATGACGGAGAACAATTTTGGACCAGGGAGCATCGAATATTCAAGAAGTGCAGAATAAGAGCCACCCTAGTGTAAATCCATACATTTACTATTTATTGATAATTATAGAGAATTTTCATCATTTATTGGAAAACCAATAATAAAAAACTAGTGATTATAATACAATACCCTACATCTTATAAGAACTATAAGCATTTGATTTAGAATTAATATTATAGTAATATGTTATTGTGGTTCCAGTCTTGATGTAAAGTGTTTTATGTGCATAAAATAATTTAGGTGGATTACGGATGGCAACCGAACCTCAGTGGAGTTGACAGTTGCCAAAAACATATTAGAGATGGCAACTGGCAACTGTCAGCTGGTAACTTCAGTTGCCTATTGGCAACCCAACACCAGTTTGGTAGCTATACATAATCGACCTGATCGATGATGTCGCACAATTTGCAATTGTAGGAGATTTTTAATGTTTTACTTCGGAATTGGAGTTTGCAATTTGAATATTATTATAAAAAGTTGCAAGGGCATAAATGTATAAACGTGAATGTGGTTACGAAGTGGTTAATTGGTTAATTATTCAACCAAAGTTATTGCTAAAACTTACTTCCAATATGTTAAAAGAAACTTCGTATTGGTTAGCCATGAATTATGATCAATGATTAGTTTTTTTAAAGACTGCTGAATTTAGAATTCAAACTATTTTATTTATTTTTTAAAAGTCTCTGCTGAGTTTCGTATTTATATTGCTCAAGCACTTTGCATTGCGATTATTTCCTTTAAATAAACCGCATTCCTTTTAATTGCAAAATAAAGGCAATATATTTTAAATAAAATATAACGAGTCTTTATTTATTTCAATGTACACAAAAACAAATTTAATAAAGACTTTTGCTACTCTTATATTAAATTTTAAGTACCACTTAAATTACAGTTTGAGATCGCTTAGATGTTCACTCAACGATGACTCACAATTTATACAAAAGCGCCATCTTCTAGTAACTTCTTACGGCATCTGCAATACTAATTTGTAAAAAAGGGCTAATTTTAGTACATATTTGGTACTTTTTTACATATTTTTGTTTTCTATTTTTTCAATAATATTTGTTAGTGTTCCACTGGCACTCTAAGCCTAGTTGTTCCTCTACAGTTCAGTAGACCAAACCATTAGACTACACAAGAATTTTTATTTCCATGTTTAAAATGTTAATTTTATTTTCAAACAAAGATTTTCACCCTATTTACCTTTAGCAATAACCTTCAAAAAAAGGGCACCACGCAACAATAAAGGAATTTTTCGCACAAAAAATTAAAAAAAATCACCGAAAACAGTGCGAAACGCACCTTTATATGGCCGTTAAAACTTAATGTTGCTATACTGCATGTTTTATAAACAATGTTTTTAAATAGAAGCTTCTCCTAAAGCCTAGTACTCGGTTCAAAATTCACGTGGAATGCTGTCAAAATACATGTTAAAAAAATTCACATGAAATTTTCATGAAAAAATGTTGCAGAAGTAGTACTCTGTTCGTTTTGTGATAAACATATGAAATGTCTCTAGCAAAAATGTAGCTAAACATATTGTATGATTAAAACAAGTAAGAAAGTATAGTAAGTCAAGCCCGACCATATAATACCCTACACCCAGTATATGTATAAAACAGTTTTTCAGAAATGTGCGCTGTATGGGAGATATGACCTATTATGGACCGATCATTCAAAAATTTCGTGCCATGATTTCTGTGAATAATATAAATATTGTCTATGTTAAACTTTATCTCAATATAAATACTTTTAAAAGATTTATGGTGGTTAAAGTTGATTACGGGGAGGGTCTTATTTGGGAGTTTCGACTCATTACGGACCGACCATTATAAAATAAGGTGTCATCATTTCTGTATATTATGTGTGTCGAATTTTATTTGATTACCAACATTCTCAAAAAATTTATGAACGTTAAAGTGATTTTCGGAAGTGGGCTACGACTAATTATGGACCGATCTGCACGAAATACGTAGATGTGATTTGGCTTCATTTACCACGCATTTGTGATGAAATTTGTTTGGATACTTGCATAATTCAAACATTAATGATCAGTAAACCCCAATTTCGGGAGGACATTTGTATGGGGGCCAGGTGAAATAATGGACCGATTTCCACCAGTTTCAATCCCATCCGTCCCAAATTTTATCAAAATATCTTAAAAATTGCGACATGTAATCTGCGCACAAGCTTTAGAAAGTGATTCTGAGTCGATCGGTATACTTTAAGGTGGGTGTTGGAGCAATATTTCTGGGCGTTAGAAACATATGCACAAATCCAATATACTCTCCCCACTATGGTGGTGTAGGGTATAAAAATTCCGTATGTTGGAAAAGATGCTGAATGTTGATAAACATGCTGTATGCTGATACCAGCCGTTAAAAGCAGTGCTTTTAAAGCACTATGAAAAAATGGTGTATGGGGCATAATCTAAACCAGGAGTGCCCAAACCCTATACTCTTGGTGCTCTTTTGTATTTGTAAAAATTCTTAGCTATAGGCTGTGTGTTTTGTATACTCATTACAGCACTCAGCACTAGCAATTCGAAATAAACAAACAACTTTGCCTTATTTGTTTTTTTTTTTTGTCGTACTTCACTCTATACACGCAAGCGCAAAGCAACAACACTTTCGTATGCTCTACTGGTAAACATTGGTGACTGCGATCGTCAATGTAGATTTTGTTTTTGTTTAACGTATGATACCGTTTAAAAAAGCGTGTTGTTTCTTTGTATGTATTGGCTTTTAAAACAAAAAAATACTGAATAAAAATTAGTTTTTATTTAAATGTGTTGGTGTTTGCTCTTTTATAAGCAACTTTTGGACACTCCTGATCTAAACAATAGAGAAAACAAAATACATATATATATATATAATTGTTAAATTAGGAAGTTTAAATGTTAAATTGAATTGTTAAACAAATGAACGAATGTAATATGGTGTTCAGACATATATTTTTAATTGAGTCAATTATTGGTTAATTAAAAAGTGTTCACATATGCTTAATATTGCTAATTTAATTAGCGTTTGACAGCAGCTGACAAAAAAGAATACAATTACAGTGCAATCGGGAAAACGTCAACGCTCGTTTCGTCAACATCCCAAAACGTCAAACATTACCTACTCTAAAATTTTATGAAATAAATAGAAAGAAGGCTCTCTTCCAAGTGTTGGAAAGAAAAAAACAGCAGAGAAAAATAACAGATTATTTTTTTTTAAATGCATATGATATAAAAATATGATCTCATTTAAAATGTATTCTTTTGGTTCTAGTTGTCTTCTATGGTTCTAGTCAGGTTGAATGCCTTTTTTGTTTCCTTTTTGACATTGCTTATGTTTGATTTTAGTTTATAATCAATAAAAACGTTTAAAAGCACATTATCGATATGTTTTATTTAAAAATTTTACATTCGTAAACGTCAACAATTTGTTAAACGTCAAAACCCGCGGTTTTAATTAGTTAACGTTTTGCCTAGTGCACTGTATTTGGTTGTAATATTATAATTTTCAGCCTAAAAATATTCTTTATTAATTTAAAAGCGAAACAATTGCCATTTTAGTTATTACTTGTCACAGGGTTGTATTTTTAATTTTAACAATTATTAATACAATTAACTCTTAATGAAGCAATTACCTTAATTGAAATTTTGTATGGACAATTGAATTCAATTAGGCGTTAATTAAAAAATTTCAATTAAAAATGCATGTGTGAACACAACACTAAAGGTAGTTGGCAAATATTTGCCGAAAATGACGTAACCACTAAATAACATTTATTTGAATTCATTTGTTTACTTAAAAAAACTTTTCTTATTTAGGCCAAAGCACAACAAATATTTAGTTTTAATTTATTTGATGCTGTTTGATCTTGCAAAACTCTTGTAAGAGCAAACAACGTCAAACAAATTTGTGCTAAAACAAGTGGTTACGCTTTTTTGAGGAAATATTTGTCAAATGTGACCGTACCTTAACAAATGTTAAATTCAAAATGTTAAATTCTTCTAAAACTGATAAATATTATCTAATCATTGGTTACATACGACGCACAAGAAAAAATAAGCAATTACATATTTTCGGTGTCGCGGAAATTCATTCGCTTTATGTAGATCGCCTATTCAACTGGACTGCTTTTGTGTTTTTGTCATACTGTAGGTACATTTATTTATTACGTTTAGAACTTAAAATAATTGTATTAAAAAAAATAAAATTTAAGATGTTTATTATTCTCCCAATATTTTTATTTTATTAAACATTTTTATATATTTTTGAATGAGTGTTTTTAAACAAGTTTATTTATTTTTTTATTGTTGCTTTGGTTTATTAGTGTTATGAAACCAGTTTATTTCAGTTTCTTTTAAACTATAAGCAACTTTTGTTTGTTTACGAACTCGTTTTCTAGATGTCAAGTTCAAAAGAGTTTTTGTTTTTATATTTAATTGTTTGCTACTTTTCCACGAATCTTTTATACAATATGTATTATATACATAGGTACATGTATATTTATCTTATCGCTGTCGTACACATTGTAAATTGAAATGAACACATTCACTTTTAACATGGAATGGTTTTAGTGCCAGCCACTCTTTGAAAGCAATTTAAAGTTTTTAAATTGCTGTTTTTTGTTCGCATTTTAATTTGGGGTCGTACAACTTTGTTCGATTTTAAAATGCATAGTATTAAAGTCTGTATACATACATAAATTATAAACCAGAATGAAAAATTAATATGTTGCTACATTAGAGTGCTCCAAAAAAATAATTTGCGAATTTTGACCGTGCCCTACCCTAGAATTGTTCTATGGAATGTAGAAACACGTTCTGAAAAATATTAGGATGATAGGATAACGTTCACTGGCGCCGCATCGGCTCTGAAGTTTGGATTGAAGTTTGCATTTAAAAGGGGAAAATATGAATTTTTTTAGTTTTTGAAAAAATTTTGACATTAAATTTGCAGGACAGTACATTAACGAGTTTCAAGCCACTTGAATAAGAAACGTAAGAAAATTATTAACAAATTTTGAGGAATATTCGAATATTCATATTTTTACTTTAAATATCTATGTAGTATATACGTATTTACATGCATATGAGTTTTTATCTTCGTAGCATAACGTTAACATATTATCTAGTATGGTAAAAACTTGTTGATATTTTTCACAGCCGTTTCAAAAATCTATTTTAATTTTTTTAAAAATTTGTTAAACAAAATTTTTAATTTTGAGAACATCTATTTGGGATTTATCAAGGATATATGAGGGAACAAAAATATTAAAAATTATGTCAATAACTCCCATAGTTTGTCTGTAGCCGCGATTGGTGAATAAGCTGAATTTCTTCAGTGTTAGGAATTTTAAATAAAACCCATCCGGAATAATATAGTCCATCTAATCTTAAATACTTTCCGAAAGTTTTACTCAAAACTGACAACATTAACCGTTAAAACGTGAGGGTAAAATGTTCCTATATTTGGGATTTCAAATGGAAAGATACTCATTTGAGTTGACTTTCATGAAACTTAAGAAAAATATATCTTAAGGTCCACAATTTACAAAAACAGTGCAAAAAATCTAAATTAACCCTTAAACGCGTTTAGGGACAAAATGTTCCGAAACTTTAAAACCCATTAAAACTACTGTGAATTTTGGGATAATTTTGGCCCCAAGTGCGTTTTAGGGTTATTGTTATTGTAAATTTTGGTCTTTAGGAAATATTTTGTTCAAAGTTTGATAAAAGTCGACTTAAAAATTTATAACATTTCGCTATCTTTCTATTATGGCCGAATTCTCAGTCATTAGTTAACCATTGGTAAACTAATATACTAACGGTTCTTTAACTAATACTTGTTATTCTTATGGCAAACTAAGCATTGCGAATAAAGAATCATTAGTTAAGCCTTTGTCATTAGCTAACTAAAGACTGTGAATTCGGCCATTAGTAATCCAAAAATATATCAAACTTTTACCTTCACGAATCAATGCTATGCGGCGCCAGTTAATCCTATCATCCTAATAATATTCAGAACGTGTTTCTACAATCCATAGCACAATTGTGAGGACTGTCTGTAGCTTGAAATTTTTTTCGTCCATACAATTTTGAAGCACTAAAAATAGGCTAAAGAGACAACATACTACACAATCGTTATATGCAACCTATAACATTTAAATATATGTATGTATGTACATATATAACATTTAAATAATTTATAAAATTACAAAATTTGTATGCCAATGATTCAAATTAAATCATTTGAATAGCTTCAGACAGTCCTTATTTAATATGTATATGTAGTCTTAGTATGTCGGCACTAGACCTTTTCCATATAATTTTCAAAAACACAAATAATGAAATAATATCTATACTTAAGCGAAGTCTTTGTTTACATACTTGTGTTTATTGCACAATTTTTATTAGAAATTTAATATAGAACAAGTTATGCTACGTTTCCACGGAACATGTTTCGCTCTCTATTAATGTTTCACACCCCAATGATGTGCGAAACAACTTGCTTCACCATACAAAATTTTAAGAGCGAATCAAGTAGATTCATATTGAATCTACTTGCGAAGTACGAAAAATTGCACTCTTCTCTAATTTTTATCGCAAGATTATCTGCACTAGCTGTAAAAAATTAATATTATTGTAAACAAAGGACATTATTTTCTTGTTGCTGGAAGTAAAGAAAGTAAATCCGTACGAATGTAGGTTTTTTTTTAAATAAGCTAACTAATTTCCACTCACTTTTGTTTGTCCATTAAAAAAAATTATATTCCACAAATTGTAAATTCTATTTTTTTTTATTCTGTTTGTTTATTAAAAACAACTGTCAAATCGAATCAAGTTATTTAGTCATGTAAACAGCATGATTCATAAACATGATTCAGAGAGCGAAGCAGGTGATTCAAGTCGTCGTGGAAACATAGTATTAAACATTTTTGTATTTTTTTTGACAGTCTTGGATTATTTATCGATAACACACGTATATTTGTTTATACTACGTTTCCACGATACATGCTTCGCTCTCTATTCATGCTTCACACACCAATCATGTGCGAAACAACTTGCTTCACCATACAAAATTTTAAGAGCGAATCAAGTAGATTCATATTGAATCTACTTGCGAAGCACGAATACGTACGAATGTAGGTTTTTTTTAAATAAGCTAACTAATTTCCACTCACTTTTGTTTGTCCATTAAAAAAAATTATATTCCACAAATTGTAAATTCTGTTTGTTTATTAAAGACAACTGTCAAATCGAATCAAGTTATTTAGTCATGTAAACAGCAAGATTCATAAACATGATTCAGAAGGCGAAGCAGGTGATTCAAGTCATCGTGGAAACATAGTATTATATTCGGCTGTGCCAAATCTTAAATACCATCCATCTATAATGAGAATTATTAAAACTACTCTTGTTAGCCCTGGTATCAATTAACAACATGTTTAACAACATTTGAATCTGGAGAAGTTTCTAATAAAAACATTGTTGATAACACGCTGTTATTAACACGCAGTATGGCAACATTAAGTTTTAACGGCCATAGAAAGGAACTGTTGATTATGTTCTCTAGATGCCGCCGGATATTACTAGAAGATGACGCTATAGTATAAATAGGAGAAAATTATTTTATTGTGATTCATCGTTTTTGTGATCCTTATATGGATCCTTATGCAATGCATTCTTATATGAATTTATTTATCATTATGTATTTCGGGAAGAACTTTGTATGGGAGCTATGATAAATCATTGATCGATTCTTAATATTTTCATCACAGTTTTACCTTTTATCATAGAAATAACGTATAAAAAATTTCATGGTATTATCTGAATTATATTTAAACAAAATAGCAAAAAAAAAAACTGATGTAAAATTTCATATTATGATGGAGGTTGTCACACAATTTGGTCCATAACTCTTGTTCTACAACAGCGATTTGCCTTAGGAGAATTATAAACGGACGGACATAAGTAGCTCAATTGACTTAGAATTCCATAAGCATCAAGAATATACATATATACTATTTTGGGAACAAAAATAAGCAATATGTATATGTACAGTGTTGAAAAAAATTATAAGAACGGCTACTTCATTTTCAATTATGTGAGCAAGAAAAACTTAGAAACGAATAACTTTGGTATTCGTCCATTACTGATGATCATATGGTGAATCCATAGTGATAAGGTTTCTATGAATCTCTTTCATAAGCTAATTGCCTTAAATACTCGTATGGAAAATGCTAATGTGCTTGGAAAAAATATTAAGAACATTTAAATTTAATTTTTAAGACATCATGAAAAAGTTTCATCAGTTAAAAGCAGCATAAATTACAATTAAAATCTATATCCATTGATAAATCTTTTTGTATGCCCATTGTGCGAATGTATGCCTTGAAAAATTTATATTTTTTCCCAAACTTTTTTTGTCTTGTTCATAAATAATATAAATTTGACATTATATTTCAAAAGACATATTATTTGCAATCAGTATCATAATTATTTTATATTATGTCTCTTATTCTTATATAGTCGGTTTTATACCCTTCACCTTCATGAGAAGGGTATATATAAGTTTGTCATTCCGTGTGTAATTTCCACAATATAATTTTCCGACCCTATAAAGTATATATATTCTGGATCCTTATAGATAGCGAAGTCGATTAAGCCATGTCCGTCTGTCTGTCTGTCTGTCTGTCTGTCTGTCTGTTGAAATCAGTTTTTTGAAGTCCCCAGATATACTCGGGATCCAAACCTTCAATAATTCTGTCAGAAGTGCTTTCGAGAAGTTTGCTATTTAAAATCAGCAAAATCGGTTTAGGTCAACCAGAGTTATGAACCAATATGTGAGACCACCTCCATAAAAATTTGATATTTTTCGTCCATTTTATTGCAATATTTTGAAATATATTGCATATAATACCATGAAATTTTGTATACGTTGTTTGTGCTATAAAAGAAGAAAGTGTGCGGAAAATAGTAAGAATCGGTCCATGATTTCTCATAGCCCCCATACAAATATATATATTCCCGAAATATGGCTTAATGATAAATAAATGCCTATAAAATTGGAATATCAAGACAAAATTCAGCAAAAATAAGTTTTATACAAAAAGAAATCGCAAAACGAAATTTTTTTTAATTCGGTCCATGTTTGACCATAGACCCCATATAAAGTCCACTTCCAAAATTCACTTAAATACGTATAAAACAGATATAAACAATAGTAAACGGCTAAAATTGGACATAAATAATCTCTATAGGCAAATAAATTGTTGTACTAAATTTTATGGTGGTCGGCCCAGAATTGGTCATAGCTCCCATACAAGGACCACATTTTAAAAAGACATTTTTCCCTATATATATTGTATAAATATCGGTACCGACTCAAAACTTTGCACAGATCATTTAAATATATACAAAAATCATCCCACAAAATTTTGTGAATTTTGGTCTATTTTTACCCGTATGCCCCATATAAAGCCCTCTTCCGAAAATCACTTTAATACTCATAAATCTCTTATAAATAAGGGTACCAATCCAAAATTTTACACGGATCATTTACATACATGCCTAAATCAAACTGCTGGATTTTGAGAATATCGGTCCATATTTGACTATATCCCCCACATAAGGTCCATTCTCGAAATCCACGTTAATACTAATATATATCTTAAATATACCGTTATTATGTTGAAATTCGAGGTGAAATATCCTCATATGCATGAAAATAACTGTTCCAAAATTTAAGAAGATCGGCCCATAATTTTCCATAGCTGCCATATAGAACCATTTCCAAAAAACAAATAAATTCGGGTCAAAAAATATTCTTTTCGGATTTAACCCATATTCGGTCCACATTTTATAATCATGATATATATCGTTGGAAAAGTATTTTTAATACCTTTTATTTAGTGTATTACAAATTATCAAGCACCCAGTAGTTCCCGAGATATAGGTCTATATATTTTCAACTTTACGGGCCCGCCCCCTCGAAAATAGGCGTGACCGCCAACAAATTTTTTTTTGCTGGTATCTCCTCCAAAAGCCCTATTTCATTTTGTTTTTTTTTTTTTTTTTTTTGAGCAAAATCACTAAAACCGAATTGTACCCCTTTTTATACCCTTCACCATCGTGAGAAGGGTATATATAAGTTTGTCATTCCGTGTGTAATTTCCACAAAAAAATTTTCCGACCCTATAAAGTATATATATTCTGGATCCTTATAGATAGCGAAGTCGATTAAGCCATGTCTGTCTGTCTGTCTGTCTGTCTGTCTGTCTGTCTGTTGAAATCAGTTTTTTGAAGTCCCCAGATATACTCGGGATCCAAACCTTCAATAATTCTGTCAGAAGTGCTTTCGAGAAGTTTGCTATTTAAAATCAGCAAAATCGGTTTAGGTTAACCAGAGTTATGAACCTATATGTGAGACCACCTCCATAAAAATTTCATATTTTTCATCCATTTTATTGCAATATTTTGAAAACTATTGCAGATAATACCATGAAATTTTTGTATACGTTGTTTGTACTATAAAAGAAGAAAGTGTGCGGAAAATAGTAAGAATCGGTCCATGATTTCTTATAGCCCCCATACAAATATATATATTCCCGAAATATGGCTTAATGATAAATAAATGCCTATAAAATTGGAATATCAAGACAAAATTCAGCAAAAATAAGTTTTATACAAAAAGAAATCGCAAAACGAAATTTTTTTTAATTCGGTCCATGTTTGACCATAGACCCCATATAAAGTCCACTTCCAAAATTCACTTAAATACGTATAAAAGAGATATAAATAATGTTAAACGGCTAAAATTTGACATAAATACTCTTTATAGGCAAATAAATTGCTGTACTAAATTTTATGGTGGTCGGCCCAGAATTGGTCATAGCCCCCATACAAAAATCTTCCCGAAATATGGCTTAATGATAAATAAATGCCTATAAAATTGGAATATCAAGACAAAATTCAGCAAAAATAAGTTTTATACAAAAAGAAATCGCAAAACGAAATTTTTTTTAATTCGGTCCATGTTTGACCATAGACCCCATATAAAGTCCACTTACAAAATTCACTTAAATACGTATAAAAGAGATATAAATAATGTTAAACGGCTAAAATTTGACAGAAATACTCTTTATAGGCAAATAAATTGTTGTACTAAATTTTATGGTGGTCGGCCCAGAACTGGTCATAGCTCCCATACAAGGACCACATCTGAAAAAGACATTTTTCCCTATATATATTGTATAAATATCGGTACCGTGAATTTCGGTGTATTTTTAACCGTATGCCCCATATAAAGCCCTCTTCCGAAAATCACTTTAATACTCATAAATCGCTTATAAATAAGGGTACCAATCCAAAATTTTACACGGATCATTTACATACATGCCTAAATCTAACTGCTGGATTTTGAGAATATCGGTCCATATTTGACTATATCCCCCCCATAAGGTCCACTCTCGAAATCCACGTTAATACTAATATATATCTTAAATATACCGTTATTATGTTGAAATTCGACGTGAAATATCCTCATATGCATGAAAATAACTGTTCCAAAATTTAAGAAGATCGGCCCATAATTTGTCATATCTGCCATATAGAATCATTTCCAAAAAACAAATAAATTCGGGTCAAAAAATATTCTTTTCGGATTTAACCCATATTCGGTCCATATTTTATAATCATGATATATATCGTTGGAAAGGTATTTTTAATACCTTTTATTTAATGCCTTACAAATTGTCAGACACCCAGTAGTTCCCGAGATATAGGCCTATGTATTTTCAACTTTAAGGGCCCGCCCCCTCGAAAATAGGCGTGACCGGCAACAAATTTTTCTTTTGCTGGTATCTCCTCTAAAAGCCCTATTTAATTTTGTTTTTTTTTTTTTTTTTTGAGCAAAATCACTAAAATCGAATTGTACCCCTTTTTTTTTATACTCTGTTTGTTTTTTTTATACTCTGTTTGTTAAATTACACTGAAGATTATTATGAACATCAGACAGACTCTGTAAATTATGGTAAGAATTGGTAATTAAATCAATTAAAAATGGTAAAAATTAGACAACATTTGAAAATATTTTACATAAATTATGTTGGTCGTAAAATTGTCTTTCAAACAATATATCAAATACTAATAAAATTTGCACTAAGACTGAATAGAAAACACAGAATTAGGATATTCTAGTCTAGTGTAGTTTCTGTATTTCTTATTACGCTTAGGTGAAGGGTATTTAAGATTCGGCACAGCCGAATATAGCACTCTTACTTGTTTTATACTCTGTTTGTTAAATTACACTGAAGATTATTAGGAACATCAGACAGACTCTGTAAATTATGGTAAGAATTGATAATTAAATCAATTAAAATGGTAAAAATTAGACAACATTTCAAAATATTTAACATAAATTATGTTGGTCGTAAAATTGTCTTTCAAACAATATATCAAATACTAATAAAATTTGCACTAAGACTGAATAGAAAACACAGAATTAGGATATTCTAGTCTAGTGTAGTTTCTGTATTTCTTATTACGCTTAGGTGAAGGGTATTTAAGATTCGGCACAGCCGAATATAACACTCTTACTTGTTTTATACTCTGTTTGTTAAATTACACTGAAGATTATTATGAACATCAGACAGACTCTGTAAATTATGGTAAGAATTGGTAATTAAATCAATTAAAAATGGTGAAAATTAGACAAAATTTCAAAATATTTAACATAAATTATGTTGGTCGTAAAATTGTCTTTCAAACAATATATCAAATAATAAAATAGAAAACACAGAATTAGTCTAGTGTAGTTTCTGTATTTCTTATTACGTTTAGGTGGAGGGTATTTAAGATTCGGCACAGCCGAATATAGCACTCTTACTTGTTAATACTTTAACTAAGCTAGAGAATTTAGAGAATTACAGGAAACAGTAGACAGTTCTTCGTCTTATTTAACCTTAGTCCTCATAACCTTTTACTAAGAGAACGTAATCCCTAAGTACAGGTGTGGCCAGTATAATTTTTTCCCCATTTTTCGTTATTTTTTCGAAGAAAAAGATTTTTTTTTAAATTTAAAAATATATCTATACAACTAGTTTCAAATTTGGGAGTTCCCCTTTGAAGTGCAGAAGTGAAGTAACATATACTATATGTATGTACCCAACAGACCAAAAAATAAGTCAAGTAGAAGAAGCTTTTTTTTTAAAAAAATACTAAAGTTTTTTTTAATCATGTTTGAGAAACTATTATCCTTCAGAATATGTTTTTAAACATAGTATATAATAAATAGTATACAATAAATATATATTAAACATGCTTGTCATATTTTGTCATTGTTAAGTATGATTTAAAATAAAAAATTATATTTGTAAAATTGTTTTGTTTATCTGAAAAGTTTTGATTTTTTTTTTTTTGAAAAATTTTAATTTTTTCCTTTTTTTAACTATGAATGCCATTAAAGGTTTTTATTTATTTATTTGTTTAAGGAGAAAGACTTGTCGTCGGTAGCCAAAGCTTCGAGTTTTGTAAAAAAAATTTTTGGCGGAAGCTTTTTAATATTGTTTTCAAATCACATCGAATTCCCGAAAATGAGAATTTCTTATTTGCAAGCATAACCAAATTTTACAATTGTTGAAATAAGCTTATTCTAAAATTGTAGGCATAAGCTTATCTTTATTTAGTTTAATAAAATATTATTTGGAGAAGCTTTTTCTAAATAGATATAAATAGATATAATAGAGAATATAAGCTTCCTTATAGGGTTCCTTTTTGATTATTCTACAATAATTTAAAAGTGTTTTTCTATAGTTTCTCAAGTCTTTTTAAAGCTTAAAGCTTATGCTCGAAAGCTTTATTATAATATTTTTCTAAAGGGTTTTGGTCTATTGGGTAGTGTTCAGTTGCTTTCTTGTTTTCTTCGTTTTATAAGATTTTATGATTCCAACACAAGAGAGATGCGCCAAGAAACTGACAAAGCTGCACCAATTTCCTAGTTATGAACAATGATGAATTACAATTTCGAACATTTTTACAAACCAAGTGAAAATCTTACCGTCGACGAGCAGTTTTTCCCCTATCGTGGCCGTACCCGTTTTACGCAATACATTACGTCCAAACCGGCAAAGTATGGTATCAAAGTGTGGTGGTTATGTGATGCCAAAAACTCTTACCCACTGCATGGGCAAATATATACCGGCCAAGCTGTTACGGGACGGGAAAGTAATCAGGGTGAACGCGTTGTTAAGGATCTGGTATGTCGCTTTCGTGCCAGCGGACGCAATGTAACAATGGACAATTTTTTCACAAACCTCAATTTGTTTCAAAACTTATGGTCGATGAATTTGACAGCTGTTGGAACTGTGCGAAAAAATAAATCGTTTATACCCAAGGAAATGTTAGCACATAAAGATTGCCCCGTGGAGTCGACTGTCTTCGGTTTTATGCCCAACATTTCGAACAAGGCAGTTATTTTATTATCATCAATGCATGCGGATGATGCCATCGGCACAAGCGTCAAACCAGAAATCATTGAGTTTTATAATGCAACAAAAGGAGGAGTGGACGTTATGGATCAATTAGTTGGAGAGTATTTTTGCCAAAGACACACGAAGCGTTGGCCATTATCTCTATTTTTTAATATGATTGATTTGACGGCATTGGCAGCTTACATCATATATTTCGAAAATAATAACAATATAACACACAGTAAGTTGGGGCGTAAACGCTTTCTGCGTCAGCTCGCCAAGGAGTTTTCCATGCCGGTCATTGAAGAGAGAAGAAACCCCAAGTTGGAAGCTGCCACATGTGTTATATTCGCGAAAAACGCAGAAGACGCACCCGTAACACATGCTCTTTATGTAAGCGGCCAATATGTTTGCAGCATTCAAGCAATTCGTTTGTGTGTGAAATTTGCAATAAGGAGGACAAAATTTAAATAATTTAATTGACAATAAATAATTATTATATTATTAATGTTATTATTATTATAATATAAATATAAATTTACATTACCAACACAAAAACATTATTTGATTATGTAGTCAATTCATAAACTTTCATAATAATAACTCCAAGTACACCTGTACCTGGGTAGACGTTCTTGGGGGCTCGTCTTTGGAGGATCATAGCTTCTCAATACGAAGCTAATATAATGGTAGTTGCTATAATAGTAATTGCTTTTCCTATCAATAATTTCAATTTATATTTAAGTAGTCTGTTGTTAAATTATATTATTTTTCTTTTTATTGCTTGAATGCTGTTGGTTATTACATCAATTGAAAAAACAATCATGAATGAAACACTTAGTAATATGGAAACTGCTATAGCTGTTATAAAAAATCCGCAGCACTATATAGGATTAAAGAATTTAGATACTTAAATAGTAATTAAAAATCAAAAATACTGAAAGTTTACTAGTTTACCCCCTCCGAAAAGTCCGACATATTTGGTAGCTGTTGTTGTTCAAATATGTCGGCCAATATGTATATTTCTTCCTCGTCAATTGCTTTAATTCGAGTATCTCTTACGCTTCTTTCACGATTGTCTTTAACACTATAGCGATGATTAATCTTACGAGATTTTCGTCTTTTATTGATATTTTCGAAATCAGTTTTTTTAGCTTTTTTCCTCCTCCTCCTTTGTTTTGCTCGGCGTGATCTCCAAACTTTAACACTTTTAAATTTCACCTTTAAAGGCCTTTGTTTCGTATGAGTAGGTAAAGATTTGGAATCACAACTTTTAGACATTTTTATTTATTTATGTTGTTAAACTGACTGAAGATTGTCAATTTCTTCAAAATGGTTTTAAGATTTTTGTAAGATATTTACTTAAATTGCTGGAAAAATTACAACGAAAATCAATAACGCAGCAAATAAACCCATCGAAAAGAAAATTATCTATGGAAGAACATTAAAATAACAATTTAAGACATTTATTGCAAAATTGGATTTCATTACCTTTTGAGTCAAAGTGAGACGTGAATTATATTCGAATCTATCTGACAAAGTTGTATCTTGCAAGGACATAAGCAGACAAATTATATATTTATGTATTTTGCTATATGAAATCTATTTTAAGACGTTTTAGATTTGAAAAATTAGTTTCGACATAAAAAAATAATATATAAAAATATGCATACATATGTATGTATGTGCATACCCTGCAGGAAGCTCCAAGTCACCACTTTTGTCTACTATTTAGTTGACATTGTCGACTAAGGGTCTACACTTTTTGACATATGAAGCACCGTTGTAAACTTTGAAATTTTAAAAAAAGCCGATAGCCATAAAAAATAGAAAAAGCTAATTAAAAAAGTGACTAAAAATATCGTCGTGGTGAATGCAATAGGCTGTATGTCACAAAATCATACTTTTGCAGGAGAATATTGAATATTTCTGAGAAAAATTTAAACAAAACTGAATATTCGTCATTGCAATAGCGCGCAAAAGCTCACGACGACGTTATATTTTATAGTGAATTTAAAAAACAAAAATAATGATTAAACGATATTATAAAAGAAAAGTGAAAGAACAATCGGATTTGTATAAGAGTAGAGACAGAGAAAATGTTGAAAAACTGTTCAGTAAATGTTCTATTTGAATGTTGCCATTTGAAAATTTGCCAACACCAAAATTTTCTTTACGACAAAAATTAAAAAGTTGGTATGTGGAGACTGCACCTTCAATGGAAAATGCTTGAAGAAGTTGCTAGCTATATTGCAGGAGGAAGGCCTGCCCAATGTTCCGAAATAAAAAACTCCCCTCAAGAAAATAGGATACAATATGGTAACACAGGACCTTGGAGTCATAAGAAAAATGATTACATATTCGAATAATTAAAAATAGAGATTTTCAATATTTTTTTAAATATATTTTTTTTAATTCCCAGATGTTATATCAACTTTTACCGAATCTCCTGATAAAGTATTGAGAACAGCCTTTCAAAGACAAAAAAAAAATTTCAAACAAACCAGTCGTAGCAAAGCCAAAAATAATGAACAGCCACAAAACGATGGCGAATCTTCTGAATACGAAGAATAATTCTTTATGAATATAAAATGCTGAAACATTTGTACCTTTTCTATTTAATAAATAATTTAATTTAACAAAATAGTTTGTTTTTAATTTTACTAATGTGAAAATCTAGTAAAAGTAAAAAAGGAAATCTAATAAAAATATCTTAAAGTGTAGACTAGAATTACAAAAATATACTATTGACTCTCTGGTTCCAATGTCTACATATGGTGCCATGAGTACTATTTAGTCACTATTGACTCTCTGGTTCCAATGTCACTACTGAATTGCAATGACACGTACATGTTAAATGTCTATAGAAAATTACATTGCCTGGGGTATAGTTGGTCAGTAGTACTGGCGACAAAGTCAATAGTGAATCAGTACTGTTTCACTATTGACATTTCCTGCAGGGTATGTATACGCACATACATTCATATGTAAGTACCTATTTGAATTTATTAAAAACAGAACTTAATTTGTAATTCTCGTCGATTTTCGTTGGTATCCAATATAATAGTTTAATCATCCAATAAGACAATACTAGCAGAATACCAATGGCAGTTGCAACAATCAAACATCCTAAACTCTGCTAATACATACATACATTTATGTATAAACATACTCGTATTTATGTACTTACATATAATGTTTCTTATAAGCTTTTAAAAAATATAAATTATTAACACGAATCGTTGGTGTTCCTTCGTTATGCTCCACTAGATTATATTCGTCCGTTTAAATTGAATTCTTTTGAAATACAAAATGTTTTTTATTTAAATACATAAGTATGTATGTATGTACATACGTGGGACCTGCAAATTTGCTAACCAAGTTTCAAAACAACTTGATTTGCGTTAATAAAAAGAGGATTATTTTTAAATTAGGCAGATTTAGCTTTTATTGAAAATGAAAGACTTTCCTTTTTTCAATAATAGAGTTGTACAAACTTTATAGTTTTATTTATAAATTCAAGAATGATGGGCTCGATATAAACTCAAAAAAATTACTATAAAATTACTAAATTCCTTGAGATCTAGACAACGAATAAATAACAAAATGGCTCGGAAATCTAACATAATGTTAAAATGAAATTTAACGAAAAACTAACTTAAGCTGAAATATATATAATAGCAGCGCTCTATGTTTTGTCGTTATATTGTTGATGGCAAGAATGATAAAATAAAGATTACGCCAACGCGCGTAAAGGCCCAACTATAATATGCATATGCTAGCTTAAGCAAACGTGCGAACACATATAAATTGTATGTGGCAAACTATAATGTACTTAACGAAACTTTTCGTTAAGTTTTTCAACTGTCATTTGCTTAAGCAAAAAGCGAAACTGATCGCGCATTCTGTACGGAATCAGCTGTTTGTTGTTGTTTGTTTGTGTTTTGAACAAAATGGAAGAAAATATATATATTTTAAATTTAATAGAAAATGCGGAAACAAATAAGTGCCTTTACAATAAAAGAGGCCCTTTTTATTTTAACAAAAATGTCTTTCTGTCGCGGTTTATTTCTCTGACAGAACAAGAGCGTCTTCTTCTTTTACAGTGTAGTTCACATATTTCTTTTAATGTGCGCAGGCCTTCAAGCGCTAACTTTAATATTTTTATATTATTTAAATTTTTAAGTTTTTGGTCCATTTTTGCAAACACAATACGAAAATTAACAAAACATATGTAAACGTTTATTATTATTTACAATGTAGTGCTGCCACAGCTGTACCTTTTAGTACTTTTGCCGATAAATTAAAAAAAAAAAGGAAAAATTATGCGTTTCTGGTACGAAGTTTTTTTTTAATTATAAAATAATATAATAATATTTATAAAATATAGTCATTTAATGGGTTTTTGCATAAGCAACATTAAGCAAATTGCAAAAGTTAACGAAAAGGCTGTCAAATGCATAACCAGTTCAGAGTTAACTTTTAGGTAGCTACAATGACTTTGAAACTTTTTGTCCACAGTTGCTCATTTATGTTTAAAAAAAATGTTTTTATTTTAACAAAAAGCCATTAAATGACTATATTTTATAAATATTATTATATTATTTTATAATTAAAAGAAAACTTCGTACCAGAAACGCATAATTTTTCCTTTTATTTTAATTTATCGACAAAAGTACTAAAATGTACAGCTGTGGCAGCACTACATTGTAAATAATAATAAACGTTTACATATGTTTTGTTAATTTTCGTATTGTGGTTGCAAAAATGGAGAAAAAACTTAAAAATTTAAATAATATAAAAATATTAAAGTTAGCGCTTGAAGGCCTGTGCACATTAAAAGAAATAAGTAACCTACACTGTAAAAGAAGAAGACGCTCTTGTTCTGCCAGAGAAATAAACTGCGACAGAAAGACATTTTTGTTAAAATAAAAAGGGTTTCTTTTATTGTAAAGGCACTTATTTTTTTCCACATTTTCTATTAAATTTAAAATAAATATATTTTCTTCCATTTTGTTCAAAACACAAACAAACAACAACAAACAGCTGATTCCGTACAGAATGTGCGATCAGTTTCGCTTTTTGCTTAAGCAAATGACAGTTGAAAAACTTAACGAAAAGTTTCGTTAAGTACATTATAGTTTGCCACATACAATTTATATGTGTTCGCACGTTTGCTTTAGCTAGCATATGCATATTATAGTTGGGCCTTAAGAATGGCCCTTCTACGTCACATAACGGGAAATCATGCGCATGGCGTAATCTTTATTTTATCATTCTTGGTTGATGGTAACATCATCTCCCAACAGGACAGAGACGGGAACACCAATACCAGCCTTCAGACATGAACACCTTTCAACTAAGTATAAATTGAATTTTATTAGTAAAAAATTTTTGGTGAAATAAGTTGCGTTGGAAAACCCATTCATTTGTTTTTTATATATATGTATGTGTGTATATATATATATATTGTCTATGTACATATGTAATTTAGTATACGTATGTATAATATTAAAAAAAAAAATTCATTGTGGTAGTGTCATTTATGGAGGGATGTAACTGGTATGTTGATATTGGCCGTAAGATACATGTGGGCTTCTTTAAACCGTCTTCAACCTAAACATGTGTAGTGGAAATACTCCCAAATATTATTTAAAATCAAACATTTCTTTCTTTCATCCACAGGTAAAGGGCATATAAAATTCGTCACAACCACTTTTGTTTTTATTAAAATCAGAGTTCACTAAACTTAAATTACAAGCTTGAAGACAATCAAGTTATTGCATGACATTTATTTTAAAAATCAACACCGGTACAAATGTACGATTTCGTGGCTGACATGAATACAATAACAAGATTTTAACAAATCTTATTTTATCGCTTAAATACGGGTCAAACATGTACTCATATGTGTATCCAATCATTTAGAAGAAAGAAGAACGAACATACTAGAATTGTATGTATATCAAAATATATAAAATAATTAAGAAATCGCAAAAAATATAATATTAAACACAACTTGTAATATACTCGTACTACAGTATTTTACAAATAATTCAGATAGAATCGAAAACAAATAAGTTTATTAAGTTTTAAAAGTATTTAGAGCAAAGAATTCATCCAATACATTTATTTTCAACGAATATACGGAATTCTGTTTTATTTAAATCTATTTGACTGTTATTTTTTGACGTTATGTTAAAATATGAAAAGTTTCTGCAGAATTTCCCCGTTGAATTTCAAAAATTGTTTCCCTAAAATTTTTAATTCAGCATCTAAATTTGTTTTTCATGTTTACCAATAGTAAGTTATTTCTACTATCCTGGGTCATAATATTATTCGGAACATTTGTCAGTAATTAAGAAAAAACACTATCATTTAGTTTTGTTCTTGAAATATGTCACGTTCTTCTTACTATTTATGATATTAAATGAACAAAATAGTTGTTGTCTCAAACAAATGAGAGAATCTGGTACCAAAAACATTATCATTATTAAAAAAAACTAATGATGGAAATTTCTAATTATTCAGAATAATTCAGCCATTTTTTAAGAAAAAATCGTCAAATCGCCACTTTGCTATTTTTAAAACAAAAAATCGTTAAAATGACGAAAAATCGTCAAATCTGGCAGCTACGCCAACAGCCCAGCACAAGCCAAATAAAACAATAATAAAAACATTGGCTGTCCCATGTTTCCAATTTTATGTCCCAATTTTCACGAAGCAATTTTGTTGTAAGCTTACCTGATTACCTTATAGACATCGCGGTGTGGGGAAGATAACACGAATACATACTAGATTGTACTAGCAATTCTTGTTACTCTCTTATTCTTATTACACATGTGTGTATACCCTCAACTAAAAATACGAGCGATTTAAGCAATACGAATTGTGCTGTGTGAACACCGAAGAAATTTCAAGAAAATTTTTATCAATATTTGCAATAAGAATTGCTTCGTGTAAATTAGGACTAGTAGGACGAAGTGCTTAATGTATGGCAAAACAGAAATAATCCGAGAAAATTTTTTTCATCAATTGCAGCAACAATTATAAATTTTGGATTGTTTGTATTTGAAGTCTATGCATAAAATACAAATTAAAAACTACTGTTTTATAAGAAAAGATAGAAAAAATAATATTAATTATATTAGTTATACTAAGGCCCAATAAAACAGTGCGTATTTAAGTGCCATTTATTTTTAAATTGCATTTAAGTACAAAATTTTGTTTTTCACTGAAAACTTAAATGCTACTTAAATGACCAACGATGTTCATTTAAGTGCAACTTAAGTTTTAAACATTGAACATATGGTTTTGACATTTGTTTTTTTTTTCTTTTCAATCATGCTGCTGTATTTTTTAACAGCGTCCAACAAGAAGTCAAAAGTTGGGACTTCTTTTATCCATATTTATGCCACCAAATTTAATATATAAAACACACAAAACAATACAACAAGTAAACACAAAAACCGAAACACAAAATTGTTGGCAAATTTTATTAAAAAAATCAGCTGTTTTCTGAAATATATCGATAATTTTGTTGACATTTCAAAGTGCTACCATATTTTTACCACAAAATCATAACAGCAATTAAGTATGACTGAAAAAATGAATCTGTATTTAAATGCAACTTAAGTTTTTATGAAAATTAACTAAAACTACACTTAAATACGCACTGTTTTATTGGGCCTAACAATATTATAAATAAACTAGTCACAAAGCCTGTCCCTGCCAGGCAGAAGAAAAATTATGATTTAAATACCTTATACATATATGTACATACATATCTACTATATCGTTAACTTAATACGAAAAGGCCCTAACTCATGTTTTTCATACTTTACAGGAGGAGGAAAAACCTAAATAGAAAAAGATGCAATATTGATAAAATTTTTTTTTAAACGCAATTTTCCATAGTAAATATTTCTTTTCGCGTTGGCTCACTGCACTCAGAACAATGTCTTAGTGCACTTTCTTGCAATAGTTTGATTTGCAGGCCGCACCTTGTTGTCTTGGGGGCTTTAGGCTAACACTATTGTCTGATAATCCAGAATATTCTTCGATTAATGTTTCGCTTCCATTCCAATTGCTTCGGAATAATTCTTCTAATCCTTTCAGTATTTTTAGTTTTTTTCTGCACCAGTATCAGTATTTTCTTTCACAAAATCCATAGGTTTTAAGCTTTTATTATTGTTTTATTTTGCACACTTTTTCTCTAAAATGTAGAGTCTAAATTTATAACGCCATTTAATTAAAACTCACTACCTCACATAAATGCTCTATCCACAATCAAAGTAACTAAATAAAATAAAAGCAGCACATCGCGCAAAGCAAACACTAAAAGCAAAAATGAGTTAGAGCTTTTTTCTTAAGAACATTTTTAGAGATGAGTTAGGGCTTTTCGTTTTTAGGCTATAACTTCAGTATTTTTTTCCGAATTTATCTGAGTTTTTTGGAGGAGGTGTATCTAGTAATGATCTATCGAAATATGTAAAAATATCGATTTCGAAAAATTATGAGTTGGGGCCTTTTCGTATTAAGTTAACGATATATAATATATATAAAGTTAATATTCTATATGTATATAAAATTCATAAAAGTAAAAATAGTTTTCAATGGTTAAATACAATTTATTGTCTAATAAAGTTAAGAATGTGTAAAAAATAAAAACACTTAAACATAGTTCACAACATTATTTTCACTATAATTCATTTTTTACCCTGTTTGCCATCTACATGTTTCAACTTTACCATTATATCATTTTTGTTTTTTACTCTTGAAAAGGCAACGTAAAATTATCCATGAACAAAAACTGGTTTTGGTAAATATATTCCCTGACCTTGAGCTTTATTGACAGTGATGGAACACACTAGCCTTACAGGAAATTGTCTCCGATGTAATATATGGCAATTATATTTTAAACTTTAAAATAGGTTATATGGTACAATCCACGAATTAGTTACTTCAAGTCCCGGAGCAGTTTTGAAAATGACACCAGTATTTCTACGCCTGTACCTGGGATATCCATCAAGATTACATAAAGTTTCCTCTCGAAATTCTTTTGGAATACCTTTTGAACACTTTCCATCCATATTCCGTGCAGGGAGAGTCCATATTATTGGTTCCGCAAGGCCCATGTACCATATGCTTTAGTACAATGCTATGTAACATAGGATAGTCCTCCGGATTGGGTATTTCTGCAGAAACAATAGTATCAATGACGTCTCTGTCGCGAGGTTTTTCGTCTTCAGATAACATTATGAGCATGTGAGCATGAAGAAGGCCTCTTTTTGGAATTCAATGACATGAATTTTGGCTACGACTTTACCGAATATGTGTCTCTTATAAATGTCCGTTAGAAGCTTAGAAAGCTTTAATTAAAAAACACGTGCTATTAAATCTGGTCTATCTGTTTGGTATGATTCCATGTTTTCCATTATTTCTCTACACTTTGGTCATGGTCAAGAAAATATCTGGCTTACTTAACTTGCGTACTATAGTCATTGCATCTTGATATTTCTGTTTCATAGTTCTTGAACTCCCTATTATATAAAATAATGGGCTTACCGACAACAAAACCCGGAAGATGGTGTTTGAGTGCAAAAAATCCATAAGGCCTTGATAGCTTTCCACACGAAGTTCTTTTTGATGTTCTTTGATCCAATAAAGACGATTGGATTCCATTTCACCGTAAGACTCTAGAAAATAATGTTGTGTTAGTTTCCCTACACTTAAAAACTGTATAAAGCCTTTTCGCACGGCAATCCGATAACTGTAGTAGTTGTTTCAACGGTATATCTGGATACCATCCAGACTCTCCAAAAAGAAATAATATGGAATATTTCATGGGCTTGAATGAAATATGCAGATACGTTTGGTACTGGTACCTTTTGGATCCCATGGATCTGGCTTCAAATGTATGAGAAAGTCACGTTTAAATGGAAGTTCTCCCACCGTGCTTTGAAACATAGCAGCTACTTCATTTACTCTTTGTGCATTATACCTTCTGTTATCAAGAGATATATCGTGTTTTTTTTCCATGGTAACTAACGGTATACGAATGTCCCTTTATCTGGCTTCAGATTCTGCATCCATCTCTAGTATTTTCATTACAGATTTGCTACATCCAGTGTTTCCAGAATTTTTCATTCGCTCTTCTGTGGCGGTCTTCTGGATCAAGAATATACAATTGAGCGTATTTTCTTTCATCACCGAGTTCAGGATGAAGAGTCAATGCCCTATGATAAATCTGACCATGGATGGGGAAACAATATAGACCATAAACTGGCGGGGCTTTGATTTGAGCACCTTTTCATATAAATAAATAATTTTCAAAAAAAAAAATTTTTTTGAACAGTTTACAAATTTAATGTCCACACCCGCTAACCACAAAGCAATAAATAAAAATTTTGCCCACAGTGTTCATTCGGAGAAAAAGTGCTGCAGGCACACCAAAAATCATGTTTTTATGTTATCACACGTCTTTAAAAATTGCGAAAGTATAAAAATTTTTCGGAAAAACAAAGAAAAATGAGACATTTATGACAAAATTCAAAAACCTAGATCTCCACTTACATAGTGAATATTGGAAATCTGACTGTAGTACAATCTTTTTCAGAGAAAGTACTTTAGTTATCCCATATTCGATTTTATAAAATATAAAAATTATTTAAATCTTAAAAAAAATAAAGCCCCCCATGGACCAATAATCACAAATCTGTCTATGTTACGGTTTTCTTCATACAGAGTACATATTTTACTTACGTCAAATTTTAAAGGGATAATATAAAGTTTTCATCAGAGAAAATCATAAGAAAAATTAAAAGAATTGTAACAAAGTTCCAAAGTTACGCCCACCGCCCACAAACCAAAAATCTGGCTCCGTTTTGAACCAATAGAGCAAAAATACTTTAACTATGCAAAATTTCAACTTTCTGCGACATCAAACAGCTTCAGAAAGCTCTGGAAAGAGTATTGGACATACATACATACATCCGGACATACAACGCAATTATATATGTATGTACAGTACAATTTCGATATATCGGACACCTGCTGATCCGGACAGCGCGGTAATCCGGACACTTAATTTTTTACCATAATAGACTCTATATGCGGACATCATCTTTTTTTCTCCCTCAATAATTCGGACAGCATTTATTTTTGTTGCCTTGACAACAAAACTTCAACTGCGTAAAATTAGTTTTGTTTCTGAAGAATTTTTAATGTTAGTTTTTCATTGTTTTAGCGATTTAAATCAAGAAATGCCTTCAGTTTTAAAGAAAACGGAGTTGCGCAAACATGATTAAAGATTTGTTTGTTAGTGTTTCAATTACGTTCATTCAAGTTCAACATGCCACTAATTAATAAGAAGAAAAATAATTTTTTAACTATTGATCACAAAAAAGAAATTTTACTAAAATTAGCACAAGGAAAGTCTTTGCGCCTACTAGCGCAACTAGCAATAGAGTACAATGGTTTTTTTTCGTTTTTTTTGGCATAAAGTCAATTGTTTTTTGTTAAGTATTTTAAAATTTTGTTGATTTTTAATTTTTAAACACCCTAGTAGATAAGAACATATTTAACTTTAATATGTGGAGCAACACTATTTTGTTTGCGTGCTGTTAAAGTCAGTTGATTATGTACCAGACGTTTTGTGTGAAATTGGCGGGGAAAATTTTACAACTTTGATTGTTTGTTCTGGCGAAAGTTTATACAAAAGTGAAAAGGATTAATATGGAAAACGATTGTCCAGGTATGTAAAACTATAGTTTACTAATGTTTGTGTGGTTTTTATGTGTTTTTGTCCAACTGTACCGTGTTTTGTTTATGTGTATTTTCAGCATGAGCTTAACAAGTGTTGTTGTGTTTCGTGGATCAGTACTTTTGCATGGCAAAGCGTTGCAAAAAGTTGTTAATGAGAAGTTATTAACCAAAGTGTGCAGATCAATAAGAAACTAATCTTTTTTTTCCGAATCCACACGTTTTCGAAAAAATCAAATTTTTCTAGTACAATATGTGTTTAATCGTGCTGAGCTGGTTGACATTTGGAGCAACAACAATCGCTCAGGAGACGTCGTACAACAGCTCATATTAGAAAGCATTGCTCAAAAGCATTTAAATAACGAGAACATTAAGTCAATAAATGAAAAAGTGAAAGCCTTCGTCAATTATATAAATAAACACTTGCCGAAGTGTAATTTAACTCTGGAAAGATTTAAGGGAAATCACTCAAAATTGCTTGCCAAAAGCATATTCATAGAAATCACTTGTCATTATGCGTTAGCAAATAAGGTGGGTTGCCCAAAATGTGATTACAAAAGTGCTGGTCCTCTTCTGAAAAGAAAATTAGCCGCGGAACTCTCAGAGGGGAATAACAACTTAGCTCCCTTACTAATATACATGCTGCCACAATAGGAGATGAATACTGAAATTTGAATTTGTATAATTATTATTTTTTTTCTTTTTTAATTTGAATTTTTAATGGAAATGTCAAAAACCTAGTTGCATGTTGGCCAGATCGGCTATATATCAGCTATATGTAATAGTGCACCAAATCATATGAAACTTGGTAGGTCATTTTGGAAGCATAAAAAATATGTATACACAAACAAAATTTCAATTCAATAGCTTTAAAATTAGAGTTTATGCCAAAATAAACGAAAAAAAACCATAGTGCAACGTAGGAAAATCTACAATATCAAATATAAAATTAAATGGTTTCAAAATCGATAGGTAAGTTAAAACGGGGAGTTTAGTTTTCAATAAATCACATAATCGGTTTGATAGATATTTTTAAAAATCTGAGAGTGGGCTAGGAAAACGTAAAACCATGCGAAGTGCTGAGTATGAGGTGATGGAAGAACGTTTTGAATTTGGACCACAAAAGGATAGCTTGGTCGGTGAAAGACTTCCCCAGTATAAATAAAAAATATTTGTTTTGAGTTTTATTTGGATATATTTGTAAGAAATTTATATTTAGAATTAGTTTTTATGCGACTTACAAATTTGTATTAAACATTTATTGTAAACAATTTTTTAAAAAAATTTACTTATTCGAAGGTTTACTTCAAAGTTAAATGCAAAAATTTATTTGAAATTTATTTTTGTATACCTCTGTTCAGCGTTACCGTTGATGCGACTAAAGTGGCAATTTGACCCTTTTACAGATGCCTTGCCACTTTTTGTGTGCCTTTTTTTTGTTTTAGTTGATGCAAATTAGTTTTTTTTATTAATTTTTTTTATTATATGCATATGTAAACATATATCATATACAACATTTAAATGAAAAAATACGATTTTTATTTTTGTTTTATTTATTTTCCATCTTTTTAAAAGTGGTGCCCCTTTTTTTTAAGAAATCCCCTTTTTGTGCGACTTTCTCAAATTTGCCAACGGTAACGCTGCCTCTGTTATATGTTCTACATAGCTTTCCGTTGGAAAACATAAATGTAAAAACATACAGAAATATACAAAAAGACACTAGCAAAATGTAATGCATTTTCTGGCCTGCTAAAGCCTTCGTCAGCATTCTTTGTGTCTATTGGTGTTCATTTTCAAATTTCTTATATTTTCAAATTGACTATATGAGAATTTTTCCTCTTGCGAGTATTATTTTATTGTAAACAATTTTTTAAAAAAATTTACTTATTCGAAGGTTTACTTCAAAGTTAAATACAAAAATAAATAACAGAGGTATACAAAAATAAATTTCAAATAAATTTTTGTATTTAACTTTGAAGTAAACCTTCGAATAAGTAAATTTTTTTAAAAAATTGTTTACAATAAAATAATACTCGCAAGAGTAAAAATTCTCATATATTAAACATTTATTTAATTCATTGGTATTATTGAAGACATAAAAGTAGATGGGTAGGAAGTTATAAATAATTTTGAAGAAAATATATTGTTCTTATAATTTTCTCCCAGCAAGTAGTGGTAATGTCATATTATTGATTATGCTTTTGCTTTATCAGATTCAAATGTTCTAATTTGACGAAAAAAAAATCTGTATGTGTGAATTTTCATTATGATAACTCAAACGAGCTACTGAACTACCTCTATTACGAAAATTAAACGTTTCTATACCACTGTACTATTTGAATTATTCAAGACTTAAATATAATTCCAAACAAGTTTATTTACTTTACTGTATCATTTGTTTGGCGATATTATTTTAAAATGTTCAAATTCAAATATTAATTTATCATTATGATTTTCAAACAGATTACCGCAACGTAAATCTTTAAAAACAAAAAAAAAAAAAAAAAACGAGCAAACAATCTTCATGCGAGTTGAGGTCATCATCACAACAATCAAATATTTGACAAATTAGTCTAACAAAAGATGCATATTTATCTCTTCATATTTATTTAAAAACAATCTTTATTTGTATAAGATTAAAAAAAATTTACAATTTTTTAAAAAGGATCAAAGTTTATTAAACACCTTCGAGTAAGTTTGTAAAAACGTATGTTAAAGTTATCCAAATGTGTCCTATAAACTGAATTTTAATTGTATTTTAGTTAAGTTATAAAAATTCTTCGAATTATGATAATTCAATTTTATTTTTTTCGTTTAATATTTTTACAGAAAATGTAAAAAGTTATTTCAAGGAAAATTTTTATACTTTTCAAAATAATACTGGTAACACTGTTCCCAAATTAAAACTAAACTAAGCCTAGACACTAACCACCGTCAGGAAGTGTGGTTTCCATTGTGAATGAATTAATTCATGATTCAGTATTGTCACAATAGCCTTTTTATATGTTTTTTATCATCGAAATTTAAACCGGCAATCGAACGAAATGAAATTCTAATTTGATATGTATAAAATAAATGAAACATTGGCGTCAGTATGATTTTTCTTAATAATAAATCCATTTTTATGGATTAGCTTCACTAAAATGTTTCTAGAAGAATGTAACAGTGATTGTATTACGATTACTTTGACACTGAAAAAATTTAAAAAGTTTCACAAAGAACAATTCTCCAATAAAATTTATTAAAATCCAACAAATAAAAGTTATAAATTTCAATATGGATATACGAACTATAATCTTTTAAATAACTTTAAAATATATTCTTTAATTATATTCCATTAAATTATATTCATCATTTTTCAGTTTAAATAATTTTTATTAATAAATTAATAAATTGTAGATTATACTGATCCGGTATACGAACAGCTTTAGAAAATAAATAATAATAATAGTAGTTTTCAATACGTATCATATGAGTGACTGGTAGTACTGTGGCACTTTTATAAATAACAAATAAGAAAGTATAATAGGTCCAATCCAGCCATATAATACCCTATATTAGCAAAAGTTACGACTAATTATTTTTTGGATATCATCAAAGTATGTGGCATGATTTGTGTAAAATAAAGAATATTTGTTTTGAGTTTTATTTCGATATTAACATTTGTAAGAAATTTATGTTCCAAATTTGTATTACAAATTTTTTATATTTACAAATTGTTTGAACAATTAAAATTTTATTAAAAGATACAATTCTTTTTCTCTAACTAAATATTTAAAATCGCATAATAAAATGAGCGACATTTAGTGACTATTTATTTATCATAGGATCTGGAAAAGCGACGTGTTTGCATCACTAATATACTGCAAATTATAGACGTCATTAGATAAAAAAATATAAATAAATAAAAATGAAATATACAACATATTTTAATTAATAAATTAATTAATTTCAACAAAAAAAAATCAACAATATTATTGTGTATCAACAAAAAAACAACCAATGTATTAAATAAAGAAATATTCAAGACAAAGTTTTTTGGTTGATGTTTGGGTATCATCAAGTCTCTATCATATCGATTTTTAACAATTATAACTAAATACGGTCTTGTTAGTGAGACAGAAAAGAAAGTATTTATTTTGTGTTTAATTTTAAAAAGTAATTTTAAAGTTTAGGGATAATTAGAAGGAGCAACCTAAAAAAAACTATGCTAGTAAGAAATTTTCTATTTCGGTCGAGCATTAACTATTATTTGCCAATGCGTCGTTCGCCGCATTCAATTTTGTGACATCATTTAGCCGTACGACGCTATCGCAAGTTTCGCAGTCATTATTCTAACAACAACAATAATAACAATAACAACAGCAACAATAATAATAATAATATCATTTATGACTCCCAGCACAGCACATTATCAAATGTTAGGGTAGGTAAATAAAAAAAATATTTAAAGCATAACAATATTTCAAAAATCATCAAAAATAATCATTCACATATAAGACATAGTTTTGTTTTGTTGTGATGTGATGTTCAAAAAGAAAGAAAAAAACGACACAGTTTTTGTCAGATATAAACAACTTATTAAATTAATGTAATTTAAATTTTAAGAAAAATAAAAAAATATCAGAACCGTAAATAACAGTTATCAATATCAAAAAATAATTTTAAAACAGTTTGAGAAAAAAAAGAACAAAAAACAAAAATAAGTCCATCTAAAACAGTTTTTTATTTTACGTATTCAATTATAATTGTATCGAGTGTGTTTACTATGCTTCATCCAACAGGAAGCTACAGAACAATCAGTGTGACCAGATCTCAAATAGTTCTGCGGCTAAATCAGTCCAAAAAAAATGCTAAAAATTTGTTTTAAAATGTCAAAAAAAAATGTGATAAATTTTTTAAAATACTGCCTTGAAAGAATTTTTAACAATTTGAGGTAAACATGATTACAAAATTAACTTTTTGTATTATTAATACAACTTTGAACTCAAGAACAAAACTAATTAAGGTTCTCTTCAGAAGTCTAACCGCAAAGATTTTCAAGTTTTTTAGACAAATGTTCTTTAAGTTTTACTGAATCATATCTTAATCTTCTGTAATTTGAAGACATTTATTTAATATTTTTAATCCACATCTAATATAATGCAGGGTAATCAGTCCATTATTTCACCTAGTCCCGGGCATAACTCTTAAAATTGTTGGTATACAAAAAATATTTAACACAAATATGTTTCATATGTACACAAAATATTCAGTCCAATTTTATGAGGATTGATCCATAATTAGTCATAGCTGCCATACATTTTCCAATTCCCGAAATCATTTAAACGACCATAAATCTCCTACAAATTTTGGTATCGAAATATAATTTAACACAAATACAATTTAACACATGTATATAGAAATCATGACACCTAATTGTATAATGATTGGTCCATAATTAGTCATAGCTCCCATATGAGACCGACTTTAGAAAATCACTTTAACATTCATACATTTTTTTAAAGTGTTTATACATATATCGAGATACAATTTAACAAAAACTATATTTATAATCTCAGAATTCATACCACAATTTTTTTAGTGATCGGTCCCTAATAGATCATATAGACCCCATTTCTAAAAACAACTGATTCTGCACATATACTGGGTGTTGGGTAATATATACTCAGACTTGACCGACTTTACTTTCTTACTTGATTTTTATAGAATTAATGCCACTAAATATACATTTAACTTCTGAATTACTGAATGGCAAAACATAGTCATAACAAAAGATGAATGAATGAAACTTTTTATACAAAGCATTCTTGTGTTCAAAGACTTGTATCCAAAATTCTACAGTTGCCATTTGCAATAGTTGTTATTTTATATGTTGAAAAATTTGACATTTATTCTTCAATTTTCTTTATTTTATTTTCAAGCTTTTTTCAACAGAAAAAATTATTAGTATTTTTAAAAATTTAAAAGGCTAAAGAAAATGCTAAATGTAAAATTTTGCAGCTAAATCAAAATAAAACAATTTAGAGTACTATATTTGGCAGTGCCGAACCTGAAATACCCTCCACATAAATATAATGGAAATTAAAAAAACTACGCTATTATTAGGACCAGAATATAATTATTCAGTATTTCTTTTTAGGTTTTAGCGCAAATTTTATTAGTGTTTTATATATTGTTTGATAGACAAGTTTACGCATAATATACATAATTTATTTAAAATGTTTTTAAATTTTATCTTATTCTAACCATTTACCTATATAATTGATGTAATTGCCAATTCATTCCAACATTTACAGAGTTTGTATATTATCATAACAATCTTATAAGTAATGCAACAATTAACAAAACAAAAAATAGGTTCAACATTTTTCCATATCCACCAGGTTAAGGCAAAGAGTACAAAAATGTGTAAGGGTATTTACAAGAGTTTCCAAGTGATATAGTGAAAGTGGACCAATTATGGACTGATATCTTCAAAATTCAGTATCCAGTAACAGTGATTTCTATGTATTTGACGCTTATTTATAATTTAATCTTAATGACGTGGTCTTACTCAAGTTTAATGGTTGTTAGGTATAATAATACTCGGACGTTTACTTTATTTAGGAGCTATTTCGAAATATGGACTGAAAACTAAAAAATTCATAGATAATTGACATATGACCGATATTCGTATGATTTCTGTATTAAAATTACACGTCCGTATAAAATATTAGTTTGATATAGATATTTATTAGACATTTTTGTAGGTTTACCTGTTTTTCGAAATTGGTTCTTAAATGGGAGCTATGACTAATTATGGACCGATCTTCATAAAATTCGGTACAGAGAATTTTATATATGTTATGGGTTTATTCCATGTCGCATTTCAACAAAATATCGGTATATTTAAGAGAGATATGAGTATTTATGTAATTTTCGGAAGTGGACCTAATATGGAGAATATAGGCCTGAATTCACAAAATCCAACAGTTCGATTTTGGAATATACATATATACATGATCTGTGAAAAAGTTTCGATCGGAACCGTTATTTATAGCAGATTTGTACGTATTTAAGTAATTTTCGGAAGTGGATTTTTATTGATATTGGAATTTTATAGATACTCTTATTTATGTAACATTCAGCCATATTTCGGGAAGAACTTTGTATGGAGGCTATGACAAATCATTGACCGATTCTTACTATTTTCATCACAGTTAGTCCGTCCGTCATAGAAATAACGTGTACAAAATTTAATTGTATTATCTGCAATATATTTAAAGAAAATAGTAAAAACTGACTAAAAATGTCGTATTTTGATGGAGGTTGTTACACATTTTGGTCCATAACTCTGGTTCTCCTAAACCGATTTTAATGACTTTTAATACCGATCTGTTTATCAGAATTATAAACGTTTTTTTTTTTAAACTTTGCTGATTTTGGTTACATATTTTGGACGTGCGAGTGTTTTACACAGATAGACAGACAAACGGACATAGCTCAATCGACTTAGAATCCAATAAGTATCAAGAATATATATATATCTACTTCGTTGGGTCTCAGATGAATATTTCTCAGTGTTACACACGGAATGACAAACTTATATTTTCATTCACCACTTATGGTGGCGAAAGGTATAATTAGCTAAATAAGCAAAAATACTTAAATGGCCACACTGACAACATGTCCTCATGTGTTCTCATCGTTTGCTCAACGACGACTGAATAAAATCTTTTAAAAGAGCATAACAAATGTGTGTGAATTTTTAAAATAATTGTTTTATTTCTATAACATCACTGATTCTTACACACACATATCGATTTTTAACAATAATAACTAACAAACGGTTTTTTTATACAGAATAGAAAGTATTTGTCTTATTTTTAAAAGTATTTTAAAGGCATAAGCAAGCAAAAAGCCAGTGAAAGGACAATTAGAGAACAACCTAAAAAACTTTGCTAATAATAAGAAATTTTCTATTTCAGTCGAGCAATTTACCTACTATATATTTGCCAATACGTCGTTCGCCACATTCCGTTTTGTAACATCATTTAGCCGTACGACGCTACTTACCACCATCAGGAAGTGTGTCCTCTATTGTGAATAAATGAATTCATAAATCCACACTATTTGCCTAGGATGGTGAATTTTCAATGACCTTAAAAAAATCCGAATAACGGTATTTGTGGTGAATTCCTAAAAACTCACAACGATTTCCTATGCTCACCACTTTTTTAAATTCACTACACGAGCTAGCAACAAATTTTTTGATTGCCTGACGGGAGATACTTTTTCCCCCCTCTCGCCTGCCTTCCCTCTTTTCCGACCCGTCGTCACGTCTGTGTGTTTTCCCCGATGGATGACGTTGGCTGTGTGTGAGGTGATTGAGAATATATCATTGAAAGCCGTGTTGTTGTATTTATGCGAACTTTCAAAAAAAGAGTACGGGAATTTTATTATCATCGATTTTTATTGATTTAATTAATTAAAAGTTTTTTGTTGTTTGTGTAGATTGATATGAAAAAAGGACTTTAAAAAGTCTTTCTTGATTTGTTAATTCAGCAATCCATCATCGTAAATCTGTTGAAAAATTTACTTTTATTTTATTTATTTATTTACAAAATTACTATAAAAGCTAAAAGCACTAGCAACGAAGGCTATCAGCTCCTTGAAAAATTTAGAAATTTAGAATCCACAGTATTTGCCTATTTTAAGGATGACAAATTTTCAATGACCTTAAAAAATTTCGAATAACGGTATTTGTGGTGAATTTCTAAAAACTCAAAACAATTTTGTTATACTCACCATGATTTTTATTCACCACGATTTTTATGTGCTCATTACTAACACCCAAACTTTTATTTGAAAACAAATAACGGAATACATAGTTAATAAATTAAAAAAAAGTTTAAAAATGCCACCACAACGAAAGGAAGCCACAGAATATCAGAACGTAAAATAGTAATAAATTTGCGAAAATAAAATAACTCGTTGCGTAAAATTGGTGAAATACATACTTATAAGAACTTACTTATTCTATTATTAAAAAAAAGTGTTGACATAAACAAAACAAAACAAAGGCCTGAGGCCCTTTCTAATTGTGCAAAAAGATTATTGTGCGGGAAATCCTAAGATACAACAAAAATAACAAAAACTATTAATAGCAACTTCATTCAACAAAAGCGTGTTTGTCCAACCAAATACAGAGTGAAAAGTGTTTCATAAGTCTAGGTATAAACAACAGTCGAGTTTCTCGTAAGAAACCCTCTATCAGCAAAGTAAAAAAGATCAAACGACTTATTGAATACGACAAATAACATCGAAATAAATGGAACGACTTTTGGAACAGAGTGGTTGTTATAGCTGAAAGCAAATTTAATACATACATACATATGTATATTAGGGTGGCCCCGTTTGTATGGAGAAAAAATAAGGGATTGATGTTTCCGAATAATATGAAAATTTGATTCATTTTAAGATTAGGTTTCTCATTTTTTTGTCCTGGGGTCAATATTTGGTGAGCTGGATCAAAGGACAAAAATGTCCTTTTAGAGGTTTTTTTATTTTTTTCACATTTCTTCCAAAGGAGATATATGTAAATTTGGTACCATATGAAAGGTCCTTGAGAGGCGCATTCAATAGATTATCAATAATTAAAAAAAAAAAATTAATTCAAAAATTTTGAAAATTTCAGACACAATTTTATTTTTTTTTTATTTTTTCATAGAATTTACTTAAATAAATAGTTAAAATTTCTTAATTGTAAACATCATGCAATTTAACCCAAATGGTTTTTCCCGTTTTTTTCAAATTCTACCTATTTAAATTTTTATTAATTTTTTTAAAAACCTTATGGTGTTATCTTTTCTGAAATAAAATGTTACACCTTTATTATGTACATTTTTATAATTTTTACCCCACATTTTAAAGATGTCGCATTTTTAATGGTCAGAATAGAACATAAAATTACAACAATGTAACACTTTTTTTCATGAACAGCTGTTGTTTTTTTTTTTTTTTAATAAAGAAGCAGTTAGCTCCCTGGTAAGATCGTTTGAAATAAGACCATAAATATCTCTCAAAAAGACTAATGGCTAATACGCAAATTCTTCTTAAACTATAAAAATTATATATTGTATAAACATACATTACATAAACATATAAGAAGTAGGAGATATTGTCCTATGAAATTTGACATAGGTACATCAACTTCAGAGTATTCATTAATTACGTTCTCTACAAAGCCTTTCACTCGCGGTTGTGGATATCTTTCCATAATCATATAAAATATTTTATCATCATCAGATGATGAAGATGAATCCAACAAGTCATCCAAAATTTTTTCAGCACATAAAAAAGTAGTAATATTTTCCATTTTGTATATTTTTTTTTTTTGTTTCTTACCACAAAACAAATGTCAGCTGTTTTATCGTGCGAGTCCCCCTCTAAAAATACAGAGTGTGAAAGGTGCACCATTTTTTAAATTTATAGTGTGACATTTATAGAAAAGAACACAGTACACTTTAGCAGTGTTGACATTTTTTCAGAAAAGAACACAAAAAATTAAAAAAGGTGCGAAATGGGAAAAACGTGTAACATTTTTGCCAGAAAGGAAAACGCCATTAATTCTTCCCTATCTGATAATCTCTGTTAACTCAATTCGTTAATGTAATGGATATTAAAATAACGTAAATTTTATAAGCTAAAATCGGGAAAACCCATTTGGGCTTAATTGCATGATGGTTATAATCAAGAAATTTCTACTATTTATTTAAGTAAATTCTATGAAAAAAAAAATATAAAATTTTGTCTGAAATTTTCAAAATTTTTGAATTTAAAAAAAAATGGTTTTTAGATTTTTGATAACCCATTGAATGCGCCTCTCAAAGACCTTTCATATGATACCAAATTTACATATAGTTCCTTTGGAAGAAATGTGAAACAAATCAAAAAACCTGTAAAAAGGATATTTTTATCCTTTGATCCAGCTCACCAAATATTGACCACAGGACAAACAATTTGAGAAACGTAGTCTTAAAATGAATCAAATTTTCATATTAGTCGAGTTATGGCTATTGTATGTTACTCCAAAATGGATGGAAACCAATCACCCGATAATCATCCTATTGAAAACTTGTGGGATCATTTAGACAGAAATCTTAGAGAGAGAGAGAGAGAAAGAAATAAAGAAAAGAACTGATCTAGCAATAGATTTACAGGAAGAGTGGATAAAAATTCCACCCTTGGTGACGTA
This sequence comes from Bellardia pandia, assembly GCA_916048285.2. Taxonomy (NCBI): domain Eukaryota; kingdom Metazoa; phylum Arthropoda; class Insecta; order Diptera; family Calliphoridae; genus Bellardia; species Bellardia pandia. Next base: position 68,769,372 of record OU696533.1, read on the forward strand.
AAACTTACTGGATTCTATTCTCAGAAGACTAGAAGCAATAATTAAGAACAAGGGCTCCCATACAAAATATTAAAATATTTGCTTTACGCGATTTTAATTGCAAAAGATTCGAACTGAGCACTCCTTTTTTAAAGTTAAAAACTGAAATATGTATTTTCATTTTGAATTAATTACTATTTTTATATATGTTTTTGTATTTATTTAATATGTTGTCTCTCTTTTGTGCTGTCGTCTGTCGTTCTTATTGCAATCATTTTAAAAATATATAAATTTTGGGGCCCCCCTAATTCACTTTATTATTTATATTTTATATTTACATACATACATATATTAAATCAACGAGTCAGTCAGTCTTTTACAAATGGCAAAAAAGTGTACATACATACATATTAATTAAATAAGAATTCATTTAAATTCTATTAGAAAAAAGGGGGAAAAAAGAAACATAATTTTTTCAAGTTACATACATATGTGAATTTTGTAGAAATTGTTGAAAAAATAAAGACAGAAAAAACAATTATTTAAATTTAGCAAGAGAAAACAAATAAATAAATATGTATATAAAAATATAAAATAAATAAGTAAAATTTAAAAGAGAAGCAGATAAAAAAATATAATGAAAAAAAAATAAAGAAGAAAAAGAGTACGAATATTTTTGATCTCACTCTCATCATTTTTTTATTTTATCTCATCACAGCAACAACAACAAACTGCTGATGTCAGTGGTGTCGATAACAACGGTTCTGCGCACATTGCTATCGACATCGATGTGAAAAGAAACGGCACTACCGAACAAAATGACAGTTCAATTACAACACTGACGAACGGAGCCACAAAACAACAAGACGATAAACAACAACACCATCAATATCAACGCAGCAACGATCGTACGAACAGTACAAACACAACAGATACGCAAAACAATCTCTCTGGCTATTCATCGCAATCACAATCACAGCGCTCTTCAGTTCTTTGTCGAGTCGTATTAGCGACGGTTGGTGTTGGTCTTTTAGCCGCGATTGTAACGCTTATTTGGTACTACATGGGTTGGACATTCGGCTTACCCGCACTCCTCATCGCTCTGCTGGTGATCTTGCTAACAAAACCAGGTTGGCGATGGTTTTATATAGCCGGTGCAACAGCTAAACGAGATTTAATGTAAGTTTTTTATTTTTCATTCTCTAAAAGCGCTACGTATTCATTTTCCTGTATTTGTTTCTATTTACATAAATATTATTATTTATAAACAGATAAAGTGAAGTGAACTATTTTTTGGGTTTCTTTCTATTTTCGGTTAAAGTAGATTTTTAAAAAAATATTGCACAATCATTATAATTATTGCCGGTTTTTAAATTTTATATTAAAAAATACTGAAATTTGAATGACGTTAACAAAACAAATAAAAAAAGCAAGAACGCCAAATAAATAATTAAATTACATTTATGAATAGGTATGTATGTGTAAAAAGTAATATGAAATACAAACCCTGCAACTAGTATGGATCAGTGTGACCATTTTGGCATTTTTGCAGCTAAATTTTGCATTTTTTATTTTGATTTAGCTGCAAATTTTCGATTTAGCATTTGGCATTTTTTAATAATTTGTTTAGCATTTTCTAGCTTCAATTTATTTTCCATTTGTTACAATTAAAATATACCTACACCATATTTTAATTATGATTTTGAAAATATTTTGAAAACAAGAACAAATATAAATTGTGAAACTGAAAAAGAAATTAAATTAATATGTAGAAATTTCATAGCAGAGTTAATTTGTCAACTAAGCAAAGATTACCCAAGAATTTGTTAAGTTTAAAATATATTATCTTTTTTGCTGTTGACAAATAAAAATAAATAAAAGTAAATTATTAAGATTTTGGTAATTAGTCTTTTTTATAAAAAATTTAGATTTTATTTTAATATTTCGCTACTCTTTGAGTATAAAAATTTTAAAATTATATGAAAAATTCAAAGAAAAAATGATAAATTTTTCAAATGATTTACAATTAGAATGGCAAAAATTAACTTTATACGAGTGGCAAAATCAGAACTCAACTATTGAGTTTTGGATACAAGTTTATGAATACAGGAATGCTGTGAATGAAAATCCCTTCAAGGAATTGTCCGATTTTGTTATGAAATATTTAGTTTTGCCATTTAGTAATGCAGAAGTTGAACGTGTATTTAGCGGAATGAATCTTTTAAAAAACAAAATAAGAAATAGAATGAATTCACTCCTCTATATAGGATGTGGATTGAAAAGATTAAATAAATGCTGCCAAAGAATTATTCCAAAAATGTGATACAAATACATATGTACATACAATGTTATAACACAGCCCTCACAGCCACTTTTGATGAAGTATTTAATATGTGGCCAAAAGTTGTTATTTTTTTAAACTAATTTATTTGTAAAGTAAATATAAATGCTATGAGATAGCAAATAGTTTTTTTTTTTTTTTTGTTTTATGACATTTTAGAACATATAAAATACATAAAATGTTACATGAATTAATGGTCGCTTTTGTCCAAAATTGTTTTATGTATTTATATACATTGACATATCTATTTACATATACATATCTTTGTATAAAGACTAAAAAATATGTTGAGTTCGATGTGATTTTATTTATATAATAAAACATAATTTCTAGAAACAGCGGTAGAAATAGTGAAGAATTTCTTCATAATATTATTAAAAAAAAATTTTGCATTTTTTTTGGCATTTAAAAATCCATTTAGTATTGTTTTTAGCATTATTTTGAATAGGATTTAGCTGCAAAATGTTTGAGACCTGGTCACACTGGTATGGATTTAATAATATCTAGTTCAATGACAGCAACAATTTTTGTTGTTTTTTATATAAACTTCTTTCTCTTGCTTAACTTTGTTGTAATTTCTGTACTGTTGTTGTGGTTTTTAGTCAAAGAGATGTGATAATCATGAAACACACACAAACACGTCCCCTCATATCTCAAGAGAATAACATAATAATAACAACAGCAACCACAACAACATTAACATCAAGAAAACGTTTCAAAGAAACTTTCTATTGGATGTGGTTTTCCGTGACATCGTAAACAAACATTTTTTAAATCTCCAACTGTGCGTATTACTATTGTTATTGTAATTTAATGATGGAATAAAGAAAAATACAACAAAAGTCTTTCTATGTGGATACAAACATATTTACAATAATGCAAATAAATAGTATGTACCTATGTATGTAAATATATACACTCAGATATGTAAGTGAGTCAGTTGGATATTAACGATCGATTTGAATATTATCCATTTTGTGTTTGTTTGTATCTACTTACAAATCCATTTACACACACACATACATACTCGTATATATCAAGGGTGTCCCAACTAGAACGCAATTTTTAAATTGTAAATAAAACACAGATATTTAAAAAAAATCGTGAAACTTTATTATATCGTAAAGTAGACAGAATGAGGTTATGTATGGAACAAGATATCGTGCATATAGCCGCCGTGGCTTTGCTGGCACACACGCGATCTTTTAATGAAATTTTCAATGACCTTTTTGCATAAACGCAAAATTAATGCAGTGTCCAATTTCCTCTTTTAAGGCTTGAGTCGTCGTCGGCTTATTTGCGTAAACCATCGACTTCAAAAAACCCCAAAGAAAAAAATCTAAAGGTATTAAATCGCACGATCTAGGCGGCCAATTCTGGTCTCCAAAATGCGAAATAACATGACCGGGAAATGACTGATGCAGCAATTGAATTGTTTCTCTGGCTGTATGACATGTGGCGCCGTCTTGTTGATACCACATACCCTCCACATTCATTTCTTCAATTCTAGGCAAGAAAAACTGGTTATCATTTCACGATACCGAACACCATTGACTGTTTGCGCTTGACCTGCCTCATTTTCATAAAAAAAGGTCCAATGATTCCTCCAGCCCAAAAACCACACCACACAGTGACACGTTGAGGATGCATTTGCTTCTCGTGAATCACTCGAGGATTTTCCTCACGTTAAATGCGACATTTCTGCCTATTAACGAAGCCATCAAGATGGAAATAGGCCTCGTCACTGAAGATGATTTTATCGGCAAAATCAGCATTTTCATGTTGTCTCTCCAATACCCAATTAACGAACTCCCTTCGCTGTCCATGGTCAGCTGGCTTCAGTTCCTGAGTCAATTGAACTTTGTATGCATAAAGATGCAAATCTTTCGTCAAAATTGGCTACATAGTGGATTTGGAGACACCAATTTGCTGAGCTCGGTGTCGAATTGAGGTGGATGGAGTTTCGGTCGATCGACCTGGTCGAAGGCGCGTTGTTGTCTTTACATCACTAACAGACACAGTTTCGGTAAATTTATCCATTAATCTCTTTACAGTTGACTCTTTAGGAGCATTATTGTGACCCCAAATTGATCGCAATTTGCGAACTGTACCCGCAAAACTTTCACCATTTTGGTAAAACAATTTCACAATGAGAATGCGTTGCTCATTCGTGTAGGGCTCCATTTTTACTAACCTAGTACCTTCTACTAGCAAACAATAACAGTTGTTCAAATGTCAAACAATGACACTTCGAATGGCGCCAAATTTAAAAATTGCGTTCTAGTTTTGACACCCTTTATAATAGTAGGGTTTTAAATTTTGTTATTAAAACCACAGATGTCAACAATTTCAGATTCGTAATGAGCAAACCATTAAAAGTCTCCCAAAACAGAGAATCTCAGTAATTTTGTAATGGCTTGAATTAGCAATTGTTGAAATAATCATGAAAAGTATTTTACCACAAAAATTTTAAATCCATTCTAAAATAGGTATTGTAATATAAAACCAAAAATAATTGTTAATTTTGTTTTAAGATGGAAACTATTAATTAACATCTTTTAAAAATCTCCAATGTTGATAAAAAAGTGCAAGTGAGCGAACAGATACCTATCATGTTTGTATTTAAAAACGCTTCAGGTGCCAATTAATTACTACATTCACTCCTATCATGAATAAAAATTTCACGTGAAATTTGTTTACTTTTCACATTTTCCTATTTAAATTCAATGTTAAAAAAATGAAAGTGAACAAATTTCACGTGGAATTTTTCTTCACGATAGGGGTGATTAAGTTTCTTTTATCGGGTAACTTAATTAGGAATGTTTATGTACATACATATATATGTATGTATGTATGTTTTTGAAGCATCAAGTAGATGAATTGATGGTACAGAGCAATGAAGGTCTGAGATGTTCTTAAATTCCATTTACTTCTCTGGTGTTTTAAAAGGAAGAAGCTCGGCTAATATTTCCAGCATTTATGTTAATTTCTAGAAAATTTCCTAGCTCATTTACGACATGTTTTTTGGTATGAGCACTTTCTCAAAGAGTACCCATCACATTTTTCGGATACCAAATTATTGTTTACAAAGAATATTTGGAGGGTCTTTAAAGAAATAAAGTACTCCAAATTGCAAAGTGTCTTATTTACTAAAACTATTTTATAACTTATTTAACCGAGCAGAGTAGTGAAATCAGACAAGAGCCTATGGCGGGAACCAAACCAGCAGACCTCACTCAAATTTATATTCTTTGTCATATTTGTAAATAAAATGTATTCCATTCCTTTCGAAACTTAAACAATATAAAGCCGAAAAGCCAGCGCTAACTTTATAAATTCGCTCAAGATTCAATTGATAATTGTAGGTGAAGATTAACAAATTTGAATTAAAAGTTTACTATGGGTTAAAAATTGTTGGGAAGTTGGGAAATATCCACTAAAATTTTAAAACAATTTAAGATTTTAGGAATTTTTTTACATGATATTTTTTCATATTATATTTAAAAAATTGGCTTCAGCCACTATGACAAATACTCTCTAAAAGTACTAATACATATGTATTTTTAACCAGTTCACTGCATTTATCCAAATTTTTGTTAATTCTATATTGCAGTATCATCAAGTCGATTACATATATCCTTACTTTACTAATGATGAATTTGTTCAAATTATAAACAGATCTTGATAACTGCTATTGGTTACAAATATTATGTTTATTTCCAATCTTATTAATGCCACGTACGCATACAACTAGAATAGCATAAAATAAATAGACAAGAATGATTAAACCAAGCAAAAGATCAAAGTACATTTTTATAATGAGTTTTAAATAATTTTAGCGAAAAACTAAAAAAAAAAATAAAATAAAAATACTTCGAACACGAAACAAAGTTTTTAATTGTGCCTCTTGTTGCTTAAAATTAGCTTTTAGTTTATAAATTAAAAATACTCTTACATGTAGTACGAGTATGTATAGATTTACAAAAAATTCAGTTGTGCAATAAAACTGCACAGTGGAAATTTTTGAAAAAAATTAATGGATGCCCGATTTCGTTAAAAGTCTAATAAACGTTTGTTTATGCGGTTTCAGCGCCACTTCTGCCAATTTGCATCCATGTGAGTGAGTTTCACAATAATAAAACACTGATCTATACATACATATGTATATACGAGTATGTATGTATGTTTATCGAAACTCTAGTTAAGCTACGAGTATACAAAATTTGCTTCCCATAACGGAAAACTGCGAAAGGTACAATATGTAAAGTTCATACGTTAAACTTGAAATCTGTTCCACTTTTTTTCTAATATCACCCACTGTACGCTGTATTTTTTTGTTTATTAATTTGGACTTTTACATTATTTCTGGTTTTTATAAATAAGTTTTTGACTTTGTGTTTCTTAATTTTGTTTGTTTTTTTTTTGTCATAAGAACGACAAGAGAGGAATAGAAACAGAGATTTTCTTCGAATCTTAATAGATACACAACAATTGGAAAAACTTGTTATACCAATGCCAATGATGTAGGGATCACAATTAAAATGCTATAAAAACTACGAAAAGCTAACAAATTGTCATTGTTCTGACAAATACAAATTGAATTGGAAACAAAACAAATAATAAACATATTTAATAAAAATTAAAAAAAAACTAAATTGTTAAGTCAACCAAAGAATATTTTTTTATGGTAATGTGAAAATAATTAATAATTTCAAATCGAAATAACTGAACTCCCTTATTAATAATAGATATTTTATAGTTTTGTAAAACACACTTTGAACAGTTTCAAATAAAATTTTAACAGCAAAAAATTCTCTGAATCCAATAATTATGTTTAAATCAATCTATATTTGTTATTTTTCCTGTTACAGTAACGACTGTCGATATCTTTGAATACATAAATAAAACAAGTAAGAGTGCGATATTCGGCTGTGCCGAATCTTAAATACCCTCCACCTAAACGTAATAAGAAATACAGAAACTACACTAGACTAATTCTGTGTTTTCTATTCAGTCTTAGTGCAAATTTTATTAGTATTTGATATATTGTTTGAAAGACAATTTTACGACCAACATAATTTATGTTAAATATTTTGAAATTTTGTCTAATTTTCACTATTTTTAATCGATTTAATTACCAATTCTTACCATAATTTACAGAGTCTGTCTGATGTTCATAATAATCTTGAGTGTAATTTAACAAACAGAGTATAAACAAGTAAGAGTGCTATATTCGGCTGTGCCGAATCTTAAATACCCTTCACCTAAGCGTAATAAGAAATACAGAAACTACACTAGACTAGAATATCCTAATTCTGTGTTTTCTATTCAGTCTTAGTGCAAATTTTATTAGTATTTGATATATTGTTTGAAAGACAATTTTACGACCAACATAATTTATGTTAAATATTTTGAAATTTTGTCTAATTTTCACTATTTTTAATCGATTTAATTACCAATTCTTACCATAATTTACAGAGTCTGTCTGATGTTCATAATAATCTTGAGTGTAATTTAACAGAGTATAAAAAAGGGGTACAATTCGGTTTTAGTGATTTTGCTCAAAAAAAAAAAAAAAAACAAAATCAAATAGGGCTTTTAGAGGAGATACCAGCAAAAAAAAATTCTTTGGCGGTCACGCCTATTTTCGAGGGGGCGGGCCCTTAAAGTTGAAAATATATAGGCTTATATCTCGGGAACTACTGGGTGTCTGATAACTTGTAATACATTAAATAAAAGGTATTAAAAATACCTTTCGAACGATATATATCATGATTATAAAATATGGACCGAATATGGGTTAAATCCGAAAAGAATATTTTTTGACCCGAATTTATTTGTTTTTTGGAAATCGTTCTATATGGCAGCTATGAAAAATTATGGGCCGATCTTCTTAAATTTTGGAACAGTTATTGTCATGCATATGAGGATATTTCACGTCGAATTTCAACATAATAACGGTATATTTAAGATATATATTAGTATTAACGTGGATTTTGGGAGTGGACCTTATGTGGGGAATATAGTCAAATATGGACCGATATTCTCAAAATCCAGCAGTTTGATTTTGGGCATGTATGTAAATGATCCGTGTAAAATTTTGGATTGGTACCCTTATTTATAAGAGATTTATGAGTATTGAAGTGATTTTCGGAAGAGGGCTTTATATGGGGCATACGGTTAAAAATAGACCGAAATTCACAAAATTTTGTGGAATGATTTTTGTATATATTAAAATGATCTGTGCAAAGTTTTGAGTCGGCACCGATATTTATACAATATATATAGGGATAAATGTCTTTTTCAGAAATGGTCCTTGTATGGGAGCTATGACCAGTTGTGGGCCGACTACCATACAATTTAGTACAATAATTTATTTGCCTATAAAGAGTATTTATGTCAAATTTTAGCCGTTTAGCATTATTTATATCTGTTTTATGTGAATTTTGTAAGTGGATTTTATATGGGGTCTATGGTCAAATATGGACCGAACTAAAAAAAAATTTCGGTTTGTGATTTCTTTTTGTATAAAACTTATTTTTGCTGAATTTTGTCTTGATATTCCAATTTTATAGGCATTTATTTATCATTAAGCCATATTTCGGGAATATATATATTTGTATGGGGGCTATGAGAAATCATGGACCGATTCTTACTATTTTCTGCACACTTTCTTTTTTTATTATAAAAACAACGTGTACAAAATTTAATGGTATTATCTGCAATATATTTCAAAATATTGCAATAAAATGAACAAAAAATATCAAATTTTTATGGAGGTTGTCTCACATATTGGTTCATAACTCTGGTTGGCCTAAACCGATGTTGCTGATTTTAAATAGCAAACTTCTCGAAAGCATATCTGACAGAATTATTGAAGATTTGGATCCCGAATATATATACAGACAGGCGGACATGGCTTAATCGACTCCGCTATCTATAATGATCCAGAATATATATACTTTATAGGGTCTCATGAAGGTGAAGGGTATAATTAAAGGGTTTTCCAAAACTATATTTTTTAACAGAAATTTATTGGCCACTTTTAAAAAATGTGTATTCAATAAAAGTTGATTTTATTTGTTTACACACAACTATTACTTATATATTGTTTTTCTTTTAGCCTATTCGATTCGTTAAAAGAACGATATTTTGACTTTATAGAACTAATTTTATATTTTAATTTGAAACAAAATTTGTTGAACATTTAATATTTTGATATATTGGATCCGTAATATAATTCGATTAAAAGTTGTGCAATGCACAATATTTCAAATAATAATTATTTTTGTTTTAATCGATTAGAGATTCTACATTAAGATTATGTTTACCATTTTTCGAACTACATACATATGTAGATATATATTTATAACCAAATTTGCATTCCTACTTGTTTTGAATAATTTGATATGTCTTTGCAAAGTTATGTTATCAATAGATTAATTAGACTTAGATTAACCTCTACACCATTTCAAGTGAACTTTAAGAAAGTACAAATAAAAACTGAGAACATCAAAATGATAATATTGAGAATATACAAACTGAAAACGAAAAAAATACAACAATGACCTAAATTGATATTGGAAAATAATATATTTATATTTTTACAAATTCATACTTGTATATATATAAATATATATATAAAATCTTTCTTCTAATACTTGCAGATTTTACAGAAAATCGATTCTGTACTCAAAATTTCTATAAATATATTTTTCGTTTTTATGTCTAGAATCTGAAATATACTGAAACATGCCAGTTTTAAATTGGGGTTTTGGGTTAATTTAATTTGATTTTCCATCTTCAATCTTGAGTTTCTTAATTTCAATTTATATTTTCTCGATATGAAATTGGATTGATTTGTCATATTCATTTTATATTTTCTCAATATTAATTTGGATTTTCACAATTTAAACTTTAAATGGTGCAGTGGTACTTAAGTTCTTCATATTAAACTCAAAGTTCACTAACTATTTATTGCAATAATTTATAACTAGTAAACTTCTTAGCCTAGAACAGAAAGCGCGGTATAAACATAAAACAGTTAAGTGTTTTGGAAACTTCCATCTGTTCTATGAACACATGTTAAATTTCTTTTTGATCTGGCAACTTCTTCATATAGCAACAGGTGTTCAAAAAAGACGGATCCGCGATTTTTTTTACAATGGAAAAATTAGAAATTCGTGGTGTCATTAAATATTTAAATACAAAAGGTTTATCGGGACAAGAAATTCATGATGATATGTTGAATGTGTTAGATGAAAGTGCTGAATTTAAACGACAAGCAATGAGGATGAACCTCGTAGTCATGACGTTTAAAAACAGCAACAACAACAGGAATTGTAGCCAAAGTGCATGATATGATATTAAATGATCGACGAATAAAAGTGCGTGAAATCTCAAATGATCGAGTCCATTTAATTTTTCATGAAGAACTACACATGATGGGTGCCGCATTTGTTAACAGTCGACCAAAAATGCACGAGAATGGACACTACAGTCGTTTCATAACTGTGGATGAGACATGGATCCATCACTATATTCCAGAGACAAATGAACAATCCAAGCAATAGACTGAAGCTGGAGAAAGTTCCCCAAAGAAGGCAGAAACAATAGAATCGGCTGGTAAGGTTACGGCAACGGTATTTTGGAACTTCAAAGGTATTTTATTGATTGACTATCTGCAAAAGGGTAAAACAATAAATTCAGAGTACTACTGCAACATTTTGGATCAATTAAATGTAAAAATTCGACACAAACGTCCTGGCTTACAACACAAAAAAAAATTTATCAACACAAATGAACTGTTTGTTTTTTAACAATGGCTAAAATCAACGAATTAAAGTACGAGTTTATTGACCACCCACCTTATTCTCCTGATTTAGCTCCCAGTGACTTTTACCTGTTTCCAAATCTAAAAACATTCCTAGCTGCCTAGCGTTTTACCTCAAATGAAAATGCAATTGCTAGATAAGCGTTGGACTTAGTGTATTGAAGTTTCAGGAGATTATATTCAAAAATAAAAATGGTTTTGAAAATTTATTCTTTCGATCCCAGCTTATTTTATGCAGTGCAATTTTTGTTTTTAAAGCTCCATAAAAAGAAAACTAACCAAATCTTAAAAAATTGGTCTCATTTGAAAGAAAAAATGTTAAAGTCTAACAACCAAAATAATTTATTGCATAAATGTACATTTTAATATATTAAAACTAAAACAAAAAAGTGTTCGTTTTTCGACTTTCGAAAATTTTAAATTAAAACTGGCAATTACATGATTTCATATTTGATATGATAGCCTTTATTAGCTACAACAAATTTGAGGCGATTTGGCAAATTTTGTGTTTCCTTATGCTGATTTCCAAAATTGACCATATATTTTCGATAACGTTAAGGTCTGGTGACTGTGGTGGCGGTGTCATCAAGTGTGGCCACGTTTTCAGAATACCCGATTTGTGCTTTGGATTGTTATCCTGGTAAAATCGAATATCTGATCTTATATCCAAGTTCTCTGCGCTTTCCAATAAGTTACCTTCAGAATCTAAAGTTACTTAAGCTTGTCATTGGTTGTTTTAACAAATGTTAAATTCTCAGCTGGCATACATGCCCAAACCATGACACTGACACCACCATCCTTAGGTTTTATTTGTTAAATCCTGTATTTGGTTTCCGCCAAACATACGACATCCCATCTGCACTGAATATGTTAATCTTAAATTCATAAGCGAAACTGACCGAATTCCAAAATGCAGATTCCTTGTAAACATATTCTTTGGCGAAATTTAACCTGCACAGACTGTTTTTAGGCCTTATAAACGGTTTCTTCCGTGCCATTAAAATTATGTTGGCGCAAGAAAAGACGAACAGTTCCAACAAAACATTGTTTGGCCAGGTCAGCTTCAACTTCGAAAGTCAGTTGTAAAGTTTTTATTTGCCCTTGTTTTTCTTCAAATGTGTCTCATTTCCGGAAAAGAAAAAAATAGAAAAACTAAAATTTTTGCAGAATATGCTTTTTGTTTGTTAGACTATGACATTTTTTCTTTTTTAGGTTTTTGTTAATTTTCTTTTTATGGAGCTTTGAAAACAAAAAATGCACTGCATAAAATGTGCTTAATAATAATTTCATTAAAATTTTATTTTTTTTTTAAATTACGATCTCAAATGTCTTCCGATTTTAAATTGGTTTTGACAAGATATATTTGCCCAAAAGAAATTTATTGATAAGTTTTTTTGTGTACAATAAATTAAATGCACCTTATTATTTAAATGTTTCCTGAAACCATGAGAACTTTTTTACATGAATCAGCTGTGTGTGTAACAGACTATTCATAAATACACACAAAATCTATAGTTTTGATTATTTATATACAATAATATTCAACTTATTTAAGTCGTAACAACTTCTAAGCGTTTGTGTTAGAACGCTGTTCTTTTGTAGGTCAGTGGAATCGAACCATATAATTGAGTTTCTCCACTAATGAGCGTGAGTATATGTATGTATGTGTCTCGAATTTGTAATTATCAGCATGGCCCTGAAAATGAAATCGCTGAAAGTGAAATAACGCACTTAATGATTCAATTAAACAATATAGAATTAAATAAAGAATATTTTGTAATCAAATATTGTCATATGTTTATATACATACATACATACATACATATGCTGTACATTACACACATAAATACAAACATACCTTTAAGTTTAATAAATAATAAATGCAATGACATTTACGAGTATGTAGATTTAAAATTGAATTGCATTTGATGTACTTACTCATAGACTTATTAATATGGATTATGAATGAAATGTTTCCAAAACATAAAAGAGCATTGACTGCGCTACATTTTCCATATACAACAAATACATATTAATAACAAAACAAACCATATCGAACTGAGAAGCATATAAAATATACATACATACACGTACATATGTATGTATGTATGTATGTATGTATATTCAACAAATTATTTCCTAGTTAAAGTGGTGATTTGGACCTTGACTTTGAAAAACGTACGTACCTTAGTCACATATTCGTAGTTAATAATGGTCATTGATACAACACAGTGACACACGGACCCACAGACGAATGGACAAAAAGCAATAGAACACAATTTGTACTATAATGACAAAAACATTTTTGCACTATAGATTGGTGGCTACCTCCTCATTAATATTCAAATCGCATACGTTTTAAACATGATTTTAATTTCAATTTCTTGCTTTTTAGTTTGTTGGTAGATATTTTTCTTATGTGTTATTATCATTTATATTTATTTACATAAACACGTAAATTTAAACATAATACAGATATGTTGGTTATTTTATATGAATTTGTATGTAATTACATAGTAGTAACTATTAATTTTGTTGGTCCGTGATGTCTGAAAGTAATGAGATACACTTACAGATTGTTAAGTCCGAATTTCTTTTTGATTACTATGGCTAAAGCTCAATCAAACAATGTTGTCAGATCTGGCAATATGCTAGCAATATACTGACATTGAAAATTGTTAGGAAAAGGTAAATTGTCAGTTCAGACGACTGTAAAAAAACCTTACAATTTATTTGAATATCTTTGGAAAGTTTTTATTCAACGCAAATAGCATCTCATAACCTTCGCCGTTCCGGTAGGATTTTAGCATCAGCCTTGATTTTTTGTCGCCTTTAGAGCCTGTTTGTAACTGAATAGGAAAATGCAATTCAATTGGTTCATAGCTTCACTCTATCACACAGAATTCATTAATTAAAACGTCGCTATCCATTAATTATGCTCTTTAATTAATTTGTTAAATTTTCTTTCCCTTTTTTAAATATTATTGATACAGACTTTTGTTTGTATATACATATGTATATATACAGAGTTGCAAGTATTTAGAAATAATTTCTCTGCCAATGTTGACATAAATCACTTGACAGCTGACAAAATGGCAGCCAGTTAAAAAAGTGCTGCCAACTTAAAGTTCTATACATCTAAAAAAAACACCCTATACAAATAATTCTCAAATCAAAAGTTCTATATTTTCCTATAAAAAATAGTTTGTTAGCTTAGTTTTTACAAACGATTACAGTACAACAATATTTTTGATATCAGTAGTCGATATATGCTAAAATATATCTATACGAGGTCTGATAAAAAAAATAACCGTTATTTTGAATTTTTTCAAAAAGTATTTCTTTATTCATCAATAAATATCTTCAAAGTAATCCCCCTCAGATGTTTTTAATACACTTATGCCAGCGTTAATTCCAATCCTCGAAACATTTCTGGAACGCGCTTTTTGGTATCGCCAACATCTTCTGTTTCGATTTCTCTTTTATCTCCTCAATCGTAGCAAAACGCTCGCCTTTCATCGGTGTTTTCAGTTTTGGGAAGAGGAAAAAGTCAGTGGGGGCCAAGCCCGGTGAATACGGTGGTTGAGGCATGATAACGGTTTTGTTTTTGGCCAAAAATTCACGCACAACCATCGATGCGTGAGCTGGTGCGTTATCATGGTGCAAAATCCATTATTGGTTTTTCCACAATTCTGTGCGTTTCCATGCGACGTTGTTTTTGCTCAAAATTTAGCAATTTTGGAACAATCTTCGCTGCCGCACGTTTCATGCTTAAAACATCCGTAAAAATTGCTTGGCAGGACCCGAACAATATGCCAACATCATCAGCAACCTTTCGGATAGTGATTCGACGATTTTCCAAAATCATTTTCTTCACTGCTTCAATGTTTTCATCGGTTGTTGACGTGCTCGGGCGACCAGGACATCTTCTCGGCCTTCCTTAAACCGATTATACCACAATTGAACTTGTGTTCTGCTCATAGTAGACTCGCCAAACGCCACAGTCAACATTTCAAATGTCCTTGCGCATTTATTTCATTTTTTTACACAAAATTTAATACAGTTTCGTTGATCCATTTTTTTCGAATAGTAAAAAATCGAAGAGCACACCAAAACACGACTAAACTTTTTATCTGTCAAAAACAAACTGCCAATCCAAAATAGCTGATATTACCAACATATGTATATAATAGACATGTGTACCAACATAACAGAAAAAAAATGCGAAAATCGAACATACGTAGCTCACGAAATTTGAAAATAACAATTATTTTTTGATTAGACCTCGTATATATGTATATAGTGAACAAAAGATATAACAACCAAGTAACGGGTCCGCCATTTAACTTTTTTTTGCAACTAGTGCTTATTTCGTTAATGGTAACCCTTCGCTCATGTCTGATTTGACAGATAATTAGTTTTATCCTTCCTTTTCAGATGAAGCTCATTTTGATCTTGGCGGGTATGTAAACAAGCAAAATTGTCGCATTTGGGGCACAGAAAACCCGCACGCATACATTGAGGCATAATTGGGCCATTTTTCTTCGAAAATGAGCAAGGAGTGGCCGTTACAGTCAATGGCGATCGTTATCGGCCCATGTTGAACGATTTTTTTTCACAAAAATTAAAGAGGAGGATATTGGCAACATTTGATTTCAACTGGACGGCGCTACGTGCCACACAGCCGAAACTAAACTCGATGTTTTGCGCCCTGTTTTTGAAGATCGCATTATTAGCTGCAGAGCTGATGTCGTTTGGCCAGCTCGGAGCTGCGACTTGACACCGTTGGACTATTATTTGTGGGGTGCCGTCAAAGATAAGTGTTACGCCGACAAGCCAGAGACAATTGACGCCTTAAAGGACAATATTCGTGAAGCCATTGGTGAAATACAGCTGCACACAATCGATAATGTGCTTAAAAGTTGGACCGATCGTGTAGGCTACTGCATGGCCAGCCGAGGCAGCCATTTGAATGAAATTATTTTCCATTATTAACCGGAAGGATTGTACTTTCAAATAAAAAGAGAAATTTGAGAAAATATTCAGTAGTTTTTTTATAGCATTTTCAAAAAAAAATGTTATTTGACGGACCCTTTATTATCTAGCAAAGCAACTTCAAATATGATACAAGAGCCCCAATGGGACTCATCGGAGCATCTTCTGTACCCGTTGCGTTCATATATTAGGGTTTGCAAAAAGTTATCACGTGATGTGAGTAGAATTAATCTGGTTGCATACTTACTTAATTGACGCGGGAGGAACGATTGTGTTTGTGGGATAAACGTTTATTTCACTTTAGCATTTGAGTTCATAAGCTCACAAGTAGTAAATGCAATATATCGTAATTATTTCTGCATAAATATTACAATCAAACTTGGATGAGTTTCACATGTTTATTCACTACATATGTATGTAGTATATATGGATATGTTTGTGTTTTATAGGATGATCATGATCATGATGTTCGTGTGTATGATCTCGTATCTACATACATATAAAAATAAATAAATAACAATCAGCAGGCATGAGTAATTCGTTCTAAGCAGTATATTTATTACCTTCTTGACCCACTAATTGTTGATTTCAAAATACATATGTATATTTTTTACACGTTTCATTACACCTACATACTATGTACTTTTTATTTGTAACAGTAAAAAATATACTTAACCGGACACTGCATTGATCGAAAGTGTCACGCCACTGTCAATTGTGTATCAACAGCGTCTCATCCACTGAAAAGTCCATTATTGTAATTTAATTATGAATTTGAAAATGAAAATGAAAAAATACCGTAAATACGATTTCTCTAAAGACTTTATAATAAATAAAGCGCATCAAATTGCGCTTTTGTTGCATAATAAAATTTAGTTTAGTTTACTTGACATGAGATTTGACGTTTGCATCATCAGTTAAATTACAATTGTCTGATTGTGTGATTGAGGGTGGTTTTATTTATTATATTACAAACTGTGGTTTTTAAATACAACCATGAATCCATGCGGTTTAAATAAGTTGTAGACGAAATTTAATTGGTATAAATTATTTTAAATAAAAGTTATTGTAAATTTTTATAGACTTATCACATCATATGTGACTTCAATATATCTAAACTTTTCTAATTTAGGGGACTCTCAACAATATAAATTTACAGACATACATATATGGTGTTTTCAAAGTTACATCATTACAAAAATAGTAATCAATTTTATCCATGCATTACAATTTTGAATTTCTAGATTTCCTTTTGAAGAAAAGACGCCAACTCAAAAACCTGCAAAATGTTTTATCATACTCTTCACCTTCATGAGAAGGGTATATGCAAGGTGAATTTAAATACTAGGTGATAGCGTAGCGCCAGCTGATTATTCATGGTGAATTTGAAAATGCCAAAAAGTTATATAAAAAAAAAACTTTTTGACAGTGACGAAAGTTTTTCATATAGAAAAATGCCTGTTGTTCTTGCCTTGTTGTAATTGTTGTAGCAATGCGGTCACCTGGTATTTAATTTCACCATGGGTATATGTATGAGTTTGTCATTCCGTTCGTAATTTCCACAATATAATTTTCCGACCCTATAAAGTATATATATTATGGATCCTTTAGATAGCGGAGTCTATTAAGCCATGTCCGTCTGTCTGTCTCTTGAAATCAATTTTCTGGAGTCCCCAGATATCTTCGGGATCTAAATCAGGAGCTTCCAAAAATTTTTTCGTTGTGTATTAGTGAGTACCAGAGAGTAATAAAATTGAGAGAATTAAAGCCGCAGAAAAATGTTAGTAATATACATATTTTATAATTTGCTATGTATGTTACTAAAAGCATTTTTGACCGCACAATATTTTTTGAGTGTCATCATCTGTTAACCTGAAAAAAAAATAACATAGCATCCGCTAGACATGTGCACTTGTCGAAGTCACATCGACGACTGAATTGAAGAGCATAAAAATATGTCTTGGTAGTGGTATGCACAATTGTACTATGAAATGGAAGCCCCTGATCTAAATCTTCAATAATACTGTCAGACATGCTTCCGAGAAGTTTGCTATTTAAAATCAGTAAAACCCGTTCGTGTATTATTGTTACGAACAAACTCATCAACAGATGGCGTTGATCACACAAAGTGTTTTAATATTGTTACGAACAAATTCATCAACAGATGTTTATCGACATAATTATGCATAATATAATTATGCATCCACAACAAAGGTGAAGAGTATATAAGATTCGGCATAGCCGAATATAAAAATCGTACTTATTTTTTATATCATTATGAATTACAAAGTTTATTTTTATCCAGAATCTCAAAAAACCGAAAAACACCGGTCTGTTGTTTTTGGCTATTTTATTTTATTATTATTATTATTATTATTACAGAAACCAAAAAGAAATATAGAGAAAGCTATCAAAACTTTGATTATATGTTGTTAACTTACAAAAGTAAGATTTTGTGACAGTCATAGCTCAATTGAAAGTTTTATTGTCTAGAGATATAGTCAATATTTTTCAACAAATTGGAATGTTTCCAATTGCAAGGTTCCCCCATACTCCACAATTAATGTAACTAGTATTATTTCAAAGAAATACCCTGATCGATTTTTAAAATCTAACTTTCCGATTTTTATTTCACATAATAAATTAGAATACTAGTGTGTAAACAAGATTTATTAATATGTATAACGACTGATTTTAATAATATTTTAATTTTGCAAATCCCTTAAATTTAAGTTAAATTTATTTGTTTTATTAGGAACTACATATTTTAAAATATGCATAATGTCTCCATATATTCGTATAAACATACATATTTGTTGCATAGTAAGGCTAGCATTTTAAACATTTAAGGCAATTAAGTATAACCCCGATATTAATAGCATTAAATGCACGCTGTGATACTGTGGTTTGAATTGTTAATTATTTTAATTGCAGTAAAATAAATTTCTATTTATTCTCAGTTGTTGCATGTAAAAAATAAATAGTTTCTCTATTTCTTGTATTCTTTCATTATAGTGCCCTCTTTGCCTACGTTAAATTGTTAACACTGATTAAGAAATATGAGAAGAAAAATTTCACTATTGCCGATATATTCCAAATAAATGTGGCCGATTCTCCCGACAAGGTTGCCATTGTAAGTGAAACACAGTCATGGACTTTCCGTCAATTGAATGAGTTCTCAAATCGTATAGCGAACGTTTTACATGGTCATGGCTACAAGAAGGGCGATGTTGTCGGATTGCTATTGGAAAATCGTCCAGAATTTGTTGGCACCTGGTTAGGTCTGTCGAAAATTGGCGTCATTACCCCTCTTATCAATACCAATTTACGTGGTCCTTCTTTGTTGCACAGCATCACTGTCGCAAAGTGCAGCGCCTTTATTTATGGCGAAGGATTCGTAGAGGCAATCAATGACATTTCAAAGGAACTTCCATCAAATATTGCATTGTATCAATTCAATAACGAAGCCAATCAGCCGGTCAATGGCACCGCAAAGGATTTGACAACATTGTTGGATGCTGCTGTTAAGGATAAATTACCCGCTTCAGTGGATCGTCCAACACATCACGATAAATTGGTCTATATTTATACATCGGGTACTACTGGTTTACCTAAGGCTGCTGTCATCTCTCATTCTCGGTGAGTAACTGTACAGTTACGGTGAATATTTTACATAATTATTAATGTATTTGATTTCAGCTACCTATTTATTGCTGCTGGTATTCACTTCACCTTGGGCTTTCAACAGAAAGATATTTTCTATACGCCACTTCCTTTGTATCACACAGCTGGCGGCATTATGAGCATGGGTCAGGCAATGATATTTGGTTCAACTGTTGCCATACGCAAGAAGTTTTCAGCCTCCGGCTATTTTGCTGACTGTGTCAAATTTAATTGTACGGTAAGTATACATTTTATAATTTTAGTTACAATTAAATACTTAATTGCGAAATATATACTTATGTAAGATAAACTCCAATGGATAAATCAAAAGATATACCTATGTATAAGGTTCCGTAATATGTTTGTTATAAATGTAGGTTAACGTAACTTACTTGCTTTAATAAACTATTTCAGAGGCATTGGCTATTTTTTCTTTATTTTTATATCTCTTACCACTATTTAATTGAGACGCTAAAGATGGATTCACCCATTCGTTCTGAACAAAATATTTGTTCGGACAAAGTTTTTTT
Organism: Bellardia pandia; assembly: GCA_916048285.2. Taxonomy (NCBI): domain Eukaryota; kingdom Metazoa; phylum Arthropoda; class Insecta; order Diptera; family Calliphoridae; genus Bellardia; species Bellardia pandia. The sequence continues at coordinate 68,789,713 of OU696533.1, forward strand.
CATATAAAGTTTTACGTCTCTCTTTTTGAGAGAGAGAAACTCATAATAAGGCTAAAAACAGCTCACTTGGGTCCATAGTGTTGATCCTATTGTGTTACTGCAGAGATCTCTGCTTCAAGTACAGAACAGAAATCCGGAAGTCTAAAATAGGATTTGATCCCAAATTCTTCAATGTAGAATCCACCACCAACTCTATTTCCCCTTTTGGAGCCGTCACTAAAAATCATTATTGCTTCATTGGGGGTATAGAGCCCATCTAGCCATGAGATCCTATTCGGGATACATGTGGAGAATAGCAGATCGAAAGATGGTTTCGGTATGCACTACCCGACGTTGCTATGAGCATCCTCACAGTGCCTCGTTATAACAGAGTGACCATGGTCCGTTTGAATCCATGAGTAGCCAGCGTTAAGCCTTACAGCAGAGTTAAGAGCCAGTTGCCATCAAATCCACTGGTAACCAGTTCAGCAAGTAAACAGTGCCTTTGGAGGCATTGTTCTTACCGCGCCTGTAATCAGGATGGCACAATTCCTCAGTACACGTTCAACTGCATGTCTATGTGAGGACTTTTGAAGTAATTTTTACGAGGATTACAAACTTGGTGTTTAATAAATTATATAAAATGAAAAGTTGTTTCAATTCGTCTCAGTAACAGGCCACCAACAATAATATCTAAACATATTTCTTTGTCTTTTATATATATTCAAGTAATCAAATAATATTTTTTTTTCAGATTGGTCAATATATTGGTGAAATGGCTCGTTACATTTTAGCCACACCTCCATCCGATAATGATCGCAAACATAAAGTTCGCTTGATTTTCGGCAATGGCCTTCGTCCTCAAATATGGCCTCAGTTTGTTGAGCGTTTCAACATTGGCAAGGTTGGTGAATTTTACGGAGCTACCGAAGGCAACGCAAACATTATGAATCATGACAACACAGTTGGTGCTATTGGTTTTGTCTCCCGAATTCTGCCCCAAATATATCCTATTTCGATTATTCGTGCTGATCCTGACACCGGTGGACCCATTCGTGGTCCCGATGGACTCTGCCAGTTGTGTAAGCCAAATGAACCTGGTGTCTTCATTGGTAAAATCATCAAAGGCAACCCGTCCAGAGAATTTTTGGGTTATGTGGATGAAAAAGCGTCTGCCAAAAAAGTGGTGTGCGATGTGTTTAAAAAGGGTGACATGGCATTCTTGTCGGGCGATCTACTGGTTGCTGATGAAAAAGGTTACTTGTATTTCAAGGATCGCACAGGAGACACTTTCCGTTGGAAGGGTGAAAATGTGTCCACCAGCGAAGTTGAGGCCCAAGTCAGTAATGTTGCTGGATACAAGGACACGATTGTCTACGGTGTCAATATTCCCAATACAGAAGGCCGTGCTGGTATGGCAGCTATTTACGATCCAGACAGTCAGGTTGATCTTGACAAGTTTAGCCAGAACCTGACCAAAGTTCTCCCTGCTTATGCAAGGCCACAATTCTTGCGCTTCCTCACAAAAATTGATCTTACCGGTACATTTAAGTTGCGCAAAGTCGATCTGCAAAAGGAAGGTTACAATCCCCATAATATCAGCGATGTTCTATACTATCAAACGCCGAAAGGTAAATACGAGCCACTTACCAAAGATATTTATGACAAAATCTGCAGAAACGAAATGAGGTTCTAAGAATAATGACGGTCGCCGTTCTCGTTGGTTTTTTTTGGGTTTCTTGTTAATTAATTATTAGATAAATTTATTAATGAATTTTAGCATTTCTATTCTCTTCTTGTTTCTAGTTTTTAGGGGAGTTCTGGGTTTCGTATGTATTTGCGAGAAATAGACTACATATTAAAATAAATTTAATTTTAGTAAACATTTTTTATTCTAGTTTTTGTTTTGTTATAACTTTATTTTTTATTTTTGTATGTTTAAAATAAATCTTATCTAAGTGTAAATTAATTATTACTATATGTATTTGTAAATTGTTTATTGATTTTTACTTATTTAATTTTATTTTGTGCTACGAGTCTCTAGTTTCTATATTTATTTCCCATTTTAAATTAAAAACAAATAAATAACTGTAAAAAGACTTTAAAGCATTAAATTGTGTAATACAGATTTTAACAACTCAAACAAAATTATCATCATCACTTTTATTTGTTAATACTTTTTCGTAACATTTAGAAAATATTACAATTGAATTTTGTCTTTTTAAATTCATTATAAATATGTATTTGAAAAAGTATTATAAATGATACAGCATTTTTATTATACATTCTTTTGAATGTATCTATGTATATCTATTTAGATTAAACAAATTATTAAATCACATTTATATTTGTCAATATAAATGTATTGGTTTATTTTGTTATCAATTGTTATAAATTGTATTAAACTATTATGTATCTTTGTTCACATACAAACATATATAAATATGTGTATTTTATTTGTTTCAAATGAAACGTGCACTTTTTAAAAATTAATTGAACTAGACTTAAAATCGTATAAAATGGTTTAATATATGTACAAAATTTCTCGAAAATGTCCTTATAATATTATTCTTTGGTTCCTATCGTCGATTGTCGGATTCATTTTTTTCATATGTAATAATTAAAGTAAACTGGAGCTTCCACTACGGTCACCATTGGTTGGTTGGTTTACGTGCTAGTTCACTACGTGCGAACACTTATGCTTGGTTTTCACTATGTCAGTTTTGTTGTCAAATTTTCCAAATTGTTATGAAATTACCAACAATTATGAAATTAAAACAATTGTTATGAAATTACCAACAATTTGGACAATTTGACAACAAAACTGACATAGTGAAAACCAAGCATTAAGTAGAGTCGAAGAGACCCCGTTTTAAAAGACCACACCACTCGTCAGATTTAATGTCGTATACAACATACTGTAGCTAATATGTGTGTACAAAAAAGTCGTGTCTTGCTAGACCCAACCTGTAGCTGTGAGATATCTCAGTAGGTCATTGAGTTTTGACCCGGCTACCTCATCAAGGTTGTTCAATGTATAGTTTCCCATGAATTTATGTCTCTTGACACACAGGGCTGGGCATTCGCAGAGAAGGTGAAAAATCGTTTCCTCCTTTTCCCTATCCTTACAACTACGACAATGGTCGTTAAAAGGGAGTCCCAGGCGATTTGCGGTCACGATTAGTAATGTTAGATCAATTTTTAAAACTAATAATTACAACAATAGTTGCATGCTACGTTAGGTGTGTAACATCACTTTTTATTATACCAACAAGCTTAGAATAACTTTGAGTAGATTTACCGATGTAAATCCTTCTGTCTGTATGTGTGTAAAAATTTAGGTCAATGTATAGGCGTATTTTAAAGATGATTATATTAAAATTGTACAAACTCTGATGTGGATATTGAGATGTACAATACTCTCCTAATCAAGTTCCGGATTAATCAGGGGTGTCATAGAAACCGATAAGAAAAAATGCTTTGGTGTCATAGGGCACTGCTACACCAAAGCATTTTTTCTTGTCGGTTTTAAAACCAATTCTGAGAATATTGGTTTTTGTGACACCCCTGAATAAAAGGATTGAATCTTAATTGGCCGTAGTTCTGTTATTAAAGCATTAATTGATAAAAAATACTGCAAAATTTAAAAGTATATTAAAAAAACTGAAGAACAATAAAAATGCTTCACTGACTGGGACAAGTGCATTAAAAACTGTTAATTATGGGCTTAATTTTTTTGTTGTTAAAATTCAATTTCTAGAGCTTAATTGTTTATTGGAAGTGTTTTCGATACTTTTTAAAATGGACTCATTTCAGGGTTTTTTTGAACTCGTATGACACATATAAGTATCGTGATTTCAACTGCTTTAATCGAATCAAGAGAAAAACGCTTTTAGAGGACTAATTATAATCTAAAATTGAATTCATAAAACAACAATAAAACTTTTTAAAATTTTTCATATTATGGTTTTTGAATATTTATTAGATTAGCAGATAAAATCTGAAAATAAAATTACCTTATCAAATTAAGTTACCGTCAACAATTTGCAAAATTTTGTAAATTTTGAATGTAAAAATGTAAAATTCGGAGCTCAAGATTTTAATAAATTTTGCAATATTAGAATGCTTTTGTTATATGTACAAATGTAAAAGTACGGTCACACTTGACAAATATTTACTCTAAAAAGCGTAACAACTTGTTTTAGCACAAATTTGTATCACGTTGTTTACTCTTACAAGAGTTTTGCAAGATCAAACAGCGTCAAATAAAAATAAAACTAATTATTTGTTGTGTCTTGTCATAAATAAGCAAAGTTTTTTAAATAAATAAACAAGTTCGAATATATATTATTTGGTGGTTACGTCTTTTTCAGCAAATATGTGCCAAGTGTGGCAGTACCTTAAGTCTGCTACTTAAAAATATTTTTGTTGCAGTCGGTCCAGTATGATCTGAGTTATAGATTATAGAAAATTCTGCAATAATGAGTTTCATCTCAATAATCTTAAAAGAATATTTTGTTTGCATCGGTCCATAATTTTGACATAGCCACATACAAATACCACTTCCGAAAAGCATTTAAATGAACATACATCTTTTCTAAAAATGACTGTCACGTTGAAATTCAACAAGTATAATCAAAATGTATATTTAAATCGTCCTAACAAGTTTCATGATGATCGGCCCATATTTGACCGTAGTCCCCATATAAAGTCCAGTTCCGAAAATCACTTAAATGCGCATAAATTCCTTATAAAAACCACTATCAAGTTGCAATTTAACACAAATAGTCCATACATACATATGTATATAAAAATCATCGATCTCAGATTTATGATGCGCATAAAGCTCTTATTAGCATCAGCAGCAAGTTTAAATTCGATACAAATAGTTAATACATATATGTACACTCAAAATATTTTGTAGGTAAAATTAACTGAAAATGTAATTTAAAATAAATGAACATTCATTTAAAAACCGGTCAACTCAATTTTCATTTAAATTACATGAAAGGTTCATTTAATTTTCTATGTTAAAAAATTAACTGATAAGTAGATCGGGTTTTAAGTAAATTTTCAGTTATTTTAAATTACATTTTCGTTTAATTTTATATACAAAATACTTTGATGTAAACAACTGTCAATATTAAATGCAACTGAAAATCCGTATTAATGTGCACTTAGTTTTTTGAATAAATGTTAGATTCAGTTAAAAATAAATTTTCTTAGAATTTTAAATGTTTATTTAGTTAAAAACTGCACGGAATACTTCCTAAATAAACTACAGTCCGTTACTGTAATAATATTCTGAGTGTATATATGTAATTCGTCACTCTCAATATGATGATGATGGGGCCATATTTGATCTTAACCCCCATATAAAATCTACTTCAAGAAATCACTTAAATGTACATAAATCTCTTATAAATCTATAAATAGGTGATTTGGTGGTGGGTATTTAAGATTAGGCACAGCCGAATATTGCACTCTAACTTGTGTTTTTTTTTAATTCTTCATGGAATTTTTTTTGCCCCTATTGCCGTTCTCAACTCAACTAAGTTTGGTTGTCTGTCAGTCAACCCGACTTTAACTCTACATTAACTCTACTACATATAAGTTGTGAATGGAAAAACCGATTTTTGAAAGACGACCAAATTATTAAAAAAGTTGTGAACCGCAATAGGGGCATTTATTTCTAGTGTTAATTCTGCATTTTCAGTGTTATTATTTGGTTAATGAATGTATTTAAATATGTTTTACAACAAAAAGACTAATATTAAAACAGAAAATAATTAAAAAAACAAAAGGTACTCTAATAATTACACCGGGTTACAAAAACGAGCTTTTGTTCTGTCATATGAACCAAATATACTTTTTTGGAAAGGAGAGAAAAAATAAAAATACACGTATATCGGCGATTTTCATGTACAGGTCAGAATTTTTTTATATATAAAGTATAAAGCTCGTAGTGTCCGTCTGGCCACCTGTGTGAAAGACTTTGGATTGATTTTTAATCCTTTTTCCGTGATCCAATCCAAGACTCGTGGAAATGTCTGTATCACGTCAAATTTAAAAAAAAAATTATTTTTATCAAAATCTAAGAAGAAAAACGTAAGAAAATTAAAATATCTGTAAGCATAAATAAATGTTGGTCTTTGCCAACAGATTTGAAAAACAATAATTTTTGTTCTACTTATGTAAAAACAATACATAGTTATATGTATTGACATTCTGTATTTGAGAAATAGTCTCTCCATAATACTCTAAAGCTACGGTCACACTTGTCAAATATTTGCCGAAAAACACGTAACCACTAAATAAAATATATTTGAACTCGTTTATTTATTCACCCCTATTCTGAGTTTCGATTACGTCTCCGCATTCTGTTACGCTACGATCGAAAATTGGTATTCCAAACAAAAACTGAATCGAAAGAACAAGAAGAAGACAACAATGTTTACAAAACCAATTTGTTACTATGAAATGTGGAATAGAAACAAAGAAATGAGCAAGTTTGTTACTATTTTAATAATAAAAATAAAATAATACAAAAGGCTTGTGAATTAATAGTAATAAAAAGGTAATAATTTTTGTTTGCAAAATATTTAAGTGCTAAGAATCCTGTCAAGCTGGAGGTGGTATTTTTAATTTTTGTATTTGAAGGAGAAATGGAATCCATAGCAGTGGCTTTATTGGTGGAAGAGGATAACAACGTGACTCGGAACAAAGCTTGAAAAGAAAATACCTGAACTTCCTCCTTGGATTGTTTATGGTAGCCGCAAACAATATCCTGTTTTGTTGACATTAAACTTGACAGCTTTTCGTATTGCTCTGATGTCGTTGTTTTTGATCTGGAAAAATAAATAAATAGGCTGCCTTCCTGTTTGTAGTGACAGTAATTCAAAACTCCTTCGTTCTACCATTACACATTTGTTTAACCATGTTCTTTGTTGCTGCATATCACCTCTTGATTGGCCGTACAACAAAAATTTATATAAATCACTTTTTAAACATTTTATACTTACAGTTTTATTTATTTGTAATATTAAGCCTTCTCGGCAAAAAAAAAATATATTACATAGTAATAAAAAAACTACCTGAAATTTTAATTAAATTAAACACTTTTTAAGTTTATAGAAAGAGTAATCGAAAAAATTCCATTGCTAAAATATAAGCGAAGAAAAACGTAACTACGATCGTAATACAGAATACCTACAATTGCAAGAAACGTAGCGGAATCGAAACTCTGAATACCAAATTTGCCAAACGGAGAAAATTTCGATTCGAATCGAAACTCAGAATAGGGGTGATTATTTCTTGTTTACGTTCAACAAAGTCTCTTGATCGTCACAAAATATCTTGAGCGTCACACTTAGTTTTTTCTTTCCTTAAAACGCTTATAATTGCAGTTTTTTTTAAATACATTGTTACAATTGTTTTTTTTAACAAAAATTTACATATTTTCATCTTAAAATTTTAAAATAACTAGTCACTTAAAAAAAAAATTAAAAATCAAGGTGAATCGTGATTTTGTATTTATAATCGAAAGGGTGATTTTCGCAAAAGTCAATCTTGAGAAACAAAAGAACATCGTAGGTAGCTTGAATTTTAAATATTGTTGCATTTTTGGCGATTTTTTCTAAATTTAATAAAATAATTTTAAAAACTTTCTACCTCATGACAATTCCATTCATCTAATTTTCACGTCTGTATCGTTTTTGTGTCATTTTGCCAAATGAATGCTGAACAATAAACTCCACCGGTATTTCATATTATCTTGGCATATCAAATTTTTAATTAAAAATTTAAATTATTATTTTTTTTATAACTTAAATTTTAAAAATTTTCACACTTTCGCAAGCAAAATAGCATTCGAACTATTTACGAACGTAAGTATTGCTTTTGACGCTTGCTTTCGTCTTACATAATTTCATTTACGAAAACAATTTATTCGTAAATAAATTTCTGAATGTTCGTAAACAAAATTACGAAAATCGTACTACAATTTTTAGGAATTCCGCTTCGAATTGAAATGCACTATAAGCACCCGTGGTAAAAAAAAAGAAGAAGAAAACAATGAAGAGAGCTTTACTTCTTTCTTTTCTTCTTTTTGAGAAAAATATAAACATTCTTGATTTAAGTAAGTTTACACTAAAACGAAGAAAGTTATTCTTCGTTTCATTTTTACACGGTGCACAGTGGCACTTTTGCGGAAAAAATAGGGGTTTTCAACTTTTCAATTTTAAAATTTTAATGATTTGGTAAAGAAGTATTTGGATAAGAAAAATTCAACAAGGTTTTTCATGAACAGTGAAATTTTGTAGTTAAAAAAACTAACAGAAGTCAACGGAAATTTATTCAATGAAATTAGATTAAAATTACTGCCCAAATAAAGAACTTTTTTTGTGTGTAAGTTTATAGCTATGGCTTTTGTTTTATTTTTTAGTGAAAATATAGCACTTACTTTTTTATAAAAAAAATAATTACTAAAATTGGAAAAGTAAACTAATTATTATAATTTATCAAAAATTATACTAAAAAATATCAACTTTTCACTTTTTGATGGAAAAAAACTTTATGTGATTTGCCTTGCTTAGCCATCTAATTATAAAAAAATGAAAGGTCCGAGTCTGTACTTTCAATTAAGAAAAAAAAAACTACCGCCAATTACCGTCCCTTTTAGTAACATCGATTTTAATTTCAAAAGTCACTTCCAATATTTCATACAAATGGTCAATAAGACAAAAAATTGGGTATACTTTTAGGGTTTTGGGAATTAAAGCTTGAAACGATTTATAAGTGAAAAATTATTTTTGTTTGCGAATATGTAGGCGTAACTAAATTGAATGACATTTCAGTCGAAATAAAAACATATAGTTTTCACGGCTTAAAATATATTAAATTTCATTTATATACTTATATAGTTCATATTAATATGAGTACTTTTTCGTTTTTATACAAAGAATTAAGCGAGGAGCTTATTAACAGTGCTCGCAATGTTGATTCATTGACTGAATATATAAAATCGAGAAATTCATGTGTAACTGATGAAGATGTTGCATATGTGAAAAGAAATATATCGCAGCGGTTTTTACCTTTATTTAATAAAAGGTGGTTTGCCGCATTTCAAAACATTGCTCGTTTTTTTTGGCTTACAAGTAAGTTTTCGAGTAACAAGTGTAATAAACTATCTTATTATCTTTTTGTTATTTTTAAGATGCATTTGAAGTAGCATTGCCATGCATTGTTAAAGGTATGGTGCTTGAATAATATTACAAATAAAAACTAACACAATTTTTCGCCTGTTACATATTCAATTAAAACATTGTATATTATATTGGATTTTTATCAAGCTGAAAGGTATAAATAACCTCATTTGGTGTCTCAATATTGGCAACACCATTTTTTTTCTTTAAAAAACATTAAAAAGGGTTCATAACTGTATTTTATATCAATTTGTTTCAATGACTTAGGTTTTACACACTTTAACTTGGCATATACTTGACTAGAAAAGCGGCATGCATTTGTGCGATATTTTCGGTGTATTTGAAGGCTAATATCTTTCGAGGAGGGTTGTTGGGGATATTCTCTTCTTTTGTATGGATACAACAGATGTTTAACGTTTGAATAAAAATTAATATTTTTTAACTTATATTAAATTTTCATATGATTCTAGACAGGGAAGAAAAACACCTAAAATCTACAACTTTCAGTGGGCGTAAAATCTAAAGTAGGCGTGGCATCCCCAATATGTTTAATTTTTTTTTCATAAGGAGAATTTTTAAGAAGTGTCCCGAATTTCAAGTCCCTAGCTCCAAAAATAAAAATTTTGACAAGTGCAGTTATATGGGAGGTGGGTGTGGCAGTGGGCGGTTTTCCAAGATTTTTTCAAAATTTCTTAATTTAGCCCAAAGAAGTGTTTTTGCAAAATTTGATTGCTGTACGACCACTCGTTCTATTTTTTTTCAGGAAATGTATGGGATGGTGCCACTGTGCGGTGTGTCAATTGGCAAAGGCCTTGTTATTGATATCATGATTTGTTGACATTATTTTGAAATGCAATTTTGAATGTATATGAAACGCCCTCTGAACACATGTTTACACATTCTAAAAGTTTCGTTATTCATTTCAATATGCCTTCTCTCAGAATGTGTTCTAGAAGGCGTTCATACACATTCAAAGTTACATTTCAAAATAATGTCAACAAATCATGATATCAATAACAAGGCCTTTGCCAAGTAAAGTACGCGTGTAGCAGTAAAAAACCCTTCTTTTATTCAAAATCCTTTGTTTTACTTTTCTCAATGAAATTGAATTATTGTTTAACATACCTTTAATTACGCCTTGGATGAGGCATTAACTTGTAGACCTTCCAATTGCCCTTCTCAAGTAGGCCTACTAGCAGGCATGTAAACAGTAGCGAGTAGGCAATGCCGAATCTTATATACCCTTCACCTTTGTTGTAGATGCATAATTATATTATATACATACATACTATATATATATTATATTAATACACTTTGTTTGATAGTTTTTTTGATGAAATTTTCAGAGGTTTTTTGCTCATATCTCCCGTTATTTATGGACGGATTTTGCTGATTTTAAATAGCAAACTTCTCGAAAGCATGTCTGACAAAATTATTGAAGATTTGGATCCCGAAGATATCTGGGGACTTCAGAAAATTGATTTCAACAGACAGACGGACAGACAGACGGACATGGCTTAATAGACTCACCACCTAATGAGGTGTAGTTTTGAACTGAATTCGAAGACAGTCTTCAAAAAAAGAAAAGTATTATTAGATGAAAAAAGTACCAATTTCCGGTTTCTCGTTTGTATTCCAAAGTGTTGGATTTTAAAAAAAACTCTACTTTGTGGAAAGCAGTTGTGACTCAAATATGTTTCAAACAATGTTAAATACTTATGCGTTTAAGTGAACAAGATGAAACACCTTTTGACCCGTAGGTAATTTTCGGCCAATTTTGAACCCTTGTGCATATGGTACTAAAATATTTATAGCCAAAATCTTTTGCATGGACCTAATTCAAGTACATACATACATATGTACATATCTAACTAATGACTTATGTAGGTCATCTAAATTCTGACATTGTGAAATTGTGTCTTTATTTGTAATGTGATTGTATTTAATTTAGTGTCTTGTAAGAGTGATTGTGTAGAAGCAATTATCTCCACAAAATGTTGAGTCTATTTTTTTTTTATTTACACCACAAATGCACAATGTGTTGGTTTATTTTTTCCCCTTTAGATCCTAAACACAATCCCATAAATGCATTTATAAGATGTTTTGGGATGAATTGTTTACATCCGTCTGAGAGTTTGTGTGACTGTCTGTTTGTTGGTTAGTTTCCGGTATGGATGTTAATTTTCAGTACGAGTACATTGTAAAATATATAAAATCTATGTGAAACAGGGGTGTACGAGTAAGTAGACAACTTACTCTAGGAGAGATATTTTTTGGAATACCAAAAATATATAGAACCAAAAAAGTTTATGAAAATCGAACAAATATTAATTACAAAGATAGGCTTAAAAATATATAGGAAGTTTTTTTTTTGTTATTACTCGAAATACAAGGATATTTTTAAAAAATGTTAATTTTTTCGAGATACCGTTAAATGGCGTATAATTGAATAAAATCTTTAATTAATTTAAGTTTTCGAATTTTATGGTTCGAAAAAAACCTTTTGCACAAAATGAATTATAAACTATATTTATACAGGCCTGCATACGCCAATGATGTATGTGCAAAAATAATTGTATGTGAATTTCTAAGTTATGTCTATATCGTCACTTTAAATGCATAAAGCCCAAAATGGATGTGATATTACAGAGACAAAGCGTGTTCAAATTTGCAAATAGAAGAGATTTCTAAATGTATTTTAAATATCATTGCTGAAATTTGCACCTACATATATTTTTATTTTTAAACATTTGTTAGCTCCTGTAGAATTAGACGCATTTTATTCTTTGACTTTATGCATTCTAAGTAACGATATATAGATAGGTACATACAGTGTATCACAAAACTAGTTCGCCTACTCATTTTTAGAAGGAGTTTGTTTTTTATTCATACTGTGAGCGTCATTACAGTAAAAATTTAAAACAAAATATATTGCAAAATTTATAAGTAACTTAAGAAAAATATAACTCATTAACAAAAACTAGAAAAATACGGAAAATAAAAAATAATTTAATTTTAACGGAAAAGTACAAGATTTTTCGAGTCGAAATAAAGTAAACATACTTTTTTGCTTTCAAGCCACATAAAAATTTATATTTTTGAATTATTGACTTTTTACATAATTTAACTAATACATACATATACATATATAGTACATACATATATGGAAATAAACTTTAGCTTAAGTCTACAAGTAACTTATTTTTAGTTGGATTTATATATATATATATTTGTTTTTATTTTTTTAATGAATGAAGTCATTGTGTTCAAATGTGCCCCCCATACGGGGCAGTTTTGAACGGCAATTTTTCTTGTAGCGCTTATGTCCAAAAATAACATAAACAGTTATATTTTTTATATATATATTAAATTCGATTTATTTATTAAGAAAAACATAAACATTAACAATTAAAAAATAAAAAAAATTCAGATCAAAAATAAGTTTTATATTATTAAGACGGAAAAGGCCTTGCGGTTTCAGGTGACATTACATTTTTCTTTAAGCATCATGATCAGCATTGGATTCGTCATTTTCAGAAAATCAGAGAGAATCAACAATGTTTAGTACTTCGGTTGATATATTAACATGTTCAAAGGTGCCCTCTTTTTCTTTGTTCAAACCTGAACTGGCATGCCATTTTACGGAAATTTATAATAAATGTTTTTTTTTACATAAATATGAAATAACTTAACTTAATTTAGTTTGAAATTAATTTTGGACTGCAATAAATTTCTTTCGCGAAAGAAAACGATCACTCAATACTTCTTACACTCTTACAAAAAAAAATTTACAATGGAACTGCGAAAAATTGTTCACCCAACTACATTCGGTCGACGAGTGAAAAAACTAGCAAAAGTAGTTGACGTTGTTAGAAAACAAGGTTGCCATGTGAAAAACTCGGATTGTACCAACATAGTTCAAAGGTGCCCCGGGTATAAACGTGCCCCCCTCTCCCCTATATTAAAATTATGTAAAACGTTTTTTTTTAATATTTTGTTTGTAGTCCTTGTTTTGTTCAGATAAAAACCGTCATTCTTTGAAACAAAGTAACATTTTGAGAATTGCCACTACTTTTGGAATGACAGAGGTTGTTTTTGCATAAGGATGATGCTACTGTTTACTTTATTTTGACGGATAAAAATTTATCTATTTTAACAATAAATCAATTAAATTTGTACACGCTTTTATATTTATTTCTTTTCTTTTTGTAAATTCGATTCTACTTAAATAACTATGTATGTACGAGTATATATAAAAATGCAATATAATTTTCTAATATAATATTATATACATATTCATATATCGACAGTTCAATTCCAAACTATGCTATGTCGACTTAGCATGTTTTTAATTTTTTTGAGTTTAGATTTTTTCAACTTAAATTCTGTCAAATTTTGGTTATGATTGGCTAGTCCAATCAAAAGTTATAAGCAACAAAGTTTTACCTCATATGGTTTTTTAGATATCGCCTGTAAACTTTAGGAGCTTTTCCTGCAAAACTCACTTTTTCGACTTAGCATGGTTTGGAATTGAGCTGTCGATATGTACTCCTATTTGACTATGAGAAAGTCAGTACATAAATAAAATTGTAAAACACTAGTAAAAAAATAATTATTTTTTGCAATTGATAATTGCCACCTGCAGACAAGCTACAAGCTTCGCGGGGCTAGGATTAAAAAATTTTTTAAATGAATTTATCAATAAATACAATAAATAAATAAAAAAAAAGATATTATGTAAAATAGAAAACACAAAAAAAAACTTAAAAAATATTTTTTTCATTCATTTATTGATGCATTTTACTAATTTGCATCATAATTTGAAGATCACAAAAGTTTTGCCCTTTTTTTTAATTTCTGTTAATTTTTAAGTTTTTTAATCAATTTTAATTAATTAATTTTTCATGAATTTTTTTATTTATTTTGTGAAAAAGGTACGTGTTATACATACATATTCCAATTGTTATATGTTTTTTTTTATTGCCACGGTTGTGAAGATCTATGTGTTAAACATGCCAAAAGGGAAATAAACATTTCACGAAAAAAAAAATATTGTTCCTTTACGAGGAGGTTTTGGCAAGTGTTTGGTACTGTACAAAAGCTCAATTTTAACATCTAATACTGTGTATTTCGGATCAATATAATTTTAAAAATAACAATTATCCTTTGTGGATCCATTTTTCGCCTCCGGAGTTACGATTTGCTTTCGGAATGGACCAATATCCATGCTGATCTATAATACCACCAGAATATACAAGATTACCAACTCCAATGCCAGAAATTCAGACCCATATCACCATTAAACGCAATCTTAATTAATCGTGTATTTTATTTTACGCCTGCATTCAACGATTTTGGACGACTATTCCTTAGAAAATTTTAAATATTTCCGCTGCTATAATCCACTTTATTAAATGGTTTATTACTTCAAAACATATATAAAACATATCACAAGTGTATTTGATTTATTTACCCTAGTAGTAAAAAATTTTAAATTATTTTCCCTTCGATCTTTTTAACGGAATCATTTTCATACCTGTAAACAATAAGGGCGAAATTATTGTTAATAACATTTGGAAAATACATAACACGTATACTTTTAACAAAAAACAAAAAAATAACTGGAATTTCCAATTGCAATTATGCAATTTGTGATGCAAATTAATAAAATTACAACAATGTTACATTTTTTTTAAATTTCCACATTTCACATAATTTCTACTATCAATTACACAACTGATAATAGAAATTTTATATTTACATATGAATTTAAAACAAATTTATCTTAAAAATTAATAGGCAATATAGTTTTGTGATACACTGTATATCAAAACACAACACATGTGTATCTGGTGACTTATTTAAGATACATAACTATACCAGTTAGTTCAAATACAAGTATTTTTCAATAAATTTTATAAAACGACTAACATTAAATTACTTTTGTTATTACTTATGTCTTTATTTGAATTAGCACATTCGGTTCGGAACTCGTGGTACCAGCTAGATACACCGTTGCACAGTGGCTGAAAATCGTTTTTCATTGGCCAAAAGTCGAATTTTTTTTTTGTCACCGATTTTTAAAATTTCTACACCTTTTTGGAGCTAATATATCCATATTAAGGTAGCCAAAAAATTAGGTTAAACTATTAATAATTGTGGGCGTGGCATGCTGTCAAACTCAACTGTTTTTTTAATTTTAGAAAAATGTGTTTTTTATTTGTTTTTTGTCAAAAATAAATGGTTACTACTCGCAAGCTATCATCGATAATGGCCTGGGGTCTTTTTTATAATGTTGGTAGGATTATAGTCTTTAGTTGTTGTAAGCGATTATCGCTCTAGCGTTTAATATTAGGGGCGTTCTGAAATATTTATGAAACTACTATATTTTTCTAAAATTTAAACTTTAGTGGAATAGAACTTCTAGGGAACAATATATCACCCGAAGAAAGGTAAAAGTGTCTTCTTTAACCCTATATATACTTTTGCACCCGCCACGACCCGCCGGTAGAACACTTTTTTAATTTTAATGAAATTACTCTAAAAAAATTCAAATTACGATAATTTAAACAGCCCTATAGTTACTCGTATACAATGGTGTATTAAATTTTCACTTTTTCGCCTAAAGGTTTATGTTTTTTTACTTTAGACTACGTAAAACTAAAATAATTAAATATAATACCTGCGAAAGGGTTTTATGGCTTTGTTTTGATTAGCAAAAAAAAATAAGTCATAAAAATATCACAATAGGTTCTACAGTAAACATATGATCTCTTTCTAATATACCTGTTATTAACTGTTAGGGTCAACCAAAGTCATAAAAAATTTTATAATAATAATCGCGACATTAAACCACTAAAGAAAAAAAAAACCAATATTGGCGAGATACTAATTAGTTTTACCTGATATTAACCCTTTCGGCCGCACTTGAATTTAGCTGTGACTACCAAGAGCATCACATATTTTTTCATGACTTTTTACTGTGGATCAAATGACGACTTATGGAACATATACTAAAAATCAGTTATGATTTGGATTTCGGGTCTTCAGGATCCATAAGAAACAATGGAACTAACAAAGAGTTAAGATGTTCAAAAAAGAAACATGTTCAAGATGAATATCGCAAATTTTACCGCACGAAGATTCTTTTCAGATCCAGTGGATTTAAACCTTATTTTCAGATTTAAAATAATCCTAGAAGTACTTGCGTGCAATGAAGAAATTGACGCTAGACAATTTGGAGATTATGCTAAGGAAACTGCAAAAATATATACAACCAACTACCCATGGAGAAATATGTCTGCAACAGTTCACAAAATCCTTTATCATGGAGAAGATATCATTAAATATCATTTGGTGTCACTTGGAGATCTATCAGAGGAGGTTCAGGAAAAAAGGAACAAGGATTACAGATTTTATAGAGAGCACAATACTAGAAAAATTTCACGAAATTCCACAAATGAAGATCTATTTAATATATTATTGGCAACATCAGATCCGTTCATATCCAATATTCGAAATCAATGGAAAGTGGAACATCGGGATTTAGATGAAGAAGCCAAAAAACTACTAAAGAACAGAAATAGCGCAGAACAAAATATAGAATATTTGCAATTAATTTTTGTTTCAAATGAATAATAATTATAATTGCCTTCATTGTTATTTAAGTACGAAAAACATAGAATTAGTAAATAATTCTTAAAAAAACCGACTTCAAAATTTCAGCCAAATAAAATGTTGGATTAATTTTCAAAAATGTTTAATATAACTAATGTTGTTGCACTTTTTTGATTGAAAGAAAGAATTTTGAAAATCTTGTTAAACTTCAAAAAAATCGGTTTATGCTAAATCTATAATGTTTTCCCATTAACAGAGCTAAATTTTGACACCCATATTCGATATATTCTTAAAAATCGGTTTATGCTATATATCCCCGATATATCTCAATCAATTTCTGAAATTTTCATTTTTTTTTACCTTAAATATATTTTTCTGCAAGCTATATCTTCCAAATAAAAAAATTATTTTTAAAATTGATTCATAAATCACGAAGTTATTCAACAATTTATAAGAGAAGCACAGAAAAAATATAGATAACGGCAAATAAAAAACCGTATGTCCGTCCGATCTTCATAAAAATTAAATGGGAACCACCTGCAAGCAAACCCTTTCAAACAAAAAAAGAATTTTTAAAATTGGTTCAGAAATGGTTATCGTGGAACAAACATAAAAAAAGCAACATACCATTCGAATTGATAACCTCCTTCTTTTTGAAGTCGGTTAAAAATAATAATAAATAGAACCTACTATTGTTACAAATGCTAATAATATCTATTGCAGTTTTTATTTTTAAAATGTTTTTTAAAATTATCAAACCTGACAGCAAAAAAGAATAAATTTTTCTGTAGTAACAGCAAAATCTCCAGTGAATTTTACTATTTTTTTTAGTGTAAACATTTTTTTAAGTGTAAAAATTTTTTTGAGTGTAACATTAAAAAAATTCCATTATCACAAAAAATAATTATAATTATTATTAAGTTCCAAATATTAAATTTTTTAATATGTAAATAAAAAAAATATACCCATATTTCACTCCAAAAGTTAAAAAAAATCAAAAGTTCAACTTTGACCTAGAAGTCCTTAAAAAGTCATCAATCAATTTTAATGTAATTAAAACTGAGCCAAGCTGAACTAAATATCTATCAATTAAAAAAAAAATACTTCAATATTTTGATCGGTTCAAAAGTTACAGAATTTTGGCCAATGAAAAACGATTTTCAGCCACTGTGCGTTGGAGATAATGCGAACATAAACGAAATACATTATCTTCAATAAATAACCAACATGAGTTTTGTTGAAGATACAAATACTGTATTTGGAGCACCCTGTGCATGAGACTTGTGGTTACATCCATTTGAGTTAATTAAAGAAACTTTTTGATTACATTGTCTAGCGTACATCAGGAAGTCAATTCATCTTTTCACTTCATTTCGTGTCATAGACTTGAACTTTTTGTTTGATATGTTTTCATGAACACATGTCAGAACTCGAAGTTTTGTTTTTTTAATACATACAATGTATGTATGTCTGTATTTTACATTTCATCATAGGCATTTCAGTTATTTTAAATATTTATACATACTGTAAATTAAGCAACACATTTACCAATTTAGATACTTGTGATAATAAATTTCTAGGTCTATAAATTACATTGTTTGAATTGTTTCTGGTTATCGTGATAAACCGTAATATAATCAAGTAAAATTGTAATATTTGTCTGTGTTGAATCTTGTATACCCACCACGAACATACTACGGAACTCGATTATTGTGAATTTTGCATAAAAACACTATGTATCTGGTTCACCTTGAAAACAAAGTACAAGAGAATCCATGGTGAAATTAAATACTAGGTGACAGCATTGCTACAACAATTACAACAAGGCAAGAACAACAGGCATTTTTGTTTGTGTAAAATACTTTCGTTACTGTCAAAAACATCTGGCATAAAATACGGCGACAAAAACTCACTTTTTCAAATACAAAATAATTTTTTAAAGTTTTTATATAAACTTTGACTATTTGTAAACAACTTTTTGACATTTTCAATTTCACCATGAATAGAGCAAAAAATAATCAGCTGGCGCTATTCTGTCACCTAGTATAAATTCACCTTGAGAGAATCTACTTTTTTTGTACTCCGCATACATATGTACTCGTATGTATGTGTGTTATTCCCCTTGTATTTACAATCTTTTTAATATACCCTGCAAATAACGCGACTAGTCCATACATGCATGTAAAGACTAGTCCAAAGAGGAGTAGGAGTACTCCAAAACTACTCCAAATATATGAAAAAAAGGTGGTCCATTTAACATTGCGATGTCCTAGGACTGAACCATATAACCCATCGGAGTAGTCCCAAAACTACTCCATGGAGTACTCACGAGGGTTAGTTATAAACAACAACAACAACTCAATATGCAATCGTGTTAACACGAAACCAAGTCGTTTAACTACAAACTCTTGTTTAACTATGACATGGTCCATGACTGCATTATATTGGACCATGTTGTGAGTAGTCCATTTCATCTAAAATGAATCACGTAGTCCAATATTATTTGCAGGGTATGTACATATGTATAAATACTCGTATGTATGTATGTGTGTACATACTGGACCCCTATAAATAGAGACGTTAATGTGTATAATGTTGCAAGTATGTATATTTGTTGAAATAAATTTTCCGAAATCTTCTTTCAATATATCAGATATAATTACATACATACGTTCCACAATATTAGTATTGATTGATAATCAGCAAACTCAGTTTATTCCCTGTGATCATGATAAAAGAAACCAGGACCACCTGGACTTTTGGATTTATCTTGAATACTAAATTTTGTAGGTTGGCAATATGTGCAATGTGCTTACTATTCGTAGTAAACAATGCATATTTTTTCAAGAGTTCGTTGGCTTATTTTTTTTGTTTGAAAAAAAAAAATTACAAATAAGAAAGTATAGTCGGTCAAGCCGACCATATAATACTCTACAACCAGTATATCTATAAAACAGTTTTTCAGAAATGGGCGTTATATGGGAGATGTAACCTATTGTTGACCGATCATCCAAAAAATTTATTGTCATGATGTCTGTGAATATAAGTATTATATGTGTTAAGTTTTATCTCGATATAAATACTTTTAAAAGATTTATGGAGCTTAAAGTGAATTACGAAGAGGGTCTTATATGGGAGCTACGACTAATTATGGGCCTATCATCATAAAATTGTACCATATTATTTTTATATATATGAAACATATTTGTGTTCAATATTATTTGGATAGCGACATTTTCAAGTGAGTTACGCTCTTTAAAGTGATTTTTGGAAATGGGTCTTATATGTATGGTAGCTACGAGTAATTATGGACCGATCTTCACAAAATTTGTAGATGTGATTTGGCTTCATTTACCACTTATTTGTGGTGAAATTTGTGTGGATACTTGCATAATTCAAACATTTATTATCGTTAAACCCCAATTTCGGGAGGACATTTGCATGGGGGCAAGGTGAAATAATGGACCGATTTCTACCAGTTTCAATCTCATCCGTCCTTGGGCCGAAAAAATGTCACGTACCAAATTTTATCGAAATATCTTCAAAATTGCGACCTGTACTCTGCGCACAAGCTTTACATGGACAGGCAGCCAGCCAGACGGACGGACATCGTTAAATCGGTATATTTTGGTATATTGGTGTTGGACCAATATTTCTGGGCGTTACAAACATCAGCACAAATCAAATATTCCCTCCCCACTATGGTGGTGTAGGGTATAAAAACATTCTTGTGTGTTTGCAAACAATAGTTCACAAATAATTGTCTGAATTCGGTGTTTTTTACAAACCAAAAGATGGTAGATTTTGACTGTTAAATGGAAAAATGTAATTAACATGGAAACAAACAAAAAAATAAATGTTACATCGCTAATTTGTGGCAAGAGTGTCATAACTTAAACAAGGCAGTTGCGAATACTTTATTTCAGTATAATTCAAACTACAAAAAGAATGAATTTCAGTAATCATTGGCTGTTAAGGTACGTTCAAATTGTTAAAATTTATTAAATACGCTTTAGTTTCATTAAAAAATTAACAAAATAAGGTTTTTATCACGGTGTATTCAATAAGGCGAAGTTACGGACACAGCTGATTAGTAGTTTAGAAATTATAACAACTCTTTATTTAATTTACACAAATAAAATTTAAATAGACACTATATTTTAACACACACATATGTACATATGTATGTAAGTGTATATTACACTGTTCGACGTTAACTCAATGACCCCTGTCGGACTTTGAGTTAACTTAAAACTAACTCATGGTCAATCCAAAATGAGTCACAAGTGACTCAAAAGCTAACTGATTTTCCAAGTAAAACGCTATTCAGTTTTTTACGCGTTGTCATCAGTTCTCAGTCACCTCATTATGAGTTAGCTTGTGGCACATAAAGTAAGAGGGGCACTATAAGTTAACTATAAACTAACTAACTAATGATTAGGTTAAAAAAATATTTAAAATTAAAAGTTATTCAAATTCATATTAAATTTTTATTATTATTTTTTATTTTTCTTAAAAAGATGTAAATTGTTTTAAATTAAATTGTGCATCCACCTCAAATTACATACTAGATAAACTGAATAAAAATGAAAACAAAACAACTATGTATTTAAATTTTAACTGTTATGATCAAGAAGAAAAAAAGTAAGAACCTGTTTTTTCTTCTTTTGTTCTTTGCATTTTACTGACTTTAATGATTGTTTAATTCTGCGCCAGCTTTGAGTGAGCCAATGACTAGTTTAATACTTATCGAGAAGAAGTCAAATGTTTTAAAAAACAAATAGTTCATCTCTACATAATTTTTGAGTTCCTTCAGAAGTCAGTTGTAAATGAGCTAGCAATAAGTTAACTTTATTTTGAGTTAGCTCACAAAAATCCGACAGGGACTGCTTACGATCGACTCGTTCTAGTTATTACTACCACTATTTATACATATGTTCGTTCATCAGTGTAATCTTCTAGCAATTTCCAGCATTATCTAGCGGAAGCACTCGAGAGTGTTCTACTTCAAGAATGATTCTTCGCAACCATCCTCAACAACACTGTAGCAACTATACAATATATATGATGGATGTTGAAACAAGCCGTTACAAACCATTAAGTTCATATTGATAACGCAATTTTGCAACAATAGAATCAGTAATAGAATACATGTTGCATGTGACATTTTAGAATTGTACATATGTAAATGTACAATCAACAATTAAAAACTAGCAAATATTGTTTTTGTTATAGATAATTGTTGTCGAGACGCTGTCACCCTATTCATACGCCTTGCATTTCCATTTTATTATGACATTTGTATGACGTTTTTTTGTTTTTTTTTTTTTTTCCAAAAATAGCAGTTACATACGAATTTTTTGTCACAGTTTTAATCTATATCAACAATACTTTAAAAAGCCACAAGCATATTTATCATATTAATGGATTAGTGAACTACAATTAAACGATTCAATAATTGATATATGATACATACATACATATGAAATATTTTAAAATATACTCAGCTAGCATTTGGAAGATCGTTTTTTTTTTAATCATCTTGCTGAGTCTTTTTAGAGTACTTTTGGTGGTCAAAAACTGATTAATCACCTACACTGGACTCGAAATTGACTCGAGCAAATGAGTAAAATGAGTTCGATTTCAAATACAATAACAAATTGTATAGCAATCGCAAATAACTCTTTCAAACGTTTAAAATGTGACTATTATTTCCGTTATTTATTATCATATTCCACTCATCAGGAAGATTGAAAAATGCTTAATCCAAAACAGATTATGCAGGCATTTGAAAAATGATTATAATTATGTATTTTATGGTCATATTTTGGGCAGATTTTCCCCCCTAAAGTATAACGGGACAATCTTTGCGTGTTCTTGATTAAATGTCAAAAACTTACATTTTAGTTCATTTATAAAAGTAAAGCTAGATTTACACGATTGAAATTTTCTTAAAAATTTCTCTTCAAAATGCTTTAAACTCGTGTAAACAGCAAAATTTCTTCAAAATTTATTGATCAACATTTATTGAACAAAACTTTTGAAGATTTTATTGATGCCGTGTAAATGAGCATCAAAATCGCAACTGGCAATATTGATAACAATAAATAATTCAAAACCATATCAATACACATTAGGCCGGGTCGATTTGTGGGGAGGCAAAAAAATCGCCCATGGCTCAGTGAAAATCGTATTCTAGGGATCAAAATAAGAAACTTTGCCGAAGGAACCATACCTCTAAAACGAATTCTACTACCCCCCAACTGTTGACTTTTGTCCCGTACAAACATTTAAAAAAATCACCATTTTGGCACTTTATTTTATTATATTTTATTTCTTTTATTTATTTTTAAAAAATAATATTTAAAAATAATATTTATGGGCGATTATTAAATCGACCCGCCCTAAGACCTTGCACATGTGCTGGTGCTATACTATTGATGTGTTTTCCATCTAATGCCCCGATTGAATTGGGAAAATTCCCCCTTTCTCAACTCCCATTCCTTTTCTGTTGCTGGCATCTGTACCAATAGATATTATTTTTGGTATGTTTTTTTATTTAATAAATTAGGTTTTACCTTTAAAAATTCATCTTTTAATACTTTATATAATGCAGCGCAGACTTCAGGCACAATATTGCATATCGATGGGTGACGAGATTAAGCAAATAATCAAAATCGTCTGGTGACATTCGCACAAAGTTTTTGTATAAGTCAGGATCATGCCTTATCAATCACTCCCTAAAAGAGACATACCTTCCAAAAGAAAAGGTCGAACCCTACGTTCCTTTTGTTTTCTCCTTTTTTTTTGCATTATTATCAGCTACTTCTTCCTCCAATAGTAAAAATTATAATAATAAATTATTTCACAAAAGAAGCAAAACAGCTGATCAAAGTCAATATTTTCAATATAAAAAGTTTACCAATAGTGTAAATTAGCTTCAACAAATTTTGATCAAATTTTTATCAAAAGATTTTGAAATATATTGAAAGAATATTTCGATCAAATTTTTGAAACGTGTAAATAGAACATCAAAATAAATTTTAAAAATTTTGATAAGACTTCAAAATACGTCAATATTCAAATGAAAATATTGTTTATAGTGACCGGTTTTATGATTCAACTGATGAAAATGAAGTGAACAAAATGAATTTAATTTATGTGAAGGACTAGCTAAATGGGCAATTCAATTCCAAGTTAGTTTTGTTGCAATTAATGCACTATTATTATTGCTTAAATGCAATATGAAAGTTCCAAAACCAAAAGTTTAATTTTTTTTTTTTTTGCATATACTTTTTTATTGTATCTTCATTTTAAATGAACTAACAATAGGTATTCAAATCCTAAAACTAAAGTTAATTAAGATAAGTCCAGCCAATGCTAGACAAAATCTAGTTTTCAAATTCGATAGGATATAATGAGCAACTTGTATTTATTCATCTGAGAGCGGTGGTGTCCCTCCTTCTCAAACGGCTATGACCGGGATGTTGTAAGATGTCTCGAGCGAGGGGATTTGGATGAGTTTCCAGCTTACCCAAATAAAGGGCCACGTGTTTAGTTATTTCCCATTTGACAAGTGGAACATCAAGATCGTTGTGTATGTTGTTGTTTTTAATATACCAAGGAGCGGTAGTTATCATTCGTAGAATTTTGTTTTGACGGCGTTGAATTTTCTCAATATTGGAGTTGGAGGCAGTGCCCCATAACTGGATACCATAGCACCAAATTGGCTTTAAGATTGAGTTGTAGAGTAGAAGCTTACAATCGAGCCGAAGGACGGAGTTTCTGCCGATGAGCCAATGAATTTGGGCTGCTTTCAGTTTCATTTGAGTCAGCTTAGCATCTATATGTGGTTTCCATGTGAGGCGACGGTCCAGATGAATACCAAGATATTTCACGTGTGAGTTTTGAGGCACTATATGGTCATTAATACGAATAGGGGGACATGATTCCCTACGTAGAGTAAATGTTACGTGGGTGCATTTCTGTTCATTTATTTTTATTCCCCATTGTCTTGCCCATTTCTCCACTTGCGTTACGTGGTGCTGTAATTGAATCGAGGCATCTTTTGGATCTTTGTGAGTACTGAAAAATGTCGTATCATCAGCAAATGTTGACGTGTGAATTTCATTGTTTGTTGGCATGTCTGCTGTGTACAGCAAGTATAGAATTGGTCCTAAGATACTACCTTGAGGGACGCCAGTACCTATAGGTTGAGGACGGCTTAAATAATCACCTTCTTTAATCATAAACTGACGGTCGATTAAGTATTTCCATAGTAGGTGTTGAAGATTCACCGGCAAGTTCTGCTTTAATTTAGATATCAGGCCTTCATGCCATACTTACTCAAGCCATAAGATGGCATTAAAAAGAAAGAGGATTAATCTTTTTGCAATGCGAGGCAGCTCAAAAATCATTTTATTGCTGATTTTATCAAACCCAGGTGCTTTTTTAACATTTAAATTATCAATAGCCTCAACAACCTCCAGATATTGAAATCTTATTTGTACAGGTGGTCTGGCAACAACAAGCGGTAGTTTGCTAATGTCAGTATCCATATTGGGAGTGAATACATTTTTTAAATGACTTACGAAAAGGTTGCTCAACATCTGCAGAAAAAACTCTGTTGTACCTATTCGGGCGGTAAGTGGAAGAAGCATGTTCTGCGGCTTTCTCGACATGTTCATTAAGACTTTTTATACAGGCATCGATGTCTTCAGCAGTTTTTAACGGGAGTTTCTCTGTGCAGTGAGTGCTGATGTATTTTTTGTATTTTAACCAATTCAGACGTTTGACAAGAAGTAAGGCATCAGTTACGATTTGCTGAGGACTTCTGATGGTGATTACAGTGGGTGAGTGATCTGAAGAAAGATCCAGTGAAGCCTCGACTTCAATGAGTTCCGGGGATACCCCTTTCGCCACGCCGAAATCGATAACGTCAGGAATTTTTTGCTGGTCAGTTGGCCAATAAGTTGGTTGACCAGTTGAAATCACATTCAGTCCCATTTCAGACAGGGAGTCGTACAAGATACGACCTTTAGGGCTAACGAGTCGTGAGCCCCAGAATGTATGCTTAGCATTGTAGTCGCCAGCCGCTATGAAACGGCTACCTAGTAATTTGTAAAAATCTCTATACTGATCTTTTGTTATTGAAAATCTGGGCGGACAGTAAACTGACGAAATCACGAGGTTTTGACAAAAGTTCTCAATACAGATGTTTGTTGCTTGAAGATAACACTCTGAAAGACCACCCAATGAATGGTGTTTGATTCGCGATTTGACCAATATTGCCGAGCCACCACATGATCTATCTCTGGGGTCCTTGGTGTCGTAGAATGTATAACCACTTATTTTAAAAATGCTTCTCGACGTCATATGAGTCTCGGAAATCAGCATTACATCAATTTTCTTATTAAAAAGAAAATATTCAAGTTCATTTTTGTGTTGGCGTATGCCGTTTGCGTTCCAGAAACATATTTTGAGACAGTTCATGGTCTATTAAGTATGGCCTGCAGTAGCGTGGACTGCATTTTTTGCATCTCCTGCATCATACTTGTCATGCTTATCATGAAATGGTTCATGGATTGCACCAGATTCTCCATTATACCTTCAAGACGGCTAAAATTGTGGCTGTTTGTATCATTTATTGGTGATTCATTTTGCACTGTTGGTTGGTTAGATCTTAGCACGTTGGCATATGAAAATTGGCTAGTGGATGCTTGTGCTACGGGGGGAATAATTCTAATAGGTACTTTTGTCGTCTGAGTAGGGGTAGTAGCGGGTTTGTTGATCAAGGAGCGTTTAACGACCTCGAAAACAGGGCAACCCCTGTAGTTGGCAGTGTGGTTTCCACCGCAATTGCTGCATCTTTTTACCCTGGAATCATCCTTAGGTTTATCGCACTTTGAGGTGTCATGAAGATCCCCACAAACTACACAAACAGTAGGCAACTTACAATAAGATTTAGTGTGACTATATTCTTGGCAGTTCGAACACTGTACTGGGCCAGATCGCTTATGAGGTTCTTCCACTGTAACTCTTCGGTGCATTATGAATTTCAAGTCATATATAGGATGTGTTTCATTTTTCTTCAGCTTAACATCACCAGGTTCTAACTCCACTCTAAATAATGGTTGAGGGATCCTATCTCTGTTTCTTATATTTGATACGGCCTTGATTTTAAAGCCTTTGTCGGCCAAACTGCTCTTGATCTCCTCAGGATCAACAAAAGAATCAATTCCCTTAATTACGACTTGTAGACCTTTTTCGCTTTTAAGTTGATACGTGTAAAAATTCTTTTTGCGTTTTTCAAATTCCGAAACTATTCTCCGATAGTCGTTTTCATTATTAACCTGAATCTTTGTTTCATTAATATTGCCACGCTTAATTGGAGTCACATAAAAAGAATTTTCACCAATTAATGAAACTAATATTTTTATAAGTTCGTTTGAGTTTTTTCTCTTAAATATATTGGAGGTGGTTTTTCTGGCTTATTCACAGCGTTAGGGACATCACAGCTGGTGTAATTTCGGCAGATTTTGGGCTTCTGCCTCTCTTCGATACTGTTATATAACGGTCCATTCCTACCTGTGTTTTTTGTTTTTCTTCAACAGCAACTATAGGAGCGGCCTTATTTGTAGGACTTAATGTGCCTTTTGCAGCTGTTGACGTCTCTCCAATATTTGATAACGAGGACCGTGAAGAAGACGGTCCTTCAGTGATTTTTCTATTTAAATTAAATATGCTTTGGGCTAAGTTTGTGCCCTGTTCAACACATTTATTCAAGTTTGGTGCACTTGCACTTAAATTCAGATTTGTGCTTATTTTTGGTTTCACAGTTAAGTAGTTTTTATTAAATTCGGGATCTTTAATGTTCTCATTACTAACACTTGCCGAGCTCAACACGAAATAAGCATTTCGGCTCTGAGGCCCACTCGCACTGTTAGAATTGTTACTCATTCACTGTCTCACTGTATTTAATTTTCTAGTTTTCAAATAATTAAAAATAAATTATTACAATTTATTAATTTTTTATTGCACCTAGTGCAATTATTTGACTTTTTAAAGTTTTTCACCTATTACGAGTTATTTTTTTCACTTTTTTGTTTAATTTAACTTTTTATATTTTTTCACCTATTACGATTTTTCACCGAAAATTCAGCCGCACTAAAAGTAACACGTCCGAACAGTTCGGTGTATCAACAGAAAAGTTTAAATGAAAAATGTTTTTATGAAAATTCACAAATGAGATTAAAAGCAGTGCAACTTAATTGGCTAATCGGCAGAAACTCTACATTGAAATTGGATTGCAAACTTTTGTTGTACAATGCAATTCTAAAGCCAATCTGGTGCTATGGAATTCAATTATGGGGTACTGCCTCAGCATCCAACATTGAAAAAATTCAAAGGGGTCAAAATAAAATTCTACGTATAATTACTGCAGCACCATGGTATGTTAAAAATTCTCGAATCCACAAAGATCTAGGCGTGCCATTAGTAAAAGTCGAATTTACAAAATATGCGTCAAAGTACGTCAGCAAGGAGGGATACCCTTGCTTTAACTCAAGCGCAAAACAGATGACTGGATCAGTTGATGTGAATTTTTTTAGTATCATAAAAATTTTTGTCTAGCACTGGCTCGGCTTATTATTTTCTATTTAGTATTAAGATTTGAATACTTATTGTAATTTCATATATGAAGATTCAATAAATAATTAAAAGCATGCGCGGGCTAAAGATATCACTTGAATATTTTTTTTTTCAAGTATTACCTTTTTAAATCTAAGACAGCAAAATATTCTATGTATTAGAATTTTATTAATTAACTTTTATTTTTTCCACACACAAGCGATCCACCCTACCTTGTAGTCTTACATTTAAAATATTTCAATAAAATTTTAAAGACTTCTATTTGAACTAGTAACACAACAAAATTTTGCTATTAGAAGACGATCTAAGACAAAACAAAATTTCACCCCACCCTAATGTACATATATTGCGCCTTTATTTTTATTAATTTAATAATTTTCCGTTTAAAAATGTCTGCAGTTCCGTTTCTCTAAAATAACCATTGTATGAAATGCATACATAAGTAAATTTATACATACATACTCGTCTGTGTGTACATATGTACAAAAGATACTTTTCTGATGACACATATTAATTTTTTATTCATTCATTTCCTAACACTTTCGTACAAAAATAAAAAAAAAATATAAAATATGTTATTCATTTAAGTATGTATATAACAGTATAATATTGTTTTTATATCTTTTTCGGAAAATGAAAACAGTAAACGTTTTGATCTGAATTGTATAACATTTTCAAATGTTTACCTCACAAGATGTAATCAATTCAATGTTGATTTTAAAATAGCAAACTCAAATTTACTTATTTGCAAATTAAAAACAAGTAAGTAAGTCGTTCAAGCCCGACCATATAATACCCTACACCCAGTATATTTTTAGCCCTCCTTAGTTTTTTTAGGAATGCTACCTGCGTACAGAATATGATGTAATTCATGTAAGAAAAGGAAAAAGGCAGTGGTATTTGGAAACAAACTCAGTTTCTATAACAATCTAAGCAGAAACAATCGAATTTTTAAAAACTTCAGAACTTCAACTTAAAGAATTGTCCGAAGAGTATATATTTTAGAAACAAAAAGCAGGAATATGATTTAAGTTACTTTCAAATAAACGTAAACGTATTTTCCTTAAGCACCGAAATACAATTGGATATACAAAATAAAATAACTGTGTTCATCAAAAACTTAACAAGTCGCTACAAAAAAGTTGGATGGAGTAAACATAAATTTTATAGCAGCTTTGCAAACTTCTTAAGAAAGACCAATAAAATCATTCGACAACTGTAGTGATAGATCTAGCTTGATATGATTGTCAAACTGCTTTGGCGGTCCTAGCGCTACAGGCTGCACATCGATGACCAAATATTCGTCCTATTTTGTGTACGTACTTCAGTTCCAAGTTCTTTAGAAACATTATTTAATTCTCTCTGAGACCATGCCCCTTTGTCCACTTACATAGTCAAGAATTTATTATTTCGTAAGAATATCCTATTGTGAAAATTTAATGACGATCGGTCCAGTAGTTAAGACTATATTACGATTTTTAATTTTCCTAAAAAGGGGCGTAGTCCCACCCACTTTTCTCCTGGTACGTATTCCTAAATATGCCAATACCATATGTACCACATATCATTGACGTAGGTCAATAAATTCCCAAAATATGGCGATTTAAATTTTTGGGTTATATGGGCGGTGCCACCCCCGTTTGTACAATCAAAACTTTATATAGCCTATTATTCCTTCCAGAGTCACCGTAACATGCTGTGAAAATTTCAGGCAGATCGGTCCAAGGGTTTGGCCTCCAATTACAATATTTTAAAAAGGTGGGCGTGGTGAAAAAAAGTACCCTATTAATCACACCAGAGTCCCAGTTAAATGCTATGAAAATTTCAAAAATATCGGTCCAGAGGTTTGGTCTCCAATTACAATATTTTAAAAAGGTGGGCGTAAAAGTGGGCGTGGTAAAAAAAATTTACCCTATTAATCACACCAGAGTCCCAGTTAAATGCAGTGAAAATTTCAAAAATATCGGTCCAGAGGTTTGGTCTCCTATAAGGTACATACAAACAAACACACATTCAATTTTATATATATAGATACATACAGATATATATTATATTGTCACGTTTTTACCTTTTAATAAAAACGGTGGTTTATTTCCTTTAAATAAACCGGATTCTTTTTAAATGCAAAATAAAAGCGTCAAGTAGTTTGAAGAAAATATAACGAGTCTTCCCTGCAAACATTTTTGAGATTTTCTGGCGATGGTTTTTGTGGCGATGATTACGCGATTCTTACGAATTGCTAACGAATCGATGAATACGCGAGCGTAACAAGTAAGTCAATTTTTTCTAAAAACACTTTATGCTGACAACAATTTTGATGACTTTTACGATGTGAATCGCGCGCCATCGCCTACGCCTTACACCTAAGCGCAGCGCACACAAGTAACGGGAAATATCCTCACAACAATCAAAATATTTTTGTATTCTTTATCGTTTAGAGATGAGTCATCAATGTTTTCTCGGTGCATTTTTTTCTTGTTGTTTTGTTCAGGTAACGGTAAAATAAATATTTGGTTTCAAGAACAATTAGCAAAATTGTCGGTTTGTTAGAGAACGTGATACTCAAAGGTATGGATTTTATACGATTTTATTATTTAACATCTTTCAAAACTACTTCGCACAAATTTCTTGTCTTTCTTATTATTATCCCATTACAGAGTCGCCCCACCATTCGTGAATCGCCTGACCATAGTTTAATTATGACACGCGATTCGCCTAATGATCGCCCGCGAATCGCCGTTGAGTTGTGTATAGTTGCGGCGATTGATCGCGTGCGATCAATAAACTATGGTCAGGCGATTCACCAAAACGATCGCTTGTATGACTGTCGCGATTCGCGAATGTTGATTCGCTGGCGAATCGCGGTAAAACTGTGACAAATAACGGTACTTGTGGTGAATTTCTAAAAACTAACCACGATTTTAATTCACCACACTTTTTTGCGATTTAAAAAAATTTCTGGCGGGCTGGAGGAGGTGGGGCATTTCCTTCCCCCTTCTTTTTTCTCTTGACCGTCCCGCTCTATCCCACCAACCCCCTTCGTTCTATTAGTGGTCCGGTCGGTCTGTCTGTGTGTGTGTGTGCGGCGCTGCTTACGGCTGCGAACTTTAACAAAAAAGAATACAGGCATTATATGCAGAAAATTTTGTTGTAGAAAAATGTGGCGCCCTCTATGAATTTGTGTGGTTGTTTGATTTCATTTGACACGTAGATGGCGCTGATAGTATATTTAAAACAGAGCGCATGTCAATATCCAATAATTCCACAAATCCCACAGTTGTGGCATCACCGTACAGCTTGACACTTTATTGACAACTGTCAAATATTCTCACGCTCTTGTTATAATAAAATATACAACACTTCTCTCCTGTTTTATTCGTTTATTGCAATTCGGTCGTTTTGCTTGTGATTTTGTGAAAAAGTAAAAAAATAAAAAGTTGAATGAATCAATTGAAAATATTCAAAGAAATTAAATAAAATCTATTAATGTTTGTGTTAAAAGCGACTTAGAATTAATTGTGTTAATTAAAAACAAATAAATATGCAGTAAAATATCATGAAAAAATCTGTGTTTATGGGCTAACGCCCCCAATGAATGCTGCTGCCGCCACTACTAAATGACCAAGAAAAAGATGTTTGGAAATTGCAGAAAACTCTTCTGTTAAAGAAAACAAAAAAAAACGAAAGAAAAATTTACTTGGTGGTGGTGGTGCATCAATAACCTTTTTTCCTATTGGAATACAAGTGTTTAACTTAAAAATAAAATAGTTAAAAAATGTGCAATATTGTAAATACATACAAAAAAACACAACAACAATGTTTCCGCAGTTTCCTACTTTTCTTTGATTGTTGGAAAATATTAAGGATGATGCCACAGAATGTTTGGCATCCCTTAGACGCAAGTTGTCAACAAATTTAAATAGTTTAAGCAGTGATGATGTGAAAATATTAAAAAAATACATAAAAATTGCAACAATAATA
The DNA here is from genome assembly GCA_916048285.2 of Bellardia pandia. NCBI lineage: Eukaryota > Metazoa > Arthropoda > Insecta > Diptera > Calliphoridae > Bellardia > Bellardia pandia. The sequence continues at coordinate 68,822,142 of OU696533.1, forward strand.
ATAAATAATAGGTATATATAATAAGTAAAAGAAGACAAGAAGAAACATAATCAAACCAATGGCAGGCTCCTGTCGTATTTGCAGCAGTGACAAATAGTTGTTAAATCCCTCAGAACCGTGTTAATGTGCACTCGTCCCACCTTCACTGGCTCCTTCTCACCGCCACCCTACTACCACTACAATTACTTCTACAATTAATTACTCCTCAAAATATATTACGACTGACTTTAGCCACTACTCCTACTACAGCAATTACGATTCTACACTCTACCTTTTTAAAACTACACAAAATATACATACATAGGTACAACACACTCACTTAATTTAGAACAACTGTACAACAACAAACAGCAAAACCAAAAAAGAAAACATAAAAATAATAAAACAACAAAAGTGTAGGAAAAATTAATAAAACAAAATAATTATAATAAAGTTTAAAAAAAGTCAAAAAAAGTAAAGAAAATGCAAGCAAAAAAACGTTACATACTTGTGTTTGTATCCTGCGCATTCCTTGCGTACTGTTATTTTGGTGGATACCGGCTGAAAAATGCAGCACATCGTCGTCGCGGTTCTTCATCATCGCCTTCCGTTGAAGGTGACAGCGAGTCCCTGGAACATTTACCCAGTTTTCTTTTAAATGAGGCTGCAAATGACTATCTACAACCTATAGGTCCTGAAGTAGCAGAAACAGTGGTGAAATCACGAACTGGCGCAGAAAATGTGGTGGTTGCCTCTGGAGTGCAAGCGCCCGCAAATTCAGTAGTAACATCATTGTCCTCATCTGTGCCACGATCTTGTCGCATGGAGACATGTTTCGATTTCACAAAATGCTACAATGAGTTTCTCATTTATGTCTATCCACCAGAGCCACTGAATTCACTGGGTGCTGCTCCGCCCATATCACCCAACTATCAAAAGATCATTACTGCCATACAAGAGTCACGATATTATACGACAGATCCGGAACATGCTTGTTTGTTCGTGTTAGGCATCGATACTTTAGATCGCGATTCGTTATCTGAGGATTACGTGCGTAACGTACCGTCTCGTTTGGCTCGCCTATCGCATTGGAACAATGGTCGCAATCATGTCATATTCAATTTGTACTCGGGCACTTGGCCCGACTACGTCGAACATTCGCTGGGCTTTGATACTGGCGAAGCGATTTTAGCGAAAGCCAGTATGAGTGTACAACATATGCGGCCAGGTTTCGATATAAGCATTCCATTGTTTCACAAGCAATTTCCGTTACGCGCCGGTTCTACGGGTCTGGCTTCGTCCATGCATTTTCCATCGAACAAAAAGTACCTACTGGCCTTTAAGGGCAAAAGGTAAGTTTTATTATGAAAATTATTAAATTGTTCTCTTATTTGCATTATTTTAACATATTAATGACGAGTAAGTGATAAAATGAACATATGTACTTACGAAGATATCTATCTGACAGCTAAATTCAAAGATTAATGACGAACTAGCAAAGAAAATGTCATCATAATTATGAAACATACTTTAGAAATATTTAATAATTGTATCAAAGTATTCCATATCATTTTACATAGAAAATTTAAAGGTATAAAATGAAATAAAAATACTAGTTATTTACAAAACCCTATTACAAATTAATTGGGATCAACATTCTGTCAAAATTTCTTAAAATCATATATGACTTCTTGTTACCAGATATTGAAATTATATTTGGCAGAGATTTATGTTTTGACGAAAGGCGTTTAAGGTTTCCCTAGATCACTTTTCAGATGTCAAAATGTTATAGGGCAAACGTCTATTTTATTGCTTAAGAAGAGTATATCGTTGGTCTCATGTAGAAAGGCCCTAACTCGCTATTTTTTCGAAAATAGTTTTTTTTGCGATTCCAATGCATTTAACGCAAATACACCTCCTCACAAAAATTTATTGCAATCGTGTAAAAAATAACGCTGTTAAAAGCAGTTGTACAAAAAAAGTTACATGTTGAATATTACACTTTCTATTATGTTTTTACCTTCTCCTGTAAAGTTTCAAATATGCGAGTTAGGACCTTTCTTCATGAGACCATCGATATGTATCTACATCGATGTAAGAAATTTCCTCCTACAAGATTGTTTTCAAAAAACAGCAAAATGGAAAATTGATTATTTTTACAATATTTACAATATTTGATACGAGATGAATCTTTGTGTTTGAAAAGTTTTTATTAAAATTTACAGTGGCTCACAGCTTATTTTTTGCAGTGTTTTTTTTTTTTTTTTTGTTTCTAATCTTCATTAAAGGAATCTTACAGGAAATTTGTGTCATTTAAAAGATAAAATGTTATAGCATAACAAACAAAAAACATTTATTGCAAAAATGTACATTTTACTATAATAAAACTAAAAAAATCTCGTTTTTTTACTATTTTATGCAGTCAATTTCTACTGTGCCGATAGCTTATGCAAAGTTGTTGGTTTTTAATTTTTCTTTTTTTCTACTTCTATCAATATTTTCTGTTGAATTGTGAGTCCGATTTTGTAACGTCAAGTGTCAATTTAAAATAGTTCAAATGAGTCCGCGTACAACGATAGAAGAACCATTTTCAAAATGGCCAATCACAACGAAAAATAGCAGAAATGGTTAACATTAAAGCTTTTACAGTTCAAAAAATCATTGAGCGCTTCATACATAAAAATCGGGTCCGTAACAATTTTCAATGAATATGACGAGGGACACATTTTAAGTCTTTTTAAATAAGTGTCTTGCGCCAACATGGTTTTAATGGCCGTTTATAAACCCGAAAAAAGACTGCAGGCTAAATTTTGACAAAGAACAAGTTTGCAAGGAATCTGCATGTTTGAATTCGGTCATCTTCGCCAATGAATCAACTAAGTTTAACATTTTTTTAACCTTTTTATTTATTGAATTTGCCTTTACTTCATAGGCCTTACAATAACTATTTAAATCTTATACCTAAACTGGAACTGTGAATTTAAAATTTGTTGCAACAATCATGGACAAGTTTAAGTACCTTCAGATTCTGAAGGCCAACTTGTTGGAAGCTTGTTGTATATTTTTTTTTTTCAAATTAAATCATGGAAATTAAAAACAAAATATTAAAATTTTATTTGATTTAGTTTACTATTTTAACATATTTATAAAATTAAAATCCTTAAAAATGTTTACTAAATATAAAACACACAATTATTAAATTAATAAAAAATAGTGTTTTACTTAATCATACACATATTTGCTTGTCTATTTTTGCCTTAAATCTTGCTACTCATTATCTTGAGGCAGGCACTCCAACGAACTCTTTTTAATAAAAATAGAAATATTTTTTAATAAATTCTAAAATATATTCATATTAATTTTTATTTAGGGTGAAAAGTTTATCAACTTGTCTAAATATTTAATGATTGTCTTTAAAATTAGAGACGTTTATTAAAGTATGATGGCGAACACAATTTTGGTTTTATATTTTACCCTCTTTATATTATATCAATTACACAATTTATGAAAAAAAGCAATAAAAAGAATTCGGATTAAAGTTTATAAAACTTATATCACATATGCATAAAAAAAATAAATACATTTGCACATCTATAGACATAAGTACATATTTTTATGCAGTGAATGCTTGCTGGCCAGTAACTTGAGAGAGATGTTATAATTTAATATAAATGTGTCTTTATATTTATCCCATTAGGTTGGTTCATATTCACAGTTAAACATTTTTTTTTTTTGCAATTATAATTGCATTTTTAATCGGATTCTACAAATGCATTCGTGTTTCTCATATGTTTTTAGAAAAATTACATTTTTTTCATGTCTTTTGAAAGATATCCATGACAAAATGTTCTCATTCCCTAACTACTGGCAATCAATTCCTCCATCATATAGATGACATTTGGTATCAAAAATTTGTTACGAGGTGTCTGTATGTAATCATTGATATTTCTATTGAGTACGTTATTAAAACAAGTACTTTCTTTTGATAGAGTTTGTTTTATCATTTAGCAGAAGCTGTATAACATTTTGGAACTGTGAAATATGTTCGTAAAAACTTTTGCTCCATTATAAAATTAAGTAGTTTTGCGCTTTGATTTCATGATTTTTTTTTTATTTGCGAAAAAAAAACTTTCCTCTGAACTTCAAGTTTATTTTATTAGAATGTACAAATTTGACCAAAAACAAATATATTTTTCTCTTTATGACACTGGTGAATCGAAAAAATAATACTTTTGTAAATTCCACATATTTTGATAACTTGGTGCATGTAACAAAGTACTATCCTAATGTATTTTTGTATAAAATTCTTATTTTTTTATACAATTGGATTTTATGGCCATTAATTCTGAGAAATATTACTTTTAATAAATAATCAACCAGTTAAAATGTATTTAATTGTAAATAGCTCTTCTTGTACATAGTCAAACCAAAACAAAACTGCAATATTGTGAGCTTTGTTTATATCCTATTACACTCGTGATGGAATGATTTTTTTAACATGAAAATATTTTGTTTTCAAGCAAAATCTTATAGAACTCAAGAAATGACGCCTGCAATGCTAAATATTTTTACAGAACACATAACGTTTACATGTTTTATTCTTTGTTGTTATTGAAATACTTTAAAATAAAAATTTGTTTTCATCTAATTGAAATTATTTTTATTTTTATCTTACATGAACACAAAATATTCCAATTCGTACGTGTAGAAAGCTCGAGGTAATAGCAAAAAAAGAAGAAAAAAAAATAAAATATTCTTTTGTTTTTTAAAAGAGCCAATGTTAAGTTAAGTAAGCAGGCGGCTGTAACAATACACAGCTCACTTGGGTCCATTTCACTTGTCCTTTTGTACTACCAGAAAAGATAATATTGTGGAAAATAGATGGATAGATATATAAGACAGGTAATACATATGTAGACAAGAGAGGGGTCCATAGAGTTGCAGAGAAAATATGGAGAAGGTCACTCCGAGTCAATGTAACGACCAAGTAGTTCCATCATAAAGGGCTAATGTATCCGATCGAGGTAGCCAGTTATTACTTCTAATGAGGGCATAAAAACGCTCAAACTTCATTTCTGATACTTCAGTTAGACTATTATAGAATCGATGTCCAAAAAACATATTACGTGCAAAGTCCATTGCTGGACATTGACACAGAAGATGATAGTCGTTGTAGGGTAAACCGTGCGTGGTTGCCAATTTTTCAGTGTCCAGTGATCACCGACACTAAGTTACTACTTATGTATGTATATGGTATCAATGTAGATATAATGTGCGTTCCCTATTTAGCCTAGGCCATATCCAGTATTGCCACGAAAAAAAATTTTTTGTAACCAACATTTATGAAAAAAATAACCAAATTTAAAAAAAAATAACCAAATTTAAATGCATGTACTATTTATTTATTTTTTGTAATTCTAACTATAATTTGTACTTTAAGGTAACAAAAAAAAAAACATAAAACAACGTATTTTACAACACAACTCCTAATACTAAAAAATAATTTTTTTAAAAAACTAAGCGTCAAATTTTGCAAAAAGTAATGCAAAGAAACATAAGCTAATGCTACAATTTGTATAATTTAAAATTCCAATACTTTACATTAAGTTTTGCAAGTTTAATTATTAATTTTTAATGTCTTAAACAAAAATAAAAAGTATATAATAAAAACAAAAAATTTTTCATTGGCAATAAAATAAGGAACTAGAAAGTTACTCTCTTAAATACTAAAAAACATGTAATTATATTACAATAAATATGGAGATCACTTTTACTTAAAATGTCACAGCTTGAGTTTTGAAATTTGTCTTTGGCAGACCAAACAAAATGGGCATTTTGTTGATTTTTGCACAATTCTTTTGCTTGCAATATATTACTAATTGTCTTAAAATCTAAATATTTTCAGTAAAAAAAAAATAACCAAAACAGAAAAAATCTACACATGTACACATTGAGAAAAAAAATAACCAATTTTGGTTAGAAATAACCAAAAACGGCAACGCTGGCCATATCAATCTCGCGATTACACAGGTGGCCTCATGTGCCCACCTGGTCTAAACAAGCTTATAGTAAATGTTACTGATTTGTTGCTTGCAAGTTAATAACGGAATGCCGCATAGATGGTCTATGTCTCCATCAGGTAGGATGGCGCCTTTCTTCGCCAGATCATCAGCAACACAGTTGCCTATTATGTCCCTATGTCCACGCACCCACATGAGTGAAACTGTTGAATCTAGCCATCCTATTTAAGCATGTCCGGAATTCCTGGTTCAAGATTGATATAGTATATACATCTGTCAGAGACTTTATTGCAACTTGACTATCAGTATACATATATATGTATATTACAGACAGAAGAATACTACATACATTTGGAAATCCCAAATTCTTGGAAGTAGGCACCGCCGCCAACTCTCTTTCCCTTTTCCTTCGTATATATGAATAAACTCGTAATGTCCAGTTCCATTTATTCCGTATCATTCGGAATAGAGAAGCCAAAGCTTCTTGAAAATAAGGTTCTAGAAGTGTAATAATCAATGTATTCTGGAAGACCTTATTTGTTTCCAATGATACTTGCATGCCCATAATGTCCATGCAAAAAAAAAAAAAAAAACAAGCCAAAGATTTGTATTGTATTGTTTGAAAATCTTATATTTATTGTAAAACCTTTGATTAAGCAATACACAACTTGTTAAAGTTTTAAACTTAAATTGCATTTTTTTTATAAAATTCAGGTTTCATTAATCTGTTATGTTAACATTCATATTGTTTCTTATCTACAGCAATTAATTTTAAAATATTTCTTTGCAAATTGCTGGAACCGTCCAAAATCGTACAATATTATGTTAGTTAGGAATCGATCATCACTGTAGTTGATATTTCGAATTTTATGGTTTTTAGTGATTATGATACCTATTTATTCCAAATATATGCTTGCTTAAATGATTATTAAAGTCGCATTTGAGACATATTGGCATAAACTTCCGAAGAACAATTTTTTTTGGATTTTCCATGAAAATTGATTTTTTCAGGGACAGAAATAACTTTTATTTTTAAAAATTTACATCAAAAAATCACACATGAAAAATGATCGTAGAAAATTTTGGTTCTTATCATTATGATACATAGGTGATGTACATGCAAATTTTTGTATAACTTTTAAATTTGTGCCTTTTTTGATAAAAGTCAAAAAATAACTTTTAATTTTGACTTTTATTTTTTAAGGCAAAAACTAAAAGTTATTTTTGACTTTTATTATTTTACTCAAAATATAAAAGTTGTTTTTTAACTTTTAATTTTTTAAGGCAAAAATTGCATAAATATTGCATAGTAATACGCTAGTTTTATGCCTTAAAAAATAAAAGTTAAGAAATAACTTTTATTTCTGCTTTAAAATATAACTTTTTTTCTTACTTTTCAAGAACCGAATATGTTATGAATTCCATAAGACATGACAAATGATCACCTTCGTAATAGATGCAAATAGTGCATTTATTTAAAGTCTTCGACGAAACAGTTATTTAATATCATTTCAGTTGGATGAACAAAATTAAAAAAATATTCGTATTTTTAAAAGCTATTGTAGGAATGGATGAATTATTAGAAAAACTTATCTCGAAAAAACCATTTAAAAATTGCAGTTGCATCATAAATGCATTTTTCCATATTCATAAAAATTGTCTTATCTTTTTAACGCGGTTTTAAAGGGTTCATATCTGTCATTTATTATCACTTGATTATTGAACATTAAAGTATAAACAACGTTTTTTTGCTACGAAAATGTCGAATCTTGTGCAAACAAAGTTGCATAGGGGAAGTTTTGCTTTACTTATTTAATTTGAAAGAAAGAGCCGCCGAAACACACCGAAGCTTATGGTGAATGTTTTCATTTGGTTTGAACGTGGAAGAGATGTTTTGTTCGGTTCAACTCAAAAAGAGTTTGCAAAATTATTGAAAGCTACGCAGGATTCAGCCAAAAGCAAATAAATTTGGTACCATATGAATTGAAGCCAAGAGACTTTGAAACGCTATAAAAGGAAGTAATTTTTACACTGAATCATTACAAGCGATGAAAAATTAATCCATTACCATAAACCGAAGCTTAAAGGATCCAATGTGAAGCCCGGCCAACAAGCCGAATCGGCATCAATGCCTAGTATTTATGGCGCTAAGGTAATGCTCGGTCGGATCATTGCAGGGAATCAGCAACTAATTCGTTTGAAGTAATCATTGGCCGAAAAATACCCAAAATATGCGGCTAAAACTTTCAAAAAGTCTCACATACATTTTAATGATATTTAAAAACATTTAAATCTTAAATCATGAATATGAATATTTAAAATCAGCTCGAATATATATTCTCGTATTGTTCAGCATCTTTCTATAATTAACAAATTTTTAAAACTTAAATTTTGAACATAGGCGATTTTTGAAACAAATTCAATATCCGCTTTTCTATATAAATTAAGTCTATCTATTCAAATTATTACAAGTAATGCCAAACAAGTTTATTTCCCAAATAGTTTTAACATTAAGAAAACAGTACACCTAATCATATAATAGGAAATGAGTGAACTTCGCAAATTAAATTTAAATTTCAAATTAAAATAATTTTATGTACATAAGTGTAATGCCCATGTGTTTGTATTCCTTTAGCTGGGAATGCATTTCCATGTTATTTTAATTTATTTACTTTTTGTCGTCAAATATAATCAAATACATACATCATGTTCATCTATAAAGAATCTTAAACGAAATCTTCCGCTCAACGCTTAAATGTCTATGCCTGGCAATTGTTCTTTATTATCTTTATAAAAATCATGCACGACATTGCCAGCAAAAAAAAAACAATAGGGAAGCAAACTGAACTTTTATAACGACTTTTGCAGACCTTGATAGATTAGAAAGTTCTTAAATTTATTTGTAGGAGTCATGCATACGTCATGTCTATCATATAATAAATCTATAAAAGTTATACGATAATGAGTTCAAAATTAGTAAATATATGCAAATTTATGAAAAATTTATATTGTACATATATTTGATCTTTTAACACATGTCTGTTGCAACGGTGAATTTTTAGTTTCTTTTTTCAACAGATAGAACACAGAAGCATTGTATTGCTTTGAACGTAACTGATGCAAAGATCTGCAATATTTTGGATCTGGAAATAAAATAAACCCGTTTGCATGCATCATTTGGTCAATCTGGGAAACTGAATTAAGAACGAAATTACATTTTTATATACGGTTGAGTAGAATCATATTTGCCCTACAACTTTAAATACATTTTGCGAAAAAACCTTTTTTGTAAGGAAAATTAGGTAAACAATTGTTCTGAAATATAAATAAAATATACTTTGATGGTCATCCCATACACATATCTTGATGTGAACAAATTACGTTTCATTCATTATCTACGCGAAGCTTAACATTTTTCTAGGAACTTAAACGACTACAAAAGTGTAGCTGTAGTATATTTTTTAGATCAAAAAGGTGTTTTTTTTTTTTTGTTAAATAATTTTTAAGCTTGAGGTCACTTTTTGTTTTTTATAATATATAAATTAAAATTATTTAATATAAAAAAAATCATACAAAAATGTCGAAGAAAATAGAATAAAATTATTGATCAAAAGGGCGTTAAAATTATTCGAGAAAGTTAATAATTTCAATTAAATTGAGAATCCGAATTGGCTAGATAGTTGTATCGGGGAATGTATTTTTAGTTCTAATATTATTGACATTAAAAATCGCTTGTTAACTTTTTCATATTTAAAAATTTAAAAGGAATTTAATGAGAATAATTAAATTAATAAATCGGAAATGTGAAATGGCTTTAAAATCCATCCTTTCATTAGGTATCTTATGTAGCTGTAACTTAAGAAAATATCTAAAATCTATATATATAAAATACAATGTTTGTCCTCTATATACTCTAAAACTATCCAACCGATTTGGCTCAAACAGGTTTCATTTGAAAGGTTATAGTCCAGATTAGGTTTACGGCTATATATATTTGAAGTGGGCGTGGCCCCTCCCACATAAATTGAATAACATCATATATCTTGACTATTGTGATAGCAAGAGTTTTGAAACATTGCAGTATCCCATATGTTACTGATTTGAATAATCAGGAAAAAAATGGTCGGGATCGGAAAGTAAATATTTAATATCATATATCTACAGTTCTGTAATAGCCAGAGTCTTAGAATTTTGTGGACGTTGATTATATTATGAATAGTCATGGGAAAATTGGGCGGGATCATATCAGTGGGCGTGGCAGCTCTCATTCAAAGTGAATATTTAGCTCATATACAAAATTAATATTAATCTATGGTGAATTTCACATCAAGTGACCCAATTTTAAAAATCGATATCTTCCGATTTGGATGATACCCCACTAGCATCCCATTAAGTGACCACAAAGCTCTTAAAGGAAATGGTCTAAAGTTTCTTTTGAGGAAAAATAAAAAAAAAACTACATTTTGAAAAAAAAAAAAAAATGGGGGAAAATGAAAAGATACATGTGCCAAATATTGAAAAATTCTATTCTTGAGTTACAAAATAATTTTTTTGATAGATATCCCACTCGCATCCCATTAAGCGATTATAAAGCCCTTAAAGTAAATTGTATAAGCTTTATTTTGAAAAAAGAGAAAAGGCCCAAATTGAAAAAAAATTAATAAAATTTTTTTTTTAAAATTAAAAAAAATGTGCTAGTTATAGGGTAGCCATCAAATAAACTGAGTTAAAATATTTAAATATTATGTGTTTAATAATAATTTTATGTTTTTTGTTTTTTGCATTATATATGTTAAATGTAAATTCTTGTTTTTAAAATTGCTCTTTTAATGTAATAATATTTATAATATTTAAAAAAATACGATCCCCAGAAGAAGTCGACAAAAAATTGACGAAACGTCGGGAAAAAATGTATTAAAATTGTATTTTTAATTACATAAAAGATTATAGGCCGTATTAGCTTAATAAGGAAATACAAACAGACAAAGGAAAATTGGCCAAATAAAAAACAACATAACAACATAAAAAAAAAATATTTTGAAATGATTGATGAAATTGCTATCTAAAGTCCTTTGGACAATTTTTGCTAGGACCAATAGGTGAAAAGTTACACTCATTTAAAAAAAACCCTGTATGACCAAAATTTCCAACTTTGACCCCCTCTAACTCCGGCACTTCTGCACTGATAGAGGTAAAAATTTGTGTCTGGCCTACTAATACTACTAACCTTGGTGCAAATTTCATCCAAATCGATTTTTAACATTGGGTCACTTGACGTGAAATTCACCATATACATATATTTTTTTTTTTTTTTTTAACTTCCCTTTATTATTACACCTGTCAACAAGATGACAATAAGTAATTTAATTTACAGAGGTGGGATGATAATTATCTTAAATCAGTACCTAAGATAACTTAAATCGAATTATTGAATGATAAGTAATATATAAATTTTTTAGTATCGCTCAGCTAGATCTGAAGGTGTAAACCGTTTAAGTCTTCTAGGTGCCAGGATTTCGTTTGCCGGCAACTGTCTGAGTTCCATGTTGGAATGTTGTGTTAAACGAGTTGTATGTTTAATGCTGCTGATACGGATAATTTCTTTTATTGTTTTGACGTTTAGATCTCGATGTATGTCCTCATCTCTAATATACCATTCTGCGTTGACAATAGTTCGCAATATTTTAGATTGAACTCGTTGAATAATTTTTAAGTTTGTTGTGCTAGCTGTACCCCATATTTCTACCCCGTACTTCCAAATTGGGGCTATAATTGTGTTGTATATAAGTAGTTTGCTTTGAGTTGTTAGTTTAGATTCTCTCCCTAACAGCCAAAATAATTGTCTAAACCTGTTGTTTATTTCTTTTTTCTTTTGAGTGATGTGATCTTTCCAGTTAAGTTTTGAGTCAATTATAATGCCAAGATACTTCGCCTTTGTATCCATAAGAATTGGTAGAGTATTTATTTGGATAGGTTGAAAGTTTGTTATCTTTCTATTAGTGTAGATTACTTGAATTGTTTTATCACTGTTTACTTGAATTCCCCAACTACGGAACCAATTCATTGTATTATTGAGCAGTTGTTGTAAGTTTTGCGTAGCCCATTTGATGTTTGCGTGTGATGATAGTAGAACAGTGTCGTCAGCAAATGTTGCTATCATATTGTTATTTGTTGTAGGAGTTGGAATATCTGATGTAAACAGGAGGTAAAGCATTGGTCCGAGGACACTACCTTGAGGTACTCCAGCTTTTATAGAAAGTATTTTTGAATACTCGTCTTTATATTTAACATAGAATCTTCGGTTTTGTAGGTAGTTTTGTAGTATTAAGAAGAATATATAAAAATTCATGTTTGTATGTATGTCCTTTATAGACTCCTAAACTATGCATCTGATCATGTGATGATATTCGGCAAAGTTGTTGTGCATGAGACCGGGAAGGTTTCTGAGTTGGTACGACCACACCTACTCTAACGCCCACTTTTTTTAATTGATTAATTGCTTCTGCATGGGTTTTCACAGATTTACTTCATACAAATTGTATCCACATCTTACTGAAGGCGAGGTAAAAAGAAAAATTTTATGTGCCAAAGCTTCTTATTTTTTTAAAGTGTAAGTGATTCTACTCGGATTTTAACATATTTACTTCAAATCGAATACACATGTTACTCTAGGTGAGGTAAAAATTAAGATTCATACTCCACGCCCCATCCGTTGCAGGACAACGCCTGCCGGGAAGGCCAGACCGCCGGACCGATCTTACTAAAACTTTGACGGAATATAACTAAGACTCTGGCATGACTAAGAATACTTCTTTTGACCGCCTACTTTTTTCAAAATGAGAAAAATCAATAAAATTAATCAAAATGAATTGAATATTTGTGTAATGTCTTTTTTTCAAATTTATTTTAATTGGTAGCGTAGCAACGCGCGCAGGGTACAGCTAGTATTTTATATAAAATAAATACATTTGATAAGTTTCTCCACTTCACACATACATACATACATACATATGTATAATAATTTGTTCGATTTTGTTTTTACTTGGAAAACATTGCTTACTTTCACTGTTTGTTGGATATTTCGTAGCCATATTTTCCAATAAATATAAACTTTATCCGGTAGATGACTCAATGGACTTTAAAAGTAGATACATTTTATTGAAAATCTTAAAATAAAAATATTTTAAATTAAATATGAATTGATAACCTACTTAGATCTCTTACGAAACTTATAAACTACTGTTTCCATTAAAACTGATACATGAATTTTCAACGTTCTTCTATATCTAATTTATCTCCATATTTCACTGATCCTCTTTGCCTCATATTTCTGTGTTTCGTTTCTGTGAATGATGGATAATGGTGGGTTTTAAGTCGGACATTTTTGCGAGAATTGCTGCTGGTGTGAATGGACTGGGTTGTAAACTCTTGCAGTGTGGATGCTTCTGTTGTAGTAGAAATATCGTATGACGATAATGATTCAGAATTTAAATAAGTGTCTTCGACATCTGGTGGCCATTTCTGAGACTTAGTTCGTTGTGCGGTAATTATAGAAGTAATGGGTTGGTGATAAGGAATTTGTCTGGCTCTTTGACTAGAATAGGTGGCATTTGAAGGTATCCAACTGCTTTCTATAGACAATTCTGGTGATTTACTGCGCTGTTGTACTTTGGGACTATAGTTGCTGTCAGGGCGGCTACGCATCTTTTTAAGGAATATTGCTGGATAGTTGGGTTCTTCAGTGGTGGTAGTAGTAGTTGTACTTGGTGTTGTGGTTGTACTTGTCTTAGTCGTTTCTTCATTTATTCTGTAATTTTCTCTAGATGGGAAAAATCCTCGTTGCGATCGATATTCAAAATTATAAGGCTTAGTAGCTGTGTCATCTTCAATTTGTGTAATGATGTTTGGAATTTCAGTTGTTACTGCAGAGTGCTTCAGAGATGATCCTCTCGATGACGAGGGACTTTGTTGATTGTAGTATTCATGAGTGTAGGGTTGGATAACTGATTCCTCAGCTGTATATTCAGTGACTTCATAAGTATGGGATTTCTTTGGTTCTTCTTCGGGAAAATCATTCGAAGTTAATGGTTCATATACTTGCTTCTGAGGTTCGGGAAGTAGTTCGCCCACTACACTGGTATGCAAAGCACTCATCATAAATGGCTTGAAAGTGGTAAAGCCTGTTGGGGTATCACCCAGTTTATAAACTGGCTTCCAACTATCGTGGAACTCTTGTATTCTGCCACTAACAATACCATTTTCGGAGTGAAATCTAACATCTATATCTTTTGCATCCCTTTGTTTTCCAGCTGTAAATGACATGTAACTTGGTTTTCCTTCATTGTGGATAGGCACTCGACCTTCTGCTATTAGTTCCTGCTCCTTTTCCAACTTTCTCAGTTTATCGGGATCCATCATATAGATAGATTTGAATTTATCCGTCATGTGTTCAGGTTCTTTTATATGCATTGGTTTCAGTTTTTCCGTCATGTGCTCAGGATCGCTCATATGCATGGATTTGGGTTTATCTGCCATCAAGGGCTTTGGCGTCATCGCCATTAATTTCACCACTTTTTTTGAAGGTCTAACTCGAATAACTTTTGTTTCCTTTGTATGAGGATTCCTAATTATGTATCTGATTCTGGTAGTCTCTGTGGGCAAATAGTCCATGACATTTGAGGAACCCTGTTTCGGTGGCATAAAATCACCAATCATACTTTTCATAACACGTGCTCCTGTCACGACACGATCTACAAATCCATCAACTGAGCTGTCCATTTGTTTCCACATAAAACGACGTTGAATGCTAGTAAAAAAAATATATTACTTTAATATCGTTATTGCTTTAATCTTATAAGTACAGTTTTTGTTACAATTCTAAAACAAGTAATAAAATGTCTTGCGTAAGTCCGTTACGAGAATTACAAATCCTTTGTTAGCCAATGTTTTACCAAACACGCAATTTTCATTCTGAAATACAATTTTTATTTTGCACATGTCACACTGGTTTTTCTCTTGTTGCTAAGAAAAACATTGAATTCCACGCTTTGTGTATGACATTTTGATATTAAAAAAAGTAAGAAAATAAAAGAATATATCCCACCTGTGATTCCATTTTGTTGGTTTACCATCGCTGCCCTGCTGCTGCTGACTTAACAGAACCAGTAGGAATAGCCAAATTATATGCTGCTGATAACTTAGGTGTTTCCACAAGATACGCTAGAAAGTGTTTACAAACCATTATCAGTGTTAGTTTTCATCATTCAATCAATGAAATTCAAGGCTTTGGATATGCATATAGGGGAAGTAAAGCAATAAATAAGATAATGAAATTACAAACTTACACAACATTTGCTCAACAACACCAGAAGCATTTTTTTATTCGTCAGATATGAATGATTTTGTTCGAACACTTACAACAACTGACAATTGACTTTTTCCGTTGTTGACAAGAAAATGATGGTCGTAGATTGTTTAGTTTTCTGTAAGACTTTAGAGATCCGTTTGTGTGGATATTTTTCTGTGAGCGTCTTACTATGAGGTTGTGGTAACATTGAATCAAAGACGCCAAATGTTGCTAGTTTTATATACGAACAATGTTTTTCTTTACCATTCAACCAACAATCAACAAAATGTACTGGAGTACTCTACAATCAGTCAGCCATATAAATTAGCAAAATTACTCCATGTTTGTAGTTTCCCCAGCAAACAATCAGATTTGATACACATTTGAACCTAACAGCCTTTTCAAAAAACCTTTATTTTAAAATTGTAATAAAACCTTATTCTGAAATGCATTGAAAATAAAATAAATACATATGTATGTATGTGGAATATACTTAACTTTCTAGTATTCAAAATTTAAAATACTCAGTAGTTTTTATTCAACGGCCGTATGAACTAGCCACATAAACGTCGATTCAAACCTATGAACATTATTGTGAAAATATTTCTTAATATTTCTCTAATGGCAACTTTTACCAATTTAAGTTATAATTTAATTATTACTTAAATTTCCAATTAGCTTTTTTTCTTTTTCACCAAACAGAATTCAAATTTAATTTACAGTTTAACAGAAAAGTTTAAATTAAATTTAACTGAAAAGTCGCTTTATTTGATTTCCTAACTGACACAAACAATGAATATTAAACAGAATATATTGTACATATGAATAATTTAAAATTTATGGACATTTAGAAAGCATGGGTATTTAAGCAGCACATCTAAGAAAGGACATATTACTCGATTATATAGAATAGACAGCGTCAAAATGTATTTTACGTTTTATTTTTATTGTTTAGTGCTAAGACGTAACCACTAAATAAAATATATTTGAACTCGTTTATTTATTTATAACAAATTCGTTTATTTAGGACAAGACACAGCAAACATTTAGTTTTATTTTAACGTCAACGTCAAACAATTTTGTGCTAAAACAAATGGTTACGCTTTTTTAATTAAATATTTGCCATATGTGACCATACCTTTAGACATTTTGACGGCGCACAGTGGCTGAAAATCGTTTTTCGTTGGCCAAAATTCTGTAACTTTTGAACCGATCAAAATATTGAAGTAATTTTTTTTTTAATGGATAGATATTTAGTTCAGCTTGGCTCAGTTTTAATTACATTAAAATTGATTGATGACTTTTTAAGGACTTCTAGGTCAAAGTTGAACTTTTGATTTTTTTTAACTTTTGGAGTGAAATATGGGTTTATTTTTTTATTTACATATTAAAAAATTTAATATTTGGAACTTAATAATAGTTATAATTATTTTTTGTGATAATGGAATTTTTTTAATGTTAAACTCAAAAAAATTTTTACACTCAAAAAAATGTTTACACTAAAAAAAAATAGTAAAATTCACTGGAGATTTTGCTGTTACTACAGAAAAATTTATTCTTTTTTGCTGTCAGATTTGATAATTTTAAAAAACATTTTAAAAATAAAAACTGCAATAGATTTTATTAGCATTTGTAGCAATAGTAGGTTCTATTTATTATTGTTTTTAACCGACTTCAAAAAGGAGGAGGTTATCAATTCGAATGGTGTTGCTTTTTTATGTTTGTTCCACGATAACCATTTCTGAACCAATTTTAAAAATTCTTTTTTTTGTTTGAAAGGGTTTGCTTGCAGGTGAGACCCATTTAATTTTTATGAAGATCGGACGGACATACGGTTTTTTATTTACCGTTATCTATATTTTTTCTCTGCTTCTCTTATAAATTGTTGAATAACTTCGTGATTTATGAATCAATTTTAAAAATAATTTTTAATTTGGAAGATATGGCTTGCAGAAAAATATATTTAAGGTAAAAAAAATGAAAATTTCAGAAATTTATTGAGATATATCGGGGATATATAGCATAAACCGATTTTTAAGAATATATCGAATATGGGTGTCAAAATTTAGCTCTGTTAATGGGAAAACATTATAGATTTAGCATAAACCGATTTTTTAGAAGATTAACAAGATTTTCAAAATTCTTTCTTTCAATTAAAAAAAGTGCAACAACATTAGTTATATTAAACATTTTTGAAAGTTAATCCAACATTTTATTTGGCCGAAATTTTGAAGTCGGTTTTTTTTTAAAGAATTATTTACTAATACTATGTTTTTCGTACTTAAATAACAATGAAGGTAATTATAATTATTATTCATTTGAAACAAATATTGATTGCTAATATTCTATATTTTGTTCTGCGCTATTTCTGTTCTTTAGTAGTTTTTTGGCTTCTTCATCTAAATCCCGATGTTCCACTTTCCATTGATTTCGAATATTGGA
This sequence comes from Bellardia pandia, assembly GCA_916048285.2. Classification (NCBI taxonomy): domain Eukaryota; kingdom Metazoa; phylum Arthropoda; class Insecta; order Diptera; family Calliphoridae; genus Bellardia; species Bellardia pandia. The sequence continues at coordinate 68,839,929 of OU696533.1, forward strand.
TATGAACGGATCTGATGTTGCCAATAATAAATTAAATATATCTTCATTTGTGGAATTTCGTGAAATTTTTCTAGTATTTTGCTCTCTATAAAATCTGTAATCCTTGTTCCTTTTTTCCTGAGCCTCCTCTGATAGATCTCCAAGTGGCACCAAATGATATTTAATGATATCTTCTCCATGATAAAGGATTTTATGAACTGTTGCAGACATATTTCTCTATGGGTAGTTGGTTGTATATATTTTTGCAGTTTCCTTAGCATAATCTCCAAATTGTCTAGCGTCAATTTCTTCATTGCACGAAAGTACTTCTAGGATTATTTTAAATCTGAAAATAGGGTTTAAATCCACTCCTGTTATTTCAGATGCTGTTTCTGGATCTAAAAAGAATCTTCGTGCGGTATTGTCATCATTTGTATTGCCTGACCCTTGTTTTGGCTGATCTATAATTAATCCAAATTTGCGATATTCATCTTGAACATGTTTCTTTTTTGAACTTCTTAACTCTTTGTTGGTTCCATTGTTTCTTATGGATCCTGAAGACCAGAAATCCAAATCATAACTGATTTTTAGTATATGTTCCATAAGTCGTCATTTGATCCACAGTAAAAAGTCATGAAAAAATATGTGATGCTCTTGGTAGTCACAGCTAAATTCAAGTGTGGCCGAAAGGGTTAATATCAGGTAAAACTAATTAGTATCTGGCCAATATTGGGTTTTTTTTTTCTTTAGTGGTTTAATGTCGCGATTATTATTATAAAATTGTTTATGACTTTGGTTGACCCTAACAGTTGATAACAGGTATATTAGAAAGAGATCATATGTTTACTGTAGAACCTATTGTGATATTTTTATGACTTATTTTTTTGCTAATCAAAACAAAGCAATACACCCCTTTCATAGGTATTATATTTAATTATTTTAGGCGAAAAAGTGAAAATTTAATACACCATTGTATACGAGTAACTATAGGGCTGTTTAAATTATCGTAATTTGAATTTTTTTAAAGTAATTTCATTAAAATTAAAAAAGTGTTCTACCGGCGGGTCGTGGCGGGTGCAAAAGTATATATAGGGCTAAAGAAGACACTTTCACCTTTCTTCGGGTGATATACGTTTCTTGTTCCCTTTTGTTCCCTAGAAGTTCTATTCCACTAAAGTTTAAATTTCAGAAAAATATAGTAGTTTCATAAATATTTCAGAACGCCCCTAATATTAAACGCTAGAGCGGTAATCGCTTACAACAACTAAAGACTATAATCCTACCAACATTATAAAAAAGACCGCAGGCCATTATCGATGATAGCTTGCGAGTAGTAACCATTTATTTTTGACAAAAAACAAATAAAAAACACATTTTTCTGAAATTAAAAAAACAGTTGAGTTTGACAGCATGCCACGCCCACAATTATTAATAGTTTAACCAAATTTTTTGGCTACCTTAATATGGATATATTAGCTCCAAAAAGGTGTAAAAATTTTAAAAATCGGTGACAAAAAAAAATTCGACTTTTGGCCAATGAAAAACGATTTTCAGCGACTGTGCGGCGCACAGTGGCGCCCGTAGAGCAAACGAGGATACAAAAATCAAAATTTTCATGAGCGCCGACGAAGTTTTCGTTCAAAGTTGACCGACCGACTTTCGGTTTTTAAAAAAACACACAATTTTTAGTCAATTTGTTGCGATTTTGTATCACGAAAAATAGATAACGAATCGCCATATATTTTCTTTGTGTTGATTGATGTATTTATTAAATGTATAATGATAAAAAAAATACCTGTTTGCTTTGTGTTTCCCCTGGTAAATCACTATTTAAAAACTATCCGTTTTTTCACTATTTTTAAACTTTGACGGAAAATAACAAAATGTATATTTTTGTATATTTGCCATATTTGCAAAACCTGTTCTTTAATTATTTCTTTACATAATTCAAAAGGTTTTATCTGCCCGTACGAGCCCGTTTGGCTTCTAGAGGTAAAAAAGGTTAAAAAGACATGGTTGCAGAAGTTGTATGGCGCCATTTGCGGTTTTTCGTTGCCAAAATCATTTATTTTGAACCGAATAAGATAATTGAACAGTTTAAACAGCATATGATATAAACTGTTCAGCCTATGAAATGAGCGTTTGGAAAGGGTGCTACGCTTTGTAGGGGCCTACTTATGGGTTATCAAAGGTAAAATTAGTAGAAAAATCAATTCGGTTCAAAAGATATGATTTTTGCAACGAAAAAACTCAAATTGCGCCACTGTGCGGCGTACATCATCATATACATATAACAGGTATATGTAGAATAGTAAGCAAAGTTAAGTCTTTTCTCCGACGTATTGTGAGACCATCTAACGTGTCGAGAATCGATTTCAACAAAATTTACTCTAAAGGAAATATATTATAGCAAACAAATAATATTCCATCGGTATCCGTTTCTGGAATCATAAAATAATACTTGGGAAACGCACCGCAAATAAGTATCACATACAAACAAATTATCATTAACCACTATTTTCAACAGATCACAAAACACTTTTGTCAAGAAGGAATATTATCAGACCATACTCGTATTCTAATATGTATGTATCCCAAGCATACTCTGTCTTAGCTTCCACTAAGTTCAAAATATCACTGTAAAATTACATATACTCGTATGTACATATGAGCCTGTGCATTCCTTGCAGCGTGATTCTCTACAAAACTTTTCAGTTATTGACAATTAATTGAAGTAAATAAATTCAAATGTTCCATCCAAAAGTAATTTTATTCTGTATTTTGTATTTTTTCATAAAAAATTATTTTGATATTGAGTTGAATTTATATTAAAAATTTAAACAAAAATAATACAGAAAATTTGTGTCTTGAGGAAGGTAAGAGTTGTCTTGAGGTTTGGGAATAGCATTTGACATCACAGTGACAAAACAGTTATTTTTTAAATTTAGTCCTAATTTTGAGAATACAAAATGACACTTTTCAAATTGAATTAAAACGTGAAATTTAAACATACACATATTTTTCAGGAACGTTAAATATCAAAGTTCAGAATTTGTGTTTGTTGGGTTACTGATTTTTCTCTTCATCTACAAAAATATACGTGTTTAAAGCGATAAGTTACTTAGTTATTGAGTAATTATCGTAAATGTTTTTTCTACATATACATATGTATGTACGTATACTCTATGCAAAATCCAACCGTGCAGAATTCAGACATCTGCTTGAATTGGTATCACGGGTGCTCAACGTTAAAATTAATACTAATATCTTCTCATAATAGCTAATCAATCAGCAGCGCGCAAACATGAGATATTTTGCTGGAAATCAAGAACGTGACGTCGTATGGTCACGGAAAGAGCTAAATAGCTGCCTTAGTTTATAAATCAAAGTATTGATTACATAACTTCTCTGAAGAACTTTAATAGGATTTGAAGAGACGCATGTGAAGATAATGATACGGCCAAAGGAGCGATGTGATAACTTGGCACTTAAATTATAATTGCTTCAGAAATATATATATTTTTTGGCGTAAAAGTAATAGTGTTATCTAAAGAAATTCCAATATTACTAAATAAATTTGAGTAGGTAAATTTTAAATGGTCGTCCAAGGTCGTCTTATTGAAAGTGTAATAGTGGGATATCTGAAATATTCTTGAAATCTTACATACTAATTCAAGTATTATCACATTCATTGTCGGTATTTATCTAACCAAAACTACTTCACTACTTCGCACAAGCGGCTGTTCCAAAACAAAAAATAAATTGTTTCATTATAATTATTTCAGTAAGCTGGAAACAGATGGCGCGAAATGGAATATATTGAGAAATTATTTTTGAAAATATACTGGAAGGCTATTTCGATGGTAATGAAAACGAAAGTAAGCCGACTTGGAATTTCTCTTAATGTTTTGTTTCAGTATTTGAAATGTATTAAAATATTTAGAAGATCTTTCTATAAATTGTAAAAATTGCAAATAAAAGTTTTTCTTTAGAAAGATATATTTTGCATTACTTCGCTTATTAGTATTAAAATTACTTATCAATAGCCTTACCTGTTGTTAAATTGTTCAATGAATGATTAAAATATAATATTTGAATTATTAATGTGCAGCAAATACTGGCATGTACTAGATGCAGTATGTGTGAATTATGTGCATAATGTGTTGTTGTGGTATAAAACATTTGGAACTAACTCTACTTTAACACCAGAAGCAAAACAAAAGGAGTGAAGTAGCTCACGCGTCACATGCTATTGAACAGACTTTAAAATGAATTCAATTGTCAATAGTACATAGCTTATAGTTATGACAAATAATCATATGTGCAATGTTTTTTATGTTTTTAAAAAAACAAAATTTGTTTAATAGTTATTTTGATTTTTAAGTATATCTTACGGTGATTTAAAATTAATAAAATAATTATTTTTTATTTTATTTCATAATAAACAAAAACAAAATAAAAAATTAACTTCATAGAAATTATTTTATTTATTTATTACACTGCTTTACAAATTTTTAATTTGGAAATTACCAAGAACGCCACTTGCCTAGATAAGTTAATTGGGACCTCCTGAACACGAAAAACGCTGTAATTTTTTTTCTAAGTACCGTTTTTTAGATAACGGTACTTTTGTGTTTTTCGGTGTATGGTCCCATTCAAACCCTTGTGGAGCCCAACCGAAGAGCCCGATCGAGATGAATGGCATATCGTTTGAAAGGTAATCGAATGCCTTTTCTGCCGATATGCTGCAAATTTCTATCTGATAAGAAATAGCTGAGTTATGGCAGCTCAAAGTTCGAAATTTGTCTATTTTTTACGTTTTTTTCAAAATTTTTCTTTTTTATTTCGTTTTTTTTCTACGTTACAGTTAATATCTGGAATGTTTTATTTTTTATCCAAATTGTTTATTTAATTACCAACATTTTAAGCGTAATTTGAAAAAAATCGGATAAAAAATAGAGTTTTTATTAAGGATTTTGTGGAACGACAATATTTTCATCTTCATTGCTTACAGAAATTTGCAGCATATCAGCGGAAAAGTCATTCGATTACCTTTCAAACGATATGCCATTCATCTCGATCGGGCTCTTCGGTTGGGCTCCACAAGGGTTTGAATGGGACCATACACCGAAAAACACAAAAGTACCGTTATCTAAAAAACGGTACTTAGAAAAAAAAAATTACAGCGTTTTTCGTGTTCAGGAGGTCCCAATTAACTTATCTAGGCATGTGGCGTTCTTGGTATTTTTTGGCTGTAAACCAGTGTTATTAATACAAAATGTTAACTGCCGTATTCATAAAAAATAAAGCAGGTTTGAAGTGTGCTTTTAGACAAAATTTTCATACAAAATTTTCTTAAAGTACATTTGGAGTCTACTTTAATTTTTTATGAATAAGGGCATAAGTCTTTAAAAAATATTTATCATATTAATACGATATGGTATTCCCCATTTGTATTAAAACAAATTGATGCTGTCAAGTTTTTTAGAGTTTTTATATAAATTTTATTTATCACACTATGCCAATATAGTATTTTTAAAATCTTTTAAAGTTGGCGGAAATAATTCTACAAAGGTTTTCTATTGAATTGAGGTCGGGACTTACGGGAGGCCACTGTAATAGTGGTACGTGTGATATCACCATATGACTCTGATGCAAAGACTATTAAATTATTCACAACACATTATGCACATAGAAGATGTACATATATTTTAGCATTCATTTGGCTTGACACTACATATTCGGGACTTTCCTCGAGCTCCAAATGCAGACCACACCATAAGTGATCCACCACCGTCGTGCCAATGTTTGTGGTGACTGTCAGGACCATCCAAATTAATCTGTTTTTCATCGCTGAATATAACAGTTTCAAATTCTTCATCCCCAAATTTAAGTTTTTCAGCAAACGCAATACGCGCTTTTTTGTGGGGCCGAGTTAGGTAAATATATTTAAGACCAATATCCTTTTGTATCAGTTGCTGTATCCGCTGTCGGGTAACACTAAGATCGAGTTGTACTCTTATTTGCATGCAGCCATGTTTTCATATAAATGTCGAATTCGCCGCTTAGTCCTGGTGTCTATTGTTTAAATCCGTCCACTGCGTTTATTTTTGCCAAAATTTTTTGGATCTTTTAGAAAATTAGAGATTGTATTTCGATGTTGGTTAATTGCACTAGCGATCTTATCAATCGGTATCCCAGCAAGCCGCATACCCTTAATTTTTCCGCGTTCCTCGTGTTCGAAACATACATACATATGTGTATATGCAATACGTTCATCACAAAAAATATATATTTAATTAAAACCGAAGAAAGGTTATATGTCATAATTTTTCACCATCTGAAACTCGACTGTCAAGCAATAAATATAAATATTTTCTATGTAGCTTTAATTTAAGATCAAGATTTGATTGCTTTTTTGTGACATAAAAAATTTTAATTCATTACAAAATGAAGGAATTAAACTGCTCATTGAATTAAACGGGAGGTATACCCGAAACTGCTCAATCTGATGAAATTACCAAAAAAATCCCCAGTACAAATGGGTATTGATAGGTATATTACTGTTTTAAAACGAGGACAAAGCCTGTACTCCTTCAAAATGGCTTCTACGGAAGGATAATGGTAATGATAGGCCGAACTTGAGGGAACAAAATTCCAGCAAACTGTTGAAAAATTTCTTTTTTACGGTCGCATTTAAGAGAAGTAATATCATGATTAACCAAAATTCAGGTAAATCATAAAAATGATTAAAATTAAAATTGTAACTGAGTTTGAAACCCGTAAAAAATGTCTACATATCGACTAAAGAGCAGTAAATAACATCAAATTGTTATTAAAGAGCAGTCTGGAAACTAAACGCTTTAAGATAAACATTAAAAATAGTGAAAAACCCCCCCCAACCAATTTTTCGAATCGAACTCGAACCTGATGATTTAAACTAAAGAAAGATGAACAACATTCAATTTATGATCTGAGACATATACTGCATCGGTAAAAAAAAACCACACAAACGATCTGTCCAATGTACACACTGTCAAGAATAAGCTCATACTAGATCATATTGTAAGTTGTGGTGGAAATCATACTGCTAACTATAGAGTTTGCCCAGTATATTCTATTGTAAAGAGCTCTCAAACAATTCGAAACAAAGTACTCACGGTACATGTATCGAACCTTCAAACGCTAATTGCCCACAAAATGAGCAGAGGTCAACCAAAAACATATCCTACGCAAATGTTTTAAAAACCAATCAAATTCTTCATAACCTGTGTCCCAATAATAATGTCAACATGGAGCCAAACAATCAAACCCCATCTTTTAACTTTAGCAGACTTGTTGATTTAAACGTTAAGACAAAATCAGTAACAAGATAACATTAAAAATAATACTTTTTGTTTTTAACGCTATATTATTAACCTAAGCCGGGAAAAGATCACACAAAAGTAGAATATACCCATCAGCCTATTGTCGAATATATATATCGAGAATGTACTCATGAGCAAGTTATATCCGATTTTAATTGAAAACAATTGTATTCCAAATCATAAATTTTCATTTAGAAGAAAACACAGTACTATCGAACAAATCCATAGACCGGTAAATATCGAAAAAAAAAAAAACATTTGAAGATAAAGATATTGTTCTTCTCTTTTTATCGATATATCTCAAGCGTTTAATAAAGTGTGGCATGATGGTCTAATATGCAAGTTTAACTAAACTTACCCGTAAACACACATAAGCTATTGTAAAGCTACTTAACTGGTCGAACGTTTAAGCTATTTAACAAGGAGTACCTCAAGGCAGTGTTCTGGGACCCTTTTTATAATTGATATATACATCTGATATGCCAACAAACAATCGTACTTAAACATCATGAAATCATTCATGAAAACCCTCAAGAAACATATTGCTATTTACAAAATCTTATATTTGAATTAGAAAACTGATTAAAGTAATAGAGGATAAAATTAATGAGCAGAAATGCACACACATAACTTCTACATTGGTAATAGAATCATGCTCTCCTGTTTATATCAATAATCAATCAATCGTCACCTCACATGGAAATCCCATATAGATGCAAAATTGACTCAAATGAAATTCAAATTAAGCCAAATTAATTGGCTCATTGGCAGAAACTCTAAGCTAAGTTTAGATTGTGAACTCATACTTTACAACTCAATCATAAAACCTACATACATCGTGAATAAAAATTCCACATGAAATTTGTTCCCTTTTCACATTTTTCCTATTAAAATTCAATGTTAAAAAAATAAAAGGCAACAAATTTCATGTGGAATTTTTGTTTACATATTGAAATAATTAATACATACTTTTAAATGAATGTAATATTTAATGAGTAATTGCATATTTTATAATTGTGGTATACTTCGGTGGGTAGTACATATTAACATTTAGTTTGCTACACAACATTTATTCATGTTTACGTTAAATATTAAGATACTGAAACAAATCTAATGAATTTAAGAAATTATTGACACGAACGGTTTCAAGTTAAATGGTTTTTATGTATATTTGGTCAGTTCACCAGGAAAGCGTTTTAACTGTCTTAAAGGTACAATATTTACATTATTTTTATTAGAAACTATTACCGATATTATATTTCCTTTGTCTCCCACCACACCGTGCAACAAATAATAAATATTATTTGTACAATTAAACCAATATTTTATAAATAATATCAAAACTTGTCCAATATTATTGCAAGTGTCTCACAGTGAAGAGTCTATTGTTACAAATTGTTTTTTTGGGATAAATATTAGATCAGTCGCAATTACAAAATTAACTTTTAATTTACAACATGTATATTTAAGCGACTTTAACAATTGGTGGCGTAATTTGGTTGTAGCCATAAAAAATTCAAAGTAACCGGTAAAGTAAAAGTTTTATAAATGATGAATTTAGTTCGTTGCAGTCGGAATAAATTTGCTATTATTCATATTTACTTATTATTAATAGACAATTTTCTTGTTGGTTGTGTGCAACATAGTTAGATGCGCAGAAACAAACCCACTCATTTACTTACTCACACACAACTCCCTCCTTCGATAGTTTTACTTGCGATATTGTTCAGATAGCCGTAGATGGTGATGTAAGTAGTACGAGTATGTGTGATGTTTTTGTTTTAGGTATCTTGCAAATTTGTTAATTAGTTCCATCGATACATGACAGTGTGCATGTGTTGGTACGAGTATTTAATTCAGTATTTTGCTTTTTAATTTACTTCCTTCCGTTTTAATTACCTTTAATAACACATCCATACATTCATTCATAATACATAATAGGTATTAATACTATATTATAGGTATATTATGTTATGCGAATTATATGTATATTTTAATTGTTCATAGGTATATTGTTTAATGGTTGTATCAAATATGTATTAAAAGTAAATAACTTAAAACGAATTTTTTGTTATAATATTTAAAAATTAAGTAAAATGTTATTTAAGCATTTTTAAAATTACATATTTCTGTTAAACTCCATTTAATAGGGCTGCTTTTACTTCAATTTTAACATAACACTTAGTTTAGTTTTTTACTTATGTAAGTCAATGTTTACGATTTTTAATATTACAATATAATAATAATAATTCCGCAATATTATTAATCATCATTTAGTGTTTTTTAGGCCCCGATTACCGTTTACAACACTAAGTATTTTGATGTTGTATGTTGTAACTTGCGATTACGATTCACAACACTTATCGGCTTAATCGTATGAAAAATTAATGTTGTGTTGTAGTCGAGACAACACAACATTTAAGTATTGTGAACGATAATCGGTCCCTTAATTTTTCAAATTTCGTTCTCAAGAATTTTGTGATTTGAGATATGGATGACATGTTATGTTTGAGGAAATTAAATATAAATACTGTTTTCATTTGCATTTTTCAACATTTATTTTGAAAGTATGAAAAACGCAAATAAAAATTTGATTTTCTTTATATGTTGTATATGTTGAATATGAACTAAAGCAGTGCCGATATTTGGTAAGAAGTAAAAAAGCTAATTTTATATTCAAAATAAAAGTTATAACCCGAACTTTATAAAAAAAAATTAATTATATATCACTCTTCTTGATTATTTCCGTTATTTATTTCTGTTTCTCTCAACCAAGAATGATAAAATAAAGATTACGCCATGCGCATGATTTCCCGTTATGTGACGTAGAAGGGCCATTCTAAGGGTTACCAATAATGTTTCATGTGTTAGAATTAAAATTTCTTGCGAAAAATTTATGTTTTATGTGATAGTTGGCAACCTTGCAATTGAAATCTCTGAGAGTTCTAAAATAAAATCTGTTTAAAAAAGAAAAACAAACAAAAAATAAACAACAAAAAATATAAACATGAAGAGTGCAGTGAGCAAATGCAAGCAAAACATGAGTAAAAAAAAAGTGAGAAAAAATTAGCCAATAGAAACACAGAATGAGTGACGTCACAGGCAGCGTTGCCGTTTTTGGTTATTTCTAACCAAAATTGGTTATTTTTTTTCTCAATGTGTACATGTGTAGATTTTTTCTGTTTTGGTTATTTTTTTTTACTGAAAATATTTAGATTTTAAGACAATTAGTAATATATTGCAAGCAAAAGAATTGTGCAAAAATCAACAAAATGCCCATTTTGTTTGGTCTGCCAAAGACAAATTTCAAAACTCAAGCTGTGACATTTTAAGTAAAAGTGATCTCCATATTTATTGTAATATAATTACATGTTTTTTGGTATTTAAGAGAGTAACTTTCTAGTTCCATATTTTATTGCCAATGAAAAATTTTTTGTTTTTATTATATACTTTTTATTTTTGTTTAAGACATTAAAAATTAATTATTAAACTTGCAAAACTTAATGTAAAGTATTGGAATTTTAAATTTTACAAATTGTAGCATTAGCTTATGTTTCTTTGCATTACTTTTTGCAAAATATGACGCTTAGTTTTTTAAAAAAAAATATTTTTTAGTATTAGGAGTTGTGTTGTAAAATACGTTGTTTTATGTTTTTTTTTTTTGTTACCTTAAAGTACAAATTATAGTTAAAATTACAAAAAATAAATAAATAGTACATGCATTTAAATTTGGTTATTTTTTTTTAAATTTGGTTATTTTTTTCATAAATGTTGGTTAGAAAAAATTTTTTTTCGTGGCAACACTGGTCACAGGGCCTAAATGCGCAGAACATTTTAAAATTTTACTTGCGTTGGCGTAATCTTTATTTTATCATTCTTGCTCTCAACCACAAACCTAAAATGTTCTCTTATAAATCTCTCTCTCAGTGATGTATATAAAAGGAAAAATTAATTTAAAATGGTAAGACCAATCAAGAATTATAAAATAAAGACTACGCCAACGCGAGTTAAATTTTAAAATGTTCTGCGCATTTTGGAACTGTGACGTCACAGATTCTGTGTTTCTATTGGCTAATTTTTTTTTTCTCCAAACTGATTTTTTTTTTGATTACAAATTTTTTTTTCTAAAATTTTTATTTCATTTAAAAAATAACATTTATTTAATAAAATTTATTTTTATCGATAGCTACATATATTAATATTCAAACTAATTCGATTTGTAATTATAAATCTTGTAAAGAAAAAATTACACATAATTTAATATATAGAAGTTTAAAAAAATTATTTACCAGATTTTAGCATTTCAAGAACTTCAGAATCAAAATCTTCTGATTCATCAGCCTCAGAAATATTGCTTGTATTAAAAAGCTTTAGCATTTTAGCAGATGGATTAAATTTCTCACAACAAATTGAATTATTGTTAAAGTAGGTATGTGTTTATTCTTTAAAAATATATTCGTATATATATATTCTTTTTTAAACAGATTTTATTTTATAACTCTCAGAGATTTCAATTGCAAGGTTGCCAACTATCACATAAAACATACATTTTTCGCAAGAAATTTTAATTCTAACACATGAAACATTCTTGGTAACCCTTAGAATGAAACTTCTCCGTCACATAACGGGAAATCATGCGCATGGCGTAATCTTTATTTTATCATTCTTGAGACCAATTACTACAAAATGTATTTTTTGTCATTTTGCACAATTAAATCATAAAAAGTCATAAACCCGCAGCAAAATTCATAGAATCAATTAAAGGAAACCAACCTTAAAAAGCTGTTTATTGTAATGTCATTGTATTTTTTATTACTTCTAAATACATCTGTATGTTCACACAAATTTACCAATGAAAATATTAAAAAATATTAAAACAATAAATATATTTTCGAATTGTATGTCAAAAACAACAATATTTTTTTCTAAAGAAAGTAAATCAGCAATTCTTGTGTCGAATTTTTCTTCACATGCTTTATGTAGAAAAATAAAATTCGTGATTAATTCTTTTAAATTCATTTCGCTAAAAATTAATTTTGCATTCTTATATTTTAATTTCTTTTGCGAATCGAAAAGTAAAATTCAAATTAAATTCGCATATAAAATTCGATCGCCATATATATGAATATCAATTCGAGCATCCTCGGTACTCTGCTTCTAAGAAAGATAGACAGATTCATTAAATCAATAAAAAGTTAAAAAAAATCGTAAGATCCCCTGAGTGATAGTAATATCAGGTAAAGGGTAATTATTTTCATAGGTTTGGTAAATGTTTTACGGTTATATTTATTTATAAAAAATTTATAATGAGTTTGATTTACGCTTGAATTTAATTGAAATCATTTGTCGTAATTTGATACGTTTTACTTTATAAATCATCATAAAAAATCACAGATTCAAACTATTCCTCTAGTAAAAGCCTTCTTGCTCGGCACTCCCTAATATTTTATGAGATTTACCTTAAATATTTCAGAGATGCTTTTAGTTCATTTATTCTGTTAAGACTATAAGAGAATAAACTTTAAATATTACGACAGATTTTTTATATAAATTTGAGCATTATAAAAATCAGTGTTTGTTCCGAAATTAAATAAAAATATGTACAAGAATAAAATGTTTTGTTCGACATAAACATTTTATCAGTTTAATGATAATATGACATACATACGTTATACTGTAAATTGTTAATATTTAATTGTATTTGACCCCTTTGGACATTTGGCATAACTTTGGAATGTGACACCAGTCAGAATTCAACAAACTTAAAAAGCCAAAAATCATAAAATATTTATTTTAATTTCGCTTTGAAGTAAATGTTATAATCTCAATAAAAATGAATATAACTCTCATTAAGGTGAGATTACTTACATACATAATTGAGTCATTATTTGAATTTAAAAAATTTAAGGTGCCTTAATTTGAATTTGCAGACAGTTTATTGCTTACAAATGCCAAATAAACATTTCTGTTTTTTTTTTGTTTTTTAATTTTAATGTTTATGCCACAATTTACAATAAGTATATTTTTTAACAACATTGTGAATGTAATGAAAGAAGCAGAATAGTGAAGTGGCTTAATTTCTGTACGTAGTCTACTCACATAAATACACATCATAATTTTGTTTTAGTTTAAATTTAATTGGCTTTTTTCTTTAAATTTCAGGTACGTGCATGGCATTGGCTCTGAGACACGTAATTCTCTATTCCATTTGCATAATGGTCGTGATATTATTTTGGTCACAACATGTCGTCATGGTAAAAGTTGGCGAGAGTTACAGGATGCTCGATGTGATGAGGATAATCGAGAATATGACAGGTAACTAACTGTAGTTATTTTTTTTCTTCTTTCATTTTCTTTTCATACGTATTTAAGTGTAATTGTGGCTTGGTATGAATTCATTAAAAAGTTGATAAAGTTTTCAACCTGAGGGAATAAATTAAATGATTATTGGCACAAAGTAATTAAGATTTTTCATTTGTCACTCTATTAGAATGTGCGAATCGTTCAAGATTCGTTACACATAAGATATTGCCGAGATGAAACTCAAAAACCAAAATAAATAATTAAAAAATTTTACATTTTCTAACTCGTTATGGAACAAATTTTTATATTTTTCATTTGATATAGATATTGTAATTTTTCATCTTCTCTGCGAATGCCCAGCCCTGAGTGTCAAGAGACATAAATTCATGGGAAACTATACATTGAACAACCTTGGTGAGGTAGCCGGGTCAAAACTCAATGACCTACTGAGATATCTCACATCTACAGTTTGGGTCGACTTTTTTGTCGACATATTAGCTACAGTATGTTGTATACGACATTAAATCTGACGAGTGGTGTGGTCTTTTAAAACGGGGTCCCTTCGACTCTACTTAAGTGTTCGCACGTAGTGAACTACCACGTAAACCAACCAACCAACCAGATATTGTAAATACAAAATTTAGTATTCGAGAGAATAATAAACAAAAATATTAGCAAAATAGATAATGGTATTTTTCTGCTCATATCGCAGAAATTTCTGTAAGATATCTGGAGCAGTTGAAATGTTTATTCCAACCAACATACTGACAGATGGTCATCGTTATATCAACTTCCATATCTAAATGGATTCAAAATAAATGTACATGGACTATCTGGTTTTTAAAAATAAAAGTTGGAAAAAATACAAACGGTATAACAAAATTATACATACACTCAAAATATTTTGTAGGTAAAATTAACTGAAAATGTAATTTAAAATAAATGAACATTCATTTAAAAACCGGTCAACTCAATTTTCATTTAAATTACATGAAAGGTTCATTTAATTTTCTATGTTAAAAAATTAACTGATAAGTAGATCGGGTTTTAAGTAAATTTTCAGTTATTTTAAATTACAGTTTCGTTTAATTTTACATACAAAATACTTTGATGTAAACAACTGTCAATATTAAATGCAACTGAAAATCCGTATTAATGTGCACTTAGTTTTTTGAATAAATGTTAGATTCAGTTAAAAACAACTGCACGGAATACTTCCTAAATAAACTACAGTCCGTTACTGTAATAATATTCTGAGTGTACGTAATTATTTTGAAAATTATTATGTTTAAATTATAACTATTGAAAATAGGTGTTTGTTTATTTAAGTTTGATGGTCTTGTTTTTCTCGGGTTTTAATTAAACATAATCACAAAAATCCCGCTTTTAAAATAAATGTCCTCAATTCAATTTAATTTAAAAACCTTAAGAGACACACATTTTATTGGAAAATTTTTTATTCTCCACATTCTACATACAGGTCACAATTTTGGAAATATTACAATTGGGTGAAATCGGTCCATTATTTCACCTAGCCCCCAGCCAATAAGTTTCATATATACAGACATCATGACTGTTAATTTTTATAACGGACGGTCAAAGCTCCCATATTTACTTTGAAAATCACTTTAAGATGTATAAATATTTTTAAAGTAAGAACAATTATTATTTTTATTTGAACTGTTAATTTTAAATCATTGATATTTCTTTTATTTCGGCTCGAGTTCATTAAATTATATTTACTGAAGGTAGGAATTGTTACATGAAAATTATTATTAAAATTTATTGATAATTTTTCTTGGCTTAGGATTCGAACCCGGGTTGTTGGTTGAATTTACATGTTTCGAGAAACACCAGTTTTTCTTATCAGAATTCTTTTACGCTCTCACCCTCTGCACCACTGTGGTGCCCGCTAGCCTACAGTCAAACATCAATCCTTTAACCTGTGGTACTGGTGGTTCGAAATTTGCTATAATTATCATTTTTCATTTATTTTACATGTTGCCTCCTTTTTCTTCAGTTTTTTCGTATTCATGCCAAGACTTCGTCTCGAAAACCTGAATACATTTTTATTATGTTTGTTGTCTACTTTCGTCGACATTTTTATGTGTACCACTTAAGGTACAACTACAAACATTAACTTGTGCCTTATCTTATGTTAAGAACAATTATTATTATTTTTATTTGAACTTTTAATTTTATATCATTATCAATAAATTTTAATAATAATTTTCATGTAACAATTCCTACCTTCAGTAAAAAAATTTAATGAAAAATTAAATTTAATGAACTCGAGCCGAAATAAAAAAAATATCAACTATTTTTAAAGTATTTATATCAAGATAAAATTTAACACAAAAGATATTTCTATGCACAGCTCCCACATAGCGCCCATTTCAAAAAAACAGCATTTACACATATACCGGGTGTAGGGTATTATATGGCTGGCTTGACCGACTATACATTCTTTATTGTTTGATTGAATTTAAACCAATAAAATATGTATAATAACCATGAAACACTAAAAATTAGAGTTCCCAATAAACCCACAAAATTAAAAACCGTGGTTATGGTTTTAGCAAACTGACAGTTTATTAAATATTATGAAACAAGAAACATTTGATATCAATATTTTATTTTTTTTTATTATTTTTGAATTATTATATTATTCAAATATGGGGTAGAAGGTTTCTGGGGGGTTACTCCGTATTTCGATTCGAATAGAAAATCATTCGAATTTGTATACTTTTTACATTGTACTTCGAAAGCTTTTGCTTTCGAATCGAAATACGGAGTAACCCCCCTGGGCTCCATACGAAAGTATGTATAAATAGCACAGCCCGACAAAATGAAAACTTTTTTTGGTGCCTTAGATATCTTTTTGTTTTAAAAAGAGAAGTAACACTCGGGCAATTAATATGCCTATATATAATTGCGTTACTTTCTTTGTAAAGGGGATAGATTGAAGAAGTAAAGGTGGTGAAAGTAGAAGAAAGCTTTATATCACAACTCTGCAATTGCGCATTATGTTTGTTTTAGTGCATAATTGCAGCGCCTCTGGTGGTGAGTAGGGACATTATTTTTAAAGCTTGATTTTATAGCCTTTATTTAATTATTTTACTTCGGTGGCGTTTGAATGCTATACCATTTTAGCCAGTTTGTATGCATCTAGTATTGGGCTTCAATGTCTATAATTCCCTTTTTCTTTGTATCAGCTTTAGTTTACGAGATATTAATTTTTTAAGAAAACTACGTAGTTACGCGATTTATAGTAACGTAACTAATAAACGGTTCATTCTATTCAGTAAAAATAAAAGATCGAAATTTGGCTACAATATTATCTTTATGCAGCATTAAAATTATTTTGGTTCCATGGAGTATTTTCGGAGATATCGTTGGATGGAAATTTTTTTATTTTTCAAAACTTTATAAAAGAAATAGAGAAGACGACAAATTTTCCATTATTTTCCTTTAAGGTGCTATCAGACGGGATGTATTTTACATATGTACTGTCACTTTTCTTACCCATATGTAATTCCGTATGTATGTCAAAATTTCCATTTTACATACGATTCATAATTTTTGCTATCACACCTGCTTATGTTTTTGCGTATGACATAACCTATAAATGTAAACAAAAGCTGAGTTTTTAACGTATATAAATTTTAAGAATTACTTCTTTTGGCCAATCTAACAGCAATAAATATAATAATAAACATAATTTAATTTATTAAAAATCGAAAAATACTTGCTTTTCTTTAATTTCTTTTTTACAATATATTTTTTCAAACAATTTTTTTTTTCAAAACAAACCAGCTGTTTTGTTTATGTTTGTCACATGAAAATAGAGCGTGTTCTAATCGAAAAAATTACATATGTATTTCCACATGTACTTTACACATGCAAAGTTTCATATGTATCACACGATGTGTACAACTTTTACAGATGGAAAATTTGACAGTACATATGTAAAATACATCCCGTGTGATATCACCTTTAGTCATATAGGAAAATATGTTACGCATATAGCAAGCTATATCTTGTTAAAATCCATACACAACTGTGGGTTTTATTCGAAATAAAGTAATTCTACATTATTAAAAGAAAATACGTTCTACATACGAATACAACAGTACACAGGGGTACGAGGTCTGACCAAAAAATAACCGTTATTTTCAATTTTTACAAAAAGTATTTCTTTATTCATCAATAACTATCTTCAAAGTAATCCCCCTCAGATATAATACACTTAAGCTAGCGTTTTTTCCAATCCTTGAAACACTTCTGAAACGCGCTTTTTGGTATCGCCAACAGCTCCTGTTTCGAATTTGTTTTATCTCCTCAGTCGTAGCAAAACGCTTTCCTTTCATCGGTGCCTTCAGTTTTGGAAGAGGAAAAAGTCAGCGGGGGCCAAGCTCGGTGAATACCGTGGTTGAGGCATGATAACGGTTTTGATTTTTTGCCAAAAACTCACGCACAAGCATCGATGTGTGAGCTGGTGCGTTATCATGGTGTAAAATCCATGATTGGTTTTTCCACAATTCTGTGCGTTTCTGACAAATTGCTTCGCGCAAACGGTTTGAGGTAATCTGGATCGTCGTTAACGATGTTCAACAGCTTCTGAGCGATGTCCATGCAACGTTGTTTTTGCTCAAAATTTTGCAATATTGAAACAATCTTTGCTGCCGCACGTTTCATGCCTAAAACATCCGTAAAAATTGCTTGGCATGAGCCGAACGATATGCCAACATCATAAGCAACCTTTCAGATAGTGATTCGACGATTATCCAAAGTCATTTTCTTCACTGCTTTAATGTTTTCATCGGTTGTAGACGTGCTCGGGCGACCAGGACGAGCATCGTCATTGACATCTTCTCGGCCTTCCTTAAACCGATTATACCACAATTGAATTTGTGTTCTGCTCATAGTAAACTCGCCAAACGCCACAGTAAACATTTCAAATGTCCTTGCGCATTTAATTTCATTTTTCGAATAGTAAAAAATCGAAGAGCACATCAAAATACGACTAACCCTTTTATCTGTCAAAAACAATCCAAAATGGCTGATATTACCAACATATATGTATAACAGACATGTGTACAAACATAGCAGAAAAAAGCGAAAATCAAACATACGTAAGTCACAAAATTTAAAAATAACAATTATTTTTTGATCAGACCTCGTATGTGGTACTTTTGATTAACTGTTTTTAAATCCATATTAACAAGAAATATTGCATTTTATGCAGGACATATCTGCCTATATGGCTATAGAAAAATATTAAAATTTTTGTTATTCAGGGGTCTCAGAGAAACCAATATTGTCAGAAGTGGTTTTAAAACCGACAAGAAAAAATGCTTTTCTAGTATCACGATATTTATTGAACGTGTAGCGGTGCCCTATGACACCAAAGCATTTTTTCTTGTCGGTTTTAAAACCAATTCTGACAATATTGGTTTCTATGACACCCCTGATTATCTCTATTTTGTATGAATTTTTGAAAAACAAAAAAAAACATTTTAAGCAATATTTTTTCGTCATATATTCGGCTATATCTCCCAAACTACTGAGTGGAGTAAATATTATGTTAGGGCAACATGAAGGTAATATTGTAGCTAAATTTAGATTTTTTCTTTTCACTAAGTAGGTTAAGCTGTTCTACAGTTATGTTACTCAAAATCGTGTAACTACGTAATTTTTAAAAAAAAATTATATCTCGAAAATTAAAGCTGATCTAAAACAAGTAAGAGTTTATATTCGGCTGAGCCGAATATTATATACCCACCACCAAATCACCTTATAATACTAGACTGGCTCAAGATTGTATGAAATTTGCAGATGCCATTTTGTTGTCTCCACAAGGCCGCCCCTGTTCCAGTCATCAAAAGAAGTGTGCATACCAAAATTTGGAACAATCGGACCATATTTAGAGGTCGCTAGAAATTTCAACTTTTTGGTTTTGTATTTCTGCTTTGTTAATACATATTAGTATAAGTTTCTGTTAGCGTACATATGTTTTTACAGTGTATTTAATAAGTTCCGTCATTATCAATAGTTGTCCTACTCTTACTTACTTACTTACTTAAAGAAAAAATAAATCAACCATAACCAAATCAGTTTTAAATAAAGACGTTATTGCATCAATTGATCGCGTACATCTTTCTGATATAAAAGCAATGTTTGTTATCGGAGCTGTTTCTCAGGCATTGAGCAAACCTGTGTCCGATATGACTTTATCACGAAGTACAATACAACGTACAAGAAACCGTCTCCGAAAAAAATATAATAGAAAATGATAAAGATACATTCCATCTCCAAAATTTACTCGTATTGCACTAGGATAGTAAACTTCTGCCCGATATTTCTAACGAAAAACAAAAAATCGATGGGGTAGCGGTAGTCGTCAGTTCTGGTAGAGTAGAAAAACTTCTAGGAGTCCCGAAGATAACCAAAGGGACCGGTGAACAACATTCTAATGCTTGTTTGCAGGTCTGCGAAGATTGGGCAATTAAAAATAACATTCGCGGACTATGTTTTGACATTAACACAGGTTTAAATATAGGGGCCTGCACTATTTAAAGATTTTTTTGGACAGACTGTAGGGCGGGAAGTGCAACTGTTTAAGCGTTTTCAAAAACAATGGATAAAGCAAATTTTACTACCAAACGCATAAGTATTTTATTTGATTTATTAATGGATGATGGACATGAAAAGGCTCATTCATTCCTTACAACGGACCCTGCAGTGTGGAAGGATGAATTTATATTCAGATGAAAGAAAGTGTGAGCCTTTTAAGAGTTGTAAACGATTGTGCAGAGCGCGATATTGTTTTGGTTACCGAATTGAACAACTCTATCACAAAAAATGAAGAACAGAAACGATATTTGCTCCGCTTAGTTGATTTACATAGAAAGACATATCCTGTGGCTTCAAAACACAACATTCAAAAGATGAAACTCGGAGAATAAAAATAATGTTAGAAATGTAATTATTACCACTAAACAAATAATATAAGCAACTCTTAAAAGTGTTTTGTCAATATGCAAATTTTATGTACATACATACATACATAAATAATAATTTTTTTTTTTAAATTAAATTTTTGTTTGAATTTGACATGAACCCCGAAAAATTGTAAATTTTTAGCGACCTCTAAATATTTGCCGATTTGTCTGAAATTTGAAATATATATTTATTTGTCTATTGGAATAGGGGCAGCCTTGTGGATCACAAGATTTTAATGTTTTTGCATTTTGAGCCAGTCTATTATAATACTGTGCTGTAATTTCGATTTATTTCAGATTTGTTTTAGTTAAATTTCATCTCAATAACGACATTTATAAGAATTTTATGCATATTCCAGTTATAATTAATAATTTATACTTTGTTTATATTTTTGCAGCGTGTAACATAAAGAGATTTACTTTAACACACTATAAGTTAAGTACCCTAGGCAACTGATTTTGGCTTCAAAAAACGTCAAAATTATCAACTCTGTATACTCTGTGGTTCTTCTCGGAAGTGGAGCTTGTACGGGAGCTATGCTCAATTATGAACCTACTTTCACAAAAGTCAATAGTATAATTTTTATATACTTATAATTCTCTGTGTTATAATACAATATAAATAGGTGTAAAATTTCGGTTCGAAATGCATGTTTATATAGGTTAATGAGTTTTCGGAACTATGATCTATTACGGGCCGATCGTCATGAAATTCTGTACCACGATTTATATGTACATGCGAATTATTTTTGTTGAATTTAAACGTAATAATGATTTTTATAGGATATTTATGCGTATTTAAGTGATTTTTGAAATTGAAATTTAGATGACGACTAGGGTCAAATATGGACCGATCATCATTAATTGGGTGTGAATATATCTATATATGTGTGGACTATTTGTGCCGAATTTTAACTTGCTTGTGGACTTGGAAGTGGACATTATATGGGGGCTATGGCCAAATATAGACCAATCATCATGAAATTTACTACAACAATTTAGATGTACATATATACGGTTTATTTGTGTTAAACTTCGACTTGTTAGTGATTTTTGGGGGCTATGGTCAAAATATGAACCGATGCAAACAAAATATCGCTTTCAGATTTCACTTTGCATGTCTATAGACATTTATGTACCATAAAGGCATATTCCGGGGAGACATTCATATAAAGGCTATGAGAAATCGAGGACCGATTCTTACCATTTTCAACAGAACTTGTCGTTCTATTCTGCTGTCAAGCCTAAAGGCTTAGCGGGTTTATACTATCACATTTTATAATTGTAATATTATCTATTATATATATAAAATGAAAAAATAAAATATAATAATAAAAACTATAAAAAAAACTAACTTCAAATAATTTAAACTCCATAAATTATAAATATTTACTTATTGTATTTAAAACCTTAATTGAGGTTTTTAGTTTAGAAATGTTCTTATAATGCAATAAATAGTTTTTTTTTGAATCTTATATTTAGTATTTTTAATTTGAAACAAAATTATTTACGTTATCGCATCATTCCAAAGCAAAAGAAGAATTAAATTTGATGAAAATTTTACCTTGACGTTGCTCTCTCTTATTAAATGCAATAAATGCATAAAATGCCATTTCCTTGAATTAAAACAAAATTAAAGGAAAAATCAAAAGGCTGTATATTTTTTGTTTTGTTTTTATATGTTTCAGAAAGAAGATATTTGCTTTGTATATGTTTCTTTTAATGTGAATAGTCCTTGAATATTAAATTCACTGATTTTCTCATATAAAAAAGTTAAATAAATAAAATACACTTGCAATTAATGAAATGTACAAACCCTAGTTTAAAAATCGATCTGCAGTTCAATAAACGTATTGTTTAAGGATTAGGGATATATAGTAAATAGTAAATACTATCTATTGTGTTTAAAACAGTTGGAAATTTAAACATTTTAATAATATTTAGCAGTCAAAGTTCAGTATTTTTTTAAATTACAAAAAGTACCAAAATATTAAGAAGTTTGCATTAGTGAATTGAGAATTGATGATTTTGTCACAGATGCCTTCTCCTCATTCCATCACCTTCTGACAACTGGAATATTTAGTATTTGTATTGCTAAATGTACATGAAATCATCGTCCTTTCATTTCAACAACAAAATCTAGGCAACATTAACAATACCAATGTTACATACATTATGTACGAATTATTGTTCAATAAATAATTGGTACTTCTTGTACTTGTATTCCATTATTTGTTACATTGGGAATGATGAACATGTGTGCAAGTAAACATTCGGGAATGCAGAACAATCATTTAGTTGAATAACATCATAAATGGTTTGATATCTAACTGCTGCTCATTGTAAGCCATTTCGCGTCAAAATAAAACTACATTTATGGATACAGTGTTGAACAAAACTCGTAGCTAGGTTTTAAAAATTTCGAATTTGTTGATAAATTTTAAGCATCGACATTGGTCATCGACGCAAAATTATTTTCATTTTTTTTTACTCACAACATAGACTTTGATAAACATGTGAATGTTAAAAAAACATACCCAAAATTTTATATTTTCATTAATTAGAGAGTACCAGAAAAATGTTTAAATCAAAAAATTCAATTCTATTTCAATGACTCTTTCAAAGCAAACAATTTTATTCTCTTAAAAAGAAATTGTAAATATGAAAAAAAACTAAAATAAATAGACATAGAAGTGTTCATACACCACATTCTTTTCTGCTTTATTTATAATTTAAAAAGAGTTGCAGTTCATCAAATACCATTTGTTTTTTGCAATTGAGATTGTTTACGTGACTGCTGAATTACTTTTTACCAGTTTGTCAGTCAAATAAGTTGTTACAAATTAACAAGATGAGCACACATAAAGCGTCAATGTGGAAAAATCTTGCTATTCTAGAACACAAAAAAAGGAAAATCTTACCGCGCTATCACTAATTTTTTAACAAACCTTTTGCTACAGTTCATAGCATTATAAAAAAGTTCAAAAACACTGGCGCTGGTAGAAAACAAGCCAAAATCAGAAACTCTCCAGTCGAGATGTCAGTCTTATACTATGTTTCCACGACGACATGAATTACCTGCTTCGCTGTCTGAATCATGTTTATGAATCATGCTGTTTACATGACTAATAAACTAGATTCGATTTGACAGTTGTTTTTAATAAACAAACAGAATAAAAAAAAACATAATTTACAATTTGTGGCAAATAATTTTTCTTAATGAACAAAAAAAGTGAGTGGAAATTAGTTAGCTTATTTAAAAAAAAACCTACATTCGTACGGATTTACTTTCTTTACTTCCAGCAACAAGAAAATAATTTCCTTTGTTTACAATAATATTAAATTTTTACAGCTAGTGCAGATAAACTTGCGATAAAAGTTAGAGAAGAGTGCAATTTTTCTTGCTTCGCAAGTAGATTCAATATGTTTTTAGTTCAATTCCAATCAGATCATGCACAACAAAGCCGGCATGCAAAAAACAAACTGTGTATAAACAAGAATTTTTGTTTTCAAACATTGCAGTTCGAACCAAGTGTTGGAAATGATTTATACTCGTTGCTGAATTTTCTGTGTGTGCATAAAAAGTGAATAAGCATAAAATTGAATCATACTTTTTTGTATTGTTCTTAAAATTCAACGTTAGTGAATAAGTCGGCTCGTTCATACTTGTTGCAGGTCTCTGATACATACATATATTATTATATAAGAGCATTACAATGTTTTGACCATCACTGTTTCATACACAAAGATGTTCGTTCGTGGCATGTTTCGTTTGTCTTCAAAGCATTTTTATGTCAAATCTTTTTATTTGTTTCATGTTATCTCTTCTAGTGGTATTGTTTTTTTTTTATTTTATTTCTTTATTTTTTTTATATATTATTTTGGTTTAACGTTTTTAATATAAAACTAATTTTATCATACATGTAGTTGAGATTTTAGTTGCAGATGTATCTTCTTTGTCTTTGTCATTGTCATCATTATCTTTATACATTTTATGATAAAGAAAAAGATGTTTTGTATTAGTATTGGTATTTAGGAGTGAGTGTATTCCTTAGATTTAAGAAATAGCTTCACTTCTGTGTACTGCTGCGTTCTGTGTGACACAGTTACACAATGTTCAAGTTTGAATTCTTTAATTTCTAAGGAACCAAAAACACTAGTGTAAGAAAATCAATTTTATGATTTTCTGCGATGTTTTCATATTCTTCCTTTAGTTTTCTATTTATATTGTTCCATAATATGAGATGGTTTTAAGAAGTTAATATTGGATTTATAACAAAAGAAAATCGATGTTTGTAGGAAACACGAATACAATTTTAATTTTGACTATACAGTTTGACAGAAACATGCATACATGTTATAATGCAAATAATAGAAAGGTGATATAGTTTTCTAATATGTAGGAACGTTTTAAGAGCGAGTTTATTTAAAAGGATTTATTATTACATATTCAAATTTATAATGGAAAATGGGTAGGAAATAATTTCAAGGTAAGATTAGGTTTTTTGTGCTATATAATTGATAGGTGATGGTAATTCAACAGTAGCAAACCTAACGGGATCTATTCTATTGAAGCTTTGATATTGTTACGAAATTATATTTCAATTTAAATTTAACGAAGTTTTAATTTATAAACATTATTGATAACAAGCTGAGAAATATGGTAACATTAATTTTTAATGGCTTTACCTAAATATTCTAGACACAAACATTCTAGACTTGCAGTCATGAACATTCTAGCAGTGTTGCCATTTTGACGCTTTTCGGGTATTTTACGACGCTTTATTGGTCTCGTTACCCTTTTATTTTTTGACGCTTTTTCTATTTTTTTGGTGCAGTTTTGGAAGAAGTCCAAAAAGTAATGTCAAGCTTTACAGCGATTTGTATTACCTGATCAAAAGTACTTTGATTATCTAGAAGGTAAATTAGAAAGCGTTAACGAATTTTGTTATCTTGGCTATCATTTCGAAAAGTCTTGCAGAGATTATAAAATAATTGAACAATTTAATAGAATTTACAAAATATCACGTACTTGAACTAAGACGTAGACTTCCTTCAAATTTTAAATTGCTTCAAAAATATCGTTATTTAGTGTTGACAATATTTTTAAACATAGCGAAGCGGATATTATTGATTTCATACAAAACTTCATTGATGATTCGTCTGTAATAAATAAAATAGAAATTTCACTAAATAATCTAACGTTGCAAAAATGGAAAAATGTTGAAAGAACTGATGAATTTTGGAATGAAGTCTACAATTTTAAAAATTATTTGGGAAAAAATCCTTTTCATGAACTAGCTGACTTTGTTATTCGTATACTTTCTTTTTCTTACTCAAATGCCGAAGTCGAAAGAACGTTTAGTTTAATGAATTTTTTTAAACCAAAGATCAGAAACCGACTTTCTTTAAACTCAGCCAAAAGTTTGTTGTTGCAATTACAAATTACCTTCAAGTGTTTACTTAAAAATTAATTCAAATCAAACTTATAAAATGTCTGAATATTTCATTAAATCTGTTTTGTGGCCCGCTGATGATGATTATGAAACAGATGTATTTGAAAATTAAATTGTTTTTCTATAAAACTTTATATTTTGTTTTTTATGAATTGTTATTTTATTTTAATTTTTTATTTAACTGAATTGATAATAAAATTAATTATTTATTTAAAAATTTTAACATGCTTTTTGATATTTCAAGTTTCTTGTTTTACCCTTTATTTTATTGTCAATTTTAATCTTTTTTAGGTGTTATTTGCAAAGCAAAACAACACGATACCAAAATTTTTGCTAAATTTTTTTGGCGCTTCTTACCCTTTTTTTGTAATTTTTTTTACCCGTTTTTGCTATGCACATGACGCTTTTCTTTATTTCTAAAATGGCAACACTGCATTCTAGTATCTTAGCTCCGAACCATCTATTGAAAAACCTCAATTGTGCTTTACTATCAACCTCATGAATTTAACGAATAATAAGTAAGTAAAATAACACTATGGAGATTTGCAATATTTTTAATTTAAAGATTTCAGATGAATTTCCGAATGAACAATTGCATTCAGAAGTTTCGACGTAGTTTCCCAAACATTATCAACAGTTGCCTTTGGGCATTAGGCATTCCACGAGCCACATATGGATGCTTTTCCATTTCAGCTATCAACAATTCGAATTGGGCTACTATTGTGGCTTCTTTTTCGTCCTAAATAAAATTTAGTAAAAAAGTTTGTATATACTCGTATATACTTACATCGTAATTATAAAGTTCCTATAAAATATTAAATTAATGGAATAATTTTGTTTTTTAATAATATTTTAATTCAACTTTTAAAACTAACGCCAAGAAAATGGAGGCGTTAAATTTGTCAACGCAAGTGATAAAAAATTCAGAATTTGCGTTTTACAAAATACACAATTTCAAGCTGTTGTATTAACAACAACGTAAGAATCAGCTGTTAAAACGCAAACAATCACTTGCTTGAACACCGTGATTTGTGGCGTTGCGTTGTACAAAATTAGGGCCTAAATATTAAATACGCTGCGTGTCTCAACCATTTAAATTTAAAAAGATAAATTTCTAATAAAAACACTACTGAAAATACACAAACTCATAACAAAAAATAGAAGTTGAGTACCGGTTCGAAACGGTGAAAACGTAACGGTAATGTAATTTGACATAAAGATATCCCAAGCGTATTGGTAATTTCAATAATGTTTGACAATCGAAATTTACTAATCATTGTAAAACTATAATAATTATTTACAGTAATTTAAAAATTAATTTTAGTAATGACGAAACAAGTACTTTTGAACCACAATTTAATACTAAATGAGTTCAGAATAGTGCTGGCAAAGTATTGAGTAATGGGTACCGAGTATCGAGTATTTGCCCTTTTTTTGGATACTCAATACTCAAAAGTAGTTACTCGATACTTTCTGAGTTGTATTTTTAATCAAGTTGAGTGGATAAAATAGTGCATAAAAATACATCACTGTATAAAAAGACAACAATCTGTAAGGTACAAAATTAAACCAACCGCCGAAATAAAACTGTCTATTATTTCTATTTTTCTACAAAACTTCTGTAGTGCGGCAGATTAAGTTAAATATTTTGTTTGTATCATTTAAAATTTCAATAAAAAATGCAAAACCTACGGGATAAAATTAAATTAGTCTTAATTCGAAGTTATTTAATTTGTAAACAACTTCCAAAATCTATTGTACAGTTGGGAACTTATTTTATAATTTTATGAAACATATTTTATAAAGAGTTATTTCATACAGCCGCCATTTTTTGAACTAGTATGAATATGTTAATATTAATATGACTTAATATAAGTATATGGTTTTTTTAGATGTATAGAACTTTAAGCTTTCTTCAATTTATTTTTGAAGTCGCTAGTCTACGCCGATAAGCCCGAAACGATTGACCACTTGGAGAACAACGATCGCCGCGTTATTACCGATATACGGCCACAAATGTTTGAAAAATTCGTCGAAAATTGGATCCTTAGATTAGACTACGTCCGAGCCAGTCATATGCCAGAAGTCTTATTTAAATTATAATGTCAGAAGATTTTATTTTGAATTAAGTAAATGTCTATTTATTTATTCCACTTCAAAGTTCTATACTCTAAAAACAACACAGAACCATGATTTTCAAAATAAATTTGCACAATTTGGAAGCGTTGTTCAGGTGTCAGTCTATTCATGTTGAAATGCCAAAGAAAACTAAGCATAAATCACTTGACAGCTGACAAAATGACAGTTAAAAAGAGTATTGCCAACTTAAAGTTCTATACATCAAAAAACACCCTACATTATAAAATCCTCTTCAATGTCCGGCATACGTTTTTTATATTAATATACTTACTCATGTCGTATTTGTAATATTTCTTCCTTTTTTCAGATATGACTATGAATCGTTATTGCTTAATTCAACATTCTGTTTAGTACCTCGGGGGAGACGTCTAGGCTCTTTCAGGTATGTTTGACTTGTAACTTGTAATTGTGTAATGTACATTATCAGTATAATTCATAAAAACTTATCAAAGGTTTATAAAGCAAATTTTGTATGGATATTTGACAAGTTTTATGAATAAGTTTTATGAATGTTTATTAAAATGTCTTCTACTGTCAAATATAAGCCGAATATTGCTTTACCCTTTATTATTTTGATAACTGTTAAAAATGATTTGATTTTGTATTCTATTAGATTCCTTGAAGCTATACAAGCTGGATGCATTCCTGTATTGTTATCCAATGATTGGGTATTACCTTTTGAATCGAAAATCGATTGGAAACAAGCGGCTGTCTGGGCCGATGAAAGACTGTTACTACAGGTGAGTTATTAACTAAAGGTTGTTTAATTTCAAACGGATGTTTAACGGTATTTCATATTTGAAATAAATATAAACCAAGATCATGTCCTTTTATTTATTAACGATTTAATTATTAAAAAATAATGCACTTCTTGCAATTTGTGTGTTTATATTTTATTAGAAAGTAGGAAAATAATTGTCCTTGAATATAATTTATTGTACGTTTTATATATTTTAAAGGTGGCGACAATCTGTTTTATCTTTAAATTGTCAGTTATGTATATTTTTACAATATAATAATACAAGATACATAATAAAGGGTGAGTCAAGTAGAGATACTTTTTTCATTAGCCTTTTTTATAGATCACGTGTGAGTCGTGTCCCGCTGTCATGTTATTTTTGTTTAGTATTGGTTGGCATTTTATAACACTGTACAACACATAATTTCGGGACTCAATTCTGATAATTGTTTATGAAAGTAGTCCCAAAAAGAAGAACTTCTACATAATTCGTTTGGTCATTTTACATGAAGAAGTAATATAAAAACTAAATTGAAGTTAGTAAGTATCGTATAGGGAATTTGTCACGTTTTAGGTTCTTTTGTTTGTCATAACTCGAGAACCACTAGTCCGAATAAGCTGAAACAAATTTAGAAAAATTAAGAATTACAATTCCTTGCTTATGTAGCGAAACGTTTTATGAACCGATTAAAGGAATTGTAATTCTTAATTTTTCTAAATTTGTTTCAGCTTATTCAGCTTGATCGGTCCATAATTAGTCGTAGCTCCCATATAAGGCACACTTCCGAAAATCTCTTTAACGATCATTAATTTCTTAAAAATGTTGGTAATCAAATAAAATTCGACACAAATAAGTTTCTTATACACAGAAATAATGACACCTAATTTTATAATGGTCGGTCCATAATTAGTCGAAACTCCCATATAAGACCCTTTCCGTAATTCACTTAAACCTCCATAAATCTTTTAAAAGTATTTATATCGCGATAAAGTTTAACACATATAATATTTATATTCACAGAAATCATGACACTAAATTTTGGTCCAAAATAGGTGATATCTCCCATATAACGCCCATTTCTGAAAAACTGTTTTATACATATACTAGGTGTAGGGTATTATATGGTCGGTCTTGACCGACTATACTTGTTATACATTATAATGTAATGTATAAAATTTCTCAAGTTTTCTTAGATAAATTACACAGGGCAACAGCGAAAATATGCTCGAATAACCACTATATGCATTTGATGTATCATGGGTACCTTAGTACAAAAATGGTAAAATTTTTAAATTCTATGGGTAGATTTTTTTTTAAAAATTTTTTTGTAAAATTGCATTTTTTTTTTTAGACGCTTTTTCACATTATTAGTGATAACTCAAAAACGGCTAATCGGATATTATTCAAATATAATCAGAAAAATTAAAATTTACATAGCCTTTAATCCGTCTATATCTTTTGCTTTAATCGGATCAACAGTTTCGGAGTTATAATAAAAAATGTAAGAAAAAAATATATTTTTTACGTAAAAATGGCAAAAATTTTTGTTTTAAAAAAATCATGAAAAATAGAAAACGGCAAAAAATGTTCAGATTCATTATTCTATTACAAAGCCAAAAATAATAGCAACAAAACGAGATATCGACCATAAAAATCGACTGATTATTTTCGAATTTATTCACAATTAAGTAAATTCGCTTATTTTCACAAAATTTTAGTTTTTTGCTTGATATACTTACGTATAGAGCGGTTTTTCAAATGTATGAAAAAAAAATAAATTTTCCAATTTCATGTCGGATTATTATGAGATTTGGTGACAAACTTTCACCCGCAAAATTTTAGTCGAATTTGGACAAGGTTAACACGTGGCGCCCAGGCCCCAAATCTGAAAAATAGCGTTTGAATGGAAAAAAATTGAAAAATTTTGAGTTTTTGCAAAATTAAAGCTATTTATTCCCCCTTTTGCAAAAAAGTGGATTCTGATTCTTAGTGCAAACACAATGAGATTTGCAATAAGCTACATAAAGGGTGTTTTTTTTACAGGTTTGTTTTTCGAAAAGAGATAAAACTGGCATTTTGTGGTCAAATCTGGCAACTCTAATGTCATTTGTGTTCAGTTTGGTTTGCCATTTCATCATGAACAGGTTGACAAAAGAACAACGCTTGCAAATCGTGCAAATTTATTTCGAAAATAACGGTTCAGTTCGCGAAGTTTACATCGCAAAATTTTGTTCAGTGATGAGGCTCATTTTTGGTTGAATGGCTACGTCAACAAGCAAAATTGCCGCATTTGGAGTGAAGAGAATCCACATGAGACCCTTGAGACGCCATTACATCCACAAAAACTGACTGTTTGGTGTGCTCTATGGGCTGGTGGAGTCATTGGGCCATACTTCTTCCGAAATAATGCTGGAGAGGCAGTTACCGTTAATGGAGACCGGTATAGAGCCATGATAACCGACTATTTTGTTCCCGAATTGGATGGCATGAGTGTGGATGAGTTGTGGTTCCAACAAGACGGCGCTACATGCCACACAGTGCACGCCACAATCGATTTATTGAAGGAAACATTCGATGAGCACATAATTTCGCGGAATGGACCTGTCAATTGGCCACCAAGATCGTGTGATTTGACACCATTGGATTATTTTCTTTGGGGATATGTGAAGTCGCTCGTCTACGCCAACAAACCAGAAACGTTAGGGGAATTGGAAGCCAACATTCGTGGCGTTATTGCCGACATACGGCCCCATATGCTCGAAAAAGTGGTTGAAAATTGGACCTGTAGAATTGGCTTTATTCGAGCCAGCCGCGGCGGCCACATGCCTGAAATCATATTTAAACATTAATGGCATAAAATTATCCTTCCAATAAAGCTAAATTGATGGTCATTAAAATGATTTTCTTGTGTTTTATTTCAATTCGAAGTTCTATACCTCTCCAAAAAACACCCTATATCTTTAAAATCAGTTAAACAGTTTTCCAGTTATTACAATTTGCCCTGGCCATTACAGTACTTGAGGACTTGCCGAAGACAATTTACAAAAACATTTTACTTGGTTTAAAATTTTTTACAATTTTATCTTTTTTTTCTACTTGTAAACAATAAAATATAAAATTTCATTAAAATTGACTGATATCTTCCTATTACACAACGCAACAAAATAAAAAAATAGATGCTTTTAAAACTACTATACAATATCCAAGTTCTGTTGAAGTGTTTTGGATGAATAAGAAATGTATGGCAAAAGAAATATGCGAAATACTGTTTTGGGCAAAATATTACTGTGGAAATACAGTACTAAATGTAGAAAATTATTTGGAACAGATCTTTATGGCATTTTTATGATTTTCAGAATTAAAAAAAGTCAGTAATAAAGGAAAAGTTTTTTAATTTTTACGATTTCAGTAGAAATCTGATAAACGATGAAATGCTCTTTTTCCGTTGGCTACCTGTCGCCCTTGCTTCATTTTCACAATTGCGGCGGCAAAGTAATAAACGCTCATAAATGTGCGTGCACGCAGAATTGGTTTTTTCCTTTGGCTACCTATAAGGTTGATTTTTTGCATAACATTAAGGAGTTTTTTTATGATTATTGGGAATAGGTAAGAAATAGGAACCACATTAAGGATTATTCCAAATTTTAGTATCAGTATTTATAAGAGCTCCTTGAGCCATTTCTATTCATTCAAGAAGTGTTTGCGATAACAGAAGCATAATTTTCAATCAGCCATTCGGCCATTCAGCCATGAGCAAGAAAACTAGAACATTTTTATGTAAAAACAATCCGGATTCATTTTGTTATGTGTGCGGACAATATATCGACGAAAAAAAAAACGCAAGTGCTTCTCAACTTCATTGCAAAAGTCATATGAAGATTGCTTTAATATAAATCCGAAGAATTTGAAGCAGCATTGGACACCGAGTACTATATGTACTTCATGTCGATTCAATTTAACTATAAGCACATCTAACAAAAAGTAAGTATAGGTTAATACATTTAGAATATTTTATACTTAAAAAATTTCTTAACTAAATTTTTCATATTCGTAATTTAAAATTTTTTCAGACCACACTGGGGAATTTTGAAGCCTATGCTATGGAGAGAAACAGCGAAAGATGAATCTGAATGTTATTTTTGTTTAACTACAAAAACCGGCTTTGGAAAACATTTGCGATGGTCTTACCCTACGAGGTCTGCTGATGGTTTTCAACTTGCAGTTCCACATTCACAGCAAATTATGGATGCACAAGATCGGGGTCCAAGCTCTAGTCAAGTGTTTTCATCTTCACAAGGACACTCAACCTCAAGCATGTGTTCTCAATCAGGAAGTTCAGATTCAGAACTACCAACTATATCTGAAAATGACGAGTTCATCCCGCACAAAAATTTCTCGCCGAGACCATGGAATCAAGACCAGCTAAATGATGTAATTAGAGAACTTGGATTGTCAAAAGCATCTTCGGAATTACTTGCATCCCGGATGAAGGAATCGGATCTCATAACGGAGGAAACTAAAGTTTCGTATTACCGTACTCGAGAAAAAGGCTTACTTCATTATTTTGCAGAAGAGGACGATTTTGTCTACTGCACAGATATTCCTGGTTTGATGACTGCCATGGGCTTACATGGATATGATTCAAGCGAATGGCGTTTATTTATTGACTCATCAAAACGCAGCTTGAAGTGTGTCCTTTTGCATAATGGAAATAAATTTCACTCCTTGTCAATCGCACATTCAACCAAAGTGAAAGAAGAATACTCTGTAATTGCATTGGTCATGAAGAAGATAAAGTATAGTGCACATAACTGGGTAATTTGTGTTGATTTTAAGATGGTAAATTTCCTATTAGGTCAACAAAGTGGCTATACCAAATACCCTTGTTTTTTATGTTTATGGGACAGCAGAGCTAAGTCAGAACACTGGAAGAGAAAACAGTGGCCTTATAGGGAAACACTGAATCCAGGTATGCCAAATGTTATAAATGTACCGGCTGAATTTCAGTTTATGGGGGACACCCCTAGAGAAAAAATCTAAATATGCCATCCCCTTCAGAATGTTCCCAGGAGTACGAAAATCATAATGAAAAAGGGGGCTCACGCCCCCTATGGGCGTGGCAGTCGAAAAACGACCCGGCCCACCTACGTAGACAATATGGGTATCAAATGAAAGCTAATGTCTTCACGATTCCAAAAATAGCCATAGTTGCCAGATCGGGCGGTTTTTGCAGCCGATACGGCCATTTTTGTTAAATAGGGGCGGGGGTGAAAAACGACCCATGCCACCTACTTAGGCAATATTGGTATCAAATGAAAGGAAATGTCTTCACGATTCCAAAAATACCCGTAGTTGCCAGATCGTCCAGAATTTGAGGAAGATATGTTAATTTTTATAAAATGGGGGAAGGACTTTTTTTGTTTATTTCTTTTTAGCTCGGCCAGAGGCCGAGCACTCGAGATCCCCGCCGTCTAGAATTAAGACATACTGGAGTTAAAAACCCCTAAGTCCGGCCGTAGGCCGGTCACGCAGAAAAACTTTACTAAGCGAAGCCAGTATAACAAATTTTCATTAATCAATCAGAAGCTTTCAAGAGTTTTCCTCGTTTCTTAATTTTGTACTTATCCTCATTTATGATTTGACTCTTGACACGAGAACATCACTAAATATGGATTGCGTTACTGCCTTTGACATTCACGACTGGGGTCGTGAATTGGACGATACGGCTATTTTTGGAATCGTGAAGACATTAGCTTTCATTTGATACCCATATTGTCTACGTAGGTGCGCCGGGTCGTTTTTCGACTGCCACGCCCATAGGGGGCGTGAGCCCCCTTATTCATTATGATTTTCGCACTCCTGGGGTCATTTAAGGGGGCGTGGCATTTTTTTTTTTTTTCCCCAGGGGTGTCCCCCATAAACTGAAATTTTGCCAATGTACCTCTGGTGCCCCGAGATCGTATCATATTACCCCATCTTCACATTAAACTTGGTCTGATGAAACAATTTGTTAAAGCATTTAACAAAGATGGTGAATGTTTCAAGTACATTTCAAGGAAATTTCCAAATTTGAGTATGGAAAAGCTGAGAGCAGGAATATTTACCGGCCCACAAATTCGCAAATTGGTCAAAGATACCGATTTTCTCAGTTCAATGTCAGAAATTGAGAAAAATGCATGGGACTCGTTTGTATGGGTTATTCAAAATTTCTTAGGAAATAACAAGGATGATGATTATGTTGCGCACGTTGAAAAGATGTTAACTCACTTCCAGAATCTTGGATGCAACATGAGCGTCAAAGTACATTACCTTCACAGTCACCTAGATCGTTTTCCTGAAAATCTAGCAGACTTCAGTGAGGAACAGGGCGAACGATTTCATCAAGATATTCGGACAATGGAGGAACGATACCAGGGTCGCTGGGATGCACACATGATGGCAGATTTTTGCTGGAGTATTCAGAGTAATACCTTGTTATTCAATAATAGAAAATCTCATAAAAGAAAATTCCACAGTTTGTAGTTTATAATATTTATTTTCTTATTTTATATGTTGTAATAAATTTAAATATATTTTATTCACGGTTTGTTGCTTAATTTACTTAATTGTGAATAAATTCGAAAATAATCAGTCGATATCTCGTTTTGTTGCTATTATTTTTGGCTTTGTAATAGAATAATGAATCTGAACATTTTTTGCCGTTTTCTATTTTTCATGATTTTTTTAAAACAAAAATTTTTGCCATTTTTACGTAAAAAATATATTTTTTTCTTACATTTTTTATTATAACTCCGAAACTGTTGATCCGATTAAAGCAAAAGATATAGACGGATTAAAGGCTATGTAAATCTTAATTTTTCTGATTATATTTGAATAATATCCGATTAGCCGTTTTTGAGTTATCACTAATAATGTGAAAAAGCGTCTAAAAAAAATGCAATTTTACAAAAAAATTTTTAAAAAAAAATCTATCCATAGAATTTAAAAATTTTACCATTTTTGTACAAAGGTAGTCATGATACATCAAAATTGTATAGTGGTTTTAAAAGCATATGAAATTTTTTTTATTTTGTTACGTTGTATTATATATCATTCGAAAGATCTCAGTTTCTTCTTTCCAAATCTAGTAAGTAATCGGATCATTATCAACAAAATTACAGGCTTATAAGTGCGCAAAGGTACAAAAACCGATAAGCTATAAGATATGACGAAAGTTTAGGGACATTATCTTCCCATCCGAGCTCAGCTTCGCAATACTTGAGAATATTTAAATAAGCCTGTTTGTCCATTATGTATATCATCTACAAAGGTAAGATTTCCCACTCCAAATGGCGTCGTACAATTCCACAAAATAACATTACAGTCACCAATTTTTACAGTCTTAGCAACATAATTTTCTTGTAGCTTCTGTTTGCTTTTCGCTGAATTTTTTGTGGACCACCTGGACCAAAAGTGTTGAACTTTGATTCATTGCTAAATATAACGCTATTTCAGAATGTTTCAGGCTGATTAATGTGGTGTTTTGGGAATTCTAACGTCTTTTTTTTTTTTTTTTTTTTTTGTTCACATCAGAAAGTAACTGCCTGCCACTGGGAACTCTTCCATAAAACCCTATTTTGTGCAGGGTATTTCGTATGATTTATGGATAGAAGTTTTCCTTAAAATGTTGCTTCATTTCTTTGTACAATTTCAGAAAGTTATGTAATCTTTGGATTTCTTAGTTTTTTTTTTGGAAATTTTTTACACTAGTTATAGCGTGTTCAGATATGAAACTTTATTGTGTCAATATTCGGTTAATTGACAATATTATTTTAAGTCTTCAGGCATACGTAATTTGCAGCTTACTCAATAATCATTTGACAGCTGGAAAAAATACTCTAAATGGTTGTTGTGTTTCTATGTAAATAAACTTACCTACACATTGATTTTTTAATGATTTCTTTTGTTTTATTTTATTGACATTTGTCATTTTATACAATTTTGTTCACTAAACACAGTTGTGAACAGTGTTGCATTCGAAATCTTACTCAATATTATAACAATTTCATACTTATTGCGCAATAATTAATCGAAATTTTATATGGAATATTGAGCTCAATAATGGCGTTTTCTGCGATTATCGCAATTAAGGTGTATATCTGAACACGCTATTAGGGGCTTCTGAAGCTTCAAGAAGCCAATTTTGCGATAAGAGGTACCTACCGCGTCTAGATTTGTTTTAATTTTACGCACGTCTAACGAAATTTTTTAGCGATTACTCAGTTAGCTGTTTTTGCCACGAAAAAAAAAATATCCAGAATAATTTCGGAAATTTGAAACTTGGCTAATATGCAACTAACAGGTTCAATAAAGTGAAAAAATTAACGTTATAATAGCAAATTAAGTGATACATATACATTACATTGCTTTTTAATGCTTTTAATCTTAAGAATAATAAACGACCAGCCTTTAAAACGATATCAGAATTTTTGTTTAACCCTTAAATACCTGAAATTGAAAATACGTTCCAATTGCACAAATAAATTATTGTTCTAGCATGTATTTCATCTGCAAATTACGAATTTCAGTTCCCATTCAGAAAAAATACTCCTGGGGGCTTATTCTGTGCGATGCGAAAGTCATAGCGATGCGCAAATGATTTGCGATCCGAAAGGTATTTGGTATTCTGTAAGACAATCTGGTGTTATGGAATTCAATTATGGGGTTCTGCCTCAACATCCAACATTGAAAAAATTCAAAGGGGTCAAAATAAGATTCTACGTACAATTACTAGAATTCACAAAGATCTAGGCATTCCTTTGGTGAAAGTCGAACTTACAAAATACGCCTCAAAATATGTCAGCAAACTTGAACACCATCCAAACCCACTTGCACGAGACATCCTTAACTTTACTGGCCATGTTCGGTTGAGAAGGAGGGATACCCTTGCTTTAACTCAAGCGCAAAACAGATGACTGGATCAGTGGATATAAATTTTTTGTAGTATCATAATATTTTGTCTAGCACTGGCTGGACTTATTATTTTCTTTTAGTATTAAGATTCGAAAACTTATTGTCATTTCATTTCTGAAGATTCAATAAATAAATGAAATGTATTAAAAAAAAAATAAAAAATTAATTCTGTAAGACTTTCGCAATCGCAATTCATTTCACTATGTGTCAACACTGTTCCAAAGTAAAGAAATAAACGTCTAATTTATTTGGTTTGTGACAAGTTTTACAAGTTAAAAAAATTGCTAGTTTTAATTATTAAAAATATACTCATACTTTAATTTACAAAAACAAAACAAAAATTGTGTTATTCGCAAAAATGGATTCTGTTGCACTATATGTATTTATTTTTCAGCTTTATAAAAATTTTTAGGTTGAAAATTTCAAATTTGCGCGTCTGGTGGCCTTTTTGTTCGTGTCCCTGGATGAAATTTAATTATTAAAAGCAAATAATCGATTGGGTACCATAACAATAAGTGCTTTGCAAATGCTGTTTTGCCATCGAATGAATTTTGCTATTTTTTACGCTGTTTTCGTAATTAAGAATTCCAACTTGCTGCCTTTCGCATTTCAAATGCGATTAAAAAAGTACTTTTCGCAATAGAGAATATCAACTGTTCGCTTTTATGTATTTTCGAGTAGTATTTATTTTCGCATCGCAATACAGTCTGTATACGGTCTTTTTTTAATACTCAACTGATGACCGTCTATAGATGGCCTTAGGCGTTAAAGGGTTAAAGTTAAGGAGGAGATCATGGTGCGCCTACACATTATTGATTCAATGTAAATTTAAAAAAACTGTTTCATCATATTGTTTAAGAGACATATCAAACCTCTATTAAACACTTACAAGTTAAAATTTTTATAAACTGCGGATACAAATGCCATACTTTTGTTCATTGTCAATAGAAAAAAAATAATTTGTAAATACAAATAAATTCGAAATGAAATATTTATTTAAAACACGTGATTTTTGTAAATACAAAAAAATATGATATTGGAAATTTAAGAAAAAATTTAGAAATGGTTTTATACACTGTGCGAAATTTTGATAAGGACTTCATGGAAACAGCTTGTTAGCAATTTTTATGTAGTTCTTGGCAATTGAAAACAATAACAAGTAAGGAAATGTAGTCGGTCAAGCCCGACCATATAATACCCTACATTGAGTAAGAAGCAAAAACAGTTGTCCAGAAGTGGCCGCTATATAGGATCTATGACCTATTACAGACCGAACATCCTAAAATAATCCGTACACTACCGTGGTGGGGAGGATATGATGTGTTAGTGCTGATGTTTGTAACAGCCAAAAATAATAATCGAACTCACCCACCTTAAGGTATATCGATCAACTCAGACATTTTTGAGTTGCTTTAGAGATGCCCGTTCGTCCGTCTGGCTGCCTGACAATGTAAAATTTGTGCGCAAAGTACAGGTCGCAACTTGGAATATATGTATATCTACTAATTTTCGGTCCAAAGATAACGACTATTGAAATTGGTTGAAATCAGTCCGTTTTTCACAAAGCCCCCATACAAAGAATCTCCTCACGATATGGCACTTAACGATTATATTGGTATCCAAACAAATATAAAAAGAAACAAACATTTTGTGCGGATCTGTCAATTGTTGACCTCTTCTAAAAATCACTTGAACGAGCATAAGTGTCTTACAAATATCGATATCTAAATAAAATTAAAGACAAATATGTAAATATGTACAAGTCATGTCACCTTAATTTACTGATTTCAGTACAATCTAATAATAATACAGTGCAAGCTCGGTATTCGCAACTAATTAAAAACCAGGCCAGTCGCCAAAACTGAATTTTCGCGATAACAGAACCCAAAATTTTATTGAAAAATTGTATGTAATTTTTAAAATTAAAGTTGTTTTTATTGATATACATATTTACATTTTAAAGATTGTTAAAGAAATTGAAGATTTTGAGATGCTTTTTTTTAAATTATTTTTTAAAATAACAGCTGAATCACGTAGTTCATATAGTGCAGTTGTCGGCTTATCATTTTCCAAAGCCCATTGTATGCATATGTTTATCGATATTATACAATCCTCCGATTCCGTATCTGATAATTCCATTTGCTCCTCATTACTTTCCACTAGAAATTCTTCTTGAATCCAGTTGTTTATGTCAGCATACGTGAAAATATATTCCGTACGAATTTGAGCTACAAGTGTACCAATAGTTGAAAGATCTTCGTTTTCTTCCTGAATTATATTTTGTAAAATATTTAAGGTCATGTTATCCTCTTCACTCCATTAACTACCGAATTCGGATGTTGGACACTGATATTTTATCCCAGGACGTAGCTAGAATCTGAACTGCGTTTTTCAGATTGAAGTTTTTTAGTTTGAGCTCCAAATTTGTTCCCTTCTCGCCAAGCAAGTGGGTGAGCAGTTGTTTTTTATAATTTAATTTGACTAAGTTGATAATGTTTTGATCTAACGGTTGAATAAGCGCAGTGCAATTGGGTGGTAGATTTATTGGTTTAATTAAGCCGTCGCGTTATCTAAAAGCAAAACTGCTTTTTGCGGAAGACTTTTTGAAGCCAAAAACTCTCGAACCTAAAAAATGTTGAATTATGAAGAACTTACTTTTACTAATTGCTGGAAATTAACTTACGTGGGGAACAAATTCGTAATGGAACTAGTCCTTGAATATAAATGATGTCATCCAGGCGTTATTACTGAAGTTGTATATTACAGGATTGTTGAAAAAGCATTTAAAGGCGCGTGGGTTTTTCGATTTTCCAACAACCAACAATTTCAGTTTGTCAGTGCCATTCGCATTTGAACAAGGCAAAAAATTTATTCACTCTTTACATATTTTTCTTCCGGGAACCGTTTTCTCATTACATGTGACAAGATTTGGTTGAGTCAACCCATGCTCATCAACGTAATATTTAAACTCTTGTACAAATGGATCAGTAAGATGAGGTTTCGAAGACAATTTCTCGCCCGTTATTTTTAAAAATCTAATTCCATGTCGACGCTTAAATTTCTTCAACCATCCTTCACTGGCATTGAAACCTGAATTGGTTTGATAAACTTTGGAATACAAATGACTGGCTTTTGATCGTAAAATCGCTGCTGATAGTGGAACATTTTTCTCCCTTTGTTTTACAAACCACTTGTAAAGCATTTTGTCCATTCTTGGGTACTCAGCTTTTTTTAAGGTGCAACGTTTGCCAAGGCCACTTTATGTTGTATGTACGAACTTTTTTAATGAATTTTCTTGCTTTATAATGCGGTAAACCGAAGATTTATGCAACTTGTAATCCATGCAAATTGAATTTATGGAATCTCCACTTTTAATTTTTTTTAAAATATCTAATTTTTGAGAAATCGTTGGCTTTAAAATATGTTGAACTTTTCCCATATTAAGAAATGTATTTACACAACAAATGACACGAATAAAATCATCCAAAAAGTTTAACAAACCAAAAGACAGGGATTCACCTTCTTTGGTTATAGACATTGTAATCAAATTAAAAAAAAAAACAGATAAAAGTTGTGAAAATAGAACCCGTTTTTCGTAAATTGTCGCGATTATAGAACTTGCAATTTAAAAAATCAAGCCATCGCGATAACCGGGCCGTCGCGATAATGGGTAGTCGCGAATACCGAGCTTGCACTGTAATAAAATTCTTAATAGTTTTTAATAATGGTATATAATTATATATTTCTTATACAAACATAATTATACATTTATCGTTCA
Source organism: Bellardia pandia (assembly GCA_916048285.2). Lineage (NCBI taxonomy): Eukaryota > Metazoa > Arthropoda > Insecta > Diptera > Calliphoridae > Bellardia > Bellardia pandia. Next base: position 68,881,647 of record OU696533.1, read on the forward strand.
TCATAATAGTCTTATAAATATATTTGTACAAATATTTGTTTTTATTTTTTAGGTTCCTGAAGTAGTTCGTTCTATAACTGAAGAACGAATCTTCTCTTTACGTCAACAAACACAAGTGCTCTGGGAACGTTATTTCGGTTCCATTGAAAAAATCGTTTTCACAACATTCGAGGTGAGTTTTGTTCATTTATGTATAAATAAATAGTATTTACATGTATACTACGAGCGGAAAGTTATTATAATTGTTTCTTAATTCATTTTTTATTTATCTGTATCAATAATGTTTGTGTGCTTTTCAATATTGTGTGTACTTTGCAATATTAATGATGGAGTCATTCAATCGGAAGTTAACAAAAAAGTTTGAGAGGAACACTTAAAAATGTATGCTAAATATGTGCAAATGTATCAGAGATGGATAAATTATTTCAATATAAAATTAAGGGCCGGTTTACCTATTTAAAACAAACTTTGTATGATGTTATTGAGTAATTTTCATATACATTTTCTAAATGAAATTTTCGTTTCGCATACGGTTTCTATAACAACAACGAGTATTTTATATAAAGATTTAAAATGTGTTTTGTTATTGTAACACAAAACTAATATTTAATTAACGGAGAATTTTTAAAAATTTATAAGTTTTTATAGAAACAGATACACATCAAATTTGTTTTCCATCATTTAAAAGCTAATAAAAGGGATTTATTATAAGAATTTCTAAATCCCAATTCTGAAGAATTTGCGAAACTTGATTTAATACTCAATAATTTTTTTTTGAAAAAACAACAACGAATTTAGGTTAATTGTGAATGTATGTATTCCAATCCAAACAATAAAAACATTAACCACCAAAAGACGGAGGGTGTGAATTGTATTTGTTTTGCAAACCCAAAGTAATGGTAAAAAATGTAGCAAAAAATAAATACCATCACCGGAATAAGTAAAAAATTAACGAAATAACGAATCGGTAACCAACCTTGTTAAGAGATGTATCAGACATTTCAAAATTTGTTTTCAACGTTATCTTAATCCATTTTGAAATACATATGTATGTATGTATATGTACATATTTAAATTATTTGGACAAAATATAGTTCCAGCAAAATCGTAGTTGTTGTTGTTGTAACAGCAGTAATTGCTGAGTTGACAGCCCTTGGCCGAGTGATATCGGGTCATTCCGGTGCGTAGAACCGGCTGTCGTGGGAATCGTAGTTGTTACATACAATTACTCAATAACTTACTTTTCTGAATTTACTGAATAGACGTTTGTTGAATATTATGTTTTTACTGATAAAGACTTCAGTGAGACCTAAATATCAATGAATTATTTATAACTGGTTTTAGTGACATAAAAGTAATGCTATTTTAATAAGCGGTTGTGCTAAGTATTTGCTTCTAATGACAGCACCGTTTTAAACTGATATTCTGTTTGTAGTGGTAATGAAAGTTTTATTGCTGTGCATTCTTTGAACTGTGCTAGAATTTTATACATTTGTGCATTTGCCAATTTGTTTGAAATCTTTTTTTTTGTTTTTGTATGTGTTAAATTGCGTAAATATTCATAAACATTTCCAATTCGACTTTTGTTGTATGTATTTGTTTATAGTTTTTCTTTATTTTATGCTAAATATGGAGCACAACAGCAATGAAAGTCGGTCAAGACCAACCAACATCCTTTAGCCTTTTGTTAATTGGTTAAATTGTATAGAAATTAATGTTATTATTCATATTAGGCCTTTCAATGCAACAAAGATTGCTTTTCAATTCTTTCTATAGACTTGTAATATAATTTGTTAAAAAACTAATGGGACTGCTTGTAAAAAATAATATTCATAATGGTTGTTTTTTTTTTAATTTATTTGACCAATGAAATTACAATTGGTTACATCCTAGCATATTTCCAATATGTTAAATAATTAAAAATTATAATATCTCTTGTTTAAAATCAGATTACTCCTTTTAATTACACTAGAATTGATCGGACATTATTCGTATTGGTGCGAAGCTTGCTAATTATAAAGTAAATCTTGGAACTTGTTTTATATGTATGAATTTGATTTTGCATAGCACGATTTTTAGAGTGTGATCATAATTTTTCATGGTTATATATATATTTTATATAAAATATGCTCTTTGTTACCCCACAAGCTGATGCGAAACTATCTATTAGATCGTTCCTTTGTAGTAAAGTATAAAGACCACAATTCAGACTCAAGAAAAATCGCAGCAGGAGTTCCACAAGGTAGTATACTTGGTCCTCTAATGTATATACTTTATACTTCAGATATGCCCACAAATAACCTAATACACACGTCAACATTTGCAGACGATACAGCGTTTATAAGCATACATGAAAATGCAGTTATTGCTTCTAGTTGTCTACAGGCTCATATCAAAGAACTCGAAAAATGGCTTGACAAATGGGAAATAAAAGTAAATACAGCAAAGAGTGCACATGTTACTTTCACCTTGAGAAGGGGAAATTGTCCCAAACTGAAGATAAATAACATCGATATCCCCGAGCAAAATCACATGAAATATCTTGGTATACTCCTCGATCGTCGCCTTACCTTGTTTCAACATATTGATTCCAAATCCACGCAACTCAAAATTAAAACACTACAGCTGCAATGGCTCCTTTGTTCCCATTCTGCTCTAAATCTAAACTGCAAAGTTCTACTCAATAAATCTATTATTAAGCCAATACGGACCTATGGTATCCAATTATGGGGAACAGCTTCTGCTTCTAATATAGAGAAATTACAAAGACGACAAAATAAAATATTGCGACAAATTACCGGTGACTCGTGGTATATTAGTAGCGCGAATATTCATAGAGACCTTAATATTGCATTTGTTCGCGACGAAATAAAAACGTTCTGCTCCAAATATGTACGAAAACTGGCAACGCATCCAAATCCTCTTGCACAAGATCTACTGTATTATAATGGACATACTCGCCGCACTGCAAGATAGATGAACAGTTTCCGCAACCAGAAATGGAGTTTCTATTGCAATGGCAATAGACCCAGAAATGATTAATTAATTTTAAGATTTTAATACTTATTGTAAATTTCTTTTGTAAAGAAATATCCAATAATTAAATTAAAAGTAATAAAAAAAAAATATATATATATATACATACATACATACATATGTATATGTATGTATATTATATAATACATATTTTTAATTCTTAATGAACCTGAATGACTACCTTCTAAGTGGGAATGAAAGGAAATTGTAAATTACATTTAAAATTATTATTCAAAATCGTAGGACTGATTGCCCATGACAGGTAGATCAAATTCTGGATCTGTCAGGAGTCGAATTTCGATTAATATTACAAGTATAGCTTTGGTAGGAAACAAACAAAAGAGCCACAGATGTGCCATGTTTTTTTAACATACTAGTATGTAAATAATATTGGACTACGTGATCCATTTTAGATGATATGGACTACTCACAACATGGTCCAATGTTATGCAGTCATGGACCATGTCATAGTTAAACAAGAGTTTGTAGTTAAACGACATGGTTTCGTGTTAACACGATTGCATATTGAGTTGTTGTTGTTGTTTAAAACTAACCCTCGTGAGTACTCCATGGAGTAGTTTTGGGACTACTCCGATGGGTTATATGGTTCAGTCCTAGGACATCGCAATGTTAAATGGACCACCTTTTTTTCATATATTTGGAGTAGTTTTGGAGTACTCCTACTCCTCTTTGCACTAGTCTTTGCATGCATGTATGGACTAGTCGCGTTATTTGCAGGGCTTTTTTGGGGATTTTTCTAATGCTGTGTTTCAAGTTTGTTTTCCGATGATTTTTTAACATGACATTATGACATAATGTCAAGTTAAGCTTATTAATTACACCCACAAATATAAACACTCATCCACAAACACATTCACACTCGCTAATAAATCAGCTATTACAGGTGAGCTACTTATCCACCTGCTGTTTAGACTTGTCTTTTTTTTACCTTGGTATTTATGTATGTATGTGTAATTCGTATACTCACAGATACATTCATACATACCATACAGATACATACATATGTAGTGAATAGATTTTAGAAGTTGAGGTACCATAGCAAATTTGTATAGATAGTAAGTAAGTTGTATTAGTGGTGCTGGTAGTAGTGGTTGTTCGTTTATACTTGATATTTATGCCACTTAGGCATCAACAATTTTCCAATCATCGTCAATAACAACAGCAATAACAGCGACATTATCAACATCTGCACCCCCATAAGACTTTCAATACTTTCTTGCTGCTTGTGTTGTAGTTATAGTTGTTGCTGTTGCTATTAAGTTTATTTTCTCTTTATTTTGAGTTTCTGTTCTAGCTTTTTAATACGTATCATCATTACAGGCGATATCAGACTTGTAACACTAGGGACTGAAGCAGTAGCAGTAGCACTGAAGGAGTCGAGTGAGGAAATCTGTAGTAGGATTAAATATCAAAGGTGGTATAAACATTTTAAACTTATTGCCGGTGATTTATAGTTGAAACCCTGAACTAATTTACACACTCTATTATTATGGAAAACGTCGATTAGGGTTTATCTTGAAAGTTAATTGCTTTGATGTTGTTGGGCTTTTTACTTCTCATTTTTCTTCTTGTTCTTTTCATCTTTATTCTTCATCATGCATTATTTTGATTTTAGATAAAAAGAATAGTAAGAATTAAGGTTGTATTGTTATTGCATTTGAAGTTTTTAGTTCTTAACAATGTTTATGTTGGCATTATCGTAGTTTTAAAAATTTTAGAGAAAATCACATTAATTTAATTATTAAAAGTCCGTTCCGTTGAATAAGATAAATCTAATAAATCTGTACTAAATGGAAGATTAGCATTTCGTAAATATAAAATAACTGTTGCTGCGAAGTAGTGGCTGTCCATTCTTAAATTGCAAACGATTCCCATTGGAAAGCCACACGGATTTTTATGACACGGTAGTGCTGCAAAGGTCTTGGAGAGATGTGAATGAATTTTTGCCAAACACCTGAACAACATATTTATAACAAATCTACCCATGAATGAATTTGAGCCTGAAAATCCTCCTACATATCCAGATATCGGTTGAATATATCAGAGATTATGTTCAAAAGTGCGAACAAGTAAACACTGTTTTTTTTTCAGTAATTAAAATGTTCTAAAATCGTTAAGCTGGGATTAAGATGTTATTTACATTAAGTCCAAATCACTATTATTAATGTTGACCTTATAGGAAAAATTCATAAAATGGAAAATTGTCTAAATATATGTTTAAATTTCGGTATAATAATACAATGAAATAGCTGGCTGTATCGGTGAACCTAATAAAGGGTGTCCCAACTAGAACGCAATTTTAAAATTTTAAATAAAACCCAGATATTAAAAAAAAATCGGCTTTGCTGGCACACACGCGATCTTTTCATGAAGTTTTCAATGACCTTTTTGCATAAATGCTGCGGTATTTCATTAATGCGGCGTCCAATTTCCTCTTTTAAGGCTTATTCGCGTAAACCATCGACTTAAAAAAAAACTCGTGAATCACTCGAGAATTTTCCTCACCCCACATGCGATTATTCTGCCTATTGACGAAGCCATCAAGATGGAAATGGGCCTCGTCACTGAAGATGATTTTATCGGCAAAATCAGCATTTTCATGTTGTCTCTCCAATACCCAATTAACGAACTCCCTTCGCTGTCCATGGTCAGCTGGCTTCAGTTCCTGAGTCAATTGAACTTTGTATGCATGAAGATGCAAATCTTTCGTCAAAATTCGCTGCATAGTGAATTTAGAGACACCAATTTGCTGAGCTCGGTGTCGAATTGAGGTGAATGGAGTTTGAGCGACATCATCACGTACAGCTGCGACATTTCCGGTCGATCGACCTAGTCGAAGGCGCGTTGTTGTCTTTACATCACTAACAGACCCAGTTTCGGCAAATTTATCTATTAATCTCTTTACAGTTGACTCTTTTGGAGCATTATTGTGACCCCAAATTGATCGCAATTTGCGAAATGTAGCCGCAAAACTTTCACCATTTTGGTAAAACAATTTGACAATGAGAATGCGTTGTTCATTCGTGTAGCGCTCCATTTTTACTAACCTCGTACCTTCTACTAGCAAACAATAACAATTGTTCAAATGTCAAACAATGACACTTCGAATGGCGCCAAATTTAAAAATTGCGTTCTAGTTGGGACACCCTTTACTTAATTTTCATAAAAACTTTTTCCAAGTTAGCATTCCAACTTTTTCTATGTTATAAAACAAGTCATTTGGGAAAGACATTTGTGTATAAGCCAGTGGTAATTATATTTTCATACTTCTAATTTAAGATTTTAAAATATTTTAAGTGGGTTTTTACAATAATTTACACTCGTATTATCTACTTAATAAATTAGTTTTATTTTCTTTGTATCTGCATTGAATTCTGGATGAACCTCTAAATTTGAAAATACAATATGTATCTGGAAGAAAGCTATTTGTCGTAAGTGATGCCACAATATCATCACAGTATTACGATTTGTGTACCAAAAATAGCAATTTTGTTAAATTTACGGAAAAAATAATCGTCGCATCTAATAAACACCCCTGGAAGATAAATATTAAAAAAAATTCCGATGCATTTTACGTAAGGTCGGTTACTTGATGGTAAAATGTAATGGCAATAGAAGGCACAAATCAAATGCAATATTTTAGAATATTGTTTCATATTTGTACGGAACGTGTGGAACAGCGAGTGTGTTTTATTTATGTTTTAAAATGCATACCAATATTTTTTTTATTTTTATTATTTATGTAGTGTCGTGTTATTTAACTACTGTAGTATCAGACATAAGTTATGGTACACTTTTGCTATAAATAGCCAACCCTTTTGTCACCCCCTCATTCATTTTAGCCATGGTGCTAACTGATGCACACATAGTACATTCGTGTATACACTCGACCCTGTTTTTACACGATCTTTTTTTATACGTTTTTGATATAACACGAACTGCCACATGTTTTTGATAACTTTCATAAATTGATTTAACATACACACTTTAAAAAACTTATCATGTGGTAACATAATTCGTTTTGTATTTCAAGTTAGGGAATTAAAAAATTATGTGCTTGTCTTTGCATATAAATTAAGTGCTAAGTCGTCTTCTTCCTACACGGGAGATAAAATTAAAAAAAAAAATGGAAAAGGTTCTGATTGTGTATGCAGATAGAAGATATGCACCCAAAAGCGCTTTCCAGTTGATACCAATACCCTTAAGCAGATAGCTATGAGAATTTACGATCAAATAAAAGAAAAGGAAATATTAACGTCTTCTAAACCCGATGACACAAATAAGAATACATTTTCTGCTAGTAATGGATGGTTACAAGGATTTTTAGAGAGGCATGCGGTTCATAATGTCAAAATCAAAGGAGAACTAGCTTCTAGAAATGCGGCTGCAGCCAAGGTATTTCTTTCACAGCTGGCCAAAATAATTGAAGAATGTGGATACAATAATGACCAAGTTTTTAACTACGATGAGACTGTGCTAGTGCTAGTGCTAGTGGTTTTAAGGCTGCAAAGGACAAAGTTACGTTTTTCTGCTGCAGTAATACTAAAACCTTTATGAATAATAAAGCTCTTCGACCACATGCATTCAAGGGTGTAGATATTAAAAGTTTGCCATGGATGGCAAATAAAAAGGGCTGCGTTACTTCAACAGTGAATGGTTTTACAATTGTTTTATTCCCGAAGTAAAACGCTTTATGAATGATAAAGTAATGTCATTTAAAATTCTTTTATTAATAGACAATGATCCTCGACTCCCAGTTTTCGAGTATCCAAATATAAAAAATTAGGTTTTTGCCTCCCGATACTACAGCCTTAATTCAACGACTAGACCAGGGTATTATCGCAACGTTCAAAACATATTATATAAAGCGATCATTTAAATACATATTAGATGGAATATAAATTGATACCAGCACTACTACTGTTATTGAGGCATGGGAACAATTTTTAATTTTTGATAGCATAAAACACTCAGAAATGAAATGATCTGAATGCGTTAAATGGGAAAATACTAGTGTGATCCCAAATGTGGCCGATATAGTGTTTACAGAAATACGAGTAGTTACGCTGGCATAACATAACCTTTGATGATATAAACGAAATATTTGTCGATGGTGTACTTGATAAAGACGATTTGCTTAAAATCAAAACATTTTTGGCAAATGATCATATAAACAAAAGAGCTGTGAAATTTTAATCTGGCCTACAATTATGTATGACTCGATACAAGGAGTTGTACAAATAGATCTCCAAAGTAGGATCGCAACGTTCCACAGAGGAATATTTGGCCTGAAAAGCTGGCCAAAAAGGCAAAACTGAATTTTAAGAAATCTTAAGAACTAAGTACGCAGCTCGACAGACAACAATATTTTACATTATATTGTAAATTTTGAAGACTTTTAGTTGCGATTTGTAGCTCTGAGACCCTGCTAAAGTCAGGAAAGTGAAGAAATTTACGAAATAAAGGTTTAACAAAGATTATTTTTTTCGCTGAAAGGTTTGATCAAAAGTAATTTAAAAAAGAAAAAAAATTTAAAATATGTTGAATATTCATGTTGAAACAATTCGTTCAAAAGCTAAAAAAAAAACAAATTATACACTTTTTTTTGCAAAAAAAGGAAAAGAAGAAGTTTTTAAAAGTGAGGTTAGCATGTCTACGAATTATGTTTGATACCACAAAAAAATTTGGAATCTCTAATTTTAGAAACAAAAAAAAGTGTGCGCAAGTTTGCGCCATTATTTTTGACGATTTTTTTAAATTTTCACATTTTTTCTATTTTTGTCTTTTTTTTTCTAATTAAGTCATAAAAGCATGCGCTTGAAAATACTTATAAAGGGTTATTCACACAATTTTTATCAAACCCGTTTTGTAACTTCGAAAAAATCTAATGCTGGAACCATTGACGAAAAATTGGATTTTTTGGTCAGAAAATTGAGCGAAATTTCAAAATGTGAAGGGGATGGGGACATATTAGCACTGAAGCAGTGTTTGAAAAATTTCAATATATATTTCAATATAATTAAATAATATAAAATAAATATAATAAAAAGCCTTTTTTCATAAAAAAAATACTATTTTATAAGAGCCTTACAATTTTGAAATTTTTTTTTAATTAGACTGTAAATCATATGTATGTATGTACATACAGTCTGTCAAGAATGAGTTTTAAATCAACATTTGTTAATTGAGTTTTGCGATTTATACCAACTTTTATTCCTTAGGAATGTGGCTTTTAGAAAAATCTTAAAAACTTTAACGTTTTGGTTCTTAAATTTTTTTATTGCATTTTGAAAACAAAAAATTTTACGCATTTTGCATGTAATTTTTTTTTTTTCGCCATTAAATTTTTAATAACTCCAAAATAGTAATAGATATAAAATAAATGTGTATGGTTAGTTTAAGCAGAATTTTCCGGTGCATCTTCTGATCCTCCTGCTATTAAAATCGGAGAACACGTTTTCAAGTTATGGCAAAATATATAAGGCAACCCAACGATTTAGGGGGTGAAGTATGCCACTCCTTTAAAAGAAAATCCTTACGTACTAGAGAAAAACGGAAAAAAGATTTGAATTAAGGGCATCAAAATCCATATAGTCCACATACTTTTATTTCTAGGGTAGAGAAAATTTTTTTTGTTGCGCAGTGTACTTTTGTTGCGCAGTGTATTTTTTTCAAAATCTGAAACTAGACTTTTTATATCATACTACACCTAAAACTATCAAAAAAACTAAAACTTTTAATTCAAAAAACACGTTTAATAATTTTGGACAGCTTTTCAGGCCAAATACTCCTCTGTGCGTTCCATAGCTGAATTTGCTGTTAAGATAATTAAACCAGTAGAACCTGTAAATGCAGACATATTCGTACGAAACTGATATTGCAGCGCAGCGAAAAAGACCGCTCTTACTATCAGAAACTTACGCCGAATATGTACATACGAGCATGTGAATTTTTTTGATTTGTTATTTTCTGCTTTTAAAAATATTGTTTCTACAGAGCTATTCAGTTCCTTAATAATATAATATGATTCATTAAAAAAAAGTTTTAAGAAAACATGTGAATTATTTCTTTGTTTTAATGTCTTAGAAATCAAAATTAAATAAAAGCAACACTGTATGAAGAAGAAGAAATAAAATTATTATGTTTCATAGAAACACAAGGTTGAATAAATCAAATATAACCTTATGATTATGTACTGTTTTTTCACGATTCTTTTTTACACGGTGTTCTCTGGAACGTATGTACCGTGTAAAAACAGGATTAGATGTATGTGTAGGAAAGTATCTCTGATGCATGAGCTATCCTATCACCCACTTCCATACAAAAACAAACTTGTACATGGGATAGACCAATAAAGCAACCTTTTTTATATAATATTTTTTTTCACATTTTTGTTGGTGTATTGGATGTGATTTATGCGAAACGATTTAAAGTGAAAAGTGGCACTTATGCGCGTAACGTGTGCTCGTGTAAATGGACACTAGAGAATAGAAAAACAAGAGCAACAGCAGTAACAGAAAGCAGAAAAGGACATGAGAATGAATGAATGTGTAGAGAACACACTATCCGCGGAGGAGTCAATGCCATCACTAACCATAGGTACAGTGTGTGGAAAGAGGAGGAAGACGCAGAGAGAACAAAACGAAACCGAGCTGAACTTTATGAAAGCGGACATGAGTAGCACATGTGTCTAAGTGCAAATTAACGGTCATTTGCGAGGTTTATTTGTGCATGAACGTGTTTGTTTTACAATGGAGCGACTAAATGTCTTTAAAGTTGAATAATATTTATTTCCTCATTCTCCTTCAAAGTGTACATACGCATACATATATGTATATATACATACATACGAAAGTATGTATATACAATACATGTTAGTTACCAGAATTGTGTATGAATATATATGTATGTCCTTAATATGTCTATATTTGTATATAGATAGACCTATTGAACATTTTTAGTCGAATTCGAATGAAATTTGCAAAATTTATATGTGTAAATATTAAAAAAAAAAAAAAAAACGCGCGCCGCGGCAAACAAAAGGTCCAATTTGAAATTTCTTAATAAATATCTCATTTATTTTTCTTCATATAACAATCCAAATGTGAACATTTTGAGTCAAGTAGGTCCTTTCCTATCCTTTCCTATAATATGATTTTTCAATACATAGAGGGCCCGATTATCGTTCACAACACTAAAATGTTGTGTTGTCTCGACTACAACATAACATGCGTTTTTCATACGATTAAGACGATAAGTGTTGTGAATCGCAATCGCAGTTTGCAACATCCAACATCAAAATGCTTAGTGTTGTTAATTGCTTCTTACAACAACATAATTATACATTGGATAGACCAATAAAGGAACATTTTTTTTATATAATTTTTTCATATTTTTGTTGGTGTATTGAATGGCATTTTTGCGAAACGATTTAAAGTGAAAAGTGTAAAATTTCGGTACGAAATCGATATTTATAAGATATTTACGTAGGCAAATGCGTTTTTTGGAAGTGGTCCACCTATGGGAGGTATGTCAAATTATAGGATAATCATCATGCAATTCCGTACGGCCAAAATTATGTATTTGATTACGATTAATGGCGAATTTCAACTTGATAATGATATTTAGAAGTGAATATGTAAGTACAATTTTGTTTTTGCTAAATTTAGCATGGATATTGTTTTTTTTTAGTCATTTATGTACCATAGAGGCATATTCTTAGCTATGGGGCAAGATAAATTATGGACCGAGTCTTAACAATTTAAAAATTTCATGATATTCACAGATAATAACAAACCAATTTTAACAAATAAAGAGGTTGTCTCCAATAATTGAGAACATTTTCATATCCCTAAGTTCTTTTTTCGAGGCCCTATTTTTTGTTCTTCGACCAATATTTCGATGTGTTATAATCGGGATGGCAATCATAATATGCCCCATCTTTTTAAAAAGACATTTTTGGAAAACTGAAACAAATAGAACAAAATTGTTTCATTTGTAAACGAATTTTAAAAGACAAAGGACAATTAAAAGTATGTCTTTATTAAGCTTAAGTTAAAATTTTTTTTATTTATTAAATAAAAATGTATATAGAGGAAACTGAAGCAAATAAAATAAAACTAAATACATATCTACAATGATTTGTTCGAAGTAAAACAAGTTTTTCAAAAGAATTGAAATATATAAGTTACTTCTTTGAGTTAGTTTCTTAGGTTCTATGAACCTCTTTAAAAAACTCAATTATGTGATTCCACATAGAATCATTTATTGAATAAAATTACTTAAAATTAAAATTTGCAGTAACAAAGTAATAACTGACTAATCATATAAAAACTAATCATATAAAAACTAATCATATAAAAACTAATCATATAAAAAAAAATTTCCATTCTAATTTCCACTTAGCCAATCAAAGCAATGCAATAATATTTAATGCCGATCAAATATTTGTCACAAATAACCGAAGCATTGACCAAATGAAATTATGAAATATAACCGAAATTTAATCCAATATAATTCAATACACATTTACCAAAAATTGCAACCAAGCATATTATCATTAGTATGGACATTCATGTTCGCCATCAAATTAACATGGGTATTCATAGCGTTGCTAACTTATATATTTTATTTCGCGGTTGCGTGACCATACCATTAACCTTTTGATAATATGATTAAGGAAGAGGATGGAGTATTTGGCCGATTAATTAAAAAATTTTTATAATGCAAGTGACAGAAATTTTACATACGATGAGCTCATCGCAATATATAAGCTTTTTTGACAGAACTCGGATGAAGATTTTGCAATTAACAAGCGAGGTATGATATAAAAATAAAAGAAATTAGAAAGCATTGATCTATGTATAGAAACGATTGTTGTCCAGAAATGTTTACTGGGTATGAACATAAATATGTTTCACTGTGAATAGTTGTTGTCGTAGGAGCAGTAATGTGAATATAAATTTAACTTCTTTATTGTTTTATTTTTATTTTTGAATTTGAACAAACACTCTTTTGTTGTTTTTTTTTCATTTCTTCTGCACATTACTTGCCATATTTGTTGTTTTGTTTGAACAAGTGTTTTTGATGTGTTTCAGTTTTTTGTAGGATTTGAAATAAAAGTTTTTCTTTGTCAGAATAGCAGTCGTATGACTTTTGGCCAACTATGCAGTGACACAATACTACAACGTGTTGCCAATCTCCAACTTTTTCCATATTTCGTTAAAGTGGATTCAACTTTTTATAATAACCAAAGAAGCAATATCGTTTAATAACAAAAGTTTCATTACAAATTGACTAAATATTTTATAGTTGTGGTCGTAGCTGTTGCATTGATTTTTAAATAAGCTGGTGAATAATTATAAAATATTTAACATTTAGATATAAATGTGTAAATTTTATATGTAAACATTTATCTTATATAATCATATCTTAATATAAATAATTAAGTTTAGTTAAGTAGGCCACCGATAATAAATACAGCTCACTTCTGGTGTCTGGAAGAGTAAATAAGGAAATTTGAATATAGATAGTATGATAATAGTAGCTGAAAAAAAAGTTCTCCAAGTCAGTTGACCGCATTGGGATTCGAAATGACTAGTTGTCTTAGCCAGTTACTGTTCCTTATAAAGGTCGCGATTTGCTCTAACTCTATTATTGATAGTTCAAAGAAATTATATCCAGAAAAATAATTCTTAAGATTTTCAATGCTGGACAGTGACCGAAGAAGTAAAACTTTGTGACAGCTTCTATCATGACTTCTATCATGATAGGGTAATCCTATTCTTCTAGCATGATTGCCAAATTTGCAGTGGCCGGTTATCACTGACACTAAATTGCCTTCTCGATTTAATCTAATTCCCATCTTCATCTAGCAATCTTATTGTAAAACCTAGCAATTTACTGTTTGCATTTGGATAGCGGGATACCACATAGAAAGTCTATGTCCCCATCATCTAGCATAGCGCCCTTCTTCTCCATTTCATCAGCAATACAGTTCCCTGTAATATTTCTGTTTTCACGCAACCATACAAGCGTGTGTTTCCAATAAAACTGGCATGTCCATATCAATCGAGCCTTAACGCTGCATTCAAAGCGGACAATTTTTCCTGCCCAAAAGATCCAAAGGGATCCGATTTATTAGTGTAAATAGTTACTTTGTTGGAGTCGTACACAGAGCTCATATTATTAGGATTGCCGTTCTCCTCAAGACCTTCTCGAGGAGCATACAATTTGAAGCCTTATCCAGTGCTTTCCACCAGACAGAGATCCCATACAAGAGTATCAGCTTGGTAAACGCTTTAAATAGCCAGTTTATGCAACGAGGTAATTAAGTTTAAGTTCCAAAAGATTTAAGCAAATATAATAAAGTTGATTTTCAGATATGCATAATGTATGATGTATTCAAAAACAAAAAAAAATGCAAAGTTTACTCTTTAGTCTCCGCAAATTTGTTGTAATTCTATTACATGATACAGTTCTGAAATCGTTGAAATCATGGCTTTCCACCCTATAATAAGTAGATCGAGCACAGCTTTTAATTTTCATTTTCTTCAAAATTTCCATGTGCATTTCGCTATTTTAAAAGTCCTGGTAATTTTTCCACAAGTTTGAATTTTTAAATTTGTATGTGCCTTCTCTCATGCATCTTATCCAAAATACGAAAGAGCTTGAACCAAAACTATGAAAATCTCGAATCAATGGCTCTAATTTTACAAGCAGATACAATGAATTCGTCATAAATAAATATTTTATTATTTTATATAGCATATCATCTGAATGATCGGTAATCCATTTTTTTGTTAGTTTGATGATAACTGAGCCCAAAAAAATGCAGCTCTGTTAACTTAACATCCTATAGGTATGTTAATTTATACATTAAGATAGATAATGTTAAAATCGGAGCTAACTGACGGAGCTAACTTCACACGCATTGATGTGTGAATGTTATACATAAATTACGGACATTCAATTTAGAAATTCGTTAAATTTAGAATTTTGTTTTTCGAAAACTACTATTTTTAATTCGTCTTATACGAGTAAATCTTATTATTCGTAGGATAATTTGTCATATGGATACAATACTGTGTATGTTCATGAGTGTAGTAATATAAATACAATGTATGTATTAGCATGTAACTTAATTCATACTTATGTGTTCCTATAATTTGTTTAGCTTTTGTTAAATTTTCAAATATAAAAATCTCAAATCATGGTACAAATCTGAATAGCTTTTTCATGAATGCATGACAAATAAGTGTCTAACATATGTACTCGTATATTACTTGTGTGTGTAGTTGGTTAACAGTAGTGATAACATTTTTAAATCAGACGCTCTGTGACAGTAAAATTACTCTTCCGTACAGATATGCTTATGGATAGTGGGACTTAGCGGACCAAAAGTCTTTGGGCTTGAAAACTAATATTTCGTTGGGATGTTTTACCATATTTTGGGGATTGACAAAATGTACCTGGGTATAATGGAAATATTTTTTTTATGTTTTTGAGATTATTTTAATATATCGGAATCTGATCGATTTTATAAGCTTCGAATATTGCAATCTTTTTTAATGTTTAACTTACTTAATCAGACCAGTGTTCTTGAATATACAGCTACGTGCAACTAATTAAAGATATGATACTAATATGTGAGCTTGAAGCAAATAATACGAAAGGTCTTATAATATTCTCAAAATTCGTCGTAGTTTAGTAAATTTAATTCTTATTCCTGGACAATAACTGCATATTGTGGTAAATTAATCATTATTTATAAATCTGTGAGTCATATTTTCAAATAAGATTGATATTAGTCGTGCATATGTATAATTAAGGATATATGTACCAGAGATGTGCATGAATACCATTCAAATGACATATTTATTATTTTGTAAAAGTGAAGACTGAGTTAGCACTATACATAACTAAACGAAAGCTGTCATTGCATGATTCACCACAGCAAGTGGTTTGTTACAAAATGCATATAATTGCTTGCTTATTCTGTAAGCTCTTACCTACCATTCACAAAAGCATTGAATCAGTATGAGTGTTATGAATATACGCAGACTTTTTTGAGTAAATATACACTTTACTATATTTATCGCATATTCTTTTTAATTTTATTTGATAGTGCTTAAACATATGTATTATTATAGGGATAGTAATAATGATAATGATAGAAAAAATAAGTACAAATTTCAGCCATTTTTCAGAGGTTAGCAAAAGAAATAATGTAATACTTCATGTTTAATATTTTATTATTTAAAGATAAATACATATATGTATGTATTTGTTGTTTTTATAAATTATTGTAATTGCTAATAAAACTATATTTTCACTCATATTTGTCAATATTTTTTAATATTTCGGAGTTCATCTTGAAAACTTATTTAAAAAAATTTACGCACTGATTTTTCACTATGCAATCTGAGCTTTTATGAATCATTTGATTGTTTTGCTTACAAATCAAAACACAGTTATAATTTTTGATTCGTTATTGCTAACGGCGTTTAAAGAGTGAGAAAATGACAAGCAATTAGGAGAGCGCAAACACTGCAAGCAATGTTATTAGCACATGTTGATGATTGAAAACAAAACAAAAACAGTGAGTTCATACATATAGGAAAAAAGTGAATCAACTCGTGTACATCTCTGATATGTACCACAAATTTTACAAAAAAAAATTATTTACTTAAAAATAAATAAATATTTTGTTGCAAATCCATTGCTATCTATAACAGCTTGACATCTGTGAGGCATTGAGGACATCAAATTTTTACATACTCTACTTGGAATGGTTTCCCAAGTTTTCTTTGTTTTGGCAAAGAGATTATTAAAATTGTTTATTTTTACAGAGCTTACTTTGGTTTTGACAACTGCATGAAAAGTAACCGAATTGTTAAAAAATCATTGCTTGACTTAATGAGCCGTTTGCTTCGGATCGTTATGTTGTTGAAATATCCTTGTTAAGGTCATGTTCTCCAGCATACGGCATCATTGAGTCACTTAGAATTCTTGCATACTGAAACTTATCCATATATCCCTCAATTTTTTGCAGCGGCCCAACACCACGTGAAGACATAGCACCCAAAGCGTTATATAACCTCATCCATGCTTCAAAGAAGCGCGACTTTAATAATGAAACAGAACTGGGGCTGAACGTTTTTTTCCATACATTTTGACATAAAATTATACCAGAGAATGCGGTCGTGAAAATAGAATCTATTTTATTTTGACAGCGTTTTTTCTTATGCTCTCACTTTAAGAGACAAATGCTCTCAACAATATTGCCATACTTTCATTAAATTTTATAAATTTTGTAAACAAAACCATATGTTTTTGCAGCTTTGGCGCAAGAAACATAAAAACAAAAGAAAATAAAAAAAAAAACGTTTAAAAGTGAGATATTTGTAATTTAAAAGAAAATAAGTGTTAATATAGAAAAATTAATTGGTTGGTACACAGAAGAAATATAAAAACATTAAATGACAGTTCGTGAAGTTGCAGCCGTCGTTTCAACTAGGGGCCTGTTTACTCTGAGAGTCGCTTTTGCTTGAAGTTGCGGTCGTATTCGGTTTCATCATTTACTTTGGATAAAATCTTTTAACTTTGGCCAGTCATATTTTTTTTGTTTCGTCGGAATATAAAGAGTTTTCCATTCTACGTCCATCCAATGGACGCATTTCTTTGCGAATTCGAATCTCTTCTATAGGTTACGTTCAGACAATAATGGCTTCTTTCGTGAAATTCTTCCACGCAGTCAAACTTCTCGCAATCGACGTTTTACTATATCTACAGACGGTTTTGCCTAATCCAAATTTCATTTGCTGATTTATGCGGATTTTATTTCGACTCGCGCACAATGAGTACACCTTCGCGAACTGTCGTAATAAGGCTTCTTTTTTTACGGGCCACTTTTTATATAGTCCATTTGTAGACCATTGCTTTTGAAACATTCAAGGTCGTTGCGATTTCCCAATAAGTGTTTCCATCCTGATGCATGTTAAGCAAGTATTAAAAACTTTTCATATACTGAAAAACAGTCTGTGTAATCATAATTAATTTAATCTGACTTTTAAAAATTACCTGAATTGGAAAAAGTTAATAAATTTTTCACTGTCCTTAATTTAGTGCACGATTAATTTATTTCAGAAAATATAAAAAACACCATAAAGAAAAAAATGACAGTAAACATAGTGATGTCAATAAAAATTGACAATTTTATTTAATAAATATGTATTACCTTTAACATAACGGTTTAAATATTGATAATACTACTGTCATTAATTAGTTTCACACAGCTGTATGCTTCATATTCTTAGTTTGGTTACTTACTGTTGACAAGTATTACGCTATAATTTTGCACATGTCTGTACATCCCTAAAAATATGCCTACATTATTCTTATTTTTACTGTACTTAACTTATGCCATTGCACTTGAAGTTTTTTGTATGTTAAAAAAGGTTTTTTGTTGTGACAAGGGGTATCAGCCCATGTGTAAGTGCTTATTTTGTCCCTGTGGTCTTATTATTCGCAACTCTTCATAGCAGAACCCATACAACAACAAACATGTAGTACTTGAGCTTATCAATCTATTATCTATCACGATGAATGTTGAGGGCAAAGGATACAACAATAACAGACTCACATAAAAGCCCTTATATACAAACATAGAGCTTTTGTTGTATAAGATCCCTGTACTAAAGTCATAAACTCGTACTGATTAAAGAAGCATGGATGGAGTATCAAAATCATAATGTTCTTCACTCACGTAGAAAATTGATTTAAACCTAAAGAGATCCTGCTTTTAGTACAAGGAGCAAAATAAATGCAGAATGAACAAGAGAAATCTTAAACATACAACAACATTTTTAAAATTTGGGCAAAATTATGTGTTTTGTAAAGCCAGACATACAGATACAAACGAAATATATACATACATATATATAAAGGGTCCGCCAAATAACTTTTTTTTTTGAAAATGCTATAAAAAAAACTACTGAATATTTTCTCAAATGTCTTTTTTTATTTGAAAGTACAATTCTTCCGGTTAATAATGGAAAATAATTTCATTCAAATTGCTGCCTCGGCTGGCCATGCAATAGCCTACACGATCGGTCCAACTTTTAAGCACAATATCTATTGTGTGCAGCTGTATTTTACCAATGTTTTCACGAATATTGTCCTTTAAAGCGTCAATTGTCTCTGGCTGGTCGGCTTAATACTTATCTTTGACGGCACCCCACAAATAATAGTCCAACGGTGTCAAATCGCAGCTCCGAGCTAGCCAAACGACATCAGCTCTGCGGCTGATAATGCGAAAACAGGGTGCAAAACATCGAGTGTAGCTTCGGCCGTGTGGCACGTAGCGCCGTCCTGTTGAAATCAAATGTTGCCAATATCCTCCTCTTTAATTTTTGTGAACAAAAATTCGTCCAACATGGCCCGATAACGATCGCCATTGACTGTAACGGCCACTCCTTGCTCATTTTCGAAGAAAAATGGCCCAATTATGCCTCAATATATGCGTTCGGGTTTTCTGTGCCCCAAATGCGACAATTTTGCTTGTTTACATACCCGCCAAGATCAAAATGAGCTTCATTTGGAAAGATGATTTTTTTTTTGCAAAATCGGAATTTTCTGTAAGTCGATCGCAGGCCCACTTAGTGAAGCGAAAACGCATTGGATGGTCAGTTGTTCAAGCGTATACACAACCATATTCGTTCAGCGGAAGGATAAAACTAATTATCTGTCAAATCAGACATGAGTTAACTGTTACCATTCACGAAATAAGCACTAGTTGAAAAAAAACGTTAGATGGCGGACCCGTTAGTACATAAATACGAGTATACACCAAAGTCATGACCATGTAGTTCATGGGAAGTTTCGTGGAGTGGCCACATGACTGCGAAAAGTTTCAGATCTATTTACTTCACTAGTGATGTGTGTCTATCACAGAGGCTCATTGAATTCGATGATCACTAAGTAACAATTGAATTGCACGAAGGCAGTGATATAATCAATCCAAACTGGTCCACTTTTTACCGTTCTAGAGAGTCAAATTCATGTACACATCGTAATTGTTGTTGTTGTAACAGCAGTAATTGCTGAGTTGACAGCCCTTGGCCGAGTGATATCGGGTCATTCCGGTGCGTAGAACCGGCTGTCGGCTTTTATTATTCCAGAAAGCTTTTGCAGTCTTTATCTTTAGTACGGTTTACTGCTGAAATATTCCTATATGGTTTGTTTCTAGGCACTCTTTCATGAAGTACATGGTCATTCAGCCGTCTTCTAATTGTTGATGCGCTTGCACATGTCGTAGAAATGTCTTCATCTATTTTGACTGCGCTAGACTTTGGAGTTTTCTTGACCTCTCTGACTATTTTGTAAACCTCATTATCAGTTGTTGTTGTAACAGCAATGGTCCATAAATCCACTGGACGAAGTGAAGTATGGCTGGCTGGCCAATTGAAGATGTGGTGGGTGTCATGAGGACCTTAGCCACATGCTGGGCATATGTTAGAGACGGCCCGGTCTATGCCGGACCAAAAGGCGTTAAGCCTATTGCTCCATCCCGATCTCAGTTGTGCCAGAACTACTCTTGTTTTCCGCGGCAGTTGTTTTACGGTTTCTGCAATGGGCGGTGGGCGACCTCCAAGTATGACATTCATGCGGTATAATGCGAACATGGCATTGATGGCGTCTCTGTGATTGTCGTTCAAAGCTGCTACATACGAGTTTTGATCTAGTGGATCCTGGATGTATCTTCGTATGTCTTCCTCGTATATTCGAAGGTCCTTCCTAACATGCCTCGGGAGGACTCCAGCTGTGTGATGTTAAAGCTTGGGTGATTAATCCGATGACATCCCAGGAGGAACTGTTTTGTCAGCATGACATTATGTTCCATTACAGGTATAACCTTCGTTTCCTCATGTAGATGGTGTTCTGAGGTTATTTGCATGCAGTACTAATGTTGAATATAAAAATGTTTCAAAACAAACATTTTCTGTCCTCATAGCTATAATTTTTAAATTTATTAAAAGTTTATAAACTAATAATTTAAAAACATAATCTATATATATAAAAGAGAGTGACGTTAGTTACAACGATTCGCACAAATTCAGGCAGGTCTCAGGCCAGAGAAGAAGAATACCCAGAAAAAATTCAGAAATTGACCACGCCTACTTTTGTTTTAAATTAATGTTTTTATGTGTGAGTGTGTGTATGTACTTTATAGAATCGTAAATGATCATGTGATGATCTTTGGCAAAGTTGTTGTGCATGAGCCCCTGAAGGTTTGTAAGTTGGTACGACCACGCCCACTCTAACGCCTACTCTTTTTTATTTAATTCTAAATGGGTTTTTACAGATTTACTTCAAATTCTTACTGTAGGCGAGGTAGAAATAAAAATTTTATGTGCCACGCCCACTTTCACGCCCCATCACATGCAAGACGCTTGCCAGGTAAGCCAGACCGCTGGAGCGATCTGCCTGAAATTTTCACATCACACCACTAAGTATTTATAGAATACTTCTTTTTTGCAACCACGCCTACTTTAACGCCTTCTTTTTTAAATTGTGTAATTGATTCGACTCTGATTTTAACATATTCACTTTACTCTAGGCGAGATCAAAAATTAAGATTCATACTCCACGCCTCATTTCACGTCCGATCTCTAGCGATCTTTTTTGACCGCTTACTTTTTTTTAAATTGATGCCGTAGCAACGCCCGCAGTGTACAGCCGAATTCGACCACGCCTGCTTTAAAATTGTGTAATCGATTCTACAAGGGTTTTAAAAGATTTACTTCAAATTGTATCACCCATTACTTTTAATTATTATCTTCTAAAATCCAAAAATCAAATGTCGTTCCTTTGTATATCACAATTTTTACGACAATTGTTCTTCCACCTAATTTGCTTGAAAACTTTTTTTGTTAATTTTTTTTACAAAAACAAATTCTGCTATTGCCAGTAGATGGCGTTGTGTGCATACTCTTTTGACACCTGATTTATTTTTGTAGTATTTAAAAATGTTCAACCTTTTTTAAAAGTGATTTTAAAAGGTAAGTTCCCTAAATGATTTTTTGACATTGTTTTTGTGACATTAACTGCTTTTGTGACATTAATTTCTCAGTGTTATTCATAATGCCGCGACCTAGAAGATCTGATCTTTCGCACCGAACCCGTAATGCAATTACAAATCGGAATATTACCAATCGATTGAATACGAATCGAAGTGTTGATTTGAATCGAGTAGCGTTTCATTACGATTGCACTTTTGACTACAGCTCGCATCCTTCCGTTCAAATTGGCCCAATGGAGATTGTGTGTAACCATTGCGGTGCATTAAAGTTCACCGGAGAATCGCCTGGGTTGTGCTGTCTCAGTGGTAAGGTCAAATTACCACCATTGCCTTCACCATTGGTACGACCACACCTACTCTAACGCCCACTTTTTTTAATTGATTAATTGCTTCTGCATGGTTACAGAGTTTACAGATTTACTTCATACAGATTGTATCCACATCTTACTGAAGGCGAGGTAAAAATAAAAAAAATAATGTTTGCATGGTTTTTCAGTCTGCGGGCGCAGGGGCGTGGCAAAATCCAATTTTCATATTGCATCACCAATGACATACGAGCATACATACATATATTTTGCTTTTTTTATTTTATTTCATTTTTTCAAAGCCGTTGTCATGTTTTCCAAAACGAGATATCAAACTCTTAAATCGGTTATGTAGTTCCGAAGATATTTGCAAAAAACTTATGTTATTAACGATCCAATATCAAAATTTTAAAACTTTCGAAATGTTGCATTCAAAAATACGAGTTTTCGGTTTATTTACAAAATATTTACATCATTCGATAACAGAAGATATTCCGCGCTTACTAAGGTGCAACATTATACAATAAGTTAAAAATAATATTATATCATCAATCGATAATAAAAAACTTTATGTACCCTTGCATTTAAGATACCTACATTTTGTGCACATTTGTGAGTTTTTTTCAAACGCTGATAAAAAATAACGGTATATTCAAACAAATTGCTCGAAGCGCTTGATCGGACTCTACGTGATTTTCGAGGATACTAAAAACCGATGGGAGGCGCTCTTAATCTTTTTGTTGGTGATTTTCGTCAAACTTTGCCCGTTATCAATGACCGTAGATGAGCTGAACGCATGCTTGAAAGCTTCATATCTTTGTAACCGAGTCGAGAAAATCACGCTATCGACGAACATGCGTGTGCATTTGTTGCAAGACCCGTCTACCCAAACATTCTCAGAACAACTTTTTAACATCGGAAATGGAAAAATTCCAATTAATCGCGCCACGAACGAGATTTCGTTCCCGCCTAACTTCTGTCGAATGCAAATGAATATTCAAGCCGTTGTCGACAAGGTTTTCCCAAGTCTAACAATCTTCTACAAAAAATCGGATTGGCTGTTGGAACGAGCAATTTTGCACCAACAAATTACGATGCCAACAAGCTCAACGAGCAAATTCAATTGAAACTGCCCGGCAAATTAATCAAATACAAATCGATCGATACAGTAATGGATGAAGAACAAGCCTTCAATTATCAATTATTATTATATTAAACGCACCAAAGTTATGCAACGGAACCACATTGACCATCAAAAACTGCTCACCAAATTTAATCGAGGCAACAATCATCGGTGGTAGATTCAAAGGCGAAGATGTACTTATTCCACGAATTCGGATGATTTCCAACGATTTACCATTCCAATTCAAGCGGCTCCAATTCCTTTTGCATCTTACCTGTACTATTGCCATCAATAAAGCAAGAGTCACATCATTAACTATTGCTGGCTTAATTTTGGAAAATTTATGTTTTCCACACGGCACGCCAAAAAACAAAAAACATTGTATATCCGCTGGCCCCAAGATGAAGTAATAAATAAATATAATTTCCAATTTGCCTTAAATAAATGCGTTTCTTTTTTGATTGAGCCCATACCTAGACCATATGTAAGTTATTCTGTAACAAATCTTTATGATGGATATTCCATAAATTTATTCAAAGGCCGTACATTTCTTTAAAAGCTTAATTTAAATCGTGTGGTAATACAACACTAATGTTTGCTTAGGGCCAGCAACGCGGACCGGGTCAGCTAGTAACATTATATTGAAGTGTTAGAATTATAAAAACAATATGTCATTTCGCCCTTAATTTCTATATTAATTTAAAAGTAATATAATATTATCGTTCGACCTTAACAAAGCTTCTTAAAAATATTAAGGTTGATTTAATTTTGTTACCAATGTATAAAGCTGACGAAAAACAGCGTTTACATCGTTTGCGGGAAAAATTGTTGTATGGTGATTGCATAAACAATAAAAATTTAAAAAAAAATCATCCTTTCTTGGTTTCGTTTAAAAAGAGATTGCACCAGTTCATCCTTGAGCCTTAATAAAAGTGCAACATCAGCAGAGCTGCATATCACTGCTACAAAAATCTTTATCTGTATTTAAAATAACAACCATTTTTTTAAGTAAAACAAATCCTTTATCTGTCATCTGTTGAGCTTTTAGATCAATTAAAGCTTTTCCCGGGATTTTCGGGATTGGCGTCCCTAATTTTAACGTTCTGTATACTAAATATTGACTGCATTTCTAGGACCATTTTCTCTTTTGTTAGATAAAACATATCTTTCAGAAAGAGAAAAAGATAACTGTTTCATAAAATTTATTTCTATTTATTTCTATTTAAATAAATTATAAAAATATAGACTTCTTTTAAAGATATCATTCTTCACAGAAATTATTGTTCACTGTATACTAAATTCTGACTGTCGCTTTCCTTTTTTAAATTTGATCAAATAATTTTTGACATTTAAAGAGTGAAAAAATAATAACACCAACAACAAAAACGGTGCATAACAAAAGGTAATTGTAGCATAAATCTTCTTAACAATTAACACCAATTTGGGTTTTGTTTCAAAACTCCTTACCGTCTACTTCTGAACCTTGTAAGATTTGATGAAATTTACATTTTTATATTGTTGCTCCTCATTCACTTCTACACATTCAAACGCATGAAAAGTACCATGAACAATATAATACGCTGACTCTTCAATCATGCCAAACCACCCTTATGAGACAAAATTTGGCCTTCTGATCGTAGTTATAATCAAATATGTATAGATGTTCTCCCTTCATAATAATACATTTGACTTTTAACGTTTGCAAGCAATAATATTTTGCTATTGAATGCTATTTATTTTCGTTGGCACTGTGAACATAATTACACTGGATTCAAACTGTATTCAGGAAGTTATCCTTGGAAAGCTGCTTGCAATATTTATGCATACTTATAGTATTGGGTTTGATCAAATTATAAAAATGTCGAATGTGCCTATTCTAATTATGATAACTTTGTAGAGCCGGTAAATCGATTTTAAATGTAAAATATAGAGACTATAGGGACATTGTTGACATTGTATTACTCCTCTTTTTTATTATCTATATAACCAAAGACTCGGAACGATTTATATATCAATTCAAAATTTTGTATAATGACCTACACCACCATAGGGATTTATGCTGATGTTTGTAATGCCGATAAATATTGGTCGACCTTAAAATATACCGATAGATTCAGAATCACTTCCTGAGTCGTACAGATCGGAACTTTGAAAATATTTCGATAACATTTAGTACATGATGTTTTTTCGGGCCATGGACGGTTGGTATTAAAATTGGTTGCAATCGGTCCATTATTCCACCAAGCATCCATACAAATGTCCTACCGAAATAAATGCAAATTTCAATACAAATGAGTGGTAAATAAATCCTAATCACATCCACAAATTTTGTGCAGATTGGTCCATAATTAATAAAACATCCCCCATAAAAGGCCCTCTTCCGAAGATCACTTTAAAGAGCACAACTCTCTTGGTATGGAAATAATATTTGTGTTCAAAAATATGCTTCATATATATAAAATTCATTTGGTACAATTTTATGAAGATCGGAGGGTATTATAGATCCGGCTTGTCGAAATAATTTAAAAATTGCGACCTGTATTTTGCGCACAATGTTTACATGTACAGTCAGCCGGACGAACGGGCATCGTTAAATCGACTCAAAAAGTAGTTCTGAATCGTACTATCCCCACTATGATGGTATAGGGCATAATTAGTTTTAATTTTCGAAAAATGTATTACAAATAGCTTATTTCTAAATATATGTGTAGATATATGAACCGACTATTTTGCACTATTTTCCAACGCCTTTCGGGTTGTCCGTTTTCGGTTTTTGCAAAGATTAGATCTTCTACAGATATGCGTAAATTTAATTTTCTTTATCCAACCGAATCACAAAAATTTCAAATTCGTGTGACACATTTTTGGAACAGTCCACACAGTACTGTTTGTAGTATACGGAACAAATATATATGGAGTTGCAAAAAAGTTAACAAATAAAATTGACTTTAATATGATCTATTTAATCTATTTAAAAAGTACATAATAAATGTCAAATGTCACTTCTTACAACGTCCTCTAAATATAGTGAGTGAATTGACTCAATTTAATAGCTCGTGCTAACCAGTAGAGGCCAACACAAATGTATTTGAACGCATATTTAAAATCATAAAAAATTTTTCAACGCCTTTACCAAAGTGTAGTCGCAAAAACAAATAGGTACAGTAAGAACTGTCATGAAGCATTTTTGGTATGTGCGGGTCACGGTTGGCAAACATGGTACAATTGTACTGTTTTTGATACATTTTAGACACAGTTGGTACCATGGTACTACCACGAGTCATTTGGTTCAATTACAAAATATTGCTGCATCAAAAATTACTATTACTATATTTGTGATGCAATCGGAGAACGCATAAATATATACATATGTATGTACATATTATGTACATAATATTAGCTTTTCGCAAATATCCCGATACTTTATAAAAAAAAATGTGATAATAAACGAAAATAATGAATGCTCTTATAGATTTAAAAATTTATTTAAACTATAACTATATATTTAAACAAATACATGCAAATCCCGGTAAAACGAACCATGTATTATCAAATATATTTATTAAATCGAAAAATTCGTTATATCTAGATTTATTTTTTAACATATTTGAATGACTGTGACATTGGAAGGCATATCATAAGTCATAAAGTCTGCAAGAGGTTCTAACAATTATTCTAAATATGATTTACAGTTGGACCTCGATTATCCGTGATGGTCGGGACCGGAAGCATTCTGCATAATCGATTGTCCCGGTTAATTGAGGAACAATTTTGAGTAGTTGCTTTTAATAATTTTCTTTATTAATTAATGGACTTGGTTGTACATATTTATATAATAACCAATTCAAGTGTTGTATGTACATACATACATGTTATATACATATACATATGTAAAAAAAAAACAGTGAACTATTCATAAAGATTTCAAGTTTAGTAATTTCTTAAAAAAATTACTGACTAATTGTATGCAAATGAGGGAATTCCCCTTTTTCGTTTTGTTCACATTTTGTTTGATTGTTCAAAAGTAATCAAAAAAATATGCTTATAATCCCGGATAATAGAGGTAATCACGGTTAATCAATGCAAAAAAAATTAAGCCGGTGCAAAACAAAAAAATTTCTGCTTCTTTCCCGGATAATTGATGTTCCCGGTTAATCGAATCACGGATAACCGAGGTCCAACTGTATTTGAATGGAGCAAACCTTTTATTACGAAACGAGCTTTATTTCTTTGCCTTTTTAAGTAAAGGGTATCCCAACTAGAAGGCAATGGTGTCAATGGTGTTCGGTATCGTGAAATGATAACCAGTTTTTTCTTGCCTAGAATTGAAGAAATGAATGTGGAGGGCATGTGGGTTAAACAAGACGGCGTCACATGTCATACAGCCAGAGAAAATGCATCAGTCATTTCCCGGTCGTGTTATTTCGCGTTTTTGAGACCACAATTGGCCGCTTAGATCGTGCGATTTAACACCAAGCCTTAAAAGAGGAAATTGGACGCTGCATTAATGAAATACCGCAGCATTTATGCATTTTATTAATATAATCCAAGAAGCTGTTTCCATTCCTGTGAGTGTATACAAGTTTTTTCAAACTCTGTAGAACAAGCAGTAAAAATTGCATGTACACCAATACGTCACTTTGCGTCGTGGTTACGTCCAAAAAAAAACACGACGCAAATTGAAACGACGCATAGTGAATTAAGATTTTCTATAGCAAACCATGTAAAGATCGAAGATAGGTTCTAGGGGTACGAAAATACTAAAGGTACGGACACTTGGCAAATATATATAGAAATCAAAGACTCTATTTTGATCATCAAAGCACTTCGTGTACGGTCGTCGTTTTAGCATCTAATGATGTTGCAGATTTTGAAAAAATTAAAGACTTGAACCCAAAACAACGCAACCTTTCAGAAAAGGATCGCAGAAATGTAAATTTTATTAAAAATTTAACAAATACTAAGCACACAAATTTCTCCCTTTGAAAGGCAGCTAAAAATATTAAAACATCATTACGAAAATCTGATGGCACCTGGGCACGAAGTTCAATGAATAAGACCTTGATATTCGCAGAGCATTTAAGCAATGTATTTCAATCAACAAAAGAAAATTTTGAACTTTCTGAATGATCAAAACGTTATCCCAGTTCACCAATTTGATTTCCGTAAACAACATGGAACTATAGAGCAAGTTAACCGCTTAACTGGACAGAAAAGAAAATATTTTGCTAACAATGGTACAACATAGTATTTTTGTTTGTTGTCGCACACGAAGATGTGTGATATGTACATTAGGGTAGGGTGAAATTTTGTTCTGTCTTAGATCGTCTTCTAATAGCAAAATTTTGTTGTGTTACTAGTTCAAATAGAAGTCTTTAAAATTTTATTGAAATATTTTAAATGTAAGAGCCCGCGCATTGACTACAAAGTAGGGTGGATCGCTTGTGTATGGGAAAAATAAAAGTTAATTAATAAAGTTCTAATACATAGAATATTTTGCTGTATTAGGCTTAAAAAGGTAATACTTGAAAAAAAAAATATTCAATTAAGTGACATCTTTAGCCCGCCCATGCGTTTTAAAATTTTTGGAATTTTAATAAAAACATTTTTCATTTAAACTTCAATATTGTGTAGAATCTATGTAGTTTTTTATGTAAATGTATTAATTTTCTAGTCTTTATTTTTCTTCTTTCTTGATGAAGTTGGTGTAAATCCGACCACTCTAGTGCGACTAAATTTTCATTTATTTTTTGGTGGAGATTTTCCAATTCATCAGGAAATCGAAGTTTGAAATTAATTTAACCATTTGGTGTGTATTGTATTCCTTGAAGGTCAGTCACTTTGGAATCGCCTTTTCCACGGCCAGGGCGAATATTTTTACAAAATTGTACATTGTTAAATTTGTTAAAAAAAAAATTAATGATCCAAATAAGTAACATCATGACGATTAATGTCATGACTGTCAATGGTGTTGAGAAATAATATTATGTCAATTGGTTGGACTCTCAGACTATTCCGCGCGAAACAGTTGATATGTCAACATTGGAAGAAGTGAGATATTACACAAAGATGTGATAAATTGGACTTAGCGCTTTTACTCATCACTACAAAACAACAACAACAAATAAGATAACTGTATTTTTTTTTTGTAATCGATGTATTTTTACTTATTGAACACAACTGCATCAAAATCTCAATTTCTAAAAAAAGTGGACTTAGAGCCTTTACATGTTAAGCCAGCGATATGTTATTTTACTCAAAGTGTATTTATTCGAACACTCTGTTTATAGTTGTGATATAATATATGTACATAGTTTAAAAATTTAAATACAAAATCCAATGATAACAAAATATCTTTTTGCTGCTTTTTAATGTTATCAAAGGATGTGCTATATTCTTACTTAAATTAAATTACATATTATCAAAATGTTTATAGCTAAAATTTTTACCTAAACAAAACTCCATATCCTAGCACATGTTTTAGCTAAACATTCATTCCAAAAATGTAAATTAAAACTCAAATTGTTTATTGGTTTTCAACGAAATTTTATTAATTCTTTTTTTTATTATTACATGTAAATGCAGTTTAAATACATCCTTTTCAAATAAATTCAACCACAATCTTATTTGTGTGAGTCAAAAATAAATTTTAAACACTTTGAATCCTAAATTCTCACACATACTGAAATAGGTTTTCTATGGTTTTTGATGCATCAAACATTATTTGTGTTCGTCAGATAAAAAAATAAATTATGAACAAAAATTATTATAGTAATTATGTATATGTATACAAAAAAATACATTTTAAATTATAAAAAAATAAACATTTATTTTATACTTACGCCTCTTTAAAGAATACCTAGTATTCTTATTTATACATTTGATTTTAACAAAAAAAAATAAAAGAAAAAAAAACGACTTTACAGGAACAAAATCCGTAAAGATTTACGAAAGAAATAAAAATTCAAGAAGAAAAAAATATTTAAAGTACAAAAGTCTCATGATATGTACGAGTATGTGAGTAAAACAGAAGGAAATTTGTATAGAATCCTTTGTTTTGAGAGGATTTGCTGAGAATGGAGATAATGTAGAGATCACCATCTCCATTGTGGCATGACACTGTGTCAGTCCGTTAGTCCATTCCTTATACTATTGCAGTTTGTTATTTAATTTGTCTGTCTATCTAGATGATGTTGGCCTTAAAAGAGCAAAGAGAACAGACTTCTTACGCCTGTTGAAGTTGCACCGGAACCGAGTGTAAATCCACTGCCGCTCTGTCTGTGTCTGGATGCGTGACTGGAAATGTTTGAACGAACACGCTCGTAGCTGGCAACATCCTGTTAGTGTTAATAATTCCAAAAGCAAGTGGAATAGTAGAGAAAGTGGGGGTGGGGATAGGAAGATAAAAGAGAAAGAAAATTATTTTCGATTATTGTAAAATGTGTGGAATGAATTTTAAGAACATAACTGATCTAGTATAAATGCTAGTTGCTGACAGTGACGACAAATTCTACATTTGCTACAAGTGTTGTAAATCGACAATAATCTCACCTCTTTGTCGGCATTAGACAAAACACTGCGCATGGAGTCGGCGATAGGCCATTTCTTCTTCATGACTAAGTTGGTGGGGGGTTCATGATTGACACCAGCATCCACGGACCAGATAGAAACAGTTTGGCCGGCGGTGATTTTGGTACCGCGGGTGAATTTGAAAGCCAACTCCTCGTCACCGGCAATGCGGGTTAATTGCCAACCGGTAAGATGGATTTCATCGGTGCCCTTATTGTGCAATTTAATATAGCGGCCTTCGCTGTCGGCTTCCAAGATTTGTAAATCACCTTTGGCAGCTGAGTTGACAGTAAAGTCAGCCAAGCTACGGTCTTCGGATTCATCGATGACAGTGCGACGACGTTTGACGGCGCTACTGCTGCCGCCAGCACCAGGAGTAGCTGAACGCCGACCACTTGGTGTAATACGTCCCGAGCGATAAGCTGAGCTTGAGCTCACAGACAAATGAGTGCCATTGGAGTAGCCAGAATCGGCATGTGCGCTGCTACCGCTTGTGTTTGGACGATTAGGCGAGGTAATCTTAAGACGAGTTTCTTCACCACCCAACAATTTGTCGTAGGCGGCAATTTCCAAATCCAAAGACACCTTAATATCCATGAGATCTTGGTATTCCTGCAATTGTTGAGCCATTTCATCACGCATACGTTGCAGTTCAGCCTCCAACGACGCAATGTATTGATTGTGACGAGCACGTTCGCTGTCCAATAGATTCTCCAATTCGCGAATACGGGCCTAAAATTCAAACGTAGGTAACCATTATTAAATATGTGTTATTCAGAAATTCATAGCAGAAAAACTTACATTCAAACCAGAGTTGGTATTTTCCAATTCTTCGATTCTGGCGTTCAAACCATCGATCTTAGTACGCATAACACGAACTTCCTCGGTGGCATGAGCTGAAGAATTGGCAGCACGGTTAGCTGCAGCCTGGAGATTTTTAATTTCATTGTCATACAGCAATTCAATTTCATCGCGGTTGGCACGCATCTGAGACTCGTATTGATCGCGCAATTCTTGCAATGATTGTTGCAATTTAGCCTCATATTCCTTCGAGAGACGACCATCTATTTCGCTGATCTCGATTTGGCGGCGGGAACGAGTTTCTGTAAGTTCTTGCACATGAATTTGATCCTTAAAACTAAGCTCTTCACGCAAGCTTTGGTTTTGATTTTCCAAATCAACGCGTGCCAAAGTCTCAGCTTCGAGTTGTTTGCGTAATTCATCCAACTGTTTAAGCAAGCGAGCATTCTCATTTGCTAAATCCTTGGCTTGATCTTCAGCCTTCTTGCGATCTACTAATGCGGCATTATATTTGCCATTGATTTCATTGTATCGAGATTCATAGACACGGGCACTGTTCTCAGCAATACCACATTCCTTGGTCTTTTTATCAAGTCTAATAAAAAAAAACAAATAATTTTAAATATCCAGATATTTGACAGATATTGATACAAATTTACATGAACTTGATTTCTAAACAAAATGTGAACGCATGAATGTAAATATTTGTATGCAAATCACATAGAAATTTCACCATTAGTTTATGGTGGAGCTGACGTCAGCTCCACCTGTGATCAAGTTTTATGCTAAACTTTAAGCGTGTTTTTTGTTCGAGAAAAAAGTTTGTATATGAACCCTAAAATGTAAAAAAATACTCAAATATTTATTTAAATAGTTATGAAGTAGTCGTTATTGTTGTTATAGAAGAAATACTAATTTATTTTTAAACTAACCAAAAGTGTTTTGTTCTATTTTGATTTTAAATTCATTAGCATTTCATAACCGTTTGTACATTTGAAAATATTTTAGCATAATTTATGATCTTTTTGGTGATTATTTATATTTTCAATCCCCAATGATGTTGCCACATACATTTAATGATCATTAGAAAATAAAATATTGTGTGTCCATTGTCATATTATTAAAATGTTAATGAACAAAACTCATTATAAAAATAGCATCGGTAGATACATATAAACGAGGGAATACGTTTCATGCGAACTATTTAGTTGACTGTACCGTACTCTCTCTCTCTCTCTCTCAATTAGAGACTATCAAGTATTTGCGAAATTCATTTTAATCGTTTCGATTACGTCCGTCGTATTTCTGTATGCATTCGAATAACGTTTTCGTTAACACATTTGATTTCGAAGCAAATTTCTATTCAAGCCATTCTAGCTGTTCTAAAGGGGACTATACACTACGTGTTTTTTACATTGTATATGTCAAATTTTACATATGGAATAAAAACATATAGTTGGTGACCTCATAAACTTTGCTTGTGTAAAATACATGTGGAAATACATATGTAATTTTTTCGATTAGAACGCGCTCTATTTTCTTATGTTCAAACACATGTTTTCAAATGTATATGCCATGCGAAAAAATTTGTCGACGGTTAAATATCTGCGCTATCATTAGCCGGCCGTATGAAGAATTTGCATGTGATAAATTAAATATTTTTTTATCTCATTTTGTTAATTTAATAACAATGATATAAATTATTTAAAAATTTTTGATACAAGCTCCACATATTGTATATTAAAAGACGAAAAACCTTAAATCAATATTTTTGACACCGGCATTTTAGTGACGCCACCAAAAATTTTTGCAGCGGCTTTAACGCATTTTTCAAAGAAACTACATGGAAATTTATGTGTAAATAATCATGGCGATGTCACGTGTAATTGTACATACAAGTTGGTGACCAAAAATTAAAACCCTTATGTAAAATAACCAATTTTGACAGACATAAAGAAAAACATGTGGGTTGTAAACTTAAAAATACATAAGCAAATACACGTAGTGTATAGCCACCTTAAAATGTTCGAAGATATGTGTGAGGTGTTTGTTAAAATCTATTCTCAGAATATCAATCAAGACTTAGTTCCGTTTTTCTTCGTATAGTTCTATTAAAAAGAGTCTGTAGAACAGCACAAATCTGACTTGTAAAGAGTTAATTTTCCGATTTAATATATCTTTTATCAGATGTGGAATATATTTCAATAGCTTGCATCGAGTCAACTATAGGTTAATAAATAAACAACATCTTATTAACAATTATTTAAAATTTACTTTTTAACTGCTGCTGATATTTTCTACAAAACAAGAGAACACAAAAAAGAAAAGGCGCAACAGAATCTAGCAATTAATAAAAAAAATTAAGAGATTAAAATAAATATTTTCAAGGCTGCATTGTCATGTGCGTTTCCATGCCGGTAGTTCAAAATTGTTCTAAATTTACTCAAATCTCAAAAATTCCAACTCTCGACATTCGTCATCAACTAGTGTTTATTTGTACGTGTAATATTTGTCTTTGATCTTGGAGAAAAAAAACATTGGAATTGATTAGAACACGCTTGTTTGTCTGACTGTCTGTTTGTGGGTCTCCCTCATTCATTCGCTTAATTCATTTATTATACGTACATTGTTTATTTTTATTTGTCTGACATCATGCTAAGCCAACTAACCAAACAAACAACCCTTTGAAAATGTTTTTTTTCACTATATTTATTGTAAATGCTGCTGCGTCCGACCTTGTGTTGGATATTTAAATATGTGACCAAAATTGTTAAATTTTTTAAAGATCGGTCTATTGTGGGATATATTTAAACAGTTGAAGTAAAGTAATGATTAAAAACCTGTATAATTAAAGTTAAACCATTTGAAATCTGTTTGAGGTTTGGAACCAGTTGTTATTTATCACCTCAAACAAACACGATTCACATTAACAAATACAAACATCTGACTTGTCGTCGTCTACTTTCTATATTTATTTCCATATGAATTTTGAGTTACTAGCAACTTACTAAGTAGACTGACTGAGTCTGTTTTCTATTTTTCTCCCTCTCTATTTTTAGTGCAATGTACAGTGTTGCCAAGGTTTGGTATTAATGTGATAAAACATTTATAAATCTTCTATTTTCTTCGACCTTTTTGTATGATTTTTTTATTAAATAATTTTTAAGCTTTTATTTTTTATAAAAGATTTTTTATTTTTATATACATACATATGTATAATTAACTCGATATTTCGATTTCCTTTGGAAATCTTCTTCAGGAGTTATTTTCATATTTTAAAAAAAAAAAACATTTAAAACATTTATGTTTCTAAAGATGTTTTTCATTATGATCGAACAAAACTTATTGAAAAGATTTTAAAAAAAGTTTTTGCTGAAATAAAATTTTGTGTTAAATTTTGATTCCAAAATGGAATCTACATTTCTAAGTGTTGTGTTTTTGTAAATGCACTGCCAATTAGACATGTAAACAAATTTGAAAAAAAGAACAACAAAAACAAAACCATGTGTCATTAATGCGCTGAATTCTTCTCTATTCCTACCCTTACCCCTTACTCATTGTTTATAACGATTTTGCGTGTAAATTCCACACATTTTCGTTTACGTTGAGTAAGAAAAAGCAATAGAAGAAAACGATAAGAGAGGAATTAAAAAAAAATAATAAAATAAAATAATAAGAATGACATCATTGTCAGTCAATGTTTTCTTGCTTGTTTTCATTTGTACGAAAGTTGTTTGTGCTGTATGTGAGTTACTCAAAATACTCTTCTTATTATAAATACGTGCATATGGATTTTGTTTGTGTTGGTGTTGTTAGTTATTTAGTTATTGATTTAATTTTGGAGAGATGCGGATTACGAGAGCATGTAACAAATAAAAATATGACATCATAATGTGAAATAGCAAGTTTATGTTGTATCCATACATATGTTTGTTTCTTTGGTGTTATTTTGTATTCCAACAATAAAAGCCCTTCACACTCAAAACAACACTCACACACAAGTATTGAAAAATATTGATAATGGAATTTGTAAAACGCACAACAATAAAAGAATAAGTTTATGGTGGGTGGCGTTGCCATTGACAACGATTGTTTACCCTAATGGCCCATTTACTAACAACGGGGCTTATTGGACACTACTATGATGCCTTCAAACCATGGCAGCATATTTATAAAGATGTAAGAAAACTCACTTAGACAAAAAAAAAACTAGAGTTTTTCGCAATGCTTAGTTTGCCATAAGAATACCAAGTAATAGTTAAACAATAATTAGTATTTTAGTTTACCAATGGTTAACTAATGACCGAGAATTCGGCCATAAATGATTTTCACTTATTGGGAAAATGTTAAGAAATGATATAAACTAAATGCAATGTGGAATGGATTTGGTGTTAGACCATACATACTTTTGTTTAAGATCATCATTCTCCTCCCACAAACGTTTAATGTCGATTTCCAATTTGGCCTTTTCGCGAGATGTTTCATCAAGCAGTTTGCGGGCAGCAGCCAATTCTTTTTCATAAAGGGCCTTGATATTGGACACTTCACGACTGACTGTGTCTTGAGCCAATTGTAGTTCTTGGGTCAAGCGATTGTTTTCATTTTCCAAATTACGCATGCGATCGATGTAGCAGGCCAAACGATCGTTCAAATGTTGCAGTTCTTCTTTCTCCTGCAAACGACTGGTACGTGTTGGACTAGTGGGACTGGCCGCTCCAAGACGGGAACCTCCTGCCACAGGGGTAGATGTTGAGGCGCGAGACACGCGTGCCGTCGACAATGTTACACGTTTTTGAGACATTTCTAGACAATTGTTTTATTACGTTCAATTGAGGGGAGTGTAAGTAATATGAAGGAATTTAAGTACTATATTATAATTTTATTATCTATATTTAAATGTAACAACAACAAAAACAATTTCCTTGTTTGTTTATCTTTTGTTTTGTATTTGTGATTTATTGATTTAAATTGATTGATTTAATTTTGTTTAAATTGACTTTTGGTATTCTTTTTATTAAATCTTTTCAGATTTTGTACTTTTTAGAACACGTCTGTTTAGTTTGACTTCAAATATTAAACTAAACATTTTACCTTTTCGATATTAAAAATGAAATCATCATCATCGCCGAAGTTGTACTACTAGCACTCGCCGTATACGAAAAAATTAGTTGTTGTTTGTTAAGTTTACGTTTTCTTTTTTTGCTTATTGCTCTCTTTCGTTGCCGCCGTCGTTGTTGTTGAATACATACATATGTATGTGTTTTTTTTTCATATTGTTGTTAATTTATTTTGCTCATTTCATTCGTTTATTATTATATTTTGACATTTGGTTTTTGTTTTGAATTTCCATTATCTCTGTGTGTTATATTGGCGCAATTGTTTAACAGCCATCCCTAAATACCGACGGAAGGCGGAACGTATTTTTACGCTGAGCATTAGCGCTGATACCCCATCCCTAAACAAAAGCGGCAATGTTATGTCAAAACAATAAAAACAGGGTTATCAAACAAATAAATAAAACAGCTCATCACAATGGACCGTATTGGTCTCTGGGTGATGGTGTGGGCACAACAATCACCGGCATTCTGACCATTGTAACAGCTGGACATTGTTGTTCTATTTCTCTTTTTTTTTCTTTTGCAACTAACTTCACTGTGAAACGCCTTGTCAAAATCGGATTTTCCAATAGCAAAGCGTTGCCGCCGCGTTGTTTCGGTATGCTCCATACAAAATGTATCAGCATGAGAAATTTTGACATTTAAAAAACGCTTTCCGTCGGTATATAGGGATGGCTGTAAGCTTTCTTTAGTGTGTCACCATTTTTCTCAATCGCTCTTTCTGTGTATCTTTTGGCATTACAAATTCGTGTTTGTGTTTTACATATTTAATTTATTCAATAAATTTTATTGTAATTTATAAAATTTTCTGACCTCTCTTAGGACACATTTCCTGCTACCAATTAATGTTAAACACACTTCACAGTGTGTTTTTTTTTCTGTTATTGTTTGTATTCCTTAATATTCTTCGATTTAGCTGACGTCATTATTCCCCAATCCAATTTGTTAATATAGCTGCTATTTCTAATATGGAAATGTCTGTATCTGGATTCTAGAACTAAACCCAACCAAACTGATGGCTACAATTTAGAATTTTAATTAAAGTTTATTATTTGTTTATATTTGGCTGTTTATACAACAATAGGAAACAATAAAATTACAATATATGTAGGTATAACAACTGGGAAAATCGATGCATGTGTACATACATATGTATGTATGTCTACAGCTGCGTGTAACTAATTAAGGACACGATACTAACATGTGAGCTTGAAGCAAATAATACGAAAGGTTTTATGATATTCTCAAAATTTGTCCTAGTTCAGTCAATTTAACTCTTACTCCTGGACAAAAACTGCATATTGTGTCAAATTAATTATTATTTATGAATCTGTAAGTCATATTTTCATATATGATTGATATCCATTGTGCATATTATAATTAATATATATATATTTTTTTACAAAAAATAAATCAATATTTTGTTGCATATCCATTGTTATCGATAACAGTTTGACATTCCCACGACAGCCGGTTCTACGCACCGGAATGACCCGATATCACTCGGCCAAGGGCTGTCAGCAATTACTGCTGTTACAACAACAACAACAACATAACAGTTTGACATTTGCGAGGCATTGAGGTCACTAAATTTTTAGATACACTACTTAGAATGGCTTCTTTGTTTTGGCAAAGAAATAACTAAAAATGCTTAGTGCCAATTTACACGAAGCAATTTTTATTGAAAAGATTAATACAATTTTTTCCTTGAAATTCCTTCGATGTTCACACAGCACAATGTTATTGCTTATATCGCTCGTATTTTTATTTGAAAGTATACAAACATTTGTACACATACGAATAAGAGAGTAACACTAATTGCTAGTACAATCAAGTGTGTACTCATTTTAACTTCCCATCACCCCGATATCTAAAACGTAATCAGTTTAGCTTAAAGAATTGCCTCGTGTAAATTAGGACTTATTTTTACAGAGCTAACTTCGGTTTTTCCAACTTGCTATAAGTTCTCATTTTAACTTCCCATCACCCCGATATCTAAAACGTAATCAGTTTAGCTTAAAAGAATTGCCTCGTGTAAATTAGGACTTATTTTTACAGAGCTAACTTCGGTTTTTCCAAATTGCTATAAGTTCTCAATCGGGTTGAGATCAGGACTACATGAAAGCCAGTCAAGAACAGTAACCGAATTTTTAAAAACCGTTGCTTGACGTGATGAGCCGTATGCATCGGATCGTTATCTTGTTGAAATATCCACGTTACTGGCATATTCTCATCAGCATATGGCATCATTGTATCGCTTAGAATTCTTGCATACTGAAACATATCTATATTTCTTTCAACCACGTAACAATTCTTCAAACAGTCCAACTTCTCGTAGTCCACGTTTACAGATGGTTTTGCCTCATTTTGGCTAAAGACTGCAATCCGAATCTCATTTGGATTATGTGGATTTTTTTCGACTCGTGCACAATCAATGCATAGGCCAACTTTTTTCAATAAATTTTCTGATGAACTAAAAACAATTACATACTTACTTTTTTTTATGTCGCTGATTAATAAATGTTTGCAGTTCAATATACAAAATAAAAATATGATCACAATCTGGCAATAACAGCTTACATCTAAAAAAATTATATTATTATAAAATATAGATATTTTACTTTTAATTATCATCAAAAAAGGTATCAAATACCTAGTGTGATTTGAAAATTGACGTTAAAAGTTGTCTAGAATAGAATCGCCCTGCACGATTAATTTATTTCACAATATATAAAAACCACCACAAAGAAAAAAACAACTGTTAATATAGTCCAATAAACATTAAAAAAAATTATAAAAATTGTATCGTTTAATAAACAAAGATTTAAATATTGAATACTACTGTCCTCAATTAGTTACACGCAGCTGTAGGTACACTCCCAGCATATTATACGTTTGCTACTCTATAATTATACATATTTACATATATTTTCTGCATTCTTTATCTATCTACAATTCTAATGAATTCTAGTTGAAAATATAACTAATTGTTATTTCGTTTCTTATTTTTTTATTCAAAGTGTTCGCTCATTCTGTATCTCTTTCTGCTTCATTATCTCCGTGGCTGTATGAAAATATTTGTTTTATTAGAATGTATGTGCATATTACGCTTTTAATACGAAATTTTTCTAGTGTCTCTGCGCTGTTAATAACCTTGCTGTGAATTTCATTACCGCCATCGTCATCAGCACGATATTTTCCATTGGATTTGAGAGTGTTAATGTAAGCATTAAACTGGTTCTCCTCTCATTAGATTTTTGTTTGTTTCAAATCGTGTTTAAGCAAGATTTTATTTTGTGTTTGTTCTACCATTCCCTCCATCTTCCCATCCATTTGCCGTGAAAACGAACAATTTGTCACAAATTCAATACCATATTAATCCCATATTTAGGAGTGACATCACAATTACGTTTTTATAGATTCGTTTTTATTTGATTTACATAAAAACATATTCTAGAGTCTAAAATCAGACATACATACATATGTACAAGGTGGCACAAAAGTAATCCTCCTATCACAGAATGCTATAAATTTTGCGAGGCCCCTAATGTCAGTTCTGTTTTGACATTTGTGTAGTAAACACATGCGAAATACACGTTAATAAACAATGTTACGCTACACTGCTCCAGAACGCGGAATATTGCTGACAGAACTGACATTAGGGGCCTCGCAAAATTTATAGCATTTTCTGATAGGAGGATTACTTTTGCGGCACCTTGTACATACACGCAGTATCGGTAAAAATGCTAATACGTGTATACAGTGGCTCACAGCTTATTTCGTGAGTTCTATTTTCAACAGAGACTTCATTCATATATTTCCAATTTAATGGAACTAAAAGAAGAATTCACTTTTTGAAGATAAATGTCATTCCTTTTAACAAAAAAAATTTCATTACATCAAATCGCTTTTAAAATATTTAGCAACAAAATAAATTGAAACAATAGGGATCTCACAGCTTATTTCGTGTGTGTGAAATTTACCGTTATATACATAAGTAGTTGAGAAATTCTTGTATACACATAAATAATGGTTTATAAATATAATGGTTTAATAAATACTTTCTTGAAATAAGTTTTAACACTTTGAGGTACGCATGATTAAAAAATAAACTAAAATAATACAACTTTGGACTCGAGAACAAAACTGATTAAGGTTCTCTTCAGGAGTCTAACCTTAAAGATAACTCAGTTGTTGATAATTTTTTGAGTAATTTTCATACAAATATTCATAATTTTTTAACTGTTTTAGGCTATAATTAAGTCTTCTCTAATTTGAAACCATTTTAATCCACATCTTACATAAAGGATACAATTCATGGTATTCAAGATTATTATGTTTCTTATTTTATTATATCCTACATCACTGTAATAGGGAGGGTGCTGATGTTTGTAACGCCCAAAACTATTAGTTTAACATCCACCTTAAAGTATACCAATCGACTCAGAATCACTTTCTGATTCGATTTTGATTGTTAAAATTGGTGCATTGTTTTACTAAGCCTCCATACAAATGTCCTCTCGAAACAGAGCTTTATCGATTATAAATGTGTGGTTTATAAACATACTCAAATAAATTTTGCCACAAATAAGTTGTATATGAAACCTAATCACACCTACAAATTTTGTGCAGATAATTAGTCATAGCTCGCATAAAATGGTCACACTTGGCAAATATTTACTCAAAAAAGCGTAACCACTTGTTTTAGTGCCAATTTGTTTGACGTTGTTTACTCTTACAAGAGTTTTGCATTTGTTTGTGTCTTTCCTAAATAAACAAAGTTTTTTTTAATAAATAAGCGAGTTTACATATATTTTATTTAGTGGTTACGTCTTTTTCGGCCAAATATCAGTTAGTTATAATTTTGCTCTTAGTCGTTGAACTTTGATAGAAACCCGTGAACTGGTAATTAGGCATTTTAAAGAGTTGAGTGCTTCTACAGTTCAGTATATTATACAAAGATATGTTTGAGAAAATAAGGTGGCTGATAAAGGTCGGGAAGCGCAAAATAAATAAATGCTTGGAAAGACATGTAATCCCGAAACCATAAGCGACAATTTTCTTGGAAGGACAGTACAAAATCGTTGTGGAACACCGTTATACATATTTGCTGATGAAAGCCAATTTAATCTTTTCGGGTCCGATGGTAATTTACTTTAATTTAATTTAAAGTAAAAATTTACGCGCCACAGTAAAGCACGGTAAAGCAGGACATATCACATGTGTTGGTAACTTACAGCCTTATGCAAAAAAAAATCTTATTTGAGGATTGTAGTTCACGTTAGTTAAAAGCCACTTTAAGGCTAACACACCAATGTTAAAAATTCATATGCAAAAACAGTACGTTAACTTTTATATACATCAATTAATTGTATATGTTGATACTGGCAACACTATCACTCTCTTTTGTCTCTTTATAGTAAATGTAATTGTAAAACAACGATTATTAGTTCATTCGGATATTCGGATATCTTAAAATGTTTTGTATATTTGCAATATAAAATGAAATTTTATTCTTATTTTAATATGTCAAATAATATTTATACTGCATTAAAACATAAACTAACCACATTTATAATAATTTAAAATAATAAATACTCTTATTTGTTCCTAACTTTAAAGCGATTATTTTAAAAACGAGCTTTATTTACTTTGGTTGATTGTATGTACATCACTATAATGTTTTGTATGTTTGCATTAAGGTAAGTTTAGACGATATGTTGAATCAGCATATATATGCTGACAGCCATATGATTACAATTAGCAGCAAATTCCTATGTCATATGTTAGACGTTTATACGATATGTTGAAAGTAGCAAATTTTTTGATGTCAGCATATGTCAGCAAATGAAATGTCAACATATGAGTTAGCATACGATTTTTGTGTTTATACGATATGTTGAATTTTATGTGGTGCTACATATGCTGAGTCGTATAAACATTTGTTTGTGAAATTAGTCAGTTTGACAACATTTTTCAATTATTATTCAACTTCTGTATTTTATGTGAAATTTTTGAAATAAAAGTAAATAATAAAAATATCAATAAAAAAAAAACATAAATGATGACGTGGGAGGAAATTGATCTAGCTATTGCGTTTTTAAGCAAATTTTTATATGCAAATCTGTCTTAATAAACGTTTGTTAAATTTAATAATTGTTTTTGAATAAGGGGGTTATTATTTATTTCTAGAGACCTGGGGCCAAATTATCGCATTCGACATCGAGTAAAATTTATCGTAATTTTCTTATTTCAGATTATGGCATACGATATCAAGCAAGAAATTTAGTATATTTTATCATAATTTCGATATCGAAATCATTTTTCGATACGTTAGCTCATTCGATCACCAATGCGGTAATTTGTCGATTAATTTGAACAATGCCGCCGGCCATTATATTGCGTTTTGTGTTCTTGTGTGTGTATGTGTGTAGGTACATATGCAACAAGAATTGTATTTACATAAAAAAAACTATCGGCAGGTAGTCTTAAAGGTCGTGATACACTATCGTACACAATCGTACGATTCATTCAGTGGAAAATCTGACCGATTTCTATCACACTCAAAAAAAAGTATGTCATAGGTGCCACACTATTACACAAAAAAGATGCAAAAACATATGTTTTTGCTAATGTCAACAAACGCAGTTTTCCGCCATTTAAATTAATATTTGTGTTCAATTATTTTGTTATATGTGAATATAATAAATTGTATAAACTATACAAACAATTAAAAAATGTTAAACGTCGTCTGTCCTTTAGATTATAATTTGTGATTTAAATCAATGAAGCCGACATTGTTGTTTTCTTATCAGCTTTATTAGAAAATACAACTCTGATCGCATATGAATTTGCCATATGCTGAAAAGCTTGCATACGCTTTTCAACAAATAACATATCTGTCAACATACGCAGGAAATTTGTCAAACACTAATAATATGCTGTTTACACGATATGCTAAAATTACCAACATACGTTTGTTGGCATTGTTAACAAAGTGTTAGCAAATGTTGTTAAACATACGTATGCTGAAAAAATTTTGCGTTTACACGATATGTAAGCACTTGTCACAAATTTTTCAGCATAAATATGCTGATTCAACATATCGTCTATACTTAGCTTTATATAAATACAAATTGGAACAAGTCGTGACATTGCTCAAAATAAAAAATTGCACCAAATAGGGCTTTTAGAGAAGATAAAAGTAGTATAAAAATTCTTTGTCGGTCACGCTTATTTTCGAGTGGGCGGGTCTTCAAAGTTGCAAATATATGAGCCTATATCTCGGAAA
This sequence comes from Bellardia pandia, assembly GCA_916048285.2. Taxonomy (NCBI): domain Eukaryota; kingdom Metazoa; phylum Arthropoda; class Insecta; order Diptera; family Calliphoridae; genus Bellardia; species Bellardia pandia. The sequence goes on from OU696533.1 coordinate 68,925,991, forward strand.
CTATTCAGTGTTTGATAATTTATGATACGTCGTATTAATGGTATAGAAAATATCTTTCCAACGAAATATGCCATGATTATAAAATATGGACCCACTATGGGTTAAATTCGAGATATATATTTTTTTACCCAAATTTTTTTTAATATCTAAAAATTCTTATAAAAAGTCTATCTATATAAGTGCTATTTTAGATTATTAATATAAATATGCAAGATATTTAGCTTTAATTTAAGGTATAATATGTGTCTGTAGGTATTATAATTACAGATTTATAAGTTCTGAAAAATTAAAAAAAAAATAATTATTTTTCTTTAAATTATAATTTCCAAACTTTGATATAAATACTTTGAAATCAAATTTCATACTTTTAATATTAATGTCATATATAAGCTATGTTTAATAAGTTAAATACCTACATATATGGTATACAGAACACCGGCTTCGCATAGTACAAATTTATTTTAATTTTTATGGTGAAATGTCATAATTTTTCTTTAATATCTCTGGATATATACTACCTACACGGTTATATTATACCTTGAATTAAAGATTAGTTTCTTGACTTTTTAATTTGTAATTTATATAAATACTCATAAATGTATTTTTCCGGAATTTTTAGAATTTTTAAAAACTATCGGATCAAATAATAATTTTCTTGACATTGACCTCTAGATGGTTCATAAAATGAACTTTATATAAAGGTCATTAAAATACCTATCATTTGATATATATATCGTCTAAAAAAATATTTTTCAAGATATAGCTAAATATATTACAAACTTTGGAGCCCCGTCCACTCTTTCTTTATTTTAGTCAGAATTTAAAACTCACTAAAACCGACTTAAGCCTTTTTATGTAATAAATACATACAATTTCAATGATTTGCATTGAATGCTTTCGAAAAACTTTATTTTTACATTAAAAAAATATTAATTTAAAAAATATATCCATGTATCCAATTTTTATGTAAAAATCTACACAAAAATTAACAAAACTTTATTTGTTAAAACAATAAAATATTGTAACTACACTTTAAAGTAGGTATGCAGCTACTTTAAATTATTTGATGTTATCATTGCTTTACCAGACGTATTTTAAGCTAAAAGTTGTTTTTGCATGATACTTTAAGGAATTTTTATTAACAGAGGTTTATCAGCCTGATTTAAGTTTTTTTGCATAAGGCTGTTAGTCTTTATCGATGACACTATGAACAAAAACATTTATTAAAACCTTTGGAAAGGCAACAAGTGCTGAAAAGCTAGGTATTGGAGAAAAATTTCGATTCTATCAAGACAATGACCAAAAGCATAAGCCACAAACATGGCTAGTTTGGAAATGTCCTCATCGTTAATACGCCAACCCAATCACCAGATCTCAATGTTATTGAGAATTTATGGAGCATACTTGAGAGAAACATTGGAAAATACAAAATAAGCAACCGCCAAGACTTAATGGAAGCAAAATATGACGTTCGAATATAACGTACTCTAAGGCTGGTTAATTCAATGCAATCGAGACTAAAAGCAGTAGTTTTAACATGTATTCGAAATAAGCTGTTACGTTGCTTTACATTTGATTTTACTATTATGTTAAATATACTTAAACGAACTTATATTGTGTTATCCTTTTGTAATCAAAATAAAAACTTATTAATCCCTAAATAATAGTTATTTTTTTAATTTAATAATTAAAAAAATATAAAATCAATTACTAAAAGTTACATACGAAATAAGCCACGAAGTAAGCTACTGTCAGTTTTTATTTCAGTTTTCATAAATAAGAATTTAAAAATTTCGGTTTCTATAATATATTGCGTATTGAAGTGTTGGGTACAAAAAAAATCAGAAAAAAATTTATCAAAATTACAGTACACTAGTTTAGTGTCTACATAAAAATCTCAAATTGAATATCGTAATTTCGCCAAAAATTTGCTCAAATTAATTCCATATTTTTTCCAATATTTCGAAAGTTTACACCAATTTTGGTTGGCAAAACCTTTTTTAATCGTACTGAGATCATCTTGAATTTTAATCGGTTCCAAAAAAGCCATTCCGAATGGACACATTGGTGTAATGTTTTTCATTTTTAAAATAAGCATGAATTGATGAAAACTTGCAATATACAATGTCTGTTGTAAATTTCGATAAAATTAACATCTATGGTTGGTTTTCCAATTCTTATAATTCTGTAGAGCCAAAAATTGCAGATGTTATCAATCATCTTGATAATAGCTTTCTGAAAAAAAAAACTAATTCCTGGTGTAAAAAATCAGAACAATTTTATATTATGTTATTACAATATTTACAAATGTTTTTGATGTTTAAATTCTACGAGATAGGATCAATATGTTTAAATGAATTGGTATTATTCTTTGTTGGAAGAATATAATGTTTCTTTATACATACTATGTTTCCACAATGATTTGAATCACCTGCTTCGCTTTCTGTATCATGTTTATGAATCATGCTGTTTACATGACTAATAAACTTGATTCGATTTGACAGTTGTCTTTAATAAGCAAACAGAATAAAAAAAAAACAGAATTTATAATTTGTGGAAAATAATTTTTTTTAATGGTCAAAAAAAGTGAGTGAAAATTATTTGAAAAAAAAAAACATACATTCGTACGGATTTACTTTCTTTACTTCCAGCAACAAAAAAATAATTTGCTTTGTTTACAATAATATTAATTTTGTATGGTGAAGCAAGTTGTTTCGCTCTTGATTGGAGTGTGAAGCATGAATAGAGAGCGAAGCATGTACCGTGGAAACGAAAAGCAGAATGGTCGAATGAATTTTTTTCACACAAATATACAAACGTTGTTAATTACACTAGGTTTTTATATCTAAAGTTTGAAATTTTCTGCTGACAATGGAAAAGAAACGCGGTTTCGGTGTCGGTGTCGCTTAAAACCAATGGACACAATGGCATGAAATATGCCTTAGGAGAACACAATCCTAAGGACTTGGTCAATTATGAAATTTAATTCGTAGAATACAAAATTTTATATGTAGTAGAAGAAAGAAGATTCCACAAGATTATCCCATGCTATAAGAGAACTGACATAGATGCTGATATATAACGGGTGACTTAGAAGTGGTATAAACGTGACTTAAACATTGTGTTGTCACAGTATTTCATCTAAACTTGTTTGTAAGAATTTGCAGAACTGAATGAATGTAGAAATCTAACAATTGTTTTGGCTGACATTGTTAATACATATTGTATGTATCTATATGTACTATTTTTATATTATAGAATACCAGGTATTTATTAATACAAATCTAAGTCGACCAATTATATGTAGTAACCAAATCTTTGCTCAATACTCGTATATCCTATATATTCTAAGTTACACACATGTTTAAAGTTTTATTTATAAAAATGTTAGCATAAAACTAACATTTAGAAAATGCGCCTAGAATTTATTTCAATACAGTAAATGTTTGCTTAATATTGAAATTAATAAGATTCTAAATAAGTATTTTGTTGTTAATTAAGAGTATTTTATATTTCTTCTACAATCATGTAGAAGAATGTGTTTTTAGTAAAAAATCGTATTAAATATTATGTGCTTTTCGTTTCGTGGGGATATACATATATTTAAAATTCCAATTTTAGATTTTAATGTGGTGTGGTAGGGTATTTTTATCTTAATAGAGACCGACAACAAACGAACGAATAGCTTTGAAATGAATTGTTTTTATTATAATTGTTGCTGCTGTTAAATTAGCTTTTGTTGTACAACCATAAAAACAATACGAAACAGTGTTGCCGCCAATTTAAGATATTTACGGGCTTAAAAACATTTACGGAATTTTATGAAGTATGTATATATTTTGTTTTTAAAGCTCCATAAAAAGAAAACTAACAGGAACTTATAAAAGAAATTGGTGTCAAATAAAAGAAAAAATGTTGAAGTCAAACACACAAAAATAATTTATTGTAAAAATTTAAATTTCAATATATTAAAACAAAAAAATGTTCGTTGGGTCTTAAAAACTTAAATTTAAAACTGGCAATTACACGATTTATTATTTGGATTTGGCATAGATGCGACCAGTTTTTTTGGCAATGCTCGGCTAAATATTATTATTTTTCTTGAAATGTGTCGCTCATTGAAAATTTTGTTTGGTGCCTTTCTGCCTTTGTTATGGACCCGTTTTACATGGATAAAGCGCTTAAAGGTTTTTGTGGACTGTGGAAACTATAATGTTAACGATTTCTCCTATTTTTCGCTGTGAGTGGCATTGTTCTATCATTGTACGCGGACTCATTTGAACTACTTTATATTGACACTGGATGTTACAAAATCGGACTCACAATTCAACAGAAAATATTGAGCATTGAGCTATCGGTACAGTAAAAATTTATGGCATAAAATAAGCTGTGATGTGAAAAACGAGATTTTTTTTTTAGTTTTAATGTTCATTGCAATAAATTTTTTTGTTTGTTAGACTATAACATTTGTTCTTTTATATGACACCAATTTCAATTTAAGATTCTGTTAGTTTTCTTTTTATGGAACTTTGAAAACAAAAAATGCAATGCATAAAATAAGCTGTGAGTCACTATAGTTATTCTATTCTTTTCTATTCTAACCCATTAATTTCTTTAGGGAATTTCTGTTAATTGTTTTTGTTTTTTAATTTATTGTTATTTTATATGCTTTATTTAATTATTGCACTTTTGATTTTTAATATCAGAAAATTTGTATTCTGGATTGAGATTATTAGTAGTGTTATAATTCAAACAATACAAATTTAAAGTAATTTGACCATTGGTTAAAAATATCAGCAATGTATGTTTTAAATTATTTTAACAGTTTTTTTTTATTTTAATGTGAGAGATCCAACTGGTAACACTGAAATAAATAATATAAAATATAGTAACACTAATATTCGTAAGTATGTATATAATTAAGTATGATGATTAACTGCAATGTTTGTGTGTTGAAATGACGTCATGTTCGTTCAAACATTCAAAATATAATTTGCGTTTAAAATATGGAGTCGAGTATATTTTACATACCAGGGATGGCAAAATTTATACGATTGTGCTTTTTGGTACAATTGGAAAATGAAAAGTACAATGAGCGATTTGGCTTAAATTAAAATGTTTTTTGCCATAAATATTTCAATATTAGATTTACATTAGTATATTTCTACAAGTAAAGATAAATCTAGGTATAGCAAACTATCATATCGTGAATTATTTTTTTAAATAAGTTTTAATCAGTGTGACATTAGGAAGCATCGTCCAAATTTTTCCGTTTTTTGTAGTTTTTACTAATTGTTTTTCGGGAGGGGCAATATTGTTACAAATTATTCTAAATACGACTTATTTACATGAAACGAGCGGAATTTCTTTGTCTTTTTCCTTCTGATTCTTTAAGCGTTACATCGCATCTCTATTGAATATAGATAATACATATTATAAGTGTTTATGTAATTGTATAGCTTTTGTTTTTAATAAATTCACACACAATTTTTTAGGGATCGACAATTCTTTATTTGACGTAACATTCTTTATATCGAACATATTATTGTTAAAACGTACGATATTAATTTTAAGAATTTAGCTTTTTTATCGGATTTATATTATTTTTTATAATAAATAAAAATAAATAAATGACTACTTCTAAGTAATGCAGACGGTATGTACAATTATTGAAATGTAAGTTATTGCAATGTAAGTTATTGCAAGTCATTACCAAGTTTTTGCTCTGGAATTTAATGAAATTATCATATTATATACAAAAATTTATAATTTTCTTTTTTGTTATTTTTATTTTATACCTACATCTAAATTTAGGGAAAAACTTTAATCAGTGCAATCAGTGTTGTAAAAGTACAATTTTTGGTGGCACCAAAGCAAATTCAACACAACTTTTTGTTTCAGTGTGAGAAAAAATCTTTCTACAATAAAATACACCTGTTTGAGTACCATTTCATTCAACACTGTAAAATTTTTTGTGTGTATATCGGTGCGTTTTTTAATTTGTTCGAAAATGTGATGAAATCTTTATTTTTACTAATTTTTAATTGCAGTTTTTTAATAATTCATAACTCATGATATCCATACGATGAAAAACATTATTTTAAATACGAATGTATGATAAATGATATCAAATTCTTCAAAAATCTTTGTTTGAAAATCAAACTAACATTTTAAACATGTAAATAAAAATGCTTGTATAACCTGATGGTTTGGTCTACTGAACTGTAGACGAACAACCAGGTGCCAGTGGAATCCTAACAAATTTTATTGGAAAAAATCAAATAGAAAAAGTACCAAATATGTACTGAAATTAGCTTTTTTACCAACTAGTACTGTAGTTCCGAATATCATATTGTGAGATAAATTTTGAGTGGTTAAATGCTTATTTTATCTTTATTAGCTTATTTATTAAAAAAAGGCTTTTATTATTATTACTTTTACTAATAATCGTTGATAAAAAGTTTTTTATAGAATTTATGATATTAAAAAATTTCAAATTAATTCAATAAATATTTGAAACATTCTTAACTTGGTGCGTTTTTTTGTAAATGGTGCGCTTTTTTCTCCATTTTGGTGCGTTTTGAAATTTCAAAGTTGACAACGCTGTTATTTGATGTAAATTTTTAAATTTCATTTGCCATCCCTGATACATACGGAATTCTGTGCGCTCACAATATTCCGCCTACCAACGTTTTAATATTATTTTATGATTGCATATTTTATGGCGGTTTGTTTAAAATGTGGATAATTAAACATATATTTAATAGGTACGAAATACGGAATTATCCAGTAAATTTTTGTTTAATACATTAATTGCTGATATAAATATAAAAGCCCAGGTCGTTAATATGATTTTATTTTTTACCATTTCCTCAACATGTTTCTAAACATCTTAAAATGTGCATCATATTCACCCCTATCATGAATAAAAATTTCACGTGAAATTTGTTCCCTTTTCACATTTTTCCTATTAAAATCCAATGTTAAAAAATAATGGGGAACAAATTTCATGTGGATTTTTTTCCACGATAGGGGTGATTATAATCGTTGGTGCGTTGTAATCCAATTTGTAATTTTTAGCTTAGATTTGAGCGATTTAAGACATCTGCAGAATAAATTCTATTATATCTGATTAGTCGGGGAGTTTGTGTAGCAAGTTGAGCAGCCAGTTTAAGATCATTATCCAAATAGATAAATGATCGATATTTTCTGGTGTTCTTAGCAGTATGTTCTCAGAACAATGTTTACATACTTAGGTATTTTCTATATTCAAACCAATTTATACTTGTGTTAAAATTGCTAAATGTTTTGTAGATTTTTTTGTTAATTAACTTAACCAAAACTATGCCATGAATCTTTTGTATTTATTCTATAAAAGGCCATTTTAGCTATACATAATTAAATTAATGTTTCGTCATTAATAAAAAGATGCATGTGGATGAGTAACTATGACTTTAGTTCCATAGTAAAGTTAATTCTATTTAAAAAAAATTTAAGCACTGAATATAGTGGTACTTGCAAGCAAGAGTATAAAGCTAAAGTGTTGAAAAAGTTGGATGGAAACCAGCATCTATGTTTATAGTTTTGTAAAGTTATTACACTAAGAAACATGACCTATATCTCTTCCATTCATTCACTCATCTTTACATCCAAACAACCAGCCAACCAACCTTTCATTTATAAATGTACCTACAAATATATACATACAAATAAATGTACATACATATACAAATAAATAAATATATGTACATACATACACATGTCTTTATACAGTAGCGACAATTCAAAAAGCAGAATTTAATTTCTTGAAAATTGCATAGATACTATTCCAAAATTAAAAATAATTGTTCGAATAGGTTTTTCCATAGGTTTCGTTTATTTTAAGACTTTATTTATGTATATATAATAAATAAAAAATAAATAAATATGTCAATTGTGGAAATCATTATGTAAAAATTATTTGCTTTGTAATTATTTAACAATAAATAATCTTATTGTAAAAAAAATAAACAAATTTTGCACATATTGTAGTGAAATTTAACAAAATCCTGATTGAATATTTTTTCATAGAAAACGTGCTATTTGAATTTTCGACACTGTACATAGAAATAACAAGTATGTATTTACAACTTTATATACCTACATATGAGTCATTCCATGTCAAACGGTACGAATTTGGGAAAAAATTTAACGCAATGATTCCGATTTTTATGGAAATTTGCAGATTTAGTCCTCTACAAATTCTACTTCATCCCCGATGAGAAAAAAAAATATGAAAATTGTTTTTCAAAAGTTATGACCAATTGAACTTTGGTGAAATGGAGATTTTTTCAAAGAGGTGTGTTCATTCAATCGCATGTAACTCCTGAAATACTAGACCGATTGTAATGTGCTATACCTTGTTTTGAAGGTAATTTCAATTTCTTCTAAAATACCAAAGCGGTATGACATATCCCCATAGCATTTTTTTAAGTTTGTATAATTTTAATCCTTTTATTTCGATTTTCAAACTGATTACATCTTTTTTTTCTTTTTAAATTTTGTGGGTGTGCTCTTATAGGTCTTTTTTACAGACTGTGTGAGTTTTGAAGTGGTGAAATAATGCGTTCTATTTTTAACGATTTTTTTTTTACTTTATACCTTTTGCACGAGCAACAAAAATTTCTGTGAATATAGAAAAAAATATATTTTTCGATAGTTTATTAACACAAGATACAAACAACAACAAAAAACAAAGAAAACGTAGTTCAGTCATGTGTAATATTTACACTAAAAAAGAAAACAAAAAATAGAGTAAAGAAATAAATGTTATGCGTTGTATCGTCTTAATACAGTACTGCTCAGAAGATGATGTTGTCTGAACTTTAATTTTTTATCGGGTTGTGGAATGAATGCGTGGAAGCCAAGAGTTCCAGAAATTATTTTCGCTTTGTCAAAGCGCTCCTTTAGGTGTTTCCCTATCTTCATATTGGTAGTTATTAAAGAACTCTGTATGAATATTCTTGACGTTTTTATTCACCCAATCATAAAATTTGACGGCACTATTAATGAGATTTATGAGGCTGGACAAGCTTGCACGTGCTGCTAATCTTTTGACTGTTCCTCCCAGACCATCGCAGGGCCCTTTGCCATGAGACGTCGCAAAAAAAAAATGCCATTCATCTGGTATTCCAAAATCATCTACGTGGAACGTCAGGTTTAAAAAGTTTTTCTTGTTTTTGTATTGTGCGCTTGCACCGAAATCATGCGTCTGGACGCTCCAATGAAAGTATATTCAATCTGACTAAAAGTCCAGTCTGAGCTTAGGTTTATATTTTAATTTTCCTTTCTGTTGCACTTGCAAAATTTTGTTTATGTTTGTCTAATATTGAAACATTTTTTGTTTCATTGTCAGGAACATCTTCACTGTCTTGATTTGAATTTTGAAACACGCGTTCGTTTATCAAATTAACAATTTTCTGTTTTTTAATGGCGTTATATTTTTTCTGCTCAAGTTTTCTTTTGTTTATAGGAGAACCGTTATACAACAGCGATGCCCATTAAGATTCACCAATTTTGCACTTTCTACGGAATAATCGCTGTCAATAGACATATTGCCATCACATCAGAAGCACTTTCTACGTCAGTTTCACTCACTTTACTTAATTTAATACGGCAATTAGTACAAATTCTAACCTTGCCCTTTATGTGATTTAAGTTTTATTTTTCGTTTACGTTTCACAAAACTTAAACTTATCCATCGCAATGTTTTCTTAGAACTTTTCTTATGACATCTTGATTGAAACGGGTTGCAACAAACATCGAACCGAGGTGGCATTTTGATTCTGAAAAACTTATTTTATTATATTTTTCTGAGAACTTCAAGGAAGTCTGCGCGACAAATTAAACGCGAATGACTGTAACAATTGACCTAATGTCGTCCGGGCACAGCAATGCAGAATATACATTACTACTATGATTAGAAAAACATTGACATCAATGCAAGTTATGTATTTGTATTAAAAGTATAAACAGTTGGTGTTTTCAGCTCTATATAAGCTCTTTATTTCTGCTCTTAGTTTATCGTTTGTATTTAATAAAATTGTTCGCAAATAAGACTGTTACAGTAATTGCTTTTGTTGTTCTTATTGTTGTATTAATAAGTCAAAAAACATATTATCATTCTGTTAACTATTCTAAGTAAATTCACAGCAATTTATGTTGCTTGTGGAAAAGATGTTTCGGAAAAAATTTGTAAAAAAATAGAACGCATTATTTCACCACTTCAAAACTCACACAGTCTGTAAAAAAGACCTATAAGAGCACACCCACAAAATTTAAAAAGAAAAAAAAGATGTAATCAGTTTGAAAATCGAAATAAAAGGATTAAAATGATACAAACTTAAAAAAATGCTATGGGGATATGTCATACCGGTTTGGTATTTTAGAAGAAATTGAAATTACCTTCAAAACAAGGTATAGCACATTAAAATCGATCCAGTATTTCAGGAGTTACATGCGATTGAATGAACACACCTCTTTGAAAAAATCGCCATTTCACCAAAGTTCAATTGGTCATAACATTTGAAAAAAAAATTTTATATTTTTTTCTTGAAACACGTATAAAATATTTTTAAGAGAAGAATGCACACACAAACTGCCGAAGCAATCTAAGTTACTGATGTAAAAAATCCGTACCGTTTGACATGGAATTACTCATATGTATATGTATATTAAGGAGACCATTATTTTCTACATTTTTATTTTTTATAATACCAAGGTATAAAAACGGTCCCACCATTTTTTGTTATCTAATTATAATGGATTATCGATTTCAGAAAATTGTTTGTATTTTAAATTTTACATTTAATATGAATAACGAAAAAACAAAAACCCAGGTTCGAATCCCAAGCCAAGAAAAATTATTAACAAATTTTAATAATAATTTTCATGTAACAATTCCTACCTTCAGTAAAAATAATTTAATATAAATTAAATTTAATGAACTCGAGCCTAACTAAAGAAATATCAAAAACCATTTTAGTTGGATTTTTTTTTTTTAAATATTTGACAAATATTGCTACTCAGAGTCTAATCGAAATATCATATGTTAGCCAATTTTCAGAGGAGATTAATTTTAGACCTTAGGAGCATAAACAAGTAAGAGTGCTATATTCGGCTATGCCGAATCTTATATACCCTTCAGCTTTGTTGTGGATGCACAATTTATATTACGGTTTAAGAACGCACTTCGAGTTTTCAAACACTTTGTTTGATCAACGCCATCTGTTGACACACTTTCTTTTTACACACTTATATTACGGTTTAAGAACTCACTTAAGGTTTTCGAACACTTTGTTTGATCAACGCCATCTCTTGATGAACAATATCTATAGAGTTTTGACAAAGAACCTAACTCGAGATCGGACAATTTTCCACTTTTTAAACCATATGTATAAGTTTTAAAAGCGCATATTTCTGTTCTTTTATCAAATTCATAAACGAAAATAACACGTTCCCTTCTAAAGTTAAGTTCTTTTAATAGCCATTTGATCATTAGCTTTCATTGTGACAAAACAACCAATGTAACATGAGTGCTTTAGTGTAGTGGGAATTAACGAAATAAGAGGAACCTATATCAAATCAAGTGCTTTTGTCGTGTGCATGTGTAACAAATTAAGACGTTTTTAATGAAAATGTGTTGTTTCCTAATATAGAAATACAAAAATAATTTACAGAGGAAGACAAAAAAAAACAAAGGTTCCAAAGTTTTGGAGGAGCAGTGACTCTCTCGCAAGTGAATACATTGACTATAAGAATTATAGATTTACAAGATTACGGCAATTATCAGCATTTTTGAAGGTACCTACGTCACGGCTCCAAAAAGTTTGTCAATTTGTATGGAATTTTCAATGATTTTAGAATTTTCTACTTTTCCAGAGGGTGCCGTTTTTATCGAAGGAATTGCACCTTTGTGCCGATATTTAGAAGATCATCATACTATAGAATTAATTGATTACAAGTTTCTGGTTGTTGGACACATATGGAATGTGACACGGTTCATTCCCAAATAGAAAAAAAAGAAGAAAAAATCTGTGAATTCCATACATCACCCACATGACTGGGCTACTTTAATAGCAACTACAAATCAAAAATACAATGCAATCTAGATCGTTCAAGATCAATACTTTGACTTCGTTAGTATATTAAAGAACAAATACACAAACACTACTTATGTTTGTATATTTTTAGTATACTTTTTATTTGTTGTTTTATAAAGGTGACAAATTTGAATGGAATCTAATACGTTGTTTGCGATATGAGAAATCTAAGTCTGTAATTTTACAGTACAAGCTATCTTCACAGCCGGAAGAGGACTTCACGGAACTAGACATAACACAGCGACGACGGAAAATAACAAATTTCGAATTTAATAAATGTTATTCTGATCTTTTGCCAATATCTTCTAATAAAAAACGTGATTTACAGTCCGTTCTGCCATTTATAAATGCAGAGTTTCATAATTTTTACAATAACTTGCACGTTGAAGGTGAAGTACAATTGGAAGATGGTTAGGATATTGACGAATATGATTAGATGTAGAGTGAATTATTCTTTATTTCTTCTGAATTATAAAAATTAAAGAAATTTAATATAAATGTGAACTACAATATATTCTTATTTGTATTTTTAATTCAATTAATTTCAACAATTCTTTTTCATACCTAAAAATCCTTGTAATTGGTCTAATAGAAATCATAACTTTTTATAATATTCGTTAAAAATAAACTGAATTCTATTTAAGAAAATAACATATGTATGTCACTGAATTTTTCTGATTTCATTTTAATAAAAGCACTAGTCCCGACAAAGGCTGCGAAATATTTGTTACTTTTCAGTATGAAAAACGAGTTTATCTAGAGATTTTTCGATCAAAAATTATTTTGACAAAACAACACATCTCGGTGTTTGGACATTTTCTCGGCAACAGCTGTATCTGGAAAAAAGATGTCAATTGGAAAATAAAGGTATTTGAATTCTCCACCATAAAAATAGGTTACATTTGCTTAGATATGTTCTGGGACGATTCTGTGACCCTATAAAAGTGTTTTTTGGTCCTCCTGTAAAATTCACTTTTTCGACATTCGACAAAATTCCACAGATATTAATACACTAAGTTTTTTTGATGAAATTTTCTGAGGTTGTCTCAGATTTTTGCTCATATCTCCATTATTTATGGACGGATTTTGCTGATTTTAAATAGCAAACTTCTCGAAAGCATGTCTGACAGAATTATTGAAGATTTGGATCCCGAATATATCTGGGTACTTCAGAAAATTGATTTCAACATCCAGACAGACGGGCATGGCTTAATAGACTCCGCTATCTATAAGGATCCAGAATATATATACTTTATAGGGTCGGAAAATTATATTGTGGAAATTTCACACGGAATGACAAACTTATATATACCCTTCTCATGAAGGTGAAGCATATAAAAACCAAAAAGTGTAAAATATTGTATAAGTTAAGACAGTCTTTATGATAATTATATTTTTACAACAAATTATGTTCTCCCAACTCGCAATCTCTCTTTTTTATGTTCAATCAATTGTCATTTCAGTTTTTTAGTATTAAGTTGTCTATTGTAAGATAAGCAATCCTCATCAGTAAGAAAAGCGAAATTAAATGTTAGTGTTAAGTTGTTAAAAAATTTTAATTAATAATAAAAAAATACAAAATAATTTGAATTTAAAAATATTAAACGTGTTTAAATTAAAAAATTTATTAAATTGACTTTAACTTATATGTATAGATGCGATAAATACTTGTACCTATTTATAAATAATATATTTACAAACATATGTACATGTAAACTACATACATACATATGTACATACTTGTATATGAATAAAAGTACTGTAAACTTTACTTAAACTGCAGACAAATCCACTTAAGTTTATTATGGTAGTTGCTGTATTTTATTATTCTTCATTTAATGTTTTCTCCTCTGGCTTAATTCGAAAACAAAATTTAATATCAAACCCTATAAGCATTGAAATGACAACAACAGTCATGTTTTAATCTAATTTATATATGAAATTCATTATTATTTTTTCTGTCATTGAATACGTAATCCTCGATCGAAAGAAGTTTTTAGTTTTGCAAATGATAAAAATGAAAGTAAGTGAACTTTTTAATCTTAATCGAATGGTATTTTTTATTTTTTTTATATAATGAACATCTTACTAGCTTGAAAAGATCTTATGTTATTGCATTAGAAATTCTTTCAACGATTATTAAGATTTATTTAAATTTAATTTATTATAATTTGTTTAAATTCTTATTACATTTTTATGTTTCAATTTGTATTATCCTGTTAAAACATAAAGAGCAATGTTTACCCAATTGTCTAAAAGTTTTGAACACTAAGTTTTAAATATGTAAAAAACTACCATACATTGACAGACAGATTGAATCATTTTCATGAATGTTTCTAAATGGAAAATTAAAACTGACATTATAAACCCGATTTCTCATCTCAAGGCCGATGAGTACCACATTTTTAGAAGGAAATAAAACTAATTGTTGAATGTCGACAAGTATGCATGTCGACATTATAAACAATTTTATTGTAACGAGTATATAAACTAAGTATCAGATATGAAACTACGCTATAATATTCCACCATGGTGGGTTGATACACCCGGAAGACAACATCACGTTTATTTGTTTTGAGTTATACATAGTAATTTATGTTTTGTACATACATAGACAAATACAACTTTATACTTGTATATACATTCAAATATGTACATATGGATGGTCTCATGTAGAAAGGCCCTAACTCGCATATTTGAAACTGTACAGGAGAAGGTAAAAACATAACAGAAACTGTTCTATTCAACATGTAACTTTTTTTTGTACAACTGCTTTTAAAAGCGTTATTTTTTACACTATTGCAATAAATTTTTGTGAGGAATCGCAAAAAAAACAAATTTCGAAAAAATAGCGAGTTAGGGCCTTTCTACATGAGACCAACGATGTGTGTATTTTTCGCGCATCGTGCCGGTAAGATAAAATATAGTATAAAACAATTTCAAAGGCCTTATTTGCCAGACCTATTTCTACAGTGCACTCGGGAAAACGTCAACTAATTAAAACCGCGGGTATTGACGTTTAACAAATTGTTGACGTTTACCAATGTACAATTTTTAAATAAAAAACATGTCGATACTGTGTTCTTAAACGTTTTTATTGATTATAAACTAAAACCAAACATAAAAAAATTCAAAAAGAAAATTAAAAAGGAATTCAACCTGACTAGAACCATAGAAGACAACTAGCATCCAAAAATAAATTTTTAATGAGATCATATTTTTTTTTTTTAAACATTTAAAAAAAATCTGTTATATACCCTTCACCTTCATGAGAAGGGTATATATAAGTTTGTCATTCCGTGTGAAATTTTCACAATATAATTTTCCGACCCTATAAAGTATATATATTCTGGATCCTTATAGATAGCGAAGTCGATTAAGCCATGTCCGTCTGTCTGTCTGTCTGTCTGGATGTTGAAGTCAGTTTTTTGAAGTCCCAAGATATGTTCGGGATCCAAACCTTCAATAATTCTATCAGAAGTGCTTTCGAGAAGTTTGCTATTTAAAATCGGTTTAGGTTAACCAGAGTTATGAACCAATATGTGAGACCACCTCCATAAAAATTTGATATTTTTCGTCCATGAAATTTTGTATACGTTGTTTGTACTATAAAAGAAGAAAGTGTGCGGAAAATAGTAAGAATCGGTCCATGATTTCTCATAGCCCCCATACAAATATATATATTCCCGAAATATGGCTTAATGATAAATAAATGCCTATAAAATTGGAATATCAAGACAAAATTCAGCAAAAATAAGTTTTATACAAAAAAAAATCACAAACCGAAATTTTTTTTAGTTCGTCCATATTTGACCATAGACCCCATATAAAGGCCACTTACAAAATTCACTTAAATACGTATAAAAGAGATATAAATAATGTTAAACGGCTAAAATTTGACATAAATACTCTTAATAGGCAAATAAATTATTGTACCAAATTTTATGGTGGTCGGCCCAGAAATGGTCATAGCCCCCATACAAAAATCTTCCCGAAATATTGCCCAATTATACATAAATG
This sequence comes from Bellardia pandia, assembly GCA_916048285.2. Taxonomy (NCBI): domain Eukaryota; kingdom Metazoa; phylum Arthropoda; class Insecta; order Diptera; family Calliphoridae; genus Bellardia; species Bellardia pandia. The sequence goes on from OU696533.1 coordinate 68,942,151, forward strand.
CCTATAAAATTGGAATATCAAGACAAAATTCAGCAAAACTAAATTTTGTGCAAAAAGAAATCGCAAAACGAAATTTTTTTTAGTTCGGTCCATGTTTGACGATAGACCCCATATAAAGTCCACTTCCGAAATTCACTTAAATACGCATAAAACAGATATAAATAATGCTAAACGGCTAAAATTTGACATAAATACTCTTTATAGGCAAATAAATTGTTGTACTAAATTTTATGGTGGTCGGCCCACAACTGATCATAGCTCCCATACAAGGACCACATCTGAAAAAGACATTTTTCCCTATATATATTGTATAAATATCGTTACCGACTCAAAACTTTGTACAGATCATTTACATATATACAAAAATCATTCCACGCAATTTTGTTAATTTCGGAAAATCCCTTTAATACTCATAAATCGCTTATAAATAAGGGTACCAATCCAAAATTTTACACGGATCATTTACATACATGCCTAAATCTAACTGCTGGATTTTGAGAATATCGGTCCATATTTGACTATATCCCCCACATAAGGTCCACTACCGAAATCCACGTTAATACTAATATATATCTTAAATATACCGTTATTACGTTGAAATAATACGTTAAATATCCCCATATGCATGAAAATAACTGTTCCAAAATTTAAGAAGATCGGCCCATAATTTGTCATACCTGCCATATAGAAGCATTTCCAAAAAACAAATAAATTCGGGTCAAAAAATATTCTTTTCGGATTTAACCCATATTCGGTCCATATTTTATAATCATGATATATATCGTTGGAAAGGTATTTTTAATACCTTTTATTAAATGTATTACAAATTATCAGACACCCAGTAGTTCCCGAGATATAGGCCTATATATTTTCAACTTTAAGGGCCCGCCCCCTCGAAAATAGGCGTGGCCGCAAAAAAAATTTTTTTGCTGGTATCTTCTAAAATCCCTATTCGTTTTTTTTTAACAAAATCACTAAAACCGAATTGTACCCCTTTTTTATACTCTGTTAAATTACACTGAAGATTATTATGAACATCAGGCAGACTCTGTAAATTATGGTAAGAATTGGTAATTAAATCAATTAAAAATGGTGAAAATTAGACAAAATTTCAAAATATTTAACATAAATTATGTTGGTCGTAAAATTGTCTTTCAAACAATATATCAAATACTAATAAAATTTGCACTAAGACTGAATAGAAAACACAGAATTAGGATATTCTAGTCTAGTGTAGTTTCTGTATTTCTTATTACGTTTAGGTGAAGTGTATTTAAGATTCGGCACAGCCGAATAAAGCACTCTTACTTGTTTATACTCTGTTTGTTAAGTTACACTCAAGATTATTATGAACATCAGACAAACTCTGTAAATTATGGTAAGAATTGGTAATTAAATTAATTAAAAATGGTGAGAATTAGACAAAATTTCAAAATATTTAACATAAATTATGTTAGTCGTAAAATAATCTTTCAAACAATATATCAAATACTAATAAAATTTGCACTAAGACTGAATAGAAAACACAGAATTAGGATATTCTAGTCTAGTGTAGTTTCTGTATTTCTTATTACGTATAGGTGAAGGGTATTTAAGATTCGGCACAGCCGAATGTAGCACTCTTACTTGTTTTTTTCTGCTTTTTTTTCTTTCCAACATTTGGAAGACAGCCTTCTCTCTTAAACGTCTTAATACATTTAAGTCATTTTGCTCAACATTCTCGCATTGAGCCCAATCCAAAGCCCTGTTTAATATTTTAACGGCTTCGTTTGGTTTTATTGTCTGCAATTTGTATCTAAATAGTTCTCCTCATCATCGGTCACTTCTAACTCCACAATTTCTCACAAATTAGAAACATTGTCCAGCAAAATATCTTCATTCCACTCCTGAATGTATGATACTGTATAGTCAACCTAAAGAAAAAATTAAAAATTACCTATGTTGTTAAAATAATTGTAAAAATCGACACACCTGAGGGTTTAGTTCATTAAGTAGATGAACTGAAAGCTCCATTTGTTGCTGAACTTCTGAGTTCATATTTTCTTTCAGTATGCTTAACGGAATATCTTCCTCCGGATCTGTCTCACTTTCCGTGAAACGTAAAACATTTTGCCAGCATTTTACCATTGTATCTTTGCTTACTTTATTCCATGCGCATTCTAAAATTGTAACAGCATCCCTTAATGTAACACTTTTCATTGACTCTACTAGATCTAATTTGTTTGCCGCTACCATGGCTAAGAGGCTGTTTCTGTAGTACAGCTTCGTTATTTTGATTGCGTTCTGATCTATTTGGATGAGACGGAGCATTGTCGATTAGGAGGAGCGCTTTAACTGTCAAGTTCTTTTTTAAAAGAAAATCTGTTACCTAAAATTAGAAAATGTTAGCTACTGAAAATGATATTTTCTCTGCAGCACAAAAAATATTAACCTGCGGAACAAATGATTTGTGAAATCAATCGCTAAAAATTGCTGATGTCATCCATGAGGACTTGGAACTTTTGTACTCAGTCGGGCAGTTGAAGTTTTTGAAAACTCGTGGATTTTTTGCCTTCCCAATCACCAACAATTTAAGTTTATGACTTCCGGAAGCATTAGCACAACATAAAAAAGTGACTCGTTGTTTTTCTGTTTTTACGCCCGGAGCAGTCTTTTCGGCACTTGATACGTTAGATTTTTTTGGCAAAATTTTCCAGAACAATCCAGATTCATCAGCATTATATAGCTGATCATGGGATAGACCCATTTCTTCAATTTGTTGCTTCAGCTTGACTTTAAATGGTTCGACAAGCGAAGGTTGCGAAGATAGCTTTTCCCCAGTTATTTTAAGCAGACGAACTCCAAATCTATTTTTAAATCCCTGCAACCATCCATCACTTGCGTTGAAAGAGAAGAACCGCCTCCGAACTTTATTTTTGAGTAATAGCGTGGTTCCTTCCGTAGGTCTCTCCAATAGCTGCTGAAACCATCTGGACCATCAAGATTGAATTTTTTCTCATCGGCAAAAAATCACCTTAATTACAAATATATGTTTAAGTAGTGCAATTAATTACAAAGATTATCGGTTTACCTGTTTTCAGTTAGTTTTTAAGTTCCGTTTACGAATTCAAGTCTAGTAGATTTGTGGCGGAGTAATTGCCTTGGCACAGACAACAGCTTTTGTCGAGCTATGGGCACATTGCTGGCGCAGAATATAATTCTGCGATTGTCCCGTTCAGAAAGCTTTTTTCGAGCGGCCACTTTAATTTTTACGTAATAATCAGTATTATTTGCAAAATTTGTTACTACAACATGTGACCGGTTTTTTGTTTTGGAAATTCGACCTTTTTCAGAATCACTGTGTTACAAACCACGAGGCATTTTATAGCAAATTTTTAAAAATTGCATAATAAGAATAAATAGCAGTAATATTTTTTTTTTCTAATAATCTTCTTTGTTTAACATAAAATGTAATGAAACACTAATAAAAAATTAATGCACAACTTCTCTCTTAAATTAATGAAGTGGGCTCCCAACTGTATTAATATATAATATTATTACGTTTTAAAAAACTGTAAGTCTCAATTTAGACGAAGCTTTTTTTATTGAAAAGATTTATATAAATTTTTCCCTTAAATTTCTTCGGTGTTTACGGCACAATTTTTTTGCTTAAATCGCTCGAATTTTTATTTTAGAGTATGCACATATGTAATACGAATAAGAGAGTAACGCGAATTGCTAGTACAATTAACTGTGTAGTTACTTGTCTTATCTTCCTCTCACTCGATGTCTAAAAAGTAATTAGCTTAGCTTAAAGAATTCCTTCGTGTAAATTGAGACTAACTTTATGTAACTTTACAACAAATAGAAAATATTAAGTGTAATTATAGTAAATCAACACAGTGTATATCTATTTAATATTTATATACCAACTAGCTGACCGGGAGAGGCTTCGCTCGGTATTTACTAATGATTTGTATTTCAAAAAATGTCGCTTCTTAACCCTTCTGCACTCCTTGGGTCAATTTGACCCAATTTTGTTTTTCAAACAAAAAATTTTTGCTTTTAAGTATAAGATATGAATGTGAAACTTCATTTTATCCTCTACAGAGATGAAATTTATGCTTTTAAGACAAAATAATAAAATTAATACTTTTACTCCCCCCTCCACATCCCTAAATACGATTTACACACATATAGTATCCTTTGGGTCAATTTGACCCAAAATGCGGTATTCCAAGTTTAACTTCATTTATTTATTTATTTTTTAATTAAACTCAATTGAATTGAGTTTATCTTTATAACAGCGAAAGGCAAAACATGGGCGCCGCGTTTTTCATTTACTCTTCTCTTACGTACGTGTGCACACGCATTGTAGAGAAATAAACAAAGTTTAATGAGCATTCAAACAAAAAGGTTGTGTAATTTAAAAATCAGTGTTGCCAGAAAAAAAAATTTTCCCAACTTTTTTAAAAATGTGTGATGAATATGAAATGAATTTTTTATTTTCTTTAAATTATTATTATGAAAAAGTTCTTTCTTTTACTGATAAGAGTAAGCTTTCCTCTGTATGCACTGATGGTGCCAATGTAATGTTGGGTAAAAAAGAAGGTTTTGCTGGACATTTGAACATTTAATACGCATAAAATGTTGCCCATATGATATAAATGTTGAAGATGTAATGCAATTTCCTGACTGATTTTCTAATTTTTCGCAAATAATAAAATAGATATTTTTGGAGATTTTAAATTTTTAATTGGGGATAAGTGACGAAAGTTTTCTGGCAATACCGATTTGTGTTGAGAGCGAAGAGAGTATATTACTAATACAATTGCAAAATGTAATAGTATAGGTTGCCTTTCGCTGCTTTATAAAGAATTATCGATCATTAATTTTCTTTACAAAATTATCAATAAAATCAAAGAAGAAAAGTAAGTATTGTAAAATAAAACTTCTGGTAAATGTTGTTTCATAGTGAAATTTTTACAGATTCTCAGTGATCTTCAATTGCAACAAATAATGAACGAAGATGATGATGACATTTTTGATGATAGTGATGAAGACGAAATATTTTTACCTGACAACGATGTAGAAGACGAATCGTATTCATCATCAAACAATAGTATATAAAGAGTGGTGGTAGAAGATGAATTAGAAATGGCACAAGGTACATCAGCTTCATATTTATCTAAGGATAAAAGTGTGGTATGGAAGGAACAACCACCAAGTCATACAGGTAGGATACCAAAAAATCAAATTTTATCTAGTAAGCCTGGAACTACCAGAAGTGCCACATCTATGGTAACAGATATAAAATCGTCGTTTGATTTATTTATATCGCCATATATAAAAAATATTGTTATTCAAATGACAAATAAAAAAGGGGTAGAAATATATGGAAATGATTGGAAAAATATTGATATAATTGAACTTGACACATATCTTGGATTGCAAATTATGGCCGGAGTTTGTAAATCTCATGGAGAAAATTTGAATAGCTTGTGGAATGAAAAAAACGAAAGACCAATATTTCGAGCAATCATAAGTCTCAAGCGATTTGCGAGCATATCAAAGTGCCTGAGATTTGACAGTTCTGACGATAGAGAAGAAAGAAAACTTCGTGACAAACTAGCACCGATAAGAAGCGTTTGGGATAAGTGGAGTAATCAGCTTAAAGTTTTTTACAATCCACATGAAAATGTTACTGTTGATGAACAATTAGTTTCATTTCGAGGCCGGTGCAGTTTTAGGAAGTATATTCCATCAAAGCCCGCCAGATATGGCATTAAAATATGGGCACTGTGTTATTCCACAAGTAAATATGCCTGGAATATGGAAGTGTATACAGGCAGAGCAAGAAATACACAGCCAGAATCCTGCCTGGAATTTCAACAAAAACTTTAGACGCAGGCTTTATTTAGTAGAACTTTCCGATCAGCTAATAAATGAACATATTGGTTTTGCCACATGGACCCTCAGCCACAAATATTGTTAAAAATATTCAAGAACAAAATGATTCTACAAGTGCCTCGCAATTTTCTGGAGAAAAAAGTACAAGTACATTATTATCGAGCACTTTACCAAATAAAAGACAGCGGTGTTTCTATTGTCAACATGGAAAAAATTCGAATAAGTATTCCAATAAATGTGATTCCTGTAAAAAGTTTATTTACAAAGAGCATATGATCTTATTGTGTATAAATTGTCAAAGAAATTTTTAAACTTTTATACATTATTATTTTAAATACATATTATTTTTTAATTTTTTTTTTTTTTCAAAAAAAAAGAGACTGAATTTAAAATTTAATTTTATATATAACTTTTTTTCTTAGTAATTGCTCAGAAAGGGCTATTGTACAGGGTGGGCCAACTTGGACTGACTGATTTGAAATGCTTATAACTTTTGCATTTTTAATTTAATACTCAATTGAACATCTCCAGAACATCGCTACGACGTATTCTAAAAGTTGATCTGAAGATGTTTCCATATAAAATTCAATTGGCCCAAGAATTATTGCCGAGGGATGCACCACAACGGCTACAATATGCCAATAGAGTTCAAATCATTCAGTCAAACTTGGCCCACCCTGTATTAGTTTATTTTTTTTTATTATATTAAACAAATAAAACCACAAAACAAATAAAACCACAAAACAAATAAATTTCCTACATAAAATAAAAAAATTTTGTTTAAATTTTCCTGTTGGGTCATATTGACCCAAAGGACCATATGAAGGGCATATATCCAAGGAATGCAGAAGGGTTAAGAAAAATGAGAAGTGAAAAGGAGGCAGTAAAATTTAGTTCATTGAGTTTTGCTAACATTTTCTCATAGTTCTTCAAGATTCTTCAAAAAATGTCTCTTATTAAGAAAAATGAGACGTGAAAAGGAGGCAATATGTATATTAAAAACTTAAAATTTCCGAGTTTTACCAGAAATTTTTTAATTTTTTTTTACAAACCATCTCCTGAAAATTTTGAATAGAATAAAAAAAATCAGCCAAATCGCACCAGCCGTTTTCACTTGATGCCATTTAATTTTTATATACATATGGTGAATTTCACGTCAAGTGCCCCAATTTTAAAAATCGATGTCTTCCGATTTGGATGAAATTTGCACCAAGGTAGTACTATTGAATAGTAGGCTCTATCAGTCAAGAACTGCCGAAGTTAGAGAGGGTTAAAGTTGGACATTTTGGTCCATTTTGATCATACAGGTTTTTTTTAATGAGTGTAACTTTTCACCTATTGGTCCTAGAAAAAATTGTCCAAAGGACTTTCGATAGTTATTTCTTCAATCATTCCAAAAATATTTTTTTTTTAATTTAAAAAAAAAAATTTTTAATTTTTTTTAAATATTTTTTTTTTTCAATTTGGGCCCTTTTTTTCTCAAAAGAAAGCTTATACAATTTACTTTATAATCGCTTAATATGATGCGAGTGAGATATCTATCAAAAAAAATATTTTTTAACTCAAGAATAGGATTTTTTAATATTTGGCCTACTATCCAATAGTACTAACCTTGGTGCAAATTTCATCCAAATCGGAAGACATCGATTTTAAAATTGGGTCATTTGACGTGAAATTCACTATATGTATATATTTAGATATAGAATAATATGATGTTCACACATGCATTTTTAATTGAAATTTTTTAATTAACGCCTAATTGAATTCAATTATCCATACAAAATGTATTTACAGCCGCCTCTTCTTATTTATTTGCAAATAAAACTTCTAAATTTGTACCGCATACTTTAGGGGGCTCTTTTTATTAAAGTTGACTGGACTCCCAAAAAAAATTTCGAGTTTTTTTTTTTCTTTACAAACCATCTCCTGCGAATTTCGAATCGAATAAAAAAATCAGCCAAATCGCTCCAGCCGTTCTCACGTGATGCCATTACATACATGGACCATTTCATTTTTATATACATATATAGATTAGAGCGAAAAAAACTTAATCAACAATATATTAGACAATAATTTTCTTACTACATTTTTGTACGTTTGTGGTTTCTTTTAATAACATTTATTTTTGATAATCTTTAGTTTTCTATCCATTTCATTCTATGTTAAGAACTGAACAAATCTTTCTCTTTCCTTTAGGATACCCACTCGGGAAATTTTTCTCTAGAACTTATTTTTTTTTCTCTTTCGAAGATTGCGAATTTTTTCTGATTTAACTTAATCGGATTTTTAAAATATTGTTTACTTCTTTTAAACTTATGCAAAATCTATGAAAACTACTTATTCCAAAACAACTTTACTGGGTTTTGCATTAATTTAGTATGAGCAAATTTCCGGGAATGAAAATATGTTTATATTATTTCTTGGGAATGGCAAAAGTGCAAGAAATTAGGAACCATACTCGCCGTATATTTAAACATTTATGAAAGATTATGTCCTCGACTACAATTTTGTAGTAGTTTAGAAGATACATACATATGATTAAAATATAAAATTCACCTCATTAATAATATTCTAACTGCCGTATTTATAAAAAATTAAAGTAGACTTCAAATGTACTTTAAGAAAATTTTGTATGAAAATTTTGTCTAAAAGCACACTTCAAGTCTACTCTATTTTTTATAAATACATATGTACATAAAAGAAGAATGAGAAATATTAGAAATATAATCGAAGAAGTAAAAAATGGCCTATAGAGTGTGGGCCTTGCATTTTTCCAGCCACGTTGTTAGACATATAACTAAAGGACATATGTTTGTCATGGTATATAAGCAACACCACTTGTGACTTGTATTGTACATACTTGGATAGATGTATTTATGTATCTATATAAATGCGTCTGTATGTGGCTGGGAATTTATGTGTGTTTGTGAAAGAGCAAATATGAGTAAAATTCAAAACACTGCACAGTGGATTTAATCGGAAAATAAGTAGTTGTTAATAATAATGACTGTGGTTTCAGACTGAAACCTAAACTGAGCCTAATCCAAAACACACCATCCATTTTTTTTTACTCTCCAGATGAGTAACTTTAAAATCCGGTAGCTCACCTAGTATTAAAATAAATTAGTTTGTTTGATTTACTGAAATCGTTGTTATCCTCTATGATTTTTAGCTGGGATTTTTGCGATCGACCTTACTGTAACTGCAGTTACGAACTTAAACACAAAGAACGTGTTGCCAAAAGGCTCCTGCTGACTGTGTCATGTCTAACATCTTTGTACTCAAATTACATGCTAAATGTTTCTTAACAAATTCTTCGTATTGTTTGTTTTTTTATTTTTTTTTTAAAGACATACATAATTATAAGTACAATGCTGTGAGTATTCTATAATAATTAAAACAAAAAATTATTTATTTTCTTTCCACTGAGATGCACTAAGTTTAGAACAGTTAATTAATTTTTTTATTGATATGACTTTAAACATGAGCGCTCTTTGTTCTAAAGAGCAGTTGAAAATTTAAAATTTTAAAAGTATACAATTGATTTATTTAGCTTCCGAATAATCCATCTAATCCTTATCTTAATTAATTGAAAATCTTTAACAATCTTAATTTTCTCAGAATTACGAATGACATTGATCGGTGGCAATGTGCGGGCATCGGTCAATATCAAATGTTATTCAAAAATACTATAAAGGTTGTTACTTAAATTTAATTGAAACGCTTTACACGAGAACTTAATACCAGTAAATATTATATGAGAGCATTTGCCAGGTTATAGAAAAATCATAAACAACAACGACATCAGAACCTCTTGTAAAATTACAAATTCCAAACAAATTTTCAACCTTTTCGATATTAATTATTTCATAATAATGGATTATTTTGGACCTTAACCTGAGAATACTCTGAAAGATGTTAAATCATTGATTAATATTCAATACATATTTCTATATTAATCAAATTGTGTTATTATTATTTAAAATGAAATAATCTTTTTAAAATCTTTAAGAAATTTACAAATGTTTATTGGGTGATTGCAATTGTACGGACATTTGTATGCAGATACACGTATGAGTGAATGTACGCCTCCATAAGCTAAACATGTTTGTTTAGTCACTTACGGCTCACGGACACATTCATTTCCTTAAAAAATAACTTTTTTCTCTTAGCACATCAGTATGTATCTCAAAAGCAAAGTTAAGCATTTGAAATGTGATTTTTTTCTCCTTAAGAAAAATCCTTTTCAGATTGGATTTTATTATACCCTACACCACCATAGTAATAGGGAGGCTATATTGGATTTGTGCTGATGTTTGTAACGAACAAAAATATTAGTCCAACACCCACCTTGGGTTGGTTTATGTGGTTGTCTGCTCGTTGATTCCAGAGAATAGTATACGAGTATAATGAAAGCAGTGTCCTTCTTTGACCAGTTCATCCACCCTCTCATTACTGTAGTAGTCCCTATGCACATGGATCCAAACTAGTGTAATGTCAGTTAGACGACCTGGCTTTGACAGCTCTTCTTTGTTGTAGTATGGGATTTAAGTGACATGATGAGTGCCGCCTGGCTGTCGACAAAAATGGCTGTGTTGCGAATATTTTTTTCACATTAAATTCTACATGCTTCACTAATGGATAGTATCTCAGCCTAAAATACACTAGTTTTGTCTGGGAAACGTATCGAGAGTTTTAAACTGAGTTCATTCCAGAAGACACCGGAACCAACGCCACAGTCCATCTTTTGAGTCCTGTATAATACCTAGATATTTCGCATTGTCCGATAGGGCTAGCTTAGAGCCAAGTAGCCGTGGTAGTCTGAAGCTTGGTATCTTGGTATTTGTGGTAAATAAAACCAGCTCTGTTTTGCTTGAGTTTACTCCTAGTCAATTTTCTTTGGTCCAGTTGCTGAGCAAATTCAAAGCATTGGTCATGAGTTTACTAATCACTCCCAAAAACATGCCATATATTAACAGTACCACATCGTCCTTCTTCCAAATTGACAAGAATAGAGTTTACAACAATCAGCCTGAGTAGAGGAGAGATCACCCCACCTTAAGGTGTTCCTCGTTCAACTTGCTTCGACTTTTCGCTGTTACCAAGACATGCAGTAATGACTCTCATTTCAGCAAGTTCATTATCTAGCTGCTGATATACATTGCAACATCTAGATTTCCTTTCTCCAACCAAGAGGAACATAGTTAAAATAGAGATTTGGCGTAAATATTCTATAGAGCCAGGGGATGATAGAATCTTTTGCACTCTGCAGCATCTGCGGTAGGATTCCATCTGGTCCTGGTGATGATAATAATGATAATGTTTACATCAATTTCAGAGCTTGAAACTTTATGAGTCACTTCATCAGCAGACATCCTTGCAGCCTGGAAAGTGTTTTTTCAAGTAGAATATCTTGTGACGGATGAATATTCCGACCAGGAGTCATCAAATCTTTTGACATACATCGGATTGAAGTGTTCTTTGGACAAAACCTTACTCAGTATTGCGGAGTTATAGTCTGAATGGATTCGCAGAAATTCTCTCATGACTTCCTTTTTGCGATTTTTATGGCCTTCTTGTATGTGTTGAGTTTGTCTCGAAAAGGTTGCCATTCCTTTTCTCTCTTCTTAGCCTTTGTTTGAAGGCAAGAAATTTCAATTGTCAAGATCAAAAGTCAGTTCTCTTTTGGTTCCTAAAATATGTTTTTGTGTAATGGTGCAGTTCTATCTGGAAGAGTGTCCAATTGTAATATGAAAAAGTCCTTTTATCTGATACCCTCGATTTATTCACCTCTTCCCACCCTTTGAAATTTTCCGAACTTAAAAACATGAATGTAGGTTTTGAACCCAAATTACATATAGACATATTATAAAGATTAATGAAATCAAACCTATAAATCCTCTATCGTTGATTTTACTACTGCCCAGATCATATGCCTAGCATTGGCATCACAACCTAGGATGATGTCCTCTTTCGGTGATACAGACCTGATGAGAGCAATTACTTCTTCTGGTGGAGCAGATCTATCATGAGCCATGTAGCAGGAGGCAATAAAGAAGCTTCTCAGGGTCAGTTCGGCCTTTGCGACTGTAAGATCCGCTGAACTAAAATGAAAGCAAAGAAAGATGTTGATGTGTTTTTTTTAGCTGCAAGGCAGGATCTTGGCTTACCCTTGTCCTTCACGTATAGTATTTTTATGGTCGAGCATGACCGACTATACTTTCTTACTTGTTATTTTTTTACATTTCTTTGCAAGTTTCTATGATTCTCTTTCAGTTGATATAATTTCGCATTCATAGAAACGTGCATTTAGGTGGTACAGATTTATTTGTTAGCCTTTTTTGTCGTTAGGAACTATCATTATGGTTCAAGTTTGTATCATGTACTTAAAGATAGTTTGCATTGTATTGATAAATAATAAATAACCCGTCTTTAAAATAAATAAATATAAATAAAAATCAAATGTTTGTTTGGTTAGTTTGTTCCTTATTTTCAATACTAGGAACGAAAATGGTAGTAATAAGTCTATGAGATAAGATTGTAATTGCAAAGCTAATAACGACTTAAAAAAACTTAACAAATAGTGCCTCCCTTATATAACCAAGTCAGTGGCTATATTTTTGTGTAAAAGTCGATGTGTATTTGAGACAGTCGTAGTTTATTCACTTGTAAACTCAAATAGATTTACAACAGACTAAAATCTACTTGAAAATATTGTTCCTCAAAGGCATTTTAATCGTATTTTGGTTTAAAAACGTTCATACATATGCTAAAGGCGAATATCATAGAGACGGACAGTTAGCATACAGTAAAGTAAGTTTGTTACAGTTTATCCTTTCATGTCTGAAAATTAAGGAATATTATTTGATATCCATGAGTTATGTGACAAAAATGGGCAAGAAAAAATTCCTGAGACAATATCCCAAATTAATATGAATGAACAACTAGAATAATTCTAACATAATTTTATTTAATTTAAGGAAAATGTACAAAAAACTTGATGTAAATCAACTATTTGTAGATATCACACGGCAACAAAAATAGTGTTTTCTTTCTGCTGCGTTAGATTTAGAATCTAAATTTCAGATACATGTGATGATGAAGCCAATAAATGACATTGATTCAATTCTTCAATTAATTTTGAAAATTATTAAAAACAAAAAAAAAAAATTAAATGAAAAATTTCATAAATTTGAATGCCACATAGCAAGTGCAAGTTCGAAAAACTCAATACACTTACAGTTTTTTGATAACACCATATTTTTTGAACTTGCAGCTCAACTTGCAAGTGAATTTGCTTGTAAGTAAATTTTTGACACTTGCCGTATGTTAAAATTAAAGTAATGTTTTTAACATATTTTCGGCGTTTTACAAAAAATAATAAAGAAAAAAGAACACAACTAGATATAACACAACACATCTTAATAATATTTTAAACATTAATTTCTTGCATTTATAAAAAAAATGTAAATTCAAAATTTTGTTAGAAGTTTCTTTGTTGACGACATTTTAAAAATGAACTTACACTTGCTACATAGTGTAGCCACTGTACGAGTATACTCTACTTGCAAGTAATTACATACGAGTACTTGCGTGTGGTAATGGGGGGTAAAATAATTCCACAATGAATTGAAACATCAATTAATGAATTCTTTTTAAATAAAGCGAATTTATGGAATAACATTTTTTTCTTAAAATTTCTTTTTTAAATAAAGATTATAGTGAATTAAGCTCCAGTCAAATAAATTTATTTGAAGCTCTCGCAGTCACAAAAATTCGACTTTTTCACATTTTCAAGAATTTTTTGTTTTTAACGCCCAAAATTTAAATACATAAATCGAAACTTTTGGCGACTTTTTGAAACATTAAACTTTTTGATGTTGGATATTTAGCTTGAGTTTTGAAAAACCTGATTCGAATGTTGCAAAGACGATGTCGAACTAGACTTTGAGTTCCCAAACTCTATTGTTGCAAGCTTAACCAACAACCCGCATATTTATTTTTTCATGAAATGAGCAGATCCACCACCAGAAATTCAGTCATCAGCAAGATGTGTACATATCACCTTTTGCTACTAGTCTATCTATGATCCCCACATAAAATTAAAATTCCACAACTCTATTGTATTGTATTCTCAATCATAAATCAGTTTTTGCTTAAAAACGTTTAGCTTTAGGCAAATGAACCTTTGAATGATTTAAAATTTGATTTTTATTGCCTTTTCAATTGTATGAAATGGCATTAAATTTCACCATCTTTTATCTTTTGACACATTAACCGTGTCATTTGCACACTTGACATCAAGTTTATTCTATCATTTAAAATATGTAGATATTTTGTAATTTTCTGACACAGAGAGCAACTATAGAATAACATTTTAAGAATATAAAGCATAGTAAACTATACATATTAGTCAGGATGAGGATGGTGAAATTTAAATTATATGAGTATTAGACTGCAATAAATTATATCATATAGTCATTAAACTGAACAAATGATCAGCAGCATACAGAGAAAATTGTAATGTTTGGTTGTGACAACCGAATTTGTTGCCAATGGAATTCTTCAATTACATATTTCTAAAGTTTTAATTAATTTTTGTAAAGGTGCTCACAGCTTATTTCCATTAAAAGAAAACTTATAGAAACTTAAAAAAGAAATTGGTATCACTTAAAAGAAAAAATGTTATAGTCTAACAAACAGTCAATTTAAATACCGATAGCTCAATGCAGCGCTGTTCTTCAACAATATTTTCTGTTGAATTGTAAATCCGATTTTGTAACGTCAAGTGTCAATTTAAAATATGAACAAAGAGAATTTGTTTTAAAACGGCCACTCACAACGAAAAATAGCAGAAATGGTTAACATTAAAGCTTTCACAGCCCAAAAAATCATTCGCTTCATCCATGAATACCGGATCCATAACAAGGGCGGAAAGACACCAAAAAAAATGTTCAATGATCATGATGACAGATGGACGGACATGGCTAAATCGTCTTAGAATCTTATAAGAACCCAGAATATATAGACTTTTTAGTTCTACAACCATTATTTCGATGTGTTACAAACGGAATGACAAACGCAATATACCACCCATCTTTTTGGTGGTGGGTATAAAAATCATTCGCTTCATCCATGAAAACCGGATCCATATAAAAGGCGGAAAGGCACCAAATAAAATTTTCAATTATCATGATGAGGGACACATTTTAAGAAACCCGTTTTTTATGTTTATTTTTATTAATATCGGGATTGTTGTGGAATCTGATTGTTATCAGAATCTAAATTGAAATCGGCAAAAAAAAATGATTTTCGTGTTATTAGCTGGTAGCTTATAGATTTGCATTGTTTATTTTGGTTTTTGTTTTAGGCGGTAAAATATTGGCGCGCAATGTAAGTAAAAATAAACAAAATAGACAATTGACACAGTACTCCTACCCAAACTTATAGTTGAATCATTTCCAACTGCCCTTTGGTTAGACCCTTCTGCAAAAACCTTAATGTCGCAGCCCATAGAAGTATGGACGGAATATTTGATGATGGTAAGTGTATTTTAATAATGTCGCACAACATTTGAAAATACTTTTTATTTATGATATTAATAAAAATATTTTTCACTACACTCTTCCTTAATCAATAAAAAAGTTACTACAGTCTCAACTAATATAAATTCGTTTAAAAATTGTTTCCACAAAAATATATACACCACCAAATTGTTAAAAAATTTACTACAAAATGTAAACAAATCAAATCAGCTGATTCGAATACGGGTTTTGCTTAAACTCGAAACAAGACAAAACCAAGACAGATTCATGACAGCAATTCAAATCGGAATCGATTTTCAATACTGATAAATGACAAATCTGACTTGAATTTTATAACAACCGTGTATATTGTTTTATTATTATTAAGATAATTTTTTATTAGTAATTAAGATTATAAACCCGAAAAACTGCATTTTGGAATTCGCTCATCTGATGAATGAATTTAAGTTTAACATACGGTTGAGATGGCATGTCGAACTCTACAAAGAACACCTCAAGGCAATAGTGAAGTGATGGTGGCGGTGTCATGGTTTAAGTCTGTATGTCAGCTGCTGGTACTGTGAATTTAGCATTTGGACAAATTTAAGTACTTTCAGATTCCAAAGGACAATTTGTTGGAAAGCGCAGAGAACCTGGGTATAAGATTAGATTTTCGATTTTTCTAGGAAAACGATCCAAAACACAAACCGGGTATTGTGCAAACCTGCCCACATTTAATGAAACCGCCTAACAAAAACGATTTAAAAAATCAGTATTGAGTAGGATTTCTTTTTTTTTTTATGGAGCTTTGAAAACAAAAAATGCACTTCATAAAATAAGCTTTGAGACACTGCATGCATACAATCGAATCATACGGATGGCAACAAATTATTATTTCAAGATACCTAAAATAATAAATTATTCTTAACAGTAATTTCTGGTTACGGACGTTCTGATTTTAATAACTCTTACACTGCGTGTGTGACTACATGTTTTTTTTATTTATTTATTTATTTATAGATTAATATAAATCCTTTCAGACAAAATGAATTACTACAAATAACTTTAAAACAGTACATTTAAGAATTTAAGTACAAAATAATTTTTCTATTCACAATATCATTACTTTCAGATATATCTATAATATGGTAACATTTGTTGAAGTTTTCACATAAACGGCGAAAAGGGTCGTTGTTAGCATAAACGGATCTGTAGTACATTATTCTCAATAATTGAAAGTTGCGTGTTGGTCTATTTGGTACATTAAAATTAATTTTACCAAGCAGAAACTCGGAATTAACATCACCACGAATTAACCCAAACAGAAATGAAATACCCAACATTACTCGACGACTACTTAGGGTAGGTAGCTTAATTAGATTGAGTCTACTCTCATATGATGGTAGCACGAGTGAGTTCCATCCAAGGCCTCGTAAACAAAATATTAAAAATTGCTTTTGAACAGATTCAATACTATTAATATACATATTATAGCAAGGATCCCAAATAATTGCTCCATATTCAAGAATGGGACGAACCAATGTTGTGTATAGTTGTTTTGTGATGTATGGGTCGGAAAATTCCTTGGACCATCGTTTCCTAAATCCAAGAACACCATATGCTTTATTAATAGTTTGCGCGATGTGATCACACTTGTGATCTAACAATATTCCAAGATATATAATATTATGAACTTTTTCCAAAGTTGTTCCATTTATAAAATAGTTCGAGTCAAATTTTTGAATTCTTAAAAATTTCATGTGTTTACACTTTTTGATATTTAAATCCATTAAGTTTATTTTACACCATTGATCAATATCAGATTGAAGTAGGCGTTGACTATTAGTATTTACCAAAGTATTTAGAATTTTTACATCGTCAGCCTACATTAGTACTTTGGAATGTAAGATAACATTAGGAAGATCGTTTATAAATAAAGTAAATAGTATTGGACCCAAATGACTCCCCTGCGGAACACCAGAGGTGACATCAATGACTTTAGAAGTAGCGTCTCTGAATTTTACTTGTTGTGTTCTATTCGATAAGTAGGAGAGCAACCACTTTAAAGCTTCAAAACTAAAACCCATTTGTGATAATTTATATAGCAATATATTATGGTTTACTTTGTCAAATGCTTTACTAAAATCGGTATATATTACGTCAGTTTGCATATTGTTTATTAAACCATCATTTATCAGAGTGGTGAGTTCAAGTAAATTAGTTTGTGGAACGATGTTTACAGAAGCCATGTTGTTAGACAGCAATGAAGATGCCTGATGTAATAGGTTGTCGGTTAAAATTGTCTCTAGTAGCTTGGGAATTGTATTCAGCTTAGCAATAGCACGATAATTTGATACTTCAAGTTTGCTGCCGTTTTTGAACAAAGGAATTATAAACGATGTTTTCCATATACTTGGTAAATAGCATAACTCAATAGATTTGTTGAAAATAACCGTAAGCGGAAGGAACAAAGTTTCAGCACAATATTTAAGAAGACAGCTAGGTATTCCATCAGGCCCTAGATAAAATTAAGGTTTTAATGATCTTAAGTTTGATAACACAGTTTCAGAATGAATAAATGAGAAATGTATATTCGATGAGTGGTTAAGATGAAAAGGGTATGAAGAATTACAATCGTATGTAGTTTTAGAATATGTTGTAGCAAAGAAATCGGCGAACATATTACTAATCGATATATCATCATCGGCGCTACGGGAACCAAACTTTAAATAACTTGGGTAATCGCAAGCTCGACGCTTAGAGTTGATAAATTTGTAAAACGATTTAGTGTTAGATTTCAATGTTGATCCCATACGTGCAATGTAGTTATTATATGCCAGTTTGTTTATGTTATTGTATTGAGAACGTGCGATGCAATAGTTTTTAAAATCAACTATGGAGCTAGACCTTTTAAATTTCTTGTAAAATTTATTTTTTCGATTTTTTGCATTAATTAAATGACTATTATTCCATGGTGGACCTTTTTTATTACAATTTAATGTTTTAGGAACAGTTTTCGAAATGAACTGATGAAGTATAGAGTAAAAGTTAGAAACGATATTATCAAAATTATCTCCAGAAGTCATGGTACTCCAATTGACATTAGATAGTAAAGAATTAAGTTTCAAATAATCAGTACGACAAAAGCAGTAGATTCTTTTAAGTTTATTTATATTTCTATTTGGTGATGGTGCTAATTTATTAGAATTGGGATAAATTTCAACTTCAATAGTAGGATGGTGGATATCTTCAGGGTATATTAAAGGGGGTGAGTTACGTACAAATACATCCGTCGGCTGATTAACAAAAGCGAGGTCCAGAAGTTTACCATGAGCGTTATAAATGGGATTAATTTGGAATAATCCGCATCCAGTTAAAGATTGAATGAATTCATTTGAAACTGTAGAAATTAAATAATTATATTCCAGATGTTTGTTCCACAATAAAAATGGAAGGTTAAAATCTCCAAGAGCTAGAAATATATCAGATGGGTTTGATTGTTCCAAAACAGAAGCAATTCTCGTAAGATGAATATCATAAATATCGGAAGAAGAATTCGGAGGAATGTAGGAGCATGTTACGAGGAGCATGTTAGACGACACAATAGTCCCATATCCTCCAATACATATATGTACTCAACATTACTCCGGAATCCGAGCTGTTGATATTGTTCTATCCGTAACTGTATAAATTTAAATAAATAAATTTAAGTGTTGAAATTGCTTTTGAATATGTGCATGAGGAGCATGTATATGAATAACATTTTATTTATCCAAAGCATTTCTAATTTAGCGCCGAAAAATATTTTTAATTAGGATCTCTTTATTATTAAAATTTTACATTTACACATGTATGTATTGTATAAAATACGCACTTATAATGACGAATTCCTTTCATTGTCAGTTACCATGAAAATAAATAAAAACATTTTATTTTACGCTTTTGCATTCAAATTGACAAAAATTAGTTTTAAAAGCAGATACAGCAGACAGCATAATTGTGAACGAACTTCTTTCAGTTCGATGCCATTCACACATCCGTCGTTAAATTTTGTGGTAGCATTTACCCATTGCTTTGCGTTTCCCTCCAGCATACGAAAAACATCAAGCTTAGGAAGTAGTTGCATCAACAAGCCATTTAATTAGAAAGAGCAGAAACATGTATAAATGTACAGTACCGAGCATAAAAATGGTACTTTCTGATTTTGCTTATAATAATCTCTGACCAGACGGCCTGAGTAACAGAAATATCCAACCAGAATCGAATAAATTGAAGTTATGCAGCATTAATTTTATAATTAAGAAGCTGCTTTCAAAAGTAATGTCGCTTCATTTATTTTTGTAAATAATATTTGGTTGCACTTGTAGTTTGCAATACTAAAATGTGTACCTTTTGTAATTTTATGCCATAGAATTTGAGCGTATTAAAAAATTATACGCGTATCTAACAGAGTGCGATAAAAATCGCGCTTTTCAGGATGGCAGTCTAATATTCTGCCTAATCTGAAACAAACCCAAACATTTTGAATGTAATATCAATTTCCGAAAAACTTAATTTCTTTTATTTCAAAGCATTTTCAGCTCATTTTAAGTGCCATGAAACACCCAAATTGTGACGCCATTTATTTTATTATTTATCTTGAACTGCTACTTTTTTTTAAGAGAACATTTCTAAATCGATGCCAAAAAATGTTAGCATAAAATATAAGATTTTATATTATATTTATTATATCGCTGGCTTAACATGTAAAGGCTCTAAATCCACTTTTTTAGAAATTGAGATTTTGATGCAGTTGTTTTCAATAAGTAAAAATCAGAGTACGGAAACAAACAATATGAAACGTTTGCTTTCGTTTTGTTTGTTCTTTGCAGTGAGTAAAACAAAAACCAAAAATTATCAATGAGAATGATTGTGCCATTTTGTTTTGTATTGTTTTTGCTCATGAGCGCAAAAAGTTCATTAATATAAACGTACGCAGCTAGAAAAGAAAAGAATAAGAACAATATTGAAACATTCTGAGAAAAAACGTTGGTAATTGATTTACTCATTACAGAGAATGTACTATACTCTAGCTACTAGTCTCTAGTACATATGCACATACATTTCATTTTTTAAATTTAATGAAAATTCAGCAATATTTTTTATAATATTGTGCTCATTTAATTTTTTGTATATTAAGTCCGCTAAGTATCGGATTAACAATGATTTGGAATGGCCGGTCTTCCGCCAAATGAAGAGGTCTACCACATTTAGTAAATAACTCTATTAAAGCCATTTGTAAATGTTTTTTTTAACTGTACAAGACAATTTAACCGTGTCACTTTTTATTCTATTCAAAATATCACTACCTTTTTTTGAAGATAGCTGTCATAACCACTACTGTGAGAAGTTTTTAAATGTCGCTCCAAGTTTCCAGCATGTTTACTTAATAATTTATTATTACAATTTTCATTTTTGCAAATATGTAACATGTTTATCATCTACAACTTCAAAAAATGTCCGTAACAAATCATTTTTTGGACGAGGCATTGTGGATTTTGCTCTTGATGTTACACTAAAACAACCAAACAAGAACTAAATCAATTACAAAAAAAATACGTTTCTCTATTTGTTTTGTACTCAAATGTACGATTGTAACGGTAAATTAAATAATGCAGATGAGTGAAAAGCCAATTGTTTCGTTTTCTATCTTTGTCATTTGAAAAGTTTTTGTTTTGTTTTTGCTCATGTACAATACAATTTAAAAATTTTGATTTGTTTTGCACATTTTGAAAACGTTTGCGAAAGGTTTTGTTTGTTTTCATACTCTGGTAAAAATACATCGATTACAAAAAAAAAAATACAGTTATCTCATTTGTTGTTGTTGTTTTGTAGTGATGAGTAAAAGCGCTAAGTCCAATTTATCACATCTTTGTGTAATATCTCACTTCTTCCAATGTTGACATATCAACTGTTTCGCGCGGAATAGTCTGAGAGTCCAACCAATTGACATAATATTATTTCTCAACACCATTGAAAGTCATGACATTAATCGTCATGATATTACTTATTTGGATCATTAATTTTTTTTAACAAATTTAACAATGTACAATTTTGTAAAAATATTCGCCCTGGCCGTGGAAAAGGCGATTCCAAAGTGACGGACATTCGAGGAATATAATACACACCAAATGGTAAAATAATTTTTAAACTTATATTTCCTGATGAATTGGAAAATCTCCACCAAAAAATAAATGAAAATGTAGTCGTACTAGAGTGGTCGGATTGACACCAACTTCATCAAGAAAGAAGAAAAATAAAGACTAGAAAGTGCGAAGAGTTACAATATCTAAAATCCACTTTGCCTAGAAAACACCATAGGTAAATATAATGACGATTTGCCATATGAATAAAAATAGTCGTCGCCAGTTATCTTACTTTTAAATCCATTAAAAATTTAAACTAATATTACTTTTTTATAACAGTAATGAAATAAGACTGAATAATTTTTGTTTTCATTATGTGCAAGTATATACAAATATCGAAATTGAAATTACAATAATCATGTTATTCATATTTTGGAATAAATTCTGTTTCTTTTTTTACAATAATCAAACATATTATACCTTTTTAAATAACAACAATAAAAAAGCAACAAAGGTACACTTTCATTGTAGTAAGTAAGAAATTTAAGAAAAAGATCTAAGTCCATGAAGACATACAAACTAAGCAACAGAAAAGGCTCTAAGTCCAAAAAAACTTTTATCTCGGCAAATACTTATTTTTTCATTTTGCTTTTACGCAAATAAAAAACAAAGAAAAATACAAAAACAAATTGCATTTACAGATTTCAAAAATGTTTATTAAAAAAAAAGTTTGATTGTTTTTGTCTCTCCTGTAACATTGTTAAATATGGACTTAGAGCCGTTACATGTCAAGCCAGCGATATTCAAAACTTGTTTGTTTCTCCTTCCCATAATCTATGGTTTTCCTCCAAACAAAAGTTCCGGTATTCGGACGAATAGGAAATTCTTGTATGAAGCAGAACCCGAATATTCGGTCGGACTCTAATTATAATTTTGTCAAAATTATTACTTTGTAAAAATTTTAAAAATCAAGTTAATTTTCTTCTAAATGATTTTTTTGTTGCTCAAACTGACCAAAAATAATTTAAACACAGCCAATGTGCACAAACGAAACCCGTTATAAGCAAAATTAGTGCGGTTTAACATCACATACAGGGCTGTCAGATGAATTTCGGCAAAATCGTCAAAATCTCAATAAAAAAGAAAAAAATCGTCATTTCGAATTTGAAAAATCGTCAAAAATATCGGAAAAATAAAGAGTCACTATTTCTACTAATATTTTTCAATTTTTATTTGGCTGAATATTCTTTCGACATTTTGTTAAAATAGGAGAAGTTTCTGTAGAATTTCCCCGTTGAAATTCAGATATTGTTTCCTTTAAAAATTTAAGTTCATGGAATTCAGCATTTAAAATTGCATTTTATATTTACCAATAAAATAAGTAATTTCTACAATTCTGACTTATAATATTACATATATGGAATTATTATACTTAAACTCAGCAATTGGCTTTAATTAAGAAAACATCACTATCAATTAGTTTTGTTCTTGAAATATGTATGTATGTCATGTCATTAAATGAGAAAAATAGTTGTTGTCTCCAAAAAACAGAGAATTTGGTAACCAAAAAAATTAATAAACCAAACAAATGGTAGAAAATTTTAATAATTCAGAAAATCGTTACTTTTAATAAAACAAAAATATCGTCAAAATTACGAAAATATCATTCGCATAGCATAGCGTTGCATTCTTTATGTTCGTTACTGTATATAATATTGAAATGTTAACTTTGATAAACAGATCTGTCATTTTCATGCATTTAAAAATTTCAAAAATGCCCGTAAAACATGCACTATAATATAAATACAACAATGTGCACTTTTAAACAAATTTAAAATTTTTTAAAAAGACATACAACATACAAAATGGTTGCAAAAAAAAACTTTAATACATTATATTTTTTGAACCGAATCAAAGGTCCAAAGATCAGGAAGAAAAAACGGGTTTGAAAACTCTAAATTAAATTGAAAATAGTATTACGAAAAACTACAATAAAAAATCATTTGGGTTAATTCATGTGAGTTTAATAACGTATCAATTTAAACTAATTATGTATGTACTATAAATAATTTTATGTCAAAATTTAAAAACTTAACTAACAGGTGTTCCCCTCTTCAGCTCACCAAATACTGACGTCAGAACAAACATATTAGTCTAAAACTAAAATTATGTTGGAAACATAGTTGCTCCAAACCAAGGAGCCACGCTAATGAATAACTTTTGTATGTTTCTGTGTGTGAGTCACAAGTACCAATAAGGCAATATATTTGTATATAAACAAACACATATGTATATATACCCTGCCAACATTTTCTATTGCGGAAGTGACTCAGAAGTGACGCTAAGAAGTTGAAACTCATCTTCTGCAATACCATTTTTTGATCGTAGAAGTGTCTTCCGTATTGAGAAGTTGTACCCCCCGGAAGTAACTTCAAGAAGTCACTTCAGCGTAACTTCAAAAAGTCACTTCAGCGTAACTTCAAGAAGTCACTTCTGCTTAACTTCTTTTGCTTTTGATTTTTTTTTTTGCCTTTACTGATAATACACTCATATTGACTATGGGATAACAAATATGTAAAAACTACAACAATAACAAAACAAAACCACACTTTATCACTGACCGACCACAGCAAATGACAAAATAAAACTAATTTCGATGATGTCGAAAACTTCTTTTTGGCATTCTTTTCATTTCTTTTATAACGGGACATGTCATTTTCGGCTGGTGTTGTAAACAACAAACAATCTTCCAAACGTCCTCTGGATGATTAAAAGACGACTGCAATGTAAATTGTTATTGTTATCTTCCAATTAACGTCTGGAAGTGAGTAAGACGTAACGCCTTTGACGATGGACGATGAAAGAAACTTCCAATTGCTGGCAGGGTATATGTATGCATACATACATATGTACATACAGACAGAGTATACGAGTATTTATTTATATTTGTTTCTTTGTGCCCTATTTTCATGAATTTGTTCGTTTGTTTGTCTGTTTGTTATATACTTGAATAGTAATGAAGTATTCTCGCTTCAAAATGCTCTTATTATTGCTTTAAAGTGGCTCTTATATCCTTCATTAAGCAATAATTTTCATTTTCCCTGGATTTACTAAATCTGCTGCATAAAATTAATAGATAAAATACTTAAATAAATACATACTCGAACATACACAAATGTTTGCATGCGTAAATGTAAAATGTATGTAGGTATGTATGTATATAAAGAATTTATTTTTTATACCTATATTAAAATATTTCGTCGAGTTTACGTAATGTTAAAGAATTCCCACAAAAACATGAGATTCGTGAATTATTAAAAATGCATGTCTCTGGGTTAATTAATATAGACAATGCAAGAATAAAAATTTTTAAAAGTTGAAAAATGCGAGAAAAAAAGTTAGATTAAGTCCATTTGCCCTTATTCTTATACTTTTGAAATTTAAATGTTAGAATTACTAGTACCATTAAAAGCAGAAAGTACCAACATCAAATGTTTCTCCATTTTAAATAGGTATATTTTCTGCCTACAAATCTACGTCATTTGCTCAAGAAAAAAATTATGTGTGTTAAAAAGTATCAAATTGTTTCTATTATTGCAAAAATATCCAATTGGAACACCTTAAAAGTTCCAATTTCTAAAAAGTACCAAATACCCATTTGATATTTTTATAATTGCAGTAAAATTAAGACACAAAGAGAACCAAAAGTGCCAATAACAAATCAGTGCTTTTTGGTATTCGATAAAGAATTGTCTAATAGCTTTAGCTAAAATTCAAAATCTGTAACAATCAAATTTATTTTACTCTTTACTTTGCACTTACACGTCAAATTTTTCAAAAATCTAAAGCAATTTAATATCAAATGGTCTGACTTTAATTAGTGCTTTTAAATTTGGTGGATTATTACATTATTTATAAAAAAGAAACAACACAATACAAACAATTATGACGCTAGAATGTTTATAAAGGAAAACAAAAAAATTTGTTTATTAAAATTGCAATCACCTGTTTTCTTGAATGTAATTTGAAACACACAGTATGAAAGTATTAGTGAAAAAGTGTGAGTGTAATAAAATTTGAAAGACAAAACTTGAACGTGTAACCCGCAAATTAAATAATTAATTAAAACAAATTCTAAAACTCTATTCATTGACTGCTGTAATTTACATATCGTCACCTAAAATGCCCAAAGACGTAACCCTCGTTATCATAATTTTACAGGAGAAGCAAAAACCTTATAAAATGAAAACTGTTTAATTGAAAATCGCGATATTGTCGTCTATCTTAAGACAAGATGTGAAGAAATCGCGATTTTCAATTAAACAGTTTTCATTTTATAACGTTTTTTGCTTCTCCTGTAAATTATGATAAGAGGGTTACGTCTAAATTAAATGTAAAACATATTTCAATTAATTTTAAAATCGAATTTTTCTTTTATTTTCCAGATTATACGAGAACGTTTGCCGGATTATCCAGAGCGAAATAGTATAGTTTGGAATACAGCACCAGGTGCTTTGCTTACGCTTCCAACATTTGGTGATAGTTCGAGGTATAAAAAAAAGTTAAAAAGTGTCAAACGGAAAGTCTTTAATTATTTTTGTTATTTATTTTTAACCTGAAAATAATGATTTTTGGATTGTTTAACTTGTAAATGTTATTTGTATTTATCATTTAACGGAATGCAAAAATCTATGTAGTCAAAAAAGATTATTAATCAGGTCACAAACGTATTTTGTTTTTTAAATTCCAGTTAATTTATTAATTAATTTATTTGTCTTGGATTTTTTTCTTTATTTCTTTGTATGCCTTTTCAATTGTTATTAGTTATTTAGTCCTTGTTTTGAGAGGATGTGAAGAATTAAATACATTTACAATATGTTTCATAGATGTTGACTAACAATAAACAATTTTTCCTAAAAATGGTCATAAAGTAATGCAATTAAAAAAGTTGGCGGGAACATTTCCAAGGAAACTACTATATAATTATAAATTTAGTTTAACAACAGAATATCAGTACCTATAGTTATATTTGACATCGATTTATCGATTTTAAAGCGATTGTACTAAACAAATATGCATTTCATTAATATTTTTGTTTAATTAAGCAAAAAAATAATTTAAAATCATTGAACTATGGAGATATTTATTAAACAATTGTACTTAATTTCAGATTTATGCCCTTCTTATTGGATGATATGAATTTGAGAACCAGAGACAATTATACAGCCGTGATATATGTTCAAATAGGTGCACCCTTGGGGCCTAACAATGCACTTTATAAACTAGTCAAAACGATAACAAAGAGTCAATTTGTAGATAGAGTAAGTTTTATTTTTAAATTTCGCAAATTAACTGGCGTTAGTATTCATTTTGTTTCGCTTAATAGATTATTGTTTTATGGGCGGCTGACCGCCCGATTCCATCAAAAAAACGTTGGCCTCCAACATACCATATACCATTCCATGTGATATCACTTGGCAGCTCATATCAAACAAAATCGGTTGTAGCTGCTGCTGCTGTCTCTGCTGCTAGGGGAGATGCAGTTAAAGTAGGAAACGATGGTGCCTTATATGGTCGTTCAGCTTCCCAGCACAATAATAATAATATTAATAATAATAATAATAATGCACGTAATTCACCTGATGTCGATACGCCAAACGACAACGACGCTGAAACGACCAATGAACGTCCCAGCATATCCCAACGATTTTATCCTTATGACGAAATACAAACTGATGCCGTACTTTCACTGGATGAAGATGCCATTCTTAATACGGATGAGTTGGATTTTGCCTACACAGTGTGGCGTGATTTTCCCGATCGCATTGTTGGCTATCCTGCTCGTGCTCATTTCTGGGATGATTCCAAGGTTTGTAATATTGCTGCCAATATCTTAAACATATTGTCTCAATTAGTGTTCAATTTAATAAACGTTTATTTTAGAATGCTTGGGGTTACACATCAAAATGGACGAATTACTATTCCATTGTTCTAACTGGTGCAGCTTTTTATCATCGCTACTACAATTATTTATACACAAACTGGTTGTCGCTATTACTTCTGAAGACTGTGCAGCAATCTTCCAATTGTGAAGACATCCTAATGAACTTTCTTGTATCACATGTTACCCGAAAGGCCCCCATTAAAGTAACACAGCGCAAAGGTTATAAAGATCGTGAAACCGGTCGTTCTCCCTGGAATGATCCTGATCATTTCATACAACGTCAAAGTTGTCTGAATACTTTTGCAGCCGTTTTCGGGTAAGTTTTCAAATTCATTATATTAGTAATAATTAAATTAAATTATAAATCTGATTCCTTGCTTAATTTAAGTTAAATTGTACAGCAAAGTTTGCACTTCTTTTCTTTCGACTTTTTAAACTACATACTTCTTATTATCTTTCGATAAAGCACTTATTTTTAATTTCAATATTCAATAACGCTGTACAACGGAAGCAATATGTCTGAATTATGTTTTTTTGTAGTAATATTTATAAATTCCTGATGAAAGTTTAAATGATAAAATCAATTAAAATAGTCGTAAATTTTATTTGTTTATAAATAATACTTAATTTATATTTAAATATTTCATTTAAATACTTTTTATTAACATTTTTAAAAATGATTTTTTTTTTGTTTTTGCAGTTACATGCCACTTGTACGTTCCAATATGCGTTTAGATCCCATTTTATATCGCGATCCTGTATCAAATTTGCGTAAGAAATATCGACAAATCGAATTGGTTGGCAGCTAGCGTTCCATAAATAATAGCTTATAAATCTTCTATATAAATAATATCCAAATCCAAGATACGTTAAATAATTGAGTAATAATAAGTTTATTGAATAATGTTAGTTAAAATATTAAATATTTTATTAGTTTTCTAAGCATAAAACAATAACAAACCAACAAAATTAAAACACAAATAATAATTATAATAACAACAATAAAACAATGATTATTATGCAAAGCGCGTCATAATGAAATAAAGGTGCCGTAGTAAATATTAAGAGGAAACCTCTAAAAACAAGCAACAAATTATAGAGAAAATAAAGACAAAAACGCTTAAGAGATTCATTAATAAATGCCATATCTTAAAAGAAACAAAAACAAGTAAATAATTAATTAAAAAGTAAATTATTAAAAATAATAAAATAACACTCACACCAACACTCATGAAGATGCAGATAGAAATCAAATGTTAGAATGACACAATTGATAATTTATGTATTTAATAACAACAATTACAACACTATATACTTATATATACATAAACATATAATACACCTTTTGTCTGTTTCTGATTATACGTAAAATTGTTATTTTAATGTACATAGTACATAAAAACACAAGGTCCACAAAAAACACAACCACACATGTGTACATAGATACATACATATACTACTACATATTTGCTAAATTCAGAAAAAAAAAAACACAAAACAAAACAACTTTATCCTTTTATATATTTTTATACTTCACAAACCTCTCCAATCCCATACACTTGGTGAAAATTCGTAAAAGCAAATCTAAATGTAATGTGAAACAATTTCCCTCAATATTATTGCAAAGATATTGTTATTAACAACCAATCTAATAAATGCATTCTTAATTTTTTCGGCGTACAATAAATAACTTTAACTTATACCCAATACTTATGATGGTTTCTTTTCATGGAAAAAACTGGCTACGTTTCCAAAAAAAAAAAAATAAAATAAAGTACTGAATGTTTATTAAAGTACCGAAAATGTTTCCAGAGAAGAAGACGTGGTACATATTTTTCTTATGACAACAGTATTTAGAATAATTATGCCCTTATTCATAAAACTTACAACAGGTTGTTTATTCTGTTTCGGGACTGAATATTCAGAATTTTAGAATTAGTTGCAAAACAATAAATTTATGATTCTTTGAAGTTGTAACCAGCTTAATGGACCCAAGTGAGCTGTGCCTTTGGTCGCCGCTTGTCAAACTAAACTAAACATTAATAACGTTATTTCACTATTTCGCCTGCATATTTTTCGTGAGGTAAATAAATTATTTGGTTGGCTCGTATATAACATAATTTCTCCGACTGTATTTTACAGCATACAACTTTAGCAAAAGTCGAATGTCATCATCATCAGTTTTAAAGCTTTTTTCGGTCCACCATCTTAAAAGACGGAGATAGATAAGACAAACAAAATTCAATTTTGCCATATACATACATATGCACATATATGTATGGAAATGTAGCAAAATAATACTAGAAAATTATTATTTTAAAACACATCCATACATATGCTTCAGATAATACTTCAAAACCCAGGCACAATTTAACATTTTGCAACAAAACTTATTAATACAAAACAGAATGCACATAAAATACACAGAATGTACAATATTAAAATCTTCCATAAACTCTTCGGGGATAAACTTTATTCACATTTAATTCGCTGCTCTATTGGAATTCACTGTTTGTAGTAAACTACAAACCTTGCAAGTTTATAAAAAATGCTACAGTTTGCCAGACCAAAACAACTAAATAATGAACATGCATGCAATAAATTTATGTTAAGAAATTTTGCAAGAAAAAAATCATATTTCGTTTCGGCGTTGAAAAATTTACTACATACATTGTAAAGTGATTAATGAAAAACAATAAATAAAATTAAACACATTGGACAATAAATAATCAAATATTGACAATGAGAATCGGAACGATTTTCTGTAAAACTTGCAAATCCGGCAAGTACAATTCCAACTACTTAACATACGAAACATTACATTACAATCGGTTAACGTAACCTTAAGTCTAGAACAGGAATATGTGTATTAGAAATTAATAAAACAACTCTAAAAGTACACCTTCACACATTAGCCAAAGTATAAAAACAACGTTACAAAATCGCTTCATGCTTTCAATGTTGTCACAATTTTCCAACCAAAATAATTCGCGACTAGTTTTTTCCAAAATTGCAGTTATCCAATAAAATACCAACCGATATAAACCTTAAGAAAGAACCTTGGTTTCAATATAATATCAGCAAAGGCTATTGACAGATTGATTAACAAATATGTAGTCTTTACTGAAATTTAATTTTAAATAGTTATTTATTATTTATTAAGTAAATATAAATATTTTTCACAAATCGAGGGTTAATTATATCAGATTATTGTATTTTTTTGTTTTGAAAGAGTTACTTATTCCTAAACATGCACATACAACATACATATTTGTTCAATTCACAATGTAC
Organism: Bellardia pandia; assembly: GCA_916048285.2. NCBI lineage: Eukaryota > Metazoa > Arthropoda > Insecta > Diptera > Calliphoridae > Bellardia > Bellardia pandia. Next base: position 68,972,924 of record OU696533.1, read on the forward strand.
AAATGTCGTCGGATTTTACATTAGTTGTACAAATGTGTTTTGCAATAACTCTTAGTTTTTGCTCTTTATTGCGTTTTGCAATAAAATATAATTAAAATATCAAAACCTCTAATTTATTTTTTGAGATAATATTATTAGATATTACTATTCCAAATTCTTCATGGCTTTTGTCCAGGGGTGTTACTCTCTATTGCGATGCGAAAGCAAATGCGATGCGATAAGCGTACAATTTCGCATCGCAATAGAGAGTAACCCCCCAGATTTACATATATGTATATCTTGATATTATTCGACAAAAATATGTTTCATATTGCTATTATTTGTTTCACAAGGACAGCATTAATTTATTGCGTAGGTAATAAAACACTTAGCTGAAATTCGCTAATTTATATAATGAATTTATTGCATACATATTTTCACCAAAAACAAATATTGACAATTTAGGCTATATAGATTATGGTTTTCTTATTTTTGTTGTATTGGGAGATTCATTTAGACCTTTTTTATTTTAAATAAAACAGTTAAAATTGAACTGGATATCGAAATCTTTATTATTGCCCGAAAGAACGAAAATAAAAATAGTTTAATTTAAATGTTGGCCGAGTGTTGCAAAAATCCTACTTATCACTTGGGTTATATATATAGTACGTAACCATACATCCCGCATTTAGAATTTTTCCGTTTTTTAAACAAAAATCTAAATTTTTTCAGTTTTAGTTCCGTAACCATATTTTTCATCTAATTTGTTTGTTCCATCGTCTGTCTGGTTGGTTGTCCTTGCGCGCAATGTACATATCGCAATTTTTAACATAATAGATAAAATTAATTTTTTGAATTTAGCAGAAAACCTTAATGGACTAAATAAATAGAAATTCGCCAGTTCCACCTAATAAAATTGTAACTTATTTTAGTAAAATGTGCATGTACATATATTTGAACACACATTTATAGTGATTGAAAAACACAATAATGAAATAAAATATGAATAATCAAAAGTAAAACAAATATATTTATTTGTATTAATCGATTATTCCCCATATAGGTAGAGTATAATTGTTGAAAATATTCATTATTCGAAATTTAAAATTTCCAAATTCTTCGAGTAATTATCCATAAGAGATTGTTTGATTATTCGAATGGACACCCCATTATTTAAATTTATAATTTAAAGTTTTATTACAATTAACTTTTAGAGTATTTTGTTTTTTTTTTAATATAAAATTGTTGAACTTTTAACATAATATATACTGTTTATTATAATTTTAATTTAAATAAACATTTCACAAATTAAAAATGTTTTAGAGTAACGAGAAAAAGTTATCTATTTATTTTCTTTGTACAATTTTTGCAATATAATCACTGTGGTTCCAAACTTGAATCTAGTTTTATTAAATTATTTAGTTCTTTTTTATACCCTACACCACAATAGTATTGTGTATTTGTGCTGATGTTTATAACGTCCATAAATATTGGCCCGTCACCCACCTTAAACTATACCTATTGATTCAGAATCACTTCCTGAGCCGATTTAACGATGTCCGTACGTCTGACTGGCTGTCCATGTAAAACTTGTGCGCAGAGTACAGCTCGCAATTTTGAAGATATTTCATTAAAATTTGGTACGTGATATTTTTCGGCCCAAGGACGGATGGGATTGATGAAACTGGTGGAAACCGGTCAATTATTTCACCTGCCCCCATACAAATGTCCCTCGAAATAGGAGTTCAACGAGTATAAATGTTGGAATTATGCACGTATCCAAATCACATCTACAAATTTTATAACGGTCGGTCCATAATTAGTCGAAACTCCCATATAAGGCCCTCTACATAATTCACTTTAACCGCCATAAGTATTTTAAAAGTTTTATATCGAGACAAAGTTAAACATACATAATATGTATTTATATTCACAGAAGTCATGGCACTAAATTTTTGTATGATAGGTCCATAATAGGTACTATTTCCCATATACATATACTAGGTGTAGGGTAGTATATGATCGAGCTTGACCGACTATACTTTTTTACTTTTTATATATGTACATGCATGCTGGTCGTATGTAGACTTTTGTCAATGCTTTTTGTTTGTTTATTATGAATAATTTTTAAAGTTTACATTACAATAAAAATTTTTTTGGGCATATTAATAAAAATAGATCACAAACATTCCGCGTAGTTCTCATAAAATGTCCAATATTGTGGTCGTATGTAGAGTTTTGTGGGTCACTGTATGTACATATGCATTTGTTTAAAAAATCTAAACCTTAAAAAATATAAAGCTTTGTAAATTCTAAATTCTATTAAAAAAATATATTTTTGCAACACAAGATTAAAGTTAATGTTTTATCAATTATATAAATTATTAACGTTAAGTTAACAAATAGAATTTAAAAGTTACAAGATAGCTTTAGATGCTAGTGTTATATTTTTGTTAAAGTTTACATATGATTGATCAAAAATCGTTGTATTTTATAAATTCGCTTGAGGTCTTTTGTTAGTCATCTTCAGTTAAAAATAATCTAAAAAATATATATTATAATTTAACAAATTTCTTAAAATTATGTTAACAAACAATTAACTTTAAGTTTAACGCAGTGTTGTCCGTTGTTGATGTCTTAAGTTTCTTTCACTGACTGCTGTCCTTTCTGTATATTATTATTTTTGTATTTGTTCATTGCATTTCTTTGTATGTGAGCGCAATTAAGGCCCAACTATAATATGCATAATCAAGCTTAAACAAATTGCAAAAGTTAACGAAAAGGCTGTCAAATGCATAACTAGTTCAGAGTTAACTTTCAGGTGGCTACAATGACTTTGAAACTTTTTGTCCACAGTTGCTCATATATGTTTAAAAAAAATGTTTTTATTTTAACAAAAAGCCATTAAATGACTATATTTTATAAATATTATTATATTATTTTATAATTAAAAGAAAACTTCGTACCCGAAACGCATAATTTTTCCTTTTTTTTTAATTTATCGGCAAAAGTACTAAAATGTACAGCTGTGGCAGCACTAAATTGTAAATAATAATAAACGTTTACATATGTTTTGTTAATTTTCGTGTTGTGTTTGCAAAAATGGAGAAAAAACTTAATTTAAATAATATAAAAATATTAAAGTTAGCGCTTGAAGGCCTGTGCACATTAAAAGAAATAAGTGAACTACACTGTAAATTAAGAAGACGCTCTTGATCTGTCAGAGAAATAAACCACGACAGAAAGACATTTTTGTTAAAATAAAAAGGGTCTGTTCCTCTTATTATAAAGGCACTTATTTTTTTCCACATTTTCTATTAAATTTAAAATAAATGTATTTTCTTATTTCTCCATTTTGTTAAAAACACAAACAAACAACAAACAGCTGATTCCGTACGGAATATGCGACCAGTTTCGCTTTTTGCTTAAGCAAATGACAGTTGAAAAACTTAACGAAAAGTTTCGTTAAGTACATTATAGTTTGCCACATACAATTTATATGTGTTCGCACGTTTGCTTAAGCTAGCATATGCACATTATAGTTGGGCCTTTAGTCTTTTATTGTAATTTTAATTATAATGAATTTATAAATAAATATGCAAATACAAAAACGGTTTATCAAAAACCACAATAGTTTAAAAAATTAAGTAACCTACAGCGATGCATAGTCATTAGATGGTCTTCGGTAGTCACTTTTTTTAACAAGCTATACAACATTAATACATTCTTTAAAATCATTTTTATTTCAGACATAAATTCAATCCACTAAATCAGGAAAAATGTGAGCTCCATAAAGAAAAATATTAATTTAATAAGATGTGAAGTTTGAGTTTCGATGTGCTAAAACAAATGCACTATAAGTTATTTGGTTCAGTAGAAATTTTTTTGAAATTTTGTAAGAAAAATATGAGCGAAGATTTTTTAAAGATCTTACGTTTACCTAGTGAAAACAGAACGACCCATTCATAATATATTTTACAAGATACTACCGCAATTTTATATGTTTAAGTGTATTATTTATGTGAATTGAACAATTAAGTTTTTTTTTATCATTTAGTAGTATTATACATACATACATACTTACGAGTATGTCGCAGTTTTTAAAACTTTTTACTTAAACATTTTTATTTGTTTTCTGTGTGTATGTTTTTATAAATTTAAACTACTACCGATAGGTATGTATATTGTATGTAGATATACATATATGTATACAGTGTCATGCAAAACAATAGCAACAAACTCTATATTTACAAATAAATAGATATTTCCGGTATATATTTTAATAAGAACAAAAAACGATTTCCACATTTTATTTATGTATCCATGAAATTAAACTAAAATTATTCAATTATTAATATAAAGGTATGCAAAACAAAAATAACAATTTAGTATTTTTTATAGGATCCTTTATTTTTTATTACTTCGGCACATCTCCGTGGCATGGATTCTATTAATTTATTTATTACTGATTCGTTAATACGTTTCCACTCAGCTTCCAAATTTTCAAAAAGTTCATTATGATTTTGGAATCGCTTTCCCGAAATACTCCTTTTCAATATTCCAAAACAGTTTTCAATGGGGTTCAAGTCGGGTGATTGTGCCGGCCAATCAAAGACTTGACCCCCATTCTCATCTAGAAACTCTTTCACCAACGTCGATGTATGTTTCTTGTCGTTATCGTGTTGAAACACCCATCGAAGAGGCAAATTTCACTCAGCGTGTGGTATCATTTTCGTTTCAAGGATGTTTTTATAGATGAAGCGGTCCATTATTCCATCAACTTTGTGGAATGGGCCAACTCCATATGTCGAAAAACACGTCCATACCATTACGCTACCTCCTCCATGTTTAAAACTCATTTTGCAATTGCGCGGTTCAAGCGTTTTGCCAGGCAATCATCGATCTGAAGTCATGCCATCTGAATTGATTAATGCCCCTATTGCCGTTCTCAACTCAACTAAGTTTGGTCGTCTGTCAGTCAACCCGACTTTAACTCTACTGCCCCTATTGCGGTTCACAACTTTTTTAATAATTTGGTCGTCTTTCATAAATCGGTATTGCCATTCACAACTTAAATGTAGTACAGTTAATGTAGAGTTAAAGTCGGGTTGACTGACAGACGACCAAACTTAGTTGAGTTGAGAACGGCAATAGGGGCATACATTAACTCTACTACATTTAAGTTGTGAATGGCAATACCGATTTATGAAAGACGACCAAATTATTAAAAAAGTTGTGAACCGCAATAGGGGCATAAATTAAATTTTGATTCGTTACTAAACAGAACAGTTTTCCATTTCTCTACAGTCCAACTCTGGTGTGTTTTTGCAAAATTAAGTCTTAAGAAGTACAATAGCGAATAAATTAAAAAAATAAATCATGTTTATAGTAACGTACCTTTTGTCAGTAAAGGTTTTTTGGCTGGCCTATAACTTTTTAAATTATTTTCTATTGCACGCCTACGAATTGTGCTATCGTGCACATTTAAGTTTAGTGCATTTACAACTTCACTGGAAGTGGCAAACGAAATTTTTTTGAAAAAGTTGTATATTTTTTGTCCTCACGCGCATAAGTTTTTCGTGGACGTCCTCCTAAATGCTTTGCAGACACATCTTTTGTCGACTTATACTTTTTTAACAATCTACAAACTATGGATCTATTTATATTATATTTTTTTGCAACAGATGCTTGCGTTAGTGCCTTATTTAAATCCTCAATTATTTGGGATTTAAAAGTTTCACAATATTTATCCGTAGCCATTCCGATTAAACTCATCACCACAAATAACAATCAGAAACTAAAGGCCCAACTATAATATGCATAAGCAAGCTTAAGCAAATTGCAAAAGTTAACGAAAAGGCTGTCAAATGCATAAGCAATTCAGAGTTAACTTTCAGGTGGCTACAATGACTTTGAAACTTTTTGTCCACAGTTGCTTATTTATGTTTAAAAATTTTTTTTTATTTTAACAAAAAGCAATTAAATGACTATATTTTATAAATATTATTATATTATTTTATAATTAAAAGAAAACTTCGTACCCGAAACGCATAATTTTTCCTTTTTTTAATTTTTCGGCAAAAGTACTAAAATGTACAGCTGTGGCAGCACTAAATTGTAAATAATAATAAACGTTTACATATGTTTTGTTAATTTTCGTATTGTGTTTGTAAAAATGGAGAAAAAACTTAAAAATTTAAATAATATAAAAATATTAAAGTTAGCGCTTGAAGGCCTGTGCACATTAAAAGAAATAAGTGAACTACACTGTAAAAGAAGAAGACACTCTTGTTCTGTCAGAGAAATAAACCACGACAGAGACATTTTTGTTAAAATAAAAAGGGCCCTTTTATTATAAAGGCATTTATTTTTTCCACATTTTCTATTAAATTTAAAATAAATGTATTTTCTTCTTTCTCCATTTTGTTAAAAACACAAACAAACAACAAACAGCTGATTCCGTACGGAATATGCGATCAGTTTCGCTTTTTGCTTAAGCAAATGACAGTTGAAAAACTTAACGAAAAGATTCGTTAAGTATATTATAGTTTGCCACATACAATTTATATGTGTTCGCACGTTTGCTTAAGCTAGCATATGCACATTATAGTTGGGCCTTTAATTATTAAAATTGATACAAACAAGTCCCCGTTTACACAATCGAACATTTGGAAGAAAAACATTGAGCTTGTTAGAAAATTACGGGTGGGGAAGAGAGAATCAATTTTGTGTTCGGTACTCGGTGAACATGCTTTGTTGACATTTTCTTTGCTGGTATTTACTACAAATTATTACACAGCACGAATAAGAGAAATATCAAAAAGCAAATAATAATGAAATGTGCCTGACAACATTGTTCGACAGTGTGACCGCGAATGAAAAAACAAAAGAGAATTCCAGATGTTTTTCTTCCAAATGTTTGTTTTGCAGAACATTGTATATATATGTATGTATGTAGCTCGTTCATACATACACTAACTACATACTTGTTAGGTTCAATTTTAAATATTTACTTTAAGTAGTACAAAACATTTTATAATAAAAACAAATCATAAACATAATTATAGTATATATTGTGTTCTCTATTTACTTTCTCGTACATTAATATGCAAATATTTGACCTTTTTTTTTTTTTTTTGTAAATATTTTGATTTTTTAAACCCCTTTCCAATGTGACTATATATGTATGTATTTTAATTCATAATTATTATGATTATTTGAATTTAAACATTATTCATTCCATGAACAATTTATAAAAAGTGCAATGTTTGACTTTGGCGTTTTAGATTAAGTTGATATTTGGCAGAAAAAAACTCCCGATTTCATTTAAAAAGAACAACAAAGTGTTGAACTTTTAGTATTTATACGATATTTCTATAGAGTCCGGCCGAAATCAGTTTTTGGAGGTCGAAACTGAACCGAAACTAATATTCGGCCAAAAACGCGATATTAAGCCTAGTCCGAAACAAACTCATATTTTCAAAATGTACTATTACCATAATTTACAAAAAAAATATATTTAATTTCATAACATGTTTAGATTTTACAATAAAATATAAATTTTTGTATTCTATTATAATAGATTAATATTAATTATATTAAAAACTTGTATCAGCTTAAAAATTTCAAAATTTATGTTTAGGCATTCTGTTAAAATATGGGCGAATATCGAATATTGGTATTATGTTATATATTTTTGGCGTAACCCAAAACCGAATACTTACTTGGTCAAACTCATTTAAATATGTTTGATTAATTTTGTGCAACGTTTAACATTAATGCGCCTACTCACCACCACTAAAAACAAACATTATGCGCAATTGCAGAGTTGTGATATAAAAAGCTTTCTTCTTTCATCACCTTTACTTCTTCAACTATCCCCTTTCCAAAGAAAGTAACGCAAATATATATTAACAAATATATTAATTGCCTGAGTGTTACTTCTTTTAAAAAAAAAAAAACTTAATTTTATATGTATGGTTTATTTATATATTAACATTAAAAAATAAAAATCTAATTTCCAAAAAATTATGTGGAATTAACGATATGTATTAGGGTGGCCCTATTTGTATGAAGGAAATATAAAGTGGCAACGCTCTCAACCAAAATGAAAGTTTATTTTCTTTGAGGATACCTTTTCACAAATTGGTGGTATTGGTTCCCCGAAGGGGTTGTTGTTGTTGTATCAGCTAAAACATTTTCCAATATTTAATCCGGGGGTTTTGCCAGATCCAGTCCAAGAAATTGCGCAACTTCCAGTGGGTGAGGCTACAGATCTTCAGGGCAAAGTGAAGTAGGGTTGGCTGGACAGTTGAATACGTGAAGTGTCATGAGGCCTTGACCAAATGCTGGGCATAAATTGAGGACGCTGGGTCTATGCGGGACCAGAAGGCATTAAGGCTGTTTGCTCCATCAGGATCTAAGTTGTGCCAGAACGACTCGTGTTTTATGCGGCAGTAACCCCAAGGGGTAATATGTCCTGGTGTGATTCCAGAACATTGACGCTGTTACAATTCTTGGGAGATATGGCGATACCGGTGCCATAAGCTTGCACGGGCTCGAAACTGGTTAGAGTTTGATTGCTTCACCCCTTTTAAACTCGCAGCTGACCAGAGTCTTATCTAGGACTACGGGAACAGTTAGAAGCCCGGACATTCATCACCGAACTTATAATTGGTAAGATCCCACAAATTTTTCTCTGCTCTAGACAACAAAGCCAGTGAAAGTAGTAGAAATATAAGGGAATGGCAAGGTGAATTTATACTAGGTGACAGCATAGCGCCAGCTGATTATTCATGGTGAAATTGAAAATGTCAAAAAGTTGTTTACAAATAGTCAAAGTTTATATAAAAAAAAAACTTTTTGACAGTGACGAAAGTTTTTACACAAACAAAAATGCCTGTTGTTCTTGCCTTGTTGTAGCAATGCTGTCACCCATGGTGAAATTAAATACCAGGTGACCGCATTGCTACAACAATTACAACAAGGCAAGAACAACAGGCATTTTTCTATATGAAAAACTTTCGTCACTGTCAAAAAGTTTTTTTTTTATATAACTTTTTGGCATTTTCAAATTCACCATGAATAATCAGCTGGCGCTACGCTATCACCTAGTATATAAATTCACCTTGCTGTCACCTAGTATTTAATTTCACCATGGGGAATGGTGCATAGCTGCCAGATTTGACGATTTTTTGTTTTAAAAATAGCAAAGTGGCGATTTTTTCATTAAAAGTGACGATTTTCTGAGTTACATATTACAATTTTCTACCATTTTTTTAATGTTTTTGTTACCAAATTCTCTCTTTTTTTGAGACAACAACTATTTTTCTTATATAATATCATAAATATTAAGAAGAACATGACATATTTCAAAAACAAAACTAAGTAATATTAAAGTTTTCTTAATTATTGACAATTTTTAAGTTTAAGTATAATAATTTTAAATAATATTGAGTCGGATTTCTACTATAAATTACTTATTTATCTGTAAACATAAAAAGCAATTTTAAATGTTAAATTCCATGTGCTAAAATTTATAGAGGAAACAATTTCTGAATTTCAACGGGTAAATTTTTAACTAAACATCGAATATGAATATTCCGGCAAATAAATTTAAATAACAAAACTACGGTATTCTTTGAAAATAAGTACCTGGGGCCAAATTACCGCATTCGTGATCGAATGAGCTATCGTATCGAAATATGATTTCGATATCGAAATTATGATAAAATGTACTAATTTTCTTACTCAATATCGAATGCCATAATATCAGATAAGAAAATTACGATAAATTTTACTCGTTATCGAATGCGGTAATTTGGCCCCTGTACTCGTATATGATGGATTTATTGGATTCTATACTCAAACTGTTATTTAGAACTTAAACTAAATTTTTTTGACACTGTAATACCCTAGACAGACATAGGATTTTCATACCATATAAGTATACTATACTACATGTGTGTTAACTTGTACTACAATTAATATGGTATTCAGACATGTATTTTTAATTGAGTCAATTATTGGTTAATTAAAAAGTGTTCACACATGCTTAATATTGCTAATTTAATTAGCGTTTGACAGCAGCTGACAAAAAAGAATACAATTACAGTGCAATCGCGAAAACGTCAATGCTCGTTTACGTCAACATCCCAACACGTCAGCCCTTTTTTTACATTACCTACTCTAAAATTTTATGAAATAAATAGAGAGAAAGCTCTCTTCCAAGTGTTGGAAAGAAAAAAATAACAGATTTGGTTGTAATATTATAATTTTCAGCCTAAAAATATTCTTTATTAATTTAAAAGCGAATCAACTGCCATTTTAGTTATTACTTATTACAGGGTTGTATTTTTAATTTTAACAATTATTAGAACAATTAACTCTTAATGAAGCAATTATCTTAATTGAAAATGTTCAATTAAAAATGCATGTGTGAACACCATATAAACCATAAAACAAGTTGGTTTATATCTGGTTTTAATACTTCGAAAATAATAGTGGTATAAATATGGTATGTTGTCTGTAGCTGTGTTCAATAAACCTCTCACAAAATCGATTGTCAGTTCTTTTAATGACAGTTATATTTTATTTAATTTCTTTTCATGTTTTTTTTTTTTTTGATCAAAAGTAAAAACAAAAATACTAGTATATGTTATCCATGTCTGTCAAGGCAATTTAGTTTCAAAAACCATAGTATTTGTATTATGGTATAGAAATCCTGTCTAGGGTATAATTTAACCTGAATTAATAAAATATGCTAAATTCAGATATTTATTTATAAAACACTGAAAGTCTTGTTTCACACTCTTCAGTTTTAGCTTGTTCAATTCTCTTTTGAACTTGCCATTTCATTTACACACGTCAATTCAATTTTCGTACTTTTTAATGCAAATCAACATGCATAAAAGAAAAAAACAAAAGGAAAGCTCCCATTACCGCTCACAACACTAATGGCGTTTTCTTTTCTGGCAAAAATGTTACACGTTTTTCCCATTTCGCACCTTTTTTATTTTTTTTGTGTTCTTTTCTGAAAAAATGTCAATACTGCTAAAGTGTAGTGTCTTCTTTTCTGTAACAAAAACAGCTGTACATGAAAATAAAGTGTTACACTGTTGTAATTTTATGTTCTATTCTGACCATTAAAAATGCGACATATTTAAAATGTGGGGTAAACATTATAAAAATGTACATAATAAAGGGGTAACATTTTATTTCAGAAAAGAAAACACCATAAGTATTTTGATGTCGTAAGTTGTAAACTGCGATTACGATTCACAACACCTATCGGCTTAATCTTATATAAATGCATGTTGTGTTGTAGTCAAGACAACACAACATTTTAGTGTTGTGAACGATAATCGGGGCCGAAATAAGAAAATTGACTAGTACCGTCAATTTTGTACCCATTTTGTTCTCTTTTCCCTTCTCGTCCAAAAATACTTGCCTTGACGAGTCAGAATTGAAAAGTGTGAAAAATATTACACAAGTTGTTTTTAACATTATATGTTTCTTATTTAAAAAGTTAAAATTTATGTATTTTGATATGTATTGTACAAGAGACTTACAAACTTGAATTTTTATGTTTTCGTTTAAATAAAAATTTCAAAATGCTATCAGAAATAGTGACTTTATTTTTGCGATTTTTTTTGACAATTTTTTAAATTCGAAATGACGATTTTTTTCTTTTTTATCGGGATTTTGACGATTTTCTCCGAAATTCATCTGACAGCCCTGGAATTGTGGCATATATGTGCTGACGATCCGCCCTGTAGAGGGCAACCGCAGTAATATCTCGTACTTGGCAGTAGTAGTCGGTCAGTGCTATGTTGCGATTGCTGCTTTTCTAGTAATACATAGTCTTGGGTGATGCTAATTGACTAAGCTATGGATGGCAGAGATTAGATAGCCCAATCTCTTATGCAAGGGGCAGTCGTTGCAGTCATGTACGAGAAATTGCATATTGTATGTTCCTGGCAAGTTCATACAAGAATGCTTTGTGCAAGACATACATTCTTGCAGAACGTAAGCCGAGTTCACCCGCGTTTAAGTGCACGAGTACTGAGAGGTTAGGCCGTTAAACTTGAACAAATCTGTTGATATTGGGAAGCAACGAATAACAATTTTTAATTCTTAAGGTTTTTAAGTTTTCATAAGTATTTCTTAAAAAAGAATGATATGTACTTTTGATATTCTTTAAAAGGTCTTTGCAAAGCGACCTTTTCCAATTAGGTACTAGCAAAAGTATGCAATTGTTCTAAATATATGTGCATAAGTATGTAATATTAATATGCAGTCACTTATATGCAACTTTACCATAAATTTACGTAAATTTAATTATGTATTTAATTTAATTATTATTTGATTCATATTATACAACATGTTAGTGTATATATGTAGTTTTTTTGAAAAATACATAAAAAGAAAGAACATGTCTGCGGACATTTTTTAAACAAATAATTTCATTGTTTTGTTTAAAAATACACCTCGTACATAACTATTTACACGATTATTTTGTGGTTTTATTTGTTTGTTGTTTGTTTTGTAAATATGAAACCATTGATGTGAAAAAAACATTTAGTTGAATATTTTAACAATTTAATAATAATCATCAACAATCGTTTTTCTATACAAAAATTAAAAAAAAAGTTGTTTTCAATAATAAACGTTGGAAAAAATAAATTTAAAATTACCTAAGCTATTCGTCAACGAAATGGAACTTTAAAGCGTGAAACAGAAACACATTCCACATGAATTTTCTAATGCACAACAATTTAATCAAAATACCAATTTGATATTTGGCCAAAAATGTATCGTCAACAATTATAAATCTATAAAAATCTAAATTACACATATTGGGGTCTTAGTGTACTTTTCAATTTTTGGTTTAATTATTTTTTGTCATTATGTTGGTTTCGCTATATTGAATTTTAGGTTCAACTTTATTCCCAAGGATAAAACTCCTATACTCATCGTCATCAAAAAAGGTATAAATAATTTAAACAACTTGCATAATTTTACATGCAATAGCGATTTGTTTTAATAATTTTTTTCAACGAAAACATGACTTTTGTTATAATATACAAAACTTATAATTATAAAATACTAGCTGACTGCTCGGTATTTACTAATGATTTGTAATTCAAAAAATTTCGCTTATTAAGAAAAATTGAGAAGTGAATTTACCTAATTGCTTACTTTGTTATTATTTTGAATATGCATTTTAAACATTTGTTTTAAGAAAGTTAGTACATTTTTTAGTCATTCATATGAAAATTCATACAAGGTCCCTACGGACCTTACTGCTCAATAGTGAATTAGTATTAAAACACTAATAACACTCCAATAATAGAAGTCATGAAATATGTGGTCATTCTCCCCATCCGTTTTTAAATGGCACTTGTTTAAAAATGTAAAAAGTCCGCAGGGACCTTACCGCGCGTCGGAGGGTTAAATGTTTCTAGAATTTCTAAAAAAGTATTCGTTCCTATATCAAACCTTACAAAATCTAACTCAGTGTAACATCCTCCTATCAAACTAAAAAAAATTGTACCAAATTTTGTAGGAAAAGCCCAAAACGACAGCACATTTCCGAGATATTCTACATTTGTCAAATGAAGTGGAAGTGAAATTTTCATTAGGTTTGTGTTCTAAATTTTGTGAAAATGATTTAAAAAGTAAAATATCATTTTCAGTTTGGTTCATTGTAGAATAAAATTTTCACTCGTTTTCTAGAACGCCATAAAATGTTTTATGTGGAATTGTAAACGAATTCAGTATCACTTCGTAGTAGAATAAACAACAAAGGGGATCATAAAAAACTAAGAATGTTTATATTTCCAAAATTCATTGTTTAGATCATTTATATTTAGAATTACGTTTGATCGCTCGTTTAGGAGTCTTTTTAAAATTAAAAAATGTATTACAACAATAGTTATGTACAAATGTATGTATGAACGAAGCTGTATAATACATATGGATATCATCTATTGTATGCAGTGCTGATATTCAGCCGGTTCGGACCGGTTCCCTCGAACCGGTTGTTAAAATTTTAAAAATTTTCCGTACCGGTTGTTGCATATTCACCCTTATCGTGAATAAAAATTCCACATGAAATTTGTTCCCTATTATTTTTTAACATTGAATTTTAATAGGAAAAATGTGAAAAGGGAACAAATTTCATGTGAAAATTTTATTCACGATAGGGGTGATTATGTTTTTTGCTTTAACGGTTTTATATAATGTGTGTTTATCAAGGTGATATAGTCTCGGCAACAAACACAATATTCTTCAGCTGTTCATTGTCCAAACGTACAAACAAATGATTTTATTTTGGTCATACGTTGGATTCTTGGATGATGATGTTTTCGATAGCGTTTTCTTCAATCTTTTGAGAAAAAAATAAAACAATTTTTTTTTTACTTTTATTTTGCAAAATCAAAACTATTTTTTGTTAAAAACGTAACTTTTTTTGATTAAACGAAAGTTTATATCATTTGCTTCAAGAGGCTTGTGGTCTGTTACTGGGATGCGACTTTAAAATGTTCGCTATTTTTATCAAAATTTGGCAAAAATATATTTTTTTTTAAGCGAACCGGTTGTTAATTGTTTCGAATATCACCACTGATTGTATGCAGATTAGACCGACTCACAGAAAAAAGTGATTATTTTTGAATGAATATACACCAAGATAACGTTTACAAAGTTCTTTCACACCGCATGTACAACGATTTATTATTTGATTATAAATCAAATTCTAAACAGAGATTAATACTTCTTAATCATATGTACATTTCATTTATTTAATTTATAAATTTTACTCATAACGTCACTTCAAATCTATTTTCGAAACGCCCTAATGCACAAATACTCTGTACTATGTAGAATGGAATAGAATAATGTTGCTACTAGATTAATACTTTTGTCAGTGGATGATTTTTAATTTTACTTCTCATTGATTTTATAGATGAGAACAAACAGTGACAGAAAACAAATATAAAATCAGTCATACTACATTCACATCTGTAAATCATAAATGTAATATTTAAATAAAGTAAATATGTATATCGTAATGATTAACATGGTTACTTAAATTTCGTATCGCATGTTTTACTTTGACTTTTCATGAGACACTGCTTCAAGATGTTTAAAAAAAGTTATTGTTTTGACAGTGGATCTGTTCTTTAGCCGTACTGTCCGTATGTGGAATAAACTACCTGCAGAAGTATTCCCTGTCACTTTCAATATAGGAAAATGTACGCAATTCTCTCTATCCTTCTTCTATAACCTATTTCCATAGATGAGTGCTGGTTCAAGCAAAAAAATAGTAATGCGGAGCGAATATAGGATTTGTGCTGATGTTTGTAACGCCCAAAAATATTAGCCCAACACCCACGATCAACTCAGAATCACTTCCTGAGTCGATTTAACGATGTCCATCCGTTCGTGTGGCGGTCACTGTAAACGCTTAAAGTACAGGTCGCAGTTTGTTTTTATAAATGTCCTTCCGATATATGATCATATCGGTTTATATATATATCCAGACAAATTTCGCGAAAAATAAGTTTTATATAAACTTACGTAACTATTTTAAAAGTGTTGATATTGAGATAAAATTCAATGCAAATAATTTTTATATGCACACAAGTAATTGTGGTCCCATATAAGCAGTGGTGATATTCGAAACAATTAACAACCGGTTCGCTTAAAAAAATTATATTTTTGCCAAATTTTGATAAAAATAGCGAAAATTTTAAAGTCGCATTCCAGTAACAGACCACAAGCCTCTTGAAGGAAATGATATAAACTTTTGTTTAATAAAAAAATAGTTTTGATTTTGCAAAATAAAAGTCAAAAAAAATTGCTTTATTTTTTTCTCAAAAGATTGAAGAAAACGCTATCGAAAACATCATCATCCAAGAATTCAATGTATGACCAAAATAAAATCATTTGTTTGTACGTTTGGACAATGAACAATATTGTGTTTGTTGCCAAGACTAATCACTTTCATAAATACACATTATATAAAACCGTTAAAACAAAAAACATAATCACCCCAACAAATTTCATATGGAATTTTTATTCACGAGAAGGGTGAGTATGCAACAACCGGTTCGAGCGAACCGGTCCGAACCGGCTGAATATCAGCACTGCATATAAGGGTCACTTCTGAAAATTACTTTAACCACCATGATTCTCTTAAAAATGTATGAGCGGCAAGCGTTTTTTATCTGTCAAAATTTCTCATGCTCATACATTTTGTATGGAGCATACCGAAACAACGCGGCGGCAACGCTTTGCTATTGGAAAATCCGATTTTGACAAGGCGTTTCAAAGTGAAGTTAGTTGCAAAAGAAAACAAAACAAACAAAAAAGATAAATAAAACAACAATATCTAGCTGTAACAATAAACAGGGTTGTTTTATTTATTTGTTTGATAACTCTGTTTTTATCGTTTTGACATAACGTGGCCGCTTTTGTTTAGGGAAGGGGTATCAGCGTTTACGCTCAGCTCTCAGTAAAAGAACGTGCCGCTTACCGCCAGTATTTAGGGATGGCTCTATGTAGGTATCCAAACGAAATTCAACATTATATATTATATACGAGTACATACATATCTACATATGTATATGCAAATCATTTGGCCTTATTTTATGATGATAAGTAGTCACAGTTCCAATATACATATGTCCAAATAAAGTTCAATACAAATAAGTTTCATATATGCAAATGCCATGGTCCATAATTAGATATAGCTTGTATTAGTTGCATCAATATTTTACAAGTGTATCGAGATAAAATTTAATGCAAATAATTTGTATATGAACACAAATCATGCTGCTGTCTTGAATGATAATCGGTCCATAATAACTCATAGCTCCCATATAGCGCACAGTTCTGAATAATGTTTGCTCATATATTCGGTGTAGGGTATTATATTATCGGGCTTGACCGACTATAATTTCTTACTTTCACGAGGGTAATAAGGAAAAATTATTAACATTTGGAGTATGTATACATGTATCATTTTAACAAAATAAATATAAAAATTTAAATCAAAAATTAAAAATTTGTCTATCTCTCAAAATTAATAGAAATTACGAATAAGCTAAATACTTTTGTGACCTTTAAAACATGATGCTGATTACTCAGCATTGACTGTTTCCATTTCAAACCATTCAGATTTCTTGGCGAAGTTGTAGAAGTATTTTAGATCCATCCTTGATAGCTCCTCCAATCATGATAGGCAAGGTGTCCCAAATACACGCTCTCTCATTGTTGTCTCTTCCACCCCTCGTTATGACAGCTCCTACAGTACTGTATACCTAGTCCAAATCTGCAGTGGCCTGTAAACACAGAGACAATAAGCCTTATTTTGTCACGACGAAATCTAAACAATGAATTCGTCCTTCCCTCATCATAAACGGACCAAATTGACCTTGCAATAGAACAAGTGGTCGCATTCGACCATTTTTCCTGAGTAAGTCTAAACAGTTCTCTCAGAACAAGAGCAGAAATCTGGAAGCCTGAAATAGGATATAATTCATTACAAGTTTAAAATTCGACTCAAATAATCCTAATGGATAATTGTGAAGAAAAGCGAAACGCGTCCATCGATTTTCATGATTTATGTCTCATTTTGTTTAAAGGTTATGTGAATTTACGTGAAAGTAATAGGAATTGACACTTTTTTCCGCTTTGGATTTTTTATGAATTTAAAAAATAAAAAAAATTAATAAAAGTTTGATATTTGACCTTTTCTTTATAGAATCTCAAATTAATAAATACTCAAGCTCGAGGTCATAAGTTTTAAATGTTTTTTTATAATTTATTTTAATATTTCCAATATTTCGATATTCTTTGAATATCTTCATCAAAATTATAAATAAGAAAAAAGAAAAACAACAACATAGTAAGTTAAAAAATATCAATACAAATACAAAGCTCACAAAAATTCAAAAAGAGTAATAAACAATATCAACAAGAACTTACTAAATTTTATAAAAATCACACAAAAATACTTATTTGCTATGTAGTTTTCACTACCATCGTCATGATTGTACTGAGTTTGGGTATCAGCGTTGTCAGTTTAGGGGATTTATCCCCAAATTGAGGATTTTTTTCGTGATTTGGGATAAAAATTTCATTTTGGTGATCCGGGGATTTGTTGGGGATGACAACACAATTTTAAGGGATTTTTGGGGTTATTTTTTTAAAAGTGATGGTAACAAGAATGATTTTGGAGCTAAAAAATGTGCGTCTGGCAAGTCTAAAAATGTGTGTTATTATTTATAGTGTATGGTATCTAATAAAAAAGAAGTATGTAAATATTTTAAAAAAGTATATTTTTACCGTTTAAAATTGCTGCAAATACTAATTTAATAGATTGGTACCAGAAACCAACGGCGTCTGGAAGGATAATTAATTTTTATTCGAGACATCCCAAGAGAATAATAATAAATACAGCCTCAAACATAATAAGGAGAGTTTTAAACATTAGCGACGAAGAATTTCATAATGACAACATAAAAAAGATAAAAGACATGTTACATAACAATAATTTTGCGACAAAAATTGCAACAAAACTTATAAAAGATTTTAAAAAACAAAAGACACGTAATTTTGAAAATAGGGAGTCACCCACCATATATAAATCGTTGACATATGTTCCAGAACTGTCAGAAAGAATTGTAAGATCTCGTCTACATAACGCAGAAAAGTATAGAATGGCTTATAAAGCAGGTTATAATCTTGGACAATTATTTAGCAATACTAAAGATAAAGTGAAAATATTGGAGAAAGCCAACGTCGTATATAAAATACCATGCAACGGGAAAAATTAGGAAAATTGCAATAAAGTTTACATAGGGACTACTAAAACAAACTTAAAACTAGAATATCAAGCCATAAATCTGATCAACGTTTTTTAAAAATTTCGTCACAAAAAATTGCACTTTCAACCCACTGTGCCAGTACTAATCACTCACCAAACTTTGATGATGTACGAATATTACAACAAGAACAAAATTACAAACGACGCTATATGTTGGAGACGCTGAACATTATCAATACACCAACAACTATGAATTTTAAGAGCGATTTGGAGAGTGGCTGAGCAAAACATAAGTTGACAATTTCCCCTATGTGATAGTTACTAACTTAAAATCGAAATATCTCTATTCCTAGACGTGATCCAGCGAAACGCCGGGACACGTATAACTTCTTTTTTACCGATATAACTTTCCCCGGTAGTTTGAACCCTTCCCGATCACTGACCCCTACCATTTGTCTCACAATGTAATGCTATGAAAAATTGGCATCTTTATAAATCTTTAATGAATGATTTAAATGTAATCCACTGATAAGTTATTTAAATACATAATTCCTAATTTAAAAATCAATTGCAAAATGACAACAATACCTTGTTGTCTTAACATAGGCATTCTTCAAAAATGTTTCAACGTGTTCAAATTAACTTAGTTTAATTCGACACATACATATGTAATGACAAATAACTTACGTACTCGTAAGTATGCATAGAATGACATAATTTTCCATTAAAAAAAGACAATAAAAATAGAAGCAAGGCGTTCGTTAATTCGAAATAAGTGGTTAAGTAAGGTCGTTTTGGTTTTTGTTTTTCATTTGATTTTTTAAATTACATATCAGCAGTATCTTAAAATCTTCTAATATATGTAATTTAAAAAATCAAATGAAAAACAAAAATTATAATTATCTACAATATAATTTTCACCATCACTTTCAATATTAGTTTTTCGGAGTTAACATTTTGATTACTATTGTTTATGTAAATATTATCACAGGTATCAATAACGAACATCCCAATATGTAGTATATTTATTGATTACTAATGGGATTTGGCCAATATTTTCGCAGGTATTGACAATATAATTTCGGTTATGAAATCAATTCAGTATTTTTACTAAATAACAATTATTTTATGTCACTCCTTCTACCAACATTAATTAAAAGTATGTATGTACTTTCTTTTAGAAGTATAACTTCTTGCAGAAGCATTTTTTTTTAATTTTTCTCATGAACTCTGAGAATTGTGTTTATAACGTAAAAGTGTAAAACATTATTACATAATTAAGTTTAAAATTATGTACAATTTATAAATTAAAAAATTAGAAAAATTCTTTAAATAATTATTCGTGAGAAACTATTGATTGTTCTAAAATGGATTTGAAATGGTTTAAAAAAATATTGTGTTGTGAAATATAGAATTTTATATATATTTAATTAATAAATACATATTATTTTATTATTCCAGGCATAGCCGGGAAAATGTGCATCCATGGATGTTTAGATTATTCCTTCTTGCCGTGAAAGTGGCGACTATTATTGAATATGTTGTTTAGAAATGTTGAATTTCATCCAAATTCAAGATTTTTGTTTTACATTTTTTAATTTCGTCCATATTTATGAGCTTGAAACAAAATCCTTTAAGTTCGTTTAGTTGTTTTAATGATTTTAATATTTATCTTTAAAAAATTTAAATTTTAAAATTATTAAATATTTTGCAGATTCATAATTACCTTTAAGAGTTTCGAAAAAAAAATAATTGAGATCTCCTCACTATACATATTTACACAGTTAATTCTTAATGATACATATATACAGATACACAACATACTCATACACACATGTACACAAATTCAAACACTGAAATAAATATTACATATTTACATACGAGTAGAATTTTATAAAAAATATACTCTATGAATTGGATTGTATTATTATAAATACATATTCATATACACATACACATAAATATTAAATGTATGGATAAATTTATTAATTAATAATTTGTACTATAAAAAATAAATTTTAAACAATGACATATACATACATACATATGTACACAATTTAAAAAACATATACAACAAATACAATATACTCTTACATTTTATATACATTTACATGTATACAATGAATGTACATACTTATTAACATATTTAAATTATTTGTTTTGCTTATGTTTAATTATGTAAATATTATTTGGATTTGTTTACATTTTAGTATTAATTTATTAAATTATTTAAATGTAACGTGAATGACATCTGCGTTGGACGTTAAACATTTAACAAAATTAAACTAAGACAACTTACTTGATTATCATCTTTTGTTAAAAATTATTCACACTTTTAATATTACGTATGGATTTGTAAATACATAATCAGAAATATTTTGTAATTTCAAGATTTACTATATGTTTAAAAACACTTCTACCAGACAAAAATGCTTTCGCTTGCATGCACAAGCCAATAGTTCTGTAATCTTAGG
Source organism: Bellardia pandia (assembly GCA_916048285.2). Lineage (NCBI taxonomy): Eukaryota > Metazoa > Arthropoda > Insecta > Diptera > Calliphoridae > Bellardia > Bellardia pandia. The sequence continues at coordinate 68,994,212 of OU696533.1, forward strand.
TAGAGTTTTCGAGATATTTTGACATTAAGATTTTCATTAAACACGTTTTTTTAAAAAGTTTTTATAAGTAAACTCATTTTTTACAGCTTTAAATTAGGTTAAGATTTTACTTGTTACATATTTAAATTTCAAGATTCTCTTTAAGAAAATAACAAATTCTAATTAGGTTCTAAAGGGTGTCCCAACTAGAACGCAATTTTTAAATGACTGATGCAGTAATTGAATTGTTTCTATGGCTGTATGACATGTGGCGCCGTCTTGTTGAAACCACATGCCCTCCACATTCATTTCTTCAATTCTAGGCAAGAAAAAACTGGTTATCATTTCACGATACCGAACACCATTGACCAGCGCTTGACCGGCCTCATTTTCATAAAAAAAAGGTCCAATGATACTTCCAGCCCAAAAACCACACCACACAGTGACACGTTGAGGATGGATTTGCTTCTCGTGAATCACTCGAGGATTTTCCTCACCCCAAATGCGACTATTCTGCCTATTGACGAAGCCATCAAGATGGAAATGGGCCTTGTCACTGAAGATGATTTTATCGGCAAAATCAGCATTTTCATGTTGTCTCTCCAATACCCAATTAACGAACTCCCTTCGCTGTCCATGGTCAGCTGGCTTCAGTTCCTGAGTCAATTGAACTTTGTATGCATGAAGATGCAAATCTTTCGTCAAAAATTGCATAGTGGATTTAGAGACACCAATTTGCTGAGCTCGGTGTCGAATTGAGGTGGATGGTGTTTGAGCGACATCATCACGTACAGCTGCGACATTTTCTGTCGATCGACCTGGTCGATTGTATTTACATCACTAACAGACCCAGTTTCGGCAAATTTATCCATTAATTTATTTACAGTTGACTCTTTTGAAGCATTATTGTGACCCCAAATTGATCGCAATTTTCGAACTGCAGCCGCAAAACTTTCACCATTTTGGTAAAACAATTTCACAATGAGAATGCGTTGTTCATTCGTGTAGCGCTCCATTTTTACTAACCTCGTACCTTCTACTAGCTAACAATTGTTCAAATGTCAAACAATGACACTTCGAATGGCGCCAAATTTAAAAATTGCGTTCTAGTTGGGACACCCTTTATTAGGTCGAGTAGGGTATTTTATATTTGTGTAATTTATTTCAGGACATGTTTGTTTTTGACATACATATGTACAAGGTGAATTTATACTAGATGACAGCATAGCGCCAGCTGATTATTCATGGTGAAATTAAAAATGTCAAAAAGTTGTTTACAAATAGTCAAAGTTTATTGTTTGTATTGTTGTATTGTTGTATTGTTTGTTTCTTTATTTTATGCCAGATGTTTTTGACAGTAACGAAAGTTTTTACACAAACAAAAATGCCTGTTGTTCTTGCCTTGTTGTAATTGTTGTAGCAATGCTGTCACCTAGTATTTAATTTCACCATGAATATGTATGTCCTAATATATGCAAACGAGTATACATATTATGTACAGTGGTACAGGAACTAATGTTATCAACATTTCTTGTAAAAAAAAACTATTAAAGAATATGCTTTTGAAAAAATTAATGAAATTCAGTTTTCATAATACAGAAAAGTATTAATTCTTCATAATATATACTTACATACATAATAATAAACGTGTAATTCCCCAAACATATGTAGGGGAGAGGGGGTACGTTTATAGCCGGGGCACCTTTGAACTATGTTGATAAAATCTCAGTTTAACATTTTTTCCGACCCTTAACCGAGTTTTTCAAATGGCAACCTTGTTTTCTAGCAACGTTAACAACTTTTGCTAGTTTTTTCAGTTGTCGACCGAATGTAGTTGGGTGAACAAGTTTTCGCATTGCCATTGTAAATTTTTTTATTTTTTTTTTGTAAGAGTGTACAAAGTATTCAGTGATCGTTTTCTTTCGTGAAAGAAATTTATTGCATTCCAAAATTTATTTCAAACAAAATTAAGGTAAGGTATTTGATATTTATGTAAAAAAAATATTAATTATAAATTTCAAAATAAAAAGTAAAATAAAAAGTAAAAAGTTTTTTCGAGCTCGAGGCCAATAATTTGTAAAAAATTATTTATTAAATAATTTATTAAATTAAAAAAAAAGTTGGAGAAATCAATATTTAATTTAATTATAAATTTCCGTGAAATGGCATGCCAGTTCAGGTTTGAACAAAGAAAAACGTGGCACCTTTGAACATGTTAATTTATCAACCGAAGTACCAAACATTGTTGATTCTCTTTTTTTTTTAAGAACAATTATTATTTTTAGTTGAACTGTTAATTTTACAAATTTTGATAATTTTAGTTGGGCTCGAGTTCATTAAGTTTAATTTTCATTAAATTATTATTTTTACTGAAGGTAGGAATTGTTTTTACAACATGAAATCTTATTAAAATTTAGAGGCCTTTTAGATGATGCAATTAATTGCATGCAATTTTTTCCATTCTCTTTTAAAATTGCTACGTAAAATGTTGTGCATTTATACGATGCAATTTTACGTGCAACAAATCATGCAACTTTTTGACGTTTAATTACACATTCCTCTTTAGTTTTTCATTCGCAACAAAGAAAACAAAATTTTAAAATATATGTAAATATAATATACAAAAAATATATGTACATATGTATGTATATAAAATAATATACATACATTTACATAAATACAATATACAAAAATTTTAAAAAATATAAAAAATGGAAGATTTTAATACAGAAGAAGTAATTGAAAATGTTCTTGCGCATTAATTTTTATAACGCACACTTCAAAGTCAGAATAAGAATAAAACAAAATAAGTAAAACACAAACGATGGTAAAAGGAAATGTAAAAAAATTGCATGACAAACGAAGTCGTGCAACTTTTTCTACCCGTCTTGCTTCTTTCACCCGTTCGCCAACAAACATCAGTTGCATGCAATTAATTGCATGCAAAATTGCATCGTCTAAATGGCCTCTTATTGATAATTTTTCTTGGCTGAGCTGGGCATCGAACCTGGGTTGAATTTAAATGTTTCAAGAATCACCACATTCTTTCATCAGAATTCTTTGAGTTCTAACCTCTGCACCACTGCGGTGCCTGCTAGCCAACAGTCAAACATCAATCTTTAACCTGTGGTACTGGTGGTTCAAAATTTGCTGTAATTATCATTTTTTTCCAATTTATTTACATGTTGCTTCTTTCTTCAGTTTTTTCGTATTCTTTTTGTCAAGACTTCGTCTTGAAAACCTGAATACATTTGTTTATTATGTTTTTTGTCCACTTTCGTAGATATTTTTCACTTAAAGTACAAATGAAAACATTATCGCTTGTGTCCTAGCTATTTTTAAGAACAATTATTATTTTTAGTTGAACTGTTAATTTTACAATTTTTGATAATTTTAGTTGGGCTCGAGTTCATTAAATTTAATTTTCATTAAATTATTATATTGATTCTCTCTTATTTTCTGAAAATGACGAATCCAATGCTGATCATGATGCTTTAAAGGAAAATGTAATGTAATCTGAAATCGCAAGGCCTTTTCCGTCTTAATAATATAAAACTTATTTTTGATCTGAATTTTTTTTATTTTTTAATTGTTTATGTTTTTCTTAATAAATAAATCGAATTTATTATATATATAAAAAATATAACTGTTTATGTTATTTTTGGACATAATCGCTACAAGAAAAGATTGCCGTTCAAAACTGCCCCAGCCTAATTCAAAGCTGCCCTGTATGGGGGCACATTTAAACACAATGCTTCATCCATTAAAAAAATAAAACAAATATATATATAAATCGAACTAAAAATAAGTTACTTGTAGACTTAAGTAAAGTTTATTTCCATATATGTATATTAGTTAAATTATGTAAAAAGTCAATAATTCAAAAATATAAATTTGTATGTGGCTTGAAAGCAAAAAGTGTTCTAAGGTGCCCCCTCTCCCCTACATATTAGTGTCTCGAAAAAAAAAGTTCGCGGTACACGACCGAATATGAAGTATTGTTGCAAGACAATTTCGAAAAAATAATTTTTTGTTTTTTTGCCGAAAGTAGGGGTCACCAAACACATTTTTTGTTATATATTCGGCATTGTAAAGGTAGTTTTTCGATAATTCCAACAGAACTATTTTAATACAGAATAATTTTTCATAAACTAAAAATGTTTTAATGACTTAAATTTAAAACTTTTAAGTTTAATGATTTTTTGTGAGATTTAATTTTCTGATCTTAGGGTGGTAGGAACTGAGGTCTGGTGTATAAATGTAAAACATTGGTATCTTCAAGACAAAAACATCGATATATCACACTTTGAGATCGGAGTATAAATGCCGAAGATATAACCAAAAATGTATTTTGGCCACCATACTTTCGGCAAAAAAAAACAAAAAAATTTTCTCGAAATTGTCTTGCAACAATACTTCATATTCGGTGGTGTACCGCGAACTTTTTTTCGAGACACTCTAATGTACATACTCGTATGTATAGTATAAGGTGGCGCAAAAGTAATCCTCCTATCAGAAAATGCTATAAATTTTGCGAGGCCCCGAAAGTCAGTTCTGTTTAGACATTTGTGTAGTAAACACATGCGAAATACACGTTAATAAACAATGTTACGCTACACTGCTCCAGAACGCGGAATATTGCTGACAGAACTGACATTAGGGGCCTTGCAAAATTTATAGCATTTTCTGATAGGAGGATTACTTTTGCGCCACCTTGTATAATAAACTTGATTTGCATATGTTTTAGGAAATTTTATTAATACTGCAGGAATTTGTGTCAATTATTCTAGAAGCATTTATCTCGTGATTTGTTCTTGATCCAAAAATGATGAATCCTAAATGCTGTGTTTAAACATAAAAATGATTTTCAAATCTTTTATCCTGGGACAGCGCCAGTCATGACACATGTTATACTCCTATGAATACAAATAAAAAATATTTTAAATTTGAAAATATAAAAATGGGCAAATAACACAGTGATACAAAATCAAACTTACCGAATGGAAATGGGATGGATGGCACCAGCTGCAAATGAAAATTGATGTTATCCATAACAAAACCTTTACCAAGGAATGATCACTGAAAAATTTTATAAAATAATGCTTATTATTATCCTACTGTTTTTTTTTTTTGTTTAAAAAATTATTCATAAATTTAAAATATGTATAATGATTATGTTTGTGGAAAATATAATAGACAAAATATGAGAGTATGAAACAATTGCATTTACAGTATTTTGGAGTAGAGGGAGGTTATTGAGAAAATGTGCAAAACTTGCAATGGTTCTTTAATGTTATGGTACAATCCAGGTAAACTTTTAAATTTATTTTATATCATATATGTACAAAACATGTTTTTTTATTTCTATATAAGAAAAAGAAAACATTGGTTCAAAAATCTGATTTCATCACACCTTTCCAAATCTAAATGAATAAGAATTTGTTTAATTAAATAATTATGTGTCAATGGATATACATATATTTTATTTAGTGGTCTCGCTTATTCCGTCAAATATTTGTTTAATCTGAACACACCTTAATTAGAAATAGCTTTTAAAAATATTTGAGTATGTGAACGGGTAAATACAATACTTATGTATGTACATATATATGTATTTATGTATATAGGTATGTATCCTTAAATTGTATGGATTAATCATTATTCAATTATTGCTAGATATTTAGTTAATATGATTTAAAATTATATTTAATAAAATAATATGTATAAATGTTGTGATATAAAAAATATGTATGTACGTACATTTGTATGTATGTTGAATGTATGTATTAAACATGTGCTTGTATTTATATATAATGTAAAGTATGTAATTAGTTTATATTTATATAAAGAAAATATGTGTAAAAAAATACCCATAATATTAACAATATTAATTATAATAATAATACACAATATAATAACAATAAAAATATTGATGAATTAAATAAAAAACTAAAAAAAAATCTCTCATCAGCAGTTTAATTTGTCTTGAAGGTCAATAATTATTGAAAAAGTCTCATAATAAACAGTTTTTCGTTTTTGAAAAATAATTCGTAAGTCTAAATTAAATAAACAAACAAAATTATTTATTCTCTTTTTTACATTTTAGAATGCTACTTATGCATATAAAGGGCTTTAACCTATAAATAGTCAATGAACAAAGCAGATACAAATTTTAATTATTTAGTTAAGGTTTTTTAAATTAAACATGATTTTAATATTTACATTGTTGATTACTTCAAAGAGTATGAAGTAACAACAATGTCCCTGATTTTGGTTGTCAGGGTTTCACTTCGTGTTACCGAATAGGGCATACATTTCATATACGTAGATCTCTTTAATATATTAAATTCTTTGAAATATGTAGCTTTAGCATTGGTAGGTAAACAGAACTGTAAACAGAAATCTCATACATTTAACATTTTGGTTGAAGTGGTTTATGAGTTTGGTTACTATTTGGGGGTTTTTTCGAAAATTGGAACGCGGTTTATATTTTTAAAAATAATAAATAATTTCAACACATTAAAAATATATGTATGTACTTATATAAAATTCAAAAAATTAATCAAAATTAATTTTTTGTTTTTGATTAACGACTGAATGTGTCAAAAGTGAGTGTTTACAGACACAAAATATTATTAAAATATTGATTTGTTTGGATATCTATGATATCTAAATAATCTAAATATCCTTAATTGAATTGTTCGATAAAAGAAATTACTTTATGCCGAATATGAACTTCTAATTGAAAACAGTTTATAACAAGCGGACTCCTGTTTGGTTATTTGTTAGTTTACAACATATTTTACAAAGTCTGAGAGACTCTTGATACAAAATTAAGTAAACAAAAAAATATTTATTATATAGAATAATGAACATTTAGTAAAATGTTTATAATATTTTGAGCTATAATCGAAAAACTTAAAATATATTTTAATATAAATTTATAAATTTACCAAATTTTTAATTTGTTTTTATTTCCAATATTTCGCAATAGAGCCATATTCTGGGAAGATATTTGTATAGGGGCTAGGAGAAATCGTGAACTGATTCATATTAATTTCAACTTGTTCTTCTATAGTAAAAATAAAGTGTGCAAAATTTAATATTATCATTATCAGCATTATCACCTGGGTTCTACATTTGTAAAATGAAGTGAAAGTGAAATTTTCATTAAGTTTGTGTTCTAAATTTTGTGATAATGATTTGAAAAGTAAAATACCATTTTTAGTTTGGTTCATCGTAGTATAAGTTTCACTCGTTTTCTCGATCTATGTGTAATTGTGGTCTATGTGTAATTGAAACTAATTCAGTTTCATTTCATAGTGGAATGTAGAACATAGGCGTATGTTTGAAGAAAATAGCAAAAAATATCGAGGTTGTTTAAAAATTCGGTCTATAGCTCTAATCCTACTACGAGTAGATTGATTTTAATTATTTTCAGTACCAAACATTTTGGTGAAACAAAGAATGTTTGGTAAAAATTTCATTGCTCTAGGTCTTTTCAGACGGACGGACATCGCTAGATCGTCTTAACATTTTATAAGGACCCATAATAAAAATACTTTTTAGTCCTAATGTGTTTCAAACGGATATACTCTCCATCTTTTTAGTGTTGACTAAAGGTGTGTTCACATTGTGTGTATTTGTCATATGGAATGTCACTTTTCTATCCACATGTGTTTTCATGTGTATGTCAAAATTTGAGTTTCACATACGGTTTATAATTTACATGTTAAAATGTTGGTATGTTAAGTACATTTGACATAAGCTATCAAAAAAAAAAAAAAAAAAATCTTAAAACAGCTGATTGCTGTATGTGTATAATAAAAATTAAATTCATAATTAAATAAAACTGTATTTTAAAATGGAATGAGAGATTTTTGTTTTACTATAAATTATATTTATTAAAATTTCAATTAATTTTTGCCGCCACAAAATTTTTGTTATAAAAAACAGCTGATGTCAGATGGTTTGTCACAAGAAAATAGAACTCGTTCTAAATAAAAAATGTCATGTGTATTGCACACATAGAAATAACACATGCTATTGTTTGAAGGTGTTCAGACTATATGTACAAATTTGACATGCGAAAAAGTGACAGTCCACATGACAAATACACATAATGTGAACACACCTTAACGCCTAACTTTTTAATGTGCAAATTATCATAAGAAAATATTCTTCACTTGTTGTTCAGAGTTCTTTTTTTTTAATAACGACCATAATTTATATAAATTCCTGCAACAACAGTTTAAGCTTAAATGTTTTTCTTCTGTGCCATAGAGAAATACAAAATTTAATTCCATACTTTCTTATGAAGCAAAAAGAAAACAAAACTACAGTGGGTGGCCAAATTATTAGTTACACATGCCAAATTGTTTAGTTTGAAGCCGTATAACATTTTAAAATAGTAGAAATGTATCCTTTTATTTGTTCTTTTAGGTAAATTAAGTGTTTATAATTCAATTAAAAATAAATTCTTTTGTTTTAAAAATATATATTTGAAGAAAAGAAATATTACAAAATTTTTTCAAAAAAAATCTTAATATTTCGTAGAACCTTTTTTGGCATCAATAACAGCTTGCACCCTTTTTGGCATGCTCTGCATGCATTTTTGAACATTTTCTTTTAGTTCTTCATCGTGATGCCAGACTTTAATCAATTTAATCAAAATTGCATATTTCACACATCAGAGCAGAATGACAGATAATGATCTACAACTGCACTCTAATGTCACCAATCATTGTTGACACTGCACAAAATATTTAACAGTATTACCAGAATTAAAATACGAAAACATCTGGTACAAGAAACAAATTTATATACGTATTAAAAGCGGTTGAATCTTAATTAATATAGTGTAGCTAATAATTTGGCCACCAACTGTAAACCAGATGCCCCATTTAAAGAGCACTTTCGTACACAAATGCCTACATATGCATTGGTATAAAAATATAATTCACACAGATGCAAAAAATCTCTCTCAATACAAATGCAAATGCACTAACAGTAAGAGTTCGCCATTCTCATGCCAAATCGATTAAGTTCACTAAACAACAAGTATGTAGGTCATGGGGTTAACCAAGAATGATAAAATAAAGATTACGCCAACGCGCGTAAAATTTTAAAATGTTCTGCGCATTTAGGCCCTGTGACGTCACACATTCTGTGTTTCTATTGGCTAATTTTTTCTCACTTGTTTTTTTTACTCATGTTTTGCTTGCATTTGCTCACTGCACTCTTCATGTTTATATTTTTTGTTGTTTTGTTTTTGTTTTTTTGTCTTTTTTACACAGATTTTATTTTAGAACTCTCAGAGATTTCAATTGCAAGGTTGCCAACTATCAAATAAAACATAAATTTTTCGCAAGAAATTTTAATTCTAACACATGAAACATTATTGGTAACCCTTAGAATGGCCCTTCTACGTCACATAACGGGAAATCATGCGTATGGCGTAATCTTTATTTTATCATTCTTGGGGTTAACAAATATGAATTGTTGACTAGCGTTACGTTAAACTACCCTTTCTGCTCGACTACCGTTAACCATAAAATACCATAACGGATGAAGTTTTAATTAATACTGAAATTCTGATCCCAAAATAATCGAAAATACCTTTAGTTCTAAAAATGAAGACTGTAATAATAACAAATCACAAAGAAATATGATTTCTGTTGTGAATGCATCTTTTTAGAGATATAGGCCCTAATTTTTCATAGAATAAAGCTGCAATTTAGGATCCTTAATATTTATATTTTATTTACATCGTCTTGTTCCAGTTAAGCTTACAACACAGATAACTAAAGGAAAATAAAACGTAGAATTTATCATGGTTTCGTGAAAAAATTACTAATATTAATATTTGTTCACTGTGTGTATTTTGTAACAATTATAGAGACAATTGTTGCAAAATACTCGTACATACAGCGATTAAACAAAAAGAAAGTTTAGTCGGTCAAGCCCACAATATAATACTCTACACCCGGTATAGAGTATTATATTGTAGTAGTTTTTCAGAAATGGGCTCTATATGGGAGATAATACCTATATACCTAAACCGATAATCCAAATATTTAGTACCATGACTTCTGTGAATATAAATATTATGTATGTTAAACTTTACCTCGATATAAATACTTTAAAAAGCTTTTTGGAGGTTAAAGTGAATTACGGAAAGGGTCTTATTTCGACTAATTACGGACCGACCATTATAAAATTGGTAGATGTGATTTGGTTCATTCACTACTCATTTGTGGTGAAATTTGTTTAGGTACTTGCATAATTCAAACGTTAACGATCCCCCTATTTCGGGAGGACATTTGTATGAGGCCAGGTGAAATAATGGACCGATTCCCACCAGTTTCAATCCCAATTAAATACATTTGTTATAACTTTTATCACATAAAATATAAAGATATTGGACTATTAAAGAGAATCTTAAAACAAAAATTTTTAAATTATATTTCTAAATGTTATTATGAACTCTATACAATGAAATGTTGCGTTGCATACTGCGTTTATGAAAACAGCCATAATGATTGCAATTGTATTTTCTTATTCTATTTCATAGATGTTTTATGCATTATATTTTTCAGAAAATATTTGTTTTTCACTTGTATTATTAATTTTATATACATATTTATATTGATTATATACATATTTATGTATTTTTTTTTTTTTTTGATATTTAACTTTTTGAATTTTAAATAATAAAAGTTGCATTCACAATCACAATACATAGTTGTATCATACATACGGTGACCATTTTTGGGAAAGGAAAATACAGGACAAAACAGAAAAAATAATCATATAATATATTTATTATTATTGTTATAAAATTAAGTAACTACAAAAACAAGTCTTCTTGACTAGAATAAAAAGTTAAATAAAAAGTTTTTATATATTATAATTTAAAAAAATAAATTTGGTTTTATAAACAGTCTCCTTGACTAAGGCTAACAAAAAAAATAGAAAAAAACTACATAAATGATAAATTTAGTTATGAAGTTTGATATTTTTCCACAGAATGGATTTTTTTAAACATCTGGATTGTTAATTAAAAATCCTTTAAATTCTGAGCAATTCATTTTAAAATTGCATTTTGTAATTAGTAATGATCTTAAAGTATTTACTTTTAATTGCGATTTTTCGGTGGTCCAAATATTATTCATTATTGAAAACACTCTCTCGATAGCAGCATTTGAAGCTGGTAGACATAGACAAAATTCAACAAGTATCAATATATTTTTATATGCAATCACATTTGTCTTAAAGTGATTAAATATTTCAATCCATCTACTGATATATTTGTTACCCTCCATTCTTCTATTTTTTCATTATTTGCAATATTTTTCACGCAGCTCGCTTCATAAAATAAATCTTCATTATTTATTTTTAATTCATTTCAAGATAACATATTTCGTAACAATATCTAGTCTAAAATTTCTACATCTCTAAAAGCTTTATCCCACTGATTTAGGTAATCAATGCATGTTTGGTAAAAACTTGTTATATGTTCTTTATTTATTGTTTCATCAAAATCATTACTTTTCTGTAATTGGAGAATAATATTTTGGACGGTAAGGGGTAAAAACAGTTCCTTTTTCCGTTCGACCAATTTAAATTTTAAATCTTTTAAAATAGTTGAAGCCTCAGGCATTGAAATATTTTGTGATTCTACATTAAGAATAGCTTTATGAAATGTTGAAGCTTGGCTATATGCAAAAGATAACCATAATTCAGCACAAGGATTCATAAAAAAATTTCGTAATATTGTCGGATATTTTGGTTGAGACATAAAATATAATTTTAAAGCTTCAAATAGTTTTATGATTCTTTGCAAAGCTGGCATTAAAGTTAACCATCGAGTTTTGCTATGTCCTAGTAACTTTTTATATTATATTTCAATATCTTCACATATTTCTTTGAATTTTTCAATTCTAACTGCCAGATTATAGGAAATTTTCCATATCCCAGTAAACAAATTTTTCACTTTTGGAAATGTAGGGAAAGTATACAGTTGGATTTTTATGATAATTTTGTATTAATGTTCGTGCAATGTATATGCTAAAAAGAGGACATTTGCATATCAAATTAGGAAATAAGGGACATTGTACTGTCCTGTATTTACAAAATAATCTCAAGGGACAGCATGTTAAAAAACAGGACTGTCCTGTAAAATACAGGACGGATGGTCACCGTAATCATACAACGAACAACATGAAACTACACTTACTACACTATATGTATATTTCTTTACTATTTGAAATGTATTGATTACATATACGTATTATACATCAATAGAAATGTTGTTAAAATATTTTTTACCTACCTTTGAGAAAAATTTGAAACAAAAATGCAAATTTTTGGTAAATTTTTTTGCATTTTTCATACAACTAGGTGGATTTAGATATTGCAAAAACATATTTACGTGTTATTTTGGGATTTATTAGCAGTAAGCGTAACAATATTTTGTAAACCAGAGTTTTGACACCTTGCATTTTATGTCATAAGAGATACAAATTTATTAGCACTATTTTTGTAGTCGATCCCACTGTTTGACCTCTCCTGATGTCATGCTATATAAGGAAGTTCCAAAGTCAGAACTGCATATTCTAAACTTTGATTAAATGCGGAGATAGTCTCCCGTTTGGAATTAAAAGATTTATTTCAATTATTTTCGCAGCTTATCTTTTAGGTAGGGTAGCCAGATTTGAAATACAAAAAAAACAGTACAATTAAAAAAAACAGTACATTTTATTTATTACATAACATTTTTGTAATATTAATTTAATAAGCAACAAAAAACACTTAAAAATATGAGATCATAACATATATTATAAACGTTTTTGAAGAAGGTACATAGAAAATACAATCTAAATGACATATTGTATCTTTTATATCATCAAAGTCCTTTTAGACTACAATATTTTTGCTTTGCTTGTAATACAAAGTTTTAAATTTATTAGTTTTTGTAAATCAATCTGTATATGTATTAATTTACATTACAAAAGTGAACTTTAAATTTAATCTTAACACAATTTTACTCCTTTTTCAATATTTTTTAGTAAGAATAATGCTGCTCCAATTTACATGGTGTAGAAATTTATTATTTAAAAATCAAGAAGTATCATTTATTGAAAAAAATCCAAGTAACATTTTATCTTAACATGACTACTTTAAAATTAAATGTGTCATCAGTTTTTCGAAAAATGTATTTAAATGCGTTGTATAAACAACGATATATTTATGAAATCCAATTTGTTTTTTTAATATTCTTCATGTTAATCTACAATATTTAATGGTTAGAAATGCCTTTAGAGCAATGATGTCCATTTCATGAAACAATTGTTGTTGTATTCATTTCATATGGACAAACAAATTTTTTTGGACACCATTGCTTTAGAGCCATTAACACTAATCTCCTAATCAACTTTAAAGTAGATAAATAAATCCTTTTTTTAATAAAGCAATACACTGAACAAAAATTTGTTTTTATCAATATTAAATTTTGAATACAACAGTTAGTGGTTACATTGGTAACAACTAATAAACAACAAGTAGAATTAAGATTTGAATACATATTGTAAATTTCAAAAAGAAAGATTCAATAATAAAAAATAAATTAAAAAAAAAATATTTTTTTCAATTTTAATATAAATAAGCTTTTGACGAAAAAACAGTACAATATGTAAAAAACAGTACATTTGCGTACTATTTTGGGTCTTGTGCATAAAACAGTACATTTGAAAATAAATAGTACGCGTACTGCTAAAAACAGTACGTCTGGCACCCCTACTTTTAGGTTAAACTAATTTTAGGTTTGCTTAATAATTTGTTAGTGAAATTGTTGTTCGTTTTGGCTTTGTTTTAACTTTGAATTGATCTACTTAAATGCGTTAATTAATTCAGCTGGAATTTAAATAATGTATCACTACTGCATTTTAAAAATAAAACAAGTAAAAAAGTAAAGTCAGTCAAGCCCGACCATATGATACCCTACACCCAGTATATGTATAAATTTTTTTCAGAAATGGGCGCTAATGGGAGATATAACCTATTATGGACCGATCATCCGAAAATTTAGTGTCATGATTTCTGTGAATATAAATATTATGATGTTATACTTTATCTCGATATAAATGCTTTTAAAAGATTTATGGAGGTTAAAGTGAATTACGTAGGGGGTCTTATATGAGAGTTTCGACTAATTATGGAGCGACCATTATAAAATTAGGTGTCATCATTTCTGTATATATGAAACTTATTTGTGTTGAATTATTTGGATACCAAAATTTTTAAGAAATTTGTGGTCGTTACTGGCCAGCCAGACGGACGGATGGACGGACGGACATCGTTAAATCGACTCAGAAAGTAATTCTTTAAGGTGGGTGTTGGACCAATATTTCTGGGTGTTACAAACATCAGCACAAATCCAATATACCCTCCCCACTATGGTGGTGTAGGGTATAAAAAATATACATAAATATGTACGTAAAATATACTAATTTATTCTAATTTTTGTCTCGTGTCCAGCCGTTTTTAATTGTTGATTATTTTTGTCATTTGGCTAGTATAAGGTATCACGATTATATTTTCGGAACTGGTAAAAACTGCATCCGTGTTTAAACATGTTATAATTAATTAAAAAATAGTCCAAAATTCATATAATACTGCATAATACGAGTGTCAGTATTATGTACATATGTATTTGGATGTTTTCAAATTAAATTGTTTACTTTTACGTTAGATTGTTTGGTTGTTTGCAAAGGATGCAAATTATTAGCAATTTTGGTTCCTTACGGGGTCTCGTTGTCTAATTAATTAGGCCTAAATAATACATCAGTTAGTTTCACATATTAGAGGACAAAATTGGTCACATAAAAGTAATTTTTTTTGGAAACAGGTCAAACTTCGAATAAGTTCAATTATTTTGTTGACGGATTTGAACTTAAAATGTTTCGCATGTACGTGAATACTTTTTGTTTTACTTAAATCATAAGCTTCATTGTGGTTTTTATATAAACTTGTATGAAAAGATAGAGATTTGTTTGTCTTTATAGTTCTTTATGTTTAAACTTTGCGAAGGTAGTAAGTCACAATTGCAATTAAGCAATTTTATATCGACCTTTATAGTTCAAGACGTTTTTAACTTTGCAAGTTTTAGTAAAAACCAGTTTGAAATGAAGACACTGAAATTAATTAATAAAAATATATAAAAATTCATCTTAACACAAAAAATTCAGTATAAATAGCATTAACTACAAATACCTAAAAACAGTGTTTTATTATCTATAGACTTATTAACAACAAAATATAGTGTTTATTATTTCAACAATGAAACTTTCAGTCGTGATTACAGTTTTAGCAGTTTCCGCTGTTGCAATAAATGCTCAGGGTGTAAGTTAATAATTTATTTATTTTCCATAGATTTACATACATACAGTATGTACACATATATATATATATTTCTATGCTGTGTAAAAAGGAAATTAAAAATAAACAAACAATTATTTCCTTTTCTCCAGCCCGTCCAAATACCTGAAGAACAAAAACAACGCATAATTGAATACGCTGCAGTCTGCGGCCAACAAAATTCTATTGACAAGGACAGCATTCAAGCTCTTAAAACTGGCCAATTCTCTAATGCCGATCAAAATGTTAAATGCTTCACAAACTGTTTTCTAGAAAAGGCTGGACTTCTAGTTAATGGTCAAGTCCAAAATGATGTAATTTCTGCTAAACTAGGAAGTATATTTGGTGCTGATAAAGTCAATGCTGCCATGGCCCAATGCAATGGTTTAAAGGGTGCTGATAATTGTGAAACAGCCTTTGAGCTGTACAAATGTTATTTCAAAACAAATGCTGCCCTTGTTTAAAATGAAACATGTATGTGAAATAATTGCATTTTTACATTCTTTAATTAATAAAATAATTAACAGGCAATTGCTTTGATATCAACAAGTTTTTTTGTTTGACCAAAGAAAGAAAAATTAATTTATTTTATTTTGTTAAAGATAGGTAGGTACATGTAACGAAATGTTTGTAGTGGTAACAATCAGCTGAATCAGTTTGAATCACTTTACAAAATTAATAAACTGTTAATCATTGAACAAAAATTATTTAAAACTATTAATGGTATGTAAATGAAGTCACCAGAATAAAGAATTCTATTCTTGAACGATCTAATATATTAATGAATTACATTTAAATACAATGGTAATGGTGTTATGAAATTAATTACTGACATTTCAAGTTCTTAATTAAGATATAAATGAATTGGAAGCTCTGAACAAAACTATTAAATAGAACTGGGGCCAAATTACCGCATTCGTGATCGAATGAGCTATCGTATCGAAAAATGATTTCGATATTATGATAAAATGTACTAAATTTCTTGCTCGATATCGAATGCCATAATCTCAAATAAGAAAATTACGATCAATTTTACTCGATATCGAATGCGGTCATTTGGCCCCTGGTATGTATCTACTCGTACATTAGAGAGCTTAAATAAAATTGCGTATTTTGACCACACCAGAATTGTTCTATGGATTGTAGAAACACGTTCTGAAAAATATTAGTACGATAGAATATGGTTAACTGGTGCCGCATCGGCTCTGAAGTTTGAAGGTGCATTTACAAGGAGAAATTATGCATTTTTCAGTTTTTGCAAAAATTTTACCATTATATAATTATTTTTGCATTTTAAATTAAAGATTCGAAATGTGTACGAAATTAGCGTTCTAATAAGATATAAAAGATAAAAATCGGTTGAAAACTTTTAAAGTTATTAAGTATTCCCCAGGCCATTAACGTGTTTTAGAACACTTGTAAATTGTCCAATTGCCCAGATCACATAGAGTGTATTATAAAGCAAAAAAGGAAATTAAGACGTCAATGGCAGCAAACTCGTTCTCCTGGCGTAAAGGCCCAACTAAATCGGATCCAAAAACTTTTGCGCTCCTCACTTCAGAGTGACAAAGAATTAAATCTCAAGCATTATCTGGAAAATCTAACACCAACGGATAACACGAACTTCAGTTTATGGAAGGCTACGAGTAAAATGCGATGCCCTACGACATATGACTCTCCTATTCGCCTACAAAACGGTGAATGGGCTAAAAATTCAGTTGAAAAACTTGAAGAATTTGCAAACCACCTACAAAGTGTATTTACTCCTAATGTTTCTACATCTTCTGTCAACCTACCACCTATTAGCGAAATAGTTCAACAACCAATGAAATTTAGACTTTCAAATGTTAGAGCAGCAGTCAAAGGTCTGAAGACACAAAAAGCACCAGGTAATGATAAAATTACCGCTACAATGATTATTAATCTCCCAATGTCTGCTATGCGCATTATCTTATTTATTTTTAATTCCCTGTTGCGCATCGGTATATTTCCATCGGCATGGAAATTATCGGACATTAAAATGATTCCCAAGCCGGGTAAGGACTTAACCCAAGTAACTTCTTACCGCCCAATAAGTTTGCTGCCCATACTTTCGAAACTATTCGAAAAAATGTTTCTTGATAGCCTAGTATCACAAAATGACATCAGTGCTATTATTCCCAATCACCAATTTGGTTTTAGGAGGAAGCACAGTACAGTGGAGCAAGTACATAGAATAACAAACTTGATTCGAGGGGCTTTCGAGAATAAACAGTATTGTTCTGCACTCTTTATTGACATTTCTCAAGCATTTGACAAGGTTTGGCACGACGGTTTGTTGTTCAAAATTACAAGATGTCTCCCTGAGAGTACACACAAATTACTAAAAAGCTACTTAACAAATAGATCTTTTCGGATAAGATCTAAGGATGATACGTCTTCGACCAAGAGAATTCACGCTGGTGTTCCGCAAGGAAGTATACTAGGTCCATTCCTTTACATTCTCTTTACAGCAGATATGCCCACAAGCACATCAACACATACGTCTACCTTTGCGGATGATACAGCAATTATGAGCATCAATAAAAACCCAATTGTTGCATCCGAATTTGTCCAAGAGCATATAAATGTGCTGGAAGCATGGTTGAACAAATGGAAGATAAAGGTCAATGCTGCCAAGTGCGTGCACATAACTTTTACTCTCAGGAGGGACACGTGCCCACATGTTTTGATAAACAATATAAGAATTCCTCAACAAAATCATGTTAAATATCTTGGTATTCACCTGGACCGCCGCCTAACATGGTCCCATCATATTGCGGCATAAATCAGTCAAATAAAGTTAAAATCCGCCCAACTTTATTGGCTAGTAGGACAGAGGTCGGCTCTAAATTTAGAGTTAAAGGTACTAATATATAAGGCAATATTAAAGCCTATATGGCTATACGGCATCCAGATTTGGGGCACAGCCTCACCATCAAACATTGAAAAACTACAAAGAAGACAATCTAAACTTTTGCGGCAAATAACGTGTGCTCCATGGTTTATAAAAAATAGTAACATCCATAAGGATCTCAATATCCTCACAATTAAAGAGGAGATCAGAAAAGCTACCAGTAATTACTTACATAAACTTCCAACTCACCCTAATCCTCTTGCAAGAGATTTGCTTTCATTTGAGGGTCATAGACGCCTTAAGAGAAGAGAAACCGCTGATTTAATTGGTTAATTTTTTTTTTTTTTTTGAGCACTAATAGTTGTACCTGTATTGACAGAAGCAATTTTATTATCCTTAGGTTAAGTTTTTAATACTTATTGTAAATTCCTATCAAGGAAGATTCAAAAAAAAAAAAAAAAAAATAAAAAAAAAACAAAAAAAAAAAATAAAAAAAAAAAAAAAATAAAAAAAAAAAAAAAAAAAAAACTTGTAAATGTAAATGTAAATTCAATTTTAATTAATTCAGTTTTTAACTTAATAATTAACAAACACAAACTGCGAAGCTTTTTTTGGCTTGTCTGCAGAAAACACCCAGAGTCTTTGGCGGGAATCGAACCCGCAACCCTCTGACTGATAGTTCGGCACATTATCGCCTAGTCTATCGGGCACTCAATAATAAATGTAAAAAAAAATTTCCAAATTTTGAAAAATATTCGAATAAAATCATATTTTTACTTATTTATATTTATATGAGTTTTTATCTTTGTATCATAACGTTAACCTATTATCTAGTATGGTAAAAAATTTTTGATTTTTTTACGGTCGTTTAAAAACTGCATTTTCAATTTTTTAAAAATTTTGTTAAACAAAATTAAGAGTTTTTGGAACATCCCTTTAGGATTTATTGAGGATATACAAAGGAATAAAAATATAAAAAAATAATGTTAATACCCCTTATAGGTTTTTTGCACCCGCGATTTTAATTTGGCGGATTTGGGAAAAAATATTTTTTTTGCCATATTTTGGTGACTAAGCATAATTTGTTTAGTGTTAGAAATTAAAAAAAACCCATCCAGAATAATATAGTTCAAATGTTTGTAAAGTTTGCTTTAACCCACTAAACATTATTGTTTGATATCAACTTGAGATGCATTTGATATCAAATACCATTCTCCAACGTTAATTCTCAAATGCACCTCAATAATCCGATTATAGTCTTCTCAACTTAAAAGGCTCATTTTTAATATGGTAATTTTCTTAGTTATCAAATTGAGAAATTTGTGATTCTCAACTTGATATCAAAGAAATTTCTCCAATTGGTTTCAAATGTATGGTACGGAATTGCCATATTAAAGAAAACCCATTTATATAATTTTAAGATATAAACAATGTTTTTTACTTAGTTTTCTAATTTATTTATTATATAAAAAAACATAAAATAATGAGATCATAAAAAACAATTCATTTGAGTTATTTTTAATAATAAAAAAACATTAATTAATTTGGGAGATATTTTCCTTTTTCCATTTACATAATTTATCTTCTTATGAAGGCTGTTATTGGCGTGTTGGAAAAATGATATGAGAGTTCTTTCGAACTCGCTGTCCGAAGATGCAGCTGCAAATTTTTGATTGTAAGCTTCTGGAAAGATTAATTAGATTTAGTTAATATTAATTTCAATCATAACATAAAAACAGACACGTTTCCACATGCATTTGATGTCGAAGGTCCCATTGCCAAAGTTGCATCGGCAAATGAGCGCTTCGACAGCAAAGCCACCTGCCTTACCTCACTTTTAACTTCTATTAATTATTTAAACTTTGCTTACCTTTAATTGTCTTTCCCTCACTTAAATGCACTTTTATTTATTTATATTTTTTAACACTTGCTTTTTTCACTATTTTCACTTCTTTCACATTTGCACATTTGTAATAAATGAATAAATGCAGCTGCAACATGTGTTTTTTTAAAAGCGACCAGATCTGTAAGCGATTGCACAAAACAGCGCCGCCATACGAGAATAAAAAAATTAGAAAAAAATCTCAAATTTATCTCAAACCGTATTCAAGTTCAAAAAATGTTTGGTCTCAAGTGTGATGTTTCAACTTAAGTTGAGAATTACATTAGAAATCAACTTGAGAATTAAGCTTTTCGCTAACAATGGAGAAATAATTTTTCAATGCATATTGGGTAATGATCACGTACATATACATAAATATTCAAAATAGAGTTCATGTATAACTTCATGTACTTATTCAAGGCCCCGTATTTAATTTTCAACCGATTTTAAATTTTAAAATTACATTTCTTCTGACGGATATCTCGCTTATAATATTGAATCTTAATCCAACATAAACTATGTAATTATTTAATAACTTATTTTTCAATTACTACATACTACATATCGCTTGCATTATAGTAGTATAATGTCTTGTTTATTACCTGTTTTATTGCTACTTAAATTCTAGTCATTTGCATGAACATGTTTAGTTGTTACTGTTAACAACTTCTTTGAGACATATTGTAACTATCAATAAGTTATTTAAATCATTACTTGTAATTAGTTTTAGTGTAATTAATATATTTACAAGCGGCTGTGATAATTACTTGCATCCAATGGCATCTCCGTATTAAAGTAACGGGTTTAAATGACATTAAGTAAGCAGTGAAGTGCCAGAATTTTGCATTTTAACTCATTATTGGTATTTCAAGTTATTGCTGGAAAGTACACTATCGACTCAAAAAGTGATTAAAAAAGTTTTACATCTTTATCTTCTCTTTCCACTATGTGTAATAATTTTAATGCAGAGACATTAAAAACTAAATTTTTGGAAATTATTGTTTTGCAAAAAATATTATAAAAATATTCGAGTGTTGTTTCTGTTTCTGGACTAATAAATTATTATAAAATCGCTCTCTTACTTGCGTAAAATTATATGTATTTGAGTTAACACTTCGATGGTATTTACTCATTTTTTCACAATTTCACCACCACTGCGGCAATGGTTCACTATTAGGAACTATGCATGAAAGAATCGTAACAAAAACAACAATTACTTGTTGGCATTTGTCCACTATTTTTCTTGTTTACAAGTAGATAATTATGCGATTGCTCTCAATGTTGACATAACAGTACGATTTACTGCCCAACCAGAGTTGACAATGTTGCGTGTTTCGCTCTAGATTTAGCGCTTCTTAACTAATTGTTTGCCAAATAAATATTAAGAGAAAAATAGGTTATAGACTATAAATATTTGTCTAATATATACATTGTGTGAAGACACATTTAAAAAGAGTTACTGCAGCTACATATTTGCGGTGCAACTACAAAAACTCTAATTTTTTATAAAAGACTATATCTAAGTCCATGAAAACATACAAACTAAGCAACAGAAAAGGCTCTAAGTCCAAAAAAGCTTTTATCTCGGCAAATACTTATTTTTTCATTTTGCTTTTACGCAAATAAAAAACAAAGAAAAATACAAAAACAAATTGCATTTACAGATTTTAAAAATGTTTATTCAAAAAAAGTTTGATTGTTTTTTGTCTCCCCTGTAATATTGTAAAATATTGACTTAGAGCCTTTACATGTTAATCCAGCGGTATAATATTATTTATATTAATATATAATTGAGCTTTTCTTTTAATAATATGTAGTGTTGATTTTCTTTTGACGGTCACTGTATAAAGTAACATCTTATGTATTTTACATGTTTTTCTTAAAATGAGTATGCAAAATAGTTTTGTGATATACTGTATGTATGTGTATCGGAGTAACAGTTAAATACGTAAAATTAAAAAAGTGAAAATATTACACACAAAAAACTTTGTGAAACTAATTATGAAATGATTTTGTTTATAATTTTATTACGATTGGAATTATGTACATACATTAACTTAGAATCTATGAACAATTCCCGTAAAGAGAAAGAGCACATTAATGGTATTTTTCAAAGGTAAACTATACATATTTAAATACATTGGTATGTAAGTATATAGTTAATTCAAACACTGGTTAGCAGGGTTGTCAGATTTTTTTGAGCTTCGTCGCCAAAACGGATGTAAAAAATCGCCAAAATTCGCCAAAATCCGATTTTGTTCAGTTTTTAATTTTTTTTATTATTTAAAAGAAATAAATTTTGTTTACACAAAAAAACCTAGTTCAATTTTTAAGTCAAAAATCGCCAAAAATTGAGAAAAAACCAAAAAAATCGCCAAAAATAATTTTTTTTTTAGTTTTTGTTACATTTTCTTTATTTAGTTCATTAATTGTTACTTATTAAACAATATTTTAGTAAAACATATACACATTTATATCCGTTTTTGTATTTTTTACTATTTAAAAAATTTTAAAACTTTGTTAAAAGAGAGTTTTAAATTACATAAAAATGAAGATCATATTTAAAAAAAAGTCAAATTAAGTAGATAAGTCTAAGAGTTCGTAAACTTCATCCTCAGCGATTTCATTACTAGAGTCTTGACTTTCATACATAGTTGAGTTGAATTTTTTGTCATTTCATTAGTCGGTGTAAACGAATTGCAGCATAATTTGTTTACGTTCATATGATTAATTATTCTCAATAGAGCGTCTAAAAGCTCATATTGAATTTTATTACTTAGTCGAGTTTTTGTACAATTCATTATTGAAAAGACCCTTTCAACGCAAACATTACTGGTTGGAACTATCAATATAGTAAGAACAGCCAAAGATATTTTCTTAAAATGGTACGTACCTGCTGTATCGTGATAATCAAACACTTTTGGCCAAAATTTAAGTAAATTTGTTGGAATTTCGTTATTAAAATAATTATTTTAATTTATGAACGAAAGTTTTCCCTATTGAGTTTCATACACGCCTATTGCTACATTTGGATCCATAAATGGTCTTAATGTTTCTTGAACAACGCCAAATTTAGTTTGAGATAATGTATTCGCACACTTTGAAATAGAAAATTGTCCAAAAGCTTTAAAAAAGTTCATATTTTCTGGTAATCTGCTTATCATCTCTTTTAAAAGTGTTTTTAAATACACAAAACAGTTTTCTTTAAGTGCGATTATTTCTACTTCGCTCAATTTCGCATTTCTTAATTCTGTTTCAAACTCTGCTCCAAAATCAATTGCATCTAGAGGCAAACATGAATTTGAAGAATCAATAGCTGTATGTAAATCATTGAACAATTTTTCATTGTTTTCAGTATTATATAAAACAGAAGGTTTGAAAACTTTTGTTGAAAACATAAGAAGTGTACAATACATTTTTTCATGCATGCTTCCTGCATCCATGCTGTAAGATTGAAATTCCAAATTCAGATGATTCATTTCGTTGAAAATTGGATTTATAAAAACCAAAAAAAAGACGATTTTTTCATCACATAATTTATTATAGATGTTTTGGTGAAAATCGCCAAGAAAATCGCCAGTGATATCAAAAATCGCCAAAAAATCGCCATGTCGCCAAACGGAAAATCTCGACGCCAAACACGTTTCAAAATCGCCACGTTTGGCGAGAAATCGCCATATCTGACAGCCCTGCTGGTTAGTGTTGATAGTGGTGGTGTTGAATTTGAATCGATAAAATATTCGACACTAATCATTGTGCATACGAGGGGAGCTTAACTAAATATTTGGTACAATTATGATGGATGGATGAATGACTTCTCTATTCAATCTCTAATATACATTTGAAATAAAAACAAGTGGGGGAGATTTTTTAAACATTTATAATAAAATTACATGTGGGGAGTTTCTGATTATCGTATTGTTTAACAATGTCCACTTTTTTTTAATTGTCAGTTTGTAGAAAGTTGTCATAGAATCAACAACAAATTGTGAAAATCAAAAATATTAATTTTATATTATACAAAGTTTTTATACCAAAGTGAAGTTTAATTAAAATCGGTTTTATCAAACCGTAACGAACATTTGAATACTAAAACAATATGAAATTAAATTAAATTAATGTATTCCATGGCAAAACAAATTACGATGTATATGAAATATTACCTTTTTATCTTAAATAAATTAATAATATTTCACGGATTAATCTACACAGCATGGGCACAGCAGACACATATTAATTTGAAACAGGGAACATTAGTCGGGGTAAATTCTTCAAAAAATTCATCACCATTTTGTTATTAATAAGCTAAGGCTTCACATTAAAATGTGAAAGATATCCTTTAAACTTATTAATCACAAATACATATTTGATAGCCAGAAAATTTTAAATTTATTTTATTTAAATTTATTGTAATGTATACAAGCAATTTTGTATTTTGAGCTAAACTTGCATGTTGTATAATATTTAAGTACTTTTAAACGTATACTACTTTACTGATATACCAATACATCTGAGAGAACCAGTATTAATATCATCTAGAGATGTTTACAATACAATATTATAATCATGAAATATTATTGTAGTTTTTCACAGAATTTTATGATTATTAACGCATTTGTTTATCGGACCGTGTAAACAATTGGTCTAGTGATTTATGTATGTACTTTGTTCTAGTATATTTTTAGCATTGGACATTTTTAATTAAATTATATATTATATTAATATTAAATACTATAAACCTCCAATAAGCCCTAAAGAGCAAACAATCCAAACACTGAATATTTTGTAGAAATTTATCTTGAATGCAAATTTGAAAAATATTTGAAAAAATTAAATAATTTTCAAATAAAAACATGTGCTTGAATTTATGTTTCTTTTTTAAGGAATAATAATACTATTGATATGTTATACAGCTGTAATTCAATTGCTTGACACTGGACTCAAGGTGGAACTACAAAAAAATTTTGAATTTCATAGCACAACACTCGGTTAAACACTTCTTAATTTTTAGCATATTGATAGAATTTTTCTGAGTACCTTTGAAATGTTATGATCTTATATCTAGAAACTATACTTCTTTATCGATGATATTTTTATTTATCGTTGATATTAATAAATAATTTGTACAAAATTACTTATTTTTATTAGAGGGTACAACGAATATTTTTTTATAAATAAACTGTTACCTTAATAACAATAAAAATGGAATACTACTGTCCTAAATTAGTTAAACGCAGCTGTTTGTATATGAAAAAATTATATTGGAAATAAATCCTAAAATCGGTGCAATCGTTATTCTTCGAACGTGTACAAAATGTGGGCCCATCAGATATTTGGGTCCTGGGTAAAGTTGATTTAAACCTTACTTAAAACTTGCACATATATGTATACAGTGCCGGCCTAAATTAACTGAACATATGCTAACAAAACGGAAATTGTCCTCTCGTACAATATTAAAATAATTTAAATAGTACCGAAACGAAGTATATTTAATTATCCAGAACATACCTACATATATATGTATACTCAGCAATGAATATTGTAGAAATTACAAACGGAATAACAAACTTATATATTCCCTAACCAATTGCGGTGAAAGCTATATACGAGTAAGTGCTGGAATAACTCTGTAATAGTTATAAAGCTATTAAAATCGGCAGAATACCGTAGAGCTGATCATGTATATGGGAGCATCTATCTCAACAGACATCAGTTGGATTTAACGTCTCCGATTTCATTGATATTTACTCAAATTTTTATGACGTTCAAATATAAAGTGAGGTATAAAATGTAAATCTGAACATGATAGTAAAATTGCTTTAAACTTTTCTTTCTCTTTTGGCATGAATTCTCTCATTGATATATTCCAATGTTCCTAACATCATACAACTTTAAATTTTCTGTTTGTCTTAAGATTTAATTTATTATTTCTTGCAGCTAAAAGTATTTCCAGACTCGGCACGTTCTGCTGTCTATGCATTTCTTGGGGTACCATATGCAGAACCTCCAATAGAAGAACTAAGGTTTTCTGTAAGAATATTTTTTTAATATAAATTATAAAGAATCAAAATATGCATATCCATTTATAGCCACCTAAAGTGCATAGTGGTTGGAATAGAACCTTATTAGCCATGTCAATGAGACCTATATGTCCCCAACTTTCGAATACTATTTACGATGAGGCGACTACTGAAGAACTTTTAGCGCGTCCATCTGAAACAAATGAGGACTGTTTGTACTTAAACATTTGGGTTTCGGAGGTTGGTAATGATTTGTTTTTATGTTCTTACTTCAAACAATTTAGTTTGTATTATTTTTTTAGAGTGGCCTGCGCTATGGCAACCTGCCAGTATTAGTAATATTAACGGGAGAGGACATGTCATATGACTGGCCACGAAACAGAATCACTGGCTTGGATATAGCTGCTGAAGGATTTGTTGTCATTACTGTACAATATCGCACAAACATATTTGGTTGGCTTAATGTGCCAGGCAATAATGAACTAAGTGGAAACTATGGCCTTATGGATCAGTCCTTGGCATTGAAATGGATCGAAGAAAATGTAAAAAGTCTTGGCGGAAATTCAAATCAAATAACATTGCTGGGTCACGGAACTAGTGGGGCGCCATGTGCATTTTATCATGCCATTATAAACAATGGAATGTTGCATTCGTCTTCGCCCCTGTTCAATCAGATGATACTTATGTCTAGCGGAAATATTGAACAAACTTTGAAGCCTCAAATGTCCGTGCAAAAAGCCTCCAAGGTCATAGTAGACAAATTGGGATGTCAATTTGAAGAGTACAGTAAACAATTAATGATGTGTCTTCGCTCGAAAAGCGTAAGTGACCTGTTAAAAGCATTTGAAAGTGTTTATGATCATGGCAATGGAACATTTCAATTGGGACCTAGTCTAAATACAAATTTAAAAGACATTTTTGCCAACTCCTCTATAATGAATAGTTTTCCAACCACAATAGTAGGTATTACATCGAATGAGGGAGCATTTATGCAGGATTATTGGCTTGAATTGGCACGAGATAGTTATACAACTTTGAAATCGTACATTAACTACACATTATTGAGGAATGTACTATCGAGCCAAAATAAGTTCAATAGCAGCGGACGTAAGCATGACTTAGATGCCTTAAACTGGCGTTATTTTACTGACGATTTTGAAGAGAATCCGGTTCATTTACTTGCAGCCCTACAAAGATTTGTATCGGAATATAATTATGAAGTTCCCTTTTATAGATTACTCAATGTTTTGTCTAAGAACAACAACAAGCTATATGCTTATATAAATGATTTTTCAAATTCAATGGATATTCGAGGAAAAATCAATTTATTTGGTGGATCGTCACATACTTCAGATTTGCCTCTTTTATTTGGTCCAACATTATTGCAACAAATCGCTAGGCGTCGTCTTAACACAGAAGAGGAAAAAGTGTATCGAAAAATGAGAACACCTTTTATAAATTTTATAAAGAACGGTAATCCCACACCGGGTCGGATCCACGAAGGATGGACTCCATATACCAGTAAAAACAAATTTATATATGACTTAGGAGATATATGGTCGGCAGTTAAAGACGATTCCACTTTATTGGATACAAAAAGTGTGCAGCAAATTACACAACTTTTAGTTAAAGATCAAAGCGCATCTTTAACCCACTCCAGACCAAATCGTAATGAGTTTAGTAACTCTTATCAGATGCCAAAAAATAATAATCATGCACCAATAACAACTACACGAAATTCACCTTATACCGCTCATTTAATAAGAGTATATGGATTTTGGCAAGTTTTTCTCCCTCAGGCCATCTCAAGGGAATATGCACTACACACCGATGATACTGCCATTACGCAACATTTGCTTTTTATGGAAGCTTCAGCAGATGCAGCTCGCTTTAAGCATGGCTTTTTTGTAATGTTGGGACTAGTGCTGCTCCTGTTAACACTGCTTTGTCTATGCGTATATTTACTGCGCCGTAATCCCTTGTCTTCTCCGAAATTCGATTGTGATTTATGACATAAGTGGTTCGTTCGAACAAGGAAAATATTTAAACGCTCCAGTATCACGAATTCAAACGAACGAGTTGCCAACGATTTCAGACGATCAGCAATGAGTAGCGACTGGAACAGTCGTCAGCCGAAGCTTACCAAACCACAAGGTTTTAAATATCGTCCCAGGCAAGTGGAACACCCAATGATGGAAGTGCAAACCAAAAGCTCAAAGAAAACAACTAAATTAGGAAAGGAGTTTATGGATGTGCCAAAAACCCCAAATTTGTTGAAAACCATTACTGAATCCGTCGTTGTACATCAAAATATGAACACTACTCAAGGTATGCATTACACTGATCATGTGGGTATTAAGAACTGGCAATATCAGCTGACATGCGACAAGTTGTAAATTTTAATACATTATTAAATAATGATCAAATCTACGAAGTTAATTAATTATAAATAATTTTCTAATAAGTGCATACAATGTATTGTTATAAATAGTTTATTAAACCAAAGATTAGAAGTTTTTAAGATATTGTACACAATATCAGCCAGTATATTTGTCTGTTTGTTTTACTATTTTAAATACATACATGCATACATAATATGTATGTATGTAGTTACGATACTACTGAAAATATTAAAATAAACAAACAGACGGAACAAGGAAACAAATATTTCTTACTATATGTATAAATAATTGCTCTGAATCTATAGTAGTCTGATTAAAACAGGCTCCGATCTCCTTCCAATTTTGCCTATTAACCTTACTTTTCATTTAGGCAGATAACTGCATATGTGTTTATAAATATATATGTACATATTATTAATACCTTAAGTTAATTTTTAATAAATTGAATAATTTAAGAATTAGATTTTTATTAAATAGCCAAATTTACCTTAAAATTCGAAATTATATTTCGTTCTTCTACCTATATAATGAATTTATATGAAAAATGTCAAAAAATGTGTATGTATTATGTATAGGTATATGATAACGAAAATATAATCTTGATTTGCATAGGGTTATGGGCATATGTATGTAAGTATGCACCTCATTTTTTTTCCAAAATATCAATATGTGTCACATTTACATCTTTAAATTTTCTGGCCTGTTCGGAGACAACAATATTGTTTCTCATCGGTTCAAAGCGATTAAATTTGGATGCGTTTGACCAGATTACACGTCTACTATCCAATTTCTGTCCTCTCGGGTAAACTTTAACCGTACCTTAACATTTTTATTAACAATGTAGGTTTTCTTTTTTTTACTACTGAGATGTAACCAATATCTCGAAGGGCTCGTTTTGCTGTCTATTGACTAACGGGTTTGCACCTTTTGGTAGTAGACACTTATCTCTTTTCATTTGTGATATTATGAAACGTGTTTCCGCAAACGTTAATAGCTTTTTGCAACTTCTGATTGTGATTTGGAAACAATAGAACGCCTTGTTTGGACTGTTATGACCACTGACTGACTTACTTTATTCTGTTTATGTATTACGAGTACTAGCGTAGAATAGATAATTTTGCTATTATATTGTCCTTAATGGCTCTTGACAGTTTCTTCATTATTTATTATTTAACTAATTGTTCTACCTTTATATCTTTCTTTTATAAAATTTATAAAAACGGAAAAGGAAACTAAATTATTGTTGTGACATTAATCTGGCAGCTTGTCAAATTTATGTATTCGGTACTTAGGCACTCACGGCGTTCTGATCACTCGTAGTTTATCGTTCAAGAAGAACAGACCTTTTTTAATTGGATATCGGACCCCCTGAATTAAATAATAAATTAATAAACCTTTTTAATATAAACTTTGAAGATAATTAAAGCGTTCTTTATTGGAAAAACCACGACAGATTTGGCGACGAGGTGAAACCTAATTATCAGTGCAAATACATAGTACACACATATGTATATACATTCGTCATGGACGCTACGCAATTTAATCAGTTTTTACAGCAACAACAAATTCTGCTGGCACAAATCCAACGTATGATGGAGCGCCATGATGAAAATACGGTACAAAATTCATCACGCAATATGGCGCAGAATAATACGGTGAACGCTGCATTGTTGCCTAATTTCCAGATTTACGACATCTCGAAAGAAACCTATACAAATTATATACAAAGATTTAAAAATTACGTTGAAATGAAAGGCATTTCTAGCAACAAAGAATATTGCGCATAACTCTTATTAAACTCCATCGGTGCAAAGAATTTTAACATTGTGGCGGCATTGGCTTCACCAAAACCACTCAATACAATCGCCTATGATGAATTATTATCTATTTTGGAGGGACATTGTAGGTGTCGCAACATCAGCTTCTGTCCAAATACCAAAAAGAAGGCCAATCCGTTTCAGAATTTGGGGCAACATTAAGGGCTGATATAAGCGAATGTGAATTTGTATCCCCATGTGCATGCGGTGCTTCAGTGGCCGATATTTTTTTACGCGCTCAGTTCATAAGGGCATAACCAACAACAATTTGCGGGAACAACTACTACAGTCAGAATCAACAAAGTTTGGTGAAGTTGTGGCGAAGGCAATAGCTTTAGAGGCTGCAAAAGCAGATGCGAGGGAAATAACATTGAAAACATCAGAAACGACAGTAATCAACAAGGTTTCAGCTCGCAATCAGATGAGACACAAAAATTAATCCCGTGCAGAAAGAGTTAACAAAAGGAAGACTACAGTCAATTATCAGAAGTTGGGTATAGAAGGGTTGTGCTTGCGATGCGGACGAAATAACCACCACGCGAAAGAGTGCCGATCAGATAGAAACAAACTCAAATGTACGGGCTGTAACAAACAAGGGCATGTCGTAAAGGTATGTACAGGGTGGCCAACTTGGACTGACTGATTTGAAATGCTTATAACTTTTGCATTTTTAATTTAATACTCAATTGAACATCTCCAGAACATCGCTACGACGTATTCTAAAAGTTGATCTGAAGATGTTTCCATATAAAATTCAATTGGCCCAAGAATTATTGCCGAGGGATGCACCACAACGGCTACAATATGCCAATAGAGTTCAAATCATTCAGTCAAACTTGGCCCACCCTGTATTTCCACATTGCAGGAAAAAGTATCAACTGGTAATACAATGTCAACCGGACGAAGTGCAACAAAGCATGTGCAAAATGTGGAACATGAAGACTATGGCGTATACAAAGTTGTTAATGTGTATCAAAACGATTCGGGAAAAGAAACTGATACGGAAAAATATTATGCTAAAATAAATATCGAAGGTAGGCAGGTAAAGTTCGAGGTGGATTCTGGCTCGGGTTATACATTCTTACCAAGAAGTCAATTTAATAAATTGAAAATTAATACACCAATACTCCCAACAATGATCGTTTTCTGTTCATACACCCAAACAACATTTATACCGGATGGTAAAATTATAGTACGAGCAAAATACAACAATGATAAAATAACCGATGAAATTTACATCGAACGAGATTTCTGTTCTGCATTATTGGGTCGTTCTTGAATCAGGCAACTAAAAATTGATTTTAATAAATTGGATAGCAACACAACTAAGATAAACGTTATTAACCAGGTGAGTGCAATTGACAATATTGTTAAAGAATTTTTTTGAGCAGAAAATAGGGCGTACACCCCATTATAAAATTTCATTAAAATTGCGTGAAAATTTTACACCAAGTTATACCAAGGAGCGAACAATTCCATACTGGCTAATACAACGTGTTGATAGAGAACTAGATGAACTAGAAAAATCTAACATCATTTCGAAAACATCAAATAGTGACTGGGGCTCACCAAAGGTGGACGGGGGTGTTAGGCTTTGTGTGGATTACAAAATGGTATAATAAAACAACTTATTTACTTTTTGGGGACAGCCGCTTATGCGACTGTCCCTTTTGATTATTCTTTATTTATTAATTATTTATTATTCTTAAAAACTAAAAGACTTACAGCCTGTTTATAGAACGCGACTCGCCCAACTCGCGACTAGACGACCGGTGGACGAGTGAGAAATAAAAAGCGTTTATAGAACGCGAGACGATTTTGTCGTGCCACTTACGTTAATTCGCGCATATGTCAAAGTTGTTTAAAACCCTACTATTGCCAACGTGTTAAAAAATATTTTTTGTTTATATTTCTTCATACAAAATTTAATATTAAATGTTAAATATTAAGATGGTAACCCTACTATTATGCAAAATATCAAATAAACATAAACAAACAAAAAAGTAAAACAAAATTTAAAGAATTTTTAAAATTTTTTGATAAAAAAGTAATTTAAAACGTTTTCTATTAGAAAACAAGGAGTTTTCCGTAACTTTTTAAACAAGTAAGTGTAAATTGATTGAAGTATGAATATATTCATGAATGTATGTATGAATGTATTAAAATTTTGTCTTTATTTTTAGATATATTTTTTTTAAATAAACAAGAATTTATTTTAATTGCCCCAGCTCCCAAGTACATTCCATAGTAGATTTGCTGCTACCAAACTGAGGAGCTCCTGTGGCCAAATGTGGAAACTCCTCCATGCAATCCACCAATTGCCTGAACTGCATTGCTGTAGTTATTTTAATGCTGAAAATTTAAAAAGTCGAAATAAACTAAAGAAAACATTTGTGATATCAACGTGTACTTACTTTTTTTGTTGAAATATCCATTTTGTGTTTGCCTTTTTCAATGAAATTGTAATTAAATTTTACGCGCGAGCACAATTTTATATTCGTCCAATTTTGACACTTCGGCGACTCTAACCGTCTTGTATATACCAAATAAATTGACAGCAGTTACGTTTTTTAGCAAACTTGTCAACAGTCGTGTTCTATGACCCAAAATAACAAAACTGCTAACATTTCAGCGGTTTTTATCAGCGAGTCGCGTTCTATAAACAGGCTGTTAAAATTACTTATAGCCTGTTTATAGATCACGAAAGATAAGCGAGCGTTATATAAGACTTAAGACACAAACTTGATTGTGGAATAAACAAACTTGATTGAGTAAAAAATAGATACGATAACAAGCTTGTGTCTTAAGTCTTAGCTAACGTTCGCTTATCTTTCGTGATCTATAAACAGGCTATTAAGCACTGCTAGGCTTGTCAATTGATACCCTCTTTGTTCAAACATACAGTGGCAACATATGCATACATGGGAGAATGCTTATCTAAGCATTTCTCATGGTTATGTTGCCTGAGTGTGTCTGCTATTTGACGCCTAGTACCTACATATGTAGTATAGGTAAGGGTCGATAGTTAGACACACTACACCTCCCCATTTGGAAGAATAATCAATGCTTTAAATTGATTTTTCTAATTGCATGTTTGAACATTACAATTTTATTACATATTAATTATTTAAAAGTAATCCATTTATAAAAAAATATCAACTATAATAATGTTTATAAAAATTATCTATTTTTTTTTTTATTATAATTTAATTATATATCATTATTATTTTATATTATTATATATATTGGCTACATTGTTTTCTAAATAACAACAAGTGTTTATTTTTTACCTCTGTGAAAAATTTATTTATTTTTTAATAAAAGTCTATAAACTCTCTTCGAATATAAATGTAGCCACTGTTGAAGGTGTTTTTATATAATACGGAGCGTGTAGACATTGGAATACCACAGTGAGAAGTGTCCACTTTTCTTATTTCCATATTTACATCTTCTTTGGCGGAGTTTTGTGATTATGGTGGCTGGAGCTGTTGGCGCATGACTGATCTATGTTTTGCTGTTTTTTGCTGTCTGGAGAAAGCATTCATCAGGTTTTTTATTATTTTGTTAACACCTTTGCCTTTTCTTGTGGATAAATACATCTGGTGGTTTGGCGGAGTTTGTGGTGGCTATCGTTGTTGGCGCTTGACTGCTCTCTGTTTTGCTGTCTGGAGAGGGCATTCATCAGGTCTGTAATAATTTGTGAAAAACTTTTCCTTCTCTTGTGGATAAATACATCTAGTGGTTTGTCGAAAGGAGCCCTAAAATTATCTATTCTATATAAATTGCATTGTTGCTCTTTCTGTTTTGCTTTTCGGTGCTCCTCTAAAAGCAACAACGATTGTATACGAAAAGCACTGACAATAATAAATTGCACAACAAAAAGTGTTGTCAGTTGCAAATGAACTTCCAATTTTCTTAAGCCCTAAACTATGCTTTACAAAATAAACGAGTAAACGTGGCAAAGAAAATAAATAATTAAAAGTATTGCCAATAACGAAAGTATTTATAATTTTTTCTTAAGTCCAAAAGTAAACTTTACAAAATAAATGAAAAAACGCACACTTAAACATACCTCACCCGACTACACTGTAAAAAATAATAAAAAGTTTATATGTATACCAAAACATGGCAAGCCAAAATACTACTGGTGATCTATTTTCATGGGAGAAAATGAGAGGTATGCTAAATGAAATGCTTCATGATGTAGCTAGAAAAGAAGATCTGCAAACAATTCAGTCTGATATGGAAGAACTAAAAAAAGAAAATATGCAACTAAAAAATGAAATAAAAAAGCTTAATTCACGTATTGAGTCTATAGATCGTAAAACACGCTCAACAAATCTCGTTGCTAGAGGCTTAAACTGCACTAATATACAAACTGCCAAAGCTGAATTCTTGAAGGTCTGCTCAAATATAATGAATATAAATGTAAACGTAGTATCGACCAAGATGATTGCAAAGGACAAAGCATTTCTATTTAACCTGGAATCGAATTTGGAGGTTCAAAAAGTCCTCACTGCCAGAGGGAAGTTGAAAGGTCTTCAAGTTTATATACAAAAAAATTACACGGAGGAGGAACAACATGTTAGATACAATCTCCGTCAGATCAGTAAAACTATAAACAAAAAGAAGAAAGATGTTAAGGTTCGCCTTGGTGAATACTGGATTTTTGTAGAAAACAAGAAATATACTTGGGCCAAAGATAAAATTATTGCCTACACTGATGATGACGCTATTTTCCTGAAAAATCTTCTAACAGAATGTGGCTGTACTCCGGATATATGTGTTAAGGAAACATCTATTAATGTAAATCAAAATCAATAGCGATGTAAATTGTGCCATTTAGTTTCATAAAATGTTGCAAATCTAGCAAAATCTCTTAATTTTCCTAATTTTTTAGCTTACTTATACAAATTTGACATATTTTTTCTTTTTGTTCGAAATAATACTACTGGTATATGTACGTTATGTAATTTAGACAAATCAGAAAACACTGTTCATTTCATTGGCGAATATGCTTAAATATTTTCGAAAAAATCGACTTGAAAAAAACGAAGTTATATGTATACTAAATGGCTCAAATTTTAGCAACGTATGTAAATATATTGAAATTAGCTTAAAATATAGAAAATTGCTTTTAAATGAATTTGATATATAACAAAACTGAACTGCATTAAAAAATAAATCAATAATTTTTAAACTAAAAATTATATTAAAATGCCAATCTGGCACCAAACATAATTATGCCATATATAGATATTTGTATTTATAATTTAATTGAATATGTATAAGAATTTGTATCATATCTATTAATAAATAATAAATAAAATAATAATAATATTATTATATCAAATAAAAATTTAAAATTTCTGCAAAAAAATATAATATGAAATCAAATCAGTTGATCAGGCTGTTTGGTTTCGTATGTATATTTTTCACAGTATTTGTTTTAATAATTAGTTTTTATTTATTTTATATTTATTATATTATGAAAGAGCAAAAAAATATTTAAAATATTTATTTATTGCGAGAAAAAATATATACAATACAATAAGTAATGTGAAAAATATAAAATAAGTAAATAAGTAAACTTATACAAAATGGACTAAAGGGATTGCAAAATTAGAATAGTTAACATTACAAAAATTTAATATTATGATATAGTAAAAATCCTTATACAAATATAACATAATACAATAAAAAGCTCACATTCATGCCCAAGCAAATGTACGAAATTACAATAGTTCTAAAAAAATATGAATAAAATTTTTTATCGTTAAAATTCCTTACGGTGCACACAAAACATTTATGATAAATTATCAAATCCAAACAGTGGTACAAAAAGTCAAATATAGATTAAAAAAAACTTATATACTTGCCAAAAATTTAATTAAAAAATGAAAATTATTGTGAATAAATATTTTACTTTAGTCTGGTTTATTGATTTTGTATTTTTTTTAAACAACACATGAAATAATAAATTCAAAATTTTTAAAATAAAACAAAAATGTTAGGAGCACTAAGGTTAATCTTTTTAAGAGACTGTTACCGTCGCACAGTGGTATTTGTTCATACAATGTTTGGCAAAAAATATATGGAGTGCTCGTAGAATGTTGGAATTTGGCTTAATTAAGAAAAATATAAAGTTTCATCAAAATTGGCCACGACCTCTACCCACCGCCCATAGAACCGAAAATTTATTTTTGGTCCAAAGTTTTTGAAATTTGGCACAGAGCCTTTGGCTAGCACAATTAACGCCCCCACTTACTGCCCATAAACCCATACTATATTTTTTCTCACAACTTTTTGTTTCTTTACGAAAACTAATTATTTTGTAAATAAATTTCAATACATGCATTTAAATATAGACTTTTATTCATCATCTATCATTTCTTTTACTACATCATCTAGTTCCAAAATATGTTTACGTGGTTGACGTCTTATACTACTTATATAGGGATCAGATGATGCAAGCAAACGATGCAAAACATCAGTATTTGTTGCAGTTCTACTACATTTTCTGGAAAACATTAATCTATAATTTCTGTAATCCTTATTACGTGCTTCTTCCGCTTCCTCGGAGAGCATGCCTATAGGGAGCACTGCTGCTTCAATTATGTCATTTCCATGTATCAATACTTTATGGACGGTAGCTGGCATGAAGTACCAATTGTATTTACGAACGAATAGCTTAGCAGTATCCCACGAAAATTTCTTAAACTTCCCCGTATAAATTTTGTGCCCACATGTAATTATTTGGAGAATAATTCGGAAGCGATCTATTAGTTCTTCACTAATACCTGTTATATCTGCTACGAGAGCAGGATTAGAAAAGAAACGCCTTGAAGTATTTCCGTTATTCGACGACCCAGTTCCTTGTTGTACAGTATCCACTCGCAAGTTCATGCGTTCTTTAAATGCTTGTTGAATGCGCTGTTTGTTTTCTTGTTTTAATATCTATTTTTTTAATCAACTTTTGAAAAGGCATATTATAAGATATATGGAGTATGCACTCCATAAATTTTATTCGAGCGTGTAATGATGAAATACCTAATTTAAAAGCTTCACTATCAATGGCTTCGCTTTACAAATATAGCATACGGCTGCTGAAGCGGTATTTGTAACTGTCTGAGCCGTTTTGCCATCTAGCATCGTGAACACTTTTTTCACCTTTATTTATTTATTGAATCTTCATATACTGAAATTACAATAAGTATGCAAATCTTAATACTAAACAGAAAATAATAAGCCCAGCCAGTGCTAGACAAAAATTTTTATGATACTACAAAAATTTCATATCAACTGATCAAGTCATCTGTTTTGCGCTTGAGTTAAAGCAAGGGTATCCCTCCTTCTCAACCGATTGTGGCCACTAAAGTTAAGGATGTCTCGTGCAAGTGGGTTTGGATGGTGTTCAAGTTTGCTGACGTACTTTGACGCATATTTTGTAAATTCGACTTTTACTAATGGCACGTTTAGATCTTTGTGGATTCGAGAATTTTTAACATACCATGGAGCTGCAGTAATTGTACGTAGAATCTTATTTTGACCCCTTTGAATTTTTTCAATGTTGGATGCTGAGGCCGTACCCCATAATTGAATTCCATAGCACCAGATTGGCTTTAGTATTGCATTGTACAAAAATAGTTTACAATCCAACTTTAGTGAAGAAGTTGCACTGCTTTTAATCTCATCTGAGTAAGTTTCGCTTCAATATGAGACTTCCAAGTTAAACGGCGGTCGAGAACACTAAATTGTGTATTACATTGAATTGTTTGCCGCATACTATAACAGTCGTATTTCCTAAAGCGGTAATTTCGGACTTTATTTTCTCAACAACTGTTAAGACTGTTTCTTTAGTCTCCTTAGCGAATTCGAATGAAATTGGACGACAATATCTTGCTGATGATGGACTACTGTTACGCCAGTATTCCTCTTCAGAGGTTGCTCGTAAACTTAAAGCACCATCGATACTAATAGCAGGTTCTTGTCAGTAACATCAGGTGCTAAACTGTGATTGTACTCTGAATGTCCAGAAGAGCCATCGCAACCCCACTTCGACATAAGAGTGCAATTCAAATTTATCATATTATTAATATTTTCGTGTGAAAAACTTTCAAATAAACGCTTAGTGGTGTGATCTATTAAACTTTGCAAATTTACTGAGGCTTCTTTTTCTGATATTTTAACTTCACTGAGATAACACTTTTTCTTCTCATCTAGTATCTTAGCATACGGAAGAAAATATTGTATCCCTCTTTATGCAAAACATATTTTATAGTTTCTTACTTTGTTAACTCTGCATCCAGTAACAACGCCAGTGCAGTTGAAGGAGGAATATATGATTGCGATTTTAAATTTGAGCCTGCTAATACACTTGTCATTTCTAAATGTTGTTTGCTATACTGGGACGCTAAATCAGCAGCTTTGTACCTTTTACTACGATCAGCGCAATCGCCGAATTCCTTAGCTGGCCTTCCAATTTTTGTTGAACAACTAGGTTGCTCATCAGCAAGTGATATTTCAAATATATCTAAAAATTTTCAATTATATTCAAAGTACACATTAATTATTTTGTTTTGAAACCTACTTCTTAGCCAAGCATAATTTTTCTTAAAAAAATATGATTTGTTTCTGTGACATTCGGCCCAACGTTTTAAAAAGTGACTAAGAAATCGCTTCTGAACTGATTTTTTCACAATTTGAATTTCATTAATAGTAAGCACCATGTTTTTAGTTTTTATGAAATCAGTTAATAAATCCACATTACTATTGCAATTTATAAGTTCCTTGCACAATTCACTATATGAAACACAAAATGAATTCATTTTAAAAATTAGTTACGTTTAATAATTTTCTTAGACTTTTTTTTGCAAATATTATTATTTTAAATAACGGTTTAATTAATCATATGGTTTTGTTTTTCTTTTTTTGTTATGCACTTTTTCGATATTGCTGTCAATCAATTACACTGTGACACAAAATCAAACTTTTGGAATCCGAATGGGATGAGACCAAATACAAATGATAGCTGACATTGTCCATAACAAAACCTCCAAGGGATTTTTTTGGTTCAGTACTAGAATTTTTTTTACAAGCATTTGAAATTTGTGATTTTGGAACCCTGGCTAACGAGAAAAACTCATTACAATTTTGATAAAATAATGGCTATATATTTTTACTATCCGGGAGAAATGTGATATATTTATGTTTATGGTGTCGGGGAATCCATTTTTGATATTATGTTTTACCTAAAA
This sequence comes from Bellardia pandia, assembly GCA_916048285.2. Lineage (NCBI taxonomy): Eukaryota > Metazoa > Arthropoda > Insecta > Diptera > Calliphoridae > Bellardia > Bellardia pandia. The sequence goes on from OU696533.1 coordinate 69,033,861, forward strand.
CTAACGCTAGGTGGCGCTGTCATACAATTTGCGTTATTATTTGTAGACTTTCATAGAAAAACGGTGCATATGCTTTCTTGCTGAATAATCAATTTTGTTGTTGGATTTATTTTAAAATATAATTATAATGATTTTACAAAGTACATTTTATTATTGCCAGTACGTTTCTTAAAAAAAATGCTGTTTTCATGGAAAAAATTAGTTTTTATTGAAATTATCTATTTTCTATTACAAAAAAAAAAAAAAAACCTTTTATTTCAAAGTATTATATTTTTATAAAAATGTACATATGTTTTGGCAAAAAGATACTGGTAGGTTGTGTTTATAGGCCAAATAAGAGAATACCATTAACTGTTTTGTATTCAACACTAGAAACTCTCGCCACAGTGTATAATGATATAGTCATTACTGGTGATTTTAATTCAAACGTATTAGTGGAGACGACGCGTACTTAACTTTCCGTATGAATGTAATTAAATGTGTGGGATCTGTGGGACAACCGTGATCTGGCCACTTCTTAAAATAAAAGTGTACAACTTTTTGTTTCAGTCCAAATGTTTCATGTGTAACCGACAGCTCAGTGCGATCATAAAGATCGAATGAATCTTTTTTCTTGACTATGGCATTGATGCCTTTTGATTTCAAGGGAAAATATTCGTGACATTTTATCTGCAATATAAAAAAACGATAAAACATATTAAGCATATCTACATACATATAAAGTTGCTTAACTACATACAATATCGCCTTCTCTAAACTGGGTGACCATCACAATAACTCTAACATTATGTTGTAACACCATACGCCAGAAGTCTTTGGTGCTTTCTGGCTTAGGACCTTGGGTTGCAATATACTCTTTACGCCTCCGGTAACCCTAAAAAATTAGATTGTATTCAAAGTGTGTATGTACCTAAATTAATATAGTGTGATGCTAGTTGATGCTTTCAAAATCTTGTGATCATAGCACTGTGAAACTTACATCTATAAACGAAGCATTGATATAATCGGATCCATCCGCATCGATATCCAAAATGACACGATTTTTATCATCTAAAGTAGAAGAAAATACGATTGATGTAAATACATAAATGCATATATATGCAAATAATTGTCATGTTTACATGGAAAAATATCGGCATAACGATTTTTGTTGTAACCCATTTCAGAAGCGGAGTAACTTAGATCCAAAGCAACGGCCGTTAATTCTTTGAATTCTCGTGCAATTTTTTCTGGCTTCGAAAGTTCGCGATAGAAAATAGCAACAAAGTTTTTTCCTATTATATCACCAAATGAGTCCTCTATGCCATGACAGGATTCACGTTGCCTTCCAAGAGTTAAACAATAACAATAAATAAATTATAAACAATTCAAGTGAAGTCAAATCAATAAGAGAATAAACAATTATTATACACTATAAAGAAAGCCCCAACCGCATACAATACGTTCACGTCAACTAGAGCTGAGAGCTGCGTAATGGTTAAACAAAAGTAACTAATTATATCACTATATTATCCCACAATTTATATATTAACCACTTTTAAAAATGTTTTACTTTACTGTCATTAGTAGTTGAAGCGAAAGCATTGTATGGGCTTGGCCCTTAAGAACAATACCATTTAATTCGTTTTGTCACCCATAAATAGACAAACCCAGCTACAAAAGCCAATAACAAACAACTCGAAACACTTGCTAATATAATGGTCAATTCAATTAAAGCATCTGTTCTAAATTCCAGAATTGCAGCATCATTGTATCCCGATTTCGTAAACAAGCGAATAACTAAACTGTACTCGGTATCTTAAATAAGAAAGAATACGATTATGAATTGAATACAATTTACTTTAAAATTACCTGGCTTGAGGGGACCATTACAATATGCGCTAGATGAGCCAACGCAATCTTCAGTTCCAATGACAAACTCTATTTCGGTATTTGAGGCAGATCTTCTAGAACGTGGGTTCCAATGTGCCTGAGTGGTTTGGTATTGTGTAATGCAATCGGAATTTTTGTCCTCATAAACATTATTCCAAGATTTTGTTGTAGGCCACTCTAAAATTGTATTCATTGCACCATATTTCAATTGTACTTTATGACAATCCTTGAAAAGAAAATTGTAAAGATCGTAAAAAAATAAAGAAATAAGAAAGTTTTACTAATTAGAGATCGAAAATGAACTAATATTTTTTTTTGCATTCCAATTTGCCAATTGTTCCAGTACTTTACAATAGTATTCTTAATTATTTGAACTATTAGCCTGAATAAAAACTTTTCTCTTAAAGAAAGTTTTACCTTTTGTGATAACAATAGAGCCACATACATAATTGTGCCTGATTTGGATTCTAAGATATCAGCAGGGAAACGTACAATGGCCGTTTTAGATGGATTACTATTTTCATAGGTCTCGACACGCGATTTATTTATATCGGAAATGTCCAGCTTAAAAGGAACTGAGAATTTATTCAGATGTTAAAATGAATCAAAACCAATAGTTAGATTTAAACAAACTTACTTCCAGAAGGTGCATCAAATTTATCTTTTACAGCTGCACTGAAAATATCAACGTCTATTGTTTTCACAGAAACTGAAATATTGTAACTATATTCGGGTCTCAAATTTGTCTCATTAAATGTGATAACTCCATTACTCGTAAAGTCTGCCTTAAATTCTCTTTGGAAATGCACGGTATCATAATCTGTACGGCCTCCCGTAAACTCCAATAGAAAATATTCAATTATACCATTCGATTTGCAAGGAGAGTACCAGCTTAAAATCACATATGCCTTATAGTCCGTATCTGTTTCAGACGGACCATTTGGCGAGGATTTTAAATTTGTTATCGGATCAGAAACTGACGGATTGCAGAAATAAGTAAATTTATTACCAAAATAATTATGTATGTATGTTTATAAAGAGTAAATCATTCTTACCCCACGGTTTAGTGGTAACCACATTAGGCGATGTATACTCCCCAATGCCAAACTCATTCTTAGCTGCTACTTGTATGCTGTATCTAGTGTAAGGTCTTAAATCATTAAATAACAATTCCAACACCGACGATTCTCGGCTAACAGGATCTGATGAATATCCGGGGCATCTGCTCGGAATATTATATCCTGCCTCCACATATTGAAAATACAAAATATATAAACTGATAATGCCATTTGGATAGACCGGAGGTATCCATGTGAATGATAGCGAAGAATTTGTTTGGGTCTTAACTCTCAACTGCTGTGGTTTATTGGGAACTGTTCAATGAGTATGATTATTAGTAATGGTATCGATTTAACTATAGGTTCATTCCAAACTCTTTCAGTATAATTTGTCTACTCTTAGCTACACATTATATGACGTATGACGCGCATACTTCATATCAGGCCTTCCAAAGAACCATTTTTATCAAAATAGATTCATTCGTATCTCGTCGTCATCGAAACTTATTATATGAAAAGTAATATTCATTATTTATAAAGTCCTTAAACCTATTCATAAATCATTTATGGTATCTTATAAATTTATATATAAATGGAGCTTCTCGACGGCGTACATTAGAAGATTGAAGTGGTTATCGGTAACGATCATATATTAGCCTTTTGACGTATTGGAGCATTTTTGCAATTCGAGTTGTATTTTATTTTTTCTAATAAGTAATAATACAAAATATTGTGATTAAAATATGTTGGTCCCGACAACAACGCAAATTTGCTCAATAAATACTCTTCCAGGAAAGCACATTACTGTTCATATACAAAAATTATCTTTAACAAAAATTTAGAAATTTTATTCTCCACATACATATTACAATAACTCCTAAATACGTAGGATAAGAGATTTATAAAACAAACCGATGTTTGTTACCTTTGACCTACAATAACATTAAGATGAAGAACTAGGCCAATATTTATTTCATTCGCATGTAAATCCTTATTTAATTAGACTCAAAGTAGTGAAATACCTAAAAGTCAACGCATTTTCAATGAATTTCATGTTGCTATGATGTTTCTATTGAGAAACTACAGTCGTCCATTTAAATATTATTTACAAAGAAAATATTATAGGTATCTTTTTAAACACTAACCCCGTTATTCATAAAACTTGTCAAAGGTTTATAACAGGCTTATAAAACAAATTTTCTATGGATATTTACTTTATAAGCTTGTTATAAACCCTTGATAAGTTTTTATTGACTTCAGATATTTTAAGTATTTATAAAAGGAAATTCAGTTGTTTATTTTGTAATTGTTTGATTCGGAATAATAAATTTTTAAACAAAATTTTACATACATAAACATATTTATAAACGATTGCTATATTCATTTAAAAACAAGTTATAATTCAACACCCTCTCTCAATCGTTGACTCCTAGTTTAGCTCGAAGGTCACTGAAACGTTTGATGTCTAAGGCCTTTGTAAACATATCAGCTTCTTGATCTTTGGACCGGATAGACTCAATTTTCACATAACCGTTAGCAACACTATCACGAATGAAATGGTGTTTTACATCTATATGTTTAGCTCGTTTGATTTCAGAAGTATTAGCCATACCAATGCATCCTTTATTGTCTTCATATATTGTGACAGTTTCATTTTTAATTTCTTGTAAATCTTGCATCAAACCACGTAACCATAAGGCTTCTGAAACCGCTAAACTTAATGCTATATACTCCGCTTTGCTTGACGAAGTTGCTACTGTTTGTTGTTTCTTTGAGGACCATGAAACACAACAACCATAAATTTTGAAGAGGTATCCACTAACTGATTTTCGGTCTTTAATATCATTAGCCCAATCAGCATCGGCAAACCCCTGAATGGGAATACCACTGTTTGGGGAATAAACCAGCTTCATATTCTTTGTACCTTTAAGATAACGTACGATTCTTTTAAGATGTTGCCAATGTGTTTCTGTTGAATTTTGTTGAAAACGTCCCATATAAGCCACACAAAAACAAATATCAGGCCTACAACTGAGCATTGTGTACATCAAGCTGCCAAGTAATTCACGATAGGGTTCATTAACTTTTTCATTTATTTTATCTTCAGGTAAGAGTTGAAGTCCTGTTTCCATTGGCGTTTTTACTGAATTGCAATCCGCCAATCCAAATTTTGTTAAGACCTTTTCAATACTTGATTCTTGTGATAATTTTATTTTTCCTTCATCATATTCAATCTTAATTCCAAGAAAATAGTTTAAAGTACCACAGTCGCTCATTTCAAATTTTGCCTATAAATCACTGAATTGAGTTTCTGAATTGATTTTTCTTGATTTCCTGCAATCAATAAGTCATCCACATATAAAACGACGATCAGAACAATATCTTTATCAAATTTTGTGTATAGACAGTAATCCCTATTTGATCTTCGAAATCCAAGCGTCAGTAAAAAATCATTAAACTTGCTGTTCCAACTACGTGGAGACTGTTTAAGACCATATAATGATTTGTTCAGCTTAAGTACCATTCCCTCTCTTAATTCAACACCTTCAGGTGGTTCCAGGTATATATTTTCATTTAAATTTCCGTGTAAGAAAGCAGTTTTGACATCTAATTGATGGAAATGATAACCTCTGTGCATTCCAACAGCAAGTACAACACGTATTGTAGTCAACTTTGCTACTGGGGCATATGTCTCCTTGTAGTCGACTCCGTATTTTTGCAGAAAACCTTTCGCTACAAGACGAGTTTTGTAGCGTGATGGTTTTCCATTCGGGACCTCTTTTATACGAAAACCCCATTTTGTTTTTAAAAGTTTAGCCATCTTCGGTTGTTTAATTACTGTCCAAACATTATTATTATCCATTGACTTTAGTTCATCAGATATAGCAGCCTTCCACTCTTCAGTATCTGGTCTTCCAAATATTTGGGTATAGTTTTCCGGAACATCCTTAAAAACATTAACAGCAGAATCCGCTTGTAAACCAGTTATATAATCAAATAACTTACTTGGAAATTTGCGCTCCCGACCACTACGCCTAACAGGTTCAATACTGTTTTCTTCTTGCGATGGGAGCGCAGTGGATGCTTCAGTAGAAACAGAATCTTGAATTTTAACCACATCATCATCATCAGTTAAAATGCTGGAATCAACTTCATCTAATCTAACTTCATGGTTATTTTGTTCATCATCACAACTTCGTCTATTACATTCAACAAAAACACCATTTTCACCATTTGATTCAACTTCAGCACTTAACTGAGCCGCAGCACCATCTTCATCATCACTACTTCCCTCTTGCTGATGGCTTACGACAACACATTCGTTTTGTTCTTTTATATTATTTTTAAACGGAAAACATGATTCATCAAATTTAATATCGCGTGAGGTAAAAACTTTTCTATTTTTCACATCCCAAAGTCGGTATCCATTATGAGTGTAACCAATCATCACTGCCTTATGACTTCTACGATCAAGTTTCTTTCTACATTGACTGGGAATCCATGCATACGTCTTACATCCGAAGACACGTAATTTCGACAAATCAGGCTTCTTTCCAAACCATATTTCAACAGGTGTTTGAAAGTTTTGTAGCGAACTTGTTGGGCATCTATTTATTGTGTATGTTGCATCTAGTGCGCCTTCATTCCACATATTTTTCGGTACATACGATTCAAAAAGCATTGATCTTACCTTTTCCATCAATGTATAAGAAATATATAAAATATAAGAAATTGTGGTTTCAATTTGTATACCTTTTTCCTTATACCACTCTTGCTGTTCTTTTGAAAGATATTCACGACCCTGATCTGAAGTGATTTTTGAAAATTTTGAACCAAACATTGCTGTTGCCATGGCCTCATATTCTTTGAATGATTTAAAAACTTGAGATTTCTTTTCTAGAAGATAAATGACAGCAAAGTGACTGAAGTCATCAATGAATGACACAATATAACGAGACCCATCCACATCAACAGGATCGATCGGTCCACATACATCCGTATGAATACGTTCCAATATTCTTGTTGCTTTATTACGATTACCATCAAAAGGATCACGAGAATGTTTTGCTTTAACGCAAACGTCACAAAAATCATTCGATTTTAATTTCTTATTTAGTTTTGGAATCATGTTACTTTTGACTAATGAATCTAATCCTTGTTTTCCTATATGACCAAGTCGACGATGCCATAAAACTTCATAGTCCTCATTACACATATTAGCTACAGGCTTTTCAATTATGATTTCAATTTCATATAAATTTCCATTCAAATATGCTGTACCAATCAGTTCCATATCTTTCATAATTAATGCTCGATTGTCAACGAACTTTACCTCAGCACCAGCTTTTGTTAATTTTCGTACTGACATAAGATTATCTCTTAGATCTGGTGCATATAATTTCAATATCATATTCAGAATCCGTTTTACAATGTATTTGACCGCTTGCTGTAGCTGATACTGATATATTGTCCTTTGCAATGTTGATTTTAATAGGAACATCAAGTTTCTTAAGTTCAGAAATGTACCAACTTTCGTTAACAAGATGATCACTAGCACCAGAATCTAATATAAATCTAACTTTTGAGCCTCCATAACTTTTATTGGAACTATTACCAGCCATAAAACAGAATTTTTTATCGGCAGCTCGAGCTTCACGAGTCTTGCAATCTTTCGCTTGGTGACCGAACTTATTACATTTGTAACACTTTCCATTAAACTTTTTCTTAAAATGTTTTTTACTTGAGAATGCTGTCTTTTCACCTTTTTCATCATCAACGCGATCATTTAGTTTAATTTCTTCACCTATTAATCGCTCCTTTATAAAGCCAAATGTAAGTTTGTTATTATCTATGTTTTGTAACGCCGTCACTAGGGGATCAAATTTTTCAGGCAATGACAAAAAAATTTGTGTAATTAAATCAGCATCTTCTAATTGTGCTCCAGCCATCTTAAGTTGTCTTGTTATATTTTCAAATTGTTCCAAATGCAATTTTATAGAATCCCCAGACTTCATACGAAGTGTGGCTAATTGCCTTCGCAATAGCAATTGATTTATCACAGATTTTTGAGCAAAAACCAATTCCAAATTCGTCCACATTTCTTTAGCGGTTTCCTTGTCTCGAACATAACTTAAACAGTCAGCATGAATATAACTTACTAAACGATCTTTAGCCTTCTTATCTCGTTTAAAAAATTCGGCTCTTGCAGGTGGTTCTAATGGTGGATCATCGGTTAGAACGTCCAAAATATTCATAGAATCCAAATGAATCTTGACCCTCAATTGCCAGTTATCATACCCACAACCATTAAATTGCGGAATACCATTTGCCAATTCCTTATTTTCGCCCATAACCTATTGACTTCAGATATTTTAAGTATAAAAGGAAATTCAGTTGTTTATTTTGTAATTGTTTGATTCGGAATAAAAAATTTTTAAACAAAATTTTACATACATAAACATATTTATAAACGATTGCTATATTCATTTAAAAACAAGTTATAATTCAACAGTTTTTATGAATTAGACTGTAAATAAATATTTTACTGAAATAACGTTCCAAAGTTATTCGAGCCTGAAGATTGCTAATTTAGCTCATAAATTCGCGAAAATTATATGTTATACGTATGACTTTATTATTTTATCTGACTTCAACATTTAATTTAGTTTTACTTTTTCAATACTTTGTTATTTTTGCTTCAATTACAATGATTCCATTTCTTAATTTAATATTATCTTTATATTATATAATTTCTGATTTTATTAGCATTACACACATTATTATGCACTTTTATGACTTTTATCAGTGATTATCGTGGAAGGTCCAAAGATTTAACAATGAATATGGTTAGAATTTTGGCTAACTATAAAAGAGGTTTTAAAATTGTACACATAAATGCACAAAGTTTAAATAATAAATTGGATGAATTTAAAATTGTTTTTGAGAACTCTGGTATTGATGTTATTTGTGTTTCGGAAACATGGCTGTTAACATCAACCCCAGATAATAATATATGTATGTCCCAATGGGTACAAGGTATTTAGAGATTATAGAGGAAGTCATGGTGGCGGTGTGGCCATTTTTACTAAGAATAGCATTTCTTGCATATGCAACAAGTCATCTTTGACATACAGTACAACTGAGCAAGCGGTTGAGTTTATATTTATTGAAATTTCTTCATTTGGCAAAAAGATGCTGGTAGGTTGTGTTTATAGGCCAAATAAGAGAATACCATTAACTGTTTTGTATTCAACACTAGAAACTCTCGCCACAGTGTATAATGATATAGTCATTACTGGTGATTTTAATTCAAACGTATTAGTGGAGACGACGCTCCATTATAATATGTTATCGCTTGGTCTTTTTCCAGTTAACATGATTAATCCAACGCACAATACATCCACAGCAAGCACGCTGATTGATCTTTTCTTTGTGTCCAATACTACGAATATAGTTCTGTATGATAAATATCTGCTCCGTGTTTTTTTTTTTCTAAACATGACCTAATATTCCTAACTTATAACTTTCAAATCCAACAAATTGAACAGTGTCTCAGTTATCGTGACTTTAAGCAACTTGATTTTAATATTTTATATGAATATTGTTCCCATATTGCCTGGAATGATATCTATTTTATGTACACCGAACCGATACAAGTGGAGCCTTCATTAGACTTGTCTTCAGATCACTCTCCTTCTATTATTTCAATGCGTTTCCTTCAAGGGAATGGCTCTCCATTTCGGGACATATCTAAAACCAGAGTAAGTTGGATAAAGTATAAAAAGTATTTAAGTTCCCACTGCAAGCAAAATGTAGTGTTGAGAACTACCGAGGATATTGATGGGTCGATTGGCAAGTTTACTGAGGACATACGAAGAGCTGTACATCACGCCTCCACATATGACGTTGAGTGCAGAAGTGGGACAAATAGAACTTATTTCGCTGAACTCGATCATCTCCTGTCAGAAAAAAGAAGAGTTAGAAGAGAGTGGCAAATTCACAGGTCTCCTGAACTGAAAGCTAGGCTACGGGTATGCAGAGATATACTAAGAAATTTCTTAGAAACCCAAAGAATGGCTTCACTTAAATCTTACTTGGAGGGTCTTGATAGTACCCCACAATCTGACTATTCGCTATGGAAGGCGGCACGAGGTTTAAAAAGACCAGTTAGAGGAAAGCCTCCTTTGCGAAATCCGACTGGTGACTGGGCTAGAAATGATTCCGAGAAAGGGACATTATTTGTTAACCATTTGAGAAATATGTTTACTATAAACAACTCAAATTAAAACGAATCTGATTTGCCACCACTTGTTATAAGACCTCCTGTACCTCTAAGACTTAGCTTTAATGATGTTCAAAACGCTATTGGTACTCTGAATCTTAAAAAAGCTCCAGGTATGGATAAAATCAGCAACAAAATGCTTGTGGAGTTACCTCGTGTAGCTAGAAGAATTATCCTCTTTATCTTCAATGCTATTTTACGCCTAGAATACTATCCTGCAGATTGGAAGGTATCTATGATTACCATGATTCCTAAGCCAGGGAAGGACCCTACCAAAGTAGAGTCATATAGGCCAATTAGTCTACTGCCGACAATTTCAAAACTGTTTGAAAAATTGTTATTGGCTAAGTTGATTCCAATTCTGAACGACACTCAATGTATCCCAAATCACCAATTCGGGTTCAGAGCTAAACACAGTACCATCGAACAAACACACAGATTGGTAAATGTGATAAGACGGTCGTTTGAAGAGAAAAAATACTGTTCCGCGCTTTTCATTGATGTTTCCCAAGCGTTCGACAAAGTCTGGCATGAAGGTTTAATGCATAAAATTAAATTAACTCTGCCTGCTAACACCCACAAACTTATGAAAACTTATTTATATGGTCGCAAATTTACAATCAAAGAAGGCGATTTTTTAAGCCCCGCTCAGCCAATTGAAGCAGGAGTATCCCAGGGTAGCATACTGGGTCCAACTTTATATTTGATTTATGCATCCGATATGCCGTCACACCCCATAATACATACTTCAACTTTTGCAGACGATACAGCCTTTATTAGCGTTCATAAGGACCATCAAATAACATCACAGAACTTGCAGAAATATGTTTATAAACTAGAGAATTGGCTTGAGCTTTGGAAAATCAGGGTTAACGAACAGAAATGTATTCATATAACTTTCACATTGCGAAAAGATACCTGCTCGATCATCAGAATAAATAATCAAATTATCCCGCAACACAATGAAGTCAAATACCTCGGAATCCACCTCGATCGTCGTTTAACTTGGAAGTCTCATATCGACGCAGAACTTACTCAGATGAGATTTAAAGCAGTGCAAATTAATTGGCTAATCGGCAGAAATTCTACATTAAAGTTGGATTGCAAACTTTTGTTGCACAACGCAATTCTAAAGCCAATCTGGTGTTATGGAATTCAATTATGGGGTACGGCCTCAGCATCCAACATTGAAAAAATTCAAAGGGGTCAAAATAAGATTCTACGTACAATTACTGCAGCTCCATGGTACGTTAAAAATTCTAGAATTCACAAAGATCTAGGCATTCCTTTGGTGAAAGTCGAACTTACAAAATACGCCTCAAAATATGTCAGCAAACTTGAACACCATCCAAACCCACTTGCACGAGACATCCTTAACTTTAGTGGCCATAATCGGTTGAGAAGGAGGAATACCCTTGCTTTAACTCAAGCGCAACACAGATGACTGGATCAGTGGATGTAAATTTGTTGTAGTATCATAATATTTTGTCTAGCACTGGCTGGACTTATTATTTTCTTTTAGTATTAAGATTCGAAAACTTATTGTCATTTCATTTCTGAAGATTCAATAAATAAATTAAATGTATTAAAAAAAAAAAAATGTACACCGTTGATGAACAATCTTCATTTCTGGAACACAATATTCAATATCTTTTTGATCAAACAGTACCACTAAAATATAAAAAAAACAGTACATACTCAAAAACCATGGTTTTCAAATTCTGTTAAGAATACAATACAATTGAGGGACTTAGCATATGACAGGTGGAAAAGATTTAAAACTCCTGAACTAAAATTACAATATTCCAATGCCAGGAAAAATGTAAATAAAAATATTAAACAGGCAAAAACTGAATATTATTCCAAACGCTTTGACTCAGCAATCAATTTTCAACAAACTTGGAATATCATTCGCGAAATAGGAATTGGCAATACTAATAATCGTACAGATTGTAATGTGGATGCAAACATATTTAACAGAACTTTCACTGCCATACCTGTAGTACAGGCAAATCCCACTTTTTTTAATTTTTCCTCAAGCTCGCCAAATACAAATACTGGAATAATTAGTGAACATTTCCAATTTACGTGCGTTACTCAATATGACGTTATTTCAACAAACTCTTTGATAAAATCAAATGCAGTAGGAATTGACGACATACACCCGAAGTTTATAAGAAATTACTTTTACCTGTGATTCTACCGTATGTTGCTTATCTATTTAATACTATTATAATGTCAAGTACGTATCCGTTAAACTGGAAACACGCAAAAATTATACCATTACCTAAAACGAATGGAGAATATAGACCGATAGCTATCTTGTGTTTTCTATCGAAGGTTTTAGAGAAGCTCTTTTATAAACAAATGATGGAATATATTGATACTCATAGTTTACTTTCCAGCACGCAATCGGGGTTTCGTCAGAATCACAGCTGCGTTACGACTCTTGTGGAGGTTAGTGAAAATATACGTCAAGGATTAGATGAAGGTAGTATGAATTTAGAACTTCTAGACCATTCTAAGGCGTTCGATATGGTAGACCATGACATACTCATTAAAAAACTGAATCACTTTTTTCGGTTTAACTACACTTCTACTAAACTTATATCTTCGTATCTTACGAACTGCACACAATCGGTGTTTGTGAACAATACATGGTCAGATAGCATATCCCTTAATAGAGGAGTACCTCAAGCTCTATTTTAGGACCACTCTTATTTTCTTTATATATAAACGATTTGTCAAACCAACTCTCTAAATGCAACATCCATTTATACGCAGATGACGTGCAACTTACTCTAAGTAGCTCTGTTCAAAATATAGCTTCAGGAATATCGTGTGACAAGCAGTTTAGTAAAATCATTTTATGAATCCCATGACGTCAGCAGGTGTATGCCCGGACAGAAAGATTTCGTGTCTGTTTTTGAAAATGGTACAAAAGTCAGGAAAAATAAAATACTTTTTGGAAACTTATGAGAAATGTACGCCTTATTCAAGGAACGACATGATGGAATAAAAAATAGGTATTTCCAAGTTTTGTCAACTTCGTCCGAGGAATATAATTCTAGCAAATGCGAGTGGATCACATAACGTGTGTGTTTGTACAAAGCATCAAAATGTGAAGCTGATGATTGATGCTATAAATTTAAAAAAATTAACTGCTGGTGTTCCAAATTATCAGCTTGAATGTTACAAAGATTGTTTGAAACAAATGACATGCATTCCATCTTCTTCAAAGTGTCACCTACGTAAATGTAACAAGTGTCCAGGAATTGAAAATTTAAAAGCAAAACTAAATCAATTACTAGAGCAAAATGATATAGATGAAATAACATATAAACAATTGGTTAGTGTAGATAGGGATAATTTGGAGACCATGATTGGCCCAGCCGACGTTTTTGTGGATTCCCTGTGTGAAAAGCTTCAAATTCTATTACCTCATTCATTTATTGCAAAACAGCAGGCAGCATATCTGAGCGAAAGAAAATCAAATTTGGAAGAAAATGAGTATATAGAAGTTTGCGATTTTTCAGAAAATGCTTCTTTTACTATTCAGGATGAAGTCCAGGGATTTCACTGGAACAACTCTCAGGCCACTTTATACCCAATCGCTATTTATTTTAAATCAGATGGAAAAACACAACATACAAACTTCATAATAATATCTGATTGTCTTGTGCACGATTCTGTAGCTGTTCACCTGTTCCATTGCCACCTGTATGTATTTTTGAGAAAAAAGTTTAAAACAACCCCGAAGAAAATCACGTATTTTTCAGTTGGTAGTGCTGCCCAGTTTAAAAATAAAAAGAACTTTATCAATTTATGTTATCATATGGAAGATTTTGGATGTAATGCTGAGTGGGATTTTTTTGCAACAAGCCATGGAAAAGCCCCAAGTGACGGTCTTGGAGGTACCGTAAAGAGAGAGGCACGTCGAGCTAGTTTACAACGTCCATTACAAGGTCAAATAACTACTCCAAAACAATTATATGAATGGTGCCTGCAAAATCTTTTGAACTGTAATTTCGAGTTTTTAACTCTAAAAGACCACGAAGAAGAAGCACGGTTCCTTCAAATTCGTTTTAAAGATTTGCGTACTATTCCTGAAACTCAAAAGCTGCATTCTATTGAACCTGTAGATAAATAAAAAAAAATTAAAGTCAAGCGTTACTCGGCAGATGCAGATTTTTTAATAGGAATCCTTCAGAAATAAATAAATATGCTGTAATAAAATGTTTAATAATGATAATACATTATGTTATACTTTTTATTAAAGGTTTAGCAATGGAGAAAAAGAGTTTAAGCTACATTTGATTTGTCCTTCTTTTTGTAATTTGTCACCTTTTTGTATTTTGGTACATTTCATGAAATACATAAACCTTCGCCTGCTTTTTTTCTTAATAACTCATGTTGTAATAAAGACTCCACATTGAAATTTGGCAGACTTGTACAAAACATAATAAGAATTAACATATATTTTTTGAAATTTTTAAAAATATTGATTTTCGAGATATATCCTTTGGAAATTTTAGTCCTTTTTTTATTTACATTATCCTTGATCGAAAATAAAAAAAAAATTTTGGAATGGCGCATGTTTTTGTCTATAAAATGAGCTCTTTATTATTAACGTACAATGAATACTTTTCGAGATATTAAAAATTGTGTTAAGGCATCTGAGTGCATTTTTATTAATTTTTGCCAACTTGGAATGGCCATAATTCTGAAAGTTGGCATATATTATTGTGCCGATCCATAGATCATGTGTAAAAAATCTTATCAAATTTGGAGGAGCTGAGGTCAGAAATGTTAATATTTTCGGTTGATTTCATATGTTTTTACCCTATTGGTGTAAAATATTGTGTAGACCAGAGTGCTCGTAACTTTATGTATGTTTGACCAACCAGTGAGTTTATATGATCAGTCCATGTCAGAATGCTATTGAAAATTATACCGAGATTTTTCGCTGAATTAGCAATTTCAATTTTTTCGCCATTTAAAACAATATCTTCAGAGATGTAACGAATTAAGCTTCTTTTACATATCACAATGCATTTAGATTTGTGTGGATTCAAACAGAGTCCATTTGCACAAGCCCAGAGGTAAATTTTGTTTAAATCCTCATTTAGAGACGATATTCCTGAAGCTATATTTTGAACAGAGCTACTTAGAGTAAGTTGCACGTCATCTGCGTATAAATGGATGTTGCATTTAGAGAGTTGGTTTGACAAATCGTTTATATATAAAGAAAATAAGAGTGGTCCTAAAATAGAGCTTGAGGTACTCCTCTATTAAGGGATATGCTATCTGACCATGTATTGTTCACAAACACCGATTGTGTGCGGTTCGTAAGATACGAAGATATAAGTTTAGTAGAAGTGTAGTTAAACCGAAAAAAGTGATTCAGTTTTTTAATGAGTATGTCATGGTCTACCATATCGAACGCCTTAGAATGGTCTAGAAGTTCTAAATTCATACTACCTTCATCTAATCCTTGACGTATATTTTCACTAACCTCCACAAGAGTCGTAACGCAGCTGTGATTCTGACGAAACCCCGATTGCGTGCTGGAAAGTAAACTATGAGTATCAATATATTCCATCATTTGTTTATAAAAGAGCTTCTCTAAAACCTTCGATAGAAAACACAAGATAGCTATCGGTCTATATTCTCCATTCGTTTTAGGTAATGGTATAATTTTTGCGTGTTTCCAGTTTAACGGATACGTACTTGACATTATAATAGTATTAAATAGATCAGCAACATACGGTAGAATCACAGGTAAAAGTAATTTCTTATAAACTTCGGGTGTATGTCGTCAATTCCTACTGCATTTGATTTTATCAAAGAGTTTGTTGAAATAACGTCATATTGAGTAACGCACGTAAATTGGAAATGTTCACTAATTATTCCAGTATTTGTATTTGGCGAGCTTGAGGAAAAATTAAAAAAAGTGGGATTTGCCTGTACTACAGGTATGGCAGTGAAAGTTCTGTTAAATATGTTTGCATCCACATTACAATCTGTACGATTATTAGTATTGCCAATTCCTATTTCGCGAATGATATTCCAAGTTTGTTGAAAATTGATTGCTGAGTCAAAGCGTTTGGAATAATATTCAGTTTTTGCCTGTTTAATATTTTTATTTACATTTTTCCTGGCATTGGAATATTGTAATTTTAGTTCAGGAGTTTTAAATCTTTTCCACCTGTCATATGCTAAGTCCCTCAATTGTATTGTATTCTTAACAGAATTTGAAAACCATGGTTTTTGAGTATGTACTGTTTTTTTATATTTTAGTGGTACTGTTTGATCAAAAAGATATTGAATATTGTGTTCCAGAAATGAAGATTGTTCATCAACGGTGTACATAAAATAGATATCATTCCAGGCAATATGGGTACAATATTCATATAAAATATTAAAATCAAGTTGCTTAACCTCTTAAGACCTGAACGTGAACCGATTGAATAAAAGGGTTTTCAACTGTTTTTTTATCTTATAAGGTGTAAATAAAATACTTGTTTTTATTATTTTTTTAAATTTTTTATTTAAAGTGTTAGAAAAAGGAGGTGCACATATGTGTACTTCAGGTTTAAATGAGTAGTTAGTGGATAACAATAGACTTAACGCTATGGTAGTGCTCAAAGTAGAGCTGCAAAACAATCGATAGTACTATCTATAGTATCGATAGTTTTATTTTTTACTGACTACCGATAATTTCCTTTTACTATCGATACTATCGAAGTAATATGAAGTCGATTAAATGTAGCCAACGTTAATTTCTTGCCAAATTATTTTACGCAGGTTTTTAGCCGCCTGATGATTTGTATTGTAACTTTTTAATATGCTTTATTTGCAATAAGTTTTTTGGTATTTGCCTGATGTAGAGTAGATGGAAAATAATATAAAAAGTGTTTAATATAATTTAACAGACTTGTTTGAATAAAAATATATAAATAGAACTCAGTCAGAAAAGAATCATTCGTTTACAGCTCTGGTGTCTGAATATTGAATATAGTTAATGTATACCATTCATACCTTTTGAATATGTATCCAAGTTTTTTTTTGTTATGTTGCATTAATTTTTAAAAAATGTATTTATTAATTTAATGTTGAATTATTAATTCATTTTAATTCTAATATTTGTTTAAAACTAAAAAACGTTTTGAAATAAGAACTTATGTTTTGTACGATTTTTTTAAATACATTTTTTTTTATTGAATTGAAATAAAATTTTTGTTACAAAAATCATTTATTTATTTCCAAAACAAGTTTTTTTGAGTTATGGCATTGTTTAAATAAATGAGCAATATGTTAGTAATCTATTTATTTCAATTGAATTCTTGTGATATTGCAGTCTTACGAATATCCGATAGTATCGATAGTATCGATAGTTTTTACTAAAACTATCGAAACTATCGACGGTGCCTACTATCGATAGTTTTGCAGCTCTAGCTCAAAGCAGTTATTTTTTACAATACATAAATAAACATTGCATTTTATACATATAGTACGGCAGCGTGAAGACCAAGTTAGGTGGCGACATTTTGACGCAGACTTGCTCTCTACAAAGCGCGGCCTTATTTCTGGCAGTGGGTGTGGCACAACCGCACTGTTCTTCTTCGAGGGAGGTTCGCTTAGACAATCTTGTGTACTGTATGTCAAAGATGACTTGTTGCATATTTTGCAAGAAATGCTATTCTTAGTAAAAATGGCCACACCGCACAGTGGTATTTTTTTTTTTGGCAAAAAGTCTATTTTTTTACAGTTATTTTTTAGAAATCTAATGATGCAATTCTGTAGAGAAATGTTTCATTAGTAGAAAATCATGATTTGTTTTTGAAAAAAATAAAATTTTGTATAAAAAAAAGTGTGGTGAAGTTATCTAAATATTATACAACGAAAACTGATGAAAATTTTACTACATTTCAGTTGTTTATACAATAAATATGGTTCAATTACCAATAGTTTTAGAGTATTTTTATTAAAATATAGTATTTTAAATTTAATAAGAAAGAAAAAATATTTAAATTACATATATAGTTTAAGAGATCTGAGCAAATCAAAATGACTCCAAAAAATTTTGCATTTTCAGTTTTCATTAGAAAAGAAATAAGTTAGATCGGTCTACCTCCGTGTTAGTACTACTTCTAAATGAAAGTTTGGAATATTTTCTTTCATTTTATGTAAAAAAATTCTGCGACTTTTTGCGATCGCTGAACAAACTTATAAATTTTGTGATAAAACTCACGTATTTTTTATGAATATTTACAATAAATTGCAATGCATATTTACAAAAAAAGGTTTTGTATACTTTTAGGCTTTTACTTTTACTTTTTAATAATTGATTGACAGCAATATCGAAAAAGTGCATAACAAAAAAAGAAAAACAAAACCATATGATTAATTAAACCGTTATTTAAAATAATAATATTTGCAAAAAAAGTCTAAAAAAATTATTAAACGTAACTAATTTTTAAAATGAATTCATTTTGTGTTTCATATAGTGAATTGTGCAAGGAACTTATAAATTGCAATAGTAATGTGGATTTATTAACTGATTTCATAAAAACTAAAAACATGGTGCTTACTATTAATGAAATTCAAATTGTGAAAAAATCAGTTCAGAAGCGATTTCTTAGTCACTTTTTAAAACGTTGGGCCGAATGTCACAGAAACAAATCATATTTTTTTAAGAAAAATTATGCTTGGCTAAGAAGTAGGTTTCAAAACAAAATAATTAATGTGTACTTTGAATATAATTGAAAATTTTTAGATATATTTGAAATATCACTTGCTGATGAGCAACCTAGTTGTTCAACAAAAATTGGAAGGCCAGCTAAGGAATTCGGCGATTGCGCTGATCGTAGTAAAAGGTACAAAGCTGCTGATTTAGCGTCCCAGTATAGCAAACAACATTTAGAAATGACAAGTGCATTAGCAGGCTCAAATTTAAAATCGCAATCATATATTCCTCCTTCAACTGCACTGGCGTTGTTACTGGATGCAGAGTTAACAAAGTAAGAAACTATAAAATATGTTTTGCATAAAGAGGGATACAATATTTTCTTCCGTATGCTAAGATACTAGATGAGAAGAAAAAGTGTTATCTCAGTGAAGTTAAAATATCAGAAAAAGAAGCCTCAGTAAATTTGCAAAGTTTAATGGATCACACCACTAAGCGTTTATTTGAAAGTTTTTCACACGAAAATATTAATAATATGATAAATTTGAATTGCACTCTTATGTCGAAGTGGGGTTGCGATGGCTCTTCTGGACATTCAGAGTACAATCACAGTTTAGCACCTGATGTTACTGACAAGAACCTGCTATTAGTATCGATGGTGCTTTAAGTTTACGAGCAACCTCTGAAGAGGAATACTGGCGTAACAGTAGTCCATCATCAGCAAGATATTGTCGTCCAATTTCTTTCGAATTCGCTAAGGAGACTAAAGAAACAGTCTTAAGAGTTGTTCAGAAAATAAAGTCCGAAATTACCGCTTTAGGAAATACGACTGTTATAGTATGCGGCAAACAATTCAATGTAATACACAATTTAGTGTTCTCGACCGCCGTTTAACTTGGAAGTCTCATATTGAAGCGAAACTTACTCAGATGAGATTAAAAGCAGTGCAACTTCTTCACTAAAGTTGGATTGTAAACTATTTTTGTACAATGCAATACTAAAGCCAATCTGGTGCTATGGAATTCAATTATGGGGTACGGCCTCAGCATCAAACATTGAAAAAATTCAAAAGGGTCAAAATAAAATTCTACGTATAATTACTGCAGCTCCATGGTATGTTAAAAATTCTCGAATCCACAAAGATCTAAACGTGCCATTAGTAAAAGTCGAATTTACAAAATATGCGTCAAAGTACGTCAGCAAACTTGAACACCATCCAAACCCACTTGCACGAGACATCCTTAACTTTAGTGGCCACAATCGGTTGAGAAGGAGGGATACCCTTGCTTTAACTCAAGCGCAAAACAGATGACTTGATCAGTTGATATGAAATTTTTGTAGTATCATAAAAATTTTTGTCTAGCACTGGCTGGGCTTATTATTTTCTGTTTAGTATTAAGATTTGCATACTTATTGTAATTTCAGTATATGAAGATTCAATAAATAAATAAAGGTGAAAAAAAGTGTTCACGATGCTAGATGGCAAAACGGCTCAGACAGTTACAAATACCGCTTCAGCAGCCGTATGCTATATTTGTAAAGCGAAGCCCTCTGAAATGAACCATTTGGATATAATATCAACAAAAACCATTGATAGTGAAGCTTTTAAATTAGGTATTTCATCATTACACGCTCGAATAAAATTTATGGAGTGCATACTCCATATATCTTATAATATGCCTTTTCAAAAGTTGATTAAAAAAATAGATATTAAAACAAGAAAACAAACAGCGCATTCAACAAGCATTTAAAGAACGCATGAACTTGCGAGTGGATACTGTACAACAAGGAACTGGGTCGTCGAATAACGGAAATACTTCAAGGCGTTTCTTTTCTAATCCTGCTCTCGTAGCAGATATAACAGGTATTAGTGAAGAACTAATAGATCGCTTCCGAATTATTCTCCAAATAATTACATGTGGGCACAAAATTTATACGGGGAAGTTTAAGAAATTTTCGTGGGATACTGCTAAGCTATTCGTTCGTAAATACAATTGGTACTTCATGCCAGCTACCGTCCATAAAGTATTGATACATGGAAATGACATAATTGAAGCAGCAGTGCTCCCTATAGGCATGCTCTCCGAGGAAGCGGAAGAAGCACGTAATAAGGATTACAGAAATTAAAGATTAATGTTTTCCAGATAATGTAGTAGAACTGCAACAAATACTGATGTTTTGCATCGTTTGCTTGCATCATCTGATCCCTATATATTTTTTTTATATATTTATTTATTAGGTCTATAGATTAATATAAATCCTTTTAGACAAAATTAATTACTACAAATAACTTTAAAACAGTACATTTAAGAATTTAAGTACAAAATAATTTTTCTTTTCACAATATCATTACTTTCAGATATATCTATAATATGGTAACATTTGTTGAAGTTTTCACATAAACGGCGAAAAGGGTCGTTGTTAGCATAAACGGATCTGTAGTACATTATTCTTAATAATTGAAAGTTGCGTGTTGGTCTATTTGGTACATTAAAATTAATTTTACCAAGCAGAAACTCGGAATTAACATCACCACGAATTAACCCAAGCAGAAATGAAATACCCAACATTACTCGACGACTACTTAGGGTAGGTAGCTTAATTAGATTGAGTCTACTCTCATATGATGGTAGCACGAGTGAGTTCCATCCAAGGCCTCGTAAACAAAATATTAAAAATTGCTTTTGAACAGATTCAATACTATTAATATAAATATTATAGCAAGGATCCCAAATAATTGCTCCATATTCAAGAATGGGACGAACCAATGTTGTGTATAGTTGTTTTGTGATGTATGGGTCGGAAAATTCCTTGGACCATCGTTTCCTAAATCCAAGAACACCATATGCTTTATTAATAGTTTGCGCGATGTGATCACGAAAGTTTAGCTTGTGATCTAACAATATTCCAAGATATATAATATTATGAACTTTTTCCAAAGTTGTTCCATTTATAAAATAGTTCGAGTCAAATTTTTGAATTCTTAAAAATTTCATGTGTTTACACTTTTTGATATTTAAATCCATTAAGTTTATTTTACACCATTGAGCAAATTTATCAATATCAGATTGAAGTAGGCGTTGATTATTAGTATTTACCAAAGTATTTAGAATTTTTACATCATCAGCGTACATTAGTACTTTGGAATGTAAGATAACATTAGGAAGATCGTTTATAAATAAAGTAAATAGTATTGGACCCAAATGACTCCCCTGCGGAACACCAGAGGTGACATCAATGACTTTAGAAGTAGCGTCTCTGAATTTTACTTGTTGTGTTCTATTCGATAAGTAGGAGAGCAACCACTTTAAAGCTTCAAAACTAAAACCCATTTGTGATAATTTATATAGCAATATATTATGGTTTACTTTGTCAAATGCTTTACTAAAATCGGTATATATTACGTCAGTTTGCATATTGTTTATTAAACCATCATTTATCAGAGTGGTGAGTTCAAGTAAATTAGTTTGTGAAAAGATGTTTACAGAAGCCATGTTGTTAGACAGCAATGAAGATGCCTGATGTAATAGGTTGTCGGTTAAAATTGTCTCTAATAGCTTGGGAATTGTATTCAGCTTAGCAATAGCACGATAATTTGATACTTCAAGTTTGCTGCCGTTTTTGAACAAAGGAATTATAAACGATGTTTTCCATATACTTGGTAAATAGCATAACTCAATAGATTTGTTGAAAATAACCGTAAGCGGAAGGAACAAAGTTTCAGCACAATATTTAAGAAGACAGCTAAGTATTCCATCACGCCCTAGATAAAATTAAGGTTTTAATGATCTTAAGTTTGATAACACAGTTTCAGAATGAATAAATGAGATATGTATATTCGATGAGTGGTTAAGATGAAAAGGGTATGAAGAATTACAATCGTATGTAGTTTTAGAATATGTTGTAGCAAAGAAATCGGCGAACATGTTACTAATCGATATATCATCATCGGCGCTACGGGAACCAAACTTTAAATAACTTGGGTAATCGCAAGCTCGACGCTTAGAGTTGATAAATTTGTAAAACGATTTAGGGTTAGATTTCAATGTTGATCCCATACGTGCAATGTAGTTATTATATGCCAGTTTATTTATGTTATTGTATTGAGAACGTGCGATGCAATAGTTTTTAAAATCAACTATGGAGCTAGACCTTTTAAATTTCTTGCAAAATTTATTTTTTCGATTTTTTGCATTAATTAAATGACTATTATTCCATGGTGGACCTTTTTTATTACAATTTAATGTTTTAGGAACAGTTTCCGAAATGAACTGATGAAGTATAGAGTAAAAGTTAGAAACGATATTATTCCAGAAGTCATGGTACTCCAATTGACATTAGATAGTAAAGAATTAAGTTTCAAATAATCAGTACGACAAAAGCAGTAGATTCTTTTAAGTTTATTTATATTTCTATTTCAACTTCAATAGTAGGATGGTGGATATCTTCAGAGGATGTTAAAGGGGGTGAGTTACGTACAAATACATCAGTCGGCTGATTAACAAAAGCGAGGTCCAGAAGTCTACCATGAGCGTTATAAATGGGATTAATTTGGAATAATCCGCATCCAGTTAAAGATTGAATGAATTCATTTGAGACTGTAGAAATTTAATAATTATATTCCAGATGTTTGTTCCACAATAAAAATGGAAGGTTAAAATCTCCAAGAGCTAGAAATATATCAGATGGGTTTGATTGTTCCAAAACAGAAGCAATTCTCGTAAGATGAATATCATAAATATCGGAAGAAGAATTCGGAGGAATGTAGGAGCATGTAACGAACAAGAATCTATTTGTAAGCCTGATTTTGACAGCAACAAATTCCATATTATCACAGTGTTCGACTCTAATGCATTCACAGGGTAGATAATTTAAAACGGCAATAAGTACTCCTCCACCACGTTTGTGAGACCGATCGTGTCTAAATATTTGGTATTTTGAGGATAATATTTCAACATTATGAATATTGTTATTGTTCAGCCAGGTTTCGGTGAAGACAATAATATGATACGTAAAGTTGTAACTATTGGCATAGAGAGACGTTAGTTTTGTGTTAAGGCCGCGGACATTTTGATATACAATACTGATTGTGTTATCTGTCGATAAGTGTATTAATTTTTTGGGACATTGCCATCAGAGGGCAAATAAACAACATCCGAACGGGGGTTATTTCTATATATATATTCATGTATAATAGCTTTAGGAGGCCAAAAATCGGTATTAACTAAAGTGTCAAAATTTTCTCCAGGAACAATAATTTTAAAAGAGGATTTGTTTCTTTGTTTGGAATATTTAAATTTGAAAATAGATATATCAATATCAAATCCAAGTTTCTGTTTTATATACTGCAATACAGCATTAGTTGTGGTTTCAGATGCAAAGCGAGCAGCGAAAATAGTTTTTTTTGGAGATATTACTTTAAGTGTAGCCGGAACATTTGCAGGAACATCAGAAGTTAGAGCAGTTTGTTTTTGTATTATGGGTAAAAGTAGTTTTTCAGGAACAAGAGTAAGTGATGGTATTGATTGACTATTTTTTGTATTTTGCAGTTGAAGTGTTGATGAAGTTTTAGAGGAAGGATCGGACGAAATAGGAACTTTAGGTTGTAAATGAGGTGACGTAACAACAGTTGATGTAGAAGGTACAGGATGTTGCAAATTGCTTGAAACGGTACTAATAAGCGGTGTTAAAATTGTTAGATGATAATCCAGTACTTACATCAGTAGTCGATTTCTTCCTTCTGGGAGAACAAGGTGCTTTATCAAATAATTCTTTAAATTTTAAAAATTTTTTAGTAAGACAATTTAAATCATTATTTATTGCCCCTATTGCGGTTCACAACTTTTTTAATAATTTGGTTGTCTTTCATAAATCGGTATTGCCATTCACAACTTAAATGTAGTTGACTTTTTGGTTGTGCTGCTGATTTTTTGGTTGTGTTTAATAGTATTGCGGTTCACCATTTTGGATGAGTTTGGTTGACAAAAACGATAAATATCACAACTGCTTATTAGCAGTTGAGTCTTTGTCGGTTATAGATTTAAATAAAATTTTTAATACATTTCCTTTAAAAAAATAATACAAAAAAGATAAAAAAAAATGGAAAAATCGTAAGTATAGGTGTTTTTTGATCTTAATATAATTAATTAAATGATTAATACACATACGCAGGACAGTCAAAATAACAACCAAAGCCCAATTTGAGCGACTTGTGCAGCTGATGCAAAAAAAATCCAGAACTTGCTAAAGGAAAGCAAAAATTTGAGATGACTAAAACTCAGTGTAAGGAAGCGTGGGAAGGATTTACAATAAAATTGAATAGCTTGGGCCCACCTACAAGAACATCCTTCGAATGGCAACGTGTAAGTATATGACATCTTAATTATTGTAAACAGACATTTTATTAGAATTTTTACTTCATATAGGTTTGGATTCATTACAAAGCAAGCATTAAAAAAAACTTGCTAATAATAAATAAAACCAACAAGCAGCAGGTGGTGTTCCTTCACAAGAAATTCCGCTTAATGTACTTGAGGATTGCGTGTCCCAGCTGTTATCACTAAATTACCAAGTAGCACCATCTGGACACACTTTCGGCGTTGAAAACGTTGGTCCGTCAACAAGTCAGGCTTTAGAAACTCCTCAAAATCTGGACATGGAACAAATCGTTACAAATGAACCTGAGATAATAAACACATCAGCCAAGAAAAGAAAACAATGCGCGACACAAGCTAAACTTTAAAAACGTATTAAGGATTTGGAGAAAACCAGTTATAAAAATTATGAAATAAACAAGCAGCTTTTACAAATTAAGCAAAAGAAAATTGCCTCTATGAAAAATAATACTTATTATACAAACATATTTGTTACTTATTTTGGAAATTTCTTACTTCGCACTGGATAGCTCAAGAGGATTGGAATCATCGCGTATTTTTCTACGTATACGTAGAACATTTGTATTAGCGTCATGATTTTCGTCTTCAAAAAATAATCCACACTTAAATCCATTCTTTTTATTTTATAAAAACTTGATTTTTTGCGTTTTTTTTTTCTTCACTTTACAAATAAAATGCATGGTGTTGCCAACATGAAATCGATATTTCATGTCGGCAACGCCATAACAATTACAACTAAAAATCGTTGTGTTACACAATACCAAAAAATAATTTGGTTGAGTTAAAGTCGGGTTGACTGACAGACGACCAAACTTAGTTGAGTTGAGAACGGCAATAGGGGCATATATTATCTAGTTCGTGGCGTGAATTTTTAAAAAATGAAAAAAATTCAACATCATAAACCATACATTTCTTGCAGCACCAACGCAGTCCTTTATCTTCACATAGATTATCCGCAGTCCGAGGGGCCAAATCGACGCATTTGGCATGGTAAACAACATTACAAAGCCAACACGAAACCATTGGATCCTCAGCTTTATTTCTGCATTTCGGTTTAGCACAACTCATGTTGAGAAATATTAAAATTGTATTTGAAAAAGGAATTGTTTACTGGGTTTTATCAGCTAGTGATCAATAGATGGCGCCAAATAAAAAGCAGATACACACTTATACTATGTTTCCACGGTACATGCTTCGCTCTCTATTCATGCTTCACACCCCAATCATGTGCGAAACAACTTGCTACACCATACAAAATTTTAAGAGCGAATCTAGTAGATTCAAATTTATTTTTTATTTTATTTTTTATTTATTTATTTTATTGAATATCACATGCAACAAGAAATTAATCTTTTAAGTTACAGCATGTGATTTTATGACGATTACAATATAGATGTGCACAGTAAAATAGTAATTAAATAATTAAATTAAAATTAAAATATAATAATAATAAAAAAGAGAATAAAGAGAATAAAAACAAAGATGTAACATTAAATATCTTAAAATTAAAAGTTTGAAAATAACATTTTTTTTAAATTGTAAAGCGTTGCTAATGATTTGTAATGGGTTTGGTAACGAGTTCCACAGTCGTATCGTATTGGTAAAGAACTGCCACTCAGATATTAAAGTCCGATATCTAAGTTGAATAATTTGTTTTCCTCTGTTAGATCTTGCAAATTGAATGCGATTAAATAAGTAAGCAGGTTCTTGTGTGTAAATAATTTTGTGCAAAAAGATTAATGCCCTGATTTTCAGTAAGTCCATAATTTCAACTCCGTATAATGATTTAGAATAGAGAGAGGTACCATCATATCTTCTTATGCCATAGACGTATCGAAGAATAGCATTATACGCTACTGTTAGTCTGGTTTTACTGGTTGAGTCGCAATATGCAAAAATTTCGCAGCCATACAAAATCTTAGGCATTAAAAAAGTTTTTGCAAGAAGCACACGAATATGAAGAGGTGTGATATGTTGCAGTGGATATAGCGTTCTAAGCATTGAGAATATTGTTCCGGAAACAGAGTTTATATGAGTGTTCCATTGAAGGGAATTGTTGAAAATTATGCCCAGGTTCTTAGTTGATTCTAGAACCAATATATTTTGATTTCCTAAGGTTATAGGAGTATCAGCAATAATACTTTGATTCCGTTGGGATACAATCAGACATTTTGATTTTTTGGGGTTCAGGTATAGATCATTTGACGACGCCCAGAAATATACTTTGTTCAGATCTTGATTGAGTTTTGCAATACCATCATCTATAAAGTCCTTTTTACAATGTATATACAATTGCACATCATCAGCGTAAATATGGATATCACTATATAAAAGACAATATGGTAAATCATTTATGTATAAAGTGAAAAGTAGTGGTCCGAGAATGGAACCTTGTGGTACTCCTTTAGACACAAGTAAAGGAGCAGATACACTTTCGCCAGCAGAAACAGACTGATAACGATCAGCGAGGTACGTTCTAAGTAACGACGTGGCAGTTGACGAAAAATTAAAGTTGTTGTACAGCTTACTACAGAGCATTTCATGATTTACTGAATCAAATGCTTTGGAATGATCCAAAAGAACCAATAGTGTGACACCACCACTATCAATGTTGCATCTAATATCTTCTGCCACACTTATCAATGAAGAAACACAGCTATGGCCTGCTCTAAATCCAGATTGTTTACTAAACAGGAGCTGATTGTTATTTAGGTATTTGCTCATTTGGTTGTGTAACAGTCGTTCAAATACTTTAGACAAAAATGGTAGTATTGATATAGGACGATAATCATTTGAGGATTTAGCAACAGGTATGACCTTTGCATATTTCCAGCAGTTAGGAAAATGGCTGGTGGTTATCACAGTGTTTAATATGTGTGTTATATAACGTATCATTGTAGGTAGTATAAGTCTGATAAATTTGGGGTGAATTTGATCAAAACCAACAGCATTTGATGTCACTGATTTACAGCATGAGATAACTTCATCTTCAAAAACACATGTGAATTCAAAGCGACGCAGGGAGGGGGATACTGAGGGTATTTGTAACGGTTCAGAAACAGCAGCCAATTGCACCACATTCATGGGCAAACTAGATGGAACATTTATAAATGATTCATTCAGTTCATTTACATCAATATTGCAATGTTGTTCTACTACTCTAATCTACTTGCGAAGAACGAAAAATTGCACTCTTCTCTAATTTTTATCACAAGTTTATCTGCACTAGCTGTAAAAATTTAATATTATTGTAAACAAAGCAAATTATTTTCTTGTTGCTGAAAGTAAAGAAAGTAAATACGTACGAATGTATGTTTTTTTTTTCAAATAAACTAATTTCCACTCACTTTTTTTGTCCATTAAAAAAAATTATTTTCCACAATTGTAAATTCTGTTTTTATTTATTCTGTTTGTTTATTAAAAACAACTGTCAAATCGAATCAAGTTTATTAGTCATGTAAACAGCATGATTCATAAACATGATTCAGAAGGCGAAGCAGCTGATTCAAGTCGTCGTGGAAACATAGAATTAGTTGATAAAATGTTTTAACAGTTGTTATGAATTAGTATTGACAACAGATGATAGTGTCCAGAGACCTGCAACGACTACTAAATTTTCGGGTATACTTAATCATGCACATTGATTTTTATGATTTAATCGTTTTTGTTCAAATGCACAAAACGCTCGTTTACGCAACCGTTCGTTTCAATCATTCAGTTTTATTCACTTGTTGTTTTTTGCGAACATGAATATTCTGACTGTGTCGTTAAATGTATGAAGCTCATTTTACATCAAAGCCAACGTGTTGTTAGCCGAACAAGTGTTTTATTCATTTGTTGTTTTGTGCGAACATGAATGTTCGACTGTGTCGTTAAATGTATGAAGCTCATTTTACATTAAAGCCAACGTGTTGTTAGCGGAACAAGTGTTTTATTCAGTAGCAAAAGTAATTTTATACTCGACAGTGTCGACACCGAGAGAAGTGTTATAAAAAGTATAGTTGCCAAAGGCAACTATATTTTGTCAGGGAGCCGGAAAGGTCGTAGCGTCGTAATAATAAAGACTGAAATTGTAACTTTTTATATACCTTGGATTTCATTCTTAACATTTGAGGGGGGAAGAAGTTATAGCAATATTTTTGAAATATTAAAATTTGTAAGGTTTTTCGAAAAAATACATACATTTAATAAAACTACGTATGTATTTAAAATATAAAAATATATGACGTACTTACATACATACATATTACAAATTTTATCATTGCTTTGTCAAATAAGTTTTCTTTTCGACGAAATAAAAAAATGCTAACATGTTAAATAGGTAGTAAATGCACATTTTTTATGTTTTCATATTTTTCTGCCAGCCGCTTTTTACTTATAAGTGGCTCGTGTGTTTTTAGTTCAATTCCAATCAGATCATGCACAACAAAGCCGACATGCAAAAAACAAACTGTGTATAAACAAGAATTTTTGTTTTCAAACATTGCAGTTCGAACCAAGTGTTGGAAATGATTTATACTCGTTGCTGAATTTTCTGTGTGTGCATAAAAAGTGAATAAGCATAAGATTGAATCATACTTGTTTGT
Organism: Bellardia pandia; assembly: GCA_916048285.2. Taxonomy (NCBI): domain Eukaryota; kingdom Metazoa; phylum Arthropoda; class Insecta; order Diptera; family Calliphoridae; genus Bellardia; species Bellardia pandia. The sequence continues at coordinate 69,063,743 of OU696533.1, forward strand.
ATTGTTCTTAAAATTCGACGTTAGTGAATAAGTCGGCTCGTTCATACTTGTTGCAGGTCTCTGCATAAAAAGTGAATAAGCATAAAATTGAATCATACATGTTTGTATTGTTTTTAAAATTCAACGTTAGTGAATAAGTCGGCTCGTTCATACTTGTTGCAGGTATCAGCTAGTGATCAATAGATGGCGCCAAATAAAAAGCAGATACACACTTAGTTGATAAAATGTTTTAACAGTTGTTATGAATTAGTATTGACAACAGATGATAGTGTCTCTCACTTATATTTGTTTACTTTAGTTTTTTAAGAGTATATAAAGGTAAGTTTAGACGATATGTTGAATCAGCATATATATGCTGACAGGCATATGATTAAAATTAGCAGCAAATTCCTATGTCATATGTTAGACGTTTACACAATATGTTGAAAGTAGCAAATTTTTTGATGTCAGCATATGTCAGCAAATGAAATGTCAACATAAGAGTTAGCATACGATTTTTGTGTTTATACGATATGTTGAATTTTATGTGGTCTACATATGCTGAGTCGTATAAACATTTGTTTGTGAAATTAGTCAGTTTGACAACATTTTTCAATTATTATTCAACTTCTGTATTTTATGTGAAATTTTTGAAATAAAATTAAATAATAAAAATATCAATAAAAAAAAAAAACATAAATGATCACGTGGGAGCTATTGCGTTTTTAAGCAAATTTTTATATGCAAATCTGTCTTAATAAACGTTTGTTAAATTTAATAATGGTTTTTGAATAAGGGGGTTATTGTTTATTTCTAGAGACCTGGGGCCAAATTATCGCATTCGATATCGAGTAAAATTGATCGTAATTTTCTTATTTGAGATTATGGCATACGATATCGAGCAAGAAATTTAGTATATTTTATCATAATTTCGATATCGAAATCATACGTTCGCTCATTCGATCACAAATGCGGTAATTTGGCCCCTGTGTCGATTAATTTGAACTATGCCGCCGGCCATTATATTGCGTTTTGTGTTCTTGTGTGTGTATGTGTGTACGTACATATGCAACAAGAATTGTATTTACATAAAAAAAACTATCGGTGGCTGGGCCGTAATACACTATCCTACACAATCGTACGATTCATTCAGTGGAAAATCTGACCGATTTCAATCACACTCAAAAAAAATCGCAACAAAGTATGTCATAGGTGCCACACTATTACACAAAAAAGATGCAAAAACATATGTTTTTGCTAATGTCAACAAACACAGTTTTCCGCCATTTAAATTAATATTTGTGTTCAATTATTTTGTTGTTATATGTGAATATAATAAATTGTATAAACTATACAAACAATAAAAAAAAAATGTTAAACGTCCTTTAGATCATAATTTGTGATTTAAATCAATGAAGCCGACATTGTTTTTTTCTTATCAGCTTTATTAGAAAATACAACTCTGATCGCATATGAATTTGCCATATGCTGAAAAGCTTGCATACGCTTTTCAACAAATAACATATCTGTCAACATACGCAGGAAATTTGTCAAACACTAATAATATGCTGTTTACACGATATGCTAAAATTACCAACATACGTTTGTTGGCATTGTTAACAAAGTGTTAGCAAATGTTGTTAAACATACGTATGCTGAAAAAATTTTGCGTTTACACGATATGTAAGCACTTGTCACAAAGTTTTCAGCATAAATATGCTGATTCAACATATCGTCTATACTTAGCTTAAGAATATCAGAGTAAAATTCTGTTTATTCTTTATCTTTTATTTTCTTTATTAGTTTTCAACAATTCTTTAAGTTTAAAATTAGGTTGTTAATTTTATAAATTGTGTATTAAAACACATTAATGTACTGTTGCACAACAATTAAGTCACAGTATTTTGAATTAAAATGAAAACTTTATTGAAAGATTGTATTAATTCTGATAGCTTGCCGAAACCCGACTTTACTTGAAGATGGTAAATAAGTAGTATAAGACGTCAACCACGTAAACATATTTAGGAACTAGATGATGTAGTAAATGAAATGATAGATGATGAATAAAAGTCTATATTTAAATGCATGTATTGAAATTTATTTATAAAATAATTAGTTTTGGTAAAGAAACAAAAAGTTGTGGGTTTATGGGCAGTAAGTGGGGGCGGTAATTGAGCTAACCAAAGGCTCTGTGCCAAATTTCAAAAACTTTGTACCAAAAACAAATTGTCGGTTCTCTGGGCGGTGGGTAGTGGGCGTGTCCAATTTTGATGAAACTTTATATTTTTCTTATTTTGAGCTAACCAAAGGCTCTGTGCCAAATTTCAAAAACTTTGGACCAAAAATAAATTTTCGGTTCTATGGGCGGTGGGTAGAGGGCGTGGCCAATTTTGATGAAACTTTATATTTTTCTTAATTAAGCCAACCTACGAGCACTACTTATATTTTTTGCCAAACATTGTATGAACAAATACCACTGTGCGACGCGTCAGATTATGCTGTAGGAGCCGTGTTGTTTCAGAAAGATGACTTGGGAAACGAAAATACAATATCTTTTTTCTCACAAAAGCTCAATGAAGCACAAAAAAATTACAGTGTTACGGAAAAGGAGTGTTTAGCAGCGGTATTAGCCATTAAAAGATTTAGACCGTACATAGAACTCATGCAATTCACGGTAATAACGGATCATGCAAGCTTGAAATGGCTGATGTCACTCAAAGATTTGAACGATAGACTTGCCAGGTGGGCATTAAAACTACAATCTTTTAACTTTGATATTGCACACAGAAAATGTGCTGAAAATATAGTAGTATCTGCTACCTATCCAGAATGATTGAGGAAATATAATAAGAGAGAGAAGACACTTTAGGAGTCGAAACAGTTGAATTTCAATCATCAGAGTATAAAGATTTAATAAAAGCAATTGAGGAAAATGAAAATACGCTACCAGACATAATAATTGTAGACGGTTTGGTATATAAAAGAACTAATATGATTTCCGATTTAGAGGTATATGAATTCCAATGGAAATTATGGATACCCAGTACGCTTACGAATATGTTGATAAAGAAAGCACATGAATCCGAAGATAAAGCTCATGGTGGTATCAATAAAACTCTTCAACACCTGCGCGAGAAATATTATTGGCCAAATATGATAGCTCAGGTTAGAAATTACATAAATAACTGCATCATATGTAAGGAAAAGAAGTCAAATAACAAAAATCTAATGCCAGAAATAGGACAAGAGGTAGTAACTTTAAGACCATTTCAGAAACTATATATAGATTTTTTAGGTAAATATCCGCGTTCGAAGAAAGGAAATGCATATATATTTATTGTAGTGGATCACATGACAAAAAGCCATGAAAGAGGCAACTGCAAATAATGTTGTAAAGTTTCTAGTAGAACAAGTATTTCATGAGTTTGGTTGTTCCAGAAATAATACATTCAGATAACGGAAAACAGTTTGTTTCAAAAGAGTTTAAAAAATGACTGAATTGTATGAGATTGAACATCTAAAACCTGCAATATACTCTCCACAATCCAACGCTTCTGAGAGAGTTAATCAAAGTGTTCTTGCGGCAATAAGAGCTTATATGGAAAATGACCATAGGGGATGGGATGTGAACTTACCATCAATAGAGTTAGCCTTACGTACTAGTGTACACACAGCCATAGGTATTAGCACATTTTTTGCGTTATTTGGTGATAACATGTTTACTTGTGGAGCTGATTATAAGTTAGCAAAACGATTAAAAGCACTCGAAGATAACGAAATTAATATGGAAAGATCAGACAAAATCAAAATGATTAGAGAGAGGATCAAAGAGAACTTGCACAATGCCTATAGCAAAAGCGCATTGAGGTATAATAGAGGTGCACGAACTGTGAGATTTATTCCCGGCCAGGAAGTATATAAAAGAAACTTTGTTCTCAGCGATTTCAAAAAGAACATAAACGCAAAATTTTGTAGAAAATTTATGAAATGCAGAATAAAAAGAGTAATTGGTAATAACATGTACGAGTTGGAAAGCTTAACCGGTACACCCTTAGGAATCTACCACGCGAAGGACATAAAGCAGTAATAATGTCAGAGAAAATGTGTGAATATGTTTGAGAATATGTGCAATAGTAGAGATAAGTATACAAATCGTACTAGTATGAACCGATTAATTGTTCAATATTAGCTTCGATTAGGTGCACAGTCTTTAGTTGTAGATTAATTCATGAACTTATACACAGATGGTCCTCCTGTACAATGTTTTTTTTTTGTTTGTGTTTAGTTTAGAAATAATTGTAAAAGGATCAAACTAAAAATACTTTTTTTTAAATATAGATTACAAAAATATAGATATATATATATATATCCTCCAGATTTTATCCTGTAGGGAGCTCCTTTAGGGATAGGCAGTGGAAAAGGATTTTTTTAGAAATTGATTTCGAGCAGGAATTTTTAGTTGATCCTTAATTTTGTCTGTTGTTCAGTTATTTATATGTATGTATAGTCTAATACAGGGGTTTCCATTTCATAGCTCAATTGAGCCTACCACTACCAAGACATATTTTTATGCTCTTCAATTCAGTCGTCGATGTGACTTCGACAAGTGCACATGTCTAGCGGATGCTATGTTATTTTTTTTAGGTTAACAGATGATGACACTCAAAAAATATTGTGCGATCAAAAATGCTTTTGGTAACATACATAGCAAATTATAAAATATGTATATTACTAACATTTTTTTGCGGCTTTAAATAAATACATTCTCTCAATTTTATTACTCTCTCGTACTCACTAATACATAAACAAAAAATTTTTGGAAGCCCCTGGTCTAATACTATGTTTCCACGACGACTTGAAACACCTGTTTCGCTCTCTGAATCATGTTTATGAATCATGCTGTTTACATGACCAAAAAACTTGATTCGATATGACAGTTGTTTTTAATAAACAAACAGAATAAAAAAAAAACAGAATTTACAATTTGTGGAAAATATTTTTTTTTTAATGGACAAAAAAACTGAGTGGAAATTAGTTAGCTTATTTGAAAAAAAAACATACATTCGTACGTATTTACTTTCTATACTTCCAGCAACAAGAAAATAATTTGCTTTGTTTACAATAATATTAAATTTTTACAGCTAGTGCAGATAAACTTGCGATAAAAATTGGAGAAGAGTGCAATTTTTCGTGCTTCGCAAATAGATTCAATATGAATCTACTTGATTCGCTCTTAAAATTGTGTATGGTGAAGCAAGTTGTTTCGCACATGATTGGGGTGTGAAGCATGAATAGAGAGCGAAGCATGTACCGTGGAAACAGTATAAGAATAATTATATCATTTAGCATCAAATTTTAGTTTTATAAAGAAAAGGAAAGGATTAAATGCATAATATTATTGTAGTTAAAAAAAACCTAATATTTATTATGTAATTTTTTTAGTGTCCATAAAAGGAAGAAAAGATTTAAAGAAAATGTGAAGTAAATTGAAAGAAAAGAATTATTTGGTAGTATAAACCCTTCGTTAAAAATAAGAATAGAAAACCTGGTCGTTTATTTGAAATATTAATGAAATACTTGTTTGTCTCAAGAAGAAAAGGTATTATCAAAACAAACCGTAAACTTAAAAATATATATATTTTTTTATTAAATAATAATAATAGTATTAATAATAGTTGATCAAAGAAATAAATAGTAGTATAATTTAGACTTAAGTTTATGTACGTATGTTTAAGATTTATGTTTTATTTGTAATAAATATGTGAAAGAAAATTTGTTCCAATATGTGTTACTAATTGTTTTTAAAAGTTACAGGTACAGTGGGCCGTATATGGAAAAGTAGAAATATGGAATGGTGAGTGGTTGATAGAGTATATTTTAGGTGCCATTGAAGAACGTAATGACCATGGTTGGGTGGGCAGCGACGACAGGGTAAAACATCTATCTCTACAATTAGGATGTTTAATAAAGAAATAGATTAATAATCTCGTTAAAGTTTTGTGGTTCAAGATCATATTTTAAATAGTTATATTATAATTTTTTTTGTTGTGTCGTAACCGGGATGAGTTGATGCGGGTTGACTTCCCACGCCATAGATGAGCTAGTCGAGGTGGCATCCATACTCACCAAATAACAACAGAAGGTTTCGGAACAAGATACATACATACATAATTGAATAGTCTAAAAAACAGCATTATAACTCGGTGCGAATCGATATAGTTTTGTCTGTACAACAATAAAACACATATTCTAACCCTATAATTACACAATCGGTCACATTTGTTACCAAGGTTATTTGCACAATATTGCAAAAAACAAAAATTCTTTTGTTAGGTTTTTATGTTAGTTTTACATTTTTAATGCAATGTACCAAGAATGATAAAATAAAGATTACGCCATGCGCATGATTTCCCGTTATGTGACGTAGAAGGGCCATTCTAAGGGTTACCAATAATGTTTCATGTGTTAGAATTAAAATTTCTTGCGAAAAATGTGTGTTTTATGTGATAGTTGGCAACCTTGCAATTGAAATCTCTGAGAGTTCTAAAATAAAATCTGTTTAAAAAAGAAAAACAAACAAAACAAAAAACAACAAAAATATAAACATGAAGAGTGAAGTGAGCAAATGCAAGCAAAACATGAGTAAAATAACAAGTGAGAAAAAATTAGCCAATAGAAACACAGAATGTGTGACAAGAATGATAAAATAAAGATTACGCCATGCGCATGATTTCCCGTTATGTGACGTAGAAGGGCCATTCTAAGGGTTACCAATAATGTTTCATGTGTTAGAATTAAAATTTCTTGCGAAAAATGTGTGTTTTATGTGATAGTTGGCAACCTTGCAATTGAAATCTCTGAGAGTTCTAAAATAAAATCTGTTTAAAAAAGAAAAACAAACAAAACAAAAAACAACAAAAATATAAACATGAAGAGTGCAGTGAGCAAATGCAAGCAAAACATTAGTAAAAAAAACAAGTGAGAACAAATTAGCCAATAGAAACACAGAATGTGTGACGTCACAGGACCTAAATCAGTGATGTTCAAAAATAAAATGTAGATGTATTTGTGAGAGATTTTGCACAGCAAACATATTGTCAAACGCTTAAAATCAGAAAAAAGTAAAGAATTTTTTCCAAATGTAAACACCTTATGAAACAATATCAGGGACCGTAAATAACAATTATCAATATCGAAAACCAATTTTAGAACAGTTATTTTGATAAAAAAAACAAAAATAAGTCTATCTAAACCAGTTTTTAATTTTTCGTTTTCAATTGTAATTGAATAGCGTGTGTTTGCTGTGCTTCGATCAACAAGAAGCAACAACAATGCTTAACAAATTTCTGAAAAAAATGACGATAGTCCGCCGCATGTGTTCTCATCGCTTGCTGAACGACGAGTGAATGAATGTTTTTAAAAGAGCATAACAAATGTGTGTAAATTTTTCAAACAATTGTTGTATGGGCTGAACATCACTGACCTAAATGCGCAGAACATTTTAAAATTTTACGCGCGTTGGCGTAATCTGTATTTTATCATTCTTGCAATGTACAACATACACACACACACATGCATACACATGCACACATACGGTGATAAATGAGAATTTAAAGATCTCAAAAACAACGAGAGAACGAGATCATTGTTATGCTCTTTGTTTTTGCTTCTTTCCCTTTTGTCTTCCCTCCCGCAACAAGAGGACATCTTTGTGCTCACTTCACTCTTCATGTTTATATTTTTGTTGTTTTTTGTTTTGTTTGTTTTTCTTTTTTAAACAGATTTTATTTTAGAACTCTCAGAGATTTCAATTGCAAGGTTGCCAACTATCACATAAAACACACATTTTTCGCAAGAAATTTTAATTCTAACACATGAAACATTATTGGTAACCCTTAGAATGGCCCTTCTACGTCACATAATGGGAAATCATGCGCATGGCGTAATCTTTATTTTATCATTCTTGTTTACAACATCTTTATATATTTATGGTCTTTGATTGTACACATGCACACATTAGCGACCCTGAATTTATTACTCGTTAAGTGTTTTATGATCATGTTTAGGTACATGTGTATTTTAGTGATAAACACAAAAGGTTTCATTACCTGTATAGGTGTTTGTCAAAATACCCAATCACACGGAATTACATACATATGGAAACTATATTATCTCTTACTCTAATGACCTTTTTTATCTTTTATTCTTAGAACTAGTGAATATTATCTTTTAATAATAAACATGTTCAATTCTGAACATTTAATGAATATTATCTTTTAATAATAAACATGTTAAATTCTGAACAGATTGGTACCCTTATTTATAAGAGATTTATGAGTATTAAAGTGATTTTCGGAAGAGGGCTTTATATGGGGCATACGGTTAAAAATAGGCCGAAATTAACAAAATTTTGTGGGATGATTTTTGTATTTATGTAAATGATCTGTGCAACGTTTTGAGTCGGTACCGATATTTATACAATATATATAGGGAAAAATGTCTTTTTCAGATGTGGTCCTTATATGGGAGCTATGACCAGTTCTGGGCCGACCACCATAAAATTTAGTACAACAATTTATTTGCCTATAAAGAGTATTTGTGTCAAAATTTAGCCGTTTAACATTATTTATATCTGTTTTATACGTATTTAAGTGAATTTTGAAAGTGGACTTTATATGGGGTCTATGGTTTTTTAACATTTTACCTAAATCAGGAAAGTTTGATAGCTCATACCCCCTATGTTCCATTTTTTTTTTTTTTGTGGAAAAATCTATACGCAGTTTGATGGGTACACTTATTAGCTACTAACTCTGTTTTCCGATATGATGCACAAGCTCCCGTTTAGAATTTATAGGGAAATTTCTAATGTGCTGTTTTTTAACATTTTACCTAAAGCATGAAAGTTTGATAGGTCATACCCTCATGTTCCATTTTTTGTGGACAAATTTATACGCAATTTGATTGCTACACTTACTAGCTACTTACTCCTGTTTTTCGATATGATGCACAAGCTCCCGTTTAGAATTTATAGGGAAATTTATAATTTGCTGTTTTTTTACATTTTAAAGTATGAAAGTTTGTTAGGGCATACCCTCTATGTTCCATTTTTTTATGGAAAAATCTATACGTAATTTAATTGATACACCTATTAGCTACTAACTCCTGTTTACCGATATGATGCACAAGCTCTTGTTCAGGATGTATACAGAAATTACTACATTTAAGATTTTCCCACATTTCACTTTTAAGTTCTAATTTTAGTAGGTAATATCTTTTGGATTTAAAATTTTCTTGGGTAAAATTGGACTCCATCCGATTGCTGCGGTTAAAATTGAATAATTCCTGCATTCCGATATAATGCACAAGATAAAGTTGAAGAAGATAGGATGCAATGGATTCTTTCATACACTTATTGCTTAGAAATTATAATGCACAAAATGCACTAATAAATTTTATTTTCATTAGATGAATTTCTAAAAAAATATTTGTGATTTTCATTATTTATTTATTTGCATTAGACATTAGTACATTATTGTTTATAAAAAAAACACATTCTTCTTCTAAATACAATCACAAATCTACAAGATGATGCATAAACAAAAACAAACAATTTTTCACCACAAAATAAGTTTATTTTGATAAAACAGCTGTTACGAATTAATAAATTATCGTTCAGTTTGTTTTGTTCACGGGCGTATAAATTGTTAGATCTGGCAACAATAACTAAAAAATAATTTGACGGCGTATTTTATACAAATCGACCTTGAGGTCTATTTGTTTTTATTTATCGTAGAATATATTTATTCAAGCACAAAGTTTTAGTCTGTGACAAAGTATAATTCAAGTCGTTTACTGTTTTTTAATTTTGCGTAAGCTTGTTCTGTAGTAGAATATATAATAAAAAACAATGTCTGAACGAAAGGTTTTAAATGTAAGTGGAATATAATAATAATTGTATTTTGAGAATAAATTATTTAGTAGTATTCATAATACTTTATAATTTTTCGCATATACATAATTATTTTACATTTTTTACAAATTACTATTGATCATAAACTAATGCTATATTTATTTTTAGAAATACTATCCACCGGATTTTGATCCATCAAAAATACCTCGCATGAAATTGGCCAAGAACCGGCAATATACAGTACGTTTGATGGCTCCATTCAATATGAGATGTAAAACATGTGGCGAATACATTTATAAGGGTAAAAAATTTAATGCTCGCAAGGAGGATGTTGAAAATGAGACGTATTTGGGAATACGCATCTATCGTTTTTACATAAAGTGCACACGTTGTCTGCAGGAAATTTCATTTAAAACAGACCCTCAAAATACAGATTATGAAATCGAGGCAGGTGCTACTAGAAACTTTATGGCATTAAAAATGGCAGAAGAACAAGCCCGTCGTGAAGAGGAGGAGTTGCGTGAGGAGGAAGCCAATAATCCCATGAAGCTATTAGAAAACCGAACACAGCAATCGAGGAATGAAATTGAAATGCTTGAGTCATTAGAGGAATTGAGGGACTTAAATCGACGCCAACAAACTGTAGATTATGACACCATGTTACAGCAATATAATAGTAAAGAAACGGAAAGAGAGCGACTCGAAAGACAAGAACGGGAGGACGAAGAATATGTAAAGTAAGTTTTCTCAATCACTAATTACAATGACAAATTGCACATTTGGATATGCATAAGTACTTGCTTAAAAATTATATAAATTGTTATACCTACTAGTTATTCCTACAAAACATTTCCAGTTTAAATTCAACTTTATAATTAATAATTTATTTCTTTCTTTAATTTAGATCAATACAATTTAAACAGGATTCAGGTAAAAAAATCATTGCTGAGGAAATAATCGAAGAAATAAAAGATGAAACATTTTTAGCGCCAAAACCGGCCAAACAAGCTAAAGTAAATGAAAGCAGAAGTGTTGGGATCAACAAAGTATCAACGATTTCATCAGGAGCTCAACAAAAAAGCAAACTGATTAATAATTTGGTGAAGCGTAAACAAGCTCTTGTTGTAGTCAAGCCAAAAGTAAATAAGTGTCTAAAATCTAGCACATCAAATGAAAAAAAATCTAATAATGTTGACAATCTAACCGCCAAGAAAACCAGTGGCGTTCCTACCGCTGGCAGTTTATCAATGTTAGCGGCATATTCTGACAGCTCTGAGGATTCAGAGTAACATACAGTGGCCGACAAAACTCTACGACCACAACATTGGACATTTTATGAGAACATTAGAGCGGGATAAAAAATAATGATGCAGTTTTGTTTGTAATCTATTTTTATTGATATGCCAAAAAAAAAATGTTATTGTATTGTTAACTTTAAAAATTATTCATAATTAACAAACAAAAAGCATTGACAAAAGTCTACATACATTAAAGAGTGTACTTATATTTATATATACATATATGCATCTTAGTCAAATTGAAGAAATAAATAAAAACAAATTTTATATCAGTACATAATATAATATGTATATACAACATATTTATTGTAAATAAAAAAAAAATATAAAATATTTATTTAGCATATTTTCGTTAACAAATCAAAGGCACCCGTGCCATTTTTAACTGGTAAACCAACCATCAATCGACTGGATGGTGAATTTAATTCATCGCCATAACCAGCGCCTGCAGCATTTTTCAAAAATTGTAAACATGATTCAAACGACATCTGCTGAAGAGGCGAAGAAGAATGCTCCATGCCTTTTCGGGACATTGGTAGGAATGTCCCATCAAATGTCATATAATCAGCTATAAGCGATAAGTGACGGCGATCCACAGTAATACCATACACTTTGAAAACGTTCGTTACTTCCTGGACAATCACTTGGGCAGCAGCTTCAATGCCATAAGTACGAGCAATTGCGTGTATGTCGTTTGAATAAAGACGATTTATATCAAGGATTGTATTGTGTTTGAACATTTCAACAATATTTATGCCATCTGTTTTAAGAGTCATTTCATCCTTGTTACCCTTATAAATGATGGCACGCTTTATCTTATCCACTTGATGAACTACAGTCTTTTGGGTCACATCTTTAATGATCGATGAAATGTTGGGTTGTTTGTATTTCATATCAAGCTATAATAAAGGAAAATGCGAAAAATTAGTACATTTGCTTGTTTAAAATATATTATAATGATTAATGTAACGAGCCTTATTTACTTGTTAAAAAAACATTAAATATTATTTTTAATTGATGCACAAAAATATTTTTTACGATAAAAAAAAGTTTGCGAAAAAAATTAAAAATCTTTTTACCACAATTAGCTCAAAATATTAAAACAGATAGGTACGGAAAAAAGCAGAGAGGTAGCGATCTAACTAATAAGGGCTTTTATTCTCGCGTATATCCTCACTTACAACCTAAAGAGCTTCTTAAATTGTTATAATTTGTTTAATAAAATTTTGAATAGCAGATGGAATTACGTAAAGCTTATCTAATTTAAAAATATTGAGAAAGATCCCAAGATATTTAAATACTGGTGCGTGAAAATGGAATAATTCACAGTATAAATGCTGTAAACCTGAATCTTTATATGAAGCTTTAGTTTCAGTACACAAGTGGCAGATGGACACGAAATTATTGAGAGAAATATAATTAAAACTACCTGATTGCATCTGAGAAACAGTGACTCGCGATATATTAAAGTAGAAAAAAATTTATAAAAAATAAAAGAATACTTACATTAAAAGTCAGTTTAGCCCACAAGTGATGCTTTTTATCGTAAACATAACTTTCTACCAGGGCATTGTCGAGAATTTTCTCAATTTTCTTATCGCCTTTTTCATTTTCTACATCTTCGCTGTTGTCCTCAACAGCTTCGGTATCAAAGAACCCATCATCATTTGCATCTTCATCATCGTTAGCTATAATGAAAAATTAAGATTAATATTTTTATCAAAATCACACAATGCAAATCCTTCTCACCATCCATTAGTTCATCAGCATCATCGGGGTCATCATATTCAGTTTCATCTACTTTACGCGATTTTAATTTTATGCCCGTGGCGTCATCTCCATCATCGTTAGCTCCTTCCTCGTCCGAAGAATCATTATCATTGTCGTTGGCCGATACATTTGACTTGGATTTTTTATTATTTTCACTTGAACCGTTTTCACCATCATCGGCATCTAATTTTTCATCGTTATCGTCCTTTTGCGATTCGCCCATTTCGATGCTGAAATAATGTATAAAGAACAATTAGTTGTCATTGCAAATTGTTTCATAAGATTTAATGCTTACACTACTGCTTTTGACTTGTTTGACTTAATGATGGCGCGGAAAAGAAGACCGAAAAATTTACTGCTCATAAATCGAAGAATTTGCTTGGGTTTCACACAAAAGTCATCACAGTAGGCCTCACGTGGCAGAAATTGAAAAGTCAATTCATATTTTTGTGTTCTCGTAGGTTTTTGAACCAATTGAGTTTTAACATTCACATCTGTTAGTAAAAATTAGAAAAACACATTAGCTAAGTCGAAAAGATTAAAAAACTCAAAAGTTTCCTACATTGCAGAACATCAGCAAGTGTGACTCGATTCAAAGAGATTCTTAATTTTTCTGCGGCCTTCTCTTGATTGGGCTTGATAGGTATATCCATGGAAGGGGTTTTGATATTGGCCGAAGCCATCATAAGAATTTCTCGAAGACGTGGAATACCCAGAGTCACGTTCATTTCACCACGACCAGCAAAATGAAAAGTGTTTAGCGTCATCTGAGTAGATGGTTCACCGATGGATTGTGCTGCTAGCAAACCAACCGGTTCACCTGGCGCTGCTAGGGCTTTAACATTTTTAACATACATGACATCGGTGACGGCATCTTTTCGGTTTGGATGTTTTTTAATGTAGTCGGCTACAATCTTTTCAATTTTTTCGGACACGGACCCAAAAGTGGTGTCTTGGCCATAAATTGAGTTTGTGGGATCTGGACGACGCGCATATTCCTTTTGATATAGCTTTTTACTCTCATCGTCTGCCTTGTGCCACAACTTGATTATTGTTTCATCTATACGACGTCTGCCAGTGTTTGCATTTATTTCATTGGGATTTTGCACTAAGATTTCGTTTCGAAGTTCTGCAGAAAACTCCGTAAATGGGGAAATATGCTTCGCGTAAGCCTTTGCCGAACTGCTGCGTTTCTTTAACCAAGAACGCAGTTCTTTATTATGACGTTGTACTTTAGAGAGCTCTTCCGCATTTTTAATGTTGGCCAATTCCTGAGGGCGTAAAATTACTGAAGAATTTTGCGCCAAGAAAGCTGTACCAAATTTACTATCAAAGAATTTCGATTTCGAAATGTCAAGACCATCCTCTCCGTAAAGGTATTGTACCACGGTGTTGTCGCTATCACGTACTGTCAAGTCATAATTAATCGTCAGGCCCTCTAAATGTTTAATAAGACAACGTTGCAAATAACCGGAACGGGAAGTTTTCACAGCAGTATCAATAAGACCCTGTTTTGGATAATGAAACACAATAAGATTGAAAGCGAAAAATATTTTCAAACTTACTTCACGACCTGCCATGCAATGAAAAAAGAAGTCCTGTGGTTGTATGCCCGTTAAGAAACGCCCATCAATGTAACCGCCTGACTTTGGCGATGTCTCAAAGGAAGTAAAGCTGGGCAATGATTTTCCGGATATCATAAGCGGCGGTCTCTTACCCTCCAATTCAATTTGACCCAACATGCAAGAAATTTGCATTGTATTGACCATGGAACCCTTAGCACCAGATAAAACCATTAATTGTAGATTATTACAAGGAAATTTGGTTATCAAACCATTGGGCAGACAAGTTCTGCAAAGAAAAATATTTATCGTCTTATAAATGATTAGATTATAAATGTTGTACTCATACTTATTGATTTCATTAGTATAATTGTCCAACATTGATTTGTATTTACGATCCAAGACGACACGAAATTTCGGATCTTTAATATAAGCTTCCTCCATTTTCTCTGACAGCACATCCAAAGCAGGAACATCAGTCAAATCCAAGGCCGATGCTAAAGCAGCATCTCCTATTTCTCTACTTTCTTGTATGATTTTACGTCTTTTAGTATCAGCCTCACCGGTGACTAAAATGTCCTTGACACCTAATGTAAAACCCTCACGTTGCAAGAAGAATGTAAAAACTTTTGTAAAAGCTGTCAATAAGCAGGTGGATGTATCCCCACCATACAGCTACAACAACGAAAACAGAATGATTGAAAAAAAATCACAATTTCTTTCATATTGTACGGACAACTAATCACATACCTCGTACATACAATGAATCAAACCATATGTAGTGGCACCATATTGTTGCTTATCTAATACGCCAGCTAATAGTTCACCATTTCGTATTATTACTTCACTTTCTGACATTTGAGTTTCTTGTAGTTCTGTGCCACCTGCGACAGCTGTTCTATTCTTGGCAACCATCCAATGCTGAAAACGCGCGAGACATATTAATTAGCTGACTCTTGTTATTGTACTGATTGCAAACTTAGTTCTTACCTTAGCAGCAATTTTTGCTACAGAATTCAAAGAAATCGGGGTGTAACCCTCGGGTATTAGATTTAAAATTATTGTCGATAAAATCTGTTGTAATGATAGAAATATAAATATATGCTTGGCAAATAACTCTATATTTTAATACCTGTTTTCCAGACCACAATTGTATGGGCTTTATAATAGTCGGTGGCAAAAGTTTTATATTCTTCTTAATGTGAGATAAACCTTGGAAGACCAGTTGTTGATAATCTTCACGATTAAAGAAACGTCCTCGCAAAGACAATTTTACACCCGATATAACGTGATCCTGAATAAGACCACCCAGAGGAGTGCCATCCTTAGGAACTAAATAATTGTTGGCAACATTAACTGGAATGATACGAAATTTAAAATATTTTTTCGATTAAATACAGTTTCGAATCAGGTTGGGTATGACAAAAATTCAAAATATGAGATTTTTCAACAATAGAAAATCTGATAATGTACTCGTACATACGAGTATGTTATACTTTTATATAAACAATATACGCACCTAAGTTGTAAGCTTCAGAACGTGCTACTTCACTTTGTGGTAAATGGGCATTCATTTCGTCACCATCAAAATCTGCATTATAGGCTTTGCAGTTAGAGTAATGCAAACGAAAGGTCTTTTCACCCTGCAGAATACGAGCTTTGTGCGCCATAATTGAGGGTCTATGCAGAGATGGTTGACGATTAAGAAGCAAGACATCTCCATTTAAGACGTGACGATGCACAATTTTAATGCCCTTTTCTGGATAGTTAAACAATAATTTTGCCATGCTTTCTCTTTTAGCAGCATTATCAGCCGGAATTAGTGTTGTGTAGCCTCTTTCATCTTGTATATAATTGGCACTAAAACATACAATAAAAAATAATTAATTTAGGGCTCAACAAATGATTTTAGTTTTAAATTTACCCAGGATGTACATTTGGTCCATTCATAACCATTTTACGCAACTCTGCAACATTCCATGGCGTTACCGGCACTGGGTAAGATAATTTTTTCGCAAATATATCGGGTATTCCAACCTCTTCTACATTAATGTTGGGATCTGGCGTTATGACAGTACGGGCTGCGTAGTTAACACGTTTTCCCATCATGTGTTTGCGTATAAGACCCTCTTTCTTTTCGAGGACTTGCTTCAAACCAGCTGAAGATCGTGCACCTCTCGCCATATTGACATCTAATAGTACATTTATAGATGTCTGCAAATTTTGCCAAGCATTATACAGTTTTTCATATGGTGTTCCTCCTTTAATTGCAGTGAATGCAGCCTAAAATAATATATGAATATTAAATTAATTAAGAGAATATAATCAGAAATGGACGCTATATGAAGCGTTCGTTATAAAATTTGGTGACAAAATTTTATCTCGATATCAACACGTGCAAATGATTTATTCAGTGATTTTCGGAAGTTGGTTTTATATGAGAGCGATGACTAATTATGGACCTATCGTTATAAAATTAGGTGAAATGCCATTTGTATTTAGACATTTCTATTTAATTTTAATTCGATACGAAAATTTGTGATTTTCGAAAGTGGACAACTATAACTAATTATTTACGGATCAAAAAATTAGACCGAATAAATTATGTACTTAGTACATATGTATATGCTCGTTAAAGTGATTTTTCAAAGTTGAGTTATGGTCAAATATTGATCGATCGGTACAAAATTTATAGGTGTGATTAAGTTTTATATATAACTTATTGTTGTAATACTTTGTATTTCAATGTAAAACACTCTTTTGTTAATACATTGTTTAAATATGTTTTAATTTTATATATTTTATACATATACAGTGGCTGAAAGCTTATTTTATGTAGTGCATTGTTTGTTTGTTTTCAAAGCTCTGCCACATTGGCAGAAACTTTAAACTAAGTTTAGATTGTAAACTCCTACTGTATAACTCAATCATAAAACCTATATGGTGTTATGAAATACAGATATGGGGAACGAATACAAGATACATAAAATCAAAAAAGGTCAAACAATTTTCGCCGGCACTGGCTGTGTGTCAAGATTCATTCAAAATATCCAGATTGTTTGTCAAAAATCGCTAATCTTTCATAACATTAATTTATTAAGTTATTTAAGTTTAAAATTTTTGATCCAAAAACTTTTTTCTTCTTTGTATATTAATATTTACAACAATAGGAACTTATTATTAAAATTTAACTTCGTTAAACATTTCAAAAATGCTATTTTTTTTTATCAAAAACATTTAAAACGACGTTAATTTTGAAGTTCCCGTTTTCCCGGGAAATTTTAAGTTTTCCCGGACCCCAAACCCTATTGTGGACCCATTAGCCTTATAACTTATAAAGGGTTCAATTACTTTGTTACGATCACTGACAATTATACCCATTTTGCATATGTGGCTTTTCTGCATACGAAAACGAAAGCAATTGAGTCCCAAAAGTATTAAATATGCTATGGAGGATTATAGTCCTCATGGATACAGGCTATGGGATAAAAATGCAGGTCTATAATCCTCTCACTTGATTGAATCAAACTTTACATTAAACTCTTTAACAATAATGCATTCGAACTAAAAGTTATAGAACGTTATAACAATGATAATCAAATTGAAGAATCGAATCAACAAGAGGGACACAAGATAGTGTTGTTGCGTTGTTTCAGTGCAAATAATAGAATAACGATTAGTATATCGTTCTGTTCTGAATTCTGTACATCGGGATCAGTGGCTTAATGTTGTTAAGAGCGAACTAAATGAAGAAAAAAATGTTTGGAATGTAGAAAAACCTAATAAAAAACTTCCTTAATCTAAATCTAAGTCTGTTTTAGTAATCATTTCTGATTCTAGTGGAAATCCTGTTCGTTTTAAAGCTAAATAAGTTGCATAAAATCGGAGTTGGTTATGATGAAACCTATTCTCCTGTGGCTAAATTCAGCACATTGCGTAATGAATTGACTGTTGGTGTTAAGCTTCATGTTTTATCAATTAAACGTTAAAACAGCGTTTCTACATGCTGAGCTCAAGGAGTATATACATTTACATGGTAATTCCAGAAGGAATGGTATTAAAGTAAGTAAATAAATATTTATTAAGTCTTTTTTTTCGATAACATGTGTTATAATTAACTGAATGATAACATGATATATAAATAACATAGAACTATTATCGTCTTATTCTATTACACGGTATTTTATAAAAAACGCCACTTGCAAAATTTGTATGTAAAATAACAAAATGAATGGAGAACAAGGTTTGCTCCAGGCCTTAATCGTTTACAGACAGAGCATGAGAGTCTGTCAAAAATAAATAAAATAAACATAAATAACACTTAGAGCAAAGACTATAAATATATAAAGATGTTGCACGCAGTGTATTTAAAATTGACAAAATTGTGTGCTTCTTTTGGATGCGGGAGGGAAGACAAAAGGGAAAGAAGCACAAAGAAAGAGCGTAACAATCTGTCGTTCTCTTGTTAAGTATAATATCTTTTCCCTGCCAACATTTTATATTGCGGAAGTGACTCAGAAGTGACGCTAAGAAGTTGAAACTCATCTTCTGCGATACCATTTTCTGATCGTAGAAGCGTCTTCCGTATTGAGAAGTTGTACCCCCCGGAAGTAACTTCAAGAAGTCACTTCAGCGTAACTTCCAGAAGTTATTTTATTCGCCTCTCTTTTGCTTTTGATTTTTATTTGCCTTTACAGATAATACACTCATATTGACTATGGGATAACAAATATGTAAAACTACAACAATAACAAATCGAAACCACACTTTACCACTGACCGACCACAGCAAATGACAAAATAAAACTAATTTCGATGATGTCGAAAACTTCTTTTTTGTATTCTTTTCATTTCTTTTATAACGGGGCATGTCATTTTCGGCTGGTGTTGTAAGCAACAAACAATCTTCCAAACGTCGTCTGGATGATTAAAAGACGACTGCAATGTAAATTGTTATTGTTATCTTCCAATTAACGTCTGGAAGTGAGTAAAGGCCCAACTATAATATGCATAAGCAAGATTAAGCAAATTGCAAAAGTTAACGAAAAGGCTGTCAAATGCATAACCAGTTCAGAGTTAACTTTTAGGTGGCTACAATGACTTTGAAACTTTTTGTCCACAGTTGCTCATTTATGTTTAAAAAAAATGTTTTTATTTTAACAAAAACCCATTAAATGACTATATTTTATAAATATTATTATATTATTTTATAATTAAAAGAAAACTTCGTACCCGAAACGCATAATTTTTCCTTTTTTTTAATTTATCGGCAAAAGTACTAAAATGTACAGCTGTGGCAGCACTACATTGTAAATAATAATAAACGTTTACATATGTTATGTTAATTTTCGTATTGTGTTTGTAAAAATGGAGAAAAAATTTAAATAGTATAAAAATATTAAAGTTAGCGCTTGAAGGCCTGTGCACATTAAAAGAAATAAGTGAACTACACTGTAAAAGAAGAAGACGCTCTTGTTCTGTCAGAGAAATAAAACACGACAGAGACATTTTTGTTAAAATAAAAAGGGCCCTTTTATTATAAAGGCACTTATTTTTTCCACATTTTCTATTAAATTTAAAATAAATGTATTTTCTTCTTTCTCCATTTTGTTAAAAACACAAACAAACAACAAACAGCTGATTCCGTACAGAATGTGCGATCAGTTTCGCTTTTTGCTTAAGCAAATGACAGTTGAAAAACTTAACGAAAAGTTTCGTTAAGTACATTATAGTTTGCCACATACAATTTATATGTGTTCGCACGTTTGCTTAAGCTAGCATATGCATATTATAGTTGGGCCTTAAGACGTAACGCCTTTGATGATGGACGATGAAAGAAACTTCCAATTGCTGGCAGGGTTAATTCTCACTTATCATTGTTTGTGTGCATGTGTATGCATGTGTGTGTGTTGTACATTGCATTAAAAATGTAAAAATAAAATAAAAACCTAACAAAAGAATTTTTGTTTCTTGCAATTTTTGTGCAAATAACTTTCGTCAATAATGTGACCGATTGTGTAATTGTAGGGTGAAAGTATGTGTTTTATTGTTGTACAGACAAAACTATATCGATTCGCACCGAATTATAATGCTATTTTTTAGACTATTCAATTATGTATGTATGTACTTACCATATATAATTTTATAGACAGTTCAATTATGAACTTCTGTCTCTATTTTTGTATACTATGAAGTTGTAATAACTCGAATGTTTTTTTATCAGTGTTTCAAAATGTTAACTTTTTCTATATGTACTTGATAATTTGTATGTTTCCCATGTGGAATGCTTCCGTAGTAAAATAAGAACTAGTAATTAAAAATCTTCATTCTGTATTTATAACATTCGTTATTCTCATCAAACCGTAAGGAATAAATTGTATTTTTGATGCAACTGACGCATTGCTCGGAATCATTTGTATAATTTTTTGCATAAACAAATATTTCTGAAGGATATGACAAAATTTGCGCTGGTTTATTATATCTAAACGTCATTTAACGCAAGATATTCGTTGAGCTATATATGTATGTAACCAACAAAATATCGACTTGATATTAATTCTATTGGCACATTGTTGTATGTAAAACAATCGGCGTCTTCATTAAAATATTCTTTATTTTATATACTATACTTATATGATATACTTCCAGTCCTTATAGTATCTTCTAAAATTGTTTGAAACTCAATAGGTAAAAACATTGCATCATCGTTTGCACAATTTGATGAGGTGCTAAACTGAGTAATTTTTAGAGATAATAACTTAGCTACTGCCAAATTAAATTCATGAACCGATGGACTTTTTCAGTGTCCACCTTTGGCACGTATATATGAAAACAACTTTTTTAAAGAATCTTGGTTAAAATGGCTCGTTAAAATGCACAGTAAATTTGAATTTAATTTTTGTATGCAACAATTAAGTGATTATTTTCATAATTTGCTAGTTTTATTTCTCTCTAAATATGTAATTCTAAATATTTATATAATAAAGGTTTTTGATTTCGGTGCGTATTCTTACCCTACAATAACACAAACGGTAACATTTACTTTTCCACAGGTTATTTGCACATATATTTTGTGAAAACAAGACTTTTTTTTATTAATTAGAGATGGAAAATGAACTAATGTTTCTTAATTTTTAAGAGAAAAGTTTTTATTCAGGCTACTAGTTCAAATAATTAAGAATACTATTGTAAAGTACTGGAACAATTGGCAAATTGTAATGCATTTTCTACCCGGCCAAGGGCGTCTTCAGCAATCTTCATTGTCCACTATCACTCTGTAAATATCATCTATTTAACTCACCGTTTTTTTGAGAAATAGAGTACAAGAATTATGATATTTCTTTTTTTTAACGTGTTGTGAGTTAGAACGAAATTTACGTACGTTTACAATGTGTGTGTATTCTTTATTATTGTTTATGACTTTTTTTAGTTTGTATGTATTTTGATTCGGCAATATATGTATGTATATCAGTGGTACTCAAAAATGAAGATGGATTGGTGAGAGAATTTTCCCAGCAAAAAAAGAAAGAGTTTTAGCCAGATATAAACACCTTAAGAAAAAATATCAGGGACCATAAATAACAATTATCAATATCAAAAAACAATTTTAGAACAGTTATTTTCAGAAAAAACAAAAATAAGTCCATCTAAAACAGTTTTTTATTTTTTGTGTTCAATTGTAATTGAATCGCGTGTGTTTGCTATGCTTCGTCCAACAAGAAGCAACAATCAGGGCTGTCAGATATGGCGATTTCTCGCCAAACGTGGCGATTTTGAAACGTGTTTGGCGTCGAGATTTTCCGTTTGGCGACTTGGCGACTTTTTGGCGATTTTTGATATCACTGGCGATTTTCTTGGCGATTTTCACCAAAACATCTATAATAAATTATATGATGAAAAAAATCGTCTTTTTTTTTTTGTTTTTATAAATCCAATTGTCAACGAAATGAATCATTTGAATTTGGAATTTCAATCGGACAGCATGGATGCAGGCAGCATGCATGAAAAAATGTATTGTACACTTCTTATGTTTTCAACAAAAGTTGTCAAAGCTTCTGTTTTATATAATACTGAAAACAATGAAAAATTTTTCAATGATTTACATGCAGCTATTGATAATTCAAATTCATTTTTGCCTCTAAATGCAATTGATTTTGGAGCAGAGTTTGAAACAGAATTAAGAAATGCGAAATTGAGCGAAGTAGAAATAATCGTACTTAAAGAAAACTGTTTTGTGTATTTAAAAAAACTTTTAAAAGAGATGATAAGCAGATTACCAGAAAATATGAACTTTTTTAAAGCTTTTGGACAATTTTCTATTTCAAAGTGTGCGAATTTGGCGTTGTTTAAGAAACATTAAGACCATTTATGGATCCAAATGTAGCAATAGGCGTGTATGAAACTCAACAGGGAAAACTTCCGTTCATAAATTGAAATAATTATTTTAATAACGAAATTCCAACAAATTTACTTGAATTTTGGCCAAAAGTGTTTGATTATCACGATACAGCAGGTACGTACCATTTTAAGGAAATATCTTTGGCCGTTCTTACTATATTGATAGTTCCAACCAGTATTGTCTGCGTTGAAAGGGTCTTTTCAATAATGAATTGTACAAAAACTCGACTAAGTAATAAAATTCAATATGAGCTTTTAGACGCTCTATTGAGAATAATCAATCATATGAACGTAAACAAATTATGCTGCAATTCGTTTACACCGACTAATGAAATGATAAAAAAATTCAACTCAACTATGTATGAAAGTCAATACTCTATAAATGAAATCGCTGAGGATGAAGTTTACGAACTCTTATACTTATCTACTTAATTTCACTTTTTTTTAAATATGATCTCCATTTTTATGTAATTTAAAACTCTCTTTTAACAAAGTTTTAAAATTTTTTAAATAGTAAAAAATACAAAAACGGATATAAATGTGTATATGTTTTACTAAAATATTGTTTAATAAGTAACAATTAATGAATTAAATAAAAAAAATGTAACAAAAACTAAAAAAAAATTTTTTTGCAGATTTTTTTTTTGGTTTTTTCTCAATTTTTGGCGATTTTTGACTTAAAAATTGAACTAGGTTTTTCTGTGTAAATAATAAAAAAAATTAAAAACTGAACAAAATCGGATTTTGGCGAATTTTGGCGATTTTTTACATCTGTTTTGGCGACGAAGCTCAAAAAAATCTGACAACCCTGGCAACAATGCTTAATAAATTTCTGAAAAAAAAAATGACAATAACCAGCCGCATGTGTTCACATCGCTTGCTCAACGACGACTGAATGGAAAATAATACGTTCTCTGAGTATAATATGTTTTCTGAGTACAATAAGTGGCAGTAGCCGTTCTGCCATCGACAAATTTGGCACTGACAGTACAATGTATGGCAGTGCAACATCTTTATATATTTATAGTCTTTGCTTAGAGCTAGTTTTTTACTTGTCAGTTAAACTCAGCTTAACACACTGTTATATTAAACCTCAAATATATTTTGCCGGGATTTAACTACTGATTGTGTTTCTCAGTAGTGGATTACCTCCTGTCAATTTTGTTAGCATTGCCGTACTGTTCAGTCAAAATACTGCCATATGTATTCCTCCTAAGTTTTTATATAAATATGGCAATATCTTAAATTTTCACAAAAAACAATAACAGTATTTGAAAACTTTAACTTTGAAAAAAATTAAAAAAAATAGATTTTTTTTTTAATTTTTGTTGAAATGTCGTAAATTTCTTTTCAATTGTTGAATTGTTTATTTTATTTTTCAGATGTTTGTATTTTGACATTTTATATCTAGGTTTAACTCACCAATGATGCTCAGTTAAACCTAGATTATATATCAAATAAATAATAACGGAGAAACACAATTTTTAGTTTAATCTAGGTTTAAGCGAAAAATGTAGATTATCTTTATCCCAGAAACTAGCTCTTAAAAATAAATTAACAAACTGAACTGTTAAAATATATGACCAACAGAGTCCATCTTGCGTGGATACATATGAAGGGTGAATATATGTATATAAATATCACGGAATTGTAAAATTTGATAAAATGTTTCCCTATAAAACGACAGTTCAGGAACATTCCATGAACTTAATAACAACTTATATTTACTACCTAATGTATATATACATATGTATGTACATGTATTTACATAATTTACAATTACTATTTAAATTTATTATTTAGTAAAATATTACTAATCAATAATCTTCTTCCTTTCTCTTCAGCCCCTGTGAGATCCCGGCGCAGTCCCGGTGTAGATTTGTGGCAACATGTGATGAGCAGGGTCATTGTCAAAGTCTTCATTAATAATACCCACTGGGGAGAGGTAAACTGAGCCTGACCAAGATAAATTGTTTTCCATTTCATATATTTCATTCATTAGGGTATTTTCATGTGTTGCAAGTTTACCAACAAACAGCTTTTGAAGATGAAGAGCATTTTTACAGAAGGGTTGGACCTTTGAGGTGTCATATATGTAAGTATTGGAGTATTTCCTAGTGGGACTTACATAGTGTTTATTGATACACTTCCACAAAATTCTTCTTTCAAATATTTCGAGTTCTATAAAGTATATATATTCTGGATCCTTATAGATAGCGAAGTCGATTAAGCCATGTCCGTCTGTCTGTCTGTCTGTTGAAATCAGTTTTTTGAAGTCCCCAGATATACTCGGGATCCAAACCTTCAATAATTCTGTCAGAAGTGCTTTCGAGAAGTTTGCTATTTAAAATCAGCAAAATCGGTTAAGGTCAACCAAAGTTATGAACCAATATATGAGACCACCTTCATAAAAATTTAATATTTTTCGTCCATTTTATTGCAATATTTTGAAATATATTGCAGATAATACCATGAAATTTTGTATACGTAGTTTTTATGATAAAAGAGGAAAGTGTGCGGAAAATAGTAAGAATCGGTCCATGATTTCTTATAGCCCCCATACAAATATATATATTCCCGAAATATGGCTTAATGATAAATAAATGCCTATAAAATTGGAATATCTAGACAAAATTCAGCAAAAATAAGTCTTATACAAAAAGAAATCGCAAAACGAATTTTTTTTTAGTTCGGTCCATGTTTGACCATAGACCCCATATAAAGTCCACTTCCAAAATTCACTTAAATACGTATAAAAGAGATATAAATAATGTTAAACGGCTAAAATTTGACATAAATATTCTTTATAGGCAAATAAATTGCTGTACTAAATTTTATGGTGGTCGGCCCAGAACTGGTCATAGCTCCCATACAAGGACCACATCTGAAAAAGAGATTTTTCCCTATATATATTGTATAAATATCGGTACCGACTCAAAACCTTGCACAGATCATTTTAATATATACAAAAATCATCCCACAAAATTTTGTGAATTTCGGTCTATTTTTAACCGTATGCCCCATATAAAGCCCTCTTCCGAAAATCACTTTAATACTCATAAATCGCTTATAAATAAGGGTGCCAATCCAAAATTTTACACGGATCATTTACATACATGCCTAAATCTAACTGCTGGATTTTGAGAATATCGGTCCATATTTGACTATATCCCCCACATAAGGTCCACTCTCGAAATCCACGTTAATACTAATATATATCGTATATATACCGTTATTATGTTGAAATTCGACGTGAAATATCCTCATATGCATGAAAATAACTGTTCCAAAATTTAAGAAGATCGGCCCATAATTTTTCATAGCTGCCATATAGAACCATTTCCAAAAAAACAAATAAATTCGGGTCAAAAAATATTCTTTTCCGATTTAACCCATATTCGATCCATATTTTATAATCATGATGTATATCGTTGGAAAGGTATTTTTAATACCTTTTATTTAATGTATTACAAATTATCAGACACCCAGTAGTTCCCGAGATATAGACCTATATATTTTCAACTTTACGGGCCCGCCCCCTCGAAAATAGGCGTGACCGCCAACAAATTTTTTTTCCTGGTATCTCCTCTAAAAGCCTTATTTCATTTTGTTTTTTTTTTTTTTTTTTTTTTTTTTTTGAGCAAAATCACTAAAACCGAATTGTACCCCTTTTTTATACTCTGTTTGTTAAATTACACTGAAGATTATTATGAACATCAGACAGACTCTGTAAATTATGGTAAGAATTGGTAATTAAATCAATTAAAATGGTAAAAATTAGACAACATTTCAAAATATTTAACATAAATTATGTTGGTCGTAAAATTGTCTTTCAAACAATATATCAAATACTTATAAAATTTGCACTAAGACTGAATAGAAACACAATCGTTATTATTTATCAATTATTATTATTTAATTTATTACAGTTCTTACTTTTATGAACCAATATCATTCATTTCTAATGTACCGAAAATGGGTAAATGTGCCGCAATTGTATTTTATTAATATGAGTGCCAGCACTGGCTTACGACTGTCACTTAACGGCGTCGTAAAAATCTAATTTATACAGGTTGATACGTTCCGGCAACGTGACAGTTAATTTCAGTAAGCTTTTACATTGTTTTGGTATACTCAAAAACGTACGTTACGTTACATTACATTACGTTCGCATAATTCTACCTTTAGAGGGGAAACGGGTATATGGGACTATGCAATAAAGTGTATCATTGTACCACAAAATGTGCTGGCATAGACCAAAGGCCCAACTATAATATGCATATGCTAGCTTAAGCAAACGTGCGAACACATATAAATTGTATGTGGCAAACTATAATGTACTTAACGAAACTTTTCGTTAAGTTTTTCAACTGTCATTTGCTTAAGCAAAAAGCGAAACTGATCGCACATTCTGTACGGAATCAGCTGTTTGTTGTTGTTTGTTTGTGTTTTGAACAAAATGGAAGAAAATATATTTATTTTAAATTTAATAGAAAATGCGGAAAAAATAAGTGCCTTTACAATAAAAGGGACCCTTTATATTTTAACAAAAATGTCTTTCTGTTGCGGTTTATTTCTCTGACAGAACAAGAGCGTCTTCTTCTTTTACAGTGTAGTTCACTTATTTCTTTTAATGTGCACATGCCTTCAAGCGCTAACTTTAATATTTTTATATTATTTAAATTTTTAAGTTTTTGCTCCATTTTTGCAAACACAATACGAAAATTAACAAAACATATGTAAACGTTTATTATTATTTACAATGTAGTGCTACCACAGCTGTACATTTTAGTACTTTTGCCGATAAATTTAAAAAAAGGAAAACTTATGCGTTTCGGGTACGATGTTTTCTTTTAATTATAAAATAATATAATAATATTTATAAAATATAGTCATTTAACGGCTTTTTGTTAAAATAAAAACATTTTTTTAAACATAAATGAGCAACTGTGGACAAAAAGTTTCAAAGTCCTTGTAGCCACCTGAAAGTTAAATCTGAACTGATTATGCACAAGAATGATAAAATAAAGATTACGCCATGCGCATGATTTCCCGTTATGTGACGTAGAAGGGTCATTCTAAGGGTTACCAATAATGTTTCATGTGTTAGAATTAAAATTTCTTGCGAAAAATGTGTGTTTTATGTGATAGTTGGCAACCTTGCAATTGAAATCTCTGAGAGTTCTAAAATAAAATCTGTTTAAAAAAGAAAAACAAACAAAACAAAAAACAACAAAAATATAAACATGAAGAGTGAAGTGAGCAAATGCAAGCAAAACATGAGTAAAAAAAAACAAGTGAGAACAAATTAGCCAATAGAAACACAGAATGTGTGACGTCACAGGACCTAAATGCGCAGAACATTTTAAAATTTTACGCGCGTTGGCGTAATCTTTATTTTATCATTCTTGGTTATGCATTTGACAGCCTTTTCGTTAACTTTTGCAATTTGCTTAAGCTTGCTTATGCATATTATAGTTGGGCCTCAATACTCATCAAAAATCTTGGATGCAAATAATTTTGTTAGATTTATATGTGATGATTGTCTCCAGTATATACAAAATGTTGATTTGGTATTGAAAGATATTCAGGAAGATGTTACCAAAACAAACAAAACCTAACGGAATATAAACATGAATTTAAAATGTCTCTAAGAGAAAATGAATGTGAAATAAAAAAACTATTAGAGGCAATAGAAAAGCGATATGAGGATAGGTTAAAAAAACTATATAGTTTGAAAAAAACACGCAGGCAATACAAAAATTATCCGAAAATGTAAATGAATTTGAAAATAAAAATAAGGAAATCTGTAACAAAATTGAAGAAAATACTGTGAGAATGTGTAGAGATATAAAGAAAAGCAATAACAGAAGCAAACGTCAAACAAAGTAAAATGTCGTATGCAGAAGCAGTGAAATCCAAAACAGTGATGCCAGATATTAATAAACAGGTGCCTTTAATAATTAAACCTAAAGAGAAAAATAACTGATGTCGAAAATAGAAGAAACGGAACAATAGTAATTCAAAGTGAAAATAACGAAGAAAATGAAAAAATAAAAACAGCCATAGAAAATCAAATGAGTGGGAACTATGAAATTAAAGTACCTAGCCCAACGGAATTTTATATAGACATTACGGACATCTTGTTTAAATATTCTGAAGAAGAATTTACTGAAAAAATAAAAAAAACAAAATCCGATTACACATACTAGTGAAATCAAAATTGTAAAGACATGCGAGTATAAAAGAAACAATAGAACAGTATACAATATTAGAATTAAAACAGATAGCGAGCTATATACAAAATTAATGGGTGAGAAAAAAATAATCTAGGATGGGAAAAATGCAGAGTGTTTGATGGAACTGATGTAAATGCAAAGGGTATAACCATATTTCAATTGAATGTAAAAATCAAGAAATATGTATTAAATGCCACGGTGATCACAAGGCGCAGGAGTGTAATAAGGAGCCAATACCTAAATGTATTAACTGTGTAAAGATGAATCAAAAATTGAATATGGAATTAGATGAAAACCATGGAACGTACAATAAAGAGTGTCCAGTTTACCAAAATAAATTGAATATGAAAAAGAGAAGAATGGGGTTAATAATGTAACAATTAAAAACCACATATCGTCACCTTAAAGACCAAACAACCTATCAGCAGTTTTCAAAAGTTTACAGGAGAGAGAAAAAACGTTATAAAATTGGAACTATTTGCAATATTGAACCGAAAATTATATATTATGATTAAAATGAAACCAGAAGTATATATCGGTTGAGAAAGCTTTGTTTTTCTAAACACAGCTTATGATATGGCGCTTAGGTTATTTGGAATTGTAAAAACCTGAAACCAAACAACCTATCAGCAAGCAATACTAATTAATATGAATAATTAGACATTCCTTTGAACACATGATTATTATTTACATTAAATAATAATACTTATAGTTTCTCTTACTTGTTTAAACAAAAAGTGCTTAATGTTTGCTTAAATTACACTATGCAACAAAATTAAACTTTTATCATGATTTTTGATGATTTATTTTCCTCTTTATTTAGTACGTCACGGCCTTTTAAAATAGATTTTTTTTTAATTTTCCTAAAGTTTTTGATTTTTAAATAAAATTATAGGTGGTTTTACAAAAAAATCTACTTTTTTATTTATTGCAATGTTAACTAAATAAAAACTTAAATTAAATAAAAAGAAAACATTTCATTAAATAAAGCTCCCGCAAAAAAATTATTCAAAAGGCATGTTATCATAAAAGTAATGGCAGTCTGCCGGAAGCAAAGTTTTTAAATCTTGTAAATGTTGCCATTTCTTTTTGGAGATTTTTAACCTTTCAGAATGTAATAACTTAGGACGACGAATTTCAAAACGTGTAGCAGATCTTTGTGGTAAAAGCTGATAATTGTCTTTAATATTGATTTTGTAATATATATATCCTGTTCGGTCATACGCCAAAACCCGAATCATGTTGACTTTAGGGTCCCCAATCCTTTTTCGTAAAAAATAATTTTATTTAGGTAGAATGAAGTTAAATGGCAATAAAATAAAAGAAATTACCAGGACGGATAGAAGCGTATCGCATTGGAAGATTTTCATAATCCTGGAAATAATCGTGGTATAGGTGATGAACAGTAAGTGGATATGGATTTTTTCGTGCATCTTTCATTAGCTCAATTAACTCAGAGGGCAAATTAATATTTTTATTATTAATTTTTCTTTGTATTAATGAGTGGGTGGAATCGCATTCCATTTGGGTATGTCCCACGATTAAGTATTTATGCTCAATGGTAACATTATTTTATACACAAAACGAAACTAAGGCATTGGACAGTACAACATTTCTGTTTTAATAGAAGCATCCATCAGAATATATTACAAAATGATGTACATTCGGCGTATTCAGCATTTCTTTTTTTAAATTATTTACTACAATTGTGGCGAAGGTAGAAGCAATTAGATTTCCTTCTGTTTCATCCCATACGTAGTTTTCAGACTTATGAGTTATAACATTATAAATTGTAAAGTTGTGGACCTGGAGTTTCATTTTGTAATACGATGCATTTGCATTTAACTGCGGTATTAGTTTTCTTGAAAAATTTGCATATCCATGCATAATAGCGATAGTAAACCCTCCTTAGCATTTTCAATATCATGTTTTTTTTCCTCTCTCATGTCCTCTATTTGCATTCTGTGAAAGTCGTATTCTTTTTGCAATATATTTTTTGACTCAAACGATACACAGGTGTCACACATATCGTTTCTAGGCTTAAAAATTGAGTAATTTTTTTTCTTCAAGACATCCATGAAATTAGGAAACGATACAGGTGAAATACCATTTTCTTTTTGCGAATCACAATCTTGGGAGTAAACTTCATACACAGATGCATAAGATTTAAAATCTGTTTGGAAATATATTTTTTTCGTGTACTAACGTCGGTAATGCGATTCTAATTTTGGGATGCCTTCCAACCATTTATTTAAATAATTTAAACGAACCTCATACTCCTGGCCCTTTTTTGTATTTCTTTGTTTTTCAGCTTGCAAGATTTTCTTATTATCAGGTCCCAGTTGAGCATTATGAAGTTCACAGGAATTAATCCAACCTCTTACCATAGTTTCCGAAATTCCGAGGGTTGACAAAAACATTTTACGGCACACTTGATAGCGCTTTGTTTTGTTGTATAAAAAGAACGCTTTTGAATTTGAGCGTCGAGAATTTTCCACATACATAAGTCCTCTTTTTGGCGAAAACGTCAACAGTTCTGGTTACGTAAAGTTTTTTCTGGTCCCATGACATCTGCCAAAAACGTTGAAATATTTCTTCACGTAATTTTTCAGAAAAAATAGAACAATGTCGATTTGAAGCCTTTTCACAACATTTTGATGTGCACCCAGGTTTCATTTCTCTTGGCTTCTTGCAAACGATTTTGCCTTTTGAAAAACCTTCATATTCTTCACCGTTCATACGATTTTTCTTTCTTCTTTTTTGTTGACTTTTTTAGGAACTTGCATATCTGCCTCAAGATTATTTTCATTTATGGAATACATTTTATTGCGTTTTAACACTTTTTTATGTTCTTTTCACTTCTAATAATAAATAAAATGTAATAAAACACAAAGAACAACAAATCAAAAGTAACTGTGTTTCAAAAAAAAAAAAAAAAAT
Organism: Bellardia pandia; assembly: GCA_916048285.2. Taxonomy (NCBI): domain Eukaryota; kingdom Metazoa; phylum Arthropoda; class Insecta; order Diptera; family Calliphoridae; genus Bellardia; species Bellardia pandia. The sequence continues at coordinate 69,095,837 of OU696533.1, forward strand.
TCAAATAAATGATTACTCTGATTTCTTTAGCGTGAGTGCTGATAGGTTATTTGGTTTCAGAAAATTGTACACTTGCTGATAGGGTATTTGGTAATTTGGTAATAGCTTGGTTATTTCTAATATTAGAAGTTTAAAATTTTGCATACATATGCTTTATGATATAGGGAATAATATTAAATAAAAAACTCAATTTTGAAAAATTTGCTGATAGGTTGTTTGGTCTTTAATGTGACGATATATTCTATACACAAATGTACAAGGGCTAACAAATAATTTCAATCAAGTGGAGATAATAGCTGCAACAGAACAACCTGAATTTCTAATATTATCGGAAACGCATATGACAGAAAGTATAAATGAAGACGAAATTAGCTTATATGACTATAACCAATTAATAACGTTGTCTAGTTCAACAAGAACTGGAGGTGTAATTATTTATTATAGAAAGGAATGGAAAGTTACTAAGATATTTGAAAAGGTTGAAAGTAGAAAATGCTGGATTATAGCTTGTAGAGCACAACGGGCGAACACACAAATTATAATAGTGGCAATATATAGATCTCCGAGTGGTTCGGAAGCAGAATTTTGTGAAATTTTTCAAGAAACTGTGGAGAACTTGAGTGAGGAAATAAATGACATTATAATTACTGGTGACTTTAATATAGACTGGGCTTACTAATAATTTTTATAAAAATCGAATAAATAGCGTATTAAATGACAATGGATTTAAGCAAATAGTTAATGAATATACACGGGTAACAAATACAACAAGAACTATAATTGACTATGTAATAACGAATAACAGTTACAAAATATCAGCACAAAATTGTAATAAAAACAAAATTTCAGATCATGAAATAATAAAAATTTTAGTCAAAAACGAAAAAGAGCATATTGGGAACGAAAACAATAAAATCACAGATAAGTTTAAATATAATAGAGAACTATTTACGAGAGAACTAAGTGCAATAATATGATGAAAATTTAGATGTTAGTCAAAATGTGTTGATTTTTGATAAATGCATGGAGGAAACAATAAAAAGCTTACCATAAAACAAACAATAAAGAAACAAAATAATGTTAACCGGTGGTTTAATAATGAACTGCGTCTTATAAAAGAAGAAAAAATAGTTAAATACCAAACAGCAAAATTTGTAAACAATATTGAAGCATGGAATAATTACAAATCAATAAGAAATTTATACAAAGTAAAAATAGAAAACGAGAAATATAAATACATAAACAACAAAATAAATAACGCAAAAGATCAAAAACAAATGTGGAGGGAAATTAAAGACCTAATTATAAGGAGAAATCAAAACGTGATAAAATCGGTGATATTTAATAAAGTAGAATACGAAGAAAATACCCAAATCGCTAGTCATTTTAATAAGTATTTTATAAATAGTGTTAAGATAATACGAGATTCAATAGAAAATGTGCAATACACAAATCAAATACATATGGTTAACTCAAGATTTAAATTTAGTGCAATAACAATTTTAGAACTTAAGAAAATAGTAAAAGAAATAAAAAACAAACCAGACTACTGCAAAATATCAACGAAAATTATACTTGATAACTGGCATATAATTGGGGAAAATATTCTGAAAATAGTAAACAAATCACTGGAATCTGGAGAATTTCCAGAAAATTGGAAAGAGACAATGGTTACACCAATTGAAAAAGTGGCAAAAACAAGAAAATGTGAAGAGTTTCGTCCCATAAATTCCTTAAAAACATGTGAAAAACTACTAGAAAAAGTCGTAAAAGAACAGCTTGAAAAATATTTTGAGAAAAATAAGTTATTTTCAAAATATCAATCGGGTTTCAGAAAAAAATTTTCATGTGAGACAACGGTAAATTATGTAATTAATCGGTGGAAAAATATAAAAAAACAACAGAAAATTAATAGCAATATTTTTAGACTTTAAACGGGCGTTTGAGACAATTGATAGACAAATCTTAATATAGAAACTATATATGTACGGTATACGACAAAAAGAAATAGAATGGTTTCAATCATACTTAGACAATTAACTAAAGTAAATAGTACAAAATCAAATGTAATGCATAATGACTTCGGTGTTCCACAGGGATCTATATTGGGGGCTTTGCTATTTATAATATATATAAATGATATGCCAAAAATACTCGAAAAATGTGAAATTGTTTTATATGCTGATGATACTTTAATTTACACAGAAGAAGACACTAATGAGAAATGTTATGATAATATGTTGAGCGATATAGATAATGTTAATATATGGCTAAAAAAGAATAAACTAAAACTCAATGAAAACAAAACGAAAATTATGGAAATAAATATGAACACTGAAAAAGTATTTAAAATAAATAACGAAATTATTGAGAAAGTAAAAAATATTAAATATCTAGGATTTATAATAGACAAAGAAATGAAATTCAAAGACCATATAGAATATATTTGTAAAAAAATAGTAAGAAAACTGGCTTTTTTAAAAGAATAAGAAATAAAATATCTATGATAACTTCTATTAATATAAATAATACAATAATAAAACCTCATTTTGAGTTCGGGTCTACAATAATATATACGTGCTGTAACGAATCCCAAATAGAACGACTTCAAAAGTTACAAAACAAAGCGATGCGAACTATCTTAAAGTGTAACAGATATACAAATATACGAACAATGCTTGATACGCTTAAATGGCTCAACATTAAACAGATACTTGCACTAAATACATTGAACTTTATTCACAAAATTAAATACGAAATGCACCTGAATATTTATGTGATCAAATCAAATATGTAAGCGAAGTACAACCATATGGGCTGAGAAATGTAGATAACTTTAGACTAGAGAGGGCTACTACAACAGCTGGACAAAAAACACTTTTCTACAAAGGATTTAAATTATTTAATTCACTAGCAAATGAAATAAAAATTGAAACAAATCTTAATATTTTTAGAAAAGAATGTGTAAATTTTGTTAAAAATAATAATATATAAAATTTTATCTTATTTATAATAACAATGTGAAATTTTTAAAGCATTCTGAATACTAATAAAGCATACATACATACATAAAATTTGTTAGGATTCCACTGGCAGCGTTGTCAACTTTGAAATTTCAAAACGCACCAAAATGGAGAGAAAAGCGCACCATTTACAAAAAAAAAAAAAAAAAAAAAAAAAAAACACACAAAGTTAAGAATTAAGTTTTTGTTTCAAATATTTATTGAATTAATTTGAATTTTTTTTAATATACAGCCCAATCATGAATAAAAATTCCGTGGGAGTTTTTCCCCTTTTTATATTTTTAACATTGAATTTAAATAGGAAAAATGAGAAAAGGGAAAAAAACTCCCGCGGAATTTTTATTCATGATTGGGCTGATAATAAATTCTATAAAAAACTTTTTATCAACCATTATTAGTAAAAGTAATAATTTTTTTAATAAATGAGCTAATAAAGATAGAATAAGCATTTAACTCACAATAAGCTAGTCGGAACTAAAGTACTAATTCGTAAAAGAGATAATTTAGTACATATTTGGTACATTTTTGTTTTCTAGTTAAAGTACTTCTATTTGATTTTTTTCCAATTAAATTTGTTAGGATTCCACTGGTACTCTAACCCTGGTTGTTCGTCTACAGTTCAGTAGACCAAACCCTCAAGTTATAAAATAATTTTTATTTACATGTTTAAAATGTTAATTTGATTTTCAAACAAAGATTTTTGAAGAATTTTATTTCATTTATCATACATTCGTATTTAAAATACATTTTTTCATCGTATAGATGTCATGACTTATGAATTATTAAAAAACTGCAATTAAAAATTTGTAAAAATAAAGATTTCATCACATTTTCGAAAAAAATTAAAAAACGCACCAAAATACACAAAAAAAATTTCCAGTGAAATGGTACTCAAACAGGTGTATTTTATTGTAGAAAGATTTTTTCTCACACTGAAACAAAAAGTTATGTTGAATTTGCTTTGGCGCCACCAAAAATTAAAAAGCGCACCAAAATTTAAAAAAAAAAGCGCACCGCGCACCAACTAAAGAATAAACAAAAACATAATTTCTACAAAGACATAGTTTCAACATAAATGTGGTACCCTGCTGATATAACAACCGAAAACTTTACAAGTAGTGAAAAAATGTGGATGTAAATACAAAGAACAGTAAAAACTTACCTTTGCTTCTTCAGACATTTCGTCAACTTGCCCTTTAATGTGTTTCAATACTACACGTAGTACTGAGTTGTTTTCAATTATATTACGATAAAGGTCCGTCCGAGCATGCTCAACAATTTTGTTATTTAAAATATTTGAAGGCCGGGCTTTTGGTGGTGTTACTGGTATTGTATCCATGAAAAATATATCAATCGGAGAAACATCTCGTCCTTTGGAATTTACATTACTTTTGATAATAGGGAATAGTAATTGCATCAACTCAGGGTAGTTTTCATATACCTGACGCAAGAATTTGCGACATTCATCGGCAAATATTACTTTATGTTGACCACTTGATTCTTCGATACCTTCAAATCTTTTAAGATGGTTGAACGTTATTAAAAGTTAAAATATTGATTATTTCATACTATACTCACTTGTTTTTGATTTCAGCAATGCTCATAAAATAGACGAGTTTTTGATGTAGATATCGAATATTTCGCAATGGATTTTTACAATGTAAACATTTCTTTACCATTGGACGTTGAAGTGATGCGTTAACTATAGCTGATCGAAGGGCACAAGAAGTTTTCGTCATATTTACCTTGTTAATTTGTCCTTTCTCAAGTAGTTGGTACATTTCAGCAATACGAGGGTGGGCATTGTCGCCATTTTCCAACTTCACTAAAGTTTCGACGTTGTTTAAAACTATTTCGGATTTGTATGTCTCCAATTCTTGTGCTTCGACAATATATCCAGCATCAACAAGTCGCAATTGTAATATTAGAATTTCAGTTTCGTGTTCTAAAAAACGTAAGTGAAATAGGTATTCGGTATGCTAAAGTGTATTATTTTGAACTCTACTTACCTTTTGCCTGAATTTTTTGACAGTTGACACAAAAGACATTGCAAATTTTTTGAACAAGCTTAATAAAAAATGGATTATATACCAGGGCGTTCAATTCAATGTGACCCAAGTGACCAGGACATGCCTGTATATTTAGACACGTTGTACATGGCTCCATGCGTTTACCAAAAGTACCCATTTGACTGTCATATAAACCACCTGGCAAAGGATGCCCCAATGGGTCAAACGTAAGGCCAGTAATAATTTTGACCACGCTGAGACGTTTGATTTCCTCACCAGTGTAAACGGAGAACTCCAAATCACTTGGAAACATGTCGATATCGTAAGTTTTCATCGTACCCATTGTGAAATGAGTCTACTCCTTTAAAAGTAACACGAATAAAAAATTTAACAACTTTTGAAACAAAAAATCTTTTTTAAAGATCACAAACGTAAAATGAATTTGCACTCAAACAAAAATGTATAGAATGAATGTTTGGAAACACGTGCAAGTTACCAATCTTAGTGCTGCCATATTTATTTACATAAAACATAAACAATCCAAAACTTCCCATATGTTCAGTGTTGCCACCACAAACAAATTTTTGTAACCAAAAAGTTACCAAATGAGAAAAAAACAAGTAAGAATGCTATATTCGGCTGTGCCGAATCTTAAATACCCTCCACCTAAACGTAATAAGAAATACAAAAACTACACTGGTTATAGGACTAGCATATCCTAATTCTGTGTTTTCTATTCAGTCTTAGTGCAAATTTTATCTATTAGTATTTGATATATTATTTGAAAGACAATTTTACGACCAACATAATTTATGTTAAATATTTTGAAATTTTGTCTAATTTTCACCATTTTTAATTGATTTAATTACCAATTCTTACCATAATTTACAGAGTCTATCTGATGGTCATAATAATCTTGAGTGTAATTTAACAAACAGAGTATAAACAAGTAAGAGTGCTATATTCGGCTGGGCCGAATCTTAAATACCCTCCACCTAAACGTAATAAGAAATACAAAAACTGCCCTGGTTATAGGACTAGCATATCCTAATTCTGTGTTTTCTATTCAGTCTTAGTGCAAATTTTATTAGTACATATTTGATATATTGTTTGAAAGACAATTTTACGACCAACATAATTTATGTTAAATATTTTGAAATTTTGTCTAATTTTCGCCATTTTTAATTGATTTAATTACCAATTCTTACCATAATTTACAGAGTTTATCTGATGTTCATAATAATCTTGAGTGTAACTTAACAGAGTATAAAAAAGGTTTTAGTGATTTTGCTCAAAAAAAAAAAAAAAAAAACAAAATCAAATAGGGCTTTTAGAGGAGATACCAGCAAAAAAAATTTGTTGGCGGTCACGCCTATTTTCGAGGGGGCGGGCCCGTAAAGTTGAAAATATATAGACCTATATCTCGGGAACTACTGGGTGCTTGATAATTTTACATTACATTAAATAAAAGGTATTAAAAATACCTTTCCAACGATATATATCATGATTATAAAATATGGACCGATTCAAAAAGAATATTTTTTGACCCGAATTTTTGTTTTTTGAAAATGGTTCTTATGACAAATTATAGGCCGATCTTCTTAAATTTTAGAACAGTTATTTTCATGCATATGAGGATATTTCACGTCGAATTTCAACATAATAACGGTATATTTAAGATATATATAAGTATTAACGTGGATTTCGGTAGTGGACCTTATGTGGGGGATATAGTCAAATATGGACCGATATTCTCAAAATCCAGCAGTTTGATTTAGGCATGTATGTAAATGATCCATGTAAAATTTTGGATTGGTACCCTTATTTATAAAAGATTTATGACTATTAAAGTGATTTTCGGAAGAGGGCTTTATATGGGGCATACGGTTAAAAATAGACCGAAATTAACAAAATTTTGTGGAATGATTTTTGTATATATGTAAATGATCTGTGCAAAGTTTTGAGTTGGTAACGATATTTATACAATATATATAGGGAAAAATGTATTTTTCAGACGTTCTGCGCCGACCACCATAAAATTTAGTACAACAATTTATTTGCCGATAAGGAGTATTTATGTCAAATTTTAGCCGTTTACCATTATTTATATCTGTTTTATACGTATTTAAGTGAATTTTGAAAGTGAACTTTATATGGGGTCTATGGTCAAACATGGACCGAACTAAAAAAAATTTCGTTTTGCGATTTCTTTTTGTATAAAACTTATTTTTGCTGAATTTTGTCTTGATATTACAATTTTATAGGCATTTATTTATCATTAAGCCACATTTCAGGAAGGTTTTTGTATGGGGGCTATGAGAAATCATGGACCGATTCTTACTATTTTCCGCACACTTTCTTTTTTTATCATAAAAACTACGTATACAAAATTTAATGGTATTATATGCAAGATTCAGTCTCGTCTCATCGAACTGTTCGGACGTGTTATTTTTAGTGCGGCTGAATTTTCGGTGAAAAAAATCGTAATAGGTGAAAAAGTGTAAAAAGTTGAAATTAAACAAAAAAGTGAAAAAATAACTCGTAATAGGTTAAAATATAAAAAAAAACATTAAAAATCGCATAAAAACTGTATGAGTGTTCCTCTCAGATGTAATTCTGAGAAAGAGCTTAGCTCAACTAGAAAAACTATATGGGTCTCTGAGGAAGAATCCTTAAAAAAATCTGTGGAGAATTTTCTCACTACAAGAGCCGTAGAACGGCGTCGTTCCTGTTCGCCCAATATAGTGATTTCAACAGATGAAGGAACATCAACACCTTCTACATCAAATAGTGCAGTCAAACCTAGAAAACAAGTAGGTATGGATAAATACGTCACAGTTCTTAAGCGACAGAGGCGCCCGACATCTGCTCAAGTGTCATCAAATTCAAAAGCTCCTAAGACCGTGAGTAATGATCAAAATAGGTTTGCTCTCCTCCAGACGGATGAGCCAGAACTTCCTAAGAAGACGTTTAAGCCCCCACCAATTTATCTGAGAGAGCCCACTTCCAGTAAATTGGTACAAGGAATTGTTTCGGTAATAGGTGAAAATATGTTTAGCGTAACATCGATTAAACATGAAAATATCAGCGAATCCAAAATTCAAGTGAAAAAGGAAGATGATTTTCGAAAATTGTCCAACCAGTTGGAGAGGGAAAGTAGGGATTTCTATACCTACCAGCTGAAAAGCGCAAAAGGACTCCAAGTCGTTCTAAAGGGTATAGACCCAGATGTTGATCCTGCCGAGATAAAGACTAGCTTAATGGAAAAAAACTTCAAAATTAAGAGCATAACGAATATTAGAAACCGTGAAAAGACTCCACAGCCTATATTCAGGGTGAAATTGGAACCTGGAGATGTCGTATTAAAGAAAAACGAATCCCATCCCATCTACAATATGATTTTCCTTCTGCATCGTAGAATCACCGTGGAAGAACCGCATAAGCGCCAGGGACCCGTTCAGTGTCTTAACTGTCAAGAATTTGGTCATACCAAAGCGTACTGTAAATTGCCGACAGTTTGTGTTGCGTGTGGGGAGCTACATGAAACTGCTCAATGCGATAAGTCGAATACTGACTCAAAAATCAAAAAATGCAGTAACTGCGGAGGTAACCATACCGCAAATTATAGAGGTTGTCCAATTTACATTTGAAAGGCATAAGAACCAACAAGACGTCAGTATTGCCTAATCATCCTCAACAGCCTAATTTTGCATCGAGTGACAATTTCTCTCAATTGTTACGGTCCACTAGTCATGTAAACGCGCCTAGTTCTAGACAAGTTTCTTACGCAAACGTGGTTAAATCTAATATGCCAGGTTTGGAGCAGGAACCTAAATCACAATATTACGAGCGTAATATTAACACTCTAGAGAGTACATTGCAGACACTTGTCCAAACTATGAACACTTTTACGACCACTATGACATCCATGATGCAGGAAATGCTGAAAATGCAATCCACTATCTTACAAGCCATTTTAAAGAAATGATTTGTTTAAAAATTTTGTTTTGGAATGCGAACGGCCTCCGCCAACATAAAAACGAACTGGAACACTTCCTGATGGATAAGCAGATTGATGTCATGATGATTTCTGAAACTCACTTGACGGCGACAGCGTACTTCAAAATTAATGGCTACGTGTTCTATGATACTAAAGATCCCCGCGGAAGAGCATGTGGAGGATCGGCAATTCCTATAAAGAACAGAATAAAACATTATTTAATGAACAACATATGTGAGGATTACCTACAAGCAACAAACATTTGTATTGAATTCTGTCAATACAATTTTGTTTTATCATCAATTTATTCGCCGCCTCGATTTTCAATAAAAGAACACCAATACTACAGCTTCTTCAATTCCCTTGGAGCAAGATTTTTAGTTGCTGGTGACTTTAACGCCAAACACACATTTTGGGGTTCACGTCTGGTGACCCCGAAGGGTCGTGAGCTCTTCAACACCATTGCCAAAATGGGCTTAGATGTACTCTCAAGGGGCATCCCACTTACTGGCCGACGGACCAACGGAAGATTCCCGATGTTATTGACTTCGGAGTAGTGAAAAATATCCCTGTAGAATCGATACAAGTGGAGCCTTCATTAGACTTGTCATCAGATCACTCCCCTTCTATTATTTCAATGCGTTTCCTTCAAGGGAATGGCTCTCCATTTCGGGACATATCTAGAACCAGAGTAAGTTGGATAAAGTATAAAAAGTATTTAAGTTCCCACTGCACGGAAAATGTAGTGTTGAGAACTACCGAGGATATTGATGGGTCGATTGGCAAGTTTACTGAGGGCATACGAAGAGCTGTACATCACGCCTCCACATATGACGTTGAGTGCAGAAGTGGGACAAACAGAACTTATTTCGCTGAACTCGATCATCTCCTGTCAGAAAAAAGAAGAGTTAGAAGAAAGTGGCAAATTCACAGGTCTCCTCACTTGAAAGCTAGGCTACGGGAATGCAGAGATATACTAAGAAATTTCTTAGAAATCCAAAGAACGGCCTCATTTAGATCTTACTTGGAGGGTCTTGATAGTACCCCATAATCAGACTATTCGTTATGGAAGGCGGCACGAGGTTTAAGAAGACCAGTTAGAGGAAAGCCTCCTCTGCGAAATCCAACTGGTGACTGGGCTAGAAATGATTCCGAGAAGGGGACTTTATTTGTTAACCATTTGAGAAATGTGTTTACTATAAACAACTCAAATAATGCATCTGATTTGCCTCCACTCGTTATAAGACCTCCTGTACCTCTAACACTTAGCTTTAATGATGTTCAAAACGCTATTGGTACTCTGAATCTTAAAAAAGCTCCGGTATGGACAAAATCAGCAACAAAATGCTTGTGGAGTTACCTCGTGTAGCTAGAAGAATTATCCTCTTTATCTTCAATGCTATTTTACGCCTAGAATACTATCCTGCAGATTGAAAGGTATCTATGATTACCATGATTCCTAAGCCAGGGAAGGACCCTACCAAAGTAGAGTCATATAGGCCAATTAGTCTACTGCCGACAATTTCAAAACTGTGTGAAAAATTGTTAATGGCTAAGTTGATTCCAATTCTGAACGACACTCAATGTATCCCAAATCACCAATTCGGGTTCAGAGCTAAACACAGTACCATCGAACAAACACACAGATTAGTAAATGTGATAAGACAGTCGTTTGAAGAGAAAAAATACTGCTCCGCCCTCTTCATTGATGTGTCGCATGCGTTCGGCAAAGTCTGGCATGAAGGTTTAATGCATAAAATAAAATTAGCTCTGCCTGCTAACACCCACAAACTTATGAAAAGTTCAGTCAATTGAAGCAGGAGTACCCCAGGGTAGCATACTGGGTCCTACTTTATATTTGATTTATGCATCCGACATGCCGTCAGACCCCAAAATCCACACGTCAACTTCTGCAGACGATACAGCCTTTATCAGCGTCCATAAGGACCACCAAGCTGCATCACAGAATTTGCAGAATTATGTTTATAAACTAGAGAATTGGCTAGAGCTTTGGAAAATCAGGGTAAATGAACAGAAATGTATTCATATCCCTTTCACATTGCGAAAAGAAACTTGCTCGTTCATCAAAATAAATAATCAAATTATTCCTGAACATAATGAAGTCAAATACCTCGGCATTCACCTCGACCGCCGTTTAACTTGGAAGTCTCATATTGAAGCGAAACTTACTCAGATGAGATTAAAAGCAGTGCAACTTAATTGGCTAATTGGCAGAAATTCTTCACTAAAGTTGGATTGCAAACTATTGTTGTACAATGCAATACTAAAGCCAATCTGGTGTTATGGAATTCAATTATGGGGTACTGCCTCAGCATCCAACATTGAAAAAATTCAAAGGGGTCAAAATAAAATTCTACGTATAATTACTGCAGCACCATGGTATGTTAAAAATTCTCGAATCCACAAAGATCTAGGCGTGGCATTAGTAAAAGTCGTATTTACAAAATATGCGTCAAAGTACGTCAGCAAACTTGAACACCATCCAAACCCACTTGCACGAGACATCCTTAACTTTAGTGGCCACAATCGGTTGAGAAGGAGGGATACCCTTGCTTTAACTCAAGCGCAAAACAGATGACTGGATCAGTGGATGTAAATTTTTTTGTAGTATCATAATATTTTGTCTAGCACTGGCTGGACTTATTATTTTCTTTTAGTATTAAGATTCGAAAACTTATTGTCATTTCAGCATTTGAAGATTCAGTAAATAAATTAATGGTATTAAAAAAAAAAATATATATGCAATATATTTCAAAATATTGCAATAAAATGGACAAAAAATATCAAATTTTTATGGAGGTTGTCTCACATATTGGTCCATAAGTCTAGTCGACCTAAACCGATTTTACTGGTTTTAAATAGCAAACTTCTTGAAAGCACTTCTGACAGAGTTATTGAAGATTTGGATCCCGAATATATCTGGGGACTTCAAAAAACTGATTTCAACACTCAGACAGACAGACGGACATGGTTTAATCGGTTTCACTCCGCATTGGCTGCTCCCCTATTGAACCATCCAGACTCCTTGACAAAGGTGCTGATGCATCTTGGATTAATGCTAGATAGTTCGCCCAAACATGGAAGAAAGGGTGCCCCGAGTATCCGTTCCCTTTTTAGCGATAGGGCCGGGCATTCGCAGAGGAAGTGGATGACTGTCTCCTCCTCCTCCTCGTTGTGACATCTTCTACAAAAATCGTTGTATTGTAGACCAAGTCTTCTGGCATGTGTCCCAAAAGTACAGTGACCTGTAAGTAGAGAGACAAGAAGCCTAATTAGGTCACGACGAAAAATAAGTAATGATTTCGTCCTCCCCGCATCAAATAAAGGCCAAGTGGACCTTGCAATAGAGCAGGTGATTTCGTTCGTCCACCTTACCTGAGCACGTCTGAACATTTCATCTTGAATGAGTAATTTCAGACTTTTCATGTTGATGCCAGTGAAGGAGTCGATCTCCTAATCAGCCAACGTTGTACCTTTCTTGGCAAAGTCATCAGCAATATAGTTACCCTAAATCGAGCTATGTCCAGGCACCCATATTAGCGCTATCCTAGAATGTTCCGCTATCTCGTTCAGAGATATCCGGCATTCTGTGGTTAACCTAGATGTCACGTAGACACCTGCTATTATCCATAATATCGGAAGATGAAACGCCTCTAGTGGCCAAATCCGCTGGGTTAAATTGTGACGAAATGTGTCGCCATTGAGTTGCGGGTAATTTGTCGATTATGTATTATGTACGATTCGCAATAAAGGTCTTCCATCTAACAGGATGATCACTGATCTATGCCAGGACAACTGTTGAATCAGTCCAACCATACGTTGGCACGTCGTGGAATCCAAATGCATTCTTTATTTTAGCCATAAGCTTTACCATAAGATGCGCAGCGCAAAGTTCCAAATGTGGTAAACTTATCTGTTTTATGGGAGTTACTCTAGTTTTTGATGACAGCAAACAAGTCGATATAATACCATTAGGTTTAATTATACGTTTGTATATAGAAGCTGCATACGCCAATTGTGAAGAGTCAGCAAACCCGTTCTATAATATCTCCCATCTGAAAGTTGAACCATCTAGGTATTTTCAAATTTTTGATGTGCTGCATATCATCAAAGACTATAAATATATAAAGATGTTGCACTGCCATACATTGTACTGTCAGTGCCAAATTTGTCGATGGCAAAACTACTACTGCCACTTATTGTACTCAGAAAACATATTATACTCAGAGAACGTATTATTTTCCATTCAGTCGTCGTTGAACAAGCGATGTGAACACATGCGGATGATTATTGTCATTTTTTTTTTAGAAATTTATTAAGCATTGTTGTTGCTTCTTGTTGGACGAAGCATAGCAAACACACGCGATTCAATTACAATTGAACACGAAAAATAAAAAACTGCTTTAAAAAAACTTATTTTTGTTTTTTCTCAAAATAACTGTTCTAAAAATATATTATAATATTGATAATTGTTATTTATGGTCCCTGATATTGTTTCTTAAGGTGTTTATATCTGGCTAAAACTCTTTCTTTTTTTCTTATTTTAAGCGTTTGCTGGGAAAATTCTCTCACCAATCCATCTTCATTTTTGAGTACCACTGATATACATACATATGTATGTACATCAGTGATGTTCAAAAATAAAATGTAGATGTATTTGTGAGAGATTTTGCACAGCAAACATATTGTCAAATGCTTAAAATCAGAAAAAAGTAAAGAATTTTTTCCAAATGTAAACACCTTATGAAACAATATCAGGGACCGTAAATAACAATTATCAATATCGAAAACCAATTTTAGAACAGTTATTTTGATAAAAAACAAAAATAAGTCTATCTAAACCAGTTTTTTATTTTTCGTTTTCAATTGTAATTGAATAGCGTGTGTTTGCTGTGCTTCGATCAACAAGAAGCAACAACAATGCTTAACAAATTTCTGAAAAAAATGACGATAGTCCGTCGCATGTGTTCTCATCGCTTGCTGAACGACGAGTGAATGCATGGTGAAATTAAATACCAGGTGACCGCATTGCTACAACAATTACAACAAGGCAAGAACAACAGGCATTTTTCTATATGAAAAACTTTCGTCACTGTCAAAAAGTTTTTTTTTTATATAACTTTTTGGCATTTTCAAATTCACCATGAATAATCAGCTGGCGCTACGCTATCACCTAGTATTTAATTTCACCATGAGTGAATGAATGTTTTTAAAAGAGCATAACAAATGTGTGTAAATTTTTCAAACAATTGTTGTATGGGCTGAACCAAGGTGAATTTAAATACTAGGTGATAGCGTAGCGCCAGCTGATTATTCATGGTGAATTTGAAAATGCCAAAAAGTTATATAAAAAAAAAACTTTTTGACAGTGACGAAAGTTTTTCATATAGAAAAATGCCTGTTGTTCTTGCCTTGTTGTAATTGTTGTAGCAATGCGGTCACCTGGTATTTAATTTCACCATGGGCTGAACATCACTGATGTACATACATATATTGCCGAATCAAAACACATACAAACTAAAAGAAGTCTTGTTTTCACAAAATGTATGTGCAAATAACATGTAGAGAATTAAAAGTTACCGTTTGTGTTATTGTAGGCAGCGTTGCCGTTTTTGGTTATTTCTAACCAAAATTGGTTATATTTTTCGCAATGTGTACATGTGTAGATTTTTTCTGTTTTGGTTATTTTTTTTACTGAAAATATTTACTATGTGAATTTAAATTTTGGGATAAAATTTCAACATACAAAAATGGCCTAAACGAAAATTGTTTTAAAGAACTTGTAAATTTCGTACAAAATTTATTGACATTACACCACAGTTCCGCTGCAGCTGAAAGAACAGTTTCTCAGCTTAGTTTGATAAAAACAAAATTTAGGACAAAACAAATAAAGACAATTAGTAATATATTGCAAGCAAAAGAATTGTGCAAAAATCAACAAAATGCCCATTTTGTTTGGTCTGCCAAAGACAAATTTTAAAACTCAAGCTGTGACATTTTAAGTAAAAGTGATCTCCATATTTATTGTAATATAATTACATGTTTTTTAGTATTTAAGAGAGTAACTTTCTAGTTCCCTATTTTATTGGCAATGAAAAATTTTTTGTTTTTATTATATACTTTTTATATTTGTTTAAGACATTAAAAATTAATAATTAAACTTGCAAAACTTAATGTAAAGTATTGGAATTTTAAATTTTACAAATTGTAGCATTAGCTTATGTTTCTTTGCATTACTTTTTGCAAAATATGACGCTTAAGGCCCAACTATAATATGCATAAGCAAGATTAAGCAAATTGCAAAAGTTAACGAAAAGGCTGTCAAATGCATAACCAGTTCAGAGTTAACTTTCAGGTGGCTACAATGACTTTGCAACTTTTTGTCCACAGTTGCTCATTTATGTTTAAAAAAAATGTTTTTATTTTAACAAAAAGCCATTAAATGACTATATTTTATAAATATTATTATATTATTTTATAATTAAAAGAAAACTTCGTACCAGAAACGCATAATTTTTTCTTTTTTTTTAATTTATCGGCAAAAGTACTAAAATGTACAGCTGTGGCAGCACTAAATTGTAAATAATAATAAACGTTTACATATGTTTTGTTAATTTTCGTATTGTGTTTGCAAAAATGGAGCAAAAACTTTAAATTTTAAATAATATAAAAATATTAAAATTAGCGCTTGAAGGCCTGTGCACATTAAAAGAAATAAGTGAACTACACTGTAAAAGAAGAAGACGCTCTTGTTCTGTCAGAGAAATAAACCGTGACAGGAGGACATTTATGTTAAAATAAAAAGGGTCCCTTTTATTGTAAAGGCAGTTATTTTTTCCGCATTTTCTATTAAATTTAAAATAAATATATTTTCTTATTTCTTCATTTTGTTCAAAACACAAGCAAACAATAAACAGCTGATTCCGTACAGAATGTGCGATCAGTTTCGCTTTTTGCTTAAGCAAATGACGGTTGAAAAACTTAACGAAAAGTTTCGTTAAGTACATTATAGTTTGCCACATACAATTTATATGTGTTCGCACGTTTGCTTAAGCTAGCATATGCATATTATAGTTGGGCCTTTAGTTTTTAAAAAAAAATTATTTTTTAGTATTAGGAGTTGTGTTGTAAAATACGTTGTTTTATGTTTTTTTTGTTACCTTAAAGTACAAATTATAGTTAAAATTACAAAAAATAAATAAATAGTACATGCATTTAAATTTGGTTATTTTTTGTTAATTTGGTTATTTTTTTCATAAATGTTGGTTACAAAAAAATTTTTTTCGTGGCAACACTGATTGTAGGGTAAGAATACGTGTTTTATTGTTGTAGAAATGAAACTATATCGTTTCGCACCGAAATAAAAAACCTTTATTATATAAATATTTAGAATTACATATTTAGAGAGAAATAAAACTAGCAAATTATGAAAATAATCACTTAATTATTACATACATTAATTAAATACCATAATTAAATTTTAAAATTTAGTAGTAATTTTTAAGCATTATTTTAAAACAAATTTTGCTGCAAATTATATTTACATTTGGTTACTATGGTAAAAATATAAAAAAATGCATACAGTTTTTGATTTACCGTTATTTTTACTCATCACATTTTGTGTTTATAATGCAAACAACTGAGAACAAGCGTCGGTGTGAGTTTGTTTTATTGTTTTTGCAGCACAATTGTGCATTGAAAATGAAGATTTGGTTAGTTATGTAAACTTTACATTTAAAAGTGTTCATAAAATTGTAGTGCATCGCTCTAATAACACGTTTAATAAATATAATAAATAATTAAAATCTTAATGTACGAAGAAGGACAAAAAAAAGTTGAATTCAATAGCGAAAACAAAAAAAAAATATCGTCTTTATCAGGCACCAAGTGTTGTTTACCGCATTGTGGCAAATCCAAAAAAAGTATTCCAAACTTAAAAATCTTTCGTTTCCCATATCTTAACGCCATATTGCTTAAAGCATGGTTAGAAAATTGCAATTTTGACGAATGTTTTCTAGAAAGATCACGGACTTTATACATATGTGAAAGACATTTTTCGCCAGACTGTATTGGATAGAAATATTTGAAGCGAGGTGCCGTGCCAACCTTGAACTTAACCGGCAAAAACGAGGAAACAGGTATAGAAAAAGGAAACAATTTCGAAAGTGAGGATGTTGACTTTTATTTATATAAATCTTCACCACGTAAACGTAAGAGATCGGAATCACCATCATTATCCACAAATTGTCAAAAAAGTTGTAAAAATGAAGAATTTTATCGAAAGAAATATTTTAATATGTTTAAAAAACTTAAAGCTGAGACGCAAAAAAATAAAAATTTAATGAAAAAAAACGAAAGTTTAAAAAGAACTGTCAAAACCTTAGAAAAAAAGTAATGAACACAAAATCTATTGAAGCCGAAGTTGACAAATTAAACATCAATGTAAACGAAAAAACTTTATGTAAAATGCTTATAAAACAAAATAGGAAAACAACTGCGCGTTGGGATGATCATGAGATAAGTTTTGCACAAAGTATTTATTATCGATCTACTTCCACATACTTGTTTTTACGAAACATATTAAAATTAAACTTTCCAAGTCCTTCGTCTCTAAGTAGATGGAGCATTATAAAAAATTTGCTGCCAGGCAACAATTTATGCATATATAATGCACTCAAAGCGACAGTTCAAAAGCTGCAACCTTTTGAGAGAGAATGCATTTTAATTTTTGATGAAGTATCCATCAGAAAAAATTTCACATATAATAATTGTGCAGATGTTATAGATGGAGTTGTAGATCTTGGATATGAGCGAATGAATGAAATTGGTTCCCAAGTTTGCGTGTTTATGATAAGAGGACTTATAAAAAAAAAACTTGTTTTCATATATACGTGCCAAAGGTGGACACTGCAAAAATCCATCGGTTCATGAATTTAATTTGGCAGTAGCTAAGTTATTATCTTTAAAAATGACTCAGTTTAGCACCTCATCAAATTGTGCAAACGACGCACAGAGGGTTGAAATGTACCAAAAGTGAGGATTAATTCAAAAGCTGAACTTTATCCTACACATTCGTGCGTGGTACTGGGTGAAAGGTAATTAAATTCTACATCACTATTTGCCAAAACTTTTGTTTTGAGTAAATTACTTTATCGACTGTGAGCTGTCAAAGTCAAATAATTTTTCAAAATTTTTCGTGCCGTGCCTAAAACTGAAAATTGAGATATTTTGGGTGCTGATAATTCTTATTAAGCGTTCTAAAAGTAATTTTATTAAAATGGAACCATCAACTTCAGGTATTTGGCTACATAATTGCATTAATAATTTTTAGATAAATGTTTTGCAAATATTTTTAATATTTTTTTAAAAATTGCTCCATATTTGGGGTATTTTCGATATATACACAGAGTTTCAACAAATTTCTTGTTGCGATCCAGCAAATTTTATTAAGTGATATTTTAATATAGTATTTTAGCTTATATATTCCACACCAAACTTTTGCAGAGGCACCGCGTTTTTGTACTTATTAAAATTTTTGTGAAAGAACTCCAGTTGCTAAATACTTAATCTGAAAAAACAAACAACAAATCAACTTGTTTGTTTTTAACTCTCTTTTGCCTTTATTTTCGGTATTAAAGTTATTGTTATAAATAAGTTTGGTTTCTATCAGTGATGGTTGCGTGAGTTAATTTTGACTCACGCTCACTTACAAAAAATAATTTCTGTTTTATTTACACCGAATTCTAATTTTTGCATACGTTCGTGCTTTTATTAAATTTAAAATTAACTCACGAGCTCGAAATGATCTCGAAAACACTTAATGTTCGAACAAATAAAATTATATGTAACTCACGAACACTGCATTTAAAAAATATCGTGTCACGCTTCCATCTCTTTTAATTGTTATAGTTCATTTTAACCTACATAAAAAAATTGGGCACAAGCATGTGAAGATACATAGAAGTATGGTTTTCATTTGCACTTTAATAGAACAAGTAAAGATTCCTACTATAAATTGGGAAATTTCAACATATTCTAAATAATTTCTAACTAAAGTAAATTTTAAGAAATTTCATGTAAAATTAGAGAATTTGATGAAATTTACCTAATTTATAGTGGGTAATTTTTTTCAATTTTAATTACGAGTAGAGTGTGTTTAATTTTTATGTGTAAGCTCTTGATAATTAATGGTATATTAATATTTTGAAGTAAAAAATAAATTTAAATATTTAATTAAACTTCCTCCGTATAGGAGGGTATTTAAAATTTGGCACTGCCATATTGATTTATATTTTGTATTGATTGTGTCTGTTTACTGTGATGTTATTTATTTGAAGTGAAGCCCAAATAGGAGTTTAAATCAATTATGTTGAAATATTTATTTTTTATTTATCTTTTTAATAATGTATTCAATATATTTTAAGTTTAAATTTTATTTAATCATTTATAGCTTTCTATTTTAAATTTACAATAAAATTTGTACATTAAGCCCATTTTCCACAAAATTGAAAAAACGTTCCCAAACAGACAAAAATTTATTTTTTTTAATTTTTTTTGTTTAATATGGTTTCTTTTTAAGTGTATGACAATTATTGATAAACAAAAAAAATTATAAAAATTTATTTCGTTACTTTTTTAAAAAATTTGTAAAATTCTCGAAATCCTTCAATACCCAAATTCAGACTTTAAATTAAACTTATGTTCATATTTATGCAAAATATATATTTATTTTTTTATTTTTTAGCAAGAAGACAATATAAGCTTTCGTTTGCTTCTCATTTAAAAAAAAATTACTTTCCATTTTAAAATTACGGCGACAATTCTGAAACAAACTATAATTTTCCGAAAAATAAAAATGTCTATAAAATCGTAAAAAAAAATTTTTTTCAGTGTATCTTTTTTCAGAATATGCCTTTTTATGTATGTTTAACGATTTGAAAAAAAATTTAAAAAAAATTTAAATTACGGCTCCCATGAATTAATCGCCACTTTCGGTGTCATCGAACCCACTGTGCGACGATGCAATGTTTTTACCTATGGAGTTTCAAACAATTTTAGAAGATACTATAAGGACTGGAAGTTTATCAGAAAGTACCCATACCCCTGAAATATATGTCGCAGATGTATACGATGAAAATAAAGAATATTTTAATGAAGACTCCGATTGTTTTACCTCCAACAATGTGCCAATAGAATTAACGTCAAGTCGATATTTTGTTGGTTACATAGCTCAACGAATATCTTGCGTTAAATGTCGTGTGGATATAATTAAACCAGCCCAAATTCTGTCATATCCTTCAGAAATGTTTGTTCATGCAAAAAATTATACAAAAGATTCCGACTTTGGAAGTTTGTGCGCTCCATCTGACTTATTTTTTGAAGTTTGTGAAATTCATATAAAAGTCTTCGAAAAAATATTTTTAAAAAATAAAGCAATAAAAAACATAAAAACATTTGTTGTTGACCAATGCGTAAGTTGCACCAAAGATACAATTTATTCCTTTTGGTTTGATGAGAATAACGAATGTTATAAACACAGAATGGAGATGCTTAATTTACTAGTTCTTATTTTACTACGGAAGCATGCCACATGGGAAACATACAAATACAAATTATCCAGTACAGAAAAAGTTAAAATTTTGAAACACTGATAAATAAATTTAATAAATACTAAACAAAAAAACATTCCTGTTATTACAACTTCATTCTATACAGAAGTTCATAATTGAACTGTCTATAAAATTATATATAACATAATTGAATAGTCTAAAAAATAGCATTATACCTAATTCGGTGCGAATCGAGTTTTGTCTGTACAAAAATAAAACACATACTCTTACCCTACAATTACACAATCGGTCACATTATTGACGAAAGTTATTTGCACAAAAATTGTAAGAAACAAAAATTCTTTTGTTAGGTTTTTATTTTATTTTTACATTTTTAATGCAATGTACAACACACACATGCATACACATGCACACAAACAATGATAAGTAAGAATTAAAAGATCTTATACTCAACAAGAGAACGACAGATTGTTACGCTCTTTCTTTGTGCTTCTTTCCCTTTTGTCTTCCCTCCCGCATCATGAGGAAGCACAAAATCTTGTCAATTTTAAATACACTGCGTGCAACATCTTTATATGTTTATAGTCTTTGATATCATTCTGTAGTTTAAGCCAAGAATGATAAAATAAAGATTACGCCAACGGGCGTAAAATTTTAAAATGTTCTGCGCATTTAGGCCATGTGACGTCACACATTCTGTGTTTCTATTGGCTAATTTTTTCTCACTTGTTTTTTTTACTCATGTTTTGCTTGCATTTGCTCACTGCACTCTTCATGTTTATAGTTTTTGTTGTTTTGTTTTTGTTTGTTTATCTTTTTTACACAGATTTTATTTTAGAACTCTCAGAGATTTCAATTGCAAGGTTGCCAACTATCACATAAAACATAAATTTTTCGCAAGAAATTTTAATTCTAACACATGAAACATTATTGGTGACCCTTAGAATGGCCCTACTACGTCACATAACGGGAAATCATGCGCATGGCGTAATCTTTATTTTATCATTCTTGGTTTAAGCCATTCATTCTTTAGAGGACTGGGCAAATCTTGATCCCAACTTACGCCTTTAAGCCAGAGTTTTTGCATGAATATTTTTAATGTTATTATCACTGGTGATAACCACCCAATGGGATCGTAAACCTTAGCAATGTCAGAAAGTACCCGTCTCTTGGTTATTACATCAGAATGTTCCTGGAAACATGTGCTGTATTGGAAACAGTCCGACTCAGTATTCCACAATAAACCTAATGTTTTCACTGTTTCAGAGTCGTTTATAATTGCAGATGATGATAGATCTCTATCCTTTACTCCAATGGCCTCCTGAAATTCATGTGAATCTGACGCCCATTTTCGCAGGTTAAAACCTGCACTAGACAATACGGAACACAGATTCTTACGCATTGCGTTCGCCGTTTCAATATCTGGGGCACAGGACATATAATCGTCAATGTAAAACTTGTTGTCAATTTCATACGAAACATCTGGATGTGTTGTAGAGTTATCAATTGTAACCTGTTTCAAAGTGCGTGTTGCCAAGAATGGTGCTGCGGCAGTTCCACAAGTAATAGTTCGAAGCTTGTATGTTTGAGGTTCTTCAAATGGTGACTTACGCCATAAGATGCATTGGTATGTCCTGTCTTCGGGGTGTATCAACACCTGTCGATACATTTTCTCGATATCTGCAATAAATCCAATTTCGAATTTCCGAAATTTTAGTAAAATCGTAAATAGATCATTTTGAATGGTAGGTCCAACTAACAGATGATCATTCAATGACAACTCGTTTGAGCTCTTGCACGAAGCATCAAACACAACACGTAGCTTGGTGGTAGTTTTTGTTGGCTTTAGGACCGCGTGATGAGGCATATAATAAGCTGCTTTGATGTCACTTGGTGTAGCTTCCATATGTTTCAGCTCTTTGTACTCGTCCATGAACTTTAGAAATTCAACTTTTAGGTCTTAATTTTTCATAAACTTCCGTTCCATAGATTGAAGTCTCTTTATTGCCGCAAGTTTAGATTCCCCAAGTTCTATAGAATCGTTCTTAAAAGGTAGCCGCACCATATATCTTCCATCATCTAGTCGTTGAACAGTATCAACGTAATGTTTTTCAGCTTTTTCCTCATCAGGGCTAACAATCTTACCTTGCAAGGTACATTCCTGAGTCTCCCAAAATTTCTGCAGATGAATGTCCAAACTTGGATACACATGAGCCACAAATGTCGATCGTACCGGCTGTTCAATTATATCTTCCATAACAATCCATCCAAATATTGTGTTCACAGCAATGGGAGATCCACTTGGGTGTGTATGTTGTCCGTCTAACATGCAATGTGGAAATACATTTGCTCCCAAAATGATGTCAATACGATTCCTTTGATGAAATGCTGGATCTGCGAGAGGAAGATTTCGGAAATACTCCTAACTTTTGCTCCTGATAGTATGAGTTGGAAGGTATTGGTTCAGATTTTGCAAACAATAAGTTTTAACCAAAAGTGTCCTGTTGTGCTTTTCAGCAAATATTTCCAGTTGATCCTTGCCCTTAGTATAATTTGGTTTTTCTCCACCAACACCGTACAGTACGGTGTTATCATGCGATTTCGGTAGCTGCAATCTCTGAACACAAGCTTCCGAAACGAGGGTAGATTGTGCCCCTGAGTCTATGAGAGCCTGACATGGTTGAAGGCTGTTATTTTTATCGCGTACCATCACAATTGCCGTTGGTAAAAGTGTTGTCTCATGATTAACCCGTTGGTTTACGTTGATGTTGATTATTGTGGGATTCTCATCGTTATCACTTTGTTGACCGATTTCTGCAACTAGCACGTTGTCACCCATATGAAGTAGTGTGTTGTGTTTTAGACCGCATACTTTACAAGGACCTGATTTACATTCCCTCGAGATGTGCTTACCCCTGAGGCAGTTAAAACAAAGTTTGTTCTTAAAAATAACTTCCTTACGCTTATCAACATCCAACGCTTTGAATTGTGAACAATTGTATAAAAAATGGTCGTCATTACAAATTGGACACGACTGATTTGCAGTAGCAACATTTGCGATCTTACTTTGACGTTGGTATTGATGCATTAGCCTTCTGTTGCTCCTCCACTTCAACTACACGATTTCTCAAAAATTTCAATAATTTCGGAAACGTTTGAATTTCGCCCTCTTTACGCTGTCTGCGCCAAAGTGTAATTGTTTCTGTGTCCAATTTCTTCTTCATGTGAAACATCAAAACATAATCCCATGAATCAAGAGAGCCCTTAGCCGTATTGTGATAGAATTTCTTAAAATCGGAAGCCGTTGCATTCTTGACATGCTTTTGATCAAACAGGAGTTCCAGATACTTTTCCACAATCATCTCGGAGTTGTCGTAATTTTCCTTTAGAAGCTCCCATGCAACGTAGTAATTGTCATTCGTAGGCGTTAGATGTTTTATGACCGTATAAGCTTCACCTTTCAACTTCATTTGTAGATATTCAAGCTTCTGAACATTCGATATATTAGTCCTCGAGTCTACCATAGACACGAATAAATCTCTAAGCGTATCCAATTTGAGAGATCACCATAAAAATCTGGTATTTCTATTGGGGGTAAACGTAGCTCGGACTGATTAGTGCCTGACAGTTGAACATTTTGAGCTGTAGAATTTGAACGCATATCAGTTACGGCCGAGAGTGTTGCCGACATTGTCTCCAGTAAAGATGTCGTAGTCGATTGCTGCTGAACAATCGCCTGTATTGTCATGTCATTGTTGTTTGGGCTGCTGGAAGCTGCACCCTCAATAACTGTTCTATCCAACGTTTCATTTGACTGAGTAGACCAAATAGTTCTTATTGCAAAATAACTATCCTCAATCTGTGTTCTGTATTGATCCTCTTTAATCTGCTCATTATCATTCTCACACAAGGAATCAATTTCATCTTGGCAAATCTCATAACATTTATAAATTTCCTCAAGTTTATCAATACGTACCTTTATTTCGTGATAACTTGCATTCTGATTATTGACAGCATTATATATTCTCGTAATAGACTTCTTTATCTGTGAACGTTTTTTCCTTAGTTCCTCCATCATGAATTTAAAATTTGTTCACTTATCTAACACCACTGTGACGATGGAAGTCGGGAACCCTCGTTTCCACCCGTACACCAATAATATATCATCAATATTGTATTTAATTATCAATGATTTTTATGAATGTTACACTAATTTTGTAGTTGATATGAATTTTACATTAATATTGAGTCGAAGGCCTCAGTTGCTAGCACTCTCTTTAACTTGTATTATATAGTGTCATTAATTGTATTATATAATATTAATAAAATAAAAAAAATAAAATAAAATAATGTACATTAATATTGTAATATTACATTATTATTATTAGTATTTTAGGGTTGTGTTCTATTACTATAAATTATTTCTGGTGCCACCTAGTGTCAGCAAGAACAACAGCCCATGCACACTAGCGCCCCTTGCGGCGGGTAGGAATGACGACGTTGAGTGCGGTTGTCATAATCAGCTGTGTGGTTGGTAACTTGTTACCATCTAGTAGAAATGCATATGAATAGAAAAGTATAAAAGCAGAACAAAAATCTGTAAGAAGGACAGTTCGTTTTCATCAGTTGTGGTGTGCGCTGCGTAATAGGTAAGTGGTAGTAAATTGGTAGTTAGTGGTATTGTAGGCAAATTGTGGTTGCATTGTAGGTTCTACACTGCCAACAGCGCTAGAGAAGTGTTTCCGGAGTTTTACTACAGATTCACCCTCAAGAGCTAGTAGTCACTGGAACTTATTTGCGACCACATTGGTGAACAGATCAAAGCCGAGCGTAGTGGTGTTCACGGAGTTTTACTACGGTTCCACCACTGCGGGCTACTCTAGGGAAGTGTTTCCGGAGTTTTACTACAGATTCACCCCCCAAGTGCTAGTTTTACTGGGCATGATTTGAGCATAGTGGTGTTCTCGGAGTTTTACTACGGTTCACCGCTGTGCGCTACACTGGAGTGGTGTTTCCGGAGTTTTACTACAGATTCACCCTCCAGTACTAGCTTCACTGAGCCGTATTTACGACTGCACTGTTGACCAACTCGGAGGCCGAACGTGGTGGTGTTCCCGGAGTTTTACTACGGGTTCACTATTTTTCACGTGTCATTATTTGAGGTTATGTTACTACCAACTACCACTACGTTCGTAATATTACACGACGATTGGAATAGATAACTGCGTTTACCATAGGGATATCTTAGTATATTTTATTCAGTAGAATAAGCGAGTGGCCAAAGATAGAAATTCGTGTAAATAAAGTATAATTATAAAAATTCGAAGAGCAAGCCGTGTTTTATTTTAAGAGGTCACTAATAAATAAAAAAATTTATTGTGACAGAACGTTGGACAACCGCGAGTTATACCCCAGCAAGAAAGGTTCGTTACACCACTTATCAAAACAATACCAATGTCAAGCAAAAAACCACACCAATTACAGTTTTCAAATTTGTCTTATGTTTTTCTTTTATACATTCAACAATAAACAGCACAAACTACCGACGCACAGTGGCTGAAAATCGTTTTTCATTGGCCAAAAGTCGATTTTTTTTTTGTCACCGATTTTTAAAATTTATTGTGACAGAACGTTGGACAACCGCGAGTTATACCCCAGCAAGAAAGGTTCGTTACACCACTTATCAAAACAATACCAATGTCAAGCAAAAAACCACACCAATTACAGTTTTCAAATTTGTCTTATGTTTTTCTTTTATACATTCAACAATAAACAGCACAAACGACCGACGCACAGTGGCTGAAAATCGTTTTTCATTGGCCAAAAGTCGATTTTTTTTTTGTCACCGATTTTTAAAATTTTTACACCTTTTTGGAGCTAATATATCCACATTAAGGTAGCCAAAAAATTAGGTTAAACTATTAATAATTGTGGGCGTGGCATGCTGTCAAACTCAACTGTTTTTTTTAATTTCAGAAAAAGGTGTTTTTTATTTGTTTTTTGTCAAAAATAAATGGTTACTACTCGCAAGCTATCATCGATAATGGCCTGCGGTCTTTTTTATAATGTTGGTAGGATTATAGTCTTTAGTTGTTGTAAGTGGTTACCGCTCTAGCGTTTAATATTAGGGGCGTTCTGAAATATTTATGAAACTACTATATTTTTCTGAAATTTAAACTTTAGTGGAATAGAACTTCTAGGGAACAAAAGGGAACAAGAAACGTGTACCACCCGAAGAAAGGTGAAAGTGTCTTCTTTAACCCTATATATACTTTTGCACCCGCCACGACCCGCCGGTAGAACACTTTTTTAATTTTAATGAAATTACTCTAAAAAAATTCAAATTACGATAATTTAAACAGCCCTATAGTTACTCGTATACAATGGTGTATTAAATTTTCACTTTTTCGCCTAAAGGTTTATGTTTTTTTACTTTAGACTACGTAAATCTAAAATAATTAAATATAATACCTGCGAAAGGGTTTTATGGCTTTGTTTTGATTAGCAAAAAAATAAGTCATAAAAATATCACAATAGGTTCTACAGTAAACATATGATCTCTTTCTAATATACCTGTTATCAATTGTTAGGGTCAACCAAAGTCATAAACAATTTTATAATAATAATCGCGACATTAAACCACTAAAGAAAAAAAACCCAATATTGGCGAGATACTAATTAGTTTTACCTGATATTAACCCTTTCGGCCGCACTTGAATTTAGCTGTGACTACCAAGAGCATCACATATTTGTTCATGACTTTTTACTGTGAATCAAATGACGACTTATGGAACATATACTAAAAATCAGTTATGATTTGGATTTCGGGTCTTCAGGATCCATAAGAAACAATGGAACCAATAAAGAGTTAAGAAGTTCAAAAAAGAAACATGTTCAAGATGAATATCGCAAATTTGGATTAATTATAGATCAGCCAAAACAAGGGTCAGGCAATACAAATGATGACAATACCGCACGAAGATTCTTTTCAGATCCAGAAACAGCATCTGAAATAACAGGAGTGGATTTAAACCTTATTTTCAGATTTAAAATAATCCTAGAAGTACTTGCGTGCAATGAAGAAATTGACGCTAGACAATTTGGAGATTATGCTAAGGAAACTGCAAAAATATATACAACCAACTACCCATGGAGAAATATGTCTGCAACAGTTCACAAAATCCTTTATCATGGAGAAGATATCATTAAATATCATTTGGTGCCACTTGGAGATCTATCAGAGGAGGCTCAGGAAAAAAGGAACAAGGATTACAGATTTTATAGAGAGCACAATACTAGAAAAATTTCACGAAATTCCACAAATGAAGATCTATTAAATATATTATTGGCAACATCAGATCCGTTCATATCCAATATTCCAAATCAATGGAAAGTGGAACATCGGGATTTAGATGAAGAAGCCAAAAAACTACTAAAGAACAGAAATAGCGCAGAACAAAATATAGAATATTTGCAATCAATATTTGTTTCAAATGAATAATAATTATAATTGCCTTCATTGTTATTTAAGTACGGAAAACATAGTATTAGTAAATAATTCTTTAAAAAAAAAACCCGACTTCAAAATTTCGGCCAAATAAAATGTTGGATTAATTTTCAAAAATGTTTAATATAACTAATGTTGTTGCACTTTTTTGATTGAAAGAAAGAATTTTGAAAATCTTGTTAATCTTCTAAAAAATCGGTTTATGCTAAATCTATAATGTTTTCCCATTAACAGAGCTAAATTTTGACACCCATATTCGATATATTCTTAAAAACCGGTTTATGCTATATATCCCCGATATATCTTAATCAATTTCTGAAATTTTCATTTTTTTACCTTAAATATATTTTTCTGCGAGCCATATCTTCCAAATAAAAAAATTATTTTTAAAATTGATTCATAAATCACGAAGTTATTCAACAATTTATAAGAGAAGCACAGAAAAAATATAGATAACGGTAAATAAAAAACCGTATGTCCGTCCGATCTTCATAAAAGTTAAATGGGACCCACCTGCAAGCAAACCCTTTCAAACAAAAAAAGAATTTTTAAAATTGGTTCAGAAATGGTTATCGTGGAACAAACATAAAAAAAGCAACATACCATTCGAATTGATAACCTCCTCCGTTTTGAAGTCGGTTAAAAATAATAATAAATAGAACCTACTATTGTTACAAATGCTAATAAAATCTATTGCAGTTTTTATTTTTAAAATTATCAAATCTGACAGCAAAAAAGAATAAATTTTTCTGTAGTAACAGCAAAATCTCCAGTGAATTTTACTATTTTTTTTAGTGTAAACATTTTTTTGAGTGTAAAAATTTTTTTGAGTGTAACATTAAAAAAATTCCATTATCACAAAAAATAATTATAATTATTATTAAGTTCTAAATATTAAATTTTTTAATATGTAAATAAAAAAAATAAACCCACATTTCACCCCAAAAGTTAAAAAAAATCAAAAGTTCAACTTTGACCTAGAAGTCCTTAAAAAGTCATCAATCAATTTTAATGTAATTAAAACTGAGCCAAGCTGAACTAAATATCTATCCATTAAAAAAAAATACTTCAATATTTTGATCGGTTCAAAAGTTACAGAATTTTGGCCAATGAAAAACGATTTTCAGCCACTGTGCGACGCGACGCACAGTGTCGTGATTTCATATAACGAGTGGCCATAAATAGAAGGAGTGGTTGTAAAGAGTTGAAATTTGGCACACGTATTTGATTTGATAAAAGAAAAAAAATATTAAAATTTCAAAAACTTTGGAGGAAGGATTCGTGTCCTTCCCATATATCCTGAAATTAAAAACCGTCATAAAAGATAGAAAAAAAGTCCAAACTTTATGAAATAGTCGTTTAGTTTGATACCCTTAATGATTTTATTGATTGATTGAGATATATCGGGGATATATAGCATAAACCGATTTTTAAGAATATATCGAATATGGGTGTCAAAATTTAGCTCTGTTAATGGGAAAACATTATAGATTTAGCATAAACCGATTTTTTAGAAGATTAACAAGATTTTCAAAATTCTTTCTTTCAATCAAAAAAGTGCAACAACATTAGTTATATTAAACATTTTTGAAAATTAATCCAACATTTTATTTGGCCGAAATTTTGAAGTCGGGTTTTTTTTTAAAGAATTATTTACTAATACTATGTTTTTCGTACTTAAATAACAATGAAGGCAATTATAATTATTATTCATTTGAAACAAATATTGATTGCAAATATTCTATATTTTGTTCTGCGCTATTTCTGTTCTTTAGTAGTTTTTTGGCTTCTTCATCTAAATCCCAATGTTCCACTTTCCATTGATTTCGAATATTGGATATGAACAGATCTGATGTTGCCAATAATATATTAAATAGATCTTCATTTGTGGAATTTCGTGAAATTTTTCTAGTATTGTGCTCTCTATAAAATCTGTAATCCTTGTTCCTTTTTTCTTGAGCCTCCTCTGATAGATCTCCAAGTGGCACCAAATGATATTTAATGATATCTTCTCCATGATAAAGGATTTTGTGAACTGTTGCAGACATATTTCTCCATGGGTAGTTTGTTGTATATATTTTTGCAGTTTCCTTAGCATTTTATTTATTTATTTATTTATTTATTTATAAGTCTACGGATAGAAATCCTTACAGACCCTTAATTTACAATATAATATAATTATTAATTAGTATTAAGGTACAATATAATATTACGTTTTATAACACTGACATCAATAGAAAAATCAATAAGAAAATAAAATTCATTATAAACTCTACATAATCTTCTTAATGAATCAGCATTGGCATAATTGGATTGAAAAACTTGCAGATATAATGGTATATAATAGCGAGTTGATCGTTGTGGAACATTAAAATTTATATTGCTTAGCAAAAAATCAGAATAGATATTACCATTAATTAAATTAAATAAAAAAGATACATTAAGCATGACTCTTCTGCTTTCCAAGGTTGGTAATTTTACTAATGACAGTCTTGAAGAATAAGATGGAAGAAGAAAATCAGGATTCCAAGTTGAGTTGCCCAGACAAAAGAGAAGAAACTGCTTTTGGACCGATTCAATCTTATTTATATCACAATATGCATCAGGAACCCAAATGACAGATCCATATTCCAAAATTGGTCTTACCAAAGAAGTGTATAACCGTTTAGTGATCGTTAGCTCCGTAAATTCTTTCGCCCATCGTTTTATAAAAGCTAGTACACCACGAGCTTTATTAACAATCATGTTTATATGATTTTTAAAATTTAATTTAGGATCCAGAAGAATACCAAGATCCAGAAATTCTGTAACTGATTCAAGTTGATGTCCACCTAATAAGAATTTACCGACAGTACTATTGATTCTTGAAAATCTCATATGCTTGCACTTTTTTAGGTTTAGTTCCATTAAGTTCAGAACACACCAATCGAAAAATTTGTTTAAATCTTGTTGCATGTAATTTTTTTCAGCATTATTATTGTAGGTATAAAATATTTTCACGTCATCGGCATACATTAAAACATTACAGTATTTAATTACACACGGTAAGTCATTGATGAAAAGGGAGAATAAGATTGGGCCAAGATGACTACCTTGAGGTACTCCAGAACTCACAATTATATCTTTAGATATGACATCATTAAAAAGAACATTTTGCTTCCGGTATGTTAGGTATGATTTAATCCAATTTAGACTCATTTGTGTAAAGCCCATAGAACTAAGTTTTATCAGTAGCAGATTATGGTTGACTTTATCAAAAGCTTTACTAAAATCAGTATAGATACAGTCAGTAAACTTCTTTTTAGTAAAACCACAATTAACTCTCGTAGTCAGCTCCAAAATATTAGTTACTGAAGAACGACCCTTTCTGAAACCGTGTTGATAAGGGGATATCAAAGAGGAGATTTGATGCAGGAGATTATCGGTAACACATTTTTCGAAAAGTTTGGGAATTGCACTCAGCTTTGCTATACCTCTATAATTCGCAATATTTGCCTTACTGCCATTCTTGAATAACTTTATAATAAATGAGTCTTTCCAAAACTGTGGAAAGTAACCATTTTTTAAAGAAATATTAAACATTATGTTTAGCGGTATGACTAACGAGTGTGCACAGTTCTTTAAAACACAACTTGGGACTCCATCGGGACCACAATTAATTGAGGATTTAAGTGTTTTTAAGACTTCAATTATTTGGGATGAATGAATTGGAGAAAAATATATTGAGTGGTGTTGATCAATTGGATGAGGGTATATATCCTGGGTATATTGAGCATCCGAATATGTGGTGGAAAAAAAAGTAGTAAACAAATCACTTATTACCAAGTTGTCATCAGATTCTTGATCATCATACTTCATCACGTTAGGAAAACCAATGGACTTCTTTTTAGTGTTGACAAATTTATAAAAAGTTTTCGGATCAGACTTGAAATTTTGCTTTATATTAGATATGTAGTTTTTGTAGAGATTAGTATTTAGTAAATTATACTCAGCGCGGGAAACAGCAAATCTAGCATAATCAGACTGCAGGCTAGTTGTCTTGTATTTTTTAAAGCGTTTATTTTTAATATTTTTAAGTCTAGATAATTCGTTTGTGCACCAAGGAGGACCAGATTTATTATGTATGATTGTTTTTGGAATACATTGATTAAAAAATATTAGTAGAGTTTCATAAAAAGTTGATATCATTGAGTCAATAGATTCTGGAGCATTAGTTGATATTGAAAGAAGATCATTCCAATTGGTGTTGTATATATAATGGTTTAAATCGTCATAATTACATTTTTTAAAGCAGAAAACTTTATCTTGTGAATTTGAAGAACTGGATTTGGTTTTAAAAGAAACATTTAAGCTAATATCGAGAGTAGGATGGTAGCGGTCTTCAGGCAAAACGATTGGATCAGAACGTTGTAGTAAGCAATCAGTTGGTTCATTTATAAATACCAAATCTAATAATTTTCCAAACGAGTTGTAGACATCATTAATTTGGAAAAGACATAAATCGTGAAAAGAATTTAAAAATGCTATTATCCAGTCGTCAGCTGTTGTAGGAGTTAATATATATGAGTCTGCTAGAAATTTCCAGGATACGTTAGGTAAATTAAAATCACCTAAAACAAGGACTAAGTCTCCAGGATCAGATAAAGATACAACTGATTTGATTAAAGTAGCGTGTTCAGTATAAACAACTTGATTATTTTTATGTTTTGGTGGGATGTAAGAACAAGTAATAAACATTTTTTTATTCTGTAGTTTTGTACTGGTAGCAATAAATTCTATGCCGTTAGGAATATTAAAATTAATTAATTCAGATGAAAACTTCGTAGAGATTGCTATTAACACACCTCCTCCAATAGTATCAGTTTTCCTATCTGATCTAAAAATGTTGTAATTGCTACAAAGTATTTCGTTGTTGAGAATGTATTTATTAAGCCAAGTTTCCGTAAATGCAATGACATGGTGATTAAATGTGAAACTATTGATGTAAAGTTTATGTAGTTTTGTATTAAGGCCACGAACGTTTTGATATGTAATGGAAAGTTGATTATCAATTGTCAAAGTCAATTTTTTTGGTTGGTTGGAGGAATAGAAGGAAGCCGGGCAATATTGTTTATTCCCTGCTTGATTTTTGGTTCATAATCTCTTATAAAAGTATTGGCAGGCCAGAAACAAGGATCAATTATTTTATTATATGTATCAGATGAAACAGTGATTTTGAAAGATGTGATGCTTCTTGGTTGAGAATATGAAAATTTATACGTTACAATTTCTTCATTTGAATTTAGTTTAGTATTAATGTAATAATTAATATCTTCAACAGTTGTTTCGGAGGCAAAACGGGATGCAAATATGTGTTTCTTGGGAGGTAAGACACGTAGTTCACGGGGAGCATTTATGTTTTCAGAATTATTATGAACTGGTTGTTTAGTGACCTCTGAAAATGACGGTTTAACAGCAGTCTTATTTTGATGCATGCCAGATATTGATGGAACCACATCCATATTCATGTCAACTATATTATCAACGACAGCAGTATTTGAATCAATAGGGTTACCCTTGTTTGCAATTCTAGCAGATTTACGTCTCGAAGAAAACTGAGATGGCGAAATTTGCGTAGATGTTTGCGTAGATGTTGATTGTTGTGATGTTTTTGATGGAACCTTATAGTTATCGAGAGTTACAAATTTATCAAACAGGCTTCCAAATTCAGATATGCGTTGATTGAGGTTAGAGATGTCATTCTGAATACCAATAAAAACGGATTTCCTTTCTTGAAAAAATTTATAAAAATCAATACCAATTTTTTTACAATTATTACAGCGCCAGTTCAAACTATCATGTTTATTAACAGCTTCAGCAGCAAGTGTTGGGATGCCAGTACATTTAAAATGCATTAAACCATGGCACAACCAGCATGTTAACATCCGCTTCTCAGGATATGACACAGCTGATTTATTATAATTGTTGTTATTATTCTTTTTATTATTCTCACGAATTATTTAAAGAGAGCAGCAGTTATTGTTGTTGTTATTATTTATGGTTACAGTTTTTAAATTTGCATTGATTATTGTTATTGTATTGTTATTGTATTTTAATGAAAACAAAATCAAAATAAAAGAACACTTTAAAGTTTTGATATTGCTGATGTTATTGTTTGTTTGTTTATTAAATCACAGTTTATTATATCACAAAATTAGTGATTGTTTTATAAAAATGCAATTATTAAGATCAAACGAATATTTGTTATTTTTGTTTAATTTTGAAACAGTTTTAGGAAAGCACAGTAAAAACACATAATCTCCAAATTTTTCAGATGCTGTTTCTGGATCTGAAAATAATCTTCGTGCGGTATTGTCATCATTTGTATTGCCTGACCCTTGTTTTGGCTGATCTAAAATTAATCCAAATTTGCGATATTCATCTTGAACATCTTAACTCTTTGTTGGTTCCATTGTTTCTTATGGATCCTGAAGACCCGAAATCCAAATCATAACTGATTTTTAGTATATGTTCCATAAGTCGTCATTTGATCCACAGTAAAAAGTCATGAACAAATATGTGATGCTCTTGGTAGTCACAGCTAAATTCAAGTGCCGCCGAAAGGGTTAATATCAGGTAAAACTAATTAGTATCTCGCCAATATTGGGTTTTTTTTCTTTAGTGGTTTAATGTCGCGATTATTATTATAAAATTGTTTATGACTTTGGTTGACCCTAACAGTTGATAACAGGTATATTAGAAAAAGATCATATGTTTACTGTAGAACCTATTGTGATATTTTTATGACTTATTTTTTTGCTAATCAAAACAAAACCATAAAACCCTTTCGCAGGTATTATATTTAATTATTTTAGTTTTACGTAGTCTAAAGTAAAAAAACATAAACCTTTAGGCAAAAAAGTGAAAATTTAATACACCATTGTATACGAGTAACTATAGGGCTAAATTATCGTAATTTGAATTTTTTTAGAGTAACTTCATTAAAATTAAAAAAGTGTTCTACCGGCGGGTCGTGGAGGGTGCAAAAGTATATATAGGGTTAAGGAAGACACTTTCACCTTTCTTCGGGTGGTATACGTTTCTTGTTCCCTTTTGTTCCCTAGAAGTTCTATTCCACTAAAGTTTAAATTTCAGAAAAATATAGTAGTTTCATAAATATTTCAGAACGCCCCTAATATTAAATGCTAGAACGGTAACCACTTACAACAACTAAAGACTATAATCCTACCAACATTATAAAAAAGACCGCAGGCCATTATCGATGATAGCTTGCGAGTAGTAACCATTTATTTTTGACAAAAAACAAATAAAAAACACCTTTTTCTGAAATTAAAAAAACAGTTGAGTTTGACAGCATGCCACGCCCACAATTGTTAATAGTATAACCTAATTTTTTGGCTACCTTAATATGGATATATTAGCTCCAAAAAGGTGTAAAAATTTTAAAAATCGGTGACAAAAAAAATTCGACTTTTGGCCAATGAAAAACGATTTTCAGCCACTGTGCGACGGCAAGAATGTCTTTATTACGATCACAAACAATAAAAAACCACGACGTACCGGCGACGCGTATGTATGTCTTTTACTATGATTTGTTCGTTCAAACTTCACCGATATTATCCGGTTCCGAAAGGACCAAATGTTTATACCAAACCGATTGTGGACTGTATATTTCATAAATAAAACACCCCTTCCATTAACACTTCTAAACAATTCATTTATTTTACGATTACACAAAACTTGTCAAGCAGACTTAAACTATGTTTCCACGACGACTTGAATCACCTGCTTCGCCTTCTGAATCATGTTTATGAATCATGCTGTTTACATGACTAATAAACTTGATTCGATTTGACAGTTGTCTTTAATAAACAAACAGAATAAAAAAAAACAGAATTTGCAATTTGTGGAAAATAATTTTTTTAATGGACAAAAAAAGTGAGTGGAAATTAGTTAGCTTATTTGAAAAAAAAACATACATTCGTACGTATTTACTTTCTTTACTTCCAGCAACAAGAAAATAATTTGCTTTCTTTACAATAATATTAAATTTTTACAGCTAGTGCAGATAAACTTGCGATAAAAATTAGAGAAGAGTGTAATTTTTCGTGCTTCGCAAGTAGATTCAATATGAATCTACTTGATTCGCTCTTAAAATTTTGTATGGTGAAGCAAGTTGTTCCGAACATGATTGGGGTGTGAAGCATGAATAGAGAGCGAAGCATGTACCGTGGAAACGTAGTATTACAAACAAAAACAATAATAATTAAACTAAAGGGAGAACAAAACAATAATTCATTATACAGAGTTGTAATAAAATGTTAGTAAATAAATAAGGGGATAAACGGGATAAATCATGTATATTTTATTAATATTTAGTTATGATGACTCCAACAACCATCCTGATTTATTCTTTTCTTTTCTGGCAAAAATGTTACACGTTTTTCCCATTTCGCATCTTTTTTAATTTTTTTGTGTTCTTTTCTGAAAAAATGTCAACACTGCTAAAGTGTAGTGTGTTCTTTTCTATAAATGTCACACTATAAATTTAAAAAATGGTGCACCTTTCACACTCTGTATTTTTAGAGGGGGAGAATCGCACGATAAAACAACTGACCAGTGATGCCAACTTTTGAGACTCAAAACGCGTAAACATTTTTGAAAAAAGGGCTAAATGGAAAAAAATCCATATAAAACCACATCCAATTTTCTTTTTTTTCGCGTTTTGAGTGACTAAAATCCGGCTAAATCTAGCCCGAAAAGGGCTAAGTTGGCATTGATGCAGCTGACATTTGTTTTGTTTATGAATGTGTATTTGTGTTAAGAAACAAAAAAAAATATACAAAATGGAAAATATTTTTTATGTGCTAAAAATTTTTGGATGACTTGTTGGATTCTTCTTTATCATCTGCTGATGATGAAATATTTGATATGATTATAGAAAGAAATCCACAACCGTGAGTGAAAGGCTTGGTAAAGAACGTAATTAATGAATACTCTGAAGTTGATGTATGTCAAAATTCATAGGACAATATCTCCTACTTCTTATATATGTAATATATCGAGCCATTACCGCCAAAATAATGTATCCCACACCATAATCTATTGTTGTTTTTTTATCGAAATCGATAGTTCAACATCATTTAAAATTATTAAAATTAAATGTATTACACAAAACAATATTTACATTATAAATTTTAAAATAATGGCTTTATTCAAACTGATTTTATTTAAAAAAAACCTTCCCCTGTAAAATTTTGAGTTTGTGGGATACATTTTTTCGGCGGTTATGGCTCGATATGTTTATATACATATATAATTTTTATATTTGAGAAGAATTTTCGTATTAGTCGGGAAAGTGCCATAGGTCATTTTGATAAATATTCATTGTGTTATTTCAAGCGATCTTACCAGGGAGCTATATGCTTCTTCTTTTTTAGCAAAAAAACAAAAACAGCTGTACATGAAAAAAAATGTTATACTGTTGTAATTTTATGTTCTATTCTGACCATTAAAAATGCGACATAGTTAAAATGTGGGGTAAACATTATAAAAATGTACATAATAAAGGTGTAACATTTTATTTCAGAAAAGAAAACACCATTAGTATTACTTAATGAAACTAAACTTAATAATAAACATAAATTATATTTTGAAAACTATTGTTTAATACGCAAAGAAAGAAAAGACGCGAAAAGAGGCGGTGGTACTGCGATTCTGATAAAAAATGATATCAAATACAATAATTTTACTAACAACACCATTGTAGTAGATCTTTATGTATATGTATTTCCTATTATTATTATAAACTTTGTTTCTTTTAATTTAATACTCATTGAATTTATGAATTTTGTTATTTATTTATTTGTCATAAAAATAAAAATTTTCAGTCAGAAATAATTCTTCAAATACATAACATTAAAATATTATATACAAAATTAAAATATTAATTCTAATTATTAAATATAAAATAATATAACCCACAACCATTAATAAATTCGAATATTGAGAAACATGCATCGTAAAAATACCTTTAACATCAAATAAGATATTATATGTAATATCAGCTTATTTCCCCTCTGGAAAAAACTGTAACATTCTTAAGACAGAATTGTTGCAATTATTTCAATCTTTAAAATTAGAAAATTTAAATCACTTTTATATTTTAGCAGGTGACTTGAATAGTAAACATATTGATTGGTCGAACAGTACTAATAATTCCCAAGGAATTAAGTTAAAGGAATGGTTTTTATCGTATGTTTAGAAGCAGATTGTATGCTTCTAATGGTGTTTTCTTTTCTGAAATAAAATGTTACACCGTTATTATGTACATTTTTATAATGTTTACCCCACATTTTAAAAATGTCGCATTTTTAATGGTGAGAATAGAACATAAAATTACAACAGTGTAACACTTTTTTTCATGTACAGCTGTTTTTGTTTTTTGTTAAAAAAGAAGAAGCAGATAGCTCCCTGGTAAGATCGCTTGAAATAAGACAATGAATATTTACCAAAAAGACCAATGACTCCTTCCCGACTAATACGCAAATTCTTCTTAAACTATAAAAATTATATATATATAGACATACATTACATATATAAGAAGTAGGAGATATTGTCCTATGAAATTTGTCATACATCAACTTCAGAGTATTCATTAATTACGTTCTCTACAAAGCCTTTCACTTTTCCATAATCATATAAAATATTTTATCATCATCAGATGATGAAAATGAATTCAACAGGTCATCCAACATTTTTTTAGCACATAAAGTAGTAATATTTTCCATTTTGTATATTTTTTTTTTTGTTTCTTAACACAAATACACATTCATAAACAAAACAAATGTCAGTTGCAGCGATGCCAACTTAGCCCTCTTCGGGCTAGATTTAGCCGGATTTTAGTCACTCAAAACGCAAACAAAAAAAGAAAATTGGATGTGGGTTTATATGGATTTTTTTCCATTTAGCCCTTTTTTCAAAAATGTTTATGGGTTTTGAGTCTCAAAGTTGGCATCACTGGTCAGCTGTTTTATCGTGCGATTCTCCCCCTCTAAAAATACAGAGTGTGAAAGGTGCACCATTTTTTTAATTTATAGTGTGACATTTATAGAAAAGAACACACTACACTTTAGCAGTGTTGACTTTTTTTCAGAAAAGAACACAAAAAGATGCGAAATGGGAAAAACGTGTAACATTTTTGCCAGAAAAGAAAACGCCATAACCTTCCATTATACCCACGTTGCGGCTCATACTTAGATTTATGTATAGCGGACTCACGATTAATTATTCATAAATTAAATAACACTTTAAAATGCCTTGAAACTCTTGATTACGATAGCGACCACAATGCTATTAAGATACATATATTAGAAGTGGAAAATGAACATCCACTAACTTTTTTCAAAGATACACCTACTTTAAAACCAAATTATACTAAAGAAATCTAATGAACTCAGAAATAGACTTTTATCTCTGTAGACTAAATCAACTTATCCACAATGCAATCGAAATATCAATCCCAAAATATAAAAATCACATCCCTTTAGTCAAATTTACTAATCCGATACTAAAAAAACTCCAATCTGAAAAAAGCAAATTAGTAACCATAATTAAAAAATACAATAGACTAGAAATAAATTTAACCCAAACAGAAATAAATATATTTAAATCGAAACTTAAGCTTGTCAAAAAACTAATAAATGACAATTTTACTCTGGCAGTTAATAATTATTATCACGACAAACTTACAAAAATTGACCAGAAAATTGAAGAGTCCCTTCAAATATGTTTAGCGAAATTAAAAAACAATTTAAAAATACACAACCCTTAAATGTAGATATAATTAGAGTTCCTCAAGAAAAGGAAATATGGATAAGAAATGCAGGATTAAACCCTAAGTTGATAGAAAAGGATATAAATAGCGATGATTTCTTAATAAGAGATGATGATCAGAAATTAAATATAATTGGAACCTTCTTAGAATCGGTTCACTCTCATAAAGAGATTGATGCGGATAATGACTTACATGTAGAAATTGATACTTGTTTTTCCAGATTTTTGCAAAGAAAAAATCAGTATGAATACAATAAATCAACTATTACCACATTTGCAACATGAAAGAAGGCCAATAATTTCACTGAATCTATCACAGGTAACTATTTTATTACTAGGGACACAATTATGTATATCTTCAGAAATTTAAGAAAGAAAATGTCAGCAGGTGTTGACGATATTCCCAATATTGTGTTAAAGAATATTCCAGAGGAAATGATTCTGGAGTACTGTACCCTTTTTAACAATATGCTGAATAACTCGTACTTTCCTCATGCTTGGAAAATAGCCAAAGTGGTTGTCATACCTAATATCCTAGGACATAGGATTTGCATACCATATTAGTAAACTATACTTACGGTGACCATTTTTGGGAAAGGAAAATACAGGACAAAACAGAAAAAATAATCATATAATATATTTATTATTATTGTTTTAAAATTAAGTAACTACAAAAACAAGTCTTCTTGACTAGAATAAAAAGTTAAATAAAAAGTTTTTATATATTATAATTTAAAAAAATAAATTTGGTTTTATAAACAGTCTCCTTGACTAAGGCTAACAAAAAAAATAGAAAAAAACTACATAAATGATAAATTTAGTTATGAAGTTTGATATTTTTCCACAGAATGGATTTTTTTAAACATCTGGATTGTTAATTAAAAATCCTTTAAATTCTGAGCAATTCATTTTAAAATTGCATTTTGTAATTAGTAATGATCTTAAAGTATTTACTTTTAATTGCGATTTTTCGGTGGTCCAAATATTATTCATTATTGAAAACACTCTCTCGATAGCAGCATTTGAAGCTGCTAGACATAGACAAAATTCAACAAGTATCAATATATTTTTATATGCAATCACATTTGTCTTAAAGTGATTAAATATTTCAATCCATCTACTGATATATTTTTTACCCTCCATTCTTCTATTTTTTCATTATTTGCAAAATTTTTCACGCAACTCGCTTCATAAAATAAATCTTCATTATTTATTTTTAATTAATTTCTAAATTCATTTAGATAGGATAAAGTTTTTTCAATCTTGTCCCAAGATAACATATTTCGTAACAATATCCAGTCTAAAATTTCTACATCTCTAAAAGCTTTATCCCACTGATTTAGGTAATCAATGCATGTTTGGTAAAAACTTGTTATATGTTCTTTATTTATTGTTTCATCAAAATCATTACTTTTCTGTAATTGGAGAATAATATTTTTGACGGTAAGGGGTAAAAACAGTTCCTTTTTCCGTTCGACCAATTTAAATTTTAAATCTTTTAAAATAGTTGAAGCCTCAGGCATTGAAATATTTTGTGATTCTACATTAAGAATAGCTTTATGAAATGTTGAAGCTTGGCTATATGCAAAAGATAACCATAATTCAGCACAAGGATTCATAAAAAAATTTCGTAATATTGTCGGATATTTTGGTTGAGACATAAAATATAATTTTAAAGCTTCAAATAGTTTTATGATTCTTTGCAAAGCTGGCATTAAAGTTAACCATCGAGTTTTGCTATGTCCTAGTAACTTTTTATATTCTATTTCAATATCTTCACATATTTCTTTGAATTTTTCAATTCTAACTGCCAGATTATAGGAAATTTTCCATATCCCAGTAAACAAATTTTTCACTTTTGGAAATGTAGGGAAAGTATACAGTTGGATTTTTATGATAATTTTGTATTAATGTTCGTGCAATGCATATGCTAAAAAGAGGACATTTGCATATCAAATTAGGAAATAAGGGACATTGTACTGTCCTGTATTTACAAAAAAATCTCAAGGGACAGCATGTTAAAAAACAGGACTGTCCTGTAAAATACAGGACGGATGGTTCACCGTAACTATACTACATGTGTGTTAACTTGTACTACAATTAAACCATAAAACAAGCTGGTTTATATCTGGTATCAATACTACAAAAATAATCGTGGTATAAATGTAGTATGTTGTCTGTAGCTGTGTTCAATAAACATTGGGGAAACCCTCTCACAAAATCGATTGTCAGTTCTTTTAATGACAGTTATATTTTATTTAATTTATTTTCATTTTTTTTTTTGATCAAAACCCAGCCAACATTTACATATAAAAATAAGCGTTCAAATGTAAGCAAGGAAAATTTATCTATATTTTCTAGTACAGATCTTGCAGCCGCACCGTTTCATATATGCTCAAAAATTTCGGTGCTTCTGCGCATAACACGTTTCTGCCTTTTTGCTACAGACATTAAATAAGTAGATAATTACCTTTTTTAATAGCAAATGATAATTAAAAGTATCTCAAACACACTTAATTTAACAACTTTAACAACAATTTAACACTATTTATTAACACAACTTATTAACACAATTTTTAACAGCGAGAATGACACGTTTTGCTTAAATTTATGAAACACTTGCATTCGCAAGCAAATTGTCAACGACATTCTGCTTGCTGCAATCTTAATTTACAAAACGCTTGCCAATATGTTTATTGGGAAAGTAAAAACAAAAATACTAGTATATGTACTACATGTCTGTCAAGGCAATTTAGTATCAAAAACCATAGTATTTGTATTATGGTAAAGAAATTCTATGTCTGTCAGGGGTATAATCCACATCTGCGACATCTTCTAGGCTTTGATATGATGTATCGTCATCGGATAATACGTTTTCATTAGTACATTTTTGAGAACATTTTTCATTATTTCTTGAGATTACATTTGATAAATCAACAGATACTTCGGGACTCTTAATGGGATCAACTAAACTGTTATCGGTATATGCATCTTGATCTATACACTTCACATCACGACTAACTGTGACTTTAAATGTATTTAAATTAACCATTCGTTAGCCTTTCGAGTGCTCATCATATCCCACAAATGTCAAAACTTCGGTTTTGTTATCTAATTTTTGACGTTTCTCTTTAGGGAGTAGAACGTGGCCATTTTTACCAAAAA
Source organism: Bellardia pandia (assembly GCA_916048285.2). NCBI lineage: Eukaryota > Metazoa > Arthropoda > Insecta > Diptera > Calliphoridae > Bellardia > Bellardia pandia. The sequence continues at coordinate 69,138,967 of OU696533.1, forward strand.
TTTGAAAGTTTTCTACATCAGCAATCTTTCCTTCCCATAACTGATAAGGAGTACTATCTATTGCCTTTGAATAACACATATTCTGAATAAAATTTGCTGTATTAATGGCCTCTCCCCAAAACGTATTTGGTAATTTAGTTTCAGTAATCATACACCTGGCCATTTCAGTTAAACTTCTATTCTTCCTTTCAGCTGAGGGCAATAGGGAACAGTATATTGATACTGAATACCTTTTGAATCAAGGTAATTTTGGACATGTTTGGCTGTGTATTCAGACCTTATAGTCATCGGATATCTAGAGAACTTATTCTTAACCATTTCAAGATAACATTTGAGTTTTTCGAAAGTTTCGTTTTTTGAATTTAGCAAGTAGACGACTTTGTACTGGCTATAGTCGTCAATAAATGTCAAATAATACCGTTTCTTTCTAGGAGTCATTGTTTGCATTGGACCACAAATGTCAGTATGTATTAAATTAAAAACCTTTTCGGATCTTGACTGACTTTGCCTTTGTCATTTTACAATTAATGCAAACATCACAACATTTTTAATTCCACAGTCACGTATTTTCAAATGACTTACCAGTTGTCTCTTTACCATTTCTCTTATTGCATCACTATCACGATGTCCAAATACCTTGTGCCAATAATGAACACAGCTCTTCATATTGCATGTTGCCGCCATGGCCTTTTGTTTAACTTCTAGTTGCAATTTGTTAGAACAGCTACACCGATTTCTTTATCCTCATTTGTAGAGATAACGCCACGATTTCCCTTGAAGTTCACTTGAAAATTCTTACTTAATATTTTATTGACAGACATCAGATTTCCGTAAAACGACGGAATAAACAGCACATCATGTACATCAATCTCGGAGATTTCACCTTTGGAATTGCATAAGGATATTTTACATATACCTCTACCGCTACTTACTACACTTTGACCATTTGCTACTGTCACTTCCTCACGAAAATTGAGATCCAACATAGAAAAGATTTAACGATCTGAACAAATATGGCAAGTTGCTCCGGAATCAAGGACCCACGATTTAGAACCATTGATCAAAGAAAAACAAAAATTATTATTTCTGTTGCTACTATTCTTATTCTTTTTATTATTTTATTATTTATTATTCTTTGTCTTCTTTAATTTCCAACATATGACCCTTTGTTTTACAAAAATGGCATGTTTTTTATGTTAGGATTATCTTTGTAGTTCGAACTTTTTAACACCGAATTTTGTGGTATCTGTGAATTTCTTTGGCTTTCTTCAATTAAACATGTCTCCACCACATTTAGAGTAAGTTTTTCCATTTTTCTTGCTTCCAAAGCAGTTACAAGCGTATCATAAGAAGGTGGTAGACTACTTAATAATGTATCCACTAACCAACGTTCAGAATATGTTTCACCAACAGCTTCCAATTTTTCAAATAACAGCTTCATATTCATTATATGTTCTGATATATTTGTGTCTTGAGAATATTTCATTCTGCAAATCTGCTTCATTAAGCGCACACTAGTTTCAAGTGTATCTTTTTCATGATGTTTTCGCCTCATGGGCGCTTTTAGCTTTTTTGATTAACATTAGTTGACTGTCTTCAATTGATAGACCAATTATCACAATATCTTCTTCATTCTTACGTTTCTAAACATCATCAGGCGCCATGGGAATTTCATCAATCACATGATTCCACAAACCATCCTTTTTATGTAATTTGTACGCTGAAAGCAGTAAGCCTTATTAGATTTGTGCTTGATCTCATTTGGTGACGAAGACAAATTATTAGCAGGAGAGTAAATTTCAATATAAAGTGTAGGGTGATATTTATCTGCTGGAAGAGTTAAAAGGAGTGAATTTTGAATATGTATGTCCATAGGCTGCGTAACAAAAGCAAGGTCCAGAAGTCTACCAAAAATATTATGAACGTTGTTAATTTGGAATAGGCCAGACGCCAGCATTGTTTTAAGAAATTCAATTGAGCAAAACGGGATTAAGTAATTTAATTCCAACGGATTGTTCCATAATAAGGTAGGAAGCTTAAAGTCTCCAAGTGCCATAAATAAGTCGGTTAGATTAGATCGTTGCAAAATAGATGAAATTCTAGAGAAGTAATTATCATATACATCAGATGACGAATTTGGGGGGATAAGAACTTGTAACAAACAAAGATCTATTTCTAAGCAAAATTTTGACAGCTAGAAATTCGATCTCTTCGTTATGATTAAATAAAATTTGTTCACAAGAATATGAGTTTACAACGGCAAGACCGATCATATCTGAATATTTAATATTTCGAGCATAATATTTCAGCATTATGGATGTTATTATTCAACCAGGTTTCCGTTAGAACAATAATACTATGTGTAAAACCAAAGCTATTGGCATAAAAGGATGTTATTTTTGAACGACTGTTTTGCCATTGTCTTCTTAACTTCCTTTTTTCTCTGATAAGGGTCTCTATATTCGTCGATGTATTGTAAGGAGCACGTTTAATTTTCCGCGTGATTGGGGTTTCATTTCTTGCTGCAGAATCCAAGACTTCTGTAAATCGGTCGGCAGCTATTTGGATGTCAGATGAATTTTTTAGGGGAATGCACTGTGATAGGTGAGAGCTCACATACATTTTATACTTTAACCAATTTGTGTTTCTGTTTGGATAGGAAATAAAGTCTGAAGCTGCGGCGTCAGAGTTGCCTTTTAAAATGAGGATTGAAGGTGAATGATCAGACGATAGATCATAAGAGGAACTAACTAGTACCTGATCGCGCTTGATGTTTTTAATTACAGCAAAGTCAATAAGGTCTGGTAGCTTGTTGAAGTCAGTTGGCCAATAGGTAGGCTCACCACTCGATACAACATCAAAATTATTTGCAGTTACGGTATTGTATAGCTGATTACCTCTAGGATTAATAAGTCTGGAGCCCCAATATGTATGTTTAGCGTTGTAATCGCCGGCAGCAATGAATTTCTGGCCCAATGTGCAGAAGAAGTTGGGACATTTTTCGTGTACAATTTTGTGCCTCGGGGTACAATAAACGGCTGACAAAGTAAGTTTGAAATCAGTAAGATTTATAGATGTGGCACAATTATGGCTGTGCCACCACAAGCCCGTCCGCTGGGAGGTGGTCACACTAATAATTACCCGAAATACACCGTGTTAAATGTTAAAATTTATATTTTGTACAGTACCAAACACTTGTCAACACCTCCTCAATGTTTTAACCTGAGCCCCATAGACATCGTGGAGGTATAATATAAATTTTTTCTCGAAAATGTTTAATTTTTTTCCTTTTGGCATGTTTAACACAAAGATCTTCGTAACCGAGGGCAATTAGTCTTTTTTACAAAAGAAGTAAAAAAATTCAATGAAAAATTAAAAAAAAAAACTAAAAAACTCAAAAAAAAAAAGAAACAGGAATTAACAAAAAGCAAAATAGTTTTGGGACCTTTAAATCATGATTCAAATTAACAAAATGCAGCAATAACTAAATAAAAATTAATATTTTTTTAAGTTTTTTTCTGGGTTTCCCATTCTACAGAATATCATCAATTGTAAAAAAGCTAATTTTTTTACTTGCTTTTTACAATTTTATGTATGAATGAAAAACGAATTTCTAATAAAAAATTAGTAGGCAAAATAGTTTTATGATACACTGTATAGTATCATAATCTTTCTATAATATATCTGGATCTTTATACATGCAGGGTCATACTAAATTAAACTTATTCTCTTACTTTTGAAATAAAAGATCTTAAAAATAAGGAAAAAATTTCTATGTGATATATAGTATATATGTGTATATATAAAAATATCGGATCAAAAAATAATTTTTTCGAAATTTAGCTATGTATATACGTTTCATATTAGTATGTCATGTTATATATTGTTGGAAGGGTTTTTAAAATACCTATCATATTTAATAGTTTCTTTTTATAAGCAATAAGGTCACTTGAATTTTATATAAAAATATTTAATTTATTTATATATATTTATTTCCAATATTTCGCTATCACAATGGATAGCTTCTTCAGGGATAATACAAGTTTTGAATTATAATAAAATAATAATTGAAGTATGAAATTGAAAAAATTTTTAACAGAAAATGAAGAGTTTACAATAATGATATATGTAATATTTTTAGTTTCTAAACTTATTCTTATAAATTAAATGTCTGTAATTTTGAGCTACATTGTCTGTATCTGTTTTAAAATTAATTCTCTTTTCTATCGGTATATTAATAATCTGTAACATTTCTAACATAAATCGTCTTTTATAATTTATTTCTGTATTTAATATAGTAGTATTTTCAAAATCTGGATAATGATCTAAATTGTAACAGTGTGATGTTAATGCAGTTTTTTGAGAAGAAGTATGTTTGTGTTTTTGGTCAGATTTATGTCCAGCTAATCTAGTTTTCAATTTATTTTTAGTTGTACCTACATATATTTTATTACATTCTTCATTATTTTTACCCTTACACGGTATTTTATAAACAATATTAGATTTATCTAATTTTAATGTTTTATCCTTTATTTTAATATATAATCTATTTAATGTGTTATAAGTTTTATGGGCTATCTTATAATTATTCCTGTCATAAAATTTTGAATTTTCTAGTCGTTCAGAAAATAATGGAATATAAGTTAGAGATTTATAAATTTTAGGTTCAGAATTTATATTTGTATTATTATTTTTTGGTCTTTTATATTGTCTTATTAATTTAGAAATTTGTTTGATTTTTATTTTATTTTTAGAACTTTATCTATTAAGTTTTTAGCTGTATTTATAATAACTCTCTTTGGATGTTTAGAATAATAATTAATAATTCTTCCTGATGAAATTGGTTTTTGATACCAATCCATTAGTAATTTATCTCCCTTTCTAATTACTATTGTACCTAAATATGGAAGTTTATTATTAGATTCTTTTTCAATTGTAAATTTAATATTTTGGTGAAAAGAATTAAATATGTTTAATATATTTATTATTTCATAATCTGAAATAATACAAAATAAATCATCCACATATTTTGTTATAATTTTTGGTTTAATAAACAATTTATTAATACATGTATTAAATAGTTCTTCCATAATTATATCTGCTATAATTGGAGAAGCTGGAGAACCCATAGGTAGACCTTTATGCTGAGAATATATTTTGTTGTTATATTGAAAGTACCTGTTATCCTGTATGCAAAATTTTACAATTTCTAAAAACAATTCTTTCTCCATAGATGTATATTCTCTAATTATATTACATTTGTTTTCTATAATATTTAATGCTAAATCTATAGGTATACTAGGAAATAATGAAATTACATCTAAAGAAATGATTTTTTCATCATTTTCTATGAAAGTCTACAAATAATAACGCAAATTGTATGACAGCGTCACCTAGCGTTAATTTTAGGTAAAACATAATATCAAAAATGGATTCCCCGACCCCATAAACATAAATATATCACATTTCTCCCAGATAGTAAAAATATATAGCCATTAATTTATCAAAATTGTAATGAGTTTTTCTCGTTAGCCAGGGTTCCAAAATCACAAATTTCAAATGCTTGTAAAAAAAATTCTAGCAGTGAACCAAAAAAATCCGTTGGAGGTTTTGTTATGGACAATGTCAGCTATCATTTGTATTTGGTCTCATCCCATTCGGATTTTGGTTGTTGCACTGTGTTTCCAGTCACTTTTTTTGTCCATTAAAAAAAATATTTTTCACAAATTGTAAATTCTGTTTTTTTTGTTTTATTCTGTTTGTTTATTAAAAACAACTCAAATCGAATCAAGTTTTTTGGTCATGTAAACACCATGATTCATAAACACGATTCAGAAAGCGAAGCAGGTGATTTAAGTCGTCGTGGAAACATAGTACATGTAAACCCCCTACAACGCGGTTTCCTATAACGCGTTTTCGCTGCAACGCTGTTCCCAAAATGCGGAATTTTTTTTATAACGCTACTCATACAACGCGATTTTTACGAAAAATTTTTTTAAATATTTACTATTTTATTTTGAAAAAGGTTTTCTTGCCCAAATAAAGTTCTTTGCATTTTGTCCATACTTTGATACCTATCTTTTTTATAGCATTGCCACCCTACACTTGAACATGTGTTTACAAACTGCCCGTTTATTTAATTCATTGCTTCGTTCCTGACGTAGAAAATTATCTAAAAAAGAACTTAGCATTTAAAGTTTTACTATTTTTAGATAATGCGCCATTTACGACAGATTTAAGTCATCCTAATGTTCAAATCGAATTTTTACCGCCCAACACCACATCTCTATTACAGCCTTTAGATCAGGGCATAATAGTAGCATTCAAAGCTTTCTACATTCGGAAATCCTTTGAGGTAATATTAGAGAAGATGGAGTCAGTAAATAGTATTTCGGTTAAAAAAGTCTGGAAACAATTTTAAATTCCGTTGAAATTGTTGATGCGTCACTTAAAGAAATTCGTCCTTCAACACTAAAAGCTTGCAGGAAACCACTAATACCGGAAATTGACGTTCAGGGCACTGTTTCTACACCAATAGAAGATGAATAAAGGAACATAGTGAGATTGGCGCATGCAGTAGAAGGTGATGGATTTGATGAAATAACAATGGTTGAAGCAGATTTAGTGGCAATGACAAATGAAGAATCAGTTGGAGATAGCTCTGATGATCTTTCCGATGTTGAAAATAAAAACTTTTCACTAAAAAACATCGAGAAAGTTTTAAATATGGCAAAGCAGTTGAAGAACGACCCTTTAAGTGACAGAGTAGAAATATTTAAACGAAATCTTCAAAACAATTTAGCTCCCTATCAAGAAATTTATAAAGATTTGCAAAATAAGAGAAAACAAACTTCAATGCAAGATTTTTTCAAACCAATAATCGTCAAAAGGATGCCCGAATCTGATAGTGGATCAAGCTCAGATTTTGAACTAGTACTAAGTGATGAGGAGGAGTAAAAAGTTATAGTTCTATTTTGGCTTTAATTTATTAAATCTTTCAACTTGAATATTTTATGTAGAATTTTTTTTTTTTTTTTTTATACATTTAATTTATTTATTGAATCTTCAGAAATGAAATGACAATAAGTTTTCGAATCTTAGTACTAAAAGAAAATAATAAGTCCAGCCAGTGCTAGACAAAATATTATGATACTACAAAAAATGTATATCCACTGATCCAGTCATCTGTTTTGCGCTTGAGTTAAAGCAAGGGTATCCCTCCTTCTCAACCGAACATGGCCAGTAAAGTTAAGGATGTCTCGTGCAAGTGGGTTTGGATGGTGTTCAAGTTTGCTGACATATTTTGAGGCGTGTTTTGTAAATTCGACTTTCACCAAAGGAATGCCGAGATCTTTGTGGATTCGAGAATTTTTAACATACCATGGAGCTGCAGTAATTGTACGTAGAATCTTATTTTGACCCCTTTGAATTTTTTCAATGTTGGATGCTGAGGCAGTACCCCATAATTGAATTCCATAACACCAGATTGGCTTTAGAATTGCATTGTACAACAAAAGTTTGCAATCCAATTTTAATGTAGAATTTCTGCCGATTAGCCAATTAATTTGCACTGCTTTTAATCTCATCTGGGTAAGTTTTGCGTCGATATGAGACTTCCAAGTTAAACGACGATCGAGGTGGATTCCGAGGTATTTGACTTCATTGTGTTGCGGGATAATTTGATTATTTATTCTGATGAACGAGCATGTATCTTTTCGCAATGTGAAAGTTATATGAATACATTTCTGTTCGTTAACCCTGATTTTCCAAAGCTCCAGCCAATTCTCTAGTTTATAAACATATTTCTGCAAGTTCTGTGATGCTATTTGATGGTCCTTATGAACGCTAATAAAGGCTGTATCGTCTGCAAAAGTTGAAGTATGTATTATGGGGTCTAACGGCATATCGGATGCATAAATCAAATATAAAGTTGGACCCAGTATGCTACCCTGGGGTACTCCTGCTTCAATTGGCTGAGCGGGGCTTAAAAAATCGCCTTCTTTGATTGTAAATTTGCGACCATATAAATAACTTTTCATAAGTTTGTGGGTGTTAGCAGGCAGAGTTAATTTAATTTAATTTTATGCATTAAACCTTCATGCCAGACTTTGTCGAACGCTTGCGACACATCAATGAAAAGGGCGGAGCAGTATTTTTTCTCTTCAAACGACTGTCTTATCACATTTACCAATCTGTGTGTTTGTTCGATGGTACTGTGTTTAGCTCTGAACCCGAATTGGTGATTTGGGATACATTGAGTGTCGTTCAGAATTGGAATCAACTTAGCCAATAACAATTTTTCAAACAGTTTTGAAATTGTCGGCAGTAGACTAATTGGCCTATATGACTCTACTTTAGTGGGGTCCTTCCCTGGCTTAGGAATCATGGTAATCATAGATACCTTCCAATCTGCAGGATAGTATTCTAGGCGTAAAATAGCATTAAAAATAAATAGGATAATTCTTTTAGCTACACGAGGTAACTCCACAAGCATTTTGTTGCTGATTTTATCCATACCTGGAGCTTTTTTAAGATTCAGAGTACCAATAGCGCTTTGAACATCATTAAGGCTAAGTCTTAGAGGTACAGGAGGTCTAATAACGAGTGGAGGCAAATCAGATGCATTATTTGAGTTGTTTATAGTAAACACTTTTCTCAAATAATAATTTTTGGAATCGTGAAGACATTAGCTTTCATTTGATACCCATATTGTCTACGTAGGTGGGCCGGGTCGTTTTTCGACTGCCACGCCCATAGGGGGCGTGAGCCCCTTTTTTCATTATGATTTTCGTACTCCTGGGAACATTCTGAAGGGGATGGCATATTTAGATTTTTTCTCTAGGGGTGTCCCCCATAAACTGAAATTCAGCCAAAATAGAACTTTTTAAATCCCATCACTAAAATTCCTTTAAAGTCGCAAATGAACTCAAGATGTTTACCCCCTTATTCATAAAAACTTACAACAGGTGTTTATAAAGCAAATTTTGTATGGAAATTTGCTTTATAAACATCTTATAAATCTGTTGTAAGTTTTATGAATAAGGGCATTAGTGTTGCGGTTTATGACTTATTGTACTTTAAAATGACTAGTTCTTCGATACCTTAGCGGATTACAAAGAATAAAATAATCAGTTGCAATGCATCCTTACCATCCCATAGTGTAATTATTATTTATTATGTTTGCACATACATATGTATGTATGTAAGTATAAATGTATGATTGAAAGCACATACTTAAATATGTATGTAAATATTTACAAAAAATTAATTACTACGCACAAAGTTACATGAAACTTTCGTCGTTGTCATTATTATCGGGATTGGTGTTTGATTCTTTAATAATACCACTAAATCTAATTGGAATCGTGTTTCGATATGATCTTTCAATGGGACTTGGATTCTCACAAAGGGTTGAGCTCATGTCCGATTCGTTGCGAGAGTTGTCACTAATTTTTCGTGTTCCACTTGAATTGCTTTCGGGATCACTTTCAAAGCTAACCTTCTTTTGCGTTTTGGCATCCTCTTTGAGAATGGACCGAGTGTTTTTATGCTTTACAAGTTCGTAAGCACAGGTGTAGAGGAACGTGTACTGCGCTAAAGTCTGTACCATTTTCATACGCTGAAAACGTAGTTTCTTAACGGTTTCGTAAATATTAATTTTTGATTCATTCTTGAGACGCTGCATAATGATGTCGAGACCAATAAATGTACCAGTGCGGCCGACCCCTGCACTGCAGTGGACCACAATGGGCGAGTAACTGGGTACTTTCTCAACCTTAACTTTCCGTATGAATGTAATTAAATGTGTGGGATCTGTGGGACAACCGTGATCTGGCCACTTCTTAAAATAAAAGTGTACAACTTTTTGTTTCAGTCCAAATGTTTCATGTGTAACCGACAGCTCAGTGCGATCATAAAGATCGAATGAATCTTTTTTCTTGACTATGGCATTGATGCCTTTTGATTTCAAGGGAAAATATTCGTGACATTTTATCTGCAATATAAAAAAACGATAAAACATATTAAGCATATCTACATACATATAAAGTTGCTTAACTACATACAATATCGCCTTCTCTAAACTGGGTGACCATCACAATAACTCTAACATTATGTTGTAACACCATACGCCAGAAGTCTTTGGTGCTTTCTGGCTTAGGACCTTGGGTTGCAATATACTCTTTACGCCTCCGGTAACCCTAAAAAATTAGATTGTATTCAAAGTGTGTATGTACCTAAATTAATATAGTGTGATGCTAGTTGATGCTTTCAAAATCTTGTGATCATAGCACTGTGAAACTTACATCTATAAACGAAGCATTGATATAATCGGATCCATCCGCATCGATATCCAAAATGACACGATTTTTATCATCTAAAGTAGAAGAAAATACGATTGATGTAAATAAATGCATATATATGCAAATAATTGTCATGTTTACATGGAAAAATATCGGCATAACGATTTTTGTTGTAACCCATTTCAGAAGCGGAGTAACTTAGATCCAAAGCAACGGCCGTTAATTCTTTGAATTCTCTTGCAATTTTTTCTGGCTTCGAAAGTTCGCGATAGAAAATAGCAAAGTTTTTTCCTATTATATCACCAAATGAGTCCTCTATGCCATGACAGGATTCACGTTGCCTTCCAAGAGTTAAACAATAACAATAAATAAATTATAAACAATTCAAGTGAAGTCAAATCAATAAGAGAATAAACAATTATTATACACTATAAAGAAAGCCCCAACCGCATACAATACGTTCACGTCAACTAGAGCTGAGAGCTGCGTAATGGTTAAACAAAAGTAACTAATTATATCACTATATTATCCCACAATTTATATATTAACCACTTTTAAAAATGTTTTACTTTACTGTCATTAGTAGTTGAAGCGAAAGCATTGTATGGGCTTGGCCCTTAAGAACAATACCATTTAATTCGTTTTGTCACCCATAAATAGACAAACCCAGCTACAAAAGCCAATAACAAACAACTCGAAACACTTGCTAATATAATGGTCAATTCAATTAAAGCATCTGTTCTAAATTCCAGAATTGCAGCATCATTGTATCCCGATTTCGTAAACAAGCGAATAACTAAACTGTACTCGGTATCTTAAATAAGAAAGAATACGATTATGAATTGAATACAATTTACTTTAAAATTACCTGGCTTGAGGGGACCATTACAATATGCGCTAGATGAGCCAACGCAATCTTCAGTTCCAATGACAAACTCTATTTCGGTATTTGAGGCAGATCTTCTAGAACGTGGGTTCCAATGTGCCTGAGTGGTTTGGTATTGTGTAATGCAATCGGAATTTTTGTCCTCATAAACATTGTTCCAAGATTTTGTTGTAGGCCACTCTAAAATTGTATTCATTGCACCATATTTCAATTGTACTTTATGACAATCCTTGAAAAGAAAATTGTAAAGATCGTAAAAAATAAAGAAATAAGAAAGTTTTACCTTTTGTGATAACAATAGAGCCACATACATAATTGTGCCTGATTTGGATTCTAAGATATCAGCAGGGAAACGTACAATGGCCGTTTTAGATGGATTGCTATTTTCATAGGCCTCGACACGCGATTTATTTATATCGGAAATGTCCAGCTTAAAAGGAACTGAGAATTTATTCAGATGTTAAAATGAATCAAAACCAATAGTTAGATTTAAACAAACTTACTTCCAGAAGGTGCATCAAATTTATCTTTTACAGCTGCACTGAAAATATCAACGTCTATTGTTTTCACAGAAACTGAAATATTGTAACTATATTCGGGTCTCAAATTTGTCTCATTAAATGTGATAACTCCATTACTCGTAAAGTCTGCCTTAAATTCTCTTTGGAAATGCACGGTATCATAATCTGTACGGCCTCCCGTAAACTCCAATAGAAAATATTCAATTATACCATTCGATTTGCAAGGAGAGTACCAGCTTAAAATCACATATGCCTTATAGTCCGTATCTGTTTCAGACGGACCATTTGGCGAGGATTTTAAATTTGTTATCGGATCAGAAACTGACGGATTGCAGAAATAAGTAAATTTATTACCAAAATAATTATGTATGTATGTTTTTAAAGAGTAAATCATTCTTACCCCACGGTTTAGTGGTAACCACATTAGGCGATGTATACTCCCCAATGCCAAACTCATTCTTAGCTGCTACTTGTATGCTGTATCTAGTGTAAGGTCTTAAATCATTAAATAACAATTCCAACACCGACGATTCTCGGCTAACAGGATCTGATGAATATCCGGGGCATCTGCTCGGAATATTATATCCTGCCTCCACATATTGAAAATACAAAATATATAAACTGATAATGCCATTTGGATAGACCGGAGGTATCCATGTGAATGATAGCGAAGAATTTGTTTGGGTCTTAACTCTCAACTGCTGTGGTTTATTGGGAACTGTTCAATGAGTATGATTATTAGTAATGGTATCGATTTAACTATAGGTTCATTCCAAACTCTTTCAGTATAATTTGTCTACTCTTAGCTACACATTATATGACGTATGACGCGCATACTTCATATCAGGCCTTCCAAAGAACCATTTTTATCAAAATAGATTCATTCGTATCTCGTCGTCATCGAAACTTATTATATGAAAAGTAATATTCATTATTTATAAAGTCCTTAAACCTATTCATAAATCATTTATGGTATCTTATAAATTTATATATAAATGGAGCTTCTCGACGGCGTACATTAGAAGATTGAAGTGGTTATCGGTAACGATCATATATTAGCCTTTTGACGTATTGGAGCATTTTTGCAATTCGAGTTGTATTTTATTTTTTCTAATAAGTAATAATACAAAATATTGTGATTAAAATATGTTGGTCCCGACAACAACGCAAATTTGCTCAATAAATACTCTTCCAGGAAAGCACATTACTGCTCATATACAAAAATTATCTTTAACAAAAATTTAGAAATTTTATTCTCCACATACATATTACAATAACTCCTAAATACGTAGGATAAGAGATTTATAAAACAAACCGATGTTTGTTACCTTTGACCTACAATAACATTAAGATGAAGAACTAGGCCAATATTTATTTCATTCGCATGTAAATCCTTATTTAATTAGACTCAAAGTAGTGAAATACCTAAAAGTCAACGCATTTTCAATGAATTTCATGTTGCTATGATGTTCCATTTAAATATTATTTACAAAGAAAATATTATAGGTATCTTTTTAAACACTAACCCCGTTATTCATAAAACTTGTCAAAGGTTTATAACAGGCTTATAAAACAAATTTTCTATGGATATTTACTTTATAAGCTTGTTATAAACCCTTGATAAGTTTTTATGAATTAGACTGTAAATAAATATTTTACTGAAATAACGTTCCAAAGTTATTCGATCCTGAAGATTGCTAATTTAGCTCATAAATTCGCGAAAATTATATGTTATACGTATGACTTTATTATTTTATCTGACTTCAACATTTAATTTAGTTTTACTTTTTCAATACTTTGTTATTTTTGCTTCAATTACAATGATTCCATTTCTTAATTTAATATTATCTTTATATTATATAATTTCTGATTTTATTAGCATTACACACATTATTATGCACTTTTATGACTTTTATCAGTGATTATCGTGGAAGGTCCAAAGATTTAACAATGAATATGGTTAGAATTTTGGCTAACTATAAAAGAGGTTTTAAAATTGTACACATAAATGCACAAAGTTTAAATAATAAATTGGATGAATTTAAAATTGTTTTTGAGAACTCTGGTATTGATGTTATTTGTGTTTCGGAAACATGGCTGTTAACATCAACCCCAGATAATAATATATGTATGTCCCAATGGGTACAAGGTATTTAGAGATGATAGAGGAAGTCACGGTGGCGGTGTGGCCATTTTTACTAAGAATAGCATTTCTTGCATATGCAACAAGTCATCTTTGACATACAGTACAACTGAGCAAGCGGTTGAGTTTATATTTATTGAAATTTCTTCATTTGACAAAAAGATGCTGGTAGGTTGTGTTTATAGGCCAAATAAGAGAATACCATTAACTGTTTTGTATTCAACACTAGAAACTCTCGTGTTTCAGTTATCGTGTCTTTAAGCATCTAGATTTTAATATTTTATATGAATATTGTTCCCATATTGCCTGGAATGATATCTATATTATGTACACCGTTGATGAACAATCTTCATTTCTGGAACACAATATTCAATATCTTTTGGATCAAACAGTACCACTAAAATATAAAAAAAACAGTACATACTCAAAAACCATGGTTTTCAAATTCTGTTAAGAATACAATACAATTGAGGGACTTAGCATATGACAGGTGGAAAAGATTTAAAACTCCTGAACTAAAATTACAATATTCCAATGCCAGGAAAAATGTAAATAAAAATATTAAACAGGCAAAAACTGAATATTATTCCAAACGCTTTGACTCAGCAATCAATTCTCAACAAACTTGGAATATCATTCGCGAAATAGGAATTGGCAATACTAATAATCGTACAGATTGTAATGTGGATGCAAACATGTTTAACAGAACTTTCACTGCCATACCTGTAGCACAGGCAAATCCCACTTTTTTAATTTTTCCTCAAGCTCGCCAAATACAAATACTGGAATAATTAGTGAACATTTCCATTTTACGTGCGTTACTCAATATGACGTTATTTCAACAAGCTCTTTGATAAAATCAAATGCAGTAGGAATTGACGACATACACCCGAAGTTTATAAGATTACTTTTACCTGTGATTCTACCGTATGTTACTTATTTATTTAATACTATTATAATTTCAAGTACGTATCCGTTAAACTGGAAACACGCAAAAATTACACCATTACCTAAAACGAATGGAGAATATAGACCGATAGCTATCTTGTGTTTTCTATCGAAGGTTTTAGAGAAGCTCTTTTATAAACAAATGATGGAATATATTGATACTCATAGTTTACTTTCCAGCACGCAATCGGGGTTTCGTCAGAATCACAGCTGCGTTACGGCTCTTGTGGAGGTTAGCGAAAATATACGTCAAGAATTAGATGAAGGTAGTATGAATTTTTTAGTACTTCTAGACGTTCGATACGGTAGACCATGACATACTCATTAAAAAACTATACCACTTTTTTCGGTTTAGCGACACTTCTACTAAACTTATATATTCGTATCTTACGAACCGCACACAATCGGTGTTTGCGAACAATACATGGTCAGATAGCGTATCCCTTAATAGAAGAGTACCTCAAGGCTCTATTTTAGGACCACTCTTATTTTCATTATATATAAATGATTTGCCAAACCAACTCTCTAAATGCAGATGATTTGCAACTTACTCTAAGTAGCTCTGTTCAAAATATAGCTTCAGGAATATTGTCTCTAAATGAGGATTTAAACAAAATTTACCTCTGGGCTTGTGCAAATGGACTCTGTTTGAATTCACACAAATCTAAATGCATTGTGATATGTAAAAGGAGCTTAAATCGTTACATTTCTGAAGATATTGTTTTAAATGGCGAAAAAATTGAAATTGTTAATTCAGCGAAAAATCTCGGTATAATCTTCAATAGCAATCTGACATGGACTGATCATATAAACTCACTGGTTGGTCAAACATACATAAAGTTACGAGCTCTCTGGTCTACACAATATTTTACACCAATAAGAATAAGAACCTTACTAGCCAAGACGTGTCTGATTCCTTCTCTAATTTATGGGTGCGAGTTGTTTGGAAGCTGTGATTCAAGTAGTAAAAGTAAGCTTAATATATTGTTTAACAACGTAATAAGATATGTGTATGGATTGAGAAGGTTTGATCATGTTTCTGCTGTTTCCAATAAACTTTACGGAGTTTCACTTGATAGCCTATTAAAAATTCGTATTCTTGTATTCTTGCACAAAATAATAAATACTCAAACCCCCAAATATATATTTGAAAAAATACGTTTCTTCCAATCGTCTCGAAATCGAAATATTATAATACCTCGACACCAATACCTAGTGTCTATTTTTTTTTTGCATTTAATTATTTATTGAATCTTTATATGAGTCATTCCATGTCAAACGGTACGAATTTGGGAAAAAATTTAACGCAATGATTCAGATTTTTATGGAAATTTGCAGATTTAATCCTCTACAAATTCTACTTCATCCCCGATGAGAAAAAAAAATATGAAAATTGTTTTTCAAAAGTTATGACCAATTGAACTTTGGTGAAATGGCGATTTTTTCAAAGAGGTGTGTTCATTCAATCATGTAACTCCTGAAATACTGGACCAATTTTAATGTGCTGTACCTTGTTTTGAAGGTAATATCAACTTCTTCTAAAATACCAAAGCGGTATGACATATCCCCATAGCATTTTTTAAAGTTTGTATCATTTTCATCCTTTTATTTCGATTTTCAAACTGATTACATCTTTTTTTTTTAAATTTTGAGGGGGTGTTCTTATAGGTCTTTTTTACAGACTGTGTGAGTTTTGAAGTGGTGAAATAATGCGTTCTATTTTTAATGATTTTTTACCTTTTGCACGAGCAACAAAAATTTCTGTGAATATAGAAAAAAATATATTTTTCAATAGTTTATTAGATACAAACAACAACAAAAAACAAAGAAAACGTAGTTCAGTAATGTGTAATATTTACAGTAAAAAAGAAAACAAAAAAAATAGAGTAAAGAAATAAATGTTATACCGTTGTATCGTCTTAATACAGTACTGCTCAGAAGATGATGTTGTCTGAACTTTAATTTTTTATCGGGTTGTGGAATGAATGCGTGGTAGCCAAGAGTTTCAGAAATTATTTTCGCTTTGTCAAAGCGCTTCTTTAGGTGTTTCACCCTATCTTCATATTAATAGTTATTAAAGAACTCCGTATGAATATTCTTGACGTTTTTATTAAAAAAATGCTATGGGGATATGTCATACCGCTTTAGTATTTTAGAAGAAGTTGAAATTTCCTTCAAAACAAGGTACAGCACATTAAAATTGGTCCAGTATTTCAGGAGTTACATGCGATTGAATAAACACACCTCTTTGAAAAAATCGCCATTTCACCAAAGTTCAATTGGTCATAACATTTGAAAAAAAAATTTTATATTTTTTTCTTTAAACACGTATAAAATATTTTTAAGAGAAGAATGCATACACAAACTGCCGAAGCAATCCAAGTTAGTGATGTAAAAAATACGTACCGTTTGACATGGAATGACTCATATATGAAATGACAATAAGTATTCAAATCTTAATACTAAAAAGAAAATAATAAGCCCAGCCAGTGCTAGACAAAAATTTTTATGATACTAAAAAAATTTCACATCAACTGATCCAGTCATCTGTTTTGCGCTTGAGTTAAAGCAAGGGTATCCCTCCTTCTCAACCGATTGTGGCCACTAAAGTTAAGGATGTCTCGTGCAAGTGGGTTTGGATGGTGTTCCAGTTTGCTGACATACTTTGACGCATATTTTGTAAATTCGACTTTTACTAATGGCACGCCTAGATCTTTGTGGATTCGAGGATTTTTAACATACCATGGAGCTGCAGTAATTATACGTAGAATTTTATTTTGCCCCCTTTGAATTTTTTCAATGTTTGATGCTGAGGCAGTACCCCATAATTGAATTCCATAACACCAGATTGGCTTTAGAATTGCATTGTACAACAAAAGTTTGCAATCCAATTTCAATGTAGAGTTTCTGCCGATTAGCCAATTAAGTTGCACTGCTTTTAATCTCATTTGTGTAAGTTTCGCTTCAATATGAGACTTCCAAGTTAAACGGCGGTCGAGGTGAATGCCGAGGTATTTGACTTCATTGTGTTGCGGGATAATTTGACTATTTATTCTGATGAACGAGCAGGTATCTTTTCGCAATGTGAAAGTAATATGAATACATTTTTGTTCGTTAACCCTGATTTTCCAAAGCTCTAGTTAATTCTCTAGCTTATAAACATAATTCTGCAAATTCTGTGATGCAACTTGGTGGTCCTTATGGACGCTGATAAAGGCTGTATCGTCTGCAAAAGTTGACGTATGGATTCCGGGGTCTGACGGCATGTCGGCGGCATAAATCAAATATAAAGTAGGACCCAGTATGCTACCCTGTGGCACATCTGATTCAATTTTCTGAGCGGTACTTAAAAAATTGCCTTCTTTGATTTTAAATTTGCGACCGTATAAATAACTTTCCATGAGTTTATGGGAGTTATCAGGCAGAGTTAATTTAATTTTGTGCATTAAACCGGCATGCCAAACTTTGTCGAACGCTTGGGACACATCAATGAAAAGGGCGGAGCAGTATTTTTTGTCTTCAAACGACCCTCTTATCACATTTACCAATCTGTGAGTTTGTTCGATGGTGCTGTGTTTAGCATCAGATTCGTTATTATTTGAGTTGTTTATAGTAAACACATTTCTCAAATGGTTAACAAATAATGTCCCTTTCTCGGAATCATTTCTAACCCAGTCACCAGTCGGATTTCGCAAAGGAGGTTTTCCTCTCACTGGTCTTTTTAAACCTCTTGCCGCCCTCCATAACGAGTAGTCAGATTGTGGGGTACTATCAAGACCTTCCAAGTGAGACCGTTCTTTGGGTTTCTAAGAAATGTCTTAGTATATCTCTGCATTCCCGTAGCCTAGCTTTCAGTTCAGGAGACCTGTAAATTTGCTTCTTTTTTCTGATAGGAGATGTTCGAGTTCAGAGAAATAAGTTCTGTTTGTCCTATTTCTACATTCAACATGATAAGTGGAAGCGTGATGCACAGCTCGTCGAAGGTCCTTGGTAAAGTTGCCAATCGACTCATCAATATCGTCGGTAGTTCTCAACACAACAATTTCCGTGCAATGAGAACTTAAATACTTTTTGTATTTTATCCAACTTACTCGGGTCTTAGTCATGTTCATAAATGGGGAACCACACACTTGAGGGAAATGCATTGAAATGATAGTAGGAGAGTGATCTGAGGACAAGTCCAGTGAAGGATCCACTTGCATCCATTCTACAGGGATATTTTTCACTACTCCAAAGTCAATAACATCGGGAATCTTCCGTCTGTCCGTCGGCCAATAGGTGGGATGTCCACTTGAGAGTACATCTAAGCCCATTTTAGCAATGGTGTTGAAGAGTACGCGACCCTTTGGGGTTACCAGACGTGAATTAAAGAAGTTATGGTATTGGTGTTCTTTTATTGAAAATCGAGGCGGCGAATAAATTGATGATAAAACAAATTTGTATTGACAGAATTCAATGCAAATGTTTGTTGCTTGGAGGTAATCCTCACTTATGTTATTCATTAGATAATGCTTTATTCTGTTCTTTATAAGAATTGCCAAACCTCCACAAGCTCTTCCGCGGGGGTCTTTAGTATCGTAGAACACGTAGCCATTAATTTTGAAGTACCCTGTCGACGTCAAGTGAGTTTCAGCAATCATCATAACATCAATCTGCTTATCCATCAGGAAGTATTCCAGTTCATTTTTATGTTGGCGGAGGCCGTTCGCGTTCCAGAAACAAATTTTTAAAGAAATCATTTCTTTAACATGGCTTGCAAGATAGTGGATTGCATTTTCAGCATTTCCTGCATCATGGATGTCATGGTGGTCGTAAAAGTGTTCATAGTTTGGACAAGTGTCTGCAATGTTGTCTCTAGATTGTTGATTGTTGCATATTAGATTTAACCACGTTTGCGTAAGAAACTTGTCTAGAATTAGGAGCGTTTTCGTGAGTAGTTGGTCGTACAATTTGAGGAAAATTCATACTCGACGTGAAATTAGGTAGTTGATGATGATCAGGTAATACTGCCGACTTATTGGTCCGTATGCCCTTCAAGTAAGTATAAACTGGACAATCTCTATAATTTGCGGTATGATTTCCTCCGCAGTTACTACATTTTTTCATTTTTACGTCAGTTTTGGACTTATTACATTGAGCAGTTGCATGTAGTTCCCCACACGCAACACAAACAGACGGCAATTTACAGTACGCTTTGGTGTGGCCAAATTCTTGACAATTAACACACTAGACGGGTCCAATACGCTTATGCGGTTCCTCCACGGTAATTCTACGATGCAGAAGATAAATGAGATTGTAGATTGGATGGGACTCGTTTTTCTTTAAGACAACATCTCCAGGTTCCAATTCTACCCTGAACATGGGCTGTCTGAATGGCACTTTTATGTACATGCCGCTCGTCTTTGGAACAATCTCCCACGAAATCAACAAATAAATAGTAATGCTAATAGTTGCAGAAATTTTTTATATAACTTTTTCACGTAAGATGTTATCAATATAGGGTTTTCTGTAACTAATTTGTTTATGCTCATGATAAAATTGAAATGAAAAAAAAAAATTCAATAAATAAATAAAAAAATACAGTCGAACTTCTCTATAGTGAACTTCTATACAATGAAGCTCTCCCTATTATGAATTGATTTCAAACACACAACTTTTTCCGTTCCAATTTCATTGTTTTTGATCTCCTTATAATGAATTTCCATACAATGAAGTTTTCTATACAATGAAGCAATTTTGCAGGTGTAATATTTGACTCACATGCGTTTTTGTCTCCATATAATGAATTTTTCAAACAATTTTCTGTTACGCATACTAACAACTCTGTGTACCGAGAAAGATGCCACATATAATGAGGGGATTCCCAAAAGAGGAAAATAAGAACAAAAAAAAGAAGAAAGCCACATCAATAACAATTTTGACATCAGTTGCCGGTGGAAGAAAAATGGAAAAGTGTAACCCAAACTAATATGCCTAATTATTTTAAATAAAAAGTGGGGGAAAATATAATTTCTGTATAATGAAGTTTCTATATAATGAAGTGATTTTCTGGTCCCGGCAAGATTCATTATAGGGAAGTTCGACTGTATAATGCGCAGTTAAATGTCTGACCTTGAAAAGAAAGTCAAAAAATATACTAATTTAAAACTGCATTTTTTTGGCCGATAAAATTTGGAATGACCCTAAATGCATTTTAAAACAGTTAGAGTATTTTAGAGTGATATAACTTACAGTAGGATTCAGTCTTTTGTACAAATGTCTTATTCGCTGACCAACCGGCAATATTAAAGAACGATGTGTTACACACATATTCGGTAAAAGGTGACAGAGGTCCGATTTCTGCATTAAAAAGAATTACCAATTGACCTTTGACGTATTTTTCTGCAAACTAAAAATCATAAATTCGTTTATAAATATTTACATATATTTTCTTATTGGAAAAACGTCTCATATTGTAAAAACATTTTTCGAGATAAGCACAACATTAGACGAAAGTTCACTTGACCTTATGTTAAGTTTAAATAAAATAATACAACTTTTATCTTTAGTCAAATATTCATTTCATCAATTTGAACAGACAGTCGCACTGTAAAGTCTGCATACCACCTTGAAAAATGAGGTTTTCAGTTATCTCTGAACAAGCTAATAATAAAGTTTATTTTAAACAAATTCAATCTACTCTTAACAACAAACATAAAATAAATTGTGACCAAATATTTTTTTCCACAAGCATTTTCATATTAACAAAAATAATAATTATAAATATACAGCCCAATCATGAATAAAAATTCCGCGGGAGTTTTTTCCCTTTTTATTTTTTTAACATTGAATTTAAATTGGAAAAATGAGAAAAGGGAAAACAACTCCCGCGGAATTTTTATTCTTGATTGGGCTGATATATTATACTAGCTAAACCCGGTGTGCTTCGCTACCCCCCCCCCCCCACGTTATTAAATAAAATAAAACGTATTTATATATTTACAAACATTTATTTATTTAGCTTTAATGTTTTTTATTTTTGCAATGCTTTAGATATACAATATTTTTAGTTTATCCATCAGGAGCAAACACATATACACGGGATATCAACCTTGAGCTTTGTTAACAGTCATCTTAAATGCTAATTGAACAGGAAAATTTTTTTTAAAATCGAATAGTAAATCTGTTGGTAGCATTGGAATGCGTAGCAAAAGTACATCTGTACCTTTATATTTTCCTGTTATAATGGTCGCTTCTATTAAATTATTTCTCAGTTTTTTTTACTGCAAGTCGAGAGCCATTGAAAGCCTGGTGATCGATATTACGCAGTAAAATAATTGGCACTCCAATTTTAAGTTGTAGCACATGTGGTGGAAAGCCTGGCACATCGAGTGAATTTAAGAACTCAACAGGATAATTAACAACCTTACGGGTTGCTTGATAAGTCAAGAATTTATTATTTCGTAAGAATATCCTATTGTGAAAATTTAATGACGATCGTTCCAGTAGTTAAGACTATATTATGATTTTTGATTTTCCCATAAAGGGGCGTGGTCCCACCCACTTTTCTCCTGGTACGTATTCCTAATTATGTCAATACCATATGTACCACATCTCATTGACGTATGTAGGTCAAAAAATGCCCAAAATATGGCGATTTAAATTTTTGGGTTATATGGGCGGTGCCACCCCCGTTTGTACAATCAAAACTTCATATAGCCTACACAGCCGCACACTCAGTCTCGTCTCATCGAACTGTTCGGACGTATTATTTTTAGTGCGGCTGGATTTTCGGTGAAAAAATCGTAATAGGTGAAAAAGTGTAATAGCTTGAAATAAAACAAAAAAGTGAAAAAATAGCTCGTAATAGGTTAAAAAAATCTACGGTAATATCGGTAATTAAAAAAAAAACACTAAAAATCGCATAAAAATTGTATGAGTGTTCCTCTCAGATGTAATTCTGAGAAAGAGCTTAGCTCGACTAGAAAAACTAGATGGGTCTCTGAGCAAGAATCCTTAAAAAAATCTCTGGAGAATTTTCTCACTACAAGAGCCGTAGAACGGCGTCGTTCCTGTTCGCCCAATATAGTGATTTCAACAGATCAGAAAACATCATCTTCACCAAATAGTGCAGTCAAACCCAAAAAACAAGTAGGTATGGATAAGTACATCACCGTTCTCAGGCGACAGAGGACCCCGAAGTCTGCTCAAGTGTCATCAAATGCAAAAGCTCCTAAGACTGTGAGTAATGATCAAAATAGGTTTGCTCTCCTCCAGACGGATGAGCCAGAACTTCCGAAGAAGACGTTTAACCCCCCACCAATTTATCTGAGAGAGCCGACTTCCAGTAAATTGGTACAAGGAATTGTTGCTGTAATAGGTGAAAACATGTTTAGCGTAACCTCAATGAAACATGGAAATATCTGCGAGACAAAGATACAAGTGAATAGGGAAGATGATTTTCGAAAATTGTCCAACCAGCTGGAAAGGGAGACTAGGGATTTCTATACCTACCAACTCGAAAGCGCAAAAGGACTCCAAGTCGTTCTAAAAGGTATAGACCCATGTGTTGATCCTGCGGAGATAAAGACCGGTTTAATGGACAAAGGGTTCAAAATCAAGAGCGTAGTGAATATTAGAAACCGTGAAAAGATCCCTCAGCCCATGTTCAGGGTAGAATTGGAACCTGGAAATGTTGTCTTAAAGAAAAACGAGTCCCATCCCATCTACAATCTGATGTACCTTCTGCATCGTAGAATCACCGTGGAAGAACCACATAAGCGTCAGGGACCCGTCCAGTGTCTCAACTGTCCAGAATTTGGTAACACCAAGGCGTATTGTAAATTGCCGACAGTTTGTGTTGCGTGTGGGGAGCTACATGCAACTGCTCAATGCGATAAGTCGAGAACTGACTCAAAAATCAAAAAATGCAGTAACTGCGGAGGTAATTACCGCAAATTATAGAGGTTGTCTAATTTACACTCATTTGAAAGGCATAAGAACCAACAAGACGTCAGTATTGCCTAATCATCCTCAACAGCCAAATTTAGCATCGAGTGACAATTTCCCTCAATTATTACGGTCCACTAGTCATGTAAACGCGCCTAGTTCTAGACAAGTTTCTAACGCAAACGTCGTTAAATCTAATATGCCAGGTCTGGAGCAGGAACCTAAACCCCAATATTCTGAGCCGCATATCAACAATCTAGAGACAACATTGCAGACACTTGTCCAAACTATGAACACTTTTACGACCACCATGACATCCATGATGCAGGAAATGCTGAAAATGCAATCCACTATCTTGCAAGCCATTTTAAAGAAATGATTTATTTTAAAATTTATTTCTGGAACGCGAACGGCCTCCGCCAACATAGAAATGAACTGGAATACTTCCTGATGGATAAGCAGATTAATGTTATGATGATTGCTGAAACTCACTTGACGTCGACAGGGTACTTCAAAATTAATGGCTACGAGTTCTACGATACTAAAGACCCCCGCGGAAGAGCTTGTGGAGGTTCGGCAATTCTTATAACGAACAGAATAAAGCATTATCTAATGAATAACATTATCTAATGAATAACATAAGTGAGGATTACCTCCAAGCAACAAACATTTGCATTGAATTCTGTCAATACAAATTTGTTTTATCATCGATTTATTCTCCGCCTCGATTTTCAATAAAAGAACACCAATACCATAACTTCTTTAAATCCATTGGAGCTAGATTTTTAGTTGCTGGTGACTTTAACGCCAAACACACATTTTGGGGTTCACGTCTGGTAACCCCAAAGGGTCGCGTACTCTTCAACACCATTGCTAAAATGGGCTTAGATGTACTCTCAAGTGGACATCTCACTAATTGGCCGACGGACCGACGGAAGATTCCCGATGTTATTGACTTTGGGGTAGTGAAAAATATCCCTGTAGAATGGATGCAAGTGGATCCTTCACTGGACTTGTCCTCAGATCACTCTCCTACTATCATTTCAATGCATTTCCCTCAAGTGTGTGGTTCTCCATTTATGAACATGACTAAGACCCGAGTAAGTTGAATAAAATACAAAAAGTATTTAAGTTCTCATTGCACGGAAAATGTTGTGTTGAGAACTACCGACGATATTGATGAGTCGATTGGCAACTTTACCGAGGACCTTCGACGAGCTGTGCATCACGCTTCCACTTATCACGTTGAATGTAGAAATAGGACAAACAGAACTTATTTCTCTAAACTCGAAAATCTCCTATCAGAAAAAAGAAGAATGAGAAGAGAGTGGCAAATTCACAGGTCTCCTGAACTGAAAGCTAGGCTACGGGAATGCAGAGATATACTAAGACATTTCTTAGAAACCCAAAGAACGGTCTCACTTAGATCTTACTTGGAAGGTCTTGATAGTACCCCACAATCTGACTACTCGTTATGGAGGGCGGCAAGAGGTTTAAAAAGACCAGTGAGAGGAAAACCTCCTTTGCGAAATCCGACTGGTGACTAGGTTAGAAATGATTCCGAGAAAGGGACATTATTTGTTAACCATTTGAGAAATGTGTTTACTATAAACAACTCAAATAATAACGAATCTGATTTGCCACCACTTGTTATAAGGCCTCCTGTACCTCTAAGACTAAACTTTCGTGATGTCCAAAATGCTATTGGTACTCTGAACTTTAGAAAGGCTCCAGGTATGGATAAAATCAGCAATAAAATGCTTGTGGAGTTACCTCGTGTAGCAAGAAGAATTATCCTCTTTATCTTCAACGCTATTTTACGCCTAGATTACTATCCTGCAGATTGGAAGGTGTCTATGAGCACTATGATTCCTAAGTCAGGGAAAGACCACACCAAAGTGGAGTCTTATAGGCCAATTAGTCTACTGCCGACAATTTCAAAACTGTTTGAAAAATTGTTAATGACTAAGTTGACTCCAATTCTGAATGACACTGAATGTATTCCTAATCATCAATTCGGCTTCAGAGCTAAACACAGCACCATCGAACAAACTCACAGATTGGTAAATGTTATAAGGCATGACGATTTAATGCACAAAATAAAATTAACTCTGCCTGCTACCACCCATAAACTCATGGAAAGTTATTTATACGGTCGCAAATTTAAAATCAAAGAAGGTGATTTTTTAAGTACCGCTCAGAAAATTGAATCAGATGTGCCACAGGGTAGCATACTGGGTCCTACTTTATATTTGATTTATGCCGCCGACATGCCGTCAGACCCCGGAATCCATACGTCAACTTTTGCAGACGATACAGCCTTTATCAGCGTCCATAAGGACCACCAAGTTGCATCACAGAATTTGCAGAATTATGTTTATAAGCTAGAGAATTAACTAGAGCTTTGGAAAATCAGGGTTAACGAACAAAAATGTATTCATATTACTTTCACATTGCGAAAAGATACCTGCTCGTTCATCAGAATAAATAGTCAAATTATCCCGCAACACAATGAAGTCAAATACCTCGGCATTCACCTCGACCGCCGTTTAACTTGGAAGTCTCATATTGAAGCGAAACTTACACCAATGAGATTAAAAGCAGTGCAACTTAATTGGCTAATCGGCAGAAACTCTACATTGAAATTGGATTGCAAACTTTTGTTGTACAATGCAATACTAAAGCCAATCTGGTGCTATGGAATTCAATTATGGGGTACGGCCTCAGCATCAAACATTGAAAAAATTCAAAGGGGTCAAAATAAAATTCTACGGATAATTACTGCAGCTCCATGGTATGTTAAAAATTCTCGAATCCACAAAGATCTAGGCGTGCCATTAGTAAAAGTCGAATTTACAAAATATGCGTCAAAGTATGTCAGCAAACTTGTACACCATCCAAACCCACTTGCACGAGACATCCTTAACTTTAGTGGCCACAATCGGTTGAGAAGGAGGGATACCCTTGCTTTAACTCAAGCGCAAAACAGATGACTGGATCAGTTGATGTGAAATTTTTTAGTATCATACAATTTTTTGTCTAGCACTGGCTGGGCTTATTATTTTCTTTTTAGTATTAAGATTTTAATACTTATTGTCATTTCATATATGAAGATTCAATAAATAATTAAAAGCAAAAAAAAAAAAAAAAAAAAAAATATATAGCCTATTATTCCTTCCAGAGTCACAGTAACATGCTGTGAAAATTTCAGGCAGATCGGTACAAGGGTTTGGCCTCCAATTACAATATTTTAAAAAAGCAGGTGTAAATGTGGGTGTGGTCAAAAAAAGTACCCTATTAATCACACCAGAGTCCCAGTTAAATGCTGTGAAAATTTCAAAAATATCGGTCCAGAGGTTTGGTCTCCTATAAGGTACATACAAACAAACACACATTCAATTTTATATATGTATATAGGTAGATAAAATTCATTTTTTAAACACAGAAGTCAACATTCTTAAAATAAAAAATTTATTTGGCCTAAAAGTAAATAAAACAAGTTAGAGTGCAATATTCGGCTGTGCCGAATCTTAAAAACTCTCTATCTAAATATAATGAGAAATACAAAACTACACTGGTTATAGGACTAGAATATCCTTATTCATTGTTTTTAAATACTAACAGCCTAGCATTTTATACATACGAGTACATATGTATGTATATTGTTTAAAAGATTCATTTCAAATGTTTATAAATTTTATCTTTTTATTTGATCTTAATAACTTTATTTGCAAGAGATATGTGGGTGGCATAGTAGAAACGGACCAATTTAAGTCCATAATAAGCTTCCATAAGCTTCTAAATCCAGTATTCAGTAATGTGAATTGGTTGATATTCATCCCAATAACGTTATTTACCAGAGTTGTTGGTCGGGAGCTATTGCCAAATATGCTTCAAAATTCAGTAGCATATAACAGATACAAGTATAATTTCTGGATTACAATTTCTGATCTGTATAAAATATTGATTCAATATCTAGAATTATTAGACATTATTGAGGGTTAACTTGTTTATCGGAAGTGGTACGTATGTGTGAGCAATTACAAAACATGTGCCGATCTTCTTAAATTTCGAAACAGAGAATTTTATACATTTGAGGATATCCCACTTGAACCTTCAATATAATAATAGTACATTCAAGATACATATTAGTATTAACGTGAATGTCGGAACCTATATGGGGGATATGGTCAAATATGGACCGATACTTTCAAAATCCTGCAGTTTAATTTCGGCAAAAATTTCGTGTAAATTTTTGGGTCAGTATCATTATTTATACGAGATTTATGAGTGTTGAAGTGATTTTCGGAAGAGCGCTTCATATGGTGAATATGGTCAAATATGGACCGAAATTCACAAAGTTCTGTAGTCTGATTTTTGTTTTGCGATTTCTTTTTACATGACACCTATTTTTGCCAAAGTTTGTATTAATATTTAAATTTTATAGGCATTTATTTATCATTAAGCCACATTTCAGGAAGGTTTTTGTATGGGGGCTATGAGAAATCATGCACCTATTCTTACTATTTTCTTCACACTTTCTTCTCTTATCATAAAAATAACGTGTAATGGCAATATCTGCAATATATCGCTGGCTTAACATGTAAAGGCTCTAAGTCCACTTTTTTTAGAAATTGAGATTTTGATGCAGTTGTGTTCAATAAGTAAAAATACATCGATTACAAAAAAAAGATACAGTTATCTCATTTGTTGTTGTTGTTTTGTAGTGATGAGTAAAGGCGCTAAGTCCAATTTATCACATCTTTGTGCAATATCTCACTTCTTCCAATGTTGAAATATCAACTGTTTCGCCCGGAATAGTCTGAGAGTCCAACCAATTGACATAATATTATTTCTCGTTGGCTACACTCTCGTTGTTTTGAGTATCAACACCATTGACAGTCATGACATTAATCGTCATGATGTTACTTATTTGGATCATTAATTTTTTTTAAAAATTTAACAAATTACAATTTTGTAAAAATATTCGCCCTGGCCGTGGAAAAGGCGATTCCAAAGTGACGGACATTCGAGGAATATAATACACACCAAATGGTGAAATTAATTTCAAACTTATATTTCCTGATGAATTGGAAAATATCCAGCAAAAAATAAATGAAAATGTAGTCGTACTAGAGTGGTCGGATTTACACCAACTTCATCAAGAAAAAAGAAAAATAAAGACTAGAAAGTTCAAAGACTTACAATATCTAAAATCCACTTTGCCTACAAAACACCATACATTTTATGACGATTTGCCATACGAATAAAAATAGTCGTCGCCAGTTATCTTACTTTTAAATCCATTAAAAATTTAAATTAATATTACTTTTCTATAACAGCAATGAAATAAGACTAAATAATTTTTGTTTTCATTATGTACAAGTATATACAAATATTCACCCCTATCGTGAATAAAAATTCCACGTGAAATTTGTTCACTTTCACATTTTCCTATTTAAATTCAATGTTAAAAAAATAAAAGTGAACAAATTTCACGTGGAATTTTTATTCACGATAGGGGTGATTGAAATTGAAATTACAATAATCATGTTATTCATATTTTGGAATAAATTCTGTTTCTTTTTTTACAATAATCAAAACAAACTTTAACTTTTTACATATTATTACCTTTTTAAATAACAACAATAAAAAAAGTAACAAAAGTACACTTATATTGTAGTAAGTAAGAAATATAAGTTTTAAGAAAAAGATCTAAGTCCATGAAAACATACAAATTAAGCAACAGAAAAATTAAAAATGAACTTCAAGCCTAATTAATCAAATTTGTATAATAATAATAATAACAAAGAAGAATACATACATATACATTTGTAAAACATATGTAAGAAAATTTCGTTCTAACTCATAACATGTAATAAGAAATATGTTAATTCCCAAATTCTATTTCTCAATAAATGGTGAGTTAAATACATAGACGATGTTTACAAGTAGATCTTGGACAATAAACATTGCTGATGAAGCCCTTGGCAGGGCAGAAAATGCATTTCAGTGTGACATTTGTCTAGAAAAATATAGTTTTCACAATGGTATTCTTCTAGTTATTAATTAAAAAGAGAACTCAAGCCTAATTAAAAATTTTCTCTAATATATAAATATAAAAAGTTCGACATAATATTCTCTAAAAATTGATCCCGTTTATTTTTATTAAATAATAACTGACAAATTAAAAAATTTTTAAAATTCAAAAAAAAAAAAAAAAAATTTTTAATTTGTCAGTTATTATTTAATTTGTTATAATTTGTTAAAAAATTTGTAAAATTAGGAAGAAAAAAACCCTGACGAAGGCACTCAAGGAAGTGCCGAAATATTGGTTTTAAATAAAGTTAAAAAGTTTTTATATTTAAAAGAAAGACCTTAAGCTTGGAAAATTAGTAATAAAATAAATAATAAAGGTCGAATAAAAATACATATTCATTGATATTTCTTTTATTTCGGCTCGAGTTCATTAAATTTAATTTTTCATTGAATTATTTTTACATGAAAATTATTATTCAAATTTATTGATAATTTTCTTGGCTTATGATTCGAACCTGGGTTGTTGGTTGAATTTACATATGTTTCGAGAAACGCCACTTTCTCTTATCAGAATTCTTTACGTTCTCACACTCTGCACCACTGCGGCGCCCTTTAACCAGTATTACTGGTGGTTCGAAATTTGCTGTAATTATAATTTTTCATTTTTATTTTACATGTTGCCTCCTTTTTCTTCAGTTTTTTTCGTATCGTAAGCCAAGAAAAATCGTCAGTGATGGAAAATGGGTTTTTGTTTTTCGTACCAACTATATAAATAAAATGTACTTTTTAGACCTCCATGATACCATTTTTAATATTTGTTAAATAATCATAAAACTTTACCACAAATTTACTTTATCAAAACATTATTGTGTTGATTGTCACGATTATCTAAAAATATTCTTATTTATGAAGGATCGAGTCATTTGCGAAAAATTAACCTTGGTAAATATATATATTTCCAAAATAACTAGAATTATTATTGTAAGAATAAAAGAAATAGAAGAGTTAACTTCTAACGATTTTGAAATCCTGATTAACTACATTTTAAGCTTTAGTTTTTGAATTCAGCCTCAAAATCTTTTAATGTAAATGAATATGTCAAAGGCTCATATTGTTCGATAATTCAACCAAAAATTTATTGTCGTAATAATAATCTTATAGATGCATATTTAAAGATCAAATTGATATCAGTTGCAAAATGTTTATGAAATTTAATAAAATCTCTTTTACTTGCACTAAATCACAAATAGTAACTTATATGATATACAGCCATGTCACAAAACTTAATTCCGTTCGGAAGTGGAATTAATGCCATTTGTTGCTTCTATAGAAAAATCAAAACGAAAATTTTGTTCGGAATGAAACCAATTGTTCGTTTTACTTTTTCTTTCGAAGCAAAATACGGAAATAATTCCACTTCCGAACGGAATTAAATTCTGTGACATGGCTGATATTTATCTGTTTCATCTGTAATACCAAATTTTTATGCAACAGTATTTTGAAATTGTACCATATGACTCGTAGTACCACGGTACCAACTGTGTTTAAAATGTATCAAAAAAAGTACAATTGTACCATGTTTGCCATCAGTGATTTGCGTTACTTTGTCCCCGTTTACACAGGGAAACATTTGGAACGGAAACATTTTGTTTGGAGAGAGGGACGGGTGGGGAAGAGAATATGAAATTTGTTTCCCGTTCTCGGATGCACGCTTTGTGCTTTCATTCTTATTGTATACATTTGCTTTGCTTTTTGACATTTGCTTTATTTCTTTTCGGCGTGCTTTGTTGTCTATGTTTTATATTTGACTTTGTTTGAATAAAAATTAAAAATAAATAATGTTAAATAAAATAAATGTTTTTATAAATTTTATCTTTTATAATTTATTTCACAAATCAAATATATATACTTACATTAGCAAATCAAAAACAGTAGAAATTAAAAAAACAACACTGCAATTAAACAAATGTCAAAAAAACAAATATAAACTGGAATGTTTCCGACAACAGTGTTTCCCTGTATGACCGCGAATGAAAATACAAAAGATGTTCTAGATGTTTCCCTTCCAAATGTTTCCCTGTGTAAACGGGGACTTTCTTTGGAAAGGGGATAGTTGAAGAAGTAAAGGTGGTGAAAGAAAAAAGCTTTTTATATCACAACTCTGCAATTGCGCATTATGTTTGTTTTTAGTGCAGCATTGCAGCGCCTCTGGTGGGAGTAGGTGCATTAATGTTAACGCTTGATTTTATAGCCTTTATTTAATTATATTACTTCGGTGGCGTTTAAATGCTATACATACCACCGAAAGAGGGCGCTGTGATTAATATTAGTTATGATGGATAGAAAAGAAAACTAATAATTATTGAGTGGCAGCGGCTCATGCTTAATGATCAAATGCGCTAACAGCACCTGTATACTTTATATATTTATCTACATAGCCGTATTATGTACATATGTGTTTGAAAAAGAAATTTTACATAGCTTTGTTAATTTATCGTAAATGTTTGTGGGAAAAATTGTTGGTCAAAATTTATTGCTAGATTGTTTATAGATAACTCAAAACCCTATGCAGACTTTACGTACTTTGAGATGAAACAGGGAATTAAATATATACATATGTATGTACATGAGCATTTACCGTAATTGGTGCTGGTGTTCGGGCTAAACAAATAATTCGTGCAAATATGGTTGCACATTTGTTATTTACATCTATTTCACGTGCACTTATTGCAAACTTTTCGGGATAGACACCCATCATTTGGACCTCGGGGGCTGAAGATACCATTGAGGATGTTTCTTCTTCAATATGCAAAAGTTCACCATCCATAGACTTGGTAGTTGGAATTATTTGAATTGTATATGTCATACACGATGTTAGGCCGTCAATGAATATAGATGTATTTGGGGTGGATTTGTCAAATTGTGGAATAAAATTGTTCTCATCATCCCATCCGCATAAGCGGTAAACTTTCAAACACAAATCTGCATACGCTGGAGGTGCCCACGATATATTTAGGGATAAAGGATGAGAAACGATCGTAACATATTGCACAGCGGAAGGTCCTTAAATTGGAATATTAAATCGATGAAAATACAAATTTATATTTTATTCTTATCACAATTGGAATTAATTATTTATTAATTTAACTCACTTCCTTCAAGTGTTTCAAATTTATCAGTAAACGCTTCACCATGGGATTCATTTCTTGATCGAGGAGTAATGGTGTAGTTGTATTTACCACAAGGATCTAAAGCATCAAATATTGTATATGTATCTTCTGTGTAGGTGTTCTGCGGCATCAGTTGAAGTGCCGATCTTTGCTGAGGTCCTTTTATTTCAACATGATAATCTTTAACACATTTTCGATGATGAAGTGGAGGATTCCAACTTAATGAAATATTTGAGTTTCCAATATCAGTGGATATAATTGAAACGGAGCTGGGCACTGAAAAAATAAATATCATATGTGATTTAATGTAACTATTGTGTTCGTGTACAACTATTATTTTTCTATCATAGAAACAAAGGCGTGATATTCCTACTATCGTAATATCATATTAAAAAAATCAAAATAACATAATATATACATATAAAATAACATAAACTCATCGAAAAATTCGTATAGGATGGAGAAACTGGCTTTATGCACAAAGTTAAAAGTTACGAATATAAAATATACTCGTATGTAGGTTGACTACAGACCTTGTCGGCATGTTGTTTTCTTTTTTTGAAGTGTTACTCTCCATATTCATTAAACTATAAATGTAAAATTGACTAGGCTAAGAACTTAGTCTCCTTAATATAGTTTTTCAGTTATTTCCAATTTGAATTCCTAAGATGTTCTATGTTTGGTATAGTGTCCATGTCCATGTGAAAGTTTTCGTCTCTATTCGACTAAAGTTCGTGTCATTGATTACCCATACGAACCACATGTGACCTTAATTCTGTATGACCAGTAAATTTGTAGGCTAGTCTTCTAAGTGTTGGTCTATTAAGGTTCAGAATCTCTTTTGTGTTTACTTAGTTTGGGGTTAACCACAGATTATAGAACAGTAAGGGAGTATGTATGTCTGATGGCCAGTTTTTAAGTTAAAAATTAAAGTGTGTTTAAACTTAAGTTCTGTTTAAATACCAAATTCATTTTTATAGATCATATTTAAATATAACTTAAATCACTGACTACGTCCATTTAAATACAACTTAAGTTTTTCATACTACCATATGATTTTGACAGTTCTGTAAATTATGAAAACTGCGCATTGAAGTTTTTTCATTACATATTTGATAAAAAATATTCAATAAATAAACTCGCCGCGAATAAAAACATTGTGCTTCATCAGGGTAACGTAAATTTAACAGTAATTTTCACATGATTTACGTAACCCTGATGAAGTCAACAAATAATTGACGAAACGTTGGAAAACATGTAAAGAAAAGTTTTTTATTTACATTAAATAATATAGGCCCAATTAGATGACTTGATATAATTTAAACATAAAATATCTATTGGATTTGGCCAAATAACACATTAAGGTGTGTTCACATTATGTGTATTTGTCATGTGGACTGTCACTTTTTCGCATGTCAAATTTGTACATATAGTCTGAACACCTTCAAACAATAGCATGTGTTATTTCTATGTGTGCAATACACATGACATTTTTTATTTAGAACGAGTTCTATTTTCTTGTGACAAACCATCTGACATCAGCTGTTTTTTATAACAAAAATTTTGTGGCGGCAAAAATTAATTGAAATTTTAATAAATATAATTTATAGTAAAACAAAAATCTCTCATTCCATTTTAAAATACAGTTTTATTTAATTATAAATTTAATTTTTTATTATACACATACAGAAATCAGCTGTTTTAAGATTTTTTTTTATAGGTTATGTCAAATGTACTTAACATACCAACATTTGAACATGTAAATTATAAACCGTATGTCAAACTCAAATTTTGACATACACATGAAAACACATGTGGATAGAAAAGTGACATTCCATATGACAAATACACACAATGTGAACACACCTTTAGTATACATTGTGCTTATTATTATCAATATCAACTAAAACAATGAATTTAGATGAAGAGGATATGAATGATGCAGCTTTTGTCCATTTTAGTTTAGTTTACAAAAATTTGCAAACTAAATAGTAAATCAGTTGTTAAATGAAGAAGTTGTTTATATTTTTTTGACATTTAATAGTGCTACCATACTTTTACCAAACTTAATTTGAGTCTGAAAAAATATAACCGTATTTAAATACAACTTAAGTTTAAGGAAAAATTAACTAATTTCGTATTTAAATATGGCTATATGGCCATATGTAAGTATCTGGCAATATATAGATTCTGCGCACTGTTGCCATTTTAGCGGTTTTCCCGCTAAACCTAGCTTTTTTTAAGTCCCAACTGCGGGAAAATTTTTGATTTAGCGGTTAGCGGGAAGTCTAGCTTTTTTCAAAATCATTTAGCGGGTCGGATTTTTTGAATTCGTTGTGTACGCAACATTGTATTAATAGTTGTTTTCTTTCGTATATTGTGTTATTTGGTAAAAAAAAAGAAAGTACATAAAAATACAACCATATAATTGTGATCGAGAGTCGAATAGCGGTTAATGGAAAATAATTTATTTTAAATAAAAAACCAAACAAAATTAGTTCCAACCCATTTTATATCGGCAACAAATTACAGAGTAAGTACAATATAAAGCAATATTAAATTTATTAAATTAACATTGTTTTTCTAATGAAAAGGTTATGGCACCAAGGTACACCCAAAAGTTTCGTCGTGAATGGCTGGACCATCCAAAACTAAAGGTATGGTTGGGCATTAATGAAAACGATCCCACTAAAGCACTTTGTAAGTACTGCAGGTGCTCCTTAATAGGTAAATTAAGTGATTTGATAAATCACGGGGAAACCCAAAAACATAAAAATGCTGCTTCTGTAAGAGGTTTGTGTTGGCGTAAATTAGACTTCTCACCTGAAGTTGCTAATAAAGCCAAAGAGCAGGAAGTTGCATTGGCTGTTTTCACTTGTCAACATACTTCCAATAATTCAGTGGATCATTTGTCAGATATGTGCAAATCTCATTTTGATGATGCCAGCAAAATTCGTTTACATAGAAGCAAATGCACCTATTTAATTAAGAATGGTTTATCCTCTCATTTCACAAAGGAGTTAAGGAAAGATATATCCAATTCAAAATTCAGCATTTTAATCGACGAATCACCTAATATAGGAGTTTCGACTATAAAGTTCCAACCCACGTTCTTAAAGAAGTAGGAACCAAGGCAATGTATACCGAAAATTTAAACGACTGGGTCAATATTTTTGTAATACCTGAATCAAAAAATATGATTTTATTGATTACTATAAAATTATCAGCTTAAATTGGTTTAACATACATATTTATTTATAAAAACATGTACTAAATGGATTAAAAGTAATAAAACATGCAATAAATAAACATAAATTATGCTATTTTGTATTAATTATATAGATTTTTCATGATTTAGCGGTTTTTTTTTAATTTTTCCCGCTAAATATAAAAGTTTAGCGGTTTCTAGCGGTTTTTGGAGTAAGATTTGACGGGAATCGTAAAAAAAAGTTGGCAACAGTGATTCTGCGTCAAAAGTACTGTTTATCTTATGAGGAAAAGGACGAAAGCCAATTTCATATATCCTATTCCGATGAGAAGCGTATCCCAGAGAGAACGTTCTGCATCTATCGAAGCAAATAGCAAAACTTTTCAAATACTTCTTTCTTAATAGTATTTAACAGGTATTGCAACATGTGGCCGAGCGTTGTCATGGTGGAATATTGCGCTTTCATGTCTTGTACATTCTGTGCATTTTTCGGCCAATGATCGCCTCAAAAGATTCAGTTACACTCAAACATACAAACAAACTTATTTGCAAAATAAATCGCGAGAGATGGTTTGTGCGATTCAGAAGTGGTGATTTTGACACGGAACACAAGTATCCATGACGTTATGATAACGCTGTTTCATATGCAACTGATTCGTCTAATCATGACAGCGCCGGCTACATGCAAAACCTGCTAAAAACTATTTAGAAAGAAGTGTTTCAACAGTTTTTACTCACCCTATTTTATAGTCAAGACCTTGCCCCGTCCGACTGCTATTTTTTTATATCAATGCAGAATACTCTTTCTGGGATGGCGAAATAAATTTGAATAAATTTATATTGTACAAAAATATTTCAAAATAATAGCTAAAAATTATAAAAAACTCCGCCTTTTTAAGTAATAAATAAATTCATTCAAAATGTAATAATACAATTTGAATGAAACTTATAACATTCATAAATTTTGAGATTACACTTACATACATACATACATACACACTCGTACTCGTACATACCTTGTTCTGGTGATAAAAATGTTTGCTCTGATTTAATGGTTTCATTATTGTTGATATAGATTTGAAATCCATAATCCTCACATCCCTCCAAACCTCCGATTACATAATCGTTTGTAGCTGCTTCTGTTATATTTGCGAACCACTCGCATTGTATATCTGAAATCAGAATATAAAAAGATAATTCTTCAGTTTACAGTATGGTACATATGTCTACGTATGGTATATTATTATTACTGTTTTCATCTGGTAAAGGTGTGGTGCTATTATCGCCTTCGCCGGAATCATCCAAGTGATTATTAATATTAGAAATGTTTGCCTCGGTCGCATTGCAGTCTTTAATAAACCATTTTAAGTAATAATACTTAACACACGTGGTATGTGTCAACGGTCCCCAAGTCACCTTCATTTGAGCATTTTCATAAGGATCGATACTTAGGGTTACATTTCCCGGTTCTGAAAAATCAGTTTTAATTAATAATCTATATAAAGTGATATCACTCGGGAATCAATTTATCAAAATAAATAGTTTAATATAATATCGTAACGATCGCACGGTTCAGAATTTCGGCAACAAGGGATTTCTGGATGTTTTCCTCTATTATGGATCGCACGGATCGATTACGGAGATATTTATTGTATACGTATGTATGTAATTACCTTCATATTCGGTTGTGCTTTTATTTGTTTGTGTTGAAATCAGCTTACTGCTTACATTATATGTTTTTAATGTAATCGTATATTCGCGGCAAGGACTTAAAGATTCAAATAGTTGAAAACTGATATCATTCGCTAAAGTTGACTGAATTGTATTACCAGCTGTAACTGCTTCAACGTGATAATTAAAAACACACGTACGATATTCAGTTGTCCAAGTAATATTTATGGATTCCGTCGCTGTCTCTATCTTATCAATCAACACTACTGGCTCTGTTAAAACATGAATATGATATATTTAAAATATGAATTCTAAAGTATTATTTATATTCAAAAAAAGGATACATAGTACTGGGATTGAAATATAACTGTCCAAATGGTGTCAATAACCTTTTTTAAACATATTTCTTCTTCGCCATATTTCAGGAAATATGTTTCTTATAAAATAATATCGTGTTATGCACCCCATTCCAGGTTATAAGGACGAATTTGTATTTCTATAAAATATGAACGACATACAATAGGAAAAATTCCTACAATTTTTAGACGACTTCTAGAAAATATAAAATATCTTTTTGAATTGATATTTCAATGAAAATAAATATAGAATCCGAATATCGATTTTATAAAATAATTATCATTCTTAAAAGAGAAACGTTCTTAAAAAAGTAACATTCTTAGGGCCATTATTACAACTTGCCTCTAATGTTCTTAATAGTAAAAGGTAACTTTAATTAAAGTGAGGAAGAACGTGATCTTTAAAATGTTTCGTTATTACATCTTCCTTGTAAAATAAAATAATTTTTTTCTAAAATATGGCAATACCAGTCAAAAACCACTTACTTTTGACAAATTACTGACAAGAAACAGTAAATTGTTTGAATTTGTGAAAAAAATATAAATCAAACGTCTGCTTAACATTTTTGTTTATCAAATTATTAATTGGCAAAACAAAATTAAAATTAATTTATTTTTCATGAAGTTGATATTTTTTCCAGAACATATGGCAACTTCAAATACATAAACCTCACTATAAAATTTAAAATGAAGATGATCTTCCATTTAGCTTATCGGTCGATTTCAGATTAAAGTAAACTTATAATAACCAAATACTTCTTATATGTCCGATAACATCATACCTTTAACTATTGCCAAGTTGTAATAATGGGCCTTAAAAGAGTAACTTTTTTATTAATATTTTAAGAATTTTTTAAGCTCAAGATCTTTTTTAATAGAAATCTATAAAAATGTTTTTTTTTATATTTCACTACTTCGTTGTGTAGCATCTTCCGGAAAAAACTATTTATAAAATTCAAATTATTTGTCATATGAAAAAGTGCTCGTATACATATGAACATTTTAACTTAACAAAAACAAATGAATATTTACAAGCTGTGTTATTTTCTATGTTTGTATAGGTAATAAATGTCTGTAAAACCCCTGAAGGAAACCTGGGGACAAGTGTCTCCAAGTCACCACTTTTGTCTACTATTTTGGTGACGGTTTGGCGACATTGTCAAAAACATTGTCACAATGGTTATTATTATACAATTATTTTTTTCAATTATGAGCCCAAATAGACTAGTCGATAGTGTGCCGGTATATCATTCAGAGGGTTGCTGGTTCGATTTAGAATTTATTTTTAATTAGGTGTTTTTTAGTATTTTATTTTTTTAATTAAACTCCAAAAAATGCATTTTCATTAGTGCTGGCAAATTCTACTACTTTCCATTACTCAATAATATTCAATACTTTTCATTTGGGTACTCAATACTACTCGATACTTTTAACGGATTTTTTTAAATTGTAACGCATAGTTTTATCTGCAAATTGAGGTAGTTTCTTCAAAAAATAAAAATAGATGTTCAACTATTATTGTTTTTGTATGTATTTTATTATTAAATAAAAAATAAATGTAAAGCTAACTTTAAATTCAACGTTAACAATAACTTAAGAAATAATAGACAGCTTTATTTCGGCGGTTAGTTTCATTTTGTAGCTTACAGATTGTTCTGTTTTTATACAGGGATGTATTTTTATGCACTATTTTACCCACTCCACTTGATTAAAAATACAACTCAGAAAGTATCTAGTAACAACTTTTGAGTATTGAGTATCCAAAAAAAGGGCAAATACTCCATACTCGTTACCCATTACTCAATACTTTGCCAGCACTAATTTTCATTTTCTCTTTTTGAAAAGTACCAAAATAACTACTTAAGGCCTAACTATAATGTGCATATGCTAGCTTAAGCAAACGTGCGAACACATATAAATTGTATGTGGCAAACTATAATGTACTTAACGAAACTTTTCGTTAAGTTTTTCAACAGTCATTTGCTTAAGCAAAAAGCGAAACTGATCGCATATTCCATACGGAATCAGCTGTTTGTTGTTTGTTTGTGTTTTTAACAAAATGGAGAAAGAAGAAAATACATTTATTTAAAATTTAATAGAAAATGTGGAAAAAAATAAGTGCCTTTACAATAAAGGAGGCCCTTTTTATTTTAACAAAAATGTCTTTCTGTCGCGGTTTATTTCTCTGACAGAACAAGAGCGTCTTCTTCTTTTACAGTGTAGTTCACTTATTTATTTTAATGTGCACATGCCTTCAAGCGCTAACTTTAATATTTTTATATTATTTAAATTTTTAAGTTTTTTCTCCATTTTTGCAAACACAATACGAAAATTAACAAAACATATGTAAACGTTTATTATTATTTACAATGTAGTGCTGCCACAGCTGTATATTTTAGTACTTTTGCCGATAAATTAAAAAAAAGGAAAAATTATGCGTTTCTGGTACGAAGTTTTCTTTTAATTATAAAATAATATAATAATATTTATAAAATATAGTCATTTAATGGCTTTTTGTTAAAATAAAAACATTTTTTTTTTTAAACATAAATGAGCAACTGTGGACAAAAAGTTTCAAAGTCATTGTAGCCACCTAAAAGTTAACTCTGAACTGGTTATGCATTTGACAG
This sequence comes from Bellardia pandia, assembly GCA_916048285.2. NCBI lineage: Eukaryota > Metazoa > Arthropoda > Insecta > Diptera > Calliphoridae > Bellardia > Bellardia pandia. Next base: position 69,179,768 of record OU696533.1, read on the forward strand.
CCTTTTCGTTAACTTTTGCAATTTGCTTAAGCTTGCTTATGCATATTATAGTTGGGCCTTAATAGTGTTTTTTGTTATAAGCTGTGAAAAAAGTAATAGAAAGAGAGCAAACGAAGTACATACATATTTGTCAAATCTTAAAAAAGAACATCTAATTATATTAGCGTACTAAATATATGTAAGTTTTAATCAAATGCTACTCATTTGTACATAGAATTTTGACTATGGGTCAGCCTACTTATGTACATACAGTGTCGGATAAAACATATTGGACTGAAGATAAATTTTTTTAAGCCTTACAAACATGTCAAATTAAATAAGATAAACACGATATATGCAAATCAATTCAAAATATATTCTTTTATTATTAAAATCTAAACGATACTTTTAAATTTTATTCAAAACTCAAACATATTTATTAAAAAAAAAACAAAATTTGTCAAAAATACACGCGACAAAACATATTGAACTAAACGTTGGGATCAATATTTTGTGGAATACCCCTTGTTTTTAAAGACGGCTGCACATCTTGTTGGCATGGAAGCAATAAGGTTATCTATTGCCGTTTTTTCTATAGCAAACCAAGCAGCTTTTAAAGCATCAAATAATTTTTTTTAATCTCCTCCTACACCTTCTCTATTGATCCTATTATTCACTATTTCCCAAAGGTTCTCAATTGGGTTGAGGTCTGGAGGTTGCGCTGGCCACTTCATAACACGAATTCCTTCCTTCTCAAATCAATCTTTTACATACCTTGAGGTATATTTTGGATCATTGTCCTGATGAAATTGCCAAAAAAGTGAAAATCAATCCCAGACCATCACATTACCGCCTCCGTGTTTTACAGTACCTTGACAATACTCAGGATCCAATCGTTTATTTTTTGGTCTGCGTATTCTCTTCATGCCATCAGAGTTTTTTAAGTTGAATTTTGATTCATCTGAAAATAAAACCGTATTCCATTTCTGCAATAACCAGTCGATGTGCTCCTTTGCAAATTGTATTCGAGCTTTTCGGTTCTTCTCCCAAAAAAATGGCTTCTTTGCAGCCCAATAACTATAAAGTCCTGCATCACATGCTCTTCTTTGTACGGTTCGACTACTTATTTGTAATTCAAGAGTTTTTACAACTGCAGGAGCAGACTTATCTGGATATTTTTTAAACTCTCTTACTATTCTTAAATCGTCTTTCGATGTCGTGCACCTTGTTCGGTCCCTGCGATGAACATTGTCAACTTTTCTTGACGTTCCAAACTTCTTTATAATAAAGCTGATAGTGGATTTTGGTAAGGAATACTTTTCGTAAATGTTTTTTGTGATAGGCCGTCTTTAAAATCTTTAATTATTAACTTTTTAAACTAAACGCTGTATTTGTTTCCAGCCATCGTAGATCTAACACTAAAAATGAGGAAAATGTAGTAAGATTTCACTTTCGCTTCCTTAAGCACCCACCTTTGTCTTAAGAAAGTAATTATTCGACTACAGAATGAATAATGTAACACCAAATGCTTCAATATTAATTTGTTGTACTATTATTTTCTCTTTAGAATAATAATGGCACATTTACAGCTTTACTATGATTACATTGTCGAAAGTCCAATATGTTTTGTCGCATGCTTTTTATACAATTTTAGCTCTTTTATATAATAAAAGTAAGAAATGCAATAAAAAATTTTTTTTAAAGATTTTTGTTTGTTTACAAATATAAGTATAAATTAAAATCATTTTCACACATCCTGTTTCGACATTTCAAACCAAAATGCACATAATAATGAAATATTATTTCAGTCCAATATGTTTTGTCCGACACTGTATCTTCAAAAGTTTAGACAGGAGTGGAAGACCAAGCCAATGCTTAAAGACTGGATTCAAGAAACTGATGATTTCGATTAATTATGGACCGACCATTAGAAAATTAGGTGTCATCATTTCTGTATATATGAAACTTATTTGTGTTGAATTTTATATATGTATGTAGATACCAACATTTTTAAGAAATTTATGATCTTTAAAGTAATTTTCGGAAGTGGGCCTTATTTGGGAACTATGACTAATTATGGATCGATCATCATACAATTGTACCATATTATTTTTATGTATATGAAATATATTACGTTCAATATTATTTAGAGCCCAAAATTTTTGAGGGAGTTGTGCTATTTAAAGTGATTCTCAGGAGTGGACCTTATAGATAAATTATGGACCGATCTGCACCAAATTTGTAGATCTGATTTGGTTTTATTTACCACCAGCCAGACGGACGACTCAGGAAGTGATGATGAGTCGATCAGTATAATTTAAGGTGGGTATTGGACCAATATTTGTAAGCGTTACAAACATCAGCACAAATCCAATATACCCTCCTTACTATGGTGGTGTAGTGTATAAAAACCGCATGTAATTATAGCATTTAAATCATACATGTAGGAGTTAAGGTTTATACATGGTAGTATTTAGCCGAATTTCAGCTGGTTCATTTTTAACGTTTAGCGGTTTCTGGCGTTTTTTTTTTATCCATTCTGGCTATTTTTTGCTGGCATGTTTTGGCAACACTGTACACAACGAAGTAGCGAAATATTGCAAGTAAAAGCATGGATTTTTATTAAAAAGACCTTAAGCTTAAATAATTATATAAATATTAACATTTTTCTTTTTAACGAAATATTATGAAATGTTTTTTTACCGAATTTGTCCAATATGTACTTGTACGGGCAATTATTTTTCAATCCATGTTGGAAATTCATTTAGATACATTTTCGGTGTATCCATTCATTACCTTGGTATTCAGTTTTTTCGTCCCTTGTTATTTCAATCATTTGTTGATTTTCTTCAGTTAATTGTTTTACGGTTAACACAGCCAGATACGTGGAACATGGATCAAGGCCTAAACTAGAATAATTAATAGTGATGATTAAGAATGACAATTAAATGACAGAGTGATTGACATATTTAAAGAAACAAAGAAAAAACTCTGCTAACCAATACCTAACTTAAGTATCCGGCAAATAAGCCGATTGTCTCTCAACACCTAAAAAGTCTTTCTATTGAAATACATCAAGGCCAAAACACTTCTCGTTAGTCTACGAACGCCACAGTGAATATGCATATGATCCATCTCGATACAAATACTTTTAAAAGATTTATGACGGTTAAAGTGAATTACGAAAAGGGTCTTATATGGTAGTTTCGATTAATTATGGACCGATCATTATAGAATTAGGTGTCATAATTATTTGTGTTGAATTTTATTTGGATACCAACATTTTTAAGAAATTTAATGGTCGTTAAAGTGATTGTCGGAAGTGGGCTTTATATGGAAGCTACGAGTAATTATGAACCGATCTGCACAAAATTTGTAGATGTGATTTGGCTTCATTTATCACTCATTTGTTGTGAAATTTGTTTGGATGCTTGCATAATTCAAACATTTATTATCTGTAAACCCCAATTTTGGAAGGACATTTGTATGGGGGACAGGTGAAACAATGAGCCGATATCCACCAGATTCAATCCCGTCCGTCAAAAAAAATAACAGGTACCAAATTTAATCGAAATATCTTCAAAATTGTGACCTGGGGCGAAATTGTGATAAAATGTACTAAATTTCTTGCTCGATATCGAATGCCATAATCTCAAATAAGAAAATTACGATAAATTTTACTCGATATCGAATGCGGTAATTTGGGCCCTGTACTCTGCGCACAAGCTTTACATGGACAGCCAGCCAGACGGACGGACACCGTTAAATCGACTCAGGAAGTGATGAGTCGATCGGTATACTTTAAGGTGGGCCTTGGACCAATATTTCGGGCGTTACAAACATCAGCACGAATCCAATATACCCTCCCCGCTATGGTGGTGTTGGGTATAAATATGTTGCCTTTACACAGTTTCGAATTTGACCTATTTTTCTAAAACAATAGCAAATTTAGGCCGGGATTAGTCAACGGAAAGCAGTTTTAAAAAACTTCATGAATTCCTTAAAGTATTTTCTGGATACACAATAATTAACGTTGATGACCGATTTAATTAAATTCTTAAATGAATACGTTATTAATTGAATTCTTACCAAACATGATTATCCTTTCCTACGGTTTCAACATTTTTTATATTTCTGCATGTAACATTTTGTAATTCATATTTTTCTGTGTCAATTACAGCAAACGTCAAACTATTTGGAGTCTTTTCCACTTGTATTTCGATATCATCTAAAAGATGAGAAAGGAAAAAATATTAATGATGTATCATTTATAAATTTAAATTTAAAAGTAGAATCAAAATAAAGGCACTTAAATATTACAATTTTGCACTATCAACGACATAAAATAACTAAAATCTAGTTTTGCATTCAGGAAAAATAAAATCTATTTGATTGCTCAGAAACAACACTTAATTTAACAAATGCATAAATATTATTTAAAATTAAACAATTATATTTTATTTTTCGAAATTAAGGTCTTTTATTTTTATTTTTTAATTATTTCTTCCAATATTTCGCTACAACAATGTGTAGCATCTTCAGGGAAACAATAACAAAATTTAAAATTAATAACAATAAAAATATTTTTCAAAAATAACAGTAATTGTCAAAATCTAAATATTACACAAACAAAAAAATTAATATGAAAAATATTTTAGTTTTTAGTTTTTGTCTTTTTATAACGTTTGCACAATGTGATGATAATGCTGTTGTTTGTGATGATATATCTCTATATTTTTGATTACATTTGTGTCCAGCTATTCTAGTTTTTAATTTATTTTTAGTTGTACCTACATATACTTTGTTACATTTTTTATTGTCGTTACCATTACATGGTATTTTATAAACTACGTCTGGCATTTCTAATTTTGGTATCCTATCTTTTATTTTACTGAATAATCTGCCTACAAATTATATTAATAGGGAAATTATTATCCTTTAATATTTTGTTAATCGTTTCTATATTTTTCTTGTGGAATTCCTTATCACTTATTATTAGAGAGAATATTGACAATAAGTGATAAGGAATTCCACAAGAAAACAACAAAATTTTTAAGGATAATAATTTCCCTATTAATATAAATTGTAAATTAATAAGACAATTCTAAAATAAAATGAATAACACAAAAAGATTTTCTGAACCTAAAATATATAAATCTTTAACTTATGTACCTAAAATATCCGAAAGATTAGAAAAATCTAATATATTTGATAACACCAAATATAAAATGGCTCCAAAAATGTATAATACAGTAGGCAGATTATTCAGTAAAATAAAAGATAGGATACCAAAATTAGAAATGCCAGACGTAGTTAATTTTAAATTTTGTTATTGTTTCCCTGAAGATGCTACACATTGTTGTAGCGAAATATTGGAAGAAATAAATAAAAAATAAAAATAAAAGACCTTAATTTCGAAAAATAAAATATAATTGTTCAATAAATAAAAAAGTCAGTTAAATATTATTTAAAATATTAAACATATTTTAAAATTATTGTTGAAAAGTCTTAGAAATAAATAAAATATTGAAAATAGTTATCGTAGGTCATTATATGCTGAGATCTAATCTAATTAATGTGTGAATATTACTTAATTAACTAATTAATACTAATTATACTAGTATATAATTATTAAAATAGAAATAGGATTCGATTAACGAATAATTTTTAGAAAAAAATATAATATTGGTTTATGGCGAATATACAGTGGAGAGCACAATGAGTACATGTAAGTGAATTCTTCACTTTTTTCTGCATAAAAATAAAACTAATAAAGAAAATCAAAAATGTTTTTTTTTTGTAATTTATTTTAGATTTAATGCTTAACAAAATAGTTTACAACACCAAATGGAAAAAAATAATTTTTGCCAAATAAACAATTAGGAAAAAAATGTGCATGTATGTACTTAATTTTGCACAAATATATGTGAAATATTTGCACAAAATAACAAAGTTTACCATTAGATTTATATAAAAAAAACATTTGTTTGATATTAATTTAATTGGTAAACACTTGTTGCAAATTATCCAACACAAATCAAAGTCTAATACAAATTATAAAAAATAATGAAGGAATTCTTAGAGCCATTTAAGGCAATATTCTAGCAATGACAAAAATTAAATTATTTCACGCGAGTAAGAGCTAAACAATTTAAAGCAAGTCAATCACTGGTCATAAATGATGTCAATGAATGTTCACATTACAAATATTTCAATACCTCTTCTCATTCCGAATTGACTGTTAATTTTAATTTCGAACGTAGTTCTTTGATTCGTTGCGGCGCAAGCGGTTTTCTTAACAAATCAGCTTGCATCTCGTTAGTGGGACAATATTGACATTTGATGACATTTTTGGAAATGTTGTCCTTAACAAAGTGGTACTTAATGTCAATATGTTTTGTCCTATTATTTAGCTTGAAACCTTCCATAATTTTAATACAACTTTAATTATCTTCGTTAATGATGATGGGTCTGTTGATTTGTTCTCCAAACTCTTTTAAAAGTTCCTTCAACCATAATGCCTCTTTTGCTGCCTCGGCAAGCGTAATGAATTCAGCTTCAGTAGAAGAAAGTGCGACGCAAGTTTGTTTTCGGCAAGCCCATGAAACGATAGCCCCATACATTTTAAATAGATAGCCGCTATTTGATTTTCTATTGATTCTGTCTTCATCCCATTGGCATCGGAAAAACCAAGTAGAATCTGATCGCTGTCTGGTGTAAAATGTAATCTGAAATTAATCGTCCCTTTTAAATACCTTACAACTCTTTTAAGTTCTATCCAATCTTCTTCATTAGGATTACTAGTTTTTTGACTTAAAATGTTAACTTCTGCCGTCACATCTGGTCTTGAATTTAGAGTAACATACAGCAAACACCCTATAAGCTTTTGATAGTTCCTGTTGGTATTTAAGGGAGTTTGTGACATACCTGATTTTCCATAAGAAACTATTATAGGGACTGATGAGGATTTTAAGTCCTGAAGACCATTATCCTTCAGTATCATTTCAATATATTCCGATTGGGAAATTGAATAATAGCCATCTTTAGATTTGTATACTTGCAGACCAAGGTAATTCCTAATTGGTCCCAGATCAGAGATTTCAAAATTTGTTTTAAAGATATTTTTTACTTCCGAAATTGTTGATTCATTTTTTGAGCAAATAAGAATGTCGACGACGTAGATTAACACGAATGTCAATTCAACCCTTTCTAAACGTGTATACAAGCATGGATTCCTTTTACTTTGTTGGAAATTTGCTTTATTCAAAATATTATGAATTGTCTGGTTCCAAGACATTTAAATCGCTATTGAGAAAAGCTGTCTTGCGGTCGATATGATGTATTTGTAGATTTCGCATACCACTAATCGCGAATAGTGTCCTCAGTGTTGTATGTGAAACCACTGGTGCAAAATCGACCATAATCGACCCCATATTGTTGTAAAAAAACCTCGTGCAACTAGCCTTGCCTTGTACTTGATCTTCTTGTTGCATTGTTTTTTCTTAAACACCCATTTGCAGTCGATTATATTAAAATTTGTTGGTCTATTCACTAGCTCCCAAGTGTTATTAGCCCTCATGGAATCAATTTCGCACTTCATAGCCTTAATCCAATTTTTACTTTCTTTGCATGTAACTGCTTCCTCATAAGTTATAGGGGCATCACCTTTTATTACGTTTAAATATCTTTTAGGCATATTTCATTTTGTTGTACGTTGCGACTTTCTCAAAACTGGATCATTATCCGCATCGGATTCGCCATTCACTTCGCAACCATTAAAAACTGAATCGTTACTATCATCGAGATCTACCGTGTCATCAAACTCATTATCAGCGTCATCTAATTTTTGTTCCACCTTCTGTTCTTTAAACGTTACTTCGACCTCATTTGCCCAGCTTGAAGAATTTTCATTTTCCATAAAAGAATCAAACTTTCCGGTGAACTTCACATCCCTCGATACGCAGATTTTATAATCTCTGTCAAGCATACGATATGCCTTAGAATTTTGATCGTAACCGACAAATATCATTTTAGTAAACTTTTCTCACAATTTTTGTCTCTTAATTTTAGGGATGTGTACAAAACCTGACTCACCAAATATTCGCAAATGTTTTAAATTCGGAATTTTGCCAAAAATCCTTTCATATGGTGTGACACCTGTAGTTCTAGTTAAAATTCTGTTCTGAAGATAGTTTGCGGTGGATACAGCTTCGCCCCACAGTTTCTTTGGTAGTCTGGACTCAGCGAGCATACACCTAACCATTTCAATTAGTGAACGGTTTTTTCGTTCGGCAACAACATTTTGTTCCAGACTGTATCCAGCTGTATATTGAATTTGAATACCCTCGCCCTCCAAAAATTTCATTGTTCACGTACTCTCTGCCACGATCTGATCTGATTATCATCGGCTTTTTTCCAAAATTGTTAACTAGTAATTAAATAAAATTCTTTAATATATTTGCCACTTCAGATTTGTTCTTAATTAAATAAATATATCTACTGTAATCATCAATAAAGATGAGTATATATCGGTTACCACTAGGTGTAGGCGTTTCCATTGGTCCGCATAGATCTGAATGGATGAACTCAAATGTTTCCTTTGAACTTATACCAGTGTTATTAGGAAATGGTAAACGAGACGATTTTCCAAGCGAACAAATTTCACAGTGATCACTATTGCCGCATGTTTCTATATTTAAGCCTGCTGTAAGTCGCCTTGATTTCATAACTTTAATAGCGTCTGAATGCCTATGGCCCAGTACTTTATGCCAGTGATGTATGCATTTGTTACTACACACTTTTGAAACATTTATACGTTCATTGGTTTTGCATATATGTACTTATATATGCCTGCTTCACTTTTAGCGAGGAAAACTGTATTACCATCTTTATTTACCAAACATTTGTCCTTATAAAATTCAACTTGGCAACCCTTTTCAGTTAGCTGTTTTACTGATAATATATTGGCATTTACACTAGGGGCAAATAAAACGGTCTTAAGTGTTATGTTGTTGTATTTATTGTCATTTCCCTTTAGTTGGATTTTTATAGTGCCTTCTCCATTTGATACAACCATTTCATTATTTGCCAGAATTATTGTCTTCCTTATTGTTTTCTCCAGATTTATAAAAACGTTCTCGTCATTACAAATGTGGCATGACGCGCCGGAGTCGACAATCCATTTCTCGATACCATCTGTTGTTACGAAGCAGCAATTATTGTTTGTTGCAACAAAGCAAAAATTATCATTTGCGGCAGTGTTGATCTGTTGTGGTTGCTTTCTTTTCCATTCAATATAACGTGTACAATTTTTCTTAAGATGACCCTTTTTGTGGCAAAAATAACACTCCACGTTTCGCTTTTGTCTTTTATTTGTGACCATCATCGCTTTTTGTGTATCAACTGTATTACCTTTATACTATGTTTCCACGGTACATGCTTCGCTCTCTATTCATTTTTCACTCCCCAATCATGTGCGAAACAACTTGCTTCACCATACAAAATTTTAAGAGCGAATCATGTAGATTCATATTGAATCTACTTGCGAAGCCCGAAAAATTGCACTCTTCTCTAATTTTTATCGCAAGTTTATCTGCACTAGCTGTAAAAATTTAATATTATTATAAACAAAGCAAATTTGTTTCTTGTTGCTGGAAGTAAAGAAAGTAAATACGTACGAATGTATGTTTTTTTTCAAATAAGAACACTAATTTCCACTCACTTTTCGTTTGTCCATTAAAAAAAATTATTTTCCACAAATTGTAAATTCTGTTTTTTTATTCTGTTTGTTTATTAAAGACAACTGTCAAATCGAATCAACTTTATTAGTCATGTAAACAGAATGATTCATAAACATGATTCAGAAGGCGAAGCAGGTGATTCAAGTCGTCGTGGAAACATAGTATTACGCCTTGTGTATTCTTCGATTAACTTTGATTCAACATGTGCAATACATAGTTTGGAGATGATGTATTTTTGTTTATTAAATATTCCACAAATTATTTTTTTTATAAAATTTATTTAAATAATTTGTATGTGCCAGCCAATATGATTACAAAGACTCTTTAATTTTTAAGAAATTTTGACAATAAAAAAAATTAAAAAAATAAAAATGAAATATTGATTTGTTATTTCAAAATTATCACAAGTAGTAATTAAATCACTACAATAGTTAGTTCCCTCTCAGTGCGGCACTCAAATGCTGTTATCAAATTATTGTAACTCGTTGGTATACTGCTCAAAAGCATAGCTACGTTCCATTTTTCATCAAAAGCATTTTCGGCTGACATTTTCTTTAAATTTTATTCGCTGACGACTTTAATAAACTTTAATTCTGTTGCCTGGGCTCATAACCTGTAGTAAAACACTAGGATGTTTAATTTAATTTCAGAATAAATTCAGTTTATTGTTTAATTATAAAAAGTTGTAGAACAATGTGTGTGGTAGGATTGAAAGAAACGGAAGAAGGGATTTATAAAAGGAATGTCAAAAATTATGTTGTAAAGCAGGATTCAAAAGCAAACATCTGAAAACAGTGTGTCAATTGAATGTTCATATTACAAATATTTCAACATTAACATTTGGAATTCCATCATTCGGTAGCGAATAAAAGATATCGAAATTTCTAATGATGGCATTCGAACGCAACCTTGCGAGTTTTTACTCGTAAGCAAAGAAGCATTCGAAATAACGTTTTTTTTTTACCAAACAGAAGAAAAAACAAGTAAGAAAGTATAGTCGGTCAAGCCCGACCATATAATACCCTACACCCACTATATGTATAAAACAGTTAATCAGAAATGTGGGCTATATGGGAGATATGACCTATTATGGACCGATCATCCAAAAATTTAGTGTCATGATTTCTGTGAATATAAATATTGTGTATGTTAAACTTTATCTCAATATAAATACTTTTAAAAGATTTATGGTGGTTAAAGTTGATTACGGGAAGGGTCTTATATGGGAGTTTCGACTAATTACGGACAGACCATTATAAAATTAGGTGTCATCATTTCTGTATATTATTTGTGTCGAATTTTATTTGATTACCAACATTCTTAAAAAATTTATGATCGTTAAAGTGATTTTCGGAAGTGGGCCTTATATGGGAACTATGACTAATTATGGACCGATCATAATAAAATTGTGCCGTATTATTTGCATGCATATGAAATATATTAGGGTTCAATATTATTTGGATACCGACATTTTTGAGAGAGTTATGCTCTTTAAAGTGATTTTCGAAAGTGGGTCTTATATGGGAGCTACGACTAATTATGGACCTATCATAATAAAATTTTACCGTATTATTTGCATGCATATGAAATATATTAGGGTTTAATATTATTTGGATACCGACATTTTTGAGAGTTATGCTCTTTAAGGTGATTTTCGGAAGTGGGCCTTATATGGGAGCTACGACTAATTATGGACCTATCATAATAAAATTGTACCGTATTATTTACATGCATATGAAATATATTAGGGTTGAATAATATTTGGATACCAACATTTTTGAGAGAGTTATGCTCTTTAAAGTGACCGATCACAATAAAATTGTACGGTATTGTTCGTATACATATAATATATATTTGTGTTAAATATTATTAGGATACCTTCATTTTTGAGTGAGTTATGCTCTTTAAAGTGATTATAGGAAGTGGGCCTTATATGGGAGCTACGACTACTTATGGACCGATCTTCACGAAATTTGTAGATGTGATTGAGCTTCATTTATTACTCATTTTTGGTGAATTTTGTGTGCATACTTGCATAATTCAAAGATTTATGACCGGTAAACCCCAATTTCGAGAGGACATTTGTATGGGGGCCAGGTGAAATAATGGACCGATTTCCACCAGTTTCAATCCCATCCATCCTTGGGCCAAAAAAATATCACGTACCAAATTTTACTGAATGAGAATTTTTCCTCTGGCGAGTATTATTATAAAAATTTTTTATAAAATTTTTTTATTCGAAGGTTTACTTCTAGTTAAATATAAAAATTTATTTGAAATTTATTTTTGTATACCTCTGTTATATGTTCTACATAGCTTTCCGTTGGAAAACATAAATGCATTACATTTTGCTAGTGTCTCTTTGTATATTTCTGTATGATTTTTCGAATAAAAAAAATTGTACCAAATTTTATCGAAATATCTTCAAAATTGCGACCTGTACTCTGCGCACAAGCTTTACATGGACAGCCAGCCAGCCGGACGGACGGACGGACATCGTTAAATCGACTCAGAAAGTGATTCTGAGCAGATCGGTATACTTTAAGGTGGGTGTTGGACCAATATTTCTGGGCGTTACAAACATATGCACAAATCCAATATACCCTCCCCACTATGGTGGTGTAGGGTATAAAAACACATACATACATATATACTTACTCATTGTTTGTTAATCTTAAGGGGTCGGAGGTGTTTCTTATTTATTTCCTTATGTCATTAATGTTTTCAAGCTCGTCAGAATCAGAAGACGATGACTAAAAAAACCATAACTGGATCCATTTTTAATTTAAAATAATTTCTTTAAAAAATTTTGGTTTTTGTATGTTATTTTTTGCAGAACCATATGTTTTTTGTTTACATTTTCTTTTACTTTATTCAGTGTTGTAATACGTACTTATTAAAGTTTTTTACAACACTGAAGCAATGAATCGATTCGATTCGTATCGAGTACCATCATTAGAAAATTTTGCACGTTCGAAAACAATTTCGATCACGACTGCCAGAATTACAGTGTTGCCATTTTATAAATAAAGAAAAGCATCAAGTAAAAACGGATAAAAAGGGTAAAAAATTACAAAAAAGGTAAAAAGCGCCAAAAAAAATTTAAAAAAAATTTTGGTATCGTGTTTTTTTGCTTTGCAAACAACACCTAAAAAACAAGATTAAAATTGCCAATAAAACAAAGGGTAAAAAACAAGAAACTTAGAATATCAAAAAGCATGTTAAAATTTTAAAATAAATAATTAATTTTATTATCAGTTCAGTTACCTGGAGTAAACAAAAAATTAAAATAAAATAACAATTCATAAAAAACCAAATATAAAGTTTAAATTTTCACAAAACAGATTTAATGAAATATTCAGACCTTTTATAAGTTTGTTTTGAATTAATTTTTAAGTAAGCACTTTTATGCCCTTATTCATAAAAACACAAATTTTGTATGGAAATTTGTTTTATAAACCTGTTGTAAGTTTTTATGAATATGGGGGTTGAAGGTAATTTATAATTGCATCAACAAACTTTTGGCTGAGTTTAAAGAAAGTCGGTTTCTGATCTTTGGTTTAAAAAAATTCATTAAACTAAACGTTCTTTCGACTTCGGCATTTGAGTAAGAAAAAGAATGTATACGAATAACAAAGTCAGCTAGTTCATGAAAATGATTTTCTCCCAAATAATTTTTAAGATTGTAGACTTTAATTTAAAATTCATCAGTTCTTTCATAATTTTTCCATTTTTACAACGTTAGATTCTTTAGGGAAACTTCTATTTTATTTATTAGAGACGAATAATCAATGAAGTTTTGTATGAAATCAATAATATCCGCTTCACTATTTTTAAAAATATTGTCAACACTAAATAACGATAATTTTGAAGCAATATAAAATTTGAAGGAAGTCTACGTCTTAGTTCGAGTACGTGATATTTTGTAAATTCTATTAAATTGTTCAATTATTTTATAATCTCTGCAAAACTTTTCGAAATGATAGCCAAGATAACAAAATTCGTTAACGCTTTCATCTAAATTACCTCCTAGATAATCAAAGCTTGTAATACTTTTAAACAGGTAATACAAATAGTTGTATAGCTTGACATGGTCCGCATTGACTAACTCGAAAGCTAGATTTACTTTGAAAAGAATAAAAGGGTAACGAGACCAAAAAAGCGTCATAAAATACCCGAAAAGCGTCAAAATGGCAACACTGCAGAATTAGCCCCAGAGCTCGCAAAAAGCTATTAACGTATGCGGACAGACGTTTCATGATAACACAAATGAAAAGAGACAAGTGTTTAATACCAAAAGATGTTTCTATAGCAGAGGTGATCAACATTTAAATGCTTATGTATTGGTGAGAAAATGAGACAAATTTAAAGGTACAGTAAAACGAAAAAGTAAACGATCGATTTTTATAAAATAGTAAACCTAAAAAATTGTTTCGGTTTAAAAAATATTAAAAAATTATTTCGCTTCGCAAAATATTGAGTTCCGTTTGTATTTTTAACTCATATTTTGTAACTTCAACTTTAAAGGGGGCTTTAAAAAGATCAAGAAATGGTTCAAGGGCATCAAAATCTTTAAACCCATCTTGAAAATTAAAACCGGGTTTCCCATTGACCTTTAAATGTTTTATAACACAAAAGGCATTGAGAATTACCAAATGCATTTTTGATTACAAAAAATTCTCGTGATGGTACCATACTTTTTTAACGTACTGTTTTAAAAAAACATTCAAAGCATCCGCTAAGCATGTGTACCATTTGCCTTGTGAAAGACAACTGAATTAAAAGAGCATAACAAAGTAGTGGGTTGGGCCAATAAGCAATTGTTCTATGAAATGATCACCTCTGTTCTATAGCAATAGACAAACCCATAAGTCGATAGACAGAATTGTCGATAAAAAATTTTAAAGCACGGTTAAACTTTGCCAGAGAAATCGGACAGTAGATGACTGATAACATGTAATCTGGTCAGACGAATCCAAATTAAATTGTGTTTAATCCGACGGAAAACAGTATTGCTGGCGCCGAACAGGCATATGAATTCAAAGACACCATGTAAAAGAAACAATAAAGCAAGGTGGAAGGAACATGGGCTGATACCTCGGACCACTGCAAAGAATCGAAAGAATAATTAGGAAAGAATACTATCGTACTTTGCAAACTCATCTTCCCAATTTTGTAGATAAGAACGTCTGTCATGTAGATGAAGTTACTTTTTAATGGGATGGTAACCCAAATCACACATCCAAAATCGTAAAAAATCAATGCGGAATTTGTGATCAATAGTAAAGTCTCGTCTCATCGAACTGTTCGGACGTGTTACTTTTAGTGCGGCTGAATTTTCGGTGAAAAAATCGTAATAGGTGAAAAAGTGTAAAAAGTTGAAATTAAACAAAAAAGTGAAAAAAAAAATCGTAATAGGTTAAAATATATAAAAAAAAAACATTAAAAATCGTATAAAAACTGTATGAGTGTTCCTCTCAGATGTAATTCTGAGAAAGAGCTTAGCTCAACTAGAAAAACTAAATGGGTCTCTGAGGAAGAATCCATAAAAAAATCTGTGGAGAATCTTCTCACTGCAAGAGCCGTGGAACGGCCTCGTTCCTGTTCGCCCAATATAGTAATTTCAATAGATGAAGGAACATCAACACCTTCTACATCAAATAGTGCAATCAAACCTAGAAAACAAGTAGGTATGGATAAATACGTCACAGTTCTTAAGCGACAGAGGAACCCAACATCTGCTCAAGTATCATTAAATTCAAAAGCTCCTAAGACCGTGAGTAATGATCAAAATAGGTTTGCTCTCCTCCAGACGGATGAGCCAGAACTTCCGAAGAAGACGTTTAAGCCCCCACCAATTTATCTGAGAGAGCCGACTTCCAGTAAATTGGTACAAGGAATTGTTGCTGTAATAGGTGAAAACATGTTTAGCGTAACCTCAATGAAACATGGAAATATCTGCGAGACAAAGATACAAGTGAATAATGAAGATGATTTTCGAAAATTGTCCAACCAGTTGGAGAGGGAAAGTAGGGATTTCTATACCTACCAGCTCAAAAGCGCAAAAGGACTCCAAGTCGTTCTAAAGGGTATAGACCCATGTGTTGATCCCGCGGAGATAAAAACTGGTTTAATGGACAAAGGGTTCAAAATCAAGAGCGTAGTGAATATTAGAAACCGTGAAAAGATCCCTCAGCCCATGTTCAGGGTAGAATTGGAACCTGGAGATGTTGTCTTAAAGAAAACGAGTCCCATCCCATCTACAATCTGATGTACCTTCTGCATCGTAGAATCACCGTGGAAGAACCACATAAGCGTCAGGGACCCGTCCAGTGTCTCAACTGTCAAGAATTTGGTCACACCAAGGCGTATTGTAAATTGCCGACAGTTTGTGTTGCGTGTGGGGAGCTACATGCAACTGCTCAATGCGATAAGTCGAGAACTGACTCAAAAATCAAAAAATGCAGTAACTGCGGAGGTAATCATACCGCAAATTATAGAGGTTGTCCAATTTACACTCATTTGAAAGGTATAAGAACCAACAAGACGTCAGTATTGCCTAAACATCCTCAACAACCAAATTTAGCATCGAGTGACAATTTCCCTCAATTATTACGGTCCACTAGTCATGTAAAGGCGCCTAGTTCTAGACAAGTTTCTTACGCAAACGTCGTTAAATCTAATATGCCAGGTCTGGAGCAGGAACCTAAAACCCAATATTCTGAGCCGCATATCAACAATCTAGAGACAACATTGCAGACACTTGTCCAAACTATGAACACTTTCACGACCACCATGACATCCATGATGCAGGAAATGCTGAAAATGCAATCCACTATCTTGCAAGCCATTTTAAAGAAATGATTTATTTAAAAATTTGTTTCTGGAACGCGAACGGCCTCCGCCAACATAAAAATGAACTGGAATACTTCCTGATGGATAAGCAGATTGATGTTATGATGATTGCTGAAACTCACTTGACGTCGACAGGGTACTTCAAAATTAATGGCTACGAGTTCTACGATACTAAAGACCCCCGCGGAAGAGCTTGTGGAGGTTCGGCAATTCTTATAAAGAACAGAATAAAGCATTATCTAATGAATAACATAAGTGAGGATTACCTCCAAGCAACAAACATTTGCATTGAATTCTGTCAATACAAATTTGTTTTATCATCGATTTATTCTCCGCCTCGATTTTCAATAAAAGAACACCAATACCATAACTTCTTTAAATCCCTTGGAGCTAGATTTTTAGTTGCTGGCGACTTTAACGCCAAACACACATTTTGGGGTTCACGTCTGGTAACCCCAAAGGGTCGCGTACTCTTCAACACCATTGCTAAAATGGGCTTAGATGTACTCTCAAGTGGACATCCCACCTATTGGCCGACGGACCGACGGAAGATTCCCGATGTTATTGACTTTGGGGTAGTGAAAAATATCCCTGTAGAATGGATGCAAGTGGATCCTTCACTGGACTTGTCCTCAGATCACTCTCCTACTATCATTTCAATGCATTTCCCTCAAGTGTGTGGTTCTCCATTTATGAACATGACTAAGACCCGAGTAAGTTGGATAAAATACAAAAAGTATTTAAGTTCTCATTGCACGGAAAATGTTGTGTTGAGAACAACCGACGATATTGATGAGTCGATTGGCAACTTTACCGAGGACCTTCGACGAGCTGTGCATCACGCTTCCACTCATCACGTTGAATGTAGAAATAGGACAAACAGAACTTATTTCTCTGAACTCGAACATCTCCTATCAGAAAAAAGAAGAATGAGAAGAGAGTGGCAAATTCACAGGTCTCCTGAACTGAAAGCTAGGCTACGGGAATGCAGAGATATACCAAGACATTTCTTAGAAACCCAAAGAACGGCCTCACTTAGATCTTACTTGGAAGGTCTTGATAGTACCCCACAATCTGACTACTCGTTATGGAGGGCGGCAAGAGGTTTAAAAAGACCAGTAAGAGGAAAACCTCCTTTGCGAAATCCGACTGGTGACTGGGCTAGAAATGATTCCGAGAAAGGGACATTATTTGTTAACCATTTGAGAAATGTGTTTACTATAAACAACTCAAATAATAACGAATCTGATTTGCCACCACTTGTTATAAGGCCTCCTGTACCTCTAAGACTAAACTTTCGTGATGTCCAAAACGCTATTGGTACTCTGAACCTTAGAAAGGCTCCAGGTATGGATAAAATCAGCAATAAAATGCTTGTGGAGTTACCTCGTGTAGCAAGAAGAATTATCCTCTTTATCTTCAACGCTATTTTACGCCTATAATACTATCCTGCAGATTGGAAGGTGTCTATGATCACTATGATTCCTAAGCCAGGGAAGGACCACACCAAAGTGGAGTCATATAGGCCAATTAGTCTACTGCCGACAATTTCAAAACTGTTTGAAAAATTGTTAATGACTAAGTTGACTCCAATTCTGAATGGCACTGAATGTATTCCTAATCATCAATTCGGCTTCAGGGCTAAACACAGCACCATCGAACAAACACACAGATTGGTAAATGTGATAAGAGGGTCGTTTGAAGACAAAAAATACTGCTCCGCCCTTTTCATTGATGTGTCGCAAGCGTTCGACAAAGTCTGGCATGAAGGTTTAATGCATAAAATTAAATTAACTCTGCCTGCTAACACCCACAAACTTATGAAAAGTTATTTATATGGTCGCAAATTTACAATCAAAGAAGGTGATTTTTTAAGTACCGCTCAGCCAATTGAATCAGGTGTGCCACAGGGTAGCATACTGGGTCCTACTTTATATTTGATATATGCCTCCGACATGCCGTCAGACCCCAAAATCCATACGTCAACTTTTGCAGACAATACAGCCTTTATCAGCGTCCATAAGGACCACCAAGTTGCATCACAGAATTTGCAGAATTATGTTTATAAACTAGAGAATTGGCTTGAGCTTTGGAAAATCAGGGTTAACGAACAGAAATGTATTCATATAACTTTCACATTGCGAAAAGATACATGCTCGTTCATCAGAATAAATAATCAAATTATCCCGCAACACAATGAAGTCAAATACCTCGGAATCCACCTCGATCGTCGTTTAACTTGGAAGTCTCATATCGACGCAAAACTTACCCAGATGAGATTAAAAGCAGTGCAAATTAATTGGCTAATCGGCAGAAATTCTACATTAAAGTTGGATTGCAAACTTTTGTTGTACAATGCAATTCTAAAGCCTATCTGGTGTTATGGAATTCAATTATGGGGTACTGCCTCAGCATCCAACATTGAAAAAATTCAAAGGGGTAAAAATAAGATTCTACGTACAATTACTGCAGCTCCATGGTATGTTAAAAATTCTCGAATCCACAAAGATCTAGGCATTCCTTTGGTGAAAGTCGAATTTACAAAACACGCCTCAAAATATGTCAGCAAACTTGAACACCATCCAAACCCACTTGCACGAGACATCCTTAACTTTACTGGCCATGTTCGGTTGAGAAGGAGGGATACCCTTGCTTTAACTCAAGCGCAGAACAGATGACTGAATCAGTGGATATAAATTTTTTGTAGTATCATAATATTTTGTCTAGCACTGGCTGGACTTATTATTTTCTTTTAGTATTAAGATTTGAAAACTTATTGTCATTTCATTTCTGAAGATCCAATAAATAAAAAAATAGTAAAGAAACGGTTGAGACATTACCGATTAACTCCAACCCATTTGGACGAGCTTTGGCTTTAAGCTCTTACGAATTAACGTAAAAGTTAACAAATATTAAAAATACTATTAATCCCTAAAGTTTTTGTATAATACAAAATTGAGTACATGTGGGATGTTTTAGTTTCGTTTCTCTTTTTTATTAGAACTTGACACTTTTAGTTTTGATTTATAAATTTATTTGATTAATTAAGCACAAAATAAATGACAAAAAACATTTTTTAATTTTCTTTATTTTTATGCAAGATGTTGTGCTTGATACATCGAACTGTTCGGACGTGTTACTTTTAGTGCGGCTGAATTTTCGGTGAAAAAATCGTAATAGGTGAAAAAGTATAAAAAGTTAAATTAAATAAAAAAGGGGAAAAAAACTCGTAATAGGTGAAAAACTTTACAAAGTCAAATAATTGCACTAGGTGCAATAAAAAATTAATAAATTGTAATAATTTATTTTTAATTATTTGAAAACTAGAAAATTAAATACAGTGAGACAGTGAATGAGTAACAATTCTAACAGTGCGAGTGGGCCTCAGAGCCGAAATGCTTATTTCGTGTTGAGCTCGGCAAGTGTTAGTAATGAGAACATTAAAGATCCCCAATTTAATAAAAACTACTTAACTGTGAAACCAAAAATAAGCACAAATCTGAATTTAAGTGCAAGTGCACCAAACTTGAATAAATGTGTTGAACAGGGCACAAACTTAGCTCAGAGCATATTTAATTTAAATAGAAAAATCACTGAAGGACCGTCTTCTTCACGGTCCTCGTTATCAAATATTGGAGAGACGTCAACAGCTGCAAAAGGCACATTAAGTCCTACAAATAAGGCCGCTCCTATAGTTGCTGTTGAAGAAAAACAAAAAACACAGGTAGGAATGGACCGTTATATAACAGTATCGAAGAGAGGCAGAAACCCAAAATCTGCCGAAATTACACCAGCCGCAAAATTATCAAAGAATGCTGAAGAGCCACGCTCGCAAAATCGTTTTGCCATCCTCCAAGAGAAAAATGATGTCCCTAACGCTGTGAATAAGCCAGTAAAACCACCTCCAATATATTTAAGAGAAAAAAACTCAAACGAACTTATAAAAATATTAGTTTCATTAATTGGTGAAAATTCTTTTTATGTGACTCCAATTAAGCGTGGCAATATTAATGAAACAAAGATTCAGGTTAATAATGAAAACGACTATCGGAGAATAGTTTCGGAATTTGAAAAACGCAAAAAGAATTTTTACACGTATCAACTTAAAAGCGCAAAAGGTCTACAAGTCGTAATTAAGGGAATTGATTCTTTTGTTGATCCTGAGGAGATCAAGAGCAGTTTGGCCGACAAAGGCTTTAAAATCAAGGCCGTATTAAATATAAGAAACAGAGATAGGATCCCTCAACCATTATTTAGAGTGGAGTTAGAACCTGGTGATGTTAAGCTGAAGAAAAATGAAACACATCCTATATATGACTTGAAATTCATAATGCACCGAAGAGTTACAGTGGAAGAACCTCATAAGCGATCTGGCCCAGTACAGTGTTCGAACTGCCAAGAATATAGTCACACTAAATCTTATTGTAAGTTGCCTACTGTTTGTGTTGTTTGTGGGGATCTTCATGACACCTCAAAGTGCGATAAACCTAAGGATGATTCCAGGGTAAAAAGATGCAGCAATTGCGGTGGAAACCACACTGCCAACTACAGGGGTTACCCTGTTTTCTTTCGAGGTCGTTTAACGCTCCTTGATCAACAAATCCGCTTCTACCCCTACTCAGACGACAAAAGTACCTATTACAATTATTCCCCCCGTAGCACAAGCATCCACTAGCCAATTTTCATATGCCAACGTGCTAAGATCTAACCAACCAACAGTGCAAAATGAATCACAAATAAATGATACAAACAGCCACAATTTTAGCCGTCTTGAAGGTATAATGGAGAATCTGGTGCAATCCATGAACCATTTCATGACAAGCATGACAAGTATGATGCAGGAGATGCAAAAAATGCAGTCCACGCTACTGCAGGCCATACTTAATAGACCATGAACTGTCTCAAAATATGTTTCTGGAACGCAAACGGCATACGCCAACACAAAAATGAACTTGAATATTTTCTTTTTAATAAGAAAATTGATGTAATGCTGATTTCCGAGACTCATATGACGTCGAGAAGCATATTTAAAATAAGTGGTTATACATTCTACGACACCAAGGACCCCAGAGATAGATCATGTGGTGGCTCGGCAATATTGGTCAAATCGCGCATCAAACACCATTCATTGGGTGGTCTTTCAGAGTGTTATCTTCAAGCAACAAACATCTGTATTGAGAACTTTTGTCAAAACCTCGTGATTTCGTCAGTTTACTGTCCGCCCAGATTTTCAATAACAAAAGATCAGTATAGAGATTTTTACAAATCACTAGGTAGCCGTTTCATAGCGGCTGGCGACTACAATGCTAAGCATACATTCTGGGGCTCACGACTCGTTAGCCCTAAAGGTCGTATCTTGTACGACTCCCTGTCTGAAATGGGACTGAATGTGATTTCAACTGGTCAACCAACTTATTGGCCAACTGACCAGCAAAAAATTCCTGACGTTATCGATTTCGGCGTGGCGAAAGGGGTATCCCCGGAACTCATTGAAGTCGAGGCTTCACTGGATCTTTCTTCAGATCACTCACCCACTATAATCACCATCAGAAGTCCTCAGCAAATCGTAACTGATGCCTTACTTCTTGTCAAACGTCTGAATTGGCTAAAATACAAAAAATACATCAGCACTCACTGCACAGAGAAACTCCCGTTAAAAACTGCTGAAGACATCGATGCCTGTATAAAAAGTCTTAATGAACATGTCGAGAAAGCCGCAGAACATGCTTCTTCCACTTACCGCCCGAATAGGTACAACAGAGTTTTTTCTGCAGATGTTGAGCAACTATTGTCTGAAAAAAGGAGAGTCCGAAGAGAGTGGCAACAACACAGATCGCCCCAACTTAAAACTAGGTTGAGAGAATGTATCAAAAACCTTAGGATCTTGCTAGAAGCGCAAAAAGCAGCGTCTCTCAAACAACATCTGGAAGGTCTAGACGCAACTTCCCAGTCAAATTATTCATTATGGCGTGCAGTCCGAAATCTGAGAAAACCCGTAATCGCAGAACCTCCACTGCGTACTTTGAACGGATCTTGGGCACGAAATAACGAAGAAAAAGGCAACCTTTTCGTAAGTCATTTAAAAAATGTATTCACTCCCAATACGGATACTGACATTAGCGAACTACTGTTGTTGCCAGACCACCTGTACAAATAAGATTTCAATATCTGGAGGTTGTTGAGGCTATTGATAATTTAAATGTTAAAAAAGCACCTGGGTTTGATAAAATCAGCAATAAAATGATTTTTGAGCTGCCGCGCATTGCAAAAAGATTAATCCTCTTTATTTTTAATGCCATCTTACGGCTTGAGTACTACCCTCCGGTTTGGAAAATCGCTTTAGTAAAGATGATTCCTAAGCCGGGAAAAGATCCTTGCAAAGTTGAGTCGTATAGGCCAATAAGTCTATTACCAACTATGTCCAAATTATTCGAGAAATTGCTTATAACCAAGCTGACTCCGATTTTGAATGAAAACAACTGCATTCCCAATCACCAGTTTGGCTTCAGACGTCAACACAGTACAATAGAACAAACACATAGATTGGTACAAGTCATAAGAAAAACCTTTGAGGAAAAGAGATACTGTTCGGCACTCTTTATTGACGTCTCTCAAGCTTTCGACAAAGTATGGCATGAAGGCCTGATATCTAAATTAAAGCAGAACTTGCCGGTGAATCTTCAACACCTACTATGGAAATACTTAATCGACCGTCAGTTTATGATTAAAGAAGGTGATTATTTAAGCCGTCCTCAACCTATAGGTGCTGGCGTCCCTCAAGGTAGTATCTTAGGACCAATTCTATACTTGCTGTACACAGCAGACATGCCAACAAACAATGAAATTCACACGTCAACATTTGCTGATGATACGGCATTTTTCAGTACTCACAAAGATCCAAAAGATGCCTCGATTCAATTACAGCACCACGTAACGCAAGTGGAGAAATGGGCAAGACAATGGGGAATAAAAATAAATGAACAGAAATGCACCCACGTAACATTTACTCTACGTAGGGAATCATGTCCCCCTATTCGTATTAATGACCATATAGTGCCTCAAAACTCACACGTGAAATATCTTGGTATTCATCTGGACCGTCGCCTCACATGGAAACCACATATAGATGCTAAGCTGACTCAAATGAAACTGAAAGCAGCCCAAATTCATTGGCTCATCGGCAGAAACTCTGTCCTTCGGCTCGATTTGGTGCTATGGTATCCAGTTATGAGGCACTGCCTCCAACTCCAATATTGAGAAAATTCAACGCCGTCAAAACAAAATTCTACGAATGATAACTACCGCTCCTTGGTATATTAAAAACAACAACATACACAACGATCTTGATGTTCCACTTGTCAAATGGGAAATAACTAAACACGTGGCCCTTTATTTGGGTAAGCTGGAAACTCATCCAAATCCCCTCGCTCGAGACATCTTACAACATCCCGGTCATAGCCGTTTGAGAAGGAGGGACACCACCGCTCTCAGATGAATAAATACAAGTTGCTCATTATATCCTATCGAATTTGAAAACTAGATTTTGTCTAGCATTGGCTGGACTTATCTTAATTAACTTTAGTTTTAGGATTTGAATACCTATTTTTAGTTCATTTAAAATGAAGATACAATAAAAAAGAATATGCAAAAAAAAAAAAAAAAATTATACAATAAAATACCTCCCACTGCAGATGAAATTATAAGACAAATTGGCTGTATCTGTCCATCAAATGCATGGTGGGATTTAATGATAATAACGAATTGCATATAAATAATATAGATATGAGAAACTAAATTATATTTGACGCAATGAATTGCATAAAAATAATATATATATATAATAAATATATATTATAAATAATATATATATAAATATATAAAAAATATTATATATAAATATTATTTATATGCAATTCATTGCGTCAAATATAATTTAGTTTCCCATATCTTCATACTATTTGGAAGTGCTTAATTGTAGACATAATGAACCGATCATAACTATTGGCTTCGTCCTTATACCATAATTAAGAACAATTGCTAAAATTTTCTTTAAAACTGTCACCTGCAGTTTAATTCAGGGATGATAATTCCAATACGATTGTTAATTCATTAGCACAAAAGTACATTGACTGACTGATTAAGTACAATTACGAGTAATAACTGACTTAAAATCAAGTTTTTTCACATTTCTTTGAAGATTTTATACAAAAAACTACAACAAACTATTTTCAATGACAAAGGTTTTGCCGATAATTTTGCAAAACGATCTTGTATTGAATATGTACATATTTTATTATGTTTAAAAATTTGCCATAACTTACATTAACCATTTGGCAATTTGGACATGAATAACAGTTACAAAGTTTTGTGTTATTATAATTATTTGAAATGAAATTGAAAATTCTATTATCATTCTATTATCGTGTATCTACTGTGATTTACATTGACAGTAGATGGACACACTGACGGATATCGTTTAGAAATCATTCTAATGTTATTTTAATCTATTGTTATTTAAATACATTTAGATAATTATACTTAATTGTAAAATTTTGTAAATCTGTTACAGTTACATTATATGTTCCTTGGCCTTTAATAGTAAATAATGTTTTTATTAATAAAAATCTTTCTATTTTATTAGTTCGGCTTGAGGTCCCTTTTATTAAAAATATAAAAACTCTTGTTCGTTTTATATTTTATTTATTTCCAATATTTCGACCAACTTTGTTGATCATCTTCAGGGAAGAAATATAATTTAGTGTTTAATACAGTGTTGTCCGATGTTAATATCTTAAGTTTACTTCACTGACGTTTTTATTAATAATATTTTGTAAAATAAAAGTCGATGTTCATTCACTTCTAAGTAAAGTTTCAAAAGTTTGTTCCTCGTTATTTTTATTTACCTATTAACCTACAGGTATATATTGTTTTTTATATAATTTTTGCAAAGTTTTGTGTAGAAAATAAATTATAATACATGTTTATTTAAATTTATATAAAAACTATCTGAACCCGGTGTGCTTCGCTATCCCCTTTGCTGTAGAGCTTTTATAAACGTTGTTATAAAGAAGGTGCAGAAGTCTGTATGGCCGAAAAATATTATCATGTAATAAGTAGTCCTGAGTCAAAGCTGCACACTGTAAATATATACCATTTCAAGTAAATCTGATAAAAGCTGTATGGAATCAATTACATAGTTTAAAAAAGTAGGGGTGGTAAAAAAATATCCTATTGAAAATGCCTCAGGTATAGTTATATGCTGTGAAAATGTCAGGAAGATCGGTCCAGCCTGACAGGCGTTGTCCAGCAAAAGATTGGACGTGGAAGGCGGAGTGGAATAAAATTTTTTTATTTTAACTCCGCTCATAGAAACACTCATTTTTATATACATACATATATAGATCGATGAATTCAAAGTGTATAATATAGTTTGAAAGCAATTTTGGAATGGTGCCGTAGAAAATATGTAATTTCACACCTGTGGAGCACAAAAAAGGCCATTACTTAGAAAAACAGGTAGAAAAATGAAAGAATTTGCAAAATTAAGTATTAATTTTGGTTTTTAGAAAGTGGTGAGCAAAAAAGTTCTTCAATTTTCATAATAATTTTGAATTCAAAATGTATAATATTGTTTGAAAGCAATTTTGGTATGGGCGTGGTCGTACCAACTGAAAAACCTTCCCGGACGCATACACAACAATTTTGCTGAAGATCATCACATGATCAAATGCATAGGTTACGATTCTATAAAGGACATATGTACATACAAACATTAATTTTTTGAGATGGGGCGTGAAAGTGGGCGTGGCACATAAAATTTCTATTTTTACCTCGACTTCAGTAAGACGTGGATACAATTTGTATGAAGTAAATCTGTAAAAACCCATGCAGAAGCAATTAGTCAATTAAAAAAGTGGACGTTAGAGTAGGCGTGGTCGTACCAACTGAAAAACCTTCCCGGACTCATACACAACAACTTTGCCAAAGATCATCCCATGATCAAATGCATAGTTTACGATTCTATAAAGGACATATTTACATACAAACATTAATTTTTTGAGATGGGGCGTGAAAATGGGCGTGGCACATACAATTTTTATTTTTACCGCGACTTCAGTAAGATGTGGATACAATTTGTATGAAGTAAATCTGTAAAAACCCATGCAGAAGCAATTAGTCAATTAAAAAAGTGGACGTTAGAGTAGGCGTGGTCGTACCAACTGAAAAACCTTCCCGGACTCATACACAACAACTTTGCCAAAGATCATCACATGATCAAATGCATAGTTTACGATTCTATAAAGGACATATTTACATACAAACATTAATTTTTTGAGATGGGGCGTGAAAGTGGGCGTGGCACATACAATTTTTATTTTTACTTCGACTTCAGTAAGATGTGGATACAATTTGTATGAAGTAAATCTGTAAAAACCCATGCAGAAGCAATTAGTCAATTAAAAAAGTGGCGTTAGAGTAGGCGTGGCCGTACCAACTCAGGAACCTTCCCGGTCTCATGCACAACAACTTTTCCGAAGATTATCACATGATCAGATGCATAGTGTAGGAGTCATAAAGGACATTCATACATACAAACATTCATTTTTATATATAGATATATAGATTGATGGACTCGTACAAAATTTGAAGGCTTTATAGCTAATATAGAACCCTAGATTTTTAATATTAATATTAATTTTGTATATGAGCTAAATATTCACTTTGTATGGGAGCTGCCACGCCCACTGGTATGATCCCGCCCAATTTTTCCATGACTATTCATAATATAATCAACGTGCACAAATTTCTAAGACTCTGGCTATTATAGATCTGTAGATATATGATATTAAATATTTACTTTGAATGGGAGCTACCACTCCCACTGGTCCGATCCCGCCCATTTTTTCCTGATTATTCAAATCAGTAACATATGGGATACTGCAATGTTTCAAGACTCTTGCAATCACAATTATCAAGATATATGTTGTTATTTAATTTATGTGGGAGGGGCCACGCCCACTTGAAATATATACAGTCAAAAACCTAATTTGAACTATAACCTTTCAAATGAAACCGGTTTGGGGCAAATCGGTTGGATAGAGGACAAACATACAAACATTGTATTTTATATATCGTCACCTAAAATGCCCAAAGACGTAACCCTCATTATCATAATTTTACAGGAGAAGCAAAAAACGTTATAAATTGCGATATGTACATATCGTCACCTGAAGTTTGTCGTCTATCTTAAGGCAAGATGTGAAGAAATCGCGATTTTCAATTAAACAGTTTCCATTTTATAACGTTTTTTGGTTCTCCTGTAAAATTATGATAATGAGGGTTACGTCTTTGAGCATTTTAGGTGCCGATATACAGATTAATAAACAAAAACCGATTGACCGATTTCTATTTTTCACATGCATCAATGAATAATTATAACAAATATATATTACTCATTCCCACGACAGTCGGTTCTACGCAGCGGAATGACCCGAGATCACTCGACCAAAAGCTGTCAAATCAATAATTACTGCTGTTACAACAACAACTCATACGTAGCGTGACCAAGTGATATGTTTTTTTTCAAATGGAATTTCGATAAAAGCAATTTGAAAAAGCCGGAAACAAATTAGAAATTTATAATATATATACATATGTACATAAATATTTATGAAATTATGATGTCTGAATTTATTGTTGTTTTCTTTAACTCTTTATTAAAAACTAACAAACAAGCCAATCGATATTAGAACGTCAAATCATTTAACCTGTCAATATACTAAAATGTATTTTGATTTATTTAATTAGTCTTACCTGTAGTATTATCGTTGCTGGTGTCCTGGGCATTGATGTTGTCGTTAAACATAAAAAGTATAGAAATTATTATGCAATATTCCAGAAAGAAAAATGGTGGTTTCCGATGTTTTTTAAAAAATAATTTGTTCGCCATAATATCTTTCACATGATAAAACTACAATAAAAGAAATTTAACAATGGGACTGTTCTTAAATTGTTTATAATTTTTTATATTTAAAGGATGATCCATTTAGATCTTTTTTATCTGTTTTTTTCACAGATCACGAGTGACTAGTGTAATACTGTCATCTTATTATACCCTCTACCAACAAAAGTGGTGAATGAGGGCAATATAAGTTTTTCATTCCGTGTGCAACACTGATAAATATTCATCTGAGACTGAACAAAGTAATATACATATTCTTTATCCTTATGGAATTTTAAGCCGATTGAGATATGTCCGTCGGTTTGTCTGTCTGTGTAAAACACTCTCTCGTCCAAAAGACACAGCCAAAATCAACAGGGTTTATAAATCATCGTTTAAAATTCTCCTAAGCAGTTTGATATTAAAAATCTGCTAAATCGGCACGTTTTTTCTATGATAAAAAAAATAGTAAAAATCGGTCCGTTAAAACTCATAGCCCCCATATAAATTTCTCACCGAAATATTACTTAATGATACAATTGGAATATCGATACAAAATTCAGCAAAAATAAGTTTAATGCAAAAATAAATCCCAAAACGAAATTTTGTTTAGTTCGATCCATGTTTGACCATAGACCCCATATAAAGTCTACTTCCAAGTTTCACTTAAATATGTTTACGAAAAACTGATATAAATATTGTTACTAGGTTCAAATTTAACACAAATAATAAATATATATAAAAATTAAATGGTCCATGTATGTAATGGCATCACGTGAGAACGGCTGTAGCGATTTGGCTGATTTTTTTTTTATTCGATTCGAAATTCTCAGCAGATGGTTTGTAAAGAAAAAAAATTTTATGGTGGTCGTTACATAATTGGACATATCTCCCATATAAGGACCACATCCGAAAGAGTCATCGTTCTGCAGAATTTTGTAAATTTCGGTCCATATTTGACCATATACCGCATATAAAGCGCTTTTCATATCATCACAATCACTTCAATACTCATAAATCTCTTATGAATAATGATACCGATCCAAAATTGTAAAAGAAGCATTTATATCAAACTGCTGGATTTTTAGAATATCGGTCTATATTCAACTATATCCTATATATGTATATCATATTGGGTCCGCTTCTGAAATTCACTTTTATGCTAATATTTATCTTAAATATCCAAAATTGTAAAAAAAGCATTTATATCAAACTGCTGGATTTTTAGAATATCGGTCTATATTCAACTATATCCTATATATGTATATCATATTGGGTCCGCTTCTGAAATTCACTTTTATGCTAATATTTATCTTAAATATACTGTTATTATGTTAAAATTCGACATGAGATATCCTCATGTGCATAAAATTCTCTGTTCCGAAATTTAAGAATATCGGAACATAATTGGTCATAGCTGTCATATAAGGACCATTTCCGAAAAACAATTTAATCCACAAAAATGTTTAATAAATATCAATATCGAACCAACTCTTATACAGATCAGAAATTTTAATCCAGATATTATACTAATGTCGGTTATACGGCAATTATGATACTGGATTTTTTATTTGTCAGTCAATAAGAAAACATCCGAGTATAATAACCAACCATAGAACTTTTGTAAATAACGTTATTGAGATGAAATTCAACCAAAATAAGTCTAAATAAAAAACAGAATAAGGATATTCTAGTCCTAGTTTTTGTATTTGTTATTATATTTAGGTGGAGGGTATTTAAGTTTCGGTACACCCGAATATTGCACTGTAACTTGTTTTTATTCTGTATTGTTTGACAATTCATCATGGAGAGTCTCACTAGCCATCTAAAACTTGTGAAGTCATTCGTCGTACCAGTAGCAACGCTGGGAACA
This sequence comes from Bellardia pandia, assembly GCA_916048285.2. Taxonomy (NCBI): domain Eukaryota; kingdom Metazoa; phylum Arthropoda; class Insecta; order Diptera; family Calliphoridae; genus Bellardia; species Bellardia pandia. The sequence continues at coordinate 69,210,156 of OU696533.1, forward strand.
CCAGTTTATAAAACTTCATATCATTACAGACATTATAAGGTCTTATGAAGGGCTTTTACATGTTTCAATTCAGTATTTCATTGGTTTCGCAATCAACGTTTTTAATTCATTTCTAAAAACAAATATTTCTATTTCTTTATGAAATTCACTCTTCAATTTTGGATTTTTTTTTTCCAAAAAATTAAAAGTTTTGAGTGAATCATCCTTGATTTCTGCTTTCACCAGTTCAACACTTCATATGCAATCAATTTTTAATATCTCTTTGAGCTTAAATAAAAGTGCAACGTCGGCAGAATTTCATATCACTGCGGGATATCAATTTGTGATTTACTGCCGTATTCATAAAAAATAAAGTAGGTTTGAAGTGTGCTTTTAGACAAAATTTGCATACAATATTTTCTTAAAGTACATTTGAAGTCTACTTTAATTTTTTTGAATAAGAGCATTAATGTAAAATCTGATTATTTTCTAATTTGCATATACATAAATACAATTTATAACGTTTGATATTAAGAAAAATTGAATTCATAGACTAAAATTTTAATCATTGACAAATTTATAATAAATTTGCAAGTTATAATAGTTTTAAATTCATACTCATAATTATTATTATATTGGTTAAAACATGTACTTTTTTGTTAATTTCTTATTTGGAGCTTATATAGCTGTTTTTTTAATTCAATTATATAGCAAATCTTTTTATTTTGGCATTGTTAAAAATTATTTTCAATTATTTAGTGGTTAAGTTAAATATTGCTTTATGTACAATCTACAAAAAATCTTTCTATTTTAAGTCAGAATTTTCTTGTATACATTTTTATTTCATTTTGAAGAATATATCTTAAGAGTAGCGACATGAATTGCTAAACTAAACATACTGGTTTTAATGTGAACTGAAGTGTAGGGTAAATAGCCTTAGGGGATTCTATAATGACTTACAAACTGCTAAATAGAATCATGGTTTTGGGAGGGTTTTGAAGCAGGGGTTTTTCAATAACAACAGAAAAACCTAACTCATCATAACTATTTTGATCAGTCCTTTTTATATCTCCTCATAATATAGCATAGTAGGGGCTCTGATTTGACACTATGCATATATCGGACCTGTAACGTTCATAATACAGCAATTTAGCTTTCTTAGGGAGTCTTATAAAAACGTGTAATAATATTAGTCCTGAATAGATAGGTCACGAACCCCCCCAACCGGCTGATTGCTAGCAATCATAGGCTCCCATCGACCGACTCTACTCCGGCATTTCCACTAATGTTAAGTTTAAGATTGAGACATTCGTGCATTATTCTGATCAGCAATTTGTTTAAGATTTTGGGATGCACTTTAAAATATTTTTAACATTAACTTAAAAAAAAAACAAAATTTACAAGTGGTACATTACACTTGTTACAAATGCTAAAAAAAAGACATTGATTTACATACGTCAGGTGAAGATATTTTGCATTTGTGTATGCCGAAAAAGCAGATAAAAACAATCTTTTACACAAATACTAATTTTCAAGATTTATTAATTCTGAAAAATCCCGCGATTTTTTAAAACAAATTTCGGGATTTTTGAAATTGGCTTCCCTACTATATTGCAATGTAAACAACTAAAAAATCGACAGGTTGCTTATAGTGTTATACTATGTTTCCACGACGACTTGAATCACCTGCTTCGCTCTCTGAATCATGTTAATGAATCATGCTGTTTACATGACCAAAAAACTTGATTCGATTTGACAGTTGTTTTTAATAAACAAACAGAATAAAAAAAACAGAATTTACAATTTGTGGAAAATATTTTTTTTAATGGACAAAAAAACTGAGTGGAAATTAGTTAGCTTATTTGAAAAAAAACATACATTCGTACGTATTTACTTTCTTTACTTCCAGCAAAAAAAAAATAAACTTGCGATAAAAATTAGAGAAGAGTGCAATTTTTCGTGCTTCGCAAGTTGATTCAATATGAATCTACTTGATTCGCTCTTAAAATGTTGTATGGTGAAGCAAGTTGTTTCACTCATGATTGGGGTGTGAAGCCTGAATAGAGAGCGAAGCATGTACCGTGGAAACGTAGTATTATGACACTTGCTATTTTTTGTATTTTTTCAATATTGGAGAACAGTACAAATATATTTGTATAGGAAAACTGACTAAGTGTAAAGAGTATGAGTATATCATAAAAAATCTTGAAATTCAAACAAATATACGTGTGTTATCGGTAAATAATCTAATACTGTCAAAAAAAAAATACAAAAATTTTTAACTTGAAATTGACATTTCGAGATTAAATGTTAGCACTGTTGCCTATTTTTTTAGTTTTTGATCGAAAGTAGCGGTTTTACATTTTTTTTTGCGATTTTTAGCTTTTTTTGACGGGTTTTTGTGGGATCAAAACGTGGGCAATATTGTTTGTTTTGTTTACATTTTATTTTATTGTATTTCTTGTTCTTTCTCGCATTTGTTGTTTCATTCAATCAATCCTAAAAAAATCCAATACAAAAAATAGCAAGTGTCATAACACCTTTAGAGCCATAAATATACAATTTTTTTTAAGTTTTTCTGGGAAACCCCGACAGAAAATCAATTAGCAATTTTTACTACCAGTCGTAATTCACCTCTGGGTGGAGAATGAACGTATTTTTTTCGCTGCTTTCGAGAGATTTACGTCTCACTTTTGCATTGGTTAATGCTTGGCGTCGTCTAACTGTACCGCATTACGTTTTTTCGAAGTTGTGCATTAGTCACATGTTATTTTTTTTTAATACAAGATTTAAGCGTTTCAGCTTTCTATATGAAGGTATAGGTGGACTTGGGACTTACTTGAATCGATCGTGGGATAACCTGGCAATTTGAGGGATTAATTCACCGCCTACCAAATTTATATTAAAAAAAAATTACTACTTTAAAATTATTAACTTAGATTAAATTCTTTATATCTTTTACATTGAAAGTTTTATTTTAATTCATACTCAGCTAGCATTTTGTGAAAATGATGATCAAAAAATAATCACTGCCCCTATTGCGGTTCACAACTTTTTTAATAATTTGGTCGTCTTTCATAAATCGGTATTGCCATTCACAACTTAAATGTAGTTGACTTTTTGGTTGTGCTGCTGATTTTTTGGTTGTGTTTAATAGTATTGCGGTTCACCATTTTGGATGAGTTTGGTTGACAAAAACGATAAATATACACAACTGCTTATTAGCAGTTGAGTCTTTGTCGGTTATAGATTTAAATAAAATTTGTAATACATTTCCTTTAAAAAAATAATACAAAAAGATAAAAAAAAAATGGAAAAATCGTAAGTATAGGTGTTTTTTGATCTTAATATAATTAATTAAATGATTAATACACATACGCAGGACAGTCAAAATAACAACCAAAGCCCAATTTGAGCGACTTGTGCAGCTGATGGAAAAAAAACCCAGAACTTGCTAAAGGAAAGCAAAAATTTGAGATGACTAAAACTCAGTGTAAGGAAGCGTGGGAAGGATTTACAATAGAATTAAATAGCTTGGGCCCACCTACAAGAACATCCTTCGAATGGCAACTTGTAAGTATATGCCATCTTAATTATTGTAAACAGACATTTTATTAGAATTTTTACTTCATATAGGTTTGGATTCATTACAAAGCAATTATTAAAAAAACTTGCTAATAATAAATAAAACCAACAAGCAGCAGGTGGTGGTCCTTCACAAAAAATTCCACTTAATGTACTTGAGGATTGCGTGACCCAGCTGTTATCACTAAATTACCAAGTAGCACCATCTGGACACACTTTCGGCGTTGAAAACGTTGGTCCGTCAACAAGTCAGGCTTTAGAAACTCCTCAAAATCTCGACATGGAACAAATCGTTACAAATGAACCTGAGATAATAAACACACCAGCCAAGAAAAGAAAAAAATCACCAGAACAAGAGCGTCTGGAACTTCTGAGAAAACAATACGAGACACAAGCTAAACTTTAAAAAAGTATTAAGGATTTGGAGAAAAACAGTTATAAAAATTATGAAATAAACAAATTAAGCAAAAGAAAATTGCCTCTATGAAAAATAATACTTATTATACTAACATATTTGTTACTTATTTTGGAAATTTCTTACTTCGCACTGGGTAGTTCAAGAGGATTGGAATCATCGCGTATTTTTCTACGTATACGTAGAACATTTGTATTAGCGTCATGATTTTCGTCTTCAAAAAATAAATCCACGCTTAAATCCATTCTTTTTATTTGATAAAAACTTGATTTTTTTGCGTTTTTTCTTCACTTTACAAATAAAATGCATGGTGTTGCCAACATGAAATCGATATTTCATGTCGGCAACGCCATAACAATTACAACTAAAAATCGTTGTGCTACACAATACCAAAAAATAATTTGGTTGAGTTAAAGTTGGGTTGACTGACAGACGACCAAACTTAGTTGAGTTGAGAACGGCAATAGGGGCATATTTGATTATTCTAGATGATTAAAACTATCGAATATGCACACAATTTCTAATCAAAAATGATTCTGTCATCGGGAGAAAATGGTACCCTGCACATGACTATTCCTGACTAATCATTTCTGATATCTGCTTTTATGCAGTTTCCATGTATATTTGTTATCATTTTTAAGTTAAATTTTATACACATCTGACTATAATTTGCAATCATTTTACAATCATATTTCGTATTGTTTTTGATTCATTTTTTATACACATCTGACTATAATTTGCAATCATTTTATAGTCATATTTTGTATTGTTTTTGATTAATTTTTTATACACATATGACTATAATTTGCGATCATTTTATGATAACATTTTCTATAATTTCTGACCAATTTCTTATGCACATCTTGCTATAAATGAAAAACATTTTACATTTTTTATTATATTTAAATTTATTTTATTTTAAATTAATGTTAAATTAGACATAACAGTGCATTTAATGCAACGAAACTTATGGAAAAATCACTTGCCCATTTACCCAATAATTCACAAATATTACATTCGTCTTCTTCACTATCACTGCTGGAAAAGGCGTTTTCATTTCCATCACTTTCAAACAGTGCATCAAAACTATAACCAACTTCTGGACAGTCTATAATCTGCTCTTCCATATTTTGTTGAACTCTAACATCACTTGACATATTTTTTTCAGCTTCTCTTTTAGCTATGCGCCTTATTTTTTTTGGCTGACATATTTTCAGTACCTTTTTAAACTCACTTTATTTATTCACTTATTTATTTTTACTAATTATTCCAAATGTACATATATTTTTTATTTTATTCAAAAAACAAGACTTCTCTTTTCAATTTAATTGCAACTCATGAAATCTGTATTTATTTAAGATGTCCCGTTACAATGGTAAACGAAGCAAAAAAATCTTGACCAACAAAACAAATAGAAACACACAACTAAACATGAAATTGGGACCGTCATTGCTGTTGTTTGCATAGATCAGTTTTTAATCATCAAGAATAAACAAATTTGTCTGTTCCTTTTGAATAATTGCTGTCTCTCGCCCTCACTCTAACCCAGAGTAGTGAAAATTAACTCTGGCAAACGATACAGAAAAAATAGATCAGTTTTTAATCATCAAAAATAAACATATTTGTCTGTTCCTTTTGACTAATTGTATGAAAACTCAGTTATTAATCAGCGAAAGTAGTCAAATATGATTAAGTAAGATGACTACCGAAAATTCAATCATAAAAATGCTAGCTGGGAGGTCTCTAATGACTAGTTCAAATAATAATAATAATTCAAATGAATGCGGATTGATGTTCCCAATTAGAGTATTCAAAAACAGAAGCCAGATATCAGTTAACCGGTTATTTTTATTTAAAAAATCGACCGGTTTTAAATATCTTATATTTTCGAATTATTCGACGAATCGGTTAACCGGTTTTTATAATTAAAAACTTTTTTAAAATTTGTCAAAAAATAAATAAAATTGTTCTTACTTTTTGTACTTGTATTGGCTGCCTTTTATAATTTTTTTTTAAATTATGCTCTAAGAACTTACAAATATATAAATGAATGGAGCCTGTTTGTGGATTTTCGGTTCTAAGATTGATTCCAACGGATTAGGCCATATTTGCGACGTATATTACGACTTTATATATGTATTGTTGCAGATTTAAATTTTATTTTTTACTAAATTTAATAACGTTTCGCAAATTTTAATTTTATATATTATAAGTGTTATTTTATATGTTATATGTCCTTTTGTGTATTATGTAATATAAATTGCCAACTACTTTTAAGTTTAATTTATGTCAACTCTGTGTTGAGCTCATGTAAAGTACTTCTATTTTACAACCATGTCAATGTCAACTTCGAGTTGAGTTCGTTTTAATGGCGTTTTCTTTTTTGGCAAAAATGTTACACGTTTTTCCCATTTCGCATCTTTTTTAATTTTTTTGTGTTCTTTTCTGAAAAAATGTCAACACTGCTAAAGTGTAGTGTGTTCTTTTCTATAAATGTCACTCTATAAATTTAAAAAATGGTGCACCTTTCACACTCTGTATTTTTAGAGAGGGAGAATCGCACGATAAAACAGCTGACCAGTGATGCCAACTTTTGAGACTCAAAACGCGTAAACATTTTTGAAAAAAGGGCTAAATGGAAAATAATCCATATAAAACCACATCCAATTTTCTTTTTTTTTTGCGTTTTGAGTGACTAAAATCCGGCTAAATCTAGCCCGAAAAGAGCTAAGTTGGCATTGCTGCAGCTGACATTTGTTTTGTTTATGAATGTGTATTTGTGTTAAGAAACAAAAAAAAATATACAAAATGGAAAATATTACTACTATTTTATGTGCTGAAAAAATTTTGGATGACTTGTTGAATTCATCTTCATCATCATCTGATGATAAAATATTTTATATGATTATGGAAAAGTGAAAGGCTTTGTAGAGAACGTAATTATGAATACTCTGAAGTTGATGTATGTCAAATTTCATAGGACAATATCTCCTACTTCTTATGTATATATGTAATGTATATATAATATATATAATTTTTATAGTTTAAGAAGAATTTGCGTGTTAGTCGGGAAGGTGCCATTGGTCTTTTTGATAAATATTTATTGTCTTATTTCAAGCGATCTTACCAAGGAGCTATCTGCTTCTTCTTTTTTAACAAAAAAAAAAACAAAAGCAGCTGTTTATGAAAAAAAAGTGTTACACTGTTGTAATTTTATGTTCTATTCTGACCATTAAAAATGCGACATCTTTAAAATGTGGGGTAAACATTATAAAAATGTACATAATAAAGGTGTAACATTTTATTTCAGAAAAGAAAACACCATAAGTTTCGTACAATTTAACAATAATTTTAAAAGACATCCATATTTGCTAAAATTCAGCCATATTCTTAATTTAGATAAAGTGTTTGAGGGATAGAATTAAGTAAGTTTAATATTATTTAATTTTATATTATAAGAATTAATACGAATTTAATTTAATTTATTCTATTTTCGATAGATAATAAAACAACAACACAACATATATAGTTTAAATATTCAAAACGGAATTGAAAATCCCTCGGTTTTATTATTTTTCTATTGACTTTTGAACATGTATATAAAGCAATTTTATTAAGAATATTTATATCCCTGACAGACATAGGATTACTACAAATACTATGGTTGTTGATACTAAATTGCCTTGACAGACATGTAGGACATATGAAAATGAAAATAAATTAAATAAAATAAAATATAGCTGTCATTAAAAGAAGTGACAATCGATTTTGTAGGAGGGTTTCCCCAATGTTTATTGAACACAGCTACAGACAACATACTACATTTATACCACGATTATTTTTGTAGTATTGATACCAGATATAAACCAGCTTGTTTTATGGTTTAATTGTAGTACAAGTTAACACACATGTAGTATAGTATACTAATATGGTATGCAAATCCTATGTCTGTCTAGGGTTTTAGAAATCATTTAAAATCTCCAAAAAGTCTCCATTTTGGAAATATGTACTTGTGACACAGCTTTCGTCGAGCAGGCTACCGACTACAATATGTCAAAAATAAAATACACACGTTTATATGAGAATGTTTATATTGACGACTGCAGGTTGTACATGCTGGGGTCAAATTACCGCATTCGTGATCGAATGAGCTATAGTATCGAAAAATGATTTCGATATCGAAATTATGATAAAATGTACTAAATTTCTTGCTCGATATCGAATGCCATAATCTCAAATGGGAAAATTACGATCAATTTTACTCAATATCGAATGCGGTAATTTGGCCCCTGATTTTTTCGTCGCTCTCTAATTAAACAAATTTTTATTTTTATTGGCTACAAAACAAAAGCAGTGTTGCTATATTTGTTATAACAAAATGTGTAAAGCAAATTAGTGTTTATTGTAAAATAATAAAGAAAAATACAAAATTAATATGTTAATATGTCGTAAGTATGCATCAAGAGTTTTTAAATGTATTAATAATACTTTATTTTTTTGTATAAAATTGAGTAAAGTTTATTAGCATGTCCGAAATCATGTACATATGTATTTCATGTTTCATGCAAAAAAAATGCTACTTTGAAAAAATAAAAGCCTTAATTGGCACCACTGAAATATAAATCGGTTACTGCAACAGCTGTTTATATTTTCATTGTTTTGTTTGATTAAACTTTGTGTTTTATTTTTTAAGATTTATTATTTTTGTTTTTATTTATTTTTTTTGGTATTTTAGTAATAGATTCTATAAAATCAACAAAATTCTCTTCATTTATTTTTTATTGAAATGTCAGATTTCAGGATCAGCTTCTAAATATGTAACTGTCGTTTTCAAAATAATTAATTAGCTGGCTATAGGGCGGCATATGCAGTCGTATAGCCATGTAACCAGCTGTGGTGAATGTGTTTAATGCTTAATAATTAATTAAAAGAATAGTTTTTTGATAACTATGACTTATTAATTATTTTTGGTTTGTTATCCTTTGATATATTCATTTTATGTAAATACAATGTATCACGAATGCATACAAAAGAAGATAAGAACAACTTAAATATTACCGCATATAATAAAAAACCGGATAACCGGTTTTGTCAGATAAAACCGTATTCGAACCCGGTTTTTTTGGAAGATGCAATTTTTCGAAAAATTCGAAAACTGGGTTTCCTAAAAAGTTTGTTTTTTTGAATACTCTATGCCGAATGCTCGCAAAATAAATATATGTCTTCAGTATCCAACGAAAAACATAATTTGTTCAAAAAAATTTGTATGTATTTTCTAAAAATTTCGTAAAATATTGCGCAACTTTGAGATTATTACATTAAAAATATTTACTTGTTCCCCTTAAAATGTTAATTTAAACTTTAAAACTTCTAATTTATAACTCATATGGAGATCTATAACTATTAAATTACGAAAAATAAGTAGTTCAAAATTTTTCTGTTTCACATAAACGGTATCATTCATAGTCACATACATATATGTATGTATGTATATAAATTTAATCACAGTTAATTATACATTTGATTGTGCGTTTATTATCAGACTTTTGCTGTCAGTTTCTAAATTATCACTAAATTCTGTTGTTGTACGAGTATAAAGCAAACTGTAGTAATAGCAAAACAATATAAACAGAATACAATCAATAATTAGAACAATAATATGTTTACTAATTTCCGTTTGTACCTACACTACGAGTCGTTTGATTAAAGAATTTTGAAAGAATTAATTCTTAATTAAATTTTGTTGTCTCTTAATCATTTCATTAAAGTGTTCATTGTCATTAATTCATTGGTTCAATTCCCTAATGCTTTAAACATGTCGAATTTATTTCTTTGATAATTAATTCTTTATGAAATTATTTTCTTATTAAATCATTCAAGTTTTCTTTAAATCAAATTGATCTTAAAAATGATTAATAAAATGTATTGAACGATTAAATTTTTTTCAAGTTTAAATCTATAACAAATACCCTTGATATATTAAGTCAATTGAGCTATTACTGTCTCTGTAAACAATCTCACATCTAAAATACACAACTAAATTGAAGGTCGTGATACACTATCCTACACAATCGTACGATTCAATCACTGGAAAATCTGACCGATTTCTATTACACTCGAAAGAAATCGCAACAAAGTATGTCATTGGTGTCACACTATTACACAAAAACGATGCAAAAACATATGTTTTTGCTAATGTAAACAAACGCAGTTTTCCGTTATTTAAATTAATTGTATTTTGTTGGTATATGTGAATATAATAAATTGTATAAACCGTACAAACAATTAAAAATTGTTAAACGTCTGTCCTTTAAATTATAATTTGTGTTTTAAATCAATGATCCGGGTATGGATGGAATCAGCAACAAAATGCTTGTGGAGTTACCTCGTGTAGCTAGAAGAATTATCCTCTTTATCTTCAATGCTATTTTACGCCTACAATACTATCCTGCAGATTGGAAGGTATCTATGATTACCATGATTCCTAAGCCAGGGAAGAACCCGTAGAGTCATATAGGCCAATTAGTGTACTGCCGACAATTTCAAAACTGTTTGAAAAATTGTTAATGGTTCTGCGCTTTTCATTGATGTTTCCCAAGCGTTCGACAAAGTCTGGCATGAAGGTTTAATGCATAAAATAAAATTAGCTCTGCCTGCTAACACCCACAAACTTATGAAAAGTTATTTATATGATCGCAAATTTACAATCAAAGAAGGCGCTCAGCCAATTGAAGCAGGAGTACCCCAGGGTAGCATACTGGGTCCAACTTTATATTTGATTTATGCATCCGACATGCCGTCAGACCCCAAAATCCACACGTCAACTTTTGCAGACGATACAGCCTTTATCAGCGTCCATGAGGACCACCAAGTTGCATCACAGAATTTGCAGAATTATGTTTATAAACTAGAGAATTGGCTAGAGCTTTGGAAAATCAGGGTAAATGAACAGAAATGTATTCATATCACTTTCACATTGCGAAAAGAAACTTGCTCGTTCATCACAATAAATAATCAAGTTATTCCTCAACATAATGAAGTCAAATACCTCGGCATTCACCTCGACCGCCGCACAGTGGCTGAAAATCGTTTTTCATTGGCCAAAAGTCGAATTTTTTTTTGTCACCGATTTTTAAAAATTTTACACCTTTTTGGAGATAATATATCCATATTAAGGTAGCCAAAAAATTAGGTTAAACTATTAATAATTGTGGGCGTGGCATGCTGTCAAACTCAACTGTTTTTTTAATTTCAGAAAAAGGTGTTTTTTATTTGTTTTTTGTCAAAAATAAATGGTTACTACTCGCAAGCTATCATCGATAATGGCCTGCGCACAGTGGCTGAAAATCGTTTTTCATTGGCCAAAAGTCGATTTTTTTTTTTGTCACCGATTTTTAAAAATTTTAACACCTTTTTGGAGCTAATATATCCATATTAAGGTAGCCAAAAAATTAGGTTAAACTATTAATAATTGTGGGCGTGGCATGCTGTCAAACTCAACTGTTTTTTTTAATTTCAGAAAAAGGTGTTTTTTATTTGTTTTTTGTCAAAAATAAATGGTTACTACTCGCAAGCTATCATCGATAATGGCCTGCGGTCTTTTTTGTAATGTTGGTAGGATTATAGTCTTTAGTTGTTGTAAGTGGTTACCGCTCTAGCGTTTAATATTAGGGGCGTTCTGAAATATTTATGAAACTACTATATTTTTCTGAAATTTAAACTTTAGTGGAATAGAACTTCTAGGGAACAAAAGGGAACAAGAAACGTGTACCACCTGAAGAAAGGTGAAAGTGTCTTCTTTAACCCAATATATACTTTTGCACCCGCCACGACCCGCCGGTAGAACACTTTTTTAATTTTAATGAAATTACTCTAAAAAAATTCAAATTACGATAATTTAAACAGCCCTATAGTTACTCGTATACAATGGTGTATTAAATTTTCACTTTTACGCCTAAAGGTTTATGTTTTTTTACTTTAGACTACGTAAATCTAAAATAATTAAATATAATACCTGCGAAAGGGTTTTATGGCTTTGTTTTGATTAGCAAAAAAATAAGTCATACAAATATCACAATAGGTTCTACAGTAAACATATGATCTCTTTCTAATATACCTGTTATCAACTGTTAGGGTCAACCAAAGTCATAAACAATTTTATAATAATAATCGCGACATTAAACCACTAAAGAAAAAAAACCCAATATTGGCGAGATACTAATTAGTTTTACCTGATATTAACCCTTTCGGCCGCACTTGAATTTAGCTGTGACTACCAAGAGCATCACATATTTTTTCATGACTTTTTCTGTGGATCAAATGACGACTTATGGAACATATACTAAAAATCAGTTATGGTTTGGATTTCGGGTCTTCAGGATCCATAAGAAACAATGGAACCAACAAAGAGTTAAGAAGTTCAAAAAAGAAACATGTTCAAGATGAATATCGCAAATTTGGATTAATTATAGATCAGCCAAAACAAGGGTCAGGCAATACAAATGTGACAATACCGCACGAAGATTCTTTTCAGATCCAGAAACAGCATCTGAAATAACAGGAGTGGATTTAAACCTTATTTTCAGATTTAAAATAATCCTAGAAGTACTTGCGTGCAATGAAGAAATTGACGCTAGACAATTTGGAGATTATGCTAAGGAAACTGCAAAAATATATACAACCAACTACCCATGGAGAAATATGTCTGCAACAGTTCACAAAATCCTTTATCATGGAGAAGATATCATTAAATATCATTTGGTGCCACTTGGAGATCTATCAGAGGAGGCTCAGGAAAAAAGGAACAAGGATTACAGATTTTATAGAGAGCACAATACTAGAAAAATTTCACGAAATTCCACAAATGAAGATCTATTAAATATATTATTGGCAACATCAGATCCGTTCATATCCAATATTCGAAATCAATGGAAAGTGGAACATCGGGATTTAGATGAAGAAGCCAAAAAACTAGTAAAGAACAGAAATAGCGCAGAACAAAATATAGAATATTTGCAATCAATATTTGTTTCAAATGAATAATAATTATAATTGCCTTCATTGTTATTTAAGTACGGAAAACATAGTATTAGTAAATAATTCTTTAAAAAAAAACCCGACTTCAAAATTTCGGCCAAATAAAATGTTGGATTAATTTTCAAAAATGTTTAATATAACTAATGTTGTTGCACTTTTTTGATTGAAAGAAAGAATTTTGAAAATCTTGTTAATCTTCTAAAAAATCGGTTTATGCTAAATCTATAATGTTTTCCCATTAACAGAGCTAAATTTTGACACCCATATTCGATATATTCTTAAAAATCGGTTTATGCTATATATCCCCGATATATCTCAATCAATTTCTGAAATTTTCATTTTTTTACCTTAAATATATTTTTCTGCAAGCCATATCTTCCAAATAAAAAAATTATTTTTAAAATTGATTCATAAATCACGAAGTTATTTAACAATTTATAAGAGAAGCACAGAAAAAATATAGATAACGGTAAATAAAAAACCGTATGTCCGTCCGATCTTCATAAAAATTAAATGGGACCCACCTGCAAGCAAACCCTTTCAAACAAAAAAAGAATTTTTAAAATTGGTTCAGAAATGGTTATCGTGGAACAAACATAAAAAAAGCAACATACCATTCGAATTGATAACCTCCTCTTTTTTGAAGTCGGTTAAAAATAATAATAAATAGAACCTACTATTGTTACAAATGCTAATAAAATCTATTGCAGTTTTTATTTTTAAAATGTTTTTTAAAATTATCAAATCTGACAGCAAAAAATAATAAATTTTTCTGTAGTAACAGCAAAATTTCCAGTTAATTTTACTATTTTTTTTAGTGTAAACATTTTTTTGAGTGTAAAATTTTTTTTGAGTGTAACATTAAAAAAATTCCATTATCACAAAATATAATTATAATTATTATTAAGTTCCAAATATTAAATTTTTTAATATGTAAATAAAAAAAATAAACCCATATTTCACTCCAAAACTTAAAAAAAATCAAAAGTTCAACTTTGACCTAGAAGTCCTTAAAAAGTCATCAATCAATTTTAATGTAATTACAACTGAACCAAGCTGAACTAAATATCTATCCATTAAAAACAAAATTACTTCAATATTTTGATCGGTTCAAAAGTTACAGAATTTTGGCCAATGAAAAACGATTTTCAGCCACTGTGCGGCGGTCGAGGTGAATGCCGAGGTATTTGACTTCATTATGTTGAGGAATAATTTGATTATTTATTCTGATGGACGAGCAGGTATCTTTTCGCAATGTGAAAGTGATATGAATACATTTTTGTTCATTCACCCTGATTTTCCAAAGCTCTAGCCAATTCTCTAGTTTATAAACATAATTCTGCAAATTCTGTGATGCAACTTGGTGGTCCTTATGGACGCTGACAAAGGCTGTATCGTCTGCAAAAGTTGACGTGTGGATTTTGGGGTCTGACGGCATGTCGGAGGCATAAATCAAATATAAAGTAGGGCCCAGTATGCTACCCTGTGGCACACCTGATTCAATTGGCTGAGCGGTACTTAAAAAATTGCCTTCTTTGATTTTAAATTTGCGACCGTATAAATAACTTTCCATGAGTTTATGGGTGTTAGCAGGCAGAGTTAATTTAATTTTGTGCATTAAACCGTCATGCCAAACTTTGTCGAACGCTTGGGACACATCAATGAAAAGGGCGGAGCAGTATTTTTTATCTTCAAACGACCCTCTTATCACATTTACCAATCTGTGAGTTTGTTCGATGGTACTGTGTTTAGCTCTGAATCCGAATTGATGATTTGGAATACATTCAGTGTCATTCAGAATTGGAGTCAACTTAGTCATTAACAATTTTTCGAACAGTTTAGAAATTGTCGGCAGTAGGCTAATTGGCCTATATGACTCCACTTTGGTGTGGTCCTTCCCTGACTTAGGAATCATAGTGATCATAGACACCTTCCAATCTGCAGGATAGTATTCTAGGCGTAAAATAGCGTTGAAGATAAAGAGGATAATTCTTCTTGCTACACGAGGTAACTCCACAAGCATTTTATTGCTGATTTTATCCATACCTGGAGCCTTTCTAAGGTTCAGAGTACCAATAGCGTTTTGGACATCACGAAAGTTTAGTCTTAGGGGTACAGGAGGCCTTATAACAAGTGGTGGCAAATCAGATTCGTTATTATTTGAGTTGTTTATAGTAAACACATTTCTCAAATGGTTAACAAATAATGTCCCTTTCTCGGAATCATTTCTAGCCCAGTCACCAGTCGGATTTCGCAAAGGAGGTTTTCCTCTCACTGGTCTTTTTAAACCTCTTGCCGCCCTCCATAACGAGTAGTCAGATTGTGGGGTACTATCAAGACCTTCCAAGTAAGATCTAAGTGAGGCCGTTCTTTGGGTTTCTAAGAATTGTCTTAGTATATCTCTGCATACCCGTAGCCTAGCTTTTAGTTCAGGAGACCTGTGAATTTGCCACTCTCTTCTAACTCTTCTTTTTTCTGACAGGAGATGATCGAGTTCAGCGAAATAAGTTCTATTTGTCCCACTTCTGCACTCAACGTCGTATGTGGAGGCGTGATGTACAGCTCTTCGTATGTCCTCAGTAAACTTGCCAATCGACCCATCAATATCCTCGGTAGTTCTCAACACTACATTTTCCGTGCAGTGGGAACTTAAATACTTTTTATACTTTATCCAACTTACTCTGGTTTTAGATATGTCCCGAAATGGAGAGCCATTCCCTTGAAGGAAACGCATTGAAATAATAGAAGGAGAGTGATCTGAAGACAAGTCTAATGAAGGCTCCACTTGTATCGATTCTACAGGGATATTTTTTACTACTCCGAAGTCAATAACATCGGGAATCTTCCGTCGGTCCGTCGGCCAGTAGGTGGGATGCCCGCTTGAGAGTACATCTAATCCCATTTTGGCAATGGTGTTGAAGAGTTCACGACCCTTCGGGGTCACCAGATGTGAACCCCAAAAAGTGTGTTTGGCGTTAAAGTCACCAGCAACTAAAAATCTAGCTCCAAGGGAATTGAAGAAGTTGTAGTATTGGTGTTCTTTTATTGAAAATCGAGGCGGCGAATAAATTGATGATAAAACAAAATTGTATTGACAGAATTCAATACAAATGTTTGTTGCTTGTAGGTAATCCTCACATATGTTGTTCATTAAATAATGTTTTATTCTGTTCTTTATAAGAATTGCCGATCCTCCACATGCTCTTCCGCGGGGATCTTTAGTATCATACAACACGTAGCCATTAATTTTGAAGTACGCTGTCGCCGTCAAGTGAGTTTCAGCAATCATCATGACATCAATCTGCTTATCCATCAGGAAGTGCTCCAGTTCGTTTTTATGTAGGCGGAGGCCGTTCGCATTCCAAAAACAAATTTTTAAACAAATCATTTCTTTAAAATGGCTTGTAAGATAGTGGATTGTATTTTCAGCATTTCCTGCATCATGGATGTCATAGTGGTCGTAAAAGTGTTCATGGTTTGGACAAGTGTCTGCAATGTAGTCTCTAGAGTGTTACTATTAGGCTCGTAATATTGTGATTTAGGTGCCTGCTCCAAACCTGGCATATTAGATTTAACCACGTTTGCGTAAGAAACTTGTCTTGAACTAGGCGCGTTTACATGACCAGTGGACCGTAACAATTGCGGGAAATTGTCACTCGATGCCAAAATAGGCTGTTGACGATGATCAGGTAATACTGACGTCTTGTTGGTGCTTATACCTTTCAAATGAGTGTAAATTGGACAACCTCTATAATTTGCGGTATGATTACCTCCGCAGTTACTGCATTTTTTGATTTTTGAGTCAGTTTTCGACTTATCGCATTGAGCAGTTGCATGTAGCTCCCCACACGCAACACAAACTGACGGCAATTTACAATACGCCTTGGTGTGACCAAATTCTTGACAGTTAACACACTGGACGGGTCCCTGACGCTTATGCGGTTCTTCCACGGTGATTCTACGATGCAGAAGGTAAATCAGATTGTAGATGGGATGGGACTCGTTTTTCTTTAATACGACATCTCCAGGTTCCAATTCCACCCTAAACATAGGCTGTGGAATCTTTTCACGGTTTCTAATATTCACAACACTCTTAATTTTTAACCCTTTGTCCATTAAGCCGGTCCTTATCTCCGCAGGGTCAACACATGGGTCTATACCCTTTAGGACGACTTGGAGACCTTTTGCGCTTTTGAGCTGATAGGTGTAGAAATCCCTAGCCTCCCTCTCCAACTGGTTGGACAATTTTCGAAAATCATCTTCCTTTTTCACTTGAATTTTGGTTTCGCTGATATTTCCATGTTTAATTGATGTTACGCTAAACATATTTTCACCTATTACCGAAACAATCCTTTGTACCAATTTACTGGAAGTGGGCTCTCTCAGATAAATTGGTGGGGGCTTAAACGTCTTCTTAGGAAGTTCTGGCTCATCCGTCTGAAGGAGAGCAAACCTATTTTGATCATTACTCACGGTCTTAGGAGCTTTTGAATTTGATGATACTTGAGCAGATGTTGGGCTCCTCTGTCGCTTAAGAACTGTGACGTATTTATCCATACCTACTTGTTTTCTAGGTTTGATTGCACTATTTGATGTAGAAGGTGTTGCTGTTCCTTCATCTATTGAAATTACTATATTGGGCGAACAGGAACGACGCCGTTCCACGGCTCTTGCAGTGAGAAGATTCTCCACAGATTTTTTTATGGATTCTTCCTCAGAGACCTATTTAGTTTTTCTAGTTGAGCTAAGCTCTTTCTCAGAATTACATCTGAGAGGAACACTCATACAGTTTTTATACGATTTTTAATGTTTTTTTTTTATATATATATTTTAACCTATTACGATTTTTTTTTTACTTTTTGTTTAATTTCAACTTTTTACACTTTTTCACCTATTACGATTTTTTCACCGAAAATTCAGCCGCACTAAAAAAACACGTCCGAACAGTTCGATGAGACGAGACTGAATGAGACCTGCTGTATCGTGATAATCAAACACTTTTGGCCAAAATTCAAGTAAATTTGTTGGAATTTCGTTATTAAAATAATTATTCCAATTTACGAACGGAAGCTTTCCCCATTGAGTTTCATACACGCCTATTGCTACATTTGGATCCATAAATGGTCTTAATGTTTCTTGAACAACGCCAAATTTAGTTTGAGATAATGTATTCGCACACTTTGAAATAGAAAATTGTCCAAAAGCTTTAAAAAAGTTCATATTTTTTGGTAATCTGCTTATCATCGCTTTTAAAAGTTTTTTTAAATACACAAAACAGTTTTTTTTAAGTACGATTATTTCTACTTCGCTCAATTTCGCATTTCTCAATTATGTTTCAAACTCTGCCAAATCAATTTCATCTAGAGGCAAAAATGAATTTGAAGAATCAATAGCTGCATGTAAATCATTGAAAAATTGTTCATTGTTTTCAGTATTATATAAAACAGAAGGTTTGAAAACTTTTGTTGAAAACATAATAAGTGCTGTCCGATTGAAATTCCAAATATAGATGATTTATTTCGTTGACAATTGGATTTATAAAAACCAAAAAAAAAGACGATTTTTTTCATCACATAATGGATAGCTTCTTCAGGGATAATAAAAAAACTTGTATTATCCCTGAAGAAGCTATCCATTGTGATAGCGAAATATTGGAAATAAATATATATAAATAAATGAAATATTTTTATATAAAACTCAAGTGACCTTATTGCTTATAAAAAGAAACTATTAAATATTGAAAAAGGTCAAATAAACGAACTAAATAATTTAAATTAAAAATATTTAGAATATTTGAAAAATTATTTAAAAGTGGGTACTGTACTAAACCTATTTACTTTACATAAAACCACCACAACAACATTATTTCTAACGGTTAATTTGATATGATATGATAACAAAAACTAATAGAGAACATTTATAAATGTTCTCATATATGAGAATTGTGCTAAGAAAAAAAATTGACGAGTATTTAGTCTTTTACTTTGTTTTTATTATATCTTATTTTAGTGCTTCATCGAAGCCCTATTAAAAGGTGTATTCATTTTTGGAGGAATAAACAAAATATTGTAAACAAATAACATAAATAGAGCTTATCCGTAGATTCTACTGCTGCGCTGAAGCACTAATGTAAGGAGAATTTTTTTATAATTTATTTCTCTTTTATACGCGAACGTAAATTTTTTAACGACGATCTTGATGATGGAATATGTATTTATAGAAATTATATTTAGTTCAATGTTAAAGTTCTTTGAAACAAGTGAGTAAGCGCATAATAAGTGAAAGTGTTAAAGTAAAAAAAGTATAACGGTTTAAAAAACAAACACATTTACCTACATACAAAAGGTAAGTTAAAATTTGTTTATTTAAAAATATCTTTTTAATTTGATCAAAGGGCTAACAATTGTTTAACGTAAAATAATACTACAATTATGTTTATTAATATTTCTAAAGTTACAATATACCTATGTACAGATATATTTTTTCAGACTAATACAATTAAAAAAATAGTAGGAAGGGCTGGAATTAAGAAAATGTTAACATCCATTTTCGATGAACATCTTTTACTCGAATTTAACGTTGATGGAAGACAAAGTAAAAGCAGACTCTTAAACTATCCAAAACTTCTAAATCTAATTTAAAGTAAGTTAATTTTTTGTCATAATTATAATCAGTGTTATATATTTCATATTTGTTTTTATTTTTTTGCTTTTACAGAAAGTATTTATAAAGATGAAATGTTGACCAAAAAGGGCTTTTGATGAAAACGAAAAGGAACACGCTTATCTAAAAACAGACATTATAAAAAAAATCTACAAAATAGTTCTATTTTAAATGATGATCAGAGCAATTCATCTACTAATGGTGAAAATAGTATTAACAATATTAATAAAAAACAAAATGTATTATCTATAAAAATTTAGTCTTGTAAAAATTGTATTTGAATTTTTTGTTATTGTCATTGTTTTTCGAGATATGAACTGTTTGTTATTTCCTTTTAACATAGTCTTTATATTTTTTCTATTGGGGTATTCACAAGGTGTGCTATCATGTTATATTGTCATAATGTTCTAACATTTTACAATGGTTTAAAAATATTGTTGTTGCTTTGTAAACAAAAAGTGTCTTAAATTAATAGAACTTTGCTTGCTATGTTTATTGTGCTGTCGTAATTAATCAGAAGAGACCTGCGCTGAGCATTTTTTGTTTATTTACTTGAGTTTGCATTACAACATCTAAAATGTATTTTTCGCACAAACTGGCTATTATTTTAGTTTTTTCACTTATTTTTGGCATTGTGGAAAACAATATTAATTTTTATATTTGTTTTAAATCAGCTGATTTAAATTCAAAATAGCACACTGAATTATGAGGGGTTGTTCACAGCAGTCGTATTTTTTCACAGCAGTCGTATTTTTTCATTTTGTAAAAGTGAAGACTGAGTTAGCACTATACATAACTAAACGAAAGCTGTCATTGCATGATTCACCACAGCAAGTGTTTGGTTACAAAATGCATATAATTGCTTGCTTATTCTGTAAGCTCTTACCATTCACAAAAGCATTGAATCAGTATGAGTGTTATGAATATACGCAGAGCTTTTTGAGTAAATATACACTTTACTATATTTATCGCATATTCTTTTTAATTTTATTTGATAGTGCTTAAACATATGTATTATTATAGGGATAGTAATAATGATAATGAAAAAAAAAAATAAGTACAAATTTCAGCCATTTTTCAGAGGTTAGCAAAAGAAATAGTGTAATACTTCATGTTCAATATTTTATTATTTAAAGATAAATATATGTATGTATTTGTTGTTTTTATAAATTATTGTAATTGCTAATAAAACTATATTTTCACTCATATTTGTACACTGGATTTTTTACAATACGAAAAACACCGTTTTCAATATTGTTTATTATTTCGGAGTTCAACTTGAAAACTTATTTAAAAAAATTAACGCACTGATTTTGCACTATGCAATCTGAGCTTTTATGAATCATTTGATTGTTTTGCTTACAAATCAAAACACAGTTATAATTTTTGATTCGTTATTGCTAACGACGTTTAAGAAGTGATTGAGAAAATGACAAGCAATTAAGAGAGCGCAAACACTGCAAGCAATGTTATTAGCACATGTTGATGATTGAAAACAAAACAAAAACAGTGAGTTCATAC
This sequence comes from Bellardia pandia, assembly GCA_916048285.2. NCBI lineage: Eukaryota > Metazoa > Arthropoda > Insecta > Diptera > Calliphoridae > Bellardia > Bellardia pandia. The sequence goes on from OU696533.1 coordinate 69,231,355, forward strand.
ATATAGGAAAAAAGCGAATCAACTCGTGTACATCTCTGACATACATACATATATGAGTAACTTTTATGTTTATTGCATTTTTAGATATTATTTTTTATCTTTTAATGTGAACGTTTTGTATAAACTGTATCAATGTTAGTACTAAGTTTTCTTAATGATCTCTTCCTTAATATAATAAAAATAATGATATATCAAAAACAACCTCTGTTTATAATAATTCTTAGGAGAAAGTACTTCATAAAGCATTATTTGATTGCCTTCTTTAATATACATATATAGAAGAAGGCGTGATACAATCATTTTTTGTAAGGCATTTTTTTTTTTTTTTTTATACATTTAATTTATTTATTGAATCTTCAGAAATGAAATGACAATAAGTTTTCGAATCTTACTACTAAAAGAAAATAATAAGTCCAGCCAGTGCTAGACAAAATATTATGATACTACAAAAAATTTATATCCACTGATCCAGTCATCTGTTTTGCGCTTGAGTTAAAGCAAGGGTATCCCTCCTTCTCAACCGAACATGGCCAGTAAAGTTAAGGATGTCTCGTGCAAGTGGGTTTGGATGGTGTTCAAGTTTGCTGACATATTTTGAGGCGTGTTTTGTAAATTCGACTTTCACCAAAGGAATGCCTACATCTTTGTGGATTCGAGAATTTTTAACATACCATGGAGCTGCAGTAATTGTACGTAGAATCTTATTTTGACCCCTTTGAATTTTTTCAATGTTGGATGCTGAGGCAGTACCCCATAATTGAATTCCATAACACCAGATTGGCTTTAGAATTGCATTGTACAACAAAAGTTTGCAATCCAACTTTAATGTAGAATTTCTGCCGATTAGCCAATTAATTTGCACTGCTTTTAATCTCATCTGGGTAAGTTTTGCGTCGATATGAGACTTCCAAGTTAAACGACGATCGAGGTGGATTCCGAGGTATTTGACTTCATTGTGTTGCGGGATAATTTGATTATTTATTCTGATGAACGAGCATGTATCTTTTCGCAATGTGAAAGTTATATGAATACATTTCTGTTCGTTAACCCTGATTTTCCAAAGCTCACGCCAATTCTCTAGTTTATAAACATATTTCTGCAAGTTCTGTGATGCTATTTGATGGTCCTTATGAACGCTAATAAAGGCTGTATCGTCTGCAAAAGTTGAAGTATGTATTATGGGGTCTAACGGCATATCGGATGCATAAATCAAATATAAAGTTGGACCCAGTATGCTACCCTGGGGTACTCCTGCTTCAATTGGCTGAGCGGGGCTTAAAAAATCGCCTTCTTTGATTGTAAATTTGCGACCATATAAATAACTTTTCATAAGTTTGTGGGTGTTAGCAGGCAGAGTTAATTTAATTTTATGCATTAAACCTTCATGCCAGACTTTGTCGAACGCATGCGACACATCAATGAAGAGGGCGGAGCAGTATTTTTTCTCTTCAAACGACTGTCTTATCACATTTACCAATCTGTGTGTTTGTTCGATGGTACTGTGTTCAGCTCTGAACCCGAATTGGTGATTTGGAATACATTGAGTGTCGTTCAGAATTGGAATCAACTTAGCCAATAACAATTTTTCAAACAGTTTTGAAATTGTCGGCAGTAGACTAATTGGCCTATATGACTCTACTTTAGTGGGGTCCTTCCCTGGCTTAGGAATCATGGTAATCATAGATACCTTCCAATCTGCAGGATAGTATTCTAGGCGTAAAATAGCATTGAAAATAAATAGGATAATGCTTCTAGCTACACGAGGTAACTCCACAAGCATTTTGTTGCTGATTTTATCCATACCTGGAGCTTTTTTAAGATTCAGAGTACCAATAGCGCTTTGAACATCATTAAAGGTAAGTCTTAGAGGTACAGGAGTTCTAATAACGAGTGGAGGCAAATCAGATGCATTATTTGAGTTGTTTATAGTAAACACTTTTCTCAAATGATTAACAAATAAAGTCCCCTTCTCGGAATCATTTCTAGCCCAGTCACCAGTCGGATTTCGCAGAGGAGGTTTTCCTCTAACTGGTCTTTTTAAACCTCGTGCCGCCTTCCATAACGAATAGTCAGATTGTGGGGTACTATCAAGACCCTCCAAGTAAGATTTAAGTGAAGCCATTCTTTGGGTTTCTAAGAAATTTCTTAGTATATCTCTGCATACCCGTAGCCTAGCTTTCAGTTCAGGACCTGTGGATTTCCCAATCTCTTCTAACTCTTCTTTTTTCTGACAGGAGATGATCGAGTTCAGCGAAATAAGTTCTATTTGTCCCACTTCTGCACTCAACGTCGTATGTGGAGGCGTGATGTACAGCTCTTCGTATGTCCTCAGTAAACTTGCCAATCGACCCATCAATATCCTCGGTAGTTCTCAACACTACATTTTCCGTGCAGTGGGAACTTAAATATTTTTTATACTTTATCCAACTTACTCTGGTTTTAGATATGTCCCGAAATGGAGAGCCATTCCCTTGAAGGAAACGCATTGAAATAATAGAAGGAGAGTGATCTGAAGACAAGTCTAATGAAGGCTCCACTTGTATCGATTCTACAGGGATATTTTTTACTACTCCGAAGTCAATAACATCGGGAATCTTCCGTCGGTCCGTCGGCCAGTAGGTGGGATGCCCGCTTGAGAGTACATCTAATCCCATTTTGGCAATGGTGTTGAAGAGTTCACGACCCTTCGGGGTCACCAGACGTGAACCCCAAAAAGTGTGTTTGGCGTTAAAGTCACCAGCAACTAAAAATCTAGCTCCAAGGGAATTGAAGAAGCTGTAGTATTGGTGTTCTTTTATTGAAAATCGAGGCGGCGAATAAATTGTTGATAAAACAAAATTGTATTGACAGAATTCAATACAAATGTTTGTTGCTTATAGGTAATCCTCACATATGTTGTTCATTAAATAATGTTTTATTCTGTTCTTTATAAGAATTGCCGAACCTCCACATGCTCTTCCGCGGGGATCTTTAGTATCATACAACACGTAGCCATTAATTTTGAAGTACGCTGTCGCCGTCAAGTGAGTTTCAGCAATCATCATGACATCAATCTGCTTATCCATCAGGAAGTGTTCCAGTTCGTTTTTATGTTGGCGGAGGCCGTTCGCATTCCAAAAACAAATTTTTAAACAAATCATTTCTTTAAAATGGCTTGTAAGATAGTGGATTGCATTTTCAGCATTTCCTGCATCATGGATGTCATAGTGGTCGTAAAAGTGTTCATGGTTTGGACAAGTGTCTGCAATGTAGTCTCTAGAGTGTTAATATTAGGCTCGTAATATTGTGATTTAGGTGCCTGCTCCAAACCTGGCATATTAGATTTAACCACGTTAGCGTAAGAAACTTGTCTAGAACTAGGCGCGTTTACATGACTAGTGGACCGTAACAATTGCGGGAAATTGTCACTCGATGCCAAAATAGGCTGTTGACGATGATCAGGTAATACTGACGTCTTGTTGGTGCTTATACCTTTCAAATGAGTGTAAATTGGACAACCTCTATAATTTGCGGTATGATTACCTCCGCAGTTACTGCATTTTTTGATTTTTGGGTCAGTTCTCGACTTATCGCATTGAGCAGTTGCATGTAGCTCTCCACACGCAACACAAACTGTCGGCAATTTACAATACGCCTTGGTGTGACCAAATTCTTGACAGTTGAGACACTGGACGGGTCCCTGACGGTTATGTGGTTCTTCCGCGGTGATTCTACGATGCAGAAGGTACATCAGATTGTAGATGGGATGGGATTCGTTTTTCTTTAATACGACATCTCCAGGTTCCAATTCCACCCTGAACATAGGCTGTGGAGTCTTTTCACGGTTTCTAATATTCGTTATGCTCTTAATTTTGAAGCCTTTTTCCATTAAGCTAGTCTTTATCTCGGCAGGATCAACATCTGGGTCTATACCCTTTAGAACGACTTGGAGTCTTTTTGCGCTATTCAGCTGGTAGGTATAGAAATCCCTACTTTCCCTCTCCAACTGGTTGGACAATTTACGAAAATCATCCTCCTTTTTCACTTGTATTTTGGTTTCGCTGATATTTCCATGTTTAATTGATGTTACGCTAAACATGTTTGCACCTATTACCGAAACAATTCCTTGTACCAATTTACTGGAAGTGGGCTCTCTCAGATAAATTGGTGGGGGCTTAAACGTCTTCTTAGGAAGTTCTGGCTCATCCGTCTGGAGGAGAGCAAACCTATTTTGATCATTACTCACAGTCTTAGAAGCTTTTGCATTTGATGACACTTGAGCAGACTTCGGGCTCCTCTGTCGCTTGAGAACGGTGATGTACTTATCCATACCTACTTGTTTTTTGGGTTTGACTGCACTATTTGGTGAAGATGATGTTTTCTCATCTGTTGAAATCACTATATTGGGCGAACAGGAACGACGCCGTTCTACGGCTCTTGTAGTGAGAAAATTCTCCAGAGATTTTTTTATGGATTCTTCCTCAGAGAGCCATTTAGTTTTTCTTAGAATTATATCTGAGAGGAACACTCATACAGTTTTTATACGATTTTTAATGTTTTTTTTTTTTTTATATATTTTAACCTATTACGAGTTATTTTTTTCACTTTTTTGTTTAATTTCAACCTATTACAATTTTTCACCTATTACGATTTTTTCACCGAAAATTCAGCCGCACTAAAATTAACACGTCCGAACAGTTCGATGAGACTTTGTAAGGCATGATTTATCTTCATAATGGATGCAGTATAAAATGCACCTAAAGAATGCTTCCTAGAATGCATGATATGATCAATTATTCAATACTCAAATTAATGCGAGTATTTTTATGAATGAAATCATGTAATATTGCAATGTATGAAAAATGCTTAATTTAGATTCCTAAAGCAGAGCCTCTACGCGAGAAATCCCATACAAAAATCATGTAATCTTTCATAAGAAGTGGAAGCACTAGACAGCTGCTTCTTGCCTTACGATACTGCTTCCAAGGAAGCATCATTTTTTGCTGGGTAGTTCATTATAGATGTTTTGGTGAAAATCGCCAAGAAAATCGCCAGTGATATCAAAAATCGCCATGTCGCCAAACGGAAAATTTCGACGCCAAACACGTTTCAAAATCGCCACGTTTGGCGAGAAATCGCCATAATTGACAGCCCTGATTATATGTGTTAAACTTTATCTCGATATACATAAATACTTTTAAAAGATTTATGGAGGTTAAAGTGAATTACGGAGAGAGTCTTATATGGAAGTGTCGACTAATTATGGACCGACCATTATAAAATTAGGTGTCATTATTTCTGTATATAAGAAACATATTTGTGTTGAATTTTATTTGATTACCAACATTTTTAAGAAATTTCTGACCGTTAAAGAGATTTTCGGAAGTGGGCCTTATATGGGAGCTATGACTAATTATAGACCGATCACAATGAAATTGTACTGTATTATTTGTATTGAAATATATTTTTGTTAAATATTATTTGGATACCAATATTTTTGAGTGAGTTATGCTTTTTAAAGTGATTTTCGGAAGTTGGCCTTATATGGGAGCTACGACTAATTATGGACCGATTTGCACAAAATTTGTCGATGTGATTTGGCTTTATTTACTACTCATTTGTGGTGAAATTTGTTTGGATACTTGCATAATTCAAACATTTATGATCGTTAAACTCATATTTCGGGAGGACATTTGTATGGGGGCTAGATGAAATAATGGACCGATTTCCACTAGCTTCAATCCCATGCATCCTTGGGCCGAAAAAATATCACACACCAAATTTTATCGAGATATCTTCAAAATTGCGACCTGTACTCTGCAAGCACGCTTTACATGGACAGCCAGCCAGACGGACGGACGGACATTGTTTAATCGACTCAGAAAGTGATTCTGAGCCGATCGGTTACAAACATCAGCACAAATCCAATATTTAATATTATTTTGGGGTAAATAATTTTTTCACTTAAATTTTGCAAAAAATCAAGGCCGAAACAAAAGTCCTACAGCAAAAAGGTAGAATCCGTGTGGTTATCAAACTTCTCGAGGAATCTGAGACACGGCGAAGTTTTTGGAATGCTGGTTGCGTTGAATAAAAACTCCCCAAAGATATTTTATGCCAAGAGGTCGCAGATTCCATACAGTTCTTCCACCCAAACTTTGCGGTCTTTTTTATTTTGCTCTTTTTTGTTCCATTACAATATTTAACATTTTTAAACACACACAATTCTGGCAATGCTCGACAACGTATTGGACAATTTTTGGCATACAACAATTTGTCAACCTTGTGAACTGACAATTTCTGTTGACAGATAAATTTATTGTGTGCCAATGAAATTGAAATTTTTCAATGTCAGTACATTGCTAGCACATTGCAATATCTGTTCATAGATAACTTGACGCATAAAGCGTCACAAATAGGATTTGGGATTTCTCGGAATATTACTTTATGAAATTGTATCCTATACATTACAATTCATAATTACTAACATAAAACAAAAAAGAAATACATACATATTTTGAGATCATTTGTTACTTTGAGTTTACGATCTGATTTTTAGTTTAGTAATAGCGTGTTCAGATATGAAACTTAATTGAGTCAATATTCGGTTAATTGGCAATATTATTTTAAGTGTTCAAGCATACGCAATTTTCAGCTTACTCAATAATCATTTGACAGTTGGAAAACAATACAAAAAATACTCTAAATGGTTGTTGTGTTTCTATGTAAGCAAACTTACCTTCACATCAGTGTTGCCAGTGAAATTTCGAGAAAGATACATTTCAGTTTCCAAAAAAATACATTTTTCCCCGAAAAGATACATTTTGAAAAAAAAAAATTCAAAATTCATTTTTAACATTTTAACATAACATTTTTATTTCATACTTTATGAATATTGTAAAGAAAATAATTTTTATATTTTTTTAAGTCATAAATATTAGGTATGTAATTTTTAAAAATACAATAAGCAAAATTAATTACATATATGAACTATCTTTGGATGCTATCAAAACAAATTAATTTTTGTAAAAATTAATATACGAGTTAAGTCGTTTGTATTGATTTGTTTTAAAACTTCAATATAAAATAATTGCAATTTTTTTAGTCAATCATATTTCTTATGCTGATTTCTATTTTAATTTTTTTTTTTGACATTTGCTATTTTATACAATTTTGCTCACTAAACACAGTTGTGAACAGTGTTGCATTCGAAATCTTACTCAATATTATAACAATTTCGTACTTATTGAGCAATAATTAATTGAGATTTTATATGAAATATTGAGCTCAATAATGGTGGTAATTGCGATTCATTTGCAATGAGAATTGCTTTATGTAACTTTTTTCAAATCGCTATGATAAGATAAGGTCAAATAACCCTTCAAGCATTTGCTGTCCATAAGTTTTTAATATAGTATTTGTTTTTGTGAAGTTTAAAAGTAAAAAGTAATATGCAATTACAGCTTTCATTAACTTTACATATTACAAAAGCAAACCTTTTACTAAAAAGTTTTAAATATTTGATTGTTTTTTTTGCAAGTTTAATTCTGTTTATGAAATACAGTTCAATTAGAAATACAGTTCAATAGAATAATTCGTTATATCGACGTGAAGTTGCACTTCTATTCGTTATAACAAGGTAATTAAAAATTTTGTAAATTAATCATCATCTGCTTACCATGTTATAGCGAACGATTTCCGCTAATAAATTAAAACACATTTGAAGGAAAACACTGTATTTTGTAGTTTTAAAATTCAAAAATAGTATTGTATTTAATTAAAAAATAGTTTATATTTATAAAATAATAAGTTTGAGCCAGTGATTAACTAGCTAGATTGCAACAACAACTGCTGCAACAAGCGTACAAGCTCTTGGCAACAATAAATTTTTTTTTTCGAATATTTCAGCCGCTAGTCTAAAGCTATGTGTCGACGATGGTCAGATATTACAACGTTGTCATATCTACCAATGTGCTATCAATGTACTGACATTGACAAATTTTTTGCAAAAGGTAAATTGTCAGTTTACACGACTGTAAGAAAACTAACAATTTCATTTGCACACAATTGTCACACAATGAATTTATCTGTCAACTGAAATTGTGAGTTTACACGGTTGTCAGATTGTTGCGTGGCATTGTCAAATTCGTTTTGCAGCTCTGTGTGTGTGTTTAAAAATTTTATTAATGCAAACTTGTTTGTTTATTATTTATGTATATATAGAGTTGCATTTAGAAATAATTTCTATGACAATGCTGCAATTGGCAGATGCATAAACTTTGCACATATGACAATGAAAAGTGTTTGCCAATTGTCTTAAAACAATGACAATGACAAAATTGTGTGTTTACACGATTGTTAGATGTCTGAAAATGTTTTTGTCTTCCAATGTACTGAAAATACTTTTTCTTACAACGTTGGAAGACAAAAATTTTAAGTTTACACGGTTGCTAGACATTTTCTGCACATTTTTCGGACAACGTTGTAATATCTGACCATCGTCGACACATAGCTTAATGCATGCTGCTGTCGACTACGAATGTAGGTTTGCTGGAGACGTTGTCGTTGCAAGCACAATTATATTGTGTGTATCTGTTTTATATAATTTGAATTAATTGATGGAAATCGTTATGAAAAGGTTGTAAGTTGACAAAGTTCGTTAAATAGAGGTAAATAATTCTTTCTATTTCGTTAGTATGCAGTGAATGAAAATTCGTTATAACGAGGCTATTGACAAATGTATTCGTAATAGAGAGGTTTATTTTGTATTAAATCTTATGGAGCGTTGTAGGGGATTTCAAAAAAATCGTTTATCGAGAAATTCGTTATAGTGAGGGTCGTTATATCGAGGTTTGACTGTACAATATTTTATATTTATATATTAAAATTAAAATATTAATACTGAATTAAAATATAAAATATCGAGATTTGTAATTTACAACAATATTAAAAATTAAAATAAAAAAGTCACAGTAAAATAAAACAAGTAAGAGTGCTATATTCGGCTGTACCGAATCTTAAATACCCTCCACCTAAACGTAATAAGAAATACAAAAACTACACTGGTTAAAGGACTAGAATATCCTTATTCTGTGTTTTCCATTCAGTCTTAGTGCAAATTTTATTAGTATTTGATATATTGTTTGAAAGACAATTTTACGACCAACATAATTTATGTTAAATATTTTGAAATTTTGTCTAATTTTCACCATTAATTTACAGAGTTTGTCTGATGTTCATAATAATCTTCAGTGTAATTTAACAAACAGAGTATAAACAAGTAAGAGTGCTATATTCGGCTGTGCCAAATCTTAAATACCCTCCACCTAACCGTACTAAGAAATACAAAAACTACACTAGACTAGAATATCCTAATTCTGTGTTTTCCATTCAGTCTTAGTGCAAATTTTATTAGTATTTGATATATTGTTTGAAAGACAATTTTACGACCAACATAATTTATGTTAAATATTTTGAAATTTTGTCTAATTTTCACCATTTTTAATTGATTTAATTATCAATTCTTACCATAATTTACAGAGTCTGTCTGATGTTCATAATAATCTTCAGTGTAATTTAACAAACAGAGTATAAAAAAGGGGTACAATTCGGTTTTAGTGATTTTGTTAAAAAAAAAAAACAAATAGGGATTTTAGAAGAGATACCAGCAAAAAAAAATTTTTTGGCGACCACGCCTATTTTCGAGGGGGCGGGCCCTTAAAGTTGAAAATATATAGGCCTATATCTCGGGAACTACTGGGTGTTTGATAATTTGTAATACATTAAATAAAAGGTATTAAAAATATGATTATAAAATATGGACCGAATATGGGTTAAATCCGAAAAGAATATTTTTTGACCCGAAGGGTGTCTGATAATTTGTAATACATTAAATAAAAGGTATTAAAAATACCTTTCCAACGATATATATCATGATTATAAAATATGGACCGAATATGGGTTAAATCCGAAAAGAATATTTTTTGACACGAATTTATTTGTTTTTTGGAAATGGTTCTTATGTGGCAACAATGACAAATTATGGGCCGATCTTCTTAAATTTTGGAACAGTTATTTTCATGCATATGAGGATACTTCACGTCGAATTTCAACATAATAACGCTATATATACGATATATATTAGTATTAACGTGGATTTCGAGAGTGGACCTTAGTCAAATATGGACCGATATTCTCAAAATCAAGCAGTTAGATTTAGGCATGTATGTAACTGATCCGTGTAAAATTTTGGATTGGTACCCTTATTTATAAGCGATTTATGAGTATTAAAGTGATTTTCGGAAGAGGGCTTTATATGGGGCATACGGTTAAAAATAGACCGAAATTCACAAAATTTTGTGGGATGATTTTTGTATATATTAAAATGATCTGTGCAAAGTTTTGAGTCGGCACCGATATTTATACAATATATATAGGGAAAAATGTCTTTTTCAGATGTGGTCCTTGTATGAGGGCTATGACCAGTTCTGCGCCGACTACCATAAAATTTAGTACAACAATTTATTTTTTTGCATAAAACTTATTTTTGCTGAATTTTGTCGTGGTATTCCAATTTTATAGGCATTTATCTATAATTGAGCACTATTCAGGAAGATTTTTGTATGGGGGCTATGACCAATTCTGGGCCGACCACCATAAAATTTAGTACAACAATTTATTTGCCTTTTTTGACGAAAAATATCAAATTTTTATGGAGGTTCTATCACATATTGGTCCATAACTCTGGTTGACCTAAATAATATTCTAAATGCTATTATGAACTCTATGCAATGAAATGTTGCATTGCATACTGCGTTTATGAAAACAGCCATAATTCCAATCTTACCCAATTTAAAATTTTAATGCTTCTTTTTCAACTTAAAAGTACCGTTACTTTTTCACAATAACTCTCTACTTTATGTCTTAAGGCCCAACTATAATATGCATATGCTAGCTTAAGGAAATTGCAAAAGTTACGAAAAAACTGTCAAATGCATAAGCAATTCAGAATTAACTTTCAGGTGGCTACAATGTACTTACGTGACTTTGAAACTTTTTGTTCACAGTTGCACATTTATGTCTAAAAGAGATGTTTTTATTTTAACAAAAAGCCATTTAATGGCTTTTATATTATTATATTATTATATTATTTTATATTAAAAGAAAACTTCATACCCGAAACGCATAATTTTTCCTTTTTTTAAATTTATCGGCAAAAGTACTAAAATGTACAGCTGTGACAGCACTAAATTGTAAATAATAATAAACGTTTACATATGTTTTGTTAATTTTCGTATTGTGTTGGCAAAAATTTAAATAATATAAAAACATTAAAGTTAGCGCTTGAAGGCCTGTGCACATTAAAAGAAATAAGTGAACTACACTGTAAAAGAAGAAGACACTCTTGTTCTGTCAGAGAAATAAACCGCGACAGAAAGACATTTTTGTTAAAATAAAAAGAATCCGTCCCCTTATTTTTTTCCGCATTTTCTATTAAATTTAAAATAAATGTATTTTCTTCTTTCTCCAATTTGTTAAAAACACAAACAAATAACAAACAGCTGATTCCGTACGGAATATGCGATCAGTTTCGCTTTTTGCTTAATACTACGTTTCCACGATACATGCTTCGGTCTCTATTCATGCTTCACACCTTAATCATGTGCGCAACAACTTGCTTCACCATACAAAATTTAGAGAGCGAATCAAGTAGATTCATATTGTTTGTCATTCCGTGTGAAATTTCCACAATATAATTTTCCGACCCTATAAAGTATATATATTCTGGATCCTTATAGATAGCGAAGTCGATTAAGCCATGTCCGTCTGTCTGTCTGTCTGTCTGGATGTTGAAATCAGTTTTTTGAAGTCCCAAGATATATTCGGGATCCAAACCTTCAATAATTCGGTCAGAAGTGCTTTCGAGAAGTTTGCTATTTAAAATCAGCAAAATCGGTTTAGGTCAACCAGAGTTATAACCCAATATGTGAGACCACCTCCATAAAAATTTGATATTTTTCGTCCATTTTATTGCAATATTTTGAAATATATTGCAGATAATACGATTAAATTTTGTATACGTTGTTTTTATGATAAAAGAGGAAAGTGTGCGGAAAATAGTAAGAATCGGTACATGATTTCTTATAGCCCCCATACAAATATATATATTCCCGAAATATGGCTTAATGATAAATAAATGCCTATAACATTGGAATATCTAGACAAAATTCAGCAAAAATAAGTCTTATACAAAAAGAAATCGCAAAACGAATTTTTTTTTTAGTTCGGTACATGTTTGACCATAGACCCCATATAAAGTCCACTTCCAAAATTCACTTAAATACGCATAAAACAGATATAAATAATGTTAAACGGCTAAAATTTGACATAAATACTCTTAATAGGCAAATAAATTGTTGTACTAAATTTTATGGTGGTCGGCCCACAACTGGTCATAGCTCCTATACAAAATTTCACACGGATCATTTACATACATGCCTAAATCAAACTGCTGGATTTTGAGAATATCGGTCCATATTTGACTATATCCCCCACATAAGGTCCACTACCGAAATCCACGTTAATACTAATATATATCTTAAATATACCGTTATTATGTTGAAATTCTACGTGAAATATCCTCATATGCATGAAAATAACTATTCCAAAATTTAAGAAGATCGGCCCATAATTTGTCATACCTGCCATATAGAACCATTTCCAAAAAAAAACAAATAAATTCGGGTCAAAAAATATTCTTTTCGGATTTAACCCATATTCGGTCCATATTTTATAATCATGATATATATCGTTGGAAAGGTATTTTTAATACCTTTTATTTAATGTATTACAAATTATCAGACACCCAGTAGTTCCCGAGATATAGGCCTATATATTTTCAACTTTACGGGCCCGCCCACTCGAAAATAGACGTGACCGCCAACAATTTTTTTTTGCTGGTATCTCCTCTAAAAGCCCTATTTCATTTTTTTTTTTTTTTTTTTTTTGTGAGCAAAATTACTAAAACCGAATTGTACCCCTTTTTATACTCTGTTTGTTAAATTACACAGAAGATTATTTTATGAACATCAGACAGACTCTGTAAATTATGGTAAGAATTGGTAATTAAATCAATTAAAAATGGTGAAAATTAGACAAAATTTCAAAATATTTTACATAAATTATGTTGGTCGTAAAATTGTCTTTCAAACAATATATCAAATACTAATAAAATTTGCACTAAGACTGAATGGAAAACACAGAATAAGGATATTCTAGTCCTTTAACCAGTGTAGTTTTTGTACTTCTTATTACGTTTAGGTGGAGGGTATTTAAGATTCGGCACAGCCGAATATAGCACTCTTACTTGTTTTTTATTCTGTTTGTTTATTAAAGACAACTGTCAAATCGAATCTAGTTTATTAGTCATGTAAACAGCATGATTCAGAAGGTGAAGCTGGTGATTCAAGTCGTCGTGGAAACATAGTATAACCCTGCCTTTACCCGGGGTTTACACATGCAAGTGCAAGTTCGAAAAAGTCAATAAATTTACATTTTTTACTAACCCAATGACACAAGCAGGCACTTGTAGCTCACTTGCGAATGAATTCCGGGTAAGCAAATGACAATTGAAAAACTTAACGAAGTTATTTATTTTTCTCTATCATCAATAACGCGTTACGAGTATTTTGCAATACGTAATACGTTTTGCACCGTGGACACATAATTAAAACAGTTTCACCTTTGTTTTCACATACATTCATATCCATATACATATGTATGTAGGTATATTAGTTTTACATTTTGAAAATTTTCCCCAAAAATATTGTCGGTAAGTATGTACTAAAAAAAAGTGTTTTAATGAAAAATTATAAAGTTTTACATTGTTAGGTATGAATAAAACACCAACTTGTTGCGAAGAAGAAAGGAAACTAACTTAAGGATAACCTAAAAAATTGTGTTAAAATTGTAAATTGTTTGGTTGCTGCAGAAGAAAAGTTAACGTCATTAATCATTCAAGTAAATATGGGATAAATACAAATGTTGCAAGAGTTCCCTGACAGCTAGAGTTTTTTCCCCCGCTGTTTTTCGCTTCCGGGGAAAGCGGGATTTTTTTTTAAATATAAAAATATAAACATATACATAACAATTTAATTCATAAAAAATAGTAAAAAAAGACAAATAAATTCAGGTACTCAAGATATGAGATCAAAAAATTTTAAATTTAATTCATAAAATATATAACATATTTTAAATAACTATACTAAAATTTTAACGGCTTAGGAAATAACTTTATTCAGTCGTCAGAAAGTCTATTTCTAATTTTATTTACAAATTGCACGCTTTACTGAAAAAGCTCGTTCACTTTCTACCGAAGTTGGACGAATAGTTAAAAGTGCATTAAACAAGTATTCAATATTTTGAGTTCTTTGACCGCTTCCTTCAACAAATTTTAACTCTTTTTTTAAGTATAAGGAGCGAGTTGCCAGTTTTTGTATTCCCGGGATCCCGCAAAAAAATCCCGGCAAATCATAACAATTGAAAACCCCTACTTACAGCGAAAACCAAACAAAAGAGAAGATCAAATTATAAAAAGAATCCTTCAAGTTGATGGATCGCACAACGCAAACCTTTTATTTCGAAAAATAATATTAAATCAAGGCTAGAGTTTACACAAGAAAATTTTAAAGAACCGATAAGTTTTTTGAAAAACGAATTATGCCAAGGTAATCGGATGGAAAACGGTATGTATGGCTTCCAATTAATCAGCAGCAGCATCCAAAGTATACCACAAAAACAATTAAACACGGTAATGGTTTGGGGAGCGTTTCCTTGGTACGGAATTGGCACGATTGCCAGAATTTCTTCAAAAATGAATCAGCATTTATATGAAAAATATTAGAAAATACGATGATGCAATTCGCTGAGGAAATTTTGCAGCTAGTATGAAATTTTCTGCACGACAATGATCCTAAACACACTTCAGGACTTGTGAAGCGTTGGTTAGAAGAACAAAATGTAAATGTTTTAAAATGGCCAGTACAATCCCCTGATCTCAATCCAATTAAGAACTTGTGGAATGAAATTGAGAAAAGTTTAGAAGGGAAAAACAGCAAAAATTTTGTTGAATTATGGGAAAACATCACTTTGCAGGCCTTTGGTCGAAAGTATGCCAAAACGATGTATTCAGGTGTAACAAATAAGAGCTATCCGACAAAATATATTAGCTAAATTTATAATTATTTGACGGAAATTGAAGAATTATTAAGAATAATATTTAAAAAAATACTTTCTTGTTATAAGCAATAAGGTCACTTGAATTTTATATAAAAATATTTAATTTATTTATATATATTTATTTCCAATATTTCGCTATCACAATGGATAGCTTCTTCAGGGATAATACAAGTTTTGAATTATAATAAAATAATAATTGAATTATTTATATATATTTATTTCCAATATTTCGCTATCACAATGGATAGCTTCTTCAGGGATAATACAAGTTTTGAATTATAATAAAATAATAATTGAATTATTTTATTATAATTCCAAACTTGTATTATTATTATTTTATTATAATTCAAAACTTGTATTATCCCTGAAGAAGCTATCCATTGTGATAGCGAAGTATTGGAAATAAATATATATAAATAAATTAAATATTTTTTTATAAAATTCAAGTGACCTTATTGCTTATAAAAAAAACTATTAAATATTGAAAAAGGTCAAATAAACGAACTAAATATTAAAAAAAAAATAATTATTTGTCTAACTCCACTAACGCTTTTTTTATTTTCATTGATTTGTGATCCCGTTTTAAGGGGCGTAAATAAAAGCAGTCAGGCTTTAAAGTAATGAATCTTTTTATAAATCGAATAATATAATAGAATGCTGAATAATGTTTAATTATATGACCACCACTGTTTTTTAAAAACAAAAAGTTTTTTACATTTAAATCAATTTTAAAAAAGTAGCAGGAAATCTAAAATTCCAGATTCCGTGCCTTTATCAGATTGATTTTTAACCACATAATACAATAATACAATACAGTTTAACCTTGGTATAACCAATTTTAAGGGGATTAGAAAAAAACGTTATATCAAATAATTCGCTATTCGTTATAACGAGGTAATAAAATGTTATAGCGAACGATTTCCGCTAATAAATCAAAACACATTTGAAGGAAAACACTGTATTTTGTAGTTTTAAAATTCAAAAATAGTTTATATTTATAAAATAATAAGTTTGAGCCAGTGATTAACTAGCTAGATTGCAACAACAGCGTACAAGCTCTTGGCAACAATACATTTTTTTTCGAATATTTCAGCCGTTAGTCTAATGCAGGAGTGCCCAAGCACTCTTTTGTATTTACAGCACTCAGCACTAGCAATACGAAATATACAAACAACTTTGCCTTATTTGTTTTTTTGTCGTACTTCACTCTACACACGCAAGCGCAAAGCAACAACACTTTCGTAGGCTCTACTGGTAAACATTGGTAACTGCGATCGTCAATGTAGATTTTGTTTTTGTTTAACGTATGATCAGGGTTACCGTTCGCCGACTAAAGTCGCAATTTTACCCTTTTTTGGCGGCTTGCGGCTTTTTATGAGACTTTTTAAAATTACCTAATTTTGAGACTATTTTAATTTTGTTGCGACCTTTCACCTTTTTTTTGTATAGTTACCTACAAAAAGTTTATTTTTCAATGCTTGCAAATTTGATGTTTTTGTTTGTTATTTTTTTAAATAAAAAATTGCCAAATGATGAACAGCGAAATAGTATGGCATCGACAACATAGTATTAAAAGAAATCAACAAATTGTTCTCCGTTTGACAATATTGTTTTATATATATTTTTTTTTTTTTTGACACATTGTCGGTTTAATATATGTACGTATTTTTCGTAATATTTTCAAATGTGGAAATGTGTATACTTTTTTATTAAAAAAAGAACCGGTATAAAATGTTATTCTTAAAAAATAGATTTATTGTGAAAACCTAAAAAAGAATCAGACCCTGAGCCACAAAATGTCAACAACGCTAAAGTTTCCTCTAAGAAAACTAATGTGTCGCGATATTATTCCAAAGAAAGGGAACTTAAATATAAATGGCTTAAGCAAGATGAAGAGACGAAGCGTTCTTTTTGCATTTCTTGTAAACAGCTCCTGATAAATCAAAACAATCATCTACAGCGATATGAAAGCACAAAAAGACCTATAACTAACATTAACAAAACGTCTGAAAATAGAAAAATGCAACTACAATAGTTTTTGCAGTGAATGAAAATTCGTTATAACGAGGCTATTGACAAATGTATTCGTAATAGAGAGGTTTATGTATTTTGTATTAAATCTTATGGAGCGTTGTAGGGGATTTCAAAAATTCGTTAAATCTAGGAATTCGTTATAGTAAGGGTTGTTATATCGAGGTGTGACTGTATTACTATTTAACAATATTTTCCATTTAGAATTTCTCAAAATTCGGAAGCATTTGTTTAGTTATAATATTTGTTACGATATGATTGCAATCTTATCTAACTATTATTTAGTTAATAGTTGACGTATTCTATCGATTAATTGTTAATGTTTAATTATAAATAAATGACAAAATAGAAATAATTTTTAGATTTTGTAGACAATTGCGATTGGGATATTTTAACTACTGGCAAATTTGATTAATTTCCATTGATCGAAATATATAATTAATATTATAAACGGATTATATATGACTTAAATATGACTTTCTAACAACCACTTTTTTGTTTGTCAAATTCCTAGTCTGATCAAAAAATTACCGTTACTTTAAATTTTTTAAAAAGTATTTATTTATTCATCAATAACTATTTTATCCCCTTCAAAGTAATCCCCCTCAGATATAATACACTTATGGCAGAATTTTTTTCCAATCCTCGAAACACTTCTAAAATGCGCTTTTTGGTATCGCCGACAGCTCCTGTTTCGATTTTTCTTTTATCTCCTCAATCGAAGCTTTCCTTTTATTAGTGTCTTCGATTTTGGGAAGAGGAAAAAGCCAGCGGGGGTCAATTCCGGTGAATACGGTGGTTGAGGCATGATAACGGTTTTGTTTTTGGCCAAAAACTCACGCACAAGCATCGATGTGTGAGCTGGTGCGTTATCATGGTGCAAAATCCCTGAGTAGTATTCCTTATTGACCGTACGACCTTGTGGCAAGAATTCATGATGCACCACGCCATTGCAATCGAAGAAAACAGTAAGCAAAACCTTCACATCCGAACTTGACGTGCTTTTTTCGGTCTTGGCTCTTCTGGACGTTTCCATTGGGATGATTGGGCTTTGGTTTCAACGTCATAGCCATACACCCATGATTCGTCACCAGGAAATCTGGATCGTCGTTGACGATGTTCAACAGCTGCTGAGCGATGTTCATGCGACGTTGTTGTCGCTCTTAATTTATCAATTTTGGAACAATCTTCGCTGCCGCACGTTTAATGCCTAAACCATCCGTAAAAATTGCTTGGAATGAGACGAACGATATGCCAACATCATCAGCAACCTTTCGGATAGTGATGCGACGATTATTCAAAATCATTTTCTTCACTTCTCGGCCTTTCTTAAACCGGTTATACCACAATTGAACTTGTGTTCTGCTCATAGTAGACTTGCCAAACGCCATAGTCAACACTTTCAATGTCCTTGCGCATTTAATTTAATTTTTTACACGAAACTTAATACAGTTTCGTTGATCCATTTTTTCGAATAGTAAAAAATCGAAGAGCACACCAAAACATGACTAACCCTTTTATCTGTCAAAAACAAACTGACAATCCAAAATGACTGATATTACCAACATATATAACAGACATGTGTACCAACATAACAGAAAAAAAAATGCCAAATTCGAACATACATACGTAACTCACGAAATTTGAAAATAACGGTTATTTTTTGATCAGACCTCGTACATGTACATTAGAGTGTCCCAAAAATAAAAAAGTAGTTTTTTTCATGCATACCCTCTAATTTTTTTCGAATGATGTCAAAAGGAGTGTAAAAAAAATTTTATGCACCTGGGACCACGGCAACCCGTGCCGAGTTTCATCGCAAGTAGCCAGTATTTTGCGAGCTATGTATCGAATATTCAAGAGCAAAGACTGGGAACAAATTTGACTAATTTTGTTTCTAAAATTATTTAAAACTAACATATACATGTATGAATGTGTAATTTTAAGTAAGATTATGATTTTAATATCGTCACCTAAAATATAAAAGGCCGTAACTGACAAAAACAATTCACGATCCTCATTTTTATTGAATGAAATGTTGTTAGGTATAAAAACATATATTTTTATTATTAAGCGGCATGTACACAAAACAAACTAAGATCTTTTTCATAGTATTGATGAGAGGTGGAAGAAAAACAAAGCCGTTAAGATCTTTCCCAGCATACCATTGTAGGAGCGCTCCGAAAAAGGAGTGAGAAAAGAGTCCAAAAAAAGAGCATTTTCGGAGCGCTCCGAAAAAAGGAGTCAGAAAAGAGTCTAACTAAAAAGAATTTTTGGAGCGAAAGAAAAATTTGCTTGTTACTGTCCTGAGTCGGCACGCAGTATGACTCAGAAATTCCACTTAATTATGTGTGTACCAAAGCGTTGTTGTCTTGTTATTTGTGCTTTGAACAAAAAAAAAACTTGGCTGTACCACACAAGAATGATAAAAACAAGATTACACAGAGCCCAAGAAAAACCTCATAAAAGACTCTTTTCTGACATTATCTAAGAGCTCTTTAAGAGCCCAAAAAAACCCTCATAAAAGACTCTTTACTGACATTATCTAAGAGCTCTTTCTGACGGACCATTTTCGAATGTAATGACCCTCTTTTCTGAAGGTTTTCGGAGCAATTATGTTTGTTTTTTGGGCTCATAAAGAGCGTTAACGCTCCGAAAAAGGTGTCAGAAAAGACTATTTTCGGACTCATATGACTTGCTGGGTTGTTACCTCTCTGAATTTTATTAACCCATACATAAGTTTGATATGTGGCGAATTCGCTTTACGAACAACGCAACTCTTATAGTATTCACTCTCAATTTTACTCTTACAATCAGCGTTGTCAACTTTTTTTAATTTTTGGTGCGAAAAGTTCCTTAGTTGGTGCGCGGCGCACCAATATTTGCAACATTTACGTATTAGAAATGCTGTATTTGTAATTGAAGCAACCATTGAAGCTTTAGGATACAATACTGATAAGTTCCCTATAAGTAAGTCAACAATTCAAAGAATTCGAACGGAACAGCGAAAAAAACGTGCAAAATCTATAAAGGTTAATTTTCAGAACAAAGTACCAGAAATTGTAACAGTCCACTGGGATGGAAAAATGTTACCAGCCCTAGATACACGCAAATCAAAAGAATAACTTCTGCCAATAGTTATTTCTTACGATGACAAAGAACAACTTATCGCTGTGCCAAAATTGGAAAACTCATCAGGAATGGAACAATAAGAGGCAGTATGGAAAGCTATAATAGACTGGGATCTTGAAAGAAAAGTGCAGATTTTCTGTTGTGATACAACAGCTTCAAATAAAGGTCGCATTAATGGTACTTGTGTACTTCTGCAGCAAAAATTATTTTTGCTTGTCGCCATTGGTATTAAAATGTGCATTTGAAACAAAAATTAGTCTAATGACTACCAGTCCTGATATTCCACTGTTTAAAAGCTTTAGAGAAAATTGGAAAAGTGTCGATCCCAGGAAAATTCAAAGTTACACAAAAAAGTTCTCATGTCAAAATGTTTCAGAAATTGATAAACTGGTACAATATTAACAATCCGAATTGACTAAAGTTATCGCTAGAGGTGATTATCGAGAACTGATAGAGCTATCAATAATATTTCTTGGTGGAGATACCAAGAAAAAATTCAAAATTCGGCCTCTCAGTTTAAAATATCAAAGCGAGATAATGAGGCTTTGTTAGATGTCTGCCTTTTCATTGCAACATCATACGTCAAACCTTGGCTACAATGTATTTTAGCTGTAAAAGCACCCAACCAAGATATGTGTTTTTTGAAGACATTGAAAGCCTATGAAAAAATCGACAAATGCCTACCAAAAGCAACTTTGCAGAAGTTTTGCCAGCATTTGTGGTACTTGACGGATGAAGTATGTATGTTGTCTCTATTTGACGATGATGTAGATAAAAAAAACTAAAGCGAAAATGGTGGCTAACTTAAAAAATTAAATTCCGTTAGCGGTACGTAACCGCTACATCCCACCGAAAGAAGAACAAATACTAATAATAGATTTCATTTCATTCATTACTTCAATATACAATTGATAACTGTTTTCTATTTTTAATTTTAGACAAAAACGTAGATGACTTTATTTTATATAAAAGCAAATCCTTATTCAACCGGCTTAAAATCGATGACAGTGTTATTAGCGAATATCCTACTACGTGGCAAAGTAAAGAGAAAGTGTATACATTGAGAGCAGTTAAGGATACAGCCAGTGTTGCCAAAACGGTGGTTTTTCAGCTAGATCTGGAGGTATTTTGTCGTCGTTAGCGGGTATTTTTCGGAAAAACCCGCTAAATGGTTTTTTTAGCTGCAAAATATTTCCAGTTAGCAGTTTTTAGCGTTTTTTTATGTCTTGTATAGGGTGTTTTTTTTACAGGTTTGTTTTTCGAAAAGAGATAAAACTGGCATTTTGTGGTCAAATCTGGCAACTCTAATGTCATTTATGTTCAGTTTGGTTTGCCATTTCATCATGAACAGGTTGACAAAATAACAACGCTTGCAAATCGTGCAAATTTATTTCGAAAATAACGGTTCAGTTCGCGAAGTTTACCGCAAGCTCCGTCCATTTTATGGTCGACATAATCGTCCATCAGAGCAATTAATTCGGTTAACCATGGATCGTTTTCGCACTACGTTTACTCTATGTGATAATACGCATCCGCAGAGACGTCGAACAGTGCGCACCGAAGAAACAATTGCCGCTGTAGAGCAAAGTTTTGAAGAGGACCCGAATTAATGGAGACCGGTATAGAGCCATGATAACCGACTATTTTGTTCCCGAATTGGATGGCATGAATGTGGATGAGTTGTGGTTCCAACAAGACGGCGCTACATGCCACACAGCGCACGCCACAATCGATTTATTGAAGGAAACATTCAATGAGCGCATAATTTCGCGGAATGGACCTGCCAATTGGCCACCAAGATCGTGTGATTTGACACCATTGGATTATTTTCTTTGGGGATATGTGAAGTCGCTCGTCTACGCCAACAAACCAGAAACGTTAGGGGAATTGGAAGCCAACATGCGTGGCGTTATTGCCGACATACAGCCCCATATGCTCTAAAAAGTGGTTGAAAATTGGACCTGTAGAATTGGCTTTATTCGAGCCAGCCGCGGCGGCCACATGCCTGAAATCATATTTAAACATTAATAGCATAAAATTATCCTTCCAGTAAAGCCAAATTGATGGTCATTAAAACGATTTTCTTGTGTTTTATTTCAATTCGAAGTTCTATACCTCTCAAAAAAACACCCGTTATATACTTAAACAAAACTACAAAAGTAGAATTTGGCATACATTTTTTAAAGTGTATGCCAATCTTTCTTTGTGTTGTTTTATTGGTTTATCGATAAATGGTGTTTTGCACATATCTAATACAAAATCTAACGGCATTTCTTAGTTTTTCTTCTTTTTTTATTATTCTTAAAAACAAGTGAATCAAACTGGTGGTAAAAAGAAATCTTGAAAAAAAAATTGTTTTAATAAGCAGACAATCTAAAATACCAAAACTATTTTTTGTAAACAAATATTCTCATAGGTAAGACAAAATGAAAATATGTTTGTAAGTACATAAACATATTTACAATACATTTAATGTGTTTGTTTCTTATTTTACTGTAATTTAATGCAGGGTAATGGGAAAACCAACCTATAATCAGAAATTTAGAAAAGAATGGAAGACAAACCCACAACTAAAAGATTGGATAAGTGAATCTGACAATACATCCAAGGCTTTTTGCCGGTACTGTAATTGTAATTTGCAATGCAAATTTACAGATTTAATTGCTCATGCATCTACAAAAAAACATCAAACTGCAAAAGGTGGATTTATTCAGCAAAATAAAATCCCTTATCAATCATCATGCCGAAAAGTTCAAATGCATGAAGCTTCATTAGCAATGTATTTTTGTCAACACGGACCTATATCACCTGTTGATCATTTGACATCGCTTTTAAAAAACCAATTTGAGGATTCTACGACCTGCCAACAAATCCGGCTACATAGAACGAAGTGTTCCAAAATTGTTCAAAATGTTTTGTCGGTACACTTTAAGGAAGACCTTCAAAAAGATATTGGATCTTCACGTTTCAGTCTCCTTCTGGATGAATCAACTGATATTGAAGTAGTTAAACTTCTTGGTAAGTTTACTCAAACTAAATTTTTTTAATTATTTTTTTAACTTACAATAACTTTTTTTAAATAGGTATTGGAATTATATATTACAGTTTAAAGCAACAAAAAATAGTCTCAACTTTTTTATCGCTTGTTGATCTCCCTAGTTCAGATTCAAAATCAATAGTTCAAAGTTTAAAAAAAAGTATTGGAGAAGTTTCAGCTAAATATGGAGAAATTAATTGGAATTGGCACAGATAACGCGAACGTCATGGTTGGTCGTAATAAAAGTGTATATGCAGAACTTAAAAAGGAAAATCCAAACTTAATACTAATTAGATGTATTTGTCATTCTGTACAACTCGCCATTAACCATGCATGTGCAACACTTCCCAGAAATCTAGAGTTTTTAGTTCAGGAAACCTACAATTGGTTTTCCAAAAGCTCTGCAAGAAAGTTATCGTATAAAAACTTATACAAGGCTATTAATGATGACAAGGTATGTTCTAAATAAGTTTTGTTTATAAATTTTTTAAACTATTATCTTATATAGGAACCTTTAAATATAATTCGTATTTGCGATACTCGATGGCTATCTATAAATGTAGCGGTCAAAAGAATTCTTAGCCAATGGTTAGAGTTAGAAACACATTTTGGTATTGCCCGTCTCTCAGAAAGATGTTATTCAGCTGAAACGCTTTATAATATGTACAAAGATCCTGTAAATTTGATTTACCTTTCGTTTTTGAATCCAGTTCTTTCGGACATGAATGTTGTCAACATGAGTTTTCAAAGCAATAGTTCAGATCCTACTAAGCGCCTAAATGACTTAAATGTGGCAATCAATTCATTAAAAACTAAAATATGCGATACAGAAAGACAATTTCAAATCGAATGTTTTCAAAATTACATTAAGCCTAATAGTTATTTGGGCTATCAGTTTGAAACTGAAATACGAAAATACAAACACAATGGACTTATTACGTCTGAAAGGGAATCAGAAATAAGACAACGCTGTGTACATTTCGTTATATCGCTGTTGAAGCAATTAATTCAAAGGTAGTTTTTCAATCAATAATGTATTTCAATCAAAAAAAGAAGATGTTATTCCATGTTTGGAACAATTTGGATGTAGTGCAGAAAAAATTGACAAAATTTTATTGCAGCTCAGTAACATCAACATTATTAGGTGGAGAAATATTTCAAACACTACATCATTTTGGTTTGAGGTTTTGGAGTATAAGGATTCCGCAGGAAATAGTATTTTCAAAGAATTAGCTGATTTTGCTTTGCAAATTCTTTGTATGTCATGGTCAAATGCAGAAGTAGAGCGTGTTTTTAGTCAGCTTAATATTGTAAAATCAAAATTAAGAAATCGTTTACAATCTGAGATGGTTAATGGAATTTTGACAGTGAAGTAAGTTATATTGTTACTTAATTTTAATATCTTTTTAATGAAAAATATTTTTTTTAAGGTACGGCCTTTGTCGCCATGAAAAGTGTTGCTATAATTATGAAGTCCCAAGAAAGTTTTTAAATTTAATTGGTACCTCAGAAATATACTCAAACTCTCAAAATGATAATTTCGAATGGATAGATATGAATTAAAGTTTGTGTATAATATTTTTGGCACACATTTTTACTTTAA
Organism: Bellardia pandia; assembly: GCA_916048285.2. Taxonomy (NCBI): domain Eukaryota; kingdom Metazoa; phylum Arthropoda; class Insecta; order Diptera; family Calliphoridae; genus Bellardia; species Bellardia pandia. The sequence continues at coordinate 69,256,374 of OU696533.1, forward strand.
AGTTGAATTATTTTTGTTTTTAAAGCAGTTTTGCTTGATATACGTTAAATAAAATTTTAGCGGTTAATTTAGCGGTTTTATTTAAGGATTTAGTGGTTTCTGGCGTTTTTTTTTAGTACAATCTGGTGGGATATGATATTAAAGTTTTGGCAACACTGGCTACCATACATACTGCAAAACTATGTTAATAATAGCGTGTTATCAACAGTGTTTGTAGCAGCCTCCACTAATGCAAATGTTAATAATCATGTTGTATGTTGATATACATACATACATACAGTGCTGATATTCAGCCGGTTCGGACCGGTTCCCTCGAACCGGTTGTTAAAATTTCAAAAAATTTCCGTACCGGTTGTTGCATATTCACCCTTATCGTGAAAAAAAAACAATATGAAATTTGTTCCCTTTTATTTTTTAACATTGAATTTTAATAGGAAAAATGTGAAAAGGGAACAAATTTCATGTGAAATTTTTATTCACGATAGGGGTGATTATGTTTTTTGCTTTAACGTTTTTATATAATGTGTATTCATCAAGGTGATATAGTCTCGGCAACAAACAAAATATTGTTCAGTTGTTCATTGTCCAAACGTACAAACAAATGATTTTATTATTAATAGTTTATATAGTTTCCTATATGCAGGCTTTCAAGGTCATTAATTTAATGTAAATAAAAGATTATTTATTTCATTTTCTATTAAATCCGACGTTTCGTTGGTATTCTTTCCAACTTCTTCAGGGATTTGAGTTTTTTATTAAAATAATAATCTTTTTTGTCAGTTTACATCAATTTATGATTTATACACAGTATTTTTTTTTTTTTTTTGTATATGTGGACAACACAACACAAAACTTAAATTATTTAAAAAATGAATGTAAATTAAAATATACATATATCACAGAAAATTTGTCGTTTTTTCTTGGTCACAGTTGTTATTAGTACTGATTTATTTTGGTCATATATTGGATTCTTGGATAATGATGTTTTCGATAGCGTTTTCTTCAATCTTTAGAGAAAAAAATAAAACAATTTTTTATGACTTTTATTTTGCAAAATTAAAACTATTTTTCGTTAAAAACGTAACTTTTTTTATTAAACGAAAGTTTATATCATTTCCTTCAAGAGGCTTGTGGTCTGTTACTGGGATGCGACTTTAAAATTTTCGCTATTTTTATCAAAATTTGGCAAAAATATAAGTTGTTTAAGCGAACCGGTTGTTAATTGTTTCGAATATCACCACTGCATACATACATAATATATATTATATACTCTATCTTAATACCAGCCATTACAAACCGTTAAATTAAAATAAAATTTCGTAACAATATATTATGCTCCAATATTTTTTAATTTTTTGGTCGCTGATTGGAATGATTTTTATGATTATGATTAGAATGTGAAACAGTATTTTATTAAAAAATTAATATAGGTACCTACTCGTATGTTTAATAACATATTTTTTGCAAAATTTACAAAGTTTGCATATACGTATGTAATGTACCGTAATTGACTATTGATAATTGTACTCATATAAAAGTTTACATCGCCAAACAGATAATGCAACAGCATTAACACATTTAATGCCAATAAATTGAAAATAAATATTCGAATTAGTTAATTTGGTACCGAATATTTTATTGCGGCAAAATGGATGTATGAAGGGAGAAAGCTTCCATTTCACTATTACTGTATCCAGATGTGTCTATACGAGTAGATAATAATACGAGTAAAAACACACAACAGTTCTTTCGAAAGCGATCAATTATTATTTATTGTTAGCTATTATCATTATTACATTTGATTTTACGCCACTTGAGTGGGTCTTATCAAAGAAAAACTGAAAAACAATATTTTGATTAAGTCGAAAATAATTATAAATATTTTTGAAAAAAAAACGAATTGTTTAAATACTCCAGAAAATTTATTTGTTCAATCCACTTGTTACGTTGTAGTGCCGTAGGAGTTGTACGTCGCACAGTGGCACTTTTGCGGAAAAAATAGGGTTTTTCAACTTTTCAATTTTAAAATTTTAATGATGTGGTTTTGTAAAGAACTATTTGGATAAGAAAAATTCAACAAGGTTTTTTATGAAAAGTGAAATTTTGTAGTTAAAAAAACTAACAGAAGTCAACGGAAACTTATTCAATGAAATTAGTTCAAAATTACTGCCCAAATAAAGAACTTTTTTTGTGTGTAAGTTTATAGCTATGGCTTTTGTTTTATTTTTTAGTGAAAATATAGCACTTACAAGTCACTTCCAATATTTCATACAAATGGTCAGTAAGACAAAAAATTGGGTATACTTTTAGGCTTTTGGGAATTAAAGCTTGAAACGATTTATACGTGAAACATTATTTTTGTTTACGAATATGTAGGCGTAACTAAATTGAATGCCATTACAGTCGAAATAAAAACATATAGTTTTCACGGCTTAAAATATATTAAATTTCATTTATATACTTATATAGTTCATATTAATATGAGTACTTTTTCGTGCGAGGAGCTTATTAACAGTGCTCGCAATGTTGATTCATTGACTGAATATATAAAATCGAGAAATTCAGGTGTAACTGATGAAGATGTTGCATATGTGAAAAGAAATATATCACAGCGGTTTTTACCTTTATTTAATAAAAGGTGGTTTGCCGCATCTCAAAACATTGCTCGTTTTTTACAAGCAATTCACTTTGGCTTACAAGTAAGTTTTCTAATAACAAGTGTAATCAACTATCTTATTATATTTTTGTTATTTTTAAGATGCATTTGAAGTAGCATTGCCATGCACCTCCTCATGTGAAAGTATAGCGAAGGGGAGAAAAACAAAAGCTTTTGAGGAATGTAGTGATCGCGCGAAACGGTATAAAGCTGCAGCCTTGGTGTCACAGTACCCACAACATCAACTTTTACTGGCAAGTGAAATTATTGAAAAAGAAAAAACCCCGCAGCCCTATATTGATTCTTCAATTGTATTAGCATTATTAATGGATGCTGATTTAACAAAAATGCAATACAATACCATAAGAAACGTTTTGCAATCTGAAGGGTATAATACTGATGTATTCAACAGACTTCTTATAACTTCGGATCCTTACATAAGTAGCATAAGGCGTCATTCGAACAAAATTTCCTTCGAACTAGATCCCATTGTTAAAGATATGGTGCTTCAATAATATTACAAATAAAAACTAACACAATTTTTCGCCTGTTACATATTCAATTAAAACATTGTATATTATATTGGATTTTTATCAAGCTGAAAGGTATAAATAACCGCATTTGGCGTCTCAATATTGGCAACACCATTTTTTTTTCATTAAAAAGCATTAAAAAGGGTTCATAACTGTATTTTATATCAATTTGTTTCAATGACTTAGGTTTTACACACTTTAACTTGACTAGAAAAGCGGCATGCATTTGTGCGATATTTTCGGTGTATTTGAAGGCTAATATCTTTCGAGGAGGGTTGTTGGGGATATTCTCTTCTTTTGTATGGAGACAACAGATGTTTAACGTTTGAATAAAAATTAATATTTTTTAACTTATATTAAATTTTCATATGATTCTAGACAGGGAAGAAAACCACCTAAAATCTACAACTTTCAGTGGGCGTAAAATCTAAAATAGGCGTGGCATCCCCAATATGTTTAATTTTTTTTCATAGGGAGAACTCAATTAAGAAGTGGCCCGAATTTCAAGTCCCTAGGTCCAAAAATAAAAATTTTGACAAGTGCAGTTATATGGGAGGTGGGTGTGGCAGTGGGCGGTTTTCCAAGATTTTTTCAAAAGCCCAAAGAAGTGTTTTTGCAAAATTTCATTGCTGTACGACCACTCCTTCTATTTTTTTCCAAGAAATGTATGGGATGGTGCCACTGTGCGTCGTCTGAATTCACAATATTTGTACAAATGTTGTTGGTAATTTTTATATAAATAAACCTTTTTACATATGTTTTTCAAATGTTGTGTGAAAGTTCAAGTGTTGCCAAAACTGTATCTCAACATAAAAATTACCCATTTTAACTAAATATGTTTTTGTTTTGACCTTTTAAATTTTAAATAAATTAGGTAAATAATCAGGCTCGCGGTCTGTGTTATAATAAATTATTTTATTTTTCCATATTTCGCCTACCATCGGTAAGCATCATCAGGAAAATCTATACACAAAACAGAAATAATACAAATTAATTTACTTTACTATTGCGACAGAATATAAAGATAAAACTTACAAAACAATTAGTTACAATCATCAAAAATTAGACTTTAAAGTTGAACATTTAATATTGCAATAAATTTTCTATTTTGTTTTATTTATTATATAAGTATAACTCTTTGATAAGTTTTCTATATCGGTCCGGTAGTTCATTCTCTTTTCTTGTTCGACCCTGTTGATGTGTAACATTTCCAATGTAAATCTCCGTTTATATATTTCCTCTCTTTGCAAAATTTGGACATTGTCAAAATCTGGTGTATGTCATCTCATTGCACAATGGGCTGTAAGTGCCCAGTGTGTTGATGACTTATCTCTACATATTATATCCGATCTATGTCCTGCTAATCTAGTTTTTAGCTTGTTCTTTGTAGTCCCAATATATACTTGGTTACATTTGTTAGTGTTGTCCCCATGCATTTTATTTTGTAGATAAGATTTGACTTATCCATGTCGTCAATTTTACTTTTTGTATTCGAAAAAAGTTGTCTGAGAGTGTTATTTGTTTTTGGAGCTATTTTATATTTTTTTTGTTATAAATATCCGAATTCTGAATCCTTTCCGAAATTTTTGGAATGTAGGTCATTGATTTATATATTCTATTAGAGTTATCTCTTAAAGGTATATGTTTAATGTTATTATTTTTGAAAAATAAATAAATAAAATAATTGATTATAACACAGACCTCGAGCCTGATTATTTACCTAATTTATTACCCATTTTAGTTAAAATCAAATCATAAAAAGATTGACAAATTTAAAACAAGAAAATAAAATTAATAAACAAAAAATTTTACTAGTATTGGATATGTATTGCTCAAAATACTGTGGTATATTTTAATTTTGGAAAATATTCATATACATATGTATTATGTTTTGTATATTTGTGTTTTTTTTAAATGTTTTTCTTTTGTAATTTTGAAGGTTTGACAACATAAACATACGAATTTGCTTAAAATTGTGTTCAAAATCAGATAGTTGTATCATACAATGTACAACATACAACATCACTTGTGAATTGAACAAATATATTTTTGAAATTTTGTTTTAAATATACTGAATACACTTATACTTACATATATCTGATTTATATGTATACATGTTTTGTTATCAAGTTTAAAAAAATATTATTTATAAACAAAATTTTACTGCAAAGTGGCTGGCGAAACTTATTTAATGCGATTGATTCTTAGCTCCCTAATTTAACCTAATTTTATTTAACTAGCTCTTTTCTGAATTTCTGAATTTAATTTAAAAACGTTTTGGTGAAAGCTTATTTTCTCAAATAGGGAATAAATTATTCTAATCAATCTCAAACTTAAAGAAAGGTTTGGCTTGAAGAATTATTTACATAAAGCTTTACTTCCAGGAACAATTTTGCTAAACTTCCCTCTCTTTCTTACTTTTTTACAAGAGCCCTAATATATTCGAAAAACTTTTGTTTTAAATTGCTAAAAATCGTTCCAATACCAAAATAAAACCTCCTTAAAAATATTGACAAGATTTTCAACCTGTGTCGGTACGTCAATCATTGCTGAACTTTTCGAAGAAATAATATCTACCTAAACTATTTATATTCAAAAACCGAAAGAATGTGTAGTCGGTCAAGCCCGACCATATAATTTCCTACACCCAATATATATATGTATGTGTAAAGACTTCTGTGCATACACATAAATATTTTTTGTGTTAAATTTTAAAAAACTCTTTTAAAGCATTTGTGAAACTTAATTGTGATGAATTTTATTTGGATACCAACATTTTTAAAAGGTTTATGGTAGTCAAAGTCATTTTCGGAAGAGGGCCTAAAAATGTGCCATCATCATAAAATTTGACCGAATGATTTGTGTAGAAATATATGAAACATATTTGTGTTGAATACTATTTTTAAACCAACATTTTTGAGAGAGTTATGCTGATTTATTTTCGACAACGAGCCTTATATGGGAGCTATGGTCAATTATGGCTTCTTATTTGTGGAGAAATTGTTTTGGATATGTGCATAAATCAAACATTAATGACTGGTAAACCACTATTTCGGGAGGACATTTGTATGGAGCTAGGTGAAATAATGAACCGATTTTAACCAATTTCAATCCGCACCGTCCTGGGTAGAAAAAATATGATGTAAAAAATTTTAACGAAATATCTTCAAAATTCTATTAAATATATACTCTACTCACAAGGTTTACATGGACAGCCAGCCAGACCGACGGACGGACATTGTTAAATCGATTCAGGAAGTGATTCTGAGTCGATCGGTATACTTTATTAATATTTATGGGCATTAGAAACAGCACCACAAATATAAATAAATATATTGTAAGAGTGTCAGTATGGTTTTACAAAATATTCAGGAACTTAATAAATGTTATAGAATAACGAAGTTGCAAAGGGTGTGACCGGTGTAGCTGCTGAAATAATATTACTTTCAGGCTTCAATGTGTTCAAATCGGAGATTGGTGCCTACAAAACACCATAAATTTTATGACGATTAGCCATACGAATAAAAATAGTCATCGCCAGTTATCTTTAAATTCATTAAAAATTTAAATTAATATTACTTTTTTATAACAGCTGTGCGTTTTTTTTTTTGTGGTTTTCTATTCTACATAATGGCTCATAATCATAACAATTTTTTTTAAATTTTTGTTTTAAATTCAGAACAAAATTTATATGTTTTTATTGCTTAAAAGTCTACTTTTACTTAAAGTATGCCTTTTCTATGAATATGATTATGGGCCAATATCTTTAGGTATTATAATTTTTTTTTGTAGCTTTTATTTATTTATTGAATCTTCATATCATGAAATGACAATAAGTTTTCAAATCTTAATACTAAAAAGAAAATAATAAGCCCAGCCAGTGTTAGACAAAAATTTTTATGATACTAAACAAATTTCACATCAACTGATCCAGTCATCTGTTTTGCGCTTGAGTTAAAGCAAGGGTATCCCTCCTTCTCAACCGAACATGGCCACTAAAGTTAAGGATGTCTCGTGCAAGTGGGTTTGGATGGTGTTCAAGTTTGCTGACATATTTTGAGGCGTGTTTTGTAAATTCGACTTTCACCAAAGGAATGCCTAGATCTTTGTGGATTCCAGAATTTCTAACATACCATGGAGCTGCAGTATTTATACGTAGAATTTTATTTTGACCCCTTTGAATTATTTCAATGTTTGATGCTGAGGCAGTACCCCATAATTGAATTCCATAACACCAGATTGGCTTTAGAATTGCATTGTACAACAAAAGTTTGCAATCCAACTTTAATGTAGAATTTCTGCCGATTAGTTGCACTGCTTTTAATCTCATCTGAGTAAGTTTTGCGTCGATATGACACTTCCAAGTTAAACGACGATCGAGGTGGATTCCGAGGTATTTGACTTCATTGTGTTTTATTCTGATGAACAAGCAGGTATCTTTTCGCAATGTGAAAGTTATATGAATACATTTCTGTTCGTTAACCCTGATTTTCCAAAGCTCAAGCCAATTCTCTAGTTCATAAACATATTTCTGCAAATTCTGTGATGCTATTTGATGGTCCTTATGAAAACTAATAAAGGCTGTATCGTCTGTAAAAGTTGAAGTATGTATTATGGGGTCTGACGGCATATCGGATGCATAAATCAAATATAAAGTTGGACCCAGTATGCTACCCTGGGGTACTCCTGCTTCAATTGGCTGAGCGGGGCTTAAAAAATCGCCTTCTTTGATTGTAAATTTGCGACCATATAAATAACTTTTCATAAGTTTGTGGGTGTTAGCAGGCAGAGCTAATTTTATTTTATGCATTAAACCTTCATGCCAGACTTTGTCGAACGCTTGGAAAACATCAATTAAAAGCGCGGAACAGTATTTTTTCTCTTCAAACGACCGTCTTATCACGTTTACCAATCTGTGTGTTTGTTCGATGGTACTGTGTTTAGCTCTGAACCCGAATTGGTGATTTGGGATACATTGAGTGTCGTTCAGAATTGAAATCAACTAAGCCATTAACAATTTTTCAAACAGTTTTGAAATTGTCGGCAGTAGACTAATTGGCCTATACGACTCTACTTTAGTGGGGTCCTTCCCTGGCTTAGGAATCATGGTAATCATAGATACCTTCCAATCTGCAGGATAGTATTCTAGGCGTAAAATAGCATTAAAAATAAATAGGATAATTCTTCTAGCTACACGAGGTAACTCCACAAGCATTTTGTTGCTGATTTTATCCATACCTGGAGCTTTTGTAAGATTCAGAGTACCAATAGCGCTTTGAACATCATTAACGCTAAGTCTTAGAGGTACAGGAAGTCTAATAACGAGTGGAGGCAAATCAGATGCATTATTTGAGTTGTTTATAGTAAACACTTTTCTCAAATGATTAACAAATAAAGTCCCCTTCTCGGAATCATTTCTAGCCCAGTCACCAGTCGGATTTCGCAGAGGAGGTTTTCCTCTAACTGGTCTTTTTAAACCTCGTGCCGCCTTCCATAACGAATAGTCAGATTGTGGGGTACTATCAAGACCCTCCAAGTAAGATTTAAGTGAAGCCATTCTTTGGGTTTCTAAGAAATTTCTTAGTATATCTCTGCATACCCGTAGCCTAGCTTTCAGTTCAGGAGACCTGTGGATTTGCCACTCTCTTCTAACTCTTCTTTTTTCTGCCAGGAGATGATCGAGTTCAGCGAAATAAGTTCTATTTGTCCCACTTCTGCACTCAACGTCGTATGTGGAGGCGTGATGTACAGCTCTTCGTATGTCCTCAGTAAACTTGCCAATCGACCCATCAATATCCTCGGTAGTTCTCAACACTACATTTTCCGTGCAGTGGGAACTTAAATATTTTTTATACTTTATCCAACTTACTCTGGTTTTAGATATGTCCCGAAATGGAGAGCCATTCCCTTGAAGGAAACGCATTGAAATAATAGAAGGAGAGTGATCTGAAGACAAGTCTAAATGTTTGTTGCTTGTAGGTAATCCTCACATATGTTGTTCATTAAATAATAAACATTATTATTATTATTCTGTTCTTTATAAGAATTGCCGATCCTCCACATGCTCTTCCGCGGGGATCTTTAGTATCATACAACACGTAGCCATTAATTTTGAAGTACCCTGTCGCCGTCAAGTGAGTTTCAGCAATCATCATGACATCAATCTGCTTATCCATCAGGAGGTGTTCCAGTTCGTTTTTATGTTGGCGGAGGCCGTTCGCATTCCAAAAACAATTTTTTAAACAAATCATTTCTTTAAAATGGCTTGTAAGATAGTGGATTGCATTTTCAGCATTTCCTGCATCATGGATGTCATAGTGGTCGTAAAAGTGTTCATAGTTTGGACAAGTGTCTGCAATGTAGTCTCTAGAGTGTTAATATTAGGCTCGAAATATTGTGATCTAGGTTCCTGCTCCAAACCTGGCATATTAGATTTAACCACGTTTGCGTAAGAAACTTGTCTAGAACTAGGCGCGTTTACATGACTAGTGGACCGTAACAATTGAGGGAAATTGTCACTCGATGCAAAATTTGGATGTTGAGGATGATTAGGCAATACTGACGTCTTGTTGGTTCTTATGCCTTTCAAATGAGTGTAAATTGGACAACCTCTATAATTTGCGGTATGATTACCTCCGCAGTTACTGCATTTTTTGATTTTTGAGTCAGTTTTCGACTTATCGCATTGAGCAGTTGCATGTAGCTCCCCACACGCAACACAAACTGTTGACAATTTACAGTACGTTTTGGTATGACCAAATTCTTGACAGTTAACACACTGGATGGGTCCCTGACGCTTATGCGGTTCTTCCACGGTGATTCTACGATGCAGAAGGTAAATCAGATTGTAGATGGGATGGGATTCGTTTTTCTTTAATACGACATCTCCAGGTTCCAATTCCACCCTAAACATAGGCTGTGGAATCTTTTCACGGTTTCTAATATTCACAACACTCTTAGTTTTGAACCCTTTGTCCATTAAGCCGGTCTTTATCTCTGCAGGATCAACACATGGGTCTATACCCTTTAGAGCGACTTGGAGTCCTTTTGCGATTTTGAGCTGATAGGCATAGAAATCCCTAGTCTCCCTCTCCAACTGGTTGGACAATTTTCGAAAATCATCTTCCTTTTTCACTTGAATTTTGGTTTCGCTGATATTTCCATGTTTAATTGATGTTACGCTAAACATATTTTCACCTATTACCGAAACAATTCCTTGTACCCATTTACTGGAAGTGGGCTCTCTCAGATAAATTGGTGGGGGCTTAAACGTCTTCTTAGGAAGTTCTGGGTCATCCGTCTGGAGGAGAGCAAACCTATTTTGATCATTACTCACGGTCTTAGGAGCTTTTGAATTTGATGATACTTGAGCAGATGTCGGGCTCCTTTGTCGCCTAAGAACTGTGACGTATTTATCCATACCTACTTGTTTTCTAGGTTTGACTGCACTATTTGATGTAGAAGGTGTTGATGTTCCTTCATCTATTGAAATCACTATATTGGGCGAACAGGAACGACGGCGTTCCACGGCTCTTGCAGTGAGAAGATTCTCCACAGATTTTTTTAAGGATTCTTCCTCAGAGACCCATATAGTTTTTCTAGTCGAGCTTGTGACGGTGGAAGTCGGAACCCTTGTTTACACCCACTCAGTAAATTATTATAGATGATTTTTGGTATTATGAACTTTATTTTTGATTCTTTTTTATATGGCTATGAATGATATTAGTTTAGTGAATTATAAAATTTATATATTTATGATTTTTGATATTGATGAAATTTTATATCATTACATTTATGAATGCATATGATTATATTAATATTTATATTATTACATTGAAGAATATTGCACTATAAAATGTATATTGAAGTAATATATATAGTATGGTTAGTTAGTAAGTTCGTGGTGAATTTAGAGTACTTACTTACGGCGCCATCTAGTGGTCGCCGGCAACAACAACACATGTACACTAGCGCCCCTACGGCTGGTGGTTATAAACAATGATTATCGCGCTGTCAGAATCAGCTGAGCGAACGAGTACATGTTACCATCTGGGTAATTACGCGAGTTGAGAAAAAGGTATAAAAGCAGAGCAAAAGACTGTAAGCGGAATCAGTGTGTGTTGAGCAGTTGGAGTGATCGTTGCTAGCAGGTGAGTGGTATTGGTAGTAGTTGGGTAGTGTGGATAGATTGCAAAAGCCGTGGTTATACCACAGGTCTAGTAATCTATTCACACAGTAACCGAGCGTAGTGGTGTTCTCGTGGGTTATACTCCAGGAGCACCACTACGAGCCGCACAAGGGAGTGTGTCCAGTGGGTTATACTCCAGGCACACCCTCCGGTGTAGGCTTCACTGGGTTTTATTGGTGGTCGCATTCCCACCCAGCTCAAAGCCGAGCGTAGTAGTGTTCTCGTGAGTTATACTCCAGGCACACCCTCCGGTGTAGGCTTCACTGGGTTTTATTGGTGGTCGCATTCCCACCCAGCTCAAAGCCGAGCGTAGTAGTGTTCTCGTGAGTTATACTCCAGGAGCACCACTACGAGCTACACAAGGGAGTGAGTCCAGTGGGTTATACTCCAGGCTTACTTCCGGGTGTAGTTTGACTGGGCCATATTTGAGTGTGGTTGGCGTTCCAGTGGGTTATACTCCAGGACTCCAACCGCTGCGAGCTACACAAGGGAGTGAGTCCAGTGGGTTATACTTCAGGCTTACCCTCGTGTGTAGTTTGACTGGGTCATTGCTGAGTGTGGTCGGCGTTCCAGTGGGTTATACTCCAGGATTCCCACTGCTACAAGCTACATAAGGGAGTGAGTCCAGTGGGTTATACTCCAGGCTTACCCTCGTGTGTAGTTTGACTGGATCATTGCTGAGTGTGGTCGGCGTTCCAGTGGGTTATACTCCAGGATTCCCACTGCTACATAAGGGAGTGAGTCCAGTGGGTTATACTTCAGGCTTACCCTCGTGTGTAGTTTGACGGGGTCATATTTGGGTGTGGTTGGCGTTCCAGTGGGTTATACTCCAGGATTCCAACTACACACTACCCCTGAGTAGTGTTTCCGTGGGTTATACCCCAAGTTCGCATTTAGGTGTAGCCTCACTTGGGCCTTACACGCGACTTTTCCCACCATACCCGGTCACCCCGAAGGCCATTCGAGCTACCAAATACCACTGCCGTTTCCCCACGATCCCGGTCGTTTCGTACTCTCACCACTCGACAAGAGATAATTGGTTAGACGAAAGTAAAGTGATTTATTTCTGGTAAAACAAATCTAAATTGAAATAAAGATAAACTTAAAATTTGTGTAACGAAGCCGTGTTTAATTTAGAGGTCACAAAATTAAATAAATTTTATTGTGACAGAACTTTGGACAGCCGTGAGTTATACCCCAGCCAAAGAAGGTTCGTTACAAGCTAAGCTCTTTCTCAGCATTACATCTGAGAGGAACACTCATACAATTTTTATGCGATTTTTAATTTTTTTTTTTTATATATTTTTACCTATTACGATTTTTTCACTTTTTTGTTTTATTTCAACTTTTTACACTTTTTCACCTATTACGATTTTTTCACCGAAAATTCAGCCGCTATAAAAAAACACGTCCGAACAGTTCGATGAGACGAGACTGTTTTGTTACAACAATTTTTCACTGCACACCACATTTTAGTTTTTAATTTACACGATTTTTTAAACTTAATGACTTTTTACTTTTCACAATAAATTACAATGCCCTTTGTCTACGTCACAAAATTAGCTGAGTTAGAGCAACAAAACTAACGGATCTGCGCAATGCGTAATCTTGTTTCTTTCACTCATGCTTTCCTTCTATCACGGTTAGTGATGGGGAAAAAAATTCTTTAATCGATTAATGAATCATATGATTAATTGAAACCGAGCGATTATTAATTGCAATTTATCGAAGGAATATTAAAATAATCAAATAATCAAATGATTTTTTTAATATTTTAACTAAACCGTGTAATTTTGTGGTTTGTTGATATGTGAATTGTAATGCAAATGCCTTGTAATAACAATAACAAAGAATTAATAAATGAAAGTACATATCAATTGAAAAAAATATATATACATATTTTTCAGCCTGTTCCTTTTTTCAGTGGCAGTAGCACCTGCCTTTGAAAAGAGGCGCTCTGCTGGTACCGAAGTGCCTAAAAGATAACAGTAGCGACGAGATATTATATAAAGCTTAGGGTACACCGTTCTCATTTCCTCCCAGGCATTGATCACGTCGCGCTTCAGCTCACAATCATCACAATCATTTCAATAATTGATTTACAGCTTAAATATTGGGCTGACTGTTTTGCACTGAATTTGCTTAATGATTAATCGCCCCATCACTAATCACGGTTGATAAGGTTGGTACAATTGTACTTTTTTTGGTACAATTTAAAACTAAAAGGTACGATGGTACCCCTGTGGCTCATTTGGTACTACAGTGCGAACTCGATTACTGCAACTCTCGTTATGCGCAACAACTCGATTAACGCAACACCTGAATCAAATGCATTGTAGACTCAATCAACGCAACTTTTTAAAAAATTTACCTCAATAAACGCAACTATTTTTTTTAACTCTATTTTTTTGTTCTCTGGATAGTTTTTGCATTATTTTACAGTTATTTCTTGGAATAGTTTTCATATAGTTTTTTATCAGTTTGGTAAAAAGATTGTCGCGATCAGTCAGAATATTAAAAACGCATAAAAATGGTGAAGGTGACAAAGTGCAGTAAATTAACCATTCAACAAAAGAGTGAAATTTTGAATAAACTTGAAAAAAATATATCGGTCAAAGCATTATGCCAGGAATACAATATGTACAAATCAACAATAACCAGAATTAAGCAAAATAAATCAAAATTAATTAAATTTGTTACAAATGCTGAATCCGGCCCAGGAAAGCGTATAGTAATTAGAGCCTGTGAGTATTCAGTAATGGAAAAACCTCTGTATAAATGGGTTTTAAAACAAAGAGAATTAAATTTGCCTTTTTCGTCTGAAATCTTAAAGTCAAAGGCTATTCAGCTACATAACAAAATTAATAAAAGTCGTGGTGATTTTCATGCAAGCAACGGATTGTATTCAAATTTTAAAAAACGTCATGGTATTCGTATGCTAAAAATTTGTGGCGGAAAACTTTTAAATAAACCAACACTTATTGATCCGTTTTTGGAAAAGTTTCATGACAAAGTAATAGCGCTTAAATTAACACCGGAACAAATCTATAACGCCGATGAGTCTGGATTATTTCATAAAATTATGCCGAACAGAACACTATAAGAAAAGCCTCTTAGCGCATTTAATTGGAAGTAAAGGCTCAAATATTGAAGAAAAAATTAAGGCTTTTACTTTACGTAATGCAGTTTGTCTCCTTTCAAATGCATGGGATCAATTGTCTTTCGATATGATTAAGAAGTGCTGGAAAAAGATTATGTATCCTAAGAACCACTGGACAGATGAAGATAATTTACCACTGAGTGTAATAAGAGCAGAAGTTGAAAGATAGTGTGCCGGACTATCAGTCAGAGGGTTGCGGGTTCGATTCCCGCCAAAGACTCTGGGTGTTTTCTGCAGACAAGCCAAAAAAGCTTCGCAGTTTGTGTTTCTGGTTGTTTTATTAAAAAAAAAAATAAAAATAAAAAAAAAAAAAATAAAATCTGTCTCCGACTATTGTCAAGAAATTATGCCAGAGGAAGCAATTTCTAATGATGAAATCAATGAATGGATATTTAAAAATGTTGATAACGGATCGAACTATTGTTGTGAAAATCTATATGAAGTGGAAGAAATCGATAGTTCTGATGAAAATGTCGTTGAAATTCTAAAACCTTCCAGAATTACCCATCAGACTGCTATTGATTCATATAACAATTGCATTTAATGGGCTGAAGAAAATGAAATGGATCTTAAAGATATTCTTGTGCTTCAAAATCATCGCGATTCTGCTGTGCAGAAAAATATATCAGCCAAAAAAACGCAGTCAAAAATTTCAGATTTTTTTAAAAAGTAAATATGTTCCAGATGTTTTAAAAAAATCATATCTATATATATTTTGGTTTTAAGTTAGCATAGATTACATTGGATCTCTCAATATGTATAATAAGTATCAATATTATATCAATATACTAAATAAAAAGTTTTTTTTTAATAAATATTTGAACACATATTGGAAATACGTGAAAAAAGGGAGGAAAAAACATTAAAAATTTATGGCTCGGTTAACGCAACTACCGCGGTTATCGCAACTGCCCGATTTTGTATTAGTTGCAGTAATCGAGTTTGTACTGTATTTACAAATTTTTCAAACCCAAACATATTTTTAATAGATAAAAATGGCAACGCTTATTTACTGAATGAATATTGTGAATAGATTTTTGCACTTGTTTATTGGGAATAAATAGCAGGTGGTTTTTAGTATTCAACTGATGTTTTCTTGTTGTTCTTAAACTTCACATATGTACATATAATACCAAGAATGATAAAATAAAGATTACGCCAACGCGCGTAAAATTTTAAAATGTTCTGCGCATTTAGGCCCTGTGACATCACACATTCTGTGATTCTATTGGCTAATTTTTTCTCACTTGTTTTTTTTACTCATGTTTTGCTTGCATTTGCTCACTGCACTCTTCATGTTTATATTTTTTGTTGTTTGTTTTTTGTTTGTTTTTCTTTTTTAAACAGATTTTATTTTAGAACTCTCAGAGATTTCAATTGCAAGGTTGCCAACTATCACATAAAACATACATTTTTCGCAAGAAATTTTAATTCTAACACATGAAACATTATTGGCAACCCTTAGAATGACCTTTCTACGTCACATAACGGGAAATCATGCGCATGGCGTAATCTTTATTTTATCATTCTTGTATAATACTATGTTTCCACGACGACTTGAATCACCTGCTTCGCCTTCTGAATCATGTTTATGAATCATGACTAATACACTTGATTCGATTTAACACTTGTTTTTAATAAACAAACAGAATAAAAAAAACAGAATTTACAATTTGTGGAAAATAATTTTTTTTAATGGACAAAAAAAAGTGAGTGGAATAGTTAGCTTATTTGAAAAAAAACATACATTCGTACGTATTAACTTTCTTTACTTCCAGCAACAAGAAAATAATTTGCTTTGTTTACAATAATATTAAATTTTTACAGCTAGTGCAGATAAACTTGCGATAAAAATTAGAGAAGAGTGCAATTTTTCGTGCTTCGCAAGTAGATTCAATATGAATCTACTTGATTCACTCTCAAAATTTTGTATGGTGAAGCAAGTTGTTTCGCACATGATTGGGGTGTGAAGCATGAATAGAGAGCGAAGCCTGTACCGTGGAAACATAGTATAAAACAGTGATGGAAAATTCAATACTATTGTTCTATTTTCAGTACTTTTTCACAACAAAAATAGCACAGTACCCCCACATCATATTTAGTACTCTTTGTTTGTTTTGCTTTGTTCCCTGCTTAGAAATCCAGCGTTACTATTTTTATAATCATTGACAACATTGGCTTCAAAACAAGAACATAAGTCCCGAAATTAATAGACAGACATACATTTTTTGTTTATTTTTTCGTTCTCGTTCGTTTTTTCGTCTTTAAATGTATTTTTATTTTATCTATATATATAAAAATGGTGTAAAAAATGTATAGTAATTCATCAAATGAGAACGGCTGGGCCGATTTCTATAAAACTTTTTGTCAGTTGTTCGTATTTTCGAGGAGAAGGTTCTTACGGAAGAAAATTTTGGAAAATCCCTCCGGAAAAGTCGGAAAATTGGAAAATCGAATTTTTGACTTAATGACTTTCCAACTAAAAAAATAGAAATTTCTTAGTGTAAATCATGAAAAATGCGAAATGCGAAACGCGGAAAATTGGAAAATCTCTTCGCAAAAGTCGGAAAATGGGAAAAATTGGAAAATTGAATTTTTTGTACGAAATTTTGTGTGAAATTATTCCTGTTGTATTATATTATTACTCTAAAGTTTGTCTGAAGGCCTAAAATTGGGGCGAGGCAAAGTTCGCCGGGTCCGCTAGTTTTTGAATAAAAATATATGTTTCTTAATAAGTACCAAAATGTTGAAAAAAGTACTCTTTTTGTTGACGGTCAGTACCATTTCAATTTTTCATTTTTTCATCACTGATATAAAATAAAGAGAGCAATTGTGAAGTTTATGCAGTTTGATAAAAAAAGGAACGAAATGCTTTGTTGTAGAGTAGCAATCATCTTGTTAAAATACCTACATTGCACGCGCTTATTTTTTTAAACGACTAGAAAAAAATTCAATACGGGTTTTTGCAGTATGAAAGCGTCGTCTTAGATTTTAGCAAGTGGTACTAAAATAAAACTCTTGTTGTTACAACTTTAATATAGCAACTGGTTTAGCAAAAAATTTATAGATTTGATCTCATTTATTTGAATGTACCTTACTAATATTTTATATGACCATAATAATCTACATATGTATAATTAATGAACATGTATTTATGTATTTATTTTTTGTTATCTTTACTTTAATGTACCAATGAATTTAAAGTGTCATTTGTTTTTGTTGTATTACATTTTTGTTTAAAAAATTAAAAAAAAAATTATAAAAAAATTATTTAGTACTATTTTAGTACGATTTTAAAAGTTCGTTGGTACGATATTGGTTTTCTCATTTATCATCCCTGCCTTCTATATTTCAGTAAGAGAAAAAGATAACTGTTTAATAAAATTTAGCCTATCCAAAACATTTTTATATAAAAAAAAATATTTAAATATATGTAGACTTTTTTAAAAATATTATTCTTCACAAAAATTATTGTTCGCTGTATACTAAATTGTGAATCAGATAAATAAATATCTAAAAAATATAAATATGTATATATTATTTAGATGTTTTGATCCGAAACTTTTACTGGAGGGTGTTTTACACAGACGAACGAAGAAGAATATCCTCATTCAACACTTTTTTAAGGTAAAAAATTCAAATAGCTATTTATATTTTTTTATTTGATTTTTGTTCCAGTTTTGAAATTTAAATACATACGAGTACAAATGATTAAAGGCTTCATTAGTCTTTACTTTCTGTTGTTTTTCTCTTCCGTGTCGTTCTGTTGTTAAATTGTTGTAGTTAGTTTCATCAGCTGTTTTAGGTAAACAGACAACACACCGCGAAAATAAATAAAAAAATACAAATAAAAGTTTTTTTTTATTGTACAATATGTCATTACTTTTCACTAAAGTAATGGGTTTTTCGTCATCCATCGTTTATTTTTTATATTTTTATAACTTTTATACAAAAACTTAATTAAATTCAAAGAAATTGAACATTTTTGTAATAAACCAAACATTTTTTTGCTGTGCAGATGTCAGCTGTTTTGTGCTGTCACTTACAAATACTTAGCAAATTTTTGTTTTCTACAGGTTCGTCCGCAACGGCAAGAAAAGTAACAAAACAACTAACGACTTGTACACATTTTCTATTTAACAGAATCAAGTCAGTTGATTCGGAACGGAACAGAAAGTACAGACTAATTCTGCCTTAAGTACGCGAATATACAGTTGATTCAGATAGTGAATGCTCACCTTGCATTTTCTAAGATGATCTTTCTGGTAATTAAAATCCTTTGTGATTTTAATTCAAAAAAAAAATTGGTTTAGCAATTAAGCCGAATATATTTAATGACAAACTTACTTATTGTTGTGGAGGGTATAAAAAAGTTAACAAAAAAGCCAGAAGCTAAAACATAAAGTTCGATGCTAAAAGGTTAATAAAAAGGCTAATCTAGTCTCATAAAGGCTAAACTAGCAACACTGGATATACAGCTATGGACAGAAAAATAGCACTTCACTGTTTTAGTAGTAAAGGGGATTTAATTCTTGTTTTTTCCTCGGTGTAGAAACATTTTTCCGTCAGGGCCAATCAGATTTATTTTGGTTTCAGCTGTAAAAAGCACCCCAGCATTTTATATCCTTGTTCCGGTTTAGTTTTGTAAAAGACAATCGTGCCTTTATATTTTTTTTGACAGAAGTGTTTTTTTCTACTTACACGACCATGAAGCTTATTTTCATTGAGGCGTCTTCATACAAGTCTACTGGAAACCTTTAACCCAAAATCCTCATTTATTTTAGTCATTATTATTCTCGATGACTTGAAAGGATCTAGCTTACTTTTTTAACTATTGACTTATCCTCACCAATTGCTGTCTTTCGCGGTTTCCTCCGACCCTTTCTTACAATAAGCAAATTTTCATCCATCTGATTTAACACATTTAATGACATTATAAACTATCTTTCGATAACTTCCAATTATTTCAGTCTTTTGGTGAAGTTCCCAAATAACCTTTTTTTCTCAATTGCGATTGTTCCCATTTTGATTAATGATAAACAATATTTTCCACTGAAATTAGAATCAACTATTTTTGTTTCAAATTGTGGTAAAGCATGTTTTATGTTTGATGATGCATGATTTTTTATATCGAGAATCAAGTTTTGCAATCAAAAAAGAGGATATGTAGTAAAATGTACATATAAAATCCACTCCTAATTCAATTGTTTTAAAAATGTTCGGTGGATCAAAACAAATGTTGCATCTTTGCAAACATTTCTAGTACGGATTTTTTTTTGCAATTTAAATAATATTCATTTATAAATATGTGTCTTTATGAAATCTTACAGTTTTATAGGGTTTGTTTTTTGAATACTAAAATGAAAACATGACGTTTAACAACTTCGAGGAAATAAATAAGAGCGTTGACACAAGGGTATACAGGTATGGACAGAGAAATAGCGCACAAATATTCTATGAAATGCCAAACGTATTATATTGAAAAATGGAATGATAATAACATGAAATTCTATGCTTTTCTTTAGCTCCACTCTGCTTTTTCAAAAATTCTTTGGAAATGTTAATTTTTAAACGTTCTTTATTTTGTCATATTTTGTTAAAAAATATTTTTTTTTGGTTGGATAATGAAATAGCGCACAGTTATTTAAATGTATTTGAAACAAAAATAGTTGATTCTAATTTCAGTGGCAAATATTGTTTATCATTAATCAAAATGGGAACAAAATGGAATGAGAAAAAAATGTTATTTGGGAACTTCACCAAAAGACTGAAATAATTGGAAGTTATCGAAAGATAGTTTATAATGTCAATAAATGTATTAAATCGGATGGATGAAAATTTGCTTATTGTAAAAAAGGGTCGGAAGAAACCGCGAAAGACAACAATTGGTGATATGACTAATTTTGGACAGATCGTAACAAAACATGGTATTTATAGAAATTATTTAAGTCAAATTTTAAATCTCAATATCGATTTTTATAAGAGAATTATTCGGTAAATTGATTTTCGGACGCTATGGTTAATTGTGGATCGACTTGCCCATTGGGTCTGACGATATGTCGATAATATTTGTTCTGCGTTTCATTTTATATGAACATAATGTTTAGAAAATTGTGTCAGCCTTAGAAGCAGGATTATTCCGATAAATTCGGGATATGTTGTCACTCTACTTATACTTATACATACGTATCATTCGTATAAAAATCTTAAATTTTATATTAATTTCTCGTTACGAGTATATTTGTCATATTAAATAAATAATTTTAAAAATGTAGAAAAAGACGTATCATATTGTTATCAATTATCAATCAGATAAACAACGAAATGCTATCACAAGTGTATAGTACATACATATGTATGTATGTACATTTAATTGTTATCAGCTAAATTTAAAAGTCTACAAACATAACTGATCTTGACACTTGTTAATAATTTTTAACAGCTCTCATGTGTACAAACGATATTTTAGTTTTGATTTGTTTCAATTTGCACTAAAGGATCAAACTTTTTCAATATACATATACAGTAACACACACACACAAATAATCGACTGACTATGCAAACATTTGTGTCAGCCGATAAGGCAGTTTCGTTGAAATGATCACACGTTTTAACCACTAATACGTACGCTCACTTTTGAAACGATCTATGAAATGTAAAAGTATTTTTTAAAAAATAAAATATATAAGATTACGTTAACATGTACTCGTAAGTTGTAGTTGGTTTACTTTTATCACTAAATATTACGTCCGCCCGCACTTACATTTCTTTGATTGAATCAAAATATGTAATGTTGCTGCACCAACCGATCTTTGATTTATTTTTGCTCAATTCGTTTTCTTTTCTTTTTTATTTTATGAAAATATCGACTGTATCCGTTGAGAAATGTTCGCGAACTAAACGGGGTTTCGAAAAAAAAACATACAGTTACTCTCATTTTACTGATTAGAAACAGCTAGTCATAAATATTGAAAGCAGCGCATGTATTCGAATGGTTCTTATTGAATGAAGCGAACGAACAATTATGATAAGAAATTCAATTTATTTTATTTGCAGCATGAGATAAATTTATACACTGTCAAAAATCCATGAACTGTTTTAAATAAATGTTATCAGAAACAATTCATCTAAATACTACACATATGTATATTCAAAATAGGTTTACATTAAATTCTAGATCTTTATTTCATTTTCAATTCAATTACCAATTGAGAGCAAATTACCCAACTTGTTAAATTTAGTTTCAATTACACTGAGACTTACGTACAAGTCTTCGCTATTTTGTATCGGAAGTATATCGAAATCAGATATCAAACCAAATAGAAAAAAAGTATTTTTACCTACTACGCCTATTAATAAACCTAGAGTCAATTATTTTAACTAATTAATTACACTGTAAGTACATGAAATTGACACACCATCTAAAAATAATAGTATGACCAGTGTTCCTACTTGTGGCAGTTTTTCATATAAAAAACTAATTTTTTTCATTATACATTGTACAAGTCTAGCCGTTCGTCTTGCTTTCAGCAGTAAAAAAAAATAAAACCTGCATTGTAGATTAAACATGTTAAGGTTAAAGTTTGTCAGAGAGCAGGTGACTGGAAACGTGTAATCTGAACAGACGAATCCAAATTTACGCTTTGGCAGCGGGTTCCTCGAAAATATTTCAAATGAATTAATTAAAAATTGGTGAAGAGTATGCCAAAACATGCAAAAAGTGTTTTACTAAATAACGGGCTTTAGCATTAAAAAAAAACTATAATTCCCTAAAGTTTTTGTATGGTGCAACATTGAGTACGAGCACATGCGGGTTGCTTTCATTTCGTTTTTATACCCTCCACCACCAAGCCTGGTGAATGAGGGTAGATTACGTTTGTCATTCCGTGTGAAACTTTTTTAATATTCATCTGAGACCCAACAAAGTATATATTTCTTTGCTCCTCATGAAATTCTAAGTCGATTTAGCCATGTCAGTCTGTTTGTGTAAAACACTCTCACGTCCAAACTATACAACTTAACTAAACGAAATTTCCAGAAAAATATTTCTTATTTTGCGGGTAACTTTGGTATTGAAAATCAGCAAAATCGGTTTAGACCAACCAAAGTTATGGACCAATATGTGAGTCAACCTCTATAAAAAATTTGTATTATTTGTCCATTTTATTGCAATATTTTGAAATATATTGCAGACAATATCATGAAATTTTGTATACGTTGTGTTTATGATAAAAGAAGAAAGTGTGAAGAAAATAGTAGGAATCGGTCCATGATTTCTCATAGCCCCCATACAAAAATCTTCCCGAAATATTGCTCAATTATACATAAATGCCTATAAAATTGGAATATCAAGACAAAATTCAGCAAAAATAAGTTTTATGCAAAAATAAATTGCAAACCGAAATTTTGTTTAGTTCGGTCCATGTAAAGTCCACTTCCAAAATTCACTTAAATACGTATAAAACAGATATAAATAATGTTAAACGGCTAAAATTTGACATGAATAATCTTTATAGGCAAATAAATTGTTTTACTAAATTTTATGGTGGCCGGCACAGAATTGGTTATAGCTCCCATACAAGGACCACATCTGAAAACGACATTTATCCCTATATATATTGTATAAATATCGGTACCGACTTAAAACGTGGCATAGATCATTTACATATATACAAAAATCATTCGACAACATATTGTGAATTTCGGTCTATTTTTAAACGTATGCCCCATATAAAGCCCTCTTCCGAAAATCACTTTAATACTCATAAATCTCTTAAGGTGGCTATACACTACGTGTTTTTGCTTATGTATTTTTAAGTTTACAACCCACATGTTTTTCTTTATGTCTGTAAAAATTGGTTATTTTACATAAGGATTTTAATTTTTGGTCACCAACTTGTATGTACAATTACACGTGACATCGCCATGATTATTTACATATAAATTTCCATGTCGTTTCTTTAAAAAATGCGTTAAAGCCGCTGCAAAAATTTTTGGTGGCGTCACTAAAATGCCGGCGTCAAAAATATTGATTTACGGTTTTTCGTCTTTTAATATACAATATGTGGAGCTTGTATCAAAAATTTTTAAATAATTTATATCATTGTTATTAAATTAACAAAATGAGATAAAAAATATTTAATTTATCACTTATGCAAATTCTTCATACGACCGGCTAATGATAGCGCAGATATTTAACCGTCGACAAATTTTTTCGCATGGCATATACATTTGAAAACATGTGTTTGAACATAAGAAAATAGAGCGTGTTCTAATCGAAAAAATTACATATGTATTTCCACATGTATTTTACACAAGCAAAGTTTATGAGGTCACCAACTATATGTTTTTATTCCATATGTAAAATTTGACATATACAATGTAAAAAACACGTAGTGTATAGCCACCTTTATAAATAAGGGTACCAATCCAAAATTTTACACGGTTCATTTACATACATGCCTAAATTAAACTGCTGGATTTTGAGAATATCGGTCGATATTTGAGAATATCCCCCACATAGGGTGTCCAGATCTAATTTTTTCGACGGCGTGACAAGTTTGAAAAAAACATTCAAACCTAAAGTTTATTAGTCGTTTATTTACTATAGCAAGTGCTTGACACCGACAAGCTTTCTAAAAATAATTTTTTATTATTTTTGAAGTTATTAATTTTATTAAATCAAAAAATAAGTCATTCATTAACTTTTCAGGTCTCGATTTTTAAATAATTAAATAAACATAAACATAAAGAACGTTTTAAAATAAAAAAAAAAACAAAAAAACTCATTCATTGACTTTTCAGTTCTTGATTTTTCAATCATGTAAACACAAATATAAAAAGCGTATTAAAAATAAAAAAAATAAGTCATTCATTGACTTTTATCACGATTTTCAAATCAGATATAACTAAAAATAATAAAGGAACATTTATAATTAAACTAAAGATATTTATCACTTAATTTCACTTTTTTCAAAAGTAAAATCCCTTCTTCGGTGTTTAAATATTTTTTGAATTCAGTGCAGCTCATTCTAAAATTTTGTTTTATTATGAGCTCTGCTTCCACTGTTTCTAAATGCATTCGGTTTCTCTCTTTTCTCCAGGAATTCCCCATCAAACTGAAAATTATTTCGGAAGATGCATGTGAAATTGAATAGATAAAACTTAATACTCTTAAAATATTTTTAGATCTGGCCCCACTGGAGAGAACAGTAAACTGAAAAAAATATTAAAAAAAAATTTTACGAAAATACCCCTGCAAAAAATGTGTGACCGAAACTAACCCATAAACAATTTTGAACTAACACAGCAGTGTGAAAGAACAAAAAATAAGTGGAAGGGAGATAGAAAACCACACGGACACAGAAGTCTCTATCATTTTGTTCATATTGCCCTTAATAACTTGATAGAAACATCTCTCATCAGTGACAGTCATTTTACCTATGAAATTTTTTTTTTTTTTTTAATACATTTAATTTATTTATTGAATCTTCAGAAATGAAATGACAATAAGTTTTCGAATCTTAATACTAAAAGAAAATAATAAGTCCAGCCAGTGCTAGACAAAATATTATGATACTACAACAAATTTACATCCACTGATCCAGTCATCTGTTTTGCGCTTGAGTTAAAGCAAGGGTATCCCTCCTTCTCAACCGAACATGGCCACTAAAGTTAAGGATGTCTCGTGCAAGTGGGTTTGGATGGTGTTCAAGTTTGCTGACATATTTTGAGGCGTATTTTGTAAGTTCGACTTTCACCAAAGGAATACCTAGATCTTTGTGAATTCTAGAATTTTTAACGTACCATGGAGCTGCAGTAATTGTACGTAGAATCTTATTTTGACCCCTTTGAATTTTTTCAATGTTGGATGCTGAGGCAGTACCCCATAATTGAATTCCATAACACCAGATTGGCTTTAGAATTGCATTGTACAACAAAAGTTTGCAATCCAACTTTAATGTAGAATTTCTGCCGATTAGCCAATTAAGTTGCACTGCTTTTAATCTCATCTGAGTAAGTTTTGCGTCGATATGGGACTTCCAAGTTAAACGACGATCGAGGTGGATTCCGAGGTATTTGACTTCATTGTGTTGCGGGATAATTTGATTATTTATTCTGATGAATACATTTCTGTTCGTTAACCCTGATTTTCCAAAGCTCAAGCCAATTCTCTAGTTTATAAACATAATTCTGTAAGTTCTGTGATGCTATTTGATGGTCCTTATGAACGCTAATAAAGGCTATATCGTCTGCAAAAGTTGAAGTATGTATTATGGGGTCTGAAGGCATATCGGATGCATAAATCAAATATAAAGTTGGACCCAGTATGCTACCCTAGGGTACTCCTGATTCAATTGGCTGAGCGGGGCTTAAAAAATCGCCTTCTTTGATTGTAAATTTGCGACCATATAAATAACTTTTCATAAGTTTGTGGGTGTTAGCAGGCAGAGTTAATTTAATTTTATGCATTAAACCTTCATGCCAGACTTTGTCGAACGCTTGGGAAACATCAATGAAAAGCGCGGAACAGTATTTTTTCTCTTCACATTTACCAATCTGTGTGTTTGTTCGATGGTACTGTGTTTAGCTCTGAACTCGAATTGGTGATTTGGGATACATTGAGTGTCATTCAGAATTGGAAACCTATCAAATGACCGACACTGTTCTTGTAGGGACGTTACCGCTTGGACAGAAACGACGCGACGCGATTTAACGCTAGCATACTCGACGCGACAGCTAAATCATTGTATATAAATTAACTAACAATATTTTAGAAATTGTTTCTGTTAGAACGGTGATTAAAAAATATAATTATAAAATGTTGATCCATCTCGTCTAGCTTTAGCATTGTATCTGGCGTGATTTTTGAAAATAAAGCGTGACACGCCAGGAAGATTTCAAAAGTGTGACAATCACGACAAAAGCGTGACGTCTGGACACCCTACCCCCACATAAGGTCCACTACCGAAATCCACGTTAATACTAATATATATCTTAAATATACCGTTATTATGTTGAAATTCGACGTGAAATATCATCATATGCATGAAAATAACTGTTCCAAAATTTAAGAAGATCGGCCCATAATTTGTCATAGCTGCCGTTAAGAACCATTTCCAAAAAACAAATAAACCCACAAAAATGTCTAATAAATACCGATATCGACCCAACTTTTATATGGATCAGAAATTTTAATCCAGAAAACATTAGAAGCCACCGGTCCATAATTGGTCCATTTCTTCTATGCCACCCATAAATCTTTTTTAAATAATGTTATTGAGATCGAATTCAAACAAAAAAGCCTCATCTTATATCTTATCCTTTTTTATAATTTGTTTCTTAACTTGTTGTGAATATGGAAAACTGTTCTTTTAATTTTATAAATTGTTAAATTACAATCAAGATTATTGTGAAAATCAAACAAACTCTGTTCATTACAGTAAGAATCGGTAATTACATCAATTATAAATGGTCGATTTTAGATAAAATTTCCAAATATTTAACATAAATTATGTTGGTCGTAAAATTGTCTTTCGAACAATATATAAAATTTGCAATAAGTCTTAATAGAAAACACAGAATAAAGATATGCTAGTCCTATAACCAGTGTAGTTTTTCTATTTCTTAGTACGTTTAGGTGGAGGGTATTTAAAATTCGGCACAGCCGAATATAGCACTCGAACTTGTTTTTTTTGTTTTTTTTTTTGAACTTGATATTTAGTTTAGATTTTTACATTATTTTTTAAATATTAAACATAAAATAAATGACAAAAAACTTTTTTCAATTGTCTTTATTAGTTTTTTTTATGTAATAACAAGTGCATAAAGTACTAACATGTACTGATTTGTGCTCCGCACTGTATGTATGTATATTATTTTATTTATTTATTTATTTTTTTGATTACAATTAAAATTATAATAAACCTTAATATTAAAGCACTAGCAACAGAGGCTATCGGCTTAGGATTGTGTACAAATTAGTTTAAATTTCATGTTGAATATTGAGATGTTTAAGAAATTTGTTAGTTAAATTTATATTTTGCTCTGTAGGGTTGTTATTTAATTTATAATATTATCTGTATTGCAAATACGAAGACTTGTAAAACATTTGTTTTTAAGGTAGCTTGTAGAAATTGGAAGCTGAAGTGGTAGTTTATCTGGATTTATTTTATTGTATAGGTGGTTATAATTTTTCCATTTTCTGTTAATAGAAGACTTCAATTCGTGTGGAACTTGTTATAAATGATCTTGATTGGGGAATAAAAGTATCTGCTGCTTTATTACCTTTATACCAATGGGACTTGGTATCCAAAATAGTTTTACCTTCTTTTTCATTTGTATTAAGAGTTGCTGAATAAATACAATTGCCTCGTTTTTATTTCTCGTGTTCTTAATAGCTTCGAAAGCCGACCGACTATCAGTGCAGACAATAGTTTTAATGTTACAGCTTTTGTGAATTTAAGAGCTTCAGTAATTGATTTGGTTTCAAAAATTGAAGCCGAAGCATTTGAGTAGATCCTGTTTCGTCAACAATTGCAAAACCAACATGATATGGATCGTCTGTGAATATAAGTTGCCAGTTGTTTTCTTTAGATTCTGCCAATACTTCATTGAATAATTGTTGGTATATTTCAGGTGCTGTATAATTTTTGCAATTTATTTTCAAATAAGGTGGGTTCTAACAACCAACGAGGAAAATTTTGTGTTGGTGTGGTGTATTCCGTATAATTAAAATTCTGTGCCAATTTATATTGTAGTTGGGAAAATGTAGATGGGAGCTTCTGTTCTCCCTTTTTCTTCTTCGTCATTGAAATATGTTTCTGCATAAATGATGACTTTGAAGTTAAAATTTTATGTAGTACATATTCGACATTTAATTTTATTTGCATGAATACGTAAATTATCAATTCCGGCTTTTGCCCGTAAGTTTTTTACAGGTGTTGTTCGAAATGCTCTTAAACTGGCTCTAATGGATGCGTTGAGTATATTCTCCACTTTCTGTAAATTAGATTTGGAAGTTTTACAATATATAACTAATCCATAATCGATTTTAGCTAACAAATCTGACCATGCAGTTAGTATGCATATTATATTTATGTAGATGATGAGAGAAATTTAATAATCAGGGGTGTCATAGAAACCAATATTGGTATTGCTAATTGTAGGTTTTGAAAACCAATATTGGTTTCATTTGGTGTCACGAAACCAAGTTGGTTTTGTTAATTTCAACTATGTAAATAAAAACAATATCGAAACAGCTGTTGTTTACATTTTTATAATTTTTTATTTTACTTTTTTGCAGAAAATTGACAAAATATTATATTTTTTCATTAAAATATCAGTAAAAGCATTGTGAAATTAATTTACAAGGTGACATCATTGCTACAACAATTACAAGAAGGCAAGAACAACAGTCAAAAACATCTGGCATAAAATAAAGAAAACATACAAACATGGATAAAAACAAAACAATAACACAATACAAAAAAACTAATACTTTTAGTAAAACAATTCAAAAAACAAACACACTATTTATTATAAAATAGTTCTTTAACACTTTTAAACTATTTTACGCAGATAAAATGGCGAGAAAAACTCACTTTTTCAAATACAGAATAATTTTTTAACGTTTTTATATAAACTTTGACTATTTGTAAACAAGTTTTTGACATTTTCAATTTCACCATGAATAGTGTAGTTGGAATAAAAGATGTCAAGTTCTTTTTGCTTTCTAGTTGCAACCAAAATGTCGCACTCTAGCTTTATTGACAGTTGAAGTAAAAATTATTTCTTAATACTAAATACATTCTACTAATATATTACTTATGAGAATTTACTAGACGACTAATTCTTAAACTAATGCATGAGAATATTTTGGGTAATTTGATTTGGCTTAAAGCAAACCAGTCATTCCCATGCATATGGTCGTAGCTAAACGCGTGCATACATTTCAAGTGTAACAGAACACTTGTTTTGGTCAGACACTTGAAATGATGCAATCATGCTACAATAGAGCAAAAAATAATCAGCTGGCGCTAGCTGTCACCTTGTAAATTAATTTCACCATGAGTAAAAGGCTTTTTTTGTGAAAATAATTGATATCAAATAATTAAAAGGTGATAAGTTCTTATAAATAAAATAAAATGACATCAGCGTTGTAGCATTTTTGTTATTGGAGACAATGACCGTTTTGAAGATGTACAGAGCACTTCTTTCTCACATGCAGCATCTACATCTTCGTTGAGACCAACTGCGAAATGCCACATAGCCGTACTATGGCCTCTTCTATTTGTTGTCAGGTGATGCTTTGCAAACGGTCCACTGCCAGTTGCCCTAGACTCTGTCTTACTTTATGCTAGCTTTTTTTACCTCGCTCTTTCACTCAGTCCATTTCTGTACGAATAAAAAGACGTTTCATATAACAATACAATTTGCTCTGTGGAAAAAATTTTGTTTACCATTTTCCACCCATTCACGTCAAATTGTGGTGGCCCGGCACTATTCAGTGAATCAGCCAGTTCTTCCCACGGGCATTCACTGTTGGTTTGTCGCGCTTTGTGAAGCCTTTAGCTAAATCCGGATAATTTTCGATAAATTCCATGATTATGGTATTTTGTGTACTGTTTTATGTTTTCCCCTAGAAAATAAATAGGTCAATGCAAATATTTTTCTTTTTATAAAGCAAATATTAAATTAAATTACTTACATTTCTAAAAAATATCCCGCTGCAAGAAAATAAAAACTAAAAAAGCGCGCAAAAATTAAAACTGACACCTAAACCGACACTGATTCTAGTTTGAACATAAAACCAATAGCATTGGTTTCTATGACACCAAAGCATTTTTTCTTGTCGGTTTTAAAACCAATTCTGACAATATTGGTTTCTATGACAACCCTGAATATTTAGACTATTTTCCAATTCCATTTTTAAATACATAAGCTAGATTTACACGATTGAAGGTATTTTGAAGTCTTATCAAAATTTTGAAAATTTATTTTGATGTTGTATTTACACGTTTCAAAAATTTGATCAAAATATTCTTTCAATATATTTCAAAATCTTTTGATAAAAATTTGATCAACATTTTTTGAAGCAAATTTACACTATTGGTAAACTTTTTATATTGAAAATATTGAAAATATTATAAAAAAACAATTAATAAGTATTAGAGAGCTGCAACGAGTAAGTTTTTTCTTCATGTGAGAAACTCGCTGTCAAATATATAATTCTGAGCCGCATATCAACAATCTAGAGACAACATTGCAGACACTTGTCCAAACTATGAACACTTTCACGACCAACATGACATCCATGATGCAGGAAATGCTGAAAATGCAATCCACTATCTTGCAAGCCATTTTAAAGAAATGATTTATTTAAAAATTTGTTTCTGGAACGCGAACGGCCTCCGCCAACATAAAAATGAACTGGAATACTTCCTGATGGATAAGCAGATTGATGTTATGATGATTGCTGAAACTCACTTGACGTCGACAGGGTACTTCAAAATTAATGGCTACGAGTTCTACGATACTAAAGACCCCCGCGGTAGAGCTTGTGGAGGTTCGGCAATTCTTATAAAGAACAGAATAAAGCATTATCTAATGAATAACATAAGTGAGGATTACCTCCAAGCAACAAACATTTGCATTGAATTCTGTCAATACAAATTTGTTTTATCATCGATTTATTCTCCGCCTCGATTTTCAATAAAAGAACACCAATACCATAACTTCTTTAAATCCCTTGGAGCTAGATTTTTAGTTGCTGGTGACTTTAACGCCAAACACACATTTTGGGGTTCACGTCTGGTAACCCCAAAGGGTCGCGTACTCTTCAACACCATTGCTAAAATGGGCTTAGATGTACTCTCAAGTGGACATCCCACCTATTGGCCGACGGACCGACGGAAGATTCCCGATGTTATTGACTTTGGGGTAATGAAAAATATCCCTGTAGAATGGATGCAAGTGGATCCTTCACTGGACTTGTCCTCAGATCACTCTCCTACTATCATTTCAATGCATTTCCCTCAAGTGTGTGGTTCTCCATTTATGAACATGACTAAGACCCGAGTAAGTTGGATAAAATACAAAAAGTATTTAAGTTCTCATTGCACGGAAAATGTTGTGTTGAGAACTACCGACGATATTGATGAGTCGATTGGCAACTTTACCGAGGACCTTCGACGAGCTGTGCATCACGCTTCCACTTATCACGTTGAATGTAGAAATAGGACAAACAGAACTTATTTCTCTGAACTCGAACATCTCCTATCAGAAAAAAGAAGAATGAGAAGAGAGTGGCAAATTCACAGGTCTCCTGAACTGAAAGCTAGGCTACGGGAATGCAGAGATATACTAAGACATTTCTTAGAAACCCAAAGAACGGCCTCACTTAGATCTTACTTGGTAGGTCTTGATAGTACCCCCCAATCTGACTACTCGTTATGGAGGGCGGCAAGAGGTTTAAAAAGACCAGTAAGAGGAAAACCTCCTTTGCGAAATCCGACTGGTGACTGGGCTAGAAATGATTCCGAGAAGGGGACTTTATTTGTTAACCATTTGAGAAATGTGTTTACTATAAACAACTCAAATAATAACGAATCTGATTTGCCACCACTTGTTATAAGGCCTCCTGTACCTCTAAGACTAAACTTTCGTGATGTCCAAAACGCTATTGGTACTCTGAACCTTAGAAAGGCTCCAGGTATGGATAAAATCAGCAATAAAATGCTTGTGGAGTTACCTCGTGTAGCAAGAAGAATTATCCTCTTTATCTTCAACGCTATTTTACGCCTAGAATACTATCCTGCAGATTGGAAGGTGTCTATGATCACTATGATTCCTAAGCCAGGGAAGGACCATACCAAAGTGGAGTCATATAGGCCAATTAGTCTACTGCCGACAATTTCAAAACTGTTTGAAAAATTGTTAATGACTAAATTGACTCCAATTCTGAATGACACTGAATGTATTCCTAATCATCAATTCGGCTTCAGAGCTAAACACAGCACCATCGAGCAAACACACAGATTGGTAAATGTGATAAGAGGGTCGTTTGAAGACAAAAAATACTGCTCCGCCCTTTTCATTGATGTGTCGCAAGCGTTCGACAAAGTTTGGCATGACGGTTTAATGCACAAAATAAAATTAACTATGCCTGCTAACACCCATAAACTCATGGAAAGTTATTTATACGGTCGCAAATTTAAAATCAAAGAAGGTGATTTTTTAAGTACCGCTCAGCCAATTGAATCAGGTGTGCCACAGGGTAGCATACTGGGTCCTACTTTATATTTGATATATGCCTCCGACATGCCGTCAGACCCTAAAATCCATACGTCAACTTTTGCAGACGATACAGCCTTTATCAGCGTCCATCAGGACCACCAAGTTGCATCACAGAATTTGCAGAATTATGTTTATAAACTAGAGAATTGGCTAGAGCTTTGGAAAATCAGGGTTAACGAACAGAAATGTATTCATATAACTTTCACATTGCGAAAAGATACCTGCTCGTTCATCAGAATAAATAATCAAATTATCCCGCAACACAATGAAGTCAAATACCTCGGCATTCACCTCGACCGCCGTTTAACTTGGAAGTCTCATATTGAAGCGAAACTTACACAAATGAGATTAAAAGCAGTGCAACTTAATTGGCTAATCGGCAGAAACTCTACATTGAAATTGGATTGCAAACTTTTGTTGTACAATGCAATACTAAAGCCAATCTGGTGCTATGGAATTCAATTATGGGGTACTGCCTCAGCATCCAACATTGAAAAAATTCAAAGGGGTCAAAATAAAATTCTACGTATAATTACTGCAGCACCATGGTATGTTAAAAATTCTCGAATCCACAAAGATCTAGGCGTGCCATTAGTAAAAGTCGAATTTACAAAATATGCGTCAAAGTATGTCAGCAAACTTGAACACCATCCAAACCCCCTTGCACGAGACATCCTTAACTTTAGTGGCCACAATCGGTTGAGAAGGAGGGATACCCTTGCTTTAACTCAAGCGCAAAATAGATGACTGGATCAGTTGATGTGAAATTTTTTTTAGTATCATAAAAATTTTTGTCTAGCACTGGCTGGGCTTATTATTTTCTTTTTAGTATTAAGATTTGAATACTTATTGTCATTTCATTTTGAAGATTCAATAAATAATTAAATGCAAAAAAAAAAAAAAAAAAAAAAAAAAAAAAAAAAAAAAAAAAAAAAATATATAATTGTACTCTTACTCAGAGAACAAGTAGGGAAGTGAAGAGAATGTTTGATTATTAAATACGAAGTTAATAGAGTACCGAAAAAAAAGAACTTATAAAATGTGAACAACTAAAAAGAAGTACCCTAAAAATCATGTTCTATACATGTGGTACTGCAAGTATTTTTGTGTATTATAGAGTTGAGATGAAAGTAATATACAAGGTGGCGCAAAAGTAATCCTCCTATCAGAAAATGCTATAAATTTTGCGAGGCCCCTAATATCAGTTTTGTTTTGACATTTGTGTAGTTACATTTTTTTGTTATTTCAGCTCTTGACGAGTGAAAGTGAAAAAAAATAACTAAGGCGCCTGAAGAGATTTGTGAATGAACGTCACAAATACTCCCAACAAGGAGAGTAGGCCCAGCACAAATAGTAGAAATGCGTATATTTTTGTAAGCTCTCTGAGCATGAGCAACGAAAACATTCGACACCCAGAAGTGAACAAAAATTATTTAAGTGCAAAAATTGCCAGCGTAACTGGTTTTCCATACAGCAATTTAAGTGCAAGTGTGCCCAACCTGAGCAAGTGTGTTGATCCGACCGTAAATGTGATTCAAAGTGTGAAGTCGTCTGACCAGAGGAATAATAACGAAAACCCTGGAACATCACGATTAGCATTAATAAATACAGGAGCTGTGCCAAAAAGTACTAAAGTGCAAACAGGCATGGACAGATATATTACAATAACTAAGAGAAAGGCTAGCTCTAGGTCCACCCAACAGGAACGCATTGCCAAACAATACAAAGGCTCTAACGTAGTCTCTTTGCCAACAAGTGGTAACAGATTCTCTGTACTATCCATATCTGACGATAAAGAAGCAGCATCAGCTAATGCAACAGCTACTAAAGAAGTTAAACTGCCACCTATCTATCTGCTTGAGCAAACATCAAATAGCATAGTCAACATGTTGACTCAACTTGTAGGTAAGAATAATTTCTACGTCGTTTCTATACGACGCGGGCAAATTCAAGAGACCAAAATTCAAGCCAGAACAGAAACGAACTTTCGTATTATATCAAGACACCTGGACGCAGAAAATAAAAGTTACTATACATATCAAATAAAAAGTGCTAAGGGTTTGATTATTGTCATAAAAGGCATATATAGTTCTGTTCCTACAGAGGAAATAAAATCTGCCGTAGAGCAAGAGGGGTATGAGGTAAAATCTTTTCATAACATTTTGAACAGGAATAAAGTTCCTCAACCAATGCACCGCATTGAGATATCGTTTGATTCATCGGTTCTCAAAACCAAAAATTCAGTTCATCCCATATACAACTTGCGTTACTTACTCAACAGAAGAATAACTGTTGAGGAGCCATTAAAAC
Source organism: Bellardia pandia (assembly GCA_916048285.2). NCBI lineage: Eukaryota > Metazoa > Arthropoda > Insecta > Diptera > Calliphoridae > Bellardia > Bellardia pandia. The sequence continues at coordinate 69,291,518 of OU696533.1, forward strand.
GAAAGGGTCTCTCCCAACGCACAAACTGTCAGGAATATGGGCATACAAAAACATATTGTAAATTGCCTCACGTATGTGTGGTTTGTGGCGACGCTCATAAAACCGCCAAATGTAATCGTTCTAAAGCTGACCCGAATGTTAAGAAATGCAGCAACTGTGGCGAAAATCACACGGCAAACTATAGGGGTTGTAAAGTCTTCCTGCATTTAAAAAAACCTGCTTTAGTTCAAAAATATACTCACTCCCAATATGGTCCGTCATATGCGCCCAGCCAAGCCGCTGGCTCTATTGCTAGTGCTACACAAACAAACAAACAAAACCAATCATATGCCCAAGTCTTAAAAGGAAACCCTAATGCGAAAAATCCCCCGAGTACTTCCAACGCAGGGCAGCCTCCAGGGAAGGTCTACAAATGCCTTCTGGCTCAATTGAAAATTTAATTCAAACCATGAATAAGTTCATGGCCTCTATGCAGAACATGTTTCAGGAAATGATGCGTAACCAGAACATGCTTCTGCAAGTTCTACTCAACAACAAATGAACCAGTTAAAAATATGTTTCTGGAATGCCAACGGGTTATCCCAACATAAACACGAAGTTGCAAACTTTCTTCATACGCATGAAATCGACGTACTTCTTGTTTCTGAAACACACTTTGCTCATAAAAACTGCTTTAGGGTAAATGGATACCTTACGTATGACACAAGACATCCCAGCGGACGGGCTTGTGGTAGCACAGCCATAATTGTGCACAAACACATTAGACACTTACCATTGCCAGAGTTCGAAGAAGATTGTATCCAGGCCGCATCTATAAATCTTACTGATTTCAAACTTACTTTGTCAGCCGTTTATTGTCCCCCGAGGCACAAAATTGTACACGAAAAATTTCTCTTCTTCTGCACATTGGGCCAGAAATTCATTGCTGCCGGCGATTACAACGCTACACATACATATTGGGGCAACTGTGGCGAAAATCACACGGCAAACTATAGGGGTTGTAAAGTCTTCCTGCATTTAAAAAAACCTGCTTTAGTTCAAAAATATACTCACTCCCAATATGGTCCGTCATATGCGCCCAGCCAAGCCGCTGGCTCTATTGCTAGTGCTACACAAACAAACAAACAAAACCAATCATATGCCCAAGTCTTAAAAGGAAACCCTAATGCGAAAAATCCCCCGAGTACTTCCAACGCAGGGCAGCCTCCAGGGAAGGTCTACAAATGCCTTCTGGCTCAATTGAAAATTTAATTCAAACCATGAATAAGTTCATGGCCTCTATGCAGAACATGTTTCAGGAAATGATGCGTAACCAGAACATGCTTCTGCAAGTTCTACTCAACAACAAATGAACCAGTTAAAAATATGTTTCTGGAATGCCAACGGGTTATCCCAACATAAACACGAAGTTGCAAACTTTCTTCATACGCATGAAATCGACGTACTTCTTGTTTCTGAAACACACTTTGCTCATAAAAACTGCTTTAGGGTAAATGGATACCTTACGTATGACACAAGACATCCCAGCGGACGGGCTTGTGGTAGCACAGCCATAATTGTGCACAAACACATTAGACACTTACCATTGCCAGAGTTCGAAGAAGATTGTATCCAGGCCGCATCTATAAATCTTACTGATTTCAAACTTACTTTGTCAGCCGTTTATTGTCCCCCGAGGCACAAAATTGTACACGAAAAATTTCTCTTCTTCTGCACATTGGGCCAGAAATTCATTGCTGCCGGCGATTACAACGCTACACATACATATTGGGGCTCCAGACTTATTAATCCTAGAGGTAATCAGCTATACAATACCGTAACTGCAAATAATTTTGATGTTGTATCGAGTGGTGAGCCTACCTATTGGCCAACCGACTTCAACAAGCTACCAGACCTTATTGACTTTACTGTAATTAAAAACATCAAGCGCGATCAGGTACTAATTAGTTCCTCTTATGATCTATCGTCTGATCATTCACCTTCAATCCTCTTTTTAAAAGGCAACTCTGACGCCGCAGCTTCAGACTTTATTTCCTATCCAAACAGAAACACAAATTGGTTAAAGTATAAAATGTATGTGAGCTCTCACCTATCACAGTGCATTCCCCTAAAAAATTCATCTGACATCCAAATAGCTGTCAACCGATTTACAGAAGTCTTGGATTCTGCAGCAAGAAATGCAACCCCAATCACGCGGACAATTAAACGTGCTCCTTACAATACATCGACGGATATAGAGACCCTTATCAGAGAAAAAAGGAAGTTAAGAAGACAATGGCAAAACTAATCGTTCCCCAACCACTAAGACTCAACTACAATTATGCCTGACAACTCTTCGCAACATATTGAGACAGAACCACGAGTCTGCAATAAAAGGCTATCTAAACAGCCTAGATGCCACAAAAAACTTAACAGCTTATGGAAGGCTGTACGGCATATGAAATGCCCTATAAGCCAAGAATCTCCATTAAGACTGGAAAACCACACTTGGGCCAAAAACATAAATGAAAAATTAAACGCTTTCGCGGGCCACCTTGAAAAAGTTTTCACGCCACATGATGCACATACAAGTTCCTGTCGTTCAATCAATAGGATACTTCCCATCCTCATGGAAGAGGTCTATAATTATTATGATTCCCAAGCCAGGAAAAGATGCTAGCCAGGTTGCGTCGTACAGACCGATAAGCTTATTATCAATCCTATCGAAGATTTTCGAAAAAAATATTCGTTTTAAGTATAACTCCTCATCTAAATGAACACGACATCATCCCGGATCACCAGTTTGGATTCAGAGCGAAACATGGTACAATAGAACAAGTGCATAGAATTCTCACCCTAATTAGATCGGCGTTTGAGTAAAAGTAATACTGTTCAGCCCTGTTTATAGACATTTCCCAAGCATTTGATGGAGAATAAAGGTTAACCCGGCTAAATGTGATCACTTAACTTTCACGCTCAGAAGACAAACGTGCCCAGCTGTAAAAATAAGTAACATCACTGTTCCGGTAGAAAACCATTTTAAGTACTTGGGAATTCATATAGATAGGAGTCATTCCATGTCAAACGGTACGTATTTTTTACATCACTAACTTGAATTGCTTCGGCAGTTTGTGTATGCATTCTTCCCTTAAAAATATTTTATACGTGTTTCAAGAAAAAAATATAAAATTTTTTTTTCAAATGTTATGACCAATTGGTCATAACTTTTGAAAAACAATTTTCATATTTTTTTTTCTCATCGGGGATGAAGTAGAATTTGTAGAGGACTAAATCTGCAAATTTCCATAAAAATCGGAATCATTGCGTTAAATTTTTTCCCAAATTCGTACCGTTTGACATGGAATGACTCATAGACGCTTGAGCTGGTCTCGTCATATTGAAGTAAAAATAACGATTATGAGACTTAAAGCAGCTCAACTACATTAGCTTCTCGGTCGAAACTCAAACTTGTCTTAAGACAACAAAATTCTCCTACACAAGTCCATCATAAAACCAATATGGACATATGGCATCCAATTATGGGGTACTGCATGCGCATCTAACATCCAAAAGTTTTAAAGAAGACAATCTAGAATATTGCGACAAATTGTCTGCGCTCCATGGTATATACGTAATGATATTATCCACAGAGATCTCAACGTCCCCACTATCCAGGAGAAAATAAAAAGTATTCAATTAGCTACATCGATAAACTAATAACAATAAACACGCTAACTACCTCGCTCGGGGTCTGCTTCAGTTCGAAGCAGAGGCTAAAAAGAACCGATACTTTGAGCCTAACTAGAGGACATTTTTAAAATGTGAATACAACAGTTAGTGGTTACATTGGTAACAACTAATAAACAACAAGTAGAATTAAGATTTGAATACATATTGTAAATTTCAAAAAGAAAAATTCAATAATAAAAAATAAATTTAAATAAAAAAAAAAAAACTTTTACGTCCGAAGCAATGAAGTCATTTGAAGAATTAAAGCAACGTTTGGTATCTAGCCCAATTCTCTCTAGTCCAGATTTTGACAAACATTTCTATGTGCAATGTGATGTCTCAAATGTCGGAATAGGAGCTGTCCTATTTCAAAAAGATGAAGAAGGAAGCGAACACCCCAACGTGTACTTTTCCAAAAAACTTAATACTGCTCAAAAAAATTATTCAACTACGGAAAAGGAATGTCTTGCAGTAGTGAGCGATTGAGAAATTTAGACAATATATTGAATTAATGGACTTAACCGTAATTACAGATCACTCTAGTCTCAAATGGCTAATGAAGCAACAAACCTTAAGATTAGCCAGATGGAGCTTAAAATTACAAGGTTTCAAGTTTGACATTGAACATCGAAAAGGCGGTAAGAATATTGTACCTGATATGTTATCAAGACTAGAAGTTGAAGAACTAGCAATAGAACAAAATTCGGATGAATTTAAAAACGCTCAGTATCTGTCACTAATAGAAACTGTACAGCAAAATAGTGAAAGACTGCGAGATATTAAAATAAAAGACAATGTAGTGTACAAAAAGGTCAAGTTTCACAAAAATGAGGAAAGTGATGAGAACTGCTGGAAAATATGGCTGTCAGCTTCTTTAATGACAAATATAATAAGAAAAGCCCATCTAGACAATACTTCACATGGGGGTGTAGCCAAAACATTGTATAATATTAGGGAATACTTCTATTGGCCATCAATGGTACAAAACGTTCACAATTTTGTTAAATCTTGTGATATGTGTAAACAAATTAAGCATCCCAAACAAATATTGAGACCAAACATGGGAAAAGATGTGGTAACACAAAGGCCATTCCATAAAATTTACATTGATTTCCTTGGACCATTCCCCAGAAGCAGAACCGGAAATACACACATTTTCATTGTACTTGACCATAAGACAAAAATTTGTATTATTAAAGGCCATGCCTAAAGCTTCAACTAAAGGAGTTAATAAGTTCTTAATAGAAGAAATCTTTTACAAGTTCGGCGTGCCAGAACTAATACACTCTGACAACGGCAAACAATTTATTTCCAGCGCATTTCAAGATTTACTAAATACATTTGGAGTAAAATACATAAGAACACCTATATATTCGCCACAAGCGAACGCCAGCGAAAGAATTAACCAATCCATCATCAGTGGCATAAGAAGCTTCTTATTAAACGACCAGTCCAGATGGGATGAGAACTTAAGCAAAATAGAAATGTATTTAAGATCGACAATACATGCGTCCACTGGAGTCACCCCTTACGAAATTCTAAGAAAACTAAATGCAACAGAAGACGGAGAAACAATTATAATACCTAAATCTGATCAGATGAAGTTAAGCCTACGAAAGAAACGCGAGATCGTATAACAAAAGAAGTAAGACAGTATCTTTTAAAGAGGGACAGGAAGTCTTCCGAAAAAACTTCATACAAAGCAATGTTGCAAAGGGGATCAACGCAAAACTCTGTAAGCCCTGGCTAAAATATAGAATTAGAAAAAAAGTAGGATGAAATCAATATGAGGTGGAGAAATTGTGAGGGATATCGAAATCAAAATGTTCTGTTGGTTTTAAATACATACTTTAAATTTGAAATAATCAAATATGTTTTGAATATTTTGTATGTATTATAAAATTTTATATTTCAAATTTTTTATTATTTAAATATATGTAAATTTTCAAAGAGCAAAGGAAATTTACACGGTAAGGAACAATTTTGCTAAAATTTTCAAGGAAAAAGAAGTCGTTTATTTTATTGACTAATAAGAAGAGGATATACCTTAAATCATCGCTGAGACTATAAAAAAAATCTAATTTTTGGCGTAAATTTTAGATTTTCGTTGAGAAAGGTAAGATGATGTGTTTTATACAAATGAGGTATTTACTAAAGAAATTTTGTTAAACATAGGTTTCAAATTTAGTCTCCGTCTGACTCCTCTTCCTGAAAATCAAGAAATTTAAAGATATATAAACTACCTCATCAGTTCCTTTAACTATAATACACACTGGAATCTGGACTTTATTTAATTGACATCTACATATTTATCTTTCAACGATAATCACAATTTTTGCAAACCACATATGAAATTAAATTCTGGTTGCATTAAACTAGTTTTAATTTAATTAATTTTAAACTTAATAATTTTAACCAATTTACGATTTTTTTCTTAAATCTTTTTCAATTTGATATTAATTATTGTTAAATTTAATTTGTTTTATTTTCATTTAAATTTATATCCATATAACTTAATGCTAGTCTAATTAATGTTAATGTTTCATCAATACTAACAAAAAAATCGTAAAGTAATTTAAGCTTACTTTAATATTGACTATTTTAAAACTTAAATCAATTTTTTTATAACGTAAATTTGATCAAATTAACAGTTTAATAATACACTTTTTCAATTATATACAGTGACTCAAAGTTATAATGGGGCACGCACATAAGTCAATATTACACTAAATATTTTTATAAATTTATTAAGCCAAAGAAAAAGGTTAAATTAAATTTTAATTGCTAGTATGATATTTTATTAAAAACATAAAAAAAAATTCATTTACTGTTATTAAAACAAAATTATAAGAAAATTCCATTCGCTTTTACTTATTTTTGAAATACATTATCAAAAACACAATACACTTGTTTTTATTTTTTTAAATCACTTTAAACAGTCCCTGCTCGGGCGCCAAAATGAAAATCCTTAATATTTTTTAAGGACAAACAAAAAATTTTACTCAAATAACTTATGAAGTTAAAATCAAAAATATTGGGAGGTTTAAAATGATTTCCGATGTAATAAAATTCAACTGTATTGTTTTGTAAGTATTCAACAACTGTAACTATTTATTTACTTTCTTATTTAATCATTTGTGCATTTCTTTTCAATTCAGCTAAACAGTTACTATTAACATTTTTTGGACACAATGTTAATCATTATTTAGATGTAGAGTAAAGTCAAATTAAATTAAACTGGTAAAGATGTAAGTATAAATTAAGGAAAAAATAATAAATTCAAATATAAAACACCTTATGTGGAGAAAATCATCATAGGCCAAAAAACTCCACGTCCGAACACCCTCTGCACCACTGCGGCGCCCGCTAGCCAACAGTCAAACATCAATCCTTTAACCAGTATTACTGGTGGTTCGAAGTTTGCTGTAATTATCAGGTTCGAATCCTAAGCCAAGAAAAATTATCAAATAAATTTTTAATAATAATTTTTATGTAACAATTCCTACCTTCAGTAAAAATAATTTAATGAAAAATTAAATTTAATGAACTCGAGCCAAAATAAAAGTAATATATCAATGATTTAAAAGTAACAGTTCAAATAAAAATAATAATTATTAAAAAAAAAATTATATATTTTTTTTTTTTGCATTTAGAAAGCACCTTTAATTTTTTATTAATTCGATTTAGATTATACAATAATATCACTGTTAAATATAACATATATACAATTTTAAATATATTCATACATACACTTTTATATTACACTGCATAAGAAAAATAAACTTATACTTTAAGTTCTTAAATACTATTTTCGGTTTTTTATAAATGTTAATGTTTAACTTTGTTTAATAAATTCTATTTAACTTTACATTTACATAATGTTAAATTAAATACCTTATTTTCAATAATTTCCATGAACAGTTAATTAGCTAAGGTTAGTGTATTAATTAGGGCTATCTAATAAAAACACTTTATGGTAAGATAGCATGGCAGGGAGTGTTAAGAACAGAAGGAAGTGAAACCATCTTCTTCCTTAGCTAAATTCCAGACCAAACATTTTATTTACTATATCTATCATATTTTAGTATTATCTATTAGTTACCATTGGTCAATTTTATGCTACCTCTTTAAATTTATTTTATGCGGTTCTTAACTAATTTCGAGGAAGATAAGAAACCACCCTAATTCCCTGAGCACGGTCGGATGAATAGGTAGCACAAGTCTTCCGAGAGATAGGGCCAAGAGAAGTTTGGACCGTTACATAAATAAAATGGCGCCCAACGTGGGGCCTCAGCAAAAACAGTTTATTATTAAGCTTCTGCTAATAAAATATTTAATATTATTTACAGCTGATGGTCTCAACAATTTTAATTTCATCGTGGTGTTAACAATTTTATTTATTTCCTTATTTAACATTTTGGAGATTCAGATTTTGAATAAATTTTAAACTCTGAACCAAATATTTAATTTAATTTTTTTACGTATATAACTTTTGTTTGAGATTTTTGGTCCTGGAAATTTTCGAGATCTTGCTCACAAAATTGTATACAAATATTTTGGGTTTCTATTTCTCTCTAAATTTTGTTTATTTGTGCATGATTATAAACAGGATTTTTGTATTTGATAGTCTCGAATATTTACCTGTTATAAAATTCAACTAAGTATTTTTATACCCTTCATCTTCATGAGAAGGGTATATATAAGTTTGTCATTCCGTGTGAAATTTCCACAATATAATTTGCCGACCCTATAAAGTATATATATTCTGGATCCTTATAGATAGCGGAGTCGATTAAGCCATGTCCGTCTGTCTGTCTGTCAGAGTGTTGAAATCAGTTTTTTGAAATCCCTAGATATATTCGGGATCCAAATCTTCAATAATTCTGTCAGAAGTGCTTTCGAGAAGTTTGCTATTTAAAATCAGCAAAATCGGTTTAGGTCAACCAGAGTTATGGACCAATATGTGAGACAACCCCCATAAAAATTTGATATTTTTTGTCCATTTTATTGCAATATTTTGAAATATATTGCAGGTAATACCATTAAATTTTGTATACATTGTTTGTATGATAAAAGAAGAAAGTGTGCGGAAAATAGTATGAATCGCTCCATGATTTCTCATAGCCCCCATACTAATATATATATTCCCGAAATATGGCTTAATGATAAATAAATGCCTATAAAATTGGAATATCACGACAAAATTCAGCAAAAATTAGTTTTATGCAAAAAGAAATCGCAAAACGAAATTTTTTTTAGTTCGGTCCATGTTTGACCATAGACCCTATATAAAGTCCACTTCCAAAATTCACTTAAATATGTATAAAACTGGTATAAATAATCTTAAACGGCCAAAATTTTACATAAATAATCTTTATAGGCAACTAAATTGGTGGTCGGCCCAGAACTGGTCATAGCTCCCATACAACATCTGAAATTTATCCCTATATATATATTGTATAAATATCGGTATCGACTCAAAACTTTGCACATATCATATAAAGATATACAAAAATCATCGTACAAAATTTTGTGAATTTCGGTCTATTTTTAACCGTATGCCCCATATAAAGCCCTCTTCCGAAAATCACTTTAATTACCCATAAATCTCTTATAAATAAGGGTACGAATCCAAAATTTTACATGGATCATTTACATACATGCCTAAATCAAACTGCTGGATTTTGCGAATATCGGTCTATATTTGACTATATCCCCCACATAAGGTTCACTACCGAAATCCACGTTAATACTAATATATATCTTAAATATACCGTTATTATGTTGAAATTCGACGTGAAATATCCTCATATGCATGAAAATAACTGTTCCAAAATTTAAGAAGATCGGCCCATAATTTGTCATAGCTGTCATATAAGAATCATTTCCAAAAAACAAATAAATTCGGGTCAAAAATATTCTTTTCGGATTTAACCCATATTCGGTCCATATTTTATAATCATGATATATATTGTTGGAAAGGTATTTTTAATACCTTTTATTTAATGTATTACAAATTATCAAGCACCCAGTAGTTCCCGAGATATAGGCCTATATATTTTCAACTTTACGGGCCCGCCCCCTTGAAAATAGGTGTGACCGCCAACAAATTTTTTTTGCTGGCATCTCCTCTAAAAGCCCTATTTGATGAAGTTTTGTTTTTTTTTTTAGCAAAGTCACTAAAACCGAATGTTTCCCCTTTTTTATACTCTGTTAAATTACACTCAAGATTATTATTATACATCAGACAGACTCTGTAAATTATGGTAAGAATTGGTAATTATTTATTTATTTATTTGATACCCTGTACAACAAAACTAAAAGTTTTATAATTACAGTTTCACCCTAACAAATTTATAGACTAAATGACAAAAAGACAAGATCACATAAAATAACTTAAAAAAAAATAATAATAATAATAAATAATAAAAATAAAATTAAATTAAATTTAAAAAAATTTTAAAAATATTAAAAATAATAATAATGACGTAGGTATAAGACTATGCACTAAAGTAGTTATATAAAGATTTCCTAAATTCCATTGCGTTGCTCAAAAACTGTATCCTTGGACGTAGCGAGTTCCAAAGACGAATAGAATAGATGAAGTATTGATATTCCGAAACTAGTTTTTTATGTCGTATTTGAATAAGGTTATTATTCCTCCTTGAACGAGTGAAAACGGGCCGATTAAAAAGATAAGATGGTTCATGTATAAAAATTATTTTATGTAGTAATGTAAGAGATTTAATTTTTAGGAAGTCACAAAGGCTTAAGGTGCGTTCAGATTGGTGAAATATTTTATAAAAAACATGAAATATTTCTCTAACGTAGTCTGAACACAAAATAATTTTGAGGGTTTAACAAAACAAAAGCTGTTTTTGAGCAAATAAAATTATTTGTTTTCATACAAATATTTGTCCAATGTGAACAAAGTGTGAACACAAAAGAAAAAATATTTTGCTTATTTTTGAACAAACATTTATTTTTTCTTCCAAAAAAATTGTAAGAAGAAACAACGACAAATAACAGCTGAGTTCTTTACAAATGATTGTATAAGCAAATTGATAAAAAAAAAAGCTGTAAATTAGTATATAAATTGTGTAAATGTTTAAAAATCCAATATGGTTAACAAGAATATGCATATCGCGATAAATGTGAAAAAAAAGAAAAACTCGGAATATATCACAATCACAAAATATTGGCAAACACAAAAATTGTTGCTTGAGCTTTTTTCAACATTTTAGGCGGATTTCGCGATATGCGTATTTTTGATTATCCTATTGTTTTTAACTTCATGTAACTTATTTACACATATATATATACATACATATATTTTTTATGTAGAAAGCACTTTTATTGTAACACCCCACCTTCGGCCATTTGTTCCTACGACGATGTATAAAAATTTGTACGCATCAGAAATAGCCATGAGCACAATACTATGTGAACATTCAATATAAATAAAAATAAATTGAAGTTAGGAACTATTGCACACGTATCTTATTTTTTTTCTTTTATAGTCTCCACCTCCAATATCACCAGAGATGCGGCTCCACAACACAAAACAAATAAATCCTCTTCGTTTGTTTGCATTTCTTTTATTTATATAATGTAATATTTTTTGGTTAACAAAATTATATTTTTTGACACTTTTATCAAATAAATATTTAATCCAAATATTTATTTCAGTCTGAACACACAAAAAACAATTTTATTTTATTTTATTTCACACTATTTTTAGGCTGTTTCAACAAACAAAAGTTATGAAATATTTGTGCTTAGTTTGAACATAAAACAAAATAGTTTTTTATTTAACATAATTTGAAGCAAATATAAGAACAAATATTTTCTTCAAATATTTCATCAATCTGAACGTACCTTTACTCCCAATAATTTTAAGTTAAGTTAAATACATATCTCAAGATTGAATTATATGCTGAAGTAAGTTTCCTTGTGCTTTTGTAGTCACAGCTGGAAAATACTTCAGAAACGTACATAAGTGTTGGAATCAAAAAAGTTTTTGCCAGCATTATGCGTATTGAAACCGGTGTCAGGTGTTGAGTTTCCCATAGTCCACGTAATATTGAAAAGGTTTTTCCAGTAGCACTGATAACATGATCTGACCAGGTGAGTGTAGAGTTAAAAATTATTCCAAGGTTCTTTGCCTTGTTAATAATCTCAATAATCTGGTTATTGAGCAAAATATTCGGCACATCAATAGTTTGCACTGGAGATCGAGAAATTATTAGACATTTAGATTTTAATGGGTTAAGGCGGAGACCATTAGATATTGCCCAAGATTGGATTTTTAAGAGATCCGAGTTAAGTTTGTCAACACATTCATTCAGTTGGCTAGTATTGCAACATAAATATAATTGAACATCATCAGCGTACATATGAACTGTGCAATGTGATAATTGTCGTGGTAAATCATTTATTGAAAAGAGAAGTGGTCCTAGTATTGATCCTTGTGGAACACCTTTTGTTACCCTTGACGTGCTAGAACATTTGTTATTTGCACAGACATATTGATATCTAGTATCAAGATACGATGATATAAGCCCAGTTGCGGAAGAACTAAATTTGAGAAAGTTACTTAATTTAGGACACAGCAAGTCATGGTTGACCATATCGAACGCTTTTGAATGATCTAATAGTGTTAAAAACGCTATATTGCCCTCATCAATGTAGCCACGTATTTCTTCTGATACGTCTATAAGAGCAGTAATGCTGCTATGTTTAGGACGAAACCCAGACTGTCTATTTGTAAGCAGACTATTAGCATTTAACTATTCAACCATTTGCTTATTCAATATTCTTTCAAGTATTTTAGATAGGAATGAAAGTATTGCTATAGGACGGTAATCATTTTTATTCTTGGGTATTGGTACAATTTTAGCAAACTTCCATTTTTGGGGGAAAACACTTTTGGTTATAATTGTGTTAAAAATATGTGTAATTTGTGGTAGCAATATAGGAACAATGGCTTTAGTGAACTTAGGATGAATGTTATCAGGTCCAATTGCATTAGATTTGATTTCATTACAAGAAACTAATACGTCGGTTTGAGACACACACTTAAAAGAAAACGAGTTTCCAAGATCGATAGAGCATGAATGATTATCAAAGGAGTAAAAATCAGGATTAACATTTATATTTTCAGTTTTTAAGAATGTTTCATTTAATAAGTCAATATCAATGTTTGAGGAATTTGGATCCTGAGGTTTCTTAATACCAATATTGCCACGTTTTTTTTGGTGTCTTTGGCAGACGAAAATAAACTAATGTAAAATGATGATTTAGCACTTTTTATTAGTTTATTAACTTTTTTCTTGCATTAGAATATATTACGTAAAGTTCGTCAGTTTTATGTGTTTTCCATTTGTGTTTGAACATTTGAAGGCGTAATCACGAGTTTTTATTTAAAATTTAATATGATTATTGAACCAGGGTTTATTAGAATTACATGTCAGTTTTTTTAAAGGCACTGATTTATAGAAAATATCAACCACTCTTGATTCAAAAAAATTTACTTGGCTGTCCACATCAGGCATTTAGTAAATACTATTCCAGTTAACATTAGCTAATTTGTTATTCATTATATTATAATTCATATGCTTGAAATCATAATAAAAGGTTTCACATTTATTAAATTGAGGGAAAAAGTCATAACTTAAGAAAATTAAGTCATGTTTTGAGAAACATGGTGAACAGACAAAAAAAAGGTCAAGTAGTGATTGGTTAGTGGTCGAGAAATGTGTTGGAATAGTTAAGTTGGTCGCACATAAACCTATTGTGTTCATGACATCTAACAAGTACGCTTCGTTCAGTACATTTGAGTTGAAATCACCACAAATTATAATATTATCATAACTAACGGTTATATCCTCAAGTATTTTCTGGAAGTCATCTAAGTCTATTCTCTTATTCGGTCTGTATACACGACCAATAAGTAATTTACTACCCATAGAAACAATTTCAATGAATAAATGTTCAACTTTTTCGCAAGGTTCAGATTTAGTTAAAAATTTACACGTTATTCCGTTTTTGACAAAAATGGCAACACCACCTCCATGAGTGCTTCTATCACAGCGAAACATTTTAAAATCATTTAACCCAATCATACTATCAAAACCCTTTCATTAAACCACGTTTCTGATACACATATAACGTCCACACCAGAATTTTCGAAAGTATACCTAAATTCATCTATTTTATTATTCAAACTTTGAGCATTAATGTGGCAGATATTAATTCCAGATCTTTGTTTACTTAAAATTCGAATAAGATTAAAAGTATCGTCAATGGAACTGTATGCTATATTATCTCCAGTTAAAGACATAATAAATCAAAAAGTATGGTGAGCAACGTAGATATGGAAAAATAGGAAAAATTGTTTTAGTTTTAGTCATAGTTATAGTGTTTTTTAAATTTGTTATTCTTAAGTAAAAAAAAGAAAATAAAATAAAGGTTTTAAAAATATGTAGTCCGAACTAATAATTTAGTTATGAGAAATGTGTTCAGGAAAAAACTCCAGTAATTGTTTATGGTCATAAATTCTAACATGTTCTTCATTTTCCTTAAGTTTAACATGCACTAACCCACGGATTGTATATGCTGTTTTTAAAAGTCCCCGCTTCTTAAGTTCAATTGCCTGTCGTAGTATTTTGTGGTTGGCTGTTATTAAATTTTCATTAACATAGAAGGAACGATTATCACCAATACCAAAGTCGGACAACTTTAATTCTCTTCTATTTGTTTTTCTATAATTAGCCAAACATTGTTTTCATTTTCATTATTGAAACAATGTTTTCAAATCTCTTATCTATTCTCTTATCTACAGTATTTAAGAGTTTGAAAGGAGAATCGGTAATTGATAACCTAGGAGCAGGGTTATCAGATTGTTTTGAGCTTCGTCGCCAAAACGGATGTAAAAAATCGCCAAAATTCGCCAAAATCCGATTTTGTTCAGTTTTTAATTTTTTTTATTATTTAAAATAAATAAATTTTGTTTACACAAAAAAACCTAGTTCAATTTTTAAGTCAAAAACCGCCAAATTAAAAAAAACCAAAAAAATCGCCAAAAATAAATTTTTTTAGTTTTTGTTACATTTTTTTATTTAATTCATTAATTATTACTTATTAAACAATATTTTAGTAAAACATATACACATTTATATCCGTTTTTGTATTTTTTACTATTTAAAAAATTTAAAAACTTTGTTAAATTACATAAAAATGGAGATCATATTTAAAAAAAAAGTAAAATTAAGTAGATAAGTCTAAGAGTTCGTAAACTTCATCCTCAGCGATTTCATTACTAGAGTCTTGACTTTCATACATAGTTGAGTTGAATTTTTTGTCATTTCATTAGTCGGTGTAAACGAATTGCAGCATAATTTGTTTACGTTCATATGATTAATTATTCTCAATAGAGCGTCTAAAAGCTCATATTGAATTTTATTACTTAGTCGAGTTTTTGTACAATTCATTATTGAAAAGACCCTTTCAACGCAGACATTACTGGTTGGAACTATCAATATAGTAAGAACGGCCAAAGATTTGAGGCAAAAATGAATTTGAAGAAACAATAGCTGCATGTAAATCATTGAAAATGTTTTCATTGTTTTCAGTATTATATAAAACAGAAGGTTTGAAAGCTTTTGTTGAAAGAAGTGTACAATACATTTTTTCATGCATGCTTCCTGCATCCATGCTGTAAGATTCAAATTCCAAATTCAGATGATTCATTTCGTTGACAATTGGATTTATAAAAACCAAAAAAATACGATTTTTTTCATCACATAATTTATTCTAGATGTTTTGGTGAAAATCGCCAGTGATATCAAAAATCGCCATGTCGCCAAACGGAAAATCTCGACGCCAAACACGTTTCAAAATCGCCACGTTTGGCGAGAAATCGCCATATCTGACAGTCCTGCCTAGGAGTTTTAGGTACGTTACCATTTAAAGAGGTCTACGCTGCCTCTCTACATCTTTTTGGCGCATACATTGGATTCTGCAAATAATTGTTTATTTCGCCTTCAGACATACCAGAGAAACTTTCGTTGCTGTTGTTACCAAGGTGAATTTATACTAGGTGACAGCATAGCGCCAGCTGATTATTTTTTGCTCTATTCATGGTGAAATTGAAAATGTCAAAAAGTTGTTTACAAATAGTCAAAGTTTATATAAAAACGTTACAAAATCATTTTGCATTTGAAAAATTGAATTTTTGTCGCCGTTTTATATGCGTTAAATAGTTTAAAATTCTATTATATTAAATTATATAAAATAGTGTGTTTGTTTTTGAGTTGTTTTGCTAAAAATGTAAGTTTTTTTGTAAGATAAATATTAAGATTCCTCTTTAAAAGTGAATATTTTTTTGCTGTAGAAAAATGCGTTGTTGCATCTTATGCCGTAAAAAATGAGTAGCTGGAAGTGGCCCCTTCTTTAAGGTTCCTCAAGACCAAAGAAAAAGAGAACAGTGGAGTAAGTTATGCCAAAAGAATCTTACTCCAAGCAGCTTTATTTTCATTGACCACTTCTCCCCGTCCGACATTGTATATATAAGGTACAACTTAACTAAAACTTATGTACCTTCTGCATCATTTTTCAGCAACGACTTGATAGTTTTGTATACGCCGGCAACACACATGACTCTCCTATCGCACAACCTTCTTTCAGCTCAGTATTAGCTTTTACAAAAGTATTCTGACCAACAACACAAAATTCCAGACAGCAATTATCCTCCACTGTCGCATTGTCCAACAAAAATGCATTAACAATACGACAATTTTGTCCCAACACAGAACAGGTCAACGTTGAACTGGCGCCGACTACACTATTTTTGGCTTTTGTAGATATTATTTTTGTGGAAGATATATATATTTAATTTCACCATGGATACGACTGTCTATAATTTCCTCATTAACCCATTAGATCCCAAGCATCTTTAAAATTTGAAATTGTTATGTTTTTTATTAAAATCTTACTTATCAATTAAATAATAAAATTAACAAAAATAAAAAAAAAAATTGCTTGAATGGTGTTTTTTGGGCTGTACTCGTGCGAGTAAAATGGGGCAATAAGGGTGCGTAATACATAGATATAATTAATTTTATATAAAACGCTTTTCATTCACATTTAGGTTTTTTTTATTGAAATATAAGATTAAAAGATAAATTTATTATAAATTTTATTTATTTGTGTGGATTTGGATATTTTTGGTTCTTCGGTCTCGGAGAGTTCCTGTTGCTCTAAATCCTTTTTGGTTAAGAAGGCTCAAAATATCAAACGAAGTAAAAAAGTTGTCAAAAAACAAAATGTGGACCATAGGATATGGAATATTTTTTATAAGATCGAGAGCAACTCTCGAACCTAATGGTAAATGTTGGCATTCTCTGTCAACCATCTTGGCTCCACAATAAGTGTCAAACTGATAAAGATAGCCACAGCTTCTGGTAAGCATCCAATTCTTAAAACCAGACCTAACAGGCTTTCCTCTAATAAATTGTTTGGCTGAATGGCTTCCCAAGTATTTGACCATTGACTCATCTATCGAGAGATTTTGGTGTGTGTAGCCGAATTGACAAACTTTTCACACAAAATGTTTGATAATGGTCTGATTTTCGCCATTCTATCGCTCAAATCTAGTTCCGAGTTATCGGCAAAATGTATATAATGTTTTATTTCTTGAAAGAGATTACGTGACATATTATTCGAAAAAAGTGCGTGTCCTCGTCTAACAGCCAATACATACGTTCCCTCGATAACGAATGATAGCCGCTGAAAAGAAGAATTCCAATAAACACTTTTAGCTCTTCAGAAGTAAAGTTTAAGCTGTGCTTGTTGTGCTAAATTGCTAAGCTGCACAACATCATTGTCGAAAAGTGTTTCGAATACTACATTAGGGGATTTTCCTTCTAGTGAAGTATTCATGGTTTGCTTAAAAGATTCACAAAATCTGGTATTAAGCATATCCATGTTCATGGCTCTTTTCCTCCACTTTATTGACGATGGTGATTTTCTTAAATCAGTGAGTGGAATATATTCTTCACTGTCGCTTTCTTCTAGCAATTCCAACTCCCCTGGAATATCGTTTGGAAAATCATTCCGTAATAAATTTCATTCATAAATTTCTTCCTCATCTGAATCTCGGTCGGCATTAGGAGGAACTATGGTGAAATCATAATTTTCTCGACCATTATCACTAGCATAATCAAGTGCGGCAGTAATGTTTAAAAATTTTTTTTCCATAAAACATTTTTACATCCATCGCAAGATACTAAAAAATTATGTACAAAAATTTTACATGCATTATCCCATTGTACTCGAACGAGTACACCAATTTGTATGCTTACCAAAAACAACTTTTAAAAAGTTTTTGAAAAAAATCTTTGTATTACTTTTAAAGCTTGTTATGTTAGCTTTAATTTTCACAAAAGCTTATTTGCCTTAAGCTTAGCACAAAAAGTATATAAATCAAACTGTATTGATAAGTAACAAATATCGAAAAAATTAAAAACAGTGTTTAAGAAAAAGAGAATGATAATTTACCGTTAGACATTTTTAGCTCACTATTGATGCATATTTGTTGTTTAGACTCTTAAGCAGGGCTGCCAGATAAATTTCGGAAAAAATCGTCAAAATCCCGATAAAAAAGAAAAAAATCGTCATTTTGAATTTTAAAAATCGTCGAAAAAATCGTCAAAATAAAAACTCACTATTTCTAATAGCATTTTTTCAATTTTATTTAAACGAAATCATAAAAATTCAAGTTTACATAGTCTCTTGTACAATAAATATCAAAATACATAAATTTTAATTTTTAAAAAAGAAATCACAAAAAGTATAATGTTAAACACAACTTGTGTAATATTTTTATAATATCTTACAGTATTTTAAGTATTTTATAGATAAATATCTGAATTTAACATATTTACTAATTCAGGTTTAACTACAATTACAAAACAATTTGATTTATTTAGTTTTAAATAATCTTTTGAATAAAGAATTCCTTCAATAGATTTATTTTCTAAAGAATTCCGTATTTTTGTTTTATTTAAATTTACTTGGCTGAAGATTCTTTCGACGTTTGCAGATGATTGAGGTAAAGTCATTATATTTTGAATAAATTTTGTCAAAATAGGAAAAGCTCCTGTAGAATTTCCCCGTTTTATTTCAGAAATTGTTTTCCAAAAATTACATAAATTAACTTCGGTATGTGGAAATAATGATTTGAAATCTAAAAATTTTAATTCACGGAATTGCTTATCATGTTCACCAATCAAACGTGGAAATTCTTCAAATACTTCATAAAATGAGGAACTGCAATACTCACTCATAATATTATTGGGATTAATTATACTTAAACTCTTTACATTATTTTCAAAGTCGAATCTTTTTAAAATTTTCTTGCACAACTCAATGTAAAAATTAATACAATTATCAGTAATTTCAAGAACGTCACTATGATTTAGTTTTGTTTTTGAAATAATGTCCTTAGCATATACACCCAAATAAACTTGATTGTATTTCAAAAAGTTGCTTGGGTCTTTATAATTTATTAAATGTATTTGACCAATACATAATATATCATGTTTTATAAAATTGTTAATTATAGTCTTAAAAAGTCTTTCCATTTGAAAATGCATATTGTGGATTTCGGCATTTTCACTTTGAAATAAACGATTTATGCTATTAATAACACCAAGTATATATATTAAAAATGACAATTACATTCGCTGTGTAATTTCATACTAAAAGGATCAACATTGTACACTTACAAATTCATAATAAGTGCGACAAATGGTTGTTGAAAGAAACAATAATAAAAACTAATGGTGCCATATTATCATAATGAAGAAAATCGTCATTTTCAAACAAAAAATCGTCAAATCGTCATTTTGCTATTTTTGAACCAAGAAATCGTCAAAATGACGATAAATCGTCAAATCTGGCAGCTATGCTCTTAAGTAATATTTAGAAACAATAACTCTTAAAAAATAAAAAAAATTAATATAGTTATGGAGTAAAAAAATTCACCATGGTTGTTACGGTTGTTGTTGTCGTGGGTGTTGTTTTAGCTCATTTTGTATGTGTTTGCTAATTAAACTTTTATTTTTCTCTTAAGTGGAGTTTTGTTATATTTTGTTTATTTATTACTTTATCTATTTGTATGTATGAATGTTCTTTTATGTCGGAATTTTGATATATTTTGTTTATTTATACTTTGGGTTTTCAATGTTGTTTTAGTATCAAAAAGTAGCGTTATTATTCTTTAATTAAAGTTATATTTAATAGCTTTTTTTTTTAAATATTATTTCCTTAAGAAACTTTATTAAATTGAAGAGCAATTTTAAAACACGTTCATTCACCTTCACTGTTTATTTATATTAAAAATGGTGAAAATTAGACAAAATTTCAAAATATTTAACATAAATTATGTTGGTCGTAAAATTGTTTTTTCACCTTTATTTATTTATTGAATCTTCATATACTGAAATGACAATAAGTATTCAAATCTTAATACTAAAAAGAAAATAATAAGCCCAGCCAGTGCTAGACAAAAATTTTTATGATACTAAACAAATTTTACTTCAACTGATCCAGTCATCTCTTTTGCGCTTGAGTTAAAGCAAGGGTATCCCTCCTTCTCAACCGATTGTGGCCACTAAAGTTAAGGATGTCTCGTGCAAGTGGGTTTGGATGGTGTTCAAGTTTGCTGACGCACTTTGACGCATATTTTGTAAATTCGACTTTTACTAATGGCACGCCTAGATTTTTGTGGATTCGAGAATTTTTAACATACCATGGAGCTGCAGTAATTATACGTAGAATTTTATTTTGACCCCTTTGAATTTTTGCAATGTTTGATGCTGAGGCCGTACCCCATAATTGAATTCCATAGCACCAGATTGGCTTTAGTATTGCATTGTACAACAATAGTTTGCAATCCAACTTTAGTGAAGAATTTCTGCAAATTAGCCAATTAAGTTGCACTGCTTTTAATCTCATCTGTGTAAGTTTCGCTTCAATATGAGACTTCCAAGTTAAACGGCGGTCGAGATGAATGCCGAGGTATTTGACTTCATTATGTTGAGAAATAATTTGATTATTTATTTTGATGAACGAGCAAGTTTCTTTTCGCAATGTGAAAGTGATATGAATACATTTCTGTTCATTTACCCTGATTTTCCAAAGCTCTAGCCAATTCTCTAGTTTATAAACATAATTCTGCAAATTCTGTGATGCAACTTGGTGGTCCTAATGGACGCTGATAAAGGCTGTATCGTCTGCAAAAGTTGACGTGTGGATTTTGGGGTCTGACGGCATGTCAAAGGCATAAATCAAATATAAAGTAGGACCCAATATGCTACCCTGTGGCACACCTGATTCAATTGGCTGAGCGGTACTTATAAAATTGCCTTCTTTGATTTTAAATTTGCGACCGTATAAATAACTTTCCATGAGTTTATGGGTGTTAGCAGGCAGAGTTAATTTAATTTTGTGCATTAAACCGTCATGCCAAACTTTGTCGAACGCTTGGGACACAGCAATGAAAAGGGCGGAGCAGTATTTTTTGTCTTCAAACGACCCTCTTATCACATTTACCAATCTGTGTGCTTGTTCGATGGTGCTGTGTTTAGCTCTGAAGCCGAATTGATGATTAAGAATACATTCAGTGTCATTCAGAATTGGAGTCAACTTAGTCATTAAAAATTTTTCGAACAGTTTAGAAATTGTCGGCAGTAGGCTAATTGGCCTATATGACTCCACTTTGGTGTGGCCCTTCCCTGACTTAGGAATCATAGTGATCATAGACACCTTCCAATCTGCAGGATAGTATTGTAGGCGTAAAATAGCGTTGAAGATAAAGATGCTAATTCTTCTAGCTACACGAGGTAACTCCACAAGCATTTTATTGCTGATTTTATCCATACCTGGAGGCTTTCTATGGTTCAGAGTACCAATAGCGCTTTCGACATCACGAAAGTTTAGTCTTAGAGTACAGGAGGTCTTATAACAAGTGGTGGCAAATCAGATACGTTATTTGAGTTGTTTATAGTAAACACATTTATCAAATGGTTAACAAATAATGTCACTTTCTCGGAATCATTTCTAGCCCAGTCACCAGTCGGATTTCGCAGAGGAGGCTTTCCTCTAACTGGTCTTTTTAAACCTCGTGCCGCCTTCCATAACGAATAGTCAGATTGTGGGGTACTATCAAGACCCTCCAAGTAAGATCTAAGTGAGGCCGTTCTTTGGATTTCTAAGACATTTCTTAGTATATCTCTGCATTCTCGTAGCCTAGCTTTCAGTTGAGGAGACCTGTGAATTTGCCACTCTCTTCTAACTCTTCTTTTTTCTGTCAGAAGATGATCGAGTTCAGCGAAATAAGTTCTGTTTGTCCCACTTCTGCACTCAACGTCATATGTGGAGGCGTGATGTACAGCTCTTCGTATGTCCTCAGTAAACTTGCCAATCGACCCATCAATATCCTCGGTAATTCTCAACACTACATTTTCCATGCAGTGGGAACTTAAATACTTTTTATACTTTATCCAACTTACTCTGATTTTAGATATGTCCCGAAATGGAGAGTCATTCCCTTGAAGGAAACGCATTGAAATAATAGAAGGGGAGTGATCTGAAGGCAAGTCTAATGAAGGCTCCACTTGTATTGATTCTACAGGGATATTTTTCACTACTCCAAAGTCAATAACATCGGGAATCTTCCGTCGGCCAGTAAGTGGGATGCCCGCTTGAGAGTACATCTAAGCACATTTTGGCAATAGTGTTGAAGAGTTCACGACCCTTCGGGGTCACCAGACGTGAACCCCAAAAAGTGTGTTTGGCGTTAAAGTCACCAGCAACCAAAAATCTAGCTCCAAGGTAATTGAAGAAGCTGTAGTATGTGTGTTTGGCGTTAAAGTCACCAGCAAATTGTCTTTCAAACAATATATCAAATACTAATAAAATTTGCACTAAGACTGAATAGAAAACACAGAATTAGGATATTCTAGTCTAGTGTAGTTTCTGTATTTCTTATTACGTTTAGGTGGAGGGTAATTAATGGCGTTTTCTTTTCTGGCAAAAATGTTACACGTTTTTCCCATTTCGCACCTTTTTTAATTTTTTTGTGTTCTTTTCTGAAAAAATATCAACCCTGCTAATGTGTATTTTGTTCTTTTCTATAAATTTCACCGTATAACATTAAAAAATATTGCACCTTTCACACTCTGTATTTTTAGAGGGGGTAAATCAAGGTGAATTTAAATACAAGGTGACAGCGTAGCGCCAGCTGATTATTCATGGTGAAATTGAAAATGTGTTGTTTACAAATAGTCAAAGTTTATATAAAAAAAAGATGTTTTTGACAGTGACGAAAGTTTTTACACAAACAAAAATGCCTGTTGTTCTTTCTTTGTTGTAATTGTTGTAGCAATGCTGTCACCTAGTATTTAATTTCACCATGGGGTGAAGGCAGAATTAAGGCCCAACTATAATATGCATATGCTAGCTTAAGCAAACGTGCGCACACATATAAATTGTATGTGGCAAACTATAATGTACTTAACGAAACTTTTCGTTAAGTTTTTCAACTGTCATTTGCTTAAGCAAAAAGCGAAACTGATCGCACATTCTGTACGGAATCAGCTGTTTGTTGTTGTTTGTTTGTGTTTTGAACAAAATGGAAGAAAATATATTTATTTTAAATTTAATAGCAAATGCGGAAAAAAATAAATGCCTTTACAATAAAAGAGGCCCTTTTTATTTTAACAAAAATGTCTTTCTGTCGCGGTTTATTTCTCTGACAGAACAAGAGCGTCTTCTTCTTTTACAGTGTAGTTCACTTATTTATTTTAATGTGCACAGGCCTTCAAGCACTAACTTTAATATTTTTATATTATTTAAATTTTTAAGTCTTCTCCATTTTTACAAACACAATACGAAAATTAACAAAACATATGTAAACGTTTATTATTATTTACAATTTAGTGCTGCCACAGCTGTACATTTTAGTACTTTTGCCGATAAATTAAAAAAAAAGGAAAAATTATGCGTTTCTGGTACGAAGTTTTCTTTTAATTATAAAATAATATAATAATATTTATAAAATATAGTCATTTAATGGCTTTTTGTTAAAATAAAAACTTTTTTTTAAACATAAATGAGCAACTGTGGACAAAAAGTTTCAAAGTCATTGTAGCCACCTAAAAGTTAACTCTGAACTGGTTATGCATTTAACAGTCTTTTCGTTAACTTTTGCAATTTGCTTAAGCTTGCTTATGCATATTATAGTTGGGCCTTTAGTCAGTCTGTACTTTCTGTTCTGTTCCGAATCAGCTGACTTGATTCTGTTAAATAGAAAATGTTTAGAAGTCGTTAGTTGTTTTGTTACTTTTCGTGCCGTTGGGGACGAACCTGTTGAAAACAAAAATTTCCAAGTATTTGTAAGTGACACCACAAAACTGCTGATATCTGCACAACAAAAAATTGCTGGTTTATTACAAAAATTTTCCATTTCTTTGATTTTATTTAAGTTTTTGTATAAAAGTTAAAAAAATATAAAAAATAAACTATGGATGACGAAAAACTCATTACTTTAGTCGAAAGTAATGACATATTGTACAATAAAAAAAACTTTGATTTGTATATTTTGATTTATTTTCGCGGTGTGTTGTCTGTTTAGCTGATACGGAAAAACTAACTACAAAAATTTAACAACAGAACGACACGGAACAGAAAAGCAACAGAAAGTAAAGACTAATGAAGCCTTGAATCATATAATCATAGAATCTAATAATTAGATCAGGGGGGTTACTGTGTATTTCGATTCGAAAAGAAAATCATTCGAATTTGTATACTTTTTACATTGTATTTCGAAAGCTTTTGCTTTCGAATCGAAATACACAGTAACCCCCCAGCGATGTTCAGCCCATACAACAATTGTTTGAACAATTTACACACATTTGTTATGCTCTTTTAAAAACATCCATTCAGTCGTCGTTGAGCAAGCGATGAGAACACATGCGACGGATTATCGTCATTTTTTTCAGAAATTTGTTAAGCATTGTTGTTGCTTCTTGTTGATCGAAGCATAGCAAACACACGTTATTCTATTACAATTGAAGACGAAAAATAAAAAACTGCTTTAAATGAACTTATTCTTGTTCTTGTTTCTCAAAATAACTGTTCTAAAATTGGTTTTCGATATTGATAATTGTTATTTACGGTCCCTGATATTGTTTCATAAGGTGTTTATATTTGGAAAAAATTCTTTACTTTTTTCTGATTTTAAGCGTTTGACAATATGTTTGCTGTGCAAAATCACTCACAAATACATCTCCATGTTATTTTTGAACACCACTGTATTAGATGTTGACAAGTGTGAAAAGGCTATTAATACAAGGTGAATTTATACTAGGTGACAGCATAGCGCCAGCTGATTATTCATGGTGAAATTGAAAATGTCAAAAAGTTGTTTACAAATAGTCAAAGTTTATTGTTTGTATTGTTGTATGTTTTCTTTATTTTATGCCAGATGTATTTGACAGTAACGAAAGTTTTTACACAAACAAAAATGCCTGTTGTTCTTGCCTTGTTGTAATTGTTGTAGCAATGCTGTCATCTAGTATTTAATTTCACCATGTATTATTCTATGTTTGCAAGTGCGAATAAATGTTTCATTATTTCCATGCGTTCCTCCTAAATGTATGCAAGTGTGAAAAGGCTATAACGCAGTTTTTGTAAAGTAAATATTGTTATATTTTCTAGCGATTTTTGATACAAACTTAGCGGTTTACCATCACTGATGGCTACACAGTGTTGTCAGTTTTAAGTGAATTTTCACCAAAAGGAAGAAGATGAAAAATATAATCTGTGAAAATTTTTACGTTTGCCTGTGAAAAAATCAATTGGTAGTCGACTTCTTTGAAAATTTTTCCGTAGTTTGTTAAGTTAATAAATATTGTTGCAATAAACTCTTTTCAATAAAGACATGTAAGTAAATTGAAATATGGTGCAAACATATTTGAAAAATGCGTTAATATAAAAATACATACAGAATTTGCGAAGAGTATAAAAAGTAAAAAATGTATGTACGTTCAAGTGTGTGTGCGTGTGTGTGTATCAGAGCTGTAAGAAATGAACAAATTAATAATTTTGCTTTTTTCATCGAAATAATTAGAACATGTTTTTATAGCATTGTTACAAATTATTTTTTTTTTGTAAATTGACTGCTGTTACCCGGGATAGTGGTCAATTTCGTTTTTTTTTAATTTTTTTTTTGCATTACGTTTTTTCTCGGTTATTCTTCCAAGATGGCCGTTCGTAACAGTTTTTGTGGTGTCTTTACGTTGCTTCCCAATGTATTTTTTATTTGCAAGTAAAACTGACTTCTAGATGATGTCTTGATATTTTTTTAGTTGGAAAAAGGATAAAACTACTGCAATCAGTTGTATTTGAAAGAAATTTTATTTATAAAGGTATTTTTAATGGCATGTATTGTTTATTTGTTACATGTTTTGTTTTTCTCTAATTGTTTTGTTTTAATGCTTGTTATTTTGTTTATTTGACTTTCTCATTCATAGTAGAATCGATTATAAATAATAATTGTTTCTGTTTTATTTTACGGTCTTTTCGTAATGATGACACATCGCTAACGTAAATTCAAGTGTATACATACGCAAACTGTTTTAGATCGTATGTACATACTATAGTATATGTATGTTTGTTGTGTACCTACAAATATATGATACATTTTTATCGACAAGCTCAACAATACGACATAAATTTCTTATTCGCACCTAACATCTGTCCCTTGTCCTTTAGATGACATCTTAACTGTCATCGATTTTTCGCAGTTTCATATTTTTCTCCGGGAGTTAAATTTTGTAATGATTCAATCTTGGTAATATAAAAACATTTTTCCTCATGTTAAATCTAATGTCTCGTAATCCAAGTTGAATTGTTTTGAATTATGTGCTTTTTATTTTTGTGGGGCGTTACTTCTGCATGAAATAAATAAAAACTTGTTCACAGCATTTTGCATCAGGGTCAGTACCTATAGGTACTTCGCAAATTGAACAATATAATCAATCCTTGATTTTTATCATATATATATATATATATATTATGTCCTGTAGTTCCTAGTAGGAACAAAGGGCCGCTTATCGTTTACAGCACTAAAATTTGTTGTCTTGACTACAACACAAAATGTATTTTTCATACGATTAAAGCATTAAACACATTCACCACAGCAGGCGGTAGTAAAATATTTCAAACAAAATACACACGTTTATATGTGAATTATTATTTTGGCGACAGCAGGGCAAGGACTAAGACTCATGTCCCTCCGGAATAAGATAATTTTTTTATGAGAACGATAAAAATATAGTTTGCGAGAAGTATAAAATAGAAAAGCTTTCGCATTTCCAATGTTATTTTATTAACGAACTTAATATTGAACTTCCATATTATGATACATACCTCTGTAAATACATTTTTTGAAAAGAAAATCATTCGAATTTGTATACTTTTTATATTGTATTTCGAAAGCTTTTGCTTTCGAATCAAAATACGCAGCTACCCCCCAGTATTGCAATCTGAAAGTACCTCAAATACCTTATCGGTTAATACTATGTTTCCACGACGACTTGAATCACCTGCTTCGCTCTCTGAATCATGTTTATGAACCATGCTGTTTACATGACCAAAAAACTTGATTCGATTTGACAGTTGTTTTTAATAAACAAACAGAATAAAAAAAACAGAATTTACATTTTGTGGAAAATATTTTTTTAATGAACAAAAAAACAGTAAAAATTAGTTAGCTTATTTGAAAAAAAAAACATACATTCGTACATATTTACTTTCTTTACTTCCAGCAACAAGAAAATAATTTGCTTTGTTTACAATAACATTAAATTTTTACAGCTAGTGCAGATAAACTTGCGATCAAAATTAGAGAAGAGTGCAATTTTTTAGAGCTGTGTCGTTCACGAACGAACGAACGGGTTAAAATGAACGGATCACCTCATTGAACGGAATGAGCCGGCCATTTAACTGAACGGTTTTCGTTCAATAGTGTACGGATAAATTTCGCTCAGCTGCTGTTTATGAGAAGACAAAAAGAAAATCACATACAATAAGGGTTGTATTAATTCGTTCAAAGTGAACAATTGAATAAACGAATCAGTCTTGGATAAATGAACGAAAATGACCGGTCACTGAAATGAACGACTGGGCACAACTCTACAATTTTTCGGGCTTCGCAAGTTGATTCAATATGAATCTACTTGATTCGGTATGGTGAAGCAAGTTGTTTCACTCATGATTGGGGTGTGAAGCAGCGATGCCAACTTAGCCCTTTTCGGGCTAGATTTAGCCCGTTTTGAGTCACTCAAAACGCGAAAAAACAAAATTGGCCCGAAACTAAAAAACGCGTAAATCTAGCACTTTTTACAATTATCTTTTAGTCCGTTATTACTTTTTGCTCGATATGGCTACATTTTAGTTTTTTCGTACTTTTTCTTCCTTTAATCTAATAATATCGAAATAACGTTAGTTTATAAAAAGAAGAGGAATCTAAAATAATATACATACATATATTTCTTTCAAATTGATGTGCTTTGAAAATTGTTCTACAAATTTAACCGTCATAATTGAAATTAGAGCAAAACTTCCATCCAACATACAAATATTTAAAAAAATATCGTTACTAAGTACTGAAAATATTTTTTCGAATAATATGAAAAGCCTTATATAAAGAAATTGATTGTTTAGAGAATTGTCTTCTAAATTTAAAAACATGTGAATGGAATAATACTGAAAGAACTGACAAGTTTTCGATCGGTGTTCATAATTACAAAAATGCTATTGGTAATAACCCATTCCTTAAATTATCCAGTTTTGCCTTACACATATTGACATATCCGTACTCAAACGCAGAAGTTGAGAGCAGTTTTAGTGTCATGAATTTATTCAAAAATAAAATTAGAAACAAAATGCCATTAAATACGTGTAACAGTTTAATACACATTAAATATAGCCTAAAAAGAGATAATGTATGTTGTTCAAACTAAAAAAATACCTGCCGAAGTGTGCATTAAAATTAATTCGAACGAAACATATAAAAAATCTAAATTTTTTATTGATAGTGTCTTATGGACTGAAAATGATGATGAACAAGAAATCGAAATTTTGTTCAGTAATGACCAATTTTAAATGTATACTATTTAATCTACGTGTGTACCTTATTTATTAAAATGTAATAAGAAATGTAGATAATTTAAATATGTATCTCATTATAGTAATTTTTTTCTATTGTTTTTTATGTGTTATGTAGACCTTTTATATTGCTAAAAATCTTTTTATTAAGTAAAAATATTTTTTTTCTAATAAGTTATTTTCTAAAAAAGTCTTTGTTGTTTTGATTTTTAAAAGAAACATTTATAATTTAGACCCATTTCGCACGTTATCGAAAATTCTGACAGTATGTGGCTTTAAATGATTTTTTTTTTCAATTTAGCCCTTTTTAGCCCTTTTTCCAAAAATTTTTACGCGTTTTGAGTCTCAAAAGTTGGCATCCCTGGTGTGAAGCATGAATAGAGAGCGAAGCATGTACCGTGGAAACGTAGTATAAGGGCAATCAGGCCGACCTTTTTTGCTGACTGAGAGATTTGGGTCTCACTTTTGCATTGGTTAATGCTTCGCATCGTCTAAAGGCTGGAACAGAATAGACGCTGTAGTAGTAGTAGATGCAGCTGACGACGTAATGAGTAGTGTAGCTTGAAAAAATGCGAACAGAATATTGAAGCTTTCTATATGGTTGCCAAATAACCTGTTTTAAAACACTTATTTTAAAAAACGAATGCATGAATAATATGTAAATTTTTTAACAAAATATGTATCAAGTTGTATAATAAATGCATATTCAACTACATATTGCTCTACATCAACATTAAATTCGACATTTCATATATTTGATGTAATCCTTTATTAAAAGCATGGTAACCCTAGTTGTCATAGTTATGTACATTTGACAATCAGCTGTCAAAGCACTGTCGCGCAACAAAGTTTAAACTACAGCTACAACTACACATTCTGTTGAGACTACTTTGAAACTGCTGTTATTAACTTTTGACAGCTTGCAGCGCTACTCGTTACGTTGTACTACAGCGTCTATTCTGTTCCAGCCTTAACTGTACATCGCTACAGTAGGTAGACTTCAGACTTACTTAAATCGATCGTGGGATAAACTGGCAATTCTCCGCCATCGAAGTTTATATTAAAAAAAAAGAATCATTGTATGTAATTCAAATATAAACAAGATTAATTACGTTAATGCAAACAAACTACTACTGTTTAAAAATACATACCTACTTGTTTTCATAATCCCATTGACATTATTTTTGCCTATTTTAGCCAATCTATTATGTGCTACTGAGATGGCAACCTTGCCAAACAGTGAAATGCAAAATTGTCTATTCTCTTTTGAAATTTTTTTCTGTTTTGTGTCTATTTTTTTATATTTTTACAGTCAGTAGTCGTGTATTCTTCTTTGTTATAAGCAGTGTTTGAACAACGGGTACATTGACGATTAGCCATGAATTTTTAATGCGAAGTTCAACATCATATGTTCAAAATAAATAAATAATATTGTTAAAATTTCGAATAACGGTGCTTTATTAGAAAAGGTTGATAAATAATCTCCAATTTAATGCATTCAATTCGCAACAATAGAGATAAAGTGTTAAAAATTATTAATAAATAAAAGTAAAACAAAACAAGCATAAATAATTCTGCTCTCTGAAAAGGCTCCTAAACTAAAAAATATAATAGAAAACATATACCTAAATAAAAAATATCAATTGTGGTATTTGTGTTCAACATTGTATGTCAACATAAGACAGATACATATGCATTTGTTAATTGGTGCTACAATATTTTAGTTTAAATTATTTATTGTTTATTTTTTTGTTGTTGCGTGAAACTTGCATAATACAAAACAGCATTCAACAACAACAAAAAACGGAATATTTTCCCATTAAATTTTTATTTTTATCTTTTCTTAACATGTTATTTAAAAACTCTAAAACACATTAACATATGTCTGATTATGTTTACGTATACATGGATATATTTATTTAAATTTGTTTAAAGCCAAAAATTGACATTATGAAAAGGTATATATGTACATACATACAGTGGCCGACAAAAGTCTACATACGACCACAATATTGGACATTTTATGAGAACATTAGCGCGGAATAAAAAAAATAATGATGCAGTTTTGTGTGTAATCTATTTTTATTGATATGCCCAAAAAAAAATTATTATTGTAATGTAAACTTTAAAAATTATTCATAATAAACAAATAAAAAGCATTGACAAAAGTCTACATACGACCAGCATATATGGGATTTTGTTGTTGAATTCAAACAGTAAAATGCCGTTATTTATTTTCTACTTTTCTTGTTGTTTTAAGGTTTCTTAAAATAGTATTCAGTTCAAGTTTAGACGGATTAAATAAATCTTTAATAGAAATAATGGCTTCTCGAAAAGAAATATCAATTGATGTCCGTATATTTGTTGTAAAGTGCAGAAATGAGGGAAAATCTTTTGGTGAAATATCAAAGCTTTTTAATTTAAGTAAGTCTACAGTTCAGACAATAGTCAATAACTTTAAAAAGACTTGTACAGTTGAAAACACACCACGTGAAGGTCGCCCAAAGAAACTTAGTCGTAGAGACGTTAGCTTCATCTTAAAAGAAGTGGGCAAAAATCCAAAAGTAAATGCCGCAAAATTAGCCGAAGATATCGCTGCATGATCTGAATTAATTGTACATCCAAGAACTATACAAAGAACTTTAAATAATAATGGTTACCATAGCAGATCTCCTCGCATAAACCTCTCATAAGCGAAAAAAAATCGCAAACTTTGTTTGGAATTTGCGCACAAGCATATTCAGAAGGACATGTATTTCTGGAAGAGAGTTTTGTTCACTGATGAATCTAAATATAACATATTTGGAAGTGATGGGAGAGATAAAGCTTGGCGAAAAAAAAAATACAGCGATGGAGCCGAAGAACTAGTTGCTACTGTTAAGCATGGTGGAGGCAGCGTGATGGTTTGGGGTGCTGTTGCTGCTTCTGGAGTAGGAAAGTTAGTGTTTATTGAGGGTAATATGGATCGGTATCTGTACAAATTCATTTTGGAACAAAATTTTAAACCCTCGGCTGATAGATTTTAGTCAGAGTTAGATTTTCCAGCAAGATAACGCTCCGAGGCACACGGCTCAGATTGTCAAAGAATGGCTGCTCTACAATGCCCCACGACAGTTGTACACCCCACCTCAAAGGCCGGACTTAAATGTTATTGAGCACGTGTGGGAGATTCTACAACGAAAAATTCGCAAAACTCCTATTACTAGTGACCCAATGCTTAAAGAGAAGCTTCAAGAAGAATGGCTAAACATAACTCGACAATTTAGTTGTTTCGATGCCCAGACGCTTACAGGCAGTTATAGATGCCCATGGTGGCCCAACGAAATATTAATTTTAATAAAAAGTACATAATAAGTTTTAATACCCAAAGTTTTTTATGTTAATTTACAGCTCGTATGTAGACTTTTGTCATTCAATTTTATTAGTTTTTTGTGAATAAAAGTTTAAGTTTATAATAAAATAAGATTTCAAAATGCCCAAATTGCAAAAATATGGGTCGTATGTAGACTTTTGTCGGCCACTGTATGTATATATGTATGTACATACCAGTGTTGCCAGTGAAATTTCGAGAAAGATACATTTTAGTTTCCAAAAAGATACATTTTTCCCCGAAAAGATACATTTGGAAAAAAAATTTAAAATTAATTTTTAACATTTATTAACATAACATTTTTTTATATTTATAAAAATGAATTACCTCTTTATTCAAAAACGATTTTTAAATTTAACAAACGTTTATTAAGGCAAATTTTATATGCAAATCTGTCATAATAAACGTTTGTTAAATTTAATAATCGTTTTTGAATAAGGGGGTTAATATATCATTTTCTTTACAATATTCATAAAATATGAAATAAAAATGTTATGTTAATAAATGTTAAAAATATCTGTGTTTTATTTAAAATTTAAAAATTGCGTTCTAGTTGGGACACCCTTTATTTATTTAAGTCATAAATATTAGGTATGTAATTTTTAAATATACAGTAAGTTAACTTTAAAATTAATTATATGTAACTATCTTTAGATGTTGTTAAAACAAAATCATTTTTGTAAAAATTAATATACGAGTTAAGTCGTTTGTACTGATTTGTTATTATTATTATTATTATTATTTATTTATTTATTTAGTAGTATTCATAATACTTTATAATTTTTCGCATATATTTATTTTTACATTTTTTACAAATTACTATTGATAATATTATTTCTTAAAAATTGTACTATATTTCTTTTGCATATATTAATATTTCTTTCTCTTTTTATATTTTCTGGTAATGTATTATATAGTTTAAGACCTTTAAAGAATAGAGATCGTTGCATTGCAGTTGTTGTTACCCTTGGTAGTCTGAAATTCTCTTCGTTTCTGAGGTAGTATGGTTGTGCTTCTCTCACATAGCCAAGTTGTTCGGTAAGATATTCTGGTGCGTTACCAATTTTCATTTTCTGAATGAATTGCAGTGTATTTAGTTCCAGTCTTTGTTGAATATTTAACCATTTCAGTGTTTTTAGCATTAGTTGAATTGGAGCATTTATATTGTATTTTAAAATTGACCGCATAGCTTTATTTTGTAATTTTTGTAGTCTTTCTATTTGTGTTGTTGTGCAGCAGGTGTATAAAATTGTGGAGCCGAATTCAAAATGTGGTTTTATCATTGTGTTTAAAGAAACCAATTTTTCTACCAATTTTCTTACATATATAATCAATGTGTTCTTTTAGTTTTAAGTCTTTATCTATTATAAATCCGAGGTATTTAATTTTATTTACTTTTTCTATTGTTTCATTATTAATTGTAATCACATATTCACTGTTCATATTTATTTCAAGTATTTTAGTTTTGAGTTCGTTAAGTTTTAATTTATTCATTTTAAGCCAGTTATTTATGTTGTTTATGTCGTGCATTAGGTTTTCCCTACATTGTTCATCAGTGTCTCCTTCCGCATAAATTAATGTAACGGGTTTTCCAATAAGGACTTGACAACTTTTTTTAAATCGATTGTAACGTGTGCTGTGTGGCTTGTGGCACCGTCTTGTTGAAACCACATGTCATCCAAGTCCATGTGTTCCAATTCGGGCCAAAAATAATCGTTAATCATTGCGCGATAACGATCGCCATTCACAGTAACGTGACGATCGTTATTGTCGACGAAAAAATATGGCCCAATGACGCCGCCGGCATGCAAAGCGCACCAAACAGTAATTTTTTGTGGATGAAGTGGTGATTCGTGAAGCACATGTGGATTTTCAGCAGACCAATAACGCATATTTTGCTTATTGACGAACCCATTGAGCCAAAAATGAGCTTCGTCACTGAAGATGATTTTGCGATGAAATTCATCATCTTGGTGCATCTTCTCCAGAGCCCAATCGGAGAACGTACGTCGACTCAAATGGTCCATCGGCTTCAATTCTTGAGTCAGCTTAATCTTGTATGGGTGTAAACCCAGATCCTTACGCAAAATTCGCCATAAAGTGGTCTTGGGGATGCCCAGTTCTTGAGAACGCCGCGGAATCGACTGATTTGAATCGTTTGCTACGGACGCCTGAACGGCAGCGATATTTTCGGAACTTCGACCAGGCCGTTGTCTCACTGGCACGACAGCATCACACAATGAATAGGTAGACTCAAATTTTTGCACTAAACTTGTTATTGCTTGTCTACTAGGGCGAGAATTACGACCGAAAATTGGAGTTAACGCTTTTAAAGTTGCGGTCACCGACTCCGAATTTCGGTAGTACATTTTTATAATTTCCAAACGTTGTTCCTTCGTGTACTTTACCATAACGAAAATGTTAAGTTTACTGAAAAAAAAGAAAGCAACAATTAGATGATCAGTGAAATAGTGCGTTCACAATTTAAATTCAGAGTTGTCAAGTAGCTATTTGAAAACCCGTTATCATCTGCGTACAGAATTATTTCGCATTTTTTTAGTATATTTGGCATATCATTTATGTATATTATGAATAATAGTGCGCCTAGGATAGAACCTTGTGGGACTCCAAATTCATTGTTTACTTCTTTTGATTTTATACCATTCACCTTTGTAATTTGCCTTCTATTAGTAAGATATGATTTAAACCAATTTAATTCAACTTCTCTTATACCATACATATATAATTTCCGAATCAGTATTTCTCTATCAATTGTCTCAAATGCTCTTTTAAAATCCAAAAACATTGCCATTATTTTTTTCTTTCTATCTACAAATTTCCATCTGTTTATCACATAATTAACCGTTGTTTCGCATGAGAACTTTTTTCTAAATCCAGATTGATATTTTGAAAATAAGTTTTGTTGTTCCATATATGTTTCCAGTTGTTCCTTAATAATTTTTTCGATGACTTTTTCATATGTTTTAAGAGTGTTTATTGGTCGGAACTCGTCACATTTATTTGTTCTTGCAATTTTCTCTATTGGTGTTACCATTGAGTATTTCCAGCTATCTGGAAAAATTCCTGTTTCAAGTGATCTATTTATTATATCACGCATCGGTTCTCCTATAATATTCCAATTATCTATAATAAGTTTAATTGTAATATTATTGAAATCTGGTTTACTTTTCATATTTTTACAAATATTTTTAAGTTCTTGAATTGTTATTGCACGGAATCTAAATCTATTCGTTATCACAGGTATATTGTTTATATATTGCACATTTTCTATTGTATTATTAATTGACTTAATACTATTTACAAAATAATGGTTAAATTGGGTGGCAATTTGGTAGTTATTTTTATATTCTATTTGATTAAATATAACATTTTTTATCACAGTTTTATTTTTCTTAAGGACTAAGTCTTTGATTTGTCTCCACATTTGTTTCTGATTTTTGGCATTTTTTATTTTTCTATTAATGTAATTGTTCTTCTCAACTTTTATTTTGGTTTTATATGTATTTCTAATTATCTTATAATTGCTCCATGCTTCTACTGTATTTTCTGTCTTAGCTATTTCATATTTAATAATTTTTTCTTTCTTCAATAGTTTAAGTTCCCTGTTATACCATTTGTTGACGTTATTTTTTGTGTTTTTTATTATTTTTTGTATGTAAATTTCTTTATAGTGTTTTCAATGGCCGAGTCAAAATTATAAACTTTATTATTTAAATCATCGTTCTCATAATTTCTTAATATTGTACTAATTTCTTGATTAAAAAGCGTTTTATTATATTTAAATATTTCGATTTCTTGTTGTAACTATCTTTAGATGTTATTAAAACAAAATCATTTTTGTAAAAATTAATATACGAGTTAAGTCGTTTGTACTGATTTGTTTTAAAACTTCAATATAAAATGATTGGCAATTTTTTTAGTAAATCATATTTGTCATGTGGAATGTCACTTTTCTATCCACATGTGTTTTCATGTGTATGTCAAAAATTGAGTTTCACATACGGTTTATAATTTACATGTTCAAATGTTGGTATGTCAGTTACATTTGACATAACCTATCAAAAAAAAATCTTAAAACAGCTGATATGGTAAAACTTATTCCGCGGGTTATACAAGTATTCCTTCTCTTGCCACATTTCGATCAACTGTAGAACCGCTTCTTTGCACCAGTCATACTTTAACAACATAAAAATAACTATAAAAATTGCAATAAAAAAATACATATGTAGGTACTTACTTTTGTTAACTACTTTTCAATTTTTCCCTCCATTTTCAATAATAAATTTGTATAGTTTTTTTTTTGTATTTTTGTTTTACATTTATAAATTATATTTATTAAAATTTTAATTAATTTTTGCCGCCACAAAATTTTTGTTATAAAAAACAGCTGATGTCAGATGGTTTGTCACTTGAAAATAGAACACGTTCTAAATAAAAAATGTCATGTGTATTGCACACATAGAAATAACACATGATATTGTTTGAAGGTGTTCAGACTATATGTACAAATTTGACATGCGAAAAAGTGACAGTCCACATGACAAATACACATAATGTGAACACACCTTTAAAAACTACGTATCAGAGATCAGTTATGAGTACTGAAAAAGTGAGTATACTTGAATCATGACTTATAATTTGTCGTATGTATACGTACTCATACTTGTCTCAATATCATCAAACCAATATTCATATTTAAAGTTTGAAGTACTCATTATATTCAGATTTAATCTCATGTATGATGTTGTTTATTTTGACTCTCCTTAACTCAATGTACGTAGACGATAAAAAAAATAAGTATGACTCGCATACACTCATGTGTCGTTAATTTTTTACAGCCTGCTTATAAAAATTATATAAAATTTATATTTTCCAAACGTAAAAGCTCCAAGTATACAGCGCCAATAAAGCTCTTTAATTTGAGTTTTTATTTAAAATAAATCCCCTGAAGATGAGCAACGAAGTTGTCTC
This sequence comes from Bellardia pandia, assembly GCA_916048285.2. Lineage (NCBI taxonomy): Eukaryota > Metazoa > Arthropoda > Insecta > Diptera > Calliphoridae > Bellardia > Bellardia pandia. Next base: position 69,328,824 of record OU696533.1, read on the forward strand.
GAAATATTGGGAATAGAAATAAAAATAAAAATATTAAAAATTAAAAGAGGCAAAATTGTTTTTTTAATATTTTAATGACCTCAATCAATTATAAATAACATTTATATTTTCCTCAATATGTTTTCCTATAAACTTACTTGTATGTTTTTATATTTCTTTTTTACTTATTTTGTATAAATACCTAACGGAATATGCTGAAATTTTTTTTCAATGACTCAACTGAGTTGAATACTTTATGAGTATGTGAGTATTTTTCTTAAAATGTAAATCTTAATACCGTTGTTTATGAATCAAACATATTGGGAATGGTATGAGCTCAAAGTCGGCGTAGTACTCATACGTATATCCACCCGCATTTATAAGTCAACGTTGTTGTGAGTTTGAGTAACTCAGAATAATTAAATTTCAATGATGTAAAACCACTTATACTTAAAATGTTATGAGTAGCTGTGAATCGTAAAAAAACGATTCATTGCCGATCTCTGCTACGTATCCAGGTCTATAAAATGAGTGTTGCCACTTCACCATTTAAATGCTGTGAACAGGATATTTGAATAAATTTCAATTGCAATTTATGATTCGTTAAATATAGGCATGATTAAACCTCAGTACGTATAGGTACAATATACCTATTTGAAATTTAAAAAATAACGAAGAATCAAAATATTGCGATTTCTACAAAAGTTTAAGCAATTGTTTTTGGTAAATAACTGCGATTTATTAATAGTTTATCCTAGTGAATGGCATGAAATGATAATAATCGATTTTCGGTTATTCGATCAACCATTTTCAACTCGTTTATTATAAGATGTATGTAACGTATGGACTCCGAAACGGCTGGGCCGATTTTGGACAAATTTTCAGGGAATCTTTAGAATATTCAGGCGGGGGACACTGTGAACTTTGATTTTCGGTCGGCGGGCGGAGGGGCGTTTAAAAATTCATTTTTCATCACTGTGTACCTTATAAGAGACCAAACATCTCGACCGATATTTTTGAAATTTTCACAGCATTTAACTGGGACTCTGGTATGATTAATAGGGTACTTTTTTGACCACGCCCACTTTTACGCCCACTTTTTTAAAATTATGTAATTGCTCCCAATGGCACTCGACTTGCAGTAAACAAAACTGAGAAATAATTTAATAGAAGCGACCATTATAACAGGAAACTATAAAGGTACAGATGTACTTTTGCTACGCATTCCAATGCTACCAACAGATTTACCATTCGATTTTAAACAATTTTTTCCTGTTCGGTTAGCGTTTGCGATGACTGTTAACAAAGTTCAAGGTTAATATCCCGTGTATATGTGTATACTACTGATGGGCAAACTAAAAATATAATGAAGCTTTGCAATAAATACATTAAAATTAAATAAATAAATATTTGTAAATATTCTGAAGGCGAAGCAGGTGATTCAAGTCGTCGTGGGAAAATAGTATTACAGTTTGATTTTTCGATTATTATACACCAAAAGTCGATTTCAGTATAGAGTTGGTAGTGTAAAATCGACCACAAAATAATCGATTTTTGAAGGCAATAATCGATTAACGACCATAATCGCAGCCGATTTATACTATGTTTCCACGGTACATGCTTCGCACTCTATTCATGCTTCATACTATGTTTCCACGACGATTTGAATCACCTACTTCGCTGTCTGAATCATGTTTATGAATCATGCTGTTTACATGACTAATAAACTTGATTCGATTTGACAGTTGTATTTAATAAACAAACAGAATAAAAACAAGTAAGAGTGCTATATTCGGCTGTGCCGAATCTTAAATACCCTACACCTAATCGTACTAAGAAATACAAAAACTTCACTGGTTATAGGACTAGCATATCCTAATTCTGTGTTTTCTATTCAGTCTTAGTGCAAATTTTATTAGTATTTGATATATTGTTTGAAAGACAATTTTACGACCAACATAATTTATGTTAAATATTTTGAAATGTCTAATTTTTACCATTTTAATTGATTTAATTACAAATTCTTACCATAATTTACAGAGTCTGTCTGATGTTCATAATAATCTTCAGTGTAATTTAACAAACAGAGTATAAAAAAGGGGTACAATTCGGTTTTAGTGATTTTGCTCAAAAAAAAAAAAAAAAAAAAAAAAAAATTAAATTAAATAGGGCTTTTTTGTTGGCGGTCACGCCTATTTTCGAGGGGGCGGGCCCGTAAAGTTGAAAATATATAGGCCTATATCTCGGGAACTACTGGGTGCTTGATAATTTGTAATACACTAAATAAAAGGTATTAAAAATACCTTTCCAACGATATATATCATGATTATAAAATGTGGACCGAATATGGGTTAAATCCGAAAAGAATATTTTTTGACCCGAATTTATTTGTTTTTTGGAAATGGTTCTTATATGGCAGCTATGAAAAATTATGGGCCGATCTTCTTAAATTTTGGAACAGTTATTTTCATGCATATGAGGATACTTCATGTCGAATTTCAATATAATAACGCTATATATACGATATATATTAGTATTAACGTGGATTTCGAGAGTGGACCTTATGTGGGGGATATTGTCAAATTTGGACCGATATTCTCAAAATCCAGTAGTTAGATTTAGGCATGTATGTAAATGATCCGTGTAAAATTTTGGATTGGTACCCTTATTTATAAGCGATTTATGAGTATTAAAGTGATTTTCGGAAGAGGGCTTTATATGGGGCATACGGGATGATTTTTGTATATACTAAAATGATCTGTGCAAAGTTTTCAGTCGGCACCGATATTTATACAATATATATGGGGAAAAATGTATTTTTCAGATGTGGTCCTTGTATGGAGCTATGACCAGTTCTGGGCCGACTACCATAAAATTTAGTACAACAATTTATTTGCCTATAAAGAGTATTTATGTGAAATTTTAGCCGTTTAACATTATTTATATCTGTTTTATACGTATTTAAGTGAATTTTGGAAGTGGACTTTATATGGGGTCTATGGTCAAACATGTACCGAACTAAACAAAAATTTCGTTTTGCGATTTCTTTTTGTATAAGACTTATTTTTGCTGAATTTTGTCTAGATATTCCAATGTTATAGGCATTTATTTATCATTAAGCCATATTTCGGGAATATATATATTTGTATGGGGGCTATAAGAAATCATGTACCGATTCTTACTATTTTCCGCACACTTTCCTCTTTTATCATAAAAACAACGTATACAAAATTTCATCGTATTATCTGCAATATATTTCAAAATATTGCAATAAAATGGACGAAAAATATCAAATTTTTATGGAGGTGGTTGTTGTTGTTGTAACAGCAGTAATTGCTGAGTTGACAGCCTTTGGCCGAGTGATATCGGGTCATTCCGGTGCGTAGAACCGGCTGTCGTGGGAATGATGGAGGTGGTCTCACATATTGGTTCATAACTCTGGTTTACCTAAACCGATTTTGCTGATTTTAAATAGCAAACTTCTCGAAAGCACTTCTGACAGAATTATTGAAGGTTTGGATCCCGAGTATATCTGGGGACTTCAAAAAACTGATTTCAACAGACAGACAGACAGACGGACATGGCTTAATCGACTTCGCTATCTATAAGGATCCAGAATATATATACTTTATAGGGTCGGAAAATTTTTTTGTGGAAATTATACACGGAATGACAAACTTATACAGTGGGGAGCAGAGGTGAGTACATGTTTTTATTTTCTGCATTTGCAGGTGCATAAAAATGGTAATAACAAAGCGATTTAAATTATTACTTTTTTATTTTATTTATTAATTAGTGGATTAAAATAATGATCTTAAAACAAAACAAAACAAAAAAACTACGTATTCAGGGAACAAACTAAATTAAATAAAATTAAATCTTATGTACTCAGTTTTGCACTTTCAGGAAACAAAAAAACTTTTAAATTTTTAGTACTTAGTCCACTGCACTTTATTTTTTAATACACTATTCATGCGATTGGGCATACTTTCAACCAACTTTTGGATAATTTCATGTGGAATTCCCTGCCACTCCAGCTCCACACGTTGCCACAACTCAGCGAAGTTCGACGGAGCTGTTCAATACTGTCCCAACCGTCTTTTCACAATTTACCACAAATTTTCAATTGGATTGAGGTCGGGACTTTGCGGAGGCCACTGCATCAATTGAAATGTTTGCCCATTCAACCATTCCTTAACGATTTTCGAGGTGTGTTTTGGGTCTCCATCCTGTTGAAACACAACTTCTTACTCAGGGTATGCGCTCAGATCTACAAAATCGGGCAGTTGAATCTGCAATATTTTTAAATAGTCTTCTTTTCTCATGATTTCATAAATTTTTTGTAATCTACCAACATGCCACAATGTAAAGTAACCCCAAACCATGATGATGCTTTACAATCTGTTTAACATGGTGTCGTTGTATACTCTCCCGCTGTCGACGCCAATAATACTTTTTACCGTCAGATTGATATCGGTTAAACTTGGATTTATCTGACCATATTACGCGTTTCCAGTCATCAACAGTCCAATCTTTGTGTAGTCTGTCGAATTTTAAACGTGCTGAAACATTTTTAGCTGACAGTGCTGGTTTAGGTTTTTTACAGCTGAGATGTATCCAATATTGTGTAGCGCCCTTCTTGCTGTACATCGGCTAACATTTTTATTTATTGCTCAGGAAGCTTCTTTTAGGACTAAAGACGTGTCTGCTCTCATTTTTCTCACTATAGGGCGTGCGTCTCCATCAGATAATAATCGTTGGCGACTGAAAACCTGTCTTTAGGAGCTACATTTCGCCGTTTTAACACTCTAACAACTACTGATTGGCTTATATTAAGCTCTTTTGCTATCATAGGTGACGAGAAGTCATCCTTTGTTTTATTTATTATCAAATTTTCCACGGCTATCGATAGTTTCTTCATTTTTCAAAAAATATTAACTTTTACTTTTTTAAATTAAAAAAAACGACGTTTTTGGAACACGGAGTTATTCAATTAATATTTATAACTAAAATTCATACTGACAAAATTAAATATTGCAGCAACAAATTTAAAAACTTAATTTCAAATAACGGTAAATTAATAAATGTTTCAATTATTTGGTGTGAGCAAAACTGAGTACATACAAGTTGTTTTGTTGTTATTTAAATTACAATCTTGTTTTATTGGGCTTTTATTTCTCTTATTAAGAATTATGTAAAGAACTAAATAAGAATTAAAATAGAAAAAGAAATTTAAAAATCGCTCCATTATTACCATTTTTATGATCTTTACAATGCAGAAAATACAAACATGTACTCACCTCTGCTCCCCACTGTATATACCCTTCTCACGATGGTGAAGGGTATAAAAACAGAATTTACAATTTGTGGAAAATAATTTTTCTTAATGGACAAAAAAAGTGAGTGGAAATTAGTTAGCTTATTTGAAAAAAAAACATACATTCGTAAGTACTTTCTTTACTTCCAGCAACAAGAAAATAATTTGCTTTGATTACAATAATATTAAATTTTTACAGCTATTGTAGATAAACTTGCGATAAAAATTGAGAAAGTGAAAATTTTCGAGCTTCGCAAGTAGATTCAATATAAATCTACTTGATTCGCTCTTAAAATTTTGTATGGTGAAGCAAGTTGTTTCGCTCATGATTGGGGTGTGAAGCATGAATAGAGAGCGAAGCATGTACCGTGGAAACATAGTATCATACCCCAATCATGAGCGAAACAACTTGCTTCACCATCAGTGTGACCAGATTTTGAAATACTACAAAGCTAAATCACGTTTGAAAAAAAGCTAAAAAGCAAATTAAAAGCCAAAAACTAAAGCTAAATTATTATATAGCTTTTTATAGTCACTTTTCATGATTTCGATATTTTTAATTTTTAAATAGTATTTATATATATTATATAGGTATATATGTACTTACGTCCTTATTCATAAAAAATTATTCAGGTCTCTGTAGAGCTTATTTGACAAATATTGCATAAAAAGAAAGCCTTTAATAAATCTAAACCATTTTGTATGAATAAAAGCTAGTTTCTGGGATAAAGATAATCTACATTTTTCGCTTAAACCTAGATTAAACTAAAAATTGTGTTTCTCAGTTATTATTTATTTGATATATAATCTAGGTTTAACTGAGCATCATTGGTGAGTTAAACCTAGATATAAAATGTCAAAATACAAACAGCTGAAAAATAAAATAAACAATTCAACAATTGAAAAGAAATTTACGACATTTTTACAAAAATTAAAAAAAAAAATGGATTATTCTAGTGATGCTGAGGATTTAAGTGATTCAAACACATATACATAATAACTTAAATATGTCAATTGTTAGAAAGATACGAACAATAAGGACACGTCGAAATCATTTCTGCATTTATACCGATGCCGAATTCTTTCAAAAATTTCGCTTAACAAAACAATCCGCATATAATGTTTTAGAACTAATTGGACCACACATTAAATTCTTTTTTTAATTTTTTCAAAGCTAAAATTTTCAAATACTCTTATTGACGCGGTTGCTTTTTTTCGAAAATTTAAGATATTGCCATATTTATATAAAAAATTAGGAGGAATGCCATATGTATTTTGACTGAACAGTACGGCAATGCTAACAAAATTGACAGGAGGTAATCCACTACTGAGAAACACAATCAGTAGTTAAATCCCGGCAAAATATATTTGAGGCTTAATATAACAGTGTGTTAAGCTGAGTTTAACTGACAAGTAAAAAACTAGCTCTAAGGTAGTTAATATAATATATATTTTTGCTTCATTTAAATTAAAAATATTGAATCAGTAACAATATAAAATCATTTATTAATAAAAAATTCTGTTCAAAAACATAAAAACAAACGAAAATTTTTTCAACTAAAACTAAACAGTCTTATCAGGGAGAAAAATATCTTAAAACTATAAAAAAAAAACAGCTTTTCAAAAGCATCCTAGGATAATATGCGAAAAACATATTATCATTTATTTAACCTTTTAAGCCCACATCTGATGTATAGAAGTGAATTCATGGTGTTTAGAGAAAATCTGTTTCTAATTTTAGTTTTAATTAAATTCATACCACTGAATACGCGATCAACTTCTGCGTTACTGAAAGGCAAAACTAGAAATTTCATCACAAAAGTTGACAGTTCTCTAAAAGGGTTTTCGTTCATTGCGTTTTTGTACTCAATCCAAAATTCTGTAGTTGTCTTTTGGTTTGTCAAATCAAAGGTATTTAATTTTTGCCATTGTAATTCCAAAAGAGTAATATCATCTATGCTAAAACTTGACATTTCTTTAAAATTTTCATACAATTTACTTTTTGTATTGCTCAGACTATTTTGTAATGAAAAGAATTGGGTGTTTTGCAAAGTTAAAAAAATTTATTTGGCAAACGTTTGAAATATAAATTAATTAAAAAAGGCTAAAAAAAGCTAAATGAAATATTTCAAGCTAAACGTTAAAAAATAAAGCTAAATTTAGCTCGAAAAAAGATAATATGGCCACGCATACCATACAAAATTTTAATAATGTTTAATGTTTCCACGGTTCGCTCTATGCATGCTTCCCACCCCAATCATGTGCAAAACAACTTTCTTCACCATACAAAATTTTAAGAGCGAAGCACGAAAAATTGCACTCTAATTTTTATCGCAAGTATATATGCACTAGCTGTAAAAATTTAATATTGTAAACAAAGCAAATTATTTTCTTGTTGCTGGAAGTAAATACGTACGAATGTATGTTTTTTTTTGGCTGAATTTCAGTTTATGGGGGACACCCCTAGAGAAAAAATCTAAATATGCCATCCCCTTCAGAATGTTCCCAGGAGTACGAAAATCATAATGAAAAAGGGGGCTCACGCCCCCTATGGGCGTGGCAGTCGAAAAACGACCCGGCCCACCTACGTAGACAATATGGGTATCAAATGAAAGCTAATGTCTTCACGATTCCAAAAATAGCCATAGTTGCCAGATCGGGCGGTTTTTGCAGCCGATACGGCCATTTTTGTTAAATAGGGGCGGGGGTGAAAAACGACCCATGCCACCTACTTAGGCAATATTGGTATCAAATGAAAGGAAATGTCTTCACGATTCCAAAAATACCCGTAGTTGCCAGATCGTCCAGAATTTGAGGAAGATATGTTAATTTTTATAAAATGGGGGAAGGACTTTTTTTGTTTATTTCTTTTTAGCTCGGCCAGAGGCCGAGCACTCGAGATCCCCGCCGTCTAGAATTAAGACATACTGGAGTTAAAAACCCCTAAGCCCGGCCATGGGCCGGTCACGCAAAAAAAAAAAAAAAAATTTCCCCACCCCAAATTTTGCCAAAATGGCCATATCGGCTACAAAAATCGCCCGATCTGGCAACTACGGCTATTTTTGGAATCGTGAAGACATTAGCTTTCATTTGATACCCATATTGTCTACGTAGGTGCGCCGGGTCGTTTTTCGACTGCCACGCCCATAGGGGGCGTGAGCCCCCTTATTCATTATGATTTTCGCACTCCTGGGGTCATTTAAGGGGGCGTGGCATTTTTTTTTTTCCCCCCAGGGGTGTCCCCCATAAACTGAAATTTTGCCTTTTTTTTTTTCAAATAAGCTAACTAATTTCCACTCACTTTTCTGTCCATTAAAAAAAATTATTTTCCACAAATTGTAAATTCTGTTTTGTTTATTAAAAACAACTGTCAAATCGAATCAAGTTTATTAGTCATGTAAACAGCATGATTCATAAACATGATTCAGAAAGCGAAGCAGGTGATTCAAGTCGTCGTGGAAACATAGTATTACCATTCACTAGTTTATCTGATTCTTTTTGTGTGGCAGATAAAAACTCAATCCTGAAAAGAAGTATTTTCCAAAGTCGTTTATCGACATAACCTGGATATAATAAACTTGTCGACCAGCCAAATGCCAGCCAGCCAAATTATTCGTAAAGAAAAGTTTAATAGTATATATATTTTGATGATGAATGGCTGTCTATTACTTTTAATATTTGCTAAGTTGTGATTTAACGTGCAAGTATGATATTTTTAAAAAATTTTAATTTATAATTAATTATTAAATATTTTTTCAATTCAACCTAAGAATGAAAAGGCAAGGTAATTTGTATGACTTTTTAAGCAAATCGAAAAAAATTTCTAATAACGAGACTGAACAGCAAGCTGCGAACATTAATAATTCTAATTACGCGAAACAGATACAAAAAAACTATGAAAAAGCTGGAACGTCCCGTGATGCAGCAGAAAAATCAATTCAATGAGCTGACAAGTTATTACACTCAAACCTCGTTTTATGCGATTGATCCGTTCCAGAGAAAATCGCATAAAACAAATTCGCATAAAACGATACACTACCTCCATACTAAAATTAATGATTCGTCCCTGAATTTTGAAAAAAACGCATAAATTCAAAGTAAAGCATTACAACTCAAACAAAATCGCATAAAAAAAGTCAACAAAAAAGTAATTCATTTATTAAAAAAACAAATAAACATCAATTCACTACGTACTTCAAAAAGAAAAAAACTATTTGCATTGAAGAAATAAATTATATGTACCTATCTTATAATTAGAATCACTAATATGGCGTGTGCCGAGTTTCTGAATTGGCTCTATATCGCTTTCATCACTAGAGGAAACAAACACATCTCATTCCCACGACAGCCGGTTCTACGCACCGGAATGACCCGAATTTATTCGGCCAAGGGCTGTCAACATCAGCAACAACTATTTATTTTTAAAATCGGAGCAACATCTTCCGGCATTGTTGCTCCAAATCCTTTTGGTCCGTGCCGGAATTGAAATAAATCCCGGACCATGGTTCTGCACAGTATGCCAGAACAGACTGCACCACATGTCCACCCAATTAAGGTGCAACTCCTGTATGGGCTGGTGTCACCTCAGAAATTGCTCCGGACTTAATAACGAAAGGGAGTGGTCAATAAATTTCGTCGCCCCATGCTGCCAACGACGAAACTCATCAGCGTCATCTACATCGTCATCATCAAGCTCATACGCTACGCCACCACCCTCCCCAGCACAATCACAATTACTGCAGCAACAACAACATCTACAACAGCAGATACCACCATCGCCGTTAACACCTGTGATTGCTTTCCGGAGACCTGGGGCGATATCCATATTGCAGTTCAACTGCAATGGCCTCCAAAGTAAAGTAGCCGAGATAACTAGATTTATGCAACAAAACAACATCATGGTCGCTGCGGTCCAGGAGACAAAACTGACGAACAATTCCAGTCTGCTCAGTTGTATCGGATACAATATTCTCCGAAAGACCGCACCAGAGGTTACGGTGGAGGCATCGCATTCATAATACACAATACCGTGCAGTATAGAGTTCTATCTCTTGATCTTGACACTGGAGACCAATACCTCGAAGCTCAAGGTATTGCGGTCAAATCAGGAGATACGGAGTTGGAGCTCTATAATGTCTACGTTCCGCCAGTAGCCAGCTGTCCAACAGGCTACCGCCCCGACATTAGGACTTTCCTATATGGCAATACACGCCTAGTGCTTGGGGACTTTAAAGCGCACCACCAACTTTGGCACTCTAATCTAGGGGAAGACCAAAGGGGTACGTCGTTAGCGGAACAAATTGACGAATCTGACTTCTGCACACTGAATGATGATGCCCCCACACGGATTATGGGAAACTGCGCAAGCTCACCAGACATCACCATAGCGAGTCCTGGTCTGATCAACTACGCAACCTGGCGAGCAGTAGTTACTCTAGGATCAGATCATCTACCCATAATCATTTGTCTGGATCGACCCAATGATTTCATCGTTTCTGAACGCCGTACTTACATCAACCAGAAGAAAGCAGACTGGCACGGCTTCAGAAACTTCACTGATCACATCTTTAATGGTCTTCTTACACCTTCCAATATACACCAATCAGAAAGGAAATTTCGCGAAACCATCACAGCAGCAGCCGCTCGCTACATTCCAGCTGGTCGATTATCAGTAGTTCGCCCGAACTTCCCAGCAGAAGCAGCGGAACTAGCAGATGAGCGTGATGAGATCCGAAATACCAACCCTGACGATCCAAGAATCGCACAGCTGAATCGCAACATCAGCAGGTTGGTAAATGAGGACAAACGGAAAAAATGGTTAGACCATTTAAAGAACTGCAACTTAAGTTCAGGAGTTGGTAAGTTGTGGTCAACAGTCAGATCTCTCTCCAACCCAATGAAGAAGGATGACAGAGTCGCGATTAAGTTTGCTGACAACACAATATCAGACCCTGAACGGTGCTCGCGAGCGTTCTGCCGACAATTTATTGAGCACCCCGAGAGAGACAAGGCGAAACGAAGTGTTGTACGTAAACTACGCAACCTTCCAGTCTCAGACATACCACAACTATTCACATCAACTGAAGTTGCAGAGGTCATCAATGCAGCTAAACCATCCAAAGCTATTGGCCCAGACGGTATATCCATGCTGATGTTAAAACACCTTGGCGAGCGGGGAGTCGAGTATCTGACGTCGGTTCTTAACCTGTCAGTAAGAAGCCTGATAATACCTAATGCCTTGAAAAAAGGTAGAGTTATCCCCATCCTAAAACCGGGGAAAGTTGCGACTGAGGGAACATCCTACAGGCCGATTTCTCTTTTATCACCGGTCGCAAAAACTCTAGAGGCTCTCCTCCTCCCCCAGCTAACCCGACACCTACCAGCAGCACGTCACTAGCATGGATTCCGCAAAATGCACAGTACCACCACAGCATTAACAGCCATTACCACTCAGATCTCACAGGGCTTGAACCAGCAGAGACCCTGTGAAAGGACGATCCTCGTTGCGCTCGATCTATCGAAAGCTTTCGATATCGTCAGCCACGCTACCCTCTTCCAAGACATCCTGCATTCCACAATGCCCAACTATACGAAGAGATGGATCGTGAACTATCTGAGTGGCCGTCAATCGTTCGTTGAGTTTAGAGACAAACGCTCACAACCTCGCAGAGTTAAACAAGGAGTTCCTCAGGGCGGGGTCCTGTCGCCACTTCTGTTTAACTTCTACATCTCTAAACTCCCCACACCTCCACAGGGAGTGGAAGTGATATCATACGCGGACGATTGCACAATAATGGCAACAGGCCACAACATTGATGACTTATGTGATCAAGTGAACAGTTATCTCAGTGAAATACACGCTTTCTTCACTGCAAGGAACCTGCAACTATCACCAGCGAAGTCTTCAGCAACACTCTTCACCACCTGGACGAAGGAGGTAAAAATTAATCTTGGCATAGAAGTCGACGGCACACAAATTCCGACAGTGAACCACCCAAAAATCTTGGGAGTCACGTTTGATAGCCTGTTTACCTCCTCAGCTCACGCCACTGCAATCACGCACAAACTGCGAAGTAGAAATAAGGTACTTAAAGCGCTAGCCGGCAGCACTTGGGGTATGGATAAAGAAACCTTATTGGCTACGTATAAAACGATTGGCCGGTCAGTGGTAAACTACGCTGCCCCAGTGTGGTCACCTTCGTTGAGTGATACCCAGTGGAGAAACAGACAAAGCTGCCAAAATGCCGCCTTACGCACCATCACAGGCTGCATGCAAATAACCTCTGAACACCATCTACATGAGGAAACGAAGGTTCTACCCGTAAAGGAACATAATGTCATGCTGACAAAACAGTTCCTCCTGGGATGTCATCGGAGGAATCACCCATGCTTTAACATCACACAGCTGGAGTCTCCCCCGAGGCATGTCAGGAAGGACCTTCGAATAAACGACCAAAACATACGAAGATATACACAGGATCCACTAGATCAAAACTCGTATGTAGCAGCTTTGAACGACATTCACAGAGATGCCATCCATACCACGGTCGCAGGATACCGCATGAATGTTGTACTTGGAGGCCGCCCACCGCCCATTGCAGATACCGAACAACAACTGCCACGAAATACAAGAGTAGTTCTGGCACAACTGAGATCGGGATGGAGCAATAGACTTAACGCCTTTTGGTCCCGCATAGACCGTGCCGTCCCCAACCTATGCCCTGCATGTGGCCAGGGTCCTCACGACACCAACCACATCTTTAATGGCCCAGCCAACCACACTTCACTTTGTCCAATGGATTTATGGACCAATCCAGTAGAAGTTGCCCAGTTTCTTGGTCTGGACCTTACTGCAGAACCCCCGGATTAAAAAATTAAGAATGAATTAGTTCTAGCTGTTACAACAACAACAACAAGAGTAGTTCTGGCACAACTGAGATCGGGATGGAGCAATAGACTTAACGCCTTTTGGTCCCGCATAGACCGTGCCGTCCCCAACCTATGCCCTGCATGTGTCCAAGGTCCTCACGACACCAACCACATCTTTAATTGCCCAGCCAACCACACTTCACTTTGTCCAATAGACTTGTGGACCAATCCAGTAGAAGTTGCCCAGTTTCTTGGTCTGGACCTTACTGCAGAACCCCCGGATTAAAAAATTAAGAATGAATTAGTTCTAGCTGTTACAACAACAACAACAAACACATCGCATAAAAAAAATCGCATAAAACGAAGTTTGAGTATACATTTTTGGAATGACAAACAATTGAATTATTTTAAAACTAAATACGAGTGGCTTAATATTGTTAGCGATGGAAATGTGGGATGTGAGTGGTGTTCGAAAGTAGAATCGTTTAATTTGGCAAGTGCTAAACATCTACACATTTCAGAAGAGTGGAAATCATCTTCTGTCAAAGCTCATGGTTTGAACAAAGAAATTTTACAAGCATCAATAAGAAAAAAATTGAAGGAACACATTGAATCCGTTTCACATAAGAAAGCTGGGGAAATAATAAAAATTGGTGAACAAAATATAATTTCCAAAACTTTCGATGTGGCTAATGAAAAGTATTTAAACAGCACAGTGAACATTTTTAATACTATATACATATTTCATAATTAAAAACAGCAGGCCCATTCAGTGATTTTAAAAAATTAATTGATTTACAGAAAAAAAAACAACGTAGATTTGGGATTTGCATTACATTCAAGATTTATAGTTTCACTTGTCGCAAAGCTTATCTCTACAGAAATAAGAAGAACTATATTTGAAAAACTGATAAATGCAGGAAGTAAAATTTCAATTATCATTGATGAAGCTTCAACTATTTCACACAAAAGCGTTTTAATAATTTATTTGAAATCTGAAGTTCAAGATTGCGAAGATAGTGTAACAATTTTTATTGATCTGATCGAATTAGAAGGAACAACATCAGAAATAATTTTTAATACCTTAATATCAGTTCTCGAAAAACATGGTTTTAATGAAAAATATTTACATGAAAATCTTATTGGATTTTGCTCAGACGGTGCTAGTGTAATGTTAGGAAGAAAGGCTGGAGTTTCTGCAAAACTTTCCAGGTATTAGCATTTGTCATTGTTTAGCTCATCGTATTCAGTTAACTCTAGATGATGTTATCAAAGAAGTAAATGAAGTAAATAACTTTAGATATTTTCTCGATAAACTTTATTCATATTATCATACTTCAAATAAACATCAGAGAGAATTAAATAATGTTTCTAAAGAACTTGGAACTGAAGTACACAAAATAAGACGAATGTTTGGTCCTCGATGGGCAGCCTGTAGCGCTAGAACCGCCAAAGCAGTTTGGCAATCATATCAGTCTTTGTATATTCACTTTACTCAATATAAAGAAATTGGCCTAATGTCATATTTTAAAAATGAAAACTTTTTGAAAGATTTAGGTTTAATAAACGACATATTACAAGAAATTTCTGTACTTTGTACAGCTTTACAAGAAAGAAATATTTCAATATTTAGAGCTGATAGATTGATAAGGTGAACAATAAATATATTTCAACATTTAAAAGTAAATAAAGGATCATATGAAAAAGAAGCAGATCACATTATTGAAACAAAGAAATACAATATTCCATTTGAAATCAATAGAAAAAAACATCAATTGTGGTTTCGAGAGATAAGTTTTTTGATTGTTTAGAAAAACATATGAAAAGGCGTTTGCTGTTTGATGATCAAGATGAAAAGTATAATAATCTCTTAAATTGCTTTAGTTTATTAAATCCAGAAACATGGCCGGGTGATATCTTTGAAGCATCGTGGATTGAAGGTGAAAATACATTAAAAATGTTAAATAAGATAACCAAATACATCATTCCAGTTACCGATTTTCGAGATTTTGTCGATATGAGAGATTTAGAATATAAAAATATTAATAATACTATTTTGAGAGCTAAAAGGATTTTAAATTTAATTGCTGTTAATTCCGCCGAAGCTGAAAGAGGATTCAGCACAATGAATAATATAATTTATGACAAGAGAAATTTTTTACTAATAGAAACAACAAGTCATTTAATGACAATAAATTTAATCGGAAAATCTGTTGAAGATTTTGATGCTATACCCTATGTTAAATTATGGTTGCGACAAGGGCATCATCTGGCAAGTGACAAACGTGTTAAAGAATCAGTTCCTATTTTGCCCAGCCAAAATCAAAATTTAATTTGGCAATTATTAAATTAGATATTAAATATAATGTACATATTTTGTTTTTCTTGTGTAAATAAATAATTAAATATGTATGAGTAAATATATATATGGGGGATTTTATCTCAAGTGGGTCAACTTTTGCAATCATATAACTAACGTTATAACTAATTACCTATTGTATTTAGAAAATTTTGTTTTCGATAGCGTTTTCTTCAATCTTTTGAGAAAAAATAAAAAATTTGTTTGACTTTTGTTTTGCAAAACCAAAACTATTTTTTGTTAAAAACGTAACTTTTTTTTGATTAATTGAAAGTTTATATCATTTCCTTCAAGAAGCTTGTGGTCTGTTAGTGGGATGCGACTTTAAAATTTTCGCTATTTTTATCAAAATTTGATAAAAATACAATTTTTTTAAGCGAACCGGTTGTTAAATATTTCGAATATCACCACTGTGTATATGGATACCTATTATGTATATGTAATACCAAATGTGGAATCAATATAGTCATATAAATTTTGATATATTGAATTTTTTAAGTTCATTGATAAATTATAGAACTAAAAATATTAAAATCTGACGGAAAAATTTTTTGAATTCTCTGTTTTTAAAAAGTCCAGCTTCTAAAGCAAATTTTCTGTATTGATTTCAAAAATGTAATAAAATTAAAGAATATAATTTAAAATACCATAAAAAAAACAAATTAACCTTATATCAAAGAATTTTCCAACGAAGTATAATGCAACTTGTTATCAACAATGTGTCAATTTATATACATACATATGTATTTTTAACTCAACTTATTGAAAAAATTGTATATAATTAAATATTTATTAATTGCCAAGATATTAAGCCAATTTTTCATTAAAATCGTTGTCACAAAATCACGGTCCTTTCCTAGTAGGTAGGTAGGTATGTATGTATATATTTTTACATTTGGAAACTTTCGTTTCGGAAATATTTAATTCATTTACACTTTATTCAACGATTAATCAAGTAAGTTGTATTTGAATAACATCCCTACTACATATGTACCTACAATACAATACTATGCTGCGTGTATATAAAAACTTTTAACAAGTGTATGCGCATGATCATTTCATACTATGGACATACATGCATACTAAAAATGTACATATTAATGACGTCGTACAGTAGATTCATATGCACGTAAATCTATTGATTATTAGAAGGAAGCTATAAAAAATGTAGAAAATATAGAACCTACATGAATATAAAACATCGTAGTAGAAAAGAGGAGACACCCACCGTTTAATTATGAAATTAATTTTACAATCAAATATACATACCTATATCGATATGTATTAATTGTAAATATTTATGAATTTTTTTTCCTATTTTCAATTTTAGATTTTATTACTGATCGTTTCAATCTTATCACAAGTTACTATTTATTTAAACGTAGGTATACACGTATTCATACGTATGTATTTATATTTTTAAATCATGTTAAGTGTATAAAGTGTCTCATAGACTGGTTGTGATTATATTTATATTATATACAACAACAAAAAACACATGCGGATACAATATACGAATTGTTAAGTTTGTTTTTGTTTTTTACTGTTGAGCTTAGAATCTATGGCATTTTTTTAAGTATGACTCATTTATTCCAGTCATGTCAGCTGGCTTCTCTCAGAGATTCAATTAATTCCGCAAAATAAACAATAACGATAATTTTGTGTTTGTAAACTTATTATAAAGGTAAATAGAGAGCATCAATAACAACTTGTAGGTATATGTTTTGATTAGTAATATTTAAAACATTTTGAATTCATTTATAAAATTAAAATAAATTTTAAATATATCTATTAATAACGACACTGACATCATAAGGAACGAAAAAAAGATTTAGTAATAAGCAAAGTCAAATTTTAATATAAAAAACTTGGGGTTTCTACATAAAGGTAAAATCGATTTAATCATAAGATAACAAACCAAAAATTCAAACGATTTTGTCGCAACCGAAATTATAGATGCATTTAAAAATCTTTACATTTCAATTGCTCCATAATATTATCGATTATATAAATAATAAATATGAACTTCGTTTAGAGAGGATGATTTCTGTCAAAACTTTTAGTTTAGAATCACTCCGTCCGATAGTTATTTTTAGATACTTTTTTGTACGCTTTGTCATAAAATATTAAATTCACACAGGTTATGAATGTAAAGGGGTTTTTAACAAGTACTTTGTTTTTTAGCAGGGGCATATTGGAATAACATAAAAAAAGTTTTGAAATTTTACTTGTTAACATATCAGTAGTAGAAGATTTGACAATTGTTACAATGTCATGAAATGAAAAATTTGTAAAAATATAAAAAAAAAAATCGAAATTCTCAAACAGTTATCTGATTTAATTTAAATACATACTGGGCATTCGGAAAGTTCATTTCTACCAACATAAGGGCATCGTTTTAATTCCATATGTTTTAGAGATTACAGATTATTAAATACAACTTAACACGAAAGCAAGTGGAGATATAATTTTAAACTATTTAAAACCACCCGAACTGAAGTTGTATACAAATTTCGAATGAGGTTTATGTGCGCGAGAATTTATGTACCAAGATAGAAAGTTTAACACTAGAAAGGCTGAAACTTATTATATAGTTACGTTGCTCAAAAGCAAATTGGGTAAAAAAAATTTTTTAGTTTGGCCCATGTCTGACCATAGACCCCATATGAAGTCCAGCTCTAAAATGTAATTAAATACGTATAAGTCTGGCATATACATATAAATATATATATTGTTACCAGGTTAAAATTCGACGAAAATAATTCTTATAGGTATATAAATTGTTTTACTAAATTTTGTGGTGGTCGGCCCTTAATTGGGCATTGCTCCCACGTAAGGAACATATCCGAAAAAGTAATTATTTTTTATATATATCTTTATATATATCATTAACATATACAGAAAAATCATACTACAGAAATTTGTGAATTTTTGTCTATATTTGACCATATTCACAATATGAAGCATTCTTCCAAAAATCACTTCAACACTCATAAATATTTCATAAATAAATAACGATACCGATCCAAAATTTTACACGGGGCACTTGCATACTATGTATGTATATGCCAAAATTAAACTGCTGGATTTTGAAAAAAATCGGTCCATATTTGACCATATCCCCCATATAAGGTCTACTTCCGAAATTAACGTTAATACTAATATGTATCTGAAATGTACTATTATTATATTGAAATTCATATTTCATATACATATGTATAAAATTCTCTGTTTCGAAATCGGCCAATGTTTTGTAATTGTTCATAAACGTACCACTTCCGAAAAACAAGTTAACCCTCAATAATGTCTGATAAATATCTATATCGAATCAACATTTTGTACGGATCAGAAATTGTATCATTTTGGTTATACAGCGTTCATAAAAATAGGAGGAAGCCAATTGAAAATCAAGAATTTAATTTTAAATAAAAAAACATTGTTTAATTCAATTTTTTTTACTGTAATATAATGTTTTTACTGTAATATAATCCTAAATTATTTAAATTATTCATTAATTAAATAAAGCTTTTAACAAGTTAGTAACAGGAAGTTAAATAAAAATATGTCTTAAATGTGTTGTTCAAAATAATAGGAGTATTTAGTTTTCATTAATATTTAGTATTAAAAAAGTTAAAAATGCTTATGATTATTATTGGAAACTTTAAATACGACTAGTATTTTGTAGAATAGCCATTACTTTTTATTACTGCAGCACATCTGCGAGGCATGGAGTCAACTAGATCCTGGCATCGTTTCAGTGGAATTTGAATCCACCCATCTTGCACTACAGACCACATCTCAGCTGCATTTGACGGGTTTCGTTCGGCAACATATTTTTTAACTTCCTCCCATAGATGTTCTATGGAGTTTAAGTCTGGGGATTGAGCAGGCCATGACATAACATCCACAACGTTGACACGAAACCACTCCTTTGCCAATTTGCTGGTATATTTTGGGTCATTGTCTTGTTGGAAGACCAATTTAATCGGCATATTCCACTCTGAATATGGCAGCATTATTCTATCCAATATTTTCAAGTACACTTTTTGGTCCATAATGCCTTTTATTCGTATATTTAATGGCTTCGCAAGGTTCATAATGTGTAATGAATTTAATTATTAATATTTAATATAATTTAATATATTTAATAATAATAATAATAAAGTTGAATTAAAAAATTTAAAAAAAAAAATTTAAAAAAAAATTTCTAATGACCTTAGAAAAAAAAAAAAAACACCGTTGTATGAAAAACATCACCATACCATAGCTTTCACGCCACCGCGGTGCACCGTGTTTAACAGTCTTTCTTGTATACTGGACTGCATTTGCTGTGTTCGGAGAACGTCGTATGTACTGCCTGGATCCAGTTCCGTCAAACAAAACAATTTTGCTTTCGTCCGTCCACAAAACATTTCGCCATTTCTCCTTCGGCCAATTGATGTGTTCCTGGGCGTATTTCAATCTTGTCGCAGCATGTTTCTTCTTTAATAAGGACACTTTACGCGGACTTTTAGCGAATAATTTTTACTCCAGCAAGCGCCTACGAATAATTACAACACTCATAGGAAGTTCAAGTTATTTTTGTATTTTAATTGCTGACGCGGAAGGGTCGCCTTTACTTATGCGTGTTATACGGCGGTCATCTAGACTCGATGTTTTACGCTTCCGACCTCAAGTCTCAGCTTTATTTTCGTAGGATAAGGCATTTGCAATCATCTGATTAGAGCACGATAGCATTTCTCTAATTTCTCTTTATTTTTTCCCTTGATTTCGAAGATTTTTAATAAGTTTACGCGTTTCTTCGTTACAGTGCTTACCACGACCCACTATTTGAAAATAAAACATTATTTTATGTAAAAACATTAAGTTACAACATTTTCGCATATGGTTTTCATATTTACTTTTTATTTCATATACAATTTATACACTTCACCACTTTAATTTTTTATAAATCGCAATTACTCCTATTTTTTTGATTCACGGATTTAATGGATAAATTAGGATATCACTCGAAAAAAATCACAGAAATAAAAGCTATCACGATCATTTCTTTATATATTATTTTCTTACATTCCATTGAAACAACCCTTAGCTTTTTATATGGTTTTAAAAATACCAGACTAGCAAAATAACTTAATTTAAATATGGAAAAGTATTACTCCTATTATTTTGAACGCAACTGTACCTACGACAATTATGCTACTGAATTTTGTCGCCGTCAGTCCATATTTAGCAATAGCTCCAAAATTAAGAGCACTTCCGAATATAACAATCAACCATACAACTCTTTTAAATAACGTTATTGAGATGAATTTCCACCAAATCACATTACTGGACACTGGATTTAGAAGTTATTAGTCCGCATTTGGTCCGTTTATACCCTGTTTCTTAACTTGTGGTGAATATGGAAAAACGTGTTTTTTATTTTATAAATTGTTAAATTACACTCAAGATTGTTATGAGTAACAGACAACCTATTTAAATAATGGTGAGTATTTGTAATCACATTAATTTTAAATGGCCAAAATAGATAAAATTTGAAAACATTTACATAAAATAAATTATGTTTGTCGTAAAATTTTCTTTCAAACAATATATAAAATGCTAAGCTATTAGTATTAAAAAACACTGAATAAGGATATTCTAGTCCTATAACTAGTGTAGTTTTGTATTTCTTATTATACTTAGGTGGCACAGCCGAATATTGCACTCCAACTTTTTTTTAATTGAAATTAAATGTAATGCAATTAATTTATTATTTATTATTTTAAAGTGCTTAAAGAACAGTTTTGTTTTCAATTCCAAATTGGTTGAATTTATCAAAGTATTGTAATATATTGTTAACTATTTTTTTAAGAATTGTATGAATACTTTTTAATGCTTCACGTTTTTACGTTTACTTTTTTTTTTAATATTTTGTTAATTTTATAATTCTATTATTCCTTTTAGAGCAAGTCAAACTATCTCAAACGTAAATATCCATTACAGAAACTGAAAATTATTTTTTTGTTGTACGAAACCTATTGAACATAGTAAATATACATCTATATATATAAAATTCAACAAAAATATATTTTATATAAGCAAACACCACACTATCAAATTTGGCAACGATCGGTAAATTATTTATTATAACTGCCATGTAAGGAAAATTTCATTAGTGACCATATTATTTGTTCCGTTAGGTATTCTGGAGCGCTCCCATCTTCATATTTAACCATTATGAATGAGTATTCTTTACGGTTAGTTTTTTATTGTTTTTTCAATTGCATTATCAATGAGATTCACATTATCGTTTAGTTTTTGTTTATAATTAAAATGTTCTTTAACCCATTAACGCCCAAATAAAAACCATGAACAATTTTTAAAATTAATTTTTTATTATTAGTTTTAAATATCATTTATAATGTACTAAAAAAGAAAAAAACGGGGAAAAAAATATTCTAAGTTGTGTTTTTAGAGGTGTACTAAGTTTAGTACAATGGGCGCTTATGAGTGGTATTTTGTAAAACACCCTCTTTCCAAATATAGCGTTTTCAGGTACTTTTTACATGACGTTTTAACTCGATTTGAGTACATAGCACATCTAAATTGACTTGGTAATTTTTGGGGGTTGTGGCCATTATTTTTCCTGTCTTCTTCTTCAATTATAGAAGATGTTTGCCTATATTTATTATCCTTTTTGTTGCTTAGATACGTTCGTGCTATATGTCTTCGAAACCATAATTGATCAACATGATTATCAGATTTTGTTATGCAATATAACATCCATTCATTTGAACTAGTCATATCCAATACGTAAGTAAACAAACCCCACCACCACTTCTTGCCTTTCACAGTAATTCAGTACAGACTGCTTCTTTGAGGACACCATCTTTTAACTTTCCCCATAGGCTCCAAAGTAACGAAATTTGTTCCAATCGTGCAAACATTGTTATCTTTCCATCTAACCATAAGAATTTCGCTTGTCTTATCAAAACTAATCATATTCAGCTCTAGGACTATCTTCTCATGAAATCAATATACATCGTTTAGTACTGTGTTCAAGTAAGGATTCAGTAGCTCTATATCCAAGGCTCTTCAGATTTACATAAATCTGGTTTTGTTGGCGCTTTTGCCAGCATACTTTTTACAACACGAGTGCCAAGAGGATCAATAGTAGCCTCGGAAGTTTTTCAACAATATGCATACATACGGTGACCATCCGTCCTGTATTTTACAGGACAGTCCTGTTTTTTAACATGCTGTCCCTTGAGATTTTTTTGTAAATACAGGACAGTACATTGTCCCTTATTTCCTAATTTGATATGCAAATGTCCTCTTTTTAGCATATACATTGCACGAACATTAATACAAAATTATCATAAAAATCCAACTGTATACTTTCCCTACATTTCCAAAAGTGAAAAATTTGTTTACTGGGATATGGGAAATTTCCTATAATCTGGCAGTTAGAATTGAAAATTTCAAAGAAATATGTGAAGATATTGAAATAGAATAAAAAAAGTTACTAGGACATATCAAAACTCGATGGTTAACTTTAATGCCAGCTTTGCAAAGAATCATAAAACTATTTGAAGCTTTAAAATTATATTTTATGTCTCAACCAAAATGTCCGACAATATTACGAAATTTTTTTATGAATCCTTGTGCTGACTTATGGTTATCTTTTGCATATAGCCAAGCTTTAACATTTCATAAAGCTATTCTTAATGTAGAATCACGAAATATTTCAATGCCTGAGGCTTCAACTATTTTAAAAGATTTAAAATTTAAATTGGTCGAACGGAAAAAGGAACTGTTTTACCCCTTACCGTCAAAAATATTATTCTCCAATTACAGAAAAGTAATGATTTTGATGAAACAATAACTAAAGAACATATAACAAATTTTTACCAAACATGCATTGATTACCTAAATCAGTGGGATAAAGTTTTTAGAGATGTAGAAATTTTAGACTGGATATTGTTACGAAATATGTTATCTTGGGACAAGATTGAAAAAACTTTATCCTATCTAAATGAATTTAGAAATGAATTAAAAATAAATAATGAAGATTTATTTTATGAAGTGAGCTGCGTGAAAAATTTTGCAAATAATGAAAAAATAGAAGAATGGAGGGTAAAAAATATATCAGTAGATGAAAGATGGATTGAAATTTTTAATCACTTTAAGACAAATGTGATTGCATATACAAATATATTGATACATGTTGAATTTTGTCTATGTCTACCAGCTTCAAATGCTGCTATCGAGAGAGTGTTTTCAATAATGAATAATATTTGGACCACCGAATTAAAAGCAATTAAAAGTAAATACTTTAAGATCATTATTAATTACAAAATTAAATTTTAAAATGAATTGCTCAGAATTTAAAGGATTTTTAATTAACAATCCAAATGTTTAAAAAAAAATCCATTCTGTGGAAAAATATCAAACTTCATAACTAAATTTATCATTTATGTAGTTTTTTCTATTTTTTTTGTTAGTCTTAGTCAAGGAGACTGTTTATAAAACCAAATTTATTTTTTTAAATTATAATATATAAAAACTTTTTATTCTAGTCAAGAAGACTTGTTTTTGTTGTTACTTAATTTTATAATAATAATAATACATATATTATATGATTATTTTTTCTGTTTTTCTTTTAATTTTTAACATAATTTTGTATTTGTCCTGTATTTTCCTTTCCCAAAAATGGTCACCGTATGCATACATCAAATGTATAACAATAACCCTCGAAGCTCGTCAACGCCCACAGGTCTACCCATTATAAATTATTTTAATAATGTTAATAACAAGGCGGTAATAAAAAAACAATATAAAAACAGCAAAAACTTCAACTCTAAAGCACAGTGCCAAAATAAAAATGTCTTCACCGTACTACTTTATATTACTTTGAACGCCCAGTGTACTAAACTTAGTACAGCCGCACTTAGTATGTTACAGCTCAAAAATTTCTATACGAACTAAACCGTTTTATTTTGATTAATTTAAAATGTGGTGTTATCAAGTAGATAAAATGCTTTCCAACGCTTTTGAAAGTCAAATAAAATAAACTAAATAACCTCTCGCAATCCAGAAAGAAAAAAAATCGCTAGTCAAAACGGGATTTCCCTTACTGTTATTTTTTCAAATATGATTTACAACAGCTATAAGAACATTGCATGTACTCTTGTTGACTGGCAAAAAGCATTGCCAGAGCGAAAAACAGCATTATATAATTTTTACTTCGACTTTAAGTTGTGTACTATTTATAGTACAGCGGGCGGTAATGGGTTAATTACATTTAAACAACTTTATTTCTTTTTTATTTTTATACCCTTCACCTTCATGAGAAGGGTATATATAAGATTGTCATTCCGTGTGAAATTTCCACAATTAAAATTTTCCGACCCTATAAAGAATATATATTCTGGATCCTTATTGATAGCGGAGTCGATTAAGCCATGCCCGTCTGTCTGTCTGTTTCCTTAGCATACCAATCAAATGTGATCCTGTTATTGACCCTGTGTATCTTAGTATCTAGATAGGCAATCTGTTTATTTGCTTCCAATTCCGTGGTAAATTTAATTTTGTTGTGGTAAGTATTTAAAACATTCAGTATTTCATCTTTGTCTTTAATTTTGATTATCGCTAATATGTCGTCTACATATTTAGCTATGTATTTAAAATGGATATTCATCGTCTTTAATTCATTTATCGTTTCGTCAAGAAGGCTATCAAGTATTATATCGGCCACTGTAGGAGAAAGAGGGTTACCCATAGGCATTCCAAATATTTGGCTATAAATTTTCTTATTAAACACAAAATAGTTATTATCGGAGAGACAAAAATTAAGTATTTTTAGAAACTTCGAGCTTGGAATTTTTGTGAAGTTCTTTATTGTTTCCCATTTTCCCATTATATTTTTAATTGCCGTATGTACCGGGATATTCGTAAACAGATATTAGTAAACATATGTGCAAAGTTTATGCATCTGCCAATGGCAGCATTGTCATAGAAATTATTTCTAAATGCAACTCTGTATATACATCAATAAACAAACAAGTGTGCATTGATAACATTTTTGAAAAAAGTAGAAGAAAATTAAAGAATTAAATTAAAGTGTGCATTAGGACATAAGCAGATAAAATGGTTCCAATTGCTCTTTTATGTTCCATGACAATATTTAAAATTTTTAAACACACACAGAGCTGCAAAACGAATTTGACAATGTCACACAACAATCTGACAACCGTGTAAACTGACAATTTCGGTTGACAGATAATTTCATTGTGTGACAATTGTGTGCAAATGAAATTGTTAGTTTTCTTACAGTCGTCTAAACTGACAATTTACCTTTTGCTAAAAATTTTTCAATGCCAGTACATTGCTAGCACATTGCTAGATATGACAAAGTTGTAATATCTGACGATCGTGGACACATAGCTTTGCTGTTAGATGCGTTTCTGTGAATATTATAAAATCTAGTTTTTCGGTACTTGCGATTGCTTCCAACTGGTTAAAGCCTTGTATGTTTGAATTCCATGCATACTCTTTGGCCGAGACCGAAAATAACTGGTAAAATTGGGTAATTGGCACCATTTACCATTTAAAATTAGTTTTATGTCACTGAGAGAGTGATTTATAAGAGAACATTTTATGTTTGTGGTTGAGAGAAACAGAAAAAAATTAACGAAAATAATCAAGATGAGTGAATAATAATTAACTTTTTTTCGTAAACTTATTTTCGAACTTTTAAAATAAATGGCAAAAGTTCATTTAATGCAAACCAATGAAGCTTGAATATAAAATTCGCTTTTTTAACTTCTTGCCCAATATCGGCACTGCTTTAGTTCATATTCAACATATTCAATTTACAATTTGTTAAAAATTTATAAAAAAAATAGGCTATAGTATGTAATTAAAAAAGAAAGAATGTTTTTAAGATCAACCACAATAAAAAAAATAGTTTGTCCCTCACCAAAACATTAAACAACATAAACTAATAAAGGTTATACCAAACCATTTAAACAATAATAATTTTATAACAATTATTTTAAATTATTTATTTTTAAAAACAAAATATAAATCACAATTTTGATTTTTGATTATATGGACGAGTTATTTTCGGTCTCTGCTCTTTGATTAGTAATCCATTAAACCTATTCTTTTTTTAGTTTTAGTTTATTTTAATACACTGGACATTCTTATGGTTGCATTCTCATTAAGTCCCAAATTCAGTCTCTTATTTGTTCTTATTGCCTTTGTCTAACGATTTCCATTGTATACTTAAAACATACTTCTTTATTCCTGCAATCCACAGATTTATGGTATGCACAAGTATGCTAAAACTTGTTTTAAATTATAAAAAAATGTGCTAAATTTTTTAAATACTTTCTTTAAATATTTTCTTACAATTTTAGGTGATTAAAAAATAAACTTTTTATATAAATAATACAACTTTGAACTCTATTTTATTTTTTTGAACTTTATTTTATATTTTTGTTAAAACTTGTACAAACATTTCACAAAAGGTAAGAAGAAAATTATATTTTCTTATTAGACAACAATCATAGATCGATAATATAAAATGTAAATGTTTATTATTAAGAAAACTATAAATATGTATGCATGTGTAATTATGAGTTTACGGTGTAGTGTAGGTGTGTGGGTTGTTAATTAAAAACCTAAATCAGCCAGTACATAATCCAATTCTGATAGTAAATTGGAGGCCTTGTAGCGAACTTGTGAAATTTCATCTTGCATCCTAGGAAAAACAGAATATAATAAGTTTGTGTATATTGAAAGAACATTATGGCTGTTGTTATACCTCTGCTTCTGATTCACTTTCGGTTTCATTGCCACTTTCTTCGGACTCAGATTCTTCAGACTCTTCCTCAGATTCCTCTTCGGATTCTTCTTCCACCTCTTGTTCCTTTTCTTCGTCATCCTCATCAACATCTTTCATTGAAGCTGCCATTTTGTGCACTTCCTTTTCTAGTTTCTTGAATTTTTTTCTTTCTTCTCTGTTTTATCAAATGGATAATAACAAAAGTGTTATGAAACAATATTTATTGTAATTTCCAATACTTACTTGAGTATGACATGATTCTTTTTCATGGCCTCCTTAAGTGCGGTTTTTTTCTTTTTGGCAGCTTCTTCTTTGACCTTTACTTTTGTTAATTTACTGCGCAATACCTTGACTTCCTTGACCAAACGTTTTTCACGTCTTTCGATCTTCATTTCTTCGGGCTCCGGATCACTTTCACTTTCGGCCAAGTCGAAGTCTGGTGAACTGTCACGACCATTGAGAACATCACTGGCTCTCTTAATCCATGCCGCCACCCTAAACAATGAAATAATGAAGATTTTAAGTATTTTTTTAAACAAAAGTAAATGTTAAACATTTTGTAAACGTTTGTTGTCAGTTTCGATGCAATTTTTTTAATTATCAGAATCTGAGCATTTTTTAAAGGAAAAAGTTGGCAGACTAAGAAAAGTTTTTTTGTTTTGTTTAAATTTCTAAATGATTTGTGATTCAGCTCTCTTAAAATAGTGGTTTCTTAAAAAATACCTTATGCTTGCCATTATAATGATAAAATGATAGAGTGTGGTCAAGTTCATCATAATCATAGCAAAAATCAAATTGCGTTGAGTTAGAAAGCTGGTGGCCCTTTAATAAAGCAAAGCAAGTCAAATAAATTTTCAATTAAAGCAAAAGTACATGTCGCAATTTCGAAGATATTTCGATTGTTTGAAATTGGTTGAAAATGTGTGATTTATAAACGTATTCAAATAAATTTTGCCACAAATAAGTTGTATGTACATATGTATATGAAACCTAATCACAAATACAAATAGTGTGCAGATCGGTCAATAATTAGTCATAGCTTTCATATAAGGTACACTTCCGAAAATCACTTTAACTGGCATAACTCTCTTAAAATTAATAATATTCAATACAAATAAGTTTCGTATATATAGAAATCATGATACTTATTTTATAAAGATTCATCCATAATTGGTCATTGCTCCCATATAAAGCTTAATTCCGATACTCCATAAATCTCCTTAAAATGTTGGCAATTAAGAATAAGAAATCATGGTACCTGATTTTAAACCGATTGGTCGATAATTAGTCGTAGCTCCCATATAGAAACCACTTCTGAAAATCAGTTCAATATGCATTATAAGTCCCGGTTTACATTATGTCGGGCTTGACCGACTGTACATTCTTACTTGGTTTTTAAAGAATTCATTCTACTAAATATACGTTTAACTTCTGAATTATAATTCATTCCGTTCCGCGATTGCGGAAAGAAATTTTTTGTGTGGAAATTTAATTTGAAATTATTAATTCCGTAGCTGCGGTGTTTTTCCTTTTTGCGGTATCATCTCTTCACAAACAGTATTGCGGCATGCCGCAGGAATGAAGAATTACATTTTACATATCGATCGATATCTCTTTCCGCTTAGTTTTCTGTTCCGTGCGGCATCATTAATAACACCCAGTATTTTTAAAATACTGAACATAATGGATGGTATTATATAATGGCGGAACGAAATGAATAATTCGACCCATAATTAAGAAATGCTAAATAAAATGTCATATGCTAAATGTAAAATTTTGCAGCTAAATCAAAATAAAATATGCTAAATTTAGTTTACACTAGATACAACTCATGCGATATTTTGAGAATTGAAATAAAGTATACTAAAGATGGATTCACCCATTTGTTCGGACAAAGTTTTTTCATATGGAGTTTGACGCCTCTCTTTTTAAGAGAGAGAAAATATTCATATATTTTCATATGTCCGAGCAATTATTTTGTTCGGAACAAATGGATGAATCCACTTTAAAGCTGTGTTCACATTGTGTGTATTTGTCATGTGGAATGTCACTTTTCTATCCACATGTGTTTTCATGTGTATGTCAAAAATTGCCTTTCTCAACTCAACTAAGTTTGGTTGTCTGTCAGTCAACCCGACTTTAACTCAACCAAATTATTTTTTGGTATTGTGTAACACAACGATTTTTAGTTGTAATTGTTATGGCGTTGCCGACATGAAATATCGATTTCATGTTGGCAACACCGTGCATTTTATTTGTAAAGTGAAGAAAAAAACGCAAAAAAATCAAGTTTTTATAAAATAAAAAGAATGGATTTAAGTGTGGATTTATTTTTTGAAGACGAAAATCATGACGCTAATATAAATGTTCTACGTATACGTAGAAAAATACGCGATGATTCCAATCCTCTTGAACTACCCAGTGCGAAGTAAGAAATTTTCAAAATAAGTAACAAATATGTTTGTATAATAAGTATTATTTTTCATAGAGGCAATTTTCTTTTGCTTAATTTGTAAAAGCTGCTCGTTTATTTCATAATTTTTATAACTGTTTTTCTTCAAATCCTTAATACTTTTTTAAAGTTTAGCTTGTGTCTCGCATTGTTTTCTCAGAAGTGTGTTTATTATCTCAGGTTAATTTGTAACGATTTGTTCCATGTCGAGATTTTAAGGAGTTTCTAAAGCCTGACTTGTTGACGGACCAACGTTTTCAACACCGAAAGTGTGTCCAGATGGTGCTACTTGGTCATTTAGTGATAACAGCTGGGACACGCAATCCTCAAGTACATTAAGCGGAATTTCTTGTGAAGGACCACCACCTGCTGCTTGTTGGTTTTGTTTATTATTAGGAAGTTTTTTTTAATACTTGCTTTGTAATGAATCCAAACCTATGTTCATGTAGGTGGGCCCAAGCTATTCAATTCTATTGTAAATCCTTTCCACGCTTCCTTACACTGAGTTTTAGTCATTCCAAATTTTTGCTTTCCTTTAGCAATTTCTGGATTTTTTTCCATCAGCTGCACAAGTCGCTCAAATTGGGCTTTGGTTGTTATTTTGACTTTCCTGCGTATGTGTATTAATCATTTAATTAATTATATTAAGATCAAAAAACACCTATACTTACGATTTTTCCATTTTTTAATTTTTTTGTATTATTTTTTTAAAGGAAATGTATTAAAAATTTTATTTAAATTTATAACCGACAAAGACTCAACTGCTAATAAGCAGTTGTGTATATTTATCGTTTTTGTCAACCAAACTCATTCAAAATGGTGAACCGCAATACTATTAAACCCAACCAAAAAATCAGCCGCACAACCAAAAAGTCAACTACATTTAAGTTGTGAATGGCAATACCGATTTATGAAAGACGACCAAATTATTAAAAAAGTTGTGAACCGCAATAGGGGCATGAGTTTCACATACGGTTTATAATTTACATGTTCAAATGTTGGTATGTCAATTACATTTGACATAACCTATCAAAAAAAAATCTTAAAACAGCTGACATGGTAATACTTATTCCGCGGGTTATACAAGTATTCCTTCTCTTGCCACATTTCGATCAACTGTAGAACCGCTTCTTTGCACCAGTCATACTTTAACAACTTAAAAATAACTATAAAAATTGCAATAAAAAAATACATATGTACTTACTTTTGTTAACTACTTTTCAATTTTTCCCTCCATTTTCAATAATAAATTTGTACAGTTTTTTTTTTGCATTTTTGTTTTACTATTTATAAATTATATTTATTAAAATTTTAATTAATTTTTGCCGCCACAAAATTTTTGTTATAAAAAACAGCTGATGTCAGATGGTTTGTCACTTGAAAATAGAACTCGTTCTAAATAAAAAATGGCATGTGTATTGCACACATAGAAATAACACATGATATTGTTTGAAGGTGTTCAGACTATATGTACAAATTTGACATGCGAAAAAGTGACAGTCCACATGACAAATACACATAATGTGAACACACCTTAAGGGTTTTAAAAATTCGACACATTTGAATATTTTTATATTCAAATTAATTATATAACAATAATATAATATTTATAATTAAAAAATATATTGGACAAATATATGTATGTCATTGGTAAGGGTAGCTCTAATGTACACACATACGTATAATAGTATGTACTCATGTTTTATGTTAGTAGTATATGTATGTATGTACTTAAGTTTGAAGTTGAACCACAGATATCATAACTTGTATTGAAAATATTATATTAATATTACTTTTTAGTTTTCCTCAAAAGTGCTGGGCACTGGAAAATATATATACGTAGTTTCGATACATATAAAAACGGATATATTTTCCAAAAGTGGAATTGTGAAAACTTGCCTTAAGTTAAAAACAGCATGAAAATGGTGTTGTCGCAACGGCAGCGCGAGGAGCTGTAAGTATTTTGGAATATTTTTGTTTTTGGAATCCTATTAAATTTTTATAATTTACAGTAACCAAGCGATTGCCGATTATTTGGGCAGCAATGGATACTCAGAATCTTTAGAAGCATTCCGCAAGGAAGCTGATCTCAGTGGTGAAACAGAAAAAAAGTTTGGCGGACTACTCGAAAAGAAATGGACATCAGTAATACGTCTACAAAAGAAAGTCATGGAACTTGAGGCTAAACTTTCGGAAGCAGAAAAAGAAGTTATAGAAGGTGCTCCATCAAAAGCTAAACGTAGTCCCGGCGAATGGATACCAAGGCCACCTGAAAAATTTTCATTGACCGGTCATCGTGCCAGCATAACACGAGTAAGCAAGCGATAAATACTTTAAGGTTGTACGCATTTGTACTTGATTCTTTTCATTTTTGACCAATAGGTTATATTTCATCCAATATTCAGCCTAATGGTTTCAGCTTCTGAAGATGCTGTCATTAAAATATGGGATTTTGAGACAGGCGAATATGAACGCAGCCTTAAAGGTCACACAAATTCTGTGCAAGATATTGCATTCGATGCTCAAGGCAAATTGTTAGGTAAACTAAGAGATGCTTATTCAAAGTTTAGTCTCAATAACATCATAATTTCAATTATTTTAATTTGCTACAAATTTTAGCTTCATGTAGTGCTGATCTATCCATTAAACTATGGGATTTCCAACAGAGTTATGAATGCGTCAAAACAATGCACGGTCATGATCATAATGTATCATCGGTTGCTTTTGTACCAGCTGGAGATTATGTTCTTTCAGCTTCTCGTGACAAAACTATTAAAATGTGGGAAGTTGCAACAGGGTTAGTATTGTAGACAATGGGTAGTATTATTGATTCCACACGGAAAGGAAAACTAAGCGGAAAGAAATATCGATCGATATGTAAAATTTAATTATTCATTCCGATGCGATGATACCGCAAAAAGGAAAATACCGCAGCAACGGAATGAATAATTTTAAATTTATCTTCACATCACATGACCTCATCAATCGTCCGATTTGTTTCTTTTTTCAGTTATTGTGTTAAAACTTACACTGGACACAGGGAGTGGGTACGCATGGTTCGCGTGCACATGGATGGAAGCATTTTTGCATCATGCTCAATTGATCACTCAGTTCGAGTTTGGTCGACAAATTCAAAAGACTGTAAGGTAAGCGTGTTTTGCTTTTGCAAATAAAGTGTATCAATAAATGTATAAATCTAATTTCATTTTAAACATTAGGTTGAATTGCGCGATCATGATCACACAGTCGAATGTATTGCATGGGCACCAGAGGCTTCTTCTTCAGCTATAAATGAGGCTGCTGGAGCTGATAATAAAAAGGGTCATCACCAAGGACCCTTCTTGGCATCTGGATCAAGAGATAAAACCATACGCGTGAGTGAACAATAACTCTTTTTTTAAACAATCAACTATTAATAATAGTTATAAAATAATAGTTATAAAATAACTATTATTAATTAAATAAATTTTGAAGAATTTTTGCTGTTTACACGAGTTTGAAGAGCAATTTTGAAGAAAATTTCAATCGTGTAAATCTAGCTTTAGGCTTTTAGAAGGGGTTTGCATCATTGATCACAATAATGAATTTATTTTGTTAAAAATTCAACTTCTGCTGCTAACACCACTGATTTTCCGCGACATATATTTTCAGAACAAACAAAGCAATTAATATTATAGTAATCATGCATTCCCAGCATACCATTCTAGGTGCGAACCGAAAAAGGAGTCAGAAAAGAGTCCAACAAAAGAGCATTTTCGGAGCGCTTTTGTTAATGTCCTGAGTCGGCACGCAGTATGACTCAGAAATTCCACTTAATTATGTGTGTACCAAAGCGTTGCTCTCCTGTTATTTGTTCTTTGAACAAAAAAAAAACATAGCTATACCACACAAGAATGATAAAAACAAGATTACACAGAGCCCAAGAAAAAACTCATAAAAGACTCTTTCTGGCATTATCTAAGAGCTCTTTAAGAGCCAAAAAAACCCCCTCATAAAGACTTTTCTGACATTATCTAAGAGCTCTTTCTGACGGACGAATGTAATGACCCTCTTTTCTGAAGGTTTTCGGAGCAATTATGATTGTTTTTTGGGCTCATAAAGAGTGTTAACGCTCCGAAAAAGGTGTCAGAAAAGACTCTTTTCGGGCTCATATGACTTGCTGGGTTACTATTACATTCTACACGATTAAGTGGTGGTCAAAAAATTTATTTTTCCTCAAAATATTTTTACCACTCAATAAAAAATATATGCATGCTCTATGTTGGGGAAATGATATCAACATATATTTCACATCACACAACTCTTTAAGATGTCATTTAAACGAAAGTTAAAGATCCAAAAATGATCATTGTGTAAATTAAAATATTTCAGCTGCAGATATGGAGCGAAAGGCACAAAAAATATTATGATATCAGTAAATCAAAATTTTTTAAACGAATGCTAATATGTAACATTAGGGTGGTTTTTCAAAATGCATTTTCGATTTTTAAAGGTGCTCACATCTAGAATTATGTACTTTAGTGTTAAAATACAATTGCGAAAATTTTAGCTCAATCGGACTATGCCTTCCCGTGCCGAAAGAGCCTCAAAGTTTTCAAAAATGCCTGTTTTTCACGAAATAGCGCCATGTTTTCTGCTTTAGTTATAAATGCCATAATTTATTACAATAAATTTACTATCAAATGAAAGATAATTACATTGACTTTAAAATATTCAAGCGCAAAATATTTAATCAGAAATTAAAAATCGGGGAGTCCCCAATTTGATTTTGACGTTGCGCTTGTAATGTTACTTTAAGAGAAATATTCATTTAAAGGTTTTTGTGTTAAGTGAACAGTTCGTACAAGAAAGATATTTAAGTCAAAATGGCAGTACTTCGTTCAATGTTCATATCCGTGCTAAAACTCAGATTTATTTAATTGGACATTCATCTCAACAAATAACCGGCAGCAAGCTACCATCAAACCATCAAGTACATACAAGGCATTTTTTTATAATATGCGTAACATTGGATTACCCCTCTGTGAAGCCGCAAAACTCAAAACTCAAAAACTAAGTTTCTACCATATTTGCCCAAGTTTAATAAAAAAAATTAAATATTGGAATCTATAAAATGTGTTCTTTTTCTCACAGCAATAGAAAATTTACAAAATATCTCATTCTCTTCTGAATCGGAAGTGGAAGAAATGGCTTCTGACGATGTATTTACCGGCGATGGAAAAATCGGAAAATTAGAAACTGAGAGTAAAAAGAAGAAATACAGTCGCGGATATAAAAAAGTTATAACCGAACAGCTATCAATTTTATTAGATAGGTGCATTTTCGAAAGCTTTGGGGCTTTTTCGGCACGGGAAGGCATAGTCCGATTGAGCTAAAACTTTTACAATTGTATTTTAACACTAAATAGAACATTTCTAAGCGTGAGCACTTAGGTTAGGTTAGGTTATATGGGTAGCCGTTTTCTAAAACAGCTCACTTGGGTCCATTATATTGGTCCCATTGTGATACCCATTGGTGGGCAACCTCTCAGTTTCAAACCGCCTCGGTTGCTTCCCTGTCAAACCATCCAGACTTCTTAGCAAAGGTGCCGATGCATTTTGGACTAATCCTGGATAGTGCACCCAAACATGAAAGAAATGGTGCCCCGAGTATTCGTTCCCTCTTCATCGATAGGGCCGGGCATTCGCAGAGGAAGTGGATAACTGTCTCCTCCTCCTCCTCGTTATGACAGCTTCTACAAAAGTCGTTATATTGTAGACCAAGTCTTCTGGCGTGTGTCCCAAAAGTACAGTGACCTGTAAGTAGAGAGACAATAAGCCTAATTAGGTCGCGACGAAAACTAAGTAAAGATTTCGTCCTTCCCATATCAAATAAGGGCCAAGTGGACCTAGAAATAGAGCAGGTGATTTCGTTCGTCCACCTTACCTGAGCAAGTCTGAACATCTCATCTTGAATCAGTGATTTCAGACTTTTCATGTTAATGCCAGTGAAGGAGTCAATCTCCTCATCAGCCAGCATTGTACCTTCCTTGGCTAAATCGTCAGCAATATAGTTACCCTGTATCGAGCTGTGTCCAGGGACCCATATCAGCGCTATCCTAGAATGTTCCGCTATCTCGTTCAGAGATAACCGGCATTCTGCGGTTAACCTCGATGTCGAATAGACACCTGCTATGTTACTTACGGCGGCTTTGCTGTCGGTAAATATACATATATCTCCAGATACTTGATAATACTTCAGCCAGTTTGCAGCTCGCTTAATGGCAGAGATCTCTGCTTGAAGGACAGAGCAGAAATCAGGAAGCCTAAAAGAGGATCTGATTCCAAATTCTTCGATGTAGAATCCACCTCCAACTCTATTACCCCTTTTGGAACCGTCGGTAAAAATCCTTATTGCTTCATTGGGGGTATAGAGCCCGTCTACCCATGTGGTCCTATTCGGAATGCATGTGGAGAATAGCAGATCGAAAGATGGTTTCGGTATGCAATAGTCAACATTTCTATGAGCGTTTTCACAATGTCTCGTTATAGTAGAGTGACCATGATCTTTTTGAGTCCATGAGTAACCATCCTTAAGCCTCACAGCAGAATTTAGAGCCAGTTGAGTTGCCATTAAATCCACAGGTAGCCAGTTCAGCATAGTAAGCAGTGCCTTTGTTGGCGTTGTTCTTACCGCGCCAGTTATCAGGATGGCACAATTCCTTAGTACACGTTCGACCGCATGTCTGTGTGAGGAATTCCCAAGTGCATGCCACCATACCAATACTCCATAGAAAAGAATGGGCCTTACAACAGCATTTACGATCCAATTGATGTCTTTAGGGTTAAGCCCCCAGTTGGTACCAATTGCCTTTTTGCATGAGTATATAGCCACATAGACCTTATTAATCCTGTTCTGTATATTCAACGTCCAGGATAATTTTCTATCTAGAATAATGCCAAGGTATTTGGCACTTTCCGCAATCTTTAGTCTAATACCATTCAATTTCGGTGGAATAAAGTTATCAATCTTATACCTCCTTGTGAAAAGTACCAGTTCCGTTTTAAGAGGGTTCACACTTAGCCCACATGATATGCTCCATCTGTTAAGTACACTAAGTGCTGACTCCATACATCTAGATATTGTGTCTAGATATTTACCGGATATTAAAACCGCAACATCGTCCGCATATGCGACTGTCTTTATTCTTCTGCCGTCCATCTCAACCAGCAGGGAATTTATAGCCAAGTTCCACAACAGAGGTGATAGGACTCCTCCTTGAGGCGTGCCGCGATTTGCCATTCTGTTTACAGTAGAACTACCAAGCGTGGCACATATGACCCTATTACCAAGTGGTCTACGTATAAATTGACAAGTACTAGATTCAGCACCCAATCTCTCCAATTCAGAAAGAATAGATGATGGTCTGACGTTATTGAAGGCCCCTTCTATATCAAGAAAGGCAACTAAAGAGTACTCTTTATATTCTAGTGACTCCTCAATGGAGCCCACCAGTGAGTGTAGAGCGGTTTCCACAGACTTACCTTTGGTGTAGGCATGCTGATTCGGCGAGATTAGCTCCGTAGGAAGAGTCATTCTCAGGTGGATGTCAATGACCCTTTCCAGAGTCTTAAGCAGGAAAGACGATAAACTAATTGGTTTATAGCCCTTAGGTTTAGTGTGTGTCGTTTTACCCCCTTTGGGTATAAACACAACCTTACATCTAGTCCACATTGACGGTAAATAGGTTCTGGTAATACATTCATTGTATATATTGATGAGCCAAGGGATCACAATATCCTCATTTTTCTGAAGATCTGCTGGAATAATGCCATCTGGTCCTGGTGACTTAAAAGGACCAAAACTACTAATCGCCCATTGTATCCTTTCGCGATTAATCGGAATGGAGTTGTATTGAGGGCCACTGTTAAAACTGAGAGCTGCCGGATTAAGGTCATTGACCGAAACACAGCCTGGAAAATGAGTATCAAGTAATACATCAAGAGTTTCCTTACTATTCAGGGTCCAGTTGCCACACGGTTTCTGAATGTAGCTTGGCACAACCGGTGAGGTTGATAAGATTTTACGAAGTCTGTTTGTCTCAGATGAGCCTTCCACTCCATCGCAGAAGTCCCTCCAAGTTTTCCTTTTCGCATTCCTTATTAGGTTCTTAAAGTGATTTAATGAAGTTTTGTAAGCTGCCCAAGTGCCCATACGTTTCGCCTCATTAAACAATTTACGACATGTACCTTTGCATGCGCTATCTCAGGATTCCACCAAGGAGGCTTATTTTTCCCTTTGGATATAGTAGGCCTACAGGCAATATTCGTAGCAAAGCTAAATGACTCAGTCAGCACGTTTACGGCGTTCTCGATATCATTTACGCTTTCAATGGTCGTTGGATTGGACAGCGATTGTGCAAGAACATCATGTTGTAATGCCCAATCAGTTCTTCTACGATTCTGAATTATATTCCCTATTGGGACCTGTACATCAGTAACATTGAAATCAATGTATAGATGATCCGATAAAGAACAGTCTTTAGAGACAGTCCAATTAAAAATCATGCTACTATATGAAGCACTCACAAGCGTCAAGTCAAGAACCTCTCTTCTATTTGCTACAATAAAAGTCGGTTCTGAACCTTTATTTACTACTTCTAAACTACTTTCGAGTATAAAGTTGAAAAGATTCTCACCTCTACAGTTGGTATCGCTACTACCCCATACTATGTGGTGCGAGTTAGCATCTGTGCAGATTATAACTGGTATCCTGGATTCATTCGCCTTCCGTACCGCACTTCTTAGCTTCTCATTTGGAGGATTATCCCCCTGGTCGTGAGCCATGTAGCTAGAAATCAGCCAAATAGTGCCACCATCCCTAGTTTCCCAGGAGGCTGTAACTGTATCTTCGTCACTGTAATCAGATAGGATGAAGATATTCATAGAGCTTTTGGCTAAAATACAGGATCTTATTTTACCTGAACATTTGGTATGGAGAAGCTTATAACCTCTCATATTTAGTCCGCAAACCCGATCCTTGTGGATCCATGGTTCTTGGACCATTAAGAACTCCTCCCCTTTCTGAGCTATTCGGAGGAGTAGTGCAGCAGAAGCTGCTTTAGAGTTATGAAAATTGATCTGAGTCAACTTCACCATCTTCCTTTTTAATAACAGTGACGTTGACGTCCTCCTGATCAGAGCTCAGGAGGGCGTCCTCGTCAACCACCTCGTCCAGACGTTCAAAGAAGGCGCCCACTATGTCTGTGACAGAGTTGGCATCTTCAGTTTCGTCTGGAATGATGGTAGTGTTACATTCCATGTCTTCATCAGACATGGGTTTGACATTGCTGACAGGAGTGGCTTCGTCCTTGTTGTCGCTTCGATAGACACGAAGAATGATGGTACCAAAGCCATAGTACACCTTCCCTCGTGTCTTTCTAAGCGCTTCCAAAGAGTCCTTGTTCAGGACTACGATTGCCTTTCTCGAAGATCCTTCAGCCTCCGTAACCTTCACTACTTTCCAGTCACTGGTAGGCAGTTGAGGGTTACAGCACTGAATGATCTCTAAGATCTCCTCCGGTTTGGATGGCTCAGCTGGTATTGTAGCTATAGATCTAGGCCTTCGGGGTATCTCACTAATAGGTACCACCTCCAGCTTATATCCCGGCAAAACCTCCCCTAGCAATGCAATGGCAGTCTCGAGCAGCGACGCTGAGCGTTCATCTGCACAGGACATAAGTTTAATGTGACCCTGGTGTCATCCAGCATCATCACATTGAGGAGGGGTGCCTGGGTTTTCTTTGAAATCCTTCCAGAACACTTCCACCAGTTTTTGCTTAGCCATAGCCCAGTTGGACTGAGATATGGATCCGTCATTTTTGCTTCTGTCAATGACAGCCCGCATGAGATTGTCTTTAACAATCTCGCTGAAGGACTTAGTCAGGGACTTCGGCATGTGTTTAGAGCGTTTAGCTCCAGGTTGTTGGCTTTTGACTGCCGCTTCCTCCTCTGAACGTTGCCGTTTAGGCACTGCTGCATTTTCAGCAGGGGGAGGTGCGTTTTGCAGACCAGTTATGTGGGCTTTGGCCCATCTAAGGGAAGCGGTTTTCTCCGGAGTGAGCTCTTCAGGTTTTTTATGACCCAAAGATTCAATGAATCTCAAGGCGGAGCGCCTCGTGGTTGCAGCCCGTCGAGCAGGATTTTTGTGCCGGGGATTATTAGTGTTGCCGGGGTTGGCAGAGGGTGGTGCAGCGTCAGGACAGGTGGATTCCATCACTGTCCCCGTCTGCACAAGGGGCATCTGGGAAACTATTGTTCGGGGCGACTTAGTCGCTTCCTTCACATTAGTATCCGAAGCAGGGGGTTTCACCGCTTTTGCGGCACGGACTTGAGCGACTTTAGAGGTGCTTGGAGAGAAATCCAGAGGCATCTCGTCGCTGACATGACAACCACGCGTCATAATGGGTTTTTTATTACATTCCACCAACCTGGGTATGCCAGATTGGCTTCCTGCGACACCAGTAGCTTGCAGACTAGCCTGGCCCGGTGTAGTCACCTGACTAGCCTGAGTAGCAGTAGCATTCGACTCACCACAGTCTGATACCATCGCTGTGGGAATAGGGTCCCCGGAGATTATGAAGCCCCGGACCGGGTACGAGGGGCATGACTTCTCTTGCTTTTCCATATTTCTTCCATTTC
Source organism: Bellardia pandia (assembly GCA_916048285.2). Lineage (NCBI taxonomy): Eukaryota > Metazoa > Arthropoda > Insecta > Diptera > Calliphoridae > Bellardia > Bellardia pandia. The sequence goes on from OU696533.1 coordinate 69,369,315, forward strand.
GGAAGTGTGCATTTTATACCTGCGTGCCAGGTGTTGATAACTGCCGCCCCTCAGGGAAAACAGACGCAGACCCCCAGCCGCCCAATATGGGAACAGACACTGGTGGATTTCGGACGGACAAAGTGACCTGAGTTCAGGGTCAAACGGACCTATGTTCCATCAACCATCCCTCTATTGAGGGGAAATAAAGTTGATGGAACGACTGATAGCCGCCCCACAGGGAACAGACGCTACCAAGTGGGGAGGGTAGTTCTTAGTATCGTGCTCCATGTGTGCCCTTCTGGAATGGGTGACCCTACCGGGAATAGCCAACTCAAGTTAAACTGTTCCCTCCAGCATGGCCAACACATATCATTGCACTTAAGCCTCTGCATCACGACAAGATGACTACCATCGCAGAGGGTGAGCACTTACAAATTTCGAAAAAAAAACATTAGGATGGTTTTACATTAGGATGGTTTTATTGAATATGGAAAAAAAATTTTTTCCAAATTTGTAAAAAAAAAAAAAAAAAAATTTCCCATATTCAATAAAACCATCCTAATGTAACATATACGAAATTATATGTAATGAGGATTTTTATACCCTTCACCTTCATGAGAAGGGTATATATAAGTTTGTCATTCCGTTTGTAATTTCCACAATATAATTTTCCGACTCTATAAAGTATATATATTCTGGATCCTTTAGATAGCGGAGTCGATTATGCCATGTCCGTCTGTCTGTCTGTTGAAATCAGTTTTCTGAAGTCCCTAGATATCTTCGGGATCCAAATCTTCAATAATGTCTGACAGATGCTTTCGAGAAGTTTGCTATATAAAATCAGCAAAATCAGTTTAGGCCAACCAGAGTTGTCCATTTTATTACAATATTTTGAAATATATTGCAGATAATACCATGAAATTTTGTATACGTTGTTTGTGAAGAAAGTGTGCGGAAAATAGTAAGAATCGGTCCATGATTTCTCATAGCCCCCATACAAAATTCTTCCCGAAATATTGCTCAATTATACATAAATGCCTATAAAATTGGAATATCAAGACAAAATTCAGCAAAAATAAGTTTTATGCAAAAAGAAATCGCAACACGAAATTTTTTTTTAGTTCGGTCCATTTTTGACCATAGAACCCATATAAAGTCCACTTCCAAAATTCACTTAAATACGTATAAAACAGATATTAATAATGGTAAACGGCTAAAATTTGATATAAATAATCTTTAGAGGCAAATAAATTGTTGTACTAAATTTTATGGTGGTCGGCCCAGAATTGGTCATAGCTCCCATACAAGGACCACATCCGAAAAAGACATTTATCCCTATATATATTGTATAAATATTGGTACCGACTCAAAACTTTGCACATATCATTTACATATATACAAAAATCATCCCACAAAATTTTGTGAATTTCAGTCTATTTTTTATTATAAATTATTGTTTCAAGTTCGAATTTTTATTTTACAATAAACAAAAATATTTTTACAAATTATTCAATGCTTATAATATAATTACAAAATTTTATAAATTTTAATATTTAAAAATTTTTAATCGAAGTTCACTTCAAGTTTTAAATTTTTAAATTTTACAATTTATACTCGCAAGAGGAATAATTCTTATTTAATTAATAAATTTTAATATAAATTAAATTAATTAAATATAATTAAAGTATTTTATTTCTACACTCCTCCTCTTTGTTTACAAATTATATAAGTCCTAAAAGTTTTCTTAGTATTAACAATCGTCTTTTAGCAAGTGGTTTTGTTAGAATATCTGCTATCATTATATCAGTAGGACAATACTTAAGGTTTATAAACTTTTGAATAGAATAATCCGTTACAAAATGATATTTTATGTCAACATGTTTTGTTCTAGCATTACATTTTTCATTTTAAGCCATCTTAATGCAACTCTGATTATCTTCCATGATTGTAATTGGTGTATTTACTTTATTATTCATTTCTTGAAGTAGTCCATGAATCCACTTTGCTTCTTTACAAGCTTCTGACAATGCTATGAATTCGGCTTCAGCTGTAGAGAGTGAAACACAACTTTGCTTTCGACATGACCAGCTAACAACTCCACCATTTAAATAAAATGCGTAACCACTATGCGATTTCCTATCAATTTTATTTTCACCCCAGTCTGCATCCACATATCGATATAACTGATTATTTTCTGATGCCCTACTTAATCTTAACGATAATTTTGCAGATCCTTTCAGATACTTCATAACTCTCTTTACTTCATTCCAGTCTTCTTTAGTTGGTGCTTGAGTTTTCTGAGCTAATATTGCTATACTTGCTGTAATATCGGGTCTTGTATTTACTGATAAATAAAGAAGTGATCCAATAGCTTTTTGATACAGCTTATTATCGAAAAGTATTTTTGATTCTCCAATTTTGTTATATGAAGGTATTAATGGAATATCTGAAGATTTTAAGTTTTGAAGTCCAAATTCATTTATAATTTTCTTGATATATTGTTCTTGACTAATTAAATAAAGACCTTCTTCATCTATTGTAACTTCCATTCCGAGATAGTGTTTAATTGGTCCCAAATTAGACATCGGGAATTTTGAACTTCACATATTAAAAATTTCTTCAATTAATTTTACATCTGTGCTTGCCACAATCATATCATCAACATATATCAACAAATAATCTACATTCTCTTTTGATGTTCTTATATATAAACAAGGATCTATTAAACTTTGACTAAATTTGAATTTGATTAATGCCTTATGAATACATTGGTTCCACGAACGGGCAGCTTGTTTTAAACCGTATAAACTCTTTTTAAGTAAGCAAACTTTATTTGGATACTCTTTTGATATAAAACCTGAAGGCTGCTTCATATATATCTTTTCATTGAAATCCCCATTCAAGAATGCTGTCTTCACATCAAAATGATATAAATTAATTTTCTCTTTTCCAGCTATCGAAAATAAAATCCTTGTTGTTGTTTGCTTAACAACTGGAGCAAATACTGCATCATAATCAATACCAAATTTCTGATTATATCCTTGAACCACAAGTCTAGCTTTAAATCTTTAAATTTCTCCTTTTTCATTTTTTTTCTTATATGCCCATTTGCAACCAATTGCTTTTCGATCTGGAGGAAGATCAACAAGAAACCAAGTATTGTTTTCTTTTATCAATTTAAACTCCTCCTGCATAGCACCAATCCACTGTGGTTTCTCCTCCTTAATTGAAATGGATTCGTTGAAATTATTTGGATCTGGTGATATAATGGCAGAATTGATTTGAAATCGACTTGGAGGTACTCTTTTATTGACTCTATTAGACACGCGTTGAACATCAGGATTTTGAATAGCATCTTCAAATGTTTCTCCAGTACCAGACCATTCAGAATCAGAAATTTGGCGATCAGTTGTAAAACTGTCTACACTTACTACCGTATTTTCTGAAATGTCATCAGTATCTTCAAAATAATTGTTCTCGTCTGGATTTGCTACTTCATTTTGGGTTTCATCAATTTCATTATGTAAACTGTTGTTACAATTATTTGTAGAATCTATAAAAACAACATCACGAGAAATCTGTACCTTATTAGTTTTCGGATCTAAAATTCTGAATCCTTTTGAATAAAAATCATATCCAATAAAAACTTTTCGAATCGCTTTTAAATCAAGCTTCTTCTTTTTTTCTTTTGGAACATGTACATAACATAAGGATCCAAATGTATGAAAGTTCTTTAGTGATGGTTTCTTTACATATCTCATTTCGAAAGGCGTTTTTGATATACTCCTTGAGGGTAGACGATTTTGAATATAACATGCCATCATTTAAGCCTCACCCCAAAAATGTTAATTTAAACCGGAATCAATCACATACATTTCACCATTTCTATTAAAGTACGAATCTTTCTTTCTGCGACCCCATTTTGCTGTGGACTATATGGTACGATATATTGAATTTTAGTTCCACATTCTGATAAGAATTGTTTAACTTTTCTGGCTATATATTCTCCACCTCTGTCTGATCTTATAGCTTTCGGATAATGACCAACTTAATTCTTTATTAAATTCCAAAATTCAACTAATTTGCTATAAACTTCACCTTTTGTCTTTAAAAGATATACTGAACAATATCTGCTATGATCATCGATAAATGTTACAAAATATTTATAACCACTACAAGTTACAGGAGATATAGCACCACATACGTCGGAATGAATAAGTTCAAAACAATTAAAGACCTCGAAAAACTTTCTTTCAGAAATGGAGTTCTCGCAAATTTTCCTTGTCGACAAATTTCACATGTTTCTTTATCATTTTTGCATTCATTTATTTGTATGTCTGTAGCTAAATCATCTTTTAATAATTGTTTAATACCTCCTTCATTATGATGACCAAGAACTCGATGTCAATAGTGTATACAACCTTTATTACAATTCTGAACTGAAAAAACTTTTTCAGAAGTTGCATTAAATGTGTACATACTATTTATAAGATATGCTTTACAAATAATCTTAGAATTCTTTTCTAACATACATTAATTTTTAATAAAACTTACAGTATAACCTCTCTCAGTAATTTTCCTAACTGATAATAAATTCGAATTGAAATCCGGAACATAGTAAACATCATTCATAATTAAAGACATATTTCCAATCTTGATTTTGCACATCCCCTTACCTTTAGCCTTAGAACTCTTTCCATTTGCAACACAAATTGATTGACCTTTATCATTATAGCTGATTTCACTAAATAATTTTTTATCATGGGCAATATGGCAACTTGCGCCCGAATCTATTATCCATGAAGCTTAATTCCCGTTCTCCAAATTAGTCATCAAAACAAATTCATCTTCACCTTTATCTTCTATTTCTTCAATAATATTTGCAGACTTTATTATTTTTACGCCACATTTGATATTTATGACAATCTTTTTTAAGGTGACCAGGCTTCTTACAAAAGAAACAGGATTTGCTTTCTTGTTTCCTCACGACCTTTGACTTCAAAGCGGAAACATTCGACCCATCATCACGAGACAATTTTTTAAAATATTCTTCTAATAACTTTCCTTCAACAGTTTCTTTTGTCAAATCTTTATCTGGTCTTACCTCAAGAGCAGTAATTAAACCGTCATAGCTTGTTGGTAAACTGCTAAGGATCATTGAAACTTGCCAATCTTCTGAGAAATTCTGATCTCCAATTGCCCGGAGTTTGTCGAATAATTCCATCATAGAATTTATATGAATTTCCATATTCTCACCTTCGCCTAACCGCATGCTGCATATTTTTCGCATTAGGTGCACTTTTGAACTTAATGTAACACGTTCATGTTGGTTTTGCAGTTTACTCCATGCATTTCTGGATGAGATTTCATATTCGGAATGAATAAGTTGGGAATCTTCTACACATAAACTTAAAACTGCAAATGTTTCCATATCTTTCTTTCTCCAATTATCTGTGTCCTGAATTGGCTCTTGAATCACGGACCACAGATCTTCCTTTATTAGATACATCTTCATTGTGAATTTCCAATTATAGTAATTGTCTTGATTTAACTTTTCTATACCATAAAATCTGGTTTCGCTCATCTTGATTTCTTGAATTCCTTTATTGAATGTAATCCTTAATAAAATCCTCTTATGAAACAACAATGGCCCATAACCTATTGTAAATTATTGTTTCAAGTTCGAATTTTTATTTTACAATAAAGAAAAATATTTTTACAAATTATTCAATGCTTATAATATAATAACAAAATTTTATAATTAAAGTATAAACAAAGTATTTTATTTCTACATTTTTAACCGTATGCCCCATATAAAGCCCTCTTCCGAAAATCACTTTAATGCTCATAAATCTCTTATAAATAAGGGTACCAATCCAAAATTTTACACGGATCATTTACATGCATGCCTAAATCAAACTGCTGGATTTTGAGAATATCGGTCCACTACCGAAATCCACGTTAATACTAATATACTATATATCTTAAATATACCGTTATTATGTTCCAAAATTTAAGAAGATCGCCCCATAATTTATCATAGATGTCATATAAGAACCATTTCCAAAAAACAAATAAACCTACAAAAATGTCTAATAAATATCCATATCCAACCAACTTTTATATGGATCAGAAATTTTAATCCATAAATCATATTAGTATCGGTTATACGGCAATTAAGCTACAGATATCTTCGGGAGCCAAATCTTCAATAATTTTGTCAGACATGCTTTCGAGAAGTTTGCTATTTAAAATCAGCAAAATCCGTCCATAAATAACGGAGATATGAGCAAAAATCTGAGACAGCCTCTGAAAATTTCATCAAAAAAACTTAGGGTATTAATATTGTTGATCAAACAAAGTGTTCGAAAACTTTAAGTGTGTTCTTAAACCGTAATATAAGTGTGTAAAAAGACAGTGTGTTCATTCCCAGCAAGCCATATGAGTCCGAAAAGAGTCTTTTCTGACACCTTTTTCGGAGCGTTAACGCTCTTTATGAGCCCAAAAAACAATCATAATTGCTCCGAAAACCTTCAGAAAAGAGCGTCATTACGTTCGAAAATGGTCCGTCAGAAAGAGCTCTTAGATAATGTCAGAAAAGAGTCTATTATGAGGGTTTTTTTGGGCTCTTAAAGAGCTCTTAGATAATGCCAGAAAAGAGTCTTTTATGAGGTTTTTCTTGGGCTCTGTGTAATCTTGTTTTTATCATTCTTGTGTGGTACAGCTATGTTTTTTTTTTGTTCAAAGCACAAATAGCAGGAGAACAACGCTTTGGTACACACATAATTAAGTGGAATTTCTGAGTCATACTGCGTGTCGACTCAGGACAGTAACAAACAAATTTTTCTTTCGCTCCGAAAATGCTCTTTAGTTGGACTCTTTTCTGACTCCTTTTTTCGGAGCGCTCCGAAACTGCTCTTTTGTTGGACTCTTTTCTGACTCCTTTTTCGGAGCGCTCCTAAAATGGTATGCTGGGTTATACCTTTTTTTTTAAATTGTGTTTGTGTACATTTAAATAAATAAAGACTCGTTATACATATTTTCTTCAAACTACTTGACGCTTTTATTTTGCAATTAAAAAGAATCCGGTTTATTTAAAGGAAATAAACCACAATTTTTAAAAGGTAAAAACGTAATATAATATATAAATATGTATGTATGTATATAATATAATTATGAATTCACAACAAAGGTGAAGGGTATATAAGATTCGGCATAGGCGAATATAGCACTGTTTTTGTTTTTAACACACCGAAATATACATACATATGTTATAGACCCAATAAATGACATATTTATTTGTTGTTTTCTTAAGAAACTTAAAGGCAATTTCCATTTCCAATTATATTTGAGAAGTTTCTAATTGTATTTCAGAAGTTTCCAATTGAATTTCAGAATTTTCTAAGAAATTTCTCGTTATATTTTAAAATATGAAATTTTCATTCTTTCACTATTTATCCATATACATTTTACTAATCGATAATAAAAAACAAAATAAAAACAAAACAATCAAATCAATCGCTAATTTGTGAACAACAAATATTAATTTTCTAATTTTTTTAATGAATTCATTTCTTTTCATTGGTAAAAATAAATTAAAAATATAATTAAGCATTGCGTGTTGACAATAAAATAGACAATTACATTATTTATAATTATTGCAACTATGTATTTGTCATCTTTATATCTGCGGTTGATTTGGTACACACGCGCTTAAAAGAAAAAAATTTTCCTACACTTAAAGAAATTCATTCCTCCATAGCAAAAAGCACGTGGTTTATGACAAAATGCCGGAAAGCTTTTTTTTATTCAGTGGGTTGTATACTACTCAATTTTCATTGAGTCTATGCCCTAACACTACCCTGATTCTATTTTATTTAAAATCTCAGATTTTTCTGACCATTTTGAATGAAGCCAGTTTTCTGGAAAACTGTCCAACGGATTTTTTGCACGGAAGGCGTTTTAGATACCTTAGATGATGTACTTTCATAATCTATATAGGTAGTTCCTTGACGTCGCCTGTATTCCAAGCAATAAATAATCCCAGATTTTTCTGACCATTTTGGATGAAGCCAGTTTTCTGGAAAACTGTCCAGCGGATTTTTTGCGCGGAAGACGTTTTAGATGCCTTAGATGATGATGTACTTTCGTAATGTATATAGGTAGTTCCTTGACGTCGCACAGTGGTATTTGTTCATACAATGTTTGGCGAAAAATATAAGGAGTGAACCGTAGAACCGAAAATTTATTTTTGGTCCAAAGTTTTTGAAATTTGACACAAAGCCTTTGGTTAGCTCAAATAAAAAAAATATAAAGTTTCATCAGAATTGGTCACGCCCACTACCCACCGCCCATAGAACCGAAAATTTATTTTTGGTCCAAAGTTTTTGAAATTTGGCACAAAGCCTTTGGTTAGCTCAATTAAGAAAAATATAAAGTTTCATCAAAATTGGTCACGCCCACTACCCACCGCCCATAGAACCGAAAATTTATTTTTGGTCCAAAGTTTTTGAAATTTGGCACAGAGCTTTTGGTTAGCTCAATTAACGCCCCCACTTACTGCCCATATAACCCATACTATATTTTTTCCCACAACTTTTTGTTTCTTCGCCAAAACTAATTATTTTACCTTTGTACCTTTTACTACGATTAGCGCAATCGCCGAATTCCTTAGCTGGCCTCCCCATTTTTGTTGAACAACTAGGTTGCACAGCAGCAAGTGATATTTCAAATATATCTAAAAATTTTCAATTATATTCAAAGTACACATTAATTATTTTGTTTTGGCTAAGAACAAGCATAATTTTTCTTAAAAAAATATGATTTGTTTCTGTGACATTCGGCCCAACGTTTTAAGAAGTGACTAAGAAATCGCTTCTGAACTGATTTTTTCACAATTTGAATTTCATTAATAGTAAGCACCATGTTTTTAGTTTTTATGAAATCAGTTAATAAATCCACATTACTATTGCAATTTATAAGTTCCTTGCACAATTCACTATATGAAACACAAAATGAATTCATTTTAAAAATTAGTTACGTTTAATAATTTTCTTAAACTTTTTTTTTGCAAATATTATTATTTTAAATAACGGTTTAATTAATCATATGGTTTTGTTTTTCTTTTTTTGTTATGCACTTTTTCGATATTGCTGTCAATCAATTATTAAAAAGTAAAAGCCTAAAAGTATACAAAACCTTTTATTGTAAATATGCATTGCAATTTATTGTAAATATTCATAAAAAATACGTGAGTTTTATCACAAAATTTATAAGTTTGTTCAGCGATCGCAAAAAGTCGCAGAATTTTTTTACATAAAATGAAAGAAAATATTCCAAACTTTCATTAAGAAGTAGTACTAACACGGAGGTAGACCGAGCTAACTTATTTCTTTTCTAATGAAAACTGAAAATGCTAAATTTTTTGGAGTCATTTTGATTTGCTCAGATCTCTTAAACTATATATGTAATTTAAATATTTTTTCTTTCCTATTAAATATATATACTATATTTTAATAAAAATGCTCTAAAACTATTGGTAGTTGAACCATATTTATTGTATAAACAACTGAAATGTAGTAAAATTTTCATCAGTTTTCGTTGTATAATATTTAGATAACTTCACCACACTTTTTTTTATACAAAATTTTATTTTTTTCGAAAACATATCATGGTTTTCTACTAATGAAACATTTCTCTACAGAATTGCATCATTAGATTTCTAAAAAATAACTGTAAAAAAATAAACTTTTTGCCAAAAAAAAAAAATACCACTGTGCGTCGCCTGTATTCCAAGCAATAAATAATCCCAGATTTTTTTGACCATTTTGGATGAAGCCAGTTTTCTGGAAAACTGTCCAGCGGATTTTTTGCACGGAAGGCGTTTTAGATACCTTAGATGATGTACTTTCATAGTCTATATAGGTAGTTCCTTGACGTCGCCTGTATTCCATGAAATACGAAATCCCATATTTGTCTGACTATTTTCAACCAACTTTTCTTATAAAATATTTTTTTATTTTTTTAAATTAAATTAAAATTTAAATTCTGTTCTGAATTCCTAATGCTATTCTTTGTGTTTTCATGATTTACCATTGAAATACTTTGCGTATTTTTAAATTCCCATATTTCTGAATTCCCAAAATCACTAATATATTTTGGCGTTTTCGACGCTATCTTTGCGCACGTCACCAATAACGATATTGAAGTGCAAAATAGAACAAATACATGAAATGTGCAGAATACTTGAAATAAAGGATTACTCGATTCGATTTCAATTGGTATTAAACTTGTTTGTACAATTAAAGATGATTTTGAAAAAGTTCGCAAGTCTCTCTCAAGTAAATTTAATTTTGAGTATTTTACATATGCTGCTAAAAATGAAAAACTGTATAAAGCTATTTTACTTGGCTTAGACAAAAGTGATCCGACTGTTATGAAATTCGGTCTCATTAATTTGGGGATTAAATGCATGGATGTCAAAATTGTTACTAAAACCAGTGATAATAACAGTGAACAAGTAATATTTATCGTATACTTTGAAAGAAAAACTATTACGTTAAAAGAGAGTAAGGCAGAATTACTGCTCAATAGATTACATTAAGGTGAGATGGGAATACCAAAAACCCAACAAATCAAAACTGACTCAGTGCTACAATTGTCAGATGTTTGGTCATGGATCAAGTAGATGTATGGTAAACACATTCAATGTGCTGAAAACCATAAAACATCTTAATGTAAGTCCCTAACAGTAAAATGTGCAAATTGCAATGGACCTCATAAAGCAATGTCCCCTGAATGTCCCAGCTGGCAATCTTACAGCCAATTAAGGCAACGATGTCAACCAAGAAATGTTAGGCAAAGAAACCATAACTACAACAATAACAACAATTACAGCCAGAATTTTCCAGAATTCGTTAAACCAGAATAACACTAATCAAAATGCCAGTGATTTATTTTCTTTTGAAGAAATAAAAATATGACGTTTGAACTAATTTCAAATTTAAGAAAATGAAGTCAAGAACAATTTGAGGTTGTCACTAATCTTGCATATAAATGCGAACTTAGAGATAGTACAATGGAACGCACGTAGCATCCGAAAGACGAATTATTCCATTTTTTTGATAAATGGCAATGTTGACATCTGTCTACTATGTGAAACATGTACCTTCAAATCTGATATACGAAAACTTACAAACACTAATAATAAATTCATAATAGGAGGAGATTTTAACAGTTGACACAATTACTGGGGTTGCCAACGTAATAACTGCTGAGGCAATACATTGTATAATTTATTACAAGTGAATCACTTTCAAATTGTTTTTCCTCATGAGCACACATATATGTATACCTGCTGATCCAAATAAACAACCCTCCACATTAGACTTTTTTCTTACTAACATCTCACAAAACATGAATGCAGTAAAAGTAATCAACGATCTTAGCTCTGATCACTTACCAATTGTTTGTCACATAAATATGAATTGCGAAACTTTAGAAACTTTTGACATATGTTTTTAAAAAGGCCAACTGATCTCGATTTAAAACATTTATTAACAGGAACATTCCAACAGCAACGGATTTCTCCGATGAAATTACAAACAATAATGTTGATGAAATGATCGATGTACTTAATAATACAATAGTAAATGCAATGAACGATAGCATACCCAAGCGCAGTTTAAGTCCCGCAATTAAGCCTCTTCCTAATCATATAAAATATATGATACAATTTAGGAATATCCACAGAAGAAACTGGAAGCGTTACAGAGACAGAAATGATCACCGGCAAATGACAAGACTAAACAAGATGATTAGAGATGAGATTATTAAATTTAAAAACATATCATGAAATCATACGTTATCCACACTTAATAAAGCTTCTTCGTCATTTTGGAAAATTTGTAAAGTTATAAAGAAAAAGCACAACAATATCCCAACTTTAAAACACAACAACATAATATGCTACACACAAAAAGAAAACGCTGATATTATGGCCTTAAATTTTCTTGACAACCACAATATTTCTTCGGATTTAAGTGACGTTTCTACAATCACTGAAGTTAATAATACAGCAAACCTTTTGCGTTCGACCATCATAACACCACATAATAATTACCTTATTAATAGAGGAAAAGTAGCTCGTATATTAAAAGGACTGAAAAATAAAAATTCGACCGGTATTGACGGAATAAACAACACATGTTTAAAGAATTTACCACAAAAAAGTCTAAAATACTTAACTGCAATAGAAAATGCTATAATTTTTGCTAGGCCCCTAATGCCAGTTCTGTTTTGACATTTGTGTAGTAAACACATGCGAAATACACGTTGATAAACAATGTTACGCTACACTGCTCCAGAACGCGGAATATTGCTGACAGAACTGACATTAGGGGCCTCGCAAAATTTATAGCATTTTCTGATAGGAGGATTACTTTTGCGCCACCTTGTACTTGATACTAAACTTAACTTTAATTATCATATACCTTACCTAATAGATAAAATCACCAGAATTTTGTCCCCCTTTATAAATAGAAAGTCAGAGCTAAGTGTCGCCAATAAAAAACTTAAGCTGGAGGTCCACACCAAGCGTCTACGCGTTTCACGCGTTCTAAGCAACTGTCAAAAAAGTAGAATCAATGTAGTTGTATGAGTTAAGTTACACACTCAAAAGCGTATGACGCGCTGATGCTTGAAACGCGAAAAGTTCGTTTACTTTCTACTTTTGAACGCGTCACAGCTGACATTGACAAATGCAAAGCAAATTTATTTTAAAGACGATGTCACCAGAAAAAATAACAGTTGAAATAACATTTTTTATATGAGTTTGACAAACAAACCGATAAAAAACTTCGTGTAAAAAAAATCAGCTGAGCATAAAGCATCACCTCCAAAAGTAGTTATTAAATTTTTTTTTTTTTTTTTGCTTATCGAATTCGCTTTGTTAGAAAATATTAGAAATGTTTTATAAGAATAATAATTAATTGAATTAAAACTGTTTAAAATGTTATGTTACTTTTTCTGTGTAAGAATTTGTTAAATTACTTAAACCAAAAATAGAGATACATATGTAGCTACATACACGTATGGACAGAAAAATAGCGCACATTAAAAATCGAATGTAAATAACATGCAATTCAATGATATTGTTTTGCTCCACTCTGCTTTTTCAAAAATTCGTTTGAAATGTCCTGTCAATATTGACTGAAATAAATGAGGAATTTGAGTTAAATGTTTTCAGTAGACTTGTAATAAGACGCCTAAATGAAAATCAACTTATGGTCGTGTAAGTAGAATAAAACAATTTCTGTCAAGAACGAACGATTGTCTTTTGCAAAACTAAACCGAAACAAGGATATCAAATTCTGGAAGAGCTGAAACCAAAATCATCTAAAAACAAACCGTGAATTCAATCCAAGGTAAAAAAAAGTAAAGCGCGCTATTTCTCTGTCCATAGCTGTATATATAATTTTAGTTCCGTTTATGATTAAATTAAGCAAATAGATGAGGAAGAGAGTTAATAAAATCAAACACAAATAGTAGAAGTTTTTTTTTAATATTTTTGGAATGAGTCTTAACAAAAGTTATTAATTCTTTATCTTGTTTTTTCTCTTTGTTATTTTAAGGTCTGGGACGTAAGCGTTGGTATGTGTTTATTTGTGCTGTCCGGCCATGATAATTGGGTGCGAGAATTAGCATTTCATCCTGGCGGTAAATATTTAATATCAGCCAGTGATGACAAAACAATTCGAGTTTGGGATCTACGTAACAAACGATGCATGAAAACACTTTATGCTCACCAACATTTCTGCACTTCAGTTGGTAAGTTAATTTAAAAAACAACGAATTAATAATCGATCTGCTAAATAAATAATAATTGTTTTTTTTTTCTCCTTTTTGCAGATTTCCACAAAACACATCCATATGTAATTTCTGGTAGCGTAGATACAACGGTTAAGGTTTGGGAATGTCGTTAAGCCAATAGTTATTAAATTAGAATGGGGCGATACATGTAGCGTTTGTTAGTTTGTACTCCCCAGGAGAAGATAAATACATACATAATACTATTTAAGAGCTACAATTTACTTCAATTACTGCAGAATACACAGAACATACACACAACATATACATTAAAAAATATACATATATTTATTGATTATAATTTAATTTGAATACAAAACAAAATAAAGATGGATCTCTTACAGATCCATCGATATTAATTATTAGATTACATATACTTATATATAAATTACGTTTAAAACAAAAAATGGCATCGTATATGTATTTGCTAAAAACAAAAACAAAGAAATTCTAAATTATTAATTTTCTTTTGTCGTTTGGCGTAAAATCATATTCGATAGAGTCGTAACACTTATTCATTTGTTGATTGGATCTTTAACGGTAGTGAAGCGAACAAGCATTCAAAGCATTGTCAACTTTTGTTTGTCGTCATTTTTATATCTCATTACGTTAGGATCAGCAAAATTGTATGTTTTCTTCTAAATTTGAATAATAAGTATTGAGTAGAACTCGAATCATATATTATGTACGTACGCCTTATAATTAATTAATTGTAATCGTAAATACATTTGTTTAAGCTTTTTTTTGCTTGCTGGATTTTTATTTTTCTATAATAATTATAATTACACCTAAACTATCGTTATTAGATTTATGATTTTATATGAAACTTAAAGAAAAACATGTCTCTTAAATTCAAGTTCAAGTAAATGATTTAAGTTAATATTAATTCGTAGTACAGTAGATTATTTTCCATTTGGGCAAGTTATAATAACCCGAACTTTAATTGATATTTCTACTATTACTATCAATGAATCGATCGATCATTCAAATTGTATGTATTAATGTAATGCATAAGTAGAACAACCGCAATAGCATATCCTCTTTCACTTTTGCAATTCAACGGCCTCCGCCTCTACTAGATCGGCAAAAATGTTTTATCCATTCAAAAACATACATACGTATAAATATGAGTGAATATATTTAAACAAATTTGTTTTTATTTTAAAAATTTACTGAGTATATTTTTTTTCGTTAAAAAGTTTGTATTAAATTTATATCCTTTAATATCTTGCAGAGCTATTATTTAACATTTCTATCACATTTTGTTCAAACTAATTACTGAACTGTATTTTTTGTTATTTTATTTTGGTGTTATCAGAAAACGAATAAATTAAAGTAAAATATATTTTGTTATTATTTTGTCTTGATCTGGTGTTTTGTAAAAAATTTTATCCCCGGCTTAATTATGCATTGAAAATATAAAGAGGATTAAGAAAAACACAAAATTTTTGTTTTATTTTTTATATTGTTTTATTTGCTTTAGTGAAAAATTATGACTTGCATATTATTCCATTTAACCATAAATTAAAATTAAAAAAAGCCAACAAACAATGTTTGTCAAACATATTACATTTATATATAAAGCCCTGGATTACTTGCGTATATTTGTTTATTCATAACAACAAGTTAAAAACTATTGCATATACATAAATATAAAAATTATAAAAAAATAAATAACAATTGTGCACCTTTAGAAAAGCTTTAAAACAAAACAATACGCTCTCCATTTTTAATTACAATCCCGAAAACATAAACAAAAAATAAATAAATACATGTATGTATGTATGTAATAAAAAATACATAAATAATTTAAAATCTAAAATAAACAAATAATTTTGGAAAATTCTTAATTCAAGTTAAATAAAAATCAAGGTTTAAAAATTGACATCATATAATTATATAATATTTGTACAATGATGGGTGGGTGGACTAAACAACATTTGGAAATACATTTGTTTTATTTTATGAAGCTTACATTATTAATCTAGGTATATATCAAACAATCACCGCTATCGTGAATGAAAATTCCACATGAAATTTGTTCCCTTTTCACATTTTTCCTATTAAAATTCATGCCCCTATTGCCGTTCTCAACTCAACTAAGTTTGGTCGTCTGTCAGTCAACCCGACTTTAACTCTACATTAACTCTACTACATATAAGTTGTGAATGGCAATACCGATTTATGAAAGACGACCAAATTATTAAAAAAGTTGTTAAAAAAATAAAAGGGAACAAATTTCATGTGGAATTTTTATTCACGATTGGGGTGAATAAGTACCTACACTAGGACTTAATACATTTTTTCACAACAGAAATCGTAATTGTCTTTATTACAATTACATTAATATTTTTAATGATAATAACCCCTATTCTGACTTTCGATTCGAATCGAAATTTTCTCCGTTTGGCAAATTTGGTATTCAGAGTTTCGATTCCGCTACGTTTCTTTCGATTGTAGGTATTCTGAATTACGATCGTAGTTACGTTTTTCTACGCTTACATTTTAGCAACGGAATTTTTTCGATTACTCTTTTTTATAAACTTAAAAAGTGCTTAATTTAATTAAAATTTCAGATAGTTTTTTATTCGAAAAGCTGGCAAGTTCAATGTCAACACAACAGGATATTGCTTGCGGCTAACATAAACGATCCAAAGAGAAAGTTCAGCGGCCAAATTACCGCATTCGTGATCGAATGAGCTATCGTATCGAAAAATGATTTTGATATCGAAATTATGATAAAATGTACTAAATTCCTTGCTCGATATTGAATGCGGTAATTTGGCTCAAGGTATTTTCTTTTCAAGCCTTACCTCTGTGTTCTGAGTCACGTTGTTCTCTTTCACCAATAAAGCCACTGATATGGATTCCATTTCTCCTTCAAATACAAAAATTAAAAATACCACCTCCGGCTTGACAGGATTCTTAGCACTTAAATATTATGCAAACAAAAATGATTATCTTTTTATTATTATTAATTCACAAGTCTTTTGTATTGTTTTTTTCCTTAATAATCGCACAATTTTTTTTATTTTCTTATTTTTATAGTTTGTTGTGACTTTTGTTTATTAAAATAACAAACTTGCTCGTTTCTTTGTTTCTATTCCGCATTTCATAGTAACAAATTGGTTTTGTAAACATTGTTGTCTTCTTCTTGTTCTTTCGATTCAGTTTTTGTTTGGAATACCAATTTTCGATCGCAGCGAATGCAGAGACGTAATCGAAACTCAGAATAGGGGTGAATAATAAATGTGTAAAAGGCGAAAATCATGTATTTCTTAGGGCAATTCACTGAGCTTTTCAGCTGGTTTGTTTTTAAAATTTTAGTTTTTATTCTATGAGTCATAGAAATTTCTGCATATATGCATTTAACAATAACAATAAATAACAAAACCGAATTAGTTCCATTACACCAAATGAGACCAATATTGATTGGCAAAACCGGCATGGATTCTATGATATCCCCGATTGTTTGCTTTAAAAATGTAGATTTTATATACATACACATATGGTCAAAATAAGAGGTACAGTGGGTACATGTTCTTATTTTCTGCATTTGCAGGTGCATAAAAATGGTAATAACAAAGCGATTTAAATTATTACTTTTTTATTTTATTTATTAATTAGTGAATTACAATAATGATCTTAAAACAAAACAAAAAAAACTACGTATTCAGGGAACAAACTAAATTAAATAAAATTAAATCTTATGTACTCAGTTTTGCACTTTCAGGAAACAAAAAAACTTTTAAATTTTTAGTACTTAGTCCACTGCCCTTTATTTTTTAATACACTATTTATGCGATTGGGCATACTTTCAACCAACTTTTGGATAATTTCATGTGAAATTCTCTGCCACTCCAGCTCCACACGTTACCACAACTCAGCGAAGTTCGACGGAGCTGTTCGATACTGTCCCAACCGTCTTTTCACAATTTATCACAAATTTTCAATTGGATTGAGGTCGGGACTTTGCGGAGGCCACTGCATCAATTAAAATGTGTGCCCATTCAACCATTCCTTAACGATTTTCGAGGTGTGTTTTGGGTCTCCATCCTGTTGAAACACAACTTCTTACTCAGGGTATGCGCTCAGATCTACAAAATCGGGAAGTTGAATCTGCAATATTTTTAAATAGTCTTCTTTTCTCATGATTTCATAAATCTTTTGTAATCTACCAACATGCCACAATGTAAAGTAACCCCAAACCATGATGATGCTTTACAATCTGTTTAACATGGTGTCGTTGTATACTCTCCCGCTGTCGACGCCAATAATACTTTTTACCGTCAGATTGATATCGGTTAAACTTGGATTTATCTGACCATATTACGGGTTTCCAGTCATCAACAGTCCAATCTTTGTGTAGTCTGTCGAATTTTAAACGTGCTGAAACATTTTTATCTGACAGTGCTGGTTTAGGTTTTTTACAGCTGAGATGTATTCAATATTGTGTAGCGCTCTTCTTGCTGTACATCGGCTAACATTTTTATTTATTGCTCAGGAAGCTTCTTTTAGGACTAAAGACGTGTCTGCTCTCATTTTTCTCATTATAGGGCGTGCGTCTCCATCAGATAATAATCGTTGGCGACTGAAAGCCTGTCTTTAGAACCTACATTTCGCCGTTTTAACACTCTAACAACTACTGATTGGCTTATATTAAGCTCTTTTGCTATCATACGTGACGAGGAGTCATCCTTTGTTTTATTTATTATCAAATTTTCCACAAATATCGATAGTTTCTTCATTTTTCAAAAAATATTAACTTTTACTTTTTTAAATTAAAAAAAACGACGTTTTTGGAACACGGAGTTATTCAATTATAATTTAAAACTAAAATTCATATTGACAAAACTAAAGATTGCAGCAACAAATTTCAAAACTTAATTTCAAATAACGGTAAATTAATAAATGTTTCAATTATTTGGTTGACACTCTAACAACTACTGATTGGCTTATATTAAGCTCTTTTGCTATCATACGTGACGAGGAGTCATCCTTTGTTTTATTTATTATCAAATTTTCCACGGATATCGATAGTTTCTTCATTTTTCAAAAAATATTAACTTTTACTTTTTTAAATTAAAAAAACGACGTTTTTGGAACACGGAGTTATTCAATTATAATTTAAAACTAAAATTCATATTGACAAAACTAAAGATTGCAGCAACAAATTTCAAAACTTAATTTCAAATAACGGTAAATTAATAAATGTTTCAATTATTTGGTTGATAACAAGTGTGAGCAAAACTGAGTACATACAAGTTGTTTTGTTGTTATTTAAATTACAATCTTGTTTTATTGGGCTTTTATTTCTCTTATTAAGAATTATGTTAAGAACTGAATAAGAATTAAAATAGAAAAAGAAATTTAAAAATCGCTCCATTATTACCATTTTTATGATCTTTACAATGCAGAAAATACAAACATGTACTTACCTCTGCTCCCCACTGTACATACCAAGAATGATAAAATAAAGATTACGCCAACGAGCGTAAAATTTTAAAATGTTCTGCGCATTTAGGCCCTGTGACGTCACACATTCTGTGTTTCTATTGGCTAATTTTTTCTCACTTATTTTTTTCTCATGTTTTGCTTGCATTTGCTCACTGCACTCTTCATGTTTATATTTTTTGTTGTTTTTTTTTTGTTTGTTTTCCTTTTTTAATGATGAAACAAATGGTGAAATCACTCTACAAGGTGTGGTGTTGAAAAGCCAGTGGCGAGCACTCATGAAAGATGTTTTATACCTATGACTTAAAAACCGAATAAACTCCTAAATTTTTAAAAATAATAATGGTTTTTATTTAAAAAATAAATAAAACAAAAATGAAAATAAATTGAAATTCATTAATTATTAAAGCGAATGTGAAGTTTAGGGTAAATTTACATATGTGAAATGGCAATGTATGCACTTTTGCACGTTATACCTAGTTCGTTTAATCTGGCAGTAAGAATAAATGGACAGTTGCAGGGAATTTATGTACATACATACATATAAAAATATCAAAGCAACAGTAAATATCATTTTTCAAATTGTTCATATTTTTTTTTGCTAATTTTTAGCTTATCGTGTGCTTTTAATAAAAATGAGAAAAATATCAGACTTTTTATAAAACCAAGTGGCGGATATTACAAATAATAATTACTTAGCCCGCGAAATTGCTAACACATCGAAATTAGGAAAGAAACGATTGGTAGGACCAAACATCATGGCTTTAGTCTTAGTTGTGTTAACCTTTCAAATTAGAGTTAATGTCATTCTCAAAGACTTCAATAAATCTTCTATTACCTCTATATAAAAGAAAAACATCATCTGCAAACAGAAACGGTTTACAATTACTGGTTTGAATAACGTCAACAACGTCATTCACATAAAGCACAAAAAGGAGAGGACCCAAAATAGATCCCTGTGGGACACCAGTGTGGAGTGGAAGTAAACCATTTACTACAACAAATTGCGACCTACCAACCAGATACGACATTATAAGCTGACAGGCGAACCTAGAAAAACCAAACGCATCCTCAGCTTCAAAATCAATTTATTAAAATCAATAGAGTTAAAGGCTTTTGATAAATCCATAGAAATCAAAACACTCAGCTTGTCGCTATTGACATTCTCTCCATATCGATAGGCATATTGTGAATCACTTATTTTAGTAGAAACCAAGTCATTCATCTGGGCTTTAATAACATTTTCTGAGGTCATCCACACTATGTACAACTTTAACCTTAGGGATTTTATTTCATTTTTGTTTTATTTATTTAACATTTTAAATAATAACCATTATTATTTTTAAAAATTTGAGAGTTTAATCGGTTTTTAAGTCATAGTTATAAGACATCTACCATGTGTGCTCGCCACTGTATAAAAAACACAAGTCATCTTGAAATTAAAAATTGTATGTATCGGGTGTTTTTTTGAGAGGTATAAAACTTCGAATTGAAATAAAACACAAGAAATCGTTTTAATGCCCATCAATTTGGCTTTATTGGAAGGATAATTTTATGCCACTAATGTTTAAATATGATTTCAAGCATGTGGCCGCCGCGGCTGGCTCGAATAAAGCCAATTCTACAGGTCCAATTTTCAACCACTTTTTCGAGCATATGGGGCCGTATGTCGGCAATAACGCCACGAATGTTGGCTTCCAATTCCCCTAACGTTTCTGGTTTGTTGGCATAGACGAGCGACTTCACATATCCCCAAAGAAAATAATCCAATGGTGTCAAATCACACGATCTTGGTGGCCAATTGACAGGTCCATTCCGCGAAATTATGCGCTCATCGAATGTTTCCTTCAATAAATCGATTGTGGCGTGCGCTGTGTGGCATGTAGCGCCGTCTTGTTGGAACCACAACTCATCCACATTCATGCCATCCAATTCGTGAACAAAATAGTCGGTTATCATGGCTCTATACCGGTCTCCATTAATTCGGGTCCTCTTCAACACTTTGCTCTACAGCGGCAATTGTTTCTTCGGTGCGCACTGTTCGACGTCTCTGCGGATGCGTATTATCACATAGAGTAAACGTAGTGCGAAAACGATCCATGGTTAACCGAATTAATTGCTCTGATGGACGATTATGTCGACCATAAAATGGACGGAGCTTGCGGTAAACTTCGCGAACTGAACCGTTATTTTCGAAATAAATTTGCACGATTTGCAAGCGTTGTTCTTTTGTCAACCTGCTCATGATGAAATGGCAAACCAAACTGAACATAAATGACATTAGAGTTGCCAGATTTGACCACAAAATGACAGTTTTATCTCTTTTCGAAAAACAAACCCGTAAAAAAAACACCCTATATTCATTTTTACGTGCGTGAAGATAGCATCGAAAAATAGCAACGCCGGAAATGAAAACGTGGGAATTTTCTAATATCGTTTAGAGGAATCGAGTGGCAACAAATGATTTTAGGAATTCAGGGACAACGAAAACTGGAACCAATTTTAGCAATTTCGAGAGCAAGAAAGCCCGAAAACGATGTTAGGAATTAAGCGGTAATGTCATTATTCAGCATAAAAAAATCCAGAGAAATTCGAGCTCCTCCAAAAATGGTCAGAAAATCTGGGATTCTAAATAAAATAGAATCTGGGCAGTGTCCGGGCAGACTCAATGAAAATTGAAAGTATACATCCCACTGAATATAAAACGCTTTCCGTGCAAAAAATTGTCAGAGCCGTTCCAGAGAAATTCGAGCTCCTCCAAAAATGGTCAGAAAATCTGGCATTCTAACTAAAATAGAATCTGGGCAGTGTCCGGGCATAGACTCAATGGAAATTGAAAGTATACATCCCACTGAATATAAAACGCTTTCCGTGCAAAAAATTGTCAGAGCCGTTCCAGAGAAACTCGAGCTCCTCCAAAAATGGTCAGAAAATCTGGCATGCTAAATAAAATAGAATTTGGGCAGTGTCAGGGCATAGACTCAATGGAAATTGAAAGTTTACATCCCACTGAATATAAAACGCTTTCCGTGCAAAAAATTGTCAGCAAACTTGAATCCATCCAAACCCACTTGCACTAGACATCCTTAACTTTAGTGGCCACAAGCGGTTGAGAAGGAGGGATACCCTTGCTTTAACTCAAGCGCAAAACAGATGACTGGATCAGTTGATTTTTGTCTAGCACTGGCTGGGCTTATTACACTGGTTTACAGCCAAAAAATACCAAGAACGCCACATGTCTAGATAAGTTAATTGGGACCTCCTGAACACGAAAAACGCTGTAATTTTTTTTCTAAGTACCGTTTTTTAGATAACGGTACTTTTGTGTTTTTCGGTATATGGTCCCATTCAAACCCTTGTGGAGCCCAACCGAAAAGCCCGATCGAGAAGAATGGCATATCGTTTGAAAGGTAACACTATATTCGGCGTAAATTCAAAAACTTTAAATTAAAATGACGAGCGACTTGAACTCTTACTAGTGTGTAAGCAATGAAGATGAAAATATTGTCGTTCCACAAAATCTTTAATAAAAACTTTATTTTTCATCCGATTTTTTTCAAATTACGCTTAAAATGTTGGTAATTAAATAAACTATTTGGATAAAAAATAAAACATTCCAGATATTAACTTTTCGGTTGGGCTCCACAAGGGTTTGAATGGGACCATACACCGAAAAACACAAAAGTACCGTTATCTAAAAAACGGTACTTAGAAAAAAAAAATTACAGCGTTTTTCGTGTTCAGGAGGTCCCAATTAACTTATCTAGGCAAGTGGCGTTCTTGGTATTTTTCCAAATTAAAAATTTCTAAAGCAGTGTTATTTTCTTTTTAGTATTAAGATTTGAATACTTATTGTCATTTTAATATATGAAGATTCAATAAATAAATAAAGGGTAATAAAAAAAATGCTATTATGTTTTTGAGATAATCCGCATCCGGATCCCAAATAACAGATCCATATTCCAAGATTGGTCTGACTAAAGATGTGTATAACCGTTTAGTAATGATTGGTTCAGTAAACTCCTTAGCCCATCGTTTTATAAAAGCCAACACACCACGAGCTTTGTTTACCATCATATATATGTGTTTTTTGAAATTTAATTTAGGATCCAAAAGTACTCCAAGATCTGAAAATTCCGTAACCAAATCAAGTTGATGTCCGCCCAATGTGAAGTTAAATAAAGCGTTATCATTTCTTGAAAAACGCATATGTTTGCATTTTTTCAGATTCAGTTCCATTAAATTAAGCACGCACCATTGAAATAGTTCATCTAAATCATGTTGCAGCAATTTTTTTTCAATGTTATTGTTATGGCTATGAAATATCTTCACATCATCGGCATACATTAAGACGTTACAATATTTAATTACGCACGGCAAGTCATTGATGAATAAAGAAAATAAAATTGGACCAATGTGACTGCCTTGGGGCACTCCAGAACTTACAATAATATTTTTTGATGTAGTATTATTGAAAACAAGATTTTGTTTTCGGTTTATTAAATATGATTTAATCCAATTTAAACTCCCGTGTGTAAGTCCCATAGCATGAAGCTTTATCAGAAGTAATTTATGATTGGCTTTACTAAAATCCGTGTAAATACAATCTGTAAATTTCCTTT
Organism: Bellardia pandia; assembly: GCA_916048285.2. Taxonomy (NCBI): domain Eukaryota; kingdom Metazoa; phylum Arthropoda; class Insecta; order Diptera; family Calliphoridae; genus Bellardia; species Bellardia pandia. Next base: position 69,393,239 of record OU696533.1, read on the forward strand.
TAATAAATCCACGATTTACTATAGTGGTCAGTTGCATGAGATTAGTTACTGATGAACGACCTTTACTAAAACCGTGCTGACAGGAAGAGAGTAGGGACGAAATTTGATAAAGGAGATTGTCGGTAACACACTTTTCAAAAAGTTTAGGGATTGCACTTAATTTTGCTATGCCTCTATAGTTTGTGACACATGACATACTGCCAGATTTAAATAGCGGAATAATAAAGGAGTCTTTCCACGACTGAGGAAAATAACCATATTTTGAGGATATATTAAATATTATGCTTAATGGAGTAGCTATTGCATGAGCGCAATTCTTCAGAACACAACTAGGAACACCATTAGGACCCATATGGTATGAAGACTTAACAGATTTTAAGGAGTCTAAAATCTGATTTGTGTGGATTGAAGAAAAGTGTATCGTTTGATGGCCCGCAATTTGATGTGGGTATTCATGTAAATCATATTGGGAATCAGAGTAAGTGGAGGGAAAAAAATCAGCAAACAAGTTGCTTATTATATGATCGTCACTGGATTCGTTAGCACCGTACTTCATTGTTTTTGGGAAGCCACCAGATTTTTTTTTGGAATTAACAAATTTATAAAATGATTTCGGATCGTTGTTAAAATTATGTTTCATATTAGGTATATAGTTTTTATGCAGCTCTGTGTTAAATAAGTTATATTCAGCACGTGAAACCGCAAATCTGCTATAATCAAACAGCAAGCTAGTTGTTTTATATTTTTTCAAGCGTTTATTTTTTATGTTTTTAAGTCTGGATAATTCTTTTGTGCACCACGGGGGACCAGATTTTTAGGAACACATTCGTTAAAAAAGTTTGATAATTTTTCATAAAGTTTTGCAATCATGGAATCAATAGCTGCTGGAGTATAACAATGAATTGATAGTAAATCATGCCAATTCGTATTATATAAAAGATGATTTAAGTCATCGTAGTTACATTTTTTGAAACAGAAAACCTTTTCATGTTGATTTGTTGAGTCAGAGTTACTTTTGAAAGGAACACTAAGGCTGATATCTAGCGTAGGATGAAAGCGATCCTCAGTTGTTGTAATTGGATCTGCGCGCTGCAAGGAACAATCAGCTGGTTCATTTACAAAAACAAGATCTAATAATTTACCATACGAATTGTAAACTCCATTTATTTGAAAACGACCTAAATCGTATAAGCTGTTCAAAAATTCAAACACTCAGTCAGCGGCTTTTATAGGAGTAAACATATATGAGTCAGATAAAAATTTCCATGAGACATTTGATATGTTAAAATCACCAAAAACAAGAATAGAATCACCTGGTGCAGATAGTGATACTACTGATTTAATTAACGAAGCATGCTCTGTGTAAATAAGTTGATTATTATAATAGAAGGCCAAACCCTTGGGCCGATCTGCCTAACAGCATGTTACTGTGACTCTGGAAGAAATAATAGGCTATATGAAGTTTTGATTGTACAAACGGGGGTGGCACTTCCCATATAACCCAAAAATTTAAATCGCAATATTTTGGTCATTTTTTGACTTACTTCAATGATATGTGGTACATATGGTATTGCCATAATTAGGAATACGAACCCGGAGAAGTGGTTGGGACCACGCCCATTTTTAGGAAAATTAAAAATCGTAATATAGTCTTAACTACTGGACCGATCGTCATTAAATTTTCACAATAGGATATTCTTACGAAATAATAAATTCTTGACTATGTAAATGGACAAAGCGGCATGGCCTCGCCCACTGAAATGCATCGCTCATATGACGCGCTTCAGTATCCTATTATTTTTCCATATGGAGAAGATGGATATCACTTTGAAATGCGTCAAATCAATCAAGCAACCCGTAAGGCCATTAAGTATCTTGCTGAGTTCTTAAATTCACTCGATATACCAGGCTTTCCACCACGTGTGCTACAACTTAAAATTGGAGTCGCAATTACTTTACTGCGTAATATCTATCACCACGGCTTTGCAATGGCACTCGACTTGCAGTAAAAAAACTGACTAATTTAAGAAAAGCGACCATTATAACAGGAAAATGTTACCAACAGATTTACCATTCGATTTTAAACAATTTTTTCCTGTTCGGTTAGCGTTTGCGATGACTGTTAACAAAGTTCAAGGTTAATATCCCGTGTATATGTGTATGCTCCAGATAGGCAAACTAATCCTAAAGCATTGCAATAAATACATTAAAATTAATAAATAAATGTTTGTAAATATATAAATACGTTTTATTTTATAACGTGGGGGGAGGGTAGCGAAGCACACCGGGTTTAGCTAGTAATTTTATATTGAACAAGTAAGAGTGCTATATTCGGCTATGCCGAATCCTATATACCCTTCACCTTTGTTGTGGATGCATAATTATATTATAATATAATATATAATGTATATAATAATTATATACACACATACATATATATATTATATTGTTACGTTTTTACTATTTCCTTTACATAAACCGAATTCTTTTAAATTGCAAAATAAAAGCGTCAAGTAGTTTGAAGAAAATATGTATAACGAGTCTTTATTTATTTAAAGTTACACAAACACAAATTAAAACAAGTAAGAGTGCTATATTCGGCTGTGCCGAATTTTAAATACCCTCCACCTAAACGTAATAAAAAATACAAAAACTACACTGGTTAAAGGACTAGAATATCCTTATTCTGTGATTTCTATTCAGTCTTAGTGCAAATTTTATTAGTATTTGATATATTGTTTGAAAGACAATTTTACGACCAACAAAATATTTTGAAATGTTGTCTAATTTTCACCATTTTTAATTGATTTAATTAATCTGATGTTCGTAATAATCTTCAGTGTAATTTAACAAACAGAGTATAAAAAAGGGGTACAATTCTGTTTTAGTGATTTTGCTCAAAAAAAACAAAAAAAAAATGAAATATGGCTTTTAGAGGAGATACCAGCAAAAAAAATGTGTTGGCGGTCACGCCTATTTTCGAGAGGGCGGGCCCGTAAAGTTGAAAATATATATAAAAGGTATTAAAAATACCTTTCCAACGATATATATCATGATTATAATATATGGACCGAATATGGGTTAAATCCCAAAAGAATATTTTTTAACCCGAATTTATTTGTTTTTTGGAAATGGTTCTATATAGCAGCTATGACAAATTATGGGCCGATCTTCTTAAATTTTGGAACAGTTATTTTCATGCATATGAGGATATTTCACGTCGAATTTCAACATAATAACGCTATATATACGATATATATTAGTATTAACGTGGATTTCTAGAGTGGACCTTATGTGGGGGATATAGTCAAATATGGACCGATATTCTCAAAATCCAGCAGTTGGATTCAGGCATGTATGTAAATGATCCGTGTAAAATTTTGGATTGGTACCCTTATTTATAAGAGATTTATGAGTATTAAAGTGATTTTCGGAAGAGGGCTTTATATGGGGCATACGGTTAAAAATTAACCGAAATTAACAAAATTTGGTGGAAAGATTTTTGTATATATGTAAATGATCTGTGCAAAGTTTTGAGTCAGCACCAATATTTATACAATATATATAGGGAAAAATGTCTTTTTCAGATGTGGACCTTGTATGGGAGCTATGACCAGTTCTGAACCGACCACCATAAAATTTAGTACAACAATTTATTTGCCTATAAAAAGTATTTATGTCAAATTTTAGCCGTTTAACATTATTTATATCTGTTTTATACGTATTTAAGTGAATTTTGAAGTGGACTTTATATGGGGTCTATGGTCAAACATGCGCCGAACTAAAAAAAATTTCGTTTTGTGATTTCTTTGTTCCGAAACCTCTTGTTGTTATTTGGTGAGTATGGATGCCACCTCGACTAGCTCATCTATGGCGTGGGAACTCAACCCGCATCAACTCATCCCGGTTACGACACAACAAAAAAATTTATAATACAACTATTTTAAATATGATTTTGAACCACAAAACTTTAACGAGATTATTAATCCTAATTGTAGGGATAGATGTTTTACCCTATCGTCGCTGCCCACCCTACCATGGTCATTACGTCATTCAATGACCCCTAATAGATACTATATCAACCACTCACCATTCCATATTTCTACTTTTCCATATACGGCCCACTGTACCTGTAACTTTTATAAATAACTAGCTAAACCCGGTGTGCTTTGCTACCCCCCCCCCCTCGTCATAAAATAAAACGTATTTATATATTTACAAACATTTATCTATTTAATTTTATTGTATTTATTGCAATGCTTTAGGCGAGACCACGCCCCTTTGTCCACTTACATAGTCAAGAATTTATTATTTCGTAAGAATATCCTGTTGTGAAAATTTAATGACGATCGGTCCAGTAGTTAAGACTATATTACGATGTTTAATTTTCCTAAAAAGGGGCGTGGTACCACTCACTTTTCTCCTGGTACGTATTCCTAATTATGCCAATACCATATGTACCAAATATCACCGACGTACGTCAAAAAATGCCCAAAATATGGCGGGTTAAATTTGTGGGTTATATGGGCGGTGCCACCCCCGTTTGTACAATCAAAACTTCATATAGCCTATTATTCCTTCCAGAGTCACAGTAACATGCTGTAAAAATTTCAGATTGGTCCAAGGGTTTGGCCTCCTATTAAGCACAAACATACAGACACACATTCATTTATATATATATATAGATTAAAAGCAATATAATTTAAGGTGAAATGGGGCGAAAAATGGGGATTTGGTAATAAAAAAATGTATGTAGTTAAAAAGTATATAAAACTTTAGGTAAATACATATTACAAAAAAAGTATTTTGTATAGCAAACATTGTTAGTGGTATACGAAAGTATCTGAATTAAAAAAGGGGGCGATGAAGTAGGCGTGGTTCATAGTTATATGGCGACGTTAACAGTATTAAGAGCAATATACTACCAAATAAAAAAAATACGTTGGAATGAACAAATTTGTATAGAGAACAAAAAGTATAAAACTTTCAAAAATTTGGCGTGAAAAGGGGCGTGAAAGGGGCGTGGCTTAAGAAATCTTTATTTTTACCTCGCCTGGAGTATATAATGTGTATACAATTTGAAGTAAATCTGTTAAAAACTATATGGGAGCAATTACATAATTTTTAAAAAGTGGGCGTAAAAATGGGCGTGGCCAAAAAAAGTACCCTATTAATCATACCAGAGTTCCAGTTAAATGCTGTGAAAATTTCAAAAATATCGGTCCAAAGGTTTGGTCTTCAATTACAATATTTTAAAAAAGTGGGCGTAAAAGTGGGCGTGGTAAAAAAAAGTACCCTATTATTTCTTCCAGAGTCACAGTAACATGCTGTGAAAATTTCATCAAAATCGGCTCAGCCGTTTTGGAGTCTATACGTTACATACATACATACATACATACATTGAATTTTATATATATAGAAGATTAGTAACACATATTTGAACAAATTTCCTTTCACATATTTATTACAAATGAAACGTTAATATTAAATATACGTACATAAACTTAAGTCTAAATTATATTACTATTTATTTCTTTGACCTAACTATTATCAAAATAAAAAAAAATATCTAATTTAAGATCACGGTTTGTTGGGATAAGACCTTTTCTTCTTGAAATAACCAAGTATTTCTATTAATATTTTGAATTAACGAGCAGATTTTTTTATTCTTATTATTAACGAAGGGTTTGTATAACCAAGTAAATATTATCTTTCAAATTATTTAACAATTTCTTTAAATCTTTTTTTTTTTCTTTTTGATTAACTATTTCTTTAAATATTTTCTTCCTTTCTTTGTTTTTTTTTTTTTTTTTTTTTTGACACAACCAAAATTACATAATAAATATTAGGTTTTTTTCTCTTTTTTAAACTACAATAATATTATGCATTTAATTCTTTCCTCTTCCTTATAAAACTAAAATTCGATGCTAAATGTTATACATAACTATACTTAGGCTATACATACATATAAATAACTAAACAACAGACAAACTTAAGGATCAACTAAAAATCTCTCTATATTGAGCGACAATTCCTGCTCGACCTCAACTTATACAACAAAAATCCTTTTCCACTGCCTATCCATAAAGGAGCTCCCTACAGGATAAAATCTGGAGGATATATATATCTATATTTTTGTACTCTATATTTAAAAAAATAGTCTTTTTAGTATGATCCCTTTACAATTACTTGTAAACTAAACACTGACCTTATAAACACTTAAATATCTTAATTTATCTTAAATAACTAATATATCCTAACTTACGTTACCCTAATGCCCTTTTCTTATTTGTGGATTTTAATTCCAACCTTTTGTATACGGTTCTGAACTATAATAACGTCCACTTTGTGGAATTTCGTTTTACTCGCCTTGTTTTCCCAAGGGTAGATGGTGTAGTCTAATCTTTTTATTTGTTTAGTGCTACCAATTATTAATTTTAAGGACTGTGTTACCTTCGTTTTTTTTTTTCAAATGGCCGAAAGAAACGTTCCGGATCGCAAGTTCCCTGTTTTCTTCCCAATTTTCACCAGTTGAACCCTCTTTCGCAATTTTCTTTATTTCTGGTCGGACCACACTATATATAAGAAAAGGAATTATTCTCTTTTCCATATAAATTCTTTCTTACACTTTTATTTCGCAGTACTTACAATATAAGGATGGTAATGTAGTCCAATACCAATCCCCCGAAGGTTATTTCCTAAATTGCACTCTTTTCTGTCAGACTACTTCAACTTTATTTATAAAAACGATGTTCTTACTTCGCTTTCCACTTTTTAATTAAATGCAACTTCCATCTTTTATTGTTCTGCTAGTGGTCATATAATTGTTTTTCTTTATATTTTAGAGTGAGAAAATTAACTGAATATTTACAAAAACAAAGACTGCAAAAAAAAAATAGAACGTACACGTATATAGTTACAACATACACTGAACATACATAAACACGGGTTGAGAAAAACAGACAATGGTGGACTACCTCAACGTCTTTTTCAATAAAACTTATTTTTGCTGAATTTTGTCTTGATATTCCAATTTTATAGGCTTTTTTGTATAATTGAGCAATATTTCGGGAAGATATTTTTTGTATGGGGGCTATGAGAAATCATGGACCGATTCTTACTATTTTCCGCACACTTTCTTCTTTTATCATACAAACAACGTATACACAATTTCATGGTATTATCTACAATATATTTCAAAATATTGACATAAAATGGACAAAAAATATCAAATTTTTATGGAGATCGAAAGCATGTCTGACAGAATTATTGAAGATTTGGATCCCGAAGATATCTGGGGACTTCAGAAAATTGATTTCAAGAGACAGACAGACGGACATGGCTTAATCGACTCCGCTATCTATAAGGATCCAGAATATATATACTTTATAGGGTCGGAAAATTATATTGTGGAAATTACAAACGGAATGACAAACTTATATATACTAATGCTGGCAAATTCTACTACTTTCCATTACTCAATAATATTCAATACTTTTAATTTGGGTACTCAATACTACTCGATAGTTTTAACGGATTTTTTGAAATTGTAACGCATAGTTTTTATCTGCAAATTGAAGTAGTTTCTTCAAAAAAAAAAATAGATCTTCAACTATTATTGGTTTTGTATGTATTTTATTATTAAATCAAAAATAAATGTAAAGCTAACTTTTAATTCAACGTTAACAACAACTTAAGAAATAATTGAAATAAATTCTTTGGAAAATTAATGAATTTTGTAGTTTACACATTGTTGTCTTTTTATACAGAGATGTATTTTTATGCACTATTTTACCCACTCAACTACTTAAAAATACAACTCGGAAAGTATCGAGTAACTACTTTTGAGTATTGAGTATCAAAAAAAGGGCAAATACTCGATACTCGCTACCCATTACTCAATACTTTGCCAGCACTAATATATACCCTTCTCAAGATGGTGAAGGGTATAAAAATTAATATACATATATGTAAAACTAATTTTTTTGTTACCAATTTTCCTGTCTTTATTTTTAGTTAATAATCTGTAAACTCTTAATTAGTTTTAAGTTTTTTAAATTAAATATCTAAATAAATGTTAAAATATTTTGTTTACTGAAAGTGAAATAAAGGTTATTTTGTTTGTTAATAAAAAAAACTTGATCCTTTTTTTCTTTAAAATAACCTTTTTGTGAACCTTTTCTTTATAAAATACACTTTTTGCGCCCCTTTTCGAAAATGCCCAACGGTAACCCTGCTCGCAAGTATTAAGTGGTACTCAATACCCAAATACTTAAAACTTTAACATCACGAACTTGAAATTGCAAAATAAACAACGCCGTATAATTTGTTTGAAAAAAGTGTATTTGCGAATAAATTTAGATGTCTCTTATAAAAAATTTAATTAAAGAACCTGAAATAAAATCCAAATTAAAACATGATACAGCAAATAATAGCGACGAAGAAAAGAAGGCTAAATCCCTTATTAAATCTGCTCTTGATTTACAACGTTTAAAATTGGAGAAACTTATGAAAAATCCTGTAAGTTGTTACTATCAGGGGTGTCATAGAAAACAATATTGGTGGTGTCATATGACACCAAATCATTTTTTCTTGTCGGTTTTAAAACCAATTCTGACAATATTGGTTTCTATGACACCCCTGTATATATGTTGCATATGCAGATCACTTATTTATTTTTTTTATTTAGGATAAGCCTGTAATCATACCAGAACATAGAAGAGAGAAAGATTTCATGCAGAGCGTGCCGACGTTTGTTAGAAATGTAATGGGCTCCAGCGCTGGTGCAGGATCCGGTGAATTTCATGTATATCGTCATTTACGACGCAAGGAATATGCAAGACAAAAAATGATTCAATCAAAAAGTCATCAAGAGCTATTAGATGATGAATATCAACAAAAAATTGAAGACAATCGTAGAATAGCTGAAGAAAGAACCGCAAAAAAGAGAGCAAAACGATTAAAAAAGAAAGGTCGTGGTAAAAGGACAAAACATTCTGACCCAAAGGACAATGCGGTTGTTAGTGAGGATGATAATAGCAATGATAATGATTCACAGTCGGAAATAGATGATAATAAGGGAATAGAAAATGAACATGTTACTAAGGAAACAAATAAAACACCAGAATCCAATGGCAACGAAAATGATACAGCAAAAAAGGGCGATACTAACAAGCAGGAAACATAGCAAAAAGATAATACTAAATTATAAATTGAAGATAAAAAATGTTAATATCAAGGCACCTAGGTTAAACTTATCTAAATTGATATACCTATATATAGGGTGTTTTTTTGAGAGGTATAGAACTTCGAATTGAAATAAAACACAAGAAAATCGTTTTAATGACCATCAATTTGGCTTTATTGGAAGGATAATTTTATGCCATTAATGTTTAAATATGATTTCAGGCATGTGGCCGCCGCGGCTGGCTCGAATAAAGCCAATTCTACAGATCCAATTTTCAACCACTTTTTCGAGCATATGGGGCCGTATGTCGGCAATAACGCCACGAATGTTGGCTTCCAATTCCCCTAACGTTTCTGGTTTGTTGGCGTAGACGAGCGACTTCACATATACCCAAAGAAAATAATCCAATGGTGTCAAATCACACGATCTTGGTGGCCAATTGACAGGTCCATTCCGCGAAATTATGCGCTCATCGAATGTTTCCTTCAATAAATCGATTGTGGCGTGCCCTGTGTGGCATGTAGCGCCGTCTTGTTGGAACCACAACTCATCCACATTCATGCCATCCAATTCGGGAACAAAATAGTCGGTTATCATGGCTCTATACCGGTCTCCATTAATTCGGGTCCTCTTCAACACTTTGCTCTACAGCGGCAATTGTTTCTTCGGTGCGCACTGTTCGACGTCTCTGCGGATGCGTATTATCACATAGAGTAAACGTAGTGCGAAAACGATCCATGGTTAACCGAATTAATTGCTCTGATGGACGATTATGTCGATAAAATGGACGGAGCTTGCGGTAAACTTCGCGAACTGAACCGTTATTTTCGAAATAAATTTGCACGATTTGCAAGCGTTGTTCTTTTGTCAACCTGTTCATGATGAAATGGCAAACCAAACTGAACATAAATGACATTAGAGTTGCCAGATTTGACCACAAAATGCCAGTTTTATCTCTTTTCGAAAAACAAACCTGTAAAAAAAACACCCTATATATCCTCCATCCGAAATTTTTGTCTGAAAATTGTATATATAGCTTATAACTCCATCACATACAAACCCATTAAAAAAAATTAGAAAAAATATTTCACTGCGTCCGTAATTTAAGAAATAACGTTTTTTTTTTGCTCTCCTGAACAATTGGGTTTTAGAGATAGGCGATTGCTTGTGAAAACGACAGAATGCAACGGGATTAGCTGAATGTTTGTATGCAATGTGGTTTTGAGCAAAAATATTACACAGTGGTTTGTGAGAAATACAATTCGTAAACATTTATGTAAAAGAGAATTTAAAGAGGATAAAATAAATAAATTCAAAATGATTAAATTGTGTTTACTGCTTTTGCGGCTACTGCTCCGAATAGTATGAATTTCAAAAATTTCCTCTATATATGCACAAAATTTACAAGTTAATTTTTCTCCGGTTTTTAAAAAAATTTAGTGCATATCTTGAGGAAATTTTTGAAATTCATACCTTTACTTAATCGTGAAAGTTATGACACTTTTTTTACCGTTTTGGATTTTTTATGAATTAAAAATAAAAAAAAATCAATTTTTTAGGCAAAATAGTTTTTTTCTTCATACATTTATTTATAACTGCGAAACTGTTTCTTATGTAGCGAAACGTTGTATGAACCGATTAAAGGAATTGTAATTCTTAATTTTTTTTTTAAATTTGTTACAGCTTATTTGGACTATTGGTTCTCAAGTTATGACAAACAAAAGAGCCTAAAATGTGACAAATTCCCTATAGATACTTACTAACTTCAAATCGATATATCTCGATTCCTAGACGTGACCCAGCGAAACGCTTTTTTATCGATATAACTTTCCCCGATAGTTTGAACCTTTCCCGAACACTGACCCCTACCATTTGTCTCACAGTGTTATTCGTTGAGCACAAGAAATTGATTTGTTTTAATTTTTTCTCTTAAAAAGTATAGTTACCGTTAGAAATGCTTTTGTTATCTACCAGGGTTGTCAGATTTTTTTGAGCTTCGTCGCCAAAACGGATGTAAAAAATCGCCAAAATTCGCGAAAATCCGATTTTGTTCAGTTTTTAATTTTTTTATTATTTAAAATAAATAAATTTTGTTTACACAAAAAAACCTAGTTCAATTTTTAAGTCAAAAATCGCCAAAAAAAAAATGAGAAAAAACCAAAAAAATCGCCAAAAATAATTTTTTTTTTTAGTTTTTGTTACATTTACAATTCATTAATTGTTACTTATTAAACAATATTTTAGTAAAACATATACACATTTATATCCGTTTTTGTATTTTTTACTATTTAAAAAATTTTAAAACTTTGTTAAAAGAGAGTTTTAAATTACATAAAAATGGAGATCATATTTAAAAAAAAGTAAAATTAAGTAGATAATTCTAAGAGTTCGTAAACTTCATCCTCAGCGATTGCATTACTAGAGTCTTGACTTTCATACATAGTTGAGTTGAATTTTTTTGTCATTTCATTAGTCGGTGTAAACGAATTGCAGCATAATTTGTTTACGTTCATATGATTAATTATTCTCAATAGAGCGTCTAAAAGCTCATATTGAATTTTATTACTTAGTCGAGTTTTTGTACAATTCATTATTGAAAAGACCCTTTCAACGCAGACATTACTGGTTGGAACTATCAATATAGTAAGAACGGCCAAAGATATTTCCTTAAAATTGTACATACCTGCTGTATCGTGATAATCAAACACTTTTGGTCAAAATTCAAGTAAATTTGTTGAAATTTCGTTATTAAAATAATTATTTCAATTTATGAACGGAAGTTTTCCCTATTGAGTTTCATACACGCCTATTGCTACATTTGGATCCATAAATGGTCTTAATGTTTCTTGAACAACGCCAAATTTAGTTTGAGATAATGTATTCGCACACTTTGAAATAGAAAATTGTCCAAAAGCTTTAAAAAAGTTCATATTTTCTGGTAATCTGCTTATCATCTCTTTTAAAAGTTTTTTTTAAATACACAAAACAGTTTTCTTTAAGTACGATTATTTCTACTTCGCTCAATTTCGCATTTCTTAATTCTGTTTCAAACTCTGCTCCAAAATCAATTGCATTTAGAGGCAAAAATGAATTTGAAGAATCAATAGCTGCATGTAAATCATTGAAAAATTTTTCATTGTTTTCAGTATTATATAAAACAGAAGGTTTGAAAACTTTTGTTGAACACATAAGAAGTGTACAATACATTTTTTCATGCATGCTTCCTGCATCAATGCTGTAAGATTGAAATTCCAAATTCAGATGATTCATTTCGTTGACAATTGGATTTATAAAAACCAAAAAAAGACGATTTTTTTCATCACATAATTTATTATAGATGTTTTGGTGAAAATCACCAAGAAAATCGCCAGTGATAACAAAAATCGCCATGTCGCCAAACGGAAAATCTCGACGCCAAACACGTTTCAAAATCGCCACGTTTGGCGAGAAATCGCCATTACTGACAGCCCTGTTATCTACACACAATGGCTCCATCGTATAATCCAATGTGAATTTATACTAGGTGACAGCATAGCGCCAGCTTATTATTCATGGTGAAATTGAAAATGTCAAAAAGTTGTTTACAAATAGTCAAAGTTTATATAAAAAAAAAACTTTTTGACAGTGACGAAAGTTTTTACACAAACAAAAATGCCGGTTGTTCTTGCCTTGTTGTAATTGTTGTAGCAATGCTGTCACCTAGTATTTAATTTCACCATGGTATAATCGGACAAGTGTTTGTATATTTACGTTCTCTGAACTAAAACAAATCGTAATAATTTTTATTTTTTTTTGTTTTTATTTGCACTCTACACTCTAATCTTTCCAAATATAAAAAAAAATAACAACATTCTCGATGATAACTGTAAATTTACGTAGAAAAACAAAATTAACTCAATTTTTTGCGATCAACGCATAATCGGACAAAGTAAAACATCAATAATAAAAATGACGAAAATATACTTGAAAAAAAAACGTTCGTTATACTGGACCACCACTGTACCTATATCCAGGAATGATAAAATAAAGATTACGCCAACGCGCGTTAAATTTTAAAATGTTCTGCGCATGTTGGAACTGTGACGTCACACATTCTGTGTCTCTATTGCAGTGGTCCTCACTAGTATTGTTCAGAATACGAAGATGTTCGGCTATTTACATGTACACAACACGATCGCAAACAAAACTCACAACAAGAGCGTAAAAATACAAATATTTCATTCATGTTTTCTCTTTTTCAGTTCATTTTTGTTGTTGTTTTCAGTACACTGAGAAGCAGCGATCACATAATTGTATACATTACATACAAATGGATACAAAATAACAAACGAATGTTTAATTAAGGTTTATTTAAACATTACATGTTATTTCTTTCTGTGTAGTGTCACCCATACATATGTAATTACCAAATCCTCTCTTTTTGAGGACCACTGCTCTATTGACTAATTTTTTCTCACTTGTTCTTTTACTATTTTGCTTGCATTTGCTCACTGCACACTTCATGTTTATATTTTTTGTTGTTTGTTTTTCTTTTTTAAACAGCTTTTATTTACACTTTTTTACATGACAATGAACGTTTTTAATTAATTAAATATAATTTCTCACCAAATGCAATGCCAAATTTATTTATTTTATCAAAACCCGATGTAATATTTTTTAGAACTCTCAAAGTGATTTCAATTGCAAGGTTCCCAACTGTCACAAGAAATTTTTATTTTAATTCTTACATATGAAACATTCTTGTTAACCCTTAGAATGGAACTTCCACGTCACATAACGGGAAATCATGCGCATCGCGTAATCTTTACTTTATCATTCTTGGTATATCTATTTTTTTTCTATATACAGGATGTTTTTTTAGAGGTATATAACTTCGAATTGAAATAAAACACAAGAAAATCGTTTTAATGACCATCAATTTGGCTTTATTGGAAGGATAATTTTTAACCCATTCATGTTTAAATATGATTTCAGGCATGTGGCCGCCGCGGCTGGCTCGAATAAAGCCAATTCTACAGTTCCAATTTTCAACCACTTTTTCGAGCATATGGGGCCGTATGTCGGCAATAACGCCACGAATGTTGGCTTCCAATTCCCCTAACGTTTCTGGTTTGTTGGCGTAGACGAGCGACTTCACATATCCCCAAAGAAAATAATCCAATGGTGTCAAATCACACGATCTTGGTGGCCAATTGACAGGTCCATTCCGCGAAATTATGCGCTCATCGAATGTTTCCTTCAATAAATCGATTGTGGCGTGCGCTGTGTGGTATGTAGCGCCGTCTTGTTGAAACCACAACTCATCCACATTCATGCCATCCAATTCGGGAACAAAATAGTCGGTTATCATGGTTCTATACCGGTCTCCATTAGCGGTAACTGCCTCTCCAGCATTATTTCGGAAGAAGTATGGCCCAATGACTACACCAGCCCATATAGCACACCAAACAGTCAGTTTTTGTGGATGTAATGGCGTCTCAAGGGTCTCATGTGGATTCTCTTCACTCCAAATGCGGCAATTTTGCTTGTTGACGTAGCCATTCAACCAAATATGAGCCTCATCACTGAACAAAATTTTGCGATGAAAATCAGCATCGAGATCAATCTCATTTTCGGCCCATACACCAAAATCACGACGCATTGCATGGTCTCGCGGCTTTTATTCTTGCACAAGCTGGATCTTGTAAGGTCGCAAGCCAAGATTTTTGCGCAAAATCTTCCATAAAGTTGATGGACAAAGCTCCAATTGCTGTGCACGGTGGCGAATCGATTCATTCGGGTCCTCTTCAACACTTTGCTCTACAGCGGCAATTGTTTCTTCGGTGCGCACTGTTTGACGTCTCTCCGGATGCGTATTATCACATAGAGTAAACGTAGTGCGAAAACCGAATTAATTGCTCTGATGGACGATTATGTCGACCATAAAATGGACGGAGCTTGCGGTAAACTTCGCGAACTGAACCGTTATTTTCGAAATAAATTTGCACGATTTGCAAGCGTTGTTCTTTTGTCAACCTGTTCATGATGAAATGGCAAACCAAACTAACAGTGCTGTCAGTATTTTTTTAGAGCTTATCCCCAATTTTTGATTTGTCATCCCCAAAAATCCCCAAAGTGATTTTTTTGATTGACATTTTTTTTTATTTAAAAAATAATATAAAAATAATATTAAAAATTAATTTTTATCGATAGCTACATACATATATTAGTGTTCAAACTAATTAGATTTGTAATTATAAAGCTTGTAAAGAAAAAATTACACATAATTTAAATATAGAAGCATAAAAAATTATTTACCAGAGTTTAGCATTTCAAAAACTTCAGAATCAAAATCTTCTGATTCATCAGCCTCAGAAATTTTGTTGTACATATTGCTTGTATTAAAAAGCTTTAGCATTTCAGCAGATGGATAAATTTCTCAAAACAAATTTAATTATTTTTAAAGTATGTGTTTATTCTGAGAAGTGCTTCCAATAATTCATATTGCATTTTGTTACGTATTTTTGTTTTGGTAGTATTCATTATTGAAAAAACGCGTTCAACGCAAGCGTTACCCTTTAAAAATATACTCGTATATGTATATTTCAAACCTTTTGCCAATCTTCGCGTTCCGAAGAAGCATTATGTTTTTTTTAATAAAATTAGAATTTGCAGTCATTTTAAACGGTAAAAAATATATTTTTTTTTAAATATTTACATACTTCTTTTTTTATTAGAAACCATACACTAAAAATAATAACACACATTTTTAGACTTGCCAGACGCACATTTTTTAGTTCCAAAATCATTCTTGTTACCATCACTTTTAAAAAAATATCCCCAAAAATCCCTTAAAATTGTGTTGTCATCCCCAACAAATCCCCGGATCCCCAAGATGAAATTTTTATCCCAAATCACGACAAAAAATCCTCAATTTGGGGATAAATCCCCTAAACTGACAACGCTGCAAACTAAACATAAATGACATTAGAGTTGCCAGATTTTACCACAAAATGCCAGTTTTATCTCTTTTCGAAAAACAAACCTGTAAAAAAACACCCATTACATACCTATATGTACATATATAAAATATATGTATGTATATAAAAATAAAATGGTCCATGTATGTAATGGCATCACATGAGAACGGCTGGAGCGATTTGGCTGATTTTTTTTTTATTCGATTCGAAATTTTCAGGAGATGGTTTGTAAATTAAAAAAATTCTTTTCTTATAGTGCATTTACACCTACGCCATAAACTAGTTATAAGTTGTTTATGGTGATAAACTAGTATGAGAAACTTGTTTATCCATACAAATCAAAAACAGGTTTTGTAACTAGCTTTTGAGATAAACTAGTTACAAACAACCAGTTTCTGCTAATGCAACTCTGTTTTTTCAACATTTTTCTGGCAACGCTGGACACATTTGACATTTGCTCAAAAATAAAAAAAAGATTTCTTTAAAAAAAGAAACTGTAATTGAATTTTATTCATCCTGGATGAAAAACACAAATTTAAATTTTCTTTTTTCATAACAACGTCCATATTTTTATTAAATTTTTAATATTAAAGTCAGCTGTTTTATGATTTGTCAAAGACAAACCACTTAACTGTCAAAAATGCTGATGTAAACGGTATGGTTTATGAAAGTAGCTTATGATCATAAACTCGCAAAGTGCTGCTTGAACTGGTTGGACGTGTTATTTTTAGTGCGGCTGAATTTTCGTAATAGGTGAAAAAAAAAATAAAAAAATATATACAGATGTCGTAATAGGTGGAAAAAATATCTATAGTGTTTTTTCGGTAATTTAAAAATCGCATAACAACTGCATGAGTGTTCCTCTCAGATGTAATTCTGGGAAAGAGCTAAGCTATAGTAGAAAAAATCTATGGATTTTATTTGTTTATTGAAATTAGGATTTAATTTTTGGAATAAAGGTAATATGTAATTCCAAACCGCTAGATTACGGTCGCCAACTAGGATTTATTTAGGGCTCCAGATATAAAACTCTGCCATTGTTATTGGGGATCGCATACTGTACACTTGTATTAAAACTCGAGAAGTGATAATTACCATAATTAGTGTTCAAAGAGGTTCTAATTGTTTCTATAGAGGAAAATAGTAAGTATAATTGTTGAAATCGTTAGATATAATAGTGTTTTTAGTCTTTTCAAGGAACAATAATCTTTTTTTTTTTAAATAAAAACCATTTTTTTACATTTTATTTTCTATTAGCTTCCCAAGCGAAGACAAAGTTTTTTTTTAAAAAATCTAATAAGAACCAAAATTAAAAGGTTGAGACAATCTTATTTCGAAGATTGTATGGTTTCATACAAAAAAATAACAACAACACAATTTACATATAAAATATTTATTGAATATTAATGTACAAAGCAGGTTATTTTCCTTGTTCAACAGAAAAGGCACGTCCTGTAACTAAAAAGTCCGGACAATGTTCTTTATTGTTTGAACGATAGAATGCTACTCAAATTTTATACAGCAATGTTGCTGCTTTTATACAAATTTTAAGATATGAAAATTATTAAAACAATTTAACATAGTTGGCTTCTGAATAATATTCATAAAAATATAGGTTTGTTTGATTTGTTAAATTCAAATATTAATTTAAATAATAAAAATATTTATAATAATATGTGGGTTGCTACAGAGACTCCCCCTCTGATGCCGATAACGTCCCGATGAGGCATCAGCTAAGTCTTCCGTGGGCGTCCTCTTCGTCTTATCATCTGCACTGGCAGTACGGATTCATTTGCATGGCCCACTACTGGCGTCAAGGCTGATGCGTGGTATGTCCCCAATGGTATATTGAGGTCATCTTCATGTGCAATTATATATGAAGTTGTACCTTTTCTGTCAATAATCACGTAGGGACCATCTCGTTTTGGCACGAATTTAGCTGTAACCCCTTTGCTGGTGTTGCTTAATACATGTGTTGTTACTAATACTCTGGAACCAATTTCCAATGGGTGTTGATTCCGTCGATGTTCATTACTATAGCGTTTGTTATGATCTTGTTGTCTGTGCACGTTTTCCTTAACAGCTTTAAATACTCTTGTCAGCGTATGAAGGTATGGGGTGATTTCAGCAACAAAGTTTTCGGATTGGATAATTGCCCTGAGATCGTGTTGGACATCATCAAGAGTTCTTAGTTCTCGTCCGAACGTTAAGTATGCGGCTGTATATTTGGTACTCTGACAAACTGTGGTATTCATTGCAAAATGAATGCTGGATAGTTTCTCATCCCATAATTGATGATTATCGCCCACCAAAATTGCCAACTGGGCTTTCAGGTCACGGTTTTTGCGTTCCACTGGATTTGCCTCCGGGTGGTATACTGGCGTTAGTATGTGTTGGATATTAAAACAAAATATAACTTTCTGCATGACAGCGGAAAAAAATTGAACTCCATTGTCACTAATTATCTTACGAGGTACTCCATATCGTAAAAATACTTCGTCTATCAGGGTTTTGGCACATGCTTCTGCTGTAGCAACTTCAAGTTGAAAAAGTTCAACCCATCTACTGGCAATATCTTCTACGATAAAAATCCATTGGAATCCTCTTGATGAAACGGGTAATGGTCCAAAGAAATCTATAGCAACTATCTCGAATCTCTGGTTACTTGACACTGTCTGATATAGGCCGGATGGTTTCAAGTTTGTTGCCTTATACCGCTGGCATTTGATACACTCTTTTACGTGCTTTTCGATGTCCTTACGGATTCCTGGCCAATAGTATCTGGATGTAATCTTCTTCGTAGTCCTATCTATGCCATAATGACCGGATGTTTCATCGTTATGGTAGTACTCCAAAATTCCAATCCTTTCATCAATTGGAACCACTAGTTGAGCATCCTCAGATTCTTCATTATCGTAGCAATATAAGACGCCATCGTTTAATACGTATCCCCCTTTGGACCAGTGAGCAATATCCTCACTGTTGCTCTCGAAGCATTCAATAATTTTGTTAAGGTCTGAATCCTTCTGTTGACTTTCTCTTATCTCCCTGGAACTCTGCCTTGGCACTTTAATTGAAAACGCACATATTTCACAAGGGTTTATTTCATCGTGATTATCTTTACATGGTGTTCTGGATAATGTATCAGCGATGGCATTTGTTCTCCCTGGTTTAAAGTCGATTTTTATATCATATGGTTGTAATAACAGCGCCCATCGGGCAAGGCGACCGGTTGGCGATTTTATATTCATTAACCATTTCAATGGTTGATGATCAGTAAATAGTTTTACAGCAGCCCCCTCAATGTAACCATGAAATTTCTGAACGGCCCATACAATGGCAAGGGCTTCCCGTTCTATGGTAGAATAGTTCTGTTCCGCATTAGATAGCAGTCTGCTGGCATATTCTATGGGGTGCTCATCTGCACCCTCCCCCTGGAGTAAAACTGCCCCAAGAGCGTAACCACTGGCATCTGTTTTCAATACAAAGTCCTGATCGTCCATAGCTTGCTTCAATATAGGCGCGGATGTTAGTAATTCCTTCAGATGTTCAAAGGCAACTTGTTGTTCAGTGGTCCAATTCCATGCGACATTATTCTTCGTCAGTGTCGATAGTGGTCTGGACACATCAGCGAAAGAGGGTATAAATCGGCGATACCAAGAGCAGGTTTGTAAGAATGATAGTAATTCCTTCACACTTCTAGGTTCTTTGCGCAGTCGTATTGCTGATATTTTCTCTGGATCAGTCGTTATACCCGTTGGAGTGAGCATATGACCCAAGTACTTGACTTCATTACAAGCAAATCGACATTTTTCCAAGTTTACCTTTAATCCAAATTCCTGAAGGCGTCGAAAAATACGATCCAAATCTTTTAGGTGTTGTTCAAACGTGGGTGAGCAGGAGATGATATCATCCAAATATGCTAGTACAATTATGTCTTCCAGAGAAGTTTTCATTCGATCAATAAGGCGCTGGAACGTGGCTGGAGCATTTCGCAGCCCAAATGGCATTCTGGTGAATTTGTACATACCAAATGGTGTCACAAATGCTGTCTTATCTTGGCCTTCTGGATGGACTCCAATTTGCCAATAACCACATTGGAGATTCAGTGTGGACATAAAGCCTCATGTAGAATGTCATCTATTCTCGGCAATGGATAACGGTCTCGTTTAGTAATAGCATTCAGTTCTCGGTAGTCTATACATACACGAATTCCACCGGCTTTCTTTTGAATGATGACCACAGGTGCTGCCCATGGAGACTGGCATTCGACAATAACTCCCAATTTTATCATTCTGGAAATTTCCGTTTTGAGAGCTTGCTTTCTAGTGGGAGACAAACGATATGGAGGTGTTGCAATTGGATCATTCCTTTCAATGTGGATGCGGTGAACGGCAAAAGGTGTAGCTGCACTTGGTTCTAGTGGGGGGCAAACGATATGGAGGTGTTGCAATTGGATCATTCCTTTCAATGTGGATGCGGTGAACGGCAAAAGGTGTAGCTGCACTTGGTTCCTCGAAAACATCTCTGTAGGACATTAGCAATCTGTCCAAGTCCACGCGTTCCTTATCTGTTAACCCTATACCATCGGATTCTTTCAAAATGTGGATATCCAATGAGTATAAAGGCATAAAAACGTCAGCTAAATACGCATCTTGGTCGGATTTTCGAACTTTGATTGGGGGTGCAAACAGTGTAGATATCTCATCAGGAGTTCTTTCTCCAACAGGTATCGCATCTCGAAAGATATTCTGTTTGGCATGTGGTGAGTAATCATTAGACCTCTTTGGTGTATTTGGCAGTGGCGAAACCTTTCTCTTGTCCTCAACAAAACTGATGAACTTGGAAACTTCCTTCATAGCCTTACTGCATGGAGAACATTCATTGCTGTTGATGTCCATACTAAAAACTCCAACTTCTACAGGTTTTGTGAACGGAAATTTTGTTCCAGGCTGATTCTCAAAATACCAACATCTTTGCGCCATATTTAGAACTATTCCAGTTTGTTCCAAGAAGTTGGCTCCAAGTAAAGTTCGATTTTTGTCAGAATTTGGGAGATACATAAGTCGGATTTTCCGGACTCTACCGCCAATTATCACGTCACAAATTGTGTGCATTACTTTACCTATAGTAGTGTAACCATTGGCCAAAGTAGCCTCTGCACGAACATCCTGGAATACACACCCGTTCTTCATTAATATCTTCTTCAGGTTGAGGCTGGCTATGCTCGTCTTTGCGCCAGTATCAAAAATGGCTTCCCCTTTCAACCCAAACATCTCTATATGAGTTGTAGGCAATGCATGCCCAATAATGGTAGATGACAGGGAATTAAATGATAGATATTCAGGGCTAGCCTTGGAGTGATTGCTGCATGTAGGGCAATTTGCCCGGTATACCCCGGGTGCACCACACCCATAACAGGAAAACGTTGGTTTCCTTACCAAAGTGGTGTGTGGTTGATTCACTTGTTCCCGTTGAATATTTTTCCGCTGGTCATCTACATGTGGTGTGGCTTGTTGTTCATCCCGCTTATTTTTCTTAAAACAGCTTTCTATGGTGTGGCCCTTTATACGACAAAATCTACAGCGGTTACTATTAAGATTTTCCTGATTGATTTCTGCGGTACTTGTTGTTGGTCGAGATTCGTTTTAAGCGTGAAAATTATTAAAACAATTTAACATAGTTGGCTTCTGAATAATATTCATAAAAACATAGGTTTGTTTGATTTGTTAAATTCAAATATTAATTTAAATAATAAAAATACTTATAATAATATGTGGGTTGCTACAAGGTGAGATTTTCTTAGCAAAATAAGATTTTCATTAGTTTCTAACAGTAATTTTTTTAGACAAAATTTATATACTGATAGCATCCCTTTTTCCCTTTGGCTGGCTGTATCGTTTGGTTGTTTAATAGAAAAGGTGCAAATTTAATGGTAATTAAATTGATTACTTTAAAAAATTCTCATAAATCTAATTTAATGTTCTCTTTTCTGTGCTTGTTGGCACCCAATTATAAATACATATAATTATTGTTCATCTACTGTGTATTTCTCTCTCTCAAACTACCTAATGAAGATATTTATGTGAAAATGAGAAGGAATTCAGTTCAGCGATTTAGGCGGAGAGTGTTGTGCGAAAAAATTAAAAAGTGAAGCTTAACCAAATACATACTTAAATTAAAATAATTAAAATAAAAAAATAATTAAAGTTAAAACAAAACAAATACAAGTAAGAAACAAAATAATTTATTTAAACAAAAAAAATCAAACAAACGAAGAAAACGTACAAAATTTTAATTATACACAGAAAAAAAAAACAACAAAATGAGTTATTTAAATACAAAAACAAAAGAATAAACCTAACAAAACAGTTCCACATAAAAGTTAAAAGAAACAAGAAAATTGACTGAAATCAAAAATAAAGAAAAGGTGAAATTTTGTTTTTTTGGAAAAATTAATGCTAAAATGAAATTTTAAATTAAAAAAATTAAGAAAATTAAATATGTATATATTTTTTTATTTTTTTAAAGAAGAAATTAAGTTTAGAAATTATTGTTAAAAATAAAAATTAAATAAGTCAATCATTAGATTAAAAAAAAAAGTTTATAGTAGTAACGATCCTTTCTTGCTGGGGTATAACTCGCGGTGGTCCAACGTTCTGTCACAATAAATTTTTTTTATTTATTAGTGACCTCTTAAAATAAAACACGGCTTGCTCTTCGAAATTTATAACTATACTTTATTTACACGAATTTCTATTTTTGGCCACTCGCTTATTCCACTGAATAAAATACAATAAAATATCTCTATTGCAAACGCAGTTTATCTATTCCAATCGTCGGGTATCGTTCAGAAAGTAGTGGTAGTTGGTAGTAATATGACCTCAAATAATGCCACATGGAACTAACACTGGAGGATGAATCCGTAGTAAAACCCTGGAAACACGACTCCAGTGTAGCTCGCAGCAGTGAAACCGTAGTAAAACCCCGGAAACACGACTCCGCTCAAATCACGCCCAGTGAAGCTAGCACTAGAGAGTGAATCCGTAGTAAAACCCCGGAAACACTTCTCTCCTGCAGCTCGCAATGGTGAAACCGTAGTAAAACCCCGGGAACACCATTACGCTCGGCTTGTGGTGACTGGTTCACAATGTGGTCATAGATAAGGCACAGTGAAGCTAGTACTGGAGGGTGAATCTGTAGTAAAACTCCGGAAACACTACTCCAGTGTAACGCGCAGTGTTGAACCGTAGTAAAACCCCGAGAACACCACTACGCTCCAATCACACCCAGTGAAGCTAGCACTTGAAAGTGAATCCGTAGTAAAACCCCGGAAACACTTCTCTCCTGCAGCTCGCAATGGTGAAACCGTAGTAAAACCCCGGGAACACCATTACGCTCGGCTTGTGGTGACTGGTTCACAATGTGGTCATAGATAAGGCACAGTGAAGCTAGTACTGGAGGGTGAATCTGTAGTAAAACTCCGGAAACACTACTCCAGTGTAGCGACTTTCATCGTCACATAGTGTTAATGATACATTTAGAAATTTATAATTTAATTATTTGCCATCGGTTAGTGTAAGAAAAAATTATTGTTGTAGTGTATGTTATTAAAAACAAAATTTACAGAGAACGTGAACACAGCTTATAAATTAATATCTCTCTCTTAAAAAAAGAATACCAACCAGAGATCGGCAATGAATCGTTTTTTTACGATTCACAACTACTCATAACATTTTACGTATAAGTGGTGTTACATCATTGAAATTTAACTACTCTGAGTTACTCAAACTCACAACAACATTGACTTATAAATGCGGGTGGATATAAGTATGAGTACTACGCCGACTTCGAGCTCATACCATTCCCAATATGTTTGATTCATAAACAACGGTATTTAGATTTACATTTTAAGAAAAATACTCACATACTCATAAAGTATTCAACTCAGTTAAGTCGTTAAAAAAATTCAGCTTATTCCGTTAGGTATTTATACAAAATAAGTAAAAAAGAAATATAAAAACATACAAGTAAGTTTATGGGAAAACATATTGAGGAAAATATAAAATTTATTATTTTATATAATTAGTAGTATTTTTGTTGAACTATTAATATTTCAATTTTGATATTTTCTTATAGTTAGGCTTAAGTCTCGACATGAATACGAAAGAAATAACTGAAGAAAAAGGAAAAAACAACAACTTAAATAGAAATTAATAAAAAATGATAATTTACAGAAAACTTCGAACCACCAGTCACTGGTTAAAGGATTGATGTTGTCTGTTGACTAGCAGGCACCGTAGTGGTGCAATGGTCAGAACGTAAAGAATTCTGATGAGAGAAAGTGGTGTTTCTCGAAACATATGTATGTCAATTCAACCAACAACCCAGGTTCGAATCCTAGTCAGAAAAATTATCAAAAATAAAATTTTTTCAAGTTGTTAAATAATTCTTTATTCAGTAAAAACAATTTAATGAAAATTAAATTCAAATGAACTTAAGCCTAACTATAAGAAAATATCAAAATTGAAATATTAATAGTTCAACAAAAATACTACTAATTACCCTATAGCTAAGGCACAAGCCGTATTGTTTACATGTGTACGAAAGTGCACAACAAACATAATAAAAACAAATGTATTCAGGTTTTCGAGACGAAGTCTCGACATGAATACGAAAGAAATAACTGAAGAAAAAGGAAAAAACAACAACTTAAATAGAAATTAATAAAAAATGATAATTTACAGAAAACTTCGAACCACCAGTCACTGGTTAAAGGATTGATGTTGTCTGTTGACTAGCAGGCACCGTAGTGGTGCAATGGTCAGAACGTAAAGAATTCTGATGAGAGAAAGTGGTGTTTCTCGAAACATATGTATGTCAATTCAACCAACAACCCAGGTTCGAATCCTAGTCAGAAAAATTATCAAAAATAAAATTTTTTCAAGTTGTTAAATAATTCTTTATTCAGTAAAAACAATTTAATGAAAATTAAATTCAAATGAACTTAAGCCTAACTATAAGAAAATATCAAAATTGAAATATTAATAGTTCAACAAAAATACTACTAATTACCCTATAGCTAAGGCACAAGCCGTATTGTTTACATGTGTACGAAAGTGCACAACAAACATAATAAAAACAAATGTATTCAGGTTTTCGAGACGAAGTCTCGACATGAATACGAAAGAAATAACTGAAGAAAAAGGAAAAAACAACAACTTAAATAGAAATTAATAAAAAATGATAATTTACAGAAAACTTCGAACCACCAGTCACTGGTTAAAGGATTGATGTTGTCTGTTGACTAGCAGGCACCGTAGTGGTGCAATGGTCAGAACGTAAAGAATTCTGATGAGAGAAAGTGGTGTTTCTCGAAACATATGTATGTCAATTCAACCAACAACCCAGGTTCGAATCCTAGTCAGAAAAATTATCAAAAATAAAATTTTTTCAAGTTGTTAAATAATTCTTTATTCAGTAAAAACAATTTAATGAAAATTAAATTCAAATGAACTTAAGCCTAACTATAAGAAAATATCAAAATTGAAATATTAATAGTTCAACAAAAATACTACTAATTACCCTATAGCTAAGGCACAAGCCGTATTGTTTACATGTGTACGAAAGTGCACAACAAACATAATAAAAACAAATGTATTCAGGTTTTCGAGACGAAGTCTCGACATGAATACGAAAGAAATAACTGAAGAAAAAGGAAAAAACAACAACTTAAATAGAAATTAATAAAAAATGATAATTTACAGAAAACTTCGAACCACCAGTCACTGGTTAAAGGATTGATGTTGTCTGTTGACTAGCAGGCACCGTAGTGGTGCAATGGTCAGAACGTAAAGAATTCTGATGAGAGAAAGTGGTGTTTCTCGAAACATATGTATGTCAATTCAACCAACAACCCAGGTTCGAATCCTAGTCAGAAAAATTATCAAAAATAAAATTTTTTCAAGTTGTTAAATAATTCTTTATTCAGTAAAAACAATTTAATGAAAATTAAATTCAAATGAACTTAAGCCTAACTATAAGAAAATATTTTATATAATTTGTATAAGCAGGCTGTAAAAAATGAACGACACATGAGTGTATGCGAGTCATACTTATTTTTTTTATCGTCTACGTACATTGAGTTAAGAAGAGTCAAAATAAACAACATCATACATGAGATTAAATCTGAATATAATGAGTACTTCAAACTTTAAATATGAATATTGGTTTGATGACAAGTATGAGTACGTATAAGTACGATATAAGTCATGATTCAAGTATACTCACTTTTTCAGTACTCATAACTGATATCTGTTACCAACCATGCCGTTTTGGTTAATTTTTTTCAGTGTTTTTTTTCATTTTGGTTATTTTTATTGATAATAAAAAATGTAAGAATATTTCATTTAGTAAATATCAAATTAGCATGACAAGTTTTAAAATTAAATTTTGAAGAAATTTTTAACGTATTTGTATATATAAATGAATTTTTTTGTAACAAATTTCAAAAATATTTGTAACAATTTTTACAAATTTGTAAAAGTTTTTAGTCACTAAACAAACCTATTGTTTTTTAGCAATTTTTATGTTTCTTTTTTATTAAAACTTGAATTTGTTACAAATAAATGAATAAAAAAAATTTGGTTAATTTTTCTCCAATTTGGTTATTTTTTATTTCAGTGTTGGTTACAATTTTTTTGGTTGTGGCAACACTGATACCAAACACATAAATAACACTCATCGAAAGATCTTTCGACGTGGGAACAACAATGTAATATGTAAGTCTCTCTTTTATTATTGTTTTGTTTCGTTCCCTGGACAAATTCTTTTATTATACCCTTCACCATCGTGAGAAGGGTATATATAAGTTTGTCATTCCGTGTGTAATTTCCACAAAAAAATTTTCCGACCCTATAAAGTATATATATTCTGGATCCTTATAGATAGCGAAGTCGATTAAGCCATGTCCGTCTGTCTGTCTGTCTGTCTGTCTGTTGAAATCAGTTTTTTGAAGTCCCCAGATATACTCGGGATCCAAACCTTCAATAATTCTGTCAGAAGTGCTTTCGAGAAGTTTGCTATTTAAAATCAGCAAAATCGGTTTAGGTCAACCAGAGTTATGAACCAATATGTGAGACCACCTCCATAAAAATTTGATATTTTTCGTCCATTTTATTGCAATATTTTGAAATATATTGCAGATAATACCATGAAATTTTGTATACGTTGTTTGTGCTATAAAAGAAGAAAGTGTGCGGAAAATAGTAAGAATCGGTCCATGATTTCTCATAGCCCCCATACAAATATATATATTCCCGAAATATGGCTTAATGATAAATAAATGCCTATAAAATTGGAATATCAAGACAAAATTCAGCAAAAATAAGTTTTATACAAAAAGAAATCTCAAAACGAAATTTTTTTTTAGTTCGGTCCATGTTTGACCATAGACCCCATATAAAGTCCACTTCCAAAATTCACTTAAATACGTATAAAACAGATATAAACAATAGTAAACGGCTAAAATTGGACATAAATAATCTCTATAGGCAAATAAATTGTTGTACTAAATTTTATGGTGGTCGGCCCAGAATTGGTCATAGCCCCCATACAAAAATCTTCCCGAAATCTTGCTCAATTATACATAAATGCCTATAAAATTGGAATATCAAGATAAAATTCAGCAAAAATAAGTTTTATGCAAAAAGGAATCGCAAAACGAAATTTTTTTTAGTTCGGTCCATGTTTGACCATAGACCCCATATAAAGTCCACTTCCAAAATTCACTTAAATACGTATAAAACAGATATAAATAATGTTAAACGGCTAAAATTTGACATAAATACTCCTTATGGGCAAATAAATTGTTGTACTAAATTTTATGGTGGTCGGCCCAAAATTGGTCATAGCTCCCATACAAGGACCACATTTGAAAAAGACATTTTTCCCTATATATATTGTATAAATATCGGTACCGACTCAAAACTTTGCACAGATCATTTAAATATATACAAAAATCATCCCACAAAATTTTGTGAATTTTGGTCTATTTTTACCCGTATGCCCCATATAAAGCCCTCTTCTGAAAATCACTTTAATACTCATAAATCTCTTATAAATAAGGGTACCAATCCAAAATTTTACACGGATCATTTACATACATGCCTAAATCAAACTGCTGGATTTTGAGAATATCGGTCCATATTTGACTATATCCCCCACATAAGGTCCATTCTCGAAATCCACGTTAATACTAATATATATCTTAAATATACCGTTATTATGTTGAAATTCGAGGTGAAATATCCTCATATGCATGAAAATAACTGTTCCAAAATTTAAGAAGATCGGCTCATAATTTTCCATAGCTGCCATATAGAACCATTTCCAAAAAACAAATAAATTCGGGTCAAAAAATATTCTTTTCGGATTTAACCCATATTCGGTCCACATTTTATAATCATGATATATATCGTTGAAAAGGTATTTTTAATACCTTTTATTTAGTGTATTACAAATTATCAAGCACCCAGTAGTTCCCGAGATATAGGTCTATATATTTTTAACTTTACGGGCCCGCCCCCTCGAAAATAGGCGTGACCGCCAACAAATTTTTTTTTTGCTGGTATCTCCTCCAAAAGCCCTATTTCATTTTGTTTTTTTTGAGCAAAATCACTAAAACCGAATTGTACCCCTTTTTATACCCTTCACCATCGTGAGAAAGTAAGTTTGTCATTCCGTGTGTAATTTCCACAAAAAAATTTTCCGACCCTATAAAGTATATATATTCTGGATCCTTATAGATAGCGAAGTCGATTAAGCCATGTCCGTCTGTCTGTCTGTCTGTTGAAATCAGTTTTTTGAAGTCCCCAGATATACTCGGGATCCAAACCTTCAATAATTCTGTCAGAAGTGCTTTCGAGAAGTTTGCTATTTAAAATCAGCAAAATCGGTTTAGGTTAACCAGAGTTATGAACCTATATGTGAGACCACCTCCATAAAAATTTGATATTTTTCATCCATTTTATTGCAATATTTTGAAAACTATTGCAGATAATACCATGAAATTTTGTATACGTTGTTTGTACTATAAAAGAAGAAAGTGTGCGGAAAATAGTAAGAATCGGTCCATGATTTCTTATAGCCCCCATACAAATATATATATTCCCGAAATATGGCTTAATGATAAATAAATGCCTATAAAATTGGAATATCAAGACAAAATTCAGCAAAAATAAATTTTATACAAAAAGAAATCGCAAAACGAAATTTTTTTTAATTCGGTCCATGTTTGACCATAGACCCCATATAAAGTCCACTTCCAAAATTCACTTAAATACGTATAAAAGAGATATAAATAATGTTAAACGGCTAAAATTTGACATAAATATTCTTTATAGGCAAATAAATTGCTGTACTAAATTTTATGGTGGTCGGCCCAGAACTGGTCATAGCTCCCATACAAGGACCACATCTGAAAAAGAGATTTTTCCCTATATATATTGTATAAATATCGGTACCGACTCAAAACTTTGCACAGATCATTTTAATATATACAAAAATCATCCCACAAAATTTTGTGAATTTCGGTCTATTTTTAACCGTATGCCCCATATAAAGCCCTCTTCCGAAAATCACTTTAATACTCATAAATCGCTTATAAATAAGGGTACCAATCCAAAATTTTACACGGATCATTTATATACATGCCTAAATCTAACTGCTGGATTTTGAGAATATCGGTCCATATTTGACTATATCCCCCACATAAGGTCCACTCTCGAAATCCACGTTAATACTAATATATATCGTATATATACCGTTATTATGTTGAAATTCGACGTGAAATATCCTCATATGCATGAAAATAACTGTTCCAAAATTTAAGAAGATCGGCCCATAATTTGTCATACCTGCCATATAGAACCATTTCCAAAAAACAAATAAATTCGGGTCAAAAAATATTCTTTTCGGATTTAACCCATATTCGGTCCATATTTTATAATCATGATATATATCGTTGGAAAGGTATTTTTAATACCTTTTATTTAATGTATTACAAATTATCAGACACCCAGTAGTTCCCGAGATATAGGCCTATGTATTTTCAACTTTAAGGGCCCGCCCCCTCGAAATAGGCGTGACCGGCAACAAATTTTTTTTTGCTGGTATCTCCTCTAAAAGCCCTATTTGATTTTTTTTTTTTTTTTTTTTTGAGCAAAATCACTAAAACCGAATTGTACCCCTTTTTTATACTCTGTTTGTTAAATTACACTCAAGATTATTATGAACATCAGACAGACTCTGTAAATTATGGTAAGAATTGGTAATTAAATCAATTAAAAATGGTAAAAATTAGACAACATTTCAAAATATTTAACATAAATTATGTTGGTCGTAAAATTGTCTTTCAAACAATATATCAAATACTAATAAAATTTGCACTAAGACTGAATAGAAAACACAGAATTAGGATATTCTAGTCTAGTGTAGTTTCTGTATTTCTTATTACGCTTAGGTGAAGGGTATTTAAGATTCGGCACAGCCGAATATAGCACTCTTACTTGTTTATACTCTGTTTGTTAAATTACACTGAAGATTATTAGGAACATCAGACAGACTCTGTAAATTATGGTAAGAATTGATAATTAAATCAATTAAAATGGTAAAAATTAGACATTTCAAAATATTTAACATAAATTATGTTGGTCGTAAAATTGTCTTTCAAACAAGACTGAATAGAAAACACAGAATTAGGATATTCTAGTCTAGTGTAGTTTCTGTATTTCTTATTATTTCTGTATTTCTTATTACGCTTAGGTATTTAAGATTCGGCACAGCCGAATATAACACTCTTACTTGTTTTTTTCTTATTTTGTACTTAAAGTTTTTTTTTTTTTGTTAATTAAAGTGACCATATTAAAACTAATATGTTTCTATTTTAAAGAATTCAATAATAATAATTGTTCAAATCCAAGCATTAAATGTTGAATTAACCTAAATATAGTTTAAAATATACTACTGTGGATTCTAATAAAACTATTATGTAATTTTATTATGGTACCTAAATTTTTTGTGAGAAATAATTTTTGTTACCCTGTCTGGAGGTTAATGACTATATAAAATCATAAGCTAATCATAAGGTAGTTTTTTTGTTGTTAAGATTTTCTTTTATTTATGTTAAATTTAATTTCTATTTTAAATCTAAAGCTTTTTTTTTATTCAAAGATTTTTTTTTAAAAGAAAAATGTTTAATTTAGAAATCTTTTGAAATAAACAGAAAAAATTATTGGTTGCTAAATTTAAATAATTAACTGTTTGATTTGAAACTTTTGGTAAATTTTTGCTGTAGGTGTAATGGGATTACAAAAAGCGTTTAATTTTTGGTATTTTTTTTTTGTAATCATGGTAGGGTGGGCAACTGAATCGGGAAGAACATCATAGATTCTATTAACACTTTTTATATATTTCGTTTTATTTCATTTCATTTCCTTGAACTTTTCTAATCTTAATAGCATGCAAAATGTAAAATTTTATAGTAGCGAAGCGACAAGCAACGAACCTCCCCTCCGACGAGCAATAAGGCTGGAAAAATGCATGCTACTCGCTTGATAAAGAATTTAAAACTTTAACATGTTATATGCTACATATGCCCTAACAAACTTTCATGCTTTAGGTAAAATATTAAAAAAGAGCACTTTAGTAATTTCTCTACTGAAAACATTTCAGTTTGTTAGGTTGTTGCGGTCGAATTTTCTATAAGAAAATATTCCTCCAATACGCCTGGTCTGGTCATAGATATGTAACTTATTTAGGAATGTTTTTTGTTTTGTTTTTCAGTAGCACTGAAGGAAAATGTGTTTTTTTTTAGCTTTACGATCGTAGTGTTTTTTTTATGTTTTCTTCTTGTGACAATAAATGTGCAGACTGGAAGTATTGAGAGAGATTTTAATATTTAGTGTTAAGAGTGTTAAGTTATTATTGTCGTGTATTTTATGAGCATTTAAGTCCTGTAAAATAAGTTTTAAATTTTGATAAAATCACGAAGTAATAGCGTAGACATTAACGACACAGTTAATTTACATTAACAGTCATAATTCAAATTAACTCGTGAATTATCCTATCTTAATGCGCATTAAGTTAGACGTAAATACACAAAATCAAACTGAATTTATACTGCATTTAGCTATTTCAATATGGCAATATCGTCGAAAATCAATAATATGTTATCAAATTGTTTACTATTCTAAAATAAGAAGACAATTGTAAAATTAAAATAAAAAAATAGATTTCCACAATTGCCTTTCTCTTATTTCAGAGTGTCCCACTGCGGTCCCCACATGTAGCAACACGTTCAGGTTGATGGTTGCTAGTGCATGAACAAGTTTTGCATTATGAAACAGTTTCAGCAAAAGTAATTTCAGCTTTTTTTTCAAAGAAATACTGTTTTTTTAGCAAATGCCAAACAAATTTTTTCATAATTAAATACTTGTTGACAAACAAACAGCTGTTACCTAAATGCAATTTAAATGCAGAAACTGTCGTCTGTCACGGTAAAATCTTAATTCAAATTAGTGAGATTTTAATGCGCATTAACTCTGTCGTCTGTCTACGGTATAAGAGTAATAAGAAAAAATTATTTTTGAAATTTAAACCAAACGGAAACAAAAAAAAAATTATGAGTTTTATAAGAAACTAGCTGACCGCCCCGGCTTCGCTCGGTATTTACTATTGATTTGTATTTCATAGAATAAGATGTATTCACAACCTGCCTGCTCTTATTTATTTGCAAATTTGTACAGCATACTTTAGGGGACTTTTTTTCAAATGTTGAATTTTTTCAGGAAAAAAATCATAACTGGAGAATGGCTAGACCGATTTTGGATTTCAAAATCAACTAACCATCATCACTCCTCCCTGTACCTTCCCTAAAAATTTTATGGCAATCGGTCGAGCCGTTCTCGAGTTATGGAGTGACAATCAAAATGTACACTTATTTTTATATATATAGATTTAAAGAAAAGAATTTTAGTTATTAATATATTGTATGTATAGTTTTAGGTTTATTTTGAAGAAATTTTGCTGTTTACATGAGTTTGAAGCATTTTGATGAGCAATTTTGAAGAAAATTTCAATCGTGTAAATCTAGCTTTACAATCAGGCATGTGATGGAAATCGAAAACGAATAAGTTTTAGAAGTCAATTTTTTCGTAATGTTTTTTCGTATTGAGAAACTTTTATCACATAAAATATAAAGATATTGGGCTACTAAAGAGAATCTTAAAACAAAAATTTTAAAAATTAGATTATAAATGCATTAAAATGTATTTCAAAAACTTATTCATTTTCGTACTTGCGAAGCACGAAAAATTGCACTCTTCTCTAATTTTTATCGCAAGTTTATCTGCACTAGCTGTAAAAATTTAATATTATTGTAAACAAAGCAAATTATTTTCTTGTTGTTGGAAGTAAAGAAAGTAAATACGTACGAATGTATGTTTTTTTTTTCAAATAAGCTAACTAATTTCCACTCACTTTTGTTTGTCCATTAAAAAAAATTATTTTCCACAAATTGTAAATTCTGTTTTTTTTTTATTCTATTAGTCATGTAAACAGCATGATTCATAAACATGATTCAGAAGGCGAAGCAGGTGATTCAAGTCGTCGTGGAAACATAGTATCAGTGAGGGAAATTGCAGAAACGATACCAGAATGCGACCTGACTAGTGAATCCTCTTTATCGGCAGAGTAATTTATCGAAAGAGTAAACAGTGCTGTTACGGCTTATAGATGGGATGAAAAATGTTTAATGTTAGCAGTTTATAGTAGGATGAAAGGAGCTGCACGTTTGTGGTTGGATTCTGTAGAAACTTTACCGTCTGATTGGGGTGTATTTTCTGCAGAATTAAAGGATGAATTTGGTTCCACCCATGATGAAGCTGACGTACATTTCATAATGGCAAGTGCTGGCAGAAAAGATGGTGAAAAAGTGTTGAAGAAAATAGGGGATTTCCCTTTTTTTATTTGTAAATAGAATGATGCAATGAATGATTGTATTTGCAACACACACACGGATCATCACTATTGCAAGTTTGAATGTATGTGTGGCTTGGCTACCGTTTACTTGTATGTTTTACTTTTATCTTACTTCTTGTTGAATCGTTGAAAGTGACAGGTCGCAGTGCGGATAATATTTTAATTTAAATAAACAATAAATTAATACTGAAACGGAATAAAATAAAAGTGTGTTCTTTATTCTAAGTGGGAACATAGGTTATAATTTTTAACAGGTTATGGACCCAGTTCACGTTTTATCCTGCTTTGTTAATTACTGTGAAAATTGATAAGTAAATATTCTACATAGAACTGAAATGGATAAGGTAAAACGGAATATTAAACCATTTGATGGAGAGAAATACTCCATATGGAAATTTCGTGTCCGTGCTCTTCTAAGTGAAATTGATGCATTGAAGACTATTGATGGCAAAGCATCGGAAACAATTACCGAAGATTGGAGAAAGTTGGAAAGGGCAGCAAAGAGTGTTATTATAGAATATTTAAGTGATTCGTTTCTCAGTTTTGCAAATAGTGAGAGCAGTGCAAAACAAATATTTAAAAACCTGGATGCAATTTATGAAAGGAAGAGTTTAGCGTCACAGTTGTCAATTCGGAAACAATTATTGTGCCTGAAATTGAAAGGGGAAGATTCACTTTTATGTCATTTCAATATTTTTGATGATTTAATAACTGAATTGCTGGCTGCAGGAGCAAAAATTGATGAGATGGACAAAGTGTCTCACTTATTGTTAAGTTTACCTCTATGTTATGATGGAGTCATTACGGCTATTGAGACCTTGTCCGAAGAAAATTTGACTTTGGCATTTGTGAAGAATCGATTGCTCGACCACGAAATAAAATTGAGAAATGCTAGTAAGGATACAAATTCCAAAGTTTTGCAGGCTGTTAGCAATAACAATCACAACGAATATAAAAATAAATTTAACAATGTAAAATATAATACCAAATATAAGCCTTATAAACCCCCTAAAAGGAAAACACAAGTGAAATGTCATTACTGCGGTAAACCTGGTCATATTAAAAAGAATTGTGTTGGGTATAAGAAAAAATTTGGACAACAAGAATCGGGAACTAGAAAAGCAAACGAAATTGGCGACAGCTCAAGAAGGAGGTTTTGCGTTTATGTTGAGGCGTGATATTAGTTGCAACGACACCAGCGGTGTTTCTTTTATTTTGGACTCAGGAGCGTCGGATCATCTTATCAACAATGAAAATCTATTTTCAGATTTTGTACAGCTTGAGCCACCTATTAAGATAGAAGTGGCAAAATACGGCGAATATATTTACGCGAGCAAGAAGGGTATAGTGAGACTTCGCAATAATTTATTGCATGAATTTACATTAGAAGATGTTATTTTGTCCGGAGGTTCCAGAAAATTTGCTCTCCGTCCAGGAGGTGTCAAGATCAGCAAGGGTAACCAAGTAATTATAAATGGTAAATATAAACATAATATACCTATTATTGAATTTGGTTTAGTACATGGACAGGCATATTTATCGGGTATTGGTAGGACTGATGTTTACCGTTTGTGGCATGAGAGATTGGGGCATATTTACGGTGACCATTTTTGGGAAAGGAAAATACAGGACAAATACAAAATTATGTTAAAAATTAAAAGAAAAACAGAAAAAATAATCATATAATAAATTTATTATTATTATTATAAAATTAAGTAACAACAAATACAAGTCTTCTTGAGTAGAATAAAAAGGTAAATAAAAAGTTTTTATAATATTATAATTTAAAAAAATAAATGTGGTTTTATAAACAGTCTTCTTGACCATAAATGATAAATTTAGTTATGAAGTTTGATATTTTTCCACAGAATGGATTTTTTTAAAACATCTGGATTGTTAATTAAAAATCCTTTAAATTCTGAGCAATTATTTTTAAAATTTGCATTTTGTAATTAATAATGATCTTAAAGTATTTACTTTAAATTGCGATTTTTCGGTGGTCCAAATATTATTCATTATTGAAAACACTCTCTCGGTAGCAGCATTTGAAGCTGGTAGACATAGAAAAAATTCAACAAGTATCAATATATTTTTATATGCAATCACATTTGTCTTAAAGTGATTAAAAATTTCAATACATCTTTCATCTACTGATATATTTGTTACCCTCCATTCTTCTATTTTTTCATTATTTGCAAAATTTTTCACGCAACTCACTTCATAAAATAAATCTTCATTATTTCTTTTGAATTCATTTCTAAATTCATTTAGATAGGATAAAGTTTTTTCAATCTTGTCCCAAGATAACATATTTCGTAACAATATCCAGTCTAAAATTTCTACATCTCTAAAAGCTTTATCCCACTTTTTTAGGTAATCAATGCATGTTTGGTAAAAATTTGTTATATGTTCTTTAGTTATTGTTTCATCAAAATCATTACTTTTCTGTAATTCGAGAATAATATTTTTGACGGTAAGGGGTAAAAACAGTTCCTTTTTCCGTTCGACCAATTTAAATTTTAAATCTTTTAAAATAGTTGAAGCCTCAGGCATTGAAATATTTTGTGATTCTACATTAAGAATAGCTTTATGAAATGTTGAAGCTTGGCTATATGCAAAAGATAACCATAAGTCAGCACAAGGATTCATAAAAAAATTTCGTAATATTGTCGGACATTTTGGTTGAGACATAAAATATAATTTTAAAGCTTCAAATAGTTTTATGATTCTTTGCAAAGCTGGCATTAAAGTTAACCATCGAGTTTTGCTATGTCCTAGTAACTTTTTCTATTCTATTTCAATATCTTCACATATTTCTTTGAAATTTTCAATTCTAACTTCCAGATTATAGGAAATTTCCCATATCCCAGAAAACAAATTTTTCACTTTTGGAAATGTAGGGAAAGTATACAGTTGGATTTTTATGATAATTTTGTATTAATGTTCGTGCAATGTATATGCTAAAAAGAGGACATTTGCATATCAAATTAGGAAATAAGGGACAATGTACTGTCCTGTATTTACAAAAAAATCTCAAGGGACAGCATGTTAAAAAACAGGACTGTCCTGTAAAATACAGGACGGATGGTCACCGTAGGCATATTAGCAAGGGAAAATTTTTGGAGATGAGGAGAAAGGATATGTTTCATGATACAGGAGTTCTTGAGGGTGTACAACCTGATGATAGATTGTGCAAGGCATGTGTAAATGGGAAACAGGCTAGACTCCGTTTTAAGAAATTTAAGAATAAGGAACATATAAGGAGGCCTTTATTTGTTGTTCATTCTGACGTCTGTGGTCCGATAACACCTGCAACTATAGATGGCAGGAATTATTATGTGGTTTTTATTGATCAGTATACTTACTACTGTGTAACTTATTTGATTGCAAATAAATCTGATGTATTTACGATTTTTAAGGATTTTGTTGCGAAGAGTGAGGCACGTTTTAATTTAAAGGTTGTTAATTTATATATTGACAATGGCAGGGAATATTTATCCAATAGTATGCGGAAGTATTGTGTTGAAAAGGGCATTAGTTATTACTTAACAGTTCCACATACTCCACAATTGAACGGTGTATCTGAAAGGATGATAAGAACTATTACGGAAAAGGCTCGTGCTATGGTTAATGGTGCAGGTTTACAGAAAACTTTCTGGGGTGAAGCCGTATTGACGGCAACGTACCTAATTAATAGAAGTCCCAGTGTTGTGTTAAAAGAATATATGAAAACACCATATGAGATGTGGCATGACAGAACCTTAAGTGTTTGAAAATTTTCGGTTCAACACTATATGTTCATGATAAGACAAGGAAAAGAAAGTTTGATGGAAAATCATGGAAAGGTATACTTGTTGGATATGAACCGAATGGTTATAAAATATGGGATATGAAATCTGGAAGATTTATAATAGCCAGAGATGTAATTGTTGATGAAACGAATATGAAAAATTCTAGATCTGTGGTGGAGAATGGAACAAATCAATTTGATATCCCGAATGAGAGCACGGAGTATGTTTCGAATGATAGTAGGAAATGTGTTCAAATTGATATGCCGGATAATAGCACCGGAGTTAGTTCCATTGATTTATCAGAAAGTAACAATGCACGGACATCTAATGAATTGATGTCGGATGAACAGCCTAATGATATTTTGAGTATGAATGGGAATGTTGATTCAATTGTTCCTGCTAACAGAGAACTGGATACACCTCGGGTTGAATTGGAAGACACGAAGGTGGGAATTAGAAGAAGCCAGAGGGTGAAGGATAGGTCACATGTATCATACGGGGATTTCATTGATAATTGTGTAATGAATGCTTATACTGTCTAATTAGGAACAGGGATGATAGGGTACATTGGGAGGAGGCGATAAGGGAGGAATTGGATTCACATTTTTATAATGGCACCTGGACCCTTGTACAGAAACCGGACGATAGGAATATAACTGATTGTAGATGGGTATTTACCATTAAACATGATGAGTTTGGAAAACCGGTAAGGTATAAAGCGAGGCTTGTTGCTCGTGGATTTACCCAGGAATATATGGTTGATTATGATGAGACGTTTGCTCCAGTGGCAAGGATTCAGAGTTTCAGAATTTTAATGTGTTTTTCAAATCAATTTGGTTTGAAGGTTCACCATATTGATGTTAAGACTGCATTTTTGAATGGCGTGTTGAAAGAGGAGATATATATGTCTACTTCTCAAGGTCTGTCCTGTGATAGTGGTAGTGCCTGTAGATTGAATAGGGCGATTTATGGACTTAAGCAGGCGGCTAGATGTTGGTTTGAGGTATTTGAGCACGCTTTAAAGGAAATAGGTTTTACGGACTCATCTGTGGATCGTTGTATCTATATTCTTGATAATGGCGATGTTCTTAAGAACATATGTGTGTTGTTATATGTGGACGATTTGGTAATAGCAACGGCGGATATGGAGAGAATGAATGATTTTAAATCATATTTGATAAGAAAGTTTAGAATGACTGATTTACTGGAGATTAAATATTTTATCGGAATTAAGATTGATAGGGAAGATGATGGAATGTATCTTAGTCAGTGTGCTTATATTGAGAGTGTTCTAAGGAAATTTGGTATGGTTGAATGTAAGCCCATAGCTTCCCCACTTCCGGCTAAATTGGATTACGAGGCATTGAATTCGGATGATATGTGTGCTGCGCCATATCGTAGTTTGATTGGGTGCTTAATGTACATTATGCTCTGTACGCGTCCTGATCTTAGTACCGCTATTAATATTTTGAGTCGTTATAGTCATAAGGGTAATAAGGAACTATGGCAATGTTTGAAGAGAGTTTTACGATATCTTAAGGGAACCATAGATTTGAGGCTGATGTATGTTTCTAATTCGAATTATAAGGATTTATTGATTGGATATGTGGATTCTGACTGGGGTGGAAGTGAGAGTGATAGAAGGAGTACTACAGGGTTTTTATTAAGGATGTTTGATTCGAATCTGATTTGCTGGAACACGAGAAAACAAAACTCTGTTGCAGCTTCGTCAACTGGGGCGGAATATATGGCATTATTTGAGGCTGTTAGAGGGGCCTTGTGGTTGAAATCTTTATTGAATGGTCTAAAAATTAATCTGCATGGTCCTATAAAATTATTCGAGGATAATCAGGGATGTATAAGTATAGCTAATAATCCTTCTTGTCACAAAAGATCGAAACATATTGATATAAAATACAATTTTTCTAAAGAACAGGTAGAAAATAAATTAATAAAAGTTGAGTATATTTCTACAGACAAGCAAATAGCCGACATTTTGACGAAACCTTTGCTGGTCCTCAATTTATCTATCTAAGAAGTCAACTGGGACTGAAGAACTGATGATATACATATACTTTGGAGAATCTTGAAGTGGACATTGAAGGGTCCTACTCTGGATGAACTTTTTATTTTTTTTATATGTATGTATATGCGTTTATACATATACATATGTATATGTGATTTCTGGAATATATTTTTTTAAATTTTTTTTTATAGTCTGATTGGGTTTTTCTGGGTTTTCCCCAATCCTCGCAACGAATGTTGGACTATTTTTGTTTATCTACATTTCCCAGAGTGCTTGGCCTGTCATTTAATTTTAATTTGTGGATTTGTGTCTAGGATGATCCCTGTATGTGTTGAGGAGGTGTGTTGAAGAAAATAGGGGATTTCCCTTATTTTATTTGTAAATAGAATGATGCAATGAATGGTTGTATTTGCAACACATACACGGATCATCACTATTGCAAGTTTGAATGTATGTGTGGCTTGGCTACCGTTTACTTGTATGTTTTACTTTTATTTTACTTCTTGTTGAATCGTTGAATAATATTTTAATTTAAATAAACAATAAATTAATACTGAAACGGAATAAAATAAAAGTGTGTTCTTTATTCTAAGGCCCATTATTACAACTTGGCAATAGTTAAAGGTATGATGTTATCGGACAGATAAGAAGTATTTGGTTATTATAAGTTTACTTTAATCTAAACCGACCGATAAGCTAAAGGGAAGATCATCTTGCCTTTAATTTTATAGTGAGGTTTATGTATTTGAAGTTGCCATATGTTCTGAAAAATTGACAACTTCATGAAAAATAAATTAATTTTAATTTTGTTTTGCGAATAAATAATTTGATAAACAAAAATGGAAAGCAGACGTTTGATTTATTTTTTTTCACAAACAAATATTTTCACAAACACAAAAAATTTACTGTTTCTTGTCAGTAATTTGTCAAAAGTAATCGGTTTTTAACTGGTACTGGCATATTTTGGAAAAAAATTATTTTATTTTACAAGGAAGTTGTAATAACGAAAAATTTTAAAGGTCACTTTATTCCTCACTTTAATTAAAGTTACCTTTTATTATTAAGAACATTAAAGGCAAGTTGTA
This sequence comes from Bellardia pandia, assembly GCA_916048285.2. Classification (NCBI taxonomy): domain Eukaryota; kingdom Metazoa; phylum Arthropoda; class Insecta; order Diptera; family Calliphoridae; genus Bellardia; species Bellardia pandia. Next base: position 69,434,326 of record OU696533.1, read on the forward strand.
ATAATGGCCCTAAGTGTGAACATAGGTTATAATTTTTCACAAAAAGTAACCGATTATTGTTTCCGTATATGTGCTTTAGGTCGACGGTATAAACTGAGCAAATCAGCTATCGTAAAGTATACGCGTGATGGACTACGTAGTCGTGAACTACAAAACGCTATCGCGGCACAGAAAATCGACAAAGTAAAACAATTACGGGTTATAATAAATGAATACGAACGTAATGCACCAGAAAAATGCACAAATAAATATGTTGACAATAAATCTAATACAGATAACGCGAATAAAAGTGTTAGTGCCAACGTCAATAGTAAAAATAAAAACTTTGTAAAACCGGTAAAAGAAGAAAATGTTTTAACTGTAATGAAATCGGACATATTTCAACAAATTGTCCTAGACCTGAGAAAAAGAGGATGTCGACCAAAAAAAAGCCGGACATTTACCCTTAAAAAGAGGACAATACTCTGTAGCAAAATATTAAAAAAAACAACGCCTTAAAATACACAAAACAAATTTAAAATTCTATTGCCATATAACAACAAAACAAGACTTAAACAAAATATTAAAAAAATGATATTTTATCAGTCTGGTCTCATAACTACTACAACATAAAAACATAAAAATTAACAAATTCATTTTAAAACTTTACATGTATTATATATAAATTTTTAGTAGAAGTTGTCAAGTTTCATGTATATTTTTCAGCGCTTTCAATTTAAACCAATATATTATTATCGCATTTTTTTAAATATTCATAAAACACTTGAGAATTCATATCAAAATTATATTTGACTTTAATAATATCAGAAATAGTTGATGTGTTTAATTTCTTTCTTTCTGGTGTCCACTGAATTCAGAACTTCTAGAACTAAGAACTTTGAGAAATATCATAAAACAAAATTCCCAAAGGTTAACACACACATTCAGGGAATTTGGAATGATTTGGAATTTATAAGAAGATTTCGTCTTTCAAAGAAAAGTGTATCAGCTGTTTTTTCCCCCTCCAATAAACTAGCACTTCTTTTGGCACCTTTTTCAGACATTTCTGGACAAAACTAAAAAAGTGGTTGCAAACAATTAAATTTGGCAATTAATTGATGTAACTCTAAACGTCAAACACCAATGTTACCACATTTTTCACCGAATGCAGTCGATAGTTACACCTAGGTAAAAAAAACGTTAAAATTACCAAATTCTTTTTACCGGTTAGGTGAGGAAAAGTAATTGGTATAAACTCTAGTAGTTATCTATTTGTTAAAATTACGGACATAAGACACGTAGACAAAGGCCAAAAGCCAAAGCCGTTTAAAATTGTGAAGGCGCATATGGCGGCCAAAAAGCATCAAACACAATTTGTTTACACAAAAAAGCATGTCATGACATCGTGTGTATTTAAAAAATATATACATCAATGCCAACAATACTTTCGATGCAATAAAACGAAATTATAGATTAAAGTTTTAAAAGTAGGACAAACCCAGGACACTTGCAAAAACAGAAGTAGGACTACCCCGGACGCCCTAAAAAAGAGGACGGTGTCCGGGGAAAAGAGGACGTATGGCAACCCTACCTAGACCTTCGCGACGTCCACGGTGTGAAAAGTGCAACAGGGTTTACGTTAAAAATGAAACCGATTGTAAACGAAATGCTACGGTACGGAATACATTTTGTAATTTATTTATTTATTTAGGTCAATAGATTTTACATCCTTACTTACTACATATAAATGGCAAAACAGTAATATATATATGTATATAAATAATTAGTTCAACAATTTAGATATAAAGTAATTTTTCTCTTCAGTACGTCATTACTCTCAGATATGTTCATAAGGTGATAGCATTTATTGAAGTTAACACATGCACGACGAAAAGAATCGTTATTAGCATATACAGAACGGTAGTATTTTAATGCTAAGAGTTCAAAATTGCGGGTTGGTCTAACAGGAACATTGAAGTTTAGTTGACTAAGCAGGAACTCCGAATCAACATCACCACGAATTATGCCCAGAACAAATAAAGCGCTCAGCATCAATCGTCGACTATTTAGAGTTAGCAATTTTATCAAAGCAAGTCTACTTTCATACGGTGGCAAGACATAAGAATTCCAACCAAGATCACGGAGACAGAAAATTAAAAATTGCTTTTGTACCGATTCAATACTATTGATATGAATTGAATAATAAGGATCCCAAACAATTGATCCATACTCAAGAATTGGTCGAACAAGAGAAGTATATAAAAGTTTTGTAATAGAAGGATCTAAAAATTCCTTAGACCAGCGCTTCATGAATCCAAGTACCCCATAGGCTTTATTTACCATTATAGAGATGACATGTGTTTGCATTTCTTAATATTTAACTCCAATAAATTAAATCTGCACCATTGAGAAAAATTGTAAAAGTCGGCACTTAGTAAACTATATCCATTTGTATCATAAAAGAGTTAAAAAGTTTAACATCATCGGCATACATTAGTACATTAGAATGCAAAATAACAGTAGGAAGATCATTGATGAATAGGGTGAACAAAATTGGACCCAGGTGGCTACCTTGAGGAACACCAGAATGTACTTGAATGATTTTTGATATAACATTCCCAAATTTGACTTGTTGATTTCTTTGTGATAGATAAGAGTTTAACCATTTTATAGCTGAAAAACTAAAGCCTGTAAGTGATAATTTGTGTAATAGAAGATTGTGGTTAACTTTATCAAACGCCTTACTAAAATCCGTGTATATCACATCAGTTTGCATTTTATTTGTAAAACCTTCATTGACGGTAGTAGTGAGTTCCAAAACATTAGTTGTAGTTGAACGGGACTTACGAAACCCATGTTGACATGGTGATAGAAGGGAAGAAATTTGATGATATAAGCAATCTGTAAGAATTTTTGCAAGGAGTTTTGGAATTGCATTAATTTTAGCGATACCTCTGTAGTTAGATACACCATTTTTACTGCCATTCTTGAATAAAGGAATTATGTATGATGGCAAATAACACGCTACAACAGATTTGTTAAATAATGCAGTAAGAGGCGCGGACAGTGATGCTGCATATCGTAGTATAAGGATATTTTGTTGTGTTAGGACTTGGTAGAATAAGTTGTTTAAAAGAAGTCAGCAAATATATTGCTTATTGAAACATCGTCATCAGCAGTCAAGGAGCCATACTTCAATTGCTTTGGATAACATGAAGAGCGACGCTTGGAGTTTACGAATTTATAGACAGATTTGGGGTTTACTCGTATATTGTTTTTAATACGATAAATATAGTCATTGTATACAAGTTTATTAGTAGTGTTGTATTCAGATCTTGCTATAGCATATTTACGAAAATCAACCAGTGCACCAGTTCTCAAATATTTAGCATAACATTTATTTTTCTTATTTTTAGCATTTCGTAAGTGTTGATTATTCCATGGCGGCCCATTATTGTTGTAGGATTTACTTTTTGGAACTGTGATACTAATGAAATTATGCAAAATATTATAAAAGCTTGATACATTATTATCTAAGTTATCATCAGCAAGAACAGAATCCCAATTGACATTAGATAGCAAACTGTTAAGTACAGTATAGTTAGTGCGAGTAAAACAGTAAGATTGCAATGGTATAAAATTTTGTTTTCTAGTCATAAATTGCTCATTATCCGGCAATGATAAACCAATTTCAAAAGGAGGATGGTGAAGGTGAACGGGATACGACACAGGCAATGTATCACGAAGACAAAATTCCATAGGATAATTAACAAAAGCAAGATCAAGAATATTTCCGGATTCATTTGTTATATGGTTTAATTGAAAAAATCCGCATCCATGCAGGGAGTTTAAAAAATCAGACATAATTGTTGGTAGCAAATAATTACAATCAAAGGATTGAACCCATTCTACGTTTGGAATATTAAAATCGCCAAGTAGAAGTACTATATCGGATGTGTTTGATTGATTCAGAACGAATTTAATAGCGGAAAAATGTTTATTATATATTAAAAGAGATGAGTTAGGTGGTATATAAGAACACGTGACAAATAATTGTCTATGACCAACACGAATTTTAACCGCAATAAACTCAATTTCATCATTGTCATCAATTAAAACATTTTCTATAATCTCACATAGCAAAACATCAAGGACATCAATAAGTACTCCACCACCAAGTTTTCGCATACGATCATATCTAAATATTTGATATTTGGAACATAGAATTTCATTGTTATGAATACATTTTTTATCATTCAGCCAGGTTTCGGTAAATACAATAATGTGGTATGAAAAATCAAAACTGTTTGCAAAAAGATTAGTTAATTTAGTATTGAGACCCCGTACATTTTGGTAAATAATATTAATGAGATTATCTATTGATAGTTGAGTTAGTTTTTTGAAGATGATAATAATGATGAACGTTTTCAAATAAAGGTCAATTTGAACAATAACACACTAGGTGCTTTTATATACACTGGTAGTCAGTGCAGTTTGATAAAAGAATCTATTTGCAATCAGGTAAACTGTGAGCGAAAAAATGTAATATGAGAATCTCTGGCATTTGTGGCGGAATACGTGTTGCAAAAGAAATGATTTCTGTGAACTTAATGTTGAATGATATTGTGTTACCCGTAACACTTTATTCGGTCGAAGATGAACTTTTATTAACGGATATTTTACTCGGGAACGATAATTTTGTAAACGGAAATTTAAGACTCACAATTCGGAACGGTAATGTCGAAATCGATTATGATAATGACAACGAAATAGTGATAAACGAAAAAACTGAAACAAATTTAATACCCAATGAAAATGTAATTAATGAAAATCAAATCGTAAAAAATGAGAACCAAAACGTAACTAATCAGAATCAAAATGTAATTAATGAACAATTATTAAAATGTGATTTGGACAATGAAAATGAAAAAACTAAATTTACGGAATTGATTCGGGAATATGAAAGTGTGTTCGCAAGTGATTTGAAAAATCTCGGAAAAACTGATTTAGTCGAAATGAAAATAAACGTTACGGATAATAAAATCGTTGCACAACCCCCTTATCGCGTTTCCGAACCGAAAAAAATGGTAATATCAAATATGATTCACGAACTTTTGGAAAATTATATTATTACGCGATCCGAATCGGAATATGCTAGTCCAGTCGTACTGCATAAAAAGAAAAACGGTGGTGAACGATTGTGCGTCGACTACAGACAAATAAATCAACTAATGCCAAAAGAAAATTTTCCCCTACCAAATATTGAAGAATCTTTACAAGAAGCAAAAAAAAAATACAAATATTTTACAACTTTGAATCTCAACAGCGGATACTATCAAATTTTAATTGAACCGGAAGGTCGTAAGTACACTGCTTTTATAACAACAGACGGACTCTATGAATTTAAACGTATGCCTTTTGGGTTGCGAAATGCACCCATGGTTTTTCAACGACTAATGCCAAAAATTCAAGAACGTACTGGTAGAGATAACATGATGATTTACTTATTGGAAGTAATACGATAGATGAAATGTTTGTTAAACTACGAGCCGTTCTAAACGTACTAAAAGATGCGAACTTGACCATAAACATTCAAAAATGTGAATTTTTCAGGTACACGGTCGACTTTTTAAGTCATCGGTTAACTCCAGACGGCATACGACCTGGTAAAATAAAATCAACGGCTATTGAACATTTTAAACAACATACTAACGTTACTGAAATAAGAAAATTTCTTGGTCTTAGCGGATATTTTCGAAAATTTATCCCAGGGTACTCAGTGATATCAGAACCTTTAAGAAGATTACTACGTAAAGACATTAATTTCGAATGGAAAGATGAACAGGAACGAGCTTTCAACAAATTAAAATCGAAATTATCATCTCAGCCCGTAATGACAGGTTTTCGACTTGAATCCGAACACGAAATTCACACCGACGCGAGTTCTATAGGTTTGGCAGGCGTGCTACTACAACGAGAAGGTGTTGAATTGAAACCCGTGGCGTATTACAGTCGATCAACGAGTGATACGGAGAAAAATTTTCACAGTTACGAACTGGAAACTTTAGCTGTCGTCGAAACGTTGGAAAGATTTCGTTATTATGTATATGGTAAAACTGTTAAAGTTGTCACTGATTGCAGTGCCGTAAAATCTGCTATGACAAAACGAGAATTAATCCCACGGATTGCCCGTTGGTGGTTAAGAATCCAAGATTTTGACCTGGTTATGGAACATCGTTCAGGCCAACGCATGGAACATGTCGATGCTCTTAGCAGAACACCAAACGAACCTCCAAACGATATTGATGTCGCTACGTTACGTGTTGATAAAGTGAATCTACATAAATATGACTGGCTGCACAGTATGCAAATTCAAGATGATTCCATAAAAGAAATTGTTGAAAAGTTAAACGTTAAGGATAAAACGGTTGCAAGAGAATACTGCATCGAAGGCGGACGAATATTTCGTAAATACGAAACGAAAAAGTTATGGTTAGTTCCAAAAGCATTGCGATAGAAAGTAGTTGAAGACTGCCATTATAAGAACGGGCACCTTGGTGTCGATAAAACGATCGAAAAACTTTTGGATTACGTCTGGTTCCCCAGAATGAGAAATTTCGTAAAATATTATGTGAAATCTTGTGTTGAATGCGCTTACAACAAGCATAAAGGTGGTCGTACCGAGGGTGAGTATCATTTTAGTGATATCCAGCCAATACCATTGATACAATCCATATGGATCACTTGGGACCTTTTCCAAAAAGTAGTAAACGTAACGAGCATATTTTGGTCATAGTTGACTCTTTTACAAAATTTACAATTATCAAAGCGGTTAAGAACACGTCGACTAAATACGTTATCAACATTTTAAATTAATTTTCAAGTTACTTTGGAGTCCCAAGGCGAACTGTTACCGACAGAGGGACGTCCTTTACATCGAAAGAATTCGAAAAGTATTGTTCTGACAACGACATAAAGCATGTACTAAATGCATCATTATCAACAACGCAGAACGATAAATACTGGGATAAACATCTAACCAACATCCAATGGTCTTTGAACACGATGATGAACAAAACGTCTGGTAAAAGTCCACACGAACTTTTATTTTGTTATTCTCCAAGAGATATTTTACACAATAAAATTCTACTTGCCGTAAATGATGGTGTTAACCTTAGTGAAGAAGAAATGCAGATTGTAAGGCAGGAAACTACCGAAAGAATCAATGGTAAAAGGCAACTTGCTAAGGAACGCTTCGATAAAGAACACTCCAAGCCTCACGTTTATGACGTAGGTGAACTTGTACTTGCTGAAAATGAACCCCCGAGCACCGGTACTTCACGTAAATTAGAACCACGCTACAAGGGTCCATTTATTGTTGTTAAAGTTCTTGGTAATGATCGATACGTAATTGAGGATCTTCCAAATTCCAAACGTACATCACGACATTATTCATCAGTTTATGCATCTGACAGATTAAAGCCATGTTGGGCATTGCCACATATGTTTGATGAAGATGAATGCGATTCAGATGAAGATGAATTACCCAAGTGACCGATGCGAGGTCGCTTCTGAAGCAGGATAGCCGACTGTTGGCAACCCTATTTATTATTATTTTATCTTCTTTGTCAGTTAACTATTATCTTTTGTTCTTTTGCTCTCATGTTCTTTTATTCATTCAGTCTCGTCTCATCGAACTATTCGGACGTGTTACTTTTAGTGCGGCTGAATTTTCGGTGAAAAAATCGTAATAGGTGAAAAAGTGTAAAAAGTTGAAATTAAACAAAAAAGTGAAAAAAATAACTCGTAATAGGTTAAAATATATAAAAAAAAACATTAAAAATCGTATAAAAACTGTATGAGTGTTCCTCTCAGATGTAATTCTGAGAAAGAGCTTAGCTCGTCTAGAAAAACTAAATGGATCTCTGAGGAAGAATCCATAAAAAAATCTCTGGAAAATTTTCTCACTACAAGAGCCGTAGAACGGCGTCGTTCCTGTTCGCCCAATATAGTGATTTCAACAGATGAAAAAACATCATCTTCATCAAATAGTGCAGTCAAACCCCAAAAACAAGTAGGTATGGATAAGTACATAACCGTTCTCAAGCGACAGAGGAGCCCGCAGTCTGCTCAAGTGTCATCAAATGCAAAAGCTCCTAAGACCGTGAGTAATGATCAAAATAGGTTTGCTCTCCTCCAGACGGATGAGCCAGAACTTCCGAAGAAGACGTTTAAGCCCCCACCAATTTATCTGAGAGAGCCGACTTCCAGTAAATTGGTACAAGGAATTGTTGCTGTAATAGGTGAAAACATGTTTAGCGTAACCTCAATGAAACATGGAAATATCTGCGAGACAAAGATACAAGTGAATAGGGAAGATGATTTTCGAAAATTGTCCAACCAGCTGGAAAGGGAGACTAGGGATTTCTATACCTACCAGCTCAAAAGCGCAAAAGGACTCCAAGTCGTTCTAAAGGGTATAGACCCATGTGTTGATCCCGCGGAGATAAAGACCGGTTTAATGGACAAAGGGTTCAAAATCAAGAGCGTAGTGAATATTAGAAACCGTGAAAAGATCCCTCAGCCCATGTTTAGGATAGAATTGGAACCTGGAGATGTTGTCTTAAAGAAAAACGAGTCCCATCCCATCTACAATCTGATGTACCTTATGCATCGTAGAATCACCGTGGAAGAACCACATAAGCGTCAGGGACCCGTCCAGTGTGTTAATTGTCAAGAATTTGGTCACACCAAGGCGTATTGTAAATTGCCGACAGTTTGTGTTGCGTGTGGGGAGCTACATGCAACTGCTCAATGCGATAAGTCGAGAACTGACTCAAAAATCAAAAAATGCAGTAACTGCGGAGGTAATCATACCGCAAATTATAGAGGTTGTCCAATTTACACTCATTTGAAAGGCATAAGAACCAACAAGACGTCAGTATTGCCTAATCATCCTCAACAGCCAAATTTAGCATCGAGTGACAATATCCCTCAATTATTACGGTCCACTAGTCATGTAAACGCGCCTAGTTCTAGACAAGTTTCTTACGCAAACGTCGTTAAATCTAATATGCCAGGTCTGGAGCAGGAATCTAAACCCCAATATTCTGAGCCGCATATCAACAATCTAGAGACAACATTGCAGACACTTGTCCAAACTATGAACACTTTTACGACCACCATGACATCCATGATGCAGGAAATGCTGAAAATGCAATCCACTATCTTGCAAGCCATTTTAAAGAAATGATTTATTTAAAAATTTGTTTCTGGAACGCGAACGGCCTCCGCCAACATAAAAATGAACTGGAATACTTCCTGATGTTATGATGATTGCTGAAACTCACTTGACATCGACAGGGTACATCAAAACTAATGGCTACGAGTTCTACGACACTAAAGACCCCCCCGGAAGAGCTTGTGGAGGTTCGGCAATTCTTATAAAGAACAGAATAAAGCATTATCTAATGAATAACATAAGTGAGGATTACCTCCAAGCAACAAACATTTGCATTGAATTCTGTCAATACAAATTTGTTTTATCATCGATTTATTCTCCGCCTCGATTTTCAATATAAGAACACCAATACCATAACTTCTTTAAATCCCTTGGAGCTAGATTTTTAGTTGCTGGTGACTTTAACGCCAAACACACATTTTGGGGTTCACGTCTGGTAACCCCAAAGGGTCGCGTACTCTTCAACACCATTGCTAAAATGGGCTTAGATGTACTCTCAAGTGGACATCCCACCTATTGGCCGACGGACCGACGGAAGATTCCCGATGTTATTGACTTTGGGGTAGTGAAAAATATCCCTGTAGAATGGATGCAAGTGGATTCTTCACTGGACTTGTCCTCAGATCACTCTCCTACTATCATTTCAATGCATTTCCCTCAAGTGTGTGGTTCTCCATTTATGAACATGATTAAGACCCGAGTAAGTTGGATAAAATACAAAAAGTATTTAAGTTCTCATTGCACGGAAAATGTTATGTTGAGAACTATCGACGATATTGATGAGTCGATTGGCAACTTTACCGATGACCTTCGACGAGCTGTGCATCACGCTTCCACTTATCACGTTGAATGTAGAAATAGGACAAACAGAACTTATTTCTCTGAACTCGAACATCTCCTATCAAAAAAAAGAAAAATGAGAAGAGAGTGGCAAATTCACAGGTCTCCTGAACTGAAAGCTAGGCTACGGGAATGCAGAGATATACTAAGACATTTCTTAGAAACCCAAAGAACGGCCTCACTTAGATCTTACTTGGAAGGTCTTGATAGTACCCCACAATCTGACTACTCGTTATGGAGGGCGGCAAGAGGTTTAAAAAGACCAGTGAGAGGAAAACCTCCTTTGCGAAATCCGACTGGTGACTGGGCTAGAAATGATTCCGAGAAAGGGACATTATTTGTTAACCATTTGAGAAATGTGTTTACTATAAACAACTCAAATAATAACGAATCTGATTTACCACCACTTGTTATAAGGCCTCCTGTACCTCTAAGACTAAACTTTCGTGATGTCCAAAACGCTATTGGTACTCTGAACCTTAGAAAGGCTCCAGGTATGGATAAACTCAGCAATAAAATGCTTGTGGAGTTACCTCGTGTAGCAAGAAGAATTATCCTCTTTATCTTCAACGCTATTTTACGCCTAGAATACTATCCTGCAGATTGGAAGGTGTCTATGATCACTATGATTCCTAAGCCAAGGAAGGACCACACCAAAGTGGAGTCATATAGGCCAATTAGTCTACTGCCGACAATTTCAAAACTGTTTGAAAAATTGTTAATGACTAAGTTGACTCCAATTCTGAATGACACTGAATGTATTCCTAATCATCAATTCGGCTTCAGAGCTAAACACAGCACCATCGAACAAACACACAGATTGGTAAATGTGAGAGGGTCGTTTGAAGACAAAAAATACTGCTCCGCCCTTTTCATTGATGTGTCGCAAGCGTTCGACAAAGTTTGGCATGACGGTTTAATGCACAAAATAAAATTAACTCTGCCTGCTAACACCCATAAACTCATGGAAAGTTATTTATACGGTCGCAAATTTAAAATTAAAGAAGGTGATTTTTTAAGTACCGCTCAGCCAATTGAATCAGGTGTGCCACAGGGTAGCATACTGGGTCCTACTTTATATTTGATATATGCCTCCGACATGCCGTCAGACTCCAAAATCCATACGTCAACTTTTGCAGACGATAATCAAATTATCCCGCAACACAATGAAGTCAAATACCTCGGCATTCACCTCGACCGCCGTTTAACTTGGAAGTCTCATATTGAAGCGAAACTTACACAAATGAGATTAAAAGCAGTGCAACTTAATTGGCTAATCGGCAGAAACTCTACATTGAAATTGGATTGCAAACTTTTGCTGTACAATGCAATACTAAAGCCAATCTGGTGCTATGGAATTCAATTATGGGGTACTGCCTCAGCATCCAACATTGAAAAAATTCAAAGGGGTCAAAATAAAATTCTACGTATAATTACTGCAGCACCATGGTATGTTCAAAATTCTCGAATCCACAAAGATTTAGGCGTGCCATTAGTAAAAGTCGAATTTACAAAATATGCGTCAAAGTATGTCAGCAAACTTGAACACCATCCAAACCCACTTGCAAGAGACATCCTTAACTTTAGTGGCCACAATCGGTTGAGAAGGAGGGATACCCTTGCTTTAACTCAAGCGCGCAAAACAGATGACTGGATCAGCTGATGTGAAATTTTTTAGTATCATAAAAATTTTTGTCTAGCACTGGCTGGGCTTATTATTTTCTTTTTAGTATTAAGATTTGAATACTTATTGTCATTTCATATATGAAGATTCAATAAATAACACTGGTTTACAGCCAAAAAATACCAAGAACGCCACTTATCTAGATAAGTTAATTGGGATCTCCTGAACACGAAAAACGCTGTAATTTTTTTTTCTAAGTACCGTTTTTTAGATAACGGTACTTTTGTGTTTTTCGGTGTATGGTCCCATTCAAACCCTTGTGGAGCCCAACCGAAGAGCCCGATCGAGATGAATGGCATACAGTTGGAAAGGTAATCGAATGCCTTTTTCGCCGATATGCTGCAAATTTCTATCTGATAGGAAATAGCTGAGTTATGGCACCTCAAAGTTCGAAATTTGCCTATTTTTTACGTTTTTTTCAAAATTTTTCTTTTTTATTTAATTTTTTTTCTACGTTACAGTTAATATCTGGAATGTTTTATTTTTTATCCAAATAGTTTATTTAATTACCAACATTTTAAGCGTAATTTGAAAAAAATCGGATGAAAAATATAGTTTTTATTAAGGATTTTGTGGAACGACAATATTTTCATCTTCATTGCTTACACACTATATTCGGCGTAAATTCAAAAAATTTAAATTAAAATGACGAGCGACTTGAACTTTTACGTTTTTTTCGGATGGATCTTCGCGAATGAGGAACCAACAATAGTCCGCTATCATTTGTTCGTCCCACCAGCCTTTGTAACGTCTCTCGATTTCTTCCATTTCTTGATGAAATCTTTCACCTTGTTCATCACTTTCGGAGCCCAAGTTGGTGGGGAAAATATCCAAATGACTGAATAAGAAGTGTAATTTAGGTGTCATATTTGAACCTAAAGGTTAAAAAGAATAAATTTTAAATCATAACGGCCTTTTTGATATACATGTTTTCACTCAACGCTTACCAATGGCATTGAATTTTTGCAGTAATGTATTGATCTTCTCTGCGTAATCAGGACTTCTGTAGTTTCCCAAAAAGTTGTGAACGATGTCCTGGAATGCTTCCCATGCCTCCAAATGAGCTGGACCTTAACACTCATTAAATGCTTGGTCACCGTACGAGCCCGAATTTGAGGGCCATCAAATATACCAGCTTCAATTTTGCTCGCTGTGGCTCTCGGAAATTTTTGTTTAAGGTAATTCATGGCAAGACTGTCATTTGGCAACGTTTTCACAATCTTTGTAAATAACCCAAGCTTAATATGTAATGGAGGAAGTATTATCTTCTCCAGAGGAATGAGTGGGTCATTTTTGATATTGTACACTCCCTGCGTACGTTCATTTCGCTCGGGCCAAACTTTTCGGGTGTAGTGATTCTGACGGTCACGGCTGTCCCATAGACATAGAAAACAGGGAAACTTCGTATTGCCCCCTTGCAATCCAGATAGTATGGCAACTAATTTAAAATCAGAGCAAACTTTCCATTGATGTTGGTCATAATGTATGAGATCGAGAAGTTCTTTCATTGTTTCATATCTTTCCTTTATGTATTTTCCATATCCGATTGGAATTGATGGTTTCGTATTCCAAATTCGGGCTCTGTACGGTGACCAAGCATTTAATGAGTGTTAAGGTCCAGCTCATTTGGAGGCATGGAAATCATTCCAGGACATCGTTCACAACTTTTTGGGAAACTACAGAAGTCCTGATTACGCAGAGAAGATCGATACATTACTGCAAAAATTCAATGCCATTGGTAAGCGTTGAGTGAAAACATGTATATCAAAAAGGCCGTTATGATTTAAAATTTATTCTTTTTAACCTTTAGGTTTAAATATGACACCTAAATTACACTTCTTATTCAGTCATTTGGATATTTTCCCCACCAACTTGGACTCCGAAAGTGATGAACAAGGTGAAAGATTTCACCAAGAAATGGAAGAAATCGAGAGACGTTACAAGGCTGGTGGGACGAACAAATGATAGCGGACTATTGTTGGTTCCTCATTCGCGAAGATCCATCCGAAAAAAACGTAAGAGTTCAAGTCGCTCGTCATTTTAATTTAAATTTTTTGAATTTACGCCGAATATAGTGTGTAAGCAATGAAGATGAAAATATTGTCGTTCCACAAAATCCTTAATAAAAACTATATTTTTCATCCGATTTTTTTCAAATTACGCTTAAAATGTTGGTAATTAAATAAACTATTTGGATAAAAAATAAAACATTCCAGATATTAACTGTAACGTAGAAAAAAAATTAAATAAAAAAGAAAAATTTTGAAAAAAACGTAAAAAATAGGCAAATTTTGAACTTTGAGGTGCCATAACTCAGCTATTTCCTATCAGATAGAAATTTGCAGCATATCGGCGAAAAAGGCATTCGATTACCTTTCCAACGATATGCCATTCATCTCGATCGGGCTCTTCGGTTGGGCTCCACAAGGGTTTGAATGGGACCATACACCGAAAAACACAAAAGTACCGTTATCTAAAAAACGGTACTTAGAAAAAAAAAATTACAGCGTTTTTCGTGTTCAGGAGGTCCCAATTAACTTATCTAGGCAAGTGGCGTTCTTGGTATTTTTCCAAATTAAAAATTTGTAAACCAGTGTAATTAAAAGCAAAAAAAAAAAAAATGTTCTTTTATATAAACGTATTATTTGACAGTTGAATTTCAAGCATCGTTACAAACGGTCGCGTCATTAATGCACTACAATTTGAATTAATTTCCCTAACATTTAATAAACAATTTATAATATTTTATATTTAATTCTGGCTACGTGTTTTATTTAAAAAGATATTTGTAGTGTGTCTTTTACATGCCTGAATATCTAAAATCCACTTTGCCTACAAAACACCATAAATTTTATAACGATTTGCTATACGAATAAAAATAGTCGTCAGTTATCTTTCTTTGAAATCCATTAAAAATTTAAATTAATATTACTTTTTTATAACAGCAATGAAATAAAATTGAATAATTTTTGTTTTCATTATGTAGAAGTATATACAAATATCGAAATTGAAATTACAATAATAATGTTATTCATATTTTTGAATAAATTCTGTTTCTTTTTTTACAATAATCAAAACAAACTTTAACTTTTTACATATTATTAGCTTCTTAAATAACAACAATAAAAAAGCAACAAAAGTACATTTTCATTGTAGTAAGTAAGAAATATAAGTAGATACAAGTTTTAAGAAAAAGATCTAAGTTCATGAAAACATACAAACTAAGCAACAGAAAAGGCTCTAAGTCCAAAAAAGAGTTTATCTCGGCAAATACTTATTTTTCCATTTTGCTTTTAGGCAAATAAAAAACAAAGAAAAATACAAAAACAAACTTCATTTACAGATTTCAAAAATGTTTATTCAAAAAAAAGTTTGATTGTTTTTTGTTTCTCCTGTAATATTGTAATATATGGACTTAGACCCTTTACATGTTAAGCCAGCGATATGTTTTTATGGTAAATGATCTAAAATTGCAAAATGAGAATATAGGAGAAAAGAGCAATTATGAACAGATAAATATAAATTTTTGAGTTTTGTCTTATAAGCTATATTTTAAGAGCATTAAAAAATTTTAAAAGACGTTTATTTAATTTTGGGTAATTTGGTATGATAATAATCTGACTATGGCAACGTAATGTGTTCACACGATTGTTAGATATCTGACAGTATTTTTGTCTTACAATGCATTGATAATGCTTTTTCTGACAATATAAGACTACGAAAATGTCTATTTTTTTAATACTCTGCTTTTTATACAAAAATTAAACTAAAATCTGATTTTTTCATGCAATGAATTGTTGATTATTTTAATGCTGAATTAAGTTTTTGGTGAAATAAGCTCAAATTGAATTATAAACCACTACATGTTAAAATTTTTCGAACTTTACAATTGCGGATCCGCTTAGAAAATGAATTTGTTGTTAAAACGAAATGTTTAATATATCAAGTAAAAAAATCTAGTTCTTTGAGAATATCGTTCTTAAAAAATTAATAGAAACAGAGAACACACCATGGTTATAAACTAACTCACCACTCTTCTTAATAAATAATAATATAAATATCTGTAGTTTGCTTACTTGACATTTATGTTTTAGCAACTGTTCATATTGAATATAAATCAATGCAGGCAACACAGCCTTTTAGAAAATTTAATAAAAATCGGAGTCGACAGCTTACCGCATGAAGGGTTTAATTTAAGTGAAATTTAATAATTTCTGTGAAAATCGTGTTAATTCTATGATTCCAATTAAAAAAAAACTATTAAAAATTCATTGTAGATCAATTTGCTTACAAAAAGAAAACAAATTTAAGGGTCTTGTACGATATTAACAATTTTTAGTGAAGTAAAAAACCTACCGATAGAGAAGTTGTGTAACACCAAATTCTTAAAATACAACAAATACGTTTTGTTCAATCATTGATTAAAATTTAAATATAATGGCGTTGGAAAATGATAAGAAAACAACTAAATCCGATAATGATGGACCAAGTGAAGCAGATAAGAAATCAATGAACGAAAACACAGTTGGACATAAGGGAGACACAAACGCATCGAAAAAGAAAGGTTTGTATATTAACTTGTATGTTTTAACAGACAGCCAACTCTAGTCAATTGTCTGACAGACAAAAAATTATGCACATCACCCCCTATGTTACAGATTGTTTTATTGACATGCTCAACGTAAGAAATAGTGATTTCTACTCCAAAATACCAATTGAACATTTTGAAAAATCGAAATCACAATGATGACCAAGATTTGAAATTTGGAAAACAATCACATAACAGCAATTACGTAATTTTCTTTTAAATTTTTCTAATTGCCTCGTGTATTGTACCAAATACCAAATTTGACACTGTTTGTTATTAGAACTGAATTTTATTTGAAAATGGTTTTATTAAAGTCTTATCTTCTTTACCGGCTAGAAATAAAAATGTCTACTCTACAAACTTGTCAGTTTAACCTACAATGAGCACGTGCTTAACTGTGATTTACACCCTTTACTATTGCTTGTATTAAATGCATGTACTGCATAAATTCATTACAATGATTTTTCATAATTACTTTTATTCGTAAAAAAAACATAGAAGCCTTATTTTTTTATTATATTTCTATGTTTTACTATGTTGAAAAACGTCCTTTTTCATTTTATTTATTGTTATTTGTTATTTGTAACTAGGGGTGCCAGACGTACTGGTTTTAGCAGTCCGCGTACTGTTTTTTTTAAATGTACTGTTTTATGCACAAGACTCAAGACAGTACGCAAATTTACTGTTTTTACACGTTGAACTGTTTTTTGTACTGTTTTTTCGTTAAAAGCTTATTTATATTAAAATTGAAAAAAATATTGATAAAAAAATATTTGTTCAGTGTATTGCTTTATTAAAAAAAGGATTTATTTATCGGAGTTTAATCTACTTTAAAGTTGATTAGGAGATCAGTGTTAATAGCTCTAAAGCATTGGTGTCCAAAAAAATTTGTTTGCCCATATGAAATGAATACAACAACCATTGTTTCATGAAATGGACATCATTGCTCTAAAGGCATTTGTAACCATTAAACATTGTAGATTAATATGAAGAATATTAAAAAAACAAATTGGATTTCATAAATATATCGTTGTTTATACAACGTATTTAAATACATTTTTCGAAAAGCTGATGGCACATTTAATTTTATAGTAGTCATGTTATAGGGGGGGGGGGGGGGGGGGGGGGGGTTAAGATAAAATTTTCAATAAATGATACCTACTTCTTGATTTTTTTTTTTTATTTTTTTTTTTTTTTTATTTTTTTTTTAAATTTATTATTTATTGAATCTTCCTTGATAGGAATTTACAATAAGTATTAAAAACTTAACCTAAGGATAATAAAATTGCTTCTGTCAATACAGGTACAACTATTAGTGCTCAAAAAAAATTTTAACCAATTAAATCAGCGGTTTCTCTTCTCTTAAGGCGTCTATGACCCTCAAATGAAAGCAAATCTCTTGCAAGAGGATTAGGGTTAGTTGGAAGTTTATGTAACATTGTAGATTAATATGAAGAATATTAAAAAAACAAATTGGATTTCATAAATATATCGTTGTTTATACAACGTATTTAAATACATTTTTCGAAAAGCTGATGGCACATTTAATTTTATAGTAGTCATGTTATAGGGGGGGGGTTAAGATAAAATTTTCAATAAATGATACCTACTTCTTGATTTTTTTTTTTTATTTTTTTTTTTTTTTTATTTTTTTTTTACATTTATTATTTATTGAATCTTCCTTGATAGGAATTTACAATAAGTATTAAAAACTTAACCTAAGGATAATAAAATTGCTTCTGTCAATACAGGTACAACTATTAGTGCTCAAAAAAAATTTTAACCAATTAAATCAGCGGTTTCTCTTCTCTTAAGGCGTCTATGACCCTCAAATGAAAGCAAATCTCTTGCAAGAGGATTAGGGTTAGTTGGAAGTTTATGTAAGTAATTACTGGTAGCTTTTCTGATCTCCTCTTTAATTGTGATGATATTGAGATCCTTATGGATGTTACTATTTTTTATAAACCATTGAGTATACGTTATTTGCCGCAAAAGTTTAGATTGTCTTCTTTGTAGTTTTTCAATGTTTGATGATGAGGCTGTGTCCCAAATCTGGATGCCGTATAGCCATATAGGCTTTAATATTGCCTTATATATTAGTACCTTTAAGTCTAAATTTAGAGCTGACCTCTGTCCTACTAGCCACTAAAGTTGGGCAGATTTTAACTTTATTTGACTGATTTTTGCCGCAATATGATGGGACCATGTTAGGCGGCGGTCCAGGTGAATACCAAGATATTTAACATGATTTTGTTGAGGAATTCTTATATTGTTTATCAAAACATGTGCCCCTCCTGAGAGTAAAAGTTATGTGCACGCACTTGGCAGCATTGACCTTTATCTTCCATTTGTTCAACCATGCTTCCAGCACATTTATATGCTCTTGGACAAATTCGGATGCAACAATTGGGTTTTTATTGATGCTCATAATTGCTGTATCATCCGCAAAGGTAGACGTATATGTTAATGTGCTTGTGGGCATATCTGCTGTAAAGAGAATGTAAAGGATTTGATTTTTAAATAATAAATTTCTACACCATGTAAATTGGAACAGCATTATACTTACTAAAAAATATTGAAAAAGAAGTAAAATTGAGTCGACATTAAATTTAAACTTCACTTTTGTAATGTAAATTAATACATATCGTTGGTCTCATGTAGAAAGGCCCTAACTCGCTATTTTTTCGAAATTTGTTTTTTTTTTTGCGATTCCAATGCATTTAACGCAAATACACCTCACAAAAATTTATTGCAATAGTGTAAAAAATAACGCTTTTATAAGCAGTTGTACAAAAAAAGTTACATGTTGAAGATTACAGTTTCTATTATGGTTTTACCTTCTGTAAAGTTTCAAATATGCGAGTTAGGGCATTTCTACATGAGACCATCGATATACAGATTGATTTACAAAAAGTAATAAATTTAAAACTTTGTATTACAAGCAAAGCAAAAATATTGTAATTTAAAAGGACTTTGATGATATAAAAGATACAATATGTCATTTAAATTGTACCTTCTTCAAAAACGTCCATAATATATGTTATGATATCATATTTTTAAGTATTTTTAACAATTTTTTTGTTGCTTATTAAATTAATATTATACAAATGTTATTACATGAATAAAGAGTTATGTTTTCGTTAAAAAATAAAATGTACTGTTTTTTTTAATTGTACTGTTTTTTGTATAAGATGTACTGTTTTTCCGTATTTCAAATCTGGCTACCCTATTTGAAACATATACCCAGTAAAGGGGCAGCAAGTGACAAATTTTTTTAATTTTTTTTAAATGAGCGTCAAAAACATGTCCATTTCTTTCGATTTTAATGTTATAGAGCTTTAAAACTGAGATATATTATTAGATTAGATCGCTGAATTTTCAAAATAACGGGACTTTTATAAAAAATCCCCCTAAAAAAAAAGTAAATTTGTGATTTAGATAATGAGATATACAGCCCAATCATGAATAAAAATTTCGCGGTAGTTTGTTCCCATTTTCCTATTCAAATTCAATGTTAAAAAAAGGAAAAAAACTCCCGCGGATTTTTTATTCATTATTGGGCCGATAGTAATATATATATACATATATCTGAGCTTTAAACTCTATAACTTCGTAACTAAAAGCTTCTTGGCCAAAATATATATAGTACAGCGGATAGATACTGCTCCATTGAGTATTGCAAAAAATAACTTGAAATGGAGCCCTACAAGGGTCGGATATCAAAAAAAAATCCTTAGAGTTGGAGTTACACCACTTTCTCTCATCAGAATTCTTTACGTTCTTACCCTCTGCACCACTGCGGCGCCCGCTAGCCAACAGCCAATCATCAATCCCTTAACCAGTATTACTGGTGGTTCGAAATTAAATAAAAATGAAAAATGATAATTACAGCAAATACATTTTAAAGTATTTCTAATCAAATTTTTAAAATTTTTGTTTTAAGATTCTCTTACATAGCAAATTATCTTTATATTTTGTGGGATAAAACTGTTTCAATACAGAAATATTACGAAAAAATTAACTTCTAAAACTCACTCGTTTTCGTTTTCGATTTCCATCACATAGCTGATAGTATGTTTTTATTAGCATTTAATACAAAATTCTATGCAAGATTTGGAGTAATTACTGATTTGGAGATAAATCAATAATAATGTCGCATGCATATGTACTCAGCGGACAGAATGCGAAACAAATAAAACATACAATACAATAATAATATCTGAAGCTACATTAGAAAAACCTTTTATCAATTACACTGCTTTACAAATTTTTAATTTGGAAAAATACCAAGAACGCCACTTGCCTAGATAAGTTAATTGGGACCTCCTGAACACGAAAAACGCTGTAATTTTTTTTCTCTAAGTACCGTTTTTTAGATAACGGTACTTTTGTGTTTTTCGGTGTATGGTCCCATTCAAACCCTTGTGGAGCCCAACCGAAGAGCCCGATCGAGATGAATGGCATATCGTTGAAAAGATAATCTAATGCCTTTTCCGCCGATATGCTGCAAATTTCTATCTGATGGGAAGCATTCCAGGATATCGTTCACAACTTTTTGAGAAACTACAGAAGTCTTGATTACGCAGAGAAGATCGATACATTACTGCAAAAATTCAATGCCATTGGTAAACGTTGAGTGAAAACATGTATATCAAAAAGGTCGTTATGATTTAAAATTTATTCTTTTTAACCTTTAGGTTCAAATATGACACCTAAATTACACTTTTTATTCAGTCATTTGGATATTTTCCCCACCAACTTGGGCTCCGAAAGTGATGAACAAGGTGAAAGATTTCACCAAGAAATGGAAGAAATCGAGAGGCGTTACAAAGGCTGGTGGGACGAACAATTGATGGCGGACTATTGTTGGTTCCTCATTCGCGAAGATCCATCCGAAAAAAAACGCAAGAGTTCAAGTCGCTCGTCATTTTAATTTAAATTTTTTGAATTTACGCCGAATATAGTGTGTAAGCAATGAAGATGAAAATATTGTCGTTCCACAAAATCCTTAATAAAAACTATATTTTTCATCCGATTTTTTTCAAATTACGCTTAAAATGTTGGTAATTAAATAAACTATTTGGATAAAAAATAAAACATTCCAGATATTAACTGTAACGTAGAAAAAAAAATGAAATAAAAAAGAAAAATTTTGAAAAAAAACGTAAAAAATAGGCAAATTTTAAACTTTGAGGTGCCATAACTCAGCTATTTCTTATCAGATAGAAATTTGCAGCATATCGGCATTCGATTATCTTTTCAACGATATGCCATTCATCTCGATCGGGCTCTTCGGTTGGGCTCCACAAGGGTTTGAATGGGACCATACACCGAAAAACACAAAAGTACCGTTATCTAAAAAACGGTACTTAGAGAAAAAAAATTACAGCGTTTTTCGTGTTCAGGAGGTCCCAATTAACTTATCTAGGTATGTGGCGTTCTTGGTATTTTTTGGCTGTAAACCAGTGTTATGCATGTAAGTATGTATGTACATCGGAGTTGTAAACGAATCATTAATTTTTTAATTAATTCGCGAATCATTCATGCAATGAATTGGTAAAATTTTGAATTAATTCTTTTCTCCAAAAAACGAATTGAATTAAATTTGAATCAATTCATTTGAATTTAGCGAACTTGAATTGCAATTCATTTTACCAATTCATTTGAATTGAATTGATTTTGAATTAATATAAATGAGTTAGAAAAAATGAATTGCAATTTATTTCCAATTCATTTGAATTTATTTTGAATTAATTCAAATGAGTTAAAATATGAATTGCAATTCATTTGAATTAACTCGAAAAATGAATATCCAATTTATTTGAATTGAATTGATTCTGAAAAAAAGACTAATGCAAAAGCATCACCCTTTTTCCACTTACTTCTATTCGGTACTTTATAATAAATATATATCCACTATTACTAATGAATCACCCATTGTCTATTACTTTTAATCCAAGTGATAAATACTTATAATAATTCTCTTTGTTACATTTATTTAAATTTATCTTAAGAACCGTTAAGCTAGATTTACACGATTGAAATTTTCTTCAAAATTGCTCTTCAAAATGCTTTAAACTCGTGTAAACAGCAACAATTTTTCAAAATTTATTTTTTTAATAGTTATTAAATGTTTACACGAGTTTGAAGCATTTTGAAGAGCAATTTCGAAGAAAATTTCAATCGTGTAAATATAGCTTTAGGCTTTAAGTATAAAAAGTCTTTCAATAAAACGATGCATTCTAATTTAATCTAATTAGCATTTATTTTATAATTAAAATAAAAGAAAAATTAGTTGATGCCTATAATTTTTCCTAATTTCATCTTTATTTGTAAAATATAATTACATTTTGTTAAATAAATATTACTTAAATATTAAAGAAATATTACATACATAAGTATTACTAAAGTGTTTGTCCTTTAATGTTCGTGGGTCACAAAATTTCATAAATTATTAATAGGTTTTAAATACTGAATGTCTTGTTATTCAGCGTATATCAAAAGCGAAATAAGTAGTACTTGAAGAACCAAACTCCAAACACCAAGTTTACTTCAATTGAATGCAATTCATTTTTGATTTGATAAATTTGAATTACAAGTTACTTTTGTAATTCATTTGAATTAATTCCAAATCATTTCAATTCAAATGAATTAGAAATGAATTGCGATTCATTTTGCCAATTCTTTTGAATTAAAAAATGAATTGCAATTCATTTTGCCTAATTCAAATGAATTGCAACTCATTTTGCCCAATTCATTTGAATTGGAAATGAATTGCAATTCATGTTCGCTAAATTCAAATGAATTGATTCAAATTTAATTAAATTCTTTTTTTGTTGAAAAGAATTAATTCAAAATTTAGCTAATTCGTAATGAATTGAAATCAAAAAAGAATGATTCATTTACAACTCTGATGTACATGTAAGAGTAAATAAAATTAAATTGGTGTCAGTTGTGATTGGTCTAATTGGAATAAAAATTTCAAAATAATATTTACTTATAAGAAAGTACAACTATATTAATATTATTAATTTATCATCAAATAGACAAAATATCATAACGTAACAAATATTATAACCTTCACCTCTTCTCTATAAAAATGAACACGGCGTTTTATTGCAGGGAAAATCGCAACCAAATATCATAAGATTGCATATTTTTGGTTGAACTGGTTTTAAATAACACTTACATGTATTTTTATGACTTCTATCCCATTTTTTTGTTAATGTATTTTTTGTTCGGAGCTTGTCTATTACACAGTTCTAAAATCGATAATATCAAGTTATGTTATATACGTATGTTGTAAATATAAACCTAATATGGAAGACAGATGTTTAATTTTTCAAATCCAAAATATAAGTGTTGTAAATTTATGTTTGATAAATATTAATAAAATTCTATGATAATAAACCTGACTTATATTTATCGAATTATTTTGGTTGCAGGTAAAAATGGAAAGAACGAAAATAAGTCTGACGTAGTAGCTAATGGACATGATGACATTAATAATGCAAAAACCAATGGTGCGGTAGCTTCAAATGCCAACGATTTGGAATCGGTGAGCGGCGAGAATAAGAAAAATGACGAAAGTGCTGATAAAAAACAAGATGTCACTAAATCTGAAGAAGGCGATGGTAGTGAAGAGAATTATGAAGAGGACATAGATTTAGATGCTTTACACGATAGTGGTATAACAGTGCACATTCAAAGTCCTGGCGCAGAACTACTTTCTGTGCAGTTGTCGAGTATGGAACTCGTACAAGAAATTCACCAGCTATTAATGGATCGTGAAGATACTTGCCACCGCACGTGCTTCTCGTTACAATTGGATGGTGTTACCTTAGATAATTTTGCTGAACTGAAGACTATTGAGGGTCTCAAACATGGATCCACTATTAAAGTTGTCGAGGAACCGTATACGATGAGAGAGGCCCGAATCCACGTGCGCCATGTTCGCGATTTATTGAAGAGTATGGATCCCGCCGATGCATACAATGGTGTAGAGTGCAATTCATTGACATTTTTACACACTATTACCCAGGGCGATTTGTTGGAAAAGAAGAAATCTCGCCCAGATTCTGTAGATTGTACACCAGCAGAATATATAATGCCTGGCGTTAAGGAGGCTCCCTTGACTCCACTTCAGCCTGGAGTTAATAAGAATTCAAAAGGACCTCAAGCTTTAAAGGTGCTAACTACTTCCGCTTGGAATCCACCACCTGGTCCCCGGAAGTTGCATGGCGATCTTATGTATTTGTATGTTGTTACAATGGAAGATAAACGCTTCCATATTTCGGCATGCCCTAAAGGATTTTACATTAATCAATCAACAGATGACGTATTTAACCCAAAACCAGACAATCCCAGTCATCTTAGTCACTCTTTAATTGATTTGTTGTCTCAAATTTCACCCTCGTTCAAACGTGCCTTCCAGCAAATGCAAAAGAAACGTACATTGCGTCATGCTTTTGAGCGAGTTGCTACTCCTTACCAAGTATATCAATGGACTGCGCCCCAATTAGAGCATACAATTGACGCAATTCGCGCTGAAGATGCCTTCTCTTCGAAACTGGGGTAAGTTCGAAAAGAAACATTTATCTATTAAATTAAACACTTGACAATATAATAAGAACATGCCATATTTTCCTCACAGTTATGAAGAACACATTCCTGGACAAACACGTGATTGGAACGAAGAATTACAAACAACTCGGGAACTTCCCAGAAAAACTTTGCCTGAACGTTTACTACGTGAAAGGGCCATTTTCAAAGTACATGGCGATTTTGTCATTGCTGCCACCAGAGGCGCCATGGCAGTAATTGATGGTAATGTTTTAGCCATTAATCCCGGGGAGGATCCCAAGATGCAAATGTTCATCTGGAATAATATATTCTTTTCACTTGGTTTCGATGTTCGCGATCATTACAAGGAGTTGGGTGGAGATGTTGCTGCTTTTGTTGCACCTCGCAACGATTTGCATGGAGTACGTGTATATAGTGCAGTCGATATAGAAGGATTGTATACGTTGGGAACAGTTGTCGTTGATTATCGTGGATACCGAGTTACAGCTCAATCTATAATTCCTGGCATTTTAGAACGAGAGCAAGAGCAGTCTGTTGTGTATGGCAGTATTGATTTTGGCAAAACCGTCTTGTCTCATCCTAAGTATTTGGAGCTATTACGTAAAGCTGGTAAGCATCTAAAAATTTTGCCACATTCGGTCATTAATGAACGCGATGAACCAGTCGAGTTGTGCTCCTCCGTCGAGTGTAAGGGTATAATAGGCAATGATGGACGTCACTACATTTTGGATTTGTTGCGCACCTTCCCACCAGATGTCAATTTCCTAAAGCTCGACATTGAGCTAAGTCCTGAATTGAAAGCAATGGGCTTCCCAATTGAACATAAACATAAATTATCGTGCTTGCGACAAGAACTTTTGGAAGCCTTCATTGAAGACCGCTATGTAAGTTTCATTCGTAATGCTGCTCAACATTTGCAGCAGCTGAATGCTAATAAGAAATCCGAAGAAAACAATGCTGAATCTGCAGCAATTACAGAAAAGGGTGAAGAAGATTCGAATGATTCAAAAGAACCATCAAATGATGAGACGAATACAAATTCTGAAAGTGATAAAAAGACTGCAGATGCTCTCGAACATGCTTTTGATGCTATCAAAGATGCTCAAACTAATGTAGCTACAGCGGACGAAAAACAGGCTGCAGAAGTTGTTAAGCGCGCTTGTGCTGCTGTTGGTTCTCTAAAAGAAAAGGAATTCGATTTCCGTTTCAATCCCGACGTCTTTTCTCCTGGAATTCGTCATGTTGATGATCCCAATGGACCGAATTCGTTAACCAAACAGAAGAAATTGGTACAAGAAGCAGCAGAGTTTTTGGTCTTGAAACAAATTCCAGGCTTTATAAAGGAACACATGAATCACACATCGCCTCCTATGGATGGCACGAGCATTACAGAAATTTTGCATAGCCATGGTATCAATGTACGCTATTTAGGGAAGGTTATCACTATGCTCGCTCAAGTGCCCCGCATGGACTATTTACACCGGATAACTGTATTAGAATTAATTGTTCGAGCCACAAAACATATTTACTACGCCTACATGCAGAATACGGATGCCATACATTTATCAGCCGCAATTAGCCACTTTTTGAATTGTTTCCTTTCATCTGGCCCTGTTAACACTAATACATCTTCCGATGAACTGCAAAAGGCCAACAATAACAGCAACAAACGTGGAAAAAACAAAAACAAGAATGGTGGTAAAAACAATCAGAAAAATGGTGTCCAAGTTGTAAATGAAAACAACGACTGGGCACTAATGACACACAAGTCTTTATGGCAGCAGATTAAAAAAGAATCTAAATCGTATTGGGATTACGATTTAGGTTGCGATTCGATTGAGAGCGCCGTTGAGAAATTCGGATTTCAACGCGTGAGCATTTTACGTGCCTTTTGTCTAAAAGTTGGAATTCAGATTTTGTTACGCGAATACAACTTTGAGTCGCGCAACAAACCAACCTTCGGTGATGAAGATATTCTAAATGTGTTCCCCATCGTGAAGCACATTAGCCCACGGGCATCCGACGCATATAATTTCTACACCACTGGCCAATCGAAAATTCAACAAGGCTTGTTCAAGGAAGGCTACGAACTGATTAGTGAAGCCTTGAATTTGTTGAACAATGTATTTGGCGCTATGCATTTTGAGAATGGCTCTTGCCTTAGAATGTTGGCGCGTCTTAGTTATTTGCTAGGTGACGCTCAGGAAGCCTTGGCCATTCAGCAACGTGCTGTTATCATGAGTGAAAGGGTGAATGGTATAGATCACCCATGCACTATATTGGAATATGTAAGTGGGATGTTTTAACAATCAACCATATGAATCTCTCTAATTGGTTTTCTGTCTTACAGACTCATTTATCACTATACTGTTTCGCCAACGGACAAATTAGTACATCGTTGAAGTTGTTGTATCGTGCAAGATACTTGATGGTGCTCATATGTGGGGAAGATCATCCTGAGGTGGCTTTAATTGATGTAAATAGCGAAAAAATATAAAAAAATACTCTTTAAATAATTGCAAATGGTTTTTATTTCAGAGCAACATCAGTTTAATTTTACACGCAGTTGGTGAATACGAGTTGTCTCTTCGTTTTATTGAACAAGCATTGAAATTGAATTTGAAATATTTTGGCAACAAGTCAATGAATGTTGCCGTCAGCTACCACTTGGTAGCAAGAACTCAGTCCTGCATGGGAGATTTCCGCTCTGCTTTAAACAACGAAAAAGAAACATATTCCATCTACAAGTCCCAAGTAAGTTTTCATTTTAAACTGAACCGTACACCACATATATTACGTACATATTTACTTATTTGCTTCTGTGTTTAAGTTGGGAGAAACTCATGAAAAGACCCGCGAATCTGCCGAGTGCCTTCGCCTGCTTACCCAACAAGCTGTTCTCTTGCAACGTAAAATGAACGACATATATTCAAACGGAAAACTAACAACTGGACTGCCTCCCATTCATATACAACCACCCACAATGGGTTCTGTACTGGATATGCTGAATACGATTAATGGTATTCTATTTGTCCAAATCAGGTAAATATACAATTTCAGCTCAACCCCTAAAAATCGAATCAAATTATAATTACTTATTTTCTTTTCTGCAGTCAAAAAGATATTGCCAAAGTTAAAACTGAAATTGAAAAGCATTTGAAAACCACAAATGAAGTAAATGAAACAACTGAGACACTTAAAAAGCTGGCCATTAATAATAGTACGGATGAGACTGAAGTTGCTAAAAAAGAGCAACAGATCAATGGCAACGAGCCTTCATCCAGAAACTCCAATGGAGAAAAGGTTGCTGGGAAGGAAACTTCTGCGACAAGTTGAATTCATTTCAATTCAACTTTTAAATCCAAAAAAACCCCAAGTAATCATTACAAAACAATAACAAACACTAATTATATGGGAAAACCGGAAATTGGAATTTACAAGAGGACGCAGAAGCGAAATGTGTTTTGACGTGTTATCATCGCAATAATAATAAAGTACTATTGTTAGACAACTTCATTTTGTTTTTTGTTATCATCATCCCCATTTTACCTGATACTGTCTTCATTTTCTAACTTCTTTTTTTATTTTAAATATGGAAAATAACAAATGAAAAGTAGAGCTTATAGCTCTTTCATACTATGTTATATATTCCTGTTTAAAAGCAACTCAATTTTAAATATAAATCAATCATATTTGTTTTCTTTTTTTATATTATTATAATTATAATCACTGTTATTTTTAGATTTAATATTAAAGCCATCGCAATTTGTTGAACAAAATTAAAAAAGGAAAATCTATGAACAATGAACTGAACACATAAAGATACAGGAGATAACAAGAAGTATAATGTTGTTTGCGTAGTTCTATATTTAAGGTATTTCAAAATTTTTTTATACTTTGAAATTAAAAAAAAATAAAAATAGGAAATAATTTAATATTACTATCCAATGAAATAAATATCTACACACATTTATATTTGTATGTAGTTTTTGATATAATAAATCAACATATACATATATTTGGTTTTATTTAAATTTCGTTGTAATTTTATATTATCTTGATTTAACAATTTATCAAAAAGTATTCAATACACATCTGGTTCGTTGTGTTGATGGGCAATGCATATCGTCACCTAAAATGCCCAAAGACGTAACCCTCATTATCATAATTTTACAGGAGAAGCAAAAAACGTTATAAAATGAAAACTGTTTAATTGAAAATACATAATTGAAAGTACATATCGTCACCTGAAGTTTGACGTCTATCTTAAGACGAGATGTGAAGAAATCGCGATTTGCAATTAAACAGTTTTCATTTTATAGCGTTTTTTGCTTCTCCTGTAAAATTATGATAATGAGGGTTACGTCTTTGGACATTTTAGGTGACGATATGTACAATTAATTCTTCATTCAATTTACCATACGCAAAATAAAAATTTACAAACATACATTACAGACTATATGCATAAATATATTAATACCATTTGACTATAATTTAACCCGCTGCTTTGATATCGTAGTATATGGTGTGTGAAATAAATCAGGCAATATCGCATAATAGTTATAAATGTTGTATTAGATTTAGAAAACGCAGATATTTATTTAAGAATAAAATTTTATTGAAAAAATATAGTTTTGTATATGATATTTATTATAATCAATTAAAGAAAATATTTTATGGGTCGATTACGGATGGCAACCGAACCAAAAACATATTACAGATGGCAACTGACAGCTGTAAGTTGTTAACTACAGTTGACGGACAGGGCAACTGAGAATTTGTGGTTGCTTTGATTTTTATTTTAAGTGGTAAATTTTAAATGTTAGTTATTTTGTTGTTAAATTATTTATATTTTTAACATATAAATGTTTGTTTTCTACTTGAAAATTCGAAAAACAGATTAAACACGAAAGTTGCCTTACATAATAATAACTTGCATGTCAGTTGCGTTGCCTATTGGCAACCCAACTCCAGTTTGGTTGCTATACATAATCGACCCATTAGTTTTTTATAATAAAAATAACAACATATGTGATTGAAATACAATTATAAAATTACAAGTATTATAATAACAAGTATAACATAACACCCCCTCTCAATCACTAAGTTGTAGATCTTTTCGAAATTTAGTAAATTTTGTTGAATCCAATGCTTTGGTGCACAAATCCGCAAGCTGTAATTCTGTTGAAATTGGTTCTAATTTAACTATTCTTTTAGAAACGTAATCACGCACGTAGTGGACTTTTACATCAATATGCTTGGTCCGTTTGCTGTCAGAGTTCTTTGCAATTCCAATGCATCCTCTATTAGTCTATCAGTCTCGTCTCATCGAACTGTTCGGACGTGTTACTTTTAGTGCGGCTGAATTTTCGGTGATAAAATCGTAATAGGTGAAAAAGTGCAATAGGTTGAAATAAAACAAAAAAGTGAAAAAATAACTCGTAATAGGTTAAAAAAAAAAATCTACGGTAATATCGGTAATTAAAAAAAACACTAAAAATCGCATAAAAATTGTATGAGTGTTCCTCTCAGATGTAATTCTGAGAAAGAGCTTAGCTCGTCTAGAAAAACTAAATGGGTCTCTAAGGAAGAATCCATAAAAAAATCTGTGAAGAATCTTCTCACTGCAAGAGCCGTGGAACGGCGTCGTTCCTGATCGCCCAATATAGTAATTTCAATAGATGAAAAAACATCATCTTCATCAAACAGTGCAGTCAAACCAAAAAAACAAGTAGGTATGGATAAGTACATCACCGTTCTCAAGCGACAGAGGAGCCCGACGTCTGCTCAAGTGTCATCAAATTCAAAAGCTCCTAAGACCGTGAGTAATAATCAAAATAGGTTTGCTCTCCTCCAGACGGATGAGCCAGAACTTCCTAAGAAGACGTTTAAGCCCCCACCAATTTATCTGAGAGAGCCGACTTCCAGTAAATTGGTACAAGGAATTGTTTCGGTAATAGGTGAAAACATGTTTAGCGTAACCTCAATTAAACATGGAAATATCTGCGAGACAAAGATCCAAGTGAATAGGGAAGATGATTTTCGAAAATTGTCCAACCAGATGGAGAGGGAGACTAGGGACTTCTATACCTACCAGCTCAAAAGCGCAAAAGGACTCCAAGTCGTTCTAAAGGGTATAGACCCATGTTTTGATCCTGCGGAGATAAAGACCGGTTTAATGGACAAAGGGTTCAAAATCAAGAGCGTAGTGAATATCAGAAACCGTGAAAAGATCCCTCAGCCCATGTTCAGGGTAGAATTGGAACCTGGAGATGTTGTCTTAAAGAAAAACGAGTCCCATCCAATCTACAATCTCATTTATCTTCTGCATCGTAGAATTACCGTGGAGGAACCGCATAAGCGTATAGGACCCGTCCAGTGTGTTAATTGTCAAGAATTTGGCCACACCAAAGCGTACTGTAAATTGCCGTCTGTTTGTGTTGCGTGTGGGGAACTACATGCAACTGCTCAATGCGATAAGTCGAGAACTGACTCAAAAATAAAAAAATGTAGTAACTGCGGAGGAAATCATACCGCAAATTATAGAGGTTGCCCAGTTTATACTTACTTGAAGGGCATAAGGACCAATAAGTCGGCAGTATTACCTGCTCATCATCAACTACCTAATCTCACGTCGAGTATGAATTTTCCTCAAATTGTACGACCAACTACTCACGAAAACGCTCCTAATTCTAGACAAGTTTCTTACGCAAACGTGGTTAAATCTAATATGCCAGGTCTGGAGCAGGAACCTAAACCCCAATATTCTGAGCCACATATCAACAATCTAGAGACAACATTGCAGACACTTGTCCAAACTATGAACACTTTTACGACCACCATGACATCCATGATGCAGGAAATGCTGAAAATGCAATCCACTATCTTACAAGCCATTTTAAAGAAATGATTTGTTTAAAAATTTGTTTTTGGAATGCGAACGGCCTCCGCCAACATGAAAACGAACTGGAACACTTCCTGACGGATAAGCAGATTGATGTCATGATGATTGCTGAAACTCACTTGACGGCGACAGCGTACTTCAAAATTAATGGCTACGAGTTCTACGATACTAAAGACCCCCGCGGAAGAGCTTGTGGAGGATCGGCAATCCTTATAAAGAACAGAATAAAGTATTATCTAATGAATAACATAAGTGAGGATTACCTCCAAGCAACAAACATTTGCATTGAATTCTGTCAATACAAATTTGTTTTATCATCGATTTATTCTCCGCCTCGATTTTCAATAAAAGAACACCAATACCATAACTTCTTTAAATCCCTTGGAGCTAGATTTTTAGTTGCTGGTGACTTTAACGCCAAACACACATTTTGGGGTTCACGTCTGGTAACCCCAAAGGGTCGCGTACTCTTCAACACCATTGCTAAAATGGGCTTAGATGTACTCTCAAGTGGACATCCCACCTATTGGCCGACGGACCGACGGAAGATTCCCGATGTTATTGACTTTGGGGTAGTGAAAAATATCCCTGTAGAATGGATGCAAGTGGATTCTTCACTGGACTTGTCCTCAGATCACTCTCCTACTATCATTTCAATGCATTTCCCTCAAGTGTGTGGTTCTCCATT
Organism: Bellardia pandia; assembly: GCA_916048285.2. NCBI lineage: Eukaryota > Metazoa > Arthropoda > Insecta > Diptera > Calliphoridae > Bellardia > Bellardia pandia. The sequence goes on from OU696533.1 coordinate 69,466,833, forward strand.
TATGAACATGACTAAGACCCGAGTAAGTTGGATAAAATACAAAAAGTATTTAAGTTCTCATTGCACGGAAAATGTTGTGTTGAGAACTATCGACGATATTGATGAGTCGATTGGCAACTTTACCGATGACCTTCGACGAGCTGTGCATCACGCTTCCACTTATCACGTTGAATGTAGAAATAGGACAAACAGAACTTATTTCTCTGAACTCGAACATCTCCTATCAAAAAAAAGAAAAATGAGAAGAGGGTGGCAAATTCACAGGTCTCCTGAACTGAAAGCTAGGCTACGGGAATGCAGAGATATACTAAGACATTTCTTAGAAACCCAAAGAACGGCCTCACTTAGATCTTACTTGGAAGGTCTTGATAGTACCCCACAATCTGACTACTCGTTATGGAGGGCGGCAAGAGGTTTAAAAAGACCAGTGAGAGGAAAACCTCCTTTGCGAAATCCGACTGGTGACTGGGCTAGAAATGATTCCGAGAAAGGGACATTATTTGTTAACCATTTGAGAAATGTGTTTACTATAAACAACTCAAATAATAACGAATCTGATTTACCACCACTTGTTATAAGGCCTCCTGTACCTCTAAGACTAAACTTTCGTGATGTCCAAAACGCTATTGGTAATCTGAACCTTAGAAAGGCTCCAGGTATGGATAAACTCAGCAATAAAATGCTTGTGGAGTTACCTCGTGTAGCAAGAAGAATTATCCTCTTTATCTTCAACGCTATTTTACGCCTAGAATACTATCCTGCAGATTGGAAGGTGTCTATGATCACTATGATTCCTAAGCCAAGGAAGGACCACACCAAAGTGGAGTCATATAGGCCAATTAGTCTACTGCCGACAATTTCAAAACTGTTTGAAAAATTGTTAATGACTAAGTTGACTCCAATTCTGAATGACACTGAATGTATTCCTAATCATCAATTCGGCTTCAGAGCTAAACACAGCACCATCGAACAAACACACAGATTGGTAAATGTGAGAGGGTCGTTTGAAGACAAAAAATACTGCTCCGCCCTTTTCATTGATGTGTCGCAAGCGTTCGACAAAGTTTGGCATGACGGTTTAATGCACAAAATAAAATTAACTCTGCCTGCTAACACCCATAAACTCATGGAAAGTTATTTATACGGTCGCAAATTTAAAATCAAAGAAGGTGATTTTTTAAGTACCGCTCAGCCAATTGAATCAGGTGTGCCACAGGGTAGCATACTGGGTCCTACTTTATATTTGATTTATGCCTCCGACATGCCGTCAGACCCCAAAATCCACACGTCAACTTTTGCAGACGATACAGCCTTTATCAGCGTCCATAAGGACCACCAAGTTGCATCACAGAATTTGCAGAATTATGTTTATAAACTAGAGAATTGGCTAGAGCTTTGGAAAATCAGGGTAAATGAACAGAAATGTATTCATATCACTTTCACATTGCGAAAAGAAACTTGCTCGTTCATCAAAATAAATAATCAAATTATTTCTCAACATAATGAAGTCAAATACCTCGGCATTCATCTCGACCGCCGTTTAACTTGGAAGTCTCATATTGAAGCGAAACTTACACAGATGAGATTAAAAGTAGTGCAACTTAATTGGCTAATTTGCAGAAATTCTTCACTAAAGTTGGATTGCAAACTATTGTTGTACAATGCAATACTAAAGCCAATCTGGTGCTATGGAATTCAATTATGGGGTACGGCCTCAGCATCAAACATTGCAAAAATTCAAAGGGGTCAAAATAAAATTCTACGTATAATTACTGCAGCTCCATGGTATGTTAAAAATTCTCGAATCCACAAAAATCTAGGCGTGCCATTACTAAAAGTCGAATTTACAAAATATGCGTCAAAGTACGTCAGCAAACTTGAACACCATCCAAACCCACTTGCACGAGACATCCTTAACTTTAGTGGCCACAATAGGTTGAGAAGGAGGGATACCCTTGCTTTAACTCAAGCGCAAAAGAGATGGCTGGATCAGTTGAAGTAAAATTTGTTTAGTATCATAAAAATTTTTGTCTAGCACTGGCTGGGCTTATTATTTTCTTTTTAGTATTAAGATTTGAATACTTATTGTCATTTCAGATTCAATAAATAAATAAAGGTGAAAAAACAATTTTACGACCAACATAATTTATGTTAAATATTTTGAAATTTTGTCTAATTTTCACCATTTTTAATATAAATAAACAGTGAAGGTGAATGAACGTGTTTTAAAATTGCTCTTCAATTTAATAAAGTTTCTTAAGGAAATAATATTTAAAAAAAAGCTATTAAATATAACTTTAATTAAAGAATAATAACGCTACTTTTTGATACTAAAACAACATTGAAAACCCAAAGTATAAATAAACAAAATATAACAAAACTCCACTTAAGAGAAAAATAAAAGTTTAATTAGCAAACACATACAAAATGAGCTACAACAACACCCACGACAACAACAACCGTAACAACCATGGTGAATTTTTTTACTCCATAACTATATTAATTTTTTTTATTTTTTAAGAGTTATTGTTTCTAAATATTACTTAAGAGTCTAAACAACAAATATGCATCAATAGTGAGCTAAAAATGTCTAACGGTAAATTATCATTCTCTTTTTCTTAAACACTGTTTTTAATTTTTTCAATATTTGTTACTTATCAATACAGTTTGATTTATATACTTTTTGTGCTAAGCTTAAGCCAAATAAGCTTTTGTGAAAATTAAAGCTAACATAATAAGCTTTAAAAGTAATACAAAGACTTTTTTCAAAAACTTTTTAAAAGTTGTTTTTGGTAAGCATAAAAATTGGTGTACTCGTTCGAGTACAATGGGATAATGCATGTAAAATTTTTGTACATAATTTTTTAGTATCTTGCGATGGATGTAAAAATGTTTTATGGAAAAAAAATTTTAAAACATTACTGCCGCACTTGATTATGCTAGTGATAATGGTCGAGAAAATTATGATTTCACCATAGTTCCTCCTAATGCCGACCGAGATTCAGATGAGGAAGAAATTTATGAATGAAATTTATTACGGAATGATTTTCCAAACGATATTCCAGGGGAGTTGGAATTGCTAGAAGAAAGCGACAGTGAAGAATATATTCCACTCACTGATTTAAGAAAATCACCATCGTCAATAAAGTGGAGGAAAAGAGCCATGAACATGGATATGCTTAATACCAGATTTTTTGAATCTTTTAAGCAAACCATGAATACTTCACTAGAAGGAAAATCCCCTAATACTACGAAACACTTTTCGACAATGATGTTGTGCAGCTTAGCAATTTAGCACAACAAGCACAGCTTAAACTTTACTTCTGAAGAGCTAAAAGTGTTTATTGGAATTCTTCTTTTCAGCGGCTATCATTCGTTATCGAGGGAACGTATGTATTGGCTGTTAGACGAGGACACGCACTTTGTTCGAATAATATGTCACGTAATCTCTTTCAAGAAATAAAACGTTATATACATTTTGCCGACAACTCGGAACTAGATTTGAGCGATAGAATGGCGAAAATCAGACCATTATCAAACATTTTGTGTGAAAAGTTTGTCAATTCGGCTACACACACCAAAATCTCTCGATAGATGAGTCAATGGTCAAATACTTGGGAAGCCATTCAGCCAAACAATTTATTAGAGGAAAGCCTGTTAGGTTTGCTTTTAAGAATTGGATGCTTACCAGAAGCTGTGGCTATCTTTATCAGTTTGACACTTATTGTGGAGCCAAGATGGTTGACAGAGAATGACAACATTTACCATTAGGTTCGAGAGTTGCTCTCGATCTTATAAAAAATATTCCATATCCTATGGTCCACATTTTGTTTTTTGACAACTTTTTTACTTCGTTTGATATTTTGAGCCTTCTTAACCAAAAAGGATTTAGAGCAACAGGAACTCTCCGAGACCGAAGAACCAAAAATATCCAAATCCACACAAATAAATAAAATTTATAATAAATTTATCTTTTAATCTTATATTTCAATAAAAAAAACCTAAATGTGAATGAAAAGCGTTTTATATAAAATTAATTATATCTATGTATTACGCACCCTTATTGCCCCATTTTACTCGCACGAGTACAGCCCAAAAAACACCATTCAAGCAATTTTTTTTTTTATTTTTGTTAATTTTATTATTTAATTGATAAGTAAGATTTTAATAAAAAACATAACAATTTAAAATTTTAAAGATGCTTGGGATCTAATGGGTTAATGAGGAAATTATAGACAGTCGTATCCATGGTGAAATTAAATATATATATCTTCCACAAAAATAATATCTACAAAAGCCAAAAATAGTGTAGTCGGCGCCGGTTCAACGTTGACCTGTTCTGTGTTGGGACAAAATTGTCGTATTGTTAATGCATTTTTGTTAGACAATGCGACAGTGGAGGATAATTGCTGTCTGGAATTTTGTGTTGTTGGTCAGAATACTTTTGTAAAAGCTAATACTGAGCTGAAAGAAGGTTGTGCGATAGGAGAGTCATGTGTGTTGCCGGCGTATACAAAACTATCAAGTCGTTGCTGAAAAATGATGCAGAAGGTACATAAGTTTTAGTTAAGTTGTACCTTATATATACAATGTCGGACGGGGAGAAGTGGTCAATGAAAATAAAGCTGCTTGGAGTAAGATTCTTTTGGCATAACTTACTCCACTGTTCTCTTTTTCTTGGGTCTTGAGGAACCTTAAAGAAGGGGCCACTTCCAGCTACTCATTTTTTACGGCATAAGATGCAACAACGCATTTTTCTACAGCAAAAAAATATTCACTTTTAAAGAGGAATCTTAATATTTATCTTACAAAAAAACTTACATTTTTAGCAAAACAACTCAAAAACAAACACACTATTTTATATAATTTAATATTATAGAATTTTAAACTATTTAACGCATATAAAACGGCGACAAAAATTCAATTTTTCAAATGCAAAATAATTTTGTAACGTTTTTATATAAACTTTGACTATTTGTAAACAACTTTTTGACATTTTCAATTTCACCATGAATAGAGCAAAAAATAATCAGCTGGCGCTATGCTGTCACCTAGTATAAATTCACCTTGGTAACAACAGCAACGAAAGTTTCTCTGGTATGTCTGAAGGCGAAATAAACAATTATTTGGAGAATCCAATGTATGCGCCAAAAAGATGTAGAGAGGCAGCGTAGACCTCTTTAAATGGTAACGTACCTAAAACTCCTAGGCAGGGCTGTCAGATATGGCGATTTCTCGCCAAACGTGGCGATTTTGAAACGTGTTTGGCGTCGAGATTTTCCGTTTGGCGACATGGCGATTTTTGATATCACTGGCGATTTTCACCAAAACATCTAGAATAAATTATGTGATGAAAAAAATCGTATTTTTTTGGTTTTTATAAATCCAATTGTCAACGAAATGAATCATCTGAATTTGGAATTTGAATCTTACAGCATGGATGCAGGAAGCATGCATGAAAAAATGTATTGTACACTTCTTTCAACAAAAGCTTTCAAACCTTCTGTTTTATATAATACTGAAAACAATGAAAACATTTTCAATGATTTACATGCAGCTATTGATTCTTCAAATTCATTTTTGCCTCTAAATGCAATTGATTTTGGAGCAGAGCTTGAAACAAAATTAAGAAATGCGAAATTGAGTGAAGTAGAAATAATCGTACTTAAAGAAAACTGTTTTGTGTATTTAAAAAAACTTTTAAAAGAGATGATAAGCAGATTACCAGAAAATATGAACTTTTTTAAAGCTTTTGGACAATTTTCTATTTCAAAGTGTGCGAATACATTATCTCAAACTAAATTTGGCGTTGTTCAAGAAACATTAAGACCATTTATGGATCCAAATGTAGCAATAGGCGTGTATGAAACTCAATAGGGAAAACTTCCGTTCATAAATTGAAATAATTATTTTAATAACGAAATTTCAACAAATTTACTTGAATTTTGACCAAAAGTGTTTGATTATCACGATACAGCAGGTACGTACAATTTTAAGGAAATATCTTTGGCCGTTCTTACTATATTGATAGTTCCAACCAGTAATGTCTGCGTTGAAAGGGTCTTTTCAATAATGAATTGTACAAAAACTCGACTAAGTAATAAAATTCAATATGAGCTTTTAGACGCTCTATTGAGAATAATTAATCATATGAACGTAAACAAATTATGCTGCAATTCGTTTACACCGACTAATGAAATGACAAAAAATTCAACTCAACTATGTATGAAAGTCAAGACTCTAGTAATGAAATCGCTGAGGATGAAGTTTACGAACTCTTAGACTTATCTACTTAATTTTACTTTTTTTTAAATATGATCTCCATTTTTATGTAATTTAACAAAGTTTTTAAATTTTTTAAATAGTAAAAAATACAAAAACGGATATAAATGTGTATATGTTTTACTAAAATATTGTTTAATAAGTAATAATTAATGAATTAAATAAAAAAAATGTAACAAAAACTAAAAAAATTTATTTTTGGCGATTTTTTTGGTTTTTTTTAATTTTTTGGCGATTTTTGACTTAAAAATTGAACTAGGTTTTTTTGTGTAAACAAAATTTATTTATTTTAAATAATAAAAAAAATTAAAAACTGAACAAAATCGGATTTTGGCGAATTTTGGCGATTTTTTACATCCGTTTTGGCGACGAAGCTCAAAAAAATCTGATAACCCTGCTCCTAGGTTATCAATTACCGATTCTCCTTTCAAACTCTTAAATACTGTAGATAAGAGAATAGATAAGAGATTTGAAAACATTGTTTCAATAATGAAAATGAAAACAATGTTTGGCTAATTATAGAAAAACAAATAGAAGAGAATTAAAGTTGTCCGTCTTTGGTATTGGTGATAATCGTTCCTTCTATGTTAATGAAAATTTAACAACAGCCAACCACAAAATACTACGACAGGCAATTGAACTTAAGAAGCGGGGACTTTTAAAAACAGCATATACAATCCGTGGGTTAGTGCATGTTAAACTTAAGGAAAATGAAGAACATGTTAGAATTTATGACCATAAACAATTACTGGAGTTTTTTCCTGAACACATTTCTCATAACTAAATTATTAGTTCGGACTATTTTTAAAACCTTTATTTTATTTTCTTTTTTTTACTTAAGAATAACAAATTTAAAAAACACTATAACTATGACTAAAACTAAAACAATTTTTTCTATTTTTCCATATCTACGTTGCTCACCATACTTTTTAGTTTATTATGTCTTTAACTGGAGATAATATAGCATACAGTTCCATTGACGATACTTTTAATCTTATTCGAATTTTAAGTAAACAAAGATCTGGAATTAATATCTGCCACATTAATGCTCAAAGTTTGAATAATAAAATAGATGAATTTAGGTATACTTTCGAAAATTCTGGTGTGGACGTTATATGTGTATCAGAAACGTGGTTTAGTGAAAGGGTTTTGATTGGGTTAAATGATTTTAAAATGTTTCGCTGTGATAGAAGCACTCATGGAGGTGGTGTTGCCATTTTTGTCAAAAACGGAATAACGTGTAAATTTTTAACTAAATCTGAACCTTGCGAAAAAGTTGAACATTTATTCATTGAAATTGTTTCTATGGGTAGTAAATTACTTATTGGTTGTGTATACAGACCGAATAAGAGAATAGACTTAGATGACTTCCAGAAAATACTTGAGGATATAACCGTTAGTTATGATAATATTATAATTTGTGGTGATTTCAACTCAAATGTACTGAACGAAGCGTACTTGTTAGATGTCATGAACACAATAGGTTTATGTGCGACCAACTTAACTATTCCAACACATTTCTCGGCCACTAACCAATCACTACTTGACCTTTTTTTTGTCTGTTCAAAACATAAAATTTTACTATATGACCAGATTTCAGCACCATGTTTCTCAAAACATGACTTAATTTTCTTAAGTTACGACTTTTTCCCTCAATTTAATACTAAATGCCTGATGTGGACAGCCAAGTAAATTTTTTTGAATCAAGAGTGGTTGATATTTTCTATAAATCAGTGCCTTTAAAAAAACTGACATGTAATTCTAATAAACCCTGGTTCAATAATCATATTAAATTTTAAATAAAAACTCGTGATTACGCCTTCAAATGTTCAAACACAAATGGAAAACACATAAAACTGACGAACTTTATGTAATATATTCTAATGCAAGAAAAAAGTTAACAAACTAATAAAAAGTGCTAAATCATCATTTTACATTAGTTTATTTTCGTCTGCCAAAGACACCAAAAAAACGTGGCAATATTGGTATTAAGAAACCTCAGGATCCAAATTCCTCAAACATTGATATTGACTTATTAAATGAAACATTCTTAAAAACTGAAAATATAAATGTTAATCCTGATTTTTACTCCTTTGATAATCATTCATGCTCTATCGATCTTGGAAACTCGTTTTCTTTTAAGTGTGTGTCTCAAACCGACGTATTAGTTTCTTGTAATGAAATCAAATCTAATGCAATTGGACCTGATAACATTCATCCTAAGTTCACTAAAGCCATTGTTCCTATATTGCTACCACAAATTACACATATTTTTAACACAATTATAACCAAAAGTGTTTTCCCCCAAAAATGGAAGTTTGCTAAAATTGTACCAATACCCAAGAATAAAAATGATTACCGTCCTATAGCAATACTTTCATTCCTATCTAAAATACTTGAAAGAATATTGAATAAGCAAATGGTTGAATAGTTAAATGCTAATAGTCTGCTTACAAATAGACAGTCTGGGTTTCGTCCTAAACATAGCAGCATTACTGCTCTTATAGACGTATCAGAAGAAATACGTGGCTACATTGATGAGGGCAATATAGCGTTTTTAACACTATTAGATCATTCAAAAGCGTTCGATATGGTCAACCATGACTTGCTGTGTCTTAAATTAAATAACTTTCTCAAATTTAGTTCTTCCGCAACTGGGCTTATATCATCGTATCTTGATACTAGATATCAATATGTCTGTGCAAATAACAAATGTTCTAGCACGTCAAGGGTAACAAAAGGTGTTCCACAAGGATCAATACTAGGACCACTTCTCTTTTCAATATATATAAATGATTTACCACGACAATTATCACATTGCACAGTTCATATGTACGCTGATGATGTTCAATTATATTTATGTTGCAATACTAGCCAACTGAATGAATGTGTTGACAAACTTAACTCGGATCTCTTAAAAATCCAATCTTGGGCAATATCTAATGGTCTCCGCCTTAACCCATTAAAATCTAAATGTCTAATAATTTCTCGATCTCCAGTGCAAACTATTGATGTGCCGAATATTTTGCTCAATAACCAGATTATTGAGATTATTAACAAGGCAAAGAACCTTGGAATAATTTTTAACTCTACACTCACCTGGTCAGATCATGTTATCAGTGCTACTGGAAAAACCTTTTCAATATTACGTGGACTATGGGAAACTCAACACCTGACACCGGTTTCAATACGCATAATGCTGGCAAAAACTTTTTTGATTCCAACACTTATGTACGTTTCTGAAGTATTTTCCAGCTGTGACTACAAAAGCACAAGGAAACTTACTTCAGCATATAATTCAATCTTGAGATATGTATTTAACTTAACTTAAAATTATTGGGAGTAAAGGTACGTTCAGATTGATGAAATATTTGAAGAAAATATTTGTTATTATATTTGCTTCAAATTATGTTAAATAAAAAACTATTTTGTTTTATGTTCAAACTAAGCACAAATATTTCATAACTTTTGTTTGTTGAAACAGCCTAAAAATAGTGTGAAATAAAATAAAAAAAAATTGTTTTTTGTGTGTTCAGACTGAAATAAATATTTGGATTAAATATTTATTTGATAAAAGTGTCAAAAAATATAATTTTGTTTACCAAAAAATATTACATTATATAAATAAAAGAAATGCAAACAAACGAAGAGGATTTATTTGTTTTGTGTTGTGGAGCCGCATCTCTGGTGATATTGGAGGTGGAGACTATAAAAGAAAAAAAATAAGATACGTGTGCAATAGTTCCTAACTTCAATTTATTTTTATTTATATTGAATGTTCACATAGTATTGTGCTCATGGCTATTTCTGATGCGTACAAATTTTTATACATCGTCGTCGGAACAAATGGCCGAAGGTGGGGTGTTACAATAAAAGTGCTTTCTACATAAAAAATATATGTATGTATATATATATGTGTAAATAAGTTACATGAAGTTAAAAAACAATAGGATAATCAAAAATACGCTTATCGCGAAACGGTGACAGCGTACTTCAAAATTAATGGCTACGTGTTGTATGATACTAAAGATCCCCGCGGAAGAGCATGTGGAGGATCGGCAATTCTTATAAAGAACAGAATAAAACATTATTTAATGAACAACATATGTGAGGATTACCTACAAGCAACAAACATTTGCATTGAATTCAGTCAATACAATTTTGTTTTATCATCAATTTATTCGCCACCTCGATTTTCAATAAAAGAACACCAATACTACAGCTTCTTCAATTCCCTTGGAGCTAGATTTTTAGTTGCTGGTGACTTTAACGCCAAACATACTTTTTGGGGTTCACGTCTGGTGACCCCGAAGGGTCGTGAACTCTTCAACACCATTGCAAAAATGGGATTAGATGTACTCTCAAGCGGTCATCCCACCTACTGGCCGACGGACCGACGGAAGATTCCCGATGTTATTGACTTCGGAGTAGTGAAAAATATCCCTGTAGAATCGATACAAGTGGAGCCTTCATTAGACTTGTCTTCAGATCACTCTCCTTCTATTATTTCAATGCGTTTCCTTCAAGGGAATGGCTCTCCATTTCGGGACATATCTAAAACCAGAGTAAGTTGGATAAAGTATAAAAAGTATTTAAGTTCCCACTGCACGGAAAATGTAGTGTTGAGAACTACCGAGGATATTGATGGGTCGATTGGCAAGTTTACTGAGGACATACGAAGAGCTGTACATCACGCCTCCACATACGACGTTGAGTGCAGAAGTGGGACAAATAGAACTTATTTCGCTGAACTCGATCATCTCCTGTCAGAAAAAAGAAGAGTTAGAAGAGAGTGGCAAATTCACAGGTCTCCTGAACTGAAAGCTAGGCTACGGGTATGCAGAGATATACTAAGACAATTCTTAGAAACCCAAAGAACGGCCTCACTTAGATCTTACTTGGAAGGTCTTGATAGTACCCCACAATCTGACTACTCGTTATGGAGGGCGACAAGAGGTTTAAAAAGACCAGTGAGAGGAAAACCTCCTTTGCGAAATCCGACTGGTGACTGGGCTAGAAATGATTCCGAGAAAGGGACATTATTTGTTAACCATTTGAGAAATGTGTTTACTATAAACAACTCAAATAATAACGAATCTGATTTGCCACCACTTGTTATAAGGCCTCCTGTACCCCTAAGACTAAACTTTCGTGATGTCCAAAACGCTATTGGTACTCTGAACCTTAGAGAGGCTCCAGGTATGGATAAAACCAGCAATAAAATGCTTGTGGAGTTACCTCGTGTAGCAAGAAGAATTATCCTCTTTATCTTCAACGCTATTTTACGCCTAGAATACTATCCTGCAGATTGGAAAGTGTCTATGATCACTATGATTCCTAAGTCAGGGAAGGACCACACCAAAGTGGAGTCATATAGGCCAATTAGCCTACTGCCGACAATTTCTAAACTGTTCGAAAAATTGTTAATGACTAAGTTGACTCCAATTCTGAATGACACTGAATGTATTCCAAATCATCAATTCGGATTCAGAGCTAAACACAGTACCATCGAACAAACTCACAGATTGGTAAATGTGATAAGAGGGTCGTTTGAAGATAAAAAATACTGCTCCGCCCTTTTCATTGATGTGTCCCAAGCGTTCGACAAAGTTTGGCATGACGGTTTAATGCACAAAATTAAATTAACTCTGCCTACTAACACCCATAAACTCATGGAAAGTTATTTATACGGTCGCAAATTTAAAATCAAAGAAGGCAATTTTTTAAGTACCGCTCAGCCAATTGAATCAGGTGTGCCACAGGGTAGCATACTGGGCCCTACTTTATATTTGATATATGCCTCCGACATGCCGTCAGACCCTAAAATCTACACGTCAACTTTTGCAGACGATACAGCCTTTGTCAGCGTCCATAAGGACCACCAAGTTGCATCACAGAATTTGCAGAATTATGTTTATAAACTAGAGCTTTGGAAAATCAGGGTAAATGAACAAAAATGTATTCATATCACTTTCACATTGCGAAAAGATACCTGCTCGTCCATCACAATAAATAATCAAATTATTCCTCAACATAATGAAGTCAAATACCTCGGCATTCACCTCGACCGCCGTTTAACTTGGAAGTCTCATATTGAAGCGAAACTTACACAAATGAGATTAAAAGCAGTGCAACTTAATTGGTTAATCGGCAGAAACTCTACATTGAAATTGGATTGCAAACTTTTGTTGTACAATGCAATTCTAAAGCCAATCTGGTGTTATGGAATTCAATTATGGGGTACTGTCTCAGCATCAAACAAATAAAATTCTACGTATAATTACTGCAGCTCCATGGTATGTTAAAAATTCTCGAATCCACAAAGATCTAGGCGTGCCATTAGTAAAAGTCGAATTTACAAAATATGCGTCAAAGTATGTCAGCAAACTTAAACACCATCCAAACCCACTTGCAAGAGACATCCTTAACTTTAGTGGCCACAATCGGTTGAGAAGGAGGGATACCCTTGCTTTAACTCAAGCGCAAAATAGATGACGGGATCAGTTGATGTAAAATTTTTTTAGTATCATAAAAATTTTTGTCTAGCACTGGCTGGGCTTATTATTTTCTTTTTAGTATTAAGATTTGAATACTTATTGTCATTTCAAATATGAAGATTCAATAAATAATTAAATGCAAAAAAAAAAATCCTCTATTATCTTCAGAGCAAGTATAAAAAGTTGTTATCATTAAATTTTGTGTATATACATTCATCATATTTGGAACGAATAAATCCAAACTGGATCATAAAATTATCAAATTTTTCATACCAACATCGGGGACTTTGTTTCAGACCATAAATAGATTTCTTAAGTTTGCATACTAGATCTGGAGAAACTTCAAGTCCATCAGGAATTTCCATAAAAATATGATTATACAGGGTGGGCCAACTTGGACTGACTGATATGAAATGCTTATAACTTTTGCATTTTTAATTTTTTTTTTTGCAGATAATACATAATGTCATCATACTCAGTGGAAGAACGTGTAAAAATTGTTGAATTTTATTATGCTTCCGGACGATCAATTGTTACAACACAAAGAAAATACCGTCAGCATTTTAATACTGCAGAGGCTCCCAGTGTAAACATGATAAGAAGCTTAATGACCCGTTTTGAGAATTTGGGTTCAGTGGGTAATGAACCACGAAGAAATGTTGTTCGTCCTGTTCGCACTGAACAAGCTATAGAAGCTGTACGAGAAAGTGTTCACACGGATGCAACTGTGTCTACTCGTCGACGAGCTACTCAATTGAACATCTCCAGAACATCGCTACGACGTATTCTAAAAGTTGATCTGAAGATGTTTCCATATAAAATTCAATTGGCCCAAGAATTATTGCCGAGGGATGCACCACAACGGCTACAATATGCCAATAGATTGATTCATTCAGTCAAACTTGGCCCACCCTGTAGTTCATTTTTGTTGAATTAATAAATGTACTTGTTTAAATTCTACTTATAATAATTTGTTAATAATATTTTGTATTTGAAATTTATGTAAATCAAAATGAAAATTTTATTTTTTATTCATTAAATACTTTTAGTAGAAAACACACATTGAGTCGTGTTATATGGGCCCATAACCTATTCCAGGATTCCCAAGTCGAGAGATTCTGTTATAAATTCCTAGAAATCGAGATTATTATTGGCTAAAATATGGCATCAACAACATTTCAGTCTCGTCTCATCGAACTGTTCGGACGTGTTACTTTTAGTGCGGCTGAATTTTCGGTGAAAAAATCGTAATAGGTGAAAAAGTGTAAAAAGTTGAAATTTAACAAAAAAGTGAAAAAAAAAATCGTAATAGGTTAAAATATATAAAAAAAAAAAAAACATCAAAAACATCAAAAAAATCGTATAAAAACTGTATGAGTGTTCCTCTCAGATGTATTCTGAGAAAGAGCTTAGCTCGTCTAGAAAAAATAAATGGGTCTCTGAGGAAGAATCCATAAAAAAATCTCTGGAGAATTTTCTCACTACAAGAGCCGTAGAACGGCGTCGTTCCTGTTCGCCCAATATAGTGATTTCAACAGATGAAAAAACATCATCTTCATCAAATAGTGCAGTCAAACCAAAAAAACAAGTAGGTATGGATAAGTACATAACCGTTCTCAAGCGACAGAGAAGCCCGACATCTGCTCAAATGTCTTCCAACTCAAAAGTTCCTAAGACCGTCAATAGTGGTAAACCAAATGACCAAAACAGATTTTCTCTACTTCAGACGGATGATCCAGAAATACCAAAAAAGACATTTAAGCCCCCACCAATTTACCTGAGAGAGCCCACTTCCAACAAACTGATACAAGGAATTGTTGCTGTAATAGGTGAAAACATGTTTAACGTAACCTCAATTAAACATGGAAATATCCGCGAGACAAAGATCCAAGTGAATAGGGAAGATGATTTTCGAAAATTGTCCAACCAGTTGGAGAGGGAGACTAGGGATTTCTATACCTACCAGCTCAAAAGCGCAAAAGGACTCCAAGTCGTTCTAAAGGGTATAGACCCATGTGTTGATCCTGCGGAGATAAAGACCGGTTTAATGGACAAAGGGTTCAAAATCAAGAGCGTAGTGAATATCAGAAACCGTGAAAAGATCCCTCAGCCCATGTTCAGGGTAGAATTGCAACCTGGAGATGTTGTCTTAAAGAAAAACGAGTCCCACCCCATCTACAATCTGATGTACCTTCTGCATCGTAGAATCACCGTGGAAGAACCACATAAGCGTCAGGGACCCGTTCAGTGTCTCAATTGTCAAGAATTTGGTCATACCAAAGCGTACTGTAAATTGCCGACAGTTTGTGTTGCGTGTGGGGAGCTACATGCAACTGCTCAATGCGATAAGTCGAAAACTGACGTAAAAATAAAAAAATGCAGTAACTGCGGAGGTAATCATACCGCAAATTATAGAGGTTGTCCAATTTACACTCATTTGAAAGCCATAAGTACCAACAAGACGTCAGTATTACCTGATCATCGTCAACAGCCTATTTTGGCATCGAGTGACAATTTCCCGCAATTGTTACGGTCCACTAGTCATGTAAACGCGCCTAGTTCTAGACAAGTTTCTTACGCTAACGTGGTTAAATCTAATATGCCAGGTTTGGAGCAGGCACCTAAATCACAATATTACGAGCCTAATATTAACACTCTAGAGACTACATTGCAGACACTTGTCCAAACCATGAACACTTTTACGACCACTATGACATCCATGATGCAGGAAATGCTGAAAATGCAATCCACTATCTTACAAGCCATTTTAAAGAAATGATTTGTTTAAAAATTTGTTTTTGGAATGCGAACGGCCTCCGCCAACATAAAAATGAACTGGAACACTTCCTGATGGATAAGCAGATTGATGTCATGATGATTGCTGAAACTCACTTGACGGCGACAGCGTACTTCAAAATTAATGGCTACGTGTTGTATGATACTAAAGATCCCCGCGGAAGAGCATGTGGAGGATCGGCAATTCTTATAAAGAACAGAATAAAACATTATTTAATGAACAACATATGTGAGGATTACCTACAAGCAACAAACATTTGCATTGAATTCTGTCAATACAATTTTGTTTTATCATCAATTTATTCGCCGCCTCGATTTTCAATAAAAGAACACCAATACTACAGCTTCTTCAATTCCCTTGGAGCTAGATTTTTAGTTGCTGGTGACTTTAACGCCAAACACACTTTTTGGGGTTCACGTCTGGTGACCCCGAAGGGTCGTGAACTCTTCAACACCATTGCCAAAATGGGATTAGATGTACTCTCAAGCGGGCATCCCACCTACTGGCCGACGGACCGACGGAAGATTCCCGATGTTATTGACTTCGGAGTAGTGAAAAATATCCCTGTAGAATCGATACAAGTGGAGCCTTCATTAGACTTGTCTTCAGATCACTCTCCTACTATTATTTCAATGCGTTTCCTTCAAGGGAATGGCTCTCCATTTCGGGACATATCTAAAACCAGAGTAAGTTGGATAAAGTATAAAAAGTATTTAAGTTCCCACTGCACGGAAAATGTTGTGTTGAGAACTACCGCGGATATTGATGGCTCGATTGGCAAGTTTACTGAGGACATACGAAGAGCTGTACATCACGCCTCCACATATGACGTTGAATGCAGACGTGGGACAAACAGAACTTATTTCGCTGAACTCGATCATCTCCTGGCAGAAAAAAGAAGAGTTAGAAGAGAGTGGCAAATTCGTAGGTCTCCTCAACTGAAAGCTAGGCTACGAGAATGCAGAGATATACTAAGAAATTTCTTAGAAATCCAAAGAACGGCCTCATTTAGATCTTACTTGGAGGGTCTTGATAGTACCCCACAATCTGACTATTCGCTATGGAAGGCGGCACGAGGTTTAAAAAGACCAGTTAGAGGAAAGCCTCCTCTGCGAAATCCGACTGGAGACTGGGCTAGAAATGATTCCGAGAAAGGGACTTTATTTGTTAACCATTTGAGAAATGTGTTTACTATAAACAACTCAATTAATGCATCTGATTTGGCTCCACTCGTTATTAGACCTCCTGTACCTCTAAGACTTAGCTTTAATGATGTTCAAAGCGCTATTGGTACTCTGAATCTTAAAAAAGCTCCAGGTATGGATAAAATCAGCAACAAAATGCTTGTGGAGTTACCTCGTGTAGCTAGAAGAATCATCCTCTTTATTTTCAATGCTATTTTACGCCTAGAATACTATCCTGCAGATTGGAAGGTATCTATGATTACCATGATTCCTAAGCCAGGGAAGGACCCCACTAAAGTAGAGTCATATAGGCCAATTAGCCTACTGCCGACAATTTCTAAACTGTTCGAAAAATTGTTAATGACTAAGTTGACTTCAATTCTGAATGACACTGAATGTATTCCAAATAATCAATTCGGATTCAGAGCTAAACACAGTACCATCGAACAAACTCACAGATTGGTAAATGTGATAAGAGGGTCGTTTGAAGATAAAAAATACTGCTCCGCCCTTTTCATTGATGTGTCCCAAGCGTTCGACAAAGTTTGGCATGACGGTTTAATGCACAAAATTAAATTAACTCTGCCTGCTAACACCCATAAACTCATGGAAAGTTATTTATACGGTCGCAAATTTAAAATCAAAGAAGGCAATTTTTTAAGTACCGCTCAGCCAATTGAATCAGGTGTGCCACAGGGTAGCATACTGGGCCCTACTTTATATTTGATTTATGCCTCCGACATGCCGTCAGACCCCAAAATCCACACGTCAACTTTTGCAGACGATACAGCCTTTGTCAGCGTCCATAAGGACCACCAAGTTGCATCACAGAATTTGCAGAATTATGTTTATAAACTAGAGAATTGGCTAGAGCTTTGGAAAATCAGGGTAAATGAACAAAAATGTATTCATATCACTTTCACATTGCGAAAAGATACCTGCTCGTCCATCAGAATAAATAATCAAATTATTCCTCAACATAATGAAGTCAAATACCTCGGCATTCACCTCGACCGCCGTTTAACTTGGAAGTCTCATATTGAAGCGAAACTTACTCAGATGAGATTAAAAGCAGTGCAACTTAATTGGCTAATTGACAGAAATTCTTCACTAAAGTTGGATTGCAAACTATTGTTGTACAATGCAATACTAAAGCCAATCTGGTGTTATGGAATTCAATTATGGGGTACTGCCTCAGTTAAAAATTCTCGAATCCACAAAGATCTAGGCGTGCCATTAGTAAACGTCGAATTTACAAAATATGCGTCAAAGTACGTCAGCAAACTTGAACAACATCCAAATCCACTTGCACGAGACATCCTTAACTTTAGTGGCCACAGTCGGTTGAGAAGGAGGGATACCCTTGCTTTAACTCAAGCGCAAAACAGATGACTTGATCAGTTGATATGAAATTTTTGTAGTATCATAAAAATTTTTTTGTCTAGCACTGGCTGGGCTTATTATTTTATTTTTAGTATTAAGATTTGAAAACTTATTGTTAGTTCAAAATATGAAGATTCAATAAATAACTAAAAGCTAAAAAAAAAAAAAAAAAAAAAACAACATTTGCAAGCAAAATTCCAATTTTTAATGGGTCTAATTATTCAACATGGAAAACCCAAATGGAAGCTCTCTTACATAAGAGTAGATTGCTGCAGATAGTCAAAGGTGAAATGGCTATTCCAGCTAAACAACTTTTACGTGGCAGTGGATTGGAAAAAATCAGGATGCAAAAAAAAATCATTTTGGTTGCGTTAGCACCAAAAATGTTAATGCTGGTGAAAAATTTTAAAACTTTAAAGCAAATTTGGGATTTCCTTAGTGAAACATATCGACATCTTTTTGCAAATGTATCGTATGTTACAAAACTAAACTTTACAGGAAAAGGTTTTATTTGATTTCCTGCGGTTTGGGTGGTAATGTCGCAGCCAATTTTTAAGACATACCTTTACTAGACTTCTATAATTTAAAAAAAAAAAAATTTGTAAAATGTGCAGTATTTTTCGATATATTTAAATTTTTGTCACATACGATACTTTTGGCACTTCAAGTTTTGGCAGCTTGGGCGCAAAATGTGTAACATTAGATATGACATAGTGATATATGAAAATTTTTGCAACAAGATTTTGAAGTGCTACCGCCTTTTATTTTGTTAGGCTTGGAAAAAAAATAGACGGGACAAAAAATGGGGGACTTTGGTTGAGGATAAATGGCGCCTCATCGAGGTCAAAGTTCAAGGTAAGAGTGAAAAAATTAATAAAATGTCCAATAACTGCCGCGGAGTCGCCCCTAGAGTAGTAAAATGTCAGACTGACCCCCATTAATTTTTCCTCCCCAACATTTTTGTAGAACATACTTACACCCTATCTTCGCTCCTTAAGGGACTTGCCCTACAAAAGTTAGAGTTTTATAAATTTTACCCCCATCGACCTAACAAGTTTCAGGGCGCCTTTGGAGAATTCAAATGTATGACCAACCCCCATTGATTTTTCCTCCCCAACATTTTTGTAGAACATACTTGTACCATATCTCTGCTCCTTAGGGTACTTTCCCTTCAATACTGATTTATAATTTTGCCCTCTGACCTAACTATTTTAATTGCGCCTCTGGAGGATTCAAATGTATGACCAACCCCCATTGATTTTTCCTCCCCAACATTTTTGTAGAACATACTTATATTCTATCTCTGCTCCTTAGGGTACTTTCCCTTCAAATACTGATTTATAATTTTGCCCTCTCGACCTAACTATTTTAATTGCACCTTTGGAGGAGTCAATTGATTTTTCTCACGCAACATTTTTGTTGTGTTACATCAGACACAGAAACAATTTTTCTTCGCCTCGGATTGTCAAAAGATTTTCTTGATAGTGATCCAGAAACTTGGGAAAAGCATGAAGACTACCAACAAGCACTACAAACACTGCAAAAATTGCATGTTGTCAACGATTCTGCCGAAAGAGCCGTAAAAATAATAGAGGACTACAACAATATTTTGTGCCGCAACGAGGAAGAAAAAAATATTTCTACTGCAAGTCGTTGCCGAAAATAGGAAAAAAATGTCCTCTTTATTACAAAAATTATTTAATAAATTAAAATAAAATACTTACATACATACATATCGCACTCAAACTTTTAATTGAACTCAATTTAATACAAATATCAAAGATACATAAAACTGGTTTTTTGTATTGGAACCACTTAGAACAATAGGGACAAAATTTATATAAAAAAAATTGTATATTTGAGGTATCTTAAAGAGCAGAGAAAGAGGTTTGGAATATACATTTGACTCCTTCAGAGGCACCATGAAAGTAGTTAGGACGAGGAGGCAAATTTATAAAACCTTATTTGAAGGGAAGTATTCTAAGAACCAGATATAGAAGGTGGGTGTCTTTCACAAAAATGTTGCGTGAGAAAAATCAATTGACTCCTCCAAAGGTGCAATTAAAATAGTTAGGTCGAGAGGGCAAAATTATAAATCAGTATTTGAAGGGAAAGTACCCTAAGGAGCAGAGATAGGATATAAGTATGTTCTACAAAAATGTTGGGGAGGAAAAATCAATGGGGGTTGGTCATACATTTGAATCCTCCAGAGGCGCAATTAAAATAGTTAGGTCAGAGGGCAAAATTATAAATCAGTATTTGAAGGGAAAGTACCCTAAGGAGCAGAGATATGGTACAAGTATGTTCTACAAAAATGTTGGGGAGGAAAAATCAATGGGGGTTGGTCATACATTTGAATTCTCCAAAGGCGCCCTGAAACTTGTTAGGTCGATGGGGGTAAAATTTATAAAACTCTAACTTTTGTAGGGCAAGTCCCTTAAGGAGCGAAGATAGGGTGTAAGTATGTTCTACAAAAATGTTGGGGAGGAAAAATTAATGGGGGTCAGTCTGACATTTTACTACTCTAGGGGCGACTCCGCGGCAGTTATTGGACATTTTATTAATTTTTTCACTCTTACCTTGAACTTTGACCTCGATGAGGCGCCATTTATCCTCAACCAAAGTCCCCCATTTTTTGTCCCGTCTATTTTTTTTCCAAGCCTAACAAAATAAAAGGCGGTAGCGATTCGAAATCCAAAAATCGTTCACTATGTCATACCTAGTGTAACATACAACAAATTGACAATAATATTACCGATCAAAGTAAATCAAAACAAAATTGTATAACGATGAAAATAGCAAAATAAAACCTTTATTTCAATATAGCAGTTATTTAAATTAATTTAGTTACATTTATTCAGTAATAAAATATTTTTTAGAGCAAAGAAAAGTATAAAACGAAATTTACTTATATTATGAAGTAAATTATTTAAATGAAGTGAATTATTATTATAGTAAACTGAATTCAATCTTCGTTGTCCGTTTCTTGCAAAGTATCTTTAATTTTATTGGAATGGGGAAGATTTAGGTACTCACTATGATATAAAGGGGGAATACTGTTCTTAGCACATACATTTTTGAGGTCAATATATTTTTTTGTTGATATGCTTAATTGGTTAGGGTATAGTAATTTAAAGTTATGGTTAAAATTAAGATTATATTCTTTTTATTAAAATCTTTAACATAGTTATACTTTAACTCTATTGAAACAGGGTTTTTCTTTAAGGTAAATTAATGTTAATGGGAAGTAATGAATCGGCAAACAATTTCCAATTATAAAAATCGTTATGGCTCAGTTTAATGCATTCATAACCCCATGGATTTGTTCTAGCATTTCTGATAACGGTGGGCCATTCACTAGGTGCCCATATGGTTCGATTTCTTACAAAGGATTCGATTGTGCTATGGACTGAATCTACTGGCATCATAGTGTGACCAGGAAGCAAGTAAGTTATTGTAATTTGGTTCAAACATTTGGAGGAATTTAAAAAATAAGCCAACATCGACAGTACAGCCTTGTTCTTATTTTGATCAGCGCAGCTGTCGCAATAGAGACTCAGTTCCATGGTGGTTTTTCTGCTGTCCAAAATTAAGAGGTACTTCAAAAATGCTGTGCATATTTCGTTGCATCCTCGTTTACCATCCCGCTCACCCCACAAGAAGCAAAAGCCATTTCGTGTCCCACTTTCATACACGCTTAAGTTGTAATAGGCATATTTCCGGGAGTAGAATAGTGTGACATTTTTCGAAAATGGCGTATTTAATACTTTTTGCATGTCGAAACTAGCGCATAAAAATTGTGGGTTAGATTTTGTCTTCGTTTGTTCTTTTAGAAAAATTCCTTTAATTTCGTCTTTAATTTTTAAGTGAATTTTAAGTGCATCTGAATTTAAAACCTTTTCTTTATCTTCCGCATTAAGATTTTTCACATTTTCGCATGTGATGCATTTATCCTTCTTGGGTAAATGAAATCCAATGGAAAAATCATTTTTGAAAATTTTTCTAAAAATATTTAATGACACAATACTGCTTCCTAAGTCCTGCTCTTTGAGATACTGCGTTTTTTTTTGTGTCCGCGCTTACCAACGCAGTGCTCCTCCTCACAATCATCGCTATCACTGTAGGGAACTAGGCCTTTAACAATCTATATACATATATAAATATAATAAATAACACATTATCACTATAAAATCAACTATTTGTTTAACACATATATATAACATCACATTCACACAATATATTAATTACTAAACACAAATAAATAATAATGATCTTACATTTTTTGGAGACGTTGACATTTTTTTTTCTTTTTAAACTTTCGTATCCACACATATTTATTATTTTGTAAAAGTGAAGACTGGGTTAGCACTATACATAACTAAACGAAAGCTGTCATTGCATGATTCACCACAGCAAGTGGTTTGTTACAAAATGCATATAATTGCTTGCTTATTCTGTAAGCTCTTACCATTCACAAAAGCATTGAATCAGTATGAGTGTTATGAATATACGCATAGCTTTTTGAGTAAATATACACTTTACTATATTTATCGCATATTCTTTTTAATTTTATTTGATAGTGCTTAAACATATGTATTATTATAGGGATAGTAATAATGATAATGATAAAAAAAATAAGTACAAATTTCAGCCATTTTTCAGAGGTTAGCAAAAGAAATAATGTAATACTTCATGTTCAATATTTTATTATTTAAAGATAAATATATGTATGTATTTGTTGTTTTTATAAATTATTGTAATTGCTAATAAAACTATATTTTCACTCATATTTGTACACTGGATTTTTTACAATACGAAAAACACCGTTTTCAATATTGTTTATTATTTCGGAGTTCATCTTGAAAACTTATTTAAAAAAATTAACGCACTGATTTTGCACTATGCAATCTGAGCTTTTATGAATCATTTGATTGTTTTGCTTACAAATCAGAACACAGTTATAATTTTTGATTCGTTATTGCTAACGACGTTTAAAAAGTGATTGAGAAAATGACAAGCAATTAAGAGAGCGCAAACATTGCAAGCAATGTTATTAGCACATGTTGATGATTGAAAACAAAACAAAAACAGTGAGTTCATACATATAGGAAAAAAGCGAATCAACTCGTGTACATCTCTGATCCACACTAGTTAACCCCCTGGCCCACGATGTCGAACGATAACGTTCGCTTAGATAAGACTTAAGACACAAACTGTTTATCGTATCTATTTTTTTACTCAATCAAGTTTGTTTATTCTACAATCAAGTGTGTGTCTTAAGTCTTATCTAAGCGAACGTTATCGTTCGACATCGTGGGCCAGGGGGTAAATGTCTTGCTAAAACTAACTCTTTTCACAGAAAATTATGAGCACAAAAATGAATAATGAATAGAAATAACTGTAAAACAAATAAGAAGAAAGAAGAGATATCGAATGTGAAACGTCATCGATCTCATCCACTTACATTCTTTTTAAATTGGTTGAAATGTCACCACACATAAATTACAATGTTATTGTATGTACGTATGTCACATACGATATATTTGCTGTCACCAAAATATGTGCTGTCACATACGATAAAATTTAAACTAAGTTTCCGACATACCTATACCGAATACAGTTATAATATTTTACCAGGTGATGAGTTATAGGTGTTCCAACAATTTTGCATCAAAAAGTCAATTTCGCAAAAATTGGCGTTTACGATACATTTGCAAAAAGGTGTCGATATGAAAGAAAATCAAAACGACAAAAGGCTGAATTATACAGGGGGGTTACTGCGTATTTCGATTCGAAAGCAAAAGCTTTCAAAATACAAATACAGTATACAAATTCGAATGATTTTCTTTTCGAATCGAAATACGCAGTAACCCCCCAGAAAATTATTAAATCATAGAATGGTTTCTGAACAATCTATTTCAAAATACTTTAAAGAATTTGATTAAATTTATATGCAATTAGAAGAAATGAATGGCAGAATTGATAAGGACTTACAAATCATCATTTTATTGGACGAATTATCAAATAACTATAAAGATGTTAAAGCAGCATTTAATACAGCAAATGAGTTCCCAACATTGAAAACTTTAAGATCAAGACTTTTAGAATTGCAAGAAAATTTGGATGTTCCTTCAAAAGAAGCATTTAAGGCAAAAAATATAATAATGCAAAGAAACCAGGGGGTTACTCTCTATTGCGATGCGATAAGCATACAAATTGTACGGTTATCGCATCGCAATAGAGAGTAACCCCCCAGGTATGTCAAAATCAATTACTTGTTATCGTTGTGGCAAACAAGGACACATGGCTAAAAATTCTAAAACGCCCGTTAGTAATATTTGTTCTAATGTAGTTAGCTTTACTGGATTCGTAGCCACTCATGAAGTAGTTCAGAATGTTAGTCATAAATCAGATTGGTATTTGGACAGTGGAGCTACTTCACATATGACATACGAAAGGAAACTTTTTGAGAATCTTGACACAAATTATACTGGTACTGTGAAACTCGCTGACGAAAAGGAGATCAATGTAAAAGGGTTGGGAACTGTGCAGCTAGACGTTATACAGCCCAATCATGAATAAAAATTCCACGGGAGTTTTTTCCCTTTTTATTTTTTAACATTGAATTTGAATAGGAAAAATGATAGTTCAAAGAAATAACTTGATATCAACTAGTAAAGCTACAGATAGTGGATGCGTTATAAAAATGGAAGGTAAAATGACAAAAGTAGTCAAGAATAATGAAATTTTAGTTGAAGCTATTAAAAATAATGGGTTATACACGGTAAAGCTAGATGAAATTCAAATTTGTTATACAGCAAACACAAATAATCAGGATACACTGGAGGTCTGGTACAAGAGGTTTGGTCACTTAAATAATTACTCATTAATGAAATTAAGTTTACATAACATGTTAAATGGTTTACAATATATCTATTTACATGAATTTCAATGCACCACTTGCATAAGAGGAAAGCAAATTCGTGATAAATTTCCAAAAAAGAATGAAAAATCTTCAAGTCAGGTACTATAATTGATTCATTCGGACATTTGTGGTGCAATGAGGACTGAATCTTTAAATAGAAGTCTATATTTTGCAACATTTGTAGATGATTTTTCTAGACGAGTAACCGTTAAATTTTTAAGAAACAAATCTGAATATTTAAAGAAGCTGCTGAATTAGAAACTGGTAATCGTAGCAAAATGTTAAGAACTGATACTGCTAAAGAAATGATTAGTAGCGAGGTTGATAATTATTTAAAATTAAAAGGTATAAAACATCAATTGACCGCATATATATACACCACAACAAAATGGAGTTGCGGAACGTATGAACCGCACTCTTGTCGAAAAGGCAAGATGTATAATGTTGGAAGCGATGTTATGGGCAAAGTTGATATTCACTGCAATTCCAATATTCTAACCAATTTAAATAATAATAGTACACCTTTTAAATTTGGACTAAAAAAAAGCCAAATGTGAAACACTTGCGCCAAATTGGTAGCAAATCGTATGTTTTGAATAAAAAGCCTGGAAAAAACAAATGGAAGCCTAGAAATAAAGAATATATTTTAGTGGGCTACTGTGATGAATCCAAAGCATACAGATTGTGGAAAACTGGTGATAAAAAAATTACTAAGAGCCGAGACGTAAAAATTTTAGAAGAGAAGTTTCCTAAAATAGATGGTGTGTCATTAAACTTCAGAGAGTGAAGATTTTGTAGAATTCAACTTAAATTTCAGCCAGAATAACATTCAACAACAAGAATGTAGCAATCAAAACTTAGTAGAAGATGAAATTTTTGAAGATTCTATTGAGCAACATTCAGATAGTATGGTAAAACAAAATTCTATTGAAGAGGGAAATGTACAAAGCAACCAGCCATCTAATACATTAAATTCAATTAAATCAAGTTTAAGATCTTGGAAATTTATTGGCCAACAAAGTGCTTAAATATCTTTCAAAACGGATACAAAAACTATAAATACATTGAAAAATCAGAGAACAAAAACGAATAGTTAAATGCAATGCAAAGTGGATATAATTCTCTGATAAATAATGGAACTTGGAACATGTCAGAATTACCACCTGGAAGAAAGACTGTTGGTTGTAAATGGGTTTTTACCACTAAATATGATTCAAATGATAAGCGAAAATAAAAATTAGTGGCCAAGGGGTATCCACAACAGTTTGGTATAGACTATATGGATACATATGTATGTTCCAGTTGTACATCAAGGTTCCCTAAGACTGATATATGCAATAGCTCTTGAAAACAATTTAAAACTTAGACAACTTGATGTATCAACTGCTTTTTTGAATGGAGATATCTATGAAGAGATTTATATGGATCAACCTGATGGTTTTATTGATGACATGAATCGTGATAAAGTTTGCAGATTAAAGAAAGCGATTTATGGCTTAAAGCAAGCTAGCCGACAATGGTTTATATCCATATTGCAGTTCAACTGCAATGGCCTCCAAAGTAAAGTATCTGAGATAACTAGATTTATGCAACAAAACAACATCATGGTCGCTGCGGTCCAGCAGACAAAACTGACGAACAATTCCAGTCTGCTCAGTTGTATCGGATACAATATTCTCCGAAAAGACCGCACCAGAGGTTACGGTGGAGGCATCGCATTCATAATACACAATACCGTGCAGTATAGAGTTCTATCTCTTGACCGTTTGTCTGGATCGACCCAACGAAACGCCGCTCAGTGGTATTTTTTTTTGGCAAAAAGTCTATTTTTTTAGTTATTTTTTAGAAATCTAATGATGCAATTCTGTAGAGAAATGTTTCATTAGTAGAAAACCATGATTTGTTTTCGAAAAAAATAAAATTTTGTATAAAAAAGTGTGGTGAAGTTATCTAAATATTATACAACGAAAACTGATGAAAATTTTACTACATTTCAGATGTTTATACAATAAATATGGTTCAACTACCAATAGTTTTAGAGCATTTTTATTAAAATATATTATTTTAAATTTAATAGGAAAGAAAAAATATTTAAATTACATCTATAGTTTAAGAGATCTGAGCAAATCAAAATGACTCCAAAAAATTTAGCATTGTCAGTTTTCATTAGAAAAGAAATAAGTTAGCTCGGTCTACCTCCGTGTTAGTACTACTTCTAAATGAAAGTTTGGAATATTTTCTTTCATTTTATGTAAAAAAATTCTGCGACTTTTTGCGATCGCTGAACAAACTTATAAATTTTGTGATAAAACTCACGTATTTTTTATGAATATTTACAATAAATTGCAGTGCATATTTACAATAAAAGGTTTTGTATACTTTTAGGCTTTTACTTTTACTTTTTAATAATTGATTGACAGCAATATCGAAAAATGCATAACAAAAAAAGAAAAACAAAACCATATGATTAATTAAACCGTTATTTAAAATAATAATATTTGCAAAAAAAAGTCTAAGAAAATTATTAAACGTAACTAATTTTTAAAATTAATTCATTTTGTGTTTCATATAGTGAATTGTGCAAGGAACTTATAAATTGCAATAGTAATGTGGATTTATTAACTGATTTCATAAAAACTAAAAACATGGTGCTTACTATTAATGAAATTCAAATTGTGAAAAAATCAGTTCAGAAGCGATTTCTTATTCACTTTTTAAAACGTTGGGCCGAATGTCACAGAAACAAATCATATTTTTTTTAAGAAAAATTATGCTTGGCTAAGAAGTAGGTTTCAAAACAAAATAATTAATGAGTACTTTGAATATAATTGAAAATTTTTAGATATATTTGAAATATCACTTGCTGATGAGCAACCTAGTTGTTCAACAAAAATGGGAAGGCCAGCTAAGGAATTCGGCGATTGCTCTGATCGTAGTAAAAGGTACAAAGCTGCTGATTTAGCGTCCCAGTATAGCAAACAACATTTAGAAATGGCAAGTGCATTAGCAGGCTCAAATTTAAAATCGCAATCATATATTCCTCCCTCAACTGCGCTGGCGTTGTTACTGGATGCAGAGTTAACAAAGTATCAGTACGAAACTATAAAATATGTTTTGCATAACGAGGGATACAATATTTTACCTCCGTATGCTAAGGTACTAGATGAGAAGATAAAGTGTTATCCCAGTAAAGTTAAAATATCAGAAAAAGAAGCCTCAGTAAATTTGCAAAGTTTAATGGATCACACCATTAAGCGTTTATTTTAAAGTTTATCACACGAAATTAATAATATGATAAATTTGAATTGCACTCTTATGTCGAAGTGAGGTTGCGATGGCTCTTCTGGACATTCAGAGTACAATCAAAGTTTAGCACCTGATGTTACTGACAAGAACCTGCTATTAGTATCGATGGTGCCTTTAAGTTTACGAGCAACCTCTGAAGAGGAATACTGGCGTAACAGTAGTCCATCATCAACATATTGTCGTCCAATTTCTTTCGAATTCGCTAAGGAGACTAAAGAAAAAGTCTTAACAGTTGATGAGAAAATAAAGTCCGAAATTACCGCTTTAGGAAATACGACTGTTATAGTGGTGCGGCAAACAATTCAATGTAATACACAATTTAGTGTTCACGATGCTAGATGGCAAAACGGCTCAGACAGTTACAAATACCGCTTCAGCAGCTGTATGCTATATTTGTAAAGCGAAGCCCTCTGAAATGAACCATTTGGATATAATATCAACAAAAACCATTGATAGTGAAGCTTTTAAATTAGATATTTCATCATTACACGCTCGAATAAAATTTATGAAGTGCATACTCCATATATCTTATAATATGCCTTTTCAAAAGTGGTCTGCAATTGATTAAAAAATAAGATAAATAAATAGATCGCTTTCGAATTATTCTCCAAATAATTACATGTGGGCATAAAATTGATACGGGGAAGTTTAAGAAATTTTCGTGGGATACTGCTGAGCTATTCGTTCGTAAATACAATTGGTACTTCATGCCAGCTACTGTCCATAAAGTATTGATACATGGAAATGACATAATTGAAGCAGCAGTGCTCCCTAGCGGAAGAAGCACGTAATAAGGATTACAGAAATTATAGATTAATGTTTTCCAGAAAATGTAGTAGAACTGCAACAAATACTGATGTTTTGCATCGTTTGCTTGCATCATCTGATACCTATATAAGTAGTATAAGACGTCAACCACGTAAACATATTTTGGAACTAGATGATGTAGTAAAAGAAATGATAGATGATGAATAAAAGTCTATATTAAAATGCATGTATTGAAATTTATTTATAAAATAATTAGTTTTGGTAAAGAAACAAAAAGTTGTGGGAAAAAATATAGTATGGGTTATATGGGCAGTAAGTGGGGGCGTTAATTGAGCTAACCAAAAGCTCTGTGCCAAATTTCAAAAACTGGACCAAAAATAAATTTTCGGTTCTATGGGCGGTGGGTAGTGGGCGTGGCCAATTTTGATGAAACTTTATTTTTTTCTTATTTGAGCTAACCAAAGGCTCTGTGCCAAATTTCAAAAACTTTGGACCAAAAATAAATTGTCGGTTCTATGGGCGGTGGGTAGAGGGCGTGGCCAATTTTGATGAAACTTTATATTTTTCTTAATTAAGCCAACCAAAGGCTCTGTGCCAAATTTCAACATTCTACGAGCACTCCTTATATTTGTTGGCAAACATTGCATGAACAAATACCACTGTGCGCTGTACTTACATCAACCAGAAGAAAGCAGACTGGCACGGCTTCAGAAACTTCGCTGATCACATCTTTAATGGTCTTCCTACACCTTCTAACATACACCAAGCAGAAAGGAAATTTCGCGAAACCACAGCAGCAGCCGCTCGCTTCATTCCAGCTGGTCGATTATCCGTAGTTCGCCCGAACTTCCCAACAGAAGCAGCGGGACTACAAGATGAGCATGATGAGATCCAAAATACCAACCCTGACGATTCAAGAATCGCACAGCTGAACCGTAACATCAGCAGGTTGGTAAATGAGGATAAGCGGAAAAAATTGTTAGACCATTTAAAGAACTGCAACTTAAGTTCAGGAGTTGGTAAGTTGTAGTCAACAGTCCGATCTCTCTCCAACCCAATGAAGAAGGATGACAGGGTCGCGATTAAGTTCGCTGATAACACCATATCAGCGTTCTGCCGGCAACTAATTGAGCACCCCTTAAGAGACAAGGCGAAACGAAGTGTTGTACGTAAACTACGCAACCTTCCAGTCTCAGGCTGCCACAACTATTCACATCAATTGAAGTTGCAGCTAAACCATCTAAAGCTATTGGTCCAGACGGTATATCCATGCTGATGTTAAAACACCTTGGCGAACGGGGAGTCGAGTCTCTGACATCGGTTTTTAACCTGTCAGTAAGAAGCCTGATAATACCTAGTGCCTGGAAAAAAGGTAGAGTCATCCCCATTCTAAAACCTGGGAAATATGCGACTGAGGGAACATCCTACAGGCCGATTTCCCTTTTATCACCGGTCGCAAAGACTCTCGTTGCGCTCGATCTATCGAAAGCATTCGATACCGTCAGCCACGCCACCACCTTCCAAAACATCCTGCATTCCACAATGCCCAACTATACGAAGAAATGTATCGTGCACTATCTAAGTGGCCGTCAATCGTTCGTTGAATTTAGAGACAAACGCTCACAACCTCGTAGAGTTAAACAAGGAGTTCCTCAGGGCGGGATCCTGTCGCCAATTCTGTTTAACTTCTACATCTCTAAGCTTCCCACACCTCCACAGTGGAGTGGAAGTGATATCATACACGGACGATTGCACAATAATGGCAACAGGCCACAACATTGATGACTTATGTGATCTAGTGAATAGTTATCTCAGTGAAATACACGCTTTCTTCACTGCAAGGAACTTGCAACTATCACCAACGAAGTCTTCAGCAACACTCTTCACCACCTGGACGAAGGATGTAAAAGTTAATCTTGGCATAGAAGTCGACGGCACACAAATTCCGACAGTGAACCACCCAAAAATCTTGGAGTCACCTTTGATAGCCTGTTTACCTCCTCAGCTCATGCCACTATAATCACGCACAAACTGCGAAGTAGAAACAAGGTATTTAAAGCGCTAGCCGGCAGCACTTGGGGTATGAATAAAGAAACCTTGTTGGCTACCTGTAAAACGATTGGCCGGTCAGTGGTAAACTACGCTGTCCCAGTGTGGTCACCTTCGTTGAGTGATACCCAGTGGAGAAACATACAAAGCTGCCAAAATGCCGCCTTACGCATCATCACAGGCTGCATGCAAATAACCTCAGAACACCATCTACATGAGGAAACGAAGGTTCTACCCGTAAAGGAACATAATGTCATGCTGAAAAAACAGTTCCTCCTGGGATGTCATCGGAGGAATCACCCATGCTTTAACATCACACAGCTGGAGTTTCCCCCGAGGCATGTCAGGAAGGACCTTCGAATAAACGAGCAAGAAGATATACACAGGATCCACGAGATCAAAACTCGTATGTAGCAGCTTTGAATGACATTCACAGAAATGCCATCAATACCACGGTCGCAGGATACCGCATGAATGTCGTACTTGGAGACCGCCCACCGACCATTGCAGGTACCGAACAACTACTGCCGCGAAAGACAGGAGTAGTTCTGGCACAACTGAGATCGGGATGGAGCAATAGACTTAACGCCTTTTGGTCCCGCATAGACCGTGCCGTCCCCAACCTATGCCCTGCATACGGCCAGGGTCCTCACGACACCAACCACATCAATTGCCCAGCCAACCACACTTCACTTCGTCCAATGGATTTATGGAGCAATCCAGCAGAAGTAGCCCAATTTTTTGGTCTGGACCTTATTGCAGAACCCCCGGATTAAAAATTAATTAGTTCTAGCTGTTACAACAGCAACAATGGTTTAAAAAGATTCATGACGTTTTTATAAAATTTGGATTATTACAGTCGAA
This sequence comes from Bellardia pandia, assembly GCA_916048285.2. Lineage (NCBI taxonomy): Eukaryota > Metazoa > Arthropoda > Insecta > Diptera > Calliphoridae > Bellardia > Bellardia pandia. The sequence goes on from OU696533.1 coordinate 69,498,888, forward strand.
ATATGATCAGTGCATATACTTTAAACATGCAAATGAAAAACGTATGATTGTAGCCTTATATGTTGATGACATTGTAATTGCATATAAAGAAGATAACATTTTTGAATTATTATTTAACACATTGTAGAACAATTTTGAAATTAAGGATTTAAAACAGCCAAAATATTGCGTTGGTTTGTTCATTGAATATGGTGATGGACACATTTCTATTTCTCAGCCAGGTTATATAATTAACTTAGTTAAAAAGTATAATTTAGAAAGTTGCAAGGAGACACAGATTCCAATGCAAGTAAAAATAAGTCTGGAAAAGGAACCAAAGATTCCTGGAGAAGCGGAAAAGGTAGAGGAAGTCAAATACCAAGAACTAGTAGGATCGTTATTGTATATTGCCCTATACAGTAGACCAGATATTGCATGTTGTGTGTTACGGATTTAGAGGGACAATTTTCTTTCGCTCTAAACCTTGTTCCTTCACCCGCAGCCAACATAGCATACATATAACGGTACCACTTGAATATGCGCCTCATGCTCATATTTTGTTTAAATACCACGTACCCATTACATTTGCGCTCTGACATGTTTAAAATCCCATCTTTTATTTCAGTTGACAACAACTTCTTTTTTTTCATCGTTGTTAAAAATCTGGAAGTATTTACAACAGAAAAGAATGTTCTAGAAAAGAGGGGAAAGAAAAATGTAACGTGATTAACATGCGCATTCATGACCCATTTTTTCCCTCTTTCTCTCTTCATAAAAAAACATTCACTCTCACATTTGCGTCTCGTGTTTAACGCACACACAACAGACAAATAATTGTGTAGAGATTTTTTTTACCATTACCTCTGCCCATACACAAACACATTCTTGCTGTGGAATGCCATAAATGCAAAGAATGTGTAAACAGTTATTTTTTTCTGATTGGAATGCGCATTTTAAAATATAAACGCAAGCAATGACAGAAAAAGAAGTCAGTTGGTGAAAAACGTTGCGCAGGGCAGTTCGCCTGAAAAAAAAGAATAAAATAAATCAAAGTGGTGATAGAAAAAAAAGAGACAGTCGTCGGACGGCAACAAACAAAAAAAAAACACTCGTTGGTTTTAATTAAAAAAAAAGTGATATTTGTCGCGTTCATTTCAAAATTGGTGAAATAAAAGGCAAAATTTTGCACATAAATAGTTAAAAGATAAGCACATACAATACCAATAATTCAAGCAGTTTTAAATGTAATGTATAAAGCACGTTGCAAATAAACGATTGCAAAATAGAAAGAAACAAACCAAACACTCAATACAAGTATAATTTTGTTTGTATGTGTCGGTTTTTTTTACAACACAAAAAAACACTGCAGGAAATGTCAATAGTAAAATTATACTGATTACCTATTGACGATGTCACCATTACCTATTGACGAATTATATCCTTACTAATGCTATCTACTTTTGACATTTAGCACAGGCTTGACCTACGAAATCTACCAGTAGACTGCGTCAATACTGACTAAGTAGTTCTTTTGGGACCACATTGTCTACACTTTTGGTACTTTTCTGAAATAGAAAATAAAAATGCATTTTTTTTGTTATTTTTTGCAGTTTTATTAAAAAAAAATAAACTACAAAAAAATATTTAATTAAAAATAAATTCGAAATCACCCAGAGTCTTTGAAGGGAATCGAACTCGCAACCCTCTGAACGATAGTCCGGCACACTATCGCGTAGTCTATCGGGGCTCACAATTGAAAAAAAATAATTGTATAATACTAACCATTGTGACAATGCTGTTGACAATGTCGCTAAACCGTTACCAAAATAGTAGACAAAAGTGGTGACTTGGAGACACTTGACCCCAGGTTTCCTTCAGGGAAATTATTCTTCACACGAGTTACATATACAAATACACACACATACACTAAGAACGACCCAATTGATGACTTTTTAACAAATATAATGAATAATAAATAAAGAAATATAAAACGACACCTATTTCCTGTCTAATTAAATAAAGTAAACTTAATTTCATATTTTTCGGTCGCAATTCTAAAAATTGGTAACAATCCCAAATTAATTAATAAATATTGTAAAAATTTGCATTTCCGTTCCAATAACAAAAATGCAACGTTAAATAAATATTTTATTGTAATACATTTTTGATTAATCCACAAAATAAAAATAAGTTAGTCGATAAGAAAATAACATTGTAAAAATCAGTCTTGTATCTTCCATCAAAATCGTCAGACAAACAATAAATAAATAAAAACTTCAACACCGTTGTTTTTTTTATTGAAATTAAATAAAGGAATTATTAAAGTGGCGCAGTCGGTAGGATCCAAAGTCAGTGTACAGGATCCAGTGTTCGAACCAACGAATAACCAAAAAGGATATTTTGAGAATCCTTAAAAGAAAAAAAATTTTTTTTTTAATATTAATACAGTGAACATTAAGAGTAGTGATCACAATTAATAAAAGAAAACTTCCTTAATGCAGTGAACGATTAGCGTATTGGACACCATTAAAAAGTGCAGTGAACCTTTAAAAACACCACTAAATAAAGGAAAAGCAGAAGTACATACTAGTGCAGTGAACATTTGTAAAAGAAAAGTGAACACCACTATACAAAAGTGACTTCAAAAAGAAAAAAAAGTGTTTGATCAACGACGAAGAATGGAAGAACAGTCTCATATCGCATCCGTAAATGTAGCCGAAGAACTGGCGAGGAAAGACCAGCAGCTGGAACGCTTGCGCCAAGCTTATGTAGAATTACTGCAACAAGCGCAACAATTACAGCAACAACAACAACTACAGCAGAATCCAATCTTACAAGACGGACAGCAACAAAACCCACTTTTACGCAACAGCTCCAGAGAAAATGTACTCCAGACTATAAATCATTTACCAGTATTTACGGGAACTAGTGATGTAACTGTTAATAGTTTTTTCTGCAGTGCAGAATATTTGTTATCAATAATACAGGAAGACAACTTACGAAAGGAAGCAGTGAAGCTGATTTTTTATAAAAGTATACAAGGACAAGCAAAAGATGCAGTTATAAATATACCAGAACCTGACAACTGGACATTGATTAAAAAAACCCTAAAATTACGATACAGGCCTAATGTGGAACCTCACCAAATATATAGGATGTTATCAACCCTTAAAGTAAATACGGTAAGCGAACTTGTAACTGAAATTCAAAATATTAAATATAAAGCGGACGAATTGACGATATATTACCAAAATGACCATTACATCGACCTATCAAACATAGATAGTACTTTAATAAATACAGTAAAGGAAATGACGCAGGGCATTTTACTAGACAAAATATACGAAGAAAGAAACATAAACAACATACTTAGGATTTTTGTTAAAAGAAGGTTTGAAGATACCTGTATTAGACCTGAGTATAGAAAATTCAAGACAAATAGGTACAATACAAATACTAATCAGAATTATAAAAGTAGAAATAACATGCAAGAGTGTACGGACAATTTTAGAAATAATGGTAATAGTAAAGATAAAATAAATAATGGGAACAGACCATTTTACAGTTCAGGGCGATATAGAGCCAATAATAATAATACATGGAATAACCAAAGGTTTGTACAGGTAGGAAACTCTAGGCCAAATTCCGGGCGATACCACTGGAATCAACCTAGTCAATTCCGAATAGAACCAATGGAAATAGATAATTTAGAGGTAGACAGAACCAGGGCGGCAGGAACTTCTAGACAACACCAATGTCTTTGTAACAACGGTCAAGTCAGACAAAGCCCGAATGGACAAAACTATCTAGACCCAAACGAAACTTTTTTAGAAGCAAACAGATCCAGGGTGGCAGGAAATTCGCAACAAAACCAAGGTCTTTGTAACCAAAGTGGAGTAAGACAAAGCCCGAATGGACAAGGTTTCACAGAAAATATTAGAAATAATTTGGAATATGATCAAGTAAGAAGGTCTTCATCACGGCAATATGAACCGAATAATTTTTTTTGGGAACAACATCCGATTGTTTACCCATCATAGAACTAACAATAAATAACAGAAAATATAACGCTCTAATAGATACTGGAGCAAACATTAGTTTAATTGACCAGAATATTAAGGAATTTGAGAAGAAAATATTAACCAAACCATTAGAATTTAGCACAATAAATGGAAAAGATATTACTCAATTCGAAGTACTGACGGACGCACCCTTCGAATTTAACGTAGAAAAGAATGCAAAAATTAGATGGAAAATTACCCAGTTAAAGGGAAGGAAATATAATTTTATTATAGGAGTCGATCTGATGAATTGTTTTAATACTATGATAAACTTAGAGGAAGGACATATAATTTTTAACAATAGGAAAGTCAATTTTATAAACAATCCGTATGAGAATATACAGATATGTATGCTAGAGAAATCGGACCTTGACTTGAATAGACTAAAATTGGACCATTTAAACAAAGAGGAATATAGTGAAACTTTAAGTGTTGAATAGGTTTAGGAAATTATTCTTTAAAGAAGGAGACAAGTTGACTAGCACAATGAGTGAAAAACATGAAATTAGGACAACAACAGATAAACAAATAAACTATACAGATATCCTCCAAAACATGAAAGTGAAGTAAGAAGACAAATAAAGGAGATGGAAGAACAAGGAATAATTGCGAAGAGTAATTCAAGATATTCAAGCCCATTGATTGTAGTACCAAAAAAATAGATAATTCTGGAGAGCGAAAATATAGACTAGTAGTGGATTACAGGAAATTAAACGAAGTAACAGTGGACGATAAGTTTCCGTTACCTAACATCGATTCAATTTTGGATAAATTAGGAAGATCGCAATATTTCACCACTCTAGATCTAGCTAAAGGATATCATCAAATATTAATTAAAGAACAGGACAGAGAAAAGACAGCATTTGTAACGCCACACGGACTATACGAATTTATTAGGATGCCGTTTGGACTAAAAAACGCACCAGCGACATTCCAAAGACTTATGAATGAAACGTTACGGGACTTTATAAACAAAACATGTGTAGTGTATTTAGATGATATACTCATCTTTAGTACATCATTAAAAGAGCATATTAGGACAATAACGGACATTTTCAAAGTATTAGAGGAGAAAAACTTAAAAGTTCAAATGGACATATGTAATTTCATGAAAAAAGAAACGGAATTTTTGGGGCATATTCTGACTAAAGACGGACTGAAACCAAACCCAGACAAAATTAGAATCATTCAAACACTAGAAATACCTAGGACAGAGAAGCAAATTAAAAGTTTTTTGGGCATAACAGGATATTATAGGAAATTTGTTAAAGATTATGCCAAAGTGGCACAGCCTATAACTAAATACTTGAAGAAAAATGTAAAAATAAACGTAAAAGACCCAACTTATATAGAGGCATTTGAGAAATTGAAAACATTAATCAGTTCCCATCCAATCTTAAGATACCCAAATTTCGAAAAACCATTCGCACTGACTACAGATGCGTCCAATTATGCAATTGGAGCAGTCCTTTCACAGGAAGGACATCCGGTATGTTTCATTTCAAGAACGTTGAATAATCATGAAAGGAATTATTCTGCGACTGAGAAGGAATTTCTGGCTATATTATGGAGCGTAAACTATTTAAGACCATACCTTTACGGAAGAAAGTTTCAAATTTATACTGATCATCAACCTATTAAATTTTTATATACAAAGTACAAAGATAAAGATATGTCGCCGAGACACCAAAGGTGGCTGTTAAAATTGGGGGAATATGACTTTGATATTTATATATATAAAAGAGAGTGACGTTAGTTACTAGCTTTATAACTAAAGAATGCCAGTACCGATTGCAACGATTCGCACGAATTCAGGCTGGTCTCAGGCCAGAGAAGAAGAATACCCGGAAAAAATTCAGAAATTGACCACGCCTACTTTTTTTTAAATTAATATTTTTATGTGTGAGTGTGTGTATGTACTTTATAGAATCGTAAATGATCATGTGATGATATTCGGCAAAGTTGTTGTGCATAAGCCCGGGAAGGTTTGTAAGTTGGTACGACCATGCCCACTCTAACGCCTATTTTTTTTATTTAATTCTAAATGGGTTTTTACAGATTTACTTCAAATTGTATATACATCTTACTGTAGGCCAGGTAGAAATAAAAATTGTATGTGTCACGCCCACTTTCACGCCCCATCACATGCAAGACGCTTGCCAGGTAAGCCTGAAATTTTTACATCACACCACTAAGTATTTATAGAATACTTCTTTTTTGCGACCACGCCTACTTTAACGCCTTCTTTTTTAAATTGTGTAATTGAATCTACTCTGATTTTAACATATTCACTTTAAATTTAATATCTTACTCTAGGCGAGATCAAAAATTAAGATTCATACTCCACGCCTCCTTTCACGTCCCATCTCTAGCGATCTTTTTTGACCGCCTACTTTTTTAAATTGATGCCGTACCAACGCCCGCAGTGTACAGCCGAATTCGACCATGCCTGCTTTAAAATTGTGTAATCGATTCTACAAGGGTTTTAAAAGACTTACTTCAAATTTATCACCCATTACTTTTAATTATTATCTTCTAAAATCCAAAAATCAAATGTCGTTCTTTTGTATATCACAATTTTTACGACAATTGTTTTTCCACCTAATTTGATTGAAAACTTTTTTTGTTAATTTTTTTACAAAAACAAATTCTGGTTCTGCTATTGCCAGTAGATGGCGTTGTGTGCATAAACTTATAGGTTGTCACTATAATTCAAACAATTATGTTCTAAATCTTTCTAGAATTAAAAGTCTTTTTTTTCCTTGCTTGTTGCTTTCAGAAAGTTTATTTTAGAATGAGCGTTTTATTCAAAAAGCTGTCAAAGATATAATACAAAAAAGTTTAATAATAGTGTTGTATTTTTAGGTACTTGTATACAATGTTACCACAGCTACTCTCCCCCCAATATAATGGTAGGAGTACGAAATCAATTCCGGATGAAAGAGACCGTTTTTTTCTGGCTGTACGTCCTTAAAGGTGTTGGTGTAACGGCAGGTTCCGTTGGAACAAAGATAGATTTTGATTGTCCAACTACACTTGGCTGTGTGACTGGTTCTGTCTGCTCATCAGCTTTGGGTTGTGCGACTGGATTTTTCCTGCTGTATGTCCTCAAGTTTTTCTGTGTACTGTCAGGATCTTTTGTGATAAATGCTGGTTTTAGTCGTTCGATGGATATGTTATGCGATTTATCGTTGATTTTGACTGAAAACAGTCTGTCGGAAACTCTTTCCAAAACTTCGAAAGGCCCTGTGTAAGGAGGTTCCAATGGTTTTTTAACGTGATCTGATCTGACAAATACATGAGAACAAGATGTTAGGTCCTTATGAACAAAAATTTTTGTGTTGCTGATATGGTGATTAACAGGTGTTGGACGAGTTTGTCGCATATACTCTCGATATTTATCCAAAAATAATACGGGATTTGCTGGATCATCACTGTCTGTAAAATATTCTCCTGGAATACGAATTGTAGTTCCATAAAGCATTTCTGCTGCAGAGGCTCCTAAATCTTCCTTGTAACAGGTTCTTAGTCCAAGTAGGACCGTAGGTAAAATTTCCAACCATGGAGTAGTCTTGTTGCACATTAGTGCTGCTTTCAAAGACCGATGCCATCGCTCAATCATACCATTAGATGATGGATGGTATGGCGTTGTACGTATACGTTGAGCTCCAATAAGGCGTGACAGGGATGAGAATAAGGCGGACTCAAATTGGGTACCCTGGTCAGTGGTTATGGTTTTCGGTGAACCAAATCTAGAAATCCATGATGCAAAAAAATGTTTGGCAACAGTGTCAGCTGACATTTCTTTAAGTGGCACGATTTCTGGCCAGCGTGAAAATCTGTCAATCATTGTTAGACAGTATCGATATCCCATGCAATCTGGCAAAACTATTAGGTCCATATGTACATGATCGAAACGGTGATCAGCTTCTTGAAAATGACTTGGTGCCAAATGTGTATGCCTATTAATTTTTGCCCGTTGGCAATGTAAACATTCGCGCACCCAAGAACTTACATCACGATTCATTGATGGCCAAATGAATTTCTGACGAATCTGTTTCAATGTTGCTCTTTTTCCAGGGTGAGACATTGCATGAATCAAATCGAAAATTTTCCGCCTTAAGATAAGTGGGATGTACGGACAGACTATTGAATCTGATATCTCACAATATAATTCAATATTGTCCAATTTAATTTTCTGAAGACGTAATGAGGTACTGTTATCCAAAATTTGTTTTAATTGTGTATCAGATTGTTGATGTTCCAAAATTTCCTCTAGACTTACCGTTTCAGGCATGCTTATTCCATTCACTCGTGAAAGAGCATCAGCCACTGTATTTTGCGAACCGGAGAGGTGTTGTATATCAGTTGTATACTGACAGATGAAGTTTAAATGACGTATTTGGCGAGGTGATGCTTTGTCCAACCTTTGCTGCAAAGCATACGTAAGTGGCTTGTGATCGGTGAACACTACGAAATTACGGCCATCCAAGAGATGCTTAAAATGTTTTATCGCCAAATAGATTGCCAATAACTCCCGATCATAGGTGCTATAATTCTTTTGTGAGGGTTTCAGTTTTACAGAAAAGAATGCAATCGGTTCCCACTGATTCCTAACGAATTGTTCTAAATGGGCACCCACTGCTGAATCCGATGCATCTGTTTTTAATGACAATGGTGCTTCGGAATCCAAGAAATTTAGCAATGTCTCCCTCGCTAAACTTGTTCTACAAGTCTCGAAAGAGTGTTCCAACTCGATGGTCCATTCAATTTTTCGTTTGTCGTTTTTCCTTGATTCTGAATAACCCATTAAGGGGTGCTTGAATAGCTGCTGCATTAGGAACAAATTTTCTATAGAAATTTAAAATTCCTAAGAATCGACGTAGCTCTACGATATTCTCTGGCTTCGGGTAGTTTTTAATTGCATTGACTCTATCCATGGGTGGTTCCAAACCTGCTGTGGATATGTGGTAGCCTAAAAAATCCAAACTGCTTACGCCAAACTCACATTTAGAAGCATTTATTGACAAACCGGCATCCTTTAATTTCTGTAAAACGTTTTCCACGTGATTGAAATGCTCCTCCTCATTTTTGGAAAATATGAGGATGTCATCGAGATAACAATAAACGTAGTCTAAATGTCGAAAGATCGAATCCATATACCTTTGAAAAATTTGGGTAGCATTTCTTAGCCCAAAGGGCATTACTGTGAACTCAAACAATCCTATTGGTGTATTAACGGCAGTTTTTTCAATGTCATCTGGATGCATTGGTATATTATAATAAGCTTTGTTGATATCAATTTTCGAAAACATGTTTTTTCCATGTAATTTCTCAGAAATATCGTCCACTCGTGGGATTGGATACCGATCTGGTTGTGTATTTGCGTTGACTTTGCGATAATCGCCACAGGCTCTCCAGTCACCTGTTTTCTTCTTTACAAGGTGGATGGGGCTAGACCATGGACTACTAGATGGACGAACTATTCCCAGCTGCAGTAAATTTTTAAACTCCTCTTTGATCGCTTTTAATTTCTCACCTGAGTATCGCCTCTGGGGCTCTGCCACTGGCTGGCAACTTGTTATGATGCGATGTTGAACATTTGACGACGTTGGTAGGCGATAAGAATTTGGGTTTGTAATTTCCACATATTTTACAACGAGATTGTATAGATTGGATGACGAATTAATTGTTGATACACTTGGTTGGTCCGAAAATTTAGCTTGGCAAAAAGATTTGAGTGACGTGAGAGAATCAATTAACTGTTGTCCTTTTAAATCCACTATTAAACCATAGTGGGATAAGAAATCCGCGCCAATGATTGCTGACTTAACATCAGCTATTATAAACGTCCAACCAAAACGTCGTCGTAGGCCAAAATTCATCTCAAGGAATTTTGTGCCGTACGTTGTAATTGATGTGTCATTAACTACAAATAATTTTAGGTCATCCGATCTAGTATTAATTTTTTTAAAAAAACATCTTGGTATCACTGACACCACAGAGCCAGAGTCCACAAGAAATTTTAATTTATGCTCTTTATCAAAAATGTGTAATCTTTTTTCAAATGTGCGACTAATGTTATCTCTGCTGTCGTCTGTCGCACCTACCGAAGACAGCTGTATTAGTTTTCCTGTGGTGTGCTTCCGTTAAATTCACACGGTTGTTTGCACTTCTTTGAAGCTGCTCCAAATTGGATGTGATAATAGCATACTTTCTGTTGGCGGCGGGATTGAGATCTACCTCTTCCATGGTCGCTTTCCTTACTGATACTACGACGTTGTGAGTATGTATTATTTGTTGCAAATTCTATAGAAAGTTGGCTGAGCTTTTGAATTATCTGATTTAAGGATGTCTCAATAGCCAAAATACGCGATTCTAGTGCAGATGTTTTCGTTTGTGACGTAAGTGCATCACAGTGAGCTACAATATCTCTTGGTGTTGCCGTTGTTGCCATTACAAAGGGTGGTTGTGGGGAGTTGTCAAAAATGCGATCTGCAATTTCTGCTAAATTCTCTATGTTTTCTGTTGTGCATGCCGATAATATGCATCTGACATTGCTTGGCATATGTTGCATCCAAAGCGCAGCTAGAGCTTCCGAGGATATGCTTGTCCCTGCCAATTCCCTCATTTCTCTTAATAGATGGCTGGGTTTTCTATTTCCAAGGTCCAAACCAGTGAGAAGTTTAAGCAGCTGCTTTTCCTTGGAAGTACCAAAACGGGTAATTAATTCCTTTTTTAATTTTTCATACTTGCCTGTAGCTGGAGGATTCTTGGCAACATCAGCTATTTGCATTAAGGTCTCAGCATCTAAAGCAGTAATGACGGTGTAGTATTTGGATAAATCTGCTGTAATCCTATTCACATGCAGCAAACCATCTACTTGAGTGAACCACAGTTCCGGATCAGCGGGTAAAAACTTTGGCAAATGATGCATTCCAACAGCCTCAACTAAAAAATTGTTTTCATCAATGTCTATTAGTTTGCTGCATCCACTTGTGTCTGTGTTGTTTTGTGTTTCCAACACTTTACGTTCGTTCGGTGGTGGCGATCTTTCAACACTCATGTCTTTTGTATTAAAAATGATCTAAATGTTGTTATTTTTAATTATCGGGGTCACCAATTATAGGTTGTCACTATAATTCAAACAATTATGTTCTAAATCTTTCTAGAATTAAGTCTTTTTTTTCCTTGCTTGTTGCTTTCAGAAAGTTTATTTTAGAATGAGCGTTTTATTCAAAAAGCTGTCAAAGATATAATACAAAAAAGTTTAATAATAGTGTTGTATTTTTAGGTACTTGTATACAATGTTACCACAAACTTTTGACATCTGATTTATTTTTGTAGTATTTAAAAATTTTTAACCTTTTTTAAAAGTGATTTTAAAAGGTAAGTTCCCTAAATGATTTTGTGACATTGTTTTTGTCACATTAACTGCTTTTGTGACATTAATTTCTTAGTGTTATTCATAATGCCCCGACCCAGAAGATCTGATCTTTCGCACCGAACCCGTAATGCAATTACAAATCGGAATATTACCAATCGATTAAATACGGATGAACAAGAAATCGCACGAGATCAGCGCCGTGTTAGTATGGCCCGACTTCGCGTAACGCAAACACAAGAAGAAAGACAGGCGACAAATGAAACGGCTCGATTAGCAATGAGAAATCATGGATTAAATCAAGCAATTCAACAACGTGAAAATCTAAATCAACGCGTAAGAAGAAGTGCTTCAAGTGTTTATTTGAATCGAGTAGCGTTTCATTACGATTGCACTTTTGACTACAGCTCGCATCCTTCCGTTCAAATTGGCCCAATGGAGATTGTGTGCAACCATTGCGGTGCATTAAAGTTGACCGGAGAATCGCCTGGGTTGTGCTGTCTCAGTGGTAAGGTCAAATTACCACCATTGCCTTCACCATTGGTACGACCACACCTACTCTAACGCCCACTTTTTTTAATTGATTAATTTCTTCTGCATGGGTTTTTACAGATTTACTTCATACAGATTGTATCCACATCTTACTGAAGGCGAGGTAAAAATAAAAAATTAATGTTGGCATGGGTTTTCAGTCTGCGCGCGCAGGGGCGTGGCAAAATCCAATTTTCATATTGCATCACTAATGAAATACGAGCATACATACATATATTTTGCTTTTTTTATTTTATTTCATTTTTTTCAAAGCCGTGTCATGTTTTTCAAAACGAGATATCACACTCTTAAATCGGTTATGTAGTTCCGAAGATATTTGCAAAAAACTTATGTTATTAACGACCCAATATCAAAATTTTAAAACTTTCGAAATGTTGCATTCAAAAATCCGAGTTTTCGGTTTATTTACAAAATATTTACATCATTCGATAATAGAAGATATTCCGCGCTTACTAAGGTGCAACATTATACAATAAGTTCAAAATAATATTATATCATCAATCGATTATAAAAAAATGTTATGTACCCTCACATTTAAGATACATACATTTTGTGCACATTTGTGAGTTTTTTTTCAAACGCTGATAAAAAATAACGGTACATTCAAACAAATTGCTCGAAGCGCTTCATCGGACTCTACGTGATTTTCGAGGATACTGAACGCATGCTTGAAAGCTTCATATCTTTGGAACCGAGTCGAGAAAATCACGCTATCGACGAACATACGTGTGCATTTGTTGCAAGACCCGTCTGCCCAAACATTCTCAGAACAACTTTTTGACATCGGAAATGGAAAAATTTCAATTAATCGCGCCACGAACGAGATTTCGTTCCCGCTTAACTTCTGTCGAATGCAAATGAATATTCAAGCCGTTGTCGACAAGGTTTTCCCAAAACTAACAATCTTCTGCAAAAAATCGGATTGGCTGTGGGAACGTGCAATTTTGGCACCAACAAATTACGATGCCAACAAGCTCAATGAGCTAATTCAATTGAAACTGGCCGGCAAATTAATCAAATACAAATCGATCGATACAGTAATGGATGAAGAACAAGCCGTCAATTATCCCACTGAATTTTTAAATTCATTGGAACCACCCGGAATGCCACCGCATGTGCTAACATTAAACGTTGGATCATCGGTAATTCTTATTCGCAACTTAAACGCACCAAAGTTATGCAACGGAACCACATTGACCATCAAAAACTGCTCACCAAATTTAATCGAGGCAACAATCATCGGTGGCAGATTCAAAGGCGAAGATGTACTTATTCCACGAATTCGGATGATTTCCAACGATTTACCATTCCAATTCAAGCGGCTCCAATTCCCTTTGCGTCTTACCTGTACTATTGCCATCAAAAAAGCAAGAGTCACATCATTAACTATTGCTGGCTTAATTTTGGAAAATTTATGTTTTTCACACGGCACGCCAAAAAACAAAAAAGATTGTACATCCGCTGGCCCTAAGATGAAGTAATAAATAAATATAATTTCCAATTTGCCTTAAATAAATGCGTTTCTTTTTTGATTGAGCCCATACCTGGACCATATGTAAGTTATTCTGTAACAAATCTTTATGATAGATATTCCATACATTTCTTTAAAAGCTTAATTTATATCGTGTGGTAATACAACACTAATGTTTGCTTAGGGCCAGCAACGTGGACCGGGTCAGCTAGTAATATATAAAATTTTATTTTATTTATAATAACAATGTGAAATTTTTAAAGTATTTTGAATACTAATAAAGCATACATACATACAATTGAAATTAATTTTGGATTGCCAAACTCTTGACGCGTCTAGAGTTTTTGGTAATTCCTATATAAAAAGCTTTAATCGATTTAACTCTTATTTGCATGATTTTTTCTTTATTGGTGATGAAGAATTTGATTTAAGCAAATAGTTGTCATTTTAAATCCGCAGTGATATGAATCTCTGTTGTAGTTGCACTTTTATTTATGCTCAAAGAGATATAAAAATTTGATCTGGTGAAATCTCTCCTTAAAAGAAACCAAAAAAATAAGGATGATTTACTCAACACTTTTAAATTAAAAAAAAAAACCAAAATTGAATTTAATAATGAGATAGAAATGTTTGGTATTAGATATGAATTTGAAACGTTGATTACGAAACGAATGAAATAATGAATGTAAATATGTAAAAGCCCCCCACAACACCTAATAATGTCTGTAATAATATGGAATAAAATATTGAATAAGAATTATTTGTTTCGGAGGGTGAGAAAAGATTATTTATGCAATCAGAATACAAGAATATGCTAGCAATTTTGTCTACAAACGATGTTTTTCATCAGCTTTATATATTGGTAACAAGATTCTCTTTACTATAGATACCTTAATATTTTCAAGAAGCTTTATCGATCGATAATATTCTGCTGATTTTAAATTAATATAGAAATTAAAGGCGAAATACATATTATTTTTGTAAATCTAACATTTCAATATGCATATGTACATGTTATTTTTTTTTTATTTATTAATGCTTTATAAACTTTTAATAAACTTAAAATTTTTGTTTTGGAACATATTTATATGTATTATTGTATATAACATATGTAAATAACTTTTTGAAATAAATTGTTATTAAGAACAATTATTATTTTTAGTCGAACTGTTAATTTTAAAATTTTTTGATATTTCTTTAGTCAGGCTTCAGTAAAAATAATTTAATGAACTCGAGCCTGACTAAAGAAATATCAAAAATTTAAATTGTTATTATTTATAAACCAATCCCAAAATCCCGGGATTTGAAAAACCAATTCCGTTTGGCATCCCTAGTATTAATACATTTGCTTGTGTTGATTTAGCGGAAATATCCATTTCAATGCCCTCCAATTCCGAAATAGATTGATTGGGAAATGTATCCGAATATTTTGAATATGTTTCAGTAAATGTTAAATTTGATTTTTATTTAATTTATTAATCCTTATGGAATTCTAAGTCGTTTGGGCTATGTCCGTCTGTCTGTGTAAAACACTCTCACGTCCAAAAGACAACCAAATTCGACAGAGTTTACAAAAAACCGTTTATAATTGTCCTATGCAGTTTGGTGTTGAAATTTATTTAGTAATGCTTTATAAACTTTTAATCAATTTAAAATTTTTATTTTCAAACATAGAGCCGTGCTTTTCGATTATAAAACCCTTGCTTTAATGTCTATTGTAAATGTCACAGCAGCGTTTTATAAGTGTTTTTCTTACATTTGAACGCTTACAAAACGCTTATTTTTATATGTAAATGCTGGCTGGGTGTAAGCAAAACAATTATAAAACGCTGCTGTGACTTTTACAAAAGACATTAAAGCAAAGGTTTTATAATCGAAAAGCACCCAACTTTATAAGCGTTAAAAAGACGATTGCAAAACATGTTTTCTAAGTAACGTAACTACACGTTTTCCAAATGCTTAAAAAATTTAAAAAATCATTTTTAATATTAAATTTTTTGAACACAGAGTCCTCTTCCTTGCCTCCAGTTTCAGCCACGCTTTCGTAACAAATTTTCTCGAATTTGATGTTGACAATATTTTTAGATCTGCCTTCTAAAAATAGAAATAAAATCGACATCAGTATACAGTCATCGGACATTTTAAATTTAAATTCTTACCAGCAAGGAAAATTTATATATATGTCCCAGTACAGAACTTGCAGCCGCACCGTTCAATAGATGCTCAAAAAGTTCGGTGCTTCTGCGCATAACACTTTTCTTTCATTAAATAAGTAGATATTACCTTTTTTAATAGAAAAACACACTTAATTTAACAACTTTAACAACAATTTAACACAACTTATTAGCACAATTTTTAACAGCGAGAATAACACGTTTTGCTTAAATTTATGAAACACTTGCATTTGCAAGCAAATTGTCAACGACCTTCGCAAAACACTTACATTTGCAAGCAAACTACCAAAAACATTCGCAAAACACTTGCATTTGTAAGCAAATTACCAAAAACATTCGCAAAACACTTGCATTTGCAAGCAAATTGTCAACGACATTCGAAAAACTCTTATTTATGCAAGCTTGCTGCAATCTTAATTTACATAACGCTTGCCAATATTTTTATTGGGTATTTATTCATATATGTATGTATTTATTTCAGTAAAGTTACAATTATATAAAGCATATTCACACATTTTCATAAAAAATTACCAAATGCAAGAAATTGTCTGGATAACTTAAGTGTTCGGACATCCATTGTAGGTGAGTTTCTTCGTGAATGTTAATGCCATGAGTTCGAATGCCAATTGCTTTTCGTGAAGGTGTGGACAGTTCAACCAATAAGTCCCTAATTGTTTTCTTTGTTCCACTTTCCAATAACGGTGAAATGAGCCTCTGAGTGTAGTTGGTGTCCTCATTATAAAAACGTACTGGAACATGCCTAAATGTATCTAGTTCTCCGCTGGGTTCCATAAGTCTTCTATTGACCGCCCAAAATTGATCAAACTTGTCGTTAACTATACCAGTCCACAATTGATTGTGCTCTTTCTTTTGCATCGATGATATCACTTGACCCCGATGTTTAAGGACATCTGCTTCTTTTAAACATGACATGTAGTATGATTCCAACAAATCTTTTGAATCAAATTTGACCAAAACATCTTCCGGAAACTTCGAGAAGTGTATTGTTAAACACCAGGGCTGGCTCTCGTCATCAATTTGCAAATCATGCAGAATTCCAATTGGGTAATGTAGTTTTAACGGTATTCCATTGTAGTCAAACCAAACGATACCATCCTGCTGGTCGGTAGCAATAAAGCGGCTAAAATACTTTCTTACCTTGTCAGTAACAAGTGGTAAATAACTCAGACGGGACACCATTAAATAGAAATTTTCCGGCTGGTGTAGTCCAACAATTTCTTCAGGATCTGCTTGAAGAGATAATGCTATTTGTCCCTCCCAAATCATACGCAAAACTTCACGATCGTATGCCATTTCAAAGTATGTTTCAAGTGTTATTTTATTATATCAATGCACATAGAATGTAAATAAATAATATATGTATGTACAAAATCTGTATTAAAAACAAAATATTACTAGGTACAGCAGAAACCTGCGCTGACAAAATTTTCCGACGGCTGAACAAAAAAGCGCCGCGGCGGCTAAAAAACAACATATGTAAAGCTATGTGTCCACGATGGTCAGATATTACAAAGTTGTCATATATACCAATGTGCTGTCAATGTACTGACATTGAAAAATTTTTAGCAAAAGGTAAATTGTCAGTTTACACGATTGTAAGAAAACTAACAATTTCATTTGCACACAATTGTCACACAATGAATTTATCTGTCAACCGAAATTGTAAGTTTACACGGTTGTCAGATTGTTGTGCGGCATTGTCAAATTCGTTTTGCAGTTCTGTGTGTGTGTTTAAAAATTTGATTAATACACACTTTAATTTAATTCTTTAATTTTCTTCCATTTTTTTTATTAAAATTTACTAATGCATAAATGCAGATGCATAAACTTTGCACATATGACAATGAAAAGTGTTTGTCAATTGTCTTAAAACAATTGTGTGTTTACACAAATTGTGTGTTTACACGATTGTTAGATGTTAGATGCTTTTTCTTACAACGTTGGAAGACAAAAATTTTAAGTTTACACGGTTGTTAAGACATTTTCTGCACATTTTTCGGACAACGTTATAATATCTGACGATCGTGGACACATAGCTTAAGTAACTTTTTTGAAATCAATCCCGGGATTTGAAAAACCAATTTCGTTTAGCAGTCATAAGAGTAATTACACTGTGCTAGTTGGACAAATGTGACAAACGGGGCACCTGACGGGTTAACCTAATTCGAGTACGCTGAATCCAGTGGTGCTAACCGTTTTTTTAGGTTAGCTCATTTTTTCGAAATATACCGTTATTTCGAAAATGGAGGAAGTTGCAGAACATATATTCGCGTAACTCAAAAACGGTTCAGTTTATTAAATAAACTAAAAAAACCGAAATTCCGCAATAAAATTTTCTTTAAGTAAGGTTAAACTTTTTTCCAATATGCGCAGTCGTTGAAGAAACATAATTTTTTTTTTGACCAAAAAAAATACTTTTTTTAAGCAAACTTTCAAAAATTTTGTTTTTTAAAACGGCATAAAAAATTGAAAAACGCAGCTGTGCTTCTAATTTTTTCTGCAGGTATAGCAAACAAAGTTCCAAACACAACAAGCCATAAATAATTAAAATCTGTCTAAAACTTTTGATTTTATTCACAAAAGATGAAATATATAATAACCAGACGAAACTTCAAAAATTAAAACATTTATTTTTGTTGTTAATTAACGTTTAAGTTTTTTTTTACAAATTTATTCTTCTTCCTCCTGCATATTCCAACAAATATCCCCTAATAGCGAATCAAGTTGTTTGCCACTAAACCAGTGTTCGAGTCTGGCTGTTACTTAGTGAAATCTCTCGCCATGCTCATCAGACTCGGCTGGTGATTGTTCATTAAATTTTTCTGCATGACAATGCAAAAAATGTATTTTCAATGACATTTTGACGTTTAAATTTTTAAATGCGGTTAGCATATCTCCAATTAAAATTCGCCAATTTTCAGACCGATGATTTCCTAATACATTTTCTATTACTGATTTCACAGAATTCCAGCCCAATAGCTCCATATCATTCAATGCAAGTTCAAATTATTGGTCCTTCATTAGACGACGAATGTCCGGTCCATTAAGAATTCCTGCAAAATAAAAACATTATGATATGAAATATAAATCTAATTTAATAAAGTAGCTAGAGTTCATACCTTCTTTTACTTTCATGCCGCTTAATCGTGGAAAAATTCGGAGCAATTCGGTAAAAGCAATTCCAT
This sequence comes from Bellardia pandia, assembly GCA_916048285.2. Lineage (NCBI taxonomy): Eukaryota > Metazoa > Arthropoda > Insecta > Diptera > Calliphoridae > Bellardia > Bellardia pandia. The sequence continues at coordinate 69,517,715 of OU696533.1, forward strand.
CTGGGTTCAATGCTTTTATAACATTTTTTACAATACCCAGTTTGATGTGGAGTGGAGGAAGCAAAATCTCCTCCATGGGCACAAGTGGTAATTCAATAATATTATTTCCATGCAATCTGCTTTCCTCACGTATAGCCCAATCCCGTGTATTGTACTGGTCGCCATGGAAACGCGTATTCCATAAGCACATGATGCACATATTTTTAGTATAGCCCAATTGCATGCCTCTTAAAAGAGCCACCACTTTTAAATCTGCGCATATTTTCCACTTGTGGTCTTCATATTTAATTAACTCTATTATTTTTTTCATTGATGCGTATGTCTATTTAGTATTTGTGCTTAGTGCTATCGGAATAGGACTTTTTAAATTAGTGACATGTAGCAAAACTGCTTTTAAGCTACTTTTGGACGAATCGATGAATAAGCGCCAATCTTCAGGATTATATTCATGTTGCATTGTTAAAACCAAGCCGCGAATGTCAGTACAATACGCGAGAGAATTATTCTCAATAGATTTAAAAAAAGTCGTAAATCGACGATGGCGATTGATAGCCCCGTATATTTGTACGTCTGGTGCTAAAATATTAGCTTGTTTTAACTCTTTTGTTAAGAGAATGCTCTGTCTTTGAGGCGTCGTGCCATTATATCCAGACGATTTTGCGTGATTTCGTTGTGGTTACATGGAAACGTGATGTATGACGGTTGATACATCGATGCAGCTGCTCCACAGGTTTCAACAGATTGAATTATTGAGGGAATATCTTCTGTATTGGTATACCTGGAAGAGGTAAAAACAGAAATCGTCCCGGCTTTGGTTTTTATACAAATTATGTTCATGAAGGTCTTGACAGGTACTTTGATAAAAAAATTACAGTATAAATAAGAGTTCCTCAACCCCTTCAATGATTTTGCTTCCTCAACTCCACATCAAACTGGGTATTGTAAAAAATTTTATAAAAGCATTGAACCCAGATGGAATTAAAAGAAGGTATGAACTCTAGCTACTTTATTAAATTAGATTTATATTTCATATCATAATGTTTTTATTTTACAGGAATTCTTAATGGACCGGACATTCGTCGTGTAATGAAGGACCAACAATTTGAACTTGCATTGAATGATATGCAGCTATTGGGCTGGAATTCTGTGAAATTAGTAATAGAAAATGTATTAGGAAATCATCGGTCTGAAAATTGGTGAATTTTAATTGGAGATATGCTAACCGCATTTAAAAATTTAAACGTCAAAATGTCATTGAAAATAAATTTTTTGCATTGTCATGCAAAAAAATTTAATGAACAATCACCAGCCGAGGCTGATGAACATGGCGAGAGATTTCACTAAGTAACAGCCAGACTCGAACACTGGTTTAGTGGCAAACAACTTGATTCTCTAGGGGATATTTGTTGGAATCTGCAGGAGGAAGAAGAATAAATTTGTAGATAAAAACTTAAACTTTAATTAACAACAAAAATAAATGTTTTAATTTTTGAAGTTTCGTCTAGTTATTATATATTTCATCTTTTGTGAATAAAATCAAAAGTTTTAGACAGATTTTAATTATTTATGGCTTGTTTTGTTTGGAACTTTGTTTGCTATACCTGCAGAAAAAATTAGAAGCACAGCTGCGTTTTCCAATTTTTTATGCCGTTTTAAAAAACAAAATTTTTGAAATTTTGCTAAAAAAAACTATTTTTTTTGGTCAAAAAAAAATTATGTTTCTTCAACGACTGCGCATATTGGTTTTTTTAGTTTATTCAATAAACTTAACCGTTTTTGAGTTACGCGAATATATGTTGTGCAACCTCCTCCATTTTCGAAATAACGGTATATTTCGAAAAAACGAGCTAACCTAAAAAAAACGGTTAGCAACACTGGATTCAGCGTACCCGAATTAGGTTAACCCGCCAGGTGCCCCGTTTGTCACAAAAAAAGTGTAAAATTCTAGCACAGTGTTATTATTCATAGCTAGGCTGGCCAGATCTAATTTTTTCGACGGCGTGACAAGTTTGAAAAAAAACATTGAAACCTAAAGTTTATTAGTCGTTTATTTGTTATAGTAAGTGCTTGACACCGACAAGCTTTCTAAAAATATTTTTTTATTTTTATTTTTTTGAAGTTATTAATTTTATTAAATAAAAAATAAGTCATTCATTGACTTTTCAGGTCTCGATTTTCAAATAATTAAATAAACATAAAGAACGTTTTAAAATAAAAAAAAACAAAAAAAACTCATTCATTGACTTTTCAGTTCTTGACTTTTCAATCATGTAAACACAAATATAAAAAGCGTATTAAAAATAAAAAAATAAGTCATTCATTGACTTTTATCACGATTTTCAAATCAGATATAACTAAAAATAATAAAAGAACATTTATAATTAAACTAAAGATATTTACCACTTAATTTCACTTTTTTCAAAAGTAAAATCCCTTCTTCGGTGTTTAAATATTTTTTGAATTCTGTGCAGCTCATTCTGAAATTTTGTTTTATTCTGAGCTCTGCTTCCACTGTTTCTAAATGCATTCGGTTTCTCTCTTTTCTCCAAGAATTCCCCATCAAGTCTCTGTCATTTTGTTCATATTGCCCTTAATAACTTGATAGAAATTTTGATGAATATATCTCTCATCAGTGACAGTCATTTTACCTATCAAATGACCGACACTGTTCTTGTAGGGATGTTACCGCTTAGACAGAAACGACGCGACGGGATTTAACGCTAGCAGACTCGACGCGACAGCTAAATAATTGTATATAAATAACCCTCTAACCCGCAAACTTTTAAAAGCTAACAAAAAGTTTTTGAATAATTTTTGTCTGGGTAATTATGACCCAATAAACTCAAAAAATCCTTCAGGAAGTAATTTGCAAATTAGGTTTAGGAGCCAGGTGAAAAACGGTGAAGAGTGCCTCAGGGCACTGTTGCCGGTTTAGGTATAAAAAGCACTGAGATATAAATTTGTAATTATGATACGGTTTTATTGAAAAACTAATGAAAAGGATACAAAAAAAAAAATAGAAACCTTTGTTTTACTTTCTACGAACAATTTGTGGCATTTGAGCAGCATAAATGCGACTTTTTGCATAGTTTGCACCATCTTTTCCCACCTTCTTTACCTAACCAGATTGGAAAGTGGTCAATATCGTCATAACGGACGTCATCAACTGGATGTTTCGCTCTTTCGCCGACTTTTGAACTACCTTCTTGTGGAGTTTCTGGACGCGGTGTTCTTGGCCCACTGCTCCAGGTAATACTACGTTATCGCCTGCACCGTTGTACACTTCAAAGCGATAAGCAAAGCCGAAAGAATCGCACAAGACGAATAATTTGATTCCCCATTTGTGTGGCTTGTTTGGCATGTACTGTCGAAGATGATGTCGCATTTTGGTGCTGCACATTTGCTCGTTGATACAGAGTCGAGCATGTTTTGGCACGGAATCAAATCGGTTGTTGAGTTCGTTGGCCAAATTTCGAATTCGAAACAATGCATCGTAAGTTTCTTGCTCGATAACGAATGCCATAATCTCAAATAAGAAAATTACGATCAATTTTACTCGATATCGATATAATGCGGTAATCAACGTCATCAACGTCCACATTAAAATTGATGTTGATGTTTTCGGTGACAGCTGCTCGATTTGTTTCAGTGGCAATTATTTCCATTATTTCGTTTGTGAATAACAAAATATGTCCATTGGGGTTTGTAACTATCAATTCTTATCTGCATCAATAAAACCACAAGGGGGGCTTTTCTCTGGTTTTGTTGCAGATGTTGGTGTAACTGGTTCCTCCGATATAGAACATGGTGCTGTTGTTGTTACCATTGGATTCAATGGTGATGATCCCGAAGGAATGTCAAATGCACTTATGTTTAGTGCCGCGGTGAAAAACAAAGTACTATTTTGCATTTAACTAATATATTGCGAAATGCATTGCTCGTCTTCTTGGCAAATTTCACCGGGGCGTAATTTGAGCCATTTTCATCATCGCTATATAAATCGTCTTCTTCGTCTGTTTCTATATCATCCATGAACTCTACCAACTGATTATCAGTCAAGGTAGATAATTTAATCCGTCTGCGGTCTCTATCTGCCATTCCTATCACTGCTAAATAATATAACACAAAAGTAAAATGCATTGAAATATAATAAGTTGATAACTTTAGCCGCAACCTGCAAGAGCGCGTTCTCAACACACTTTTTTTAATATTTTAACATTTACAAATGCATAAACTGAAAGAAGAATATCTTACCTTTAAAAAAAAATTATTTCGAATAGATCGGGCAACTAAAAGTTAGTATAACTTTGATTAAAAAAAACAAAAATTTCATACAAAATTTTACGTGCTAAAATTATAACTTCTCTCACAAAACATCTGACAGAACAAAAACGAAATGTCAGAATGCATTTCAACCTTTGAGAGAAATGTCAACAGATATGTTACTAAAGTCACCGTTAAAATTTAACAACAAAATAATAATTACTTTTTGAGTTAATTGGTATTTTGTAATGCGTGCCTTAATGCACTCTTGCAGGTTAGAGGGTTAACTAACAGCATTTTAGAAATTGTTTCTGTTTGAACGGTGTTTAAAAAATGTAATTATAAAATTGTTATCCATCTCGTCTAGCTCTAGCATTGTATCTGGCGGGATTTTTGAAAATAAAGCGTGACACGCCAGGAAGATTTCAAAAGTGTGACAATCACGCCAAAAGCGTGACGTCTGGACACCCTATTCATAGCTCTCATATAAATCCCAATTACGAAAATCACTTCAACTACCATAAATATTTAAAAAATAATGGTAGCAAAATCAAATACAACACAAATAAGTTTCACATACTCGTATACAGATATCATGACACCTAATTTTATAACAATCGGTTCAAATTAGTCAAAGCTCCCATATAAGACCCCCTTCACATATTACTTTAAGATGTATAAATCGTTTAAAAGTATTTACATATATCGAGATACAATTTAACACAACAAATATATATATACATATAATTATACTATTGAGTTTTGTCAAAGTTGGTCCATAGTTGAGCATTGCTTCCGTACAAGCTTCATTTCCGAGAATAACCACAGAGTATGCAAATGTGACAATTTTGACGTTTCAGAAAGCGAAAATCACTTTCTTAGGTCTTTCTGGTACTTAATTACTTAATTTATTATTTATTACTTAATTTATTGTGTGTTAAAATAAATCTTTTTATGTTACGTTAGGTTAGTTTCCGTGGGTAGCCATTTTTGAAAACAGCTCACTTGGGTCCATCGTGTTGATCCCATTATGATACCCGTTGATGGGCAACCTATCGGTTTTACTCCGCATTGATTGCTTCCCTATCGAACCATCCAGACTCCTTGGCAAAGGTACTGATGCATTTTGGATTTATCCTGGACAGTTCACCCAAACATGGAAGAAAGGGTGCCCCGAGTATCCGTTCCCTTTTCATCGATAGGGCCGGGCATTCGCAGAGGAAGTGGATGACTGTCTCCTCCTCCTCCTCGTTGTGACAGCTTCTACAAAAGTCATTGTATTGTAGACCAAGTCTTCTGGCGTGTGTCCCAAAAGTACAGTGACCTGTAAGTAGAGAGACAGTAAGCCTAATTAGGTCGCGACGAAAACTAAGTAATGATTTCGTCCTTCCCGCATCAAATAAGGGTCAAGTGGACCTTGCAATGGAGCAGGTGATTTCGTTCGTCCACCTTACCTGAGCAAGTCTGAACATTTCATCTTGAATGAGTAATTTCAGACTTTTCATGTTAATGCCAGTGAAGGAGTCAATCTCCTAATCAGTCAGCATTGTACCTTTCTTGGCAATATAGTTACCCTGAATCGAGCTATATCCAGGGACCCATATTAGCGCTATCCTAGAATGTTCCGATATCTCGTTCAGAGATATCCGGCATTCTGTGGTTAACCTAGATATCACGTAGACACCTGCTATATTATTTACGGCAGCTTTGCTGTCGGTAAATATATGTACATATATCTCCAGATACTCGATAATACTTCAGCCAGTTTGCAGCTCGCTTTATGGCAGAGATCTCTGCTTGAAGGACAGATCAGAAATCAGGAAGCCTAAAAAAGGATCTGATTCCAAATTCGTCGATGTAGAATCCACCTCCCACTCTATTTCCCCTTTTGGAGCCGTCAGTAAAAATCCTTATTGCTTCATTGGGGGTATAGAGCCCATCTACCCATGAGGTCCTATTCGGGATACATGTGGAAAATAGCAGCTCGAAAGATGGGTACTAGGGGTATGATTTTTCTTTGCCTTCCATGGTCCTTTCGGACAAAAGTGCATTTTATACCTACCTGCCAGGTGTTGAGAAACTGCCGCCACACAGGGGAAATACAGACGCAGACCACCAGCCGCCCAATATGGGAACAGACACTGGTGGATTTCGAACGGACTGATAAAGTGACCTTTGTTCAGTGTCAATCGGACCTATGTTCGATCAACCATCCCTCTATTGAGGTGAAATAAAGTTGATGCAACGACTGATAGCCGCCCCACATGGAAACAGACGCTACCAGCCAAATGGGGAGGGTAGTTCTTAGTATCGCGCTCCATGTGTGCCTTTCTGTAATGGGTGACCCTACTAGGAACAGCCAATTCAAGTTAAACTGTTTCCTCTGCATCACGACAAGATGACTACCATCGCAGAGGATCTTTTTATGTTACACTGTGAAAAAATATTAACAAAGTATAAATTCTTGCTTATAACTGGAATATGATTCTTACAAAAATCATTATTGAAATGAAATTCAACTAAAATAAATAGAAATTACAATATCTTGTAACTTTATTCGGCCCAACCGAATATAAAGTAACTATCTGTTGTTTAATGACAACGAAATTTGTGTTGTAGCTTTATGCAATCACAAAAATATGTACATACATATGTAAGTATGTACTTAAGAAGTTAAATCTTCACCATACGACAATTGAATGGTAATAACAGGTAATAATGGGAATTTTGCATTCCTTTGAAATGAATTATCAATAGACTTACAGTTTTAAATATAGATTCTTATAATGGAATATATGTACTATACATATGTATGTTACCAAAGAGCATATATGTATGTACTCGTATTTGGTAAATCCAAAATTAGAGGGTCAAAAAGAGGAAAATTGTATAGTTGGTACTTTTTTAGATTCACCGAAATATTTATTTGGAAAGCATATTTTCCATCAAACGACATTTAGGCGTTAATCATGGATAATAAAGGAAATTTGTTTGTCCTTGGGCGATTCATTTTGATTTTAAATAAAATCCTTAAAATAAAACTGAATATCGGAAACTTCATTATTAAGGAGATTATTTTAAGATTATGCGATTAATGTAGACTTCAAACTGGATGTAATCTATTTGGACGCCTATCTTCCAATGATGTTCATTGGGGCTTAAATTAAAGAATATTATCGGAATGTCGATGATCCAAACCATATGTTGCTTGAAATGTGCGATAACACATTACTAATCTTGATTTTCGTAATACAACTGAGTAATTCGTACATGTTGATACGGTGTGACTATTTCCATAGCGAAATACTGAATAAAAATAGGATGACAGTATGACAATAGTCACGAGTGATCTTCAACTTACAACCCCTACGACACTGCAACATCAGTTGTGAATTGAACAAATATATTTTCGAAAATTAGATTTTTGTACATATCAGTATGAACTTAATTAAATTACAAAATAATATTTTACAAAAAGATAAATTGAAATTTGTTATAAAATTTGCTATATTTCCTGGTTATTGTATTAAAACTATGTTTTACACAATGTCCTTAACTAGACCTACATATGTACATAGGTTAGGTTAGCAGACGGCCGTGTATTACGGCCCACTTAGGTCCATATCGTTGGTCCCATTGTGATACCTGATTGAATAGGAGATTATATAGAGAAGAGAAAGAGTAAAAGAGTAAGCAGGGTAGTAGTAGGATGAGTGGAGTGTAAGAGGGTGAAAAGTATGAAAGATGTGAAGGAGAAACGTGTAGACCAAAACCTAAAGAGCGCAGATACCCATATGATAGATTAGGCTACTGCAGCCAATTACTGCTTCTGATAAAAGCGTCAATATCCTCCAACTTCAAAACTGAAAATTCAGATAAGTCGTCAAAGGATGGTTGCCCCAGAAGAATGGTGCGAGATCCACTCATTGCTGGGCATTGACATAGAAGATAAGAGACCGTTTCTTCTCTTCATTATTGCAACTCCTGCAAAAATCATTATAGGGTAGACCCAGTCGTCTTGCATGATTGCCAAATTTGCAGTGTCCTGTGATTACTGACACCAAATGGCTAAGTTGTGGTCGCTGTAATTTCAATAAATACAGCGTGCGTTTCCTATTTAGTATAGGCCAAATCAGTCGTGTGACTGTACTGGTTTGTTCATTTTCCCACCTGGTTTGAGCTAGCTCATAATGGAAATTGCTGACTATTTGCTTACATTTCGATAGCGGAATGCCGCAAAGATGGTCAATGTTGTCGTCAGGTAACATGGCACTATCAATTTTCTTGCCTGTGTTAACCAATGTGATGTTCTATCAAGCTGTCTATCTATTACTTCCAATGCTGTTGGCGCAGATGGTATTCATCCCAAATTTCTTAAAATTATTTTACCAAAACTGCTTCCTCACCTGACATTTATTTTCAATAAAATTCTTACTACAAGTTCTTACCCTACATGCTGGAAAACTGCAGAAATTATTCCAATACCCAAATCAAATTCTGAATATAGACCCATAGCAATTTTACCATTTCTTTCGAAAGTTCTAGAAAAACTAATTCAAACCCAAATAATAGACTTTATTGATAATAATAATTTATTAACTGATAAACAGTCTGGCTTTCGAAAAAAGAATAGTTGCATAACTGCTCTGGTGGATGTTGCTGAAGACATAAGGAAAGATGTTGACGGTGGACATGTTACATTCCTAGTTCTACTAGATCACTCAAAGGCATTTGACACTGTAGATCACAATGTTCTATGTTACAAATTGAGGAATATGTTTGGGTTTTCAACAACGGCCACGAATTTAATTCAATCCTATCTTAGTAACAGGACTCAGTATGTTAAAGCTCTCAACACAAATGGTAAGCCCTTGCCAATAAGAAGAGGTGTTCCTCAAGGCTCAATCCTAGGCCCTCTTTTGTTTTCACTGTATTCCAACGACTTACAAACTAAACTACAAGAATGTAAAATTCGAATGTATGCGGATGATATTCAGCTTTACATTAGCTGCAAAGTTACCTCGTTTGAATTATGTGTTAAAAGATTGAACAAAGAATTAAAGGATATCTATTTGTGGCCAACAGCAAATGGACTGAGTATTAATCCCAAGAAATCTAAATGTATAATTATCGGAAAAAACTTAAAAACCAACTATTTAACATCTAATGTTAATATAACTGTAAACAATCAAGCAATTGAAATTGTAAACAATGCTAAGAATCTTGGTATTATGTTTAACAACACTCTGACGTGGTCAGATCATATTAATTACGTTTGTGGGCGCACATTCTCCATGCTCCGGTCTCTTTGGCACACTCAACACTGTACTCCGCTAAATATTCGTATTATGCTTGCTAAAACGTACCTAACGCCAATACTTCTGTATGGTTGTGAGCTTTTTGCCAGTAGTGACTCACGAAGTATAAGAAAACTCAACATAACATTTAATAATATTGTTCGCTATGTGTACGGATTAAAAAGATACGACCACATCTCACCATTTTCGCATAAATTATATGGAATTAGTTTTGATAACTTACTTAAAACACGAGTACTGATTTTCCTTTATAAAATAATATATACGCGACAACCTAACCACCTTTATGAACGGCTACTATTTTGCAGATCAAACAGAGGAAAAAGATTAATTGTATTTAAATCTCGTAGCCTTATCTCTAAATGGCAATTCTTTACATATGCAATACCTCTCTGGAACTCACTCCCCCACAGTTCTCAAACCATCAGCAACGTGTTTAAATTTAAAAGAAACATTATTAAATTATTTTCAAATTAAAAACCAAATCTGCTAAATGTAATGTGATTGTATGTACAAATGTAATGTTCAGTTATTATTATTGTATTTTTATGTTATATTGTAATATTCTTTTTTAGTTTTATATTTATATTCTCTCAATTTTTGGTCTATATGATTTATTTTGTGAAAATTAAATTCAGTTAAATAAGGCAATATTTTTTATAATGTGTTTAACAAATCATCAGTTCTGTACTGGAATATAAGACTTCTAAGTCTTTTGTATAGAACAACAAACTAATAAATAAATAAATAAATAAAAATAAATATCGTTCATGGCCAAGTTCCACAATAGTGGAGATAGGACGCCTCCTTGGGGAGTGCCCCTAGTGGCCAGTCTTGTTATGCATGTCGTGCCAAATTTAGAACGTATGGTCCTTTTACTCAATAGATTCGTTACGAACCTAGTGATTGATTCGTCGAGACCTAAGTCCCGTAGGGCTGATATTATGAATTCAGGTTTTACGTTATTGAAAGCTCCTTCTATGTCCAGAAAGGCTATCATCGTAAAGTTGTCAAATTCTAGCGATTTCTCAATATAGCTAACTATCGAGTGAAGTGCCGTCTCCACAGATTTGCCTTTCATGTAGGCATGTTGAGATGGCGATATAAGTCTTTGATCAATAGAATTCCTGATGTGGATATCTATGATTCTTTCCAAGGTTTTCAAAAGGAATGATGATAGACTAATTGGCCTAAAGTCCTTTGCCTTGGTGTGAGAGATTTTTCCTCCCTTCGGAATGAATGTTATATTGTATTCAGTCCAACGCATGGATAGGTATGACCATGACAAACAGGCTTTATAAATGTTAATAAGCCAGGGAATGACTAAATCTATGTTATATTGCAGATCAGCCGGTATGATGCCATCCGGACCCGGAGATTTAAATGGACTGAAGCTTCCTATCGCCCATTTTAATCGAGGTTGATGTCCGGAGGTATTGTTGTGGTATAATATCCGCAGAGTGCGATATATTACCTGGAAAGTGAGTGTCCATGAGCACTTCAAGTGTCTCCAGACCATCACTAGTCCAACTGCCATCTAGTTTTTGGATATAACCTTGGGTCGTTGGTGTTTTTGATAGGATCTTTCGTAAGCGATTGGTTTCAGAAGAGCTTTCCACGCCACTACAGAAACTTCTCCAAGACGAGCGCTTTGCACTCCTAATCTGGTTTTTGAATTTATTCAACGATGACTTATATAAAGATCAGTTACCTGTTCTTTTAGCTTCGTTGAAAAGTTTGCGACAAATCTGTCTGGATTTCGCTATCTCCGTTGACCACCATGGTGGTCTTTCTTTTCCTCTATATACTGAGGGTAAGCACGTTTGAGCCATTGCTTCATTTATGGAGCCTGTGAGCATGTCCACAGCTTCCTCAATATCACTTATGTTCCCTATTGTAGGGGCTTGTGGAAGAATTTCCTTTATGATCTTATTGTGTTCAGACCAATTGGTTTTCCTCCTGTTTAGGTAAGGTATTTTCTTTCCTGGTTTCGTATTTATCGTAAATGTCAGATATCTATGATCTGAGAAAGAGCAGTCATCAGAGACTTTCCAGTCCCCTATCAACTGTTCATGACTCGCACTAGCGAGCGTTATGTCAAGAACCTCCTGTCTATTTTCAACTACAAAGGTAGGTTCTGAACCTCTGTTGACTATCATTAGATCCGAATCTAAAATAAAGTCTAAAATGCACTCACCTCTTTCATTTATATCTGTACTTCCCCAGATAGTGTGATGAGCATTGGCATCCGCTCCTATTATAACGGGAGTCATCTTTGCGTTGGCTGTTCGCACCGCAGTTCTTATTAGGTTTCCTGGTGGTGGCTCCACTTGATCGTGTGCCATATAGCATGAGATCATCCACATCTTTGATGTCTTTGATTCCCAAGCAGCTGTTACTATGTTTCCATCGCTATACTTAGATAGAATGAAGATATTAATATGGTCTTTGGCCAGAATGCATGAACTTATTTTACCTGCGTCTTTTTTGTACAATAATTTGTACCCTTTTGCTTTGAGTCCACGAATATCGCCATTGCTGATCCATGGCTCCTGGACTATCGCTATATCCTCCCCATGGTCTGCCATGTGGAGGAGCAGTGCAGCAGATGCTGCCTTAGAGTAGTGAAGGTTCACCTGTATCACCTTCATCATTGTCCGGATCATAGATAACGGTAACATCTACGTCTTCTGAATCGGAGTCCAGAAGTGCGTCCTCGTCCTCCACTTCATCCAGATAACGAAATAGTTCACCCACCATACCGGAGTTTGATTGGGTATCCATTTCATTTTCTGAATTAGTGGGGTCATCTGGGATCTGTTTGCAATCCATTTCCTGCGGAGCTTCCAGATTTGCGCCGGAAGTTTCGGAGTCGATCTTGTCGTCACCACGATAAATGCGCAACTTTATACTACAGAATCCGTAGTAAAGGATGTTTTGCCTTTTACGTAGTGGCTCCAAGGATTCCTTATTCAGGAGTACGACCGCCTTCCTAGTCCTTCCTTCAGGAGCGGAGACCTTTATTACCTTCCAGTTATGGTAAGGTAGATCTGGGTTTCCACTCTGAATGAACGCCAGTATCTCCTCAGGGTTATGTGGTTCTGTCGGAATAATTGCAACTGATCTCGGTCGGCGAGGAATCTCACTGACCGGTATCACCTCCAATTTCGCGCCAGGCCACACTTCCCCTAGGGACGCAATTGCTAATTTTAGCAAGTTTGCTGAGCGTTCTGTTGAGCACGTAACCAATTTGACGTGGCCTTGGTACCAGCCAGCATCTACATTTTGAGGAGATGGTCGACGATCCTTCTTGTTCCAAAATCGCAGGAACAACTGCACGCAGCGTTCAATATAGGGGGTTGGGCTGACTTATCAGCGAGGGCTTGTGCAGCTTTGGAAGTACTTGGTTTGATGTCCAGAGTGACTTCGCTGTGGGGATGCAAACCATCAGAAGATTTGATGGTTTGTGTGTGTTTTTTACGATCGGCCAACTTGGATATCCCTGGCTGACCTTTCGTTATTGTTGTTTTTTGTTTTGTTTTTAAATTAGTTGTGTTCATTTTTGGTCCCATGAGTAGGCACGTAAGGGGATAGACCATCTATGCAGTGACAGCGTACATGGACTAGGCAAAATACTAATTTACAACCGACCCGTGCCTTGGCGTCGGAGGGGAGCTGTTAACGACTAGTCTTCTTTAACCACTAACTAGCCATTCAGGTTCATGGCACTGCTACCAACCACGTTAACCTTACAAGAGGAGTCAGTTTTGGTCCACGGGTTGTAATTTAGATTTAGGGAAGGATAGTGTTACCACTAGTGACCACTATGGTACATGGTGTTCACCCCTTGCTACCATTCGTTTCAAATGTAACACAAAGGCGCAGCAAACCGGCTTTCTCCTCTACCTAATCACAACCTAGCAATGCAAAGAATGTCCAGACCATTTGTTAGAAAATTTATCTTAGGAATATGTACATCACTAAGCTTTCAGCGCCACTAGTGACCATTTGTGTAAAAATGAATCACAGTCGCGATGAAAGCTACCCCTATCCGCCACCTGGGGACGCGTCCGATGGGAGACTGACTAAACTCCACACGGATACATATGTACATACATACATTAAAACCCAACTATATACATATTTGTTTAGGTATTTTGTAACATAGTGTACTAAATATAAATTTGGCAATTTTATAATTAACAACAAAATCATACTTAATTTGGACTAATAACTGAGATTAGAAGGTAGTATAAACAACTAAGAGTGATGTGATTCCAATGTGACGAATTATTTTTAACATTCACTTAAGTATCCTGTAACAAACTATTTTTGCTGAAAAAAGAGACAATTGCGTTGGAAAGGACTTTCATTTAATATGCTAGTGTCTATTCACTGAAATTGTTATCCAAAATACATATACATATTCTAAAATATTGCCCAAAATCGAGGAAGTAGTGTTTTTCTTTCATAATATCTCCACCATTTATTGGCCGATTATGCTCTAATTATTGTTATAATGCTCGAACGTGTGTACATACAAAAATTCTCAAGTCTGCATGTAGTGTGTATAATTATAGAATTATTGTAGAGTAATAATTTTAAATGGGAACACCTCATGTACATATTTATTGAAGGTAATAAAGCTGCGCCCATGTTTTGTTTATCTTTGATTTATCCAGAATTGGACTGATTTCAAAAATAAAAAAAAAATATTTTCGACAATAATAAACTTGATAATTGATAAAGAAGTTGTATCTTAACTCTGACTAGAAATTCAATATAAATTTGAAATATATTTAGTAATAGCGACAGTTAAGCATAAACAATCATCGAAAGACAATTTAATTTATCACGATCACGATCGAAAGGAAAAAAAATAAAATGAGCTCTCATACGAAGTTAATCTTATTAACACTCTTCTGTGCATTCCTGAATCTATCAGCTGGACAAAATGTATGTATTATTTGTGGAGTATATGAAAGAATTCGCTAAGTACCCTTTTTATAACGCTGATATTGTATGTCTTTAAAGAAATGTGAGGTGTGCATGTCGGAAAATTATGCATATTGTGTAAATAAAACATCTTATTACACGTGCGTGAGTGGCATGCCATTTAAGTCAGTATTAATAACGTGCCCGGAAGATCACGTTTGTACAAATTCCCTTAAAGTTTGTGCACAAGAATCTGCTACACTTAAACCTGTCTGCGATTCATCCTGCAATAAGTGCACAGATGGTGCTGAATATACCTGTGTAAGTAAAACACAATTTGGACGTTGCATCGATAATGAAATTAGCGTAATAATTCCCTGTGAAAGTGGTTTAATTTGTAATACTGAAATGTTAGAGAAAGCTGGAAAAATATGCGCACCAACATGTGTTCTAGACTTTGTAAGTTTTCTATTATTTCTTAATTGGTTATATACTTACATATATAATAATCTTCAATTTGATTTTTCCAGTTTGGAATTTCTGCAGCCTGCAGTAACGATAAACCTATTACCACAACAGTTGCTCCACCTACAACACCCAACGTAGATGATCTAAAACAGAAATGTAAAAGTAACGAACAAAATAAGAAGATTTACTACGTAATCAATGACGCAGAATGTAAAACGTACGTAGATGTTCATAATATTTAAATTAAATATAAAAATAGAGTGTTGTGTTATTCATTTTCATTCGGTTTTAGCATTTAACTACGGAGGTGAAATGTTAAAAACATATTCACTGACGTGGGGTATATTTGACGTCTTTTCATTTTACAAGAATTTTTTGTAATACATATAACATTTTGATAAAAAATTGCTTTTTTATTTTTTAAATAAGACAGTATTTTTACATAATAAAAAAAAAGAGACTAAATAAATACACTTTAAAAATTGTGTTAATACCATCACCTCCGTAGTTAAAAGTTAAATATAATATTTTATAGAATAGGTTTATAACATATTTATTTATTGCATGAGTATAATATTCTTTAAATTTAACAATTTAATTTATTTTTAGTTATATTTATTGCGAAAAAGTTGGCGATGACGTAAATGCACTTCTCATGAAATGTTCAAATGGTTTTTACGATGTTAATACTAATAAATGTGTCGCACAACAGCCAGAAGGTTGTGGTTCTAATACGAATCCACCAATTGAGACAACTTTCTGAATTTGAACAAACTTAAAAACGTATTCAGATGTATAACAAATAAATATTGATGTATAAATCAAATTAACTATATAAAATCGTTTTTCTTTCTTATGCTGATTTTACTTGACAAAAGATATTAAATAAACTAACAATCTTAATTCTAAATGGTTTTATCTCCAAAATTGTATATTTTCATATAATAAATACATAATGTTTAGATTAAATAAATGTAATGCTACTTATACCTAACGTGTCCAGGCGGTTTTTATTAAAAACCGGGGTATTAATTATAAAAAAGCGGGATATCGAAGTAAATATTACGAAAAAGCAGAATTTTTAAACGTTTTTATGTTATTGTAAAAATTGTAAAATTATTAATTCTAGAACTACCTAAATCAGAATCACGGATTTACAAAACAAAAAAGCTGTTTTGAAAACCTTAATGTAATTTTAATTTTTGTGAATTTCTTCTAATTTTTTTTTTTTTTTGAGAATTACTGCATTTTTTTACTTTAACAATAATAGTATCATTGACATTAAAATAAAGCAAATTAAATTCAAATGTTAAAAGAAGTTTAAATGTTATCAAAGTTTTTCCCTTAAAATTAAAAAAAAAGTGAAGAGGGTATATTGGATTTGTGCTGATGTTTGTAACGCCTATAAATTTAGGTCAAACTTTAAAATATTAATAGTGATTTTTTTAAAAGATTTATGCACATTTAAGTGATTTCCAGAAGTTGACTTTATATGAGGACTACGGTCAAATAGGGACCGATCGCCATAAAATTACACTGGCCAACAAATTAGGCAAAAAATTTTGACTGGGGAAACGAAGTATGTTTCTTAGCTAATCTGGCTGCGCTGAATTCGAATCTGGCAACAAAGTTGGGCTATCACGTCCAGTTCGTTTTTTATCGCATGCTGGCAATACTGTAAAATAGTTAATACTGACGCTACAATTTCACAGTTATTAATTTGACAAAAGCCTACATTCATTATAAATTTGTATAAAGGTAGAGTTTAAGCATGTCAGTGAGATCGTGTGTTACTAATCCGAGCTATTTTTGCTTTGTGTGTGGTGAATATCTGATTGGAAAAAAAGGATATGCAATATCAGAATCACTAAAATATGCATATCTACATTATTTTGGTTTTGCTGTCGGAAACTTGGACAAACCGTGGACACCGACAATGTTTTGCAATCGTTGCAGAACTATTTTATACAAGTGGTCAAATGGCGAGAAAATCTATTTAGATTTTTCAATTCCAGTACTTTGGAGAGAGTCAAGTAACCACCAAACTGATTGTTATTTCTGTTTAACAAAAGTTACTGGATTCAATATGAAAAATCGAAAAAGTATTACCTACCCTAATGTCCCATCAGTTTCCAAACCAGTTCAACGTCTATCAACTGATCCAATACCAGTCATTCCCGGTGCTACGAGCAGTGAGTCCGAAATATCTTTCGGCAGCAGTTGTAGTTTGTATGAGGCTGATAGTGAGCGCCATTTAGTGACTCAAGCTGAGCTGAGTGATCTAATTCGGGACTTGCATTTAACGAAGCAAGACGCAGAAATACTTGCTTCACGCATGCAGCAGTGGAAACATCTTGCAACTGGGACGAAAGTAACAATCTATAGAAAAAGAGGTTTGGAATTGACTGCATATTTTGAAAAGAAAGGCTCTATTCTGTACTGCACTGATGTTAATGGTTTATTTCGAAAAATGAACCAGCCATATGACAAAACTGAATGGAGATTATTTATTGATGGCTCTAAGTACAGTTTAAAGGCACTTCTTTTACATAATGGCAATAAAAAACCATCCATACCAATTGCTCATGCCATTAATACGAAGGAAAATTATGAGTCAATGACTGAAATTTTGACATTACTTAAATACAATGATAATAAATGGAAGATCTGTGGTGATCTTAAGGTATGTGATTTAAATTTCTTTACATATGTAATATACCTATACATAGATGATCGTAAATAACAGTTTTTATTTTTAAATCTGTTTCAGGTCATTGGTTTGTTGACTGGTATGCAAGGAGGTTTCACAAAATATTGCTGTTTCCTGTGTCTATGGGATAGTCGCGCCACACTTCATCATTACCTCAGAACAGAGTGGCCAAAAAGGACTGAATATTCACCAGGAAAACAAAACATTTCAAATAAACCATTAATTGATCCAAATGATGTTCTTCTTCCACCGCTGCACATAAAATTGGGCCTTTTTAAGAACTTTGTGAAGGCTCTGGACAAAGATAGTGCAGCATTTAAATATTTGTTAAAAGTTTTTCCTAAAATTTCATATGCTAAAATAAAAGAAGGGATATTTGTTGGCCCTCAGATCAGGAAGCTTATCAATGATCATAATTTTTCGCAGTGGTTATCGGAGAAAGAATATACAGTAGACCTCGCCTCACTTATATGGAAAAAAATTTTTTTTCGAATTTTGCATTTGGGGATTGGTTAAATATGCCATTTGATGTAAAAATTCATGTGGTAAAATTTGAAGTCGATCAGAGTGTGCCAACCCGTGCCACGCTGAGGTCAAAGTTCAAAATATATAGAAAACAATCGTTTTTTCATTGATGACAAGTTATTTATTATAAAAAAAACATGCAGTTCATATAATGTTTTCTTAATTTGCAATTTTTTATATTCAAACATTTCATTAACAAAAAAGAAGAGAATTAATATTATTAAATTATTATAAGAGCGACGATTTAGTATATGCTGGGAATTCCTTTCGGTAGTTCTTAACAACTTTTTTTTTTTTTTTTTTTTTTTTTTTTTGCATTTAATTATTTATTGAATCTTCATATTTGAAATGACAATAAGTATTCAAATCTTAATACTAAAAAGAAAATAATAAGGCGAGCCAGTGCTAGACAAACATTTTTATGATACTAAAAAAATTTCACATCAACTGATCCAGTCATCTATTTTGCGCTTGAGTTAAAGCAAGGGTATCCCTCCTTCTCAACCGATTGTGGCCACTAAAGTTAAGGATGTCTCGTGCAAGTGGGTTTGGATGGTGTTCAAGTTTGCTGACATACTTTGACGCATATTTTGTAAATTCGACTTTTACTAATGGCACGCCTAGATCTTTGTGGATTCGAGAATTTTTAACATACCATGGAGCTGCAGTAATTATACGTAGAATTTTATTTTGACCCCTTTGAATTTTTTCAATGTTTGATGCTGAGGCAGTACCCCATAATTGAATTCCATAACACCAGATTGGCTTTAGAATTGCATTGTACAACAAAAGTTTGCAATCCAATTTCAATGTAGAGTTTCTGCCGATTAACCAATTAAGTTGCACTGCTTCTAATCTCATTTGTGTAAGTTTCGCTTCAATATGAGACTTCCAAGTTAAACGGCGGTCGAGGTGAATGCCGAGGTATTTGACTTCATTATGTTGAGGAATAATTTGATTATTTATTCTGATGGACGAGCAGGTATCTTTTCGCAATGTGAAAGTGATATGAATACATTTTTGTTCATTTACCCTGATTTTCCAAAGCTCTAGCCAATTCTCTAGTTTATAAACATAATTCTGCAAATTCTGTGATGCAACTTGGTGGTCCTTATGGACGCTGACAAAGGCTGTATCGTCTGCAAAAGTTGACGTGTGGATTTTGGGGTCTGACGGCATGACGGAGGCATAAATCAAATATAAAGTAGGGCCCAGTATGCTACCCTGTGGCACACCTGATTCAATTGGCTGAGCGGTACTTAAAAAATTGCCTTCTTTGATTTTAAATTTGCGACCGCATAAATAACTTTCCATGAGTTTATGGGTGTTAGCAGGCAGAGTTAATTTAATTTTGTGCATTAAACCGTCATGCCAAACTTTGTCGAACGCTTGGGACACATCAATGAAAAGGGCGGAGCAGTATTTTTTATCTTCAAACGACCCTCTTATCACATTTACCAATCTGTGAGTTTGTTCGATGGTACTGTGTTTAGCTCTGAATCCGAATTGATGATTTGGAATACATTCAGTGTCATTCAGAATTGGAGTCAACTTAGTCATTAACAATTTTTCGAACAGTTTAGAAATTGTCGGCAGTAGGCTAATTGGCCTATATGACTCCACTTTGGTGTGGTCCTTCCCTGACTTAGGAATCATAGTGATCATAGACACCTTCCAATCTGCAGGATAGTATTGTAGGCGTAAAATAGCGTTGAAGATAAAGAGGATAATTCTTCTTGCTACACGAGGTAACTCCACAAGCATTTTATTGCTGATTTTATCCATACCTGGAGCCTTTCTAAGGTTCAGAGTACCAATAGCGTTTTGGACATCACGAAAGTTTAGTCTTAGGGGTACAGGAGGCCTTATAACAAGTGGTGGCAAATCAGGTTCGTTATTATTTGTGTTGTTTATAGTAAACACATTTTTCAAATGGTTAACAAATAATGTCCCTTTCTCGGAATCATTTCTAGCCCAGTCACCAGTCGGATTTCGCAAAGGAGGTTTTCCTCTCACTGGTCTCTTTAAACCTCTTGTCGCCCTCCATAACGAGTAGTCAGATTGTGGGGTACTATCAAGACCTTCCAAGTACGATCTAAGTGAGGCCGTTCTTTGGGTTTCTAAGAATTGTCTTAGTATATCTCTGCATACCCGTAGCCTAGCTTTCAGTTCAGGAGACCTGTGAATTTGCCACTCTCTTCTAACTCTTCTTTTTTCTGACAGGAGACGATCGAGTTCAGCGAAATAAGTTCTATTTGTCCCACTTCTGCACTCAACGTCGTATGTGGAGGCGTGATGTACAGCTCTTCGTATGTCCTCAGTAAACTTGCCAATCGACCCATCAATATTCTCGGTAGTTCTCAGCACTACATTTTCCGTGCAGTGGGAACTTAAATACTTTTTATACTTTATCCAACTTACTCTGGTTTTAGATATGTCCCGAAATGGAGAGCCATTCCCTTGAAGGAAACGCATTGAAATAATAGAAGGAGAGTGATCTGAAGACAAGTCTAATGAAGGCTCCACTTGTATCGATTCTACAGGGATATTTTTTACTACTCCGAAGTCAATAACATCGGGAATCTTCCGTTGGTCCGTCGGCCTTTAGGTGGGATGCCCGCTTGAGAGTACATCTAATCCCATTTTGGCAATGGTGTTGAAGAGTTCACGACCCTTCGGGGTCACCAGACGTGAACCCCAAAAAGTGTGTTTGGCGTTAAAGTCACCAGCAACTAAAAATCTAGCTCCAAGGGAATTGAAGAAGCTGTAGTATTGGTGTTCTTTTATTGAAAATCGAGGTGGCGAATAAATTGATGATAAAACAAAATTGTACTGACAGAATTCAATACAAATGTTTGTTGCTTGTAGGTAATCCTCACATATGTTGTTCATTAAATAATGTTTTATTCTGTTCTTTATAAGAATTGCCGAACCTCCACATGCTCTTCCTTGGGGATCTTTAGTATCATACAACACGTAGCCATTAATTTTGAAGTACCCTGTCGCCGTCAAGTGAGTTTCAGCAATCATCATGACATCAATCTGCTTATCTATCAGGAAGTGTTCAAGTTCGTTTTTATGTTGGCGGAGGCCGTTCGCATTCCAAAAACAAATTTTTAAACAAATCATTTCTTTAAAATGGCTTGTAAGATAGTGGATTGCATTTTCAGCATTTCCTGCATCATGGATGTCATGGTGGTCGTAAAAGTGTTCATGGTTTGGACAAGTGTCTGCAATGTAGTCTCTAGAGTATTAATATTAGGCTCGTAATATTGTGATTTAGGTGCCTGCTCCAAACCTGGCATATTAGATTTAACCACGTTAGCGTAAGAAACTTGTCTAGAACTAGGCGCGTTTACATGACTAGTGGACCGTAACAAT
This sequence comes from Bellardia pandia, assembly GCA_916048285.2. Taxonomy (NCBI): domain Eukaryota; kingdom Metazoa; phylum Arthropoda; class Insecta; order Diptera; family Calliphoridae; genus Bellardia; species Bellardia pandia. The sequence continues at coordinate 69,539,315 of OU696533.1, forward strand.
TGCGGGAAATTGTCACTCGATGCCAAAATAGGCTGTTGACGATGATCAGGTAATACTGACGTCTTGTTGGTACTTATGGCTTTCAAATGAGTGTAAATTGGACAACCTCTATAATTTGCAGTATGATTACCTCCGCAGTTACTGCATGTTTTTATTTTTACGTCAGTTTTGGACTTATTACATTGAGCAGTTGGATGTAGTTCCCCACACGCAACACAAACAGACGGCAATTTACAGTACGCTTTGGTGTGGCCAAATTCTTGACAATTAACACACTGGACGGGTCCCTGACGCTTATGCGGTTCCTCCACGGTAATTCTACGATGCAGAAGATATATGAGATTGTAGATTGGATGGGACTCGTTTTTCTTTAAGACAACATCTCCAGGTTCCAATTCTACCCTGAACATGGGCTGAGGGATCTTTTCACGGTTTCTGATATTCACTACGCTCTTGATTTTGAACCCTTTGTCCATTAAACCGGTCTTTATCTCCGCAGGATCAACACATGGGTCTATACCCTTTAGAACGACTTGGAGTCCTTTTGCGCTTTTGAGCTGGTAGGTATAGAAGTCCCTAGTCTCCCTCTCCAACTGGTTGGACAATTTTCGAAAATCAGCTTCCCTATTCACTTGGATCTTTGTCTCGCAGATATTTCCATGTTTAATTGAGGTTACGCTAAACATGTTTTCACCTATTACCGAAACAATTCCTTGTACCAATTTACTGGAAGTCGGCTCTCTCAGATAAATTGGTGGGGGCTTAAACGTCTTCTTAGTAAGTTCTGGCTCATCCGTCTGGAGGAGAGCAAACCTATTTTGATTATTACTCACGGTCTTAGGAGCTTTTGAATTTGATGACACTTGAGCAGACGTCGGGCTCCTCTGTCGCTTGAGAATGGTGATGTACTTATCCATACCTACTTGTTTTTTTGGTTTGACTGCACTGTTTGATGAAGATGATGTTTTTTCATCTGTTGAAATCACTATATTGGGCGAACAGGAACGACGCCGTTCTGCGGCTCTTGTAGTGAGAAGATTCTCCACAGATTTTTTTATGGATTCTTCCTCAGAGACCCATTTAGTTTTTCTAGACGAGCTAAGCTCTTTCTCAGAATTACATCTGAGAGGAACACTCATACAATTTTTATGCGATTTTTAGTGTTTTTTTTAATTACCGATATTACCGTAGATTTTTTTTAACCTATTACGAGTTATTTTTTCACTTTTTTGTTTTATTTCAACCTATTGCACTTTTTCACCTATTACGATTTTTTCACCGAAAATTCAGCCGCACTAAAAGTAACACGTCCGAACAGTTCGATGTTCTTAACAACATGAAGCAAGTACTGCTTCTCTTCTTCGCAATGTGTTAAGGACCGGTTAAAATCTGTAATAAGTTTGACTTTTTTCTCAGCAGCATCATTAACAACATTAATATTTTTCAGAATTTGAACGCCTTTAATGTATTCTGCTCTTTCGTGCCAATTTGAAGGATCAAAGTTTAAAAAATTGGTGTCTATTTCCAAACGTGCAAAAAAGTTTTATTTTATGTGTTACAAAGCAACTCAAATCTTTAGATTGAAATTATTTTAATTCTTCAATACTAGCGCAAACTTTTTTAGGCAGTGGAAATTACATTGTCTTCCTCAGTTTCGATCTCAGTTGCAAGTGCTGCAACCATTTTTTTTACATCAAAGGGTACGTTGCAATCAAAAAACGCAAGTGCAACTAACTCTTCCGATAAATACCATATGTGGTTTCGGATTTTTGCTAATAATGGTATTGATATGTTTGGTTTCAATATAACTTGCAATCTTTATAACCAGCTGTAAATCGTTCTTTGGTGCTTCGACAGCATAAGTGGTTCTGAACCAGTACCGAACATACAGGCGTACCAGAAATATACAAATATTTCGCAAACCATTCAACTGGGGCCAAATTACCGCATTCGATATCGAGTAAAATTGATCGTAATTTTCTAATTTGAGATTATGGCATTCGATATCGAGTAAGAAATTTAGTACATTTTATCATAATTTCGATATCGAAATCATTTTTCGATACGATAGCTCATTCGATCACGAATGCGGTAATTTGGCCCCTGGCTGGAAGACATTTGAAACTGTCTGTAAAGCATATATTTTTAAATCTTGCATGGGATGTTGCCGCAGGTGCATGAAATGCGAAATTTGGGATGCTGCCACCAAGAAAAATATACGTAAGTTGTAATAACTCTTTATAATAATGTCGAATATTGTCTTTTCTTAAATGTTTAATACAAAAATATTTGCTGAAGTTACATTCTTCGACACTTACAGCACGTTGCACTTCTTCATCCATAATACCAACTTTGAAATCTTCCAACTTAAAAGTGTTCCTTATTAATTAGAGAAGGAATTGAACTAATATTTATCTTTTTAAGAGAAAAGTTTTTTTTTTATTCAGGCTAATAGTTCGAATTTTTCAAGAATACTATTGCAAATTACTGGAACAATTGGCAAATTGGAATGCATTTTCTACCCTGCCAAGGGCGTCATCAGCAATCTTCATTGTCCACGATCAATCTGTAAACATCATCTATTTAACTCACCGTTTTTTGATTTTGATTGTGCGATTGCTGCTCCAGATCCAACTTCAATAATTGGAATGACTATTAACTTGGGATGGTAAACTACTTTCTGCAATGGCTGGAAAAGAAAAAGTTGACCGACTAGCTATTGTTTAACCTGCAGAAAAAATTGAAAAGTTAATTGACATTGCAATTATTGAAGTTGGATCTGGAGCAGCAATCGCACAATCAATATATGATTATTTAACAAAAATGAACATGATAAATTCATTAGAAATGGTGCGCTTTGACACAACTGCTACCAACACTGGTCAACATAATAGGGCAGCAATGTTGCTGGAGATAAAATTAGATCGGAGTTGGATGTGGTTACCGTGCAGGCATCTTACTGCGAGCTGTTTTTTAGGTATATTTGGAAAATCTAGTGGTCCAGAAGTTGGTATATTTGAACGTTTTTCACGGGAATGGAACACTTTTAAGTTGGAAGATTTCAAAGTTGGAAATAGACACCAATTTTTTAAACTTTGATCCTTCAAATTGGCACGAAAGAGCAGAATACATTAAAGGCGAAAAAATATTAATGTTGTTAATGATGCTGCTGAGAAAAAAGTCAAACTTATTACAGATTTTAACCGGTCCTTAACACATAGCGAAGAAGAGAAGCAGTACTTGCTTCATGTTGTTAAGAACTACCGAAAGGAATTCCCAGCATATACTAAATCGTCGCTCTTATAATAATTTAATAATATTAATTCTCTTCTTTTTTGTTAATGAAATGTTTGAATATAAAAAATTGCAAATTAAGAAAACATTATATGAACTGCATGTTTTTTTATAATAAATAACTTGTCATCAATGAAAAAACGATTGTTTTCTATATATTTTGAACTTTGACCTCAGCGTGGCACGGGTTGGCACACTCTGATCGACTTCAAATTTTACCACATGAATTTTTACATCAAATGGCATATTTAACCAATCCCCAAATGCAAAATTCGAAAAAAAAATTTTGAGGCGAGGTCTAATATACAGCCTGGGAGTCTTTTAAGTGCATCGTGAAAAGTTTTCTTGGAAACAATAAGAGTGAAAACTACAGACAAATTGTTGCTGAATTATTGAAAAGTTATCATGAATTGGGTGCACGAATGTCACTCAAAATACATTTTCTCCATTCGCATTTAGATTTTTTCCCACAAAACCTAGGTGCTGTTAGCGACGAACAAGGGGAACGCGCCCATCAAGATTTAATGAAAATTGAAAGAAACTATCAAGGATTTTGGGATAAAAGTATGCTGGGAGACTATTGTTGGACTCTAATACGTGATAATAATTATTATTAAGCAATATTCCGGGGCTATGAGAAGTCGTTAACCGATTCTTGCTTTTTTAAACAGGGCTTGTGTTTCTATAATAAAACTTATTGTGGCATTTACTGTAACACATATTTTAAATTTTATACTTTGTTTTTTAATTTCTAAATTTGTTTAGTAACTTTTGATTTTAATTTTATTTTCTTAATAAAAATTTTTTAATTGTTATCAATTTTCAAAAGCTATTTGAGTCGGACGTGTTTTATTTTATTTTGTTTGTGAGTAATACCACACATTTGGTGACCCCATGTCCTTATTACATTCTCCGACTCCTCCTGCGGATCAAGCAGTCCTACATAATCCTAATACAACTGGACAAGCAACACGCAATCTTCAACAAGATGATCCAAATAGATTTCCGGAAGTAGCAGTTACATCTACAGCAACAATTCAAAAACTTCCACCATTTTGGACTGAACAACCACAATTATGGTTTATTCAAATCGAATCACTATTCCAACTTTCAAGAATATCTCGAGATGAAATAAAATATTCCCATGTCGTTGCTAGTTTAGATTCTTCTTATTTAAAGTTTATTGGTGATATTTTATTGTCTCCACCGGCAACAAATAAATATGAAACCATAAAAAGCCGAAAACGTTTCAATTGATCATCTTAAACCAGCTTTTATTGATAACGAAATTGCTGAAATTACAACTGTCTCAAAAGATTCAAGACCTGTTAAAGTGATATCGTTTAAATCTGATTAAACTAGGAAGGGGGTAATGTGGCATTTACTGTAACACATATTTTAAATTTTATATTTTGTTTTTTAATTTCTAAATTTGTTTAGTAACTTTTGATTTTAATTTTATTTTCTTAATAAAAATTTTTTAATTGTTATCAATTTTCAAAAGCTATTTAAGTCGGACGTGTTTTATTTTATTTTGTTTGTGAGTAATACCACATTATATGTGCAAAATTTTAAGATATTTGCATTATATTTAAAAAAAATATCGAAGTTGTCTGAAACTTTGGTCTATAAGTCGGATTTCGGTGGATCAAAGAGAGTTTGGTAAACATTTCATTGTTCTATGCCTTTTTTTCGAAGCAATCGTGTCTTTAACAGACGGACGGACACGGCTAGATCGTCTTAGAATCTTACAAGGACCCAGAATATATATTTTTTTTTTGTTCTACGATCAATATTATTAATATGCCCCCATCTTTTTGGTTGCGGGTTTAAATTTTTGCAGTTGATAATCACCCCTATTCTGAGTTTCGATTACGTCTCCGCATTCAGTTACGCTACGATCGAAAATTGGTATTCCAAACAAAAACTGAATCGAAAGAACAAGAAGAAGACAACAATGTTTACAAAACCAATTTGTTACTATGAAATGTGGAATAGAAACAAAGAAAGTTTGTTACTATTTTAATAAACAAAAGTCACAACAAACAATAAAAATAGGAAAATAAAAAAATTTGTGCGATTAATAAGAAGAAATAATACAAAAGACTGAATTAATAATAATAAAAAGATAATCATTTTTGTTTGCAAAATATTTAATTGCTAAGAATCCTGTCCTGTGGTATTTTTAATTTTTGTATTTGAAGGAGAAATGGAATCCATAGCAGTGGCTTTATTGATGGAAGAGGAGAACAACGTAACTCAGAACACAGAAGTAAGGCTTGAAAAGAAAATACCTGAACTTCCTCCTTGGATCGTTTATGGTAGCCGAAAGCAATATCCTGTTTTGTTGACATTAAACTTGCCAGCTTTTCGTATTGCTCTGATGTCGTTGTTTTTGACCTGGAAAAATAAATAAATAGGCTGCTTTCCTGTTTGTAGTGACAGTTATTCAAATCTCCTTCGTTCTACCATTACACATTTGTTTTACCATGTTCTTTGTTGCTGCATATCACCTCTTGATTGTATAAATCACTTTTTAAACATTTTATACTTACATTTTTATTTATTTATTCATTTATTTTTAATATTAAGCCTTTTTGGCCAAAATAAAAATATATTACATAGTAATAAAAAACTACCTGAAATTTTAATTAAATTAAACACTTTTTAAGTTTATAAAAAGAGCAATCGAAAAAATTCCGTTGCTAAAATATAAGCGTAGAAAAACGTAACTACGATCGTAATTCAGAATACCTACAATCGAAAGAAACATAGCGGAATTGAAACTCTGAATACCAAATTTGCCAAACGGAGAAAATTTCGATTTGAATCGAAAGTCAGAATATGGGTGAATATGTAAAATGAAAAACGCAAGAAAACTATATGAAAAAACATAAATTCAGTTGTAGGCTCACAATGGGTTAATGGATTACGTATTATATATCAATCGAAAGGCCTTTCCGAGAACTTTCAAACGTTACCCATATTGACCAGATATATTATAGTTGGTATTAACAGTTATATGCCAAAACTTTAAAGGTGAATAACTTGTAAACCATAAGAGAGCGAGCAAAAAATTTTGCATTTTTATTTGATTATTTGAATGGATACCCTCCTAGTATGTTTACCAAAGAATAACAGGTTAACAAGCAGTATGCAACAGTCAAATATTAGTGTATGTAATTAGTAATCATATGAAACTTAAGACTTTTCTCAAGAGATATTTATAAATATTTATTTATTTACGCTTTTTACATTTATTTCGACCTTTTCTTCGACGCCCTGGTGTTTTTGGAGATTTCCCATTCTTTTGTTTTGGTGCAACTGTATTGTTATTTGACGTTTGTTTGCTAATGCGATTAACAGCACTTTGGCCACCAATTTTTTTTGAAGGCAATAAGTGCTGACTGACCAACTCTCCCAAAACTCCCTGATGTGCCAACATAGAAAGAAATGTACAAATAAATTCATCATAATTATGTGTGCGTCGACAGTCGTCCACCTATTGAGAATAAATATTTTAATTAAGATCAGGATACAAATTAAAAAAAAAAACTAACCTTAAACATGTAGCGTCGATCATTTTCATCATTTAAATGTTGTTCATTAATTGCAATTTCAGAATCAAGATTTTTCAACAGAGACTGTAAATCTCTTACGGTGAATGCATTTGAAGCATCCAAAAGAGGTGAAGGTGATACACTACGTTGTTGCTGGTGTAATTGCGAGGATAATGTAGATGAAGATGATGATTTCTCTGTTCCGTTTTCTTCAGATTTTAATGCAGCCACAGCACCACTGTCTGGGGCATTAGCAGCAGCTTCGTTGGCCTTTAGAAGTTTTTGTAACGTTCCTGAAACTATAGCCTGGTTGGTGCGCAACATTTTCAATTTGTGGGTTATAGCTATGCGCCGATCTGGAACAACAGCCATTAAATTGAAACGAATGTCTTGTTCGCCGGTGGCAATGCCAAGACGTTCTGCCATAACCCGTCTGAATTTGTCAGTCCAATCCTCACATTCATCCCAACCACCATGGTCCATCGGATACGGCTTTAATCCATCCAACTCAAATAGGTGACCATTTATAGGAACAAAACTAACAAAATGAAAAGCTTCTCCTGTAAATCGCCCCGTAGATACACCTGAACCAGCATTTCTTTCCAATAGTCGTCTGGCTTGGGGCATAGCGTGGGAATTGTGTGCACATGCAAGCTCTGGAGTGTTGCCAATAGCCCAGCCCTTATTTTCAGGAGACATGCCTTTAGTGTGACTTTTAAGACGGCTTAAAGTGTCACCGAGATGCAAGTCTGCCTCACTGCAATTCAAAAGTACCGATAGTAATGCATGCGTCGCGCAGCTGTTTGGAACAACTTGCTGGGCAAAGAATATATTTGCTACGGCTTCATCGTCTTTAACAAAGATTTCAGCTGTGGTTTCTACAATTTTTCTGCGAGCTCTTCTTTCCTCGATCCAACGGAATAGAAAAATGAAGCCATATACAGGACCCTCAATGGGTTTTTGAAGATCATATACTTCTTCAACTTGTACTCCATACACACCGAAATCTTCTAGCAATAGCGTAAAAAGTCCAGGGTCTGATTCTAATTCCAACCAACCTTCAGTAAGACGATTAATGTCTACCGGCATTTTATTAGCCGACATAATAAATAAACCTTTTATTATAAGCCTAATTTTTTATAACTAAATTGCATTGTTTCGGTGAATAGCAAACAAAAAAATTATATGCTTTTATTATATTTGTTTTTGTAAATTATTGCCATATAGTTTTTAAGATATGCAAAGTGTGGTATACATACATATATGAAAGTTAAATGTTTTTAAACATTATCAAAATGAAAGTGGCAACTTTATTCACAAAGTTGAAACGTTATATCCATGGTGAAATTAAATATTTCACTATTGGAATCATTGTGAAATTAAATACCAGGTGACCGCATTGCTACAACAATTACAACAAGGCAAGAACAACAGGCATTTTTCTATATGAAAAACTTTCGTCACTGTCATAAAGTTTTTTTTTTTATATAACTTTTTGGCATTTTCAAATTCACCATGAATAATCAGCTGGCGCTACGCTATCACCTAGTATTTAAATTCACCTTGATTGGAATCTTGTTTTACTCGACAATCCCTACAAGAAAAATAATATCCGATCCCAGGTTTTTCTATTTCATTAAATTTTGTATCACTGTGTATTTCAATTACATTTCATATTACATTTTAATAAATAAGATACATATGTACGTAGATTAAATACCTACATAGGATTAAATATTATATGTATATACATTTAAAATTGGTCGTTACTGAACAAAATTTCGATTTCTTGTTCAGCATCATTTCAATCCATAATCAATAAAATAAAATATTTAGATTTTTTATATGTTTCATTCGAATTAATTTTTGAGCACATTTCGTCAGGTATTTTGTAGTTTGAACAACATACATTATCTCTTTTTAGACTTCATTTAATGTGTATTAAACTGTTGCACGTATTTAATGACATTTTGTTTCTAATTTTATTTTAAAATAAATTCATGAGACTAAATAAAACTCCTCTCAACTTCTGCGTTTGAGAACGGATATGTCAATATGTGTTTGGCAAAACTGGACAGTTTAAGAAATGGGTTATTATCAATAGCATTATTTCGATATTATTAAATTAGGGGAAGAAACAGTACGAAAAAACTCAATTGTAGCCATATCGAGCAAAAAGTAATAACGGGCTAAAAGGGCTAAAAGATAATTGTAAAACGTGCTAGATTTACGCGTGACTAAAATCGGGCTAAATATAGCCCGAAAAGGGCTAAGTTGGCATCGCTGGTTGAAACAATGGTAAATTGTTATATATGTATGTATATATAAAATCTCGCTAAATCTGTGCTAAAACTGTGACTAATTTTGTTAAAATTGTTAGCTATAAGTCGCAAAATATGCTGGAAGTTTACAATATGACATTTGTTATTACATTTTTTATTTCAACAATTGAATCCCTGCACTGTTAAATTAGTTTTTGTTTCAACTGTAGTCGTCTAAGATTCTGCTGAGAATTAAAACAAAAATTGTACACTTTTGTTAACAATAGTAATTATTATTTAATGAAGACTATACTTTGTGATGAAGACTGTCATCGAAATCGCTAGATTATAAGAAAAACTCGCAGAATTTTCAATACTGAACAAAATTGACAGTCACCTGTTTTCTATAAAAAAAAAAAAATAAAAAACTATTTCGATTTCTGCTTTATTATACATATATGTATCGTTAAGTTACATTTTAAGAAAAAATACCATGGTATTTCGTACACTTATTGTTTTAACTAAACGGGTTCCGTTAATTAAATTCCGTAAAGGTGGTTATGAGATGAGTGCCGTCTCAGGATCAATTCGAACAAATCAGGCGAGTTATATTCATCCAAGTTCTGTGGTCAAAGAAAAAGTAATCGCACTAATCTCACAAACATTCATCATTAAATACTAATTACAATTGTTAATAACAAAAGTGTAGTATTTTTATTTAATTATTATTATTTGATGATTCTCAGCAGAATTCTAACGCTATTGAGGATTGGGAGTTGCCTCCGCGATTTGCCCGAAAGCCAATTAGTCCGGAGGAAATGGAATACATAAATCGAGGTGGTCCTGCTTAATCTGTTTAATGAAAGCCAACTCGAATACACTAATTAAAATAATATTGAAGTAAATAAATTATGACACACCTTTAATTTCTAAACTTTTTATTGTTACATACATACATATGTTACGCAATATTAGGGAAATAACAAATTTTTAAAGATAAGCGTATTTTAAGATGAGCACATATTAAACACGAGCAAATATCCAATGTATATGTGTAAGATGGTTTTTATACCCTTCACCATCATGAGAAAGGTATAATATATAAGTTTGTCATTCCGTGTGTAATTTCCACAATATAATTTTCCGACCCTATAAAGTATATATTTTCTGGATCCTTATATATAGCGGAGTCTATTAAGCCATGTCCGTGTCTGTCTGGATGTTGAAATCAGTTTTTTGAAGTCCCCAGATATATTCGAGATCCAAATCTTCAACAATTCTGTCAGAAATGCTTTCGAGAAGTTTGCTATTTAAAATCAGCAAAATCGGTTAAGGTCAACCAGAGTTATGGACCAATATGTGAGACAACCTCCATAAAACTTTGATATTTTTTGTCCATTTTATTGCAATATTTTGAAATATAGCAGATATACCATGAAATTTTGTATACGTTGTTTGTATGATAAAAGAAGAAAGTGTGCGGAAAATAGTAAGAATCGGTCCATGATTTCTCATAGCCCCCATACAAATATATATATTCCCGAAATATGGCTTAATGATAAATAAATGCCTATAAAATTGGAATATCAAGACAAAATTCAGCAAAAATAAGTTTTATACAAAAACAAATCGCAAAACGAAATTTTTTTTTAGTTGGGGTCCATATAAAGTCTACTTCCAAAATTCACTTAAATACGTATAAAACAGATATACAGTGGCTCCATCGCATAATCGGACAAGTGTTTGTATGATATTTACGTTCTCTGAACTAAAACAAATCGTAATAATTTTAATTTATTTTTTGTTTTTATTATCACTCTACACTCTAATCTTTCCAAATATAAAAAAATATCAATATTCTCGATGATAACTGTAAATTTACATAGAAAAACAAAATTAACTCAATTTTTTGCGCTCAACGCATAATCGGGCAAAGTAAAACATCAATAATAAAAATGACAAAAGAGAACAATTAATACTTTGTGGCATATCCTTTGTTCTCAAGAACGGCATGTAAACGTTTTGAAATGGATTTTACCAAATTGGAGCATACCTCAGGTTCTATGGAGTTCCAAGCTTCCATTAACGCCGCCTTAAGCTGACTCAAAGTGTTAAATTGTTGTTTGTATACTCTTCTAGCTAATTCTTCCCAAAGATGTTCAATTACGTTGAGATCTGGGCTCTGTGCAGGAGTTTCTATAAGTTTGGGGCAGTTATGGATCAACCAAAGCTTTGCCACACCCGAAGTGTGCTTGGGATCATTGTCCTGGTAAAAAGCAAAATCATTCGCAATGCCTAATTTCTCGGCACTTTGCTTTACATTTTCCTTCAAAATGTTGAGGTAGCCAAATTTGTCCATTTTACTATCAATAAAATGCAAATTGCCCACCCCAGCACTCGACATGCAGCCCCAAACCATAACAGAGCCTCCTCCATGCTTAACAGTAGCTTTTGTATTTTGAGCATTAAATTCAGCATTTGGTTTACGCCACACAAACATCTTGCCATCTGAACCATGTAAATTGAATTTGCTCTCGTCAGTGAACAGAACCTTGTAACGAATAAAAATTATCAGCAAAAATGTATTTTAAGATATCTTTACACCAAATTACCTTATTCCAAAAATCTTCTGTTTTAAGCAAATACTCTTTAGCAAATTTTATTCTCTTGTTTTTATTCTTAGGGCTAATAAATGGCTTTTTTCTGGCAACTTTACCATGGTAGTTATATTTGTGCAATGTATTACGAATAGTATTTAAGCAAACATCTTTTCTACTACTGTTTTTTAAAGATATTTTTAGTTCTTTTGCAGTTGTAAACGGATCTTGTTTGATTTCCTTCAACAAAGAACGCTCTTCACGATCAGTTAATATTTTGCCCTGACCTTCTCTACTTTTATTAGCTATCCTAAGCTCATCACGGAATCTCTTAATAACGTCGTGGACAGTAGACTTGCTTCTTCCAACTAATTCAGCAATTTCTCTCACTGTTTTACCTTCAAGATTCAATTTCACTATTGTCTTATTTCGACAGTAGATTGCTTTCCCTTAGGGGCCATTTCTAATAGATTTTTACCTATTGTTAGAACTAGAAATGTCTGCCAATAAATGCAAGTTATGACTAAATGTGACAAAAAAAGTTTTGAAGTGCATATTTGTAAAGTAACGGTATTTTTATTATTGATGTTTTACTTTGTCCGATTATTGTCTTATTTCGACAGTAGATTGCTTTCCCTTAGGGGCATTTCTAATAGATTTTTACCTATTGTTAGAACTAGAAATGTCTGCCAATAAATGCAAGTTATGACTAAATGTGACAAAAAAAGTTTTGAAGTGCATATTTGTAAAGTAACGGTATTTTTATTATTGATGTTTTACTTTGTCCGATTATGCGTTGAGCGCAAAAATTGAGTTAATTTTGTTTTTCTATGTAAATTTACAGTTATCATCGAGAATATTGATATTTTTTTTATATTTGGAAGGATTAGAGTGTAGAGTGCAAATAAAAACAAAAAATAAATAAAAATTATTACGATTTGTTTTAGTTCAGAGAACGTAAATATCATACAAACACTTGTCCGATTATGCGATGGAGCCACTGTATATAATGGTAAATGGTTAAAATTTGACATAAATAATCTTTATAGGCAAATAAATTGTTGTACTAAATTTTATGGTGGTCGGCCCAGAATTGGTCATAGCTCCCATACAAGGACCACATCTGAAAAAGACATTTATCCCTATATACAAGGTGGCGCAAAAGTAAACTTCCGATGTTTTTTGGATGTAATTAAAAAAAAATGAAAAACTTTGATTCTTGTGGATTATTTTTATTTTGTCTTTTAATTTTTTTTTACATCAAGTCGAGAATATGATGTCATGTAAATGGCCGCCGCCACAGTTGATTGTCATTTGAGGCATTTATGGCATTTTCCATCACTTTGGCCAAAACTTCCGGCGATAGGTCCTCACATTCTTGACGGATATTGTCTTTAAGAGCTGCAAGAGTGTGACGCTTGTTGACATAAACCTGCGACACAAAAAGAAGCCTGGAGCGGTCAAATCAGACGATCTTGCTGGCCAGTAAAAATCGCCAAAACGAGAGATTAGGCGCCCGGGAAATGCATCCTTCAGCATATCGGTTGTGGCACGTGCAGTGTATGCCATTGCACCGTCCTGTTGGAACCACATGTTTTCCAATCCCAATTCATCAAGTAGCGGCAAAAAATATCGTGGATCATTGCTCTGTAGCGCTCACCATTCACAGTAACCGTTTGGCCCGCGACGTCTTCTAAGAAAAAAGGTCCGATGACCCCTCCAGCGAAAACACCACACCATACAGTGACAGTTTGCTTATTTACGTTTTGCATTATTTGAGTTGTTTATAGTAAACACATTTCTCAAATGGTTAACAAATAAAGTCCCCTTCTCGGAATCATTTCTAGCCCAGTCTCCAGTCGGATTTCGCAGAGGAGGCTTTCCTCTAACTGGTCTTTTTAAACCTCGTGCCGCCTTCCATAACGAATAGTCAGATTGTGGGGTACTATCAAGACCCTCCAAGTAAGATTTAAGTGAAGCCATTCTTTGGGTTTCTAAGAAATTTCTTAGTATATCTCTGCATACCCGTAGCCTAGCTTTCAGTTCAGGAGACTTGTGAATTCGCCACTCTCTTCTAACTCTTCTTTTTTCTGACAGGAGATGATCGAGCTCAGCGAAATAAGTTCTATTTGTCCCACTTCTGCACTCAACGTCGTATGTGGAGGCGTGATGTACAGCTCTTCGTATGTCCTCAGTAAACTTGCCAATCGACCCATCAATATCCTCGGTAGTTCTCAACACTACATTTTCCGTGCAGTGGGAACTTAAATACTTTTTATACTTTATCCAACTTACTCTGGTTTTAGATATGTCCCAAAATGGAGAGCCATTCCCTTGAAGGAAACGCATTGAAATAATAGAAGGAGAGTGATATGAAGACAAGTCTAATGAAAGCTCCACTTGTATCGATTCTACAGGGATATTTTTCACTACTCCAAAGTCAATAACATCGGGAATCTTCCGTCGGTCCGTCGGCCAGTAGGTGGGATGCCCGCTTGAGAGTACATCTAATCCCATTTTGGCAATGGTGTTGAAGAGTTCACGACCCTTCGGGGTCACCAGACGTGAACCCCAAAAAGTGTGTTTGGCGTTAAAGTCACCAGCAACTAAAAATCTAGCTCCAAGGGAATTGAAGAAGCTGTAGTATTGGTGTTCTTTTATTGAAAATCGAGGCGGCGAATAAATTGATGATAAAACAAAATTGTATTGACTGAATTCAATACAAATGTTTGTTGCTTGTAGGTAATCCTCACATATGCTGTTTATTAAATAATGTTTTATTCTGTTCTTTATAAGAATTGCCGATCCTCCACATGCTCTTCCGCGGGGATCTTTAGTATCATACAACACGTAGCCACTAATTTTGAAGTACGCTGTCGCCGTCAAGTGAGTTTCAGCAATCATCATGACATCAATCTGCTTATCCATGAGGAAGTGTTCCAGTTCGTTTTTATGTTGGCGGAGGCCGTTCGCATTCCAAAAACAAATTTTTAAACAAATCATTTCTTTAAAATGGCTTGTAAGATAGTGGATTGCATTTTCAGCATTTCCTGCATCATGGATGTCATAGTGGTCGTAAAAGTGTTCATGGTTTGGACAAGTGTCTGCAATGTAGTCTCTAGAGTGTTAATATTAGGCTCGTAATATTGTGATTTAGGTGCCTGCTCCAAACCTGGCATATTAGATTTAACGACGTTTGCGTAAGAAACTTGTCTAGAACTAGGCGCGTTTACATGACTAGTGGACCGTAATAATTGAGGGAAATTGTCACTCGATGCTAAATTTGGCTGTTGAGGATGATTAGGCAATACTGACGTCTTGTTGGTTCTTATGCCTTTCAAATGAGTGTAAATTGGACAACCTCTATAATTTGCGGTATGATTTCCTCCGCAGTTACTGCATTTTTTGATTTTTGAGTCAGTTCTCGACTTATCGCATTGAGCAGTTGCATGTAGCTCCCCACACGCAACACAAACTGTCGGCAATTTACAGTACGCCTTGGTGTGACCAAATTCTTGACAGTTGAGACACTGGACGGGTCCCTGACGCTTATGTGGTTCTTCCACGGTGATTCTACGATGCAGAAGGTACATCAGATTGTAGATGGGATGGGACTCGTTTTTCTTTAAGACAACATCTCCAGGTTCCAATTCTACCCTGAACATGGGCTCCTTCAAATCTTGTACCAAAATTCGCTGTAAAGACCGTCGACTGATACCCATTTGCGTGGCACGTCGTCTGGTTGATGTCGACGGCGCTTCCATGACATCCTCGGCTACAGCAGCAATATTCTCTGCAGAACGGCTAGTCCGGGGTCTGTCACGCCTGGCAGCATCTCGTGTTGTGCCAGTCTCTTCGAGGCGAGCGGCTAAACGTTGCACAGTGGCGCCATTTGAGTTTTTTCGTTGCAAAAATCATATCTTTAGAACCCAATAAGATAATTGAACAGTTTAAACAGCATCTGATAGATAACTGTTCAGCCTATGAAATGAGCGTTTGGAAAGGGTGCTATGCTTTGTAGGGGCCTACTTATGGGTTATCAAAGTTAAAATTAGTAGAAAAATCAATTTTTTGGTAACTAAAAAAATTATTTTTACATTTTTAGATTGTTTTTATTTTTTTCTTTAGGGTTTTATGTTTTAAATTATTACCCAACAAATTAAAAAAAAGAAGATCGGCCCATAATTTGTCATATCTGCCATATAAGAACCATTTCCAAAAAAGAAATAAATTCGGGTCAAAAAATATTCTTTTCGGATTTAACCCATATTCGGCCCATATTTTATAATCATGATATATATCGTTGGAAAGGTATTTTTAATACCTTTTATTTAATGTATTACAAATTATCAATATATTTTCAACTTTACGGGCCCGCCCCCTCGAAAATAGGCGTGACCGCCAACAATTTTTTTTTGCTGGCATCTCTAAAAGCCCTATTTGATGAAGTTTTTTTTGAGCAAAATCACTAAAACCGAATTGTACCCCTTTTTTATACTCTGTTAAGTTACACTCAAGATTATTATGAACATCAGACAAACTCTGTAAATTATGGTAAGAATTGGTAATTAAATCAATTAAAAATAGTGAAAATTAGACAAAATTTCAAAATATTTAACATAAATTATGTTGGTCGTAAAATTGTCTTTCAAACAATATATAAAATACAAATAAAATTTGCACTAAGACTGAATAGAAAACACAGAATAAGGATATTCTAGTCCTTTAACCAGTGTAGTTTTTGTATTTCTTATTACGTTTAGGTGGAGGGTATTTAAGATTCGGTACAGCCGAATATAGCACTCTTGTTTCTAATTGTGTTTGTGTACATTTAAATAAATAAAGGCTCGTTATACATATTTTCTTCAAACTACTTGACACTTTTATTTTGCAATTAAAAAGAATCCGGCTTATTTAAAGGAAATAAACCACCATTTTTAAAAGGTAAAAACTTAACAATATTTAAAAGGTAAAAACGTTACAATATCTATATATATAAAATTGAATGTGTGTTTGTTTGTATGAACCTTATAGGAGACCAAACCTCTGGACCGATATTTTTGAAATTTTCACAGCATTTAACTGAGACTCTGGTGTGTTTAATAGGGTACTCTTTTTGACCACGCCCACATTTTCGCCTGCTTTTTTAAAATATTGTAATTGGAGGCCAAACCCTTGTACCGATCTGCCTGAAATTTTCACAGGCTATATGAAGTTTTGATTGTACAAACGGGGGTGGCACCGCCCATATAACCCAAAAATTTAAATCGCCATATTTTGGGCATTTTTTGACCTACATGGCATAATTAGGAATACGTACCAGAAGAAAAGTGGGTGGGACACGCCCCTTTTTAGGGAAATGAAAAATCGTAATATAGTCTTAACTACTGGACCGATCGTCATTAAATTTTCACAATATGATATTCTTACGAAATAATAAATTCTTGACTATGTAAGTGGACAAAGGGGCATGACATCGCCTACTGAAATGCATCGCTTATATGACGCGCTTCAGTATCCTATTATTTTTCCATATGGAGAAGATGGATATCACTTTAAAATGCATCAAATCAATCAAGCAACCCGTAAGGCCGTTAATTATCCTGTTGAGTTCTTAACTTCACTCGATGTGCCAGGCTTTCCACCACATGTGCTACAACTTAAAATTGGAGTGCCAATTATTTTACTGCGTAATATTGATCACCACGGCTTTCAATGGCTCTCGACTTGCAGTAAAAAAAAACTGAGAAATAATTTAATAGAAGCGACCATTATAACAGGAAAACAGATGTACTTTTGCTACGCATTCCAATGCTACCAACAGATTTACCATTCGATTTTAAAAAATTTTTTCCTGTTCGATTAGCATTTAAGATGACTGTTAACAAAGCTCAAGGCTGATATCGCGTGTATATGTGTTTGCTCCTGATGGACAAACTAAAAATATTGTATATCTAAAGCATTGCAAAAAAACATTAAAGCTAAATAAATAAATGTTTGTAAATATATAAATACGTTTTATTTTATTTTATAACGAGCGAAGCACACCGGGTTTAGCTAGTAATATATATATGTATGCAGTTCTGATATTCAGCCGGTTCAGACCGGTTCCCTCGAACCGGTTGTTAAAATTTTAAAAATTTTCCGTACCGGTTGTTGCATATTCACCATTATCGTGAAAAAACTTTCACATGAAATTTGTTCCCTTTTATTTTTTAACATTGAATTTTAATAGGAAAAATGCGAATAGGGAACAAATTTCACGTGAAATTTTTATTCACGATAGGGGTGATTATGTTTTTTGCTTTAACGGTTTTATATATTGTGTATTTATCAAGGTGATATAGTCTCGGCAACAAACACAATATTGTTCAGTTGTTCATTGTCCAAACGTCCAAACAAATGATTTTATTTTGGTCATACGTTGGATTCTTGGATAATGATGTTTTCGATAGCGTTTTCTTCAATCTTTTGAGAAAAAAATAAAACAATTTTTTTGACTTTTATTTTGCAAAATCAAAACTATTTTTTGTTAAAAACGTAACTTTTTTTATTAAACGAAAGTTTATATCATTTCCTTCAAGAGGCTTGTGGTCTGTTACTGGGATGCGACTTTAAAATTTTCGCTATTTTTATCAAAATTTGGCAAAAATATAATTTTTTAAGCGAACCGGTTTTTAATTGTTTCGAGTATCACCATTGTATGTATGTATATAATTATGGATGCAACAAAGGTGAAGGGTATATAAGATTCGGCATAGCCGAATATAGCACACTTGTTAATCATTTGTTAGATACATATACATATGAGGAAATATTCGATTTCCCATTTCGTTTACATAGATCAGAAAATTAGTAGTATTCTAAGACGATTTTACAATGACATCCCGCCAATCTGTTGAAAGTATAAAAAATCATAAAAACCATTGCCATTATCACACAGACTTTAAATATATGTAACATTGTGAATTTAAGTCTTCCTCGATCCATGGTTTTATGTAGCCTTTTGGCTTAGAAGTGTCTTAAAAATATATGAATTAATTTTTAATTCAGCAGAAATTAATTAGTTAATTAGTGTTTAGTCTGAAAAGCACTTTAACGGACATATTTCAATTCCTTAAAAATATTAGTATACAGGCATGTGATGGAAATATTCAAATTCAATTCTGTGTGGATAGATCGTTAATTTCTCATACCTTTCATATAAGGACTACTTTCGCTAATTCGTTTTACGTGCATAAATCTCTTACATATGTAAAATGGGAGAACAATCCTGTATCATTCTATGAACAGTGGAGAGCACAAATGAGTACATGTTTGTGACTTGTGCACATTTTATTACATAAAATTAAATTAATAAAAATAGTTTAAATGTTTTTTGTCATTTATTTAGCTTTAACACTAAACTAAATAAATTGCAATAGTAGTAAATTTGGGCACAAAAATATTAAAGTTTACCACTAACTTTGTATGCGTTTTCTTTGCTTAGTTTGACATTAATTTAATTGCATGAATAGAAGCTGCCAAAAGCTATGGAGGACAATATTCTTGCAATGACAAAAATTAGCTATTCTACGCGAGTAATATCTAAACAACTTAAGTGGTCATAAGAGTAAAAAAGGCATAAATACATATGCATACATATGCGGTCGCACGTCTCATTATATGTAGGTAGGTAGGAAGGCTAGTGTGAGTCACCTCACACCCTCACCCAGAGACCAATATGGTACATTGCCATGCCTTGGATAGGAAAAGAAGTAATAGAGAAGATGATACGTGCATAAATCTCTTACATATGTAAAATGGGAGAACAATCCTGTATCATTCTATGAACAGTGGAGAGCACAAATGAGTACATGTTTGTGACTTGTGCACATTTTATTACATAAAATTAAATTAATAAAAATAGTTTAAATGTTTTTTGTCATTTATTTAGCTTTAACACTAAACTAAATAAATTGCAATAGTAGTAAATTTGGGCACAAAAATATTAAAGTTTACCACTAACTTTGTATGCGTTTTCTTTGCTTAGTTTGACATTAATTTAATTGCATGAATAGAAGCTGCCAAAAGCTATGGAGGACAATATTCTTGCAATGACAAAAATTAGCTATTCTACGCGAGTAATATCTAAACAACTTAAGTGGTCATAAGAGTGAAAAAGGCATAAATACATATGCATACATATGCGGTCGCACGTCTCATTATATGTAGGTAGGTAGGAAGGCTGGTGTGAGTCCCCTCACACCCTCACCCAGAGACCAATATGCTACATTGCCATGCCTTGGATAGGAAAAGAAGTAATAGAGAAGATGAAATAAAAGCTAAGTAAAAGATAGGAAAAGAATATTAGAGTATGAAGAGAGAAAAGAGAAACCTGACCAAATCCTACTCAGACATATGTCCTCCACTTGTGCGACCAGCACCCAGTCTACTGCCGCGTAGCCAGGCCATTCCCATTACGAATCCCATCAGACTCTCCAGCCCACAGCTCGAGACATCCCCTAATTCGCCGAAGAATCTACTACCCAGCCACCTCAGCCTACTGCCCTACAACCTGGGACAATTACACAGAATGTGCTCAACCATCTCCAGCTCATTTGGGTCCTCGCATAATCTGAACATATCCGACAATTCGGATCCTATTCTCAGCGCCATCCTGCCTATCATGCAGTGGCCCGTGATAATGCCCATCATGGTCCTAACGCAGACCCTACTCCTGCCCAGCAGCAGTCCGAATCGGACTTCCTAAGCACCAGCCACAGCGTCCGTGACACTTGGCAGTCCGTTCGGTTTCCCCAGGATTAATTGGTCGCACTAAAGGCCGATTCCATAATATAAGCCTATAGGAGGCCCAACCACCTCCATACGGTTATTAACCTCTGTCTCTGAGCCCACTCTTGTCAGCTCATCAGCCACCTCATTACCGGCGATGTCCGAGTGACCCGGTAGCCAGCACACCCTAACCGTATATTCCTCTAAGGCTTCCCCTAGAGCCCTCCTACAACTGTCAACTATTTTGGAGTTCACATAACAGCCCCGTATGGCCAAAAGGGCTGTCCACATAAATCGTGACCTCCGAACCTTTGTCAATATTATCCCTCATCAGTTCCACGGCCCACAAGCTCCCCAGAACTTTCGCCTGATAAACACTACAGTCGTCAGGAAGCCTATATGACATTATGATGTCCAGATTTTCAATAAAGACCCCCCCGCTCGTGCCGCTCATCCTTCTGGCTGCCATTCCTATTACATACTGCTCCATGGGCAGAAGCACGTCTCATTATAACACAAATGAAAAGAGAAAAGTGTTTAATCGAAAGATGTTTCTATAGCAATAGGCAAACCTGTTAGTGGATGGACAGCAAGATGAGTCCTTTGCAATATTGGTTACATATCAGCAGTAAAAAAATATAAATTTCATTGTCGATAAAAAATGTTAAGGCACGGTTAAAGTTTACCAGAAAGCACACAAACTGGACAGTAGATGACTGGAAACGTGTAATCTGGTCAGATGAATCCAACTTTAATTGCTTTCAATCCAAAGATAAACAATATTGCTTCCGTCGAACTGCCCAAATAATTCGAAGACACCATGTAACATGAAAGGAACGTCATGATATGGGCTTGCTTTACATGGCACCTCGGACCACATCAAAGAATCGACGGAATCCTGGTGGAATTATATTGCCATGTCACGGAATTTAATTCCGTTCGGAAGTGGAATTAATTCCGTTGTTTGCTTCAATAGAAAAAGTAAAACGAAAAAAATTTTCGGAATGAAACCACTTTTAATTTGCAATGTGGAATTGTAATTTTAAGCATTTCTAGTTTTCATTCCGAAAAAATTGAGTGAAAATATTTGGCCCAATTCACCAAACTTAGTGAGAAGTCCTAAATTTGGCCCCAGGGCCAAATAAGTAAATTGGCTGGAAACAGTTTTTTGAAAACTTTGTTCTACAAAAAACTAGCGCCCAAAATTAAATGTACATGAGGTTGTAGCTAAGGTGGCCCGCTATAACACACAATTCACCAAACTTAGTCAGAAGTCCTAAATTAGGCCCCAGGCCCAAATAAGTAAATTGAGTAAATTGGCTGGAAACAGTTTTTTGAAAACTTTGTTCTAAAAAAAACTAGCGCCCAAAATTAAATGTACATGAGGTTGTAGCTAAGGTGGCCCGCTATAACACCCAATTTACCAAACTTAGTGAGAAGTCCTAAATTTGGCCTCAGGGACAAATAAGTAAATTGAGTAAATTGGCTGGAAACAGTTTTTTTGAAAACTTTGTTCGACAAAAAACTAGCGCCCAAAATTAAATATATATTAAAATTTTCAAAAGGCACATTACATATGTATATTTTTTAAAAATTTAAATATTTTAGCTTTATATAAAATTAATTAAAAATTATAAACTTACTTTGTTATCTTCACGGTGTTCTAAAATTCGCCAGTTGCGGTTGTTCTAAAAACATGGAAGCTTGGTAACACCTATCTCGAATGAAAAACACTCATTTATATTTTATCGGTGAGAGAGGATTTTTTTACTCTCTTTAAATTTGAGTGAAAAAAATACATTGTTATCTACTTTGTTATGTTCACGGCGATGTATAATTTCTAAGATTTTTTTTTCAAAAGACTACTAACTTTTTTATGTGTTTGATTTCTTGAATTATAAAAATTGAGATGAGAATGAAGATTTCTTGAATTATAAAAATTTTCCGATCCAACAAATTCTTCAAATTCTTAATGCCAGCCACAGCAATTCACTTTAAAAAATTTGAATTCTTTGAATTTTTCTTTAATGCTTTTGCTGAGCTAAAAACTGTGAACGTTTGTAGTGCTGAAGTTAAGCAAGTCTTATTTTCGTTGTAGTGCTTGTGTTTTTTATAGTGTACAAAGTGTGCACAATATAAAAAAACAAATACATACATACATACAGTGGGGAGCAGAGGTGTGTACATGTTCTTATTTTCTGCATTTGCAGGTGCATAAAAATGGTAATAACAAAGCGATTTAAATTATTACTTTTTTATTTTATTTATTATTTAGTGGATTACAATAATGATCTTAAAACAAGACAAAAAACTACGTATTCAGGGAACAAACTAAATTAAATAAAATTAAATCTTATGTACTCAGTTTTGCACTTTCAGGAAAAAAAACAAAAACTTTTAAATTTTTAGTACTTAGTCCACAGCCCTTTATTTTTTAATACACTATTTATGCGATTGGGCATACTTTCAACCACCTTTTGGATAATTTCATGTGGAATTCTCTGCCACTCCAGCTCCACACGTTGCCACAACTCAGCGAAGTTCGACGGAGCTGTTCGATACTGTCCCAACCGTCTTTTCACAATTTACCACAAATTTTCAATTGGATTGAGGTCGGGACTTTGCGGAGGCCACTGCATCAATTGAAATGTTTGCCCATTCAACCATTCCTTAACGATTTTCGAGGTGTGTTTTGGGTCTCCATCCTGTTGAAACACTACTTCTTACTCAGGGTATGCGCTCAGATCTACAAAATCGGGAAGTTGAATCTGCAATATTTTTAAATAGTCTTCTTTTCTCATGATTTCATAAATTTTTTGTAATCTACCAACATGCCACAATGTAAAGTAACCCCAAACCATGATGATGATTTACAATCTGTTTAACATGGTGTCGTTGTATATTCTCCCGCTGTCGACGCCAATAATACTTTTTACCGTCAGATTGATATCGGTTAAACTTGGATTTATCTGACCATATTACGCTTTTCCAGTCATCAACAATCCAATCTTTGTGTAGTCTGTCGAATTTTAAACGTGCTGAAACATTTTTATCTGACAGTGCTGGTTTAGGGGTTTTTACAGCTGAGATGTATCCAATATTGTGTAGCGCTCTTCTTGCTGTACATCGGCTAACATTTTTATTTATTGCTCAGGAAGCTTCTTTTAGGACTAAAGACGTGTCTGCTCTCATTTTTCTCATTATAGGGCGTGCATCTCCATCAGATAATAATCGTTGGCGACTGAAAACCTGTCTTTAGGAGCTACATTTCGCCGTTTTAACACTCTTAACAACTACTGATTGGCTTATATTAAGCTCTTTTGTAATCATACGTGACGAGGAGTCATCCTTTGTTTTATTTATTATCAAATTTTTCACGGCTATCGATAGTTTCTTAATTTTTCAAAAAATATTAACTTTTACTTTTTTAAATTAAAAAAACGAAGTTCTTGGAACACGCTTTCAAACTAAAATTCATACTGACAAAATTAAAGATTGCAGCAACAAATTTAAAAACTTAATTTCAAATAACGGTAAATCAAAAAATGATTCAAAAATTTGGTTGATAACAAGTGTGAGCAAAACTGAGTACATACAAGTTGTTTTGTTATTTAAATTACAATCTTGTTTTATTGGGCTTTTATTTCTCTTATTAAGAATTATGTAAAGAACTAAATAAGAATTAAAATAGAAAAAGAAATTTAAAAATCGCTCCATTATTACCATTTTTATGATCTTTACAATGCAGAAAATACAAACATGTACTCACCTCTGCTCCCCCCTGTATATACGACACAACAATCCCTGCTAGCAATTGGAAGTTTCTTTCATCGTCCATCGTCAAAGGCGTTACGTCTTACTCACTTCCAGACGTTAATTGGAAGATAACAATAACAATTTACATTGCAGTCGTCTTTTAGTCAACCAGACGATGTTTGGAAGATTGTTTGTTGTTTACAACACCAGCCGAAAATGATATGTCCCGTTATAAAGGAAATGAAAAGAATGCAAAAAAGAAGTTTTCGACATCATTGAAATTAGTTTTATTTTGTCATTTGCTGTGGTCGGTCAGTGGTAAAGTGTGGTTTTGTTTTGTTATTGTTGTAGTTTTTACATATTTGTTATCCCATAGTCAATATGAGTGTATTATCTGTAAAGGCAAAAAAAAAATCAAAAGAGAGGCGACTTCTTGAAGTTAAGCAGAAGTGACTTTTTGAAGTTACGCTGAAGTGACTTCTTGAAGTTACTTCCGGGGGGTACAACTTCTCAATACGGAAGACGCTTCTACGATCAGAAAATGGTATCGCAGAAGATGAGTTTCAACTTCTTAGCGTGACTTCTGAGTCACTTCCGCAATAGAAAATGTTGGCAGGGAAAGAGAACTGTAACACAAGCAAGCACTACAACCAGGGTTGTCAGATTTTTTTGAGCTTCGTCGCCAAAACGGATGTAAAAAATCGCCAAAATTCGCCAAAATCCGATTTTGTTCAGTTTTTAATTTTTTTATTATTTAAATGAAATAAATTTTGTTTACACAAAAAAACCTAGTTCAATTTTTAAGTCAAAAATCGCCAAAAAAATTTTTTTTTAGTTTTTGTTAAATTTTTTTTTATTTAACTCATTAATTGTTACTTATTAAACAATATTTTAGTAAAACATATACACATTTATATCCGTTTATGTATTTTGTACTATTTAAAAAATTTTAAAACTTTGTTAAAAGAGAGTTTTAAATTACATAAAAATGGAGGTCATATTTAAAAAAAAGTAAAATTAAGTAGATAAGTATAAGAGTTCGTAAACTTCATCCTCAGCGATTTCATTACTAGAGTCTTGACTTTCATACATAGTTGAGTTGAATTTTTTTATCATTTCATTAGTCGGTGTAAACGAATTGCAGCATAATTTGTTTACGTTCATATGATTATTATTATTATTCTCAATAGAGCGTCTAAAAGCTCATATTGAATTTTATTACTTAGTCGAGTTTTTGTACAATTCATTATTGGAAAGACCCTTTCAACGCAGACATTACTCGTTGGAACTATCAATATAGTAAGAACGGCCAAAGATATTTCCTTAAAATGGTACGTACCTGCTGTATCGTGATAATCAAACACTTTTGGCCAAATTCAAGTAAATTTGTTGGAATTTCGTTATTAAAATAATTATTTCAATTTATGAACGGAAGTTTTCCCTATCGCTACATTTGGATCCCAAAAAAACAGAAGGGAAAAACAAGACTCCGTATCAGACACAACAAAACATTTTTACAGTGTACCATTCATCCCAAAACTCACAGAGACGAAAACATTAAAGAAAATAATAACAGATGACAAAGCAACAATTGCATACAAATCAAACAGCACATTGCGAAAGCTATTTACGAATAACAAACCAAAGATGGACAAACTGAAAACAGACAATGTTGTTTACGAAATAAAATGTGAAGGAAACGAGGGGGAGATGTGCAATTTGGTGTATATTGGTACAACAAAAAGAATGCTGGGTACGAGAATCAACGAACATAAAACAGATATAAGAAATGGAAAAATATCGACGGCACTTTTACAGCACGTAAAAGAGTGTAATCATGTGGCAGATTTTGAGAATGTTAAAATATTAGATATAGAAAGGAAGGAAAACAAAAGGTATACACTGGAGAGTTTACGCATACAACAAAAAATAAGAACAACAATGAATACGAAAGAAGACAAAGACAACACGAAACTTCAATACTCCTCTGCAATTAATAATTAAATCAGTTCTGTGATATTAGCTTTAAGTTAAACTTGACTTAAGTTTTGTGTTCGTGTATTGTAAATTATATTTTTATTAATTATTTGATTATTTATACCAAAATTCTGTTCGTGATGTCCCGTTTTTTAGTTATAAGTAACTAATTAATAATAAAAATTAATATACAATAATAATAAACATTAAAGCTGTAAGTAAAACTTAGTCTATAAATTAAAGCTATGTAATAAACCAATAAATTTTGTCACTAGATTATTTAGAACGAGACCCCTGAAGAAGTTAGAATAAAACTAACGAAACGTTGGGAAAATAAAATAAAAATAAGAATCGAACAAGTTTTTTATTTACGTTTGGAAACAAACATTTGACCAAATTAGCCTGAAGGAAACTCCTTAACAATTATGTTAATTTTTAAATTTTTGATAATTTTTAGTTAAGCTTGAGTTCATTAAATTTTTCTGGAGGTAGGAATTGTTTTTACAGCATGACATCTTATTAAAATTTTATTGATAATTTTTCTTGGCTGAGCTGGGGATCGAACCTTCTTTCATCAGAATTCTTTGAGTTCTAACCTCTGCACCACTGCGGTGCCTGCTAGCCAACAGTCAATAATGAAAATTAAATTTAATGAACTCAAGCCTAACTAAAAATTATCAAAATACTAAAATTTATAACGTGGTAATAAGTCCCTTTTACAGTTGAGAAATTGAAAGACAGACAGACGAAGTTTGTAGGCGATAGGAAGAGTGTGCGGTAGACCTCTACTGTACTGGGCCAAGGCATATTTATTATAATCAATATGCCTTGGTCCAGTACAGTAGAGGTCTACCGCACACTCTTCCTTTATTATAATCAATATGCCTTGGTCCAGTACAGTAGAGGTCTACCGCACACTCTTCCTCTTCAATACATCGCCTACAAACTTCGTCTGTCTGTCGTTCAATTTCTCAACTGTAAAAGGGGACTAAGCAAAACTTTGTTTACATTTTTTGTTGTGGTTTATCATGCACGTGTATTTTTTATATGATTCTACATGTACATGCACGTGACATATGAAAAAAATGTTGCTGTTACACTAATTTTGCGGGTCATTTCCACTGTTTTCTTCTTCACATACGCATACTTATTTTATATCAACTCTGTTACGGAACAATTATAACTATAGATTAGAGCAACAGGGATGGAAAATTAAATATTTATTGTCATAAAAATAAATTTTATTAAGAAACACGGAAACTTAATACACATAACTGCAAATATTACATACATACATATATATTTAACAATAAAAATTTAACAAGTAAAATCAGGCGAACTCATTGATTTTTTATATATTCAGCAACGTGAATTCAAGTAATTACCGCATTCGTGATCGAATAAGCTATCGTATCGAAAAATGATTTCGATATCGAAATTATGATAAAATGTACTAAATTTCTTGCTCGATATCGAATGCCATAATCTCAAATAAGAAAATTACAATCAATTTTACTCGATATCCACTACGGTACTTTGGCCCCAGGCGAATTAAATCAGTTATTGGAAGGTATTATTGATTCCGCACGGAGAGAAAAACTAAGCGGAAAGAACTATCGATCGATATGTTAACTTTAATTATTCATTTCTGCGATATGTCCATGGTGTAACTATACAAGGTGAGTGCAGTAGCCCAGCTGAGTGACTTTGTGTACAATTTACTTATGTCAAAAGTAATAAATTTTGAAGTATTTTTGACAGTAGTACATTATTTTACACAAACAAAATGCCTGTTTTGTGTTGTATTTGTTGTCGATTTGCACTCACCTTGTATAGTTGCACCATGGACATGTCGTAATACCGACTGTGTAGAGATGATACCGCAAAAACGAAAAATACCGCAGCAACGGAATGAATAATTTCAAATTATGCTTCCGCACAAAAAAATTTTCCGTAATCGCTGAACGGAATTAATAATTCGACCCATTATGTCCCAATTTAGACGCCGCAATTCTTTCAGCAAAATTGATTACCTTTTAGACATAGGGGTGAGGGGAAGAGTACACACTCGTTTGTATTAGCAATTTTTGTTCTTGTTAGTCCCCTTTTCCACAGGCAAATTTTTATTTGGCAAATTCTGAGTTTGTAGGCGAGAGGGGTGCGAGGAAGAGGAACAAAACTTTGCCTGTTCAGAATTTGCGGTACACGCAAATTCTGCTTTGCTCTGTTCGTTGAAAACAATTTTGTTGACATTTTGTTTACAAACCTTTTGCTTTAATTTGTGCAAGTGAAATTTAATTTTTAATTTTTGCAATTTATATAATAAAATATATACACTTCTTCGAAAAATTCTTTAAAATGTAAACACTTTTGACGTTTCTTTCTTTCTTTTGTATTTTGATTCGCAAATTTGGCAAAGAAAAATTTGCTAGTGGAAAAGCAAGCGAAAATTTCAAAAGAGAAAACAAAAAATTTGCCAAATAAAAATTTGCCTGTGGAAAAGGGGACTTACATAAGAATGAGAGAGAAACACGTATTCGTATACAAATTTGTGTCTACTCTCACTCAAATAAAAATACGAGTGATTTAAGCAATAAATGTGTGCTGTGTAAAATAGAAGAAATAATTGCATAAAATGTTTCTACAAAATTTGCGTCGTCTAAATTGGGACTGTACATACATATATGGGGTTTAACATAAAAACGTTCGGACGAATATTTTTTATATGAGTACTTTCGTTTGAGTTTACAACTTTTAATATCAGATGCATGCAAAATTATACCTTTATAAAGTGTTTGGACATTTTTTTGTATGGAGTTTAACTTATTAAATATGCCCTTCACTTACATAATATTGTTTTTATTCTTTTATTTGAATACAATTTATTGGCTTAAATCAAGACCGTGACACTAGCTTGGATTTAAATTTTTTTTTTTACATTTTATTAACTTCTATACCTAAAAATTAAAAAATTGTTGCCCGCTCCCTTAAGGCCCAACTATAATATGCATATGCTAGCTTAAGCAAACGTGCGAACACATATAAATCGTATGTAGCAAACTATAATGTACTTAACGAAACTTTTCGTTAAGTTTTTCAACTGTCATTTGCTTAAGCAAAAAGCGAAACTGATCGCACATTCTGTACGGAATCAGCTGTTTGTTGTTGTTTGTTTGTGTTTTGAACAAAATGGAAGAAAATATATTTATTTTAAATTTAATAGAAAATGCGGAAAAATAAGTGCCTTTACAATAAAAGGGACCCTTTTTATTTTAACAAAAATGTCTTTCTGTCGCGGTTTATTTCTCTGACAGAACAAGATCGTCTTCTTCTTTTACAGTGTAGTTCACTTATTTCTTTTGATGTGCACAGGCCTTCAAGCGCTAACTTTAATATTTTTATATTATTTAAATTTTTAAGTTTTTTCTCCATGTTTGCAAACACAATACGAAAATTAACAAAACATATGTAAACGTTTATTATTATTTACAATGTAGTGCTGCCACAGCTGTACATTTTAGTACTTTTGCCGATAAATTAAAAAAAAGGGAAAATTATGCGTTTCTGGTACGAAGTTTTCTTTTAATTATAAAATAATATAATAATATTTATAAAATAATGGGTTTTCCAATAAGGACTTGACAACTTTTTTTAAATCGATTGTAACGTGTGCTGTGTGGCTTGTGGCACCGTCTTGTTGAAACCACATGTCATCCAAGTCCATGTGTTCCAATTCGGGCCAAAAATAATCGCTAATCATTGCGCGATAACGAAACGAAAAGTTTAAAACTTTTAAACAAAATTTGGTGTGAAAAGTGACGTGAAAGGGGGCGTGGCGTAAGAAATGTTTATTTTTACCTCGCCTGGAGTATATAATGTGTATACAATTTGAAGTAAATCTGTTAACTATATGGGAGCAATTACATAATTTTCAAAAAGTGGGCGTAAAAGTGGGTGTGGTAAAAAAAAGTACCCTATTAATCATACCAGAGTCCCAGTTAAATGCTGTGAAAATTTCAAAATATCGGTCCAGAGGTTTGGTGTCCAATTACAATATTTTAAAAAAGTGGGCGTAAAAGTGGGCATGGTCAAACAAAAGTACACAGGTATAAGGTACACAGTGCAGTATGAAAAATGGATTTTTCCACGCCCCTCCGCCCGCCGACCGAAAATAAAAAATCAGAGTTCACAGTGTCCCCCTCCTGAATATTCCCTGAAAATTTCATCAAAATCGGCCCGCCGTTTTGGAGTCCATACGTTACATACATACATACATCCTATTTTATATACATATGATTTTATTTGAAATATAGTCGTAGGTCTTAAAATGTCGCTAATATATGAGGTTACAAATGATTAATTTAAACAAGTAAGAATTTATAGTCGGTCAAGCACGACCGTATAATACCCTACACCCAGTATATGTATAAAACAGTTTTTCAGAAATGGGCGTTATATGGGAGATATAACCTATTGTTGACCGATATATATGTGTTAATCTTTATCTCGATACAAATACTTTTAAAAGATTTATGGAGGTTAAAGTGACTTACGTAGAGGGTCTTATATGGGAGTTTCGACTAATTATGGACCGACCATTATTAAATTAGGTGTCATTATTTCTGTATATAAGAAACTTATTTGTGTCAAATTTTAGTTGGATACCAACATTTTTAAGAAATTTATGATCGTTTAAGTGAATTTCGAAAGTGGGCCTTATATGGGAGCTACGACTAATTATGGACCGATCATAATAAAATTGTACCGTATTATTTGCATACATATGAAATATATTTGCGTTCAATATTATTTGGATACCAACATTTTTGAGAGAGTTATGCTCTTTATAGTGATTTTCGGAATTGGGCCATTTATGTGAAACATTTATGATCGGTAAACCCCAATTTCGGGAGGACATTTGTATGGGGGCCAGGCGAAATAATGGACCGATTTCCACCAGTTTTAATCCCATCCATCCTTGGGCCGAAAAAATATCACATACTAAATTTTATCAAAATATCTTCAAAATTGCGACATGTACTCTGCGCAGAACCTTTATATGGACAGCCAGCCAGAAGGACATCGTGAAATCGACTCAGAAAGTG
The DNA here is from genome assembly GCA_916048285.2 of Bellardia pandia. Lineage (NCBI taxonomy): Eukaryota > Metazoa > Arthropoda > Insecta > Diptera > Calliphoridae > Bellardia > Bellardia pandia. The sequence continues at coordinate 69,570,640 of OU696533.1, forward strand.
ATTCTAAGTCGATTGGTATACTTTAAGGTGGGTGTTGGACCAATATTTCTGGGCGTTACAAACATCAGCACAAATCCAATATACTCTCCAAAATACATACTTTTTATAAAATTTACCATAAATCTTAGTACATATTTCCTGTATTGTTGGCCTACGGAAAGATTTTCTCCTCCATAGATACAGAACACCGGATTCGCATAGTAAATATTTTCTGTATAAACTTTAAAGGTAAATAACTTGTAAACCATAAGAGAGCGGGCAACAATTTTTGAATTTTTAGTTATAGAAGTTAATAGGATATCTGTAAAATTTGAATTTTTAGTTATAGAAGTTGATATCCTACATCTGTAAAATAATTTTTAAACTCCAAGCTAGTGTCACGAACTTGATGAGTTCCATACATGTTAAGTACGAATATATTACATTGATAAAAAATAATTCTGTGTCAATACGAACATGTAAATGTTTCTTTTTACGTAAAATTCTGAAAATGTTTTAAATTTTCACAAAATTCGTGGGAGCGTTATATCTGTGTTGGGAGCATCAGATGCTTTTAAACATTAAAAAGTATTAAAAAAACAGCATTAACTTTTCCATCCCTGTGTAGTGACTTGCTGGAGAAAAATTTTCATTTACCAAAGTTTCGTGATTCGATTCGGTTGTAAAAAGTATTTTGCGTGTTTGTTATATTCGTTTTTGTAGACAAAGAAGCAAAAAAGTTTGCATAGATACATTCTTTACAAAATACCAAAAAAAGGAACACTATTAAAGCCATTGGAAAAGAAAACGACCCAGAGTATTTAAAGTGTTTTTAAGTGCATGTTCAATAGAAATACAGAATTTTCAAAACCTTTTGGATGGGTTTTAGAGGAATGAATAAAAATTGGAGCAAGGATTGTTTGGGACTTCGTCTACGAGTCAGCGGACTTCATCAAACGTGGAAGTGGTTACATCAAACTCCAGCTTTGCATGAATATTTGATCTCCGTCACAGCAGCCGACACAGCAGCATCGAAAAAGTGTACGTTTCATAAAAAGTGCTAAAGTCCAGTATACCCAATTGAACCACACTATAAACATTTGAATATACTATATTAAAATTTCGAACAAAAGAATTTATAAAAACAAATCAGTAGACACTTTTTAGATAAAATCAAAAACATTTATGTGCCTTAAATATATAGAAAATAAAAAATATATACATTCAGACACTAAAACATATTAATTAAAAAGAAAATATATAAATATTATTGTGACCTTAATAATTGTAAAGAATTTCAATCCATTTGCTTACATTGGGTTGATCACGCACACAGCCTAACATTTTACAAATACTACCCCTCACCGCCTGGGCGATTATCTGTAAATATAAATTCTCTGCTGTCTAAACATCAGTACTAAATTTTAAAGAATTACTTGACAACAAGGGAAGAGAATTGCTCCGAAGATTGTGTCGTTTTTGTATACCTACTCGTATTTAACAAAGTATATAAAAATCAAAACAAATATAGGAAAAATACACAAATGTTTTCAACTTTGTTCTTTGTTTTGATTTGGTTTACTTTTTTATGATCTTTTGTCTTCATAAAAAAACTCTATACGAATTCTAGTCAAAAGACCACAAAACAATAAAGGCTAAAAACAAATAATTGCGTCAAAATTGTTTGCCCACTAGTTAGCCCCCAATAGAGAAGTGGATGAAATCAACAACCTACTAAGTGCAAGACAACATATTAAAATTTATGTTTGAGTATCAATTTATTAATTTACACATACCTACGTCAGACGCAGCCAGTATATATATATAAACTGGAAGAAAAATACACCAGTTACTAACCTGTAAAGAATACAGACGGCAAAAATATATTTTTAGAACAACAACAACAGCGCTTTATATACAATCGCCCGATATGTTGACATTCAGTGCAATTCGTAGTAGCAGTTGCGCTCAATTGAGTACTATTTGCAGAATATTAGCAACATCGCAACGACACCAATCTTCTTTCTTTACATCTTCCGCATCGACAAGAACATCAATCGAAAACGATCGTAACAGTAGCTGCAATAGCAATAATGACGATGCAACCCGGAAGACGAGAAAAGAAACTAACAACAATAACGGCAGTTCTATAACTGATTCAGAGATTAAGAAATCTGTATTTATTTCGCAATCGTATGACATTTTCACCAATTTAGCATTGGAAGATTGGCTTTACAGGCATTTTAACTTTAATCGTCATCATGTTCTTCTTCTCTGGGCCAACGATCCTTGTGTTGTTATTGGACGTCATCAGAATCCATTTACCGAGGCCAATGTATCGAAACTGATCGAGAAGGGAATAACTTTGGCGCGCCGTAATAGTGGAGGTGGAGCTGTATATCACGATCGTGGTAATTTAAACTGTACATTTTTTACCCCACGAGAACGTTACAACCGTAAATATAATTTGAATATATTGACTCGTGCACTTTTTCGCGAATGGGCTATTAAAGCCGAAATAAACAGACGTGATGATATTATCATCAATGACAAAAAGGTAAGATGAACAATTAATAGTTCTATCAATGCATACTAAGTAAGAGAAGTTAGTCTATCCGCTAACACTTTGTACTGGAACCATCTAATCCATTAAAATCGAAATATCTTTAAAAATAATTATTTGATGATTATTAGACTTGAAAGCACTTTAATTGCTAATTAGGTTGATATATATTTTTCCGGAAAACTGTCTTCATGTCATATTTTACACCTAAGATTTTTATTATCGATGTCGGAAAATTTGTTTCCTAGCAGGCGGTCTTCGTCTAGGTGGAATAGTTTTTTAACTTAGGAGTTTTACATACTTTTTATTAAATACTAGCTAAACCCGGTGTGCTTCGCTTTTTTTTTGAGATGGGGCGTGAAAGTGGGCGTGGCGTTAGAGTAGGTGTGGTCGTACAAACTCATAAACCTTCCCGGTCTCATGCACAACAACTTTGCCGAAGATCATCACATGATCAGATGCATAGTTTAGGAGTCTATAAAGAACATACATACATACAAACATTCATTTTTATTTACATACATATATAGATGAACATTATCATGGTGTGGCACATACAATTTTTATTTTTTACCTCGTCTTCAGTAAGATGTGTATACAATTTGTTTGAAGTAAATCTGTAAAACCCCATGCAGAAGCAATTAATCAATTAAAAAAGTGGGCGTTAGAGTAGGCGTGGTCGTACCAACTCAGAAACCTTCCCGGTCTCATACAACAACTTTGCCGAAGATCATCACATGATCAGATGCATAGTTTAGGAACCTATAAAGGACATACATCCATACATACATACAAACATTCATTTTTATATACATATCTATCGCCCATGTTCTGAAAAACGCAACACGCTTAAAATTGGCGTTTTCAATTTAAATTTTCAATTTAAATCGGCTGAACCGATTTTCTTAAACTTTTCACAGTATATTTCTGTATGTCTGGAAGGAGCTATAGGCTACTTTTTTTTGAAATTTTAAGTGGGCGTGGTACCTCCCATACAAAGTTAATTTTAAAAATCAAATACTTGGGAAACTATAATAGATATAGTACTCAAATTTTGTATGAGCAATTCCATTGTTTGTTTAAATATTTGCGGAAAAAATGGGAGTAGTAGCGACAGGGGGCGTGGCACCTCCCATATGATGATCATTAAAAAAATATCAAATATTAATAAATAAATATTAATATTTAGGACAAGAATGGGCGGACTATCAATAGTGGACGTGGTACTTCCCATAGATATGATGACAAATTATATAGTATAAGGAAAGCTATATCAACTATCAATATTAATATTTAGGACACCAATGCGCTGACTAACAACAATATTAAGTAAATGTTAAAATTTGTATATATTTGAAACCCTTATCTATATATCTATATATATAAAAGTTATTGTGTGTTTGCATGTATGTTTATTATTATTAGTTTGGGATCTATAGACGGCTGAACCAATTTGCTTGAAATTTTCACAGTATATTTCTGTGGGCGCACAGTGGCACTTTTGCGGAAAAATAGGGTTTTTCAACTTTTAAATTTTAATGATTTGGTTTTGTAAAGAAGTATTTGGATAAGAAAAATTCAACAAGGTTTTTTATAAAAAGTGAAATTTTGTATTTAAAAAAACTAGCAGAAGTAAACGGAAATTTATTCAACGATATTAGTTTAAAATTACTGCCCAAATAAAGAACTTTTTTTGTGTGTAAGTTTATAGCTATGGGTTTTGTTTTATTTTTTAGTGAAGAGCTAATAAAGATGAAAGAGTTCAATTAAGCCTTAACTTTAATTAAATTAGGCAACCGCATAGTTATATTTTTTTATTTATTATATTTAAAACTATAAATCATGGTTATTGAAAAAAAATTATATTGAGGTCCGAGGAATTGTGCTACTTCTCCTGGGTTAGTCTATAAATCCATTAGACGAAGTGAATTAGGATTGGTTGAAAATGCTGGGCATACATTTGGCATGGCGTGGTATGTGCGGGACCAGTAGACTTGAGTCTGTTGCTCTGTGCCGATATAAGTTGTGCCAGAACTTCTCTCGTTTCCCGCGGTAAATGTGTTTATGCGTCTGCTACGGGCGGTGGGTGACTTTCAAGTACAACATTCATAAGGTAACCTCTTACTGCGGTATTGATTCTCTGTGAATATTTTTCAATGTACGTACCTTCGTATGTGTTCCTCGTGTAAGCGAAGGTCTTTCCTGACATTCCTCGGGGAAGACTTCAGCTGTGTAATGTTTTAAAAGTTTTTTTTAAATAAAACATTTATGGCCAATAAATTCCAATTTCGGGAGGACATTTGTATGGGCGTTTGGAGAAATAATGAACATTTTTCAACCAATACGTCCCGCTTTTTTATAAATTTTGTAACTAAAAAACACAAAAAACCAATATTTGTGTCTTATATTACCAAGTTTAATTTACGTAGAGAAGTAGAAGAGGTATCCTATTTGTGTACGTACGTTCATGTATATGTATATATAATAGAACCAAAAATTTTATTTAAAACTGAAAAAAATTTTTCCTTGAGTATTTAATTTTAAGACAAAATAGCAAATTTTAATTTTTAGAAAAATCACTGAGAAATCGCTAGTCAAGAGTTCCGAGAAAGACCCTTGTATAGTACGTACAAACATCTTACATAGTATGTATTTGTTTTAATTTGATTTTATTATCATTTAACAATACATATGTATGTATGTATGTACGTGCATATTATTTAGTATTCTATTTTAGTTGTGCTATTGACTTGAGAGATTTGTTTTTCTTTGTACTATAAAATTTGTTATCTTGTTGTCTTTCGTTTTACTTCTATTTTATTACGTATTACCATGCTGGTGCTTTATGACCTATAAACTTGTATATTTTCTATTCATCTACATCAGTGTCGGGCACACACATACTCACTCATATGTGCTAGTGTTGGAAGCAGCAAAAAACGAACGACCGACAATAATTGTACACTCAAATAATTTTTCACTTGCCAAAATTAAAGAAATTTTTTGGATTTTAGTATTTTTATTTGATTTGAATTTTTTTTTGCAAATTTGTAAAATTAAATTATAATTTATTTAATTATACATATTTATGTGCATATATTATTATTATTATTAAGTGAGGCCTCATGCACTACGACCTATGAGATCTTTTGTGCAGCCTTGAAGTTTCATCATGTTAGATTTAGGCTATGTATAAAGCCAATTATTTTGTTAGATGAGAGATCAAATACATCCCCTGGGGCCATAAAGGCCCTTCCGAGCCATCTTGTTCTGCGTATTGCCAGCATTGGACAATCGCAAAGAATATGTTCAGAGGTTTCGGCTTCAAGTTCACAAAACCTACACTGATCATTCGCAACATTACCTAAAGTAAATTGGTGATATCTAAAGCTACCGTGTCCTGTGAATAATCCAGTAAGTAATCTCAATTCGCCCTTTCCGAGCGATAGCAACAATTGAGATCTTCGTTTAGACAGAGTAATAAACCTTTTGGACTGTCTAAGTCCTGGCAGGTTGTTCCAAAATCGGGAAAATTCCGATTCTACCCATGAACTAATTCGTTCCATAGTGTATCCACGTGGAATGCCAAAGAATGGTTCCGGGCCTATAAATGGGCGTCGAGCACCTCTATTGGCCAAGCAATCAGCACGTTCATTACCAGCATGGCCTTCATGACCTGGTACCCAGCACAAGGTAAGTTCATTATGCGTGCCGAGTTCATTCAATGATGTCCAGCAGTCCATAACTACCATAGACCTTATTTCATTGTAGAAAGCATGGAAAAATTCCATCTGTTCCTGGGGATTTAAATGGGCTAAATTTAGATATCGCCCATTTTACCCGCTCTGTACTAAAGATCCTGCCTGCTAACCGATGCTTTCTATTGGATATTGAGAGAACCCTTGTGAAAGTCGCAGTTTCCTTGAAAGGCAATGAACCGGGAAAGTGAGTATCTAGTAGAAGTTTACAGGTCTCCTCCGGTGACTCAGTATACGTACCATCTGGACGTTTCAGCATACAGAGACCATTAGTATGATCCCGAGATCAGGTCTTCTGTAGCCGAATAGTTTCCGGGAGATTATCAATTTCCTCGCAGTAGCTACGCCACGTTGATCTTTTTGATCTCCTGATTTCCTTATTTTATTCAGTGAGAGCCGTTTTATAGGTGATCCAGTCACCTGTAAGTTTGGCTCTGTTGAATAGATGTCTAGCCTTAGCCCTTAGTTTTTCAAGCCCATTGTGCCACCAGGGTACATCCCTCTTCGGCCTCCTAGACTTTAACTGAGAACTAGATTCGAAAGCAGTACGAATGTTCGAACTTAATTCATTTGCCTCAAAATCGATTTCCGATTTACCAAATATTAAGTCCCTATTGAAATTTTCAGTGTTACCTAAGTGAAAGCGAAAAAGTTCCCAATTCGTATTTTTGGGATTACGAAATTTCGCTTCATCCGTCAAAGATCCTTCAATGTCGAACAATATATATTGATGGTCAGACATAGAAATATCATCAGAGATGTGCCAATTTCTTATGGCATATGATAGGTTATTACTAGATAATGTGAGATCCAAAACCTCCTGTCTAATAATATTCCTAAAGGTGGGTTCATCACCATATATTATTTAATATTATGTATTTGTATATATTTTCTTTCGTTGTCAATTAGTTTATCATTAAATATTAATATTAATAACACTGTGCTAGTTGGAAAATGTGACAAACGGGGCACCTGGCGTGTTAACCTAATTCGGATACGCTGAATCCAGTGGTACTAACCGTTTTTTTAGGTTAGCTCGTTTTTTCGAAATATACCGTTATTTCGAAAATGGAGGAGGTTGCACAACATATATTCGCGTAACTCAAAAACGGTTGAGTTCATTGAATAAACTAAAAAAACCGAAATTCCGCAATGAAATTTTCTTTAAGTAAGGTTAAACTTTTTTCCAATATGCGCAGTCGGTGTAGAAACATAATTTTTTTTTAACAAAAAAAAAAATAGTTTTTTTTAGCAAAATTTCAAAAATTTCGTTTTTTAAAACGGCATAAAAAATTGGAAAACGCAGCTGTCCTTCTAATTTTTTCTGCAGGTATAGCAAACAAAGTTCCAAACAAAGACATAAATAATTAAAATCTGTCTACAACTTTTGATTTTATTCACAAAAGTTGAAATATATAATAACCAGACGAAACTTCAAAAATTAAAACATTTATTTTTGTTGTTAATTAAAGTTTAAGTTTTTATTTACAAATTTATTCTTCTTCCTCCTGCAGATTCCAACAAATATCCCCTAATAGCGAATCAAGTTGTTTGCTACTATATCAGCGTTCGAGTCTGGCTGTTACTTGGTGAAATCTCTCGCCATGTTCATCAGACTCCGCTGGTGATTGTTCAATAAATTTTTCTGCATGACAATGCAAAAAATGTATTTTCAATGACATTTTGACGTTTAAGTTTTTAAATGCGGTTAGCATATCTCCAATTAAAATTCGCCAATTTTCAGACCGATGATTTCCTAATACATTTTCTATTACTGATTTCACAGAATTCCAGCCCAATAGCTCCATATTATTCAATGCAAGTTCAAATTGTTGATCCTTCATTAGACGACGAATGTCCGGTCCATTAAGAATTCCTGTAAAATAAAAACATTATGATATGAAATATAAATCTAACTTAATAAAGTAGCTAGAGTTCATACCTTCTTTTACTTTCATGTCGCTTAATCGTGGAAAAATTCGGCGCAATTTGGTAAAAGCAATTCCATCTGGGTTCAATGCTTTTATAACATTTTTTACAATACCCAGTTTGATGTGGAGTGGAGGAAGCAAAATCTTTTCCATCGGCACAAGTGGTAATTCAATAATATTATTTCTATGCAATCTGCTTTCCTCACGTATAGCCCAATCCCGTGTATTGTACTGGTCGCCATGGAAACGCGTATTCCATAAGCACATGAAGCACATATTTTTAGTATAGCCCAATTGCATGCCTCTTAAAAGAGGCACCACTTTTAAATCTGCGGATATTTTCCACTTGTGGTCTTCATATTTAATTAACTCTATTATTTTTTTCATTGATGCGTATGTCTATTTAGTATTTGTGCTTAGTGCTATCGGAATAGGACTTTTTAAATTAGTGACATATAGCAAAACTGCTTTTAAGCTACTTTTGAACGAATCGATGAATAAGCGCCAATCTTCAGGATTATATTCATGTTGCATTGTTAAAACGAAGCCGCGAATGTCAGTACAATACGCGAGAGAATTATTCTCAATAGATTTAAAAAAAGTCGTAAATCGACGATGGCGATTGATAGCCCCGTATATTTGTCTGGTGCTAAAATATTAGCTTGTTTTAACTCTTTTGTTGAGAGAATGCTCTGTCTTTGAGACAATTTTAGGCGTCGTACCATTATATCCAGACGATTTTGCGTGATTTCGTTGTGGTTACATGGAATCGTGATGTATGACGGTTCATACATCGATGCAGCTGCTCCACAGGTTTCAACAGATTGAATTATTGAGGGAATATCTTCTGTTATTATTTGGCTATCCGGAACAGGAATTTAGTCAGAATGTGGCATCGGAAGTTGAGCATATATTGTTGCAGTGTAAGATATAGAACCACTTTTTCTTCTGTTCATGCCAAATCATCCAAATCATTGGAACACCAAATGGCATGGCAGCTCCATTTTTTTCCACTTATTTAAATGGTAAATGCACTTTGTACACACTATTGATGGTGACCAACTCTTGCCACATATGACACTTAAAGAAAAATATGTTTCATACAAGTTAATTGTTTCAGTAGTCATTTTACGGCGACTTGGCATATTTGTATATTTCCCACACACATAACAAAAGTTATGAAACTTGTTACACGCTTCCATCTTAAATATTTCTATATAAATGATTAGACTCAAGGCTATCAAAGATTTTAAACTTCACTATTCACTTTCGCAAACACTCGCCATATGACATTGAAGGGGTTGAGGAACTCTTATTTATACTGTAATTTTTTTTATCAAAGTACCTCTCAAGACCTTCATGAACATATGGAAAAGATTTTGCTTCCTCCACTCCACATAAAACTGGGTATTGTAAAAAATGTTATAAAAGCATTGAACCCAGATGGAATTGCTTTTACCGAATTGCGCCGAATTTTTCCACGATTAAGCGGCATGAAAGTAAAAGAAGGTATGAACTCTAGCTACTTTATTAAGTTAGATTTATATTTCATATCATAATGTTTTTATTTTACAGGAATTCTTAATGGACCGGACATTCGTCGTCTAATGAAGGATCAACAATTTGAACTTGCATTGAATAATATGGAGCTATTGGGCTGGAATTCTGTGAAATCAGTAATAGAAAATGTATTAGGAAATCATCGGTCTGAAAATTGGCGAATTTTAATTGGAGATATGCTAACCGCATTTAAAAACTTAAACGTCAAAATGTCATTGAAAATACATTTTTTGCATTGTCATGCAGAAAAATTTAATGAACAATCACCAGCCGAGTCTGATGAACATGGCGAGAGATTTCACCAAGTAACAGCCAGACTCGAACACTGGTATAGTAGCAAACAACTTGATTCGCTATTAGGGGATATTTGTTGGAATCTGCAGGAGGAAGAAGAATAAATTTGTAAATAAAAACTTAAACTTTAATTAACAACAAAAATAAATGTTTTAATTTTTGAAGTTTCGTCTGGTTATTATATATTTCATCTTTTGTGAATAAAATCAAAAGTTGTAGACAGATTTTAATTATTTATGTCTTTGTTTGGAACTTTGTTTGCTATGCCTGCAGAAAAAATTAGGAGCACAGCTGGGGTTTCCAATTTTTTATGCCGTTTTAAAAAACAAAATTTTTGACATTTTGCTAAAAAAAACTATTTTTTTTGGTAAAAAAAAATTATGTTTCTACAACGACTGCGCATATTGGAAAAAAGTTTAACCTTGCTTAAAGAAAATTTCATTGCGGAATTGCGGTTTTTTTTAGTTTATTCAATAAACTAAACCGTTTTTGAGTTACGCGAATATATGTTGTGCAACCTCCTCCATTTTCGAAATAACGGTATATTTCGAAAAAACGAGCTAACCTAAAAAAACGGTTAGCACCACTGGATTCAGCGTACCCGAAGTAGGTTAACCCGCCAGGTGCCCCGTTTGTCACAAAAAAAAGTGTCAAATTCTAGCACAGTGTAATTAACAACGAAAGAAAATATACATATACAAATAATATTAAATAGTAAAATGTATGTACATAAACATAATGTATAATTAAATATTTTTTGACTTACAATGCGATGACAAATCAATCATTGTGCATCGCCATCCATGTTTTCTATAAAAAAAATAATTTTCCCATTCTTTATTAATCATTTTGGTTTGAGTGTACTCAAAAAAATGGACAGCGAGATCAGACAGCGAAATAGAATATTGTATACGTGTATCAACGTCGCGCACACAGAATTTTGTTCCTATACACGCGTGTAAAGCATTTAAAAAAAATGCCCTCCACTGATCTACATACATATATGTATGTAGACATTTTATTTAGATCGTTTTAAATTAATAATAATTTTATTTTTGATGTTATAGATTTCAGGAACTGCTGCAAAATTGGGTCATCCGAATGCTTATCATCATTGCACTCTATTAGTGAGTGCTAATAAATTACATTTGGGAGAGGCTTTGGTTAATGAAGACGTATGTACATATATGTTTATAATGCAACTTTTTATTTATAATAGCATTGAATATTTGTTTAAATTAGGCAAATTATATTACCAAGGCTACTGCTTCGGTACGTTCACCAATAAGAAATCTTTGCGATGTAAATCGCAGTGTTAATGTTCCACAATTGCTGTCTGCTGTGGGCTATGAGTTTTTGCGCACATCTGCGACCGAGCTGGAAGATGGTGGTAGCACTCAAACAATGAAACAACGTGGATTTCAATTGGTTAATCCGACAGAGAAATGGTTTCCTGGCATTGAAGAACTGCGTCAGGAATTTAGTTCATGGGATTGGGTTATTGGTAAAACACCCAAGTTTACAGTAGAAAAGGATTTGGCACTCAAAACGGACAATGAGAAACAATTAAAAATGAAACTTGCTGTTGAAGTCGATAAGGTAAAAAATAACTATACAAACATACATATTAAAAAATATATTACAATTAATATAATGTTACACACGTACTATTTTATAGGGGTTGATGTCTGATATAACAATTACAATGCCTAGCGGTGAGCGTCTACCAGTCGTTTCTCAATTACAAAACAAACCGTATAATGAAAAAAATCTGAATGGAATTATTAAAGCCTTAAAATTGGTGTCAACCGATAATGTCAAACAGGCTATTAATAGTACGTGAGAAATCAATTTGATTTAAAGTTTGAAAATATTTTATCATCAATAAATAAATACATTTTTAATCGTTAAACTTTTCACGATCAATTGTTATATAAAAATAATGTTAGTTTTTATTATTTTTTGTTAGTTCTTATCATTCATACAAAATATAAAATACAATTTTATTTTTTATTTAATATTCGAAAATAAAATATAAAACATTTGGTAATATACATACTATTTAATGTTTTTTTTATTTTTTAAGGAAAAACAAATGTAAGTAAATCATAAATTTTGTTAAAAAAAACTGTTTTCGTATTTTACGTGACGTGTTTTCTTACGGCAATGTTTTCTCATGAAATGAAATTTTAAAGCTTCAGGGGGGTTACTCTCTATTGCGATGCGAAAGCAAATTTGTTGCGGTGGGAAGAACATTTTTCTAAGTTGGAGGCTGGAAATTTTTTTTGAGTAGCCCCACCTTAGAGAATGCGTCGGAAGGAAAAGTACCCACTACCTCGAGTCCCTCATAAATAATAGGGGAGGGGCCACTCAGAATTCGGAGGAACCACTCTCCGGCCCAAATCCCGGTTCAATAGTTATTTTTGTTAGTTTTTATTGTTTTTGTTTGCCGGGGTTAGTATTTTTAGTAAATTTAGTTTGTTTTTTTTTAATGATCCATTTCCCTCATTCGGCTGGCCTCTCGCAGGGGAACCATTTTAGGACCAACTTTTATCAGCGGCTGAGCAAAACCGCATTTTATGAATGCTCATTTTCTTTAATTGTCCTGAAAAGAAAAATATTAATGAATATGAAAGTTACAAATATTAGAACGACCCAGTAAAAAATAGGATCATCCAAAGAGTAATCCTGGAGCGCTCCTTTGCGAGTAATGGATTACTCCATAAAACTCCGAACCTCATAGGATTTTTAACACAGCATGTCCGCAGACACGAGTACTCCTTTTAAGCTCCTTATGGAGTACTCCCTTTGATCTTGAAAATGACGACAGAGGGAGTAATCGTTTTTGTCTACTAAAAGAGCATAGCGGGAGTAATCGTTTTTGTCTCCTAAAAGAACATAAAGGGAGTAATCGTTTTTGTCTCCTAAAAGAGCATAAAGGGAGTAATCATTTTTGTCTCCTAAAAGAGCATAAATACAAATTTGGGTTTTTTTGGCATCACCGGAAATGAATTGAGGAGATTTTTTAACAGCAACGAAAAATAGCAACGAATCCCACTGAATATAGAAAGTTTTCCGTGCAAAAAATTGTCTGATTTTTATCTTTATCCCAGAAACTAGCTCTAAATAGAAAAACAAAACGAAAATATTTTACAGTTATGTCAAAGAAAAAAAAAAAACAAAACGAACTGATACATCCCTCATTGATCCATTTGGAGTATTAAGCGAGGCATAGACAACAAAACAAAAAAAGTTTTGATAGCTCGCTTATTACTCCAAATGGATGAACAAGTCATTACTCCTTTATTGCTCGATTATGGATTACTCCATATATTTTTTACTGGGGATATATTACTTTACCACTAATTCCAATTCCCTGAAAAGATATACAGTTAAGGAAAAAACTCTACATACACCCTACTATTTTGACCTTCTGGAGTAATACTGATAATGTTAAAGATAATTTTTATGTTAATGGTTAAGACATTAATAGTTAAGAATGTCTAAGAAAAAAAAAGCTTAAAAATATTGATAATTTAAGATTTATTGGCGATTAATATAGAAATCGGTGGGAAAAAAGTCTACATACAGCAATAGCAACTCTTTAAATGAATAAGAAAATGAAGAAGATAACGGGGAAAACCACGTTAATTTTCTTGATTTGCTTTATTTCCCAAACACTCCAATCATTTAAATTCAAAGAGCGATTTGTAAAGCACAGTTTGACTTTAAAAATGGCAAACAGAAAAGAAATAGAACAGTCAGTTCGAAATTTGGCAGTAACCCTTCGAAAAGAAAAGAAATCTTATGGTGAAATTGCTAAAATAGTAAAATTAAGTCGCTCTACTGTGCAAACAATTGTAAAAAACCATAAAAATACCAACAGTACCGCAAAAAACAAGCCACGATCTGGAAGACTGAAAAAACTTTCAAGACGTGATGTAAGTAGTGTCCTTAAGGAAATCCCGAAGGATCCAAAAATAAGTGCCCCAAAATTAGCCGAACATCTTGCAAGATACTCGAATATAACTGTTTCATCAATAACAGTAATAAACGTTTCACATGATAGCGGCTTTAAAAGTAGAACAGCACGCACAAAGTTATTTATTTCAGCCAAGAATTGGCAACTTCGTTTGGACTTTGCTAAGGCACATCTGCAGAAAGGAATACATTTTTGGAAGAACGTTATATTTACCGATGATAGTAAGTACAATATTTTCGGAAACGATGGTCGAAACAAGGTTTGTAGAAAACCGAACACTGCACTTGATCCCGCGAATATTATACACACTGTTAAACATGGTGGGGTTGGTCGATTGGGTTTTGTTGAAGGCGTTATGGACAGATATCAATATAAGACCTTATTAGAACAAAATTTGAAGCCATCTGTGGAAAGCTTGGGCGTTGGAAATCAACATACTGAGCATATTGTTCGAGATTGGCTTCTTTACCATACACCAAGACAGCTCAATATACCTCCCCAGTCACCGGACCTCAATCACAAACCGTGAAAACCTGAAAACTGATTTAACTCGGACATGGTCCGAAATTATGCCCAGTATTACGGAAAATTTGGTGATGTCTATACCACCTCGACTTCAGGGTGTTATTGAAGCTCAAGGTGGTCCTACAAAATATTAAAAATATTTACTTCCTTAATACACGTAGAAAAATTTAATTTTTTATTAAAATTTTAAGACTGTATGTAGACTTTTTTCTTATGAATTTTTATTTTTTTTGTTATTTCTGTTATTGTTATGCTTCGGAATAAGTTTTTTGTTTTATAAATGAATAATGTTTTTGGTGCTTTAAACATTGGTGCAACCACTTGACTGATTCGCTCTATGAATGTCTTAAAACACACAAAATAAAGGGTGTATGTAGAGTTTTTTCCTTAACTGTATACATTTTATAAATTAAGACAAGAAACTAAAAATAAATGCAGGAATATAATTACAATGTAATACTTACCTCATGTCTGCTTCTTTGGTTTTGTTTATATTTTTCATTCCATATGTTTATATGTTAGGGTATGTTTAATGAATGAATTTCAACAAGAAAGTTGGCAACTAAATTAATTTCCGTAGATAACAGGGATGGTTGTTAAACGTATTGAATCTTTTTGTATATTTATTTGAAATTTATGAATGAACCGATTCAACCATCTAACTTTATGAACGCCTGATCATGCAGTTCAGCATCAATACCAAATCAATTATTGAATAGGACAGGATAGGAGCAGTAAGGAAAGGGCATGTGTTTTTTTTTTTTTGAGGGAATTTCAGTAAATATGGCAAATAAAGATGGCGATCGCTCGGACTAACTAGAAAAGTATTTTGTGTGTATTTATTTGGAAATTTTGTATATTTAAAACAAATACATTATATATTTGGAAAGGTATTCCGTCATAATGGGAAAAGAGAGGATGAATTTTTGAGATTTTAAAATGTAAGGCGGCTTGTGCGGGTTCTATTCAAGAAAAGATCTAAGAAATAAAATAAACTTTATTGTGCTGTAAAAACAGAAAAAAAGGGTTTATTAAACAACCATGAAACCAAATACTAAAGAATAGAAAACATTTAAAACATTTTCAAAGAAAAGAAAAAGAAAGCTGTTGAGTTATACGCATATAAACATTTAAACTATTAACCCATTAAAAGCCAACAGTCTTTAAAATTAAAAATCATGAATTCTGTTTATTTATTATTAATGAAAGGAACATAAAAAACTTAAAAAATATGAAAAAATAAAATAAAAAGTGAATTTTAACGGTTTTTGAGACTGTACCCAAGCAGGTACAATGGCTTAATGCATATATTAATTTATGCTGTTTTTTTGTATGAAACATTTTGAAGCACTCTTTTTCTACACACAAAGCCACGTCACAAAGTTCACAACTCCATCTTATTCGGTTGTGGCATTGACGACAGCGTAATGGTTTTTCAATTCTTTTCGCAAAGTGGTTTCCAGCAGTAAGTGCTGCACTTGGAACAACCGATCGTTTAGATATAGTTGGTTGCGTGTAGTTTCGTAGGTAGTGCCGGACGATGACACGATGAAATTCCAGTAAATCAATCTTTGAGTTGTTGGCTTCCTTGTACAACTTCCATGCGTTGACGACGATTGAACTCATCATTGCAGTGAAAAGCGGCCACCACCACTTTTTTCCACGAAATTTGATCCTATAATTACTAATTGCCATTCCTGAATTGTAATCTTGAATCAATTTTGGCTGTTGGGCTCTTATCTTAGTTTTTGCAGACGAGCACCAGCGATTCACGAAATTCATCGGTTGAATACCTTCAAAGTTTGATCCAACGGTTACAGCGCTATTATCATTCCATTTTACAAAAATAATTTTATTTGCTGTATCGTATTTATAATCATAGAAACCCCTTTGCTCTTTTTTAAATTCTGTTTTCGATCTCAGTGGACATTTCTTTGTTCTTGAATCGCGTACCGTACCAATAGCTCGAAATCCTTTTTGTTTCAACAGAACTAGGAGATCATGGGATGTAAAAAAGTTGTCGAAATAAACTACGTGATCGGTTGGAATGGAAAAATCCAAAACGACTCTAGATCCGAGTGGGAGTTTTGATTTTTCCTTACTGACATTTTTGGCTCCACAATATGTATCAAATTGGTACAGATATCCACAACTGCTTGTCAGCATCCAATTTTTGAAGCCAAGTCTTACGGGTTTGCCTCTAATAAATTGCTTTGAAGAGTAACTTCCAAAATATTTTACCATTGACTCGTCAATCGAAAGGTTTTCGTGAATATATACAAATTGACAACATTTTTGGCAAAGAAGCGTTTGTAATGGTCTAACTTTTGCCAATTTGTCTGTTAGAACCAAGTTGGTGTTGTCTGTAAGATGAATCATTTTTTTTATTTCTTTAAATCTGTTTCGGGACATATTGCTAGAAACAAGTGGTGTACGGGTATCTTCAGATAATTCCCAGTACATATTTTCTCTTGGCATAGAGTGATAACCACTTAGCAATAGAATGCCCAAAAAAAAACCTTTAACTCGTTCTCAGATAATGAAAAATTATGCGCATTACACTGTGAAGCATAAAGACGAGTTTGATCTGCGATATAATCCGCCACTTCAGAATCAAACAAGGTTTCAAACACTTCAAGCTCCGACTTTCCTCCTAAATGCGTTATCATTTCCTTCTTGTTGTGTAAAAAAAGAGTTGTCTTTGACATTTCAATTGAACAGTCTCTTTTTGACCATCTAGGAGGGTTTTGGCCTGGTGTTGAGTGCTGGATCCTGCGCAGCTCTTGAAGTGGTATATCGTCTTCACTGTCGCTGCTGCAAAAGACCTCAATATCACCCGGAATATCTGGCGGCATGATGTTAGCGATAATATCCTCAACATCACCGTCCTTCTCATCTGTGTTGACGTCTGCATCTGGTGGAATATACGCAAAATCAAAAGAATTATGATTTGAAGCCCCTTCCACAAAATCCAAAGCGCTATCTAGATTATTAAATCTTCTTCCATAAAACATCGATGGGTTGATACCTTCAAACGCCATGTGAATCCGAAAAATTCTTGTAAAATGTAATATAAAAAATTTAATAAAAATATATACGTTATTAGCCACTGTACCCAAGCGATTACACTGTTTTTCAAACTTACCTTTTACTTGAAAAATCACTATTTTATAATTTTTTTTTTAATAACAAAAGCACAAGCCTTTTTATTTGCAAATCAAGTGCAAACTATTTTAATTGTAATGCTGTACACTTTTGACAGAGTCAAACAATCACTGACCTACACAAAATAAGAAAACTTGTTAGAGGCCAAACAAAACAAAGCAAATTTCGAAGTACCGTTATTAGCTGCCGCTATATTTTCAATTTGCTTTTATTAAAAAGAGTACACATAACACAAAATCAAAATAAACAATGAAAAAAGTAATTTCTTATTGGATTTATGGCAAGTCAAATATGAGTGTTTTTCTGTACCTGTGCAGGTACAATGGCCAGGAATGGCTTAAATTAAACAAACAAAGACTAACTAAGTTACAAACATTTTTACACCAACAAAATATGCCAAAATAAAACAAAATCGATCCAATGCAAAAGAGAAATTTAAAATACAACATAACACAAAACTAAAGCCGAGACAACTTATGCCAAAAGTCTGGAGAAATTGACTGCTTCTGGTGACATTGAGACCGAGGATCCAACATCAGAGTAATTGCCAAGCCGTAATTGTAGTTCCAGATGGAATTTTCCTGTGGGTCAGAGTAGATAAAATATTATATTGGTTTGTTTAAAAATATGTTTCAAGTATAGATAAGGATAGGATTAAGTTAGGTTAGTGTAAAATTTTTTTATATGTTAGTGTACTTTGTTTTATTATATGTTAGCTATTAAGTTTTTTTATGAAGATTAAATGTCATGTAAATACTGATCTGTTAGGAAAAGAGATATGATAAAAAAATGATGAACGTTTAGGTATATGGATTTTCTCGAAATTTTGAGTAAACTTTATATTAGATCTGAATAGTGGCAGATCTATTACTAACCTTAGAAAGCTCTTTCAGGTAGTGAACCAATACTTAGGCAAACATTAATATAAAAATATAAGACGAGAAAGGATATATTTTTTTTTTTTTTTTTTTTTTTTAGCTTTTAGTTATTTATTGAATCTTCATATTTTGAACTAACAATAAGTTTTCAAATCTTAATACTAAAAATAAAATAATAAGCCCAGCCAGTGCTAGACAAAAAATTTTTATGATACTACAAAAATTTCATATCAACTGATCAAGTCATCTGTTTTGCGCTTGAGTTAAAGCAAGGGTATCCCTCCTTCTCAACCGACTGTGGCCACTAAAGTTAAGGATGTCTCGTGCAAGTGGGTTTGGATGTTGTTCAAGTTTGCTGACGTACTTTGACGCATATTTTGTAAATTCGACGTTTACTAATGGCACGCCTAGATCTTTGTGGATTCGAGAATTTTTAACATACCATGGAGCTGCAGTAATAATACGTAGAATTTTATTTTGACCCCTTTGAATTTTTTCAATGTTTGATGCTGAGGCAGTACCCCATAATTGAATTCCATAACACCAGATTGGCTTTAGTATTGCATTGTACAACAATAGTTTGCAATCCAACTTTAGTGAAGAATTTCTGCCAATTAGCCAATTAAGTTGCACTGCTTTTAATCTCATCTGAGTAAGTTTCGCTTCAATATGAGACTTCCAAGTTAAACGGCGGTCGAGGTGAATGCCGAGGTATTTGACTTCATTATGTTGAGGAATAATTTGATTATTTATTCTGATGGACGAGCAGGTATCTTTTCGCAATGTGAAAGTGATATGAATACATTTTTGTTCATTTACCCTGATTTTCCAAAGCTCTAGCCAATTCTCTAGTTTATAAACATAATTCTGCAAATTCTGTGATGCAACTTGGTGGTCCTTATGGACGCTGACAAAGGCTGTATCGTCTGCAAAAGTTGACGTGTGGATTTTGGGGTCTGACGGCATGTCGGAGGCATAAATCAAATATAAAGTAGGGCCCAGTATGCTACCCTGTGGCACACCTGATTCAATTGGCTGAGCGGTACTTAAAAAATTGCCTTCTTTGATTTTAAATTTGCGACCGTATAAATAACTTTCCATGAGTTTATGGGTGTTAGCAGGCAGAGTTAGTTTAATTTTATGCATTAAACCTTCATGCCAGACTTTGTCGAACGCTTGCGACACATCAATGAAAAGGGCGGAGCAGTATTTTTTATCTTCAAACGACCCTCTTATCACATTTACCAATCTGTGAGTTTGTTCGATGGTACTGTGTTTAGCTCTGAATCCGAATTGATGATTTGGAATACATTCAGTGTCATTCAGAATTGGAGTCAACTTAGTCATTAACAATTTTTCGAACAGTTTAGAAATTGTCGGCAGTAGGCTAATTGGCCTATATGACTCTACTTTAGTGGGGTCCTTCCCTGGCTTAGGAATCATGGTAATCATAGATACCTTCCAATCTGCAGGATAGTATTCTAGGCGTAAAATAGTTAAACTATATTAACATTTTTTTTTAAATCTAACAGAGAGGTTCAATAGTGAGTGTTAATTGTAATTACTTTAAGATTTGTTTATTAATTTGGGATATAATGAAAGGATTATCAAAGATGTTTAGTTGTAAGTTAATAGAAAATAAATATTGATACCTATATTGTAATGTTTTGAAGCAAAATGTCTGAGTGAATTTTATTTCAAAGGGGATATTGAATTGTAAGTGACCAGTGTAAGTGCATTACCTTTTGTGGGGCCATAATAAAATAAATTATGAAGGAACAAGACTAGACTTCCCTAATATTGCTTTTAGCTTGGTGTGTGGCTGAGCCTTAGGAAAGGGTTGAGAACTACGTCCCTAATGAGTGTCAAGAAAAAGATAAAAATAGCCGGTGAACCACCTAAGCGCAAAAACCGTCACGTAACAAATTCGATGCGTAAGAGTATCAATTTGTACGCTTATCGCATCGCAATAGAGAGTAAAGGCTGGAACAGAATAGACACTGTAGTAGTAGTAGATGCAGTTGACGACGTAATGAGTAGTGTAGCTTGAAAAAATGCGAACAGAATATTGAAGCTTTCTATATAGTTGCGAAATAACCTGTTTTAAAACACTTATTTTAAAAAACGAATTATGCATGAAAAATATGTAAATTTTTTAACAAAATATGTATCAAGTTGTATAATAAATGCATATTCAACTACATATTGCTCTACATCAACATTAAATTCGACATTTCATATATTTGATGTAATCCTTTATTAAAAGCATGGTAACCCTAGTTGTCATAGTTATGTACATATGTACATTTGACAATCAGCTGTCAAAGCACTGTCGCGCAACAAAGTTTAAAAATTTAAAAACTGCGCTTCAACCTCAACTACAACTACAGCTACAACTACACATTCTGTTGAGATTACTTTGAAACTGCTGTTATTAACTTTTGACAGCTTGCAGCGCTACTCGTTACGTTGTACTACAGCGTCTATTCTGTTCCAGCCTTAACCCCCAGCTTAGAAAACTTTGCACGTTTGAGCAAAAAAATATGGTATTATAAATTTTTTATTAAAAAAATATTTAAAATTAAAAATCATACCAAACAAAATAGACCAACGTAATAATTTGTAAATTTGTAAATCTGTCCAACACAAAGTTTGAGATGGGATGTTAAGTGCAGTTTCATAGTAAAATGTAACTAAAGGTATTGCCTTGAGTCTTTTAAATGTGAAACACCCAATAAATCCAAGAATATAAGTAAAACAAAGTTTTCTGAAAAGGTTTATTATGCGAAAACCACGCAAAAAACGTTTCCAAGTTCCTGAAAATGAACTGATCCAGAAAAAAATTTTAGGCAAATATTCAGTGGAAGGTTTAAAAAAAAGGAATACAGCGAAAAAACTATATATGTATTCGTAAAGGGAATTCAGAAATCAATGTCTGTCCCCGAAGCAAAAATATTACTTGCTTACTTGAACGTGTTTATAAAACCAATATCTAGCAACCAGAACGAATTTATGTAACATTTTTAATGAACATCACTTAATAAAATACGATTTTTTTTATTATTCGTTATTATTTTAATTAATTGATAAATAACTATTATAGAGTATTATATTGAGTTACAAGTGACCCGGCAAACGTTGCTTTGCCTTCAAATTTTTATTGGAAATGTTTCATGCCAATCGGTCTATTATAATAAGAAATGCCACCAGTGTCATTTTTGAAAAAGGGCGTGGCATTGCCTACTTCCACCAAAGATGTATAGTATCCAGCTGACACGGCAGACGTTGTCCTGCATAATATTTCAAGCGACGAATTTATGGCGTGTGTGTATTTTTGAAGTAAACAACGCTCAATATTTACGTAAATGCGATACCATATAATTTCAAAACACAGCGCACAAAAAAAAATAAATGCATTGAATGAAAGAATACACAAAAATTATATAGTCGTGTAGTTGCAGTGTAGTTGAATAACCTAGATACCGACTGCAGCGCCATCTGTCGGGCTGGTTTGTGAATGTAAACCATCCAAGGGGGCACCCAAACCCATGCAAAAAAAATTTATTCAGTGACATACACACGTACAGTAGAATTATATACATAAAGAAAATTGTGTATGTTTGTATGGGAGGTATCACGCCCCTTTGTACAATCTCGCCCATATTTGCAGCACCACTTAAAAAATGCACACCAACCCGACGTACCAAATTTTGTTCAAATACCGTTATCAGGAGCAGAAATAATAGATTTTTAATTTGTGGTTTGTATGGGAGGTACCACGCCCCTTTCTACAATCCCGCCCATATTTGCAGCATCACATAAAAATTGCACACCAAACCGACGTACTAAATTTTGTTCAAATACCTTTATCAGGAGCAGAAATAATAAATTTTTAATGTGTGGTTTGTATGGGAGGTACCACGCCCCTTTGTCCAATTGGACCGAATTGTAAATCTAAACCACCCGGGGCGCCACCCAAACGCATACAAAAAAATTTATGAAAATCGGTCCAGCCGTTTAGGAGGAGTTCAGTCACAACACACGTACAGTAGAATTATATACACATCTAAAGATAATAAACACTGTATTAAATTGTAGTTAACAAAAAAATCATGACGTTCCTGAAAAATTTGGGTTCCTCGAAAACGGTCAAAAGTATGGGGTTCATAATTGCTTAGAATCAAGTCATAAACTCTAAGGATTGTGTAATATGCTATATTTTGCAAACTGAAAAGCAGTGATTCGGTTTAATAGAAATCTACATCAACCCAAAGGCAACGTAGAAAACTTACTTCAGTTCTAGATAGTCGATAGACGGGGGGAGCCATTTTTAGCTAGCTTCAATCGGATAGGGGGGTTCGTGTCTATCTGTATCTAGTCCAGTTGTACATAAAAATATTTATTAAAGACTCCCTAGTTTAAACTAAAAAAATTAAAAGGCCAAATAACCATACAAACAAAATAAAAATAGCCCCTATATGGTTATTAACTGAAAATAATTAAACGGTGTTGAATATTCGCATGGAAAATTCCAGGTGTTAGTTGGAATCTGTGCCTCTATACCCTCCCATTCCATTATCTTGCTGGCACACAAATATTTTTACAAGATCCCACAAAAAAAAGATCAACTTAACTGGTTATACCATGAAAGAAAACATTTGCAAAATTTACCAATTCTTATTAGACATGTTCCTATTTTATTCAACCCATAAGTTATTACAAAATACGAGAAAATAATGCATGTTTTAGTTTTATAATTCAAAATAAAAGTAATAGCAACATTTTAAGTAATATTATAAAGTTTAAAATTAAAACCCAGATTTGCGTCGACCCGATTTGCGTCGTCAAAAAAAAGTTGCGTGGCTTCGAATTGCGTCGTTGATGTTTCGTTTTGCGTCGAAAAAATACATAATTGTGGCTTCGACTTGCGTCGTTAATGTTTCGTTGTGCGTCGTTTTTTTACATTTTGTGCATAGAAAGAGGATTTCCCTTTTTACTTGTTTTGGTCAAACACAAATATATGTTTATGTTGATTTTTTACATGTATGAATTGGCTTTAATTTATTTTTTTACTTTACGTTATCTTTTTGTTGCAATAAATTTTAAAAAATATACCTATGTATACATTTATTTATAGTAAACATTTTCAACTTTTCTAAAAATTTTCTTCTGGAACGAATTAACGAAAAATCCATACAAATATATGGAGAAAACTGATTCGATTTGCGTTGTTTCGCATTGCGTCCCGTTTGGTCGGTCACAATTAACGACGCAAGTCGGGGTATTAAGGCCCAACTATAATGTGCATATGCTAGCTTAAGCAAACGTGCGAACACATATAAATAGTATGTGGCAAACTATAATGTACTTAACGAAACTTGTCGTTAAGTTTTTCAACTGTCATTTGCTTAAGCAAAAAGCGAAACTGATCGCATATTCCGTACGGAATCAGCTGTTTGTTGTTTGTTTGTGTTTTTAACAAAATAGAGAAAGAAGAAAATACATTTATTTTAAATTTAATAGAAAATGTGGAAAAAAATAAGTGCCTTTACAATAAAAGAGGCCCTTTTTATTTTGTTATGCGTTTCGGGTACGAAGTTTTCTTTTAATTATAAAATAATATAATAATATTTATAAAATATAGTCATTTAATGGCTTTTTGTTAAAATAAAAACATTTTTTTAAACATAAATGAGCAACTGTGGACAAAAAGTTTCAAAGTCATTGTAGCCACCTAAAAGTTAAAGGCCCAACTATAATATGCATAAGCAAGATTAAGCAAATTGCAAAAGTTAACGAAAAGGCTGTCAAATGCATAACCAGTTCAGAGTTACTTTCAGGTGGCTACAATGACTTTGAAACTTTTTGTCCACAGTTGCTCATTTATGTTTAAAAAAATGTTTTTATTTTAACAAAAAGCCATTAAATGACTATATTTTATAAATATTATTATATTATTTTATAATTAAAAGAAAACTTCGTACCCGAAACGCATAATTTTGCCTTTTTTTTTAATTTATCGGCAAAAGTACTAAAATGTACAGCTGTGGCAGCACTACATTGTAAATAATAATAAACGTTTACATATGTTTTGTTAATTTTCGTATTGTGTTTGCAAACATGGAGAAAAAACTTAAAAATTTAAATAATATAAAAATATTAAAGTTAGAGCTTGAAGGCCTGTGCACATTAAAGGCCCAACTATAATGTGCATATGCTAGCTTAAGCAAACGTGCGAACACATATAAATTGTATGTGGCAAACTATAATGTACTTAACGAAACTTTTCGTTAAGTTTTTCAACTGTCATTTGCTTAAGCAAAAAGCGAAACTGATCGCACATTCTGTACGGAATCAGCTGTTTGTTGTTGTTTGTTTGTGTTTTGAACAAAATGGAAGAAAATATATTTATTTTAAATTTAATAGAAAATGCGGAAAAAAATAAGTGCCTTTACAATAAAAGGTACCCTTTTTATTTTAACAAAAATGTCTTTCTGTCGCGGTTTATTTCTCTGACAGAACAAGAGCGTCTTCTTCTTTTACAGTGTAGTTCACTTATTTCTTTTAATGTGCACAGGCCTTTAAGCGCTAACTTTAATATTTTTATATTATTTAAATTTTTAAGTTTTTTCTCCATTTTTGCAAACACAATACGAAAATTAACAAAACATATGTAAACGTTTATTATTATTTACAATGTAGTGCTGCCACAGCTGTACATTTTAGTACTTTTGCCGATAAATTAAAAAAAAGAAAAAATTTTGCGTTTCTGGTACGAAGTTTTCTTTCAATTATAAAATAATATAATAATATTTATAAAATATAGTCATTTAATGGGTTTTTGTTAAAATAAAAACATTTTTTTGAACATAAATGAGCAACTGTGAACAAAAAGTTTCAAAGTCATTGTAGCCACCTGAAAGTTAACTCTGAACTAGTTATGCATTTGACAGCCTTTTCGTTAACTTTTGCAATTTGCTTAAGCTTGCTTATGCATATTATAGTTGGGCCTTAAAAGAAATAAGCCAACTGCACTGTAAAAGAAGAAGACGCTCTTGTTATGCCAGAGAAATAAACCGCGATAGAAAGATATTTTTGTTATTTTTTCCGCATTTTCTATTAAATTTAAAATAAATATATTTTCCTCCATTTTGTTCAAAACACAAACAAACAACAACAAACAGCTGATTCCGTACAGAATGTGCGATCAGTTTCGCTTTTTGCTTAAACAAATGACAGTTGAAAAACTTAACGAAAAGTTTCGTTAAGTACATTATAGTTTACCACATACAATTTATATGTGTTCGCACGTTTGCTTAAGCTAGCATATGCACATTATAGTTGGGCCTTAAAGAATGTGAAAACCGTTACATTTTTTTGGGTTGTTATTGCGAAATGACAATTTTAATGAGTTGTACAGGCATCATCAAAAGTAGAAAAGGTCAGCTGGTTGAAATATTTGTACAAGTGAAGTCGTCAGGCGGTAGAATAAAAATTCTACTTTTGCCGTCTTGTGAAATAAACGGCTAGTTTTAAAAAGAAAACCAACGTGGTACGATTTTTATATAAAAAAGGAAGTGAAATCAAATAAAAGAAAAAAAAAGACAAAAGATAAGTTCTCTAAGAAAAAAAGCTAGATTTGTCAGCTAAATAAAATTATAGAAAAAAGAAACATCTACAGTGGGGAGCAGAGGTGCGTACATGTTTGTATTTTCTGCATTGTAAAGATCATTAAAATTGTAATAATGGAGCGATTTTTAAATTTCTTTTTCTATTTTAATTCTTATTTAGTTCTTTACATAATTCTTAATAAGAGAAATAAAAGCCCAATAAAACAAGATTGTAATTTAAATAACAACAAAACAACTTGTATGTCTCAGTTTTGCTCACACTTGTTATCAACCAAATTTTTTAATCATTTTTTGATTTACCGTTATTTGAAATTAAGTTTCTAAATTTGTTGCTGCAATCTTTAATTTTGTCAGTATGAATTTTAGTTTTAAATATTAATTGAATAACTCCGTGTTTCAAGAACTTCGTTTTTTTTTAATTTAAAAAAGTAAAAGTTAATATTTTTTGAAAAATTAAAAAACTATCGATAGCCGTGGAAAATTTGATAATAAATAAAACAAAGGATGACGTCACGTATGATTGCAAAAGAGCTTAATATAAGCCAATCAGTAGTTGTTAGAGTGTTAAAACGACGAAATGTAGCTCCTAAAGACAGGTTTTCAGTCGCCAAGGATTATTATCTGATGGAGACGCGTGCCCTATAATGAGAAAAATGAGAGCAGACACGTTTTTAGTCATAAAAGAAGCTTCCTTAGCAATAAATAAAAATGTTAGCCGATGTACAGCAAGAAGAGCGCTACACAATAATGGATACATCTCAGCTGTAAAAAACCTAAACCACCACTGTCAGATAAAAATGTTTCAGCACGTTTAAAATTCGACAGACTACACAAAGATTGGACTGTTGATGACTGGAAACGCGTAATATGGTCAGATAAATCCAACTTTAACCGATATCAATCTGACGGTAAAAAGTATTATTGGCGTCGACAGCGGGGGAGTATACAACGACACCATGTTAAACAGATTGTAAATCATCATCATGGTTTGGGGTTACTTTACATTGTGGCATGTTGGTAGATTACAAAAAATTTATGAAATCATGAGAAAAGAAGACTATTTAAAAATATTGCAGATTCAACTTCCCGATTTTGTAGATCTGAGCGCATACCCTGAGTAAGAAGTTCTGTTTCAACAGGATGGAGACCCAAAACACACCTCGAAAATCGTTAAGGAATGGTTGAATGGGCAAACATTTCAATTGATGCAGTGGCCTCCGCAAAGTCCCGACCTCAATCCAATTGAAAATTTGTGGTAAATTGTGAAAAGACGGTTGGGACAGTATCGAACAGCTCCGTCGAACTTCGCTGAGTTGTGGCAACGTGTGGAGCTGGAGTGGCAGAGAATTCCACATGAAATTATCCAAAAGTTGGTTGAAAATATGCCCAATCGCATAAATAGTGTATTAGAAAATAAAGGGCTGTGGACTAAGTACTAAAAATTTAAAAGTTTTTGTTTTTTTCCTGAAAGTGCAAAACTGAGTACATAAGATTTAATTTTATTTAATTTAGTTTGTTCCCTGAATACGTAGTTTTTTTGTCTTGTTTTAAGATCATTAATGTAATCCACTAAATAATAAATAAAATAAAAAAGTAATAATTTAAATCGCTTTGTTATTACCATTTTTATGCACCTGCAAATGCAGAAAATAAGAACATCTACTCACCTCTGCTCCCCACTGTATGTAAATTCTTAAACTTAATAGTTATAAGTGGCATTACTAACATAAATGTAATAAATGAAGGATTAAGAACAATTATAAAACAAACAAAAAAACTAGAATCTTCGGAAAAAGGTAAAATCAAGTGATCGAAGCAATATTGAACAAGAAAACATAAAACTCACTTCCTTACCTTGTTACCACTACAACTCATGCTCAAGCAAAAGAATTTGCACCAAATAGTTTGGTTTTTTTTTTGTAAACTAATAATTTTTTTTAAAACTTGAAAATAAACTAAATTAACATAGCCTATTAATTAACACAAGTGCAGTGGAATTTAACTGAGAAAACAAAAAAATTAAGAGAAAAAAAATGTTATAAAGTGCATTGTAACACTATTAATATAAATTAAACAATTTTATAAATTAAGCTAACACTGTTGTTTTGTAAAGATTTGCTAACAGCTAACAAGACAAATTCAATAAGAATGGCAAAGAAATAAAACTAAAACAAACTCAGACAAACAACTTAAAAATAAAATAATTCCAAACAACAAACATGTTAAAGCTAAACAAAATTCTCTAAATTAACAAAACAACAAACAAACAAAAATTTGTTGTTAAAACCACAAAAAATTTACATGAACAAATCTCGAAAATGAGACATTATTTCCCTCATGAACAGAAAATCAGTAAATTTGATAACATAAGTGATATATAGAATAGACTTGATGGTGTTAAAAGAACATTTTAAGCTCAAAACAAATTAATATAAAAAAAAAAACTAAAATCAAGTACTACAAAAGTGGAAAATCTCAAAATAAATAATTTAAAGAATTGTTAAAAGTTTGTTAGTGTACTAAACAACATAAATTACAACAATTTTAACAATAACAACACAAACTTCAACAACATGAATTATAACAATTATAACAACAACATAAACTTTAACAACATGAATTATAACAAATATAACGTCAACAGCATGACCCACAACAACTACAAAATGTTGCTCTACAACAACGTCACCAGCCAAAATTAACAGCGACGAAACCATCAACAACACCAAATAACAAGAAGTAGAAGCTGACGAACACAACGTGAGGTACAACAACACAACCTCTACCGAGTATCAAGCTTAGTATACGTTTAAAATAAGGTAATACCAAATAATTGTAATTTTTTTTGTAATAATTAAAATGTAAAATATAAACGCTTTTATAGAATTATTTATAAATACTGCAATCTTTTCAATAATTACACTGGCCAACAAATTAGGCAAAAAATTTTGACTGGGGAAACGAAGTATGTTTTTTAGCTAATCTGGCTGTGCTGAATTCGAATCTGGCAACAAAGTTGGGCTATCACATCCAGTTCGTTTTTTATCGCATGCTGGCAATACTGTAAAATAGTTAATACTGACGCTACAATTTCACAGTTATTAATTTGACAAAAGCCTACATTCATTATAAATTTGTATAAAGGTAGAGTTTAAGCATGTCAGTGAGATCGTGTATTACTAATCCGAGCTATTTTTGCTTTGTGTGTGGTGAATATCTGATTGGAAAAAAAGGATATGCAATATCAGAATCACTAAAATATGCATATCTACATTATTTTGGTTTTGCTGTCGGAAACTTGGACAAACCGTGGACACCGACAATGTTTTGCAATCGTTGCAGAACTATTTTATACAAGTGGCGAGAAAATCTATTTAGATTTTTCAATTCCAGTACTTTGGAGAGAGTCAAGTAACCACCAAACTGATTGTTATTTCTGTTTAACAAAAGCTACTGGATTCAATATGAAAAATCGAAAAAGTATTACCTACCCTAATGTCCTATCAGTTTCCAAACCAGTTCAACGTCTATCAACTGATCCACTACCAGTCATTCCCGGTGCTACGAGCAGTGAGTCCGAAATATCTTTCGGCAGCAGTTGTAGTTTGTATGAGGCTGATAGTGAGCGCCATTTAGTGACTCAAGCTGAGTTGAGTGATCTAATTCGGGACTTGCATTTAACGAAGCAAGACGCAGAAATACTTGCTTCACGCATGCAGCAGTGGAAACATCTTGCAACTGGGACGAAAGTAACAATCTATAGAAAAAGAGGTTTGGAATTGACTGCATATTTTGAAAAGAAAGGCTCTATTCTGTACTGCACTGATGTTAATGGTTTATTTCGAAAAATGAACCAGCCATATGACAAAACTGAATGGAGATTATTTAATGATGGCTCTAAGTACAGTTTAAAGGCACTTCTTTTACATAATGGCAATAAAAAACCATCCATACCAATTGCTCATGCCATTAATACGAAGGAAAATTATGAGTCAATGACTGAAATTTTGACATTACTTAAATACAATGATAATAAATGGAAGATCTGTGGTGATCTTAAGGTATGTGATTTAAATTTCTTTACATATGTAATATACCTATACATAGATGATCGTAAATAACAGTTTTTATTTTTAAATCTGTTTCAGGTCATTGGTTTGTTGACTGGTATGCAAGGAGGTTTCACAAAATATTGCTGTTTCCTGTGTCTATGGGATAGTCGCGCCACACTTCATCACTACCTCAGAACAGAGTGGCCAAAAAGGACTGAATATTCACCAGGAAAACAAAACATTTCAAATAAACCATTAATTGATCCAAATGATGTTCTTCTTCCACCGCTGCACATAAAATTGGGCCTTTTTAAGAACTTTGTGAAGGCTCTGGACAAAGATGGTGCAGCATTTAAATATTTGTTAAAATTTTTCCTAAAATTTCATATGCTAAAATAAAAGAAGGGATATTTGTTGGCCCTCAGATCAGGAAGCTTATCAATGATCATAATTTTTCGCAGTGTTTATCGGAGAAAGAATATACAGCCTGGGAGTCTTTTAAGTGCATCGTGAAAAGTTTTCTTGGAAACAATAAGAGTGAAAACTACAGACAAATTGTTGCTGAATTATTGAAAAGCTATCATGAATTGGGTGCACGAATGTCACTCAAAATACATTTTCTCCATTCGCATTTAGATTTTTTCCCACAAAACCTAGGTGCTGTTAGCGACGAACAAGGGGAACGCGCCCATCAAGATTTAATGAAAATTGAAAGAAACTATCAAGGATTTTGGGATAAAAGTATGCTGGGAGACTATTGTTGGACTCTAATACGTGAAACCGAACCAACGAAATACAAACGACAATCATATAACGCCATTCACTTTTGAAAACTCATTGATTTTTAAATAAACTAATAACTTTTTATGGAAAAATCTAATAAAAGCTTTTTTTTATATCTCGAAAACCTGACGTGATAGAGAAAAACCATTTACAGATTCGAATTCAGCGCACCAAATTACACTGGGAAATGTATTTGGTTGCTCCAGTCAAAAACCTTGTTGGCTAGTGTTATTAATTAAAATATAATAGTATATATAAATAATTGTATAAAACTTGAGACTAAATATAAGGGAATTTTTTTTAAGGAAATATACATATAAAAACAAAATTAAAACCAAAATTAAATGTACTTTAAAATATAATAAGTAAATTGAATTAGGATTAAACATAAGGGAATTTTTTTTTAGTTAAGATAATACACATATAAACGTTAAATTAAAAACAAAATTAAATGTACACTTTAAAATACAAAAATTCAATTGAATTAAAATAAGACTAAATTAAATATGAAGAATAAATTATTGTTTGTTAAAGAAATATTGAAATTAAATAAAAAAACAAAACTAATGACTATTGGAATTTGTATGAAAATTTAGAATGATTTGCTAATTTTTTTAAATGGATGCTAGGAAGAATCATGCTATGGTAAGTGAAATATAGTGTAACGATTGTTTTGTATACGGGACTGGTTAGATTCAGGGTACTTCGCCAGTCATAGGTTGGGGATGGGATAAGTGTACCCCTATATGGCAACCATCTGGCCATATTATCCCTCAGGGATACCAATATAATCATTTCTTCCTTTTCCTCCTTAAGTGCTTTTTAGATTCCTTTTCGAAATATTTTTTTTAAACATACTTCCAGGGGTGTGAAGTGTGTTATATGCTTACGTGCCAAACACTGGTTGAGATGAATTTTGCTTAATGAGCTAGCGGGCTAGCTTTTATACCCCCTTAACCGGTCATTTAGATCGTTAATTTTAATTTGAAAGTAATTTAACGGCGCGTAACATTTGTCAATAGTGAAACAGAAGTTACTAAAAGAAAGCGACAGGCACAAGGAAAAGGGTCAACGTGAAGCATCAAGTAATACACAGCAGGCTTTTGTAATGAATTCACAGAAAAATAGAAACAAGAAAGACGGTAAACTAAGCAAAAACAAATTTAAGGGCAAATGCTATAACTGTGGTCTAACGGGACACTTTGCTAGTAAATGTGAAAAACCAAAGAAAGAACGAACACAACCCTGAAGGAAACCTGGGGTCAAGTGTCTCCAAGTCACCACTTTTGTCTACTATTTTGGTAACGGTTTGGCGACATTGTCAACAGCATTGTCACAATGGTTATTATTATACAATTATTTTTGTTCAATTGTGAGCCCCGATAGACTACGCGATAGTGTGCCGGACTATCGTTCAGAGGTTTTCGAGTTCGATTCCCGCCAAACACTCTGGATGATTTCGAATTTATTTTTAATTAAATATTTTTTTGTATTTTATTTTTTTTAATAAAACTCCAAAAATTAGCAAAATATGCATTTTTATTTTCTATTTCAGAAAAGTACCAAAAGTGTACACAATCTGGTCCCAAAAGATCTACTTAGTCAGTATTGACGCAGTCTACTGGTAGATTTCGTAGGACAAGCCTGTGCTAAATGTCAAAAGTAGATAGCATTAGTAAGGGTATAATTCGTCAATAGGTAATGGTGACATCGTCAATAGGTAATCAGTATAATTTTACTATTGACATTTCCTGCAGGGAACTTTTACATGCATACACACACACTTATACAACAAAAGCTTCGGTTTGGTGCGTCGACAGCGGTGCAACCGCACATATGTGCTGCGACAGAGAGATGTTTGAAAATTTGCAACCACATAATGAAACAATTTCGTTGGCAGGCGAACACAAAATTTTAGCTCAAGCAAAAGGTGATGTACAAATTAAAAATGGTAACGGTCTACAAATTAAATTTCGGGTGCAGTTATACAACGTACAGATGGTACAGTCATATTAAAGGCAAAGAAACAAGGCAATTTGTTTTTGGTAAATGGCGAAACTGAAAAACTCTTTACGTTAACCGCGTCAGAACGGATGTGGCATGATCGATTCGGCCACGTTAACTACGGGTCATTAAGGAAGTTGTCAGAAAACTCAATGGTGGTTGGTATGAAATTAAATGACGACAAATCGATTTTGGAAAAGTGTAGAACATGTATGTTTAGTAAAATTCACATATCTTCATTTCCAAGAGAATCGAATACAAGAACTAAATCGCTAGGTGGCTCAAGATATTTTGTCACATTTATTGACGACTACTCTAGAAGAATATTCGTTTATTTTCTGAAAGCGAAAAATGAAGTTTTTGCAAAATTCAGAATATTTAAACACTTCAACACCATTCCTAAAATAGGCTTAGATGTACTCTCAAGTGGACATCCCACCTATTGGCCGACGGACCGACGGAAGATTCCCGATGTTATTGACTTTGGAGTAGTGAAAAATATCCTTGTAGAATGGATGCAAGTGGATCCTTCACTGGACTTGTCCTCAGATCACTCTCCTACTATCATTTCAATGCATTTCCCTCAAGTGTGTGGTTCCCCATTTATGAACATGACTAAGACCCGAGTAAGTTAGATAAAATACAAAAAGTATTTAAGTTCTCATTGCACGGAAAATGTTGTGTTGAGAACTACCGACGATATTGATGAGTCGATTGGCAACTTTACCGAGGACCTTCGACGAGCTGTGCATCACGCTTCCACTTATCACGTTGAATGTAGAAATAGGACAAACAGAACTTAAGGTGCCATCAGACGGGATGTATTTTACATATGTACTGTCACTTTTCTTACCTATATGTAATTCCGTATGTATGTCAAAATTTCCATTTTACATACGATTCATAATTTTTGCTATCACACCTGCTTATGTTTTTCCGTATGACATAACCTATAAATGTAAACAAAAGCTGACTTTTTAACGTGTATAAATTTCAATAATTGCTTCTTTTGGCCAATCTAATTGCAATAAATATAATAAACATAATTTAATTTATTAAAAATTAATTTTCTTTAATTTTTTTTACAATATATTTTTTCAAACAATTTTGTTTCAAAACAAAACAGCTGTTTTGTTTATGTTTGTCACAGGAAAATAGAGCGTGTTCTAATCGAAAAAATTACATATGTATTTCCACATGTATTTTACATATGCAAAGTTTCATATGTATCACACGATGTGTACAACTTTTACAGATGGAAAATTTGACAGTACATATGTAAAATACATCCCGTCTGATGGCACCTTTATTTCTCTGAACTCGAACATCTCCTATCAGAAAAAAGAAGAATGAGAAGAGAGTGGCAAATTTACAGGTCTCCTGAACTGAAAGCTAGGCTACGGGAATGCAGAGATATACTAAGACATTTCTTAGAAACACAAAGAACGGCCTCACTTAGATCTTACTTGGAAGGTCTTGATAGTACCCCACAATCTGACTACTCGTTATGGAGGGCGGCAAGAGGTTTAAAAAGACCAGTGAGAGGAAAACCTCCTTTGCGAAATCCGACTGGTGACTGGGCTAGAAATGATTCCGAGAAAGGGACATTATTTGTTAACCATTTGAGAAATGTGTTTACTATAAACAACTCAAATCATAACACTGTGCTAGAATTTGACACTTTTTTTTTTGTGACAAACGGGACACCTGGCGGTTTAACCTAATTCGGGTACGCTGAATCCAGTGGTGCTAACCGATTTTTTAGGTTAGCTCGTTTTTTCGAAATATACCGTTATTTCGAAAATGGAGGAGGTTGCACAACATATATTCGCGTAACTCAAAAACGATTGAGTTTATTGAATAAACTAAAAAAACCGAACCATACGTTACTTAAGTTTTTTACAAGACCGATTTGTTCGGTTTTTGTCCGCACAAGAAAATACAAATATGTACACATATGCACCCAACATCAATGCAACCAGAAAATATCAAAATATTTAGATATTTTTGCCTGGTATTCTATTGGTATACCTGGAACAGGTAGAAACAGAAATCGTCCCGGCTTTGGTTTTTTTTACAAATTATGTTCATGAAGGTCTTGAGAGGTACTTTGATAAAAAAATTACAGTATAAATAAGAGTTCCTCAACCCCTTCAATGTCATATGGAAAAGATTTTGCTTCATCCACTCCACATCAAACTGGGTATTGTAAAAAATTTTATAAAAGCATTGAACCCAAATGGAATTGCTTTTACCGAATTGCGCCGAATTTTTCCACGATTAAGCGGCATGAAAGTAAAAGAAGGTATGAACTCTAGCTACTTTATTAAATTAGATTTATATTTCATATCATAATGTTTTTATTTTACAGGAATTCTTAATAGACCGGACATTCGTCGTCTAATGAAGGACATACAATTTGAACTTGCATTGAATGATATGGAGCTACTGAGCTGGAATTCTGTGAAATCAGTACTAGAAAATGTATTAAGAAATCATCGGTCTGAAAATTGGCGAATTTTAATTGGAGATATGCAAACCGCATTTAAAAACTTAAACGTCAAAATGTCATTGAAAATACATTTTTTGCATTGTCATGCAGAAAAATTTAATGAACAATCACCAGTCGAGTCTGATGAACATGGCGAGAGATTTCACCAAGTAACAGCCAGACTCGAACACTGGTATAGTGGCAAACAACTTGATTCGCTATTAGGGGATATTTGTTGGAATCTGCAGGAGGAAGAAGAATAAATTTGTAAATAAAAACTTAAACTTTAATTAACAACAAAAATAAATGTTTTAATTTTTGAAGTTTCGTCTGGTTATTATATATTTCATCTTTTGTGAATAAAATCAAAAGTTGTAGACAGATTTTAATTATTTATGTCTTGTTTTGTTTGGAACTTTGTTTGCTATACCTGCAGAAAATATTAGAATCACAGCTGCGTTTTCCAATTTTTTATGCCGTTTTAAAAAACAAAATTTTTAAAATTTTGCTAAAAAAAAACTATTTTTTTGGTAAAAAAAAAAAATTATGTTTCTACAACGACTGCGCATATTGGAAAAAAATTTAACCTTACTTAAAGCAAATTTCATTGCGGAATTTTTTTAGTTTATTCAATAAACTCAACCGTTTTTGAGTTACGCGAATATATGTTGTGCAACCTCTTCCATTTTCGAAATAACGGTATATTTCGAAAAAACGAGCTAACCTAAAAAAACGGTTAGCACCACTGGATTCAGCGTACCCGAATTAGGTTAACCCGCCAGGTGCCCCGTTTGTCACATTTTCCAACTAGCACAGTGTAACGAATCTGATTTGCCACCACTTGTTATAAGACCTCCTGTACCTCTAAGACTAAACTTTCGTGATGTCCAAAACGCTATTGGTACTCTGAACCTTAGCAAGGCTCCAGGTATGGATAAAATCAGCAATAAAATGCTTGTGGAGTTACCTCGTGTAGCAAGAAGAATTATCCTCTTTATCTTCAACGCTATTTTACGCCTAGAATACTATCCTGCAGATTGGAAGGTGTTTATGATTACTATAATTCCTAATTTAGGGAAGGACCACACCAAAGTGGCCAATTAGCCTACTGCCGACAATTTCTAAACTGTTTGAAAAATTGTTAATGACTAAGTTGACTCCAATTCTGAATGACACTGAAAGTATTCCTAATCATCAATTCGGATTCAGAGCTAAACACAGTACCATCGAACAAACACACAGATTGGTAAATGTGATAAGAGGGTCGTTTGAAGACAAAAAATACTGCTCCGCCCTTTTCATTGATGTGTCCCAAGCGTTCGACAAAGTTTGGCATGACGGTTTAATGCACAAAATTAAATTAACTCTGCCTGCTAACACTCATAAACTCATGGAAAGTTATTTATACGGTCGCAAATTTAAAATCAAAGAAGGCAATTTTTTAAGTACCGCTCAGCCAATTGAATCAGGTGTGCCACAGGGTAGCATACTGGGCCCTACTTTATATTTGATTTATGCCTCCGACATGCCGTCAGACCCCAAAATCCACACATCAACTTTTGCAAACGATACAGCCTTTATCAGCGTCCATAAGGACCACCAAGTTGCATCACAGAATTTGCAGAATTATGTTTATAAACTAGAGAATTGGCTAGAGCTTTGGAAAATCAGGATAAATGAACAAAAATGTATTCATATCACTTTCACATTGCGAAAAGAAACTTGCTCGTTCATCAAAATAACTAATCAAATTATGCCTCAACATTATGAAGTCAAATACCTCGGCATTCACCTCGACCGCCGTTTAACTTGGAAGTCTCATATTGAAGCGAAACTTACACAAATGAGATTAAAAGCAGTGCAACTTAATTGGTTAATCGGCAGAAACTCTACATTGAAATTGGATTGCAAACTTTTGTTGTACAATGCAATTCTAAAGCCAATCTGGTGTTATGGAATTCAATTATGGGGTACTGCCTCAGCATCAAACATTGAAAAAATTCAAAGGGGTCAAAATAAAATTCTACGTATAATTACTGCAGCTCCATGGTATGTTAAAAATTCTCGAATCCACAAAGATCTAGGTGTGCAATTAGTAAAAGTCGAATTTCCAAATATGCGTCAAATCATGTCAGCAAACTTGAACACCATCCAAACCCACTTGCACGAGACATCAATCGGTTGAGAAGGAGGGATACCCTTGCTTTAACTCAAGCGCAAAACAGATGACTGGATCAGTTGATGTGAAATTTTTTTAGTATCATAAAAATTTTTGTCTAGCACTGGCTTTTTAGTATTAAGATTTGAATACTTATTGTCATTTCATATATGAAGATTCAATAAATAATTAAAGGCAAAAAAAAAAAAAACTTTAACAAATGGTGGAGAAACAGACTGGCCACAAAATTAAGACCATCAGGAGTGACAACGGCCGTGAATTTATAAATAAAGAATTTAATGATTTCCTAGAAATCGAGGGCATTACACGACAGCTTACAGTACCACACACGCCCCAACAGAATGGCGTCGCCGAACGAGCCAACCGTACCTTGGTAGAAATGGCCCGGTCGATGATGGTACACGCTAACATTCAACAAAATTTATGGGCCGAGGCGATTAACATGGTGGCATATCTACGTAATAGATGTCGAACTAAAATATTGGGCGATATAACGCCATATGAAGCTTAGCTTGACCGTAAATCAAACGTGAAACATCTGAGAATTTTTGGATCTCATGCAGTGGCCCTTAATAAGGCTGGTACTCGTAAATTTAAAGCCAAAGGCGAACTTTTCATCATGGTCGGTTACTCTGAAATAGGTAAAGCTTACCGTCTATATAATGAAAACAACAGGAAGATAATAGAGCGACGTGATGTTCTTTTCGACGAAAATAACTTCGGAGTCGAACTTCATGAAGAAACAACCAAACCCGATAATGATTATCTTACGATTGAAGTATCGAATCCTGATATACAAAAAGTAAACAATAATATTGATTTTTTATTAGATGAAGAATCTGAAGTGGACGATGGCGAGCACAAAGGAGATTTGATTTCAGGTGATTCTGATTTTGCTGGTTTTACGACCGCTGATGAAGCTCAATCTGGCACAGAGGATTGTATTCAGAAGGAGCAAATTGGTGCAGTTACGCGTAGTAAATCAAATATCAATAAATCTGGTAAGCCTGGTAGACCACCAAAGCGTTGTTCCGAACTAAACAACATTGTTACGGAATATGTACCAACAACTGTAGAGGAAGCTACAAGTAGTGCACACAGTGATAACTGGCGCCAAGCTA
Source organism: Bellardia pandia (assembly GCA_916048285.2). Classification (NCBI taxonomy): domain Eukaryota; kingdom Metazoa; phylum Arthropoda; class Insecta; order Diptera; family Calliphoridae; genus Bellardia; species Bellardia pandia. The sequence continues at coordinate 69,609,536 of OU696533.1, forward strand.
TGCACTCGGAGATGTCTTCATTGTATAACAATGGAACTTGGTCGTCAGTGGACTTGCCAAAAGATGTCAAAGCAATTAATTCAAAATGGGTATTTTCTTTAAAGAAAAACGAGCGTGGTCAAATTGAACGCTTTAAGGCTAGGCTAAAGGCAAAAGGTTGCAACCAAAAATTTGGTATAGTCTACAATGAAACTTTTTCTCCTGTAGTCAGATACTCTACTATCCGTTTGGTAATGGCTTTGGCAGTACATTTAAAAATGCATTTACACCAAATTGACGTAAGCTCAGCGTATTTAAAAAGCGAAGTGCACCACGAAATATATATGAGACAACCTGAAATGTTTGTAGGCTCCAACCAACCAAACAAAGTACTTAGGCTACATAAGGCAATATACGGTTTAAAGCAATCTGGTAAAGAATGGTACGACAAATTGGACAGCGTCCTTAAAGAAATTGGTTTTGACCAGTGTAAACATGAATTCTGTTTATATAAGACGACAACTAAGGGTGATTTGGTACTACTAGCAGTATACATACGTAGATGACATCCTTATCGGTTGTAAAAATGTATCAACAGTTTCTGAAATAAAGAATTTATTGGCAAAAAGATTTCCAGTCACTGACAAGGGCAAGTTACATTATTATCTTGGCATTGAGATAGAACGTGAAGGAGACATCGGCACGATAACTATATGTCAGTCACAATACATTAAAGAATTGCTTCAGGAGTATGGAATGGAGAACTGCAAGCCTGTGTAAACGCCATTAGAGGCAAAGTATCAGGTAACATGTAACAAGGAAAATTGTGAAACAATTAATCACCAAGAATATCAGTCGACAATAGGTGCTCTTATGTACCTTGCTATAACCAGTAGACCTGATATCCTCCATTTAGTCGCTAAGTTAGCTCAGCGGAACGCCAGTTCAGATGGCGAAAAATCAGTAAGTGGGTTTGTCGATGCAGATTGGAGTGGCAATGCTTTGGACCGAAAATCCTATACTGGATTTATCTTTAATGTTGGCGAATGCCCAGTTTCATGGGAATCCAGAAAACAATCATGTGTTGCCTTAAGCTCAACAGAGGCAGAATATATGGCCATGTCCGACGTAGCAAAGGAGGCGATATTTCTAAGACAATTACATTTAGAAGTTGGTTTTTCATCTGGTGAAGCTGTTTTGTTGAATATTGACTATCAGGGCGCAGAAAAACTGGCAACGAACCCTGTGCATCACAAAAGGACTAAGCACATCGACATACGGTTCCATCACGTGCGCGAAGTGGTAAAGCGAGGGGAGATAACATTGAAAGATTGTGCGACTCAACATATGGTTGCCAATATACTTACAGAGAATCTTACAAAGACTAAACATTTGGATTTTGTTGAACTGATGAAATTTATATGAATTTTATTTTTAATATTGGTGAAACGTCACTCACATTGAAAAGGAGTGTTGGAGATTTGCGAACCATCTGGTAACTCCTGACAATGTGAGCGTCGTTAGTTTTTTTCTTTCTTGTATTTCATTCCTTTTTAATACGCACTGAAGTTAAGACGTACATTTTATATTTTATTTAATAAACGTTTTTATTCGAACCGAAATTTAAACAGTAATAAATTTTTCAGCATCTTCATTTAAATTTTCATATTTTATATTGCATTGTATTTTCCTCTTCCATAAAAAAGAATTAAAAGAATTCTGAATTTATTAATATGATAAAATATCATATACACAATTACTAGCTACTAAATTGCTAGGGCAAGTACTCTACATTGTAGATACCGCTATTGTTTTTATTAGTATAATAAAATAAAATTCTCAGTTGGTTATATTTGTAAAGGCCCAACTATAATATGCATATGCTAGCTTAAGCAAACGTGCGAACACATATAAATTGTATGTGGCAAACTATAATGTACTTAACGAAACTTTTCGTTAAGTTTTTCAACTGTCATTTGCTTAAGCAAACAGCGAAACTGATCGCACATTCTGTACGGAATCAGCTGTTTGTTGTTGTTTGTTTGTGTTTTGAACGAAATGTATAATATATTTATTTTAAATTTAATAGAAAATGAGAAAAAAATAAGTGCCTTTACAATAAAAGGGACCCTTTTTATTTTAACAAAAATGTCTTTCTGTCGCGGTTTATTTCTCTGACAGAAGAAGAGCGTCTTCTTCTTTTACAGTGTAGTTCACTTATTTCTTTTAATGTGCTAACTTTAATATTTTTATATTATTTAAATTTTTAAGTTTTTCTCCATTTTTGCAAACACAATACGAAAGTTAACAAAACATATGTAAACGTTTATTATTATTTACATTTTAGTGCTGCCACAGCTGTACATTTTAGTACTTTTGCCGATAAATTAAAAAAAGGAAAAATTATGCGTTTCGGGTACGAAGTTTTCTTTTAATTATAAAATAATATAATAATATTTATAAAATAGTCTTTTAATGGCTTTTTGTTAAAATAAAAACATTTTTTTTAAACATAAATGAGCAACTGTGGACAAAAAGTTTCAAAGTCATTGTAGCCACCTGAAAGTTAACTCTGAACTGGTTATGCATTTGACAGCCTTTTCGTTAACTTTTGCAATTTGCTTAATACTATGTTTCCACGACGACTTGAATCACCTTCTTCGCCTCCTGAATCATGTTTATGAATCATGCTGTTTACATGACCAAAAAACTTGATTCGATTTGACAGTTGTTTTTAATAAACAAACAGATTAAAAAAAAACAGAATTTAAAATTTGTGGAAAATATTTTTTTTTAATGGACAAAAAAAGTGAGTGGAAATTAGTTAGCTTATTTAAAAAAAAAAACATACATTCGTACGTATTTACTTTCTTTACTTCCAGCAACAAGAAACTAATAATATTAAATTTTTACAGCTAGTGCAGATAAACTTGCGATAAAAATTAGAGAAGAGAGCAATTTTTCGTGCTTCGCAAGTAGATTCAATATGAATCTACTTGATTCGCTCTTAAAATTTTGTATGGTAAAGCAAGTTGTTTCGCTCATGATTGGGGTGTAAAGCATGAATAGAGAGCGAAGCATGTACCGTGGAAACATAGTATAAGCTTGCTTATGCATATTATAGTTGGGCCTTAAACTTTTTACTTAAAAAACGGAAAACATTATAGCTAAGTATGTATGAATATATTACAAGACACCACAAGTAAGAAAATAAAGAACTTTAAATGGCTTCAATTTAACAATTTTTATTACAAAAATATAATTAAGAATGGAATTGTTTTCTATAATACTTATTGATAAAACACTAAATGAGTTTATCTTTTAGGAAAAATATTCCTATTTGACACAATGAGAAAGACATAACAAATAATCACTTACGATATACGATAATCATTCACACATCAATGCCAATATCAACATTAAATCACGAAATTTGTGTGAATTTATATAAAATTGCACTTTAAAATATAGCTTGGTAAACTGTAGCTGACACTAAGATATATTATCTGTTTTTATTAACTCTAAAATATTTTGATAGTCAGGATCTCGGGCGAAGAACTCGGTCAAATAACGAAATGTTGGACGATCTTTGGGTTTGTAATTCCAACAGTTTAGCATAATTTTATAAATGTTATCTGGACACAGAAGTGGTGGCGGCAAACGCTGGCCACGTTCAATTAGTTGAATCGCATCTCTACCTAGTATATCACCATACGGCGGTTCTCCCAATGAAAACATTTCCCAAAGTGTGACTCCAAACGACCATACATCACTCGCATGAGAGAAAACACCATTGTTATAACTTTCTGGAGCGTACCTGTAAAACATAAACATTTATTAAAATATATATTTAGGCAATAGAAAATAGAAAAAAAACGGTACATTAGTGATTCAAAGTGAAAATGTCGAAGAAAAATAAAAGAGGCAATACAAAATGAAATTAGTGAAGACTACGAAGTAAAAGTACCAAAAGATACTGATATGAAAATAGTAATAACAGAATTAAATTTTAAAATGCCAGAAAAAGAATTAATAGAAAAATTAAAAAAACAAAACGAAATACTGAAAAATAGTGAAATAGATGTTATTAAAATATTTGAAACAAAAAGATATAATAGAACAATATATAACGCGAAATTATAAATAGACGATGAATCAAATCCGAAAGTAATAGCAAGTCAAAAACTGAATGTTGGATGGGATAGATGTAGGGTATTCGATGGTACAAATATAATACAATGTCTTAAATGTCAAGGATATAACCATAAATCGTCGGACTGCAAAAATGAAGATGTATGCCACAAATGCCATGGAAACCACAGAAGTAAAGAATGTAATAAGGAAAAAATAATAAAATGTGTAAACTGCATTAAAGAAAATAAAAGATAAAATTTAGGTCTGGATGAAAATCACGTCACTGGTAGCCGGGCGTGCCCAGTGTATCAGAATAAACTGAATCTAAAAAAGAGAAGGTTATATACAAACATACAAGGCTTAACAAATAACTTCAACCAATTGAAAATAATAGCAGAAAGGTATAAACCTGATTTTATAATACTGGTAGAAACACATCTAACTACAGAAATAGACGAAAATGAAATTGAACTAAAACAATACGACAATTATAGCACATTGTCAAACTCATCAAAAACTGGTGGAATAATAATATATTTTAAAAAACATTGGAAGATTGATAAACTTAAAGACAATATTAAAGACTCGAAATACTGGATTAGCGCATATATGGCAAAATATGAAAAAATATCAATTATAATTATAGCAGTATGTAGATCACCAAGTAGTTCAAAGTCAGAATTTTGTGATATATTTCAAGATTTTATAGAAGAAATGTGCGAAACGAACTGTGATATTTTAATAGCTGGAGATTTTAATATTGACTGGAATAACGATTTCTATACGGGGAAATTAAAAAGTATACTTAATGATAATTGTCTCAAACATGTAATGAACGAATTTACTAGAATAACACAAAATTCAAAAACCTTAATAGACTATATTATAACAAACAGTGAAATGATTTCAGCAAAGGGAAATATAAATAATAAAATAGCTGATCACGAATCTATAGACATTTTTATTGAGTGCGAATGTATAGAACGAGACAATAAAACTAAAGAAATGAAAATTTTTAAATATAATAAGGAAAGATTCAAAAACAAAATAAGTGCAATATTGAAATATGATGAACAAAAACGATTAAATGATAATGTCAACAACTTTGATAATGTTTTTGAAAATACAATGCGAAGATTTAGTGTGAAAACAAAAATAAATGAACATAGAAATAACAAATGGTTTAACAACGATCTCAGAACGCTAAAAAGGGGGAAAATTTAAATATCAAATTGCAATAATTGAAAACACAAATGAATCGTAACTATAAAACAATACATAAATAACAAAATAAATAACGCAAATGACCAAAAAGAAATGTGGAGCAAAATAAAAGAACTAGTACTAAGAAAACCCAAAAATGTGATAAAAACTGTGATAATAGATAATGTCGAATATAAAGATAATTTTCAAATAACTGAACATTTAAATAAATATTTCGTTAACAGTATTAAGGAAATTAGAAATTCCATTATTTATGTGCATTATGAAAACAAAATACCTGTGATAGATTTAAAATTTAAATTCCGTGCAATATCTTTAGAAGAACTTAAAATTATATGTAAGAATATTAAGAAAAAAAACCTGACTATAATAAAATAACAAGCAATATAATATTAGACAATTGGAACATTACCGGCACTATTATGCTGAATATTATAAACAATTCACTAGAAACGGGAATATTTCCCAATAACTGGAAAGAATCTATGATTACACCCATTGAAAAAGTTAAAAAAACAATCAAATGTGAAGAATATCGTCCAATAAATACGTTGAAAACTTTCGAAAAAAATCATTGAAAAGTGTCATATCTTTGAGTGTATTTTATATGAATTGTATTTTGGTATATATGGCAACTCTTTTGTAAATATGACATTTGATATTGAATTGTAATAAAACCTCACTTTTCTTTGAGACAGAGAACTAACTATACACGTGTTTCAATAAAAAGATTGTTAAGAATCAATTGGAAAACTATATGGAACAACACAAACTACTCTCAAAATATCAGTCAGGCTTCAGGAGAAAGTATTCATGTGAAACAGAAGTCAACTATGTAATAAATAGGTGGAAATTCATGAAGAAAAATAATAAAATATTGGCGATATTCCTGGATTTTAAAAGAGCATTCGAAACAATAGACAGGGACATTCTATTACAAAAACTATATAAATACGGAATTCAGGACAATGAGTTAAAATGCTTTGAGTCATATCTAACTAATCGCAGGCAATATACAAGGGTTAATGGGAAATTATCAATTGCTACCGAAAATAATTTTGGAGTACCACAGGGTTCAATTTTAGGTGCGCTTTTATTTGTTATATATATTAATGATATGGAAAAAGTTTTGGAAAAATGCGAAATTGTTTTATATGCAGACGATACGCTGATTTTCACAGAAGCGGCCACGGAAGAAATATGTTATAATAACTTAACGAATGATATGGACAATATAAATAAATGGTTAAAAATTAACAAATTAAAATTAAACGAAAATAAGACTAAAATAATGGAAATAAATATAAACACTAACTTAACGCTTAAAATAAATTATGTAACAATAGAAAAAGTAAATAATATAAAATGTCTTGGTTTTCTAATATAGGGTGTTTTTTTTACAGGTTTGTTTTTCGAAAAGAGATAAAACTGGCATTTTGTGGTCAAATCTGGCAACTCTAATGTCATTTATGTTCAGTTTGGTTTGCCATTTCATCATGAACAGGTTGACAAAAGAACAACGCTTGCAAATCGTGCAAATTTATTTCGAAAATAACGGTTCAGTTCGCGAAGTTTACCGCAAGCTTCGTCCATTTTATGGTCGACATAATCGTCCATCAGAGCAATTAATTCGGTTAACCATGGATCGTTTTCGCACTACGTTTACTCTATGTGATAATACGCATCCGCAGAGACGTCGAACAGTGCGCACCGAAGAAACAATTGCCGCTGTAGAGCAAAGTGTTGAAGAGGACCCGAATGAATCGATTCGCCACCGTGACCGGTATAGAGCCATGATAACCGACTATTTTGTTCCCGAATTGGATGGCATGAATGTGGATGAGTTGTGGTTCCAACAAGACGGCGCTACATGCCACACAGCGCACGCCACAATCGATTTATTGAAGGAAACATTCGATGAGCGCATAATTTCGCGGAATGGACCTGTCAATTGGCCACCAAGATCGTGTGATTTGACACCATTGAATTACTTTCTTTGGGGATATGTGAAGTCGCTCGTCTACGCCAACAAACCAGAAATGTTAGGGGAATTGGAAGCCAACATTCGTGGCGTTATTGCCGACATACGGCCCCATATGCTCGAAAAAGTGGTTGAAAATTGGACCTGTAGAATTGGCTTTATTCGAGCCAGCCGCGGCGGCCACATGCCTGAAATCATATTTAAACATTAATGGCATAAAATTATCCTTCCAATAAAGCCAAATTGATGGTCATTAAAACGATTTTCTTGTGTTTTATTTCAATTCGAAGTTCTATACCTCTCAAAAAAACACCCTATAGACAAAGACTTATGGCGTTTTCTTTTCTGGCATAAATGTTACACGTTTTTCCCATTTCGCATCTTTTTCATTTTTTTGTGTTCTTTTCTGAAAAAAATGTCAACACTGCTAAAGTGTAGTGTGTTCTTTTCTATAAATGTCACACTATAAATTTAAAAAATGGTGCACCTTTCACACTCTGTATTTTTAGAGGGGGAGAATCGCAGGATAAAACAGCTGATAGTTGTTTTGTTTATGAATGTGTATTTGTGTTAAGAAACAAAAACAAAAAAAAAAATATACAAAATGGAAAATATTACTACTTTTTTATGTGCTAAAAAAATTTTGGATGGCTGGTTGGAATTATCTTCATCATCTGATGATGATGAAATATTTTATATGATTATGGAAAGAAATCCACAAGCGCGAGTGAAAGGCTTTGTAGAGAACGTAATTAATGAATACTCTGAAGTTGATGTACATATGTAAAATTTCATACGACAATATCTCTTACTTTTTATGTAATGTATGTTTATATACTATATAATTTTTATAGTTTAAGAACAATTTGCGTATTAGTCGGGAAGGTGCCATTGGTCTTTTTAAGAGATATTCATTGTCTTATTTCAAGCGATCTTACCAGGGAGCTATCTGCTTCTTCTTTAAAAAAAAACAAAAACAGCTGTACATGAAAATAAAGTGTTACACTGTTGTAATTTTATGTTCTACTCTGACCATTAAAAATGCGAAATCTTTAAAATGTGGGGTAAACATTATAAAAATGTGTAACATTTTATTTCAGAAAAGAAAACACCATTAAAATTAAAAGAACATATTGAATATATATGTAAAAAAATTGGAAAAAATCGGTTTTTTCAAACGTATAAGAAATAAAATATCAGTTATAACGGCAATAAATATTTATAATGTAATGATCAAACCGCATTTTGAATTTGGATCAACTGTGTTGTATACATGCTGCACAGAACAGCAAATAACAAGATTGCAAAAGCTGCAGAATAAAGCCATGCGCTCTATACTTAAATACAATCGATTTACCCCAATAGAACATATGTTAGATACACTTAAATGGCTTAATATACAACAAAGACTAGAGCTAAACACAATTAATTTTATTCAAAAAATGGGAGATGCACCTGATTATTTAATTGAACAAATAAGGTACGTAGGAGATAATGTAGAATATAAAGAGCCTAAGGAACGCTCAAGATTTCAGATTACAACGAGCAGATTAAAGAGGGATTAAATCTCTACAACATGATGCCAAATAATATTAAAAATGAAATAAATCCAAATGTATTTAGGAAAAAAACTGTATTTTTTATAAGAAATATTTAATTTAAACCAGAGTTTATGGATTTAACCTGTAAAATGAACATGAAATGTTATATAAAAGTATTTGATTTAATAGTACTTTCCTCTGAAAGAAAATATTTCTTTATTATAAAACTCCTTCTATAAACTTAGTATGATTTTGTAGATGAAAAGTTAATATAATAACTAAAACTCTGTAAATTGTGTGATAACTTTAGGTTAAGTGTTATAAATTTTTTTTAATAAATAAAAAAAAAAAAAAAAAAAAAAAAAGTATTTGAAATACTACTAAATAAATAAAAACAAAAAAAAAAATTAAATTAAGGCTGGTCGATTTACCCAAACATCTTTTGTATTTCAATTAAATTAAATTTTGTTATGTTTTTTTTCTTAAAATATATGTAAAAATAAAAAATATTTACCCTCTCCGATTTTATTTCTAACACAGAAACTAAATGCATTGATTTCTATGTACTTTGTTTTTGCAAGACTGTTACGATACTTTTGCCTTATACGTTTGTGGTGCTGCCATGACTAGCTCTCGAGACATAGGTCGTACGTTCTTAACCCGCACCCCCAAACATTCGATCATAACAATAAAAAAAAACTGAAACTAACTAAACAAACTCACAACTGCACAAGACCACAAAGAAACGAAATATTCCAGGGACTGATGGAACACCCCGTTTGCGCCACCCTTTCCCAACCTATGTCATCAACATAGAACATCAATGATGACCCCTTTATAAATATCAATCAAAACCTTTTTACCTTCTTACATCTACCCAACCATTGTATTGAAAATCCCCATAATAAAATCAAATTAGCACAACATTTTTACGTACTTAAACATAACATTTATTTAAAGTTAACAAAAAAAATAACTAAACTAAGCTGACAAATACAAATAATTTCTTTTATGCTATCTTGAATTGGGTCTTATTCTCAAAAAAATCATATAGAATCATATAGAAATATGCAGTATTATTTTCCTTTCTTGTGCTAAACGAATGGTATATTATACCCTTTTTTTCTTTATATAATACAAAATTTTGTTCTTCTTTTTTTTTTTAGAATCATATAGAAATATGCAGTATTATTTTCCTTTCTTGTGCTAAACGAATGGTATATTATACCCTTTTTTTCTTTATATAATACAAAATTTTGTTCTTCTTTTTTTTTTTACACAATCATAAAACAATATCAAGGGCAAAACTAAAAAAAATGTTTTACACGGAATGCTAAAATTTTAACTATTCCGAGTTCAAAAAAATTTGTTCTTTTTATTTTTAAAGGTCCTAACTATTTCCCTAGTGAGCTCAATAGAAAAATTTTGTCTAGGCCTATTCTCAAAAAGTTTTTTTCTTTTTTTTTATGTTTCCGTATCCTACTTAAATTTTTTTTTTTTTTTAGTTTTCTCCTTTTACAGTCAAGATTTACAAAACTTACATAAATAAATTCGACTAATACTTAATCTAACATATATTTCTTAAATCTAGCCTAAATGTTCAATATTTTCTAGTTATATATATTAAAAAAAATTTTCTTTGGTTTTCTATTAATTCTTTACTTGAACGTGAATCTAACTCGGACTATACTTTTCCGGCCCTATGGGTTTTTTTGTTATATATATTATTCTTATGGTGGAAAGCTGTACTCCAAACAAAACACGACAATAACATTTACTACCAGATTTCTTGTGTTGGATTCTATTATTTCCCGGGGATGTCACTCGGAATTCCACATTGACACACTTTATTAATTTTCTGTTACCTTACATTTTTGGTGTTCAAATACTTATGTAGTTCATGTTGTTTGTTCTCGTATGTACCCTCGAAATTGCTCTCATCAACAACAATTATTAGTCTTCCTGAGTCCTTATTTTTTTAGGGGCCGTACCTATTTTTATTGAAACATCTTTTTTTATTAAAAACATGAAAAATCTACATATGATCATTATGAAGAAACTTTATTATATTGACTCACTTTTAGATTAAATTCGTAACACTTCACAAGTTTTTTTTTTCTTCTTTACACTTTTTTTGTTTTCAAAAAAAAAACTTTATCCTTAATATAGCTTGTTGTATCCTCGAATTCACGTTCAATATTGAGAGCAAAATCTATATTTCGTTATGCCCTCACATTAATTTCCTTAGTACATATAATAAACGGGAAACCTACAATAACAATATCACCCACAAAAAAAACAAAGTACAGAAACATGATTTGTATGCATAACAACCTAAGGTCAATGAACGATCATCTACAACCTTGAACCTATTCGTTTCGTCTACGAACCCCTACTTCCAAAAAAAAACTGGGTACTATTCCTCCTCAAACCCCTCTTTAAATTTCCCTCTTTAAATCACTTAAATATGGCAACCTTATGTTCTTTGTTTTCAAAACAACCCTGTGATCACCGTCTTTTCCAGAAAGGACTTCCAGTGGTTTACATTTTCCTTCTCATAAACAGAACAACAACACACTACAATTATCGACTAAAACAAGAAAAAAACAAACACAAAACGTGAACATCAATCTAAATGCCAAACAATGAACAAATCCATCTATAGACATCTCAAAATGCATACAACTCATACCAACACATTGATGCAGAGCCTAAGTCTATATTCCACCTTCTCAATAAAACAAGACACACGGAATAACAACAAATATACACAAGCCATACAAACATAAACTAATAACATAAACTACAAAAAAATAGAACCAATACTTTTGGCTCAATTGATTCGCAACAAAACTCCGGTTTCACTGGCATGAGCCAGAGGGAACGGTGTGCGGATTAAATGAGGTATGCAGGCCCAACGTGGGGAACTCTCACGACCCTGACATTCAGAGTCTCATTCTCTACCTTTGGAATTGGCCGGGCAATAAGTATTTTAAGATGACAACTCAAGTAATCAGCAAAGTATATTGTTATATGTGTATGTATATGTATTTTATCTAAATCCACATAATACATTATTGTTCTATACTTTTTGCCCCTATTGCGGTTCACAACTTTTTTAATAATTTGGTCGTCTTTCATAAATCGGTATTGCCATTCACAACTTATATGTAGTAAAGTTAATGTAGAGTTAAATTCGGGTTGACTGACAGACGACCAAACTTAGTTGAGTTGAGAACGGCAATAGGGGCATTTAGGTGGCATTGAATAATATAATTTCCATATTTGTTAACAACAATGAAATTTGTCAGGCTTAATGTAGAAATAAAATTGGACAACAATCGGGTAAACAAAAAAAAAATTTGATACATATAGTGTATAAATATATTGAAAATAATCACAGACTAAACCTAAACTTACCCTAATATTGCACTATATTATTTTATTGCACCTTTTTTTAGATTTGCCTAGGCATTGTCTGGACCTCTCGATTTACACCACTATATTCCTCATTTCGAAAACTCTTAAGTTATTTGATTATTGCTTAATGTCCTTAGCATGGTATACTCCGATGGGTTTTCCATTCAGGGACTCTAACTCATACATATTGTTGCCCATGACTTTCAAAATTCTACATTTTGTGAATTTACGACAAAATTTTGCATTGATGCAGTTCTTAAAATCACTTAATATGAAATTCCTTTTGTAAACTTCCTGACCTGGCTGAAACCGAACAATTCTGGCACTTCTATTGTACCGTAGTGCACTTCTCTCATAGGCCTGATGTAAATTTTCCTTAATTTTCTCTCTTATTAATCTTATTCTATCAGATTTGTCTAGACTTCCTATTTCTGTGTCATCCATTGATTTTAATTTTCTTGCCAGTATGTAATCTGCCCCGCAAGTAAACATATTATGTCCAAATAATGCAAAGAATGGATTTACACCTGTAGCCGAATGTACTGATGTCCTTAATGCCGTTTCAATAAAAGGTAAATTCACGTCCCATTCGCGATGATCCTTTTCCAAGTACATTCTTATGCTTGCTAAAACACTTTGGTTGACCCTTTCAGCAGCATTAGATTGAGGGGAATGTACGGCAGTTCTTGTATGTGTGATTTTGTAGTCAGTGATCATTTTTTTAAATTCTTTAGAAAGAAACTGCTGTCCATTGTCCGAATGAATATTTTCTGGTACTCCAAAATTATGGAATACCTGATCAATCAAGAACTCTACTACATTTTTAGTGGTTGCTTCTTTCATGGCTTTTAGGAATACAAATTTAGTTAAATGGTCTACTACAATGAAAATATATGTATTACCTTTTTTTGATCGGGGATATTTTCCTAAAAAGTCTATGTATATTTTCTGAAATGGTCTATCTGTTATCACCTCATTTCCAATCTCAGGCATAAGTCGTATGTTTGTTGATTTACATTCCTTGCACACAACACATTGGTTAATAAAATTCTTAACCTGTAGAATCATGTTAGGCCAATAATATCTATTTTTCAAATGATTTAAAGTTTTATTTATTCCTCCATGTGATTTTTCTACTGATTCATGAGCTTCCTTTATTAAAGCATGAGTAAGTGAATTGGGAACCCAAAGTTTCCATGGGAACTCTTCTAACTGATCTATTTCATTTATCAAGTTGTTTCTTTTAAATACTAATCCATTTTTAATTCTTATGTCTGATAATTTATCCAAATTTTTTTCTATGATATTGCGAAAACTTACATAGTCTTCTGACTCAAATTCGGTTGTCTCAAAACCTAATATATTTTCAGGCAATTCTCCTATTTCCTCAACATATCTCGAAAGTGTGTCGGCGACAATATTATCTGATCCTTTTCTGTGTTCTATTTCAAAATCAAAACTTTGTAGTTGTAACGCCCAACGTGCTAAACGACCATTCAAATCTTTAAGCGACATGAGCCACTTAAGACTTGCGTGATCGGTAATCACGGTGAAAGGCATTAATTCTACATAAGGTCGGAATCGATTTATAGCTAATACGGCCGCCAAACACTCTTTCTCTGTAACGGTATAATTCCTTTGAGCGGCGTTAAGTTTCTGTGAGAAAAAAGCGATAGGTCTCTCATTATTTGAATTATCCTTCTGAAATAGTACTGCTCCCACTCCATAATTTGAAGCATCACATTGTATATAAAATCTGTTTTTAAAATTGGGATGTACTAATAGAGGAGCAGTTGTAAGAGCTTGTTTTAGTTTGTTAAAGCTTGCAATGGCCTCTTCAGTAATCTCGTATTTTACACCCTTTTTTATTAGGTCTGTCAAAGGGGCTGCTAATGTGGAAAAATCCTTGATAAATCGGCGATACCATCCTGCAGTGCCTAAGAAACTACGTACTGCTTTTACTGATTTTGGAATTGGTATTGCCTTGATGGCCTCAACTTTATCGGGATCAGTTTTCAATACTCCACCTCCAACAATAAATCCTAAATATCTGATTTGCTTAAAACAAAATTTAGATTTCTTCAGACCAATAGTGAGCCCTGCAATTTTTAAACATTCTGCTACTTCTCGTAATAAATTCAGATGAGATTCGAATTCTGCTGATATAATCAAGAGATCATCTAAATATATAAAGACATTGGACTTTAATCTTTCTGGAATGACCTTATCCATCAACCTACACAATCTTTGTGCCGCATTGCATAAGCCGAAGGGCATGACTGTGTACTGATACAGTGGTCGACCGGGGATGGTAAATGCTGTGTAAGCTCGAGAATTTTCCTCTAAAGGAATTTGCCAAAATGCAAATTTTAGGTCGACACTACTTATGTAATAAGTTTCGTCTAATCTACTAAGGATTCCCTCTATATTCTGGATGGGATATGCATCCTTAATGGATTTATTATTTAGTTTCCTCGCATCCAGGCATAGTCTATTCTTTCCTGGTCGCCTGACTAATGTAGACCTACTACTCCACGGACTATTACTTGGCTCTATAACTCCTAAGCTTAACATATTATCAATTTCTGCAAACATAAGCTCTTGTACTGCCGGTGATACCGGATAGTATCGATCTTTTACGGGAGTTGCATTCTCAACCAGCTCAATCTTGTGTTCCTCTAAATGGGTCCTACCTAATCCATATTTCTCATAGCTTTTAAATTCAGTTTTTACTTCTTCCAGTCTGTTTCTTTGATCTAAAGTTAATTCATGCTCATCAAGTTTCTCTGTACTCACAGGAAATTTTGCAGACAATTTTTGAATATCTATTTCTTCGTTTGAAAATATCTTTGGAGCCAACTCAAATTTCGTCCAAAAATCAACACCAAAATAAGCTTCCTGTACAAGCGAAGGACATAGATAAAATGTAATTGATTCTTCTCGATTTTCCAATTCCACTGTCAATTCAATCTTGCCTATAATATTTAGATTTTGACCTCCTGCAGTTCTGACATTACATATTAATGGAATTATTTTCTTACCAAATTTGCCAACAATATTTTCACAATTTTTTCCTAATAGACTAATTGAAGCGCCTGTATCTAGCAATCCTTTTATTTTCACTTCTCCTACCTTTACTTCTGCAAAAGCTCGCTTGTCAGAGGTTCCCTGAATTGTGATCGCGCTACATTTGTTAACGCCTTCTTTTATATTCCTGAATATCTGTTTCTTATGTTTAAATCTTTCCTTCGTATTAAGCAACCGTTTAAGTTTATATTTACTTGATTTTTCGTTGAAAATTCTTTCTCTAGCTATATTATAATTTCTTAACCGTTCCTCATAAGTCCCTATTACCGTTTTCTGTAAGTTGCTAGAATCTTTAATCTTTTTTTCTTTATCGTTTTCTATAATCGCGTTTTTCAATAATGTGTATGGTCCTTGACTACTTTCTTTTTTTTTCCGTTCATTATGTTTATTTCAATAGGATTACTATCCAAAAAGTTGTCTGTTTGTGTGGTTATGTCCTTGAAATTTCTGCGGGAGTCTGTGTAGAGCGCGACTCTCCCGTCTTCGTCACAATCCTCCCTGTGTTTTCCGCACACTTAGGACACTTGGGAGTAATTACTCCTATTCGACCACATCTATAGCAAAATAAATTTCGCTGCATAGATGGACAGTCCATGAACATATGTCCAGGTTGTTGACAATTCCAACAAACTAGTCCATAAGATAGATTAGATTGTATTTTTGCTTCAGTTTGATTGTTATATTTTATTTCTTCTACTACTTCTATTTCCTCATTGGCTAGGTGTTCTTCAACTATTTCGTTTACTTGTCGTCGCATTGTATTATATCTATTTGGAGGTATGGTGTTTATTTGTTCTTTTCTGATAAAATTTCTTTCTACTATGGAACACTCATCTCTTAACTGTTCAACAGTATATATTTGCATAGGATAGAGAATCTGCCCAATGTTTGGTTTCATGTTTCTTTTCAGTATACGAATCATCTCATATTCCGGAAGAGGTGTTCGTAAACGAGCTCTTAACCTTTTCATCTCCTGAAAATACGCATCAATAGTTTCGCCTGATCTCTGTCTACGCTCTTCTAAATCTCTCATAACTTCATATTGGCTACGGTTTATGCGATATTGTTGCAATAATGCAATTTTAACATCTTCCCATTTTGTTATGCCTTTAGTTTGGATCGTTAGCCAATACCAGTCTTTTGCTTCGCCTTTAAGTAATTTGTGAAAATCTTTCAAAATGTCGGACCATGAACATCCATATTGTTCCTGTAGATATTCTACTCTAAAAATAAAATCTTCAATATAACAGTGTTTTCCATCGCCGTCAAAACTAATGTCCCATCTATCAACATATATTTTACTCTGTGACGATGTTCTTTCAGTCTCTTCTGGATTCTCAGTAGAGCCATTTGCTCTTCCCGATGAAGTATTAGAACTTTGGTTTTCAGATAAATTTTCAAAATCTAATCTTCTATGTGGAATATTGTCTACTTTAAGAGGATTCCTTCCATATATGTTTATAAGAGGATCATTTTGAATATCACTCGTATTTACTCTATCGGTTTGCTTCTCTTTTTCCATTCTCAAAGACATTTTCTTAAATTCTTTTATTATTTCTGTAAAACCAGATTGAATACTTTCATTAATTTTATGATTTAATTTTTCTTCCAGATTTGTTCTAAATTCCGCCTGAGCTTCAATAATGACATTTTTAATAATATTTGAATATAACTGTGCATTATCTTTTTCTGATGGTTTAATTGGAGGTGGAGGAATTGATAAGTTAACTGATGGTGGTTGATAGTAATCTTTAGATACAGCTCCTGTATGTGGACCTACCCTTGAAGATTGAAGTATGCTACTAGGTGTAACACTGGGATTGTTAATTGTCCCTGAAAGATCATATACATTATTATCTTCCCTTTCCACTGTTTTCTCTTTCGATTTCTCTGTTGTTCTAGGTATTCCCACCATTTTATATTTTCTATTTTAATAATTCTATATGAACTATCTAAACTCAAATTTGTTTTGATCCAATGTAGAAATGAACTGTAACAACTATCTTAATCAAGTCTAAATTTGTATAGCCCAAGATTTAAATATTCCTAACAAAGTAAGTCTGCCTCTCAATTCAATCAAATTATCTAAAATATTTAATAACAATAAAATCACAATCCTTAATAAAAATAAAAAAATATTAATATATAAAATATACAATAATCAATAATTGAACATAAAAGACTAATACAAACGTACTTAATCACTAATTAAATCAGCATCACTAAAATATAATAAATAATTAAATCACCTATGACAACTAATATATAAACAAAATATAATAACTAATGAAATACTTAATTACTTAGACATACAAAAAAAACGAATATATAAATAAAAGGTTATAGTTTTAACATTTACACACAAAAACTTTAAAACACACAATTTCACAATTCTAAACAATCGACAACATATTAGGGATTTTCTATACAATGGTTTTAAGATGTTGGTTTTGATTTCTCTCATTCATACATATTTAAGAATAGTTCTAAAATTCTCTTATCTCACTGTTATGATATTACGACGCTTGTCTCTTTCATCTTTTGTGGCTAAATATACTAAATAAAATAGAAGATATCTGATCATGCTAACTAATCTATTAAATATTAGGTCACGATCATCTCCCAGAAAAAAAATTTTTTCGAGGTGCTAACAAAATTTACTTATGTAATTTTGGTCACCAAAAAAAACTTACTATACAACAAAAAAATTGGTTTATCTGCTTTATATTTTCCTAATTTCCATCGCAATTAGAGATTCAAATGTTCTAGGTCGCTAGAAACTAGAGAAATTTTGGTAATTATGTCTTTGGCATATAATCCATAACAATGCAATTGGAAATCTTTTGTTCCAAGTCACTAATTACAGAAATATATATGTAACAAAGATATCACTACCATTTGGCTATTATTTATGGATTTCTTTTTCTTTTGGCTTGGGCGCCATTTACTGTTACGATACTTTTGCCTTATACGTTTGTGGTGCTGCCATGACTAGCTCTCGAGACATAGGTCGTACGTTCTTAACCCGCACCCCCAAACATTCGATCATAACAATAAAAAAAAACTGAAACTAACTAAACAAACTCACAACTGCACAAGACCACAAAGAAACGAAATATTCCAGGGACTGATGGAACACCCCGTTTGCGCCACCCTTTCCCAACCTATGTCATCAACATAGAACATCAATGATGACCCCTTTATAAATATCAATCAAAACCTTTTTACCTTCTTACATCTACCCAACCATTGTATTGAAAATCCCCATAATAAAATCAAATTAGCACAACATTTTTACGTACTTAAACATAACATTTATTTAAAGTTAACAAAAAAAAATAACTAAACTAAGCTGACAAATACAAATAATTTCTTTTATGCTATCTTGAATTGGGTCTTATTCTCAAAAAAATCATATAGAATCATATAGAAATATGCAGTATTATTTTCCTTTCTTGTGCTAAACGAATGGTATATTATACCCTTTTTTTCTTTATATAATACAAAATTTTGTTCTTCTTTTTTTTTTTAGAATCATATAGAAATATGCAGTATTATTTTCCTTTCTTGTGCTAAACGAATGGTATATTATACCCTTTTTTTCTTTATATAATACAAAATTTTGTTCTTCTTTTTTTTTTTACACAATCATAAAACAATATCAAGGGCAAAACTAAAAAAAATGTTTTACACGGAATGCTAAAATTTTAACTATTCCGAGTTCAAAAAAATTTGTTCTTTTTATTTTTAAAGGTCCTAACTATTTCCCTAGTGAGCTCAATAGAAAAATTTTGTCTAGGCCTATTCTCAAAAAGTTTTTTTCTTTTTTTTTATGTTTCCGTATCCTACTTAAATTTTTTTTTTTTTTTAGTTTTCTCCTTTTACAGTCAAGATTTACAAAACTTACATAAATAAATTCGACTAATACTTAATCTAACATATATTTCTTAAATCTAGCCTAAATGTTCAATATTTTCTAGTTATATATATTAAAAAAAATTTTCTTTGGTTTTCTATTAATTCTTTACTTGAACGTGAATCTAACTCGGACTATACTTTTCCGGCCCTATGGGTTTTTTTGTTATATATATTATTCTTATGGTGGAAAGCTGTACTCCAAACAAAACACGACAATAACATTTACTACCAGATTTCTTGTGTTGGATTCTATTATTTCCCGGGGATGTCACTCGGAATTCCACATTGACACACTTTATTAATTTTCTGTTACCTTACATTTTTGGTGTTCAAATACTTATGTAGTTCATGTTGTTTGTTCTCGTATGTACCCTCGAAATTGCTCTCATCAACAACAATTATTAGTCTTCCTGAGTCCTTATTTTTTTAGGGGCCGTACCTATTTTTATTGAAACATCTTTTTTTATTAAAAACATGAAAAATCTACATATGATCATTATGAAGAAACTTTATTATATTGACTCACTTTTAGATTAAATTCGTAACACTTCACAAGTTTTTTTTTTCTTCTTTACACTTTTTTTGTTTTCAAAAAAAAAACTTTATCCTTAATATAGCTTGTTGTATCCTCGAATTCACGTTCAATATTGAGAGCAAAATCTATATTTCGTTATGCCCTCACATTAATTTCCTTAGTACATATAATAAACGGGAAACCTACAATAACAATATCACCCACAAAAAAAACAAAGTACAGAAACATGATTTGTATGCATAACAACCTAAGGTCAATGAACGATCATCTACAACCTTGAACCTATTCGTTTCGTCTACGAACCCCTACTTCCAAAAAAAAACTGGGTACTATTCCTCCTCAAACCCCTCTTTAAATTTCCCTCTTTAAATCACTTAAATATGGCAACCTTATGTTCTTTGTTTTCAAAACAACCCTGTGATCACCGTCTTTTCCAGAAAGGACTTCCAGTGGTTTACATTTTCCTTCTCATAAACAGAACAACAACACACTACAATTATCGACTAAAACAAGAAAAAAACAAACACAAAACGTGAACATCAATCTAAATGCCAAACAATGAACAAATCCATCTATAGACATCTCAAAATGCATACAACTCATACCAACACATTGATGCAGAGCCTAAGTCTATATTCCACCTTCTCAATAAAACAAGACACACGGAATAACAACAAATATACACAAGCCATACAAACATAAACTAATAACATAAACTACAAAAAAATAGAACCAATACTTTTGGCTCAATTGATTCGCAACAAGACTTAGGCTAGATTTACACGATTACACTATTTAATAACTATTAATATATTTAATAACTATTAAATAAATAAATTTTGAAGAATTTTAGCTGTTTACACGAGTTTGAAGCATTTTGAAAAGCAATTTTGAAGAAAATTTCAATCGTGTAAATCTAGATTTAGGATTTTGACAGAAGACTCTCATATTTATTCGAGTTGTATTATTTATTGTATGCTGCTATATGTACATACATACATATGTACGTACATATGTATATGTTTATTTTCAAGTGGTATAAAAATGTTGTTGGTCAATCGATTCAATAATGTACATTTGAAACACATACATATGTACATGTATGTAACTATTTTTTTTAATATCAATTCGCATTACATCTTATTAATTTATTTTGAAGGGAATAATATTTTTCTTTAGTATTTGAAACCAATTGAGGGAAAATAGGCAAATGTGATATAACTAGTATATTTTATATACTAATCTACACATACAAAAGTATAAAATATTTACATAGGTACAAAAGAGTATTTACCATTTGATAGGCCATTTACCACCCTGACTGGCTTGATAACACTCATTGTCACTGCCTAATGCGCGTGATAAGCCAAAATCACTTATTTTAGCTTGATTACGAGAAGCCAGTAAAATATTTCGAGCTGCCAGATCGCGATGAACAAAATGATGATGCTCTAAATATTGCATACCTAAAATAATTAAATTTAGTGAATATTTAAGGATATAGAAAATTTAAACACATACCACAAGCAATTTGAGAAGCCCATAACTTTAATTCATAATTTGGATTAATTTTGTCCTTATGATCGAGTATAAAATGCAACATGGATCCAAGTGGAACTAATTCCTGAACCATCATTAATGTTTCGCCTTTTGATATGCCGATTAACTGAACAATACAATGATGTTTCAGTCGTATCATTACCGAGGCCTCGCGTAAAAACTCTTGCTTATTGCTGCGACAATGTTCATCACGTAGAGTCTTAATGGCAACCTCACGACGTTTAATTTCAGCACCAGACTCAATATCTCTTTGTAGTAAAAATCCCCTATAAACAGAACCAAATTCACCCTCCCCCACAATAGACTCTAGTATTAAACAATCTCGCGATATAAGATAATTTGGTTTTGCAACATCAACCGCAGCAAGAGCACAAGCAGACTCTGAAACTTCGGTTGTTGTGGATACGTTACTGGTTTGTCGGTTTAAATAACGAGCGATAGCACTCTCATTTGATGTTGTAGATATTAAAGAATCAAGACGTTCCGGATGTTTGGAAAATTCTCGCAACTCTGCTGCAGAAGCTTCCAAAATATCTTTTGAAAGATATTCTACATCACCATCATTATGTTCCATGAATACTCTAATGTCTACCGTTGGTATGTATCCGTTAGCATTTGGTACAAGGAGTGAACTATGATCACTAAAAAAGTAAAGAAAAAATAAAATATTAACATTGACTTATTAAACAATGAAATATGATTCTATGTACCTTTGGCACATTTTATTGCTGCGCTCACATTCAATAACTAAATCACTTTTAGTAAAATATTCAACTTCTTCATCAGTCTTTTTTTCAATTTCTAGATTTGTGCATGTTGATGAGATTTTAGAACTGGCATCTTGAATTTCTTTTAGTATTGCGTTTTTGTCAATAGCTGAATTGTTTTTGGGAACGTTGTAAAATTGTAAATCATTTTTTTCTGCACTTGTGTTCAGACCGGAAAATTCTGTTGAAAATGATAGACCCTTTAATAAAGCCTCGGCTTGTTTCAATTGCTCTTCGTCATTTAAACCAATGCTATTTTTATCATCGACTGAATTACGCTTTTGTTTCTGTTTATTTTTGCGTAATGTGCTCATACTCTCCAATAAACTTGATTTCTTAGGACTTCGTAGTCGTAAAGTACTAAATACCGAGTTCGTATGTTCTTTTGATTTCTTTTTCATATTGTTGTGATGTTGAATTGTTGCAAGCGTTTGCATGTGTTTTTGTGGAATATTTTGAAGAATATTCTGTGAACCTTCATTAGATGGACTTTGTATATTTTGTGGCACACGTAAGGCATCAGATGATTTCTTATGGCTTGATCTCGGCATTGTAGAAAATAAAGGCAAGGGCGGTTTTGGTTTTGGTACAACAGGATATTTGAGATTAACTGGCAAGCCATCAGCAAATCGCATAAAATGCTCCACCAAATGTTCCAATGATGGTAAAAACGGTCCATCATCAATAAACAAATATTTAGACTGCAATGAAAATGTTAAATTTTAGTAAATATTATAATAGTAATACACATAAAATACATATGTAATGTAATAATAATATTAGCCATTGGATAAACATCAAACCACCCAATGCAGCTCAAATGAATGTTCATAAATGAATTATTAATTTTTTAAGTGGTGAGGTTTTTGCATGTAAATAATATATGTACATTAGGGTGGGGCGCTTGTGTATGGGAACAAATAAAAGTTAATTAATAAAGTTCTAAAGTTTAAAAAAATTTTATTCGTAGTAAAAACTTCAAGTCAAATATATAATTTGTTTGAAAACAATTATACACTATTATTTATTTTTGTATACTTCTGTTATATGTTTCACATAGCTTTCCGTTGGAAAGCATAAATGTAAAAACATACAAAAATGTATACAAAGAGACACTAGCAAAATGTAATAGTGTATAATTGTTTTCAAACAAATTATATATTTGACTTGGAGTTTTTACTTCGAATAAAATTTTTTTAAAAATTGTTTAAAACTCGCAAGAGGAAAAAATCTCATTAATTTATTTATTTATTTATTTAATATTTCATAAAGTTAATTTATGGAACATCTTAAAATAGGCGCCGGGTGACAAGACCATTTGCGCACGAATACGAACTTAAAAGAAATTACAATAAATTACAATTTAATAAAATGAAAAGTGGTAGAAGAAAGAGAACTTGTTAATAGTACATACAAATAGCATGTATCTATGAATATTAATAATTTAAAAAGATTTATAATAACTAAGTAAAGAATAAAAATAAATGATAATAATTTGCATATAACAGTGTTGATGTGAGGATAGCGGTTTCGAACGTTCCTGATACCATGGCACTCCAGGGATCTCCATATACTGGGTAGATTCTTCTCAGAAGAACAGTTTAGAATCTCTTCAAGAGGCAACTCAGTTTTTGAGCTGGGACATTCTGTGAGAATGTGTTGAACAGTGAGAATTTCGTTGCAAAAACTACACAAAGCCGGGTCGCATCTGTCGTAGTAATGTTGTGTCGTAAATAAAGTTTTCCCTACCCTTAAACGACCGAGTGTAATGCATTCCATGCGTGTTAGATTGTTGTTGTATTTGCGTCTTTTAGCCATTGGATTTTGTTGCCTCTCAAAGTTATTGAAAGGGTTTGACAGGGCCCTGGGAAAGCATGGAACATCGTGAACAGTATTAAATTTTAAAGCATTTTTGCTGCATAATCCGCGGCTTCGTTCCCTTGGATCCCGATATGTGATGGAATCCAAAATAACAATATCGAGCTACTAGCATCTGGGAGGTGCAGAATGTCGTCATATATCCCATTGCAATTTTTTTTAATAGCTTTAATTGCGCTTAGGCTATCGGTGAAAATAATTGATTTTTTTCCTTCTTGTACAGCAAAGTTAACAACCAGTTTAATTGCGTGTAATTCGGCAACGAAGACCCCAACAAAGTCTGGTAAGCGTTTCTCCAGGACAACGCTGAATTTTTTATTATCAGTACTTTGAACTAATGAGGAAGCTGATATTCCATTATAGAAAGAGCCGTCAGTAAATAATAGCATGTTTGGAGAGAAGCAGTCAATTTGTTCGAGCATCAGCTTTTTGAAGACAACAGGATCTGTGCTATTTTTGTTGAAATAGGAAAGGCTGTTGTCGATTTTCAAAGAATATTTGGTAATAATAGCTGGTTGCGGCTTAAGAGGTAGTGAAATTTTAGCCTGTTTAAGAAGAGAAATTATTTTCTCAATTGATGTTCCCGCGTTAATTGGTTTTTCCAAAAAGTGTCGTGAAGCCCATCACTTGGGATTGTAATAGACAGAGAAGCCATTGCCACAGATCTTTTCTTAAGTAGGGACCTAAAGTTAGAGAACTCAGCTTCAGTTCTTAATAGCCCTAATGGCGTGGGTCGAAGAAGGCCTGATGCGGTTCTGAAGCATTAATTTATTGCAGTATTCAGTTTGTTGATATTTTTGTTTGATGTCCAACCATACAGAGTGATTCCATGTTGAATGCTGTCCATGGAGAGGGATTTACAGATAGACAGAGCTGTCTCCATGTGAGGTCCCTTGCTTCTGGAACAGATTAGCTTCAGCAAATTGTTTATTTTCGTCATTTTATTGGTCAGTTGTTTAATATGTTTATTCCAGAGAAGGTTTCTGGTGAAAATTAATCCGAGAATTCTCATTTCTTCCTTGATGTCCATATGTGCATCTCTGAGTTGAATGGTAGTTTCTTTACAGTTTCTGCGCCTACAGACGTGTAATATCTCCGCTTTATCAAGGGGTATTACAGCACCTCTGCTTTTTGTCCACTTTTTAACAGAGTTGTCCAGATTATTTAGATTCTCTACCACTGTCGTTGCTTCTCCAGAGACAACTGCAAATATATTATCCGCATAGATTCCCACGTAATCAATACCTGGTAGGTTTTCCACAGCTTTTGACAAGGAGTTTGCATATATGGCGTAAAGGACTACTGAAAGAGGAGATCCTTGCGGAACACCATTGTCAAGTTGATAAGATAGTGACATAAAACCTTCAATCTTTACTCTTACTGCTCAATTTGTAAGAAAAGATTTTAGGAGTCTTATAATTTCTATTGGTACATTCCAGTCATCAAGTTCCCGAAGTATCTCTGTCTTTACCACGCGGTCAAATGCTTTCTCAATGTCTTCCGACAATATTAGAGTATGTTTTCTCTTTTCCAAATTAAGCCGCAAGGTTTCCTCCAATTGGTGACAGAAACTGTGAACACCGCGTCTTGGTAGAAAGGCATGCTGTTTTGTGCTGAGTTTATCTTTGCAGAATTTCCAAAATCTTCTCGAAATAATTTTTTCGAAAATTTTAGACATGACTGGTAGCAGCGATATGGGTCTATAACCTTCAAGTACATTAGGATTTTTATTAGGTTTTGGGGTTGGAGATAAAGTACCATCGGTAAGCTTACCGATGATGCTTACCGATGGTAGGCGAAATATTGAAATAAATAAATAGAACAATTGATTATAACACAGACCTCGAGCCTGATTATTTACCTAATTTATTTAAAATTTAAAAGGTCGAAACAAAAACATATTTAATTAATGTAATTATGTAGCCAAATACCTGAAGTTGATGGTTCCATTATAATAAAATTACTTTTAGAACGCTTAATAAGAATTATCAGCACCCAAAATATCTCAATTTTCCGTTTTAGGCACGGCACGAAAAATTTTGAAAAATTATTTGACTTTGACAGCTCACAGTCGATAAAGTAATTTACTCAAAACAAAAGTTTTTGGCAAATAGTGATGTAGAATTTAATTACCTTTCACCCAGTACCACATACGAATGTGTAGGATAAAGTTCAGCTTTTGAATTAATCCTCACTTTTGGTACATTTCAACCCTCTGTGCGGCGACTTGAATCCCCTGCTTCGCTGTCTGAATCATGTTTATGAATCATGCTGTTTACATGACTAATAAACTTGATTCGATTTGACAGTTGTTTTTATAATAAACAAACAGAATAAAAAAAACAGAATTTACAATTTGTGGAAAATAATTTTTCTTAATGGACAAAAAAAGTGAGTGGAAATTAGTTAGCTTATTTGAAAAAAACATACATTCGTACGTATTTACTTTCTTTACTTCCAGCAACAAGGAAATAATTTGCTATGTTCACAATAATATAAAATTTTTACAGCTAGTGCAGATAAACTTGCGATAAAAATTAGAGAAGAGTGCAATTTTTCGTGCTTCGCAAGTAGATTCAATATGAATCTACTTGATTCGCTCTTGAAATTTTGTATGGTGAAGCAAGTTGTTTCGCTCATGATTGGGGCGTAAAGCATGAATAGAGAGCGAAGCATGTACCGTGGAAACATATTATTAACTATGTGATTTTATTAGCTGACACAGTTAGCCACAGCAATTCACTTTTTCGTTTTAGTGCTTGCTTGTGTTACAGAATTTTTTGTTGTGTCGTATATATGTACATATGTGTTTTTTTTATATTGTGCACACTTTGTACACTATAAAAAAACACAAGCACTACAACGAAAATAAGAATTGCTTAACTTCAGCACTACAAACTTTCACAGTTTTTAGCTCAGCAAAAGCATTAAAGAAAAATTCAAAACTGTGTCAGCAAATAAAATCACATAGTTAAGCTACAGTCAATAGTTTTATTTTAGTTTTTTGACTTTGTGCTCTGCTTTTGCTTGTGTATTTTCTTCTAGTTAAAGTTAAGCACATACATACGTAGTGCTTGAAAATAGTTAAGCATTTTTAAACCCTGATTAGATGTTCAAAATTTTGCATAATATGCGCTATGAATAATATAATAAAAAACTCAATTTTGATTTTTAGAAGAAATTTGTTTTGCATTCATACATAAAATTGTAAAAAACAAGTAAAAAAATATTTTTTTTTTCAATTGATAGTTGACTTTATGCAGAATAAGAACACCAAAAAAAAATTTAAAAATATTAATCATTGATATTTCTTTTATTTCGGCTCGAGTTCATTAAATTTAATTTTTCATTAAATTATTTTTACTGAAGGTAGGAATTGTTACATGAAAATTATTATTCAAATTTATTAATAATTTTTCTTGGCGTAGGATTCGAACCTGGGTTGTTGGTTGAATTTACATATGATTCGAGAAACACCACTTTCTCTCATCAGAATTCTTTACGTTCTTACCCTCTGCACCACTGCGATGCCCGCTAGCCTACAATCAAGCATCAATCCTTTAACCAGTATTACCGGTGGTTCGAAATTAGTGTAATTATCATTTTTCAGTTATTTTACATGTTGCCTCCTTTTTCTTCAGTTTTTTCGTATTCATGCCAAGACTTCGTCTCGAAACCCTGAATACATTTTTATTATGTTTGTTGTCTACTTTCTTTACATGTTTTCCAACGTTGCTTCAATTATTTGTTGACTTCATCAGGGTTACGTCTATTTAATTAAAATTATAATACATTAATAAAACATAAATACACCAAATATTTTGGAAAACATGTAAAGAAAAGTTTTTTTATTTACATTAAATAATATAGGCCCAATTAGCTGACTTGATATAATTCAAACATAAAATATTGAATATTTGTTTTTTACACTTTCTGTGCTTTCGGAATGGGACAATATTCATGGTAGTCTGTAATATAATCAGTATATCGTCACCTAAAATGCCCAAAGACGTAACCCTCATTATCATAATTTTACAGGAGAAGCAAAAAACGTTATAAAATGAAAATCGCGTTATGTACATATCGTCACCTGAAGTTTGACGTCTATCTTAAGACAATATGTGAAGAAATCGCGATGTTCAATTATACAGTTTTCATTTTATAACGTTATAACTAAACAAAAAAGGACATTGTTACATACATATAATTGAAGATATTCCTAATTGATACAATATCTACCACTATTAACTGCAAAAAAGAAAAAAATATTTTTACCTGTTTTTTACAATTTTATGTTTGAATGAAAAACAAATTTCTGTTTTAAATGAGTAGGCAATACACACACTGATGCATAACTTGCATAATGTTACGAGTTACGTAGAAAAATATTTACTCGGCGTATCTAACTTAATTCACATTGTAAATAAGTTCTTTATTTGTTTCAAATATATAATACTTACCGATTGTGATATAATAAAATTTTTAGCAACATTGTCGAAAAGCAATGTAAGAACGTAGCCTGACCCAGCGCTTTTTCTTTCCGAAAATCGTACTAAAAAACAACCAGAAGTGTCACAATTTGTATTTGCCTTAGATTCATCTGGTGCAATAGATCCTATAGCAGAATCTATTTTGTCTTTTTGCATATTTAAAGCAAAACATTTTAAAACATTTACCGCCTCATCTCTTGTCAATGTACCATGGTACCACTGTGATTTGATCGTATTCGCTGGTCCCAATTTATAAGCCTCTAGAAATGAGGCAACTTCTGTATGATTGGCTTCCTTTGCCAAATCAATTGGAAATTCACCCATAGATGTTCGTGGTAAGAGTGGTGCTTTTACTGCCAATAACTCCTCGACGGCATCCAAATTGCCATGCTTTGCCGCTTCGTGTAATGGCACATACCCATTTTTTATGTTACGTCCTTGAATATTTGCTTTAGCTACTATTAATGTTCGTATGCATGAGGCTGGCTGATGGCGACAGGCATACTATATCGAAGAAAAGTTAAAAGTAATTTAAAATGCATAAAAAACAAATGTGTACTTACATGTAATGGCATATAGTTGTCAGTATCCATACAATTTACACTTACTCCAGCATTGAGTAACAAATTTAACATTTTTTGGTCACCATGTAAAGCGGCCAGATGCATTGCAGTCTGACCATGTTGATTTTTTGCATCTACGTTCCGATAACCGCACTTTAAAAGTTCAGATACTACCACATGATTATTGTTTATTACAGCGCGATGCAAAAGGTTCGTACTGCCATGACTTCGTGTATCATTTGGAGGAGGATCCTTTTGTATATGCTTAGTAAGTTTCGTAACTAAACCATTTGCAGCTTGTTGATAAAAGTCAACCAAAGTATCTAAACCATGCAGAATTTTGACTTTATCTTCAATCGAGAAGAAGGCGTCTTCGCCATGACGTCTTATTTGATAATGACACACCTCGCCCTGATACAATAATGTCAGTACAAAATCACCAGCAGCGGTGTTACTTTCTCGTACTAAAAACGTTCCATCCTCAGATACCTCTATATAGTGTTTTATTATCAATGAACATAGAGAATATTAAACAATTATGTATGGATGTACATACATACATAGGTATGTATGTTACAAATTTACTAACGTACCACTTCTTATAAGTTCTTCGGCATATTCACGAGAAACCTTTCCATGAAACCAAGAAAGATGTTCATCTCGATTCATAATCAACTGCTTACCTTTACAATTATTGATTAATTTAACATATAATATAGTATTCACTAATTAAACAGTGATTACTAAAATGAATTTACACATAAATAATATAAAAAAAAATTAACAAGTTAAAAACACAAAAATAAATAAAATACGATCACTGATCAGAGTTCGTTGTCATCTAAAAAAATACGGCGTAATATTTACTTAATTGTTTCAAATCCAGTTGATGGTTAGTGCTACCAGATGATTGGAATGATTTATCCATCCACATAACCCAGCATACCATTCTAGGAGCGCTCTGAAAAAGGAGTCAGAAAAGAGTCCAACAAAAGAGCATTTTTGGAGCGAAAGAAAAATTTGCTTGTTACTGTCCTGAGCCGGCATGCAGTATGACTCAGAAATTCCACTTAATTATGTGTGTACCAAAGCATTGTTGTTCTGTTATTTGTGCTTTGAACAAAAAAAAAAACATATCTGTACCACAGAAGAATGATAAAAACAAGATTACACAGAGCCCAAAAAAACCTCATAAAAGATTATTTTCTAACATTATCCAAGAGCTCTTTCAGAGCCCAAAAACCCCTCATAAAAGACTCTTTATCTAAGAGCTCTTTAAGAGCCCAAAACCCTCATAAAAGACTCTTTTCTGACATTATATAAGAGCTCTTTCTAACGGACCATTTTCGAATGTAATGACCCTCTATTCTGAAGGTTTTCGGAGCAATTATGATTGTTTTTTTTTTGGCTCATAAAGAGCGTTAACGCTCCGAAAAAGGTGTCAGAAAAGACTCTTTTCGGACTCATATGGCTTGCTGGGCTTTCTCCTTACGACGAGGAAATTGCAATAATGTATACATGAATGGCATTTAAATTCCACAAAGTAATTGCGTCAAATACTTAGGAATACACATAGATCGAAGGCTGATATGGCAAACACATATTAAATATAAAAAACAACTGTTACAAAACCTCCTCGTTGGAATATGTGGTGTTGCTGACTAGCTCTGTCTGTCGCTTCTGGGGTGGTTCACTAAACCCGCACCACACACTTGTTTTGAACAATAAAAAAATTTTTAACAACAAAATAAAAAAACTAAAACAAGAAAGAAATGCACAAACACTATAACACCTTAAATACACCAGACTGAAACAATAAAACTGGGACGGATGTGATACCCAGGATCGTCGTTGCCCTTTTTCCCAACCAAATGTCATTTAAATTTTCCTATCCTAAATGACCCCAAGATATATTTGTGTTTACCAACAACTTACCACTTACTTTTTCATACCATTTCGAACATGATTACTAAAATCCTAGATTTCAAATTTAACACAACATAATTATTTTATTTAACTAAATAATACTACATATAAAACCATAACTTAAAACTAATGTGGCTTAACAAACTCTTAATTGACAACAACGGTTTAACGGGCTTAACTAATCGTATTATTGTTTATTCATTATATGCTTAAATTTTTCTAATTAGGATTAATTTAATTGTTTTTCTAAAATTTCAGAGGATTTTCTGTTTCTATTTATGTGTAAATTATCGTTGTTATCCTTTCATTTACTAAACAAAAACTTATTAACTTATTATAATTTAATCAAACAATAACTAACTTATATACCTATATCTCACATAACAAAAAAAAAACGAATAATTTAATAATTATCTAAGAATCAGCTTCTATTTTCAGGTTTCTGAGCCCTAAATTTGCTCATTTAAACTAATTTATTTTGCCCTAATACTATCCCTGAAAGAGCTCTCTTAAGGATAATTTTTTTGGTTTTTTTGCTGTCTCAAATTCTTTTCCATTTATCTCTTGATATTATAAACCCTTTCTAAAAGTGTGATTCTTTTACATATAAAATTATACTAACAAAAAAAATTAACAAACGAATATAATTATTTTCTTAAACTAAAATTTTATATTTTGAAACTTATTGATATTTTTCTTATTTGAATTGGCTGATTTTTTTTTTTTTTTTTTTTTATTAATGTTGGTTGAGATCTTGGCAGCGGTTATATTGTGGACGCTATTTCCATTTATACTACTGGTCAACAGGTGGCCCTGGTAATCTGTTCTCATATACTTGCACTGCACTATTATCTACAGACACTTTGTTACCTTGTTTAAAAGTTTTTTTTGTCGTTACATTAAATTTCTCAGGAAACAAGTTTCTCTTCCCTGGCTCATGTGACATCTGTGGATGGCTCCTCTAGAGTTTCTTATGGATGACCTCTTCCTTTTATCCTTTGTTTTTATGTATATTTCTTCTTCACAATTTCTTGCTCTCGAATAGCCCTCTTCTTATTTTTGGATGTCGGATTCTACCTTTTTTTACTCCTTTTTATTTTAATTTCAATTTAAAATTTTTTCTTCCTTTTTTTTATTTAGTTAATACCTTTTTTTTTCTTTGACTTTTTAACTTTTCTTTGGAGTATTTCTAGTCTATTCTTTTTCACCGCCAATAATCAACTGTCCCTCCATATTTTTTTAAGCTACCTCTAAACTCAACCTTAATCTATACATTCCCATAGCACTAACAAAAATCAGCAAAAAAAAAAACATATAAGGACGCCGCTATACAACAAGGTTCATCGTACCATTAGTGTTAACCTTGAAAATTGTTGTTTCTTTTTTTATTTGTACATAATTTGATTTGTGAAATATGAGTGAATTTTCTAAAGAGAAATTTTTCACTAATTCCATTTCTCTTGGCTTCGGTAACCCTTTTGTTTGTTGTTGCTACGTTAACTCAAAAATTACACTGTCTTATCATGGATTCCACATGACATTTACACAACAAAACAATACAACTAATCTATTTTATCTTCTATTCATTTTATAATTTCTTCTTTTTCATGATAGCAAACTCAAAGGGCTACATAGGTAAGTACGTATTTATTTATTATTTATATATAACAATTAACATTTATTTTCAGATAAAAAAAAAACAGATGTAAACAAAAATATAAAAGAAAAGCATTTCAATATAAAACAATACATATGGGTAAACAAACATACATACAAAAGCATACAAAGATAAACCAACAAGCCAGAACCAAAACGCTAAAAAAATTTATGACCATACTTTCGGCCCCAAATACCCCGCAACACAACAACTAAGTATTAAAACAAAACGACTTTACTGGCTTCTGGGCCACAAATCACAACTACGTTTAGAAAACAAAATATTAATTTATAAAGCAATTCTAAAACCTGTTTGGACGTACGGAAGGCAACTATGGGGAACATCCAGCAATTCCAACATTGAAATCTTGCAAAGATATCAGTCCAAAACTCTAAGGTCTATTGTAACAGCTTAATGGTTTGTAACCAATAAATCGATTCACGATGATCTTCATATCCCAACAGTTAAAATGAAAATACTTATACAGTGGGGAGCAATTTGTTTTATTTTTGTTGGTCCCTTTAAGTATTAAGTGGCATCAAAAACACTTAAAACATTATCTATTAAAAGAAATAAAAGTATTCACATGTCACCATAGATATCATCTAATCACTTAAACACGCATAAATATCTTATAAATTTCGTTTTTGTACCAGAATTGTACACAATTAAGTTATATGTAGTATGTAAAAATCAAACTGCTGGATTTTGTGAATTTCAGTCCATATTTGACCATACCCGGCATATAAGTTCTACTTCCGAAAATTATTTAAATATCTCTTACACACATCGTTACGTTGTTAAAATTCTACGCCATATCCTATATAAGGACCACTTCTGGCAAAAAAAGTTATGCTACATAAATATAATGCAGATAATATCATAACATTTTGCACTTTTTTTTTTTTTTTTTTTTTTTTTTTTTTTTTTTGTAATACATTTAAATTATTTATTGAATCTTCAGAAATGAAATGACACTAAGTTTTCGAATCTTAATACTAAAAGAAAATAATAAGTCCAGCCAGTGCTAGACAAAATACATATTATAATACTACAACAAATTTATATCCACTGATCCAGTCATCTGTTTTGCGCAAGGGTATAAGATTCTAATTGTACGTAGAATCTTATTTTGACCCCTTTGAATTTTTTCAATGTTGGATTCTGAGGCAGTTCCCCAATAATTGAATTCCATAACACCAGATTGGCTTTAGAATTGCATTGTACTGTTACGATACTTTTGCCTTATATGTTTGTGATGCTGCCATGACTAGCTCTCGAGACATAGGTCGTACGTTCTTAACCCGCACCCCCAAACATTCGATCATAACAATAAAAAAACTGAAACTAACTAAACAAACTCACAACTGCACAAGACCACAAAAAAAACGAAATATTCCAGGAACTGATGGAACACCCCGTTTGCGCCACCCTTTCCCAACCTATGTCATCAACATAGAACATCAATGATGACCCCTTTATAAATATCAATCAAAACCTTTTTACCTTCTTACATCTACCCAACCATTGTATTGAAAATCCCCATAATAAAATCAAATTAGCACAACATTTTTACGTACTTAAACATAACATTTATTTAAAGTTAAAAAAATAACTAAACTAAGCTGACAAATACAAATAATTTCTTTTATGCTATCTTGAATTGGGTCTTATTCTCAAAAAAAAATCATATAGAATCATATAGAAATATGCAGTATTATTTTCCTTTCTTGTGCTAAACGATCAATATTGAGAGCAAAATCTATATTTCGTTATTTTCTTTTTTATAATACAAAATTTTTTTCTTCTTTTTTACACAATCATAAAACAATATCAAGGGCAAAAACTAAAAAAAATGTTTTACACGGAATGCTAAAATTTTAACTATTCCGAGTTCAAAAAAAAATTTGTTTGTTATATTTTTTTAGAGGTCCTAACTATTTCCCTAGTGAGCTCAATAGAAAAATTTTGTCTAGGCCTATTCTCAAAAAGTTTTTCTTTGTTTTTTTATGTTTCCGTATCCTACTTAAATTTTTATTTTTTTATCCTTTATCCTTTTACAGTAAAGATTTACAAAACTTACATAAATAAATTCGTCTAATATTTAATCTAGCATATATTTCTTAAATCTAGCCTAAATGTTCAATATTTTCTAGTTATATATATTAAAAAAATTTTCTTTGGTGTTCTATTAATTCTTTAATTGAACGTGAATCTAACTCGGACTATACTATTCCGGCCCTATGGCTCTTTTTGTTATATATAATATTTTTATGGTGGAAAGCTGTACTCCAAACAAAACACGACAATAACATTTACTACCAGATTTCTTGTGTTGGATTCTATTATTTCCCGGGGATGTCACTCGGAATTCCACATTGACACAATTTATTAATTTTCTGTTACCTTACATTTTTGGTGTTCAAATACTTATGTAGTTCATGTTGGTTTTTCTCATATGTACCCTCGAAATTGCTCTCATTAACAACAACTATTAGTCTTCCTGAGTCCTTATTTTCTTTATGGGCTGATAGTAATCTTCGTACCTATTTTTATTGAAACATTTTTTTATTAAAACATGAAAAATCTACATATGATCATTATGAAACTTTATTATAATGACTCACTTTTATATTAAATTCATAACACTTCACAAGTTTTTTTTTCTTCTTTACACTTTTTTTGTTTTCAAAAAAAAAAACTTTATCCTTAATATAGCTTGTTGTATCCTCGAATTCACGTTCAATATTGAGAGCAAAATCTATATTTCGTTATGCCCTCACATTAATTTCCTTAGTACATATAATAAACGGGAAACCTACAATAACAATATCACCCACAAAAAAAAACAAAGTACAGAAACATGATTTGTATGCATAACAACCTAAGGTCAATGAACGTTCATCTACAACCTTGAACCTATTCGTTTCGTCTACGAACCCCTACTTCAAAAAAAAAAAAAAACTGGGTACTATTCCTCCTCAAACCCCTCTTTAAATTTCCCTTTTTAAATCACTTAAATATGGCATTTGTTATTTGTTTTCAAAACAACCCTGTGATCACCGTCTTTTCCAGAAAGGACTTCCAGTGGTTTACATTTTCCTTCTCATAAACAGAACAACCAACACACTACAATTATTGACTAAAACAAGAAAAAAAAGAACAAACACAAAAACGTGAATATCAATCTAATTGACAAACAATGAACAAATCCATCTATAGACATCTCAAAATGCATACAATTCAAACCAATACATTGATGCAGAGCCTAAGTCTATATTCCACATTCTCAAAAAACAAGACACACGGAATAACAACAAATATACACAAGCCATACAAACATAAACTAATAACATAGAACATAATCTACAAAAAATAGAACCTATACTTTTGGCTCAATTGATTCGCAACAGTACAACAAAAGTTTGCAATCCAACTTTAATGTAGAATTTCTGCCGATTAGCCAATTAAGTTGCACTGCTTTTAATCTCATCTGAGTAAGTTTTGCGTCGATATGAGACTTCCAAGTTAAACGACGATCGAGGTGGATTCCGAGGTATTTGATTTAATTGTGTTGCGGGATAATTTGGTTATTTATTCTGATGAACGAGCAGGTATCTTTTCGCAATGTGAAAGTTATATGAATACATTTCTGTTCGTTAACCCTGATTTTCCAAAGCTCAAGCCAATTCTCTAGTTTATAAACATATTTCTGTAAGTTCTGTGATGCTATTTGATGGTCCTTATGAACGCTAATAAAGGCTGTATCGTCTGCAAAAGTTGAAGTATGTATTATGGGGTCTGACGGCATATCGGATGCATAAATCAAATATAAAGTTGGACCCAGTATGCTACCCTGGGGTACCTCTGCTTCAATTGGCTGAGCGGGGCTTAAAAATCGCCTTCTTTGATTGTAAATTTGCGACCATATAAATAACTTTTCAAAAGTTTGTGGGTGTTAGCAGGCAGAGTTAATTTAATTTTATGCATTAAACCTTCATGCCAGACTTTGTCGAACGCTTGGGAAACATCAATGAAAAGCGCGGAACAGTATTTTTTCTCTTCAAACGACTGTCTTATCACATTTACCAATCTGTGTGTTTGTTCGATGGTACTGTGTTTAGCTCTGAACCCGAATTGGTGATTTGGGATACATTGAGTGTCGTTCAGAATTGGAATCAACTTAGCCATTAACAATTTTTCAAACAGTTTTGAAATTGTCGGCAATAGACTAATTGGCCTATATGACTCTACTTTAGTGGGGTCCTTCCCTGGCTTAGGAATCATGGTAATCATAGATACCTTCCAATCTGCAGGATAGTATTCTAGGCGTAAAATAGCATTGAAAATAAATAGGATAATTCTTCTAGCTACACGAGGTAACTCCACAAGCATTTTGTTGCTGATTTTATCCATACCTGGAGCTTTTTTAAGATTCAGAGTACCAATAGCGCTTTGAACATCATTAAAGCTAAGTCTTAGAGGTACAGGAGGTCTCATAACGAGTGGAGGCAAATCAGATGCATTATTTGAGTTGTTTATAGTAAACACATTTCTCAAATGGTTAACAAATAAAGTCCCCTTCTCGGAATCATTTCTAGCCCAGTTGCCAGTCGGATTTCGCAGAGGAGGCTTTCCTCTAACTGGTCTTTTTAAACCTCGTGCCGCCTTCCATAACGAATAGTCAGATTGTGGGGTACTATGAAGACCCTCCAAGTAAGATCTAAGTGAGGCCGTTCTTTGGATTTCTAAGAAATTTCTTAGTATATCTCTGCATACCCGTAGCCTAGCTTTCAGTTCAGGAGACCTGTGAATTTGCCACTCTCTTCTAACTCTTCTTTTTTCTGACAGGAGATGATCGAGTTCAGCGAAATAAGTTCTATTTGTCCCACTTCTGCACTCAACGTCGTATTTGGAGGCGTGATGTACAGCTCTTCGTATGTCTTCAGTAAACTTGCCAATCGACCCATCAATATCCTCGGTAGTTCTCAACACTACATTTTCCGTGCAGTGGGAACTTAAATACTTTTTATACTTTATCCAACTTACTCTGGTTTTAGATATGTCCCGAAATGGAGAGCCATTCCCTTGAAGGAAACGCATTGAAATAATAGAAGGAGAGTGATCTGAAGACAAGTCTAATGAAGGCTCCACTTGTATCGATTCTACAGGGATATTTTTCACTACTCCGAAGTCAATAACATCGGGAATCTTCCGTCGGTCCGTCGGCCAGTAGGTGGGATGCCCGCTTGAGAGTACATCTAATCCCATTTTGGCAATGGTGTTGAAGAGTGAAATAAAATAAAAGAAAAATTGTTTTTTGTGCGTTCAGACTGAAATAAATATTTGCATTAAATATTTATTTGATAAAAGTGTCAAAAAATATAATTTTGTTTACCACGAAATATTAAATTATATAAATAAAAGAAATGCAAACTAACGAAGAGGATATATTTGTTTTGTGTTGTGGAGCCGCATCTCTGCTGGTATTGGAGGAGGAGGCTATAAAGAAAAAAAAAAAACGGGTAGACAATGGGTACGGAATTGGGTACGTAGACGCAAAGAAGACGGTTGTTGCGCAAAATTGTTAAAAGAACTGGAGTCAGAGACACCTGCCCTCTATAAAAACTTTTTGCGCATGAATTCAGAGGATTTAAATTTTTTGGTAAGTATAAATAACTTTTTATTAACCAAAAACATAACTTCTTTATTCATAAAAAAAAACTAAAACGATTACATACTATGAATTTAAATAAATAAAATTAATAAAAAAAATCATTTGTACTTTCATTTAAATATTAATAGGTTAAGGCACTTAAAATTTAAAAACGATATTTGCATTTAGGTGAATTCATTTCACAACATACATACATATGTATAAACAAAAATTTTAGCTTAGTTCTTGCCACCTAAATTAATTTTCGAGGCAGTGGAATCATTTTTCAATACTATGCTCTTCCAAGCACTGTATAAAATAATTTTTTTTTTTTTTTTTTTTTTTTTTTTTTTTTTTTTTGCAGTTAATTATTTATTGAATCTTCATATTTGAAATGACAATAAGTATTCAAATCTTAATACTAAAAAGAAAATAATAAGCCCAGCCAGTGCTAGACAAAAATTTTTATGATACTAAAAAAATTTCACATCAGCTGATCCAGTCATCTATTTTGCGCTTGAGTTAAAGCAAGGGTATCCCTCCTTCTCAACCGATTGTGGCCACTAAAGTTAAGGATGTCTCGTGCAAGTGGGTTTGGATGGTGTTCGAGTTTGCTGACATACTTTGACGCATATTTTGTAAATTCGACTTTTACTAATGGCACGCCTATTTCTTTGTGGATTCGAGAATTTTTAACATACCATGGTGCTGCAGTAATTATACGTAGAATTTTATTTTGACCCCTTTGAATTTTTTCACTGTTTGATGCTGAGGCAGTACCCCATAATTGAATTCCATAACACCAGATTGGCTTTAGAATTGCATTGTACAACAAAAGTTTGCAATCCAATTTCAATGTAGAGTTTCTGCCGATTAACCAATTAAGTTGCACTGCTTTTAATCTCATTTGTGTAAGTTTCGCTTCAATATGAGACTTCCAAGTTAAACGGCGGTCGAGGTGAATGCCGAGGTATTTGACTTCATTATGTTGAGGAATAATTTGATTATTTATTCTGATGGACGAGCAGGTATCTTTTCGCAATGTGAAAGTGATATGAATACATTTTTGTTCATTTACCCTGATTTTCCAAAGCTCTAGCCAATTCTCTAGTTTATAAACATAATTCTGCAAATTCCGTGATGCAACTTGGTGGTCCTTATGGACGCTGACAAAGGCTGTATCGTCTGCAAAAGTTGACGTGTGGATTTTGGGGTCTGACGGCATGTCGGAGGCATAAATCAAATATAAAGTAGGGCCCAGTATGCTACCCTGTGGCACACCTGATTCAATTGGCTGAGCGGTACTTAAAAAATCACCTTCTTTGATTTTAAATTTGCGACCGTATAAATAACTTTCCATGAGTTTATGGGTGTTAGCAGGCAGAGTTGATTTTATTTTGTGCATTAAACCGTCATGCCAAACTTTGTCAAACGCTTGGGACACATCAATGAAAAGGGCGGAGCAGTATTTTTTATCTTCAAACGACCCTCTTATCACATTTACCAATCTGTGAGTTTGTTCGATGGTACTGTGTTTAGCTCTGAATCCGAATTGATGATTTGGAATACATTCAGTGTCATTCAGAATTGGAGTCAATTTAGTCATTAACAATTTTTCGAACAGTTTAGAAATTGTCGGCAGTAGGCTAATTGGCCTATATGACTCCACTTTGGTGTGGTCCTTCCCTGACTTAGGAATCATAGTGATCATAGACACCTTCCAGTCTGCAGGATAGTATTCTAGGCGTAAAATAGCGTTGAAGATAAAGAGGATAATCTTTCTTGCTACACGAGGTAACTCCACAAGCATTTTATTGCTGATTTCATCCATACCTGGAGCCTTTCTAAGGTTCAGAGTACCAATAGCGTTTTGGACATCACGAAAGTTTAGTCTTAGAGGTACAGGAGGTCTAATAACGAGTGGAGGCAAATCAGATGCATTATTTGAGTTGTTTATAGTAAACACTTTTCTCAAATGATTAACAAATAAAGTCCCCTTCTCGGAATCATTTCTAGCCCAGTCACCAGTCGGATTTCGCAGAGGAGGCTTTCCTCTAACTGGTCTTTTTAAACCTCGTGCCGCCTTCCATAACGAGTAGTCAGATTGTGGGGTACTATCAAGACCCTCCAAGTAAGATTTAAGTGAAGCCATTCTTTGGGTTTCTAAGAAATTTCTTAGTATATCTCTGCATACCCGTAGCCTAGCTTTCAGTTCAGGAGACCTGTGGATTTGCCACTCTCTTCTAACTCTTCTTTTTTCTGACAGGAGATGATCGAGTTCAGCGAAATAAGTTCTATTTGTCCCACTTCTGCACTCAACGTCGTATGTGGAGGCGTGATGTACAGCTCTTCGTATGTCCTCAGTAAACTTGCCAATCGACCCATCAATATCCTCGGTAGTTCTCAACACTACATTTTCCGTGCAGTGGGAACTTAAATACTTTTTATACTTTATCCAACTTACTCTGGTTTTAGATATGTCCCGAAATGGAGAGCCATTCCCTTGAAGGAAACGCATTGAAATAATAGAAGGAGAGTGATCTGAAGACAAGTCTAATGAAGGCTCCACTTGTATCGATTCTACAGGGATATTTTTCACTACTCCGAAGTCAATAACATCGGGAATCTTCCGTCGGTCCGTCGGCCAGTAGGTGGGATGCCCGCTTGAGAGTACATCTAATCCCATTTTGGCAATGGTGTTGAAGAGTTCACGACCCTTCGGGGTCACCAGACGTGAACCCCAAAAAGTGTGTTTGGCGTTAAAGTCACCAGCAACTAAAAATCTAGCTCCAAGGGAATTGAAGAAGCTGTAGTATTGGTGTTCTTTTATTGAAAATCGAGGCGGCGAATAAATTGATGATAAAACAAAATTGTATTGACAGAATTCAATACAAATGTTTGTTGCTTGTAGGTAATCCTCACATATGTTGTTCATTAAATAATGTTTTATTCTGTTCTTTATAAGAATTGCCGATCCTCCACATGCTATTCCGCGGGGATCTTTAGTATCATACAACACGTAGCCATTAATTTTGAAGTACGCTGTCGCCGTCAAGAGAGTTTCAGCAATCATCATGACATCAATCTGCTTATCCATCAGG
This sequence comes from Bellardia pandia, assembly GCA_916048285.2. Taxonomy (NCBI): domain Eukaryota; kingdom Metazoa; phylum Arthropoda; class Insecta; order Diptera; family Calliphoridae; genus Bellardia; species Bellardia pandia. The sequence continues at coordinate 69,650,953 of OU696533.1, forward strand.
AAGTGTTCCAGTTCGTTTTTATGTTGGCGGAGGCCGTTCGCATTCCAAAAACAAATTTTTAAACAAATCATTTTTTTAAAATGGCTTGTAAGATAGTGGATTGCATTTTCAGCATTTCCTGCATCATGGATGTCATAGTGGTCGTAAAAGTGTTCATGGTTTGAACAAGTGTCTGCAATGTAGTCTCTAGAGTGTTAATATTAGGCTCGTAATATTGTGATTTAGGTGCCTGCTCCAAACCTGGCATATTAGATTTAACCACGTTAGCGTAAGAAACTTGTCTAGAACTAGGCGCGTTTACATGACTAGTGGACCGTAACAATTGCGGGAAATTGTCACTCGATGCCAAAATAGGCTGTTGATGATGATCAGGTAATACTGACGTCTTGTTGGTACTTATGGCTTTCAAATGCGTGTAAATTGGACAACCTCTATAATTTGCGGTATGATTACCTCCGCAGTTACTGCATTTTTTTATTTTTACGTCAGTTTTGGACTTATTACATAGAGCAGTTGGATGTAGTTCCCCACACGCAACACAAACAGACGGCAATTTACAGTACGCTTTGGTGTGGCCAAATTCTTGACAATTAACACACTGGACGGGTCCAATGCGCTTATGCGGTTCCTCCACGGTAATTCTACGATGCAGAAGATAAATGAGATTGTAGATTGGATGGGACTCGTTTTTCTTTAAGACAACATCTCCAGGTTCCAATTCTACCCTGAACATGGGCTGAGGGATCTTTTCACGGTTTCTGATATTCACTACGCTCTTGATTTTGAACCCTTTGTCCATTAAACCGGTTTTTATCTCCGCGGGATCAACACATGGGTCTATACCCTTTAGAACGACTTGGAGTCCTTTTGCGCTTTTGAGCTGGTAGGTATAGAAGTCCCTAGTCTCCCTCTCCAACTGGTTGGACAATTTTCGAAAATCATCTTCTCTATTCACTTGGATCTTTGTCTCGCAGATATTTCCATGTTTAATTGAGGTTACGCTAAACATGTTTTCACCTATTACCGAAATAATTCCTTGTACCAATTTACTGGAAGTCGGCTCTCTCAGATAAATTGGTGGGGGCTTAAACGTCTTCTTAGTAAGTTCTGGCTCATCCGTCTGGAGGAGAGCAAACCTATTTTGATTATTACTCACGGTCTTAGGAGCTTTTGAATTTAATGACACTTGAGCAGACGTCGGGCTCCTCTGTCGCTTGAGAACGGTGATGTACTTATCCATACCTACTTGTTTTTTTGGTTTGACTGCACTATTTATTGAAGATGATGTTTTTTCATCTGTTGAAATCACTATATTGGGCGAACAGGAACGACGCCGTTCTGCGGCTCTTGTAGTGAGAAAATTCTCCGTAGATTTTTTTATGGATTCTTCCTCAGATACCCATTTAGTTTTTCTAGACGAGCTAAGCTCTTTCTCAGAATTACATCTGAGAGGAACGCTCATACAATTTTTATGCGATTTTTAGTGTTTTTTTTTAATTACTGATATTACCGTAGATTTTTTTTAACCTATTACGAGTTATTTTTTCACTTTTTGTGTTATTTCAACCTATTACACTTTTTCACCTATTACGATTTTTTCACCGAAAATTCAGCCGCACTAAAAGTAACACGTCCGAACAGTTCGATGTCGTTACTTTTTTACGTACAACTCCTGCTACATCTTCACTAACGGTTCTTAGCTCACTTACTAAAAAGTTCGCAAATGAAATGTTTGGCTCAAATGCGTTGTTATTCCTTTCATTCATAGCTGCAACTGCCTCGCGCATTGTTTCTGCAATTTGTGTTGCAGCTGATTGTGTTGTTTCGCATTTTGATCGACGTGGTGTTGAAGTTGCAGCTGGCTGTGGTGATAATAGCGGGAGTGTTGTTGTTGTTGTTCCGGAGAAATCAGTAGCTATAAAGGAATATGTATGTATATATGTACAGTGGCTCCATCGCATAATCGGACAAGTGTTTGTATGATATTTACGTTCTCTGAACTAAAACAAATCGTAATAATTTTTATTTATTTTTTGTTTTTATTTGCACTCTACACTCTAATCTTTCCAAATATAAAAAAAATATCAATATTCTCGATGATAACTGTAAATTTACATAGAAAAACAAAATTAACTCAATATTTTGCGCTCAACGCATAATCGGACAAAGTAAAACATCAATAATAAAAATACCGTTACTTTACAAATATGCACTTCAAAACTTTTTTTGTCACATTTAGTCATAACTTGCATTTATTGGCAGACATTTCTAGTTCTAACAATAGGTAAAAATCTATTAGAAATGGCCCCTAAGGGAAAGCAATCTACTGTCGAAATAAGACAATAGTGAAATTGAATCTTGAAGGTAAAACAGTGAGAGAAATTGCTGAATTAGTTGGAAGAAGCAAGTCTACTGTCCACGACGTTATTAAGAGATTCCATGATGAGTTTAGGATAGCTAATAAAAGTAGAGAAGGTCAGGGCAAAATATTAACTGATCGTGAAGAGCGTTCTTTGTTGAAGGAAATCAAACAAGATCCGTTTACAACTGCAAAAGAACTAAAAATATCTTTAAAAAACAGTAGTGGAAAAGATGTTTGCTTAAATACTATTCGTAATTTAATGCTCAAAATACAAAATTTAATGCTCAAAATACAAAAGCTACTGTTAAGCATGGAGGAGGCTCTGTTATGGTTTGGGGCTGCATGTCGAGTGCTGGGGTGGGCAATTTGCATTTTATTGATAGTAAAATGGACAAATTTGGCTACCTCAACATTTTGAAGGAAAATGTAAAGCAAAGTGCCGAGAAATTAGGCATTGCGAATGATTTTGCTTTTTACCAGGACAATGATCCCAAGCACACTTCGGGTGTGGCAAAGCTTTGGTTGATCCATAACTGCCCCAAACTTATAGAAACTCCTGCACAGAGCCCAGATCTCAACGTAATTGAACATCTTTGGGAAGAATTAGCTAGAAGAGTATACAAACAACAATTTAACACTTTGAGTCAGCTTAAGGCGGCGTTAATGGAAGCTTGGAACTCCATAGAACCTGAGGTATGCTCCAATTTGGTAAAATCCATTTCAAAACGTTTACATGCCGTTCTTGAGAACAAAGGATATGCCACAAAGTATTAATTGTTCTCTTTTGTCATTTTTATTATTGATGTTTTACTTTGTCCGATTATGCGTTGAGCGCAAAAAATTGAGTTAATTTTGTTTTTCTATGTAAATTTACGTTGTCTGCTGAGTTTGTCAATCCTCAGCTCGACCTACAAACGAAATGGCATTGAAATATTTCCATTTAATTGGCTCTACTGTGCCCTGACCAGACTTTGTTTTTGCTCTGGCAGCATAACTCCGAAACTGAATCCGCAAAATTTTCCATTTTGAATTGAGATCTCCTGTGCCGTACTTTCCATCAAAATGGTCGCTGATATTCTGCCATGCAATGTCTCTCATTGTTTTATTGTGGTACCCATCGACGATTGCATTCCAAATGCAGGACTCACCTTCTACAAGAGAGATTAGTTTAAAAATATCCTCATCTTCCCATTCTTTCAATTTCGATTTGCGCGGCTTCTTAATTAGAGGTTCGTTTTCATTATTTTCCATTGTACTTAAAGATATGATAATGTGATAATTTTAGATAGTATGAAAAACTAATTGTACTTACGGTGTTTTTTAATTGATTACACTGTGCTAGAATTTGACACTTTTTTTTTGTGACAAACGGGGCACCTGGCGGGTTAACCTAATTCGGGTACGCTGAATCCTATGGTGCTAACCGTTTTTTTAGGTTAGCTCGTTTTTTCGAAATATACCGTTATTTCGAAAATGGAGGAGGTAGCACAACATATATTCGCGTAACTCAAAAACGGTTTAGTTTATTGAATAACCTAAAAAAACCGAAATTCTGCAATGAAATTTTCTTTAAGGAAGAATAAACTTTTTTGCAATATGCGCAGTCGTTGTAGAAACATAATTTTTTATGACCAAAAAAAATATTTTTTTTTAGCAAAATTTCAAAAATTTTGTTTTTTAAAACGGCATAAAAAATTGGAAAACGCAGCTGTGCTTCTAATTTTTTCTGCAGGTATAGCAAACAAAGTTCCAAACAAAACAAGACATAAATAATTAAAATCTGTCTACAACTTTTGATTTTATTCACAAAAGATGAAATATATAATAACCAGACGAAACTTCAAAAATTAAAACATTTATTTTTGTTGTTAATTAAAGTTTAAGTTTTTATTTACAAATTTATTCTTCTTCCTCCTGCAGATTCCAACAAATATCCCCTAATAGCGAATCAAGTTGTTTGCCACTATACCAGTGTTCGAGTCTGGCTGTTACTTGGTGAAATCTGTCGCCATGTTCATGTTCGGCTGGCGATTGGTCATTAAATTTTTCTGCATGACAATGCAAAAAATTATTTTCAATGACATTTTGACGTTTAAGTTTTTAAATGCGGTTATCATATCTCCAATTAAAATTCGCCAATTTTCAGACCAATGATTTCCTAATACATTTTCTATTACTGATTTCACAGAATTCCAGCCCAATAGCTCCATATCATTCAATGCAAGTTCAAATTGTTGATCCTTCATTAGACGACGAATGTCCGGTCCATTACGAATTCCTGTAAAATAAAAACATTATGATATGAAATATAAATCTAATTTAATAAAGTAGCTAGAGTTCATACCTTATTTTACTTTCATGCCGCTTAATCGTGGAAAAATTCAGTCGCCTCGTCGACTTTTTTTAAATCTATTGAGAATAATTCTCTCATTCGCGGCTTGGTTTTACCAATGCAACATGAATATAATCCTGCTCCATATCATTCAATGCAAGTTCAAATTGTTGATCCTTCATTAGACGACGAATGTCCAGTCCATTACGAATTCCTGTAAGGTTTGCTATACCTGCAGAAAAAATTAGAAGCACAGCTGCGTTTTCCAATTTTTTATGCCGTTTTAAAAAACAAAATTTTTGAAATTTTGCTAAAAAAAAATATTTTTTTTGGTCATAAAAAATTATGTTTCTACAACGACTGCGCATATTACAAAAAGGTTTATTCTTACTTAAAGAAAATTTCATTGCGGAATTTCGGTTTTTTTAGTTTATTCAATAAACTAAACCGTTTTTGAGTTACGCGAATATATGTTGTGCAACCTCCTCCATTTTCGAAATAACGGTATATTTCGAAAAAACGAGCTAACCTAAAAAAACGGTTAGCACCACTGGATTCAGCGTACCCGAATTAGGTTAACCCGCCAGGTGCCTTGTTTGTCACATTTTCCAACTAGCACAGTGTTATTAATGCAAATTTGGTTTTATTTACATTTAAAATTTATTAAATTGCTTGTCGTCACATTTTTACAAATAAATTAAATAACCATCAACAGCTGTTTATATGTTTAATCAGTTTTCAGCGTTTTTTGAAAACAAAAACTGTCAACTTGTTTTTGGTTTGTCTCATATTCCAAGAATACCACCCTGAACAGCTCAGATTTAAAAAAAAATTCACATGTAGTTTATTTTATTTAAAAATTATTGGTGTAGAAATTTTGTGCCGCTCTCATTTGGTTTAGGAGTTATAGACATTTAAAGATTTAAATATAATCTTAAATATCTCCTCTCTCATACATCCGATTTTAACAAGTTATATATAATTTGAAAGTGCTTGACAAGGGCTTTAAAATGGTATATAACATGAGCTATTGTATTAACACATTGGGCACCAATTGATTTGATTTTTTTTATTTTTTACTGGCTTTTTTTTTACAAAACTGAATTTTTCTCAGAAATATACCGATATAAAGATACCTTCTATATACACATTTAAGGCTTTCATTTGATATATATTGTGAAACCCTAACCAATTAAATGCCACAGAAGTAAAGCAAATATTTTTATTGCTGAATTACTGCTCATTATACATCAACCAATTCTGGATATATATACATCATTTGAAAGAGCTTGCTAGAAGCATTCAAATAATATTTATTATTAAATATTTTTTTTCATAATGGTGCTATGTATTTACCACATTTTGTTTTTTTATTTAATACTGTTATGACAGATGTCAAAACCTAAGTATGAAAACAGTAGACACAACATTTTTCATATTTTTCCTATAGATTTTGACGTTGCAAAGACAGAATTTTGTCTAATGTAGATAAGGTGTTAAGGCCCAACTATAATATGCATAAGCAAGCTTAAGCAAATTGCAAAAGTTAACGAAAAGGCTGTCAAATGCATAACCAGTTCAGAGTTAACTTTCAGGTGGCTACAATGACTTTGAAACTTTTTGTCCACAGTTGCTCATTTATGTTTAAAAAAAATGTTTTTATTTTAACAAAAAGCCATTAAATGACTATATTTTATAAATATTATTATATTATTTTATAATTAAAAGTAAACTTCGTACCCGAAACGCATAATTTTTCCTTTTTTTTAAATTTATCGGCAAAAGTACTAAAATGTACAGCTGTGGCAGCACTACATTGTAAATAATAATAAACGTTTACATATGTTTTGTTAATTTTCGTATTGTGTTTGCAAAAATGGAGAAAAAACTTAAAAATTTAAATAATATAAAAATATTAAAGTTAGCGCTTGAAGGCCTGTGCACATTAAAATAAATTAGTGAACTACACTGTCAGAGAAATAAACTGCGACAGAAAGACATTTTTGTTAAAATAAAAAGGGCCTCTTTTATTGTTAAGGCACTTATTTTTTTCCGCATTTTCTATTAAATTTAAAATAAATGTATTTTCTTCTTTCTCCATTTTATTAAAAACACAAACAAACAACAAACAGCTGATTCCGTACGGAATATGCGATCAGTTTCGCTTTTTGCTTAAGCAAATGACAGTTGAAAAACTTAACGAAAAGTTTCGTTAAGTACATTATAGTTTGCCACATACAATTTATATGTGTTCGCACGTTTGCTTAAGCTAGCATATGCACATTATAGTTGGGCCTTTAGAATAAAAGTGTTTTCTACATAAAAAATATATGTGTATGTATATGACTTGTAAATAAGTGATATGAAGTTAAAAAACAATAGTTTAATCAAAAATACGCATATCGCGAAATCCGCCTAAAATGTGGAAAAAAAGCTCAAGCAAAAATGTTTGTGTTTATATAATCAGAGTTTTTCTTTTTTTCATATTTATCGCGATATGCATATTCTTGTTAACCATATTGGATTTTTAAATATTTACACAATTTATATTACTAATTTAGAGCTCTTTTATCAATTTGCATATACAATCACTTAAAGATTTTAAACGTTGACAACACGGCATAGCTCAGCTGTTATTTGTCGTTGTTTCTTCTTACAATTTTTTTGGAAGAAAAAATAAATGTTTGCTCAAAAATAACCAAAATATTTTTTCTTTTGTGTTCACACTTTGTTCACATTGGACAAATATTTGTATGAAAACAAATAATTTTATTTGCTCAAAAACAGCTTTTGTTTTGTTAAACCCTCAAAATTATTTTGTGTTCAGACTACGTTAAGGTGCGTTCAGATTGGTGATATGATTGGATATGTCTTGGGACTTCAAAGAACTGATTTCAACATCCAGACAGACAGACGGACATGCCTTAATCGACTCCGCTATCTATAAGGATCCAGAATATATATACTTTATAGGGTCGGAAAATTATATTGTGGAATTTTCACACGGAATGACAAACTTATATATACCCTTCTCACGATGGTGAAGGGTATAAAAAGGGGTACATTCGGTTTTAGTGATTTTGCTCAAAAAAAAAAAAAAGAAACAAAATGAAATAGGGCTTTTAGAGGAGATAGCAGCAAAAAAAAAAAATTGTTGGTGGTCACGCCTATTTTCGAGGGGGCGGGCCTGTAAAGTTGAAAATATATAGGCCTATATCTCAGGAAATACTGCGTGCTTGATAATTTGTAATACACTAAATAAAAGGTATTAAAAATACCTTTCCAACGATATATATCATGATTATAAAATATGGACCGAATATGGGTTTAATCCGAAAAGAATATTTTTTGACCCGAATTTATTTGTTTTTTGGAAATGGTTCTTATATGGCAGCTATGACAAATTATGGGCCGATCTTCTTAAATTTTGGAACAGTTATTTTCATGCATATGAGGATACTTCACGTCGAATTTCAACATAATAACGCTATATATGCGATATATATTAGTATTAACGTGGATTTCGAGAGTGGACCTTATGTGGGGGATATAGTCAAATATGGACCGATATTCTCAAAATCCAGCAGTAAGATTTAGGCATGTATGTAAATGATCCGTGTAAAATTTTGGATTGGTACCCTTATTTATAAGCGATTTATTAGTATTAAAGTGATTTTCGGAAGAGGGCTTTATATGGGGCATACGGTTAAAAATAGACCGAAATTCACAAAATTTTGTGGGATGATTTTTGTGTATATTTAAATGATCTGTGCAAAGTTTTGAGACGATACCGATATTTATACAATATATATAGGGATAAATATCTTTTTCAGATGTGGTCCTTGTATGGGAGCTATGACCAATTCTGGGCCGACCACCATAAAATTCAGTACAATAATTTATTTGCCTATAAAGAGTATTTATGTCAAATTTTAGCCGTTTAACATTATTTATATCTGTTTTATACGTATTTAAGTGAATTTTGGAAGTGGACTTTATATGGGGTCTATGGTCAAACATGGACCGAACTAAAAAAAATTTCGTGTTGCGATTTCTTTTTGCACAAAACTTATTTTTGCTGAATTTTGTCTTGATATTCCAATTTTATAGGCATTTATGTATAATTGAGCAATATTTCGGGAAGATTTTTGTACGGGAGCTATGACCAGTTCTGGGCCGACTACCATAAAATTTAGTACAACAATTTATTTGTCTATAAAGAGTATTTATGTCAAATTTTAGCCGTTTAACATTATTTATATCTGTTCTATACGTATTTAAGTGAGTTTTGGAAGTGGACTTTCTATGGGGTCTATGGTCAAACATGGACCGAACTAAAAAAAATTTCGTGTTGCGATTTCTTTTTGCACAAAACATATTTTTGCTGAATTTTGTCTTGATATTCCAATTTTATAGGCATTTATGTATAATTGAGCAATATTTCGGGAAGATTTTTGTATGGGAGTTATGACCAGTTCTGGGCCGACTACCATAAAATTTAGTACAACAATTTATTTGTTTATAAAGAGTATTTATGTCAAATTTTAGCCGTTTAACATTATTTATATCTGTTTTATACGTATTTAAGTGAATTTTGGAAGGGGACTTTATATGGGATCTATGGTCAAACATGGACCGAACTAAAAAAATTTCGTTTTGCGATTTCTTTTTGTATAAGACTTATTTTTGCTGAATGTTGTCTAGATATTCCAATTTTATAGGCATTTATTTATCATTAAGCCATATTTCGGAAATATATATATTTGTATGGGGGCTATAAGAAATCATGGACCGATTCTTACTATTTTCCGCACACTTTCCTCTTTTATCATAAAAACTACGTATACAAAATTGCATGGTATTATCTGCAATATATTTCAAAATATTGCAATAAAATGGACGAAAAATATCAAATTTTTATGGAGGTGGTCTCACATATTGGTTCATAACTCTGGTTGACCTAAACCGATTTTGCTGATTTTAAATAGCAAACTTCTCGAAAGCACTTCTGACAGAATTATTGAAGGTTTGGATCCCGAGTATATCTGGGGACTCCAAAAAACTGATTTCAACAGACAGACAGACGGACATGGCTTAATCGACTTCGCTATCTATAAGGATCCAGAATATATATACTTTATAGGGTCGGAAAAATTTTTTGTGGAAATTACACACGGAATGACAAACTTATATATACCCTTCTCACGATGGTGAAGGGTATAAAAAGGTATATTTAAAGTTAGCTTGACTAACATGAAAATTTTCATTTTTTTACTTCACTTGTTTTTTTACCATCAACCACAGCGGTGAGCATAACTCTAATAAAAACAAGTAAGAGTGCTATATTCGGCTGTGCCGAATCTTAAATACCCTTCACCTAAGCGTAATAAGAAATACAGAAACTACACTAGACTAAAATATCCTAATTCTGTGTTTTCTATGCAGTCTTAGTGCAAATTTTATTAGTATTTGATATATTGTTTAAAAGACAATTTTACGACCAACATAATTTATGTAAAATATTTTCAAATGCTGTCTAATTTTTGCCATTTTTAATTGATTTAATTACCAATTCTTACCATAATTTACAGAGTCTGTCTGATGTTCATAATAATCTTCAGTGTAATTTAACAAACAGAGTATAAACAAGTAAGAGTGCTATATTCGGCTTTGCCGAAAAAAAAAAAAAAACAAAATCAAATAGGGCTTTTAGAGGAGATACCAGCAAAAAAAATTTGTTGGCGGTCACGCCTATTTTCGATGGGGCGGGCCCTTAAAGTTGAAAATATATAGGCCTATATCTCGGGAACTACTGGGTGTCTGATAATTTGTAATACATTAACTAAAAGGTATTAAAAATGCCTTTCCAACGATATATATCATGATTATAAAATGTGGACCGAATATGGGTTAAATCCGAAAAGAATATTTTTTGACCCGAATTTATTTGTTTTTTGGAAATGGTTCTATATGGCAGGTATGACAAATTATGAGCCGATCTTCTTATATTTTGGAACAGTTATTTTCATGCATATGAGGATATTTCACGTCGAATTTCATCATAATAACGGTATATTTAAGATATATATTAGTATTAACGTGGATTACGGTAGTGGGTCTTATGTGGGGGATATAGTCAAATATGGACCGATATTCTCAAAATCCAGCAGTTTGATTTAGGCATGTATGTAAATGATCCGTGTAAAATTTTGGATTGGTACCCTTATTTATAAGCGATTTATGAGTATTAAAGTGATTTTCGGAAGAGGGCTTTATATGGGGCATACGGTTAAAAATAGACCGAAATTCACAAAATTTTGTGGGATGATTTTTGTATATATTAAAATGATCTGTGCAAAGTTTTGAGTCGGTACCGATATTTATACAATATATATAGGGAAAAATCTCTTTTTCAGATGTGGTCCTTGTATGGGAGCTATGACCAGTTCTGGGCCGACCACCATAAAATTTGGTACAATAATTTATTTGCCTATAAAGAGTGTTTATGTCAAATTTTAGCCGTTTAACATTATTTATATCTGTTTTATATGTATTTAAGTGAATTTTGTAAGTGGACTTTATATTGGGTCTATGGTCAAATATGGACCGAACTAAAAAAAATTTCGGTTTGTGATTTCTTTTTGCACAGAACTTAGTTTTGCTGAATTTTGTCTTGATATTCCAATTTTATAGGCATTTATGTATAATTGAGCAATATTTCGGGAAGATTTTTGTATGGGGGCTATGACCATTTCTGGGCCGACCACCATAAAATTTGGTACAATAATTTATTTGCCTATAAAGAGTGTTTATGTCAAATTTTAGCCGTTTAACATTATTTATATCTGTTTTATATGTATTTAAGTGAATTTTGTAAGTGGACTTTATATGGGGTCTATGGTCAAATATAGACCGAATTAAAAAAAATTTCGGTTTGTGATTTCTTTTTGTATTAAACTTATTTTTGCTGAATTTTGTCTTGATATTCCAATTTTATAGGCATTTATTTATCATTAAGCCATATTTCGGGAATATATATATTTGTATGGGGGCTATGAGAAATCATGGACCGATTCTTACTATTTTCCGCACACTTTCTTCTTTTATAGTACAAACAACGTATACAAAATTGCATGGTATTATCTGCAATATATTTCAAAATATTGCAATAAAATGGACGAAAAATATCAAATTTTTATAGAGGTTGTCTCAAATATTGGTTCATAACTCTGGTTGACCTAAACCGATTTTGCTGATTTTAAATAGCAAACTTCTCGAAAGCACTTCTGACAGAATTATTGAAGGTTTGGATCCCGAACATATCTTGGGACTTCAAAAAACTGATTTCAACATCCAGACAGACAGACAGACAGACGGACATGGCTTAATCGACTTCGCTATCTATAAGGATCCAGAATATATATACTTTATAGGGTCGGAAAATTATATTGTGGAAATTTCACACAGAATGACAAACTTATATATACCCTTCTCACGATGGTGAAGGGTATAAAAAGGGGTACAATTCGGTTTTAGTGATTTTGTTAAAAAAAAAAAAAAAACAAATAGGGATTTTAGAAGAGATACCAGCAAAAAAAAATTTTTTTGGCGGCCACGCCTATTTTCGAGGGGGCGGGCCCTTAAAGTTGAAAATATATAGGCCTATATCTCGTGAACTACTGGGTGTCTGATAATTTGTAATACATTAAATAAAAGGTATTAAAAATAGCTTTCCAACGATATATATCATGATTATAAAATATGGACCGAATATGGGCTAAATCCGAAAAGAATATTTTTTGATCCGAATTTATTTGTTTTTGGAAATGCTTCTATATGGCAGGTATGACAAATTATGGGCCGATCTTCTTAAATTTTGGAACAGTTATTTTCATGCATATGGGGATATTTCACGTAGAATTTCAACGTAATAACGGTATATTTAAGATATATATTAGTATTACCGTGGATTTCGGTAGTGGACCTTATGTGGGGGATATAGTCAAATATGAACCGATATTCTCAAAATCCAGCAGTTAGATTTAGGCATGTATGTAAATGATCCGTGTAAAATTTTGGATTGGTACCCTTATTTATAAGCGATTTATGAGTATTAAAGGGATTTTCCGAAGAGGGCTTTATATGGGGCATACGGTTAAAAATAGACCGAAATTAACAAAATTGTGTGGAATGATTTTTGTATATATGTACAATTTTATAGGCATTTATGTATAATTGAGCAATATTTCGGGAAGATTTTTGTATGGGGGCTATGACCATTTCTGGGCCGACCACCATAAAATTTGGTACAATAATTTATTTGCCTATAAAGAGTGTTTATGTCAAATTTTAGCCGTTTAACATTATTTATATCTGTTTTATATGTATTTAAGTGAATTTTGTAAGTGGACTTTATATGGGGTCTATGGTCAAATATAGACCGAATTAAAAAAAATTTCGGTTTGTGATTTCTTTTTGTATTAAACTTATTTTTGCTGAATTTTGTCTTGATATTCCAATTTTATAGGCATTTATTTATCATTAAGCCATATTTCGGGAATATATATATTTGTATGGGGGCTATGAGAAATCATGGACCGATTCTTACTATTTTCCGCACACTTTCTTCTTTTATAGTACAAACAACGTATACAAAATTGCATGGTATTATCTGCAATATATTTCAAAATATTGCAATAAAATGGACGAAAAATATCAAATTTTTATAGAGGTTGTCTCAAATATTGGTTCATAACTCTGGTTGACCTAAACCGATTTTGCTGATTTTAAATAGCAAACTTCTCGAAAGCACTTCTGACAGAATTATTGAAGGTTTGGATCCCGAACATATCTTGGGACTTCAAAAAACTGATTTCAACATCCAGACAGACAGACAGACAGACAGACAGACGGACATGGCTTAATCGACTTCGCTATCTATAAGGATCCAGAATATATATACTTTATAGGGTCGGAAAATTATATTGTGGAAATTTCACACAGAATGACAAACTTATATATACCCTTCTCACGATGGTGAAGGGTATAAAAAGGGGTACAATTCGGTTTTAGTGATTTTGTTAAAAAAAAAAAAAACAAATAGGGATTTTAGAAGAGATACCAGCAAAAAAAAATTTTTTTGGCGGCCACGCCTATTTTCGAGGGGGCGGGCCCTTAAAGTTGAAAATATATAGGCCTATATCTCGTGAACTACTGGGTGTCTGATAATTTGTAATACATTAAATAAAAGGTATTAAAAATAGCTTTCCAACGATATATATCATGATTATAAAATATGGACCGAATATGGGCTAAATCCGAAAAGAATATTTTTTGATCCGAATTTATTTGTTTTTGGAAATGCTTCTATATGGCAGGTATGACAAATTATGGGCCGATCTTCTTAAATTTTGGAACAGTTATTTTCATGCATATGGGGATATTTCACGTAGAATTTCAACGTAATAACGGTATATTTAAGATATATATTAGTATTACCGTGGATTTCGGTAGTGGACCTTATGTGGGGGATATAGTCAAATATGAACCGATATTCTCAAAATCCAGCAGTTAGATTTAGGCATGTATGTAAATGATCCGTGTAAAATTTTGGATTGGTACCCTTATTTATAAGCGATTTATGAGTATTAAAGGGATTTTCCGAAGAGGGCTTTATATGGGGCATACGGTTAAAAATAGACCGAAATTAACAAAATTGTGTGGAATGATTTTTGTATATATGTACATGATCTGTACAAAGTTTTGAGTCGGTAACGATATTTATACAATATATATAGGGAAAAATGTCTTTTTCAGATGTGGTCCTTGTATGGGAGCTATGACCAGTTGTGGGCCGACCACCATAAAATTTAGTACAACAATTTATTTGCCTATAAAGAGTATTTATGTCAAATTTTAGCCGTTTAACATTATTTATATCTTTTTTATGCGTATTTAAGTGAATTTCGGAAGTGGACTTTATATGGGGTCTATGGTCAAATATGGATTGAACTAAAAAAAATTTCGTTTTGGGATTTCTTTTTGCACAAAACTTAGTTTTGCTGAATTTTGTCTTGATATTCCAATTTTATAGGCATTTATGTATAATTGAGCAATATTTCGGGAATATTTTTGTATGGGGGCTATGACCATTTCTGGGCCGATCACCATAATATTTGGTACAATAATTTATTTGTCTATAAAGAGTATTTATGTCAAATTTTAGCCGTTTAACATTATTTATATCTGTTTTATGCGTATTTAAGTGAATTTTGTAAGTGGACTTTATATGGGGTCTATGGTCAAATATGGACCGAACTAAAAAAAAATTTCGGTTTGTGATTTCTTTTTGTATAAAACTTATTTTTGCTGAATTTTGTCTTGATATTCCAATTTTATAGGCATTTATGTATAATTGAGCAATATTTCGGGAAGATTTTTGTATGGGGGCTATGAATATTTCTGGGCCGATCACCATAAAATTTGGTACAATAATTTATTTGTCTATAAAGAGTATTTATGTCAAATTTTAGCCGTTTAACATTATTTATATCTGTTTTATGCGTATTTAAGTGAATTTTGTAAGTGGACTTTATATGGGGTCTATGGTCAAATATGGACCGAACTAAAAAAAAATTTCGGTTTGTGATTTCTTTTTGTATAAAACTTATTTTTGCTGAATTTTGTCTTGATATTCCAATTTTATAGGCATTTATTTATCATTAAGCCATATTTCGGGAATATATATATTTGTATGGGGGCTATGAGAAATCATGGACCGATTTTTACTATTTTCCGCACACTTTCTTCTTTTATAGTACAAACAACGTATACAAAATTTCATGGTATTATCTGCAATATATTTCAAAATATTGCAGTAAAATGGACGAAAAATATCAAATTTTTATGGAGGTGGTCTCACATATTGGTTCATAACTCTGGTTAACCTAAACCGATTTTGCTGATTTTAAATAGCAAACTTCTCGAAAGCACTTCTGACAGAATTATTGAGGGTTTGGATCCCGAACATATCTTGGGACTTCACAAAACTGATTTCAACATCCAGACAGATTGACAGACAGACAGACAGACGGACATGGCTTAATCGACTTCGCTATCTATAAGGATCCAGAATATATATACTTTATAGGGTCGGAAAATTATATTGTGGAAATTTCACAAGGAATGACAAACTTATATATACCCTTCTCACGATGGCGAAGGGTATAAAAATATTATATTGAATTCACACCAAACAATTCATTGTTTTTTTTCTTTTTAAAAATTATATCTCTATGGAGCAATTGTTCTTCTCCACAACCCAAACCAGCCGTCAGCTTCTTAATCCTGGTCCTAAGGTCTACATCTACACTGACGACTACTGACATAGACGAATCCAAGTCAGTTTTTTAGCAAAACCCCCATTGTGTTGTTCATAATAATAATTTTAATATATATATATTTTTATATATATCGTTCAGTCTCGTCTCATCGAACTGTTCGGACGTGTTAATTTTAGTGCGGCTGAATTTTCGGTGAAAAAATCGTAATAGGTGAAAAATTGTAATAGGTTGAAATTAAACAAAAAAGTGAAAAAAATAACTCGTAATAGGTTAAAATATATAAAAAATAAAAAAAAAAAAAAACATTAAAAATCGTATAAAAACTGTATGAGTGTTCCTCTCAGATGTAATTCTGAGAAAGAGCTTAGCTCGTCGAGAAAAACTAAATGGCTCTCTGAGGAAGAATCCATAAAAAAATCTCTGGAGAATTTTCTCACTACAAGAGCCGTAGAACGGCGTCGTTCCTGTTCTCCCAATATAGTGATTTCAACAGATGAGAAAACATCATCTTCATCAAATAGTGCAGTGAAACCCAAAAAACAAGTAGCTATGGATAAGTACATCACCGTTCTCAAGCGACAGAGGAGCCCGAAGTCTGCTCAAGTGTCATCAAATGCAAAAGCTTCTAAGACTGTGAGTAATGATCAAAATAGGTTTGCTCTCCTCCAGACGGATGAGCCAGAACTTCCTAAGAAGACGTTTAAGCCCCCACCAATTTATCTGAGAGAGCCCACTTCCAGTAAATTGGTACAAGGAATTGTTTCGGTAATAGGTGTAAATATGTTTAGCGTAACATCAATTAAACATGGAAATATCAGCGAAACCAAAATACAAGTGAAAAAGGAGGATGATTTTCGTAAATTGTCCAACCAGTTGGAGAGGGAAAGTAGGGATTTCTATACCTACCAGCTGAAAAGCGCAAAAGGACTCCAAGTCGTTCTAAAGGGTATAGACCCAGATGTTGATCCTGCCGAGATAAAGACTAGCTTAATGGAAAAAGGCTTCAAAATTAAGAGCATAACGAATATTAGAAACCGTGAAAAGACTCCACAGCCTATGTTCAGGGTGGAATTGGAACCTGGAGATGTCATATTAAAGAAAAACGAGTCCCATCCCATCTACAATCTGATGTACCTTCTGCATCGTAGAATCACCGTGGAAGAACCACATAAGCGTCAGGGACCCGTCCAGTGTCTCAACTGTCAAGAATTTGGTCACACCAAGGCGTATTGTAAATTGCCGACAGTTTGTGTTGCGTGTGGGGAGCTACATGCAACTGCTCAATGTGATAAGTCGAAAACTGATTCAAAAATCAAAAAATGCAGTAACTGCGGAGGTAATCATACCGCAAATTATAGAGGTTGTCCAATTTACACTCATTTGAAAGGCATAAGCACCAACAAGACGTCAGTATTACCTGATCATCGTCAACAGCCTATTTTGGCATCGAGTGACAATTTCCCGCAATTGTTACGGTCCACTAGTCATGTAAACGCGCCTAGTTCTAGACAAGTTTCTTACGCTAACGTGGTTAAATCTAATATGCCAGGTTTGGAGCAGGCACCTAAATCACAATATTACGAGCCTAATATTAACACTCTAGAGACTACATTGCAGACACTTGTCCAAACCATGAACACTTTTACGACCACTATGACATCCATGATGCAGGAAATGCTGAAAATGCAATCCACTATCTTACAAGCCATTTTAACGAAATGATTTGTTTAAAAATTTGTTTTTGGAATGCGAACGGCCTCCGCCAACATAAAAACGAACTGGAACACTTCCTGATGGATAAGCACATTGATGTCATGATGATTGCTGAAACTCACTTGACGGCGACAGCGTACTTCAAAATTAATGGCTACGTGTTATATGATACTAAAGATCCCCGCGGAAGAGCATGTGGAGGTTCGGCAATTCTTATAAAGAACAGAATAAAACATTATTTAATGAACAACATATGTGAGGATTACCTACAAGCAACAAACATTTGTATTGAATTCTGTCAATACAATTTTGTTTTATCATCAATTTATTCGCCGCCTCGATTTTCAATAAAAGAACACCAATACTACAGCTTCTTCAATTCCCTTGGAGCTAGATTTTTAGTTGCTGGTGACTTTAACGCCAAACACACTTTTTGGGGTTCACGTCTGGTGACCCCGAAGGGTCGTGAACTCTTCAACACCATTGCCAAAATGGGATTAGATGTACTCTCAAGCGGTCATCCCACCTACTGGCCGACGGACCGACGGAAGATTCCCGATGTTATTGACTTCGGAGTAGTGAAAAATATCCCTGTAGAATCGATACAAGTGGAGCCTTCATTAGACTTGTCTTCAGATCACTCTCCTTCTATTATTTCAATGCGTTTCCTTCAAGGGAATGGCTCTCCATTTCGGGACATATCTAAAACCAGAGTAAGTTGGATAAAGTATAAAAAGTATTTAAGTTCCCACTGCACGGAAAATGTAGTGTTGAGAACTACCGAGGATATTGATGGGTCGATTGGCAAATTTACTGAGGACATACGAAGAGCTGTACATCACGCCTCCACATACGACGTTGAGCGCAGAAGTGGGACAAATAGAACTTATTTCGCTGAACTCGATCATCTCCTGTCAGAAAAAAGAAGAGTTAGAAGAGAGTGGCAAATCCACAGGTCTCCTGAACTGAAAGCTAGGCTACGGGTATGCAGAGATATACTAAGAAATTTCTTAGAAACCCAAAGAATGGCTTCACTTAAATCTTACTTGGAGGGTCTTGATAGTACCCCACAATCTGACTATTCGTTATGGAAGGCGGCACGAGGTTTAAAAAGACCAGTTAGAGGAAAACCTCCTCTGCGAAATCCGACTGGTGACTGGGCTAGAAATGATTCCGAGAAGGGGACTTTATTTGTTAATCATTTGAGAAAAGTGTTTACTATAAACAACTCAAATAATGCATCTGATTTGCCTCCACTCGTTATTAGACCTCCTGTACCTCTAAGACTTGGCCTTAATGATGTTCAAAGCGCTATTGGTACTCTGAATCTTAAAAAAGCTCCAGGTATGGATAAAATCAGCAACAAAATGCTTGTGGAGTTACCTCGTGTAGCTAAAAGAATTATCCTATTTATTTTTAATGCTATTTTACGCCTAGAATACTATCCTGCAGATTGGAAGGTATCTATGATTACCATGATTCCTAAGCCAGGGAAGGACCCCACTAAAGTAGAGTCATATAGGCCAATTAGTCTACTGCCGACAATTTCAAAACTGTTTGAAAAATTGTTATTGGCTAAGTTGATTCCAATTCTGAACGACACTCAATGTATCCCAAATCACCAATTCGGGTTCAGAGCTAAACACAGTACCATCGAACAAACACACAGATTGGTAAATGTGATAAGACAGTCGTTTGAAGAGAAAAAATACTGCTCCGCCCTTTTCATTGATGTGTCGCAAGCGTTCGACAAAGTCTGGCATGAAGGTTTAATGCATAAAATTAAATTAACTCTGCCTGCTAACACCCACAAACTTATGAAAAGTTATTTATATGGTCGCAAATTTACAATCAAAGAAGGCGATTTTTTAAGCCCCGCTCAGCCAATTGAAGCAGGAGTACCCCAGGGTAGCATACTGGGTCCAACTTTATATTTGATTTATGCATCCGATATGCCGTTAGACCCCATAATACATACTTCAACTTTTGCAGACGATACAGCCTTTATTAGCGTTCATAAGGACCATCAAATAGCATCACAGAACTTGCAGAAATATGTTTATAAACTAGAGAATTGGCTTGAGCTTTGGAAAATCAGGGTTAACGAACAGAAATGTATTCATATAACTTTCACATTGCGAAAAGATACATGCTCGTTCATCAGAATAAATAATCAAATTATCCCGCAACACAATGAAGTCAAATACCTCGGAATCCACCTCGATCGTCGTTTAACTTGGAAGTCTCATATCGACGCAAAACTTACCCAGATGAGATTAAAAGCAGTGCAAATTAATTGGCTAATCGGCAGAAATTCTACATTAAAGTTGGATTGCAAACTTTTGTTGTACAATGCAATTCTAAAGCCAATCTGGTGTTATGGAATTCAATTATGGGGTACTGCCTCAGCATCCAACATTGAAAAAATTCAAAGGGGTCAAAATAAGATTCTACGTACAATTACTGCAGCTCCATGGTATGTTAAAAATTCTCGAATCCACAAAGATCTAGGCATTCCTTTGGTGAAAGTCGAATTTACAAAACACGCCTCAAAATATGTCAGCAAACTTGAACACCATCCAAACTCACTTGCACGAGACATCCTTAACTTTACTGGCCATGTTCGGTTGAGAAGGAGGGATACCCTTGCTTTAACTCAAGCGCAAAACAGATGACTGGATCAGTGGATATAAATTTTTTGTAGTATCATAATATTTTGTCTAGCACTGGCTGGACTTATTATTTTCTTTTAGTATTAAGATTCGAAAACTTATTGTCATTTCATTTCTGAAGATCCAATAAATAAATTAAATGTATTAACAAAAAAAAAAAAAAAAAATATATTTTTATTTATTTATGCAATAGATAATTTGTAATTTAAAATTTAATATATAAATATGTACAAAACATGTAAAAAATGTCATAAACATACATACATATAATTAACTTAAAAATATTTTGTTTTTTTTTTTAAATGTATGTATAATAATAATAATATTTTCTTTTTATTTATGTAAATAATTTATGTTTAATGGTACAAATTTTTGACGATTTTTTTGATAAAGGTATTTGGTACATACAACTTTGCATGAAATTGTAAAATAACTCGGATTCTTCAGGATATTCAAGATTAAATACAAATAAAAGTTTAAAAAGAATATCAAAGGCATTTAACACATTACAAAATTTGTATCTGAAGTTGTCGAAATAAATGCTTATTAATTGTAAGTTAGGAAGCTGGCCAACTATTAACAATTTTGGCTTTGAAGTTGCAGCAATTTAATTTTCATATCTAAAGCTATGTATGTGTCCACGATGGTCAGATATTGCAACGTTGTCATATCTACCAATGTGCTATCAATGTATTGACATTGAAAAATTTTTAGCAAAAGGTAAATTGTCAGTTTACACGACTGTAAGAAAACTACCAATTTCATTTGCACACAATTGTCACACAATGAATTTATCTGTCTGGTATCTGCAACAATAGCAAAGCCATGTTAGGAATCGGCTATAGAAATTTTTTTCTTATTTTGCTGGCACTTGGTTCAACATTCATTTTTTGATTTGGTGGAAATAAATAGTGAAGGTACCACAAAATTGTAAAATGCTTCGATTCTGTAATAATATAAAAACAATGTTTAATGAATATCAATTATTAATATTATTCTTTTGGTGATTTAAATATGTAAGTATACATATATTTACAAATGTAAATGTATATGTCTATTTACGTTCATTGTGAGCATCTAGCTCCAATACTTTTTGCGACACAAAGGCAGCAGCTACTTTTTGTCTGAGTAAATGTAAAATTGTATCGCCTAGTTGGGACCAACGCTCAAATAAAATCTTTGCTTCCGGAAATTTAAGCTTGAAGTCAATGTCGATCTATTTATAAAATATGTTTATAAATATAGATTTTGTTTTAAAACAATAATGAAAATAAATAATTTTTACCAGTTGCCAAGCAGATGGTTTTTTATACTCCGGCCACAACTGAAATATTTCCGAGGTATTTTTTGCATTTTTAAGTTGTTGAAATCTCATTGGTGCACATTGTCTCCAGTATATATCAAAATCCTCCGCAGTCGCCCTTTCGCCTCTTAGGCACATTACAGTGATATCATAATTTTCCTCAAATTCTAAGAGATAAAAGTTTTTAGTTTTGTTTAAAAATTTCCTATTAAATTTTGAATTTCAGAAAATAATAAATACATACCAGTTCCAAATGTACATTTATAAGTATCGTTGGGTGCAATATAATATTGTTTAATATGTTTAAATAATTCTTGTGGAGAATCGTATATTTTTTCACACAAAAAACATTTCATTTCATTTTGTTATTTTTTTGCATTGGTTTTTTTTAATAATTAAAACATTTTTTTATTTAAATAATTTCTAATTATACACACTTTTTAATTTTCACTTTTTACTTTTGTTTCACGGCCATCCACAACTAACACACAATTTTAAATGACGCCTAAAGAATTTGCAAAAATGTACAAGACTTATATTGTACAAAAAAAATTTTCTTTTCTTTGAAGACAGGTCCTTTAAAAAAAAAGTCGTTTTAAAAAATAAAAGTCGCAAACTTTTTTAATAACCTTCCATAGACTTAAATGATTGGTTTTTGCTAATCCCGCGTAGCACTAGTTTCATTTCTGCAATTATAACGCTTTTACGAAAGTTGCTATTTCTCTGCGGCAAAAACTATTGTAGTTGCATTTTTGTATTTTCAGACGCTTCTTTAATGTTAGTTATATGTTTTTTTTTTGTGCTTTCATGTCGCTGTAGATGATTGTTTTGATTAATCAGGGGCTGTTTACAAGAAATGCAAAAATGGTTGCTTAAACCATTTACATATATTTAAGTTCCCTTTCTTTGGAATAATATCGCGACACATTAGTTTCCTTAGAGAAAACTGTAGCGTTGTTGACATTTTGTCCTGAGCCACAAATTGATTCTGATTCAGAGTGAAGGCCCAAGTATAATATGCATAAGCAAGCTTAAGCAAATTGCAAAAGTTAACGAAAAGGCTGTCAAATGCATAAGCAATTCATTTGACTTTGAAACTTTTTGTCCACAGTTGCTCATTTATGTTTAAAAAAATGTTTTTATTTTAACAAAAAGCCATTAAATGACTATATTTTATAAATATTATTATATTATTTTGTAATTAAAAGAAGACTTCGTACCCGAAACGCATAATTTTACCTTTTTTTTAATTTAATTTTTAATTTATTTATTTTTAAAAACTGCTTTTTGATATTTTTTTACTTGAATGAAGTGTGACCAGATTTAGAAATACTACAAAGCTAAATCACGTTTGAAAAAAGCTAAAAAGGAAATTATAAGCCAAAAAATAAAGCTAAATTATTTTATAGCTTTTTATAGTCACTTCATGATTTCGATATTTTTAATTTTTAAATAGTGTTTATGTAGGTATACTATATATGTATGTACTTACGTCCTTATTCATAAACAAGTAAGAAAGTATAGTCGGTCAAGCCCGACCATATAATACCCTACACCCAGTATATGTATAAAACAGTTTTTTATTTTATTTATTTATTAAAAAATTTGTTATAATTAAATTACAATAAATCTAAGGCTAAGAGCACTAGCATCAATGGCTATCGGCTTAATATTTCTTGAATAAGTGTGTATATGTTAATTATGTGGGATATATATGGACCGATCATCAAAAAATTTAGTGTCATGATGTCTATGAATATAAATATTATGTATATTAAACTTTATCTCGATATAAATACTTTTAAACGATTTGTGGAGCTTAAAGTGAATTACGGAGAGGGTCTTATATGGGAGTTTTAACTAATTATGGACCGACCATTATAAAATTAGGTGTCATTATTTCTGTATATAAGAAACTTATTTGTGTCAAATTTTATTTTTAAGAAATTTATGATCGTTAAAGTGAATTTCGAAAGTGGGCCTTCTATGGGAGCTACGACTAATTATAATTATGAACCGATCATAATAAAATTGTACCGTATTGTTCAATATTATTTGGATACCAACTTTTTTGAGAGAGTTATGCTCTTTAAAGTGATTTTCGGAAGTGGGTCTTATATGGGAGATACGAGTAATTATGGACCGATCTGCACAAAATTTGTATATGTGATTTGGCTTGATTTACCACTCATTTGTGATGACATTTGTTTGGATACTTGCATAGTTTAAACATTTATGATCGGTAAACCCCAATTTCGGGCGGACATTTGTATGGCGGCCAGGTAAAATAATGGACCGATTTTTACCAGTTTCAATCCCATCCATCCTTGGGCCGAAAAATATTATGTACCGAATTTTATCGAAATATCTTCAAAATTGCGACCTGTACTCTGCGCACAAGCTTTACATGGACAGCCAGCCAGGCGGACGGACGGACAGATGGACATCGCTTCTGAGTCGATCGTTATACTTTAAGGTGGGTGTTGGACCAATATATCTGGGCGTTACAAACATCAGTACAAATCCAATATACCCTCCCCACTATGGTGGTGTAGGGTATAATTAAAAGCTATGTATAACACATAAAATAATAGTTTCTCAACAAACTATTATAACAGTGTAAAGGCTACATGTTAAATATTTCATAACATTCTTCTATATATTCTTCCACTTCTGAGCCAGACAAAAAATTATTATCATTTGTATAAATATCCTTATCAATTTTTTTTATGAGATCCTTAGTTACTTCAAAATTTTGACAACATTTATTTAATCTTTTAAGCCCACATATGATGTATAGAAGTGAATTCATGGGCCCATAATCATAGTCATAGAAAAAGCATACTTTAAGTAAAAGTAGACTTTTAAACAACAAAAACATATAAATTTTGTTCTGAATTTAAAACAAAAGCATGCTTTTGCTTAAAGTATGCTTTTTCTATGAGTATGATTATGGGCCATGGTGTTTAGAGAAAATCTGTTTCTAATTTTAGTTTTAATTAAATTCATCCCACTTACTGGCCGACGGACCGACGGAAGATTCCTGATGTTATGGACTTCGGAGTAGTGAAAAATATCCCTGTAGAATCGATACAAGTGGAGCCTTCATTAGACTTGTCTTCAGATCACTCTCCTTCTATTATTTCAATGCGTTTCCTTCAAAGGAATGGCTCTCCATTTCGGCACATATCTAAAACCAGAGTAAGTTGGATAAAGTATAAAAAGTATTTAAGTTCCCACTGCACGGTAAATGTAGTGTTGAGAACTACTGAGAATATTGATGGGTCGATTGGCAAGTTTACTGTGGACATACGAAGAGCTGTACATCACGCCTCCACATATGACGTTGAGTGCAGAAGTGGGAACTTATTTCGCTGAACTCGATCATCTCCTGTCAGAAAAAAGAAGAGTTAGAAGAGAGTGGCAAATTCACAGGTCTCCTCAACTACGGGAATGCAGAGATATACTAAGAAATTTCTTAGAAATCCAAAGAACGGCCTCACTTAGATCTTACTTGGAGGGTCTTGATAGTACGCCACAATCTGACTATTCGTTATGGAAGGCGGCACGAGGTTTAAAAAGACCAGTTAGAGGAAAGCCTCCTCTGCGAAATCCGACTGGAGACTGGGCTAGAAATGATTCTGAGAAGGGGACTTTATTTGTTAACCATTTGAGAAATGTGTTTACTATAAATAGGGTTACCATATTCATTTTGAGAAAAAGAGGACGTCGACCAAATAAAAGCCGGACATTTACCCTTAAAAAGAGGACAATACTCTGTGGCAAAATATTAAAAAAAAACTACGCCTTAAAATAAACAAAACAATTTTAAAATTCTATTTACATATAACAACAAAACAAAACTTAAACAAAATATTAGAAAAATTATATTTTATCAGTCTGATCTCATAACTGTTGTATACTACACATTAAAAACATAACAATTAACAAATTCATTTTAAAACTTCACATGCACTATATATAAATTTTTAGTAGAAGTTGTCAAGTTTTATGTATATTTTTCAGCGCTTTCAATTTGAACCAATATATCGAGCCATAACCGCCGAAAAAATGTATCCCACAAACTCAAAATTTTACAGGGGAAGGTTTTTTTTAAATAAAATCAGTTTGAATAAAGCCATTGTTTTAAAATTTATAATGTAAATATTGTTTTGTGTAATACATTTAATTTTAATAATTTTAAATGATGTTGAACTATCGATTTCGATAAAAAAACAACAATCGATTATGGTGTGGGATACATTATTTTGGCGGTAATGGCTCGATATTATTATCGCATTTTTTTAAATATTCATAAAACTCTTGACAATTCATATCAAAATTATATTTGTTTCTTTCTGGTGTCCACTGAATTCAGAACTTCTAGAACTAAGAACTTTGAGAAATATCATAAAACAAAAACACACATTCAGGGAAAGAATTGACCATTTTAAAATTTGGAATGATTTGGAATTTCTAATATTTCGTCTTTCAAAGAAAAGTGCATCAGCTGTTTTTTCCACCTCCAATAAATTAGCACTTCTTTTTGCACCTTTTCCAGACATTTCTGGACAAAGTCGTTGCAAACAATTAAATTTGGCAATTAATTGATGTAACTCTAAACGTCAAACACCAATGTTACCATTTTTTCACCGAACGCAGTCGGTAGTTACACGTAGGTAAAAAAGACGTTAAAATTACCAAATTCTCTTTACCGGTTATGTAAGGAAAACTAATAGGTATAAACTCTAGTAGTTATCTATTTGTTAAAATTACGGGCATAAGACAGGTAGACAAGGCCAAAAGCCAAAGCCGTTTACAATTGCGACGGCGCATATGGCGGACAAAAAGCATTAAAAACAATTTGTTTACACAAGAAAGCATGTCGTGGCATCGTGTGTATTTAAAAATAATAATACATCAATGCCAACAATACCTTCGATGCAATAAAACGAAATTATAGATTAAAGTTTTAAAAGTAGGACAAACCCAGGACACTTGCAAAAAAAGAAGTAGGACTACCCCGGACGCCCTAAAAAAGAGGACGGTGTCCGGGGAAAAGAGGACGTATGACAACCCTAACTATAAACAACTCAAATAATGCATCTGATTTGCCTTCACTCGTTATTAGACTTCCTGTACCTCTAAGACTTAGCGTTAATGATGTTCAAAGCGCTATTGGTACTCTGAATCTTAAAAAAGCTCCAGGTATGGATAAAATAAGCAACAAAATGCTTGTGGAGTTACCTCGTGTAGCTAGAAGAATTATCCTATTTATTTTCAATGCTATTTTACGCCTAGAATACTATCCTGCAGATTGGAAGGTATCTATGATTACCATGATTCCTAAGCCAGGGAAGGACCCCACTAAAGTAGAGTCATATAGGCCAATTAGTCTACTGCCGACAATTTCAAAACTGTTTGAAAAATTGTTAATGGCTAAGTTGATTCCAATTCTGAACGACACTCAATGTATCCCAAATCACCAATTCGGGTTCAGAGCTAAACACAGTACCATCGAACAAACACACAGATTGGTAAATGTGATAAGACGGTCGTTTGAAGAGAAAAAATACTGTTCCGCGCTTTTCATTGATGTTTCCCAAGCGTTCGACAAAGTCTGGCATGAAGGTTTAATGCATAAAATAAAATTAGCTCTGCCTGCTAATAACCACAAACTTATGAAAAGTTATTTATATGGTCGCAAATTTACAATCAAAGAAGGCGATTTTTAAGCCCCGCTCAGCCAATTCTGCTTCAATTGGCTGAGCGGGGCTTAAGTACCCCAGTGTGGCATACTGGGTCCAACTTTATATTTGATTTATGCATCCGATATGCCGTCAGACCCCATAATACATACTTCAACTTTTGCAGACGATACAGCCTTTATTAGCGTTCATAAGGACCATCAAATAGCATCACATAATTTGCAGAAATATGTTTATA
Source organism: Bellardia pandia (assembly GCA_916048285.2). Lineage (NCBI taxonomy): Eukaryota > Metazoa > Arthropoda > Insecta > Diptera > Calliphoridae > Bellardia > Bellardia pandia. Next base: position 69,678,623 of record OU696533.1, read on the forward strand.
AACTAGAGAATTGGCTTGAGCTTTGGAAAATCAGGGTTAACGAACAGAAATGCATTCATATAACTTTCACATTGCGAAAAGATACCTGCTCGTTCATCAGAATAAATAACCAAATTATCCCGCAACACAATGAAATCAAATACCTCGGAATCCACCTCGATCGTCGTTTAACTTGGAAGTCTCATATCGAGGCAAAACTTACTCAGATGAGATTAAAAGCAGTGCAACTTAATTGGCTAATCGGCAGAAATTCTACATTAAAGTTGGATTGCAAACTTTTGTTGTACAATGCAATTCTAAAGCCAATCTGGTGTTATGGAATTCAATTATGGGGTACTGCCTCAGCATCAAACATTGCAAAAATTCAAAGGGGTCAAAATAAGATTCTACGTACAATTACTGCAGCTCCATGGTATGTTAAAAATTCTCGAATCCACAAAGATCTAGGCATTCCTTTGGTGAAAGTCGAATTTACAAAACACGCCTCAAAATATGTCAGCAAACTTGAACACCATCCAAACTCACTTGCACGAGACATCCTTAACTTTAGTGGCCACAATCGGTTGAGAAGGAGGGATACCCTTGCTTTAACTCAAGCGCAAAACAGATGACTTGATCAGTTGATGTGAAATTTTTTTAGTATCATAAAAATTTTTGTCTAGCACTGGCTGGGCTTATTATTTTCTTTTTATACCCTTCACCATCGTGAGAAGGGTATATATAAGTTTGTCATTCCGTGTGTAATTTCCACATACAAATTTTCCGACCCTATAAAGTATATATATTCTGGATCCTTATAGATAGCGAAGTCGATTAAGCCATGTCCGTCTGTCTGTCTGTTGAAATCAGTTTTTTGAAGTCCCGAGATATACTCGGGATCCAAACCTTCAATAATTCTGTCAGAAGTGCTTTCGAGAAGTTTGCTATTTAAAATCAGCAAAATCGGTTTAGGTCAACCAGAGTTATGAACCAATATGTGAGACCACCTCCATAAAAATTTGATATTTTTCGTTCATTATATTGCAGATAATACCATGAAATTTTGTATACGTTGTTTTTATGATAAAAGAAGAAAGTGTGCGGAAAATAGTACGAATCGGTCCATGATTTCTTATAGCCCCTATACAAATATATATATTCCCGAAATATGGCTTAATGATTAATAAATGCCTATAAAATTGGAATATCTAGACAAAATTCCACAAAAATAAGTCTTATACAAAAAGAAATCGCAACACGAAATTTTTTTTAGATCGGTCCATGTTTGACAATAGACCCCATATAAAGTCCACTTCCAAAATTCACTTAAATACATATAAAACAGATATAAATAATGTTAAACGGCTAAAATTTGACATAAATACTCTTTATAGGCAAATAAATTGTTGTACTAAATTTTATGGTAGTCGGCCCAGAACTGGTCATAGCTCCCATACAAGGACGACATCTGAAAAAGACATTTTTCCCTATATATATTGTATAAATATCGGTACCGACTCAAAACTTTGCACAGATCATTTTAATATATACAAAAATCATCCCACAAAATTTTGTGAATTTCGGTCTATTTTTAACCGTATGCCCCATATAAAGCCCTCTTCCGAAAATCACTTTAATACTCATAAATCGCTTATAAATAAGGGTACCAATCCAAAATTTTACACGGATCATTTACATACATGCCTAAATCTAACTGCTGGATTTTGAGAATATCGGTCCATATTTGACTATATCCCCCACATAAGGTCCACTCTCGAAATCCACGTTAATACTAATATATATCGTATATATAGCGCTATTATGTTGAAATTCGACGTGAAATATCCTCATATGCATGAAAATAACTGTACCAAAATTTAAGAAGATCGGCCCATAATTTGTCATAGCTGCCATATAAAAACCATTTCCAAAAAACAAATAAATTCGGGTCAAAAAATATTCTTTTCGGATTTAACCCATATTCGGTCCATATTTTATAATCATGATATATATCGTTGGAAAGGTATTTTTAATACCTTTTTTTAATGTATTACAAATTATCAAGCACCCTGTAGTTCCCGAGATATAGGCCTATATAATTTCAACTTTACGGGCCCGCCCCCTCGAAAATAGGCGTAACCTTATTTCTCCTCTAAAAGCCCTATTTGATTTTGTTTTTTTTTTTTTTTTTTTGAGCAAAATCACTAAAACCGAATTGTACCCCTTTTTTATACTCTGTTTGTTAAATTACACTCAAGATTATTATGAACATCAGACAAACTCTGTAAATTATGGTAAGAATTGGTAATTAAATCAATTAAAAATGGTGAAAATTAGCGAAATTTCAAAATATTTAACACAAATTAAATTTCTGAACGCTGTAATATAAAATTTAGATAGGTATAAATTATTATATAATTTCTATTGTAGTAAAAATTTATTTTTTGAAAAATTTACAAAAAAATGATATTTGGATAAAATGAAAATGTACTTATGAAGATTTCAGTTAAAAAAAAATCATTTAAAAGAATTTAAATTATAATTATTATTTTAAAATATTTTTTTAATAAAATAAATTTAAAATATAATTAATATAATATTTTTATATGATTTATTAATTATGTTTTTATAAAATTATTAGATTTAATGTATTATTTAATTAAATAATTATTTTTTGCATATATATATATATAAATTTATAACTATATATTCATATATTTCTATTTATATTAAATTATGACATAAAAATATATAATTAATAATTAATAAATAATTTATATAATAACATTAAATATAGTTACATTATTAAATAATTTTTTTAAATAAATTAATTTCTTCATAATAATTATATAAATAATTAATAATAAAGATTTAATAACATGATATTCTTAATTGCATTTAAAATTTTTTTTAGTCTAATATTTAACACAAATATATCAAATACTAATAAAATTTACACTAATGGGTCGATTACGAATGGCAATCGAACCTCATTTCTTTCTTTAAAATTTTCATACAATTTACAGACTATTTTGTAATGAAAAGAATTAGGTGTTTTGCAAAGTTAAAAAATTTTTTGGCAAACGTTTGAAATATAAATTAATTGAAAAAAGCTAAATGAAATATTTCGAGCTAAACGTTAAAAAATAAAGCTAAATTTAGCTCGAAAAAAGCTAATATGGCCACGCTGCTTGAATGTGCTTTGTTGTCAAACAATTTATGTGCAAATAACCAACGCACAGTGGCGCCATTTGAGTTTTTTCGTTGCAAAAATCATATCTTTTGAACCGAATAAGAAAATTGAACAGTTTAAACAGCATATGATAGATAACTGTTCAGCATATGAAATGAGCGTTTGGAAAGGGTGCTACGCTTTGTAGGGGCCTACTTATAGGTTATCAAAGTTAAAATTAGTAGACAAATCAATTTTATGGTAACTGAAAAAAATTATTTTTACATTTTTAGATTGTTTTTATTTTTTTTTTCTTTAGGGGTTTATGTTTTCAATTATTACCCAACAAATTAAAAAAAAAATAATTTTTTTTTAAAAATTATTTTTTCAATTTTCTGTAAAATATTCATCACAATTCGTAAGAGAAGGTATATCTAAAAGACTAACCATTTCTAAACTATAATTATTTTCTAACTCGATTCGTGACTTCACATGCCACAGGGAAGAAATAAGTGGATCGGAAGATGCTGCCAACATGTTGAAGAGGTCCTCATTTTGCCTTACCCTTGATGCTTTGAATGTGTTCTGCAATCTATATTTTTTATAAAATTTGTTAAGAGACTCCTGTGCTTCTTCAGAAAGCTCTCCAATTGGCAAAGACTGGTAGTCAATTATATCTTTGCCATGCGCCAATATTTTATGGACGGTCGGGGTCAACTTCTTCTGTGGATACATTTCTGCAGTTTTCGACGCATATTCTCCATATTTTGTAGAATTGACATTTTCTTTGCAGTTTAAAACATCCAAAATCGTTCTCAATCTTTTCACGATTTGATTGTCAATTCCAGTGATTCTAGTTACTGCCTCATCATTTTCAACAAATCTCCTAGAAGTGTTTTCATCGTATGAGTTACCATATCCGTGCTTGGGACAGTCTACTTTTAGTCCAACTTGTTTAAAAAAGCATCCTTTATTTGCTTCTTTCTGATCTTTTCTTTATCCTTTATTGATGTATTTTCATCGAAGTTTTCCTCCTCTTGTTTTAGCAAGAACTCCATACACCTAATCCTTGCGTGCAATAGTGACATTCCATATTCGTAATTCTTCTCATTTGTGGAATCGTTTAAACTACCAAAGTTCTTCTGACTCTATTTGCAAATCGGGCCTGACATTGTTAATTTTGTTCCTGTCAGTTCGTTTACGACTTTTCCGGCAACCATGGTCAGGTGGAACTCGTAATTGCATTCAATATATTTTCCTTCTCCAATTTGCAGCTTTGTAGGCTTAACCTTGCTTATTTGTTCTTCAATGTCCTTCACCGTGGTCCTTATGAGTTCTGCCGATTCCCTTGCAAACTGAAATATTATTGGTCGGCAATAATGCACTGATGACGGACGTGGATTTCTCCAGTGTAGGGAAACATCCGCAAAGGAACAACAGATGCCATAAACATATTTCCGTCCGATATTGAAGCGTCATCGGAAAATATCCTTTGCTTATAAACGCTTTGTCCGGATAATCCATCGCAGCCCCATTTGCTGATCAATGTCAACTTCTCAGGAAGAATTTTCACCTCTCCAACAACCGTTTTACTGTATGGCCCATGAGATCCTGTAGATTGGCTTTCGCAGAAACTTCCGTAAACTCCGTATGCAGTGGTCGTGAATTTATTTTGGCTTGCGTAATATGCTTGTATCCGGGTAAAACGTCAGCGCCGTGTCGCGTTAAAGATGCCCGTAGTTTCTCATATTTCTCTTTGGAAAGTTCTATGTCCATAAACAAGGCCAAGGCTTCTTCGGAACCATACTTTTTAATGTGTGCGTTTGTGGGCATGGGAATGCTTTCCTTAATCCTTTTTAGTCGCAGTGGGCTAGCATCAGCAACAGATTTGGTTATCTGCGACCTAATTTTTTCACTATCCTTTGTATATTTAATAGACAGCGCGTCCGATAAATGCATCGTGGTCAAGTCATTGGTGGCATCGGCAAGTTTCTTCTTTCTTGTGAAAATTGAACACTCCTCAATACTTTTTTTGGCCTTCTTTTTGCTCCTGTGGTTGATCTGGTGGGTTTATCTACTGCCAATATATCCAGGATGGTGTCTTCATTAAGCCAGTCCTCGTATGTGGAGTTGAAGTTCTGAATGGTTCGATTAGATTTCACCCATTTTGTCTTAATATTTGCATATATCAGACGAAATTTATTTTTTATTATTTCGTATCTCTAAACAATTCAAATAATTTTAAATTGTTCAACGTCATGTTTTCAGTACTTAAATTGTTTAATGGTTTCAGTAATTGTTGCGCCAACTTTCAGTAGTAGACTAATCCAGGCATTATGCTTATTTTGCAATATATAGGCTTATGCTACCATGCCTAAAAATTTACTACAGTACTTTGGGTTTACCTGCATTTCACTTAAGTGCGCTTTGGCTTTACCAGCCTAAAAGTAAATTTTTTGGAAATATTTTTAAATTTTTTTTGCAAAAATCTTTTTTAAGTGCACATTTTTTAATTTTAAAGCGGTTCAGACGTGATAAACTCCGTATGCAGTGGTCGTGAATTTATTTTGGCTTGCGTAATATGCTTGTATCCGGGTAAAACGTCAGCGCCGTGTCGCGTTAAAGATGCCCGTAGTTTCTCATATTTCTCTTTGGAAAGTTCTATGTCCATAAACAAGGCCAAGGCTTCTTCGGAACCATACTTTTTAATGTGTGCGTTTGTGGGCATGGGAATGCTTTCCTTAATCCTTTTTAGTCGCAGTGGGCTAGCATCAGCAACAGATTTGGTTATCTGCGACCTAATTTTTTCACTATCCTTTGTATATTTAATAGACAGCGCGTCCGATAAATGCATCGTGGTCAAGTCATTGGTGGCATCGGCAAGTTTCTTCTTTCTTGTGAAAATTGAACACTCCTCAATACTTTTTTTGGCCTTCTTTTTGCTCCTGTGGTTGATCTGGTGGGTTTATCTACTGCCAATATATCCAGGATGGTGTCTTCATTAAGCCAGTCCTCGTATGTGGAGTTGAAGTTCTGAATGGTTCGATTAGATTTCACCCATTTTGTCTTAATATTTGCATATATCAGACGAAATTTATTTTTTATTATTTCGTATCTCTAAACAATTCAAATAATTTTAAATTGTTCAACGTCATGTTTTCAGTACTTAAATTGTTTAATGGTTTCAGTAATTGTTGCGCCAACTTTCAGTAGTAGACTAATCCAGGCATTATGCTTATTTTGCAATATATAGGCTTATGCTACCATGCCTAAAAATTTACTACAGTACTTTGGGTTTACCTGCATTTCACTTAAGTGCGCTTTGGCTTTACCAGCCTAAAAGTAAATTTTTTGGAAATATTTTTAAATTTTTTTTGCAAAAATCTTTTTTAAGTGCACATTTTTTAATTTTAAAGCGGTTCAGACGTGATAGCCTTTTTTAATATAAGAACAGAATACATACATATATACACTTGACTTTTCCAGAAGTTTTCTTACCAAAAAGTATGTATGAATATCTTTTAAGCTTATATATGTAAATATTTAAAATTTATGTACTATTTTTTATAAAGGAATTTTAATAAAATAATATTTTAAAACCGACAATTAGCAAAACCAATATTGGTTTCTATGACACCCCTGAATAATATTTATTTCGTTTCAATGTTACATTTCATTGAAAATTGTGTATGTTCTTTAAGAAAAACCCATTGGGATACCATTTTGTAATTTTAAAACTATAATTCTAATTTCGTTGTCTATCAGTAATTAAGAAAATAAAAATATTATTATTTTTATATAATAAAAATAATATATTATATATATATAATCTATATATATAAAATTCAATGTATGTATGTATGTATGTATGTAACGTATAGACTCCAAAACGGCTGAGCCGATTTTGATAAAATTTTCACAGCATGTTACTGTGACTCTGGAAGGAATAATAGGGTACTTTTTTTTTTACCACGCCCACTTTTACGCCCACTTTTTTAAAATATTGTAATTGGAGACCAAACCTCTGGACCGATATTTTTGAAATTTTCACAGCATTTAACTGGGACTCTGGTATGATTAATAGGGTACTTTTTTTTACCACGCCCATTTTTACGCCCACTTTTTAAAAATTATGTAATTGCTCCCATATAGTTTTTAACAGATTTCCTTCAAATTGTATACACATTATATACTCCAGGCGAGGTAAAAATAAAGATTTCTTAAGCCACGCCCCTTTCACGCCAAATTTTTGAAAGTTTTATACTTTTTGTTCTCTATACAAATTTGTTCATTCCAAAGTATTTTTTTTATTTGGTAGTATATTGCTCTTAATACTGTTAACGTCGCCATATAACTATGAACCACGCCTACTTCATCGCCCCTTTTTTTAATTCAGATACTTACTTATACCACTAACAATGTTTGCTATACAAAATACTTTTTTTGTAATATGTATTTACCTAAAGTTTTATATACTTTTTAACTACATACATTTTTTTATTACCAATTCGCCCCATTTCACCTTAAATTATATTGCTTTTAATCTATATATATATAAATGAATGTGTGTCTGTATGTTTGTGCTTAATAGGAGGCCAAACCCTTGGACCAATCTGCCTGAAATTTGTACAGCATGTTACTGTGACTCTGGAAGGAATAATAGGCTATATGAAGTTTTGATTGTACAAACGGGGGTGGCACCGCCCATATAACCCACAAATTTAACCCGCCATATTTTGGGCATTTTTTGACGTACGTCGGTGATATTTGGTACATATGGTATTGGCATAATTAGGAATACGTACCAGGAGAAAAGTGAGTGGGACCACGCCCCTTTTTAGGAAAATTAAACATCGTAATATAGTCTTAACTACTGGACCGATCGTCATTAAATTTTCACAACAGGATATTCTTACGAAATATTAAATTCTTGACTATGTAAGTGGACAAAGGGGCATGGTCTCGCCTGAAGCATTGCAATAAATACATTAAAATTAAATAAATAAATGTTTGTAAATATATAAATACGTTTTATTTTATTTTACGACGAGGGGGGGGGGGTAGCAAAGCACACCGGGTTTAGCTAGTATATAATAAAAATAATAATAATAATAAAAAATATTATTATTTTTATATAATAATAATATTTTTATTTTCCAGGATATTTAGGAATAAAGGACGATTTTGGGCATCCTTTTCGTAGGAAGATAAATGTATATTTTTTATAAAATATTTGAGAAAAGATAAAATGGAATCCTTTCAGATGACACCACATTGTTAAAATTGCATGACGCGTTCTAAAGTTATTCTATCCTAAACATTACTCGTTGGCGTATGAAAAATTTGGCGTTTTACTATGACAATGCAAGCTGTCGTTTAACGTCAACGCCTTACACAATAAGGGTGACTAATTTAATACTATTTAAGAGTAGAATGTAAAGTTTGAATTTCAATAAAATCCAAATTGCTAAACATCGAAACCGGGTTAAAGCATTTTTTAATTACTCAATACTACCCCTTACCATTGATTTGAAGTTTTCATATGGAAATGGTGATCTCTGTGATTGAATTATACATATCTTACGTTGACGTGGCATATTATTAAGTCCCGGTTTACATTATGAAATTTTTGTCGCTGCGATTCTTGGTATCTTTTTTAAAATTGTATTTGCGTCTACATTGTGAGATTTTTGTTGCAGCGCTTTTTTGTGGAAGTATACATGTTTTCATATTTTTTGACAATTCCTTTTCAAAATAAACAAAATAATCAGGAATGTGATGGAAAACGATAACGATAACGAGTGAGTTTTAGAAGTTAATTTTTTCGTAATATTTCTGTATTAAAACAGTTTTATCCCACAAAATATAAAGATAATTTGTTATTAAAGAGAATCTTAAAATAAAAATTTTAAACATTTAATTAGAAATACTTTAAAATGGACTTAAAAAACTCACTCGTTATCGTTTTCCATCATATACCTGAATAATAAATTTGTGGTGAAATAACCACATGTATTTGATTGTAGCTGGCAAGAATGATAAAATAAAGATTACGCCATGCGCATGATTTCCCGTTATGTGACGTAGAAGGGTCATTCTAAGGGTTACCAATAATGTTTCATGTGTTAGAATTAAAATTTCTTGCGAAAAATTTATGTTTTATGTGATAGTTGGCAACCTTGCAATTGAAATCTCTGAGAGTTCTAAAATAAAATCTGTTTAAAAAAGAAAAACAAAAAAAAAAACAACAAAAAATATAAACATGAAGAGTGCAGTGAGCAACTGCAACCAAAACATGAGTAAAAAAAACAAGTGAGAAAAAATTAGCCAATAGAAACACAGAATGTGTGACGTCACAGGGCCTAAATGCGCAGAACATTTTAAAATTTTACGCGCACTGTTGTGTCTTAATCTGGTGTCACTAGATCATCTGAAGATCTGGCAACGCGAATTATATTACGCGTCAATACACATACACATTGTACAAGAACTATATTACTAATAAATCATTAATACTTAAATAAAGAAATACAACATTTGGTGTCAGAAGTGGGATCCAGTACATCAAAAATGCCGCTGGAATCCAGTGATATTTAGGCTCTGTCACAATTGTTGGCAGAGGCCTTACAGTCTTCCGCACAAACTACAGCTCAACAGGGCGCAATGCCCAGAGTCAATGCACCGCCAGTTGCCATCCTAGGATACAAAGCTGCGGATTACACATCAGTCGAAGATTATTTTATGCGGTGTGAATGGTCCTTTCAATTAAGCCGAATTCCAGAGTTAGAGTATAAGACCTATATGCTGGTACATATGGGTGCAGAACGCCCTCAAAATCTTGGTAAGCCTCAAGACTCCGGAGGAACTAACATATGCAGAAATAAAAACAACGCTTGTTAACCATTTCGACAGAAAAATAAATCAATATGCCGAAAGCGTCAAATTGTGCAGAGAGAAGGCGAAAGTGTGGCTGATTTCGCACTACGTTTAAGACAAGCTGCAACACATTGCAATTATGGGTCTTCTTTGCACCGAATGCTAACAGAGCAACTACTTTTTGGCTTGGAATCCAGAAGCATTTGTGATGAGATAATTGCTAGAGAACCTGCTAAATTTAAAAAAGCTTATGAGATAGCGCAAAGGTTGGGAGCATCTCACAAATCGTCTGTCGAAATGAAAAGCAATTCCCCTAATTGTAATCCGTTAATGGAAGCAACATTTAAAGTTGGGTATAAGCCAACTAAACCGCAAGAGAAGTCCAAAAGTGATGCGTTCAAAAAAGCTAGATGCTCACAGCGATCGTCAAAACAATTTCAGTAGCCCCAAATGTTATGAGTGTGGGGAAAATCACAACAGAAACCAATGTAAATTCCGTAATGCTACATGTTACGCTTGTAATAAGACGGGTCACATTGCAAAAGTTTGCAAATCAAGAACAGCGCAAATCACAGCTGACGATGCTGAAAGCGATGCGGAGTTAATTCAGAGGTTGAATAAAGTGAGTGGCCCTAGAACTGCAAAACACATGATAGAAGTGTTACTGAACAATAAAAAAATGGTGATGGAGTTGAACTCAGGTGCCCCATGCTGATTGATCAGTAGATCATCGCTAAAAGCTGCTATTGGGAATTTTCGTATACTACCAACAGAAAGAAAATTTACGAGCTATACGGGACACAAAATAAACCAGGGGCCAAATTACCGCATTCGTGATCGAATGAGCTATCGTATCGAAAAATGATTTCGATATCGAAATTATGATAAAATGTACTAAATTTCTTGCTCGATATCGAATGCCATAATCTCAAATAAGAAAATTACGATTAATTTTACTCGATATCGAATGCGGTAATTTGGCCCCTGGTTGGGAGAGCAGTAGTAGATGTTACAGTAGGGTCCACAAACCGAAAGCTAAACTTGTACGTTGTTGATGGAAATTACGATGCTCTTTTTGGCAGAGAATGAATCCAGCAATTTGTTAATGAAATAGATTTCAAGAAATTATTTTCTCCAGCGGAGCCTATTGGGGCAATAAAAATGGATACCCCTTATTTAACTCAAAGCCAAGATCAAAATTTGCAAAAGTTACTCCTTCGTTTTAGCGACGTCTTTAGTGATACTGCAGGAAAGTTAAAGATGCCACCAATAAAGCTCCATTTAAGAGAAGGTGCCCGACCTATTTTCGCCAAAGCATGATAGATTCCAGTTGCTCTGAGAGACGCTTATGCAGCCGAAATAGATAAGAAAATTGCTTGTGGCATTTTTAAAAGAGTTGATTTTTAGGAATGGGCATCAACAACACACGTTGTGTCAAAAAGAGATGGTAGGATCCGGATAACAGGTAACTATAAACCCACTGTAAATCCCAGAATAATGGTAGATGAGCATCCTATACCCAAACCAGAGACTATTTTCAATAAAATGACGGGCTCAAAGTTATTTTGTCATTTAGATATTACCGACGCGTATAGCCATTTGTAAATTGATGAGGACCTAGCACAGGTCCTAACATTAAACACGCTAACTCATGGGTTAATTCGTCCCACTCGTGCTGTCTACGGTGCTGCTAATATACCAGCAATTTGGCAGCGAACGATGGAATCGGTGCTGCAAGATGTCCCGAATGTGTGTAATTTTTTTGATGACATTTTAATTTATGCCAAGGATTTTGAGAAATTGTTGTCTACATTAGAAAGTACCTTAAATCGCTCAAAAGAAAAAGGATTGAAGTTGAAACGATCAAAATGTGTTTTTTGTGCACCGGCTGTTGAGTTTTTAGGACACAAAATTGATAGTAAGGGCATTCACAAGTCGGATAAGCACATAGAGGCAGTCAGAGATGCGCCGAGACCAACTTCGCATGAAGAATTACAACTCTTTTTAGGAAAGGCTAATTACTACGGTTCATTTATACCCGAATTGTCAACTCGCAGTAAACCTCTCCGAAATGTACTGCTCGATAAGGAGTTCAAGTGGACTACGGAAGCAGAACAGGCATATGCTGATATAAAAATTGACTTAGTGTCACCTAGAGTGTTGATGCCCTACAACCCTGAGCTGCCGTTACTGCTTGCCACAGATGCAAGTCAAGTTGGATTAGGGGCAGTCTTGTCACATCGGTTGCCAGACGGCCGAGAAAAACCGATTGCATATGCAAGTCGAACTTTATCCAGCACGGAACAGAAGTATCCGCAAATCGACAAAGAGGCCCTAGCAATTGTATGGGCGGTGCAAAAGTATTTTATGTACTTGTATGCTCGACACTTTAGTCTTATCACGGACCACAAACCACTTACACACATTTTAGATCCCCATAAATCGTTACCGGTACTTTGTATAAGCCGCATGGCCAACTACGCTGATTTCCTTGCAAATTTCGATTTTGACATAACGTTTAAAAACACAAAAGATAACGCAAATGCTGATTACTGTTCAAGAATAGTAAGAAACGATAATTTTCACCAGGTGACACAAGAATCAGACACCGATAATTTTGACATGTTTGTGATTAACCAAATTCAACAGCTTCCAACAAGCGCCGTTCAAATAGCGACTGAAACAAGAAAAGACGAGAAATTAGGTGCTATAATCAAAATTCTTGAAAGGGGGAAATCCCTACAATCATTTGGCTATAAAGCGCCTAAAATAAATTATAGAACGTCTGGAAATTGTTTAATGTTTGAACACCGAGTGGTGATTCCAGAAAAACTTAGACCAAAAATACTACAAGACTTGCACTCTGCTCATTTGGGCATAGTCAAAATGAAAGGCATCGCTAGATCCTTCGTGTATTGGCCCGGCATCGATAAGGATATTGAGAAAATCGCGAAATGCTGTGTAGAGTGTGCAAATGACCCCCCAAAATACCGAGAACATCATTGGCATTACCCTAAAGCGCCGTGGGAGCGAATTCACGTTGACTACGCGGGACCATTCCTTGGTACAATGGTTCTTATTGTGACTGATGCGTATAGCAAGTGGATTGAGGCAAAGGTAACTTCCAGTAGTACATCCGCTGCTACTATTAATATTCTGGACGAAATGTTTGCCGCTTATGGTGTACCGGTCACAATAGTAACAGATAACGGCACATGCTTTGCGTCCGCAGAATTTAAGGAATTTCTCACCAATGTCGGCGTAAAATATCATAAATTTACGGCTCCATACCACCCATCAACAAACGGCCAAGCTGAGAGATCAGTTCAGACTATCAAGAATGCGCTAAAATCATGCGGAGCAGTTAGAAACAACCTTCAAAGCCATTTGAATATATTTCTTCGTCAATATAGAATTGCTCCCCATTCAACAACTGGCAAGCCACCATCAATTTTATTTTTGGGGCATGTTTTTCCTACACATCTCGATCTAATGTTACCACAAGAAGTATCTGCGGAGATTACTGACAAACAATATATGAAATTTAGCCCAGTATTTAGAACATTGGCTCCAATGCAAAATGTGTATTTTCTCTCAAACAATATACGCATCGGGGACCTACATTATGAAATTCTGTATAACGGAAAACATTTTAAGAGACACATTATTCAAATAAGGAGTAATGTTACTTTGAACACCGAGTTGAGTATTGAGGAGCCTAGGAAACTTAGAGACACCGGGACAGGAAAAATGTTGCGCCGACGTCAATCTCATTTTAAAATGAGCAACTCTAATCAATCGCTTCAAACAAATAACGAATTCCCAATTGCCGATCTACCAATAAGCATGTCAACACCTCAACAAGATGTAGGAGATGAGAACAATTCGTTTTTACTGGATGATTCCAACGGAAATCTTTCAAGTTTCAGAGGTTTAAGTTCGCAGGAGGAAGATGATGATGAGCAGCCTAATACAAACATAGGTAACGCCGAGATCGATCCTAGTAACATGGGAAGCCGACCAAATAATACAGGAGAACGAATGTTACCACGAAGATCTACCAGGAATCGATGACCCAGTATTATATATTCTCCTAATCAAGTGTCATGTAAGGGAGGAAATGTTATGTCTTAATCTGGCATCATTAGATCATCTGAAGATGTGGCAACGCGAATTATATTACGCGTCAATATACATACACATTATCTTTGTACAAGAACTATATTACTACCCTGAAGGAAACCTGGGGTCAAGTGTCTCCAAGTCACCACTTTTGTCTACTATTTTAGTAACGGTTTAGCTACATTATCAACAGCATTGTCACAATGGTTAGTATTATACAATTATTTTTTTCAATTGTGAGCCCCGATAGACTACGCGATAGTGTGCCGGACTATCGTTCAGAGGGTTGCGAGTTCGACTTCCTTCAAAGACTCTGGGTGATTTCGAATTTCTTTTTAATTAAATATTTTTTTTTTTAATAAAACTGCAAAAATTATCAAAAAAATGCGTTTTTATTTCTATTTCAGAAAAGTACTAAAAGTGTAGACAATGTGGTCAAAAAAGAACTACTTAGTCAGTATTGACGCAGTCTACTGGTAGATTTCGTAGGACAAGCCTGTGCTAAATGTTAAAAGTAGATAGCATTAGTAAGGGTATAATTCGTCAATAGTAATGGTGACATCGTCAATAGGTAATCAGTATAATTTTACTATTGACATTTCCTGCAGGGTAATAAATCATTAATACTTAAATAAAGAAATAACACATATACATACATGTATGAAAATAAAAACAACGAATGAGGGAACAAATACGACTCACCGCTCTCGCAGCAAGAATCGCAGCGACAAAAATTTCATAATGTAAACCGGGACTAACTACCAGAACTTTAAAATCCATCCATTATAGATAAAATAAAGACCAAAAGTATGTATGTTATTTTTTTTATTTCAATTTTGTTTTTTTGTATATAAAAAATTAAAAAAAAATCAATTATTCATTTTAATCGATAACATAATAATTTAGTATTAGTATTATACAATATTTGCATATTTAAATATATGATTATGTAAAAAAAAACAAAAAAAGTAGTATCATCTCTTAAATAATATTAATAATATTAAACTTACAATAATGACTTTTAGTATTTTTATTGCTATTTGCATAAAATTATATTAATGATAGAATTAATTATCAAATTATAAGTAGTTTTTAATGATTGATGGTTTAACTAAGGGAAAATAAAGCGATACAAACAGAAAACATTTTTATAGTCTATTATTACATTAAAAATATTTAAAGAGCTTTTTACTTTTATATAAGTAATCTATTTTGCACATTTCCAATTCGTTTCGTTCCGACATAGAATGGCCTAAACTGGCGATTTTAAACCAGACCACGTCGGAATGACAAATAGGATAACATGACTTTAATTCGAATGCGTACGTGTTTATCTATTATAATTTTTTCTTTTTTGGTTTTCTAATTTAAATTTGTTTATATAATTATTCTTTTGCAATTCTTTTACCTTAAAGCACTTGGAGTGTTCTAAAAAAGTATTTATATACATAAAATAAAATTAGGTTCATGTTTTTTTTAGATAAAAAAAAAAATAACACAAGTTAAAATAAATTAACTGAATAATGATTGTAAAGGAAACGTATTAAACAAAAAAGAAGAACAGAGTTTTTATAGTTTAAATTAGTATAAATAATAATTAAGTTTTTATAAATAGTAAAAACACTAAACAATAATAATAGTAAATCTTGTTGTTGTAAAAATCATTGAGGTTTTATGTCTTTTTGTGTGTATGTTTTAAGTTTTCGTCAGGGAAAATTCTATTTGCTGATACCATTATTGTTTTTCATTCAATATCTGGCGAAAATGGCTTCAAATACAAATATACTTTTTCTATACATACATTTAAATCAATGTAATATAATATATTGTGTGTGTTATGTTTACAAAAACAATTTGTTTATTTCTTTTGTCTTTGTGGTCGTTAGTGTTTGCATCTCCAAGTAGTGGTTAGTAGAGTTTGAATATATAGATTTTGTTTTATAAATATGGACTTGAGCCATATACATGTTTATGTAAATATATGTGCGTTAGTTAACCTTAAGGATATATTTAGGTTCTTGTTGTAATTTGACACCTTTCCTTTAATCTTCCGTCAGTGCACTTTATATTTTATAGTCTAAAGGGTTCTCGTTTCTCCACAGGTGTTGTACCACGGGATGTTCGACTGCGCATTGTTGAGCTAAAAGTTGGTTCAGCTGAACTTTTTCTTGGAGTTTGCATGCCAGATGGTGTTGAAGTACCACTTACAGTGCGCCTTAGAAAATAAAAAAGACACAATATTAAAATATTTTTACATTGATGCTCAAAGAAAATTGAGCAGACACATAAAACAAAAAAATATATAAAACAGCAAATTTACATATCCATATGTAAAAAAATCAACAAATGTACTTCTAAATTATAGACAATACCATACAATAAGACAAGGAACATAAACATAAGATTATTGCAAAGAGAAAAAACATAAATTGCAAACAACAGTCGTATTTTTTTTGTTTGCTCTTCTCCTGTTAGAATAAAACAAAACAAAGCAAGTGATAATGCTCTAATATGAATCATTATTATATAATTTTAAATTTATTATCCGTTTTCGAAAGAAAGCTGATATATTCAGAACACAAAGTTCCCGTATAAGTTGATAACAATAAATGATCTTGATTAGTTTTACAACATCCTTATATACATATGTATATATACAACTCTGACAAAAGTCAAAACTGTCCGATTTAAAATTTTTTTTAATTTTGTATTATCATAAAGAACTAGAATATCAAATATTAACTATTTTGAAAATGTCAAGAGACGCTTTCTATACGCAGTTAAATTTTATGCCTTAAAATGGTTTACAGGTGGTATGAGTATTTTTTTGCCCATACGATGTTTTAAACAAGTATCCGTGCTTTGTAACGATGTGAGACATTTTCAATTCGTTTTATTATTGTTTACTAATAAAATATGGCTCACAAGTTACACAAATAATTATTAATTATTTTTGTACAACCAAGATTGCAAGAATTAATATTCATAAATTTGAATTTGTCTTCAAAATTGTGGACAAAACTGAAAAACTAATTAGCATCTATAATATTGTTCGAATTTTTGGTTAAGGTAGCAATATTAAGGACTTTTATACTGTCAACTCTGGTTCGATTCGAAAGTGAAGGTTTACGATTGTGCACAGCTGAAAAATGTTTGTTAAAGTTCGCAAATTTTAACTTTTGAATCGAATAACGAATAATAACGTCCGTGTTGATCTAGCAAATACATGCATGCTTACATATTTATTATAAAGCAAGCACAATTAAATTAAATGCGTAAAATGTAAAACTGTAAATAGTAGTAATAACAAAACCAAATTAAAACATAAACGTAAAACATAAATTTCATAATTACTCGTACTTTTTGACAATAATAATTTTAAAGATTTAATATGTATCTGTACATATTTTTGTACATTTTGTTGTTGACTTTCTAAAACAATTAGGTGCATATACTTATAATATTTATGTAGTATGTTGTATGTTTGAGTATATGAGTGTGCATAAATAATTGTGATTAACGTTGTTTACCCCAAACTGTTAGGATTAATCACGCTGTTTGAAGTGGAGTTGGTTGGTGAACAATTAGCGCTCAATGAATTTGATACTTTTACTGGTATCCTTGACATTCGATTACTTAATAAGTTACAATTCATTTAGCAAATTTTAAAGAAAAAAAGAGAGGAAAATATTACAAAATTTATTAATATTACTTTATATACCAATATACATAATTAAATGCTTAAGAGACAAATACATAAGAGTTAACTATGTAAGATACATAAACTAAAACAGATATTATGATGATTTTTACATAAATGTATGACTTGGGTTTAGTATGTATTTTCATTAGTTTTACCTATTTTTGAAGCCATAGCCTGTTAGTGCTGGTATACTGGATGATCTACTCATGCCTCCGTTGCTATTTGGGTATTTTGTTTTATTATTTTAGGTTTTTTAGTTTGTGTATTTAGTGTTTTTAGTTTCGGTGTAAGGGAAATTCATTATTAAATGTCGATGTTGTTTTAATTGATGTAAATTATGTGTTCGTTTTTTTCGGTTTGATTGAAAAATAAAAGATCATGCCAATTTATGATGATGGTTGTTAAATTTGAAATAAAAAATAAAAAATTAAATATTAAAAATTAATAAATATTGTTGACCTTAAAAACATTTGACATTTTGTAACTAAAAAAAAATAATTTTATATAAATGAATCACTAAAAAAAAAAATTAAATAAGTGTTGTAAAGTATGATTATTCATCATGCAAATAATTAAATTAGAAAAAATATCAGTTATCAGTTACTTGTTTGCACTAAACTTATAAAATGAAAGTGATGGTAATATGTACATAAAGTACTGCTCAAAATTATAGCGCACTTTTAAAATAAATGTTTCAATGAGTTTATGCGGAAAATTAACCCATAGAAAAACTTTTACTAACAATGCAGGAGAGGATCAATCATTTTGCTTCCAGCCAAGAATACAAGGTGGTGGTGGCTCTGTTAGCGTATGGGGATGTTTTACAGCCCATGGTATCGGCTTATTACTCTTTTATGAAGGTCGTTTAAATGCTAGAAGCTATATTGATTTAAAATCCGAAGAACTTCCATCATATTTTGGATCAAATTTTTGGCGCTGAATCAACTCAAGCCTACTTTCAACAAGACAATGCCTCCTGTCATAAGGCGAAATTTTCGATGACATGGTTTAGAAACAATAGTATTCCCCTATTAGATTGGCCACCGACATCACCAGATATCAACCCAATCGAAAACTTGTGGTCTATTATTGATCGTGACCTTCAAAACTACCAAATAATAAATAAAGTGAATTGAATAGCGCTATAAAAGACATTTGGTCTAAAGTAACCATAGATGACTGCTACAAATTGTTTAAATCAATTCCAAAACGGATCAAATATATTTTAAAAGCCAAAAGAGGAAGTATTTCATCATATTAAGTTCAAATGTTGATCAACTTTTCATAAAATGAACTAAATTTTTTAAGTGCGCTATAATTATAAACTATTAATTTGAGACTTCATTTATTAAACAACCTCAATTTTTTTATTTTTTATTATTTTAAACTGAATTGTGATATTAATTTAATAAATTTGAATAAATATGTTAATTTAAAACCAAAAAACAAACCACTTTTTTAATTTTTTGAAAAAATATAATGAATATTAAAAATAAATTAAAGTGCTCTCGCTATAATTCTGAACAGTACTTTATGTAGACCAGTCAAATTTCACTGCTCTATTTACAATCTCGAAATAAATACATAACTACTTGTATATTATTTAGAACATTGTGAAATTCCACCTAGAGGAGAGAGTGATATGCAAGTTTTTGACAACCAACTTTTGCCACTGTCTATACCTTATTGATCGTAATAAGTAAATAGTAAAATTTATGAAAATAGTGGTACACACCTAGTGGGGGCAGGACTGGCAGATCCAGATGCAGTTTTTCGTGTAATTGTACCATTTGTTCGAGATGTTGTGGGTGTAACGGATAATCTGGAAGGACGTGGTGTTGCACCAGTGCCAGATATTGAACTTGTGGCAGATGGTTTGCGTTGTGGAATGCGTGATGGAGTATGTTCGTCTATTTAAATGAAAAAAAATAAATAAAAATTATTCACTGATATTAAAGAAAAGAAAGACCTGTATATGTTACCTGTACTATCTAGAGATAAAGTAGAACCATGACGAGATGGTGGTTTAGAACCTTGTCTACTAAGAGGGCGAGAATTTGGCTTCGAACCAGCTCTGGATCCTCCTGGTGTCAAACCTGTTCTTGTGCTGGTATATGTAACTTTACGTGGCGTGTAACGTCCCGAGGCATGCCCATGGCTTCCCTCATTGTCACTCAATGAATCTGGAGTTGAAGCTGATACTGACGAACGAGTATTTGTTGTTTTCGTCATTGGTATGGACCGAACAGAACGTTCGCGCACCTATATAATAATTGTTTAGTTTGAATAAAAATAACAGCAAATATTAGTCAACAATTTTTGATTATGAAATTAAATTAAGAAATTTTATGAAAAACAATGAATTATTTTGCACCCCATGATGGAAAACAAGATTTAAAAAATTACTTATAACTACGATATTCTCTTATCGTTGCGATTTATCTTCGCGCGACTATTCCTTAATTCCTTCAAACAGGTGGCCATTGTTAATGAGCATTAATTTGTTTTTATTAAACTTACCCAATGCGTAGTAGGATGGCAATGTAGTACATGTGGACTTAATGGTACAGAACGACTACTATTGCAACGTACAAATACGGTGCCACCGGCACCCATATGTATAGGAAAGGCACATGGTACTTGTTCTTGTGCACGTATACGCTCAAATATTGGCATTAATTCAGCCAAATGTTCATCAGCTACGACAATTTTATAAGAAAAAATTTTGTTTTTAAGAAATGAAAAAAGTGAGTGATAAATTTGAACAAAAACGGTTGAATGATCATTTAAAAACACATTTAGTTGAATAATTCGGAACATTTAAACCATTTTTAACGACATATTTGTTTAATTCAAAAACACAGTTTTCTGTCAAAATCGTGATCTTTAAAAAGTGTCTCATTTAATAAAATAAATCATATAGTGTCATAATTGAAACTAAATTTTGAAGCCTTTTTTTAATTATGTAGCCGCTCTTATGTATATAGTATGAACAATGTATGCAAATAAGGTAATCAAATCATAAAAATATAAATAAAACAACATGCTTTGCATTGTAAAAATAAAACAAACTTTTAAGGGAATTGTGGAAAGCATAATTGATGCAAATTTTTCGTTTGCAGGTGACAAATAATCAGATCTTTTGAGTTATACTGATAGGAAACTTACCTTTACAAGTACATATTATAATTAAAATTTAATGGCTATATTCATAATGAAAATGTCTGTGTTAACTAATGCGCTGATATTTTTTGTATGGAAATGCCCATAACGAAATATAGCAGCTCGCTAGTAGCTTTACAAACTTCTGTTATAAATAAGACCGTAATTTTAAAATAAAAAATATAAAACAATTTTGGCACACTGAGAGAAAAGGAGCTATTTGTTGGGGTGGTTATTGATGTTATATGATGATGTTTTAAATGAATGTTGTATTAATTGTTTAGTCGCTGAGATAGATTCGTAACTATTTACCTTAATAATAGGACCTTGAGAGCTCATATAGGGCGGCAAGTTGTTACCATTTTGAGCAGCATTTGGTATTGAACGTCTAGGAGTAAATACAGCCATGCTTTGTGATACACCATCAGCCAATGTAAATTGTTCACGCAATTCAATATTAGTACGTCCCTTAGCTGAGTATTTCAATTCAATCACAATATGAAATACATATGTTTTGCATTTGTAATTTCGATTATTTCATATCATATAAACCCAAGGCACATGAAAGGGTAGATTACAACATTGACAACAACAACAATAGAATTCATTCAGGATTTTTATGATATATTGATTGATTGATTGATATGATTTCGAAAGCAACAACAGCATTAAAGCATTGATTGTAACAACATTTAGCCATACAAAGATTCGTTAATTTCATTTGTTGTATTTAATTTATTTGAATTCATTGGCAAATAAAAATAATATTGCACATTTTTTATTTGAAGAACATTGAACATTGTTACGATTTAAAAACATTTTTAACAATTGCGGTGTAGATACAAGATTTTTTTTTTATTTTAAAGAAGGAACACAAAAAAGAAAAAAATCCAAAAAATAAAAAAAAATAAAAACGTAAATAAATTAATAAATACAAAAAAAATAATTAAGATTAATAAAGCGTATATAATGTAAGATGAAATTCAAATTAAGTAGAAATAAAATTAAGCGGTTTTGTTATAGATACAATTTTTAATATTTCTCAGACTGTTCGTGGATCGATAAAAATGATAGTGTACAGGTAAAATATTTAGCATGTTTATAATAAGATAGAAAGTATATTCATTCCATTTTTGTATTGCAATAACCGATTTTACCAACATCATATTTATGCGTGCATAAAATAATATGAAATAGGAAAAATACTATATAATACTATATTGAAGTCTACATTAATTTTTTATAAATACGGCAGTAAGTATGTAAAACCCTTTAACGCTCATACTAAGAGAGACTTCCGATCAGTAGCACTTCTATGTATAATTATTCTATGTTTCATTAAAAAAAACATTTTAGTATGTAAAACCCTTTAACGCTCATACTAAGAGAGACTTCCGATCAGTAGCACTTCTATGTATAATTATTCTATGTTTCATTAAAAAAAACATTTTTAAAACAGAATTTAAAAATTAATTTTTCATCTGTTTGTTTACCTGCTAGTTTGTTATTATTTTTGTTAGCTTTGAAAATATTTAACATATGTAAATTGTAAGAAAACTTCGTGGGCTTATATTAAATACAAAAATGCTTTCTGCAATACAGATATAATTTTTTTTTTAAATAAAATTCATCGATATTCGAAAATAAATGTTGTCTTTAATTAAAATTAATTAAAGAACTTATGGAATAATCAACATAAACCATACAAAATTAATTTTCTTAGTTTTAATATACAAGGTGGCGCAAAAGTAAACTTCCGATGTTTATTGGCTGTCACCGACCGAAATAAATAAAAAAATAAATAGTCAGCAATATTCCGCGTTCTGGAGCAGTGTAGCGTAACATTGTTTATTAACGTGTATTTCGCATGTGTTTACTACACAAATGTGAAAACAGAACTGACATTAGGGGCCAATCACAAAATTTATAGCATTTTCTGATAGGAGGATTACTTTTGCGCCACCTTGTACATACATATGTATGTATGTATATAATTTTAAGCAGTTCCATCCATGGTGAAATTAAATACCAGGTGACCGCATTGCTACAACAATTACAACAAGGCAAGAACAACAGGCATTTTTCTATATGAAAATCTTTCGTCACTGTCGAAAAGTTTTTTTTTTATATAACTTTTTGGCATTTTCAAATTCACCATGAATAATCAGCTGGCGCTACGCTATCACCTAGTATTTAAATTCACCTTGGTTCCATCTATAAACGTTTTAAAATATTTTAATGTTGGCATATCATATATTTGGGGTATTCACAAGGTGTGCTATCATGTTATATTGTCATAATGTTCTAACATTTTACAATGGTTTAAAAATATTGTTGTTGCTTTGTAAACAAAAAGTGTCTTAAATTAATATAACTTTGCTTGCTATGTTTATTGTGCTGTCGTAATTAATCAGAAGAGAAAATTTTTTGTTTATTTACTTGAGTTTGCCATCACAACATCTAAAATGTATTTTTCGCACAAACTGGCTATTATTTTAGTTCTTTCACTTATTTTTGGCATTGTGGAAAACAATATTAATTTTTATATTTGTTTTAATCAGCTGATTTAAATTCAAAATAGCACACTGAATTATGAGGGGTTGTTCACAACAGTCGTATTTTTTCATGTTATTATTTTAAGACATATGACTTTATGACACCTTGTGAATCCCCCAATTATGTCTAAACACACGACCATTTCATATGCAATTGTAAATAATTGCTTATTTATAGTTTTAGCAAATGTATGTTGGTTTACCATTATAAACATAGAAACAAGCATGCATACGAGTCATTCCATGTCAAACGGTACGAATTTGAAAAAACATTTAACGCAATGATTCCGATTTTTATGGAAATTTGCAGATTTATTCCTCTACAAATTCTACTTCATCCCCGATGAGAAAAAAAATATGAAAATTGTTTTTCAAAAGTTATGACCAATTGAACTTTGGTGAAATGGCGATTTTTTCAAAGAGGTGTGTTCATTCAATCGCATGTAACTCCTGAAATACTGGACCGATTTTAATGTGCTATACCTTGTTTTGAAGGTAATTTCAACTTCTTCTAAAATACCAAAGCGGTATGACATATCCCCATAGCATTTTTTTAAGTTTGTATCATTTTCATCCTTTTATTTCGATTTTCAAACTGATTACATCTTTTTTTTTAAATTTTGAGGGTGTGTTCTTATAGGTTTTTTTTACAGACTGTGTAAATGATTTTTTTACCTTATACCTTTTGCACGAGCAACAAAAATTTCTGTGAATATAGAAAAAAATATATTTTTCGATAGTTTATTAACACAAGATACAAACAACAACAAAAAACAAAGAAAACGTAGTTCAGTAATGTGTAATATTTACAGTAAAAAAGAAAACAAAAAAATAGAGTAAAGAAATAAATGTTATGCGTTGTATCGTCTTAATACAGTACTGCTCAGAAGATGATGTTGTCTGAACTTTAATTTTTTTTATCGGGTTGTGGAATGAATGTGTGGTAGCCAAGAGATTCAGACATTATTTTCGCTTTGTCAAAGCGCTCCTTTAGGTGTTTCGCCCTATCTTCATATTAATAGTTATTAAAGAACTCCGTATGAATATTCTTGACGTTTTTATTCACCCAATCATAAAATTTGACGGCACTATTAATGGGATTTATGAGGCTGGACAAGCTTCATAAAAAAATCGCCATTTCACCAAAGTTCAATTGGTCATAACATTTGAAAAAAAAATTTTATATTTTTTTCTTGAAACACGTATAAAATATTTTTAAGAGAAGAATGCATACACAAACTGCCGAAGCAATCCAAGTTAGTGATGTAAAAAATACGTACCGTTTGACATGGAATGACTCATACGCAAGTATATATAAATATGAAATACATATTAACTATAAGCGTTTATTACATAAAACAAATGATCACAATCCTTCTATTGGTCATGAGATTTTATTTTAGTGAACACAATTTCTTGTAGGTCTAAGTTGTTTTTAAATGTATAGTAGTTATAATAATAGAATAGTATTTATCCAATAACTGTTAATTTATATTGTTATTGATTTTAGTATTTTTTTTTTTTGTAAGATCACAATTTTATTAATTTTTTATTATAATTATTATTGTCAAAGATGCTTGTTAAATGACCATTTCCGTTTTTCATTAATTATATAATAGACTTGTTACACTATTGAACTAAAATTTAAATTATATGGTGAATGGATGATTGTGAGATATGGATGTTTCAATGGATATCTGACTTGCGCCATATTTCAATGTTCAGGGGGGTTATTCGTAATACGCCACAAAAAAATCGTCGGAATTTGTATGCTTTATGCATTGTATTTCGAAAATGTTTTATTTCGAATTCAATTACACAATAACCTCCTAGTTAACAGAAGTTACAGATCAGAACTTTGAAATGTGGGTTTGAGATAGTAATGGTGATTATAAATAGTTAATACATATTAATTAATCCATCTACATTTGAGAATAATTGAAGTAATTAATTAAACAATAAAACCTTTTAAAATAATCGATTATTTAAGAATGATATTTTTTTACTGGACATATACAAAATATGATCGAATTATGGATGGCCATAAGATCACACAAAATAAACAAATAAAGTTTGACTTAAGTGAATGACTTCTTTACCATATGTAGCTATTTGGCAATCTTATTTGAAGTTCTAGTTAAATCGAATGTTATGATTAGTCATCATATGGCCATCGATATTCTACATACATATATTCATATTTAATTAAATAATAAAAAAAAAAAAACAGACAAGGGCTCGTTAAATTAAAAGTCTTGACTGGTTTTTAAAGAAACCGACATATTTATGAATGAATTAATTATTTAAATTTCAAACAAAAACATAGTTTTGGATTTTAAGAAATGATTTAGTGTATGTGTCCATATTTACTACTGCGTATAAAAAACTAATAAAAAATGAATTAATGAATGATTTGTATATAGTTTCTAACTATGAAATCAAATAAATACTGATGATTTTGTAATGTTTCACCACTAAAACAATGAATTTAATATGCAGAAGAGAGTAAATAATCTTTAACAAAACACCATAGTACTTACCGCGACAGGGATCATTCTTTTGAAGGAATTCATCTAAGGCGACCCAGCCGCCACCAACACGTACCATTACAGTACTACGTAAAATACGGACTAGGCGTAATTTTTGCGAATCACCAAACTAAAGGGTATGACAAAATGTTATACATTTTAAATAAAATGTGAATGAGTAAATAAAAAAAAAACACTTACCCTATATTTGCCTTCACCGACTTGGAATACACGGAATTTCTGGCGACAAGTACAAAGCATAACCAAGCGTTTGACTTCATCATGTATCTTATCAGAATCAGTTTGTGGTTTGCGTTCCTGCCAGTCGGGGCGGAGAGCTGCAATAAATTCTTGCCAATCGATTAAACCTTCACCATTGCGATCAAACAAATCAGCAACAGCTCCCATTTCCATGCGGGAAGTATCGAATTCTAAAACAAAATAATGTTCAAAATATTTATTACTCCCGATTCACGATTTAATCGCACACAATTGTGCGATTAATGGAATGAAAATCTTACTTGTATTCAAAATGCCATCGATAAATTCGCCTCTGGGTATTAAACCATTGTTGTCCTTATCCATTTTACGGAACAAATCAGTTAATCGTGATTTCTTGTGATTCATGTATTTCAAGAACTACAAATAAATGATTCAAATAGAGTGTATGTATGTAAATAAATTTTTAATGTTCATGTTAATCACAAATTTTTACTTACTCTCTTTCTCCAGTCATCCCAGCTAAAGTTGCGCACTCGTTCCAAATCCTTTAAGTATATAAGATGATCATTCAAACGTCGCTGACGTTCCCATGATAGCATCCAAACATGACGCCATTTATCCCATAGTAATTTCGCTCTTGGCGAACGGAACTCCAGTTCAGGTCCCACAGAGCTAAGAAGATAAATTCAATAGATTAGTTATACAATCATAATTGTTTTCTAAACGAATTTTCGTAAATGTCCATAATAATAATTTTGAACAAGTATTACAATGCAAAAACAAACATTACATAGAAGACAAAACATACAAAAATAATACGTATCGATGTATTTACATACATATGTACATAGTGCAGACATACATATATGTATGTACATGTGTTTGTATAAAGTAACGATTAAAAATAAGAACATCATGAGCGACATGCACTTACCTAGGTGAGAAGCGTGGACCATAATGAGGCAAACGATCTCTATCGGGAGTATCGCGACTTGGTGTCATACGACTACTGTTTATGTTTACACAAACAATAGGCAGTAGTTTTAGTTAAATGTTGATTGTCGAGCAACAAAATAATGAATGCAGAGAAAGAGTTGACAAAACAAAAGCATACAAAACATAAAAGAAAAAACAAACGAAATAAAGAAACGTACAAAAAACAAATAAGCGAAAATACAAATGTAAGTATTTATGTATTAAAAATAAAGCAAAACAAAATAAAAGAATATGATTATGATCTCAATATTCAAAATAAATTGAATTTCGATTTAATTGAGCGTAAACATGCAAAATTCAATTTGTTTTTTAATAAGTAGTAAGCTAAACCTTTACCTTGATTTACGGGTGTTAAGACCTTGATCTCGTGATCCTTTGAAGCTGTTGAATGAAAGAATAAAAACTAATTTGTTATTGAATGGAATACAAATATTGTGCAAATATTATGAGTAGTTTTTTGTTTGTAGCTGGAGAAAGAGAAAGCGTATGAATTAAGCAAATTAATGTTTTTTAATGATACTTTTTAAATTGGTTTTATTGGTACTGCTGATTTTCTGATGGAATTGTAAAATGAAGATTTCAAAATCTGGTATTAGAATTTATTAGGAGTTTATAGTAAGTTTGTTTTTAAGTATGTATATTTTTAATCTATCTACATATGTGTTAGGTTTGTCGATTCGTAAGAGTAAAATGGTATTACTAATTGTTTAGTTGGAATATAGAAAATTTCCCTTTTGTACGTTGGTTTATATGTTGCAATTTTCATGCTAATTAATGCTTTGTTTGTGAAAATGTATTTTGTTATGAAAATTAATGTATTAATGGTTGGAATTTTATTGAAAAAATATATATGTATATAAAAACGGGAACGAAAACAAGTTAAATTGAAAAAGCTTTTATGAGTTTGTGTTTAGTTTGAATTTGAAACAACAGCAACGAACCTTTGTCGTCTTAAGGTACCATCGGGTGATTGTTCACGTATATCATGACTTGAGCCACGACTATAGTAAAATGATTATCGATTCAGATTGTGATGTTTAAAAAAAGTAAAACAAAAATAAATTCGAAAATAAAATGAAATTAAACAAAAAAGGAAAGGAAATAAATATCAAAGCTGTAGGGGAGAGATTTTAGTTTGCATGATGCGTGATACACTTACACGGGGGTCTTTGCAGTTCTGGACATTTTGCGAGCACCAGGTGGTAGTTGCTTGGGTTTACAGGCACGATCAACTTCAGTCTGACGTCTAGCAGTATTCTCCATGAATTCTTTGTGATCTTCAATAAGTTTTTCTAGTGGTGGTATTTCATCTGGCAACGATTCACGTTCCAAATCTGCATACAAATATATAAAATGAGTATTTATATAAAGAGAACTTTTTTTTTTAACTTACTAAGCAATGTCGCTTCCAGACCACTTAACCAGGCTAAAAGTTCTTCAATGCAATCGTCCAGATCTTTAAGAGATTGTAGATGTTGTTCCAATTTAGATTCACGGTTAATGGCCCACTGTTTGACTTCTTCCCAACGTTCTTCAATGATACTTAACCAATTCTTAATAATAGGTATTGCATCTGGATAGGCCTTGACTATAATTTCTTCAGCAAACTTAAATGTTTCGATCTTTTGCTTTTCACGATTTCGTAAGTCATTCATGAAGTCCATGTGCATATCCATCATTTCTCGTGACACCTTTTCGTCATCGGGTGCATTCTTGGCATAGCGCAATTTTTGTTCAGCATGATCTAACCAGTCGAAAAGTGCTTGGATGCTGCCATTAAGCTTTTCAGCATCTTTGAGTGCGTATTGTAGACGTTCGCCGCGTTTAGCTGCAGCACCCTTAACATCGTCCCACATAGATTGTAGTTCATCTAATTGACGACCAACATCTGGGTTATTACCAGAGCGTTCCAAGTCGCGCCCAGTCTTGAGTACGCCTTGCATTTGTCCGGCACGCTTTTGCAAATCTTGTTCGATGTGTTTGTGGTGTTCACAGAGTCCTTGTACAGTTTCCAAATCTCCATGGACAGGTCCATCTTCGTTAAGGCGTTGTTTGGCTTTCTTTAACCATTCCAGAAGTTCTCCGAGTGCATCAGAGAATTGGCCAGAGAGCAGTAGAGCCTCTTCCAATTTGCGTTGACGTTCAATGCTCTTTGACAATACGCGGGTCCATTGATCCTTAAGTTCGCAAAGCATTTTTCCCAGCACTGCTTCGTCGCTCTTTGGAGCCCGTTCCATGAGATTCTTGCCGTTGCGCATTGTGGAGTCATATAAGGATTGTTTGCTCGTCAATTGACGATGACTGTCTTTTAGTCGAGCAATGCACTTCTTAATCTTTTGTGGTTCCTTAGATGAGGTGGCTTCCTCGATGATTTGGTCTAAAACTGTTTCAGTCTCACGCAAATATTGCATCATGTTGTTCCAGGCATCGTTAAATTCTCGAGCTTCTTTGTAACCATGGTCGAGAGCACGCGTACGTTCAGCAGCCTTGCTAACAATACGCTCCCAACGATGTTGAACAGATACAAGTAGATTCTTGATCAAAATAACATCTTGTTTTTGACTAAAGTACTTAAGATGGGTTCCTTTCTTGTCCAACAAAAGCATTGCCTCTCGGTGAGTGCTGACGTCTTTTTGTAAAACTTTGTGTTCTTCCATTTGTGCCTGAATTGTTTCTAAAACTCTGGATACTGGCTGGGCATTAGCCAATTGTTTTTCTGCTTGATTCAACCATTCTACGAACGCTTGCAATGTATCATGAAATTCGGTAGCTTCTTTCAGTGCAATTTCCAATTTTATCTTCTTGTCAGAAGCCCTTGAGACTACGGCATCCCATCGTTGTTTGAGTGTTCGTAATGTATGCTGAAGATTACTAGAAGATACCTTCATTTGATTCTGGCGTTTTATATATTCTTGGCCTTGCGCTTGAATTGTTTCAACTTTGGGACGATTTTCTTCAAGTTCATTGTAAACTTCCATAAAACGTTCTAGTTGTTCGGTAGCAGTTTCTGGTAAACCACCAACTGGTTTACTTGCTCCGATAACAGCATCAACATCACCTAACCAACCAAGAATATCTTGAACCTCAGCAATGTAACCGTGTGCCTCGCGCAATGATTCTTCTAACTCATGTTGGCGATCAGAGGCCTTTTGTAAAAGCATCTTCCATTCTTGATTTAATTTACGAAGTTTTTCCTGAGTAGTAGAAGCCTCAATGGAACCCTTTTCAGATTCAATCAATTGACGTCCAGCATCATTAAGTGTGTCAACAGAATTTTGATGAGCTTGAATGTCATTAGCCAACACCTTCAATTTAGCTAATTCAACTTCCAGCAATTGTGGATCGCCGGGTATCTACGTACAGATAAACATTTCATTAGTTGTGCAATTTCGAATATTTAAATATATTTAATTATATAAGTATGTATGAGGGTTTTTTGCTGGCGGTACTATGAAAATGTTGCAACTTATTTTGCATATATTTATACTATTTTACATTTATTTCATGGCTAAAAATGCTTTTTAGAACTATTAAAAATATGCGGTGCTTTGCATTTCATTAATGCAAAAGTCTGTGATATCTAACGAGCTGTTATCTTTATGGAGTGTGAATATCCACAAAGTATTCAGAACGTTATTTAGCGCAGAAATTAGGTTGTTAATGAATATTATTTGACAATTTTATTTTACAGTGATTGTTATTCAATAAATAATTTCTTTAGTGCCAAACTTCAGTACAATGCTTATTTTTAGAACATAAGATTTCTAAGCACTTGTATGCTTCTGCGATTGTTTTAAAAGCTTTCTAAAGCTGTCTCAGGGAAGCTTAAAAGGAATAGGTTTTAGAAATTGCCTTAGATGCGGCAGATTTTTTTTTACCAAAATCATTTATTAACAGTTTTAGTATCAACACAATATTGTGGTATATATGTATATGCTAATTGTTTCATTAAAAAATGTGTTCCCTAATAAACATATGTATTATCTATGTAGGAGTATGTACTTGTAGATTAATTAATTATATATGTATATGCTAATTGTTTCATTAGAAAATGTGTTCCCTAATAAACATATTATCTATGTAGGAGTATGTACTTGTAGATAAATTACTTACCGGTTTTAATTGATCTAAAGTGCCGTCTGTTTTGTTGATCCAAACCAAAAGTTCATTGAGTGCATGTTGGAATTGTCCTAGATGCAAGAGAGCATGTTCGAGTTGTTTTTGACGTTCAACCATTCCACGCAATAATGTTTCCCAGCGGCGATTTACCACTGTCAAAGGTTCACGAATTGAAGCAGCTTGTTCAGGTGAAGTTCGTTCCGTTAATTCAACAGCTTGTCTGTAAATTTTTCAACACACGAATTCATAAATTAATCACTCACCGTGGAAAGTATTTTAGGTATAACATGCATTAATTATAGCTTCTAATCAAACAAATCATAAACAAGTTTCTCATATGAAACGCTATTAATATAACAATAAATAGAAGCATTTAGGGCATACATATACATGTATGTATATATGTACATATGTGATTAATTTAGCATAACTTTGTAAAATGCATGTACAATACGGTACATGGCTCTTGAACTGTAACATGCACTTCAGTTTAACGCCTAATGTGGTGGATATATATGCACATGGAAATCAATGTTCACTTGTTGACACCTAACAATTTTTCCAAAATGATAAAAATGATGACAAACAAAACATCTATCTTACAGATGTTGTGTGCCACAATTTTATCATCCTTAAAAGTTAGTTAGTGATGTTAATAATGTGCCAACATGTGACCATCGACAGGTATGTATGTTTAATTGCATTAACAAGTAACAAACAAATGAACACAATAAATTTTGTTTTTAACTTATTCTTGCCTTTCTAAACCTCTGCCAATTTGAAATTTACGCGATTATCAAAATATACCGTTTCGATCAATAGCATAAGTAGTAGATATAGTATAAAATAAAATAGATGGGATCAATTTAAATATAGTGATTAATACAATACTCTAATGCCACAGTAAAATTGTATTATACAGAACACTTACCTATTTAATGCCTCTACCTCAACCATGTGTGGGTCAACTTCATCCTTGAACGACTTCAGTTGTTCGATTTGTTTTTTAACAGCGTCAATATCTGAACCGACTGGTCCCAAATGTCCGAATTTATCTTCTGCCTTTGTTAAAAATTTCAGCAGATTTTGTAGAGTTTCATGGAATTCCATAGCCTTTTCCATGGCGTCAATAAGATTTTCTTCACGTTTGGCATACAGAGCGGTAATATTATCCCAGGCATTATCCAAGTCCTCAATATGTTTCTTAACTTCTGGTTTATCGGGTTCGCCGCACAAATTCATTAGATTACTGCCATGGCGACGTACTTGTTCAACTTCCGGTTTGGTTTGATCGATTTCATGGCGAATTTCTTGTAGAGCTACTTGTTGTTTTTGAATTTCTTGAGGTTGGGCAGCTGGCGGTTCTTGTGATGAAAGTGTCTCTTCGAGATCCTTTAATGTTTTCATAACACTTTGCAATTGATTCCAGAATGGTTCAGCAACATTGAGGATGTCGTCGAGAGAACTACCACGTTTTTTGGTGGCCTTTTGAACATCATTCCATAAAGTGTTGAGTTTCTCCAACTTACTCTTTATATCTCGGACAGCTGGATCTGACTTATTGCCAGCCTTTGCAATGACATCAGAAGCCGCGCGTTGTACCGCACTAAAGGCGTCTGTTCGTTTATCCAAATCATCTTTAATGGCGGCATTATCCTCTATTTGTTCAAGAATTTTTTGTGGTAGAGCGGATAGTGGATCTAGTTGGTTGACTTGATCCACTGTATTGGCCAATGCACGCAACATTCCTTCGAGTTTGTCGGAAAATTGACTAGACTCTTGTAAAGCATTGTCAAGAGCTTGTTGGCGTTCACGTAATTCTAGACGTAAAGCAGCATAACGAGCATTATCCGAATCTAAAATTTCGTTAATCTTTGCACTATCGTCGTCAGCAACGAGGGCACCTAATGCTTCACCAGTTTTGTTTAATTTGTCCAATAGTGGTTTGTGTTCAGCAATTGATTGGAGAAGCCTTTCGTTCTTGTCTTGTTGCTGAGTTATTTGATCGGGTCGCAACGCAGGCATACTAAGACGTGATATTTGCTGTTCCATATCATCTAACCAGGTAGTAAGACCGGCATGTGAGTCCGCGAAATGCTCTGAGAGTGGTAGAGCTTGTTCAAGTACACCTAATCGTTCACTACATAGTTGAGCAACTGTGTCGACAATCTCTTTAAGATCGTCGAGTTTTTCACGTAATGTGGCAGTGTTTTCGCTTTGAGGAGATTCTCGCAAGACTTTCTTAGATGCAGCTGTAACATCACGAACACGTCCTTTTTGACTGGAAATGTCGTCATTGACAGAACGGTGTTCTTGCAATTGGGCACGCACCAGTTTAGGTTCAATAGCTGGTAAATCTGCTTCTCGCAAGTTTGCGTCCATTTCACGGAACCATTCTAACAATTCATCAATATCATTGGTGACTTCTTTGGCTCGTTGGTTACTGAGATGTAAACGTTCAGCTTTGCGTTGAATTTGTTCTACAATAGCGTCGAACCTGCGGTTATCTCGAGTAACGATATTTTCAATTGTGGATGCACCTTCGCCAGGGGAAAGTTGACAAAGTTTAGGTCCAACTAAATTGACTGAATCTAAAGTGGGCCGCATTTCTACTAGTTCGGCTTCCAAACGCAACACATCTGTTTGACGTGGTTCACTGGTAGCGAGTGCACTCTCTGCTGATTGCATCCAATCAAGCAAACGATTGTGAGCTTCATGGAATTGTTGAACCAAAGGCAATGCATTTTGAGCACTCTTTAACAAATCTCCTCCACGGTTCGTAAGTTCGCCATACCGACGTTGCAATGAATCCAATTTATCTTTGAGTTGTATGGCTTCATCATTGGAAATATGTTTCATGAGTTCAGCGCCAGATTCAACAGTTGACTCAACATTTGGTGCATTGTTGGCAATATTTTGGTTCAGTTCTAACAAGAGTTCCATTTGTTCCATTAATTTTTCGGCATAAACTGGTACAGAACGGAAGCGTTTTAATTCGTTTTCCATTCGTTCCATCCATGCTACTAAATCTTGATATGTTAACACTAAGTGTCTTAGTCCCTTGCAGGATTCGTCCAACAAAGCACCGATATTGTCACTGGCATCTACCAATCCGGTGTAGCGATCGGTTATAGTACGCACCTTCTCACCCAAATTCACAGCTTCATCATCGCTCACTAAATGCATTAACTGACCTGCTACATCGGCTAAATCTGTAAAGTCAGGTTTCTTGCTCAGAATTTCATCATGAAGTCGACCATGCTCGCGAATACGTTGTTGAATTTTTTCTTCATCAGTTGGTATTAATTCCATTCCTTTAACAGAACGTTCTGTGCTGTCTAACCATAATTCTAGAGGACTTATCTTATCATGGAATCGTTTGGCAACTTCCATTGCCTCTTCGAGGTCTTGTTCTCGTTGTTCTGCACCATCAGTTAATGCATCGAAACGTTTCATGAGGTCATGAAGTTGTTTTTCAATGGCAGCACGTTCAGATGGTTCACAGTGATTGGCAACTTCTTTACCCAAAGACGACAACGATGACATAGAATGTTGACGATCTAAAAGCATTTTCTTAAGGAATTTTTGTTCTTGCAATTGCGCTTTGACAACCTTATAATCCGAACTTGGAGGCTTTTGATTAGCTACCATTTCTTCAGTATCTGATAGCCATTTCGATAGACCTGCTAAAGCTTCTTTGAATTTACCAGATTGCAGGAGGGCAACATCTAGACGTCTATCTCGTTCATTCATACGTTCTTTAAGATCGTTCCAGCGATCGTTTACCTTCTCCAGATCTTTCTCGATTTGAGCAGTTGAGACACCACTTGCAGCGGATCGTACCAAATCACGTCCATTAACATTAACTTTATCTACATTTTGAGCCAATGGTTCAAATTTGTTTTCGCGGAAACTGCGGAAATCTTCTTGTTGGCGACGTATCTGGTCCAATTCGGAACCTACAGGTTTCATGCGACAGAATTCGTCACTTATATCTTTAATATCGTCCAAAGTTTGAGATTCCATGTCATAAAATTCGTGCAAGGAACGTAAAGTGTCTTCTAAATTATGTGCGTGATCGCGAACACGATTATCCAAACGAGCAAGTGTTTTACGAAGGGTGGAAATTTGTTCACGAGTTTGGGCAGTATCAGGTGAAAAGCCCGCATCTACTAAAGCATCGGCAGCACGTTCACCATCTTCGATCCGATCTACAATACGTTCCAATTTATTTTGCAACTTAGAAGTATCGTCTATTTGGCCCTGAACTCGCTTAATTTCTCGTGCGGGCGGTGTTAGTTTCTCAACTTCATTTTCGATTTCACTCAAATCGAGCCCTAATGTTTTTATTTGTTCATTGAATTGAGAAACTGCAGTAGCTGCTGATTGGAGTTCACCCAAGCGATCGTCTAAACGACTTTGAAGTTCTCCAATGCGGTCGGAAATACCATCAACGTCATCAGTGAGATGTTCAGCATCTCCACCAGCTGCACGGGCTTCGGCGCAGATGTCCTTAGCCATACCTTTAAGAGTTTGTAATGGTTTTTGCAGGTTTGTAAGTTCTTCGCGTATAGCTTTCACCCGTTCCAATAATTTAGGGTCTCTAGCAGCACCACCCAGAGCATCGTGCGCAGCAAGGCGATCTTCGCATCTGCCTACTGCATGATCCAAATTACGAAGTTCATCATTAAAATCACCTAGACGTCGTGAGCAGTTTTCTATTTCATGGGCACGGGCAATTAGATCGTTATTAAGACGTTCCCATCGTTCACGAATATCTAGCAGTTCTGCCTTAATTGGGTCTTTGTCTACGTCACAGCTGGTCAAGAAAGTTTCTCCCAAACCTTTTGTGTTCTCAAATTCACCGGAATGTTTCCATACCTCACTGCGGAATGTCTGCAGATCTCGAAGGCGGGTATCAAGTTTTGATTTCGAAAGAACGCCCGGATTCAATTCGACAAGCTTATCTTCAGCAGTGCGTAACCAAGCTAAAAATTGTTCGGATGTTGTTTCATATTTCTTACAGTGTTCCATACAAGTCTGCAATCGACTATGGCGATCAACAGCTTCACGCCGAAGTTTTTCCCACTGTTGTTGAATGCGTTCCAAATCACGTTTAACACTTCGATCTTGTTGGCGATCCGAGAGATCTTTGCCTTTATTAATGAGCATTATGATTTCATGTTCACGAGCCATTACTTCACGATAAATCGGTTCATGAGAGTCAATTTGATGCTGTAATGTCGGCTTATGGGCCGACACCAAAAGGCGTTCTGCCAAATTTGAAAGTTCAGCAGAAAGCCAACCAAGAGTTTTGGAGCAGTTTTCAGCAAAATGACGACCATCTCTGAGTGTGGCTTCGGTTTCAGCTTTCTTTGTATCAAGTTTCTTTTGCAGAGCTTGATATTGTTTCTCAAGGCCGGCAACACGCGAGTTGACGTCTGCACGGGATGCAGGATCACCCAATATATTGCAGAGAGCAGCGGCTGATTGTTCAGCATCGGCTAACAATGGACGTTGACCTTCTAATTGACGTTCTAAGTTTTCTATCTTTCTTAAATTCTCTTGATGATCACCATCTGTTGGTAAGTTATCTAAGTTATCACTTATTTGCTGTAATGCCTCTCGGAGCCTATTAACTGCAGCATCAAATTCTTTACTGCTGTCAGCTGCGCCTCCCAAACTGTTTGCTCGTTCATCCAAGCGACCAACCAGATCTTCCCATTTAGAGTTTACATCCTTCAATTTTTTATCAACTGCTGCAGCATCCGGGGAATCAATTTCCAAATGATCAAGAACATCATGACCAATTTCTTGGAAGTGCTTTAACTGCGGTTGTTGTGTGCGGAATTCTTCACGCAAGACTTGTACTTGTTGAACTTGACTTTGAACCATACGAGGATCTGACGAAATAGGTCCAAGTACTGTTAGCATACGTTCCTTGCTGTCTAACCAGTTCTTCAAATTATTGTGTGTGTCTAAGAAGTCACGTAATTTTTCTGAAAAGTTTATACGATTTTTGCAAATATCACTCAATTGTTTCCACTTCTCTACAATGTTATCGTTCTCAATGCGTAACTGTTCAGCACCAGGGACGTCAGACTTGCGGCGTAAAATGTCTTTAATTTGGGTCTTAGTTGTATCCAAAAGACTTTGCTTTTCGTACATATCTTCAAGAATTTTACGAGCTTGTTTAATGCAACGATCGGCTTCATCCTTATTCGAAACAGATTCTTTTGGTAACTGACGTTGAATACGATCCAAAAAGCTGGCAAGATTTTTAAGATTCTCATATTGTTTTCTTACTTCTTCGCTCATATTGTCCAATTCATTTTGACGATCATTTATACGTACTCCTACAAGTCCATAACGATTATTTATTTCGCTCAATTGTTGTTGCACCGGAGAGAGTTCGGAGAGTTGGAAGCCGTCTTGAGAGGATCTGCGGCTACCAAATCCACTGGAACCAGTTGATAGTGGCGACAGAATACCTCCCTTTGTAGGGCTAGGACTACGAGCATCTCCGGACATGCGACGCAAAGGACTGACGCGTTTAATAGGACTAAAGGTTGACCGTTTGCGGCCTGGACTTTCTGGGCGAATTAGTGCATCGTATTGCGCACCAATATCGTTAATTTTGTCAATAGTAGAAGCATATTCACGATAATCTTTGTTTATTGGCTTTAACTCCTCATGCTGTTGACGAATTTTATCCAAATCAACAGCTACAGGACTCAGACCACTAATACGAGTTTCCATGCTTGCCAACCACGAGAGTACTTGATCCTTGAGTCCTTCGTATGCTACTTGATGTTCAGCTTTTTGTTTTGATAATTTTACCTTCTCTTCGATAGTAATGTTTATGTTTCGCCATTGTGATTCAAGCGCCTTAATACGATCGCGTAAAGTACTGGTGTCTGTTACATCACGAATGCTAATTAGATCTTTGCCATTGCGTACACAATCCTCGTAAGAAGGAGTAAAATCTTCTTTGCGATTCAATAGTTCCTGCATGCGGCGAGCAGATTCTTCGGCAGAAACCAAACTTGTGTCACGGCCATCTAATGCATCTTGTAAAGTGGCAATTTCTTGTTCAATACTTGTAATTTCTTCTAAATATTGGCATAAACGGTTATAGACCTCGTCGAGGAAGTCACCGCGTTTAATAACCTTATCGAAAAGCTTTTCAAATTTGGAAGTGACATCGTTGAGGTTTGTTTCCACTTTTTTAGCAATGCGGGCATTGGAAGCTGTATTCATCAAATGTTTGGCAGATGATTGGACACTGTCTATACTGACTTGATGAGACTGCATATCAGCAAGAAGAGCCTTGTGCTCCCGAATCTGCTCCTGTAAGCGTTCTTTTATCAATGAGGCAGGTCGTAATTGGAGTTTGTATTTATCCTCCGCCTGGTGAACCCAACCTCCTAAGTTATCAAGAGCTTCTTGAACGCCTTGTGATTGCACCAAGGTTTTATCCAGCATTTTGCAGTGTTCGCCCAAAGTATCAAGAAGTCCTTGATACTTGTCCTTGAGATCTGCAATAGGAATTTCTAACTGGTTGATTTCCATAGGGCTAAGTTGGCCGCCTAATGTATGTAATAAGCTGTCCAATGCTTGTTGAGCATTGTCGACTAAACGGCCGTTCGACAAAAGTTCATTGTGTAAGCCCTTGGCTTCATTCATTTGTTCTTGCACAGATTTTGGATCTCCAGCTATAGGCTCTGCAATTAAGCGAGAAACGCGTGGTTGCGTACTTCTCAACCATTCGCTTGCTTTATCTAGAGCATCCTGATATTCTCGTTGTCGCCCGCCAAGACCGGAAATACGATCTTGAAGAGCATTGACACGATTCATTAGATCCTTATATTGGGCTGAAACTAACGAGACTTCTTGGCGTATTGGGCTTTCCGCACTCGATAATGGCTCCACATGAGGCAACCGTTCAGGTAGCGATGTCCTAAAATCATTTAAAATTGCTAAGAATTCCTTACTTTCATCGACAAACTTCTGAGCAGCCATTGTGATGAAACGTAAATCAGCTTGATGCCCAATAACATCACTAACAAATTCACGCACAGTTTCTGCTTGAGATGAAAGACGAGTAAGATCAGATAAGGCACGCTCTTTATCCTCTAAGGTGCGGCGAGCTGCCTGCAGCCAGTCAGAGAATATGTCTAATTCACTTCGTAACTTATTAAGTTCGTCACGTCCAGCTTCTAGTCGACGCAACAAGCGAACTGTTCGATCATTAACACGATCAACACGTGAACGTAACTCACGCCCAGCATTTTCTAAAGTTGTAACTTCCGGTGCCGACAAAACATCGCCGCCGGTCAAAACAATTTGACGAATTTGCTCTAAACATGTTGCCACTGGCCGTTGTTGTGTTTCGATTTCATCCTTGATTTGCTAAAAGATAATGAATATATTATGATTGACGTTATTGTTATCATGAAAAATAACTAAGGAAGTTAATTGACTACCTTTAGGGCATTAATTTGGTTGCGAAGTTCATCAATATTTTCTCTAGGTCCTCCCACAGTTGCAATTTTATGCTCAACGCTATTGACCCACTTGAGTAATTCATTCACATTTTCTTCACACATGTTGAATTTCTCAAATACTGCTTGCTATAGAATTAACATTGATAAAGAGAGACACAAAGAAAAGGAGAGATCTTATATTAGTTTATTTTTATATGGATATCCTCTAAAAAACGAAATTATGATATATTTAATAATTTGTGTATGGAGGATATAGTAGAAAGAATTTTTCTCCCCCAAAAAAAGCCTACAAATACAAACTGATTTTTAATTTCAAAATATAAACACAAAATATATATTTTAAAAATTCATAAACCAAATCAAAGCTTAATAGTTTTGCCCAAAACTAAGACTTAATTTAAATGTAAATATAAATATGTATGTAGTAAAGCTTATCACATGTAAGAAGCCAACGAATATACCAGTAATTTTTGTACGTTATCTTCAGACAATTAAGCATACAAATACATTGAACATATGTATGTATATAATAGCATTAGCATTAGATCAAACTACTAACAATTATTATTTAGAGTTATTATAATTTACAACAATGTTTAAAGCAATAACTACGAGTACACAACTACGGTTAAAATACCAAGCTACCAAAA
This sequence comes from Bellardia pandia, assembly GCA_916048285.2. Lineage (NCBI taxonomy): Eukaryota > Metazoa > Arthropoda > Insecta > Diptera > Calliphoridae > Bellardia > Bellardia pandia. The sequence goes on from OU696533.1 coordinate 69,719,214, forward strand.
ATAACAAAATAAGTATGTAGTTAAACAAAATTAGAATTTTATGTATAAGTTAGAAAAGCTTTGTTAAAAGTTGTTAGAAAATAATATTTTTTTGTATGAAAATACATAAATATTGAAACTGGAATAAAACCTGAAAAGGTAAAAAATTGAGATGAATGAAATTAAATAAGACAGATATAATAAGAACAAAACAAACTTAAAAGTAATTTACCTTTTCCAACCAATTATAAACTCAAATTATGAATGTACACACATTTGTATGTATGTGTGTACGTATATAAATTAACTGTATATAAAAATTAAAATCTCATAAGTGGAAATACATAGTTGAAATGGGATACAACAGTACATACAAATGTATGTAAGTAGAGTATGTGTAATAATGATAGAAACGAATTTATAGGAACTTTTATAATTTGAGATCGATGAATTTTTAAGATTTGTTTTAAATTTTGAAAATATGTTATGGAAGACAGACATCGTTTCTATCATATTAGCTGAGACATACTCGTACATAGTTTTTCCCTCTGTTTATAGTAGTATGTAAATAATATAGGACATTAGATTGTGGTATAAAAGAATTTAGGTTTCCTACAACAGGCATAAATACAACAATATACATAAAATTATGTAAGCATGTGTAATAAAAGAAATACATATGTATGTAATAAAAAACAGTTTCAAATGTGTTCATATTTTTTTCTTTTGTTTTGCCGACGACACTTATGTTGGAAAATGTATGATACGCGCAGCATCCAAGGCACATGAAATTTGAATTGTGATCGTATAATGTAGAATGTAATTATGTGAAGAATTGAATCTGATGTTTGTGGTTTTGATTTTGATGTGTATGTACGCACGATGATGAATTTGTGATATTAAGATTAACATCTTGTTTGAAAAAGAAACAGTAAATAAATGATATTTTTGCTTTTTTATCACATAGTTTGACACAAAACACCATGCTCTGTAATTGTAGGAAGCAAAGAACACATCCAGAAAGTTATTTCTTTAACTAATCAAATACAATATGAAGACAAACCCAAAAAACAAAACGAAGAATATTTCTTTTTCATCCACTAATATAATAATGGAACATGAAACAATGCTTTATTTTGTAAAAAGGTTAATAGGTCGACATATAAATATGTGAAGAGAGTAATACATATTTATAATGACGTAATTTGGAAAAACTCTTAATTCTGAATGTATTCGATGATCTCAGAGGGAAGAAAAAAGGTTTAAAGTAGAAAAGTAAATGTCGATAAAATTTTGAAGAATGTTTAGACTCTTAGATATGCCAATCAAATAAGGTTGCTAATAAAAATAATATTTTTCTAAACATGCCAAAAAAATATACTCGTATGTATGTAGATAAAAAATCATATCATATGCAAGCAAATTTAAGAAAAAAGGGAAAAAATAGATTCAATATTGATTATAATAGAGCAATACAAAAGAAGTGAAAACATAGCAAACAGAAGATAAAAGATAAATAAAGAGATCTTTTTGTTTGAGCATGGTGAGCTTATGTTGCAGCTGAGGCATTAATGCTCAGCATTAGACTTACCCTTTGTTCTGCTGGCAATAAAAGACCTTTCTCGGCGGCTTTAACAAGATCCATATTGTTTTTACTGTCTGTTGGGTCGTTAACGCGTCCTTCAGTGGAGTTTATTAAACCACTTTGTATAGCAGCTGTAAGCGGTATGATTTCGCCGGTTGATGGATTTCTAACTACTGTAGAGGAAGGATCAATCAAACCGCTGGTTATTGTTTCAGCTAGTGAGAACTTTTTACGTTTTATGATATCGGGATTCATTTGGAAGGGGTCGACAAAGCACCCATTAGTGGGATTATAAAGGTTAAAAGAAATAGCTTCGAGTAGACCAAATGAACGTTTTGGCGTTACAATCAAACCGTTCTCGTAGGCTTCGTTTAGAGTACACAATTTAGATGTTTTTGTATTCAAAACATTCGCCTTGTTGGCATCTATTAATCCTTTGCGGAATGCTTCTGGTAAGCGTACCAACTTTGACTTCGCCAAATCCTTAATAAGAGCAGAGTCTGGATCTATTATACCCATAGTGGTAGCATCTTTCAGAGAATACATTTTCAAAGCAATTTCTGCAGATTCACTACTATTATTAGTTTCATGAACATTTTGGTGTTGAAGTTCATGATCAGGATATTTCAGCATGCCTGTTTGTAGATCCAGCATTTTGGACTCCGCAGCGTAATCAAACGTTATGGGCTCTCTTACGTAAACAATTAGGTTTTGATCAAATGCAAAGTACAATGCTTTCGGATCAACTAAAGTCCGCTTGCTTAAATCGAGAGCACTATTTTGCTGTGCAATTTCAAATGGCAAAAATTTAAAAGTTTCGAAATCGCGAACCAATGCGGTTTTTGGATCAATTATATTATATTTGATCGCTTCTTCTAAAGACATTTCTCGAGGCTTGCTAACGAAAACACTAACTGGTGTCTGACTTAATAGTTCTACGCTCTCATGCCGTTTTGCCACTTCAGTGCGTTGTGTCAAAGGTTTTGTAATTGTAACTAAAATACCACGCGATAAGGCGACATCGTAATTATAAGCAGATTTTGATTTCGGGTCGAATACGCGTCCCTTAGTCACATCAACATCACCATTTTCAATTGCTTCATTGAGGGCCAGCTCTTTACCTGTCACGTGATTTTTAAAAACAGTCGTAGCAGGATCTATGAAACCATTTTGAATAGCCTCTGCTAGGTCACAAAATTCACCTGTAGTGGGATCACAGAATTTTCCTGTATCTGGCCTAAATAATTGCATGCGCATTGCCAGTTCTAAACATAACAGTCTACGATTCGAGACAATCAAACCTCTTAATCGTGCTTCCTGAAGATCTATTTGTTCGGAATCTCCTAAGTTGTAACATCCATTTGTCTCATCTATTAATTTGTCTTTAAGGGCTTGAGCTAGTCTAACATATTTTCCATTTTTATTATTCTTCACTAAGCTAGAAGATAGACTAACTATGTCTTCAACACAAGCCTCGTTCAAGCCAAGTTTTCTTCCTGTAACTGGATGGATTACTTTACGTGCCGTCCTGTCATAGAATCCCATTGCAAGTAGCTCATACAAACCAAAACTAGCATTTTCAATATCTACAATAAGACCTAAACTCAGAGCTTCGTTCAATGATACAAATGCGTTACTACCGGGTTCGCGGAAAACGCCTTCCCTTCTATTGATAATGCCCATGCGACAAGTATCTGTCAAACTGTACATTTGTTCTTGTAATTCATCAAAGTAGCAAGGCAACTGTGGATTTATAACAAAGCTTCGTATGCTCTCGAGTAAAGTTATTTTGCGTCCACTCTTGGGATCGGTAAGTTTTCCAGTATTTTCATCGAAGAGGCCTTGGTGTAAGGCTCTCTGTAAGCTTAAGGGAGCTTGGGTGTCGATAAGAATACCAACGTCAAAGGCATGTTTTATCGTAATCTTTTGGCTGTTGTAAACCAATTTAGCATTACTGCCATCAATAACACCAGATTCAGTGGCATGAGCCAAATTTAGTTGTTTATATAGACCGGTGTTAAAATCACGTATTTGAACACTATCACAATCGAGCAGATTAGAGTCGACGGCCTCAGCGAAGGAAAGTTTCAAGCCGGTTTTAGGATCCATAAAGCTGCCATCGAATTCATCATAAACGTTTTTAATGACCGCCTCGATTAGACGCAAAGGTTTCTTTGCTTCGAGAAGCACACCTCTGTCGAAAGCTTCTTTAAAATCGATGGGCTTGTCTTCACTGTCACGAACAGTACCGCGATGACTATCAACAATGCCAACCTGAGCAGCTTTTTCAAATGGCAATATTTCGCCCGCTACACTCACAATGGTCGAATCTGGATCCAAAATTCCTCTACGAATAGCACGTTCAGTTGAGAGTTTTTCACGTGTAATAGTGTTACTGAATTCTCCAGTCTTAGGATCATACAGGCCACGGTATACTGCATCCGGTAAGCTTCGTTTGCGTTTTGGAGGAATAAGAATTCTATTTTCGAGAGCTTCGTTTAATGACAATTTTGTTCCCGCGAAAGGATTAATAACGAATCCTCCTACAGGATCTATATACCCTTTGAAAATTGCTTCAGTAAGTGATATAATAGATTCTGTTTTGGGATCTAGAAGAACTAATTCTTCGGCATTAATTAATTTAAGTGAAATTGCAGTCTTAAGATCAACTCGCTTATCATCAATATTGAACTTGGAGGTGTCAGGATCGTAAAGTCCTCTTAAGAGGCAATCGACTAATGATAATGGTTTCTTTGTACTAATCAAATATCCCTTAACAAATGCTTCGTCTAATTTGATATTGGGACTGCTCAAGCAACCTCTAACTGTGTCAAGAAGACCTTCTTTCGCGGCTTGTTTTCCGGGAACAATTATATTATTTTCATCGTCCTTAACTAAACAAGAATCCAACTCTACGAAACCGTTTTCAATTGCTTCTTGCAGTAATATTTCTTCGCCGGTTAATGGATTTAAAATTTTACCAGATTTCGGTGAATAATACTCTCTTTGTAATACTTCAGGTAAACTCCATTTAATACTATCTGTTTTCACTAACTTCTTTTCGACGCCTACATCGAATGGCACCAGTGTGTTCGATTTAGTATCTTTAATTTTACCTGTCTCTGCTAGTACTAACTCATCCTCAATAGCACAATCAAGTTTAATTTCTTTTTGAGAAATTGAATCCACAATAAGAGATATTTTGGGATCGACAAGGCCTATTTCTATTGACTTTTGGACATCTACTTGAACATCAGACTCCGAATCATATAGTTTACCAGTTACGGGGTCATAAAGACCTTTACGGACTGCTGCTTCCAGGGAGATTGGTTTTCGTGCCCCAGGTACCAAAAATCCTAATTTAAATGCATCCTCCATTGGGATTTCTTTAAGCGTCTGAATATCTATAACAGTACCGGCCTGCATATCCACAACTCCCAACTCAATTGCCATACGCAGTGGAATTACTTCACCACTTACTGGATCTCGTACCGATATGGACTGGATATCAAGTAATCCATTGTTGATGGCGTCAACAATTGAACAAACTCGACCATTGTCCAGTATTACTTTTCCTGTGGCTGGATCGATTACATTTTCAATAGCTGCAGGTTTTTCTTTCTCCGGGTTGTCACGGATGATCCAATTACGTGCTACACATTCAAAGAACGGTATCTTCTTCCCCGTTTTAGGATCAACCATATGCCCAGTATGTCTATCAAGCAAAGGACGTTCGAGAGCTTCCGTCAAAGTTTCATATTTGCCTGTACTAAAGTTTTTAACCAGTATTGTTTCTGGATTAAATGTGTTCATTTCGAAAACTAATGTATGGAAAGATATTTTCATGCCTGTCGATGGGTCTATGAAGAACTGATTCTCTGTGTCATAAATGTTCAATTCACTTAAATGTTCTGCACTTAGTTCATCGTCTACGTCGATTAGATAAGATAATGTTTGTAAAACTACCAATTTATCATCTAAAATCTGCACTTCATCTAATGGACTAAGTTGTTCATCCTTTAATAATTCTGTAATACTTTGATCTTGTTTCTGACCATCAACTACAATCTTACATTCGTCGGGCGATATAAGGTTTTGAGATATGGCATCTCCTAAAGCTAATGTTTGAGGAGGTACAATAGTTTCTAATGGAACGGAATCAGTAGATTCTGATTTTTTAACTGCATTTGGTTCGTTAATAGTTGACGAAATAGTTGTAATGGTTGTTGTAGTAGTTGAAATTGTGGTTGACTCAACGCTTTGGGGTTCTGATTTTTTCTCATCTTTTTTGAGCGCATCCACAATAGCTTTTCCTGCTAATACGGGAGCACCAACAATTGCCATAGCACCAAATTTCGCTGCATCTTTAACATTTTGCAAAATATTATTACCATGCTTTGGATCATGTTTTTCATCTTCGATAAAATCTACTATATCTTGATGCTTTTCAGATTGAAGTGTTGTTTCAGGTTTAATTTTCCCTATAACTTCAGTCGGAGACTCTTGAGAAATTATGGATGATTTTCTTCTCTGTGCAGGTATTGGTTTTTCAGAAGAAATTGTCTTTGTATCTACTGTTGTATTATAAGTAGTTCCTGTCTGAGGTTCTTTACTTTCAATGTGTTGTAAAGAAATTGAGGACGACAAAAAGGAATCATTATCAGTTGTTTCTAATTTGTCAGTTTTATTGTCTCCTTTTTCTTTATTTTCCTTATTTTCAGTCATGATTACAGTATGTTGAATATTATCATTTCCATCATTACAAACTGCAGGTTCAGAATCGGTGATATTCGTTTCTAATGTTTCTATCTCATACTTGTTATCAAATGGCGTCAATGGAGCCGTATATGGTTTATTCGTACTAGTCAGTTCAGGATTTATTAAATCTGCCACAGCACTATTTTTTTTTTGTAAAGTATCTTTCATTTTATTTTGAGATTGTTCTTTAGATGACATAAGGCCTTTTTCAGTTTCTGGAACAGTTTTCGAGGTTGCTTCTGTAACCGAAGGTTTGCGATTTATGTCATCTGAAACATTTTTTTGTTCTTCTGTTGTATCGACAGTAATTGGCTTTTCAACATCTTCGCCTTGATTTTTGTTCAAAATAGTATTTGCTGTTAATTCTTTTTTCGTTTGTTTTGTATTTAACGATTCTTTAGGATCCTCATGGACCGTTTCTGAAGTAATGTTCACTATAGTTTGATTTAGAGTACTTGCATCTACAGTTGGTTCCTTGATAAGTTTTGAAATATTTTCTAAGTGAGGTTCTTGTCGAACATTTTCATCTACATCTGGTTTATAAATATTTTGTGTTTTCTCTGTGGCTTTAATAGTTTTCAATGACTTTTCTGGTAATGATTTAAATTGACAGTTTTCTTCTGTTGTTATCGTAGTCGATGTGCTTGTATTAGTAAGACTATCTGTTTGTCCCTCATCGGAAATCGAAGGTTTTACTGGAGCCTTCGATAAGTCGAACACTTCGTTAATTTCATTTATTGGATCGGTATTTTTTACAGACGTTTCTGTAGTTATGACCAGAGTAGTTTGTTCTTTTTGTGGCATGCTGCTGCCAGCGAGTTTTTGTTGATCTGGTTCCTGCTCTTGTGCTATTTGCTCCTGATTTACGAAGTTGGCAGTTGTAGTGTTTATGAAATTCTCCGTGTCTTTAATTAAACTGTCAACCACATTAATTTGTTTGGGTTTAGTAGTTTCATCAATACTTTTAGAAATTTCCCCCACTCGACTACCATAACTATTTTCTGTTTGCATTGTCGATTCAGATTGGGGTAGCTGATCTGTAGCTGTTGTTACACTTCTTATTGGACGTTGAGAGTCATTGTTTGAAGTGTTGGGGTCTTTTTTTGGCAGCGCTACAGTATTTGATACATCTGTGCTTGCTAATAAAGTGCCATTCTTTTGCGTTTGCTCTGTCATTTTTGTGGTGGTAGTCTTTACCAATTGCTTAATTCCACTTACAATAGCCCCTCCAGCTAAAACTGGAGCTGCAACAATGCCCAACGCACCAATTTTAGCAGCTTCTTTAACCGTATTTAGGGTTGATGATGTAGCATTCTGTTTTGGCACATCTACATGCACATTGTGCAAATCAAATGCAGTTTGCATTTCTGTTGTGAATGTATAAGGTGAAGTTTCCGTTGTACTGTCTGATGTCGATATTGGACGCTCTTCAAGGTCTTTGGTTGTATTGTACTGTGTATTGTCTTTGTTTTCGGTTACAGAACGCATTTCCTTTGAACTTTCTTCCTCTTTTAAAATGCCAATAGCTTTGGCCTCTTCAATGGAACAAACTTCGCCAGTTTTAACATTTTGTACTTCATTGTTTGATATTAAAATATAGCCCTGAATTAGCTCAATGGTTTTCGTAGTTACAGTGTGAACTGCCGTTACAGTTTCCATGACTTCCGTTCTTGGCAGAGGTTTTTGTGTTATAACAAAGTCCGATATCTGCTTTACAACCAATTGGCCATTTTCCAAAGCTTGACGAATAGGATAGCTTTCATGACTTTGGGGATGTTTAAATGTTTGATCAATGACGTTTATAAGACCGTTTTCAACTGCATCATGGACATCTACTGCATCTACCTTTGGTGGATAAGGAATGGACATAATAAAACAATCATCGATAGCCCGCTTTAGGGGTATATCTTTTTTATTTTCAGGATGCACAATAATAACTTTATCAGGATTTAGTAGACCCCTTTCGACTATAACAGGGAAAGTCATACCCACGGGTGGTATGGCCACAACTGACGTTTGTTGATCATACTTACTATCAAATATATCAGCAGATAGAGCTTGAGCAAAACTCAAAATCTGACCATCAACATTAAAGGTACACTTATCTTGGTCTATGACATTCATTTCTATTGCTTCTTCAATTGTACACACTGTTGGTCGTGTCAGTTTCGAGTAAGGATCCAATACTTCACATACTATCGCTTCCCTAATATTTAAGCCATAACCACTCTCCGGATGAACAATTATTTGGGTTTTCATGTCTATTAGACCTTGTTCCATTAGCTTGGGAATTGAGAGAGATTTTGCCAAAGGTATTAAAATATGGTTGGTTTCTTCCGAGTCAATAATATTTTGCTTTACAGCTTCCGCTATGTTTAAGATACGATTACGGTGTGGATCAACAATTTTTCCGCTATTTCCATTGATTAAACCCTTTTCTAACGCTTCAGAAATCGTAATGACTTGATTTCTTTCATCCAAAAAGTTGCGTTTGTCCTCTAAGATATCTCTGGTTTTATCATCAATAATTCCCTTTTTAAAAGCATCGGATGGTTTCAAAATTATTTTTCGCATTTTTTGCAACACCACAACTTTCTCTTCACAGGTGTCGCTGTCGAAAGACTTTGTCTTGCACAATTGATCTCTTGAGACAATACCACGTTCATACGCCACTTCAACGGGAATTTGTTCGCCTGTGCGAGGGTCTGTTACGAAGCGAATGGTACGTAATGCACCTTCAGCAGCTACGAGAGGAGCACCCGAAACGACTACAAGACCCTTTTGTATGGCTGTCAGGATATCAACGGGATAACCTTCCTCTGACATGATCGTTGAATTTTTAGGATCATACATTTTACATGCAATCGCCTCACTAAGTGATAATAGTGTTTTACTATTGGTATCTAAAATTTTTATTAAATTTTCGTCTATTAAGCCATGACCAGCAGCATCAAATATATTCTCGGTTTGCCCGTTATGTGTAAATATCACTAAAGCCGTTGAAGGGTCATATATAGCACCGGGTGCAATTTGTAATGGTTCGGGTGAAGTTAGTTCACGTTGTAAAGTTTGAACTTCAATAAAGTTTGGAGATGTTTCCGAAGAGAGCGGTGTGGAGATTTCGACAATTTCAGGTAAGTTATTAATCTTACTAATACGTAAAATGCATTGCTCTCTAGTTGAAGTTTTTGTCACTGGTACAGGCTCAAGAATAATTTTGGTCTCATTAATGGCTGAACGCATTGTTTGCACGTCATGGCTTTTATTTGTATAGTTTCCGAATGAATCTAAAACATTTCTTTCCAAGGCATTACGAACTGAAAGTTTTTCATTTGTTCTAGGATCTATGATAGACACAGATAAACTATTGATAATGTATTTCGTAATGCATTCTTCAAAACTAACAACTCTTTCGGTACTCCTAATGTGGAAAACACCTGTGTCTGGATTGAAAATACGCTGTTCGATTGCGTCTTTTAGAGGCCAGCCTCCCGGAGGTAATTCGATTATTTGTCTTTCTTGTATATTATTTTCTACATAACTTGTCTTTTCGCCCTGTATAAAGTCTGTGTTAATCCTTCCGGTTTTAAAAACCTCTTGTGCAATGGGAATTTCTACTGATTTTTCTATAAATTTCTGTGTATTCATTTTGATAGGTTCTGATTCAGGCACTATTTGTTTAGTAACGATTGTTATAGTAGACTTTGTTTTTTTACGATTTGTTGGTTCGGGAACTGCATCATTGGCATCTGGTTGTAAAACACCATAACTTAGTGCTTGTTGAACTGAATAAATTTTATCAGTTTTTGGATCTCTGAATAGCTGTCTCTCTTCATCTATGAAACCTTGACGCACAGCTTCGGTAAAAGTCAAAACTACATTAGTTTCCAAAGGCTCTTGAGAACTTGATCTTATAGTCACATAACGGTTAATTGTTCTTGTCACAGTTTCAGTCGTCAGCGTAATATTCAAGAGACTACTTAAGAGTAATGCACCTTCAGGCGTTATGAACTTGCGTTCTATAGCTAAATCAAGAGGCACCGTTTCACCAGTCTTAGGATCTAACAGATAACCAGTTTTGGGGTCAATTAAATTATGATAACATAAATCAAATACATTCAACTCATTGCCACTGGCATTATGGACCCCGATACCCTTATTAAACATTTCATAAACTTCCGGCCGTATGAGTCCTTCATTCATACCTATTTCTAAAGGCACTTGTGAATCACGACTAGTTTCTAAAGCAAAACCTGTACTTTTTCGGCGTAAAATTCCGCGAGATGAAGCAACATTGAAACTAACAAAGTCATTGCTGACCATATCTTTAAATCCGTCTATGTCAAATATCGATTTTTGGGATACACTGCTTATTAAACCGCGCTCTACAGCCTCCGGTATTGACACTATCTCGCCCGTCATAAAATCCCTATACTTTGATTCGGCAGGTAAAACAATGCCATCGGCAATAGCCTCTTGGAGTGTGATCAATTCTCCTTTACGTTTTGTCACACACTTTAAATTGTTACCATCTACAACTCCTGATTCTATGGACTGCAATATACTCAACTTTTCGCGTCTCATGGGACTTGTAATTTTTGACTGTTTGTCCATTAAATTCAAATCGCAGATGTCCTTAAGTGTGTAAGGTTTAACAATAAGTTGGCGATTTTTAGCCTCGACAAATGCCAGTTTTTCTTTAGTTACTTCATTCCAATAACGACCGGTTTTCGGATTTAAAATGCCTGATTTGAGAGCTTCGTTTAGTGTGATCTTGTTGTCGTTTTTAGCATCTACTACTTCACGTACATTTGGATCGATGAGTTGGTTAGCAATGGCTGAGTCAAGTCTGAATTTGTCACCCGAATTACGATCGGCTATCCATCCAGCCGTATCCACTAAACCATGCACGATTGCGTCACTTAAACACAGAGCATTCGATTTAATTGTCACCGATTCATGCCTAATAAGATATCCACGTTCATACGCTTCTGCCAGTGTTATAGTTTTGCCCGATTTGACACGATACAGACCGGTCTTGGTATCAACATTTCCAGCAGAAATGGCATCGGCAATATTTTTAGGATTTTCAGCTTCTGTGGATTCTTCAATTGTTACCTTAATACGTTTCTCTGCCGTTTCATAACCCGATTCTGCCTCACTAATCTCACGCTGTATAACTTCCAAAAGGGAAATCTCACGGCCACTGGCATCCCTACCAGCTCCCGGTTGTAAAAGCTGATGTGCTAATTTAGCATCAATTAGCCCTTGCTTAACAGCCTCTTCCAACGAAATCCGCTTATCGTCACCAACGATCATTTCTCCTGTCCTTACATCCAGTATACGCATTTGTATGGCATCTCCGATAGTTAACACCCGACCAGTTCGAGGATCCCTTATGCCAGTAATGTCTAGCAAATGCTTTGCATTGTCACCGAATTCGGTGGCAACATTTTCGTTTCTTGTCTGAACACGTTTCAGACTATGAATTTCGTTGAATTGTATTTGAGACTGCTTCGACGGAATAGTCGTTCCATTTGTTGTGGTTGTGGTGTGTACGTAGTCGCTAGCATCATAAACACTTTTTGTAGTTTTTGTTGTGCTAAACCTAAAAATTAACAAAATAAATCGAAAACAGTGAAAAGTTAGCCAACATTGCAATAAACATTTTGTAATATACAAGACATCGTTATTAGTCTAATCGTATCATTGACTACATATGTATGTACTCGTATGTATCTCCATATGTATGCAATCAAACATAGGACTAATTCTGCCTTGATTATGAGAACATATTTTTGTATGGATATAGTTAATACGTCATCGATAACATTACTTACTGTGTTGTGCTGTATGTTGTGGTAAAGTGATCTTCATCGCGTGCAACGTAACCTTCGCCAGTAGGTACATTGTTTGCGCCAAAATCAACGCGGAAAGTTTTTAGTGGTTTTTGCAAACTTTCAGCATATTGCTAATTGTACAAAAGAAATAAAGCAATTATTATTATTTAACAATAATTCAGTAACTACTAAAATTTACCCAAATTATTTTGTAATATTACTAGTAGTAATCATTTTTATAAAACTATAAAATATTTACCTGAAATTCAAAAGCAAAATTATATTCATTTTCTTCTGCCATTGAAGCAGAGAATTTATACTTTGGAAATAAATTTTATTGCGTTACGCCTAACTAGTATTGTGCTTTTCTAGGAACTTTGAGTATTTAACATAATAGTTTTGCGCCTTCAGAATTTATTTTATTTAAACGATCTGTTACAATTATTTTTCTTTTCTCTGTTTTAGCAATAATTTTATTTTGAATTTTAATAACGCGAATACACTAATAACAAAAATACCAATAATAATTTTAAATTTTCCATAGTTTTCTTCGTTTTGTAAGGAACATAGTTTTTTTCTTTCTTTAAATGTTCTGCTTATGTGTGTAGGTATTTGAAGACTACAAAAAACAAACAATTTTATACAATTGATATTTTTATTGATAATTACTTTTGATAAGAAAGGTAAATAATATGCATTTCGAAAATCGACATAATTTGTTTTTTCTTTTTGCTAATTCTTAAATTTTACCTTGCAATTCCGCCCATTTATACCCTACGCAAATTCCAATTGCATAAAAAAACATTAAAATATAATCATTTAAGAGCAATTATTATTTTCAGTTGAACTGTTAATTTTTAATTTTTGGCATTTCTTTAGTTAGGCTTGAGTTCATTAAATTTAATTTTCAATAAATTATTTTTACTGAAGGTAGGAATTATTACATGAATATTATTATTAAAATTTATTGATAATTTTTCGGCTGAGTTGGGGATTGAACCTGGGTTGTTGAATTTACATGTTTCGAGAACCACCACAATTCACTTTGATTTTGTGCATTTACGTCTAACTTAATGCGCATTAAGATGGGATAATTCACGAGTTAATTTGAATTAAGACTGTGTCGTCTGTCTACGCTATTAATTCAAATTAACCCGTGAATTATCCCATCTTAATTCGCATTAAGTTAGACGTAAATGCACAAAATCAAAGTGAATTTATACTGCATTTACCTATGTCAATATGGCAACATCGCCGAAAATCAATAATATGTTATCAAATTGTTTACTATTCTAAAATAAGAAGACAATTGTAAAATTAAAATAATCAAAGTAGATTTCCACAATTGCCTTTCTCTTATTTCAGAGTGTCCCACTGCGGTCCCCACATGTAGCAACACGTTCAGGTTGATGGTTGCTAGTGCATGAACAATTTTTGCATTATGGAGCAGTTTCAGCAAAAGTAATTTCAGCTTCTTTTCAAATAAATACTGATTTTTCACCAAATGCCAAACAAATTTTGTTTACAAACAAACAGCTGTCTGTCACGGTAAAATCTTAATTCACATTAGTGAGTTTGTCTGTTTACGCTATTACTTTTGCATTTAAAATCGCAAACAGAAATCTTTTTAGGGAGAAAATATTTATTAAATCTCTACAGTAGACAGATGACGCAATGTTTGTAAGTGTTAAAAAAACACAAAGCAACAAATAATTTCCATGATTGTAAACTACACTTCATCAACAGGCAAAAATCATTAAAAGTGACTTCATTCCTGTGCTTATAGCTGTTTCCAGACCCTAAATGAAACAAATACAATAACAAATACAAATAAAAACAATCACGATAAGAAATATTATAAAAAGCAGACAATAACAACAAAAACAATATTAAATAAATTAATTGTTTTATAAAAGCCACAAAAACGACAAAAAAAAACTCCGGCATTTTTAACAGATACAGCATTTAGTTATTTTTATATTTTTTTAAGAAATTCTTTTATTTTTAAAATCATTGAAAGCCATGTGCTACACTTAAAAATGATTTCAAAGATCTTTTGTAGTTCTGCATAGAAATATTTTAAAAACTAATTAAGTACAATGTTAAATTGCAATACTAGATACAAACAGTTTTATATACAATGATTACGAATCAGAAAACTTTTCCTTATAACTGTGATATACGTAGCTTTTCTTAATTTAATTACTAAGACGTTAATTGTTGTACATAATACTATTTAAGTAATCCCTCAAAATATTGTTAATTATATAAATAAGTAGATGTTAATAAAAATAAATATTATATTATAAAAAAAAAAAAAATCACAATTACAACATTGCCAATAAATTACAGTGGGGCCAAAAAATGTGTACATACATACAAATATTCTGAACAACTGGTCAGGCTGAAAACTGAAAATTTCTTATTGGAATACAGTGTGAATAAAATGCAACTCTTTGATTTTGTCTAAAAAAAACTACATACATACATATTTGCAATCGAATTGCTCCAAAACTGTAGAAAATACAAAAATTGTGACTTTATACTGTAAAAATGGAATAGAATTTTAGCAATACATTTAGCCTCTCCAAATTTTGATGACGGGAATCAACAATGATTAGTAAAAGCAAACCTATAATTCTAACTTAAAATATGACTGATAACAATATAAAATATACATACATATATGATTGTATTTAATATACATACATACATAGCAACTGAGAAAACGATATTCGTTTTGTAATTGGCTTCCGTTGTCATACGTAAATCTGTTGGCTATAATTTCATTTTTGTTTTTTCGCTTTAAAACCTTCTTCGTTGTCAGCACTAAAAAAGCATCTTTTTGCATATTTTATTCGTAAGCATTTACGCTTTTATTGAAGCGCTTTTTCTTTTAAGTGCTTCAAAAACACGAATTTTTTAACTGGAGTATATGTTATAATGGTACACTACAATAAATATTATATATATAGTCGGGCCTCGATTATCCGACATTCGGTAAACCGGTAACCCTGATTAACCGTGATGGAAAAATATCAGTCTAAATTGTTTGCTTCGATTAACCGTGATTACCTCTATTATCCGTGATGGCACTATTATTTTTATTAACTTAAATTCATACATACAATATAATATACAGAAGCATTTAAAAGTGATTAGTTTAATTTTTAAATAAAAGTGAGGGTGATTAGATCTAAATATATTTAAAAAGACAAAGAAACGTTTTTAATATTGAAGATCAAGTTAAAATAATTAACGAACATTCAAATAAAATTGTGAGTGTTAAAATGCTAGCTCAAAAATATGAATTTTTTAAAAGAATTAATTTTTTTTTTAATATAAATATTTATGTACACCAATGTTCACTTGTTAAGTAATAAAACTATTTAAAAACTTTATAATCAAAATTGTTATTCGATTAACCGCGAAAATCGATTACCCGTAATGCTTCTGGTCCCGACCATCACGGATAATCGAGGCCCGACGACTGTACATACATATACTGTATGTATGCACCTTTTCCTGTTCATAGTTTTTTGCATTGTTGTATTAGCGTAAATATGTGGAATATGAAGCAAAAATATTTCATTTATGCGGCGAAGAAATTTTATATATGTCCCAATTTACACGAAGCAATTTTTATTGGAAAGATTGATACAATTTGTTCTTTGAAATTTCTTCGGTGTTCACACAGCACAATTTTATTGCTTAAATCGCTCGTATTTTTATTTGAGAGTATACACGTACATACATATGTAATACGAATAAGAGTGTAACACGAATTGCTAGTACAATCAAGTGTGTACCCCTCACCGCGATGTCTAAAAGGTAATCAGCTTGCTTTGAAAATCAAACTCATAGACATACAAAAAGGTTTTATAATGGTGGAATTATTGTAAAAAAGAATACGGTGAAGACTTCTAAAAGAATCAGGAGATAAATAATTATATTAAAATTATCACACTGCTACAAGATAAAGAATTTGTTACCACTAAAAAACAGCTGGTCCAGAAAGAAAGTTATCGAAGGATAGAGTAACAATTTTAATTTTCGATAATGCATTTGAAAAAAAAAATAAAATTCCACCTCTTCTACTTGGAAAGGAAAAGAAACAAAGCTGTTTTCATAATAAAAGGTTTCCTGTAAATTATATTTATTTAATTATTAATAAGCCCGATTTAGAATTTTCTAAACAAATCAATAATAAAATAAGGAAAAGGTCGATATATATATTTATTTAAATTAATTATATTTAGAATAATTTATAGAACCTATAGACGACGAATATCTTATGATATGCCTCCTAATGTCACACCGATTAAAATATGTTAAGAAATAAATCTCGATATAACGATTTTTCGATTTAACGAATAGACTTGAAAATATATCGTTCGTATTTGTTAAAAAATATAGTTAGTCATAGTTTAAATAGATCTCTGAATCTATAAGAACATTATTTTCGTTTATTACCAGGATTATTTATAACGTTTTTATTCATGAAGAATCAGGTTATTTGCGAAATCAAAAATTACAAGATTTATTATTTTAAGCATGTATGTATTAAAAAAATTAAAGGGTAAATATCTAAACTTCTTTTTTTGTAATCCTTTTTAAATAAGCTTTAAGCTTTCATTTTTGGATTTAGCCTCAAAACTATTTAATAATATGAAATGTAAAATAATAGGCCCGATTACCGTTCACAACACTAAGTACATATTTTGATGTTGTACGAGTATGTTGTAAACTGCGATTACGATTTACAACACTTATCAGCTTAATCATATGAAAAATGCATGTTGTGTTGTAATCGAGACAATACAACATTTTAGTGTTGTGATCGATAATCGGACCCATAGGCTCCCTTTGTTCGATTAGTCAACCAACAACTTTTCTTCGTGATAAATATCATATTTAAAGATCACTGATATCCATAGTTGCAAAATGTTCATGACACTAAA
The DNA here is from genome assembly GCA_916048285.2 of Bellardia pandia. NCBI lineage: Eukaryota > Metazoa > Arthropoda > Insecta > Diptera > Calliphoridae > Bellardia > Bellardia pandia. The sequence continues at coordinate 69,736,337 of OU696533.1, forward strand.
TAAAATAATCTATTCGGCTTGCAATATTACACAAATAGTAACTTAAATCATATCTATTTTATCTGGAATGTATCAAAAAAGTACAATTGTACCATGTTTGCAAACTCTGGAGTAGACAAATTTTGTAACAATCTAAAAATATTGAGTACTTGGAAAAAAGACAGCAGGATATGGTGTAATTTGATTCGACAGGAATCATTTTTGAAATACAATGTAAAAATAATACAAATAGAAATGATTTTCCTTTTAAAACAAGTTACAAGAACTAACTACTAAACGTTTATTATTTAATATCACATACATACATAATATCCATATCGGAATATAAAATATTTGTTTATGAATGTAGCTTAAATTATATTCAAATATTTTTAGTAGTGTGCCTTTTTAACATTGAGACACTGTATATAAAAAATAATAATAATTATAACATTAACAATATGTACCCAGAAAAGCGAATACATATACATACATATGTATATAACAACAGCAACAACGAATATTAAAAATAAAAGAAAATGATGTCATTATTACTAACACACACTTGCTCTCACACGCAGCAAATTGTTGCCCCTATTGCGGTTCACAACTTTTTTAATAATTTGGTCGTCTTTCATAAATCGGTATTGCCATTCACAACTTAAATGTAGTTGACTTTTTGGTTGTGCTGCTGATTTTTTGGTTGTGTTTAATAGTATTGCGGTTCACCATTTTGGATGAGTTTGGTTGACAAAAACGATAAATATACACAACTGCTTATTAGCAGTTGAGTCTTTGTCGGTTATAGATTTAAATAAAATTTTTAATACATTTCCTTTAAAAAAATAATACAAAAAGATAAAAAAAATGGAAAAATCGTAAGTATAGGTGTTTTTTGATCTTAATATAATTAATTAAATGATTAATACACATACGCAAGACAGTCAAAATAACAACCAAAGCCCAATTTGAGCGACTTGTGCAGCTGATGGAAAAAAAATCCAGAACTTGCTAAAGGAAAGCAAAAATTTGAGATGACTAAAACGTGGGAAGGATTTACAATAGAATTGAATAGCTTGGGCCCACCTACAAGAACATCCTTCGAATGGCAACGTGTAAGTATATGCCATCTTAATTATTGTAAACAGACATTTTATTAGAATTTTTACTTCATATAGGTTTGGATTCATTACAAAGCAATTATTAAAAAAAACTTGCTAATAATAAATAAAACCAACAAGCAGCAGGTGGTGGTCCTTCACAAGAAATTCCGCTTAATGTACTTGAGGATTGCGTGTCCCAGCTGTTATCACTAAATGACCAAGTAGCACCATCTGGACACACTTTCGGCGTTGAAAACGTTGGTCCGTCAACAAGTCAGGCTTTAGAAACTCCTCAAAATCTCGACATGGAACAAATAGTTACAAATGAAGCTGAGATAATAAACACACCAGCCAAGAAAAGAAAAAAATCACCAGAACAAGAGCGTCTGGAACTTCTGAGAAAGCAATGCGAGACACAAGCTAAACTTTTAAAAAGTATGAAGGAATTGGAGAAAACCAGCTATAAAAATTATGAAATAAACAAACAGCTTTTACAAATTAAGCAAAAGAAAATTGCCTTATATGAAAAGCAAGTTAATGAAGCTACTCAACTTAACAATCTCAGAGTGGAATGTGAAAAAATGAAAATTGAGAAATTGAAAAGAGAAATTGGCATGGAGGTACAAAAAGAATGAAATATTTATTTTGACCATAAGGAGTTGTTTTTTTTATAAATTTTTATTTAATTTTTTATATTTATATTTTTATAACACAGAGACTGAATTCAATTAAGTTAAAAATGAAATAAATAAAATAGTTTTGTTATGACTGAAAAGAACGCATTATATTATTTCGGATACTCATTCCAATTTCCGTATCTTCAGTATTTGTATTTAAGGATTGCGATGTGATATTTTCATTTTCAATAGATAGTTCATCGGCTTGGAACTCTACTCGAAAATGCAGACTAACGTTATGCAGAGCACAACAAACATTTACAATTTGTGTTGCTTTTTCGGGTGAATAATGTAAGCCTCTAACAGAAAGGAGACAGCGAAATTTACTCTTGACAATACCAATCGTCCTTTCAACGATATTGCGTCCTTTCGCATGTATCGTGTTGTATCGGGCTTGTGGAGACCCTCCATCTGCCATTCGAAATGGTGTCATTAAATACGGTCTTAGAGGATACCCGGCATCACCTTAAATACAAAAAATTTAAATGAAGATTTTAAAATTTCAAATAATTTTACCTAAAATCTTTAAATCACTTAAATTGAAAATTAAGGAATCGTGATTTGCTCCAGGATATCTTGCGTCAACATATCGTATGTTCATATTGTAATCACACATCTTTATAAAAAAACAAACTAATAGTAACTAAGCCTGTATAGGTATATGAATACTTACAATCATAACATTTAAGCTGTAGTATCCTTTTCTGTTCAGGTAGAGGTGCTGAATATTTTTTTGTGGAGATATAATCCGAACATGCGTACCATCAACACAGCCCAATACGCCGGGAAATCCACTTTTTTCAAAAAACCAGACCTTGGAAGCATTTATTTCGTCTTCACTCATTTGTGTTTTTATCCATTTCCTACAAATGCGGTGTTCTATTGCTGGTAACACTTCCTTTAAAATAAGTGACATTGTAGATTGAGCTACTCCAATATTGAAGTCATTACCGCTGCACTTTTGATAGCTTCCGTCAGCCAAAAACCGGAGGACAGCACACATTTTTAATATCGGTGGTATAGCTACCATACGCACAGGTTTCTTTAAATGGTCCTTAATTTCGTCTAGAACATAACAAAATGCTTCTTTGTTTAGCCGAAAATAGCTAATAAATCTATGAAAAATAATACTTATTATACAAACATATTTGTTACTTATTTTGGAAATTTCTTACTTTGCACTGGGTAGTTCAAGAGGATTGGAATCATCGCGTATTTTTCTACGTATACGTAGAACATTTGTATTAGCGTCATGATTTTCGTCTTCAAAAAATAAATCCACACTTAAATCCATTCTTTTTATTTTATAAAAACTTGATTTTTTTCGTTTTTTTCTTCACTTTACAAATAAAATGCATGGTGTTGCCAACATGAAATCGATATTTCATGTCGGCAACGCCATAACAATTACAACTAAAAATCGTTGTGCTACACAATACCAAAAAATAATTTGGTTGAGTTAAAGTTGGGTTGACTGACAGACGACCAAACTTAGTTGAGTTGAGAACGGCAATAGGGGCATGTATTAATAATAATGATGTTTGCTAATGATTTCAAAACAAGTTTCGGTACTAAAAACACACCAGCCAACATTAAAATAAATGTACTCGGGAACAACTCTTTTCTACGATACATTTGTTAATTAAATAAAACTTTACAAAACTAGATAGTAAGAAAGACATTCTGTTTTTTTTTTCTATTTTGTTACTCTAAAATGTAGTTAGTTCCCATCGTAATATCATGGCTAAAAGAAAAAAACCTACATAAATGTTTATTTGTGTATGTTTGTGGCACAAACGAGGCAACAACACGGAATATAATTTGAAATAGAATAAGAAATAAATAAATTAAGCTATAAAATAAATAAAAATAACACAAAATAAAATTAAAAGGAAAGGAAAAGTGACTAATTGCCTTGAAACAACAAAAGGCCGACAAGAGCTGATGAGACTAACTAAATGATGGAACTCTTTAAATATATGTCAGTACATAATTTCATTCATTCATCCATTCATTTCGCCATTCCGTCAAACACACATGTTTATAAAGTTAGTGAAGAATTATTATTAATTTTATTTTTAAACATTTTTTTTCAATTTCGAAATTTTAAATTATTATCCACATAGAAGGTGCACATTGAAAAAACCATATGGAACTGAACCCCCTGTTCACCATTAAACCTTTGATATAAATGATTAGAACTTTTGTTGAGGTTCTTGAAATATTTGCACCTTAAAAAGTGAGAAAATCACTTTTAAAGATGCAAATATGAGTTGACATAATTGCCTCTAAAATTAAAACTGATAGACAAAAAGATCATGTGACTCTTGGCACAATTTGAAAGCTATTGAATAGGGCATTATTATGTACCTATTACACATAAGTACATAGTTTATACATTGTTGATCTAAATCACACAAACTAAGTGGCCATCATAACAAGATCACAACTTTAAAAAACTTGTATATTTATGACCATAAAGCAAAAAACTGCGATTTGTTGGAAATAATTTGAGTATACTTAGACAATACCTGTCAAATTTTTTAATTCGATTCCTGACTCAGCCGAATTAAGCGCAATGACTTGCTTTTTTAAATTAGTTTTTAATAAAATATGAAGTTTTACAATCATATTTTCATTCCTAATAATAACTCAGAAATCAATAATACTAACTATAATATTTGCAACATATGTATGTATATACAAAAAACTAACAGATTTTTAACAATATTTAAAACTGTTTTGTAAATGATTTAATTAAATATAGTTTTTTATATTTTAAGTTGTTATTGATTAGATTTGTAGGCAATTTTAAAATGTCTTTGCAATTATTTTCAGATTATTTGCTAATTTTATTCAATTCATTAATCTATTAGACTCACTAAATTGAGAAAAGTAATAAAAAGTCATATTTGCGAGAATGTTTGAAAAAAGACATTACTTAGAATGGAAAATTAAACATTAGAAGAGAAGGTATTAAACATATCCTTGAGGAATATTGTAAGTCACAATTAATTTTAACAAAATTGAGTAAATCTAACCAAATTAAATATATTTATACAATAGTTGTTAATAACATTTTCATACATTTTTCGTAAAGTGATTTACAAAATTAGTTAGCATTATTCCTCTCGGATTGAGCACGAAAGGCTCGAATAAGTTTTGATAATTTATCAATGTTAAAAATATGACAATTTATCAATGAATTTATATAAAATATTATCAATTAATTTGAGTCCAACTTTTAGTTGGTTTGTGACCTGTGATAGAGGATCCCCTACTCCCCTTCTGCAGTTATAGGTCCGTTTCACTCCAGAGAATATTAAAAATACTTGTTTTATTAAAAACGTTTGTTACTTCAAATAAAATGTCTTTATGGACGGATATGTTTAAAACCCAGTTTACACTTTATTTTACTTAATTTATTAAAAAATAGATTAGTAGGGAAATTGAATATAAAAATTCAAAAACGTGTACATACATATGTACATAAGTAGGTATGAAAATGTTTCTTTTTCAAAAGTATTTATTACACATAGTATGTATGTATATGTATGTATGTATATAACAAGTATGAATATTTAATGAAAAATCTCACTTTTATTATTACAAATGTTTTTGGATATTTGAATATTTGGGCATAAATTCACTTGGTGTAAATGCATATTCGTTAATGCGTACATGTTTAAAATTTTCAATTAAATATTTAAAAACTGCAATTATGAAGAATTGAAGATGCAAAAACAACAAACAAGCAGTGCAAGTGCAGCTGGAATTAATGAAAAGCAGAATAACTAACTGTGTGTTTTGCTTAATCAATAAAAGTATAAGAATTGTTTTGTTGTTGTTATTGTTTACTGCCACTAACCACACTTACTACAATAACAGCGGTTTCTGCAGTTGTTCCATTTTCATAATCAGTGTTGCCAGTAATTAATAATAATTAATCAATGAATTTAATAAACTACTAGGATTTGGTTCACATTTTAAACATTGATTTTGCAAAATAATTTGTATTTATTTCCTAATTACAATAATACACATTCATGCTGGAATAACATGTAAATCATATTCATTATTATTTATTTATCATGTACTTTGAGGCATTTCAGAAACTGGCAACACTGCACAAATTTACTACAACACGAGAGAAAACAAAAAGAGAAAATCTGCACATGAATGAGAAAGAAAGTAAATACAGCAACATATGTATATATATGTATGTTAATAAAAGGATACTATAGTGCAACATTACGTATGAAATATGTATATACATGTATGTATATACATTTATTTTAATGTAAGTTATCATAAATCTCAGTTAATATTTATAAATATTGAAGTCATTTAATTAAACAAATAGAAAACATTGCAAACCATTAAACAGAAAAAAGATAAACTAAATATAGTTCAATATAAAACTAAACAAAGTTGACCGGTTAATTTTCTAATTACATGGCATTATCAAAATGTATTTTAAAACAATACAGAACATAATTATATTGAAAATCAATTTCGTTGTTTTCATTTCACTCAAATTAATCAATTTTAGGATTGTTAAAATGTTTACACTTTTTTGATAAATGACTATTTGTTTAAGTTTAAAATTGGCAAAAACAGCTGTTTATAAAATGTTAAAGGTTTTGAATCAGATAAGGTCTTAATAGGAAAAACATATTCTATTATTTAGGCTATTTTGTATATTTAAAAATATCTTTTAAATATCTCGAGTGTTTCATACAAAAAACAAAGAAAAAATTAACACATTTTCAATGTTACACTAAAAAGTTCTATTTGTACATTTGTAAAACCAACTCACGCAAAATTTAAATACCACACACACATGTGTGTACATGTATTTTATTATATTCGGCGGTATTTAGTTATAAATAAAATAAAAACAAATTTAAATGTCCGCAACCAGAGAAACCACAAAGTTTTTAATTTAAAATTCCTAAAAGGTTTTTGCTAACTTTGAATGTTTTTTTGTTTTTTATTTGAACTATCATGCATACAATTAATATTTAAATATTTCAATACGTTTTTGAGTTGTATCATGGAATGAATTTGTTTAAATATTCTATATTTGAATTGCTACCATACAAATAATAACAAAATGTTACTTGAATATGTGAATGACATCTTTAAAATGATAGTTTGGCATGTGACTACATGACGTATACTTTATTTTTGTTTGTTAATTGTTGTTCCAAAAACGAAAACACATAAACATTTGTTCCCTTGTTTTTAATCTCATAAATATTTTGAATACACTTAATAAGCAAACACACTTTTTCAAAATAACATTAAATCACACTTCATTTTGGTTTTGATTTCATTTAAGTTTGTTGTATTAAATATTTCATGCGTGGCTCACTGACTTTTCCTAGTCATTAAGAGCTGATTTTTTTTTAATTTCAACTTCCTTCTTTTTTTCTTTCTTTCTTTGCTTTTTGGTCTACCAACAAACAGAATTTATTTATTATATTTCATTTTTATTAGTTAAACCATGTTTTATATTTTCAATTTTTATTTCATACATATTTTATATACAAATGTATAAGTATATATATGTATTTTTTCTTTTCTCTCTTTTGTGGGAGAAGAAAACGCACGTAGTATGAGCAATAGACAAACCGGAGAAACAAACGTCGTTACACAACCACGTCGTTATTTAGACTGATTTAAAAAATAATCGTCGTACTCAAACAGTCAAGCACTACACTGTGCACTCTGTCTGTTAGTCTAACAATGTACTTAACATACCTTTTTTGATTTGTTTTTTATATTCTTCGGTTCTTTTGGTTTGTAGAGAAGAAAAAATACTATTTAAAAATTGCGAAATGCTCTTGCACAGACAGACCAACTGTAAATACAATCTATAACATGTGAAAATGTTACATTTAACAGTTTTAATTCATTCTCAATAAACGTTGAAAAAAGACCTCAATTTTAATTAAATGTGCTAAAACCAGAGATGCCAATTGGTCTGTTATTAAAAATAAATTCAGCATTTGACTAAAAAATAGCTGTTTGCTTTTTTTAATTTCAAACCCGCCCTATTGTGCTATACAGTGCATGAATGACTTGATAAATAATATCTAATGTTTTGCTGGTGTTCAAACAGTGGTGTTCCTAGAAAATCGCTTTGAAATTTCGTACTCTCAAATCTCTTTTTTTTGAAAAGATTAAAGGCCCAACTATAATATGCATAAGCAAGCTTAAGCAAATTGCAAAAGTTAACGAAAAGGCTGTCAAATGCATAAGCAATTCAGAGTTAACTTTCAGGTGGCTACAATGTGCTTACGTGACTTTGAAACTTTTTGTCCACAGTTGCTCATTTATGTTTAAAAAAAATGTTTTTATTTTAACAAAAAGCCATTAAATGACTATATTTTATAAATATTATTATATTATTTTATAATTAAAAGAAAACTTCGTACCCGAAACGCATAATTTTTCCTTTTTTTAATTTATCGGCAAAAGTACTAAAATGTACAGCTGTGGCAGCACTACATTGTAAATAATAATAAACGTTTCCATATGTTTTGTTAATTTTCGTATTGTGTTTGTAAAAATGGAGAAAAAACTTAAAAATTTAAATATTATAAAAATATTAAAGTTAGCGCTTGAAGGCCTGTACACATTAAAAGAAATAAGTTAACTACACTGTAAAAGAAGAAGACGCTCTTGTTCTGTCAGAAAAATAAACCGCGACAAAAAGACATTTTTGTTAAAATAAAAAGGGTCCCTTTTATTGTAAAGGCACTTATTTTTTCCGCATTTTCTATTAAATTTAAAATAAATATATTTTCTTCCATTTTGTTCAAAACAGAAACAAAAAACAACAAACAGCTGATTCCGTACAGAATGTGCGATCAGTTTCGCTTTTTGCTTAAGCAAATGACAGTTGAAAAACTTAACGAAAAGTTTCGTTAAGTACATTATAGTTTGCCACATACAATTTATATGTGTTCGCACCTTTGCTTAAGCTAGCATATGCATATTATAGTTGGGCCTTAAGATCGACCCCAAGAGATAATCACACTTTAATTTAATGGAAAGAGAGTACTATCTGACCTTGAGTCTCTTGTATCTTGTAATATCTCTAATACACATTCTATGACAGCAAATTTTAGTTAAAACATAAAATAAATGTATATTATGAAATTCTTATTTACTGTAATTTCCCAACCATAATTTTTAACTTTTTCAACGGCAACACTTGATCACATTGAACTCTCATTTAATGCAACAGAAAAATGCCGGTAATTGAATAGAGGTAGTTTCTTAAACAGTAGTTTATATCTCTTTCTTTGTCTGGAAACTTGAATTTGACGAAATGAGTATTTGAATCTGTTTTATTTTTGTGGTTAATATATTAGTTGATTAGAATTCTTTTAAAATAATTTGGTAATAAACAGGTTACTTAGCCAAAAAAAAAACAATAGAAACAGACATAAAAAATATTTACAATGACAAAAACTTCAATTAAATATTTTAAAGACATTAAAATTCATGGAAACACCACAACGCAACGCATCACATCACGATAATGTTGTACTCGAAATTTATTTGGAAGTACTTGTAAAATATTTTTTATATTGCTGATGTCATCTATATACATATATAAAATTTAATGTGTGTTTATTTGTTTGTGTGTACCTTATAGGAGACCAAACCTCTGGACCAATAGTTTTGAAATTTTCACAGCATTTAACTAGGAATCTGGTATGATTAATAGGATACTTTTTTCACCACGCCCACTTTTTTAAAATTATGTAATTGCTCCCATATAGTTTTTAACATATTTACTTCAAATTGTATACACATTATATACTCCAGACGAGGTAGAAATAAACATTTCTTACGCCCCGCCCCCTTGCACGCCAAATTTTGTTTGAAAGTTTTAAACTTTTTGTTCTCTATACAGATTTGTTCCTTCCAACGTATTTTTTATTTATTTGGTAGTATATTGCTCTTAATACTGTCAACGTCGCCATATAACTATGAACCACGCCCACTTCAGCGCCCTCTTTTTTATGTTTTATGTTTGCTATACAAAATACTTTTTTATCTACAGATAAGGTAGACATACATTTTTTTTTATTACCAAATCCCCCTTTTTCGCCCTATTTTACCTTAAATTATAATTAATCTGATTTTAATCTATATATATAAAAATGAATGTGTGTCTGTATGTTTGTGCTTAATAGGAGGCCAAACCCTTGGACCGATCTGCTTGAAATTTTTACAGCATGTTACTGTGACTCTGGAAGGAATAATAGGCTATATGAAGTTTTGATTGTACAAACGGTTAATATCCCGTGTATATGTGTATGCTCCTGATGGGCAAACTAAAAATATTGTATATCCTAAAGCATTGCAATAAATACTTTAAAATTAAATAAATAAATGTTTTTATTTTATTTTATAACGAGGGGGTAGCGAGGCACACCGGGTTCAGCTATTTTCAAATAAAAGAAGAAAAACAATAACAACAACATTTACAAGCACTTATTCTTTGTTTGTAAACGGACAGTCATTTGACCGAGTACGTTTTTTTAAATTTTAAGAATTCTAAACAAGCTATATTTGATTAAAAGCATGGCTAATTTAAATGCAGATAACATGAACGCGTTCTTTAAAAGAGTATCTTCAGAAAAACTTAAAAACTCAAGCCAAATAAAATTTTCTAATAATAAATATCAAACGTTCAATTTTTCATTAAGAGAAAACAGAAAACTCTAAAAATTAATCCAATACATAAGGCACGGTGTAAAATGTTGTCATCCCATCTGAATCTACTATAAAGGAGAAATTACAACAATAACATACATTGCTGATATTTTCAAGACGCAACAATAAAAATTGTAAATTTGTAATAATAATAAGAAGAATCCACACATATTGTAAACGTATGTACTATGTGAATTTCTTTCTAACTCATAACATGTAAAAAGAAATATGATTAATACCCAAAATCTATTTCTCAATAATGGTGAGTTAAATAGATGATGTTCACAAGTATATCTTGGACAACAAATATTGCTGATGACGCCCTTGGCACAGCAGAAAATGCATTTCAATGTGCCAATTGTATAAAAAATATTACTTTACAATGGTATTCTTTGAATTATTAAAAAATAATGAACTCAAGCTAAATAAAAAAATTGTCTCTAATAACACTTATGACCGAATTTTCGGTCATTAGTTAACCATTGGTAAACTAAAATACTAACTATTGTTTAACTATTACTTGTTATTCTTATGGCAAACTAAGCATTGCGAATAAAGAATCATTAGTTAAGCCTTTGCCATTAGCTAACTAAAGACTGTGAATTTAGCCATTAGAAACTTCTAATTTAAGAAGCAGAGCTTAAAACTATAAATTTATTGTGGAAAATCTCCTTTTAAAGGCTGTTTGATATTCGGAGTTTTGTTGCGGGTGGGTGAGAAATTTTCTAATTAATTGTATAAAAAAGTAAGAATTGAATTAATTAATATGTATAATATGTATGTATGTATAACTAGACATACGAGTACCTAAAGGTGCATATACACTACGTGTTTTTGCTTATGTATTTTTAAGTTAAATTGGTTATTTTACATAAGGGTTTTAATTTTTGGTCACCAACTGGTATGTACAATTACACGTGACATCGCCATGATTATTTACAACAGCTGATACGCTTAAATATTAAATATTATTCTTTTTTCACATAAATTTTCATGTCGTTTTCTTAAAAAATGCGTTAAAGCCGCTGCAAAAATTGTTGGTAGCATCACTAAACTGCCGGCGTCAAAAATATTTATTTAAGGTTTTTCGGTTTTTAATATACTAGATGTGGAGCTTGTATCAAAAATTTTAATTTTTTTTTATCAAATTATCAAAATAGGATAAAAAAAATATTAATTTATCACTTATGCAAATTCTTCATACGGCCGGCTAATGATAGCGCAGATATTTAACCGTCGACAAATATTTTCGCCTGGCATATACATTTAAAAACATGTGTTTGAAACATAAGAAAATAGAACATGTTCTAATTCAAATTTTGTCTTATTTTTTGCTTGTGTATTTTACACAAGCAAAGTTTTTGAGGTCACCAACTACATGTTTTTACTCCGTTATGTAAAATTTGACATATACAATGTAAAAAAACACGTAGTGTATATGCACCTTAAATAAATTTGAGACATAAAAGAGATATCAGATGATATTCTTGCTAAAAAATAAAGCGATTTGTTTAAATTGTTAACCTCTAATACTGTTAAACGCATAAATAATACAAAAGTGTTTGTTTTGTGTGTGATCAAATAAAAAATTATTAAATTAACCTTGAAAATAATAACAAAAATCCGCACATTCAAAACAACAATAACAAAAATATGTAAATTTTGTTTTTTTAAACTCTCAATTTAAATTTTTAAAAACTGGTATTGTACGAGGGAGTATTTTATAAAGTAATGACATCACAACATCAGCACTGCCATTTAAATGCTGTCATCACGCACAATCATTTCAAAAGCTGGAGGCTGAGATACAATAAATCACTTTGAACTTGTCAAAGCATAAATATTAAAGAACGTAAAATGCAAATTAAAAGGCCTTTTATACTAATGGTGAGATCGCACTTTTTCTTGATACTCATAGCGTTTTTATTTTATTGATTTTTCAATAAAACATATGTATAATTATCTGTTTACGTCTTATAATTCAATAAATATTTACGTTTTAAGTTATTGCTAGTAGGAAGCTCGAATGGCTGCGAGATGTTTTTAATGAAATAAATTTAACACAAATCAAAGTTATTTTTTATAATTAACAAATACAAACAGCGAAGCTTTTTGGCTTATCTGTAGAAAACACCCAGAGTCTTTGGCGGGAATCCAACCCGCAACCCGTCCGCGCCTAGTCTATCGGGGTACTCATGATAAGGCTAACTGAGAGTAGGTAAAACAGTTAAAATTTGTATTTGTAATCTTGATTTAATAGCGAGAGAGAGAGAGAGAGAGAAAATACAACAATAAAAGGTTTTTAATTTTGTTTTAAACTAAGGTGAAGGGCAGTGTTGCCAGTGAAATTTCGAGAAAGATACATTTTTTTCCGAAAAGATACATTTTGAAAAAAAAAAAATTGAAAATAAATTTTTAATATTTATTAACATAACATTTTTTTATATTTATAAAAATGAATTAATATATCATTTTCTTTACAATATTCATAAAATATGAAATTAAAATGTTATGTTAATAAATGTTAAAAATATCTGTGTTTTATTTAAAATTTAAAAATTGCGTTCTAGGGTGTCCCAACTTTATTTATTTAAGTCATAAATATTAGTTATGTAATTTTTAAAAATACAGTAAGCTAACTTTAAAATTAATTATATGTAACTATCTTTGGATGTTATTCAAACAAATTCATTTTTTCGTTTGTACTGGGGGGTTACTGCGTATTTCGATTCAAAGCAAAAGCTTTCGAAATACAATGTAAAAAGTATACAAATTCGAATGATTTTCTTTTCGAATCGAAATACGCTGTAACCCCCCTGATTTGTTTTAAAACTTCAATATAAAATGATTGGCAATTTTTTTAGTAAATCATATTTCTTATGCTGATCTTCTATTAGGGTAGCAAGCGAAGTATGAGCTAAAACACCTGAATAAATTTTTTCAATTGGTAAACAATAATTTGGATTTGAAAATTCTATTTTCAAAGCATCTGTTGCCTTTACATAGTTAAATTCTAAATAGTTGCTAGCAATTCTTTTAATTAATTTTTCAACTTCAGATTGCAAAAGGAGTAGACGAGGCTTTTCCGCCTGGAATATTAGATTAAAATCGTTTAAAAATTCCAAAGTGTATGACATAAATTCCAAATAAATTTTTGTAATGTCATTACTCAAAAAAATATTTTATATTTGTACATTTTTCGTAAAGATTCAAAAGATACGAAAAATGTCAGGATTATACATGGTACCTGAAGTCATCAAAAGATACGAAAAATGTATCTTTCGTATCCTAATGGCAACACTGGTGAAGGGTATGCTTATAAGATTTGGCTCAGCCGATTGTAGCACTCTTACTTGTTTGATCCTATAATTATTGAAGTATTAGTTACATTATCAGTGTAATTGATATACAATCTTTAAAATACACATTATATCTAGTCAAGTGCAAAAACATTATTTCCTTTAATATATCCAAAACATTTCTAAAATATTGCATTGTATTTTATATACGAGTATGTATATAATTGAGACGAATATATATAGCAGCTTATTTCCCCTAGTTGCACCGCAAGTTAAAGCAAAACACAACAAAACATTTATTTATTAAAAGTCCACATAAATAAAGATATTAAGTGTAATTTATAATTAAGAGACTTATGGCTAAATTCACAGTCTTTAGTTAGCTAATGGCAAAGGCTTAACTAATGATTCTTTATTCGCAATGTTTAGTTTGCCATAAGAATAACAAGTAATAGTTAAACAGTAGTTAGTATTTTAGTTTACCAATGGTTAACTTATGACTGCGAATTCGGCCATTAGTGTTGTGTTTATCAAAGTACGGGTGGTAGTACCAATTGAATAAATACATTTTATGACATGATACTTATGTTATTTTAAATTTTTAGATTAACTACGTCATCATTATTATTGATTTTTTTTTTGCATTAATTAATGTGTTCAAAGTAAAAATCGCAAATAATATTCATAAATATAGAAAAACTTTAGTAGTAAAGATAAAAATTAATAATTGCAAAAAAAAAATAAATTTTTATCTCAAACTCAAATTAAAATTCTCATTTATCATTTTTAATCAAAAATTTAAAATATAGTGACAAAATGAAGGTGAATGACAAACAACAATTCGACAAATCCGCCAGTATGCATTCATTTTTTTTTAATCAGCTTCATAAATTGATTTTTTATATCTAAAATACGATTGGGTGAAAGATTGTTAATTGATTTTATTTTGTTTTTTTTTCTCGGAAATTTATTTATTTTTGTTTAAAACTTGTGTTGATTAAATTTAACAAATAAACAAAACAGCTTGTTTTAAATCAAATAAGTGCTTAATAATACAGCAATAAATAGTTGGCCATTTAAATGAGTTTCAGTATTTTTAAACTTTTTTTGCATAATTTTAAATTACATATGCAAATTATTTACTTCTAATTCATTTATGACACATATTTGAAATTAGTTTTGATTGAAGTTGAGATAAATTTTAATTTTTTGCAATTTAAATTTTCTGTTAAATATTCAAACTACATAGCTGTAAAGAATTTTCAATCAATTTAAAATTAAACAAACAGGAGTGCTATATTCGGCTATGCCGAATCTTATATACCCTTCTTCACCTTTGTTGTGGATGCATAATTATATTATGCATAATTATGTTGATAAACACGCCATCTGTTGATGAATTTGTTCGTAACAATATTAATACACTTTGTTTGATCAACACCATCTGTTGGTGAATTTGTTCGTAACAATATTAATACACTTTGTTTGATCAACGCCATCTGTTGATGAAATTATTCGTAACAATATTAATACACTTGGTTTTTTTGATGAAATTTTCAGAGGTTGTCTCGGATTTTTGCTTATATCTCCGTTATTTATGAACGAATTTTGCTGATTTTAAATAGCAAACTTCTTGAAAGCATGTCTGACAGAATTATTGAAGATTTGGATCCCGAAGATATCTGGGGACTTCAGAAAATTGATTTCAACAGCCAGACAGACAGACGGACATGGCTTAATAGACTCCGCTATCTATAAGGATCCAGAATATATATATTTTATAGGGTCGGTAAATTATATTGTGGAAATTACAAACGGAATGACAAACTTATATACATAAACCCTTCTTATGAAGGTGAAGGGTATAAAAAGGATTAACAATAGCGTTTTTAATAACTTTTAAAACACATATCTTTTAAAAAAAAAAAATAAAAATTTTCATAAAAAATTAAATTAATAAAATTAATAAAATGCAACAATAACTAAATAAAACTTAATAATTTTTAAAGCTTTTTTTTCAGGTTTCCTATTCTACATAATCAGGTATGTGATGTAAAACGATAACGATAACGAGTGAGTTTTAGAAGTTTATTTTTTTCGTAATATTTCTGTATTAAAACAGTTTTATCTGACAAAATATAAAGATAATTTGCTATTAAAGAGAATCTTAAAACAAAAATTTTAAAAATTTAATTAGAAATACTTTAAAATGGACTTCAAAAACTCACTCGTTATCGTTTTCCATCACATACATGAATATCTATTTTCGATTGCAAAAAAAAATAACTTTTTTACTTGAAAAAATTATAAAATATTTCTCCTAAAAATTAGTAGGCAAAATAGTTTTGCGATACACTGTATGTATGTATTTATGTTAAAAATAAAAACTAAATAGTTTAATAAAATATATTGAAACATTAAATTTTTCTTCAATTCAAATCTATTACAAAAAAAAATATAGTATACATTCTAATTGAACATTTAGCCCCATTTTCACCAAGTCTAGTTATTTTTTAAACTAAAGTTATTCTGTCTGTTAAAACGTTTTTTCATACAAAAATTATTTTAGCTGTGAGTATAACTTCAAGTTAAAAATAACTAGACTTGATTAAAATAGGGGTTAATCATTCATAAAATTGCATTATAAATTAATTCAACATGTATAAATTTAATTAATTTTGAAGAAGTTAAAAAGACACAAAATTCTTTATATTTTTTATTCTGAACATAAAATATAAAGAACATCTTAAAATAAATAACTAATGAGATATTTCTGTTACAGATTTAGTCAGACCAAGATATAGAGTGTATTACGTTTGAAGAAGTTCTTATCTAGTCCGAAATATAAGTATATTTATTCTTCGTGAGATACTGGAAACAATATTCAAATAAAATCACTGAAAACTAAGTACCCAACGATAAATGTGTAACAAAATAAAGTACATATAATTTTGCAGGTTTCAGGTAAATATTTTACACTACTAAGAAATGCAATAAGTCATGTAAATACATACAGTGTGTCACACAAGTCACACAACTAAATTGTTTACTCTTTTCAAGAGAAATTTGTTTTTCATTCCAACATAAAATTGTACAGGTAAATATATTTTTTCTTTTTTGCAGTTAATAGTAGGCATTACATATGTAAATTGGGAAAATTTAGAAAATTGTAACAATGCCCTTTTTTATTTAGTTGTTGTTGCATTGTATTGTAAATTGCAGGTTATAAAAGTAATTTGCATTTGAAAATCCCAGTTAATATTGTTGGGGTTTTGGTGTTTTTCTCAATTGTTTTTGTATTTTCTTTTTTTTTGGTATTTTTTAATTGTTATTAGAAATAATTTTGTCCCTATTATGAAAAGGTATGAAGATCTTTGCGTTAAAAAGGCCGAAAGCAAAATAATTTATCATTTCCGAAGGAAAAATTATTTTACAGTTTTTAAACTTGAAGATGTATGTTGTCAAGTAGTCTACAATTTAATAAATTGGTCTATAGTCGCGGAAGCATTTGAAATCTACCACAGAATGGTTATCCAAAATAATTAAATGCAGGGAAGGAAAGACTAATACCCATGGAAAATCGCTTAAACCTACATTTATTTCGTCCAGATTTTAACGACCAACTAAGAAGAACACTATATATCAATGTAAACAACGAAAAAATCCACAGGGTGTTGACTGTTTTGGAAGTTAAATGATTGATGTGCCAATGTGTTTATGTAGGATCTAGTGAAAGCAAATAAAGCTTTAAATATAACAATATAAAATCCACAGTTAATTATAAAGATGATCTCTACCAATGGAGTTGATAATCTTGTATATTGTATACTGATGATATTATTGATCAACATGTATATTGGCACATTCCGAAAGCAAATTGTAACTCCAAAGATGAAAATGGATTTACAATGAAATTTTGTTATTTTTAACACGGGAGTTTTTTTCCTTTTTCCCATTTTTCCTATTCAAAATCAATGGTAAAAAAAAATAAAAAGGGAAAAAACTCACGCGGCTTTTTAATCATGATTGGGCCGTATAATGATCCGAAATACACAGCTTTAAATGTTAAAATTTAGCTTCTGTACAGAACCAAACACTTGCAAACATCTCCTCAATGCTCGGAGCTGAGTCCGATATAAATCGTAGAGGTACAATATATTTTTCTCTCAGACATGTTTAATTATTTTTCTTTCGGCATATTCAACACAAATTCCATGAAAAATTAAAAAAAAAAATACTAAAAAACTGAACAGAATTTAAAAAGTGCAAAATACTTTTGTGTGTAATGATGCAAATTACATACTTAAATGGAACAATAACTAAATAAAAACAAGTAAGAAAGTATAGTCGGTCAAGCCCGACCATATAATACCCTACAACCAGTATATGTATAAAACAGTTTTTTCAGAAATGGGCGTTACATGGGATATATAACCTATTATGGACCGATCATCTAAAAATTTAGTGTCATGATTTCTGTGAATATAAATATTGTGTATGTTAAACTTTATCTCCATATAAATACTTTTAAAAGATTTATGGAGGTTAAAGTTAATTACGGAAAGGGTCTTATATGGGAGTTTCGACTAATTACGGACCGACCATTATAAAATTAGGTGTCATCATTTATGTATATAAATTGTGTCGAATTTTATTTGATTACCAACATTCTTAAGAAATTTATGATCGTTAAAGTGATTTTCGGAAGTGGGCCTTATATGGGAGCTACCACTAATTATGGACCGATCACAATAAAATTGTACGGTATTGTTTGCATATATATGATATATATTTGTGTTAAATATTATTTGGATACCAACATTTTTGAGTGAGTTATACTCTTTAAAGTGATTTTCGGAAGTGGGCCTTATATGGGAGCTACGACTAATTATGGACCGATCTGCACAAAATTTGTAGATGTGATTTGGCTTCATCAACCACTCATTTGTGATGAAATTTGTTTGGTTCTTTGCATAATTCAAACATTTATGATCGGTAAACCCCAATTTCGGGAGGACTTTTGTATGGGGGCCAGGTGAAATAATGGACCGATTTTCACCAGTTTCAATCCCATCCGTCCTTGGGTCAAAAAAATGTCACTTAGCAAATTTTATCAAAATATCTTGAAAATTGCGACCTGTACTCTGCGCACAAGCTTTACATGGACAGCCAGCCAGACGGACGGAAATCGTTAAATCGACTCAGAAAGTGATTCTGAGCCGATCGGTATACTTTAAGGTGGGTGTTGGACCAGTATTTCTGGGCGTTACAAACATATGCACAAATCCAATATACCCTCCCCACTACGGTGGTGTAGGGTATAATTAATAATTTTGTACAGTTTTTTGGGCTTTCCTACTCTACATAATATCTATTTTCGATTGCAAAAATAAGTAATTTTTTAAACTGATTTTTTCAATTTTATGTATGAATTAAAATCAAATTTCTTCTAAAAATGAATAGGCAAAATAGTTTTGCGATACACTGTACGAGTATGTAAGTAGGTAATATAAACTTACCAAACCATCACTGCCATTAACTTCAATGGCAGTTTTAAGACGCTGTGATAATTGTTCCAAAAGTCGGTCGTATTTCGTATTTAATAAATCCAAACGTTGGCTGTAATACAGGGTGGCACCGGGATCACTTTCTAGCGGACGCAAGTCTCGTCGTGGTGGCGCAAATGATGGCCGCACCTCCATTAACCAGTCGATGAAGCGCAGACATTTACCATCGTAAATCTTTGCATTTGCATTTAAATTGATGTATGTTTGTTTGTTTGTTTGGTTGGTTGGTTGTTTTGTTAAGTTATATAATGTTAAGTTTTGTTAGGTTAGTAAGTAATATCATTATAAAAGTACAGATAAGTTATTAAAATGTTTATTGTTTATAAGTAGAATATTGTAGATGTTGTGAGAAGAAGATAATTTCCATTTATATTTAGTGCTTTTTATTGAGTTTGTTTTCGTTTTAATTTTATTAATATTAATTTTCAGTATTTTAATTTAATTTTAAATTCAAAGTTATTAACGCACCGAAAACCAGAGTTTAGATATGGTTTGTTATATTTGTTTAAAATAAAATTTGATGTTTGGTTTGTTTAAATAAAAAAGCATTAAATATACCTTTATTAGACAAAGGTTTAAATGTTCTTACCCAAAGCATTTAAAACCGTTATCAAACAATTTCTAATTCAACAATGTTTTTTCGAAAAGTTCAGGGACAGTCAGATAGAGAAAAAGAGAGGAAAAGAAGAAATAATTCAATGTATGTTTGATCATTTACCTTTGCTTCTCTTATAAGTTTTCCTCCAGCCAAGTTGACATTTTCGATTTTAGGTTTTCGTTCGATAGCAGCTCCCAGCAATTTCTTGAGTTGTTAAAGTTTTTAATTTTTTTTTTAATTGTTTAAAAAACATTAGAAGGTGAAGGAGAAGTAGTAGTATAAGTTGAAGTTGATTGTTGTTGTTGGTGACCATGGAACCCATGGTTTGTTTAATTTAAGGAGTTTTAAATTTTTTGTTTTGATTTAATAAGTGTGTATTGATTTTTTGGTAATATTGTTTTTTTTTGTGTTTTTGAGTTTGTGGAGTGAAAAATACAAAAAATTAGACAAAAATACAATTAGTTTAAACTTTGACTACAATTGTTTAGTACAACTTAAGACTAAAACAGAGCAACAATTAATACAAAATTATAAATTATTTTCAATACAAAACAAATAACTACATAAATTCAACTACACAAAAATTAAATATAATTTACGTGTTTTATTCGTGTAGGGAGGGAGAAGAATACCGATTTTGAATATTATTTTCATAATTTGTAGGATTCAAGTGTTTGTATGTGTACAGTGTATGTGTAAAATAGTGTGTAAGTTTTTATCAAATATATAAATTATTATTATAAATAAATATTTGGCTTTTTGGTGTATTGTTTCCGATACGGTTTTACATGTAAAACAATTTGACCATCTAAATTTAGTTCAAATCAGATTTTTAAAAAAGTATATACATAAAATAATACAATTATTGTAAAACTACCACCCCTACCCAAAAGATTCAAACTGCTACTTTTTATAAGTATTTTTTATACATACGAAACTACATACAAAATCCTTTAAAAATAATTAATTAAATAGACAAAACACAAATGGTTCACAGTAAAACACAAAACGAAACAAAGAAAAACTTCTATATTAAATAAAATAAACGAATATATAGTAAGAAACACATACATAATCTTAAATTTGCTTTTTCCCACACTAATTGTCCAACACCAATTTCAAGGAACAAAAAACTACAATATAAATTCTATATAACAAGAATTGAATATATACTTTGTGTTTTTTATTATTTTCTAATCAAATCATCAAATCAAATAGATTGGTCCCTTCAAAGGTGAAAATCGAAATTCATACTATAAGTCTACATAAAAAAGAAACTGGTAATTCGAAAAATATAGAAAAGAAGAATTTGAATTTTGAATCTCCTAAAACTAAAAAGTTTAACTTTATGTTGAATTTTCTAATTAAATTGAAAACTATAAATATTTAGATCTAAAAAGTAGTACTTAAAACAATAGATAAAATTTAAATAAAGTTTACTTTGTTATAAAATATTGATTAAATTTTGTTTAAAACTTACGTCCAATTCATAAGCCGAAGTTGCTGTCGGCATGGCTGCCACCTTATCAATAGTGCCATCCACCCATGATTCTTCAACCTGTAGCGGTAATTGGAGATTCTTCATAAGGCCTATGGCATTCTCGCATGAGCGCATTCTAAAAATACACAATTAAAACGAAATAATGAGAAAATTATCGTAAAACTAAAGAAGCGTGAACATAATAAACATATTGACAATAAAGAAAACGATGATACTTTTAAGGTGTTTCATTAGTTCACTTGCAAATAAAGGTGTCATTACGAAAATGTTAGTGTTCTTCCAATCATGTTCGATCGAAATCAATCAAGTGTAAAAATATCACATGAGTGATAGTGGAGTGATAATTGATATAAATTTAGGCTTGCTAATCAACACGTGTTTAGAATAAATCAGTTGTTTAAACTTGAATTGATTTATCAATGTCTTACAGAATTAAGATATTAAAATATGAAAAATAAAATAGTAAAATTATATTAGGATAATTTATATTAATGGAGTGAGTAATTTTAAAGTAAAGTTTTTCCAAAAAAAAAAATAAAATAAATTAAGATACCTTTCAGCTAATTGATTACAAATGGTACTCCATCGTGTATTCAATCGTTCAACATTGGTGTGGAGACGTTTCAGATCATTTAAAACTTTTGTGGGTACACCCATACGTCCCAATTGATCGGCAGCATCTGTCATTTTATCCATTTGTGGCTGCTGTTGCGTTATCAAATCTTGCATATGTGTTAGCTGTTTAAATACCATTTCTAAGCCTTCGGGTGTAGATGGTAGATCTTGATGTCTAGCAAGTTGATTTTCAATTTCCGATATGAAATGCTCATTGTCCTCTAGACCAGCCAAAGATGCTTCTAATAATTTCAAACGATCTTTGTGCAAATTACTCAAGGTATTAAGCTCCTTCCACAATATCAATAAATTATCCAAACTCTTTTTAAGAGCTGGCGTTTTTAAGGCAATTGTGCGGAAGGTTTCTTGCAGATGCTGCAATTCTGGATCCAATAACTGTAGGCGGCGTTCATAATCGGAGTGAATTTCTAAAATATGTTCCAATGAATCTAAATCACGGGGCAAAGGAGCACTTATTATTTGCTCCAATTCTCTTGCCATGTCTTCCAATTTGCCCTTGATGGCAATACACTCTTCAGTAAAGATGCGACTGGCTTGTTTACTTTCCTCTGAAAAAATTAATTAAATTTTTATTTAATTTACATATGTATATGTACAACATCCTTTCACAATATATTTATAAAACTTTAGATTATTAAGAGGATTTGTTACATTCAAAGGCTATCTGTACCTCTTGTTTTACGGCTGGCAAATAAATTTTTCATGTTTTTGTTTTATAATTTCTTTGGAAAATAGTAGTGTTTTTTCTTACAGATCTATAATTGAACTGACTAACATTTCGGCATGAAAATAATGGCAACTTTGGATGTTTGTTATATGTACGTTAAAATCTTAGGATTGAGAACAGATGTTTCGTAAGTTTTTCTTTTATTCTTTAATTAAGGCATTAATTGAATTGCCATTCTCGCTTAATAAACCCACATCGTCACATTGCCTTAAGTGTCTAGTACAATGGAATGAGAAAACTAAGTGCGTGCAAAAGTAGCGTTCAAATAATATAAAAAATCTAAACACCCACAGGGGTATTATAGATTTAATTGAAATTTATGCAGTTTGAAAACTATATATGTGCATACATATATACGCATTATTTTAATCATGTACAAATCAATACAATAATTACCTTCTGCTCTGGCACGTTTTTCAAATTCGTCAAATAATCGGTTGACTTCATCCATTTCACGTTTTAAACGTCTTAGTTGTGGATCATTTGGATCACCTTCGCTAAGCAATTTATCCGCATCGTCATTTAAAGCGCGACGTATAGCAGTTCTTTGTTCAGGACCCATGGCCAAAAATTGATCAAAGTCCCAACCCTTGACAACACGGATAGTGGCAAAGATCATATTTTGTCTAAGGCGCAAGTGCTTCTTTTGCCATAGACTGACGGAGCGATCAAACAATCTTTTAAGTCTTTCAGCAGCATCAATGGCCTCCTTGTCCGGTGGCGGCATTAAAAGGCAAGCACTTGGCACCAAACCTTCTTGGCCCTTCGAGGTGCGTATACGCCATTTTACACGACCCGAGTTATCCAACAATGTACACGTCTCTCCTTTATCTACTTGCAACTGACCTTGCTGATTGTATGCACATATTGCTTGGACGGCACTCTGACGATTGACTGGTTGACGGCGCTTATTTAAAGGTACTATAGTTTGAGCTCTATGCTGTAAGTTAGCAACTGTTTCACCAAACGCATTTAATTCTTCGCGTAAATCTTGCATTCCTCTCAGCAGAGCTTCTCCTTGATCCAAACCAAAATCAGACTTGGAATATTCACTATTCAGAATCTCATCACGTTTGCTCAGCCATTGCTCGGCATCTTTTATTTCTGCAAAGAACTGATGATATTCTGTGGCATGTTTTAAATGGACCTCCAGACACAGGGTCAATTGCAAGAGCCATGCCCATTGTTGCTGCAAAATAGTCAAATGACCATCAATACATTTCGATGCAGGATGTTGTTGATTCAACAATGTTTCTCCTCGATCCAATATGGTGCCAAAATGTAATTCGCGCTTTTCTAATTCAGACATCAGATTCTGTAAAATAAAATTTGTAATTAATTATCATTTAGAAAGTAACACGTTCTAATTAAAGTTGGAATTAATAAAAAAGCAAATTATTTTAAGATCGAAATATTATAAAAATTTATTTTAAGCGCATGCGAAGGCATATTTTATAAAAAACATATACATATGTATGTAAAAATGAGAATAGGATATACAAACATTTAAATGCAAATTCTGGTATGAAAATAAAATTGAAGCAAGTCAAAAATTTTATGAACAAAAATGCAAATTTACTGTTAATAATTGTAAATAATTAATAGATTTAAAACAAATTACAAATATGCTTGAATATAAAATAACACTCAAAATCAAATTCAAAGGTTTGAAAATTTGTGAATAATTGTCTTTCAAAGCTTTCCGAATACAATGCTTTTATTACTGTTTATTCTTTCTTGGCTATAATTTCAATACGAGTTTGTACCCAGACCGAAAAATGCAATCATTTAAACGTCATTTTGATGTTGATAAATCTAATTACCACACTATGCTGCTGGTCAGATTTACGATATATGTAGTCAAAATATTGAAATTATATAGCCAAAAATTCATCATACGAATATATAAATTAACACATTTTAGCAACCGGAATCGTGCAAATACTTCACGGGAATATTAAATATTCACCTTGATTAGACGTTGATAAATTGAAAAATTTAATAGTTTTAATATTACACATTTAAACCATATACGAGTAAAACATTTATCCAGAATCAATTGCTTACATTTTTAAATTAAATGCCAGAGAGAATATTTTCCTTAATATGTTTTTTTTTTTCATTTCACAACACAGTACAAAGGCTTTGAAATACATAGATTATCACAATTAGCAATTCTTTTGATACTTATGCAAAAGTAAAAGAAATTCAGGACTGTCATCAGGATTTTTATATGAACGATTGTGGTTTTGTATAGTTTTAAATCTTGTGTAGCAATAAGTACATAAATATATGTATGCAGATGATTATGACATAGAAATTTAAAATCATAAATAACAACATATACAGTATTTAAAGTAAAAAAACATATACCATCCATTTAAATGTTTTAAACAAACATTGAGTAGAAATATTATACATTGTTGCACTTGGTAACAGTTCGATCTTAAAAAAAAAACAATCAACAAAACATAAACCAATTTTCAAACAAAATCGTTTAACAAGCAATTGAAAAGGGATGCTGGGAATATAATTTTTAATAAACAAATTTCATTGTTCATAATCTCACCTCATCTCCATTACCAAATGCACGCTTGTCAATTTAAACATGTATAAAGCAAAGACATAAAAAATCAGTCAATTGTAGCTTACATTTCAAATAATATTGTTTATGTGTATAGGTAGGTATGTGTGTATGTATATACAATAGAAATAGGTATATAAGTGTGTTCATAGCAATAACTTATTTACATATGTATATAGCTTACACTACACATCCGCATTCATACATAAAGTATATTTAGAGGATTGGAAAGTATGGTCAGGCAGAACTAAACTTACCTCATAATATCTGTGCACAGAGGGCAAATCCAGGTGTTTGTCTGCCCAATCGCGAGTTATTTCGATCTGTTCCTTCTCGTTTAACCATTGCAATTCGGCTGATGCTTGGGCCAAGAAATGTTGCAATGAATCCAAGTCGGATAGACGTTTAGTGGAGGTACTCAATAGTTCGGCATAGATTTTTTGCAATTGATTTAGACGTTGTTGATACAGATTCAATTCATCGCCAGAGAATTTCGTTTGTTGACGTTCGTCGTTGAGTATATTACTGTGGAATTGGTCGATGATTTTGTGTTCACGTTGTTGACGATCGAGTTCTTCTTTGACGGATGGCAAATCGGAACCATAGTCGGCGGCAAGAAGTTGTTTCAATTTGTTTTGGCACCATTCGATGTGTTGTTGTAAATCTTTGAAATGAGGATTTGTTTCGATTTGTCGCGATTCTACGACAACGCGCTTTTGGCGAGTCAAAGTTGTTTCCTGGACGGGGTATTTGAGGTCAGGCAATTTCTGCACAAGATTTGTATGGAATGTAGTTCGAAGTTGAGCCCATCGTTGATGTAGTTTATTTACTTTTTTATGCAGTTCGGCCACATGAGGATAACGACCTTCATTGAGGACATGACAATCTTGATTCATGTCTTGTATAGGTTCCTCCAAATGTCGAATTTCAGTTTCTAACGATTCGACAATATTCTTGGCGTCCACTGGATGCAAACGGTCGATACGTCTGGCCTCTTCATTAATGCGATTTTCCAGGTCACTTAGTTTCACATCGACGTGCTTTATTTCACGTTCAACTTTATCGGCAAGACGTTGCAAACGTTCCAGACGATCGATTTCTTGTTGCAATATTATTTCACGATCTTGCAGGGCGGTCTGCATTCTATACCAGGCCTTTTCAATGGCCTCGGGACGTAATTCCGTTTCTACATCAATTTCACCGATGCTTTCAAAGTACCGCTCAAGTTCTTTGTAAATTTGTATCAATTTGGATTTTTCTCGCTTACGAACGGAGACTTCCTCGTTGCGGAAGTGCTGCAGATCGCTAAGCAAACGTTTCAATTCAATCAATGTGGGCGGGAAAGAACGTTCCTGCAAATAGGCGGTCTTTTCGCGACACCAATAGATGAACTGTTGAGCCAAGTCACGATATTCGTGAACACGACGTTGTGACTCCATGTCAAAGAGAGGATGAATAGCAGGTGGTTCGGGGAACACATCATACAAAGATGATATGTAAGTAATTAATGACTTCTCATCGGGTTCGTTTGTGTCAACATCTAAGAGAAGGATTTTGTAAATGTGAAAGTTTTTTTTTAGTTTTTTCTTAACGAAAATCGATATTAAATCTCTTACCTTCTGGGTCTAATAGCCGTGTAACACCATATTCTTTTTCAACAATATGGAAGGCATTCTCCAAGCGTTCTCTTGGTCGATCGTTTCTTGCCTTTCGCCAGTCAAGCAAGTCCGGTCGATTACGATGTACAAGTGCTGAGAATGCCAAACCATCGCGCCATGATGTGGTAAAATCATTCACACGAACTCCCGGATACCGAGCAGTAGAGCGACGGGCCCAACGCAAAAGTGCCTCACGTGCAGATACATTGTCCTCTTTGCCAACAACAATATCGGAGATCTGTTGATGGAAAAAGTAAAATATTTATATTATCAATATAATAAACTACATAGGTTTCAGAATGTTTACGATTATTTTTATTTTTTATAGAGGTATAAGTGCTCTATAACATCTTAATTATAAGTTTCAAACAATCTGGAAGTCTTCATTGAGCTTTTAGAAAACAAATTCACAATTCTATTTAAACATTTGTTATAATATTTGGGCAATATTCATTTAATATATATAAGAAGAGACTTTAATCTTTAACGAAAGCTTATTTAACGTAAGTAAAACCAACTAGCTATTATTGCATTATTGTGATTTATGATCGTTTTATTAAATTTGCTTTAATTTCCTTCTTTTTTTTTAACTAAAATACCTTAGTGCGTTGAGTTTTTATTGAAGTAGAATATGCGGGTTCTATTGCTGGCACAATGGTGCTTTTGGGTAAGGTATGGCGATATTCCAAATCAGAACTACGCAACATTTTAGCGGGTGGCAATAAATCTTCTGGAGGTAATTGTTGCTCTTCCGCACGACTTAAGGTTGTGACTTTACGCACTATATGAGTGGTAATTCGGCGATGTCCACTGGGCCCTCGTTGCGATGTCTTGGTACTCTCAACACTTGAGCCAAGTACCTCAGTGGAAATGTGTTTGTTACGTGTCACTTGTTGATACGATTCGTGCAACTCATGATGTTGGCCACCTACTGCTCCGGACGTCAGATCAACATCTGGTGTACGAGAGCTGCCATTACGAATGCTATTACGCAAAACTAGCGAACGATCATACGAAATACGTTCCTGTGGTGTAGCCGAGACAGGAGCTACACCCGGATAATCGGTAATAACTGCTTCAATGGTCTTTTGATGTTTAAATTGATGCTGGTAGACAGCGTTTTGCCCGTCAATATTTGTGGTTATGGGTGGCCCACGAGAGGGTACTAAAGCTGAAGTTGTGCCCTGAGCCTGGCCACGTTTCTTCATCAGCGACGATGAAGTTATGGAGGTTCTGGAATGCATTGCACTTTAGTAATTGCACAAATTTTCCTCTTTAGCTGCTGTAGAGCCTCCTATTAAAACTAAACGTTTTTGCACCTTTCCTAAGTGTTTATCAATTTTGTACACACACTTTAATATTTAATATTCTTAATTCGTTTTCGTTTAAATTATACAGTTCGTTTCGTTGTCTTTATTTAAGTTTAACCAAATCGGGTCTTTTCTTTCTAAATATATGGGAATTTGAAGAGTCTTTTTCATTGCTTTCGGAATGGTGCTTAAAATTTTCATTTATACACACATACGAACGAGTACGTTAATTTTGCACAAGAATTCAATTAATTAATTTACACTATTGCTGGTCAGTTATTTTCAAATCAAGCCAAGCCAAACCGGATGTTTAGTGTGTTGGGCTGGACTGACGGACAGACAAAGCTGTCGGCATATGTACTAAGTAAATTCTGTAGAAATAACAATAAATTGTGGACGTTTGTTGGGGAATTGTAATAGTAATTTAATTCCCTTAATTTCGCTACATCTACAGCTAGCTTTTGAAACAATGACTATGACAACGACGCAAACGAACAGTCAAAAGAATGGTAAAAGACATGATTTCAGCGAAAAAGCGAAAGGAAATCTTGAAGAGTTCATTGAAATCATTTGTTTAATTTAATAGAACACTATAACACTTCAGAATAATGAACATAGTGTTTTACAGTACTCATTTATTGTTAGTTTAATTTCTCATAAAAAACGAAAGATTCTTGTGTAGTAGATCCTTAAGGATCGTTAAAATTTATTTTTTACACTCTTTAGTTTAACGTTTTTTTTTTTTTTTTTTTTTTTTTTTATAAAAATTTCGTTTATTTTACAGAGATTTAAATAACATATACTGATATTTTAAATAACTTCTAAACGACTATACTCGGCAATTCTTTCACTGTATTTTGTTTTATATATGTAGATTGAGTTTAATCCTCAGCATGATGTTAGATAAAAACAAATTAAAAAGTAACAACAAAATTAACTATTAACAAATACGAAACTAAATTTTAAGAATTTTTTTGCGATAAAAAAAAACAACGTTAATGCCTGTTTGACCAAAAATAGACAATCGAAAAGTAGCAGAGGCGTTAGTCATTTTGTATTAGCTATTTATCGAATATAGCAATAGAATACAGCGACGGTGACTGACGGCAACTGTAACTTTTAAGTACATACGTACGTACATCGATATTTTTTTGAAGCTTTTGTTTTTTATACAATACGAAATGAATATTTTTTCGAAGATGTATGGTAAAAACTCACATTCTTGTCAAAGTAATATCGATATTTTGTAATAACTACAATCAATATCGCTTAATCTTAAATCAAATTTTATCTGAATAAAGATGGATGCTTATTAGTATTATTCAATACAATTAACAAAATAACATTAAAAATGCCCATAAAGTATTGCCATAAATAGTTAAAACCAGAATTTTGATATGATATAAGCTTTGTTAAATAATTACGAGTGAAACAATTAAACGCCTACTCAATAATGGGACGCCTACTCTTGATTCTATATACTAGGATATAATAATGAAGTGTTCATGTATTAAAAGCATTCCAGCAAACAGATCACAAAAATATTTAGAGTGAAAAAAAAAAACATCAGAATTTATTGATTTGTTTATATATTTTATATTTAATTTGTTTGTCACTAAACACAATTTAATAATAGATTTTAATAAAGCCGTTTGTTTGTGCGCTTGAAAGCACACTTTCATTTTACTTTCAATTTGCTCCCGCTACTGTCCCTCCTACCGAATTGTAATTAGAATGTGGTCGCCAAACATCAATAAATTGAATAATAAGTTAAAAGATCTGAATAGAGCATTAAATCAAACAGTTCAATGCAATTTTATTGTTCACCTGTAGCCGTATTACGCACATACGTATTTTGTAAGTTAAAAATATGCAAACAATCGATATACAAAATATTGCATAAAATATGTCTTACACTTAGAAAAAATAATATGAATATCCCAACATAAATTGTGCAGAAGTATGTATGATGTTTACGTTAATTCGTTTTAGAATAACAAGTCTGCTGAGTCAAATCTTATACATATACCCTTAAAATTAAATAAAAATCAAGATTATACTATTGTAGTATAATTTACCTATGCATAGAACTTAGTTTTCGAGATCAGATTGGTTTTAGCATATATCTAAGGCATTTCATTTATGGACCAATTTAGCTGATTTTCAATACCAAAATTCTTATGAATAAATCTGATATTCGGGAATTCTTTTAAAACAGACGAACTACGCTTAATCGACTGCGCACCTATATACATATTGTACCAAATAATAAATGAAGATATGTAATTTTGAAAACACCCATAAAATCTGAAATTGAGGCCACATTGTTTGTGACATTGCGTACTTAATTGATATTAAAGTAGTAATATCTCAATAGATCTATTCAAATACTTATCATTTGAATAAATATTCTGTAATACTGATTTATTCTGCGCTATCTGACTTAAAATCAGTAATTTATGACAACACATATTTGGAATATTTGGTAATGTGGGCGTTGCTAAAATTACAGAATATTTTTAACATTACTTAATAATGTGGAAAAAATCAAATCAAATCAAAAAAAAGTGCGTATATTTTTTTAAAATGTTAATTTTTATTTACATATGTATGTATATATATATATATACATAACATTTTGAACAATTTAAAATCGTTTAAGAAATTATAGTTTTGACAATTTTTTTTGGCATAACTGCAGATTTTGGGGGTTTTATAAGAGCAATCTACCAGGCACTAAGTCACGTGGTGAGTGTAGTACATGGTAATATATTTTACAAGGACGACTGAAAGGTCTCAAGTGTATTTAGGTGTTGGTTTCTTATTTTTCCTTTTTTTCAGTGTACACATTCAATCCATTTACCCTTGAATATTGGTTAAGCACAGACAGATATAAAATCGTAACAAATTAAGAAACAAATCACACTGGATACGAGTATGTGTAAGAATTCTCAACAAAACCTTGTGCTCGTACACAATTGCAAGTGTAAGGGAATGAAATAAGATTTGTTTTAAATTAAAATCAAAATAGGCGCGACGACAATAATTGTCCAACATACTCAAAAGATCTAGTCTAAAGAAAAAATAAAAAATACACTCCATCACAGCCACCCTACCAAGTCACACAAGACAACAAAAATGCAAAAAAAAACACTACTAATGGGTGATGGAATGAATTTTCTTCATTTTAGTGTTGCACTGCATACTTTAGATAAATGGATAGACAACAAATAATGAAATTGCACTCCAACAAACAAAGACACAGACTATCATTCTTTTCACAAAATGAAAACAAAACAGAAGCATATACACAGAGAAAAATTGTGTTAGCAAGGGAAAAGTTGTGTATGGATGAATTAATGGTTATTTGGTTGTTTGGAGGAGACACGCCAGTGATTCCGTTGAGCGAACGGATTTAATAACAATAACAATAACGAACAAGCAAACGAGCGGCACGGAGATGAACAACAGGCGATTTATAACTCTTACTGACATCATCAACAATGTAATGACGACAGACAGACGGCTGACAACAAAAAGGGGAAACGCAAACGCCAAAACACGTACATCTAAACCGCAAATACAAAATATTCACGACAAATTGCACGAGTAGTAATGAAAATCAGAAGCATTCTTTTTTGTTTGCAATTTCAGTGTGTCTTTTTTTTTATTAAGATGGTTTTAAGAACTTTTTTATTTAATAGAATGAATTTAAAAATTTTTGCACTTTAATTAATTTTTTAAATTTGTTTTTATTTTTTTGTTCTTCTTTTCAATGAAATCAAAACAAAAACACGCGAGCGACTGGGATTTTTAAAATTCCACCAAAATAGACGGCTTCTCGACAACGACTAACAACGATCGCCTCTACTAGCAACGTTTAAACTCTGTTGGCCAGGTGTTTGTATTTTGTTTTTTGTTTTTTTTTTTTTTTTTTTTTATTTGTTGGCTGTACACTGAGCGACAATAAAAATCAAAAATATAATAAGGAATTATGAAAAAGAGCGTCAGAAAAGCACGAAAGCGAAACATTCAACAACCAACCAACCAACATATCAACATATTATAAAAGCAGAGGAATCTCTGCTACTACGGTAAATAGACAAGAAACACTGTGCACTGTGCTATGACTACGTACGGTAATACGTAATAAGCCAGCAATCAGCAGTAACGCTCACGTCGTTATGCCAATTTCAATATTTGGCGTATAACGTACTCACGAAGGCGTTAACAGTTGCTGTTCTTTGTGGCTCAAACAAACGTCAAAATAAGAGAATTTTGTTTCTGAATTACATATTTACAAAACCTTGCTCAGTTTATTTTTTAATTTATTTAATTTTGTAAGTCTGTGTGTGTGTGCGTTTGTGTTTTTGTAAATTTGCTGGTTGGCTGATTTAGTGAGACCGGCGTTGGCGGTAGTATATTTGTTGTATGTAGCTTTTATTTGGGAGTTTTCATAGAAACAACATTTACGGCGGCCAACCTCAAGTATACGCCACCACGAAAACTGCTTCAACATTGATAACACCACCAACTACTATAGAAGTACATTGCGAACGATGCGCTAAAAAAGAATTAAGCCTACAATGAATTAAATTCAATTCAAATCTGTTTTATTTAATTCACCTCACCTCGCCAAGGTAAATTCAACATTGCAACATTATATTCTGTCACTGAGCAATTTATTTTCGGAAACTATTTTCTACCCTTACCTGATTCTATTTAGATAACTTGATGAAACTTGTCATAGATATTTCTCAAGCTACATATCGATGGTCTCATGTAGAAAGGCCCTAACTCGCATATTTGAAACTTTACAGGAGAAGGTAAAAACATAATAGAAACTGTAATCTTCAACATGTAACTTTTTTTGTACAACTGCTTATAAAAGCGTTATTTTTTACACTATTGCAATAAATTTTTGTGAGGAGGTGTATTTGCGTTAAATGCATTGGAATCGCAAAAAAAAAAACTAATTTCGAAAAAATAGCGAGTTAGGGCCTTTCTACATGAGACCAACGATATGTTGATAAGTTTGGTATACTATATATGTATACATACATACCTATCGATGGTCTCATGTAGAAAGGCCCTAACTCGCATATTTGAAACTTTACAGGAGAAGGTAAATCTTCAACATGTAACTTTTTTTGTACAACTGCTTATAAAAGCGTTATTTTTTACACTATTGGAATAAATTTTTGTGAGGAGGTGTATTTACGTTAAATGCATTGGAATCTCAAAAAAACTAATTTCGAAAAAATACCGAGTTAGGGCCTTTCTACATGAGACCAACGATATGTACTTATATCCACTGAAAGGTATTTCAAAGAACTTTCCAAAGCAAGTGAAACAGTGATGACTTAATTGGTACTCGTATGTCGAAAAAGAAAATTAATATTCATTCTTTTTAAGGTATGTATGTATACTTTATATTTAGTTCAGAGAAATCAAGTTTTCAAACTGGGGTTCATGGGAAAGGTGGATTTTATTTCGGAAGTAAGGAAACTAAAGACAGAAATCTTTTAATCTTCTGACGTAAGATACTATACTTATGTGGGTATGAATGCATTTTAGTATTTAATTGATGGGTTGCATGTACATATGTATGTACATATGTTTATTGGGGTTATTGTTGCTGAAATAAGGCAATATTGCCGGTTATGGGTTGTTGATTTTGCTATGACTGCATGCCAGGCACTGCGCTACTATTGTATTCCCACATTATTGTAATCATCAAAATATTTGTTGAGGCATCAACAGCAGCAGCCACAGGTTGTTGTCGTTTAAAAACAAGTGCCCTTAAATTAATGCAATACGAATTCAAATGCTTTATATTATGTATTTATTTTTGGAATATAAACATACTCGTATGTACGTTTATATCAAATTAATAGTCGCAGCAACGCCAACACTTTTTAATAATGTTGTCAGCAGATCATAAACTGTACATACATTTATTGCTGCTGTTGTTGGATCAAAAAATGACATTGAATCTTAAGACATTTTGAATAATAAAACCAAAATGTAACAAATTTAACAACTTGAAACAGCCAAAAACATTTTAATTCTCACTCG
Source organism: Bellardia pandia (assembly GCA_916048285.2). Taxonomy (NCBI): domain Eukaryota; kingdom Metazoa; phylum Arthropoda; class Insecta; order Diptera; family Calliphoridae; genus Bellardia; species Bellardia pandia. The sequence goes on from OU696533.1 coordinate 69,770,793, forward strand.
GTTTCTTTTTACACACATCGACGACTCACATTAACTACACAAGTTTTATGTTCTTTTACTGAATTATGTGTATTTCTTTAACCAAAATGAAAGAAACAAAAAATAACAACAAAGGGTTATTAACTTGGTTTGTAATCGCGCAAACAACGCACTTTAGGTTTTAATAAAAAGGCAAATTAAAAGACACAAATTGTAGTTATGTTGTAGGAAGGTTACCTCATCATACAGAAAAACTAAGTTTTATGAAATTCAACAGTTTTATTTTAAGTTAACGCAATGTACACTGTAAAAAATACATAGTTTTATTGAGTCTCCAGTAGGTATACGAGTAAGAACGAACCATATTTGAACATTTTACCAGAAATTAAATAGAAATCGTGATCCATTTCGAAAATTCAAATTTAATGGGCGCATGTTTATTATCATTTGTAAGAACATTCTTTGGTATTTATTTGTTGAAGATTATATCTATCAATAAATAGCTAAATAGCTTCAGTAACTGGTGCAGTGTAAACCTAATTGAACTCAATCTTAAAAAGTGTAAATCTATGACTTTCTCTAGGTATTCTCCATTAACCAGTGATTACTTTATTAAGGGCGTTAAGTTAGATACAGTTGACTCATTTTTGGATCTTGGAATTCTTTTCGATATGAGACTTAAATTCAATTCACACATTATAATGACTAGTATTAAGGCTAATGGTGTGTTAAGCTTTATAAAACGTTGGGCAAAGGAATTTAATGATCAGGCCAATATTTGAATACGGGTCTGTAATATGGGATCCTCAATATAACGTTTATATAAAAAAATTGGAATCTGTACAAAAACAATTCTTGCTGTTTTGTCTTCGTAACTTGAGATGGAATCCTAATATTAACCTGCCGACCTATCGCTTATAAGCCTGCCAACATTAAAAAGTCGAAGGATTGCCTTCAACATTGCATTCTTTATAAATTTAATTCATGGTAAAATAGATTCCATTTGTCTTCATGATAAAATTAGCATCAATATACCTAACAGGCAACTTAGATCATATGAGCCAGTTTATTTAAGTTTTCACAGATCAAATTATTGCCACTATTGTGGTTCACAACTTTTTTAATAATTTGGTCGTCTTTCATAAATCGGTATTGCCATTCACAACTTAAATGTAGTAGAGTTAATGTAGAGTTAAAGTCGGGTTGACTGACAGACGACCAAACTTAGTTGAGTTGAGAACGGCAATAGGGGCATATATTAACTTCGATCAATTACGTAGAATCTCTGATGAAGTGAACCAATTCTACAATCTAATAGATTTATCTGATTCTGTTGATAGTTCCAAGAGAAAGCTTATTATGTTTTTAAACTCAAATGACTATACTTATAACTGTATTTAATAGATTTTTATTTAATATTATTATTGTTTAATATGTTATGTTATTATTGTTTAATGTCTGTATAAAATGTGTAAAATGTTCAAAATTGCTCAGCTGTTACCACATTGTAGCAGATTAAATAAATAAATAAAAAAAAATGCTACGTCGCAGATGGTCTATCCATTGAGTCCAATTTTCGATGACTCGTTCGAACATTTCGACTAGTAACTGGCGAATGACACGCGTGATGTTTTCCTCCAAGACCTGAATCGAAGCGGATACACTTTAGACTTTACAGGAAAAAGTATAACGGTGTGATATCACACGATATTGGTGGCCAATCGACCGGCCCAAAACGTGAAATTATGTGCTCACCGAAGTGTTCTCTCAATAAATCCATTGATTGATGCGATGTGTGGAAAGTGGCGCCGTCTTGCTGAAACCAAATGTCGCCGAGATCACGAGCTTCAATTTCAGGCTTTAAATAGTCGGTTATCATGGCACGATAACGGTCGCCATTGACGGTTACGTTCGCACCGGCATCATTTTTAAAGAAATATGGACCGATGATTCCACCGGTTGGACGTGGTCTACTCGGTTGAATATTATTCAATAATGAATGCTGGGTCTCAAAATGGGTGATGGTGTTGCGAATAGTACGCTCAGTATGCCGATTATGTTGACCATAAAGTTGAGCAAAGTGCACGAAACACATTCCTCACAGAACGTGAATTTTCGCAATAAAGTTGTACGATTTGTAAACGTTGTTCAGGCGTAAGTCTTTCCATTATGAAATGCCAAACAATACTAAACAAAAAAAAACATGACAGCATGACACGACTCAAACGTAATCTGTCAAAAAAGGCTATTGAAAAAAGTATCTCTACTTGAATCACCTTTTATGTTTATTTGATAATTTCGATTTAAATCAAAGACTTAGAACTGCAACAGGAAAGTTTCTGTGGGATACACCAAAACAAAATCAATATTTTTAATTATTATTAATAATTGTCTGGTTATTGTTGCACTTCAATTCAATTCCAGATCTTTGTTGCGTTTATCTTCGTAAATAGTTTATCATTTTAGGTTAACGGTTAAAAAAACTAGCTTTTTAAATCAATGATGAATGTTGATTTCCATTATGAACTACTATTTACACAGAAGGTATTAAGGCATTAGTTGCTATTTCGAATGTGATCAGAAATAAGCAAATGAAAAACCTTGACTGTTGTAATAGAATTGATTTTTACACTATGGAGAGTGTTTACTATCATGCTTTCTGGCTATAAAAAATGTTTTTAAAAAATAAAGTATGTAGCAATTGAAACGAGGAAAATGTCGAACTTTACGATTTCTAAAAGAGAAAATCTCTAATAATGTCAAAGAAAGTTTCTAGGTTTGATTCTCTAATGTAAACTTAAGTGTTGAAGTCTACTCAAAATTACAATTGAGTCGAAGTTTACAATCGATGAAAGAAAGAGTTAAAAAGACGTATGTATGTCCGTTAGACATTAATAGGTTAGAATATGAACCACAAATAAATTAGTTGAATATATATATATGCCTATAATTGTGTCAATTTTGATACATGGATCAATTGTATAATGGCGGATAGACCTTTATTCGAGAAATAGTAACACTTAATGTGTGGAATAATGCAAAAATCTATCTTTTAAGTCTCTACAGCAATGAATAGCTATTCGGATTGACACAGGGCAATCTACTTTTCATTAGAAAACACTAATCATTGGTATACAAATCACTTAGAGAACACAGAAACTGGTTACATTATGGCTCATGTCCATTGGGACGTATCGATCATCAAGCACTCTGACAAACGTTTCATAGGAGTCCTTGAAATGAAATATGGAAGCTATTGAAGTATTTGCGGCGATTCAAAGAAAATGGAACAAGAAGGCGAGTTTTCTGAAACTCATACAGATTTTTCCAATTTTTTGCTAATACCTAGGAGACCGACATATTTAAGCGATATCACCAAATGGTAATAAAAATATTACATCAAAGGTAGTTAGCTGCAGAGAGCTACAAGTTATCAGCAAACAACATGAATTGAAGCTGTGCTAAGTACCTGGTCATAGTAATATTGGATACTGAATAATTGAATAAATAAATAGGTAGATAGACTTTGTATACGAGTCGACATTGTGTAGTAATTATATAGGATGTATGAGAATCCAAGGGCCAACAGCAAATTGTAGGTAATACAAAACATGATTAAACCTTATATTTGAATGTACGAGAATCCTCATATGTAGATTTTATTACAGAAATTTGCGAATATGAATGATCATAGATTCTGGTCTGGTGAATGGTTGCACTATCAACAAAATCAGCTTGCATATGTGGCACTATTTCTTTCAGAATTCTTAAAAAAAAAGAATAAAAAAGAAAAAAAAAGAGAAGTAACACTCAGGCAATTAATATGCCTATACATATATAATTGCATTACTTTCTTTGGAAAGGGGATAGAATGAAGAAGTAAAGGTGGTGAAGGTAGAATTAAGCTTTATATAACAACTCTGCAATTGCGCATTATGTTTGTTTTAGTGCAGCATTGCAGCGCCTCTGGTGGTGAGTAGGGCGCTGTGATAAATATTAGTTATGATGTATAAAGAGAAAACTAATAATTATCAGAAACTGATGTTGTTTGAGTGGCAGCAGCTGAAAATCGAACCCGGGCTACAAATACCAGCTCATACTTAATGATCAAATACGTTAACCAATTAAGCTACATCAAAGCACGCTTATAAAGTTCTCAATCTATGAGGATCCGATCTGAACCGAATCGAATAGAAAATCAAAGTCGTTAGTCGCAATAATTCTGCTTTTCCTGTTCACACTAACGAGACTGTATGCCTGCTTTGTGTACGCACCCATTAACTTGGTAATTGAATTTAATTTTTTTTACAAAAGTTAAATTCTAATATAGAACAAATGTAATAAATATTGTTAACAATAGTTTAGTAAAAATACAATTCGATGTTAATAAATTGCATTAAACGTTATAAATGCGATTAGAATGCAATATTCGAAAAATTAATTACGTCAAATTACATGTTATGTATGTATGTATGTGAGTATTATTCAGTAATTTTGCACTGGGAGACAAAGCGTTTCTACCTACCTATACAGCAATAGCAATTGGAATGTAATCTTAGAAAACAAACTGAATATTAAAAATTCAAATAATGGAAACATCCACCTGATGCAACTAGGGGATGAAACATGTAATACAACCTTGTTAAATAGTTGTTTTTAATGTAGTTACGGGATTAGATCTCTCTCTTTAGGTCGATTTAAAAATAATAATGGAAAAATTGTAGAATATTTTTACATTCCTTGCATTTGTTTTTCAAATACATAATCACCCCTATCGTGAATAAAAATTCCACATGAAATTTGTTCCCTTTTCACATTTTCCTATTAAAATTCAATGTTAAAAAAATAAAAGGGAACAAATTTCATGTGGAATTTTTATTCACGATAGGGGTGAATATCATCAAATGATGTATAATTCAGTATATATTAACAATATTTACTACAACCAAGAATATCTGAGTTCAATTTGCCGTTTGTGGAAACGTAATTGCTTGTATTCATGAATATGGTGCATGTATTTCACTCATTAGACAAACGCATATCCTACACAAACATTTTAATCATCAGAAATAAAAATGCATTTAATTTTATTCAATTACAATCATGTTTAGGTGGCAGTTGGTTGGTTTTCGTTTCAAACTCAAACAACGAAAATTCATTCACAAAATGTGAATTGGAAATGAAAAAAAAGAAAAAAAAAACTCGTTTTGTTTTAAACTGTTTGTCATTTAAATATTTATTAATTTGCATACAGCACGGCTCACAAACTAAAGTTGACATTAGGAATTTTAGTTCTATTAATTCAGTTTGTTGTTTTGTTGATTTTTGTTTTTGTTTTTTTTTTTTTTTTGCGTGGAGGTGATAAACCAAATGAACGAACCAACAAGCGAAAAGTCGTTTCTAATTGATTGTCGGTCGGTTACATCAGCTACTATTTAAATGACTTGTTAAGATACATTTTTGTATTAAAATCCGAAAAAAATAAGTGTAAATAATCGCACAACCTTACTTTCATGCATAAACACATATAGGTTTGTTTTTATGTGTGTGTTTGTTTATTGTTATTACAATTTGAATATTTCAAATTCAAGATTTCAATTTCAATTAAAGCCATTTTAACGCCAATAATTAACACAAACCTTAACAACCTACACATCTGAAGGCAACGTTTTTTATATAGTAAATAGTATATTGTAAAACAAAGAAGGTGCATTAAATAAAAAAAGTAATCTATATATATAAAATTGAATGTATGTATGTATGTATGTAACGTATAGACTCCAAAACGGCTGAGCCGATTTTGATAAAATTTTCACAGCATGTTACTGACTCTGGAAGGAATAATAGGGTACTTTTTTTTGACCACGCCCATTTTTACGCCCACTTTATAAAAATTATGTAATTGCTTTCACATAGTTTTTAACAGATTTACTTCAAATTGTATACACATTATATACTCCAGGCGAGGTAAAAATAAAGATTTCTTAAGCCACGCCCCTTTTCACGCCAAATTTTTGAAAGTTTTATACTTTTTGTTCTCTATACAAATTTGTTCATTCCAAAGTATTTTTTTATTTGGTAGTATATTGCTCTTAATACTGTTAACGTCGCCATATAACTTTGAACCACGCCTACTTCATCGCCCCCTTTTTTTAATTCAGATACTTCCTTATACCACTAACAATGTTTGCTATACAAAATACTTTTTTTGTAATGTGTATTTACCTAAAGTTTTATATACTTTTTAACTACATACATTTTTTTATTACCAAATCCCAATTTTTCGCCCCATTTCACCTTAAATTATATTGCTTTTAATCTATATGTATATAAATGAATGTGTGTCTGTATGTTTGCTCAATAGGAGGCCAAACCCTTGGACCAATCTGCCTGAAATTTTTACAGCATGTTACTGTGACTCTGGAAGGAATAATAGGCTATATGAAGTTCTGATTGTACAAACGGGGGTGGCACCGCCCATATAACCCACAAATTTAAATCGCCATATTTTGGGAATTTTTTGATCTACGTCAATGATATGAGATACATATGGTATTGGCATAATTAGGAATACCAGGAGAAAAGTGGGTGGGACCACCCCTTTTTAGGAAAATTAAAAATCGTAATATAGTTTTAACTACTGGACCGATCGTCATTAAATTTTCACAATAGGATATTCTTACGAAATAATAAATTCTTGACTATGTAAGTGGACAAAGGGGCATGGTCTCGCCTAAAGCATTGCAACAAATACATTAAAATTAAATAAATAAATGTTTGTAAATATGTATATAAATACGTTTTATTTTATTTTATGACGAGGGGGGGGGTAGCAAAGCACACCGGGTTTAGCTAGTTATCTATAAATCCTCTATATACATATATATAAAAATGAATGTATGTAACGTATGGACTCCAAAACGGCTGAGCCGATTTTAATGAAATTTTCACAGCATGTTACTGTGACTCTGGAAGAAATAATAGGCTATATGAAGTTTTTATTGGACAAACGGGGGTGGCACCGCCCATATAACCCAAAAATTTAAACCGCCATATTTTGGGTATTTTTTGACCTAAATCAATGATATGTGCTACATATGGTATTGGCATAATTAGGAATACGTACCAGAAGAAAAGTAGGTGGGACCACGCCCCCTTTAAGGAAAACTAAAAATCGTAATATGGTCTTAACTACTGGGCCGATCGTCATTAAATTTTCACAATAGGATATTCTTACGAAATAATAAATTCTTGACTATGTAAGTGGACAAAAGGGCATAGCCTCGCCCACTGAAATGCATCGCTCATATGACGCGCTTCAGTATCCTATTATTTTTCCATATAGAGAAGATGGATATCACTTTGAAATGCGTCAAATCAATCAAGCAACCCGTAAGGCCTTTAATTATCCTGTTGAGTTCTTAAATTCACTTGATGTGCCAGGCTTTTCACCACATGTGCCACAACTTAAAATTGGAGTGCCACTTATTTTACTGCTTTCAATGGCTCTCGACTTGCAGTAAAAAAAAACTGAGAAATAATTTAGTAGAAGCGATTATTATAACAGGAAAATATAAAGGTACAGATGTAATTTTGCTACGCATTCTAATGCTACCAACAGATTTACCATTGGATTTTAAAAAATGTTTCCTGTTCGGTTAGCGTTTGTGATGACTGTTAACAAAGCTCAAGGTTAATATCCCGTGTATATGTGGATGGTCCTGATGGGCAAACTAAACCTAAAGCATTGCAATAAATACATTAAAATTAAATAAATATATGTTTGTAAATATATAAATACGTTTTATTTTGTAACGAGGGTATTTCTATAAAATACACATCATTCTATAGAAAAGAGGTCTAAATATTTACATTACATGCCATGTATGCATTATTTATGCTGAAAAGCCAATGGAAACCGAAATTAAATATAACACAAGAAAGGCTCGATTAAACTTCGCAAAAAGCCATGCATTTTGGACCGTAGAAGACAGATGAAACAGACAGATTGGTCCGAAACCGGAGTTGCAACCTTACAAGTCAAGAAAACCATTAAGCATAGGGCTGGTTCTTTAATGGTTCGGGGTTGCAAAACAATGGCATTATGCACAAGGATATAATATAATTTCACCTACTGACTTAAAACTTATGTGTTGCAGTGGGACGGTATATTGGTAAACTTGTCCAAAACTGACTGAAACCCCCAAAAGGGAGTGCGAGATAGATAGCACAAAGGCCAAGTTTTAAACCCATTGATATTTGTTTAACAATTAAAATAATTTTTGTATGAAATATTATTTTAAGAAACAGTATAACTTTAAGTTAAAAAATAACTAGACTTGGTGAAAATGTGGGTAAATATATTTTTACCGAAATTTGTCGAAGATTGTCGACGCAAATTTTAAATTTCCGTTATAACACATTTGAAAGGATATTGAAATCCATTTGATATATTAGTATCCGAGATCGAGCAAACATAAAGAAATTTTAAAATTTATTTTACTCACAAGTATAAATTTCATTAAAAGTAAAAATTTAGCGATATAAAACATTTCACTAGGACCAACAACCTGGATATATGAAGGCGAGAGGACAAAAACTAGCAGTGCATTTTCAAATAAATTCAAACTACTTTTCGTGATCTAATGTAAATATTTCGTTGGGATCAGTCCTTATAAAATGTTTAAATTTTATTTGTTAATCAAGAACTACTAAACTACTAAACATTACAAACCCACATATACATTCACAATTTATGCTGGTTTTAATCTCGTATATTTAATTTTTACGTAGTTTAGAGTCTTAAACTTTTTTTTGGTTTCTACCAGATTTATTGTTGTTTTTTTCTCTCTCGTGTTTGTCTTAAGTCAGTCAAGAAAAAGGTGATGTCATAACAATAGTGATTTTTTGTCATTTTTATTGTAGTAGTTTTTAACAAAATTGTTAAGATAAAACCAAAATACAAAACAAAAACACACAAACCTTAAGAGAAAACAAGACTAAATAAAGTTTTAATTTACTTCAAATTAAAGGCGAAATTTGTTGTCGTTCTTCTTGTTTCTTTTTTCAGTTAAATACCTTATTATTTTGATTTATTTTTAAGTATCCAAAAAAAAAAATTTTTAAAATAAATAATATAAAAAAACAATAAATAATTATTTCTTTATTACGTTTTGAGTGGAAGAAACGGCAATAATTTATTGTAAAATCAAAATGTGGTAGTAGAGATTTGTTTACACTGAAAAAAACTATATACATACATATGTATACGAGTAAGTTGCATGAAAAACTGAGTATTCCGAAGAAGCAAAAATGGAATATAATTTACTATTTGGAGGTAATGGATTTATAACAGGTTTGTCATATGATGAATGCACACCATTTATGATTCCAATGGATTGAATTGGATAAAAAAGAACTTCTAATTCCAAATAATATCAGAAGTAGTTCAATAATTTGCATTAATGTGAACTATACAATTTTTTTTTAAGTGTAAATATTTACATACGTTGTGTATTGTATAAAGTACACTCATGTATATTAAAGGAATTTAAATCGATCAGCTGCAAAACTCAATCAAAAAACCTCTAGGATGTGAATTGTGACAACAGAAACATTTTAATTAACAACAGTTTCCAATTGTATTGTTTATTTACGCATACTAATTTTATATTAAATAACAATGACAATCCAATTCATTTTTTTATTTATAGTTTTCTGCGAATCCATTGAGGTTTATTTAAATAATATGTACTTCAAAAAAAAAAAAAAAAAAAACATCTATTAACACATTGAGTTCCACGTCGTACGTTTCCGTACGAGAGTGATTGCTTTTACTTAGAACCTGTCGTTCTTTTATGTACGACACTGAGTATTTTTGCAAAAGCATGTATGGGTCTGGGATGATTTTTTGAGGTTTTATTAGTGAAAAATGTATGAAATTTTTTTGAAATTTACATTAAATTTACAAGTAATTTATTATTATATTCATTTTTGAAAGGATACAATAAAGTATACATATTATTATTTTAGAAGGGCGTATTTTGGGAAATACTGCTGGCACAAGTGGGTGGTATTGGAGCATTTTGGGCAATAAGTAATAGTTTTTTTTCAAGTGATTCCTGGCTCTTTTCCGGTCCAGCTGTTGCGTAACACAAAACATAAGAACGTCGAATTGCTTTATTGTTGGTATCTACCCTTTTAGTTATAATGTGTTTGCCGGGGTTTACTGATTGCGGAGATTTTAGATCCAAAAGGTCATTAGCTACACCTTGACGGAATCTGCGTATGTTGATGTAATAATTCGATTGCCAATAAATCTTTACCTTTGTTATATTCAATAATAGCTAACGGGTTGGACTTAATTATACTTTTGCGTCTTTCTGCTGTACTAGTTTATGGCATATTTGAATCATCTTCTTGATTTGAATCGGATATCATCACTGGAGCATGCTTTGTTGAAAGCATTCCGACATCTCGCGTCGTACGTTTTTGTACGACAGCGACTTTTACAAATACATACCCGTCGTGCAGTGCTACGTCGTACAGAAATGTACGACATAAAAAAACCTATATAAAATAAAAAGTACGGGTCACAATGGACTAGGGATATCTCAGAAATCGTTTTTTATCACTAATACACTCATTTAGCAAAACAAATGTTTGGCCTCCTGGGAAGGTTTTCTTCAAAACCGCTTGGCACTCAATGTGTTAATTAAACAAGTCTAATCAACTCAATAAATAATGATTTAAAATATGTAGATCATTATTTTGAATTGTATTTCAGATGTTTCAAATTGTAATTCAGAAATTTCCATAAAATAGAAATTTTCAATGAAATTTAAGATATGTATTTAGAATTGTATTACAGTATTTTCTTATTGTACATATTTCAAAAATTTATTTTAATTAGAGATATATGTGCATACATACATATAATAGGAAATTGCACTTTTCAGAAATTTTATTGGAATTTTCTGAAAAACAACAGATAAATTCAAAAAATATAATTGGAAATATTAAATTAAATCAAACTAAATTTTGGATAAGTACATTACAGCAGCCCATTTTTTAAACTGAAATGTTTTAAATTTTATGGAAACAGAAAATACTAAGTATGTATCTTTTCAATTTTCAAATTTAGTCTCTAATAAAAAAAAATTAAAATCTATTAGGTTCATTTTCAAAATAAAATCAGGTTAAAGGTTTAAACGATATATCATTAAAAATTTAAATTAAAAATAATTTCGCATAAGAAACATTTCAGGAAAAAAGTAAATTTTTGATTGTACCGCTTCTCTAAAATACAGAGCCAATGCGACTATTCTACATATATGATTTTAGAGCTGTTAAGTTTACGCACATTTTGTTTATATAGTTTTTAGAATAGTTCTTAAAACGTTTGTATAAATCGAATACAGCATAAACAAATATGTATTTACATGGAAATAATCTAAACATGTTAAAAAATTAAAATAAATATATATTTGTTTTGGAAATTAATAGTAAATTTGTAAAGTTTCAGGGTTTTTTTACACAAAAGGACCAACGTATGGACATAAGTAAGCTGTACTAAATATGGCTGCATGCTGACCTTCAGGTTTTTTCGGATTAGGCTAAATGTCGACACTAATCAATATATAAAAACTTAAAATGACTCGCAGTCGAACTAACTTTCCGCGGAAGATTAATTGATAAAACTCATTTTAAAAAATACGAACATTAATACAGTTTATTGTATGTTATAAATTATTAATTGTAAAATCTTCTATCAGTCATCTTTTTCTAGGCGCAACGACTATTTATCAAAAAGTTATACAAAAATAGTATGAGATTTATAATATTTTGGAATAATGAAATAAGAAGTTAAAAGCTCTCATTCGTTTACATTTGTCCTATGCCCAATAGTCCAACTAAAATGTTATAGATAAATATGTTGCAGATAATTTCTAGACATTAGACTCTGGATAAAAGTCAAAGATCATATTTATATTACTGAGTAAAAACTTAAAATTACTTACTTAGCACTGACTTGATATGAAAATTAGTATTAACAGTATGTATGTTAATATTCAATAAGATTATTTAGATAGAGTCCAAGATATATTAAATAGTGTTGTTAAATTGATTGGCCGTTAAGAAACTGCATACATAAATTATTCATTACTTTATTTGGGTAAGTGGCCATGACAGCAAATCATTGTATGTAGGTGTGGAATAAAAATCGAAAACAATTACTATTTTTTTTTTTTTTTTAAATAAAATCCTTTACGGAGCGACTTCAATTAAGAGAAAACAATAAACAATGAAATATAAATAACAATAATAACAATTGGATATTTTGTCGTACTGTCGATCAGACTGTTTGAGTTGGCAATGTTTTAAATTGAAGTAATTTAAATAAAAAAAACAACAACAACAAAAATCATAAATCCAGCAGATTTTTTATTTAATTTTGTACTAAATGTTTTAAATTGAAGTAATTTAAATAAGAAACAACAACAACAAAAATCATAAATCCAGTTGATTTGTTATTTAATTTAGTACAACAGCAACAAAACAATACTGATGCTATGACATCATCATACAACAAATTGTGCAACAACACAGATATACAACAACTATGTATGTATGTATATACAAAACCATCGTGATCATCACCATCGTGATTATTGATATTTATATGATCAAAACGATCAATTGTTATTCACCCGCAATTTAAGACTGTCGTCTGCAGAGCAATTTTTTTTATTATAAATCCTTGAGACAGTAAAAGTACAACTTGTTTTCTTACTCAACCTTGTTTCATTTCATCCAAGAGAAGTTTTTGTGTTTAATTGAAATTTTTGTATTCGTTTTCTTCCTCCTCTGATGACTTTCCTCAGAGGTATTTTTAAACAACATATGGTGCTTATGATGGAGAACAGAAACACCCAAAAACATTTTTCAAGTCATGGAGCATACATACAAAATATGTAAATGAAGTGATGCAATTTTTAAGATTTCAATCATAAAATGGGAAAGAGTAAAAAAACCGATTTGTGTTGAAATAATTGTAATTTATACATGTAGTATTGTGTAGGTGTTTGTTGCGCATGCGCGTAGACAATGTGTGTCAGCAGAACATAACAAATGTTGCTTGCTTGTGCATTTGTTTGTTTGTTCATTCGTCCGTTTATTTTATATCGTTGATAGATGCTGTTGCTTTGTTGTCGTTGCTATTAAGTGCTGGTGCTGCTGCCACCTACCTGCCATATTTGGCATTTTACTGGTATGACAACAATCGATATTAAAACTTGGCACATAATCGCAAATGTAATCAGCCAAAGCAATAAATATACGTACATATATATTGTATATAGTATAACATACATATATATACATATATTATAGAAGAACATAAACCGAAGAATAGAATCGTGGCTGGATGTTGGTCTAATATTTGGTGTGAATTTTTGATTCAGTTTCATGTGTGTGGGCAATAATGTTGTTGAAATAGCTCCTACTCGTTTACACCAACAAACATCATGGTCAATATATAGTGAATAGTAAATACATAACAAATTAAATACTATTAAATATGAGAAATTGAAAGTAAAATAAATTTAGAAAAATAGCGTAGGAAATCCAGCATGTATTGATATGTAATATGTTAAAAATTACGTATCTATCTATTTCCTATGCGCTTCAGCTGCAGATCAAGCTTCTAAATAAATATCAGTGCACTGATAGCTCTCGCTGAATTAAAAACACACACGCTCACGTCTGTGGAATTGTAAGATTAGATTACTTACCTGGAAGTGTAAAATAATTGTCCAGATCAAACCGAGTGTTAATTTTGGATTACCATCCACAATATCTTCTGCTCTTATATTCACTAATTTGATTTTTTTATAGCGTAGAAAATCTAAAGCCATTTGTGCATTTTGTATCATGTGGAAACGCATTTTTCCCTTTTCTCTTGGCTGAAATTTTCAAAAAGAGCAAACATAAATAAAACTAATACAAATTTATTGATTAAATTGCAATAAATAATCAACTTACCAAGTGTTCGCCAGATAGCACTTCCAAGAGTGAGAGCAAATTGTGTCCATCTCGTAAATCTTCAAATAAGTCTTCAACACGTCTATTGGCCTGTTCAGTTGTAGTTGTTGAAGTTGTTCATTTAGGTTTTGACCGACATTTTTAGCAAGTTGTGAGATGAATTTATAATAATGTTTAGGAAACGAAAAAAAAAAATGAAAACAAAATATTAAATCAATTTGTTTTGTTGAAATACAATAGAAAAGTAAAAGTTTAAAACGTAAATTTATGTATATACGAGTACATAGCTATTATTTTAAATACATACATGCAAAATAAAAATTTAAATTAAAATAAAAGTCTCGAAGCGTTTATTTCGCATTTAATTTGCCAGAGCACAGTGGTCAACACAAAATAATCGGCCCAATCATGAATAAAAAATGGGAAAAGGGAAAAAACTCCCGCGGAATTTTTATTCATGATTGGGCTGATTAAAAATATTAAAAAACATATAAGAAAGTATAGTCGGTCAAGCCCGACCAGTTTTTTTAAAAATGGGCGCTATATGGGAACTATGACCTATTATGGACCGATCATCCAAAAATTTAGTATCATGTCCTCTGTGCATATATAGTACATATGTATGTTTTGCGTTAAATTTTATCTCGATATAAACACTTTTAAAAAAATTATACCTGTTACACTAACGTGTTAGATTAATTATGATATCTGTTCATATAAAACTTATTAGTATTGAATTTTATTTAGATACCAACATTTTGAAGATATTTATGATCGTTAAAGTGATTTTAGGAAATTGGCTTTATATGGGAGCATGACAAATAAAGGACCGACCGGTCATCATAAAATTAAGCCTAATGATTTGTGTATATATGAAATATATTTGTGTTGAATATTATTTGGATACCAACATTTTTAGGAGAGTTATGCTCCTTTTGTGCCGAAATTTGTTTGGATATGCACATAAATTATACATTAATGACCGATAAACTCCTATTTCAGGAGGATATTTGTATGGGAGCTAGGTGAAATAATGGACCGATTCAACCAATTTCAATTGCAACCGTCCCTCAGCCGAAAAAAATGTCATGCACCAAATTTTATGAAAATACATATATTCAAAATTCAGAAAGTGGATCGGTACCTATACTTTAAGGTGGGGTTTGGCCTAACTATGCTGGTGTAAGGTATAAAAATACTAGAAAACTAGAAAATTGCAATTATAAATCATTTGTGATTTAAATATATGTATTACATGCGTGTATGTTCTAGCTTCCGACAGATTTTAAAATCACATGAAATTGAAATTTCACATGAAATGAAAAATTTATGTTCCCGTTTTCACATTGTTTTTACATATGCGAAGTACATATGTACATTTGTATATTAGGGTGGTTCTTAAATTAGATTTTATTTTCAGCTGATTCAAAGGATATTATTGTTGCTTACACACGAATTCTGAAAATTTTAAAAGAACTGGGGGGTACTCCGTATTTCGATTCGAAAGCAAAAGCTTTCGAAATACAATATCAAAAGTATACAAATTCGAATGATTTTCTTTTCGAATCGAAATAAGGAGTAACCCCCCTGATCTTACAGATCAGCTATACATATATAAAGTCTATTCGATTAGAAACTAATACAGTTGTCATTAAGATGACATTCCTCGGTAGAATAATACTTCTCTCGGTTGGTTCAAAAGCAAAGAACATCTTAACGGAATACTCCAAATATTTGCAAATGTATGGCAAAATATATTATAATGCAATAATTAGATTGGTTATTTTAATTAGCACATTCATTATATGTAAATAAATTGCATAAAAAATAAAACAAAGTAAAAAATAACATTAAACTATTAATGGAATAAAAAAGAAAATTTTAAACGAAAAACTAAAAGTTTGCTTTAGAAACCTAAGAAATGAAAAAGTAAAAAATTGCTTGTGAGAAGGAAAAAACAGCCTATTAAACTTACGGCAGACTGTGGACAACAGGGAGCCCCATTTGTGTAAACACAGACATGTAACATTGTGTAGGTCTGGAATTCAATTCAATTTTATTATTTTTTTTATTTTCACAAAAATGTATAAAATTAAAACATAATATGTTAATATTATTTAAAAAAATAAATAATTAAAAAAATAAACAAATTTTTCTTTTTTACAAAACGTACTAAAGAGAAAATTTAACACACATAACAATACCTTTGCATATTTCCAATGCTGCATAATTAGAGAGGGATTTTAAAAAAGCATATATGTAAATACAATTCATAAATTATTAATGGGAAATATGGAATATAACGAAGCCATAATTTGCTGGCTTCAAATTATTAAGTTTATTCAAAAAGGAAAACAAAATTAGGAATCAAACAGGAATATATGTATTTGATTTATAGGAGTTAATTTAATACTGTAAGCTAAAATTCTCACCCCTAAAAGCTTGAAGCAAAACAAGATGTTATTTTTTTTTTAAAGAAATACTCGTAGTAGTTCGTTTTGGAAACTGCAAGTTACAGCTTCTTGGGTAGTTAACAATAAAAATAACAAAACAATCTGAATTTTCAAAAACTGACAGCATTTGTCATTGTACATTGAAAAAGTTACCAAATATTTGAATATTTAAAAATATTAAAGCAACAAAAAACAAATTGTCATTTAAGAGTAAAAGTTTCTTTATCTTTTTGCTTTCTTTAAGGAAAATTTAATGATACAACAAAATACATACATATCATATCATTAGTGAAAGTATGGATTGTTAATGTACATTGTACTTCTATCTATGCAGTATACGAGTATTGTATGTAACTACAATGTTTTGCCCTAAGTATATTCAAAAATCAACTTTGTTATTGTTGTTTTCTATTTTGGTTTATTTTTTCACTTCATTTACACTGTGCAACAAGAAATTTAAGGCTCTCGCATTTCAACGCAATATGAAAGAAGGCCAGCTGATAAATCAAACCCCTTAATGAAACTTTTTAAGTTGGGCAATTCTTAAAATAGGATTAATTTTTTGACTATGAGTTTGATAGCAAATAAAATTCCAGATACTTTTGATATAGCATCTATTTTGTCTACTTTTATAGCACTTTGAAATCAATGAGGCTTTTTCAGCCTGAGCTTAAATTTGTTGCACAGTTTTATAAAAATGGCACACAATTAAATTTGAATTGTGTTTTTCGGTTTTCTGTACAACAAGAGAGATACTTTACCTTTTTAAGATGTTTGTTGACCCATTTTGTAAATGTTTTCTTTTGAATGGCATCGCGTTCATCTATCAAAGAAACGAAAAAAGAAATCAAATAATTTTATCAGTACGTAGTAGTATTAATTTAATTTCATTAAATTTAATAAATTTTAATAAACAATAAAAAAAAAAAATAAGCAAATTAAGCAAATCATTCCAAAAAACAATCAACACATGCAATATTCCTCAAACTGGATCCCACACTCACGCTTTTACTTATAGATACGTAATTATTATTTATTGCCATGGCTATCTGATCAGCTTTCATGGGTTAATTGTAATAAATAAGCCAGTCAATTTTTGTCAATTACTTTAACAATTGTTTTATTGTCTTTTTCTCAAAGTTTTATTAACTGAATCAATCAGTTATAATTATATAAAATGTAAAGAAATGAAATCACTTAACGTGACATCTGTACTTGATTTATTTAGATATTTATTGTAATTTAAACTCATATGTCATGTCAGCATTTTAGCTATTTAAGAAAGTGCAGAGACAGCAGGTGGTCAATAGTGAAGAGATGTCTTAGAAAAAGGCTGTTTATAAACTTATGAAAGTTATACTTATTGCACAAATTTTATGACGAGTCTAATTCATCTAATACATTTAGTAAAAATAAGTTTCTGGAAATTTTAAATCACACTAGATACTAAATTTTAAGAGGTCCGGATAAGATACTCAAGAAGAACTGTATGAACAGCTTGACCCTAAAAAAATCTTGTTGTTAACGCTCCATAATCCATAAATTTGTATTATGTCTTGGTTCTCAAGGTGAACAAAGTCCTCCGGATTATTAAAGGAGATTTTTAATAGTTAATTTATACTTCCATTACTCGTTAACATTTTTAAAGATAACAAAATAGGACTTAGGCCCAATAAAACAGTGCGTATTTAAGTGTAGTTTTAGTTAATTTTCATAAAAACTTAAGTTGCATTTAAATACAGATTCATTTTTTCAGTCATACTTAATTGCTGTTATGATTTTGTGGTAAAAATATGGTAGCACTTTGAAATGTCAACAAAATTATTGATATATTTCAGAAAACAGCTGATTTTTTTAATAAAATTTGCCAACAATTTTGTGTTTCGGTTTTTGTGTTTACTTGTTGTATTGTTTTGTGTGTTTTATATATTAAATTTGGTGGCATAAATATAGATAAAAGAAGTCCCAACTTTTGACTTCTTGTTGGACGCTGTTAAAAAATACAGCAGCATGATTGAAAAAAAAAAAAAACAAAAACAAATGTCAAAACCATATGTTCAATGTTTAAAACTTAAGTTGCACTTAAATGAACATCGTTGGCCATTTAAGTAGCATTTAAGTTTTCAGTGAAAAACAAAATTTTGTACTTAAATGCAATTTAAAAATAAATGGCACTTAAATACGCACTGTTTTATTGGGCCTTAGATAACTCTTAAACGTTATTTTTTATTCTTATGTACGGCAGCAAAAATTGCATGAAAATAAATAAAACTGTTAAAAAAACTCTTCATTCATTATAAATTGTTTAATTGTTAATATTTTTTGTTCAATTCACAAGTGATGTTGTATGCTGTACATTGTATGATACAACTATCTGATTGTGAACACAATTTTGAGCAATTTGAGTTTATGCATGTTGTCAGGCCTTTAAAATCTCGAAAGTAAAATATTAAAAATTGATAATACAAGTGAGAAAAACAAAATAATTTCTGCATTGCGTGAAAAATATAATGCAGACATTTTAACAATTGAGTCAAGTAAGTAAAAATAAATGATCGTTTTTCTTAAATTAAATACAATAATCTTCATTATTTAAATTCGTTGCTTATTAAATTTATTTTTTTTTTTAAATTTGTCAATCAAACTCCTACGACCCTACAACATCGTTTGTGAATTGAACAATTATGTTATGCTCGTAGTATACTTTTACTATAAAATCTAATTATTTCCTTTGAAAATAAGTTCCAAAAATTATAATATAAATGAACAAAAAAAAAATACTACATTCATCTTATTACTGTTAGTAATATCAGTATTTCTGATTTGTTTCAACTCACACTAAAGTTGTGAAAAATATATAAAATTAGAAGAAAAAATTATGTACATATAATAAAATAAACAAGGTCGACAATCAAATGTTTGTTAATTACAGTACAAAAGTCACTTTTAACAAAAAACAAAACAAACTTTCAAAAGAAGTTGTTTTTTTCATTTTCCTTTTAAATGCTTTCCAACTACTAACTATTTATAAATCTATTCAATCATCTATTCATTTATAAATCTATTCACATAATGTGCATATGTATATGCAAGTAACAACAAATTAACAGGTACTAAATGCAAGTGAAAAAAAAATTTAAACAAAACGGAAGAATCCAAAGGAAAATATAAAACGTAAAGCACGTTTCCTATAAATGAAAAATATCGGAAACATTTATAGAAGGTCCCTAATTTCAATTGAGGTGACTAACTACTATTGTTCACAAATCTAATTGGATCGAAAGTACCGAGTATTAAGGCAAAACATTGTCAAAAGAAATTTCCTAAAAATGACACTTATTACCATACAAAACGGATCGCTATTTCGGGATATAATAGAGGTGGTAGGCGACGGGAACAACGTAAACCGATCCCTAACTTTTGGCAAAATCAAAACAACTTATGCCTATAATATTTTTAACTAAACGAGAATTATATTTATTCTAAAGGTACGGTCACACTTGGCAAATATTTGCCGAAAAAAAACGTAACCACTAAATAACATATATTTGAACTCGTTTATTTATTTAAAAAAGCTTTTTTTATTTAGGCCAAAACACAACAAATATTTAGTTGTATTTTATATGATGCTGTTTGATCTTGCAAAACTCTTGTAAAAGTAAACAACGTCAAACAAATGTAGTCACACTTTTTTACTAACACAATTACACTCTCAGCACTTGCAAAGGACTTTCAACTCAACTGCCAAGGAATTTTACAAGACAGTGATTTTCGACATTTTCATGAAAGTAAAATGAAACAGAGTTGCCCTATTAAAACTTAGTACAAATTAAATGGATTGCAGTATAATATTATGACAGTTTTTACTTATATTAAATATATTTAAAGCCAATTTGACATTGTTTTCGTTAAATATTCATAAATTAAGCATTTACTGAATCTTTAAAACATAAATATCATTGAAACAATACGAATAAATAGTTCCCTTTAAAGTTAAACTTTTTTATGCTCTCTGGTTCCCTTAAAATTAAAATTTTTTTATGCTAGTGACAAGTCTGCATTAAAAAGTAAACAAAATAAGAAATGGAGCCAAAATTAAGCCAAGAAAATATTGTTATAATAATTATAATAAATCCAGTTCTATGGGACATGAACAGAAAATTCTATTTATTTCTCTTTTTTCTTTTCAGCACTTTTATTTTCAATTTGGTACAAACATTTTTTAGCCGCAGTAAAAGAGAAATTTTTTTAATTGTTATGCTGTCGCCGACATGTTTAGAATGAACTTTTACCTGACATGTAACATGCGTTTTCTCGAAATTTTGATGATAATACGTGCATAGAGCTTGCATGTGTAAACGCATGGTTAGTTTGAAGCATTACATTTACACTGCGCAACTATAAATTTTAGTCTGAATCATTGCAACGCTGACAATCCTCAAACCTAATGGGTTTTGCAAAAATGGTTCAAATTTAATTTCTATGATCTCATAACACATAATTTAATCACCTTTATACGCTATAATTGAATTTTTAGTTGCAGAACAACTTGAAAATTTTGTGAATAATTGGTTGTTGTACCCTTTAACATGTTTCAATGCTTTAATGGGTTTGTCATTTCGTTTGTAATTTCTATAATATTCTCTTGTGATTCTATAAAATATATATAAAGTATCTATGTATATATATTCAGTATTATAAATAGGTGCGGCCGATTTAACAAAGTCGGTTTTCAGTAACTTTCAGTAAACCTTATGATACATCTATATATAGTAGGTAAGTGCTTCCTATAATAATTAAAATCAGCATAATCGGTTCATTAATAACTGGATATGACTTTATAGAATATGGCTTTATAGATATTGCCATCAAATAGTGTGGATTCGCCTCGAAATCGAAATGATTCTAACTTATTTTTAATATTCTTCCTCATGAGTAGTAAAACGCCCAGTAAAGTAAAGTATGTGGTCTGAGTATAGCAAATAAATTGGTACTGAAAACGAGCAACTATGATCCATAAATATAAAAATTAAATTTAATTTAAGGTTGGCCTTTGCCGAATATGCCACTTTAACTTGTTTTTGATTAACTTTATTTTTTTTTTTGTTATTTTAAAATAAAAGTAGTTAAATGATTTCATCATATTATTTATAATGTGCAAAAGTTTTAAAGCTGAAATACAATAACTGTTAAAAAAAAATCTAATTTTAATATTGCATAATCTTGGGTTCAATGCTTTAAATTAAGAATTGTAGTATTGTTCAGATGCTAGAAGGAAGAATCAGAAAGAATCCCTGTTCTATTTTTATTGCCTGTGTTAATTAAATGCAAATGAAATAAGAATTTTACTATTATTCCATGTTAATGACAACTTTCATTTAAATTTCTATTACTTTATATTCTGACAAAGTGCGCTCGCTGTATGAATCATAATTCCAAGAGCAGATTTAGATAAACAATCTACATATTTATTTATTTATTTATACTCTTGAAAAAGTAATTGAAAAATAAAAAACAGATATACAAATAAAACTGAAATAAAATCAAACAAACAATTAGCAATGCAAAGGGCAAAGAACAACAACCACTAATGACGGTGAAAAGCTCGCATAAACATTTCTCTGTCTATTTTTTCTATTAAATGAATAAATACTTTACCCAATAATTGCAAGTACTGATTACTCATTAACTCGTTTTATACAATAATAATTGCATGAACAATTATATATTACCCGAACAAAACATTTCAAAGCAATAACTACAGGCAAAAGCTTAATAAATCCCTAATAACTTTTGCCTTAAAAGCTAAAAACAATTAACTTAAACAAACAAACACAGACAATATCGTATATGTATAAGTACATACGTACATATTTAATAGATTTATTAATTGTATAAATAATAAATAGAATGCAATTTTATTGCTGCAAATATGTATCTGCCACAGAGAAATAAATCCAAGTTAAGCATCTAAACTTCCACCTGATCGACCATTATTCAAATACGTACGTACAAACAATCTAGATTATATTCTGTAATTGCTAAAAATGTATTACTTTTATTCAATTGTTAACAATTTGTTTTGAAAAAGAAAAACAGTCATGACTGTGAGAGTGAGTTAGTGGGATAGCGTGCCACAGAATAAACAAAACTTTATGCCAGTAAAATTGTGGAAAACTTTAAGCAATTAAGATAGTTGTTGTAAACTTTTTTGTCTGATCAGTTAAATCAAATTGGCCGTAACAACAGCCAAAAACACACACGCATTTAAGTAAGTTTTAATATGTTGTAATTCTTAATTAAAACAACAGAAAACAATGGAAATAATCTTAAAACAGTTCTTCATAAACTTTTTAACTCAAAATCATAGAGAAATAAATCTTTATGCAATACAACCTATACCACCTACAACTCAACTCACTTTTATTTAATATGTTTTTTATTTTACCAACTTAATGTACTACATCACCCATTAAAGTAGTTCAAGGTGATTGTTTGAACAAAGTTTGGACTTTCCACAAACTGAAACTAAAAAGCGTTCAAAAATCGTAAATATTTTGTTTAATGTTTTTACTTGTATTTTCGCTTTCAGGTTGGTTGAAAGTGAAACAATTTGAAAAACATAAAGAAAACTTTACATCTGATAAAATTAGATGTTATATTAAAACGAGCATGTTTTGTGGTGCAAATTATAGCTACTTTTCAAACATGTACTTCAGTGCTGATATTCAGCCGGTTCGAACCGGTTCCCTCGAACCGGTTGTTAAAATTTTAAAAATTTTCCGTACCGGTTGTTGCATATTCACCTTTATCGTGAAAACAATTCCACATTAAATTTGTTCCCTTTTATTTTTTAACATTGAATTTTAATAGGAAAATGTGAAAAGGGAGCAAACTTCATGTGAAATTTTTATTCACGATAGGGGTGATTATGTTTTTTGCTTTAACGGTTTTATATTTTGTGTATTTATCAAGGTGATATAGTCTCGGCAACAAACACAATATTGTTCAGTTGTTCATTGTCCAAACGTACAAACAAATGATTTTATTTTTTTCATACATTGGATTCTTGGATGATGATGTTTTCGATAGCGTTTTCTTCAATCTTTTGAGAAAAAAATAAAACAATTTTTTTTGACTTTTATTTTGCAAAATCAAAACTATTTTTTGTTAAAAACGTAACTTTTTTTACGAAAGTTTATATCATTTCCTTCAAGAGGCTTGTGGTCTGTTACTGGCATGCGACTTTAAAATTTTTCCTATTTTTATCAAAATTTGACAAAAACATAATTTTTTTAAGCGAACCGGTTGTTAATTGTTTCGAATATCACCACTGATGTACTTAAAAAACAATATAAGCAATTAAGAAACAACTATGAAGCGGGTATGCCGATCATATACTTAAGAAACATCCTCATCGTAATGCTTTTCTGGCGACCTAGGTCAGTTATGAACGGAACCACACAGATTTTGGTTATATTTTATAATAATGCTAACATTTCAATGATATTTATATGACTTGAAATCAGGTTTCGGGAGCTATGGTCAAAATACTCGACCTGATACGCACATTTTTAAGTATTTCAAAATAGGCTTTAAACAATTATAGAAGAACGATCTTCACAAAAATTTGTTACATAGATTTTTCGTTTCCATAACACTTATTTGTAGTAAATTTAGTCTAGATATGGACATTATCAAAAGCTTTCCTGAACTTTATTTTATATTAACATTTACAAGAAACTTTGCTAAATCTTAGTTGGGCTGAACTTTATTTTTAAGTCATAATATCTATAAAAAAAAGGATTTAGGCGAGAAATAGACCTATTATAATAACTGGTTTTAATGCTGATCGAGACAATCTGTGATTTTCAATAGAATCTTTTACTTTTACATTTTTCTTTCGTATATTTTATGAGCTACCAGTTAGGGTTTGGGGTTCAGTAATTTCCACCCGTTTCCATTTCACGGAAAAAAATTGTCTGGAAAATTCCAAACCCTTGTCATAAGATCAAAGGAATTTTTTATAACTCAGACATTTGTTTAGAAACTTAATTTCATGGAAATTAAGATTTCTAACTTAATTTCATGGAAATTAAGATTTCTAACTAAAATGGAATTTTAATATTACATTTCCAAACTTCAAAGCAAAATCAAATCGCATTAAATTATTCGATTTGACTCAAATTATCTAAGTGTGCCAATAATATGACCCGCACTCCTCCAAATTTCCAAAACATAGTTCAATGAATATTTTTTTTTAACAAATTAATTGAATTTTGATTGAATATCATGCCTTATTATAAGAATGTCATTTATACGAATTGTAGATTAAGTTGGTATCGTTTAACACAATTACAACACAATAAATTTATTCAAAATTTGTACAAAAATTATGATTACAAACATTACTTTGCATAACAACGTGTCTTAATTTCATAATTATTTATTAATTTGGTTTTAATTCATAAACTAAATAATTAAAAGTAAATTAAACGTTCAGGTTTTTCCATTAGCACACGACTAGGGGATTGTTAAAAGTACCCAAATGGTACTTAAATGAATATACTACATACTCGTACATACATATGTATGTAAATATGTATCTAAAAATACTATTTACAATGATACACAGCTTTTAGTTGTGTCTACAAAAATGGTTAAAGACAATAAAAATTTCCTTATTTAAGCCAAATATTATTTATTTTAAACATTGCTATACTTTACATACAATTCCTGATTCAATTATCAAACAAATTAATTGTTTTGTTTCTATATTGAAAACCCAAAAACAAAATTTCAAGGATTACAGTACGCAATTAATACAAGACCTTTGTTTTTTAATGAATCTAATTTATATTAATGTTGCGTTTCCACCTTCTAGATGACACTAATTGGATTCGATAGTCTGAATTCTTAACTAATTATCGAACTATATTTCATGCTAATTACCTGTTGTTATTTATTTAAATTATTTGCTTCGTTTTCTACATTTCAACACATTTAGCATGAGTTAATTTTAATAATTTTTTTTATTAACACGTATAATATTATCTAATATTTTTGTGTTAAACCATATTTCATTTTTGCATTTCCTTAAACGAATATGTCAGGAAAAAATAGCAAAATTAAAAATTAACGAAATGTAGTAGTAATATCCATATTTAAATAAATTATTAAATGCTCAAAACCGTTATTAACATTGACCCTGAATATGGTTTAGTAAACGAAAAAAAACCTACAAATAGGGAACAGAAAACACAAAATTTTCTTGTTAAAAAAAGAGCAAAAGCAAGTAATACAAAACGTTATTTACTACGAAACGTAATGCTCTAATATGACATTTAATTCCAAGTGGACTGACGTTGTCAAAGAAACAAAAGTACTCGTATAACTTTAATAACATCAAAGTTCAATAAACATGCCAATGGGCTTTGTGTGTATTAATAATTAATAATATTATAACGTACACTACTAGTTTCTTTTTATTAATAATTTTAACAAAAAACACACAAAAAAATATGTTAATAATTAAAACAACACAATAGAAAGATGACCATCTGTTAACAAACATTTTTTGAATATTTATTTGAAATTAAATATTACACGATTCAAGTAGAATCGAGACGAGTTTTGTAAATTTACTAAATAGACTTACAATGATCTTTCTTTACATTTTAAACATTGTATTTGTTAGAAATCGAAATGTTCTAAAATTAAATCATATCGTTGGTCTCATGTAGAAAGGCCCAACAGAATTTCAAAATTTGTTTTTTTGCGATTCCAATGCATTTAACGCAAATACACCTCAACACAAAAATGTATTGCAATAGTGTAAAAAATAACGCTTTTATAAGCTCTTGTACAAAAAAAGTTACATGTTGAAGATTACAGTTTCTATTATGTTTTTACCTTCTCCTGTAAAGTTTCAAATATGCGAGTTAGGGCCTTTCTACATGAGACCATGAATGATTGAAAGTACCTAAATACTGGAAGCTATGCAGAAAGAGTTATTTTTTGAGATTGACTTTAAAAGTATGTATATTATCATGTATATTACATGATTAAGTTACACATTTGTTCAAAAGTCTTTAAGAAAACAGATTAATTTTGATTTTGACAAGGGTTGACTACTTGCCAGAAAATACCGAAAAATAAACACCTATAATCGTTAAAAAAAACGCAGACATTTTATTTAAATAATTGTACAGATATACAAATATTGATTTTAAACTCGAAAAGTATGATTCAAAGTCATTTAAATGGAAATACATTTCTATTAATGATGAATAAGTAAGTACATAGTTATCGAACAATTAAAATACGAATTATAAATCCATTCACAGCTGTTTATGGCTGCAACACCAACCATAACTAAAGGTACGGTCACACTTGGCAAATATTTGCCGAAAAAGACGTAACCATTAAATAACATATCTTTGAACTCGTTTATTTATTTAAAAAAAAAACTTTTCTTATTTAGGCCAAAATACAACAAATATTTAGTTTTAATTTATTTGATGCTGTTTGATCTTGCAAAACTCTTTTAAGAGTAAACAACATCAAACAAATTTGTGCTAAAACAAGTGGTTACGCTTTTTTGAGTAAATATTTGCCAAATGTGGCCGTACCTTAAGTATTTATAGGTAAAACTGAATTATTTCTAAATTATCCGAATGGAATGACTATAAATGAAGCTGATCGAAGAAGATTTCCTTTTAATAAATAAATACTAAACACAGTTGCTAATTCTTATTTTTTTTTTATTTCTATTTTCTAATGTTTATTTAAATGAAAGAACCATATACGAACGATTTGCAAAAAAGGCTTCCGCCTTAATTGAACTTTTTTCTTCTTTTTTCCTACGTCGTTGAATTTAAAAACAAATATATTTGTTGAATTATGCTTTTAAAATTTTAAGATACGCCACACGACTCCTACTTAAATTTCTTCAACTTCCACACTTGCTCATTGCTGGCGGTTGTACATACTCGTATTTATTTCTAACTGCTGTCTTTTTGGTGTTTTTGTTTAAATAAGTTTAAACATAATATTTATTTGCCATAAACATATTTATGGTTATGAACAACAACTTATTAATAATATTATTGTACATACTTCTTTTTCGTCTGCGTTTTTTTTTTTTTTTTTTTTTGCAATGGTAAAATGTTATTAATATTTAATATATTGCGTGTTGGTTGTTATGAGTGACATCATTCATATCTTACAAAACAATAAAAATAACATGTTTTTAATCTGTTGTGTTAGAATAAAAAAAAAACGTTTGATTTTAAATCAAAACATTATAATAATATGTGTGTGTATATAAAATATTCAAGGAAAGGCATATTCAAGAGTTTAGTTAGGGTGACATTCTTCTGTTTCAATCGAAAAAAAAACTTTGGATATGATCGAAAAACACTGGGGCTTTAAGAAGAAAATTTATAGAGAAATTCATGACCAGGAACCCTATATATGGCCTAATGTATTTTCTAACAAGTAAGAAAGTATAGTCGGTCAAGCCCGACAATATAATACCCTACACCCAGTATACAGGTTTTCGGAAATGGGCGCTATATGGGAGATATTACCTATTATGGCCGACTTCCGTGAATAGAAATATTATGTAGGTTATACTTTATCTCGATATAACAACATTTTTAAGAGATTTATGGTCGTTAAAGCGATTTTCGGAAGTGGACCTATATGGGAGCTACGAGTAATTATGGAGCGAGCAGCACAAAATTTGGAGATGTGATTTGGCTTCATTTACCACTTATTTGTGATGAAATTTGTTTGAATACTTGCATAATTCAAACATTTATGATCAGTAAACCCCAATTTCGGGAGGACATTTGTATGGGGGACAGGTGAAATAATGGACCGATTTCCACCAGTTTCAATCCCATCCATCCTTGGCCCGAAAAAAAATCACGTACCAAATTTTATCGAATTTTATCTGAGTCGATCAGTATAATTTAAGGTGGGTGCTAGACCAATACTTATGGGCGTTACAAACATCAGCACAAATCCAATATACCTACACTATTGTGGTGTAGAGTATAAAAATCCAAGGATTTGATTTGATTACATTTGATATCCAGTTGAGAAAATGCAAAGACTATGTCAATTTTTTAATTAGGTTTTAGATTCTTGTTATTCCCAAACGTTTGACAGTTGGTTTCATTTCAAAACATTTGATAGAAACCTGAATGTTTGCTGTGCATGCATACAAAAGAAATTCTTGAAAAAAATTACAAATTTCAGTTATTTACTAACCACGTTTAGCTATTCAGTCAAAAAACAGAGAATAGCGAGAATATACAAGAAATACAAAATTAAAAATTATTAAAGTAATTTTAATAAAATTAATAAAAGAAAAATAATAAAAACCCACAAAAAAACATTAAATAAAATGCGATTATGCTAATTTTCCCATTAGTGACATTAAAATATAAAAAACCTTAAGGGATCTTCCAAAATATAAGAATATTCACACATACGAGTATTCACACAATTACTAAACATTTCTTTTCAATCTTTTATTATTCTTATAAATATTAGTTATATTTTTTGTATTTCTGTTTTATTATACATACAATAGTTTGGTAGTCTAAATGTGTCATAGCATGAAGTATTGTGTAAATCTCTATTATAAATAAAATTAAGACCACAATTTTACATAAAGAAATTATTCGCTTTATTTAAACGCAATTTGATACTTTAGCCACATAAAGGTGGGGTCAAATTTTAAAATACCCAACGACATTTGCATAAGAAACAAATTCTGTTTTTAAATTATCTAAATTTTTGTTGAAGTATTAATATACACGATATAATATTTTAAACAATTGACATTTAAATGAATATTATAAACCAATAAACAAACAAAGTCAATCACACTAAAATAGTTACAGTCATACATAAACATCTCACACTTTATTTACTCTAATTGTAAGTGATATTTTTAGTAAATTAGTATTATTTATTTAACTAACTATTTAAATAATCGAACTGAGAATTACTCTATAGTTTTGTGTCTATAAAACTAGTAATTTTGTTTAAGAAACTACAATTAATAGCGCAATAGAGCAAAAATAGTCAATTCAGCAACTTAAAAAATTTAAAAAAAGGAAACATTTTTACATATAGCAACACTGCTTGGAAAATGCTTTTCTCTCTCTCTCTCTCTGTTTTTGTATTCACAATCCGGAAAATAAATTCAACAATACCGCCCAAGAAAAATAATAACAAATAAAGTAATATGAAATCAAATAAGATATTTTTAAACTGTTTGCAAATTTGTCATAAATTATTAATGTAAACTTTGTTCACATTATTGTTTTTATTGTTTTAATAAGAAGTATTTTAGTTTCATGTTATTATATTGTATTTGCTTTCGTATCGATATTTATTATCGATTTTTTCTCTCTAATACTTGCAGGTGGTTTTTTGCTGTCGTAATTTCATTGAGACAGAGAGAGAGTGAGTTTATTTTATAAATTAAACGTCATTTGCAGTACTTTTAATAGAGTTCAAGTTTTGAAAAAAAAAAAACGATTAAATAAAACAACTAATTAAATGCATTGTTTGTTAAAGTTTCCTTTCCCTGTTTCCCACTTCAGTTTTTCTAATTTTACATAACTAATGATCAAACATTAATGCGTTTTACTTTCCGACTCATTACCAAAAGTACGGTCAACTTGGCAAACATTTGGTTTATTTAGGAAAAGCACAACAAATATTTAATCATATTTTATTTGATGTTTTTTGATCTTGCAAAACTCTTGTAAGAGTAAAAAACATGAAACAAATTTGTGCTAAAACAAGTGGTTACGCTTTTTGAGTAAATATTTGCCATGTATGACCATACCAAGAGCCAGTAAATTGGCAAATAAAGATTTTTTTTTTTTTTTTTTTTGAAAATTTTAATTCTTAATTAGCCTTGGAAAAAGTACTTCCAAAGAACCAAATATAACTTAATACCCGGAAGTGCTGTTAAATAACAACAATAACCACAGAGTTGTCGTACAGTGCAAGTTTTTCCTTTCCGATTCCAATTCCATGAAATTGATGTTGTTTAATTTATTTCTTAAAAGTTTATTTAAAAATTAGAACAATTTACCAAGACTTGCTTTTAATTTGAGATTACCATTGACATTCTTGGCAGTTTTTTATTTACATATTTATTGTCTATGGATGTTATTCCTTACAGATATTTACAAAAATTTTAAAATTAACAAACTTAAAACATATAAACTAGAACACTATGAATTTAAATACATTATTAAATAAAGTTTTATAAGACTGGGATCTAATGAAAAATCTATAAATCTATATATGTAACTGATTAAATGTGTTGCACATCCTTCTTAGTGGGTCAGCATGAGCATAGTTTGATCTCAAAAATCTTATTGACAATGGATAATAATCTCTGGTAGGACGTTGTGGAACATTGAAAGGAATTTCATTTATTAGAGAATTAGAGCATGTAACACCATTAATTAATAACATTTAAAATAAATGATTCATTCAGCATAACTCTACGACTTTTTAGTGTTGACAGCTTAATAAGAGCTAGACGAGCAGGATATGATGGTAAGTTAAGTGGGTTAAAACGTAATGCTCGAAGGCAAAACAAGAGAAATTGTTTTTGCACCGATTCAATATCATTGGAATGTGTCTGATAAATTGGATCCCAAATAACTGACCCATACTCAAGAATCGGGCTCCCAACTGACATGTATAATGTTTTTGCAATATACGGATCATTAAATTCTTTACACCAACGTTTTATATAGTCAAGCATACCTCTGGCTTTATATATTATAGAATTTATATGTGGGGTAAAGTTTAATTTAGGGTCATATAATATACCCAAGTCCAGAAAGCTTTTTATGATTTCCCAAAAAGTAGTTTGCAGTTATTGGTTTACATCTTGCAAAGCTCATAGTTTTACTTTTTTATATTAAGTTCTATTAAGTTCTTAGCACACCAATCATAAAATAAGTTCAAATTCTCTTGCAGAAGTGTATGATCTATTAACTAATTGTAGCTTAAGAATAACTTCACATCATCCGCGTACATTAAGATATTCGAAGATTTTATTACGTTCGGTAAGTCATTAATAAAAAGTTGTTGGAAATAACTTGCTTGTTTCTAGTAATGAAAATTTAATTTACTAATAAGTACTTGAATATTCTGCGGGTGTTTAGATTAATATGATAACTTTGCAGAGATCTTAAAAGCAGGACTTTATTTTTTAGAATTTATTTCATTGGAGGGAAGAAGGAATAACAAGGGGGAAATTTCTTCAGATAATTTTTAAATTTCAATGAAATATGTAAAATGTAGCCGATTATTTCTATTTAAAAATACATATACCAACTAGACATAAAATTTGATAGTGGCTTTTATTTTAAAATTATGCAAGTTTTATCATACAAATTGTTAATAAATTAAGCTCTTAATGATATTCAAAGAGTAATTCCAATATTTTATATTTTACGAATTCGACAACTCAAACGTTTGATCTAAAAATTTACATTCTTGTAACCTACATATTTTATTTATTTATTTAAAATTTATTATAATTTAAATTACAATAAATAATATATAAAATGATATTTTCTACTGTCGGATTTTTTAATAAAGGTATAATTGTTGATGAATTACAAAACTACGGATCCCATATACATTTTTAACTGAAATAAACTAACCTAAACTTAAGGGTAATTGTTGAAAAACAAAACAAGTTAGTGTGCAATATTCGGCTGTACCGAATCTTAAATACCCTCCACCTAAATATAACGAGCAATACAAAAACTACACTGGTTATAAAGCTAGATTTACACGATTGAAATTTTCTTCAAAATTGCTCTTCAAAATGCTTCAAACTCGTGTAAACAGCAAAAATTCTTCAAAATTTATTTATTAAATATGTAGTTATTAATAGTTGTTAAATAAATAAATTTTGAAGAAACTTTGCTGTTTACACGAGATTGAAGCATTTTGAAGAGCAATTTTGAAGAAAATTTCAATCGTGTAAATCTAGCTTAAGACTAGAATATCATTATTTAATGTTTTTTTTCCAGTCTTAGTGTAAATTTAATGAGCAACATAATTTATTTGAAATGCTTTTCAATTTTATCTAATTTTGGTCATTTATAATTGATATAATTACCATTATTAACAGTATGAAGACAATCTTGAAAGTAATTTAACAATTTATAAAATCAGAAAATATTACCCACAAGTTAAGAAACAGAGTATAAAAAGGGTACTGTTATAAGATGAGGCTTCTTTTGATTGAATTTGAACTCAATAACTTAATTTACAAAAGTTTTATGGGTGGCATAGTAGAAGTGGACCAATGGTATATTTAAGATATTAGATATTATTCTCAAAATTCAGCAGTTGATTTTGGAATTAATGTAAATGCTCCGTTTAAAATTTTGGATCGGGGTATATGGACAAAAAATCACAAAATTCTGTTGTATGATTTTGTATATAAAAATACAAAAATTTCGTTTTGCGATTTCTTTTCACATGAAACTTATATTTGCTGATTTTGTATTGATATTGAATATTTCGGGAAGAAATTTGTATGGGGGCTATGAGAAATATTAAACCGATTCTTTCTATTTTCATCACAGTTAGTTTCTTCTGTCATTAAACAACGTATACGCAATTGCATGGTATTATCTGCAATACATACTTATATTTAAACCAAATGGCACAAAAAAAAATTATTATAAATATCATATTTTGATGGAGGTTGTCATATAACTCTTGATTTTCAATACAAAACTGCTTAGGAGAATTACATATAAACGGTTTTTTGCAAACGCTGCAAAAACGTATTTTGGGCTTGAGAGGGTTTTACACAGACAGACGGACGAACGGACGGACATGACTCAATCGACTTAGAATTCCATAAAGATCAATAATATATATACTTTGTTGGGTATCAAAAGAATATTTCTCAGTGTTACACACGGAATGAGAAACTTATATTGCACTCATTCACCACTTGTGGTGGTGGAGGGTATAAGATTGTTAGTAATTTATTAAGTATAAAAGTAGAAATAGTTAAAGAGAAAAATGCGACATGCTTTAATAAATAATTGTACAAAACGTAAAAAACAAATTAAAAGCAGAAAAATAACTGACAAGGTCGTGCTGAAAACAAAAGCAAAACTAAATCGACATCATTGCAAACGATTTCCTAAATTAAATTGATAAGAAGGCGAGAACAAAAACAAAAGCTAAATGTTTAACTTTTATCGGAGCAATTTAGTTTGTTGTAGTTACCGATCGTGCAGAAACCTTTAAGCTAAAAGCATTAAATATTGTAAATAAATACAATTTGTTTTATGCAGTCTTTGTTGAACAATAATTAAATGCGTCATCCTAAATCATAGATAAACACCATTTCCGAAATTATAAAACTAATAATTTATTTATTTATTGTTGTTGTTCTTCTCTACTGATCTCTACTGATTCTTAAGTTAGGGCAAATTATCATGTTCAAAAAAAAACTGTTTTTTACGTTTTACATTTCTAACTTTTCACTTGTTTTAACTAAATTTGCATCTGGAAATGGTGTTATTAAATATTTTAGTAGGTTATTATAATACTGAGTTAAAGAGTTAGCAGGCCAGTTTTTTAACATCAAATCCTGACGAGCAGCCAATAAAACACAGCAGATCCAAAAACTAGGCAACGAGAACAGACAAGCAGAGGCCGACTTTAAAACACCATTTTGCGGCCTCCTCGAAATTTAGTTTTCTGTTGGAATTTCAAAAAAGGGTTTACAGTCGGACCATCTACTTTGTTTTTGACAGAGAAGAGGGGTTGAATCGAAATGACTTACGTATAATATCCCAATTTTCTATAAAATATTCCCATATGGACATGGTACCTTTAAATTGTGTCAATGCATCTTCATAACCTCCTTGGGGTTGTTGAAGTGCTGACACATGTTTGGCCTTTTTGGCCGGACTAGTGTCGGCATAGTGATCGAGCGAAGCTCCACCGGGTGATATCGAGATTCTAGCTGGTGAAGCAGCGGCCGTTGATGTCTGATGATGCTGCTGACTCCGATGATGCGTGTGATGGGAATGTTGCATATGATGGTGACCATCAACGACACTGCCGCTACTGCTGTCGTGAACACGTTGCTGGTGATGATGATGTCGGGTGCCACTTCGACGCGTTGTTGTTGTAATTGAAGATTCATATTGGCCTTCGTTGGGATCAAATCCCAACACATCCTTGTAATAGGATTGTGATGTCATTCTTGTGCACGTTTAAAGCGTACACGCTTTTACTTTGTTATTATTTTTTATTTTGTTGCAATATTTTCCAGAGATTTTTAATTTTATTTTTATTTTTAATTTAACACTTTTTTACACAATACAATAGAGTTTCAATCATAAGAACAGTTTAATTATTTGTTGTAAATATTTATTATTTTTAAATATTTCTTTATATGGCAGTTAGTTATTTTAGTGGAGAAAATCTTTTTATTTATGGAATTGAGTTGGCTTGCTTTCTTTCTTTTTAGGCGGTTTGAGTTTATTTTTTCTGTGGAATGGCACTTTTTTTTTACGATATTTTTGTGTGTTTGGAAAGATTACTTTTCTTGTTCTATTAATCTCAATTAAAATTCCAATACTAAAATGTAAAACATAAAATCATACACATATTAGCTGCGTTATATTTAAATTTTGCATTTGAAATTTGTTGCGAGCAAAGTGGGAACAACCGTTGTTGTTTTGCTGTGTTCTAGTTGTGCCAAATGCTCAAACAGTGGACTCGGCCCGTATCCGACCAAAAAAAGAACAGAATGTGTTGAATTCAAATGGGAACATTTCCGTTACAACAACTAAGGAATTTAGGTGCGTTTCTGTGTGCGAGGATTATTAATAGAATAAAAAGTACTACAGGCAGACACACTTTGTGTTTCATTTACATACTCGTCCAACAACGATGGATGGGAAATGGGAATGATAATACAAAGAAACAGAAATTCGTCATAGTTGTCATTATGAATATGAGTGTAGGAACCGAGCGAGCAACCAAACAAACGATCACTAAAATAAAACTTAACAATCTAATGAAACAAATATTCATTTACTTATTTTAAAGAGTGAGAAAAATTAAATACTTTGGCTGTTATTTGTGGGCAGAGAATTGGAACTATTCTTACAGTACAGTGAAGCCTTTATATAAAAATAAATGATAATAAATAGTTTAAATTTCTTTAGAACTTTGAACATCGATAGAGAAGGATTTGCGCTTTCAGTATATCGTCTTTAGAGGTATAAGTAAATAAAAACAAGGTCAAATGTCAAAATTAGGATCCAATGCAAGAAAGTTGGTTGAAATGTTTATTCAAAACTTGTTTAATATTTTATTTCTCTTAGAAAGCAGCACTTGTAATCTCTGCATTTCATATCTTTTTATAGAAGAATGTATAAATTTGCTCACATTAATATTGAGTAAAATACATTAAAATAAAAGCAACAATAGCACCAACAAAATATGCCGGCAAAATAGAAATAAAAATCAACAACAACCCGGCAATTTAACACAATACACTACAAGACAACATAGTTATTGTTAAACCAATTGGCCAAATGCCAGCACCAGCCTATTTATTCACAAATTCAGACAAGAGCACACAGAGGGTGTTCTTAAGATTAAAACCAAATTTTATGGTGTTTTTTTTAGAAATTTCTTAAAGAACAATTTAATTCATGGGTTTGTCGTAAGTGGCAACGAATTTTATTGCAATCGCCCAAATTTGTTTAGCAGCTCTCTCTCTCACACACACACACACACACACACCCAATTATGTCTGATTATGGGTATTGAAACAGATTTGTATGTTTATTGATCTACAAAAAATAAATACTTACATACTTATGTATGTATGTATGTATGTGTATACATATGTACACATTCATGATCCCAGCAAGCCATATGAGTCCGAAAAGTCTTTTCTGACACCTTTTCCGGAGCGTTCATGCTCTTTATGAGCCCTAATAACAATCATTATTGCTCCGAAAACCTTCAGAAAAGAGGGTAATTTCATTCGAAAATGGTCCGTCAGAAAGAGCTCTTAGATAATGTCAGAAAAGAGTCTTTTATGAGGCTTTTTTGGGCTCAGATAGAGCTCTTACATCATGTCAGAAAAGAGTCATTGTAATTATAAATACAACAAATTTAAAGGTCGAATTTATTATTATTTTTTTTTAATTTTTTTTTACTTTAACAAAAATTAAATTAAATTAGAAATGGAAAAAATTAAATAAATTGTATTTACAGTAAAAAAAAAAAATAAAATGGAATTCATTTAACCCTTAAGCAAACACCAAATTGTGTTCACATAAGCGAACCCCAGGGCCTAGCTGGAAATTTTTATAATTTGTAATGCTTTAAATTAAAAATCTTCAATTTCATTATCAATTTCCAACTCGTTTCCAATATCAGAAGCATTGTCTTCATTTCCATCAACCTCATTCTGAATTTGGTTTTCTATATCATTTACAATTGCCTCTGCCAATCTGTCATAATTACGGTGAGATTTTGAAACTCTTTCAATGATTTTGTCTAATTTAGTACTCATTGTAACACTATTAACACTTGTTAACTGCCAACACAACAATAAAAAAACTAATTTCTGAAACGTTCAAGGACATTGATTCTGCTTTTTATCTGTTTAATCTCTTTCTCTTTTGTTTTGATTTTATTTGCTGCATTTTCTACATAATAGGGCCTGGCTGGGCCCTGGTGTTACAAACATGTTGAGAGTAATTAACACGCCTAGAGATAAAAAATTTTAAGTTTTTTTTTAATAAAAGTTTGATTATATTCGACCTTTTCTTTATAGAATCTCAAATTAATATGACCTCGAGCTTGAGTATTTATTAATTTGAGTTTTTTTTTTTTAATTTTTTTTTTGTACAAAACACCTTTATTAAGGAATTCATAAAAAGTTAAGGGGCTCCGCCTAAGTTATCTAAGTAAAAAACTATAAAAATGTTCAAAAATGCCTGGCCCTGGTGTTCGCTTAAGGGAAAAAAAATAATTTTTTAAGCTAATTTTCCTTTCGCTCCGAAAATGATTTTTAGTTGGGCTTTTTTTACTCCTTTTTCGGAGCGCTCCTAGAATGGTATGCTGGGATATTTAAGTATCTAAGTGTTGTGTTGGAGTGTGCCACAGTTGTTTGTGTGAGTGTGGCTGAGTTTAAACTTTAACCGCAATTAAAACAACAACAATGTCGTTTGAGTTCATTGAAATTTAAAATTAAAAAATATTGCACAAACTTCACTTGGCAATAAATTAATATTGTTTGTGTGTGCATTTATCAAATAATTGTATGTACATAAAATGTATTAATTTATTTTAATAAATTATGACATTTCAATGAGTTTCACGCACGCACATTATCATACGTGCGTATTTATCTGCATAAGTTTAATGTGTATCACAGCACAGAACATCAGATCACCGCGACACGCCACATCACATTCACTTCAATTTATTTATTTATTGTATGTAGTACTCGTTATACATATTCTCTGTTATACATATTCCTCTTCGAAATTACCCTCCGAAATTATATTTGAATGCAATAGCCAGTCAGTCAACACACATAATCATATTATTACTGTGCGATGACATGTATTCATTTGCTTGGAAATCGTCTAAATAAATTCTATAGTTCGCAACAAGACTGTGATATAAAAAACCAATTGTTGCCAATTGAAACCAATTTATTTAATTCTTCTATTTGAGTGTTTACGCCCAAGAAAAAAATAACATTAAATTATGTCAGCAAAAACTTACGCAGGAGATTTGGAAAAGAAAAAAACAATACAAACCTTAGCGAGATTTAGGTACAATAGCCCTTCAAATGCAGTAGAGCAGAGATATTTGCCACTTGGAAAAACTTTGAAGGTACATACTCGTAGATATATACAATGTGCAAATTTAAGCCAGATCATCTAATAAAGATTGTCCCAACTAGAACGCAATTTTTAAATTTGGCGCCATTCGAAGTGTCATTATTTGACATTTGAACCATTGTTATTGTTTGCTAGTAGAAGGTACGAGGTTAGTAAAAATTCAGCGCTACACGAATGAACAACTCATTCTCATTGTGAAATTGTTTTACCAAAATGGTGGTGAAACTTGAAAATAAGGAATTTAAGAATTCGGGAACTCCCGCGATTAAATGACAAAATTTACTGTATAATTGCTGTTCGGGTAAAACAGATTTGTTTTGACTAGTTACCAGTTGTGTAAACGAATTTGCAAACATCCAAGCTAAGGACAACAACACCAATTAGAATTCCACGATTTGACTCAACTTTTCAGAGTTGTACGAATGTGTATGATATGTATCAGAGAACGGTTTGAATGCAGATTTTTATGCTTTCGAATGCAATCACAAAATGTGAGCAGTTGTTGTCAATTCACATCATTTGAGAAAAGCAATACATGACACCATTCAAAAAAATGAATTATTAGGAATACCGTGCATTGCATTGCATGTCTTCTGTTAATGTCACCGAATACTCACAAAAGAAACGACAACACAACGAATGGTACGAATGTTTGTAATACTTATTGAATGAAAAGTTCAAATTCAAATTTTTCTTTTTGAGTTTTTTTTTTAATGGTATGAAAAACACCGTTATTTACTTTTTCTAAAAGTTCTGCGTGCTGCATTATTTGTAGTACTAAAAAACATATTAGTAGGCCAAAACTATAGACAAATATGTACATTAATTACTTTAATAAGTAAACGAATACTGAACGAATGGTGCGAATGTTTTTAGTTTTTTAATGTATCATCATTTCATTTCGTTGCTTGATGTACAAAGGCTTTATAAAAACAAATACGAAAAAGGCAATCAACAAAAACAATGTATGCATTACATGGCAACATCAATAGTTGATGTTCTCGAGTGTGCATGCCAAAAGCAACGAATGGTGTGAATATGCAATGAAAGTGAATGGTGTCATTCTGTTCTCTGATATGTATGTCCCAATATTCCGAATCGCGCTCCTCGAAATTTCCAAAAGGGAAAGGAAAGCTGAGGTGGAATGTTTATGATTTGTTGAGATTTCATTGAAATAAATATAATCACTAAAATGCATTTGCAAACTTTCTAGCCATGATTTTATAAACCAAAAGTATCTTTAGGTTGTATTTATGTATGTACATATATGATGGCTTGTTAAAGTTTCATTAAAATCACAAATTCAAAATATAATTTAATGACATTCAGGTCTATTCGTCACTTTCACCACAAATACGCGTTTCATTCACTTTTTGTTATTCTAAAATACGTTAGCGAAGTGAGTACCAGAAAACAAAAGATGTGCAAACAGAAATCATATGTTTTTGTTCACTTTGTATGCATTCTAAAATACTTGTTTACCACACATCTACATAATTTTCGTTCGACGCTTGATTTAGCGCGTAAAAATAAAATACCTACATAACTGAAAAATAAATAACAAGCGTATTACTTTTTTCAATGTTTATGTTTTTCATAAGAGATTACAAAAAATCAATTATTGCAAACGATAATTCTTCATTCGTATTTTAGAATATGTCGAAGACGAAATGTCGAAAGTGAACGTTCGACGACGAAGAAGTGAAGCGCGTATTCCCGAATAGACCTGGGGCCAAATTACCGCATTCGATATCGAGTAAAATTGATCGTAATTTTCTTATTTGAGATTATGGCATTCGATTTCGATATCGAAATCATTTTTCGATACGATAGCTCATTCGATCACGAATGCGGCAATTTGGCCCCTGATTATTTATAAAATAAAAATCGAATAACATCTAACACCTAGCGCTGTAATGAAACAAAATAAAAATATGTTTTTTACGATTGACAAGTGGAGACTTTCTTCGGGCATTAAAATAGGAAAGTTGCACAAAACAGCTACAAAGTTAAGGCTGGGGTGTCCCTCAATTGGTAGATCGTTAGGCAAGTTGGTATGAATGAACGTACATACGTACGATAGATGCATCCAGTTGATTGTTATTGTCAAGTGCAGTAAAGACAAACACCAACAACAAGATACAAATTCTCTTAGATATTCATTGTATATTACTTTTTTTTATTAGTTGTTGTGTGAGATTTGTTTATGTTTCTTTCTGTTGAATTATTTTTAAGGTCACATCATTAACTAACAACCAGTGAATAATCAAATCATATGCCTGTTAAATTCATTTTGCAATTTGTTGTTGCTGTTGTTATTTTTTAAGATACTTTATTTTATTTGTTTTTTTTTTTTTGTATTGGTAGTTGTTGTCTAAAAATTGTATTCTGTACGAATATTTGTTGGCTGCTGCTGTTGTTAATATCAGCTCATGTGCTGCCATATGATTAGATATGATAAACTATTTATTTATGAACCAAACAAAGCAAATGAGAGTGAGCGGGAGAATTTAAAAAAAATGAATGAACCCAAACATGGGCTGCCATACATAAAGATTTATCTGTTTTTCACAGTTTTCAAGGCAGCTAAGAAATATGAGAATTTTAAATTTTATTGTAAAAATTTAATCCACACACTATTAAGACATTAATAACATTACATTAATAACATTAAACTTTTGAGCGATAATTGGTGGAAAGTATTTATGTAACACAAAATACAATTACATATTACGTCTGCTTTTGTATGGAACCACTGGTGAAAAGATCGGAGAGAAATAACCAAATAAAAATAAATGAGACACTTCGACTGTTGTTTCGAAACTGTTTAAAATAAATAATCATACCAAAGATATCAATAGTAAACGTAATATTATATTTTTAATATTTTATTTAATTTTCTAGTTCAGTTTCTTAATTCGCCTCCTCTCACTCTGTATTGGTGGTTTTTATGCGAATTTTTTTTTGTGTTTTCTGTTAACACTTTCATTGTTGATACCAACCAACACTTTTGTTTTATGACTTTATACAGTAGTAGTAATAGTTGTTGCTGCAGGAAAAATATCATTAAAAACGGCGGAAAAAAGAAAGAAATTATAAATACATAAATAGTGGAAGTCCCACACATAGCCAAAAGACCAGAGTGAGTATGTAATTGGAAAAAGGTGAAATCACTGTTAAAGTACTTGAATAAAAAATTCAACAGCAACAAACCAACCAACAACTAACGACAATAAAAATGATAAAATATTAACAATAAAAAAAAATATGAAGAAAGAGAAAAAATGAAAACAAAATAAATAAATAAAATCACATACAAAAATCATAAATCATTGAATAAACTGAATGCAAAGTGAAATGAAATGAAGTGAATTTGTAAAACAAGCAACTGTAAATTGCTGAAACTGAAGAAAGACGCAGCCATAAACAATGTTGCATGATTTGTTTAGGAATTCATTTTTATAATTTTTGTTTTCGTTTTTCTTGGCGAGATCATTCCTTCCCTAGTTTCAAAACGACTTGTGTGTTTTTCGTTTCAATTTCAATTTGAATTTATTTTACTTTTTATTTTGCATTTGTTTTAATACAACCCA
Organism: Bellardia pandia; assembly: GCA_916048285.2. Lineage (NCBI taxonomy): Eukaryota > Metazoa > Arthropoda > Insecta > Diptera > Calliphoridae > Bellardia > Bellardia pandia. Next base: position 69,812,838 of record OU696533.1, read on the forward strand.
AGTACGGTTTTTTTTATAAATCAGCCCTATTCTAGAATAACTTGTTGTACTTTTTTAAAGTTGCAATTCTTCAATTCTTTTTACTGCATTAACAGTAACATCGGGCCAACATTGGCAACCAAACATATTGAGCATAGGGAAAAGTCTATGTAAACTAAAGTATTTAGTATAAAAATAAATCTCTAGAATAAACAGATTTGTTTTATTTTTTCCAAGGAACGGAAAAATCCGGGAAACTTGGGAATCTAAATTTAATAAATGAAGCGAAATAACCTGATAATAATATTGAGTAAGTTTAGTACATGAACATAGAACATGAGGTTAGGTCAGCAGGCAGCCATATCTAGTACAGCCCACTTAGGTCCAAACATTGGTCCTTTTGTGTTGCCTGAAAAGAAATGAATGGAAGAAAACAGAAAGGGGATAGATGTTTGAGAGGTAGATAGAGACTATATGTGGATAGGTGGTAGAAAAAGATGTCAAGAGAAAATGAAGATGTCAGATCCGGAAGTTTAGAGAAAAAGATGGAGTAAAAACTCCGAGCCACCTAAATAGCCAGTAGTTCCATTTCACGTAAAGGGATCAGGTGTGAAATCATGATATCCAATTGCTATTTCTAATGAAAGCATTGATACGATCTAATTTTAAGTCTGATACTTCAGATAGAAGGTGTTACGCATTGTGTCCGTTGCTGTACAATGACATAGAAGATGAGATATTGTTTCCTCCTCTTCTTCATCTTTACAACTCCTACAGAAATCATTGTAAGGGAGACCTAATCTTCTGGCATTATTGCCGAATTTGCAGTGTCCGGTGATTATTGACACCAGGAAAGGTTCAGACTTTCAATTTAATTATACTCTTCAACACGATCGATTTAATTACATATTGTACTGAATAGGTTGCTATTGAGATTTTTTTAATTATCTATTTTTGCTAAAACGTTTAGCTTTTGGTTCTTAGAATATCAAAAATAGATCAAATTAAATTTTTACGCTGAACTGAAACAAATACGAATAACAATTACGTACAATAATCCTGTCTATTTCATAATTTTTAACTTTGATTTAGTCACATTTGACGCCCGTACGTTTTATCATGGTTTTATAGAATGAAGCTGATAATCATCTAGTTGGTATGATTTTTTGCACAACATTTTTGTTTAGATCGTTTTATACTTCTTTTCACAACTCTCACTAATACTGATGTTGGTGGTGCTGGTGCTGGTGCCGTTTCTTATATTACGGTCAGACACACAAATTCAAGTGGATAAAGGTAGGGCGCGCATCTAGTGTATTTTCATTATTTTCTTTGTAGCTGCTCTTGCTGTTGTTGTTTATTTTAATGCATTTTTTACGTTTAGCTCTTTTTGTTTGTTGGTTGGTCGGTCGCACGTTTTGTATTTGTCGTATTAGAAAACAACAGCAACAACACACATGAAAGCAGGTAAAAATAACTTAGTCAATTCAATGAGAGACAAAAAAAAAAGAATTAAAAACAGTCATGAGAACGCAATTTTTGTTCCAAAACACACACACAAATTCCTTAGATACTTTTTAAGCTTTTTTATTTAGTTTTTTTACATTTTTAGATACTTTTGTAAGCGTTATGAAAGCGCTGGAAAACGTTAATAGTTGTATTTGTTTAAACTTTGGCTTAAATAAAAAAATGTGTGCTGCGAATTTTAGGTTTAAAAGTTGAGTTTTTTGCTGTTGTTCTTTATTATTATTACTCATAAAGTTTTGTGGCTGATTGTTGCAAATACCAAGAAAGATTGAAGGCTTAATTTAACATTACCGAGTGTGGTGTGTGTTATTTGAGCAAAAAAATAAAGTATAGATTTGTTATTCGCCCAGTTCTAAAGTGAAATACAAAACAAAATCACATTAAATGAAATAAAATACAAAAAACTGGTTGATAACTCCATGAATTGAAATTAAGCCAAACAACAACATCACATCACACTAAGTCAGGCCAGACAAGTTGAGTCGAGCCAAGTTAATACCTTGGACAACAAAACAACGAAAATATACACAAAGTTTTGAAAACAACAACATAAAAGAGACACACACCGACCGACAGACAACGACGTCGTCGTCATCATCATCATCAGCACTACCAACCAACCACAGCTCCAGCAATAAAAGATTAATTAACAGCAAAAAGTCCAAATATTCAAACAAACACACGCTCGCACACACATAAATACATTTAGATTATAAAATTTTATTAAATTTTTATTTTATTAATTGCGAATCAATCGATTTTAAACCATCCCAATTTGAAATCTTTGTTTGTTCTTCACTTTGCTCGTAATAAAATTTGAATATTTTATTCGTGTTTTATTTATTAATTTTATTCAAATGTATTTTTTATAATTATTGTATTTAAAAGTTGAAAAGTTATTTTATTGAATTATTTTTCAATTCTAAGTTTTCAAGTTACGCACACACACTCCCGTTGCTACACACACATATTTTATTTTCGCTTTAACAAAGATACAACAACATACAAGTACAATTTTAACGAAAACAAATCAAGAAATTTATTTGTATTTTGGAAGATTTACAACAAATAGTTTGTTGTGGTTGTTTAATTGTACATATTTCGAATACAAAAAAAGTTTTACAATTTTTGAATGTTGTTGTTTTTTTTTTTCTTTCTATATTTGTTTTCTAGTTTTTATTTTTAATATTTTATAAAAATGTGTTTTTTCAGAAGAAGAGAATACCGCTCGGTACCGTTGTTCAAAGTGGACTAAACTCAAAATCGATACCAAATTGCCTCAAAAGTGCTCATAACTTAATAATAACCTACCCAGCACACTCACACTCAAATACGAACACAAACCTACAGCCAAATACCACAACTACATCTGCAAGCCCCGCAAACAAATGCAATCTACACACTCTGCTCTCAACACACTTAACACACACAGATACTCTACGAAAATACAGCACGAAAACTATTCAGAGAATGTGTAGGCAGCAGAGCGGATTTAAATTGAAATTAAACAAAAAATCTGAGAGATACTAACTAACAAGGCACTTGTAGATATAATATTGAGTCAATCTTTGCTCATTCCATTCAACTGGCTGACCCTCTCTAAAAAACCTACTCGTATGTACAAAATACGAAAACAAAACTCGTCTATAATTTTATAAACTTTTAATTTAAATCTAAAGGTAGAACGAACAAAACTTTTAATACAGATTCAAGGCACAAACTACACTTACAAGATCATCCATCTATCGGTGTTGTATACAACTTTACTTTGTACTTCTTAATGGAACCCAGCGAACCACCATTCCGCCAGCGTCTCTGGTTTGCTTAAGAATCTCCATTAATTTTATTTTAAAGAAAGTAGGACAATTATCATTAGATGGTAATGCGTTTACAAGGAAAAGCTTGATACTGTTTCTAAAAAAAGTTTAAATATTCAATTACGGAGAACGTAATGTGTGAGCTTGAAGCAAATTATCGAAAGGTTTTATGATATTCTCAAAATTTGTCGTAGTTTAGTCAATTAAACTCTTACACCTTGAAAATAACTGCACATTGTGTAAAATTGATTATATTTTAGGAATCTGTGAGTCATATTTTCAAATAATATTGATAGCAGTCGTGCATATAATTAAGGACATACCACAAATTAAAAAAAGGTATTTATTTAAAAATAAATCAATAGGTTACTTTGGTTTTCACAACTTGCCATAAGTTCTCAATCGGTTTGAGATCAGAACTGCATGAAAGCCAGTCAAGAACAGTAACCGAATTGTTAAAAACCATTGTCTTACGTGATGAGCCGTATGCTTCAGTTCGTTCCCAGCATACCATTCTAGGAGCGCTCCGAAAAAGGAGTCAGAAAAGAGTCCAACAAAAGAGCATTTTTGGAGCGCTCCGAAAAAAGGAGTCAGAAAAGAGTCCAACAAAAGAGCATTTTTGGAGCGAAAGAAAAATTTGCTTGTTACTGTCCTGACTCGGCACGCAGTATGACTCAGAAATTCCACTTAATTATGTGTGTACCAAAGCGTTGTTGTCTTGTTATTTGTGCTTTGAACAAAAAAAAAAAAACAGCTATACCACACAAGAATGATAAAAACAAGATTACACAGAGCCCAAAAAAACCTCATAAAAGATTATTTTCTAACATTATCCAAAAGCTCTTTCAGAGCCCAAAAAACCCTCATAAAAGACTCTTTTCTGACATTATCTAAGAGCTCTTTCTGACGGACCATTTTCGAATGTAATGACCCTCTTTTCTGAAGGTTTTCGGAGCAATTATGATTGTTTTTTGGGCTCATAAAGATCGTTAACGCTCCGAAAAAGGTGTCAGAAAAGACTCTTTTCGGACTCATATGGCTTGCTGGGTTATCTTTTTGTAATATTCATGTTACTGGCACGTTCTCATCAGCATACGGCATCATTGTATCGCTTAGAATTCTTGCATTATGAAACTTATCCATATATCCCTAAATTTTGTGCAGCGGCCCAACACCACGTGACCAACTTCCTCCATACTTTAAAGTGGCGTGGGTGTATTTTATATCAAATTCTTTTAACTTTTTTTCCATCTGGACAAACGACATCAGCTCTGCGGCTGATAATGCGATCTTCAAAAACATCGAGTGTAGCTTCCTCTGTAAGTCGATCGCAGGCCCACTTAGCGAAGCGAAAACGCATTGGATGGTCAGTTGGCTTTAACTCCTGAACCAATTGGACTTTGTATGGCGTCATACCAAGGTCTTTATGCAAAATTCGTCTCAATGATGTCTCTGAAATGTTCAATTGTGGCGCTTCACGCACACTTTCTGCCACAGCAGCAATATTCTCGGGTGTACGCACTGTTTTTAGCTTTTCACGCTTTGGTTTATCGATGAGGATCCCAGTTTCTTTCACTTTTTTCACAAGATAACGAACATACGAAGCTGACGGTGCTTCTCTGTTCTGTTCTCTGTTTGTCGGTCACGTCTTATTTCGAGCGGGTATTCAAATTTGGAGCCTATATCTCGGAAACTATTCGGTGTGTGATAATTTATAATACGTCAAATTAAAGAAATTAGAAATACATATCTAATGATATATGTATATCATGATTATAAAATATGGACATTCGAGAAATATATTTTTTACCCAAATTTTTTTTGATGTCTAAAAAACTAAAAAAAGTCTATATAAGTGTTATTTTAGTTTATTAATATAAATAGCCAAGACATTAGGCTTTAATTAAGGGTGTGATATGTGTCTGTAGGTATTATAATCACAGATATACGAGGGCGGTTTGGAAACTTCTTAGCCTAGAACAGAAAGCGCGGTATAAACAGAAAAAAGGTAAGTGTTTTGGAAACGTATATCTTTGATATGAACACATGTTACATTTCTTTTCGATCTGCCAACTCCTTCATACAGAAACAGGTATTCAAAAAAGACGTATCCGCGATTTTTTTACAATGGAATAATTACAAATTCTTGGTGTCATTAAATATTTAAATAAAAAAGGTTTATCGGCACAAGAAATGCATAATGATAAGGTGAATGTGTTAGGTGAAAGTGCTCCTTCATATGCAACAGTAAAAAATTGGGTTGCTGAATTTAAACGTGGTCGTACAAGCATTGAGGATGAACCTCGTAGTGGACGTCCAAAAAAGCAACAACAACAGAAATTGTAGCCAAAATGCATGATTGGTATTAAATGATCAAGAAATAAAAGTGCGTGAAATAGCAAATACATATCATGGTCATCTCAAATGATCGAGTCCATTTAATTTTTCATGAAGAACTACGGAAAGCTTTCTACAAGACGGATGACGCATTTGTTAACAGTCGATCAAAAAAGCATAAGAATGAAAATTTATTTCTCAAGCTGTTGATGAGACATGGATCCACCACTATACTCCAGAGACAAAAGAACAATCTCAGCAATGGACTGAAGCTGTAGGAAGTGCACCAAAGAAGGCAAAAACAATTCAAATGGCTGGTATGGTTATGACAACGGTTATATGGGACTTCAAATGTATTTTATTGATTGACTATCTGCAAAAGGGTAAAACAATAAATTCAGAGTATTAGTGCAACAATTTGGATAATTAAATGTAAAAATTCGAGAAAAACGTGCTGGCTTACAACACAAAAAAATAAATTTTCATAAAGACAACGCACCAGGGCACAATAGTGTTTTAACATTGGCTAAAATCAACGATTGCTTAACCACCCACCTTATTCTCCTGATTTAGCTCCCAATGACTTTTACACGTTCCTAAATTTAAAAAAAATTCCTAGCTGACAAGCGTTTTACCTCAAATGAAGATGCAATTAGAGTTGTAAACCACTATTTTGAAGACCTTGAGGAAAACTATTTTAATCAAGGGATAGAATTGCTAGATATGGAGATTATATTGAAAAATAAACCGGATTTTTCAAACGAAATCGAACCAAATCAAAAACTCACAATTCGACATAATGCGAAACTTTTCAAAGATGTAAACTATTAATTAAAAAAAATAATTATTTTTACAGGATATTTAGACATTTTACAATATTCTATTCATGTCTTTTTTTATACAAGTTTCGGTTTAGTTCTTTAGTTGGCCTAATTCGGAACCGTAACCAAATGTATTCGTTTGAACTTTAAGAGTTTGATTTATCATTAATTCATTTTAAAACAAATGGCGATTGTAAAGATCAAATCATTTTAAATATCAGTTCAAATAAAATCGCTAAATTGTATACGAAAATTAAAGAAATTGGCAACATTAAATATCATAGATCATACGCTTCAACTACAAAAATCTATTAAATAATACGAGATCGAGTATTATACATAAGCACGAAGAACATTACACTCATACCTTAAAAGATTATTAAGTTGAACTCAATTATGCTTGCAAAAAACAAAAACAAAAACAACGCACAACAAATTCATTAATAAAATCAAACCCACTCGGTTTTTAAACTTGCACGCTCTCTTTCTGGTTGAGTAAAATAAACTCATTTGCTCTCTACATCTAGCTCAATCTAGCTCCATATAAGTCGGTTTTAAATTTTCTAAGTTTTGAACACCTTTTCTTAATTTGTTGTAGTTTTTATTTCTTTGTTTCTAAAGAAGACTAAAAAGTGTCTTCAACAATAATAAAAAAAAATTTGGTCATGTAAAAAAACTATAATAACTTTTTTTTTTCAACTTTTGTTCAATGAATTCAACTAGAGTTGAAACAACTAAAGAAAATCCAAGTTAAGAAGTTGCCAATAAATACAGCAATGTATTGAATGAGGTATAGCTAGACAGACAGACAGACAGACATTCCAACATACACACAAATGTAAGTAATGAAAAACAAAAAAGTACTTAAATAAACTAAAATAAAGACAAGGAACTAAAATTAAGAAGATTAAGTTATTAAAAAGTGAGTGGTGGTGGCGCAATCAATACCAACCAAATCAAACCAAACAACCAGCAGATTCTTAAACAATCGCATGCAAACAAACACAACAAACCAACAAATAAACAAATATACAAGTTTGTTTCGTAACTACAAATACAACTGCAACAGCAACAGCAACAACTAAAAAGGTAAATAAACAAAGATTGCTTCTCTTCTTTGCTTCTTCTCACTTGTATGCTAATGATATTTACAAATGACAAAAACCTGTAATGTTTGTTGTTTTTGTAGTATTTTTTTATTTTATTTTATACAAATTCCAATCAGAATGACACACATGTAAAAGAATCCATCCAACAACAACAATTACATTAACAACCAAGAATGTACATATTTACATAAGTGAAGAGTGATCGTATATATGTACATACGTACTCGTACACGTAAATTCAATTGTTTTTCTTCGTGAATGTGTCATTTATAATTAATTTTCATTTGAATCGACGACTTGTAAATATGTATCCACTGTGAAGCTTACATTCATTTTCTTTCAAACGGAGAACAGTTTTTAACGTTTGTTTTGCTATAACGAGTATCTAAATGTGATCATGCAAAAAAAGGAAGCCATTGAATGTATAAATTTAATCGATTAGTGTTGCCTTTAAGCCATCGCTATTTTTAGAACCAACCAGAGTCAAATTTGCTGTTTCTGTTACTTTGTGATTGACTTGTAAAAATATTTGTTTTTGAAAAAGGTGCGGGTGACATAATAAGCCGGCATTTAGTCATTGTTCCGACATTCCATTGTCATTGTTTGTAGAAAAAAGAAAGAAGTTTAAAAAATGTCATTTTAATGACAGCTATTTAAAAATATAGAGGAGGAAATCAAATAAATTCAGCTATGTATGTTCAAGATGGTTAAATTGAACGGAACGTTAATATAGTTTCGATAACGTCATTTAAAAGTTAAAGGAATTTCGAAGTGACTTATATTACTAACATTATTTACAATTTGTTTTTAAATCTCTGACAAGGTATTCAACAATAACTTTTTAACGGCTTGGAATTACTGAGTAATATTTACATACTTAGAAGTAGTCTAATAATGACTTATTTATTAACTGATATATTAAAAATTATTTAAAAGCGGCTGGTAACTACTTGCCCCTATTGGCATCACCATTATGAATTAAAATGCTATTGCTTGTCAGCAAATTATTAGAAATGCAAGTTTTGGCTGGGAGTTTGTAATTATTATGTAAAATAATAGTTTTTAAAGAAAAGAAACAGACTCCAAAAAATAAAAAAGTTTCAAAGACTTGAAAATGATGTCTGGGACTTCCCAGTACACAGGATAAAAATGCATATTTTATATTTGTATTTTTTATTTCTAAAATGAAGTTTTTGTTGTCGATTTTTTACATTTTATTTTTATACGAGTAAACTCATGTGTCATTCATAATGCTTGTACATGTGTATGGCAACCAGCGTTGCCAAATGTGCAGATTTATCTGTTTTTTGCAGTTTTTTGAAGTGCAAAACAGGCTTGCAGATTTTTACTCCAAAAAAAAACAGTTTTTTTAAATCAATACAGATTTTTCAATTTTATTCGAATAAAACAAAGAATCAATCAATATTATTATTCCCACTCTATATGGAATTTTGCGGACCAATGATTTCAAAAAAAAAAAAAAAAAAATTCAATTGCAAAAATTGTGTACAAACAAAAGAAATAGAAACAAAATTTAATAAGAATATGTACAACTAATACATATAAAAGTACATATGTCTAATTAATTTTCTATGATCTCTTTACATATGTATGTGATAATTTAAATGAAATACTATATGTTATGTTTTTACTGTTAATTTTATATACATATATTTTAAATCAAATATAAAAATTATATTTTGTTTTCTTTTTTTCTTCAATAAAAATGAATTAAATATTACAAATATCATTTTATTAAATATCGCACACATTCTTCAAAAGTGACTCAATTCAAAATTTTAATTTTTCGGGTTTGTATGCTTAAACAACACACAACACACTTGTTTATCTATAAGAAAATGATCAAAGCATTTTGTTACAGTTAACAAGTTACAAAAAAACAGATCTTTCTTTATATTGCATTTGGTATAAAGTTGCAATTTAATAGTGATTTATTTTTAGTTGTGTCATAAAATAAAAATTTTGAATTGAGTCACTTTTGAAGAATGTGTGCGATATTATTTAATTTTGTTTTGAAGGTGCAGATTTTTTTCGAAAAAAACAGATTTTTTTTGGTGAATTGTCAGATTTTGTAAAAAAAAAATATGGCAACACTGATGGCAACATACATTTAAGCGGCAAAGAAAAAAGTAAGCAGAATTCAACTTCGCCGCGCGGCCACTTCTCACAGCATTGCCAGATTAAGTGAATTGCGAGACTTCAAATTTTTTGTATGAATAATTTTGTAAACAAACACAACTTTTATTCACTGGTAATATGTATCTACTGTTGCAGCCCGCGACCGCTTGCCGCTTATATTCGCATTTCACTATTAAGCATGTCTACAAAAATCAAATGAATACAATTTTTTGAATTATGAATCATTCAACATAATTTATACAAAATTGTTTCGAATTTAGCTATAATTTTAGCACTTATTAAAGCTATTACAAGAAATTGAAACAGTAAATTATTAAATTAAACTTTTAAAACCCACTTAACCAACTTTATTTTAATTAATTTCAGGCTAAAAGGCAAAAAACAACTTTGTCAAAAATTGTCAAAATTCACAGAAATAATGAATTAAATTTGTAAGTGCTGGTACGACAGTCGTACTATTTGCAAGTAACAACGTTTGAGTACAAGCCCAGACAGTGACTCAACATTTGTAACAGCAGTTGGCGTAAAGAAAACAAAAACTGTGTAAGAAATACGACGGACGACGATTGCAAGAACTAAAATAGACTAACAACAAGTATAAACGGGCGTTGTTACTTTTAATTAAATTCTTGTAAACCACAATTTAAATAAAAAAAAAAAAATATCCGCAAAATGTGTATAAGTGTGTTTGGATTCTGATTATAAATATTTATCAACACTTGTTACTTTTGTTATTATTCATTTTGTGTCTCTTTCTCTTTCAATAACACCTTGTTGCCTTGTAAAACACCAACGCACAAATTTGCATATAACGGCCAGACGGACTCGCACATAAGAAAAAAAAATTGTTACGCGGTATGACGAACGTATGAAAAAAGTAAGCGATTGAATTAAAGTCACACTTGAGTGATTTAGATGTTCCAGAAAAACGAACGGGGGGCAGATAAGCTGACACACATATTTACTCGTACATAAGGGTGATACAAGAACTTGTTTCGTTTTTAGGAGCAGGTTTTCACATGTTTTCACATTTTGCGAAGCCAAATATACGGTGCCGCCTTAGTTAGTTTACAGGTCGTTACTGACAAAGAAAGAACTGTTCCTAATGCTATTTTCTGTGTAAAAATCTTTTTGTACACAGAATTCATCTAGAATTTTAATATTTTTTCAGACAGAAAGTTCTCAACGAATTTATGAAACTGAACACTGAATTCAGTCCTAATATCCATTTAACTTCATGGATATAAAGACTACAAGTCCAGTTGGAAATTGATTCCCAGTACACCAATACCTCGCTTTGAGTGGTTTCGTTTTGCGTTTTTTTTTTTCGAAGTTGTGTCGCTGCTTAATTAGTACTAATTTTCACTGTGCGTCGTTAGAGTTTCGAGGTTGCGTTGTCTGGGTTCGAGTCTTTAATTTTTTTTTTTGAAAAAGCTGCTATATCATTAAATGCTAAAACGATGACCCGCACAAGAAGTGCTTTGATGATTGAAATGGAGTCCTTGCTTTATATTTGGATTGAAAATCAAGATGCGCAGAGAATTTAGTAAAATGGTAATTCAGACAAAAACAAAAAGCTTATTTGATGACATAAAAAGTAAAGCATTATCAAACGATAATGCTAGTGATAGTAAAACAGACAATTGCTGCAAGGAAATTTATTATACGTTGAAAAAAGCTTTTCAGCAAACATTGGACCAATTTTTTGTGAAAGAAAGCCGACGACTTAGTATTTTCGTAACCCTAGAACCTATCTTCGATCTTTACATGGTTTGCTATAGAAAATCTTAATTTTATTGGAAAGTAACCCCGACGCAAAGTGAGATATTGCTGCATAAGGAAATTTTTATAAAGTTGGTGAATGTGAAGTTTTACATCACTCCGATCAATAAATAGCTTGGAGTAATTCTTTATAATAATCGATTGAAAATGGCGACAGAAACTATTTACTCATGTGTGTGTGATAGTGTTGACAGATGACACTTTGAAGTTAGTAAACATGCAGCAGTACACAAGAAAAACACTTGCTTTCAATATTACACTTACTTGTGATTGTTAAAAAACAAATGCATTCAAACGTGTCCCTGTTTGTTGAGCATTTTGAGCTGAAGGCATCATTTGACAATAATTCTTTGGAAACTTGTTATGATCAAGTACGAGTAATGACTGTTATTTTTACCCGATATCTTCTGCCTCAATAGCTATTGATGTAGACGACATGCAATTAGTTCATTAGCCATTTACTGTTCGTGTACTCTCGTGTGATTTATCATATTTAGATATGCCCATAGCCGACAACTACTTGTACATTGAAGCAGGATATTTAACACTGCAGGCTTGAAATTCATATAATTTTATCTTGCACAAAACTAATTTAGCAGTGTATACTGCCCAGGACTGGCCCCCTTATACAAGATTCAGAAATGGTTCCTTGAAATTGGTCGAAATTTTATCTCTTATTAACTGATTTAGAATTTTAGACCTTTACGGCAAAAGCAAATGTTATTTGATAATCGGTAGAAATTGTTTGCTGAACGCAATTTTATTGTTATAGCAACCATTTTGAGGAGAGTTAGGGCAAACAATTTACAAATTCTCTCTCACAGATTTATACCTACCAATTTTGTTAGCCAACTATTTGTATTTTTTTTTTTTTTTTTGTTTAATTATAACAGCGAACAAGACGCGAAAACTACAAAAATACAAAGACAAGCAATTCTTAAGTAATACTACAACTTATTTGCGGGTCGGCCTAAAATAAAACCACTCACACACACACAATCATCATCATCATCATTACGACCATTTGAACACTTACAATTGGAGTTTCAAATGCAACCCTCGGATGTCGACCCACTTACAGTTAAAGGTATTTCCTTAGTGGGTTTTAATGGGTTGCTCTACATAAATGTACAACAAGTAAAACTTATCCATACGAGTAGATAAATACTTGCAGACTTATTTAAAAACACCCACGTCTAAATACATACATATGAATTTAAATGAATGAATGAGTGTACACATAGATATATTAAGTCTTACATGCATGTATAAATAAATACATATGTTTCCACTGTATATTAAGTTCGCAAGTAAATATTCAGGTGGTTGTTTAATTTTATTTGTATACTACAATAACTTGTACTTAATCCAAAAACAAAAACACAAGTGTATGTATCTGTTTTGCCATAATCTAGTACAAAATTGCAAACAATTGCAACAGTTGTTAACAAAAACAGCTACAACTTTTATGTAAAATATTAGGAACACACATGGACAACGCATTACTGTTGACTACTACCAAATGAATGAATGAATGAAGCGTTGCAGGTCTTTATTAACTTTTGCTGTGCATACGAGGATGGTATCACCAGAACCACGCGATGTGATGTACATGTAGATGTATATGCCAGCAGTATTTCAAACTGTCGCATTATGTTCTACTCTGGAATTTCAATTATTTTCTACATTTTCCTCAATTGTGTGCGTCTATGCCATTTTGGTGAGTTTTAGGACCTGCCTCGTACACTTTTATGTGCCACCATCAATTGATTTCAGACAATAAAACGAAACACCTAAATTATGTGTTGTTTCTTTCAGACTATACTATTTTTAAATTAAATTAGAAACGAATTGCAATAACTTAATCACCTGATCATGATCCCCTTAAGTCGTCAACCACGATGAGATTTAATTTAAGATTTGCCAAAAATGTGAATTACAACTTTTATCAGAAAATACAGAATACATATTAGTAGAATAATGATTCATCGTGACTGGGGAGTCACCTAAAAAATAATGCTGGTAAAAATATTTATAAAATAGATAGGACAATGTGTAGGTCTTGTAATATGGAATTCAGGGTGATATAAATCTCAACTTGTTTTTTTATAGCCCACTTTTCGATTATTATATTTTGAACACTAGAAAATATTCAATTCATTTGCATACACATATATACGAGGTCTGATCAAAACATAACCGTTATTTTAAATTTTTTCAAAAAGTATTTATTTATTCATCAATAAATCTTGTCCCCTTCAAAGTAATCCCCCTAAGATATAATACACTTATGCCAGCGTTTTTTTCCAATCCTCGAAACACTTCTGAAACGCCAACAGCTCCTGTTTCGATTTTTCTTTTATCATCAGTGTCTTCAGTTTTGTGAAGAGGAAAAAGTCAGCGAGGGGGCAAGTCCGGTGCATACGATGGTTGAAGCATGATAACGGTTTTGTTTTTGGCCAAAAACTCACGCACAAGCATTGATGTGTGAGCTGGTGAGTTACCATGGTACAAAATCCTAAATGGTTTTTCCACAATTCTGAGTTTCTAACGAATTGCTTCGCGCAAACGGCGCATAGCTTCAAGGTAGTATTCCTTATTGACCGTACGACCTTGTGTGCAATAATTCATGATGCACCACGCCATTGCAGTCGAAGAAAACAGTGAGCAAAACCTTCACATTTGACCGAACTTGAAGTGCTTTTTTTTTTGTCTTGGCTCTTCTGGACGTTGGTTTCAATGTCATAGCCATACACCCATGATTTGTCACCAGTTATGACCTTTTTGAGGAAATCTGGATCGTCGTTGACGATGTCTATGCGACGTTGTTTTTGCTCAAAATTTAGCAATTTTGGAACCATCTTCGCTGCCGCATGTTTCATGCCTAAAACATCCGTAAAAATTGCTTGGCATGAGCCGAACGATATGCCAACATCATCAGCAACCTCTCTGTTAGTGATTCGACGATTATCCAAGTCATTTTCTTCACTGCTTCAATGTTTTCATCGATTGTTGATATGGCTGATATTACCAACATAGTATATAACAAACATGTGTACCAACATAACAGAAAAAAATGAGAAAATCGAACTCACGTAACTCACGAAATTTGAAAATAACAGTTATTTTTTGATCAGACCTCGTATTTATGTATGTCTATGCATTACAAATATATAATACATACCAATATAAGTATTAACACTTGTTTTAAATCTAACAACTGCTAAATGGATCCATTAATCGATAATCAATTCGATATACACTTAATTACATATTAAGACAGCAAATTTTCATATTCTATTAAACACTTAAAAAATACATATAGTAATTGAAAACTTATAAATCATAAATTTGTTATGAATTTTATTGTGGCGGCTGCTGTCTCGGATACCCAAATCGTCTGTTTGTTTGTGTTTTTATTCTTAACATTTGTGTAGGGGGTGTAAATGAATTTTAAGTTTATATTTTTTTTTCGTTTTTTTATAAATATTTATCTTTAAAATTGAATTGCATGCCATATATTTTATATTGGTTCATTGGCCCTAAGGGTTTAAAAAGCTTTTGAATAAATAAATAATCGAACAGGTATTCAACAAATATAATACCATATAAAGCTATATGAGTGCTCCGATAGACTAGGAGATAGTGTACTGGACTATCAGTCTGAGGGTTGCGGGTTCGATATTCCCGCCAAAGACAGTGGGTGTTTTATGCAGACAAGCCAAAAGGTTTTGCAGTTTCTATTTGTTTTTTTTTTTTTTTTTAATATAAAAAACATATGTTTTGAATATATATATTCAAAGAAACATTACAATTCCGTAACCTTTCGAAACTAGTTTCAAGTGCGACAATTTCAAACCAATAACATCGATAAAATAATTACATAGTTCTAAATAACGGTTTATTCTTCCATCGATTTAGTTCCGAGGGTGAAAATTTCTAAAAAAAAAAAAAAAAAAAAAAGTCATTGTGACAATTTCATATAAAAATCACAGACTAGAAACTGGTTTCAGAACCTTTTTAAGGAGGACTACAGACTTAAGAAGCGTAATCACATTTTTAACCGAAATTTGATTAACCTTACATGTGTTTTGTAAGATCAAACAGCGTCAAATAAAATAAAACTAAATTGTTTTTTGTAACTTGTCCTAAATAAAATAAGCTTTTGAAATAAATAGAAGAATACAAATGTATTGCAATATTTGTCATGTGTAACACTATTACGACTATTAATTCCGAGAGTCCCAATTGCAATATGCAACTATTTTAGATTTAATAGTGGATCTAATACAATAATAATTCAAACAAACCTTAACTTGAGTGATTTCAATACATTTTAAAAAATTTATCACTTTATTCAAACCTTTTATCAGATATTGTAAAGTACAATTCTTATCATCAATATACGAGTACATAATGCTATACCGAATTTGCATGTTATTTAATATTCATTTACATTACATTACTGGAATACATTATAAACGCTTTTCTAGCAATCCTTATTTTCCAAATCTAAATTATAAGTACAAAACTTTGAATATTCACAAAAAAATACAAATTAAATGCACTTTTTGTAAACGGTAGTTATGGGAGTGTCAAATAAGGTGAGTCTTCAAAATTAAAACATTTCAACATAATTACACTCTAAAATGGGAAAGCAAACATGGATGTATGTACGAGTATGTACATACATATGTGTGTACATAGATATTTATGTTGAAAATATTCCTTATTTTAAATGTGTCATAATTATGGAACGACATGTCGCGACATGCAAACATTAAACAATAATATACTAATATTTAAGACTCTGTACAAACATAAAAACTGAAAACATTTGCACACACATTTTTGAGTACAAATGCGACCATCACAAATACGTATATAAAAAAAAGTTTTAAACAAATAATAACGCCATTGTGAACGCAAACATATCGTAAGCATAGTTGTGGACATTCGTAGCAGGAAGGACGGCCGAAACAAACATATTTAATAAACAATTTGAAGGGTTTGAAAATTCCAACTACTAAACAGAACAGACCTTGTAAACGCAATGTATATTTGATTTCATTGTTTTAATAAAATTATTATAGATACAGTTTTATTTCATAACAATAATAACAAAAACAATAACAATATAACAAAATACATACATAGATATGCATGTACTTACATACATACATATATTTATTATTTTGCCAGTACACATAAAGAAAATTATAAATTATAAAGAAATTTAAATTCAAAGTTAATTTTCCTACTTCAAGTCAGATTGACGAGATTGACTCCCATTATTTAAATTTATTTTTAAGTTTTAAAGAGAATTTTTTGAATTTTCATTTTCTTCATTCCCATCAAAATGGATTCAAGTCCTAACAACTCAAGCGAAACTAACGACAATAGTTTATAACAATTAATGATTTTAAGTTTAAGCTTTACTTATTCTATAAATTTGACTGAAAAATACAGATCAGGATGTTATACTTTTTGTATATACATATATTTTTTTTATTTGAAAGCAAAGAACACCGACTTTTTGGAGGCTAATATCTACTGAATTTGAAAAGACGTTTAAAATACCTTTCATTTAATATACATATATATATTGTCTATGTAAAAAACTTGTTATAAGAGATATAGACAAAAACATGGACAAATGCAAGCAAAGTCAATGAAGCAGGCAACTTACAAAGTAGGAAGTGTTTTATCATAAAAAAAATTTATTTTTGAATTTAGGCGTGTTAGTCATGGGGTTTTGCTTATATCCATTTAGAGCCATTTAGAGACTGATTTTCAGCACCAAAATATGGAAACGGATGATTTATCTATAATAGTCTAGAATTTCATTTAATTTCAATCAAAATCCAGAATAACTGCGATTCAAAACATTAATTAAAAATTTAATAAAATCTAAATGGTAAATTCAGAATATCGGCAACATAGTGACTTTAAAGAATGAAATTAACTCCCATTTTCTGGGAGTGTAAAAATGTTCGTACACAAGTGTGTACTTAAATAAATAAGTAACCAGATATTTTTTTATATCGTGGGAGTATGTAGCCACCACCAGTATATCCACACAAAATGTCATACTTCTTCTTATTGCTTTATTATTTTTCGTTAAAGACTTTATGACAATCAACAAGTGACGTCATCTTAACTTGAAAAACAACAATGGATTTGGCCATAAACTCACAATGACTTTGTGTGAGATTGAAATTAATTTTTTTTGTTTGTTGGTTTGCTTTTGTTTTAATTGTATGTATTAACATTAAGAACAACAATGGCATCGATGGCTTAAACGTTTTTTTTTTTTTTTTTTTAATAAAAATGATAATTTTAAATAAATTTAAGTCATCATCACTAAATGAGATCATGCATTTCCGAGAAAGTCCCCAAATGAAACAACCAATCGCAAAATATGTGGCGAGAATTAAATACAAGCAAGAATAAAGTATAAAGAGAAATTAAATAAAACAAGTAAGAAAGTATAGTCGGTCAAGCCCGACTATGATTTTCGGAAGCGGGTCTTATATGAGAGCTACGAGTAATTATGGACCGATCTGCACAAAATTTGTAGATGTGATTTGACTTAATTTACCACGTACCAAATTATATCGAAATATCTTAAAAATTTTATCGAAATATCTTCTGCACACAAGGTTTACATGGGCAGCCAGCCAACCAAACGGACAGACATCGTTAAATCAGAATGACTCGTCGTCGGTATACTTTAAGGTGGGTGTTGGACCAATATTTCTGGGCGTTACAAACATCAGCACAAATCCAATATACCCTCCCCACTATGCTGGTGTAGGGTATAATGAAATACACAAATCGGTTGTATGTATCACCAAACTCGTCGCGTACAGACAGTCACTCAAATGAATCGGTGACTTAGTTACTCTAAATGAAATAAAAAACAAATATGAAAAAATCACAATTTAGATGGAAAAGTTATACTCAACACTAATCACATTTAGTTGTCAATTTAGCATAACTATCTGTCCAAAAATAGAGAATTAAGGAATGAATATTTTTATTCGCTTTAGATTTTAACTCAATATAGAAATCCTAAAAGTGACTTTAATTCCATTCCATTTTTAGCAAACCAAGACAAATTTAAAAAGATTGCTAGCAACAACAATTGGCAGAGTTGTAGGTGTCATACAAGGCAACATCATCTGTTTAATAACATGTACTCGTATGGTTGTTGTTACTGTAATGTCTTATTATCATTGTTGTTATTATTATTGACTTTGAGATTAATTTCAATAAAACAAAAATAAATAACTGCGAAAACAAATCAACAACAATAACAATTGCAATAACTTAAATTAAACAGTTAATAACAAACAAAAAAAAAAAAAAAAAAAAAACAAGCACTATTCATTTATTTATTTATTTGTACATATTTATACGAAGGCAATTAATTACATTTGTTTGTTTAGAGGGCGTTCGTTTCGGAACAGGCCGTCAGTTGGACCACTCAACCTCCGTCTGATTTGTAAATTTATGTTTTCCGTCATTCAACAGCCACTTCAAAATTTGCTTTGAACAGCATTGTATGTGAGATTCAATATGTAAGTATGTATGTGGATGCAACGCCGAGGTAAGAACCGATTAATCAATGTTTAATGTCGCAAATGCAAATTTTAGTTAACTGAAGTTAATGATACAATGAAGTTAAATACACTTTAACAGTAGGGGGTTATTATTATTTATTTATTTAATTTGATATTATTAAAATTAAAGCACTAGTAACAGGCTATCGGCTTATCAGTTGGGGGTTTAATTACAAATTTTTTCGAATTTTCCTAGGAACCAATAAATTGTAAATTTCAGATCTTTAGAAGGACCAATACAAATATTTTAGCATCAATCGTAGATCTTTTTTTTTTTTTTTTTTTTTTTTTTTTTTTTTTTTTTGAATCAAACCCATAAACTACCAATACTGATTTCACCTCTCTAAGATTCTGATTTTATACTTATTTATATGTATAATGATTATTTTAATGAAGAGGAGAGAGAGGAAACTTCAGAAAAGTATTCCATTAAATCAAATTAAATGGAAATTTAAAATTATCCATTTCAAATCTAATTACTCTAAAGCAGAGGCCGGCAAAGCGTAAAATGAGGTTGTGTGTGTGAGAAAACTACCCAACAAACATAAACATAATTATATAAATTATACAAAACAACTTAGATAGGAAACATACACTCACAAAGTATTTTCCGTAACATATAAGAAATTAACAACGAGATTGATATACAAACTGAACTTCTAATACTTCAAAAGCTGATTACATGCATGTTACCAAATGCATTATCAATTATAAAATATTTTTCGTAATTCGTTATTAATTTTAAATGTTTGTTGGGAAGTATTTCTGAAAAAAATATAAAAGCATTCGCCGCATGTGCACACATTGCTGTCTCAACGACGACTGAATGAAAGAGATTAAGCGTATGTGTGAAGTGCTCTCTGCACTATTGTGCTATAGGATGCCGACGTCTGCTCTAAAGCTAAGTATAGACGATATGTTGATTCAGCATATTTATGCTGAAAAATTTGTTGCCAGTGCTTACATATCGTGTAAACGCAAAATTTTTTCAGCATACGTATGTTTGCCAACATTTGCTAACACTTTGTTAACAATGCCAACAAACGTGTAAACAGCATATTATTAATGTTATTTGTTGAAAAGCGTATGCAAGCTTAATTAATTTAAATGGCGAAAAACTGCGTTTGTTTACATTAGCAAAAACATATGTTTTTGCATTTTGTTTTGTCTTAGATCGTCTTCTTCTAATAGCAAAATTTTGTGTTGTGTATGGGAAAAATAAAAGTTAATTAATAAAGTTCTAATATAAATATTTTGCTGTCTTAGGCCCAATAAAACAGTGCGTATTTAAGTGTAGTTTTAGTTAATTTTCATAAAAACTTAAGTTGCATTTAAATACAGATTCATTTTTTCAGTCATACTTAATTGCTGTTATGATTTTGTGGTAAAAATATGGTAGCACTTTGAAATGTCAACAAAATTATCGATATATTTCAGAAAACAGCTGATTTTTTTAATAAAATTTGCCAACAATTTTGTGTTTCGGTTTTTGTGTTTACTTGTTGTATTGTTTTGTGTGTTTTATTGTTTTGTGTGTTTTATATATTAAATTTGGTGGCATAAATATGGATAAAAGAAGTCCCAACTTTTGACTTCTTGTTGGACGCTGTTAAAAAATACAGCAGCATGAGTGAAAAGAAAAAAAAAACAAAAACAAATGTCAAAACCATATGTTCAATGTTTAAAACTTAAGTTGCACTTAAATGAACATCGTTGGCCATTTAAGTAGCATTTAAGTTTTCAGTGAAAAACAAAATTTTGTACTTAAATGCAATTTAAAAATAAATGGCACTTAAATACGCACTGTTTTATTGGGCCTTAGACTTAAAAAGGTAATACTTGAAAAAAAATATTCAATTAAGTGATATCTTTAGCCCGCGCATGCGTCTTAAAATTTTTGAAATTTTCATAAAAACATTTTTCATTTTAACTTATATACGACTCAGCATATGTAGCACCACATAAAATTCAACATATCGTATAAACACAAAAATCGTATGCTAACTCTTCTGTTGACATTTCATTTGCTGACATATGCTGACAACAAAAAATTTGCTACTTTCAACATATCGTGTAAACGTCTAACATATGACATAGGAATTTGCTGCTAATTTTAATCATATGGCTGTCAGCATATATATGCTGATTCAACATATCGTCTAAACTTACCTTAAGCCTAGTGATATACTTTTCCACAGGTAGTTCAAAATCCTTTTATTTTAATGAAAAATACCACATACTCGTACATAGTATGTATGTATAAGAAACACCTTTAATGTAAATACATTCTGTGTATTTTTTGTTTGTAATTTATCGAAAATAATTTAAAAATATCATATTTTGTGAATGTCCTCGAACGAAAACAACAGATTGTTTTTCATAAATATGTATGTATGTACTCGTATGTTAAAAATGTCGGATTGTTTTGTATTTTATTAACATTTTTTTGTTCAAATGCTACAAGTGATGTCTTTAATCACGAATTGTAATTAACAATGACATTTGACAAAATTATTGTTTAATTGCTTGTTATTGAATAAAAACAAAAATCCCAATAATTTTTATTAAAAAAAAAATTGCTCAAACAATAAAATTCAATAGAGATTTGAGGTTTTTTGTAGATTGCGAATGTGAGTGTTGAATTAAAAGACATCATACAAATTAATTGCGATTATTAAAAGTTGTTCAAACTATTTTATTATACAGACAATGACTACAAACTACATACAATCATTTGAAAAATGATGATTATGATTACATAAGCCATCATCATAAATTCATTAAAATATGAAAATAATTAAAACATGTAGTTAGTTATCTACTTAATTAAGAGATAACATTTTCAGAGATACCATTTTTTATAGAGTTATAATTTTGCTCCACAAATAAAAACAATTACATATAAAAGGATTATGTATTGTGTTTTATGTTTCATTTTGATTGCAATTCAATATTAATTTTCAATTAACTACAACATCGTGAGTTGAAATGTTTCAACAAAACATGTACATAACTAAATTTTGGCAAAAATAAATCATTCTAAATCTGAATTTCTCTTGTTCAAACATTTAGATTGATTTTTCAGAAAAGCAAATCTTTAAATATATGAAGAAAGTAAAAACAAAAATATTAAACATCAACTAAACTTAACATTTTTGTGAATTTTTTTTTATCAATTTTTTCTCTTTCTTGAGTGCTTTTCACTGCCTGGATTTAAAAATATTGTTAGCTTAGTATGCAAACGTGATAACCTTTTAAAATCGTTTGTTTTAAATATTTTACAACCTGTTGATATAGTTGAATTTCTTGTAGGTTCTTTTTTGGGACTTTGGGCTCATTTTATTTTATATTTTTTCAATTTTTCTACTGAACTAGCTCATTTTATTATAAACAGTCTGCTTTACTTAGTTCGTTTTAATTCTGTTATTTGATTTAAAGTCTCTATTATCACTAAAATTGCTCTTAAAAGATAATGGAGCAACGTTCTGATATAAATAAATTGTTTATTTTGATAAAAAGCACATTTGCATAACAAAATATATAAGAAGTAGAAAAAAATTAAGTATGTAATTGTAAAGATTTTTTCTCATTCCAACGTTTTGTATTAAAATCTAAATTTTAATAAAAAGTGGACTTAGCACATTTCCACAATAATTGATGCCAGTTCGTACATGTTGGTACTTGAGTTGGCCAAATTTTGAGACGTGCAAATCAATAATCTAAGTTTTAACTTTGTGAAATTTAATTACGATATCTCGTATTTTTCAGGAACTATCGAATTATTAGCAAAATAAAAACGGGAACAAATTTTTATTATATGCATAGTAAGTAAAAAGTGTTTTTACAATAGAGAAACTCATACTTTAAAACTGGTTAATTAAGCCAGACTTACGCCAAAGTTGTTTGCTAATCTAACAATGTTTATTTAATATACAAAAACAGGTCACACATTATTTTATATTCTAGAAGCCAAAGCGATACGATTGGTTGCATTTTAAATTGCAAGTTGAAAATTCACACAACATCATTAATTCAAAGTTAACTTAATCAAAATTAGTTTTTTAGTCTTCAATTAAATTTGTATAGATATTAGAGTATTCAAATTATTCGCTTTTTCTTCATTCGAATAAAACGAATAAGATATTTTAACTTGTTCGAATAATTCATAATATGTGATATTTAATCGAATTATTCGAATAATCTACAATTTATAAATAAATGACGTTTTTTTTTCATAATCAAGTCGTACATATAAAGTAGTATCGTCTAAAGCTAGTTTTAATAACATCACTTAATGTAGGGTCACACTTGACACACGTTTATTAAAAAAAATTTTTTGTTTATTTAGGACAGGACACAACAAGTATTTAGTTTTATTTTATTGGATGCTGTTTGATCTTACAAGACTCTTGTAAGAGTAAACAATGTCAAACAAATTTGTGCTAAAACAAGTGGTTATGCTTTTTGTGTTTGTTAATTAAATATTTGCCAAGTGTGACCGCACCTTTATATACATTTTAATAATCCTCAATATCACTTTCTTCAACATATTCAACACCACATTCACCATTTTAGGTTATGTTGTAAGGATGACTCTGGTTCAATGAAGAACCGGCGGTGTATATGGATACTAAAGTAAGCCATTATGATAATAATATAATAATAGAATTTATTGTATTTCCTTTATATTCTATTTATTTCAATTTGATGTATTGACATGTTTCGTACTGTATTTGACATTTGTTATGTCACATAAGTATTTTGTTTGCAATCACTTTCTTTTCACAATTTCTGTGATAAAAGTAATTAATATAATTTCATATAGTAGACGGATTTCAAAAATGTCATCATCAAAAAATAAAGTTTAATATACATACGTATGTGTGTCTAGTAAACATGCCTTATTTTGTAAATAAAATTGTAACGAAAAACAATAATTTAACATTACTTTTTTAATTATAAAACTATGAACATTTTTAACAAGAAACGATAAATTAACACAAACATTTTTATTCGTATTATTTGAAAATTGTAATTTTCTTCGAATAATTATTTGTAAGAAATTGTTCGATAATTCTAATGATCATTATTCGAATGGATCTTCTAATACATACACAGGTATGTAGACATCCTGTTGGCAATATTTAAAAATAGTTTATTTATTTACTAGCTAAACCCGGTGTGCTTTGCTACCCCCCCTCGTCATAGAATAAAATAAAACGTATTTATATATTTACAAACATTTATTTATTTAATTTTAATGTATTTATTGCAATGCTTTAGGCGAGACCATGCCCCTTTGTCCACTTACATAGTCAAGAATTTATTATTTCGTAAGAAAATCCTGTTGTGAAAATTTAATGACGATCGGTCCAGTAGTTAAGACTATATTACGATGCTTAATTTTCCTAAAAAGGGGCGTGGTCCCACTCACTTTTCTCCTGGTATGTATTCCTAATTATGCCAATACCATATGTACCAAATATCACCGACGTACGTCAAAAAATGCCCAAAATATGGCGGGTTAAATTTGTGGGTTATATGGGCGGTGCCACCCCCGTTTGTACAATCAAAACTTCATATAGCCTATTATTCCTTCCAGAGTCACAGTAACATGCTGTAAAAATTTCAGGCAGATTGGTCCAAGGGTTTGGCCTCCTATTAAGCACAAACATACAGACACACATTCATTTATATATATATATAGATTAAAAGCAATATAATTTAAGGTGAAATGGGGCGAAAAATGGGGATTTGGTAATAAAAAAATGTATGTAGTTAAAAAGTATATAAAACTTTAGGTAAATACATATTACAAAAAAAGTATTTTGTATAGCAAACATTGTTAGTGGTATAAGTATCTAAATTAAAAAAAGGGGGCGATGAAGTAGGCGTGGTTCAAAGTTATATGGCAACGTTAACAGTATTAAGAGCAATATACTACCAAATAAAAAAATACGTTGGAATGAAGAAATTTGTATAGAGAACAAAAAGTATAAAACTTTCAAAAATTTGGCGTGAAAAGGGGCGTGAAAGAGGCGTGGCTTAAGAAATCTTTATTTTTACCTCGCCTGGAGTATATAATGTGTATACAATTTGAAGTAAATCTGTTAAAAACTATATGGGAGCAATTACATAATTTTTAAAAAGTGGGCGTAAAAATGGGTGTGGTCAAAAAAAAGTACCCTACTAATCATAACAGAGTCCCAGTTAAATGCTGTGAAAATTTCAAAAATATCGGTCCAGAGGTTTGGTCTCCAATTACAATATTTTAAAAAAGTGGGCGTAAAAGTGGGCGTGGTAAAAAAGTACCCTATTATTCCTTCCAGAGTCACAGTAACATGCTGTGAAAATTTCATCAAAATCGGCTCAGCCGTTTTGGAGTCTATACGTTACATACATACATACATACATACATTCAATTTTATATATATAGATAGATATCAAACTTATTTGAGTTTTATTTTGTAAGTTTTCTAAAGTAAAAGTATCTCACAGATTTACACATAGCCATATATTTATTGCACATATCTGCAATGTACAATGAATGATGTATTTGACCTATTCAAACTATATATACTATGTTTGGTTTGAGGATTTTCCCAATTCTTTTACTAATGTTTTGTTGATAATTTAAGTAGAACATTATTTATGATTTCGACACAATCAGACAGACAGACAGACTGTCTACATGCTGTGTAATTCCTTAAATTGTAATGATCATCTCTTGTCTTTCTGGCTGTCTTACTGTGTGGCTGACCATCTACTTGTAAATTGGGTGAGAACTTTTTTATTCAAAAGGCAAAATTAACACAAATTCAATGCTCGTTTGAAACAGCAATTAATTTCACATCATAAACGTGCGAATAGACGTTGAATTTACAACTGGCAGCCCAGTTACGCAACAACAAAAAAAAAAAACAAAAAAACAACAAAAGAGAGGAAAATATATGTATCTATCTGTTTGTTAGAAACTTTCATGGTTCTACATGTGCGAAAAGATTTTTATGGCCACTTGTGATATTCATTCTCGTAATTTAAAGTTTTTATTTGTTCGTTTGGTTTGTTTTTAGCAAATTAATTTCGCATAAACACACTTGATTGTTAATGCCGCAAATACAACAACAACAACAGCTTAAAGGTGGAGAATAAAATCCAGTCAGCGGCAGCGATAGCAACAAAAACAACAAACTGTTTAATTACGTTTCCGGCTGATGTATTAAAGCGTTAATTGAAAAATGATCTATTGCCAGTTGAATTTGTTGTATCGTTATCCCGATTAGAACAAACTTCCATCCCTGCCCTCTCAGACCTTTTTCCACTGCTCGCCAATTAATATCTGCTCTCTAGTACATGATTTTAATACAAATCTCTTGATTATTATTTGCCTTAATTTCTTGTTGTTATTTGTTTTTTTTTTTTTTTGGTTTGTATGTCTTTTAACTATGATGATCTCTAGTAGGTTCATTCATCCATTGCATATATTCATTCATTTATTGAATACTATTGATTTGATTTAGAGCTACAATGAATGCATGTGATTGTTAAAAGATATCGATTGTTTTATTGGTCGCCAGCTTTGCAATGATCGATGTACTGATGGTTGGACAGACAGACATTATTATAGCATCATGCTGTGCATGATTAAGTAGTCTGACGCCCGCTTCTTAATAATGTTGGCTTATTTATTGTGTTTTTTTTTTTTTTTTTGCAAGTTTGTATTTTAAATTAGAATGCGTTTCTTAAACAACCATAAAAATGCAAAGATTTACGATATTGCTTGTTGTTCAGTTGTAATAAAATAAATTGAGAATATTATTACTCAATTCATGGGAAATATAATTAATACTGAATAGTTTAACTTTTCACGACTGGGGACAAAATTAACATTTTGAATATTTATAGTTTTTCATAAAATTTAGATTAGATTAGATATGAAATATTTATTTTATCTTATAATTAAATTTTCTCTGCACTTATGTGTGTATTAAATTACTGACAAATTTAAATGTTTATGTATTTATTATGTAATTATAAAAACAAAAATTAATATTGTATGTTGGGAATCGAATATACTCTTGTAGATGTTTCAAAAATAAGCATTTACATAACTAGCTGTTACTCAACTGCTTCTAAGTAATGCAGAAGTGTGTGTATATATGTAAGTAATGACATGTCGTTGCCAAGTTTTTGTTGAAATACTAAGAAATACTATAATTTTCTACCAGGTGTTTAGCGACTTTTTCATAAAATTAAAATTTTAATTATAATTTCCATCTAAACTTTGGAACTGAATATGTGTTAACTGAACTAAAATTCAAATTATAGTTTAGTTTTCAAGAATTTCCAATAACTTGTATTAATTATTTCATTAATTTGACTTACAATCTGTTAAAAAACATTTCATTCGACTTTTATAGAAATTGAACAAAAAGTTAAATCCATTTTGATGATCTTATAAATTTGACAAAAAAAAATACCAAAAATATACAATTTCGATTCAAATAGGCGGCAGGTCATAATTATCAACATAAAGGCCATAAAAGGCTTACGAATTGAAAAATCGAAAACAAAATTCAAATCAACAAAAACAGTAAAGATTTAAGACAAATCAAAACCAAAGAATTAAATAACATTTCAAATGCTAAAAAAGGTGTGAAAAGAAATTCATTGATAAAATAAAACACACATCTCAACTCGTCATATATATTTTATTAAAATATTACAAACAAAAAAGCCACTGCTGCCCACATTGATCAAAATTTGACAAAAACACATAAAAAACGATCATTTTAGGTAATGAGTGTATACATATTTTAAGTCTAGTTATGAATGAGAATATTTTGACAATAAATAAAAAACACAGTGGCTCGCAGATTATTTTATGTAGAGCATTTTTTTTTTGTTTTCAAAGCTCCATAAAATTTCAAAGAATAAATTTTATTGTCTAACAAATAAAAATAATTTATTACAAAATGTTCATTTTAATATATTAAAATGGTCGTTTTTTCACGTAACAGCTTATTTTATGCAGGCACGTATGGGTTTCGAAAACTTGAATTTTAAACTGGCAATTACACGATTTAATATTAAGGCGATTTGGCATTGATGCGACCAGTTTTTGGTTAATACTAGGCGAAATATTGAGCATACATTTTCGATAACATTAAGGTCTGGCGACTGTGGTGGTGGTGTCATCAAATGGGAGCAGTTATATATATGGTGAATTTCACGTCAAGTGACCCAATTTTAAAAATCGATGTCTTCCGATTTGGATGAAATTTACATAAAGGTTAGTACTATTGGATAGTAGGCCAGAGACAAATTTTCAGCTCCATCAGTCCAGAAGTGCCGGCGTTAGAGGGGGTCAAAGTTGGACATTTTGGTCAATTTTGGTCATACAGGGTTTTTTTAAATGAGTGTAACTTTTTACCTATTGGTCCTAGCAAAAATTGTCCAAAGGACTGTAGATAGCTATTTCTTCAATCATTTCAAAAATATTTTTTTTTTTAATTTTTAAAAAACCTTGGTTCAAATTTCATCCAAATCGGAAGACTTTGATTTTTAAAATTGGGTCACTTGACGTGAAATTCACCATATATATATTAGCGACGTTTGCACAATACCCGATTTGTGCTTTGGATCGTTATCGTGGTAAAATCGAAAATCTGTTCTTATGCCCAGGTTCTCCAACAAGTTTTCCTTCAGAATCTGAAGGTACTTAAACTTGTTCGTGGTTGTTTCAACAAATGTTGAATTGCCGGTACCAGCAGCTGACAGGCCCAAACCATGACAATGCCACCACTGTTGACTTTAGGTTTTCTTTGTTGAGTTCTGTATTTGGTTTCAGCCAAATATTCGACATGTCATCTGAATATGTTAAACTTAGATTCATTGGCGAAGATGACCGAATTCGGCCAATAAAGTCATGTTAGCGCAAGACACGACCACATAGTTTTCAACTTCGGTGGCCACTTGTGAAGCTGATAGCCTTTGATTTGACCTTATTTTTGTTTAACTTGTCGTTCATCATGCTTATTAAAAATTTTATTTGGTGCTTTTCTGTTTTTGTTATGGAACCGATTTTCATGGATGGAGCGCTCAATGATTTTTTGGACTATGGAAGCTTTAATGTTAACCATTTCTGCTATTTTTCGCTGTGAACTTGTTTAAAACAAATTCTCGTTGTTCTATCGTTGTACTCAGAGTCATTTGAACTATTTTAAAATGACACTTGACGTTACAAAATCGCACTCACAATTCAACAGAAAATATTAATAGAAGTTGAAAAAGAGAAAGAGAAAAAGTTTTTGTGTACATTTATGCAATAAATGTTTTTTGTTTGTTGGAATTTAACATTTTTTCTTTTAACTGAAACCAATTTCTGCTTTAAGATCCTGTTAATTTTCTTTTTATGGAGCTTGAAAACAAACAAAAAATGCAGTGCATAAAATAAGCTGTGAGTTAAGCTACTGTATATTAAAATTGAACCCCCACATGATATTCGAAAACAATCAATAATGACGTCTTAGCAAAATGTGGAGAAATAAAATTAAATCTATGTCATTTGTATGTAGTTCATAAGAACCATAGTGCACAAACTATCCATTAAATGTTTGCTACATTCAGTTGGTTATGGTGCAAAATACTTATGTATTTCTAAAATATAAAGCAAACATGAAAACACATCAACATTGTCAAAATGATGACTAAATACGGAATGATAATCTGGTAAGCTACAGTGGGCGTATTAAAAAATTCAAACAAACAAAAATAACAAAAACGCAACACATTTCTAATGCTGTATAAGGTGGTGAATGAAAGGATTGCATGTTAAAGCATCAAATAATTTAAATAATTGAATGTTTTTTCTATAACATACATACATAATTTCAGTAGGTCGGTGCATTGAATAAATAAATCCCTGAATAGACCGAGCAGAGGTGAAATTGAATTGAAAACAATTATAATGGCGTTGAATGATCGCAACAGCAATAATAATAACGATAATAATTATCATTCCCACGACAGCCGGTTCTACGCACCGGAATGACCCGAGATCACTCGGCCAAGGGCTGTCAACTCAGCAATTACTGCTGTTACAACAACAACAACAACAACAACAACGATAATAATTATAATAAATGCAACAAAACAAATATCCAGTATTTTCTAAATTTCCAAAGTTTCAGACTGTTTTTTTTACGATTTGATTATTTCAAAAAGATTTTGATATATGCACTTTAAACTATTAATTTTTTAAGAGTGCCATCTAAGCAGTCATGATTTATCATGGTCAAATTGAAACGATCAAAAGTGTATCTTTTGTATGTTAAAAATAAATGAAATAATAGTAAAAAACATTTAATTATAATAAAAACAAATTAAAAGTTTCATTGAAGCACTGAATTTTGCAAAAACAATACTGTATATAATATAAAAAAATAAAAAATAACGATTAAAACTAGTTTGTGCCGGCGTTAAACTATTGAAGTACATTTGATTGAGGTATCGAGAGTTTTATGTACTTTTTTATTGTAAATAAAAACACATTCCGTCATCAAGACTGTGGGTGAAAAAAATCCATTTAAAAACTGGTCCAGGGCTAATTAAACATACTCTTTTGTATTATTCATAAAAAATAACAATTTATTATTTGTATTTTTTTTTTTTTTTTTTGTTCTCTCTAATAATTGTTTAATAATCTGTAATCTATTTTCCGTTGCCAAGTGGGTTTTACTTAAAAATTGCAATAAATAACTTATACTGCATTTATACATAAGTACGAGTACGTAACAACAATTAGTTCTCAAACTGTTTTTCTGCTTAAAATAGAAATATATCTTAATAAATTGCAAAAAGTATTGATAAGTGCGTTTAAACAACTGATGGCCAAATTGGATGCATTTAGAAAGGTAATACGAGTAAGTAAGTTGACTATCTGACACCACAAGAATGCGGGTACCCTAATTTTAACCATCTCCAAACACTCTCTAGTGCAAATTAAGTGGGAAAATGTAGGAAATGCAAAAGAGGTAAGAAACATTGTCCTGTAAAACTTTAATAGTGGTCTATCCGTGATTTTACCAAAACAGAAAGTCGGCGTATATCAGTATGGGTTTTAGATTTTTACCCCTCGTCTTACCAATGATTTATTAAAAAGCCGGAGTGGCCTTATTGATGTTTTTCCAATTAGGAGTTTTGTCAACAACGATCCCAAGATACAATAGAAGTTCAGTGTTCAAAATCGGCTAACTCTAAGAGATTTAATTAGTCTTAGGCCCATTATTACAACTTGGCAATAGTTAAAGGTATGATGTTATCGGACAGATAAGAAGTATTTGGTTATTATAAGTTTACTTTAATCTAAAACCAACCGATAAGCTAAAGGGAAGATCATCTTGCCTCTAAATTTTATAGTGAGGTTTATGTATTTGAAGTTGTCATATGTTCTGGAAAAACTGTCAACTTCATGAAAAATAAATTAATTTTAATTTGATAAACAAAAATGGAAAGCAGATGTTTGATTTATATTAACCCATTTACCGCCGGTGTACTCAATTGAGTACACCCAAAAATAAAGCGAAAACTTTAAAATTTTTAATGTTTTGTGATTTTTTTTATGTTTTTAGCTTAAAAGAAACTTGTACTCTTTAAACTAATTAAGAAAAATCTGACTTTATAAATATCAACTGCCACAAAATGGAGTTTTAAACTAATAAAAATTTAAGTGTCGATGAAGATGTTGGAAAAGAAATGATATCAAAATCAATGTCTAGACAAAGACAAAGATGTTGTAATGAAAAAATTCAACTTTTATTCCGACGTTCCATTGCAAGGTACTACTTACGCCAAAACATGCACAATAAAGCTCGACTTTCATCGTCATTGATTCCAGGATTACCTCAAGATGGTATAGGCCACTATCCCGAAAAGTTAGAAAAACAATTATGTCATGCAAGAGTTCGATGGCAACGCAAGAACCACCCACCCTACTCCACCCACTTATAATTTTTCTTAAATTTTTTATACTTTTATGTTAATTTCATGTACAATGAATAAAAAAAATTAATTTTTTTTTTTAATTGTCACTTCTGGTTTTATTTTGCTTATTAATGGGTTAATAACCTGTCAGCCTAAAAGTAGACTGTTGAATTTAAATTTTTCTTTCATAAACAAATATTTATTGTATTGCCATATTTTAGAAAAAAATTATTTTATTTTGCAAGGAAGTTGTAATAACGAAAAATTTTAAAGGTCACTTTATTCCTCACTTTAATTAAAGTTACTTTTTACTATTAAGAACATTAGAGGCAAGTTGTAATAATGGCCCTTAGTCGGTTTGATTGTAAGTCCTCTCTCCTCGTACCTTTTACAGGTTAGATCCCAAAATTGCAGCATTCTGTATTAAGTGCATCTAGTAAACTTCCGATAACTTGTTTCCTTAGAATATACACGACCATAGTGCTTATAACAACCAACACTTATGCCTGAACGAGATACTTGAATAAAAATTGTACAAATAGGATAAGGATCTTAGAAATTCATTCCTTTAATTAGTTAATTGTAAGTTATCTAAAGAAAAGTTATGAAGCTATCTTACTAAGAAACATTTTCAGGAAGATACTATGCAAAGACCCTAGAGTAACTGGATAAATTCAAAGGAGTGATGCCTCATGGACAGAATCTAGTTTAGAGACTCCAGCTCTACGTATTGTATAAAAGTACACTTTCGAAGACTGTACTCGATCTATACGTCCTGAATACAATTTATACGCGCGTCATACGTACATGTCTTCATCCAGGGCAATTCTTGTGAGAGTGCATTCATTTTCTTTCCTGAAACTTTTCGAATAACCAGGTCGGCAGATAGTTGGTTACGACAATGCTGTAGTGATATTACTTCACAATTGGTGATATCATGCAACCAATAGACGGTGAATAAAAATAAGCAACTTGTTGTCTCCCCCTGAGCATTTCGCACCACTAAAACTCGGAAGATTGGTACATACACCAGCAGGTGTTTCTTGGAAATAATACACAAGATATATTCAAAAAGAGAGTAATATGTTCCTGGTTAAAAGTAATATGTCCATGAAAGCCGGCACCTGTGGAGACAAACTTCTTGATGAATGTAGAATATTTTAAGTTGAAATTTTGCGGCCTTGAAGGTTTTAGATCTTCTATTGAAAAACTGAGTTATTAAAACCTCATGAATATCGTTGATTGATTGAATTGAGCTCAGTAATAAATACTCTTTTAAACAAAGATAAATCAAATTTTGTTGCAAAAGGCAAAAAATAAATAAATAAGATAACTATGTAATTTATCTTATTGTACAGGTATGTACAATGCAATAAAATACAAATTTGAAAATACATATGTATGTTGTCAGCATGATATATTCAGTGTTGCCAAATGTGGAGTTTAAAATTGCAGTTTTCGCTCGCTTATTTATAGTATTTATCTTAAATATTATTAAAGTAATAAATGTAGCGCTGCAACAAGTTTTAATTTCTTTATATCGTTAAATACAATTGATTTCTAGAAATTTTGTTAACCTACGGTTAAAGAAGAAATTACCTAATTCTGTAATAGATATTTACAAAGACTTAGCAATCATTAATCTCTTAAATGATAGCGATGAAATAAAAAGACTGAAAAGATATCACGTACTTGATCTTCCTTTTAGAAAGTAAGCTTTATATTTTTCTGAAAATTATATATTTTGTTCTTTTTAATTAGGCTGGAGCTCAAGTTATTTGTAAAATTTAAACGATTTGCTTAATGTTTCTTTAGAAAATAGATCGCAAATGAAAAGGAAATACAAAAAAGTGTATTTAAATCCCTAAATGTAAACAGTTTTGTATCCTGTTACAGTCCCAAGTTTTCAAATTTATTCAGTTCAATTAGCAAAAATGTAAGCAGCATTGCATGCAATATTTTGCATTTATAATTACAAATTATCTAAAAATTAGAACAGTTGATTTGAAATTGTATGGCGAACCAAAAAATATGTTTAAGTATCACAATAATGTGAAATTGTAGGAGGTAAATAATAATAACAATACACCTTCACTATCCACTACCACCAGCCACTGGCAACAACAATCATATGATGTTGTTGTTCATGTTCTGATTTAATCATAATTTATATTTCAGAATAATGAATAAAATAAAATAACAATACACACTCTCCACTGTGGAATTTTAAATGTTTTGTGTCAATGTTATAAATCACTTTGTCCTACAATTCAGAGATTGTGTAGGGAATCGAGATTTAATTGAAATTTCTCATTACACATCTCATAAATATGAAATTCTACTTCAGCTGCTGCACTCTCATAAGAAGTTGCAGCGCACAATTACTAAAGTGGAGAGATAAAAAGCAAATTAATTACAATGAAAAAAGTTTAACAATTACAAATTTACAAAAATACAAATTAATTATTATATACAACTCAAGAGCTGATCTGACAGTAAATTAAATTGTATTTTAAGCCATGCCACATCATGCCATGGCAAGCACTTTATTAGCTTGACAGCGGTTGTTGCAATTTATATATGCATTTAACAGAAACGCTTACATATTTCTTATTTGTGGCAAAATTTTCACAAAAACAAAAAACATAACATTGCGCCAGTTTAAAAATATTTGCAAACGAAACTAGTTTTATGGTTCACAATTAAGCAGCGAGGCAACAAAATGCTTTAAATGTTGTGTAACAAAATATATAAAAAAAAATTAATTAAATTGCAAACTTACCAGCAATACGCAATACAGCACGATCGGCTGGATCCAATTGTAATATGCTTAACGGTTTATCCTTAGCCCATTCGCTAAGGCTCTCACGATCCATCATGATGTTGGCAGCGCTTCCCGTCGAGGCATAGATGCGTCTTCGTTTGTTAAGTTGTGGGCAGCTGCCACCGTAGGCCGCTGATGTTGATGCTGCGGCGGCAAATGAAAAGTTTGCTTCTTTTTCCGCCAGTTTGAATGATGTTCGGGACGTGGCCCGAATTTATTTTCACCCTCTAGCAAACAAATCAATTAAAACAACCGTTTGCAACTGGGACAAAAACGTGTAAAGTTCTGTCTGTCTGTTGTGTTTTCAAATGTTATTCTTCCAGAATCGCCGACAGGGAAAGGAGTCTTTACTTCAAACACATGTTTATTTTATCAATTTCGTCAAAGATCTTGAATGCTGCTGTGCCGAGTTTTAATCTTTGACTCCCTCTTCAATATTTTGTGTATATTAATGTCAATAACAATGTATTTCCAATATTGACTATTGTATTGAATTTTTAAATGGATCAGTACTGTTTGAAAAACAGACAGCAGCAGTGTTGTTCAATCTTAAAGTCATTTAATAACTTTTCGTTTAATTTTGTATTTGTTTAAATAGTTAAGTAATAAGAATATTTGCTTTATGCTTTTAATCCAAATAAATGAAGAATTTGTTTTATTTTATTTAATTTTAGTCTCCAAACTAAAATTGCTTTGTTTACTTTAGCTGAAATATAGAAACAAAAATACGAAATGAATTTACTGATAAATAAACATTTTATAATTAACTGTTATTCTCAAGTCTTTTGAGCGATATTTGTTATTGTTATTTATTCATTAGGTTTTTATTTTATTTATTCAACACTTTAAATAGAATAGATTTTTTTATTTATTTTTCGTCCAACACATTAGGGTTATATGTTATTATTTCAACAACAAAAACTTAAAATAATGTGTCTCCTCACTGAGCGGATCTTGCAAGCTATTAATTTGTGCTAAGACAAATAGTACGGAATAATAATTAAAAATATCAATAAATTCTTTTAAATTTTTAGTCATTTTTTATTTTAAATTAACATTTTTTATATAAAAAAGTAATATAAAAATGTTTGATTTTAATATCCAACTTATTAAATATTCAGAGAATTGAATTGAACAAACTTTCCATAGAATCAGAAGTGAGTAATACAAATACTAAAAATTATTCATTTCGAATATTTTAAATTGCGAAATATTCAAGAAAAAAAAAATTAATATGCATTTATTAAATTTAAATTTATACACACATGATACATGATGTCTTGGTATGTATTTTACAGTTGTTTAGGGCAATATTACATTTGAATTATATTATTATATGTATGGATATGCATGCAGTCTTTTGTTTTAATCATTTGCAATCATTTTGAGAAATTTAAAAGAATTAATCTTAAATCATATTAAAGCTGTTATTGTCACTGCAAAAAAGTTGTTTCGAGTTAGAATATCCTTCTAAGGCGTCTATGACGCTCGAATGATAGCAACTATGATATCCTTGCAACATGGGGACATTAAGATCCTTACGAATATTACAATTTTGAATCTCACGGGTATTTTAATATCTGCATGGGAGTAAAACTATATATTCTTAGAGTGAATATAACGTGGACACATCTGGTAAGATTAAGCACTATTTTCCATTTGTTCAGCCAGTTTTCCAACTCTTTGATGTGAGACTGGAATTGTTAGGAAGTTATCGACGGATTATCTGCAGTGTGTGATGCGTATATGAACGATTCTAGAATCAAATGTATGCTAAGCAGAGATTTTGTGAAATTATTGTTTAAGGGGTTAAAAAGTTAAATGTATTTCGTAAACTATTACTTAGAAGAAAAAAACATTTAAAACACATCTTCAATGATTTAAAACAAAGGGAATCAGGTGTTTCGTATTTTTTTTCAATTCGAAGTTTTTTTACAATTTTCCACTACATAATGAAAATTATTTCAGTACATTTTTTGTCAATTAATTGGCGTAAAAGTATCCAAAAAGAATGCATCAACATACAATAACAGAAAGCTGGAATTCTTCTAAATTAAGTAACAGTCAAAGAAACCCTTATGGATTTCTTTATAATAATAAACTTAGACTTAGTACTGAATGCTTTTAAATCCGCAAAAGGAGGGCTTTTAAACATATAATCAGCGCCATATTTGACTGACTGAATTATAAACTCATAAAGTATGAATTAGCGATACATAAAATACTTTGACTTCTTAAAATTAATGAATCTTGATGCTTTTGGTAGCAACTTAATACGATTAATAATCTAGCTTTAGCTAAAACATCAGGAAACGCTTTAAGTATACCATGCCCAAGGACAGCTTTGATAGATTATCCACCCGTGGTATTTGTACATAGTATATCACTTAAATATTTTATTTTGCATTAATAATAAACATTATTATAAACATGGCCTACCAAGTTTCATATGGTTTGGTGCACAATTTCATATAGCTGCTATATAGCCGATCTGACCGATTTGCCCCACCTTTTTTGTTTATGAAGCTATTGAATTGAAATTTGGTTTGTGTACATTTTTATGCTCCCAAGATGGCCTACCGAGTTTCATATGATTTGGTGTACAATTTCATATAGCTGCTATATAGGCGATCTGGCCGATTTGCCATTTGCAAGTTTTTGCACTGGTTTGCCCTTCAAAAATTATAATCCACGAAACACATATATAAATGTTATGTTCAATCTAATATTATACATAAATAAAACATTGCACAATTGGATAACAACACATAATAATTACCAGATTGGTAGCAGGTAATAATTTTACATACCTCCACTAATATTTTCCATAACAACACTTTTTAATTTTATTCAACTTCAACTTTCACAAGTACTTGAACTCAGCTGATGTTTACCGCCAGTTGTACCAAAACAAAGTGATATTTAATCAGCTGACTTTAAAAGCATGCTAGCAAGAAATGGTTGCTACCCAAATTTATATTTAATAATGTTTTTTCTAATATGGGTATCTAGATTAAGGAAATCAGTTAAATTTCAAAATATGAATCCAAAAAAAATTTACTTTATGCCAAAAAATCCTACTTTTTACTCACAGTGCAATGTGGGTCATTCACATAAACTACTTATCATTTTTATCTATCTGTTTAAATGAGAATTAAATCCTTACTCAATTATCTTTATTTGAAACTCTTTTGATTTTAAGATCCAATTATTTTTTTTGTAAGTTATTGTAAGGAAATTATATAATTAAGCCCACAACAGCTTGCTTTTGAAAATATTAATTGAAATACTTTGGTATATAAACAATTTTTTTGTTTTCTGTTTGAATATTCAATAGATATTATGTATTGACAACCATGTGTAACTGTTTAAATATGTTTAAAACTAATAAAATCAATATAAAAGATTTTTCATTTCATCCCTTAATGATAGGCAACATAATTTACTTATATGTAAATGTATCCTTAAAATTTCCATTTTATAGAAACCGCCTATACAATTATTTCACAGTACTTTTACCGTATAAATGACGTAAGTGTTTACGTTAGAGAGTCTACAAAGTGGTTACTAACAGCGTTGCCACGACCAAAAAAATTTTGTAACCAAAATGTAAAAAAAAAGTAACCAAAAGCAAAAAAAAGTAACCAAAATTTTTATATATTTAAAATTTCATTTTATTTATACTTCAGCCAAAAAATATATATGTAAAATATAAATCAACCATTGCATTTCAGTTTGTAGTTCAGTCTTATAATTAGGTACAATTGAAAGAAATAAATAATTCAGCAATAACAATATTAATAAAAACTAAATGTAATTAATTTCATTACATTTTTTACAAAACACTAGTATATCAAATTTAAGTAGATGAGGCTAAAAATCTGTCTTGAATGTTCTTAAATGATTTATAAATATAGCGAACGATTAGAACTAGTGGTTTCTGTGGATACGTCTGTTGTTTCGTCTTCGATTAACGAAAACTTTGTCGTTTTTAGTTTGGAAATTAAATTTGCTTTAGATTTACTTCCTAACAATTAATTGAGTTGCTTTACCTGCCATATTTAATGTGTTTCACAATTTGAGGGTCGGGACAGCGCTCCTCTAATAAGTCTGGTAGATAGTCCATTAATAAAAAAAGGCAAATTGTGGGAAATGAGAAAAATTACTAATTTTAGCTCTGTTTGGTGCACTTGTTTATTAAGAGTTTCTTTTTGAGAACTTGCAAATGTTATTTTTATTTGATTTTTTTTATTTTCCACATTTTCTTATGAACACTTGCTTTCGTAAATAATTTACGTGATTTGCAAGTTTTTTCATAGGCAGCGCAGAAACAACATCCATCTTTGTTTCTTAGCCACGGAAACTCATCCAACCACAATACACGGAACTTTATTTTCGGGCTGTTTTTAATATCACTAAACAAATATTATTTATCAAAAAGTTATTGAAATTGAATGAAAATTTACCTATTCTCATCATCACTTCCAGAAGATAATTCGACATTATTAGTTTTACTTTGAGCAGCCTTTTTAAATAAAAATCTAACAAAAATAAAAATTGTGCTTAATATCAATATTATTATTTTTTAATTCGAAATACATACTTATCCATTTTTTACGAAAGAAACCCAATTTTAACTATTAAATAGCACGCTAATTTGTAAAAAGCTTTTTTTGGTTTTCTGGTAACATACATAATTTATGAATGTTTATGTCCGTTCATGTCTAAAACAAAAGAAAAATTAACTTGTTCCGATGTCAAACATGAATATGAAAATGCTTTTACTAGCATGTTTTTAGATGGTTTTTAGATGGTTTTTGTGAAGAACCTTTTACTCGTTCCACAATACAATGATTGTGATATTAATTGACAGGCACGTATTTTTTTTGTAATCCTGTGTTTAGTGTTTTATTTTTAAAAAACTTTTAAATTGTGGTAGTTTAGTTTATTACCAAAATTAGTGTTGTAATTTAAGTCAAAGTAAAAACAATCTAAAAAATGGTTACTTTTGTGTTAAAAAAAAGTAACCAAAACGGAAAAAAAGTACACAAGTACACATTGGTAAAAAAAGTAACCAATTTTGGTTAAAAGTAACCAAAACGGCAACGCTGGTTACTAAGTGGCGGTGCTCTCTGTCTCTCTTTCGCACACAATTAACTTGTTGTAGTTTTTGTTTACATTTCGTGCTGAGAATGGATAATCTTCCCCTATTGATACGATAGACATTATCAAGAAAGCAGACATAACCAAAGCCCGAGACCGTTTATACTCGTATACGAGTATGTTATTTTGCCGGTAACGCCGGCTGCGGCAAACAGAATTGTTTACTTATTTTAAACACATTCAGATACACACGTACTCATACAAAAAGTTAGAAATAAATATTTCAATACAAAAGTAAAGGTAAGGTCAGACTACGCAAATATTTTACAGTGAGATGTTTCCTTGTGTGACCAAAACCACATAAAATAGTTAATGTGGTCATATACATAGGTATTTATTTGCCATATTTGTTTAATCAAACAGCAAAGAAACAGTGTCAAAGACACGTAGGCGAAAACAAGTTGGTTTGTGGTCACTTTTGTGCCAATATTTTGTCTAGTTAATTTCTTTCTAAAGCAGCAAAAAAAAAACGGCAATTTCCAACAAATGGGAGAGTTTTAGAAAGTGAAATTTTATTTAAATTTATACATTTTTGAAAAAATATGAAATTTCATAAAATTTATTTAAACATCAAATATTTTTTGTGTCTAGTTTGAACATAAAATATTTTTGCAGTGCAAACAACAAAACAGCTGATTTTCGTCGAACAAGTAAACTGTTTCTAAGTAAACTGTTTCTAATGTGACCAATGATTGACCACTAAACAGAAAATATTTGTCTACATTTTTTATTTGATCTTGCAAGTCATTTGCAAGATCTGTCAGGGATTTTTTTTTTTAATTATTTGATCAAACAAATATTTCATGAAAGTGTTTGTTATAATGTGAACATAGGGCAAATATATTTGATATTTAGTTTTCGCAGCAGTTTGATCAAATAAAAAGCGCAAAATAAAATTCACTATACAATAAGAAAATTAAATAAAATTTTATTAAACATACTGGTTTGCAGTCTGAAAATGTGCATAAATATTAAAAACAAATTTCCAAGATTAAGTTTTAATTTTTTAGGTATTTATATAGCTAGTGGTCACACTATGATCAAATTAGGAAAATATTTTGAATATGCCAATAATTTTGTTTGACCTAAATATTTTTTTTTTTTTCGTTGTTTGCTATAAATTTTATTTGTGGTCAGATTCAAGCTATGAAATATTTGATGAAAAATATCAAATATTAGCCTAGTCTGACCGTACCTAATAAACATCGTAACATTGTACACACATCCAGATTAAATTTACTCAGGCAGATACAAATAAATGCATACATACATACAAGTATTTATCTGTATGTTTGTATGGCGATCTATTTTGAATTACAGGTTAAACAACAGCCGAAATAAATTTATTACAATTGGCCAATAATATACTCGACGAATTCGTCAAACTTTTTCCAATTGAACGTGCAGATTAATCTCACTAATTTCGTTAAAACAAAAGCCGACGAATTGCAAAGACACTAACAAATAACAACAACAATAAATATTGATTTTCAAATTCACAAAACAGAGAAATAAGAAGATGAAGGCACCGGAAGAATAAGAAAAAAAAAACAAAACTAAGACAAGCTTGTTTATTGGAATTTAATAAATGATTTTGTTTATACAGGTTGTTGTTTTGTTATTGCTCTTGTAGTTATTGTAGCTATTATTATTAGACGATGAGTGTGCCAACCAAAAAATGTGTGAAGGCATAGACTAAAAGAAAAACGAAGAATCGATGTTAGTGTGTTTGCCAAAGTCTGCTCTGCATAAGAGATCCAAAAGACAAACAGGTGCTTTTATGTGAGTGCTATTTGGCAGAGAATATTCAATATCATACAATTGTGAGCAAATTGTTAGCAGAAATGTAAAACTCTTATTTAAAATGCTTAATAAAACTTATTTTATTATTAATAATCAAAAGAGGTACGAAGCTAATGTCGACTGAATACGCAATGTTTGACCACAAGACACTAAATAAACTCAAAAGACAAAACACCGTGGTACGGTATGGTGCTTCATTGTGATGAGCTCCGGAGATCCTTTGGGATCACAGAATACCGAAAAATATTGTTAAATTAAACTAAATTATGAAGCGTAATCATGAATAATAGAAAAAATCAAAAATCTTTTAAGTAAACCAAAAGATCATTAACATTTTATGTTTTAAATAAGTTAGGTATCAAGTGTAACCACTTGGCAAATATTTGCCGAAAAAGACGTAAACACTAAATAAAATATTTTTCAACTCGTTTATTTATTAAAATAATACTTTGATTATTTAGGACAAGACACAACAAATATTTAGGCCCATTATTACAACTTGGCAATAGTTAAAAGTATGATGTTATCGGACAGATAAGAAGTATTTGGTTATTATAAGTTTACTTTAATCTAAAACCAACCGATAAGCTAAAGGGAAGATCATCTTGCCTTGAAATTTTATAGTGAGGTATGTGGTTGAAGTTGCCATATGTTCTGGAAAAAATGTCAAATTCATGAAAAATAAATGAATTTTAATTTTGTTTTGCCAATAAATAATTTGATAAACAAAAATGGAAAGCAGACGTTTGATTCATATT
Source organism: Bellardia pandia (assembly GCA_916048285.2). NCBI lineage: Eukaryota > Metazoa > Arthropoda > Insecta > Diptera > Calliphoridae > Bellardia > Bellardia pandia. Next base: position 69,855,527 of record OU696533.1, read on the forward strand.
TTTTTCACAAACAAATGTTTTCACAAACACACACAATTTACTGTTTCTTGTCAGTAATTTGTCAAAAGTAATCGGTTTTTCACTGGTATTGCCATATTTTAGAAAAAAAATCATTTTATTTTACAAGGAAGTTGTAATAACGAAAAATCTTAAAGGTCACTTTATTCCTCACTTTAATTAAAGTTACCTATTACTATTAAGAACATTAGAGGCAAGTTGTAATAATGGCCCTTAGTCTTATTTTAGTTGATGCTGTTTGATCTTGATAACTCTTGTAAGCAGCGTTGTCAACTTGGTGCGGTTCGCACAATTGTTGGTGTTTTTTTTTTTAATTTTTGCGCTTCTTTTGAATTTCGGTGCATTTTTTAATTTTTACGAATATGTGATGAAATCTTTATTTTTCCTCATTTTTAATTGCAGTTTATTAATAATTATTATAATTAATTATCATGAAATCTATACGATGAAAAACAACCCAATTAAATGCATTTTAAATACGAATGTATGAGAAAAGAATACATACTATCAAATTCGTCACATGAAGGTTATTGCTAAAGGTGAATAGTGTGAAAATCTTTATTTAAAAATAAAATTAACATTTTAAACATGAAGCCTGATGGTTTTGTCTGCTGAACTGTTGACGAACAACCAGGTTTAGAGTCCCAGTGGAGGAAATAGAAGTATGTATGTACTTAAAATAGAAAACAAAAATAATTAAAAAAGTACCAAATATGTACTGAAATTAGTCCTTTTTACCAATTAGTACTTCAGTTCCGAATAGCATATTGTGAGTTAAATTTTGAGTGGTTAAATGCTTATCATATATTTAGTAGCTCGTTTATTAAAAAGGCTTTTACTATTATTACTTTTAATATTAATCGTTGATCTCCTTTTAAAAAGTTTTATACCTATAGAATTTATGAAATTAAACAAATGTAAAATTAAATCCATAAACATTTTAAACAAAAAATAAATTTTAAACTTGGAACATTTTTTTTTTTAAATGGCGCGTTTTTTCTCCATATTGGTGCGTTTTAAAATTTCAAAGTTGACAACGCTGCTTGTAAGAGTAAAGTTGACGTTGTTTATTCTTAGGGCGTGTTTTCACTATGTCATTTTTGTTGTTAAATTGTTGTCAAATTTTCCAAATTGTTGGCAATTTTATGAAAACGGGTTGCCATATGGCGTCATCTATGTTTGCAATGATGATTGCAAAAAATTAAATTTATTGATGGCAACCCGTTTTCATACAATTGCCAACAATTTGGACAATTTGACAACAAAAATGACATAGTGAAAACGCGCCCTTACAAGCTACAAAATTTGATCTAAAACAAGTGGTTACAGTTTTTTGAGTAAATATTTGCCATATGTGACCATACCTTTAGAAATATGTATTAAATAAATTTGTTTTTCTTGAACCATCAATCGGGTAATAATGACTCTGATGACTGGTGCACTAGATTGTGTTGGAAGTGAGACTACTCACCGTCTTCGAGCTAAGGCATAAATCACTTATATTTTTTAGCATGGAGAACAGCACTTTGGCGCACGAAGATTTCGGTCTTTATTGTAAGGAAGCTCTTTTAGCGTTTTTGTTACAGATTATAAGATTTTTCAGAAGTGAAACCTTCGAACTCGGTATTACTTCAATAAAAGTTGAACGTTGCTTAGGTGTTCGTGAAACTTTGCAAAGTTCGGAGAGCAAAAAGGAGGTGGCACAGTGTTATCCTCATTATCAAAGAGGCGCAAAAGAATCTACTTAGTTAATATTTACTACAGGGAGTGTTATTCTGTTGATGATTTTCAACGTACAAAATGTTTATTGATTAATTTACTAAATGCGCAAGGTGGTTTTGTGACACGAATAATTCAACATATTGGCCTTCCGTTGTTGTATGACTTTAATGGTAAAGCGGAAAGAAGTTTCATTCTTTCGACTCTTCGACATGGATTCGAAAATGACATTGAAACTATACGAGTATATGGTGATATTGCTTCCCGCTGACGATCAGATCACTCAGACAAAGTAAATATGATCTTATTTTAACCCAGAGCGTATTTTAGTGGATTGAGTGATGATGCTTAGATAATTGTCTTATACTCTTCATGTTTGTGATTTAGTAAGTAAAATCAAATATTAGTCGATTTGCAATAAAATAAGTATGTCTGATTCCATCTAAAATATTCAGCCCAATCATGAATAAAAATTCCGCGAGAGTTTTTTCCCTTTTCCCATTTTTCGTATTCAAATTCAATGTTAAAAAAATAAAAAGGCAAAAAACTCCCGCGGATTTTTTATTCATGATTGGGCCGATTTAGTTAATTTTTTTTTTTTTTTTTTCAAATAAAAATTTAATTTTACTAAAAAATATATTTAATATTCCGTACAGTTGAATATAGTGCCCTGATTTGTTTTCAATGAATAGTTACTATTGTTTTATTAAACGAAGCAGCAAATGCTATATGTACTTTAACGTATGCTATTCCATTAAATATTCTGCTATAGAAAAATTTTTCATTTAAAAATTCCAGGATTCCGTTTTAGATAATTATTTTTTGGCAGAACGAACACAAGTTGACCGCGTAAAAGTTAGAGAATGAACACAAATTTCCAAAAACTGCAGTAGTCTAATACAAATTAAAATATAAAAACGGTTTAATACAATTCATTACTGCTATCATATTGCCCATAAGTGTCTGGCACATATTGTTTACCTGTCGTAAGCAAGTGTCTATTTAAAGTTAATGCGATTATATTTTGTTTCTTCTTTAGTTGATGTGTGTTAAAAGAAAAAATATAAAACTACAACAAATGTTTGACGGAAACGTTTTAGGCTCAACTACAATAACAGGTGTGTAAATAGCTTGATGAGAATTTTTTAGTTTTTTTTTATTATTATTTTTGCATGTTGTTCTTTTTTTTTGCCAATGATTGCCCATCACCATTCAATACAATAACATTGCTCATTTATTTTATTATATTATTTAATGTTATTATACTATTTTGTTGTTTTTGTTTTGAATTGTTCGTTTAACTTTTTTTGTTTATATTTTTGGTAACTGACTGACTACCGTTAATTTATTAATGAATACGGCTGAAAAGGTATCTAACAAACACACAACAATAAGTAGGAGTATGTATAAAAATCACTCACGTTGGAAAATAATGAACGGCGGCGATGTGTGTTTGGAATTCACATTTATTCGATTTTGTTGTTGTCGATTTGGGTGAATCTTTTTTCGCGCACATTTAGGGATTTAATAGCTACATTAAATTAAAATAGAGATTTTCAAAAAAGACTTGAAATGTTTAAATAAAGAGAACGAAAACGTTAATAATTTTTTTTTATTTATACGATATGGTTGTTATCGTCGATGTAGTTGTAGTTATAGTTGTTGCTGTTATTGCCACTGGTTTTTGCTTAATTACAGTTTACATAACTAAATAGCTTATGTGTTTTTATTATTATGCAGTTTTTTGTTAAATTTTCGGAGGTGAAAAACCTCGAATATAAGAAGATGTGTATGTGTGTGAAATGTTATGTTATCACCTGCAAGTCTTGACGCTGCTATCTTAATGTACACAAATATTAAAACAACAACAATAATTAAACAAAATAAATGATAACAACCATAACAACTCAATGGCAACAACAAAAATAACGTCAATGCGACACAATGCAAAGAATAATTAAGCCTAGACTGAATATTTTTTGTTTTAGGTTTGAATAATTATTTTTTTTTTTTTGGGTTTTCGTTTTTCGAATTTCAATTACTCGCTCGCTTCGACGTACTCGATGGTTGAAACGTCCTCTACCAACGAAAGCGTAACTCGTACTGATAACTTTAGATAAGAATGTGAATTTCATTCAATTCTACTATGCTACAAATTCCACAACGACACCAGCAACAAATGTATCGTTACGAAATGTTTTCATTCTACATATTCAAAATTAAAACGATATTATTTTTCAAAGTGAAAATTAAAAAATGTTTATAGTAACCAGCGTAAGCAAAGAGATCCAACGTGCTGACTTTTGGACAAAAAAAAAACTGAGTAATTTTCATTTAATTTTGAAGCACGCATTTAATATTCTCGTCAATTCTTTCTAACTATTAATTAATATTAATAATAATCTATTCTATGATTTCTTGTGGCGTGTTAATGTTGTCATTCAACAACTATTTAAATAATTAATTACTTACAATCAATTACTGAGACTACAACATCAATATCCTCCCATGTTTGACTAAAATTCTAAATATAGAGTCTTAAATAATCCGATATTCGATGTAAATGATCTAATAACACTTAGTTCATAGAAACTATTTTAATATCAATACTAGTTTTCCCAAGTAGATGAGAATATTATTTATAGTGAATTATGAAACTGATTACATACTCTGTAGTCAGTTTTTTTATCAGACAAAGATTACTAGAGAAATGAATGAGCCACTTTCATCCAAAAATTAGAAATAAAGTGCTTCGATTTATCTAATCCTCAGAAATGTAAATTTTTGGTTTAGGATCATTGAGCGATCCATAGTCAAGTAATTAAAAATTTATTCATAAATTATATATCGATTATATAATATTATTTCCCTTAATAAGTGACAGATGTTCCGAATTGTAGACACCACAAGTCAGGAGATAACTATCAAAGAATCGTGGAATCACTGTCAAATTTTCAAATCAATATATTATTTGAATGTAGTAATTTGTCTTTTCAGAATTATCTTGTCTGTTCAGAAGTATCTTTTCTTTTCAGAATTCATCTAGGCTAAAATGTTCTAATAGAGTTTTCCTTAACGGTGGAATGAATGAAAAACCTAGAAAGTTGTACCTATTTATAAGGTACAAACTCAAAAGTTGAGCTGCAAAAGTGACAGTGTGTGACCCGGGACTAAGGAATCTAAAGACATATTATAGAAGCAATTCCAAAGTTGACGAAAGTTCTTTTCTGAAACAAAACCAGGTGAATAAACTCTTCCACCTCAGTCGTTCTCATAAATAAGGGAATGAAGAGCAGGTTAATTGATCTATTGAGTCAGAGCTTCGAAGACAGGTAGAATGGGAGAAAACAATCCATTCACAAGAGTAGTTAGAGATACTGTCCAACCAGGATCATGTTCGCTTGGATCATAATATGGGTTTTCATTCCGGATACTTGTACCTACCTATACAGTCATTTATGACATCAATGACAGTCATTTGATGATGATTTCTGCGCAATCGCTTAGGACAATCTGACAACTTTGTTTGCAATGATAAGAATCTGATGGTTGGGGTGACAAAGCGTGAAATGGTCAGCAATACATTATATAACCTGATATTTTCTGTCACCTCATGTAGGTGATGCTCGTTATTCATATTGAAGCTACCAGTTGCGATACGGAAAACTCTCAATTTGGTATCGCTGATAAATGACTACATTGTATGTGGTTACAATCGTCTCTTCACTCACACCCCAACCTTTAAGAGCTTTCAGGCGTTATTTCTGTTATTCACCCTCTGGTTTATTTATGTATGTATGTAGGCAGAGTGAAAGAAAAATGTACGAGTCCTACAAATGCTAACCTTGGGTTTTGGAGAGGACTTGAATTATTTGTTTCTGCGCTCTCAAGAGCTTTTGTATTGTATTTCGCTCTACTTATCCTTTATTCCTAATAGTTTCAATACAAAATTGGCCGAATTGTAAAATAAATAATTATTGGATTTCTGTTAATTTATTTTCTTCTTAAATACAACAGTTTATATGGGCTATTGTTTGAAAGCAGAATAAGCTACAACTAAATTCAGTATTACCTTATTATTTTAAAGTGCCCATGCGCCTTAAATGGTTAGATTTGGGGAATAATTAAACGTTAAGGTTCATTATTTTCTCATGCTATTTATATTATTAAATATTTATTGCTTAGTTTCCGGTAATTTAAAAAAATTGTTTAAGATTTGTTGGCAAATTAACATAGAAAACCGGCTTTGATTTCGACTTAGATTTTAGAATAAATAAATCTATTGATTCGTTTGTTTGTTGATTAGAAGCTGGCTACTGATTGTTGGTTGAAAATTAAAAAATATAACTGCGACAACAATATTCATTCTTTACTTTGTTTTTTGTTCTTGCCAAATTTTTTCAAATAACAAGGGACTTTTTCTAAATGATAAGTTTGATATTTGTTATTGTAATTATTTAATATTCAATTGTATTGGAGGGGAGGGCAAATTGTCTAGTCATTGAATAATTTACGATAAAAATTTTTAATTTGTTCAAGTTTCATTTTAAGAAAAAACGAATAAACAAATTAAAATAATATAAATATTTATGAAATCATGCCTCAATTAAACAAAATTGACAATTATTTGAGTATGTAGAAACTGTTTTTTCGAAAAAGGGCCATGTGTGTAGAAAAGTAATAAATGTCTTAACAATTCTTAATGATGATGACATAATTTGACATTGATTTTGACATTTAGAGTTATTTAAAAAAGAAAACTTTTTCAAAAAGAAATGTTCATATCTTTAGAAATAATAATAAAGAAACGCTACAGTTAAATAAAACAAAAAATTAAATATGTCTATAAAAGTTACAACTAATACTTTTTTAAGATAACAACTGAATAGAATTTATAGTTCCGTTCTGTATATGTATATACATAGTTCTGCATAAATATAACACATTTGAAACAGTGTATTGAAAGAAATTACTTTATATTATAAATTTTGTAAATTACTAAATTAAATTTCATAATCTACCCATTGCAATTTTTCCGGAACAGGATGATTAATTCTCATTTTTTTGTTCAAGTTTATTCATTCCAAAAACAAGTAACTCTGCTACATAAATAGCAAGTATTTGCTGGCCTTGAGCCAATGATTTACATTTTTTCCAATTCTATGCTGATGCTGCTTTAGCTGCTGCTGAGTTTATGTTGCTGCCGGTCGGTGTGATATCATGCAGAATAGTATTTATATATATTTATATTGTTGTTTTTGTTTTTAATACTCAATATTTGTATGTAGTTTATTTATTTTGTACGAGCAGTTGAATAAATAACAAATTTTATTTTATAGTATGCATTACCCTATAATCAGTCTGGCAATAAAGTTCTACACTTACACTAAATAAATAGGACATTGTTAGAAATAAGGAAGAGTTACGAATAAGACTATGTTATTCATTAGTTTGGTCCTTCGCACGTCTAAGAGCTTTAAATTTAATCCAGTTTCTTCAAAAAATTTAATGTCGGCTTTAGTGTAATGATCCAAACAAAATCAATCAATCAATTTCTATACATTGTTAATAATTACTAGAGTCCGACCGAAACCGGTTTTTTCGTTATGGAGCCGAACCGAAACAAATATTGTGCCCTAAAATCAATACTCCCCCTAATCCGAAACAAAGCGAAACTTTGCAAATTTATTATTAATTTCCCAAAAAAAATATTAATTTTAATTCTATAATTTTAAGGTGTCCAAAGTAACAACGCTAAATTGCTGATTCCATAAATCCAGTTTCTTCATCTTGACCGTATTTTTAAATACTTTTCACAAAAAATATAAGTTTTTGCATTCTTTTAATTATATTAAAAATATTTCTTATTGCTTTTTATTTGTCCTTTTTTTATTAAGATTTTGATAATTATTAAAGCTTTAGGTCTTTTTTATAAAATATTTAAATTTTTATTTCAATATTTCGCTACTCTTTGAGCTACTTCTTCAGGATAAAAATTGTATAATTTTATAAATTTCAAAAATTATTTGTCATAGGAAAAAAGGATATGAAAACTTTAACATAACAAAATATTAAAAACAATTTATAACAAGTAGAAAATATTACTAATTATACAATATTTGTAAGTTGTGTTATTTTTTATGTATTAAATGTTTTAGTTATAGGTACATTAATAATAATTATCTGTAACATCTCTAACATATAACGACGTTTGTAGTTATTTTCAGTGTTTAATACTGATATATTTTCAAAGTTTGGTTAGTGATTTAATTTACTACAATGAGATGATAACGCAGTTTTTTGTAATGCAATATTGTATATATATCTTTGGTCTGATTTATGTCCAGCAATTCTGGTTTTAAGTTTATTTTTCGTGGTACCTATATATACTTTATTACAATTTTCTTTATCATTTATCCTGAAGAAGCTACTCAAAAAGTAGCGAAATATTGAAATAAAAATTTAAATATTTTATAAAAAAGACCTAAAGCTTTAATAATTACCAAAATCTTAATATATGTATTAAAAATAATTAGTAAAAAAGGGTAAGTCATTCAAATTAAGAATGTAAGTGAAGTTTTTGCTGGGAAATTTCATTATTTATGTTTTCAAAAGTTTATAAAAGTTTCGATATTAAGGGCCATTATTACAACTTGCCTCTAATGTTCTTAATAGTAAAAGGTAACTTTAATTAAAGTGAAAATATGGCTATACCAGTGAAAACCCGATTACTTTTGACAAATTATTGACAAGAAACAGTAAATTGTTTGTGTTTGTGAAAACATTTGTTTGTGAAAAATATATAAATCAAACGTCTGCTTTCCATTTTTGTTTATCAAATTATTAATTTATTTTTCATGAAGTTGACATTCTTTCCAGAACATATGGGAACTTCAAATACATAAACCTCACTATAAAATTTAAAGGCCAGATGATCTTCCCTTTAGCTTATCTATCGATTTTAGATTAAAGTAAACTTATAATAACCAAATACTTCTTATCTGTCCGATAACAGCATGCCTTTAACTATTGTTAAGTTGTAATAATGGGCCTAAAGCTAAGCTAAAGGGAAGATCATCTTGTCTTTAATTTTATAGTGAGGTTTATGTATTTGAAGTTGCCATATGTTCTGAAAAATTGACAGCTTCATGAAAAATAAATTAATTTTAATTTTGTTTTGTGAATAAATAATTTGATAAACAAAAATGGAAAGCAGACGTTTGATTTATATTTTTTTCACAAACAAATATTTTCACAAACACAAAAAATTTACTGTTTCTTGTCAGTAATTTGTCAAAAGTAATCGGTTTTTAACTGGTATTGCCATATTTTAGAAAAAAATTATTTTATTTTACAAGGAAGTTGTAACAACGAAAAATTTTAAAGGTCACTTTATTCCTCACTTTAATTAAAGTTAAGGTACGGTCACATTTGGCAAATATTTGCCGAAAATGACGTAACCACTAAATAACATTTATTTGAACTCATTTGTTTACTTAAAAAAACTTTTCTTATTTAGGCCAAAGCACAACAAATATTTAGTTTTAATTTATTTGATGCTGTTTGATCTTGCAAAACTCTTGTAAGAGCAAACAACGTCAAACAAATTTGTGCTAAAACAAGTGGTTACGCTTTTTTGAGGAAATATTTGTCAAATGTGACTGTACCTTTACCTTTTATTATTAAGAACATTGAAGGCAAGTTGTAATAATGGCCCTAAGAATACAAAAATTTATATTTAAAAAAAAAATATTTTTTATTATTTAAGTCAAAATATGGCCGAATACAAAGTATTGGTATAAGGCCTATTTTTGGCCTAATCCGCAACCGTCTACTCGGTCGAACTCTAATAATTACCCTGAAAACAACAGTAGTCGGTCGCAATTAGGAAGTCCTTAGGTCAATTGTGATTGATAAATACTAAAATGCAGACAGCTTTGTAAATTTTGTAGTCTCCGTTATAATCAACGGGTAGTTCTGCCACATTTGACCATATTCGTCAGAGAATCAATCCAAATCATAGCCTGTGCTGCTGTGCTATTCAGTGCCTAGGTGTACTGTAAGAAATATAATTGAGGTTTGGATATTCTACAAGTACTAATCGAAAGTTCTTTTTAGAGGGATATAAATGCACAGCTTGTATGTTGTGCATTCGTTAGTAATTCAATTTCCCGAGTTTCCTCCTGCTATGGAACACATATAACTCCAGTAGTGGACTTTGATGGGCCAGGGAATAAATACAAGAGTTCAACTTCCGGTTCTAAGCACTAGAATGACTAGAGTTCGTTCTGCCATGGGTTGTCAACTCAGCAACGACTGCTACTACAACAACAAAAATCACATAACCACATAGAAAATAGTTTGAATCGATGTCATCTCTTGTCAGATTAGTGTTGGTACCATATAGTCCGTTTACTGCCCCAAGCTAAACAAAAAAAAATATCATGGTGGTCTCAACCAAATTCGAAGCTAATATTTAGAATGGCTGACCCTCTCACATGATCGAAACTAACTCCAAGGTGACGAATGTAGTCAAATGTGTCGGAAATGCCTTTTAGTTCTCACTGGGGCCGCAAAAAATTTTCGGATACAATGAATTAAAACAATATTAACATAATATAAAATATGGAACGTATACAAAATTCTATACTGCCGGCTGTGTATGTAAATTTATTTCTTTTTTCTCCCCACATTTGGCGATAAATAATGAGCATCTTCATTGAACTCGGTCAACAAAATAATTTACGAAGAGAATATACCATATTAACGTACAATTCAAACTGACACACAAATCTCAAACGAAAAACAATTCGAACGAGTAAGATACCGAAAATGTACACGTTGGCTGATGTGAGTGTATTCCATTATATTGATGACGACAACTCTGATGCCTTGTTGTTGCTGTACAATAACAAAACAAAACAATTGCACCCCTAATGACACATATATTTTATATCATTCCTTTTTACAGTGTTGCCATTTTAGCAGTTTCAGTTCTAGATTTAGCATTTTGTTTCTCGAAAATACATTGAAATTTTTAAAAATTATGCTAAATGCTTTTTAGCATAACTTGTTTGATAAAAAAACAATTTTTTTCTCGAACAAATTTTTACTTTTTTACTCCAAAAAACACTTTTGGCGAAATAGAAAATAACTTTTATTAATATTTCAACTAAATTTCTTTCGTTGTGGTAAGTATATGAACAAGGAAATTTTTGAATTAATATACGAAATGTAATCTATTAAAACAAGTCAACAACTGTTATGATCAAAATTAGAAAAAAACTATAATTTATATTTGTAACATTTGAAATAGAAATTGTATTAATATGTATTTTTATTCGACCTTTATTATTTCAATTATTACTAATACGTTAAAAAAAAGACCTTAAGCTTAAAAAATTAGTAATAATTGAATAAAAATACATATTAATACAATTTCTATTTCAAATGTTACAAATATAAATTATAGTTTTTTTCTAATTTTGATCATAACAGTTGTTACCTTGTTTTAACGTTTTTTTACGTTTTTTTAACGTTAAAAAGTTTTTATATATAAAAAAAGACCTTAAGCTTGAAAAATTAGTAATAATAGAAATTGTATTGTTACATTGAAAAAATTTTGCACTTATTTTTTCTTCTGTAGAACATTTTAGCACTTAGTTTTTCAAGTTTTAGCATATTTTCAAATTCATTTTCTGGCAACACTGGCTTTTTATATGTTTGATACAATTACCAAAAGCATAAAGAGATATTTCTGTTTAACAAGAGAGCAAAGTTTAGAGGGTGGACAATAAAGAGAGAGATGCATATATATATGTATATCAGTGTTGCCAGAACTTTTAGAGGTAAAATCTTCAAAAACACAATAATTTTTTATCAAAAAATCTGTAAAATCTGCATCTAGATTTCAAGATCTTCAAAAAATCTTCAAAATACATTTAGTACCTTTTTTATGTAGTTTATTTAAAAAAAGAGATAATTCATTTCAAAATACATATGTATATTATAATAATTAATATTTTAATAATTATTTAAGCTTTAGGTCTTTTTTTTATTAAAAAATAGTCACTTTGGCATCGATATTGTAATGAGACGAGTCGATTTATAATCGCCATTTTTGGTAAGGACTTGTAGAGTTTTAAAATTAAATATAAAAAATAAGAAATTAAACTGCAATAATTTCATGTGAATGTTTTGAAGAATATATTGTTGGCGGTTGATTTATCAATACTCACTCAGCTCGTTATATGAAACTGTGGCGAATTGTTTAAAAAAAGGGCGCTCTTGAGCCTGTGTGGGAATCAGGCAATGAATATGTGATTTTGTTTATGTTATTCATGAAAATTTCCAACAAAAAGCTGACTCAAATATTAGATATGTTTTTTGTTTTATTCGAATCATTAATAAGTCGACGTCGTCTCAGGATTGTTAGAGAAAAACATACTAGCCAGTACATATGTACATATATGTAGCTTAATTCAATTGCCTGAGTTGAAGCTTAGACAATCCTGTTAACTGATAGAATTTTCATTTGACAACCATTTGATGTTGATGGCGACGATGACAACTAGAAAAATGGTGAAGGTAAATCATTAATTTGTTGTCCTTTTCATCAACGAAATATCGCCGAATTTTCGGTATTAAACTTTAGATCTGGCAGTCTCAGAAGTCCAGTTTTTCTCTCAACGAGTATAATGAAAATAATATCTTAAATATGAAAAAAAAAATCACCCTTAATACGTCATGTTAATTTATACCAGCCAGCATATAAGAAAAATGTTGGCAAAAGGGAAATGTATGTATGTATGTTAGTTAAAGGGAGAAAATAAAAAGCGGCTAAAAGACACAGGTAAAAGTCTGCTGAAATTGGAAAAAAGTAATGGTGGTCAGTGTCAGGGTGAACATGAAAATAAATATGTACAACGTGTTTCCTAGAATTCGAATTAACAGTATAAGGGTGGCACAATTAATTGTGATTAGGAACACATAATGTTGTTAAAACAAAATCCCTTGTTGAGAACAGCTACTATAATTATTACGTTTTTCTCTGCCGCACTTCTTGTTTTTTATTTATAAGAGAAAAACTACAATTTATTTACAAGATATGTACATACATACATATTTCTGTTTAATTCTTGTTAGTGTAACTTTCGGTGAATGTACATACATATATGCGTGATGAGTAATACACATTATTATTCCTCTAACTCATGCCAAAAATATCGATTTCCCGCATGCAAAGCTATTTTTTCTGTATTTTTGAACATTTGCAGGAATCTATTTGTATAACATTCTATTCTGTATTCATCATCGTCGTCACCATCTCCATCACCTCCATCATTTGTGTGTTTTAAAAATAGTTTCCACTTAATCGCTAAGAATTAGATTCATTCTCACAACTTTTTTTATTATGCTAGTTTTCACATTTTTGTATTTGCACAATTCGAAAGACTGACTAAATGTCTGAATAACAAATATGTACCTGATAGACAGTATAATTTCTTTGGTTTGCCTCCTCTGCCACGATGATAATGAAATACTCCTCAATGTGTGAGCTTGCGAAGAAACAGAAATTAAAACATTTTATCAGGCAAAAAAAAACAACCAACAGCATCATCATTTCTTAAATTTGATAGTATGCAACAACAATTGTAAAAGCTACAAAGCAGCAACCATAAAGAGGCAGCAGCAAATAGTAGAGCAAAACAAACAATAACAACATGTGACTTATTAGAGCAGAGAAAAAAAAACACAAGTGCATGTAATCATTCGTTCAATATGGGCCATTCCACACATAAATAAACTTAATAAAATACAGGTGTGTCATGAATATAAATAAAATAAAATTCAATTCTTTATTATATCTGAATATGTGACGAGTTTAATTTGTTCAAAGAAAGAAAAATACAAAGTGTAAAAAATGTTAAAAAGTGAAATGTAAATACTTTCGAAAGTAGTGTCTCAATTAAATTGAAGACGACATTTGCATTTTTCTAAATAAAATAATGACACTCTCTATGGTGTCATACATAGAAGGTGAGTGCAGATCGGCAACAAATACAACACAATACAGAAACAACAGGCATTTTGATTGTGTAAAAAAAATGTACTACATACTGTCAAAAACACTTGAAAAAGTATTGCTTTTGACATAAGTAAATTGTAAACAAAGTCAGTCAGCTGTGCTACTACACTCACCTTGTATAGTAGCACCATGGTAGTGTCATTATTTTATTTAGTAAAATGCAAATGTCGTCTTCAATTTAATTGAGAACATAGAAACGAAAACACAATAGAATTACATTTTTAACAATTGTTCACTACTACACTACAATGTCTGCGACAATAAAAATCAGTCATAAAATGTGTTGTGAATTAACTCGAATTCATACAATTAGTAGGTAATTGGTATTCGTATCAGTTTGTTTGTAGATTACAATATTGTAGGGAATGCTAAAATAGCTACATAGTAGTTACTGGTATCAATAGAAATAGTAATAATTAAAATTTGTACTTTTTTATCTTTTTAATTTGTCATAAAGTATATGTCATATAGTAATTTAACATCTAATAATCAACATTTCAAATAAAGGAAAAATCACACCGTGAAATGTAAAGATTATTAACATTATTTTGCGGTTCAATCAATATTTTAGGTATCCAAAATGATCCTATTTGTAGCAAACAAAACATTGATCATCTGAGTCCACCAAAAAATTGTTTGTGCGAAAAAAGAATCACGCTTGCAAAAGGACACGTTTTTGGAGTAAATTGAAAGTATCGCAAGCATTTTTTAACATACTTGTGGTACCTACTAATTACTAGATATTCCTAGATACCTTTACATTTCGGCAATATTGGATGAAATGAGTACAGATGTTGAAGCTACACGATAAAACCTCTGAGAATATGTATCTCTTGTGACGATACAATGTTAGGCGGTGAAGAGCAAAATTAATCGTTTAAATAACAGTACAAAAGAACCTGGGGGGTTATTCTGTATTCCGATGCGAAAGTCATAGCGATGCGCCAATGAATTGCGATCCGAAAGGTATTTGGTATTCTGTAAGACTTTCGCATTCGCAATCGAAATTCATTTCAGTATGTGGCAACACTGTTCCAAAGTAAAGAAATAAACGTCAAATTTATTTGGTTTGTGATAAATTTTACAAGTTAAAAAAATTGATGGTTTTAACTATTAAAAATATACTCGTACTCTTTAATTTACAAAAACAAAAAAAAAAAACAAGACAAATTGTGTTATTCGCAAAAATGGATTCTGTTGCACTATAGGTTGAATATTTCAAATTGGCGCGTCTTGGTGGTCTTATTGTTCGTATACCTGAATGAAATTTAATCATTAAAAACAAATAATCTATTAGGTACCACAACAATAAGTGATTTGCGAATGCTGTTTTGCCATCGAATGAATTTTGCTATTTTTGACATTGTTTTCGCAATTAAGAATTCCAACTTGTCACCTTTTCGCATTTCAAATACGATTAAAAAAGTACTTTTCGCAATAGAGAATAGCAACTGTTCGCTTTTATGTATTTTCGAATAGTATTTATTTTCGCATCGCAATACAGAATAAGCGCCCTGGTTGGTCTACAGTTTAAAAAATCCCCTCTGAAATAGGAAAACATTTCCTATCAGTATATATTTATTGTGTGAAATTTATGTACGTACCTACCCATATTTTAAAAAATAACTAACAATATTAAAAAAAAAAATTAGCATTAAAATGCTTGAGCATAAACAGCACGATAACGGCGACGACGGCTGGTTGGCATAATAAGGGAAGCAGACATCATATACAAATACATACATATGTACATGAATTTATGTTAAGAAATATTAAAGTTTTTTTCCGAAGTGTTAGTTAACCACTAAAGAAATATCTTTAATAAAATTTAAACGCCAGCTGTTGTGGTCAAAAGAAAAGATGTATGTAGGTAGGTTCACTAATATTTTTTGTTAAAAATTGCGAGTACCAATTAAGTTCAAAGATTTCACGTAATGAATCATCCAAATTAAGTGGAAAAATTGTGAGTAAATGTAATATAAAAAATAATAATTTAAGTGCACTTGGACCAAAAAAAACACCCAACTGCACTTATATATTTCTATTTCTAATACCGACATTATAGTTTTTATTGTTGTTGCACCTTAAAGTGCAAGATGGGAAAAATAAGCAGGAATGAATACAAAGAAAGCGAGGAAAAATACTTAAAACAAGTCAAAGATAAAATAAAGAAACAGAGAAACAAAGATGCACAGAAAAATAAAAGGAAGACAAGACAAAACTGTCAAACTGACAGGTCATTTCAAGTTATTCTTTTTTTAATTTACTTTAGTTTTAAATACGAAAAAGGGGTGAGAAATTACATTACATTAATCTGAGAAAGAGGGCAATTAAAACAAGTAAAATGAATGCACTAAAAGGGTTGGGCTGTGTATATTGCATGTTTGACAATTGTTGGAAAATCTACTAGAACCGGCAACATACTAGGTACCTACATACATACATAAAATATATGTTTAGTGTTTTTATTATTTGCATTTTTATGTTTTAAACATACAATTACATATATATGTATGTATTTCATTTGCAACTTGTGCTGTTTCTTTGTTATTTTCATCTCTTAGAATAGGTATGTATGTATGTAGGTATGTACTATGTATTTTTTTGAGCGTTTTTGTTTTGTGTGGTTGAGTGGAAAGATTCTTGTTTGTTTGATTGTGGTCTCTGTGCGAACTTGGTTTTGGTGAACTTAATTTTCAGCCAAGTAGTTTTCTTTGTTTCTTTCATTATTTACATTAATTTATTTTTCCTTCACTTTTTGCAGTTACTTATTTATTAGTATGTGCATGATAATGATGAAGTAAATATTTCTATGTTGTTGCATTGAGGTTGTTGTGGCATTTTCCACTATTTCACAGTTAATTTTCACACAACAACTCATCATCTTCCTCCTCTCAACATCTACTTTTTACAACCACATTATAATCAAATAGTTTATTTTATTCAACTCAACAAAAAATGTGAAAAAAGCAAAAAGGATTGCCAAATGTTTCAACTTCAATGCAAAATTTAGAAGAAAGTCTATAATTTGTTTACATTAACATTAATTGTGTCCCATTTTAAGTTGAAACCTTCTACCTATCTCCTGAATTTGAGCACATTAAAATTATTATTAAATTACAGCTAATTATTTAGTTATCTAATTATGTATATACCTATATAGAACTTAATATACCTACGAGATATTTGAAAATAAGATCAAGACCTAGTAGTTTAGTTTTATTTTTTTAATCTGTTTCAAATAGGTTTTTGAACATTTTTCTCCTTCAATTCAATAATAATTCATCTGTATATACCTATGTATATATTAGAATTCATAGCTACAAATGTATATAAATTGAATATTATCGAAATAAATAAATAAAATAAAAAAAAGATCAGACAGATTAAGACATAGTATTCATTAATAAGTTTCAAACACTTTTATTTAATTAAGAAAATTTTGTATGAAAATTTTGTCTAAAATCACATTTCAAACCTACTTTATTTTTTATAAATACGGCAGTAAGTAGGTACCAATCTCACAAAATTAAAAAAATATTTTCATTTTAACAAAGAGTGCACAAAATCTCGGATTTTAAAAGTTGGTATAAAGTAATGTCAAAGAATTCCGTTTGAAGGTGGAATTGATTCCGCATTTTGCTTCTAGAGGAAAAGTAAAACAAAAAATTTTTTCGACATGAAACCTAGAAAAAGGTTCTATGTGTTTCACTGTTCTATCGATACTATAATGGAATGTGTTCTGCTGAAATTAGGGAACTTGTTCCTTAAACATGCAGTTTTTTACGTAATACACGTTCTTCAGTCAGGGCTCATCCTTTTGTGGTCGACTGGACACTTTCAATATAGGTAGGGGCCATACGTCCTCTTTTCCCCGGACACCGTCCCATTTTTAGGGCGTCCGGGGTAGTCCTACTTCTTTTTTTGCAAGTGTCCTGGGTTTGTCCTACTTTTAAAACTTTAATCTATAATTTCGTTTTATTGCATCGAAAGTATTGTTGGCATTGATGTATACATTTTTTAAATACACACGATGTCATGACATGCTTTCTTGTGTAAACACATTGTGTTTGATGCTTTTTGGCCGCCATATAAGTATTCGCCGTCACAATTTTAAACGGCTAGAGTATATACCTATTAGTTTTCCTTACCTAACCGGTAAAAAGAATTTGGTAATTTTAACATTTTTTTTTACCTACGTGTAACTACCGACTGCATTCGGTAAAAAATTGGTAACATTGGTTTTTGACGTTTAGAGTTACACCAATTAATTGCCAAATTTAATTGTTTGCAACGACTTTTTTAGTTTTGTCCAGAAATGTCTGGAAAAGCTGCCAAAAGAAGTGCTGATAAGACGAAATCTTCTTATAAATTTCAAATCATTCCAAATTTTAAAATTGTCAATTCTTTCCCTGAATGTGTGTGTTAACCTTTGGGAATTTTGTTTTATAATATTTCTCAAAGTTCTTAGCTCTAGAAGGTCTGAATTCAGTGGCCACCAGAAAGAAACAAATTAAACACAGAAATTATTTCTGATATTATTAGAGTCAAATATAATTTTGATACGAATTGTCTAGAGTTTTATGAATATTTAAAAAAAATGCGATAATAATATCGAGCCATAACCGCCGAAAAAATGTATCCCACAAACTCAAAATTTTACAGGGGAAGGTTTTTTTTAAATAAAATCAGTTTGAATAAAGCCATTATTTTAAAATTTATAAAGTAAATATTGTTTTGTGTAATACATTTAATTTTAATAATTTTAAATGATGTTGAACTATCGATTTCGATAAAAAAAACAACAATCGATTATGGTGTGGGATACATTATTTTGGCGGTAATGGCTCGATATATTCCCAACAGACCAAAAAATAAGTAAAGTATAATAGTACTTTAGAAGAAGCTTTTTTTAAAAGAAATACTAAAGTTTTTTTTAATCATGTTTGAGAAACTATTATCCTTCACAATATGTTTTTAAACATAGTATATAATATAGAATAATTGTAGTATTTAGTTGAACTGTTACTATTTAATTTTGGATATTTTTCTTAGTTAGGCTTAAGTTCATTTTAAATTTAATTTTCATTAAATCATTTTTACTGAAGAAGGATTGTTTAACAACTTGAAAAAATTTTTATTTTTGATAATTTTTCTGACTAGGATTCGAACCTAGGTTGTTGGTTGAATTTAAAAAAAAAAAAAAAAAAAAAAAAATTTTTCAAGTTGTTAAACAATCCTTCTTCAGTAAAAATGATTTAATGAAAATTAAATTTAAAATGAACTTAAGCCTAACTAAGAAAAATATCAAAAATTAAATAGTAACAGTTCAACTAAATACTACAATTATTCTATAAAATAGCCAAGGCACAAGCCGTTAATGTTTACATGTGTACGAAAGTGGACAATAAACATAATAAAAACAAATGTATTCAGGTTTTCGAGACGAAGTCTTGGCATGAATACGAAAGGAAAAAACTGAAGAAAATGAAAAACAACAACTAAAATAGAAATTAATAAAAATGATAATTTACAGAAAACTTCGAACCACCAGTCATTGGTTAAAGGATTGATGTTGTCTGTTGACTAGCAGGCACCGTAGTGGTGCATAGGTCAGAACATAAAGAATTCTGATGAGAGAAAGTGGTGTTTCTCGAAACATATGTAAATTCAACCAACAACCTAGGTTCGAATCCTAGTCAGAAAAATTATCAAAAATAAAAATTTTTTTCAAGTTGTTAAACAATCCTTCTTCAGTAAAAATGATTTAATGAAAATTAAATTTAAAATGAACTTAAGCCTAACTAAGAAAAATATCAAAAATTACATAGTATATAATAAATATATTTTAAACATGCTTTTCATATTTTGTCATTGTTAATTTTGCTTTAAAAGAGTGAGGTGCTTAATAAATAAATAAAAAACAATAAAAAATTGTGAAAAGTGTCAAATGTAAGGAAAAAAATAATAATAAAATAAAAAATGCCAAATTTAATAAAAAAAAAAAGGTATAAGAAACGAAGCAAAAGAAGTAGTTGAGCTTCTTTTAAATAGAAAAAATAGAGCATTCTAGTCATAGTGTTTTACCCAGAGATTTTACTGTAAATGATGCAAGAGACGCATTTGAGTATGACATCGAAGCTGATTTAGATGATTCAGATTCAGAAGATTGTGGTTTATCAGAATAAGGCATGAAAGTGGGCTATTAAACATACAATAACATACTCAAAAATACCAAAAATCTGCCTGAAACTGCTAAAATATCACGCCATAATGTTTTATGTGCAGACGTGCCAATATCTTCCGGTAAATAAATAGTTAAATTTTAATTATTAATAATCCAACTAATATTTATTTTTTTTAAATAATTTAGAAATTGCAGATCAAGTGTTACCTGCTCTCCAACCTATGTTCCTACGACTAACCGATGAAAAACAGAACCTTAAAAATGAAATCAAGGAACTGAAGCAAGAAAAAGCAATGACCAAAAAAAATCATTCCCATAAACCAATTCCAAAATATGGAGGAGTTCCATGATCTTGAAAATAAAATTCAAGAAGATGCTGATGCATATTCTACCTTTGTAAGTGTAACAATTCTTTTTACTTTTATTTTTAAAAATTGTTATGAACTGAAAAGCTGATAACTTAACTTAAATTTTTAACTTTTTTCTTTTCTTTTAACTATGAATGCCATCAAAGGTTTTTTCTTTATTTTTTTAAGGAGAAAGAATTGTCGTCAAAATTATGTTGGAAGGGTACTGAGCAGAAAACGAGTGTCCGTAGTCATAGTACTGCGAAATCTATTAGAAGTAAGAAGATAATAATACAACAATAATAATAAATAACCTAATAATAAATTTAATTTTATTGTTTCACAGATGTAGCAAGCACAAAAACTTTTTTTCAGTTCGCCAATTTCCGGCAACAATTGCGCTCAAAGTACAAAACTTTTACTAAAGGTGGCACTAGTAAGCAAAAAAAAAAACAATGATTTAAAAAGTATTTTTTTAATTATAATTAATTATAATTGGTTAAAATGAATTAAATAAAAATGAATTAATAAAAAAATACAATAAACGGGCATGATCTGTAATTCGATGTGATTTGAAAACGAGTGAAAAATGTGAAAAAGATTTTTTTTAATGTTAGCTAGTTTCTAATAAAATTATAAAAGCACTATGTTGTCAATTTCACTTGTTTTCAAATCAGATCGAATTCCCGAAAATGAGAATTTCTTATTTGCAAGCATAACCAATTGTTGCAATAAGCTTATTCTACAATTGTAAGCATAAGCTAATTCTACAATTTTTGGAATAAGCTTATTCTACAATTGTAGGTATAAGTTTATCTTTATTTAGTTTAATAAAATATTATTTGGAGAAGCTTTTTCTAAAGTTGTGAATATAAGCTTATTAAATAATTATTTCAGTACTATTATCACGAGGGTTCCTTTTTGATTATTCTACAATAATTTAAAAGTGTTTTTCTATAGTTTCTCAAGTGTTTTTAAAGCTTAAGGCTTATGCTCGCAAGCTTTATTATAATATTTTTCTAAAGGCTTTTGGTCTATTGGATGTTAATTGTTGTTTTTATGTTGTAGTAGTTATGAGATCAGACTGATAAAATATAATTTTTTTAATATTTTGTTTAAGTTTTGTTTTGTTGTTATATGTAAATAGAATTTTAAATTTGTTTTGTGTATTTTAAGACGTTGTTTTTTAATATTTTGCTACAGAGTGTTGTCCTCTTTTTAAGGGTAAATGTCCGGCTTTTTTTTTTTTGGTCGACGTCCTCTTTTTTTCAAAATGAATATGGTAACCCTAAATATAGGAAAATTCAAGTCAAATGTTCACAAACACTACTCCCGCTATCCTCCCCTCCCATAACCTATTTTCCTAGTTCCAACACAATGCATTGCATAAGTAGGGATCATCCCCTGAGTGCTGGTCCAAGAGAAAAAAAAATGCTTAAAATTACAATTCCACATAGCAAATCAAAAGTGATTTCTTTCCGAAAACAATTTCGTTTTGCTTCTTCTATAGAAAGAAAAAACCAAATTAATTCTAATAAATTTTTTTTACCATTACATACCTACATACATGTGTACCTATGTATTGAAATATGAACAGTTGAGGTAGTCTTTAAATATTCTGATATAGGTATAAATTAAAGCCAATAAGGAATGAATTTGCGAAAAAAAAAAATGAAGAACGACAACCCTATATTCAGTCTTCCATCCATACATTCACCCGAGAAGTCATTCAGTCAAATCCAAAAACGAACACGTTAAAAAGATGCAATGTAATTTTATCAACATCATCATTTTCATCCTCATTTATTTATCACTGGAAGAAGAATATTGAATTTTACTATGTGCAATTTCTTTCTTTTTTGTTTTGAAGTTTATTTTTATTTTACACAATATTTTCATATTCCCATTTTTTCATCTTCTTGTTTAACTATTTTCATACACTTTTGCAATTTTTATTTGTTGTTTTGCTATTGTTTTTGCTGCAGTTGTTGTATGTAACTGTTAATTTTCATGTTTCAGTTTTTGCGCTTACGTTTTATGTGAAATTGCACTTTTTTATTTTTGTTTATATTTTACATTCATTGTTAAACTAAATTGTTGTAAATTATATTTGCTGACTGGTACATGTTTGTAAGTGTTGTTTTGTTTTTTTTTTCTTAAGTTTTTATTTATTCCCTATTTTATTGCACTTTAATAAATTAATGTGTAAAATAGTAAAGAAAATTTCTTTGAATGAACTCTTTTTTTCTTGTAATTTTTCCTCATTTTCACTCATTTTCTTGTTCTTCTTGCACATTATTCATCACCTTAAAAATACTTTAGCTGTTGTGTACAATTTGCAAAAATACAAAAAAACTCCAATTAAATTGCATTGCACTAAATGACAGATAGATACAGCAATTTCACCGTTTTATTTAGACATATTTCAATACATATATTATTTATTAACTATAAAATAATTTGTACAAAACTACTTTAATTTACCAATTCTTATTGCATTTTGTTGGAAAGAAGAACAACTTTGATGTATTCAATGTGTATTCTTTTTTCAAGTTGTCTTGTTGTTGTTTTTGTTGCTGTGTGCTGTAACTACAGCAGTCATATACGGATGACGTTTTTATACAATTCACACACACACGATATGAAATTGAGAAGAAATATAAGAATAAAAAGACACCACTTTAATTTTTTTCTTTCAATTTATTTCATGTACATATAAAAAGAAACTTAAACTGCAATAAAATTCACTAATTTATAAATATAAATTACACACACACATACACGAACATGCTGTAGGTTTAGAAAAAAAAAACTGTTTTATTTTCTTTTAAATTATGTGGTTTTATTTTTTCAGTCTCTTTTACTTCAGCGAAACGACTTCTACGAACTACCAACAAGAACTAAACGGAGCAGCGACGTTGAATTTGCCTTCTGCTGCTGCTTTGCCTTATTCGGACTTTTTTGTTTTTCTTTTGTTACATTTTCGTTAGTTTATCGTTCGGTTCTACTCTCTGCCCTGCTTGCGTCTTATTAATTTGTTGTGTTTGTTTTTGTTTGTATTTTCGTTGCTAAATAACGGCAAAATACAAAATGCATACAAATTAATGTTGCCAGAGGAACTTAAAAAAACACTAATATTCTACAGCATAACTTAAGGATGCCAAAAAATATTTGAGTCAACCTGTAGCCAAAAAATCAAACAAGTAATATTATGCTTGTTACCAGTGTTGTCAATTCCGAATATCATATATTTTTACTAGATATTAAGCTTTAGTAATGTTCAAAATTTCAAGTGGAATGCTGTCAAAATACATGTTAAAAAAATCACATGAAATTTTCATGAAAATATGTTGCAGAAAGTTCATTTTGTGAAAAACATATGAAATGTATCTGGCAATATTATTTTTTCACAGCGAAATAATTTAAGTGGCAATTGTTTCACGTTTGTGCTGCTGCACATGCGACCAGTAATATTTGTTTATTTTCATTTAACGATTTCGATTCAACACAGATTTTTAAACATTTTTACTTTTATTTATTTTCGATTCAAATTCACAAAAAAGCAAAACATAATATGTGTTTTGTTTACAAAAGTATGTACATTAGCTACACGTAAAATTTTCCGTATGAAATAACTAATGTTGCTCAACATTTTCCCAAATTTGAACAGAGTACTTTTTTAAAAAGTTACCTGCCTTTCTTTACACATGCAAGTACTTGCATGCAAGTGCTGTGTACGTATTATATATGTAAATTTATTCGAAAAACTCGACTAGGAGGCCTTTTAGATGATGCAACTAATTGCATGCAATTTTTTCCATTCTCTTTTAAAATTGCTACGTAAAATGTTGTGCATTTATACGATGCAATTTTACGTGCAACAAATCATGCAACTTTTTGACGTTTAATTACACATTCCTCTTTAGTTTTTCATTCGCAACAAAGAAAACAAAATTTTAAAATATATGTAAATATAATATAGAAAAAATATATGTACATATGTATGTATATAAAATAATATACATACATTTACATAAATACAATATACAAAAATTTTAAAAAATATAAAAAATGGAAGATTTTAATACAGAAGAAGTAATTGAAAATGTTCTTGCGCATTAATTTTTATAACGCACACTTCAAAGTCAGAATAAGAATAAAACAAAATTAGTAAAACACAAACGATGGTAAAAAGAAATGTCAAAAAATTGCATGACAAACGAAGTCGTGCAACTTTTTCTACCCCTCTTGCTTCTTTCACCCGTTCGCCAACAAACATCAGTTGCATGCAATTAATTGCATCGTCTAAATGGCCTCTAGCTCTGCAAGTGAAAAATTTGAGTATATTAGTAAAAAATGTGAGTGTATTGAGTTTTTCGAACTGTGCATGTGTAACCCGGGTAAAAAATAAATTAATTACATCTGGTACAAAAAACAAATTTGTTTAGTTTATTTTTTATTTTTGTTAAGTTTTTTTATTTTTTATAAAAACACTGAATGTACTGTTGAAGACTGTTATTAATATTATATTTTTTATGTGAAATTTTTCAATAAACTTTTATTAAATAAGAAAGAAAATCTAGAGCTGGAGGTCCACAACTCGCGTTTTGGCTTCAACGCGTTTTAAGCTTTCTAAACGTTTTAAGCATCAGGGATTTCAAGTTTCATGCGAAGATTTTTCGCGTCAATATTTTTTTTATATGTCTGTACTTTTGGAAGAAATGCCGTATGCCCAGCTGATTTTTTTTATACGAAGTTTTTTGTCGGTTTGTTTGTCAAACTCATATAGAAAATGTTATTTCAACTTTTTTCTGGTGACATCATCTTTAAAATAAATTATTTCAACTTTTTTCTGGTGACATCATCTTTAAAATAAATTTGCTTTGCATTTGTCAATGTCAGCTGTGACGCGTGCACCGCGTTCAAAAGTAGAAAGTAAACGAACTTTTCGCGTTTCAAGCGTCAGCGCGTCCTACGCTTTTGAGTGTGTAACTTAACTCATACAACTACATTGATTCTACTTTTTTGACTGTTGCTTAGAACGCGTGAAACGCGTAGACGCTTGGTTGTTGTTGTTGTTGCAACAGCAGTAATTGCTGAGTTGACAGCCCTTGGCCGAGTGATCGGGTCATTCCGGTGTGTAGAACCGGCTGTCATGGGAATGCATAGACGCTTAAATATGGTGCGATTTTTTTCAAATGGCGCGTTTTTTTCTCCATGTTGGTGCGTTTTAAAATTTCAAAGTTGACAACGCTGCCCCGTACAGCTGTAAAAAAGCACACACATTGCCTACTTTAAGGATGAAAGAAACATTTTCAATGACCATGAAAAACTTCGAATAACTGTATTATTAGTCGTGAATTTCTATCTTGTTTTAATCACGTGCAAAAAAATGTTTTTTCTGGCGGCATTTTTCCCCCTCTCGCTCTTCCTTCCATCTTTTTATTCTACTTGGTTTCATCGTTCGTTGTTTGTTGCATGGTGGGTAGGGTGGGTGGTGTCGTTTGTCGTCTGTCTGTCTTGTTTGTGGAGTCTGTGTGTGCGCCTCTGCTTGCTTGCTTTTCCCCCTCTTTGCTTGCTGACTAGCTCATTGATAAAACCGGGTTTGTTCTTTACGAACTTTAAAAAAAGAGAAAATTTTGTTCTATAAAGTGTGGCGCCCTCTATGACTTTATTTCTGTTGTTATTTTTCTACCTTAAAAATTATTTGTGAGAGTACAGTACAGACACAAACCCATTACATATGAATGAGCTTTAATTAGATATTAAAATTCCATCACAGATGGCGCTGAAGTTACCAAAGTATAATTTTTCGTTAAATATTCTGATGAAGAGTGTGTGTGCAGTAGACGCGTGCTTAAAAAATAATATTGTCTTGGATAGGTTGTGGTTTTTGTTAAAAATAATTTTAAAAAAATGGATAGATGATTGATGATGATTAATTATTTAGAATTTTTTCATTTATAATAAAACACTTCAAATAGAATTGGGTGGTAAAATTTTTTATATGATTCTTCTACACATATTTACCTATTTTAAATTCTTAAAGTTATGTATCGATGGCCTTATATAAGAAAGGCCTAACTCGATTTTTTGTTACTTTACAGACGAAGGAAAAATCTTAATAAAATCCGTAAACTGTTAGATACAACAAATATTTTAATAAAATTTTTAATAAAACAAGTAAGAATTTTAAATACCCTCAACCCAAACGTAATAAGAAATGCAAAAACTACACTGGTTATAGGACTAGAATATCCTTATTCTGAGTTTTCTATTCAGTCTTAGTGCAAATTTTATTAGTATTTGATATATTGTTTGAAAGACAATTTTACGACCAACATAATTTATGTTAAATATTTTGAAATTTTGTCTAATTTTCACCATTTTTAATTGTTTTAATTACCAATTCTTACCATAATTTACAGAGTTTGTTTGATGTTCATAATAATCTTGAGTGTAATTTAACAAACAGAGTATAACAAAGGGGAACAATTCGGTTTTAGTGACTTTGCTCAAAAAAAAAAAAAAAAAAAAACAAAATTAAATAGGGATTTTAGAGGAGATGCCAGCAAAACAAAAAAATGTTGGCGGTCACGCCTATTTTCGAGGGGGCGGGCCCGAAAATTTGAAAATATATAGGCCTATATCTCGGGAACTACTGGGTGTCTGATAATTTGTAGTACATTAAATAAAAGGTATTAAAAATACCTTTCCAACGATATATATCATGATTACAAAATATGGACCGAATATGGGTTAAATCCGAAAAGAATAATTTTTGACCCGAATTTATTTGTTTTTTGGAAATGGTTCTTATATGGCAGCTATGACAAATTATGGGCCGATCTTCTTAAATTTTAGAACAGTTATTTTCATGCATATGAGGATATTTCACGTCGAATTTCAACATAATAACGGTATATTTAAGATATGTATTAGTATTAACGTGGATTTCGGTAGTGGACCTTATGTGGGGGATATTGTCAAATATGGACCGATATTCTCAAAATCCAGCAGTTTGATTTAGGCATGTATGAAATGATGCGTGTAAAATTTTGGATTGGTACCCTTATTTATAAGAGATTTACGAGTATTAAAGTGATTTTCGGAAGAGGGCTTTATATGGGGCATACGGTTAAAAATAGACCGAAATTCACAAAATTTTGTGGGATGATTTTTGTATATATGTAAATGATTTGAGTCGACACCGATATTTATACAATATATAGGGATAAATGTCTTTTTCAGATGTGGTCCTTGTATGGGAGCTATGACCAGTTGTGGGCCGACCACCATAAAATTTAGTACAACAATTTTTTTGCCTATAAAGATTATTTATGTCAAATTTTAGCCGTTTACCGTTATTTATATCCGTTTTATACGTAGTTAAGTGAATTTTGGAAGTGGACTTTATATGGGGTCTATGGTCAAACATGGACCGAACTAAAAAAACTTTCGTTTTGGATTTATTTTTGCATAAAACTTATTTTTGCTGAATTTTGTCTTGATATTCTAATTTTATAGGTATTTATATATAATTGAGCAATATTTGGGGAAGATTTTTTTGTATGGGACCGATTCTTACTATTTTCCGCACACTTTCTTCTTTTATCATACAAACAACGTATACGAAATTTCATGGTATTATCTGCAATCCCGAAGATATCTGGAGACTTCAGAAAACTGATTTCAACAGACAGACAGACGGACATGGCTTAATCGACTCCGCTATCTATAACGATCCAGAATATATATACTTTATAGGGTCGGAAAATTATACTGTGGAAATTACACACGGAATGACAAACTTATATATACCCTTCTCATGAAGGTGAAGGGTATAATAATTTTGTTTTATTTTTGTTTTGAAGGTATCGAAGAAAGGCTTTTTCATTGATTTTTTTTTGAAACAAAATTGAGTTAGGGCTTTTTTATATTAGTCCATCGTTATGTACATATATATGTATGAATCAAACCATATTATGATTGTAAATAAATAGTATCTCAAAATGAATACAATAAAATAGAAAAAGAGATTATTTTCTTATATTGATAATTTTTTTAAATCACGTATTAATTATACATCTGGCAAATGAACTTCACCGATTTTCTGAAACATACGCACTTTTTCTCGAAATTTTAAATTACCCCTTTAATCGACGGTTGTTAGCTTGCTGGCATAGATCTTTGACTTCAAATTACCTCATAAAAATTAAGAAATTAATGCTCATCACACGTTCTAATCCAGATCACATACATATGTATGTACATATATTGTTTCATAACTGGTGATAGTCTTGTTGAAACCACTTGGGGAGTTCCGATATTGATATCATCCAAATTAGCAGAAAGAACTCTGTCATCTATCATACGACGCGATATTGATTGAGCATTAATTAAATAATTATTTAATTAAACTTTCGAAGAATTTTAGGATGAATTTGTTTTCTGCTTTAATTCCACCATGATCAGTTTCTCGGTATTTTCTGCAACTAACATCAATTCGTATTACCATCAGTGTGTAATTCAGAGATTGGTACGTGAGTATTAAAAAAATTGTATATTGTTGTTCTATTAATTTTAATAAAGTTGTTTCAACTTTAAAAGAATCCGTTTTTTATGAAAATAAAACAAAGTTTTTTAAATATCAGATGTCTTATTTTTTTAAAGTGGCTTCTTTCTTTGTTGTATGTCATTTTGAAGGGTACATATTTATCATTTATTCCCACTTAATAATAAAAAAGTTTTTTATACCCTATACCACAATAGTGCGGCACTAAATTTGTGGATGATCGGCCCATAATAGGTTATATCTCCCATATAGCGCCCATTTCTGAAAACCTGTTTTATACTTGGTGTAGGGTATTATATGGTCGGGCTTGACCAACTATACTTAATTTCTTGTACTGCTTTAAAAACGTGGAATTTTGTGCAAATAAAGTGTCATATGCGGGAAGTTTTGCTTCTTTAATTTAAAAAAATTCCAGCTGAAGCACACCGATTGACGAGTTAAAGGCATTTTGCATTTGTTGTAATTGTGAAATTAAAGGCCTAAAGGTGGATTCACCCATTTGTTCTTAACAAAAATTTTTTCCGGAGAAACATTTTTTTACTGAGAGTTTTTTGCAGCACGATTCACCCATTTCGAAAGATTTTTCTGAAAAATAAAAGCTGCCATATGTAAACAAAAGCTATTAGTTTTACAAGTGCGGCCAGTTATTTATTTTGCTTTGGGTTTTAAGTGCCAAAATATTGTGTATTCAAAATCACAGATATAAATTCAAAATGAATGAAAAAAGGAAGTTGCTTTTGCTGATGGCCATGGATATACATAAGACATTGTTTGTTTTTGTCCAGAAAAAATGTAAAATTAAACCAATTTAAGTTCGTAAAAAATATTTTCTCTCTCTCAAAAAGAGAGACGTCAAACTTTATATAAAAAAATTGTTCGAACAAAATTTTTGTTAAGAACGAATAGGTGAATCCACCTGCGTCATAATGTACGGCCACACTTGGTAAATATTTGCCGAAAAAGACGTAACCACTAAATAACATATATTTGAACTCGTTTATTTATTTAAAAAAGCTTTTTTATTTAGGCCAAAACACAACAAATATTTAGTTTTAATTTATTTGATGCTGTTTGATCTTGCAAAACTCTTGTAAGAGTAAACAACGTCAAACAAATTTGTGCTAAAACAAGTGGTTATGCTTTTTTGAGTAAATATTTTCCAAATGTGACTATAGTCATACAAAAAATTTGAAGAAGCAAAAGATCCGACGACTTGAATCACCTGCTTCGCATTCTGAATCATGTTTATGAATCATGCTGTTTACATGACTAATAAACTTGATTCGATTTGACAGTTGTTTTTAATAAACAAACAGAATAAAAAAAAAACAGAATTTACAATTTGTGGAAAATAATTTTTCTTAATGGGCAAAAAAGTGAGTGGAAATTAGTTAGCTTATTTGAAAAAAACATACATTCGTACGTATTTACTTTCTTTACTTCCAGCAGCAAGAAAATAATTTGCTTTGTTTACAATAATATTTAATTTTTACAGCTAGTGCAGATAAACTTGCGATAAAAATTAGAGAAGAGTGCAATTTTCGTGCTTGGCAAGTAGATTCAATACAGTGATGGAAAATGGGTTTTTGTTTTTCGTACCAACTATATAAATAAAATGTCCTTTTTAGACCTCCATGGTACCATTTTTAATATTTGTTAAATAATGATAAAACTTTACCACAAATTTACTTTATCGATATATCTTATAGCAACATTATTGCATTAATTGACGCGATTATCTAAAAATATTCTTATTTATGAAGTATCGAGTCATTTGCGAAAAGTTAACCTTGGTAAATATATATATTTCCAAAGTAACTAGAATTATTATTGTAAGAATAACGATTTTGAAATCCTGATTAACTACATTTTAAGCTTTAGTTTTTGAATTCAGCCTCAAAATCATTTACTGTAAATGAATATGTCAAAGACTCATATTGTTCGATAATTCAACCAAAAATTTATTGTAATAATCATCTTGTAGATGCATATTTAAAGATCAAATTGATATCAGTTCCAAATTGTTCATGAAGTTTAATAAAATCTCTTTTGCTTGCACCAATTGTTCGTTTTACTTTTTCTTTAGAAGCAAAATACGGAAATAATTCCACGTCCGAACGGAATTAAATTCTGTGACATGGCTGATATTCATCTGAAATACGAAATTTTTATGCAACAGTATGTATTTTGAAATTGTACCATATGACTCGTGGTAGTATCACGGTACCAACTGTGTTTAAAATGTTTCAAAAAAGTACAATTGTACCATGTTTGCCATCAGTGATTCAATATGAATCTACTTGATTCGCTCTTAAAATTTTGTATGGTGAAGCAAGTTGTTTTGCTTGAATAGAGAGGGAAGCATGTACCGTGGAAACATAGTATTAGTTATCTTTTGACCAACCGGAGCCAAAAACAAGTCAAAAAGCTCAAGGTTTCCTTTGCTTGTATGCAAGTATTGACCATTTGTCAGATATTTGCATATACATTTTTTTTCAGGTGCCAAAGCCGCACAATTTAAGTTGCACAAAACAAAGTGTTTAAATATAACAACAAATATTATAGCCCCTTATTATATCAAAAATATTGTTGATATTAAAGGCGTTCCATTCAGTCTGATATTACACGAGGGGACAGATATTTCAGTAGAGAAGCTACTTGGCGTCGTTATTCGTTATATTGATTTGTAAAGTATTTTAAATATTTTGGACCTTAAACACTTAGTTGCCATTGGAACAGATAATGCTGCAGTGATGAGTGGAACGAACAAACAACGGTTTGTAATGAAAAATTAAAGAAAAGTACAATTTTCCGTTTATGATATTAGTTACATGTGTTTGTCACTCCTTACAACTGGTCATTGTTAATTTATCGTTATTTTTTATGTGCACTTATGTATTTATACATACATACATATATGTATGTTTTAAGTATCTCTATGTTTTATGTAATTTATTAAAATGGATTGTACGTTTGTTTTTCTACTTATTTAATTTTAATAAAAATTAATTGATCTCAAACAAAAAATAAAAAATTATTTGTTATCTTTTCGTTATAAAAACTTACCAACTGCAAACAATCAACTGCACTTGCACAACACTGCATTGAAAACGGACACAAACTAAACTTTGAAAAAGTGGAAATTTTAGATAAAGGGAAAAGGGAAAATAAGAGATACACGTTGGAGAGCTTGAGAATACAACAAAAATCGACAATTGCAATAAACACAAAAGAAGACAAAGACAATACAAATGCAAACTACACCATTGCAATACTTTAGTACTAATAACAACTGTGACCAAGAAAAAAAAAAAAACGACAAATTTTCTGTGATATATGTATATTTTAATTTACATTCATTTTTTAAATAATTTAAGTTTTGTGTTGTGTTGTCCACATATACAAAAAAAAAATACTGTGTATAAATCATAAATTGATGTAAACTGACAAAAAAATATTATTGTAAGTTAATTTGTCAAAAATTAAGCTTGTAATTATTGTTATTATTGACTAAATGTTTCTTTTGTATTTTTACAATGTTACCAGATTTTAATAAAAAACTCAAATCCCTGAAGAAGTTGGAAAGAATACCAACGAAACGTCGGATTTAATAGAAAATGAAATAAATAATCTTTTATTTACATTAAATTAATGACCTTGAAAGCCTGCATATAGGAAACTATATAAACTATTAATAGCAAACAAAAAAAGGTCGATCAACACTTATACCTATAAAACTTACCCGAAATTTTGTTAATTTATACCCTTTTTGTAAGAGTTGGCATCACTGGTGCCGAGCTATCAGTCAGAAGGTTGCGGGTTCGATTCCCGCCAAAGACTCTTGGTGTTTTCTGGAAGTGGAGCGTGCATGGCAGCTATGGCCAATTATGGACCAACTTTCACAAAAGTCTAATAGTATAATTTGATCTGTTTAAAATTTCGGTTCGATATGAGGGAATGACATATTACATATTACGTGCTGATCATCATGAAATTCTGTTCGACGATTTTTATGTATATTTAAATTATTTGTTTTGAGTTTCAACTTAATAGTGATTTTTATAAGATATTTTTTCGCATTTCAGTGATTTTTCGAAGTGGACTTTATATGGGAACTACAGTCTAATATAGACCGATTATCATACGATTGACGACTTTTATATATGTATGGACTATTTGTGTTGCATTGCAACTTGATAGTGATTTTTATAAGAGATTTTTGCGCATTTAAGTGATTTTCTGATGTGGACTTTATATGAGGCTAAGTCAAAATCATAGCTGGGGAATTTCAATTAGAATTAGAAATCATTACGATTAGAGAAATAAAATAATCTAATCATTAGAATTAAAAAATAATTAATTAGATTTCTTAATTATTTTTGATTAGATTTGATTAGATTTGATTGATAGTTGATCTAATCTATTATAATCAAAAATAATCACGAAATCTAATCAATTATTTTTTGGATTAGTTTTGATTAGATTTGATTAGAAATGCTAATCGTCACTAATTGTGATTAGATTTTTGATTATTTCTAATCTAATCAATTAGTAATCGTCTAAAATGACTAACTAATCATAATTAATCAATTTTTCAGCACAATTAAAATGTCTAATCCAATTGCTAATCATTAGGATTTCTAATCATTATTCCCAAGCTATGGTCAAAATATGGATCGATACAAACAAAATATCGGTGTTTGTATGAATACGGCTTTTTTTATAGTCATTTATGTACCATTCCATATTCCGGTAAGACATTTGTATGAGGGCTATGAGAACCGATGATAAGTATTATCTGCATTATATTTAAAGAAAATGGAAAAAAAAATATCTGAAAAATATCGAGGTTGTCTGAAACTTTGGTTCCTATTTCTACCCAACATTTCGGTGGAACAAAGAATGTTTGTTAAAAATTTCATTGTTTTATATAGACGGTTAGACGCACGGACATGGCTAGATTGTCTTAGAATCTTATAAGGACCAGTATATATAGACTTTTGGTTCTACGATTAATATTCTCAAGTGTTACAAACGGACTGATAAACTTAATATGCCTCCAATCGTTTTGGTGGTGGGTATAAAAAGTAGCAATATATTTTTACATTTTTTACATAGCTGGGGGGTTACTGTGTATTTCGATTCGAAAAGAAAATCATTCGGATTTGTATATTTTTACATTGTATTTCGAAAGCTTTTGCTTTCGAATCGAAATATACATTAACCCTCCTGATTATTTTAATATCGATTCTCCAGAGATGAATGAACACAGTTTGCATCTCACATTTGATATACATATATGTATGTAGTATATGTGCCAATTACAAAACAAATTTTGCAACTCCAGCTTGAACATTAATTTATTCTTCGCAATAGTATTTATTTTTTTCACGTTAAAAAAAACCTAAAAGCTAACCTTTTATCAAAATATCCTGTTACTCAAAATCAAAAGATCCACTTCTGAAAATCACTTAAATCTCTCTCTCTCTCTCTCTCTCTTGGATATTGTTTCTATATAAAAGCCACTTCCGAAAATCATATAATAAATATCGCTATAAATTAGTTTAAAATATGCAGTAATTATTCTACTGGATTTTGTGACTATCAATTTTTAAGCGTTACCGAGTCCTCTGTTTTCCTAATTGTTCACCACAGTATATTTTGACATGTCTCTCTCAAAACGTTTCCATGGCTGTGCCTTATCCATCGATGAAACCTAGGGATTATGCAAACAAGAAATTTGCAGAATTCAAAACAAAACACTTAAACGATACGAAATCGCCAGTAATGAGTTGTTATTATTTATTTAGATAGCAAAAAATATAAATTACAACATTTTAGCTGTGTACGAGTATTTAATATTCAGAGCAATTACTATAATAACCAAAGTACACAATTCATAATTGAGTTTGTTTTCAGTTGTCTATTGTTTTTGTTTCTTTCTTTCTTTCACGAAATGATTTAACAATTTCCACGCCAAATTTTTAGCAAAAAACAAACAAGAAACAGAAACTTACTGCTACATTAACGATTGAACGAAAAAAGGTTTAAGGGGAAATCTGTAGAAGATCGCCAGGTTGTTTTTATGGCTGTTGCACGAATGCAAACAAGAAACGGAAAATACTCGAATTGTAAATACATAATTTCATTGCATAGATCCGATCTTTGTACTCGTATGTGTAACAACAATTTTCACATACACTCAAATTTATACGATTTGGATATATGTATATTCATACATACAAACTTTAGCAGATACATAAATATTACAAGAGCATTTGAGAAGTTCAAAGCAATGAATTCATACTGAAATTACAGAAGGTATAAATAAGACTTTTTTGAAAATTAAATAAAAAAAAAACATCCGATACTTTTTTAAATTACCGCCCTTATTTATGGAATATCTAGAAAGACTTCACAGAAGTCAAACCTGTCGAACCAATTATCCAAGACATCGATGACGATATTCACCCTAGGGACCTGAGTTGTTTGTGAAATATGAAATACATTTTCGGAGAGAGTTGGTCGTTGGTATCTATCAATAGTTGCGGCGAATTTTACTGCAAGGGAAAACACATTTTTACTACTGTTATCGAGTTGTGTCTGAGGGCGATCGGTTGAAATCTTTCATTAGCTTGACATGAAATTGATTTCTATACCAAAACCTATAAAAAAATCATTTCTTTAGACCAATTCCAGTTTCGAACGACAATGCAAAGTAAACTAATAGATTCCATTGTTAACAAACCACATACATACATATTTTGAAGGAAAAACAATTATATACAAATCATTACTTAGTCAACATTTATTTCTCATTTCGAATCAAAAATCGGAATGGTTTTGTTTTGTTCGTTACAATAAAGAATTGTTTACATAAAATCTTATCGGATAAATGTTATAATACCCATATTTATTCAACTAAAACAAGTAAGAAAGTATAGTCGGCCAAGCCCGACCATATAATACCCTACACCCAGTATATGTATAAAACAGTTTTTCAGAAATGGGCCCTATATGGGAGATATAACCTATTGTGGACCGATCATCCAAAAAATTTAGTGTCATGATGTCTGTGAATATAAAAATTATATGGGTTAAACTTTATCTCGATATAAATACTTTTAAACGATTTATGGAGCTTAAAGGGAATTACAAAGAGGGTCTTATCTTACCATCTTATTTTTAGACATATGAAATATATTTGCGTTAAATATTATTTGGATACCAAACATTTTTGAGAGAGTTATTTTGTTTAAAGTGATTTTCGGAAGTGGGCCTTATATGGGAGCTAAGACTAATTATGGACCGATCATAATAAAATTAGACCGTATTATTTTTAGACATATGAAATATATTTGCGTTAAATATTATTTGGATACCAAAATTTTTAAGAGAGTTATTCTCTTTAAAGTGATTTTCGGAAGTGGGTTTTATATGGGAGCTACGAGTAATTATTGACCGATCTGCACAAAATTTGTAGATGTGATTTGAAATTTTTTGGGATACTTGCATAATTCAAACATTTATGATCGGTAAACCCCAATTTCGGGAGGACATTTGTATGGGGGCAAGGTGAAATAGTGGACCGATTTCCACCAGTTTCAATCCCATCCATCCTTGGGCCGAAAAAATATCACATACCAAATTTTATCGAAATATCTTCAAAATTGCGACCTGTACCCAGCTCACAAGCCTTACATGGACAGCCAGTCAGACGGACGGACGGACATCGTTAAATCGACTCAGAAAGTGATTCTGAGTCGATCGGTATACTTTAAGGTGGGTGTTGGACCAATATTTCTGGGCGTTACAAACATCAGCACAAATCCAATATACCCTCCCCACTATGGTGGTGTAGGGTATAATTACTGTGTTTGCAACGACAGCGTCTCTAGCAAACCTACATTCGTAGTCGACAGCAGCATTCATTAGACTAGCGGCTGAAATATTCGAAGAAAAATCTATTGTTCTCCTGGCAACTTGTACGCTTGTTGCAGCAGTTGTTTTTGCAATCTAGCTAGTTAATCACTGGCTCAGCCTTATTATTTTATAAATGTAAACTATTTTTGAATTAAATACAATATTATTTTTGAATTTTAAAACTACAAAATACAGTGTTTTCCTTCAAATGTGTTTTGATTAATTAGCGGAAATCGTTCGCTATAACATGGTAAGCAGATGATGATTAATATACATACACATTCTTTATTACCTCGTTATAACGAATAGAAGTGCAACTTCACCTCATTGTAACGAATTATTCGATATAACGTTTTTTTTTCTAATCCCCTTAAGCTTCGTTATACCAAGGTTGAACTGTATACAGAAATCTTGGCAACTAATTTTATAACGACCGGTCCATAATTAGTCATAGCTCCCATATAAGATCCCCTTCGAAAATTACTTTAACTTTTACAAATCTAAATAATATTTATTTATGTATATGCACAAAAGTCATGCCACTACATAGTTGGATTATCGGTCTTTAATAGGTGATAGTTCTTATTTCTGAAAATCTGTTTTTACACATATACTGAGTGTAGGATATTATATGGTCGGACGTGTTTTTTTTTTGGGCAGTCATTGTCGGATAGACCTGTATTTCACTTTCCTGAATATAGTATTTTCTTTAAAAGTTCCTAATTTCATTTAGTAACATTTTAGCTTCAGATATTTGATCATTATAAAATGATACAAGCTTTTTTTTTGCTTTTATTGGAAGCTTTAGTTTTTTTTGTGATGATTGAACCCGATTGTTTCTACATACATCCATCATCTATTCCATACATTGTCATAAGTTGAGGCATATATTGTACTCATAAGCACTGTGTTGCCGGCATTGTCGCAGGGCATGTCAGAACATTCAATGTTAATGAAGTGCGTTCGCTTTTTCAGTGGCAGAAAGAACCATTACAAGTTGAGTATATAGTAAAAAGTCATTAAGTTAACATCAAACCATAGATAGATTTGCTACAATTTTTAAAATACTTATAATATTTATAGGATAAATAATGTATGTACAAAAGTACGTAAGAGTATAGCAGAATCAGACTAAACTCTTTTTATTCTCTGGCTGTAAGTATTGAAAAGAATATATACATGGGTTGCGTGGAAAAACCCTTCCTTTCAGTGAACAAAAACAAAAACTAAACTAAAATTAAAAAAAAAAAAACAGAATAAGATCCACATATTGAAAAGCTTGCAAACATACTTTTTTACCACAAAATACAAAACGAAAAAAAAAATCACACACAAACATAGACACTTTCATAAAAAAAAGAAACCATCAACAATAACAATTTATAGAAATTTACGAAATTTTATGTTTAACAATGACGGTTTTAACTCTGAAAATTCTCACTATTGTCTGACGCGTGGGAATGATTAAATATTCCACTTGCTCTGAAATACAACAAGTGCACAGTGTTTTCAACTTAGTTTTAGTGGTTGTTGTTGTTAATATTATATATTTTTTTGCTGTTGTTTGAAGTTTATAATGATCCCTTCGTGCTAAAAACTCTTGTGGAGTTTTAAAGATTCAAATAATACTCGCAGTACATATTGCACTACAAAAGTAGAGAAAAGAAAAAAAAATATACAAAGAAAAAATCTAAAAGTAAAAGACAACAAACAAACAAACAACATGTATTTAAATTCAGTGATAAACAAGATGTGGCTAAAACAATAACAACATCAGCAACTAAAACAATCAAATGTTTAAAATACAAAAAAAAAAAATTAAACGGAAAGAAACGTATTGCAAACTGAATAAATTGAACCGAAAACTAAAAAAATAAACTCAAGACTCACAAGAAATCATTTTAGATTTTTTTTCTTGGCCAACAAAAAAAACTTTTATTTAGTAAAATTTTTTTCTTATAATTTAAAGTTGTTCATTCGTCTTTTTCGGTTGAGTGATATTGTTTGTCATGGTGGCACTGCCACCATCATCACCATCACCACCGCTGACTGGCAACACTTTTCATGCCTCATCAAAGTATAATGGCTGTTGATGACGAATCCGAGTGCTCGTGCAACCTGTTCTATGGTGGGAAAATTATGAGTAGCTGAAGAATATTAACTTATTTAAAATCTAATTGGTAAAATAAAATGAATACATTAATATGCCATGCAGACCATTTAAACACACGAAATTGCCGAGTTTAAGCTGCTGAATTAATTGTAGGATTCAGTCAGTTTTTTGTGGGTTGCTTTTGTTGATTCTCGTATATCATAAAATTTTTAGAAATTGTATGAAAATAATCTTGAAAAATAAATATTCTGCCATTAAATAAAATACCATTAGGTTCTCAGAAACAGATACTAAAATGTTGTGAAAGTTTTTTGGTTTCTTCGAAAAACTTACTATTTATTCGTTTTTAAACAATTCAACAGAAACAATGAAAATAATATTGAAATAATCAACCCTATTTTGTAACACCTGAAAAAATATAAACATTTTGCTGGCTTTGGTCTGATGGAAAATTTTGTTATATTAAAGCTAAAAGTAGTTCACATTCATCTCTAAACTCCCCAATTGGATTGAGCAATTGCCTTGTAACACAGAATAACGGACTCGTTGTATTTTCTGTACGAAGATTTTTTCAGTTCTAGCAACTGAAAGTAAGTTCGTTGAAATGAGTTGTGGTTAAATCAATCAAATATTTGTCATACCATCTCGAATTTTGCGAATTCATTCATGAAGACTAAATTAATTGATTGAGAAAAAATTAATGGATACAATGATTTATGCAGGATCATTCTTGTTAACAGTCTGAATTTAGCCTGAAGGTAGAATTAGTTTTGCTGTATTGTAAAGTTATTGCGTGTTGTAACATATCTAAATATTGGTTGCAGAAACAGAGAGTGTACGAGTATATGTATGGGTCCTTATAAAATTCTAGGGCGATTTAGATACGTCCCTCCGAAGTCACTATAGGGCCTCGAGCGAAGGGTTTAGATGAATAAAATATTCTATTTTTATCGGCCTACTATGGAATACTATTATTTTTTTAAATATATTGCAGATAATATCATGCAATTTAGCATACAATATTTCTATTATAAAAGGACAAGTCCTGTTTAAAATGGTAAGAATCGGTGAACGATTTCTCCTAGTATCCATACAAAATTCAGCAAAATTAACACAAAACAATATTTTAAAAATACGCATAAATATTTTATAAACGTCACCATGAAATGCATGTATTTAAATACGCCTTAACTAAATGTAAATAATAATATGTACAATATTTTATGACAACGAATTATTGTAGTTCCTTAAAATTATGTATATACCGGGCCCTTATAAAATTCTAATACAATCTAGACATGGAGGACTTCATATTTCCGAAATATTCTTTGTTGGTAATAAAAGCGTCAAGTAGTTTAAAAACATTGTAATGAGTCTTTATTTTTATTTAAATGTACAAAATAATTTTAATGATCACACTGTCTTCTAATACTCTTTTACAATTTACTTTCACACACACACACATAAATTACGGTTTAAGAACCCGTAACAATAACCTCAACTCTTGAGTGGCCCTGTTTGTTCTATTTATACACTATCTCCATATTCCAGTAATTTTCGGCGGCATCTAGAGAAGACAATCGATAATAATATTCAACCAAAGCTGTTAAAACTAGTCATACTGTGCAACTATGTCAATAACAGCGTGTTATCAACAATGTTTGTACGAGGGCGGTTCGGAAACTTCTTAGCCTAGTACAGAAAGAGAATAGTTAGTTTTTAAAAAGCATTTTTATTTTTCAGTATAATCTCCTGAAACTTCAATACACTTAGTCCAACGCTTATCTAGCAATTCTATCCCTTGATTAAAACAGTCAAAGGTTTACAACCGTAATTGCTTCATTTGAGGTAAAATGCTTGCCAGCTAGGATTTTTTTAGATTTGGAAATAGGCAAAAGTCATTGGGAGCTAAATTAGGAGAATAAGGTGGGTGGTCAAGCAACACGTACATACTTTAAATCGTTGATTTTAGCCATTGTTAAAACACTCTTGTTCGCTTGTGCGTTGTCTTGATGATCAATTATTTTTTTGTGTTGTAAGCCAGGACATTTTTCTCGAATTTTTACATTTAACTCATCCAAAATGATGCAATAATACTCTGAATTTATTGTCTTACCCTTTTGCAGATAGTCAATCAATAAAATACATTTGAAGTCTTATAATCGTACCAGCCGATTGAATTGTTTTTGCCTTCTTTGGGGCACTTCCTCCAGCTTCACTCCATTGCTTAGATTGTTCTTTTGTCTCTGTTATGAATAGTTATGAAACGACGCTTAAAATCCATTTCATTTTTCTTAAAACGATCCAAAGAAGCTTGAGAAATAAATTTTCATTCTTATTCTTTTTTGATCGACTGTTAACAAATGCGTCATCCATCTTGCAGAAAGCTTTCCGTAGTTCTTCATGCAAAATTAAATGGACTAGATCATTTGCGATGCCCATGATATTAGCTATTTCACGCACTTTTATTTCTCGATCATTTAATACCAATCATGCATTTTTTCTACAATTTCTGTTGCTGTTGTTGCTTTTTTGGACGTCCACTACGAGGTTCATCCTCAATGCTTGTACGACCACGTTTAAATTCAGCAACCCAATTTTTTACTGTTGCATATGAAGGAGCACTTTCACCTAACACATTCACCATATCATTATGCATTTCTTGTGCCGATAAACCTTTTTTATTTAAATATTTAATTACACCAAGAATCTCTAATTTTTCCATTGTAAAAATATTACGGATGCGTCTTTTTTGATAACCTGGGGCCAAATTACCGCATTCGTGATCGAATGAGCTATCGTATCGAAAAATGATTTCGATATCGAAATTATGATAAAATGTACTAAATTTCTTGCTCGATATCGAATGCCATAATCTTAAATAAGAAAATTACGATCAATTTTACTCGATATCGAATGCGGTAATTTGGCCCCTGTTTCTGTATGAAGGAGTTGGCAGATCGAAAAGAAATGTAACATGTGTTCATATCAAAGATACAAGTTTCCAAAACACTTAACATTTTTCTGTTTATACCGCGTTTTCTGGCTT
Organism: Bellardia pandia; assembly: GCA_916048285.2. NCBI lineage: Eukaryota > Metazoa > Arthropoda > Insecta > Diptera > Calliphoridae > Bellardia > Bellardia pandia. Next base: position 69,897,546 of record OU696533.1, read on the forward strand.
AGGCTAAGAAGTTTCCGAACCGCTTTAATAAATAAAAACTTTTACTAATGCAAATGTTAGAAATCATGTTGTATGCTGATAAACATGCTGTATATTTTTACCAGCCATTACGAGTCGTTAAATTTAAATTGAAATGTATGTAATTCCGTAACAATATTTTGTTTTCGATAAAATTTGTTACTGATTTAACAATAATTGTGTGTAGGTTGAAATAGGTTTTCCGAAAACCCCTGATAACCTAAGAAGATATTAGAAGATTTAACTACATCACTTTTACTAAATTAACAAAATATTCGTTCTTTGAGCGTAACTTTCTTTCAATGTCTAACTTAAATAGTCCTGGGGCTTTTGTTCAATTATATTTTATATATGATTTATATTGTAATTGTTGTTAGTTAGAAACATTAATTTAATTCAAGTAGTTTCATAATTAAAACTACTTTTTAGTTTTTCCTGTATATTTTAGAAATTGAATGTGAAGAAAATAAATGTTTATTGTAAAAGTATAAATACATAAATATGAATTTACTTTCGACCACACATATTCTTAGAATCCTTTTTTAATCCTTTTTATAGTTGGCAAATGATCACGTAAATTTTGTTTTGAAAGACAATAAGTTGCAAGTATATAGTAATCTTTTTGTTTTTGGTTAATGCTGGTAAATATAATGCAAACAAGTTAGAGTGCAATATTCAGCTGTGCCGAATCTTAAATACTCCCCAACTAAATACATATGTATGTATAATAAGTAATACAAAAAATATACTGGTTACAGGACTAGAATATACATATGTACTTATTCTATATATTGGCAATAGAACCAAAAAGTATATATAGTCTGGATCCTTATAAAATTCTAAGGCGATCTAGCCATGTCCGTCTGTCTGTCCGCCTATATAATTAATTTTTACCGAACAAAATGTTTGGTATTAACAATGGGCAAAATCGGTCCAGGAGGATCCCCCATAGAAATGTCTTTCTGGAATATAGCTTTATGGTATAGAAAAGCCGTATCCATACAAAGTTCTGCACAAACAAGTTTCATGCAAATTCTTATAAATCTCTTATATCAAATTGGAATGCAACACAAATAGTATAAAAATTAAAATATAATATATATGACCGTATCCCGCAGTCAAAGTCCACATCCGGAAATCACTTAAATGCGCATAAATCTCTTATAACAATTACTATACTAGTTGAAACTCAACACAAATAATTCAAATATATGTATGTATAAATCGTTGTAAAGAATTTCATGATGATTGGCGCGTAATATATCATGGCTCCCTTATGACGACTTCTCCTGAAAATTCATTAACCTCATCCATAAACTCATCCATATCGAACCGAAATTTTACACAGATCACAGATTATAAGCATGTATGTAAATTTATACTATTTTTTTTAATATAATTAACAAACACAAACTGCGAAGCTTTTTGGCTTGTCTGCAGAAAATACCCAGAGTCTTTGGCGGGAATCGAACCCGCAACCCTCTGACTGATAGTCCGCCATGCTATCGCCTAGTCTATCGGGGCACCTATTTGTGAAAGTTGGTCCATAATTGGTTATAGGAAATGGACCTTATATGGAAGCTTTGAAAAACAATGTTCCGATCTTCTTAAATTTTGGAACAGAGAATTTTATGCATATGAGGATATCTCACGTCAAATTTCAACATAATAATGGCATATTTAAGATACATATTAGTGTTAAAGTGAATTTAGAAAGTGGACCTTATGTAGGGGATATGGTCAAATGTGGACCGATATTCTCAAAATCCAGCAGTTTGATTTTGTCATATATATTTGGATAAGATATTTATGAGTAATAAAGTGACTTTCGGAAGAGGGTTTCATTGGTCAAATGTGGATCGAAATTCACAAAATTCTGTAGTATGATTTTTTTGTGTATGTAAATGATCTTTGTATAATTACCGATAAGACATATAAAAAGATTAATAACTTTTTCGGATGTGGTCCTTATATGGGAGATATTACCAATTATGACCCGACCATCATAAAATTTTGTACAAAAATTTATACATCTATTCCAGGATTATTTGTGTCGAAGTTTAACCTGGTAACAATATTTATACCAGATTATTATGTACGTATTTAAGTGAGTTTTGGAAGTGGACTTTATATGGGGTCTATGGTCAAACATCGGACCATCCTAAACAATATTTTATTTTGCGATTTCTTTTTACGTGAAACTTATTCTGAATTTTATATTGATATTCCAATTTTATAGATATTTGTATGGTTGCTATGAAAAATCATGGACCGATTGAAATTTCTTGAAAATCCGTTAAGTTGTGTGTTGACATACATAGCTCAAATGATTATTATCAAAGTTTCACACGGAATGACAAACGTAATATACCCTAATTCACCACTTGTGGTGGTAAGGGTACAATAAACACGACAATAAAAAAACCACAACTCTATATGCATGTACGCCTCATTTGGCAAAATGGTTAACTTCACTTTCAAAAATTTTTATAAGTTTTTTTGAATCACTTAATGTATTTATGTATTACAAATTTATTTACATATTAAATATGTAAAAACACGAATATATTAATTATATATTATCAATTTGTTTGCGTTTCTATGGAGTTAATCAATTTGGCAATTGATGCATTGACATGAAGTACAACAATTGTTTGTGCACAAAAAAAAAAACGTTCCAACTTGTGAATGGATGATATATCATATAGATTTTGTTTAATTTTACGAACCTTTCGTCCTTTTATGTTTTATTTTGACAATCTGTTTTTTACCTACTCACATTCATACATACGAGTACGAGTATATAAATACATTCACATAAATACATACGTATGTATGCATGTGTAGAGATACGTAAATAAATACGTATTGAAACGTAAACAAATACGAATGCAATCCATTGTTAGTGTTGTTGACTACGTGCTCTTTCATCCAGAAACCGTTTTTAATTGTGCCAACTGAAGCAACTCCGACAAATCTTCACACATGTATTAAAGCATTTCGTTCAGACAGTCCCAAATATTACCATCTGAATAGATTCGGCGTATTTTACTAAAGAGTACAACAATATTTTAGAACACAGCTGAAAATAATTAAGTACGAATGATATGCACAGACCTTCCCTTAAAAATTAATTTTCTTTGGATGTGCCTTATTTTCAACTTTAGCAGCTAAAACAAACTGATTCAAAATATTTGACCAATCAGACAAAAATCACCCGTGACGGAAATCCACTGTGGAATTGTGTGGTTTGTTTATTTTATTTCTTTAGAAATGTTATAAAACATAAATGTCGAATTATAAATAACCAGTTCAAGTCTACGCATTTAACCATGCAAACCGACTTGTTAACGCATATTTTACTCGCATTTCTGTGTAGAAAATAATTGAACCAGCCATTTCGAAGAGCGCATGAGGCGCTTGATACAAAAATATTGTTAAAAAAAAAAAAAAAAATAGATGGTTGAATAAAAACGTAAGTAATTTCTATGATTTTTCTAATAGCCTGTTCAGCGATCTCGAACGATAACGTTCGCTTAGATAAGACTTAAGACACAAACTTTTTATCGTATTTTTTTTTTTACTCAATCAAGTTTGTTTATTCCACAATCAAGTTTGTGTCTTAAGTCTTATCTAAGCGAACGTTATCGATCGAGATCGGTGAACAGGCTATAAAAAAAATTAGTTGTCATACATACATATATATACATATATCAACAAATGTACATAAGAACATACATTACTCCCAATCGGTCTACAAATAACACGAATATAAACACAATATACATATATAACTCTTATACATTTTGATTTCAAGTGAAAGTATATAGTACATACAAGATATTACCAAACTGGACAGTTTTGTACTTTTCAAGTATCGTTCCGCGTTTTATGCTTTAACCGAAATGGACAAAAATGTGTCTGCACAATTTATGTGAATGTGAATTTGTGTCGAATTTCTATTTCATCGAGTGCTGAAAAATTCTCCTAAGTCCTGGAGTGAAACTATTCTATTTTGCTATTCTATCTCAAACGTTTTGGGAATCTCAGAACAAGTCTATGCAGGATATTGCATTAAAACAACAACTAAATAAACACAACAATGACAACAAGTGTAATGTACGGGTATTGTTTAGATGTACCCAGTAGTTCGTAAGAGGACTAGTGAACTAGTCAACAGACAAGCGCAAAAGTGTAGCACACTAGCGTTACGATACCCAGGACGACAAATTAACACTTTTACTTCATCCCAATAAAATGACTCACTTAAATTAATCATTAAGCCTCAGTTAGCCGACTGTAATGGAATGTAACTGCAACAGTAAGAAACAGCTGATGGATATTGTTATGTGTAAAGTAATGCAAATGGTTATGGAGATGTAAAGTAACGCAACACCGTAATGTATGAATCTGTAAGAAATAGAATTTCCTTACATTTTTACGTCATTACACTACATTCCGTTACAGTCGGCTCACTGAGGCTTTACACTTGATAAATACTAAATTTTTCATTAGATAGCCTGACAACAAAAGTTCTGAAAAAGGGAAGCATTGCCATCGAGAGAACTAGCGGGTTGTTCGTGTAGGTTTGTTTATTTGTTTGCATGTTCATTTGCCCACATATAAGCATTAATTTCGAAGGAAGAACAAATGTTTGTTGGACACAAATTTTGAAGGCATCATAAAAACAATGTCATTTTAACACAAACAAATATATACCTACATATGTATGTACTTATGTATGTTGGCAAACATACAGTGAAGGGCAAAATTTATCACTTACCAATTTTTACATTTTCCATTTACTATTAAGAATAGACAGAGTGGTTTGGAATGTTAATTCACATTAATCGTTTTTTATACCCACCACTAAAAGATAGGATTATATTAAGTTTGTCATTCCGTTTTTAACACATCGAAATATTGGTCGTAGAACAAAAAGGTATATGTATATGGTGAATTTCACGTCAAGTGACCCAATGTTAAAAATCGATTTGGATGAAATTTGCACCAAGGTTAGTACTATTGGATAGTAGGCCAGACACAAATTTGTAGCTCTATCAGTCCTGAAGTGCCGGAGTAAGAGGGGGTCAAAGTTGGAAATTTTGGTCATACAGGGTTTTTTTTAAATGAGTGCAACTTTTCACCTATTGGTCCTAGCAAAAATTGTCCAAAGGACTTTAGATAGCTATTTCTTTTTTTTTTAATTTTTAAAAAATATTTTTTTTTAATTTTTTTTTTCAATTTGGGCCCTTTTTTTTTTTTTTTTTTTTTTTAAAGATTATACAATTTACTTTAAGGCCTTTATAATTGCTTAATGGGATGCGAGTTGGATATCTATCAAAAAAAATTATTTTTTAACTCAAGAATAGGATTTTTCAATATTTGGAAAGTGTATCATTTTCATTTTCCTCCATTTCTTTATTTTTGTTTTTCAAAATGGAGTTTTTTTATTTTTCCTCAAAAGAAACTATAGACAATTTCCTTTAAGAACTTTGTGGTCATTTACTGGGATGCAAGTGGGGTATCTATTAAAAAAAAATTCCAACTCAAAGAAGAAAGTGTTTCAATTTTTACCATATGCACTATTTTATTTTTTTTCTATTTATTACTTATAATACAGGGTGGGCCAAGTTTGACTGAATGATTTGAACTCTATTGGCATATTGTAGCCGTTGTGGTGCATCCCTCGGCAATAATTCTTGGGCCAATTGAATTTTATATGGAAACATCTTCAGATCAACTTTTAGAATACGTCGTAGCGATGTTCTGGAGATGTTCAATTGAGTATTAAATTAAAAATGCAAAAGTTATAAGCATTTCAAATCAGTCAGTCCAAGTTGGCCCACCCTGTACTAAATAAGAATAATAATAATAAATAATTTAATAAAATTAATATATAAATGAAAATGATACATGTGCCAAATATTGAAAAATCCTATTCTTAAAAAATAATTTTTTTTGATAGATATCCCACTCGCATCCCATTAAGCGATTGTAAAGGCCTTAACGTAAATTGTATAAGCTTTATTTTTAAAAAAAGGGCCCAAATTAAAAAAAAAAATTAAAAAAAAATATTTTTTAAAAATTAAAAAAAAAATATTTTTGAAATGACTGAAGAAATAGCTATCTAAAGTCCCCCATACAAATGTCTTCCCGGAATATGCCTTTATGGTACATAAATGCCTAGAGTAAAGCCGTATCCATACAAAATTCAGCAAAAAAAGTTTCATGTTAAGAAAAATCTCAAAACAATTTTTCTGATAATTATTAGTTTTATTTCTATCCATCATAACTAATATTTATTACAGCGCCCTCCTTCGGTGGTATAGCATTTAAAAACGCCACCGAAGTAAAATAATTAAATAAAGGCTATAAAATCAAGCTTTAAAAAAATAATGCGCCTACTTTACGACCAGAGGCGCTGCAATGCTGCACTAAAACAAACATAATGTGCAATTGCAGTGTTGTGATATAAAGCTATCTTCTACTTTTACCACCTTTACTTCTTCAATCTATCCCCTTTCCAAAGAAAGTAACGCAATTATATATAGGCATATTAATTGCCAGAGTGTTACTTCTCTTAAAAAAAAAAAAAAAAATACACATACAAATTAGCGTACCGAATTGTATGACGTTCGGTCCAGATTTCATCATAGTATCCATATAAAGTCCACTTCCGAAAATAACTTAAATACTCATAAATCTCTTATCAAACTCACTATCAAGTGTAAATTCAACATAAACAAATAACAATATCAAGTTGAAATTCGACAGAAATAGTCCCTGTATACATTTAAATCGTCATGCCCAATTTCATGATGATCGGTCCATATTTAATTATAGCACCCATATTAAACCTGAAGAAATACCAATGATTTCAAATTAACAGTTCAAATAAAAATTATAATTGTTCTTAACATAAGCTAAGGCACAAGCTAATGTTTGTAGTTGTACTTTAAGTGGTACACATAGAAATGTCGACTAAAGTAGACAACAAATGTATTCAGGTTTTCGAGACGAAGTCTTGGCATGAATACGAAAAAACTGAAGAAAAAGGAGGCAACATGTAAAATAAATGAAAAATGATAATTACAGCAAATTTCGAACCACCGGTAATACTAGTTAAAGGATTGATGTTTGACTGTTGGCTAGCGGGCATCGCAGTGGTGCAGAGGGTGAGAACGTAAAAGAATTCTGATAAGAGAAATCCTAAGCCAAGAAAAATTATTAATAAATTTTAATATTAATTTTCATGTAACAATTCCTACCTTCAGTAAAAATAATTTAATGAAAAATTAAATTTAATGAACTCGAGCCGAAATAAAAGAAATATCAATGGTTTATAATGTTTTTTTTTAAGCGATTTTATTTGATTTATCAATACATAATACTAAAGGTACGGTAAAATTTGTGTTAAAGGAAGTGGTTACGCTGTTTTGAGTAAATATTTGCCATGTGTGACCATGCGTAAAGCTTTAAATAACTAAATATTGAGGCATGTCACATAATTCGATTGGAATAGTTTCAATTCCGTATTTGCAAATCGATCGTTTTTACTTTGCGTTCTCTAGATTGCGATCGATTTTGTTTATTCCCAAACAATTTTTAAATCTCGGTTCTTAACTTAAATATGGTAACGTTTGATTTTTGTAATGAAAAGTATAACAAAAGCGAACAAAAAGAGCGCTAACAAAGATATTTTAAATAAAAGTGAACAAAATTTTTTAAAAATAAATTTAAATTGTTGCTGTTTTAAATGACCAAAGACATCAAAACGCAGTTGAAAAGCTACAAAGAAGAAATTTATGGGATGCATTTGATGCTCTGTAATATTTCAGTGCTGTGTAAATATTTTTAATTTTATTAATTTTTTGACAAAAGTTTTCTTGTTGCTGACACCAACTTTGAAAATTTTAACATTTTTAAATATCAATGAGTCTTTATAAATTAGTAGATAGTAAGAGTTTTTTTTCAGTATAAAATCATAAAAAATAAAGTATGTATAGTGGAAAAAAATCGTTTTTCGTTTTTTAAAGACTCAATTTACGGAATCAATATCACTTTCGATCGAACTCCATGTCGGAGTTCTGTGACATGGCTGATTATTTGATTTGATGGTGTGTTTTGTTTGTCACTTTATGTATTTGTTTTAAACAAGTGCGAATAATGCATGTGCCTTTGTGTAAGTGTCCTCATATGAATGTGGGTTTGTACTGTATGAATGCCAACCAGCCAGCATGCATGATGCAGTAAATACGTGCAGCAAGTTCACCATCACGAGTCAAGTTCAAAATACCCAGAATATTAAATGAAAATAATCTATAAAACAAAAGACGAATTATACCAATTGACTGCTGGTGTAACCCTCTCTGTCCGTCTGTCTTTCACAAATTTATTTTATTTATACTCGTATGTGTGAAGTGAAAGAGTTGCTGTTGTTGTGCAGTCTTTGTGTGTTGTTGCTTAAACTGTATTTGAGAATTATTTATTTGTATTACGTAGACTCTTCGTTCTATTTCATGATGTGTTGTGTGGTGTTGCAGCCACTTTTAAGGGTTGAAAAAAAAGAAACGTTCAAATTTGGAATGAATGTTGTTTTTTTTTATAGATTCGGGCAAATGTCAAGCTATTCGAATCATGGCATAACGAGGGATTTATTATTGTACTACATATTTCGTTGTGTGTATGTGTATGAGTATGTGTGTGCATATTTGAAATGAAACTCAAACTCCTACTATGCACGACTTGTACTGTTGCACATGCATGATGGTGATGATGGCGCTGCTGCTGATATTGAATGTATCTGTGAGTGGGCATGAGTGTGTGTATGAGTTCAAATAGAAGTCCAATCAACATGCCAAATACGAGAAAAAAAAGAAAAAAAAAACAAAAACGTACCAATATATTTAGAGGCAGACACACACTCGAACACATAAGAACCCATACAGACATTTATTTGTACTAAAAATAAACTCACACAATCATACTTTTGTTCAGACAATATAAACACAGTTCTCGTAGTACGAGTCCAAAGTAATTTGACTTGCAACTTGGATTCTAATGCTACTGCTGATTTTTGCTCCTTGTTGTTGCTGTTGTTTTCTTTTTATTGTTTTGTTGTCGTATTTTGTTCTATTTCAAGTTCAGAGTGTTTATTTAAAACCCGGCATCATAAAAAATAAAAATTTGAAAACAAACAAGTTAGAGTGCAATATTCGGCTGTGTCGAATCTCAAATACCCTCCACCTAAACGTAAGAAGAAATACAAAAACTACAGTTGTTATAGGACTAGTATATCCTTATTCTGTGTATTATGATTATAATTTATAATTTATTGGAAATGTTTTGAAATTTTATCTAATTTTGAGCATTTATAATTGATGTAATTAACGATTCTTACTGTAATTTACAGAGTTTGTCTGATTTTCATTATAATCTTGAGTGTAATTAACAATTTATAAAATTAAAAAAACATTTTTCCATATTCACAAGTTAAGAAACAGAGTAGGTATAAAAGAGAGTATAAAAAAATATAAGATATAAGGTGAGGCTTTTGTGTTTGAATCTCAATAATATTATTTACAAGAGATTTATGGGTGGCATAGTAGAAGTGGACCAGTTATGGACTGATAGCTTTTAAATCCAGTATCCACTAATGTGGTTTCTACGTATTAGAGGCTTATGTTGGTTGAATTTCATCTCAATAACGTTATTGTCAAGAGTTGTATGGTTGTTTAATATTCTCGGAAATTGACTTAATTCGGGAGCTATTGCCAATTATTGACTGACAGCTACAAAATCCAGTAGCATAATTTCTGAAATAAAATTACTGATCTATATAAAAGTTGGTTCGATACCGATATTTATTAGACATTTTTGTGGGTTTATTTGTTTTTTGGAAATGGTTCTTATATGACAGCTATGACAAATTATGGGCTGATCTTCTTTAATTTTGAAAGAGTGATTTTTATGGATATGAGGATATTTCACGTCGAATTTCAACATAATAGCAGTATATTTATGATACAAATTAGTATTAACGTGAATTTTGGTAGTGGACCTTATATGGGGGACATAGTCAAATATGGAGCGATATTCTCAAAATCCAGCAGTTTGATTTTGGCATGTATGTAAACGATCCCTGTACAATTTTGGATCGTTATCGTTATTTATAAGAGATTTATGAGTATTAAAGTAATTTTCGGAAGAGGGCTTTATATGAGGCATACGGCTAAAAATGGACCGAAATTCAGAAAATGCAGAATGTTTTTTATGTATTTATATGCTAATGATCTTTACAAAGTTTTAAGTCGGTAGCGATATTTATAAGATATATATAAAGATTAATGACTTTTTTCGGATGTGGTTCTTATATGGGAGCTATGACCAATTATCATGAAATCATGAAGTATTTTCCCCAAGCTTTTTTCTTTTATCATAAAAATAACGTATACAAAACTTCATGGTATTATCTGCAATATATTTAAAAAAAAAAATGCAGTAAAATAGACAAAAAATATTAAATTATGGAGGTTGTCTCACATATTGGTTCATAACTCTAGTTGACCTAAACCGATTTTGCTTATTTTCAATAGCAAAGTTACCTGCAAAATAGAAAATATTTTTCTGGAAATTTCGTTTAGTTAAGTTGTATAGTTTAGACGTGAGAGTGTTTTACCCAGACGGACAGACAGACGGACAAGGCTCAATCGACTTAGAATTTCATAAGGATCAAGAAAATATATACGTTGTTGGGTCTCAGATGAATATTAAAAAAGTTTCACACGGAATGACAAACGTAATATACCCTCATTCGCCACTCTTGGTGGGTGGAGGGTATAAAAATACAAAACAAGAAGTCAGAATAAAAGTAGGATTGAATGTTGTTAGCGCGCGTGTTGACATCTAGTGTTGTATTATTGTTTTCTTTATTGTTGTTTTTGTTGTATGTGTTGGGTCGTTGAATCGTTCGATTGTATAAATCAGGAATGCACAAGATAAATGAAAAATGGTACTAACCAACAACATGGACAATTAAAGTTTTTGTAGATGTTTTCAGTGGTAATAGAAATAAATTTACCAATATTTTGCAGCAATTGGATACAACATCTCCGATTTTAGCTAATTTGTGAAAGGAATCATGTAAACGCAATTTTTCATACCATTGCTCTATAAGCATATTTCCGGTTTCCCTGGTTATGAGCAATTATCCATGAAATTTTTGCTGTTTTTTTTTAATATTCCAGACGTATCTAATATTTAGGGACTGAAAGTGATTATTCTTTTTATGAGTTTATTGAATTGTTTAGTAGATTATAACACAGTTCTTAAACTTGAACTCGGGGAGCGAATGAAAAAAGAAAAACCGACGTTACCAGAGATGGTATTATGTATATAATATCTGTGGTAAATTTAATTGATATCGGAAATAATAAATTTCGTTTTGCAAATGAATTCTCGTACAAATGGTAATTATGTCTTTGAATTACTTTCCGAAATTCAAATATTTTTAAAAACGAGTAGTACTAATTGACCAAGTTCGATTTGTACATAAAAGTGTACAATTGTACCATCACTACATCTCTCATGCGAATTGTTAGCTTGCAGTGTGTATGAAATGGGATGCAAGAGTATGACAAGCTAAAGTGCGGTGCGGGTGGTTAATTTAGATTTAGAGCCGGAGGAAGGTTAAACCAAAAAAAAAAAAAACATATATTACAACAACATAAACAATAATAAAAAGAGTTGATATAAAGTTCTATTGTTGTTCATCATCGCCACTACACAGCAACAGAGAGAAATCTTCTCAAGTGTTTAAATAAAAATGATTTACGCTGCGGGAGTTGGACTTTCAGAAAATGAATTGTATTCTTATTGGTAGTGAAATCTTGTACATATTTGTGTTAAATTTAAATTCATAAAATTTCTCTAACCGAACATTTTTCAAGGGGTGGGGGAGCCCTTCTTTATGCACCAATTCTGGTTTTGTCAATGTGTTGTTATAAAATTTATACTACGTATGTATGAGTGTGTATAGAATTTGCACAAGATTGCCCCCGAAAGCCAAAAATTTCCATGAATTGTTTGCAAATATGTGGCGAAAAATAGTTTTTTTTTTTAATTTGTTAAACATCCCTTCGTAATCTGAAAATAATCCAACAAACACTTAACGACTTTAATTAATTGTATTAAATTCAATTAAGAAATATCACAGTTTTCAGTATTATTATTAAATATTACTATGAAGTAGTCTAGTTCTTTATTATCTGATATATAACCGTTTATTTCTCAGTAGTGGCTTCAAAATACCGCTTTCCAAATAAAATTCTATACAAATAAGTTTCTTATATACTATACACAAATCGTGGACCATATTTTTCTGGCGATTAGTCCATAATTAGTCAAAGCCTCAATCTAAGGCCCACTTCAGAAAACAAATTTAAAGAATACAGTTTTTTGCGCAAATTTTCGGTGTACCTTCCTAATTGTTATTTATAGTTTCATACTTACAGATTTAAGAGCTTTATGCAATACAATTTGATTAATGAGGACAATCAGTGGTCAATTATATACCGATCATTCTAAAATATGGACTAGTGTTTTGGGTTGATAAAGTTTTTACTTGGTGCAAATTTCTTTTCGATATTAATATTTTTTATAAGATTTATTAAAGTGATACATTAAAGTGTTCTTCGAAATGCAGCCTTGAGGCTGTGGGTATCAATCAAACCAAATTTCATTTTTAAACTAACATGTTTAAGAGATTTGTACGCATTAGCGTATAAAGACTACCCCCCTTATTCATAAAAACTTACAACAGATTTATAACAGGTTTATAAAGCTAACCTCTTTTAAACCTGTTGTAAGCTTTATGAATAAGGGCATATATATATAATACTGGATCTTATTTTTCTTGTGGGCATTTTTAATCAAACTTTTTATAGAATGTTAATGTATTATAATATAGCTCTTTAAAAAAATTGTTTAAAGTTATCGCTTGTGATTTGCAAATGCAAAGTATTTATATGCACTTTAAGTTCAATTTTGTTATTATAATTATAATTTCATACTTTTATGACGTGACTGTCCGAGTCATTCATCATTGCACAGCCCAAGCTGCTAAAGCTAGTATCATAATTAACTAAGAAGGTATTTTTGGAAATTCGGACATTACGGGGCATAAAACGGGTATCTGTAAGAAATGGTATCTTTAAAACTAATAAAGCTAGAATAAAAATTTAAGGTTTGTGTGCCCTTAATCAAAAAAGGAGAAGCAAAGTATTTTGTACTTTTTTGAAATTCGAAATTCTCAAAACAGATAAAAACGGTACCGGAAACTATTATCCTGTTACCATATATTCCGCTTGTTGAGATAAATGATAAGACTAGATCGTATTCAGATGCTAGTATGTAAATGAAATTGCACCAGTCCGCCAGACTGTTTAGTTTCGCAGAGAAAATGAAATTCTGTTTCTTCTTTCTCACCGTCCTGGCAAGTGTTCTTCTTTACATTGCCTGCCTAGAATAGATGTTGTCGTATAGGATTTGATATATTCTTTTCACATAAAATTCTAAATGCTTCCGAAATACACTAGATTTATCTGGAAGGCGTATCGAGAGTTTTAAAGTGAGTGCACTTGAGAAGACGTCGGAACCAACGTCACACACCATCATCAGTACATTTCCATTCACGTTTGGATGGAATAGGGATTTTTAACATCTTATCAAAGTCTTAAGGGGTGCTGTGTAGTCGGATTTTTGCTGTAAGGAAGGGGAAGCAAAATCAAAATCTTTGCATGTTCATACGTTCTTGATATCCAGCAAGCAGAGGCAGATAATCTCACCACACTGCTTGTGGAAATAACAATCAAGTGTATATCTATTAGGGTTATGTGCAAAATAAAATTCAGTCCTTCTGAAGTACTAGTGCGTAGTGCACCTGTAATACCAATGCAGGCAGATATCTTAAATCTGTATAGTTGGTCTATGATATATTTCCTTTTTGTTGCAGTCCACCCCACTAGTGATCCATAAGTCAGTATTGGACGTGTAGTAAGCAGTAAGTTAGTAGCAGGTGTAGTAAGCAACCGTTGCTCTCTGCCCCCTATATTCAACATTAATTTTCCATAATAGTTTTGTGTCCAGTACCTAGGTATCTCACATTGTCTGATAGGGGTAATTCACAGTCACAGTAGCCGTGTGGTAAATAGAACCAGTCCGCTTTCTGTGGGCCAGTTGCTGAGTAAATCCAAGGCATTATTCATGAGGTTACTAATCACATCCAAAAACATGCCAGATACTAACAGTATCATATCGCCCGCATAAGCGACAGCCTTAATTTCCAATCTTCAAATTTGACAAGAATGGAAAGAGGAAAGATCATCCCACATTGAGGTGTTCCCCGTGCAACTTGCTTGGAATTTTCGTTAAAGGTCCCTTCTATATCTAAGAACGCTGCCATCATGTATTGTTTGAATTTCAATATTCTTAATAGTCCTTACTACCTCAAACCTTTTTCCGTTGAGCGACCCTTTAGATAGGCATGTTGGCTTCTCGAGCGTAGTGAGGAACTCTCCAACTTTTGCCTTATGTTTTTGTCGTAGATCCTTTCTAGTGTCTTCAACAGGAAGGATGACAGTCTTATTTTTGGAATAAAAATAACTTTTACCTTCCTCCAACTAAGCGGGACGTAGTAGAGATTTAGTGTAAATATTCTATAGAGCCATGGGATGATGTTATCTTTAACATTCAGTAGCATATAAGTCAGGATTTCATGTGGTCCTGGTGATTTGTATGTAGAAAAAGTATCAATCGCTCACAAAATTCTATCCTGAGAGATAATGTTTACATCAATTTAAAAGGTTAAATCTCTATAAGTCACAGCGCCACACGAAAAATTGTGCCTTAAATTTGTTTAGTCAATTTGTATGCATCTTATATAGGGCTTCAATTCCTCTTACTCACTTTTTTGGATCAGCTCTAGTTTTCGAGATATAAATCTTTTTAAAAAATTACGTAGTTACACGTAGTGATGGCAAAAAAAAGAATAATCGATTAATGGATTATATGATTAATCGGAAAGAAAAAATAATTGATTGCAATTAATTGGAAAGATTTAATCGATTAATCGATATTTTTAGGTAAAATTGAAAATTATCATAAATAAAAAAATTATTATTACTTATTAAAAAAAATCATTTATTTAGCACAGAATTTAAAAGTAGGAGCTTTGATAGCCGTTTCGTGGTTAATCTGTTCCGTTTTTGCGTTACTATTGCACCTGCTTTGGAAAAAGATGTACCAATCAAAAAGCAATAATTTTGTGCAAGAGAGTACAGCTTAGGGTAGACCAATTTCATTTCTTCCCATGCGTTTATTACGTTGCGCTTTAATTCTAGTACTGGAGCATTGAAAAAGAAGCTTAGTTCATCTTGAGGAAGTGTTGAGTCATTGTTCTTTCTTCTTCGTTTGTGGGCTAAAGATTTATGGTGAGCCCATAAATCAAATTCCACTTCACCAACAGAAGACGTTTCACTGCCGCTTCCAATGCTGTCATCTATATGAACAATTTCTGCTATTTCATTTCTTAGATGTCTCATGACTGTTGATAAAGCTAAGGGATCTTTAAAATGAATTTTTTTAAATCTTGGGTCTAGCAGCCAGTAGAAAAAAATTTCCATTTCCCCAAAGCTACGTTGAAACTGGTTCAACATTTTTGTTTTTAAGTTACTTGCCAATGGAGATAAACATTAAATTTTCATGATTTTTTCCGAAATTCATCTGGCAGTCACGAAAAACGCTTAACCATGCGTTTTTTCCTCTTCTCTTTTTCTATTTATTTTTCTTCCTGGATGTCTGTCGATTATTTTTTGGAATAATCGATTAACTCAATTAATCGAAAGAGAATCTGTATTGAAGATTGTTGCCTAGTTAGTGATTTCGTTAATATATTTACTCCTAGATTTTCAGTAACAGAAAGTGAATACAATAATTTTTAAATCACTAGACCCCCGACTATAATGCTAAACACACATTCTGGGCACCTAGACGGATTACTCCGAAAGGTCATGTTTTGTTTGCTACAATTACTAGCCTACTGACCCACAGAAGGTACCGGATGTTTTTGATTTCGGCGTGATAAAAAATATCCCATGAGAAATGAATCAAGTTGAATGTTTGTTAAAATTATCATCAGATCACTCACCCCCAATTGTCCCAGACTGGTAATTTAGCGATGACAGACACAGGTATAAATTGGATTAAATATAGAAAATACTTATGTACACTAGAGCCCCGATTTACGTCGTTAATAGGAACCGGGGCAATACGACGCATACCGAAACGACGCAAATCTTTTTGTTGAATGGGTCCAAAAAATAAAAAATATTTAAAGATAAAAAAATCTTTTACATACATACATAAAGTCATATGGTATGTACGGATAAAATTGGGATTCGGGATATTCACATGTAATTATGGAATTATGGTATATGCGACGCAAATCGGAAGCAAAATGACGCAAAGCGGTGTTGTCATTGTTCTGACAACACCAGAAAATATCGATTACTCTCTTAGCAATTTGAATAATGATCTAAACTGGCTGCTCCATTTGCTGACAAAACTCCGCGACTAACCAGATTTAACAGAATTTATTCTGCACATGGCGAACGGCTCTTAAATGAAAAAAGGAGAATTCGAAGAGAGTGGCAATTGCAAAGATCGTCCCAACTGAAATCTAAGCAAAAATATTGCATAGAAAGTCTTAATTAAGGAGCTCTTGGAATATCGAAAACTGAATCACTAAGTAAATATTTAGAAAATCTGGAAGCAATTCCGCAAATGGTTTACTCATTATGGCAAGCTACTGAAAGCCTTAAAAGACCTGTTTTATGTATGCCCCCCTTGCGAAATTTAAGAGGTGGTCAGTGAAAAAGGGAATCTATTTATTAATCATTTGACAAAAGTATTTACTCCAAACCCATCAAGTTAAACAATTGACTTGCAACTTGTCACAAACCATATAGGAGTAGCTGTACCCCTACGTTTTGAGTTTCGAGAGACCAAAAAGGTTATTATTGATTTAAACTCTAAGAAAGCACCTGGTATTGACAAAATCACTAGCAAGATGCTTATGGAGCTTCCCCGGATAGCAATAAAAATAATACATATACCACGCCTTGAATATCCACCAGAATGGAAGGATTCATTGGTCACCATGATACCTAAGCCGGTAAAAGATCACACAAGGATAGAATCATATAGACCCATCAGCGTATTGGCGAGTATATCAAAGCTATTCGAGAAGATACTCATGAACAAGTTGTACCCTACTTTAATTGAAAATTGTATTCCGAACCATCAATTTGGATTTAGAAGAAAACACAGTATTATCGATCAAACCCAAAGACTTGTCAATATCGTCAAAAAAACATTTGAAGAAAAAAAAATATTGTTCAGCTCTTTTTATGGACATTTCTCCAGCATTTGATAAAGTATGGCTGATGGTCTAATATTCAAGTTGAAACGAAATTTACCCGTAAACTCACATAAGCTACTGGAAATCTACTTAACTGGTCAAACATTTAAGCTTAAAGGAGATTTTTTAAATTCTGCACAATTATTGAAGCAGGAGTACGTCAAGGAAGTATCCTTGGACCCTTCTAATACTTGATATGTACATCTGATATGAAAACAAACAATCGCACTTACACATCTACATTTGCTGATGATACTGCTAAGCATTCATTAAAACCTTGCGAGGAGAATCATGATCTTCTACATATTTACATCAATAATGAAGCGATAACACAACAATCCGGAGTTAAATACCTCTGTATACACCCCGATCGACGCCTTACATGGATATCCCATATAGATGCAAAATTGACTCAAATGAAATTGAAATTAATCCAAATTAATTGGCTCATTGGCAGAAGCTCTAAACTAAGTTTAAATTGCAAACTCCTATTCTACAACTCAATCATAAAACCAATATGGTGTTATGGAATACAGCTATGGGGAACAGCCTTAGCTTCAAATGTAGACAGAATTCAAAGACGCTAAAACAAATTGCTACGAGCCCCCTTTAGCTCGTTTCTGTATTTCTCGGATTGTAAAATTTTTCGCATGGAATTAGTGAATTGCAACAAAAACAGTGTAAAATGAAACAAAAAAATGGTTTTTCTCACACAAGTGTTTCTGTAACTTTATTTTGCGAGAAATATCTGTCATTTAAATAGTTTGACAACAATTATTGGAAGAATGTGAGAAAAAGTGTTTCTGTAAGAATATTTTGCGAAAAGATTATCAAAAGAACTGTCAAAAAATTCACATTTCAAATTGGTGCGAAAAACACACAATTCAAAATATATAAATATGTAGATATTTTTATATATGTATGTAACATATTGGCAAACGCTTAAAATAAGAAAAAAAAGAAATAGTTTTTGCCAAATATAAACACCTAATGAAAAAAACGTCAGGGACCGTAAACATCAATATTAAAAAATGATTTTAGAACAGCTATTTTGAGAAAAAACAAAAATAAGTCCATTTAAGCAGTTTTTTATTTTTCTTGTTCAATTGTAATTGAATCGAGTTTGCTATGCTTCGTCCAACAAGAAGCAACAACAATGCTTAATAAAATTCTGAAAAAAATGACAATAACCAACCGCATGTGTTCTCATCGCTTGCTCAACGACGATTGAATGAAATTTTTTTTCTTCGTTGACGTTTGGCTTGCATTTGACATTTAAGGCCCAACTATAATATGCATATGCTAGCTTAAGCAAACGTGCGAACACATATAAATTGTATGTGGCAAACTATAATGTACTTAACGAAACTTTTCGTTAAGTTTTTCAACTGTCATTTGCTTAAGCAAAAAGCGAAACTGATCGCACATTCTGTACGGAATCAGCTGTTTGTTGTTGTTTGTTTGTGTTTTGAACAAAATGGAAGAAAATATATTTATTTTAAATTTAATAGAAAATGCGGAAACAAATAAGTGCCTTTACAATAAAAGAGGTCCTTTTTATTTTAACAAAAATGTCTTTCTGTCGCGGTTTATTTCTCTGACAGAACAAGAGCGTCTTCTTCTTTTACAGTGTAGTTCACATATTTCTTTTAATGTGCGCAGGCCTTCAAGCGCTAACTTTAATATTTTTATATTATTTAAATTTTTAAGTTTTTTCTCCATTTTTGCAAACACAATACGAATATTAACAAAACATATGTAAACGTTTATTATTATTTACAATGTAGTGCTGCCACAGCTGTACATTTTAGTACTTTTGCCGATAAATTAAAAAAAAAAGGAAAATTTATGCGTTTCTGGTACGAAGTTTTCTTTTAATTATAAAATAATATAATTATATTTATAAAATATAGTCATTTAATGGGTTTTTGTTAAAATAAAAACATTTTTTTTAAACATAAATGAGCAACTGTGGACTAAAAGTTTCAAAGTCATTGTAGCCACTTAAAAGTTAACTCTGAACTGGTTATGCATTTGACAGCCTTTTCGTTAACTTTTGCAATTTGCTTAAGCTTGCTTATGCATATTATAGTTGGGCCTTTACTTACTGGAAATATTCCAATCAGAATCAGCGTTGTCTGTTTTCGCATTCAAGTACAGAAACACTTTTTTCTCACAAATCGAGAAACGATAGAATTTTTTTTTCACACTTCATGTGAGAAATTTTTCGATGCGAGAAATACAGAAACGAGCTACTGGTATATAAAAAATTCGAATATTCATAAAGATCTAAACGTGCCTTGGGTAAAAACAGAGATCCAAAAAAATGCAGAATGCGGTCACATGTTGCAATACCTGCTGAATACTTTTGGGAGTATGTATTATAGAATCTCTATTATAGATGGTAAATAATGTGATCATGAGAAAGGGGTTTAGCTATAATAAGATTAAAGGGGTTAATCTATAATAAAGATATAATTATAATTACCTGCTATAAACTATTTGGAAAGAAGTGGCTGTCCTCAAAAGTTGAGAAGAATACATTGAATAAATTTATATTGTACAAATGTTTCAATATACACCTAATATGTATATATATTTACATACATACATATGTAAGATATTTTATACATTGTTCATTAATTCGATTTTAAACAATATGGTTAATTGAGTTTGCATTGTTTTTTGTTTTCATTGGATTTATTCAAGATTTAACAGCAGCTACGTACGATGTTAAATAACTTGTAGAAATTTTATGATCATGTTATTCGTCTATTTTATAGTAGTATAACAATTATCTAATTATCAAATTAATAAAATCTTTATCGGCATAAGATAATAGACAAATGTTAGTTCTCTAAAAATGTTTGATAAACCAAGTGTTCACATTTAATTTTCGTATGCCCCATCAATGTTGAAAATTTACAAAATTTGTTTTGTTCAATGTATAATAATATTGCTTTAAAAATAATTTTTCGAAGAACCATGTCCTTAGAAAGAGGCGGATAAACAAATATGCAAATTTGTAGTTTTACATTTGTCTTTGGCATAATAAGATCAATCAAACTACAATCTGTGTATTTTTTTTAAGAGAAGTAACACTCAGGCAATTAATATGTCTATATATAATTGCGTTACTTTCTTTGGAAAGGGAATAGTTGAAGAAGTAAAGGTGGTGAAAGAAGAAAGCTTTCAACTCTGCAATTGCGCATTATGTTTGCTTTAGTGCAACATTGCAGCGCCTCTGGTGGTGAGTAGGCGCGTTATTTTTTTAAGCTTGAGTTTATATCCTTTATTTAATTATTTTACTTCGGTGGCGTTTGAATGCTATACCACCGAAGGAGGGCGCTGTGATAAATATTAGTTATGATCAGAGCGGATATTTATATGCACGAAAAAAGCAAATATTCGCATATAATATGTCTGAAAAATCACAAAATATGCTTTAAAAAATAAAAAATATGCATGAATAAAATATTATAAATCTCAACACAAAAATCTTGTTTAAAATGTATTTAGATTATACGAGGAATAAATATCAAAAAACTTCAAGTATTTTGATTTTATTTTGCTAATTCAATCTTAGCTTAGTTTTCAATTTCACAATTTGCAGAAATTATTAGGTGGTGCTTTACATTTTCTAAAGTGAATGATTTTCGCTTCTGGGTGTAAATATTTCCGTATAAAGAGAAACTGCGCTCAACATCACATGAGGTTGTAGGACAAAAGGCAAATCTTTCCAACACAGCTGGCGAAAGATTTTGAACGTATGGCTCGGTAGCTTCTTCGGCTTTATAACAAATATTGTAAATATCCAATATACTTTTAAAACCTTTGTTCCGTTTTAAAGTTCTCTCAAACTTTGCAGAAAAAATTTTATTTTCCTTGAATTATTTCAACGGCCCTAAATTTGGTGATTGGAGTTTTTTTATTCCAATCGTATGGCTCGCAAAATTTGATTTTATAAAAGCCAGTTCGTTTTTAATAATAACTTTCGAAAATTGCTGTTTTGAAGTATAAATTGCTTGCGCATCGTAATCTTCAAAACTGTTGATAATTCTTTTAACAGCATCAATATTACTGCAATAGTATAGAGATGCATTCAACCTGAACCACTTCTTTATCGGAATATTCGCGTTTATTAACGTTTCGCACAGCTCCATTGAAAACGTAGCTTTTGGTTCAATGTTATATTCAGAAATCAGTGCCTGGTTGGTATTTCCAGTGTTGTTGTTGTTTTAAAATGTTTTACAGAGAAAATTGCAGAATTTGCAATATAATATCGACTGATCTGCACGAAGGAAACTTAGCAGTCATTCTCACTATGAATGCTTTTAAGATCTCTTTTTCTTTTGGCATTGTTGCTTCGCTGGTATTGCCAGCGTAACATTTTTCACAAAAACATTATTATCATCCTAACAGCAGAACAACCACGGCGAATGACTTTATAGTGCATTTACACTTGTAATTTTCAAACTAGTTTATGATCATAAGCTAGTTTCATAAACCATACCGTTTACATCAGCATTTTTGACAGTTAAGTGGTTTATCTTTGACAAGTCATAAAACAGCTGACATTTTGTTTGTGTAAAATAATGTACTACTGTCAAAAATACTTGAAAAAATATTACTTTTGACATAAGTAACTTGTAAACAAAGTCAGTCAGCTGGGCTACTGCACACACCTTGTATATTTACACCATGAAAAATTTGTTTTTATTTTTGAGCAAATGTCAAATGTGTCCAGCGTTGCCAGAAAAATGTTGAAAAACAGAGTTGCATTAGCAAAAACTGGTTGTTTGTAACTAGTCTATCTCAAAAGCTAGTTACAAAACCTGTTTTTGATTTGTATGGATAAACAAGTTTCTCAAACTAGTTTATCACCATGAACATTTTATAACTAGTTTATGGCGTAGGTGTAAATGCACTATTAAACTACCAACCATACACTTTTTATGGCACACACGAGTTTTTGGCTAAAGATTGTTCGTGCATACGACATGTTTGCAAAGCCGCTTTTAATTACTATTATAGAAATATGTACGAAAATTAAAAAAAAAATGCAAATATGCTCCGAACGGTCAAATATGTGATAAGCATTTATATGCAAATATCCGCTCTGGTTATGATAGATAGAAGAAAACTACTAATTATCAGAAAGTGATGTTGTTTGAGTGGCAGCGTTTGGGAATCGAACCCGGAATACAAATACCAAGTGATGCTTAATGATCAAATGCGCTAACCATTTAAGCTAAAGCACCCTATATATATATATATAAGCTAATATAAATGCAAACAACATTTTTAAAGATTTCAAATAAGTATTCTCCAAAATATTCTTTGTTGAAAATGTCAATTAAAGAAATATGTAGTTTAGTAAAGTTGTTTTACATGAAGGTTAAAGTTCTAATCTAAACAATATGAACCAACATTTTCTCTCATGAAATTGAAACGATAAATTATAAATAAGTTTTAGCAGCATAGTGTTATAGCTTTTTTAAAAAGTTATACATATTTTACTTTACATATTCTG
Source organism: Bellardia pandia (assembly GCA_916048285.2). Lineage (NCBI taxonomy): Eukaryota > Metazoa > Arthropoda > Insecta > Diptera > Calliphoridae > Bellardia > Bellardia pandia. The sequence goes on from OU696533.1 coordinate 69,920,576, forward strand.
AATTTTTATAATTTAAACCACGGTGCACCTATGCTGCACTCAACTAAACCTCTGCTATAACCATGTAAGGTATTTTTAAAATCTGAATATCTTTTTGCAAAAATTGCAGTTTATTTTCATTTATGCCAGAAACAATTATTGATTTTACACTTTATGCATGTATGTATGCATATTCCCTGGTCCATTTTCATATACAGCCCAATCGTGAATAAAAATTCCGTGGGAATTTGTTCCCTTTTTATTTTTTAACATTGAATTTGAATAGGAAAAATGGGAAAAATGGAAAAAACTCCCGCGGAATTTTTATTCATGATTGGGCTGATAGTGTGTTTCTAAATATCAAAATATCTCAAAATTCGATATAATATGTTTGAGTTAATTTGGTTACGATTATTTACAATTTAAGATATAATCCAATCAGCGTTGCCGTTTTTGGTTATTTCTAACCAAAATTGGTTATTTTTTTTCTCAATGTATACATGTGTAGATTTTTTCTGTTTTGGTTATTTTTTTTACTGAAAATATGTACTATGTGAATTTACAAACATTTTTATTTTTTCTAATTAAAAAAATAAAAAGTCCAATCAGCAAAATTGTTGCATTGGCAACACCCATTAAATTACTTTAATATAACATAATCAACTCTGAGTGTAAAAAATTACAGTGCTGTGTAATGGCGGCATTTCATAAAGGAATTTAGTTACATATATGGTTTTGTTTAGTTTTGTTTGTGCTCGAAGTAAATGTAGTGAATTTTTGAAAATTATTTTTTAGTATTAGGAGTTGTGTTGTAAAATACGTTGTTTTATGTTTTTTTTTTTTGTTACCTTAAAGTACATATTATAGTTAAAATTACAAAAAATAAATAAATAAATTTGGTTATTTTTTTTTTTAATTTGGTTATTTTTTTCATAAATGTTGGTTACAAAAAATTTTTTCCTTGCCAACAGTGAATCCAATATTCTCCGGTTGTTTATGACAATACATATGTATGGATTTATGTATATATATATATATATATACATATACATACATTTTATACTATACCATATACCGTTTATGTATTTTAAATTATTAACCTTTTATTTAAATACGAAAATTATATAATATAGTATATAGATATAGATACATATATGTATGTACATATGTATGTGTAGATAGATGATGTCGTTTATTTTAAGTGTAACTAGTATTTGCATACAATTTCTAAATAGCAGTTACAGGTGAAAACAATTATGTTTTAACTGCCACAATGTTTTTAAAGGTATGATACTGTGTTCCAAATCCAACATAAATATTAGGAATGCAAGTTGGAAGTTGTATGCAACAAATAAATTGTTAACACCTGTATGATGTACATATCTATAAAAGACTTTCGTTCGATCAAACATTTAATCCGGCTACACGATGGTAAACAATTATTAAGAAATGTTTAAATAGAATATTCATTCTGAACATATTTATCATATAAGGATTTAGTAATTTACGATATAAATTCAAATATCTACGCAAAATGTAATGTAATTAGTCTGTTAATCTAGTTAATATACTAATTGTATAAGTTAGTTTGCAAATCAATATAACAACTTTTAAATTTCTCATAAGATGCCTCTCTTGTAAATTAACTGTTTCGAACATTAAGCTCTCGTCCAGCTGCTTAAATAAAAAAGAGATTTTACTTGAGGTAATGGAAGTTTTAATTTCGAAAACGTTAAGAGAATATTTTGATAGGTTGCAATTCTTATCCAGCTTAAGTTTGAGCTACATGCGAACGCCTAAACTTTTCAGCTGAATTTGTTGGCCTGCAAAATCTTGTTGAATGAGAGGTTTAGTATTAGTTGTAAGCGAACCTTTAAGCATGAAGCTAGCATGTATGTATGGGTCTGTATCTTTGAGATGCACAGAGACAGTGTTGCGCACATGTGTTTGATGATGTCAAACCAAGAAGTCGCAAAAGACCTGCCGTTAAACTTGTTTAGATACAAACTCACATATAAACACAACATTTAATGCTGGCTGTATGTTGTGAGATTTTGTACGAGTGTCTCTATTATGAAACCCAAGACGAAAAAACCCACAAACAACGTTTCAGGGAGATGTGAATTTTAAAGCATCAAACGTTAAAAACTCCTCGAACGTTTAACACACAATTAACGGACGGTTGGTTTGTTTGCTGTTCTAAGAAATTAAACGAAATAAACAATCAAGAATTGTTTAAACAACAACAACTCTCAAGCACACACAACGACATTATTCATATCGAACATTCTCACACAGATACAACAGTTCCTCCTGCAGAGTTTGACTGTGTGCGATGTTTAGTGTTGTTACATTTTGAACTCCGCTTGACAAACTTCAATTCCCGTTGCGTTAACTCAGTTGAGTTTTAACTACGGAATGGCTCTGTTGGCCCAAACAAGTGTAACGCATTAATATATTTTGGTTTAAAAAAAATTTGAGAAAATTTTTCCAAGTGAAATAAAGAATGAACAACAAAAAGTTTTCATAGCTACGAATCAAACACCGGTTTATAATTAACGCTCTGTTTTATTTAAAACTAAACACAAACGAGTCTAAAAAACAATAGAAAGAACTATTTGGCAGTACGAATAAGTGCGTTTATCAATCCATTAATAATTTTGTTAATAAAAAAATAAAACATATTTTTTAAAAGAAAAAAAAAAAACATAAAATAGCGAATAGATTTTTAATGGATATTTTAGCGGTATTTCATAAACAAACGGCAAACACTTAAAAAAGTGACTAAACAACTTCAAATCGAAATAAAAAATAATTGTAAATTATTTAACACATCCATTAGATACCTACTTGTGGCAAATGTTGGTGTGCGTTATGTTTAGCTAGAACACAATATATTATTCTTTCACAAAACAAACACCGGTATCAATACAAATCGTAATCATTGAGTTAATGAATTAAATACAAATTTTTTAAATGTGTGTGTGTGTGTTTTCTTTTTTTTGGTGAATGAATGATTAAAATCAAACACAATAAATACACAAACAAATTAGAATAACATAGATGTATGTACAACGTCATGTGAATTAGATTTGTGTGTTGGCGTTTCCTTTTCATTTTAATTTGTACGATCGAAATACTTATTGCTTGTGGAAATAGTAATTGTTATAACTGTAATAATTTTTAAACAAATGACAAAATATTGTGTGTTAGCAAGTAAGTGTTAAACTAATAGTAAACAAATAGTTAAACAAAATTTGTTGTAATTTAATACAAATTAAAAAGGAACAACTTTAAAATGTGTAAAATTGTGCAAAATATTTAAAAGAACTTTAATTTGCGTAAAATCCTGGCAACTCAAAGTATAAAATTGTTTGCAACGCATTTATCAAGCCAGTCTTGCCTGCCAGCCTGCCAGCCTGCCAGCCTGCTGCTTTCTAAAAGGACACTCGACTCACTGCCTATTTTCCCTTTTATTGTCGTCCTCATCGTCATCGTTTCCATCATCATCATCACCGACTTGAACATCAACAACGTCTGGCTTTGTTAACGTCTTTGTTTTGTTTCATTTTTATTTGTTGCTAGCAGCTTGCAACATTTAATGCCACAAGATGCATCTGCCGTTAACACATTTTTGGATAACTTTGACATTTACGTTGCTTGCGGGTAAGTTTAACTCACATATACATTCACACATACATAAATACATACAATCATATTTCGTACCCTTTGTTTTTGCATTTATGCAATGTTACAAAACATTTCGACAAATACATATTCCTACAGTTGTTGCAAATGCTAGGACGGACGGACAGACGAGCAAAACTTGTAATAAACCAACTTAAGTTATGGCATTGTTGTTGCTTTTGCTGTTTTTCTTTTTAACAATATTTCTTGAGTTTGTTTTTTGTCTTCTTGTGCAGACAAACAACACCTTGGCTTTTGTTGTTATTTCAACACAAAAAAAGACACAAAATTATGTGCTGCATGTGTAGCGTCTTTTAGGTGCTTTTTTTCGTCGCCAAAGTGAGTGTGTGTATTCGTTTGTTTCATTTAAGCCATTATATTGTCATTATTCTTTTTGTTAACCAAGTTAGTGGTAAATACAGTCTCTACTACTTTAGATTCAGCTGTATAATGATACGCTAAGTACTTGTACAACAACAACAACAACAACAACAACATGAACGCACATTAATTGTGTATGAATATGACCTTTTACAGTAGAATACATACCTACTTATATTTTAATGTATCTAAGGATGGATGTATGTTTAACCATAAGACCATACGTCGTCATTGTACGAGCAAATAAGCCAAGGGTCTGCACTTTTGCATTATTGTCTTCTTCATTATGAAAATATTTGTCAAAAACATTTAAATTCAAATTTAAATGTAGCTTTTACGGCTTTTGCAGAAAACTAACAAAACAAAACTCAAGCAACCTTTTACAAGAAACTTATGAACTGGGAAAAATTAAATAAAAATAAAATGATATTTATTAAATTGGACCTAAAATGTTTAACGTCAATTGTAAAAACAATGTTAGCCAAAGCTTCTAAAAAGGTTTCCAATCAAAAATAAATGTTTCATTTCATTTAAATTTTAAATAATTTCTAATTAAAAACAAGTATTTTATTTTATTTAACTTCATTTCCTTCCTCATGTGGTAATTATTTTTCTCTATTAGTAAAACAAATTTGAAAACGTAAAATGTTTGATTTAGGAAATGTAGGCAAATTTATGATTTTTGTGGCAACAAGTTGTAATGGGTTAACAATGTGAAACTATTTATTTTTATATTTAAGCATCTATGGGTAAATTAAATATTTTAAATAGGAAATTTTTGGACAATTTTAAAATTTATTTCAAAAAGTTTGGTCTAAATCTTTAAATTATGTGAGCAATATCTAAATCTCCTCCAATTCTTCCCAAGTTTTGTCCATTTGGTTTTAAGGTCGTTCAACCCTAATATACATCCATAGATTCTGAAACACCTAAAAGCTTTACCTGACACAATCTGCAACGTTATTGTAAAATGTTTGAATATTTGTTGGTTTTATTTAAAGTTTAGATAAAAAAGCTCAATAAACCAAACACAAACAAAAAAATAATAGACAAAAGTTCATGACATTTTTTTCGTTGACTTGACTTGTTTTTTGTGTGTGTGTGTTTGTTTTTTTACATTGTGGCACATACAAAATATTTTGCACATTTTTAAAAAAAAAAACGTTTTTGTTGCTGCTTGCTTTTGCTTTTTTTTTTGTTTTCTTATATTTGGGGTTTGTTAAAAATGCAGTAGATTTTATTGTTGTCATTGTTGTTATTATCCATAAAATACTGACATTTTAAACTATTATTTCTGCACTATGGGTAAAATAACATTAATATATGTATATGAATACATACATTTGTTACTCAAAAACTTTTTTATTTTGTTTTCAAATTATTTTCGCAAACAAAAAACTTTCAGGTGTTTTCTTTAAGAAGAACACAAGCTGCTTCCAACTTAAAAGAAAGTTTTATTATTTAGTCCCACGCAAATCAATCAATGTTACATAATTTTGTTTGCGTCAATTAGCATTAAAATAAAATAAAATAAAATAAAAATTTATTTGGCAATTTCTAGAGCAATGGAATGAAATTTCTGGTTTTTCGTTTCATTCTTCTAGGAATTACAAGAGAGTCTTTTAAGACTTTTTAAAGAACGTGGAAAGAACTTTTTACATCATTTTTTATTTTACTTTACATAAAATTTAGTTTATTTGTTATTCTTATAAACTTTCTTGTTAGTAAAATTATAAAAAGAAAATTCAAAGTAAAGTACTATAAAAATTCTTAGGATTTTTTAACTTAAACAAATTTTAATTTTATTTTATAAAATTTTTAAAATTTTTTAATCGAAGTTCACTTCAAGTTAAATATACAATTTATTTGAAAGCAAATTGTACCCACTACTATTTATTTTTGTATATTTTTGTTATATGCTTTACATTAGCCTTCCATTTGTTAAAATGATTGGCTAGATTTAGTTTTATGAATCCACGAAAATTTTCGGTACATTTTAGTTACTTAAGTGGGCTATCCGGTGATAGTAACGTAGATAGCATGGTTAGGGCGGGTAAAGATAGAGGGTTAATTACATCTAAATCCTCATCGTGGTCTTCTTCACCTGTTTTCTTTTTTAGTTTTAATTTGATTTCTTTAATATTATTAATCGACACTACTATATAATTCAGCTACCTTAATTTAAATCATTTTGTGACTGGTTTAGTCGACCTATAAGGAGAAAAGAACACCCCCCACTTTCACTGAGCACGGCTGGTTTTGATAGGTAGCAAGGACTCCGAAATGGTACGACTCTTTGCGACCGTTACATAAATATTAGCCTTCCAACGGAAGGCTAATGTAAAACATATAACAAAAATATACAAAAAAATAAATGTACATTTTATTTTCAAATAAATTGTATATTTAACTTGAAGTGAACTTCGATTAAAAAATGTTAAAAATTTTACAATTAATACTCGCAAGAGGAATAATTCTCATTTAATTTTATATAATATTAAAGATTTCAACGCGAGATAAATCTACAGTAGTGTTCAAACAAAATCCTTACATTTTTGTGGGATCTAGAAATAGATATATTTTTAGAATTTTTCATTAAATATGATAGATAATTTATAACATCTATATAATTATATAATAATTAAAATATAATTTTATTAACATCATTAAAATGTCATGAAAATGAATGATTTTAAAAACAAGTAAGAATGTATAGACGGTCAAGCCCGTCCACATAATACCCTACATCGACTACGCGAGCAAATGGACCCATAGTAGCGTGACTTCTGTGCATATACAAATTATTTGCATTCAATTTTACCTCGAGGGTCTTATATTGGAGCTATGACTAATTATGAACCGATCAGTATAAAATCAGATGTTACGAATTCTTTATATATGAAACTTATTTGTGTTGGATTTTATTTGGATACCAACATTTTGGAGAGATTTATGGTCGTTAAATTGATTTTCGAAAGTGCGCCTTATGTGAGAGCTGTGACTAATTAAGGACCGATCATCATAAACTTGGACCGAATGATTTGTGTATATACAAGGTGGCGCAAAAGTAATCCTCCTATCAGAAAATGCTATAAATTTTGCGAGGCCCCTAATGTCAGTTCTGTTCTGACATTTGTGTAGTAAACACATGCGAAATACACGCTAATAAACAATGTTACGATACACTGCTCCAGAACGCGGAATATTGCTGACAGAACTGACATAAGGGGCCTCGCAAAATTTATAGCATTTTCTGATAGGAGTATTACTTTTGCGCCATCTTGTATGAAACATATTTGTGTTGAATAATATTTGGATACTAAAATTTTCATGAGTGTCATGCTTTTAAAATGATTTTCGGAAGTGGGGAACTATGGTCAATCATGGACCGATCTGCACAAAATTTGTAGGTGTAATTAGGCTACATGTACAACTTATTTGTGCCGAAATATGTTTAGATACGTGCATAAATCAAACCGATAAGCCCCTATTTCGGGAGTACATTTGTATGGGGGCTAGGTTAAATAATGGACCGATTTCAACCAAATTCAATCCCAACCGTCATTTTCTTATACTAAATTTTATCGGAATATATTTAAAATTGCGACGGTATTCTGCATAGAAGGTTGGATTCGTTTAATTGATTCAGAAAGCGATTCTGAGTCGATCGATATATTTTAAGGTTGTTGTTAGTCTAATATTTTTTAACGTTAAAAACATTAGCACAAATCCAATATACCCTATACCCACTATGGTGGTGTAGCATGTAAAAATTAAGCCAAACTATACGATCAGTAAAATCTCTGAGTTAAATTAATTTGCTTATTCCCCCTAAACAATAAATAAATATTTAATCAGATGTTAGTATTGCAAATGTATTCATACTCGTATTACTATTTATTGCAGTTAAATATATAATTCCAAAATAATCTAATTAAAATTAGGGCCAACTTCAAGTTAAGTTTTTAATGTTAATGGGGATAAGTAAGTAAGCAGCATATAAAGTTCTACTAAGTATGTATGTATAACACTTAATATGGAGTTTATCTATTTAGATTTTAAATAGTTTTTATTTTGCCCATTGTGCATAATTACTGTATTTCAATTCGTTTTTTATGCTGCTTTAAAAACATTTATCGAGTTCAATTTTTTTCTTCTGTCTTTTTTACAAACAAATATTATTGGCAATAAAATGCAATTGGCAAAGTTATGTGCTGATTTTTTCTTTTGCCGCTTAGCTAACTCAACTGCTGCTGCAATAACTACATAAGTATTTATAATATTGTACATACATACGAGTATATATGTACATATAGTATCTATTTATGCATGTGTGTTTGTAAACGACAAACGTAGATACAAATACATAAATAGCTAAATACATTTTAAAACATATTGATGGTATTAGCTTCTATACACATACATACATACATATATGTACATTTATGTTTATTTAAGTAAAGGTATGTGTACTCGTACATACATACATACATATATAGACTGTGTAGTTTTAGTTGTACGTTTTATGCTCGTAGGACCATTTGTTTGTTTGATTATTCGTTGGATCCATTGAAATCATGGCTGGTAGCATCATGATACTCCTCTTATGGTGCTAAAAACAGACACCTTGTGTAGAATTATGATATTCTACGAGTATTTTTTTTTTCTATTTTGCAGTTGTTGCCGTGTGGAAAATATATTTATATTGGAAACAAAAAATGGAAAAACATACATATATTAAAAAGCTAACTTTATCTGTTTGTATAGTTTTGAAAATGTGTTTTTTTTTATTTGTTATTCGGTTCGCCTGTATGAAAAATCCATTGAAAATGTCACTGGTTGTGATTTATTGGAAAATATGTTCACCTAATTTAATGTCATACATAAATAATGTGAAATAATACTTCTACTACAAAAACATTTGTTAAATAGTGTTAAATTATCGTAAAATATAATAATGCGAGTATTTTATTGACAATTTTAAACACATACATACATATTAACATATGATTTAATACGAGTATATGCCTATATGGATACAAATGAAATTATTTAAAGTTTTAAAAACATTTTTCTAGATTTTTAAATTGTTTTGATTGTTGTAATTGTTGACATGTAACAAAATTTTAATTTAAAACTAATATTACATTGAAAGAGACCTATTGTATTGAAAAAAGTTCAAGTCTAGGGACATTTAAATTAAAACCAGTTTAAGTTTATGTTGTTTTTTTTCGTTATTAATTTCGTTAAATTTTATACATAATACTTTTTTAAACAAATTCCTGCATTTGTTTTCATGATGGCCCCTATTGTTTAGATATACAACCATATAAATATTCTTTGTGTATGGATTTTTTCGTTGTATATTTTCACATTTAATAATAGTTATTTACATTTGTGAGTTTTTATTTAGTCCTTGGTATTTGGAGATTAATATGTTTAAACTATAAATTTAATTTTATGCTTATTTATGTGTTTTAAATAGTAGAAATAAACACTAATTAAATAATGTATTATTTTTAAAAAAGTTTGATTGTTTTTTTTTGTTGGTATTTCTTTTCTTTGTGGGTTAGTTAGTCACTTTTATTTAATTTAGTTTTATTTGATAATTTTATCTTTGTAATATTAATAAAATTATTTTTTAACCCATGTTGAACAAGCAAAAAATTGCTAAAATACTGTTTAGTAAATATTTTATGGATTTAAAATGACGGTCTGAGCTTTTTTTCGAGTGTGATTATATTAGACATTGTCATGAGCACAAAAATTAACGTGTCCCTGAAATTTATTAGAACTTGCCAACCGGTTCTTGAAAGGCCAGGATATAGAGTTTTTTTAAAAATCCGTTTTCAAGGCTCTGGTCTAACTTTTCACAACATCTCATTTTCATTTGTATTTCTAATAAAATCTATAATTATGGTTATAAAGCCCATATCTCGTAAACTATGTTCCGTATATAGACAATATACATTTTTATATACGAGTATTAAATGAAATGTAATACCAATAGGCATTTATAAATATAACTCATGTTGGAAATTTAGATCGAAAATGCAAATATTAGTTGGATACACGAGAATCCGGTTTGTTTTTGTTTCGAAATATTATCTTTTCTATCAAGGTGAAGGGTGCATTAGATTCATCTTAGCCGAATATAGAATTCTGACATTTATTTTTAATATTATTTTAGAGAAATAAAAAAAAAATAGAAAAAAACAAACCCACACGCGATTAAAATATTTAATATCGATGGTCACAAGTAGAAAGACCCTGACTCAAATAATTGCAACTTTACAGAAGAAGTAAAAATATAATAGAAACTGTAATATTCAACGAGTTAGGGCTTTTCTACTTGTGACCATCGATATGTAATTATGTATGTTTGATTCTATTTTCTGAAATCCATGACAAATCGTTAATTTATGGACACACTCGTAAATAGACACAGATGAGAGACTTTCTAGAGAACTAAACGTGTAATGAAGCTATAAGCTGGCCATAAAGGGTTAATATATTCTTCATTTAATTAACAAATATTTTATAGCTTAATATCATTATGTTTATTATGTTGTTGTTGTAGCTGTTTTGGCCGTGTTAATATTATTATTATTAGTTTATACTGTCGTATGTATACCCAGTCACTCACTCCCATGCACGAGAGTCTGTTTGTATTATAGTTCAAATATTTTATAGTGTTTATTGTTTTTTTTTTGTATTACTGTTGTTGTTGATTTTGTTAGCTGTTGGCTGTTTTAGTTGAAGTTTGTTTGTCGTTGTATTTTGTTGTTTCTTAGTCTCAAAAATGTTGTGTTGGTCGTTTAGCTGTCAGACATGGTGGCACTAATGAAAATTTACCTACTACAGATACAGAAATGTTAATATGTACATACATACATAGTTATAACTTTACTACAAATATGCATTTGAATAATAATAATAATAAAAAAAAACAACCGAAAAAGCCAACAACATTTTGTTGCTAATAAACAAATAAGATACAGCTACATGGACTAACAGATACAAAATGAAATAAGTAAAATAAAGTTAAATGAAATAAAACCTGTTAACCTTTATTGGCAATTATCATGCTGAGAACTTTATTTCTTTGTTTTCTAAGAACAAACTAACAAACAGCAACATTTTCATATTCGAACACCAGCAGCAGTAGCAGCAGCAGCAACTGGAAGAAAATATCTTAGGGAACTTGGTGGTAAGGTCGGTCGCTTGTCATAAGCCCAGCGGGAAAAAGATGCTGTAAAGAGGCCTTCTAGAGGGCCTTCTTTGCAGTCACATGGACTTCGCATTGCCAAATCGTTTCAATTTTACATGGCCTTGCTACTGGTTACATGCCTGCTAGAAAACCTTCTGAGTAGGGCAATTGGAAGGTCTACTAAGTAATGGCTCATGCAAGGCGTAATTAAAGGTCTGCTAAATTAATAATAACATTGAGGAAAGTAAATTAATTAAAAAAAAATCACATTTATTTATATAAATTACTTTACACCACAAACGTTCATAAAATACTAAATTTATAATAAAATGATTAAAGATTTTATTACTCGTATAACAAAATTAACAAATTAATGTTTGTTATTGTAGTGACGATATACAGCAATAATTGCAAAACCATTCGTGTTTGCTATTGAAATCATGATATGTTGACATTCTTTTGAAATGCAATTATAAATGTGTATGAAACGCCTTCTAGCAAGCCTTCTGAGAGAAGTCATAGTGGATTGAGTATCGATTATTTTGGAATGTGTAAACAGGTCTTCTATAAGGCCTGCAAATGGGCGCACTTGCAGTTTTTTCCGCTGCGAAGTGGCCAGCCATCAACAATGAAAACATTGTGTGTATGTATGTATGTGTGTGTGTGTTTGTGTGCAACACAATTTAGTTAATTTAAATTAATTTATTAACTTAAATCTACAAAAATGCCACGAAAGAAACAAACAAACAATCAGACAACAAAAAGTCTCACAGATAAATAAATTAATAAACTATTTCAGTTTTTTAAATCAGACTATTTTAATAACTGCTTAATTAAATCATTTTTCTTTGTGTTTAAAGAAATTTGTGGGAATTTTTCGTTTGTTTTGTTGGTTTTACTTTGTTGTTAGTCAAATCACATGAACTTAATGAGAATCGCTGGTCATTCGTAGCCACACAAACTAATAACCGTAATAAAATGTTCAGATTTATTGAATTGTTTTCAGATTTTTTGTTTTTTGTAACTGAATTGTTATGTTGTCAGTGCCAATGCCAGTTAGTCACTCAGTGTAGGTTTTCAAGAAAAAGATTGTAAAATTTTGATTACACTTCAACACTACACAGAAAAAAATAAAAATGAGTTTCAATTAAAATATTTGTGGAATCAATTAAAAATTTAATTGAAATCGGACCTGTAAACAAAATGATATTATCAATTAAAAAAAAAGTTTGAGATTTAATTGAAAATATCAGAAAAATCAGAAAAAGTAATTGAATCAATTAAAATTTAGATTGAAAATTATTTTAAAATCAATTAAAGGTTTAATTGAAAAAAATATGATTTTTTTTGTGTAGGCATTTCAGAATATTTAAGCTTAACACTGAAATATGTACATATTTTAATTTGCGATGATTATGTTTTGTTTTTTTGTTTTAAATAAAATATCTAGGAATTAACATTGGAATTGAAGATGCCAAATTCAAAAATAATATATTTTCAAGCTTTTTGTTTTGAATCAAATGAAAGTAAAAATTAGCTGGTTTTCTAAAATAAAAAAATGGTATATATCCTTAATAAAAAGTTAATTTTATCTGAACCGCATACATGTTAAATAAAAAATCCCCCACAACTCTATGCCTGATGCTTCGACTGTCTGGAGTCTCTGTTTTTTCTACAGCATGTGTCAGTAGTATCTAGTGGAATGTCAGTAGTGTACATATGACTTGAATAAATCTATTCATAGGCTGATGTGATAACAATTATAAAAAAATTACATTAATTAAAGAATTTTTATCTTTGAGGTGTGTTTTTTGTTTGTATTAAAAATAGCAACACGTTGAAAAAGAAACAACAGTCTTTCAACCATTCGAATACTCTGTTGAAGTCGTTGCCACATGCAGCAAGTTTTTTTGCTCGTATCTATATGCGAATAACTAATTGACATGAAACTTAATTACTGCTTAAACAAACAGTCAACTAAAGCTAAAGTCCAAGCTAAAAAAAAGTAGAAAAAACTTGTACTTTATGCGTACAAGATTGCAAAGAATATTAAATGAATAGAATAGAATAATATTCCTACATATGTATGTATGTATGTATATGGCGAGAGAGAAGAACAAAACAAGAAACAAAGTCTTAATATTCTGTGTGCCACATATTGTATGAATATCTACATATTTAGATAGTTAGATACATACATACATACATACAAATATATGTATGTGTATAAAGGTATTGGTTATAAAAAGGATTAAATGCTAATCCAATAATTAACTTAAAGCCCTGGTATAATTTTCGTACAAATACAGTATACAACATAAATATTTATGTAAAAGAAAACTAAAGTAAGTTTTTGTTTTAAGAAACTACCACTTGTTTTCTAAACACAAAACCAGTAAAAGAAAAAAAAAAGCAAAACTCTACTGACCTGTAGTTACATTTAATGTAGTCAATGTGTATAGTAGTTTTACAAACCCAGCAGTTTTAATGGTGACAATGTAATCCTTGTGGATGAATTTTTTCATTAACATTTAGTTACTTGAATGCAACAATTTATATGTACAAGGTGGCGCAAAAGTAATCCTGCGATCAGAAAATGCTATAAATTTTGAGAGGCCCCTTTTGCTGACTATTTATTTGATCAATAATCGGTCGGTGACAGCAAAAAAAAATCGGAAGTTTACTTTTGTGCCACCTTGTATATATTTTGAGACATAATGTTGAAATAAATCAATAGATTACTTTAGACATCCAAATTAATATAGTGTAGAGTCAATTGTCCCTTTAGTGTATAATTAATCTCTTGCAGAATCATTTTTCTCTCATGTAGGGCCTCCTAGGACCCGAGCACATATAAATAGTGAATCAAATAACCAGCAGTGTGTCCAATTGCTATGTAAAATTACTAGTTTGAGGACACTTACAAGAATTTCTGGGTATATACACATGTACATACATACATATATATGTAGTACCTACATATGTATGTGTGTTCTTTATAGTGACAAGGAATTTTCGTTGTAAATGGATGGTATTACTTAAGTTACTGGAATAGCAAATATCTGGTAATTGTGACACTTTTACTTACATATTCTTACTGTATGTTGTAGTAAATTATTGTCATGTGTGTAAATGTTTAAGAAACACAAACGCAAAAATTAAACTTTTGAGCCAAAATACTTATTTGAAAGTTTTTAGTAACGGCTAATAAAATATTAAATTTATAAGCCAAAAAAAAAAAACAAGAAAACAAAAAACAGTTTAACTAAATTTTTTTTGCAAATTCACTTCCGTTGTAAGAGAATCTGTCTGTGTGCAGGTAAAATACACAAGTATGTTGTGTTGTCTAATTTTACACAATCACTGTACGGCAACGTGCGAGTACATATTTGCATGTGTGTCTGTTTGTGGCAGTGGCAGCTTTGTCAAGTCTTTTTTTCAGCTGTTTTTTGTTCATGTTAAGAGACACATTTTTATAATAAGTTTTTGTTGCAAACTCTTTTTATTAAATAAATTTCAGAATAAATATTTTGTACATACAATGTGTATGAAAATTTGCCAACAAAGTGATTTTTCCTGTTTGCCAGCCAATACGTATGTATGAACATACAAGCAATATAATATAAAAATATAAAAATTTACTTGCTGAAAAATTACAGTTTAACAGTTTTAATATGAAATTTTTGAAATTTGTACAACATATTCCTTATTCGTTATTTTTTTTATTATTTAAAGACTCGTTGTTCATACTGCGTTTAAGTTTTGAAAACACAACATATTGGCAACCAGTTTTGGGTTCAAAGAGAAAACTTTGGTAAAATTCATTTAAAACGAAAAGTTTGCACAAAATTTAAGTACCAACATTTTTACAAAAAAAAAAAAAAAAAACAAATGATTAAAGAAAAGTGAAAAAGAAGTTGAACATTTTAAGGTGTTGGCAGTAAAATATTCAACACAATAAATGCTACTAGCGCAGATACACACACACACACACACACACACACATTAAAATACACTTCATAAAAGTTAAATAACAAAATTTGAATATTTATGTTTGTAAAATTAAAAAACTTAAGCATAGAAATTTATTTGAAAGGGATTTTTCTATGACAAGAAAGTTACACCTAAAAATTAAACATTTTATTTTCGTTCTTTCTTTTTATTTTCTCCATATGAACAGCATTTTATTATTGTATATTACTTGGTATGAGAATTATTTGTAATAAAAAGTAAAAGTGTTTAATTAGTTACAATTATGTCTTAACAGAAAATTACCTGTTTTTAATTCAAAACTGCTCATAACATGTATCTGAGTAAATAAATTCAAGTCAATTAGTGCCAGTTTTAAATGAAACCAACTGACATTTATTATTTAAATGTTGACCTAAAACAAGTTGATTTTAAAATAAATATTTTGGGTGTTTCCTATGGGAGTTTTCTTTGCAGTTGAAATATTGATATATATTTGAGGGAAAAAGCGAAAAATATATGAACATAACCTACATAAATTATTCGTTACTCATATAGATAAACATATGTATGTATGTATGTATGTATTTCAGCTTTCCTGGAAGTTTGTGTATGTGCTTCAAATCTAATAAAGTTATAAATTTAAAATTATCATATGAATTGGTTAATGAATAATGAATTTGATTGATAAACTTAGATTAACATACATTGCAAAAATGTATTAAAATCTTCTAGACAAGGCTTCATTTAGGAGGGAAACAAGTGCGGAAATGAATTTAAATAATTATGATTTAGTTTTGAAAAAAAGATTCAAAATAACTAATAAAAATTAAAAACTTAACTTTGTTGGTTAACATTTTAATTTCAAATATTACCACTGACCCTATCAATAATTTATTAATAGTTGTATTCTGCATTGTGTAACACATGTAGCAGTAATTTCCATGTCACGTGGAGCACTTCACATAGATTTCCAGATAAATTTTGCTCAGCGTACACCAACTTTTAATTAAATTTAAAATGTTTTTAAAAAATCAACAGCTTTTTAATTGCTTTCTTGAATAATATGCCAAAACATATGTAATCTGCTGAATTCTGTTTTATTTTATAATTGCTGATGCCCCTGTTAGATGCTTCGGGATCGGGTAAATATTGCTTTATGACCTGATGTAATTATTGAAATAGAAATTCGTCATTGTAAAAACTTCAGACATCGTGAAAACTTAATCAAGGTTTATTTATCAGCTCGTATTCATTAAAATTTATTTTTATACTTTTTCAATGTAGACTGCAACATGTTAGAATATTGCATTCGGCTGTGTCGAATGCAGTAATGAAAAATAAAACCTATTGAAAATGTAGCATATGTAAACAACATCTTATCACATGCTACTGAACGCGAAAGCGGCAATAGCTGCAACAGCATGATGACAGTTACACAACTATTAGGTAATGTTGCAATGACATAGCGTGACAATGATATGAAACAACACAGTAGAGCACGAAATGTTTGAGTATAGCATTTTTTTTTATTTTTTTGATAACAATATCTAATCAATTTATGAATGAAACCGTTTTCATCTCAATGCTTATTTACGTTACTAATTTTTTT
The DNA here is from genome assembly GCA_916048285.2 of Bellardia pandia. Lineage (NCBI taxonomy): Eukaryota > Metazoa > Arthropoda > Insecta > Diptera > Calliphoridae > Bellardia > Bellardia pandia. Next base: position 69,937,414 of record OU696533.1, read on the forward strand.
TGCAACTATTTTCACAAGTTCACAAGTATGTTTGATTAATTTATTTCACCAAAAGTGAAATTTTTTTTCCAGTGTAAAGTAAAAATTTCAATAATAATTAAATTTGTTTCGTTGCATGTGTGTAAATATCTCGTACCTATACAGGTAGTTGGAAAACTTGGGGCAAAAATTTGTTTTAATACTTTTACACTCAAAACTACTTGTGCACACATGCTGTAGACTTCTATAAAAACATACGAGTACATGTGGTTTTTTTTGGGTAAATCAAACATATTTCATTGTGGTTAATACCACAAAACAACAATAACAAAATATGTAAAGGTTTTGATATGTAAATTACAGTAGAAAGGTAAAAGGCAAAACCCCAACGAAGGAAAGAGAAGCGCATATGATCTTACAGAAATGTTAAAGCGCAAATTATTTGCTGTGTGTACATAACTAAATACATACGAGTATGTAAAGTACGAATCGTATATTTTTAATGCAGGTAATTTAATGTTTGTACGAGTATAAAGTATTAAATGATTGACAATTAGGTTTCTTTGCATTGCGTCTGCGTTTCCATCTGTTAATTACACTGTACTATAATTCAAATATTGATGTATGATCGTCAGCATCGTCATCCTCACAATTGGCCATCAATATCAGCATGATTATGATGTTGGCAGTTTTCTTTAGTATTTTTTTGTTGTTGTGTGTTTTAGTTTGATTTTTCTGTTTAATGATTATTTGCCTTGCCTGAGTTACTGATTGCCTTGCCTGCATGCCTGCATTTAGACATCAATACTTGCCCGTACGTACTACTCATTCATTTACTCACTCACTCACTGACTAATGCGAACGTTTTACATATTCATTGTTACATCTTAATGAGTAAATATTGTGCGGCACAATAATTTTAAATCAAAATAATCAAGTCCATAGATATATTTTCATATTGTGTGTGTTTTCTCTCTCTCTCTCTCTCTCTCTCTCAATTTAACCATTAAAATGTGTTATTATTGGCCATCATTTAACGGTGTTTTTTAATAATATGTGCACATGAAAACTTATGAGTTTTTCATATAAATATAAATATACATAAACATAAACATGTGTATCTGTTTAGTGCATATAAATACTTATGAATATGCTGTATGACCGTGGTGATGAAAATGAAAAAAAAAAAATTCCATAAATTACAGAAAATTTCAACACATGCAAATAAAAATAACATATAATATTTTGTTGAATGTTTGTTGGCAGCTGCCCCTCAAAGCCCGAGTCTGAATGATTGTAGATTGAGCTGTGGCCGCTTGAATTATGACTACGATTATGTTGTTGTTGCCATTTGTTTCTTCACCTTTTTCTTTGCCACTAATTGTCGGTACATATTTATTTTAATAAATTTTATAGTGTTTTTTGCACAATTTATTTTTCGTTTAAAATAAATTTATATGGTGAAAAATTATGCTGTTACTTTTTAACTACTTTAACAGCGAATTATACTTAAAAATCAATTTTGACATGTTGTTGCTTCATGTTTTATCACACGCGAAATATTGCCACCATTTTAAGCAACAATATTTATTTATTTTTTTTTTGTTTTGTTTTGTTTGGGGCAAAATGAAAGTTTCAATTTCAATGTGTTGCATTTTGTTGTTGGGGTTTGTATCTTTCCATCACAATAAGGGCAACAAATTACAGGCAATTTTGGAATATTTTTTTTAGCACTTAAAATAAATGATGATTTTGTTCTACTTTTCACACGTTGTTGAGTATTGATGCTTCTTTGAGCTGTTTTTTGTTTTGTTGTGCAATTTACAAAATAGTCCATAATTTTTAGCTGAGAAAGTGAGGTTCACATTTAAGATTTGCTTGTATGATGCTAATTTTCGGTTATCTAAATTTCAATGCCTGAAACCATTAAATTTTAAGAACTTAATTTTGAAAACTATTATTATAAACTATTATTTGTATGCATATATTTAAATTTTGATTTTACAGGGTGGCGCAAAAGTAATCCTCCTATCAGAAAAAGCTATAAATTTTGCGAGGCCCCTAATGTCAGTTCTGTTTTGACATTTGTTTAGTAAACACATGCGAAATACACGTTAATAAATAATGTTACGCTACACTGCTCCAGAACGCGGAATATTGCAGAACTCACATTAGGGGCCAATCGCAAAATTTATAGCATTTTCCTGATAGGAGGATTAGTTATAGTGCGCCACCCTGTATAATGCAGTTTTTTTAAATATACGATAGTATATATTGTTAAATAACATTTTCGTTTGATTAAAAATTAGTAATTTGTTTGCTGACTTTTTGGTATTGCGTTTCTTTTTTAAGAAAAAAAAAACACTAAATAAATATTAATAAAACTAATATGAAAAACTCTCTGTAAGATAAACTTTGCCATAGGATTTCTCAAGTTTCAAATTTCATCTTTCTCATACATACGATGTGTATGTACATATGTACATATATTGTATCTTTGTAAATATTATAGGATTTGCATTAAGATCTCAAGTTTAAAAAGTTAAATGAAAACATAATTATTTAACCTCTAATACTTGTATGTTGTGTAAATACGTTTGGAACTGCTTTAAAATCAAGAAACACAAGTTACTATAAGGCCGGAAGTAAAAACAAACTTTAAATTACTACTTGTATTTTTCGTATCTACTATAAACTACAATATAGAATTATTGTTAAGGAAATATTTATAGTTATAAATACGTATATAAATATATGTATGTATGTACTCGTATATCAGTGCAGTTGTATAAATTTCCTGTTTCCACTTGTCTCACATAGTTAACCCATTAAATATGATATTAACCTTTAATTTACAAAATATAAACTTTAACTTTCTTATAAATAAGTTTGTTTATTGTTGTGTTGTTGGTTTTTTGAGAGAACTGTGTCTTAATTCCCAAGACCTTAAAACATGTTTAAAATAAATTTTAAAATTCTTTTAACATGTGTAACTGTATGAGTGTTGCTGTTGAGTGTATGACAATCAGTATGCATGTGTTATAGGTTTTTATTTCATTAATTAATTAATTAATTAATTAAAATCGTAAAGAAAGAAAACAAATGCCATACCTGCAACTCACTTATTGATGTTAATTGTTGTTCAATCATCATTATTATTATGTATTTTGTTTTTTATCCGACAATAAAATTACTCTTATTTTTTGTTTATTTTGTTTTTTTTTATTAATTTTATTTATCATTTGGCTTTTGTGCGCGTGTGTGTGTGTAAGTAAAACGGTTTCATTTGCAATAGTTAAACTCATTTACAGCAGCATCATCAATTGTATGCAGTGTATGTACAATGTTATAAACAATATTAGTTTATTTGCGTGTGTGTGTGTGTGTGTGTGTGTGTGTTAAATGATTTTAATTGATAAATAAAAATTCATTTTTAATTTACACTTTGGTTAATCATACAACAACAGCAGCAACAGCAAATATTACAGCAACTAACCACGGGAAGAATTACCCACCAACAGACAGACACACAATACGAATACACATGTATTATGTGCATGCAAAGTTATAGCTATTAGTGAGTGTGTGTATTTGCGTATGTACGTTGCCATTAATGTGGTTGCAGGTAAAATGTAGTGGTATTTGTAATAATTTTTGTTGCAAAAACTTATCAACGGTAATTTATGACTTCCTTTTTTGTTATTAATACATGTGAACACACATTCATTTAAACATAATATTCGCATAATCATACACATACACAGATATATGGATACATTCATACACACTGTGTTGTAATTTTTTAAACATACCGGTAATACAACTTACGGTTATTGCTACATACTACATATATGTATGTGTGTAATCAATTACAAGGTGGCGCAAAAGTAATCCTTCTATCAGAAAATGCTATAAAAGGCCCCTAATGTCAGTTCTGTTTTGACATTTGTGTAGTAAACACATGCGAAATACACGTTAATAAACAATGTTACGCTACACTGCTCGAGAACGCGGAATATTGCTGACTATTTATTTGACCAATAATCGGTCGGTGACAGCCAAAAAACATCGGAAGTTTACTTTTGCGCCTCCTTGTACATACATACATACAATTGCACATACGTAAATACAAATAAAGCACACTTAAAGAAATTGTTTTGCTTAAACATGCGCATGATCCTGATATTTTATTAGATCGCCACTCTTCCTTTTGATACCTCTTCGATATCCAAAACTGTTCAATATTGATGTTTGCAAACCTCTTTTCATAGTGAGATAGAACTTTCATTCCAACTTTCATTCAATATTGTATTTTTTCGGCTGTGATTGTATTAAAACATACTTTGTCTTGTAATTTTATGAGTAATATAGTTACATACAAATATTTATGTGTGCACAGTGCAACTTCGACAATCCGAACACATATAGTTTTAGGGTCGATCGGATTAACGAGTTGTCCGGACTATAGTAAGTGAAAATATTGAAATAATCTAAGTGAATTTAATTGTATGTACATATATGCATTGTACTATGATTTATTAAAAAACCATGAACTATAATATTTAATTACATATTATATTAAATTATTCAAATAAGTAATTATAGGTATTCGAAATAAATTGTTTTATCTTCTCCTTATTTTTTTTAATGTCGCAAATCGTTGATTTAGGAACATGGAAATTTTCGGCAACCTACCCAATAGTTTTTCCCTCATCAAGACTTTGTAAAATATCACACTTTTCCTTTAAGGTTAGTGTTTTATGTTTCTGTTTATTATTTAAAAACATGACAGTTGGAATGGAATTAGACAAACACGCTTGCGAAAGATTGAACCGAAACTGAAGTAATGATAGTGCAAAATGTAAATCAAAGTATGAATAACAAAACATGCGAGTAAAAAACGGGAAACCCCTGAATTTTAATACTTATTCATGCATAAAAAAAGTTGTCCGGATTGTAGAGGTAAAAATTTTAAATTGTCCGAAATGTAGAAGCGTCCGAATTATTGAAGTGACCGGACTGGCGCATGTCCGGACTGTCGAAGTTGTACATATGAAATTAAAAAATTAACAAGAAACATGCAAAATTCATTTCTACCTAAATCGTGATTAATATATTCGGGTATGTACAATATTTCTAACAAATTTTGTTTGCTGGTACATACAAATGTGTGTAAATATTATTGTTGCTACAGAATTTGATGTTGTTGTTCAATGCAGTAAAACAATATATATTGCTATTGCTTGCAATTCATTTATAAAATCATGCATGTATGTAAACGAAAAATTTTTTAAAAACAACTTCCTAAACCATGGAGAAAAATTATAATCGTAGAAAGATAAAGAGTAAAATGAAGTGATATTTTGGAAGAAAAACATCTTCCACTTGGCCAGTCATAAAAATTGTGAATGTGCCACTGTGTGTTTGAGTTTGTTTATTTTGATTTAGGCCCTTGTAAAAAGTTTAAAGCGCTAATGATATACACTGGCTTATAATACACTGAAAACCTGCGTATACACAAAATCACACACACAGACACACACGGAAAAAGAGGTCGTTAGCAGCACAGGAAGCAATCAATGTCGACGTCATCATTATTATTATTATTATTATCATTATTATCGTCATCAGCTTCTTCTGCTTCTCATATTAACTTGGCCAAAATAAACTGTGCAACAACCACAGCAGGGCCCAACAATACCAACAGCACAAAAAAGAAGGAAATTAAAGGAAATTGAAAAAAAAATCTCATATCAAAAAATCACTGCAACTCCTTATATCATCATCATGAAAACCAAAAAAAAAAAACCAAAACAACATTGTGGAGTAACAGCAGTAACTTGCACAAGTAACTTTAGACTCTTACACACATACAGAAACAACCGGCCAGCTAAAGCATGTGTTAACTTTAGTATTTTGTTTTTTTTTGTCTTTTATTCTCTACTTTTGTCTGTCTGTTCGCTGTTGTCTGATTTTTTGTGTGTTTTTTATGAAATACTATGGTTTAAACCGAGATCCAAGAAAAAAACAAACTCCCATCAATATACTCTGCTAAAAGAATCCTGCAAAATTAAAAAAAAAAACAACTAAAAACATCAATGAACGTCTAAACCAGAATTGAAGCTAAAAAGTAGAAAACCAGAGGCAACAAACAGCCAGAGAAGCAAAAAAAAAAAAAAACACGTCCACCAATGGCCACTAAACTTGAGCAGGTGCACACTTAAAAGAACAGCAAAAAAACATACATGTACATGACCAGTACAACATTAACAACAACACAGTGTAGATGGTATGGATGGATGGATGTTTGTGCAAGTGTACTCTACATATTCATTGTTGGTAGCAACACATTATAAATGCAACATACTCGTACCCAGAACATGTGTGAGTACAAGTGTGCAACAAACTTTAACGACCAAATGTTGTTGTTGCACTAGTATCGTACACATCGCTATACACACACACATACACACACGCACACCAATATTCGTACAGTATATTTCAGCCAGTTTTTTCCTTATTCTTAACAGGGTCCAATAGAGTTTCTTCTCTGCTTGTTCTTGGTGCTGCTTCAATTAAAACTTTTCCACCACTCATCCCTTGTGCATTAAAACGAAAAGGAAAAAAACCAGACTTATGCAAAAGTCAATGGATGGGAACTGAAAGATACTTGCGGTTCGTACATACAGCCATTCCAACCATAAGTTTATTCAATAATTTCAAACATTTTTTTTGTTTTTTCATTTTTTTTTGTTTGTTTACTAACGAAATTGTAATACACACGAATTCTAGTATGTTCAACTTTAGACCTGGTCAAGTGTTAGTGTGATAAATATTCCTCAAATAAAGGTGGTTGATTGAAGATAAAATACAGTGCTTATGCACATATATCAATGACTCAATTTTTGTTGTTGTTTGTCTTTGTTCGTTTCTCAATGAAATGTTTGTTTAAGTTTTAAGTAAGGGTTAATTTTTCTTAAAGAATTTTAGTTAGGGAAACAAAAAGAGGTGCAGTTCCTCTCTCATACACATACGAGTACATATCTACTATAGATACATTTAAGTAAGTAAGCATGTGATGATGATTACTTTAAGTATGAATAATTAAAGATCTTTTCCGTTTTTTAATTATTTTTAAGTATTTGATAAATGAAGCTCTTTTCTTGGTTGAGTCTGCCTTTTATTCGATTATTCCCAAGCTAATAATGACTTTTTATGATTTTGTGATGGTAACGGTTAAAGTTGATGATGAGATCGATCATTTCACTTGTATTCAAAGATTTTTAAATTGTAAAATTTTATAGATACCTGTTGTCACTAACATTTTAAATTTTAATCTGTCGATCGATAATCGTCTCTGTAAATATTATGGACTTGTGATATCAAATCACTTTTTATAGTAAATGACAGATGACACGACAGTGTTAATGTCACGATCACATATTTTACATTTTGAAGCAGGTTTGTGTTGAAAATCAGAAATCAGAAAATCATTAATGGCTGAGATATGATATAAAGTCCACCTGATATAAAGTATACCCTTCACCTTCATAAGAAGGGTATATATAAGTTTCTCATTCCGTTTGTAATTTAAACAATATAATTTTCCCACTCTATAAAGTATATATATTCTGGATACTTATAGATAGCGGAGTCTATTAAGTTACGTCCTTCTGTCTCTTGAAATCAATTTTCTGAAGTCCCCAGATATCTTTGGGATCCAAATCTTCAATAGTCCTGTCAGACATACTTTCGAGAAGTTTGCTATTTAAAATCAGCAAAATCCGTCTATAAATAACGGAGATATGAGCAAAAATCCGAGACAACCTCTGAAAATTTCATCAAAAAAAAGTGTAAGTCAAACGTAAAAGCAAACGTAAAAACAACAGGCAAATTTTGAAAGTTTAAACATTTACCTGTGCTTGTTGTAAAACTGTCGTCAGGGTGGAGGGTATTTAAGATTCGGCACAGTCGAATATTGCACTCTGACTTGTTTGGAAATACTTTGGGATGTATCTTAGATACTTATTCTTTACATACTAAGAATATCAAATAAAAAGTATTCCGAAGTATGAATAAAATGTAATATGTCTTAGCAATTACATACAGAGTTCGGGGGAATTACGAAAACAAAAAAAAAAAAATTCCGCCTAGAAACCCTAAGTAAAAGATACTCCCACAACAGTTTGGGAGTTTAGGATCTTTGTACTATTTAATGTAGGCGCATAATTAATTATAGTGGGCGTGGTGTGTTAATCACATACATACATACACAGTTTTTAAAAATATCTTCGATTAATTTAAAGACATTTTGACATTTTGAGCTTACCAACAAGTTTTTGTTTCGCTAAAACAAAAAAAAAAAAAAAAATAAACAAATAAAGTTTACGACCACACTGATTAAATGTTTCTATCAATGAAATATACAAATTCTTGTAACATAAAATAGATTGCGAAACAAGTAATCAACTACCATGCTTCCGACTAGTGTAAAAAAGTATAGAAAAATAATGAAAAATGGATTTTCAGTTGTCAAGTTTAAAAACGTTTCGATTTAGGCTGGTTTTTGTGTGTTATTTTTTTATGCAAATTGTTAATCATTCTTTATGTTTTTAGTGGTCCATCAAATCCATAATGACAAATGATGTTTATATAGTTTTGAAAAAAAAAAATACAAAAGAAAATAAAACAATCATTAATACTTTTAACTGGTCAGGTTAATAACATTTCGTTGAGATTTTTTTTTTGTTTAAAATTATTTTTTGCGTTTCGTAGCCATCGAGTCAGAGAAGTGTTAAAATTAGTTTATAAATTATAATTTAGTATAATCAAATAAATTTACTAATGATTGCTAATACATATAACAAGATTTAATTATAATTATGGCACAGCTGTGTAATACTTTATAATCTTTCTTTTTGTATGAGATAGAAAATTAAATAGAAATGTACATTTGTACAAAATGTTTGTGTAGAAATCTAGTTCATCTTTTAAATGGAACAACCAGATCTCAACGGTTTTGGCCAGTTGTAATTAAACTACATGTTTCTGTTTAATAAATTGCTGTATATTAAATTTAATGTTGTACTTAAGTAAAACTTGTTCAAAAAAAATTTAACAAATTACTAAGAATATTTGTTCGTTTTTCAGTAAACAAAACAAGAAGTTTGTTTTTAAATGAATTCAATGTTCAAGCAACATGGACTATCTTAGAGATAAAGTATTTATTTTTCTATAAGATTTAGTGTCACAAGTTATTTGAAATTTTAGTTGTGTACTAAAACAAAGTAAACTTAAGTTTTTATAAAAAATTTCATTAAATTCAACAATTATTAAGCTGTTGCAAAACTAAAAAAATATGTACAAACAATTTTTGTTATCAACAGTTGATAAATATAGTATTAATTACGATTGAAACAAAATTTTAATAAATATTTTAATTAATATTAGAGAAAATTTTTTTCATTTGGCTTGAGTTCATATCTTTAATTAATAACTAACTCGAAGAAGAATACCATTGTGAAACTATATTTGTCTAGACAAATGGCACACTGAAATGCATTTTCTACCCTGCCAAGGGCGTCATCAGCAATATTTGTTGTCCAAGATCTACTTGTAAACATCATCTATTTAACTCACCATTTATTGAGAAATAGCATTCGGGAATTAAACATATTTCTTTATTACATGAAATTTACTTACGTTTTACAATGTGTCTGTATTCTTTATTATTATTATTACAAATTTTTGTATTACTACAAATTTTGCTGCGTTGGTTGACAATATCAGCAAAGTTTGTTGTTGTTGTCATTTCTCCTTTATTTAATTAATTTAACAGTTTTAATATTTTTCTGGCTGCCCCGGCATCTTTTGCGTATTCGATTCCTGCCAGATACTCTGGTCTGTTTCCTTACTTATTCTGGTCGAGGAATTTAGCGAGAAAATAATAATTATGAGTATGAAAGCGCCTTAAATACAAACCGATTCCCATGTTCTTTTTAATAATGAGGCAGAATATAGAAACAATGATTTTACATAAAATATGTATTTTACTTTAAATTATTTGTGAATGGGCTTTTGTTAAATATTTTTGTTTATTCACATTTTCTTAAGTAGTAATAGCTTTTGCACTCTGTTTTGATTTGACAAATGTATCAACAAGTATTACTACTACTTAATGAAGTTGAAATTATACTAAAACCACTATTTTACCGATTAAGTGCTGGCAGCCAATCACGTGTGATAAAAAATCTAAATAAATGGACCAAAACTATCTTGATTGATTAGTTTTCAAGTCACGATTACTTCATAGCTTTTTGTGAACTGAAATGTAAAAAAATCGATTTTAAACTAAAAATGTCTTAAATAATGTAGTTGAAAGTGAATTTCAATGATATCATTTTTCTAAATACATATTTACAAAATTGTTTATCAGATTCAATGTTTTTGTTTTATATACTCAAATACACCAACAAACACTTGTTAAAGATCATAAAATATATTGTAATTATAATCTTTCAGAGTGGCAAAGAGTAGAAGAAACTGCTGTCGAAACTAATCCATCTCAATAAGTTCCATTAGCATTTATTATTAAGATTTTGGAAGTATTGATTTTTAATACGAATATCTTCCATGAAGCTAATGTAATATTAAAATCCCAAAGAACAAACTATAAAAACAAAAATGACAGACAGCCAGCCAAAGCAAAACATTTGTTTGAGTAAAGACTTTGAAACAAACTAATTAACATTTCCACACGGTCAAACTATTAATCTGTTCTGGCAATCATTAAAATGGAAATAGCAGAAATAAATGAACATTTCAGTTAACTTAAAGACAGTTATACTTAGTTAATAAATAGATAGATAGACACATAAATAGACATACAGTCAGACTGGCTGGATACCTAATACATTATGTAAGTGTTGCTGTAGTGGTAACAGAAGTTTCTGCTGGTAAATCAGCACAGAGGGGAAATTTACATAGATTTACACTAAATATAACAGCAACAAATAAATGCTAAGCAAAATATCAAATAAAATATTAAATACTCGTATAAGCAAAATATACAAAAAGTTATCAAAGAAACTAAACAACAAAACTAAAAGAAAAAAAAAAGTAAACTTCAAAACCAGTTCAACAACAAAACAGCCCACGGTTTCGAAGCTTAAATTGTGGCAGGTTTCTTAAGACACCAACACGCGAACAGCAACGGCAGCAGCAGCAGAAAAAGCTACAAACAAAAATTAAAAAATATATCTACAGAAAATACTACATTAAGCCAAGCTTTATGAATGAATATATGAATGAGTCTAAACTGAAGTTGTTTGTATGTATGTATCTATGTGTAAATACATAAATAAATAAATAAATATATATCTACACACAATCGAGTCGAGTGTTTGAGAGTGTGTTTGACTTAAATATTGGTTACAAAATCCAACGTAGGTTTGATAGTAAAACGAAGTTAAGAAGAAAAAAAAAACAAAACAACCAGCATGCATTAAATTGATGTTTTTTGTTCTGTTGTTGTTCAAAGTAGTTTCGCTTTTTTCTACAGTCAGCTACAGTAGAATCTGTTTGTTAGCCAGATGAGATTTTCATAATAAATTCATTGAAATTGTCTTAATTTACCAAATCCAACTGTATTCATATTTATACACAAGTTTTAAAGATACTTGTTCATAGCTTGGTTCAGATTGAATTTAATTTGGTTTTATAGCTAAAGAATATCAAACAAATGGACAAATGCATGTACATTTCTATAGATATATAAAGACATGACCGATTACTCACATACATACATATGCACACTCACTGTACTCGTATGTTGAGATGTGTTTTCTGTACAGTACTTTATACTTGTATTTGAAATTGATGTTTTTTAGCCGTGTCCAATACGCACCTGGTTGTAAAGTAATAATGATGGCTGGCTTGCCAAGTTTTTTATTTTTCTTTCGCTTTTGCTATTTCCATTGAATTGTTGCTGTTGTTTTTGTTGTTTTCGTTAGTTAGCTTCTTAAACTTCTTCTTTTTAATAGCTTTAAGCCATCTATTGTACCAGTGTATATCGTATTAGCTTCTGAGTATTAATTCTTTTTTTTTTTTTTTTGCCATGTTTCTTTATTTTTTGCGCAAGAACTAGTAAAACATGTTGTAGTTTAAATGTTAAAAGTATATTTCTTTTACAACTTTAGTGTTTTTCTAGTTTTTTTTGTTGTTGTTATTACACTAGGGGGTAAATTTTAAATATCCCTGTAGGAAATACAAACTGTTTGGGAGCCTGCAGTATATTTTAATTAAATTGATGTAAAAAAGTACACAAAAAAAGTTAGGAAGTATTCTGTGCATTATTGAGAACATTTTAAACTACTGGCTAATATATGAATATATGTCCATATACATATACTTGTAATTGGCTTGTTCTAAGATTGGTCAGATTTAAATTCGGGGATTGCTAGTTGTAGATTTCACTATTTTTATACCCACCACCAAAAACATGGTCCGTCCAACCGCATGTCAATGGAATTTTAAACAATGATATATTTACCAAACATTCTTTGTTCCACCGAAATGAAAATTTGTCAGTAGGAGCCGAGTTATAGACCAAAGTTTCAGACAACCTCGATATTCTTCAGATATTTTTTTAGTAATACTTTATAGATACTAAATACATTCTCAATGTCATTTCAAATCAGCTAATAAATAGACAAGTTCTAATTGATAGTTACTACCAGTTTCTTGTTAGGATTCTTTATTTCGTTACAACAAATAAAATATGAAAAGATTTGAGAAAATAAAAACAAAAAATGAAAGGAACTTTGTATTCAGTTTTTAGGATCATCCTAATCTAAAATTAATAAACATTAAAATATAAATGCGTACGTGTGTATATATACATACATAGCTACTAAAAGAAAAATTAAAAAAAAACACTCACCTATTTATTATAAATATTATCAGTAAGTAACTGTTACTTAACTTTGTTTTCAATAGTGTGTGTTTCTTAGTTTTAGTTAAAAAAGATTTCGCAATTTGCAGAAAACATATGTACGAGTATATAGAACTAAATAGATAGATAGATCTCTGGTGACTTGAGTTATAGCGATAAAATGTTCTCTGCGTTTTTCCAAGTGTTTAATTGGGCTGCTTTGCCAACACTGTCATTTGAGTAAGACAACACAAAAGAGAACGAATACATTCAAGCTTTAAGATTGGTTTAACTAATAAAGATACCGTTTGACATTAAATCTATGTTTGTTGCAAGCATTTACTTTGTACATACATACATACATACATGAATGTATTTATGTATTTAACAATGAGTTTATTGTATTTTCCATTTTAATTGTATACATTTTCTTACAAACACTGCAGGAATTTGAAAAAAAAAACATGACACCAACACTATTACTCTCAAAGATCACTTGTTCCAATGTTGCCAATAACAAATGATTTTTAAATGCCACCATTGGCATTTAAATCTAAATAGTATGACTGATATTGAACGGTAAAAAATGTACACATTAGCGACCAGACTGACAGACGGACAAAAAGACAACACATTAATTTATGTCATTTGCAAAAATCCCAGACAGTCAGAAATACATCTTGAGATTGAGTTGTTCGTACAGATATTTAAAGGTATGCAAATTGTTCCATTAGTAGTAAGCACATTTCTTTTCAATAGTTGTAGAATAAAATGTGACTAAAGAACTCTAAAACAAGCAAGAGTTTATATTCGGCTATGCCGAATCTTGATTTGAAAAATATGATTTATTGATACTTGAAACTAATTTGTGTATCGATAACAACATTTATACGAGTTATTTAGTGTTTGGATCTCTCACATGTGAGATATCACCTATTACGAGGCGATCGTCACAAAATATTGTTCCATAAATTCTATGTAAATATGGGAGCTATGGCCAATTAGGGACTAACCCTTACAAAATCCAAGAGTATAGTTATTGCATACATATATTTGATATTTTTAAAATTTGGTTTAATATCGACATTTACGCATTTTATTGAGTTTTTACGAAGTAGTTCTCATATGGAAGTTATGAAATTTAATGGGCCGATCACAATGAAATTCGGCATGACGTTACATATACACATGTGAGTTATTTGTGCCGTGATCTTTATAAGAGGTTGATGCACATTTAAGTGAATTTCGGAAGTGGACTTTGTATGGGGCTATGGTCTAAATATGGACCGATGCAAACAAAATATCATTTTGAAATTTCTCGATGCATGAAATTTATTTTTGCTAAATTCTCTATGAATACTATTTTTCTAAAGCTATTTTGTATTTGTATGAAGGCTAAGAGAAATCATGGACCGATTCTTACTATTTTTAATAGGACTTGTCCTTCTATAATAAAAATAAAGTGTGCAAAATTGCATGTTAATATCTGCCTTATATTTGAAGAAATTAGCAACACATTTCTGAAAATATCGAGTTGTCTGAAACTTTGGTCTATAACTCGGATCCTACTGGACCGATTTTGCCAATTTCAAAACCAAACATTTTAGTGGAACAAAGAATGTTCGGTAAAAACTTCATTGTCACTTCTCTAGTTTGTTTTTCTTTTTCTGTGATTTTTTTTGGTCAAAATGTACACAATTAGCAAAGAAAATAAGGTAAAATTATTATTATTGTTATACAAAAATATATATTTATTGATTTGTGTATTTTAGAGAAACTCAAATTGGTCGCCAGATGAAAAAACTACATTTAAAGAACTGGTGGCCAAATATGTTAACATCATCGACGACAAGAAATAAAATCAGTCAGCTGTTCTATAAATGTATTTGTTAGTTGACATTGACCATTGACATGGTACTTAAAAAAGTTTAAACTTAGATACCATTTCTGAATATGCGCCAATGATTTTACAAATATTATAAACATTATTAAAAGTTTAAAAGTAATAAATACGAGATTCGTTTAAAAACCAGGGGCCAAATTACCGCATTCGTGATCGAATGAGCATACCATTCTAGGAGCAGAAAAGAGGCCAACTAAAGTGCATTTTCGGAGGGAAAGAAAAATTTGCTTATTACTGTCGGCACGCAGTATGATTCAGAAATTCCATTTAATTATGTGTGTACCAAAGCGTTGTTGTCCTCTTATTTGTGCTTTGAACAAAAAAAATTACTGTACCACACAAGAATGATATTCAGAGCCCAAAAACCCTCATAAAAGACTCTTTTCTGACATTATCTAAGACATCTTTCTGACGGACCATTTTCGAATGTAATGACCCTCTTTTCTGAAGGTTTTCGGAGCAACAATGATTGTTTCTTGGGCTCATAAAGAGCACGAACGCTCCGAAAAGGTGTGAGAAAAGACTCTTTTCGGACTCATATGGCTTGCTGGGTTATAGTACATATTTTCTGTTGTTTTTAAGCCAAGTGTGGTGGTATTTTTCGATTTTGTATTTGTGTATTTGTGTTGTCTTTTTTATTTCCATTGTTTAATAATAAACAAAAATAAATAATCAAATTTCATGCTGCTTCATTATTAAAAGTGTCGGTTTGTCTATACGAGTAGCTGCGTGTATGTTTGTGTACGAGTATGTATGTATCTGAGACGGTTGCATTAACTGTGGCATGGACAAATGCAGAATTTGAAGTCGCTCTAGACTTCAATTAAAAGGTCAACATTTTAATATTATTTCACGGCATAAGTTTGTTTTTCTACTTACATACATATATGTATATGTACATATTTTGTGGGTAATTTTGAAAATATTTTATATGTAAGTACAAACACAAGCAGCGTACACATATGTGTCTCGATAGAAATAAACCATGTATAAATATTACAAAGTTCTTTTATAATTGTTGCTGCATTTAAAAAAAAATCATTTTTGGTTGCACGAATGCAGCAACAATTATGGCTAGAGGACCTTGTATTTATAAAACTACACATTTCTACATTTATAACTAAATACATACATACTCGTACATTTCTATACATGCAAACATATTAAGTAATTGGTATTAGTGTGAGAGTGTTTTGTATGTGTATTGATGCATTAGTAATCATGCTTCTGATGTTGGCTGTTGCTGCCTTGGATGATGGCAATGCTGATGACGATGATGATGGTGGTATTTAATTTAGTGGTTGTTTATTAAATACTTCTGGTGGTGGCGTTGTGTTCGTGTTTAAATAAATATTCCAAATAATTTTATGAGTTTACATGAAAAGGTCACTTTTTCTCTATTTTTTTTTTTTATTTATTTTTTTCGTTTCGTTTCATTTTATATTTTTGTCGTTAATTCCGAAAATAACGTCTTTTGGGTTCACTGCTTCTCAAAGCCTTAATTATCTTCTATAAAGTTCAACAGTTTTTTTTTATCATTATTCCTTCTCTGATGAATGTTTTCATAATTAACAAGTAAGAGTTTATATTCGTCTGTGCCGAATCTTATATACCCACCAACAAATACCAATAGTGTGATCTATGAGTACTTGATTCTAATTTTTGTATATATTTTATATATTTTATATCGGTTATTTTATTTTGCGGATCTCGTACATGAGTGCTATTCACTATTATGGGGCGATAATCATAAAATATTGTACCATGATTTTTATTTATTTAAAGTTTATTTTGTTTAAATTTCATTTCAATAACAACATTTAACCCTCTGTGACTAACGTAGTTTTGTTCTCACAATTCCATTGACGTGGTGTATTCCAGACACCAATTTCATGACCCATATTTTCCAAATACTATTTCGTAAATTTTTGAAAACTATTTTTGTTTCTTAATCATGAGTGTAAGTTTTTACTAATATTATAAATTTTCTAATAAAAAGGACAATTCGTGTTAAATACAGTTTTTGAACATATCATTAATTTAGAAATGACTTTTTTGTGTTTTTTGGTGCCTGTTAGACCACCACAGTCAGTCGCGGAGGTTAATAGAATTTTATGCATAATCCAGTTATTTCACAAAGTATACAGAGGTGTCACGAGACTGGAGATAATTACATTTTATATTTATCTCTTTATTTTAGAACTGCCCTGAATGAAATATACGACGATTGATATGCACATAGAAGTAATGTGAAAGATATTTATAAGAGATTTATGCACACTTAAATGATTTTCAAAAGTGGGCTTTGTATAAGGTTATGTTAAAATATGGACCGATGCAAACAAAATATCATTTTGAGATTTTTCGTTGCATGAAACTTATTTTTTCTAAATTTTAGTATCCATACTACTTTTCTATAGACATTTATGTACCTATAAACATGTTTATCAACATTTTCATTAATAGACGTTTCTATTTATAAACCCTGTTATAAACATAGCTGAGCAATATGGCAACATTAAGTTTTAACGACTTAGGCTGAACATTCTAGGCACGAACATTCTAGTGTAACTTAACTCCGAACCATCAGAAATTATGGTTAGTGTAAAAACAGACTAACAGGGCTACTCAAGTTAATGAGTTTATTGTGAGTCATCGTTGAGTAAAAATATCAAAATGTTCTTAAACTGTAATTTAAGTTTGCTAATAAAGTAAACTGTAAAAGAGTAGTAAAAGACAGTGTTCATTTAAAATAGTTTTATGTACATTTCAATAAATAGAGGTTCGTTGTATTTTTTTTAAACTACTTGACGTTTTTATTTTGCAATTAAAAGGAATCCGGTTTAGTTAAAGGAAATAAACCACCGTTTCTAAAAGGTAAAAACGTAACAGTATTGTCCACAATATTGCAAAAAATATCTGAAAAATATCGAGGTTGTCTGAAACTTTGTTTGGTAAAAATTTCATAGTTTATGTCTTTTTTTCGAAGCTCTATCAGATGGACGGACATGACAAGATCATCTCAAATTTTGGTTCCACGACCAATATTTCGATGTATTACACACGGAATAACAAACTTAATATACCCCCCATACTTTTGATGGTGAGCATAAAAAAGCGGGCAGGTGAAATTAATAACTAACTTTGTATATTATTTTTTTCTTTCATTTTCATTCAACAAGAATTTGTTAGATTTTATTTTCCCAAAATTATTATTTTATTCAGTTTGAAAACCAAATAACAAGTAGCTGAGAGAATGTATACATTCATATATTTAGGTACATACATACATTACATTTAGAAAACAAAAATTGTTTAAAGTTTTCTATTGTTCAGATATGTTCATTTTTTGTTGTTAATTTTTTCTAATACACACACGAACAGACACACATAATAGAATAAAATATGATGGATTATTTTCTGTATCTATTGATATGGCTAAATCTCTGGCCATTGTTTAAATCCTACGGAATAGGAAAAATACATATTTGATTTATTGGAAAATGTTTCAAAATCAAAGGAATTTAGTTGTCAAATATGGGTTTAATTTAAATCTATTATACCTATATTTGAGACAACAAAAGAAATATGTATGTACATACATATATTTCCAACGCCAAGGTATTTCAGATTATGTATGATGATGGAAATTTATTATGTGTTCATTGGTAAAAATCAAGTGATGCAAACACTTATCAGCCAAAATTTGTTAATGACTGCATTTACTAAATAACATAATTTTCAATTGCTATTACAAAACGTCTGCTTGAAGTAAAGTAAGTTAAAAGTGTTCTAATAATGACATATACTCGTACATATGTATGTATGTATATTCGATATTTACATTAGAACTTTAAAATACTCACCAATAATTGCAATATATATATTTATATTGTTGTTGTTGTTACATTTAACTGGTTATTTAAGTGATATCAAAGTAATGTCTTATTTGAATCCATATTTGCAAACATTTGTGGTAAATAATTGCCTCTAATGGCATCACCGTTTGTTAATAATGTGCTAAAATGCTAATGTGTAAGTGGTGAAAGTAGCAATTACTACATACATACATTCATATATTTACATATTAGATAATTTGGAGTTAATTTCATTAAAATTCAGTAAATATAATTATAAACAATTTGTCATGATTTAACTCATTAAACATACAATTTTTCATAATTAAATTTCGTCGGTTTTAAATCATCGATAGCATTTCTATCGTGGCTACAATCAATTAATTAAATTTTAGGAACAGAAACATTTTTCACTAAAAAATAATAAATGGCTTAAAAAACGAAATAAACTGTCAATCAAATTTGTGTTAAAATTAGTTGCTAATAAAATTAAACTCTTAAAATGAAATTCGTTTTAAAAAGAGTAGACGAATTATATTTATGATGAAAAAGAAAAAAAAACCAAATTTATATAAAAAATAACATACTTTGGCATATTAATAATAAATTAAAACTAATTTAAAGATCAAAGTTTGTTCAAGAGAAAACAACACAATTATTATTGACTCATGCCATTGATTACCAGCCTACAGTCAAGCCAACGCCAACCAGACCGACTGACATAGAGACAGACAACGGAATGAATGATATTTTACTTGCTGGAGTACCAAAAGAAGATGCTGCTGCTGCTGCATGTTGCATGTATTGTGCGTGTGTTAGATGAACATGAAGGCAAACCAACAGTCTGACAGACAAACAGACTTCTTTTCTTCTTTTGTTCAGGCGAATGATGCTTAAAAAATCAACTTACACACCTCCACGCACTCATGATCAGGCAAGACTCAACAACAAAAAACTTGTGAATGAAGGCCTGAAATTATGATAGCAACAAAAGAAAAAATATTGCTAAAAATACATTTTAATGTCTGTACGGTTTTATGTCTGCATGTATTTAAAAGTAACATAAATATGAGTAAGATATTAACAGTGTGCGAAAAAACAGTGAGTGGACAAGTCAAATTAAAAGGAAGTCTTTTACATGTTCCCTATCAAATATGTTTTAATTATAAATCAACAGAACGTAATAAATACAAATTCTAGAGGCAGATGATTTTACATAGAAATATTTGCTCTTACAATTTTTTTTATTTTTAAAATTTTTCTTTTTTTTTTTTTGCAATTAAAACACAAATAAGGTTACACGCGCAACTGTATTTGTTAAAAGTATTTATTGTGTAAAAGTATTTGAAACAATTTAAGGCAATCAATTTTTAATGGCTTTCCATACAAAAAAAAGCTAAAAACTAAATGCTGTAAAAACAAAATAAAAAAAACACATTTTGATATATGTACATATTAACTAATTTCATTAATTAGCAGGAAAACTTTTTCACACACAGATACACTTAACAGGAATATTATAGGTATGTGTGTGCACCATGAATGTGTGTTCATACCATATTCCCGCTTTCTGGTTTTTTGCTATCTCAAATCATCTTCATATAAATGGTTGTGTTATGTGCAAAAACAGAAAATGAAAAAAGAACTAGCTCAACAGGATTTAAATTAAACTTTGCACAAACCCTTACACAAGCCAACTCACACACACACACACACATATGTATGTATGTATTTATCGCAAGTGAATTAAATTTCTTTTGTTTATTATCCTCTATGTCCATGTACTTGCCTCAACATGTTTGTCTAACTGCGTGTATGCCAATAAGCCATCCAGCCAGGTAGCGAGCCTGTTTTCCCTGGTTTCATTTGGCTAGCGGCCTAGGTAGGCTGTATGGATGGATGAATGACTATGTGTATGAATGTGTGTATGCACTTGTAGTATAAGTTTCTTGATTACTAGTGAAATTAAGCGGATTTCCGGTGATATAAGTGTTGGCAGAAGTTTATTTGATGATAATTTAAAGACGCACATAGTTACAAACTAGAAAACCTGTACGATTATTGTGAAATGTTTGTATGTATCTTGGTAATTCATTTTGCTTTTATTCCTGCATCCTTATAAAGAGAGATGGATAGATATATGTACATAAGATGCAGATTTATCTTCTAGTTTCATGTTTGAATATACATATATGGAAATAGTACTGCAAATATTTAGCAGCATGTTTAAATATATAAAGCGTTTGTTAAAACTCTTATTAAGACCAAAGCCTTTTCAAGTCCAATTCTAATGAAATTATATTCTAAAAAAACTTGGTAATTAATTCCAATTACTGATAAATGATCCCAGCAAAGCATGCAGCAATACAATGTAATGAGTTAAAATGCTAATTCAATTATACTTCATCATAATATTATTTGAAAAGAACTGATTTCACTGGAGGCAAGTATTTACCACAAACGCTTACAAATAGGCACTTAAATAAGTTATTACTTTGATGTTAGTTAAATGTCTGCTTGCAAGAGTTGTCAAAGTAAGGTTCGTAGCGTAGTTTTTATTGAAATTTTAAAATTCTAAACTGTTTTAAGTATTTAAATGTTTTTAAAATCAAATCTATTACAAATTCGTTTTGAACCAAAATTTATTTTAGACAAATTTGAATTCGTTTTGAATTAAGAAAATAAGTAATCACCCAAAAGTTAAAGTTCATACGAAGTTGTCATTGAAAGTTAGTTGTTCAGTAATTACAATTCGTTACCAAGTTTTTGTATGGTTACTTTCCAGTGTATATTACTTACCTTCTGCATTACTTAGAACTTCTTAGTTAAAAGTTGGAACTATTCTAATAGTGATTTAATTATTGGCTGATATATAAGAACATGTTATATAAATAGTAATTTATTTGACATACTTAAGCCTCAGTTAGCCGACTGTAACGGAATGTTGTGTAATGTCGTAAAAATGTAAGGAAATTCTATTTCTTACAGATTCATACATTACGGTGTTGCATTACTTTACATCTCCATAACCATTTGCATTACTTTACATACACATAACAATATTTATCAGCTGTTTCTTACTGTTGCAGTTACATTCCATTACAGTCGGCTAACTGAGCCTGTAGTAAGATATTCACAATTAAACAATATAGTTCTTACACATACTTGATTTCAATCAGCACCCACAGTGCGTCGACTTGTATTTGTTAGACTTTTCGACAAAATATTTATCTTTAAAATGAAATCTATACTGAATTTAAAGAACATTTTAAAGTTATGGAAAGTTATTTATGTACAATTTTCAAGTTTATTTATTTCAATATACATATGTATATAGGATATGGTAAATCTATTCATATCATTCATTGGTGGTATGATCTTAAAGGTTTATGCATTGATTTCCTACTGGTATTTTCTATTTATAGCAAAACGAGAAATATTTGTTGTTGTTAACTTTTTTGAAATCTCAAGTCAGTTTGATATATAAAAAGTGGAAAAAACTGAAGATTGTTGTGACCGTCATATTTTTCTTTTACTTAGGGCCCGGCCTGTAAATGCAAATGCATATACTTATCCATATACACATAACTATATACATATATATGTATATATGTATGTAAAAGTGCAGTTTATTTAATTTTACACCTTTGTTGTTGTTATTGCTGTTAATAGACACATTGAATTGCTTACTTCCCTTCAATGTAGCCACAGATTTATGAACTTAAAACATTAATAACCATTATGTCCTGGCCCAAACGTCTAACCATTCGAGCATTTACATACAATTAACATGTTCAAGTTCTCTGAGGAAGTAAGAAGAATAACGCAAGAAAATAATTAACAGCAACAACAACAATAAGCAAAAAAAGTATGAAATAAAAACATAAAATCAAGAGGAGTAGTAATGGCAGAGAAAAGGAAGCTCCCTACCATTAATGAATCCAAAAACGAACAAATAAAGTTAAGTAATAGTTGCAGTGGAGTAGAAAAACCACTATGCTTAGGGTTTCTTTTCCAGTTTTGTTGTTTTCTTGGAGTTACAGCCAATAGGTTGTAGCTTCATACAAGTCATTAACTCATTTTAAGAAGAAAAAATGTAAAGCAGCAAAAAAAAAAACTGACTAAACTGAAGTAAAAATAGCCATGGCAGGAAGATTTCTAAATATTCATTAACAAAATGAAAGTTTTCATTGTACATCCAGATACAAACTACGATCGAACATGTATGAAAAAACACCAATATCAAGTTAAACCACAACAACAGCAACAAGCAAGTTCAGTTGGATTCATTTCTTACGTTTCTTACTCATTTTATGAATGAATTCACTAAAGTTGTTGGCTTTTTTAGTTTTTGTCTTTAGGGAGTCTTACTTATGTGTGCAAGTGCCTGTGTGTTTTTTTTCACTTATACACAGATAAACATTACGACTATAATACCAAGTTTTATGAAAATAAACTGAAAGTGACCATTAGTGTGACATCCGGTGTGTTATTACCAACCATACCAACTTCCATCTACATCTACCACCTTTTATGCTTAACTGCCTGTTTGTTGGTTTTTGTTTATTTCATTAAAAGTTCTTTTTGCTTGGATTTTTATAGTTCAAACTTGATCACTCACCAACTACCTTAAAGTCAGTAATCGTAGTCATATGTAAAATGATTATTTTTTTTTTATTTCTAGAGATTTCTTTTTTATTTTTGGTTTTTTTTTTTGGAAATAAAAGCACTTTAGTTTCTTATGTGCTGTGCTTCTTTATCAACTTTTGTGTTTGTGTTTCTTAATGGGGGGGGGGATTAAAAGTATTGGTTGAGTTGTATGTGACATATTCCAATTACTTTTTTGTCAATACATAAATCCTGGGTTGGGATTGAAACTAAAGTTGTTAGGGAAAATGTATCGCAAAAACAAAAGGCAATATTTTCTAATTTTTACATACCAAATCCTAAATATGTAATCTCTTTCGAAAAATATGAACCTAAGTCATTATATGATATAACTCAATGGACAAAAAAGTTTCAGAATACTTCTTTTTAAGAAATCATGTGTTAAACATGCATTTCTAAAATAGCAATGTTATTGTCGTTTTCCCTAATCATATAATAAGCGAAAACTATTACTAAAATAGTTTTAGTTATAGTTCCGTTTTGTTTACTATATGCTGCGGAAAAAGCTAATAATTAGGTTAATTTTCACTCGATACTTATGTTTTATACTTATGGTGTTTTCTTTTCTGAAATAAAATGTTACACCTTTATTATGTACATTTTTAAGATGTCGCATTTTTAATGGCCAGAATAGAACATAAAATCACAACAGTGTAACACTTTCTTTCATGTACAGTTGTTTTTGTTTTTTTTTGTTAAAAAAGAAGAAGCAGATAGCTCCCTGGTAAGATCGCTTGAAATAAGACAATGAATATCTCTCAAAATGACCTTCCCTACTAATACGCAAATTCTTCTTAAACTATAAAAATTATATATATAAACATACATTACATATGTATATAAGAACAAATTTTACATACATCAACTTCAGTGTACATATTCATTAATTACGTTCTCTACAAAGCCTTTCACTCGCGCTTGTGGATTTCTTTCCATAATCATATAAAATATTTCATCATCATCAGATGATGAAGATGAATCCAACAAGTCATCCTAGATTTTTTCAGCACATAAAAAAGTAGTAATATTTTCCATTTTGTATATTTTTTTTGTTTCTTAACACAAATACACATTCATAAACAAAACAAATGTCAGTTGCAGCGATGCCAACTTAGCCCTTTTCGAGCTAGATTTAGCCGGATTTTAATCACTCAAAACGCAAAAAAAAGAAAATTGGATGTGGTTTTATATGGATTTTTTTTCCATTTAGCCTTTTTTTCAAAAATGTTTATGCGTTTTGAGTCTCAAAAGTTGGCATCACTGGTCAGCTGTTTTATTGTGCGATTCTCCCCCTCTAAAAATACAGAGTGTGAAAGGTGCATCATTTTTTAAATTTATAGTGTGACATTTATAGAAAAGAACACACTACACTTTAGCAGTGTTGACATTTTTTCAGAAAAGAACACAAAAACATTAAAAAGGTGCCAAATGGGAAAAACGTGTAACATTTTTGCCAGAAAAGGAAACGCCATTAGTTTGAGAGTTTTTCTTTAGAAGTTACTATTTAAGGTTAAACAATTTTTTAAAAATAGAAAAATGTCATCAGAAATCAAGAAAACTCCCATTGTTAACCTAATTTTATATCTTTCAATCGAATGTAGGCAAAAGCATACGGTTTTAGCATAAGCTAGTTTTGGACAATAAGACCCATTAAAAGCAAACATATTTTCTATAGAACACATTGAATATTTTTTTTTTGTTTTCAACAAAATCCTAGTTTTTCAACATTTTACCCCCGTCTTAGAGAAGGAAATGACAAGAAAGTCCTTAAATTTCTTAAAACCTTAACACATGTTAAACTTATGTATTTTTTTTTTTACAAATACTTTCTTAGTATTACAAATGACATACAAATGTAAAAGTAACCATAAATAACATAACTTTTGGCTAGTAGCTTTTAAACTAATGACAAATTGATTATAAAGTTTTTTTCTACACTAATTTCTACAGTACAAGACACATACACACACACAAGTTTAAATCTTATGATATTTACTAGTCACATAATTTTCTGGTGGTCCACTTCCTGTGTTATTTTTTTGTAACTTTTAACCTTAATTTAATAAATAAGTGAAAACCTATTGATGAAAGTTGTATGTTTCTGTTTGTGGTTAAGGATCAACTACAAACAATTTTCTAGAATTTTTGGTTTTAATGGTGGTGACTTTAACAAGAAAACAAGAACGAAAAAAAGGACTTTAAACAAAATAAGTGGCCAATATCACCCAAACAACCCAACATACATACATACATACATGTAGTTATACAAACACATACATATATGTATACATCAGTATGTATGTATGTGTTATTTATGAATGAATTGAAAACCCAGGAAGAACGAAGCCGGTCAAGTGTGTTTTAACAAGCGTTTCTTTGCTGGTTAAAACTTGACAAAAATTCATTTAACTTTTTGCCTTTATCTTGTCACACTTGAAGGAGTTTTTCTAACAAATGAAACAACTACAATAATAATGAAAACAAATCATCATGATGAACGTTAACCAGCCGAGCACATTTGAAAAGAGAGGGGAAAAAGTCTTTCAACTAAAGATGCCTTTAATTGTTTTTATTAAAACTTGGACCAACCACAACCATGAAAATATAAAGAAAACCCAAAAATAGAAATTGTTTTCCTATTTGTGGAAAACCGACATCATTTGGGTAATTTTAATAAAATTCCTTCAGATACACACACTCTTGCACATGGTGGTAATTCATCCATTCATTAATTTGTAGTGGTTACCTATTTATATGGACATGCATCAATATATGCAAGTGTGTTTATGAGTTCTGATGCTACCAGCAATTACCAAAACACCACCATTTATTGCTTACATAGTATTTGATGGCTTCATACAATCGCATAAAATTATCTAACACACAATACACTCCTTCAGTTTTAAGAGTGACAATGTATCCTTTTTAGACATTATTTTGCAACATCTAGGCTAGTTACTTGGCTAACTCCAATTTATATATTCTTAGTCATATGACACTAAAAAATGAGCATACCTACACACATATACATACATACAAGTCAATAGATTACTTTACACATGCCAAGTAGTTTACTCCTGCAGCAATAAAGAATTTAGGCAGTTTACATATGTATGCACAATGTACATATATAATTGGTACAGAGTGTAATAGTTAATTTGGTAATCAGTTAAGGGGCACTTAATAGTGGCAAATACAAAACTGTTGTGACGTTCAACATTTTGTTAGCTATACGAAATGGATTTTTGTTTTAGTGTAGGTATTATTGCATTAGTTGAGGTTGTTGTTTTAACATCCTGTTGTATTTCAGGTTCTCTTAAGATGACATTTTCATTACAGTTACCAGACATTTTAATTCTCAACGGAAATGAATCGTGCCGACCCAATGTAAGAGAATGACCATTAAACTGAGGTTAATAATCAATTAATCTACTAATGTTGTTCAACATGTTTAACACACTTGTCCCCAGTAGAACAAATAATATGATAGTAAATATATAATCTGGAGAATATGTAAACCAACTGATCTGCCGAAAAAACCTGATTTTATGATCGTTTTTAAATCGAAACGATTTCATGTGTTGCAAATATAATATCAGATCAGATACCAATTGTTTTGACAAATCATCTTGATCAAATTTAAAATGTGGACAATTCAAACGATCTCATACATGACAAATTTTAGAGGAGGCCCATGTGTACGTACATATATACATACGAGTATGTACGTACATATTAGTTATTACAAATGTGTATCTGGTTAAAGTCATGGGAATAACTATGTATGCATGTATATTTTCGTATCAATGAATATTTTCTGTTGTCTTTGAATTGTTATAAATAAACACACTCATACATACTCGTACATTTGTAGGAAAACACTCTGAAGAACTCGGTCGTGCATTCAGAAAATGATTGGTGTGTCTTTAGGACTGACTCTTTTTAGTATCGGCCAATTTTCAAGTTTCGTATGCTAATCAGTTTTATTGTTGTTGTATTAATGTTTGGGTCACCTGAATGAATAACTAAACGGTTGAGTAGGCTGGGAATGTCTGGGCAGAAAGAAAGAATACAATACAATGCAATACAAAACTTGTGCAACATTATAATAATATTTGTATTGTTGTTTTTTGGTTTTCTTTTCTATTTCATTTTATCTATGATTTCTTTGTGTGTGTTTGTGTTTTTTTTCTATCTGTTTGAGGTGTTGTCTGGTGTTAAATGTTGAAAATTAGTTCACAAAACAATCTTAATTTACCCCAACAGACCTTTTAAATGTGGGTGTCTATATTTTATAGATTTTCTTAAATCGATTCGGTAGACGAAAGACAAACCAAAGAAACAAAATATAAAAAATAAATAAATACTTTAATATGTAAATAAGAAATCGAAAAATAGCCGTGGGATGATTAGTTCGTTGTAGCAGAGAAGTGAACATGTAAATTTGAAATAAAGTGGGTTGTCACAAGTTTATTTCTTTTATATAATGTACGATACTAATGAATTAACAGTATGAGTTTAAACATTAAATTTAGTTATTAAACAAATAAATAGTTAAAAAGTTTTGATAAAACGTACAAATGATTCTTTAATTTCCTTCTTTATTGTTTTTACAGTCATTCTAATGACTTCGGCGCAATCGTTGTCTGCAGTACAAAAGTTTCGTGTAACGCCACATGATTTACAAATACTAGAGGGCACCGATACATTGCTGCGCTGTGAAGTGGCTAATCGTGCTGGCCAAGTACAGTGGACTAAAGATGGGTTTGCTTTGGGTTTCTCGGCAGTCATTCATGGATTTCCACGTTATTCGGTGCTGGTGGATGCCGTAAATGGCATTTATAATTTGCAAATAAAAAATGCTTCTCTAGAAGATGATGCTGAGTATCAGTGTCAAGTTGGACCGGCAGCTGGCAATCCCGCCATCAGAGCAAATGCCAAAATGAGCATAGTAGCAGCACCCAGTTCGATAGCAATTGATGGTTATGCGCCCAATGCAAAAGTTGAGGTTGTCGAGAGGCAGAACCTTACACTAAAGTGCATTGCTGAGAATGCCAACCCAGCGGCGAATCTAGTATGGAATAGTAACAATGTACCTTTGATGGGTGGTAAGTTTTTAATGACGAAAAGAAACTTAAGAAGTTTAGTGTAAAGGTAAATTAATGATGTTTTACAGTGAAACCTCATGTTGAGATAACTGAAAGTGCCGCTAAGCGTTACACAACAATATCAACTATAACATTACAGCCTCGAGCTGATGATGACTTTAAAGATTTTGCCTGCGAGGCAAAGCACAAAGCTTTGCCACCTGATGTGCCCATGCGCTCATCCATACAGTTATCTGTTTTATGTAAGTTAGATATTAACAATTTCAGTTACCAGCAGTCTGAATGATATTTAATATTTTAATAACTAATTACAATACAATAGATCCTCCTGGTCCCCCATTCTTTGAGGGCTATACCCAGGGTGAAACATTAAGAAGAGGTCAAAATGTAAAAATAGCTTGTCGCAGTCGTGGTGGAAATCCCCCCGCTCAATTAATTTGGTATAAAAATGGTGAACCAATAAGTTCTCCTCAGAGGTAAATTATATAGGAAGAAGTGTAAAAAGAGTTTCGACATTTAAAAATCGTTTTTTTTTTTTTTTTGTATTTAGAACGTCGGGTCGTTTATCGGAGAATGTGTATAGTTTTATAGCTGAAGCCGCAGATAATGGTGCCAACTTAGTGTGTGAAGCCAAAAATATTTTATCAAATACTGCCTTTAAAGCTGATCTGAACTTGACTGTTTTGTGTAAGCATAACGCCCGGAACATACAATGGCTATTGTTAATTAACTAATTGATTTTGTTTTATTAATAAATTCAAATATAGTTGCTCCCAAAGACGTTACCATTAGTGGCGCCACAGAGGCTAAAGTGGGAGACTTTGTGCAATTGAGTTGTGTAACAGCGCCCTCCAATCCACCAGCCCGCATTAGCTGGTCTTTAAATGGACGTCCGGTTAGCAATTCGACATACAAGACGCAAAAAAGTGTTGAAGGTGGTTGGTTTAGCACTTCGAATGTCTCCATTAACATCGATGCAAACTCGCGTACATTTGTTTCAGTATGTCATGCTCTCAACGTTGAACTTACGCAGAATGTTGTGGGTTCTCATAGTGTGAATGTTTTGTGTGAGTGTCTTTTATTCCATATAATTGAAAAGTAAAACGAATATTTAATTAATGTCTTTATGTATTTGTTTGTGTCGCCCCTTTCATCATGTTATTTATGTATTTGTGTACTGTGCAATATTTAGATCCACCCTCACCACCCTTGTTGACGGGATACAATGATGGTGATGTCATAACTTCTGGTTCTGTTAAGAAATTACAATGTGCTTCGTCGGGTGGTAATCCACCACCCTCGTTGATTTGGTATAAGAACGATAAAAGACTCAACACCCAAAGCAAAGTCCAGGACTCGAAAATCTCTTCGGAGTTGACCATATTAGTGAACTCCTCTGATAATAATGCCATTTATAAGTGTGAAATTCAAAGTCCTGCTATTGAAATTCCCCTAATTTCCACTAAAACATTAAGTGTTCATTGTAAGTGTGAATTTGTTGTGTCAAATTTGCATGAAGTGCTGATTTTTATTTTTATTATTTTTTTTAGTTCCCCCCGAGACAGTGAAAATTTCCGTGGAACCGAAAAATTTAGTGCCTGGCATTAGAGCAAAATTAATATGTGATTCTAGTTCAAGTAATCCTCCAGCCAAGGTGTCCTGGTGGAAGGATGGCATACCCGTGGAAGGTGTAAATCTCTCAACCAAGCCAGGTTTATGGGGTGGTTCAGTATCAACTCTGGAAGTTCATGTTAATATAACTCAAGATTTGGATGGCATCATTTATACGTGCCAATCTATAAATGAGGTTTTGCAACGAAGCGTTCATGAAACTGTCAGCTTGGATATATTATGTAAGTTTGTATCTGCTACAAGTCTTGATGGTTACAAAAACAATATATTATAATATTCCTAGATCCTCCCAAATTTGACAATCCTCAAATGTCGACGTACATGGGTGTGGAAGGAGAGCCTTTGCGTATTGAACTACATGCAAGCGGTAATCCCATGTCAATGTCGTACACTTGGACCAAAGACGGTTTGCCCATAATGCACAATGGACACGGTCAGCGTATAATATCCGATGGCTCTACATTAAACATCAATAAGCTCTCACGCAATGATGCCGGTAGTTATATTTGTGAAGCCATGAATTCTCAGGGTACTGCCATTATGGAAATACAAATAGTTGTGGAATGTAAGTTGCACCATCGTAAGGAAGTTGGATTGGAATTGGTAGGAACTTAATTTTATTTTAATTTCTAGATCCACCTTCAATCGAATCGGTAACGGAAAATAGCAGTTTCGCAGATGGAGAAGATGCTGTTTTGGCTTGTAACATTTTAGCACGACCTTTAGCAGCCGAACATGTCACCTGGATAAGAGCCGGCTACGACATGTCACACAGAACAAGCATTACTTATGACAATGGCACCTCATATCTACACATTAGCAATGTCCAGCGTTCAGACATCGGAAACTTTACCTGTGTGGTTGATAATCAAAGAGGAGCTCCAGCTCAAAGAGATGTTCTGTTGGTGGTGCAATGTAAGTTTTACAGCTTGCAAAAGCAATTCGTTTGTACTACAATTTTAAATTTCTTTACATAGCTGCCCCTGAATTGGATCACTCACCAGCGTTTACGCGATTTGCTGCACGTATGAGTGACAGAGGACGTTTAGTATGTCGTGCTGTGGCAGCACCACAGCCCAGTTTTGTTTGGCGTCGTAATGGCAAAGATTTGAAAATGCGTCGCAACAAATTCAAGGCCTTGGAACGTAAATTAAATGCTCTTACCTATGAGTCATCGCTGATCATTGAGAACACCTCGGCCGATGATTATGGTCAGTATGAATGTGTGGCCCGCAACACTCATGGCCAAGCTAGTTCTACTCTAGAATTTTCAAAACCCATGCGACCAGATACTCCATTGGATGTACAAGTGAACAATGTAACAGACAATGGCGTGGATGTATCTTGGACACCTGGATTTGATGGCGGTTTACCGGTCTACTATCGTTTGCGGTTTAAAATATTCAATGAAGATAAATACAAATATATCGATGCCAAGCCCGGAAGCCTAAACATAACAATTGACGGTTTAAAGGCGGGCAGTACATATGTGTTTTCTGTTATGGCCGCCAACGAAGCGGGAGGTAGTAAATTTTTACCCGACATAAAACTAACATTGACTAAAGGTAAAGAGTGAAGAAACTTTGACTGATGAAAACCATTTTTATTCATATTTGTTTTTAATATTGTTCACTTCCAAAGGATCCCAACCTTATTCGGCGGAACTAAATGAAAAAGATGAAATGCCAAATATGATGATTATTGGCATTACTTCGGCTGCCATGTTCTTATTGATCTTAAATGCCGCTTTGGTGGCCTGGTTTGTAATACGACGACAGAATAAGAATTCAACAGAAACCGAAACACCCAACGAGGATGCCTATTCCAAAGAAGATAATCAATCGGTGTACAAGGTAAGTTGGGAGTGGAATGGATGGATACTAATTAATTAATTCTCTAAAACATAAGATTAAATGTATTTTGTCTAACACTAACTGATTTTAACCTTTAACTGTGTTTTTGATTAAATCTTTCACAGTTGCCAATTTCTGCTTTGCAGGCCGATGTCCAAAAACAAGCCACTTCCACTTATTTAGTGGAAAATGTAGACATCATACAATCGACGGCATATCCGCCAAAGTACCAGGAGAGTTCCATGTGCAGTCCGCCTTATATGTGCAATCCAGACTTTACACGCACTCTGCCCAATCCCAAGCGCCACAGTAGTCGCAGTGGAATGCCAGAGCCCACACGTTCCAAAGATGATCACATGCTCATGTCTAACGGCATGTACATACCCTCGCCATCGCCCGCCTCTTCGCTGGTCATCAAGGGCAGCTACATTTCTTCACCGTCGCCGGCTCCGCCACCAGATGGATCGTATTTTAACATGAGTGACAAGTACATCTCGTATCCACCTGTGGTGAGTATACGCGTTTAGCATGCCAAATTGTAAATATTTTGTATAAATACTAAAGCGTGGCTAATTTAGGCCTACTGAAGCTGATTTAACCTGCAGCCGCAGTAGAGTCATTACCAATGGCCCGCAACTCTTAATACCAATAAGGAATCTCCTAGAGCTTCTCTCAAGTACTAGACTGACTGGTGAATATTAACACACATACACACACACATTGATCTTTAACCTGAAAACAAGAATGAAAAGAAAACTTGTACATTTCCCTCTTTCAAATACAATAAATACAAAAAACAAAATACAAAAAACAAACACAAACACAAAAAATAAACGAAAGACGAAACGAATGTAAAAATCAAAACACAGAAACAACAAAAGAATCGAATCAATTAAAAATGTACAAACGATACGAATTAAATTCAACAGAACGGTAACAGACAGACCCGTGTTTGAAACCCGTTTTATATACAACACAAACAAAACAAAAAAAAAAAAAAAAGAAAACAAAAAGATACAAATTCAAAAGTTTGTGCTTAAGGCTGTGATAAAAATGAAGAAGAAAAGTTCTTGCTTAAATGTTTTCTGGAGACTTGAGACGTACCATACAAAAACATACACCAAACATGAGGAACAAGTGCCGTTGGCACGCAAACTAAAAGGCGTCATCAGCAGCACTTTACCTTAAAACTCAAACACATACAAACACACTCAGCAACTCATTCACTTGTATTCCAAGAGTACGTCTTCGAACAATCATCCGATGATACAGATGGATGGAAGTTACACGAAAGTGATCATCAGTCTTTTGCTGTTCTTCCAACAATCACTCATCAATCATGCTCGTTCGCTGGCTGGTTGATTGGACGTTTGGTGTCTTGCTGTCCCTCTTACATTTAAGCAGGTTTCTTTTTCAAAAATTAGTTTTATATTTTACAAAAAAATTAAAAATGAAAAAAAAAAAAACAAGAAACCTAAACCATAAGATAAATTCATAAGAATCTAAGAACAAAATTGAAGTAGTTTTAAACACATTTTAGTAATAGATAAATATAGCATAGCATTTTAGCATTTTATTATAATTAACTCTTGAAAAATTATTCTTAGTCTATTAAAGCTACAATATAAATATGTATGAACAATCATACGTATACTTGTCCATACACATACATACACGCATCCATATACATACATACCGTACATTCAAATAGAAACATTCTCACATTCATTTACTCACGCATACATATGACAACATTCATTTCTTTCAACGCAATTGAAATTCAAACATTTTCTCATGCTGTTGAAAACTTTTCTTTTTTCAACACTTTTTACAAACAAAATTATATTAAAATTAGCAAAAAATTAAACAAATAATAACAAAAAAAAAAAACAGCAGGAAAAAGAGTGAAGTCGTAAAATACAAATATTGTTACAGAAAAGTTTTTCATTAAAATAGTAAAAAAACAAAATACAATATAAATTTTCAAAGAAACATTGCTGCTAGAAACAAAAAAGTTTAATATAATTATATTTACACCGAATTAAAAAAAAAAGAACAGAACAGAACGCAAAAAAAAACGAATAAAAAAACGTAACACGTAACAATTTTAATTATTTTTGAATGAAACGAACCGAAATAAAAGAATATTCCAAACATCCCTTAAACCCCTCACTTCCAATTTCAACCTTTTCGATTTCATTTTTTCCACTTGTAGTTTAAAGTAAATTATTGTTTTTATTTGTAATATTTTAGTTAAAGCAAAAGTAAAAAAAGAACAACCAACAAGTCGTAAAATACATTAAATACAAATATTATTCTAAATATTATGTACTTGGAAATATTTTGAATATTTTCTTTGTTATTTTATAACTAAATTAGAAATAAAACTCATCTCATACGTCATTAAGTAGTAAGCAGATTTTATTTTAGTATAATTATTTTTATTTTTAGTTTGTATACAACAAGAAAATATAATTTCATTTATAATTTATAATTATCATTTCTTATTTGTATGTATAACTTTTATTATCATTTAGAAACAAAAGAGAATTTTAAGCTGACCACAAATAACTTTTCGGTTTCCAACAATTATTGAAATGACAATAAATTATGTCCAATGTACAAGCTCCATGCAACAAACAACCCTTCTCATCCCACTCTACCAATCATCATCACTTTCCTTAAATGTTAAATATTGTCTTGTCAAGTGTTTCATTAATTATGGCCGTCAGAGTAAATTAAATTTATGTAATTGTACAGTTTATATACATAAATACATTCGTACGAGTTTAAGTATAAAGAAAATATATCCAACATTTTTTTAATTAAAAAAAATTTAAAAGCACATTAAAGAAATTTAAAAAAAAAATAAAAAAGAAAGTTTCTTTCATTTTCCTGCATCTTTGCGGCATTTCATGCGTAAGTATATGTATATATTTTTGTTAGTTACAACATCATTAATTATTATTTTTTTTTAACTGCATCGTGTAACATTAAGTTGTTTGCTGCACTCTGCATCTGCATCTGCAACACCAGCTTACAGAAAAATATAGCGTAATTCCATCATTTAATTATTAATTAATTTTAATCTCTTGTCTCGGGGTCATTTCCCAAATTAGTGGCGGTAAAATTTATTTCCATCAATCAATATGGCTGTGGGCTTTAACGGTTTAAATGTATGTAGTTTCAAAAATTATGCATCCATTTTAATGTTAATCAAATGGTCATTAGTGGTACGTGTTTGGCGGAGACTTGTCATTGATTGGACATTTAATTAGTGCAATGAATTCTCATGACCAAAAAGATTTATCAATTGTTTTTATTTCAGTTATGGCAATGAATATACGAGTACATTTGTTACACTATTCTTTACAACCACAGAGCTCCATGTACGACATGGAAACACATACAATATTAAAGATATGTGCAATAAATGAATGTTGTGACACATTTAAAAGTGACACTTTCATTCCAGAAAAATATTATTATAATATACATATGTATGTACATATATGGTTTTTAGAATTGAATTAATTTCGGCACAAAGAGTGTAGTATATAGCTGCCTTTTGGTCGGACGCTACCATAGGAATACAGTACACGACAGACTTGATAATTAATCATGTAAAATTCCGTTAAGACTTTATTAATGAAGATAGAATTTAGCTTAAAGAATTATTATTAAACATTTCAACTAAGATTATTTTAATTCTGGATGTCGACATGTAACAAATATGTAAAATCCAAATTGGAACACAAATAAATGAGAAGTCTATAAAAATATGTTTAGCACAGACGGGACTACAATAGGCAAAGTTGACAGACAGCCTTTGAATTATTTGACATATGAACCGATTTTAAAAAAGTTATTATTTCGAAGTAATGCCAAGACAGATAAAAAATCAAAAAAGAGTTTTAAGTTTAGGTTAGGTTCCATGGGTATCCGTTCACAGAACAGCTCAATTAAGTCCATTAAATTGATCGCATTGTGTTACCTTTTAGTTAAACAACTAGTCAATCAATCAACATTGGTTGTTTCCACTTCAAACCATCCTGATTTCTTCTTGATAGCTACTCCAAAAATGATATTTAAGAGACCACAAATATACATACGCCAGTGTACCGAAAGTACAGTACCCTATAGCTATTGTAACAATTTGCCTAATTTGGTCACAAAATGAATTCGTCCTCTTTTTTAAATACCTCGAACAAGTGATTTCATTAGACCATTTTGCCTGAGCAAGCCCAAACAGTTTTTGCTGAACATTTATTTTAAGACTCATAATAGAAATACCAATAAAAGAGGTCTATCGCCCACTCGGTCAACATTGTACCCATTCTGGCTAATTCATTAGCTATACAGTTGCCCTGGGGGGTTATTTTGCAACTCGTTTCGAAAAGAAAATTGTTCGAACTTGTATACTTTTTACATTGTATTTCAAAAACGTTTGCTTTCGAATCGAAATACGCAATAACCCCCCTATATTGTACTATGTGCAGGGTTATCCTAAAATGTCGTTCAGAGACACCCGACATTCTGTGGTTAACATAAGAGTCGAGTAGACTCCTGCTGCACTATTAAAGGAATTTTTGCTATCACTAAATAAATATATACCCAATTTCAGCTCGCTTTATGTCAGAGATTTTTACTTGCAGATTAGTCGGGCCCGGTGTAGCCACCTGACTAGTCTGGGTTGCAGTAGCATTCGAGTCACCACAGACCGATATAAACGCTTTGAGATTATGAAGC
Source organism: Bellardia pandia (assembly GCA_916048285.2). Classification (NCBI taxonomy): domain Eukaryota; kingdom Metazoa; phylum Arthropoda; class Insecta; order Diptera; family Calliphoridae; genus Bellardia; species Bellardia pandia. Next base: position 69,974,094 of record OU696533.1, read on the forward strand.
CCCGAATCGGGTATGGAAGCATGATATCCTTGATTGATGCCGCCCCATTGGGGAATGAACAGACGCAGACCACCAACCTCCTAATATAGGAACAAACGCTGGTGGATCTAATTTCCTCATTCACCCCTTTTAATGAGGAGATATTGAAGTTGATGAAAACATCTAATCGCCGCCCCAAAGGAGAAGCAGACTGTTACTGATAACAGCTTGCCATCTGCGAGTCATTAAAGTCATAAAATTTTTACATATACTACATGGAATGACTTCCCATGCTTTCTTTGTTTCAGCAAAGAGATAATTAAAATTGCTTATTTTTACAAAACTTTGGTTTTTACAACTTGCCATAAGTTCTCAGTCGGGTTGAGATCAGAACTACATGAAGGCCAGTAAGAAGAACAGTAATCGAAACATTGCTTAACATGATGAGCCGTATGCTTCGGATTGTTATCTTGTTGAAATGTACATTTTATTGGTATGTTCTCTAATCCATATTTTCCTCAATTTTTTATCAATCAATTTTGGACCAAATTCTTTCAAAATTGGCCGGCGAACATATTTTTTCAATCTGGAGAGACCCTATTATTGTTTCTTCCGAAAATAATACTCTTTTCCATTCTACATCTGTTGAATTGAGGTACTTGAAAATTCGAGTCTCTTCTTTCGGTTACGTTCAGCCAATAATGGCTTCTTTCGTGAAAATTACCAAAACAGTCCAACTTCTCGCAATCGACGTGTTACTCCATCTACAGACGGTTATTTTGGCTAAAAACTGCAGAATATTCTTCCGAGTACTGACATTACAGGACTTGCTTTTACCCATGTTAAAAAGTAGTAAAAACATTCTATGTAATCACAATTAATTTAATCTAACTTTTAGCAATTACCTGAATTTGAAACTGTTAATAAATTTATCACTTTCCTAAATTTAGTGTACGATTAATTTATTTCACAAAGTATAAAAAACACCACAAAGAAAAAAATAAAAATGAAATAAAAGTGTTAAATTTTTGCGTTTTATTTAATAAATATTACCTTTAATATAATGGTTTAAATATTGAATAATACTGTCCTTAATTAGTTGCACGCAGATCTACATATCTTGCAAAAATTGTATATATTTGTCATGATTTTTAATACCAACCAACAGGAAAATGGGGGTAAATTAAGTTTGTCATTCCGTTTGTAATAATGCATCGAAATATTGGCCGTAGAACCAAAAAATATATATGTATATTTTAGGTCCTTATAAGATTCTAAGACTATCTAGCCACGTCCATCTGTCTGTCCGACTTTCTGGGTGTTGAAGGCACGATAGAGCTTCGAAAAAAAAAGATATAGAATAATGCAATTTTTACCAAACATTATTTTTTTCACCAAAATGTTTGGTATAAAAAATGGGCAATATCGGCTTGAAAGATCCGAGTTTCAGACTACATCTATATTTTTCAAATATTTATTTGCAAATTTATTCAAATATAATTTAGATAATATCATGAAAGTTTGCACACAATTCCTGTTGAAAACGGTAAGAATCGGTCCACGACTTCTCATAGCCCCCATACAAATGTCTTCTTGCTTTCTAGGTGCAAGAATGTCTATAAAAAAGCAGTATCCATAAAAAATTTAGCAAAAATAAGTCTCATGCAATAAGAAAACTCAAAACTATATTTTGTTACATCGGCCCATATTTTGCACAGTCTCATACAAAGTCCCCTTTCGAAAATCACTTAAATGCACATTAATATCTTATAAAAATGACTATCAAGAAATGAAATAAAATTTAACACAAATAATACATATAAATCATCGTACCTAATTTCATACTGATCGGTCAATATTTGACCATATAAAGTCCACTTCAATGAACATAAATCTCTTATAAATATCATTAGGAAGTTGAAATTCAAAACAAATTATTCACATACGTATTCACATAAATATAATTTTATACTGAACGGTTCATAATAGGTCATAGCTCTCTTATGAGGAGTACTTTCGAAAAACTTATTAGCCTATATAAACATCCAGATTGAACCGAAGTTTTACACAGATCAGTTATAAATATGTTAAATTATACTATTGGCTGAAAAAAGCAGATAAATATAAAATTGTGATTATCTTCCGTCTCGTAACACCTCCGTATACTTTGTGGAATAACTGAAATATGCATAAAATTCAAGTAAATCTTGTTATTGAGATGAAATTTAAACAAAATAAACTTCAAATAAATAGACATATTATAGAAATTACAATAAAATATTGTCGACGAGCGCCCCATAATGGTTTATAGCACTTAATTAAGAGATCCGATATAATTATTGTTATCGATACGAAATGTAACAAAAATTACACTACTGGTATTTGATGATGGGTACTTAAGATTCGACACAGCCGAATATAAACTCTTACTTGTTGTGATTAACATTATTTACGCTGTTGTTTATTTTACGTGAGAAATATAAAATTGTCTTTATTACATAATAAAAAGTTTATTACTTTACGCCATTATATACATTTCAGGTAAATATTTATTAAATTTATTGGAAATAATTCTAGTAACATCAGATCGGGTAGAAAATAAGTTTCTGATTTATAATGTATCAATTTTAATAAATGTTGTAAAAAATTTAAAAATATTTTGTTAAAAATTATAAAAGTTTTGAACTGATATTGAACCTGATTAGGACAGATTATTAAAAAAAGATCTATTCGAAGGACTGAGATTGTTTTTATTATAAAACCACATTTGTTTTAATACAATGACTACCAAAAAGGCCAGGTTTCATTCTATAAAAATAATTACGATTGCTTTAAGAGAAAGTCTATTAAAATAACCATGATTGCTTTATATACCATACACCACAATAGTGGAAATAATATCTGATTTATATATGTAGGTATCCACACAAATTTCTCCATATATCTATATATATAAAATTCAATGTATGTATGTATGTAACGTATAGACTCCAAAACGGCTGAGCCGATTTTGATGAAATTTTCACAGCATGTTACTGTGACTCTGGAAGGAATAATAGGGTACTTTTTTTACCACGCCCACTTTTACGCCTACTTTTTTAAAATATTGTAATTGGAGACCAAACCTCTGGACCGATATTTTTGAAATTTTCACAGCATTTAACTGGGACTCTGGTATGATTAATATGTTACTTTTTTTTACCACGCCCATTTTTACGCCCACTTTTTAAAAATTATGTAATTGCTCCCATATAGTTTTTAACAGATTTACTTCAAAATGTATACACATTATATACTCCAGGCGAGGTAAAAATAAAGATTTCTTAAGCCACGCCCCTTTCACGCCAAATTTTTGAAAGTTTTATACTTTTTGTTCTCTATAAAAATTTGTTCATTCCAACGTATTTTTTTATTTGGTAGTATATTGCTCTTAATACTGTTAACTTTGCCATATAACTATGAACCACGCCTACTTCATCGCCCCCTTTTTTAATTCAGATACTTACGTATACCACTAACAATGTTTGCTATACAAAATACTTTTTTTGTAATATGTATTTACCTAAAGTTTTATATACTTTTTAACTACATACATTTTTTTATTACCAAATCCCCATTTTTCGCCCCATTTCACCTTAAATTATATTGCTTTTAATCTATATATATATAAATGAATGTGTGTCTGTATGTTTGTGCTTAATAGGAGGCCAAACCCTTGCACCAATCTGCCTGAAATTTTTACAGCATGTTACTGTGACTCTGGAAGGAATAATAGGCTATATGAAGTTTTGATTGTACAAACAGGGGTGGCACCGCCCATATAACCCACAAATTTAACCCGCCATATTTTGGGCATTTTTTGACGTACGTCGGTGATATTTGGTACATATGGTATTGGCATAATTAGGAATACGTACCAGGAGAAAAGTGAGTGGGACCACGCCCCTTTTTAGGAAAATTAAACATCGTAATATAGTCTTAACTGCTGGACCGATCGTCATTAAATTTTCACAACAGGATATTCTTACGAAATAATAAATTCTTGACTATGTAAGTGGACAAAGAGGCATGGTCTCGCCTAAAGCATTGCAATAAATACATTAAAATTAAATAAATAAATGTTTGTAAATATATAAATACGTTTTATTTTAGTTTATGACGAGGGGGGGGGGGTAGCAAAGCACACCGGGTTTAGCTAGTAATATTATATAATGAGAGAGCACATCTAAAAATATTGTGCTTATCGTTTTATAATCAATCATAGCTCCCATGTAGGTCCTACTTCCGCAAATCACTTCAATAAAATGTACAATATTCATATATACACAAATTCTTCGGCCAAATATTATGATGATGAGAGGTCCATAATTAGTCATAGCTCTCATATATGGCCCACTCTCGAAAATTATGTTAATGAACATAAATGTGTTTACAGTGAAGCAGTTGATGAGGCCTTTGAGAGCGAAGGTATTTTGCAATACATGATACTGTGTTACTTCTTTTTAAGACATGCATAAATAAATAAATGACTTTTTTTAATCAGACTTTGTATAAAATTTATATAATAAGAAAAAAGCCGTCTAATCAGAATATTTCATTTCATAAAATATAGGCTTTTTATGCATGTTTTATTACTCGTGTTGCACAAACACTCATACGAATACACACCAACAAGGATACAGCCTTCAATTTACGGCTTCAACATCAAATACACCTCAGTAAATCCTTGATTTTATTAAACAGATTTTTCACCAACAACAAAATGCGAGTATGTAGAAGGTGTATGGATGTCGGTAGATAGTCCGATTGGCAGTGGAAGTAGGGGTTGGTTGTAGGAGATGTAAGATAATTGCAATTTTTGCCTCTAAATAAAGTAAATAATACTCGTACTCAAAGTCAAACTTAACAGCATAGAAAATCTTAAATCCCAACACATGGTGTCCTTGTCAAAGATAAAGGAGGAATAAAAACAAAATATTTTGTAAAAAAATAACATGTGAGTTGTTGTTCTTGTTGTTGTTAATAAAGGATGAACGAATACAAAATAAAAAAATAAGAATATAAATAATACATGTTGTATATATTGTATGTATGTATGTATGTATGTCTGTAGATTGTGATTAAAGCTGAAAGTTGCAAATTGGACAAAACGACAGCGACCGTATAACGATTGCGTATGCATAAATATGTTTTCTCAAAAGAAAACAAAGAAACAAACAAACAAAAACAACAATAATAATGAAGGATGAAGAAAAACCAAATCATATTCGTACATACATACATATGTATATAAATAAAATAAGTGCAACTTCAAGGAATTCATTAAGGTGGCGCAATGACAAAAGCCGTGAATTTTAATTTTGCAAACTTGATTTAACTAAATCAACAGAGGCGTTCATGGAAGTCAAGTTGATTCAAGTGCAGTACTGGTTTTAAAAGAAATTCGATTAGTAAAGATGTCTTTATGCAGCTACTATTATTATCCGTTATTGTGTCGTATTGCATTGCATCGTACTTTTACTTTGTTTTTTACTGATATCAGCTTCTCAATGAGTTATCAATGGGTTATTACTGATGATATAAACTCTTGCATAAAAACGAAACTGCATTGCAATTGAGTTGACACATTCTTGAGGATGTCAGCTCAATTTTTTAGCATATTTAGCAAAAGATATCCTCCGCACGACATTTCCATCAACACCATTGAGACGTGAAAAGTGAAGTAAATTTTATTTAAAATTATTAATTTACAAACATATAACAACAACCTTGAAATTTTCTAGTCAATATTTGTTATCATTTTCGTCTAATGAAGACACAACATACTAAAATATGCCTCAAACTGCATTTTTTCAGTTTATCTGGTTATTATTTTCTAGAATTCATATAACAACGAATTATATTCTAAATTTATTTTATAAATATATAAAAAAATGTATTAAAAAAAAATGTTATATCTTTTTGTTTTTTAAAGAGGCATAAAGATTTATGTAAATCTTCTTTAAACCTATGTTAGCATTAGCGATCTTGTTTTGATATCTAATAAGACCATATTGATAATTTTGCGGTATTAAGTTTCAAAAGTCTTGGAGGTGCCGCCACTGTTTATGTGTTTAAAGAACATACTTTCACACTTTAGTGCCAGTTGCGAACAGCAAAGATTAAATGCTCCTGTTGGAAGCTGTTCGACGCCATCGACGTTGTTTTTAAATTAAGAAAAAAAGGAAAACAGCAAAATGATGTGTGTATTTAAAATACAATAAAAATTGTATGTTTGTATTGTATGTACATCAGAGTGTCCCGATTAATGCGCGTTTTAATAATCTGTTGTAAGACTTGATGTAGATATTTTTTGCTTTTTGTATTTAAGCATTATATTTGTGGAATTCATACAAAAACATTTCCATTGGGACACTCTGCTGTATTTGTATAATGTTATTCGTATGTGCATATCTGTGAGAGCGCTAGTAGTACTCTACTTCTCTCTGCATTTAAAAAAAATCATATTTTTTCACTGCTGTGATTACTTTATGCTGTCTCAAGCAGCATGTTTCTTTTTATTTTTTTTATGGATGAGTAAAAAATGAATTTGCTGCTTGTAAGAAGATGCAAATTTGAATTGGCAGATAATGTTGGTAAGTATCATGGAAACGTTTACAATCTGAACCCGCCAAGTTGGTTCGTGTTGATAACTAATATATCTAGTCAAGTCATATGTAAATACTGATACACAACTGAACACACTCATTACGAATGCAACACTGGGCGCATCCATTTCGTATTGATTGCGATTTGACAGTTGACATTTATTCTTCATTGCGACGTAAAAAGTTTTTGACATTAATTGTTTACAATCGTGGGATGGGGCGACATCGAAAATCGTACTGCTGTAGTTGACCTACTAAAATGCAATATGAAAAAAGATGATACCTTTAGGACGTTGCGAGCGCTTGGAATAAATCGCAATTTTATGTACGGTGCTGTGAAATCGTTTGAGGAAAAATTCCGAACATGATCAAAGCCCTGAAGAGACGAATGAACCGAAAACCACTGCACTGCGAAAACAGTAAATCTTGTCGCGGGAAATGCAAATTTCGCACAAATCCATGTCTCTCTTTATCAAAGAAGATTTACGACTCAGCGAGTTCAAGCGACACACTGGACACCTGCTTACAGCAGCATTGAAGGAAAAAAGGAAGCGAAAATGGATAACAATTATTATTTTTATTTATTTGTAAAAATAATTTAATGTAAATTAAATTTAATGAACTCGAGCCTAAATAAAGAAATATCAAAGATTGAAAATGGATAACGTTACTCAGCCGGTACTCAAAGAACACTCACAGACAAATTCTGTTTACTGATGAAAAAATCTTCACCGTAGCAGAATCGTTCATCAAGAGAAGCAGTCCAACTCATCCCGAGGGTTCAAAGAGGTCACCATTCCTCGTCTGTAATGGTATGGTGGGGAGTGAGCTACATTGACGTTACCAAGCTTTATTTTTGCAAGAAAAGAGTGAAAGCATCGGTAATAGCCTATCAAAAATAATACGACAGTCTTGGAGCCCTTTGGGCATCTCTCAACCAATCAATATTAGCCAACAAGCCATGGACTTTTTAGCAAGATTTTGCTCCAGCTCACAAAGCTAAAACAAATTAACTGTGGCTCAAAAACAACGTTCCGAACTTCATATCAACAGATAATTGGCCAGCTGCTAGTCCAGACATCAACCCGTTGGATTTCAAGATGTGGTTCATATTAGAGGTCTTGCACTACTCGACATCCAAATATTGAGTGGTTGAAGCAAGCCCTTCTCGTGCAGTGAAAATTTTCCCATGCATGAAGTGTGGTGTGGCCACATCGTCTCAAGACGCGCTGGAAGCCAAACGGAAGTCATTTTGAATAATTTGTTCTTAGATTAGTAACTATTGAAGAACCCAATAAAAACAATTTTTTTTCATTTGTCGTCGATTTTTCTGTGTACCAGTATTTTTGGTAGATATTATAATGATGTGTGATTAGCAAGTAATTTTAATTTGTATAAAACCAACTTCGCGGTTCCCTACTTTTTTAAAGAACAAAAAAAAAAAAAACACAGAAAATTCAAATTTAATGGGGAATGTTTATCATCATTTGAACGAAAATTCTTTGGCATTTATATTTTGAAGATTATGTCGATCAAATGTTGACCGTTGCTACGTCGCAGATGGTCTATCCTTTGAGTGCAATTTTCGATGACTCGTTCGAGCATTTCGACTGGTAACTGGCGAATGACACGCGTGATGTTTTTCTCCAAGGCTTGAATCGAAGCGGATACACTTTAGACTTTACATATCCCCTCAGGAAAAAGTCTAACGTGGCCAATCGAACGGCCCAAAACGTGAAATTATGTGCTCACCGAAGTGTTAGATCAATAAATCCATTGATTGATGCCATGTGTGGAAAGTGGCGCCGTCTTGCTGAAACCAAATGTCGCCGAGATCACGAGCTTCAATTTCAGGCATTAAATAGTCGGTTATCATGGCACGATAACGGTCGCCATTGACGGTTACGTTCGCACCGGCATAATTTTTAAAGAAATATTGACCGATGATTCCACCGGTTGGACGTGGTCTATTCGGTTGAATATTATCCAATAATGAATGCTGGGTCTCAAAATGGGTGATGGTGTTGCGAATAGTACGCTCAGTAGGCCGATTATGTTGACCATAAGTTGACAGCATGACACGACTTACACGTGATCTGTCAAAAAAGACTATTGGAAAAAGTATCTCTACTTGAATCACGCTATATTTAGAACGGAGTATTTAATTTATTTGCTTAAATATTTCTATGAAAAGTGTCAAATATTATAAAATTTGATATTTGACAATCGTTATCCGCCTATAGATAAACTTTTGCTGTATATTTTGTATAATAACTATGGATTATTTATTACATATATGTATACTGAAAATTTCTTATTTAAAAAAATTTAGCAAATTCGCCAAAAAATTACAAAAAAAAAACCGTAGAATTCAAAATCATTTTTGAATCATTCCAAGTACAAGTTCAAATTAAGTTCAGAATAAATATAGTACGGAATATTTGGAGTAAAACATTTATTAAGAATGATTTTTCTTTTTAGCAATTTTTAAAGACGACGAATGGCGAACGCTACAGCTAATATTGAAGACTTTATTCGTGAGATACTGGCCGGTATGTTGGAGAGAGTAGATCTTATGAAGCATTTGAGGCGTATCCGCGATCAACATTTACATGAGATCGTTCTATCGACACAAATAAAGATTTCATACATTTCTCAAAATTGTTTTTCTTTTTTTGTAAATCAATTCCGAAAGCTCTTAAGAAATCACTGTTTATTTAGATGGGAACCATGGCTGTCATATTGAAGATTTCTCGTCAAACCTGGCGATTTTAAATGTTTTTTTAACGATCGGTCCGAAAATGAATTTAACATGCATAAGTATTTTACAAGAATTGATATCGAAATAATATTCAATACAAATAATATTTATATGCGCAGCAATCATAGGTCCCATATAGCGCACCCTTCTGACAAATCGTTTTTACTCATACGCTATTATATGGTCAAGCTCGATCGACTATACTTTCCTACTTGTTTCCTATGTAACCTCGTAATATTTACAGATCGCCATTTTACAAAAAAGAAACAAAAGAGGGCGAATGACGGCCTCTCGTCAGAAATTCAATAAGTACAATTTAAGCAAAAAGTACCACATATGTAAATAATAAACAGGGAGCTGTTGTAGCATAAACGAAAAAAGAAAAAGTACCAACGTTTCCTTTTGTCAGCATCAGATGTGTGATGAGTTGTGTTTTGGTCTCTTCTTGTTGCAGCGCAACATCTCCTATTTGGTACAAGTTTATGCTACATGTGTTTAATACGTATATTCGTGGGAATTAATTATGCGATGCCTGATGATTCCCATGTCAAATACAAATACAAACTCCCATACATACATTTAAATGAATATACATACATACGTACACTACACTCAGTTAGGCGCACACATCTGTAGAGATGACAGAAATGTTTGTAGAGCAGTTGATTGTGTGGCAGTTGCACTTGTTTTGCTGCTTGTTTGTTTGCAATAAAAATTCACAATATAGCCAGTCAGTCAGCCAGCCTCCACATTTGGGGGCTTCATCTCGTTCATTGCTACGGAAAGAGTGCGTGTATGTAAGTACATATGTATGTGTGTTTATGTGCAGAACACATGAATGATGGTTTATTCGTTTGGGAGTCAGTTAGCATTTGAATCTGATGGATGTGCGGCTCAATTGCTGCTAGTACAACAGTAGTTGTAATAAAATTCGTCTTTTTGACACTTTACAACAAATTACAACAATTTGACATTTATGTTTTTACTTAAATACACACTCGTCTATCTTTATATGGATTTCTGTATGTATGCTACACACATGTCTACATACAAATTGCATTTTATTTTTATACTACATATTAAGTTTTGCTGTTGTTCTGAGTACATTTTAATAATTGTCTTTTATTGTCATGAACGTGTGTGTGTGTTTTCATATGAGTGTATTGTCACAACTTTATTTGGACAACACTTATGATTTTTATAATGGAATTAAATGACACTAAATATTACAATCGTACATACACATGAACATATGTATGTATGTAAATATTTACATTCAAGTTGGTAGCTCTACGTCATTTAATGCATGATTCTTGTGCGCATTATGCATGTTGCATGAACATAACCCAAGTGTTGCGTAAATAGTTTTAACAATTTTCCCCAATTCGTTGTCTTTTTTTTTTGTATTTTTTAATAATTTTTTATGTTTTTTTTATGGTTGCGTCAACCAACACGACCCCCTTTTTCACAACCACAACAACATGTGTTAACATTGCAACAACAGCATGTGGATGATGCACAAAGACGACTAACCGACCAACAGCAACATCATCAGCAGCTGCAGCAGCAACAACAACAGCAATAATAATGAATACAACCACAAACATTTAAATTATGATGATAAATGTTTTAAAATGTTGTAATTACAAAAACCATTACAACTCTGTTCAACTCTTTAACAGTAGCAGCAACAAACATTCAACAATAACCGACAACAACAGCAACAACTACATACAACCATATTAAGCCACATTATTTCATCCTCATACAATTGTATTCGTCCAAGCACACATTTTAAATTCTCTGACAATCAAAAATAATTTTTATTTTCAACACAATTTTTCATAATTCTTTTTCAAGTATTGTCTTTCTTTTATTTCTTAAATTATTGAACATTTTTCTTTTTATTTCAATTTGTAACAATTCTGTTCCGTTTCCAACGATGAGAACAATCATGACATAAATTAGATTTTTACTTATTTAGATAATTTTGTTGTTTTCCCTTTTTTAAATCTTAATGTCTCCAGTCAGTGAATGGTGGGTGCAACGCAAGTGTCTAGTGATTTGGCATCCATCTATTGAATAATGACTGAGCTATAATGAGTTAAAGTCATTAACATGCCGACCAAATTATCTTTTGGGAACAACAACCACTTGACAAATAGACAAATATGTACTCAATCTCTTTTACGAGGGAGAGTTGAATCTTAATTGACATTTTTTTAATTGATTTAAAAGTTCACGACAAGGAATATTTTGAGCAGCAAATGGTTTGTTTGATGAAATTAGTTAAATTGGATATTTAAAGTAGGTTAATAATGCATTAGGAAATATTAGATGAATTAATAAAGAAAATCTACATAACATTGTACAGTACAAACAAGTTGGCAAGTTTAGAGTTCATTAATCTTGTCGAAATAATTTATTTTAATTAAGTACTTGTTTACAATGGCGAGTATTCAGAAATCGTAACTAAAGTCGAAACTTATTAAACAGAAACTAAAAAATAGTTCACAAATAGTTAAAGATCTTATTCACAAATCATAACTAACTTAGCAGCTGCTTTCAGCTGTTAAAAGAAATGCAACACTGCATTTTGTAGATATTTGTTGACGAAAAACACATCTCTAGTTTGTTTTCTTTTTTTTTTTTGTGATATTTTTTGGTCAAAATTGACACAATTAGTAAATAAAATAAGATAAGTTTATTATTATTGTTAGAAAAAAATATGTATTTATTGCTTTGTTTATTTTAGAGAAACTCAAATTGGTCGCCAGATGAAAAAACTACATCTGTTTTTTAAATGTACTTGTAAGTGGACATTTAGTTACAGCTTTACCCATAATTAAGTTGTAACTTTTCGTGCTGAAAGTAGTCAACTAAGAATAACTTAAGTTGGTAATTAAAAAAGTTTAAACTGAGTTATCATTTCTGAATATGCGCCAATGTTGTGTTGTTTTTTTGAAAATAGGTTCAATTAACCGATCTACACAAAATTCGGAACCATGATTTTTGTATGTAAGAAACATATTGTTGACCTAGCCGAACCAAATTTTAAAGTTAATTTAATTTTATATAGAACTTGTATGTTGAGAAATTTGTGAGGAATCCTATTAAATTCAAACATTTATGGGGGCTAGGTGGAACAATCACGTACTAACTTTTAACGAAATATCCATAAAATTGCGATCGGCACTTTGCGTACAAGTTTACAATCACTCAGTAACTGATTAAAAGTCGATCGGTTTAAGCACAAATCCAATATACCCTCCCTACTATGGGGGTGTAGGGTATAAAAAATAGTATGGGAAGTATGTTTAAAAGATTCTTAACGTTTTTATCGTTTCCTGCTAAATTTTATAAATGGTTGTCTTTTTATTTTATTTGTAATCTTAAATAATTGAAATTTTATATTAGGAATTTATCAATAACCCGCTTTTAGTATTTTAAACTTTATTTTTGTGCCAAACATAATAAACATCACTGCAATGATGAATCAGAATGTCAAAACATACTGCTACTTTTGTACATACGAGTATTTATATGTATGTATTTAACTGCAAATAAGTTTTTATGTCTGTAACTACAAGTATGTATTTATTTGAATAGTAATTAAATTAATTTTGTAAAGGACATGCTGGTTATGAATAAAACCCATCTTAAACTAATATTTATAAATAATGGTTGGCAGACAAACTAAATAATGATGACTAAATTACTTGTAATAAAAAAAACTACCAGTTTATGAATACGAATAATGCCAGTATTTTATATTGTTTTCCACATTAATAAGGTGTGTTGTTAGACTATCAGACGACACAAGACATTAGGAAAAGTTTTATTATGTCTGGACGAAAACAAATCCACTATTCGGTTGATTTAGCAAATACACACATATAAACTGATGGGGAACATACATTTGTATACCAATTTACGAGGACATAAACTTTGAAGATAAGAAAATTAATTAAGTGATTAATCCCCCACAGATTATGACATGTACTAACGACGCATTCATTTTAACAACACACAACAAATACACACAATTATATTTACATACATATATTTTTTATTTACATATTTACAACATACATACAAATGAAGTTACACTTATTTATACGAATTTATATGCAACCAAGAGTGCAGGCATGTATTATAGGTGGTATATAATACGTTACAGCTAATTTAAATGCAGTTTTAGTAAATTCAAAAAAAAAAAAAAAAGAAATACTTGCAGTCGCACAAACAAATACACTCTTAAAATAAACAGAATTAAAAGCCTAAGACAAAAAAAAAATTGTAATAAATTTCGCTGCAGGCAATCGAATTGAATCAAAGCAATAAAATACCCCACGGATCAAATCATGTATTCATAAGATAGATACAATATTTAAGTATTTGTATATCTGTATACATATGCACATTTCCAACATACATATGTGTGTATGCATTATTACCCTGCAGGAAATGTCAATAGTAAAATTATACTGATTACCTATTGACGATGTCACCATTACCTATTGACGAATTATACCCTTACTAATGCTATCTACTTTTGACATTTAGCACAGGCTTGTCCTACGAAATCTACCAGTAGACTGCGTGAATACTGACTAAGTAGATCTTTTGGGACCACATTGTCTACACTTTTGGTACTTTTCTGAAATAGAAAATAAAAATGCATTCTTTGCTAATGTTTGGAGTTTTATTAAAAAAAAATAAAATACAAAAAAATATTTAATTAAAAATAAATTCGAAAACGCCCAGAGTCTTTGGCGGGAATCGAACTCGCAACTCTCTGAACGATAGTCCGGCGCACTATTGCGTAGTCTATCGCGTTGACAATGTCGCCAAACCGTTACCAAAATAGTAGACAAAAGTGGTGACTTGGAGACACTTGACCCCAGGTTTCCTTCAGGGTACTTGCTGCTTACATTGTATGCACTCAAACTCATGTTTACATGGAGTTGCATGTTGCTCCTACAAGTTACAAATAAATAAACAAGGCGTAAAAGTAGCTGACATTTAAGTGGTACACGACGATACATGAATATGAGCTGCAAATTGACTAACAAATATTGTATTAATACTCGTATAAATACAAATTTATTTACAGATTTACTTTTTTACTCACATAGTTATTTATACTTTAATATTCGTATGTATTAGAGAAAATTTTAAATTTCTGAATACCCAGCAGAAAAATTCATATATACATAGAAATAAAATGAAGACAGAAAAGAAAATTGTTTTGCTTGGACCAGCAGCCCTACTCATGCAATGCATTGCGTTGCAACTAGGAAGAAAATAGGTTTTGGGAAGGATGATAGAGGGAGTATCCTCCTTCCCAAAACCTATTTGTTTTGTGAACATTCGATTCGAATTTTCCTATATTGAAGTACGACTAAAGAACGAATTTTCCCTGTAATCTGTTGTGCGCAGCGTTGTCAATTTTGAAATTTTAAAATGCACCAAAATGGAGAAAAAAAAACGCGCCATTTAAAAAAATGCATCAAGTTGTTTAAATTAATTTTACATTTCTTTAACCCTAGAACACTAACCTTATTTTTTATACGTTAACACTAATCATTAGTCCAATCGACTAACATACATATATATAACCGATTTTTTCGATATCTATATATGTAAAAGGTTGATATTTGATTTATTATAAATGTAAATAAAATAACAAATTTTAGTTTTTATAAAACAATTTATTTAAAATAATATATTTAATAAAAATACTTTTGAGATCAATCTTTTTAGACCAGTTGTTAAAAATAATAAAAAAAAAATAACAAAAACAAAAAATAAAATCACAGAATTCATTGCAAACAATAAAACTTAAATTATATAAAAATTAAATGCAAAAAAAATTAAATTTTTTTGCAAACTTCATTAGTAGATTCGACCAAGAATGATAAAATAAAGATTACGCCAACGCGCGTAAAATTTTAAAATTTTCTGCGCATTTAGGCCCTGTGACGTCACACATTCTGTGTTTCTATTGGCTAATTTTTTCTCACTTGTTTTTTTTACTCATGTTTTGCTTGCATTTGCTCACTGCACTCTTCATGTTTATATTTTTTGTTGTTTTGTTTTTGTTTGTTTTTCTTTTTTACACAGATTTTATTTTAGAACTCTCAGAGACTTCAATTGCAAGGTTGCCAACTATCACATAAAACATAAATTTTTCGCAAGAAATTTTAATTCTAACACATGAAACATTATTGGTAACCCTTAAAATGGCCATACTACGTCACATAACGGGATTTCATGCGCATGGCGTAATCTTTATTTTATCATTCTTGGATTCGACTAACACGAGGTATATAAGTCAAAAATTGCAACACTTACCTCAGCAATGAGACCGTTCACAATGAAAAAACATCGACTGCTGAGTATACAAAAGAGTTGAGAGTGATCGGTAAAAAAAATATAAAAATGTGAGCGAAAACGTAAGTGATGTTAGTCGAATCGACTAACGTTAGTGGTCTAGGGTTAATTTCATAAATTCTATAAAACTTTTCTAAACGAGATAAACGATTAATAGTAAATGTAATAAAATTAAAAGCCTCTTTTAATTTTATATTTATTAGCTCGTTTATGTAATAAATATAAAACGAGCATTTAACCACACAGAATTTAACTCACAATATGCTACTAGGAACTGAAGTACAAATTGGTAAAGAAGGACTAATTTCAGCACATACGTTTGGTACTCCACTGGGACTCAAACCCTACTTGTTCCTCTACAGTTCAAACCATCAGGCTATACAATTTTATTTTCAAATAAAGATGTTCACACTATTCACCTTTAGCAATAATCTTCATGTGACGAATTTGATAGTATGTGTTCTTTTCTCATACATTCGTATTTAAAATACATTTAATTAATTGTTACTTTTGACCCTGGTGTTGAAAGAGTTAACGTGTACAGTAAACTCTTCGAAACATGTATATATTTCTGTTGGAATAAGTAATCCAGATATCTTTAAAATAGAGCAAAATTATTATTTATACCCTCCACCACCATAAGCAGTGAATGAATTTGTCATTCTATGTGTAACACTGAGACATATTCATATGAGATCCCACAAATTATATATATTATTGATCCTTATGGAAGTCTAAGTAAGAATTCTAAGATTGAGCTATGTACGTGTGTCTGTCTGTATGTCTGTGTAAAACACTCTCACGTCTAAAATACGCAACCAAAGTCAACAGAGTTTACAAAAAACCGTTTATAATTTTCGTAAGCACTTTATGTTTTGAAAACTCAGCAAAATCGGCATAGTAGAACCAGAGTTATAGACCAAAATGTGAGACAACCTCCTTTAAAATTTGATATTTTTAAACATTCTTCTTGCAATTTTTTGAAATGTATTGCTGATGTTGGTATAAAATTTTGTACACGTTATTTTTATGATAAAAAAGGAAACTGTCAGGAAAATAGTAAGCCCCCAAGTATATTCCCGAAATATGGCTCAATGATAAATAAATGCCCATAAAATTGGAATATCAATATTTTTTTTTTTTTTTTTTTTTGCAGTTAATTATTTATTGAATCTTCAAAATGAAATGACAATAAGTATTCAAATCTTAATACTAAAAAGAAAATAATAAGCCCAGCCAGTGCTAGACAAAAATTTTTATGATACTAAAAAAATTTCACATCAACTGATCCAGTCATCTATTTTGCGCTTGAGTTAAAGCAAGGGTATCCCTCCTTCTCAACCGATTGTGGCCACTAAAGTTAAGGATGTCTCGTGCAAGGGGGTTTGGATGGTGTTCAAGTTTGCTGACATACTTTGACGCATATTTTGTAAATTCGACTTTTACTAATGGCACGCCTAGATCTTTGTGGATTCGAGAATTTTTAACATACCATGGTGCTGCAGTAATTATACGTAGAATTTTATTTTGACCCCTTTGAATTTTTTCAATGTTGGATGCTGAGGCAGTACCCCATAATTGAATTCCATAGCACCAGATTGGCTTTAGTATTGCATTGTACAACAAAAGTTTGCAATCCAATTTCAATGTAGAGTTTCTGCCGATTAGCCAATTAAGTTGCACTGCTTTTAATCTCATTTGTGTAAGTTTCGCTTCAATATGAGACTTCCAAGTTAAACGGCGGTCGAGGTGAATGCCGAGGTATTTGACTTCATTGTGTTGCGGGATAATTTGATTATTTATTCTGATGAACGAGCAGGTATCTTTTCGCAATGTGAAAGTTATATGAATACATTTCTGTTCGTTAACCCTGATTTTCCAAAGCTCTAGCCAATTCTCTAGTTTATAAACATAATTCTGCAAATTCTGTGATGCAACTTGGTGGTCCTGATGGACGCTGATAAAGGCTGTATCGTCTGCAAAAGTTGACGTATGGATTTTAGGGTCTGACGGCATGTCGGAGGCATATATCAAATATAAAGTAGGACCCAGTATGCTACCCTGTGGCACACCTGATTCAATTGGCTGAGCGGTACTTAAAAAATCACCTTCTTTGATTTTAAATTTGCGACCGTATAAATAACTTTCCATGAGTTTATGGGTGTTAGCAGGCAGAGTTAATTTTATTTTGTGCATTAAACCGTCATGCCAAACTTTGTCGAACGCTTGCGACACATCAATGAAAAGGGCGGAGCAGTATTTTTTGTCTTCAAACGACCCTCTTATCACATTTACCAATCTGTGTGTTTGCTCGATGGTGCTGTGTTTAGCTCTGAAGCCGAATTGATGATTAGGAATACATTCAGTGTCATTCAGAATTGGAGTCAATTTAGTCATTAACAATTTTTCAAACAGTTTTGAAATTGTCGGCAGTAGACTAATTGGCCTATATGACTCCACTTTGGTATGGTCCTTCCCTGGCTTAGGAATCATAGTGATCATAGACACCTTCCAATCTGCAGGATAGTATTCTAGGCGTAAAATAGCGTTGAAGATAAAGAGGATAATTCTTCTTGCTACACGAGGTAACTCCACAAGCATTTTATTGCTGATTTTATCCATACCTGGAGCCTTTCTAAGGTTCAGAGTACCAATAGCGTTTTGGACATCACGAAAGTTTAGTCTTAGAGGTACAGGAGGCCTTATAACAAGTGGTGGCAAATCAGATTCGTTATTATTTGAGTTGTTTATAGTAAACACATTTCTCAAATGGTTAACAAATAAAGTCCCCTTCTCGGAATCATTTCTAGCCCAGTCACCAGTCGGATTTCGCAAAGGAGGTTTTCCTCTTACTGGTCTTTTTAAACCTCTTGCCGCCCTCCATAACGAGTAGTCAGATTGTGGGGTACTATCAAGACCTTCCAAGTAAGATCTAAGTGAGGCCGTTCTTTGGGTTTCTAAGAAATGTCTTAGTATATCTCTGCATTCCCGTAGCCTAGCTTTCAGTTCAGGAGACCTGTGAATTTGCCACTCTCTTCTCATTCTTCTTTTTTCTGATAGGAGATGTTCGAGTTCAGAGAAATAAGTTCTGTTTGTCCTATTTCTACATTCAACGTGATAAGTGGAAGCGTGATGCACAGCTCGTCGAAGGTCCTCGGTAAAGTTGCCAATCGACTCATCAATATCGTCGGTAGTTCTCAACACAACATTTTCCGTGCAATGAGAACTTAAATACTTTTTGTATTTTATCCAACTTACTCGGGTCTTAGTCATGTTCATAAATGGAGAACCACACACTTGAGGGAAATGCATTGAAATGATAGTAGGAGAGTGATCTGAGGACAAGTCCAGTGAAGGATCCACTTGCATCCATTCTACAGGGATATTTTTCATTACCCCAAAGTCAATAACATCGGGAATCTTCCGTCGGTCCGTCGGCCAATAGGTGGGATGTCCACTTGAGAGTACATCTAAGCCCATTTTAGCAATGGTGTTGAAGAGTACGCGACCCTTTGGGGTTACCAGACGTGAACCCCAAAATGTGTGTTTGGCGTTAAAGTCACCAGCAACTAAAAATCTAGCTCCAAGGGATTTAAAGAAGTTATGGTATTGGTGTTCTTTTATTGAAAATCGAGGCGGAGAATAAATCGATGATAAAACAAATTTGTATTGACAGAATTCAATGCAAATGTTTGTTGCTTGGAGGTAATCCTCACTTATGTTATTCATTAGATAATGCTTTATTCTGTTCTTTATAAGAATTGCCGAACCTCCACAAGCTCTACCGCGGGGGTCTTTAGTATCGTAGAACTCGTAGCCATTAATTTTGAAGTACCCTGTCGACGTCAAGTGAGTTTCAGCAATCATCATAACATCAATCTGCTTATCCATCAGGAAGTATTCCAGTTCATTTTTATGTTGGCGGAGGCCGTTCGCGTTCCAGAAACAAATTTTTAAATAAATCATTTCTTTAAAATGGCTTGCAAGATAGTGGATTGCATTTTCAGCATTTCCTGCATCATGGATGTCATGGTGGTCGTGAAAGTGTTCATAGTTTGGACAAGTGTCTGCAATGTTGTCTCTAGATTGTTGATATGCGGCTCAGAATATTGGGGTTTAGGTTCCTGCTCCAGACCTGGCATATTACATTTAACGACGTTTGCGTAAGAAACTTGTCTAGAACTTGGCGCGTTTACATGACTAGTGGACCGTAATACTTGAGGGAAATTGTCACTCGATGCTAAATTTGGCTGTTGAGGGCGATTAGGCAATACTGACGTCTTGTTGGTTCTTATGCCTTTCAAATGAGTGTAAACTGGACAACCTCTATAATTTGCGGTATGATTACCTCCGCAGTTACTGCATTTTTTGATTTTTGAGTCAGTTCTCGACTTATCGCATTGAGCAGTTGCATGTAGCTCCCCACACGCAACACAAACTGTCGGCAATTTACAATACGCCTTCGTGTGACCAAATTCTTGACAGTTGAGACACTGGACGGGTCCCTGACGCTTATGTGGTTCTTCCACGGTGATTCTACGATGCAGAAGGTACATCAGATTGTAGATGGGATGGGACTCATTTTTCTTTAAGACAACATCTCCAGGTTCCAATTCTACCCTGAACATGGGCTGAGGGATCTTTTCACGGTTTCTAATATTCACTACGCTCTTGATTTTGAACCCTTTGTCCATTAAACCGGTTTTTATCTCCGCGGGATCAACACATGGGTCTATACCCTTTAGAACGACTTGGAGTCCTTTTGCGCTTTTGAGCTGGTAGGTATAGAAATCCCTAGTCTCCCTTTCCAGCTGGTTGGACAATTTTCGAAAATCATCTTCCCTATTCACTTGAATCTTTGTCTCGCAGATATTTCCATGTTTCATTGAGGTTACGCTAAACATGTTTTCACCTATTACAGCAACAATTCCTTGTACCAATTTACTGGAAGTCGGCTCTCTCAGATAAATTGGTGGGGGCTTAAACGTCTTCTTCGGAAGTTCTGGCTCATCCGTCTGGAGGAGAGCAAACCTATTTTGATCATTACTCACGGTCTTAGGAGCTTTTGCATTTGATGACACTTGAGCAGACTTCGGGCTCCTCTGTCGCTTGAGAACGGTTATGTACTTATCCATACCTACTTGTTTTTTGGGTTTGACTGCACTATTTGATGAAGATGATGTTTTTACATCTGTTGAAATCACAATATTGGGCGAACAGGAACGACGCCGTTCCACGGCTCTTGCAGTGAGAAAATTCTCCAAAGATTTTTTTATGGATTCTTCCTCAGAGATGCATCTAGTTTTTCTAGTCGAGCTAAGCTCTTTCTCAGAATTACATCTGAGAGGAACACTCATACAGTTTTTATGTGATGTTTAATGTTTATTTTTTTTTTTTATATATATTTTAACCTATTACGATTTTTTTTCACTTTTTTGTTTAATTTCAACTTTTTACACTTTTTCACCTATTACGATTTTTTCACCGAAAATTCAGCCGCACTAAAAGTAACACGTCCGAACAGTTCGATGAGACGAACAGCAAAAATAAGTGTCATCTTAAAATAAATCGCTAACCAAAATTTTGTTTTGTTCGATCCATTTTTGACCGCAAACCCTATTTAAAGTCCAAATAATATAATTGGTCATAGCTCCCATAAAAGGAGAGCATCCGAAAAAGTCATTTATCTCTTTATAAATCTTATAAATATCGGTATCGACCCAAAACTTTACATAGATCATTTACATATACACAAAAATCATGCTACAGAAATTTGTGAATTTCGGTCCATATTTGAACATATTCACCATATGAAGCGCTCTTCTGAAAATTACTTCAATACTCATAAATCTCTTATAGATAACGATAGCGATCCAAAATTTTTATACGGCGCATTTACATATACATATGCTAAAATTAAACTGCTGGATATTGAAAATATCGCTCCATATTTAACTTTCTCCCCCATATAAGGTCCACTGCCACTTCCGAAACAACAAGTTAACCCTTATTAATGTCCAATAAATACCGATATTGAGGTGAATTTCAACCGAATCACATTACTGGATACTTGTAGCATAGTTCTGTATAACGAGTGTATTCTCAGGCGAACAATTGGTACACGGGCGATTACGTAAACAAATGAGTTTCCATAATATACTCGTCTGACTTACGTTAGTTACCTTGGTAATATTGAGTTGTTATATTGCATTATTGCCAAATTATTTAATTAGATATTTTGCTTACTTTTTTCCATGTTATTAGACAATATTTTAATATTTTAAGGGCAACCCTAGAAACCAAATTAAAACAGCTGTGTTTTATTTAGAATACAAAAATAATTTATGTGAATTGAAATTGCTATGAATTTTTTAATTTTGTAATAAATTGAATGAAAAATGTTTCAATTTATCGCAATTAACATTGAAATTGAAAGTTAAGGTAGTGGACAACAGTTTATGCTGTAGAAATATACGAAATAATATATTAAATATTGTTTTGTGATGCACACAAGCACTTATTTCTACTCGTCTGTTTTTGACATTAGGACGATTGAAATTTCAATATAGAACCCATAAAAAAGATAGTCTTACGTTTTTACTCAAGAGAATTGACACTAGTGTTATATAACCCCAAAACTAATTTTTGTACTCATTTGGGCGAACATTTTGAGTCACTCGTTATACAGAACTATGCTATTAGTCTGTTTTTACTATGCAATCCATAAATCTCTTGTAAAAAAATTATTGAGATCAAATTCCACCAAAAGAAGCCTCACCTCATAATCTTACGCTTTTTTATACTCTGTTTCTTAACTTGTGGTGAATATGGAAACACGTTTTTTTAATTTTATAAATTGTTAAATAAAACTTAAGATTGTTAAGATCTGTAAAACATGTGAAATAAATTATGATTTTCGTAAAATTGTCTTTCAGACAAAATATTTAATTTGATGTTCAGAAATATTCGTATAATTTTCTATTGAGTCTTCATTGAATTTATCTCTTAATTTAAAGAGGTATTAATAATCGAATGAATGTATACATAGATTAGAGCATATGTAGATATACATATAACTAGGGTTACCATATTCATTTTGAGAAAAAGAGGATGTCGACCAAAAAAAAGCCGGACATTTACCCTTAAAAATAAGACAATAATCTGTAGCAAAATATTAAAAAAACAACGCCTTAAAATACACAAAACAAGTTTAAAATTCTATTTCCATATAACAACAAAACGAAACTAAACAAAATATTAAAAAAATTATATTTTATCAGTCTACTACGACATAAAAACATAACAATTAACAAATTTATTTTAAAACTTCACATGTATTATATATAAGTTTTTAGTAGAAGTTGTCAAATTTCATGTATATTTTTCAGCGCTATCAATTTGAACCAATATATTATTATCGCATTTTTTTAAATATTCATAAAACACTTGACAATTCATAGCAAAATTATATTTGACTCTAATAATAGCAGAAATAGTTTCTGTGTTTAATTTCTTTCTTTTTGGTGTCCACTGAATTCAGAACTTCTAGAACTAAGAACTTTGAGAAATAGCATAAAACAAAATTCCCAAAGGTTAACACACACATTCAGTGAAAGAATTGAACATTTTAAAATTTGGAATGATTTGGAATTTATAAACTAGCACTTCGTCTTTCAAAGAAAAGTGCATCTGCTGTTTTTCCCCCCTCCAATAAACTAGCACTTCTTTTGGCACCTTTTCCAAACATTTCGGGATAAAACTAAAAAACTTGTTGAAAAAAATTAAATTTGGCAATTAATTGATGTAATACTATGTTTCCACGACGACTTGAATCACCTGATTCGCTCTCTGAATCATCTTTATGAATCATGCTGTTTACATGACCAAAAAAATTGATTCGATTTGACAGTTGTTTTTAATAAACAAACAGAATAAAAAACACAGAATTTACAATTTGTGGAAAATGTTTTTTTTTTAATGGACAAAAAAAGTGAGTGAAAATTAGTTAGATTTGAAAAAGACGTACATATATACTTTCTTTACTTCCAGCAACAAGAAAATAATTTGCTTTGTTTACAATAATATTAAATTTTTACAGCTAGTGCAGATAAACTTGCGATAAAAATTAGAGAAGAGTGCAATTTTTCGTGCTTCGCAAGTAGATTCAATATGAATCTACTTGATTCGCTCTTAAAATTTTGTATGGTGAAGCAAGTTGTTTCGCACATGATTGATGTGTGAAGCCTGAATAGAGAGCGAAGCATGTACCGTGGAAACATAGTATAACTCTAAACGTCAAACACCAATGTTACCACATTTTTCACCGCATGCAGTCGGTAATTACACGTAGATAAAAAAAACCTTAAAATTACCAAATTATTTTTACCGGTTAGGTAAGGAAACGTAACAGGTATAAACTCTAGTTGTTACAATTACGGGCATAAGACACGTAGACAAAGGCCAAAAGCCAAAGCCGTTTAAAATTGTGACAGCGCATACTTATATGGCGGTCAAAAAGCATCAAACACAATGTGTTGACACAAGAAAGCATGTCATGACATCGTGTGTATTTAAAAATAATAATACATCAATGCCAACAATACTTTTGATACAATAAAACGAAATTATAGATTAAAGTTTTAAAAGTAGGACAAACCCAGGACACTTGCAAAAAAAGAAGTAGGACTACCCCGGACGCCCTAAAAAAGAGGACGGTGTCCGGGGAAAAGAGGACGTATGGCAACCCTATATCATATAACATATTATCAAGTTGTACAAGTATCTACATCCACGTTCAATGCGATATTTGATGTAGTGATAAAATATGAGTGTATGAATTATGTTGGTGTAAATATTGTCAAAATCAATGTTTGTATATGTTTTTTTATGTAATGTTTATATAAATATGTATGCACCCATATGTACATATGTATGTAAGTAGTATGTGTATTAGAGGCCTGCGCAAATGTATTTAAATATGAAAAACTACTTGACTTCCAAATACATTTCACACATCTTCGTGTGTGACAACAACTAAAACAAGTAAGAAAGTATAGTCGGTCAAGCCCGACCATATAATACCCTACACCCAGTATATGTACAAAACAGTTTTTCAGAAGTGGGCGTTATATGGGAGATATAGCCTATTGTGGACCGATCATCCAAAAATTTAGTGTCATGATTTCTGTGAATATAAATATAATATGTGTTAAACTTTATCTTGATATAAATACTTATAAAAGATTTAAAAGAATTATGGAGGTATTACGGAGAGGGTCTTATATGGGAGTTTCGACTAATTATGAACCGATCATAATAAAATTATACCGTATTATTTTTAGACATATGAAATATATTTTTGCGTTAAATATTATTTGGATACCAACATTTTTGAGAGAGTTATGCTCTTTAAAGTGATTTTCGGAAGTGGGCCTTATATGGCAGCTTTATATGGGAGCTGTTTGGATACTTGCATAATTCAAACATTTATGATCAGTAAACCCCAATTTCGGGAGGACATTTGTAGGGGGGCCAGGTGAAATAATGAACCGATTTCCACCAGTTTCAATCCCATCCACTGAACCATAATAAATTTGTAAGATTTGAAATGCGTTGTTCAGGCATCAGTTTATTCATGTTGAAATTCTAAACCAATCATAAATCACTTGATAGCTGACAAAATTGCCGCCAGATAATAAAGTGCTGCCAACTTAAATTTCTATACATCTAAAAAAACACCCTATATAATAATTAACATATGTATTTTGCGAACGCAAAAATACAAACTCCAAACAAATGATATTTGGAAGAAGAAACAAATACCAAAATGCCTTGAATACGCGTGTGTCTCTTCTCTGCTATCACATTCTCTCATCAATCACACAACGAAGTTTATGTTATCGGGATCTTCATATACTCGCACACATACCTAAAATGTTTCAGGAGAGTTTTTATTGTATTTGTTTTCGCAATTACGCTTCAGTATAGGCTTTGAACAATTTTTTGTGGTGTTAATTATGCGTTTAAATCTATTTGTTTAGTCTCTAATGTGTATTTCAGTAAAACGCCAATAATACCCGTTTAATAGAAAATATAAACATTATGATTTCTTCTCGGTTTCTTGACTGAAGTGACACCACACAGTTTTCCAGTTGTTGTGAATTGACTAAGGCATTTCTGATTACAAATAATTTACGAAATTTTGTCAAGCAGTTAAAAACTTAGACACAATCACGCACGCACAAAATGTAGACGACGTTGCCTGTGTTCGTGTGAGGGTTCCTGATTCGTACCTATAGTTGTGGTGCGTAACTTTTACTACATTGTGACAGACGTTGTTGCACCCTGCTGAGATTGTGCGTAAACATGCGCCACAATGATCTATAATTAGTGTTCATGTTGCAAGGTCAATTTGTTTAAAAATATATTGTGCACCATTTAAACATTTCTTTTTGAAAATACTTTCAGTTTTTGTGTTTTTTCTTCCCTCTGTTTTTCTGTTTGTTAATTAAACAAAATGCTGTTTAAATACTGAGAACTATAAACTATGTACATGAATGTTTACGAGTATGTCTATGGGCTTCTGTAGTGTTGTCGTTGTCCTTTGTAATGACCGTTTATGATTAGTTTCACGTTCTATGGGTAATCAATGAAAACGTCAACATTAACATAACACTTGACGGCGGCTAAAAGCAATTGACAAGTCGAGCCAACATCAAGTTGTTTTGATGACAGCCCTGAAAACGAACACCTTCAAGTGGTCATGTTATTGGTTAGTTTCAATGTCTGACTGCATGAAATCTATTAGTTTCATAAAAATAGTTGACATTTTAAATTAAAAATAAAGCAAAAAGGAATTTAAATGCATCCATACAAAATAATATGTGCGTAGATACTTTTTAAACGGCTTCCCTGTGTAAACACAATTCGAATAGAAATTCATATATATGTATGTATGTATATAGTTTTTACTTAAATCGCGCTAGAAATATTGAATATGTTAAATTCAAAATTAAATGCAGGTCTTCGAGCAATCAATTTTTAAATTTCCTGTTTCTGTTTCAAAAAAATAAGCAGCAAGAAAAATTTTCGACCCTTCAATAAAAACTTAACAAAGATGATATTGGATTTTGAACGTCATCCGCCAAATAGCATATTTTTTAATAAATGATTTAAGTAAATTCTTCTTGATTATGCATTATTTTAATTTTTCTTTTTAAAATCTTAAAACTAAAATTAACACTAAATGATTTCTAGCAAGAGCCTTAATGAATAAATAAGACAATTTTTCAGTTGGGTGGTATATCGGTTCTAGGAAGACTTGATTACGTTTGGATCTGTGCGAGAAGACTTATCTTCATGTGCATGAAATACTTGACCAATTTCGTTGAAGCTATACAGGGATTTGAGTGGAAGATACAAAGAAAAACCTTGGTAAGGACTTGCAACTACTAAACAACTTACTTTTCAATTACTGTTTCATACAGAGTGTATGATTTAGAAGTATTTTGATAGTCACCTCTATTCTGACTTTCGATTCGAATCGAAATTTTCTCCGTTTGGTAAATTTGGTATTCAGAGTTTCGATTCCGCTACGTTTCTTTCGATTGTAGGTATTCTGAATTACGATCGTAGTTACGTTTTTCTACTCTTATATTTTAGCAACGGAATTTTTTCGATTGCTCTTTTTATAAACTTAAAAAGTGTTTAATTTAATTAAAATTTCAGGTACTTTTTTATTACTATATAATATATTTTTATTTTGGCCGAGAAGGCTTAATATTACAAATAAATGAATAAATGTCAACAAAACAGGATATTGCTTGCGGCTACCATAAACGATCCAAGGAGGAAGTTCAGGTATTTTCTTTTCAAGCTTTACTTCTGTGTTCTGAGTCACGTTGTTCTCCTCTTCCACCAATAAAGCCACTGCTATGGCTTCCATTTCTTCTTTAAATACAAAAATTAAAAATACCACCTCCGGCTTGCCAGGATTCTTAGCACTTAAATATTTTGCAAACAAAATTGATTATCTTTTTATTATTATTAATTCACAAGTCTTTTGTATTATTTTATTGTTATTATTTCTCCTTATTAATCGCAAAAGTTTTTTTATTTTCCTCTTTTTATTGTTTGTTGTGACTTTTGTTTATTAAAATAGTAACAAACTTGCTCATTTCTTTGTTTCTATTCCATATTTCATAGTAACAAATTGGTTTTGTAAATATTGTTGTCTTCTTCTTGTTCTTTCGATTCAGTTTTTGTTTGGAATACCAATTTTCGATCGTAGCGTAACTGAATGCGGAGACGTAATCGAAACTCAGAATAGGGGCGAATGACTGACATTTCATGATTATATATTTGCTTATTAAAATCTAATACAAATTTATTTAAAATTCATTTTGTAACTTTTAGAAAATATGTTAGTCCCTATTAGAAAGACATCATAAAATAACAACATATCACCAATACACGATTATAGCTACGATTTACAATTTCTTGAAATTATTAAGCAAAACTCTAATATTTTTTATTTATAGCCTGTTCAGCGATCTCGAACGATAACGTTCGCTTAGATAAGACTTAAGACATAAACTTTTTATCGTATCTATTTTTTTTAATTCAATCAAGTTTGTTTATTCCACAATCAAGTTTGTGTCTTAAGTCTTATCTAAGCGAACGTTATCGTTCGAGATCGCTGTGCTGGGTACCAGGTCATGAAGGCCATGCTGGTAATGAACGTGCTGATTACTTGACCAATAGAGGTGCTCGACGCCCATTTATAGGCCCGGAACCATTCTTTGGCATTCCACGTGGATACACTATGGAACGAATTAGTTCTTGGGTAGAATCGGAATTTTCCCGATTTTGGAACAACCTGCCAGGACTTAGACAGTCCAAAAGGTTTATTACTCTGTCTAAACGAAGATCTCAATTGTTGCTATCGCTCGGAAAGGGCGAATTGAGATTACTTACTGGATTATTCACAGGACACGGTAGCTTTAGATATCACCAATTTACATTAGGTAATGTTGCGAATGATCAGTGTAGGTTTTGTGAACTTGAAGCCGAAACCTCTGAACATATTCTTTGCGACTGTCCAATGCTGGCAATACGCAGAACAAGATGGCTCGGAAGGGCCTTTATGGCCCCAGGGGATGTATTTGATCTCTCATCTAACAAAATAATTGGCTTTATACATAGCCTAAATCTAACATGATGAAACTTCAAGGCTGCACAAAAGATCTCATAGGTCGTAGTGCATGAGACCTCACTTAATAATAATAATAATAATAATATCTAAGCGAACGTTATCATTCGACATCGCTGAAGAGGCTATTAATATAATAATTGTTCGCAACATACAGTGACACACAGCTTATTTTATGCAGTGCGTTTTTTTGTTTTTAGAACTCTGCGGTTCTCTATGCTTTCCAACAAGTTGTCCTTTAGAATCTGAAGGTCCTTAAACTTGTCCATGATTGTTTCAATAATACCAGCAGCTGACATATTAGTGCAAACTGCCACCACCCTGCTTCACTGTTGGCTTTTGGTTTTCTTTGTAGAGTTCTGTTTTTGGTTTTCGCCAAACAGACGACATGCCATCTGAACCGATTATGTTAAATTTATATTCATGACCCAATTCTAAAATGCAGATTCCTTGAAACATGTTTTTTGACGAAATTTAGCCTGCATAGTCTGTTTTTCGGGTTTATAAACGGTGATAAGATGATTTGTTTTTAAATTGACATGAAATTTACTTTATTCGAAAGATTTTATTCTGGCATTATAATTTAAATATGACTTCTGGCATATGCCTGCCTCGGACATAGTCTAAGCTGGGGGTCCAATTTTCTATGACTTTTTCCAAAATTTGTAGCCGTATATCGTCAATAACACGGCGAATGTTGTCCTCCAAGTGGTCAACCGTTTCGGGCTTATCGGTGTACTTCAAACATAAATCACTTGACAGCTAAAAATATGGCCGCCAGTTAAAATAGTGTTGCCAATTTAAAGTTCTATACATCTAAAAAACACATTATATTTACTCTTAAGAAAATTCTTCTCTACAAAAGAAAAAATCTACTGACTTTTTCTGGAGGAAACGTAAATAAATATGGCTCTATTTACATGTTCCAACTTTGGATACATCTAAATTTTTTATAGGAACGAGATAACTGTTAGCAAAATTTAATTCAGAATTTTAGCAGAATATTTCAGACAAATTTTTTGACTGTCCGTATGACTGTCATATCTAAAACACCCAAAAAGAAGGAAACAAAATTAAAAAAAATAAACCGAAATATCTCATGAACTGAAAGAGATAACCTACAAGTGTAAGTATCATCGGATCGTAAATGGATTTTTGACGATTTTTTTAAAAAATGTGAGACCCGAGGTGTTCATCTTTGAGTGGCCACCCACTGCCCCCTATTTCGCCTACGAAGCAAAAATACTGTAAATCAACTCGAAAACTTCAACTATGTGAAATTTCGTTACGATATCTTCTAAACATTTCCAAAAAAAAACGTTTCTAAACCACTGTGCGACGGGGGGTCGCCTTAAATATAAGTAATCTGTAATAGAAACATACGATTTTATAAAACCAACGGTTTGAGAATGATTAAAGAAATATATGTAAGTATGTCATTCTTAACATGATAAAGAACTAAAAGACAAAGCTTTAGTTGTTAAAATGTAGCTTTTGTACATTAACAAGCACTTCTCAATGCCCGCACTTGAGCCCCACTGAAAGGTAGCGGTATAAAATAATTTTTCTTGAAATGGTTTAATTCGTCTCCTGTCGGTATTTTTAACACAAAGACCTTCACATCCAAGGTCAAAAGAGGACAAATTTATTACTGATAAAAATTGGAATATGCATAAATAACACTTATCTTTTTAACAAAAGAAATTCAATGAAAAATTAAAAAGTCTAAAATACTGAAAATGATAACAAGAATTAAAAATCGGCAAAATATCGATAGTTTAATTTTTGGTGTACTATCGATTGTTTTTTTCCGATAGCAATACTATCGACAAAAATTGTTATTATTAAAAAAACAGCGTACCTGACAAGAATTGGTCGGCGGCATATTTTAAACTAATTGTTTGGCAAAAAATATCGGCGCCGGTCAATAAGCTTGATATTTTAACTTTTTTTCAATATAAGGCGTTAATAAAATAAATTAGTTCAACAAGTGTTTACTAGTGTAAGTGATATATTCAAAAAAAAATATGGTCAAAACTGGTTACTTATGTCGTAAGACATCAGCGGTTAAAAATATTTTAACGGCGGATAAAACACAATGTCATCCAACTGACTTTGCTTTATTTTTGCGCATTTGCTGGTGACGCTTTGGTGTTTTGTAAGCAAATTGTTAGGAAAAAGTTTAAAACTTTTTTCACTCAATGGCCTTCATATTCAATTAGCCATTCTCTTTTTTTGTTTTAATTGAAGATTGAAAATTGTTCAATTACATGTTAGTTTATATTCTTTAATTTTGAATGAAGGTTGACAGCCGAATGCAAAAACGATTGCTGGTTTTAATATATCTTTAAGCAAATTTAAATTTAACAATTGTTTTTGCATACAGTTTTTAAAATTCGATACTATCGATAGTTTTATGACAAACTGTCTAAACTATCGAATGTCACCCCTATCGACACTATCGAGTCGGGCGACTATCGATAGTTTTGCAGCTCTAGCCTCTTACGAAAATCGCTTTAACATACTTAAATCATCTTCTACAAGTGTTGATATCGAGATAAAATTCAATGCGAATAATTTTAATATCCACGGAACATCCACATAATGATGAATACGCCATAGCTCCCATATAGCATCTAAGTATTTCTTGAACACTGCTAATATACTCGGTGTTGTATGGTCGTTCTTGACCGACTCTACTTTCTCACTTTTTGCTTTTTCGCTTGGGCCTACAGCCATTATTATCAGATATTTACAGCAGTTTACTTTTAATTTTTTTGTATTTAATTTGTCTTTATAAATAAAATTTAAGCTCATTGATGGAAGAAGCATTAATCTAATTCAATGCAATAAGTTTAAACAAAAACCTTTCAATTTTAAATGACTATTTTTTTTTGCTCCTATGTTTGGTTATTTTATATTGTTTTTCTTTAGTACTGTGGACGAGTAGTTGTTGTTTTGCAATAAACAAATTATGAAAGTGTAAAGTTGTGGCAATCGATTTTAAATTATACAGAATTGCAGCACGCTTCAACTTTGATTAGAATCGGAAACATGTTGGCAACCGTGTATTTTCTGCCAAGATTTCGAGATAAAAATAGACGAAAAACCGGATGACTGCTATGATAAGCGGTCTTCTAAAAGAAAATCCAACAAAGATGGATGGATGGGTGGAAGAATAAAAAGATTAAACAAGAACGTTTATATCTATGTATGTATGTATGTGTGCAATGGACAATTGTTGGTTGACTCTGTACCTTGTCGTAGTAAGTGGAGAATTATAAGATCGATAGGAAGGAAACAAGACCATCAAATGATTATTACAACACAGCGATCTCTTCGCTAAAATATAGCAAACGATCAAAACTGGTTCAATTGAAAAACGACACACAGATGCAGTCCAGCGATAAGTGCAAAAGAAGAACATCACAGCATCAATTAAGATACAATCAGGTTTTTCTCCCTTCCTTCTAGAAACAAGATAAACGAACAGCAAAACTAAGAAGCGTACAAAAAACCAATCTTAAACTAAAAGGAACTAAGATGTTTTTTTGCAATAAATAGAAAGGTACGAGTAGATGACAGACGGACATAATAAGGTTATAAGCCCCATTCATTTAAATTTCATGTACAAAGACATCCCTTCATCAGCACTCACAAAAAACATACACACACTCTCTTTAGAATATTTACTCACATTTGGTTACGATACAGTTTAAACTTGATTAGAGGCGTCAACGCGACGGTCATTTTATGAATGAATTCAAATCCCTGTGTCGCTAGTGTTGGTATTGAGCAATTGTGTGAGTAAATGATGGACAAAAATAAATAACAATAGCAACAACAACTAAAAAACCTGTGGACGGGAACAACATGGCCAACGTAGGAACAAGATTTGTAGCAGCAACTAGATGGCAATGCATGGCATGAATGAATGACTGGCTGAATGAATTGCATGGTAAATGGTCAGTGCACCCAAAAGTTCAATTGCAGTTGTGAGCGCACTTTCTACGCACCTTAAACTGACTCGTACGTACACCACTATGAGTCCAGCACTTTGTCAGCCAACTTAACAAATTGCTCACATCAAAAACAGCTCAGCTAAAATGATAAAATCCAAATAAACCAGCAGCACTCGTTTTTCATCTACTCTGTACCCTGGACATGCCGTCTCTCATAACGAACTTAGTATGTGTTCAACTCATGTGTACTCGTATATACAACGTGTGTGTGTGTGTATATGTTAGTATGTGTATTATATGTGGTCACTTGCTGGAAATTTAAAACGGTGGGGAGGATGTGTTGGGTTGGGATGCAATGGTAGGAACAGTCACTGTATTGCATCCATAGTATCCAGTGATTCTATTAAACTTGGGAATAATAAATAATATAAACAACAACGGAAAGTAAGTAAGTAAGCGTTGTTGTGTTGCAAGCCCATGACCATGACAAGAAATGGGAAGCTAATAATTTCACTGTTTTAGATGATGATTCTACGAGTACTACATATTGCCACTCGTAGTTACATACATACATTAATTTGAATGATCATACAGAGTAAAGAAACTGTATTAAATGAAATGTTTGAAAGAAGCACAACAAATAAATAAAACCTGTTTAAGTAAACTCACATCTGTGGTTGCAATTTGCACTTGTTGCTTTTGTAGAGTCTAAAGTCTAGTTTTCCTTATGTAGTTTGTTGCATCATGTGTACGTGCATTTCGTTCCCACTGCATTGAGTGTGGTGCAAGCGAAATGCATAGAAAATATCACATAAATTGATATTAAAAACTCATTCTAAAAGTTCAAAACAACAACAACAACAAAAGCAATAACTTCCATTTCAATGAGATTTGTTGAATGGAGGGAAAATATATTTTCGATATTGATTTGATTTTGTTCTATTTAGATAGAAATTAGAGTTTCGTGTTCATGTCATAAAACAGAAAACCGACTATTATTCTTCGTATTTTTGTTTTTCATTTAGAACTAATTTCCGTAAAAATAACATTTTAAATTATTATGAGATTTAAAATAAATGAAATAAAATGATAGTCCTATTTGTAAAATTATAATTTTCTGAAAACACATTTCAAATTTTGAAACAAGTTATGAGACTCTGATCAGACATTTAAAGCTGTACAACAAAAATATTCGAAATGAGCTCAACTTCTCTAAAGTAAAATTGCAAATTTCTGCGGTGGATTTATTTTTAATTATTGGGGAGAGGGGGTCACCTTAGAACACTTTTTGCTTTCAAGTCACATAAAAATGTATATTTTTGAATTATTGACTTTTTACATAATTTAACTAATATATTTAGAAATAAACTTTAGCTTAAGTCTACAAGTAACTTATTTTTAGTTCGATTTATATTTTTTTTTATTTTTTAATAGATGAAGTCATTGTGTTCAAATGTGCCCCCCATACGGGCAGCTTTAAACTAGGCTGGGGCAGCTTTGAACGGCAATTTTTTCTTTAGCGCTTATGCGCAAAAATAACATAAACAGTTATATTTTTTAAATTCGACTTATTTATTAAGAAAAACATAAACATTAACAATTAAAAACTAAAAAAAATTCAGATCAAAAATAAGTTTTATATTACACTGGTTTACAAATTTTTAATTTGGAAAAATACCAAGAACGCCACTTGCCCAGATAAGTTAATTGAGACCTCCTGAACACGTAATTTTTTTTTCTAAGTACCGTTTTTTAGATAACGGTACTTTTGTGTTTTTCGGTGTATGATCCCATTCAAACCCTTGTGGAGCCCAACCGAAGAGCCCGATCGAGATGAGTGGTATATCATTGGAAAGAAGAAGTTCTTTCATTGTTTCATATCTTTCCTTTATGTATTTTCCATATCCGATTGGAATTGATGGTTTCGTATTCCAAATTCGGGCTCTGTACGGTGACCAAGCATTTAATGAGTGTTAAGGTCCAGCTCATTTGGAGGCATGGGAAGCATTCCAGGACATCGTTCACAACTTTTTGGGAAACTACAGAAGTCCTGATTACGCAGAGAAGATCAATACATTACTGCAAAAATTCAATGCCATTGGTAAGCGTTGCGTGAAAACATGTATATCAAAAAGGCCGTTATGATTTAAAATTTATTCTTTTTAACCTTTAGGTTCAAATATGACACCTAAATTACACTTCTTCTTCAGTCATTTGGATATTTTCCCCACCAACTTGGGCTCCGAAAGTGATGAACAAGGTGAAAGATTTCACCAAGAAATGGAAGAAATCGAGAGACGTTACAAAGGC
This sequence comes from Bellardia pandia, assembly GCA_916048285.2. Taxonomy (NCBI): domain Eukaryota; kingdom Metazoa; phylum Arthropoda; class Insecta; order Diptera; family Calliphoridae; genus Bellardia; species Bellardia pandia. The sequence goes on from OU696533.1 coordinate 70,009,359, forward strand.
TGGTGGGACGAGCAAATGATGGCGGACTATTGTTGGTTCCTCATTCGCGAAGATCCATCCGAAAAAAACGTAAGAGTTCAAGTCGCTCGCCATTTTAATTTAAATTTTTTGAATTTACGCCGAATATAGTGTGTAAGCAATGAAGATGAAAATACGCTTAAAATGTTGGTAATTAAATAAACTATTTGGATAAAAAATAAAACATTCCAGATATTAACTGTAACGTAGAAAAAAAATTAAATAAAAAAGAAAAATTTTGAAAAAAACGTAAAAAATAGGCAAATTTCGAAACATTAAAGCATCATTTCATTTTCAGAAAATAAGAGAGAATCAACAATGTTTGGTACTTCGGTTGATAAATTAACATGTTCAAAGGTGCCCCCTTTTTCTTTGTTCAAACCTGAACTGGCATGCCGTTTCACGGAAATTTATAATAAATATTTTTTTTACATAACTATCAAATAACTTAACTTAATTTTGTTTGAAATGAATTTAGGACTGCAATTAATTTCTTTCACGAAAGAAAACGATCACTGAATACTTCTTACACGCTTACAAAAAAAAAAAATAAAAAAATTTACAATGGCACTGCGAAAACTTTTTCACACAACTACATTCGGTCGACAACTGAAAAAACTAGCAGAAGTTGTTAGCGTTGCTAGAAAACAAGGTTGCCATGTGAAAAACTCGGTTAAGGGTCGTAAAAAATGTTAAACTGAGATTTTATCAACATAGTTCAAAGGTGCCCCGGGTATAAACGTGCCCCTCTCTCCCCTATAGTTTAAGTTTTAGCCTTTCTCATTAGAGGAAAACTCTAATCCAAATTTGGAATCCTTCTAATTACAGTCGCAGCTATTTACGAGATATTCGCATATGAAAATTTAATTTTTATACTTTTGTAGCTTCCGGTGTTTTTATTAGCTAATAGCGGCTCCAAAAATTTCCCGATTTTTTAAAATCTTTTTTGTGGGCTGCTAACACTTTTGCTGAACAAATTTGCCTATTGGTTTAATATTTGAGGAATTAAATTGTAGCCAATTTGGTTGAGATTAATTCATGAAGTTTAAATTTTATTAATGTAATTCCATATGTAGTATGTTTAGTTTTAATTCACATGTATATTTATGTATATTTTAAATTTCACTCATGCATATATGAATTCGAAGTTAACAAAATGTTAACATTTTTATTTTTGACAATTTAAGAAATTTCCCAGACGACTTATAACGTACATCCTCGTGCTTATATTTTTAGTAAGGCTAACTTTAAAGGAAAAATTAAAAAACTTTGTTATTGAATGTAAAATTCAACTTTGGGGAAAATATTTGCAAATCGCATATTCGATATCAATCAATAATAACCGATTTTATATGGCCCAATATGTTCTTAATTATTCTGTAAAAGGTTTCGATAACGATTCACAATATCTTTGGGATTTTTTTAAATCTTTACGTATGTATGTAGTGTTTTGTACAAAAAGTCTTTAAATGTAAAATTTTATTAAAAGAAATTATACAAAAAAAAATTTTTATTTCAGTTTAAACATTTTTTGCTATCGCAAAAGCATAACATAACACATTTTTGGATTATTATCTAAAAACAACGCACTTCACCAAACAAACGCTTAATGTAGTATAATGGGCTTTAGTACAATTTTAAGGGTTTATGAGGTTAATTCCCTAAATCTTCCATATGTGTCTTCTACATAGGTTCTCTTTACACAGAAGCTCGTTTCCAGTAGTGCGATTCAGTAAGCTTCTTTAACGACAATTGTTTCTTTTAAAAATTTTAACCACAAAATTAACCATTCTGCTATTCACTAACACTTTAACGATTTCTGTTGACGTTTAAAGTCAGCTGTTTCAATCAGCTGTTATTTTTAACCACATAAATTGTGGTTTATTTACGCCAACATTTTTGGTCCAGGTTAGATTAGAGGTACTATTATGCGTTATTCCATATAGAGGAAATTGGGAGACCATTATATTTAATAGTGACCAAAAATCTTCTAGGATTTAGATCTATACGGTTTAATATTACTAAAATATCTCACCATAACCTGAAATTAAGCGTGTTCAAGAATTTTCTCAATTTAATTATGAACGGAATAGAGAGATGGCTGTGCAGATTTCCTGTACATATATTTTATTGATTTTTCTAGGATTTTAGAACAAGTTCAATCAATGCATGTCTTCAAAAGTTATATTCCCAGAAACCTTCGATATATGGTGTTTTAAACGTGTCCAAGTTATTGAGAGCCCACATCCGTATGTATATCTTCACAAAGTTGAACAATTTTCTTCAGTTAAGCTTTTAGAAATCTGATTCGAGGGTTCTTGTGGCCACAAAAATGTTGTCGATATCCCCAAATAAAATGATCTAGATCTAGCCGGACATACTGTTCAAAAAAGTTATTTGTTGAATGCATTTCTCGTTCGTTCGAAAGTTTTCTGAAAGTTTCTCTTCCCTTAAGTCAGTCAGGGGCCAAATTACCGCATTCGTTTGGATACAGCAACAACATTAAAAAGACAACATACAGCATTTCTACAGTACTTAATGGACAACATGTAAGCCTATAGTATCTTATTATTGTTATTGTTGTTACTTTTTATGCTGTTGTTGTTGTGTTGCATGTTGTTGTTTGCATTATTAATGAAATTCTTTAATAAGTATGTATGGATGCATCAATGTTTTATCCATATTCCATAACAAGCACACAAATAATACGACAAGTAGGAAAGTATAGTTGGTCAAGCTCGACCATATACTACCCTACACCCAGTATATGTGTAAAAACAGATCTTTAGAAATGGGAGCTATGACCAATAATGAAGCGATCATTCACAAATGTAATGGCATGTCTTCTGTGCGTATAAATATTCTTTGTGTTAAATTTTATCTCGATATAAACAATTATAAAAGATTTATACGAGTAAAAATTAAAGTGATTTTTGAAGGGAATCTTATATGGGACTTATGACTAATTATGGACCAACCGTTATAAAATTAGTGGTCATGATTTCTGTATATATAAAACTTATTTGTGATCAATTGGATTAAAATTTTTGGGAGTTACAAACATCAGCACAAATCCAATATACCCTTCACACTATGGTGGTGTAGGGTATAATGACCAAGTACTCGTCCATACTTCATCTCGTGTATTTGCGTTTAAAAACAGGAAGTGCAATTGCGCATCCGCGCGTTCTGTCGTCACGTTGGCGCTTTCATAATATTGGTTCCATTTAGTTTTTTCTTCTTGGAAGTTTTGTTTCATCTTCTTCTGCTTCATCATCATCATCATTCTCATGTTCAGCAGCATCTTTAACAAAAAAAAAAAAACACAAGTTTAGTAAGTATCGTAGTTTTAATTAGTTTGAGAGACCGGTTGTCCAGTTTGTCTTTTCAAACTCAGTTTGTTTTTATTTCTGTGTATTAAAATTAGATTTGTGTATGTTTTGTTGTTTCTGTTATTGTTTGCACTGGTTACATCGTTATAGTACGTGTCGTCTATCTAAAGAAAAATGCCAGCCTTAATGAAAGTATTTGAAAAGATACAGGAAATTCAAATATAGGAACTAGACTAGTAGTTTTTTCTAATTTTGTACTTGTGTGATTTTTAATTTAAGCTTTTATGCACTTGCTGTTAATTCTATATAATTAGCATATTGATAGATATTGTTGACGTTTTTAATGAAGGGGGAAACAATTTCTCTTTCATAAAATATTTGCTTAAGCATACAAAAAAAGATGACAAGTGGCGTTTAAATTCAAATTTCAAACTTGTTCGTTTTGTTTATCTAACCTGTAAAGTAACATACGATTATTTTCTACATAATTTTTCTTAAAAATTAGTTGTTTCGCCAGAAAAGTTTAGTTTAATTTACCAATAATCCCAATAATTTAATCAATGAATTCAAAACCAAAAATGGAAATCAGTTAAGTGGTTTTTTCTATTTATTTTAGATTTATCTTTGTTGAATTTCAACTCAATTACGATATTAAACGATATTTAAGAATTTATATTTGTCTCTTTCTTCAGGATTCCGCTTTGTTTGTATTTTTGCAGCGTGTAACCATAAAGCGATTTATTTTAAACACACAATAAATTAGGTACCAAAAAGGCCTACGAAACTGATTTTGTTTTTTGAAATTGTGCCATCTGTAACTGTGTGGTTATTCTCGGAAATGAAGCTTTTATGGGAACTATAACCAATTATTGACTAACTTTCTCAATGTACATGTACAGAATATCTAATAACTCGAGTATTTTCCAATCGATTGTTGGAAAGCACAATTTAAAGCAATGCGCCACGATTAAATAAAAGCTTTTATTCTTTCTTCTTACTAATGAAATCATATAGTGATTCTTATACTTTTCGATTTTGTTGTGAAAATGGTATGAAAAAATTCAAGTCACCAATTTTGGTCGAATGTTATCTTATTAAATGTAGGAGGTCTAAATAGTATTATTAGACATTACAAGAAAATATCATTGGTAAACTTAATGTTGCTATATAAATATAATGTAGTATACTATATATAAATTTCAAATTATGTTAGTTCGGATATTTTCGCTTTTAGGTACAGTAGGTACCTTATTCGTAGATTTAAATTAAAATTTCTTACTGAGTACTTTTTAATAGTTCACTACGTTTAGTTTTTAGAATATGTGTAACGAAAATTTTAGATTACATGTGCGGTATTTTCTGTGTCTGTTTTAAATTTTTCGTTTATATGTAACATTTACTTGTACTCGTACATATTGTTTATTGGAATTATATGGTTATTACTTTTTTCATTATTTATGTGATAATGAAATATTGTTTTTAATTAATGAAATTATGAATTTTAGGCATAAAATAAAAGCAATGAACTTCATATACAAATTTCTATGTAATTAGGGAAAAATTCAACTCAATACAAGAGACCGTTGTTGGAAAAAAATTAATTGTATTACATACTACCAGTTTAATAGACTCTACAGTGAGTGGAGTATTGATTGTGCTCTCATTCACAAACATAACTCGAATTAGATAGTTAAGTTTTGGGAGAAAACCAATAAATTAAGAAAACTGCTTTAAAATTTTTAAATCATAACTGAGTAAAGTAATATTAATTCAAACTTCATTTATTCAAGTTAATCAGATATTTGAGAAATACTTAAACATCAACAGGAACACAATGTTCCATCAAACAAATATACATGCATAGTCTGCATTGCATAACTATAAATACTACATACAACTTTTTGGAATTTTATAAGTTAAAGAAAAAGTAAAACAGTTTAACGTACATGTATGTGAAATGAAAAAAATAAAATAAATATTATTTAACAAAAATAAATCATTATATTTTATTTTAACTTTTAAAAATGTATAAATAAATTAATGAGTGTTTCATAACTAAAAATACAATAAAATTAAAATACTTTTTATACTTTTATAATGTGTTAGGCCTCTTTTTCCCCCTCTTTTGTGTCCTTTTAACTCAAAATTTGTAACAGGCTTAATATTTTCCAAATGTTCTCATTGGAGAACATGCTGGCCATTCAAGTCAATTAATATTTTCGACGACAACCGATTCCTTTTGTTGGGCGACTTATATGTATAGGTGCGTTGCCATGTTGAAAAATAAAATGTGTTTCATTACCATTTTCCAAAAATGACATTCACCCCTATCGTGAATAAAAATTCCACATGAAATTTGTTCCCTTTTCACATTTTTCCTATTAAAATTCAATGTTAAAAAAAAACAAGTAAGAGTGCTATATTCGGCTGTGCCGAATCTTAAATACCCTTCACCTAAGCGTAGTAAGAAATACAGAAACTACACTAGACTGGAATATCCTAATTCTGTGTTTTCTATTCAGTCTTAGTGCAAATTTTATTAGTATTTGATATATTGTTTGAAAGACAATTTTACGACCAACATAATTTATGTTAAATATTTTGAAATGTTGTCTAATTTTTACCATTTTTAATTGATTTAATTACCAATTCTTACCATAATTTACAGAGTCTGTCTGATGTTCATAATAATCTTCAGTGTAATTTAACAAAGAGTATAAAAAAGGGGTACAATTCGGTTTTAGTGATTTTGTTAAAAAAAAAAAAAAAAAACAAATAGGGATTTTAGAAGAGATACCAGCAAAAAAAATTTTTTTTGGCGGCCACGCCTATTTTCGAGGGGGCGGGCCCTTAAAGTTGAAAATATATAGGCCTATATCTCGGGAACTACTGGGTGTCTGATAATTTGTAAAACATTAAATAAAAGGTATTAAAAATAGCTTTCCAACGATATATATCATGATTATAAAATATGGACCGAATATGGCTTAAATCCGAAAAGAATATTTTTTGACAGGTATGACAAATTATGGGCCGATCTTCTTAAATTTTGGAACAGTTATTTTCATGCATATGGGGATATTTCACGTAGAATTTCAACGTAATAACGGTATATTTAAGATATATATTAGTATTAACGTGGATTTCGGTAGTGGACCTTAAGTGGGGGATATAGTCAAATGTGGACCGTTCTTCTTAAAATAAAGCAGTTTAATTTTGGCTTGTATGTCAATGATCCGTGTAAAATTTTGGATTGGTACCCTTATTTATAAGCGATTTATGAGTGTTAAAGTGATTTTCGGAAGAGGGCTTTATATGGGGCATACGGTTAAAAATAGACCGAAATTAACAAAATTGTGTGGAATGATTTTTGCATATATGTAAATGATCTGTACAAAGTTTTGAGTCGGTAACGATATTTATACAATATATGTCTTTTTCAGATGTGGTCCTTGTATGGGAGCTATGACCAGTTGTGGGCCGATCACCATAAAAATTAGTACAATAATTTATTTGCCTATAAAGATTGTTTATGTAAAATTTTACCCGTTTAACATTATTTATATCTGTTTTATATGTATTTAACCCATTTTTTGCCACTGGTCGATTTTTCGACCACCTATTTTATTGTTGTTTATTGCCAAAGTTAACTATGATTTTTTAGATCGGTTTTCAAAAATATAAAATTTGTAATGGTGTTTAAAATATTTGCATTGAGTTGGTTTTCTGAAGAATTTCCAAAACTTTTTGGTATAACAGCAAAAAAAAAGCATATTTTTCATATTTTTTTCAAATTTAAAAATATATGAAAAATTCAAAAATTTTGTTTTTTATTTTTATTTTTTTTTAAAGCCTAAATAATATATTTTAAGAATCGAAGAAAACCAATTTGTGAGTTATAAGATTTCTCACTTTTAAATTCCCACAAACTTTAGTGGTCGAAAAATCGACCACTGGCCGTAAGTCATACAGTCGCATTCAGAAAACTTTTTAAATTTTAATGTTTTATTTTATACCTGACAATAGTTTTCTATGTGTCAGCCGGAAGTTTACGCTTACTAACTATTACATTGTGTTTTTTAATCAGGGGAATTCCCGAATATTTTGATTTTCTTTTGTTATTGAAATATTTTAGGTAAAATATCAGTATGTACATGACAGTGAAAGTGAATAGTTTTTTTGTTGATCAGTATTCCGATTCATAAATCAGTAAAAATATCGGAAATTATTAGTATTTTAAACGAGCTAGATTCAGATGACGAACAAGAGGCAGCTATTGCGGCAGCCAAATATGTGGATATAGTTTATATACCACCACCAAATATGGGCTCTATAACTGATGAAGTAGATTTGGACGACAATGAAATAAATCAAAATGACAAGAATGAGGACCCTGAAAGAAATTGCTGGTAGTGTAGAATTACAATATTCTGTAGAAACAGACAATGTACAGAATTTAAATGATAAGTACAGAAATGCAACTGAAGAGTCCTCAATATCGTTATTCTACAATAACGTTACGAAAAGGAAAGACCCAAAAAAAATCGGATTATGATACACCTAAATGGCGATAAGGACATTGGTATTGGGGCTCAAACTGTTCTGGATTTATTGGCTAACGTGTCAGACCCCGATTGTCATATAGTTTTTTTGACAATTTTTTTTCATCCTATCACCTTATTGAATGACCGAAAATTTTATGCTACCGTTATAATACGAGAAAACAGAATGTCAAAAATTCCGTTAAAAAATCTAAAAAAAGCAAGCGCGGAGAATTTGATCAGTTGCTCGATGATTAGCAAGAAATAATATTAGTGCGTTGGAACGACAATTCGGTTGTTAATGTTATCACGAATAATTCCACAGTTGAACGAATGGCAAATGCTAAACGGTATTGCCGAAAACAAAAGAAGATTATCAATATTCCACATCCAAAAGTAATCCAAGAGTATAACAACGGAATGGGAGGTGTTGACATCCATGACAATGCCGTGGCCAATTATCGCATCTGCATTAAGGGTAAGAAGTGGTGGTGGCCAATATGAACTAGTGCTTTAGGTAACGCAATGGTGAATGCATGGAAGATTCACTGTATATTGGCAAAGCTCCAAAAGGCAAAACCGCGTTCACAAATAGATTTTCGTTCCGAAGTAACAACACATTTGTTAAAATATGACATGGAGATCAACAGTGAGGATATTAATTCATTTCCAAATGATTCCAGGACCAACAAAAATGTACACTCAATTATTAAAAGTCCTGAAGATAAATATCGGCGCTGCAAATTGTGCAAAAAACATACAATTTTTACCTGCAAGAAGTATAATATATATTTATATACAAACTGTTTTGATGAGTACCATAAAGATTTATAAGAAAAACTTATGAAATAATTTTTTTATTTATTTAACATAATTAAAGCCTAAGGAAATATTTATTTTTACAAAAAAATCATATTTTTTATTATAACTGCTTTTGGCCAGTGGTCGATTTTTCGACCAGTCCATATTTACAAAACTACATATCGGGAAGGAAAATTTTGTGAAAAATATCCTTAATTGGAGTATCTAAAGTAACCCTCTGCCAGGGTTTCAAAAAATTCCTGCGCTTTAGGGTAGCGGCCAATAATGGGTTAAGTGAATTTTGGAAGTGGACTTTATATGGGGTCTATGGTCAAACATGGACCGAACTAAAAAAAATTTCGTTTTGCGATTTATTTTTGCACAAAACTTAGTTTTGCTGAATTTTGTCTTGATATTCCAATTTTATAGGCATTTATTTATCATTAAGCCATATTTCGGGAATATATATATTTGTATGGGGGCTATGAGAAATCATGGACCGATTTTTACTATTTTCCGCACACTTTCTTCTTTTATAGTACAAACAACGTATACAAAATTTCATGGTATTATCTGCAATATATTTCAAAATATTGCAATAAAATGGACGAAAAATATCAAATTTTTATAGAGGTGGTCTCACATATTGGTTCATAACTCTGGTTGACCTACACCGATTTTGCTGATTTTAAATAGCAAACTTCTCGAAAGCACTTCTGACAGAATTATTGAAGGTTTGGATCCCGAACATATCTTGGGACTTCAAAAAACTGATTTCAACATCCAGACAGACAGACAGACAGACAGACGGACATGGCTTAATCGACTTCGCTATCTATAAGGATCCAGAATATATATACTTTATAGGGTCGGAAAATTATATTGTGAAAATTTCACACGGAATGACAAACTTATATATACCCTTCTCACGATGGTGAAGGGTATAATAAAAGGGGACAAATTTCATGTGGAATTTTTATTCACAATAGGGGTGATTAATTTATCATCTAGTACTATTGTGTAATCAGAAGAATTCATTTTGGTGAAACGGCACATCAAGCACACTGTCTCCGAATTTTCTTTCTGAGAAATATCGTGGTTCCTTCCGTAGGTATCTATAATAATTGTTGAAACTATCTGGACCATCAAGATTGAATTTTTTCTCATCGGAAAAAAATCACGTTAAACAAATATATATTTAAATAGTGCAACTATTAACAAATAATTAAGTTTATTTCGCGAATTTATATTGCAGTTTTGTGTTTTGGCACAGTTTATAATTCTGCGATTGTTCATTAGAAAGCTTTTCTTTCGGGCCGCCACTCCTATTTTTACCATTATAATCCGCATTATTTACAAAATTTGTGACCGATTTATTTTTTGACAATTGCTTAAAAACTTGAGCCACTTTTTATATAAACTGAAATTTGACTTTTTTAAAAATCACGAAGGTACGAACCACGTTGCATTTTATAGCTAATTGTTGAAAATTGCATAATAAGAATAAATTAATGTTTTTCTAGTATTCTTCTTTGCTTTTCGAAAATGTAATTATTGTTATGAAACTCTAACAAATGCACAATGTCTCTCTTAAATTATCTTTAACCATACTCTTAACAATTTTCCACGTTTTAAAAAACTGTTTGTAATTTTACAACATTGCAACATAGCCGCCGATTATTCGTCCTCCGCACGTTGTAAAAGCGGATTTGATTTCAATTCATATTTTTTGAAACGACTAAAAGGAGAACCACTTGAAATTCGTTATTAACAAATTCAGAATGGCTTTTAAATCCCGCTCTATAAATTCTGTCACTTTCCTGCTTGCATTATGGCATTTTAAATTATTATTTTTAAACGGTGATGTCATTGGAGACAAGTACACAAAAACTAATTACATTGATATCTAGGTTTCACAGAAGTAAAAAACAAAAAGGACTCATCAAATGACTTGAAAGACTCTTATATAAATTATACTCAATATGCGACTACTTTTAAGTAATTAGTGAGTCACAGAAAAGCTATTGAAATTATAAGTTTTCTATCTATCATAACTAATATTTAACACAGCGACCTCCTTCGGTGGTATAGCGTTGAAACGCCACCGAAGTAAAATAATTAAATAAAGGCTATAAAATGCGATTTTCTATTTAAATTAACACTTGCACCCATAAATAATTTTAAAAAACATTTTTGTTGCGTACGTATTTAGAATATGCAATAAACACAATCTAAGAAACACACCCCATGCAAAGATTTAATTTAAACACTGTGACAACTGGTGCATTTAATTATTAGAACACGATACGAGTAGTTGTGGCATGTGCTTGAGGCAACAATTATTCATTTAATTATTCAACAGGAATAAATCTTTTATAATGACAATATTTAGATCAAAGCGAATAGGTTTAACAAACCAAAAAATAAAGAGATAAGGAAAGAAATTTTGGATGTGAGGTCATGATTATATGTTGACTGATTAAAAGATAAGACAGAATTATCAAAGATGAGCATTTTAAAATGCTTCAATATTATAATTACAAGTTACTGGTAATTGCAATTTTGTAAAATTTTAGCTGTAAAAACTATATTGGACAATTTGAGTGAAAATAGTTTTTTTATTTATTTATTTATTTATTAAAGGCCCAACCATAATGTGCATAAAGTTTCATATCATAGCTTAAGCCAACTTAAGCAACTGTGCGTATACGTGTAAAACGTATGTGACGAACCATAATGTACTTAATGAAACTTTTCGTCAAGTTTCGTGAAATGTTATTTGCTTAAGCAAAGTGCCAAACTGAACGCACCTCCATACGGAAAAATTTCGTTAAAAAAAATTAAAATGCTAAATCAAGAAATAGATGAGGAATCGGCGTTCATTTTTTATAATTTTTATAATTTCCTAAATTAAAAGGAGTTTTTACTGTTTGCAAATTTTCAATAAAATAAAACATAAAATAAACAAATACAGGCCTGTACTTTTTGGTACTTTTTAATTTAAAGTACTCGCAAAAACATAAAAAAACTGCACAAATATGCAACAAGGGTTACATGCATCTTAAGTTCATGTAAGTACATTATGGCCACCTAAAAGTCTTCTTTAATTTACTTATGCATTTGACAGACTTTTCGTTCATTTTTGAGAGTTGCTTAAGGTAGCTTATGCACATTATGGTTGGTCCTTAAATCTGCCTTATTCATTATTCCTAACAATACGTACTTAAATCTTATAATTTAAATTAAAACTGATGTAACAGGGAAAAGATTTTTCTGAAAAAGTTTAGATTTTTATGTTTTAAACTTGGTTTTGGAAGTTTTTAGCAATATAATTTGATTTTTTTTAATAAAGATACGACCCAGCGATGTTTTGATAAAAGAAGAGATATTTTCAAAATAATCTTAAAAGCTGTTTTGGATTTTTTTTGTCTAAATATAGTATTCACCCGAATAATTGAATAATATTTCGGTTATTGCGTGTAATAACGTGTTCAGATATGAAACTTTTTTGAGTCAATATTCGGTTAATTGACAATATTATTTTAAGTGTTCAGGCATACGCAATTTTCAGCTTACTCAATAATCATTTTTTCTATGTAAACAAACTTACTTTCACATTGATTTTTTAATGATTTCTTTTGTTGACATTTGCCATTTTTTTTTTTTATATTTTGTTCACTAAACACAGTTGTGAACAGTGTTGCATTCAAAATCTTGCTCAAATTTATAACAATTTCGTACTTATTGCGCAATAATAATTTGAGATTTTATATGGAATATTGAGCTCAATAATGGCGTTAATTGCGATTATCGCAATTAAGGGGCATATCTGAATACGCTATAACCTTATACTTTAAAGTTCCCTTATAAAAGTCATATTTACAATAAAAAAAAATATAAAAAAATAAAAATATGAACAAAGTGTTATAGTTAACTAACTGATGGCATACACCTGCATTTGAATGTTCGTTTGTATTTATTACAACTTTATTGAAACTGTTGCATAAAAGTTTCAATTAATTCTCATGCCATGAACTAAACAAACCTATGTTCACCCTAAATTTATTTTTATTCAAAAGCTTAATAAAAGTGGCAAATGGTTTTGATAACAAAATATCAAAATATTGTTTAAAATTTATATTTTTGTATGTTAAGGATGCTGTATTATATTTAACGTCCTGGATGCTGGATACTATTAAAAAACATGTAGGGTTCGAAATGGTATAAATTGGTTAATACAAGTTGTAACATAAAGTTTATTGCACAATAAGGTGGCCAACATTTTACATATTACTCCTGTAGTGGCAGTAAAAATTTTTAATGCAAGTTTTTTTTAAATTTTTTTATTGTTAACGTTCCTTGGACCAGGTTAGGACGTTTCATACTTTTCCAATAATTCACTGTTTGACGTATTTCCCATTGGTTTGTAAAAGTCTTTGTAAGCGAATAAAAAATCAATGAAATTAAAGATTTCTGAGAAAAAAATATAAAAGTAAGTTAGCATCATCGCATTTAATGCTGGGTCGAATGGAATATATTTTATAATAATTTATATATAAAAATTATGAAAACTTTGATGTTGATGGAAAAATCAGATTCTTAGAAAACATTTTATATTTATTTAATATGGTTACCTTATTCAATGCTACAATTGCAACAGACTGTTTTAATGTACAATTTTTATTCAAGAAATAGAAGTAGTTTCATTCATAAAATTGAAAGAATAAAAAAGAAACATTTAAATCCAGTTTTCAATTAGAACTCTAAAGTTATTGCACTTTCTTGCGAATTTCTTTAGTTTTAATAGTTCTTGTTGCATGCAACTGTGAGAGCATTTAACAAGAAATAAAAAAAACTGTTTGAATTTTTTTTTATTCTCCAATATGGTCAGGTTGGTGAGAATATTCCCGCACTTTTATGAATAAACAGGCAGACATGTGAACGTGCAAGTAACTACACACATATCAGCCATTGAAAAGTTTAGTTTTTCAAATGGTACTGAACTTTAGCCAGAAGAATACTATTTAGAAATAGAAAGTACTACATTTGTATCAAGCATTCATTAGTATACATACCCGTAAGTTAAACAAATTTTAATACTGTTCAGATTTCAACATTCTTTTTATGACAAACTTGTGAAAAATGTACCTTTCTTAAATGCAAACCATTGTTTGTACCTTAAAAGTTTTAAATTAAAAAAGTACTTTTTATTTAAAGTCATAAAAAGTGTAACGGTACTTAATTTACCATCCCCGATTAATACATTCATTCATTAATATTGTATGTATGTATGTATGTGAGTGTACTAGAATAGATATATTTATATATGTATTTAATTTTTTTATAATAAGGAGGTAACGTTCACATAATAGTTTCGGCTTTTATGAATAAGTTAGCTATTGAATGTGTGATGATGTTTGTAACGTCCAAAAATATTAAGCCAACAACCACTTTTAAGTAACAATAAACTCAGATTCACTTTCTGAGTCGACTTAACGATTTCAATCTCAATCGTCCTGTGGAAAAAATAAATACACATGACCTACCTAAATAAAACTTTATCTTTCATAAATTTATAAGTTACATTTCGCCACAAATAAGTTACATTATATAACCTAACCATGTCTTCCATATAAAGCCCACTTATTTAACGATCATAATAGCGTACACGGACGACAGCGTTAATTTGCATTAAAATCTCACTAATGTGAATTAAGATTTTACCCTGACAGACGAAATTTTTGCATTTAGTAAACAGCTGTTTGTTTGTAAACGGCTGTTTAATTGTGAACAAATTTTGATGAAAAATCAGTATTTATTTGAAAAAAGGGTGAAATCTCTTTTGCTGAAACTGCTCCATAATTCAATTGTTCATGCACTAGCAACCATCAACCTCAACGTGTTGCTACAAGTGGGGACCGCAGTGGGATACTCTGAAATAAGAGAAACGCAATTGTGGAAATTTATTTTTTTTTATTATTATTAATTTTACAATTGTCTTCGTTTTCTTTTACAATACTAAACAATTTGATAACATATGATTGATTTTCGACGATGTTGTTATATTGAAATAGCTAAATTCAGTATAAATTCAGTCTGATTTTATGAATTTACGTCTAACCTAATGCGCATTAGGATGGGGATAATTCACGAGTTAATTTGAATTAAGACTGCTAATGCAAATTAACTGTGTCGTCTGTCTACGCTATTAAACATAGTTTATGACCTAATTTACCTACATAATTAAATGAGAGTCTTGATGGATTGTTAATTTTATTTGACTTAAAAAACAACCAAATAATTCGGATCCCCTAATACTCTGTACATATGTATGTATGTATGGTAAGTTCATGTACTCGGAGGTATATAATCGCTGATAATTACAAGTAAGTGTTGTGAATGAGAAATTTTAAAATAAACTTTAATGGGGATAAACCTGTTTTTGATGTTTAGTGTTAGGGCTGCTGATGTTTGCAACGTCATGTGCACCCAACTTGGAACGTACCATGAACAACCATGTTGCCATTTAATCCAACTATGTAAATCAATGAAATTTGTGTGTTAATGTGTTTTTATATTGTAATATTTAAAAAATTGTCTGTTTTCATATTGAAAGTAAAAGATGTTAGATTTGTGTCATAAGTTAATTTTTTTAAAACTGATAAGTGGCGAATGATCTCTGCACATTACTCTATAGTTTTACACCACAATAGCGGGATTTGTGCTGATGTTTGCAACGTCCAAAAATATTAGGCCAACAACCACCTTACCGATCGACTGAGAACTACTTTCTGATTTGATTTAATGGTGTCCGTCCATCTGGTTGGCTGTCCATGTAAACTTTGTGCTCAAAGTACAGGTTACAATTTTGAAAATATTTTGATAAAATTTGGCACATAATATTTTTTGGCCCAAGACAATTAGAACTGAATATACTTGAAATCGGTCCATTATTTCTCCTAGCCTTCATACACGAGTATATCTCCACCCAAAATAGGTCTATATCGGTTATAAATGTTTGATTTATCCACATATTTAAACAAATTTCGCCCCAAATAAGTTATACATATATGAAACTCAATCACACATACACATTTTGTGCAAATCGGTAGATACTTGCCCATAAGATAAGGCCCACTTCTGAAAATCACTTTAACGAGCTTAACTCTATTAAAAATTTTGATATCTAAATAATATTCAACACAAATGTGTTTCATGCGAGTATGTACACAAATCATTTGACCCAATTTTATGATGATCATTCCATAAATAGTCAAAGCTCCCACGTTACTTTAACATACATTAATCTTTTTAAAGTCTTTATATCGAGATAAAATTTAATATAAACTATATTTAAATTTTTGTGTTATACTATGTTTCCACGACGACTTGAATCACCTGCTTCGCCTTCTGAATCATGCTGTTTACATGACTAATAAACTTGATTCGATTTGACAGTTGTCTTTAATAAACAAACAGAATAAAAAAACAGAATTTACTATTTGTGGAAAATAATTTTTTTTAATGGACAAAAAAAGTGAGTGGAAATTAGTTAGCTTATTTGAAAAAAAAAAACATACATTCGTACGTATTTACTTTCTTTACTTCCAGCAACAAGAAAATAATACAATAATATTTAATTTTTACAGCTAGTGCAGATAAACTTGAGATAAAAATTAGAGAAGAGTGTAATTTTTCGTGCCTCGCAAGTAGATTCAATATGAATCTACTTGATTCGCTCTTAAAATTTTGTATGGTGAAGCAAGTTGTTTCGCACATGATTGGGGTGTGAAGCATGAACAGAGAGCGAAGCATGTACCGCGGAAACATAGTATTAATTGTCTATATCAGTAGCAGCGTTGCCGTTTTTGGTTATTTCTAACCAAAATTGGTTATTTTTTTTCTCAATGTGTACATGTGTAGATTTTTTTTGTTTTGGTTACTTTTTTTTACTGAAAATATTTAGATTTTAAGACAATTAGTAATATATTGCAAGCAAAAGAATTGTGCAAAAATCAACAAAATGCCCATTTTGTTTGGTCTGCCAAAGACAAATTTTAAAACTCAAGCTGTGACATTTTAAGTGAAAGTGATCTCCATATTTATTGTAATATAATTACATGTTTTTTTAGTATTTAAGAGAGTAACTTTCTAGTTCCCTATTTTATTGCCAATGAAAAATTTTTTGTTTTTATTATATACTTTTTATTTTTGTTTAAGACATTAAAAATTAATAATTAAACTTGCAAAACTTAATGTAAAGTATTGGAATTTTAAATTTTACAAATTGTAGCATTAGCTTATGTTTCTTTGCATTACTTTTTGCAAAATATGACGCTTAGTTTTTTAAAAAAAATTATTTTTTAGTATTAGGAGTTGTGTTGTAAAATACGTTGTTTTATGTTTTTTTTTGTTACCTTAAAGTACAAATTATAGTTAAAATTACAAAAAATAAATAAATAGTACATGCATTTAAATTTGGTTATTTTTTTTTTTTAAATTTGGTTATTTTTTTCATAAATGTTGGTTACAAAAAAATTTTTTTCGTGGCAACACTGATCAGTAGTACATATTATCGCTCATTCTGAAAAACTATTTTTATATTTCAACCAGTGTTGCCACTAAAAAAAATTTTTTGTAACCAACATTTATGAAAAAAATAACCAAATTTAAAAAAAAATAACCAAATTTAAATGCATGTACTATTTATTTATTTTTTGTAATTTTAACTATAATTTGTACTTTAAGGTAACAAAAAAAAAAAACATAAAACAACGTATTTTACAACACAACTCCTAATACTAAAAAATAATTTTTTTTAAAAAACTAAGCGTCATATTTTGCAAAAAGTAATGCAAAGAAACATAAGCTAATGCTACAATTTGTAAAATTTAAAATTCCAATACTTTACATTAAGTTTTGCAAGTTTAATTATTAATTTTTAATGTCTTAAACAAAAATAAAAAGTATATAATAAAAACAAAAAATTTTTCATTGGCAATAAAATAAGGAACTAGAAAGTTACTCTCTTAAATACTAAAAAACATGTAATTATATTACAATAAATATGGAGATCACTTTTACTTAAAATGTCACAGCTTGAGTTTTGAAATTTGTCTTTGGCAGACCAAACAAAATGGGCATTTTGTTAATTTTTGCACAATTCTTTTGCTTGCAATATATTACTAATTGTCTTAAAATCTAAATATTTTCAGTAAAAAAAAATAACCAAAACAGAAAAAATCTACACATGTACACATTGAGAAAAAAAATAACCAATTTTGGTTAGAAATAACCAAAAACGGCAACGCTGATTTCAACATCTATGGGTACATTATATATAAAAAGTGTTTAAACTTGTTAATTTTTTTTCGGAAATATTGGAAAACTTCTTAAGAAACCAAACACTTTTGTTTTTTTTTCAAATTATTATTATTATTATTATTATTGTGAATAACAGGTAATGTTTTTCAGTCTTTATGCTTTTAGAAAAAAAGTTTTTGTATATTTATTTACAAGTTAAAAAATGCATTTTATGATGAATCTTGCCATCTTGAAATTTCAATTAACGAGGGACTTTGACAATAAATTCTTTAAAGAAAGGTAGGCTACAGACGATTAATAAGGAAGTACATACTCGTATATTGGTGTAAGTGGTTGAAGATTATTAGTATAAAGTAATTTAAGGTTATCTTTTTAGAAATAATTAAACTGAGTTGTTGAAAACGAAACAAAATCAAACCGAATTAACTTGTCAAAATATTGAACTTTACCTTTTGACTACGGAACCAGTGTCATTTGCCTCAGGCTGATGTCATAGCTTTGGGTGAAGCTGGTTGAGCTTTAACCAAATATACGCGGGGATATTAAAATTTACTCAGTCCAAAAATATATATTATCTAATCGAAATGGGCAGATATTCTTGAACAGTTTGACTGATTTATTTGTGTTTTGGTCTAATCATACATACAAACGATTAGACCCTATAATTGCCTATGGCAAGAGCTATAGAATCTGTGTATGTTTGCTGAACCACAACATTGGGCGTGATCGTCTACGAAAGGTCGTGATGAAGAAAAGTAGGTGACGGCGGAACCCAAACAATTTAAATTAATCTAACCTACAGTTTTTATGCGTATAAGTACGCATTTTCTATTGCAAAAGTATTTAAAGATTTTCGTTTTTAATTAAAACATGCATATCAGATAATCATAGAGACGAGGATTATAATTTATGACTGCAACATGCAATAGTCCATAATTTAGTGAATGTGTTACTGTATGTGTGTTGTACTCGTATATTATTGTTTGCTGTTTTGCTGTTGCATGTTAACAGCAACATTGTACACTGGATGCCATAAAACTATTTAGAAATAGTTTTTAAAAGTTAATAATCATTTACCTGAGAATCCAATTACTCACCTCACTCAAATTACTTTCATGTTGCATAAAATTCGAAATTAATTAATGTCATACAAACTCTCATTACTTTTAGCAACAACAACATCAACATCATTATTATGATCATAAATGCAACCCTTTACAATTACATCTCATTGCAACTAGTAATGAGTTGCATGCATCTTTCCAAGTTGAATTCATTCTAAAGTAAGCAATATACGAGTATTACGAAATTTATGTTTTTCTCTAACAAGTTAAGTGAAAAAAGTACAAGTACTTTGTTCACAATAATAAACAACACATACATAGGTAATTATAAGAGTGTGTCCATTTCAAAGTTTTTTTTTTCCTTTAGACATTAGTATTGCAATCTTGTTAACTTTAAATTACAATATATGTACATAAGTATTGAAAAACAAAGAAACAAAAAAAAAAAAAAAAAACAAACACTGATAAACTATGATGACATCAAAAGTCATTCAGTTAATAAAACGATGACCCCAGTTGGACCAAAGATTCATTCATTAATGGCCAACCATTGCACTTTGGGGATATAGCAGTCTAGGATTTGATGATGGTATTGGAATCGTTATAATTCGATACAAACTCCTCTACGCATTTATGTATTCTATAAAAATGTAGGCCAATGTCCCTGAAATGGTTTAGTTAGTCTACGTTTACCAGAATTAATATTTATGTTTTGCAAAGAAAAACAAGTAAAATTAGGAGAAGGGCTGGCTGGCTGGCTGGCTGCAGTGACCCTATAAGCCACCAATTCGAAAACTGGTGTTATGTGTTAATTTTATTATTTTATTTATTAAATATACGAGCACACAAATGTAAAGCGTGCAATTTTGTAAAGTCGCTTTTCAATATGTATTTTGATTTTGCGGCTTATCGAGATATTGCTTCAATTTCCTTAATTTCATTTATTCCTCGTGATGAATATTTGTTAGTAATTTAATGCTAAATTAATTTAATCAGGAAAGTAAGTATATCTGATTAGATTTTGATTTGGCCCAATTGGTTGGTCAATGCTGAATCTGTAAGTTGCAGTTTGGCACAGACATGGATAAATTAAAACAAGATTCTCATAGAATTTCTCACATTTTAAACAAATGAGCTCAAGTGTGACCGATAAATTTCCAATTCCCACTACTGCTACTTAACAACAACAAAACTAAAACAAGAACAATATAATTTTTGTGATTCTGGTTTACAAACACTAAAACAAAATTCATTTAAACCTCATATTCAACTAGTACGGTATCTTTTGCATCAAGGGTTCGAATAATAAATTTTGCTGTATTCTTACCTTTTATTTCTATTTCAGTTGCAGTTCCAGTTCCAGTTGATGTTGATGTTTGTGACTCGTTTTGACTGTTTCAGTTTCTGCAGTGTGTGATTTAATTTTCGTATTTTTATGTTGAATGCATGTCGGAGATGTTATTATTGTAATGAAATATTCCTGGAAATAAAACAGTTCGTTAATAACTACGAGTATATGGAGTAAATGTGGTGGTTGTTGGTCTGTGTTGACAATACGGTGCTTTTATCACCGTCTTCAGTGGTTAACACTTCATTTAGTGCTTTTTTCCATATCAATCATGAATAAAAATTCCACATGAAATTTGTTCCCTTTTATTTTTTTTAACATTGAATTTAAATAGGAAAAATGTGAAAAGGGAACAAATTTCATGCGGAATTTTTATTCACGATAGGGGTGATTTTATATTATTTAATGAAATTTGTCACTATATTTTTATTTTTTTTATTGTTGCATTTTATTAAGTTGCATAACACATTATTTGAAGATCTCATATTCTTATTCCTGTTAATTTTTGAGTTGTTTCGGTATTTTTCATCGAATTTTTACATGTTATGCATATTCCACTTGTTATTAGTAAATGTTTTCTTTATTGCCATCAGTTGTGAAGGTCTTTGTGTTAAACATGCCGAAATGAAAAGAATTAAAAATTTCCGAGAAATTTATTTAATATCTCTTCAATTTCTATGAGGCTCAGGTTCGAGTATTGGTAGGTGTTGGCAAGTGTTTGATAATGTCAGAGGATTTAACAATGAAGAGGTTAATGTTGTATGCTTTGGGTCATTATCATGTTAAAAAAAAAATTTATTTTTTTGTAAACCCATTTTTCGGCACTGAAGTTACGATTTTCTCTCGAAAAGGCCAAATAACTCAGTATTAAATATATACGAGTATGTATTAAATAGAGTGAAAGCTCCCATAGGCGGACACCGACCGTCGAGGCATTTTGTCCGCCTAGGGGAGATGTCCGTCCAAGGGATAGTTCGTTAAAGTACTTCGGAATAAAATTAATAAATACTACGATAACTGTGATAAAAAACAAACTTCAAATATTTGTTCATTAAACTTTTATTTTTCCCCTATTCATACATACATACATATGCATGTTTGTACATACTTTTATTTATATTCAGAGTAGCTAATTAAATTACATATAAAGGCAAGAAATATTATTAAGATCTAAAAAAAATGTTGTATTGTTGTTTGTTTATAGTTTGCTTGCTTGTTTGTTTTTCACATTTCCTCATAGTGGCTCTCTAAATTCATGAATGTTTTAGTGAAAGCAAATTTGGTGGAGCCATCGTAACACCTTGCGATTTTGAAACACACTGACTTTTAACTTTGACATCATATTTAATGACCATCCACCAATTATTATATAAACCAGAATAAAAAAGGGGAATCACAATTTAGATTTTGTCTATGAACATCTCATCAAATTACATACATAAAACAATAAATCGGGGAATTACCGCACTACGCAATATTAATCTGATTCAGTTTAAAAAGACACACTCAATAAATACAAATGTAATGTCTTTCCTTAACTCTGTTTTTTTGCGCATAGAATGAAAAGGGGATGAACCAAAATACAAACATTTGCTCAGCTTTGCTTTTCGTAATGTATGTATGTGTCCCTCTATGGGAGCTGTTTCTGGAAAAACAGGTGTCCGCGTCCGTCCAGGGGAGATGAATTTGTTCGAAAAATACGCCCTAATTCACGTTCCGCCAGTGGGGCTTTCACTGTATATACGTGTTCTGCTCAGTTGGTCGTTAATCTCTGGTCCGAATAAAATTTGCATGAGTTTAGACGACTATTTTAAATGCTTCCTCAGCTGCAGACCAATTTATTGAATTGTTTATTGCTTGCGACATCCTGGAAGAAGTAAAAAGAAATGGTTAAATAAAATTTAATATCTAAAGAAGTTTTTCAGAACCCAACTATTGTTCTAATACGAGAAATATTACTATCTTTTACAATACTCGTATTTCTAAAACAATGATGATCAATGCAAAATTTTTACAGTATTCTTGCATTACCAATATTCTTAAATTTAATTAAGCTCTAATAAGACTCTGGAGATATTAGCTGAATAGCATTTAAAGCCATTATTTATTATTTATACCGGGCATGTAAAGTATTACTTTTTTGGATACTAATACATAATTAAAAGTGAAATGTGGTACAGTCGAATATAATTTAAACTTATACTCAGTGCGGCGGTTTTCGTGAAAATGCCATCGATGTGATGTTGCATATTTTGCTTTTATGTATGTATGTAATTTGCATATTTTGAAATGTTTACTGCATTTTATAACAATTTTAGTTTATTACAGGTTTGTGCAGTTCTGACTTTTTTTGTATAACTTTTATAATTTTATAAAAACCTTTGCATATTATTTAAATTCCGAACAAAAATATTATTTTCTATTTCTGATTTATACTTGCTGCAAACATTTACAAATAGGGAGTTTAATTATAAACATTACCAGTAAAACCGGAATGTGATGCTAGTTACTTAGGTACGTTAGGGTTACAGTTGAGGTGACGTTTGGTTTAAACTTTGGAAAATATAGAACTACTAAAGAATAAAATAAAATTTTAAACTAAATATATTAATTCTTTGTAGAACGCATTACAATTATACTTGTGTATATGTATATAGTCATTAACAAGTTAACTCAAAGTAATGCAGACGGTATGTAGTAGCCATTGATAAGTGTGTTATGCAGTAATTGCAAGTTTGTTTGATATTAGTGCTTTTTGAAATGAAAGAGTTGACAACGCTTGAAGCTGCAAAAAACAAAATGTGTGAGTGAATGAGTGACGACTCGTTACGTTAACTGTCGTCTATTTACACTCATATGTACTTATTGGATTGTGAGAAATTTGCTCTTGACCACAAGTAGTTTATTTATATGTTTAATTCTTGTTATTTTTTTTTTTTTTTTTTTGTTACAGATGTTATTAACCACATTTGTACTTGCTACACATTGTTATTTGTGTCCTCAGACTTGAGAATCCTTTAAAAGTATTGTTACTATGGGATCCACATTTGATTTAGAAAACTTTTACTAACAAAACTTTCCGCAAACAATTCGTACACCACTTTCAAATCCATAAATACTCTTTGGGTGCAAATAGGATTTTTAATTTACTAAAAGAAAATTTTACCTGTTTGTCTTTGACTAAACTAAACTTACAAAGTATTTCGTGTCATGTCCTTGTATGATTTTTATTCATTGCGTATACACGTAAACACACATTCATATTTAAAGGGATACATATGTACATACTACATACTTGATAGATAAATAGATTGATATTTCTGTTTGTAAATTACATCACGTACAAACTTTATGTGAGTTTATACATACATATGTACGAGTATGCATCTGTGAGGAAGAAAAGTTTTCCATTTCTGTTTGCGTGCGTGTGTGTGCGTTTGTGTGTTGGTATGCGAGTTTGTAATGTGATTTTATGTATGTGAATGAGGGGGTGTGAGTTTTCCCTAAACAAAAGGCACATTTCATTGTATCAGTTCCTTTATTTCTAGTGTTAATGTTGTTAAAATTAGTTTTAAATTGTATCAATAAATAATTTAAGGGATTTCGTTAAATAATGTTCTTTAAATTAGTTTCAATAGACTGAACAAATTGACATTAGTATTTATAACAAAATTGAATTTTCTTAAATAAATTGTATGTCCTTAGAAAGGGGAAGCACTGATTATTATTTACCACATAAAGTTTAAAAAGTGTTACCATTTATATCACCGTTCCCAAAGTAATTGCAAAACATGAGCATTTGTAAATCATTTTAAAAGAAGCACGTTTTTGGGAACTCTAATCAATTTTTTTTTTTATGTCAATTAATTTTTTCTCTGTTCTGGACCCAGACAATCATAAATCTACCCCATCACCAAAACGCAAACAAAAAATAATAATTTAAACCTCAACAATTCCTTTGATTTCACTAAAATTGGCGAACAACACTAAACAGCGCTAAACAAAAATGCCCCAAAATTTATTGTATTAAAAAGCAAAATTAAGGAGAAACCTATCCAAAGCTTCAATATGTTTCTTGTCTCGAAAGCTATAGAAGGAATATCCAGGTAATCTCTCGATCCTTACTAAGAATGAAGCTCAAACCAAGAAATTCTTAAAAGCATTCAACTTACCTGGAGTATATTCAATAGAGAGTAATTAAAGTTTTAATTTTTGCTCCAACATTTAAAAATCTCAAATAATATTATCGACTTAAAAGACCAAGGTTCGATACGACGACAACAAAATAACTAACACCTCTCTTCACATTTGAAGTTTTAACATTTACAAACTCCCCAATGAAATTGAATTTGGGTTTTTTGAACTGTAAGGTCGAACCATACATGTATACCTAATCCTATTCAATGTAAAATATGCTTTAAGTTATGACACACACGGAAATATTATGGCAGTAACTTTTTAAAGAGGAGTGTCAAAATTACATACAATTGAAATTGTAAGATTTCACATCATTCTTATGTATAATGTTAGATCCTCCTAGATGACTAATACAAGGTGGCGTAAAAGTAATCCTCCTATCAGAAAATGCTATAAATTTTGCGAGGCCCCTAATGTCAGTTCTGTTTTGACATTTGTGTAATAAACACATGCGAAATACACGTTAATAAACAATGTTACGCTACACTGTTCCAGAACGCGGAATATTGCTGACTATTTATTTGATCAATAATCGGTCGGTGACAGCCAAAAAACATCGAAAGTTTACTTTTGCGCCACCTTGTATTACAAAATTTATATTTTTTTTGAATATCTGATAAGAAATCTCTGATGTATGTAATTATTTGTGGCGTTTTTTGTCATTTCTTGTGCCATTATTGACGAAACATTTTTTTTTAACATTTAGTTTTTTAAAGAAACCTTTTCAGAGTCTCTTAATATTTTTAATAAAAATTTAGCCAGTCATAATTGTTGTCAAAGCACTGTAGTGCCAACGTGTTGGTAATGTCCCTGCAAATAACGCGACTAGTCCATACCAGAGATGTACACGAGTTGATTCACTTTTTTCCTATATGTATGAACTCACTGTTTTTGTTTTGTTTTCAATCATCAACATGTGCTAATAACATTGCTTGCAGTGTTTACGCTCTCCTAATTGCTTGCCATTTTCTCAATCACTTTTTAAACGCCGTTAGCAATAACGAATCAAAAATTATAACTGTGTTTTGATTTGTAAGCAAAACAATCAAATGATTCATAAAAGCTCAGATTGCATAGTGCAAAATCAGTGCGTTAATTTTTTTAAATAAGTTTTCAAGATGAACTCCGAAATAATAAAAAAATATTGAAAACGGTGTTTTCCGTATTGTAAAAAATAAACAAAGCAGAAGTAAAATTTGGGATATTACAATAATTTATAAAAACAACAAATACATACATATATTTATCTTTAAATAATAAAATATTGAACATGAAGTATTACATTATTTCTTTTGCTAACCTCTGAAAAATGGCTGAAATTTGTACTTATTTTTTCTATCATTATCATTATTACTATCCCTATAATAATACATATGTTTAAGCACTATCAAATAAAATTAAAAAGAATATGCGATAAATATAGTAAAGTGTATATTTACTCAAAAAGCTCTTCGTATATTCATAACACTCATACTGATTCAATGCTTTTGTGAATGGTAAGAGCTTACAGAATAAACAAGCAATTATATGCATTTTGTAACAAACCACTTGCTGTGGTGAATCATGCAATGACAGCTTTCGTTTAGTTATGTATAGTGCTAACTCAGTCTTCACTTTTACAAAATAATAAATATGTCAGTTGAATGGTATTCATGCACATCTCTGGTCCATACATGCATGTAAAGACTAGTCCAAAGAGGAGTAGGAGTACTCCAAAACTACTCCAAATATATGAAAAAAAGGTGGTCCATTTAACATTGCGATGTCCTAGGACTGGACCATATAACCCATCGGAGTAGTCCCAAAACTATTCCATGGAGTACTCACGAGGGTTAGTTCTAAACAACAACAACAACTCAATATGCAATCGTGTTAACACTGTGTGTAACTACAAACTCTTGTTTAACTATGACATGGTCCATAACTGCATTACATTGGACCATGTTGTAAGTAGTCCATATCATCTAAAATGGATCACGTAGTCCAATATTATTTGCAGGGGTACGATATACTCGTACATATGTATGTATCTGTCTACACGCGGGATTCAATCACAATATAGAGCATTCTAAGTCAACTGCTTATGCAGAAGCATTAATCATACAAGCAAATATTACTATCATTCTTTAATGAAATGAATTAAAAGAACAAGTTTGTGGAAGTGAGTGCGTCGTAGATAAAACGCAAGAGATTTTAATTAAATATTCCAATCATGCCTCCAGTCAATAGACAACTAGAACTACTGACATTTTACTTATATTAGCCGTTTCAACAGCACCAGCACCAGTGATATTTACAATGTTAATTTTATATTGTTTTTAAGCAAATAGCTCCATTTCTCAATGAAAGGAAAAAAGTTCTTTTTCTGTACTTCCTTTTCTCAGTGCAAAAATAATCATAAAAATATTGAATAAAAAATGTAAAATTATAAATAAAAGTAACCATTAACAACAGGTGGCGCGATTTTGTAGAATGACTACAAGTTATTTTGGGAGACTCTAAATTCAGTTCAGTTCAGTACAGTTCGATTCAAAAGGGAAAAAGGCGTTGAGGTGGAAAATGTGATTGTGTCTCGACAAATATATGTACTATTGTTTTGGTCATTGAAACTCAATTTTTGTAAGAACAAAAAGACAAAAACAAAACAAATAAATTTTACTAATAAAATGGATATTTATGTTTGTTTGTTGGCATTGGTGGCATTGATGTTGGCTGGTTTGGTATTGTTGTCGGTGCCAGTGTTGGTGTTGGTAAGTATTTCATTGGCCAAGTTTAACACACTCGACTTGAGTGAGTTCATTATTCAAGCATAAATTCAAATCGATACCTTTTTTTGCTACAACTTTGAAACATATTTTCTTCAACCAATGTAGAGATTGTGTAAATAATTGTTTAACAATTTGTTTGTATTTTTTTTATATTCAGCCAATTGTGCCCTACATCAAAGCGTGGGAAATATTTTTTCGATATTAACTGCAGTACAATATTTTTTATTTGCTTTTGATATATTTATTTGTATGTTTACAATGAAAAAAGTTATGAACGAATTTTGTAAAATATGAAATACATTTACATATTTGTTAACGTAATAAGAAGGTTTTGGTAAAAAATTTAACTTCTTAAACAATTTTAATATTTTTAAGATACGGATATAAAAACATTAATGTCTGGTGTTTCTTAAAGAATAAAACAAATTTAAATTTTTTTTAAATCATTTAAGAAACGAGTTTTAAATGCAAAATTTATTTTAGTAATTGTTCAAGTTTTTTTTTAATAATTTTTTTAATTCAATATTTCGCTACGTCTTTGCGTAGCATCTTCAGGAATTTTTTTTCTATTTTATAAATTTCAAATTATTTGTCATAGGAAAAAGTATATGAAACAAGTAGAAAATATTACTAATTATACATTATTCGTATGTAGCAGATACAGAAAATGTAGAACAGATTTACAGAAAAAAAATTAAAAATATAAAATAAGTGAAATTTGTTTATTGTGAACAATCCTGGAACGTGTCTATTAAGCAAGTATATATTTTTACTGGAATTTCATTAACACATATTAATATAATATAAAAATAAAGTTTTAAAGCAATTTCGGATATCAATAGACTATTAGTAATGTATATAATGTTAAACAACGAAATTTAACAAAACAAGTAAGAGTGCTATATTCGGCTATGCCGAATCTTATATACCCCTCACCTTTGTTGTGGATGCATAATTATATTATGCATAATTATGTTGATAAACACGCCATCTGTTGATGAAATTATTCGTAACAATATTAATACACTTAGTTTTTTTTGATGAAATTTTCAGAGGTTGTCTCGGATTTTTGCTCATATCTCCGTTATTTATGGACGGATTTTGCTGATTTTAAATAGCAAACTTCTCGAAAGCATGTCTAACAGAATTATTGAAGATTTGGATCCGGAAGATATCTGTAGCTTAATTGCCGTATAACCAATACTAATATAATTTTTGGAATAAAATTTCTGATCTGTATAAAAGTTGGTTCGAATTCGATATTTATTAGACCGTTATGGGGGTTAATTTGTTTTTCGGAAAGGATCTTTATATGGCAGCTATGGCAAATCATGGACCGATCTTCTTAAATTTCGGAACAGAGAATTTTATGTATATGAGAATATCTAACGTTCAATTTAAACATAATAACGATATATTTAAGATACATATAAGTATTAAAGTGAATTTCGAAAGTGGACCTTATATGGGGGATACAGCTTGATATTCTCAAAATCTAGCAGTTTGATTTTGGCATATATGTATGTAAACGATCCGTGTAAAATTTTGGATTGTTATATATTTAAAAAAATTGCAAAAAATTGATAAAAAAAATCAAATTTTTATGGAGGTTGTCTGACATTTTGGTCCGTAACTCTGGTTCGAATTTACCAATTTAGCTGATTTTCAATACCAAACTGCTTACGATAATTATAAATGGTTTTTTGAAACTCTGTTGATTTTGATTATGTATTTTGGACGTGAGAGTGTTTTACACGGACGGACAGACAGACGGACATAGCTCTATCGGCTTATAATTCTATAAGGATCAATAATATGCATATATACTTTGTAGAGTAGATGAATACTAACAAAGTTTCACACGGAATGACAAACGTAATATACCCTCATTCACCACTTATGGTGGTGGAGGGAATTTAATTTGGTCATAATAACATTATTTTATATTATTTTTACATTTGGTTTAAAACTGTAAAGATTATTTATATTTTAAATATTTTTTGTTACACTTCTAACAATTTGTATCCCAGATATGAAAGGCTTAGCAAATTAGAATAAATCTAAAATTATGAATAAATTAATTATCGTTTTGCTTCAATTATGAATTAGGTTTATTAGGTCTAATAGGACGGATATGCTAAAATTTTCCAACCACTTCTTTCTAAAAAGCTTTTAACAGGTATTGCAACATCTCGCCGAGCGTTCTCATGATGAAATATTACGCTTTCATGTCTGGCGCATAGCCTGGATATTTCGAATGAATCCTGCTGCTAGCAAACTTTTTTAAATGATTTTGCAAGCTCTTGTTGGATTTGACAACAATCTGTATGTAGTAAGCAATCGGTATGTTACAACATTACTTTTTTTAATGAAATAAGTAGAGCACAACTTCCCGCATATGACGCTTGTTGTCACATAATTCGACATTCCAATAACTAAAGGAATAAGAAGAAACAGAGAATAAATGACAGATATGTATCCTTTATAAAGACATATAAGTTACTAAAGAGAAAAACCTGTTAGGTTTACACCAAATACACATACGAGTATATAAATGAATTTCATTACCTCGTGTAGCAAGAAAGATTATCCTCTTTATCTTCAACGCTATTTTACGCCTAGAATACTATCCTGCAGATTGGAAGGTGTATATGATCACTATGATTCCTAAGTCAGGGAAGGACCACACCAAAGTGGAGTCATATAGGCCAATTAGCCTACTAAACGTTTTTAGCGTCTACATTTTCCGCGGCAATTTAATTTTTTTTATCGTTTTTTTTTTCAATTTAATATAAAAAATGTTTTTTCAACTGTCATTCTTTTAGTGACATCACTTTTCATAATTTAAAATAAATTTGCTTTTCATTTGTCGATGTCAGCTGTTCGACGCTTTCAGAAGTATAAAGTAAACGAACTTTTCGCTT
Source organism: Bellardia pandia (assembly GCA_916048285.2). Taxonomy (NCBI): domain Eukaryota; kingdom Metazoa; phylum Arthropoda; class Insecta; order Diptera; family Calliphoridae; genus Bellardia; species Bellardia pandia. The sequence goes on from OU696533.1 coordinate 70,039,676, forward strand.
TTCAAGCGTCAACGCTTTTAAGTGTGTAACTTAAAATATACGACTACATTGATTCTATTTTTTTTGACACTTGTTTAGAACGCGAGAAACGCGTAAGCGTTTGGTGTGGACTTTCAGCTTAATAAATTACCTAAAAGCTTTAAAAAATACAATTCAAGCAAGTGTAAATCGGCCAAAAAATCTTTATACTGCGAATGACTGGAAACTTTGCTTTTAAAATAATAAATCGGATATAAGACGACTTATTAAAAGCATTATTTAATTGATTGAGAAGTTCATTTCTATAAAATATAATTTTTTTTAGTAACAAATGATCTTAAAATTATCCATCATGTTTTGTTTTTCGGGGAAAAAATAGTCCGGGAAATCCCAAATCGCAGTTAAAATGGTTGCATATTAATTTAAACCAAGCGCATTTAATGATTAATTTGTATTTAAGCCACATAATTATGTGAAAAAGGGCGGGAATCAATTTGCGATTTAGTGAAATGAATCACATTAAACATTTTTTATTACCTAATATACGTCCTCGTACATAAGTACATATGTATGTACATATATATGTTTTGCACGTTCACCACTTCGTTAACATTGTTGATTATTATTTGAATTTTTTGTTTGATTTGTCGTTGTTGTTAGATGAAATGGTTTGCCACTGAAATGGTGATTGAGTTTGTGTGTGTAAATGATATTGTTTATACGTATTTTGTTATTGTTATTTTTGTATGTTGGCCACTTGTTATCAAACCACTTTGCTTGATTATTGTTTGTTAAACAAGCTAAAAGTCACGCGGCGCTAACTTTCGACCGCTGCACCCTTTTTACACGAATTAAGATGCATACACATCGGTGGCACGACACCCACAAAAGCTGCTTAAACATATACTCGTATGTAGCTATGTAAAATGGTTCATTCGAATAAGAACTTAAAAGTGATACGTTTATTATAAGAATGTATGTATTTATAAGTATGTACGAACTAAAACAATTTGTGTATTAAATTAATTCATATTTTATATGAATACAAACATTCATTCAATGCTTTAGTAGATACGTACACTGAAAAAATCCATCTTATATATAAAGCTAAGTATAGACGATATGTTGAATCAGCATATTTATGCTGAAAAATTTGTTCCAAAATTTTTTCAGCATACTACGTATGTTTAACAACATTTGCTAACACTTTGTTAACAATGCCAACAAACGTATGTTGGTAATTTTAGCATATCGTGTAAACAGCATATTATTAGTGTTTAACAAATTTCCTGCGTATATTGACAGATATGTTATTTTATGTTATGTTATGTTATGTTATGTTATGTTATGTTATGTTATGTTATGTTATGTTATGTTATGTTATGTTATGTTATGTTATGTTATGTTATGTTATGTTATGTTATGTTATGTTATGTTATGTTATGTTATGTTATGTTATGTTATGTTATGTTATGTTATGTTATGTTATGTTATGTTATGTTATGTTATGTTATGTTATGTTATGTTATGTTATGTTATGTTATGTTATGTTATGTTATGTTATGTTATGTTATGTTATGTTATGTTATGTTATGTTATGTTATGTTATGTTATGTTATGTTATGTTATGTTATGTTATGTTATGTTATGTTATGTTATGTTATGTTATGTTATGTTATGTTATGTTATGTTATGTTATGTTATGTTATGTTATGTTATGTTATGTTATGTTATGTTATGTTATGTTATGTTATGTTATGTTATGTTATGTTATGTTATGTTATGTTATGTTATGTTATGTTATGTTATGTTATGTTATGTTATGTTATGTTATGTTATGTTATGTTATGTTATGTTATGTTATGTTATGTTATGTTATGTTATGTTATGTTATGTTATGTTATGTTATGTTATGTTATGTTATGTTATGTTATGTTATGTTATGTTATGTTATGTTATGTTATGTTATGTTATGTTATGTTATGTTATGTTATGTTATGTTATGTTATGTTATGTTATGTTATGTTATGTTATGTTATGTTATGTTATGTTATGTTATGTTATGTTATGTTATGTTATGTTATGTTATGTTATGTTATGTTATGTTATGTTATGTTATGTTATGTTATGTTATGTTATGTTATGTTATGTTATGTTATGTTATGTTATGTTATGTTATGTTATGTTATGTTATGTTATGTTATGTTATGTTATGTTATGTTATGTTATGTTATGTTATGTTATGTTATGTTATGTTATGTTATGTTATGTTATGTTATGTTATGTTATGTTATGTTATGTTATGTTATGTTATGTTATGTTATGTTATGTTATGTTATGTTATGTTATGTTATGTTATGTTATGTTATGTTATGTTATGTTATGTTATGTTATGTTATGTTATGTTATGTTATGTTATGTTATGTTATGTTATGTTATGTTATGTTATGTTATGTTATGTTATGTTATGTTATGTTATGTTATGTTATGTTATGTTATGTTATGTTATGTTATGTTATGTTATGTTATGTTATGTTATGTTATGTTATGTTATGTTATGTTATGTTATGTTATGTTATGTTATGTTATGTTATGTTATGTTATGTTATGTTATGTTATGTTATGTTATGTTATGTTATGTTATGTTATGTTATGTTATGTTATGTTATGTTATGTTATGTTATGTTATGTTATGTTATGTTATGTTATGTTATGTTATGTTATGTTATGTTATGTTATGTTATGTTATGTTATGTTATGTTATGTTATGTTATGTTATGTTATGTTATGTTATGTTATGTTATGTTATGTTATGTTATGTTATGTTATGTTATGTTATGTTATGTTATGTTATGTTATGTTATGTTATGTTATGTTATGTTATGTTATGTTATGTTATGTTATGTTATGTTATGTTATGTTATGTTATGTTATGTTATGTTATGTTATGTTATGTTATGTTATGTTATGTTATGTTATGTTATGTTATGTTATGTTATGTTATGTTATGTTATGTTATGTTATGTTATGTTATGTTATGTTATGTTATGTTATGTTATGTTATGTTATGTTATGTTATGTTATGTTATGTTATGTTATGTTATGTTATGTTATGTTATGTTATGTTATGTTATGTTATGTTATGTTATGTTATGTTATGTTATGTTATGTTATGTTATGTTATGTTATGTTATGTTATGTTATGTTATGTTATGTTATGTTATGTTATGTTATGTTATGTTATGTTATGTTATGTTATGTTATGTTATGTTATGTTATGTTATGTTATGTTATGTTATGTTATGTTATGTTATGTTATGTTATGTTATGTTATGTTATGTTATGTTATGTTATGTTATGTTATGTTATGTTATGTTATGTTATGTTATGTTATGTTATGTTATGTTATGTTATGTTATGTTATGTTATGCATATGCGACGCATACTTAAGGCCACTACTGATTATCCTATTTAGTCGTACGGTATGTCAAAAAATCGTGTGTGTAAAAATTTAACTAAATGACAGATTTTTTTGACAAGTCTGTCCGACTTGCAAAAGTTTTTAAAAATGTTGATAAAATGATAGTTTCTATGCGATCAGAGTTGTATTTTCTAATAAAGCTGATAATTCATTGATTATTTAATTTTATTTCAAAAATTACACATAAAATACAAAAGTTGAATAATAATTAAAAAATGTTGTCAAACTGACTAATTTTACAAACAAATGTTTATACGACTCAGCATATGTAGCACCACATAAAATTCAATATATCGTATAAACACAAAAATCATATGCTAAAACTAGATTTACACGATTGAAATTTTCTTCAAAATTGCTCTTCAAAATGCTTCAAACTCGTGTAAACAGCAACATTTTTTTTAGTGCATTTGATTATTAAGCATGAGTTGGTATTTGTAGGCCGGTTTCGATTCCCAGCCGCTGCCACTCAAACAACATCAATTTCTGATAAGTATTCGTTTTCTTTCTATCCATCATAACTAATATTTATCACATCGCCCTCCTCTCTTACTCTATATTAAATATATATTAAAAAATAATAAATATCTAGCTTTGAAAGAAATGTTTTGGACTAATTTGGAAAATATTTCGTGATGTAAATGTCACATGTGAAATTAGAGCTTGTAGGTTATTCTTCACTAAAATTTACATTACACATTTTGTTAATTAGTCGATTTTCTAAAATTAAAATGACGTTTACAACGAAAAATGTTTTTTTTTTATATTCTTATTTAAATTTGTGGATTTTATATGATAGCAATGGCCAATCGACACTATAATTTATAAAAGAAACTTATTAAAATTAAATTTTTAAATCATTTTATAAAATAAAATAATTATTGGTAAGCTGTACACTTTACCATTCAGTACAGTCATTTCATGGTGCTAATGCACTTAATTGTCGTATTATTGCATTAATTTTAAGTTGTTTTCTTTCAGTGTATGTATATGAGTATGTGTAATATAATAAATTTATTTAGAACCCGTATAAACGTTGTCACGTGTGTGGTCTCAAATTGTATGTGTTTATTCTGTTAAGTGTTACTGAACATGCATTTGAGCACATTACTGAATATTGTATTGTATCCAAAATTCGTAATTCATGCACAACATTTTTTTCGTATCTGTAAATATGAAAGATTAATTTAGGTTAGTGCAATTCTTTTTACTAGGACAGGTAAAAAAAGTAATTAATTAAGATAAAAAAAAATAATTAATAGATGTAACGAGGTTAGATTCCACTTATCTAGCCTCAGATCCTTTGCTTATTAAGCCTATAAAGATCAAGTTTAAAACATACACTCTGATCAGAAATGAAAGATTTTTGCCATTTTTAAATTCTTGACTGTTCGATAAAAAAATTAATAACGTGTAAAAAAAATTCTTATTAATATCAAAAGAAAAAAAAAAACATTTGAAATATTTGTCTACAAATTACGATTGTATTTAGCCATTATATGATGGTTAGTTAATTAAGGTTGTATTTGAATTACTCTTGCTAAGGCTTGGTTAAAGACCACCCAATTTGTCAGCTTTTGTTTTCTTTATCTTTTGAATGTGTTTTTACATTGTATAACTCAGTGCTGACATAATTAACGCATCGATTAATATTAATACAATGTCTAAGACTCTAACAAATAAATGTAGCGTATTTTTCTGAACAAGTACACCTAGCGAAGAAATAAACACATATGTACGTGTACGATGTGACACTATACGGTGTCAAATGTGAACGAACGGTGTCAATTTTGCAATAAAGAATTGATACCGTCCGTGTACGATTTAACACTGTTCGTTGTCGATTTCCCAACATAAATAAAAATTACATTACTTTTTTTTCTTATTTATTTCATCAAATTTTATTATACCCTACACCACCATCTTGGGGAGGGTATATTGGATTTGTACTGATGTTTGTAACGCCCAGAACTCAGAATCACTTTCTGAGTCAATTTAACGATGTCCGTCCGTCTGTCTGGCTGTCCATGTAAAGCTTGTGCGCAGAGTACAGGTCGCAATTTTGAAGATGTTTCGATAAAATTTGGTACGTGATTTTTTTTCGGCCCAAGGACAAATGGGATTGAAACTGGTGGAAATCGGTCCATTATTTCACCTGGCCCCAATACAAATGTCCTCCCGAAATTAGGGTTTAAAGATCATAAATGTATGAATTATGCAAGTATTCAAACAAATTTCATCACAAATGAGTGGTAAATGAAGGCTAATCATATCTATAAATTTTTGCAGATCGGTCCATAATTACTCGTAGCTCCCATATAAGCCCACTTCCGAAAATCACTTAAAAGAGCATAACTCTTTTTAAAATGTTGGTATGCAAATAATATTGAACACAAATATGTTTTGTGTATATACATCAAGGAAAGGCAAAACATGGGCGCCGCGTTTTTCATTTACTCTTCTCTTACGTACGTGTGCACACGCATTGTAGAGAAATAAACAAAGTTTAATGAGTCTAGCTTGAGCATTCAAACAGACAGGTTGTGTAATTTAAAAATCAGCGTGGCCAGAAAAAAAAAATTCCCAACTTTTTTAAAAATGTGTGATGAATATGAAAAGAATTTTTTATTTTCTTTAAATTATTATTATGAAAAAGTTCTTTCTTTTACTGATAAGAGTAAGCTTTCCTCTGTATGCACTGATGGTGCCAATGTAAAGTTGGGTAAAAAAGAAGCTTTTGCTGGACATTTGAAAATTTAATACGCATAAAATGTTGCCCATATGAAATAAATGTTGAAGATGTAATGCAATTCCCTGACTGATTTTCTAATTTTTCGCAAATAATAAAATAGAGATTTTTGGAGATTTTAAATTTTTAATTTGGGATAAGTGACGAAAGTTTTCTGGCAACACAGATTTGTGTTGAGAGCGAAGAGAGTATATTACTAATACAATTGCAAAATGTAATAGGATAGGTTGCCTTTCCCTGATATACATATAATATGGCAGAAGTTTATGATGATCGGTCCATAATTAGTGGTGGCTGCCATATAAGTCCCACTTCCGAAAATTACTTTAAGGGCAATAAATCTCGAAAAATGTTGTTATCCGAATAAAATTTAACAATAATGAGTTTCTTATGTACAAATAGGATGACACCTAATTTTATAATAGTTAGTTCATAAATGTCCAAAACTCCCGTATAAGTTTTATTGATATACTGGGTGTATATCACTATACTATACTTTCTATACTTTCTTATTTGTTTTTATATGTACAAGTACAAATACTTAAATAATAAAAATAATTTAATAACGACTTTAAATCCCACATTAAATTATGTACACATTAAAATAAAATATTACATATAATAAATTTTTTATTTTACTTTTGATAAAAATTGTCCACTATTCGAGCAATTTGACATCGGTGTGCTGGTAATACTTCCCCTATTTTTTCAACCACTCGTCCACTTTGGACGCCACTGCAATCGTCTCATCACCAACTCCAACCTATAATACGAGTGTAAATGTACATACTCGTAAGTATAGTTACGTTTAAAAAATTCCATCTAAAAATTACCTCTTTTTATTCCAGGCAAAGAGTTTTTCTCTAAATTCTACCCGCATAGTCCTTTCTTTAAGTATTGTAAATGTTACTTGAAAACAAACAAAAACTTGTAGGATTCTACAGCGATATTTTATTTTTAATAGATATATGGTTTTTTAATTACCACAAAAATTGAAGTCATATTTATTGTTTATTCGTCACTGTATTCGATGAGCATTTATTTGTTTGTTCTTTATAGGTACCATTTTTTTCTTAATTTTCTTCCATTTTATTAAAGCTTATTAAGAAATTTACAGGTTTATAATTTAAATTATTCGCAACGCTTTGCGAATAACTTGGCGGTGGTGTTTTTTTTTAAATATTCAGGCTTATTACTTAACGCGTTAGCTTATAATAATTGCGCCGGCGCAACGTAAAGAAACTCGGTGTGAGATGAGTCGGTGTATAATAATTTGTTTACAAATTGTAAATTTAAGAAAAACTTTAAAAATCAAATGCAGAAAAAGTAAAATAGTTATATATGTTGAAAGAATCTGACATACAATGAATGACTAGTTCCCCACCCAAAACTATGTATTATTAAAAGAATAATAAAATAAATAATATCTACAATTACAGTTACATTTGTATTACCCTTCTTGAACAAAAAGTTATGACGATTTCAAGCTATAAGATAAATCAATAAATTCTTCAGTCACATCCTTCTTAATTCGTGAAAGCTGAAATACTCGTAGTTCCATAGTCCCAGCAGGCAGGGTATTAATTATTAACAAAAAGTTGTCAACATATTACATACATAAGTATGTATGTATGTACTCACATACATGAACCATTTATGATAATGTTGCGATATTGTACACATGCACCCAAACTTAATTATAATTTATAAATTTATGACTTTAGAGAAACAATAATCTGTTAAAAAACATTCATCATTACAAATCCATCGATAACGTTTTACATACACGTGCTCATGAGATTATTAACCGTTTGTAAAATACGTGTACATACTCCCATGTATGCACTCGTATGTATACATCTGTGTAAGTAGTTACATACATATGTTAAGTATACATATTTATGTATACAGTAGGAAGTTTACACACAAATGTTTATTTGAAATGTAACTGCAGTATGCAGTTAGATATTACATATGGTGTCATGTACTAAAAAATACATAATAATTTACATACGGAGGCGATGTACTTGTATTACAGTGGATGCATTTATGAGTCAAACAACAAATTGTTTGCTATTTCGTGCTTACCATTTTAGCCGACCACCATTAAAAAACGTTACACAATGTCGACGTATCTGTCAGAATACTTATTTAAAATTTAAATTTAAAGTTTTTCGCGAATTTTGGTTGAATTTTGAACAAATTTGCAAATATTGGATCCGTTTGGCTGGCTAGCTGTCTGCTTTTCTTTCTTTCTAAAGCTTTGCGCAACTCGTAATTTTTTTTTAAATATTTTGATTGAATTTGGTATGTGAATTCTTTCGACCAAGATCGATTTGTATTTAAATTGGTTTAAAAAAAGATTTTAAAAGTCTAATTAATATAAGAAATTCAATTTGTAAGAAACGTGCCATATATGCATTTAGAAACTGATTGTATTTTTTTAGTTCTTCAATACTAAAGGTACGATCACACTTGGCAAATATTTGCCGAAAAAGATGTAACCACTAAATAAAATATATTTGAACTCGTTTATTTATTAAAAAAACTTTGTTTATTTAGGACAATACGCAACAAATATTTAGTCTTATATTATTTAATGCTGTTTGATCTTGCAAAACTCTTGTAAGAGTAGACAAAGTCAAACAAATTTGGACTAAAACAAGTGGATACGCCTTTTTGAGTAAATATTTTCCAAGTGTGACCGTAGCTTAACTCGCCGAAAATGAAAATGGATACGTGACATATAATGAAGAAATAAGAAGACATTTTTAATTTAAAATCAGACATTGCAGCCGACGTAATGGCCGCCCAGCACGTGGAGATTTATAGTAAAGAAAACTGTAGAGAAATTAATGCTTAAGTTAATAATAAATTTTAATTGAAGACATTTCTTTCGCTCCTACGTTTTTGCGGCACTCCGGAAGGATGTGTTAGTGTATGAGTAATGAGAACAACAAACATTAAAAATATAATATGAGGCTTAAAAACTGTTCAACACTTAATTTTAGTTTTGGTTTTTTTTTTTGTAAAATTTTGATAAGAATTATAATAGTTTGACAAAATTTAATACATATCATAGTTTTAATAAGTATTATTAATGTGAAAATAAGCTAGCGCTATAAAATATCCAAAAACGTGTTCGTTCGTTTGGAAAAATTTTTGGATTTGTGTGATTTTTGTGAACTTTTTTGTAGAGATTTTACTGTACCAGAACTTACATGCAAATGTACTTTAATTGTTGTTGTATGTAGTATTTATGTTGCCAATAAATACAGTATCGATGCCGCTCTGTCATTTGTTATGGAAATAGTTTTGTTAATTATTTGCGCATTGGTGACAAATGGAAAAATGGCACAGCAAAAAATAAAACAAAAAACAAATGAAAAAATGAAAATAATAATAAACAAAGTCTATTGAGACATGTATTGCACTTAATTGATACGCAATTAGCAACTATGTACATATATATGTACATAAATATAAGTATATATGTACATCTGTATGTTTTTGTATTTACATGTGTTCGTACAAACACATACAAATGTATGTATATTTGTTATTACATCTGTATGTACATATATATTCGTTGTTAGAATATCTGTCTGTGTATTCAGATGCATTTGTCACATTTGCATTTATGAACAAACAATTGACATTAATGTGTCAATTTCTGACACAACACAAAATACAACAATGAATTTCTGAAATGTTGTATTTAAAAAAAAAACAAACATAATAAACGCCAATAAATATGTATATCCGCTGAGACAATTTTTTTTTGCACAGCTACTGAAGTATGTATGCTTGAGCATATGACTTAAATAACTATTTGATACATGGCATTACAAGAGCTTTCGTTTTGAAATGCCGTTTAAATACATTTGAAAACGTATTGCTGAGGCATACATTTGGGTGGTTCAGAATTGAACAATAACAACAAAATGTGGGTGCAATTCCAGTTCCATGTGTTGGAAGTGAGCGTGTTTTTCTCAGACCTAGATACACTGGTCTATAGTATAGTTAAATCAAATTATATAAAGACCGAGTGGAAAAAACAACACTGTAAATGTGCACTACTAAAAAATACTAGAAAAAAAATGGAAATATTTAAAAAAAATAGACAAACAAGAAGAAAGAAAACAATTTGTACTATAAAACCAAGTAGGTAAATAAATGTAAAAAAAATAATATTTTTCTATTTCGGATAGAAAAACGATCGCAGCTATCTCACTGTTATTGCTCATGTCCGTGGAATACTTTTTATGGTAAGATCAATAAAGTTTAAAATTTTAAAGACAAATTTGCATCCTACTTACACAATTTTGAAAGCAGGTGTCTGGATAGACTACACAATCTTTAACTTACATATTTTCTTATAAAACACATGGTTGACCACTTTTTCGAGCCCGACAGTACTTTTTATAGCTACTTCCCGTGTCCCTAATATTCATCTGATAGGTATGATTGGCACTGCATTATTTATTCAAATGAATACATAGTTATACTACCGAAAACGAAAGCGTCAGAAGTCTTTGATCGATGCGAATAGTTAGAAAATCAATTATCCGAACTAGTTTTTATACCCTCCACCACCACAACTTAATAATTGTAAAGATGTAAATTGGAATGAATTAGTAAATCAAAACATGAATACTAATGAAATATTTAATAAAATTTATGAAAAATTTTATATTATTTATGAAAAATCAAAATCAAATAACAAAAATAATAAAAAACATAGAAAAGTTAATCCGTAAATGACCGAAGAATTAGTGAAGTATTGTGACGTTCGGGATAAACTTTATATAAGATGGTTAAATAATAAAAACAATAAAAATTATGAACATGAATATAAAAAATTTCGAAATGTCTTAAACAAAAAACTTAATTACGAAAAAAAACAACCACTTTAAAAGAAAATTCGTAGAAAATAGAAGTAACATTAGAGTTACGTGGCGACTTATTAATGAAATCACCGGGGAAAAAACAAACAACATAGACTCTTTTATAATCAAATATTTCAAAAGCGACAATATATTACAAATTGCAAATAAATTTGCGTACAACTTTAATGATAATGTTCAAAAAAATTCTACATAAATGTGATATTAAAACTTGCCAAAACCAACCAGCAGTTGGTTCAAAACTCAATGTTTCTGTCTCTCATCACCTATGAAGAGACAAATGCTATATTAAGAAAATTAAAAACAAATAAAGGTGCAGGAGCTGATGGAATCAGACCAAAGTTGGAGCATGTAAAGGTCCATATTTTCTACTTTTTTTTAGAAAAAGTACCTATTTTTTTAATAGAAACAAAGTTTATTCAAGTCTATATATAATTTTTATGTGTTCCGGAAAAAAACACATTATAATTTTTGACTTATTTCAACAGACACAGCTCTTCCAAGTCCTATCAAAACTTTGGCTAATTTAGAGAAAAATTAGGCTAAAGTAAAAAAATCTAAAATCGTAAAGCATTGATCCTCTAAGGGTGTATAGTAGGCTGGGACAAAACAAATTTTCTTCAAATCAACTTCTAATAGCAAAGAAAAGCTGTCTTACTTCGTCAATAACAAACCTGTAAAATATTGCACAATTATTTTTATAGAAGCAGCCCGCGCATTGACGCGTAGCTTGGGAATAATGATTAGAAATCCTAATGATTAGCAATTGGATTAGAAATTTTAATTGTGCTGAACAATTGATTAATTATGATTAGTTTGCCATTTTAGACGATTACTAATTGATTAGATTAGAAATAATTAAAAATCTAATTGCAATTAGTGACGATTAGCATTTCTAATCAAATCTAATCAAAACTAATCCAAAAAATAATTGATTAGATTTCTTGATTATTTTTGATTAGATTTGATTAGTTTAACTATTTTTAACTATTTTTGTGAAAAGAAAATATTTATTTATCACATTTGTTGCTATATTTACATAATGTAACAGTTTTTGAATATTGCATAAAACTGCATTATATATTGCCACATACATGTGTATATGTACGCCGATTCTGCTTATATATAATTCAGAAAAAATTGACATTAGACTTCATTAATACCAACTTTTCAAAAGAAAAGACTGACAATGAATTTCGTCTTGGACTATTGCAATATGGGTAAAATAAAAGTTAATTAATAAAGTTCTAATAGTAATATTTTGCTGTCTTAGACTTAAAATGGTAAAATGCAAATTGTTTTTATGAAAATTCCAAAAATTACTCAAGCCAAATGAAAAATTTTCTCTAATAATAAATATAAAAAGTTCAAACATAGTATTCTCTAAAAATATTCCATAAATATTTAACAAAAAAAGTTTTAATTGTTGAAATTTAACAAAGTAAGGTTTAATTTTTATGGCAGATGCATAAAAAATGTCATTTTGTGACGAACCGCCGCAAAGGACCCTAAATTAAAGAAACCAAGGAGTAAAACGTATAATTGATATAAAGTATCTAATAAAGAAGGAATTTTATATTTAGTTAAATATGGTTAAAATTTAAGGAAAGAAAATTCAAAAGCATAATTATTTTGTTAATAGTAATTCAAATCATGCCAAGAACTAAAGTAATATCAATATATTATTCATATGTGTGATATTAATATGGTTATTTAAATATTGGATTTAAAAAAATATACATATGTATGTAAATTTTGTTCAGTGTGCATTTGTCTACATAAAATTTCAGAAATAAAAAATTAATTCTCTTCATTCATCGAATTTTGCGATCTATCGAAGACAGAAGGCCTGTTGCCCGAGGAGAATATTTTTTTTATATTGTTTTTTGAATATGTCAAATGTCAAAATTTACAGTTTATGTTATATGATAATGTAATGTGTACTACAATTATATCATAGTACGTATAAATGTTTCTGTAGTTTAGTTTTTAATTCTGACAAATAGATACTAAAAACATTTTAAAAGCAATTTAAAAATTGAGATAACAATGGATGCTGTTAGTTCTTTTGCTACTTTATAAGGATAAATATACCGATGGTATCAATTCATATCCTTTCTTATGTCTTTTTATATCCTAAAATTGCAGTTCGTAGCAAAACTGTTTCGTTTCAATTAACAGTCATTGTCAAAACTGCCTCGTTGCATATTTCGTAGCAAAACTCGTTGGTTCCCTGTTTGAAGTGAACCAAACTACCATCGTGTGTTCTGCAATTCCAAATGTTTTTATGTATTAATTTTTCCTTATATTACTGTAATTGTTAAGATTATTACTCGCAATTATTAAGATCATTATTGTGATTTGTTGGAAATACAAAAACCATTAAAATAGCCAGATAACTTTGCAAGAGGAGATTAATTATAGAATGAATTCCTGCGACCCTGAACCATTTTTAAGGTGAGGAAAGCAAATCAAAGATATTATTCGATTACACATGAAAAGAAAAAAAAGATGTTGAAGCCCTTTTGTCCACTCACTTTGGAGAGAATTTGAGACAAAACGAAACCACGACAACGAGAATGCTGGTCATTACGTGGAAGAAAACAACGAGGAGTATACTGATGATGAGTTACTTTCTTTGTCTTTTTAAAAATTCATATATGTATTTTATTTTAATTTTTTAACAAGTTTCCTTAGTTTTAATAGATTAATATAACTTTTAAAATATAGTGAAGCTAAATAATTTATTTTACTGGTGGGTTGCAAAACTCGTTCGTTCCAATATGGAATGTAGCAAAACTCGTTTGTTTCAAAAATTCGTAGCAAAACTTGTTCGTTCCAAACTTCAAAACTTAATTTTTCTTTAGTTAAGGAGTATTGATTTTGGAAATTTTAAGGTTTTAATAAAAAATACCCTAATATTTAAGAATTAGTAGCTTTCAACTTATTTGGCTTATTTACTAAGCTGTAGCAAGTTTTTAGCTTTTTACCAAAATTTTGTAAATATGGAACGAAGGAGTTTTGCTTCTCACCTCCTCATATGTATGTACATATGTATATATAAATTTTGAATTTAAAAGTTTTAATTTTGTATTGGTGGAAAATCCATTGATGTCCTAAGCCAATGCTTTTCACAGATGGTTTCAAATTTTGTTCTAATACCCAGTAAAAAATGTGCTCCAAAAGGAGCAGGTTTTATGTATGAATTCATACCTCATATCTCTACAAACCTGCTGATGGATTCATGATTTTTGTATGAGCTGTTCCCGGCTTGGAGGACTACTTTCTGCTGACAATAAGCCCTTCTTTTAACCTAATCAAACATGCAAATAAAGCACTTTCCTAAAGTGTTTTACGTCACTTCGCGCACACCAATAAAATAACAAATTCTATGTGAATGTTTTTGCTTAAGAAAAATGCATAGTAACTGAGAAGCGCGATATTCGTTTTGTAATTGACTTTCGTTGTCATTCGTAAATCTGTAGGCTTTTATTGAAGCGCTCGATTATGCGCTTTTTCTCTTAAGTGCTTCAAAAACACGATTTTTTTTTACTGGGTATGGACTTATCTGCAAGGTGTTCCTAGATTTAGTTTTTCATCGTGTCTTGAAAGCTTCTGAGGTATTCCAGGGCTTATTTTCGGTATTGGTATTTTCATATTTTCTAATAATAGTTTCACAGTAGCGCAACTAAATTTCGCTACTTTAGCCATTTCTCCATAAGATTTATTTTCTTTTCGAAGGTTGATTCCCAAATTTCGAACTGATTATTGTATTTTTGTCTATTTGCCATCGCTTTGCGCCTTTGTAAAATAAGGGAAATCAGGAAATCTAACTGCTTTTTCCCTGTTTTGATTTTCTTACTAATTTTCAGAGCTTCCACGCTGATCAACGCAATAATTGCTAATACTTTGTAAATTATTAATAGTTGGAATCTTTTTTCTTTACATAGATTCTTTAGATACAAATTAAAAAAAATATTTTTGAAATTATTGAAAAAATAGCTATCTAAAGTCCTTTGGACAATTTTTGCTAGGACCAATAGGTGAAAAGTTACACTCATTTTAAAAAAACCCCTGTATGAACAGAATTGACCAAAATGTACAACTTTGACCTCTAACCCTCTAACTCTGGCACTGCTAGACTGATAGAGCTGAAAATTTGTGTCTGGCATACTATCCAATAGTACTAACGTTGGTGCAAATTTCAGCCAAATCGGAAGACATCGATTTTTAAAATTGGGTCACTTGACGTGAAATTCACCATATAATGATACTTAATGTTTAAGTTTAGAATGAAGCTATTTTAAACATTGCCGACAAAATTATTTGCACTGTTAGTGAGTGTATAAATTTGAAATAATTTGAAAGTAATAGTTCTTTTCCGTATATTATATACCTAGAATTTCGTATATGCGTACATATATAGATATGTAGGTGTTTATGCGGAAACAATAGCTAAAATAAATCACGTCCGCAGTTGGGAATGTGTGCAAAATAATGTGTTACGTACCCAGCACAAATAATCAAATAAACACCTCTTCCAATGGAGGCATTTACGTTGCCAGTGAGCAACACAAACAATGTAAGCAGAAAGTAGGCAAAGGATTAAAAAGGGTTAAAGTGTTAACACTTTTGAAAATTAATATAAAGGCCGCTACAGTCCTTCTCAGGAGAAGAAAATATATGTTTATTTAAAAATGAATACTGTATTATGTTAGTTATTAAGTAATATTCATATGTACAGTGGAGGACATATAATTAAAATTTAAAATTTTATATGTTTCTTTTGCAATTTTAACGATACTCTTCCACAATAATTTTCTGTTTTATGTCTTACGCTCTTATCTTCAATTTGTTGTTGGACATCTAATTAAAACATTTTCTACTTTGTGTTAATATTAGTTTTATAATAACATATTTTCAAATGTTCAAGAGGATCTGTTTCATTAAGCAATGTGAATATCCCACAGTCTGATCATGTCACATATCTTGTCATACATATGTATAGAAACCTTTCCTGGCGTCGCCACATAGAAGCCAAGAGGGTCCATATGAGACTAAAATCTTCTAATCTGCACTGGCTAATTAACGTCCAATCTAAATTAAGCCTTGATTGTAAAGTCATCCTGTATAACCAATTAGACATATGGAGTTCAATTATGGGGCAGTGCAAGTAATACCGGTATTGATCTTATACAGCCCAATCAAAAATTCTTAGGACCATGACGGGAGCACCATGGTATGTAAGAGATTTAGAAGTACTGATTTTGAGATTGCTTACTAGGAAAGGCAGATTCAATAAATAAATAATAAAAGATATAACAAAAAAAACAAATTTCCCCCAAAAATATTGTCGGTAAGTATTAAAAAAAGTGCTTTAAAACAACATCAACTTGTTCTGAAGAAGAAAACAAAACTTATTATTAACCCAAAAACTTCTGGTAAAACCGTATTACAAATTTCCAATTTTCTTGGTTGCTCCAGAAGAAAAGCATAGAACGCCACCAATTATACAAATGTTGCAAGAGCTCCGAAACAGCAAAAAACAAACAAAAGACAAGATCATCTTTTGTTTTGAAACAGAATATAAAAACAAGGCTAGAGGTTGCAAAAACCGATAAGTTTTTCGAAAAACGTCCTTTGAAGTGATGCATCACAGTTTTGCATCTGGGGATCTCGCGATATGATGTATGGCGTCCGATTAATCATCAGCATCGTCCAAAGTATATCATAAAAGCAATTAAACACGGTGGTGGTAATGAATTTCTACAAAAGTAGATCAACATTTATATAAAAAGAAAACACGATGATACCATTCACTGAAGAAACTTTGCCGCTACTTTATGCATGCCAATGATCCCAAACACACTTTACGACTTGTGAAGCATGACATAAATGTTTTAAAATTAACTGATCTCACTCCAATTGAGAAATTGTGAAACAAAGTTCAGAAAAGTTTAGAAGGTGAAAACACCAAAAATTAAGATGAATTGTGGGAAAACATTGTGGCGGTCTGGAAAGCTATGCCCATTGCACTTTGCAGGCATTTGGTCGCGAGAATGCCAAATAGATTTTATAGATGGAAGTTTTAATTATTTGCCCAACTTCATATTTTTCATTTTCATAGATTTATGATACCGTTTCGAGGGGTGCAAATAAAAGCAGCCAGGCTTAGAATTAGGTAGTAAAAAACTTGTGTTACCTTTTTATAAATAGAAAATAAATTGAATAAGTGAATGTTTAGATGAGTGTTTTAATTATATGGCCCCCACTGTATGTACAATAGCATTATGAAACACATGCAAATAATCAAGACACTTAAACACAACACAACAAGCGCTTATTTCTAAAAGAACGTGTGTACTTGAAGTACCCAAAAAGTAAAAAAAATAATACGCGGTCGTATCGGTCGGACTAGCAGAAGCACAAGTTTAAAAACGCTCATACGCACACATATGAATTTATACTAGGAGTTTATATATATGAACATATGTATGAATTTGTGTGTTATATTTTATAAGCAGGAAGTGCAATTTCAATGGCAATCGTCAACGGTGCCAACAGCTGGCTTATCAGTGTGAAAGAATCGCCATTCCTTTACATTAATTCAAACATATAAAAATGCCCTTTTTTCAAGTGACACACACATGCTTATTTTGATAGTAGTACATTTATTATTCCCTACGCCATCATAGTGGGGAGGGTATATTCGATTTGTGCTGATGTTTGTAACGCCCATAAATATTAGTTCAACGCCACCTTGAAGTATACCGATCGACTCAGAATCACTTCCTGACTCAATATGTTTCATATATACCTTAATCATTCGGTCCAACTATATCTATGGTGGTCGCTCCATAATTAGTCATATCTCCCATATATAATTCCTACTTCTGAAAATAACTTTACCGACCATAAATTTCTTAAAAATGTTGGTATCCAAAAATATTCTACACAAATTAGTTTCATATATGCAAAAATCATGACACCCATTTTTATAACGGTCGGTACACAAATAGTCTGCTTCCTGAAAATCACTAATATGCATCAATCTTCTAAAAGTGTTTATATCGAGATAAAATTTGCAACAAAAATATGAATGTATATTTACAGAAGACATGCCACTAAACTTTTGGATGATGGGTCTATAATATTTCATAGTTCCCATATAGCGCCCATTACTGAAAAACAGTTTTAACACAAATACAGGTTGTAGGGTATTATATCGTCTGGCTTAATCGACTATACTTTCTTACTTGTTTTTGAATGATTTTTTATACCTACATACAGTGACTGATAATAAAATTCCAATAATATTCATTGCAATAATTGAACTAATGGTGACATACTCGTACGAAGTAAGTATTAGGAATTAGGCTACAAATGCTTAAAAGGAGAAACTTTTAACGAACGTAACGTACCCAAAAAAACGTACAATCGTTGCATTTTTGACTTTGTGATTCCGTTTTTAACACATTGAAATAGTATCCGTAAAAGCAAGTATATGCACATATTTTGGATTCTATTTGTCTGTTGAAGACACAATGAGGAAGGACTTAGAGGAAGGAAAATTTCCCAAAGATTCTTTGTTTATCAGAAATGTTTGAATTTGAAAATATATCTAGTAAAACCGGAGTTATCGACCAAAATTCCATGTTTATAACAAATGTTTTTCTATTTTTTTTTAAATATATTTCAGATGATATCATGAAATTTTGCATATGTTATTTCTATTATAAAAGGCAAATAGGAAGAATCATGAACCAAGATTTTTTTTTCTTGGACCAGCACTCAGGGAATGGTCCCTACTTATGCAATGCATTGTGTTGGAACTTGGAAAATAGGTAATGGGAGAGAGGATAGAGGGGTAGGTAGTGTTTGTGAACATTTGACATGAATTTTCCTATATTGAAAATGGCAGGGAATACTTCTGCTGGTACTTTGTTCCACATACGGACAGTATGGCTAAATAACGAATTTTCCCTGTAGTGTGTTGTGCGATCCACTGTCCAGTCGACCACAAATGGATGAGCCCTGACTGAAGAACGTGTATAACGTAAAAAACTGCGTCTTTCAGGAACAAGCTCCCTGATTTCAGTAGAACACATTCCATTATAGTATCGATAGAACAGTGAAACACAACTTACATAGACTCTACATAAAGTCCACCTTCAAAATGACTTAAATATAAGAAAATATAAAACAACGTAACTCATTTTAATAATGTCTGTCCATAATTGGTCATACCTACCATATAAAAACGATATCCGAAACACACATTAACCTACATAAATATCGCTATCGAACCAACATTTAACACCGATCATTTATATGCATACAGAAATCAAACTACGTGATTTTTTTAATATCGTTCCATATTTTACTATATATATATACCCAGTGCTGATATTCAGCCGGTTCGGACCGGTTCCCTCGAACCGGTTGTTAAAATTTTAAAAATTTTTCGTACCGGTTGTTGCATATTCACCCTTATCGTGAATAAAAATTCCACATGAAATTTGTTCCCTTTTATTTTTTAACATTGAATTTTAAAAGGAGAAATGTGAAAAGGGAAAAAATTTCATGTGAAATTTTTATTCCCGATAGGAGTGATTATGGTTTTTGCTTTAACGGTTTTATATAATGTGTATTTATCAAGGTGATATAGTCTCGGCAACAAACACAATATTGTTCAGTTGTTCATTGGCCAAACGTACAAACAAATGATTTTATTTTTGTCATACATTGGATTCTTGGATGATGATGTTTTCGATAGCGTTTTCTTCAATCTTTTGAGAATAAAATAAAACAATTTTTTTGACTTTTATTTTGCAAAATCAAAACTATTTTTTTTTTAAAAACGTAACTTTTTTTATTAAACGAAAGCTTATATCATTTCCTTCAAGAGGCTTGTGGTCTGTTACTGGGATGCGACTTTAAAATTTTCGCTATTTTTATCAAAATTTGGCAAAAATATCATTTTTTTAAGCGAACCGGTTGTTAATTGTTTCGAATATCACCACTGTATATACCCTTCATATAAAACTTCTGAGAATTATTAAAATATTAATATTCTATTAGGGATAAAAAAACCTAGATTTTGAAATAATGAACTTTTATTTAAACCTTTTTATGTTATTCAGGGGTGTCATAGAAACCAATATTGTCAGAATTGGTTTTAAGCCCGACAAGAAAAAATGCTAGAAACCAATGTTATTGGTTTTATGTTCGAACTAGAATTAATGTCGGTTTTAGGTGTCACAGAAATCAATATTATCGGTTTTTTATTGGAAATAAACCAAGCAGCTAACAGCTGCCAGTTTTCATTTTGCGCGATTTTTTATTTTTTGCAGCTTTTTTAGTTTTTATTATCTTGCAGCGGGATTTTTTTTAGAAATGTAAGTAAATTGATTTAATATTTGCTTTATAAAAATAAAAATTTTTGCATTGACCTTTTGGAAAAATATCCTGATTTAGCTAAAGGCTACAAACCAACAGTAAATGCCCTTTGGAAAGAACTGGCTGATTCACTGAATAGTGCCGGGCCACCACAATTTGATGTGAATGGGTGGAAAAAGGTAAACGAAATGTTTTGCACAGAACAAATTGTGTTGTTATATGAAATGGTGTTATATGAAATGTCGTACAGAAATGGACTGAGTGGAAGAGCGAGGTAAAAAAAACTAGCTCAAAATAAGACAGAGTCTAGGGCAACTGCCGGTGGACCGTTTGCAAAGCATCACCGGACAACAACATAAGAGGCCATAGTATGGCTATGTGGCATTTCTCAGTTTGTGGAAGGTGTTTGCGTCGTAGCAGTTGGTCTCAACGAATATGTAGAAGCTGCATGTGAGAAAGAAGTGTCCTGTACATCTTCAAAACGGCCATTGTCTCCAATAACAAAAATGCTACAACTGCTGATGTCATTTTATTTTATTTATAAGCACTTATCACCTTTTAATTATTTGATATCAATTATTTTCACAAAAAACCCTTTTACTGATATTTTAATGAAAAAATATAATATTTTGTCAATTTTCTGCAAAAAAGTAAAATAAAAAATAATAGAAATGTAAACAACAGATGTTTCGATATTGGTTTTATTTACATTCGAAATTAACAAAACCAACTTGGTTTCGTGACACCAAATGAAACCTATATTGGTTTTAAAACCGACAATTACCAAAACCAATATTGGTTTCTATGACACCCCTGATTGTTAAAACATTAATTCTAGAACTAGCTTAATCAGAATCACGGCAGAATATTTATGGACAGCCTTTTAACAAAAATGTGCCGCAAAAACTTAAACAAACTATGTTAAGGAATCGAATATTTAGTGTACAATTGATTCAAAACAAATTGTGCACTACCCCTACTGAATATTAATAAAGTTCAAATGAATACTTCGTTTCAGTTTAAAACAAAAGTATTCTTTAAAAAAAAACCTTATTAAAGGTTTAAGCAAACCAATACGTACATAGTTTAAAATTATTCAGATACATAATGGAATTAAATAAAAGAATTCTTCAGATTAAAAGTTGAAGCTGTATTTTATTTTATCGGTTTAAAATTCATCAAAATTACCAATTGATCGCAAAATTGATTTGGTGAAAATCTTAATCATTCGAAGCACTTCCTTAAAGTTAATACACTATTAAATAAAATAACATTTAAGAACCAGTTCTAGAGTTATTACAGAGGAGAGACACGATTTAAAAAAAATATATAGAACTGAAATTTTTCAAAATTCAATAATTCTAAGAAATAATTCAGAAACTAGGAACAGTGGGGCAGAATAGATATTTCTTTAAAATAAATTTGACATTTGTAAATAATAGTTTTGTCCGATCGAGACAAAATTTTACATGGACATAGTCAAGAATTAGCGTTTAAGTTTTGAACATGAGCTTGAAAATAGTCCCTTTCGACATGTAAATTTCCAATCATATGCAATTTAGTTTGTTTTTCATTCGACTTAAATGATATCTTTATTATCTAACAATCCAGCTAGATCTTTTTCAATATTCAATAATTCTAAGAAATAATTCAGAAACTAGGAACAGTGGGGCAGAATAGATATTTCTTGAAAATAAATTTGACATTTGTAAATGATAGTTTTGTCCGATCGAGACAAAATTTTACATGGACATAGTCAAGAATTAGCGTTTAAGTTTTGAACATGAGCTTGAAAATAGTCCCTTTCGACATGTAAATTTCCAATCATATGCAATTTAGTTTGTTTTTCATTCGACTTAAATGATATCTTTATTATCTAACAATCCAGCTAGATCTTTTTCAATATTCAATAATTCTAAGAAATAATTCAGAAACTAGGAACAGTGGGGCAGAATAGATATTTCTTGAAAATAAATTTGACATTTGTAAATGATAGTTTTGTCCGATCGAGACAAAATTTTACATGGACATAGTCAAGAATTAGCGTTTAAGTTTTGAACATGAGCTTGAAAATAGTCCCTTTCGACATGTAAATTTCCAATCATATGCAATTTAGTTTGTTTTTCATTCGACTTAAATGATATCTTTATTATCTAACAATCCAGCTAGATCTTTAAAAAATATTAAAACGCTTTTGAAAATTAAAATTTCAAAATATTGGTCTGGTTTAAAATGTCCTCAAATTTACATTAACAGCAAAATTTGCAATTATACACAGAAAGTTTTGAACAAATATCTTTTCCCGGCCAAAATTGGGTTTACAAAACGTAAGGCTATAAGGTATCAACTTAATGTATGCACCGAAAGAAATGTGGACCTGTAAAAAATGTCGTTTGTAAAATAAAAAACATTTTTCTGATTTTCGTCTCATTTTTTGAGAATTAGTGGTTTTTCTTTGTACTTTAACAATAATAATGTCATTGGCAGGAAAAAAATTAAATTAAAATCAAATGTTAAACGATGTTCAAATGTTATCATAGTTTTTAATTTCTATATTTCTTTTAAAATCAGAAAAAATCTGAAACAGTAAAAAGCGGGATTTTGGTTTGAAACACGAGTTATAAAATCTGGGCTTTTAAAAGCGGGATGTATGGTCACATTAGGCATACAAGATACCGCATATCCAAATATAATGCCCCTACTTCTTATTATTTAGCATTTATTTTAATTGTATATTGTGTATTTTACCAAAAACTTTGTTTTTCAACATGAGCACATGAAAGATTAAACATTGTACTTGTTGAAATATCAGTTGTAGCAGCTATAATAATTGTTACAACATTAATTACATTAAAACATTAAAATTTCGTTTAAGAACAACCGGCTGTTTTTTTTTTTTTTTTTGGAAAAGTAACGGGTTTTGCAATAGCTACTTGACAACTCTGAATTTAAATTGTGAACGCACTATTTCACTGATCATCTAATTGTTGCTTTCTTTTTTTTCAGTAAACTTAACATTTTCGTTATGGTAAAGTACACGAAGGAACAACGTTTGGAAATTATAAAAATGTACTACCGAAATTCGGAGTCGGTGACCGCAACTTTAAGAGCGTTAACTGCAATTTTCGGTCGTAATTCTCGCCCTAATAGACAAGCAATAACAAGTTTAGTGCAAAAATTTGAGTCTACATATTCATTGTGTGATGCTGTAGTGCCAGGGAGACAACGGCCTGGTCGAAGTTCCGAAAATATCGCTGCCGTTCAGGCGTCCGTAGCAAACGATTCAAATCAGTCGATTCCGCGGCGTTCTCAAGAACTGGGCATCCCCAAGACCACTTTATGGCGAATTTTGCGTAAGGATCTGGGTTTACACCCATACAAGATTAAGCTGACTCAAGAATTGAAGCCGATGGACCATTTGAGTCGACGTACGTTCTCCGATTGGGCTCTGGAGAAGATGCACCAAGATGATGAATTTCATCGCAAAATCATCTTCAGTGACGAAGCTCATTTTTGGCTCAATGGGTTCGTCAATAAGCAAAATATGCGTTATTGGTCTGCTGAAAATCCACATGTGCTTCACGAATCACCACTTCATCCACAAAAAATTACTGTTTGGTGCGCTTTGCATGCCGGCGGCGTCATTGGGCCATATTTTTTCGTCGACAATAACGATCGTCACGTTACTGTGAATGGCGATCGTTATCGCGCAATGATTAGCGATTATTTTTGGCCCGAATTGGAACACATGGACTTGGATGACATGTGGTTTCAACAAGACGGTGCCACAAGCCACACAGCACATCTCAAACGGTTTGCGTTTTATTTAAAAAAAAAGTTGTCAAGTCCTTATTGGAAAACCCTGTAGTATATTCAGTTGAAGCCCATTTTTTTTGTCTGGTTACTTGAACATGCAAAATTACCTGGGCCATTTTTATAAATTGGGCTGGAAATGCGTGATCATGCAGTATTGAGTGGTTAACAACTAAATGTTTAGCAAACTAAATTTCCCGATGGCATAATTTCACAAAATTTGCAATTCATGTGATATAACACCACTAGGTTTTTGCTGTGGGGCTACGAGTATGTTGAAGATAGAGCCTATAGAGAGCAAATATGTGATTGAAAATTTTGATTAAATAATTGATATACTTTTTAATTTGTAATTGTCAAACCTTACACTTTCTAATGCAATAAAAATGTTAATAATATTCCTTTAATTTTGTTTTGAAAAACAAAAATCCTTTGAAAATCCTTTTACATTTTTGAAAATTTCGTTTAAACCGTTTTAAAAATGTTGTCAGATATACGTATGTACATATATGTTTAGCTACGTATAGACGGTTATCTGATAATACAATGTTGTCAGATCTAGCAATGTACTGACATTGAAAAATTGTTAGCAAAAGGTAAATTGTCAAAGCTTTTTCTTCACGGTTGTTAGACAATTTCTGAACATTTTTCGGACAACGTTGTAAGATCTGACAAGCGTCTATACAAAGCTTTTGTATGTATGTACGTGTACATATGC
The DNA here is from genome assembly GCA_916048285.2 of Bellardia pandia. Classification (NCBI taxonomy): domain Eukaryota; kingdom Metazoa; phylum Arthropoda; class Insecta; order Diptera; family Calliphoridae; genus Bellardia; species Bellardia pandia. The sequence goes on from OU696533.1 coordinate 70,064,722, forward strand.
TTAAATGAAAAACAAAAACTATTTTTCGCAACATATTTTTTTTAATATTTACTATAATCAAAAAATTAAAAATATTTTTTTGGCAGTACAATATTATGACTCTCTACAATACTATATCTATAATTATGAAACAATTTTGGAAGTAGTAGTTAGTTTTAATGTTGTGGAAACTCAAGATCAATTAAGATTCGAAAAGAAACTCTTAACAGTCCTTTGTACATTTAAATATGATTTTTTTTTAAATTTCAAAAAACTTGAAAATGCAATTTTTAATATATCAGTCAGTTTTTATTAATTAATTTCATGTTAAAAATTTAAAAATGTGTTGGAAAATAAGGTTTTGATTGTAATGGCATTCACAGTTTGAGTAGGACTAGAATATATTTATAATTTCGTGAAATGCTCAAGTGGTTGGCTGGTTTTGTTTAACTGTGTTGATACTCACTCGTACGTATTTTGAAAACCCATTTTTATTGTTTTCAATTCGTGTGTTCTTTCCCCTTTTAGTTGTTATTGTACTTTTATCAGTAATGGAATTTTGAGGTTTTTCTATGAAATTTTTGCGCAATATCATACACATATCCAAATATACGCGTACATATATAAACGTTTAGATTGTTTTTATTGTTTTACATTTGTTTGTGCTTTCTAAAAATACTCAATTGTACGAAAAGGGCTTTTTGAAAATCCTAATGTACTTGTAGTTGTTGTTTTAAGTACATGTAAGCAGTGGTTTTTGGAGTGTGTGTGTGTGTTTGAGTTTGTGCGTGTGTATAGAATATATGTAAATAAACGGATTTTATGTCAAAAACATTAAGTCGAGTTGAGTTGATGATTTTCTAAAGAAACAATTGGAATTTTGTTTTTGTTATGTTAAATATTCGTCTTGTTCTGTTGGGGTTAAATTTAATCGTATTTACCCAAATACACATTCATACTCTCTTACATACATTCTTACAAACATGTTGGTTCCTAATTTTAAAAGTATTTTGGCCATATCGGAGATTTTTATGACACTCCACGACTAAAAGCTCTAAAAATGAACAGAAGAACAATAACAAAGTGAGTCAATAGCAGTAGTAAATATGTACGTACACACATACATACATACGAGTACATACATACATACCTATGTATGTAAGTTGGTAAACTTGGTTGGGTAAGGTAAACTATTATGTTTACGTTTATCTTTATTATTATTATTATTATTATTATGATTTTTACCAATCGACTAAATATCTTTGTTGAACAGTTTTGTTTGGGGCCTTAATGAATATAATGAAAGCAATGTCATTTTAAATATTTCATTTGATTGTCATTAACACTAATACATACATACATAGCTACTGCCATTGCCATTGCCGCTGTTGCCGACTCATGCAATATTCATCAGAATTTCATTTGCATAAGTTGACCTCCATTTTTCGGCCTCTGCTCTGTTCCTTTGGATTTTTCTAATCAAAAATACTCTTAGTAGTTTATATACACCGTGGGTTTTATTTTTATTTTCACTTACGCATGTTTCACTTAATGAAGTCGATTTGAATGTTAACGGTTGTACTAAAATTTCAATGTTTTTTCTTGCAGTGGTGATGTCAAATGATGGCTGCCTGATTGTTGCCTTTTCCATTCGTGTTGTCTAGAAAACACGGTGTTCACGATGTACCTACAAAATATCCCTGAATAACTGAGAACAAAAAGAAAGACGTTCTTTAATTACTAAGAGCACATTGAAACGGAAGTTTTTTTTTATTATTCCTTTATTAGTTTACCCTCATCATTCTAAATAATTCTGTTCCTTCATCAATCCATTTACTATTAACCTTCATACTAATTAAATCCCTCCTTTTGCATATTCGGTATTAATAACACTGGTTTACAAGGTTTTTGTTCCCGTTTTGGATTTTAAAAAAGGTGATAATAAATATGCATCTACTATTCTTTTGATTGCAAAATTATGTAAGAAGGACATACTTGGCTCAGTTTAGTGATGGATTTTATAAATATTTTATTATTTACTTAAGAATTAAAAAATACCATTAGTTACTTAAAGACTTGTAAGTTTTTATTACAGAGAGAGTTTACTCATATAATTATATTTTACATGTTAGTAGAATTCAATATAAAGCAACGTCACAGTTCATTTCGTGTACATGTTAAAACTACTCGTATAACTATAATTTGTTTGTAATTTTAAAAAGACTAATATATTTGTTTGTTTCTTCTTTCTTCCGGTGCTTACAACTGCGGCAGTGATTATTGAAGGGAAGTCTGGGTCTGCTTGCATGCTTACCAATCGTCCAGTGAGCGGCTAGCACCGCTATGACTCTCGAGATGTCCTTTCGTTTCATATTCGATGTACCCTTTTTGTTTCAAAACTGCTTTTAGTTTCGATTTCATATTTTGCCAATCCATTTGCAGAGCCATTCTGAGATTGCTTATTTTATGTTTTCTAATGTTTCTCTCAAGAATACTCTAAAATTCTCAATAACATTGAGATCTGGGGATTGGGCTGGTATATAAACGATGTGAGGACAATTCGTTTGGTGAACTAACAATATGAGGACAATTTCAACCTAGCCTTTCATTGTCTTTATAGAACTTTTGTTCATAGTGTGAGCGATAAAAATTGAGTTTCCGACACCCCCATACCATCGCGTGCCCACCACCGTGCTTTACTGTGCCGCGTAAAGTGTTTGGTTGTAGTTTCGCATTTGGGTTTCGGCGAACATATGACTAATCATCGGGCCCAAATATGTTAAAATTGCTTACATCAGCAAATATAACGTACCTACTTTTAAAATTTTTTGGCCTAATATTACGTACTGTTCTTTCATGAAAATTGTCGCTTATGGTTTCGGGATTACATGTCTTTCCAAGCAGTTGTTCTGCTTCTTTCGCCAAAACTGGTACAGATAAATTCGGATCTTGCTTAATTTTACGCGATATCCAACGATCTTCAGCTTCTGTAAATATTTTATTTGATGCTTCCCGACCTTTATTTACCACACTATTTTTTTAACATATCTTTGTATAATATACTGAACTGTAAAGCACTCAACTTTACTATTTCGGCAATTTATTTTTATATTTTCCCATCTTTAAAATGCCTAATTACCAGTTCACGCGTTTCCATTGAAGACAGCCCATAGCAAAATTATAACTAATTGACACCTTAAAGCTTCAAAATATCGCATTAAAATGGTTTAAAACATTTAATGCAAAATTTATGTTTACTCGTACAAGAATTTCTCTAATACTATGACCTTAAATTTTCACACACGAAATAAGATGTGAGATCCTTTTTGTTTCAATTTGTTTTTGCTTTAAGAGCGAATTGTTTTAATGAAATTGTCTGTTTGTTTTTGTAATAAGAATTGACACTTCTTTAAAAAAAAGTTAAGAAGTAACACTCAGGCAATTAATATGCTTATATATAATTGCGTTATGTTTGTTTTTAGTGCATCATTGTAGCGCCTCTGGTGGTGAGTAGGCGCATTAATGCTAAAGCTTGATTTAATAGCCTTTATTTAATTATTTTACTTCGGTGGCGTTTGAATGTTATACCACTGAAGGTGCCCTGTGATAAATATTAGTTATGATGCATAGAAAGAAAACTAATAATTATCAGAAACTGATGTTGTTTGAGTGGCATTGGCTTGGAATCGAACCCGGACTACAAATACCAACTCATGCATAATGATCAAATGCGCTAACCTCAAATTATTAATGAACAAGTATGAAAGTATAGTCGCTACTTTGATGTTTGGCGTATTTTTTGTACATTTGCATACATAAAACATTTATGACTTATATGAGGCTATGAGAAATATCTACTTGGACCGCCAGCTGTTTACGTAGACGGACATAGTTTAATCGACTCAGAAAGTTATTCTGAGTCAATCAGATGACAATTATTTTGAACGCTGTTCTTATCTTTAGTAACTTACAGCTACGTGCAACTAATTAAGGACACAATACTAACATGTAACCTTGAAGCAAATAATATGAAAGGTTTTAGATATTCTCATAATTTGTCGTAGTTTAATTTGAATCTTACACCTTGAAAATAACTACATATTGTGTCAAATAATTATTATTTATGAATCTGTGAGTCATATTTTAAAATAAGATTAAAATCAGTCGAGCATATAATTAAGGATATACCACAAATTTTATCATCATTAAAATTGCTTATTTTTACAAAACTTACTTTGGTTTTTACAACTTGCCATCTGTTTTCAAACAGAATGAGCTCAGGGCTGCATGAAGGCCAGTCAAGACAGTAACCGAAAAACCATTGCCTTACGTGATAAACCGTATGATTCATTCATATTTTTTTTAATCTATTGATTTTTGTTTCATTAGAAAATAATACTCTTTTCCATTCTACATGCAGGTACTTCTCTGCGAATTATTTACGTTACGTTCTGCCAATAATGGATTCTTTCGCGATATTCTTCCAAACATTTCACCTTCTCGCAATCGACGTTTTAACCGTCTCTGCATACGGTTATTTTGGCTAAAGACTGCAGAATAATCTTTCGAGTACTGACTTTACAGGATTTCCTTTTACCTAAGTATTAATAAATTTTCATATGTTGAAAAACACTCTGTGTAGTCATTATTAATTTAATCTAACTTTTAAGAATTACATGAATTTGGCAATGTTAATAATTTTATCAATGTCTTTAATTTATTGCACGATTAATTTATTTCACAAATTATAAAAAACACCAGAAAGAAGCAAAAAAAAACAAGTTTTGAAAATTACAAAAACTACGCTATTGTTAGGATCATAATATCATTATTCAGTACACCTAATTCTGTTTTTACATGGTAATTGGTTCCAGGAAAACCCAAGTTAAAACATGTAAGAAAGTATAGTCGGTCAAGCCCGACCATATAATACCCCACACCCTGTATATATATATTCTGTGAATATAAATATTATATGTGTTAAACATTATCTCGATATAAATACTTTTAAAATATTTATGGAGGTTAAAGTGAATTACGTAGAGGGTCTTATATGGGAGTTTCGACTAATTACGAACCGATCATAATAAAATTGTACCGTATTATTTTTAGACATATGAAATATATTTTTGCGTTAAATATTATTTGGATACCAACATTTTTGAGAGAGTTATGCTTTTTAAAGTGATTTTCGGAAGTGGGCCTTATTTGGGAGCTACGAGTAATTATGGACCAATCTGCACAAAATTTGTAGATGTGATTTGGATTCATTTACCACTCATTTATGATGAAATTTGTTTGGATACTTGCATAATTAAAACATTTATAATCTGTAAATCCCAATTTCGGGAGGACATTTGTATGGGGTCAACGGGATTGAACCGATTTCCATCAGTTTCAATCCCGTCCATCCTTGGGCCGAAAAAATATTATGTACCAAATTTTATCGAAATATCTTCGAAATTGCGACCTGTATTCCTGTGATTCCAAATCGATCGGTATACTTTAAGGTGGGTGTTAAACCAATATTTCTGGTCGTTACAAACATCAGTACAAATTCAATATACCCTCCTCACTATAGTGGTGTTGGGTATAAAAAGTCGGTCAAAATTGTATAATTTCTTGTTCAAAATTTTCCTTCAATAAGTGTGTAAGCTCATATGCGCTATTTTACTTGAAATTACCACTCCAAAGTTGTTAAAAGAATAATAGTGTATACGCATTATAGTCCATTTTAGGCTGTAGAAACAAAATACAATTTATGAAAATTTTAACTCATAAAATAGCTTATAATAATATACACTATTGGTTGAGAAATGGTTTCATTCCGACCATTTCTAACCCCCATATACAAGGAAAACAATTATTATACAAGGCGGAATGGGATGGAGACTTGAAAGTAATTAATATTGGAGAAAAACATATGAGGTGATGAACTTTTCGTTTACTGGAAAATACAATAAAGAGCTGCCAATTTGTAATCGAAAGCTGCATGATCTCCAAAATTTGTGCAAAAAGAATGTAATTCCTCGTGGCTCGCAGTCTTCTTTTTATAACTTACAATCCAATAAGAAGAATTTTTATTTACCGCGATATTGAGGTTTTAATAAACATCCGATTTGACAAAAACTTTAAACTCTATTTTCTCAAAACCCTATTTTTATATTGAGGGGACGATATACATATACTACGAACAAAAGCAGTATTATACTCAAAAATTTTTGATCAGTCTTCAAGTTCGAAATCGACATCACACATTCCAAAAGTAGTGGTAATACTTTTAATTTATCTTTGTTTGAAAGTATAACGGTAAAGTACTACACAAAATCAAAGAAGTGTTTCTTGTCATTGTTACTAAAGATGCCACATATGTATTTACTTACTTCATATTATAGAGGTATTACCAGATTTGCGAATTTCTAATGATACACTTAAAAAATATATATATTTTTTAATTTTAAAGTTTACAATTGGAAGATAAATACATACATGTATAAAATGTTTAGTTATTAAAAACAAAATCAGCAATTGAAAAAAATCCCTACAATTCGACAGAAGTAAGAAATATTTGCCTCTTTTCCTACAAAGAAATTCCCAAAAAAAATCCCTACAAAGAGGCAAAAATCTGTACACTTGACATCACTGGTTGGAAGGTATCACTGTAAAATAAAAATAATTATAGACAAGTATGTATTCATACCAAACACAAGTCCATAAAAAATGTGCCTGGTACAAAACGTCCAAAGCGCTTTACAAAAACTGAAGTAATAGCTATAGCAAGAAAATTAAGAACAAACCCAATGTCTAGTGCTGTAAAAATAGCTGAAAATATTACAAAAACTTCTGGAAAACCTGTAAGCACGAGTACGATTTGCATCTAAATGGCCGACATGGTAGAGTGCCAAGGAAGCGCTTTATATCAAAGATAAACCAAATCAAATGTTTGAATTTCGCAAAAACATGTATAAAACCAAGAACAAAGCCTTTAATAATGGTCTGGGGTTGTATGGCGGGGTCGCTTATTTTACATTAATTTTTTTTTTAAATATAATTAACAAATACAAACTGCGAATCTTTTTGGCTTATCTGCAGAAAACACCCAGAGTCTTTGGCGGGAATCGAACCCGCAACCCTCTGACAGATAGTCCAGCACACTATCGTTTAGTCTATCGGGGCATGCCTCTAGAATTGTGAAAGAGCTGTTGTTCAATCACTGTCCAAAAACTTTAAATCATCTTCCGAAGTCCCCCGACCTCAATTTAATTGAGCACCTGAGGAAATATCTTGACAAAGAAATATTTCTTGCAAGGATAACCTAAAGGCAGTAACACAGGATGAATAAAATTGCCTGATTTCACTAAAAACTCTTTGATTCTATAAGTAGAATATTGTCAGCTGTGAGAAAGGCAAAATTTATTTTTTTAATTATTAAGTCAGTGGATTAAATCCTTACAGACTATTAAAAAAAAAAGTATATTGAAAATTACAATTAATTTACAAAAGAATAATTATTTAATAAACTAATTATTTTATGCTTAATTACATTTGTTGAAAAAGAAAAATCAATTATTTTATATAGATTGTTAAATTAACAAAATAATCTTCTTAATGGGTCAGCTTGAGCATAATTAGTGCCAACATGTTTGACATACAGTCGCTTAAAATGGCGTGAAAATCGTTGAGGAACATTAAAAGTAACATTATTTACAAGGAACTCGGAGCAGACTTCACCATTAATTATATTGATCATAAATGTTACATTAAGCATAGTCCTTCTACTAGATAGAGTTGGTAATTTAATCAATTTAATTTAGGATTCCAAAGTAACCCACGTAGACAAAAGAGTAAAAATTGTTGAGACTCTATACGCTGAATATGAATATTATAATAAGGATCCCAGATAATAGAGCCATATTCCAATATAGGTCTTACTTAGGAAATGTAAAGTTGTTTTTTGACATAAGGATCATCAAATTCCTTAGCCCATCGCTTTGTAAATGCAAGTACACCTCTAGCTTTATTTATCATCATGATAATGTGCGCAACAAAGTTTAATTTGTTGTGTAGTAAAATTCCTAGATCAACAATTTCAAGCCGGTAATCACCGAAAATATAATTAGCAGGAATATAATTACTTTTTGAAAAACGCATAAGTTTACATTTTTTTAAATTTAATTCCATTAAGTTGAGACTGCACCACAAAAAGAAATTCTTGAGATCGGATTGGATGATCCAAAAATTTAGAGAAGCTCAAAAATATTTTAACATCGTCAGCATACATTAGAATGTTACAAAAATTTAAAACATTTGGAAGGTCGTTGATGAACAAGGAGAAAAGAATTGGACCAAGGTGCCAGCCTTAAGAAACACCAGAAGTAACCAAAATATTTTTAGAGTATTTATTATTATTATAATAAAAATGACTACAAACTTATACAATTTTAATACGAGTATACTTGTACATGTTTACTTTATTTTGACACGACAAATCTGGTGCTTTTCCTTTAAAATTTAACTATTTTTTATGTTCCTTATTTTTCTAGTTTTTGTTAATGAATATATTCTCTTTTAAATTTGTACTTGTAGTATATGTATGTATATATATGGTGAATTTCACGTCAAGTGACCCAATTTTAAAAATCGATGTCTTCCGATTTGGATGAAAATTGCACCAACGTTAGTACTATTGGATAGTAGGCCAGACACAAAAAGGGGCCCAAATTGAAAAAAAATTAATTTTTTTTTTAATTAAAAAAAAAATATTTTTGAAATGACTGAAGAAATAGTTATCTAAAGTCCCTTGGACAATTTTTGCTAGGACCAATAGGTAAAAAGTTACACTCATTTAAAAAAACCCCCTGTATGACCAAAATTGACCAAAATGTCCAACTTTGACCCCCTCTAACTCCGGCACTTCTAGACTGATAGAGCTGAAAATGTGTGCCTGGCCTACTATCCAATAGTACTAACCTTGGTGCAAACTTCATCCAAATCGAAAGACATCGATTTTTAACATTGGGTCACTTGACGTGAAATTCACCATATAATAAAAGTTTTTTAAACGGTATTGGGTGTTATTTTATATTGACTCTCACAGTATGTATCATTTTAAAATATTCAAATTGCTTATACATAAGCACTTAGACATTTATGAATTGCACTAAAAGTATCTTTATTAATTTGAGAGTGAAAATATACGTTTCATGAAAATCTTCATCCATTCATTAATGTCGTTATATATGATTACACATTTCATTTTTGGGTTATATAAAAATGACGATAAGAAATATAATTGTGACAACAGAAAAATATTATTGCTTCATTAAATATTCCGTTTTAGAACAATATTTTTCGTTTAGTTAAATAAACTCTTTGTAAGGAAAACGGAATAAATCATTAAAATGTATTTTTTACACCGTTTCTATCTACTATATTACTTGCTATGTGGTATTAAGTTGGGACGAACGATGGGATAGGACCGAAACTAATAAACAATTTTATTAAGAGCTTAACTTTTGTCTACATACGAGTACCTAAAAACTTTTTGTAAGCATTTGTGACTTAAACTTTCACATACATACATTCCCAAGCGCATTAGTTTGTGTGTTAACAACATTTGTACCGTTGATACAGTGACATAAGTACTCCATCATTGTCATCATAATACATGGTCTACCTAAACGAGCAGATGATAGAGTAATAGATTACACACATTTAAACTCACACATACATTCGTATGAGTGTGTACTCAGCCATACTCAGAACATATCGAGCCATAACCGCCGAAAAAATGTATCCCACAAACTCAAAATTTTACAGGGGAAGGTTTTTTTTAAATAAAATCAGTTTGAATAAAGCCATTATTTTAAAATTTATAATGTAAATATTGTTTTGTGTAATACATTTAATTTTAATAATTCTAAATGATGTTGAACTATCGATTTCGATAAAAAAACAACAATCGATTATGGTGTGGGATACATTATTTTGGCGGTTATGGCTCGATATGATCTTTCAAAATTTGAACAATTTTCAATTATTTTTCCAACTTACAAATGAAACAACTTGTATCCTGCGTGTATTTTTTAAACCATACTCGTATACACACACTTAATTCTATAAGTGCACACAGTTAAACATATATAGTACATACTTACATGTAGATATCGTCATATAAAATGCAAAAGGTTACAAACGGTGGAACAACTCCTACCAACTTACGGTCATACAATGGACAGACATGGCCGTCAGGCTGTGTAAAATTTTATTAAGATATCTCGTACAGTTCACAAGTTAAAAAGTAATTCCACAAATATTTTACTTGCAATCAAATGTTCTGATTTATGACATCATGGAATCCACAACTTGTTCAGTGGAATTGTTAAAATATATAATACAATATAGGGCAAATGTACTTCGTTGCGCTAAAACGTTTTTTTCAAAAATTCAAAAGATTTCATATGAAATATTTATATTCCCATTTCTGTCTGTTCTCTAAATAATTTTTTTACAATAAACAAAATGGCCGCTCTAACTTTATGTTTCCAAGTTCATTAATTAAGGACACATCATTCAAAAATTAAAAATTCACATTTATTCATCTAATTCTACTTATTTTCTGAAAACATATTTCGAGATCATATGGTTAATAAACAAATGTTCAAAAGCAAATCGATGCACAAATTCTAATGGATGAATTCCTTTGTAATAAATTCATAGTTTAAACTAAAGTAACAGCACAACTTTCGTATTGCGAATTTATTTAAAAACGTCTTGCATTTTGCTGCTGCCAATATTTATATACCAGAGGCAGGTTCTAGCAATTCCGTAACACTATCTATCATAACATTTAGTAAACTTGTTCAAAACCGAAAATACCCGCTGCCGATTCAATTTTTTTTAACACCAAAACCGCGACTTTTAATTTGCTCGCTTTTTGGAAACTCTAATTTATGTAGTGTGTCTTGATTCAATATTTTATAATGAACACTTTTATGAATTGAGTTCTAATTCATGTTTCTAAGTTCATTAAATTAAAAATATCTAATAACAAACTTTATATTTTATTTAATTAAAATTAACTTTTAAAAGAAATATAAAAGTGTCAATAGTATCATATTTTTAAATTTTATGTTAGTAACCAAATGTTAATATATCGACTTAAATATTAATATACTGAAATAAATGTGTAATAAACATTATGATTCCAAAAGTACCAAATCGGGTACAACGATGATAAATCTCTTAAAGATTTTGGAAATAAAATAAAATTTAACACAAATAAGTTTCATATACAATAACGAGCAATCCATAATTAGTCATAGCTTCCATATAAGATCCTTATTCTCTGGATCTGGTTGAAAGAAACACAGGATACCAAAATAACATTTTTAACTATTGTCTGTCTAACTATTTTTTTTTAATGCTGGTTTTCTATATGTTTAGAAGATATAAAGTAATCATACATAATAAATCTGGTCCTCCTTGGTGCACAAACAAATTATCTAGACTTAAAAATATTAAAAATAAACGCTTTAAAAAATACAAGACAACTGGCCTGCAGTCTGATTATGCTAGATTTGCTGTTTCCCGCGCTGAGTATAATTTACTAAATACTAATCTCTACAAAAACTACATATCTAATATAAAGCAAAATTTCAAGTCTGATCCGAAAACTTTTTATAAATTTGTCAATACTAAAAAGAAGTCCATTGGTTTTCCTAACGTGATGAAGTATGATGATCAAGAATCTGATGACAACTTGGTAATAAGTGATTTGTTTACTACTTTTTTTTCCACCACATATTCGGATGCTCAATATACCCAGGATATATACCCTCATCCAATTGATCAACACCACTCAATATATTTTTCTCCAATTCATTCATCCCAAATAATTGAAGTCTTAAAAACACTTAAATCCTCAATTCATTGTGGTCCTGATGGAGTCCCAAGTTGTGTTTTAAAGAATTGTGCACACTCGTTAGTCATACCGCTAAACATAATGTTTAATATTTCTTTAAAAAATGGTTACTTTCCACAGTTTTGGAAAGACTCATTTATTATACCGTTATTCAAGAATGGCAGTAAGGCAAATATTGCGAATTATAGAGGTATAGCAAAGCTGAGTGCAATTCCCAAACTTTTCGAAAAATGTGTTACCGATAATCTCCTGCATCAAATCTCCTCTTTGATATCCCCTTATCAACACGGTTTCAGAAAGGGTCGTTCTTCAGTAACTAATATTTTGGAGCTGACTACGAGAGTTAATTGTGGTTTTACTAAAAAGAAGTTTACTGACTGTATCTATACTGATTTTAGTAAAGCTTTTGATAAAGTCAACCATAATCTGCTACTGATAAAACTTAGTTCTATGGGCTTTACACAAATGAGTCTAAATTGGATTAAATCATACCTAACATACCGGAAGCAAAATGTTCTTTTTAATAATGTCATATCTAAAGATATAATTGTGAGTTCTGGAGTACCTCAAGGTAGTCATCTTGGCCCAATCTTATTCTCCCTTTTCATCAATGACTTACCGTGTGTAATTAAATACTGTAATGTTTTAATGTATGCCGATGACGTGAAAATATTTTATACCTACAATAATAATGCTGAAAAAAATTACATGCAACAAGATTTAAACAAATTTTTCGATTGGTGTGTTCTGAACTTAATGGAACTAAACCTAAAAAAGTGCAAGCATATGAGATTTTCAAGAATCAATAGTACTGTCGGTAAATTCTTATTAGGTGGACATCAACTTGAATCAGTTACAGAATTTCTGGATCTTGGTATTCTTCTGGATCCTAAATTAAATTTTAAAAATCATATAAACATGATTGTTAATAAAGCTCGTGGTGTGCTAGCTTTTATAAAACGATGGGCGAAAGAATTTACGGAGCTAACGATCACTAAACGGTTATACACTTCTTTGGTAAGACCAATTTTGGAATATGGATCTGTCATTTGGGTTCCTGATGCATATTGTGATATAAATAAGATTGAATCGGTCCAAAAGCAGTTTCTTCTCTTTTGTCTGGGCAACTCAACTTGGAATCCTGATTTTCTTCTTCCATCTTATTCTTCAAGACTGTCATTAGTAAAATTACCAACCTTGGAAAGCAGAAGAGTCATGCTTAATGTATCTTTTTTATTTAATTTAATTAATGGTAATATCTATTCTGATTTTTTGCTAAGCAATATAAATTTTAATGTTCCACAACGATCAAATCGCTATTATATACCATTATATCTGCAAGTTTTTCAATCCAATTATGCCAATGCTGATTCATTAAGAAGATTATGTAGAGTTTATAATGAATTTTATTTTCTTATTGATTTTTCTATTGATGTCAGTGTTATAAAACGTAATATTATATTGTACCTTAATATTAATTAATAATTAAATTATATTGTAAATTAAGGGTCTGTAAGGATTTCTATCCGTAGACTTATAAATAAATAAATAAATAAATAAATAAAAAAAGAAAATTTTACACATTTATCCTACTGACCTCGATGGATGGATGGAATGATGAATCAGTCAGTGAGTAATGTGACTTCCTTATAAATATTTATATATGTAGACTTAACTTACGTTTAATATAATTTATTGTTTATGGGGATTTGGGGTTAAGGTTTAAGTAGTTGGTTTCGGACGCCAAAACGAATCAAAATTTTGATTTTGAGATTCTGGTTGAAAACGACCTTTGGCATTTTATGTGAACGATATGTGGATATGAACATTCGTTTGGCTTTGACCAGGTAAACATAATATTTTATGTTTCTGTTTGATATGGATAAAATCGTTACTTTTATAGATTTACGTTAATGCCGTTCCAAAGTTACATACATACAAGCAAAGGTATGAATGTTTTTACGAGTGTACAATGTATGAGTATCTGAGTAAGTTAACATCACCCACGCATTTATATAAATGTAGTCGGATGTAATGTTTGAAAGGATTTATCTTTTTGTACCTTTTCGTCTATTCTTTTTGTTTCTATGTATCTTTTTTGGCAAAATTGTCCATAAACTAAACGAATATTCGACGGATTAAAAGACTTAATGCCTTTTAATATACGCAAATGTATAATTTTGTGGGTCTTTTAAAATATTTTTGCGACTATGGAAGGGTTACTATACATATGTATATGTTGAATTCTACTAAATAGAAATAAAAATCATAATGAAGCATTGAAATATTTTAGCCCTTCGAATATTTCCACCAGTAAACATTTAGAATTTTAAAATTAAGTGCTGCCAAAATGGTTTATCTTAAAAGGGCAGAAAGTATTGTTCAGGTATGAAAACAATTTGGAAAGTCGAGTGCAAAAATAAAAACTTAAACTGAACATCTGGTATGAGGCAGTATTTTCGAAATTTTATTAATATGTTGAAAATGTATTCTACATATCAGAATCATAAGAAGCTAAATATGAGCTTATGATAATGTAAGGTATTCCTCTAGTATTCAAGTCTAATTTTATTTTTGGCAATTTTAACAAAAATTTTTTTTTCCTCACCCCAAATGCGACAATTTTGCCTGGAAATGGGCCTCGTTACTGAAGATGATTTTATCGGCAAAATCAGCATTTTCATGTTGTCTCTCCAATACCTAATTAACGAACTCCCTTCGCTGTCCATGGTCAGCTGGCTTCAGTTCCTGAGTCAATTGAACTTTGTATGCATGAAGATGCAAATCTTTCGTCAAAAATCGCTGCATAGTGGCTTTGGAGACACCAATTTGCTGAGCTCGGTGTCGAATTGAGGTGGATGGAGTTTGAGCGACATCATCACGTACAGCTGCGACATTTTCGGTCGATCGACCTGGTCGAAGGCGCGTTGTTGCCTTTACATCACTAACAGATCCAGTTTCGGCAAATTTATCCATTAATCTCTTTACAGTTGACTCTTTTGGAGCATTATTGTGACCCAAAATTGATCGCAATTTGCGAACTGTAGCCGCAAAACTTTCACCATTTTGGTAAAACAATTTCACAATGAAAATGCGTTGTTCATTCGTGTAGCGCTCCATTTTTACTAACCTCGTACCTTCTGCTAGCAAACAATAGCAATTGTTCAAATGTCAAACAATGACACTTCGAATGGCACCAAATTTAAAAATAGCGTTCTAGTTGGGACACCCTTTACATACTTGCTTCAAATCTTCACAATTAGTAAATTTTTCCCCAAAAATAGTAAAATCTACTTTAGTAGTGACGGATTTCCTTATTCTACAGAATCAGACATTTTGTGCGAATTTGTAATTTCTGCTGAGCTTCAAAATCAGAGGACGCAAGTTTTAAAAATTAATATTTTTGTACAAGTTGATTTCTTTTATGTTTTTTCTATACCAAAAAAATCAAATCAAGTAATTTTAAATAGAATTTGCTTTGATTTTACGAGTCGATGTAATATGAGACTAATACTGTGTTCAGATATGCAACTTTATTGAGTCAATATTCGGTTAATTGACAATATTATTTTAAGTGTTCAGGCATACGCAATTTTCAGCTTACTCAATAATCATTTTTTCTATGTAAACAAACTTACTTTCACATTGATTTTTTAATGATTTCTTTTGTTGACATTTGCCATTTTATACAATTTTGTTCACTAAACACAGTTGTGAACAGTGTTGCATTCGAAATCTTGCTCAATATTATAACAATTTCGTACCTATTGCGCAATAATTAATTGAGGTTTTATATGGAATATTGAGCTCATTAATGGCGTTTATTGCGATTATCGCAATAAATATAAAGAATGTATTTAAATTATTTCAACCTTTAAAAAATTATTTTTATGAGTTTCGTTTTGTTCCTTGGGTTTGCGATTTAAATAATATTTTGCAATCGAAGTTTATATTAGCTAAAGATATTTATTACAAAATATAAAATTCTAATCATTGCTCTAGTCACATCTTGCTTGAAATGTTGAAAATCATTTCAAATTAATATTTTCTCTATTAACTTTATGTTCCTTTATGTTTGATAAACACATTTTTCTCACTCATAATAGCATTTTCTTTTATGTAAATTTTGTTAGGATTCCAGTGAATTTCAGATTGCATTTCCGAATAACAGCCATATCGGATTTCTCTCATTGGGTTCCAGTTTTCCGATTGCACTCCAATTTTCATTATTCGATTTCGATTAGACAGATTCAAGTTAAATAATTTCATTATTGGGAGGTTTAATGTTCATAAATAAATACATGACCATTTGTAATGAATTCAATAATTGGCTGAAATAAATACTTTTTATTTATGTGAAAGCTATATATAATGATGTGTAAGCAATTATATCGTTAACTGCTCAACTTCAGGGGAATATTGCGAGTGGTAAAATTTATTAGGGAAGTCAAACGGGACTGGTTTTTCAAATCCCGGGATTTTTCGGAATTTGGGGATTTTCGGGATTTTTGTTTCATATTAAAACAAATTGGTTTATTAATAATAAAAACTATTTATTTCAAAAAAGTAACTTTTTCTGTCCTCATAACTATAATTTTTAAATTGATTTAAAGTTTATAAACCATTAATAATTTAAATACATAATAACGTTATTACATTGGAATGTTAGATTGACAAAAATAATTTGTATTTATGTAAGTCATTTCGCCTTTAATTTCTATATTAATTTAAAAGCAACATAATATTACCGAACGACCTTAAAACAGCTTCTTAAGAATATAAAAGTATTTATAGTAAAGATAATCTTGATTTAATTTTGTTACCAATATATGAAGCTAACGAAAAACATCGGTTGCTGATTGCAAAAACAATCTTTTCTCACCCTCCGAAACAAATATGTACATCTAATTCTGTTTTTACATGGTCTTTTTTTACACGGTTTGAAAATAAACAAATTTTACACCTTTTACACGATTTTATGCCATTTAGCACGATTCCAAATCTTTTAAGCTTAATTTTCTTTTGTAAAATTAATTTTTGCAAATATTTTCATATCAACAATTCAGGGGAATTCCCTTTTTGTGAATACAACAAAATTGACTATTTATCTTTTTTTTTCTTTAATAACTATGATTGTGTAAAAACACATTGTATATGTGATTTAATATTCACCCCTATCGTGAATAAAAATTCCACCTGAAATTTGCTCCCTTTTCACATTTTTGCTATTAAAATTCAATGTTAAACAAATAAAAGGGAACAAATTTCATGTGGAATTTTTATGCACGACCCCTATCGTGATTATAAACCTGAAAAGTTGTTCTTATAAGTTCTTATTTTTCACTAATTTCAATATAAGGTTTAGAGATAAGGAATCAATAACCTAATTTACGATCAGGGTGTTTTTTACACAGTTTTTTTTACACGAAGTTTCCTGGAACCAATTACCGTGTAAAAACAGAATTAAGTGTAATTATATTTCTTAATTAATAATTGACATTATTAGGAATTGTAGGATGCTTTTACATATTTCAATTGCATTCATGATTTCATTCCTTTTGCAATCAACACTATTCAATTTTGTGTGTTTTTTTTTTAATTTAAGTGTTGAGTAAATTATCCTCCTTTTATGGTTTCTTTCACCAGATCACTTTTTGAAACTCTTTGAGCATAAATAAAAGTGCAACTGCAGCAGATATTTATATCACTGCGACAAAGGTCGTAATCGGATTTAAAATGACAACTATTTGCTTGAGTAAAACAATTCAATTCTTCAGCTGTTGAGCTTTTAAGTCAATTAAAGCTTTTTATATAGGAATTTCCAATTCCAAAAACCGCAGGCACATCAAATAGTGCGTTCGCGTTTGGCAATCCAAAATTAATTTTAATTCTGTCTTTAAATTTTTGTTGATGACTTTGTAAACAAATACCAGTTTTCGGGAAAAAACCCCAGCATTTGTTTTAAAAGATTTGTCCCGTCATTTTCGGGATCGGTATTGGCATCCCTAGTATTTATGTATTGTAGCTACTACTTGGTTCCTTTTTTGGTTTTGGTAACATAATCTGTTCACAATGTATTGCGACCACATATCGAAATAATAAATTAAAAAAGAAAGAAAAAAAAAAAAACAAAATCACATAAATAAAATAGAAAAATAAGTTTTGCTAGATATTCCATGCGGGTTGAAACATGTGATACGAGCACAAAATGTGAGTAAAACTTTGAGTGCTGGAATATTCAGAACGTTTAATAGGAAAGTGTTGACTATTAAAAAGGAATTGTACAAGTGGCAGGAAAACATTTCAGGAGACTAAGTATGAGCCGGAAATGTGCATTAGTGAGGGAACCCCTCCCCCAAGTATTATCTGAGCATAATAGTGGATTGTTGAATGAAATGTGCTGTTGGAATATTCATACGTACATAAATACATAAGAAAGTATTTATTTATTTATGTCTATGTATGCAGTTGAAGTTTTTAAATTTACACATTCAGATACAAAAATATATAACGCTTACACATACACATCCCCACTCACACACAAATAAATTGTTATCAGTAGTCAACGATTGCTTTCACATAAATGCTCCCTTTATGCCATTTCCGTTTTGTTTTCCACAACAACTCTCTAAAGTTAAACTAATGTATTTTATGGCTTTAGCATCAAATGCTTGGCATCACAAACTCCTACACTTCCCAATCCAAAACACTTTGTTTGAAAACAACCAACCAACCAGTCAGTCAGCCAGCAAACCAACCAACCAACTTTAATTCATTATTTTACGATACTGTTCAATTGTTTACACCAACTCAAGTGGAATTTTATACATATGTATATACCTATACTCGTATATACATACATACAAGTATACTCGTAGTTGAGAATTAAAATCGTACTCGAACTTTGAACATCTCCTCTATTATACCAACATAAACGCCAACATCACCACAACCATCTCCATTTCAATCTTAATTTAATTTTGTTTTGTTAAATGGTTCAAGTAAAAGTTTAATATTTATAATTTCAGAATTTTTGTACCCTATAATAAATTACAAAAGGCAATTATTAGACTGCTGGTCTTAGACTTTCGAGTAGATTTTACATTGTACAATTATTAATTGTTGAATTTTAAAAAATATAAAAAACCAAGTTTTGAGAGATAACTTCACTTAACTTCAAACTACTACATCAATCAAATAACTAAAATTCATGTTTTCAAAACGTAAATGGTTTCAGTTCCAGGAGCATTTTTTGCTACTGATATAGCAGTTCCGCTGTTGTAAGGCTATTCCTTAGGAAATGTGATTAACAACGGTTTGTTCAAGACCGAAATCCCAATTGTGATGGGCTGTCGTATAAGCAAGTCCCGACTTGATACGTTTATATTAATATAATTAAGTGATGTGAACATCATGTCAGTGATAGTGAATTATAACAAAACTGAACATATTACATCTAGACATGTTTTGTTATAAAGTCATAAAGATCAAAATACAAAGTTCCAAATAATGAATTCAAATTCAAATATTTTTAGTTTAACAAAGTAAGAAAGACTGTAGTATTTATGCAATAAAATTGAATGCGTTGAACTGGTGTGTACTTGCTTAGCAGCGAATATAATTTCTTAATAGAAGAGTAGAAGTATGCATAAGATGAAAGTCATAGTATAAAGAGGAATGGAAAAAAGTGCGAGATGGATTTAGTATCACACACCTGAATGGAGATATATATAATTTGTAGCTGATGTATAGTTTGAAGGAAGACATTCTTATTTTTGGCAGATTATAAGCAATACAATTACTGGTCGACGTTCACGTACCGAAATGAGTGTAACTGTACACGTTCATAACCAGCGATACTCGAGAAGAAAGGTTTTGTTGTGCTGTAGACTATATATAGTACATATATGGATGGCTTGGTATTTTATTAGTTGTCGCTAGCATAATAGCGTGACCCCAATAACTGTAGATACAGTCGTCAGTTACATACAGCCTATAATAATTTTAAGAGTCTGCGATCTGACCAGTGAGTTTTGTCCGCTTTCACACGTTCATTTGAGTCTTCAAGGCAAGTATTTATATGCTTATATATATTCTTGATATTTATGGAATTCCAAGTCGATTGAGCCATGTACGTCTATCTGTCTGTGGAAAACACTCTCACGTCTAGAATACGTAACCAAAGTCAGCAAAATCCGTATGGTAGAACAAGAGTTATAGACCAAAATGCGTGACAACCTCCATTGAAATATGATATTTATCAATAGTTTTTTGCTATTTTGTTTAACTATATTGCAGATAATAAATACCATGCAATTTTGTACACGTTATTTAGACGACAGAAGGATAACTGTGATGAAAATATTAAAAATTGGTCCATGATTCCCAATAGCCCCCATACCAATTTATTCTTCAAATATGGCTCAGTGGTACATAAATGCATCTAAAAATGCAATAAAAATACAAAATTCTACGAAAAGAAATCACAAAACGAAATTTTGTTTAGTTCGGTTCATGTTTGACCATAGATCCCATATAAAGTCCACTTCCAAAATTCATTTAAATACGTAACAATCTGGTATAAATATTGTTACCAGGTTAAACTTCGACACAAATAATCCTTATAGTTAAATAAATTGTTGTATTAATTTTTATGAAGGTCGGACATCTATCTTAATATATATATCTTATAAATATCGGAACCAAATCAAAACTTTACATAGATCATTTACATATACACAAAATTGTACTTCAGAATTATGTGCACAGCACCAAAATCCAAAATTTTACACGGAGCATTTCTATAAATGCCAAAATTAAACTGCTGGATTTTGAGAATATCGGTCCATATTTGATCATATCCCCCATATAAGGTTCACTTCCGAAATTCACTTCAATACTAATGTGTATCTTAAATATATATATTTGGTATTGTATGGTATACCATTATTATGTCTAAATTCGATGTGAGATATTCTAATATCCATAAAATTCTCTGTTCTGAATTTAAGAATATCGGCCCATAATTGGTCATAGCTGTCATATAAGGATCATTTCCGAAAAACAATTTACCCACAAAAATCTCGATAAAAAAAAGAAAAAAATCGTCATTTCGAATTTTAAAAATCGCCAAAAATTAAATTAAACAACCAATATTTCTGATAGTAGTTTTCAATATTTTTTCAAACGAAAACATAAAAATTCAAGTTCATATAGTCTCTTGTACTATAAATACTCGTATATCAAAATACATAAAATTAGATTTTGTAAATAAAAAATCACAAAAACTATAATGCTAAACACGAAGCAATTTTAATTATTTTATTAATCGCCTTATCTTACTTTCACCCTGATGCCTAAATTAGCTTTTTGTAAATTGGGACTAACTCGCTGTGGATTGTGTAATTCCTTTAAATGTTTTGGCTGCATATCGATCGCCACAGTTTGGTTTTCTTTTTCAGTTTGGATTAGTTTTTAGTGTTTGTGTTAAGTTTTGGGTTTTGGTGTGTTCTGACATATACAGTAAAATTTTATGGCCAACATTTTTGTAGAACATTTCATCCCAGCCCTTCCCTTTTTTCGGGGTGTTTTCTACAATTTCTTAGAATAAGGCCAAAAATGCCGATATGAGGAGAGAGTTAGAGGGTTAATATGTTCTAAAAAAATATTTGCCATACCATTATCTACAAAAATGCTGAACATATCCTACACCTCAGACGTAAAGAAAACATAGTTTTATATACCGATATGCTGCAAGAACAGGCCAGATCTGGGAATTTTTAACCGCTTCTTAAATGATGTGATATATCAAAACACCGACACACGTATATTTTTTTTGATCTCCTTAACAACAATCAATCGTCGGAACCCCGTAATTTTTTTTGTGTTGTACTGCGTTATTACTATGTAACTAAATACAATTTTAAAACAAAAGGATACGTTTACCGATTCATAAATTTGCAACAGTTACGTAACGTATAATTAAAGCACATATCATATATGATTTAAATCTGATTAGATTTCAATAAAATGTTATCAAATTATATTCATAATTGCACCATGTAGCCTCATTGCAAAATTTTAAATTAATGGACATTGCACTATGGCCTAGAAATTGAATATGAGACGAAAGAGATTATAAAAAATTGTAATGTTTTTATTACTAATGATTGACATACAAATGATCAAACAAGCTTTATTAATATTTAATATACTGAGGTTAGAAAAATACGTTGCAATGGAACAAAAATTACCTTTAACTACAAAACGAATGCTGATATCTAAAAACTATTTTTAACCAAAATGTAAAAAAATCGATTTTAGATAAAAGCGAAAAAAACAGGATACATCAAATTATCGATTTTTGTTCTCTTTAACCTCCAGCTTTTCGAGTATCGTAGATTTAATTAATTTAAGCTTTTACCACCGTATTAAAAATGGTAAGACGAAGGTGTCATTTCGCGTTAAAACTCTTGTTTGACTAGACTTTAACTAACCCCAATTTCTAGTTATTTATTGTTAAGTCTAAAATGTATTAAAATATCAAAAAATGATTTTCATTGAAAATTGTTTAAGTTGTTAAAGAAAAGCTGCCATAACTTCAGAACCCATTAGGATCCCATTTTCACACAATAATTATAACTCCGTTGCGTATTTTGTGTAAAAATTAAGAAAACAAAAATACATATTCTTAGGATATTTGAGGAGAAAATACATTTTCTGATTTTTAAGAACCTTTTGGTTGGAATATATACACTTTTTAATAAAACTTTTGTAAAGATAAAACTCGTTCCAATTCAATTTTAAATTCTGCTAATGGAGGACTATAAAATTTGAACTGCATCTATGGGAATATGAATTTATTTATACGTACGTCACAAAACGCACATTTAAGACTTGACTGTATGGCTTGAATTTCAATAATATCAGTGTTGCTAAAAATCCAAACCACGTTGGGTAATTTTGAAATACATACATTTATAAATAGTTGTAGCATGAAATGCTAAACGTACGTACATAGTTGAATTTTAATTCATTATTTGGCCATTATGGTGGATACGGGTATGAGTGAATTTCAAAATAAATTTTAGTATAATTTTTAGCAGTATTCAAAGTTGCGGACATGGCAGTAGCAGGAGAAACAGTTTGGTTTGTGTGAATTTGTATTTAATTTAAATGATGCCCCAAAACTTTAGTGTGTGCAATCGCAGCTAATAAATTATTATCACGCAAATAATAAATTATTTGCAATTAACTGAGTTTTCAGTTTAGTTGTGGATGAACATTACCTTCGGGTGTCATGTTCTATTCAATGCTATTTTGTTCTGTTATTTTATCCTTTCCTATTTTGTTGTTCTTTTATTTATTCCAACTATCAAGTCCTTGTTAAAAGTTATACATACATTCTGTATGTATGTAAGTACCACACAGTTCTAAAAGTGGCATTGAATTCCTTTGAGATATACGAGTACCTACATATATATTACACATATATAAATTTTGATCAAATTCGAGTCTTTTTCGATACTTCTGCGCGATTAAAATGATGGAATATGCGCTCATTTTCAGATCATAAAAGACACATTTGTCGGGAGAAAAGTGGCCCTACACGCGACTCTTCTTGATAAGTCATTTATGAGTCTCTTTCTTTGTTAAATTAGAGTAATTTTTGACCCTTTTTCTAATAGTATTTATAGTCTTTTTCGAATCGCTTTCTAGTCATTTATTAGTCCTATTTCTGTTCATTTATGAGTATTTTTCGAGTCATTTATCAGTCGTATTACTAATCTTATTGGATTTTTTTCGACTATTTTTATTCGGTTTTCTGAGTCCTACGTTTACATAGACGCGATTTTAAAAATCACGTCCACATGAGCGTGAAGTAACACAAACAAAAAATATTAAGTTCATATTCGTATGATAATACATCAAAGTTTATTTAATAGGAACAATTTTTTTTTTTCATAAAAAATAGTTTTTAAAATAAAAACTTACATTAAAAAATAACTAAAAAGTTTATGAAAATAAATTGATGTTATGAGAAAGCACTTTTCGGCGCTAGGCTTAGTGATGGTCCCCTTCCAGCTGTACAATCCGAAAAAACTTTTCGAATTGCAGCTCTGAGAAATTGTGCGGGTCCTTCACCACCGGTTTTTGCAATATATTCTTTCTGAAAATGTAATAGGTTTTAAAGAAACTTATATGATTAAGTAGTTAGTTAGTTAGTTTGTTGGATAGTTTGTTAGTTAATTAGTTGTTTAGTTAGTTAGTATTTTTTCGCCATTTTCGATACTCACACATTGTTTGAGTTTGTCCTCATTCCCCTGTACTAAAACATCAAAGGTATTTAAATCGGTTATCTCATTGAACGGAAATGTTTTTTTGCAGATTTATTTTTTTGGGTGAAATTAAATTTTCGGCCTCTTTTTTTTGCCAATCTTTTTATTTTTTATCTGACATTGCCTTTTTTATTTAGATTTATAAACAATATCTTACTTTATTTATTTTAATATGTGCGTTTACTTTAATCACACTTTTTAATAATTATATTATTATATTTCACTTTAACGATTTTAACACCCCGACGTAACTTTTGTAAATGAACAAATATTGAATTTTTTGACGTTTACTCACGAATACGCAAAATTTGTCCCGTTATCCTTGAGAAAAAAATAGCATAACAATCAGTTCTTTATCATCTATCTGCCCAAAATATGATCATAAAATACATAATTACAATCACTTTTCAAACAACTGCATGATCTGTATTCCAAACAGCAGTTTTCAATCATCTAGATGCGCAAAATATGATCAGAAATAACGGGTAAAATCCTCACATTTTAAACGCCTGGATGATTAATTTGCGATTGCTGTACAATTTGTTATTGTATTTTAAATCAAACTATTTTTAATCATTAGCGCGAGTCATATTCGAGTCTTTTTTTAAACGTGTAAGTGATTAATCAGTTATTGATCAGCAAAAGTACTCGAAGAAGGCTCAGGAAGGTGATTTTTGAAAAAACGATCTTCCAAATGCTAGCTGGGTAGATATGTATATACAGATTTCACAACCGCGTTTCGTGTCAACAACAAAATGCAATAGTTCCTTCTGTTTGTGACACTATAGTAGATCTAGTAGAATGAAATTCTCCAAAAATATCCTTTGTTCGACCTTCCAAAACTAATTACATACACCTAATGCTGTTTTTACGCGAATTTGATTTTTTTTTTTTTTTTTTTTGAAAAAGAGAAGTAACACTCAGGTAATTAATATGCCTATATATAATTGCGTTACTTTCTTTGGAAAGGGGATACATTTTAACATTGGACTGTCATACGAAAAGCGGCACTCGCCTTTCTATTGCTTTCGGAGTAGTCAAGGAGTGCAGACTTTGGGAGTACCCTTCCACCAATTGCCTTGGAAGCAATCCAAGAGTAGGTAGTTTGTTGGTAAATTGGTATTGAGAAACATTAAAAAATGCAGCTTTTTATTTTAATATGTATCAACGTTTAGGTTTATTTTCAATTATTTAATGATGTATTAAAATCTAAAATATAAAAATGGAAGAATCGCATTTTATTAGCTTTTTTTATCACAACCAAAAAACTTAAGTTATAAAATCTAATTTATTTTTGTACTTTGCTGAGCGCGATTTTCTTTGGAAGAATAAAAATTAAACCACTTACGAAATTCAAAAACTTAAAGGAGCTTCAATTTTGTTGCTTTTACAACGTTAGACGATAAAATAAATATTAAAAAAAGGCACTTCATTGGCTTTAAACCTTAAAACTAAATTTATATAATTCATTTATTATTCGGCTCTTCAGGATCATCCACACCTAACTGAACGCGATTTTCTTTGACCTTTTGCTTGCTCTTTAGTTTGTGGTTTGTATTCTTTTCGTGGTGGAGGGCGGCTTTTAATTTTTCTTCTAAAAAACAAAAATTAATTCAATGAAAGTCTATTGGAAGCTTACCTATACATACCGGTTATAGAATCGTACACATTTTGAAAATCTTTCAACCTCTTTTTACCATGCACGCCTTCAACGTTAAAGGCCATGACAATTTCTCGACCAAGATTTTGGCATACATCGCCTTTTATCAGCGATTTTATGTAACGAAACTGCAACAGTTTAGGTTATATTAAAGTTTATATTCTCTATCTCTTCTGGCTTGTAAGTAGATTGTCAAGCTCATAACTGTGTCGATGGCCTTGTTTTTATCCACAAGTTGATTCAGCAGCACTTTATGTTCGGCAAGGATCTCGCATATTTTTTATATTTTGATGATGTGTTTGTTGTTGTTCAAGCGTTCCTGTTAAAGGTTTTAGATAGAATATAATATGAATATGATATGAAAGTCCAGTTTTTTATAAAGCGCTGCACAGCCATCACACTTTGAACCAATATTATTAGTTAAGCTTTGAAGAAAATGTTTACAGTCGTATTAACTCACCGGCTGTCGAAAAGAGTTTTATTTTTGAGGCCATTGTTGCGATCATGCATTATGGAAGTCATAAAAAATTGTGTGTGCTTGATTTTAAAGGAAATAGTTCTTTTTCCCCTATAATTAGGGTTAAAATAATAATCCCAAGTTGTATGGAATCAATAGGTTCTTTATAAAAACTATTAATGTCCAAAATTCTTCAATAATATTATTTTCACCTTTAATAAAGACAACTATTTAAATAGAAGTATCTAAATCAACTGCGCAAACATTATTTGGGCTGGTACATGAAAAGTAACGACGATTAAAATAAACACCTTTGATACCCTCTTTAAGGTCGTAATACACTATCCTACACAAGCGTACGATTCATTCACTGGAAAATCTGACCGATTTCTAGCACAATCAAAAACAAAAATCGCAACAAAGTTTGTCATAGGTGCCAGACTATTACACAAAAAAGATGCAAAGACATATGTTTTTGCTAATGTAAACACGTACATACTTTGATTGCAATTAGTTGACATTGTACTCACCTTAATACATTTATTCAATGCATTTTGTTGTTATGTGTGAATATAATAAATTGTAGAAACTATGCAAACAATTAAAAAATGTTAAACGTCTGTCCTTTAAATTATAATTTGGGCTTTAAATCAATGAAGCCGACATTGTTGTTTTCTTAACAGCTGTATTAGAAAATACAACTCTGATCGCATAGAAACTATTATTTTATGAACATTTTTAAAAACTTTTGCAAATCGGACAGACTTGTCAAAAAAATCTGTCATTTAGTTAAATTTTTAGGCCACACTATCATACTTTTTTTCATATACCGTACGACTAAATACGATAGTCAGTAGTGGCCTTTAGAACGTATAAGCCCACTTTTTTCTTCTTTTATAAATATTTCATGTCTTTCATTGTTTAAAAGTTGTTGAATTATGTGAGTAAGCTTTCTGACGTGTTTTTGTGTTTCAAAATCATATGCAGAAAATTGTGAAATTGTTTCATATTTTGTTACATTAATGGCCGAATTCACAGTCTTTAGTTAGCTAATGACAAAGGCTTAACTAATGATTCTTAATTCGCAATGCTTAGTTTGCCATAAGAATAACAAGTATTAGTTAAAGAACAGTTAGTATATTAGTTTACCAATGGTTAACTAATGACTGAGAATTCGGCCATTAATGAAACACTTTCTTTTCCAAATATAATTGATAAATATTCCACAAAAAGTTCTAAGGCAGCTTGCGCTTATTGGAAATTACTTTTTACATGCCGGGGACAGCTTAGCATTCTGTGCGCACAGTGCAATAGCAGAAATTCGTAATAAAAATCATTATCAACTATCTCTTGCAAAACAAATGGACCAGTATAAGCCAGAAAGTGTTGAAATTCAGTGGCCCTCCAATTTGAAAGCTCAGTTAATGATTTCTAGGAATTCTTTCGGAACAAATTGTTTAAGTTCTTATTGCTGTGTGATATCTTTTCAACGTTTTTTTTTTTAATAATTTAGGTTGAGTTTGTCGATTTAGGAGACGTACATACAAGCATTTTGCATTTTAAAATCAATACATTGTAAGGGACTCTTTGTTTGTTGGAAACGTGGTAAATGGTGATCTGATGTAGAGCAGTAATTTAAAACATTTTTCACTTTTTTTGCTTTCTAAGTGCATTTCATACATCCGTGACTTGAAGTATGTCCAGGAAGGCCACATACAAAAGACCTATATTTCGATTATTTATGTTAATATAATCATCTAAATGCTTCACTTCTTCCACAAAATCTCTGACAAATTCATGGTGACAGTGCGGTTTACTTTTTCCAACAAAAACACCAATTAAAGACGGTTCCAATTGTTTTGTATTAATAATTTTAAACAAAATAGGCCATAGCTGCACTGATGAACTTTTAAAGAGCGGATTGTCATCGATATTGATATCGATCACAATTTCGTAATAGCTTTGAAGTAAAGTGCCAATTTTTAAAATCTGTTTTTCGATGCCGAAATTGTAGTAAACACCTGGAGATATGTGTCTTGTTAGAGCACTTTTTTGCTTTCCCAATAGAGTTTCAAAACATAAAAGCACATTAAATCCTTCTTCTTTTAAAATTGCCAACAATTTCTCTACACACATTTTAGTTGGTTTGGTATCAATGTACCACGATATAATATTTAATAACAATTTAGACTCATCTTCTGCCAGACTGTCATTTTCGCACATGACGCTGCTTTCACAAACTTTTGCTTCGCACTTCGTTGGAAGGAGCGTTTATTCATTTTATAATTTTTTCTTACGTACTTTATATTTGTTTTAATGAAGAAATTTCCGACACAATTTTGTTTACAAATTAACATAAATTTCACAATCAAACAATTGTTGACATCTATTAACAGCGTTGCCAAATTATGTAGATTTTGGTAGTGTTGCCGGCTTAAAAAAAACGAGTATAATATTTGCCAGTGGTCTAGCTGTACTCTTGCCTCCCATCTATAAATCGTATCCATTACCAATACTGACTTTTACTGCAGTAGAGCACCACACGCCAGGCGTCAATACCTTCACGTTCTTCTGCAGGGTAGGAACAGTCGCCAGAGTTACAGGGTATAATTTCATTCTAACAAGTACATTTGTGTGAGTACGAGTATGAGTGTATATTTTGGTATTTTCACTTATTTGAACATGATTTTTAAAAGTTTTCGCGTAAAAATAGCAATATTTTATGGAAATTACCACAAAAAGTTTTATGAATGCATTAATTGTAGGATGGGCCGGGGTGGCGGCCACAATGGTTTTGGGCGTGAATAGTGCTAAAATTTTCAAGCACATCCAAATCTGTATTTTGTACTGTATTTTTGTACTTGTTGGTGTTATTTTTTTTTTTTTTGGCAAAACAACAAGGTAAAAGTTTAGCGGCACTTTTTTCTAACTTTGTTTTTATGAAATTAATACCTACTTTTTAAAAATTTAGAAGTTTTTTGATATTCAGGAATACAACTTACACTGTGCATATACAGGTATATACAGACATACATACACAGATATTTAAAAATATATGTGAGTTGCTGAGTGTATCGTTCTATATACATACATATATATATATATATACACTGTCGGACATAATAAATTGCGGCTTTGTAACATTTTTCGCTCCTTGTTCTACATGTATTATTTACCTGTAATTTCTTGGAATATCTGAATTATTTGCATAAACATTGCAATTTTCTATAGCCGCGGTCAGAAGAATAATTGCTTTGTATAAAATAAGAAATTTAAACAAAAGCCTAAAGCACTTATGTGGCAGAAAACGTAAGACCACGAAGTTAGACGATGATCATATTGCAATTCTAGCAAAAAGAAATTCTTTTACGAAATTCTAAAAAGTACGTTCGATAAGAAAAAGCCTCTTCTATGTGCTGCAAATATAAAAAAGTAGTTAGACTTTGCACAGAAGTATAAAAATAAAACTATAATTTATAATTATTAGAAAATAATAAATACTTGTTTTAATCGAAAAAAAAACAGGAAATACTTGAAACCGCACTTTGTTTTGTCCGACAGTGTACATATATATAGAATCCTATGTATAAATGTATTTACGAAAAGGTATTTATGTGGTAGCACATACTAAGTGGAGTTAAAAGAATATTTCTTGTTTGTAACGTTAAGCAGTTATAAGAAAATGCACAGAAGAAGGTTTTTTAAGCTTCTAAAATTTGTTTCGTTCATGTATGTTTATTACTCCTGGCTTTTTTTACTCTTAAAAGTGTACTTAGTTACAAATACCATCATATGCGTACAAACACACATGAACCTTACGTGAATTTTATTTTACACATAAATATAGGTACAGCTATTTATGTGTAATAATGTTTATGTACGTATGTGTTTGTGTATTATCCTGATTTTTCAATGTGTTATATTCGCTTGCTGATTTTGATTAAAGACATGTGCTGAAAGTTAAATAAGATACAGTTGCAAAAACAACAACAAGGTAATAAATTTCTTATTCTTCACTGGAATAAAAAAAAAAGTAAAAACACTTTTTTCTTTTATTTTTTTGGCGTACATGAGCTTTTATACATTTTGCTGTCTTGGCTTAAAATGTGGTTACGTGTGTGTGTGTAATTGTCTTTTCGTTTGTGCGTGTAAAATTAAATACTTTAAAGTTCTTACAAAACAATCTTACAATTAATTTTCTTTTATTTTCAAGATCTTCTGTCTTTATTTCTGGCTTGTTAAAAATGCTAAAGTTTCTGATAACAAACTTAAATTTGTATTTGGAAAGATATCCTTCAGTCTAGCCAATAATATGAGTTTCAAACACATCTACCGCTAAATTAAAATAAACTTTTTTTTAAATTTAAATTAAAACAAAAAGAACAACGTTACAACGGCCTTGTGTGTTTGCACATCAAAAGCAAGTTATCCATAAAGTACTCGTATTGTATGCATATTGGAAGTGTCCTTACAAAATAGATGCCACGTGATGCCACCTTCCACAGAATTCTTAAAATTTTAACTTTTAAAAAGCTTTCTTATATTAAAAAAATATAGGTAGCTCTCTTTGATTTTTTTTTATTCTGCTTCAGCAACATTTATCCGAATTTAAAACCTTCTACTTGACCTGATATGGTTTCCAATGTCATCTCCAAGTTGCGAAAATCATCGCAATTTTTTATACAAAGACTTTTCTTTTAAAACATCGTTATACTTACACTATCAATTTAATAGGTCCCATAAGATTTATAAACAGAAAACACAATTCCAAAATGTGTTACAATCGGTCTATAAATTACCACAAATGTATCGAATTTAAAAAGGCCCGTTGAAAAAATAACTTAAGGGAATTTAGCAGCATCTCAGTTTCTTATAAATAATTCGCACACCTTTGAGGAAAATAGAAATGTTTGTAATTAAGTTGAAACTGAATTCAGATAAACTACTTATATTGTGTTTTGCAAATAAATAAAACAAATATTGGCACACTTAAATTAATTTGAAATGAAAAATGTTGCAAGGACTCAATGGTTCGACAATTTAAATTCTATTTATTTTGTGGTTGCATTTTAATTGAATTTTAAATTTTTTTTTAGTCTAGATTAATAGATATCTATTAATTAATTAAATATTTATATATTAATAGATGATCTATTAATCCCTATTGGTATATAGACCAAAATAAATTTCTGCACGCTGTAATATAAAATTTAGGTAGGTATAAATTATTATATAAATTCTATTCTAGTAAAAATTTATTTTTATTTATTTTTGTTGAAAATTATTTTATGTCGAGCTTAAAGTCAATTTCATTTTTTTATTTATTTTTATTTATAAATTAAACCCGATTATAATAATAATAAATTACCTAATCATGAAAAAGTCAATAAAATATTAAAACGAATTAATAAATATGGAGCTAGAGTAGAAGAATGAATTAAAGCTAAAACAGGAGTAGGAGCAGCCATAGCAGCAGGTAATCAAGATGAAAATGGAATCTGAGCTCTTTTAGTTGTACCAGCTAATATTACTAAACTACCAACAACAAGTATTTCAAAATTATTTTGTATAACTTCTAAATACAAAATATAATTTCAACCACCATAATTTAATATTCAAGCAATAGCTAATAACAAGGCAACATATTTCGAGTTATATTATTTCTTTTTTTTATTTATTTTTTATCTATAATATAAAATATAAATTACCTTTTAAATAGAACATAGAGAATTGTGGTGTATCCCTCAAAAATAAGTTTCGTACAAAAAGAAATTACATTATATCGGTCAATATTTAGCAAAATATCCGCTCAAACATTTTTAGGTATTGAAAATGGCAAAATTAGTTAAATAGAACCAAAGTTATGGACCAAAATATTTTAGAAATTTTTTATAAATATATTGCATGGAATTTTACAGTAAATGGACAAACTCTGCTATAATTATAATAGTAAGCACAAGTCCATGATTTCTCCTAGCCCCCATACAAATATATCCCCGGAATATGGCCTCACGGTACATAAATGTCTTTAGAATACCATTATCCAACTCGGCTACGCCTCAAATGGTTCATACGCTGGGCCCAATGTTGGCATACTGTCACTAACATATCCGCAGGTATCCCACGAATAAATTCTTCAATATTAGTTTTCAGTGCCTTAACCGTTGCGTTGTCCCGTTGTCCCTATAGATATAATCCTTAACATAGACCCACAAAAAATAATCTAAAGGCGTTCAATCGGACGATCTAAAATAAACTGTTTACCGAACACGCCTCTAAAATTGAGCCATTATTTGGCGTGCTGTGTTGCATGTGGCACTGTCTTGTTGAAACCACATGTCAGCCTAGTCTGGCTTTTCCATTTTGGGCAAATAAAATTTGTAAACATCGCTCGGTAGAGCTCGCTATTCACAATAACGATTCTGCCTTCATCGTCAGCGAAAGAGTAGGGTCGAATGACGCCACCGGCCCATAATTCACACCAAACAGTGCATTGGAAGTTTTTTCATTGCTTTTGGCTGCTCTTCACACCAAATACGCCAATTTTGCTTGTTGAAGTATCCATACAACCAGAAATGAGCTTCGTTGCTGATAGAATGCAATAATCTGCAAGCTTGTTCATTCACAAGTCGATTTATGATTAAACAGCTGCGCTGCCAAAAACAGTTCTGCCAAATAGAAAGTTGCTAAAGAATCATCCTTTATATTACACAGATTCTCATATTTTGTTCTCATGAAACTTTAATTTACTACTAAAATTTACCAAATAGGGTCAACCAGATAAATGCACAAAAATCGATATCCATATTATATTTGCGGTGGGTATATAGGATTAGACACGGCCGATTACAAACACTATTGTTAATATTATTTTGATCGATATATATATATAAATTTAAAACATGGTGATCATGAAACGTCGCTAGTGTTTTGCAATATGTTTAAATACACAAGAAAATATGTGAACAAAGTACCATTGTTCAAAAAATTCCAGCCTTGCATTTTGTTTGTAGTCCTGTCTTTTGAGGCGAAACAAATGCTTTTCGTTAATGCAAAGAAACAAAGAACCCCACCCGGCCACCATACAACACCAAAGTTATAGTTGGCTTACGGAATAGTTGAATCCATACATATTTTTGCAAAGAATATCCATTCATGTTTTGGTGGCCAAATGGCAAAGTGATGCATTTCATACATACCTACACATACATGCATACTCGTACATTGCTACCCATTAAACAAACAGTAGCATAGTCACAAACAAATATAAGGACAAACACATACTCGTACACATATAAATATTTTGTTTTAAATTATAAGCTTTTCTTCGTGGCTGAACCGAACACCGCCATAATGTCGCGGCCATATTTGATCCAATATTGCATATGAAGAAGGGATGGAAAAATGAAAAAAGCTAAAAAAGAAACAAGAAAAACTTGCACTCCATTAAACCAGACTTAAGTGCAACGGGCTCGCTCTGCTCTATTTCGTTAAAGCACAATAACGCGTTAGTTGGAGCGCTAAGTGCTTCTTTTGGTGGAATTAAGTGTTGCAAATACGATTTTGTTGGTTGTACACTTTTATGTTGTTGTTTACGTTTTGTTGCATTTGGATTGTTCAAAAGGGAATTTTATTTATTATTAAAATTAAAATGTTAAAATAATGCAACAACAAACGGCAACGGAAACAAAGATACGACTTAACCATGGTCTACACAAAATGCACAAATATGCCTAACCATTTATTTGGCTGAATATACTCTTACACACCCATATCAATTACATGTGCCCGACAGCCCACGGAACTAGTTCCGCATTGAGGATGTTAAATACTCCCATTAATAAAATTCGGCCGGGAACGGAGGCTTTTTTAAAAAACCTGGTTAAAACATGTTGCACTTTCGTTTTTTTAGTCTTTGATTTCCAAACTTTAACAGTTGCAATATACTCGTATCTAAATATACATGTGATGAGCAATCGAAAATCAATAGAAAAAAAGATTGGACAAATTCCTTGAAAATTTTACTCTGTCCGAATCTAAAGTTTCCAAAACAGCAGGGTGTCTATTCTTAGTGGCGATACATGGTTGTGTTTGTGCTCGATTTTTTGCTATTAAAAGTAGAAACGTTTTCCCCAAAACGACATTTGTTCTGGATCTTAGTTTATTGTTTGTATATTCTTACATACATACATATGCAAGTACATTTTACAATTGTTAGTCAGGAATTGTTTCAGAACAATCCTTCATGGCCGTTTATATTAGTAGTAGTAGAGTAGTAGTAGTAGAATTTGAGTTGTTACACCATTTATTCTTACATTTTAATAAATAAATTTTTTTTTTGAAAACAAGAGGCTTAACATGAGAGTCAATTAGATCTAATTCATTAGCTTGCTTAAAGGAGAAAAGTTTTTGGTTTGTGATCATTTCGGTTCGTAATTTTGTTTACTAAATATACGTATACTAGATACAGAAATTATAATACACTTCCTCAAATATTTACAAGACTAACAAGCCAACCAACTTCTATTTCTACGCGAAAGAGTACAAGTAAACACAGGATTGCATTTTTTATACGCAGTTTTGACAACTTCACCCTCGGTCTTTACATGGCATCATTTTATTACTAAGCGAACAATTTCTTGTTTGTTCGCAAATGAATTTGTTTTGTGTGAACAACTCATTTCGATGTTTTGTTCTTTGTACTATTGTGCCTGCTCTCACATGCCATTTTCATTCAAAATGACCGTGATTTTAAAAGATTATAAAGAAATTTTTGAATTTAATCAACATTAAAACGCTTCCCTCAGGACATCATATGTTTTGAAATGTATCCTATCGCAATAATTCTCATGGGAATGAAAATTAGAAAGCGTTCAGATAGTGTAACTTAGGGAGCTAAGCTTACGTAATTCTCGAGGTTTTTATAAAGGGTATCCCAACTAGAACGCAATGGTGTCAATGGTGTTCCGTATTGTGAAATGATAACCAGTTTTTTCTTGCTTAGAATTGAAGAAATTAATGTGGAGGGCATGTGGTTACAACAAGACGGCGCCACATGTCATACAGCCAGAGAAAATGTATCAGTCATTTCCCGGTCGTGTTATTTCGCTTTTTGGAGACCAGAATTGGCCGCCTAGATCGTGCGATTTAACACCTTTAGATTTTTTTCTTCGGGGTTTTTTGAAGTCGATGGTTTACGCGAATAAGCCGACGACGACTCAAGCTTTAAAAGCATTTATGCAAAAAGGTCATTGAAAATTTCATTAAAAGATCGAGTGTGTGTCAGCAAAGCCGCGGCGGCCATCTGCACGATATCTTGTTCCATACATAACCTCATTCCGTCTACTTTACGATATAATAAAGTTTCACGATTTTTTTTAAATATCTGTGTTTTATTTAAAATTTAAAAATTGCGTTCTAGTTGGGACATTCTTTATCCAAGTTCTAGCAAATGTATTCGCATTTGCGGAAACAGTGTTTTTGGTATTTGTTGGAAAACCTCGTTAGTGTGTGTGACCACATACAAATGCAATGTAATAAAACGTCAGGCATTTATTTAAATTTAACTTTAAATGTAACCATGCGAAATATCTTAATTACTAATGTTGTTGATTATTATTGTTAATGTTTTTCTGCTTGTTTGTTTGTTTGTTTGTATGTATGTTTGTTGTCATTGTTGGTGATTTAGTTTCATGTTGTGGCACTGCTGTTGCAGGACGAGAGTGTTGTTGCTTAGAATGGAACAGAGTTGGTGTGTTGCAAAGTTGTCGTCTAATATCGTTTGCAATGTTTATTAGATATATGTACCTACTTACTTCGTATGACCAACCAAAAATGCATCCATCCATTCAAACGACCCACCAGCCCACAGTGGTCCAAGATGCCAATCTAGCTGGAAAAAAGTCATAACTTCTCTTCGGAAGCAGCTAGAAGGATGAAACTTTGGTATTATGTACTTCTTATTGAAAGCATTCCTTGCGCAAAAAGTGGGCGTTGTAGATAAAATGGGCGTGGCAATTTTTAATGGCGTTTTAATAATATCAAAATGTAACGATTTAGAATGTTATTGTATTAATTAAGAAGAGGAGAAAACTCATTTTGGAAATTTTAAAATTCGACTGCATATGCGCAATCGAACACGGCTTTCGGGCACAGCTTTTTAATATTACTAATAAATATGAAAAATTTTTAAAATAACAAATTCTTTGTAATACATAATTGCGAAATTTTCATTAAAAAGTTTTATTTGAATTTAACATATTACATACATAAATATCATGAATCATTTTACTTAATTTCAATACATAACATTTAAAATTAAGTTCATAAGTTGGATGCTTTTCTTCATACTTTTCCAAATATCAGGAAAAAATGGGACTTCAAAAAAATATTTTATTTTAATTTCTAAAAAAAAATTTATGAAGAAAGTTAAAAATTTTTTACGTTTTTGGATTATCACGATCACATTTCAGCAAAATATAGGGAGTAAATATATGCGTGATGTTTTCCTGAAACATTAGAAGTTTTTCCGGAATGAATTGAGCGATTGGAAAAGCATTCAAGAAAGCGCGTAAATTAGCTTATTTTTATGTTATTTGTTTGCAATTTTTCTCCTAAAATCTCTGCAATATACTTACATACCATAAACTATTCATGACTTTCATTTTATTTGCGAAAAACTCACTATTGAGGCAATAATTTGCACCATGAATAAAGTTCTAATATTTATGAGCAAGTTTTTAAAACTTTTTAAATTAAAAAGTTTTGGGGGAAAAAATTCATGCTAGATTCATAATATTTATTAAAAAATTCCTGGCAAATATGTATTTCTTTTTTCTGTGTACATACAAAACAACATAATAATATTAATATGTATATATAAAAAAATAATCTTTTATTTAAATTATTCTATATCTTCCTGTATGAAAGGATCTAAAAGTAACGAAATTTCTTCATCATCTAATAGTTCTTCATTTCGAGGGCTAAGAAATGGTTTTGTTGAAAAAGACGAAGTTAATGGATCTGATGACATAAGCAAATATTTAAAAAGATCTTCCATTGTTGTCTCTCGTGACATCTTTCTAGTGTGATGTTCACGAATAAATCTGAAATCTTTGTTCCGAGACTCAAGCGCATCCTCCGACATCATTCCTATCGGAAGTGCCGCATTTTGAATTATGTCTGCGCCGTGTATCAAAATTTTGTGCACACTCGATGGCATATAGTACCATTCGTACAATTCCACGTATAGTTCCGCAGTATCCATTGTATACTTTCGGAACGCTTCCACATTAATTGCAATGTGTTTTCAGAAGGAAGACAAAAAAGTCCATCTAACCAAATTTTGTTGGAGTCTTCAAAATGTTTTTTAGATCTTTTTGCTTTTATCCATCTTTCGTTAATTGAATACGTTAGTCTCCGTACAACTAACTTAACTTTATCGCAATAATCTTCCGTTTTAATTTTCTGTAACCCACTCTTAGCAAAAAAATACCTAATAACAGCATTTGCCTTTTCTTTGCTTTGTATTTCGGCAATCCACACATTATATAGTTCTCTCCGTGTTATGGGTATGTTATCTATTTATGTATATAAAAAGTTTACCGGTCAATAATTGCAGCTAATTTTTTTATCATCTAAAGTGGACATTACACAGATAAACACGGCACAATTCATTTCACGGGAATCCACGGGAATCCTATTTAAAAGTTACTCTAAAAACCATAAAATGCTAAATATTGACTTCACAAAATACATATTTCCTCTTACCCATTATTTTACATACAAAACATTTAAATTCAACATTTATTTATAATATAGATAGAACATACCTGACATAATGCAGTATAAAAAAAATTAATTCAAAATGTGTTATTGTTTGATGTTACAAACAGTTCAAAAGTGATGCTGTGAATCGACTGGCCTTCTATAACAACAGAGACAATGCAGTTCATCATTTTCGAAACATCATAACAAAGCAAATAAGAAAAAAATAAAAAAACCTGATATACAGTTATGTAAAGTGGATAGTTGTCTAACAAATACCAAACAAATTATGTGAATTTTGAAACATAAAAAAATTGACTTTTTTCCAGCTAGATTGGCATCTTGGACCACTGTGCAGCCCAGGCAATTGGAGTTAGAGTTTATTGTTCTGCTGTTGCTATTTGCAGTTGTTGTACTCATTTATTCAGCTGCAGAATATAATAAAATCATCACATTACTCACAGCGTTTTTCATGCTGAGTAGCAAAATATTTTATTATACGAAAACAGGCGTGTCTAATGACTTAATTGTGGTTTAACTATGATGTTTGAAATATCACACGTCCAGTATCAGTATAACTTGTCCCAGGAGTATATCGATGGCTTAATATAAAAAAGGTCTAACTCGATTTTTTGTTACTTTATAGACGAAGGAAAAAACTTAATAAAATCCGTTAAAATATATTAAAACAATTTTTAATAAAAAAAGCAACACATTTTATTTCTTATTTAATTTTTTTTATTTTTGTTTTAATGATATCGAAGAAAGGCTCTTTTCATTAATTTTTTTTTTTTTTTAACAAAATTGAGTTAGGCTTTTTTTATATTAAGCCATCGATATAATGATAATTATATTTGTATCTATTTTTCAACTATTATAATTAAACTAATTTAATATTGTGTAAAATTAGTTGTCGTAATTCTACATAAAAGAGTTAAAGACATTACAAAAATTCTAAATTTTAGATTTTTATTTCTAGTGTTTAGACTATTCATTGTTACGAAATTGCATTTGCCGATTTAAATTTAAAAGTTTTTCAGAAAAGGCTAATAGACAATTTAAGCAGATATGAAGCATGTAATGATGGTATGTACCTGTGTAATGAAGAGTAATATGACTTGTCATTACAATATATTCAGGTTTTGGATCAATATCAGTACATTCAAACCATTTCATTTGCAGAGGTATAAGAATCTTCGAAAAAAAATTTCTAACCCGTAAATATGCAATGTGTAGAATATTAAGGCGTAATAGAGACTCTGTGCTCGGACAGTACTACAAGATTTATAGTCTGCGTCGTTATTGTGTGTTTCGATTGCAAAAGAAAACCGCTCCATGATTTCTCATAGCCCCCATACAAATATCTTCGCGGAATATGTTTTTATGGTACATAAATGTCTATAGAAAAGCCGTATCTAAACAAAATTCTGCAATCATAAGTTTTATGCAAAGTAAAATCTTAAAACAATATTTTGTTTGCATCGGTTCATAATTTTGACCATAGCCCCTATATAAAGTCTATGTATTTCCGGAAATCACTTAAATAAACATAAATCTTTTGTAAAAATGACTATCCAGTTGAAATTCGACAAGCATAATCAAAATATTTATTTAAATAGTGGTACCAAATAATAAAGTCTGCATTGTGAGGATATTGGTTCTAAAACTGATTATACCATAAAAAAATATCCACGCTTTGTTACTGAATTACTCAATTAACTCAAATGGGTTTTAATATAGGGTGTTTTTTTGAGAGGTATAGAACTTCGAATTGAAATAAAACACAAGAAAATCATTAAAACGAACGACCATCAATTTGGCTTTATTAGAAGGATAATTTTATGCCATTAATGTTTAAATATGATTTCAGGCATGTGGCCGCCGCGGCTGGCTCGAATATAGCCAATTCTACAGGTCCAATTTTCAACCACTTTTTCGAGCATATAGGGCCGTATGTCGGCAATAACGCCACGAATGTTGGCTTCCAATTCCCCTAACGTTTCTGGTTTGTTGGCGTAGACGAGCGACTTCACATATCCCCAAAGAAAATAATCCAATGGTGTCAAATCACACGATCTTGGTGGCCAATTGACAGGTCCATTCCGCGAAATTATGCGCTCATCGAATGTTTCCTTCAATAAATAGATTGTGGCGTGCGCTGTGTGGCATGTACCGCCGTCCTGTTAGAACCACAACTCATCCACATTCATGCCATCCAATTCGGGAACAAAATAGTCGGTTATCATGGCTCTATACCGGTCTCCATTAACGGTAACTGCCTCTTCAACACTTTGCTCTACAGCGGCAATTGTTTCTTCGGTGCGCACTGTTCGACGTCTCTGCGGATGCGTATTATCACATAGAGTAAACGTAGTGCGAAAACGATCCATGGTTAACCGAATTAATTGCTCTGATGGAAGATTATGTCGACCATAAAATGGACGGACCTTGCGGTAAACTTCGCGAACTGAACCGTTATTTTCGAAATAAATTTGCACGATTTGCAAGCGTTGTTCTTTTGTCAACCTGTTCATGATGAAATGGCAAACCAAACTGAACATAAATGACATTAGAGTTGCCAGATTTTACCACAAAATGCCAGTTTTATCTCTTTTCGAAAAACAAACCTGTAAAAAATCACCCTATATCCATCCATTTTTATAGAACATCGAGTTTTTGATCCATTCTTTGCTTTGAGTGAACTATAACTTTATGTACTGTGGGAGTCATTGGCAACCAGGGGTACTTGCTTTGATATAATTGACCAGTTTGAAAGCAATACTCTTTAAATTTATCCAAATTTAGGGAAAATTGACAAGATTATTCGAAATATTAATTCGGTGTCTACTCCTAAAATTTTCGAAAATTTATCATACTGCGTAAATGGAAACACAACCACCTGCTTTCGGAACATCAACACGAAGACTTAGTTCTTTCCAAAACTCATTCTGAATATACTCTTTTCTTTTCTTAATTGCATCTTTATCTTCCTCCGATCTTATTTGCCATTTTTTTTTACTTCCATCTTGTATCCTAAATGCAAATTTGTTTTTTTAAGTCAGCAGCTTCTCTTGTTATCACTTCCTTCGTTTCACTCGTGTACTCTAATTTTAAAGGCCGAAAAAATCTTGTGGACTGCTGAAAACACTTATTCCAAATCGGTGCTCCCGCGCTACTCAAGAGTCTCAAGGGAATCACTGTTGTAGCCAAAACACAAGAATCAGCATTTCGTGATATACTTTGATCAAGGAAAGATTGCTTATATTGAGATTGACCAGAGCTGCTGTCAAAACCGTAGCTAAATATTAATTCCGTTGATATGAAGTTACCCGTAATTGTCGCAAATACTTCCTTTTACATCTCTATAATGTTTTTAGCCGTATGCGTTAAAAGCATTTGTAAAGGACGCTTTGCACATTTGTCGTCTGCAAGTACACCATCGGGTCTGCACTTACTTTTTATTGCTAATATATTATCATAGGGTGGATAAATATTAGCATTACGTTGCTTGCTTTCAGTCCGGATGGAACAGTATTGGCTCTTCGAAAAATTGTTTTCGAGAAAAAATGCTAACGCTTCCTCATCAGACATTACAATAGGTGCTTTTACATCATCGACATATAGCCTCCTAATCTTGGATGGTCTTGATTGGCTTTCGATGGTTTCTTTTAAAACAACTGCCAAATCTACTTGTCCTTGTTTTCGAGCCGAAATTGATGTTGCTTGAACTAACAGATTTGTTTCGCTGTGTTCTGACATCGAGAGGTTTGCTGCTTGTCTCCTCTTACTTCGTTCAGATTTCTCAGAGTACTTAAGTTGCGAACGTCCAGTTAGTGATACAATTTTTCCATCTGGGCTTAGTTCTACTGTGCATTGAGTCTCTGAGGAAGCAATTTTTAAATTTATTTGCCTTTTTATTACAGTTTCTGAACAAAGCCAGCCAGAATATTTAATTTGAATATCATCTAATCTTCTATGACACTTTTCCCACTTTGCAAACAAATTATTGTTAAGCATGCGTGCTTTTTTTGTTAAATATTTATAGCATTCATCTGAAATTTTATCGGCTCCACATTTTTGTATAAAATAATTTATTAGTGCGTCCTTATTTTTTCCTTTCTTCTGCTGGGTCAACCAAATGCATATCAAAAACTGCCGAATTCTGTAAACAAATGACGACTGAAAAAAAAAATACTCAAAAACCGCAAAAAACCGCAAATCGAGATAAACATTTTCAAAAATTAAACACTTCAAAGTAATTTGGTTTTTAATCTTATGCTTAACACTCCTAAACAAAATGTGTTAAGCTTACTCAAAATTAATAAACTTACC
The DNA here is from genome assembly GCA_916048285.2 of Bellardia pandia. Classification (NCBI taxonomy): domain Eukaryota; kingdom Metazoa; phylum Arthropoda; class Insecta; order Diptera; family Calliphoridae; genus Bellardia; species Bellardia pandia. The sequence continues at coordinate 70,107,177 of OU696533.1, forward strand.
ATCACCTTCGTTTTCCATTTAAACTTTTAACAAACAATTGAAGTAAGCACTATAAAACACCGAACGCAAACAAATTCAACTTCGATGACTCACCGAATAACGGTGAATTGCATATTACAACAACAAAATTAATTTTTGGTTGTTTTGGAGTGTTGACTACTAGATTTCAAAAGCAAAAACATATTTTTTGAGTGTAAACATTTTGACTTTTGGCCAACGAAATGAAATTTCCTACCACAGTACAATGGTGTAAAAAGATCACGTTATTTCTCTTTTAAAATTTATATTATCGGCAATCTAAATAGATATTCTCTTTAATTTTTAGAAGTTTATCTATTAGCAATTATTATCTGGGTCCTATTGCACAAAACAACTTATGAACTTTTTACTTTACATTTTATGTTTCTCAGAACTATACAATTTGATAAGTTGAAATGGATAAGTGCAATTTGCAAAACCTTTGCAAGTTTTTTATTTTCTTTGTAATTTCTGTTCCACATACTCGTACGTTCTCTTGTGCAAAGTTAATAGTGATATGTAATTTAAAAAGAATTTACAAATAATTATAGTGTTTCGTTCCACAAAAACTGTTAATTATATTTTTGCAAAGCCAATTTTGATAAGTTTGTCAAAAATTTGCAAGGTAAACGATCGCTTTTTGGCAATTTTGATAAGTTTGTCAAAAATTTGCAAGGTAAACGATCGCTTTATATAAAACTATGTTTTCTTTACGTCTGAGCTGTAGGGTATGTTCAGCATTTTTGTAGATAATGGTATGGCAAATATTATTTTAGAACATATTAACCCTCTAACTCTCCCCTCATATCGGCATTTTTGGCTTTATTCTAAGAAATTGTAAAAAAACACCCCGAAAAAGGGGTAGGGCGGGGATGAAATGTTCTACAAAAATGTTGGCCATAAAATTTTACTATATATGTCAAGACATACCAAAGCCCAAAACTTAACACAAACACTTAAAACCAATCCACCTCAGACGTAACGAAAACATAGTTTTATATACCGATATACTGCAAGAACAGGCCAGAGCTGGGAATTTTTAACCGCTTCTTAAATGAAATTCTGATGTGATCTATCAGAACGCCGACACACGTATATTTTTTTTTTTTGGTCTCCTTAACAAAAATCAATCGTCGGAACCCCGTAATTTTTTTTGTGTTGTACTGTGTTATTTTACAATTTCTATTTAGCGGAAAAAGTGATAGGACAGATATGCAAAGATGAGTAAATGCTTTGTGAAATACTTTTCACACTCATTTTGCTGGAGAGCGCAAAGACTTTACAAAAAGTTTAAAGTTAGCTTAGCGCAAAGTAAGATTTGCAAAGAATAGTTAATTAAATTAAAACAATCATTTATGATCGATAAAGTTCACGAAGAAATTAGTATTTTCCGAACAAAATTTATATTCCAAGTTTTATTGGAATAGCTTTAAAATTGCGATTAGTACTTTGTGCACAATGTTTTCATGCCTGCCAGGAAATTGTTAAATCGCCTTAAAAAATGGACGATCGATACACCTCACAGTGGCATTTTGGCGGAAAAAATATGGGTTTTCAACTTTCCAATTTTAAAATTTTAATGATTTGGTTTTGTAAAGAAATATTTGGATAAAAAAAATTCAACAAGATTTTTTATGAAAAGTGAAATTTTGTAATTAAAAAAACTAACAGAAGTCAACGGAAATTTATTCAATAAAAATAGATTACAATTATTGTCCAAACAAAGAACTTTTTTTGTGTGTAAGTTTATATCTATGGCTTTTTTTATTTTTTTAGTGAAAATATAGCACTTACTTTTTTATAAAAAAAAAGAATTATTGAAATTGGAAAAGTAAACTAATTATTATAATTTATCAAAGATTATACTAAAAAATATCAACTTTTCACTTTTTGATGGAAAAAAACTTTATGTGCTTTGCCTTGCTTAGCCCTTTAACTATAAAAAATGAAAGGTCCGAGTCCGTACTTTCAATTAAGAAAATTAAACCGCCAAATACCGTCCCTTTAGTAACAGCGATTTTAATTTTAAAAGTCACTTCCAATATTTCATACAAATGGTCAATAAGACAAAAAATTGGGTCTACTTTCAGGCTTTCGGGAATTAAAGCTTGAAACGATTTATAAGTGAAACATTATTTTTGTTTACGAATACGTAGGCGTAGCGAATTAAATGACATTTCAATCGAAATAAAAACATAATATACACCTGGGTTCTACATTTGTAAAATGAAGTGGAAGTGAAATTTTCTTTAATTTTGTGTTCTGAATTTTGTGAAAATGGTTTGAAAAGTAAAATATCACATTTAGTTTCGTTCACCGTAATTAAAAGTTTCAGTTCGTTTTCTAGAACGCCGTGAAATTGTCCATGTGGAATTGAAAACGATTTAGTTTCACTTCTTAGTGGAATATAGAACATAGGCGATAGTTTTCACGGCTTAAAATATATTAAATTTTATTCATATACTTATATAGGGTGTTTTTTTTACAGGTTTGTTTTTCGAAAAGAGATAAAACTGGCATTTTGTGGTCAAATCTGGCAACTCCAATGTCATTTATGTTCAGTTTGGTTTGCCATTTCATCATGAACAGGTTGACAAAAGAACAACGCTTGCAAATCGTGCAAATTTATTTCGAAAATAACGGTTCAGTTCGCGAAGTTTACCGCAATTAAGCAATTAATTCGGTTAACCATGGATCGTTTTCGCACTACGTTTACTCTATGTGATAATACGCATCCGCAGAGACGTCGAACAGTGCGCACCGAAGAAACAATTGCCGCTGTAGAGCAAAGTGTTGAAGAGGCAGTTACCGTTAATGGAGACCGGTATAGAGCCATGATAACCGACTATTTTGTTTCCGAATTGGATGGCATGAATGTGGATGAGTTGTGGTTCTAACAAGACGGCGGTACATGCCACACAGCGCACGCCACAATCGATTTATTGAAGGAAACATTCGATGAGCGCATAATTTCGCGGAATGGTCCTGTCAATTGGCCACCAAGATCGTGTGATTTGACACCATTGGATTATTTTCTTTGGGGATATGTGAAGTCGCTCGTCTACGCCAACAAACCAGAAACGTTAGGGGAATTGGAAGCCAACATTCGTGGCGTTATTGCCGACATACTTTGGCTTTATTCGAGCCAGCCGAGGCGGCCACATGCCTGAAATCATATTTAAACATTAATGGCATAAAATTATCCTTCCAATAAAGCCAAATTGATGGTCATTAAAACGATTTTCTTGTGTTTTATTTCAATTCGAAGTTCTATACCTCTGAAAAAAAACACCCTATATATGACAAATTTAAATTATATGCGGCGGACACTGCGAAACTGTTGGTATAAAAATATAGTTGGTTTTATATGCCTGTTACTGTGCACAAAGTACTAATGCATGGTAAGGATATACTGTATGCTACCGTATTTCCAATAGGAATGCTTTCAGAGAAAGCCAGAAACAAATATTACAAGAAGTATCGATTGATGTTTTCGAGAAAGTGTGATCGAATTTCCACAAATACTGAAATATTCAACAGACTTCTTATAACTTCGGATCCTTACATAAGTAGCATAAGGCGTCATTCGAACAAAATTTCCTCAGAACTAGATCCCATTGTTAAATATATGGTGCTTGAATAATATTACAAATAAAAACTAACACAATTTTATGCCGGTTACATATTCAATTAAAACATTGTATATTATATTGAAAGCTGAAAGGTATAAATAACCTCATTTGGCGTCTCAATATTGGCAACACCATTTTTTTTTCATTAAAAAGCATTAAAAAGGGTTCATAACTGTATTTTATATCAATATGTTTCAATGACTTTGTAGGTGTTACACACTTTGACTTGGCATACTTGACTAGAAAAGCGGCATGCATTTGTGCGATATTTTTGGTGTATTTGCATAAGGAGAATTCAATTAAGAAGTTTCCCAAATTAAAAGTCCCTAGGTCCAAAAATAAAAATTTTGCCAAGTGCATTTATATAGGAGGTGGGTGTGGCAGTGGGCGGTTTTCCAAGTTTTTTTCAAAATTTCTTAATTTGCCCCAGAGAAGTATTTCTGCAAAATTTCATTGCTGTACGACCAATCCTTCTATTTTTTTCCAAGAAATGTATGGGGCGGTGCCACTGTGCACCTTAGTAAGACTAATTTCCAATATCTGATATTGCATCAATTAGTTTTAGATACTTATGAACAAAATTGGACATATGACAGAAAAAGTTATTTATAGAGCAGATTTAGTATACACACACTGAATATGTTGTTTACACGAATGTACAATTTAAGTTGTGTTTGTTGTGCCACAGCTTATCCTGCTCACTTTCGACCTTACTGTTTGTCTACTGGTTTGTGAACAATGTTGTATATGTGCCCACAAATATATCAAAGTTAAAAAAGGGTGTTACCCTTACTGTCTATGAAAACAACTGTCACGAAGTGTCTTCTGCTTTTTGTTCAATTTGTAGTTCTCTGGTGTTTTTATGCAAATGGGTTTAAGATGTTGAAATGATAGAAGCAGTACAGTAGACTATGCATTTAACAACAGCAAGAAGAATAAACATTGTACAAGAGTGTTTAGCACAGTAGACTTACTGACACTACACAAACATTCATTGCAATACTGTATGTATATACATACCCCTGCAAATAACGCGACTAGTCCATACATGTACTCCAAATATATGAAGAAAAGGTGGTCGATTGGACCGTATAACTAGTCGCGTTATTTGCAGGGTATGTATGTATGTAAGTATTGTTATATATACATACGAGTACATACATTCATATATAGTAAATGTGTGTATATTCCTAAAATATTTAAATTTTCTTAACCCAGCTTATTGGATCCAAAATTAAACGGTATATGAACATTAGTCATATTTGACGTATTGTGGATTAGCGTGGTTATTAAATTTATATTTGCAGATTTCAAGGAAATTTGTTTATAGTCACAAATTTGTTAAAATTATTTCTTGAATAAACATTTCGACCACATAGCATACAATACAGTGATACGTTCCATATGCAAGGGCTTCTTAACAATTGCTCTCGGATTTTCAGAAGACGTAGCCAGATAAATAAAAATGGGTTTTGTCTGAAAAATCGGTTTTCCAGAAAAACTAGCGATTTGTACCTGAATAAATGTTTAATATTTGAATTTGATTTTCTTTTCGAAATTATAACAATTGTAAATATTATATTACTTTTCTTAATTTCAATTTGTTTTTTTTTTCAATATCAATTTGTGTTTCTTATTTTCAGTTTGTATTTTCTAAACATTGAAAATTCCAATTTCAATTTGTTTTTACTTAATATTAATTTGGGTTTCTGAATTAATTTGCTTTTCTGAAAAACACATTGTATTTTCTAAATTTCAACTTGAAATGGTGTAGAAACACTTCTGTTTAATAATATCATCCTCTTAATCACCGAAGATCTACATTTTAAAGTTGAAATTTATTATATTTTCTAAATATCAATTCCGATTTCTCAATTTCAATTTATATATACGATTACTAATTAATTTCGAATTTTCTAACTTTCGTTGTTGATATAAATAAATCTATTTACAGATACATACTCAAAATTGCACGTCTAGGTCGATATTTGAAAAATCTCTGGTCCAATGTTTGACAAAAAATCATCAATATGAAGCAAGTATACATACCCTGCAGGAAATATCAATAGTGAAACTGTACTGATTTACTATTGACACAGTCACCAGAACTAGTGACTTAGTATACCCCAGACAATTCTAATTACTATAGACATTTAACATGTGCGTGTCATTGAAAATCCAGTACTGACATAGGTGCTATTGACAAGGTAGTTCTTTTGGGACCACATTGTCTACACTTTTGGTACTTTTCTGAAATAGAAAAAAATGCATTTTTTTTATTAAAAAAAAAGTAAAATACTAAAAAATATCTAATTAAAAATAAATTCGAAAACACGCAGAGTCTTTGGCAGGAATCGAATCCGCAACCCTTGGAATGATAGTCCGGGACACTATCGCCTAGTCTAATATTGAAAAAAAATAATTGTATAATAATAACCATTATGACAATGCTGTTGACAATGTCGCCAAACCGTTACCAAAATAGTAGACAAAAGTGGTGACTTGGAGGCACTTGTCCCCAGGTTTCCTTCAGGGTACTTATATCTACATATATAATGACATAAATACATTTGTATGTAGCTTAACTAGAAACATGAATATTTTTATTACATATTTGAAAAAGAAGAATTTACTGCATACCACCCTGTAAATAGATAAAAGAAAACATACAATTCATTGTTACTACACAGCGTGTAAAGTACAGTAAAAACTCGGTATATAAGATATTTGTTTTACATTTTTTAGTCTTTGGTCGGATAGTATAGTTGGTAGTGAGCTATTCTATTAGCCTGAGGGGTGTACGGGCGGGAATCTTTACAAAAAAAAAACAATTAAGAAAGTATAGTCGGTCAAGCCCGACCATATAATACCCTACACCCAGTATATGTATAAAACAATTTTTCAGAAATGGGCGCTATATAGGAAATATAACCTATTATGGACCGATCATCCAAAAATTTAGTGCCATGATGTCTGGGAATATAAAAATTATATGTGTTAAACTTTATCTCGATATAAATACTTTTAAAAGATTTATGGAGGGTAAAGTGAATTACGGAGAGGGTCTTATATGGGAGTTTCGACCAAGTATGGACCGACCATTATAAACTTAGGCGCCATCATTTCTGTATATTAGGAGCTTATTTGTGTTGAATTTTATTTGGATACTAATATTTTTGAGAGAGTTATGATCTTTAAAGTGATTTTTGAAATTGGTCCTTATATGGGAGCTATGATAAATTATGGACCGATATGCACAACATTTATAGCTATGATTTGGCTTCATTTATCACTCATTTGTGGTGAAATTTGTTTGCATACTTGCATAATTCTGAGAATTATGATCGGTATCACAGAGTATAACAGAGGGGACAACTTTGACAGTTCAAAATCGCTACAATCAGCTGACACAGTAGGTATATTAAAAAGAGAAAGAAAATATTTTCTGTTAGTAAATTTGTAATGTGAAAAAGCAAAGCACTATATAAAAGACGAAATTTGTGAACAAAGCAAAATAAACAAAACAATTTTGTGTCAAAGCAAAATCTGTGGTAAAATAAATCAAACAATTAATTTGTGTTGTGTTAAATTATTTAATTTTCAGTGATTCCTTTAAATATAATTATTTATAATCTGTGCTTTGTATATTTTACGGTTAAGTACGTTGTGTTTTGTATAATCTGCAAAAATAATAATAATAGAAATACATGCACTTACCTTTTCCACCAAAATTGAATTTTATTTGAGTCAGAAATAAAGAAAAATAGTAACATAAAGAAACCGACAAGGCAGTTCTCTGTTATACTCTGTGATCGGTATACCCCAATTTCGGGAAGACATTTGTATGGGGTCCAGGTGAAATAATGGTCCGATTTCCACCAGTTTCAATTCCATCCGTCCTTGGGCCGAAAAAATATTACATATCAAATTTTATCGAAATATCTTCTAAATTGCGACTTGTACTCTGCGCATAAGCTTTACATGGACAGCCATCCAGCGAACCAGACGGACGGACATTGTTAAATCGACTCAGGAAGTGATTCTGAGTCAATCGGTATACTTTAAGGTGGGTGTTGGACCGATATTTCTATGGTGGTGTAGGGTATAAAAACATTAATACTAGTAGGCAATTGTTATACCGAACTTTGACTGTATTTTTTATGCTATGCTCTTCTCGGAGACAATTTAACACAACACAAAAATGCGTAATCAACAATTTGCAAATGAACTAAAACAAACTGATAACAACACACCCTGCTCCTTTCGCAATCAAACAGATTGCAATTCAAAAGTTGAAAAGACAAATTATTGAAATTTAAGAATACATCATAGTTACAGCTTTGAACTGGTTTATGTTGGCATATGAATGACTGACGACTGAGTGGGTAAATGTGTCAACTCTATACACACAACGATGTCAACCCGTTTAGGCAACTTCTATTTTGAGAAAGATTGTCGAACTCGGGGTGGCCGGGGTGGTTGCCATTTGTTTATGTCTTTATTTAACGAGTGTCAAAGTATCAATTGCAGTATTTTATAACGATTATTAAATGTATCTGTTTGATAGGAAATCGTCGTTTCAAGTACATACTTGCTAAACAGCAGAACAGTAGCAAACAGCAATAAAAGTTGTTAAGTTATTTTTAATAAACTCTGTATCTAAGTCTCTAAAAATTTATTTGCAACGCACACATACACTTACGTAAATAAATACACTCCCAATAAAATGGATGGATGACAGAGAGAAAGAAACAAAAAATAAAGGTAGGACGTTTAAATCAACATGTTACATATTGGGAGTTTCAGTCGGTCGATATGAATCCGTTTTATACTGTACAGGATAATTTTGACACATATTTCAGCATTATTTTCCGAATTAGTGCAAATATTCTTTAAATTTGATTTTATCAACGCACTTTTTTTCCTGAATCTGAGCTGAATATGAATCCCTGCCTGAATCCACATTTAATTTTTGGCAAGGAAAATCGAATACCAACTGATGTTTGATTTATAAGAACTAATAACATCTGTCATCCTTTAGAAGTAAATTGCTGAGATGCGCTAAAGTAAATAACGTTCTGCTAGAAGCTTGTCTTATCGGAATGAGTTATTTCTACAACTTTCAGAAAATATCAGGAAACCTGATTTGCTCATTCGTTGCTTAAAAGTAGGGTATACAGGAGTCAAATGTTCATTTGATGATAATTAAATGGGACACCTTTGTACAAGGATACTTGCAACGTTCAATGTATCAATAACGATGGGGTATAGTTGGGCAAAAGCGAACAACAAAAAAAAAAAAATTAAATAAATGAGGAAGAAAATTCTCCAAAGAGTTTGAAAGTTTTCTAATTACATAAAATTGTTCTTTAGACGTAATAAAAATGTTCATTACATTATGGTATAAACATTCGAGGTATCAGTTGTGGAAGTAGTGAGTGGATGTAGAAAAACGTCTGTGTTTAGCAATAGTACGAGTATTTGTAGCACAGGGGTCAAACACTCCTCAATGAGAACAGGCAAAAGCATCAATTAAAATGTTTTAAAGTTAACAACCGTTGCAAGTATGAAAACAAAACAAAACAAAACAAAACAAAAAGAGAGAAACGAATTAATACAACAGAAATGAATTTAAAAAGAACAGCATTAAATAAATTTAAATTAAGTACTGGCTGAGGGAGGGATAAGCTGAGCAAACAAAGGTGAGGAACGTTGTTAAAATGTGAATATTGTTTGGCATTTTCATTAATATTGTGCGTTGAGCATTTTACGCACAAAATGTAATAAAACCAATAAAAATAGGGAATAAGAAGAAGAATGAGCTAGACACATTTTGAATACTTTATCAAAATGATTCCGAGAAATGTGTGCATAGAAATTATATTTCAGTATTACGCTCTTCCATGAATTCTAAATATAAAAGCAGTCATTAAAAAGTATATACTACATTAAATGAAATTAAATTATAAACAATAATTAAAATCAATTTGACTAAAATTTAAAACTCACTAAATATTAGCACTATCTTTCAGCAGTGGACGCTACAAGTATGCTAGAGAAAGTTAAATTGGGAAATTATTGACTGAATTCCTATATCAAACCGTTTAAAAATACAAAAACCAAAAAACACTAAAGCTTTCCTATACATTTATATTCCGGTTTTAAGTAAAGGTTGATTTTTCAGCAACTTTATTTTTGGTAAGACTATTTTTGGCAGCTCAGCAGCTTTCGGGTAGGGTTTCATATACATATATAACCGACAAATTCAATGTACATAATCTAATCATTCGATTTGGTTATTAAGCAGAATTTGTTTTCAATGTGCAGAAATAGTATCTCGACGTTGAGGGAAAAAACTTATGAAAATTTCTAAAAATAATCCTGATCCATGAAAGCGTAATGAAATTACAAAGTTTTAAATAACTTTGAAACATATATAAGGTGCATGTCAATTTATATTCGGGTAGAATTAGCAAGTAAGTATATTATCAATAGTAGAGATGCCGAAACAAATTATAAATATACAAAAATGGATGAATTTGCAAAAAAGCCAATCGTTTTTCAAGCAATTTGCAGTTGTGGTCTGAAGTAATGCTTAGGTCCGATTTAGCTCCCTGCTATTATTGATTGGGACCAAATGCATCCGCAAACGAATTATGGAGATATCAAAGAAATTGTTTTTTTACACATCTTACACAAGTTGTCTAACAATCTTAGAATAGATTAAGGTAGCAGATGCCTAATTATTTTCAGTTTCACATTCATAATATTTTCACTTATTACATTGTTGCAATACTTTTTGTGTAAAAGACATCAATGGACTCCTTCTACATACTCGTATATGGAAATGTATAAATAATGAAAATCGTTCATAACCTATTATTTTACAACTAATTTAATTTGTTTTACAAACATATTTCATTAATCAAGTAATTCATATATGATCATATGATCTTTTACATCACACATGTGTAGTTCAAAGTCGTTTTAAGAATAATTTTATGCGTAAATTGAAACTCTAACGAATATTTTAAATTTTACGATCACGATTCGTAGAATTAAAATATCCGGCGAATATTGTTTTTAATTTCAGTGTTTGTTTTTTATATTAAATTTTCTTAATGAATGCCATGCCATACATGTAGTTATAATATTTATGTTGCTGCTGTATTTTATATTTGTGTTTTGTCTTTTAACAAATACGCACGCAAGGCGCGACAATTAAATTAAAAATAATTAAAAATAAAATCATGCAAATGGACAGCATGGAGACCAATGACCCATAACTCAAATAATATTGTATATACCACTTGGATCATAAACTCCCATTAGGCTGCAGATATTGAAAAATATTTACACGTACATACATATGTATGTACATACATACTTATGTACTAATCTACACTCATATAAAACAGAAAATGAAAAGTTTAAGAGTAAAGTGTTTGTTTTTTGGTCATCTGAGCTCACATTCATTCAAATTCGTTCACACTAACTTATATGGATTTTACACTGGACAGAAAATGCATGATTCTGTTAAATGAATTAATTAAAATTTATTTGTTGGTTGTGTATTCAACCAAACTTACTCGAATATTTACTTCAACGTACCCAACAAACACAACGTTGAAAATCAAAATTATTTGAAAGGGTGTCCCAACTAGAACGCAATTATCAAATTTGGCGCCATTCGAAGTGCCATTGTTTGACATTTGAACAATTATTATTGTTTGCCAGCAGAAGGTACGAGATTAGTAAAAATGGAGCGCTATACGAATGAACAACGCATTCTCATTGTGAAATTGTTTTACCAAAATGGTGAAAGTTTTTCGGCTACAGTTCGCAAATTGCGATCAATTTGGGGTCACAATAATGCTCCAAAAGAGTCAACTGTAAAGAGATTAATGGATAAATTTGCCGAAACTGGATCTGTTAGTGATGTAAAGACAACAGCGCGCCTTCGGCCAGGTCGATCGACCGAAAATGTCGCAGCTGTACGTGATCTCAGTAAATTGGTGTCTCCAAATCCACTATGCATACAAAGTTCAATTGACTCAGGAACTGAAGCCAGCTGATCATGGACAGCGAAGGGAGTTCGTTAATTGGGTATTAGAGAGACAACATGAAAATGCTGATTTTGACGATAAAATCATCTTCAGTGACGAGGCACATTTCCATCTTGATGGCTTCGTCAATAGGCAGAATTGTCGCATTTGGGGTGAGGGAAATCCTCAACGTGACACTGTGTGGTGTGGTTTTTGGGCTGGAGGAATCATTGGACCTTTTTTATGAAAATGAGGCAGGTCAAGCGCAAACAGTCAATGGTGTTCGGTATCGGGAAACGACAACCAGTTTTCTCTTGCCTAGAATTGAAGAAATGAATGTGGAGGGCATATGGTTTCAACAAGACGGTGCCACATGTCATACAGCTAGAGAAACTATTCAATTGCTACATCAGTCATTTCCCCGTCGTGTTATTGGACGCTGCATTAATGCAATACCGCAGCATTTATGCAAAAAGGTCATTGACAATTTCATTAAAAGTTCGCATGTGTGCCAGCAAAGCCGCGGCGGCCATCTGCACGATATCTTGTTCCATACATAATCTCATTCTGTCTACTTTACGATATAATAAAGTTTCACGATTTTTTTTAAATATCTGTGTTTTATTTAAAATTTAAAAATTGCGGTCTAGTTGGGACACCCTTTATTTTACATTCTACAGGCATAAAGAACTTCTATCCCAAAAATGTATATTTTAAACAGGAAAAAAATACAAAATTCTACAATTATATTTCGTTTCATGGTTATGATTTCTACTATTGTCTTTAAGAAAAATAGAGAAATCCATATTAACATAGAGAAAACATATTTTGAAATTAAGAAATTACAATTAATATTTGATATTTAAAAATTAAAAATATCAAAAATATTATACTGAGAGCAAAAACAGTTTATTTTTTATATGGAATTTATTTCTAAGAAATTTCTGTTCTGCCCCAAATTGAATTGAATGTTTGAGATTAGAAATAGATGGACATAAATCTGACCAAAAACACAAACATACTTCTTTTCAAAAAACTGCATTACCATCACACTGCTACAATTTAGATCATTATCCAGATTTTGTGAATACAACTGTATTAAATACAGAAACAAATTATAAAAGACGATTTATGTTAGAAATGTTACAGATTATTAATGTACCGATAAAAAAGAGAATTAATTTTAAAACAGATACAGACAATGTAGCTCAAAATTACAGACATTTAATGTATAAGAATAAGTTTAGAAACTAAAAATTATAAAATTATTATTCCAACACGTTTTATATACATACATATATATCATAATTGTAAACTTTTCATTTTCTGTTAAAAATTTTCATTTTTATTATTTATACTTCAATGATTATTGTGATAACGAAATATTGGATATAAATATATAGAAAGAACATTTTTATATAAATATTAAAAGTGACCTCATTGCTTGAAAAATAAATCAAAGAATTTATTTGTGTTTTATATGTATATGTATCTTATTATCATTTGAAATACAGTTTATAATCGAGAACTTAAGAAACACTTAAGCACAACATTGAAAATGAACTCTTGTTTTTGTTGACAATTAAATATTACCAGATTAATCTAAAATTAATTTCATTCAATAATTTTTAATTTGATATCAAATCGAAATGTTTGCTGGTTATGTAAGTTTGCAAGTGCATTGAGCATCAAACTTTTTCATTTTAAGTAGGTACTCAGGCAATTTTAATAACTCATACATAACATCTAGTAAAATGCAGATTCTGTGATTCATCGGAAAAAAGACAATTCCTTTGTCTAGTATACAAAATTAAACTCTTAAATTCATAATAATTAAAAAATACGTGGAAATGCGATCGCGTGGAACGGTCAATATTAGAACGTCTATAACTGAGGACATTTAGTTCGTTGTGAAAGTTATTCGTAATTATATCTTTTATTGGGTTAGGTTTTGATAGTTAGGTACATATATTTTAAGGTTTGTGTTAGACTAACATTTTTGGCTGTTACAAATATCTGCATGAATCCAATAAACGCTCCACACTATGGTGGACAAGTCAAGTACATAATCATTTCTGATGACATCGAACATGTTATTTTCAAACTAAATGTTCATAATGTTTTATAACTAGGGTTTGGGCTCCGGGAATTCCCGCGCATTATTTTCCGGGAATTATAGGAAAAAGTTTAAAATTTCCTGGGAAAACGGGAAATTTAAAATTAACGTAGTTTTATTTTTTGTCAAAAAATTAACGTTGTTAAATTCTAATAATAACTTTTTATTGCTGCAAATAACTGGCAACAAGGAAAAATTCACAAGAATTAAGTTTTTGAAAAAAGCTATTAAGACTAAGATACATAACTTTAAATTTATTTTACGAAAGTTAGCGCTTTTTGATAAACAATTAAATAAATTTTAATTTCCTACCTTTCTTCTAATTTGTAATTTTTTAAATTTTCGTTTATCTTTTGGGTGTACAACTTAAAAATGCGGGATTTATTAAAAATTTTAACTTTTATTTGGAGACATCTGTACAATATTAATCAATTCAAAGTATTGGGCATTGTTGGGTTCAATGACAAAAGAATAGTTAATTTTTCAAAAACATTTTTATTTTTCAATATAATCTCCTGAAACTTCAATATACATAGTCCAAGGCTTATCTAGCAATTCTATCCCTTGATTAAAATAATTTTCCTCAAGGCCTTTCAAATAGTGGTTTACAATTGTAATTGCATCTTCATTTGAGGTAAAATGCTTGCCAGCTAGGATTTTTTTTAGATTTGGGAACAGGTAAAAGTCACTGGGAAATAAATCAGGAGAATAAGGAGGTGGGTGGTCTTGTGCCCTGGTGCGTTGTCTTTATGAAAAATAATTTTTTGGTGTTGTAAGCCAGGACGTTTTTCTCGAATTTTTACATTTAATTGATCCAAAATGTTGCAATTGTACTCTGAATTTATTGTTTTACCCTTTTGCAGATATTCAATCAATAAAATACCTTTGAAGTCTCAAAAAACGTTGCCATAACCTTACCAGCCGATTGAATTCTTTTTGCCTTCTTTGGGGCACTTCCTCCAGCTTCCGTCCATTGCTTGGATTGTTCTTTTGTCTCTGAAGTATAGTGGTGGATCCGTCGTTATGAAACGATGCTTAAAGTCCATTTTATTTTTCTTAAAACGATCCAAACAAGCTTGAGAAATTTCCATTCTTATCTCTTGCAAAAAGCTTTTACATCTTTAGTTCTTCATGCAAAATTTAATCGGCTCGATCATTTGAAATGCAAATATGACCATTGGAAAACATTAGGGTATTCAGGGCTTACCACCAGTTAAAGATCATAATTAGAGTAAAGTTTGTAAATTTGTTATAAACAAAATTCTTTTAATAAGTATTTAACAATAGCATCTTTGAAAAATGTATTGGCGAGTGGCAATTATACATTAATATACGTAATGCTCTAATGTAATAGAATTTTTTCTAATTGAACAAACACAAATTCTATCGTTTTAAAGAAATTTCATATTAAATGTACTAAATAGGACCAAAAATATTACTTAAATTATTTTAACTATTTTACTTAAATTTCCAAACCGTTTCAGTCTCGTATCATCGAACTGTTCGGACGTGTTATTATTATTATTATTATTATTATTATTATTAAGTGAGGCTTCATGCACCACGACCTATGAGATCTTTTGTGCAGCCTTGAAGTTTCATCATGTTAAATTTAGGCTATGTATAAAGCCAATTATTTTTTTAGATGAGAGATCAATTACATCCCCTGGGGCCATAAAGGCCCTTCCGAGCCATCTTGCTCTGCGTATTGCCAGCATTGGACAGTCGCAAAGAATATGTTCAGAGGTTTCGGCTTCAAGTTCACAAAACCTACACTGATCATTCGCAACATTACCTAGAGTAAATTGGTGATATCTAAAGCTACCGTGTCCTGTGAATAATCCAGTAAGTAATCTCAATTCGCCCTTTCCGAGCGATAGCAATAATTGAGATCTTCGTTTAGACAGAGTAATAAACCTTTTGGACTGTCTAAGTCCTGGCAGGTTGTTTCAACATCGGGAAAATTCCGATTCTACCCAAGAACTAATTCGTTCCATAGTGTAACCACGTGGAATGCCAAAGAATGGTTCCGGTCCTATAAATGGGCGTCGAGCACCTCTATTGGCCAAGCAATCAGCACGTTCATTACCAGCATGGCCTTCATGACCTGGTACCCAGCACAAGGTAAGTTCATTATGCGTGCCGAGTTCATTCAATGATGTCCAACAGTCCATAACTACCCTAGACCTTATTTCATATGAAGATAAGGATCTGAGAGCGGCTTGGCTATCAGACATAATAAAAATCCTATTGTGTCTAACTCTGCGTCTCAGACATTCGTTAGAGCATATAAGGATGGCATAAATTTCCGCCTGAAAAATAGATGGGAATGTACCCATTGGGATTCCCCTTTGAAAGTTGGGCCCATATATGCCAGCCCCAGTGTCACCATTAGCCTGTTTGGAACCATCGGTAAACCATACTTGATCGGCATTAATCTGCCACCATGTCTGATTTAACCATTCATCCCTTTTAGGTATAAGGACGTTAAACCTTCTATTTAACACCAGAGTCTTTGACATATAGTCTGATACTGCAATACTAGGATCATTCGTAAAGATGCCTAGTATGCTCATGTGCCCAACCAGATCTCCCGGCAATAGACGGGATATCTCCGGTAGTCTGGATGCACTCCTATAGGCCTCCTCCATTATCAATAAATGTAGGGGTGGGATATGTAGGATTGCACCCAGAGCATGAGTGGGGCAGGTCTTCATGGACCCAGTAATAGAGATACAGATGAGCCGATAGATCTTGTCAAGTTGCGATCTAGCAGTCAGTTGTTCAACTTTTTTCCACCATGCTAAAGCAGCGTATGTTATTATTGGCCTAATAATTGTAATCAACGACCAGTAAATCATCTTCGGTCTTAACCCCCACGTTTTACCAAAAAGTCGCTGGCAGGCATATAATGCTCTAGTAGCTCTTTTGATAGTGTTCGCCAAGTGAGAATTCCAAGTGAGAGAACTATCAAGTGTAACCCCAAGATATTTTACTTCCTTAGAAAACCCAATAGATGAGCCATTCAATGTAGGCTCTATAAGTCTGATAGCTCTACGTTTTGTGAATGGCACAATAATTGTCTTGGCTGGGTTGATGGTTAAACCCTTATCCAAGCACCACTTGTTGGTTATATTTAGAGCAGTCTGTATCCTTTCCGATATCGTTACGTCATCCCACCCAGTAATAGAAATTACTAGGTCATCGGCGTAGCCATATGTACGGAATCCTAGGTTGTTAAGTTTTTCCAGTAGTTCATCGATAACCAGAGTCCACAATAAAGGCGATAATACGCCACCTTGTGGGCATCCTCTGGTTGCCCGTATGGTTTTCGATGACCCTCCTAAGTCCAACTTAATAACCCTGGATGACAGCATTTCCAAAATCCATTTCCTTATAATATTCGGAACTCCTTTTCTATACAGTGATAAATCAATAGCACTATATGACGTGTTGTCGAAGGCCCCCTGAATGTCAATAAACGCACAAAGTGATATGTTATTGGCACCAATGGCCTTTTCGATTTGCGTCGTTAATTGATGAATGGCAGTCACCGTAGATTTACCAGGTTGGTAGGCAAACTGGAAACGATGTATTGGATTCATCAAGAGATAGTTATCCCTAATATAACTATCGAGTAGTTTCTCCATCGTTTTCAGGAAAAACGAGCTGAGACTAATTGGTCTGTACGACTTTGGCAGTTGTTCAGATTTTCCCCCAGCCTTAGGTATAAATACCACTTTAACTTCACGCCAAGTCGTTGGCACATGACAAGCCATTAATCTTGATATGAAGATTCTCGATAGTTGAGGGACGATAATGTTATTTCCTTGTTGTAGAAAGCATGGAAAAATTCCATGTGTTCCTGGGGATTTAAATGGGCTAAATTTAGATATCGCCCATTTTACCCGCTCTGTACTAAAGATCCTGCCTGCTAACCGACTCTTTCTATTGGATATTGAGAGAACCCTTGTGAAAGTCGCAGTTTCCATGAAAGGCAATGAACCGGGAAAGTGAGTATCTAGTAGAAGTTTACTGGTCTCCTCCGGTGACTCAGTGTACGTACCATCTGGACGTTTCAGCATACAGAGACCATTAGTATGATCCCGAGATAAGGTCTTTTGTAGCCGAATAGTTTCCGGGAGATTATCAATTTCCTCGCAGTAGCTACGCCACGTTGATCTTTTTGATCTCCTGATTTGACTTATTGTATTCAGTGAGAGCCGTTTTATAGGTGATCCAGTCACCTGTAAGTTTGGCTCTGTTGAATAGATGTCTAGCCTTAGCCCTTAGTTTTTCAAGCCCATTGTGCCACCAGGGTACATCCCTCTTCCGCCTCCTAGACTTTAACTGAGAACTAGATTCGAAAGCAGTACGAATGTTCGAACTTAATTCATTTGCCTCAAAATCGATTTCCGATTTACCAAATATTAAGTCCCTATTGAAATTTTCAGTGTTACCTAAGTGAAAGCGAAAAAGTTCCCAATTCGTATTTTTGGGATTACGAAATTTCGCTTCATACGTCAAAGATCCTTCAATGTCGAACAATATATATTGATGGTCAGACATAGAAATATCATCTGAGACGTGCCAATTCCTTATGGCATATGATAGGTTATTACTAGATAATGTGAGATCCAAAACCTCCTGTCTAATAATATTCCTAAAGGTGGGTTCATCACCCCTGTTTGCTATATTTACATTGTAATTGCAAATGAATTCTAATAAAGACTCACCTCGTTTGTTGATATTACTGCTACCCCAAACCGTATGATGAGCGTTGGCATCACAGCAAATAATCCAACCCAGATTTTTCTTTTGGCAATAGTCTACCAGTTTGAAAACCTCCGATGAAGGCGCCATCGTATCATCCCCTGGCATGTAGGCAGAGGCAATGATTACTTCATGTTCGGCTCCTATCGATGGAATATTTGCCCGTATCGCCACAAGATCCTCATGAACGAATTCTGAGATAGTCAAAAATGTTAGATCCTTTCTGACGAGCAGTGCCGCTCTGGGCCTTATCGCATTTGAATCATAAATAAGCTTACCATGATCGCAATGGAGTCCCTTGATTACCCCTGAGTTGATCCATGGTTCCTGAATAAAACAGATATCCAGGAGGTCTTTGGTGAACCTACGGCATAGCAAATCGGACGCTACCTTGGCGTGATGTAAGTTCACCTGCAGGCACTTCAAGTGCCTCTTGGCTATATGTTTACTAGCGGTGGGAAACATTAGACTGTTTCCTGGACCGCGCAGCCATCTTTCTACCGCGGTTGGTGCTTTGTAAAGCTGCTTCCTCAGCTGAGGCACTGTCGCCTTTTCGCGGTCTGTTTCCAGAGTTTCTCTTTATTTTGCTCGAGATTGGCCTGTTCGTAGAAGCAGTTATACCTTTTCTCGAACTGGTTGGTTCGTTAGTGGACTTTTTAAGGACAATGTTGTCCTTTAGGTCTTGACGAACCTTTCCGGTTGAGTAGGGTACATCCTTCTTTTGCGTGTCGGGCTTGGTGATTGTAACAGAACAAGAAGGTAAGTCTATTTGCAATTTAGGGCATTTAATGTCCTTTTTGCTAGAAACTATTTGACTTGTTCTGTCACTCACTTTTGCCCTCATGGGTAGGTCGTTCGCCCTGTGTTGGCGATTTGTAGGCCTCATGTGCACTGTGCCATACCCATAGCCAATGTGGTTCGGACGTGTTACTTTTAGTGCGGCTGAATTTTCGGTGAAAAAATCGTAATAGGTGAAAAAGTGTAAAAAGTTGAAATTAAACAAAAAAGTGAAAAAAAAATCGTAATAGGTTAAAATATATCAAAAAAAAAACATCAAAAAAATCGTATAAAAACTGTATGAGTGTTCCTCTTAGATGTAATTCTGAGAAAGAGCTTAGCTCGTCTAGAAAAACTAAATGGCTCTCTGAGGAAGAATCCATAAAAAAATCTCTGGAAAATTTTCTCACTATAAGAGCCGTAGAACGGCGTCGTTCCTGTTCGCCCAATATAGTGATTTCAACAGATGAAAAAACATCATCTTCATCAAATAGTGCAGTCAAACCCAAAAAACAAGTAGGTATGGATAAGTACATAACCGTGCTCAAGCGACAGAGGAGCCCGAAGTCTGCTCAAGTGTCATCAAATGCAAAAGCTCCTAAGACCGTGAGTAATGATCAAAATAGGTTTGCTCTCCTCCAGACGGATGAGCCAGAACTTACTAAGAAGACGTTTAAGCCCCCACCAATTTATCTGAGAGAGCCGACTTCCAGTAAATTGGTACAAGGAATTGTTGCTGTAATAGGTGAAAACATGTTTAGCGTAACCTCAATGAAACATGGAAATATCTGCGAGACAAAGATACAAGTGAATAGGGAAGATGATTTTCGAAAATTGTCCAACCAGCTGGAAAGGGAGACTAGGGACTTCTATACCTACCAGCTCAAAAGCGCAAAAGGACTCCAAGTCGTTCTAAAGGGTATAGACCCATGTGTTGATCCTGCGGAGATAAAGACCGGTTTAATGGACAAAGGGTTCAAAATCAAGAGCGTAGTGAATATCAGAAACCGTGAAAAGATCCCTCAGCCCATGTTCAGGGTAGAATTGGAACCTGGAGATGTTGTCTTAAAGAAAAACGAGTCGCATCCAATCTACAATCTCATTTATCTTCTGCATCGTAGAATTACCGTGGAGGAACCGCATAAGCGCATTGGACCCGTCCAGTGTGTTAATTGTCAAGAATTTGGCCACACCAAAGCGTACTGTAAATTGCCGTCTGTTTGTGTTGCGTGTGGGGAACTACATCCAACTGCTCAATGTAATAAGTCCAAAACTGACGTAAAAATAAAAAAATGCAGTAACTGCGGAGGTAATCATACCGCAAATTATAGAGGTTGTCCAATTTACACTCATTTGAAAGGCATAAGAACCAACAAGACGTCAGTATTGCCTAATCGCCCTCAACAGCCAAATTTAGCATCGAGTGACAATTTCCCTCAATTATTACGGTCCACTAGTCATGTAAACGCGCCTAGTTCTAGACAAGTTTCTTACGCAAACGTCGTTAAATCTAATATGCCAGGTCTGGAGCAGGAACCTAAACCCCAATATTCTGAGCCGCATATCAACAATCTAGAGACAACATTGCAGACACTTGTCCAAACTATGAACACTTTTACGACCACTATGACATCCATGATGCAGGAAATGCTGAAAATGCAATCCACTATCTTACAAGCCATTTTAAAGAAATTATTTGTTTAAAAATTTGTTTCTGGAACGCGAACGGCCTCCGCCAACATAAAAATGAACTGGAATACTTCCTGATGGATAAGCAGATTGATGTTATGATGATTGCTGAAACTCACTTGACGTCGACAGGGTACTTCAAAATTAATGGCTACGAGTTCTACGATACTAAAGACCCCCGCGGAAGAGCTTGTGGAGGTTCGGCAATTCTTAGAAAGAACAGAATAAAGCATTATCTAATGAATAACATAAGTGAGGATTACCTCCAAGCAACAAACATTTGCATTGAATTCTGTCAATACAAATTTGTTTTATCATCGATTTATTTTCCGCCTCGATTTTCAATAAAAGAACACCAATACCATAACTTCTTTAAATCCCTTGGAGCTAGATTTTTAGTTGCTGGTGACTTTAACGCCAAACACACATTTTGGGGTTCACGTCTGGTAACCCCAAAGGGTCGCGTACTTTTCAACACCATTGCTAAAATGGGCTTAGATGTACTCTCAAGTGGACATCCCACCTATTGGCCGACGGACCGACGGAAGATTCCCGATGTTATTGACTTTGGGGTAATGAAAAATATCCCTGTAGAATGGATGCAAGTGGATCCTTCACTGGACTTGTCCTCAGATCACTCTCCTACTATCATTTCAATGCATTTCCCTTAAGTGTGTGGTTCTCCATTTATGAACATGACTAAGACCCGAGTAAGTTGGATAAAATACAAAAAGTATTTAAGTTCTCATTGCACGGAAAATGTTGTGTTGAGAACTACCGACGATATTGATGAGTCGATTGGCAACTTTACCGAGGACCTTCAACGAGCTGTGCATCACGCTTCCACTTATCACGTTGAATGTAGAAATAGGACAAACAGAACTTATTTCTCTGAACTCGAGCATCTCCTATCAGAAAAAAGAAGAATGAGAAGAGAGTGGCAAATTCACAGGTCTCCTGAACTGAAAGCTAGACTACGGGAATGCAGAGATATACTAAGACATTTCTTAGAAACCCAAAGAACGGCCTCACTTAGATCTTACTTGGAAGGTCTTGATAGTACCCCACAATCTGACTACTCGTTATGGAGGGCGGCAAGAGGTTTAAAAAGACCAGTAAGAGGAAAACCTCCTTTGCGAAATCCGACTGGTGACTGGGCTAGAAATGATTCCGAGAAAGGGACATTATTTGTTAACCATTTAAGAAATGTGTTTACTATAAACAACTCAAATAATAACGAATCTGATTTGCCACCACTTGTTATAAGGCCTCCTGTACCTCTAAGACTAAACTTTCGTGATGTCCAAAACGCTATTGGTACTCTGAACCTTAGAAAGGCTCCAGGTATGGATAAAATCAGCAATAAAATGCTTGTGGAGTTACCTCGTGTAGCAAGAAGAATTATCCTATTTATTTTCAATGCTATTTTACGCCTAGAATACTATCCTGCAGATTGGAAGGTGTCTATGATCACTATGATTCCTAAGCCAGGGAAGGACCACACCAAAGTGGAGTCATATAGGCCTATTAGTCTACTGCCGACAATTTCAAAACTGTTTGAAAAATTGTTAATGACTAAGTTGACTCCAATTCTGAATGTATTCCTAATCATCAATTCGGCTTCAGGGCTAAACACAGCACCATCGAACAAACACACAGATTGGTAAATGTGATAAGAGGGTCGTTTGAAGACAAAAAATACTGCTCCGCCGTTTTCATTGATGTGTCGCAAGCGTTCGACAAAGTTTGGCATGACGGTTTAATGCACAAAATAAAATTAACTCTGCCTGCTAACACCCATAAACTCATGGAAAGTTATTTATACGGTCGCAAATTTAAAATCAAAGAAGGTGATTTTTTAAGTACCGCTCAGCCAATTGAATCAGGTGTGCCACAGGGTAGCATACTGGGTCCTACTTTATATTTGATATATGCCTCCGACATGCCGTCAGACCCCAAATTCCACACGTCAACTTTTGCAGACGATACAGCCTTTATCAGCGTCCATAAGGACCACCAAGTTGCTAGAGAATTGGCTAGAACTTTGGAAAATCAGGGTAAATGAACAGAAATGTATTCATATCACTTTCACATTGCGAAAAGATACCTGCTCGTTCATCAGAATAAATAATCAAATTATCCCGCAACACAATGACGTCAAATACCTCGGCGTTCACCTCGACCGCCGTTTAACTTGGAAGTCTCATATTGAAGCGAAACTTACACAAATGAGATTAAAAGCAGTGCAAATTAATTGGCTAATCGGCAGAAATTCTACATTGAAATTGGATTGCAAACTTTTGTTGTACAATGCAATACTAAAGCCAATCAATTATGGGGTACTGCCTCAGCATCCAACATTGAAAAAATTCAAAGGGGTCAAAATAAAATTCTACGTATAATTACTGCAGCTCCATGGTATGTTAAAAATTCTCGAATCCACAAAGATCTAGGCGTGCCATTAGTAAAAGTCGAATTTACAAAATATGCGTCAAAGTATGTCAGCAAACTTGAACACCATCCAAACCCCCTTGCACGAGACATCCTTAACTTTAGTGGCCACAATCGGTTGAGAAGGAGGGATACCCTTGCTTTAACTCAAGCGCAAAACAGATGACTGGATCAGTTGATGTGAAATTTTTTTAGTATCATAAAAATTTTTGTCTAGCACTGGCTGGGCATATTATTTTCTTTTTAGTATTAAGATTTGAATACTTATTGTTATTTCATATATGAAGATTCAATAAATAATTAAAAGCAAAAAAAAAAAAAAAAAAAAATTTCCAAACCTATGTAATATACTACAAAACTTTTCATCCCTTAAAAGCTTAAGCACTAAATAATCCTTGAAGGTTGACTATAGAAACAGCTTTTTCCCAATAACCAAATTAGCTACAAGACAAATTGTGCATTTTTATACAGAAAAATGTATGTTTGTATGTATATTAACAATGCTATGTTAGTTTTTTACTCACGTTACAACCTACAGAACTGTCGTCTGCAATAAATATTTGAGTGAATATTCGATTCTACAAAATAGTTTTTATTTAGAACAAAGTATACAAAAGGTACCAAAAAATGACAAACAAATTATTTTTTGGTCTTTTAATTTTGAATCTACCAAATATTTATATGTTGCTTGGCAACTTATATTCCGTTTTAGAAGACCATATTTAAAATTTTAAGTCTGCATCTCCTTTTTACCCGTTATTACCTCTAACCTCTACCGATCGACTCAGAATCTCTTGCTGAGTCGATTTAATGCTGTCCGTGCATTTACCTCAAATATCCCGTTTTAGTATTTACTCACCATATCTCAGTTCCTACCACCCTAATGTACCACCCTAATATCAGAAAATAAAAGCTCACAAAAAATCATTAAACTTTAAAGGAAGTTTTTCGATAATTCCAACAGAACTATTGAAAAAATGAATTTTTTGGTTTCTTGTGAAAAACCAACTACTGGCAATTCACGGAAGTCGCCTCGTTTTCCAATATATATCTTGAATTCGCCAATTGCCGGACGACGTTCAACAGAGCATAGAAAACAACGCGTACTTTTTCCACCCCGAGAATGTTTTGTTATCGATGATAACATACCAAGATCCGCTAATACGTTCAGATGGCTATAATAAGATTTTATCAGCCCGAAATGAAGCAACGGTCTGCTCTCGTCAAATGTTCGGTCCACAAGTTCGTAATTTCATAAACTTCGAGAGTGACTCATATTTCGACATGATCGATTGGACCAAATTTAAATTGACTGAGCCGCCATAATTGCAGTTCTACATGCAAGTCCAGCTGAAAACATTATAATTTTCGGAAGAAATAATTGCAATACCAGGTTAGCATAGGGAAAATCCAGCTTATCCATGCCATTCTCAAAACACCGAGCGGTTTGTTCATGTAGTATATGAATCTGACATGGCTGTCACCGATGATCAACGCATGGGCCATATTTTTTCCAAACGCGAGAACCGGCAAAAATACAGTAAACCTGGTTCATTTCAAAATATGATTGATTAATATTTCGGGATATTCTGAATGTAACGTTAAATTTTCAGCACAAACGTAGAATTTAATTTTTTATAATATTTAGAAATATTTTAATACCGAAACAATTTCATTTTAATGATTTTTTCAGTTTAATGATTTTTTGTTAGCTTTAATTTTCTGATATTAGGGTGGTACATTAGGGCGCTACGAACTGAGATCTAGTGAGTAAATACTAAAACGGGATATTTGAGGTAAATGCAAGATAATAACATCAATAGATCTCCTCAAGACAAAAAGATCGATATATCACACTTTGAGATCGGCCTATAAATGCCGAAGATATAACAAAAAATGTATTTTGGCGACCCCTACTTTCGGCAAAATAACAATAAAATTTTTTTCTAAATTTTCTTGGAACAATACTTCATATTCGGTGGTGTACCGCGAACTTTTTTTTTTTTGCATGTAAGGCGAGACACTAATATTTTCTGAGGGTGTATTGTATTATATGGTCGATCTTGACTAAATTTACTTATTTACTTTTTTTGTTTTTAATATGTCGATATTTAAAATTTCGAGTCTTGAGATAATTTTTTAAGATTAGACACAAAATTTCCGCTTTCAACCTCTTTGAAGATAAAAAGTACTTTTTTAATACACATGTTTGTAACTACAGAAAGCTAAACTAAAAATGTTATTGCTTTCTTACAAAGACAATTATTATTTAAAAACAATATGTTAAAACTTTGCACCTTCCTATTGACGCTTCTAAGTATTGTTTAAGAAATAAAGTTACAAGTTTTACCGGATTTTTTTACCCTTTTTATCTTTTTCCGGTTCAAGTTTAGAATCATATATATAGCCTATTGGCACTTCTAAGCATACATATATCTACGAAAAAAAAACCGTTTGGGACTATCGGGTTTTCTCTTTTTTATCCTAACCCGGTCTAAATTTTGTAAAAAGATATATGTAGCCTATTGATGCGTCCACGTTTGATTGCGTGATTGCGAAATAAACAAATTACAGAGACATTTATAATATACTACATACATACATATATGTATGTATGCTACTTATTAGTTAAGCATTAATTTAATACTCGGGATTCCCGGATATCCCGGGAAATACATTTTTCATTTACCGGACATCCCGAAGCAAAGCGAAGCTGTAATTTTTAACCTTTTAATAATATGTAGATTCAAGAACTTAAAATTTTAATTTGTATTATGAAGCATTAATCTTTCTATTTAACTTAATCATTTTTATTATTGTGAAAAATAATGATGTCACAAGACAATGAATTGGAGCATATTAAAAGCATTCCAACAAGCTCAGGTTTGATTCTATGGAACTTTACTTTAACAAAGCCTCATAATTTCACAATAGACTAATAGTGTTCTAATACTAACTCGAATGGCATGCTTATATTATTTTCGGATGTTACAAACAGGAATTTAGTATACATATACATATGTATGTACATACATATTTAGCAAAGTAAACAATCGATAAAAATGTTTCACTTTTCTTGTGTATAAAAATGTATTGAAATAGTTGGGCACAGACTCGAAATTCTTAAAAGGCAACCGTAATGCTAATTTTAATTGTTTTGGCTTATTTCGACAATAACGAATTGCGGTCTGAAATAATAATTTAATATAGTAAACAAAAACACATTACATTTAAACGTCGGTATAGCCTGGATATAACGGTAAAGCTATTTCCAATTATTTCGGCAACGTCAGCCAGTCATGGTTTTTAAATAGTTTCCTTTTCAAAAGTTCCTTTATAGAAATGCTTCAATGTATTCAATTATTATTGATGTCAGCACTTTATTTTATTTTAAATACTCGTTCATGGGCCATATAAATGTTTATTTTGCAGCACGAGATTACAAACACAAATTAATGACTTGTGTTCGTAAATGTATGCAAGTAAGACTGACCACCATATCATAAAGTAAACTCTTTATCATCCCGTACGAACTTGAATGCAATTAAAAATGCCGTCTTTTGATGCCTCAACGGAAGTATGCATTACGATATGTATTATCCATATTTGATGTCTTCGAAAAGATAAATTCCAATTCTCGCTTCATATTGTATGCACAATCAAACACACATCTGTTTAATTACTATACATGCTCGTATATGTTTGTACACTGTTTATGTAGTAGAATATGATGGTTTAACGAATTACATCCCAGCTAGCATTTTCAATCGTGCACGACTCTTTCACGATCGGAGCCGACGATTAAAGTAATCGTGCGCGATGTCGTCTTGCAATCGCGCACGTTCAGAGCAACTGAAGTAACTGTGTCAAGACGGCGACTCTTCCATTCCAATCGTCGACGATGAGCAAAATCCAATTGTCGACGATAAGCAAAATCCAATCATAGGCGATTGCCAAGACGATGGTCAATTTATACAAAAATGCTTATTGTTATTTGTTTCTTTTATGAAAAATTTAATTTGTTAAATAAAAATACATATATGAAAAAAATACAATTCTTGAAATAAAAATAAACTTATAAATTAAAATTTGGTAATTATTTAATTTTTTTTGTTCGTGAAAGTATCATTTTAAAGAGCTAAATACGATCGTTGACTGCAAACAATCTTCCAATGCTCGTCAAAATGCGTAAACGACGATTCACTCGTCGAACAAACGTCGAAATGACTCGCAAAAGCACCGTTTGGAAGCGAAAAATATAAATCTATTCTAACAATCGTCTGAACGATTAAAAAAAGAGTCGCGAAATGATCGCGCTCGTCAAACAATCATCCAAATTCTAGCTGGGATACATGCAACCACAAATAAATATGTGTGTGTGTATTGTGCTCCATACATCTTCATGGCGTGTGCGGTAATTGAATGTTAGGGATTATAGGAGTAAAGTCCCCTTCGGGATTAATGGGATCACACATTTAGTATGTATATCTATGTGGGTATGTTTGTTGAGTGTACAATTGAAATAACTTGTGATTAAACTAATGTCATGTATGTTTACTCTAAAGTTCTTTAAATATTTAAAAACTAATCAATCAAATTGCGAGCAATTGAGCAATGACGCTAAACTGCGCACATTGGCTCCATTTGAGTTTTTTTCGTTGCAAAAATCATATCTTTTGAACCGAATAAGATAATTGAACAGTTTAAACAGCATACGATAGATAACTGTTCGGCCTAGGATGCTACACTTTGTAGGGGCCTACTTATGGGTTATCAAAGTTAAAATTAGTAGAAAAATCAATTTTATGGTAATTAAAAAAAAATTATTTTTACATTTTTAGATTGTTGTTATTTTTTTTTCTTTAGGGTTTTATGTTTTAAATTATTACCCAACAAATTAAAATAAAATAATAAAAGTTAATACTTTTTACATCATGTACAGACTAAAAATCGTTTATTTAAGAATTTATTTATGTAAAAAACAAATCAATTTATTTTTTGACATTTTCCGCCTACAAAAAGTATAAGCGGCAAAAATAACATGTGATTGCCGCCCGCGGCCGCATGCAGCTTTCATTGGCCATCCACTAAACTCTCTCAAAAATGTTGGTATCCAAATAATATTTAACGCAAATATATTTCATATGTCTAAAAATAATACGGTACAATTTTATTATGATCGGTCCATAATTAGTCGTAGCTCTCATATAAGGCCCACTTCCGAAAATCACTTTAAAGAGCACAACCCACTCAAAAATGTTGGTATCCAAATAATATTGAACGCAAATATATTTCATATGTATAAAAATACGATAGAATTGTGTTCGGTCCATAATATGTCATATCTCCCATATAGCGCACATTTCTGAAAAACTGTTTTATACATATTCTGGGTGTAGGGTATTATATGGTCGGGCTTGACCGACTATACTTTCT
Source organism: Bellardia pandia (assembly GCA_916048285.2). NCBI lineage: Eukaryota > Metazoa > Arthropoda > Insecta > Diptera > Calliphoridae > Bellardia > Bellardia pandia. The sequence goes on from OU696533.1 coordinate 70,136,114, forward strand.
TACTTGTTTTAAATCAAATTAATGATAAATGTACTAGATCACAATGTTTGTGAAAAGAGTTTCTTGACACCAAAAAAAAAAAAATAAGTATTAATTGTTTAGTCAAATATTTTAACTTATTTTTTAATAAAAGTTTATTTTTTTGTTTTACATCTTTGTAAATTATGTAAATAACTTTTTATTTTACAAATTAAAGTATGTAATAAAATTATATTTTTCTTTAATGTGCAAACTCATTCTTGACATACGAGTACTGTATGTTAATACGTAGAAATAAAATTAAAAATGCAAAAAGTGTTAGAGATTGTGAAAAATATACGTATTTAATTATTGCTCTAATATCGAAACGCAAATTATAATAAATTGTCTGTCTAAATATGTAAGTGGTAATTTAAAACAATATGGCATACTGTTTTGTGTGCAATTTCCACATTTACATATAATATGACGTTAATACGAGTAGAAGTCCGGCTTGTGCTTTAGTACTAGGTAGCATTCATCAAATCAGAGATCTTTGAAGAGAAGTAGAGTTCATTCAAAAATGCTGTATTTGGAAATCATCACAAAATTTTAACAACAACGACTAACGACTTCAACCAGAAACTACTAAACTAAAAGTTATGTAAGTTATTGTTTATTAGGAACTTTCTTTTCTTGTTTAAATTTAAATAAAATAAACAATTTTTTTTTATTTAGATATTAAACGACGCTTTCAAAGATAATACAATTTATACTGATCTTATATTTTATTATGATAATTACGAATAATTGGGTTCTGCCGAGCAGAACAAACTGTCTAGGGCAATTATTGACTTCTATATGTCAAAATCTAGCATCCCAAATCGTAGCATTATTTCCCGGCAGAGCACAAGAAGTTTACTTTAAAAAAAAAACAGAAATATCAAAGGGAGATACCAAAATTTGTTCAAGTCAAACGTAAAGTCAAATAAAAAGTGTCAACAGTTCACCGAAGAAAGGTTTCTTTTCTTGAAAATGGTAAGTACGAAAATACATTTCTTTCTGTTCAATTTTTTCTTCAATATTTTATCTTATATTTAGAACAAAATGCATCCAAAGCAAAGTCTTTCCTAATATACAATTTTGCCGACAAGGATGTCGTCGTTGGAAATAATGTATTAACTACCGCCTAAAAGAGTTAATATGTAAAAGCTTTTGGTTGTTTGTGCAAAGAACTTTATTTGATATTCATTTAAAAGGTGATTATGCAGAAAGTTCTTTGCAATGCTTGTCGTCATTTTTTTAGTCACAAAAATGAATTAAAAATTTATTTTATTTATTTTTCTCAATAATCGTATTCATAAAAATATGTACTATTAGTTTTATTTTTTTATGCATATGTTCAAATAATAATATAATTTAATTTTATAAATAAAGTAAAAATCACTTGTTTTTACGGAATATTTGGTTAATTTGTTTATTAGATCTGATTTTGCTTCATTTCATATTCATTTGTGGTGAAATTTGTTTGGATACTTCAAACATTTATGATTTGCGGGAGGACATTTGTATAGGGGCCAGCTGAAATAATGGACCGATTTCCACTAGTTTCAATCCCATCCGTCCTTGGGCCGAAAAAATATCACGTACCATATTTCGATAAATATCTTCAAAATTGCGACCTGTACTCTGCGCACAAGCTTTACATGGACAGCCAGCCAGATGGACGGACGGACATCGTTAAATCGACTCAGAAATTGATTCTGAGTCAGCCCTACTGATATTGCCAATAAATTCATTGTAAATATAAATAAATATGATTTTTTTCAGCAATTCAGTGTACATATTTTTTTGTATTACTTCAATAACTTTCAGTCTCGTCTCATCGAACTGTTCGGACGTGTTACTTTTAGTGCGGCTGAATTTTCGGTGAACAAATCGTAATAGGTGAAAAAGTGGAAAAAGTTGAAATTAAACAAAAAAGTGAAAAAAAAATCGTAATAGGTTAAAATATATAAAAAAAAAAACATTAAAAATCGTATAAAAACTGTATGAGTGTTCCTCTCAGATGTAATTCTGAGAAAGAGCTTAGCTCGACTAGAAAAACTAGATGCATCTCTGAGGAAGAATCCATAAAAAAATCTTTGGAGAATTTTCTCACTACAAGAGCCGTGGAACGGCGTCGTTCCTGTTCGCCCAATATTGTGATTTCAACAGATGAAAAAACATCATCTTCATCAAATAGTGCAGTCAAACCCAAAAAACAAGTAGGTATGGATAAGTACATAACCGTTCTTAAGCGACAGAGGAGCCCGAAGTCTGCTCAAGTGTCATCAAATGCAAAAGCTCCTAAGACCGTGAGTAATGATCAAAATAGGTTTGCTCTCCTCCAGACGGATGAGCCAGAACTTCCGAAGAAGACGTTTAAGCCCCCACCAATTTATCTGAGAGAGCCGACTTCCAGTAAATTGGTACAAGGAATTGTTGCTGTAATAGGTGAAAACATGTTTAGCGTAACCTCAATGAAACATGGAAATATCTGCGAGACAAAGATACAAGTGAATAGGGAAGATGATTTTCGAAAATTGTCCAACCAGCTGGAAAGGGAGACTAGGGATTTCTATACCTACCAGCTCAAAAGCGCAAAAGGACTCCAAGTCGTTCTAAAGGGTATAGACCCATGTGTTGATCCCGCGGAGATAAAAACCGGTTTAATGGACAAAGGGTTCAAAATCAAGAGCGTAGTGAATATTAGAAACCGTGAAAAGATCCCTCAGCCCATGTTCAGGGTAGAATTGGAACCTGGAGATGTTGTCTTAAAGAAAAATGAGTCCCATCCCATCTACAATCTGATGTACCTTCTGTATCGTAGAATCACCGTGGAAGAACCACATAAGCGTCAGGGACCCGTACAGTGTCTCAACTGTCAAGAATTTGGTCACACCAAGGCGTATTGTAAATTGCCGACAGTTTGTGTTGCGTGTGGGGAGCTACATGCAACTGCTCAATGCGATAAGTCGAGAACTGACTCAAAAATCAAAAAATGCAGTAACTGTGGAGGTAATCATACCGCAAATTATAGAGATTGTCCAATTTACACTCATTTGTATTGCCTAATCGCCCTCAACAGCCAAATTTAGCATCGAGTGACAATTTCCCTCAATTATTACGGTCCACTAGTCATGTAAACGCGCCTAGTTCTAGACAAGTTTCTTACGCAAACGTCGTTAAATCTAATATGCCAGGTCTGGAGCAGGAACCTAAACTCCAATATTCTGAGCCGCATATCAACAATCTAGAGACAACATTGCAAACTCTTGTCCAAACTATGAACACTTTTACGACAACCATGACATCCATGATGCAGGAAATGCTGAAAATGCAATCCACTATCTTACAAGCCATTTTAAAGAAATGATTTATTTAAAAATTTGTTTCTGGAACGCGAACGGCCTCCGCCAACATAAAAATGAACTGGAATACTTCCTGATGGATAAGCAGATTGATGTTATGATGATTGCTGAAACTCACTTGACGTCGACAGGGTACTTCAAAATTAATGGCTACGAGTTCTACGATACTAAAGATCCCCGCGGAAGAGCATGTGGAGGTTCGGCAATTCTTATAAAGAACAGAATAAAACATTATTTAATGAACAACATATGTGAGGATTACCTACAAGCAACAAACATTTGTATTGAATTCTGTCAGTACAATTTTGTTTTATCATCAATTTATTCGCCGCCTCGATTTTCAATAAAAGAACATCAATACTACAGCTTCTTCAATTCCCTTGGAGCTAGATTTTTAGTTGCTGGTGACTTTAACGCCAAATACACTTTTTGGGGTTCACGTCTGGTGACCCCGAAGGGTCGTGAACTCTTCAACACCATTACCAAAATGGGCTTAGATGTACTCTCAAGCGGGCATCCCACTTACTGGCCGACGGACCGACGGATGATTCCCGATGTTATTGACTTTGGAGTAGTGAAAAATATCCCTGTAGAATCGATACAAGTGGAGCCTTCATTAGACTTGTCTTCAGATCACTCCCCTTCTATTATTTCAATGCATTTCCCTCAAGTGTGTGGTTCTCCATTTATGAACATGACTAAGACCTGAGTAAGTTGGATAAAATACAAAAAGTATTTAAGTTCTCATTGCACGGAAAATGTTGTGTTGAGAACAACCGACGATATTGATGAGTCGATTGGCAACTTTACCGAGGACTGTCGACGAGCTGTGCATCACGCTTCCACTTATCACGTTGAATGTAGAAATAGGGCAAACAGAACTTATTTCTCTGAACTCGAACATCTCCTATCAGAAAAAAGAAGAATGAGAAGAGAGTGGCAAATTCACAGGTCTCCTGAATTGAAAGCTAGGCTACGGGAATGCAGAGATATACTAAGACATTTCTTAGAAACCCAAAGAACGGCCTCACTTAGATCTTACTTGGAAGGTCTTGATAGTACCCCACAATCTGACTACTCGTTATGGAGGGCGGCAAGAGGTTTAAAAAGACCAGTAAGAGGAAAACCTCCTTTGCGAAATCCGACTGGTGACTGGGCTAGAAATGATTCCGAGAAGGGGACTTTATTTGTTAACCATTTGAGAAATGTGTTTACTATAAACAACTCAAATAATAACGAATCTGATTTGCCACCACTTGTTATAAGGCCTCCTGTACCTCTAAGACTAAACTTTCGTGATGTCCAAAACGCTATTGGTACTCTGAACCTTAGAAAGGCTCCAGGTATGGATAAAATCAACAATAAAATGCTTGTGGAGTTACCTCGTGTAGCAAGAAGAATTATCCTATTTATTTTCAATGCTATTTTACGCCTAGAATACTATCCTGCAGATTGGAAGGTGTCTATGATCACTATGATTCCTAAGCCAGGGAAGGACCACACCAAAGTGGAGTCATATAGGCCTATTAGTCTACTGCCGACAATTTCAAAACTGTTTGAAAAATTGTTAATGACTAAGTTGACTCCAATTCTGAATGTATTCCTAATCATCAATTCGGCTTCAGGGCTAAACACAGCACCATCGAACAAACACACAGATTGGTAAATGTGATAAGAGGGTCGTTTGAAGACAAAAAATACTGCTCCGCCGTTTTCATTGATGTGTCGCAAGCGTTCGACAAAGTTTGGCATGACGGTTTAATGCACAAAATAAAATTAACTCTGCCTGCTAACACCCATAAACTCATGGAAAGTTATTTATACGGTCGCAAATTTAAAATCAAAGAAGGTGATTTTTTAAGTACCGCTCAGCCAATTGAATCAGGTGTGCCACAGGGTAGCATACTGGGTCCTACTTTATATTTGATATATGCCTCCGACATGCCGTCAGACCCCAAATTCCACACGTCAACTTTTGCAGACGATACAGCCTTTATCAGCGTCCATAAGGACCACCAAGTTGCTAGAGAATTGGCTAGAACTTTGGAAAATCAGGGTAAATGAACAGAAATGTATTCATATCACTTTCACATTGCGAAAAGATACCTGCTCGTTCATCAGAATAAATAATCAAATTATCCCGCAACACAATGACGTCAAATACCTCGGCATTCACCTCGACCGCCGTTTAACTTGGAAGTCTCATATTGAAGCGAAACTTACACAAATGAGATTAAAAGCAGTGCAACTTAATTGGCTAATCGGCAGAAACTCTACATTGAAATTGGATTGCAAACTTTTGTTGTACAATGCAATTCTAAAGCCAATCTGGTGCTATGGAATTCAATTATGGGGTACTGCCTCAGCATCCAACATTGAAAAAATTCAAAGGGGTCAAAATAAAATTCTACGTATAATTACTGCAGCTCCATGGTATGTTAAAAATTCTCGAATCCACAAAGATCTAGGCGTGCCATTAGTAAAAGTCGAATTTACAAAATATGCGTCAAAGTATGTCAGCAAACTTGAACACCATCCAAACCCACTTGCACGAGACATCCTTAACTTTAGTGGCCACAATCGGTTGAGAAGGAGGGATACCCTTGCTTTAACTCAAGCGCAAAATAGATGACTGGATCAGTTGATGTGAAATTTTTTTAGTATCATAAAAATTTTTTGTCTAGCACTGGCTGGGCTTATTATTTTCTTTTTAGTATTAAGATTTGAAAACTTATTGTCATTTCAAATATGAAGATTCAATAAATAATTAAATGCAAAAAAAAAAAAAAAAAAACTTCAATAACTTTTCAGCTACAATTGATTTTGACGATAATAGTGAAAGTAAAACAACATCCGCAAAAGTAACAAAACAATTTTTTTGATTAAATTGTTCGCAAGTTTTTTTTTTTGCGAAGACTGAGGAAGACTGATTCTGATTTATTATATTTTTCATACGCTCGCTTGTTGGTGATGGTGGATGCATTGTATTTATTTTTAAAACAACCACCAGTAGATTTAACATGAAATTTCTTTGAGATTTTTATCGAATTTTTTACATTTCATTTGTGTTTTTCTTTTCTTCTCTTATATTTTACATCTAGTAAGGTTAGTTTCAAAGACGACTTCAAAGTCCTTGAAGAAACATAAAGATGTTGAGTTGAGTTTTGACATAATTTTTAACATTATTACTTTTGTGTTTATTTCACTTCTACTTTTTTTATAGGTACGTAATTTTAACGAGGATTGGATGGAGGAGTGTTGTCAGTAAATAGAAAATGAATGTTAAGTACAATCTAAATCAATAGACATTTAACTTTAAGACATGAACTCATAAAACAATCAACATTCAAGATGTTCAAACGTAGCATAAATAGCAGCATAGCGACGATAAAAGTTCTACTAAGTAGCAGCAACTGCTATTTGTATTCCGAGTATTAGCAGTGTTTTTATTCTAAACACACAAACGTGCAGATTAAGGATATACCTACTATGTACATAATTATATTAAAGTCTGTTTTAATAGCAAATCATCCATCTCCGTATTTAGCTGCCGCTCAAAAAGTTTCAGCATAAATCTCTTTGAAGTTTGGCACAATCAAATCTAATAAAAAAAAACTATAAAATTAAAATTAACATGTAAAAAATTGTTTTTGTTTTTGAGCATAGTCCGGACAAAGTCACATTTGCAAAAACAATTTGTGGGGGCTGAAAGTTTTTTCAGAAATATAAAATTTAAGATGCAATAAAAACATAACATTGTCGTCGAGGTATTCTATTTTGGTTATGACCCTAATGTAGACAAAAGTCCAAATACGTGTTACCTACATGCTCACACTAATTGTTAAAAAAACAAATACATATACATATTTGTATGTTTTCTGTGTATTTGGACCTTAATTACCCATTTCATCACATACATACATATATAAACCTATACAATCATACAGTATGAATATACCCAGCGTACCATTCTAGGAGCGCTCCGAAAAAGGAGTCAGGAAAGAGTCCAACCAACTAAAAAGCATTTTCGGAGCGAAAAAAAAATTTGCTTAAAAATTATTTTTTTTTTTCATTTTTATATATTTTATTTAAATGAATTCCATTTTATTTTTTTTTTACTGTAAATACAATTTATTTAATTCTTTCCATTTCTAATTTAGTTTATTTGTAAATGAATTAATTCCCTTTTTGTTTAAGTAAAAACAATTTAAAAAAAAATGTGAGCTTTTAATTTTTTGTATTTAAAATTCTGACATCTTTTCTGACATGATGTAAGAGCTCTTTCTGACGGACCATTTTCGAATGTAATGACCCTCTTTTCTGAATGTTTTCGGAGCAATAATGATTGTTTTTTGAGCTCATAAAGAGCATAAACGCTCCAGAAAAGGTGTCAGAAAAGACTCTTTTCGGACTCATATGGCTTGCTGGGTACAAATACTTATTTACAGAGAGACTTTCAAGTAATATTAAATATGTTTATTAGCGTGACCCTAAAAATTATGATCTTCTTCGCAAAACAATAAAGATATCATTTCTCAAAAAAGTTAGTCATGAATTTAAGAACACAAAACTACTGTTATCTCAGATTTTCATAATATTTCAAATATTATATTTGTTCAAATGAACCACAAAAGAGATTATAGAGATGAAATAAATAATAATAAATGAAATATAAACAGTTTAAACTGAGAAAATATTATAAATTAATTAAAAAATGTTTTCATATTCATTCAAGAGATGGTAAATTGAACGGCAACATACAATTTTATAGAGAGGGTTTCAATAAAATGGAGTACTATTTAGTACAACCTTTTAGTTTTACGTAAAAAACTCTCATTGTCGCAAAATTGACCACCAATATATTATAAATATAATATAAACTTTAATTGTAATTGGGTTCATCGACAGTTTTGTCGATACAAACCAGGCCACCCTAATGTACATAAATTTTATAAATAAAAGAAATACATCATCATCATCATCTGCACAATTAAAAACTCAACTATGCATTGATTACTTCATGCTCTGTAATTATTCAATAAATTTTTTATTTTATGCTGCCTTAACAAGATGATAAACTGGACAGTGGGACAAATGTCAATTATATATTTATTTATTTTAAAATCAAATTAAGTAACACTATCGTATGACGTATGAAGTTCACTTAAACATATTGAAAAACAAGTAAGAAAGTATAGTCGGTCAAGCCCGACCATATAATACCCTACACCCAGTATATGTATATTGTGGACCGATCATCCAAAAAATTTAGTGTCATGATGTCTGTGAATAGAAGTATTACATATATGTGTTAAACTTTATCTCGATATAAATACTTTTAAATGATTTATGGAGCTTAAAGGGAATTACGAAGAGGGTCTTATATGGGAGTTTCGACTAATTATGGACCGATCATAATAAAATTGTACCATCTTATTTTTAGACATATGAAATATGTTTGCGTTAAATATTATTTGGATACCAACATTTTTGAAAGAGTTATTTTGTTTAAAGTGATTTTTGGAAGTGGGCCTTATATGAGAGCTACGACTAATTATGGGCCGATCTGCACAAAATTTCTAGATGTGATTTTGCTTCATTTACGACTCATTTGTGATGAAATTTGTTTGGTTACTTGCATAATTCAAACATTTATGATCGGTAAACGCCAATGTCGGGAGGACTTTTGTATGGGGGCCAGGTGAAATAATGAACCGATTTCCACCAATTTCAATCCCATGGGCCGAAAAAATATCACTTACCAAATTTTATCGAAATATCTTCAAAATTGCGACCTGTACTCTGCGCACAAGCTTTACATGGCCAGCCAGCCAGACGGACGGACGGACATCGTTAAATCGACTAAGAAAATGATTCTGAGTCGACCGGTATACTTTAAGGTGGGTGTTAGACCGATATTTTTGGGCGTTACAAACATATGCACAAATCCAGATATAACCTATGGTTGTGTAGGGTAAATAACTTATGGTGTTTTCTTTTCTGAAATAAAATGTTACACCTTAATTATATACATTTTTATACTGTTTACCCCACATTTTAAAGATGTCGCATTTTTAATGGTCAGAATAGAACATATAATTACAACAGTGTAACACTTTTTTTCATGTACAGCTGGTTTTGTTTATTTTTTGTTAAACAAGAAGAAACAGATAGCTCCCTGGTAAGATCACTTGAAATACGACATTGAATATCTCTCAAAAAGACCAATGGCACCTTCCCGACTAATACGCAAATTTTTCTTAAACTATAAACATTATATATATAAACATACATTACATATATAAAAAGTAGGAGATATTGTCCTATGAAATTTGACATATGTATGTATGTACATCAACTTCAGAGTATTCATTAATTACGTTCTCTACAAAGCCTTTCACTCGCGGTTGTGGATTTCTTTCCATAATCATATAAAATATTTCATCATTATCAGATGATGAAGATGAATCCAACCAGCCATCCAAAATTTTTCAGCAAATAAAAAAGTAGTAATATTTTCCATTTTGTATATTTTTTGTTTCTTAACACAAATACACATTCATAAACAAAACAAATGTCAGCTGTTTTATCGTGCGATTCTCCCCCTCTAAAAATACAGAGTGTGAAAGGTGCATCATTTTTTATATTTATAGTGTGACATTTATAGAAAATAACACACTACACTTTAGCAGTGTTGACATTTTTTCAGAAAAGAACACAAAAACATTAAAAAGGTGCCAAATGGGAAAAACGTGTAACATTTTTGCCAGAAAAGAAAACGACATTAGTCTCAACTTTCAATCCCTGATGTACAGTGTCGCGACATTCGATGAAAATTGAAAAAATAATGCAATTGAAAATGTTTAACTCTTAATCAATAATACGTAAAATAAACTGTAAAATAATTAAGTTTTTCGAAAGAAATTTTAAACTGACATAACTTAAATTTATTTTACATCAAATTTTTTCTTTTTAATAAATATGTAATTATTAAATTTTAAGAATTTTAAATTTATTTAAAAACAATTTTATTTACAGAAAAACAAAAATATAATTAATAACGCTGGCTTAACATGTAAAGGCTCTAAGTCCATATTTTTTTTTTTTTTTTTTTTTTTTTTAACTTCCCTTTATTATTACACCTGTCAACAAGATGACAATAAGTAATTCAATTTACAGAGGTGGGATGATAATTATCTTAAATCAGTACCTAAGATAACTTAAATCGAATTATTGAATGATAAGTAATATATAAATTTTTTTAGTATCGCTCAGCTAGATCTGAAGGTGTATACCGTTTAAGTCTTCTAGGTGCCAGGATTTCGTTTGCCGGCAACTGTCTGAGTTCCATGTTGGAATGTTGTGTTAAACGATTTGTATGTTTAATGCTGCTGATACGGATAATTTCTTTTATTGTTTTGACGTTTAGATCTCGATGTATGTCCTCATCTCTAATATACCATTCTGCGTTGACAATAGTTCGCAATATTTTAGATTGAACTCGTTGAATAATTTTTAAGTTTGTTGTGCTAGCTGTACCCCATATTTCTACCCCGTACTTCCAAATTGGCGCTATAATTGTGTTGTATATAAGTAGTTTGCTTTGAGTTGTTAGTTTAGATTCTCTCCCTAACAGCCAAAATAATTGTCTAAACCTGTTGTTTATTTCTTTTTTCTTCTGAGTGATGTGATCTTTCCAGTTAAGTTTTGAGTCAATTATAATGCCAAGATACTTCGCCTTTGTATCCATAAGAATTGGTAGAGTATTTATTTGAATAGGTTGAAAGTTTGTTATCTTTCTATTAGTGTAGATTACTTGAATTGTTTTATCACTGTTTACTTGAATTCCCCAACTACGGAACCAATTCATTGTATTATTGAGCAGTTGTTGTAAGTTTTGCATAGCCCATTTGATGTTTGCGTGTGATGATAGTAGAACAGTGTCGTCAGCAAATGTTGCTATCATATTGTTATTTGTTGTAGGAGTTGGAATATCTGATGTAAACAGGAGGTAAAGCATTGGTCCGAGGACACTACCTTGAGGTACTCCAGCTTTTATAGAAAGTATTTTTGAATACTCGTCTTTATATTTAACATAGAATCTTCGATTTTGTAGGTAGTTTTGTAGTATTAAGAAGAATTCTTTTGGCAATTGATTTTTTAGTTTATGAAGAAGACCTTTGTGCCATACGCTATCAAACGCCTTTGCAACGTCGAGGTATGTTGCAACGCAAAAGTTTTTTTTGTCAATATCAGACGATATTTTATTTGTTACTCTATGAATTTGTTGTATAGTAGAGAACTTTCGCCTAAATCCAAATTGGTGTTTGGGGATGAGTTGTCTTTCTAGAAGAATTGGTTCAATACGTTCATAGAAGAGTTTTTCGAAGATCTTTGACAGCAGTGGCAGAAGGCTAATTGGCCTGTAAGATGTTGTTTTTGAGGCATCTTTGTTTGGTTTAGGAATAGCGATTATCTCAGCGACTTTCCATACTTTTGGGAAATATTTAATATCTATAACTGAATTAAATAAATTTCTTAAATAGACTAGGGCCTTATTCGGCAATTCTTTTAGTAGTTTTCCGGTGATCTGATCATAACCAGGAGATTTATTATCTTTTGTTGTTTTTATAATTTTTTTAATTTCATTAATTGAAATTCTTCTGATATGAGAGTTGGAAGAGCTGTTTGGAAAACTTTGAAGAGTTATATCCTTTTCGTCCATTGGATTTGTAAAGGTTTTAGAAAAATGATCTGCAAGAACATTAGCTTTTTCTTCATTTGTGCGGGCCCATGTGAGATCAGGTTTTTGGATCGGCGGCTGATGTAAAATTCCATTATTTATTTTTTTGGTTGCTTTCCAGAGCGAGTAATTTGTTGTAGCTGATGAGCCAAGGTTAGTAAGATATCTTTGTAGTTTATCTTCTTTGTCCTTCTTTAGCAAGTTTTTGAGATCTTTTGTGAGCCTATTAAGGTGGGTTTTGTCCTGAATTGACCTTGTAGTTTGCCATCTTTTTCTTAATCTTCGTTTGGCTTTTATTTTCTCTTGGATGTGAGGTGGGATACTGAATTTATCTACTGTGTGTGTTCTGGTTGGAGTAGAATCACTAACCGCGTTTATAAGCGTATCATTGAAAAAAGTTATAGAATTATCCAATTCTTCTTCGGTTTTTAGCGATATATTTGTCTCGAGTTTTGTCTCTAAGATTTCCCTGAAACAATCCCAGTCGGTTTTCTTGTTGTATATAAATTTATTTTGATTGGATAGAAGTACATCGGTTTGGTATATAAGTACCACTGGAGAGTGGTCAGAAGATAATTCAAAGCATGATTTTATATTTAGATAGTCATGTCTTATATTCTTGGTAATAAAAAAGTCTAAGAGATCTGGTTTTTTGTGAATGTTTGTAGGCCAGTAAGTAGGCTCTCCAGTACTTATAAATTTGCATTTGAATTCATTTATTGCCTCTAGTAAATTTTTTCCTTTCGATAGTGTTAATCGAGATCCCCAAACTGTATTTTTGGAGTTAAAATCACCACCCACTATAAACCGATTCCCAAGAGATTTAAGGAGTTCAAGATATTCAATTTTTGTGTTATTATATTTCGGCGGGCAGTAGACTGCAGATAATACAAATGGACCGTGTATATCTTCTATTAAAATGGAAGTAGCTTGAATATAATCTTTTCTAAAATTCTGTAATTCAGTACATTTAATGGATTTTCGTATTATTATTGCTGTACCCCCATGCGCTGTGTTGTCAGGATGATTTGTATAAAAGATTGAGTAGTTTGGTATGGCTATAAAGCTTTTTTGTGTGAAGTGGGTTTCAGAGACAAGTAGCACGTCTACTGAAGAGCGATTTAAAAATAATTTTAGTTCGAGTGTGTGTTGGATAAGCCCGTTCGCGTTCCATTGTACTATATTAAGTTTACTTAGTCTGTCCATCGAGCTTAGTTAGAAGTACTGTGATAATGTTCATCATGTTAGATACTTGAGAAATCAGTTGCTTCATCATATCTTTAAGGTCTTGCATATCATTACTTATTTGCGGTGTAGTGGAACTGAATAAAGAATTACTAATAATGGACATTTCCTCAGTATTAGGGTTTTGACTCTGTGCTGTTGCTTGAGCGTAAGTCACTGTTGGATTTATTCTACTGTTTGTTGTAGGTACGTTTCGAGAATTATCAGCTTGTTGTGTTTGGTGTTCTTGGACGGTTATTTTTTCTTTGTTTCTTAGTGGTGGAAATTGCTTAATTTTGAGGGATTTGTATACCATACATCCTTTATAATTTGCGGTATGGTTTTCACCGCATAACGCGCATTTAATATGTTCGCTTTTCTGTTTGATTGGGCAAAGCATAGTTTTGTGATCTCCAGCACATTTAACGCAAACGGGGATTTTGTTGCAAAAGTTTTTGGTGTGGCCATATTTTTGGCAGTTTGTACATTGAGGTAAAGTTCTTTTTGAACGTGGAGGTTCAAAACTAATTTTACAGTGTAAAAGGTGGGTTAAAGAATATATTTCCTTATTATTTTGACTTGATTTAAGTTCAATAGAAAACAGAGATAGTGGTTTTTTTGTACCAGTTTGTAGGATATTTTGGATATGTGTTACTTCGTGTCCTAGTTCACATAGTTCTTTTTTTATTTCCTCTTTGTCGGTTGAATAATGCATATTACGCAAGAAAACCTTGAAACCTTTTTGTTCTTTAGGTTTATAAGTGTAGTATTGGGTGTTTTTAGCTCTTAATAGGTTTACTATTTGGGTGTAGTGAATAGATTCTAAAGGTTGAATTTTTATTTCATTTTCTTTAAGAACACGTATTTCGTAATGACAATTTGGTAAGGAGTTTAAAGCATTATTGAGGTTATCTATGAATTGCACGTTTTGAACATATATTGGTGGGGGCTTTGTAGGTTTATTTTTTTCTGGTTGTTTGTGGGGAACACCATCATTTTGGATTTGGTCTTCTTTATTTTCATTATCATCAATAGATAATATTTCAAACCTATTTGGGGTTGAAGGTTGGCTTAACCAGTAAGATTTTAGTGTTTTTTGTGGCTGCTCTTTAGTTTTAACTTTTTTATTGCTGTTTGTGTTTTCAATAAGTTTTGTGGGTGAGTTACGAGGCCTCTTTGATATGTTACTGTTTTTTAATTTCTCTTTATTTAAGGGAGTATGAATTTCATGTAACTTACTTGTTGTCATTATTGGTAAGTATGAGAAGGCTGTTGATGTTACTGTTGTTGTTGCTAAAGCTAGAGTTGTTATTGCTGAGTACGATGTTGTGGTAGTTGTAGTTGTTGGTGCGAGAGTAGTAACCAAAGAGTAAGGAGTTGTGCTATTAGTTGTAAGTGTGGGGGTTGTTGAAATAAATTGGAATGTAGTTGCAGTTATTTGAGTATCAGTTGTTGGAGTAGTACATTGAGAGCTCCAAGAGAGGGGTTTCAATTGCGATTGCGCAGTGAGACTAGGATATTTGTGGTGATCATTCTGATTGTAATCTGATGCAGATGCATAAGTATTTTGAGCGGGAAGAGAGTTTGAGCTTATTGATGGTGCTTGACCATTCGCACTTATAACACATAAGCTATTTACTGTAGTAAGGTTCGACTGAGACAGATGTTTATCACTTTTTTTATTGTTAGGGGAGCGGCACCTCTCCGGCGGGGGAGAGCGCTCAATGGGCATTTTTATATTTTCTATGCTTATTTATATTTTAAACTTTTGATTATTATTTAGTATGTAGCATCATTAACAGCGGATAATGATAGCTGATTTATTTTAATTTTGTTTATTTTTTTTAGCGTCTTTTCGCAATATTTTTATATGCTTTTTATATACTTTTTGTATTTAAAAAATGATTTTATACGGAGCGAGGAAAAAACACGTCCGCACTGCACGAAATTTCTCATTTTCCATATTTTACAATATTACAGGAGAGACAAAAAACTATCAAACTTTTGTTTTAATAAACATTTTTGAAATCTGTAAATGAAATTTGTTTTTGTATATTTCTTTGTTTTTTATTTGCGTAAAAGCAAAATGAGAAAATAAGTATTTGCTTAGATAAAAGATCTTTTCCTTAAAACTTGCCTCTACTTATATTTCTTACTTACTACAATGAAAGTGTACTTTGTTGCTTTTTTATTGTTGTTATTTAAGAAGCGAATAATTTCTAAAAAGTTATTCGTTATTCCAGGACGAATATTTTTACAAAATTTTACATTGTTAAATTTTTTAAAAAATTAATGATCCAAATAAGTAACATCATGACGATTAAAGTCATGACTGTCAATGGTGTTGATACTCAAAACAACGAGAGTGTAGCTAATGAGAAATAATATTATGTCAATTGGTTGGACTCTCAGACTATTTCGAGCGAAACAGTTGATATGTCAACATTGGAAGGAGTGAGATATTACACAAATATATGGTAAATTGGACTTAGCGCCTTTACTTATCACTACAAAACAACAACAACAACAACAAATACGATAACTGTATTTTTTTTGTAATCGATGTATTTTTACTTATTGAGCACAACTGCATCAAAATCTCAATTTCTAAAAAAAGTGGACTTAGAGCCTTTACATGGTAAGCCAGCATTAAACAGTTGAAACATTTTATTTTATTTCTTGCAAAATAAATAAAACTAGTATCATTTATTCGGCAGAAAACTGCCATAATAACCATGTCTTAAAAATAGCTTATAAGTTGAATTTAATCGCACCGTTTATTAAATCGCATTAAATTCTATGAAATTTGTATATATTCTTGCAAACGAAATAATGTTTAAAAATTCTAATATGTATATAGGTTGATCCATTCACATCTTTTTTTATACATTACACCATCATATGGGAGTATATTGGATTTATGCAGATGTTTGTAACGCCCAAAAATAAGAGTCCCACACCCACTGTGGGTGTCACTTTAACGATGTCCGTCCGTCCGTCTGGCTGGCTGACTGGCTATCCATGTAAACCCTGTGCGTAGAGTACAGGTTTCAATTTTGAAGATATTTCGCTAAAATTTATACAAATATCATACAAATGTCATCCCGAAATAGAGGTTTATCGGTCATAAATGTTTGATTTATACACGTATCATAACAAATTTCTCCAGAAATTATTTGTATATGAAGCCTAATCTCGTCAACAAATGCTGTGCAGATCGGTCCATAATCTACCCTAGCTCCAATATAAGGTACACTACACTCTCTTAAAAATACTGATATCCAAATCATATTCAACATAAGCCTGTGTCCAGATTGCGCCACGTCGCCACCTATTTCCAGCCTTTTTAAAGTAGTGTCTGAAGATTGCACTTTTAATGGTCCGAAGTAGTATTGCGACTGATACGGCAGTTGAGGCATTTAAAGCAGATCCTTCTCTAACCAGTTCGTTCACCGGCTCATTACCGTAGTAGTATCTATGCGCAGGGACCCAAACTAGTATAATGGCAGTTAGACGACCCAGCCTAGACAATCCTTGTTTACATTGCCTGACAAGAATAGATTTGTAGTATGGGATTTGAGTGACATGAGTGCCGCCTGCCTGTCGAAATGGCAGTGCTGCCGCGAATATTCCTTTCATATCTCAGCCTGAAATACTCTAGATTTACCTGGAAGTCGTATCGAGAGATTTAAACTGAGTCCATCGCAGAAGACGCCGGAACGCCAACGTCACACTCATCTTTATACCAGCAGTTCCGTTCACGTCTGGAGGGAATAGTGATTTTAAACATATTAAATTTTATGAGGGCTCTTGTGTAGTCGGATTTTGAGTGTAATGAAGGTGGAAGCGAATTCAAAATCTTTGCAAGTCTCCTATTAGGGTTATGTGCAGATTATAATTCAGACCTTCTGAAGGACAAGTGCGTAGTGCCCTTGAATACCAATGCAGGCAGATCTCTGAATTCTGTGTAGTTGGTCTACGACATA
Organism: Bellardia pandia; assembly: GCA_916048285.2. Taxonomy (NCBI): domain Eukaryota; kingdom Metazoa; phylum Arthropoda; class Insecta; order Diptera; family Calliphoridae; genus Bellardia; species Bellardia pandia. The sequence continues at coordinate 70,153,438 of OU696533.1, forward strand.
TCGATCGATCGAACCATAAGTAAGTATTGGACGTATTTTGACCGTATACATCAATTTAACGAGCAAAAGGCCAATTTTGATGCGGAATATTTTACGGCAGGTGAAGTAAGCAACCGCTGCTCTCGAAAACTTTCACAGATTCTGCATGCAGATACTAACTAGGTTATTTACCTACTCATGCCAGGTGATTAATAAAGTTCCCTTGTTCGCGCCAGCGTCTTCTCTATACGCAAATGCGGTGTATGCAGTGAAATTACCATCCTACCTTGCATACCACAATCATCCTCAACATGTAATTCCGATTTCAATTTATAAAATTTCTGACCCAATTCGTTCAGGTGATGAAATTTGTGCCACCCATTTTCGACATATTTACAGATTCTCAAATAAGACTGGTCCTTCTCTAACCTCTTATGATAGTACAAATAATTCTCCAGAGTAATACAAAATTCAACACATCTATTTCCTATTCTATAGGTCTTAGTGCACCGCTTAGTCAGCGCTTCCTTTGTACTTAACCCAAGAATGTATTTTCCGCTTAATATATCAATTACTTTACTAATATTAACAAAATAATTACCCCTTAACATCATCCCAGTTAAGTACATTTGCTTCCCCTTGCCATCTTTTGCTGTCCGCTGTTTTTTTTTTTTTTGGTTTGCGGCACATTCGTTGGAAATGGTCCTTTTTAAAACATGAGGGGTATATCGCCTCCTTAGCTGTGCATTCGTTTATATGCGTGGCATTCCATGGACTTCCATAGTTAAAAGAAAATCTTTTGATTGCGCATACCATTGACTGTTTTGCATCCAGTATGTTTTTATTTGCGTTCGCCGCCTCGTGCGTTTTACATATATCTATCACACGACTCAATTGTTCATCCCTGCCATCTAATAACTTAAGCTGCAACTTTTTATCCTTGACTCCAACAATAATCCCATCACTAAACATACGATTCTCATATAATCTGCCACATTCACATTTATACTAAAGCTATGTGTCCACGATGGTCAGATATTGCAACGTTGTCATTTCTACCAATGTGCTATCAATGTACTGACATTGAAAAACTTTTAGCAAAAGGTAAATTGTCAGTTTACACGACTGTAAGAAAACTAACAATTTCATTTGCACACAAATGTCACACAATAAATTTATCTGTCAACCGACATTGTCAGTTTACACGGTTGTGAGATTGTTGTGTGTTTGTTTATTATTTATGTATATACAGAGTTGCATTTAGAAATAATTTCTATGACAATGCTGCCATTGGCAGATGCATAAACTTTCCACATATGACAATGAAAAGTGTTTGTCAATTGTCTTAAAACAATGACAATGACAAAATTGTGTGTTTACACGATTGTTAGATGTCTGAAAATGTTTTTGTCTTCCAATGTACTGAAAATGTTTTTTCTTACAACGTTGGAAGACTAAAATTTTAAGTTTACACGGTTGTTAGACATTTTCTGCAAATTTTTCTGACAACGTTGTAATATCTGACGATCTGGACACATAGCTTAACAGTAACGAATTTGAGTACGCAATTCAGTCTCAAATTCTGTGAATGGTTGTCCATCTTTTCGTGAGATTATGTTAAATTTGCACGACTCCATTGCTTCCGTTGCGGAAAGCAGTGTTAGTCAAACGTTCCCAAAACGTCTGCAAGATCCCGTTGAGTCGCTTCTTTACCCGTTCTGTTAGTGCCTAGTAAGGAACAACGTGCTGTATATATTGACACCGTCAGTCCCAATCAGCCATATAAAATGATGATGATGATGCTTCCGAGTCACAAATAAAGCAACATTTGAATGTCATCAATAAGATTGTCTTTAAAATGTTTTGCTGACGATATAAACAACATATCGTATGTGGTTTCTGTGACTGAAAACTGCATAAAAATAAAAAATCGGTTGTAAAATAACTTCATAAAATTATTACAAACAATTAAGATTAAATGTATTTAAATATTTTCAACAGCAGTTTTTGCGATCAGCCTCGTAATAAATGTGCAGAATGTGTCGATATACTGGTTACTGCTTTGACTTTCAGGAAAAATGAAGTAAAATTTAATAAAATAATTCTAAAAGATTTTCATATCCACTGTCTCTTCGCATCCACAAATATAGAAGAATTAAAATTGCTTTGTACGAGTATGTATGAATATGCTTACCTTTTTTATTTGTTTGTGTGTGTTGTCTGCTCATTCATGTATTAAATAATTAAAAGCCAAGAGTGTTTTAGCCAAGTTTTTTATGATTTGTTTTTCATATTTTGTTGAAGTATTTGTGTATTTTTTTGTAAAAACTTCCTTCACAAGTAGTAGCAACAGTCTGAAAATCAGCAGCAGGAATAATAAAAACCATAACAGCAGTAGTAGTTTTTAATAAGCTGCTGCAAAGTGTTTTGCGATTGTAAAATAATTGATTTTGAAGAAGCTTAAATCGGATTATAGCTGTTTTTCAATTGATTATGTTCTATATTATTGTGGGGATTTTATTTTTCACTTCCTTTGTTTTATTGTTGCCTGTCCTCTTAACAAATTTCTGACAAAAAAAAATGAGAAAAATGTTTATAAACAAACGAAAAGCCAACAAACTATGTAGCATGTTTGATAAGTAGTTGATATTAAATAAAATGTAAGAGCTTCTAGTCATGAATAGTTCATATTAGGGGTTTTGAAAATATGTTCACATAACAACATTGTCAGTTACAAAATATTCCTCCTACCAAAGTTTAGGACAAATTATACCAATTTTAAAAAAAATGAGCGCAGAGAAAAGCGCAAAGACACATTTTCATTGAATAAAAAATAATAAGGAAACTTTTTTAATTGGCACAACTTGCGTACTCAAGGTGGCTATTGTTTATCCAGTGGGTGAATGTATGGATAAGAAAGTTCAAAAAACAGGGAAAGCTTAGAGTTTAATGGAGTTATTAGATTAGATTAGTAATCGTACACGTCTTAAAGTTGTAATCATTTAAATAACTACCACCAATTCGAATTTTATAAGGACACTGAAATATTGATGTGATGTGTTTCATTTTGGTTGAATTTCGTTCCAATAACAATATTTACAAAAGTTTTATGAATATAGTCAGTCTCGGAAAATATTCACAAAATTCCTTAGTTCCATGTTTGTATGTGATTTATGTATATCTAAGTGGTTTTCGGAAGCAGGGCTTATATGGGGTCCATGGTAAAATATGAACCTATCGTCATGAAATCGACTTTTATAAGGGTTATTTGTCTCGAAGTTTAACCTTATAACGATTTTTATAGCGTATTTAACTGAATATGGACCGATTGAAACAAAATTTATTTTTACTTAAAGCTTATGTTTACTTAATTTTGTATGGATAATGCTTTTCTATCGACATTTATAACCTTAGGTCATTTTCCGGCAAGATATTTTTATTAGGGGCTATGAGAAATCTTTGATCGATTCTTACCATTCCCAAAAGGCTTGTTTGTAAAGAAAATTTTAAAACATTTCTGAATAATATCGATGTTGTTCCAAATGTTGGTCCATAAATATGGATCGGTTGAACCCATTTAGCTCATTTTGAATACCAAACAGCCCTGATTATCCCCAGATTTGGGAAAAATTTCAGTCTTTTAACTTTGTTTTTCTAGGTTCTATATCCTCACCTGAAATGCAAAACAACGGATCATCAAAAAAATGAAAATCGGGCTTTTAATTGATTATGATTCATTTGATAAAAATACACGTATCCAAAAAAAAATTATGCATCTGCATCAAAAAATAACGATTTTATAAAGAAAATTCAAAATAACGTATCATCACATTTGTAACAATTAAAAATTTTATTTTTCTAACAAAAGTTAATAAATATTGGTAAAAATATACAAAATGTGTTCTAATATGTATTGAAAATAATTACAATGAAAATGTGAAAATATCTAAGAAAAGTAAAAATTAAAGAGAAAATAGTAAATTAAGTCGGATGTGTGGATTGTAATATGAAGGTATTTCTGAGAGAAATGTTTGTGAGATAATGACTAGACAAATGCAAGCTAGATGTATTTCGAAATATTGTGAAAAAAGTTCAAAGCGGCATTTCCATTTCCAAAAAGTAATGGCAACATTTGCAAGACTTAAAAACTTTGATTCCAGCAGACTGTCACTTAGTTTATGATAAATACCCTAAATTTAAATTAAATAATAAGAACCAAATTTAAAAAAATTAAAAATTTTTTTTTTTTTAATTTTTATTTGAATGTTGTATATTGAATACTTTTACAAAATAACTTAAATTCAGATGACGACTATTCTCCACCATTCTCGCATCTTATGTTGGATATCTTGCAATCGTGCTTATTTTCTACCGTAGATTTGAACTCTTTAAAATATTGAAAAACTTCGGACTTATTCGACATCAAATATACTACTGTGAAATGTGAATAATCGCCAATAAACGTTAAGATATATCGATTTCCATTCCAAGAATTAGGGGTTATAGGACCACAAACATCACTATGGACGAGCTGTAAACAACGACTTGACTTCCGTTGAGAATTTGACTTGAAAGGATTTCTGCACTGTTTTCCTAAAACACACGATTCACAAAACAACTTGTTTCAACCTTTACTTAGCCAATACCATCTACCATAGATGACAGCTTTTGCACGTCAGAAACATTTAAGTGACCTAACCTTAGATGCCACAAATTTAGTTGATTTTTCTGAGCCACTAAACTTGTGTTAGCACTACCAGAAGAATATATAGCCACAATTTCTCATACCTTGTAAGCACGTAACACCATCTTTATAGAATTCAACTTTACCATTTTCAAATATTGTCTTGAAACCAGCTTCTTCCAATCGACGTATTGAAAATAGGTTACACTTAAGGTTTTTACATAATAATACGTCCTTTATTTCCCAATTCAAAAGTTTTCCATTAACTTTGACACTTCCATTAATTGTGCCTATCATTGATGCTTTTATACATACGTTATTCTTTTCTACATTAATAAAAATTTGATTATCAAGCCTTCTGAGATTTTCAAAGAAATGATCGTCTTTAGTCATGTGGTCAATTGCTCCTGAATCTAAAATCCATTTCATGGTAGAACTTATGGATGAACCTAAACCAACCTCCTCAGCAACAAAGCTAATACTAGTTTTTTCTATTTGAGCTGTATTACCATTATGTTTTGATTGATCATGCTTCCATTTAAAGCAATTCTTTTTCTTATGACCTTTCTTGCCACAATAATGACATTTAAATTTAAAAATAGCTTTCATGCCTAATTTTCTACTGGTTCGTGATTACAATAGTTTCTTCTTTTTCTATCTTCTTCCAATAGCCTGTTTTTAACAAATTCCATTTCTAATGTCTCGGGATTTAATGTTTCTATTGCTGTAATTACGGTATTAAATGAATCAGGCATTGTTAATAATAAATAGCATATAATATCAAGCTTTTCTAATTTTGCCCCTGAAACCACCAACTGTCTCACCAAACCATCAAATTTCAGGAAATGCGCCTCTAACTTTTCAGTTTCACCACATTTAATCGTAAGGAGCATTTTCCGCAAAAATAATTGACTTGAGACACTTTTATTTGCAAACACATTACCAAGAGAATTCAACACAGCATATGCAGTTTTACTATCCTTCACATATTCTAAATATGCATCCGCTATACGACGTATTATGATTGATTTACCCCCTGGTCCACGATGTCGAACGATAACGTTCGCTTAGATAAGACTTAAGACATAAACTTTTAATCGTATCTATTTTTTTTACTCAATCAAGTTTGTTTATTCCACAATCAAGTTTGTGTCTTAAGTCTTATCTAAGCAAACGGTTTCGTTCGACATCGTGGGCCAGGGAGTTAGCCTTTTTGTCATTTGCACGAATATCAGCAATCTTTACTGCGTCTGTCTCGTTTCATACAATATTCTCCACATCTTCTTCAATAAATTTTCGCAAACCATGTTCGTCTAAAACTATTTCCAAGCGAAACTTCCAGTTGTCAAAATTTCTACCATCAAACAATTGCACAGCAAAAATTCCTTCAGCCATGTCTGGGCCCATAACCAATTGAATATACAGATTTAGAAGGAAAATTTTTTATACAAAAGTTTATTAAAATATTAAAGACAACTATTGAACTATTGTTTATTGTATGACTACTTGATAACGAGTAAAGAAAAATTAGAAAGTGTATAACATAATTTGAAACATAAAATTCAAAGGTAAATTATTTAATTGTAATATACTATGTATTTAACATTTTTTAATATTTGAAATCTTTAAAACTGAGAGATCAATCAACAGGCACCTCCGCCATAAGCATAGTTTCAAGTCAACTGATCAAGTCAGTTAAAATGCAAAAATAATTTGGTTATGCCCTACACTTCAGGCTATCATGAAAAAATTTTTGAATTACATGTCGATATACTTTTTTGTAAATGGAAAATTCCAACAATAATTTTCACACAAGAACCCTAGTATAAATAATTTCATATAATTTTCAGATTTATAGCATAAATTTCTTTTTGTTCGTGTCTATTTGAAATCAAAATTAAATGTTTTTTTTTCGAAAATGTTTCGTTGTCATTGATAAAGAATATATTTTTTGTTATATGTATATCGTCACCAAAAATGCCAAAAGACGTAACCCTCATTATCATAATTTTACAGGAGAAGCAAAAAACGTTATAAAATGAAAACTGTTTAATTGAAAATCGCGATTTCTTCACATCTTGTCTTAAGATAGACGACAAACTTATTCTTATTTATTGTATTTTCGCCTTATGTTCCAGATTCAATCAAAAAACGGTTTTTAATTTTTTGAGGGTTACGTCTTTAGGCATTACAGGTGACGATATGCACATGTATTTGTGTGTGAATCTTTGCATATTAACGTTTGTATGTGTGAATGTAAACAAAAACTGCTGCGTACTAAAATCCTTGAAATTCTGTAATGATTACTGTGCAATTTCCCGCCCAGCTACATAGAAAATGTCGGCGTTTGGCATTTCTTAGCATCGTATCTGTTGTTGTCTCCTGCCTCCGCATTGACAAAAAAAAACACACATATACACTCGAACGTATGTATCTCCGGTGACAGTGATTTTTGTGGATGCTGCTGATTATCAGTGATGTGAGTGCGCTCCAATGACTTTTTTTTTGTCGCACGGGGACACATCAGCTCAGCAGGTAGGCAACACTGACAGTGATAACGAAGACGACAATGGCAATGGCAAGAACGTCATTGACTTTGTCATAATCTCGAGTGGCCTTTGTATCCACCGTAATCATAATCTTTGTCATTTTCATCATCGCCATCGCCATTCTCATACTCACGGTTGCTGTCGTCTCCTAAAGTACAGATAAAATGCGAATACAATGTGTTGGAAATAAAAACATAAACTTGGAAAATACTTGCTCGCTTGCTTTCTTCTCTACTTTTCTATCCGAAGGAGTGTGAGTTATAAGGACGAGTACGGTCGAGTATCAACAACATACTTTTACAACGAAATATTGCTACAGCGACAATCATGATGATGATGATGACGATGATGATGCATTCTTTTAGTGCTTTGCGCTCTGTTGAGTATTTGGATGCAGCAAAAGAATCATCTTGATTTCATTTTGTCTGTTTCGATATTTTCCTTTTTGTTTTTGTTGCCGTTGATTTTTATTCATAAATGGCCATATCATTGAGGGTTGTCTGAACGTACGTGTGAGATTTTGACTTTGGTTAATTAACGCTTCAATTCAATGTTGCTCGAATATATGTTTCCTATTATTCTTTTATTTTGTATTTTTAATTTTTACCCATTTTAGTTGTTTACGTTTTATTTTTAGATTTTTGGAATTTGCCAATCATCATGTTCGCTCGCCGTTTTAAGAATTGTCGCATGTGACGTCGCATCACGTTCGTATAACTATGTGGCATATGTATATTTATATACAGAAGTCAGTCAGTCCAGTTCGTCTGTCATTTTATGTGTTAACCTATGTTGAATGTATGTATGTTGTTTTTGCTGATTGTGATGCGGTTGTGAAATGCGTCAGTTAAATGGTGACGAATTTTCCCACAATTATGTATGTATATGGATGGGTTTTTTTGTTTTTTGGAAACTACAAGTTGTGACTTTTTCTTATTTTTCTATTTCGGTTTCTTCTATTATTCAAGTGCGTACATACATATAGGTTCATACATATTTTCTAATGAATGCAAATGCCCCATTGCAGCATGACCATGAAAGATTGTGTATTCATTTTATATTCAAAAAACATTATTGGGGGGTTCTTTTTATTTACACTTGAATGTGTACACACAGATACCTATGAAAATGAGATAGACATCTAAAAGTATGAATAAATACAATTAAAGTCATTCATCACACACAATGCATTGTGAGATGCGTTTTGTTAGTTAAATCCAAATTTTTGGAAAATTCTTAGATATTGTGATAATTACATGATCTTTTGTGTTGCACTCGAACTTGTGTTGTATTTTCAACGTGGAAATTATGACACGCACACATTTGGTGCATTCAATATGAGTCTCATGCATTATCTTGTGATTAGTGTCATATTCACTTTTAAATAAATAATTATTTATTTATGTATACAATTCAAGTTTTTATCTCTCTCATTAAACAAAAAGAAAACTTTAAACTTACACTTGAATGTTAGCTCTTGATTAGTTAATAAGCTGAAGATTTATCAGAAGGTGGGTTAAAGGTTTGGATTTTTGGGGGAAACATTTACAAGGGAAAATTTGTTTTTAAATTTTTAACTACTTTTTTAACAGTACAATATTATTTTAAAGTGTTGCTAAGTTTTATTAAAACAATTTCAGAATGTTTGAAAATGTGTGATTTTTGAAAAAATATTCAATAAAAATCTATAAGAAAATGTTCAGAAATGTTTAAAAATAAAATTAATATAGGCCAAAATATCTCGAAAACTTATGTCTTGGACTTATGTACAGGTAACCCTCCTACAGACGGCTTCCTATAAAACGATTTCGATCTTACACGAAAAAAAAATATTCATTCTAACACGACAAAATGGAATTGCAACTTTATCATGATTGAGTTGTTAAAATTGTACCAAAATAGTACAAAAGTACTAATTTCTATATCCCTGTTACGATCTAGTTTGATTTCGGTGATTCAGGAAAGTGTATGTCTGTCTACACAATTTTCGTATCCACCGAAAGTAAAATTTGGGGAATACCCGAAGTATCTTACATCGAGCTTCGTTGAAACACAAATCATTTATTATACATATGTATGTATGTATATACATACAGAGTCTCAAGTGTTAACAACGTTGTTGTGAATAAATTGATTTCTAATGAAAACAATGAATTTAAAGAAAATATTTAATTAAAAAAAATTATATTTTACACTGTCTCCTAGCCTCACATAACACGTTTTCCTACAACACGGCGTTTTCTAGCAACCTATCTACCGTGTTGTAGGAGGGTTACCTGTATTGCAAAGGAGGTATTTTGGCTATAGAGCAGTGATGGAAAATTCAATACTATTGTACTATTTTCAGTACTTTTTCACAACAAAAATACCACAGTACCCCCACATCATATTTAGTACTATTTGTTTGTTTTGCTTTGTTCCCTGTTTTGAAATCCAGCGTTACTATTACTATCATTTCTTATGTTGCGTACATTTTTGTAATTCTCATTTCTTGTTTGAGATTTTTTGTGTATCATATGAGTTTGAAAACTTCAAACATATTGATGAACGATCTACATATTAATGATATGGCATTAACACTAACAAAATGCAGGCATGCTCGTATGTTTATTATCTTAACCCACAACAAATAAAAATTTTTGAAACATATATTTTTACATAAAAATTAATTAATTTTTAGTTTGTTGTTATAATAGTTTTTTGTTTTATTAAACTGAATTAATTTTATTTTGGAATTATTTTTAAATGGATTTTTAATTTTATTTTTGAATAAAAATATGTTTCCTATAAAGTACCAACATTTTGAAAAAAGTACTCTTTTTGTTGACGGTCAGTACCATTTCAGTTTTTCATATTTCCATCATTGCTATAGAGTATATAGTATAGAGTATAGTGTCATTTGTCAGAGAGAGAGAAACCAGAGAGAACCAATCCTACTCAAATCGTATGATGTTTTTTTTTTTTTGTAATATTTAACAATTCAAATCAGCTTTACAATGTTACGGTTATAATGGCCAAAAAGGCGTTGTAATATTATTATCTCAATCACATACACCTGGCATTATTTGGTTAGCCACGAGGTCGAGATATCCCATTAACAACCATCCTGATACCAATAAATAATCAAATATTAAAAGACATTCTATAGACTTTTACAACCATCAGTATAGAACTCCGTGATATCAGCAGTAGTAGAATTCTCTTAGTCACGAATCCATATTTGGAATTATTGTAGAAAATTTCATATCAGCCTTCCGGTAGGAAGCATGCTCCACAGCATGAATATTTGAACACAAAAGAGGTGCTTAGTATTATCCGTATTTTTCAGTTTGATCCCTTTCCAATTCGGGGGAGTTATATTATCAAGCCTATATATCGTATTTATAGTACCAGTACGCTCCACTCGTTTAGAATACTGAATGCTGTCTCAGGTGGTAAAGTTAATTCTAAAATATAAATATAAAAATTTATATAAACTTAATCTAAAACACATTTTTGCATTGTTCATAGGATACACATGAATTATTAATTATTATTAAACCAGGAGTAGGTATTAAATAAACGTCCCTGTTTAATGAACCTATTTCACAAGATTATAAATGAGAATCAAAATTTTTATTGCTAATTTGATTACATATGTAAAAGATAAACATCTTCATTTTGAATAATAAAACTTCTGGGTATTTTAAAGATAACGTTTGAAAATTTTTAGAGCATGCATTCAATAAATGAGTTCAGTTTGAGCAAATTATTATTAAAAAAATATGTATAAAAACCTTTAATAGCAGTGTCAGAAAAAGCTTCTACAATTATAAAGGGCTGTATTGTTAAACGGGCTTTATTGTAAGACGTTTGTAATCGTTGATAGTCACCAAGCGCAAAACAAAGCTCTGCTGTGAATCTGCTACTGTTACATTCTTTCTGCGTATTCTACTTCCGCATTCAAATCAAGCTGGTGATGGTAGTACTGCGTTAAGCATTATTGTTTCTTAGGCCATAATTTACCATATTGGACCACTTGGGGAAGCAATGTAGCAGAACGGGAGGAATCACCAACAAAAATCATGTAATATTGAAATAATGGTAATTGCTTCTATTTACTGAAATATTAAAACATTATGCCTAAACCAAAGAAGGGTAAATAGGATTAGTGCAGATATTTGTAACGCCCAAAAATATTATTCCAACGCCCACCTTAAAGAATACCGATCGACTCAGAATTACTTTCTTGATTTACCGTTCGTCTGGCTGTCCTTATAAATCTTGTGCGCAAACTACAGTATACATGCAGTTTTGAAAATATTTCATTGTTTCATCTCGTTTTCCCGAACTTGGACTTTATCGGAAATATATAAATATGTAAACCACTCTAATATTAGAAACACTTTAGAAAAAATAAAAAAAAAATACTGTTTTGCTCATATTCTCGGCAACTTAGAATTTTAGTAAGTTAGTTAAAATAGATATCCCTTACAGAATGTATACAACGACATTTTATTTGGGTAAATATAAGTGATAGAAATAATGAAATTAAAATATTGTTATAATGAACAACAAATGAACCATTTTTTTAGGTATTCATTTATTCATTCATACAACCATCCATCCCTCACACATGGTCATCTTAAACTTTACTCTAGGCAAGGCTATGAGTCGGAACACAATCATGAATTAAATTATATAAAGATGAAGTTAAAGTACATGATGGATATGATGGAGATGATGATGATGAAAAATACAACAACATCAAATAAATAAAAATTTACACCTGGATTTTGAGTTGCGTAAATAAGGAAATTTACATTGAATTCAAAGTAAAACAAGTGTAAAAGATAAAAACAAAAATAATAAATAAAACCAACAACCAAAGAGAACAAAATAAAAACAATCTTTGAAAATCATAACTAAATAAACAAATGTTTGTATGAGGGAATGGTGCACTTGATAATAATGAGGTGTTGATATAGTTTACATGTGTAAATATGTATGTATGAATGCGCACAGTGAAGTCGATCTCAAAATAAATTTATATTCTTTATAGTGCATGTAAAAGTATGGTGTGATGCAGATTTACTTTCCAACCGAAGAGGTCTGCTTCCTTTGAAATATTACCACACAGGTGTCTTTTATCTTCAGTATACGATGGGGTCGTTAACGATCGTACTTAATTTTTACCTTATTTTTTTATTGTGGACTGTTAATATAATAATTACGACTTGGTTACAACTCTCAACTCTCGGTCGGCTAATGGAAATCGACCTCTGCGAATAAAATCCGTTGAGATAAATTCTTCAGCTCTCGTCGGCTAACTAAGACTGCAATCCGACTTATTAAGTGAACAACAATAGCTATGATCAGGGCTGCCAGATGAATTACGGAAAAAATCGTCAAAATCCCGATAAAAAGGAAACAAATCGTCATTTCGAATTTTAAAAATCGTCAAAAAATCGGAAAAATAAAAAGGCACTATTTCTAATAGTATTTTGAAGTTTTTATTTAAACGAAAACATAAAAATTCAAGTTTATATAGTCTTTTGTACAATACATAAATTTTAACTTTTTAAATAAGATATCTCAAAAAATATAATGTTAAACACAACTTGTGTAATATTTTTATAATATCTTAGTCCGCTTTCACACTTTTTTAAATTCTGACTCGTCAAGACAAGTTTTTTTTTTGATAAGAAGAGAAAAGAGAACAAAACTCTACTTCTTTCGAATTTCCCCGTTGAAGTTCATAAATTGTTTCCTCTAAAAATTTTAGTTTATAGAATTCTGCATTTAAAACTGCTTTTTATGTTTACAGATAAAATAAGTAATTTCTACCATTATTTGGAATTATTATACTTAAACTTAAAAATTGTCAAATATTAAGAAAACACTACTTAGTTTTGTTTTTAAAATATGTCATGTTCTTCTTAATATTTAAAATATTAAATGAGAAAAATAGTTGCTGTCTCAAAAAAAAAAAAGAGAGAACAAAAATATTAGTAGAACAAACAAATGATAGAAATGTTTAATAATTTAGAAAATCGTTACTTTCAATGAAAAAATCGTCAAATAGTCACTTTGCTATTCTTGAAAGAAAAAATCGTCAAAATTACTAAAAATCGTCAAATTTGGCAGCTATGGCTATGAGTGTAATCCGTATGATAAATTCTTCAGCTCTCGTCGGCTAACTAAGACATGACTAAAACTACAATCGGAGGAGATAAATACTTTGGCACACGCTAGGATACCTACGAGTAATGGTTTCAGCTACGGTATTAGTAAGATAAAATGTATATAATTAGTATTGCAAAATATAACATATGCTATGTTGATGAATTGATTTTTGTAACTACACTTTGCAATGGTATTAAAACTTTTTCACTTCCAAACATTTAGGAACCAAAATTTTCTCAGCTTTGCAAAACTTGATTAGTTCTTTTTGTGCTATTGTGTAGAAATAGGACTTTATTGGTAAAAAAAATCTCTGATTTTTATTGATATCAAAACAAATTTTGGAACAAGTAAGTTCAAGAAATGACACCTAAAAATATTGTGCGGATCGGTCGATAAATGAAAATACATGTGTCAGAAAAATATTGCGAGTCAGGGCTTCCATAGAAGGACTACTTCAGATAACAAATTAAAGAAAACTGCTTTTGTTGATATACTCGGTGTAGTAAAGTTTTTGATATCAGTATTCGCAGTGATACTTAATTTCAAAATAATCCAATATTATTAACCTAAAGAGCTTAATTATATCATTTATACTAATTTTCATTTGATTGAGATAATAATATTGCAATTTTGGCAAAAAAATTAACATAGCACTTTTGCATATTATAAAATAGAGTTCCACCACAAAATAAAAACTAGAAAAAACCTAATAATTGTAAGCGCTTTTTATGTCAACCGATTATTTTTACTGATTCTAACGAGTTGTATTACAATCCTAGATTTCAAAAAAAAAAATATACTTAGCACGTTTGTTCACTAAGGTAACGACTTAGCGCATTTTCCAGAATATTTGATAAAAAATCATATTTTAATTCGGAATCAGAAATAATTAAAAAAATAATTAATGTTGTTTCCAGAACTAATATTTACTTACACAAAATGGTTCTTAATTTTTTATCAACACTGTATGTATTGTCGTTGTACATTGCTGATATAGAGTATAAATTCTTTAAAAATTAATTTGTGCTTTTAATACTGCTTCATTCTATTACCAATATATTATCACAAAGGGAACCTGCGTAAACTTCTATATCTATTATAAACAATCAGGCATGTGATGGAAATCGAAAACGAAAAAGAATGAGTTTTAGAAGTCAATTTTTTCGTAATATTTCTGTATTGAAAAACTTTTATCACATAAAATACAAAGATATTGTGCTACTAAAGAAAATCTTAAAACAAAAATTTAAAAAATTGGATTATAAATGCTTTAAAATGTATTTGCAAAACTGATTCGTTTTCGATTTTGATTTCCATCACATGCCTGAATAATAATAATAATAAACAGTTTTTTACCTCTACTGAGAAGTTGTTAAAAACACGTGGACTATTTGTAGGCAAGTCCACAACACATTCAGATGAAAATTACACTCGTAAGTGTATGTGTAATTACACATTAAGTGGCAGCACTACCCTGAAGGAAACCTGGGGACAAGACACTTTTGTCTACTATTTTGGTAACGGTTTGGCGACATTGTCAACAGCATTGTCACAATGGTTATTATTATACAATTATTTTTTTTTTATTGTGAGCCCCGATAGACTAGGCGATAGTGTACCGGATTATCATTCATTGAAACTTTACAGGAGAAGGTAAAAACATAATAGAAACTGTAATATTCAACATGTAACTTTTTTTGTACAACTGCTTATAAAAGCGTTATTTTTTACACTATTGCAATAAATTTTTGTGAGGAGGTGTATTTGCTTTAAATGCATTGGAATCGCAAAAAAAAACAAATTTTGAAAAAATAGCGAGTTAGGGCCTTTCTACATGAGACCAACGATATATAACAGACATGTGTACCAACATAAAAGAAAAATGCGAAAATCGAACATACATAACTCACGAAATTTTAAAATAACGCTTATTTTTTGCTCAGAACTCGTACATTTTTAGGTGCAATGAAGAATTAATTTTTTGTTCCATATAAATTTGGTGCAGTCTAATTCGCATACACGTAAACAGACTGACATTTATCTTAGTATTGTTCATCTAACATCATGCATTTTTGATAAACATGATGATGATGAGATTTGAATATTTATTTTTTTCATTTTTATCTTTTCGCTTGTGTTTTATACCTATTTTATTTTATTCTCTGCTTTTCTTATTCATATCTTGTTATTCATGATAATGTGTATTTTCTAGTTGTTGTTTGTTATTTGTTGTTGTCATTTTCTTTCCTTTAGCAGATATAGAGAATACTTAACAAAAATAATAAGATTGTCATAAACACGTTACGCGTATATATAGATAGGAATATCCCAATTAACATTTCTCCCGATATATCGGAATTTTATGAAATAATTCCAAAACATAATCTTTTGCACAAATAAAATTATGAAAGTACATATTCGCAAATCATACAAATTGTTTAATTACTCGTCGTGTATAGGGGTCCCAATAAACATGTCGTTGGTTTAGTGAGCAAACTTAGCTCGTTTCCTCTACACTTTTTATTAAAATTTAGAGTTAATACAAAAAATTACAATAAGTTTTGTATTATTATCTCAGTCAATTAGCTTTGAATAAACTTGTTTGAATTTATTAGTTTATTTATATAATTTTAACCAAAAAACGCAAATCATAAATTTGTTAAATAAATATTTGATCATTTTGAAAATGTTTAGCGGGTTTGCAAAAGGATGTGTTTATATACATATTGTGAAAACGTAAACAACAAAGACAAATAATATAAGCCTAAATTCGCTCAACTCATTCTTGATTCTCTACAAAAAGAAAAATTAAAAAAAATTATTACTTGAATAAGAAATGAAAATAAGAACATAATAAATGAATTTACTATTTCATAAAATATATAAATAAATAAATAAGCAAACAAACACACAAAAAACTACTTGAAATAGACGAAAACACCATTCTGTTTGAGTTTTTTATACTATGATAAATACTTGCATACATATGTACAATGTGGCAACAACCAGGAACAAGTGGTGGGAGTGGGTGTCAGAACCTTGCCAAAAGGCACAAACACACATTTATACTGAAGTAAATATGCCACAATATTTAATACATTTACGCTTGACAACTCATACAAAAACATACACCACAGACAGTCATTGCAAAGTCATATGTACACACAACATACAAACAGCCAGTCAGTCAGTCAGTCAGTTAAAATACAGTTAAAAGGATGGAATAATATTAATGTCGATATGGTTTCACTTGTACCTATGTATATAAGTATGATGTGACTGACAAGTGCTCCGATTACAAGTACAAAATACACTTACGCAACACATAGAAAGAACTAAAAAAAATCTAAGCAACAGAAACAATTCAACACAAGAGCTGTCGTTATTTTATTTACTATTGGTTTTTTAAGCAATTTTTGCCCAGTCTCTTCCAAACAAAACCAATTTTATATTGAACTTTTTTATTTTAACAGTTTTTTTTAGCGCTGTGATGTATTTGAAAAATGTGGTCAATTTTTTTTTTTATAAATTCACAAAAATTAAAATTTTGGCATTTTTGTTGAAGGCATGATAAAGCCTCCAAGGAAGAACTTAGCGGGATCAAATTTTTCCCAAATATTCTTTGTTTAACACAATTTTTTGGCATTAAAATGGAAAAAATTTAGTCTAGTGAAACCTATGTATCCAGCAGAACAAAACTTTTCTTTAAATATATTACAAATAATATCATAGAATTTTCACATCTTACTCTTACAAAAGGACAAATTCTACTGAAAATGGCAAGAATCGGACCATTATATCTCCTAGTGTCTATACAAATGCCTTCTCGGAATATGAGGAATATGGTACATAAATACCTAAAAAAAAGCAAAGCTCAGCAAACATATGCAAGTTAAATAAACTGTATATCGGTCCATATTTGGTAATAGCTCCCATAAAAAGACTACTTTCGAAAATCTTAAACTTAAATGCGCATAAATCTGTTATAAAAATCGTTATCAGGTTAAAATTCGAGACAAATAATTTAACCTCACAAACGCTATTTGGAGCATTTCTCTTGTCATTGAAATTGTAGTGTGCATATTTTAATAGAATAGGAGACAGCTGAGAAAATGGCCGTCAGTTAAAAAAGTGTTTCCAACTTAAAGTTCTATACATCTGAAGAACACCCTATAGTATACTTAGCTTGTGCGTTTATGCGGTAAATGACAAAATTCATTTCAATTATTTTTTAGGTATAAGACATACTTGTATTTTTAACACAGATTGTGTAGGAAGTTTTCTATAAAATTTGTTGAATAAAATACTAAGTTTTCATAGCATTTAGCCGCTTTAGAATACTGCAAGCGAAATTTGTAATTCGTTATTTTTTATTTCTTTAGCAAATTTAAATTATATCTAAATTTACCTTAGTTCTTTTCGTTTTTAGTTTTTTTTTTTTCAATCATTTTTTACGTACATACATACATATGTCGCAATATTTGATAATTACTAATATGTAAATACAAATTTAATAAAGCCAGGGGCCAAATTACCGCATACGATATCGAGTAAAATTGATCGTAATTTTCTTATTTGAGATTATGGCATTAGATATCGAGCTAGAAATTTAGTACATTTTATAGTAATTTCGATATCGAAATTATTATTCGATACGATAGCTGATTTGATCACGAATGCGGTAATTTGGCCCCAGCTAAAATTTATATATGTATGTATCTGCAAAAAGGGTCAATTGATATTTACATTTGTAACATTTGGTAATGTCGGTAATAACAATTTTACTTTATGATAATATCGTGAGATTTATATATTTAGGATATTGCCATTTTATAGGAATTTATACCCATATTTCGTGTGAAAAAAGTGGCAAAGTTATGCAAAAACTTATTTTAGGAATTAAACAAAATACCAAACGAATACGATTTCAATAAATTAATCAATATATCAGAAATCTAACAATTTATGTAAGACAGTTTTTGTTGCGAAGCGAATAATAATAGGTCATATCTCCCATATAGCGCCCATTTCTGAAAAACGTGTTTATACATATATTAGGTGTAGGCTATTATATATATTGCAATCCAGCAGGGTTATTGGTATTTCCACGTAATAGTGGTATCAACTAGTTTTTCAGTCCGTAACCACTATCACCCAAAACAACAACATACATTGTTATTTTTTGACTTATAGCCGAATTCGGTAACAAGCTTGCATTTACACTGTGAAATGTGTAGTCTGCAACGTATATCAGTATCACATTCAATGAGTAGTTTCCAAGCCGGTCCACATATCGTTCCTCGTATAATGTAGGCGCATAAATTTTAATTTTTGTGCCATCCACGAAACCACAAACACTAGGGAATCATAATAAATTTTCCAGCAATACCACTGACGTTATCGGGCCACCGCATTAAGTTTTGAAATAAAACGCCTATTATAGAGTCGACAACTCTATGGATGGTTCTGCAAAGTGTTGATTTTGCAACACCATTTCCAATGCAAGCACTGCGCTGTGTATTGTAATCTTATTTTTCTCAATATATTTCTATATTACATTTCTCTAATAATATTTAAAATGAAATCAACTTGTATTTCATTTAAACAAACGCGCTCTTTAAAATTAAAGTTTTGTAGTCTCGCAAAATTAATTCGGTCTCTATAATTTCTTCTTATAACCACGTCTTCACTATCGTCTAAATGTTTCATATAATGCTCTTAAGGTAAAAAGAGTTTCTGGACAACTAAATATTAGAGCATCTTTAGTTTTTGTCGTTTTTTGAATTCTTTAGGGTTTTCATATTATTTTTTTGTTCTAAAATATTTTTAAATACATTGATTAATCAAATATGAAAATGCCGTAATTTATAAATACTCATAAGATTTTAAAAGTCACATCATAAAAAATACGTTTTTTCTTATAGAAACAATTTTTAGACAAACTATAATTGCACATAGCAAACCCGAATCTTTCAAGTTTTTTATGGTATCCTTCTATTATAGCAATTTTGAGTAATTACTACTCATTAAAGCTTTTTTAAACAACTTTCATTAATTTTACATTTTTAGAATACAAAAAATTTAATTTTCTTTTCGTTGTTGAAAACCCTAGAATTAATTTACTAATTTTAAAAGTGGCATAATTGAATAATTTATATAGTTACATCTTGTTAAACGGTATTTCGAATCTATTGCTTCATTATTTCGTCTTTAATATTTTAATATGACTTATTATTTTTTTGTAAAACTAATAAATACAAATAGAAGACCTTTTGTACATTGCAAACTTTATAAACCTAAAAAAGTAATACGAGTATATCCTGATTTTTATCTTATCTTTTAAAACAGAAGACTGGATTGATTCTATGATCCATAATTAAAATTACGTATCTCGACAACATATTAGAATTCTCAAAATATATATATATACAAATAAATTAAACAAAATTTAAGGTGTATGTCTCTATTACGAAAATTAACCTCAACTGTTACTAATTGTTTGTAGTAATCCTTATTATTAAAAGGTAAAGTTAGAACAATTTTACACAAAACTGCTTCTCCGACCAACTAATAAAACATGTACAAGAAATTTGTTTTGCGAAAATATACCGATAGACGTACATATCTGTTTCATATCGAGATAGCCCCTACCTGTTTTAATTTTTATCGATATATGTATGTATACAAATTATACAAATATTATACAAATGCAAATAAAATAAGATTCTATGTATAAATGTTTAATTTCAAATTAATTCAAATAAACATACTCGTATTACTCGTATATATGTGCAATACACTAGACCATTTATTTATACATAAAAAGAGCAATTTCATTCGAAATACATCCATACATACAAGTTTTATCACATCAAAGAGGATCTATAAAATACATATACATACATATATATGTATGTATATATGTATGTATGTATGCAGACGTACACAAGTGCTAAAATGAAATAAATCGACATAAGTCTAAGTCTAACTTTATACGAGTATTATTCTTATATTGTCACTGAGCTGCATAGAATTCGAATTATTGCGGCACATATGGTGCACATTTGCCAACAACATGAATTCAGAAGCAAACGGACAGGCAAACATTATACATATTTATGTATATACTACATACATTCATATACATACATATGAATGTTACATATTTGTATGTGAATATTTATGTACATATATGACTTGCTTAAAGATTCAATGAACGAATTCATATGCAGACATTTGACAGGAATGGCGACATCAACAACCACGGTAACAACATTCACCACCATCATGACTTTACTAACATCATACGAATTATTAAGTGTTTGGCTTTTTGCTTCCAATTACCTGTCAAACATTATCAGTCCAACTCAATGCAACAACTTGTTAAACTTCAAACATGTATGACAATACCGGTCTTATTGCAACTGCAACACGAACATGCAACTTGTAGCGATAAATGTTTTGTACCTTATACAACATGTAACCGTTTAAGAGAGTTAACAAATATCCGAATATTCACTTCGTTGGTATTCGAAATTACATCCAACATATTCAGCAAGTTTCGTGGAAGAATGTATCTCGAAAAGTAAGCAAAAAAAAAATGTTTACAGAACATGAAATATATTATTTGTATCTAGCAAATATAATGGCTGAATATGTTCCATTGTATTCATCTCTCGTCTTTAAAATCTCATTGGACTATGGGAATGTTGTATGCATCTGAGTCCCTTGACATTCTCTTCTCTCGCACCATTGGAATGTTGAATAATAAAGTTCTTTTTTCATTTTTGGCTCTTTTGGATTTTCGTATTTATTGTAAATGTTTTTCTTTCTAACATTTTAAAATTTAACAGCAGTTAGTTAGTAAAAAATATCCAAAACTAAATGACGTTTAGCGATGAATTATTTTGAAATACTCTACGGTCGGAAATTATGTTGAGCTTCTTGGAAAACTTTTTAGGGAAAATGTTTTATATGCATTAAAAATTATATTTCCTTCATGTTTTATAAACATTTTTATTAAGAGGTTTTATTTAGTGTGCTCGTTATTAGTAATTGAATCTATCTTGAATGTATATGCTGCATACACAGAAATTTACAATATTATACTTTTATTCTGTTTAAAATATTATTTTAATTTACAATTATTTGTGTCCAAGGAGATGTTTTTAGCATATTTAGTTTGTTTTTTTTTAACATAATATCTGCAGTTTTACAATAACGTAATTTAATGTTCAAACAAATGCAGTTACGGGCAGATATTATTAGGAACAACAATATTTAGAACAAGAACTTATCAGTAAAGTAAATAAGTGAAATAATTATCTGTTAATTGCGTACTTGAGGGCATGCGAATTCGGCGTTGTAAATAAATGGATACGATGCAGTGTTGCCATTTTAGGAATAAAGAAAAGCGTCAAGTGTATACTAAAAACGGGTAAAAAGGGTAAAAATTACAAAAAAAGGGTAAAAAGCGCCAAAAAAATTTAACAAAAATTTTGGTATCGTATTGTTTTGCAAATAAACCTAAAAAAAGATTAAAATTGGCAATAAAAAGGGTAGAATATACCAGCAGTAAACAAAAAATTTAAATAAAATAAAAATTCATAAAAAACAAAATATGTATACAGTTTTATTGAAAAACAATTTAATTTTCACAAAACAGATTTAATGAAATATTCAGACCTTTTATAAGTTTGATTTGAATTAATTTTTAAGTAAACACTTGAAGGTAATTTGTAATTGCAACAACAAACTTTTGGATGAGTTTAAAGAAAGTCGGTTTCTGATATTTGGTTTAAAAAAAATCATTAAACTATACGTTCTTTCGACTTCGGCATTTGAGTATGGAAAAGAAAGTATACGAATAACAAAGTCAGCTAGTTCATGAAAAGGATTTTCTTCCAAATAAGTTTTAAAATTGTAGACTTCAATCCAAAATTCATCAGTTATTTTTATTTATTAGAGACGAATCATCAATGAAGTTTTGCATGAAATCAATAATATCCGCTTCGCTATTTTTAAGAATATTGTCAACACTAAATAACGATAATTTTTAAGCAATATAAAATTTGAAGGAAGTCTACGTCTTAGTTCGAGTACGTGATATTTTGTAAATTCTATTAAATTGTTCAATTATTTTATAATCTCTGCAAGACTTTTCCAAATGACAGCCAAGATAACAAAATTCGTTAACGCTTTCATCTAAATTTCCTTCTAGATAATCAAAGTTTGTAATACTTTTAATCAGGTAATACAAATCGTTGTAAAGCTTGACATTGGCTGACTCGAAAGCTAGATTTACTTTTTGGACTTCTTCCAAAACTGCACCAAAAAAATAGAAAAAGCGTCAAAAAATACCCTTTTTTAAAAAAGGGTATTTGAAAAAAATAAAAGGGTAACAAGACCAAAAAAGCGTCATAAAATACCCGAAAAGCGTCAAAATGGCAACACTGATACGATGTACATAAAAACTTTTGTTGTTTTTGTTTGAGTTCAAAATAAGTTATACAAATTCTTGATTTTTATACATTTTTAACCAGAGAGTTTTCAACCTGGATTATTGGATACAAATACATATACTTTTTAAGCCCTTAATACCCACCACCAAAAAGAGTTTGCCATTCTGTTAGTAACACATCGAAATATTGGTCGTAGACCCAAAAAGTATATACTTACATACATATATTAAAATCCAACTAAAAATATTCATCCATTAGGTTATCTAATATTTACTAGAATTTAAATAAAATTTTGTTTTTAGAAAATATTTTTTTAACTGGATTTGTCATAATCTTGGAATTTGGTGACTGGTTCAGTATGCAAACCATTCAGCAATTTCACTATTTGCAAATGATGAAATTTCTGGCAATGCAAATATAGACATCTAAAATAATATTGGTTTAATTTTTATTTTCAAGATGTACTGGGAGTATAACATAAAAATGCTGCATTTTTTGATATTTTTAAGTTTTATTTTTAAACAGTTGTACAATATAAATCTATTCAAAGTATTGGACATTATTAGTTATGACCATATTTCTATCAAGACTTCCTAATTTCATAGATTCCACGTAAAATAACAGCTCGCCTTTTAAGGCCATGAACGAATCAATTAAATATCGGATACTCTATTCTGAATAAGTGTATCCCAGAGAGAGCGATCAATATAAATGGTAGTCGGACGGGGCCAGGTCTGAACTATAAGGCGTGTAGGCGACACTATATGTCTAGCACTATATTCTTGGTATTTTTCGAACAATGCTCACTTTGAATGATTCAGTTGAATTGTTACTGCTTCTTTGTGATGATCTGGCGAGATTCCAGCCTCGAATTAGTCTTAACATTACCATTCCAGAACCGAAAAAAACATATCTCGCAACTTTGTTGCTTACTCTTATCTTGTTGAAATGTTCAATAACTTTACTAAAGAAATTATATTTCTGAGGATGATTTTGTAAGCTGATAATTTAAAAGAAAACAGAAAAACTTATTTTATCGGCTCTAGCCAAAAATCTATCTTCAAAATTTTTACACGTTATTTTTACAATAAAAGGACAAGAAACCGTACAATTTTTTCCCGAAATATGGCTTAATGGTACATAAATGCCAATGAAATATCGCAGTATCTACATATATAAGGTATTTTTTACTATTTATGTATTTGGGCTAATCGTTGTTTATCCATAGTTTTCTTGATAAACTTATTATTTTTTTTTACTTTTTTTTGATCTCAACATTTTGGTTTGGTTACCTAGGTTTTTGTTGCCCAAGTAATAGGAGACTTGGCCCTCATTAATTCCACATTGAATATAACCATATCGGTGGTTTTTCACATTCAAAATTCATCAAAAATAAGTTTCATCTTAAAAGAAATCACAAAAAGTTGATGGATTTTCTGAATTTAGCTTTGTACATTTTTGGTCATATAAGGTCCACTTCCGAAAATCACTAAATACTACTCCTATATCTCTTAAAGATATTGGAAATATATTAAAATTCGAGTTCATATATCCCCATTTACAATATACAGTGAATTCGCAGAAACGTGAACTAATTTGTACCGAGGGTTTTCACGTTTTAGATTGAATTTTTTTCTATTTTAGTCTCTTATCTTTTATTTAATTTAAAATAAAATATGTACGTTATTTTTCACCTTTTTGTAGGTTCCTGCCATACTTTAACTACTCGTACATAGCTACCTACTATGGTTTGCAAAAGGGTTGTTAGGATACTGATTTCTAAATAATGTTATTGAATTCATCAGAAATAGAGGTTAGCTAAATTTAAACTACGATAATTATAAATTTGTTTATTTAGTTTTTATTGAAAAGCAGAAACTACAACTACAAAAGAAGCTACTTATTATACAACAAAAGTTGTTTTCAACAAAAAAACTACGAAATTCTTCTGCCGGAAATCCCAAAATTTTTAAAAAAGCTTAGGTAGTTCATGTTGCTGGATATTCACGCTTCTGCGAGTTCACTGTGTCTCTGTACCGAATATTAATAAATATCGTTATCAAGCCAACATTAAGTAGCACGATCACGAGATATCAATCATACTCTGGATTTTGTGAATATCGGTTCATAATAAAATCGTATAAATACACATAAATATCGATATAAAGATATAAATTAAAACAACTTAATGTTGAATAAATTTGTTTACTGCAATTATATGTAAATAACAGACTATCTGCCGTATTCATAAAAATAAAGTAGGTTTGAAGTGTGCTTTTAGACAAAATTTTCATAAAAATTTTTCTTAAAGTACATTTGAAGTCTACTTTAATTTTTTATGAATAAGGCCATATAACTTTCACATACGGCCTTGAAATAATCTGTTTGGTTTACAGATTATTTTTAAATCTTCCTAGATGTGGAAATTTGGAAGATTATAATTTTAAATACTCCAATCGTAATTAAAATTATAGAGGGTTGAAAATGAAATGGGGGAGGGGTTAATAATTTCTGTTCAACGTTATAATAATTTATTTATATTTAGGTATTTACCTTTTATACTTTGTTTACAGTTGTTGCGGTATGTTGTTTATATGTACCCAGCCAGCATTTCGTGAAAATTTTAAACAAAAATGAGTAACATATGACTCTTCTAGATGATTAAAACAATCGAATATGCGCTCATTATTTAGTCGTAAGTTACTCTCCAGTCGTGAGGAAACGGTACCCTGCAATGACTATTCCTACAGAATAGTTTATGATTTATGCTTTAAATCAGTTTTTACGAGTATTTGATATAACTTTTTACTTAATTTGGCAATCGTTTTGTGGTAATATTTGAAATCATTTTATGATCATATTTGAAATCATATACAATCATTTTTTGATTATATTTAAAACCATTTTCGCCCCAATTTTATAGTCAGATATTACTATAATTATAATTCATTTTATGATTGAATGTGAAATAATTTTAACATCAATTTTTTTTTTGTAATATTAATTTATTTCTATTCCATTTTAATTACATTTATTAAAGTTAATTAAATTTAAGTAAAAAAAAAGTTAAATAGAATTTAAGTTAAAAAAGCAAAACAGAAAATAAAAACTTAATGTATACAAACTATAACTAATTTTTACATTGGCGTTTACGTTTTTGCAGGCGCTCTTTAGCATGCACAAAGTGTTGTTGGAGAATTCCATTAATTTCTTTCGCTTCAGCTTTATACTTCTGGTGGCAAATATCTGTAACAAAACATATTAAATACAAAATCATATTGTTATTTAAATTCATATAAATCTTACTTATGACTATGGTTGTAATAAACAACTTCTCAGCGCTTGGTTTTTCGTTGGTTCCCTTCCAACTGAATTGAGAAGCCAATTCATCAGAAAATACTTTCCTTATGGAACTTCTAAGGAACTGCGTCTGTCCATCGCCACTAATATTTCCAATAAAATTTTTCTATGATAAAAAACAATCAAAAGAAAAAGTAACATAAAAATATGGGAAGGAATACATCGTTTCAATATACTTACAAAATCATCCAAGAATTCTTTGTCTTTCTCCTTAAATGAATATAAATTTTATTTCAACTTCTCAAATTTTCAACTTGATATAAGAGTCCCGGTATAACTGTTTTAATAAAACACAAACATCAGTTTTCAATCATATAATTACCAAAAAATGATAGCACCTGCACGTAGATCATATTTTAAACATATAATTAGTAAAAAATGATTTATATTTATTTATTTTTTTTAACCAAGAATACATTTTTGTTATTATCATTTTTTGGTCATCTAGTGTAATCTATAATGACTCAGAAAATTATTAAAAAAATATCTTCAGTTTTCAATCATAAAGAATAGTCATATTTGACTGTTTCTTTTGTTTAAATACATGAAAACTTAGTTTTCAATCACCGAAAGTAGTCAAAAATGAGCCAGTTAGATGACTGCTGAAAATTCAATCATCCAAATGCTGGCTGGGTAGGTATTTACATACTATGGATTGTTAAATGTAAATATATATGAAAGTGTATGTATAAATACAAGGAATTTGAGTTGAGTGTTGAGTAAGGATGAGTAAGGATACCGAATTGGATGTTGTTCAGCCTGTTGTTAACTGAAAAGTAAGTCTTTTTTAAATTATAAGTTCTAGTTTTAATATTGCAAGGAAATTTAGAACTTTCCAGTTACTATGTTGCTAGCAACCAGCGTTGCCAAATGTGCAGATTTATCTGTTTTTTGCAGTTTTTTGAAGTGCAAAACAGGCTTGCAGATTTTTACTCTAAAAAACAGTTTTTTTACATCAATGCAGATTTTTCAATTTTATTCGAATAAAACAAATTATTATTATTCCCACTCTATGTGGAATTCTGCGGACCAAAGATTTAAAAAAAAATTTCAATTGCACAAATTTAAATGAAGTATTATTCGTTATTTTTTACTGTTACCTCTGGCCCACGATGTCGAACGATAACGTTCGCTTAGATAAGACTTAAGACACAAACTTTTTATCGTATCTATTTTTTTTATTAAATCAAGTTTGTTTATTCCACAATCAAGTTTGTGTCTTAAGTCTTATCTAAGCGAACGTTATTGTTCGACATCGTGGGCCAGGGGGTTAATTTTATATACATATGTATATTTTATATCAAATATAAAAATTATATTTTGTTTTTTGTTTTCGATAATTTAAACATATACAAATATCATTTTTTTACATACCGCACACATTCTTCAAAAGTGACTCAATTCAAAATTTTAATTTTTCGGGTTTGTATCCTTAAACAACACACAACACACTTGTTTATCTATAAGAAAAAGTTCAAAGCATTTTGTTACAGTTAACAAGTTCTAAAAAAAGTTAAGTCTTTCTTTATATTTCATTTTGTATAAAGTTACAATTTAATTTATTTTTAGTTGCGTCATATAATAAAAATTTTGAATTGAGTCACTTTTGAAGAATGTGTACGATATTACTTAATTTTGTTTTGAAGGTGCAGATTTTTTTCGAAAAAACAGATTTTTTTTGGGAATTGTCAGATTTTGTAAAAAAAAAATATGGCAACACTGCTAGCAACATCAAATTGGTAATAGATATTAGCTTTTGTTAACAATTCATATATACATATATAATTCATTAATTATTGGGCTTGAATAAATAGTACATTAGGAATTCATAAATGGTACCATATAGTATACATATATAATTTTACAAAACTTTAATCTTAAATAATACAATTCTCAATTCTTAATACAATTTCATTACAAATTTCATACAATACTACAATATTTCAATTATTACTACAAATTCAATTATAAAATTCATTTATTATTTTATTATTTCCGAGTATCCCTATAGTACCTATAAAATTGTATTAATAACGGTATTGAGGTAAAATGCAACCACTTGTTTCCTTCACTTGTGGTTGTATAAAGAAAAACGTTAAGTCAATCGCATAAAATAACCAAATTTTATTAGTTTTATATACATATGACTGACGTTTGTGAAACATTTACATATATAAAACTGTAAAAAGCTTTAAAACTGAAAAGAACCTTCTATTTATTAAAGAAATAAATAATAAAAGTCCTTACATAAAATTTTCAATAATTCTGTTTAATGTCACAGATCCTCTTTCTTTGTTCATGTGCTTAATCCGTGCCGGAATTAAAAACAACAAGCAAACGTTGTCAAATTGGATCGTTTTGCACCATTTTTGTTGCTTTTTTAAATTTTTGGTGCGAAAAATTCTTAAGTAGGTATCTACCATTTCATTCAATACTTAAAATTTTTTTTACAATCAATTTTACAGGCCACAAATAATGACTGACGTTTATTCATAATGTACCAAATCATATGAAAAGTGTGAGGAAACATTTTACATATATAAAAATTGTAAACCTTTAAAACTGAAAGTATAGAACTTCTGTTTATTAAAGAAATATTTAAGGTTCTCTTACATGCATACATACAATTTTCAATAATTCTATTTGATGTCACAGAGCTGTTATGTCTTTGTTCATGTGCTTATCCGTGCCGACATTTAAAAAAAAAAAGTAATAACCTTGGTACTTACATATGTATGTACACAAATATACAATGCATGAACATTGTATGTGCACACAAAAAATATTATACTTTTTATTTAAAATTCAATATAAACATTTTAAATAAAAAAATCTAAAGTTGGTGCGTTTTTTCTTTATTTTGGTGCGCTGTGTACACATATTTAATCGTGGTGAGTAAAAAAATCGTGGTGAGGTTTTAGAAATTCACCACAAATTCCGTTATTCCCAATTTTTCAAAGGCATTGAAGATTTGTCTTCCTAAAAGTAGGCAATGTAATATTTATTATGCGTTGTCAATTCCGTATAGCATATACATTTGAGTATTTTTATTATTAATCGTTGATCTCTTTTTAAAAAGTTAAAAAAAGAAGAAATTAATTACAAAGGAATACAAACAAATTTGTTTAGTTTATTTTTTATTTTTGTTAAGCTTTTTATTTTTTATAAAAACACTGAACTGTTGAAGACTGTTATATTTATAATACAAAAATATTATATTTTTTATGTGAAATTATTTCAATAAACTTTTATTAAATAAAAAAGAAAATCTAAATTTGGGGCGATTTTTTTCAAATGGCGCGTTTTTTTCTCCATGTTGGTGCCTTTTGATATTTCGACATTCAGGTCATGACGGTCACATTTGACAAATATTTACTCAAAAAAGCGTAACCACTTGTTTTAGCACAAGTTTGTTTGACGTTGTTCACTCTTTACAAGAGTTTTGCAAGATCAAACAGCATCAAATAAATTAAAACTAAATATTTGTTGTGCTTTGGCATAAATTTTTTTTTTTTTTTTGCATGTAATTATTTATTGAATCTTCATATTTGAAATGACCATAAGTGTTCAAATCTTAATACTAAAAAGAAAATAATAAGTCCAGCTAGTGCTAGACAAAAATTTTTATGATACTAAAAAAATTTCACATCAACTGATCCAGTCATCTATTTTGCGCTTGAGTTAAAGCAAGGGTATCCCTCCTTCTCAACCGATTGTGGCCACTAAAGTTAAGGATGTCTCGTGCAAGGGGGTTTGGATGGTGTTCAAGTTTGCTGACATACTTTGACGCATATTTTGTAAATTCGACTTTTACTAATGGCACGCCTAGATCTTTGTGGATGCGAGAATCTTTAACATACCATGGTGCTGCAGTAATTATACGTAGAATTTTATTTTGACCCCTTTGAATTTTTTCAATGTTGGATGCTGAGGCAGTACCCCATAATTGAATTCCATAGCACCAGATTGGCTTTAGAATTGTATTGTACAACAAAAGTTTGCAATCCAATTTCAATGTAGAGTTTCTGCCGATTAGCCAATTAAGTTGCACTGCTTTTAATCTCATTTGTGTAAGTTTCGCTTCAATAAACGGCGGTCGAGGTGAATGCCGAGGTATTTGACTTCATTGTGTTGCGGGATAATTTGATTATTTATTCTGATGAACGAGATACATTTCTGTTCGTTAACCCTGATTTTCCAAAGCTCTAGCCAATTCTCTAGTTTATAAACATAATTCTGCAAATTCTGTGATGCAACTTGGTGGTCCTGATGGACGCTGAAAAAGGCTGTATCGTCTGCAAAAGTTGACGTATGGATTTTAGGGTCTGACGGCATGTCGGAGGCATATATCAAATATAAAGTAGGACCCAGTATGCTACCCTGTGGCACACCTGATTCAATTGGCTGAGCGGTACTTAAAAAATCACCTTCTTTGATTTTAAATTTGCGACCGTATAAATAACTTTCCATGAGTTTATGGGAGTTAGCAGGTAGAGTTAATTTTATTTTGTGCATTAAACCGTCATGCCAAACTTTGTCGAACGCTTGCGACACATCAATGAAAAGGGCGGAGCAGTATTTTTTGTCTTCAAACGACCCTCTTATCACATTTACCAATCTGTGTGTTTGCTCGATGGTGCTGTGTTTAGCTCTGAAGCCGAATTGATGATTAGGAATACATTCAGTGTCATTCAGAATTGGAGTCAATTTAGTCATTAACAATTTTTCAAACAGTTTTGAAATTGTCGGCAGTAGACTAATTGGCCTATATGACTCCACTTTGGTATGGTCCTTCCCTGGCTTAGGAATCATAGTGATCATAGACACCTTCCAATCTGCAGGATAGTATTCTAGGCGTAAAATAGCGTTGAAGATAAAGAGGATAATTCTTCTTGCTACACGAGGTAACTCCACAAGCATTTTATTGCTGATTTTATCCATACCTGGAGCCTTTCTAAGGTTCAGAGTACCAATAGCGTTTTGGACATCACGAAAGTTTAGTCTTAGAGGTACAGGAGGCCTTATAACAAGTGGTGGCAAATCGGATTCGTTATTATTTGAGTTGTTTATAGTAAACACATTTCTCAAATGATTTACAAATAATGTCCCTTTCTCGGAATCATTTCTAGCCCAGTCACCAGTCGGATTTCGCAAAGGAGGTTTTCCTCTTACTGGTCTTTTTAAACCTCTTGCCGCCCTCCATAACGAGTAGTCAGATTGTGGGGTACTATCAAGACCTTCCAAGTAAGATCTAAGTGAGGCCGTTCTTTGGGTTTCTAAGAAATGTCTTAGTATATCTCTGCATTCCCGTAGCCTAGCTTTCAGTTCAGGAGACCTGTGAATTTGCCACTCTCTTCTCATTCTTCTTTTTTCTGATAGGAGATGTTCGAGTTCAGAGAAATAAGTTCTGTTTGTCCTATTTCTACATTCAACGTGATAAGTGGAAGCGTGATGCACAGCTCGTCGAAGGTCCTCGGTAAAGTTGCCAATCGACTCATCAATATCGTCGGTAGTTCTCAACACAACATTTTCCGTGCAATGAGAACTTAAATACTTTTTGTATTTTATCCAACTTACTCGGGTCTTCGTCATGTTCATAAATGGAGAACCACACACTTGAGGGAAATGCATTGAAATGATAGTAGGAGAGTGATCTGAGGACAAGTCCAGTGAAGGATCCACTTGCATCCATTCTACAGGGATATTTTTCATTACCCCAAAGTCAATAACATCGGGAATCTTCCGTCGGTCCGTCGGCCAATAGGTGGGATGTCCACTTGAGAGTACATCTAAGCCCATTTTAGCAATGGTGTTGAAGAGTACGCGACCCTTTGGGGTTACCAGACGTGAACCCCAAAATGTGTGTTTGGCGTTAAAGTCACCAGCAACTAAAAATCTAGCTCCAAGGGATTTAAAGAAGTTATGGTATTGGTGTTCTTTTATTGAAAATCGAGGCGGAGAATAAATCGATGATAAAACAAATTTGTATTGACAGAATTCAATGCAAATGTTTGTTGCTTGGAGGTAATCCTCACTTATGTTATTCATTAGATAATGCTTTATTCTGTTCTTTATAAGAATTGCCGAACCTCCACAAGCTCTTCCGCGGGGGTCTTTAGTATCGTAGAACTCGTAGCCATTAATTTTGAAGTACCCTGTCGACGTCAAGTGAGTTTCAGCAATCATCATAACATCAATCTGCTTATCCATCAGGAAGTATTCCAGTTCATTTTTATGTTGGCGGAGGCCGTTCGCGTTCCAGAAACAAATTTTTAAATAAATCATTTCTTTAAAATGGCTTGCAAGATAGTGGATTGCATTTTCAGCATTTCCTGCATCATGGATGTCATGGTGGTCGTGAAAGTGTTCATAGTTTGGACAAGTGTCTGCAATGTTGTCTCTAGATTGTTGATATGCGGCTCAGAATATTGGGGTTTAGGTTCCTGCTCCAGACCTGGCATATTACATTTAACGACGTTTGCGTAAGAAACTTGTCTAGAACTTGGCGCGTTTACATGACTAGTGGACCGTAATACTTGAGGGAAATTGTCACTCGATGCTAAATTTGTCTGTTGAGGGCGATTAGGCAATACTGACGTCTTGTTGGTTCTTATGCCTTTCAAATGAGTGTAAATTGGACAACCTCTATAATTTGCGGTATGATTACCTCCGCAGTTACTGCATTTTTTGATTTTTGAGTCAGTTCTCGACTTATCGCATTGAGAAGTTGCATGTAGCTCCCCACACGCAACACAAACTGTCGGCAATTTACAATACGCCTTGGTGTGACCAAATTCTTGACACTGGACGGGTCCTTGACGCTTATGTGGTTCTTCCACGGTGATTCTACGATGCAGAAGGTACATCAGATTGTAGATGGGATGGGACTCATTTTTCTTTAAGACAACATCTCCAGGTTCCAATTCTACCCTGAACATGGGCTGAGGGATCTTTTCACGGTTTCTAATATTCACTACGCTCTTGATTTTGAACCCTTTGTCCATTAAACCGGTTTTTATCTCCGCGGGATCAACACATGGGTCTATACCCTTTAGAACGACTTGGAGTCCTTTTGCGCTTTTGAGCTGGTAGGTATAGAAATCCCTAGTCTCCCTTTCCAGCTGGTTGGACAAATTTCGAAAATCATCTTCCCTATTCACTTGTATCTTTGTCTCGCAGATATTTCCATGTTTCATTGAGGTTACGCTAAACATGTTTTCACCTATTACAGCAACAATTCCTTGTACCAATTTACTGGAAGTCGGCTCTCTCAGATAAATTGGTGGGGGCTTAAACGTCTTCTTCGGAAGTTCTGGCTCATCCGTCTGGAGGAGAGCAAACCTATTTTGATCATTACTCACGGTCTTAGGAGCTTTTGCATTTGATGACACTTGAGCAGACTTCGGGCTCCTCTGTCGCTTGAGAACGGTTATGTACTTATCCATACCTACTTGTTTTTTGGGTTTGACTGCACTATTTGATGAAGATGATGTTTTTTCATCTGTTGAAATCACAATATTGGGCGAACAGGAACGACGCCGTTCCACGGCTCTTGCAGTGAGAAAATTCTCCAAAGATTTTTTTATGGATTCTTCCTCAGAGATGCATCTAGTTTTTCTAGTCGAGCTAAGCTCTTTCTCAGAATTACATCTGAGAGGAACACTCATACAGTTTTTATGTGATGTTTAATGTTTATTTTTTTTTTTATATATATTTTAACCTATTACGATTTTTTTTTTCACTTTTTTGTTTAATTTCAACTTTTTACACTTTTTCACCTATTACGATTTTTTCACCGAAAATTCAGCCGCACTAAAAGTAACACGTCCGAACAGTTCGATGAGACGAGACTGAATGGCATAAATAAGAAAAGTTTTTTAAATAAATAAACGAGTTAAAATATATGTATGTTATTAGTGGTTACGTCTTTTTCGGCAAATATTTGACAAATGTGACCGTACCTTTAGACGACTTAAGGCCCAACTATAATATGCATATGCTAGCTTAAGCAAACGTGCGAACACATATAAATTGTATGTGGCAAACTATAATGTACTTAACGAAACTTTTCGTTAAGTTTTTCAACTGTCATTTGCTTAAGCAAAAAGCGAAACTGATCGCACATTCTGTACGGAATCAGCTGTTTGTTGTTGTTTGTTTGTGTTTTTAACAAAATGGAAAAAGAAGAAAATATATTTATTTTAAATTTAATAGAAAATGCGGAAAAAATAAGTGCCTTTACAATAAAAGGGACCCTTTTTATTTTAACAAAAATGTCTTTCTGTCGCGGTTATTTCTCTGACAGAAGAAGAGCGTCTTCTTCTTTTACAGTGTAGTTCACATATTTCTTTTAATGTGCGCAGGCCTTCAAGCGCTAACTTTAAAATTTTTATATTATTTAAATTTTTAAGTTTTTTCTCCATTTTTGCAACCACAATACGAAAATTAACAAAACATATGTAAACGTTTATTATTATTTACAATGTAGTGCTGCCACAGCTGTACATTTTAGTACTTTTGCCGATAAATTAAAAAAAAAGGAAAATTTATGCGTTTCTGGTACGAAGTTTTCTTTTAATTATAAGATAATATAATAATATTTATAAAATATAGACATTTAATGGGTTTTTGTTAAATAAAAAACATTTTTTTTAAACATAAATGAGCAACTGTGGACAAAAAGTTTCAAAGTCGTTGTAGCCACCTAAAAGTTAACTCTGAACTGGTTATGCATTTGACAGCCTTTTCGTTAACTTTTGCAATTTGCCTTAGCTAGCATATGCATATTATAGTTGGGCCTTTACATTAAAAAATAATTTATTTGTGATTTAGTTGTTATAATTATACATACATACAGTGCTGATATTCAGCCGGTTCGGACCGGTTCGCTCTAACCGGTTGTTAAAATTTTAAAAATTTTGCGAACCGGTTGTTGCATATTCACCCTTCTCGTGAATAAAAATTCCATATGAAATTTGGTAAGGTGATTATGTTTTTTGTTTTAACGGTTTTATATAATGTGTATTTATCAAGGTGATTAGTCTCGGCAACAAACACAATATTGTTCAGTTGTTCATTGTCCAAACGTACAAACAAATGATTTTATTTTGGTCATACATTGGATTCTTGGATGATGATGTTTTCGATAGCGTTTTCTTCAATCTTTTGAGAAAAAAATAAAGCAATTTTTTTTGACTTTTATTTTGCAAAATCAAAACTATTTTTATACCCTTCACCATCGTGAGAAGGGTATATATAAGTTTGTCATTCCGTGTGAAATTTCCACAATATAATTTTCCGACCCTATAAAGTATATATATTCTGGATCCTTATAGATAGCGAAGTCGATTAAGCCATGTCCGTCTGTCTGTCTGTCTGGATGTTGAAATCAGTTTTGTGAAGTCCCAAGATATGTTCGGGATCCAAACCTTCAATAATTCTGTCAGAAGTGCTTTCAAGAAGTTTGCTATTTAAAATCAGCAAAATCGGTTTAGGTCAACCAGAGTTATGAACCAATATGTGAGACCACCTCCATAAAAATTTGATATTTTTCGTCCATTTTATTGCAATATTTTGAAATATATTGAGATAATACCATGAAATTTTGTATACGTTGTTTGTACTATAAAAGAAGAAAGTGTGCGGAAAATAGTAAAAATCGGTCCATGATTTCTCATAGCCCCCATACAAATATATATATTCCCGAAATATGGCTTAATGATAAATAAATGCCTATAAAATTGGAATATCAAGACAAAATTCAGCAAAAATAAGTTTTATACAAAAAGAAATCACAAACCGAAATTTTTTTTTAGTTCGGTCCATATTTGACCATAGACCCCATATAAAGTCCACTTACAAAATTCACTTAAATACGCATAAAACAGATATAAATAATGTTAAACGGCTAAAATTTGACATAAATACTCTTTATAGGCAAATAAATTGTTGTACTAAATTTTATGGTGGTCGGCCCACAACTTGTCATAGCTCCCATACAAGGACCACATCTGAAAAAGACATTTTTCACTATATATATTGTATAAATATCGTTACCGACTCAAAACTTTGTACAGATCATGTACATATATACAAAAATCATTCCACACAATTTTGTTAATTTCGGTCTATTTTTAACCGTATGCCCCATATAAAGCCCTCTTCGGAAAATCCCTTTAATACTTATAAATCGCTTATAAATAAGGGTACCAATCCAAAATTTTACACGGGTCATTTACATACATGCCTAAATCTAACTGCTGGATTTTGAGAATATCGGCCCATATTTGACTATATCCCCCACATAAGGTCCACTACCGAAATCCACGTTAATACTAATATATATCTTAAATATACCGTTATTACGTTGAAATTCTACGTGAAATATCCCCACATGCATAAAAATAACTGTTCCAAAATTTAAGAAGATCGGCCCATAATTTGTCATACCTGCCATATAGAAGCATTTCCAAAAACAAATAAATTCGGGTCAAAAAATATTCTTTTCGGATTTAACCCATATTCGGTCCATATTTTATAATCATGATATATATCGTTGGAAAGGTATTTTTAATACCTTTTATTTAATGTATTACAAATTATCAGACACCCAGTAGTTCCCGAGATATAGGCCTATATATTTTCAACTTTAAGGGCCCGCCCCCTCGAAAATAGGCGTGGCCGCCAAAAAAAATTTTTTTTGCTGGTATCTCTTCTAAAATCCCTATTTGTTTTTTTTTTTAACAAAATTACTAAAACCGAATTGTACCCCTTTTTTATACTGTTTGTTTTTTATTCTCTGTTTGTTAAATTACACTGA
The DNA here is from genome assembly GCA_916048285.2 of Bellardia pandia. NCBI lineage: Eukaryota > Metazoa > Arthropoda > Insecta > Diptera > Calliphoridae > Bellardia > Bellardia pandia. The sequence goes on from OU696533.1 coordinate 70,190,455, forward strand.
AGATTAGTATGAACATCAGACAGACTCTGTAAGTTATGGTAAGAATTGGTAATTAAATCAATTAAAAATGGTAAAAATTAGACAACATTTCAAAATATTTAACATAAATTATGTTGGTCGTAAAATTGTGTTTCAAACAATATATCAAATACTAATAAAATTTGCACTAAGACTGAATAGAAAACACAGAATTAGGATATTCTAGTCTAGTGTAGTTTCTGTATTTCTTATTGCGCTTAGGTGAAGGGTATTTAAGATTCGGCACAGCCGAATATAGCACTCTTACTTGTTTTATTAAACAAAAGTTTATATCATTTCCTTCAAGAGGCTTGTGGTCTGTTACTGGGATGCGACTTTAAAATTTTCGCTATTTTTATCAAAATTTGGCAAAAATTTAATTTTTTTAAGCGAACCGGTTGTTAATTGTTTCGAATATCACCACTGCATACATATATACTACCAATCATAGATACATACATATGCACATTAGGGTGGCCCCAAAATAAAGTTGCGTATGTTCGCGACTAATATGAAAATCTGATTCATTCTAAGACTACTTTTCTCATTTTTTTTTGTCCTGGGGTCAATATTTGGTGAGCTGGATCAAAGGATAAAAAGGTCTTTTTTTTAGAGGTTTTTTGTTTTTTTTCACATTTCTTCCAAAGGAACTATTTTTTCCGTTTCTTAGCTTATACAATTTACGTCATTTTAATACCCATTACATTAACGAATTGAGTTAACAGAGATTGTCAGATAGGGAAGAAATTAGGTTTAAAAAAAAAAATAAAAATTGAACTAGATATAATTAAAAAAAAAACACTTTTTTAACTTTGGAACCATGTAACTTTTTATAGGTACGAGATAACTGCTTGCAACGTTTTCAATTTTATGCAAAAATTTATCTTTATATGTATCTGATATTTTAGAAAAATTTTTCGACACTCCGTAGGACCACAATATCTAAGAAACCCGAAAAAAAATCGAACAAAATTAAAAAAATAAATCTATATATCTCTTGAACTAATAGCGATAACTTACACATGAAGTTTTTGTAGATCTTCTTAAGGACTATTTATATTTTAAATTTTAGCTCATTCGGATCATACTCGTATATGAAAGTTTGGCTTTTTTTTAAATTTGAGCCCGAGGTGATCAAGATTGAGGGGCCACCACTTCTTCAAAGAAGCCGAAGAACTGTAAAATAATTCGAAAACATCTTTTCTGCAACCATGTGAAATTTCGTTACAATATATCCCGAGATACCATTTTCAATTATTTCCAAAAATAAACGTTTCTAAAACACCTGTGAATTGTAATGTAATCAGTTTTATAGACTTTTTTTACAAGTTAATAAATTTTACATTTATTATTTACAAGAAAACTATAAATTTGAATTGTGGGAACCATTATTTTCATATAAATTCTATATGATTAAATTTCTCTGTGTTCCTGGTATATAGTTAAAAAGGAAAATTATTTATAATATTCTCGGGAAATGCCGTTCTCTAAACTCTAATTAGAAGGTTTTTTTCAGTTATTAGGTAAACGATTAATGTTGATACTTTAGTTTTTTTGCAATTTTTGTCTCAATGTGATTCGTTATAAAAATAGTAATTTGTTTAAAAAATTGGAGTACAATCAAAGGAATCACAAAAAAGTATGCATTATACACAAAAGGTTCGTTATAACCTTGTACGACTGCAATAAAATAAAAATCTTTATTTGCAAATATTGTTTACGTACTTAGTCATAAATACACTTGTTTTTTTATTTTAAATATTCAATGGCTCTACATTGAATATTATTTAATTATAAAAATAGCATGTTACAAATAATTAAATTAATGAATTGGCAATATGTTTGCTTCTGTCTTTTCTCGAATAGTGTTCGTTCACACAAACAAATTTTATTCTAGTTTGTATAATTTGTATTTTTTTATCTCAATTGTATTATAATTGCTTTTATTGTGCTTTAACGACATGAGACAACAAAACCCATGATAATATCATGCAATTTTAAAAGTACTTAATTAAGAGAAAATGAACAAATATCCACAACTACAACTGACCAGCATGACTTTTTGAAAAGTATCAAAGGAACCTAATGATACTAATAAATCAAATTAAAATTCTGTTCAAAAAATATGTATCGACAAGATATTTTAAGTACTACTTTTTGCTGCTAAACATACACACATGTACTCGTACATATCGTCACCTAAAATGCTAAATAACGTATCATCACTTTTCACAATTTTACAGGAGAAGCAAAAAACGTTATAAAATGGAAAATATTGCATCTAGAAATAAAAATTTTTGTAGCTAAGCTTAAAAGAGGATATGAGAAAAATTCCAGAAGAAAACATAATATTTTTCAAAAACGTGTTGAAGTTATGTTTGTTACTGTTAAAAATGAATTAGAAACAAGAAAAAGTTTCTAAACGATTCAAAGTTTTATTAATGAATGACAAATAAAAATGTTCAATAGTTATATAAAATGCAAAACAACTATGATAATAATATTAATATAAATACAAAGTATGTTTTGTATCAGGTTTATAATATTATGAAGAGTAATATTTTCAACAGTTACGTTTTTTTGAATTTAAATTTTCTGAAACAAAATGACGTATCAGCAATGAACAAATCTTAATATGAAGTGGAAAAATGTGAAAAAAATCGAAAAGCGATTAAATAAGGTTCAATAAAAGGCAATGGAGTTGTTTGCTTTTGTTAATATTTCAATTTACTGTGTTTTATTGCATAAAATTCGGTTTAACTAAACAAAAAATGTAATTCATTTAAGGTTTTTTCTAAACACATTGTAGTTTACATACTAAGTAAATATGATAAAGGTAAAATTATTTAGTTTTTTATAAATAAGAATTAACTTTAGGAAATAGGTTATTATTTAATATAAAACTAAATGATGGTCTGCTGGAATCAAAGTTTTTAAGTCTTGCAAATGTTGCCATTTCTTTTTGGAAATGGAAATGCCGCTTTGAACTTTTCTCACAATATTTCGAAATACATCTAGCTTGCATTTGTCTAGGCATTATCTCACAAACATTTCTCTCAGAAATACCTTCATATTACAATCCACACATACGACTTAATTTACTATTTTCTCTTTAATTTTTACTTTTTTTAGATATTTTCACGTTTTCATTGTAATTATTTTCAATATTAGAACACATTTTGTATATTTTCACCAATATTTATTAACTTTTGTTAGAAAAATAAAATTTTTAATTGTTACAAATGTGATGATACGTTGTTTTGGTATATGAATATTGTGTACTTGCTGATACGTTCTTTTGAATTTTTTTTTATAAAATCGTTATTTTTTGACGCAAATGCATAATTTTTTTTTGGAGACGTGTATCTTTATCTAATGAATCAATCAATCAAAATTTTTTCCCGATTTTCATTTTTTTGATGATCCGTTGCTTTGCATTTCAGGTGACGATATGTATGTACATATGTATGTCTGTAGATATCCTTGTGTGTACAAGTACATGAAAAGTGCATACCGAAGGTATATCGATCAACTTAAAATCACTTTCTGAGTCGATTTAAAATTGTCTGTTAGTTTGCCTGGATATTATAATGAAATTTGGTACATGAAATTTATGTGGCTCAAGGACGTTTAGGATTGAATTTGGTTGAAGTCAGTTCTTTATTTCATCTAGCCGCCATACAAATGTCCTCCCGAAATAGGGGCTTATCGGTCATAAATGTTTGGTTTCTGCATGTATCAAAAGAAATTTCGCAACAAATAAATTATATATAGACCTACAAATTTTGTACAGAGCGATCCATAATCGATTATAGTTTCCATAACTTCCTAAAATACCTTTAACGAGCACAACTGTCCTGAAACTGTTGGTATCCAAATAATAATCAACACAAATATATTTTATATATACACAAATCATTCGGCAAAATTGTATGATGATCGGTTCATACCAACAGTATCCAAATAAGTAAGTTTCACATATACAGATCTAATGGCCCCTAACTTTATTACTGTTTTATAACTTAAAAAGAGATAAAATTTAAAACCTGTTTTTGCACATATACTGGATGTAGGGTATTTCATGATTGGGCTTGACCGACTATACTTTCTTACTTGTTGTATAGGTATATGTATACTTATAAGCTGCTTCATTATATTTTATTTATTTTTTATATCTTAAATTTGTTAAAGAAATTATATCTACTCAAATGTACACAAATACATATGTATATATTGTCTATTTATGGATGTACAATGTACATTGTACATACATATATATGTATATGGTCTTCTGCATAAGGACTTACCTTCATACTAACACAGTTATGTGTGTATTAGGGTGGCTTTTATTTTGCACTTTATGGGTTATCAATGCCTCTCAAGGTCTCCGGCACGTAAAAACAAAACCATCTGAGTTTTGGATCAAGTTGCCATACATATACCTATACATACAATACAAATATTTATTCTACTTTAACTCATTACAATTTAATACCAAAAACAATCATAAAATTCCATACATGTCTCAAATTCCAAATTTCAAATTTTCACAATATTTTTTAAGGAAATTTTAAAAAGTTGAATATTATTTTTTAGAGTAATTCCAAATAAGAATGAAAAATTCAAATTTTAAAGACTAGAGTCGTATAATGGGTTAGCGTGGGGACCCAAATTTCATTTCGAAGAAATTTTGTTTTTGGTCAAACTATTACTTAAAATTCTATTTTCTAATATATAATTTCAGATTTTTTGTTTGTGTTGCTTATTTACGATTTTGTAATTTTAATACAGTTTCTATTAGACCAATAATACTGGTAAACTCCATATTATTGTTCAATCAATTTGGTTAACCCTTTAAAGCACAAAACTATTTTCCGGTTAACAAATTCATACAAAAAGTGTAAATTTGTTTTAAAATTCTATATGAATGCTACCACATACTAATAAAAAAACAGTATATATTTGAAATTATTTCAGAAGTATTTCTAATTTCAAAGTAATATTATGGGTAAATATATCCAGTAAAAAGAATACTATTTTAGTTTATACAGTAAAACAATTTATATATATAAATACAAAAGAGTAACGTGACTGACTGAGTGATCATTCATCATTGCATTTAGTTCAAACCGCTAAAGATAGAAACTTGGAATTCAAGTAGTGGATTCCTCTTACATCATATAGATTCACTAAGAAGGGATTTTTGTATTCAGACGTTCAGGGGGATAAAACGGACAAAAATTAATAAAAATGGTAACTTTATGTTTCCAAAACTAATGAAGTAAGTTTACCTGCCATTAATCAAAAAATGGAAATTCGAAATGCAAGATTATCAAAACAGGTAAAAACAGTACGGAGAACCCTCTGTTACCCTTCGTATCTTCTAAATAAGTAAACACAGAAATTAAATTTAAAATGCATCCGGCTAAATTTAATAAAGAGAAGACATTTTTTCGGTACTTTTTTATAAAATTAATTTTATCAATAAAAATTACATGAAATATTATTTTCTAATACTGAGAATTAATACGAACATGTTGAAAAATTATTTTTACGGGGGCACAAAAAGTGACCAAAAAGGAGTAAAAAACAAGACATTTCTTATTATAATAGAAAATACATGTTTTAGCCTTTTTAAATTGAAGTTGAAAAGTTTTTGATTTACAGCTGTCATTGTTAATTCGGAATTGATTATGAAACCAAAAAAGTTTGTTCTTAATGCAATGTTGAACGTTTTCAATTTAACAAAAATATTTTTATTTTAGAGACAAATACAAATATCAAAAGTGTTTATTGTTCATTTAATGTGGTTTTTCATACTATCAAAGCTGCTCAATGTTGAATTAACGTGGTAAACCATAAAGTTGCTAAATTTTTATTTCAACAACGATTATCTTCGATTTTAAAATGCGACTTTTCTCTAGGTGTATATATTAAAATTAACGAGCTAATTTTAGATTTCAACCACTTAAAATATACCATTGGAAGCTCAGGTAGTAATTGGTAAAAAAGGGTCAATTTCAGATAACATAATTTTACATAACTTTTTGAAATTAATTTTGATTTTTATTATAAATGCTTCTATTTTATTTTTTTAATAAAGTTTGCGCCTCCACTGAGACTGAAACCCAGGTTGGTAATCTACAGTTCAGTAGACCAAACATGAATATTCATACTTAAGGTCTAACAACGTATCTTTGTTGGTACTTTTTTATATAAATTAATTTTCTCAATTAAAATTCCATGTATTATAATTTTCTAAAAGTACGTATTATTAAGAATTAATACGAACACTTTTGAAAATTATTCTTAAACGGAAGCAAAAATTAAAACTAACTAATAAATATAAAATTATCACAACGATAAAAACGGAATAATTTAGTACTCATATTATGTATACATTTCAGTCTTGAACGCAGGTTGTTCTTCTACAGTTCAGTGGACTACACTTGGTCTACCGGAATTTTTATTTCCAAGTTTAAAATATTTATTTCATTCTCATACAAAGTGTTTCATACAATTTACCATTAGCAGTAACCTTCATATGACGAATTTGATAATTCATACATTCGTATTTAAAATACAGTTAAAAAGGTTAATTTTTCATCGTTTACTCATAGATAGCATGATAATAAATTATTAAATAATTTTGAAAATTAAAAAAGAAAGTTTTCGGAAATCTAATGCTAAAGGGCTTAAATTATGTCATACGAATATGTTGTATGTACTTTTTAAAGTGCGGATGTAGATATCATACTCGATTCCAATGCTATTTATAACAAAATATCTAAATTTATATGTCCCTATAGAATCGAGTATGATATCTACATCCCCACTTTAAAAAGTGCATACAACATATGGGCTAATCCGAAAATTTTTAAACCAAAGGCAGAAATTTAAAGTTGCCCAAAATCCAAATGTTTGTTAATGGAATAATTAACAAACAGTCGTTTTAGTATTTAGCGTTTAGCAAAACTTTAATTTGTTTAATTTTCTTTTATTTAAGATAAAAATCATATTTGTAAGTTATCCAATATATATTTACAATTTGAACTAAAAATGTGTACACTGTGTGTAACGTCCCTAACGGAAAATATGGTTTTTTAAATTTAACAGAATGAATTTTAATAATTTTTATTTCCAAAGTAGCTTTATAAACAGAGTTTTTTCTGCACTTTAATCTGATGAAAAATAAGAAATACCTTTATTACACTTTTTTTTTTAAATATAAATGACAGTGTGTAACGTCCGTAACGGCATGAAAATACCCAAAAATTTTATTTTAATATTATGAGGTTTATATTGGATTTTCACCTGCTGAATCTGAATCTGGACTTAGAATTGTTCTAGGTTGCCGAGAATCCAAAAAACTTCACCTCAAAGTAACAAAAAGTGTGTTTAAATAACATGCGATCCCCCAATCTGCAACTTAAATTGAGATGAATTTCAAACTCTTCTGAAACCTAAAATAATTCCTGAAAATCAATAATTAGTAATTAATAGCCATGTTGTAAACCGCAACCGCCCATGCATGCAATGTTTACGTACTGGATTTTCCGTTAGAAATCTTTAAGAACTTCTTGCTTTGATTTCAAAATTTTGCCAAACTTCATTGCAATTAAATTATAAACGCGTGTGGTGACAAATATATTCGTATTAATTAAAATGAGTTCAAATGCAGACAGAACAACAAATTTGTTAAGCAAAAAGTTTGGCAACTAGTAAAACGGGGTCCCTTCGGCTCTACTTAAGTGTTCGCACGTAGTGAACTGCCAGGAAAAGCTCAAAATCTCATCTTAAAAAATGCTCGAGATTTTCACAAATTAGCAAAAAAAAAAATATATATAAATGTCGTTTTCCTAATTTAGGTTGGTAAAAATTATGTCAAAACTACATCTCACGAAATATCAAAAACATGGATAAATGTAAAAAATATTCCAGCTCTTAACCCTAATCCTGTATTTTGGGTAAATTTTGCCCAAACGCGTTTTCAACTCAGCATATCTGGCGTGTATTTAGTAGTATCGGTATGAAACTTCTTGACAATTGGTCTTTTATGTATATTTAGCAGCGCTGTTAAAATTTATATTGTGGCTCCACAAAAAGGCACCCCTATAAAAAAAGTAGCAAATCTTGTATTTTGGGCAAATTTTGCCCAATACAATTTTACTAGTTTTATTACTTTTTGTTACAAGTATTACATATTATTTCTACATGGGAATGATTTTTGCACACAAATAAGTTACAATTCATACATTTTGTATTATATTTAGTACTGTTAGACTTATTTTCACGTTGTTTTTTGTATTTTGGGGAATCCCCAACTTATGCACACTTGTTTTATCGCTCCAAAAACATTAGAAAGAGGGAAACATTCGACATTCATCAGTTCAGTTTTGTTTTTTTACGTGAGTAGTTGATGCTGTTGCAGTCGCGGATTGTGAATTGTATAAATCAATTTTTACAGCACGAAAAAAGGAAAAGAAAAAACGATGTCCAAAAGGGTATGTATAACAAGTAAAAAAATTATAGTCAGTCAAGACCAACCATTTGATACCCTATACCAGTTTTAGAGTTAGGTCTACATTTCTTCTTTTTTATGAGTTATAAAAATCAGCACAAGTTAAATATACACTGCTTCACAGAGTGGTATAGGGTATAAAAATGTGTCTATATTTTTCATGAAATGCCTATATTTATCAAATTCAATTAGTCGGAAGTGCTAACTCGACGCCAAATAGAAGAGCTGCTGAGTGAATCAGACAGTGAGGCTGAAGAGCATGAACTCGACCATGAAAGTTCGCGATAAGTTGGCACCTATAAGAGTTTTGTGGGACAAATGGGCTAATAATTTGAAGATTATGTATAAGCCAAACGAATGCGTGACAGTCGATGAGCAGCTAGGGGCATAACGTGGCAAATGTCCATTTAGGCAATATATTCCTTCGAAACCAGCGAAATACGGAATTAAAATTTGGGCATTATGCGACTCCAATACCAACTATGCCTGGTCTATGCAAGTGTATATCGGACGAAATCGTAATTGCGTTCCTGAAAAGAATCAAGGCATGCGAGTGGTACTCAAACTTGCAGAAGGACTAAAAGGCCGAAATTTAACTTGCGATAACTTTTTTACCTCATACGATCTTGCTGCTGAGCTTCTGAAAAAGAAAATGACTATAGTTAGGACTGTCCGAAAAAATAAGGTGTTTCTACCTCCACATATTTTGGGCATGAGAAAAAAAACCTGTCTTTTACTCAGAGTTCCTTTTTGAACATAAAAATAAAGTAACATTAGTAGCTTATGTTCCAAAGAAATATCGGTGCGTATATCTAATAAGTACATTACACCAAGACGCACAAATACACAATAACCAGTCAATAAAACCAGAAATAATAGAGTATTATAACCATACAAAGGCAGGGGTGGATACACTCGACCAACTGGTTGCCACATATACTTGTAAGCGGAAAACTAATAGGTGGCCTGTAGCTCTATTTGCAAATATGCTTGATGTATTCGCATGCAATGCTTTCGTTATTTGGACAGCAATAAATCCCGAGTGGAACAAATCAAAGCATTTTCGTCGCAGGCTTTTTTTTTGGAAGAACTGGGATTTGAGCTTTTGGAGGATGAAAAGCAGCAGCGTAAGACATAGCCATATGGTACTGTCGCAAGTAATCTACATCACCCGCAAAAAGAGAAAAATACATAAAGAGGCCGTTGTCACTTCTGTGAAAATAAGTCTAACAGTACTAAATATAATACAAAATGTATGAATTGTAGCTTATTTGTGTGCAAAAATCATTCCCATGTAGAAATAATATGTAATACTTGTAACAAAAAGTAATAAAACTAGTAAAATTGTATTGGGCAAAATTTGCCCAAAATACAAGATTCGTTCCTTTTTTTCTTTACAGGATGAGGGTTAAATCATATCATTATTTTTCGAGCTTTTCTAATGACAATACTATAAAAGTAGCTGGAACAGCTGCGTCTATTAAGCATAAGATACAATGTTAAACATTTAAATAAATAAATGAATATAAGCTAATACAAGAGTAATGAAATATTCTCTAATTTTTTTGTAACTAATAAATTAATAATCACAAGGTTAAAAATATGTTTAAATACATGAATGTTTTTTATATACACAATTTGGTTCAATGGAAAAAGTGTAACGTCCGTAACGTAACGTCCATAACAGACAAAAATTAAGATTTTTGTTTCACGGGACTACTTAGCCTTCTCTTCTAGCTAAAAAATGTGGAAATGCACATAAGCCTCAAAGTCGACTTCCATTTTATGTAACGTCCGTAACGGAACTTTAAGCTAGCATAACTTTTTTTCAAAAACAGTTAACCTTTAAGTTTAAAACAAGTTTTAAAGTACTCCCAAAGACCTGCATTTTGCAAACAATTTCATGAAAATATTCCAATGCGAACGCCAGCTGTGTCAATTTTAACAGGCAAATTTGCGTGCGAATGTAACGTCCGTATCGCAGGATTAGCCCATATGTAGTTACAAAATAATTAAAAGTAGGTTTTAAGTTTAAAGTTGTTTTTAAAAAGAACCGACTTTAGTGTTTGTCTTGGTTATGGCCCTATGTGGTAATGTTTGCTACCAGTTATATTTATGCATAATAACAGTACATAAAACCCAAGCCACATCATTACCATGTTTAAGTTTCTTGGATTAGGTGTATGTAAAACAGAGGTAGCTGTATCGGAAATTCGCATACACATGTGGAGTAATGTTAGCTTTACCATCACCATTATCATCAACATAATCCCAGCACACCATTCTAGGACCGATCCGAAAAAGGAGTCAGAAAAGAGTCCAATTAAAGAGCATTTTCGGAGCGCACCGAAAAAGAGTCCAACTAAAAAGTATTTTCGGGGCGAAAGAAAAATTTGCTTAAACAATTTATTTTTTTCCATTTTTATATATTTTATTTAAATGAATTCCATTTTATTTTTTTTTTTACTGTAAATACAATTTATTTAATTTTTTTCCATTTCTTATTTAGTTTGTAAATGAATTCCCTTTTTGTTTAAGTAAAAACAATTTACAAAAATGTATATAATTATTTCTGTCATAAAATTTTGAATTTTCTAGTCGTTCAGAAACTAATGGAATATAAGTTAAAGATTTAAAAATTTTAGGTTTAGATATTATATTTGTAGTATTATTTTTTGGTCTTTTACACTTTTGACAATACATAAATTTTTATTATGATATCAGTTTCATCATTACAAATAAAGAAAAAGTTCTCAGTGTTTTAGGTAAGAGGCATGTTTGTTGTCAATACTATTGAAATGGGAATACAGTATGTACGAAATGGATTTAACATAAGTACGACCCAAGAATGATAAAATAAAAATTACGCCATGCGCATGATTTCCCGTTATGTGACGTAGAAGGGCCATTATAAGGGTTAGCAACAATGTTTCATGTGTTAGAATTAAAATTTCTTGCGAAAAATTTATGTTTTATGAGAGTTCTAAAATAAAATCTGTTTAAAAAAGAAAAACAAACGAAAAAAAAACAACAAAAAATATAAACATGAAGAGTGCAGTGAGCAAATGCAAGCAAAACATGAGTAAAAAAAAAACAAGTGAGAAAAAATTTGCCAATAGAAACACAGAATGTGTGACGTCACAGGGCCAAAATGCGCAGAACATTTTAAAATTTTACGCGCATTGGCGTAATCTATATTTTATCATTCTTGAGTACGACAACGTACTTTTTCAACAAGCGCTCTTTCTAAGAGGCATTAGTGTTTAAATTTACTCAAGCTCTATTAAAGAAACAAGCAGAATCAACTTAAATCAAATTTAAACAGCGTCAACCATTTCAACCTTAAATTGCTGGACTATGAATATAATAATAAGAAGGCAGCTGAGAAAATGTGAGAAAAACTTAACACCATTTTATGATTTATGACACTTTGTCATTCAAAGCATTATTCAATTTTACCATTTTGTTTTTGTCTTTTGTTTATACCCAGCAAGCCATATGAGTCCGAAAAGAGTCTTTTCTGACACCTTTTTCGGAGCGTTTACGCTCTTTATGAGCCCAAAAAACAATCATAATTGCTCCGAAAACCTTCAGAAAAGAGGGTCATTACATTCGAAAATGGTCCGTCAGAAAGAGCTCTTAGATAATGTCAGAAAAGAGTCTTTTATGAGGGTTTTTTTTTGGCTCTTAAAGAGCTCTTAGATAATGCCAGAAAAGAGTCTTTTATGAGGTTTTTCGTGGGTTCTGTGTAATCTTGTGTTTATCATTCCTGTGTGGTACAGCTATGTTTTTTTTTTCTTCAAAGCACAAAAAGCAGGAGAACAACGCTTTGGTACACACATAATTAAGTGGAATTTCTGAGTCATACTGCGTGCCGACTCAGGACAAGCAAATTTTTCTTTCGCTCCGAAAATGCTCTTTAGTTGGACTCTTTTCTGACTCATTTTTTCGGAGCGCTCCGAAAATGCTCTTTTGTTTGACTCTTTTCTGACTCCTTTTTCGGAGCGCTCCTAAAATGGTATGCTGGGTATTTGCTTGTATGTATGTATGTGGTGTTATTGTTTGTATCGTATTATTTGTGTTTGTGTTGTTGTTATTAATTTTTATTTTCGTTTTCGATTTAACTTTATGCACCAATTAAGCTAATCAGCAAACTGATTACAGATACAACAAGTGTATAAACATTGTATCTATCAGTGTTATCAGTGTGAATGTATTAATGACCGAGTAATATACACATGTGTGCGGGTGTGTGTGTGCACATGTGTGGATGGATGGATGAATGTGTACATATACATATACATACTTACATGTTTATACATATGTAAATACATACATTTATGTAATAATAACTGTGAGAATTTGCCGTGTCACTTTCATGAGAATCTGACAAGTTTTTGCGATGAGACATGATTTGGCTAATTTTTTTAATTAAGCTGATTTGCTTCGAAAAACATTACAGCAGCGACCGCACTTATTGTGTATGATTCATTTATTGACCATTTGTTTGATTTGAATCTGTTATTTCAATTTGATGTAATAATTTTCGATCTGGTAAATTTTTCTATGTCAAGAAATAAAGAGTGAGAATATTGAAAAGCCACTACTAAATAAATTTATATTTTTATCACATCAGTTACTGTCATGATGTTGTAATGCCTTTTTTATTTTACTTTTAAACTTGATACAATTTCAGCTTCACTTGATAGCCAAAGAAACGGCACCATTTCCATTAAGGGTTTGCATTCGATAACAGTTGTTATCCTGAATCGGGAAAATTTATTGTTGTATAATATAATATTAGCAACAATATAATCCATCAGTTTGTTTAGCTGAGTTCTTGATGTTGATGTAGTGCTAATCAATCAATTTAATATCTGTTCATTAGAGTGATTCAAGAAGCCAAGCAGAAATTATTCTATAATCACCATGGATAACTAAAACGCAAAATATTAACAGAATGGTTAGTGTTCGTACTTGTTTATATAAGTTTGTCATTTCGTGTATAACACTGAGAAATATTCATCTGAGACCCAAATAAAGCATATTTGTACATATATTCTTGATCCTTATGGAATTCTAAGTCGATTGAGCTATGTCTGTCTGTCACACTCACGTCCAAAAGACGCAACCAAAATCAACAAAGTTTACAGAAACCCGTTTATAATTCTCCTAAGCAGTTTGGTATTGAAAATCAGCAATCAGCAAAATCGGTATAGTAGAACCAGAGTTATGGAGCAAAATGTGAGACAACCTGCATAAAAATTTTATATTTTTTAATATTTTTCTTCTATTTTTTTTTATATACAGGGTGGGCCAACTTGGACTGACTGATTTGAAATGCTTATAACTTTTGCATTTTTAATTTTTTTTAATTTTTTTTTTTGCAGATAATACAGAATTTTATAAAATTTCATAATGTCATCATACTCAGTGGAAGAACGTGTAAAAATTGTTGAATTTTATTATGCTTCCGGACGATCAATTGTTACAACACAAAGAAAATACCGTCAGCATTTTAATACTGCAGAGGCTCCCAGTGTAAACATGATAAGAAGCTTAATGACCCGTTTTGAGAATTTGGGTTCAGTGGGTAATGAACCACGAAGAAATGTTGTTCCTCCTGTTCGCACTGAACAAGCTATAGAAGCTGTACGAGAAAGTGTTCACACGGATGCAACTGTGTCTACTCGTCGACGAGCTACTCAATTGAACATCTCCAGAACATCGCTACGACGTATTCTAAAAGTTGATCTGAAGATGTTTCCATATAAAATTCAATTGGCCCAAGAATTATTGCCGAGGGATGCACCACAACGGCTACAATATGTTATAAGTTATAAGCAGTTCAAATCATTCAGTCAAACTTGGCCCACCCTGTATATTGCGGAAATTGCCATGACATTTCGTACACGTTATTTTTATGATAAAAGAAGAAAGTTTGAGGAAAATAGTAAAAATCGGTCCATGATTTCTTACAGACCCCATAAAATATCTTCCCGAAATATGGCTTAATGATAAAAAATGCTTGTAAAATTTGAATATTAATACAAAATTCGGCAAAAATAAGTGTCATGTAAAAAGAAATCGCAAAACAAAATTTTGTTTTGTTCGCTCCATGTTTGACCGTAGACCCCATATCGTATAAATCTGGTGCAAATATAGTTACCAGGTTAAAATTCGACACAAATAATTCCTATAGATATATAAATTGTTGTACTAAATTTAATGATGGTCGGTCCATAATTGGTCATAGCTCCCATATAAGAACCACATCCGAAAAAGTTATTAATCTTTGAAAATATCTTATATATAAAGGTGCCGACTCAAAATTGTATATATGTATATCATTTTCACAAAAATCATTCCACAAAATTTACATACATGCCAAAATCAAAACTGCTGAATTTTGAGAATATCGGTTCATATTCAAGTATATCCCCATATAAGGTCCACTTTCGAAATTCACTTTAATACTAATATTTATCTTAAATATACCGTTATTACGTTCAAATTCGATGTGAGATATCCTCATATGCATAAAGTTCACTGTTACAATATTTAAGAAGTTCGGCCCATGATTTGTCATAGCTCCCATATAAAGACCACTTCCGAAAATTACTGTAAAAGCTCTCTTAAAAACATCGATATTCAAATAATATTGAACACAAATATGTTTCGTATTAATACAAATCATTTGGTACAATTTTATGAAGATCAGTCCATAATTAGTCATAACTTTTATATTACTATCTCATACCATTATCCTCTTAAAAATGTTGGTATCCAAATAAAATTCAACACAAATAAGTCTCACATATACAGATATCATGACACCTAATTTTATAATGGTCGGTCCATAATTAGTCGAAAATCCTATATAAGACCCTCTCCGTAATATACTTTAACCTCTATTAATATTTTAAAAGTATTTATATCGAGTAAAGTTCAACATACATACATAATATTCATATTCACAGAAGCTATGGCACTAGATTTTTATATGATCGCTCCATAGTAGGTCATATCTTCCATATAGCGCCCATTAGACCCAGTATATGTTTTATAAATATACTGGATGTAGGGTATTATATTGACGGGCTTGACTTACTATACTTTCTTACTTTTTTAATAAGAAACTGATCTTAAAATTGCGAATTGTGAATTTTTGAACTTAAAATAGTCATTGGTGCTTTATCCCAGCAAAAGCTTTACGTAGGATCTTAATTTTAATGACTTCTAGAATCCATTATTTCGTAGTTTTATTCGTCTCTTTCTGAACTACTAATTATGTAGATTTAAAGAAGTTATTATTATAACATTTTGTTGCAATCAACCTACAACTAGCATAAAATTAAGTTTTTAATTTTATCGGATTATTTTGGGACATCTCGAACGAAAATTAATACATTTTTCTAATTAATTTGTAATTAGTTCGGTTGACAATTTCCTTTTACTTATTAACTTAATTTGTAAGTGATGTTTTTTCTGGATAATAGCTATAGAGATTTGATTTTTTATACCCACTAACCAACCACATAATTGAATTTTATTTCGACAATAAATTAATATAAACAAAATTAAAATAATTTTTCTATGTTTCTTTATTTTTTCAATTACCTTAAGTCTAGAAAATTCAATTGAAAATATCGTCCTTATATTTTTCCAAGCAAATTAACACATTCCATTAAATTTATGCAGTTAACTTATTATATATTATATACTCTGAAAAGGAAAGAATTCTAAAACCAAATACGCACAGCCTGTCTTATGAATGTACGATATGGCATAGTGTGGTCTTAAAGAGATGCAATTTTTCCCAAATATTATTTTTGATTAATGTTTGGTATTGTAATAAAACAAGCAATGGTTTTGTATGAGTAATTTTCCCCCATTTTTTTATTTTATTTTTCAAAATGGAGTTTTTTTATTTTTCCTCAAAAGAAACCTTAGACCATTTCCTTTAAGAGCTTTGTGGTCACTTAATGGGATGCAAGTGGGGTATCTATTAAAAAAAATTTCCAACTCAAAGAAGAAAGTGTTTCAATTTTTACCATATGCACTATTTTAATTCTTTTTCTATTTGTTACTTATATGTAATACTAAATACGAATAATAATAATAAATAATTTAGTAAAATTAATATATAAATGAAAATGATACATGTGCCAAATATTGAAAAATCCTATTCTTGAGTTAAAAAATAATTTTTTTGATAGATATCCCACTCGCATCCCATTAAGCGATTATAAAGGCCTTAAAGTAAATTGTATAAGCTTTCTTTTGAGAAAAAAAGGGCCCAAATTGAACAAAAATTAACAAAACAAGTTTTTAAAATTACAAAAAAATATTTTTGAAATGATTGAAGAAATAGCTATTTAAAGTCATTTGGACAATATTTGCTAGGACCAATAGGTGAAAAGTAACACTCATTTTAAAAAAACCCTGTATGACCAAAATTTACCAAAATGTCCAACTTTGACCCCTCTAACTCCAGCATTTCTGGACTGATAGAGCTCAAAATTTGTCTCTGGCCTACTATCCAATAGTACTAACCTTGGTGCAAATTTCATTCAAATCAGAAGGCATCGTTTTTTTTAAATTGGGTCACTTGACGTGAAATTCACCATATACATAAATTTTTTTAATGCTTTGAATGATACGTTGCAAATATTCCTATACGATTTTAAGCACATGCAGATATCAGATAAAGTCTTTAATATACATATATGTACATAAGTCAAATTTTAAACCAGAGATTAACAAAATACCTCCAAGTAACAAATGTATGTATGTGACATTAAGCAAGAAAGTTAATCAGTAATCATGTCATTACTATGTTGTTGCAAGATTATTCCTAATAGATTGGTAAATGAAAAACATTTACAGAAACTCTACTCGCAATAGAGGCGTTAAAAAGAATCAACCAAAAATAATGTGGGGACATTGAGTAAGTAACAAAATACAAATTTTACCAATTTGGCATTGCAGTTCAATTCGCATTTGAATGTAAACTAATTTTTTATTGATTTCACTGCAGTTCATTTCCAATCGTAACAATAGACGCGACACTTTTCGGGCACGTCCCTTAGGAGTTTTATTTCTGTATATTAACACATACATACATACATACTCGTACACAAATATACTCAGAAACACAAATATTTATGCATAAATACTAGGGTATCTAAATTATTTGACTTTTCCTTTGTTCTAATAAAACGAATAATTCGAATAAGAGATTTTAACTTGTTCAGATAATTCGATTACATATTTAAAATTAATCGAATTACTTGAATAATTTAAATCTATATATTTACATATATATTTGAAATATCTTTGTAAGTTTGTTTTTTTTTGTTCCGCACTTGTTTATCGAAATTCGGAACGTAGATATTTCTGTGTTTGAAAGCTTCAATAGACTATATTTTTTTAAGACTTGGACCAGGAAAATATAAAATTGGTAAAAACCGGTCAAATTGGTACCTTTGTTTCTTTAACAACCAATTCCAAACCGCTAACCAATTTTATTGAAATTTGGAATATACTCGAAAGCGTCAATAGACTTTATATTTTTTCCAGACTTTGACCAGGAAGTCATAAAAACAGGGAATAACCGGCAAAATTTTAATATTTTGTTTTTAAATAATGATTAACTTTGTTTAGAATCAACAAAATAGGAATTTTGTTAATACAAAAAAGAGAAAATCGGTAAGCCCAAACGGCTAAACCGATTTTATTGAAATTTGAAACGTATATAGATCCATGCTTGAAAGCGTCAATAGGCTATGTCTTTTTCAAAACTTCATCATTCCTTATTTCTTATCTACGTCAAACTTCCAACCATATATATGATAGTCTTTGGAGATTGAAATGAATGATACATTTTAACAAGATCTTGTGACAATCTCCGAATGGGGTCGTGTGAATAGAGTCGCTTTTAATGCACGTAAGAGACAATGTTTTATGTTAACACAGATTCGCACGACAGATCATGTTCTTGATGTTCTAGGCACGAGCATCCGGTGTGATCTCCGCTGGACCAAATACATTTTTAAGGTGTCAAAAGAAGCATTCAAGTGCGTTGTTTTTTTAAACCAGTGTAGGAAATACTGCACTTCATCTGTACTCCTTCTATTTACACCACCTATATTCGACCGAAAATAGGATACAGCTCTCAAGTAGGGGCCGGTAATTATTTTATTTAAATTTGGTAAATAGATAATTTCTTTAGGAATAGGCCATATTTTGTATATTTTTATCTTAAATAATGATTGCATTTGTTATGAAGCAATAAGATTTTTATTTTATAAATGTGTATTAGAAAAGTACTTTCTATCTTCAAGTGATTGAAATCGGAAATTTTGTGTCTAATCGTAATAAATTATCTTCAGACTTGAAATTTTAAATATCGATTATTTAAAACTCAAAAAAGAACTTTCAGAAACATACATTTGGGAAATTTAAACGAAAGGGGTAAAATATTTGCATTTTGATACTTTTTTGGTACCTTTTGTGTTCATTATTTTAAGAAAACGAAATTTTTGCAATCACAAAAATATGTATTTGAGAAGTAATTTTTTCATTATACGACGCTTAGTGGCTAATAACGGGGAAAATGAAGATGCAAACTTATAATCTTATATATGGACTTTTATAACGAAATACAAGGTGGCCCAAAAGTAATCCTCCTATCAAAAAATGCTATAAATTTTGCGAGGCCTCAGTCAGTTCTGTTTTGACATTTGTGTAGTAAACACATGCGAAATACACGTTAATAAACAATGTTACGCTACACTGCTCCAGAACTGACATTAGGGGCCTCGCAAAATTTATAGCATTTTCTGATAGAAGGATTACTTTTGCGCCACCTTGTATAAGTTATGAAGCAACATATTCTCGTATTTGGTAAATCAAAAATTAAATTAAAGGACCAAAAAGCAAAAAAAAATAATTATTGGTACTTTTTAGGTACCTTTTTGTATACTTTGTTCTAAATCGATTAAAATTTTTAAATTCTTCGTATAATCGAACGATCATTATTCGATTGGACCCCCTAATTATTACACATACATACTTACTTACTAGTGTTAACGTATGTGTACATTAGATAGACTCGACTTTCTTATAATACAAAATTACACAGTTACATGTATCAGCTCAAAATTCAATTTTTTTCATTATACCCTATACCACCATAGTATACGAGTATGTCTGTAACGCCTATAAATATTAGTCAGAATCACTTCCCAAGTCGATATAAAGTCTGTCTTGATTTGCTCACAAACTTTGCATGGACAGCCATGTAAAGTACAGGTCCCAATTTTGAAGATATTTCAATAAAATTTTATACACAATATTTTTTCGGCAAAAGGACGGTTTAGATTGGCTGAAATCGGCCCATTATTTCACCTAGCCCCATACAAATGTCCTCATAGATCACCTCATAGATCAACATAGATCACCTAATCGCATCTACAAATTTTGTGCTCATCGTTCCATAATTGACCATAGCTTCCATATAAGGCTCACTTCTGAAAATTAAAGAATATAACTTACTTAAAATTTTTAATATCCAAACAATATCCAATACACATATGTTTCATATATACTCAAATCATTCGGCCAAAATTTATGATGATCGGTCTATAATTATTCAAAGCTCCCATACAAGATCTCCTGAGAAAATCCCTTTAACATGTATAAAACTTTAAAAGTATTTTAATCGAGAGAAATTGTTTGGACGATCGGTTCATAATAGATCATTCTATATAGTCGGGATTGACCGACTATAGTTTCTTACTTGTTTTTTAATGTATTTATGTTAAATCTGTTCCCGTTTGTTTTCAGAAGAGAAATACACCGCTTACATTTAAGGCTCAGTTAGCCGACTGTAATGGAATGTAACTGCAACAGTAAGAAACAGCTGATGGATATTGTTATGTGTAAAGTAACGCAACACCGTAATGTATGAATCTGTAAGAAATAGAATTTCCTTACATTTTTACGTCATTACACTACATTCCGTTACAGTCGGCTAACTGAGGCTTTATACATTTCGAGATTCCGTTTTAGATAATTATTTTCTTTTATTTTAAATTTTAATGCATGTTTATGATTTTTATGATCTCTTAATACACAAAGCTCTCCGCTGCTTAACCAAAATAAACAGCGTTGTCAATTTTGAAATTGCAAAACGCACCAAAATGGAGAAAAAAAAAAACGCAACAAGTTTATAATTTATTTTTTATTTTTTGATGATGTTTACGAGTAGATCTTGGACAATAAACATTGCTGATGAAGCCCTTGGCAGAGCAGAAAATGCATTTCAGTGTGCCATTTGTCTAAGAAAAATATAACGGACCCACCTATAACATTTTTTTTTCAACTAGTGCTTATTTCGTGAATGGTATCACTTAGCTCATCTTTTCAGAAGAAGCTAATTTTGATCTTGGCGGGTATGTAAACAAGCAAAATTGTCGCATATGGGGCATAAAAAACCCGCACGCATACATTGAAAAGCCGATGCACCTAAAACGAGTCACTGTTTGGTGCGGATTTTGGTCCAGAGGCATAATTGGGCCATTTTTCTTCGAAAATGAGCAAGGACTGGCCGTCAAAGTCAATGGCGATCGTCATCGGGCCATGTTGAATGAATTTCTGTTCACAAAAATTGAAGAGAAGGCTATTGGCAACATTTGGTTTCAACAGGACGGCGCTACGTGCCACACAGCCAAAGCTACACTTGATGTTTTGCGCCTGTTTGTGAAGATCCCATTATCAGCCTCAGAGCTGATGTCGTTTGGCCACCTAGGAGCTGCGATTTGACACCGTTGGACTATTATTTGTGGGGTGCCGTCAAAGATAAGTGTTACGCCGACAAGCCAGAGACAATTGACGCTTTAAAGGACAATATTCGTGAAGCCATTGGTGAAATACAGCTGCACACAATCGATAATGTGCTTAAAAATTGGACCGATCGTGTAGGCTACTGCATGGCCAGCCGAGGCAGCCATTTAAATGAAATTATTTTCCATTATTAACCGGAAGGATTGTACTTTCAAATAAAAAAAGAAATTTAAGAAAATATTCAATAGTTTTTTTTATAGCATTTTCAAAAAAAAATGTTATTTGGCGGACCCTTTAGTTTTCACAATGGTATTCTTCGAGTTATTAATTACGAATAAAAATGAACTCAAGCCTGAATTAAGAATTTTCTCTAATATATTTATTTTTTATTTGAAATGTTTATTGAATTAATTTTATATTTATTTAATTTAATAAATTCTATATAAAACTTTTTAAAAAGAAATCAACGATTATTAGTAAAAGTAATAATAGTAAAAGCCTTTTTTTAATAAACGAGATAATAAAGATAAAATAAGCATTTAACCACTCAAAATTTAACTCACAACATGTTATTTCGTGAATAATAAATAAACTGCAATTAAAAATTAGTAAAAAGAAAGATTTCATTACATATTCGGAAAAATTCAAAAACGTACCGAAATTTAAAAAAAGCGCACCGCTCACCAACTAAGGAATTTTTCGCGCAAAAAATTTAAAAAAAGCGCCAAAAATGGTGCTAAACGCATCAAGTTGACAACGCAGAATATAAATATAAACATGTTTGCTTGCCCGCCTCTGATGTAGATTCACCATAAGATCAGTTGGCAGTAAATATTAACAAAGTTATTTGTGTTTCAGTTATTTTCTTTGCATCTTCGAAAATCATGAAGCCTTTCGTTTTATAAAGAAGTAATTTTTTCCGGAACCTGTCTACTGTTGGTACGTACTCGCACATGCACACATAAATACAAAAAAAAACAAATTTTTTTGTACTGCATAGTTTGGGTAGTAATGTGTGCATTTCTTGCCCCTTCGCTGTGTAAATATTTGATATGCGTGATAAGTACACTTGGAATAAATAACTATTTGCTTTCAGAATTATTAGTAATTTTTGGAAGCGAGATTAAATAATAAAAACTTAAAAATTAGTTCAAATACTGTATATGTGCAAAATTTATGAATTTTGGCCTTTTTCGTGAGAAACCCAATACACTTGCAGTTTTTTACTAACACAATCATATTTTCGTTCAACTTGCAAGAGAATTTGCTTGTAAGCAAATTTTGGCACTTGCCGTAAGTAGAATGACAAATGAATAAACAGTGCTACCAGTGTTAAAATAAAAGTTATGTTTATAACAAATTTTCTAGGTTTTACAAAAAATTATAAAGAAAAAAGAACAAAACTATTACACAACACATATTAATAGTATTTTTAAATATAAATTTCATGCATTTATTAAAAAAAAAATTGTAAATTACAAATTTTTTCCGTATTTTTTTCTTTTGACAATACGGCAATACTGGGTCCATATGTGTTTGAATATTAACAGAATTTTATGAAAAAATTTTGTTTGAAGTTTCTTTGTTGACGACATTTAAAAAATGAACTTGTACTTGCTAGCCACTCAAACAAATATTGTTGTTTTTCGGTATTTTTCGTAGATAATATGTATACTCAACTTGCTAGTAATTACTTGCATGTGGCAACGGGGGGTTAGACTATGACCTCCTTATTCAGAAACGATTATTAAATTTAACAAACGTTTATTAAGGCAAATTTTATATGGAAATCTGTCTTAGTAAACGTTTGTTAAATTTAATAATCGTTTCTGAATAAGGGGGTGAGTGTTTTGTATACTTATGTACATACATAGTTTTAAAACTGATTTTTGTTTCATGCTACCTAATCGAGAGCTTAATTATTGAAGCTATATATTCAAGTATTGGCTTATGGTGCCAGTTGTGAACATCATCTCTTTAAACAGAAAACATTAATTCACAATTTGATATGTTGCAAACGGAATGCATACATGTGTATCAATGTGTAGAACCAACAGTATTTATATTCTGGGCCCTTAAAAAAAGAATTCTGTCTATCCGTCTGTTGTAGACAGACGAGACAGCGGGAAACACTAAGGTGGATCCAATTTTCCCATAATATTCTTTGTTGGTCAAAATTTTTTGTGTGAAATCGGTCCATTAAAACCAAAGTTATGTGCCAAAATTTGAAACAAACTCCGAAAAAGTTTAAAATCTTTTTCTATT
The DNA here is from genome assembly GCA_916048285.2 of Bellardia pandia. Classification (NCBI taxonomy): domain Eukaryota; kingdom Metazoa; phylum Arthropoda; class Insecta; order Diptera; family Calliphoridae; genus Bellardia; species Bellardia pandia. The sequence goes on from OU696533.1 coordinate 70,214,108, forward strand.
TGTTTGAAATATATTGTAAATAATACCATGGAATTGTGCATGATAAATGAACAAGTTCTGCATTCAAATTTTTAACCGGAATATGACTCTATAATACAAGATTTAACAATCATAAATATCATGTTAAAGAAATTCCAACACCGTATTTTTCTTGAATCGGTCCATATTTGATTGTAGCCCCATGAGTATATAATTAAAATCAGTTTATAATCATGTGCAAATAATCCTTATGCATAAAATCGACGCACCAAATTTTATGCCGATCGGCTTATAATTGGTCATAGCTCCCATATAATACTTCCGGAAATCACTTTTGTACGCATAAACATACGTGGATAAATCAGATTTACACACGTACTTGTTAATTTTCGAATTGTAAATCCTCTGTTTTTTTTATTTTTACTTAAAATTGTCCATCGATTAATCTTAAAGAAATGTCGGCAAATAAGACTTTTTAATAAGCTATCATATCTGATTTTTCAGTCACTGATCATCAGAGAATCAACGAAACGAAGGAGTGTTGGATTTTGAGTGAGTATCGATGATTCAACTAGATTTTTGAGCAATAAAGCACTTTCCAGGGGGACGTTTGTACGGGATCAAGGTGTAATTTGACCTCGACTCAAATTAAAGACAAAAATGCAACTTGAACCGACTTGATAGAAGGAATTCATTTGATTCGCCCAGAAAATGATTCTAAGCCGATTATCCTTTCAAACATCTGCACAAACAAATATCTAATACCTTCATGTAATAGTGGTATGTACGAGGTCTGATCAAAAATAACCGTTATTTTAAAATTTCGTGAGTTACGTATGATCGATTGTTATATATGTTGGTAATATCAGCCATTTTGGATTGTCAGTTTGTTTTTGACAGATAAAAAGATTAGTCGTGTTTTGCTGTGCTCTTCGATTTTTTACTATTCGAAAAAAGTAGATTAAAGAAACTGTATTAAGTTTTGTGTAAAAAATTAAATTAAATGCGCAAGGACATTTTAAATGTTGACAGTGGCGTTTGGCGAGTCTACTATGAGCAGAACGCAAGTTAAATTGTGGTATAACCGCTTTAAGGAAGGCCGAGAGATGTCAATGACGATGCTCGTCCTGGTAGCCCGAGTACGTCAACAACCGATGAAAACATTAAAGCAGTGAAGTAAATGATTTTGGATAATCGTCGAATCACTATCAGAGAGATTGCTGATGATGTTGGCTCATGCCAAGCAATTTTTACGGATGTTTTAGGCATGAAACGTGCGGCAGCGAAGATTGTTCCAAAATTGCTAAACTTTGAGCAAACACTCAATTTGTCAGAAACGCATAGAATTGTAAAAAAAACAATCATGGATTTTGCACCATGATAACGCACCAGCACACACATCGATGCCTCAACCACCATATTCACCGGACTTGGCCCGGTTGACTTTTTCCTCTTCCCAAAACTACAGACACCGATGAAAGAAAATCGTTTTGCTGCGATTGACGAGATAAAAGAAAAATCGAAACAGAAGCTTTTGGCGATACCAAAAAACGCGTTTTAGAAGTGTTTCGCTGATTGGAAAAAACGTGTATTATATCTGAGGGGGATTACTTTGAAGGTGACAAGATAGTTATTGATGAATAAATAAATACTTTTTGAAACAATTTAATATAACGGTTAATTTTTGATCAGACCTCGTATAGTGTGTATTTATAAAAATTTCGTTATGTGTACTTTCATGTTCATCTATTGAATATGTATTTGACAAAGTATGTTTGGTGACTTAAACGACCAAAATCCTGCGAAATTGCCAAAAAATTTACAAAGCATTTTTTCCCATTCATCTGGCAAATTTCCACAAGTCACACAAGGTTTTAACGCCCATCATGACTGATGAACAATAAAAATGTTCTGCAATTATGGTTAAAACATTCTAGTTATAGTCCTACTCCTATAAATAAGAATATACGACTACATACATATGTACATACATGTTTATACTTTTATTTCTTACTAGTTTTTATTTATTTAAATATGCGTTGGTACCACACCAGTGTTGGTTTGTAAACTGTACTCCTGTTTTTAGATATTCAATATTCTGAGAAAAGTAAAAGTAATTTTCCAAAAATATAGAAATAATTGATAGCTGTGAATTGCTGGGCATCCTTAACAAAACAAAATTAAAATCTAAATGTGTTAAGTATTTATTTATTTAAAAATAAAATGTTCTCTTTATATCCATTTTCAATACATATGTATGTATGTATGTAATTTTTAATAACTAAGTTTCAAAAAAGTTGGTTTTTGGTAAACAAATTTTAAAATCGAAATTTTTTAAGCATATTTTTCAAAATTTGATTTACAAATATTTTTAGTAAAATATGAAACATATACAGAAATCAGAGAATAAATATGTAGATTAGTTAAAGGGAAACAAAAAATATCAATTTTTGAACATAGGTACTACAAAAAATAATTTTCGTTTTGGAAGAGATATTCAATTACAAATTTCAAAATTAATATGGAAGTTATAAGGCAATTCGAAACACGGATTTTATTATTCTAAACATCTGTATTAAATACACATACTTTGTTTAGGGAATAATAAAATGCCTTGAATCATTTTATTCAAAGCAATATTTTTCGAGTTAGGATTCTCTTGTTGCAAATACTCCTGTCAGCGGAATACTCTCACAAATTTAATAATACGAGTATAAACAAAAATTAATTTATAATGAAACATGAATAGATTAGGAATGATACAAAATAACAGCCTGGGGGGGGGGGATTATTGTGTATTTATATTCGAAGCGGAAAAGTTACGAATTCATAAAAATTGTATTGTGTACTACGATTTTCGTAAATTTGTTTACGAATACTTTATTTTTCGGGATTTTTATTTCTCTTACGGAAAACCAAAACATTATTTCATAAATGCAAAATTATGTAATACGAAAGCAAGTGTCAAAATCATTACTTGTGTTTGTAAACCGTTCGAATGTTATTTTGCTTGCGAATGCGAAGAAAAATTTTAAAATGTAAGTTAAAACAAGTAAGAAAGTATAGTCGGTCAAGCCCGACCATATAATACTCTACAGCATTATATGTATAAAAAAGATTTTCAGAAATGTGCGCTATATGGGAGATATGAACTATTATGGACCGATCATCCAAAAATTTAGTTTAGTTTATCTCGATATAAATACATTTAAAAGATTAATGGAGGTTAAAGTTGATTACGGGGAGGGTCTTATATCGACTAATTACGGGCCGACCATTATAAAATTAGGTGTCATCATTTCTGTATATTATTTGTGTCGAATTTTTTTTGAGTCCCAACATTTTTGAGTGAGTTATGCTCTTTAAAGTGATTTTCGGAAGTGGACCTTATATGGGAGCTACGACTAATTATGGACCGATCTGCACAAAATTTGTAGAGGTGATTTGTCTTCATTTACCACTCATTTGTGATGAAATTTGTTTGGTTCCTTGCATAATTCAAATATTTATGATCGGTAAACCCCAATTTCGGGAGGCCTTTTTTATGTGGGCCAGGTGTAATAATGGACCGATTTCCACCAGTTTCAATCCCATCCGTCCTTGTCCCGAAAAAATATTACTTACCAAAATTTATCAAACTATCTTCAAAATTGCGACCTGTACTCTGCGAACAAACTTTACATGGACAGCCAGCCAGACGGAAGGACGGACGGACGGACGGACAGCGTTAAATCAACTCCGAAAGTGATTCTGAGTCGATCGGTATACTTTAAGGTGGGTGTTGGACCAACATTTCTGGGCGTTACAAATATATGCACAAAAAAAAAATATTATATTTTCATTACATACACCATATATAAGTACAAATTGTTATAGACCTTCAAATGATACGATATTCTTAAAGGATATTTTATGGTATCAATTTTTATTTTTGACAAATTTATCATTTATATTTATCTATTAATACAATAATAAAGTACACAGTTTATCAATTGGCATGTTAAAATACTCTTGTACAACAGATATTGTTTCAATCAATTATTCCTTTATTTCTCTCGGGAAAGAAAAAACGTTCGAAGTTTAAATCAATTTGGAAAATGTGAGGCCCGGTTTAATATTCTGATTAAAATTACGTGGCGCTCTTAAGCATAATAAGAAATCAAGTCTCAGAATCTATCTGCTAAACTCTGACCACAACAAAATATAATATATAAAAATATCTAATCTCTATATCATATACACTCCAACTGAATAAATCAGGGCATTAGCTAGAGAACTCAAATCGAACACACTCTTATGTTACTCCGAAAATCAACAACGAAATTCAAACTACAATTCCACAAAGAATTCAGAGGTGACAATTTTGACGTTACAAAAAACCAAAATCAGATTCCTAGGGCAGTTTTCATAGAAAGAAAAATGTATATTACTCTTTGGCACCTAATCTATCGTGTGTTAAAGTGTATCGTTTAACGTTACATGCTGCAAAAATATAAACAAAAGGCAGATCTGAATGAAAGAGGTAAGTATAAACTTGATTATCTTCCGTCTTGTGGCACCTCTCTACAGTTTGTGATATTGTTTTGTTTATATTGTCTTGTATATCATAAACAATTGATAAAGTTTATCACGATGGAGTAATGTCCGAAATCACTATGCTATTGCCTGAAAATGTACATAGTAAGCCACTTAAAAATTGTATAATAAACCAATCTCCAAATATGATTAATAGATATGATCTTTAAACGTCGACAAATTTGCCTTAGGTTAGGTTAGCAGGCGGCCGTTTAGTACGGCCCAATTAGGTCCATATTGCTGGTCCGGACGTGTAGAGTGTAAGAAGGGTGAAAAGTGTGGAAGATATGAAAGAGAAACGTGCAGACCAAACCTAAAGACCGCATATACTCAGATGGATAGATTAGGCTACTGCAGCAAATTACTGCTTCTGATAAAAGCATCAATATCCTCCAACTTCAAAGCTGAGAATTCAGATAAGTCGTCGAAGGATGGTTGTCCCAGAAGAATGGTACGAGATCCACTCATTGCTGGGCATTGACATAAAAGATGAGAGACCGTTTCTTCCTCCTCTTTATTATTGCAACTCCTGCAAAAATCATTATAGGGTAAACCCAGTCGTCTTGCATGATTGTCAAATTTGCAGTGTCCTGTGATTACTGACACCAAATTGCTAAGTTGTGGTCGCTGTAACTTTAATAAATACAGCGTACGTTTCCTGTTTAATGTAGGCCAAATCAGTCGTGTGACTGTGTAGGTTTGTTCATTTCCCCACCTGGTTTGAGCTATTTCATAATAAAAGTTGCTGACTATTTGCTTACATTTCGAAAGCGGAATGCCAATGTAAATGTTGTCGTCTGGTAACATGCCACCTTTCTTTGCCAAGTCATCTGCGATACAATTACCTGTTATGTATCCATGTCCGCGCACCCATATGAGTGTAACTGTCGAATGTCTCGCCATCCTGTTTCAGGATGTCCGGCATTCCTGGACCAAGATTGATGTAGTATGTACACCTGTCAGAGACTTTATTGCAGCTTGACTGTCAGTGTATATACGTATTTTCCTTCCCGATATTCTGTAATAACTGATCCAATTAGCCGCTCGTTTTATTGCTGATATTTCAGACTGAAGGATGCTACATCCGTTTGGAATTCTGAAAGACATCCTGATTCCGAATTCCTGCATGTAGACCCCTCCGCCGACTCTCTCTCCTTTTTTGAGGCCATCCGTGTATATAGATAAGCTCGTAGTATCAAGGAGTAGACCCTCCAACAGTTCCATGTCGTCATGAATGGAGAAGCCGAAGCTTCGCAAGAAGGAGGGTCTAGAAGTGCGATAGTCAATGAGTTCAGGAAGACATTGTATGTTTCCCATGATGCTAGCATGCCCATAATGACTATGCTTCCAAGCGCCCGTTGCACTTAGTCTCACGGCAGTATTCATGGCTATATTCTTGGCCATTAGATTAACTAGAATTCAGTTTTTCCTTACTATTTTTAATTCTAATGCACATTTAGAAATTTGTATTTTCTAAATCTTGAGTATATGGCAGTTAATCTTAATTCAATTGAATTCTATTTGAACGTTAGAAGAGGTAATCGCAAACTTTTCAATACAAATGATCTTGAAAACTTTTATAATGAATGTTTGCACATTAAATAAAGAACTAGAAAGGCACAACGGTCTGTCATTTCCATTTAGAAGTGCATTTTATCAGTAGATTTCGAACAATAATTTTAGTTTGGAAAATTAAAAAGAGAAAATGCATTAGAAAACACACACGCATATAAATATATTTACATGCACGTTATTTATATAAATTTGACTTGCATTTGTGTTTGAAAAAGCTTTAAACGTAATTGTTTAAGCTTTATTTTTAGCACTGTTTGTGTATATACTCGTATGTGTAGAGTGTGTATCTGTTTTATCTATTATGGATGTTAATGCGGGTGTGCTGTTGTTGTTCGCGAAATTTCCAAACTTATGTTACTTTATCCGTAACAGATGCTTTGAATATATAAAGCTGGTATGGATGTGTGACTTCCAACTTTATAATTTTGTACAATATATTCCAGCATAGATGAACTGCAAAATGCAAGTAAAATATACATGAATACACGTACATATCGTTGCCTAAAACGCAATCGGGTCTAACTAACTAAAACTTCACAACACAATTTTTTTTTACTGATTATGGAATATTACATCAAAACTTGGGTTTGGGATATCCCGTACGGAAAGTTTCCATTCAGAAGACTATTTCGCACTATAAAGTCACACCGTATTTTTTCTCGCTTTGCACTAACTTCAAATAACGATTTTTGGAATTTGATATCAATATTGTTCATCGACTTTACATATTATTAGGTGAACCATTTTTTTTGGAAATAAGTAGGAGTTATAGATAGGATAGCTTTTTATAAAGGGTGCGAACATCTATGATTAGATGATATAATTTACTGAATTTTTCCTTTGTATATACATATTTTTTAAGAGAAATGGTTTTGTAATTTTTTATTTTTTTTAATACTTGTCACGTTTGCGTTTCAGTTTGTAAAGAAAATATAAAAATCTTGTTTTTTTATTACGTAAAGGTAGTAAGTAAATTTCATGTAATGTTTATTTTTTAAGCAAGTTTAAACAATGGTTTTATGTCACTTTTTTGACGAATACATTCGAAGCGAACTTGTCTTTTCTGTAGCTTCATATATTTAAAAAGAGAACATAAATTCAGCGTTGCCATTTTGACGCTTTTCGGGTATTTTTTGGTGCTTTACCCGAAATTTTATTATATACCCGCTTTTAAAAAGCAGGTATTAATAGCGCTTTTTACAATTTCTCACAGTGCATTTTAGTGTCTTTTAAGTAATCAAAATTGTTGGTACTGAGACATTTTACTAGTATATATTATTTAAACACGACTAATACTTTTTTAACCAACTGCGTATTATTAACATTTCTGTTTTAAGTAGTATTCGCAAACGCTTCTAGAATTCTTTCAGGCATCTATTTTTTTTAATCCGTACAAAAACTTTTATTGTTAATTTGTTAAACAGTAATTTTACTTTTATTCGCGCGCGTACATTACTCTTTTGTGCAAAAATATAGGAAAGCCTGATAGAATGATACAGCATTCAAAAGGTGGCTTAGACCAGCATTTGTTGTAATTGTGAAATTAAAGGCCAAATAGTGATATACTGCGTCATAGTCATGAAAAACAATAGATTCGTGTAAAAGTTTTACATTGAAACCTATGCTGTATTTTGACCAACCAGAGCCAAAACAAAGTCAAAAAGCTAAAGGTTCTCTTTGCTTCTATGCAGCAGTGCATACATCTTTTTCAAGTATTGACCATTATTCTGATATTTGCATAGACATTTTGTTTTGAATGCCAAAGACGCACAATTTAAGTTGCACAAAACAAAGTGCTCAAATATAACAACAAATATGTATGTAAGTGTATGTAGCTTCATATTTTGTCGAAAATATTCTTGATATGTTAGACGATATTAAAGGCGTTCCATTCACTCTGATATTAGACGAAGTGATAGATATTTCAGTTGGTAAGCTACTAGGCGTTGTCATTCGTTGTATTGGTTTGAAACGTATTTTAAACACTTAGTTGCCATTGGAACAGATAATCGGTTTGTGCCGAAAAATTAAAGAAAAGTTCAATCTTCCAAATATGGTATTAGTTACATGTGTTTGCCACTTCATTCTTAATATATCGTTATTTTTTATGTGCACTTATGTATTTATATATGTGTTATGTATCTTTATGTTTTATGTAATTTGTTAAAATGGATTCTACGTTTGTTTTTCTCCTTATCTTATTTTAATAAAAATCAATCGATCTCAAACAAAAAATAAAAACTTATTTGTTAACTTTTCGTTATAAAAACTTCAAAAATAAGAAATATTAATCTTGGTGCTTTTTTACCCGAAATTTTGTTAATTTTTACCCTATTTTTATGTGATCACAGTTAATGATGTAAGAGTTGGCATCACTGCATAAATTAGTTGCGATTAGATCGTTAAAGCGTACACACGTGTCGCTTTACTAATACGTGTTGACCCCATGCGGCTAAAAGAGTAACTTTTTTTGATCGTCGCAAGTAAAGCTGTGTTCACATTGTGTGTATTTGTCATGTGGAATGCCACTTTGCTATCCACATGTGTTTTCATGTGTATGTCAAAAATTGAGTTTTACATACGGTTTATAATTTACATGTTCAAATGTTGGTATACCAATTACATTTGACATAACCTATCAAAAAAAAAATCTTAAAACAGCTGATATGGTAAAACTTATTCCGCGGGTTATACAAGTATTCCTTCTCTTGCCACATTTCGATCAACTGTAGAACCACTTCTTTGCACCAGTCACAACATTAAAATAACTATAAAAATTGCAATAAAAAAATACATATGTACTTACTTTTGTTAGCTACTTTTCAATTTTTCCCTCCATTTTCAATAATAAATTTGTATAGTTTTTTTTTTGTATTTTTGTTTTACTATTTAAAAATTATATTTATTAAAATTTTAATTAATTTTTGCCACCACAAAATTTTTGTTATAAAAAACAGCTGATGTCAGATGGTTTGTCACTTGAAAATAGAACTGGTTCTAAATAAAAAATGTCATGTGTATTGCACACATAGAAATAAAGGCCCAACTATAATATGCATAAGCAAGCTTAAGCAAATTGCAAAAGTTAACGAAAAGGCTGTCAAATGCATAACCAGTTCAGAGTTAAATTTCAGGTGGCTACAATGACTTTGAAACTTTTTGTTCACAGTTGCTCATTTATGTGTAAAAAAAATGTTTTTATTTTAACAAAAAGCCATTAAATGACTATATTTTATAAATATTATTATATTATTTTATAATTAAAAGAAAACTTCGTACCCGAAACGCATAATTTTTCCTTTTTTTTAATTTATCGGCAAAAGTACTAAAATGTACAGCTGTGGCAGCACTACATTGTAAATAATAATAAACGTTTACATATGTTTTGTTAATTTTCGTATTGTGTTTGTAAAAATGGAGAAAAGACTTAAAAATTTAAATAATATAAAAATATTAAAGTTAGCGCTTGAAGGCCTGTGCACATTAAAAGAAATAAGTGAACTACACTGTAAAAGAAGAAGACGCTCTTGTTCTGTCAGAGAAATAAACCACGACAGAGACATTTTTGTTAAAATAAAAAGGGTACCTTTTATTGTAAAGGCACTTATTTTTTTCCGTATTTTCTATTAAATTTAAAATAAATGTATTTTCTTCTTTCTCCATTTTGTTAAAAACACAAACAAACAACAAACAGCTGATTCCGTACGGAATATGCGATCAGTTTCGCTTTTTGCTTAAGCAAATGACAGTTGAAAAACTTAACGAAAAGTTTCGTTAAGTACATTATAGTTTGCCACATACAATTTATATGTATTCGCAGGGTTGCTTAAGCTAGCATATGCACATTATAGTTGGGCCTTAACACATGATATTATTTGAAGGTGTTCAGACTATATGTACAAATTTGACATGCGAAAAAGTGACAGTCCACATGACAAATACACATAATGTGAACACACCTTAAGTGCTGATGAGTCTGACTGATTTTTATATATCTATTTTTGTTAAAATAGTTGTAAGAAACCAGTACTCAATTTTATTTATGTTTTTAAATGCAACAAATTTTATGTTTCACTCTTACCTAAGTTATATCCTTATACTACGACTCATTCATGTGGGATTTACTTTCCATTTAGAAATATTGATACTGTGCTTTCGAACTTAAAGTCGCTGAAGAACTCGTTTAGTCCAGGTTCTGATGGTATTCCAAGCAGTATCCTTAAAAACTGTGCAGCATCACTGTCCGCGCCTCTTACTGCATTATTTAACAAATCTGTTGTAGCGTATTATTTGCCATCAGTGTGGAAAACATCATATATAATTCCTTTATTCAAGAATGGCAGTAAAAATGATGTATCTAACTACAGAGGTATCGCTAAAATTAATGCAATTCCAAAACTCCATGAAAAAATTCTTACAGATTGCTTATATCATCAAATTTCTTCCCTTCTATCACCATGTCAACATGGGTTTCGTAAGTCCCGTTCAACTACAACTAATGTTTTGGAACTCACTACTATCGTCAATGAAGGTTTTACAAATAAAATGCAAACTGATGTGATATACACGGATTTTAGTAAGGCGTTTGATAAAGTTAACCACAATCTTCTATTACACAAATTATCACTTATGGGCTTTAGTTTCTCAGCTATAAAATGGTTAAACTCTTATCTATCACAAAGAACTCAACAAGTCAAATTTGGGAATGTTATATCAAAAATTATTCAAGTACATTCTGGTGTTCCTCAAGGTAGCCACCTGGGTCCAATTTTGTTCACGCTATTCATCAATGATCTTCCTACTGTTATTTTGCATTCTAATGTACTGATGTATGCCGATGATGTTAAACTTTTTAACTCTTTTAATGATACAAATGGACATAGTTTACTAAGTGCCGACTTTTACAATTTTTCTCAATGGTGCAGATTTAATTTATTGGAGTTAAATATTAAGAAATGCAAACACATGCCATTTTTTAGACACAATCCGATTGAGACTTCTTATTATATTGATACTGTTATTTTAAATAAAGTTCAAACCATATGGGATCTTGGCTTACTGTTGGATCATAGACTTGATTTTCGCGATCACATCTCTATAATGGTAAATAAAGCCTATGGGGTACTTGGATTCATGAAGCGCTGGTCTAAGGAATTTTTAGATCCTTATATTACAAAACTTTTATATACTTCTCTTGTTCGACCAATTCTTGAGTATGGATCAATTGTTTGGGATCCTTGTTATTCAATTCATATCAATAGTATTGAATCGGTACAAAAGCAATTTTTAATTTTCTGTCTCCGTGATCTTGGTTGGAATTCTTATGTCTTGCCACCGTATGAAAGTAGACTTGCTTTGATAAAATTGCCAACTCTAAATAGTCGACGATTGATGCTGAGTGCTTTATTTGTTCTGGGCATAATTCGTGGTGATGTTGATTCGGAGTTCCTGCTTAGTCAACTAAACTTCAATGTTCCTGTTAGACCAACCCGCAATTTTGAACTCTTAGCATTAAAATACTACCGTTCTGTATATGCTAATAACGATTCTTTTCGTCGTGCATGTGTTAACTTCAATAAATGCTATCACCTTATGAACATATCTGAGAGTAACAACGTACTGAAGAAAAAAATTACTTTATATCTAAATTGTTGAACTAATTATTTATTTATATATATATTACTCTTTTGTCATTTATATGTAGTCAGTAAGGATGTAAAATCTATTGACCTAAATAAATAAATAAATAAATAAAAAAATTTCTTGTCCAAAAACTGCTGGTTTCTTTAAACATTACTTGTAGGTAAATACAGTTACAGCAATGTAAAAGTTTAAATACGTTAATGAATTTCAAAGTAGTTCCCAAAAAAACAAACCGAACCCCAAACCCAAATCAAAACATATGTCTAAAAAAATTAGATATGATTCTACAAATACAGAAGTTTTATTATTAAATATTTTAAATTATAATTCGTTTTTTGCTTCTGTAAAATTAAGAAAACTATAGTTATGACCGTTTACGTGTTAATTATCGATATATTATAGTATGTATATTATAAACCCGCAAGAAAGCAAAACAATATATGAAAATTAAATTTATTGACAGGGTGCTACTACAATAATAACAACAACAAAAAACGTACTTTTCTGATAAAGTACCAGCACAAGCGAAATTGCAAAAATCGCAACAATTTCAGCAACTTTAACACCCTCATCTGCCATCGATAAAACAAGTTGGAGAGCAATATTCGGCTGTGCCGAATCTTAAATATCCGCCACCTAAATGTAATGAGAAATATAGAAATTACACTGGTTTTATGACTTTAACATATTATTCTGTGTTTTCTATTCAGTCTTTGTGCAAAATGTTATTATTATTTTATATATTTTTTGAAAGGCAGCTTTACGACCAACATAATTTATTTTATATGTTTTAAGATTTTATCTAATTTTGATCATTAGATCAATTATAATTGATTTAATTACCGATTTGTACCATAATTTACAGAGTTTGTCTGATTTTCATAATAATCTTGAGTGTAATTTAACAATTTATAAAATTAAAATAACAGTTTTCCATATTCCCCACAAGTTAAGAAACAGGATATAAAAAAGGGTAAGATTATAAGTTATGGCTTCTTTTGGTTGAATTTGATATCAATAACATTATTTACAAGAGATTTATGGGTGGCATAGTAGAAGTGGACCAATTATGGATTGATAGCTTCGAATTCCAGTATCCACTAATGTGATTTTTACGTATTTTAGGCTTATTTTGGTTGAATTTCATCTCAATAGCGTTTTTTACAAGAGTTGTATTATGGTTGGTTGTTATGCTCGGAAGTGGACTTAAATAAGGAGCTATTATTGAGTGACAGCTACAAAATCCAGTAGCATAATTACCGAATATCCGATATTGGTATGATTTCTAGATTAAAATTACTGATATACATATGTATATAAAATTTGGTTCGACATTTATTAGACATTTTAGTGGGTTAAATTGTTTGTCGGATATTGTCCTTAAATGGCAGCTATGACAAATCATGGAACAGTGAATATTATGTATGTATTTGAGGATATCTCACGTCGAATTTCAACATAATAATAATGGTATATTTAAGATACATACTCGTATTAGTATTAAAGTTGGATCTCAGATGTATATTAACCAAGTTTCACACGGAATGACAAACGTAATATTACCTCTGGTGATGGAGGGTATAAAAATAAATGCATGTATGTATGCATGCATGGATGTATAATATACCAACTCAAAAAATAATTTTAAGTTGTCTTAATTTAAATTTTTTTTTCTATTATCTAAAACTAACTAAGAGAACAGAAACATTTAAAACTCAATGACTAATGGAGTCTTTTGCCGATTTTCAGCAGTTTTCCCCATTATATTATCAGCATCTCATGCGTTTCAATATTAACCGTTTCACAGACTTACCATTTCAACTTCGTATAAGATTATAACTGCATCTGTAAGAAAGATAAATTTATGTTGAAAATTTAAACAATATTGATTTATTTGAAACTAAAACTCCTTTGGATTTACCAGCAGCGTTGCCAAATGTGCAGATTTATCTGTTTTTTGCAGTTTTTTGAAGTGCAAAACAGGCTTGCAGATTTTTACTCTAAAAACAGTTTTTTTAAATCAATGCAGATTTTTCAATTTTATTCGAATAAAGCAAATTATTATTATTCCCACTCTATGTGGAATTTTGCGGACCAAAGATTTAAAAAAAAATTTCAATTGCACAAATTTTGTACAAACAAAAGAAATGGAAACTAAATTTAATAAGAATATGTACAACTAATAATGTGTAATAATAATAATGTCTAATAATTTCTATGATCTCTATACATATGTATGTGATAATTTAAATGAAGTATTATTCGTTATGTTTTTACTGTTACCCCCTGGCCCACGCTGTCGAACGATAACGTTCGCTTAGATAAAACTTAAGACACAAACTTTTTATCGTATCTATTTTTTATTCAATCAAGTTTGTTTATTCCACAATCAAGTTTGTGTCTTAAAACTTATCTAAGCGAACGTTATTGTTAGACATCGTGGTCCAGGGGGTTAATTTTATATACATATGTATATTTTAAATCAAATATAAAAATTATATTTTGTTTTCTTTTTGTCTTCAATAATTTAAACATATACAAATATCATTTTTTTACATACCGCACACATTCTTCAAAAGTGACTCAATTCAAAATTTTAATTTTTCGGGTTTGTATCCTTAAACAACACACTTGTTTATCTATAAGAAAAAGTTCAAAGCATTTTGTTACAGTTAACAAGTTCTAAAAAACAGTTAAGTCTTTCTTTATATTTCATTTTGTATAAAGTTGCAATTTAATAGTGATTTATTCTTAGTTGTGTCATATAATAAAAATTTTGAATTGAGTCACTTTTGAAGAATGTGTACGATATTATTTAATTTTGTTTTGAAGGTGCAGATTTTTTTCGAAAAAAACAAATTTTTTTTTGGGAATTGTCAGATTTTGTAAAAAAAAAATATGGCAACACTGTCTAGCAGTGACGTTAAAATATTTATTAAATCTTAATGACTTGATTAAAAAACATTAATTTATTTTTTGCACCAGTTCGTGTTAAATGTTCCAAAATTTATGAAAATTACATGTAACAATATTTTTCACAAAAACATTAAGTAAAACTTTGAAAGTAAATTTAAGTTCTTAAAAAATCATGTTGCACCGATTTTAAAATTTATATTTGGTTATTTTTTTCGTTATTTTTAAACAGTATTCAATACTTTTAAATTCAAAATATAATATAAAAAAACTATGAAGAGTTTTTGACATTATAAAAACATATTTGTATTTATAGAATAAAATGTGTTTGGTAATAAATTTTGTCATAGTATAAATTAAATTGTTGCTTCATATTCTACCTCACCACGCTTCAGAAAGTGCTCACCCGAGTTAGGTCGCTTTCATTATTCTAAAGATGCAATGGATCATAAATAAAATAAAAAATAGTAAATACTAATTTTAAAGAATTCCCAGACAACGAAGGGCAGGATTAATTTGCATACATAACAACAGCAATAATAATATGCAGGGATAAAGAACAATGCAACAGAAGTAGCAACAAAAATATCACAAGTGTTAGATTTCCTAGACTTTGTTGTTCTTCTCTTTTTGTTATTATGTATTCTCTTTTATTTTTTGTTTGTGAATATTCTTTCTTTTCTTTTGCTGCTCTTGATTACTACTGGTACACAATGTGTGTAAATCAGGGAAACTTCTAAGATTACAATAAAGAGATATCACATTCAATCTATGCAACAGCAGCAACTTGTAATACATGAGCACTTGTGCCTTTAAAAACACATGACAAGCCCTTGATTAAATTTCTAACAAAAAGTGAACTCGCGCCTGATAAACTACATACATACATATGGTGAATTTCACGTCAAGTGACCCAATGTTAAAAACCGATTTGGATGAAATCGACTAACCAAGGCTAGTACTATTGGATAGTATGCCAGACACAAATTTTCGGCTCTATCAGTCCAGAAGTGCCGGAGTTAGAGGGGGTCAAAGTTGGTCAATTTTGTTCATACAGGGTTTTTTTTAAAATGAGTGTAACTTTTCACCTATTGGTCCTAGCAAAAATTGTCGAAAGGACTTTAGATAGATATTTCTTCAATCATTCCAAAAATATTTTTTTTTAATTTTTTTACATTTTTTTTTTTTTTATAAAATTTATTTTTTTTCGAAGGTTTACTTCTAGTTAAACATAAAAATTTATTTGAAATTTATTTTTGTATACCTCTGTTATATGTTCTACATAGCTTTCCGTTGGAAAACATAAATGTAAAATCATATAGAAATATACAAAGAGACACTAGCAAAATGTAATGCATTTTCTGGCCTGCTAAATCCTTCGTCAGCATTCTTTGTGTCTAATATTTTTTATTTTCAAATTTTTTATATTTAACTTTTTTATTGACTGATATAGGTATTTTTTTTATAAATTTTTATATAAAAAATTCTCATTCAGTAAATAAAAAAGTTAAATATAAAAAATTTTAAAATATTTTTTTTTTCAATTTGGACCCTTTGTTTTTTTTTCTCAAAAGATTTACAATTTAATTTAAGGCCTTTATAGTCGCTTAATGGAATGCGAGTGAGATATCTATCAAAAAAATTATTTTTTAACTCAAGAATAGGTTTTTTCAATATGTGGCACATGTATCATTTTCATTTATATATTAATTTTATTATGAAAATTTTGGCCTACTATCCAATAGTACTAACATTGGTGCAAATTTCATCTTCACTTTCAATTTCACTTGACGTGAAATTCACCATATATATCTATGCATGTGAACATGTTCATTTGCGCTTGATACGACAAACTCTTCTTATCATCTGCGAAGGAATAAACAAAAAATGTTTTGTTCTGTCCCTTAGTTACCCACAGTGGTATTTGTTCATACAATGTTTGGCAAAAAATATAAGGAGTGCTCGTAGAATGTTGAAATTTGGCACAGAGCCTTTGGTTGGCTTAATTAAGAAAAATATAAAGTTTCATCAAAATTGGCCACGCCCACTACCCACCGCCCATAGAACCGAACATTTATTTTTGGTCCAAAGTTTTTGAAATTTGGCACAGAGCTTTCGGTTAGTTCAATTAACGCCCCCACTTACTGCCCATATAACCCATACTATATTTTTTCCCACAACTTTTTCACAATCACAATCACAATCATTTCTTTTACTACATCATCTAGTTCCAAAATATGTTTACGTGGTTGACGTCTTATACTACTTATATAGGGATCAGATGATGCAAGCAAACGATGCAAAACATCAGTATTTGTTGCAGTTCTTCTACATTTTCTGGAAAACATTAATCTATAATTTCTGTAATCCTTATTACGTGCTTCTTCCGCTTCCTCGGAGAGCATGCCTATAGGGAGCACTGCTGCTTCAATTATGTCATTTCCATGTATCAATACTTTATGAACAGTAGCTGGCATGAAGTACCAATTGTATTTACGAACGAATAGCTCAGCAGTATCCCACGAACATTTCTTAAACTTCCCCGTATCAATTTTGTGCCCACATGTAATTATTTGGAGAATAATTCGGAAGCAATCTATTAGTTCTTCACTAATACCTGTTATATCTGCTACGAGAGCAGGATTAGAAAATAAACGCCTTGAAGTATTTCCGTCATTCGACGACCCAGTTCCTTGTTGTACAGTATCCACTCGCAAGTTCATGCGTTCTTTAAATGTTTGTTGAATGCGCTGTTTGTTTTCTTGTTTTAATATCTTATTTTTTGAATCAATTGCAGACCACTTTTGAAAAGGCATATTATAAGATATATGGAGTATGCACTCCATAAATTTTATTCGAGCGCGTAATGATGAAATACCTAATTTAAAAGCTTCACTATCAATGGTTTTTGTTGATATTATATCCAAATTGTTCATTTCAGAGGGCTTTGCTTTACAAATATAGCATACGGCTGCTGAAGCGGTATTTGTAACTGTCTGAGCCGTTTTGCCATCTAGCATCGTGAACACTAAATTGTGTATTACATTGAATTGTTTGCCGCATACTATAACAGTCGTATTTCCTAAAGCGGTAATTTCGGACTTTATTTTCTCAACAACTGTTAAGACTTTTTCTTTAGTCTCCTTAGCGAATTCGAAAGAAATTGGACGACAATATCTTGTTGATGATGTTACGCCAGTATTCCTCTTCAGAGGATGCTCGTAAACTTAAAGGCACCATCGATACTAATAGCAGGTTCTTGTCAGTAACATCAGGTGCTAAACTTTGATTGTACTCTGAATGTCCAGAAGAGCCATCGCAACCCCACTGCGACATAAGAGTGCAATTCAAATTTATCATATTATTAATATTTTCGTGTGAAAAACTTTCAAATACGCGCTTAGTGGTGTGATCCATTAAACTTTGCAAATTTACTGAGGCTTCTTTTGCTGATATTTTAACTTCACTGAGATAACACTTTTTCTTATCATCTAGTATAAAATATTGTATCCCTCTTTATGCAAAACATATTTTATAGTTTCGTACTGATACTTTGTTAACTCTGCATCCAGTAACAACGCCAGTGCAGTTGAGGGAGGAATATATGATTGCGATTTTAAATTTGAGCCTGCTAATGCACTTGCCATTTCTAAATGTTGTTTGCTATACTGGGACGCTAAATCAGCAGCTTTGTACCTTTTACTACGATCAGCGCAATCGCCGAATTCCTTAGCTGGCCTTCTCATTTTTGTTGAACAACTAGGTTGCTCATCAGCAAGTGATATTTCAAATATATTTTTAAAAATTTTCAATTATATTCAAAGTACACATTAATTATTTTGTTTTGAAACGTACTTCTTAGCCAAGCATAATTTTTCTTAAAAAAATATGATTTGTTTCTGTGACATTCGGCCCAACGTTTTAAAAAGTGACTAAGAAATCGCTTCTGAACTGATATTTTCACAATTTGAATTTCATTAATAGTAAGCACCATGTTTTTAGTTTTTATGAAATCAGTTAATAAATCCACATTACTATTGCAATTTATGAGTTCCTTGCACAATTCACTATATGAAACACAAAATGAATTCATTTTAAAAATTAGTTACGTTTAATAATTTTCTTAGACTTTTTTTTTTTGCAAATATTATTATTTTAAATAACGGTTTAATTAATCATATGGTTTTGTTTTTCTTTTTTTTGTTATGCACTTTTTCGATATTGCTGTCAATCAATTATTAAAAAGTAAAAGTAAGAGCCTAAATGTATACAAAACCTTTTATTGTAAATATTCATAAAAAATACGTGATTTTTATCACAAAAGTTATAAGTTTGTTCAGCGATCGCAAAAAGTCGCAGAATTTTTTTACATAAAATGAAAGAAAATATTCCAAACTTTCATTTAGAAGTAGTACTAACACGGAGGTAGACCGACCTAACTTATTTCTTTTCTAATGAAAACTGAAAATGCTAAATGGTTTGGAGCCATTTTGATTTGCTCAGATCTCTTAAACTATATATGTGATTTAAATATTTTTTCTTTCCTATTAAATTTAAAATACTATATTTTAATAAAAATGCTCTAAAACCATTGGTAGTTGAACCATATTTATTGTATAAACAACTGAAATGTAGTAAAATTTTCATCAGTTTTCGTTGTATAATATTTAGATAACTTCACCACACTTTTTTTTATACAAAATTTAATTTTTTTCGAAAACAAATCATGGTTTTCTACTAATGAAACATTTCTCTACAGAATTGCATCATTAGATTTCTAAAAAATAACTGTAAAAAATAGACTTTTTGACAAAAAAAAAAAATACCACTGTGCGACGGGGCGTCACACTCAATACATTTGCAAATTATCATTAGGGTAGCAGTTCCAACAGCCAAATCAATGTAACTTTGTTCGTCTATTAAATATTGAAGATAAGTTATACATGTGCAATTTTCGTTCTAATGTTTAAACATATTAAAAATATGTAGTTGAAATATGTAATGGTTACAGACGCAGGATAAATGTTGATAGGAAATTAGTTGCCTTTAATTAGAATAAATTCAGGACATTGGCACAGGTAATGTTGCAGCGTTTCCTTGTCATTCTCATACTCTCTACGTATCGTATTGTTGGATATACCCATACAGGCCAAATGAGCTTTTAATTGCGTTTGTCCTACTTCGGTTTTGAGTATTCAAATCATTCTTAAAGGTCCTTTTTAAAATATGTAAAGTCTTTGATATTTTCCAGGATGATGACAGCTTTATAAGAACTCATTTTATTCTAACATTGAAGAACGTTCCGAAATTTAACAATATCATTTTATAGGGTTTTAAAAATCCGCCTGATCTGGAATGGATGGCGGTTTTCGTGTTGTGGAATTTATCTCGATCAGTTTTTAAAATTATTTTTGTATGTATTTGTGTTATTTTTTGTATTGCACATAAATAAATTAAAAGAAAATAATAGTTGTGCCATGAACATGTTTTTGAAAATATTAACACATACTCTATTAATTTAGGTATTTTAAACAGACAGCCGGTGTGATGAACCACACCTGAATGCCCGAGTACTCTCGGCCAAAGGCTGTCAACATAGCAATCAATGATGTTACAAAAACAACATAGTACCTTGAGCTGGCAAAATTTGATTGACAATATATTCGTATCTGTTTTCTCTGTGGATAAATTAATAATTAATATATAGAGATATGCAGCATGGTGTAGGGTAACATAAGGCCGTTTATATTTTCTTGTTTGTTTTATACTTAAATTTCACAACATTACTTGACTACAGCTTTATAACCTAATCTATCTCGAATTTAACAGTCCAAAAATAATTAATTATAGTCACAGCTAGGATCCATTTATTATACTATTTAAATACGAAAAATTCCTAAAAAATATTAAAATTTGTTAAAATTATTCCGTAATGTAAAGATGCAGTAGGTTGTCCTTAGGACTACCATTATTTCAAAATACATCTACTTTACTGGTCATTGTCGTCCAAATGAAATTATTTACATAAATATAACACAATAAACGTAGACAATGGTCTGAATGAATATAAAATAATAAAAAAAAATGAAATGAAAACAGACCACATAATCATAAATAATTTGTCAACAATATGCTTCGTTTAGACAATGCAACAAAGAAAACTTTAAGTCAACAAAAGAAAACTTATTTCTATTAAAATCTGCAAACAAATTAACAACAGTTTAACAAAAGCCGAGAGTAAACCTGTGACGTGAAAATGACGTTGTTTCAACATATTCTTCATTATTTATTTATTCTTGTAGACGAAGTTTTTCTCAACGGCAATGAACTGCCTACGTTACTCCAGATTCCAAGTGTACATATAACAATAACATGGTATTTTTTATTTAAAAGGTAAGAGTTCTTCAATTAAAAATTGTACCCACTAAACCCCTGTTTAATCAATTAAAGCAAAATAATACTAACAAAACAAATATTAAGTCAGCATGAACGATGTAGAAAATGTAGTAAAATCGTAAATAATGAGCAGTGTTTCTGTAAAGCGTCATAGTTTTCGAAGAACATTTAGATATTTAAGTGGAGGTTTCTATAAGTTATTGTTTTGTTAAATTTTACCCTTCTCCGAGTATATGAACAACAACAGTTTTCCGGAATTGGTGACGAAAGTTATATACTGTGAGCGGTAATATAAAGTAAAAAAAAAGTAAGAGTGCTATATTCGGCTATGCCGAATCTTATATACCCTTCACCTTTGTTGTAGATGCATAATTATATTATGCATAATTATGTCGATAAACACGCCATCTGTTGATGAATTTGTTCGTAACAATTTTTGTTTGATAAACGCCATCTATTGATGAAATTATTGGTTTTTTTGATAAAACTTTCAGAGGTTGTCTCCAGTTTTTGCTCATATCTCCGTTATATATGGATTTTGCTGATTTTAAATAGCAAACTTCTCGACAGCATTTCTGACAGAATTAAGGTGTGTTCACATTATGTGTATTTGTCATGTGGACTGTCACTTTTTCGCATGTCAAATTTGTACATATAGTCTGAACACCTTCAAACAATATCATGTGTTATTTCTATGTGTGCACGTGTTTACACGTCAACAAGTATTAACGTTTTTCACTCTCGAAGAACCTTATGTGGAGGATATTGTTAAATATGGACCGATATTCTCAAAATCCAGCAGTTTGATTTAGGCATGTATGTAAATGAACCGTGTAAAATTTTGGATTGGTATCCTTATTTATAAGAGATTAATGAATATTAAAGTGATTTTCGGAAGAGGACTTTAAATGGGGCATACGGTTAAAAATAGACCGAAATTCACAAAATTTTGAGGGATGATTTTTTTAAATTATCTGTGCAAAGTTATGAGTCGGTACCGATATATAGACAGTATATATGGAGAAATGTATTTTTCAGATGTGGTCCTTGTATGGGAGCTATTCTTGGCCGACCACCATCAAATTTCGTACAACAATTTATTTGCCTATAAAGATTATTTATGTCAAGTTTTGGCCGTTTAACATTATTGATATCTGTTTTATACGTATGGGGTCTATGGTCAAACATGGACCGAACTAGAAAAAAATTGGTTTTGCGATTTCTTGTTGCATAAAACTTATTTTTGCTGAATTTTGTCTTGATATTTAAATTTTATGAGAAATCATGGCCCGATTCTTACTATTTTCCGCACATTTTCTTCTTTTATCATAAAAACAACGTATACAAAATTTAATGGTATTATCTGCAATATATTTCAAAATATTGCAATAAAATGGATGAAAAATATAAAATTTTTATGGAGGTTGTCTCACATATTGGTCCATAACTCTGGTTGGCCTAAACCGATTTTGCTGATTTTCAATACCAAAGTTACCTGAAAAATAAGAAATATTTTTCTGGAAATTTCGTTGAGTTAAGTTGTATAGCTTGGACGTGAGAGTGTTTTACAGAGACGGACAGACAGATAGACGGACATGGCTAATCCACTTAGAATTTCATAAGGATCAAGAAAATATATACTTTGTTGTGTCTCAGATGAATAATAAAAAAGTTTCACATGGAATGACAAACGTAATATATCCTCATTCACCAATCTTGGTGGTGGAGGGTATAAAAAATCAATAGAGTTTTTCTATCGTGAATGAAAACAAACATAGTTTTGAAAACCCGTAGAAAAATAAAATTTATTCAGAAAAAATTCACACATTACATCATACCAGTCTCAACACTTCTGCACTGATTAAAAACAGAGTAGAATATAACAAAAATAACTTGTTCATGCTAAACTTTTGTAAACATAACGGTTAAATTCGCCTAACTATCGCTTGAATACGTAAACGCTGATTGTAGGGTAACATAAAAAACACTCGTCCGACAACCATCAAAATTACTAGTGAAAGTATCATTTTGAAGAGCTAAATACGATCGTTGACTGCAAACAATCTTCCAATACTCGCCAAAATGCGTAAACGACGATTCACTCGTCCAACAAGCGTCGAAATGACTCGCAAAAACATCGTTTGGAAGCGAAAAATATAAATTTCCTCTAACAATCGTCAGAACGATTCAAAAAAGTCGCGAAATGATCGCACTTGTCAAGCAATCATCCAAATACTACCTGGTCCAAGTGTAATATTCATATTGAATACTTTAGTGTTAGTGAAACAATGACAGTGAGGATATGTTGATTTTCGGCTACATTTGAAATTCAACAAGAATGGCAAGCAGTGGTCCTTTAACTATGTTCTAATGAAGTAACATTAAGTGTAAATCAGTGGCTCTTAAACATAACTGTTTTGTATGATTGTGAGATGTGCTAAAAGAGGTTTTAGAATTCGCTTAATATTGATATTAAACGTAAAGTGCCTGAACTATGGATAGGGCGTGCGCGGGAATAAATAAGATTTTGAAAAAACGGATTAAATTGATAAAAAAGTGATACTTGAAAACGGTAATGAACAAATTTTTTTGAGAATTGCTGATTGTGAAACGTAAATTTGTTCAAAATGGAACAATTAAAAAAAATGCTCACAATTGAAAAAATATATCACAAGATTGTGCAGAAAATGCTGTATTCGTCATGTTCAAGCAAGCTTATTGTGATATTGCACTCTATATAAGATTTTTCAGGGATTAAAATATTTATTATTTTGAGATTAGTTCCATTATTTAAACATGTACTCGTACTTGATTTACGAATTTTTTGTTCCAATAAAAATGATTTATAGTTATTCGTTTAAATAATTGAGAAAAATTATACTCGAAAAAAATGAAATTTATTCGATCAAAATCTCAAAATATTTAAGAAACCAACGTAAAGAAGCCATTAGTGAGTCGCTCTAATGTAAAGGACAAAAGTATATATCTCTAATTAATTTTTTTAATTTATTATATTTTTTTGTAATGGTGTCTATTCAAATAAAAATACGTGTGCAATCGACTTTCGTTTTCATTTAGCTGAGTTGAGAACAGATATTTTCTTTGTCGACACTTGGCTGTGTTATGTTGTTTTACATGCAAACACCAAACTTAAATTGAAATGTAAGAATTAACCCAGCTGTTCCGGATGATGGTGCCGAAGTAGTATTTTTACCAGTCATTTATGATCACCAGTGGTTACATAATTAGATACGTGACTATCTGACTGTCCTGTCAGATAGCTGGTCTAAAGTAATCATAAGATTAGCATACCGGTTGCAAATACTGTTTGCGGCAATACAGTACAGGTCGCAATTTTGAAGATATTTTCATAAAATTTGGTACATGATATTTTTTCTGTCCAAGAACAGTTGGGATTAGTTGAAATCGGTCCATTATTTCCTAGCCCCCATATAAATGTCCTCGCTAAACAGGGGTTTATCGGTCATTAATGTTTTATTCATGCACATATTCAACCAAATTTCTCTAAAAATAAGTTGTACATGAATCCTAATTATATCTACAAATTTTTTGCTCCATAATTGACCATAGCTGCCATATAAGAATCATTGCCGAAAATCACTTCAAGCAGCATAATTCTCTTAAATATATTGGTATCCAAATAATATTCAACAAAAATATGTTTCATATATACAAAAATCATTATGCCCAATTTTATGATGATCGGTCCATAATTAATCAAAGCTCCCATATACATATGTCCCTTCGAAAATCACTTTAACATACGAGTATATAATTCTTTTAAAAGTGTCTACAAACACAGAAGTCATGCCACGAAATATTTGGATGATCGGTCCATAATAGGTCATAGCTCTTATATGCTCTGATATCGCCATACAACCCCATTCCAATACAGGGCCGCCGCACAGAGGGATTTGTTCATACAATGTTTGGCAAAAAATATAAGGAGTGCTCGTAGAATGTTGAAATTTGGCACAGAGCCTTTGGTTAGCTTAATTAAGAAAACAATTAAGTTTAATCAAAATTGGCCACGCCCACTACCCACCGCCCATAGAACCCAAAATTAATTTTTGGCCCAAAGTTTTTGAAATTTGGCACAGAGCCTTTGGTTAGCTCAATTAAGAAAAATATAAAGTTTCATCAAAATTGGCCACGCCCTCTACCCACCGCCCATATAATCCATATTATATTTTTTCCCACAACTTTTTGTTTCATTACCAAAACTAATTATTTTATAAATAAATTTCAATACATGCATTTAAATATAGACTTTTAGTCATCATCTATCATTTCTGTAACTATATCATCAAGTTCCATAACCTGTTTATGGGGTTGACATCTAATGCTACTTATAAAAGGATCTGACGATACTAGAAGTCGATGAAAAACATCTGTATTTGTTGCAACTCTATCACATTTTCTGGAGAACCTTAATCTATAATTTCTATAATCTTTATTTCTGGCTTCTTCGGCTTCTTCAGAAAGCATGCCAATAGGAAGTATTGCCGCATCCATGATATCCTTTCCGTGTATTAGTATTTTGTGTACTGTTACTGGCATATAATACCAACTATATTTTTCAACAAAAAGTTTTGCTGTATCTTGAGCAAAATTCTTGAACTTCAAGGAATTAACTTTTTTGCCACAAGTTATTATTTGTAGTATAATGCGAAATCGATCAATTAGTTGCTCCTCTACACCAGTCACATCGGCAACAAGTGCGGGGTTAAAAAAGAAACGCCTGGACGTATTTCCATCGTTAGTAGACCCAGTTCCTTGTTGAACTGCATCCACTCGTATACCCATCTGTTCCTTTAAGGCCTTCTGAATTCGAAGTTTGTTTTCCAGTTTAAGACTTTTGTGTTCGTCCTTGAGCGCGGACCATTTTTCAAATGGTTTGTTGTAGGCGATATGAAGTATGCACTCCATAAATTTTATGCGAGCATGTAAGAAGGAAACGCCCATTTTGATTGCTTCACCATCAATAGAAAATAAACTCATTTTATTAATATCTTTTCCACTTCGATATTTTCACAAATTGTTTTATTTTTATTGTTGTTAAATCATATGGTTTTGTTTTTAATCTATTCTAAATAAGTTATTGTTGTAACTTAATGTCATTATAACGCACGTGCCTAAAATTATGCAATATATTTTTGTAATTTTTTAAAGTTAAAAATTTCATGAAATCGTAAACCAATTTTATGATTTTATAAAAGATTATTAATTATTTAATTTTTTTTTTTTTTAAATGATAGTATGGAGTCTTACCTTTCATTTTATTATAGCGAGAGCACCGAGCACGACCGAGCAACCTTTTTTTTTCCAAGGAAGTTTGTAATCACGGCACATTATAGAACAAATTTTATTCTATCATATCTTTTAAACCATATGAGCGAATTTTATAATTTTTTTTTTAAATACGCAGAAAAGGCTATATTTGAAGAAAATCACTATTTAAATCAGAGCAATAAAATTATCTTACGTACAAGCACTTTAGAAGTGCCTTAACAGTTTTCAATATTTTGGACCAAAATTTACATGTGACTTTACTTCATTATTTCAAAGACAAATAAACGTTTTTTTTAGATTCTGTTTATGGATTCTTCATACTGAATCAATTTTCTACAAAACTGCATCATTACATTTTTAAATTTTATGTGTCGAAAAAATGACTTATTGCACAAAAAATCCCACTGTGCGCCGCCATGTTTAACCGTCTTGTAACATATTTATTACTAAATGCTTCGTTCTTGGTTCGCCATATTCTTGGCGGATTTTTAAATATAATTTATTTTCATTGGAGAAAACAATATTATTCCAAAAAATTTGAGGCTCGTTTGTATATTGTTGCGAAATTTAGTTAGTTCTTTGTGGCACTCTACCATGTTGGCTATTTTGATGCAAAGTAGCAGATCGTACTTGCGCTTACAGATTTTTCAGAAGTTCTCTGAACATTTTCAGCTGCTTTTACAGCACAAGCTGTTGGGTGTGCTCTTACTTCTTATACTATAGTTCTTACTTCTGGTTTTGTAAGACGCTTTAGTCATTTGGAATATGGGAAATTTTCTAATGTATTGTGTTTGATATACCTGTCTATAATTTTTTTATTGTACTGTGATTTCTTCCAACGATTTTACCTATTGCACGCATGTATGTGAGTCTATTTGTATTTTCAAGTCTCAATTGATGTTTGTCTTTCCATTGCAAAATTTTTTTATAACCTCCACCACAATAAGTGGTGAATGAATAACACTGAGAAGTATTCATCTGAGACTCAGCAAAGTATTCTTGACTGTTATGGAATTCTAAGTCGGTTGAGCAATGTCCGTCCATCTGTATGTGTGTGTAAAACATTCTCTGGTCCAAATATGTAACCAAAATCAGCAAAGTTTACAGAAAACCTTTTATAATTCTCCTAAGTAGTTTGGTGTTGAAAATCATAAAAAGCGGTTCAGGCGAACCAGTGTTATGGACCAAAATCTGTAACAATCTAAATCAAAATACGATATTTTAAAGAGTTTTTGCTATTTTGTTTAAATATATTACAGATAAAACCATGAAATTTTGTACACGTTATTTCTACGATTGAAGGACAAACTGTGCTGAAAATAGTAAGAATCGGTCTCTGATTTATCATAGCCCAGAATTTCGTTCTCGTCTGTAACATATTATTTCTGCTTGCCCAGCCCTTTAAAAGGTAACTGATTTTTGTAAAATAAGCTTTGTTTCTAATATACCAGAAACAGCTGTACAATGTGCAAATGTGGATTTACATATGTATGTGCGAGTATGTAGGAGCTTGTAAAAGTGTATCCAAAAAACAACAGATCAAGTTAAGTGCACGTGCACTTTTTTAATGCCACCTGAAGGAGTGCTGAGCTACTTTCATTTGAATGTAGTACTATAGATTTTTAAAATACGCTAAAACAAGTACATAGGTACCCAACCAAACATGATAAAGTGTTCATGAGTGTGTGAGTCTCTTATTTTGTATTCATGGATGTATCTTTAGGTATTATATATTATTTGTAAATATGTACATAATATGTTCTTCGTTCATAGTAAATTACTAAATATATGTACATAAAAATACATATGTGTGTATACATGTACATATGTATGTTGTTCATACATGAATGAAATAAATTGACACATCTACTTGCAGCAAAAGCGCGTGAAAAAACAATGTTTTAAACAAAATTTAGTAATATGTACTAGGGATGCCAATCCCGATGGCGAAAATCCCGGGATTTTTAGGGATTAACAAATCACAAAAACAAGTATTTGTTTGCAAAGTCATCAATACAAATTTAAATTTTACTAAAGTATGTCGAAGAAATAAAGGCGAAAATAATTAAAATTTATTTTGGATTGCCAAACTCGCACTATTTAATGTGTCTACAGTTTTTGGAATTTGGAAATTCCTACATAAAAAACTTTTATTCTTTTAACTCTTCTTTGCATGATTTTATCTTTATTGGTGAAATAAAGCAAGGCAATATAATTTATATTCAAAATTATATGAAAATGGTTTAAACAAATCTTAATACATATTTATAGTATACATTTAGCCCAAAAAAAAAAAACACAATATTATCGAAATTTCCATCATGTCATGTTGGGTCATTAGCCTAGTTCAGAATAGAACTAAGGCACACAATATTATGATGGAAATTTCCACCATTATGCAAAGAAGGGTTAGAACACCAAGAGATGAAGAATTTGTTTTACTTAAACCAATAGTTGTCATTTTAAATGCGGTTAAAGTAACAGACAAAGCTCTTTGTCGCAGTGATACGAATCCAGTGTTTTCAAAAAACCGACTTTTTTGAAAACCGGGGTTTCGGTTACCCGAACTCGAAAAAACCGGCTAATCGGTTAACACCGCCATTAAATAACAAAATAAATTAAACGTAAAAAACATTTAATTTTAATTTAAAAAACAACAAAAATAACTTAAAAAATAGCATTTTACTCAATAATCATTTGACAGCTGGAAAACAATACAAAAAATACTCTAAATGGTTGTTGTGTTTCTATGTAAACAAACTTACCTTCACATTGATTTTTTAATGATTTCTTTTGTTGACATTTGCCATTTTATACAATTTTGTTCACTAAACACAGTTGTGAACAGTGTTGCATTTGAAATCTTACTCAATATTATAAAAATTTCGTACTTATTGCGCAATAATTAATTGAGATTTTATATGGAATATTGAGCTCAATAATGGCGTTAATTGCGATTATCGCAATTAAGGTGCATATCTGAACACGCTATTAGACAGTAAATGTGAATTTTCTGAAATTTTTTTAAAGTAATATTTCAAAAACAAAACACAATCCAAATGTTTAGGAGACATTCTGTTTTTCAATTTGGTTTTTATTAACGTTGATACCGAGAAGACTCTTTCACTGACAGTTGAAGTCGGATTAATAGTAAGAAGACCATGTTTAATTTTTTCGTTCTTTTGTTAAATTTTTCCAAATATTCGAAGTCATCTGTAAGGTTATTGAGATTAACATGTTTGCATTTATTACTCAAGTCTTGAATTGATTTTAACGTCAAGTTTAGTTGTTCTTCTAAACTTTCGAAAAAATAAGAAAAATTTACGATTTTTACAGATATAAAACCCGGTTTTTTAAAAACCGTAAATTTGCCCAAAAACCGGGTTTTCGGTTAATCGGTTAACCGAAATTGAAAACACTATACGAATTCCTGTTGATATCGTTCTTTTATTTATGCTCAAAGAGTTATAAAAAAGTGATCTGGTGAAATCTCTTCTTCAAAAGAAAGCAAAATAGAAGGATGATTTACTCAACACTTTTAAATTTTTTGAAAAAACCCAAAATTGAAGAGTGAATTTGGTAATGACAGAAATGTTTGTTATTAGAAATAAATTAAAAACGTTGATTGAGAAACGGAGGAAATGATTAATGTAATTTAAATATGTAAAAGCTCCTCACAACACCTAATAATGTCTGTAATGATATGCAATAAAATATTAGGAAATTTATTAGAAAAATAATTACTTGTTTCGGAGGGTAAGAAAGGATTGTGTATTCAATCAGAATACAAGAACTTGCTAACAATTTTGTCTAAAAACGATGTTTTTCGTCAGCTTCATACGAGTATATTGGCAATTAAATTAAATCAAGACTCTCTTTATTATCAATAACTTAATATAGTTATTTAAGAAGCTTTATCGATCGATAATACTCTGTTGTTCTTAAATGAATATACAACTTAAAGACGAAATCACACATTATTTTTGTCAACCCAAGATTCCAATATAATATTATTATGTTTTTTTTTATTGACGGTTTTTAAACGTTTAAGGTAGAATTAGCCGAACGTCCACGTATCCGTACTGTAACGTACCGTACTGTAAGCACGTTTGTGTACTTATAGAAAATTTAAAAACGTGCCATACGTTAAAAAAAAAATTTAAAAAACACATAGTACAACGATATTGTGTTTGTGTTTAATTGTTTGTTTTCTACTTCAGTTCAACTTATATATGTATTTTAAAACTCAACTATTCTCAATTATAATGGATTCGGAGGATTTATTTACTTATTTAATGTTTTTAAAATTACTAAATATTTTCAAGAAAAAAAAAACAAAACACAATAAATAAACAATCAGCTGTTCGAAACAGTGATGGACATTGAAAAGTTTCTTTTCGTACATACATGCTTGAAAAAGTACCAAAAGCCATTTTAAAGTTATTTTAATAGTAGCAAAATTTTGTGTGTGTGTGCATTTACGTACATAATCTAGCACTTTGATATTATCAATGTAATATATTTTACTATAATTTATTTCAATATTTGTTGAATTTGCAATATTTATAATACATAGTTATGCGTATGTACTCGTATGCATTTATTTGGTTATATTTATATTGTATGTGATTTTTTTTATTTTATACATATGTATAAACATAATCATATATATATGTAAATATGTATTATATAAAATCATGTTGCTCAATTTCAACAAACATTATTAAAAAAAGTACCAAAAAATAGGGCGAATTTACTCCAATACAATTTAGCATGCAAACAGTCCATCACTGCTATACAAATGTCACGTAAGAACGTTAGGAAATTCTATTTTATACAGGTTGAGACGTTCCGTCAACGTGATATTAATATTCGGTAAGCATTTGCATTGATTTCAAATAACAAAACGGGATCAGCTGTTTCGTTACAGTACAGTACGGGACGTAGACGTTCGGCTAATTCTACCTTTAATCAATTCAAAATGTTTGTTTTCAAATATATTTATATAAGTACCTTTTTTGAAATAGATTATTATTATTAATAAACCAATTTGTTTTAATATGAAACAAAAATCCCGAAAATCATTTATGAAATCTCGCATCCCAGGACTTGAAAATCAGTCCCATTTGTCATCTCTAATATGTATCTATAAATACAAAATTAGAGTAGGCAACATAATAGAAGACAAAACCTGTTTTATATACCTACTTAGTGGTTTTTAGAAATGTAATGCAGGGCAACCAAAAAGTAACTCAAAAAATGTACTCTTAAAAATAGTGTGTTTTTGTTTGAAGTTTGAATAAATATTAATTAAAATTTTACATAAACCATACGTCATCATTTCGTTCGGGAAATCATTGAGAGAGGAGATATCGCAAGTATTAAATCCGCTTTCGCATTAGCGTCACCATTTTCCCATTATGTTACCTTTTGAGCTGGGGATTGTGTATGGGTTTAGGAGGAAACGGCAGTACAGGATTAGAAACGCGAAAAATAATATTGTAACACCCACATTAAAGTATAATAAATAAAATAATAAATAATCTAATGGAAACATATAATGTTTTAGCGAGATCTTCCGTAGGCGACTTGTATCCCAAGAACTTTCTTAAACGAAGGAAAACACAGCTTGTCTGGAACGTTTAGTTGTCAACTGCGTTAATAACTGACGATGTGACTATTTTTTTTTTTCTTGGACCTGCACTCATGGGATGACCCCTACTTATGCCACTATTATTGCTCTATAGATGCCTCGGCAGCAGTATTAACCATTTCTGAATTGGCTTGAGGATAAAAACCCTTAAGATTTTCAGCACATTCTAAAGTCGAACTGCCGTCATTGGCCAAGACATCTTTCGAATTGGCGCTTAACAATACGTTCGTCTTGAATAGTTTTTTTTTTGCCTTGGTACGTTTAATTTGGACAGTAGAGGAAACATAACAAGAGACCAACATCATGGACGCCGACTTTTTTCTACTTATAGATTTAAAAATGAAGGGATTAGCCTGGTACTACCACCTCAATAACCTGGACAAACCCAATAAAAATTAAAAATTGCAATCCCATTGTTTGCAATCGGACCATCTGTTCCACCTAATAAGGAACAGTTGCTTACCGAATTTCCACATACATATGCACATTAAAATGCTTGAATTTAATGATTCTGTCAGATACATCTATTGATTTCCATGTCTCTAAGACAGGAAAATCAAATCAATAGCAGGTGTGGAGGGTAGTCTCTGATAAGTATTTCTGACAGTACACAAGAGTCGTAATTAAGCTTTCACATCACGACAACATGACTACTTTTCGTGAATGAAGATGATGTTTACCAATTCATGTCTTCTTTTAATAAATCTAAAAAATGACAGTAGGTTTTGCCAAATAGGTTTTCAAATATTTCGTCCTTTTATATATATATATATATATATATACTACCAGTAGGCTACTAACGACAAAGGAATCTAACCCAAACATTAGCTAAGAATTAACTCCAGTTAATTGGCATTCGTTTATCCTGTTAGTTTTTCTCTAGAGGCCTAGTTTTTAGCCTCAATGGTAAATGGTCTGTGCATAAATACATGTTTATATTCAACGGATGATGGCCTGTGTATGTTGCAAGTGAGAAAAGATAGGGCTAAGAACAACTCCGACAACAATACTGAACATCTCTGCTAACACTGCAATAATATTGGAGTATGGAAAGATAGAAATTGGAACATGTATTTACTGCCAAATCAACCTAACATAAATATTTAACATTTTAATAAATATTAGAAAAAAATTCTTCTACCCTGCCAAGGGCGTCATCAGCAATGTTTATTGTCCAAGATCTACTTTTAATAAATATTTTAAAAATATAAATTAAAGATGTTATTAGGACGTTGCTGTCAATTTTATAACCTTTTTTAAAATATTTTTTTTTCATTTTATATACATTGGCTCCAACACCTATTCGCAAAAAAGTTTGATTGACCTAAATATGCCCTGAACAAAGACAAAATGTACTTAAGATATTGTTTGTTTAGATTTTATTTTAAAACTTTATACTCGCCCGCATCCGAAAAGGAATAAACACCTAAAGTCTGCTGTCAAAAACCTAATTCTTGCAACAACAAAATGCATGTAAATCAATGTTTTACGTCGTTGTTCTAGCCATATGATTCGTGAAAGAGTTACAGAGTTTAATTTAATCTCTACAATTAATGCGTAGCTTTAGAAGTATTCATGTGTTTTTATATTACAATTTGTAATTAATTTGTAAAATATTTTTATTAATTAAATTGTATTTACATTTTGATGTTACACGTACTTAAAAATATGAGTGCAAATGTAAGGATTTAAATATTTATTGATCATACTTCCCGTGGTTCTGTATTGATTATGACTTAATACCAAAAGGATTAACACATGTGCACATGTTTGTGTGTGTGCTTAGTGACATGTAAACACTAGGGTGGTCCTGAACATAACAGAAAACAAAAAGTGCCACTAACAAAGGGATAATAATATTTTTGTTGTGTTGGACAGTTGTGACAGATATAAAAATCGTAAATTAAAAATTCATTCAGAAGATTTTAGCATTTTTTTTTATCAACAGAAGAAATTTTAAATCTTGAACTACAAGGGCGAATATTAACTTCATATGATTGGGATAATTAAAACACAAGTGTAGAATTTAGAATATAAGTTAAAGTACACAAGGATGCGTTGAATGAAGACCTTTTAAAGCCATCTTTTTTTAGGACTAAATATGGACCGATGAAATATATTTGGGTTCAATATTATTTGGATACCATCATTTTTAAAAATTTAATATCTTTAAAGTAATTTTCGGAAGTGGGCCTTATATGGGAGCTACGACTAAATATAGACTGACTTGCACAAAATTTGTAGATGTGATTTGGCTTCATTTACCACTCATTTGTGACGAAATTTGTTTAGATACTTGCATAATTCAAGCATTTATGATCGGTAAACCCGAATTTCGGGAGGACATTTGTATGGGGGTCAGGTGAAATAATGGACCGATTTCTACCAGTTTCAATCTCATCCATCCTTGGGCCGAAAAAATATCACGTACCAAATTTTATAGAAATATCTTCAAAATTGCGACCTTTAATCTGCGCACAATCTTTACATGGACAGCCAGCGAGGCGGACGGACGGACATCGTTAAATCGACTAAGAAAGTGATTCTGAGTCGATCGGTATACGCTGGGTGTTGGACCAATATCTCTGGGCGTTACAAACATCAGCACAAACCCAATATACCCTCCCCACTATGGTGATTTGGAGTAAAAAATAAAATAAGACAAAAAATCATTTTAAATTCCATGAATTTTCTTCTTTATATTATTTTAAATTGATTAAGAAGAATAAATAAATGTTTTCAGAAAATTTTAAGGCCTGAGTCACTAAAACTTATAAAACGTATTACATTGAGATTAAATTTTAAAAAATATTTAAAAACTGTAATCATCATCATCATCATCTGTAATTTGAAAACATTTATTTAATATTTTTAATCCACATCTAATATGAAGGACAAAATTGGTATTTAAAATCAAGTTTATAAAGTTTTATTTTTATTATTTTCATATGTACAAATATTTATCATAAAAATTAATTTTTTTTGCTTTTATTTTATAATATTAAGGTTAGGCTCTTGAAGGGAACCTTTAATAAATGAGTTTTGGTCTTGAGTTGGAAATTGCAATATTTATAAAAAAGTTAATTTTCTAATCAGGTGTTTTCCTTAAATTATTAAAAAAAATATTTTAAAAAATTTAGCGCATTTTTTGGCATTTTAAATAAAATCTTTGCATTATTTCTTAACTGGTCGCTGCATATGGGTAAATTAAAACAATTTCAAGTGGTTATATTTTCAGCTTGAAAATTTTGCTACTTTAATCCAGGATTTTAAATGATGAAGAATAATTGGAGTTAAAACTGAAAAGTAACCATAAGGTTCATGCAAACGTGTGAGTGAAATATGTAGTACATTAATGCAAAGCTGTTTTAAAAAATATTTCGGGAATTTTTACACAAGATCTTGTATTTATAATTGCACTCGATTAGTAATATTATAAGAATAATAAACGAGAATTTAAAAGAATTGTTTTAAAACAAACGAAGCGTACAAATTCTTAAAATAAATAAACAGTCAACATAAAATTCCGTTGGAATATTTTGATTTGAAAGAAATTCGTATCCGAAATATAAAATTTGACATAAATATTGTTTAGTGATCGCTTAAAATAAGCAAAAGTGTTTTTATTTCTATTTAATTCGGTTCGAATATGTCATTGCTTACGAATAATGAAAAACTATATAAATTGCGTATTTTGACATTTATAGGATTTTGGATAATATTAAATGTTTTGACATAGAAATATTAAAAAACAATTGTAGTTGATTAAATGCCATTAACAAAGAAAAATACTAAGAGCATTAAGTATTTATTGCCGAATATCGCCCTATTATAAATGTTAATACACCATTCATAAACTTTTTTAACATTAATAACAATAAATCAGAATATTATTATTTTCATAAATAATTACTTTAACATAAATAATATAAAAGATTTTTGTAATATTTATAATTGACCGCAAAACAGCAAATAATTGTCACCACATAATGTGGCATAAGCCGATGATTAAACTTTTTTGTTTTAAATTAAAGAACGGAGAAGGTTCAACATAAAACGTTTGCACATACATATGCACATGAATATAAACATACTTACACAACCCCTATTACAAAAGCCCGCCAACATTCAATTTTGTTATTAGTTGTTTATTAATTACTAAATACCCAGCAGCCCATGGTTCTAGTTCTACAAGAAAACACCATTGATTTCGGTAATTTAAATAAATAGACATCTTTCAATTTATCCTTTTCTACGATGTTGACATATTAGGTTATTTAAAAGTTTAGAAACAGTATTTTACAACACGAGTATGTATGTATGTGGATATGGTTGAAATTATAGGTAAAATTACTTGATGAGCTCCTTTAGCTCGGTTTGATGATTGAGCTCCTGTAGCTCTGGTTTCCTCAGTGGAAATAGAGTTA
The DNA here is from genome assembly GCA_916048285.2 of Bellardia pandia. Classification (NCBI taxonomy): domain Eukaryota; kingdom Metazoa; phylum Arthropoda; class Insecta; order Diptera; family Calliphoridae; genus Bellardia; species Bellardia pandia. Next base: position 70,250,582 of record OU696533.1, read on the forward strand.
ATGCTTTAGAATCACACTAACTCTTTCACAGGTCTATGCTGTGATTATGCGATTGTACGTATAATGACAAATAACCAAACACGTCTGAAGGGTTTCAAATTCAAAGGTACAATGATTTATTAAAGTAAACTTAAACACTAATAATGTTTCAATAAAGAAAATGAAAAAGAAAATGACAAGAAAGAGAAATGAGTGAATTTAATTCAATTGTTTGTAGAGTTACTCAAAGCAAATTCAATAATAAGTACACTTACAAAAAAAAATTAAATAAATTGAGAATTAATAAAAATATAATAAATAAACTTGTTGAACTGGGTTCAACATTACTGAATTTAACCCGTGCATATTATTGTAAAGTGTTTTTTTTTCCTAGATAGGAATTTTAGTAATGAAAGTACTAGTGAAGTAATTAATAGTAATCATACACTCACACTATGCTATGTCTAGGTTAGGTACATTCACTCAGTGTAGAGATAGACTGAAACCTAGATGCAAATACCAAAGTTGATTCAAAATTGTTCAATAAGTAGATTCTAGGAGTAAATTGGTGCCTGGTAGGTCTAAATTAGTCCATAAGCCCTTGATACCTTGCAGTCCCTTTTGTTCTACAAGGATGTATTGGTCTTATTAAGATATTGATGGTTTTACCCTATCTACCTTCTCATTCATCTACAATATCATTGCCTTGAACGTCGTAGTGCCCTGGTACCAAGCACAACCCGAATTTATATAGACGCATCAATTCTAACTGTCAACTACTTATGAACTTACGAGTATAGTGAATCTATACCGATAAGCTTTTATTATACTCGCAAGAGGAAAAATTCTCATTCAGTAAATAAAAGAGTTAAATATAAAAAATTTGAATATAAAAAATATTAGACACAAAGAATGCTGACGAAGAATTTAGCAGGCCAGAAAATGCATTACATTTTGCTAGTGTCTCTTTGTATAATGATTTTACTTTTATGTTTTCCAACGGAAAGCTATGTAGAACATATAACAGAGGTATACAAAAATAAATTTCAAATAAATTTTTACAATTAATACTCGCAAGAGGAAAAATTCTCATTCACAAAATGTTTAATATTAATTTGCTCAAGCTAATACACGCAGAGAAAAAACATGGTTGTGGTAAACATAATCTAAGAGCAACATATTATGATAAGATTTATGATTGTAGTCGAAACATGTTATGATGAATATAACTGCCATGAAATATCACATTATGATCAATTATCATCGTAATATTACATCATAATATTTTCTTATTAATCACAGTTTGTAAGATTTTTAATAAAAATCATATTAAGGTTAAATATATAACAATATGATTAGTTATAAAAAATAATTTGTTTGACGTAAATCGGAATTATTTCTACATTTTTTAAGCACAAAACTTACAAACATATTTTTGTAAATAGAAATAAATATTTGCGCACTTTCAATGTATATAAAAAATTTGAACTTATTATACCCTTCCCCTTCATGAGAAGGGTATACATAAGTTTGTCATTTCGTTTGTAATTTCCACAATATAATTTTCTGACCCTATAAAGTATATATATTCTTATAGATTGCGGAGTCTATTAAGCCATGTCCGTCTGTCTGTCTGGATGTTGAAATCAGTTTTTTGAAGTCCCAAGATATATTCGGGATCCAAATCTTCAATAATTCTGTCAGAAATGCTTTCGAGAAGTTTGGTATTTAAAATCAGCAAAATCGGTTTAGGTCAATCAGAGTTATGGACCAATATGTGAGACAAATTTGATATTTTTTGTCAATTTTATTGCAATATTTTGAAATATATTGCAGACAATACCATGAAATTTTGTACACGTTGTTTGTATGATAAAAGAAGAAAGTAAGTAAAAAAGAAAATAGTAAGAATCGGTCCATGATTTCTCATAGACCCCATACAAAAATCTTCCCGAAATATTGCTCAATTATACATAAATGCAAAATTCAGCAAAAATAAGTTTTATGCAAAAAGAAATCGCAAAACGAAATTTTTTTTAGTTCGGTCCATGTTTGACCATAGATCCCATATAAAGTCCACTTACAAAATTCACTGAAATACGTATAAAACAGATATAAATAATGTTAAACGGCTAAAATTTGACATAAATAATCTTTATGGGCAAATAAATTGTTGTACTAAATTTTATGGTGATCGGCCCAGAATTGGTCATAGCTCCCATACAAGGACCACATCTGAAAAAGACATTTATCCCTATATATATTGTATAAATATCGGTACAGACTCTAAACGTTGCACAGATCATTTACATATATACAAAAATCATCCCTCAAAATTTTGGGAATTTCGGCCTATTTTTAACCGTAGGCCCCATTTAAAGCCCTCTTCCGAAAATCACTTTAATACTCATAAATCTCTTATAAATAAGGGCACCAATCTAAAATTTTACACGGATCATTTACCTGCATGCTTAAATCAACCTGCTGGATTTTGAGAATATCGGTACATATTTAACAATATCCCCCACATAAGGTCCACTCTCGAAATCCACGTTAATACTAATATATATCTTAAATATACCGTTATTGTGTTGAAATTCGGCGTGAAATATCCTCATATGCATGAAAATAACTGTTCCAAAATTTAAGAAGATCGGCCCATAATTTGTCATAGCTGCCATATAAGAACCATTTCCAAAAAACAAATAAACCCACAAAAATGTCTAATCGATATCGAACCAACTTTTATATGGATCAAAAATTTTAATCCAGAAATCATTTTAGTAGCGGTTATACGGCAATTAAGCTACTGGATTTTGTAGCTGTCACTCAATAATATCTCCTGCTTTAAGTTCACTTTCGAGCATAACAACCAACCATACAACTCTTGTAAATAACGCTATTGAGATGAAATTCAACCAATATAATCCTAAAATACATAGAAATCACATTAGTGGACACTAGATTTAGAAGCCATCGGTCCATAATTGGTCCACTTCTTCTATGCCACCCATAAATCTTTTGTAAATAATGTTATTGAGATCAAATTCAAACAAAAAAGCCTCATCTTTTATCTTATTCTTTTTTATACTCTGTTTCTGAACTTGTTTTTATTACCTTTAACTTTAACAGTATATTTGCAGGTGGAGGGTATTAAAGATTCGCCGAAGCCGAATATACTTTTCTAACTTGTTTTTATACTCTGTTTGCTAAGTTACACTCAAGATTATTATGAACATCAGACAAACTCTGTAAATTATGGTAAGAATTGGTAATTAAATCAATTAAAATTGGTGAAATTAGACAAAATTTCAAAATATTGTGTTTGTGTACATTTAAATAAATAAAGACTAGTTATACATATTTTCTTCAAACTACTTGACGCTTTTATTTTGCAATTAAAAAGAATCCGGTTTATTTAAAGGACATAAACCACCGTTTTTAAAAGTAAAAACGTAACAATATAATATATATATGTATGTATGTATATAATATAATTATGCATCAACAACAAAGGTGAATGGTATATAAGATTCGGCATAACCGAATATAGCACTCTTACTTGTTTTTAGTTATGTTTAATTTATTTTTATTTTGTGAAATTTAAGATTATTTCGTTTATGTACAATTTACTTAGGGCGTTTACACTTCTTTGAAAGCTTTCAAATTTTGTAGTAATATTTAGTATATTTTAAATACGTATTGTTTTTTTCAATTATAGAACCCTTTAAATGCAAATAAATGATTTGATATAACGCAGACAAACTACTGAACTGATGCAAAATCATTCTACATATGGTAAAATCATAATATTATTAAAATTAGACATATTTTGTTTGCATTTTGAACATAACATGAGTACAAATATTGAAACTTACCATTTAATGGTTATTTGTAAGTTAAAATAGTTCTTAACAATATAATTCAATAGTTGTGGTAAACATATTTTAAAAATACACAGTCAATATGGAGAAAGAAATATTGAAATTACAAACGTAATAACGTAATATAAATATATAAATTTGATGCAGTTTTCAGATGAAATCGTAAAACATTTTTATCTACGTTTCGATCTTGTGCCTAAATGAACCTATGCTAATAATTAAACTTTAGATTTTGCGACTTGCGTTTTTCCGAATAATTGGTCAAGTGGGTAGTGATGGTAATAACTACAAAATACTACAATTAAATATAAATTCATATTCACAATGTAATAACAATTGGTGTTGTTGTTTTTACATTTCTTATTTTTTTATTTCATTGAATTATTTGTTAAAAAATAGTTTATCAAGCCATTTCGTAAGTATTTACACAGTGTTGTTATACCCACACCACTATAGTAGGAAGGATATATTGGATTTGTGCTGATGTTTGTAAGTATTAGTCCAACACTCTTCTTAAAGTATACCGACCGACTTAGTATCCTTTCATGAGAAGATTTAATTATGTCCATCAATCCGTCCGTCTGGCTGGCTGTCCATGTAAAGCTTGTGCGCAAAGTACAGGTCGCAATTTTGTAGATATTATGATAGTTTTTCAGCCCAAGGACGGTTTTAAATTGGTTAAAATCGGTTCCCTATTTACCTAGCCCCCATACAAATGTCCTCCTGAAATAGGAGTTTATCGGTCATAAATGTATGATTTATGCACATATCCAAACAAATTTTGCCACAAATAAGTTATACATGAAGCCTAAGCACAAATTTTGTGTAAACCGGCCCATAATTGACAAACCTCCCATAAGGCCCACTGCCGAAAATCACTTTAACGAGCATAACTCAATAGGGGTAAGTAACTATGATTTCTTCTTTAGCATTTAGCGTTGGTTTCAGAAAATTGTTCACTGGCTGATAGGGTACTTGGTAATTTGGTAATAGTTTAGTTATTTGTAATATTATATGTTAAAAATTTTGCATACATATGCGCTATGATAAAGGGAATAATATTTAATAAAAAATTCAATTTTGAAATGTTTGCTGATAGATTGCTTGGTATTTAAAGTGACGATATATATATATTATATACACGATTACAACTGACGATAACCCATAGAAAACATTAAATTATTTTTTATGCTTGATTTCCATTATTTAACGGCAAAAGTGCTGAGTATTAAGTCTTTTGTCGGTTCAAAACATGATAATAATTAAAATTACAAATATCTTATTAAGTTTATAATTTAAATATGAAATAATTAGCTTCTAGCTATATTTGCTTCAAATCTCAATATGCTGCAACTAGTGTGTTAATAATCATCACAAGGAAGTTTAAGGATAAACTACAATATAATTAACAGTCATATTCACATCATGTTTTTAAAAAGACATTTTTTAAATCCTTTTAATATGTCATAAGGAAACCAGGTACTCATTTAGCTTTGAGGTTAAATAAAGAATATTTGCCTTTTATTCCAAGACCAGGAAATGTATGTTGAATAAAAAAAAATACAGCAGAAAAGGAAAGGAAAGGCAAGAGAAGAGAGTGAGTGAGAGTGAAAGTAGTTGAAGTGTTGGCAAGAAATGAAATAAAAGAAAAATTACTTTTAAATATGCTTTTGAACTGTCTCACTTAATATTCATGTTGTTGACCCAAACACGTAAATCTAAACAAACGCCTCCTGTTTTCACCTGATAAGATGTTTGTTGTGCTGCTGTTCTGCTTCTGCTGTTGTTTTTACTGTAACGTGAATGGTATTTTTCATAGACACGTAAATAAAACATACGTACGTGCGTTACAAACCCTTTTACATCTTCTTTTTCTCCATCATCGCCTTTTAACAATTTACTGTGCTCCAACCATATTCTCCAAGACATTTTACTTTTTAACATGTTTATTGTTTGTACAAATGTACGTCTTTTAGAACGAGTGTGTGTGTGTATGTGTAAATGCTAATATTTTGCATGTGTATAGGTAAATGTATATGAGTCAAGACAAGTTTATATGTGTTTGTGCCTGATTGTATATCCTGTGTCCTTTTTACATAATTTGGCGTTACAACCGTAAAATTACCTCACGTACTGCATTCTCCATCTCTCCAACGATTTCACACAGCAAGAACAAGTAATATAATAAAATGAGTTGAAAAGGAGTAAGAAAATGAAGAATGGAAAAACATTTAAGTTTTAATAACCTTTATGGTGCAAATGTGTCTGAAATACTTGTTGTTGCCTCTTGGGTGGCTGCCACACACAAATCGTGTTTTCATGTTGTTTAAAAATCAGTGCTGTGTTAATTTGATGCTGCAATGAAAAGTATGTGCAAGAATATATTTTCCCAAGTACAATTTCAACAAGTATTTGGATAATAAATATTATTGATCAGCTGAAAACGCATGAGTTTTAAATCACAAGCGCTTACACCACAAACAGTGTTCTCGACTATTTGTTGTAGAGTGTTACAAAACAAAAAGGTACTAAGTTTAAATACAAAATTAGCTCAATAATAAAATATGTATAATTTATTTTCTTAAAGATAATTTGAAAATTTATAGTTTTTGAAAGGAAAATCTGTACATACATAATTGCAATTTCCAAAGACATTATTTTCGAAAAAAAATTATTATATTTTACCTTCAGTGGCCACGACAGGCAAAATGTGATCATTTATACATAGAAAATAGAGCATACACGTTTTGCATTTAACTGGAGTGTTCTTTTTAAGTGCAAAAATGTTGTAAAGTTTTTAAAATAAAACGAATGTAGAATTTTTAATAAAATAAAATTTGTAGATTAGATATAGACAAATAAGAGCTCCATGTTTTAATAACATGTAGATAAAATCATTCAAAACTGTCACAAAAGTTTTTTGCTTACCCTGCCTTTACACATGCAAGTACTTGCATGCAAGTGCCGTGTACGTATTATATACGAAAACTTATACGAAAAACTCGACTAGCTCTGCAAGTGGAAAAATGTGAGTGTATTAGTAAAAAAGTGTAAATGTATTGACTTTTTCGAACTTGCACTTGCATGTGTAAATGCCGGGTTACAATTTAATCAATATACGAGTACCTAATGCTTTATTTTACAAAAGATTTAGTAACTGAATAATGTTTTATGTATTGTTGCTTTTCTTCGTTTACATTATATGTATATTTGCTTTGAATGCAATAATAATTTTGTAAATCGAATTTATTTAAACTGAACGAACTATATAAATAAAATGTACTTTTCAGACCTCCACGGTACCATTTTTAATATTTGTTATATAATAATAAATTTTAAGCACAAACTTACTTAATCAAAAATTCGATATATGTATCTTAACATTAACATTGCCTTATATAACGAATGTTTTAACAAATTTATGTTCGAGAACAAGAGTACGGTGTAAGACTTTTTCAAAGAATCATTATCTAACTTCTGGTGATGTTTTAAATGCTACAAAACTGGTGCCTATTGAAAAATGATATAAGATAAAGCGTTTGTTCACGATATGCAACTAACTGTTGTTCCAAGAACAAAGAAATGCAAAGAAACAGAGTTCGTTTCGTAATAAAATATTTCCTGTAAATTATCTTTATTTGGGATTGGTCTGTATTTGTTTATATGTATATAGTATTATATGTATATAGTTAGAGGGCCACTTCTGAATCTTTAAGAATATTATTTGCGTTTAGTATCGGATTATATGCGCAAAGTTAACGTTATTAAATATATATGTATGTATGTATATTAGACCTGTCATTAAAAAGTTTTTTTTGAAAACTTGAATATGGGCAGCGATGAAAATATGGGATTTATAGCCAAAATTGATGTAGCAAATTTTCAGGCTGATCGGATAGTGCCAACACGTGCCAAAATGAGGTCAAAGGTCAAAATCTTAAAAACCTACCAAAATACTCCTTTTTTGCATTTTATCAATTTTTTTAATAAGAAATATAATGTTTTTTTTTTTAATTTTTTTTATTATTTAATGAAAAACATATGTGAGGATTACCTACAAGCAACAAACATTTGTATTGAATTCTGTCAATACAATTTTGTTTTATCATCAATTTATTCGCCGCCTCGATTTTCAATAAAAGAACACCAATACTACAGCTTCTTCAATTCCCTAGGAGCAAGATATTTAGTTGCTGGTGACTTTAACGCCAAACACACATTTTGGGGTTCACGTAGGATCGTCAACTCTTCAACACCATTGCCAAAATGGGCTTAGATATCAAGCGGGCATCCCACCTACTGGCCGACGGAAGATTCCCGATGTTATTGACTTCGGAGTAGTGAAAAATATCCCTGTAGAATCGATACAAGTGGAGATTTCATTAGACTTGTCTTCAGATCACTCTCCTTCTATTATTTCAATGCGTTTCCTTCAAGGGAATGGCTCCCCATTTCGGGACATATTTAAAAACAGAGTAAGTTGGATAAAGTATAAAAAGTATTTAAGTTCCCACTGCACGGAAAATGTAGTGTTGAGAACTACCGAGGATATTGATGGGTCGATTGGCAAGTTTACTGAGGACATACGAAGAGCTGTACATCACGCCTCCACATATGACGTTGAGTGCAGAAGTGGGACAAATAGAACTTATTTCGCTGAACTCGATCATCTCCTGTCAGAAAAAAGAAGAGTTAAAAGAGAGTGGCAAATTCACAGGTCTCCTGAACTGAAAGCTAGGCGACGGGTATGCAGAGATATACTAAGAAATTTCTTAGAAACCCATAGAATGGCTTCACTTAAATCTTACTTGGATGATCTTGATAGTACCCCACAATCTGACTATTCGTTATGGAAGGCGGCACGAGGTTTAAAAAGACCAGTTAGAGTAAAGCCTCCTCTGCGAAATCCGATTGGTGACTGGGCTAGAAATGATTCCGAGAAGGGGACTTTATTTGTTTACCATTTGAGAAATGTGTTTACTATAAACAACTCAAATAATGCATCTGATTTGCCTTCACTCGTTATTAGACCTCCTGTACCTCTAAGACTTAGCTTTAATGATGTTGAAAGCGCTATTGGTACTCTGAATCTTAAAAAAGCTCCAGGTATGGATAAAATCAGCAACAAAATGCTTGTGGAGTTACCTCGTGTAGCTAGAAGAATTATCCTATTTATTTTCCATGATATTTTATGCCTAGAATACTATCCTGCAGATTGGAAGGTATCTATGATTACCATGATTCCTAAGCCAGGGAAGGACCCCACTAAAGTAGAGTCATATATGCCAATTAGTCTACTGCCGACAATTTCAAAACTGTTTGAAAAATTGTTATTGGCTAAGTTGATTCCAATTCTGAACGACACTCAATGTATCCCAAATCACCAATTCGGGTTCAGAGCTAAACACAGTACCATCGAACAAACACACAGATTGGTAAATGTGATAAGTGGGTCGTTTGAAAAGAAAAAAATACTGCTCCGCCCTTTTCATTGATGTGTCGCAAGCGTTCGACAAAGTCTGGCATGAAGGTTTAATGCATAAAATTAAATTAACTCTGCCTGCTAACACCCACAAACTTATGAAAAGTTATTTATATGGTCGCAAATTTACAATCAAAAAAGGCGATTTTTTAAGCCCCGCTCAACCAATTGAAGCAGGAGTACCCCAGGGTAGCATACTGGGTCCAACTTTATATTTGATTTATGCATCCGATATGCCGTCAGACCCCATAATACATACTTCAACTTTTGCAGACGATACAGCCTTTATTAGCGTTCATAAGGACCATCAAATAGCATCACAGAATTTGCAGAATTATGGTTATAAGCTAGAGAATTGGCTTGAGCTTTGGAAAATCAGGGTTAACGAACAGAAATGTATTCATATAACTTTCATATTGCGAAAAGATACCTGCTCGTTCATCAGAATAAATAATCAAATTATGCCGCAACACAATGAAGTCAAATACCTCGGAATCCACCTCGATCGTCGTTTAACTTGGAAGTCTCATATCGACGCAAAACTTACTCAGATGAGATTAAAAGCAGTGCAACTTAATTGGCTAATCGGCAGAAATTCTACATTAAAGTTGGATTGCAAACTTTTGTTGTACAATGCAATTCTAAAGCCAATCTGGTGTTATGGAATTCAATTATGGGGTACTGCCTCAGCATCCAACATTGAAAAAATTCAAAGGGGTCAAAATAAAATTCTACGTATAATTACTGCAGCTCCATAGTATGTTAAAAATTCTCGAATCCACAAAGATCTAGGCGTGCCATTAGTAAAAGTCGAATTTACAAAATATGCGTCAAAGTATGTCAGCAAACTTGAACACCATCCAAACCCCCTTGCACGAGACATCCTTAACTTTAGTGGCCACAATCGGCTGAGAAGGAGAAATACCCTTGCTTTAACTCAAGCGCAAAACAGATGACTGGATCAGTTGATGTGAAATTTTTTTAGTATCATAAAAATTTTTGTCTAGCACTGGCTGGGCTTATTATTTTCTTTTTAGTATTAAGATTTGAAAACTTATTATCAATTCAAGATATGAAGATTCAATAAATAAATAAAGGCTAAAAAAAAACAAAAAAAAAAAAATTTTATACGCCTATTTTTTTTATTTTACATCGATTAAGAGAGTCCTTGCTTCAGTCCTCTATATTATGTAAAAAGTACTATGTATCAGCATCGTTGTATGTTAAGTAAGCATCTAATAAAGTCAGTTATTATTTTGATTTTTCTTTCGGCAGTTTCAGTCACAACAATAATGCATTTGGCGATCTGTTCCCCTTTACAAAATGCTTCGCTCTTAGGTCAATCTGACGGATCAAAGAGTAAAAAATCCATACAAATTTCCAAACGAGAAAAACAATTATTTTGGTAGTTGCAATTCTCGAATATAATTTCTCAATGCTTGCACACACTTTTTTAGAAGGTGTTTCCTTTCCCATTATCACCGATATGATTGTCTTTCTCGGACTCTATTTGCAACGCAAAAACAACTTTTTTCTTTATTTCTGAGTCTACATTTGGATCAAAAAAAAAGGCAAGTGTAACTACCTTCTCCGATAAATACCACAGATGATTCCGAATTTTTTTCAATAGCATTGTAGATATATTTTTATATCTAAATATATATTTTTAGACAATAGATGGCCATGGACAAGCATCTTATCTCGCATAAGATATCGCTCCAGGTGCACGAAATATGAAATTAAATGCAAGTTGTAAGGGTTCTCTATAATCATGCCGAATGTGGACTTTAGCTTGTTTGTTCTTCGACAGATATAATATTAAAAACTTGTTCATCCTGTATACAAATTGACTTTAATGTGCTCCATTCCCGTGCAAAACGTTCAAAAATCGCCACCTCTGGGTTTCCGAAATTATTCTCAAATACAACGAAGTTCCAGCACCGTTATGAGGGCCAGTATTTGCACCAGTATTTTGCATATTAATTTTTAGCAAATATTCGTAGACTGATTAAGTGATGACAGCACCAGTTTCATCTTCATAGCCCTCAATTTTTAACGTTCTTCGACGTGGGCACAATGGCCAAATGATCAACTTTATATTTTCCAGCAATATCGGGAAGTAGCTTTCCAATCCAATGCAAAACAAATGTTTCAGTGACCTAAAAAACTTGAGCTCAAAGAAAAACTTATAACTTGGCCAAAATAAAAAAAATACCTTGAACTTTTCAATAATTTCCTTGCCATGACCCAAAGAAATTTTTTACGTTGTTCATGCAAACTTGTGCAATTCAGAACAAGATCCTCATTATTGTGATGCAGTTTATAGCAAATGAAGATGACACATTGCCAGCATCATTACGCCTATAAAATTCTTCTTTCCACGTTTTTGAATTAGCTTATTGGAGCATCTTGGAATGTTAGCATTCTTAATAACCCTTTTAATTTCTATAAATATTTTTTTCTTACTCTAATAGGAGAAACATCTTGCATTTTTGCAACTTAAATCTCAATTTAAAATTATAATATAAATGTATTTGATTTGTATTTGATTATTCGATCAGCCTGAAAATTTGCTACATCAATTTTGGCATCAAATCGCATATTTTCGTCGCTACCCACATTCTAAATTCGAAAAAATAAAAAACCCCATAAATTTTAATAATAATTTTCATGTAACAATTCCTACCTTCAGTAAAAATAATTTAATGAAAAATTAAATTTAATGATCTCGAGCCGAAATAAAAAAAAAATATCAATAATTACTAGATTTATTATTTCAAGAATAGAATAAATAGAAGGGTTAACTTCTAACCATTTTGAACTCCTGACTTACTACATTTTAAGATTTAGTTTTAGGATTCAGGCTAAAAATCATTCAATGTGAATTAATATGTCAGCGGCGCACCCATTACTCGATAATTCAACCAACAATTTCTTGTTCTAATAATCGGCTTATAGATGCATATTTAAAAATGAAATTGATACCAGTTTCAAATAGTTTATGAAATTTAATAAAATCTCTTTGGCATAAAATTTAAATGATATATTTATATATTTCATCTAAAATACCAAATTTTGATGCAACAGCATTTTAAAATTGTACCAAATGACTCGTGGTAGTACCAATTGTGTCTAAAATGTATCAACAAAAAAAGTACAATTGTACCACGTTTGCCAACACTGATTTGGCTTCTCTTTCTCTGTAGAAAATTCTTGTGCGTATGTGTGTGTAAATTGCTGTTGTTTTTTCTTTGAAAATTGCTAATCGATCCTGGAGTAAAATTCAAATTAAGTTGAGTTTTTTTTTTGTTATTGTAGTAGTTGTTGTGATTTTTAGCAATAATTCGATAATGGACAAATTGCAAAGAATTCTAATATTCAAGAATGTGTACATAGATGCACACAAGAATACATATCATTTTATGTTTGTATTCTATGTTTGTAGAAGCCCTGCAACCCATATAACTAGTTTAGTTTTGAATAGTTATTTACACACAAAATGCCAACAATAGTTAGTAAAAAGACTTTTAACTGGCGCAGATCGATTCTAATAATTGCACATTCTGATTGCTTATAGAAAAGCATACCCATCTCGTTTCTTACTCACATACATAATAACAACTCAACTCGAACTGGCGATTTGTTACTAAAATGTAGAGAAGCTGGGAGCAATTTACATAGTCTGCGAAAGTTTCGATTAGAAAGTATGTAACATCAAAATAACTCGACATCTTCCCTTTAAAACTGCTGGAATTAGTAGAAATATGTTTGTATTTATTGTTGTGTACATCTATGTAAATGTATGTTATGTATGTATGTAAATACACATCTGCCTAGAATTTCCGTACACGATTTTGAGTACGTTTGTAAGTATGCATTGAACTTTTATTTGAGTAAATAGGATTTACAGTCGTTAGTATAGTTGTTTGTTTTATTTAAAGGATAAAAAGATTTTGATGGTAATTTATAGGAAAATATTTCAAAATTATTTTATAAAAACATAAATAGACGTAATAGCCAATTGTGAATATAAGAATTACGAGACTTTATGAACAAAACAAAAGCACAATGAACAAAGGAAATATTCTCAGAAGAAATATTTTTTTGTATCGAAAATATTTTCTACATAAAACAAATTACATGTTCAATAAGTTGTTTTTTTTTAATTTCTTCAGAATTTATTACATCTTATAGTGTGTTGAAGTGTTTTATGGCCGATTTTAATTTATACGAGGTATTTAGAAAAATGTTCTCTTTTCTCCTCTTTGCATATTATGTATTGCCAACATGAAAAATATAATAGATTACAATCAAAATGTTTTAACTGTATTTCCATTTTGTTTATTGTTTCTAAATTTTTCCAAGAAACTGTCATTTATTTTTCAACAAAACAAAAATGTATAATTCCATGAATTTTAATTGCGCCTTCATGATATTTACTCAAAGTGTTGGGCATTGGTAGCTATTACCTTTTTGCATCTATTAGACAACATATGTATTCGGCGCCTTTTAAAGCCAAGAAAGAAAAGCGTTCTGCATCGATCGAAACAAATAAAAGTCGGACGGGACAATTTCTGGACCATAAGGCGAGTGATGCAAAACTTTCCAAGCACTTCTTTTTAAATATTTTTTAACAGGTATTGAAAAATGTGGCGGGCGTTGATGGACTATTCCGTTTTCATATTGGATTAATGACTGCTGCTGCGTTTGAAATTGCTGATTGAGTAGCTTTCCATGATACTGCAAGATCTTGTGCAATCTTCTCATGGTGTAATACCTCAAATTCTTGGTGTTCTTGGCAGTTCTGGCCAATTTTTGTCTTCGGTGTTAAAATTACCACTTCTCAACCGTTGCACGTTGAAACCGATGGAATGCCTTCACCATAGACTTCGGAAGCAATCGATGTACTTCAGCGGCAAATCAAAAACTTTGTTGTTTACACTTTCAAATCCTAACGAAGGTACATTTTAGTGTCAGATCGGGGAGCGGATGGACAATTAATTATGTAATTACCGAATGTGAATTAAATAATAAGATATACGAGTGTATTGAGATGTGTTCTCGTAAGTTCTATGAATTTATATTATTATTTTATCTCTTTTTCTATATACATATGTATTCATGAATTTTTGAATTTCCTCATATAGATTTCTACAATGTTAATAATGTACTTTATTCCTATGTATGTATTTATGTATGTATATTTAAAAACAAACTCAATCAACGACTTCCTATTGAGATTGTATTTTTAAGTTTAAGAAGTGATTACAATAAGGCTAATATTCCCAATCAAATTTTACAATTAATCAAATTTACATTCATATGTAGTTAAAATTTTTTAATTTCTAACACATACACTGACAAATCTTTAGTAGAACATGAATTATTAGTGCAAGAATGCAATCTAAATTTTAAAAATTGTCTCAAATATTTCTTTTAAATTTTATAACAGTTAAGTAAAGAATTTATGTTGAAAGACTAGAAAACAGGGTAGGTAAAATTAGTGTTCGCTCTACTTTACTCTTTCTTATAAAAATTGTTTTAGCGATTTTTAAAATTCTCGAGAACAATTTTTATTTTTTTTTTCTTTCGGGCAAGTTGCTTATTTCGTTATTTTGCTATCGAGACCAAGAAAAAATAAAATTAAAAAATGTTACACACAAATATGTAGGTGTTTATCGGTCTTTAATGTTTGATTTATGTACATACTCAAACAAATTTGTCTAAAAATAAGTTGTACATGAAGCCTAATCACATCTAGAAATTTTGTGCATATCGGTCCATAATTGACCATAGGTTCCATATAATGCCCAAAACTACTTTAAAGAACCTTGATCTTGATATCCAACTAATGTTCAACACAAATATGTTTCATATATACAGGGTGGGCCAAAAGAAACCAAGGGGTGTAAAAGTTTAATAACTTTTTCGTTTATTAATTTTTTTTTTATTTTTTCTTTCAGATTATATAATATACAAAAGGGAAATTTTTTCGCACTGGTGGGCTCTTTTTAGAGCATTTTCCATAACATCTTTTAAAACTTGTGATTGTAGCGTTCGAATTTCTGCAACAATGTTTGCCTTGAGTTCAAGGATTGTTTCTGGCTTGTTCACATACACTCGCTCCTTCAAATAACCCCGAAGAAAATAGTCGGGTGCTGTCAAATCTGGCGATCGCGCTGGCCAAATAATTTCCGAATTTCTGGAAATTATTCGCCCTCCCAAAATTTGACTTAAAAGTGCCATTGTGTCTCGGGCAATATGGTCTGTTTTCAAGAGCAGGGCGTAAAAAATTTTCTATCATAAACCGATACCGCTCTCCATTAACGGTTACAGCACTTCCATCTTCATTCTCGAAGTGGTAAGGCCCAATGACATTTAAAGATGTTATCCCACACCATACTGGACACCTGATGGGGTGCAATTGGAGTTGATGAATGGCTCTTGGATTTCGAGAACCCCAGAACCTACAGTTCTGCATATTAACAAAGCCATTCAAATGAAAATGAGCTCCATCACTCATAATCAAATTTTTAATAAAGTTGATTTCATTTCTGGCCAACTCTTGAAATTTAACTGCAAAATTTAGCCGTTGCCGATGATGTGCGGGGTTTAGTTCTTGCACCAATTGCACCTTATATGGGTATAACTATAAATCTTTTTTTTAAATGCGCCGTAGTGACGTACGAGACATTCCTAGCTGAGCAGAACGCCTTCTGGCAGATGTTTCTGGTGCTTCGTTAACACTTTGCTGTACACGTTCAATATTTTCCGCAGTGCTACTTAAACGTGGTTCGAGGCAAATCTGTTACGATGCCATGTTGGTGATGACGATCAACTAAGCAACGAATCATTGCTTCAGAGGGCGAAATTCTGACGTTAAAATGTCGACGATATGCTCTTTGCGTTAAAATAATTGATATCTGGTTTAAATAATAAAATTCTATTTTTTGGTTCTCTGTTCAGTTGTGAACCTCTCCATTATATTATATTATCCAAGTGTTGTCTATATAATCTGAAAGAAAAAATAAAAAAAATTAATAAACGCAAAAGTTATTAAACTTTTACTCTCCTTGGTTTCTTTTGGCCCACCCTGTACATACAAAAATCGTTCGGCCCAATTTTATGATGATCGGTCTTAATTAGTCATAGCTCCCATATAAGTCCTACTTCCGAATTTCACATTAACGACCATAAATCTTTTAAAAATTTTGGTATCCAAATAAAATTCAACACAAATAAGTTTCAAATCTGCAGGTATCATGACACATAGTTTTATACATAACGGTCGATTCATAATGAGTCAAAACTCTCATACAAGATCCTCTTCGGAAACAACTTTAACAAATATAAATCTATTAAAAGTGTTTTTATTGAGCTAATTTAACAGACGAATATTTTCTTGTACAGAAGTCACATCACTAAATTTATGGATGGTCGGTCCGTAATAGGTCAAATCCATATAAAACTATATAGCGGCCATTTCTGAAAAACTGTTTTAACACATATACTGGGTTTAGGGTACTTTATGGTCAAGAATTACCGACTATAGTTTCTTACTTGTTTGTGTTTTTTAATAGAGCAAAAATTATTTCCGTCAACACTCACCTACAATCCTATATCCCATTGAATATCTGCCATCTTCTACCCGTGTGCATTTTTGTTTGAAGTCTAGACTGCTTATCCGAAAGTGAATATTAAATACCGCACATCTAAAGATCTATTATAGTGAAAGTGTTTAAACTTAGTAGGAGCAATTTTTAAAGCATAATAATAATTAACCTAACAATAATGTTCGTAGGTGCAGGGCAAGAAGTACCCTATAGAACACAAATATTAAATATCGCATAACTAAATAAAGCGTATATTATTCATTCTGGTTATTAATTAAATAATCTAATAAATAAATGAAAAACTAGGAATACAAAAAGTTCGCAGTTATGGTTGACCTAATGGGTCAGTGATCTTGAAATACGGGGGTTATTGACCTCGACATACCACAGGTGAATTCATTATACCACCGTACCTTTTCAAGTCCAAATGTTTCTGATTGAAGAGGTCAATCGCCTCATCGGTTATCATTGCACACCCGTTTGGCCAATTCATCAGCTATATTGTCAAATTGTCCATAGACTCATATAAACGTTATTCTAGAATATCTCGCTATCTTATATAAGGACATGTTGTAGTTATGTCAAGTGAGCAATCGCTAAATTAGTAACGCTTTTAGAATGACCTTACATGAGTATTCAGCGTTTAGCCTCACAGTTGAGAATATGTTGTATCGCCATCAAATCTAAAAACAGCCAGTGAATTGGGCATTTGACGACGTGGATCTTACAGCACCTGTTATCAGAATGCCTATGTAAATACCTGTTCAACGGCTGTCCGATGGAAGACATTCTTCCAAGTATGCCACCTTACCAATACTCGATTAAGAAGCATCAGATAAATAGCATCAGATCCAATTAATACCCTGACGATTGTTATCCCAATTAGTGCCTAAATACTTAGCACTATCCATAATCTCTATTCCGCATAAAATGTTTTTTTACAAAATTAAAAAAATATTGGAAGCAAATTAAAAAATATGGACCTATTTACATGTTCCAACTTTGGATATGTGTGAAAATTTTGACGTTTAAAAAATCCAAAATCAGTTTCCTAAGGCTTTGTGGTACCTAATTTATCGGTTGTTAACGTAAATCGCTTTATGTTACACGCAGTAAAAATATAAACAAAGCGCAGTTCTGAAATACAGAGACAACTAGAAGTTCTTAATTACTTGAATAAGCATAAAATTCTTGTTAGTAACGTTATTGAGATAAAATTCAACTAAAATAAACCTGAAGTAAATAGAAATTAGGGTACAATATGTTGTGACGTTTGCCACTTATGGCCGAATTCACAGTCTTTAGTTAGCTAATGACAAAGGCTTAACTAATGATTCTTTATTCGCAATGCTTAGTCTGCCATAAGAATAACAAGTAATAGTTAAACAATAGTTAGTACTTTAGTTTACCAATGGTTAACTAATGACCGAGAATTCGGCCATTATTAGGTGATTTAGTGATTGGTATCTGAGATTCGGCACCGCCGAATGTAAACTTTTACTTGTTTTTTTTTGTTTTTAATTTATGTTTGAACGAATTTAGTTGAGTGACATACTGTATATGTAAGTTTGTCATTTCTTGTGTAGCACAAAATGAGACACAACAAAGTATATACGATCCTTACATATTCGTACATATGATCCTTATAGAATTCTAAGTTAATTGAGCTAGGTCCGTCTGTCTGTGTAAAGCACTCTCAGGTTTAAAATAAATACGATATTTTTAAACAGTTTTTTGCTTTTTTGTTTAAATTTATTACAGATAATACTATGAAATTTTGTACACGTTTTGGAATGACAACTGCGAGGAAAATAGTAAGAATCGGTCCACGATTTCTCATAGCCTTCATACAATTTCTTCCAGAAATATGGCTCCGTGTTAATTAAATGCCTTTAAAATTGCAATATCAATACAAAATTCAAGACAAATGAGAATAAATCACAAAACCAAATTTTGATTGGTTCGTTCCATGTTTGACCATAGCTCACATACTAAGTACACTTTAGAAAATCACTTAAATACGTATAAATCTGTTGTAAATAATAGTACTGATCCAAAGTTTTTCACACATATAAGCTAGTGACCCTTAGTGGTTCGCCGTCCATACAAAAAAAGTTGTGTCAGTCACCCCTGAGGATTAAAGATAATGTAAAAACAATTCTAGAAATATATTTTTTATATTTTTTTTGCAACGCCTACAAATACCGCCCTTTTAGTATTTTGCTCTGTGTGTCGCTATTTTTAGTCCAATCATAACATATTGTATATCGGTGTTAATGGCTCTATAAGGGCTACATTTCTGTCCTTAATCATTTTCTACTATCACGACAAATTCTAGTCATTAAAAGTCATGACTAGAATTTATGGATCAAAATGTGAGACAACCTCCATAAAAATTTTATATTTTTAAATATTTTTCTTGGAATTTTTTTTAAATATATTGCAGATATTGCCATGTAATTTTGTACACGTTATTTTTATGATAAAAGAAGAAAGTGTGAAGAAAATAGTAATCGGTCCATGATTTCTCATACCCCCGTACAAATATCTTCTCGACATGTGGCTTAATGATAAATAAATGCCTGTAAAATTGGAATATTAATACAAAATTCAGCAATTTTTCATGTAAAAGGAAATGGCAAAACGAAATTTTGATTAGCTCAGTTCATTTTTAAGCATAGGCCCCATATCTGCAAACATATAGTTACCAAAAATCTGCTAAAGTTAAAATTCGACACAAATAATTTTTGTAGATAAATTGTTGCACTAAATTTTATGATGCTCGGTCCATAATTGGTCACAGCTCCCATATAAGGACCGCATCCGAAAAGACATTTGTCTTTATATACATCTTATAAATGTCGGTATCGACTCAAAACTTTACATAGATCATTTACATAGATCACACAAATCAGACTACAGAAATTTGTGAATTTCGGTCCATATTTGACCATATTCACCATATAACCCCTCTTCCAAAAAATCACTTCAACACTCATAAATCTCGTATAAATAACGGTACCGATCCAAAATTTTACACGAAGCATTTACATTTATTTATCAAACTACTGAACTTTGCAAATATCAGTCTAAATTTGAACTTATCTCCGATACAAAGTCCACTTCTGAAATGCATGTTAATACTAATATGTTTTCAAAATGTACTATCATTATATTGAAATTAAATGTGGGATATCCTTGTATGAAATTTAAGAAGATCGGCCCATGTCTTTTTAATGCTCACATACACGTAACACTTCCGAAAAACATGTTAACCCTCAATAATGTCTAATTAATACCGATATAGAATCAACATTTTATACAAAACAGAAATTGTTATTCACAAATGATACTAATATCGGTTATACGGCAATTATGCTAATGAATTTCCCGAATTAACTCTTGTAAATAATGTTATTAAGTTGAATTTCAACCAAAATACATCGAAATCATATTAC
This sequence comes from Bellardia pandia, assembly GCA_916048285.2. Lineage (NCBI taxonomy): Eukaryota > Metazoa > Arthropoda > Insecta > Diptera > Calliphoridae > Bellardia > Bellardia pandia. Next base: position 70,270,998 of record OU696533.1, read on the forward strand.
TGGATACTGGATTTAAAAACTATAATTGGTCCATTTTTATTATGTCACCGATATATCTCTTGTAAATAGAGCTATTGAGATCAAGTTTTACGCAAAAGAAGCACCACCTTATAATCTTACCCTTTTTTACCCTGTTTCTGATATTGTGGTGAATATGGAAAAAATATTTTTTTAATTTTATAAATTGTTAAATTACACTCAAGATTGTTATAAATATCAGACAAACTCTGTAAATTATGGGGAGAATTGGTAATTACATCATTAATAAATGGTTAAAATTAGATACAATTTTAAGACAGTTGAAATTAATTGTATTGTGCGTTAATTTGTCTATTAAACAATACACTAATAAAATTTAAAGCTGACTAAGAAATACTGAATTGTAATTTGTAATTCTCATTATATTTAAGTGCAGGTGTTTAAGATTCGGCACAGCCGAAGATAATACTCTAAATTGTTTATGCTTGTTTTAGATTGCCTTTAAAAATATGGCGTACACTTTTTATGCAAAAATCGAAAAATTAGTTTTAAAATCTCTATTACACATTGGGAATTTTAATGCATTGGCATATTATTTTTATATTTTTGTTCCCTCACATTAAGTTAATGTCATTCTACGAAGATAATTATATAATTATATACAAGTAAATATTGATATATTTAAAGTATAAAATATGCTTTTATTCGAATATTTTTTAAAATTTGTTAATTTTATTTAATATAATATATTTTCAAAAACTGGAAAAATGCATACTTTCCCCTTGTAAATGCACTACCAAACTTATCATCATCTTCAATTTTTATTCAGCTTCAATTTTTTTTTCGACCGACTAGAGCTAGAAACACTCTAGTGTAAAAACCTTGAAAAAGAATTACATATCAAAGTGTGTATTTATTTGTGTGCCTTGCGGTCAATTCGCCGAGTCTGACTAATGAGATGAATAAATTAATATTAATCCAGTAAACTTTTATTTTTTAAAAAGTTTTAAAGAGAATACATCACTTGTAGTGAAACTAATTTTATTTAATCAAAAAATCTGTTAACCAATTTTTACGTAAGACATCAAAGTAATCCTTTGCCTTTTCATAAATTAAATCAAAGCCAATTATGATGGGGTTTTTAATAAAGTTATTCTATCTGTTGTGCGTGTAAATATTAATGTATGTACAATGTACATGTATAAAGTCTTGTAAATATATTTCAATTAAAAAACTTGACTAGCTATACTTTTTAGTTAAAAATACAGTTGATCTCTGTATTTTGTTTATTTTGTATAAAAACTATGAATTTGTTTGTTATGTTTTGTTTTTTAAATAAAATAAATATTTTATTTGAGAAATGTTTTGTTTTCTATTTTTGGCGATTTCTTAACGATTTCTTAAAATTAGTTTGACGATTTGGACGATTTTCCGTTCGAAATTTGAAGAGTTCACACCTATTTCATCTGACAACTATGCCCCTGACTCTCAGAATCGACCTTACTTTTGCTAACCTGGGGCCAAATTACCGCATTCGTGATCGAATGAGCTATCATATCGATTAATGATTTCGATATCGAAGTTATGATAAAATGTACTAAATTTCTTGCTCGATATCGAATGCCATATCGACCAATCGCTATGAAATTCTTAATTAGATTTGGATACCAACATTTTAAGGAGATTTATGGTCGTAGAAGTAAGTTTCGGCTGTAAGCGATTATATTAGATGTACCAAGGATCCACAAAAAAGATTTCAACTAATTTATTCCATATTGAAATCGGATCAGTGGAAGAAAATTGGCATCTTTCGTTGTAAGTTGTTTACTATTCTAGATCCAATTTGGAAAACATATTATCAGCCATGTCACAGAATTTAATTCCGTTCGTGTAATTAATTCCGTATTTCCAAGTTAAACGACGATCGAGGTGGATTGCGAGGTATTTGACTTCATTGTGTTGCGGGATAATTTGATTATTTATTCTGATGAACGAGCATGTATCTTTTCGCAATGTGAAAGTTATATGAATACATTTCTGTTCGTTAACCCTGATTTTCCAAAGCTCAAGCCAATTCTCTAGTTTATAAACATATTTCTGCAAGTTCTGTGATGCTATTTGATGGTCCTTATGAACGCTAATAAAGGCTGTATCGTCTGCAAAAGTTGAAGTATGTATTATGGGGTCTGACGGTATATCGGATGCATAAATCAAATATAAAGTTGGACCCAGTATGCTACCCTGGGGTACTCCTGCTTCAATTGGCTGAGTGGGGCTTAAAAAATCGCCTTCTTTGATTGTAAATTTGCGTCCATATAAATAACTTTTCATAAGTTTGTGGGTGTTAGCAGGCAGAGTTAATTTAATTTTATGCATTAAACCTTCATGCCAGACTTTGTTGAACGCTTGCGACACATCAATGAAAAGGGCGGAGCAGTATTTTTTCTCTTCAAACGACTGTCTTATCACATTTACCAATCTGTGTGTTTGTTCGATGGTACTGTGTTTAGCTCTGAACCCGAATTGGTGATTTGGGATACATTGAGTGTCGTTCAGAATTGGAATCAACTTAGCCAATAACAATTTTTCAAACAGTTTTGAAATTGTCGGCAGTAGACTAATTGGCCTATATGACTCCACTTTGGTGTGGTCCTTCCCTGGCTTAGGAATCATAGTGATCATAGACACCTTCCAATCTGCAGGATAGTATTCTAGGCGTAAAATAGCATTGAAAATAAATAGGATAATTCTTCTAGCTACACGAGGTAACTCCACAAGCATTTTGTTGCTGATTTTATCCATACCTGGAGCTTTTTTAAGATTCAGAGTACCAATAGCGCTTTGAACATCATTAAAGCTAAGTCTTAGAGGTACAGGAGGTCTAATAACGAGTGGAGGCAAATCAGATGCATTATTTGAGTTGTTTATAGTAAACACTTTTCTCAAATGATTAACAAATATCCCTTGATTAAAATAGTTTTCCTAAAGGCCTTTCAAATAGTGGTTTACAACTGTAATTGCATCTTCATTTGAGGTAAAACGCTTGCTAGTCAGGATTTTTCTTTTAGATGTGGCAACGGGTAAAAGTCATTGGGAAATAAATCAGGAGAATGAGTTGGGGGGTCAAGCAATACGTTCTTTAAATCGTTGATTTTAGCCATTTTTAAAACACTTTTGTGCCCTGGTGCGCTGTCTTTATGAAAAATTATTTTTTTGTGTTGTAAGCCAGGAATTTCGAATTTTTACATTTAATTGTTCCAAAATGTTGCAATAGTTTTCTGAATTTATTGTTTTACCCATTAGCAGATAGTCAATCAATAATATACACTTGAAGTATCATAAAACCGTTGCCATAACCTTACCAGCCGATTGAATGGTTTTTGTCTTCTTTGGGGCACTTCCTCCTGCTTCAATCCATTGCTTGGATTGTTCTTTTGTCTCTGGAGTATAGTGGTGAATCCATTTCTCGACAACAGTTATAAAACGATGCTTAAAATTCATTTTATTTTTCTTAAAACGATCCAAACAAGCTGGAGAAATTTTCATTCTTATGCGTTTTCGATCAACTGTTAACAAATGCGGCACCCATCTTGCAGAAAACTTTTTCATCTGAAGTTTTTCATGCAAAACTAAATGGACTCGATCATTTGAGATGCTCATAATATTAGCTATTTTACGCACTTTTATTCGTCGATCATTTTTTTTATTTTATTTTAATAATTAACGAACACAAACTGCGAAGCTTTTGGCTTATCTGCAGAAAACACCCAGAGCATTTGGCGGGAATCAAACCCGCAACCCTTAGACTGATAGCCCGGCACTCTAGCACCTCGTCATGCACTTTTGGTACAATTTCTGTTGTTGTTGCTGTTTTTGGACGTCCACTACGCGGTTTATCCTCAATTGTTGTACGACCACGTTTAAATTCAGTAACTGTTAGTGCTGCCAAATTCTACTACTTTCCATTACTCAATAATATTCAATGCTTTTCATTTGGGTACTCAATACTACTCGATACTTTTAACGGATTTTTTAAATTGTAACGCATAGTTTTTATCTGCAAATTGAAGTACTTGCTTCAAAAGATAAAAATAGATCTTTAACTATTATTGGTTTTGTATGTCTTTTATTATTAAATCAAAACTAAATGTAAAGCTAACTTTTAATTTAACGTTAACAACAACTTAAGAAATAATTAAAATAAATTCTTTGGAAAATTAATGAATTTTGTAGCATTATTTTGCCCACTCAACTTGATTAAAAATACAACTCGGAAAGTATCGAGTAACTACTTTTGAGTATTGAGTATCCAAAAAAAAAGGCAAATACTCGATACTCGGTCCCCAGCATTAGTAACTGTTGCATATGAAGGAGCACTTTCACCTAACACATTTACCATATTATTGTGAATTTCTTGTCCCAATAAACCTTTTTTATATAAATATTTAACAACACCACTAATTTCTAATTTTTCCATAGTAAAAAAATCGCGGAGGCGTCTTTTGTGAACACCCGTTTCTATATGAAGGAGTTGTCAGAGCGAGAAGAAATTTAACATGTGTTCATAGCACAGTTGAAAGTTTCCAAAACACTTAACTTCTTTTCGGTTTAAACCGCGCTTTCTGTTTAAGGCTAAGAAGTATTACTTTATTATGCGTATATGTGTGTTATGTGTTTGTTTTTCTAATCCATTGTCAACACTGTAAATAAACTTTTTTTCGACAGCATAATTGTCGCACTATATACTTGTCTATGATAAAAAAATATTTTGAAATCCATTATGTAAGTACTCGTATGTATGTACATTGTGTTCTACCTTATCTTGAAAATTTAAAATTGATTATTTTCAGCTTAACAGAAACAAGTTGAGAAGCACTAGTAGTCTCACTCTTCCCAACAATGGAGCAGTATTTCGATGGTAAATTTATTTTGAATAATTAAACTATTTTGCAAATTAATTCTTTGCAACATTGTTAGTTTTTTGTAGATTTTTTGTTGTATAAAATTGATTTTATCTGTTTATCCGCTGTGGAATGTTGGGAAGAAAGTTTCCAATTGCTGACACAGTGAAAATATTTTGTAGTATCATGAGAATTCATTTCATTCTCCCAAGGTGTGGAATGTGTATGTAATAAATACAAACTACAAAATCAACGAATGGAGCTGATACTCGTACCACGACACTAGTAGTACTACTTATATTTATTCGACAAATGTAGAATATTTTGCCATGGAAACGAACCATGTATTGGTGTTCAAACATACACACATATATACATATGAACATGAACATGTATTTGGTGGAAAAGATTCAGAAGGACCGTTACAAAATCAATTAATTAATTGGTAAAATTAAGTGCTTTAATTACATTAAACGACTTTCGTGCAACAATTGCCAATTGTCCAGGTTACTGAAAAAATGTTCGAATGTATTGATGCTATCAAATGAGTTAAATATACATAGATATTTTATATGCTTCCTACATGGATACATAGTATGTATGTGTAGATATGTTTGAAGCTTTCACGTATGAGCTTGTTGTTTATACCCCAGCAGCCCTTGGAACTAGTTCCGCGCTTAGGAATGTGTTAGCCTCAATGTGTTAGACTTTAAAAGAGAGGTTTTTGAGTTATTTGAAAAGTTACATTTTTTAAAAAACCAGCTTCACTGTTTTGTTGAAAAACGGCTTTTTATGCTAAAAATTCGATTTGATGAAGCGGTATATTTTTATAAAACGTGAACAATTTTGTGGGAACAAACAAAAATGACATAAGAAGTCATAGTAATCAAAACTATTTTATAATTAGCAATTAAGTTGTTGGACAAAGAGCATTAGATCTACATAAATCAGTATCAGTAAAATGTGTCAAAAGTATTTTCAAATATTTAAAAAAAATTAAGAATTCTTCGTGACCTCATAGGTAGATCTAAATATTCTTAATAAAAGTGATTTATAAAAACAATATGTCATAATTAGTTGAAATCGGTTTTGGAATTGAAAATTTGTTATTTTTTTTACAAAAAGACAAATGGTTTTTAAAACATATCTGTAGATTTATATACTGAGATTTTCGATAAAAATATAGGAATCCTGAGTGTGAAAGGTTTCACTGGTTACCATGATATCTAATTCTGAAAAAGATCACATAATCATAGGGAGCCATTAGTCTATTAGCTAATACATCAAAGCTATTTGAGAAGACACCCATTAACACAAAACTATTTCCAAATTCTTTGACTTCTTATACATGTACTTCTTATATATGTATAATTACGGTTGCCATACGGCCTTCATTGAGCTTGATTTTTAAGTAATTTTAAGTTTTATTAAATTACAAGCTAAAATATAAGGTGGTTTTTAATGTACAGAACTTTGAAATTGAAAAATGATGATTTTTTTAAATTGATCATAGTCGGGCATTATAATATAAATATGACTTCTAGCACATGATCGCCATGGCTGGTTCGGACGTAGCCTTATCTGGAGGTCTAATGACTTTTTTCAATAGTTGTGGCTGTATATCGGCAATAACGCGGCGAATGTTGTCCTCCAAGTGGTCAATCCTGTCGGGTTTATCGGCGTATACTAGCGACTTTACATATCCCCACAAAAATTAGTCAAACCCATCAAATGAATCAATAGACTTGCCACCAGTCACACACCATTTAGTACCAGCTGTACCCCTACGTTTTGAGATTCGAGAGATGGAAAGACTATTATTGATTTAAACTCTAAGAAAGCACCTGGCATTGACAAAATCAGTAACAAGATACTTATGGAGCTACCCCGGATAGCAATAAAAATAATACTTTTTATTTTCAACGCTATATTACGCCTTGAATATTATCCACCAGAATGGAAGGTTTCACTGGTTACCATGATACCAAAGCCGGGAAAAGATGACACAAAAGTAGAATTATATAGACCCACCAGCCTATTGTCAAATATATCGAAGCTATTCGAGAAAATGCTCATTAACAAGTTATACCCGATTTTAAGTGAAAACAATTGTATTCCGAAACATCAATTTGGATTTAGATTAAAACACAGTACTATCGAACAAACCCATAGACTTGTCAATATCGTCAAAAAAAACATTTTAAGAAAAAAAGTATTGTTCAGCTCTTTTTATTGACATTTCTCAAGCGTTTGATAAAGTATGGCATGATGGTCTAATATACAAGTTGAAATTCAATTTTCCCGTAAACACACATAAGCTATTGGAAAGCTACTTAACTGGTGGAACATTTAAGCTTAAAGAAGGAGATTTTTTAAGCTCCGCACAACCTCAGGAAGCATCCTGGGACCCTTCTTATACTTGATATACACATCTGATATGCCAACAAACAATCGTACTGACACATCTACATTTGCTAATGATACTGCTATTCTAAGCATTCAGGAAAACCTTCAAGAAGCAGCTCGCTGTCTACAAAATCATATATCTGAATTAGAAAGCTGGTTAAAGCAATAAAGGATAAAAGTTAATGAGCAGAAATGCACACACATAACTTTTACATTGCGTGGACAACAAGCCGAAGTTAAATACATACCTCGGTATACACCTCGATCGACGCCTTACATGGAAATCTCATATAAATGCAAAATTGATTCAAATGAAATTAAAATTTATACAAATTAATTGGCTCATTGGCAGAAATTTTAAGCTGGGTTTAGATTGCAAACTCTTGCTTTACAACTCATATATGGTGTTATAGAATCCAGCTATGGGGAACAGCCTCAGACAGAATTCAAAGTCGCCAAAACAAGTTGCTACGAATGATCACAAATGCCCCCTTGTATATAAAAAATTCGAATATCCATAAAGACCTTCACGTGCCTTTGGTAAAAACTGAGATCCAAAAAAATGCAGAAAAACACTTAAAAAAAAGCTTGAGTACACCCAAACCCATTGAGTGTACCCGGAACATATTAAATAATAGTGGCTATATTCGACTAAGAAGAAGGGATACAGCGGATCTGAGCCGAAGACAAGAAGAAAGAATGCCAACTTAATAAATAAAATAAACAATGGTCACACAATTTTCGTCCGGCATTGGCTGGACTAATAATTAAATTTTTTTTTTTTTAGATATATTGTTAGTTTATTTTTTTAATGAATATTCAATAAATAAACAGTTGAAGAAAATTAAATAATAAAGATGCAGCATATGAATGTGATCAAATTAATGTAATTGTGAAGGGGGCATTTGTCAACCTCTTTATTTGACGAATTACTTTACTTTGACATTAAAATTTTAGAGAAAACTTAACTAAATTCAGTTTTTAGACAGCATCTGAGATTTGAATCACGGTTTGTGTTTCGTTATATTTGTATTGCAAATAAATACATATTTCCGTGTCTAATGAGAACAACCAAAATATTCAAGACCTACATATGAGTCGTTCAGTGGATAAAGGGAATGAGTCCATTTTTGGCCTTTTTGAGATTTAGCGTGAATACACTTCCTTTTATGACTAACAATGTATTTTGTTTTCAAATTTCAACGGAAAACCCCTTTTATATTCAGTGGAAAAAGGGAATAAGTCCACGCTTCCATTTGTATTGCATTAACTAATCACTTGTTAACTTTGCTTTTAATCATTCTTATTTGTTTCTATTTCTTGCCTCTCTTCGAGATTTCGCTACCTGCCAATTCTTTGTGTTCTTTACATTTTTGTTGTACTTATGCACGATCGGATTGTTTTGTGATCTCATGTATTGGACAAAATAAAAATATCAAAACTGTCTTTAGTTTACTCAAATTAGTTCAAAGTTTTTAGTAAGCGGACATACCTACTTACCAAATGACGTCGATTTCGCCATTATTGAGTCTAACGCAAAAAAAAATTCAGCACATTTATTCGCCAAAAAATTGAATAAATATAATAATATAATTTTGAATTTTTCTCTACAAAATCTTTGAAAAATAACGTTTGCAATCGCAAAACCAATACCGTGGGAAAACCGGTAAACTGGCTACAAATGAGGTGGATCAAACTAGACAGATCGAAACCATGGGTAATACAATATAAAAATAAATTCGATGAAAATTTTAGATTTGAAAAAATAAACATAAGAAAGATTATTCTGAAGAAGACATAATATTTTGTTAAATTTTTTTAGTTATTTTTTCATTTAAAAAGAAGAATTTTTTATGTGATTTTTTTAAGTTTATTAAAAATAAAACTGTGCGAATGCACTGAACTAAAAAACAAATTATCTGCAGCCTTTATTGCAAAATTATAAAAAATATACTCTTTCCAAAATAATATTTTTTCTTTTTATTTCCGAACGAATGCTCAAAGTCAAAACATAATTAATTTGCTTTTTTACGCTATCGATTTTAACAACAAAAAATTTATTCCCTTTTTCCACTGAAACTCTTATCAATAAAAACTAATTTTTAAGTCAACGGCAACTGTTCTGTCGTTTTCCTCCATTTCAAATTTTTGGACTCATTCCCTTTATCCACTGAACGATTCATATATAACACAGTGCTTTTGAATAATTCAATAGTATTATAGTTTCTTAATAAAATAATATATTAAAACTTCATCAAAGTTGAAAATTTTTTGAAAAATCTACAATATTTGTGTTTGCTCCACAATAACAACAAAATTTCTCAAGTTTTTTAGATAAATTGTATATCATTCGAAAGATCTCAGTTTCTTCTTTCCAAATCTGGAAAGAAATTGAAAATCGGATCAAAAGTGCAGGCTTATAAATGCGCAAAGGTACAAAAACCGGGTTTTTAACCGTAAAACCGGATTTTGGAGGTGTCCGGCATATTTCACTATTGGAGTCTTGTTTTACTCGACAAGCCCTACAAAAAAAATAGTATAGGGTCCCAGGTTTTTCTATTTCATTCAATTTTGTATCACTGTGTAATCAGCGATATATATAGGGTGTCCCAACTAGAACGCAATTTTCAAATTTGGCGCCATTCGAAGTGTCATTGTTTGACATTTGAACAATTGTTATTGTTTGCTAGTAGAAGGTACGAGGTTAGTAAAAATGGAGCGCTACACGAACGAACAACATATTCTCATTGTGAAATTGTTTTATCAAAATGGTGAAAGTTTTGCGGTATGAAAATGCTGATTTTGCCGATAAAATCATCTTCAGTGACGAGGCCCATTTCCATCTTGATGGCTTCGTCAATAGGAAAAACCTGGAAAACCCATTTGGTTTAATTGCATGATGTTTATAATAAAGAAATTTCAACTATTTATTTAAGTAAATTCTATGAAAAAATAAAAAACCACTAAAATTTTGTCTGAAATTTCCAAAATTTTTGAATTTAAAAAATTGTTTTTTAATTTTTGATAACCCATTGAATGCGCCACTCAAAGACCTTTCATATAGTTTCTATGAAAGAAATGTGAAAAAAAAATCAAAAACCTCTAAAAAGGTCCTTTTTGTCTTTTCATCCAGCTCACCAAATATTGACCCCAGGACAAAAAAATTGAGAAACGTAGTCTTAAAATGAATCAAATTTTCATATTAGTCGGGAACATCTGCAATTTTATTTTGGGGCCACCCTAATGTATATAGTTAGTAATACCTTTTCATTGCTGCCTTTAAAACTACAGGGATAGTTCTTTATATTTATATATAAATGAATGTTCGTATACGTACATACATATGTTTGTATACATATGAATGTGAGTTTAACAATGTAATGAAAATGAAGGATAACATTCGACATTCAACATTTTATATGACGATGATGACATATCAATACAGCACGATTACTAGAAGTATGTGTGCAGAGTATTTGCTTTCAAGGATAAACATCGTGTTACCATGTGTGTGTTACATTCAGAGTGTGTAGGAATATCTTTAAAAAACAATACATTTCGTGAAAAGGAAGATAAAATTAATTAACTCATTAAATTGATTTGTTCTAACAGATGAAAGGACTGGAAAGGGTGAATTATTCTGAATTCAATAAATTGTACATACGAAAGCTTTATTTTTACTTTTTATTATTTTTGCATTTTTTTACCCTTTTATTTTCCAGTTCCCTTTTAACGCAATTTGTTTTGCATTGTTTATTCATTTACTAAATGACCTAATTAATTAAACTAAATTAAAAATAATAATATTTTTGGCATACAATTATTTTGTTATTTTATTTTTGCCTTAAATACTTGTTGTTTGGACCGTAAAATGCTCTATTCGGATGATTGGTTTTGTTTCTCCAAATTAATAACAGATACAATATTGGCAGTTTATATTTAGGCTTTTTATTGTCTTTTATTCGCGAAATATTTTTTCGATTCGTGGCTTTTATGATGGGTATATGTAGCTTATCATTATGTTTGTAACACATCGAAATATGGTTGCCGACTTAGATCCTTATACAATTCTCCGTCTGCCTGCCTGTTAAAAGTAGGATTGGGAACAAGTCAGCTGCTCTCCAAAGTTGGTCCCCTCGGGCAGAATATTAAGATATTTTATATTTAGACAGTTTTTAAAAATATCTATACAAAAAATTTAAATATCTCTTTTAGTTCAAAAGGCCTGTAGTTTAATTTCTTTTTTCTTTCTGCTAATTTTTTCATAAGAAACAAGTAAGAATGTATAGTCGGTCAAGCCCGACCATATATTACCCTACACCCAGTATATCAATAAAACAGTTTTTCAGATATGGGCGCTATATGGAAGATATTACCTATTATGGAGCGATCATATACAAATTTAGTGCCTTAACTTCCGTGAATATAAATATTAAGTGTGTTAAACTTTATCTCAATATAAATACGTTTAACAGATTTATGGTGGTTAAAGTGAATTACGAAGGGTATGGTAGTTTTGACTATTTATGAACTGACAATTATATAATTAGGTGTCATCCTATTTGTACATTAGAAACTCATTTTTGTTAAATTTTATTTGGATACCAACATTTTTAAAATAGTTATGCTCTTTTAAGTGATTTTCGGAAGTGGGCCTTATATGGGAGCTACGACTAATTATAGACCGATATTCACGATATTTGTAGATGTGATTTAGCTTCATTTATTACTCATTTGAGGTGAAATTTGTTTGCATACTTGCATAATTCAAATATTTATGATCGGTAAACCCCAATTTCGGGAGGACATTTGTATGGGGGCCAGGTGAAATAATGGACCGATTTCCACCAGTTTCAATCCCGTTCATCCTTGGGCCAGAAAGATAGCACGTACCAAATTTTATCGCAATATCTCCAAAATTGCGACCTGTACACTGCGCACAAGCTTTACATGGACAGCCAGACGAACGGACGGACATCATTAAATCGACTTTCAGAATGTGATTCTGTTTGACCAAAATTTCTGGGCATTACAAACATCAGCATAAATCCACTATGGTGGTGTAGGGTATAAAAAAACATACATAGTATATTATATATATGTTTCTGAAGGAGAACTTAATTTAAGGAGACATCAGCCTTAAACCAGCTTCATACATATATTATGAAGAAAACATTCCGATTTATATAAAAAGGTAAATCTATATTCCCAACAATTATTCCAAAAGTAAATTGATTGATTTGGGGTTCTATCAAAAAATTTTTCAAAAATAATTTAAGTCGTCCAAGTCCAACCTGAACATAATATTGTACAGGTTATAGTAATATTTTTAATACCTAAATACTCATAATGTTGCGGGTATATTGGATTTGTATTGATGTTTATAACGCCCAAAAATATTAGCCTAGAATCACTTTCTGAGTCGATTAAACGATGTACGACCCTCAATCCGTCTGTTCGCTCGTCCGTCTGTTTGACTGGCCATGTAAACCTTGTGCGCAGAGTACAGGTCGCAATTTTGGAGATATTTCCATAAAATGTAGTATGAGAATTTTGTTCGGGCCAATGTCAATTGGGATTGAATTTAGTTGCAATCGGTCCATTTATTCCCCTACACCTCATTCACATGCGTGCTTTATCGGTCTTTAGTGTTTGATTTAAATACGTATCAAAATTTCGCCCCAAATAAGTTGAATATGAAATCTAATCACACTTTCATAGTTTGTGCATATTGGTCGATAATTGATAATAGCAGCCATATATATAGTGGCGACTTCCGAAAAGACCTTTAAAGAGCATAACTCTTAATTTGGCATCCAAATTAAATTCAACACAAATAAGTTTTAATCATGACACCTAATTTTATAACAATAGGTCCATAATTAGTCAAAGTTCGGTCAATTTCTTCTTCTAGACCTCATTCACATGTGTGCTTTATCGATCTTAAGTTTTAACATGCATACATTTTTTTTAAGCAACACTCATGAACCTAAATTTTAAAAGTGTATAAATCGAGAGACAATTTAGCATAAAAAATATGCACCGAAGTCATGCCACTAACTGTTTTTTCACATATACTGGGTGTAAGGGTAGGGCTTGACGACTATACTTTCTTAAATATTTTTAATCAGAAATAACGTCACCCAATATTGATACCACTTACGTTAAAACTAATAGTTCTGATCAATTTAACTCAGAAGTGAGTTTGATAGTTATGGTGAATATTTTGATGATGTTGAAATAGTCGAAGAATATAGTTTTTCAAATCTTATAACTAAAAATTTCAATTATTAGTCCAGCCAATGCCGGACGAAAATTGTTTGACCATTGTTTATTTTAATTATTAAGTTGGCATTCTTTCTTCTTGCCTTCGGCTCAGATCCGCTGTATCCCTTCTTCTTAGTCGAATATAGCCACTTTTATTTAATATGTTGCGGGCTAATGGGTGTGGGTGTACTTTAAGCTTTTTTAAGTGTTTTTCTGTTTTTCCAATACTAATATAGCTAGAATAAAAATTTTAAGTTTGTCTACCAAAAAAGGAGAGGTCCGGTACTTTTTGGAATTTGAAAATTATAGATGAGCAAAACGTGTAAAAACGGTACCTGAGAAAGCTCTGTTATTCTTTTGTATCTTCGAAATAAATAAACATGGAAATAAATGCATTAGTCTGCAGTCAATGAAAGGCAGAAATCTTTTCGGTACTTTATGAAATTCGAATTCTTAAAGTCTAAACATTTGATCCCATTTTGGTACTTTTTTGTCAAAACCGAGTTTCTCAATAAAAATATCTATACATAATATTCTCTAATTCCAGGTCTTAAAAATAATTCAATAACAATTTTCCAAAATAATTTCTACCCAGCGAAGAAAATTGATGCCAATCGGGGGTCCAAACGGGTAAAAATGGTATACGTAATGGTACCCTTTGAATCTGCTAAAAAAAAAATAAACATAGAAATTAAAAATAAAAAACAGAAATATTTTTGGTGCTTTTTTAAAATTCGAATTCTTACGGCCTAAAAAATGTATTCTTGGTAATTTTTTTGTACTTTTTTTTATAAAATTAATTTTCTCAATAAAAATTACTAAGAGATAATACGAACATTTCCGAAAGTTGTATTTACATGGGTGACAAATAAGGGCCTATTCCCTTTTGGCTCATTAGACATTTTGTATTATTTATTAATATCAACGAGCTAATAAAATATAAATGTAACCACTCAAAATTTAACTGTTAGTATGTTATTCAGAACTTCAGTGCTAACTAAACAAAAGGGCTAAATTCGGTACACATATGTATTTTGGTAAAATAAGTTGGTAATTAGTAATTCTATTTCAAATTTTCAATAAATTTGTTGAACCTTCACTGAGACTCTGACCCTGGTGGTTCGTTTAATAGACCATATCCGCATTTGAATTCCTAAGGCCTAAAACTGTTATCCCTTTTTGGTACTTTTTTTTGTCACAACCGATTTTCTTAATAAAAAGATCTAGAAGGTCTTACAAATTAATGCAATGAAAATTTTAAAAATTATTTCTTCCTAAAGGACAAAACAGGGTCAAAACAGGTAAAAATTGTATCCCTATGGTACTCTTTGCATCTACTAAATAAATAAACATAGAAACATTTATTATTATATTAGATTAAGGTCAAATATAATCTTCTTTCGTATTTGTTATTCTTTCCCTGAAGATGCTATACATTGTTGCAGCGAAATATTGGAATAAATATAAAATAAAAACAATATTACCCTTAATCTCGAAAATAAAATATACTTGTTTAATAAACATAGAAATACGGATTAGCTAAATATACAAACGTATCCTTGCGCTTTTATATAAAACTGGGAAAACTTTTCTAATTTCATATAAGTAACAATATGATAAAAATCTATATTTCAAGCATAAGTTGTTGAGTTTGAATAAATTCGAAATCACTAACAATGTTTTGAAAATATGATGACCGATGGTCGATGGAAAAAATTTTTTTCGCATAAAATGCCCACTGATTCGAACATCATCAAGAAAACTTTTAACATGATAGAGCAATTGGACTTGCGCCGTCTACGAAATCGTAATCGAATGCTTTATCATCGGATTGCTTTTCAGTTATTATGGTCGTTACGTCAAGAATAAGTTTTATATGTTATTTGCAATTTTGATTTCACTGCTGATCGTCCATTTGTTCCAAACTTGTTAACCGCTACAACCCTGACCTCTAAATAAATAAAATTTATTTATTTATTTAATTTATTAATATTTTGGGGAAATTCTGAACAAGAGTCGAATTATCATATATTAAAGTCTCTGTCTCTCGTCTGTTTTACCATGTCATCTAGGATTAATAGCTCAAAAAATGCTTGACTCCAATTTGTTTGACTCTGTAGGAAACTCTAATGATATTTCTCTTAATATTTTACTCCTATTGTTTCTCTGATGAGCTGTGATTATCCTTAGTATTTAATATTCTTATAATGTACAATTGTTTTTGAATTTTGTGACTCCTTGGAAAAATAACACAAAAACATTTTCAACTCATCACAGGCACTTTTCATTACAGACCGACCGAGAAAGCAGAACTTACATACAAACATACGAGTATGTAGAATAAATCTATGATTATTCTCCTATCTTTTGTTCTCAAACGTTCAACTTGTTTGTTCCTTTTTATTTTGATTGTTGTTGCCTTGGTTGTTGTTGTAGTACTTTTGTGATATTAATTTTTGCATAACTGTCAGTCTCGACCTCAAAACTATTAAGCGTGTTTTGTTTGTGTTTGTTTATTGTTTTGTTAACAACAACTACAAGAACAACCTCACCATCATCAGCAACAAAAAAAGTTATTTAGCACACTTTTAATTTGTCAAAAAGTTGAACATTTCAGACTTTTCTTGTTTTATAAAGTTTTTTTTTTGTAGAATTAGTTTTTTTTTGTAGAATTAGTTTTTATGTTTGCCTTAATTTTTTGTATTTAACATCTTGTTGTAATGATGTTGTTGTTAAACATTTATACAAAAATTAATTCGAAAAATCTATTTTGACCAGTTCAGTATGTAAAATGTTGCAAACTTTAGAAATTTTTTGATATTTGCTTTGCTTAATCAGTATTTGCAATTAGTTCCATCGCACAGTGGAGGAATTTGGAAAAAATGTAAATAAATCTGTAGTTTCCAAACGTTTGAAAAAGAGAGATTTATTTTCCTTTTTTCTAAATTTTAGAATAGAATCATGCTCAAATTCATTGATGTTTCAAAAAGTACGGAAAATGGATGATAAAAAACTAGAATTTAAATCCCGAAAACTAGTATTTGTTTACAAAGTAATTAACAAAAAATTAACTTTAAAAATTATGTCGAAGAAATAAAGTTAAAAAATTAAAAATTTATTTTGGATTGTAAAACTCGAACGCACTGCACTGTTTTATGTGTCCACAGTTTTTGGCATTTGGAAATTCCTACATAAAAAGCTTTTATTCCTTTAACCCTTATTTGCATGATATTTTCTTTATTGGTGAAATAAATCAAGGCGATATAATTCATGTTGAAAATTAAAGGAAAAATGGTAAAAACAATTCTAAATCCTTAGTATAAATTTAGCAAAAACAATATTATCGAAATTTCCATCATCATGCAATGTTAGATCATTAGCTTATTTAGTATTAAGAAATAAAAGAATGCATTCAATATTATGATGGAAATTTCGACCATTAAGCAAAGAAGGGTTAAAAAATCAAGAGATGAAGAATTTATTTTATATAAACCAATAGTTGTCATTTTATTTCACTTTTAAATTTTTTGAAAAAACCCAAAATTGAAGAGTGAATTGGTAATGAGATAGAAATGCAAATGATTAATGTAATTGAAATATGTAAAAGTTCTCACAACACCTAATAATGTCTGTAATGATATGGAATAAAATATTAGGAAATTTATTAGAAAAATAATTACTTGTTTCGGAGGGTAAGAAAGGATTGTTTATTCAATTAGAATACAAGAATTTGCTAACAATTTTGTCTAAAAACGATGTTTTTCGTCAGCTTCATATGAGTATATTGGCAATTAAATTAAATCAAGACTCTCTTTATTATCAATAACTTAATATTTTAAAGAAGCTTTATCGATCGATAAGTTTCTGTTGCTTTTAAATTAATATAGAAATAGATTGACATTATTTTTGTCAATCTAATATTTCAATATATGTACATGTTATTATGTTTTTTATATGTATGTATAAAACAGAATTAATATTAACGATAGCTTCGTTATGATTTGAGTGAACTTATTTGTGGTAAATTTTATTTGTATACTGAACATTTGTAAGATATTTATGTTTGTTAAAGTAATTTTCGGAAGTGTGTCTATTATTATTTCGGGAGATATAAAACTTGTCTGTATTGAATTTTCATCGGATACCAACATTTTAGTATCATCATGTTTTGTAATTTAGCTTTACAAAATGTAACATTTTAATGGCTTATTTTTTCGTATCTAAGAGGACATTGGAGACATAGTTTGTGTTGTCTGAATGATGACTTTCTTATTCTTTTAACCTGTAATGCATATATTAAAACACGAAATTATTACATATATTGAGATAAATATAAAAAAATTTAAAATTATTAATTTTAATTTGTATAATTACAGAAGACATTTCTCAATTTCAGCTAAAGCAAATGTTAAAAAGTTAAATGAAATTGAATGAATGAAATTTTCTTATTTCTTCGATTTATTTATTCTATCTTCATTAAAAATTAAGTAACAATAAATATTTAAAATTTTATATTTAATGAAGTTGGCGTTCTTTCTTCTTGTCTTCGGCTCAGATCCGCTGTATCATATTTAATTTAATATGTTGCGGGTTCACCCAATGGATTTAGGTGTACTTTTTATAAGTAATTTTCTTAATTTTTTTCCCGCTTCAATAGGTTGTGCGGAGCTTAAAAAATTTCATTCTGTAAGCTTAAATGTTCGACCAGTTAAGCTTATGTGTGCTTGCTGGTAAATTTGGTTTCAACTTGTAAAGGGTGATTCAAGTACATATAATTTTCAATATCCTTTTTGACAGATCACGTATGAGTCGTGTCATGCTGTCATGTTATTTTTGTTTAGTATTCTTTGGCATTTCATAATGGAAAGGCTTACGCCTGAACAACGTTTACAAATCGTTCAACTTTATTACGAAGAACAACCTAAAGAGATCGAAGAACTGTGGCGGAATCATCGACCGTTATCGTGCCATGATAACCGACTATTTAATGCCTGAAATTGAAGCTCGTGATCTTGGCGAATAGATAATGCCAAAGAATGTTCTTTCAAATGATAAAACACATTTCCCATTAACTTTTAATTGTCTTTGTTTTTTTTTTTTTTTTTAAGAATAACGCTTTATATTAGACCAATATGTCACACCAGTGATGCCAGAACAAATTTTTTATATTCCCTACAGGTGTCTGAAAAAATCCCTTTTTTCCGTACAACCCAAATTATTTTTCCCTACGTTAGAATTTTTTATTATCACCAAAAAAACTCATATAAGTACATATTTCCGCACACTTTAAAAATGGCATATTTATTGTAACAGGTAAAAAACAAATAAATTGATTTTTAATTAAAAAAAACTTAAAACAAAAATAAACTGAAAATAAATAAATTTGTACATTCTAAAAACATAGTAGACTAAAATAATTTATAATTATTGTTTTTTAATTAACCCATTTTGTACCACGCTACATAAATGTTTTAATATCTTAATGAAATTTTCAGGGCTAGGTAGAAATCGGTCAAAAATCATTTCTAAAAAAAAAAAAATTTTTTCTGCCAGTGGCTACCTGCGAAAACTGCTGGTCGAGATCTCGACCGCTGGGATAATTAGAGCAATTCATTTTCTGTGTAATATGAAATATAATAAAATAAATTTTAAATAAATATACAAATAAATAAAAACAATTAAGGAATTTAGTTATCATATAAGTTTATTTATAAAAAAAATTATTTTAAATTTTTGTGGAAGACTTTGAGCAATTGCCCACATGTAAGTTTACATTACATTTAGTGCAAATATATGCAGTATGCTTCTTGCATATTTTGCACTGCCGATAGCAGCCCTTGATACACAAAGACATGTGCATCTCTTTTATTTTGGGCAATGATGTTGGTCGATCTATGAAGTCGTCGTAACTTTCGTTTTCTTCATCGGACGAAGTTAATTCGGTGTTTGTTGCCGGTTCGACGAATAATAACAAAGTTTTTGTTATGAAATTCTTAAAATTTTACTCATGGGCTTCTGATTGGTTTTTTCAGCAATCATGCAATGCAATTTTCATGCATTGACACTGGCACTGTCCAAGCAGGTAACCCAAAGTGGCCACCATCACTTCTTCCCTCTGATTCCAATATGATAATTACCGACAACATTATAATGCGAATCAACTCCGCCCATATATTTATTGTAATTAGCTATTAGGTTGGCTTGGGGTACAGCGATCTTTTGTTTTCTATCGTATCGCATTACATTTCTTATCGGATCGATCTGATCATAGTTCGTAGCCGAAGTGACTTCTGCATTGTCTCTCCATCGAACCAGTGCAGTCTTATGCTCTTTGTGGAATAAGTAATCCTTATCATGCCGAGGTAATTTTGTTTTTAGTCCTGCGCCTACCAGTCTGTTTGCTGGTATTGTTCCAGTTGCACAAACCCATTTTTCTTTATCGAAATAAAAAGTATGTTATCTAGGATACTTTCAACCCGACATGAGGCTCATAACCACGTTAGCACCAAGGCCAAGTTGTTTGTCATATGTATACGATGCTGCAGCATATGGTTGGAATTGAGACAGATAACCTTTCGATGAACACAAACACCAATATTTGTATCCGAAGCGAATAGGTTTCCCGCTGATAAACATCTTGCAGCTGTGACGGTCAAAATATGGCACCATTTGCTCATCAATCGAAAGATTTGGTTCAAAAACACCGAACTGCATAAATCGAGTATTGAGAAGATCAAACAGTTGTCTTACTTTAGCGAATTTGTCATTTTTATCGATTTCATCGTTATTTTCGATGTGGAAGTTAGATTTAAGCTTTTGGAACTTATTGCGTGACATTGCTTGTTTTATAATATCAATTCCATAAGTCGGTTCATTGCTCCATTAATTTTGTACTTTAGGAACAGAATGATAGCCGGAAAATAGCAATATACCAAAGAACCTACGCATTGTGGCAATATCAACCAAATTTCCATTATTATTATATTGGGCTGCATATCTGTTTGTCTCATTCACCAAAAAAATTTAGTGCGCTAATTATCCCATTGGTCGAGATCTCGACCAGCCATTTTCAAGGCTGTGTGGCTATCAACTGGGGAAGCTGCGATAACTAGTTTGTATACATTAAAATTTATTTGAGCTGTTGGCTATTTAAATCATTAACCATTTTTTGCTTTTCTTTCGTACACACTTAGTTACAACTAGAATAATAATAGGCTATTTTTAACATATTTTTGTGCACTCCCAGGGGGAACTTTAAAAAGGAGAAGGGGTGATAAAAAACTTCAGTTAGGAAAGCCAATATCCCAATCTTAAGTATGAATTAAACAAAATTATTTAAATCCATTACGTAATATTTTTAATTATTTAATGAAAAACAGGTAAATTTTGTGGTCGAGATCTCGACCACTGGTACAAAATGGGTTAATATCAAAAAAATATATTAATATACATAAAAGGTACAAAAGTAAAGAAAAAAGGCAGAAATTATTTGCACATAGTTACTAAAGATATTAAAATAATGATAATTTTATAATTAAAATTTTAATTATATAGGTACTTTGAGTTAAGTTTATCAAAATGACTATTTGTTCATTTAAAACTAATGTAGTCTAAAGCGTTCCATTGCAGGTGAGTTCTAATTATAAATATTAAATTTAGAATGCCGTGACTTAGTTTATTTCGTTTTTTGTTCGCACATCTTTAACTACAGAAAATACTCGCTCAGCATCCGCGTTAGCATGCAGTTAGGCCAATATAATCCTTTTCAATTTGGCAAAATTGGAAAACAAAAGCTTCCGATTAAAATTTCTAGACTTGTATATTTTAGCCCAACATTTTTCTACGTCAAGCGTCAACCACTCTTGCGTGACATAATTTAAATTTATTTTAAAGTTTTGGCATAATAATTTGAACTGGAAAATATTTTTATTTACACCGCCCATTGCTGCTTCGGGACTCAAAAACTCCATTTCTTTAAAAATTGTTTCATTTTTTAAAGGAAGTCTTCTTTGGGTTTCCTCCAAAAAATACAATAAACTACATAAATAAACTTTTTATATACAAATGCATGAACTTACCAACATTCACAGGAAAAAACCACAAACTTCTTGCGCTGTTTTTTACACATTGTTTAATACCGAAGCTTAAAAAGTTGTCCTAGTTAAGGAATATATGTTTATTATTTTCTCTTCAATTAAATTTTTTATTTTTACACTTATATATAAAAAACCAATTATGTATAATAATTATTTTAGGTATTAATTTTGAAGACTCTCTCTTTGCAATATCAGGAATATCAATTACAGTTTAACAATGCACATTCTATAATTAAACAACACACACACGCTTATGCAAAGATAACTGTTAGTTTCTGATTTTAATCACTGATGATTGCCAGACAGTCACACTTTATCAAACGCTTGAAAATTATCGATAAAAAGAGCAGAACAAATTTTTTTAAATGTTCTTTGACGATATTTTTTTATAATTAACAAACACAAATATTTACAAGTCTATAGTATTGTGTTTTCTTCTAAATCCAAATTGATGATTCGGAAAACAATTGTTTTCAGTTAAAATTGGCTATAACTTATTATTGTTTTTTTGGCATATCAGATGTTTATACCAAATATAAGAAGAGTCCCAGAATACTACCTTGGGGTACTCCTGCTTCAATGGGTTGTGCGGAACTTAAAATGTATCCTTCTTTAAGCTTAAATTTTCCACCTGTTAAGTAGCTTTCCAATAGCTTCTGTGTGTTTCAATTTGTGCATTAAACCATCATGCCAGACTTTATCAAATGATGCCAATGAAAAGGCCTGAACAATCTTTTTAAATTAAATTATTAAATGGTGTGTAACTTGGTGTGTTTGGGTTTGGGGTAAATACTTTTGTCAAATGATTAACAAGTAGATTCCCTTTTTCAGTGACATTTCTTACTCAACCATCACTTAATTTTCGCACAGGTCGTTTAAGCTTTTTAGTGGCTCATAATTATGACTAATCTGATTGTGGAGTTTCGGCCAGGTTTTCTAAATATTTATTTAGTTATTCAGATTTCCGATATTCCAGAAGACCTTTAAGCGTTTTTATGCAATATTTTAGTTTAGATTTGAGTTGTGGCGATCTGTGCAATAGCCACTCTCGTCGAATTCTTGTGTTTTTCATTTAAGAGCCATTCGACATCTGCAGAATAAATTCTATTATATCGGATTGGTTGGTGCGAACACTTAAGTAGAGTCGAATGGACCCCGTTTTAATAATACCACACCACTCGTCAGTTTTAATGTCGTTAATGTAATTAAACTAAAATGTGTACAAAAAGTCGTGCTTGCTTGACCCAACCTGTAGCTGTGAGATATCTCAGTAGGTCATTGAGTTTTGACCCGGCTACATCCCCAAGGTTGTTCAATGTATAGTTTCCCATGTATTTATGTATCTTGAAACTCAGGGCTGGGCATTCGCAGATAAGGTGGAAAATCGTTTACATCGGACTGTGTCAGCAAATAAAATCACACAGTAAAGCTACAGGCAATAGTTTTATTTTTGTTTTGTTTGGCTTGCGCTGCGCTGTTGCTTACTCACTAACAAAGTTTTAAGTGTAAGCTAAGAAGAAACTTGTGTGTTTTTGCTAATTCATAGTCAGCAAATTCAACGCAGATTGCACCACATGCAACGCAAACTAGTGGCAACTTACAATATGATCTAGTATGATCATATTCTTGGCAGTTTAAACATTGTACGAGGCTAGATCGTTTGTGTGGTTCTTATACCGTTATTCTTCGGTGCAATAAATATCTCAGACCATAAATTGGATGTGTTTCATGTTCCTTTAGGTTAACATCACCAGGTTCCAATTCTACTCGAAAAAGTGGTTGAGTGTTTTTTCACGATTTTTAAAGTTTATCACTTTTTTTTACCTTAAAGCCTTTATTTTCCAAACTGCTCTTTATATCCTGGGGTTCTTCACAAGGGTCGATACTAGTGCTGGCAAATTCTACTACTTTCCATTACTCAATAATATTCAATACTTTTCATTTGGATACTCAATGCTACTCGATACTTTTAAAGGATTTTTTGAAATTGTAACGCATAATTTTTATCTGAAGTAGTTTCTTCAAAAAATAAAAATAAATCTTCAACAATTATTGGTTTTGTAAGTCTTTTATTATTAAATCAAAAATATATATAAAGCTAACGTTCAATTCAACGTTAACAACAACTTAAGAAATAATTAAAATAAATTCTTTGGAAATTTAATGAATTTTGTAGCTTACACAGTGGTGTATTTTTATACAGTGATTTATTTTTATGCACTATTCTACCCACTCAATTTGCTTAAAAATACAACTCAGAAAGAATCGAGTAACTACTTTTGAGTATTGAGTATCCAAAAATAAAAGGGAAAATACTCGGTTTCCATTACTCAATACTTTGCCAGCACTAGTCGATACCCTTAATAACAATTTGAAATACATTGAAATGACAATATAGATACAAATGTTCACAAAATAATATCTTCAGATATAACATCTATAACAGCTTCTTTTAGGTGGCATGTGCTTTCAAATTGTCGGTTTTTAGCATAAATTCAATGGCTTAATGTTTCAGTCAAGAACATTAATACATTTCGATAACAACCATCAACAATTTGTTAAACAATAAATTGTTTTTCATTAATATTTTCAAAAAAGGGCAATAATTTTTCATCTAGTAATTTTATGTAATCAGAAGAATTCATTTCAAAGAACCGCATCCAAAATTTCTTTTTGAGAAAAATAGTGGTTACTTTAGTAGGTCTCTTTAATAGCGGTTGAAACCATCTGGACCATCAAGATTTAATTTTTTCTCATCGGGAAAAATCACCTTATATATTTAATTAGTACAACAGTAAACAAAGATTATCGGGTTACCTATTTCCAGTTAGTACGTAAGTTTGTTTTAGTGAATTCAAGTTTAGCAGTTTTGTGACGGAATAATAGCCTTGCCATTGATAACAGCCATTGTCGAGTAATAGTCTGAGATTTTGGTTGATTTGAACACATTTACCTCACATTCATTAATAATCTCTCTGAGACTCTTTATTGTATTGGCACAGGCACAGTTTATAATTTTGCTTTTTTTTTGCGCCGCCACTCTTATTTTTACCATAATAATCATGAATATTTGCAAAATATTTTACTAGAAAATGTGACCGGTTTATTTTTTTTTTTTTTTTTTGGCAATTGAAATTTTATCTTCATCAAAATCACTAAGGTGTGAACCACGCGGCATTTTGTAGCAAATTGTTAATAATTATATAATAAGAATAAATAACAGTTTAATTTTGTTTTTCTAGTATTCTTCTTAGTTTATCATACAAGGTAATTATAGTTATGAATCAGTAATAAAATATTAGTGCACAATTTCTCTGTTACATAAAAAGATAAAAAAGATCATTAATTTTACACGATTTAAAAAACTGTTTGTAACTTTACAACAAATAGTAAACATCAAATGTAATTATAGTAATGCAACACTGTGAATATACATATAAATATATAGAAAATATGATAGTACTTTGTTATCAATATATCGTAGTTGAATATCAATAAAAGTACTTTGTATGCCATTATTGTAACCATTAAATAAAGCAAACGAATTTATTTATTTCATATAGACTGCTAAACCAACGGAAAAAATACAATATATTACAGATATGTATGGATATGTATATAAAACTTTTTAAATACGATAATTGAAAATGCAACGAACCATGAAAACGAGAAGAACAAAAAAATATATATCAGAGGAATTATGTAAGCACACATAAAAATACATAATACTTACACATATACATATGTATGTATGTATGTATGTATCAATAGACTGCTCCAAAAATAATAATAATAGTTTGTGTAAATTATTCATTTACAGTAAAATCAAGGTTTGCAAAAAATTGATGGGTTCAATATCAGTAGACCTTTATAATTTGCTTGAAGAAGGAACTCTAAGCTAAAATCGGGTAAAAAACTCCTGTTATTAAAAGCACACAGAATCAAAACATAATCACACAGGATATTTGGGAACATTATTGTAGGGAAAGGCATCCAGGCATAAAACTTTATAATGGCAACTCACTTAGATCGTTTGTATCCAAAAGCGGGACTTCGAATTAAACATTATGAAACTTTGATATTGAAAAGTGAATTTTTAAGCTAATAAATTAATCGCAATTATTAACTTTTAAAAATGTTTATGTTTATTGTAAAATCATTAATTCTAGAACCATTAAATTGTTCATATTTTCCCCCCATTAAATTGTTCATATTTTTTTTTACTAAATAAAAAATCGGTAAACCGCATTCGAAACCGGGTTTCTTTTTTTTATAATTCATTTATTTACAATCTATCCATTTAAGGATAATTTGAGTATAACAATCATATAACTGGCGTTCAGTGGAGTTCAGCACTAAATGTTATACGATTGTTATACAATTTACTTATGATCCTTAAATGGATAGATTGTAAATAAATGAATTATAAAAAAAAAAGAAACCCGGTTTCTAATGCGGTTTACCGATTTTTTATTTACATTTGCATCGATTTCATTGCAAGTCAGAATGTAAATTCTACTTTTAGCTACGCATTATATAAAAGTATCACGGGCCAAATTACCGCATTCGATATCGAGTAAAATTGATCATAAATTTCTTATTTGAGATTATGGCATTCGATATCGAGCAAGAAATTTAGTACATTTTGTCATAATTTCGATATCGGAATCATTTTTCGATACGATAGCTCATTCGATCACGATTGCGGTAATTTGGCCCCAGGTCTATTCGGTAATACGCGCTTCATTTCTTAGTCGTCGAACGTTCACTTTCGACATTTCGTCGTCGACATATTCTTAAATACGAGTGAAGAATTATCGTTTGCAGTAATCGATTTTTTGTAATCTCTTATGAAAAACATAAACATTAAAAACAGCTGTCTAATTAATATACAGAAAAATTTAAAAACAAAAATATAATTTAAAAATAAAAAATTCGATTGCGTTTTTAATTAATGCACAACCAGAACATCTTACAGGAGTAATTAAAAATTTAAGAAATAACACGTCGGATATATTTGAAATGAATGATGCCAGGTATGTATGCATGTTTATTACAAATTAAAAATCACCTCTTCTAATACCAAAAGAAGTTTTAGGAAACATTTTAGAATCAACAAAGAGGCATTTAAATATATTTTATCTGAATTGGAAGACAAATTCAAACAGCAATCACGGCTTGGATGCTTAAGGCCTGTTGACAAGCTGGCAGTAGCCCTTCGTTTCTTCTGTTCTGCTCTTCCGGCTTTTGTTGACTCGTTCCTGTTGCAATATCAGGATGGTCCACCATAAAATCGACCATAGCTCTGAATTATTTACTTACATTTAAAGAGTACGCTTTTTATTTATTTTTCAGTTATGTATTTTATTTTTACGCGCTAAATCAAGCGTCGAACGAAAATTATGTAGATGTGTGGTGAACAAGTATTTTAGAATACATACAAAGTGAACAAAAACATATGCGTTTCTGTTTGTTTTCTGGTACTCACTTCGCTAACGTATTTTAGAATAACAAAAAGTGAATGAAACGCGTATTTGAGGTGAAAGTGACTTCCCGAATAGACCTGATTATCATAATTTTAATAATTGCCATCAGAGGATTTTTCGTGAATTTGAGATTTTCAAAAATATATACAAATAATAGAGAAAAGAAATATATGTTTCAGTTCTAAAAGTAGCAAATGTGTTTAATGCATATACTACTAAATAATAAAGCTTTACGATAATTACCACATTAAGTTCGATTTTCAGTTATTGTTAGAACTAATTTGAAGATTTTGGATCACCCTTTTTTAATAGTTTTCCAATCTTTACTTAATTTAATAAAATATTATTTTAAAGAAAACTATTTTGCCAACTGATTTTAAAGAATCAAATAAATTTATTATTATAACCCCCCGGGCACACCACAGATGGATTTTGAGTTAAGTTTGTCATTCCATGTGCAACATTGAGAAATATTCACCTGAGATCCAACAAAGTATATGCATATATTCTTGAACCTTATGGAAAGCTAAGTCGATTGAGCTATGTCTGCTTGTCTTTCTGTCTGTGTGAAATACTCTTACGTCTAAAATACGCAAATAAAATCAGCAAAGTTTACAAAGTTTTGTTTTGAAAACCAGTAAAATCGGTATTTTTACGATAAAAGGATAAACTACGATGAAAAAGCATCGGTCATATCATAGCAGTCATGCAAATTTCAGCCTGACATATGGCTAAATGGTACGTAAAAGTCTTTAAAATGAAAATATCAATACAAAGTTCAGCAAAAATAAGTTTCATATAAAATTAAAAGGGTGTCCCAACTAGAAAGCAATTTTTAAATTTTAAATAAAACACAGATATTAAAAAAACAAATCGTGAAACTTTATTATATCGTAAAGTAGACAGAATTAGGTTATGTATGGAACAAGATATCGTGGAGATGGCCGCCGCGGCTTTGCTGACACACACAAAAGGTGTCCCAAACCCTTTACTACTGAATTTTGTAGTTGTCGGTCCATATTTGGCAATAGCTCCCAAATAAACTAAACTTCCGAGTATTATATATTATAACAATCATTAAACTTTTGTAAACTACGTTACAGAGATGAAATTCTAACTAAATAAGCCTCAAATACATGGCAATCACATTACTGGATACTGGATTTTGAAGATATCAGTCCATAATTGGTCCACTTCCACTATGCCTCCTATAAATTCTTGTAAATAACGTTTTTGAAATGCAATTCGGCTAAAATAAGCCTCACTTTATGACCTATTTTTAGTTTAGTTTAATAAATTGTTACATTACATATAAGATTGTTATGATAAATAAACAAACTCTGTAAATAGTCGTAAGTATTGGTAATTGTGTCAATTATAAATGGTTAGAATTAGATAAAATTTCAAACAATATATAAAAAACTAATAAAATTATTAGAATTATAAATACTGAATAATTATATTCTGTTTTATATATTTAGTTTTGCATCAGCTGCTATATCCTAGTTACCATTACGAAATGTGCGGATTTGTATCTATTGAAATTGAGACCAGTCTAATGTATACATACATATACATACACATTTATTAATGTGTGCTTGTGAAAGCCTTAGTTACCTGTCACTCTTAAATGATGGTACGTAACTTTAATACTCATAAAATACTACACATACACCCTGACATTCGTATGTACCAATCACATATCTACATTAGAGTGTCCCGTGGAAAGGCATGTTTAGATTTGCTTTTAGGATGCGTATCTTCATAAAACATCGATTTTAAGGACTTTTATTTTATACTGATGGAGACACTCAATTCCGAAAAAATTTGCGAAACTTTCATTGAAAAATTCTATTGATATCGAGATTTTCAATCTATATTTTGAACCTTTAAATATTTGTCTAACTCTTCTTATAGGCATAATTTTAGTGAAATTCCTATAAAATGTTGTTCCTTCGGATACTCTAACATATGTACATACATACATTCATTCATACAAATGTTCTTATGGATGTCAGTTACTGTTTTCTGTTAAAGGAACGATCGGCTGTATGGACAAAGTTAAAAATCGTTTGTGTTTAAGCTCTACATGTACTTACATTCATACATATACACAGCTACATATGTTCATTGTATGCGTTATTTTTGTTAAAATTTAAAGTTAACGCATGAATGGGGCAATGAAATACCACAACACTTTTTTATTTCTTTATATATTTTTTTATTCTTTACATACAATATTTACTTACATATGTATTCATATACATATTTCCATTCTTATCGTGACAAAGTGGGCTAAATCTATGATCTAAGGGTGTCCCCTTGAACAATGTCATAAAAAACAAATATTCCGTACTCAAGTCAGACGTTTATGTACTCGTATATGTATGTACATAAAATATTTTATTTCTATAAATATAATAAATAAATCTATATAAATTTTTCGGTAAATTTTCTTCATTCAGAATAAGAACATGTTCAATATTATTGTTTTGATTGTCTACGTAAATGTTTAAATATTTTATAATAACTTCAGTTATACAATTTTTATTACCACCACCAAAAATTTCAATTCCGATACTCTAACATACGGGGTTTTATTAAGTTTAAGATTCCATCTGTAACAATTCAAAATTTTGGTTGTACAACCAAAAAGTATTTATATTTTAGTATTTGATGATCTAGCCATGTCCGTCCGCCTGTTGAAGTCACAATCGAGCTTTGGAAAATGAAATTTTTTCCAAACATTCTTTGTTTCAACGAAATTTTTCGTATTAAAAATGAGAAAGTAGAATCAGAGTTAAAGAACGAAATTTCAGACAACTTCGATATTTTTCCAAAATGTTTTGCTATTTTCCTAAAACATATTGCAAATACATAATCAGCCTTATTATGAGTGTCGTTTTCTTTTTACGACAACGACTGTTTCGTAATAGATTAAAGAAACAAATTTAATTTTATCTTTAATCTATTACGAAGGAGTCGTGATCGTATAAAGAAAACGACACTCATAATAAGGCTGAATATCATGAAAGTTATAAGCATCGGCCCATGATTTCTTATAGTCCCACACAAATGTCTTCCCGGAATATGTATCTATGCCTTAAATTTGTTCGACGTTTGACGATTGGACGTTTGGTTGGTTATAGTTCCCATATAAGAAATACTTACGAAAATCTCTTAAATATACAATAATAAAAAACAACGTTGAAGAATTGAGAAATATGTATAAAAAGATCTGTCCATTAGCCTATTTATTTATCTTATGGATACCGGTATTGAAACATTAATATTTGCAAAATTGGCCGTCATTTAAAAACAATTAACGACAGGGCCTCAACGACAGAGACCTTGAAAGAATTTGCAACAAATATTATGAATGGCTAAACCAACCAAATAGACTGACTTGGGAAAAGTTTTAAAATAAAATATATGAAAAACTTATTTCTCTCTATAAATGTTAATGCATGAATTTAGAATATAAGAGAATTTAACACTAAATATTGGTGGTGGTAAGATTCGGCTGTATAATAGTTTTATATAGGCCAATTAACTTTAAAGCACATTTTAGAAAAAATGGAATTCCCCTAGATTTTGTCATTTTGTATCTAAACACATAAACATACAATTTTTTTAATAAATACTAAAACAAAATTTCATCAATATAAATTAAATATTAAATAATTTTATTCAATCCTTCTGGATTTCATTTGAAAAGAAAAAATATGGAAAAAATCACACTATTAGAAATTATTTTAAAATGTTATGAATTATATGTGGAAGCTTTTTTAATATGAAATTACATTGTATATTCTTTTGAATAAAACACGGTCTGTTATAGAAACATAATTAATTTTTTTAAGCTTTTAAAAGATAAGTTTGTAACATAAAATACAAATACGTTACTTTATGTCCTTTTTGTAAAATCTTAAAAATGTGTTTAGGCGTATTGCTAGTGCTTATAGATCCGTTCTCTTCCATCAAAACTTACTTACCCAAACACAGTGGGGCATAATTGAATTTTGGAAATAAATTCGGAATTTCTTTTAAGCTTTCTATTTCTAAACTCTAACCAAATTCATTGGAAATTGTGTTGTAGTAGCCGATTACAAGGTAAACATAGAAGGAAATCGCTTAATTCATCCTGAAGGTGATCCCAGCAGAATGCTATACTTAATGTTGGTCGAGTTAAAAAAAACAAGGTGAACTGAAGAAAAAAGTCAATCTAACCTATTACTGCTTTCGCATTTCCAGGAATACTGTCATTGATATTTTATAAAATAAGCCTTTATTTAAACATTGCTCACTGTATATAAAAACAAGCTAGAGTGCTATAATCGGCTGTGCCGAATCTTAAATACCCTACCACGTAAATGTAATGAGAAATACAAAAACTACACTGGCTATAGGACTAGTATATGTCCTTATTCAGTGTTTCTTATTCAATCTTAGGGCAAATTTGATTAGTATTTTGTATATTGTTTGATATATAATGCTATTTACTAGATGTTATAGTGTTAGTGGTGTTATAGTGGAAGTGGACCAATTATGGACTGATATCTTCAAAATCCAGTATCCAGTATTGCGATTGCTATGTATTTGAGGCTTATTTAGGTAGAATTTCATCTCAATGACGTAGTCTACAAAAGTTTAATGGTTGTTATAATAATACTCGGAAGTTTAAATATGGACTGACAACTATATTAGTGTGATTTCCTAAATTCACAAAATTCAACATGATATGTGAAGAATTTTGTATTGGTATTGTTATTTATAATATATTGATATATATTTAAGTGATTTTCGGAAGTAGACTTTCTATTGGAGCAATAGTCAAACATGAACCAACTAGTCAAATTTTCGTTTTCTGATATATTTTCATATGAAACTTCCCAAAATCCACACGTCAACTTTTGCAGACGATACAGCCTTTGTCAGCGTCCATAAGGACCACCAAGTTGCATCACAGAATTTGCAGAATTATGTTTATAAGCTAGAGAATTGGCTAGAGCTTTGGAAAATCAGGGTAAATGAACAAAAATGTATTCATATCACTTTTACATTGCGAAAAGCTACCTGCTCGTCCATCAGAATAAATAATCAAATTATTCCTCAACATAATGAAGTCAAATACCTCGGCATTCACCTCGACCGCCGTTTAACTTGGAAGTCTCATATTGAAGCGAAACTTACACAAATGAGATTAAAAGCAGTGCAACTTAATTGGTTAATCGGCAGAAACTCTACATTGAAATTGGATTGCAAACTTTTGTTGTATAATGCAATTCTAAAGCCAATCTGGTGTTATGGAATTCAATTATGGGGTACTGCCTCAGCATCAAACATTGAAAAAATTCAAAGGGGTCAAAATAAAATTCTACGTATAATTACTGCAGCACCATAGTATGTTAAAAATTCTCGAATCCACAAAGATCTAGGCGTGCCATTAGTAAAAGTCGAATTTACAAAATATGCGTCAAAGTATGTCAGCAAACTTGAACACCATCCAAACCCACTTGCACGAGACATCCTTAACTTTAGTGGCCACAATCGGTTGAGAAGGAGGGATACCCTTGCTTTAACTCAAGCGCAAAATAGATGACTGGATCAGTTGATGTGAAATTTTTTTAGTATCATAAAAATTTTTGTCTAGCACTGGCTGGGCTTATTATTTTCTTTTTAGTATTAAGATTTGAATACTTATTGTCATTTCAAATATGAAGATTCAATAAATAATTAAATGCAAAAAAAAAAAAAAAAAATATGAAACTTATTTTTGCTGAATTATGTATTGATGTTGCAATTTTGTAGGCATTTATGTAACATTGAGCCATATTTAGGGAAGAATTTGTATGGTGGCTATGAGAATCATGTACCGATTCTTGTTGTTTTCCTCATAGTTTTTCCTTCCATCATAGAAATAACATGTACAAAATTTCATGCAATATATTTCAACAAAATAAAAAAAAAACTATTTAAAAATATCGTATTTTAAAGGAGGTTGTTACACCTTTTGGTTCATACCTCTGGGTTTCCTGAACCGATTTAATGATTTGCAATACGAAAGTACTTAGACGAATTATTAACGGTTTTTTGTAAACTTTACTTTTGTTGGTTACATGACAGACAGACTGACGGACATAGCTCAATCGACTTAGAATTAAATAAGGATCCAGAATATATAAACTTTGTTGGGTCTCAGATGAATATTTCTCAGTGTAACAAACGGAATGACAAACTTATACACATATCTATTTACCATTTGTGGTGGTGGAGGGTATAAAAAACAAGAGCTCATCCTAATAAGTATTGCGTATTTAGCGTACCCTGACACAAAGGTTATTCTATATTTAATTTTTTGTTAACAATCTGCATAGCAGACCTTTTATATTGTTAAAAATCTTTTTATTTTATTAATTCGGCTTGAGGTCTCTTTTATTAAAAATATAAAAACTCTTGTTCGTTTTTAATTTTTTTTATATTTTATTTGTTTTCAATATTTCGACCAACTTTGTTGATCATCTTCAGGGAAGAAATATAATTTAATATTTAAGACAGTGTTGTCCGATGTTAATGTCTTAAGTTTCTTTCACTAACAATTAATTTAAATTCATTTAGAAATCGTCTAAATCTACATAATTTTTACAATCCATTATATACAAATTTTGTTTTCAATAAAATTCCAAAATTATTATTTAGGGGACACCGCACTTTAAGCTTGTAACAAGGATTAAACAATACTGAAACACCTCATGGGTATGTGAAATTCAAAGTATGCGTAGTAAGTACCCTGCAGCTTTTATATACCTATTCACCAACATTAACGAATGTGCTATAGCAGTAATAATGTATTGAATACTTGGTATCGACTTAATTTCGAGTATTTATATTTCTTTTGAAATACTCGTTCATTTGCAGAATCCTTTAAAAAACTAAGCATTTTTTAATATGTTTGTCAAAAATACTGAAATTATTATGATGTTTTAATAGTAAATTTAGTAATTTCATAATTCTATAGAAAACAAGTAAGAAAGTATAGTCAGTCAAGCCCGACCATATAATACTCTACACCCAGTATATGTATAAAACATTTAACATATAACATAAAACATATAACCTATCCAAAAATTTAGTGTCATGATGTCTTTGAATATAAATATTATATGTGTTAAACTGTATCTCGATATAAATATTTGTATTTATGGAGCTTAAAGTGAATTACGAAGAGGGTCGTATATGGGAGTTTCGACTAATTATGGACCGATCATAATAAAATTGTACCGTATTATTTACATACACATGAAATATATTTGCGTTCAATATTATTTGGATATCAACATTTTTGAGAGAGTTATGCTCTTTAAAGTGATTTTCGGAAGTGGGCCTTATATGGGAGCTACGAGTAATTATGGACCGGTCTGCACAAAATTCGTAGATGTGATTTGGCTTTATTTAGCACTCATTTGTGATGAAATTTGTTTGGATACTTGCATAATTCAAACAAGTAAGCCCCAATTTCGGGAGCACATTTCTATGGGGGCCAGGTGAAATAATGGACCGATTTCGCCCAGTTTCAATCCCATTCATTCTTGGGTCAAACAAATATCACGTACCAAATTTTATCGAAATATCTCCAGCCAGCCAACCAGACGGACGGACGGACCTCGTTAAATCGACTCAGAAAATGATTCCGAGTCGGTCGGCATACTTTAAGGTGGGTGTTGGACCAATATTTCTGGGCGTTACAAACATCAGCACAAATCCAATATACCCTCCCGACTATGGTGGTGTAGGGTATAATAAAATTCTAATTAAATTCGCAAATTAAATTCGATCGAATTAATTTCTTTCGCGAAAGAAATCAATATGTACGAGCATACGCCATCATTTTATTCGAATGCATATGAAAAAGCGAATATAGTAAGTTGGAAATGAAGACCCGTTTAGATAGCTACCATTAAACTGCAGGGTAGTGAAAATACTCGTAGTAGTCAATATTTTTTGATAAAATACACAGATTCTCTTTGTAAGTAGGGTAGTGTAAGTGAATGTGTGTGTCTGTTTGTGTAAGTAAAAAGAAAGCAAACAGACAATTCACATTTTCCACACTGTTACCAATTTACAATATAAAAAAAATACTTATATAGAGTTTTTCTGTATTTTCGTTTTCGTTTTTTTTTTTATTTTATTAAAAAACTTTTTTGTGAATATAATACCAGGTAAACTGAGGGAAAAAATAAAAAGAATCAGCAAAATAAACGAAAACAAAACGATTTTTTGTAAAACCTTATGTTTCTTCTGCATTAACTTTGTGCTTTTGAAATCATGTAAAAAAAATTGAGCGGATTTCTATAGTTTTTCAATTAAAGTTTTTACAGTCATTGATTTTGGGTTTAAGTGGCTACACTTTTAAGAAGGAGAAAGAAAAAAATGTCTAAATTATTTGGTTACTATGTTTCGATGGGATATTTATTGCTATGAAAAAATAATTCAATTGAGCCATAAAAGTTTTGAATGAACAGTATTCACATATGTATGTACTTATAACAAGCTATTCTTTCTTAGTGATTAGTTTTTATTTTGTTTGGGTACATGATGATAATTGATATAAACAAATGTTAGTAAAGTTCTATTAAATTTTCGTCAGCCTATTATCTTTTTGAACAGAATCAAAATAGATTGAACAAACTTTATGCTAATCCGGAACCAATTACAGCCAAATTTTAGATGATTTGTTCACTTCTATATACCCCCAGTCTAATACCCTGTATGACATTTAGATTTAAGGATTGATTCCTAAAGTTTCCTGTTCACAATTTAAAATAAATATTTTATAAATTTAAAAAAATATTATTGTTGGTAAACAACTATTTTATTTTATCTAAATTATTTCTTATTGCTTTGTTTTCGTAAAAGCACTTATTAAACTAACCACGTTTTAAATTCGTTGTGTTAATAGAAATCAATATTAAGCTAATTGATATTTTACTAGTGTTATCAATGTATCAAGATTAACTCATTTAGTTTTTCGTATATATGTACTTGTATTTATAATTGTGTTTGTATATTAGTGCGTACATACATGCATATACAAATATGGTGAATTTCACGTCAACTGACCCAATTTTAAAAATCGATGTCTTCCGATTTGGATGAAATTTGCACCAAGGTTAGTACTATTGGATAGTAGGCCAAAAACAAATTTGTAGCTCTATCAGTTCAGAAGTGCCGGAGTTAGAGGGGGTCAAAGTTGGGAATGAAAGTATTTTTGTAAAGTATTTAAAACCAATTTCTTAAACTTAATTTCTGCTGCAAGAAATTAAAGATTTCTTAGAAACACAATGGATCATGGATCTATTTTTACTATTTGCATTACAGTTTGTCCTTTATCATTGGATTAACGTTTGTAAATTTAATGGTATTATCTACAAGACGTTTAGACATAATATCATGATTTTTTTTAATATATTCTTTTTTGTGGTTGTCTCACATTTTGATTCATAACTGTGGTTCAACTGACAAACTCAGTATTAACTTATTCGGCACCTATCTGACAACCCTAGGCACAGTGGAATTAATAGATTTGAATTAGAAAACAAAAGTGTGCAGTTTACTAAAAGTAGTTTACTCGAATGCAAAAATGCATAAGTATGTTCACTGGAATGCTATAAAAATATAAAATTGTGAATTTTGACTGTCCCCACACCTATAATTGTTCTACGGATTGTAGAAACACGTTCTGAAAAATATTTGGATGATAGAATAAAGTTAATTGGCGCTGCATTGGCTCTAAAGTTTGGAGGTACATTTACAAGGGAAAAATAAACAAATATGTGCGAGTTCATTGCAACAAACAGTCAAGTTAAAGTGATATTTAACAGTTTGTCGGGTGCCCCAATAGACTAGGCGATAGTGTGCCGGACTATCAGTCAGAGGGTTGCGGGTTCGATTCCCGCCAAAGGCTCT
The DNA here is from genome assembly GCA_916048285.2 of Bellardia pandia. Lineage (NCBI taxonomy): Eukaryota > Metazoa > Arthropoda > Insecta > Diptera > Calliphoridae > Bellardia > Bellardia pandia. The sequence goes on from OU696533.1 coordinate 70,308,099, forward strand.
GGGTGTTTTCTGCAGACAAGGCAAAAGCTTCGCAGTTTGTGTTTGTTAAAAAAAAAAAAAAAAAAAAAAAAACAATCTCTAATCTTATACATATATCTTATATCTTATATATACTTGGTGGTACCAAGTCACCTATTCCGGGACGAACGTCATAAAATATTGTACCGTTATTTCAACTTATTTTTGGTTTATTTTGGTTGAATATCATCATAATAACGATTTGTGTAAAATTTTAACCTGGTAACAATATTTATACCAGATTTGACTAAACAAAATTTCGTTTGATATTTTGTATTGATATTCCAATTTTAGAGGCATTTACGTATCATTGAGCCATATTTCGGGAAGATGTTTGTATGGGACTACGCGAAATCTTGGGTAGTCTCTGCTTTTATAATAGAAATAACGTGTGTAAATTTCATGGTATTATCTGCAATATATTTAAAAAAAAATATAAGAAAATAGTTAAAATTAGTAAATAGTAAAATTTTTATGGAGGTTCTACTATACCGATTTTGTTGCTTTTCAATAGCAAACTGTCTGACAAAATACAATAGAATTTCACAAGGATCAAGAAAATATATACTTTGTTGGGTCTCATATCAATATTATTAAAGTTGCACACGGAATGGCAAAAGTCTATATAAAATACAATTGAGAATTGAGAAAAAAATGCAATTTGAGAATTACATATTTTCAAAAATTAAAAACAAATTGTGTTCAATTCAAAAAATAAATAAATTGTTAATTGACACTTGAAAATGTCAAAACTTTGATACATGTGTTCACTGTATATCGGCATATTGAGTATTTCGAGTGGAAGAGAAATGTGAAACAACAACAACAATAATAACAACTTGACCTACAATTCAGTTACAGTTTCTCTACAAATCCAAATACCCACCGAAACAACCAAACACTTTCATAACAATGCCAAAAACAAAAAAAATACTTGTGTGGATATGAATGTGAGTGTTAGTAATTGTGTTACTACCACTGACTTATCAACATCACCATCGCTTAAAAAAATAAAAGTTTGCTTTTGTTTTTCCTTTTGGGTTGTTGCTTTAACTTTTTGGTGGCAGTACTTCTGGTTAAGGGAGATTGTTTATCGCAAGACAAGTATCTATACAGGTTAACACTAGTGTGTCTGACGGTATGAAAGTATGTGTATAAGTCTGTGTCCTGTTTCTAAGTGATGTATGTACACCTATACTAAATATTTGTTGTGTTGCTTTTCTAGGTGTGTGCAAGTCATTTTGTTTATTGTCGAAAAATTTGTTTGGATGCCTTATCGTAAATGTACTTTTAATTTGTAATTGTAAGTCAGCTTAAATGAAAATTAACATTTATTTTCTTGTAATATTTACATAAATGTTCACTTTTTCTGTTTCTTTTTCCTATTTATTTATTTGTTTGTTTCTTTGTTGAATGAAGATTTGTACATTGCTCGATTTCCATGCTGTGATATAGAGAAAGTCAAAAGAAGATGAAACGATATTACAAGTTGTGGCAACAAAGTAAACGCTAAGCGAACATTAGAATACAAAAAGCAGCAAAAAACATATTGAAAAACATTTGTAAGTACATAGTTCATGTTTAACTAAGGGCTCTACACGAAAAATGCGGTAAGAATAGATATAATGAATGGAATAAATAAACACGGGTAGCTGGAACAAGTCCTTTAATTTTTACAGAACGCATTTCATTGTAGTATCGTCTGGAAAGTGAAATAAAACCCACATTGTGATAATGGGACAGTGAATCAAGTCGGTGATACCCTGAGACCGATAAGTACCTTCGCCCGTTCCCGTACGATCTCCATTCCCTAAAATAGGCCTTAAAGCACCATTCCATACATGACAGCTATTATTATCTCTAAAATAAAAGATGCGATTTGAAGTTTCACATAGAAGACCATTTACCATAATTGCGTAGAAATTACGAAGAAAGAACGGACCCTTGCGGAACTCATCTGATGAGACCTCATCTATAACATCTAGAATTTTGAACAAATTGAAGAAGAGGAGACTATGGCTTAATTGGTTAGCGCATTTGATCATTAAGCATAGCCCGGGTTCGATTCCCAGCCGCTGCCACTCAAACAACATCAGTTTCTGATAACTATTAGTAATATTTATCACAGCGCCATCCTTCGGTGGTGTAGCATTGAAACGCCACCGAAGTAAAATAATTAAAATTAGAAGGCTATAAAGTCAAGCTTTAACATTAATGCGCCTACTCACCACCAGAGGCGCTGCAATTCTGCACTAAAAACAAACATAATGCGCAATTGCAGAGTTGTGATATAAAAAACTTTCTTCTTTCACCACCTTTACTTCTTCAATCTATCCCCTTTCCAAAGACAGTAACGCAATTATATATATATATAGGCATATTATTTGCCTGAGTGTTACTTCTCTTTCAAAAAAAAAAAAAAAGTTTCTATTATAAGATATTTTTTATAAATTTATTAGCCTCTACTTTTTAATTAATAACCTTCTAAGACATATAAAATTCATTACCTCGTTGTGGCAGTGCAGCAACTATTAATACTTGAGTTCTGGCAATGGTTGCTTCCTTTCCGGTTATTTTGAATTACTTTCAAACAATTCACCCAAAAGTTAAGCTTTATCAAGCAGGTCATCAGTAAGTTTATTAGATGTTAGTTCATTATTTAAAATAATGAAAAATCTTGGAAAAAATTATTTCGAACCTCAACTTTTATTGGTCTTCCGTTGTTATACTGAATATATTTCAATTAGATTGCTGAACTATATTTTTTTTGTTTAAATTGGCAAATATACATTAAAAACGTGGTGTAGGGTACACATTTGAATAAAAGTCCTCTGTAAATAAACGCTGTTTCCAAATTCCAAATAGAAACAAAATTACACTCCAAAAGGTTAATGTTAATAACAAAAATACAGCCGCTTTTGGCAGGAGTAAGGTTGATAACTATACAAATTTAACATAATTAATATTGATTAAAAACAGCCTAAAACAATAAAAAGGTAAGGGAATGCATAAGGAAAGTAAAAAACCTGCTTTATTTTTATTTACATAAAGCTAAATTTCTACATTATTAAAATCTACATTCCATTTTTACGGTAAAATATGCAAAGATATTTAAACATTTTCAACAACAAGGGAAGCAACAAATATAAACGCAAAATGCCGAGTATCTCTACCCTGAAACCCAGTAAGATTTTTAATTCCAACAAACATCTGTGACTTATTTTTAATTATATAACTTAAACACTTTCAAGAAAAAATATTTGCTGGGCTTAGATATTTACCTGCAAAAGATGGAAAACATTCTAAATGTTGCCTTAAGCAAATAAACATCTTTCAATGTAAAAATACTTCTGTTATCAGATAAAAGGGGTAGAACAGACAGGAGCCCAGAATATAGACTAAATACGACTCGTTAAATTTGGTTAACTAAGAAAGAAAGGAAACAAAATACTTTGTGTGCCATTGCTGTAGACGAATTTGTACAATTTGTATGCTGGAACAATTTAAAAATTCTCATGAAGAGAACATTTTTTGTTCATTATATTAATTTCTAGTTTGTTATTAAATTGTTGCTGCAGGAATGTATCTACAAGTAATAAGAACGCTTTGTGGTAATATCATTTATTTTTGGTTTGTGTTTGTTTATTCCATTGTTTGTTGCTTCATGTCATTATTGTAAAATTGTTAGGAAAAACTTTAATGAACAGAAAATCGGAAATATGTATGTACTTATAAATAAACACACTTCAGAAACATACGCAATCATGTACTAATACACTTACATTGTAGATAAAATCCATTAAAATGCTAAATTACAATTCAGAAAAAATATTTTTATAGCAATTCATTTTAATTTGAATTGAAAATAAATAAGAGAGCAGTATCGACAAAGCCTGACCTTTAAATCAACTCACTTTGTATTGTGGAAAAGAATTGTTTTTGCAAGACATTACTATTAATTTTGGCTATGATTTGAAGACGCTTGTCAAACACCCAACCAGTATATATGTATGTATGTATGTAGGTACATATCTCAATAAATCCTTCTATATATTTTTAAGATTCCTTTAGAGTTTATAAAAAGCTGAATTTTTATCTAACCGATTTTTCGGTTAACAAATTGATTAAAATCATTGGATATAATGGTCTAAGCATATATTCTCTAAATTATACGAATTTAGGCCCATAATACTCCTTAGGTAAGGTAAGGTATGCGCCCCAAAAAGACTACTCCGCAATCATTCTACCACTAAGATCGATATTTCTAAATCAAGTAGTTTAAAATACATCATATTGTTAAAATCTTATATCCCCAGTGTGATTCCATCACCTTGACGCTGTTTTAATACTGGGGAGAGATATGGCGGCACCGGTGCACCTGAGCTTGCACGAACTCGAAACTGGTAAGAGTTTGATTATTTCACCGCAATTAAATTCACAGATGACTACAGTCTTACCTAGAATCACGAGATCAGTTAAAAGTCTAGGGATTCGTTTCCTAACTAATAATTAGTTGTAGGTCCCTTCGGAGAGCACGTGATGGCTGTGGTTGATACCCGAAGCGGGGAGAATGGCAGTTGATTAAAAGACGGATGTTTTTTTGAGCAGCAAATTGCGGTCCACCAAGTCCACTGATAACAATAGGGCCATTGAAAATAGTGGTGCCATTAGCTCTGCGCTCAGGGTATGTATTGGGATTATGGTTTTTCGTTGAGGGTCTGGCAGTCGTCATTGACAGGATCTATTGATTCGCTGTCAATGCATTTCAGTTGTTGGTTCGAAGCTATTTCTGCTTCTTCGGTATTAATCCCTGGGTCAAGCCAATTGCCTAAGCCATTAAAAGTAGTGGTGGCAATTAGCTATGTGCTCAGGAATTGGTAAGGTAAAAATCGTGTTAGATGTGTTAGTAACTGGCCTTGGATGGGGTCGCAGTAAGCTGGGTGATTCAAAATCCGCATTGATTTTTGTCCTTAGCATTATGAGTACTAGTTAGAACGGTTGGATACCGATCTGATAATTGTCCCGAGTTTTGTTGATTGACTAAGCTACTGGTTTAGGTAGCCCAAGCTCTATTAAGCATTGAGTATTAAGTATTGAGAAATTGCTAATTGTGTGTTCCTTGCACAGTCATTAAATTGATCGCTGCATTCATGTATTGAGAAATTGCTAATTGTGTGTTCCTTGCGCGGTCATATGTGTATGCAAGACATACATTATGCTTGCTGGGACATAAAATGCGATGGTTGGCAGGCATTCACGATAATCTCGACCACATCTGTTAAAGACTTATGACGATTAGTTGAAATTTTACCATTGATTTTTAATGCAAAGGATGTCAATATAGAAATAAAATTTGTTTTAAATAAGAATTTTTCGTGTTCAAATTCCCGTAGGATACTGCAAATTATTCAAGATATTCATAATATCTCTTTCATAAGTTTTGGTATATTAACTTTTCCTCACAAATTTGACCACTTTAATGTGTTTTATGTTAAATACATTTACAATTGTAAAGAACAGTCGACATACTGTGAAATAAAGTCATAATTTTTTACTGCATGACAGCACCACTACTGTATTTTACACGCATTATAGTCTTGAGCTAATCTTAAGATGTTTCGAATTACTCTTTTATTGAACGATCCTTAAGACTTAATGATAAATGTGTACAGAATACATACATAAAATATGAGTATCCTAAAGAGCTAAACTACATAGTTATATATCTTATTTTATTTTTCGTATTTTAATGCCACAAATACTTGCGCGTCTTGTTGCTAGAAATAGCTAATTTTTCTTTTATGCACAACTAACAAATTTTTATGATGCATGATGCTTCCTTGGCTGTGAATCAAATATTATTAGCCTAATTGATTTTTGATATTGTACGAGTACAATACTAAATGGACATCTATGTATGTATGCATGTGTATTTATATATGTACATGTGGGTGGGTGGATGGTTAAATGGATAAATGTCTATTATTAAAGATACGTGACGGAGAATAAACACTCTTTAATGGAGAAGCTAGAGCACAAACATTGTTTAATACACGCATTCGAAAATGTAGTCACATACACTACTTATGACCATTTCAATATGTATCTATGTACATTTCTTCTGGCCATTCTAATAAAATTTCTATTAGAAAATTATCAGAAAAGAAAATACTCGTATGTATGTCGTCTATACCTACACGTAGTATATGTTTATAAAAAAAATAAAGGCATCTTATTATTTATGGACAAACTAATATAAACTACTACAGTTCCTTTTAAATATTGTAATCTTATTAGTATCAACAAATAGCGCTCTTAATATAAGTATACGAAAAGCTAATAATACTTGTACATAAAAAATTTGACTAGAAAAGGACAGTAATCATTTTATGGTTTGGTAGAACTTTAGTTAATAATTATATTTTAAACCTTTAAATACATTCACAGGGACATTTTTAGGTTTCAGTAATGCTAGTTATTTAAAAGGTATAATAAGTTGGGGCAAACCAAACTATTGGAATTCTAATACCGAGTCACAATTTGAAGCCCGACCGTTACATGTTTATGTTTAATATTGTTCAAGCCTTAATGTAATTAAAGAGATACCATAATCTTTTAGAATCGCATATTGAAACAAATAAATATGTGGATGCTTCTCATCAATTAGTTTGAAATATTTAATTTTGAATTCGCTTTAAAAATAATGTAATACAGCTGGACGTTGACAAGATTCATGGTTGCCAAGAGAAGAATGAATTTTTCTTTACTCAAGAGTGGATTCAATTTCCCCTTCTCCTGATTTTGTCATTATGCCATGGATTCTCTGGCACTTCAATGAACGTTCTGAAACATACATATAACATTTATTTTTATTTTTACGTCTTTTTTTTGTTACATAGCGGAAATTGCAGACTAGTTGCACTCAGCAATTTTAATATAACTCAGTCTAATAATGTCGCATACATTCGTCATATACCTGTGTATCAATTCTTTATTTGTCTATAATAGAAGTAGAAACGTTATATTGGTGACCCCGACGTGATAGAAAGTAGTCACTGAAATTAGACTTCAGAAAATGGCCGACGAAACAGTACAAGACGACACCAACAGCTCGGAAGTTAACGCGCCACCCGCTACCAGTGGCGATATGGAAGCCATTTCGGCCGTGCGCCTATCTCCACCGAGCATGACCTCATCAAACATCGACTCGTATTTTATGTCATTGGAATTCTGGTTTGCGGCTTCAGGTATATACCGTGATCAACTTAAATACAATATTGCGATGGCACAAGTTCCACCACAAAAGTTAAGCGAATTGCGCGCAATAATTGAGGCAACACCAGCACAAAACAATTTTCACATGCAAACACCGACAACTACAATAATGCCTACAGATGACTCTACGCAAAACGCAACAACACTACCTACAGCTGAGTCTACGCAATCTACTGCGCCAAAGCGGCCAGAAAAATCTTTATCTCCCACGACACATCACAAAAAGGAGTTTAAAACAACAACTGCCACCAAAACAACAGATATCTTATCGCCTGCAATCACACGCTCTGGACGTCATGTAAGACTCCCAGTAAGATTTTTATGATCTCGGTTTATTCTACGCGGGGAGTACAGCGTAATGACATTTGCTCAAAAAGAAAAAATGAAAATAACCTGAATGGCAACGCTGGCAAAACTATTCGCACTTGTCAGTTTTGTTTGTTCCGGTTATTCAGACTACCTTCTTCTATCACTCAACACGCGTTCTTTAAAATAATTTGTTAATTTAAATTAAAGAAATTTAAGTTCCATTAATAAATACTTAAGTAAAAAAGTAATAGCGTTTATCAATTCTTTATTTGCCTATAATATGTAGAAGTAGAAACGTTATATACCTAAAGAAACCACACGCAGAGGAAAAACATGGTTGTGGTAAACATAATCTAAGAGCAACATATTATGTTAAGATATATGATTGTAGTCAAAACATATTATGATGAATATAAGTGCCATGAAATATCATATTATGATTAATTATCTCGTAATATTTTATTATAATATTTTCTTGTTAATCATAATTTTTATTCTGTTCTCTTTATAACCTAATATTATCATAAAATTGGCATACATTATCGTATTCTGACCCAATGTAACCATATTATAGTTTAAAGTAATCATAATATGATCTGAAGTAATCATATTATGATATATAGTAATCATAATATGATTTAAAGTAATCATATTATGATATTTTTGGAAACATTATTTCTAATTTTATATTTATTTATGCACTTTCAAAAATAAATATAAACATTTACACATATTTTTAGTTATGTTTACTATAATTTTATTTTGTGATATTTAAGATTATTTCTTTTATGGAAACTATATTTAGGTCTTTTACACTTCTTAGACATTTTTGTATTTTGTAGTAAAATTCTAAATACGCATTGTTTTTCTTTCAATTATTGAAACATTTAAATCCAAATAAATAATCCGATATCGCGTAGACAAACTACTGAACTTATGCCAAATCATTTTACAAATGGTAAAAACAAAATACTATTAAAATTAAACAGATTTTGTTTGCATTTTAAAGATAATATGAGTTAAAATATAGAAACTTATAATTGAATGGTTATTTGTAAGATTAAATCGTTGTAAATAATATAATATGTTTGAATAGTTATAATTCAATAGTTATGGTAAGCATTTATTTAAAATAATTATGCATCAGTGAACCATAATAAATTTTATAATTGCGATAAACATAAAAATGTTTATAGTAACTAAATTATCGTTAAAATCAATTTAAATAACAAAATCAAATTAATCAAATAACAACTATTTTTATATATTGTTACCAAAAACAAAGTGTAGTTGTTGTAACCATGTCCAACCATGTTTTTTCTCTGCGTGCAAGATACTTTACATGAAGCTAATGGTCTCTATCCTTTCATTGGCTAATCAGTGACAAATCAAAATCAAAGTCATCTTGTAAAAAATCATTTAACAATTTTTAACTATGGAATTAAATTGTATTAAACGGAAAGCAATACTTGTACTGGGACTTTGAAGTATCCTTGATCAAGAACGGCTTCAAGGAAGTCCGTGAGGGGATATCCACCATTTTCACAGTGCCTTCTAAAGCCCACTTTCTTATATAAAACGTATTTATTTGGATGCCTTTATAAATCAGGCATTTATGAATGATAAACTCCTATTTAGACTAGTATTTATAGATTGCATTGATGATTAAGGAGTCATTGAACAAACATTTTCATAAAACTATGATAAAAGTTTCATTTCCTCACAGTTTATTCTGTTCTCTTTAAATGGACACATTTGGGAGCAATAAAATAAGTATTACCCCACTGTATAGGCATGCACGAACATGTTATGTTAAATAGAAAGTACGATAATTTGTTTTACACGTATATTTATGTATAGCATATTAATTTTTTGAAGTTTTAAACGTAACTCAACGCAAAATTTTTTGAAAAATGATTTGGTAAACTATAAAAAGAAGATAACTTCATATGTGAAAATATGTTAAGTACATGAAAAGGAAAGCATTGTTTTGAATAGGTTTATATTGCAGATTTGAATAATTTAAAGAAAATTATTGTTTAACCTTTTACAAATGGCCATACATACATATGTATATACATATACATATATATATAATAGAGTGCTTCAATATTATATAGATGAAAATCGGTTCAGAAATTAAAGTTATCAACATTTTTAATGGTTTCAAATAAAAGATTAGTTTGATATTTAGCGGACCCAGAAATAATTAATTCAATACACACATATGTATAGGTATAATAATATCGACGTACATATGTGCCCGTGATTGGCAATTTTGTGGATTTAAACGTTTCATTTTTTGAAAACTGGAAATAAGGTAAAACACTTCACAAGCTTTAAAAGCCGACGTAGAAGAAGTTAGAGTTATCCAATAACTTTAAATTACTTCTGAACATGTTTTTGCAATCCCAGGAATAATTCTACCGAAAGTTACGTTAGTCAATGTTGGCAAATTCGTTCATTTTATTTGTACCAATCTAATGTATAACAAATTTAAGTAAATATATGTGCATATGAATGTTTGTGGAAGTGGTCCATTTTTACACTTCTGTTTTAGCCCAGTACAAAAATTTAACTTTTTCTTTTTTATATTTTTTATCCTGTTTTTATTTTGGACTTTAAGCATCACCACCATTATCTTTTTAACACACTTCTACACAAACAGACAAATTCAATATAAATGTTGTATGTATGTATGTATGTTGTGTTGTGTTCGTTTGTTAACATTAACTTTTTTCACGTTTATGGGTGAGTTAGATCTAAATAGCGTGCAATATGTCTTGTTTTTGTAAAATTCATAAAAAAGGATTTTTTTTATTAAAAAATGTTTAATTTATGAGTATTTCTTTGTTTTGAATTCTTCTGTAAAGAAAAATAAAGAAAATGGTTTGGAATGTGGTAGGGGGGGGGGGAGAGGGTGGTGTTGAGGTACGGTATGGCTTATTGTTTTTTATTTTGTAATGTGGTGTTACACAAAAATAAAACCCTTTTTACACAGTGTTCTAGAATTCACATTTGTTAAAAACCATATGCTATATTTCTAAAACAACAAGTAAGAACGTATAGTCTGGCTTTCTCGACTATAGTTCTTAGTTTCATTTCAATAGTTTATTAAAAGAATTTTGGTTATTTTCCGAAGAAAATGGAAACCTAAAATATCGGTTGTGTGCTTTCTGTTTACAAGAAACATTTTTGCATTAAATTACATTTTATGCTGACATTGACATTGGAAAGAAGTTTATGGGAGTTTTAGTGGTTTTTCACTTTGTGATAATAAAAACTCATAGATATACAGTTTATTTGTATTGAGCAACTTGTTTTCGCTTTGACTTTATTACCAATATTGATTTCTTATTACTAAATACATTCTGCTTATATACTACAATGAAACTATACTATACGACTAATTCTTAAACTAATGCATGGGAATATTTAGTGTAATTTGAGTTAGTTTAACTTAAATAAAATATTCCCATACTTAAGGTTGTGGCGTAAACCGGGGGTCCAATTCAATTGCCATGCTTGCGACGCTTGTGTGTTTATATTCAAGTATAAATCTATGTATAGGCGATCGTCAGATATTACAACGTTGTCAGATCTATAAATGTGCTAGCAATGTACTGACATTGAACAATTTTTAGCAAAAGATAAATTGTCAGTTTAGACGACTGTAAGAAAACTAACAATTTCATTGGCACACAATTGTCACACAATGAATGAATTTATCTGTCAATCGAAATTATTTTTCCAAAATGTTATTAATGCACACTTGTTTGTTTATTTATGTATGTACATACAGAGTTGCAATTAGAAATAATGTCTATGACAATGCTGCCATTGGCAGATTCATAAACTTTGAATATATCACAATTAAAAGTGTTTGACAATGACAAAATTGTGTGTTTACACGATTGTTTGATGTCTGACAATATTTTTGTCTTCCAATGTACTGAAATTGCTTTTTCTTACAACGTTGGAAGACAACAATTTTAAGTACACACGGTTGTTAGAAATTTTCTGAACATTTTTCGGACAACGTTGTAATATCTGACAATCGTCTATACACAGCTTAAGTACTTGTTTAAGTCAGGCACTTTTAATGATGCATCCCATACTTAAGAGGATTGTTCTAAATTTTGATCTCGGATTTTCGGATCTCGGTCGGCTAACTACGGCTACAATATTATGAAGTAAGAATCAAGGCCTCGTCTGGTTATATTTTGTTCGTTCTGAACAGAATATAACTGGATCGGTACTCCTATTCTTACTTGCTTTATCGTCATATTCTTATATATCTTATATTAAAATTCACATACATAGACTATTTGAGAATTATAATAGTGAATTTTAACGTAGGAAGTGTGTGTTTTGTAACAACACTTTATATTAGCATGAGCAACTAAGAGCAGGGCTGTCAGATATGGCGATTTCTCGCCAAACGTGGCGATTTTGAAACGTGTTTGGCGTCGAGATTTTCCGTTTGGCGACATGGCGATTTTCTTGGAGATTTTCACCAAAACATCTATAATAAATTATGTGATGAAAAAAATCGTCTTTTTTTGGTTTTTATAAATCCAATTGTCAACGAAATGAATCATCTGAATTTAGAATTTCAATCTTACAGCATGGATGCAGGAAGCATGCATGAACAAATGTATTGTACACTTCTTATGTTTTCAACAAAAGATTTCAAACCTTCTGTTTTATATAATACTGAAAACAATGAAAAATTTTTCAATGATTTACATGCAGCTATTGATTCTTCAAATTCATTTTTGCTTCTAAATTCAATTGATTTTGGAGCAGAGTTTGAAACAGAATTAAGAAATGCGAAATTGAGCGAAGTAGAAATAATCGTACTTAAAGAAAACTGTTTTGTGTATTTAAAAAAACTTTTAAAAGAGATGATAAGCAGATTACCAGAAAATATGAACTTTTTTAAAGCTTTTGGACAATTTTCTATTTCAAAGTGTGCGAATACATTATCTCAAACTAAATTTGGCGTTCTTCAAGAAACATTAAGACCATTTATGGATCCAAATGTAGCAATAGGCGTGTATGAAACTCAATAGGGAAAACTTCTGTTCATAAATTGAAATAGTTATTTTAATAAGGAAATTCCAACAAATTTACTTGAATTTTGGCCAAAAGTGTTTGATTATCACGATACAGCAGGTACGCACCATTTTAAGGAAATATCTTTGGCCGTTCTTACTATATTGATAGTTCTAACCAGTAATGTCTGCGTTGAAAGGGTCTTTTCAATATTGAATTGTACAAAAACTCGACTAAGTAATAAAATTCAATATGAGCTTTTAGACGCTCTATTGAGAATAATTAATCATATGAACGTAAACAAATTATGCTGCAATTCGTTTACACCGACTAATGAAATGATAAAAAAATTCAACTCAACTATGTATGAAAGTCAAGACTCTAGTAATGAAATCGCTGAGGATGAAGTTTACGAACTCTTAGACTTATCTACTTAATTTTACTTTTTTTTAAATATGATCTCTATTTTTATGTAATTTAAAAAAATTTTTTTTAACAAAGTTTTAAAATTTTTAAAATAGTAAAAAATACAAAAACGGATACAAATGTGTTTATGTTTTACTAAAATATTGTTTAATAAGTAAGAATTAATGAATTAAATAAAAAAATGTAACAAAAACTAAAAAAAAATTATTTTTGGCGATTTTTTGGTTTTTTCTCAATTTTTGACTTAAAAATTGAACTAGGTTTTTTTGTGTAAACAAAATTTATTTATTTTAAATAATAAAAAAAATTAAAAACTGAACAAAAGCGGATTTTGGCGAATTTTGGCGATTTTTTACATCCGTTTTGGCGACGAAGCTCAAAAAAATCTGACAACCCCTGACTAAGGGAGTAAATTTTATTGCTCCAATTTTTTCTCAAAATATAAGTTTTTTTGTCTTAATTCAAGTAAAAATAAGTCTTAATTTTCGCTTTAAGAGTTATCTTCTTGATTTAAGAGCAAATTGGACTTAAAGTAAGAATTTCTTACTCAAGAAATTATAAAAAATGATTTTGAGAGCTTCTGAGAGAGTAAGTTTAACTTTGGTCAATTCTTCTCTGGGATTGACTTAAGATTTCTGTTCTTAATTTAAGTAAAATAAGTGTTAGTTTTCGTTTTAAGATTTATCTTCTTGATTTAAGAACAAATTGACTTAATTTAAGAGTTTTTTACTTAAATCAAGAACAATATTCTTGTTTTAAGAAAATCTGCGCTTGATTTGTCAAATCAATCCCGATTTTTACTTATTTTAAGTATGAACTAGTAAAAATGTACTTGAAAATTTCAGGCCAAAACTGAGAAAAATAAACTTAATTTTAGAATGCCAATTTTCTTTCTGTGTAGAATTATCTTCAAGTAAATCATCGAATAATTTATGTATATCTTTGTCTTTTCATCTAATTAACATTTGGCCACGACATTTTTGTCACTGGGCTTATAATAATCTAAGCTTGAAGCTAAAATGTGTATAACTATCTTTAAAAAGTTCCATTTTGTTTCATTCTTTAACAACTTCCAAATCTCTTCGAGAATACAATTTTTCCCAACAACTGACGACTTATGATACTTAGGTATACGACCTGTTAGGTCCTACCAAAGACTTAGACTAGAGTTGTTTGTATATAATAAAAAGTTTTAGGCGAATGCTCACAAAAGCAGTATCGTCCAGTATGGTGTATGTGACCTCATGGATATATTTACGTACATATGTATGTATATGTATATGATATACATATGTAGAAGCATTCCAAGACATTTCTCTGAATTATACCTCCGAATAGTTGATGGAGATCATATATATTATATATGAATATATGATCCCATTTTATGTAACTTGTTTATATTATCAGACAATTTTGTTTGTCAGTCGTTCGTGCCAATTTTATGAAATCTATAAATCATGAAGCACAATACTATTTGCTTTCGTATGTTTATGGAATAAAGCTTCTTATCCGTTGTACTTGTCCGGATGTACTGTATCACAGGAATACTGCAATTAGTGTCAGTATGTGTTATTAGGTTTTCAAAAAGCAATCTTTTAAACAATTTTTATAACCTTCCAATATGTAAAAAGGAGTTAAAAATACAAAATAATTCATACCAAGTGATTTTACCGTTTTTAGACCGATAGAGAACCAGAATTTAATTGGCCGTGGCACTAAAACTATTATCTTCATGTGAGTAATACATAAATTCATGTAATTTGAATAGGGTTAGGTGAAATATATGTACCACCGTACACCAGCAATTTAATTGTCATCGTTCTAGTGACAAAGTAATAATAATTTGTAACTGATGCTATTATTGTTAAATGTTTTATTAGAAATTTCTAAATTGGGCTTTCAAGGTCAGGTATTTTTTATTATTATAAAATAAATAAAAGACTAGTTTAATTCATTTTCTCCAATCCTACGTTTCGTCGGTATTTTTCCGACCTCTTCAGGGATTAATTTTATTGAATATATAGTCTTTTCGTCAATTATACATTATTTTTAAATATATTGCACCTTTTTTGTACAACATTTAACATACGATACAAACACAGAGTCAATTAATAAAAAATTAATGCAAATTAATTAAAATAAAATATTACAGTAATTATCCTATCGCTAATATCACAGTTGAAGTTAAAATGAATTAAACTAGTCTTTTATTTATTTTATAATAATAAAAAATACCTGACCTTGAAAGCCCAATTTAGAAATTTCTAATAAAACATTTAACAAAATCAAATTATAAAAAGGTCGATAAAAATTAAACATTTCAAAATAGATGCTATTATATTTAGATATATTACAAACATCAGCAAGGTGTAGGGTATACTACTATTAAAAAAATTATATTTTGTCTCAAGAAATCACTGTGCTTGTCTCCGCTATATATCCTCTAGTTTGAATGTGGGATAATAAAAAAATATGTATATGGTTTTATTTGATAAATATTAAAAAAATTACAAGCTTTATTGTTTATTTTCACATGAATTTTCATTTCCTTGGAAATAATATATATCATATTTGTTTTATTGTTGTGCATCAGTGTTGCCAGAGGCAACATTTAATATATGTAATTATTTAAAATCGAAATTGTGTGTCGAAATATATACATATTAAAATGTGTTTATTATGAGTGATTCATAATATTTGTTTTAAGGTAGAATTAGCCGAACGTCTACGTCCCGTACTGTACTGTAACGAAACAGCTGATCCCCTTTTGTTATTTGAAATCAATGCAAATGCTTACCGAATATTAATATCACGTTGACGGAACGTCTCAACCTGTATAAAATAGAATTTCCTAACGTTCTTACGTGACATTTGTATAGCAGTGATGGACTATTTGCATGCTAAATTGTATTGGAGTAAATTCGCCCTATTTTTTGGTACTTTTTTTAATAATGTTTGTTGAAATTGAGCAACATGATTTTATATAATACATATCTACATATATATATGATTATGTTTATACATATGTATAAAATAAAAAAAATCACATACAATATAAATATAACAAAATAAATGCATACGAGTACATACGCATAACTATGTATTATAAATATTGCAAATTCAACAAATATTGAAATAAATTATAGTAAAATATATTACATTGATAATATATATAACTATCAAAGTGCTAGATTATGTACGTAAATGCACACACACACAAAATTTTGCTACTATTAAAATAACTTTAAAATGGCTTTTGGTACTTTTTCAAGCATGTATGTACGAAAAGAAACTTTTCAATGTCCATCACTGTTTCGAACAGCTGATTGTTTATTTATTGTGTTTTGTTTTTTTTTCTTGAAAATATTTAGTAATTTTAAAAACATTAAATAAGTAAATAAATCCTCCGAATCCATTATAATTGAGAATAGTTGAGTTTTAAAATTCATATATAATTTGAACTGAAGTAGAAAACAAACAATTAAACACAAACACAATATCGTTGTACTATGTGTTTTTTAAATTTTTTTTTAACGTATGGCACGTTTTTAAATTTTCTATAAGTACACAAACGTGCTTACAGTACGGTACGTTACAGTACGGATACGTGGACGTTCGGCTAATTCTACCTTTACTGTTGCCAAATTGGTCATTATTTGCTATATAGAAATAAGCTAAACTGGCAACACTTCCATGCATTAGGATGTTGGTTTTTTTTTTTTTGAAATATGGATTTTTTATGTTTTGTTGTATGAATTTTTCATCCGATTTGATTTCAAAGATTTTAAATTTTATTATTAATAAAAGAAAGTATAGCTAATACATATACATGTATCTATGTATATAGATATATGTACATATCTGTTTATACCCAGCAAGCCATATGAGTCCGAAAAGAGTCTTTTCTGACACCTTTTTCGGAGCGTTAACGCTCTTTATGAGCCCAAAAAACAATCATAATTGCTCCGAAAACCTTCAGAAAAGAGCGTCATTACGTTCGAAAATGGTTCGTCAGAAAGAGCTCTTAGATAATGTCGGAAAAGAGTCTTTTATGAGGGTTTTTTTTTGGGCTCTTAAAGAGCTCTTAGATAATGCCAGAAAAGAGTCTTTTATGAGGTTTTTCTTGGGCTCTGTGTAATCTTGTTTTTATCATTCTTGTGTGGTACAGCTATGTTTGTTTTTTTTTTCTAAGCACAAATAGCAGGAGAACAACTCTTTGGTACACACATAATTAAGTGGAATTTCTGAGTCATACCGCGTGTCGACTCAGGACAGTAACAAGCAAATTTTTCTTTCGCTCCGAAAATGCTCTTTAGTTGGGCTCTTTTCTGACTCATTTTTTCGGAGCGCTCCGAAAATGCTCTTTTGTTGGACTCTTTTCTGACTCCTTTTTCGGAGCGCTTCTAAAATGGTATGCTGGGTAGTACGTATAATTACCTTGCGAACACTAATGTTTGAGAACGAATTGAAATCAAAGTTTTGTTCAAATATACAAAAAATTATGGTTTTTAGTTGAACTGTTAATTTTCCAATTTTTGATAATTTTTAGTTAGGCTTGAGTTCATTAAATTTAATTTTCATTAAATTATTATTTTTACTGAAGGTAGGAATTGTTTTTACAACATGAAATCTAATTAAAATTTATTGATAATTTTTCGGCTGAGTTGGGGATTGAATCTGGGTTGAATTTACATGTTTCAAGAATCACCACCTTCTCTCATCAGAAAATTTTTAATAAGATTTCATGTTGTAAAAACAATTCCTACCTTCAGTAAAAATTAATAATTTAATGAAAATTAAATTTAATGAACTCACGCCTAACTAAAAATTATCAAAAATATACAAAAAATTTTAAGATACTTTGAGAATTTTTAAAAATAACGGGTTTCTAAACAATTAGAGTGTTTTCTCAAAAATATTGTTTAATATTTTAAAGGATTTTTATATAACAAAAAAATTATAACGTTTGTGTGTGCTGGGTATCTTGCAAACTGTGATGAACGATGTGTTAGACATGTATTTTTAAACATATACAGTGACTTACAGCTTATTTTATGCAGTGTTTTCGTTTTAAAAAGTTCCAAAGAAAAGTAACAGGAACTTGAACAAGTTAGAGTGCAATATGTGCCGAATCTTTAATACCCTCCACCTAAATATAAAGAGAAATACAAAAACTACACTGGTTATAGGACTAGAATATCCCTACTCAATGTTTTTTAATACTACTAGCTTAGCATTTTATACATATATTGTTTGAAAGACAATTTTATGAACAGCATTTCAAATGTTTAAAAATGTTATCTATTTTGACCATTTGAAATTGATTTAATTACCAATTCTCGCCATAATTTACAGAGTTTGTTTGATATTCATAACACAAGTTAAGAAACAGGGTATAAAAAAAGGTCGAGGCTTCTTTTGGTTGAATTTGATCTCAAAACATTATTTACAAGAGATTATGGACTTATAGCTTCTAAATCCAGTATCGGCTAAAGTGATTTCTATGTATTTTAAGATTATTTTAATTGAATTTCATCTTAATAACGTTATTTACAAGAGTTGTATGGTTGGTTGGTGTGCTTGGAAGGGGACGTAATTCGGGAGCTATTGCCAATTATTGACAGACAGCTACAGAATCCAGTAGCATAATTGAGGTATAACCGATATTAATATGATTTCTGGATTCAAATTTCGGAAATGATTCTTATATGGCAGCTATGACAAATTATGGGCCGATCTTCTTAAATTTTGGAACACTGAATTTTATGCATATGAGGATATCTCACGTCTAATTTCAACATAATAACGGTATATTCTTTTTCGGATTTGTTCCTTATATGGGAGCTATGATCAATTATGGGCTGACCACATTATTACAACAATTGACTTACCTATAAGGATTATTTGTGTCAAATTTTAACCTTTTAGCATTATTTATACCAGTTTTATACGTATTTAAGTGAATTGTGGAAGTGGACTTTATATGGGGTCTATGGTCAATCATGGATCGAACTAAAAAAAAAAATTCGTTTTGTGATTTCTTTTTGCATGAAATTTATTTTTGCTGAATTTTGTATTGATATTTGTATTTTATAGGCATTTATTTGTCATTGAAGATATTATATAGTGTTTTCACACCTAAAGTTAAAACCTGGTTTTAACATTAAAACTATTAACAACTGATTTTGCGTTCACACTACAATTTTAATAAAATCAGATTTTAACTCACTGACAATAAAATTTATTTTGTGAAGAAATAAGTGTATTTCTTAAAGCAATATTTTTCAGTTTTCATTTGTATGAAAAAGTAAAACATTTTGACAATGCGTTACAAAATAGAAATTATTTTTTATTTTGTTAGTGAATATTTTAAAATTATGGAACTTCTTATACTTCTTATTTTTTATTTTTAGCTCCCCGAGAACATGATGGGGTGTTGGCAGGCGATAACAGTTGTGGCATGTCTGCTAATGAAGTTGTCGACGATTGAGTATGCAGAGATGGATATGTATTCCTTATCATAGCGTCAGATAAACTTTCAATCATTTCTACGTCTTGTTGGTCTTGTGTATCTTTAAACAAAAATTTAAAATTTTTTCAAATAAAATTAATCTGTACAGTTCAATACCTATTATGCTGTCCTCCACAATTGCGGTAGTGTTATTAATAGGGAGGGAACCAATTATTTGATTCACTTTGTCATAAAGTGGCCAATTAGATGGAGATCCACCAGAAGGTCCAATGCAAGATTTGCAGTAAGCGAAAGAAAATAATTAAAGTGCAATTTTCGTGCCGAAACTTTCAAGTTGGTAATTTTCGCTTCGACTTCCGCTGGAGAAATCTGCAGTTCATTCTTGGCCAGCTCAGTAGCCATTTCTTTATATATATGGGAGTTCTTCTTCTTTTTTTCTGTTAACTCTTCCATTTTTTCCTCCCATAATTCCACAAAAACATTTTCTGTGTGCACTGTCCAAAAGCTTCGTTTTCTTTTAATTTTTTTATTTGTTGTTGCTGCTGTTTCCATTATTTTTAATTTGTTTTAATATTTAATATTCCACTCGTAACGTGTTTTTTAATTTAATTTATTTTTATTGTCATTATCAGTTGTTTTCAATATTTTTAACTTGGTGGCACTGAATTTAGTACAACTAAAACATGGTTGTATTTCATAAAACCTACTTAAAACCAAATCAAAAAAGGTTTTAAAATGGTTTTAACAAAATTATTTTGTATGGTAAAACCAGGTTTTATTGTTTGGTTTTAACGTTAAAACCAAATTTTGTGTTAAAACCTTTTCCTCACACTTTTTTCTTTTATCATTAAAATAACTTGTACAAAATTTCATGCCAATATCTGCAATATATTTAAAAAAAAATCGATAAAAAATATTAGATTTTTATGGAGGTTGTCTGACATTTTGGTCCGTAACTATGGTTCTACTTTACCAATTTTGCTGATTTTCAATACCAAACTGACAGACAGACAGACGGACATAGATTAGTCGACTTAGAATTTCATAAGAATCAAGAATATATATAGTTTGTTGGGTCTCAGATGAATATTAACAAAGTTTCACACGAAATGACAAACGTAATATACCCTCATTCACCACTTATGGTGATGGATGGTATAAAAATCCCATTGGAGATTACTAAAGCTCTAGTACGAACACTAACAATGTCACGGGAAAATATTAAATTTATAACAAATTCACAACAAGCTAAACACATTGTAATTATTTCAAAATGTAGTCAATACCTTTTAATTCAATATTCATTTTGATTTATTTCAAAACAATTTTTTTCTTTTGTTTTATTTTAATTTAAAGTTGCACTTATTTTTCACTTTTTCACATTGCAAAAACCAACTGTTAATTCGTTATCTCTTTCGAATCTGTTCTTAAAAGAACAGTTCGAATAAAACGAAAACAGCTTTAAATTTTAAAACCTTGATTTTGTAAGTAATAGTGATGCCACATTTGGTGACAAACTTATGAGTTTTATTTTTTTTTTTTTACTTTTGGCCAATGGGATCGACCAGTGTGCAGTGGTTGAAATATTCTACGGAATCCATATATATACCATATATGTACTACGTACATATGTATATATTATAAATGGCTTTGTAAGTTTGGTTGTTTGTTTGTGCCGCAATCACACATAAACAGCTGAACCGATTTTAATGAAACTCGGAACATAGATATTTTCAAAACTTGTACCAGGTCGGGAAATAAAGGGTAAAAACCGCTAATCCCAAGAGGGTCAACAGATTGGATTTAACGACGGGTAAAAAAATAATGAACTAACGTAAGATGTTTAATATATTTTTTTTTAATTCATTATTTGTTTGTAAAATTTGTGTTGTTGCTCAATGCAATTAGAAAACTATTTATTAGGAAAGTACTTCTTCGATAGTCAACATTCAACGAATATTAAGTGCTTAAGCTTTAAAGTATAGATTTATTTAAGGGATTAAAGTTCATGTTACATGGGTTTGGAAATTCAAGAAAAATAGCGAAAATACTTAAGAGTTTTGGTGCTTTTTTTGGTATTTTCTTTTTCAAGCTCTTTAAAGAGATAGAATTGGATTTTTATCTTTGTACTACAATCAAAAAAATATATATATGTAAGTTTTTATTCTGCTTACATAGGAGATTGATATTTGTGAACTCATTACCAAACTAATCTGAAACAAATATTTAAGTACAGTTTTCATAGATGCTATTGTTAAAAAAATTTCGTTTCAAACAAATAAAAATGTTTTACTGACAAATTGTACACAAATTATGATTTCTTAAATTTGGTAAGCTCTAAAAATATTAATTTTTTCTTATGTTGGTCATATTTATGTAAGGGGTAGGCATCTTTTAATTTAATTTTAAATATCGATTTCTTTATTAGCACAAAATTTTCAGTAACAATTAGGATCTTACAGATTATGGTCAAAAGACGAGAAAAGTTCATATTGAACCATTTAAACTATTAAAATCTCAAATTTAAAAGTTCAGAAATTGTCAAAGAATCTGATTAACAATCTACGGTTTGCATATTCAAATATACCGTTCAATAAATTTTAAATTTTTGATCACGAGAGAGTGTTTGATAACACAACATTTCATAGGAATACCAATCAATGTCAAATAGAGGAAAAATAAAAATTTGTAATGATTCGTGGTCAGGAATAAAATATTAGAAATAGCCGGGCAAAGCAAGTATTTCATAAAAAATAGAAATGAACACATTGGAAGAGCAAGGAATTAGTGCATTATATAGTTGTAATTAAATCGAGTTAATTATCCTCCAAGTAAAATACAATTATAAATAATCTGTAAATTACACAATAGAAAAAAATAAATAATACGCATTTATAGAAAAGTTCTTTAAAATGTACAGACAAGCATCCACTTTCTTTATAAATTAAAGTTTCAAGGAAATAAATGTCCAAAAATAACATGTCCAACAAACAAACATAAATATCGTTATTACGAAAGGTTTTTGTTGCGACCAAATAAAGCGAGTAGTTGGATGTTTGTGTTTATTTATATTAGAGATATTCATCATCGTATGGAAAGAAATTATTAGGAAAGTACAGCGTTCAAGTCTGGCACAAATTTAACGGCATATTTATTGATCTTCGAGAATTCCTAAAATCCTTTGATCATACGATTTTAACGATTTTAATATACATATGAAGGAAGGGCGAAATGTAGCCAAGCTATAAAAGATTATATCCTTTTCCATAATTATAGCCAACACACCCATAGTGGAGAGGGAATATTGGATTTGTGCTGATGTTTGCAAAGCCCATAAATATTTGCCCAACACCCACATTAAATTATACCGATCGACTCAGAATCACTTACTGAGTAGAATAAACGTCGATTAAAAATTAAAAATGTCGATGTAAATTTTGTGTGCAGGGGGGGGGGCACGTTTATACCCGGGGCACTTTTGAACTATGTTGATAAAATCTCAGTTTAACATTTTTCCGACCCTTAACCGAGTTTTTCACATGGCAACCTTATTTTCTAGCAACATTAACAACTTTTGTCAGTTTTTTCAGTCGTCGACCGTATGTTGGGTGAACAAGTTTTCGCCGTGCCATTGTAAATTTTTTTTTGTAAGAGTATAAGAAGTATTCAGTGATCGTTTTCTTTCGCGAAAGAAATTTATTGTAGTCCAAAATTCATTTCAAACTAAATTAAGTTAAGTTATTTGATATTTATGTAAAAAAAAATATTTATTATAAATTTCCGTGAAACCTGAACTGGCAGGTTTGAACAAAGAAAAAGGGGGCACCTTTGAACATGTTAATTTATCAACCGAACTAC
Organism: Bellardia pandia; assembly: GCA_916048285.2. Lineage (NCBI taxonomy): Eukaryota > Metazoa > Arthropoda > Insecta > Diptera > Calliphoridae > Bellardia > Bellardia pandia. Next base: position 70,331,515 of record OU696533.1, read on the forward strand.
CAAACATTGTTGATTCTCTCTTATTTTCTAAAAATGACGAATCCAATGCTAATCATGAAGGTTTAAAGGAAAAAATAATGTCACCTGAAATCGCAAGACCTTTTCCGTCTTAATAATATAAAACTTATTTTTGATCTGATTTTTTTTAATTGTTAATGTTTATGTTTTTCTTAATAAATAAATCGAATTTATTATATATATAAAAAATATAACTGTTTACGTTATTTTTGGACATAAGCGCTACAAGAAAAAATTGCCGTTCAAAACTGCCCCAGCATAGTTCAAAGCTGCCCCGTATGGGGGGCACATTTGAACACAATCACTTCATCCATTAAAAAATAAAAAAAAAATATAAATCGAACTAAAAATAAGGTAGTTGTAGACTTAAGCTAAAGTTTATTTCCATATATATTAGTTAAATTATGTAAAAAGTCAACAATTCAAAAATATTAATTTTTATATGGCTTGAAAGCAAAAAGTGTTCTAAGGTGCCCCCCCCCCTCCACTACATGTTGCAATTTTAAAGATATTTTCCTATGAATTTGGATTACACTAATGTATAAACATTCATATCTATGTACGTATGTATGTCTATATGTACAAATACATTAATCTAATAAGATACTTGCAAATATTACATTGTACTTATGTTTCTGTTTCTGAAGCTCTTTGCCGTGGTAGCTTGCCTGCTTGCCCATTTTGTACGAGATGTTAAGGGAAATGCAAAAATCTTGTTGTACTCGTAATGCATCACTGACTGCATCATCGCCGAAATGGAGCGCAACATAAAAAATGTACAACAACGAGGACATTTTTTATTGCGCAACATTTTATTTTTCTGGTTCTATCTGTTTATTTTGTATGTATGTATATGGAAGTGTGTGTGTGTGAGTGTATGTCAGTGTTGCAATTGTACAACTACCCGGCAGTTTTATAAGTTTTCGCGTCACTAAGTAATCTTTTACACCGAGTACAAGTTGAAGATATTTTAATAAAATTTAGTACATGATAATTTTTCGGCCAAGAACGGTTGGACTGGAATTTGGTTGAAATCGGTCTATAAAAATGTCCCCCAATATAGTGCTTTAATGGTCACAAAGGTTTGATGTATACATGTATCTAAAAAAGTTTCGCCACAAATAAGTAACATATAAAACGTAATCACACGTACACATTTTATGCAGATCGGTCGATAAATGACCATAGCTTCCATATAAGACCCACTATCGAAATCACCAATTTTAATAGCGGTCGATAATTAGTCGAAGTTCCTATATAAGACCCATTAATTCATAAACCGTTTATAAGTAATTATATCGAGATAAAATTTTACACAAACTTTTAATTTTTGATATTTCTTTAGTTAGGCTTGAGTTCATTAAATTTAATTTTCATAAAATTATTTCTACTGAAGGTAGGAATTGTTTTTACAACATGAAATCTTATTAAAATTTATTGATAATTTTTCGGCTGAGTTGGGGATTGAGCCTGGGTTGTTAAATTTACATGTTTCAAGATCCACCAACATTCTCTCATAATTCTTTGTGTTCTCACCTCTGCACCACTGCGGTACCCGCTAGCCAACAGTCAAACATCAAATTTGCTGTAATTATCATTTTTCAATTTATTTACATGTTGCCTCCTTTTCTTCAGTTTTTTCGTATTCATGTCAAGACTTCGTCTCGAAAACCTAAATACATTATTATTATTTTTGTTGTCCACTTTCGTCACCATTTTTATGTCTACCACTGTTGGCTAGCGGGCACCGCAATTGAAAGTCTTAAATAAAATTTACATTAAATTTAGAGAAATAAAAATCAAACATATTTTCATATATGTATGTAACAACTTATTTGTTAGAACTATTTATTTAATACGGTCAATGTTGGCCAATGTTACAATGTTACATTACAAATTTTCAGTTATTTATGTCAATTATTGTGCAAAAAATAAAAATTAACAATTTTATCATGTTGCTACTTACCCCCTGGCCCACGATGTCGAACGATAACGTTCGCTTAGATAAGATTTAAGACACAAACTTGATTGTGGAATAAACAAACGTGATTGAGTAAAAAATATATACGATAAAAAGTTTGTATCTTAAGTCTTATCTAAGCGAACGTTATCGTTCGACATCGTGGGCCAGCGGGTTATTTTTACTCTATAAACTTTAATTTATAAATGTAAAAAAAACACACAAGCACACATTTTTAACTGACATTATTTTAGACAAAACGCAACAGGCATTTTAAAAATAAAGAGCAACATCTTTAATTTCTGTTGATCTGTGCGCTGATAGTCGCCCCATTCCAAACTCGTTATATATCATTAAATTCCATCGAAAATACCCTCAGAACAACCAACAGCAATATTCCTAGAAACAAATTTTGATATTTTATCAAGAAAAGAAAATGCTTCATGAACAACATCTTATTGTGTTAATCAACACAACTGTATGTACAATTACCAATTGAATTCCAAATATGTTCAATATTCCCCACGGAAGAATTGGTAACCTACTTTGTTATTAACAAATGTTTAATTTTATAAAATGTCTTTTTTTTAGGTTTTTTTACAAGAAGCAAGAGGGGAACGTTTTATAATAAAAAACTTAATATACATAAATGGACAGAACAAATTCTGGAAAGATTTCGAAAACGAAAAGTTAATTTACAAATGAAAATTTAAGAACAAGGTAAAAAAAATGAAGAACACTGATTTTAAAATTTACTCATAAGTTAAAAAATTAAAAATATAGACATACGTATGTATGTACATACTCGTATGTATATGTATGTACATACATATGTATGTTTTTTGTTTGTTTCCAGAAGCAGATTGGAAATATTGTGTAAAATGTTAAAAAGCGGAAATGTGATTGCCCCTAGATACAGCTTTAAACCAATAACAGACATGAAAAGTACTTAATTAATATTGAAAGAATGCCGGAATATAAAAAATTGTTGGGATTTAAATTTGTATGGAACATTATTTATTATAAATGTATTAAGCTTTTTTTTCACGTATTGTTAGATTTTCCTAAAACAAAAGTGTTAAAAACTAAATAAACAGATTATGAAGCAAAGATATTTAGTTTGTTGCGAAGTAAAGTCGTTACTACTGCTGCTTCAACTTTATTGAAAAAAAAGAAAGCAGTGAGGAACTGAAAGCTGTATTTAATGTAATACTTATGAATTTGTACTTAGCTCCTCTTTGTTTTATTTTAAGAAACAAAAATCTTTGGATCATTTTCAATTTTACACCATATATTTCCGCCACCTTTACCAGTATTGACGGTACCAAATGGTTCAAGAATAATTTGCCATATTTGATAAAAGCTTCGAGGAGCAAGAAGCCAAATTTAATGTGCTGAAGCTCCAATTAGTTTACATACATTCACTTTTCTTCCATTGATGAAATAAGTCATCCTAAGATGAGGGTTTTGTTTGTTTTTAATCTGAGTTCTCCGAATTGTCAGAATTATTTTATGTTTTTATTCAGACATTTTTTTATGAACTGGCCAGTCTTAAAAAAAGGTGAAAGTTACCACAATTCATTAAACTTAAATTAATGAATGTAATAATATTTTTTTTTTTTTAATACATTTCATTTATTTATTGAATCTTCAGAAATGAAATGACAATAAGTTTTCGAATCTTAATACTAAAAGAAAATAATAAGTCCAGCCAGTGCTAGACAAAATATTATGATACTACAAAAAATGTATATCCACTGATCCAGTCATCTGTTTTGCGCTTGAGTTAAAGCAAGGGTATCCCTCCTTCTCAACCGAACATGGCCAGTAAAGTTAAGGATGTCTCGTGCAAGTGGGTTTGGATGGTGTTCAAGTTTGCTGACATATTTTGAGGCGTATTTTGTAAGTTCGACTTTCACCAAAGGAATGCCTAGATCTTTGTGAATTTTAGAATTTTTAACGTACCATGGAGCTGCAGTAATTGTACGTAGAATCTTATTTTGACCCCTTTGAATTTTTTCAATGTTGGATGCTGAGGCAGAACCCCATAATTGAATTCCATAAAACCAGATTGGCTTTAGAATTGCATTGTACAACAAAAGTTTGCAATCCAACTTTAATGTAGAATTTCTGCCGATTAGCCAATTAAGTTGCACTGCTTTTAATCTCATTTGTGTAAGTTTCGCTTCAATATGAGACTTCCAAGTTAAACGGCGGTCGAGGTGAATGCCGAGGTATTTGACTTCATTATGTTGAGGAATAATTTGATTATTTATTCTGATGAACGAGCAGGTATCTTTTCGCAATATTAAAGTTATATGAATACATTTCTGTTCGTTAACCCTGATTTTCCAAAGCTAAAGCCAATTCTCTAGCTTATAACCATAATTCTGCAAATTCTGTGATGCTATTTGATGGTCCTTATGAACGCTAATAAAGGCTGTATCGTCTGCAAAAGTTGAAGTATGTATATATGTGGGGTCTAACGGCATATCGGATGCATAAATCAAATATAAAGTTGGACCCACTATGCTACCCTGGGGTACTCCTGCTTCAATTGGCTGAGCGGGGCTTAAAAAATCGCCTTCTTTGATTGTAAATTCGCGACCATATAAATAACTTTTCATAAGTTTGTGGGTGTTAGCAGGCAGAGTTAATTTTATTTTGTGCATTAAACCTTCATGCCAGACTTTGTCGAACGCTTGGGAAACATCAATGAAAAGCGCGGAACAGTATTTTTTCTCTTCAAACGACCGTCTTATCACATTTACAAATCTGTGTGTTTGTTCGATGGTACTGTGTTTAGCTCTGAACCCGAATTGGTGATTTGGGATACATTGAGTGTCGTTCAGAATTGGAATCAACTTAGTCATTAACAATTTTTCGAACAGTTTAGAAATTGTCGGCAGTAGGCTAATTGGCCTATATGACTCTACTTTGGTAGGGTCCTTCCCTGGCTTAGGAATCATGGTAATCATAGATACCTTCCAATCTGCAGGATAGTATTCTAGGCGTAAAATAGCATTGAAAATAAAGAGGATAATTCTTCTAGTACACGAGGTAACTCCACAAGCATTTTGTTGCTGAATTTATCCATACCTGGAGCTTTTTTAAGATTCAGAGTACCAATAGCGCTTTGAACATCATTAAAGCTAAGTCTTAGAGGTACAGGAGGTCTAATAACGAGTGGAGGCAAATCAGATGCATTATTTGAGTTGTTTATAGTAAACACTTTTCTCAAATGATTAACAAATAAAGTCCCCTTCTCGGAATCATTTCTAGCCCAGTCACCAGTCGGATTTTGCAGAGGAGGCTTTCCCCTAACTGGTCTTTTTAAACCTTCCATAACGAATAGTCAGATTGTGGGGTACTATCAAGACCCTCCAAGTAAGATTTAAGTGAAGCCATTCTTTGGGTTTCTAAGAAATTTCTTAGTATATCTCTGCATACCCGTCGCCTAGCTTTCAGTTCAGGAGACCTGTGAATTTGCCACTCTCTTTTAACTCTTCTTTTTTCTGACAGGAGATGATCGAGTTCAGCGAAATAAGTTCTATTTGTCCCACTTCTGCACTCAACGTCATATGTGGAGGCGTGATGTACAGCTCTTCGTATGTCCTCAGTAAACTTGCCAATAGACCCATCAATATCCTCGGTAGTTCTCAACACTACATTTTCCGTGCAGTGGGAACTTAAATACTTTTTATACTTTATCCAACTTACTCTGGTTTTAGATATGTTCCGAAATGGAGAGCCATTCCCTTGAAGGAAACGCATTGAAATAATAGAAGGAGAGTGATCTGAAGACAAGTCTAATGAAGGTTCCACTTGTATCGATTCTACAGGGATATTTTTCACTACTCCGAAGTCAATAACATCGGGAATCTTCCGTCGGTCCGTCGGCCAGTAGGTGGGATGCCCGCTTGAGAGTACATCTAATCCCATTTTGGCAATGGTGTTGAAGAGTTCACGACCCTTCGGGGTCACCAGACGTGAACCCCAAAAAGTGTGTTTGGCGTTAAAGTCACCAGCAACTAAAAATCTAGCTCCAAGGGAATTGAAGAAGCTGTAGTATTGGTGTTCTTTTATTGAAAATCGAGGCGGCGAATAAATTGATGATAAAACAATATTGTATTGACAGAATTCAATACAAATGTTTGTTGCTTGTAGGTAATCCTCACATATGTTGTTCATTAAATAATGTTTTATTCTGTTCTTTATAAGAATTGCCGATCCTCCACATGCTCTTCCGCGGGGATCTTTAGTATCATACAACACGTAGCCATTAATTTTGAAGTACGCTGTCGCCGTCAAGTGAGTTTCAGCAATCATCATGACATCAATCTGCTTATCCATCAGGAAGTGCTCCAGTTCGTTTTTATGTTGGCGGAGGCCGTTCGCATTCCAAAAACAAATTTTTAAACAAATCATTTCTTTAAAATGGCTTGTAAGATAGTGGATTGCATTTTCAGCATTTCCTGCATCTTGGATGTCATAGTGGTCGTAAAAGTGTTCATGGTTTGGACAAGTGTCTGCAATGTAGTCTCTAGAGTGTTAATATTAGGCTCGTAATATTGTGATTTAGGTGCCTGCTCCAAACCTGGCATATTAGATTTAACCACGTTAGCGTAAGAAACTTGTCTAGAACTAGGCGCGTTTACATGACTAGTGGATCGTAACAATTGCGGGAAATTGTCACTCGATGCCAAAATAGGCTGTTGACGATGATCAGGTAATACTGACGTCTTGTTGGTACTTATGGCTTTCAAATGAGTGTAAATTGGACAACCTCTATAATTTGCGGTATGATTACCTCCGCAGTTACTGCATTTTTTGATTTTTGAATCAGTTTTCGACTTATCACATTGAGCAGTTGCATGTAGCTCCCCACACGCAACACAAATTGACGGCAATTTACAGTACGCCTTGGTGTGACCAAATTCTTGACAGTTGAGACACTGGACGGGTCCCTGACGCTTATGTGGTTCTTCCACGGTGATTCTACGATGCAGAAGGTACATCAGATTGTAGATGGGATGGGACTCGTTTTTCTTTAAGACAACGTCTCCAGGTTACAATTCTACCCTGAACATGGGCTGTGGGATCTTTTCACGGTTTCTAATATTCACTACGCTCTTGATTTTGAACCCTTTGTCCATTAAACCGGTCTTTATCTCCGCAGGGTCAACACATGGGTCTATACCCTTTAGAACGACTTGGAGTTCTTTTGCGCTTTTCAGCTGGTAGGTATAGAAATCCCTAGTCTCCCTCTCCAACTGGTTGGACAATTTTCGAAAATCATCTTCTCTATTCACTTGAATTTTGGTTTCGCTGATATTTCCATGTTTAATTGATGTTACGCTAAACATATTTTCACCTATTACCGAAACAATTCCTTGTACCAATTTACTGGAAGTGGGCTCTCTCAGATAAATTGGTGGGGGCTTAACCGTCTTCTTAGGAAGTTCTGGCTGATCCGTCTGGAGGAGAGCAAACCTATTTTGATCATGACTCACGGTCTTAGGAGCTTTTAAATTTGATGACACTTGAGCAGACGTCGGGCTCCTCTGTCGCTTGAGAACGGTGATGTACTTATCCATACCTACTTGTTTTTTGGGTTTCACTGCACTTTTTGATGAAGATGATGTTTTCTCATCTGTTGAAATCACTATATTGGGCGAACAGGAGCGACGCCGTTCTACGGCTCTTGTAGTGAGAAAATTCTCCAAAGATTTTTTTAAGGATTCTTCCTCGGAGACCCATCTAGTTTTTCTAGTCGAGCTAAGCTCTTTCTCAGAATTACATCGGAGAGGAACGCTCATACAGTTTTTATACGATTTTTAATGTTTTTTTTTTTTTTATATATTTTAACCTATTACGATTTTTTTTTTACTTTTTGTTTAATTTCAACTTTTTACACTTTTTCACCTATTACGATTTTTTCACCGAAAATTCAGCCGCACTAAAAAAAACACGTCCGAACAGTTCGATGAGACGAGACTGAAGTAATAATATTTGTTATAAACAAATGGTGTGTAAAGTAGTATTTTATTCGCTTTTTAGAGCTGTAGAATAAGCAATAATCATGTAGTAATTATTGCACATTGTATGTATTTATTTTTATATATGCTGATGTTTGTAACGCCCATAAATATTGGTCCAACACCCACCTTCAAATATACCGATCGGCTCAGAATCACTTCCTGCCGTCCTGCCGGCTGTCCATGTAAAGCTTGTGCGCAGAGTACAGATCGCAATTTTAAAGATATTGCAATAAAATTTGGTATGTGATATTTTTTGGGCCCATTGACGGACGCAGTTAAAAATGGTGGAAATCGGTCCATTATTTCACTTGGCCCCCATACAAATGTCCTCCCGAAATAGGAGTTTAACGATCATAAATCTTTGAATTATGAAAGTATCCAAACAAATTTTACCACAAATGAGTTATAAATAAAGATAAATCATATCTACAAATTTGGCCATATCAGTCCATAATTAGTCGTAGCTCCCATATAAAGCCCACTTCCGAAAATCACTTTATAGAGCATAACTCTTTTAAAAATGTTGGTATCCAAATAATATTTAACGCGAATATATTTCATATGTATATAAATAATACGGTACAATTTTATTATGATCGATCCATAATTAGTTGTAGCTCCCATATAAGGCGGTCAAATTCTGTTCGTTTTGCCAAACAAAAATAATTATCTAAAACGGAATACCGAAATTTATAAATGTAAGCGGTGTATTGCTCTTCTGCAAAAAGACAGGATCAGACTTAACGTAAGCACATTAAAAAAAAAACACACATTCCTCAACAGGAAAATAATTCCAAAAGCTGCAAGGATTGTCAGTATGTGCTTGGGTCATCATACATATTTACTTGTTAGAAAATAATTTATTTTCTGTGTTAAAGACCAGGTCAGTTTATACAACTCAGAAAAAAAACCAAAAAAAGGAAATCATACATCGTACATTCCTCCAAGTAACTTTTTAAACAAGTGCACTAGAAACTCACACATACATATGTATATAAATACAAAACTAAATACGAGCAACCGAAGAATAAATGGATGAATGAAAGTGTACTACGAGTATCAGTTTCGAAGGCTTTGAAACTTGGCCTGGGTATCATTTTGTTATTTATTTCTGCTATTCACATTTTATTTTGCCTGAAGTCTTAAGAGAGTAGAGAGGAGAGAAAACATAATTAACCTCATATTTTGTTGCCCATTTTTATTATTATTATTATTTTATTTGTACTATTATTCGTTTAAGCACGAACTCGGGTGCACAGTATAGGCCAACTACTGATATAAACAGAAAGAATGTTTGTATCATTTTATAAACTGTCTACTCAACAATGCCATGAATGCAACGGAACAAGGATATAAAACAAACTAACTCTATGCCAAAGGATCCTCATTCAATTCATCACCACACTTTTACTCAAACGCACTCAAAAACACACACAGACACACGGATTCAAGCACGGATGCAAAAGAAATCTTCGCGTTTAGTTAGTGCTTCTTTTATAAACAAACAAAATGCATAAACATAAATTCTTTTCAGTTGTATTTCACTTTATTGTGCGAGTGCCACAACCAACAGCCGCAATTACTTTTCTATTTCGTATATTTTATGAAGCTGTAGAAATTTATTGCACTTTTTGTTTGTTGTTTGTTGTTGTTACCAAAAGCTTCAGAAATAAACATTAGAAAAGTGTTTGCATTTTCTGCCACGTTTAATGAGCAGGTAACAAATAAAACTTTTTAGCTTTAATTTAATATTTTACTTATTGCTATGATCGGTAAGATCTGAAATTAAAAGATAATTTTATCAAAGTTGAACAAACATTGAACAATTTGAACAAACATTTAAATTTAAAACTAATATAATTTGTTGGAATTATCTAGCACATTTGAACACAACTAATTAATAGTTAAGCATGAAATAATTCTCGTCAGTTGGAATACATTTGGAATAGTTCAATGAATAATGGAAATCATTATAAAATCCCAACAAGCGTTTTGTAAATTAAGATTGTAGCAAACTTGCATAAAAAAGAGTTTTACGAATGTCGTTGACAATTTGCTTGCTAATGCAAGGGTTTTGCGAATGTTTTTGGTAATTTGCTTGCAAATGCAAGTGTTTCATAAATTTAAGCAAAACGTGTCATTCTCGCTGTTAAAAATTGTGCTAATAAGTTGTATTGTTAAATAGTGTTAATAAATAGTGTAAAATTGTTGTTAAAGTTGTTAAATTAAGTGTGTTTGATACTTTCGAGAAAATTTGTTACGAAAGTGTAGCAGAATATCATGACTGACAACGTTGCTGAGAGCTTTTACTAGCGAAGAACTGCAGATAAGAAGGGCATTAGGGCCTTCACTGTCACCACTGCCATTCGTCGTAAGTGAAATACGTTAATAGGTTTCTAGTTACATTTTTATATTCATATTTGAATTCTATTGCAGAAACTTTTGCTGAAAATGGAGGCAAGGAAGAGGACTTTGTGTTAGCCTCTAAATCATAGTTCCAGTACGAAAAGTAAACTAAAATAATGATTTTTTAAATGAAACAACAATGAAGTTCCTATTTTTATATTTTAATTTAATATTTTTCTATTAATAAAAAAATTTAATATTAAAAATGATTTTTAAAAGTATCAATAAAAAGACATATCCAAAACAAAGGAAATGTTTAAAACGCTTACTTATTTCATTAAAAATACGTGTTTTTTAAGTATTTAGAAAACGTGTAATTAAATTTAACGCTTATAAAACCCTTGCTTTGATGTCTTTATAAGTATTTAAGTATTTTGCTTACATTTGAACCATTACAAAACGCTTGTTTTTATATGTAAATGCTGGCTGGGATTATACAATTTGTTTGACAACTTTATTTAAACTACTAATAAATTTTGATAAAAAAAATATTTCTAACAATCTTCATAAATTACACGGTGCTAGAGGTAACATAAAAAAACGGTTAGCACCACTGAATTCGACTTACTCGATTTAGCTTTATCCACTAGGTGCTCCGTTTGTCGGTAAAAAATGTGTCAAAATCGAGCACAGTGTTATTAGCGCTGCCGAAAAAGTTTTACACCAACAACTCCTGTGGCATGTAAAAATATACCCCCTCCTAGGACATCACCATGTTAAAGTGACAGGTCCCTTTGGTATAAAGTGTTAGAAATAGAACAAACCGAATAACCGAATAACGAGTTTCTTTTTCCCAACGGAGATATAAATGAACTTAAGAAAGGTGACTCAAGAATTGGAAATAACGGAAAAACTGGCGTGAAATCAGCATAATTTGTCAACAAGTTAGCGTCCGGCCAAATAAGGTCTCAGGAGCAAGCTGTCGAATCCTTATCGAGGACTAGGTTTCGCGTAAAATTAAGGTTGGTGCTGTAGTTCGTCGGGAATGTGAGATATCACAAATTATTTTTTAAATAAATCCGAACAATGTATGGGAACTTTACAAACGATTGGAGGATCTTAAGGACGAAGATTATACATATATATATCCTATAGCTAACTGATAAAAAACTGAGAAAAACTATCTGTGTTAACTCAACAATTGTGGGTATAAATGGTTTTGTGGGACCTGCAAATTTCCTAACCAAGTTTCAAAACAACTTGGTTTGTTTTAATAAAAAAAGGTATTTATAAGTGTTGATCGACCTTTTTTGTTTGCTATTAATAGTTTATATAGTTTCCTATATGCAGGCTTTCAAGGTCATTAATTTAATTTAAATAAAAGATTATTTATTTCATTTCAATTAAATCCGACGTTTCGTTGGTATTCTTTCCAACTTCTTCAGGGATTTGAGTTTTTTTATTAAAATAATAATCTTTTTTGTCAGTCTTTATATCAATTTATGATTTATATCAGAGTAGTTTTTTGTGTATGTGGACAACACAACACAAAACTTAAAATATTTAAAAAATGAATGTACATTAAAATATACATATATCACAGACAATTTGTCGTTTTTTTCCTTTCTTGGTCACAGTTGTTATTAGTACTAAAGTATTGCAATGGTATTGTTTTTAATTACTGCAAATTCAGATTTTATTGAAAATGAAAAAGACTTTCCTTTAACTTTTTTCGATAGTGTAGTTGCAAAAAAATTATTTTAAAAATTAGTTCAAAAATGAAGGGCTCGATACGAAAATCAAAAGGTTACTCAAAAATTACTTAATTCCTTGAAGTCCAAGCAACGAATAATAAACAAAATAGCTCGAAAAACCTAACATAATGTTAAAATAAAATTTAACGAAAACTAACTGAAAGCTAAATATATATAATAGCAGCGCTCTATATTTTGCAATTTCTTCAGACTGTTGCTGGTAACATCATCACCCAACATGACAGAGATGGGAAAACCAATACCAAGACATTAACAATCTGTTAGATATGTATAGCAAAAAATTTAAATTTGACATTTTTATTTTATGTTTTACTCTTTTGAATTTATAACTCAATAAATATTTTCGAACTTATGGTATAGACATAGATTCTTATATTTCTTCTTATATTTACTAGAAACATTTTTCAAATAAAACATCGAAATATGCAAATAAATAAAATACTGATTATTTTACAAAACAACAGCATGTTTTTATAAAATATATTATAAGTCTAAATAAAAGTATTAAATACAAATGAATTCGTAACAAATTATAACTATTTCTGCATACAATGTATTTGTTGCTTCAAAATTTTAAATGTTCAACGAAGCCGCTTTTTGAAAATGAATCACTGAGCTTCATCTGATGCTCACTTGTGATTAGTTTTTGATGCTGATGCTCATTTATTGCATCAACCATTTTTCTGATGCTTGTTTTTATATTGTCCATTTTAGAATACAACACATTTGCAGTGATACCAACTGTTGCTTTTCCGAACGTACTGCGCCTCAGATGCACCGCAGTGAAAACGTCTTAATGTTGTTTTGATATTATAAAAATATTTGCACAATTCGAAACGAAAATAGTCTTAAATAAGGACACACATGTTTTTTTTAAAGGTTTGTTTTTCGAAAAGAGATAAAACTGGCATTTTGTGGTCAAATCTGGCAACTCTAATGTCATTTATGTTCAGTTTGGTTTGCCATTTCATCATGAACAGGTTGACAAAAGAACAACGCTTGCAAATCGTGCAAATTTATTTCGAAAATAACGGTTCAGTTCGCGAAGTTTACCGCAAGCTCCGTCCATTTTATGGTCGACATAATCGTCCATCAGAGCAATTAATTCGGTTAACCATGAATCGTTTTCGCACAACGTTTACTCTATGTGATAATACGCATCCGCAGAGACGTCGAACAGTGCGCACCGAAGAAACAATTGCCGCTGTAGAGCAAAGTGTTGAAGTGGACCCGAATTAATGGAGACCGGTATAGAGCCATGATAACCGACTATTTTGTTCCCGAATTGGATGGCATGAATGTGGATGAGTTGTGGTTCCACACAGCGCACGCCACAATCGATTTATTGAAGGAAACATTCGATGAGCGCATAATTTCGCGGAATGGACCTGTCAATTGGCCACCAAGATCGTGTGATTTGACACCATTGGATTATTTTCTTTGGGGATATGTGAAGTCGCTCGTCTACGCCAACAAACCAGAAACGTTAGGGGAATTAGAAGCCAACATTCGTGGCGTTATTGCCGACATACGGCCCCATATGCTCGAAAAAGTGGTTGAAAATTGGACCTGTAGAATTGGCTTTATTCGAGCCAGCCGCGGCGGCCACATGCCTGAAATCATATTTAAACATTAATGGCATAAAATTATCCTTCCAATAAAGCCAAATTGATGGTCATTAAAACGATTTTCTTGTGTTTTATTTCAATTCGAAGTTCTATACCTCTCAAAAAAACACGTACGTATCTTCTTAGAATATGTTTTGTTTAAATTAATTCAAAATCGATTATACACAATCATAAAAATAATTATGAAGTAGAGAAAAAATATGTTCGTCAATTATAATAATTATGAGTCAATGATAAAAATATTTATTGAATAAAATAATAGTTACTATTATATATATATTCACCCCTATCGTGAATAAAAATTCCACATGAAATTTGTTCGCTTTTATTTTTTTAACATTGATTTTTAATAGGAAAATGTGAAAAGGGAACAAATTTCATGTGGAATTTTTATTCACGATAGGGGTGATTAACTTTTATTATATACTAGCTGACCGTCCCGGCTTCGCTCGGTATTTACTAATGATTTGTATTTCAAAAAATTTCGGTTATTAAGAAAAAATGAGAAGTGAAAAGAAGGCAGTAAAATTTAGTTCATTGAGTTTTGCTAAAATTTTGTCATACTTAAAAAAAAATGAGAAGTGAAAAGGAGGCAATATATTAAAAATTTTAAATTTCCGAGTTTTACCAGGAATTTTTGAATTTGTTTTCTTTACAAACCATCTCCTGAGAATTTCGAATCGAATAAAAAAAATCAAACGAATCGCTCCCATGCGTAGATCATTTATGGGTCCCGTTGTGATATCTGGAAGAAAAAGTTCAGAGAGTGGATAATCCCAGAACTGACCAATTTTAACCAGACCATCCTGTTGCACGTATAAAGGCATCTATCGTTCATCTAGACTATTAAATTATTAACAGGTGAGATGCCGTGCAGTTTCGTCCTCCGCTTCATTATGATAACTTCTACAGAAGTCATGATTTCTTAAAAGTGGCCAATTATTTGGTATCTTAAAAATTAGAGCAATTATTATTTAAGGTCCTTGATTAAAATAAACATTTTATTTAAACATATTTTTTCGCATCTCTGGCTAAACGTGTCCAAAAACAATGACGAAAAGACTTTTGTTTGTTGTATTTTAGCGTTCATACCGTCATACGGCAAATAATAACATCTGTCAAGGTACGGTCACACTTGGCAAATATTTACTCAAAAAAGCGTAACTACTTGTTTTAGCTCAAATTTGTTTTATTCTTACAAGAGTTTTGCAAGATCAAACAACTTCAAATGAAATAAAACTAAATATTTGTTGTGTCCTGTCCTAAATAAACAAAGTTCTTTTAAGAATATTACGATCAATTTTACTCGATATCGAATGCGGTAATTTGACCCCAGATCTGAAGAGGATATAGCAATGGATTCCGGATCTAATAGCTTATTGTTTAAGAGTGTCAAATTTTCATAAAAATTTTGACATCTTATTACTTATGTGATAACATAAATTGCCGTTAACCGAAAGGTCGTGGTCAAATGTTTTTTTTTCAAAAAACATTAAAACAAAAGATATTAAGAGATATTTAAATCTTTTAAAACCTAAATAAACTAAAAGTTGTAGAAAGTTTATGCTGGTCTCTTGAGTAAAATTTGTATTAAAATCTCCTCTTGTGCCGAAATCAGGATGGAATGAGATGAAATTCAACATAAACGTGTCATCATTCATATTTTGTTTTATTTAATGGTTTTACGTGTAATGTTTATTTCACACATTCATCTAATTTACTTTACTCCTCCTAAATAAAAATTTTTGTTGACTCATATTTTCATTTCTACTCTAATGCAAGTGGTGTTTATTCCATTACAACCACACTTCATACTTAACATTGTTTCAAAGTTCAGGAACATGGTGGGCAAGAGAAGATAAGGGAAGGGTACACAGGGATATTCTAAAATTTAAGCTTGGAGTATAATCATTCGAATGTATGAGTGTGTATTTATGTAAGTCTGTCTGCATCAAAGTTTAAAAGTTGCTGTAATAAAACTGAAGCAATTAAAAATAATTATTAATATTATGGAAATTTATCTACGTGCCTGTGTTGGCAAGATTTGTGTTTTTATTATTTTTGTATTTTATTTCTTGGATGCAACGACCATCATTAAGTTTTAAAGTTTAACAACTTAATAAATTTAATTTCATTACAGTCAAGTCTTTTATTCGTTAAAGAAGATTGATCACTCTTATATTCAATGTTAAGATAAATATTTCGATGTACGAGTAGTATGTTACATACTCGTATCTGAAATAGTTAAAAATCTTTCGCATTGGCCACATGCCTTCGATATTATTTGAAGCAAAGTTTAAGAATTCCACCTTCCTATATGAAGATATACATATGTCGACTAGGGGCGTACTTAAACTGCACAAAAATAGGAAGCCAATTAAAATTTGCTCATAAATGAAATAAAACTATCGTAATAATTTTTAAAATCAAATAAATAAATAGATGAAAATTTAAAACATAATTTTGAAAGAAATAATTTTAGAATAAGTTTTATGCTATTAAACAATATACTACTGAACTAATTTATGAAAGCTTATGAGTACCATTCATTGGAGGAGGATTTCAGTTACAAGTTTTTTAGTAGAAGTTTTACATGCACTTTCTTATGTATATTAGATACCGGAAATAAATATCACGGACCCTGATATTGATCCCAAATAGTTTTTATACCCTATACTACCTATCATATTGAGTAGGGTATATTGGATTTGTGCTAATGTTTGTAATATCTATAAATATTAGTCCAACAATCGCCTTAAAGTATACCGCTCGACTCAGAATCACTTTATTATATTCCAAAAATATTTTTTTTTTAATTTGCCAATTTGGGCCGTTTTCCCCCCTTAAAAGATAGCTTATACAATTTCCTTTAAGGCCTTTATAGTCGCTTAATGGGATGCGCGTGGGATATCTATCAAAAAAATTATTTTTTAACTCAAGAATTGGATTTTTATTTGGCACATGTATCATTTTCATTTTCCCCCATTTTTTTGTGTTTTTTTTTCAAAATGGAGTTTTTTTATTTTTCCTCAAAAGAAACTTTAGACAAGAGCTTTGTGATCACATATGGTAAAATTCAAAAACTTTGTTTTTTTGAGTTAAAATATTTTTTTATAGATATTCTACTCGCATCCTACTCGATTTCTTTTTCGATTGTCTACGTTTTTGCAAGTTGTTTTTTTAACAAACAGAATTTCGATTTTGTTTAAACAAATCTCAAATTAAATAAAATATAAGTATTAAATGCCACGTATGAATTTATTTTGTAATAGTTTTTCCAAATTTAAATTATTTTTTTTAAATTAACTAATTATTTTACACACATATGAAGCAATTATCTTACAATTTATATCATTTCGAATGGCTTTCAAGTGTCAATTTCCTCCTCTCAATTCTTGACTCTGCATTCTGGAGTATGTTGCTCTCCTCTTAAAACAACAAGGCCGCTGCTACATATTCCATTTCTTTCTAAAATTAAAATAAATTTAATTTTTGTTTTGGAATGATATGTAAAAAAATAAAATTTATCTCTGACGCTTGACTTCTGTTGTTTTTATGTAATGGAAAATTAAGTCTGTTCCACAGGATTCTTTAGACTAGAAAAGTTTAGCCAAAAATTTTTTTTAAGAAAGTTCTGCTCTTGTTTTTTGTCTTCACATAAAAATCTGATGAATTTATTCAATTAAATTTTATTATTAACCAACATTGTTATATAAAAATTAAAACAAGTAAAAAAGTATAGTCGGTCAAGTCCGATCATATAAGAAATGGGCGTTATATAGGAGATATAACCTATTATGGACTGATCATCCAAAAATTTAGTGTCATGATGTCTATGAATATATATATTACATGTGTTAAACTTTATCTCGATATAAATACTTTTAAAAAATTTATGGAGGTTAAAGTGAAATACGGAGAGGGTCTTATATGGGAGCTACGACTAATTATGGACCGACCATTATAAAATTAGGTGTCATTATTTCTGTATGTAAGAAACTTATTTGTGTCGAATTTTATTTGATTACCAACATTTTTAAGAAATCTATGACCGTTAAAGTGATTTTCGGAAGTGGGCATTATATGGGAGCTACGACTAATTATAGACCGATCTTCATAAAATTGTTTGATGTGACTTAGCTTCATTTATTACTCATTTTTGGTGAATTTTGTGTGCATACTTGCATAATTCAAAGATTTATGACCGGTAAACCCCAATTTGGAGAGGACATTTGTATGGGGGCCAGGTGAAATAATGGGCCGATTTCCACCAGTGTCAAGCCCATCCATCCTTGGGCTGAAAAATATCACGTACCAAATTTTATCGAAATATCTTCAAAATTGCGACCTGTACTCTGCGCACAAGCTATACTTGGGCAGCCAGCCGGACGGACGGACATCGTTAAATCGACTTAGATTCTGAACCGATCGGTACCAATCACTAAGGTTTTGTCACTTCTCCGGCTCTCTATACACTTTACACTAAACTAAAAATTAATTAATATTAATTTACTTTTATTACTAAATCACTGTATTTAGCAATTAATTCAACTCTTTGTTATGCCCTCCACCACCGATGGGTGAATGAAATTTCCAAACGAATATTTCTTATTTTGTAGGTAACTTTGGTATTGAAAATCAGTAAAATCTGTATAGTAGAACCAGAGTTATAAAAAAACCATAAAAATTTAATATTTTTTATCATTTTTTTAATTTATTGCATAGAATATATTTAATATTTTGTACACGTTATTTTTATAACAAAAGAAAAAGTGTGAAGAAAATCAGCCTTATTACGGTTCTCGCATTCGAGCTGCAAAATAGTCGATTTTACATTTTGGTACTACATTTCTCGAATAGCAATAACATACAATCCTGCTTAAAATTCTATTACAAGTTTCTTACCGCGAGTGTCGAATTCAGCTGTCAAAAGTAAAAATAATAGTCGATCGTTTTTTCTCATACGACAAAGAAAAATTCAAAATGAAATCAACAAAATCGTAAGTATTTTATAAAAATTCTCATTTATAAATAAATTTTTAATACTATGAATATGATTTTAGAATAAAAATTACAACAGCTAAACAGTGTGAGAAGATGGTTGTTGAGTTGCTGGAGCAAAAACCAGAACTGTCACAATCCTACGACAGCGGCCTACAAACATTGAACACCAAAGAGGAATGGAAGGAAATTTCGAACAAACTCAACTCAGTAAGACCGCCTTTTCGAACTGGTCCTGAGTGGTTAAAGGTTTGGGCCGATTATAAATGCAATTTAAAGAAAAAAATTTTGCACAAAAAAACTGAGTGTCGTGCCACAAGGGGCGGCTTAAACAAACAGTTTACTTTGTCTGCAGTAGAAGAAGCTGCTTCTGCTTTATTACAATTAAATAGTCTAATAAATTGTGATGGACAGGAAATAGGCATCGACAACGATTCCTTTGAAGAACCCGATCACGAGATAAAGTCGTCAACAAAAAATTTAAAAATAAGACAGCTCAGTAAAAAATGAGTTGATTGAACAACAGCTTAAAGTCCCAACCGAGTTGTACAATGAAGTTAAAAATTCTTTAAAACAGATATAAAGATATGGTAGGAAACTAAAGGAAACTAGGAAATTAAAAAAAAAAATTTGAACTCTACAAAAGGGAACTAAAGAAAAAAAACGAACATAAAAAGCTATTGCTGGAACTAAGAGTAGATGAAATCGAAATTAAAAGACGTAAAACTGAATTGGAAGAACATAAGCATGGTTTCGAAACTTAGACATCGACTTTATTAAATAAAATATGCTGCTTTTTCTCTTTTTATAAGTTTTTCTGCCAAATGTACAAAATGAAACATGAAGTCTGCTTTAAGTTTTTTAGTAATTTATACTAAGTATGTAATTTCTTATACAAGTATATGAATTTCTTAATTTTATTCAAACTATTTTAATAAAAATTAAAAACAAAGGTTTTCATAATCTACAAATTGAAATATAAATTTATTATTTAACTTTATTTTTGATGCCGCCATTAATTGTTTTGACAGTTTGTCATAGGCAGCCTCATAATATTTAAAGTTTTAAAAATTATGGAACGTCCTGTAATATTTAATCTGTTACAAATTTTCAAGTAGTCGAAAAATTTACGTAGTACCATTAAAAACTAAATTCGACAAAGAGTTCGACAGTAGTCGAAACATAATTTCGAGAACCGTAATAAGGGTGAATATCTAGTAAAAATCGGTCCATGATTTCTCATAGCCCGCATACAAATACCTTCCCGAAATATGGCTTAATGATAAATAAAATCTTATAAAATTAGAATATCAATACAAAATTCAGCAGAAATAAGTTTCATGCAAAAATAAATCGCAAAGCGAAATTTGGTTTAGTTCGGTCCATGTTTGACCATAGACCGCATATAAAGTCCACTATACCCAAATAAAGTCCTATTCCGAAAATCACTAGAATACTCATAAATCTCTTGTAGTTAAATTCTTTTAAGGAGAGATTTCACCAGTTCATCGTTTAATGTGCAATCACTTTCTGATGTTTCTTTGATTTTAATTATTTCTCCTTTATTTCTTCGACATACTTTTGTAAAATTTAAATTTTACTTGATGACTTTGTAAACAATTTTTGAACGTTTCTTTTTAATTAGTGATTTAATGTGGAATCTGTAAGTAGGTCTCTGTTATTTTCTCTTGTTGAAAATGATAAAGAAGGATTGAATTATTTTAAGTTTAGATGTTTTGTATATGTGTATGTCAAGAAAGCAGGTAAAAACAATTATACTTTCCTGGATCCTTTACACAAATACTACTCCCGGTATTCGGCATTAGTCGAATCCCGAAAATCAATGCTTTCGTTAGAGAGGGATTATTTTTAATTTTAGTTTTAATATTGAATACTTATTGTATTATTAAACGAAACGTAACATAATCGGTGTATATTGGAATTAAGTTTGCAATGCGTCTAAATGTTCTTGTTAATGGACTTTCGGAAGGCCTATTTATTGCATCAAGCGGTTTCAATTAAAAAGACATTTCTGAAAGTTATAAATTTATAATGTTTTCAGTAGGAATTTATAATGGATAAAGATGTAGAGATTATAATGTACAATGTGTACATAATCTAGGACCAATAAGTGAAAAGTTACACTCATTGTAAAAAAACCCTGTATGACCAAAATTTACCAAAATGTCCAACTTTGACCTCCTCTAACTCCGGCACTTCTGGACTGATAGAGCTGAAAATTTGTGTCTGGCCTACTATCTAATAGTGCTAACCTTGGTGCAAATTTCATCCACATCGATTTTTAACATTGGGTCACTTGATGTGAAATTCACCATATTTTACTTCTAAATATTTATTGTATCTTCATTAAAAAACGAACTAATTATAAGTATTTCAAATCTTCATTCATTATAATGAATTTTAATTATTTAGTCCAGCCAGTGCCGGACGAAAAATGTTTGACCATTGTTAATATTGTTTATAAAGTTGGCATTATTCCTTCTTGTCTTCGGCTCAGATCCGCTGTATCTCTTCTAAATGTATATGAGTCAAAATAATTGTTTTGTAAAATGTATTTTTGTTATTTGTCAGGAATAGTTTACTATTAATTTAAATAATTGTTAAGGTTTGTTATATATGTATACTAACAAATACATATGTATGTAACAGTAAATTAATATTACTTATTTATTTACAATTTCACATTAAAAGCGCTTATATTCATTTAGAAGAAAATGAAGTATTTCGTTAACACGTTGGCTGCCAAAGCCTTTTTAGACTTTTGATCGATCAGTAGCAATGTGATTTAACAATTTTGGTCACCTGAGGTCAAAAATTTTGTTTGTTCTTTTTTGTTTCTTAGTGACTAAAAATAAGTTTTGACTACTCGCGACTTTATTTTGGCCCCTAACGGGTTTTTCGGGTCGCACATTTTCGTGCTACATGGCCTGGGAGAACATAAAACATGTTGTGGGGCCACGTCGCACGAAAATGTGCGACATAAAAAATCTAAATTCCATGTACAAGTCCATATTAAAATGTACGAAAATGTGCCACGTGGTCTCAGGGTAACATTTTAGTGTCCCACGAAAATGTTCGACGTGGCCTCAGGGTAACATCTGGGTGTCGCATGAAAACGTGCGACGTGGCAGCCAATGTGTTAAAAGGTTTATTTTATTACTATACCCTGACCATATAACCGTGTGTAACATTGAGACCCAACTAAGTATATATTTTCTTATTCTCAATGAAATTCATTTTGCAGACAACAAAATGCAATTTTATTATTCGCTGATATATCGTAACCCCATACGAATCTAATCTCGTAATATGGCTCAATGGTATATAAATATCTAGAAAATGCCAATATCTATACAAAATTCAGCAAAAATAAATTGCATGTCCAAAGAAATCAGGAAACAATATTTAGTTTGGTTTGATCATAGCTCCCATATGAAGTCCACTTTTGAAAATCACTTAGATACGTATAACAGATTTATAAAGATTGTTACCGGGTTAAAATTCGACACAAATAATCCCTCTATATATTTATATATAAATTTCTGTACCGAATTTTATGATGATCGACCCATGGGCGTTTCGGTAGTTACGGACTTAAAAAATATTTTTAAAGATTTTATAAGGCTTTAAGAAATGGATAGAAATAAATATTTACGTAAATATATATGTACATACAGAGTCGTATGTATGCATGTTAAATACACAGTCAAAAACCAATCATGTGCTTTCACAATATCCGTAAAATAACACAAAATGAAATTACACACAATCAAATTACATACATATTTCGTGAGATTTAAAATGAATAGTATTAGAAACTATTGCTAAAAGTTTACTTAGTTCTATTTACGAACAGACTTCATTTTGCAATTATTTTGACTTTTGTTTTAGTTGTTGAACTATTTATTTAAAACACAACAACAAAGAACAAGAAATTACATGTGTAAATTGTCTAAAAAAAGTTGTAAAAGAGAAGTAAAACTTTTTACGTAAAATCTGTTTGCCCAGTTGGTCCTTTAATGTTGTAGCATAACATTTCATACAATTCACATAAATATTTACGCGCTAAAATTGTTTTAGCAAGTGTGTTTCTTCGTATTTGCATATCGTTACCTAAAACGTAAAAGTAAATTATGCTTAATATTTAATTATAAAAAATATATTGCTAATGATTAAAAGTAATTATTCATGGCCAGTAGGGTATAAATGAAAAATTTGTTTTGCATATTTTACAAAGAACTTTTATTTCAGTTTTTAAATGTAATGCTTGGTTTTCACTATGTCAGTTTTGTTGTCAAATTGTCTAAATTGTTATGAAATTACCAACAATTTGGGCAATTTGACAACAAAACTGACATAGTGAAAACCAAGCATAATGCAGGTAAAATATACACATTTTACACAATTAACAATAAAATGTTAATTTTTGTATTTTTTGCGTTTTAGGTGGCGATATGTTTTTGAAAGGACATAATTATTTGTTTTATTTTATTTCATTGATTTTGTGTAGTGTTTGTGGTACACGAAATAAAAACATACAAATGAACACAACAGCCATACATACATACATACATACAAGTACATACCTATACATACATATTACAGTATCAACTGACCTAACTCTAATTTTATAAATTTTCTAGGACAGCAATTTATATGTTTTTCTTCTTACTTTTCTTAATTTGGGTTACAATGGGTTACATTATACGTCCTATCTAATCTAGCGCAAAACTAATTGTCATGTCCGTATACATGGCTTAAAATTGGCACTTGTTTAAAGTTTGTTTTTACGGGTATACGAAAACAATTACTTTACGAAACTCTATATACCCTGCAAATAACGCGACTAGTCCATACATGCATATAAAGACTAGTCCAAAGAGGAGTAGGAGTACTCCAAAACTACTCCAAATATATGAAAAAAAGGTGGTCTATTTAACATTGTGATGTCCTAGGATTGGACCATATAACCCATCGGAGTAGTCCCAAAACTACTCCATGGAGTACTCAAGAGGGTTAGTTTTAAACAACAACAACAACTCAATATGCAATCGTGTTAACACGAACCCATGTCGTTTAACTACAAACTCTTGTTTAACTATGACATGGTCCATGACTGCATTACATTGGACCATGTTGTAAGTAGTCTGTTTTATCTAAAATGGATCACGTTGTCCAATATTATTTGCAGGGTAGGTACTACACTTTTCTAAGTAATAACATTTTAAAATGAAAGCAAATAAATTGTTGTAATATACAGAGAAAAGCACACATGAATACAAAACTAATGAAGAAAATTTATTAATGTTTTTTGTCCTTTAATTTAGGTTTAATGCTAAACCAAATACATAGTTTACAATAGATAATAGAAAACAATAATTTGCGGGAAATCAACAATTAGTACATAGGGGAGTTTAACATTTTTTCCGAGCCTTAACCGAGTTTTTCACATGACAACGTTAACAGCTTTTGCTAGTTTTTTCAGCCGTCGACTGAATGTAGTTGGGTGAAGAAGTTTTCGCAGTGCCATTATAATTTTTTTTTTGTAAGAGTGTAAGAAGGATTCAGTGACCGTATTCTTTCGTGAAAGAAATTTATTGCAGTCCAAAATTCATTTCAAACAAAATTAAGTTAAGTTATTTGATACTTATGTAACAAAATATTTATTATAAATTTCCGTGAAATGGCATGCTAGTTCAGGTTTGAACAAAGAAAAAGGGGGCACCTTTGAACATGTTAATTTATCAACCGAACTACCAAACATTGTTGATTCTCTCTTATTTTCTGAAAATGACAAATCCAATGCTGACCATAATGCTTTAAGGAAAATGTAATGTCACCTGAAGGCGCATGGCCTTTTCCGTCTTAATAATATAAAACTTATTTTTGATCTGAATATTTTTTATTTTTTAATTGTTAATGTTTTTCTTAATAAATAAATCGAATTTATTATATATATAAAAAATATAACTGTTTATGTTATTTTTGGACATAAGCGCTACAAGAAAAAATTACCGTTCAAAACTGCCCCACCCTAGTTCAAAGCTGCCCCGTATGGGGGGCACATTTGAACACAATGACTTCATTCATTAAAAAAATAAAAAAAAACATAAATCGAACTAAAAACAAGTTACTTGTAGACCTATAGCCTGTTTATAGATCACGAAAGATAAGCGCACGTTAGATAAGACTTAAGACACAAACTTGATTGTGGAATAAACAAACTTGATTGAGTAAAAAATAGATACGATTAAAAGTTTGTGTCTTAAGTCTTATCTAACGCTCGCTTATCTTTCGTGATCTATAAACAGGCTATTAAGCTAAAGTTTATTACCGTATATATTAGTTAAATTATGTAAAAAGTCAATAATTCAAATATTTAAATTTTTATATGGCTTGAAAGCAAAAAGTGTTCTAAGGTGCCCCTCTCTCCCCTACCCAAAAACTGGCATGTACTCAATTTTACACAAAACATCAAAGTTTACCATTAGATTAGTATGTTTGTATGTGCTTCGTTTATGTTAAAAAAAAAATTAGGTTGACATTAATTAAACTTCGTTTGGTAAACACTTTTTGCAAATTATCCAACACAAATCATGTTATAATAAAATTTATTAAAATCATAAAGAAACAATTAAGAACCAATTAATTATTCTAGCAAAGTTCTACTCGAGTAACAGCTAAACAGCTTAAAGGAAGTCAATCAGTGGTCATAACAGTCCAAAAAGGCGTTCTATTGTTCCCAAACCACAAATCAGAGGTCGCAAAAAGCTATTAACTTAAGCGGACGAAGGCACGACAGTATAAAAACAAAAACATGCATTGTCGGTAAAAAAAAAAATGTTAAGGCACAAGTTTGTCAGAGTTCACAGAAATTGGACAGCAGATGACTGGAAACAGGCTATTTGATCAAACAAATCTAAATCTAATCGTTTCCAATCTGAAGACAAACAATATTGCTGGCGTCGAACAGCCCACAGATTTCAGCGATGTCATGTAAAGGAAACCATAAAACACGATGGAAGGAACATCATGATATTGGTTGCATTACATAGTAACACCTCCGACCACTGCAAAGAATAAATGAACTAAAGAGGAAAGCAGACTATCTGCGTATCTAGAAAACTCATCTTCCCGATTTTATAGACAAGAGCGCCATTCATAAATCGTGAAAGAATGGCTTAGCGAGCAGAGATTTCTTTTGATGTAGTCCAAACCTCAATTCTAAACAGAAATAATGGAAAAACGTGTTCAATTACGAAATTCGTGATCACAATCAAAATTTTCGCTGTTTTTCAGCCTGCAAACGAATTCATGAATGAATTAAAGAATTTGTAAATTTGAGGTTTACCCCCATTGAATGTTTTATTTAAATTATGTAATTTGGAGATTCATAAGAGATTTTTGCGCATTTAAGAGATTTGCGGCACTCGACTTTATATGGGGGCTATGCTTAAATATGACCCGATCATCATGAAACTTGGTACGACAATTTAATTGTATATTCTGATTATACTTGTTAAATTTCCACTTGATAGTCATTTTGATAAGATGCGAATGTTAGTGTTTTTCGGCAGTGGACTCTATATTGGGGCTACGGTCAAATATGGACCGATTATTATGACGATTTAAATGTATATACGGATTAGTTACGTAGAATTTCGACTTCTTAGCAGTTTTTATAAGAGATTTATGCGAATTTTATTGATTTTCGGAAATAGGCTTTATTTGGGAGCTACGGTTAAATATAGACCGATCATCATTATATAGAGATGGACGGTTTTTGTATATGAATGGACTATTTGTGTTGAATTTCAAATTAATAGTGAGATTTATGCCCATTTAAGAGATTTTCGGAGCTGGATTTTATATGGGGGCTACCGTCAAATACGAACCGATCATCATGGAATTTGCTACGACGATTTCAACGTATATTGTGCTTGTCACTTAAGTAATTTTCGGAAGTGGTCTTTGTATGGGGCTATGCCAAAATTATGGACCAATGCAAACAAAATATTGTTATAAAATTTCACTTTGTATTAAACTTATTATTGCAGAATTTTGTTTAGATGCAGCTTTTCTATAGACATGTCCTATAAAGTCATATTCCGGGAAGACATTTATATGGGGGCTATGAGAAATCGGTCCATGGATTACGACCATTTTCAACACGACTTGTCCTTCTATAATAAAAATAAAGTGTGCGATATTTCATAATATTATCTGCATTATATTTGAAGAAAACAGCAAAAAATATCTGAAAATATCGAGGTAGCCTGAAACTTTAACCTGTAACTCAAATCCTACGAGACCGATTTTCCCTATTTGCAATACGAAGCGTTTCAGTGGACTAAACAATGTTTGGTAAAAATTTCATTGTTCTCTGTCTTTTTTCGTGCCAACAACAGACGGATAAATGTATTAAAATATTAAATGAAATTTCCTAAACCAACCAACAAATAAATTGTTTGGTTGAATTAGCAATTTAATTGATTTCTATTTTAAAATCAATCAAATTATTTTACATATAACCTCCATGCAAAATCTTGTTTTTTTTTTTTTTTTATTTTTAATAATTTTTTTTTTTGACATTTACATTAGTCTCTATTGCGATGCGAAAGCAAATTCGATGCGAAAGGTAAATGCGATAAGAGTACAAATTGGTACTCTGTATCGTTGAAAAAGTAGCAGCACTGGCACCACGCAATTATGGGTACCAATTGTTCGATTACGTTTAATTTTTCTTTCGCATTGCAATAGATATATGCACTGCATATATGTAACTTATTTAATTCATCTTATACCCCTTAATCTGTGCGTTATCCTTGTAAAAATTCAACATTGTCCTAATACAAAATCGGTCGAACTGCAGTACTTTCTAAATAATTATAAATATCTAATATTTGAAAGAAATGCTAACGGACATACAGAAGTGATTGAAATCTAAACGATTGTTGGTGCTGTAAACGTAAATGACGTACATATGTACATGCGGAAAAATTGGTAGGAAAAGTACAACTTAATGCCTTCATACAATATTTGTAAACAGTATATGTACATAGTACATATTGAATATTTATTACTCAAGGTCTTTTGTACATTACAGACGGACATATACACACATGTACATACATATGTACATATATTATTAAGTGATTTTCATATGTATAAAACCCACATGGAACTCTTATACTCAGTGATATATTTATTGTTCTGGGCAAACTAAATTCAATAAATTTAAAAAAAATAAATATTTAGCCATTTTTATACCCTACATCACCATAGTGGGGAGGGTATATTGGATTTGTGCATATGTTTGTAACGCCCCGAAATATTGGTCCAACACCCACCTTAAAGTATACCGATCGACTCAGAATCACTTTCCGTCTGTCCGTCTGGCTGGCTGGCTGTCCATGTAAAGCTTGTGCGCAGAGTACAGGTCGCAATTTTGACGATATTTTGATAAAATCTGGTATGTGACAGGTTTTCGCCCCAAGGATGGACGGGATTGAAACTGGGCGAAATCGGTCCATTATTTCACCTGGCCCCCATACAAATGTCCTCCCGAAATTGGGGTTTACCAATCATAAGTCTTTGAATTATGCAAGTATGCAAACAAATTTCACCAGAAATGAGTAGTAAATGAAGCTAAATCATATCTACAAATTTCGTGAAAATCGGTCCATAATTAGTCGTAGCTCCCATATAAGGCCCACTTCCGAAAATCACTTAAAAGAGCATAACTCACTCAAAAATGTTGGTATCAAAATAAAATTCGACACAAATAATATACAGAAATGATGACACCTAATTTTATAATGGTCGGTCCGTATTTAGTCGAAACTCCCATATAAGACCCTCCCCGTAATCAACTTTAACCTCCATAAATCTTTTAAAAGTATTTATATCGAGATAAAGTTTAACATACACAATATTTATATTCACAGAAATCATGACACTAAATTTTTGGATGATCGGTCCATAATAGGTCATATCTCCCATATAGCGCACACTTCTGAAAAACTGTTTTATACATATACTGGGTGTAGGGTATTATATGGTCGGGCTTTACCGAATATACTTTCTTACTTGTTATTTTTGCATTTAAACTAAAACCATTGTTTACGTCTAAATATTGCTGTAGAATCTACAGCAATATCTACAGTTTAGATTATTGTGTATCACACATATCTAACTGTGTTCATCCAACATTGGATGGACTACATACAGCAAAATACTCACGTGCACATGACTACCAGAACCAAAGTTGCTGTGTGGTTAGATTTTTCGTTACTTTTTAGTCCTCTATAACATGCATAATAATAATCTGTACGAGATTACATGATTTGGTAGATGGTGGCATTAAATGTTAAAAAATTGTA
Organism: Bellardia pandia; assembly: GCA_916048285.2. Lineage (NCBI taxonomy): Eukaryota > Metazoa > Arthropoda > Insecta > Diptera > Calliphoridae > Bellardia > Bellardia pandia. The sequence goes on from OU696533.1 coordinate 70,360,687, forward strand.
ATTGAGTTTGATTTTTGTGTTTAACAAATAGGTACTAATTGTTTGTTAAAGCAAGTCTTCCTGCCACTGAGAGCTCCCTTTAATTATAATAAGAATATTCTATAAACTAAAACAATAATTCTTAATTTTATTTTAACTCTCGTGTTCTGAACTTTATATTATAACATAATTTCCATACAAAAGTTTAAAGTAACATTTTCAGTTTTGTTTTAATTTTTTCACACTCGTAATAATATTCAGAATAAGTACACACAATACATTTATTAAATATAAATTATCAACCGTCTAGAGATAGTATAAGTATTGCTACAACAATTACAACAAGGCAAGAACAACAGGCATTTTTCTATATGAAAAACTTTCGTCACTGTCAAAAAGTTTTTTTTTTTATATAACTTTTTGACATTTTCAAATTCACCATGAATAATCAGCTGGCGCTACGCTGCCACCTAGTATTTAAATTCACCTTGGTATAACGTATTTGATTCTATTATAACATCTGGTTGGGAAATCATTAATTTGTGAATAAAGCTTGAGATTTCCAACTTGTTAAATTGCAATGACATGATGTTTTATTAGATTATTGGTTAATTTCAGAATTCGCAAAATTGTTTTTAAGATCCAAATTAAATGGAATAATCTGTAAACAGCACTAATTTTTCAAACTGAAACATTTAACTGAATAATTTAATATTTTATTTGTAAGAACGTAAATTTTCAGTGCAAACAATCCCTGGCAACAGTGTTATGAATAGTTATTATAACCACATAAACTCTTGTAAAATTCATGTGTAATACATATTATGTATATATGTATATATACTCTCGCATATACGGATAAACGAGTGAAAACAGGGTTGATAAAGTTGGTACAATTGCACTTTTTTTGGTACAATTCAAAACTAAAAAGTACGTTGGTACTACTTTGGCTCATTTGGTACTATTTCCAAATTTTTCAAACCCAAACATTTTTTTAATTGGTAGTAAATGGCAACGCTTATTTACGGAATGAATATTGTGAATAGATTTTTGCACTTGTTCATTGGGAATAAATAGCAGGTGGTTTTTAGTATTCAGCTAATGCTTTCTTGTTGTTGTTAAACTTCATATATAAAATAAAGAGATGAATTGTAAAGCTTATGCAGTTTGATAAAAACGGGAACGAAATGCTTTGTTGTAGAGTAACAATCATCTTGGTAAAATACATGGCACGCGCTTAATTTTCTTAAACGACTAGAAAAAACTTCAATACGGTTTTTTGCAGTATGAAAGCGTCGCACAGTGGGTTAGAATAGCATGTTTTCTTGGATCAAATCAGGGAAGATATGTTCGGATAATTTTTCTTTATTTTTCAGTTAATACCATTAAAATAAGTAACAAATGTTTTATAAGTATATTTGAGTATAATTTTATTAAATAATGTCAAATATCAGTGTAGGTATACAGTACAGTATGAGAACTTAAAGATTACATTTTATACATCTTATAGTTAATCATCAACATCATCATAATCATCGTTATCATCAGCATCATCAGCATTTCAGTTTGAATATTGTTGAAGGAGGGAAATATTTGAGGAGCAGCTTGTCTAACAACATTGTATTGATTTCGTGTTAGTTTAGCTTCTACAAAAACAGCCAAAGCTTTTGCATTCGATATTTTCAAAGTGGGAAGTGGTTGTTTCAACTGTAGTTTAAATTTATGCCCTGACAACACTTTTCATGTATGGCTCACAACACTTTTGATTCCTCGACATAACCTGCGGTTTGTAATTTAACCTGTGAAGCATAAAGTAACTCTGGCAATGATATGGTGTCTCTTAAAATCTTTGTTTTTTTTTATATTTACTCCAACCACTGGACTCGGTAAAACTAATTTCTTTTCGACCACGTTTTGCAGTCGAGGCAAGAGTAAAGAGGATTCCAACCAGATTTTATTTTGAGTAATAAACCTCATTTCCATTCTATGCGCTCTAGTCCACCTAGAATTAAATTCATAAAAGAAAACATCTTCAGCTAAAAATTTCAACTTGTCATTCATTGTTTGAGCGCCTGAATTCAAATCAAATAAGCTTCGACGACTATAAAAAACAACGTTCGAACTTGTTTCTATAAAAAATATTGCTAATACAAATAAAAACCTTTCAAAAATCCCTTTTACCCGATTACTTGAAACTGTACAACACGATCACTATTTGTCAAAACAAAGAATATTATTAAAATAAACAAAAACACAATATTATTGAAACAAAGAATATTATTAAAATAAACAAAAATAACATCATTAATATACTGAAAAGAAGAGCATAAATAAATAGAAAAAATTAACATGAAAAACAACAAAACACAACACAAAACAACAGCAACAGTCACGAGATCAATGTGATTTTTAGCTAATTTGACTGCTGCAACACTTGTATTAAACAATGCATAGCTTCTAAAAGGCACAAAAAGGCAGCGTAAAATTTTGCAATATAATAGATATTTATGTCCTCTTTAATATAAACTAAAAATTATGACACGAATTTGGACGAATAATAACTATATATCCATTTAAAATATAAAATGCTAATTTTTTTTAGCATTACCAATATTAATAACTAAATCTAAAACACTTCCACACACAATTTGATACACAAATGTTAACGAAGTATTTGCAAACAAATTTTTAACTTTTGCAATACTTTTTAAAATAAATAACATTTTCAACGGGAAAGTTTTCACTTTTTTTCAGCCTTTTTTGCACAAAAATTTCTATAAAGTTTGAATTTGAAGTTTCACTACAAAAACACCAGAGCAATTTTGACATTTATTTTAACGACAAGTAGTAGAATTTTATATACTCTGACGATACTTAAATTTTTTTTAATTAATCCAAGAAAACAGACTATTCTAACCCACTGTGCGTCGTCTTAGTTTTTTGCAAGTGGTACTAAAATAAAACTCTTGTTGTTACAACTTTAATATAGCAACTGGTTTGTTATCCAAAAATGTATAGATTTGATTTCATTACTAATATTTTATATGACCATAAATATCTACATATGTATAATTAATAAACATGTATTTATTTATTTTTTGTTATCTTGACTTTACATGTACCAATGATTGTAAAGTACCTTTTGTTTTTGTTGTATTAAATTTTTGTTTATTAAAATAAAATTAAAAAAAAAAAAATTGTAAAAAAATTATTTAGTACTATTGGGGTTGAAAAAGTACGATTTTAAAAGTTCGTTGGAACGATATTGGTTTTCTCATTTATCATCCCTGAGTGGAAATAAGAAAATAACTCTCAAGAGAATAAATTAAGAAAAGTTGTATTATAAAGTGTAAATGCATGTTCTACTGTTCAGTGTGGCCAGATTGGCGTTGTTTTACTTTAAATGAATGATACATTTATGTTTGAAGAGATTAGTGCAATTCACAATCTTTTCGCTAATTTTTCGGTTTTCATTTCTTTTCCTATCAATTTTTTTTTTTATTATTTTTATATTTTTTATTGTCTGCTGTTAATTTGCACAAGTTTTGCAGAATGTTAAGTAAATAAAAAACTATGGCTTTATGTATTGTATATTTTAAAAACAGCAAGAGCATTTCTGTATACATATTTTGTTAGTGTAGAGTAAAAGTATACTAAACCAATTTGCAAATGCAATACTATGTAAACAATATTGTGAATGATTTCTAATTAGATTCCCACTGTCGACAATTAGTTTATATACCTTTTTTTATGCAAAGCATAAAATAAGCTAGTGGCTAATCTCACTATCGCCAGAAGAGAGTCTATTAATTTTTGTTGCTCTCACTGTCGATCGTTTCATTTACGATTTATGTATGTATATCGTTACCATGTGCTTACAAAATATTGCATGGATATGAGCATGAGTTGATGAAGCCTACAAATGCATACGTACATTTTGACAGTGTAATCAAGCTGTAAAGTATATCAGTCATCACATAATTGCGATCTGTCTGTGTAAGGTCCCTTTCAGATTAGGCAACTTTATTTGCGCAAGTCTTGTTGATTTCGAACTTTATTTATCTGGCAACTATGAGTCAGTGAGTGAACGATAATAATTGAAATAATAATGGTTGGGAAGATTAAAAGATTCACAACAAAACAATTTTGAATTGTAGGCATAAGGACAAAAAAAAAAAACAGAGCGGTCATGTGAGAACAGGGCGCGAGATAGAGTGGGGGAGAAATGACATGAGGATGTGAGGACGAGTATTTGAGAAAACAATAAATAATATAATGTAGACATGAGACCATAAAGAATATACAAAATAAACAAAATCAACATTTAATTGAAAGGAGTATGACATGCAAGCAGAAGACGAAGAATAATAAGAAAACGTAACTAGCAGCAAGTAGAAGAAGCGGCAACAACATAAACATTCAATAAATGTCAAAATAACATGACAAATAATTGAAACAAGTTATTTATGCTTTTCAATCGTAGAAATCGTAAAATGTTTTTTTTTTAATTTTTTGAGTGACATTGTTAACAAGAGTTTTAATTTTTGGGCAATTAATAATAATGTATATTTTTGTTGTTGTGCTGTCCTCTTCATTGTTTGTATGCAGAACGAATATTTTATTTCTGATTTTTGTTTAAAATCAAACAACACAAAAAGAAAACACTTGAAATTTAATTCCAGCTTCTTTTAGACAGGCGCATTTCACAAATGCTTTCTCAATTTAAATTTTTATTTACGAATTCTACGATGTGCCAAATGAAAACACAGCACACACAATAAACGCAAAATTTCTTTGAGCTGAATACAGTGGAATTATTTGTAAAATAACATCTTGTACTTGAAATAAAAAAGAAGCTTAAGGGGGAGCGTAAACACTTAAAAAAATTCCAGTTTCCACATTCGAATTTCGAAAGTGAAACTCCTGCTGTGTTTAACAGTGTTACGTTACGTTTCGTTTAATGGCTCTGTGCTGGCTCGGTGTGGCTGGCTGTAGCTGACTGACAGTTTATTTTTGTAAACACATTTTCAACCTTCGTTTGACGACACACACACATTGCTGCAATAAACACATGTTTGTTTATTGTTTTTTCTGGTTGTTTATTGTTGTTTGGTTGTCTTGTTTCCTTCTTGCCACAAGAAGAAGCAAGAGAAAATTTTAGAGAAGAAAAATTAATGTTTTTACAGTCTTACAGCCATCCCTAAATACCGACTGAAGGCGGAACGTATTTTTTCGCTGAGCATTAGCGCTGATAAACAAATAAATAAAACGACCCTGTTTATTGTAACAGCTGGACATTGTTGTTATATTTCTCTTGTTTTTGTTTTGTTTTCTTTTGCAACCAACTTCACTGTGAATCGCCTTGTCAAAATCGGATTTTCCAATAGCAAAGCATTGCCGCCGCGTTGTTTCGGTATGCTCCATACAAAATGTATGAGCTTGAGAAATTTTGGCCCCTATTATGAGCTGCATTCGACAATCGATATTCGCTGGCTATCGAAAATCGACTATCGAATGTAAAATTTGTATTATGAGTTGGTGTCACTGTCAAAAATTTCGTTGTTCAACGAATTTTTTATCGAAGACAAATTTACTGTGGACGGTGTTTAAAACTGTGCAAAATTTATGAAAAATGTATTTGTTTTGTGTTTTTTTTTTTGGTTTTGGTAAACCAAATACTACATGTAAATTACTTTTGGTAATATCCTACAGGTCTAAGGTCCTAAGTACAAAACAGCAATTGGAGAAGCTCGTTTCTCTCATGGAGGAAGATCAGAAAAACTATTGCCAGCAGTTCATCAGTAATGGACAGCAAGTCCACAAACGCCTCTTAACAGAGTCGAATATTTTTAATAAATCTGTAAATTAAATTTATAATATCCTTCTCAAAACCTCATTAAATAATATACTCAAGTGGTGGAATCCATTTCCAAAATGTTGGAAGCATCCTTCAGTCTTTTCTGACCAGTTCTAGTAAGGATTCATCTTCATCAGACGAATCATCAAACCATAATTCCGTGGTGGTCATTTCAAATTTAATTTATATTTCTTTAAGAATTTGTAAACAAATATAGCGCCAGCTGATAGAAATGTACTATTGTGAATGACCCAAAAAAGAGCATTTTTTCTTCGAATGTGCACCATAATACCAAATAAAAATTCGTTCGATAAGAATTTTCAACCATAGTCGAAAATCGAATTTTGCTTATAATAGGCACCTTTGACATTTAAAAAACGCTTTCCGTCGATATTTAGGGATGGCTGTTATTACATATTTGTTTAATGAGAACGTATTGAAATGCTTCTCTATTGCCCCATTTAACTCTCTAATAACTTATTTTTTGAACTCTCTTGCAATAATTTTTATTTGACGCATATGCGTCACTCTGATATCTAGTTAGAATCAACTAAATTCAACACTCTCTCAGTGACCATTAAGACCCGTTTCTCATTGTGTGAGTATCTCTTACAGCCTCCACTTTTTCAGTGTTTGCTATGTGTGTGCTATGAGAGTGCGTGTTTTCTGTTCTGGTAGAGTGTGCTGTCACTGTATGCCATACAGTGTATGGTGATTGTCTTGGCAGGAGAGTGCATTTACTCTTACATGTGTGGTGTTTTAGCTGTTGCGCTGCAGTTTTGAGTTTGCCTATGCGGAAACTGCCGTTAGTTCGGTTTTAGCTCTGAAACGGTATTGACGGTCTTTATGCCAATCTGCGCGCATACTTTTTTCATTTCATAAATTTGCTAAACAAAATATACAAGTGTTAGAAAATAGCATCACATTAATAACAACAACATGCTTATTGTTCAACTGTCACCTATTTTCAACGAGAATATTTATTAAATTATCCTTAACTAACTCGACTCAAATAATAAAAAACGAAACAACCACAAAAAAGTGTAGACAAATTTAATAACGCCAGATAAAAGAAGTGTTTCTGTTTCATTTGGAAAAATAAAAAAAAAAACAGGAAAAAAACATGATTCTGTTAAAATAAGAAAATTAAGTAGGCAACCGTAACCAACGGAAAAAGTGCGTGAGTGTGTGTTTGAGAGTATAAAAAAAAATTAACAAAAAAGGTAGAAAAAATTTAAGAAAAATTTAAATAATTAGAAGTGCTTGTGTTTATTAATTTACGCTGTACGTTTGCAAACGCTTTTCAGAGCTTTTAATATTTTAACGGTCGCGTATAAGTGTTATTTGATTAAAGTGTCATTTTATTTCCCCATGGTGGACTTTAAAAAATGCGTATTTTAAACAAAAAGAAAAAAGTACATGTGAATAAAGAAACCAAATCAACATTTTAAAGTGTACGAGGGAAATACATAACTGTTTTCCCTGTGAGAAATAAAAACAAACAAGAAACAAAAAAAAAAAAAAACAAAATTAAATAAATGAAGTGAGTAACACAAGTGTTTATAACGGTTGTTATACAGCATCGAATTGTATCACGTTTATGGCTCTTAATTAGCAGCACGCACAGATAGTTTCAGCTGATGTAAGCATTAAATCAAAAAGGATCCTATCGTCTTCACAAAGCATTAACAAACAGCAAACCATACGAGTGTATGTGTAAAACAAAGAAACGGAAGGGAATAGAAAAGATAAGAAAGCGTACACCATCAGCAGCACAAGAAACAAATTGAAATAAATTCATATAGAATAGGGAAAGAAATCCTATTCCGGTCACCAACCAGAGCATCCCAGCTAAAATTCTTGTTCGACTGACTGACACCCACCAATATGTTCTGCTTCATTCATGCTCTTATATAAACATCTTCATCATCACATCTCAGCCCAGTGTGCAGTGTATGTGTGATGTTTGTTTACACTTATGTGCGTGTCTGCCTGTTTGTGAATGTATGCGAGTGTGTATGCGAGTATTTATAGAATACAAGTAGTAGGACCCCCACACGAGTCGATAAAATTCATTGTTGTTACTGTCGATTTGTAATGTGTACAAGTGTATTGGTATTGTTACAATTTGATGTTATGCGTTTGTTGCCAAGGATACACCAAAAATAAAAGCAAAAGCAAAAGAGATGAAGATGAGTAACAAATTGAAATGTTTATAAAAAGGCGTTTTTATGGCCATAAAACAACAACTACCACATATGCAGCCAGCCAACTTATAAAACAAGGAAATTCACTAAACGTATGAAAATTTCAAATTAACTGAACTTGGTTGGTCGGCCGGTCGGTCAATGACCCTTTTTATCATTGACAACTATAATTACAACTTCAACTACTACTATTACTTTTACTACTGTAAAAAGATAAACTCAAACACCAACTAACTGCCCCTTGGCTCCTTCCTCATCATTCTCTGTGACTCATTTTATCCTCAGTCAATGTCCGTTTAGGAACCGTAATGTAATCCTAAATAATACAGCGAACGGCAACAAAAAAAAAACAAGAAGTTTGCAAAAAAGGAATTCTTAATAAAATGTCAGAAATGCCAACAGCATCGACATTTCAATTTTAAATGTTTGTATATGTGTGCACAATTTTTATTTTCGCCCAAAATCACAGGGAACAAACAAAAACACCAAAATAAAGAACGAAAAATAGCTAACGAAAAGTTTTCAGATAAAAAATAACAAATATTACAACTTTATCATAAAAGGACAGCGACAGCAGTAACTGGAGCAACAATTAAACACAACAAAAACCCCCCCCCCCCCCCCCCCCAAAAGAAAACACTGACAAACAACAAGTAATAATGAATTCTTCAAAACAAATCATTTTGAGTCGCTCGTAGCGCTTAAATAAACCCCACAAAATATAAATAATTTTGTTTATCAAAAACAAAAAGAATTTAATTAAAACAACAACCCCACTTTACAACTCTACTACTCGACTCTATAACAGTTTTTCAACCCAAAACAATTATACTTTGACCAAATTATATATACCAAAAAAAAAATATATAATATAAAATATATATATAAAAAAAAATATTTAAATTTATTAAAACAAAATGCAAAAAATAACCATACAATCATTGAACTCCTCTTCTATGGTGGCTGATGATGTCTTTAGCAAAATGAAATTAAAAGATCCTTTGGAAACGCCTCTCAAGTTGCAAAAAACGGATGTTGCTGTTGTAGCTGCTTCTGCTCCTAGCAATATATGTCAACATTGTCATCGTCTTTATCAGGAAAAACATTATCAACAACATAACGAACGTCATCGTCATCATCACCATCGCCAGCATCATCATCACCATCATCGCTATCGTCAGTCAGCAGTACATTGGATTAAAAATCTTCATTGCGTCTGGTTTGGTAAGTGCAACAACCAACACTTGTAAATGCATAATTTTAGTTTTGTTTTCTTCTTTTCCTTTCATTCTTTTTTATCATTCTGTTGGGTGTGTAGGTATGTGTTGTATTATTGTTTTTTTTTTTATTGTATCATGTGCATTAAAATAATTATTTTTGCATATTTTTTATTTCATTTGTCTTGGCTTAATATTTTAACTCTTTTAACTCCAGCTTTCTTTTATTCTTAACGTTTTGTAAACAACAATTTTTTTATAAGATGATAAAAAAAGCAAATAAAACAATGAAAGAAATATTATATTTTAAAAAGTTATATTACAAATCATTGTTTTCAATTAATTGCTGTTGATAAAGTTCTCTACTTTTATGTGTCTACTTGCACTTTAATGTTTGGTGTGGTTGCCTAAAGGGAGCTTAGTAAGGTGTATACCTTACCTCAAGCCTTACATATGTAAGGTGGTGTCCAACTTTGTCTGTCAGCTCTTTTAACGTTTTGAATAAATTGTTTGTTATCTGAATTCTCTTACAGTCTCTTGAATTAAATAGTAATTCTGTCGATTTTGGTGGGCATGTTGATGTTGTCTGAGTGGTATTTTACTATATTAAATTTAGTATAAAGCTAAAATGTATCGGATGGAACTATTAATACACGAGTGTTGCATTACTGTATTCTGCTGTGTGTAGTTTTTCATAAAGCATATTCGTTAAATTCACTAGTGATGTTGTATATTGTACAGTTTTGAGCAAACCATCACTTGTGAATTGGACAATTGTTTTACATTTATAACACTGAAAATAATACACATGTATTTCAAACTTTGAAATGTCACAGCAAAATGTAATGGTTTACTCCATTTTAAAATCAGCAGATATTGCATTTTTAAGTTTGTATTATTTTTCAAGTAATTTTTATTATATATAAAAATTATAAACATATTCATGTTTCGAAATAGTAAAAAAAAAATTGTAAATTTTGATATTTCAATCTAATCTTTGAAAATAACCAGAATAAAGGTACATTACAAAGTAATTAGTCAAAATGATAAAGCAACTACACATCACTACTTCTGTATACATTGGCATTTTACTTAATATTTTAACACGGTGATGTCATTGGAGACAAGTACTTAGCAAAAAAAGTTTGGTAACAGGTAGTGAACGTTCGCCAACAAATAGCCACTTAAGTCTATTACAAATTGGCTTTAAAGAATTTTGTATTGTCCTTTTATTTTCAAAACAATTAATAACAACAAATTGAATGAGATGAATTAACAAAACTGTTATCAATCTAACATTGAATGAATTTTATTACGAATTAATTTGAAAGTTCCTATCCTTTAAAAATCATTGAAAAATAAATTGTTCCGTGATCAGAAGTGATTGTTAGGTTTTCGCTGGATATCTACAATTTACATTTCGAATACCAATATTATTAGCACCGAAAACACTTGATCGCATATTTAAGCCGATTCGGCCCTGTTCTGTAAATCGAATCGTTTTTAAAAACGAGAAATTTCTAAAACCGAATAAATCGCTTTGTGGTGTTCTGCAAATTACTCGTATTGATATGATTCGAAATTAAAAAAAAAATTTGCCGCGTTCAAAAATTGTTTGTGGTTTATTTTCAAAAAAAAACAAATATGTTATACAATTCTAGAGTTGCCAGACAAATTATTGTATTTTATTGCTTAATAATGGTTAGTAATAAAAGAACATATATATTTGATATATATTTGGTCTTTATTTTTATCGCAAATATTTTAAAATTAATTTTTTATAATATACAAATACTGAGTTTGTACTAGACAAACTTTGACAACTACATATTCACAAACAGTGGTGACTCTACTTTTTCGAAAATAAGAAAATATGGTGATCGCCATGTTAAAAATAAATTGTGTTTTTGCAAAATACTTGTGATTTACGCAATTATTTTATTTTAAATAAGTTTTTTTGAATTAAAATTTAATTTAGTTATAGTGTTTGTCATAAAAATTTAATGTATAATGTTTACTATTATTACAAGAGTGTCGTTTATTCAAATGCCTTTTATACTCCCTATAAAAAAGTGTTTTGTTCATTAAACTTTTTTTCACTCTTAAAGAAAAAATATGTATGTAGAAGTTTTAGGGTGCTTTTAAAATATATTTTTTTAAATTCAAATATATTAAAATGCATGTAATTTTAATAGAATACATAAAAAAGACTTCATATTTTATATTGCACTTGTTTTTTTTGTTATTTTTGTAGTCATTTATTAAAATAATTACACATTCGATTTCCTTTCGACTAGGTTTGTATACTCGGTTTCAAAACGAGAAAAATTATGTGAATTCGGTTTACAGAACACCAAAAAATGTGCATTCGTTTTGAAATGAGAAATTTACTCGGATTCGGTTAACATAACATGGCCGAATATATGTTACATTATAGTCAATATGTTTTTTTTTATGAAGCCCTATTTTCATTAAAAATTTCTAGTAAAAGTAGCAGAAATATGATTGTGAGACAAATATGTCAAAGATGTCAAATATGTATGTACGAGTATGTACATACATACATATATCAGAAAAAACCTCTCATAGTCTCATTGCGTTATTAAAATATGTGTTGAAATGACAGTCAGAACAGACTTAAGGAAATTTATGTTTTTACCAGATAATAATTTTTAAGTGAAATGTAATTTGTAATAAGCAATGCAATTAATAATTTCTGAACATTTAAAACTAAAAGAGCAATATTTTACAATAATATTGGTAAATGCAATTCTAACACTCAATAGTGTGCACTTAGTTCTATGTTAAATGAATGTAATCATTCATTCATTCATTCATTCACTTATTTCACATAAGAATATATGTGTGTGTATATTAGGTTGGCCCTTGTTTTGGACTTGTTTTGTTTGTTTTACCGATGCTGCCAATGTATGAATTAATATTTAAATTTGTTGATATAGTTAAAAAAAAATCATAAAATATGAAATTACATATTTTACATTTTTAAAAAATTCAGTTTCGAATCGAAAATGGCTATATAAGGAACACCCTATTAAACATATGTACATACTTATATATGAATCTACTTACGTACGACTAGTTGATGCACAAATTGTGCACGATGATGTGTAACTGCTCTGGCTGGCACTAAGCAAATTGTTTTATGTCTATGTTTATAGTAACTATGAATTCTATTTACCTGAACACAAATGCACACACTCCTCCTATATTAATAACATTCAGTCATTTATTTATTTGCTTTCATGTAACAGCCAACAACTCTCTTTACACCTGTTCACATGTTTGTAATTGTGTAAGTGCTTTCCATGTGTGTAAAAAAAATTGTTTCCAGTTGCAAAATCGCACATTTGCTAAATGCACATTTGATATTTTACAGGTCAGTGTACTCATAGTTAGCAAAACGAAAATAAAACAAAAAAAAAAAGGTTTAATCAAACACAAAAACAAAATTAAATAAATAAACTACATTTTGTTAAATTAATTATTGCGAAAAAAGCGAACAAACGTAACTGAAAATCAACAAGATTCAGAGATATCGTGGGAATGAGCAAAAAACAAAGCTGCACATTTTTATTTTATTTTCAATTTCAAATACAAATGTTGGAAAAGATGATTACTTGGAAATCAATAAAAAAAAAGAGTACAGGAAATTAGAAAATTGTTTGAAAGAAATAATTAAATTAAAACAGTAAGTATCATTCCATAGGCGTTAGACACAGTTTGAATTTCTGCTCATATATGAACTTATTGCATGATATTTATTATGTATCTTATTAGTGCATTCGGGTTCTTTAAAATGTAAATCCCGGGATTTCGGGATTTTTGTTTCACATTAAAACAAATTGTTTTATTAATAATTAAAAATAACTTATATTTAAAAACGTAATTTATATTAAATATAATGTATGTATATTTAAAAACAAAGATTTTCTGCGCTCATAGCTATAATTTTTAAATTCATAAAAAAAGTTAAAGTTGCAAAACCATCTGAACCCACTTGCAAGACTACTTACTAGAATTCAAACAGAAACAACGTTTCGTACAGGTGATATTCCAATCTTCTAATTTGGAGCCCATATGTTCACTATGACTCTCTCAACTGCGAGCAAATAGTTTTTAAGGTTTAGGTATAAGATTTCAATACTTATTGTTTGGCCTATGAACGGAAGGCAGATTCAATAAATAAATAATGAAAGTTTTCAAAAATCATTGAAAACTTATTTTACCAAGTTGAATTAATAAGGCGAGTGCGACACGGCAACAAATACAACAAACTAAAAACAACAACATTTTGTTTTCACAGTTTTATTTTTACCAAAACAGGATACAATTTGTTTTTATAAATTTTACTTTTTCAGACTCTTAAAAATAATTTTAATTTTCCTTACTTCGTTTCTGATTTTAAATAACAAACAAAACAAAGTTTGACAGATGGATATATTATTTTACAGCGTAGTAATTGCGAACATTACATTGAAATATTAGATAGACAAAAATAATATGTCATTTCGTGTTTAATTTTAAAAAAACTTCTTGAAAATAGTATGTAAAGGCCGTCTTCATTTAATTATGTTACCACTATATGAAGCTTATGAAAAACATCTTTCACAATCAACGCTTGTGGGCAAACTTTTTTTTAGCAATTTGTTGTATGTTGATACATAAACAATCCTTTCTAACTCTCCATGTTGTGTGGGGCTTTTACATACATATGTCAATTACATTGATTATTTCATTCGTTTCGCAATCAATGTATTTCATTCATTTCTATCTTATTAATAAATTCACTCTTCAATTTGGTTTTTTTTTTTTTCAAAAAATTTAAAAGTGTTGGGTAAATCATTTCACCAGTTCTTCGCTTGATATGCAAACACTTTTTGATATCTCTTTGAGCATTAATAAAAGTGCAACATCAGCAAATATTCATATCACTGCGGCACCGGGTTTAAAATGACAACTATTTGTTTAAGTAAAACAGATTCTTCATCTGTCATCTGGGGTTTTATTATGTATTTCGACTCGAAAGCAAACGTTTTCCAAATACAATGTAAAAAGTATACAAATTCGAACGATTTTCTTTTTGAAACGAGTTGCAAAATAACCCCCCTATTGAGCTTTTAAATCAATTAAACCTTTTTATATAGGAACTTCCAATTCAAAAAACCGTAGACACATCAAATAGTTCGTTCCAGTTTAGCAACCCAAAATTAATTTAGGGCCCGATTATCGTTCACAACAGTAAAATGTTGTGTTATCTCGACTACAACACCACATGCACTCGTAATCGTAATCGCAGTTTACAACATACAACATCAAAATACTTAGTACTGTGAACGGTAATCGGGTCCATAAATTCTTTCACCTTTACTTTCTTATACTTTGGAAAAATTTAAATTTTGTTGATGAATTTGTAAATAATTTTGAAATATTTCTGGCCTTTTCAATTAGTGATGAAAGTTTGTTTGTCGAAATTGAGATAAAAAAATTATACTTCCTTGGATCTTTTACACAAATATATAATTGGCTTATGTTCTCATGTACTGTCTTTAGGAATATTGAAAACTACATATCTTCCTGCAGCAATAACTTTTTAATTAGGAAAATATTCTTTAACCTTGAATATCCTGCGGAAAGGACTTTTTAAGACATTCCGAAAATGGGGTTTTAATATTTACTCTCATACACATTTTGTATTTATTTTAGAAGTCAAACAAGTTTCGCCGTCTTGATGTAATGGTATTAGTTTTGTTTCAGCTGAAGAGGTGAAAATTAATTTATTCGTAATGTGCAGGAGATATCATCAACCACATTCGAGTGATTGACCATTTTGATTCCTTTATTATGTTTTGGATGCACATAGTCATGAATATTTTTTTTTTTTTAAATTAAATCAATTAATGAATTACTCAGTTTGGGAAATTCCTTCTAGTGACAACTTCATGTTAAAGTAATAGATCCCTTTCAAGTGTTACAACTAGAAAAAGTCGCATTCGAAGGGTTCGGCTTTTTAGCTATTGTTCTATTTTGCTATGTTCATATGAATAGACAAAAACTCGTTAATTTCACTGGTTTCTAAAAATTTTAGTTTCCCGGTATTTTGATACTTTTCAGGACCAATGTTATATATTGAGATTTAAAGAAAATGTTTCATTTGATCGTTTGAGTATTTTAAAATACAAACTTTCAGTGTGTGAATATAATTATAAACTATATCATATCGGGATTAGTTGTCTAATTAATAATATCTTTTTAACTGTGCTTCAAAACAAACTGTAAATAACTGGCATTCCAGTTTACAATTTATAAAAGTATAAAAAAATATCATATTATTCGCCGGGTAACTTGCTTCTTATTTTAAAAACGTATTTATGTTGTTTTTCAGCTGCCATGGACACAAGACTACGCAATATATCGTGTAAATAATTTAATTTGCTACCAAATACTTACGGTCTAATTGATAAAAAATCAAAGTAGACTTCAAATGTACTTTAAGAAAATTTTGTATGAAAATTTTGTCTAAAATCACACTTCAAACCTACTTTATTTTTTATGAATACGGCAGTTAATGTACAATATTATCAGTGTTGTCATGAGCTGGCAAAAAACGAATCTAAATGGGCTTTAAAATAAAGCCAGAAAAATTTAATATCAGAAATGAGTTTTATTTAAAAACTTCATATTAATGATTACATTTTCAATTTTATTTTATGTTTATATAATAATAAGGGTACTCACGATATTGTTTAAAATTGCCGTTTGTGTAATTCGGCAAAGTTGAGCGACTTGTTTTATGAAGCCCCTTTTTAAGTTTTGTGCAATCTAACAACGTTAGTTTGTGAGAAACGTCAATTCAAAAATAAATAAAATAAAATATACTTAAAATTCTTGTTTTTTAATGGTAAGCACAAATCCTTTTGTGTATGTCACTATGTTACTTTTCGTAACATAAGGCGGAAGAAGAGATTTTCAAAGATTTCACTTATTTTCTTGCAGCTGGAGAATATTTTCGCTATGCATTGCCATTTGTTCATCATTTACTATCGAAATCACACAACTTTTTTTTTCAAATGTTTGTTTTTGAAAATTAAATTAAAATCAGCTGTTGAGTTAATTGCACAATTGAACAACGCAAGTTTAAGAGCCAAAATTAATGGGTAAATATACGAAGTATGTGTAAATAATTTTTCATGTAATTTTTAACAATTCATTTACGAGGGCGTAAAAATGCACAGTTTGCGCGACTTTTAAATGATATCATCAGCACCCTTAATGATTATTTTTGGGGTTTCTTTTAAAATTCCAAATGTTTTGAGTTTTACTTTTTTGCTTAGAAAATAAACATTAATTTTCTGTAATAAATAAAATTGCTCCATATAAATTATTATTTATTTACAAGCCCAGATGATGATACTCAAAGAGCATCGAAATATCGGCAAATGAAATAAAATAAAATTTATTTTCAATACTGGCCTCTAGCTTGAAATAAAAGCATTTTTATTTATTACACATGAAAAGGTCGAATAAAAACTACTTGAATTAATTTTCTGTTTTATTAATTTTGTTCAATTATAAAACATAATATGAAAATCTCGTATGTTTATAAATTTACAAACGTTTTAAGCAATAATTATTATTTTGTATTTTTGTCTTAATGTATTTCTACAGGTACTGTACACAATTTAAAAACATTTTAGTGAATTATTAAAGATAACTTAATGTAATAATTTTTATAATTTCCCACAATCAGAGCTGAGGTGCTTTTGAATTTGCTTAGAGAAATACATTCTTCACAGCAATGTTTATTGTAGTGTTTTATTTATGATTTGGGAGTTATATATTATTATTTTTTTTAAGTACCTATGTGCCTAATTCATATTTGTATCATTTTACATTTAACATTAAGATAGTTTTATGAATAAATTATTCCCAAAACGACATTAAGGATAGCCTTAATTTTGCGCTATGGATTCGAGTGTTTTTAAAATTACGTTAATCACATTAAACACTTTACTTAATTTAAGTGTAATAATTAGTTATTGCTGAATCCCATATACTACAGTATGTAATTTATGTAAGTTTTTAATCGCTGATTTGTTTGTGAAATATACGTCTTTTTAAAATTCTTCAAATATTACTTATACCTCAAAACTCACAACTTGGTCAAATCTTTCAAAAAAATTTTATATTGATCTGTTCGTAATAGGTCTTATCTCCTTTATTCTTATCTTAGAATTTAATTTAAAAAAATTTACCTTAAAATCATATAAATCCATTTTTATTATTGCTATGGACATGGCCTTTCATAACTAATAATCTAATATTTAGCCAGTATCTTAAGGATACACAACTATTTTCGTATAAAAATGGTGATATCGTGAATGTTGAAAAAGAAAAATTTCCATATAAAATTTGCTTTATAAACCTCTTATAAACCTGTTGTAAATTTTATGAATAAGGGCATTAGTTTATGTAGAAGAATAAAACACAAATATAATTATTAGTTTTTGTCATGAAATAATCATTATTGCCCTTATTCATAAAAAATTAAAGTAGACTTCAAATGTACTTTAAGAAAATTTTGTCTAAAACACACTTCAAACCTACTTTATTTTTTATGAATACGGCAGATACTTCTTTAACGAAAAATAAAACTCAAAAAACACAAAATAAAACTCAGCAATAATTTATATTTTCTGAGGAAAATAATTTTATTTCAAAAAAAAAAAAAAAATTATGAAACATTTTTTGTAATAAAACTTACAATCGTAACTGTCTGTGATAAATGTTGTTATTTTTTTAAAGATCGTGATACACTATCCTACACAATCGTACGATTCATTCACTGGAAAATCTGAGTGAATTCTATCACACTCAAAAGAAAATCGCATCAAAGTCTGTCATAGGTGCCACACTATTACACAAAAAAGATGCAAAAACATATGTTTTTGGTAATGTAAACAAAAGCAGTTTGCCACCTTTTAAATTAACTTTTATTCATTGTTAATTGTATTGTTGTTATATGTGAATATAATAGATTGTATAAACTGTACAAACAATTGAAATATGTTAAACGTCTGTTCTTTAAATTCTAATTTGTGCTTTAAATCAATGAAGCCAATATTGTTGTTTTCTTATCAGCTGTATTAGAAAATACAACTCTGATCGCATAGAAACTATCATTTTATGAAAAATTTAAAAACTTTTGCAAGTCAGACAGACTTGTCAAAAAAATCTGTCGTTTAGTTAAATTTTTAGGTCACACAATCATACTTTATAAACACACTATTTTTTTGACATATCGTACGACTAAATAGGATAGTCAGTATGCACCCTTAAATGAATATTTTTAAAGTATTTTGAAAATGTCAAAAAAAGTTTGTTGTTTGATATGGGATCACGTCATCCGATATTTTATATTGATTAGTTTTAGATGCTAAGGACTAAAATAAGATCCACCCAACAAAACTGATTTTTAGGAGTTAGTAATGTACATTTAAATATTTATTAGTTTTTTATCTAAAATTTTAAAATGGATATAATAGTTTGGTCATCCTTAGCAGAGTCGGAACTAGGATTTGCAAAAATAACACGTTTGTCTAGTAATTTTATAAGATCATAAGAAATGTTAAAAGCGTGGCAACATTGCAGTAGTATTTTTGAAGATAATCGAAGATTTAATAATGCATTTAGCGCTTTAACTTTCATTGGATTTCTTTGTTTTGTTTTAGCAATTTTAATAGTACTAAATAGCTTCCGCATTGCTAAAAGTTAGTAGTACTAAAATGCTAAATACTGAAAGTAGCAACTAAGCAAATGCAGAGTATTTTTATAGCGTGTGCAGATATGCACCTTAATTGCGATAATCGCAATTAACGCCATTATTGAGCTCAATATTCCATATAAAATCTCAATTAATTATTGCGCAATAAGTACGAAATTGTTATAATATTGAATAAGATTTCGAATGCAACACTGTTCACAACTGTGTTTAGTGAACAAAATTGTATAAAATGTCAAATGTCAGCAAAAGAAAACAAAAGAAATCATTAAAAAATTAATGTGAAGGTAAGTTTGTTTACATAGAAACACAACAACCATATAGAGTATTTTTGCATTGTTTTCCAGCTGTCAAATGATTATTGAGTAAGCTGAAAATTGCGTATGCCTGAACACTTAAAATAATATTGTCAATTAACCGAATATTGACTCAATAAATTTTCATATCTGAACACGCTATTAAACTCTTATACCAGTACCTCAACCAAAACGTTTGTATATTTATAATTCGGCAGGTTTCGCCATTGAGCTTCAATCGTGGTTATTTCATCGGCGGTATAGCTAAATTTTTCATTTCCAATATGAGAGAATCTATTTGGTTCTACTATTTTTAGTAAACTATCAATCGATAAAAAGTTAGTTTTCCGAATATTTGCTTGTAATCTTTGCCTTTAGTGTTTTAGTAGTTTCATTAAAAAAGATTGACGATACGCCAAAAGTATTATTTTTTTAAAAATTTCATATATATATAGTTGAATTAATTCCATATTTTGCTTCTATAGAAAAAGTAAAACTAAACATTTTTTCGGAATGAAACCACTTTTAATTTGCTATGTGGAATTGTCATTTTAAGAATTTTTAGGTTTCATTCCGAAGAAATGTTTAATTTTAATTTTTCGGAATTAAAATCACTTCCGAACGGAAATAAATTCTGTGACATGGCTGATTATTCCGTTTTTTTTTTGCTCTCATAGGTATATTGTTCCAATTTGTACATAAACTGTGCTGATGACAAACAAATTTTCAAGTGGGGAGGACAATGAGTTGACATTTTAGTTTAAATGGTAAAAGTAAATGGTTGTGTTGGTTGTCCTAGAAATGGTTTATTATTTTAACAATCGAATGATGCCAGTAAGTAAAATATTTTTCAACTTAAAACTAAAAACAGCCTTTAAAAAATGTTTTCTTAAAAATTAAAAAAGCCAGAAGCTATACATAAATTTCGAGGTTAAAAGGCTAAATTTAACCTTAAAAAGGCTAAGCTGGCAACACAGAATCTTAACCAATTCCAATGACTTATTTATAGACTTCTGTTTCTCCTTCGAACATTTTAAGGAAATTTAAATTGTTTGGAAGTAAGAGTCCATGAAGCTGTATATTTAATGATCAATTTGTCATGCAATTTTATGATTGTTTGTTTCTGCCAACTAGTAAATACGTTTATATTTATAACTTGTCTTCTTGTGGCAAATGTAAAATTGAGTTAATAAATTTATTGCTCCAAGAGGCGCCATTTCACAGCATCGAACTATAACACCTTGTTGGCAGGGTTTATTAGCGATTATTTTTAAATTCTAAAACGCTCTAAAACAAGAACTAGTCATCGTATTCATAGACTTGACAAACTCATAAACATTTTACTATTACGAATTTGTAATAAAAATTCTTACTTGTATTTTTGTGTTGGTCTGCGAGAACAACTGTTGTGTTGTTCTGTCGAATGACTCATAAAATTTTGTGTGTCAGGAAGATTTTGAATTTGTTTTCAACTTTTGCTTGCTCATGAATACTCGAGAGTGTCATCATTTTAAAGTTTACGATATCACTAAAAAAAAATCTAAACAATAAACAGATATTTCTGCTATCACTGCTGTTGCGTTGGTTAATGTTTAGGGAAATAAAACGGCCTACAAATTATTCAATTTAATAAAGATAAGCCTGTCCACCCAGCAACTGGGCGAATGAATAATATACATACACAAACTTAGATATTTCGATTGTAATATTTTGTGGCAAATACACGTACACAAACAGCGTTGACTATTTTTTTTAAGGGGCGTAATTTAACATGACATTACGGGTAGATTTTTCGTTTTATTTTACTAATTTGATTTGGTTCGTTCGATATCTAGTTTTTTTTTATGAATGCGTATTGGAAATGCTTACAACATTGAATGACAAGTTGTTTTTTTGTAAAGTTTAGTTGTAGACAAACAGTAATAAAAAAAAAATGTTAATGATTATAAAATTCGAGAAGAGTGCAGCAAATAATGATAAGGCATTCTTTGATATCCGCTTTTTGTAAATAAGAATGTTACTTTGATTGGTTTCTGTTGGTTGTTGGTGAATACTCTTGTTGCAAGCAACTCCAGTAATTACCATCTATCATGATCGTCGTCATCATTATCATTGATTGTACGAGTGTTTGCTTGTTGTTAGAAATTTGTTTTGTAACAAGTCATTTGATTCAACAGGCAACAGCGAACAGGTTTTTCGTTGTTGTTTTATTATTTACGTGATATTACCAATATTGTAGCACTTTAAAAAACACATACATACTTGCTACAAATTTGTGGCAGTAGCGCCAGTATTTTTATTCTTAAACGAAACAAAAGTGGAATAAACAAAAGAACAAAGTGTATGCCAACAAAGTCTCGTGTGTATTTATTTTCATGCCAGCTTGTAAAACTTCATGGGCCAATATACCTACTCAATTAACGGAAGTGTACAATATCCATCAATACGAGTGAGTATGAGAATAGACCTATAAACTGTCTAAAAGCGTAAAGAACATAAATACATAATCAAATAAATTAACAACTACTTGAACGTATTTCTAATAAATTTCAAACTTGATTATGGCAACAACAACAACAATAGAAAAACATCTTATAAGGTGACCATCTGCACGCACAATTTAAGACAATATGTTAATTGCTTTATATACTTTTTGTGGTTAATATAATAATAATAATAACATTTAATTTAATATTTTGTTTTATAAAATTTTTCATAATTGCTACTAAAGTCAAGACCATTGAATGTAAATATGTATTTATAAATATATCGTATAGTTATTGTATTAACGTTAGCCTTTGCAGTAGAAGATTTCCATTTGTTTTTAATGCTTAAATGTCAATGAATAAATCTGATATGTTGATATTGAAATCGAACACAAAAATCTAAAAGATATTAAAGTACTGCATTTCAAAAGAAGAGAAACTTACATGAACATTAATAAGTTTTTATAAAATTAGTGACAAGAACTCCTTGATTTTTTCCAAATATTTACAATATCGGTAATATATATTAAAATAAATGCGTTAAAAAAATTTTTAATATTTGTCACAGTTCCAATGTCCTTCAACTTGGTCAATGTTCCATTTTCTTTTAAGAATTGATCTAGAGAATGTCAGCTAAAGTCATTTGTTATCATTCCGAACATATAATCGAGGACAAAATATTATATAAATAGATTTTTTTATTATTCAGGCATGTGATGGAAATCGAAACCGAAAACGAATGAGTTTTAGAATTCAATTTTTTCGTAATATTTCTGTATTGAAAAACTTTTATCACATAAAATATAAAGATATTGTGCTACTAAAGAGAATCTTAAAAGAAAAATTTTAAAAATTAGATTAGAAATGCATTAAAATGTACTTCGAAAACTCATTCGTTTTCGATTTCCATCACATGCCTGATTATCCATGTTAATGTTAATGATCGGCGCTTCAAACACATCAAACGTTTATAATTGAAAAATGCTGCATAAATCATTTATCATTGTCATTATCTTATTTACTTATCCAATATTATACTTTTGATCATCGATAAAAATTACAATTTCTTTAAAATAATCATTTATAGCTTCCTAGATATCTCTCTATGGAGATAGTGGTCTCTTTTTCCCAATGGATTTAAGACGCCAAAATTGTTCTTGAAATTTTAAGCTGATTATTTAGCTTTAGTTTAAATTGTATTTTTAGGGCATATTCCTTCCTATGCGGATGTAACCTTCCATTTTCTATTTATCTGCATATGACTTCAGTAGCATCAAATACTCATGCTGTATGTGTAAATATCTTCAAAACCTTTCGAAGTAATCTCCAATTTGAATTTTTATATCATTGTTGTTTTCGTTTTGATGATTTATAAGGGTGTCCCAACTAGAACGCAATTTTTAAATTTTAAATAAAACACAGATATTTAAAAAAAAAATCGTAAAACTTTATTATATCGTAAAGCAGACAGAATGAGGTTATGTATGGAACAAGATATTGTGCAGATTACCGCCACGGCTTTGCTGGCACACACGCGATCTTTTAATGAAATTTTCAATTACCTTTTTGCATAAATGCTCCGGTATTTCATTAATGCAGCGTCCAATTTCCTCTTTTAAGGCTTGAGTCGTGGTCGGCTTATACGCGTAAACCATCGACTTAAAAAAACCCCAAAGAAAAAAGTCTAAAGGTGTTAAATCGCACGATCTAGGCGGCCAATTCTGGTCTCCAAAACGCGAAATAACATGACCGGGAAATGACTGATGCAGCAATTGAATTGTTTCTCTGGCTGTATGACATGTGGCGCCGTCTTGTTGAAACCACATGCCCTCCACATTCATTTCTTCAATTCTAGGCAAGAAAAAACTGTTTATCATTTCACGATACCGAACACCATTGACTGGTTGCGCTTGACCTGCCTCATTTTCATAAAAAAAGGTTCAATGATTCCTCCAGCCCATAAACCACACCACACAGTGACACATTGAGGATGCATCTGCTTCTCGTGAATCACTCGAGGATTTTCCTCACCTCAAATGCGACAATTCTGCCTATTGATGGAAATGGGCCTCGTCACTGAAGATGATTTTATCGGCAAAATCAACATTTTCATGTTGTCTCTCTAATACCCAATTAACGAACTCCCTTCGCTGTCCATGATCAGCTGGCTTCAGTTCCTAAGTCAATTGAACTTTGTATGCATGAAGATGTAAATCTTTCGTCAGAATTCGCTGCATAGTGGATTTGGAGACACCAATTTGCTGAGCTCGGTGTCGAATTGAGGTGGATGGAGTTTTAGCGACATCATCACGTACAGCTGCACCATTTTCGGTCGATCGACCTGGTCGAAGGCGCGTTGTTGTCTTTACATCACTAACATACCCAGTTTCGGCAAATTTATTCATTAATCTCTATACAGTTGACACTTTTGGAGCATTATTGTGACCCCAAATTGATCGCAATTTGCGAACTGTAGCCGCAAAACTTTCACCATTTTGGTAAAACAATTTCACAATGAGAATGCGTTGTTCATTCGTGTAGCACTCCATTTTTACTAACCTCGTACCTTCTACTAGCAAACAATAACAATTGTTCAAATGTCAAACAATGACACTTTGAATGGCGCCAAATTTAAAAATTGCGTACTAGTTGGGACACCCTTTATATTATAATTTATTTTTTGCTGATCTAATTCTGTTTAACAAAGCTTATTTTTTTTATTTTGATTTTATTATAAAATAGTTTCATTTATTTATTTATTTATTTTTTTTTTTCACTTTTCTAATCAACATTTTATGAATGAGATTCATTTATATACTCGTATATTAATTTACGCCCACTTTATTGTTTTTTGAATTGTTAGTAACGATTGCAAATGGCTTTATCAATTTATTAAATGAGTGATATTTTTTCCATATGTGATTTTAATATGCTCTGTTTTAGTCGATAGTTAGATAATAATAAAATTTAAACAAAACAAAACTAAACATCTGTTAAATAATTAGGTCGTAAACAAAACTGTTGATTTATTTAAAACAAAATTTTAGAAAACTTTTATGGTATTCGATCACATTTTTAATTAAATACTTTGTATTACAACCATATAAAGACAGAAAATGTGTACAGCATAAATGTGTTGGGTAATTTTTTATTGAACTCCTACTGAAATAAATGCACTTCAAACCATAAATGTTGGTTTTAATTTTTGTCAAAAGATTCATAAGCAAAAAGAAGTGAAAGCCGAAATTGTTAAGAAATTCTGTGCATTTGTGGTTTTGGACAAACGAAATGAGATGTTTTTAAATGAAAGAAAATTTTGTTATTCTAGGTTAGTGCAGACAAATTCAAGTACATATCTATGAAAGTATTTGTTGTACACACAAACATTTTCATTTATTTCTATAACCATATCGCCAGCCAAATAGAAAACGTCTTAAAAATTAAAAATACCTACAAGACTTTTCTTTTTACGACACTGGCTAAATTTTCATATACACTGGTACAAGCTGGGTAATATAATATTAAAGGGGCTACAAATTTTGTTAGTTAACTCACTAACAATATTAACTAAAACTTTAATTGTACATTTATTTTTTAATTTTAATGATTTATGTCATTTTTGTGGCCATTAAATCATAAGTTACAGTGTCTTTATAGGAAGCATGATCCTTTATTTTGAATTAGAAAAAAGAAGAGGTTCTGTGTGATATTCTATCACAAATTCTCCATCGCACTTTAAACCGATTTAATAGTTAGGGTATTTGACATTTCATGTAACGATATGTGATGCTGAAATTAAAACACTTGACAATGGCATTCTGATGTTATTTCACATTTGACGATTTTTTATTTTCGGTACCGAAATTATGGTTTTTGCTAAAAATTACCCATAAAAGTCAAGACAATTTGTGCACATTCTTCTAATTTGCAATTATAGACGTAGCATTACTTGGGTCTGCTGTTGAGTTTCCGATGTTGTGTTTTATTAAAGAACAAAGAGTGTCCTACAATCCTTGACGTCATTAGGTCACTCGGTTTATTCAATAAGATGAGGCCATGTGTAAGTTTAATCAATAATATTTAAAGTTTATGTGATTGCGCAGTACTCTCTGTATATTGTAGAGTATTACCGCGGTCAGACTTTAAAGTTAATATAACAATTTTGATTAAAGTGAATGAAAAGAAGAAAAAAAAACAAGTTAAGCTGCACCGAATCGCATATTAAAGTTAAAAATAAAATTTACTCTAAACTCTAAGATTTAATTATTTATAATCAAGCTAATTTATTAAAAATTGCAAGTTGAATGAAGAACAATATGTTAAATCAATTTGGATTAGATTTTAATTAACAATTATAAATAAGTTACTAAATAAGTTACTAAACTACTTTTAAGTAATGGAGATAGATGTAATTATTGAAAGTAAGTTGTTCAGTCGTTATCTTGACTCAGGCAATTAATATGTTACAAATAATTAATTAATTAATTGTGTTACTTTCTTAGAAAAGGGATAGGTAGGATACGAATAGGTGGTGAAAGTAGAAGAAAAACTTTTCATGTGACAACACTGTAATTGCGCGTTATGTTTATTAATAGTACAGTATTGCAGCGCCTCTGGTGGTGAGTAGGCGCATTGATCAAAGCTTGATTTTATAGGCCTTTATTTTAATTATTTTACTTTGGTGGCGTTTTTAAATGTTATACCACCAAAGGAGGGCGCTGTGATAAATAGTAGTTATGATAGGATAGAAAAACTTAATAATTATCAGAAACTGATGTTGTTTGAGTGGCAGCAGCTGGGAATCAAACCCAGGCCACAAATACCAACTCATGCTTAATGATTAAACGCTACATCAGCCTCAACTTTGACCTCAAATCTGAATATTGTTTAATATAATAATATTTCCAACATTAGGCAAAAACCTAAGGTGCAGGAAAATGTTTATCATTTTTAAAATCAAATCAAAAACCGATCTTCACAAAATTCGGTATATCGATTTGTATATACATTAAGCGTCAATATAAAGTTATCAGATATTGTTAAAAATAAACTTGGCAATTATTTGCCGAAAAATATGTAACCATTAAATAAAATATATTCGAACTCGTTTATTTATTTAGAAAACTTTGTTTATTTCGGGCAAGACACAATAAATATTTAATTTTATTTTATTTGCTACTATTTGATCTTGCAAAATGCTTGTGAGAGTAAACAACGTCAAACAAATTTGTGCTAAAATAAGTAGTCACGATTTTTTGAGCAAATATTTGACCCTAGCTTAAGATTTCATATTGCTTTCGTATGCTTATTTATGGCTGCCATAAACATAAATCGCATTTTTTGCACTCGTATCAGAATTATGTTCTAGAAAGGTGAAGAAACGAAAGACTACATGTCATTGTTACTTTTGATAGGATTTGTTTATTATTTAGAATATTTGTATAAATACATACATATGTACATATGTATGTATTTCTGTGTATGTACGTATGTATGTATGTTTAAATGTACTTGCATGTGTGTTTGTTTTACATACAAATTTAAACAGTTTAAACTATTTTATTTAGAGTTGGTAGATGCGTGCGAATACGCGTGTATGAGTGTATATTTGCGAATATGGTGGCATTATATGCCAATCGTGAAAATTATGTTGCGGTTAAATGGGTTAATATGTGAGTGCATAAAAGTGGTTTCGTTTTAAATATGTTGCGGTTACCACTACTCTGAAATGAAATGTTATTAAATTGAAATAGGGTGCATCTGTGAACCGTTTGACACATTTTACGACTGCTATTTTGCAAATATGTACACACACACACATCAAAGCTACATATGTATGTATGTATGTAAATATAGAAATATTCATACACAGTATGTGTGTATGTGTGTGTGGTTGGGTCCGTTTTTGTTGGTTTATTTTGTGGTTTCACATTAAATTGCTGGCCATAAAATGATGTGTTATGTGTCATTTAATAAGGTTTCTTTACATGTCATTAGAAAATTAAATTTCAGTTTTTATGAACATTTTAATAATTTATTAATGGGTTTTATGGTTTTGATTTACTACGTTAAATGAATTTTACAAAAGTTATTTATTACATCAAGTAGCAAAATATGCAAAATTAATAAATATTATCTATCTAATAAAATATCGTACATATTTTATTTTAATATTTTTGCAAGTTTTAAAATATGCATGTGAAGTAAGTATTTTAGATTTCCAATTCAAATGCAATTACATACATACATAATTTGAAAATAATGAAATTACTATGTACTTGACCCAGCTTCAGTTTATATTATGCAAGTACATAAATACATATAAATACATTAGAGTGCTTCAAGATTGTGTGGAAGAAAAAAATTGCCTACCTACAGGCCGTTCATCCCAAAATTCGCAGTATTTTTCATGGGTTTTAAAGTGTGGGAACATTTTGGCTCAAAGCCGATTTTTATTTTTAATATCTTATTAGAACGTTAATTTCGTACACATTTCGATTCATTCACATTAAAATGCAAAAATAATTATTGAATGGCAAAAACTGAAAAATGCATATTTTGTCTTTGTAAATGCACCTCTAAACTTTAGTGTCGATGCTGAGACAGCGAACGTTATCCTATCATCCTAGTATTTTTCAGAACGTGTTTCTTCAATCCATAGAACAATTCTAGGGGTAAAAATGCGCAATTTTATTTGAAGCCCTCTAATATACTGACATTTTTTAATTGCAGTCTTTCTCAGTTTAAAAATGTTTTTCATATTTATGCTTATCAACATTTGCAATTAACAATCTCTTTGCGATAATTCCCACATGAATAGTCAAAGGAATAATTTTGGGTTTTGCACTAATGTGTAAATTTTTGAGCTTGTGTGTGTGTGTCAAATTGTAGTCTAATCGAGAAGACGAAAAAGAATTCCTGTCAGTTCAATTTTCTTCTGAATCCTTTGAGGTTTGTTGTCAACAATGCAAGTTGCAAGTTGTCGAATGTCTAAAGTTTTACTGTCGATTGTTGCTTACTTATTGAATGTTGCACGCAAACCGACCAACGACAAACAATTTCGAAAAACATTTTCTGAAAGATGTAAATGAAAGAAAAATGTTTAAGAAGAAAAAATAAAACAACAAAAAAAAAAAAGAACACATCAAAGTATAAAAACCCAAAGAGAATGTGACAATACCCATTACGCAGCATTATTTGTCATCTGCACTTACAGAAAACTCATGTTTTCAAATGAAAAACAAAAAATCTAAAAAAAAAAAATTAGAAAAATAAAACTTATTCTTCATACCACAAATGTTGTATTGTAGCAGTACTTACATACATACATATGTATGTACTTACATTTGAATGTGTGTCTACGGAATTTGCAATAATACTTTTTTGTTGCAACAAGAGTCACAAGAAGAAAATAAAGTGTCATAAGTTTTCTTGCTTTCTGTCTTTTCTAGTTTTTTTTTATTTTATTGTATTTTAAGGGCTTTCCAATATTTATGTTGTTGCTGTTGCACAAAATTGAATTTTATTATAAGGAAAAGCCAACGAAAAAGAAAACTAAAAACAAAAAAAAAAAAAAAAACATATTAAATATTTAATGAGTACGTACTCGTTTACGCCCACAAACATACAGATGCAATTCTTTTATTTTCTTTCTCCTTTTACATTCATCTCTAACTATATACATACAACAACAATTGCAACAATTTAATAAATGAAATATATTTGTCTCTAGAAACTTGTTACAAGACTATTTAAACGTTTTTCATACTTTTTATAATTTTTTTTTCGAATTTTTGGAATTTCGTTGGTAGACATGAAACGATGTCATAAAATTTTAATCTGTACGCAATGTGTCAGCCAGTCATTCAGTCACTCAGGGAGGCAGCCAGTTTGGAAAATGAAAATGATGCGTACATTTGTAAAAGTATGTGTCAAATTACATAAAGCTATTTTCGCAAATACACACATACATACATACAAGGTGTTGGACAAATTATGACTTTCTTATTTTTTAGCAAATGTTATATAAGGAGAGGTTTTTATTAAATCTCTAAAATAATTTGAGATACCTATGTTCATATACTAACACAGCAATTTCAAACGTTTACAGTTGAGAAAGGCTTTGCTTTCAAATCAAATCTTGATTTGCTATTATTTAACAGCAGATACCAGTCAAATTAAAGATGAACACAACTTTAAGGAATAAGTTTTAACTTCTATTGTATTTCATAGCCAAAAAAATATAATCTGTTTGAAATATGTGTCAAAGCACGCACAACAAGGGTAAGAAAAATATTTTTAATGAATAGAGACACATGTTGAAAAGAGCAAAATCTTTTGTTCAATTCCAAAACGCTAAAATAAAATTCACTTAAACATATTGCAAATAAGAACGATTATATATATAGTGTTTTTCATCCCAGATTCATAATGGCAATCAAACTAATGATCTATCGTATCGAAAAATGATTTCGATATCGAAATTATGATAAAATGTACTAAATTTCTTGCTCGAAATCGTATGCCATAATCTCAAATAAGAAAATTACGATCAATTTTACTCGATATCAAATGCGGTACTTTGGCCCCTGCTTTAGATTTTTGAAAATACTTGATAACATAAACCTAAAAGAATTCGAAAAATATTAATATTGAAACACGTCAAAATGTTTTTGGTAAAATATTAAATTTAAAATTTCCGACGAATCATAATCTTAAACGAAATACTGTTTTTTTATTTAATATTTCAGATGGCTCAATGTTTAATCAGATTTGATTAAATAAATAAAAATATATTAAAAAAAATAAATTTTTCTTTGAACAAAATGTTTTTTTTTTCCAAAAAATAAGTAAAAATGTTACACCGTTGGCTTAGTGAGGAAATTTCAGAAAACGTGTACTTAGAGCATAGTCCACGTTTTATTAAATTTTTAATACAAAACTTAAAACACGTTTACAAGTTTTACAGTTCTTATTCATTTTGTTCAAACTTGACCATTTCAAAATTTCACATTAAAATTGAATAAGTAATAAATCTGCACGGACAGATTTCAAATCGATTTAGAACAAAGGATTTTAATGGCTTTTGTATCATCTGCGAAAGACAATAAGCTAACGACATGAGTTGTGCCTATTTTTTGCGTAGAAATCTAAAACTACTTACTGGAACTTTAACTTTAAGTTAAAAATCATAAACTATATTCCAGATAGTTTTTTGTGCATAATCTCGAACTGTTGTACTATTCTACTCCTTTAATGCTCTGAACTTGAATAGTAAGTACTTGGGGATGTGAATGACATATGAAACTCTGTTGTCAGATGTCAAATCACTGGAAATAAGACGAGATAAGACCACATATGTTAAGTCTTAATATAAAACTTAATGCAACAAGAGCATAAACATGCATATTTATTTAAGCAAGTTGTATGTGACAACTCGAAATATCTACATACAAAATATTCGTTAATATTATCTTGGCCTTAGCAGTTCTAGATATTCTCATTCACTTGTTTTTGTAAGAGTTCGCAATAAAACAAATTTATAATGGTTTTATCACTTGTTAATTAAATGCAATTTAACGAATGTGTCTGTTAGGATTTTTTTAATTTTAACTAAATAAATCTGACATTTTGTTGTCAATCTAGTATTTGTTTTTTTTTGGCTATTTTTTTTATTACTTTAATTACTGCTGCTGTTCATGTAGCGCAGACACTGTGAAATCAGGTTACTGCGTTAAGAGTGCGGTATTGCTATGTTTGTTGAGGTTGAACATTGGAAAGCACTGTTTAACTAAACTGCCCACTTGCATTCGTGAATTCGAGTAACTTTCAGTTTCTATCTGGCTGATAATGTTTTATTTTAACCCTTATGGCCGTGGAAGACTGAGCCAAACAATTACTTATAATATCGTTAAAACAATACATTTGTTAAGTGAAATCTCATAAAACCAGATATGCAACAAATGACAGTTGTTAAGATAGTATATCATATGGAACCGTATGGTTCTACATTCTTAAGAAATATTTATCTGGTGAATTTCACGTCAAGTGACCCAATTTTAAAAATCGATGTCTTCTGATTTGGATGCCAAATATTGAAAAATCCTATTCTTGAGCTAAAAAATAATTTTTTTGATAGATATCCCACTCGCATCCCATTAAGCGATTATAAAGGCTTTAAAGTAAAATGTATAAGCTTTATTTTGAGAAAAAAGAGCCCAAATTGAAAAAGAATTTTTTAATTTTTTTTTAATTA
The DNA here is from genome assembly GCA_916048285.2 of Bellardia pandia. NCBI lineage: Eukaryota > Metazoa > Arthropoda > Insecta > Diptera > Calliphoridae > Bellardia > Bellardia pandia. The sequence goes on from OU696533.1 coordinate 70,392,783, forward strand.
AAAAAAAAATACTTTTGGAATGATTAAAGAAATAGCTATCTAACGTCCTTTGGGCAATTTTTGATAGGACCAATAGGTGAAAAATTACACTCATTTTAAAAAAAACCCTGTATGATCAAAATGGACCAAAACGTCCAACTTTGACCCCCTCTAACTCCGGCAGTTCTTGACTGTCTCTGGCCTACTATCCAATAGTACTAACCTTGGTGCAAATTTCATCCAAATCGGAAGACATCGATTTTTAAAATTGGGTCACTTGACGTGAAATTCACCATACGTAAGTAATATTTGTCAGGAAATTAATTCATACCTTGTTTATTACGTTTGAAAATTATATTCGTGATCCGGCTTTCATTGTTAATGTACAAAATGTAACAACATAACTCAAAACTCGAAATCGTATCCGAAATATTATTATACCTTCATCCCCGAAATTTCATTTGAATTTATATAAGGAAATGGCGGTTTCATAAAGATTAATTTTTATCAAAAATTTCGTTCTTGCTGTCTGATCTTAAGTGGTTAAGACTTTATTTTTCAATATTATAGATGGAATCGAGGTGAAAATAAAGGCAAGGTAGCTTTTTTTCCTTAATTTTCAAGACAAAAATATCGATTTTGTGAAGTATTTGACATTTTTAACGTAATGTTAGTTTTGATAAACCTCTCGAGGGAATCGTAATCTTCATAGTTTATATTGGGTTTAGGTATTTTTCTTCATTCCCAGATTCTCAGTTACCAGTTCATGATCTCATTTCTATAAATTATATTGTTTTACCGTCGATATTTCTATTTGTTCGCCTTTATGATTCCTGATTGTTAAAACAGCAATTATTTAGGCAAAATTAGTTGTTATGATTAATGCGTACAAAAGATTACAAAAGGCTGAACATTTTCTATAAAAGAACAGTTAATTTAGCAATTGTTTTTGTTGATTTGAAAACGATAAAAATATTTTGTGTTCGTACAAACCATTAACGATTAAAGTGTTTCACCTTCTTTTAAAAATATGACCATTTTGTATATTTTCTATTACCATAGTATTCAAATCAGCTTATTCATCTATCTATATTTCTCTGTGACTCAAACGTATTAGTTTGACTTCCTAAAAATTACTTTGTAAGTGAGTTACTAGACATATCTATAGAACTGTGACTCCATAGGTTTGAATCTCAGTTGACACCATGTCCGAGTTATTTATTTTACTTCTTGAGACATTCTCGCAATGTCTCAATTTAAATACCAACAAAGTTTAACACCTATATGTATATTTGTGTAACCAGGGGCCAAATTACCGCATTCGATATCGGGTAAAATTGATCGTAATTTTATTATTTGAGATTATGGCATTCGGTATCGAGCAAGAAATTTAGTACATTTTCTTATAATTTCGCTATCGAAATCATTTTTCGATACGATAGCTCATTCGATCACGAATGCGGTAATTTGGCCCCAGAATGGGTTAAAACTAAAAACATTTTCTAGCAACACCGACCGAAGAGTGTTGCTTATTATTTATTACATACTTTTTTGCTCAATTTAAATTTTGGTTTTTGTATCTTACATTTTATTTTATCTGTTTTGAATGAGTTTAGCAATTTTTATATTTGATTTTTGTTTTGTGGTTTTTTTTTGTGGTGTCCACAATTCTTTTACGGTTTTTTTGTGGGGCGTGTAGGCTGCCAATTTATATATAGTTGCTGTTGTTTACTGCGACTAAGACTGCTGCTAACACTATTGCTGCAGCAAGTTGTTATCTGTTTATTATATCTCTGTATTAGTGTTGCGAGTGTATGTATGTTTATATGTGTGTAGTGTTGGTTTTACTTCCCAGCAAGCCATATGAGTCCGAAAAGAGTCTTTTCTGACACCTTTTTCGGAGCGTTAACGCTCTTTATGAGCCCAAAAACAATCATAATTGCTCCGAAAACCTTCAGAAAATAGGGTCATTACATTCGAAAATGGTCCGTCAGAAAGAGCTCTTAGATAATGTCAGAAAAGAATCTTTTATGAGGGTTCTGTGTAATCTTGTTTTTATCATTCTTGTGTGGTACAGCTATGTTTTTTTTTTTTGTTCAAAGCACAAATAACAGGACAACAACGCTTTGGTACACACATAATTAAGTCGAATTTCTAAGTCATACTGAGACTCAGGACAGTAAGCAAATTTTTCTTTCGCTCCGAAAATACTCTTTAGTTGAACTCTTTTCTGACTCCTTTTTCGGAGCGCTCCGAAAATGCTCTTTTGTTGGACTCTTTTCTGACTCCTTTTTCGGAGCGCTCCTAGAATGGTATGCTAGGTTATACAAGTTTTATTAAATTATCTCTGGCTGTTATTTTTACACTTTGAAATCGAACTGAATGGAACAAGTAAAACCAGCACCAACTTGAGCACCTCCTACATGCCATGTTTTCTTTTGACACTGTTTATAGGAACTGTGAGCGTTATTGTTATTGTTGCTGTCGGTTGTTTTATGTTGCTGTTCAAATTTAAGCAACATTTTATATGTGTTCAAGTGGTTGTTGTTGTTGTTGTTGGTTGGAGTCTATAAATTTACTCATATCGTTGTTTTTTGTTGCTGCTGTTTCTTTCGATACATTTTATGGAGTTAGTGATTTTGATTTGTACCAGTGTGTGTGTGCGTGTGTGTGTTAACAACAAGTGTTTTTTTTTTTTGTGTAGGTTGCAATTTTGTCCAAAAGACAGATAAAAAACACAACCAAAAACACTTTACGCAATTTGTCTCCGAAAATAAAAGACAACAATAACAACACCAGCAGCATACAATAAAATTTCTTTTAAAAAAATTAATATTTATTAATGAAGCTTGTTTTGGACTCGCTTTAAGTTTATCAAGTCAAAGGAGATGCATTAATTTTATTGGTCTGGTTTGTCACTGTTGTTATTATTATTTTTTTCTTTCTTTATTTTGTTCTTCTTAATGTCCTGTTGTAGTTGTTTTTGACTGGTTTATTGTCACTTCACAGTGCTTCACAATCTTTTTCTTATTTTAAGATACTTTTTTCTAAATTGTTTGATCATCTAGAAATATCCGTCCATAAACCTCAGCTGTACATAGAATATCTGAATAAATTTATCATTAATAATTAATCATTACAAAGTTCGCTTATAAATAGGAACTTAGTAATATGTAACTTATAATTATTAAATCTAAGATTTATAAAAATTATTCATTATTTGTTTTCTTCAGTATTAGCGGGGTCAAGGTGTATGAATATATTGGCCAATTCAATTTACCTCTGCTAGATATACCATACCTTTAGATCAGTGTCGGGCACACACATACTCACTCATATGTGCTAGTGTTGGAAGCAGCAAAAAACGAACGACCGACAATAATTGTAGACTCAAATAATTTTTCAGTTGCTAAAATTAAAGACATTTTTGGATTTTAGTATTTTTATTTAATTTGCAAAATTAAATTATAATTTATTTAATTATACATATTTATTTACATATATTATTTTATTATATATTATTATTTGTATATATTTTCTTTCGTTGTTAATTAGTTTATCATTAAATTTTAATAATAATAATTAACAACGAAAGAAAATATATACAAATAATATTAAATGTATAATTAAATTTTTTTGACTTACAATGCGATGACAAATCAAGCATTGTGCATCGCCATCCATGTTTTCTATAAAAAAAAATCATTTTCCCATTCTTCAGTAAACATTTTGCTTTGAGTGTACTCAAAAAAATGCGCAGCGAGATGAGACAAGTTATAGTATACGTGTGTCAACGTCGCGCACGCAGAATTTTGTTCATATACACGCGTGTATAGCATTTAAAAAAAAACGCCCTCCACTGCTTTAGATCGTTCATGCAGAATGCCCATTGATGTCACGTCTGCACTAATCTACACTGATTTCGATGATAAGATTCCATCATTAAGTCTTGCTGTGCAATCGTGTAACTTGCCATGATGATTTGGCATCAGTGAATATCGAATAAAGTAAAAACAAAAATCGACATATCGTGACTTTGGAAATTTCTGATAAATCTAGTAATTCTTTATTTTATGATATTAGAACAAAGAAAGTTCTTAGCTTTCGATTTTTTTTTCTGAAATTCGAGGCATACATTTTTTAATAAAAGTTTGATAACTCCTGATTTAGATTAACAAGTAGTGCGAGTTAATAAAAAATGACTTTGTCATTCTTTAAAAAAAAAAAACATTGCTGTTGTTGTTGTTGTTTTTAGTGTTGTTATTATTTATAAATAATTGCCAACAAAGGTTAAAAGGCATTTAATGAGATTATTATTAACACAAGAGTTAAAGCAGAACGAACATGACTAATAAATCGTAACAATTGAATTATTTTTGTTTTCTTGGATTTTTGTTATTTCTTTATGTCTCTTATGTTGGCAATAAATCTTTCTTGCGAAGCAAAGTTTTGATTTAATTTGTTGTTTTTGGAGAACTCAGCAAATAATGAACATACTTCCATAATTTATTTAATTGGATGCTGTCGAAATTTTGGATATTTATATTTAGTTTCAATTCGATTGTAGTAAATAAGGAGTGTGCATGAACACATTTGTGCGTAAATCTGACCCGTTTTATTAATGAATCTAGATTATTTTTTTTAAGTTTTAATACAAATTTGAAAAAAACAGTTTCAGAATGTCTCCATATTCTCCGTAAGTTGTCCATACTTCTTTGAATTTTCAACTGATCACTAAGCCGGAATCGGGGTTCATTCCGAAAGAATGATAAGAGGTTGCAGTGCTATTTATTCCTACAGCAGGCAATGTTAACTATTCTCCTCACGACGTTTATCTCATACCCAATACGCAAATCACTAGAAAACAGTCTTACATGACGTTGTCGATACTATCTGTAAAACACTTAACAGAATTAAGTATATTGTGGCCCAAACTGGGTTGATAATGTGCTGAATAACTGTGCTATTAATTTTTAATTAGGCGGGAAAATTGTGAATAAGAAATTAAGAAAGGGTTTTACGAGTATATTCACTAGGACAAGTAGCTGCTGTTAACCCAGTGACGACAGAATTGCCAGTTTTTATCAAAATATTTAAAATCTCGAAATTTATTAATTTAAATCAGCCTGTTTTTGTTACAATCTTCGAATACCCATAGGAGATGGTTAACCTTCAATTTCTGAACATTGGCATAACGCGATCGAGACAGCCGCTAGAGCATTAACGGGACGCACATATGTCACATATGGCACACATTTATTTGACGTTCTTTAATCTTGCAAGTGTTTTGAAAGAAAGCGACATTTATAACCCCTTCGTTGTGGTATCGAATGATTGATAAAGGGACAGAACTTGTAATAGAACTTATAAATAATAGTTTTGATGAGTATAGAAAACGCTGTTGGCATGGTAAACACACCATTTCTAACTGACAATTTATATAATTTTCTCTCTAAGTTACAGACATAATTTTGTACAAATCAATATAATTTTCCATGCAATTTCAGTAATTGCTTTACAAAAAATTTAATGAAGGCTAACTCTCGTCAATTTAAAAAGATAAAAAGAAACGAATTTCAGCAGAAATTTTTTTCATCATCAACATTTTTAAACATTACACTAATCATAGACACTAATCATTTCCACTCTTAACAACAAAAAATGTTAAACTGTTTCGAACTGAAATTAAGTTGTAAGAATGAATAATACATATATTTATAAGTATAAGTATAATATAATATTGTTTTAATGAATTTATTCTTCTTCAATCAATATAAAAATTATGCCTTTTATGGAATAAATATTCTTAAATTTCTAAAATAAATTTCTCTTTTTATGTCTTCTTTGCAATAAATATTTACTTGTGGCATTTGCCAACAATGAAAAACAAATCTTTTTCCAACTGTTCTATATAATCATGATGTACCAATTAGTACATAGATGAAAAATTAGGCTTCCTAACAATATTCAATCAATATGTGTAAACAAGAAATAATTCTATGAATCAATAACAATATGTATACGAAATTTATTTTAATATGTAGTACATATGTATGCATACAAGTTAGTATGTATATAAAATATGCCATATCAACAACAACAACAACAAGAAAAAACTGCAAATACAAACACGCTGATAAAAATAGGAGACGTGGAGCTACTACTTTCCTTGCAACCATGAATTAAGCATAAAAAAGATGATGATGTTGAAGAAAAAGAAAAAGAAAAGCCAAAAATACATACAAGATGTATGTTTACATATGTGTGAGTGCACACACCGACTAACAACAAGATTATTGCTACCAGCATATGCTATGTATGCATGTATTTTTAATAGATACACACTCGTATACATATTGCACATTCTTATTGTATAAAATGTATGGCATGGAAAATAGACAACAATGAAGTTATTGATTCCACATGAATGGCAAACTGTACCAATTGTAATTCTATTTAAACTTCCTACATGAACATGCCTCTGATTACCTTTCTTTCGTTGCAGCTTTCATTGTATTACATATTCTACAGATATTCCAAAACTTTTGCATATTACCTTTAAAAAAAATTACATACGTGACCTAGTCTGCAGTTGTCTAAATCCTAAAATTCATTTTGTTAAAGTTAATGGTTTTTGTGAAACAGAATTAAAATATCTCTTTTTTCTAATATCTTGCTTTTCCAATAATAAAAACAACTTCAAATAAATAGCCAGCGTTTCTAATTAAGTAAATTGCAAGGACTTGATTGAATGATTAATTCCTTAACCCATCTTGTACCACTACTCGAAATCGTTTACATTTCTTTACAAATGTTGGTATATGGGTCTTAACAACCTCCTGATTACTAAAACTGAAAATGAAAAAAATCGCAACGTTAGCTAATAACATGCAAATCACATTTTTGGTATTAATAATTATTATATTTAATTTTTCGTTAAAATTAAGGTAAAACAACTTATTTTTTTGCATTTAAGTTTAGAATGTGGTTTTTTATTATTACGAAAATCTAATTTAAATTGTTATGATATTTATTAAAGCACTTTGGATGCAATGTGACATTACATTTTTTGCATTGATAAACACTTTGCGAATGACATTCATTGCATCTCTTTCGTTTTCCGTCTGGAATTTTCCAAATAATATGTTCACGTATATTATTACTTTGAGGTAAATTATTTGAGTTCTCTATTTTATTAAGCTCAATATCCTGAATCGGCTCTATATCAGGGTTTTCTTGAAAAAGAAGCAATTTGGTAGCTATCTCAGCTTAAAAATATATTTGTGATAGTCGTTTGGTTCCTTTGTTCAAGACAGTAGTCGTATTCATGTTTGCTGAGAGATCGACCTGTAGCAAGGATATTATTTGCTCCTTTTAGACGGTTGGATCGTACTATTCCAGTTGCTCGAAATTTTCTTTTCCTAAGTAAGCAGAACAAGTAATGCGACGAAAAAAAATTGTCGGAATATATCGCATTATTGCAGTTTATTTGATGAAATAAAAGAAAACATAATAAAATGAGAAAAGTTCTCTCGAATAAACAGCGAGCTTAGAAGAAAAAAAGAAAAAAGTGTTTTGCATGAACAACACTGATTTTTGGAAGATTATACTGAATTAATGGGATTATACACATTTTCATTTGTTGCTGTTTGATAAAAGTTTTTTAATGCTTTCTGAAGCTAAATTAAAAAGCAGAAAAAAACCATTTTTTATTTAAATATGCATAATGTTGTTTTTTAAAAAAACATTTTTTGGACTGTTTTGAAAACTTTTTAATATTAATATATAAAATCAGGTGTTTCATTTTTGAAATGAGAGTTGCATAGAAAAGTCCGTAAATTAATGAAAGAAAAACTAAATCATTCAAATCAAAAATTTTAAACCATTTTTATATGCATCTAAACATGGTGTTGCGAAAACGCAACGGCGGTACAAAATGGGTTAATACCCAACCAATAAAATTAATTTTATTTATTGAATTTTTAATGAAATAGTCTAGGCAGTCCAAACGCCTGTATAAGCGTTTTAAGAAATTAATTTTACATAATTGGTTCATCTCCATTATATCTTCTAATTTAATATACATATGTATGTAGATAGATACAAACACAATTTTAACACAAATACAAATAAGTAATAAAAAAGAAAATTTTATGATAATAATTATGTTTAAATAAATTTTTCATAAAACTTATAACGATCCTTTTATATTAAACATTATTTATATTTTATATTTTTGTTTTTATACAAAAAGCATAACCTTAAATAATAGCTGCCCATTCTTACATTATACACGCATGTACATACGTTCGATTTAAATAATTTGAAAACTTGTTAAAGTTTCCTAAGTAAATATTATTTAAAAAAAACTCTTATATGAAACACATCCTTAAAGAAATAATTCTATTTATATTGTAGGTACTATACACACAGTTTTTTAAACATAAACATAATTTTTAAAAATAAAAAAAAGAGAGAAACTAAAAGAAAAGGCATAAAAGCAATAACTTCCAATTGATTACATTACTTAAAAAAATGACTCTTCTCCGACACACATACATACATACGTATGTACATATTGTATCCCAGCATACCATTCTAGGAGCGCTCCGAAAAAGGAGTCAGAAAAGAGTCCAACAAAAGAGCATTTTCGGAGCGCTCCGAAAAAGGAGTCAGAAAAGAGTCTAACTAAAGAGCATTTTCGGAGCGAAAGAAAAATTTGCTTGTTACTGTCCTGAGTCGACACGCAGTATGACTCAGAAATTCCACTTAATTATGTGTGTACCAAAGCGTTGTTCTCCTGCTGTTTGTGCTTTGAACAAAAAAAAAACATAGCTGTACCACACAAGAATGATAAAAACAAGATTACACAGAGCCCAAGAAAAACCTCATAAAAGCCTCTTTTCTGACATTATCTAAGAGCTCTTTAAGAGCCCAAAAAAACCCTCATAAAAGACTCTTTTCTGACATTATCTAAGAGCTCTTTCTGACGGACCATTTTCGAATGTAATGACCCTCTTTTCTGAAGGTTTTCGGAGCAATTATGATTGTTTTTTGGGCTCATAAAGAGCGTTAACGCTCCGAAAAAGGTGTCAGAAAAGACTCTTTTCGGACTCATATGGTTTGCTGGGATATATGAATACATACATATGTATCTACGTACATATATTACAAACCTTATAAAAAATTCATAAATTTAAATTTAAGGCAGTGGGCCAAAAATATTCACACACACAACAACTTACATACTGACAAACACCCTTGCCAAATAACTCCCCTTAAAGTAGGTACATACGTACTGTGAACAGTATATTATTTTCTAGGCAAATTTTATAAAATCTATAAAAAAAAAGTACCAAACCCCTGACTTATATTCTAGCAAATTACATACATAGCCACACACACGCTTAGAAAAATATGCGAAAAAGAAAACAAACAAAAAAATGAATGAATGAATGGATGTGTCGATGAAATGAAAAGAAAAGCAAATTTGTGAAATGAAGTTGTTAAGTAGTGCTTTAGCAGGAAAAATTGAGAAACTAAAAGTAAATGTTGTGAAAAAAACAGAAAAAAACATTAAAAGGAATAAAATTTCATTTTGCTGGAACTGGAGTGAGTGGTTTATCTGCATACATACTTATTGGCACAAAATCATATATTTATAAAGGAAATTTTCCAAGAGATAGAAAGCTAAAAGTACGAGTATGTACATATGTACAACAGCAGCAAAGTAAAGTTCTTTGAAAAGGCAATGAAAAGCAACGGCAAGTGTACAACCCCAACCATCTTGATGTGAATTTATATAATACTTTACAATTCATTGCAAACTGATAGAAGAAAATCAATCAAAAACATTTTCCATTTTTTTTATTTGTTGGTCTTTTTACTTATTCATGCTTTTATTCAAACAATTATCATTGGTTTGTATCATCAATATCAAAACTAAACTAAACTAAACTTGGCCAACTAAGACGTCATTGTCGTCGTCATCATCATCATCATCCATTTCAGTCACTCGAAATATGGAAATTTGATTCAACCACAGCTATACTGCACTCATCCAAAATGTTTGCTTTGCAGACTAAAGACGAAAATTTATGTGTGTATGAATGTTATATATTAATATTAAAACTTTTTCCACTGGAAAATAATGAATTTGTCAAAATTTTAATGGCTGATATTTACAATGACAGTCTATGCTTAACACCCTCTTAATCCAACACTAGCACAGACATTTCTACATATTCGGCTATAAATTTGCCAAATAAAATCAATATCAATCGTAATATTTATAAGGACATATAAATTCTGTTTCATTTTATATAACGCAAAGATGTTTCGGATTTGAGCTGTATATTTTTTATGTCAGTTCGTGTTAATGTAGGAGCTTTCCAATTTAAAACAAATACAAAAGGTTTTCAAGCACATAAAATAGCTTGGCTAAAACAGATGATAATACGGCACTCTACACATGATGGTAGAGGCAGTTGCAGTATTCAAGCCATGCGAATCATCTGCATGGAAGTTCAATGACAGAAGGATATTAGGATAACCCAAAGAAAATATGTATATGCGACTTCAACTAAAAGGAAAATTGCTTTATTTTTAAACAGAAGCTTGTAAATTAAGTTATAGGAACAATTTTCGAATATACATATTTTTTTCAAACACAGAAAGCTGTAGGTTTGTTGTACTGTAACAGATAATTGTTGGTAAAAGTGTGAAGGTGACACGAAATTTAAATATGATTCATATAGAATTTCATTTTCAAATATTGATAAAAGTGAATCTTTTTATTTAAAATTTTTATTTTCATATTGTTTTTTTTTTGTTTTCAAATTTTTTTAGTTTGTAATGATTTAGTTCTTTCCCAGTCGGATTTTTATGAACTAGTTGAAAATAAAATTGACTATTGGCTTACTCATAACTGGTGTATGAATAAAAAAATTTTAAAATTATAGTAAAAAAGAAAACATTGAAATAATTTTCAAACAATTTGTGAAAATATAATAAAATAAAAATTAAAATAATTTTTAAATATTTTCTGTATTAAATAGTGTCTATTAAATAAAAACTGATATTAAATTGTGTAATAATTAACATTAAAATCGCGAAATTGCAACGTAAGTTATATTTAAATAAGTTTTAAGTTAAAATTAATTATCAATTACTTCAAGATTTTTAAATATGAGGGGTGGAAGTAAAAGAAATTTAAGAAGAGTACTAACAAAAGAAAAGGCTATTTACTTGCAAAAATTTATTGGGAATCCTAGTCAGGATGAAAGTAAAACGAGTAATGCAAGATTGATCACAGGACATAGTGCGTCAGGACAAGAAGACATTATAATGGAAGAAGGCATTGAAAGAGTTAATTATGAGGAGAAACAAGAAGAAGAGTGCAAAGAAGGGAAGACTTTAAGTGAAAAGCTAGGTGTTTGGTATTATAAAAATCCTCCAAGTCGAGACAGTTTTGAGGAACTATTATAAATACTTAGGTAAGAAAATCCAGGTTATGTCATAGGAAGGCGTTTTAAAGTACTTGGGAGTTTTTTTACTGAACCGTTTAATTCACTATCATTTCTAGGAACATGTGTAGTTGATCAGAATGATTTAGATGAGCCTAAAAATTTTGAAGTAAAAGATATAGAATCCAAATTGGCAGGATTTCCACAAGATCAAAAATTAATTTTATTTCCTATTTTGCATGGATGCATTTAATTACCAGTATATTTAACAAAAAACAAAATCCAAGCTCCTAAAAGACTACATAAAATGGAAAACAAGAATTTAACAATTAAGAGACACCAATTTGATGAAAATTTAATCCCACATGGTAAGTAATTAAAATATACATACAGTCTTATTCAGAAAAAATTAAAATAGCCTTCAAATGTACTTTAAGAAAACTTTGTATGAACATTTTGTCTAAAAGCACACTTTAAACCTACTTTATTTTTTATGAATACGGCAGATAGACATTAAATTAATAAGTTAAAAATGTGTTTTATTTCAAAGATAATCCAAAAACATCAGAATGTTGTCAAGTCTGGAAAAACCGGTATGAAGAAAAATTGTACCAATTAACAGGTATGTGGATAAGAAATACATTCTATGTAATTATATTCACGTTAACTTTAAAATTTTGTATTTAAAATTTTCAGAATCCGTTAAACAACTAAAAAGTTCCATTGAGGAGTTGACAGGTGCTAAAATATTTCCAAAGTTATTTAACAAATCTAATTTTTCATTACAAATATAGCCACTACCGTACAACAAAACACTGTTATAATGGAAGCACTTGCCACACAAAAGGTGTTGACAAAAAAATTTCTAGGGAAAGAGAAACTTGAGACAAATCTAAGAAAGATCTTCCCAATTCAGACAGCCGATGACTTAACAAATATTAATAACAATATAAATGAAATAAATCGTGCAGCTTATGTAAGTATTTTGTAAATATATCGCGATGGTTTTTATATAACTCAAATAAACTTTAGGTCCATTGTATGTCATCTCTATTAAAAGGAAAATTGCATAAATCGTTGACTGAAATTTTGTGTGTTAATTTAATAATTGCATCAAATATTGATGGTGTACATGGCAAAGTTTCACTCAAAAATTTTAAAAAGTTCTATGATGCTTTAATGGGTAAATAAAACATACATATGTATATTTTTTTATTTGCATTCATCAGTGATTATTTTTTGTATCATTTGACAGATTCAATTCGTGCCAACGGAGAAGAAAATGCCGAAAAAGGGATGAGATATGCTTTCAAATTGGTAAAAAAAACGTCACTTTCAAGCTATATGCGTTTGTAAAAAGAAGGAGGCTTTAGCAGATAACAATAATTAGCATTAATTAATAGAATTATACACTTTTGTATTTTAGAATGTAAAATAGATCAAAGACTTTTATATTATTTAATAATAAACTCATTTTGAAATTAGCAAACAAATGCATTTTTAAGTTATTGCGAAAATCAATTATAAGTTAGTCAATTCATAGCTAACTTATAGTGCACTTTTATGTATGCACCAGAAGCTAACTCATAATGAGGTAACTTCTGGTTAACTGAAAATGATGTATAGTAAGTGAGTACTGACTCGTTCCTAGGACATTACATAGAAAAACTGAATAGTATTTTACAAATAAAATGGTTAGCTTTTGAGTCACCTCTGACTGATTTGTGGTTAACCATGAGTTAGTTATAAGTTAACTCAAAATCCGACTGGGTTTATTCGACCTTTTTTCAATATTCTTCACTTTTAATATTTATATAAAACTTTTTTTATTTATTTATATATATGTATATAGCTTTTTCAGGGAAAATACAATTTTTGAATTATATATATATATATAAAAATGAATGTATGTATGTAACGTATGGACTCCAAAACGGCTGAGCCGATTTTGATGAAATTTTCGCAGCATGTTACTGTGACCCTGGAAGGAATAATATGTGAATGAAGTATATATGAAGTTTTGATTGTACAAACGGGGGTGGCACCGCCCATATAAACGCCATATTTTGGGCATTTTTTGACCTACGTCAATGATATGTGGTACATATGGTAGTGGAATACGAACCAGGAGAAAAGTGGGCAAGACTACGCCCTTTTTTAGGAAAATTAAAAATCATAGTATAGTCTTAACTACTGGACCGATCGTCATTAATTTTCACAATAGGATAAAAGGGACATGGCCCCGCCCACTGAAATGCATCGCTCATATGATGCGCTTCAGTATCCTATTATTTTTTCATATGAAGAAGATGGATATCACTTTGAAATGCGTCAAATCAATCAAGCAACCCGTAAAGCCGTTAATTATCCTGTTGAGTTCTTAAATTCACTCGATGTGCCAGGCTTTCCACCATATGTGCTACAACTTAAAATTGGAGTGACAGTGGAGTGGAGTGGAGTAATATCGATCACCACGGCTTTGCAATGGCACTCGACTTGCAGTAAACAAACTAAGAAATAATTTAGTAGAAGCGATCATTATAACAGGAAAATATAAAGGTACAGATGTACTTTTGCTACGGATTCCAATGCTACCAACAGATTTACCATTCGATTTTAAACAATTTTTTCCTGTTCGGTTAGCGTTTGCGATGACTGTTAACAAAGCTCAAGGTTAATATCCCGTGTATATGTGTATGCTCCTGATGGGCAAACTAAACCTAAAGCATATATAAATACGTTTTATTTTATAAGGAGAGGGGGGTGGAGTACCAAAGCACACCGGGTTTAGCTAGTAATAAAATAATTAAAGTATCAAAATGAAAATTTGTAACAGAAAATGAAAAGCTGACAATTATGATATAAATATGTATAAAAACTTGTTTGGAATAATAAGTGAAAAATTATATATGTATGTAATATTTTTAATTTTGAGCTACATTGTCTGTATCTGTTTTAAAATTAATTCTCTTTTCTATCGGTACATTAATAATCTGTAACATTTCTAACATAAATCGTCTTTTATAATAAGTTTCTGTATTTAATACAGTAGTTTTTTCAAAATCTGGATAATGAATGTTTTGTTAATTTCAATTTCATTTGAAATTAGTTCAGTTTTTTACAATTATTCTTAGGAAGTATTTTTTTTCTCACTATTTTTTAGATATAACATTTTAATAGTGTTCATATTTTTGAATAGTAGTCGTAATGTTTATTAGTGAAAACTTACACAGATCTAGTGTCATGTGTGGTTGTGATACCTATGCTTTAAATACACCATATATCCAAGTTAAATCGTCATATCGTGTAACCAACCTCTCGAAGGGGATCACTCAGAAATCATTAGTGTATTCGATGAACATGCCTCTTTTTTATTGTTACAGATTCTGGAAAATCTTTAATGTAAAAATTTTTCTACCAAGAATCCAGTTAACGTCGCTATTAATTTACGTAAATAGACTTTCGTTTGAAACGCAGTTCGCTTTGTTGGCACATTAGTGAATCGGCAGGTTTGTCTGAGATCATTACAAATGAGTTCTTTCTTCCATGTATAATTGGATAACCAATTAACGCCTCGATATCTCCTCAAGAAACCCCTACATTTATAGATAATTTTCGATGTCTTTGTTTTGTTTAATGGATTGTGCGGCTTTCGGTGTAGTCAAAATTCGGCTTGAGCTATACTACAGTGCTCTGGTAGTTTTAAGTATAAATTAAGCTGGGAAGAGCAAATGACACATCGAACTTTACTGCGTGATTTGTAACTGTCTATAAGAATGTTGATGTCATTCTCGTTATGTATATACTTTGATAACGTTCTATCCGGCAACTTTATCGGTCAACAGGTAAGGATTTGTCCATGTGCATTTCCATGCACCAGTGTCATGCAGCTGCATTACAATGTTACATTACTGAACTGTCCGGAGATAAACAACACAGTATTGTCCTTTACCATGATCACTATTATTCTTATTATACTTTCTGCTTCTCCTTCAAAGCCATATATCACAAAGCAGAACAGAATTGGATTATTAACATGCATGTAGCATGTATTATCGGATACCGAAATTTACCTCTGGATTTGTAAAATGTTGGATCTTATATGACAATAAATATGTAATTATTATTATCCAGTATTTATGCCCACTATTTTTATAAGAGATGTAAATTCCAAAAAAGCTACGATGCTCCAACTTTTGGCAATATTAACAATTTTCACCCACCAGCATTGACCGAGAATAATAATATTTTCCATTTTTCATTTTGAACGCCCCACAATTTTCATGTTTTAATTCTTACCAAAACCAAAAAGTATGTGGGAAAAATATTTTGTTTGTTGTATTTGTATGGCCACCTCTGCATACATAGTAAAATTGACATTTTATTACCATTGTCGTTGTATTTTATTGCCAATGGCTAGTGGAGCATTACAAATAAATTGAATTCTAATGCAAATTAAGGTGACAGGGAAAAAACATACATATACATACGTAGAAACAATATAAATGTATTGTTGAGGATATATACATACATACATAATATCTATACAAATAGAAACTGCTGAAATCTCCTGACAATGTATGTATGTATATAAAGATACCAGACATATAGACAGACACTGACACTGACACGGAGTGAAAGAGATAGACGAACGAACGGCCGGACGGACGGACGAGACAACTGAAACAGCTAGAACATGGTCATTTAGAAAAGTCCTTGTGACATAAACCACAAAATTAAGACATTTACAAATTGTATTGGAAGTAAAAGTTCAAATGTCCAAAGAACGTGTTGAGCAAAACTGTGATAGAAATAATCAATTTCTTAATACCGATGATACACATGCACTTTCACACAAACACCAAGAAATTTATATTTATGTCTTCATTTTCACATGTACATAATATACTCGTACATACACAAAAGTATCAAATGATTTGGATAATGCTGTAATTAACAATTAAAAGTAATAAAGGAAATAATTAAGATTAATTTTGATCACATAAAAATCATTTAGTAAATCTAGTTGATTTTTGCTCGCAAGAATTAATTGCTCACCATGTAATAGAATCTTAAATTTATAGAAATCTCTACTACAATAATTTTATACAAGTAGGGCATATTGTTGGAGTGGATTGATTAGTTGTACGATAATATTTAAAAAGGTACAATACAACACTAGAAAACCCATTCATATGCATAGTCATAAAATACGTATTAACTAAAACCATTGTCTGAACACAACAAACCTTTCGTCAATTGCTCACAAAGTACTAAAACGTTACAAAAACTTCTTAAGCTGTGACTTCTATATCTTTCTTAAGGTGTGACTTCTATAGTTGTGTTCAATAAATTTTGCCATGTTAATAGACACATAATAAACGAGATTCATTACATTGAATACAATAGTTGCTAAAAACTAATCAATTTAATAACATGTAAGATAGTACATTCACTCAGTACCGGCTATAGATCGTTATAACCTTCCCAGTTGCAAATAAATAATAATAGTTTATTTTGTGAATGGTGTTTTTACCATTTAAAACATTTCATAATATAATTTCCAATTAATTTTGCTATTTATAAATGTTCTATTTATCTGAAAGTTATTTGCGATTCAGTGCCCATGTTCTGTAACTCCCGCGTCCGTCGAGAAACTTTTGGGTTAAAATGTGTGGAATGAGACAGAAATGCCATAAATTGAAACAAATACCTGTTTTTATCACACATCTGTGTCTGTTATTTTTTTTTGGCGAGTAATCGTTGTCACGTAAAAAAATTACTCGTCAGTTTACAGAAAGAGTGTGTCTGTAAAATTTTTATGAGAAAGGTTTCTACTGTCGAAGTAAAATTTTTCAAATAAAAAATATTAAAATCGCAATGAATAATGACACATTACTATATATGTACATACATACATACATACATATATATTTTATACATTATATTTTTTTAACAAATCTTTTAGCAAAACAAAGTTTTCTTTTTTATACGACGAAACTATTTCTATTTTAGTGCAAATTATTTTGTAAACAACAAACATTAAAGTAAATTTTGTTCGCCGTCAACGATATCTCCGATTAGCGGTTTCAAACACTGAAATTTCACATTTCTAACGTAACGACGCACAGTGGGATTTTTTGTGCAATAAGTCATTTTTTCGACACATAAAATTTAAAAATGTAATGATGCAGTTTTGTAGAAAATTGATTCAGTATGAAGAATCCATAAACAGAATCTAAAAAAACGTTTATTTGTCTTTGAAATAATGAAGTAAAGTCACATGTAAATTTTGGTCCAAAATATTGAAAACTGTTAAGGCACTTCTAAAGTGTTTGTACGTAAGATAATTTTATTGCTCTGATTTAAATAGCGATTTTCTTCAAATATAGCCTTTTCTGCGTCTTTAAAAAAAAAACTTATAAAATTCGCTCATATGGTTTAAAAGATATGATAGAATAAAATTTGTTCTATAATGTGCCGTGATTACAAACTTCCTTGGAAAAAAAAAAAGGTTGCTCGGTCGTGCTCGGTGCTCTCGCTATAATAAAATGAAAGGTAAGACTCCATACTATCATTTAAAAAAAAAAAAATTAAATAATTAATAATCTTTTATAAAATCATAAAATTGGTTTCCGATTTCATGAAATTTTTAATTTTAAAAAATTACAAAAATATATTGCATAATTTTAGGTACGTGCGTTATAATGACATTAGTTACAACAATAACTTATTTAGAATAGATTAAAAACAAAACCATATGATTTAACAACAATAAAAATAAAACAATTTGTGAAAATATCGAAGTGGAAAAGATATTATTAAAATGAGTTTATTTTCTATTGATGGTGAAGCAATCAAAATGGGCGTTTCCTTCTTACATGCTCGCATAAAATTTATGGAGTGCATACTTCATATCGCCTACAACAAACCATTTGAAAAATGGTCCGCGCTCAAGGACGAACACAAAAGTCTTAAACTGGAAAACAAACTTCGAATTCAGAAGGCCTCAAAGGAACAGATGGGTATACGAGTGGATGCAGTTCAACAAGGAACTGGGTCTACTAACGATGGAAATACGTCCAGGCGTTTCTTTTCTAACCCCGCACTTGTTGCCGATGTGACTGGTGTAGAGGAGCAACTAATTGATCGATTTCGCATTATACTACAAATAATAACATGTGGCAAAAAAGTTAATTCCTTGAAGTTCAAGAATTTTGCTCAAGATACAGCAAAACTTTTTGTTGAAAAATATAGTTGGTATTATATGCCAGTAACAGTATACTAATACACGGAAAGGATATCATGGATGCGGCAATACTTCCTATTGGCATGCTTTCTGAAGAAGCCGAAGAAGCCAGAAATAAAGATTATAGAAATTAAAGATTAAGGTTCTCCAGAAAATGTGATAGAGTTGCAACAAATACAGATGTTTTTCATCGACTTCTAGTATCGTCAGATCCTTTTATAAGTAGCATTAGATGTCAACCCCGTAAACAGGTTATGGAACTTGATGATATAGTTACAGAAATGATAGATGATGAATAAAAGTCTATATTTAAATGCATGTATTGAAATTTATTTATAAAATAATTAGTTTTGGTAATGAAACAAAAAGTTGTGGGAAAAAATATAATATGGATTATATGGGCGGTGGGTAGAGGGCGTGGCCAATTTTGATGAAACTTTATATTTTTCTTAATTGAGCTAACCAAAGGCTCTGTGCCAAATTTCAAAAACTTTGGGCCAAAAATTAATTTTGGGTTCTATGGGCGGTGAGTAGTGGGCGTGGCCAATTTTGATGAAACTTTATTTTTTTCTTAATTAAGCTAACCAAAGGCTCTGTGCCAAATTTCAACATTCTACGAGCACTCCTTATATTTTTTGCCAAACATTGTATGAACAAATCCCTCTGTGCGACGCACAGTGGCACCGCCTCATACATTTCTTGGAAAAAATAGAAGGAATAGTCTTACAGCAATTAAATTTTGCAGAAACGCTTCTCTGGGCTAATTTAAGAAATTTTGAAAAAATCTTGGAAAACCGCCCACTGCCACACCCACCACCCATATAACTGCTCTTCCAAATTTTTTATTTTTGGACCATGGACTTGAAATTCAGGACACTTCTTAATTGAGTTTTCTGTGTCAAAAAAAATTAAACATATTGCGCATGCCACGCTTATTTTAGATTTTGCGCCCTTTGAAAGTTGTAGATTTTATGTGTTTTTCTTCCCTGTCTAGAATAATATAAAAATTTCATTTAAGTTAAAAAATGTTAATTTTTATTCAAAAATTTAATATGTGTTGTCTCCATACAAAAGAAGAGAATTTCCGCAACAACCCTCCGCGAAAGATATTAGCCATCAAATACACCGAAAACATCGCACAAATACATGCCGCTTTTCTAGTCAAATATATGCCAAGTTAAAGTGTGTAGCACCTACAAAGTCATTCAAACAAATTGATATAAAATACAGTTATGAACCCTTTTTAATGCTTTTTAATGAAAAAAAAAATGGTGTTGCCAAAATTGAGACGCCAAATGAGGTTATTTATACCTTTCAGCTTCCAATATAACATACAATGTTTTAATTGAATATGTAACAGGCAAAAAATTGTGTTAGTTTTTATTTGTAATATTATTCAAGCACCATATATTTAACAATGGTATCTAGTTCTGAGGAAATTTTGTTCGAATGACGCCTTATGTCACTTATGTAAGGATCCGAAGTTATAAGAAGTCTGTTGAATACATCAGTATTTGTGGAAATTCGATCACACTTTCTCGAAAACATAAATCGATACTTCTTGTAATCTTTGTTTCTGCCTTCATCGGCTTCCTCCCAAAGCATTCCTATTGGTAATACGGCAGCATCCATTATATCCTTTTCATGCATTAGTACTTTGTGCACAGTAACAGGCATATAAAACCAACTATATTTTTGTACAAACAGTTTCACAGTGTCCGACGCATATAATTTAAATTTGTCATATTAATATGAACTATATGAAAACTATATGTTATTTCGATTGAAGTGTCATTCAATTTCGTTACGCCTACATATTCGTAAACAAAAATAATGTTTTACTTATAAACCGTTTCAAGCTTTAATTCCCGACAGCCTGAAAGTAGACCCAATTTTTTGTCTTATTGACCATTTGTATGAAATATTGGAAGTGACTTTTGAAATTAAAATCGATGTTACTAAAAGGGCCGGTATTTGGCGGTTGTTTTTTTTTTCTTAATTGAAAGTACGGACTCGGACCTTTCATTTTTTTATAGTTAAAGTGCTAAGCAAGGCAAAGCACATAAAGTTTTTTTTCCATCAAAAAGTGAAAAGTTGATATTTTTTAGTATAATCTTTGATAAATTATAATAATTAGTTTACTTTTCCAATGTCAATAATTCTTTTTTTTATAAAAAAGTAAGTGCTATATTTTCATTAAAAAATAAAACAAAAAATAAACTTACACACAAAAAAAGTTCTTTAGTTGGACAATAATCTTAATCTAATTTCATTAAATAAATTTCCGTTGACTTCTGTTAGTTTTTTTAACTACAAAATTTCACTTTTCATAAAAAGATTGTTGAATTTTTCTTATGCAAAAATTTCTTTACAAAAACAAATCATTAAAATTTTAAAATTGGAAAGTTGAAAAACCCTATTTTTTCCGCCAAAATGCCATTGTGCGACGCGTCGTAATCCCTTTTGATAGTTTTTGACATGAGTTACAGACACATTAATTTCTGACTTTTTGAGAAGCGGTGGAATATTTGTTTCACATCTTTTCGACGCAAGAAGTTTTCACTAAATTTACAGAACATGGGCACAGCAGATGAATAGCTGTATTCCGGACGTTTGTGTTGCAGCTAAGTGAAATCATGGATACACGAATTTCAATATTAATCGGAGTTAAGGGCTATTTGATAGCCAATCAAAAAGATTGACATGGGACATTGTTTAAGAATTATGACATTAATTTTTGCTGTTACAAATTACAGAATTGCCCATTCACTGTAGTGGCATTTAATATAGTGCTGGCAAAATATTGAGTAATGGGTGCCGGGTATTTGCCAGCACTAATTTAATAAATATAAATTATTTTGTTGAATTAAAAACACATTTTCCCCATTCATATGTCACGCATTAAACGTAAAACGGAGTGTGATGCAGTTTTTGTCCTAATTATATGCAAACTATTGTTTTATTTAAAAACATAAAACCTTAATTTGGCAAAAAATTAAATTTACATATTTTTTTTTCGGAAATTAACATTGTTTTTATAGAAAATTAAATGCAGAAAACAACATATTAATACTTGTTCAATAAATTTGTGTGGCTTTAGTTAGAAACAAAAATTAGACCTTAAATACAAAATAAAAAAATGCATAGCTAATGGATTTAAACCGAAAGAAAATCTACATGTACATAGTATGTATCTCCATTAAGGCTTACAAAACAAAAATCATATGTATGCAAATGTATGTACATATGTACTTATGTATTTGTGTTCTAATGTATATAGATGTGGCATATGCAGTCAAAAACATATTTACTACATATTTTGTGCCTATAAATATGCCCAAAAATCACAGTAGGAGATCCCAACAATATATTTAAACACAAATAACTAAAACAGCCTCCTCATTGAAATATTTATACAGAAAGTACTACATGTTTTGGATACGAAAGGAAACTAAAAAAATAAAATATAGAATTTGTTGCCACAAATAGATGGACGTAAGAGTTGTGCTAGTAGAGCCAAACATCATATTTAGTAATGTAGAATATATGGAAATTATCCAACCACACCCAACAAATAGAGGCAGACGGACGGACATACTTGCAATACAACATCAACATATGTGAACATTAACATTAAAGTGCATTTAACCTTAAATATGCATAACTGAATAAACATACTCGTATGTACATACATACATACTTACATATTTAGATGCATGCAACACAAACTCTTTAATTCCCCACAACATCAATACAAATAAGGGTTACAGCAGCAGTAGTAGAGATATCCTGGATTTTAGTAGAGTCTTTCATACTGACAAACAATATTTTGTACATCTCGCATAGTTAAATGGTGTATCTGTTTATCTGTATTTTGTTTATACATACTATGTACTCGTATTATTAAATGTTCTTTTTTTTAGCAAAAAATTTCCAAAGTGCATACTTTGTGTTGCTTGTTGGTTACATATTAAAATGACCTCCTCCAACAATGTAATGTTGCAGTTGCATTTGAGTTGTTGTTTGCCTGATTGTGTGTTTATTCGAAATTTGTTTATGTTCGCTGTACTTTTTGACTTTTATTTTTTGGCTTTTGTTTAGCGTGTCGTAAATTGTTGCTGTTCATAATTTTATTTTGATTTGTGGAAAATGTTTAGAAATGTTTATTTTTCTCCTTTAGTTACTTTAAGCTTGAAGCAAATTGCTTTCAAATATGATCAAATATGTATCTTTCATAGTCATAAATTCGTTTGAAGGATAGATTATCAAAAAATGGGAATAATTTTAGAACTAGAAATTGTTATTGTGTATTTAACTTTTAAGATGCCTAAAGCGGAGACACATCCACAGCGTTTCGTTGATTGTGCTATGTATTAAAAAGTTTTTGTATTGAATAAAGAAATTAAATATCGAGGATAGACTATGGATAAAAGAAAATTTTTGATTTAACGTGTTTTTTGGTTAAACTTTTTTTTAACAACCGCAAATAAATAATTCTAAAAATTTATAGCTCTGCACAGAAAGAAAAATGGCATTCTAAAATTAAGTTTTCTCAGTTTTAGTCTAGAATTTTCAAGTACGTTTTTACTAGTTCTTGCTTAAAATAAGTAAAACTCGATATTGATTTTACAAATCAAGCGCAGATTTTCTTAAAACAAGAATATTGTTCTTGATTTAAGTAAAAAAAAACTCTTAAATTAAGCCCAATTTCTTCTTAAATCAAGAAGATAAATCTTAAAACGAAAATTAAGACTTATTTTACTTAAATTAAGAAACAAAATTTTAAATCAATCCCAGAGAAGAATTGAGCGAAGTTTAACTTACTCTCTCAAAATAATTTTTTATAATTTATTGAGTAAGAAATTCTTACTTTAAAGGCCCAACTATAATGTGCATATGCTAGCTTAAGGAAATTGCAAAAGTTAACGAAAAGACTATCAAATGCATAACCAGTTCAGAGTTAACTTTCAGGTAGCTACAATGACTTTGAAACTTTTTGTCCACAGTTGCTCATTTATGTTTAAAAAAAATGTTTTTATTTAAACAAAAAGCCATTAAATGACTATATTTTATAAATATTATTATGTATATTATTTTATAATTAAAAGAAAACTTCGTACCCGAAACGCATAATTTTTCCTTTTTTTTAATTTATCGGTAAAAGTACTAAAATGTACAGCTGTGGCAGCACTAAATTGTAAATAATAATAAACGTTTACATATATTTTGTTAATTTTCGTGTTGTGTTTGCAAAAATGGAGAAAAAACTTAATTTAAATAATATAAAAATATTAAAGTTAGCGCTTGAAGGCCTGTGCACATTAAAAGAAATAAGTGAACTACACTGTAAAAGAAGAAGACGCTCTTGTTCTGTCAGAGAAATAAACCGCGACAGAAAGACATTTTTGTTAAAATAAAAAGGGCCCTTTAATTATAAAGGCACCTATTTTTTCCACATTTTCTATTAAATTTAAAATAAATGTATTTTCTTCTTTCTCCATTTTGTTAAAAACACAAACAAACAACAAGCAGCTGATTCCGTACGGAATATGCGATCAGTTTCGCTTTTTGCTTAAGCAAATGACAGTTTAAAAACTTAACGAAAAGTTTCGTTAAGTACATTATAGCTTGCCACATACAATTTATATGTGTTCGCACGTTTGCTTAAGCTAGCATATGCATATTATAGTTGGGCCTTAAGTCCAATTTGCTCTTAAATCAAGAAGATAACTCTTAAAGCAAAAATTAAGACTTATTTTTACTTGAATTAAGACAAAAAAAACTTATATTGTGAGAAAAAATTGGAGCAATAAAATTTACTCTCTCAGCTGCTCTCAATATTGTAACGTGTAGTTACAAAATCAACCCTCATGCTAATATAACGTGTTGTTACAAAACACACACTTCCTACGTTAAAATTCACTATTATAATTCTTAAATAGTCTATGTGAATTTTAATGTAAGATATATAAGAATATGTTGATAAAGCAAGTAAGAATAGGAGTACCGATCCAGTTATATTCTGTTCCGAACGAACAAAATATAACCAGACGAGGCCTTGGTTCTTACTTCATAATATTGTAGCCGTAGTTAGCCGACCGAGATCCGAAGTATTTATCTCGTATTATTTAGCTCATTTTGTGATTAATTATATCTCAGGCATTCTTAAATCAATCAGATTTTAGGATTACATCAAATATGAATTAGAGCTTAAATCTTTTTCAAAATTCTTGAACCAAGCTCATTTTGGGATTAATTCAAACTCGGACAAACTTAAATCAGCCTCATTTTTGGATTACATCAAGTACGAATTCGTGCTTAAATCTAGTTTATTCTTGAATGAAGCTTATTTAGAGATTAATTCAGTCTTACCCATTCTTAAAAAGAGCTAAAATTAATATTTTTTGACTTGATGAATCCGTACTTTAATCAAGTATTTTGTACTCGGTATAAGAAAATCCGTACTTACCCTACTATTGACACCGCTACGGATTGATTTAAGTACGGATTACTCAATTTTTTTTTTTTTTAGTGTGGAGACAAAAATTTGCGGATCTCGTTAAATTGTTATTATACCCTATACCAGCATAGTGGGCAGGGTATATTGGATTTGTGCTGGTGTTTGTAACGCCCAGAAGTATTCGTCCAACACCCACCTTAAAGTATACCGATCGACTCAGAATCGCTTTCTGAGTCCAAACAAAATGCACCACATATGAGTATTAAATGAAGCCAAATCACATGTACAAATTTTGTAAAGACCGGTCCATAATCGGTCAAAAAAGCACACATAAAAAATGATCGTAGAAAATTTTGTTGCTTATCATTATGATACATAGGTGATGTACATGAACTATTTTTTATGACTTTTAAATTTGTGTCTTTTTTGATAAAAGTCAGAAAATAACTTATAATTTTAACTTTTATTTTTTAAGGAAAAAATTGAAAGTTATTTTTAACATTTATTATTTTACTCAAAAACTAAAAGTTACTTTTTAACTTTCAATATTTTATGGCAAAAAAAGCGTATTACTATGCAATATTTAATTCAAGACTTTTATTTTTGCCTTTAACAATAAAAGTTAAAAATTAAGTTTTTTTTCTTGACCTTTTCGATAAAAGTCATAACATTTACGTTCCCTGAATATCATACTGTTTTAATTACTCAAAAATTAGACCGACAAATTTGGAGCGGACTGGTTGACAATTGACCTTATGCCCAAAATAAGACTTCCTTTCTAATGATGATATCTAAATTGTATTTTCTCAAATAATATTATTTGCGTTTGTATTTCAACAAATCCTGGTTCCAAAATAGGACAGAGCTTCAATAAAAGTCTATAACTCTCATCTGTTTCAACAAAATTTACTAAATTGTTTATTTTTTATTTATAGTGAAATACTACAAAAATGGTAAATGATATTTTTAGTTTTACACGAGTTACCACCATACATGATAATGTCATGTGAGTTAAAAAAAAAGTAAGCTAACACAAAATTGTCTTGCACCATTGAACCGCATGCACCTAAAAATAAAAAAAAATCAATTGAGAAGTGGTTGCAACAACCAACAAATTTGATTTCAATTATTATGAATTGTAGGCAACTGGCGATGAGTACAAAAACAAGAACACCACCAGCCAAAACGAAAGTAATAATAGCAACAAATATTTACAATGTAAAATGTTTCTGAACGCGTGTCTATCAACAATTGTTGATGTTTATGAAAAATTTTTAAAATGATGTGAAGGAAACACTAGAAAACAACAAAACAAAATCTAAATTATTTATAATGGTTTGTTATTGTCCTTGGTACTATGTATTTATTTGTAGACCTCTTTGGTTTGATCCCTTAATTGGCGACATGCAAAATTTAAAGTCCTTTTACAAAACAAACATACATCTTATATTGTTTGCTATAGCTGATGTTGTTGTTGTTGTTTATGTTTATTGTTTGCATGAAGTTAGTAAATCGTTAGCATAATGAATCTAACACACACACACACACACACATACAATACATACATATGTATTTGAAACATGCAACCTGATACTCCTTGAATAGACATAAATATAAATACACATATTCATTGTGAAGTATGGTTGTTTATGATGATGTACAATATGTACAACTATACTAGTATCCCAGTAGTTCTGGGAGACTGATCCGAACTAGTGATTTTACCTATCACTTAGGGTCACCACTAGTTACATAATTAGCTAGCGTGACTAGTTATTTTAACATGTGAGTTCTCGGGATAAACACGTACTAGTTACAAAAATACAGTACAATCCTGTTTCTAGTAAACTATCCTCTAACTTCAATTACTAAAATAGGACCAATCTTCCATATCCCTGGCTTATTATTCTAGTTAATAGGAATTATTATTCTAATAGTTTAATAATTTATAAACTGTAAGTAATGCTAGTTGACCCGACAATAAAATATTTGCAGCAAAAAAAAAAAAATAAGAAATATATAAATTGTCTACTGAAGGTTATTCAATTCAATATAAGTACAGAGTTTAAAAAGTACAATATAAAATGTGTCTAAAATATATTTTAGGGGCCAGTAATTTGTAAATTTACTTTATTAGATACTATTATTGATGTACGTATATATTAGCGAGTCCTTAAGTAGAAATATACATAATTCGACTTTTAAAATGACTAGATATTGTTCTAACAAGAGGCAGTGAAATTGTAATACACCCAGTTTATACATGTTGTAGTGAGTAAAATGGCTTATCCGTAAATGTTAAAAGAGTCCTCACTCTAGATTACTTAGAGACTCTAAAGTAACATTTGATTTCACACTAGATTACCAAGAATGTATAAAGTATCCAATTGACTCTCTATTGTAGTATAAATTGGTTCAAAAATATATAAATTGTAAATCATCACAAAAATGTTAAAAGGGAACAAATTTCATGTGGAATTTTTATTCACAATAGGGGTGTATATGGTATTAAAAATTACTTTCTATAATTGATATACACTGACTACTTGGAAAACTTCTGGGCTATTTGATATCGTTTTTGTTAATGTTTATGATATTTTATTTACATGTCATCGTGGTAGTAGCAAGTTGTTGATGTATTTATACACATGTGGGAAAACAATGAATAAAGGAAGGCTTCTTTTCTTACAAGAAGCACCAACATATTAAGATGAAGTAACACAAGTCACCCTTGACGTTGGCCATTCATTCATTCACTCATTGTACCCTCCACCAAAACTGACAATACGACAATGACGTGCAGTGTTTTTATTATTGTTGTTGTTGTTGTTGTTGTTGTTAACAATGGCAATACGAGTAATGTAAACAAAGATTTAAAGGTTTCATCTATGTACTTTTACTCTGTACTCATTTACTCACTCGTATTTACTATCTTCATTTTTATATATATTTTGTTTTTGTTTTTTGTTGCTTACGTTATTGTTATTGTTCTTATTCATTTATAGTACATGTTGTCTACATATGAACCTTTAGTATCTTTGTTCTACATGCTTGTATTATAATCTTTATGTTTTTATTTGTGAAACAACAACAACAACAGAAACATAGCAGCAACAAAAATTAACAAAAACAAAAGAAAATTTTATATGAAAATAAAAACGCAAGAGCAAATTACACAATAATAAAACTGCCAGTTTTATGTTACAAAAGTTGATATTTTATGAATTTAGATATAAACCCAAAAACCTACATACACATACTTACACAACAGTGACTAACACAGACTTAAATATAAAACAACTTTGTTATAGCCAGGATTATGGTCTTCCATTTGTTGTACATTTTTACAGATGAATTAACAAGTGGGGGAAGAAACTTAAGCCCTTGGCTTTCTGCTTATTTGTATTAAAGTTATTTCATTAAGTCTTAATATTTTCAAAAATTTACTGATGGACAAAAAAAATTAATTTATTACAATTTCAATATATTTTCATACAACTCTTGCAACTCTTAGGCCCATTATTACAACTTGGCAATAGTTAAAGGTATGATGTTATCGAACAGATAAGAAGTATTTGGTTAATATAAGTTTACTTTAATCTAAAACCGATCGATAAGCTAAAGGGAAGATCATCTTGCCTTTAAATTTTATAGTGAGGTTTATGTATGAAGTTGTATTTGTTCTGGAAAAATGTCAACTTCATGAAAAATAAATTAATTTTAATTTTGTTTTGCCAATAAATAGTTTGATAAACAAAAATGAAGAGCAGACGTTTCTTTATATTTTTTTCACAAACACAAACAATTTTCTGTTTTTTGTCAGTAATTTGTTAAAAGTAATCGGGTTTTCACTTTTTTACAAGGAAGTTGTAATAACGAAAAATTTTAAAGGTCACTTTATTCCTCTCTTTAATTAAAGTTACCTTTTACTATTATGTAGATGCACTTAAAATTTCTCTCTTTTTTTCTCTTTTTGATAAAGACTTATTAAATAATAAGACTGTGTTACAGAGACAATTCACTTACAAAAATACGTAGTATAAGTTATAGTGTTAGTATATCCTAAATTTTTAACAATTTGAGAACGATTTTCAAACTATTATTCAAAAATTGTTTTCGGATAGGTTTCCCTAACTCTATTATTTTCTCGTATAGTATGAACTTGTATACGATATTAGAAAGGAGAATAATTCAACTTTCCAAATGTATACATTTCTTTATTTCTACATCAAATAAAATAATAATTAATACAAGTTTGGCGCTGCTGTATGTCTAATAAAGTTCTCAATTCCATTTGACTGATAGTCTAGCACTTTTGCATACCATAATATATAATATAATATACAAGTTTTTAAGATACGTATTTTAATCTATAATGTATTTCTACTAATTCTAAAGTTTTTGCTTTTAAATCTCAGTTAGATTAGCCTTTTTGAGACTAGATACAGTCTTTTTATTTGACTTTAAGCCTCGAATTTATGTTTTAGCTTCTGGCTGTTTTTAGCCTTTTTATATACATATCGAGCCATTACCGCCAAAATAATGTATCCCACACCATAATCGATTGTTGTTTTTTATCGAAATCGATAGTTCAACATCATTTAAAATTATT
Organism: Bellardia pandia; assembly: GCA_916048285.2. NCBI lineage: Eukaryota > Metazoa > Arthropoda > Insecta > Diptera > Calliphoridae > Bellardia > Bellardia pandia. The sequence continues at coordinate 70,422,548 of OU696533.1, forward strand.
AAAATTAAATGTATTACACAAAACAATATTTGCATTATAAATTTTAAAATAATGGCTTTATTCAAACTGATTTTATTTAAAAAAAACCTTCCCCTGTAAAATTTTGAGTTTGTGGGATACATTTTTTCGGCGGTTATGGCTCGATATATAGGGTAATAACGGGTCCGCCATTTAACATTTTTTTCAACTAGTGCTTATTTCGTGAATGGTAATACTTAGCTCATGTCTGATTTGACAGATAATTAGTTTTATCCTTCCGCTGAACGAATATGATTGTGTATACGCTTGTCATCGCTTCGCTAAGTGGACCTGTGATCGACTTACAGAAGAAAATTAACATTTCAGATGAAGCTCATTTTGATCTTGGCGGGTATGTAAACAAGCAAAATTGTCGCATTTGGGGCACAGAAAACCCGCACGCATACATTGAAAAACTGATGCACCCAAAACAAGTCACTGTTTGGAGCGAATTTTGGTCCAGAGGCATAATTGGGCCATTTTTCTTCGAAAATGAGCAAGGAATGGCGATCGTTATCGGGCCATGTTGAACGAATTTTTGTTCACAAAAATTAAAGAGAAGGATATTGGAAACATTTGGTTTTAACACGACGGCGCTACGTGCCACACAGCCGAAGCTATACTTGATGTTTTGCGCCCTGTTTTTGAAGATCGCATTATCAGCCGTAGAGCTGATGTCGTTTGGCCACCTCGGAGCTGAGATTTGACACCGTTGGACTATTATTTGTGGGGTGCCGTCAAAGATAAGTGTTACGCCGACAAGCCAGAGACAATTGAGGTTTTAAAGGACAGTATTCGTGAAGCCATTGGTGAAATACAGCTGCACACAATCGATAATGTGCTTAAAAAGTGGACCGACCGTGTAGGCTACTGCATTGCCAGCCGAGGCAGTCATTTAAATGAAATTATTTTCCATTATTAGCCGGAAGGATTGTACTTTCAAATAAAAAAAGAAATTTGAGAAAATATTCAGTACTTTTTTTATACCTTTATAAGTTTGTCATGCCGTATGTAACATTGAGAAATATTCACCTGAGACCCAACAAAGTATGTATATTAGATTGAGCCAAGTCAGTTGTCTGTGTAAAATACTCTCACGTCTAAAATATGCAACCAAAATCAGAAAAGTGTACAAAAAAACATTTAGAATCGCCTAAACAGTTTGGAATTGAAAATCAGTAAAATCGGTCCAGTAGGACCAGAGTTATGAATTAAAATCTAAGACAACCTCAAAAAAAAAATGATATTTTTCACATTTCGTGCAAATATTTTGCGTATAAATTCGTGGAATTTCACATTCATTTTTATGATGAAAATAGTAAGAATCGGTCCATAGCCATGAAAATTTGTTAAAATAATCGGTACAGTTATGACAAATAAACAACTGAGAGTGGTATATTTGGCTGTGCCGAATTTTAAATACCCTCCAACTAAATATAATGAGAATTACAAAAACTACGCTGTTGTTAGGACCAGAATATCAAAACGTATTTTATATTTAATTAGTATTTTATATATGCGATTAAAATGTTGATTAGAAAATAATAACATTTATGAAGAAATCAGAAAAAGAATATTTATTGCTTCCATATTTCATAATTATCGCGTTATGAGACTCCGTACTCGTCAAGAGCTGAAATAACTCGCCTTAAATTTGAAATCAATGAGATATAGATACCAAAGAATAAAATAAGATCCAACCGATGAAAATATAAGATGGATTTATATACTTATTATATTTGTGTTTATACTTATTTATTTGTAAGTAATCGTTACTGGTAATACTGTCACATGTCACATACTTGAAGTACTTTTTAATTTTACTACTGTATGTTACTTTTACTTACCAGAACATTCGAATAAACACTGTGTAGCTTCTTTTTTCCAACTTCAGGCAACACTGCTTGCCACATTAGCTCATTCAACTAAAGGTGTAATAAGTTTTAGAAAAATTGAATTATACTTGTTAACCATGAAATGAGTATTCAAAATAACAGGAAATAGCTATAGAGGGTGAATCTGATTAATTTTTATAATAATTTTGATCGGCTCACTTTTGTTGAATTCAGTTAAAACGCAGCATGTGGCTTTACCTTAGTGATGGTGGTATCTACATTGTAAATGTAAATGTGTTCATCTATGTATTTCAAAATGTGCGTTGGCCTTCAGAGTGCCATAAAATTGACTCAGTATAATCTTATTAAAGTTGAACATTACATATTTATATATTCTATCTATCTTTAGAATTCCTTATGGAGCATTTAATTTAAATCTGTTTTGTGTAGTTTTTAAAAGTCATTAGTTCTATTTTTATTATAAACGCACCCTCACATAAATAAGAAGTATCTGCTGAGGAATTGATTTGCAGGATACCTTCGACAAAATAAAATTAATTAATTTCTTTAATCAAGTAAACCTTAACTATTTACCAAACAATTATAACAACCAATTTTAGTTGATTTTAATACGAAAACAGAAAGTTTGTAAACAACAAAATTGTATTTGATATAAATTCCCTAATGTTTTAAAGTGTACACTTTATTTCTACCTTCTGTTTGGCCAAAAGTTGTATTCAACATAATTATAGTGTTGCCGTAATGACCTCTAGCCACAGACATTATTTTAGTCACAATTTTTTATGGCGTTTTTACGCACATCTTCCACCACCAACCATAAATATATTTAACTGACACTAACAAAATAAATAAAATTAAAAACATATAATTTATGAACATTTTAGTTTATTTAAGTTGTTGATGTTGATGTTTTTGTATTTAAAACTAAACACATGTTCTAAAAACACGCAACTAATTGCATGCAACAGGCAGACGGTTAATTATAGATGAATATATACAAAAAATTTAAATCCCAGCCCTAATTTCTAATAGCTTTTATATTGTGTATTTTCTTTTAAATGATTACAAACACTTTGTGGAAGAGTTCCTGTGATTGTGAGAATTGTATTAAATTCCTCAAAATTTTACTTTCTTCAACTAATAAGGCTATCATTTGTTGCGCCCTATCGAACGATGGAACATTTTCAATTGAAAAAAAAAACTTTCAATATTTTCTTCAGTATTTGCCAACAATTTTATTAGCACTTTTACATTTAAGAGACTGACACTGAGTAATACAACCCATATTTTATGTAGTAATTTATGCGAAAGGCACAGTCTCCCCTTTTGAGAAAAGTTTTTTACATTAACAGGAAAAATAAAAAAATAAAATGAAGTAACAACAACTAACGTAATGTTGTTTTTGCTTGTTGTATGTGTTGTATTTTTAATAAAACTTTCTCAGGAATCAGAAACAATTGAAAACTTATTACACTTCACCAAAATCGGAAATTATTAAAAAGGACGGAGCTAAGAAATACAAACGCATTCATATTTAAATACATTTTGCAGAGTTTTTAAATGTATGTGAAGCAAAGTAGAAGAACAAACAACAATTTAACGTGGTTACCTCAGAATGTTCCAGATAATGCGTTTACACTAACCCCCTTATTCATAAAAACTTACACAGGGTTTTTTTTATTTTTTTTTTACTTTTTTTTTGTTAATTATTGAATCCTTTCCTTAGGCCTAACAACAAGTATTCAAATCTTAAAACTAAAATAAATTTAATTACTCTCTAATAGAGCATTAATTTGTTATTGGCTGTTAAGCTCTACGAAGCCTTGACTCCGTCTGGCTCTGAGCTAGAATTCTAGCAAGCGGATTCGGGTAGGTTTGTAGCTTTTTGATGTAGTTCTCGCAGGTTTATAAAACAAATTTCCATACAAAATTTGCTTTATAAACGTCTTATAAACCTGTTGTAAGTTTTATGAATAAGGGCATAACATTTAATAAGAGGTAATGAAGTAAGTGAAGTAAAGTTTGACAAATTCAGTTTTATTGACGCCAATGTAAATATGGGAATTTATTATGGCCTAAAACTTTAAATCATCTTTTAGAGCATCACTTGTAAACCTGTCAAATGGCCCAAAGCAAATAGTCCAGCGACTTTATATCACAAGAACAAAAACACCAAATATATATTTAAAACGCGACCGGGATCTTTCTTATGTTTATGCTTTCTGAAACCAATGAACGCTGATGTCAAAATTAGTTAATCTCTTAATAATTGTTAACCTTAAGCTCGAACAATTATTAAGATATGTATTAATAAAAAAAGTCAAATTAACTGTAATAGCAAATTAGTTAATTTGTATAACTAAAATAAAATCATTACAAAAAATGATTCACTAACGTTCCATGCGTTCAACGCGTTCCATGGATCAAATTTCCAAATAAATGTCAAAGTATGACAGCTCAATATTTGGCTTTTCACAATCATCGTTTTGAAAAATTATTTTTCAAAAAAAAAATCTATTACAAAGTTTTACATAGATACTATATACAATACAACACCGGTTGTGAATTGGCCAACTATACATTATTGTATCGCAAATATCATGATTGCAAGATTTTTAAATATTTATGTCATTTTGAAATCATTATAAATCAAATCAATTAATCAAACTCGTTGGATTTTAATTAGATTAGCATAACAAATCCAAACAAAGACTGGTTATCATTCACTAGACTCTTTATCAAGCAATTTAACATCTCTTGCATGCTAGAGCTGATATTTTTGAAAAGAACACAAAAAGTGCAAGAGAAAAAGAGCAGACAAGAAAAAGTAATTTTTACACAAATTCATTATATTTCTTTTGTCAAGCTGATTAACTGCAACAAAAGAATATCTCGTAAATATGTTAAAGAACAAAAAGATAAATTAACAACATTTAATATTATTTTCAATGTAAGTGTAAAACAAGTATGAGAAAAATTAAACAGGAAAACGAAATAAAGAAGCACTGCACAAGTTTAAGAAGTAACCGGGCCTGATGGTCTATATGTAATACAACGCAAGACAGAATAAATAAACTGGATTTAACGATTATTAAACACTCACCACACCAAATAGGAGCAAATATTCATACGCACACCTGTGATGGTATTTGAAATTCTCAATATTGTACTAAATTAATACTTTTTTCACATCAATTATACTGAATTGAGACACAAGTTTGTTAACATTATTCACTTTTAAATAGTTTAAATAAATTATTAAATAAATATGCTAAAAATTCTTTATTTAATCACTTTTCAAAATCAGTATCTTTTGTAACTAATAGTATGTTTCATTGTCCGTTCAAATAAGTCAAACATTTGGCCAAAGTGTCAAAAATATTATAATGAAATGGTTTTGTGATATTTTCTTAATTACAACTTGTTTAATAAATAATTTTTTTACAAATATTTTATCAATATACACGCAGCTTAAGGAATGTCAAGAATTCCCAATGAAACCCGGTAGTTTTTGAAAAAATGTCATCAAAGAAATCTGAAAACATATTGTAGATTTTAAATCATTTAGTCGTTGGACTTAATCGACCATTGGGTGGTTGTTGTACTTTTTAAGTGTGAAACCCGGTAGTTTTTGAAAAAATGCCGTCAAAGAAATCTGAAAACATATTGTAGATTTTAAATCATTTAGTCGTTGGACTTTATCGGTGGTTGTTGTACTTTTCAAGTGTGAATCGTACTGAAAAAAGTACAATTGTACCAAATTTATCATCCCTGACGTACACTACTGAACTTGTACGAGGAATATACTGCGTCATTTTTTCATTGTTTTACATAGTTTTTTTTATGTTATGTTTCTTGTGGCTGCCTGTGAATTTTTTATTTTTTTCAAGAAATTACTGAAGCGTGCTGCGCGTTTGTCCAACTACAGCAGGTTGTTTTTAAAGATTTCACACGCTGCATTACGAACCAAGAAAGCAAACGACATTTTCATGAGTGCGACCTGACTTCTTGTATGAATTTCAACTGTTCAACTGGAGGAGTATTTATAGGGTATGCGCATGTGTATGTGTGTGATTATTGCCGTTTATGTTATTTTTAGTTTAGCAGTGACTCTGGTTACTGAGGAGGTCATTACCGTCATTTTTCCGCTAACACTCATAATTATACCCTGGCCTATCCACATAATTGATTATAGCTCCCATACCACTTCCGAAAATCACTTTAAAAAGCACTCTTAAAAATGGAGGCATCTTAATAATATTTAACAGGAATATGTTTCAGATATGATCGGCCCATAAATTGTCGTAGCTTCCATATACGAGTAAGTTCCACTTCTGAAAATAACTTTAACGAATATAAATCTCTTCAAAATTTTGACATCCATATAATATCCAACACAAATAAGTTTCATATATACAGAAATAAGGGCACCTAATTTTATAATGATGGGTCCATAATTAGTCAAATTTCCCATGTAAGACCCCTTCCGTAATTCCTACATAAATGTTTTAAAAGTATTTATAGCGTTTTATATTCACAGAATATGTATATTTACAGATGTCATGCCACTGTTTTATACATATACTGGGTGTAGGGTATTATATAGTCGGGCTTGACTGACTATACTTTCTCACTCGTACTTAAATGAATATTTAAAAGTTTGCTAGCTTTTTCTTAAATTTAAATGGCTCCAAACTGAAATCTTGTTGTTGTTTACGTAAAGAACAGTCATTTACAGTATGACAACATATTACACTCACTCCTATATAAGCGATCCTTCAGTCGTCATGGCAGTTTCAAATTTTTCTTAGCTTTTTGTGTGCGTTGCAGCAACGTTGGCAACCAACAAAATTAATAATCATAAAAGCAATTATCCTGTGGCCGGCTGAACATTCTATGTGCGAAAATAACCATTGTTATAAACCAAACAACACAAAACCCAACCAAACTAAATTAAACAAAAGCAAGCCAAACCCGACCATACCGGACCATGGCAGTTGTTTGTATCGTTTACTTCTGTTTTTTTTTGTTGTTCCTTTTTCATTTAATTTGTGGCTGTTTCGTCTTAAATATGGGATAGTGGCGTGTACCACAAATAAGCAGGTGCAAACAAAAAAATAATAATAATAAAACTACATCTGGATCTGACACTGCCACTGCCACGACTAACACACTATCTCACTCTCTTTTGCAAGGAATTACTGGGCAACAAACAATCAATTAAAGTTTAGTCACAAATTACAAAGTGCTCGTTGTCCAAAGAAACACACAAAAAGGATTCTGACCGAAACGTTCAAAGGATACAAAATAAATTAATAAATGCCATGTTGTTCTTTTCAGGCACGGGCAGCTGTTGCTCTTGTTATCACGTTTCATTAGTATTTATTAATAATGTACATTTACATTCAATGCCTCAGTTATTAACAAAAGCTAAAGAAGCTGCAGCTAAAACCACCAGTAGTGCATCTTTTGATACATGTTATACAAATCCTTCAGACATTGCCATTGTGTTTCACTTCAACATTGCAGATGATGCTGTTGCACATTTTATTTTTAATTTTCGCTTGTGCAAGTTAACCATTTTCAGACAGCCATTATCGATAATGGTATCTGTCACATTTTAATTGAACATACGTGAACAGACGCTTTCCTTAAATAAATAAATGCGAAATGTTCTGGCCTTTACCACAAAATTTCACAGTGGGTGTATAATTATTTAGTTAAAATAAATACAATTATAACAAACATATAAATACTGTTGAATTGAGCTTGTAAGAAGACATTCGTGGAGTATCTAATAAAACACATTTGATGTTTTTGATATTATCAACTGCTGTTGTACAATTTAAGCTAGAAAAATTCCATTTGCGAACGTTTTTAGTTGAAAAGACCGGTTAACCAGTAATTTTTAAGTTGTTCATTATTTATACTAGAAACAATTAAATTGCTAGCGCAGTTTTACAAATAATTATATTATGAAAATGTGTTAAAAGTATTTCCAAATATAAAATTTCATAAAAATTTATTATTAACAAATATAATAATTTTTGTGGAAATCAGATGTGTGTGAAGATAAATTCGAATTTAGCATTCTTACCCCCTGGCCCGCGATGTCGAACGATAACGTTCGCTTCGATAAGACTTAGAACACAAACTTGATTGAGTAAAAAATAGATACGATAAAAAGTTTGTGTCTTAAATCTTATCTAAGCAAACGTTATCGTTCGACATCGCGGGCCAGGGGGATAATATTACAGACAACATAGCACTGTTAACTACTTAACAGTAAAGGTGGATTATCACCAGCGTTGTCAACTTGGTGCGTTTCGCACCATTTTTGGTGCTTTTTTAAATATTTGGTGCGAAAAATTCTTTAGTTGGTGCGCGGTGGGCATGAAAAATGTATTTTAAATACGAATGTATGACAAATGAAATCAAATTCTTCAAAAATCTTTGTTTGAAAAACAAATTAACATTTTAAACATGTAAATAAAAATTCTTGTATAACCTGATGGTTTGGTCTACTGAACTGTAGACAAACAACCAGGGTTAGAGTACCAGTGGAATCCTACGTTGATGTGATTAAAATACTATTTTATGTAAGTTGTTGAAGTTATGTTTTTGATTGTAACTAAATTAAGTTTTTATTTTTTAAATAGACGATCCCTTGAAAAAGTAGACAAAACTTCTACGAAACGTCGGGAAAAAATGTAAATAAAAGTTTTTAATTACATTGGAAAAGTTTGGGCCTGATTAGCTTAAAAAAGGAATATTTAATTAACTAACAAATTTTATTGGAAAAAATCAAATAACAAAAATATATCCTACTGAAATTAGCTTTTTTACCCAATTAGTACTTTAGTTCCGAATATCATATTGTGAGTTAAATTTTGAGTGGTTAAATGCTTATTTAATCTTTATTAAAAAAAGGCTTTTACCGTTATTACTTTTACTAATAATCGTTGATAAAAAGTTTTTTATAGAATTTATGATATTAAAAAATTTCAAATTAATTCAATAAATATTTGAAACAAAAACGAAATTCTTAACTTGGTGCGTTTTTTTGTAAATGGTGCGCTTTTTTCTCCATTTTGGTGCGTTTTGAAATTTCAAAGTTGACAACGCTGATTATCACATTTGTTCCGAACAAAAATGTTCTCGGCAGAAAAATTGTTTTACTGAGAGTTTTTTGCAGCACGATTTCGAACGATTTTTGTGGAATATCAAAGCTGCCATATGTAAACAAAATCTATTAGTTTTGCAAGTGCGACCATTGATTAATTTTGCTTTGGGTTTTAAGTGTCAAAATACAAATATTAAATTATTTAAAAGTATTGTGTATTCAAAATCACAGATATAAATTCAAAATGAATGAAAAAATAAAGTTGCTTTTGCTGATGGCCATGAAAATACATAAGGCATTGTTATTTGTATGAAAAATGTAACCTGGCAGCTCAGTTCATTTTTGTCCAGACAAAATACAAAATTAAACCAATTCAAGCTGAGAATCAGTGTTGCCATTTTAGAAATAAAGAAAAGCGTCAAGTGAATAGTAAAAACGGGTAAAAAGGGTAAAAATAACAAAGTCAGCTAGTTCATTAAAAGGATTTTCTCCCAAATAATTTTTAAAATTTCTATTTTATTTATTAGAGACGAATCATCAATGAAGTTTTGTATGAAATCAATAATATTCGCTTCGCTATTTTTAAAAATATTGTCACTACTAAATAACGATATTTTTAAAGCAATATAAAATTTGAAGGAAGTCCACGTCTTAGTTCGTGTACGTGATATTTTGTAAACTCTATTAAATTGTTCAATTATTTTATAATCTCTGCAAGACTTTTCGAAATGATAGCCAAGATAACAAAATTCGTTAACGCTCTCATCTAAATTACCTGCTAGATAATCAAAGTTTGTAATTTGACTGACTCTAAAGCTAGATTTACTTGTTGGACTTTTTCCAAAACTGCACCAAAAAAAAAAAAATAGAAAAAGCGTAAAAATACCCTTATTTAAAAAAGGGCATTTGAAAAAAATAAAAGGGTAACGAGACCAAAAAAAGCGTCATAAAATACCCAAAAAGCGTCAAAATGGCAACACTGCTGAGAATTGTTCGTAAAAAATATTTTCTCTCTCTCTCAAAAAGACAGAGATCAATCTTCATATGAAAAAAACTTTGTCCGAACAAATATTTTGTTCAGAACGATTGGATGAAATCACATTTATAATACAAGAATGCAAAACATATATCTGATAAATCTTTGGTTTTTGTCTGCGCCAGTTAAATTCGCAAAAAATTAAAAAAATTTTTTTTTTACCAAAAATTAAAAATGTTCTTAATTATTTTGGAGAGTATAAAATATTCGAAACCGGTCGGTTTTACAAAATAAAAAACCCGGTTAACCGGTTACTTTTCTTAAATAATCGAATTTAATTTCTTACATGAATAATATGGAGAAATAATAACTATAACTCAGAAGATACATAAACACAATCTACCCTACCGCATTGTATATAGTTTCAACTACATTTATGAAGATATGGATCGAATTGGGGATATTTATTATTTTAGAACCGTAAAGGTAGAAGTTTTTAAAAATTACATCATCTTACTTTTAATATTTCCGTGCATATAGACACATATGTATGAATGTATATTTATTTGGAAAGCTCCTCTTTTAATGGTGTATTAAAACTCCATTTTCCTTACAGCAAATATTAACCGGCCTATTAGCAGTAGTGCCACATTTGCCTTACTTTTTATTATTATTTATATTGCTATTAATATTTCCATTACCGTTGTTATCGTTGTTAACTATTGCTTTCTTCGCCGTACTAGGTATCTATATACATATATAGTTTCAACTATATCCAGTAGCAACTGGAGCAGAGAAGCATTAACATCTTTTGGCGTCACATTGCATTTGATCAGTATAATTCGTACATAATCATGGCATTCATCCATACAATTCATACGTGTTTGGAATATTTGTAGGATTTGTTTTCTTTATTTTGCCACCATTTAGACTCACGGCTGAAAATCTTTCTAATGATTGGGATTGCGATTGGTGGCCAATGTTTTTTGTTTTCTCTTTTTTCATTAAAGTGTGTTTAAAGCGTTTTTCCAATCATCCATTGCAAATCATTAAATCAACTTTATTTCATACATTATTTATAAGCATGTGTCTGTGTGTGTGTGTGTGTATCTTAGATTTTATGTCTTAAAAAATCAGAATTAATCTGAGTGTAGAGTGTCTGACTTGATGTGTGTTAATATCGTTTGGTATTAATCTATAACTACAACTACTTGTTGTACATAAACTATTTGCACTGATTTCCGGTTGCAGTGATTGTGATTCTGATTACAGTGATTTGCTTCAATACGACATGGAATGATTAAAAGCTTTAATTTCATTTAGTATTTTTCATTCCAATTTATTCCAACTGTCGCCTCTTATTATGTAAAATGCCGTTAATTCTTTTAGTTGACTGATTTTTTTACAATTATATAATTGAATTTAATTAGAGAGTTTGCATTAATAGAGAACAATAGTTAGTTGGAGTTAGAAATAATTGCAATAATATGGGTTAAGAGATGATTATGCGCTATTTTTGAGTTAAGCGGAATTACTGTCTCAATGATTATCTATTTGGAATTTGTAAATAATATCTATGGTTACTGCATAGAAAGGAACATTGCTAATACTCAAATGTATTCCAATTAATTTTAATTACTATTTAAAAGAATTTCTTGCAGAAATCATGTACTACTAAATTTCTTTTAGAAACATATAGGATTTCATGCCTACGGTGATGAATTTTTTTTTTCTTTTTTTTGTGTTTAATAAAAATAATAAAGGGAAAGTTTAAATACATAGTAAGATGTAATACAAAAGTTCAGTACAAATGTATGTACATAGTTACCTTTGAGTTAAGTTACTATGGCTTATACATTATGTACATACATATTTAAATATTTAATTCGCTTAGTAAACTACAAATTAAAGAAAGTCAAATCCCTCTGACAAAATTCATATACAAATTGGTTCTTAAGGTTTTTAGTCATTATTCAAGTTATTTATAAAATATATCGTTTAAACTCCTTTAATACCTTGTCATAACAGACACAACAAATTAAATGTCCACAATAATACTGACAGAAGCCACTAACAATCCCCACAAAAACCCCTATATTAAGTTGACGACGATAAAACGTTTTGTTGTTGGAGTTAGTCAAGTTAGCATCATCTCCTTTGGCAACCAACCCTTTTGTAGTAATAATGTACCATGAAATCTATGTAAATTTTCACTACTTACAAAACAAATGTAAACAATAATTTGTATTTGAATTTAAACTTAAATCCTACGATACGTTTATTTTGCTTTTCATGGTGTTTTCTGTTTTTCTGTTTTTTTTTTTTTTTGCAAAAGTATTTCTACAATATTCAAATAAAACCTACAAAATAAATATTTACGGCGATAAAATATAACGAATTTTGTATAAATTTAATTTTTTGTGCTAAAGAAAAGCGAAAAGATGACTAAATGAAATGTCCTACTCGTACATCCTAACAACTGTTGTGACGTGATCCTTTTCATACCCTAACAAATGTCTGCTTGTTTGTGCGTTTGCTTGTGCGTATATTGAAATCCTTGAAAGTATGACTCTGCTCCGTATTTTACAAGTTGTCATATGCTAATAAAATACATATTTGAAAATGGTATAAAACAACACGTTATTTTGGGCTTTATACTCTATGAATATCAATGATGGCAAAAACGAAAACAAACAAAAAAAAAAAATCGAAAATGACACAAAAATACATAAATAAAATACATACAATAAAATACTCGTACAATAAAATGATAAGTATTCGAAAAGGGACACTGTTATTATTAACAATATTTTATTTTTAAATGAAATGAAAAGGAATCCAATGAAAACGAGTTCATTTTTAAAGCAGAACAAATTTAAATACGAGTAAATATTTTTGAAAGTCTTACATTTTCAAGGAATTATGAACAAAATTCTAGAATCTACAATTTTGACATCGAAGCTTTCAAATGAATGTAAAATCAAAATGGTAAATTTTAGCAATAACTAGTAGTATAATTTAATAATTTTGATTTTATAATATAATTGTATACATACTATTATATTGGTACTATACTATTATATTTTGTCTATATTTAAGCCTCTTATATTTATGAATGCCAAAAAGAACATACATTTGTGCAGCATTCGTTTTTGATATGGGCTCAAATATCCCTTTTATTTTTGTCTATCACACATGTGTGTGTATTGTAAGATGTCACACATGTGTTTAATTTATTTATACATTTAAAAATATAGTTAAATATCCAGCCAATCACTTCAATAAGGAATCGAAATGTCAACTTTCAACGAATATAGTTTTGAAACATTATACCAGGTGATTATAATTTGCTGCTCTATAAACACATATTTAGCTCTTAAAGCACGAATAAATTATTTGTACTCGTGTACAGAAGAATATGCTTGTATGTAAAGCAAAAGCTTTCAGTTATAAATTAAATTAAAGATTTCTTTAAACAAGTTATTTGTAAAAAGTATCGATGCTCAATCGACACCGTAAACCGTATTCTAAGAAACGAAAATTCTATTCTTTAATGCAGCAAAACATGCAATAATATGTCGCGAAAACAGATCGGGTCGGAAGATGAGGTTGTCTGGCGCTGTGGTGTCAATCATTATGTTAATGGAAAAGCGAAACAATTTTCCATTGCTGGTTATACCGATGGGAACGGAGGGAGGGAATTAGTTTAAAAAAGATTAATGGTGAAACTTGACCGTTGGATACGAGCCATGCGACATATTTAATCACAATGAAACGGGTATGAAGTCACCAAAAGAACGCATAACTATATTCCTTTTGTAAAAATGTTTGCCATACCAGTCCCGATGTTGTAAAAGCTTGAGAAATGACTTCGCAAGTATTGTAACTGCCGCGACATGCCGGGATAATTCTACTTAGCAATGAATTTTTATTTTCTTGTTATTAACCTAGTTGACTGATCTCAGTAAAATGCTACTTGCAGTACAAACTTCTAAATGTACAAAATTTTTTTATGACATTGAATTTGAATGTTTTTTGTTTTCGTTTATAAAAAGATTTTTATTAATAAAAACTAATGCATATGTATAAAAATTTCTAAAATTTTTGTCTACTTGTTGTTTATATGCACCCTTACTGTATGTGCATATAAACGTGGTTTTATATTTGCATTTCCGGCTTATATGCACAGAAAGTTGTGCATTTTCAGAAATGCATATAACCGATAAATACTGTACCACATTTTCTTATTTATTACTTTGTTGCTATTTCCATTACCGTTGGTAAAATATTATACAAGATGGCGCAAAAGTAATCGTCCTATCAGAAAATGCTATAAATTTTGCGAGGCCCCTAATGTCATGCCAAGGGCGTCATCAGCAATGTTTATCGTCCACTTGTAAACATCATCTATTTAACTCACCATTTATTGAGAAATAGAATTCGGGAATTAATCATATTTCTTATTACATGTTATGAATTAGAACGTTTACAATGTGTGTGTATTCCTCTTTATTATTATTATTATTATTATTATTATTATTATTATTATTATTATTATTATTATTATTATTATTATTATTATTATTATTATTATTATTATTATTATTATTATTATTATTATTATTATTATTATTATTATTATTATTATTATTATTATTATTATTATTATTATTATTATTATTATTATTATTATTATTATTATTATTATTATTATTACAAATTTTGTATTACTATAAATTTGTTGTTACTTTTTTTGCTGTCATTATAATTATATAATTATTAATGTTTTACAATTTGAGGTATGCATAATTAAAAAATATACTTTTTATGTAAATATATAACTTTGTACTCGAGAACAAAACTAATTAATGTTCTCTGCAGGAGTCTAACCTAAAAGTTAACTCAGTTGTTAAATATTTTTTGAGTAATTTTCATACAAATTGTCATAATTTGTTTTACTGTATCAGGCCTTAATTGTGTCTTCTGTAATTTGAAAACATTTTAATCCACAACTTATATTAAGGATAAAATTCATGGTATTTAAAATTATTATGTTTCTTATATTATTATACCATACATGACCATAGTAGGGAAAGTATATTGGCTTTGTACTGATGTTTGTAACGTCCAATTATCTCACTTAGCCTCCATACAAATGTCATCTCGAATAGGGCTTTATCGATCATAAATGTGTAATTTATAAATGTATCCGAATACATTTTGCCACAATTAAACGGATTATAGGGTCTTATAATGTGGTCCATGGGCTTCATTTTTCATATGGTCCATATGAGCGACAAAGCAGGATTTGTCCAAATATGCCCTAAATCCTTCAGAGAATCGGTGATTTTCTTAAAGTTGAATTTTCAAAAAAATTTTAGAACAGAAAAGAAAAAAACTAATTTCCAAAATGTTATATATGTAATTTTTATTAAAATATATAAATTAATTTAAAATAAATTTTATTTTTATTATTTTATGCAAACACACACAAATAAAATTAAAACGGTATAATGTTAAATTATGAAGAAATTTAACGGAAATGATAATTTAACATAAACATATTTATTCGTTTTTATTCATTATTCGTAAAAAATTGTTCGATTATTCGAACGATCATTATCCGAACGGATACTCTACTATACGAGTATATTAAAATGGCGATTAAAATGGTTCATAATTTTTTTCTGGGCAAAATCGCTTCAAAAGAAACAAGCTTGAATACAACAAAACCGGTCAAAGGCAATACGGTCTAAACGACGGAATCCAGAAAAGTTTATTTTTGCAAACATATTGTGATTCTATCCGAGTAAAATTGTCCAATAAAATGCAATTCAATAAAATAACATAGTCAATGGTGACCGCTATAGAGCCATGATTACTGACTTTTTCTTTAATCAATTGAACAATCATGTTGTGCAGGAGTTGTGGTTTCAACATGACGGCGCAACATGTCACACAGCTCATGCCACAATTGATTTATTGAAGAAAACGTTTGGTAAACGCATAGTTTCAGGTTTCGGACCCATGAATTGGCTTCGAAGAAGGTACTATTTACGCCGCTTGACTATTTTCTGTGGAGATATGTAAAGTCTAGCGACTATAAGCCCAAAACGATTGACCACTTGGAAATCAACATTCGCCGCGTTATTGCCGATTTACGGC
Organism: Bellardia pandia; assembly: GCA_916048285.2. NCBI lineage: Eukaryota > Metazoa > Arthropoda > Insecta > Diptera > Calliphoridae > Bellardia > Bellardia pandia. The sequence goes on from OU696533.1 coordinate 70,438,686, forward strand.
CACAAATGTTGGAAAAAGTCATCGCTAATTGGACCTCCAGATTAGACGATTCCGAGCAAGACGTGGCGTGGCATCTTTGTGTTATACCCTTTCAAAATTCTATACATCTAAAAAAACACCCTTTATAATTGATGAACCGCAACAATTTTTTTTCTTTTTTTTATATAAAACTTATTTGTTGCGAAAGCGGTGTGTCTACATATATAAATCAGACCTTTATAACCGATAAATTCACACACATAATACCCTCCCCACTATGTTGGTGAAGGGTATAAAAACAAACATGTGCTTTAAGTTAAATGGTTGTAAAGCGCACAAGCTTTACAGATTATCTCATAAGTTTCAATAATAGATGTTTTAACCCACACAATGACAAACTAATTTTCAAGTTTATATTTTCTTATTTACGTCTCAGAGAGATGATGTTCGCAAATTACCCCAATTACTTAAATAATTGAAAAGTAGAACAAAAAGAAAAATCATTTTTAAAATTCATGCTCGATCAATAAAAAAAAAAGTATTTTAACTGTTTGTGTATCTGAGAGTATGTGTGGAAAGCATACAAATTAGCTTTATAATGTTGGTTGACGAAGGGTGGGTGGGTCAATGTTAGAAATACTTATATTGTAATCTCATCTGTATGTATAATGTAAAATATTAAAGTCTTAATCATAATATGATTACAATGACTTTGCAGGCCACAGGCTATGAAAAATATTTTATTTATTCATTTCTCTTTTACGCACACACACATACACACACGCACATAAACAAACACATGTATGTACAAACATTATTATATTTTAAAAGGAATTTGTTTTATATTGTTTTTATAAAACCATATCTGCAAATAAGTTGTTCTTCTGCACCCATCACACACCACTTCTTGATTGTGGTTTCGACAAAGAGAAAAGTTTTGCAAGCAAATCAAAAGCGATTGTTAAAATATTTCTTTATTTTTTTGTATGTCATATACCAGAAAACAAAGAGAATTTGTGTATATATATTTTATACAACATATTTGCTTAACTATATATACATACAGATACAAATATATATATTGATATCCATATACACATACATATTATGGTTGTATGTTTATGGTATAATAATATTTAGAGACGACTTTAGAGAAAAAAAAACAGCAAAATAGAAAACATGAATTGTAAGAAAGTTTGTGGCTACAAAAACAAAAATGTTCAAAAGGATATATGTACGAATTAGTAGATTTTAGACACCCCTAAAATATTGGATACAGATGTAGGTCAATGCGACCACAAACTACTTAAGAATTCCATTCATACATACAAGAATAAAAAAATATGTATGTGTGGCTAAATTTTAGCAAATTTTCACATGTATGTATGTGTGTACAGTAGACCTGTCCTTAAATTAAATTTTATTTAAATAAGTCGTATTTTGTTTTTAACACATTATAATTAATTGATGCGATAATTTTAGTTACTAATTTATGCAGAAACCCACTATGTATTTATCTTAAAATGTATTCTTAAACGCATAATGTTTATATCTATAAAAACAAACTGGCACTTTTAATTAACTCATTAACCGATTGGCTCCAAATTTCATCAATTCGTTTTGCATATCAAAAAAGAAAATACAGTGAAGGGCACGTTTAATGTACAAATACATATGTACTCGTATGAATGAGTTTGAGGTGATAAAGAAAGAGCATGTGAGTTTGTGTGTGTTCGCTTGCACACATGCATTTACATTGACAACACTCATAGACCTACTAAACATACTCACTAACCGAAAGTATTTCTATGAAATTGTAAAGAAACACTCATCAAGTGTTTACTTATGGTGGTAACTCATATGGACTCATACGTGCGTACGTACACAAATACATTCTTACACACATTCATAAATAAATATAAGAGACATCTGAAAAATCGTTTCAATTACAGCATTCACTTTATATGTAACAATTGTCTGAATAAAGAATGTTTCTCATCACTGGCTCAATCGATATATGTAGGTATAGCCTAGTGTTAAACTTTACTATCCTTAAAATAAGCACCGATCGAGGTAAGGCACCTTCCTGGTGCTGGAAGAAGACGAACGGTGCCCACGGATGAAAATATTGAACGGGTGCAATATGCATGTTTCCATACAAGATTAAGCTTGTCCAAGAATTGAAACCGACAGATTGCCAGCAACGACTTGATTATGCAGTTGTTTTCCGGCCAAAAGCAGAAGAAAATCATAATTTTATTCATATTTTAATTATGAGCGACGAAGCCCATTTACAATTAAGTGGGTTCGTTAATAAACTGCATGATATGGGCTACGGAAAATCCGAGTGTAGTTCAACAGCGAGAACTACATCCATAAGAATAATTGGTCCTTATTTGTTTTGAAAATGAACACGGGTTCGCCGTTTCAGACAATGGTGTAAGATATCGGACAATGTTGGAACATTTTTTGAAGGCCAACCGTGGAAACCCATCTACAAGTATAGTTCCAATAAGATGGAGTCACAGCGCACACTGCAAGGGGCACAATGGCTGTTTTACGGGACATCTTCGGTGAACGAATTATTTCGCGTACAAGTGATTTTAGTTGGCCTCCGCGTTCACCGGATTTAACCGCACCATACTGTTTTCTTTGCGGTTAATTGAAAGGAAAAGTCTACATTAATAAGCCTAGAACCATCCAGCAATTAAAAAGCAATATAGGCGACGTTATGGAAAATGTGTTGGAAAGAGCACGAATTTGCGAAGCAGAAAATGACCATCACTTGCGAGATATTATTTTTCATAACTAAATTAACAATATTCCCCATTTATTCCCCATTTACTGTGTTATGTTACAACGAATTCAAACCCCTTCGTTAATTTTGGGTCACGCTGTGTTTAAAGATTTGAGGTGTAATACAAATTACTCTCCCAAAAGCGGATAAATTACTAGGACTAATAAGATTTTGCCTCTAAAATAGGTCTGATACTTATTTTGTATTATTTGTGATCTAGCGTTAATTAATTTTAATTAGTAATTGCAACACTGTTAGACCAATTCAAAACGTAACAAAATGTTTGCTAAACTGTCAGTTGGCTTAAAACAATTGTGTCTATGCTTTAAGTTATAGTTTTGACATTTGTAAAATGAAAAACATGTCAGGAAAAAGATTTCTCCTCATACTTTAGCATGCGGTATGTTTTTTAGAACTAAGTTCGAAAATACCCTCTGAGTACAAACCCAAACATTATATTATACATGGAATGAGTTTAATCACAATATTGCTTTTTGAATATTGAGTTTGAATGTTTTTTCTGGACCATCCTCGTATGTAAGGTATAGAAAAATAAAACAGAATAACGAAAATAATAAAAAGCCTAGAAAATATAGACCAATGAACCTTTCTTTCGATTTTGACTTTAGTGGTACTGTGGTGGAGTGACGATGTTGAGGTTGTATTTTTTTGTTGTATTTTCGTAGATATCAATGTTGTATTAGTTGTTGGCTGATATTTTGAAAACAATCAAAAATAGCAAAGAAAGCTAAAATTTTCAAGATGCTGATATTGCAAATTTTTAACAAATTTCACGCTTAGCAAGCATACCCAAACAGAAGGGGGAACAAATTACAAAAAGCTACAATTGTATAAAAGAGGACTGGATTTAAACACACACGCAAGCCTACTTAGTTATACCTACCTACATACATGTTTGGTAATAAAACACCTCTCCTTAAATAAAATTTATCACAGCGACAAGCTTTTTTAACATTTTTTCAACTAGACATCCTTTGGTATCTAGGTAAGTTTTGCTTATATCTTTTGTTTCTTGGTTTAAAGAAACAAAATTTATGCCAGTTTTTAAAATTACTTACAAGTTTGGGAACGTTCCAAGGCAGAGTAAGTGTGCGAAAAGGTGGTGGACGGAATGTATAAAACAGAGAAAAAACAGCAAATAAACGAAAAAGTTCTTTGAAATTTCAATTGCATTTTTATGTCTGACTTCTTAAGAAACAACACACATACAATCGCATTTACATATAAATATCCTTTTTAAGCTGCCAAGGCATACAACAGACTCATACTTCACATCTGGCAAAGTCACATACAAACAAAGGCACACGCACACGCACTAACACATTGCATTCTTGTACTACTCTTATGGTATATGGAACAGTGAACCGTTTTTAAGTTTTGACACTTTTATTGCAATGACACACGAACAAAATTCCATACACACGTACACACACACAATCAAACATCCGTACGCACGTAAGTTTTTGAAGGAATAAGTAGAAAATAATAAATGAAAAAGAAATCAAACTTAGTGAATGCTTGATAAGAACATTTGACAAGGACTCCAAAATTCGATTCGTTTTCTTACGCGCCAACATTCTATTTATTTTATTTTAAATAAGAAATGTAGCTTTCTCCTCATCTCGCTGTTCCTTCCAAGTTATTTTTTTTTCAATTTCTATGATGTGGGTGCGTGTTTTTTATTCCTTGGATCTGATAAGATATTTTTGGTTTTCTTGGAACCAAATCACAAAAAAACCTAGTTTTTTACAATATAACTTATAGTGGTTTTAAATTGCTGACTTTAGAGGAATTGTTGTTCAAACAGTTATTGGGATTGGGAAGAGTATTTCTTGTTTTTATTTATAATTTGAAAATGGTTTATGTTTAATACACGAAAAAAAAATATGGTTTGTGGAATTATAATCTAAACAATATGACATAATACTTAGTATGTTTTATTCAAAATGATTTTTAAAATAAGAAAAGAAAACTAAAATAACGAATTTCACGTCAAACGCATAATTGGACAGTCAAATGAAATATACGGTTTTAGTACTAGGAAGCAAAACCTTTTGCTTTTATTACTACTTCTAAACGTCGGGGCATCGACGGCACGAGATTAGCTCAAAACTCTGGACTTATATTGTTCCATTCATGTCGTATTCCTTCTTTCAACTGGTCTAATGTATTGAAAGTAGATTTATAGAGCTTTCGGGCAAGTTCTTACCACACATGTTGAGATCTGGGCACTGTGCGGGTGTTTGCAGTAATTTTGGCCAATTATGAATTAGCCACATCTTCGCAACGTGTGAAATGTGCTTCGGATCGTTATTCTGGTAAAAAACAAATGTGTCCAATATGTTTAATTTTTCAGCACTCTGTTTCACATTTTGCTTCAATATGTCCAAATATAAAATGAATATTCCCTACTCCTGCACCGGAAACACATCCCCACACCATTACAGACCCTGCCCCGTGCTTGATTGTAGCCCGAGTGTTATTAGGCAAAAACTCAGTATTTGGCTTACGCCAAACGTACTGCTTTCCATCTGACCCATGAAGGTTGAATTTACTCTCGTCAGTGAAGACAACTTGTTTAAATTGATTATTTTGAACCTTAATTTTTTATATGTAGGTACTGTTCACTGACGAGAGTACATTCAAATTTACACATTTTATTTGAAAAAATATTCAATTAATTTTTGAAATCAAATAAAAAGTTGAAAAGTTTCCAATAAAAATAGTCTTATATTTTTAATAAGAAAATATGTAAAGAGTGAAAATGTAGTTAAAGTATTTACATTTTGTTCCTTTTTGTGAGTAAAATTTGTAAATCGAATTTCAATTTTCAAATTTCGAATTTTAAAAATCGTCAACAAAAAAAAAACGAAAAAAGAATTTAAACGAAAACATAAAATTTCAAGTACAATACATATCAAACTATAAAATTTTTAACTTTTTAAATAAGAAATCACAAAAAATATAATGTTAAACACAACTTGTGTAATCTTTTTATAATATCTTAGTCCGCTTTCACACTTTACAATTCTGACTCTTGCCTTTACGATGGGAAGGAAAAAGAGAACAAAAGATATTGGTTAATTTTCTTATTTCCTTTTTTTTTTTTTTTTCATGCATGTTGATTTGCTTCAAAAAGTACGAAAATTGAATTGATGTGTGTAAATGAAAGGGCAAGTTCACAAGAGAATTGAACAAAAACTGAAGAGTGTGAAACACGACTTACAGTATATTATAAATAAATATCTGAATTTAGTATATTTTATTGATTCAGGTTAAATTACAATGTCCAAACAATTTAGTTTATTAAGGTTTAAATAACATTTTGAATATAGAATCCAATTCATCCATCCATCATTCATCCAGGTACTTATTTTCAAAGAATTCCGTATTTTTGTTATTTAAATGTAATTGGCTGAATATTCTTTCGACGTTTTATTAAAATAGGAGAAGTTCTTGTAGAATTGCCCCATTGAAATTTAGAAATTGGTTCGTCTAAAACCTTTAATTCATGAAATTCAGCATTTACATTGCTTTTTATTATGTTTACGGATAAATACGTAATTTCTAATATTATTTGGAATTTTTATACATAAACTTAAAAATTGTCAATAATAATTAAGAACATACTACTATTACTTAATTTTGTTTTTGAAATATATCATGTTCCTCTTCATATTTATGATATTGTCTCAAAAAAAGAAAGAATTGAGTAACAAAAGCATTAATAAAACAAACAATTAATAGACTATTTTAATAATTCAGAAAATCGTCACTTTCAATGAAAAAATCGTCACTTTGCTATTTTTGAAACAAAAAATCGTCAAATCTGGCAGCTATGGCTAATATACTTGCGAAAAGGCATGACTTATTACAAAGCGCCCAGTATCAAATGCAACAATATTACTAAACACCAGGCAGCGTCAAAGATTTTTGGTAATATCGTTCTCTGTAGTTAGTCAAGCTTTCCTAATTTGTATAATTGAAACAAATTCAAATAATTTTGTATAATCAAATTATTGCAACAGTTTAAAATAAATACAAAATCTACCACTGATCACTGATGGCAAACATGGTACATTTTAAACACAGTTGGTACCGTGGTACTACCACGAGTCACATGGTACAATTTCAAAATACTGTTGCATACAAATTTGGTATTTCAGATGAAACAGATAAATATCAGCCATGTCACAGAATTTAATTCCGTTCGGAAGTGGAATTATTTTCGTATTTTGCTTCTAAAGAAAAAGTAAAACGAACAATTGGTTTCATTCCGAACAAATTTTTCGTTTTGCTTTTTATATATTAAATTTCATGAACATTTTGAAACTGATGATTATAAGATGATTATTACAATAAATTTTTAGTTGAATTATCGAACAATATGGGTCTTTGACATATTCATTTAAATTAAATGATTTTGAGGCTAAATTCAAAATTAAAGCTTAAAATGTAGTAATCAGGATTTCAAAATCGTTAGAAGTTAACTTTTCTATTTCTTTTATTCTTACAATAATAATTCTAGTTATTTTGGAAATATATATATTTACCAAGGTTAACTTCATAAATAAGAATATTTTTAGATAATTGCGACAATTAACGCAATAATGTTGCTATAAGATATATCGAATTTTCGATAAAGTAAATTTGTGGTATGATTATTTAACAAATATAAAAATGGTACCATGGAGGTCTAAAAAGTACATTTTATTTATATAGTTGGTACGAAAAACAAACCTCATTTTCCATCATTGCCATTGATCTCGTTGCCATAGAAAAGATTATGAACGGTTATAACTGTCTCTCTCAAGTGCAAGAGAGGATTATAATTGATATCTTACTTAATTAGAGAAGGAAATGAACTAATATTTATCTTTTTAAGAGAAAAGGTTTTTTAATTTAGGCTAATAGTTCGAATTTTCTAGAATACTATTGTAAAGTACTGGAACAATTGGTAAATTGGAATGCATTTTCTAACCTGCCAAGGGCCTCATCAGCAATCTTCATTGTCTACCAGTGCTGCCGGTATTTTTTCAGAGCTTATCCCCAATTTTTGATTTGTCTTCCCCAAAAATCCCCAAACTGATTTTATTTTATTCAAATTTTTATTTTATTTAAAAAATTAAATATTTATTCAATAAAATTCATTTTTGTCGATAGCTACATATATTAATATTCCAACAAATCGAATTTGTAATTATAAATCTTGTAAAGAAAAAATTACACATAATATAATATATATGTTGGTAGATAAAAAATTATTTACCAGAGTGTAGCATTTCAAAAACTTCAGAATCAAAATCTTCTGATTCTTCAGCCTCAGAAATGTTATTATACAGTGATGCCAACTTTTGAGACTCAAAACGCGTAAACATTTTTGAAAAAGGGTTAACTGGAAAAAAAATCCATATAAAGCCACATCAAATTTTCTTTTTTTCTGGCTTTTTCGCATTTTGAGTGACTAAAATCGGGCTAAATCTAGCCTGAAAAGGGCTAAGTTGGCATCGCTGGAAAAGAAACCATCCACTATAAATAATAACACACATTTTTATACTTGCCAGCCGCACATTTTTTAGTTCAAAAGACATTCTTGTTACCATCGGTTAAAAAAAATCCTCTAAAATTGTGTTGTCATCCCCAACAAACCCCGGATCACCAAGATGATATTTTAATCCCAAATCACGAAAAAAAATCCCCAATTTGGGGATAAATCCCTTAAACTGACAACGCTGTTGTCCACGATCAATCTGTAAACATCATCTATTTAACTCACCGTTTTTTGAGAAATAGAATACGAGAACTATCATATTTCTTTTTACGTGTTGTGAGTTAGAACGAAATTTACGTACGTTTACAATGTGTGTGTGTATTCCTTATTATTATTTATAAATCTTGTATTATTACAAATTTGTTTTTGCTTTTGATATCGTTAGCTTAGTGAGCAAACGTTCGAAGTCCACTTTTTATGAACATTAAAATTTTAATACAAAACTGTTTATTTAAAAAAAACTTTATAATAATTTTGTTTCTTCTTGTTGTTATACTGTGGCAACCAAAAGAGTTAAGTCCATTTTGTGTATAAGAAAAATAAAGAAAATATTTTATTAAAAATATATAAAGTCCACACGAAATAAGTGACAGAAAATTGGCTAAGCCCCCAAAAAATTATTAATAAATTGGCAAGACACTTTTTCTAAATTGTGATTATTACACTTTTTTCAAAAATATTTAAAGCAAATGATTTCGGGACGTTTTTCGTGTCTCCTGTAAAATTTGTGAAAAGTAACTTATCTCGTTTGCACACTTAGCTAAACTATATTAAACTAAACTAAACTTGTACATAGTACAAAATTTAGTTATTGGGTGGTATTATTGATTCCGCACGGAAAGGAAAACTAAGCGGAAAGAAATATCGATCAATATATAAATGTAATTATTCATTCCTGCGGCATGCCGCAATACTGTCTGTGTAGAGATGATACCGCAAAACGGAAAAATAGCGCAGCAAATTATGCTTCCGGACAAAAAAATTGTTTCCGCAATCGCGGAACGGAATGAATAATTCGACCCATTATATTATTGCTAAAATCTGAATATAAAAATAATTTAATAGTAAATTATGAATTATTTAAATGTTTGTATCTGAAATAAATGAATTAAAAATCATTTAAGATACTATGATTGTAACAGATGTCAGAATTTTAAATAAGAGTAACTAGACACTCGATTAAAGAAAACTCTAAAAGTACGGTCACATTTGGCAAATGTTTGCCGGAAAAGACGTAACCACTAAATGACAAATATTTGAACTCGTTTATTTATTTAGGCCAAAGTTCAACAAATATTTAGTTTTAATTTATTTGATGCTGTATGATCTTGCAAAACTCTTGTAAGAGTAAACAAGGTCTTTTTTGAGTAAATATTTGTCAAATGTGACTGTACCTTAAGAATATGAAATGATATATTTTTAATTAGAAACATTTCCTTAAAACAAAGAGAAGGTAATGAGTAGATTTTGCTATTTTAAGGAATTTAATATTATATTTGTGGCTTACAAATACTCACTTAACATTTTTAGTCGTGCGAATTGACTTTTAATCACATTTTCAAAACTAAATACTTTAGAAATTCTTTTGAAAAGTTATTTAATATGGGTAAATATTTAGGCTTTTAAAAAGCACTGTATGCAGCCTGGCTATTTAAGTACATTTTATCTCACACTCATAACTTTGGAGCATCGACAATAACAAGAAAAACTAAATTTATTATCATTTAGGCAAATATTTTTCAAACTGAAAACAATTTTATACTCACACATCCATTTGTACATACTTAAAGCCAAACATTTTTAACAAAAGTTATAGGCAACAGCAACAACAAAACACAGTACAGAAAACAACTACAACGGCCAAACAAAAGCAATTTGATTGGTGTGGGGGGGGGGGGGGGGGTGGGAGTAGGGAGTAGTAGAAGGCGGGTGTCAAAATTTAGTTCAAAAAAAAGCCAACAGAGACAATAGAAAACAAACAACAAGCATTAATGTTCCCAAAAAATAAAATGAGGAGGAAATTCTAAACTGTTTTTACTGCTGCTGTTGTCGTTATTTGGTTGGTGGTAATTTCCAAAAAAAAAAGGAACCCAACATCAAAAAAAAAACAAACAAAACAAAAACAGTGAGTAGTGTGTGTTTGGAGCAAAACAAAAAACTCACTTAATTTATGGCATTAAACTTTGCTGCCAGTAAGTTTTGCAATGCGCTGTGTTAAATAGTCTATAGAGTCTGGCTTAAACTTTTTCATTCTGCGCCTTTTTTATCAATGCGGGAGTTCTCCGTTTTCTGTTTTTTCTTTTTATTATTATTTTATTCGTATTTGGGTGTTTGTGTGTGTTCGTTTGTTTTTTTTTAGCTTTGCCTACCACAACAGCAAAAACAATATGTATTCTTGGTAGGGTTTTTGTTGTACAATTTCTATTCACACACATAAATATAAAAATAAATTGTATTGTACGTATGTACTTGCCCCACACACACAAATAGATCATACGTACATACATACGAATATACAACTATGTACATATTTATGTAATCAGAAAAACACACGTTTTACATGTTAGTAAAAACTTTTGCAGTTACAAATACAAATGTGGTACATATGTATGTATATGTATGAGTATGTGTGTGTATGTTGCATGCATCCATGTAGGGATGTCATTTGTTGGTATGTTAATACTGTGTGGCATGCTGTACTATGTAGGGATATTTGTATGTGTAATCTATCTCTTAGGCATTATTTTGTCTGCTTTTTTGTGTTCGCTCAAATTGTTTCGCTTCCAAAAATACTCAGCTCTACAAGCATTTACGTAAATACATAAATACTCAGCATGTATAATTTGTGTTGGCGCTGTTTTATTAAAGTTGTTTATTTATTGTGGACCAACTCTAAGTAAAAATGCATCTCATGCCATGAATTTCACTTATTTACACATGCACACACAACTTATACGATGTCAGGAATCTGTTTAAAGAAAAGAACATAAAGATATAATAAAAATTATAATAAAAAAGCTGTAATGATTTGGTTTTTGTTAGATTTACTTTTCGAGGTTTCAAGTAATCATTTAAACGTTTTAGCACGTTATTCCTATTAATAAAATTTAGGTTGGCATAAATACCTGTCTGTGACATAATGGATTTCATGGAATTATATTTTTAAGATTTATTGCAGTCTTTTAATGCTGTCACGCATTTAAAATTAAATTAAACACATCTGTTTAAATGGCGAGCAAAATTATCAATTAATAACTTTTATAATATTCGTTTCATTTCTCAATTGTTGAATATGGCATTTAACTGAATTATTACTGGAATAGCTTCGACAGACAAGCAAGTATCGGAAGTATAAGTTTATCTAAAGTCTAAATATTAAACAATATAGGCAGATTCTTCAAATATAGAATCTGCCAAGTTTAACCGGTTAGTAATTATGGGTGGTGATGTTAAAGGCTAATCTGGAGACTTTACTTCACTTCAGTAATACTATAAATACCATCTTTATTACTAAGGATTAGGACAGTATTAGTTATCATTTGAATGGTGTGTTCTTCTAACTGTAACTCATTTGTCCCATAGCATTTCATGAATAGGTAGCGTCAAGCTTTTAGATTTTGGTAATATTTAATTGCTAGTTTCCCTACTTCAGTTGTCATTATTTGCTCCGCAGCAATTCTCTTCTAATAAATCGCGAATAAGAAGTGCGCCACGATCTACTCCAGGGTCCCATTCCAAACAACAACTTATCAACTTTTCACTTATGCAATTTTTCGTTAATTTGCAAAACTTTATGTTCCTCAGAACTATAAAATTTATTAAGTGATAAGTTGAAATTGATAAGTATAGTTTGCAAAGTTTTTTCAATTTTTATCTTCTCTTTGAAATTTCTGTTTCACTTGTACAAAGTTAAACTTGCAAAGCCTGCACAAAAACTTTAAATTCTATTTTTGCAAAGCAAATTTTGATAAGTTTTTCAAAAGTCGTTTTATAAATTAACATTATTATAACTAGAGAGAGAAGCTTTCAAAATATTAAGATGTTAGTTTTTGTTTGGCGATAAAACAAGAAGTTAGAGAGACCGAATTAATTTTTCGGTACTACAAAACTTAAATTTTAAAGAATGCTTTTATTTTAAATTAAATTCAAGTTGATCTCAGTTTAAATATGATTATGATATGAAAAATATGATATGGAATTATTTAGAGAAAAGTTAGAGCACAATACACAAGTGTTGCAAAATCAATGATGGATTTAATATCATGATGCTGTTGTTTTGGGTGATAGTGGTTACGGACTGAAGAACTAATAAACTATTAACTGTAGAGACTTTCAATCTTGAAGAAAGAATCTGGTGTCTAAATTAAATGAAATGTAGGCCCTAATTTTGTAAATCACTTGTGTTCAATGCATCACCTACGCTTTTGCGAACGCATCACCAAAAATATGAAATTTTGTAAACCATTACGTCATTACGTTTAGCGAACGCAGAAATATTATGTTGTTACAATACTGTCAAATCATTGGATGGTTAATGTTGCCATTTTAAATGTTGATACAGAAATTTTAAATAAAAATTTACATAAAGCTACACTTATTTTGCATTGGCATTGCTACAAACCAAATAGCTGCTGAATAATTTTGTTGTGAAGAAAAAAGCTTTTAATGCAAATAACTATAAATACAAAGTTAGGGGCACTTATGGATATGTCTGCTTCTTCGGATGATGAAGATTCTTCAAGCGTCCTAGACATATCTATTGAAAAAACCCCCAATTGCGCTCTACTATCAACGTCATGAATTTAACGAAGAATGAGTAAGTAAAATAACACTGTGGAGATTTACAATATTGAATATGAACTTCCGAATGAACAAGAAAACGTTTTCGTATGAATATGTATGTATTTATATTACGTGAGTTAGGTCCCTTTTAGTAAGGTTTTTGGAAAAATTTTAGTAGTATTTTATACTAAATGAATATGTTTGTTAATTTGTTATTAATATAGTTCCTGTAAAATATTAAATTATTTGAATAGTTTTGTTTTTTAATAATATTTAAGTTCAACTTTTAAAGCTAACGCCTAGATAATGGAGGCGTTAAATTTGACAACGCAAGTGATAAAGAATTCAGCGTTGCGTTTTACAAAATACATAATTTCAACAACGTAAGAATTAGCTGTTACAACGCAAGCAATTGAACACCGTGATTTGCAAAATGTTATTTAACGCAACGTTTAGAAAATTGTGGCGTTACGTTATTTTTAGAGATTAAAGCTTGATTTGGCTTGATTATCAAACTTTTTTAAGGCTTGCCAAGATTTGTCAAGATTCAAGCTAAAAAGCTGTACGTCAAGCTATAAATAAATTAAGATACGTTTTCGATTTATTTTTATAATTTTAATATACATATGTATATGAACAACCCAGTAAAAAATATATGGATTAATCCATAATCGAGCAATAAAGGAGTAATGACTTGTTCATCCATTTGGAGTAACAAGCGGGCTATCAAAACTTTTTTTGTTATGTTGTCTATGCCTCGCTTAATACTCCAAATGGATCAATGAGGGATGTATCAGTTCGTTTTGGGTTTTTTTTCTTTGACATAACTTTTTCGTTTTGTTTTTTCTATTTAGTCAGTTTATTTTTAAAAAGTGAAAAAAGCGAAAAGGTACGGGTATAGTAACAAATTGTTAAAAATGTGTCAAGACTTTAAGTGAACAAGAGGCATCAGCATCTAACAAAGTCAATGAATTATCAAATGCAGATAGCCAAACGGAAAACAAAGTTGATATTCTCACATAATTGAAGCAAATTATGTGTAAATAGACTGTTTTATTAGAACAGCTTGCTAAACATATACGCCCAACTAGTAGGGATCTTAAAATGTTCCCAATTAGTTCTTTGGAGGAATTAAATTCGGCTGATTAAAACCAAGCCTGATTCAGAATTGGTAAAACTGAGTTTTTTAATGCAATCGATTAAACAAGTATTCAAAATTCTTTGTTTTTTATTTTAATTTATTTCAGATTTCGTATATTAAATTAAGGTTTGACAAAATCAAAATTGAAAAAGCACTACGCAAAATGATCAGCGAAAATATGTTGCTCAAATTAAATTGGGATGGATCTAAAAATATGATAGCCTTAAACAAATACAATTTTTTTTATTTCGGTAATAACTGAATTTTTAATATCATGTCCTAAATATATTACGTGTTATCTTTTCTTTAAATTTCTTGCAGAAGCACTTGAAGGCACGTATCCAACATACCCGGAATATAAAAAATCTTTCAAGCTGGCATTTCCTAAATGTAAGGCAACTGTTTACCGACAGACCTACTCGTCAAAAACTCCGGCCTCGTCGAATCCAACAAAAAAACAATAATATAAATTTTGAAAAAATTTTAAAAAATAAATGAATGTTTTCTTGTTTTTGTAAAAAATAGCCAAATTTGTATTTCATATGCATGTTTACTCCTTTTATGCTCTTTTAGGAGACAAAAACTCCATAAGGAGCTTAAAAGGAGTACTCGTGTCTGCGGACATGCTGTGTTAAAAATCCTATTAGGTTCGGACTTTTATGGAGTAATCCATTACTCGCAAAGAAGCGCTTCAGGATTACTCTTTGGATGATCCTATTTTTTACTGGAAAGGAATATACAAAAAAAAATTAGATTTCTACGAAGATCCTTATGGGGGTTCTATAGATATATATTCGAATCTTATTAGAATAACAAAGTATAATAAAGTTTCTTCATATAGTGCTGACAACGCCACTGTGAAGCATGGGGTTCACAATTCTGTATACCAAAAACTTCAAAATAATTGTGACAAAATTGTTAAATCAAATTGTAACTGCCACGTTATAAACAACTGCATTAAAAAAGCTCTTAATTCACTATCCATAGATGTTGAAACCATAATAATGAAAACGTTTAATGAGTTTAGTTCGTCAGCATTAACTACAGAAAAACTGAAAGCTTGTTTTGATTTTGCCTGCATTGAATATAGAAACCTATTACGACATGTTGCAACTAGATGGCTTTCACTTTTATCAGCACCTGATCGTTTAATATATTGTTGGCCAGCAGTAAAAATGTATTTTTTAAAATAAGGAAAACTTAATTGTAGAAAACTTCTTTGGGATTTTGTATCATATGAAGTTCCTGATAAGGAGGTTTTAAATTAAGATGAAGAATGTGTAGTTGAGGGCTTATCAGAAGCTTATTTATATTTAGTTCACAATTTTATGCAGGAGTTTCACTTATCTATTTTAGCTTTAGAATCTGATTCATGCACAATATTCGAACTATAAGATATATTAAATAAGCTATTAACAAGCCTTCAAAATAGATCAAATGATAACTTTTATGGAAGTAAAGTAAAAGTTATAATGAAAAAGCTTTCTCCAAAGGACTTGTCCTTTTTTAAATCGGAAGCTAATGCATTTTTAAAAGTCGCCATTGATTATTTAAAACAACATTTTAATTTTAACAATAATTTTCTTTACAAGAAACTATCTCACCTTAATTTAAAAAAAGCTCTTAACTTGGGAATTATTAATAGAAATTCGTCGAGACTCAAAAATCTCAGATGCTATAGACGATGATAAATTATAAGATAGAGAAGTCTGCGAACTTCTTTCAAAAGGCATTTCTAATGATCAAATATGGTCTTATTTTTTTAAAAAAGCAGGAAGGAAAGGAAATCGAAAATCTTTATAAGTTGATGTCGTTTGTATTTTCAGAATGTCATTTGACCTTATGAAGGCCGAATTAATGATTAGAATAAATTTTAATGAAAATTGTAAAAGTTTCAAAAACTTTTTGCAAACAAAGGAAGGTAATGAATTAGCTAAAATCGTTACCAAAAATACCAAATATCTGTATGTCGCAAAACAAAATGATTTAGAATAGAAATACAACCTCTGTGATGTGGTTGTTGTCTTTTTTTTTTTTTTGGTATGAATATTTGAAATGTTCGCATATACATATGAATATATCTCAATTTTTGTTTAAATAAAATTAAATTATTTAAAATGAAAATGCCCCGATAGACTATGCGATAGTGTGCCGAACAATCAGTCAGAGGGTTTGCGGGTTCGATTCCCGCCAAAGACTCTGGGTGTTTTCTGCAGACAAGCCAAAAGCTTCGCAGTTTGTGTTTGTTTATATAAAAAAAAACAATGAAAAAAAAACAATGAAATCTATACGATGAAAAAATGTATTTAAAAAAAAAAATATGTAAATTGTACGACTTTGTACATTTTTTAAAACAAATATAGTATTTTTGCTTAAAACCATTGCATTTTTATTTCTTTTTAATATTAAAGTTATTGTGTCAAGCTTTTTTCAGCAAATCAAGCTTTTTTTCTCAAAATGTCAAGCTTTTTCACTATTTGGATCTGGCAAGTCTACAAGTAACACCTCAAGGAGCCATTAAATTGTTCAAAGAAAAAAAAACTTTATTTCGTAAACAATTGAAATTAATTATTTATTTTTACAATATATGTATGAGATACGTATGATACGAACGACAAAACAGTTGGTTAGAAACACGTCTAACTTATTTACCAAAAATTAAAAAAGTTCTTAATTATCAAAATATTATTTCGCTTAAACAGTTTACGGTTTCGGGGTCTTAATACTCTAGTTATTTCCCTGGCAATGTTAAGATGTGGATACAAAATTTTTACCTGAATTTCTCTTTTAATATTGGAAAATATACGGACGATAGAGTTAAATCTTCAGCTGATCATTCATACATGCAACATCAATATGTATGTAAGATAACAGACACAGAGTTAGGTGATGGTTTCGTACTGATTGTTTTTCTGATAACTATTTAGTTTTGGGTGCTCCGATAGACTAGGCGATAAATAGTAAGCCAGACTATCAGTCAGAGGGTTGCGGGTTCGATTCCCGCCAAAGACTCTGGATGTTTTCTGCAGATAAGCTTTGCAGTTTGTGTTTGTTAATTATATAAAAAAAAATAATTGGCAAACATTTCACCGAGATCATTGTTTCACTTTTATTATCTTTAAAGATAAATTCATGAATGAAATAATATTTTTGCTTAATTAAAGCATAACGTTTAACTGAATCTCATACACATTTTCCTACATTTATTGGATTTTTTTATAATGTAAATTTGCGTGCAACAACAATTTTACACATTTTGCCGGCTATTGTCACGAATAATCTTTTCAATTTTCGCTTGCAATTTAAAACTTTTATGAAAAGTTGTTAACCATTTAATGCAATTTAAATAAAGCAACAGCAGCAGTTAATTAATTTTGATTCAGACTAAATGTCCAGTTTTGTTTTTAAATATGCCATTAAATTTATTTAATCAATTTTGATTTTTTTTTTTTTTTTTTTTGCAAATATTTTCCCATATAAATAATTAAATTTTATTTAATTTACATAGTTTATTAATATTCTATAACAGTGTACATACATATTTGTATAAAAGTGTTTGTGTGTTTTTCTACTTTATTTTAAATATCAATTATTAGTCAGCTGTTGAAACAAGGCTTTGAAAAGTGTAGAAACACATCACAACTAACAAAAACACACACTACGCCACCAACAATTTGCACCACAAGCTGCAACAGCAGTCATTTTATGCATAATTTTCTACAGAATTCCAGTATTCGGAAACGATCCAAATAACGAGAAAGGAACTGTATTTCTTACTTGTGTGGCGGTGTGGCTGTTCTGTCTATTTAAAAATCTCTTTTCTGTTTATCTGTCTGTCTGTCTTTCTATCTGTCTATACCACTTAACTCATTACTGGAATTGAGGAGTTAAAAGAAAAAAAAAAAGAACACAAAATAATTATAAAAGAATAAATTTCCATAATGTGTTTTTTGTGTGTTTTTCGTTTCATTTTTGCCAGCATATAATTGAATAAAATGAAATCTAAAAAATATGAAATTTAATTAAAAAAAGTATACAAAATGAATATAACATTTTTTGTTCGAGTTTCTCTTTTAAACAAATTAAACAGCATACGAGAACAAATTGAATTGCATATGTATAACATGATATTCTTAATATATTATAGATTTGATATCAATTGTTTAACATTTCACTTAATTCTGCTGCTTTAATTCAGTTTAATCTAATTTAATTCATTACGTAATTCACGTCAAACTCGGAACATTTGCATGCAGGCACACTGATAAATGCCACATTCAGCCACAATAAATTATTATTTTAGTATTTCACTTCCTCTGGACTTACGGGTCGTATGTGCAAATATAGAACATATGTTCCAAACTACCAATCTCAATACACACTTCATTGCTGTGTATGTATTGAAGGAATACAATAAATACATACATATAATACCTATATCAATGCTTGTGTGGTTGTAAAATAGGGGTTTCAATTTCGGTTAGTTTCTTTAACCAAACTTTCACAATTATGGACCTGAAATGAAATTATCTTGCTCAAAACAGCAAATGTAGAACTGATAATTGGATTCACAAAATTTTTCGAATATTTGTTGCTATTTGTTAAATTCCTACATGTGTACGTTTGAATTAAATTATTTAATAAAATAACCAACCTCTGTTTCGCAGTAGATTTTATAATTTTCTATTTCGTGTTTTATTTAATTGATTTGCTTTATTCGTTTTTGCACCTTCAATATGCTTCACTGATGACAAGAAGTTTACGCTGCACTTGTAAGAAAATATTAAATAATTAACTTTAACTCCAAAACCACTTAACCGGAAAAATGTGGAATATATGCCCACTAAAGGCCATATTTGAGGAAAATATTGGAAAAAGTCCTTATATTGAAACTTTAACAATACCATTTCCGCTAGTTTTCACTTATTTTATTTTCCAAAAATGCTCAAACGCCAAATCTAAAAGAAACCCAGGCAGTTTTTTCAACGACTCTTAAATTCTGTCTAATTAAAAATGTACTAATTTGAGTATTTGACGCCCCTAATTTCTACAATTGCGGCTCAGTGGGGTCGATCGGAAAAAAGTGGCCATAAATTTGTATCTTCTAAAGCAATGGTCGGATAACAAAATGGTAAATGAACAAATCGGACAGGAGGATAAAAGGTTGCAGAAAATGGAATTTGTGATCACTCAATATATATTTTTGTAAACTTGTATAATCATTAAGCGTATATGTATATTAATGGTTTGAAATGTCTAAAAAATGTCTGGCATACTATATAAATCCAATTTTTTAAATAATGTCTATATTTATGAAAGAGGTGAAGTAAATATTCACTTAAAACGAAGATATTTTAGTAATTTAATAAAACTTAAGGAAAATCTATCTCATTATTAATAAGGAAACCCTGATAATAAAAACACTTGCATACTTATGAACACAAGCTCACAATCCCTCAGACATCCTGCCATATTGTTCTATAAAAGTGTATAAGTATGTGTGTGTATAAATGTTGTCCATTTGTAAATATCTCTGTAATACCCCTAATGCAATTAAGCATGATTATAAAAACAAACCAAGAACGAAAACGAAAAAAGAGGGGAAAAACGAAAACAAATTGAAAAAAGGACTTGTATAGAGGAGAAGAGTTTTTTGCTTGATTGCTTTGCACTGATTCTCACTATTTCAAATACAATTAAAGTTTCTACAGTAGAGTGTATTGAAATTGTTAAATGATAAAAAATGAAGACGGATAAATACAGTGCAAAAAAAAATGAGATGCCAGCAACAACAACAAACCCAGCAGCAGCAAAATAATAATCAAATAAAATGAGAAGGAAATGCGGGTTGCAAAAACAAACGTCCATTATTGTACAACAAACATTAAAATGTACGTACTTACACATGTACATATGTATGTAAGTATAGCTACATATTGAACTAAATATCGTTCAGGCCATAGTGACGCAAATTTATTTAAAGGAACTTATTGCTGTTGAAGAACTAGCAAACCAAAACTATATGTGACCCAGCCTATGAAAAGGTGGCTTATGACTCAAAAAAAATGTTTCCACTTTCTTTTTGGTTTTGATAGTTTTTGAGACGCTCTTTCACGTGGTGAAAACTAGAAAGTCCTAACTTGCTTAGAAGTGTACTAAAAATGTAGAGTGAGAGAAGAGCACAGATGAAAGAAAAACAGAATTTTATTGAAAATCCGGAATCAACAGCTGTGTCGCGCAATTTCTTTTTTGAGTCATCAGCCAATTTTGCATAGGCCGGGTCACAAATAGTAAAATGCCTATATCCCTAGATATAGAAAAAGCTTTTGATTCAGCGTGGCACAAGGGTATAATATTTAAATTAGTACAGCTTAATATTGACCCTTATCTAATTAAAATGTTTTTGAGCTATTTCACGGAACGGAAATTTAGCGTGTAGATCAACGATATGAAATCGCTATTTGGCACTGCTAATAGTGGCGTTCCTCAAGGCAACGTATTGGCACAATTTTTATTCGATTTCCCACACTCCACTGAAGCATCTAAGGCAATTTTGTATACTGATGATTGTCTGATTTTTTCACATAATGAATCTCCAGGCCGGGCGTTGAACACTGCAGCTGACCATCTACATATCATAGACGATTATTATCGAACTTGGGGTATTAAAATTAATGCCGAAGAGTCAGAGGCAATTTGCATCAGAAATGCTTCGGGAAAATGTGCCAGATTCGTAGTACCACAGAACAAGAGGCTTGCCCTCACCTTAGATGGAATTGATATACCTTTCAAGTCCACTATTAAATATCTTGGAGTAAATTTTAACAAACTGATGAAATTTAACAACCATGGTCGTTTATTACTTAAAAAGGCAAAACGGATTTCTGGTATGTTTCGCACTCTGCTGAATAATCAACACCTTCCTAAAAAAAACGAAACTGCTTCTATACAAGGTAGCCATTAGATCATCTCTAACATACGCTTTTCCAATCTGGTTCTCTATATCTCCGATAGTGGCCAAAGAATTGGAAGTTTTTGAGCGAGACATTCTAAGAAAATGTATTGGTAAAAACTATCAAAGCCCTGTGAAACGATTGCTGTTGTTCCCTTTTGCAAGTATGCTCTACGCCTACACAGAAAATTTGTAGAGAAACTATCTTTTCATGAGAACTGCCTCATGAACGAGATATTTGAGGATGAGAAGGACATAAGCTGGTCAACGTCTCCCTACTTGTCCCCAGTTGGTATTATGCTGGAATCTATTGACGACAACCCTTTCAACCCACCTGATTTTTATGTGAAATACACTCCAGGCTCCCATAGGGGATAGGGAATATGAACTGTGATATTTTGAATATTTTTTTTTTTTGCTTTGGATTCATACGATTAATTATTTATTTATAACTTTTATTTATGTATGTACATGTACAACTCGTTTTATATTTTTATTAACATATCTGTGATTAAAACGTTCCTGTTCTGTTACATTTTTGAACAATTGTTAACTAGTATTTAAGGAATATTTTGTTTATATTGTTTTTTTGTTTGTTTTTTTTTTGTTTTTTTTATTTAACTGATTATACTCTGTTTGATATCGTAAATGCCGGGAGCAAGCATTGTTCAATGATGGACATAATGTGATAATTCTAAATAATATTTTAAAAGCAGCAAAGTTGATTTTCTATTTAATGTGTACTGGAACAAAACGTATATAGTTCTAAGATTTATTTACTTGTTATTTGTTATAATGTCAATTCTGTAAAGTTTTTGAAAAGAAGCCTCAATAAAGATTTTTACTTACTTACTTATAGTAAAATGCGTCTTCATTTTGCAGAAAACTACAAATGTTTTTTTTAAATATTGCGAGCGATTACAACAGACCTTAGGCGAATAATTGGGACTGTCTCGTTTTCGAAATACATATTCATGTATATAATACTTACGAATAAATCTGTCTGCAAGTGTTTGTGTATTTGTGCAAATTAGAACAATGAGATTCTACTCTAATACAACGACAAGCGAACAGTTATAGAGACAAAACCAACAGTTAGACTGAAAAGCAGACATACAGAAAGACATACAGCCATTGAAATATGATGCTTATCAAAAGTAAAGAGAAAAGTAGTAAAACTGTTAAAAAAGAAGCTGCAGCAAAACAATTGAAAGGAATTCACAGCAAACATTTATATAAAATCTACTCTTTCCTCCCCATTTAAACAAATGTATGAAAAAAACCTAACAAAACTCATTCCTTCTACTAAAGTGTTGCACAATTGCTATCACAGTTCTCTAATCGTATAAATGATGTGCGAGGTGTTTTGTGTATGTAATAGAGCAGAGTCACAGTTCTAGTACTAGATTTACCCGCAGCCCGAACTGTTGGAACAATGTTAAATGTTGCAGAGTGGCGTTAAAATTGTTTTTTTTTTCTTAATTTATTTTACTTGTTACTCAAACTGTATTCATGCCCACAAGATTAGATTTTAAAGATAGATTTTAAAGCAAGACCTGTGGCCGGTCTACGAATACAACGAAAGTGTCCTGATTTTGTATATGTTGTGAATTTGCACCTTCTTGTTTGTGAAAAGAGTGGCTCAGAAAGCTGTTCGTGATCTGTTTACTTTTCATTAAAACGTTTGCTTTTATTTTATTAACACAAAAGCAAAACAAGTAGCAACGAGCAAAGAAAGCTTGCAGTACTTTACAACTCACACATACACATGTGCATATATATGTATGACCGAGATTATTTTTATATTTAAAGTCTAAAAACGTTCACTATCTCAAAAATTATTTCAACATTTTTCTTGCTTCCTTTTCTCTCATTTACTTTGGCTTTAGAAATCTTTTTGTTTTAATTTTTTGCTGTCAAATTTCTATTGTTTTGTGTTTTGCGAGCCATGCCTGCCTTTCGTCTCTATACAAAGGAGCAGGCAAGCGACTGAACGGTATATGCCAACAACCGAACGACAGACTAACCACTTTGCTAAATATGGTCATCGTCCTGTCCTGTTGGTGTTAATGACCGGTATGTGAAATTTTGCCAAAACAGAAAAAAAACTTGAAACGAAAATATCACAATGAAATGTGGACTATATTTTTTTTTTATATGAATAAAAACATTTTTGTTTAATTTTTTTTTAACATTTAAGTACAATTTTAATATATATGTACATAAATACATATGTATGTATGTTTGTAGTATCCCAATAAGCATTTTGGCTGGAATTCAAGTGGAATTACATTTGAAATCCGAGTCACAATTTCCTAGTTCCAGTGTTGAATTACAATTGAATTCAAAAGCGAATCCAGCAAAATTAACCATTGAATTACAGTCGAACAATTACAGTGTAAATCCAGCCTTGAATAACAGTATGATTCAAGTCGAACGGAACCTGTTTACCATTGAATTCAAGCCTAGAATTTCAGACTGGAAAGAGAATGGATTCCAAATGTAATTCAAGCTTGATTCACACTGGAATTCCAACATTGGAATTCACAAAAAAATTGTGTTTCTTGGGATAACATAAAACCAACCAACACATATTCATACACATACATATGTACATAAACTAGCGTGGGTAAAGCTGTGTGTTTCTTTTACGTTTCATTTCGTCCTCTATTCGTTTTTTTGTATGTAGTATTCTTAATTAAATTGTATTCTTGCAAAAAAAAAAAAAAATCATTTTTATTCCATGATGATTCACTAGTAACCTGCTGTTCAACGCAGCTGAAACAAAACTCACATTTATAGTTTTGTTGTATTTCTCCTGTCCAAAGAATATCTAATCTCTGAAATAGATTTTCAATTTATAAAATGTCTGCTCATTGCTCATGGATGTCAAATAGAATCCCTGTGAAAGTTGCGGAAATCAAGTGTCCAGTATATAGCAATATTTAGAATTTACCAAATAAATAGTAAAAGAGTAGTCATTGAAAAGCGCTGTAGAGCTCAAATACATGAAAGCTTTATAAAATTTGATTATATATATACTAAGTACATACATTCTTTATTAGCTAAGAAACGGGGTTAGTACTAAGCTGGTGGGTACCTGAACTTTTTAACAAATCGTCGACTCTATGATGATGCGGTAGGTAGTATTATGAATCGGTATCTGGCCGTTTATTCTTTTTTGCTTCTTCTTAATTAACTTAATAGCATATCGAATTGCCTTTTCTGGATTTTCTTCCCGTTAGCACGAATTGCATTTATGAAATGCAACAGAAAAGTAATGATTAAAAAATAAGGTAAATATATAAATATATTATTTATATCCACTAAAAAATCAAAAAGTTGTTTATATTGTAATCCTGCATTGAAATGTCCACTAAATTATTTTACTCTGTAATGCTCTGGTGCTTTTTAAATAAGGTAATTTTCTTTCACCAGTCATATTTGAAAAATCTTGCAATACATCTCTATTATGTAAATATATCTTATAATACTTTAGGCTGCAATTTCTATTGAGGTCCAGCTTTCTGATAAAAAACAAGTAAGAAAGTATAGTCGGTCAAGCCCGACCATATAATACCCTACACCCAGTATATGTATAAAACAGTTTTTCAGAAATGGGCGTTATATGGGAGATATAACCTATTATGGACCGATCATCCAAAAGTTTAGTGTAATGATGTCTGTGAAAATAAGTATTATATGTGTTAAACTTTATCTCGATATAAATGCTTTTAAAAGATTTATAGAGCTTAAACTGAATTACGGAAAGGGTCTTATATGGGAGCTACGACTAATTATAGACTGACTTGCACAAAATTCGTAGATGTTATTTGGCTTTATTTACCACTCATTTGTGATAAAATTTGTTTGAATACCTGCATAATTCAAACATTTATGATCAGTAAACCCCAATTTCGGTAGGACATTTGTATGGGGGCCAGCTGAAATAGATTTCCGCTAGTTTCAATACCATCCATCTTTGGGTCAAAAAAATATTACGTACCAAATTTTATCGAAATATCTCCAGCTAGCCAGACGGACGGACTGACGGACATCTTTAAATTAGTGCTGGCAAAGTATTGAGTAATGAGTACCGAGTATCGAGTATTTGCCCTTTTTTTTTTTGGATACTCAATACTCAAAAGTAGTTACTCGATACTTTCTGAGTTGTATTTTTAAGCAAGTTGAGTGGGTAAAATAGTGCATAAAAATACATCACTGTATAAAAAGACAACAATCTGTACGCTACAAAATTAAACCAACCGCTGAAATAAAGCTGTCTATTATTTCTTAAATTGTTGTTAACGTTGAATTAAAAGTTAGCTTTACATTTATTTTTTATTTAATAATAAAAGACATACAAAACCAATAATAGTTGAAGATCTATTTTTATTTTCTGAAGAAACTACTTGAATTTGCAGATAAAAACTATGCGTTACAATTTCAAAAAATCCGTTAAAAGTATCGAGTAGTATTGAGTACCCAAATGAAAAGTATTGAATATTATTGAGTAAAGGAAAGTAGTAGAATTTGCCAGCACTATTTTAAATCGACTCAGAAAGTGATTCTGAGTCGATCGGTATACTTTAAGGTGGGTGTTGGACCAATATTTCTGGCCATTAAAAACATCAGCACAACTGCAATATACCCTCCCCACTATGGCGGTGTAGGGTATAAAGAACAGTTGGTCACGTTCATGTACCATTTATTTGTATCCGTGAATGATTTGTATGTGCGAGTATGTTAAAGGTACCTTATTTTATTTTGCATTTTTTGCACTTGTGTATGTAGGCTTTTCACGTTGACCGTTGACGTGAAAATTAATTAAGTTATCATTTGAAACGTAAATCGCAATCGTTTTGAAATTAGTGGGGAAAAAATAAATGTATAATAATACGCATTGCTGGTGATTGTTTTTGCAGAAATTTTTTTTTTTAGTGTGTGTGGGTCATTTTTTATACATAAATTTGAAGATAAATTAAATAAAATATTTATATTACCTTTCAAGCCAGTTAATACCACACACACACAGACACAAAAAACAAATTATTTATTACATTTTAATTTTATTTTATTGCATTTTTTGTTGCAGTGATATGTTTGTGATAAATCCGATAGAGAATGAATGTCTAAAATGTATTAATAACAACAACAACACAAAAAAAAAGAAACAAATAAATATTATATGTTTTTATAAAACATGCATAGGTTATGTGAATAATACATATGTAGACGATGGCTTTTTATAGGCCTACCATACATACATACATTAATTAAAGCATTTTTTAATTAATTTAACAAATTTTATTATATTTTCCTGTTTGTTTATTTATTTTTTTTTTGTGTTTCTGTATTTTATTTATAGTGATAACATCCTTATTAGCTGCACATCTGCCTGGATATTGTTGTGGTCAACAGCAGAAATTCCGTGTGACACCGCATGATTTACAAGTGCTGGAGGGTGCCGAGGCCATGTTGCGTTGTGAAGTTACAAATTTAGCCGGCGCTGTCCAATGGACAAAGGATGGTTTTGCGCTGGGGTTTTCAGCGGTGATACCGGGCTTTCCACGTTATTCGGTTTTGGGTGATCGCAAACAAGGTGCCTACAATTTAAGAATATCGAACGCCTCTATAACCGACGATGCCGAATATCAATGTCAAGTTGGTCCTGCCCGTTTGAATTCAGCCATTCGTGCCAATGCTAAACTCACTGTTATATGTAAGTACCAGTTTTATTAATTACTTAATTAAAATGTAAAACTTCTCTTCTTACACCTCTAGAGGTACTAATTTATCCCAGTGTACAAAAATAAATATATAAAGTTAGTTGTTTGGAACTTTTTCGCTCCACTACGTTTTTCGATGATTAAGAAAACATTTTAAACGTTTTGTATAACACTACGAAAACGGGGAACCGGTGCTGACTATGAAGCTTAAACTTGTCAACTCATCCTAGAAAAATTCCTGATCTAAAAGAAGTATCCATAGAAATATCTAATGATAAATTTTCTGGCAATTTTCATCTAATAATTACTTAATGCAAGAAAACTAACATACCTGCTTGGGAAATATATCAGCATATACAGTGGGTGGCCAAATTATTAGTTACACTTATTAATTAAGATTCAACCATATAAATTTATTTCTTGTACCAGATGTTTTCGTATTTTAATTCTAGTAATACTGTTAAATATTTTGTGCAGTGTCAACAATGATTGGTGACATTAGAGTGGAGTTGTAGACCATTCTGATCTGTCATTCTGCTCTGAAGTGTGAAATATGCAATTTTGATTAAATTGATTAAAGGCTGACATCACGATTAAGAACTAAAAGAAAATGTTCAAAAATGCATTCAGAGCATGCCAAAAAGGGTGCAATCTGTAATTGATGCCAAAGAAGGTTCTACGAAATATTAAGATTTTTTTTTCAAAAAAATTTGTAATATTTCTTGTCCTCAAATACATATTTTTAAAAGAAAAGAATTTACTTGTAATTGCATTAGAAACACTTAATTTACCTAAAAGAACAAATAAAAGGATAAATTTCCACTATTTTAAAATGTTATACGGCTTCAAACTAAACAATTTTGCATGGCCACCCACATAATTATGTCAGTAAATATGTTAGTTTTGGCTCTGAAATTTCTTCAAAAGAAAAGGCACTAATTTTTGAATTCTTCTCAAAAAAACGAAGCAAATATACAAGTTGCTTGAAAGCAAGGAAAAGTCCTTCACTTAGAACAGGAAAGTGGAATCAATGTACCAGATACTCTATTTGTTACTAATAAGAATAATGAATAAACCAACTAGGCAACACTGATGATATCAATATTGTTCAATGTGATATGAAAACTAGGAGTGTATCGGTTAGATTTGAAAACTTCTCAAATAATAATAATAGTAAATCCCTAATTCCTATTCTGTCGAAGTTAGTCGCAATAATATTGTAAGAGAGGATCATACCACTTTAGAATGAAAAAGCCAAAATATCTAGATTTGATAACTTTATTATTCATATCATAAGAAATCACATTGTAAACAGCTCTACTATCATTGAAAACAATTTAATTTTGGCTCCTTACTACGCTGACGAGGAATATATTTCAAAAACAATCGAAAATGGTTTCATCCCTCCCGAGGCTTTTCTATATCTTGATAAAAATGGTTTTATTCAAAACGAAGAAGGTATTCCCATACTTTATCATATTTACAGACGATCCAATGAAAAAACTATAAGTTGTAATGAACTAACATCTGAAAACTGTCGTTTTGACACTAGTATTTATTTGGATGATAAAAATATTAAACCTAATCTGAATCTTAATAAATATTGGTGGCTAACTCAATAATAATTCTTTTATTTTAACCCTTGACCTTTTATTTTATCTTTACAAATATAAAAGTAAGATTTTTATTATCTTTTTGCTTACATTAAACCTGGATACCAAAACTTTTATAGACATATATATACTAATATTTAATTAACCAAAAAATTAACTTTACTAACAAATACGTCTTATACTTGAGTGCTCTTTAAAATGGGACTTTGTATATAAAAAAAAATTATCAAGATACTTTTTGTTTATTTGGAGTTTGTAATTTTTGTTCTAAATATATATTAAATAAACATTGAAAAAAAAAAAAAAAAAAACACTTTAGAATGATGCAATCATTATTCCAGTTCAGCAGTTTGGTTTCCGTGAACACTACAAAACTATTGAACATATCAATATACTCATTTATTTATGCAGTCTTATCTGTTATTTCAGAGTTAAGTGTAATGCTTAGAGAATACTGTCGTCCCGCGCGGAAGTGTTCTAAACCTACCCTCTATTTAATTAACGCTTTCGACTGCCTATTTGCGGTAGATTAATAATTTCTACATTTACTAAATATATCGTCATTATAGCTTCACATATAGCTTTTAGTGAACTTAGAAACTATCTAGACGCCTGAAAACATGAGTGAAAAACTGTTGAACTTGTTTGCACTCAGACTAGGGGTGCCAGACGTACTGTTTTTAGCAGTACGCGTACTGTTTATTTTCAAATGTACTGTTTTATGCACAATACCCAAAATAGTATGCAAATGTACTGTTTTTTACACGTTGTACTGTTTTTTGTACTGTTTTCTCGTTAAAAGCTTATTTATATTAAAATTGAAAAAAATATTGATAAAAACAAATTTTTGTTCAGTGTATTACTTTATTAATAAAAGGATTTATTTATCGGGGTTTAATCTACTTTAAAGTTGATTA
Source organism: Bellardia pandia (assembly GCA_916048285.2). NCBI lineage: Eukaryota > Metazoa > Arthropoda > Insecta > Diptera > Calliphoridae > Bellardia > Bellardia pandia. Next base: position 70,468,168 of record OU696533.1, read on the forward strand.
TGAGATCAGTATTAATGGCTCTAAAGCATTGGTGTCCAAAAAAATGTGTTTACATTTGTTGTTGAATACAACAACAATTGTTTCATGAAATGGACATAATTGCTCTAAAGGCATTTCTAACCATTAAACATTGTAGATTAACATGAAGAATAATAAAAAAAACAAATTGGAATTGGATTTATAGGGGGTTAAGATAAAATATTACTTGGATTTTTTTCAATAAATGATACTTCTTGATTTTTATATAATAAATTTCTACACCATGTAAATTGGAACAGCATTATTCTTACTAAAAAATATTGAAAAAGGAGTAAAATTGAGTTGACATTAAATTTAAAGTTCACTTTCGTAATACATATACAGATTGATTTACAAAAACTAATAAATTTAAAACTTTGTGTTACAAGCAAAGCAAAAATATTGTAATCTAAAAGGACTTTGATGATATAAAAGATACAATATGTCATTTAAATTGTATTTTATATGTACCTTCTTCAAAAACGTTTATAATATATGTTATGATCTCATATTTTTACGTATTTTTAAAATTTTTTTTGGTTGCTTATTGAATTAATATTACAAAAATGTTATTACATGAATAAAGAGTTATGTTTTCGTTAAAAAATAAAATGTACTGTTTTTTTGAATTGTACTGTTTTTTTTTGTATAAGATGTACTGTTTTTCCGTATTTCAAATCTGGCTACCCTAACTCAGACCCAAAGATGATAAAGGCTTTGTAAAGACTTTCTACTACCCTGCTGAGATGAGGGTCTTTATTTCATCAAGACTTTCGTTAGGGAGCCTATCTGTCGCCCTTCTCGTCCTTGCTATTTTCTCAAGTATTCACTTAGATAGACGAATTTGCCGTAATTCTTATCAAAACTTTAATTAGTTATTGTTAATCAATGACGGGTCAAAACTAAACATTGATTATTAAGTAATTCTGTTTAAAAACATCAAAGGTAAGGGAACGAATTCAAGAGCTTTGCGAAACTACAAAACGTTTCAACTTCTTGCACAGATCCAAATACGATGAAGGCTTTGTAGTGACGATATACCAACTCTTGGATGAGAAAAACGCTAGATTAATTTTTCATTTTAAATTTTCTTTTATACGTTCTTTTTATATTATATACATATGTCATTTAACATTATCTAATACTTCCAAGACATTTAAGAAAGTTGAAGCAATTCAAAAACCAATACAAACTCTACTTCCATAAAACTTTCTTTAAATCCTCTTTTATTGCGAAATAAAATTGCTCCAACTATTAATTATCTAATGCAAAAATATTTCATTTAATCATCCATTCTTTTGTTTTCAATATTTATTTTATTTCTTTCACTTTTATTTATTTTTCCCTTACATATGTATGTATGTATGTTTGTACATACTTACATATGTTTGCGTACAAATGATAAATGTCAGTTGAAGGAGAAAAGTTAAAACAAAAAATTATTTAATTGTTCGTCTCTCTAAGGCATCAAATAATTTTTTGCCAATAAATTCTGTAAATTTAAATTAATAGTGTCGAAATATATAAAACACAAAAACTTCCTTGAAAATACTTAAAACTATGCAAAAGAAAGTTTTCAAATTAATGTCTTCAAATAAAAACGAATGATAGTGTTGAGACTTGTAATGTTGCAATATAAAGTCGAAGAATACTCAAAATTGAAGACAATAAAGAAACAAAATATTTATTGACTTTTTTACACTCGAAAAGTTAAAGAAGCTAAAAATTAAAAATGTATGTATTAAAAATTGATTTTAATGCTGGCTGAAAGTCGATGAGAGGAAACATGTTGCTTGCAACAATTTGGCAACATGCATGAACATTTTCTAACTCAAACATATCACATGAACATTATTGTATGAACATATTGTTACGGAACTGTATAAACATACAGCATATTTATTAACATACAACATGAGTATTATAATTGTTGATAACACGCTGTTATTAACATTGCTGTGGAGTATTACAACATTAAATTCAACGGCTTTGGTTGAACATTGCAGAAAATAACTTTCGACTGTCTTTTCTAGAGAACTCCAGAAATTACTAGAATATGGCGCTAGTGTATAAACAGAACAAACCGGGCCACTCAAAAGTTACTTTGTTATGAGTCATTATTGGGTAAAGCTTGAAGTGTAATGCCAGCGCATTCTTAAACCATAATTCGAGTGAAACCGTTTAACAGGTTTGTACCACGTTTGCCTTTTCGCAACTCCATATTTGTATGCATATAAAACTTTATTAAGCTTTTCAATGTAATTGAAAGGTTTTACTATTTCCCTCTGATTTTAAAACCTTTACTTGCCTTTTATTTTATTAAAATTCTCGAGCTGAATAGAACGTAAGCTTTTTCTGTACACTTATATTGCTTTATTATTTATTTGATATGTTTTATAAGTTGTCCCTATCGCATGTTTTAACACTCAGATTTTGTAATATGGCAACTTTTGAAAGGTGTTTCTTCTTTGATTTGAATAACAAAAAGAGGATTGATTTGCCGTTGTTAAATGTAGTAATAAGCTATGGTAGCTAGTTTTATTATCTGTGACAAAATTCATTGTTGACATGTCGGATCAAATTTCATTGCGGTGTATTTTATAAAAAGGTTAAGTGCTATAAAAATTAAATTATTTTAAATTCGTTATCATACTGTCCGTTAAGAAATTTTAAACTCAAAGACAAGTCGAAATACATATTTATATCAGAATGAACTGACAGTGATAGTGATCAAGAGAATGCAGTTACATATGTATATGAAATAAAAATACTCAAATCGTTTATATTCCACCACCTAATGTCGGTGAAATTACTGATGAAGAGGATCTTGCTGATGAAAACCTAGTAAAGCAAATTCCAGATAATTCAGAAGTTTGCGGTTAAAGTTGAATATAATATGATATTTCGATGATTTTGCTGCGCCAGTAAAGGACTAAGAAACCGCAGACGAGCTTCCTTCTATACGTAGCAAATATACACAAGACATTAAATTTGGTGTTCCATAATGGAGGAAATCAAAGCAGATAAATTTCAACTTCAAACGTCTAGAATAAAATCCTGGAATTAATGTCGAATATATCTAAGTATGTATCACTGTAATTAAAATTCTCAAATATAAATGGAAAGTCGCTTTTGGAACTATTTTTGCAATATTTTGATGACGAAATAATGGATTTTCTTTTAAAATACTCCAATACTTATGCTAATCAAAAAAACATATTAGTCAATATCAGTAGACAACATTTGTACTGTTTTATTGGAATACTAATTTTGTCGATTATCATACTCTTCCCCATATTTAATTTTATTGGTTATCTCAACTTATATTAGGTGTGCCCATCGTCTAGCAATATATGTCCCGTCAAATGTTTCAAAAACTAAAAAGTATATTTCACTTGATGGATAAAATGCCCAAAGACGTAACCCTCATTATCATTCAGGAGAAGCAAAAAACGTTATAAAATGCGATATGTACATATCGTCACCTGAAGTTTGTTGTCTATCTTAAGACAAGATGTGAAGAAATCGCGATTTTCAATTAAACAGTTTTCATTTTATAACGTTTTTTGCTTCTCCTGTAAAATTATGATAATGAGGGTTACGTCTTTGGGCATTTTAGGTGACGATATGTAAGTAATACTCGAAATGTACTTGCGTTTTCGTAACAGTTCATAAATCCCATCGTGGTAACACGATTTGTTTCATTATTGTTCCTAGCAATGAGAAGGTAGACATGAGCCTGCACTCCAAAAATTCGCAGAGATTTTTTACCGATTTCGGGTAGTGGTAAAAGTGAATTGTAAAAGAGTATTAAAAGACAGTGTGACTTTTAAAATTATTTTACACATTTAAATAAATAAAGAAATATTGTTATATTTTGTAATCTACATGACGCTTTTATTTTGCAATTAAAAGGAATCCGGTTTATTTAAAGGAAATAAACCACCGTTTTTAAAATGTAAAAACTTAACAATGCATATATTCCTATATTGAAAACTGTTAAAAAATATATTGTAATTTAAGCAGATAAAAAAATAGAAATGGAAGCTTTAAACAAAAACTTGAATTTATTGGGTTTATCAGCAAATATTGAATTAGAACAAAAATAGTCCTATTGTATGCATGAATTTCTTGGCATAAGATAAAAATAAAGCATACTTTAAGGATGTAAAACAAAAATCTTGGCAATAATTTACAATTAACAAGAAATTACCAGTGATTAGTGTATATTTCATACACTATCTATGTTTAATTGATATATGATACATTTTCGCTTTTAATAATTGTAAGAATAGGTATTTTCAACTGTTTTTACTTTAAAATATTTATGTATTCATGAGTATCGAAGTTGTTTTCAATAGCTCTCCAAATGGCAACACTTAAACCGAATTGTTACGTAAAAACACCCGCCAAGCAGTCACTACTTAAAACCGATACAGACGAAACCAAGCTAAACTAAACTAAAACCAACCCAATGCAATCCGTAGCCAAAACCAACTAACAACATTTACTGTCTCATTAAAGTTTTATACGCTTCAACAGTGAACTCAAATCGTATAAAAAATATTAGCTTTAGTTATTCTGCAAAAAAACAAACTCTTTTATTTTATTTGTAAATATGTAGATATGTATGAATATGTATGTAGCTTTATTTTATTTTTCCTTTTTTGTAACAAAAGAACATACAACAACTAGAATAATAGTTACAAATGCCACTCATGGTGCATTCATATTTAAAAGAACACAAACACATACGAGTATGTACATGTATATAGAAAGAAAACTAGCGAATGCAATGTTAACGAATGAACGAATAAATGTACAATTGAATGAATAAGTGAATGAGCGAACAAATGAATGAATGAATGTTGCAACAAGAAGAAGTAACCATCCAAACGAGTCTGTTGCTGTCAATTGTTGGTTGCTTCAAACGCTTAACGACTAAAAAGAAACTTTATTGAGAATCTGCGGCCATGATGCGAGTAGTAGTGATAGTGTACTGGCGTTTGTGGCAACGGCTGTGGCAAGGGATGCTGTCACTGATATTGAATTCATATCGAAATGGTAACTTCAATTTATTCCTACACATACACTCATACACGTATGTATGTACATTAGGGTGGCCCCAAAATAAATTTTGCGGATGTTCCCGACTAATATGAAAATTTGATTAATTTTAAGACTACGTTTCTCAATTTTTTTGTCCTGGGGTCAATATTTGGTGAGCTGGATCAAAGGATAAAAATGTCCTTTTTAGAGGTTTTTTGATTTTTTTCCAAATTTCTTCCAAAGAAACTTTATGTAAATTTGGTATCAAATGAAAGGTCTTTGAGAGGCGCATTCAATGGATTATCAAAAATTAAAAAAACATTTTTTTTACTTCAAAAATTTTGAAAATTTCAGACAAAATTTTAGTTTTTTTTAATTTTTTCATAGAATTTACTTAAATAAATAGTTGAAATTTCTTGATTTTAAACATCATGCAATTTAACCCAAATGGTTTTTCCCGTTTTTTAAAATTCTACCTATTTCAATTTTTATTAATTTTTTTATAAAACCTTAATTCTTCCCTATCTGACAATCTCTGTTAACTCAATTCGTTAATGTAATGGGTACTAAAATAACGTAAAATGTATAAGCTTTCCATTGATGTATAATTTATTAAATTTTTTGTTTGTTATACAATAACTATTTAAATTAAAGCCAAAATATTTTAAAATATTTGCAGTCGCGATATAAAGTAATTTTCTCGTTATTCCTTTGAAATGTTGTTGTTTATTTGAAGCAACATATGATAAACTGTTTATTTCATATATGTTTACATTGTATTAGTATATTGTTTGCTAAATGATTAATATGAATTAATAGTTGCAAATTAAAAGTAAAAATTCATAGAAAATATCTTAATATTAACATAATTTTTTTCAAATACGTTTATTAACAAATGCGATTACATGAGTTTAATCTATTAGCAATATGAGAACTATATATGACGACTATTTTTATTCGTATGACAAATCGTCATAAAATTTATGGTGTTTTGTAGGCAAAGCGGATTTTAGATATTGTAAGTCTTCGAACTTTCTAGTCTTTATTTTTCTTCTTTCTTGATGAAGTTGGTGTGACTCCGACCACTCCAGTGCGACTACATTTTCATTTATTTTTTGGTGGAGATTTTTCCATTCATCAGGAAATCTAAGTTTGAAATTAATTTCACCATTTGGTGTGTAATGTATTTCTCGAATGTCCGTCACTTTGGAATCGCCTTTTCAACGACCAGGGCGAATATTTTTACAAAATTGTACATTGTTAAATTTTTTAAAAAAATGAATGAAAATAAGTAACATCATGACGATTAATGTCGTGACTGTCAATGGTGTTGATACTCAAAACAACGAGAGTGTAGCCAATGAGAAATAATATTATGTCAATTGGTTGGACTCTCAGACTATTCCGCGCGAAACAGTTGATATGTCAACATTGGAAGAAGTGAGATATTAAACAAAGATGTGATAAATTGGACTTACCGACTTTACTCATCACTACAAAACGACAACAACAAATGAGATAACTATATTTTTTTTGTAATCGATGTATTTTTACTTATTGAACACAACTGCATCAAAATCTCAATTTCTAAAAAAAGTGGACTTAGAGCATTTACATTTTATGCCAGCGATATACGTTTTTTTTTTTTGTAAAAATTCAAAAAGAGAAAACTTTTTCTCTTAAACTTACTTTTATAAAATTTCTTCATTAATTTAAAAATAAACAACAACATTAAAATAGGAATTGTTATTTTACTAAATAACGAGAAAATTACTTTATATCGCGACTGCAAATATTTTAAAATATTTTGGCTTAAATTTAAATAGTTATTGTATAACAAACAAAAAATTTAATAAATTATACATCAATGGAAAGCTTATACATTTTACGTTATTTTAGTACCCATTACATTAACGAATTGAGTTAACAGAGATTGTCAGATAGGGAAGAATTAAGGTTTTTAAAAAAAAATAATAAAAATTGAAATAGGTAGAATTTTAAAAAACGGGAAAAACCGTTTGGGTTAAATTGCATGATGTTTAAAATCAAGAAATTTCAACTATTTATTTAAGTAAATTCTATGAAAAAATTAAAAAAAACTAAAATTTTGTCTGAAATTTTCAAAATTTTTGAAGTAAAAAAAATGTTGTTTTAATTTTTGATAATCCATTGAATGCGCCTCTCAAAGACCTTTCATTTGATACCAAATTTACATAAAGTTTCTTTGGAAGAAATTTGGAAAAAAATCAAAAAACCTCTAAAAAGGACATTTTTATCCTTTGATCCAGCTCACCAAATATTGACCCCAGGACAAAAAAATTGAAAAACGTAGTCTTAAAATGAATCAAATTTTCATATTAATCGGGAACATCGATACCTTATTTTTTCTCCATACAAACGGGGCCACCCTAATGTACATATATATGTAAAATTGTATTTGCACAACAGTATTCAAAATTTACTATTTTCGCTCTTGTTGCTGTAACCATTTTTGCTTGCATTCTAGGAAGTGGCACATAACAATGGTGTTAAATTTTTTTTATTATGTTTCATTGTCAGCGACAACTCGAACATTTGTGTTCATGACTGTGTGTGTATTTATAAATAACCAATGCCACACAACTACGTTCAACTGAATGGAATAAGTATGTATGAATAGTATGTATGAATTTGTGTATTCCTTTCCACACAAATCTTCTTGTTGCACTACTGTTGCAGAATAACGCTCTCTTACATACATACACACTTAATTTGTATGAAGGAAAACTACTCGAAAATGGGTGAACATTTTATCAATATATACATATGTAGGTACATATTTTTTACATATTATTGTCAAGAATTCTTTAACACCCGCTTCATATTCTCTTGTATTTCCCAAAAATGTAAAAAATATAGTGGCTCACAGCTTATTTCGTGTGATCTATTTTCAAATTAATGGAACTAAAATTTAAGAATTCACTTTTTTAAGAGAAATGTCATTCCTTATTACAAATAAATTTCTTTCATTACAACAAATCGCTCTGATAAATTCTTGTGTACATATAAATTTTGCATATCTATAATGTTTTAATAGCTTTAAGGTCTCTAATTTCAATAGGCATTTTAAATTGCCGAAATAGTAAAGTTGAGTGCTTCTACATTTTATTTTATTATTTAAAGATATGGGAACAAGTCGGTTTTAGTGACTTTCCCCAAAAAAAAAAAGAAGAAGAAATTTCATCAAATAGGGCTTTTAGAGGAGATGACAGCAAAAAAAATTGTTGGCGGTCACGCCTGTTTTCGAGGGGGCGGGCTCTTAAAGTTAAAAATATATAGGCCTATATCTCAGGAACTACTTGACTGACTACGGGTTAAATCCAAAAAAAATATTTTTTGACCCGATTTTTTTTTAATATCTAAAAAATTTAAAAAAATGGTTCACGTCAGAAACAAAGTTATTAATTGAACGTCGGGATGAACTTTATAGGCGCTGGAAATGCTATAAAACTTCCGACCAAAAAAATGATTTTCGAATGGCTGTTGTATCAAAAATAAGGCACGATAAATTAAAATACTACGAGGAAAAATTTCGCACTGCATACAAATGTTATAGATGTTGATAACCTAAATTTCACTCTTTCAAACATTCCTAAACCACCGGTTCAACTTGACTTCTACAACCAAAACTCTTCTCGAATTTCCGCAAACAAGTTTGCATTTCAATGCTTCACCATTTGCGATACTGTTGAAGGATTCCGAGCTGTAAAATCAAATGCAGTTGGTCTTGATGACATTCATCCACGCTTTTTAAAACTAATTTTACCATATATAATACATTATATTAACCACATATTCAACTCTATTGTTACTACTAGCACTTATCCAACTGACTGGAAACTTGCAAAAGTTATACCAGTGCCCAAAAATGATAATGAATATCGCCCAATATCTATCCTTCCATACCTGTCAAAGGTTTTTGAGCGTCTCGTATATAACCAGATGTATAAGTATACTCTTGACCACAATCTCCTTACCGATCGCCAATCTGGTTTCAGGCGAGGCCATAGCTGCACTATAGCCTTATCTGAAGTTAGTGAAAATATTCGAAAGAGCATGGATGAAAGTAAAACTACCTTTCTGGTTTTACTTGACCACTCAAAGGCCTTCGATACGGTAGATCACCAAATGCTGATCATGAAACTATTAAAATTGTTCAACTTTTCCGATACCTCATCGAAACTTGTTGCGTCATATCTTTTTGACAGATGGCAAGTTGTAGCAAACAATGGAACTGTATCCAGCCCTTTGTCCATGCCAAGAGGCGTTCCTCAGGTGTCGATACTTGGTCCGCTTTATACTCGATGTATGCCAATGACCTTCCTTCTCAGATCAAGTACTCAAACATGCATATGTATGCCGATTATGTCCAGCTATACATTGACTGCTCCACAACATCGGTGAGACATGTAGTTGGAAATTTAACTACGATCTCAACAAGATTTATAACTGGCCCACGGCAAATGGCCTATGCCTAAATCCAAAAAAATCGAAATACCTTATCATTTCCAAGAAGAGCATGAAAATCGTTGATGACGTAGGTATATATCTTGGTGGAAACAAAATTAAGGTGGTAGACTCGGCTAGAAATCTGGGTGTCGTTTTTAATAGTACACTTACATGGTCTGACCACATTAACCAAACGTGGGGTGGAGTATATGGTATGCTCAGAAGTCTATGGTATAGTCAACCGTTCACACCACCGAAAATAAGAATCATGATAGCTAGGACATACCTAATACCAAAACTTACTTATTCCTCTGAAGTTTTCGTCGGGTGCAATGCTAATGACAAACGAAAACTAAACACTACATTTAATAATTGGAATTACTTTTGATAAATATCTGAAGTTCAAGAATTAACTTTTTTTACACAAAATTATTATTACTAAGGAACCCAGCTACCTATACAATAAGCTAACATTTACAGCATCTGCAAGAAATAATAGCATTATTACCTTTACGTATAGAAACAGCGCATCTTTTAACCAGTTTTTCGTTTACACAATATATCTCTGGAACCATCTTCCTACAATTGTTCAACTCACCTGCAACGCAATTTTTTTTTCGAGATATAAAAAAAAGCTTTTATTAGATTTTTCCATAAAAAGTTATTAGTTTATTTAAAAATCAATGAGTTTTCAAAAGTGAATGGCGTTATATGAATGTCGTTTGTATTTCGTTGGTTCGGTTTCACGTATTAGAGTCCAACAATAGTCTCCCAGCATACTTTTATCCCAAAATCCTTGATAGTTTCTTTCAATTTTCATTAAATCCTGATGGGCGCGTTCCCCTTGTTCGTCGCTAACAGCACCTAGGTTTTGTGGGAAAAAATCTAAATGCGAATGGAGAAAATGTATTTTGAGTGACATTCGCGCACCCAATTCATGATAACTTTTCAATAATTCAGCAACAATTTGTCTGTAGTTTTCACTCTTATTGTTTCCAAGAAAACTTTTCACGATGCACTTAAATGACTCCCAGGCTGTATATTCTTTCTCCGATAAATACTGCGAAAAATTATGATCATTGATAAGCTTCCTGATCTGAGGGCCAACAAATATCCCTTCTTTTATTTTAGCATATGAAATTTTAGGAAAAACTTTTAACAAATATTTAAATGCTGCACCATCTTTGTCCAGAGCCTTCACAAAGTTCTTAAAAAGGCCCAATTTTATGTGCAGCGGTGGAAGAAGAACATCATTTGGATCAATTAATGGTTTATTTGAAATGGTTTGTTTTCCTGGTGAATATTCAGTCCTTATTGGCCACTCTGTTCTGAGGTAATGATGAAGTGTGGCGCGACTATCCCATAGACACAGGAAACAGCAATATTTTGTGAAACCTCCTTGCATACCAGTCAACAAACCAATGACCTAAAACAGATTTAAAAATAAAAACTGTTATTTACGATCATCTATGTATAGGTATATTACATATGTAAAGAAATTTAAATCACATACCTTAAGATCACCACAGATCTTCCATTTATTATCATTGTATTTAAGTAATGTCAAAATTTCAGTCATTGACTCATAATTTTCCTTCGTATTAATGGCATGAGCAATTGGTATGGATGGTTTTTTATTGCCATTATGTAAAAGAAGTGCCTTTAAACTGTACTTAGAGCCATCAATAAATAATCTCCATTCAGTTTTGTCATATGGCTGGTTCATTTTTCGAAATAAACCATTAACATCAGTGCAGTACAGAATAGAGCCTTTCTTTTCAAAATATGCAGTCAATTCCAAACCTCTTTTTCTATAGATTGTTACTTTCGTCCCAGTTGCAAGATGTTTCCACTGCTGCATGCGTGAAGCAAGTATTTCTGCGTCTTGCTTCGTTAAATCCAAGTCCCGAATAAGATCACTCAGCTCAGCTTGAGTCACTAAATGGCGCTCACTATCAGCCTCATACAAACTACAACTGCTGCCGAAAGATATTTCGGACTCACTGCTCGTAGCACCGGGAATGACTGGTAGTGGATCAGTTGATAGACGTTGAACTGGTTTGGAAACTGATAGGACATTAGGGTAGGTAATACTTTTTCGATTTTTCATATTGAATCCAGTAACTTTTGTTAAACAGAAATAACAATCAGTTTGGTGGTTACTTGACTCTCTCCAAAGTACTGGAATTGAAAAATCTAAATAGATTTTCTCGCCATTTGACCACTTGTATAAAATAGTTCTGCAACGATTGCAAAACATTGTCGGTGTCCACGGTTTGTCCAAGTTTCCGACAGCAAAACCAAAATAATGTAGATATGCATATTTTAGTGATTCTGATATTGCATATCCTTTTTTTCCAATCAGATATTCACCACACACAAAGCAAAAATAGCTCGGATTAGTAACACACGATCTCACTGACATGCTTAAACTCTACCTTTATACAAATTTATAATGAATGTAGGCTTTTGTCAAATTAATAACTGTGAAATTGTAGCGTCAGTATTAACTATTTTACAGTATTGCCAGCATGCGATAAAAAACGAACTGGGCGTGATAGCCCAACTTTGTTGCCAGATTCGAATTCAGCGCAGCCAGATTAGCTAAAAAACATACTTCGTTTCCCCAGTCAAAATTTTTTGCCTAATTTGTTGGCCAGTGTAATCATAGAATTATAAGATCTGAAAAATTAAAAAAATACATTTTTTCAAAATTTTGTATGCAGGATAGGATTTTTTCTTCTATGGTATACAGAATACCGGCTTCGCACTGAACAAATTTCCTGTATTGCCGGCCTACGGCCGGGCGGAACGATTTTTTTCTCTATGGTATACAGAACACCGGCTTCGCATAGTACAGATTGTATTGATTATGGTGAAATGTCATAATCTTTCTTTAATATCTTCGGATTTGTATTACTACATGGTTGGTCATGTTATACCTTAAATTAATTAAATTAATTTCTTGACTGTAAAATATTGTAATTTATCTACTTACTTATATGGACCTTTTTCCCGGATTTTTTAGATTTTTTAAAAAAGTTTCGGATTAAAAAATAATTTTGCAAAATTTATCAAAAGCTGGTCCATATAAATAGGTCATGTTATATATCGTTGGAAAGGTCTTTCAAATGCCTATCAATTGCTATATATATCGTCTATCAAGATATAGCTCAATATATTACCAACTTTGGAGCCCCGCCCACTCGAAAATAGGCGTGACCGCCCCCATTTCATTTTTTATAGTGATTTGAGAAAAGTCACTAAAACCGACTTCAGCCAAGATATGTTCGATAAAATAGAGTGGCTAATAAACCGAGTTTAGCTGGATCAGTTTTGGCAAAAGAAGCAGAACGACTACTTGAAAAGAAATGTAATCCCGAAACCATAAGACGAATACCGCGTCGCGATAATTTTTTTGGAATCACAGCACGTAATAAGCCAGAGACAACATTGACAGTGACTAGTCGTTCTGGAACATCGTTATATTTGCTGATGAAAACAAATTTAATATTTTTGGGTCCGATGTTTGTCATGCGGAACTACAAGCAAATAAATTTACGCGGTATAACAAAACACGGTGGAGCACATGTTCTGGTATGTTCGTCAGCTGGTGTCGGAAACCTAATCTTTATTGATCACACTATGAACAAACAATTTTTATTTAAACCTTTTTAATAGACAACTTATTACAAAGTGCCGAAAAGTTAGGTATTAAAGAAAATTTTCGGTTCTATAAGGACAATGACCCAAAGAAGTCACAATTTGTGCAAACATGAATAGTTTGAAATTGTCCTCATATATTATTGAAAATTTATGGAGCATTCTTGAGAGAAACATTAGAAAACAATAAATAAGCAATCGCCAAGACTTAAGAATGACACTGCAAATGGAGTGGCAAAGTACAACGGTCGAAGATACTCAAAAGGTAGTTAATTCAATGCAATCGAGACTAAAAGCAGTTTTGAAACAAAAAGGGATCCCAAAGAAAATATTATTTTTTTTAAATTGCAAACAATTTATAGTTATAGAATAGTTTTAACATGTGCACGAAATAAGCTGTGACGTAGCTTTACATTGAATTTTACTATTATTTTAAAAATTCTTATATGTGTTTTCTTTTTCTGTTATTAATCTTCAAATAATAAAAAAAAATATAAAATCAGTCACTTAAATTTAGGCACTCGAATTAAGCTGTGCGCCACTGTTCATTCCTCTTTCCTCATACAAAATTCAGCTTAGTTTTGTGTCTTTCTAAAATTTCTTTAAGACTATTTATGCAGAGCATACTTCAGCAGAAATAAATATCTGAGCTTATTGAATTTTGTACAAGAATTTCTTAATATTTTGCCCATGTGTAGGATTAAAGTTTGTTTAAAGGCGGTAGTATTCCAAAGAATAATAGGATTAAAGGTATTAACTTATAGATTTTACTAAGGAAATATTTATACATTAAAAAATTATAATATATTTAACTGGAAACCAGTCAACTTTGTATTTACAAAAGTAAAAGATGTCCAAGTTTTCCTAATACAGTGTGTCATACAACTATATTGCCTAATCATTCTTAGGAGAAATTTGTTTTTCATTGTAACAATAAAGTTTAAGAGAAAGGTAAACTATTTTTTCTTTTTTACAGTTGATAGTACCCATTGTGTAAATTGTGAAAATCCCAAAAAACTGTAAACAATATCCTTTTTTGTTTAGTTGTTGTTGCATTTTATTAATTTGTATCACAAATTGCAGGGCAAAACAATTTTTTGCACTTAGAAATCCCAGTTAATTTTGTTGGCGTTTTTGGTGTTTTTCTTAAGGTATGGTCACACACAACAAATAGTTACTCCAAAAAGCGTAACCACATTTTTAGAAAACACTTGTTTGACGCTATTTGATCTTACAAAATACTTGCATAAAATAAAACTAAATTTGTTTGTGTTAATTGTCCTAACAAAATATGTTTTTGAAATAAAAAAAAATTTAATATATATTACTGAGTGGTTACGGCTTTTTCATCAAGCATTTCCCATGTGTCATCGTACCTTTAATTGTTCTTTGAACTTTTCAATGTTTTTCTGTTAAAGGAACAGGTGCCATGTATTTTTCAATTGTTATTAGTAGTAATTTTGCACTTATTGTGCGCAGATATGAAGATCTTTGCGTTAAAAAAGTCGACAATTTTATAAATTGGTCTATAGTCGCGGAAGCATTTAAAATTTACCACGGAATGCAGAGGAGCAAATACTAAAGCCAATGGACAACTGTTTAAACCTACATTTATCCCGACCAGAGATTAACGACCGAACAATAAAAAAAATTGACAGGGTGCTGAGAGCCATAAATATATTCGGTCGCCTTGCAATGTAAAAACAATTTGTTTTGGAAATTAACATATTTATGATGTTATCATTCACTTAGCTCCATTAAAATATAAATTTTGCATGTCGGGAATATGTGTTATTGTAGGTCGCAAGCAAATGCAATATTTTTGGTCCAGATGTTCAACGCAGGATCTAGTGGAATCCAAATATAGGCTTAAGTATAATACTACATAATCTACGGTTAATAATGATGGATATTGGCCCATTACGAAATCAAATAGTAACTCTATAGTCGAAAATTGATCTACAAAGAAATATATTACTATTACTAGGTTAGGTTACATGGGTAGCCGTTTTCTGAAACAGCTCACTTGGGTCCATTATTGGTCCCATTGTGATACCCGTTGGTGGGCGACCTATCGATTTCAAACCGTATCGGTTGCTTCCCTGTCGAACCATCCAGACTCCTTAGCAAAGGTGCTGATGCATCTTGGATTAATCCTAGATAGTGCACCCAAACATGGAAGAAAGGGTGCACCGAGTGTCCGTTCCCTCTTCATCGATAGGGCCGGGCATTCGCAAAGGAAGTTGATGACTGTCTCCTCCTCGTTGTGACAGCTTCCACAAAAGTCATTATATTGTAGACCAAGTCTTCTGGCGTGCGTCCCAAAAGTACAGTGACCTGTAAGTAGAGATACAATAAGCCTAATTAGGTCGCGACGAAAACTAAGTAAAGATTTCGTTCGTCCACCTTACCTGAGCAAGTCTGAACTATTACTAATAATACTGGAACATGTATAACACGTATCTTTTCAAAAAAAAGCAATGCAAATTAATAAAATGCAACAATAACTACATAAAAGTTAAAATTGTTTAAAGTTTTTTTTTGGTTTACTATTTTGCATAATAAACGGTGTCCTAACTAGAACGCAATGATGTCAATGGTGTTCGGTATCGTGAAATGATAACCAGTTTTTTCTTGCCTAGAATTGAAGAAATGAATGTGGCGCCACATGTCATACAGCCAGAGAAAATGCATCAGTCATTTCCCGGTCGTGTTATTTCGCGTTTTGGAGACCAGAATTGGCCGCCTAGATCGTGCGATTTAACACCTTTAGACTTTTTTCTTTGGGGTTTTTTTAAGTCGATGGTTTACGCGAATAAGCCGATGACGACTCAAGCCTTAAAAGAGGAAATTGGACGCTGCATTAATGAAATACCGCAGCGTTTATGCAAAAAGGTCATTGAAAATTTCATTAAAATATCGCGTGTGTGCCAGCAAAGCCGCGGCAGCGGCCATCTGCACGATATCTTGTTCCATACTTAACCTCATTCTGTCTACTTTACGATATAATAAAGTTTCACGATTTTTATTTAAATATCTGTGTTTTATTTTAAATTTAAAAATTGCGTTCTAGTTGTAAGTAGGCCAAACAGTTTTGCGATACACTGTATAAGACCATCTTCGAGTTAGCGATTCTTAAGTGAAAAATAAAAAATTTATTTATTTTCTTTTAATACAAACTTGTGCTTTAATCTTGTTGTCTATTTATGCGTATTTATAATAAAATATTCCATTTTTTAAACGTTCAATTTAATTTTCTAAAAGTTAAAACCTTAAACGTAATAGATAAGGAATCTAAATATAGGCAGCATCTTGTTCTCATTTCTGGTTTTCGTTTTCTATTTGCTGTAAATTAATAAAGGATAAAATAAGGGTTAATTTTTTATTTTGTGAGCAAAAGAAAACTAAGATGCAGAACAAATAGAAAATGAAAAAGAAAACGATTAAAGATGACGGGCTCTAGGGTACTCGTTAAAATGTTACCCTCAAGTCATATTTATACTTTTATTGCTTTAACATTTATTGCATTTGTTTTGTTGTTTTCTGCTCCGCTTCGCTATGATGTGCCCCGTGTTCACTTTTTCAGTAAATATTCGTTTATATTTTTCATTGTTGTGCTTTCCATTTATTTATGTTTTTTTTTAAGGCAATAACAAGAACACAACATTGTAGTGTAAAAATATGTTCCTTTTTATATGTTGGCTGCTGTTATTGTTTCTGTTGCTTCTTTTTTGGGTCAATTTCCTGTTGTTGTTTACTAAAGGAAATTTGACCATTTTCATAAAACAAAGAGAACGAGCAAACGAAACATCCAAATAAACAAACATACAGACAAACAAATAAACAACCGAAGATACGAATAAACCAACAAAAACAAAGGGCCAAACAACATACGAAAAAACGAACGAACAAACAACAAGGAACTCAGAGATGCAAAACAGCAGCAAACAACTTTGTTTTTCTGGGTACCACTGTGTGTTATTCATTTAAAGGCAATATATTTCTAGTGGAAAAATATGATGTAAAAAGGCGTTCCACAAGTCCTTATTTTTGAGTCGTAAGGACTTCCAACCGCATTGCAAAATCGTTTCAATTTTACATGGCGCACCGTGTCATTGTTAGTCAAGGCCATGAATACTCGCTACAGGTTAGATGCCTGATGGAGGGCCTACTTGTGAAGGGCAATTAGAAAGTCTGCCAAGTAATGCCTCACAGAAGACGTAATTAATGGTCTGCTAAATAATTATTTTTACTAAGAAAATATATGTACTTTATTAATTCGGCATAAGTCTTTAAAGAAGATTTTTAAATTAATTTAAAAAACAACATGAATTTCTGTATGTATATAGTACTGCTTCACGCGTACTTTCATAAAAGATTAAATTTATAGACGCCCACTTTATTCATTTTCATTACTCGTATAACAAAGTGATTCGTTGTTGTAGTGACGATAAACAGAAATAATTACAAAACCATTCGTGTTTGCTATTGAAATCATGATTTGTTGACATTCTTTTGAAATGCAATTTTAAATGTGTATGAAACTCATTCTAGAACACCTTCTGACAGCAGGCATAATGGAATGAGTATCGAATCTTTTAGAATGTGTAAACAGGTTTTATACAAGTCCTACAAATGGAAGCACTTATAATTTTTCCTGCCACCCGGCAGGAGCCAAGTAAATTTTCAATTATGCATGTGTAGGGGAGTGTTTTGAATTGTGAGTGTGTGTTTAAATTTACCCTTCTTTCTTTACTTTTTCGGCCATACGTTAACCTTTTATTTGACTATTTATTTTTCCATTCGTTTTTTCTTTCTTGCATTTGTTTTACCTATAAAAAATAGAGGCAAAAGGACATTTTCTACTTCAGTGTTGTCTATATTTTTATGTGTAAAACATCACAAGTTTCAGTGTTTTTTATTACTAGCCCAAATATAAATTAAAAATTGACGTGCAATAATTAATTTTAAATATAGTGGTATTCATTAAATATATAGTATAATTTTTTTAAAATTGTGATACAAATATTTGAAAAAAATAAAATAAATTAAGATCGAAGCTCTTTTATAACCCTCAGCACGAATGGCAGGGGCATTGAACTATATGCTAGTCATGCGGTTTTATAATTTCTAGGGCCCAGATATTTTACTAATATAACAGACATTTATTTGAGAATTTTGGTATCATAGTCGAAAATGGCTGAGAAATTATAAAAAACCACGACTACCTAGATTTTTCTTAATATTTTTCAATTCGTTTTAGCTTTAAGGGCTGCTGTAGACGCATAAAAGTCTTTCACTAAAATAATTGTTAAGAAAATGTAAATATAAAAGAGTACTAATAAATACAACATAAACAAAAGAACACACTGAGATTATTTGTCATAGCAAAAAAGTAATCACACTACATAACATTAACCCTTTAACGCCTAAGACCGTCTACAGACTGTCTTCCTTATTTTTGTCCTGGAGCTCTCCAGGAGTATTATTTTCTGAATTGGAATTGAAATTCGTAATTTACAGATGAAATACATGCTAGAACAAAAATTTATTTCTGCAATTGGAACATATTTTTAATTTCAGGTATTTAAGGGTTAAAAGATTTGTGAAAATTAAAAACAAAGTAATTTAGAAAATTGTTTGTGTCTCCTGCTTAATTTATAAAAAAGGACTTATTACGTTTTCAAACTAAACTAAAAATATGGATTAATATTTTTTCAAATTGATTCAAAAGTTTGAAATGCAAATACTCATTTTTTATTAAGGCAGAAAATAAAAAGTTGATATGATTACAATGACAAATGAACACATACTAAATTAAAACCCACAACGAGTCATATAAGTCAATGTTGCTTTAAACGACATTATGATCTAAAAGTTTATTTTATATCTAAAAAATCGATTTCGATTGGTTTTAGAGCAATGATCAATTTACGACACTAAATTCTGTGACATGTACATACATACGTACATATGTATGTATGTGTGTTTTACAAATATAAAATACTCTTATGTTACCCATACACACAGACTTTTGATAGCACACAGTACTCGTACATATGTAGAAAACAAGTGAACATTAGCACTTTATAAGACTTACTTTGTGACATTTTGATTATTTTGGAGTCACATCTGAGACCCACAAAATGCGAAGAGAAAAAAAGCAACACTCCAAGAAAATTGACATAGAACTTTGTCAACAACAACAACGGCAAAGCAACAAACAGTCATATAACGAACCATTGACATCATTGCTGATTTTAATGCAGCATCACTACGAGTCATGTGGTACATGTGGCATGCTCAACTGAATACACTTAAATATATACATATACACAACGCAACTGTGTGGAGTTGTATGGGTAAAAGGAACTGTATGTCCTAAAAACGAAAATGACACAGCGCACTATGGCACTTTGACGGGAAAAATAGGGGTTTTCAACTTTCCAATTTTAAAATTTTAATGATTTGGTTTTGTAAAGAAGTATTTGGATAAGAAAAATTCAACAAGGTTTTTTATGAAAAGTGAAATATGGGCGTAAAATCTAAAGTAGGCATCCTCAACATGTTTAATTTTTTTATAAGAAGAACTCAATTAAGAAGTGTCCCGAATTTCAAGTCCCTAGGTCCAAAAATAAAAATTTTGGCAAGTGCAGTTATATGGGAGGTGGGTGTGACAGTGGGCAGTGTCCCAAGATTTTTTAAAAATTTTTTAATTTAGCCCAGAGAAGTGTTTCTGCAAAATTTCATTGCTGTACGACCACTCCTTCTATTTTTTTTCCAAGAAATGTATGGGGCGGTCCCACTGTGCAGCGTAAAAAAGAGAATATGTGTGTATGTTGATTTTTTAGTGTATGACTGAATGTTGCAATACTTTCAATTTCACATACATACAAAACAAATGCGTGAAATTGCTAATGTGTTTACATTTTCTCAATCGTTTGAAAATGTACTTTTTTAGATTTTTTTTGGGTTTCGTTTTGTTCATTTCGGTTTAGTTGGGTTTGGTGTTATTCATCGCATTATATGCGCCTAAAAATTGGCTTTTTATGTCACGACTTGCCATAATAAAATAGGGTTCCAAATGACAGCCACTGACGCTTTGCGCTGATGTTGTTCACGTTCATATTGTCGGCGATGTATCTGATGGTAATGTTTATTAGTATTTGATGGTTAGGCACAGCACTTTGTTATATTCATTTGTTTAAATTTGTTTGCTTTCTTTTTTGAGAACAAGTTTTTGATTTACACGTTTCGCGGTAGTTTTATAAAATTTTTTATGGGTGTTGCTTCTAAAATCTAACCTGGATTGGGCAAATTAAGTACAATACAAGTTGTTTACTTACAGAATTGGCATAAATATTGTATATTCTTGTTGCATAAAGTTCTTTTGTAAGGAAAGTTTTGTGAGTGCTAATTTTAGTTTTTAACCAATTCGTAATTTTTAAAAAATTATAATTTTTAAAATTATTCATTATTACTCATACCACATGTAGTCCAATCAGTTATTAATCGTCAGAACTACTTAAACAAATTTGTTTTTGTTCTCCTGTGTGGGGAAAACGTGGCTTTGTTCATATTCATGACTCTGTCTTTATAATTTTTTTAAATAACGGGTTTTTGATGATTGCAAACATCGTTGTACAAACCAAAAATTCTGACAACGTACCACGTTCAGATAGAAAATGTGATACGTCTGTTTTTATGCATTTTTCAGGTCTCTAAAAACCCTTTAAATGTTTTGTTTAGAAAATATTTTAAATCGTTTTATTTTAATTATTTACTTAAAATTTTGTATTTAATAAAAAAGCAAGATATTAAGGCAAGTAAGCTCGACTTTTTATCAAAATATATATTTGTAGAATAAAATTGTAGTTTGATGGATGGTTGAATATTAAATACTCAACGATTCTTTACGGATCTACTAGTTGTACTAATTGGCTTTTCTCATCTCTGGTTAAAAATGGCTGTTAAAGAGATTATATAACATATGCCTCGCGGCACCATAAACAGTCAGACATTGGTCTATACATATATATTTGTTTTCTTGTTCTCCTTCACATTTTGGCGTGTTTTCCTTTATTTATGTTGGCATATGTATTCACACATCTTTATGCATATTGTAGATACACTTGTACGCTCGTTTGTGTATGGATTTATTTATATAATAATGTACATGTTTAATTTTAACAACAAGTGTCACACAAAAACAGAAGAGAAAACCCAACATTTATGATATTAAATCAGTTGGTAATTTCTTGGCATTTCTTTTTCATCTTTGTGCTGAGTTGTTGTGTTACCTCGAAATTTATGGTTTTTTTTTCGTAATTTTCTTTGAAGGAATAATTCATAAGGTAACTTTCTTTTTCGTTTCCTGTTAAAAATATCTACATATATTGTAGATACGAGTATGTATACATATACATATATGCATATTTATGCCTGTGTTTTTATTTGTGTGTGTTTGGCTGTGTGTTCATCAACATGTGCATAATTTACGTAATATGTATTTTGTTACTGTTTCTGTATTTGCTCTCATTATTCTACAGCTTTTGATACAAGGTGAAATACACACATACACTTACATATAAATAAGTACATATGTATTTAAATAGATTTTGTTGTACGAGAACATGATGTTTGAAAAGTACGTATGTACTTGATTTTAATGAGAATGTATGGGAGTTTACCTCTAAACATGAAATCATACTTTAGCGAAAGTAAAATGCAATGAATTTTGATTTAAAGAAAACATTTAAAAAAAATGCTCATGTTACTTCTTAAACATATGAATTGGTTTTTTTTTAATTTCAAGCTCAAATACACTTTGCCCCCCGTTGCACATGCAAGTGCAAGTTCGAAAAATTGAATACACTTACAGTTTTTTACTAATCCCATCATATTTTTCGCATTTGCAGCTCAACGTGCAAGAGAATTTGCTTGTAAGTAAGTTTTTGACACTTGCGTAAGTAACATGACAAATGAATAACCGGTGTTAAAATAAAAATATTGTTTATAACAGATTTTTGGGGTTTTACAAAAAATAATAAAAAAAAAGAAGACAACTATGACACAACACATCTTAGCAGTATTTTTAAACATAAATTTCATGCTCTTATAAAAAAAATTGTAAATTAAATTTTTTTTGACAATACGGCAATCATTTTGTTAGAAGTTTCTTTGTTGATGACATTTTAAAAATAAACTTGCATTTGCTGGTGTAGCCACTCAAAAAAATATTGCTGTTTTTCGGTGCTTTTCATAGATAATATGTGTACTCTACTTGCAAGTAATTACTTGCATGGCGCAACGGGTGGTTAGAGATTGGTTTTCCTTTAAAGAGCCACTCGTTTCCGCAAACCAATTGATAATCTTATTATACCCTACACCACCAACAACTTCAATTCTATAATCCCTCTAAGCTAAATTACAATACTTACGTATACTGATGGGCTTGACCGATTAGAAAATTATTTTCAAATAACTAATAGAAATGTTATGAAGGTAGAAATTTTAAAACACTATTAAGTGTATAGGACAAATTACTATTAATAACACAATAAAGAAAACATACAAGGTGGCGCAAAAGTAATCCTCCTATCAGAAAACATGTTAATAAACAATGTTACGCTACACTTCTTATTTTTAACGCTATATTATGCCTTGATTTTGTCCACCAGAATGGAAGTTTTCACTGATTACCATGATACCTAAGCCGGGAAGTAATCACACAAAATAAAAATCATATAGACCCATCTTGTCGAATATATCGAAGCTATTCGAGAAAATACTCATGAACAAGTTGTATCCGATTTTAATTGAAAGCAATTGTATTCCGAATCATCAGTTTAGATTTAGAAGAAAACACAATACTAACGAACAAATTCATAGACTCGTAGACATTTCTCAAACGTTTGATAAAGTGTGCCATGATGGTCTAATATACAAGTTGAAACTAAATTGACCCGAAAGCTACTTAACTGGTTGAACATTTAAGCTTTCGCACAACCGATTGAGTCAGGAGTACCTCAAGGATGTATCCTAGGACCCTTCTTCTATTTGATATTATAGAGTAATTATATTTATGCGCCATCCTAATACTACAAATATAAAGAATAACTTCATATAAGAAACTAATGCTACAAAACTAATAACATTTGAACTCTCATTGTAACTGTTTAACTGTAATTATCATACAAAAACTTTTGAATAAAGACAAACAAATTTGTTTAGCCAGTATGCATTCGCAGCTGCTCGTGTTTGATTTATTCCCATGACATTACAGATATATACATCTGATATGCCAACAAACAATTTAGTAAAGACCTTCCAAAAAATTGCACAAAATTATATTTTAGCACAATCCTCCTGTCAAAAAACAGTCAAAACAGTCTCTATTGGAAAATGCTAGCAGATGAAACTTTCACGCAAAAAAAAAAAAATCTAGTGCCCTTCTGCTTGGAAAGACTCTGGTTTGTTAATAAAGTGTTCTAAATTGTCATCATTCAAATAAATCGCATTAGAGGTAATATTTTAATTTCTCCCAAGTCGCTTAAAATCTTTAAAATCTAAAAAAATATAGACTAGTTTGGAAAATATTCAAATTCTCGGTCGTTAGTTAACCATTGGTAAACTAAAATACTAACTATTGTTTAACTAGTACTTGGTATTCTAATAGCAAACTAAGCATTGCGAATAAAGGCCTTTGCCATTAGCTAATTACAGACTGTGAATTTAGCCATCAAAGAATGTGCTTGGCAGTACATCGTTACACCTGCATATAAAATTCAATTTGCCTGTATATGAAATTATTAATAATAATATTATGAATTTCCTTTTTTCTGTATGTGCAAAAAATTATGTAAAATTTTAGTTACATTTTTTTAATAATTGCTTAACATGTAAACGTATTGCAATGGGGCAAATAGTGGAGAGGGGGCACCTTAGAACACTTTTTGCTTTCAAGCCACATAAAAATTTATATTTTTGAATTATTGACTTTTTACATAATTTAACTAGAAATAAACTTTAGCTTAAGTCTACAAGTAACTTATTTTTAGTTTGATTTATATTTTTTTTATTTTTTTAATGGATGAAGTCATTGTGTTCAAATGTTTGAACGGCAATTTTTTCTTGTAGCGCTTATTTCCAAAAATAACATAAACAGTTATATTTTTCATATATATAATAAATTCGATTTATTTATTAAGAAAAACATAAACATTAACAATTAAAAAATAAAAAAATCAGATCAAAAATAAGTTTTATATTATTAAGACGGAAAAGGCCTTGCGATTTCAGGTGACATTATTTTTTCCTTTAAAGCATCATGATCAGCATTGGATTCGTCATTTTCAGCAAATAAGAGAGAATCAACAATGTCTGGTACTTCGGTTGATAATTTAACATGTTCAAAGGTGCCCCCTTTTTCTTTGTTCAAACCTGAACTGGCTTGCCATTTCACGGAAATTTATAATAAATATTTTTTTTACATAAATATTAAATAACTTAACTTAATTTTGTTTGAAATGAATTTTGGACTGCAATAAATTTCTTTCACGAAAGAAAAAGATCACTGAATACTTCTTACACTCTTACAAAAAAGAAAATAAAAAAATTTACAATGGCACAGCGAAAACTTATTCACCCAACTACATTCGGTCGACGACTGAAAAAACTAGCAAAAGTTGTTAACGTTGCTAGAAAACAAGGTTGCCATGTGAAAAACTCGGTTAAGGGTCGGAAAAAATGTTAAGCTGAGATTTTATCAACATAGGTCAAAGGTGGGCACCTCTCCCCTACTGAATGCCAAATTTGATGTGTGAATATTATATATAGGGTGCGTTTTTAGATGTTTAGAACTTTTAAGTTGGCAACACTTTTTTAACTAGCGGTCATTTCGTAAATCACTTGACAGTTGACAAAATGGCCGCCAGTTCTATACATCTAAAAAAATACCCTATAGGTATATTGCATTTACGATTACAGTTGCGGTTTTGATTTTTTGTATTTTCATTTAATTTTTCTTTTGATTTCCAAATTTCACGTTTCTAATTGCTTTTAAAACTCTCTAACGTGCCGAACTAATGGTGTGTTCACATTATGTGTATTTGTCATGTGAACTGTCACTTTTTCGCATGTCAAATAATATCATGTGTTATTTCTATGTGTGCAATACACATGACATTTTTTATTTAGAACGAGTTCTATTTTCAAGTGACAAACCATCTGACATCAGCTGATTTTTATAACCAAAATTTTGTGGCGGCAAAAATTAATTAAAATTTTAATAAATATAATTTATAATAGTAAAACAAATATACAAAAAAAATCTACACAAATTTATTATTGAAAATGGAGGGAAAAATTGAAAAGGAGTTAACAAAAGTAAGTACATATGTATTTTTTTATTGCAATTTTTATAGTTATTTTTATGTTGTTCCAGTTTGACTAGTGCAAAGAAGCGGTTCTACAGTTGATCGAAATGTGGCAAGAGAAGGAATGCTTGTATAACCCGCGGAATAAGTTTTACCATATCAGCTGTTTTAAGATTTTTTTTTTTGATAGGTTATGTCAAATGTAATTAATATACCAACATTTGAACATGTAAATTATAAACCGTATGTGAAACTCAAATTTTGACATACACATGAAAACACATGTGGATAGAAAAGTGACATTCCACATGACAAATACACACAATGTGAACACAGCTTAACAATTGTTTCCAAAACATAAGTACAATCTAATTATTAAAAATTATTAATTTAATATGCAATTAATAAGTATTTTTTTTTAAAATTTTTAAATAAATTCATATACTTACGTAATTATTGAATTCAATAAGTAAGCTCTATTCATTTAGTAATTAATTTGTATAGAAATAAAAATATTTTTTTTTATAATAAATAAATAATTTTTTTTTATTTTCAAAACTTATTTACAAAATTATCTTCTATTTATGTTTTATAAATAATAAAATATGAAAAGACAAGAAAAAAGAAATCAGTGAATAAATTATGAATCCTATTAAGTCCTGTACCAGAAATAAATAAAATTATATTAAATTTGCAAAAGAAGTACAATGTTTAGATTAGAAACATATATGTACGTATGTATTTAAGCTAGAAAATAATTTCAGCAGTGTGTGTGTATGTGTACACAAATATTCATATAAAGTTAACTGAACGTTTTTGTTGTTGGCTTTGTTAAGGAACTTTGTCTTTCCCATTTTTGCTACACATTTGATTTGCAAAATTTGTTCTTAAAAGTGTTTGTATTTTGTTATAAAGGAGTATTTTTTCGTTTTGTATTTGATAAATTTAATGAAAATTTTGAATATTAAGTTTTTGTTATTATTTTTTTTTAAATTTTTTATCTTATTTTTTGCTTTCTCTCTCTCTCTCTCTCTCGTTTACACATCATGTAAACAAAATCACACATTCATACTAGGAAATGCACACATTTGAGAGAATATGTGTAGCATCATGATACATTTGTGTGTATGTATGCGTTTGTATATGTATGTATATGATTTTAATATTTGCAAAAGTTTTGTGAAACTTGTTTGTACTGTTTGCCTTTAGCTTTAAAGTTATGTTTGTTAGGAACATTAAAAAAACATACAAAAAAAAAAATTAAAGGAACGAACTATAAAAATAACACAACATGAAAATAATTTCAACAAATTTAAAAAACAAGAAACAAGTTGCTGTAGGTTGCAATTTTTGGAGCAAACTTTGTATGTTCTTCTTGTTCCTTTGTGCAAACATGAATATGTTGCTTAGGGTGTCCCTTATGTTTTTTTTTTCTTGGACCAGCACTCAGGGGACGACCCCTACTTATGCAATGCATTGTGTTGGAACTAGGAAAATAGGTTATGGGATTGAGGATAGAGGAAGTAGTGTTTGTGAACATTTGACTTGAATTTTCCTATATTGAAAGAGGTAGGGAATACTTCTGCTGGGAGTTTGTTCCACAGTATGGCTAAAGAACGAATTTTCCCTGTAATGTGGTGTGCGATCCACTGTCCAGTTGACCACACATGGATGAGCCCTGACTGAAGAACGTGTATTACGTAAAAAATTGCGTGTTTCAGGAACAAGTTCCCTAATTTCAGCAGAACACATTATAGTATCGATAGAACAGTGAAACACAACCCACATTGCGACGATGCTCCAATGAATCAATAGAGTTGGATACCCTACTGTCACCGATAAGCATCTTCGCCCTCTCCTGTACACGGTCGAGTAACTCCAAAATAGACTTCGAAGCACCGGCCCATACATGAGAGTTGTATTCCATTTTCGGACGAATATAGGTGGTGTAAATAAATATTTTCTACACCATTTTAAGAAACCAAGGCACTTGAGCGCTTCTTTCGACACTTAAAAAATATGTTTGGTCCAGCGGACATCAGATTGGATTCTCATGCCTAGAACGTCAAGAGCGTTTGATTCCTTAATATTTACACAGCCCATAAAAACAGATGAAGCAGCATGATCTGTTGTGCGTTAGTAAACAACACTCAGTCTTACATTGATTATGTTGCTTTTTAGTCGTTTTTGGACAATAGAATGTGTGCTAAACTAACAGCTGCAACTATGAAAACTATGTTGGGGTTCTGCATTAATCTTTATTGTGTTAGCCAATAAATTTAATTTGTTGAATCCGGTTTGCCGATTATTGTATATGTTTTAAGTGTCTATATGAACTGAAGATAATCTAAGTAGAGTTTTGAAACGGTTGGGTGAATAAGGAAAAAGTAGTTAAAAGAAATGCATTGTCAGCATGTCAGGATCTACTCGTAACTCAATTTCCTTTTATAACGAGTTTCTTTTGTCTGTTTACAAAGCTGGTCTCAAGCAGTTATACTATTGAGATATTCTTACCCTTTTAACTTTGTTTCTCTTCCGATATTGTTACTGTCTAAAGGTTAACCCTGTTTTATTTATTTTATATTTTTGTCTATGTATAAGCATTTGAAACATACATTTCCTACGTTAAAAATTTGTATGGATAAACATAGAAATGTGTATGCGAGCGATGAATGTATGTTTCTATTACATGTGTAGAAAGTATCTGGTCTATTAGTATAAAATGAATTTGAACTTTTACTCATACAATTATATGTAAGCATACATATAGATACATTAGGATGACCACGTTTGTATGGACTCAAAAAAGATGTGGATGTTTTCCACTTTGATGAAAGTTTAGTTTGTTTTAAGTTACTATTTCTAAAAACTTTTGTTTTGATTTTCCGGTTCTTCTGTTCACTGTATATTCCTACGGAAAAATTTTGGAATTATTTGAAAGGTTTTTAATCATCATTGTCAGTTGCTATACACACTTGTTTGGATTGTACTTTTCCACTTTATGTGGATTTTTTTCCAGGGTCCTGTGTATGTTTTTAATTTTTTATATGTAATAGAATCCTTTTGGCAATTAATTCTATTTTTGTTTTTCCCTGTTTTATTTCTGCTGTTTACTCAAGGACAATGATAGCAAAGCCAGGCAGTCGAAAGCATTAGGGCTGTTACTGTTTTTGGAAATGGGTGGAAATATTATTTTGTTAGCATTAAAAGTTTAAATTTTATAAAATAATTTTAATCTAAATTCTAAAATTAATTTCTACTTCCAAGTTACTTAAGCAAATACCAAAATTTAGAAGTACTCACTAATATGTCGTGATATTGCTTAATTGTGGTTATACCCTAATGTGCATGCATGTATGGGAAGGAATATGGGAATATGTGTGGGATGTGTGTTTATATATCATCGTTTTTATATCACGCTCCGAGCACTCATCACTAACATTTGTCCTCGGTAAATGTTCATAAAATTGGATTTGTTGACACTATCACTGCAATAACGTTGCACTTTGAGTTTGTACTCGTATGTTGCCACAAACGTGCATGTAAACGTTATTTATCTTCTTATAGAACCTACAACTGCTTTAATATTTTCACATCAACATTTTCCCTAGTTGCATTTTCATCAATTTAGTTATTTTTGATTTAATATAATGCTATTTTGTTATCACACTTTTATACAGGGTGTATATTAATAAGGCTTTATGTAATTGTTGCTCATTTGCTGAAATATTATATACAATTGTCTTAAAAACTATACGATATTTCCCTGTAACTTCTTATGCTTTTAAAAGTCATAAATTTTCTTGCTATATCTTACTTTTACACAAACAATTAAAAAAGATACAAAGCGTTTTTAAACGCTCGAAAAAGAACGTATTTTAGTAATATTTATTATTTACTATTGGAACTAGGAAGTATATTTATGAAAACACCCTTTATCGTATCGTGTGTACATTTGTACATTCACATTTACTTTAAATGAAAGCTGATTTGATTGCGTTGCAACTTTTTTGTATGTTTTAGATATAAACAATATAAGGCAAACAATGACATTTGCAAAATTTCTATTATTGTGTTTGAAAATCATTTGCTGTTTTAATAAAAATCACAAAAATAAATTAATTGAACTTAAAAAAGAAAATAGTTTTTTTTTATTTATGTAATAAATGATATTGATTTTTTCCCTCTCTGAACAAGAGAAAATTTTCAAATTAATAAAAAAAAAAAAAAAACAGAGTTGTGATATTTCTCAAATAGTTAGTATATAATCAATTTAAATGAATCACATCTGGTAATAAAATGTTATTTTGTATATTTCAGCAAAAATAAATAAATATTTTGGTAAATAGTGCAATTACATCTCGCGGTTTTTTTGATCCTAATAATTCGTCTCTCTTCCAATTGTACAAAAATACAATTTTCTAAAGATACAAATTTAATTGGATGAATTCCTGTGTACACTTGAATTACAATCCATTGATTATAATCCATATTTGGAAACATTTTATTAAATAATATTACCAATCTATTTACAAACGTTTTTATGGCTTTTTTGTTTAATTAAAAATTATCATAAGCTTTAATAAAATATTCCTAGCCCGAAACTTTACGATTTTCATTTATTTTAATATTTGAAACCTCGGTTTTGAAGTTGTTCGGATTTTTGATTAAACAAAAATTTATTATTACAAATATCTTTCCAGTTTAAAACATAATAATATATGCATATAAGTTAAATTCTATTGAAAGCATTTCGCTTTTTAAATAATGCACCTAATTCTGCTTTTACGTGATAGACACGTTCCTTAAAGCCGTAAGAGTAAAAAAACCGCGTAAAAAAGATGGCGTATCCATATTAAATCAGGGAATTGGTTGCACGTATGAAATAAAGAAAAATAATTCACGTTCATGTTGCTTTATACACAAATATATTTTATTTACACAAAAACAATAGAAAAAGTGTTCATTTAGAAAAGTAATCACATTCTGGTAATCGCATTCGTTTACGAAAGACATCACTTTTATCGCTAGAAATATTTTCGAAATCATGATCAGTTGCTGGTGATGGTTCAGTGATTTTGGTCACAAATTCCGTCATTAATCGCTGAGTTTTTATATAACTGTTGTGTAATCCACGATAGCTACCCATTAATAATTTCAGTTCACGTTGAAATTTCGCGGCTGTCTCCTCATGAGATTAATACTTGCGAAAATTATCGCCCAATTTAGCTGCCATCTAACAATAATTCGTCAATATCTGCAGACGATAAATCATCAAAGCCTTCTCCTCCAACTTCTTGAGCTATTGATATGCTGCTGGAATATTCAGCCGTATTAAAAGACACTGGGCTACAATTTTCAACACAATCTGGCCAAAGTACTGTCCAACATGCGTTTAAGGTTGATCGCAATTAACGCCATTATTGAGCTCAATATTCCATATAAAATCTCAATTAATTATTGCGCAATAAGTACGAAATTGTTATAATATTGAGTAAGATTTCGAATGCAATACTGTTCACAACTGTGTTTAGTGAACAAAATTTTATAAAATGGCAAATGTCAACAAAAGAAAACAAAAGAAATCATTGAAAAGTCATTGTGAACGTAAGTTTGTTTACATAGAAACACAACAACCATTTAGAGTATTTTTGTATTATTTTCCAGCTGTCAAATGATTATTGAGTAAGCGGAAAATTGCGTATGCCTGAACACTTAAAATGATATTGTCAATTAACCGAATATTGACTCAATTAAGTTTCATATCTGAACACAGTATAATACTATCAAGAACAATCATAGTTATATTCATTTGAATTCAAGTAGTACGCCAGTCTGCTCAGTTGTATCAGAAAAATCAATAAATCATAGAATTTGTTGAATTCTGCACATATTCTTCGAATAGGATCAAAATTAATATAGTTCCATCTATAAAATTTCAGATAGAGTGGAGTGTATAATCTGAGTTGTCTGGTTGGGACATTGAAGCAAACTTTAGAAACAAGATATTCGGAATCAAAAGTACCATTAATTAGGTTCAATAAAAAGATAACGTTTGTGATTATTTTTCTTTTTCTCAATGTTGGGATCTTTATTAGTGCCAGTCGACTTCGGTATGGCGGAAGGTTTATTTCAGGATTCCAACGTAAATTTCGAAGAAAAAATATAAGAAATTGTTTTTGAAGAGACTCCAGCTTTTTTATGTACACATTGTATTGCGGGTCCCATATTACAGATGCATATTCAAGTATCGGCCTTACCAACGCTGTGAATAGATTTTTTGTCACATTCGGGTCATTAAATTCCTTTGCCCAGCGTTTTATACAACTGAGGACACCAATTGCTTTATTAATTAGCAGTCATAGTTATATGATAGTCAAAGTTCAGTTTTCTATCACAGTTGACACCCAAATCAATGCTAGAGTCAACGGATTTTAATTTTGAGTTCCCAATAAGATATTAATGGATGGACGGAGAATATCTCGAAAAGGACATAAATGGATATTTTTCAGGTTTAATTCCTTCAGGTTAGTTATACACCAGTTGTGGAATTTGTTTTTAATCGGATTGAATATGAGTTGTATGAACTTTTTCCGTCAAAGATTAAAATATCTTCACATCATCTGCATACATTAGGATATTACTATGTTCAATGGAATTGGAAAGATCATTAATAAATTGTAGGTATAGTAAAGGTCCGAGATGGCTTCCCTGCAAAACTCCAGATATGACGTCTATGCTTTTGGATTTTGAATTATTGAAAATAACAGGTTGTCTACGATTTTTCAGGTCGGAGCGCACCAAATTAAAAAAGTTGTTACCTGTGAAACCAATACAATCCAGCCTCAATACTAATAAATCATGTTAGTTGCATAAGATTTGTTGACGTTGAGCGTCCATGGTAGAAACTATGTTGATTTGTTGAGATTATGTATGACGTTTGTTGAGACAGTATCTCCGTTATATTCTTTTCAAATAATTTTGGGATAGCACTTAGCTCCGCTATAGCTCTATAATTCGTTATATCATTACGGTTGCCGGACTTATGATGAGAAATTATAAAGGATTCTTTCCATAACTCTGGGAAACTACCAAACTGTAGAGAATATTTAAATATGATGGTGAGAGGTTCTGCTAACAACTCTGCGCAAATTATTAGGATACAACTGGGAATGCCATCAGGTCCAGGATTGAATGAACTCTTTAAATTCTTTAGACTCTTACGGACCATAGGGATATCTAAAGAGGAGATACTAATACGGGAAAATTGTAGAACCTCGTAAGGATATTGTGTATTTTTAAACGTTCATCCAAAGAAATCGGAGAAAATATTTGCAATGTCAACATCATTGGAGAACACAGTGCCATTTATTTTCATAAGATAACTATTAAATAACTAAATTTTGAAGAATTTTTGCTGTTTACACGAGTTTGAAGCATTTTGAAGAAAATTTCAATCGTGTAAATCTAGCTTTATATTACAAAGCAATTGACAACTCGCTTTGAATTATTTAGAAAGCTTAGAAAGGAATCCATTAAAAAAAGTTTGACTTTGCCCCTCTAAATCTCCGACTTGTGAGTTTATCAACAATCCAAGTTTTTCTTAAAGTTCGTTTAGCAGCATTAAATAGTGTGTTTTCTGTAAAAAAATATATGTTTATTTAAAAATGTTTATACAAAAATGAAATAAAGCCTATATCGTTGGTCTCATGTACAAAGGCCCCAAATCGCTATTTTTTCGAAATCAGTTTTTTTGCGATTCCAATGCATTTAACGCAAATGCACCTCCTCATAAAAATTTATTACAATAGTGTAAAAAAAACCGCTTTTATAAGCAGTTGTACAAAAAAAGTTACATGTAGAATATTACAGTTTCTATTATGTTTTTACCTTCTCCTGTAAAGTTTCAAATATGCGAGTTAGGGCCTTTCTATATGAGATCATCGATATGTACGTTTCTATAGTTTTCACAGAACGCCTGAGCAAATTTTGAAAGTACACTGACTGACTACTACTGGATATTTGAGTTCATTCTTTTATATTATTTGCTGCAAATTTATATTTATTTTCCATTAACTTCTGTTTTTACCCTCTGGTTAATTTTGTAAAATAATTTCAGCATTTTATTTCAATTCTCTTTTCCATTTTGTATAATTTCATCATCATTGTTGAAATACATTTCCAATTCAACAATGCAAGCGAAACAAAAACAAAACAACAGGATAAACCAAAATTAAGAAAATACAACTAACGGGAGCATAAAATAGGAGCAAGGAAAAAAACATAAAAAGTATATGTATTGAAGACTTGATGATAAATATGGGATGGTTAAAACATCGTTGATGTTGAGAGTTGAGAAAAGCAGAACTCCTTCAGGTAGCATTAAAATAATGCACGTGTACTCCACTTTATCGTAGCGTTTTATTCAAGTGTATTTGTATTTTAAGATTGCATAGAAATTCAGTTACTCACACTTGGCCATATGAAAACATACTTTTTTAGTTCATATAGCCAGAGAGAAAGCACGAACAGAAGAGTGCCTGAATGTGTATGTATGTATGTGTGCATCATGTTGCATGTTATTGTTGCTGTTGCATGCAACATACATACATATTTCTTAATTCCTTTTTGGTTGTTTTTTGATAAATTTCTATGGTATTCTTGTTTGCTTTTAATACTTTTACAAATTTGTCACAGTGTGTCTATGTGTGTGTTTTGGTGCATGGATATTTCCCTGCCAACATTTTCTATTGCGGAAGTGACTCAGAAGTGACGCTAAGAAGTTGAAACTCATCTTCTGCGATACCATTTTCTGATCGTAGAAGTGTCTTCCGTATTGAGAAGTTGTACCCCCCGGAAGTAACTTCCAGAAGTCACTTCAGCGTAACTTCAAGAAGTCACTTCAGCGTAACTTCCAGAAGTTATTTTCTTCGCCTCTCTTTTGCTTTTGATTTTTGTTTGCCTTTACAGATAATACACTCATATTGATTATGGGATAACAAATATGTAAAAACTACAACAATAACAATAACAAATCGAAACCACACATTACCACTGACCGACCAGAGCAAATGACAAAATAAAACTAATTTCTATGATGTCGAAAACTCCTTTTTTGCATTCTTTTCATTTCATTTATAACGGGACATGTCATTTTCGGCTGGTGTTGTAAACAACAATCTTCCCAACATCGTCTGGATGACTAAAGGACGACTGCAATGTAAATTGTTATTGTTATCTTCCAATTAACGTCTGAGAGTGAGTAAGACGTAACGCCTTTGACGATGGACGATGAAAGAAACTTCCAATTGCTGGCAGGGTTATAATGTATGCACATATACATACATAGTTAAACAGTCATATGAATGTGTGCGTCCATGTATTTCTACAATATGTGTGTATAGTACGTACAGTGTTGTAAAAAATAATATGAATAATAGTTTTCAATTCATTTTTGTTTTTAGTTTTTGGGAATTTTTCAATAACAAACAAGTAAGAAAGTATAGTCGGTCAAGTCCGACCATATAATACCCTACACACAGTATATGTGCAAAAAGAGGTTTGCAGAAATCGACACTATTTGTGAACGATGACCTATTACGGACCGATCTTCTAAAAATTTTGTGACATGACTATAAATATTATTTATCTGCAATTGTATCTTGATATAAACACTCTTAAAAGATTTATACATATTAAAGTGATTTTCGGAAGTGGGTCTTATAGAAGTTGTGATTAATTATGGACCGATGATCATAAAATTAGGCCAAATGATTTGCGTATATGCACATATATGCAATATATATTTATGTTGAATATTATTTGGATACTAAAATTTGTAAGAGGTTTATGCTCGTTTAAGTGACGGACGGATGAACGGACATCGTTAAATCGATTCTAAGTCGTTACTTTTAGATGTTTTTTGGCGTAATATATTTGGGATCTACAAAAATTAGCACAAATCCAATATACCCTCCCTTCTGTGGTAGTGTAGGGTAAACAAATATATACGTATATGTCAAATTAAAGATCTTCATTCTATAGAGCAAAACCATAACCAATAACATAATGTTAATACTTCTTCAGCAAAAACAATTATTTTATTCATAAGATGCTAAAATAAATAATGAAAACAATATAATTTCATCAGAAATATTTACGACTATCTACCAATTTAGCGTTACCTACGATTTACAGATCTCCCAAGTTTTGAACATATTTCGAGAGATATGGAGTCCCATTAATTCTTTCCTGGCATAGATTAGCATTTGATTTTACAATATTTGTACGTAATACACTGTGCGAAGTTTTTCATCGATCCAATAAATTGGAAAGAAGAAAAACACCCTCACATCATTAACCTCGTCCATGCTTCACGGTTTTCACATGTACATTCTGTTTATTCAATAAAGTTACCATCCATTAGTTTCCTGTTGAAATGCAATTCAATGATGCCTCAAATACAAATTTTAAAATACCGTTTTTATTATTTTTTTGAGAAAATTATCAATTTACAAAAAATTTAGGCAATTAACTTATGACCATTCATATGCAGAAAGCTGATCAGTATGGATTCAACATAAAGTCCTCAGTGATTTGAGAGTAAGAATTAACAAAGTTATTAATTTTTAGTTTTACTACTTTGCAGCATTGCAAATGAAGAAGCCGTTATTATTATTTTTTAGCAACACTGTATGTATATATGTGCATTTGTATTTATATGTGCTTGTGTTAGTATTTACTTGGAGAAACTGTAAACATTTGAAATTGTTGAAATTGTAAAGACAAATGCGGCTGCATTTGTTATTATTGTGTTCTTTGTTGTTGTTGCTGCTTCTATATAGTATGTTGAATGATGTTGGCACATATGTTGATTGTTTTTTATCTACAATTGTATAATATAAAACCCGTTGTACCAACAACGACTTATTAAGTTTATGTAGATGCAACACATATACTTACTATATACATATGAACGTACATACCATACGTATGTATACACATATACATATATGAATATATAAATACATATATTACGCTAGAGGACGTTCAACCTGTTTGTTTTTCTTTACTTTACTAGAAGCAGACATACAACATATGTATGTATGTATGCATATACCTACATACCTAAATACATTCATACATTTGAAAAGAAAAGCATATAAATAAATGTTGTATGTTATTTAGAATTTGTCATACATTGTCGTCCAAACCTACAACATACACAGATACATGTATGTATTATGTAGATATGTACATGGGATACAGTCATCCATATTTATTATTATTGTGCTTGTATGGCTTGTAGCGCAAAAATCTTTTATGTATCCCGAGGCATTTTATAGCAAAAATACAACAAAACATCATAAAGAATACATACCTATTTGAATACCTATTATTTTCTTAAATGCTGATGATGTAAGCTAAAGTATATCACAGGTTCCGTGTAAATCGTTCGTGTATCGAGTCAGACTTTTAATTTTTTTTTTTTTAATTATGTTACACCGAAATAAATAAGTATGTTTGCATACTCATTAATATTGATAGCAAAATTCAATAATTCTTTTGTTTTAAAAAGCATAATAAATTTTAGGTGGAATCCAATCTAAATGACATAAGAGAAGGAACGAGTGAAAGACGTGTGAATTATGTTGACTTTTTTTGAAAGCAAAATTAAGAAATACATATTTACATATTTACCTAATATTTTCTATATTATAAGATATATTTATTTTTTGCAATTTTAAGAAAAATTCTATAAATTCAGCATTATCAACAATTCTTTACACTATTTTCTATTTCTTTGGCTAGAGTGTACTCGTATATGTTTGTTTCTATAACATGTGAAGCAGGTCTGCTTTCTGTGACAATAAAATATTGCATTTGGTCTATGGCAACTTCAGAAAAGGGGTACTTGAAGTTGGCATTGTTCGAATTATTTAGATATTGGTACTGATATGAGTAAGAACTTAAGTGTAGCTAGGATGATAGAGATTCAGTGAATCAATCATGTAGTGAATCTCTGTCATACTAGCAATATGCTGAATCACATAGTGATATTTTGGAAGACTTCCGAAACATTTGGATCGATTAATTTTCATTGTAATTCTTTGTAATGGTACATTACAGACATACAAATATTGTATTATAATTAGGTTTGATTTTTGAGCTTAATGTTTGTTACATGCTTGAATGTTTCTATCGGAGAAAGTTGCTGCGTTGCATGAATGTTATTTGAAGGCTGATGTAGTATGTAATTAATTAGAAAATTTATGTATCTAGATTCCTAGACTCCCAAGACTACCAAAACATGTTTTTTACAAAACTACATCTAAGAAGGTTCTCGAACATATTTCGGTTGTTTCTGTTTTCTGATATAAATAAGTATCTACGAGTATTTCCAATTGGAATTTATTATAATAAGAACCTAAACCTAAAATAGCTTTTGTAGAGAAATTACGAAAGAACATATATTCGGTCATACGAGTATAAGCAAAAACTATTTTTCAGATTTCCTTTTGTATGAGAGAAAATTGCTTAAGTTGTATTTAATTGGGATACCTAATTTTGTAAGAGATTTATGCAGGTTAAAAAGATTTTTGGCAGTGGATTTATATGGCAGCTATGGTTAGTTATTGATCGATCTTCATAGCTTTCATAAATAATTTATTTGTGATGAAATTTCTTTGGATACATGTATAAATCAAACATTTACGGATAATAATAAAGTATTTCATTGTACATATTTCGCTCACTGTATCGAAGTATGATTGCGTATGCATTTGTGTGTAAGCATGCAAATGTTCATGTACCTAAAACATCTTTTTCGAGTACTCTATACACATATGTATAATTCAACTCACACACATGTATATGCCTATTAAAATAGGGGTTTTAAAGCAGTCTATTGTTCCTCATTCACTCTATTCTTCGTAAGTTATTTCTACTTATCAACATACATATGTACATACATATACATATAAGTACATTTGGATATGACACTTTTGCTATATTATTTACCAAGTAATTTGTTCGTTGAAATACTTGAAAAAAAAAAAACAAACAAACATTAATATACCATTAGTACTCTTCCCCTTTGTGATTTGTTATTGTTGTTATTGTTGTTTTTATGGTTGTTGTTGCTACTGCAGTTGCCATTGCCAGAAATATACAAACACACACAC
Organism: Bellardia pandia; assembly: GCA_916048285.2. Lineage (NCBI taxonomy): Eukaryota > Metazoa > Arthropoda > Insecta > Diptera > Calliphoridae > Bellardia > Bellardia pandia. The sequence goes on from OU696533.1 coordinate 70,506,947, forward strand.
ACGCTCATAGCCATTCTTATACAATTTCAACCACGACTCCTGTCAATTTTTTGTAGATTTTCGTAATAATTTTTTGTATTATTTTGCTAATGTTGATGATGGAAGGAAGTACATATAGACTCTCGGCACCTACCTTGTTTAGTAAGAAATAATGTTTTCTTATTATTACTGCAGTTGTTGTTTTAGTTGCTTAGACTTTGTCGGTGTGTGTTTAAGATTTTGTTTCTGTTTTTGTAGTTATTTTGTCTAACAACAAGTGTTGATTGTTTATTATCGTGCGTTTTTGCTCAAAACTTGAAGTTTTCTTCACAACTTATTTTGTATGTTTTCATACCATTTTTTCCCTCTTATTTTTGTGTTTTTTTTTTTTGCTTTTGTTTTTTGATAAACATGTCGGCAAAAAATTAAACCAGCAACAAAACAAAAGAAATTAACACAAAAATTTTGTGCAGAGGGAATGAAAACAACACAACACAAAAAAAAACTCGAATACGACAAAACTTTACAATACAGGTGTATTGAAGCGAAGCTAAACTGTTGCCTTAAACTGTTAGCGTGAGGATACATTTTTGACAATGTGCTCGTTGGTGTGTGTGTGTGTGTGTATGTCAGAGAGTGTGTCCGTATCACTGGGATTCTGTCATTTACCGTAAATTGAAATAAATGATAACAAAATCATCAACAATTATTAGAGATTAAAATCTGATAAGACAGAATATTAGAAATTACATTTTTTTGTAAGTAATTATATGTTTTTTGATACCGTTTATATTACTATTAGCTTTAATATTAAAGCTCAATTGTGTGTTAGGTATTTTAAATGGCTAAAATTATTTGGAATTGTGGCAATATAAGTAAAGGTGTTTGTTTATCTATTTAACTAATAAAATTATATAAATTTTAAAACATACATTTATACATATATTAATTTTCATTATATTTATTCTTTTTTTATTTTTAGCCCCACCTTCGTCTATTGAAATCAAGGGCTATACTACGAGCACTGCCAAAGTGGAGGTTCGAGAAAATCAAGACTTATCCTTAAAATGTATTGTATCAAACTCTAAACCAGCCTCTCAAATTGTCTGGTATCGAGGAAACGTAGAGTACAAACCTGGTACGTAGTTTTTTTTTATTATTGTAGTATTTTTTGCAGATATTATTCAGTTAAAACAATATATTGAAAATATGTATACTGAGTAAACTGTTAGTGGTACGCGGTTTGTGAAAAATTTAGGAAAACATTTACTTTATTTTCCCATTTTACCAAAACTCCCAAAATATCATTAGTATAGGGATATGCAAAATAATGTCTCTTTCAATAAATTGTTTTTTTTTTAAGTATAAATTTATAAATTCTTGTTTTCATAGCCAAAGTGTAACATAAATGATACTTAAAGTTAACAAATGTTTAGTAAGTTAATTTTCCCGAAAAACAAAAAACTTAACTCATATAATGAATGAGTTTGTGCAACTGACAAATTATTTGATATGAAAACTAATCACATTAACAAAAATATACGAATTAAGAATTGAATATGAAAGTTTTAATTTGTTCCTACTTGAATTGAAATGAAATTCAAATTAAATATATCCTTAGTAGTTGTAACTTTCTTTAAGAAACTAAATTTTTAAATTGTATTAATAATTTTTTTCTAATCGAATGATTCTATTTTAATAATTGTTCAATTGTTCAGGTTATATGAATTTAAAAGGCTGAAATCCCCAAAAAAAATTGGATATATTTGAATGATTCGGTTGGCAATAAATCACAACGATTTTTTTCCGACAAAAAATATAAACATAACCAATGAAAACAATGCAATTTGATTAAAATAAATTTTAAGATAAAATTAAAAATCATTGTAATTTTGGTAATAAGAACAAATTATTTCTATTAGTAGAAAAAATAGCAATTAAAATTTATTCAAAATTTAACAAATTTAAATTTAAATTTTAAAATTTAAAAAAGTTTGTCATTTCTTTCAGTAATTGAGCCAAATTTAATTATTATAACAATAAAAATATATTTCTTAAATATAGAGTGTTTTTTAGATGTATGTCTAGAACTTTATAGTGGAAGGCCAATAATCAGCTTAAATAAATACATTGTGTAATAATAATAATTAGGAAAATGGAAATAAATTTTAATTTTTAACTAAACTCATATGTCTCATATTATTTTAAGCGGCAAAGTTGAAAAAATTCTACTTCTGCCGTCCGCGGCCGCATGCCGCTTACATTGGCCTTCCACTATTAAGTTGGCGATACTTTTTTAACTGGCAGCCATTTTGTCAGCTGTCAAGGGATTTATGTTTGAAATCGCCAGTCTACGGCGATAAACCGGAAACGATTGACCACTTGGAGGACAACATTCGCCGCGTTATTATTATATACGTCCACAAAAGTTGCCAGAAGTCATATTTAAATTATAATGTCAGAAGATTATCTTGCGAATAAAGATAATTTCATGTCAACTTAGAAAAATCATCTTTATGTTATTCCATTTCAAAGTTCTATACATCTACAAAAACAGAATCATGATTTTCGATATAAATTTGCACAACTTCGAAGCGTTGTTCAGGCGTCAGTCTATTCAAGTTGAAATATCAAACCCAAATAAATATAAATGACTTAACAGCTGACAAAATGGCCGCCAGTTAAAAAGTTATATACATCTATAAAACACCCTACAGTATATTTTGTTTAACCATTTTAATACTTGACATTTCTGGCAATTAATTTATCAACAAATAACTCCGCAGATTTATATTTTTCTCGAACATTTAAGATTGTGTCAATTGTACATACTTTAATACCGACACACTAAAAGGAATGTAAAACAGAAACAAATTATACAAATTATCATCATAATTGAAAACCATTAAATTAAATGTTCTCACAGAAAAAAGTTTACCTTTATCTCCCTGTAAGTCAACTTGTTAAATGAACAACTTTGTTTTCGAGTTTTTCCTTCTGCTTTTTTTTTGTTGGTTACTATGTATTATTTTTAATGTTGTTGGTCTGCTTGGTGGTTGACAGCAGCAAGTTATCATAACTCATGTTAGTGATTGTTGTTTAAGTAAAACACTAAATTCTAGGAGCAACTACCACGACAAACATTCGTTCACTCACATTCATCATCATTACAAGGGAGCTTGGACAGCAACCAATAACTGAAATAACCACCAGGAAAATGATGAGAGTAGACGAAAAAGGAAAAATATAAAGACACAAAATAAACATTAATTTATTTTATATCCTGAATAAAAATACTCTTTCCGCACAGACTGAAACAACAGAAAACAAAACAAGAAAAAAAATAGAAAATAGACCAAAGACAAACAAAAAATTAACATGAATAAAAAAAAAACAATTCCGGCCTGATGACGGACCTAGTTATTAATAACGTAAATGTCCTCGAAACTCATCAAAAATATTCATTATATTCTTGTTTTTTTTTTTGGTTTTTCATTTTGGAGGCAACAAACGGCGACAGATTATAATCGAATGAAGAGCACACACACATACATACACGAGCATACACAGGAACAGACCAAAATGGAAGCCACCTAAAATAAAAACAACACGACATTACATTAGTGGATAAAACACAAAATTACTTCCATATGTATATACAACCAAAAAGGATACAAACCCATGCAGACAAACTCACACAAAGACATTCCACTTAACATATATTTACAAAATATAAGTCAAATTTACAAAGTTTAATGTTAAAAGCTGATCATAAACATTTGCTAGATGAATAAAATGGTTAAATGTGTATACATATGTATATTGTGTATTTGTATGTATTCGAGTGACATTGGGATTAATGTAAACGTACATACGTCCCGTTGTATTTGGATTTGTATGTTTGGTTGTGTTGTCTTAATCTTACTCATATGTAGGAGTAAAATATTCAAGGATAACATTTGATGACGGTGCTTAAATGATGATTGTTTGGACATTTTGCAAAACAGATTAAACCTTATGTTTATTAGCTATAGACTTACATATGTATGTATGTATATTTTACATGTATTTGTTGCTATAGTATTTGGATACGTGTGTATGTATATGAAAAATATTAATGTTAATGTCAATGAAGGCCATCATAAGTTTATTTTACACAGCCACCATTAACGTCCTTTCTGTTTTGGTTCTTCTGAAGGTTAGATAAAGCCAGCACCCAACATTTCAACGAAAGTGAAAAAAAATATGATTATTACATACATACATACAAACATACATACAGTTGACATAAAAAGTAAAAAATTATTTTTTAAAGATGATAATCATGATTTTTATGGAAAATAATTCAGCTTGTAAGCTGAATTCTTAATACGTAAATTCGTATTTAAGAATTCCTTCTGTTTTCTGTACAAACACACGGAGCCCGACATAATTTGTGGCCACCATAATCATCATCTTTATCGCTATCGTTGCCGTCATATCATAACACTTCTTACCAACTCATTTAATTCTTCTGCTCCGCCATTACATGTTTTACTATCTATCAGTCTCTCTCGCTCTCTCTCTCTATCCCTCTCCCTCTTTCTTTCTCTTGTGTTATGATATCTTGGCATCAGGATAATACAGCAATGTTTTTATTGTCATTTGCGAGGAAAATGAATCAATTTAGACGCAGCTGTGGCAATATGGAACAATGAACAAGTGCCGACGAGTACATACAAGTACCTAATGGGAAACAACAACAACAACAACGAAAACAAACATTTTTAAATAATGTGTGTACATGAGTGTGAGCGTGTATCTGTGAGTGTATAGGTATATGTGAGACTGTGCAAAAATGAAGAGGATATTTAAATGACAAAAACAATAACTCTAGAGATATGATGAGTTATAATTATGACTCAAGCACAATGCACCGCAAGTGAAACCAAAAACCTTACCTATCTACCAGCTGACTAATGGACATGTGTGTATGTCATCAAACAAATATACTACATCAGGAGTGCCCAAAAGTTGCTTATGTAAGAGCAAACACCAATACATTTAAATAAGGACTAATTTTTATTCAGTATTTTTTGTTGTAAAAGCCCATACATACAAAGAAACAACACACTTTTTTAAACGGTATCATACGTTAAACAAAAACAGAATCTACATTGACGATCGCAGTCACCAATGTTTACCAGTAGAGCATACGAAAGTGTTGTTGCTTTGCGCTTGCGTGTATGAGTGAAGTACGACAAAAAAACAAACAAATAAGGCAAAGTTATTGTGTATTTCGTATTGCTAGTGCTGCGTGCTGTAATGAGTATACAAAACACACAGCCTATAGCTAAGAGTTTTTACAAATACAAAAGAGCACCAAGAGTATAGGGCTTGGGCACTCCTGTACTATATGTATGTACATGTAGAAACGCAGTAAACTTTCAACATGTACATTTACATAATTATTAACGTCTACTACTGCTGGCAACTATTTGACGAAATGTAGATTGCAGTCATCATTTCAACTGGAATGCATGGCAATAAACAACATAAAAGTGTTATTGCATCTCACTGAAATGTGCTGTCATCTCAATTGGATCTTCAACCACATAATGTAAAAGTATCAATAAATGTATGAATTGGATATGTTTCAAGATATTATAATTATTATAATGTCACAGAATCTGTATGAAAGTGAATTTTTGTTTGTCAATTATTTCGTAAATATTAATTTCTAACGACAGTAGAGTATGATTTAATATTCATTTATTTATATGCTTGGAGCAATTCAATACAAAAAAATTAACTTTTCCTGTTGTTATAGTTTTATCTTTTCATTGGCATTGACCACTAAATTGAAATTTATTTCCAACTGTTACAAGAATATTAAAAAGAACTTCTAGAAAATGTAACAAATTCTTATCCAACATTTAGTTTTATAACAAAATGGTATCTCCAATCCCTTTTATCATATTTTCTTTCCAACTTTAATAACCCTTCTACCTTCTCTATCTTATTAGTTTACGTGTATTTTTTACTATTTAAAATAAATTTTTTCTTAAGTTTTTCAAAGAAACAAAAAAGTGTCCAAGATTTAAAAAATTGTCTGTGTTTTTTTTTTTTTGTTTCTGTTCTCATGGTAACTTGCCGTAGTTTTGACGCAAATTTATCTCATTTATCTCTTACTATAAAACGTGTCAGGAGCCGTGCAACCTTGCACTGAACTTTGAAAAAGTAAAAATTAAAGAAACAAAGTTTTACAGTCTCGCAACAGCTCTGCAGCATCTAGCAACCGATGCTCTGTTCTAGACGTAAACTTAAAATTTTTTATTTTTTATTTTGCTTTTGATTTTTCGTTTATTCTTTCTGGCGTTTGTTGTTCTTATACGTTATATCTTATATTTCCTTTGAAACTAACTTTGGAAAGTGCAAAAACAAAAAGCGAGAATAAAAACAGTCACAATCGTGCGTTTCGTGTTACTTAACGTGAGTTAAATAAAATGTGTTGAAAGTTTTTTAATAAATTAAATCAATAATAAAAACAAATGACCGAAAACCAACTAAAGAGTGCAAAATAACAAAATCTCATACTTTCAGAAATTTAATTTCCAATGAAATCTGTATTTGGTTCACCGTAACGTATGACTGTTGTGCAATGTAATGCTAGGAACACAACTGGGACGAGTGACGAATTTTTGGTCGCGAATATTCGTTGCCAAAAATAAAACATATTTGTGTGAAAATAGTGGCGTTGGCTGAACTCTGAAATAGATTCTATTTCTTACACCGCACGGTGGCTCAGAATTTAATATCATCGGCCAAAAGTCTAATTTTTTGTTGTCACTGATTTCCTAAATTGTATTGCCATTCAATAGCAAACATATTAAAAATAAGTTAGCCAAAAACTAAACTAAATTTCTCGCAAACTATTATTGATAATGGGTTGAAATTTTTTATAATATTTACACTGTACCATATCACTCACTGTATCCGTTATAAAGGGTGTCGCAACTAGAACGCAATGGTGTTCGGTATCGTGAAATGATAACCAGCAAAGCCGCGGCGGACATCTGCACGATATCTTGTTCCATACATTACCTCATTCTGTCTACTTTTCGATATAATAAAGTTTCATGTTTTTTTTTTAATATCTGTGTTTTTTACTTAAAATTTAAGAATTGCGTTTTAGTTGGGACACCCTTTACATGGAGTGTTATTTAATATTTTCTACGGTACTAAAGTTTAGTCAAATTGGAATTTCATTGTAATAGAACTTTTAAAAATCAAAAGAGATGAAAAATATTTACTACCATCAGAAAGCTAAAAGTGTCCACTTCAACCCCATATATACTTTTGCACCAGCCTGTAGAACACTTTTTTAATTTGAATGAAATTATTCAAATTAATTTACCTGTTCATAAGACTCAAATATTTGTATATAACCATGCCTCATACAAGTTTATGCTACCTGAGTACAGAATATGATGTGATTCATGTAAGAAAAGGATAAAAGCTGGTGGTATTTGAATACAAACTCAGTTGCTAAAACATATCTAAAGCGAATATTAAAATATTTATAAAAAAAAAAAAATGGAAAACTTCAACTATAAAGAATTGTCCGAAGAGTATTTTAGAAACAAAAAAGGAAGAAATTGGACATACAAAATAAGTCGGTACAAATGTGTTCAAGTTTAACGTGAAGCACCTGCCAAAATGGCTTATCTTCACGGCGCACTCAAACGCAGGACGGACTCGGCCCGTCAACCGCATTGTGTGTCCTACCAAAACACAGGAATAGCCTCATAGGAGGACTAATAATAAGTCGGTACAACAAAGTTGGATCAAGTAAACATAAATTTTATAGCAGCTTTGCAAACTGGTTAGAGGGTAAACACGGAAAAAACATTAGATAATACTATTGGATATGAATTTAGATTATCGCTGCTACATACAAGAATACGATTTATTGAACACATGCTAAAAATTGGTTATGATTTGGATTTTGGCCCACACAATCAATAATAAACAATGACACCAAGAAGGAGTTACGAAGTAAACCACAAACATGTTTTGGATCAACTTTTCAAATGTGGGTTAATTATAGATCAACCAAAACAAGGATCAGGTTCCTGTCTGATCCCGAAAAATCATCTGAAATAACAGGTGTTGATATAAATCTTATATCAAGGTTTAAAACAATTCTCGAAATATTTGCTTGCAATAAACAAAGAAACCAAATAGCATTGGCAACAATTCACAAAATTCTTTATTATAGAGAGAATGTAATTAAACATTAATTAGTAGCGTTTGGAGATCTATCAGAAGAAGATCAGGACAAAAGGAATAAAAATTACAGATTTCATAGAGCATACAATACCATAAAAACATCATGAAATTTAACAAAACAAACATAAATGAATAAAATACATCCATAATATCTTTATATTATCCCTAAAGTTCATAAAATTAATGTGATGCAAAATGGAAAACTTACGTAAACGAGTATTTGTGCTAATGTTTGTAGTGCCAATTAATATCGGTCCAACACCACCCTTAAAAACTTCCTGAGTCGATTTAACGATGTCCGTCTGGCTGTCCATGGAATGTTTCTGTGCAGAGTACAGGTTGCAATTAAGAAGATTTTTCGATAAAATTTGGTACATATTGTTTTTTTGGTCCACGGACGGATAGGATTGAATTTGGTGGAAATCGGTCATTATTTCACCTGGTTCCCATACAAATGTCCTCCCGAAATACAAGTGAGTAGTGAATGAAGCCAAATCACATCTAAAAATGTTGTTCAGATTGGTTCATAAGTAGTCATAGCTCCCATATAAGGCCCACTTCGGAAAATCACTTTTACGAGCAACACTCTCTTTGAAAATTGTCGGTATCCAAATAATATTGACCACAAATATATTTCATATATATACCAATAATTTGGTACACTTTTATGATGATCGGTCTATAATTAGTCGTAGCTCTTATATAAGGACCACTTCCGGAAATCACTGTAACGACCATAAATCTTTTAAAAATATTGGTATCCAAATAAAATTCATCACAAATAAGTTTCATGTATACAAAAATGATGACACTTAAATTTATAATGGTCGGTCCATAATTATAAATTCATAAACCTTTTGAAAGTATTTAATAGTTAATATCTCCCATATAGCGGCCATTTCTGAAAACTGTTTTATATACGTATTTACTGGTTGTAGGGGATTATATGGTCTGGCTTGACCAACTATACTTTCTTGCTTGTTTTATATATATTTTTTAAATATCGTCATACTACATATCAGCTGTTATACGAACACAAAAACATTCAATTATTAAAAATTATTTGAGCACTACGATAAAATGGATGTAAGTGAAATTATAATTGAAAATTAATGTTTATACAATTATATGAGATACAATTGGCGAGAAGGTAAATACTCGTACAAACGTTGCTGTTATTGTGCTTTATAAGACGAATTTACACAGCGATTTGTCACCAACTAATTCGTCGTGTTGGGCAAAATTTCGTCGTTGTTCGTCCCAGTTGTGTTTCTAGTATAAAGGTTTATATACCTTTATTTGACACTCATACTTCATGGCGTATGAGTACTTGCTGCTCCCGTTTTATAGTTAGTGGAATGCTTTGCCAAAACAAAGAGAATATATTGTGTTTATTTTGTTTTTTATTCACTTTTATCTTTTTTATTGGATGAGATTTCATTATAGTCAACATCAAATAAATAATTTATATTTTAAAAAAAGTTTCTTTGTGTTGTATTTTTTGTTTCATCAAAAACAACAGAAAATAGAGCAGGCGAAAAAAAATCACTATTTAACAAAGCGTAGTAAAAGTCTTAGCTGATAGTATGTCATGTTTGGCATATGTGTTGGTGTTTTCAATGAGATGTTGATCAACTTTAATTATTTATAACACAAAATATTCTACAACTACGTAACCCAACGTTTGTTGTTTGGTTGGCTGCTTAGTTGATTAAGAGTTTATGTGTGTATGCGTGAGTCCTTTAGGAAATTATCCTTGAAGGTAATTTTCAGTTTACAAAGCATTTTTGTGTAATATGCAAATTGTTTCTATTTATTGTTGCTTTTATTTTTTATCATCTTTTTCGCAATAAATCTTTTTTATTACTTAAAGACATTTTTACAAGATTTACATTCCACGACAAATTTTGTGCCATAATTTTTAATTTATGAACACAAAATTAAGTAAAGTACTCCAGAGATAGCAAGGCACATTGTCAAACATAAAGGGACAAATACAGAAACAGTGCAGCAAACAGCAGTTGTCTGCTAATTAGAAACAAAGCAATATTTTATAAAAATAAAACTATTTCAAGTTTTATAACCAAACTAATAAATTTATCATTTATTAAATTTTACTGTTATAAAATCTAACTGCTTCACTATTGCCAGCTGTAGTTACAGATGAACAATGATAGGTGGCCTATTTTGAAGTTTACATGTCGTTATTATTTTCATTTATTTTGGAAGCACAAACGCTTTGAGTGGATTATACTTTCATATATTCTAAATTCTCAAACTTTATATTCTACTCCAAGTTTTGTGTATTACTGCATATAAATCATTTGTTATTTTTGTTTTATACTTACAGAAAATCGCAACGATAAAGTTGAGGAATCAACACCAAAACGTTTTACCACTACCTCTAGTTTGAAATTGAAACCCACTGCCGATGACGACTATACGGAGTACACATGCCAAGCAAAGCATAAAGCTTTGGCGCCTGATATGCCCATGCGTTCCACAGTACAACTGTCCGTTTTGTGTAAGTGAAATTTAATTTTCAACATTTGTGTTTTTGTGTGCAATATGAAGAAAAAAAAATTATTTTTTATAACTATGGTTTGAATGTATATGAGTGCCTGCAAGTACTTAGACGATGCCCTAAAATTAGACTGTGGTCATAAGTATTTTACAGTATTTAAAGAGGATTTAGCGTGAAATAAACATTATGATAATTTGCATATTTAAAAATACGTATATAAACTGTCCATTTCTTCGTACGTCCGTATGGTTAAATATGCAACAAAAAAATTATATTTTTTATGAATTAGTCACTGAATCTGAATACAAGCGGCAGAGAGGAAAAAAGGTGATTTAGATCATCATTAAATGTAAAATATGCATTTCAATTGTAGCTCATTAAAAATAATTTTACATAATTTGCACTGTGTATATGTATGTACATATATCTGTGTGTGTGTGTATGTGTTTAACTTTCTCCATCATTATTTTTATTAAATTTGTGTACATCCGGTTTTGATTGTATCACCAACAAACAACATTCAAACAGTCATCCATCAAACTACCCACCATCCCCGTTTACTTTACTTATCTTTTGTTAAATTGTATCATTATTCATCGCTGTATTATTTATTACAAATACAAACATACAAACATATGTATATCTGCATACAGATATTTATCCCACCACACATTTATAGAATACATTTTTTAAATATCTTTAATTCCTTTTCATTGCAATGTTCTCAACAGTTTGTGTCGTATATGTTTACATATGTATGTATACACATAATACATATATTTTTATGTTAATCCTGTTTAATTGGTTTTCCTTTATGAATGTTTGCTAAATATTATAAATATTTATGCAGATTTTAAAACAAACCACTATCTTTACACCCTCACACATATACGTGTGTATAATTCTGTTATACGTATGTATGTATGTATTCAGCAAATTATTTACAAATGGATCAAATTATTTAAAAGTCACTTTTGAGTTTTTAAATTGTATGAACTTTTAAAAATTTAGGGCACTCCGTTAGCTAATCTTTGATTTAATAACCTTTGGCTTTGATTTGTTTTACTTACTAAATGTAGAAATTAAAATTTGAAAACTGTTGGTATAAATTTAATTAAGAAAACAAGACATTATAAAAATGGGGATTAATGAATTTAAATTCCAAATATATAAAAAAAATCCCAGCATAGTTTGTGTTTGAGTAGCTTTTTTTGTCTGGGCTAATGCTTAAAAATATTTTCAATGCCATGCCATCATTTTCAAAATTGTTTTAATGTCCTGTAGTACAAAAGATTAGATATTCATTTTCAAGTTGATTTTTTTAAATAATATTATAAACATGCAAAGAATATATAGTTTCCACATCTAATTCGTAATCACATTCACAAAGCCACTTCTATTTAAAGTCAAAATTTATATTGATAAACTAAACTAAAGCTTTACAGGTCAAACACAGGTTCTTAGAAATCTTTTGGCAACTAGTTATGCTTTGGCTTTAAATTTATTGTTTTATCGGTTAAATTTGCGGGAAAAACGCTTTATTATTCATTTTTATTTTAATATATTTTTAACATTCATAAATATGTACATAAAGTATCCTGTATCATGCGAAATATACATACATATGTCTTTGCCTAATTTTGTTGTCCAGACGTTCCCACAGGTGCTTAATTGTGTTGAGGTCTGGAACTGCGAAAGATAATCTAAAGTTGTTGAACAGTGATTTAGCAACCACACCTTCACAATTTTGGAGGTATGCTTAGTAGTATCACTGTCCTGTTGGAAATCCAGTTCTGCGCTTTTTTAAAAAGTCGTGATAATCTTCCTTTTTTAAAGTAGATTCTCAACGAAAGAGACAAATACTGAGAAACAGACAAAAAACTTTATTATCTTCATTCATTCATCGGTAAAAAGAATATTATTCCAAAAAGTTTAAAGTTTGAATCATTGATATTTATTTTATTTCGGCTCGAGTTCATTAAATTTAATTTTTCATTAAATTATTTTTACTGAAGGTAGGAATTGTTACATGAAAATTATTATTAAAATTTTATTGATAATTTTTCTTGGCTTAGGATTCGAACCTGGGTTGTTGGTTGAATTTACATATGTTAATATAATTAAGCTTTTCGTTTAATATTATGTGGTGTTGACTTTATTTGGACGCTCATATTAAATTCAATTTGAAATTTTGCCTGTGAATTCGTTTAAGTTTGTTAATTCATTTACAACAATAAACAATTTTGATAGTTAAGAATCAGCAATATTCCCTACAGAAAAGGTTATAGAAGTAATTGCGTTGTCATGGACCTCTGCAATTAAATAATCTAAAATGATTCTGACAACGTTTATTTTATAACTAGTTATTTTAGAAGAAGTTTTGTTAAAATTTGTTGACAAAGTTTTTTGCAATTATGAAAATAAAACATTTTTTTTGCAAAAAGTCCAATTATTTTCTTGTTAAAAATCATTTTCATTATTGTTATTGACATTTATTTATGTATATATTTGGCCATAGCAAACAGCAATTTTAGAACAAACTGATAAATTTCTTATATTACACCAGACTCATTTTGTGAGTTTATCTCTAAATAATGAAAAAACAAATTGAAAAAGAGTTAGTTGCCTTTTTTATATAAATTCGGACATACAAAATGAATGTATGTAATAATCTCGAAATGCGATTATATAATCGAAAATCCCAAAATCCAATTTGCAAGCACAAATAGTTTCCAACGGGAAAAAAAGAATTATTAACCAAATTCCACGCTCATATGCAAATTACAAATTAATAAACATTTGTGTTTTTTTATTTGTCCACTCTGATATTTATATCCAAAATTGCATTATTTTTAATGTTATTGTTATTCCTATCATTTATACTTTTCATTCCATTAATTTAAATTAATGAAAAACGGCATATATCGCACCTGTTCCACAGAAGGGTATTAACTTAAAATTTTGAAATATTCACTTTTTATTGAAAAACGATACATAATGAATGATCTGCTCTACCCACTATAAAAATCTCCCATTAATTGTTATATATCAACAGTTTTTTACCTCTACTGAAAAATAGAAAAATATTTAGCCTGTTCGCCGATCTCGAACGTTAACGTTCGCTTAGATAAGACTTGAGACACAAACTTTTTATCGTATCTATTTTTTTTACTCAATCAAGTTTGTTTATTCCACAATCAAGTTTATGTCTTAAGTCTTATCTAAGCGAACGTTAACGTTCGAGATCGGCGAACAGGCTAATTATCTTTGTTTTATTCAATTTCTAAGTTATATACATCTAAAAAAAACAACCTTTAGTTACGAATGCACAACAGTGTAAATCACTTCACAATTCACTGAAAGTTCTTTAAAATTACACAAAATATTATTTTCTGTATGTTCACATCAGTGATCACAACACAGCAACCAACCCTGTGGTCAATCTCACCACCTGTACAAAGCTGCAACTAACTTCATGTGAGAGGTAAAGTCCCAAAAAAAACCCACACAATCAGTAAATAATCGGAACCTTATTTAAAAATACTTGCCTAAAATTAAAAGTAAACCCTAACCTAAAAGTCGTTATACGAGTATATACATACATACATATATATGTACTTCCAAGTTAAATTCAATAAACATATACTGCCGTATTCATAAAAAATAAAGTAGGTTTGAAGTGTGCTTTTAGGCAAACTTTTCATACAAAATTTTCTTAAAGTACATTTGAAGTCTACTTTAATTTTTTGTGAATAACGGCAATAGTTTATATGGTTTTTTAAAAGATAAAGGTTTCTTATTTACTCTTATTTTTTCCCCGCAATAATAAGTACCCCATCTTTCTTTTCGTCTAACCCGTATAGACGCTGTTTATAAAACAACATAATCAATAATCGTTTTAACTTAATGACATTTATTTATTAAGATTGAGCTTCTCATAGCTATTTAAAATATTAACTGATTTATTTTAACTTCGCTTCCGATTTTCATACCACAGTGCAATGTGTGAACACGTCTCGGGCGATGAATAATTATCCACCATAAATGAGTTGTCTGCTCTTGATGATAAAAGAATAAAATAAAAGAAATTTAAGAGGAGATTAATTGCGATAGATTTTTACATTCATATCGTCCACACGAATAAAAACAAGTTAAAATTCAGAGATTTAAATTTTTTTCTGGCTTAAGTTTATTAAAGTAAAGTACTTTAGACCATTGGCAAATTGTAATTAATTTTTTACGCTGCCAAGAGTGTCTTCAAAATAAATTTCGGGACGAAGTCATAGTTTTTTTTACTTGTTATGATAAATATCCACTTATTTTCAAAAGGGGATCAGCTATCAAAGATAATTTAAGGCCCCGATTACCGTTCACAACACTAAGTATGTTGATGTTGTATGTTGTAAACTGCGATTACGATTCACAACACTTATCGGCTTAAGCGTATGAAAAATTCATGTTGTGTTGTAGTCGAGACAACACAACATTTTAGTGTTGTGAACGATAAATGGGCCCTAAAATTCGCTTTTTGCAGCAAACCAATAAATGCAACTTTTAAATTCACGAATTGTTCTTAAATGGTTGCGAGAACAACAGCCATAAATGTAAATATGAAGAGTTTTTTAAGTTACACGAATTACATTTTTGAGAAAAAAAAAACTTAAGGCGAAGGAAACACAAGACAATAAACTTAATCACAAACATTCAGAACCAACAACTACTTCCGAAAGTCATACCAAATCACATAAATAAATTATATTTTGTAGCAGCTAAAAACATAATTGCTAATTTTTAGTAAATAGACTATAGTTCAGAGAAATGTTCAGCGTAAATGTTTGTTGAATTATAATTTAAATATTTTTTTATTTTAGATAATGTTTATGGCTGGTCAGCAAAAATATGATCAACAATATTAGTATATACATATGTATACTAACTAGTCTATAATCTTTTCAAATTAATTATAGTGCCTCTGTATTATATGGGCGTATCACACACATACATACATTTTACATACTTATTTATGTATACCTACCGATGTTGTTTATATATTTTTACATTAGCTTGACCCTAAATAATGCTGTATAAGGATCTCAAATGAAACCTGCAAATATCCAAAAGAAAAAACAATAAATTTCTTTATATATATTTATATTCATTCAATTTGGTAATTACTAGAAAAATCATTAAAGTAAAGTACGTTTGGATGTTTGATAAAAAATCACGGCTGCCAATCCCGAAATCCAGAATACCGAGATTTGTTTAAAAAAAAATATTATTTGTGTAAGCGATCCAGAGAAGTATAATTGTCTTTATCTGCCATTTTGACATACACAAAGAGAAAACGTCTTCACTTAGCATAAATCATAAATCAATGCTTATTTAGCATTTTCAATAAGATAAAATAAAAGAGATCTAATGACAGATTCCACAGTACATCCTTAATGGAAAAGGTCAGAAACATTTCAAAATTATTAAAAAGTCACCAACAAAAATTTAAAAGAATAAGTTTTAATTGATAGATATTGAATTTGTTTAAGTAAAACAAATAGTTGTCATTTGAAAGCCGGTTAAAATAAGAGTGAAGGCGTTTGCAGCAGTGATATTAATCTCTGCCGATGTTGCACTTTTATTTAACTTCAAAGAGATATCAAAAAATGTTAAGCGATGAACTGGTGCAACCAGAAATCAAGAATTTCTTGAAAAAAAATCTAAAATTGAAGAGTGAATTTGATAATGAAATAGAAATAGAAACGAATGAAAAAATGAATGTACGCGTAACTGAAACATGTAGAAGCCCCCCAAAACACGTTATAATGTCACCTTATAATATTGAATCAAATACTGAATAAGAAATATTTATAATTATTTGTTTGGAAGGGTGAGAAATACAATTAGCATACAATAATTTGTTAACAATTTTGCCATAATGCGTTGATTGTGAACGATGTTTTTCGTCAGCGTCATATATTGGTAACAAAATTTAATCAAGATTATTTTTTGAAAGCCTGCATATAAAAAACTATATAAACTATTAATAATATTCTTTTTATTTTAGATGATTTAGTATTTTTAAGAAGCTTTTTTAAGATCGAACGATAATATTCTATTGCTATTAAATTAATAGAGAAATTAAAGGCGAAACATATTTATATTTAATAAAAGTTAATGTTTAAAATAAATAGTTCTAATTATTAATAAACCAATTTGTTTTAATAAGAAACAAAAATCCCGGAATATCCCGGAATCGCGTGTTTTACATTATTAAAATTTCGAATCACGGAATTTGCAAATCCAGTCCCGTTTGGCATCCCTAATATGCATATACAGGCAAATCTGGATATAACAAATACTCACTTTAACGTAAATCCGATATAACGAACGATCAACTTTTTTTGTTCCCGGTTTAACGAATGGTTAAGATAAACAAAGCAAAACCAAAAAGTCGTTACAATACCGTTTGTTTGGATGTGCTTTTTTTTTGTTTGTTACAAAGTAAGATGATCAGTTTTAAGCATAATAAAATAGTTTTGTTTGAAGTGTTGTTGAAGCAAGATGGTAAATAGAAAAAGAAAATCATTCAGTGAAAAAATAAAAATTTTAGAAGAATGTAAAAAAGATGTAAGTAAAGCTATGTGTCCACGATGGTCAGATATTACAACGTTGTCATATCTACCAATGTGCTATCAATGTACTGACATTGAACAATTTTTAGCAAAAGGTAAGAAAACTAACAATTTCATTTGCACACAATTGTCACACAATGAATTTATCTGTCAACCGAAATTGTCAGTTTACACGGTTGTCAGATTGTTGCGTGGCATTGTCAAATTCGTTTTGCAGCTCTGTGTGTGTGTTTAAAAATTTTATTAATGCACACTTTAATTTAATTCTTTAATTTTCTTTCACTTTTTTAAAAAAATTTATCAATGCACACTTGTTTATTTATTATTTATGTATATACAGAGTTGCATTTAGAAATAATTTCTATGACAATGCTGTCATTGGCAGATGTATAAACTTTGCACATATGACAATGAAAAGTGTTTGTCAATTGTCTTAAAACAATGACAGTGACAAAATTGTGTGTTTACACGATTGTTAGATGTGTGAAAATATTTTTGTCTTCCAATGTACTGAAAATGTTTTTTCTTACAACGTTGGAAGACAAAAATTTTAAGTTCACACGGTTGTTAGACATTTTCTGCACATTTTTCGGACAACGTTGTAATATCTGACGATCGTGGACACATAGCTTAAGTCTTTCTCTTATATCGCAAAAATATGAAATACCAAAGTCTTCGATTTGCACTTTAAAAAAGATGGAAAATAAAATTGTAGAAACTTTAAAAACTACAAACAATGGGACTAAAAATCGGCGATCAGTAAAAAAAATGTGAATACCCCCGAATGGAAAAAGAGCTATATAGCTGGCTTTTAAGTCAAAGAGACATTCATATTCCGGTCAGTGGAATTGTTTTAAAAACAAGAGCTTTAGAAATTTAAAAACGAACTTGTGATCAAAATAAAATTGATTACACAAAATCTTTCGTGCTGAGAGAATTGCAAGGAAAAGCAGTTGAAAAAAGTTTGCCAGCTTCATACAAACAATCATTTATTACAGATTTTTTAGACAAATAATTTGTGCCAATATGTAAACACGTATGTACTTACGTATGTAAGTTCAATAAACATGAATATAATAACATAAAAATCTCCATTTAATGGTAAATGTAGCTAATTTTTTATTCAAAAAAAAGTTCGGTATTACGAATCTCTCAGTTTAACAAAAAACATTATATCATTCGTTATACCGGGATTGGCCTGTATTGCATTTAGGTGGGCTTAAATTGGTGACAGCTTGTAATATTTTAGAAAAATAAAAAAAATCGTAAATTAACATTAGGTTCACTTAAATTTATTACAAATAATTGAAACTGACTATCAGTTTATTCTTGTTTGTATTTCAATACTAGTCTATGAAAATTGTATTAATTTGTTGTCCTTTAGTCAGCTGTCTGCTAACAATGAAGTTAATTGTTAATTGTGTATGTTTTGTTTTCTTCTATATTGATTTTGTTTTTCAAGCACAACTCGATAGAAAAGCACGAAAAATACATCACCGTTCCAGGTATTTATTAAATTAGTGTTTGTGTTTTTTGTCTAACTTTAAGTGAAGTTCCTATTGTTAAGCGAATGACCCTTAGTGCCCTAGTTTGCAACCTGTTTTGGCGGCAATGACAAAAGCCGTGTTTCATTGTTTATATTTCTTCGAAATCCTGCAAAAAGAAGTGCTCAAAGCAGCATATAGGACAATGACTTGTAATGGCAGATTGGCATTACAAGTTAGCAGGTTAAGGTGGCTAGGCAGTAGATTCATAAGCGAATTAGGGGATGTCTCGGGTTGTAGGCTCGGGGATCTCAAAGGATTCGTAATGAATATGGCCTGGCTGCGCAACAGGGGAAGGGGCTTTGTGAGGGCTTAGGCGTTTCGCTCTTGGAACGTACTAAGTGTCTCAAATCATTTCCGAAAGGCATCACAATGGACCATATTGGTCTCTGGGTGATGGTGTGGGGACAACCTAACACCGGCCTTCTAACCTAACCTAACCTAATGGCAGATTGGCAGGCTTACGTCATCCACTCGCTTGGATATTTAACAAAAATCACAAATATTAATTTATTAAAATACCGGGTACTGTTTCATGCTCTTCTGTCGAGTTGTGATTGAAAAACTGAATCAACAAAAACAAAAAAAAGTAATAATGAATAAGATACAGATCTGAAAAGCTCGTTAATTTCGATGTAACTCAATAAAAGTAAAACAGAAATAAGATTTAAGAAAGCTCCATAAATGCATTCCATTCTCACTGTATCTATTAAACTAACTATGTATTTAACAAATTCTCTATTCTTTGAAATTATGAAAATTTTATAATTAAACATTTCATTTCACAGGCAAGTTTAATAAACTGAAACATTTTTTAATAAGCTACTAAATTTACTAATATAATTTAATATGTTTTTTTTAGCCAAGACTTCAAAAACCCTATTTCTTATACTCTAAAATCATTTGTCAATATTTCATATTATGTACTTGGATTTCTATATAAAGTGTCGTAATATAGCAAGAGTTCAAGTTGTATACATACAAGTAAATGTAGTACTACACATGGTTTTCTAACGTATGTATTTTTAACTCAGGCTAATCACACAATTTCGATCTATTATAATTAACAATAATAACAACTAGAAATTGTACAGCAATAATTTCTTAGCTTAGAAATCCTACATTTGTTTCACAAATTCACAAAATATATTTTTAATAACACTTTTGTGTATTTGATAGGGAATAATTGCACAATGACTCCGGGTTTGATTTTAACCCCAAATATTATTTTCGATTTGAACTGAATCTTTGTGTTCCAGTTTAAATGTTGTTGTAGATTCAGTGCACCGGCAAACAAGTAAATATGTGTGTTAACAATTTTCAAATTTGGTTTTGGCGACCAGTTGTGAACTTTTACACGCTGCTATTATAACTTAAAACAGAAAATTGAATAGAAAGCCAGGTTAGCCACTTGTCAAACCTTTTAGGCGTAGGTTGAAAATAGTTTTTATAATTTTACGTCGATGTTAACAAAACTACAGCTACAAGAATTTAACCCTGAGGCTAAAAGGTGAGCAGAAATTTGAATTAAAAACACACACAGACTATTTTTCGGATTTTAAAATGATTTGGGTGGCCGTGAGAAAACGGTAGCCACTAAAATAATTTTGATCAAGCGCAAACACGTATATATCTATAAACACACTAACACATACATACAAACGTTTTTTTTATATTAGGGTGGATTAATTTGCATGGATGCAAAATAAAAATTGTGTAAGGGGAAAATGATTCCACGAAGGCTTTTAAGAAACCAATATGTATATTGCGAACCAGGATAATAATATTGGATTTTCGTCTTTCATTTATCGTATTTCTAATAGTTTTATTAATACGCTCTTAAAAAATGTTTGTGCAAAAACATTTTCTTTAGTTATAATTTATTTTACTCTTATGTATTTGCTGTTTCTACATTAGTCTTGCTACTAGTGAATACAGCATTTTAGTAATTTAATAATTTGTAATTATTAACATAATTTATTATTCAAACTTTTGAAGCGCTACTTAGAATATATTTTCGAATTCCAACCAGCTCAAATTCCATTTTTATCCCAAGATTGCTATAAATACTTTATAAAATAAAGTATTTCCGGCCTACGATTTGTTGTAGAAATAATCTAACCACCTTAATGTATATGCACACTCGCACTATCGCACCATGGTACCATAAATGTTAAACATGTATAAAAAATGACCTTATGAATATGCAACAAATTGAATTTAAAATGGCGGCAACTAATATGGCAGCATGCGACAGATAAATTCAATTATAATAAATTTATACCAATCTCCAAGCACCGACACATGCATAAACATGAAAACGCACACAAGCACATATTTTATTTGCTGCATGAACACCTGACCGTAGGCTCTTTTTGGTTGCAGCAAAAACTAAAAAACTCTGATATATTCATATACAAAAACACACATACTTATGTATATGCCATAATAAAATTGCATTTATACATTTGAGGAAAGATAACGTACAGCAAAAAGATGAAACAAAACAAAAACTATCAAATAGATACATTTATAAAAATGCCTGTACATACATACATACATACATACATATAACGAAACACTTACAAATGTTCATGCCACAGCCAGTACTAAACCACAAACAATAACGGGGAAAAAATTATGAAATTTTAATAATATTTTTATTCGCAAATACATAGTCGGAAATTCTCTAATTGTGGCAGTTTTGTGGCAACTCATCCTCAAGCACACAAACACTCACAAAACTCTATGCAGCACTAATTTTTGCCGGCTATGTTGCACAAATCTACACATTAAACATGGTTAAATTATATATGGCCACTGGAGTGTTTATGTGTGTGCATACATATTTGTCTAGGTATCAGATGGCTTAAAAAAGATCATAATTATTTGCAACGCAACTCTCAGCCTAATTGAATTGAAATTTTTAAATAATAATTGTTACTTTTATAAATACTCGTACAAACATATTATGTTTATAAAACGCAAAATTAATAACAAAAAAAAAAATAAATAAAACTTATTGTTTTTATATCGTAATCATACATGTGGAATATTACCTTTTTAAATTATTATACCTACACGTATTTATTTATTTGTATGTTTTCAGTTAAAAATTTATATTAATTTAAAAATCCATTTGTTTTTGTTGCTGCATTTGTGTTGTTCAAATTAAGAGAACAACATAAAGCATCTGAAAACTCTCATACATCCCTGCCAGCAATTGGAAGTTTCTTTCATCGTCCATCGTCAAAGGCGTTACGTCTTACTCACTTCCAGACGTTAATTGGAAGATAACAATAACAATTTACATTGCAGTCGTCTTTTAATCATCCAGAGGACGTTTGGAAGATTGTTTGTTGTTTACAACACCAGCCGAAAATGACATGTCCCGTTATAAAAGAAATGAAAAGAATGCCAAAAAGAAGTTTTCGACATCATCGAAATTAGTTTTATTTTGTCATTTGCTGTGGTCGGTCAGTGATAAAGTGTGGTTTTGTTTTGTTATTGTTGTAGTTTTTACATATTTGTTATCCCATAGTCAATATGAGTGTATTATCAGTAAAGGCAAACAAAAAATCAAAAGCAAAAGAAGTTAAGCAGAAGTGACTTCTTGAAGTTACGCTGAAGTGACTTTTTGAAGTTACGCTGAAGTGACTTCTTGAAGTTACTTCCGGGGGGTACAACTTCTCAATACGGAAGACACTTCTACGATCAGAAAATGGTATCGCAGAAGATGAGTTTCAACTTCTTAGCGTCACTTCTGAGTCACTTCCGCAATAGAAAATGTTGGCAGGGATATGGCAGTCGAAAAATTAAAAAATAAAAAAATAACACACAAACATTCATGCACATTAGCACAAAAAAATGCTGAAACTAATATGAAAAACATTGAATTTATTTTAACTCGAGTAAACATAATATTTGTGGAATTAATGCTTTGTGGTCATTTTTATAAAACACTACTTTTAGATTAAAAGCAACCACGAAAAACTCTAGTGACTTTAATAACAAAAAAAAAAAAAAAATAAACGCATTAACAGTGTGCTCACTTCATTCACTATTTTTGTATACTTCAGATTTTAAAACTGAAAAATTGGAAGAGATGAACAATAAATCATTGTAAAACAAGTAAGAGTGCTATATTCGGCTATGCCGAATCTTATATACCCTTCACATTTGTTGTGGATGCATAATTATATTATTCTAGCTAAAACCCGGTGTGCTTCGCTACCCGTATCGTAATTAATTAAAACATTTTGAGCTAAAAAAATATACCGGGTATTTGCCGGACGATAAGACGCACCCCGATTTTAGGTCAAATTTTCAGAGTAAAAAGGTGTGTCTTATCGTCCGGCAAATACGGTATTTATTAAGTTACTAGCTAAAACCCGGTGTGCTTCGCTACCGGTATCGTAATGAAATCAAAAGTTTAGAGTTAAATAAATATAATTATCAAGTTATTAAAATCTACAGTTTTCCTTTTAAATGAATTATTATTACATTATATTATTTTGATTTACAATACACAAACAAACATACATTCACTTTTATATATAGATATGTATACAAATTTTAACATTTACTTAATATTATTGCTAGTCAGCGCATTGGTGTCCTAAATATTAATAAATATTCCCTATATATAATTTGTCATCATATCTATGAGAGGTGTCACGCCTACTGTTGATAGTCCGCCCATTCGTGTCCTAAATATTAATATTGATGGTAGAATAACCGTACCATATAACTTATTGTATACCATATAATTGATTTTTGTTAATTATCATCATATGGGAGGTGCCCGCTGCCTGTCGCTACTACTCCCATATTTTCCGCAAATATTTACACAAACAATGAAATTGCTCATGCAAAATTTGAGTACTATAGCTATTATAGTTTCCCAAGTATTTGATTTTTAAAATTAACTTTGTATGGGAGGTACCACGCCCACTTAAAATTTAAGAAAAAAAATAGCCTATAGCTCCTTCCAGACATACAGAAATATACTGTGGTAATTTCAAGCAAATCGGTTCAGCCGTTTAGCCGTCTATAGATCCCAAACTACATAATAATAATAAACATACATACAGACACACAATCACTTTTCTATATATATATAGATAGATATATATATTATATTGTTACGTTTTTACGTTTTAATAAAAACGGTGGTTTATTTCATTTAAATAAACCGGACTCTTTTTAATTGCAAAATAAAAGCGTCAAGTAGTTTGAAGAAAATATAACGAGTCTTTATTTATTTAAATGTACACAGACACAATTAAAAAAAATTAACACACTGTCTTTTTACACACTTATATTACGGTTTAAGAACACACTTAAAGTTTTCAAACACTTTGATGTTTACACAACAATGACTCACAATAAACTAATTCATTTGGTTGGCCGTGTTAGTCTATTTATACAGCAATCATAATTTCTGGAAGGTTCGAAACTAAGATACTAGATACTAGTTCGTGACTGCAAGTCTAGAATGCTCGTGTCTAGAATATTCAGCCAAAGTTGTTAAAACTCAATGTTGCCATATTGCTTATTATATTGTTTATAACAGTTTATAACCATATTGTTTATAAATCAAAACTACTACATATGCTAAACAAGTTGTATGTCGATAAACACGCCATCTCTTGATAAAGTTGTTCGTAACAATATTAATATACTTTGTTTGATAGTTTTTTTGATGAAATTTTTAGAGGTTGTCTAGAGGCCCAACTATAATATGCATATGCTAGCTTAAGCAAACGTGCGAACACATATAAATTGTATGTGGCAAACTATAATGTACTTAACGAAACTTTTCGTTAAGTTTTTCAACTGTCATTTGCTTAAGCAAAAAGCGAAACTGATCGCACATTCTGTACGGAATCAGCTGTTTGTTGTTGTTTGTTTGTGTTTTGAACAAAATGGAAGAAAATATATTTATTTTAAATTTAATAGAAAATGTGGAAAAAATAAGTGCCTTTACAATAAAAGAGACCCTTTTTACTTTAACAAAAATGTCTTTCTGTCGCAGTTTATTTCTCTGGCAGAACAAGAGCGTCTTTTTCTTTTACAGTGTAGTTCACTTATTTCTCTTAATGTGCACAACCCTTCAAGCGCTAACTTTAATATTTTTATATTATTAAAATGTTTAAGTTTTTTCTCCATTTTTGCAAACACAATACGAAAATTAACAAAACATATGTAAACGTTTATTATTATTTACAATGTAGTGCTGCCACAGCTGTACATTTTAGTACTTTTGCCGATAAATTAAAAAAAAGGAAAAATTATGCGTTTCTGGTACGAAGTTTTCTTTTAATTATAAAATAATATAATAATATTTATAAAATGTAGTCATTTAATGACTTTTTGTTAAAATAAAAACATTTTTTTTAAACATAAATGAGCAACTGTGGACAAAAAGTTGCAAAGTCATTGTAGCCACCTGAAAGTTAACTCTGAACTGGTTATGCATTTGACAGCCTTTTCGTTAACTTTTGCAATTTGCTTAAGCTTGCTTATGCATATTATAGTTGGGCCTTAGGAGTTTTGCTCATATCTCCGTTATTTATGACGGATTTTGCTGTTTTTAAATAGCAAACTTCTCGAAAGCATGTCTGACAGAATTATTTAAGATTTGGATCCCGAAGATATATGGGGACTTCAAAAAATTGATTTCAAGAGACAGACAGACAGACGGACATGGCTTAATAGACTCCGCTATCTCTAAGGATCCAGAATATATATACTTTATATCATAGGCAGCCAAAACTTCATTTTCTGTGCACGACGCTTGTTCTCTTCTATTTTAGTTTGATTTCAGTCGTTAATTGAGTGTTAACGAGTGAACATGGGCGGATGCTTACTGCTTTTTTTTTAGCAAAATAGTGTAATGGAAATAAATTAAATTCTTCAAATTTAAAACATATTTTGTTAATAAGAAATTGTTACAAAATCTTAAATTTGGAAAACTTAATTTATAATGCCTAAAACTTTTTTTAAACTTCTTTTTCATTTTGCTTTTAAAAGTAAAATTCATTACATTTGCAATTCTTAGTTTTGTGTTTGCATTTCATTTATTGAGAGTTTTGGTTACCTCTGCTTTATAGGGTCGGAAAATATACCCTTCTCATGATGGTGAAGGGTATAATTAAAGTTGTTACTGATAGAAACTTTAGTTCACCTTTTCAACCATAAAAAGTATTAAAAACGACATACCTGAGTAATTCATCATTATCAATCAAAGACATTCAATTTTGGCGTAAAGTAAATAATTATTTTCCGTTCGGCCACACTGTGCATTGTGACAATTGCACACACATGCATAAATATTTAGACAGATACTCTGATACACTTAATGCGATCCCAAGCAAGTTGTTGTAGTAAAAGTAATTGTTACAACCAATACATAAACACATCTCTATCGTATACACATGCAGCTAAATTGTGTTTGGATAGTATTGTATTTATGTGTAAAATTTTCATTTGCTTGGTTAGTGAAATTAAATGTGTTTAAAAACAGTCCATCGTTTTATCACATTAAGGGTTCCCAAATGGGCATTTAATGTTTTGCATGTTTGACTATGCATTCATGAGTATGTGTGAGCAGTACCCAGCAGTTCTTAAAATAGAAATTCATAATTTTGCTCTAGCTCTATCGCTACTCATGCTGAATTTACTAGTTAAAGGATATAAATTAGTTCTTTATTTATTATCTGCAACCAGAAATCAAAAAGTTTTTTTTATACTATTTCATATCCAAATAGCTCCCGCAATAGTTCTTTAGTTAACACCTTTATCAATATTGAACTAGTTCCAATAACTACAGGAATACATTTATTATAAAATATATGTATTTACGTATGGGACAGGAAGGGAGGGATTCCGTATGAGTTTATGGTAATGTTTTTAAGCCGTCTACTAAAATATATTAAAACCTAATTAAATGCTAATTGTGTTTATTTTATAATATCGCAAAGGTGATTTTTTATACACCTTATGTATGTAAATAAAATTTTTACATATTTATTTTACGAGTATTATGAAACATACGTATGTAGGTACTTTTTATATTAAATTTGTGTTAAACAAATATAAATCTATTTCATAATATCATAAAAGAAAATTAAAGTTTGAGTCTTAAACACACGCTAATAAACCGATTTAAATGAAATTATTTATTTATTCGATTTAAATCGAATAAATGTTTCAAACATGGCTTTGATAGAAAACGTTTTACCTATTTACAAGTCAGGCCACAAGTGCTTTTAAGTACAGGAAACATTTATATTGATTCTGTTTTTTCATACAAATCTATTGTTTTTTATATTATTAAATATAATTTTTTTTATTTTCTAGACCCTCCTGGCCCACCATATATCGAAGGCTATACACAAGGGGAAACCTTAAGACGAGGACAAACTGTGGAATTGATTTGTCGCAGTAGAGGAGGCAATCCACCAGCTCAATTAATATGGTACAAAAATGGTTCTCAAATTCGGATGGCTTATAGGTATGTTATTATAAACTAAAAAAAAAACAAAATTGCAAATGTTAAGCAAATTAAAACTCTAGTTAAATTAATTCTTAAAATTGAGTTTCACCAATTTGAATTTGTTTAATTCTATTCACACGTTTTCTTTACACTCAACAAATTATCATCATTCAAAAACAATTTGTTTTAAAATTTGTTTACTCTATTTGCTTGTTTGTTTGTTTGTTTTGATTTTGCAGAACGTCGGGACGTTTGTCGGAGAACATTTATACGTTTACAGCTGAGGCAAGCGACAACAAGGCTCGATTTAGGTGTGAAGCCAGCAACGTCATGTCACAGACACCACTTAAGGCTGAAGTTGATCTCACAGTTTTATGTAAGTTTACAACAATTGTACGAGTGTACTAACTAAAAAAAAAGACACGAACGTCCTAAAAAATTTTAACAAAATTTACACAACACATTTTAAAGCAAATAAAAAAATAAAGAAAAACCAAAATAAACTAAACTAAAAACTAAACGAATAATGAAACACTTGCAAAACATACATGCATACGTACGTAAATGAAAACGGAAACATCGTCAGCAAAACTATGTCTTGCAATAACAATGACAATGACAACTCAAATAAAAATTAAAAACAAAACAACCCAAACAAGATAGATAAAAATAAGCAAACTTATGTTTTACAACTTGAAGGATATAAAAGTTGTTGTTAAATGTTTGCTGTAGTTTCTAGAATAAAGGATCTGCGAACAACTACTCAAACATATCCAAACACTAACGCCATCATAAACAAACACAGATATTATTCTATACTGGAAACCACTTTATATAATATGTCTGTATGTATTGCATTGTGCTAATGATCTTGATGTTGGTTGTAGTATTTTTTCCATTTTTCCATTTTTCCATTTTTCACTTATTGTTGAAAGTACGAGTATGTTCGTCTAGTGTTAAAATCTTAAAATATGCTTATGAATTATTTTTATTTTTCATTTAATAACTGCCAACAAATATGTATGTATACGTATGTAATATGTTTACTGATATTCTTGTAAACTATCGTTATCATAACTAACAAAACCTTTAAATGTTTTTAATAGAAATTCTATTTCAAAATTCGAATTGATTTGTGAGGGTTTTATAGCAAAAGAGCACGACAAAAAGAAAACAACTTAGTATTTGCATATTCATTTAAAAGACAGGTTTCCAGATTAGGCCGTTTACATTTTTGGCAACGATATGTGTCTGTATGTGTTTATATACACACGAATACATTCATTATGTTTAATAAGTAAAGAGTTAACATTTACAATTATTATCTACATTAGACTGCTACAGGATCAGGAGCTGACTTTATTTAGCTGAAATTCTTAAAAGGCAAATTTACTAACTTTGTCCGCCACACCATTCTGTAGTGATCGGATATTATTATTCTGTGTTTCATCGTCACAAAAACTTAGAAATAGATAAATATTGATTTGTTTTACAAACATTTTAATAAACTTATATATTAAGATGCTCACAAATAAATTGACTAAGACTGAAGATCAAAATTATGCCGTAATAAGGATAGTTGAACCGCAAAAAAAAATATTTTTAGTAAGTAAAATTATTTCTCTTCAAAAGCGGGTATATAATTATTTATTTAAAAAGATACCCGAATGCAGTAAAGTTTCACTTTAGGACCCCAATTATAGTAAGTAAAATATCTACACACCACGGCTGGCCATACACCAGAAGTCATAATTAAACTACATATGTATAATGCCAGAAGATTAACTTTCGAATAAAGAAAATTTCATGGCAATTTAAAAAAGATTTGTTTTATACAATTGTAGCCAGTCTTAAAGAAGACACCCTCGATACGTATTTCGAACAAAAGCATGATTTTCACAATTTGGAAGCGTTGTTCAGGTGTCAGTCTATTCATATTGAAATGCTAAACCAAACTAAGAGCCATTCCTAAATGCCGGCGGTAAGCGGCACGTTCTTTTACGCTGAGCGTTAACGCTGATACCCCATCCCTAATCAAAAGCGGCAACGTTATGTCAAAACGATAAAAACAGGGTTATCAAATAAACAAATAAAACTACCCTGTTTATTGTAACAGCTAGACATTGTTGTTTTATTTTTTTGTTTTGTTTTCTTTTGCAACTAACTTCACTGTGAAACGCCTTGTCAAAATCGGATTTTCCAATAGCAAAGCGTTGCCGCCGCGTTGTTTCGGTATGCTCCATACAAAATGTATGAGAATGAGAAATTTTGACATTTAAAAAACGCTTGCCGCCGTTATTTAGGGATGGCTCTAAACATAAATCACTTGACAGTCGAACAAATGGTCCCCGGTTAAAAAAGTATTGCCAACTTAAAGTTCTATACATCTAAAAGCACACTTAATAAAAATATTTAAAACCAATTTCAATCAATGTTGAATCAAACACATTTTACCGAATTTAGTTTATTTGAATAACTAATGTTTTTTTGAGAGGTATAGAACTTCGAATTGAAATAAAACACAAGAAAATGGTTTTAATGACCATCAATTTGGCTTTACTGGAAGGATAATTTTATGCCATTAATGTTTAAATATGATTTCAGGCATGTGGCCGCCGCGGCTGGCTCGAATAAAGCCAATTCTACAGGTCCAATTTTCAACCACTTTTTCGAGCATATGGGGCCGTATGTCGGCAATAACGCCACGAATGTTGGCTTCCAATTCCCCTAACGTTTCTGGTTTGTTGGCGTAGACGAGCGACTTCACATATCCCCAAAGAAAATAATCCAACGGTGTCAAATCACACGATTTTGGTGGCCAATTGACAGGTCCATTCCGCGAAATTATGCGCTCATCGAATGTTTCCTTCAATAAATCGATTGTGGCGTGCGCTGTGTGGCATGTAGCGCCGTCTTGTTGGAACCACAACTCATCCACATTCATGCCATCCAATTCGGGAACAAAATAGTCGGTTATCATGGCTCTATACCGGTCTCCATTAATTCGGGTCCTCTTCAACACTTTGCTCTACAGCGGCAATTGTTTCTTCGGTGCGCACTGTTCGACGTCTCTGCGGATGCGTATTATCACATAGAGTAAACGTAGTGCGAAAACGATTCATGGTTAACCGAATTAATTGCTCTGATGGACGACTATGTCGACCATAAAATGGACGGAGCCTGCGGTAAACTTCGCGAACTGAACCGTTATTTTCGAAATAAATTTGCACGATTTGCAAGCGTTGTTCTTTTGTCAACCTGTTCATGATGAAATGGCAAACCAAACTGAACATAAGTGACATTAGAGTTGCCAGATTTGACCACAAAATGCCAGTTTTATCTCTTTTTGAAAAACAAACCTGTAAAAAAAACACCCTATATAAAATAAAATTATTTTCAGAGACACTTTAAAGGGATAGTAATATTTATGTCAATTGATTTGTTGTAGAAAATATTAGCTTTATAGAATAATTAGACTTTTAAAATAGCGATAATGAATTGATAAGACACACAGGATTATAAACTTCGTAATGAATAAAATGGTAATTAATAAAAAGTGAAAATAGAAGACGGATAAATATTACACTTCAGCTGACAAAAGAACAGTAAGAAATTCCATAAAAATAAAAATTTTATGTAACAGCGCCCTAAATTGCTAAGATACACAAAATGATATTTGATTTTACGCTAGATACGTAACTTCCGTTTGCTGTAACAACCACTGGGCGTTGTTATATTAATACACTTTTGTTATCTTATTACCTTAAATATTATTTTTTTCATTGCATAAGGTACAGTAACCATGTTAACTCACAGGCACAAATATTTTTAAAAAATTTAAATATTTTTAAATTGTAACATAATTAAATTATTTTTATCGAATCCGTGATGTTTGTACCAGTCTAATGTGGATATCTTATCTGCTTACTATTTATATGTATATACATACACTTACTGTATGCGTTTAATTTTAATAGTTTTTAAAGAACGAGGGAGCATTTGTGTTTGCTTGTGTATGTATTTATATGCATGAGCATGTGTATTTCCGCCTGATAAAAGTTTTGAGAAAAGTAAACTACTTTTCTAGTTTTCGTCTTCGCTAGTCTGCTTAATTTAGATTTGTGTGTATGAATCAAATCAAGTGTTATTGTTAGTTGTCTCCATTTTGTTTATGCTAGTTTTCATAGTTTCTTTGTTCGACATTTCTTTTGTTTATGTTAAGCTTGTTAAGCTTGACGTTCAACAAATTCTTATTAACACACACACACACAACAAAAGGCGAAACAGAAAACAAACAACTAAAACTATGTAAACGGAAAAGTTGCAAAGAAAGGTATCAAAAATTAGTTAAAAAAGGTATTATTAGGAAACGGAAATGTGTGTAATGAAACCCTTAGTGTAACATTGTAAAAAATTTAGTTGACGTACAAAATACATATATTCTTGGAAACACAGTGACTGGCAATTACAATATAATTTTTAAAAGCATGCAACATTAATGTGAAAACAAATACATAGTAGGTATTTAATTAAAACTACATCTACAAAATATGACATTTTAAATTGTATGTTGATAATTTTTTAGCTAAAATCTTTTCCAATCTATCTGCTACATAAGAAGCTGGTAAATGTCAGCAAGAATATTTGTTAATAAGCTGTGATTTTTGACCTAAATAGAAAAATTTAAACTGTAAATAAAGAAAAGTGCCAGAGTAATTCTAATAAAAGCTAATATATAGTTAGTTGACCATTGTTTCTTAACAAAAATACACAAATATGAAAATATCTATTATTTCCCATACCTGAAGATTCGATGTGTGAACAATAACTCATCACATGCTACTGAAACTGAAAACTGAAAACTGGAACAACGACTAGTATTCTTCATTACAAAACAGCATTATGTGTCTGAGGCGTGATAATATAAAGGTTGTCCCCACTAGAACGCAATTTTTAAATTTTAAATAAAACACAGATATTAAAAAAAATCGTAAAACTTTATTATATCGTAAAGTAGACAGACTGAGGTTATGTATGGAAAAAGATATCGTGCAGATGGCCGCCATGGCTTTGCTGGCACACACGCGATCTTTTAATGAAATTTTAAATGACCTTTTTGCATAAATGCTGCGGTATTTCATTAATGCAGCGTCCAATTTCCTCTTTTAAGGCTTGAATCGTCGTCGGCTTAAACCATCGACTTCAAAAAACCCCAAAGAAAAAAATCTAAAGGTGTTAAATCGCACGATCTAGGCGGCCAATTCTGGTCTCCAAAACGCAAAATAACACGATCTTGAAATGACTGATGCAGCAATTGAATTGTTTCTCTGGCTGTATGACATGTGGCGCCGTCTTGTTGAAACCACATGCCCTCCACATTCATTTCATCAATTCTAGGCAAGAAAAATCTGGTTATCATTTAACGATACCGAACACCATTGACTGTTTGCGCTTGACCTGCCTCATTTTCATAGAAAAGGTACAATGATTCCTCCAGCCCAAAAACCACACCACACAGTGACACACATTGAGGATGCATTTGCTTCTCGTGAATCACTTGAGGATTTTTCTCACCCCAAATGCGACAATTCTGCCTATTGATGGAAATGGGCCTCGTCAATGAAGATGATTTTATCGGCAAAATCAGCATTTTTATGTTGTCTCCCCAATAGCCAATTAACGAACAACCTTCGCTGTCCATGGTCAGCTGGCTTCAGTTCCTGAGTCAATTGAATGCATGAAGATGCAAATCTTTCGTCAAAATTCGCTGCATAGTGGATTTGGAGACACCAATGTGCTGAGCTCGGTGTCGAATTGAGGTGGATGGAGTTTTAGCGGCATCATCACGTATAGCTGCGACATTTCCGGTCGATCGACCTGGTCGAAGACGCGTTGTTGTCTTTACATCACTAACAGACACAGTTTCGGTAAATTTATCTATTAATCTCTTTACAGTTGACTCTTTTGGAGCATTATTGTTACCCCAAATTGATCGCAATTTGCGAACTGTAGCCGCAAAACTTTCACCATTTTGGTAAAGCAATTTCACAATGAGAATGCGTTGTTCATTCGTGTAGCGCTCCATTTTTACTAAACTCGTACCTTCTACTAGCAAACAATAACAATTGTTCAAATTTCAATCAATGACATTTCGAATGGCGCCAAATTTAAAAATTGCGTTCTAGTTGGGACACCTTTTACATATTACTGCATGAAATATTTAAATACAGAATTTTTCTTCAGCCTCTTGTCTTGTGTCGGCATTTAAAACATATGGGTGATTAAAATCGATTAGTTACCTTAATGGTATTAGGTGTGTGTATATATATATCGAAAAAAAATTAATATAATCGTTAAAAATAAATACACATTTTAGGTTTGTTCAATGGCAATTTCTATTAATAGCTACACATAAATTAAATATAACTAAGGAAGAAAATAATAAAAAATATTTTCAAAAATACCTACTGACTAAAATCACTTAAGTACCTTTATATGTAGGTATATTTTAAATACTAAGGCCCATTATTACAACTTGGCAATAGTTAAAAGTATGATGTTATCGGACAGATAAGAAGTATTTGGTTATTACAAGTTTACTTTAATCTAAAACCAACCGATAAGCTAAAGGGAAGATCATCTTGCCTTTAAATTTTATAGTGAGGTATGTGGTTGAGGTTGCCATATGTTCTGGAAAAAATGTCAAATTCATGAAAAATAAATTAATTTTAATTTTGTTTTGCCAATAAATAATTTGATTGTTTTGCCATATGTTCTGGAAAAAATGTCAAATTCATGAAAAATAAATTAATTTTAATTTTGTTTTGCCAATAAATAATTTGATAAAATGGAAAGCAGACGTTTGATTTATATTTTTTTCACAAACAAATGTTTTCACAAACACACAGAATTTACTGTTTCTTGTCAGTAATTTGTCAAAAGTAATCGGTTTTTCACTGGTATTGCCATATTTTAGAAAAAAAATTATTTTATTTTACAAGAAAGTTGTAATAACGAAAAATTTTAAAGGTCACTTTATTCCTCACTTTAATTAAAGTTACCTTTTACTATTAAGAACATTAGAGGCAAGTTGTAATAATGGCCCTAAATATGTTATTTAACAATTACTCCGAAAGCTTTTGTAAACATTGGAATCGAGATAAGATTTTACACAAGTACATACCTTAAGATTGTCTATAGAAAACTCTTGAACCATAAAGTATCGAGTTTAAGTTCATATTACTATTGAATGTTTCATATAAATAGGTTTACTTAACAAAGACTCGTTACCGGGAGGAAAAATCATTAATCATCTGTCAAAAATCGAATTAATGACACATTATTTTGTATATTAATCATAATTATTTAATTTTTGCTTCAGTCATATGATATGTGAGAGTGTAATTATTTTAAATAATATAAAGTGATTCGTAGCCATATAGTGATTGTATATGAAAAGAGTTGTTATGCTACTTTATGGTGATTGATCAATAATACTCATACGCAGACATGGTTTATGCGTAAAATACAAACAAATTGTTTTACACACAAGCTTGACGATTTCATTTCTCAGAGAAAATGCAAATTAAATACATAGATTCAGTGATGTTCAAAAATAAAATGTAGATGTATTTGTGAGAGATTTTGCACAGCAAACATATTGTCAAACGCTTAAAATCAGAAAAAAGTAAAGAATTTTTTCCAAATGTAAACACCTTATGAAACAATATCAGGGACCGTAAATAACAATTATCAAAATCGAAAACCAATTTTAGAACAGTTATTTTGATAAAAAACAAAAATAAGTCTATCTAAACCAGTTTTTTATTTTTCGTTTTCAATTGTAATTGAATAGCGTGTGTTTGCTGTGCTTCGATCAACAAGAAGCAACAACAATGCTTAACAAATTTCTGAAAAAAATGACGATAGTCCGTCGCATGTGTTCTCATCGCTTGCTGACGAGTGAATGAATGTTTTTAAAAGAGCATAACAAATGTGTGTAAATTTTCCAAACAATTGTTGTATGGGCTGAACATCACTGACATAGAATGAAAAATAAGCAAGAATTTTCAAGCATCCTTTGGTCTCTAATATTTCGTTTAATCATCAAAGGACTAACTAAAGGACACATTGGAATCCGCACTTTAATTTTCCACACAATAATTAAAAGTCATTATTTTTTAATAAAAACATTAGGACATTAGTAAAATGCGTTCTCAGGATATTTAAGTATATTTAGCAATTGTGAATGTCCTTTTGCTAGGAAAATAAGTAATTTTATAAACTATTTGTAAAGATAAAACTACAACCTTTTAGACATCACCAAAGTCGTTAAAATCAATTGCTTGATTTAGTAGAATTTACAACACTTTTTTTTCTTCGAAGAAACAATAAGCCGGCAAGGAAGTCTAACATATGTAAGTGTTGATTAGCTAACATATGTATCTCGTTTTCAAAATAGTGTGAGTTTGATATAAAAAATTAATAAATCTTATTTATTTGATAAAATGTTGTCAATATACGTATATACATATGTACGTATAAATACATGCATACATATGTATATTATGTATACATACATATACGTCTTTATGAATGTCATAGATTTTATATGATATTTTAACAGCAATAAAATCTTTTCTACCAAATATATAGGCTTTTAAAATATATAAATTTGTTTCTTTGAAAATGTATTTTAGACGAGATTTGAAAGAAAAAATGTAAATCTCCAGCACACTTTCTTGTTTATGTTTGCGATAAAACATAAAGCTGAATAAATTTTAGTTTAAATTAAATTTAGAAGGAAAAAACGTAAATTTAAAAGCCATATTAGCTTTAATATATTTACATACATACATATGCAATATATTTTTGTATAGCATACACATAAACATTCTATTCTGCTTGCATATGTTCACACTCATACATAAACAATACTTTTTGTTTGTGTAGCAAAAAAATGTATATACATGTATATATTTTGTTTTTTTTAATAGAAACTCTTAACACTTTGTTAAAAGAAACTTTATGGTTTTAATATGTACAAGATGAAGTTGAACTCATACAGTGTTATATTTTGTACAAATGTGAATATGTGTGAATTGTAAAAACGTAGTTTTTATAGAACGAATTTCCTGTTGCTTGTTGCCAAAAAAAAAAAAAAATTAAAAAATAAGAAACAAAAAACCACAACAACACAACAAGAGACAACAGAAGCTAAAATAGAAGCAAATGTAAAAAAGTAAAGCTGAACAACAAAAATTACATTTACATATTTTATGATGATGTTTATTTTTGATGAAGCGCAAATGTATTTGTTGGCTTGATAATCGCAAACAAACAAATAATAAATAAACTAACACGTTCGCTTACATTTGTACGTAATATGTACTTATATATGTATGTATGTATGTATGTATGTATATACTCGTATATAGTATGTAAATATATGTATGAGTATATCTTTGGTCTCATGTAGAAAGACCCTAACTGGCTATTTTTTCGAAATTTGTTTTTTTTTTGCGATTCCAATGCATTTAACGCAAATACACCTCCTCACAAAAATTTATTGCAATAGTGTAAAAAATAACGCTTTTATAAGCAGTTGTACAAAATAGTTAAATGTTGAATATTACAGTTTCTACTATGTTTTTGCCTTCTTCTGTAAAGTTTCAAATATGCGAGTTAGGGCCTTTCTACATGAGACCATCGATATATTAGGGTGGCCCAAGTAGAAAATGTTTGTTTCTCTTTCACATACATATAATATTATTGTTTTATTTCTTTTAACTTAATAAACCGAAAACTTTTAAATTGCAAATTAAAATGTCAAGTAGTTTTAATTTATTCAAAACTACAACAACAATTCAAGTAGTCACACTTTTTTAATACACACACACATTGATTTTAATGTAATTATGTTAGTCCCCGGTTACATCCCTTCAAATATAATTGGTCTACGTGATCCATTTTAGATGAAATCGACTACTTACAACATGCTGCAATGTAATGCAGTCATGGAACATGTCATAGTTAAACAAGAGTTTGTAGTTAAACGACATGGTTTCGTGTTAACACGATTGCATATTGAGTTGTTGTTGTTGTTTAAAACTAACCCTCGTAAGTACTCCATGGAGTAGAAGAATGGAGTAGTTTTGGGACTACTCCGATGGGTTATATGGTCCAATCCTAGGACATCGCAATGTTAAATCGACCACCTTTTTTCATATATTTCGAGTAGTTTTGGAGTACTCCTACTCCTCTTTGGTCCGGTCTTTACATGCATGT
Organism: Bellardia pandia; assembly: GCA_916048285.2. Taxonomy (NCBI): domain Eukaryota; kingdom Metazoa; phylum Arthropoda; class Insecta; order Diptera; family Calliphoridae; genus Bellardia; species Bellardia pandia. The sequence continues at coordinate 70,544,678 of OU696533.1, forward strand.
ATGGACTAGTCGCGTTATTTGCAGGGATTGTGCGATTTTTGTTGCAGGCTGTATACGTGTGTCCATATTTATTTTTACGCTTAAAACTACGATTGTCTCGTGTCTCAAGAGCACACTTCGCACCGCTTTCGTCTACAAAGCAGGAATCGCAGCATCTCATTATTTAAACTGGGAACTGTATTCAAATGAAATAATTTACGAATTCCATTTTTGAAATTCGTTTTATGTATTTGGATTTTTTAGATATGATTAATCCATTCAATCTAAACTTTATTAACAATACTCGTACATAAAACCTTTCAAACTATTCTAGAAAGAAAGGTACCGGCACAGTCCTCTTTTCACACGTTACGATTCAAGGGCATCAAGAAATAGACACATTTTCTTTTCAGTAAATTTAAGATGACAATTGGTTTATTCTATGGCAAAAGCACTTTGTTGTTGGAAGCCTTTGTGATGGGAACAACGATTACTTCTTATTGGGCCAGCCTAATGCATACATACTCATTTTTTATACACATATTTTTCTGTTTTGAATACGTATATGTGCACCCAAAAACAAATATCATTAGCACATAGCCATACAAACATTTCAACATAGTATAGCTAAGAAGTTTCTTAAATAAAAGTTTTATATATTTATTTTCTCAATCCTTATGTACGTGCCATGGTGCTCCTGTCATGGTTCTAAGAATTTTCGATTGGGCCCTCTGTATAAGATCAATACTGGTATTACTTGGAGTTCCCCATAATGGAATTCCATATGTTCAAATTGGTTTTAAAACAGTCTTATAATCAAGATTTAGATTGGACGTTAATAGTCTCATATGGGCGCTTTTGGCTTCTATGTGGCGACGCACAGTGGGATTTTTTGTGCAATAAGTCATTTTTTCGACACATAAAATTTAAAAATGTAATGATGCAGTTTTGTAGAAAATTGATTCAGTATGAAGAATCCATAAACAGAATCTAAAAAAACGTTTATTTGTCTTTGAAATAATGAAGTAAAGTCACATGTAAATTTTGGTCCAAAATATTGAAAACTGTTAAGGCACTTCTAAAGTGTTTGTACGTAAGATAATTTTATTGCTCTGATTTAAATAGCGATTTTCTTCAAATATAGCCTTTTCTGCGTATTTGAAAAAAAACTTATAAAATTCGCTCATATGGTTTAAAAGATATGATAGAATAAAATTTGTTCTATAATGTGCCGTGATTACAAACTTCCTTGGAAAAAAAAAGGTTGCTCGGTCGTGCTCGGTGCTCTCGCTATAATAAAATGAAAGGTAAGACTCCATACTATCATTTAAAAAAAAAAAAATTTAAATAATTAATAATCTTTTATAAAATCATAAAATTGGTTTCCGATTTCATGAAATTTTTAATTTTAAAAAATTACAAAAATATATTGCCTAATTTTAGGCACGTGCGTTATAATGACATTAAGTTACAACAATAACTTATTTAGAATAGATTAAAAACAAAACCATATGATTTAACAACAATAAAAATAAAACAATTTGTGAAAATATCGAAGTGGAAAAGATATTATTGAAATGAGTTTATTTTCTATTGATGGTGAAGCAATCAAAATGGGCGTTTCCTTCTTACATGCTCGCATAAAATTTATGGAGTGCATACTTCATATCGCCTACAACAAACCATTTGAAAAATGGTCCGCGCTCAAGGACGAACACAAAAGTCTTAAACTGGAAAACAAACTTCGAAGTCAGAAGGCCTCAAAGGAACAGATGGGTATACGAGTGGATGCAGTTCAACAAGGAACTGGGTCTACTAACGATGGAAATACGTCCAGGCGTTTCTTTTCTAACCCCGCACTTGTTGCCGATGTGACTGGTGTAGAGGAGCAACTAATTGATCGATTTCGCATTATACTACAAATAATAACATGTGGCAAAAAAGTTAATTCCTTGAAGTTCAAGAATTTTGCTCAAGATACAGCAAAAATTTTTGTTTAAAAATATAGTTGGTATTATATGCCAGTAACAGTACACAAAATACTAATACACGGAAAGGATATCATGGATGCGGCAATACTTCCTATTGGCATGCTTTCTGAAGAAGCCGAAGAAGCCAGAAATAAAGATTATAGAAATTATAGATTAAGGTTCTCCAGAAAATGTGATAGAGTTGCAACAAATACAGATGTTTTTCATCGACTTCTAGTATCGTCAGATCCTTTTATAAGTAGCATTAGATGTCAACCCCGTAAACAGGTTATGGAACTTGATGATATAGTTACAGAAATGATAGATGATGAATAAAAGTCTATATTTAAATGCATGTATTGAAATTTATTTATAAAATAATTAGATTTGGTAATGAAACAAAAAGTTGGGGGAAAAAATATAATATGGATTATATGGGCGGTGGGTAGAGGGCGTGGCCAATTTTGATGAAACTTTATATTTTTCTTAATTGAGCTAACCAAAGGCTCTGTGCCAAATTTCAAAAACTTTGGGCCAAAAATTAATTTTGGGTTCTATGGGCGGTGAGTAGTGGGCGTGGCGAATTTTGATGAAACTTTATTTTTTTCTTAATTAAGCTAACCAAAGGCTCTGTGCCAAATTTCAACATTCTACGAGCACTCCTTATATTTTTTGCCAAACATTGTATGAACAAATCCCTCTGTGCGACGCCAGATAAGGCGTCAATCCAGATATATGCCAGGGTACGTGAAATGATCCGACTGTGGGATATTCACATAGTTTATTGGAACAGGTGGACAATTTCCTCTCCTAAGCGTAAACGTAACATGTCTACTTTTCGATTCGTTTACACGTATTCTACAGTTTTTAACCACTTCTCCGTCTGAGATAATTATCGAGTTCTCTAAATGCCACAATTGAATCCAAATGTGAGCTAAGAATGGCAGTGTCGTCTGCCAATGTAGCAATGGTATCATTATAATTTGGGAAAATTTCCAATCTTTTGGAAAAACGTTTAAAAGTTTTAAGATCGCAGAGACTTTCTTGGCTTAATATCGTCTTTTATAGTTTTGTGAATATCTTTAGGACTGAATGTGATAATTCGAGAGTACAATGAACTAATAGGTGGTTCCTCTAGTTCAAATTCGTCCATGGGGGGGGGGGGTTGGTTTTGATTGAAATACATTACTTAAATGCTCTGCGACTATCAAGGCCTTATCCATTGAACTTCGTGCCCAGGTGCCATCAGTTTTTCGTAATGGACTTTGACCCGCTACCGGTGCTTTAATATTTTTTGCTGCCTTCCAAAGGGCGAAATTTTTGTGCTTAGTATTTGTTAAATTTTTAATAAAATTTACATTTCTGCGATCCTCTTCTTAATTTTTTACTTGCAGCGGACAGTCTTTGTTTTGCAGCAGGTGATCTGCTTTTCTGCCATTCTCGTCTAAGTTTCCTCTTTTTGAGAAGAAGATTCTCAATATCTGAGTTAAAAAATTGTAAACTTGCTTTTGAGGGAAATTGGCACTTTGAGTTATCCATGGCCGAAAAAATCAAAGACTCAAAGCCTCTGAGATAATAAAGATTTAGAAGTATCATTGGTCAAAGTCGAATTTAGAAAAATTCGTTACAGATATATCTTGAAGTTGCAAAACCATCCGAAGCCGCTGGCGAAAGAGTGATTACTAGAACTCAAACAGAAAGGCTTCGTAGAGCTGATCTACCACCCTACTAATTTCAGGCCCACTTGTCCATTATAGCTTTCTCAACTGAGAGCTAATAGTTTTTAATGTTTTGTGTATGAGATTTAAATACTTATTGTAAGGCCTATGAAGTAAAGGCAGATTCAATAAATATATAATAAAATTAATTCCTCAAAATTTACTAATAACAACTGAAAAGAGCACTTTTATCAAACAGCTATCTAGATTTTATGTAGATAGCGCTCGGATTTTGATAACAGGGTATTTGCAATGACGGAAAGACTATGAGAATGGGTCCGAAAATAATCGCGTTTCAGTTGAGCACTGTTATTTGTATATTTTATTCATAAAATCACATGTTTACCATATATAAGTAGGTACATATATACATATGTATATAAATATAAATTTTCGAACGTTACAAAATTTCTGGAAAATTTGCTTAATGTCCTCACAATTGATAGCAGCATACAAAACGTGATCCATATTATGTGTAAGTAAATAAATTTTATCTGCTTTGTATTTTCTTGCTTTTTTTAAATTTCTGGTAGAAAAATACAACAATAAAAAGTACGTGAATATTAGCTAAAAAGAATTACTAATACATACGCATACCACGCCAAATGTACACTTTTTTTACAGGCAATATAAAAAATATGTGGATAAACAGAATAATATTACAAGAATAAAATAAGTAAAAATAAAATAATCATAAATATTCTTAAAACAGCTTACGTATTCCAATACATATAAACATCCCTGCAGTTCTGTGTGACTATCCCAAACTATTGATTATACACATCATTCAGGGTAACCAACCAGTTACAATAACTGGCTACGTGACTAGTTGATTTAAAATTTCGTGTCCAAGGCAGATACATGGCTTATAAAGATTTATAAAGAGAACTGGTTCCAAGTAGTCAACACAATGCATTAACTACTGGCTATATAGAGTCAGTTACTCAACTATCTACTTAAATGGTTATTTAAATATCAACACAACTAGTTTTTTTTAATATATACGTGACATAGGCCGAAGCTAATAGACCGAAAAATTCTCTGTCAAAAATACATCTCCTAGTACTCAACCAAACTTAATAGATGATTCATTCTCAGGCATCTCACCTATTTACTAGAGCAGTCAAATAACCGGTACCAAATAGACTACGAATGAGAGTTTTAATTTTATTAGTTAAAACCAATAAAATGTATTATATTACATTATCCAATAGATAACTTCTGTTGTATACAATAACTACACTGTACAAAACAAAAGATTAAACCCACTTCATTCGAGATTTATTAGGGACATTAAGCTGTCAATTGACTTCTAGCTAGATTACCTGGGATTTATAAAGTAAACACTGTTGCATTGTAAAGAGAAAATACCTAAAATTATCCAAAAATATATAAACTGTCGCCCGACTTTGGGGCAAATTACTCATCCCTATTCTGACTTTCGATGACGTCTCCGCATTCAGTTACGCTCCGATCTAAAATTGGTATTCCAAACAAAAACTGAATCGAAAGAACAACAATGTTTACAAAACCAAAGAAATGAGCAAAAGTCACAACAAACAATAAAAATAGGAAAATAACAAAATTTATGCGATTAATGAGGAGAAATAGTAAAAATAAAATAATAGAAACGACTTGTGAATTAATAATAATAAAAAGATAATCAATTTTGTTTGCATAATATTTAAGTGCTAAGAATCCTGTCAAGCCGGAGGTGGTATTTTTAATTTTTGTATTTGAAGGAGAAATAGAATCCATAGCTGTGGCTTTATTGGTGGAAGAGGAGAACAACGTGACTCAGAACAGGTAAGGCTTGAAAAGCTTGAACAGAAAATACCTGGGGGTTACTGTGTATTTCGATTCGAAAAGAAAATCATTCGAATTTGTATACTTTTTACATTGTATTTCGAAAGCTTTACACAGTAACCCACCTGAACTTCCTCCTTGGATCGTTTATGGTAGCCGCAAGCAATATCCTGTTTTGTTGACATTAAACTTGCCAGTTTTTCGTATTGCTCTGATGTCGTTGTTTTTGACCTGTAAAAATTAATAAATAGGCTGCTTTTCTGTTTGTAGCGACAGTAATTCAAAACTCCTTCGTTCTACCATTACACGTTTGTTTAACCATATGCTTTGTTGCTGCATATCACCTCTTGATTGGCCGTACAACAAAAATTTATATAAATCACTTTTTAAACATTTTATAAATTAAACACTTTTTAAGTTTATGAAAAGAGCAATCGAAAAAATTTCCATTGCTAAAATATAAGCGTAGAAAAACTTAACTACGATCGTAATTCAAGAAATTAAAAGAAACGTAGCGGAATCGAAACTCTGAATACCACAGTTGCCAAACGGGGAAAACTTCGATTCGAATCGAAAGTCAGAATAGGGGTGTCTATCTATAAGGGATACATTAACTACTTGTACAACTTCAGGGATATATGGAATTGTTTTTTCTTAAATACACAACAAATTTCGCTTTATACAGTGCGAATCAACATTTAATTTTCTTTTTTTCTAAATGATTAGCACATTCATCCAATCATTAAATACTTGAATTAACTCAGTTTCTACTTTACAATTACTTTTAAATGGTTTATTTATGCTTTTGCAATAGTGGCCGTATTTATGTACTCGTACAATATAGTTTTATCACCCCACTGTAGATAAAATAGATTTTTCATATTTACGTATGTATATACAAGGCTTTATAAATTCAGGATCTTAGTTTCTCTTAAAAACAATGACAATACAAAAGAACAACACAGTGTAACACCCTCTAATATAACTTTTAAGTAGTATGTATGCTGCATTACTTATCCATCAAAAAATATTGTATAATATTTGTTTATAGTCGTGTGTATGTAAATTAGGACGGCCCAAATATACTTTCAGTCACCGTTTCTTTAGATGATTCTTTAAGTTTTAGACCCAGATGAGTGAGATAAAAAGACAAACGGAAAAACTTAGCACACAAACTTAGCAAACTGTTGTAGAACAGAAACATTTCATTGGCTTCGACAGGCTTACAGAGAAGAATCAATACTACAATATATGATTCACTAAAGTGCAAAATAGTCGAATTCGATATTGAAATAATTTCTGAAAACTAACAGCCATGTCACAGAATGTAATTAAGAGAAAGTTAAACAAAAATGCTCGCAATGAAACCTAAGAATTCTTAAAATTACAATTCCACATAGCAAATGAAAAATGGTTTTATTCCGAAAAACTTTGGCCTTGTACTTTTTCTATAGAAGCAAAATACAGAATTAATTCTACTACCGAGCGGAATTAAATTTTGTGACATGGCTGTAATTTAAACTTTAGCTGGGTGCATCGACGTATTTATTTTTTCCTTGTTTTTGGGTGCCATATTAATGTAGTCAAAATGTGCGTGTATGTGGATATTTGTTTATACATTTTATGTTGTTTTTGTTGTTGTTTTATTTAATATTTTTCATATTAATACTACAACTTTTTACTCAGATAATTGTAAATATGTGTGTATTAGCGTTTGTGTGTATGCATACACGTATAATACGGTACACATATCTCTTTAGTTTGTTGGTATTGGAGATGCTGGTTTTTTCCGTTTCTTCCTTCTCCGGCTCCTTTAGCAAATTATTTGAAATATTAAAAAGGAGAATATAAACATACATATATAATAAATACATAAATACTATATTAAAAACATGCGAGCATACTCAAAAGGAAAAACATACACATTTATATTTTACGACTATACTTATATTCATACACATTCTCTCCCTGTCGGACTTTGAGTTAACACAAGTGACTCAAAAGCTAACTCATTTTCCATGTAAACGATATTCAGTTTTTCCACGCGTTGTCATCAGAAAGAGTCAGTACTCACTCACTCTGCATAAGTTTCAGCTAACCACAAGCTAGCTCATTATGAGTTAGCTTGTGACACATTAAGTAAGGGGCACTATAAGTTAGCTATAAACTAACTAATGAATAGGTTAAAAAACTATTTAAAATTAAAAGTTTTCAAATTCATATTAAATTTTTATTATAATTTGTGTTTTTCTTAAAATGATGTAAATTTTTTTAAATTAAATTGTTTTAGTTTTATAAAACTTGTCACATCCACCTCAAAATATTAGATAACTGTTATGATCATGAAGAAAAAAAGTAAGAACTTGTTTTTGCTTCTTTTGTTCTTTGCAGTTTACTCTCTTTAATGATTCTTGAATTCTGCATCAGCTTTGAGTGAGCCAATGATTAGTTTAATACTTATCGAGAAGAAGTAAAATCTTAAAAAAAAACAAATAGTTCATCTCTGCATCATTTTTGAGTTACTTCAGAAGTCAGTTTTAAATCAGCTAGATAACTTTATTTTGAGTTCGCTCACAAAAATCCGACAGGGCTTATACGTCTACTTAAATTTTGATGAATTTGAAAATGTGTGCGTGCGTGTGTGTACACGTGTGCTTTCACTTTTTAATGTGTATGTGAATGACATTTAATTCTCAAACACATTGATAAGTTACAAATAATACAAATTTAATTCAAAGCTGTTGCTTTTTCTGACGGATATATTTTGTTGATGTTGTTTCCTGAAACCAAACATACTGTTTGTTCTCTTTGTTTAAAGTGCAGTGGGTGACAAAATTTGCAACAATTTCTATTTGAATGTTGAATAACATTAAAAATAGTTTTATTTCATTTTATGTTTATGAAATTATGCACACACATACGAATAACTTGGACAAGGTTAAAGGCTGGTGTAAATGAAATGGATTTAAACTTTAAAACTCTAAGAAGTTTTAATACTGCAGATTTTTACACCACCATTTATATATGTAAGTTAGCAATAATATCTTATCAACAAATTTAGTGATCCTCCCACATCAAAGCGATTATTTACCTCTTTAGCATGGCCGATATTGTAATGTCGAGTTTTATGGGAACCGTATTATAATGTTCATATATACGGAATTGAATAAATTCAAAACCAATTTCTAACATTCTTATTCTGAACTTGTAATATATGTTTAATTTATAATTAATATTTAACTGTCTGTTCTGAATTTTTTTTTGAGCAAGATTTTATTACAATACTCCAATATAATAATGCATTATGTCAAAATTAAATAATGAAAAGATTTAATACACAAAACAAACACTAATGGCCGAATTCTCAGTCATTAGTTAACCATTGGTAAACTAATATACTAACTGTTCTTTAACTAATACTTGTTATTCTTATGGCAAACTAAGCATTGCGAATAAAGAATCATTAGTTAAGCTTTTGTCATTAGCTAACTAAATACTGTGAATTCGGCCATAAGAGATGTTATTATAACTCTAATTATAAACGTAATTCCAATTTTTTATTTATCGAAAAGCCTATTTTTTTTTGAATACATTTTGTACTGAATACACATTTTATGTTAAAATAATGGCAAAGAGGGAAGTTGGCCGGGTTTTCCAAAGATATTCGAATACAAATAATTTGTGTTGAATTGATGAGTATAGTATTTTTTGGAAGGTTCGTTGAATTTATAGAATCAGTTCTAACGATAGAAAAGTCGAACTTTTCAGATCTATTTTATGAATCCTTATAGCGTATTTCAATGTAAATTCTCAATTCACATTCACTTATTTCGCGGAAAAGTAATAATTTTCTATTGTAAATTTACGTGTATTTCTGTTTTTTGCCATGTGCCACTGATTTAACAGAAAATCTCATACCAGCCACTTTTAATTTAATAATTTCTTAAAACTATTTATTAATATTTCTAGAAAATGCTACTTATCCTGGATAAATTAAGAATACTCATTTAAATATAGCTTTTACAAGCTACGTATTACGAGTATTTACAGGAATTTCAATACTCTTGGGTGGCGTATCTAAGCAATGTTGAAAGAAATATTGAAATGTAATTGGTGGCAAATTAACAATAGCTCAAGGTTTTCTTAGTTAAAATCCGTTAATATTATTCACAATTTGCAATTAGAGTGTGTGCTTGTGTGTTGCGTACTAAGGTGAATATTGTAGGCAATTTAATTAAAATGATTCTTTTATCCTTTAAAATCAGCAGCATTAGGAAAATAATATCATTTAAAAAAATATAAATGCTATTATCACTATAGAAATCTCTTTATCTTTTAATTTGCTACCATATTTTCACCACCCACTTTGTGGCAGTAGTAGTCAGTGTGAACCAAGTTGAGACGTACGTGTTTGAATTTTAAATAAACAAGTTAAAACACTGATACTGGATGGCTGGCTAACACTGTGAGGCTGTCTACGAACTGCCATGCGACTGCTGGGGTTGGCAAACAGACATCTGGCCATGTTTATGATGCTGTTAAAATATTAATGAATTTATGGAATATAAATTATTAAAAGCACACACTCCACATAAGTATACATTTATAACGTGTTTTATATTTCTTATATTATTTATAAGCAAAATATGTATGTATGTACATACATATGTATAAGTAAAGAAAAATGTAAAAATACAAATTTGTCTACTTCCTTTTTGTTTAACATATTCTTTATCATTTGCTTTTTCGTTTTTTCGTTTTACAGTTGCCCCGACACATGTTTCAATATCAGGATCAACGGAGGCACGAGTGGGCGATGTAGTGCCACTCACTTGCACAACAGCAGCCTCTAATCCACCAGCTGAAATCAAGTGGATGGTTGGTGGTCGCCAAATACGAAATGCGACATCACGCACAACAGTCAGTCCCGAAGGTGAGTACCAAACACATTTTCAAAGTTATCCCCTAGTACTGGCTGGCATTCATTCATTCGCATTCGCTTTAGAGCCATCGTATGCCAAATGACAAACGAATTTGTGCATATTTGATTAAAATATTTTATAATTACACAAATTTGTCTTTCCCTATTTCTCTCTATAATTATGTATGTACGTATTTCTGTACAAATAAATAGGCACAACTTTTTGTCTACCTCAATCTACTTTTTATTCCCATTTCCATTTATAAATATTTCTACTCTTAATTCTTGTTTATGAATTGTTGTAATGAAATTATTTTTTTTTTTTTTGATTTTACTTCGTTTTTGTTTTAGGTGGCTGGATTACAATTTCAAATATAACGGCTGCCATTGAGCCCAACAAACGTTCGTTGGTTGTCATCTGTCATGGTCTCAACATGCAGTTAACGGAGAATGTTGTCTCCACCCATACAGTCAATGTTTTATGTAAGTAGAAGGCAGCTACCAATTATTTATGCTATTTGAATGTATCTTTAAGTGAAAGCATAAATTGTTTATATTTATTTCATATTCAAAAACATACATTGTTTTTTTTTATTAAACTAAAAGAATAGAAATCTTAACTACAGTACATATAAAAATTTTCTCATTTTTTTTTTGGATGCTGTGGATACATTTTTCATGAACTTTTTGAAATTATTTTAAAATTTTCCATGACAAATGGAAATGGAAAGTATTTCGAATATAGCTGAAATATTAAGACAATTGTCTGGTGTCTGATTATTTTTTATATTCTTTATATTCTTTGCACAAGCAATATATGCAGCATTTGCTTTATATCGGGGTTATACCGATATTATATCTCAAAATCCGACCATTGTCTTCAAGTCGTGTTACACACAGTGTTGCCAGGACCAGAAGTGAAAAAAGGGTAAATGGGCTTTAAAAAAAGGCTAGATTATTTCAATTCAAATTTTATTTATTTATTAACAAATACATATAATAATAATGAAGGCTAAACTTAAAATATAACTTTTATTTAAGTAACAATAATCTTCACCGTTAATAATGTTTTATAAGTATAAACATTTTTTATTAAAAACAAAAATTATTTTAAAAAATCAAAGACAAAGAAATTGAGTAAAAATAATGTAAATGTTTATGAAATGTAATAGCTGCCGGAATTGGCCCTGCATTTGCACTACCCACGATTGTTGGTGATAGTTCTTATTCCAACAGCTATTGGATTTCATTACCACCTGAATCTTTCTTTTTAATTCAAATAAGGCTAAATATATTAAGGACAAACTGTAAAATATTCAAGTTTTTTGAACGAAATTTATATAATTAGGATTGATATTCTTTACTTTTATTTCATTTATATCAAAAATATTGTAATGATTTAAAAATCAACCACGATCTACTAAAACTATTGAAGATTAATTCATTCAGATGAGGAAATTACTATGCGCATTTCCTCGGTATCTGAATCAGAAATATCATTGCAATATAAATCGCGAGAGTCTAAAAGTTTTTAAATACTTTGAAAGATTTCCTCACCTTTTTTAAATGAAATTATATGTGTCCACAAAGGTTTTCTTACCTTTCCATATTTATATCGCATCAAGTCACATATTTAAACACAAAAATACATAAAATAAAATTAATTAGCACTTTTTAATCGCCTTTTTGTTTGTTTTTTACTTCTGCTTGCAAAAAAAACCGGTATTTGTTTTTATCTTAAAATGTCATTTACAAGCAGTGTAGTTATTAAAGAAAATAAAATATGATGCCAGATTATGGCTTTTATATACTAATGAGTCAAACTTGCGAATTTGAGGGTAATAAAAGTACGTATTGTAATTTTTTTTAGCCTTAACAAGGCTAAAATGAAATTGAAAAAAGGCTAAAAAAAGCATAGAGGCTAAAAAAGAAAAATTTAAGCCTAAGTGGCGCAAAAACGACTAGATCTAGCCTCAAAAATGCTAAAATGGCAACACTGGCCACACATATTGTTGCAAAGGTTTTTTAAAAGTTCATTTATTATTATTATTATTATTATTATTATTATTATTATTATTATTATTATTATTTTTTTTTTTTTTTTTTTTTTTTTTTTTTTTTTGATGTGTGAGGTAGGGTTAAAAATGCCTTCGCACTTACAGTGACCGTCGTCAACTGCGTCGAGTGGTGTTTCCACTAAAACAATCCCTCCTCATTTTCTGGGGGTGTGCCTTCCCGGAACTGCTATCCGTATTACTTCGGGAAGGCCCAGAACTTCGTCCCTAGAAGGACTATACTATTTACCCACGTCTGGGCCCATCATGTACATCACCAGCGTGATTATGCTGCTGATCTCCCGTCAGTTGGGAAACGTGTTGCCTCAAAATATCGAGGTCTTTTTTCTTCGTCCGTAACACATTTCCGACGTATTGTCCCACTGCATTCCATGTGTCTGCGCATTCGAGCATTTTTTCGATTATATTATCCGGGCTAAAATCACCGATTTGCTCCCTTAGTGCGTATTCCTCTGCAGACCATCTGGTGCAGTTGAAGAACGTGTGTTCCGCATCGTCGTTCGCCTCGCCGCAGTAAATACAGGCGGGGTCGCCTGTCTTGCCCATACGATACAAATACTTCTGGAAGTATCCATGACCCGAGAGAAACTGTGTCAGGAAGTAATTTACCTCCCCAAATTTCCTCTGCGCCCATCTTTCTATATTGGGAATGAGTCTTGACGTCCATCTGCCGCTCGTTGCTGTGCTCCATCTGTTTTGCCATCGTTGAAGAGTTTGAGATCTCCGCTCTGCAGCACTGATACCAGGAACCTCTCCCCTAGTTTCCCATGCTTCCTTTCGCTCAAGCGCCAAGAGATCGATAGGTATTTCTCCACATATAACAAATACCGCGTCCCCCGAGACCGTACGATAGGCTGAAGCGACTCTTAGTGCCGCCGTGCGCTGTACTGCCGCCAGTACTTTGCGCTTAGTTTTCGACCGCATCGATTCTCCCCAGATTTCGCTGCCATATAGTAGTATAGAGTTGGTTGTTGCCATTATCAATCTCCTCTTACTCTGTGTTGGACCACCGATATTCGCCATTAGCCTGCTTAGCATGCCTGTGACCCTTGCAGCTTTGGTGGCCGCGTGCTGTATTTGAGCCCAATAGGTAAGCCTACAATCAAGTTTGATACCCAGATATTTCACCTCCTTCTTCGTGTTCATGGGAGTATCACCAATATGCATGCTAATTTCAAGTGGCATGTGTCCTCGCGTCAACAATATAACCTCTGTCTTGTTTTTAGCAAGCTCCAGCCCGTGATTCTCTAGCCATATTTGAGTCCTTATCATGACTTGGTTAAGCTTTCTTCTGGCGTCATCTGTATCTCGTGCTGAGATTACCGCCGCTATATCATCTGCGTATCCTACCAGGTGTGTGTCTAGTGGCATATCTATCGAAAGTATCTCGTCATAACTCAGGTTCCAAAGATCGGGGCCCAATATCGATCCCTGAGCTGCACCGGATGTGATCGTTTTACACCTTTGGCCCTCTGGCGTGTTATAGAGCAGTTTACGATCCCTCAGGTAACTCTGAAGGATTTTCAGCAGGTATCCGGGGATTCTGAATCTCTCCCGTAGTGCCTTCATAATATCAGCCCATCGTAGGCTGTTGAAAGCATTGCGTACATCAAGTGTAGCTAGAACAATTATACGCTTTGGGTAGTATCGTGCGCGCTGTGCATCTTCAAAGCTTCTTACTACATCCTCAATGGCTCCAAGAGTAGATTTGCCTGGTCTGAAACCATGTTGTCTCTGCGATAATCCTCCAGCCATTTCGACGGCGTCTGCTAATCGGCGTTGCAATAGTTTCTCCAATAGCTTACCGGCACTATCCAGCATACAAAGAGGGCGATATGCTGACGGTTGGGTTGGGTCACCCCTGCCTTTGCTAATCAGCACGAGCTTTTGTATTTTCCACTGGTTGGGAAAAGTTCCCTGGGCTATGCAAGCATTGTACACTTCGAGCAACGAGGCTGGACGCTCTTCGGCCAGGAGCGTGAGCACCTCTGCTGGGATTCCATCTGGGCCAGGAGCCTTGCCCTTTTTAAGACTCCTAGCAGCAATTTTTAGCTCTTCCCCACTAAAGGGGGCTGGCATCTCATCAATATACGTATCTCGTCCTCCGTGCAGAATAGGGTGTGTGGGGAATAAGTCCCCAACGATACTGTCTATATTCTCGCTCTCCAGGTGTGGGACAGCATAGTTTGCACTGAGCCTCTTCGTAACGATCTTATAGCCTAGTCCCCAAGGGTTACTGTTCAGATCTCTTCGGAGTTCTTCCCATTTTGTTTTTTTACTATTAATTATAGCATGTTTCAGCGCCTTCCGTGAGCGGCTGAATTCTTCGGCCTCTATCAAGGCTTCCCCGACTCGCCTAGCTCTGGTATATCTCCTTCTATTGCGGTGGCAGGTCCGCCTAAGCTCAGCTATTTCTGGGGTCCACCAATACACGGGTTGTCTTCCTGGGTGTTGCGTTATACGTGGCATCGATGCGTTGCAGCCCCGAACTATGCGTTGCGTCATCACGTTTGCCAAGGAAGCAGCGTCACTGTCAGTCGCAGATATAACCCCATCAAAATTTTCGAGAAAAACTTCAGGGTTCAGGTTCTTTACGTTCCACTTGCGAGTGCCTCTCTCTCTTGGCGTCTGAGCGGCGTTTGTTGGCGCTGCGATCTGGAAAGTAATATATTGATGATCACTTCCAGTGTAGTCTTCCAATACTCTCCATCCTTCAATCATCGTAGTCCGGCTCTCAGTCACCAAAGTGATGTCCGGCGTGGTGTATTCGCATCCTGGTCTTCTGAAAGTAGCAACGAAGCCAGTATTTGCCACAACCATCCCCAGTCTGGCGGCCATGTCTAAAACGCACCTTCCTCGTGTGTTTGTTGCTGGACTTCCCCATTCGACAGCCTTCGCGTTGAAATCTCCAGCTACTATGAAGGCGCCACCTATTTCTCGAATCTTATCCTCAATTAGACCTAACTTCATTCTGAATTGCTCCATGATATCACTTGGGGTGAGGTAACAGCTCATTAGTGTTAATTGCCCCGTTCTGACGTATGTGTAGCACAAACCGGATCCGTGCTGTCTGACCGCAATCTTACTGCCACTGGGTAACCAAAGTGCCGCTGTGCCTGTTTCATCCTCGTACCAGGATCCTCGACAAATTTGTCTATACTGTTCACTGATAATGACAGCATCCACATTCTTCTCAACAGCCATCTGTTCGAGCAGCGCATCTGCCGTCCGGCTCCTATGCATGTTTGCCTGGAGAACTGCTATCATTTTTTATTTAGTGGACACCTTCTTGAGCCTGAGAGGTGGTCAGTTCGCTCGAGTTTCGCCTCCGCGCATTGGATGCATTTGGGGGCCGTATTACAGTCTTTAATTTTGTGTCCAGACTGTCCGCATCTAATGCAGCTATCTCTTCTGTCCACGCCAGTACATTTTGCTTGGGTGTGCCCCATCCCAAGACACCGATAGCACCTTCTGATATCTTCGCACAATTTCATCCTTGCTCGAATCCATCCAATTTTTATGAAGCCAACCTCAGTAAGCATAGCTGCACTTTCTGCCGATAATGTGACGAAGGCCCGTACCTGTTCCTGCACATTCGGCGCCGTGATCCTTGTCTGAATCTGTTCCTCTGGGTCAGCGAGCAGTTTCCGAATTGCTGTTTCCACTTCCTCTTTAAGTGTCAGCAAGTCAAGGTCCCGAATCTCTATCGTAGCCTTCGGCTTTATCTCCGCCACGGAGGCTACATCCCGGCTAGTGTTTCTCAGCTGCTGAAGAAACTCCGGCTTTACCTGTTGCCCTCTACCGAGCTCCAGAAGGATGGCTCCACTCTGCGTTTTCCGCACAGACTTTATCCTGACTGAATCATCCGTCGTTATTTTACTACGCAGGTCTTTAAGTACCTCTGCGTAGCTGTGACCAGCTGCAGGTTTGATAATCACCGCTTCCGATTTTGCACGTTGTGTTCGTGGCTTATTTCCCCCGTTGGGCCCGCCCGAATCTGACCTCGGCTTCCTTTTTCTGCGCTTCCTGACAACAGTCCTCCAGTTATCTTCTCCCCCTTCAGGGATCGCCTTTCCGGCCCCATTGGGCCCCTTTGCCCTAGCCCTTTTGCTGCTTGCTGGAACAGCAGGGCTGGTAGCCACTCGTTTCTGGTTTGTCGTCACGGGAGTTTCAGCGGTTGCTACCTGCTGGCTTGCGGTCCTCTTGTGGTGATCCGTAAGCGCTTTTTGTTCTTCTGCTGTCTTCCAAGTGCGCCTGTAGTTTAGCGTAACATCCAATAATTCGGATATTTTCGCAACTCCGGTCTTGACCTCGATGCTAATATTCTTTTGGCGGTTGAACGCCTGCTGCATGTCGCGTATTATCAATATACATTTAGATATCGCGTTCTCCTCTAATTTCCTCGCCTCCAGGATTAGTTCCTGACGAGGCGAACGCTCCATTGAGCCACTTGTCGCAATCTCCATTTGCGGTGTTGGTACTGCGCAGGCTGTATTGTGACTTGACGGAGTCACAGCGTCAAGTGGTGTTCCCGTTGCGAAGATGCCAATTGGTGTTTTCTCCACTGTCCCTATCATCCTGTTGCCTGTCCTAGAGACATCGCTCTCCTTTGTATCGGTGTTAGTTCGGATACTTGTATTTTTTGACGTACTAGGTAAGACTCCGACATCATTAACCTCCGTACGCGTTATATTACTTCGGGTCATGTTTGAAGGTGATGCACACATCGTAGGTGGCGATCTAAGCATCATACTGCTCCTCTTAAAGGCTACTCCCGGGGTCTTGTTGCACTCATTGCGCTTCTCTGTACTTCTCTCTTCTGTGTTCCTCTTCGTTATTTGTTCTGAGTTCTTATTCATTCTGTAAGGGTCCCCGCTCCAAACCGTTATCCTTCCACGTTTGTACAGTCGCCTCAAGCAATCCCCGTGGGTCCCTTTGCAGGCAGTGAGGTCCACGCGAGGGTTGACACAAGACCTTATGGGTACATGTGTTCAGAGCCAGGATCTCGGCGCAAAAAACAGGAGTAATTCTCAACTGCACCTGTACAGCCACCTCGGTGGCGACGTGTGTGGAACGTATTCAGAGACCAGCCACAGTTTTAACGGGACGGAGGCAGCTGCAGCATTTACCCACCAGCCGTTTCAGCGGATGTCACTCTCACATACTAAGATGATGGAATACTGCAAGCCGTCAGCTCGTAGCAATCATATTCATATTTGTTCAACCATTATTATTATTATTATTATTATTATTATTATTATTATTATTATTATTATTATTATTATTATTATTATTATTATTATTATTATTATTATTATTATTATTATTATTATTATTATTATTATTATTATTATTATTATTATTATTATTATTATTATTATTATTATTATTATTATTATTATTATTATTATTATTATTATTATTATTATTATTATTATTATTATTTTATTAGCTTATAATTACAAATTATAAGATAATATAAGGATAAGAGCAATAGCTACTAAGGCCTTCAGCTCAATATAATACAATTAATATTAAAAACTTCTAAGTAAACTATTAAGGCATAAGTTCATTTAAAATATGTACCTTACATACAGTCTATGTACTAAAGTTAGTTTCAAAAACTTTTTTCGAATTTAAAACTTCACCCAAATTGAAAGTAGACGTTGGCGATATATTATTTGTCTGTACTCACAACTACAGACAAAAATGCGGTAGTGAGTTGCAATTAAGGACTACTTTTCAATCACTAATACATACATATATAATTTCCAATTGTGGGCGAAAAAAATTATATTTATGCATAATACGTTGTTTTACGTAGTTTTAAATTTTACTTTTTGTTTTTTACAATCAATAATTTGTTACAATCATTACAAGTAACTAACTAATTTTAGTGATGTTAAAGTAATGACTCGAATAAATAAATATTTCGCCCATTTCTGGTTCAGTTTAAAAAATTTACAAGAATTCAGAAAATTCCATTGTTAAGAAATAACGATATTGTTTCTGTATGCCGAATAAAGTTAATTGGATCTGAGGATGTTAACCCTGGATGGTTACTCTTCGTTGAATCGATGAACAATTTCTAAAAATAATTTTAGCGGAAACATCTTTAAAGTTCAAAATAAACAAAAATATTTTTACTTAAGCATTTTGTTCAAGAAATATTAAAAAAAAAATAGAATGTCACATACTTTTTTTTTTGGTTCTGTCTTAAAATTCAATTCGAATTTGAGCTCTTTTGTTTTGGTTTTTAAAATTAATTATCTTTTCAACACCACAAAAACTTAAAACATAAAAATAAAAATGACTTATTTCATACACAATCTTTAAAAATAGTCAGTCAGGTGTTACAAATGTAAAAAATTTTTATACTTATTTTCTACATGAGGAACAAAGTTCAACTTTGTGTTCACCACAGATACTTTTCCT
The DNA here is from genome assembly GCA_916048285.2 of Bellardia pandia. Lineage (NCBI taxonomy): Eukaryota > Metazoa > Arthropoda > Insecta > Diptera > Calliphoridae > Bellardia > Bellardia pandia. Next base: position 70,563,582 of record OU696533.1, read on the forward strand.
ACAGGTGCATGTAGTTTTCATCACTCTGCGCTTGTTATAAATACGAACAAAGGTGACAAAGGTTTACGCTTTTTTTGGTCCTCTATCAACATTTTAATTTTTTCATAAATAATTTCAGATGTGATGAACAATTTAAAGCATTCAAGACATAGGTCATAGCTCGGCGATGTGATATTCCTTTTTTAGTGGGCTATTTATGCAAATTCTTTCGCGCAGACTTGTTTTGGAAAACCCAATAATATTCGTTTTTGCGTGAAGCCCATTGAGTGGTATATTATCTTCATCTGAAAATCTGAGATGACAGTGATACGCTATCTACAGCAACGCTGGTCGACCATACGTCTACGTTGACAATCCATCTTCCAGATTTTGACTTGAAGTTTTTTCTCAGCCTTTGGTCACGTTTTTTTTTTTTTTTTTGATATTTTGGCCTATAGCGCAAAATTATAAATCTATATTTTCACGAAAAATTTTCACTTTCACAAAAGGGTAAAACAATAAATTCGGAGTACTATTGCCATATTTTGGATCAATTAAATGTAAAAATTCGAGAAAAACGTCCTGGCTTACAACACGAAAAAAATAAATTTTCATCAAGACAACGCACACTGTGTCCACTGCGGCAATAAATCAATTTGGACCTTATGTCCGATTTTGATGATTTTTGCACAGATGGTTAAAAACTATCTGAAGGTCATGTGTGGAAAATTTCATGCAAATATCTCCATTGGTTTTCTGTCCCCAGCAGCGTAAAGTTGAAGTATTTGAACAAGTCTCAAATGTGATAGTTTTCTATGTCATATTCAAAAGCTTGGTACTTATAAACTATACACCGAATGTACCTTATAAGTATTTTTTCACTTAAAATAGACCTTAAGCATTATGTTAATTAAAAAAAAAATTAAAAAATTTAAAAAAATATTTTTTCTTTGACAATATATTTTGAGCCAAAAAAATACACATTTATGATTTTCTGTTAGATTTTTAGTTGTGTATGAAGCAGTGCGAGACATGGAGTCCTATACCAAATTAAAGCTAAGAGTCTCAGCTAACAGACCAAAAAAAACCTGCGCATATTTGCGCGCCGCCGAAAAAACAATGAAAACCCCAAAAAATACAGTAAAAAATATGCGTTATTTTACGGGTGCGAAAACAACTGCCAATGTGGAAGCGAGAAATACGAAAATTTCATTGCATGTGTGCTATATAGAAAAAACTTAAATTTAGAACGAAATTTTAGCTTACAAAATTAGATTAGCACGAAGATGACAAGAAGTTGTTAATAAATGAAATATAGTAAAACTGACAAAATTTTTGTATTGGAGTTGTATGGGGGGTGGGTGTTACAGTGGGCGGATTTTTTTCATATTTTCAAAACAGCATTTAATAGATGTTATATGCATTTTCGCGGAAAATAAACATTCTAGTTACAAATTTACAGACGATATGGCATTTTTTAAATATCATTTGTATGGGAGGTGGGCGTAAAAATGGACGGATTAAGTTCGTATTTGCAGGACCTCATTCTACAATTATAATATTAACGTTTTATGAAAATTGAGTTGATATATTTAAAATCGTGGAAGTTATGCCACATTTTCTATTTATGTTGTATGGGAGGTGGGTGTAAAAGTGGGCGTATTTTTGTAAAAAAAAAAACCTAAAATTCCTAAAAAATTTAAAATAAATGTGTGCAAAATTTCATGAAGCTCCGAAACCTCCTTGATTTAAGGCCATTAAATGCACTACACGGCCACAGTGTGCAACGCACCAGCTCACATGAGTGTTTTAACAATGGCTAAAATCAACTTTAATTCGTTGAGTACGAGTTGCTTCACCACCTACCTTCTAAACAAATTCCTAGCTGGCAAGCGTTTTACCTCAAATGAAGATGCAATCACAATTGTAAACCACTATTTTGGAGGCCTTGAGGAAGCATATATAAACTAAACTAAATAAGCGTTGGATTAAGTGTATTGAAGTTTCAGGAGATTATATTGAAAAATAAATATGTTTTTGAAAAACGAACTATTCTCTTTATGTGCTAGGCTAAGAAGTTTCCGAACCGCCCTTGGTTATTGTTTTTAGTCAGATAAACAACAAGTTACATATATCAGAGCTTAAGGTGAGGGAGGGCATTACTCTGTTTAAAACCAACAATTCTTACAAGTGCTTAAATTTAAAATTTAATGTTATTTAACATTTATAATTTAAATAGTCGTATTTTTCCCTTAAGTGATTTGGCTTAAATTTTCTTTCTATGACAGCTTATAAAAAGCTCTTCGCTCATCCTCCATTTAATAGAAGGAGAATACATTGTATAGACAATGTAAGTAAACTTGTACGTTGTTAAGAATAATAAAGGGAATAAAAATTTTGCATGCATGCGCATAATTAATTTGTAATCCATTTTCATTCTTGTAGCGTAGCGTGTGTTGTGCATTAAGTGAATTCTTTAATAATAATTACAATTACATTGAAGCTTTAACTATCTTGCACCCCTGATTTGTAATATTTTAGTGAATTTGTACATTACTCTTAGAGTACTACTTACTCGAAACCGCAGTAGTAAGGAAATATACTCAATTTGTATCATCTATTAATGGACTATTAAATATTATAATTATTAACTGTGCACAGAGAGGATTACAGCATATTGCCTACACAATTGCGTAACTATCTTGTAAGTATTATAAAGCTGTTAGTGCTGTATCAAAAGAGGAAGCGAGTGTAAAAGTTGTATAATAAGGATTTTATTTATTACACTGGTAAGTACATACACATGTATGTACGCACGTATTGAAAACCTTTCATTACTATACTTCATTGGTACATATGTAGGTGCAAATTACACTAATAATTACTTAATTACTGTTTATTGCTGCAGTTTTCAGTATTAAATAGAAAATATGCAGTTTTTTACAAAATCGTTTTGTTTAAAACATGTTTTAGCAAATCCATAATCAATTTTGCATACACTAATTTGCAAGTTTATTTTGTTTTTGGTAAGTAAGTTCCAATTTACACAAAGCCATTTTTATTAAAAAGATTGATTAAATCAGGGGGGTTACTGCGTATTTCGATTCGAAAAGAAAATCATTCGAATTTGTATACTTTTTATATTGTATTTCGAAAACAATTGCTTTCGAATCGAAATACGCAGTAACCCCCCTGATTAGCTTAAAGAATTGTTTTGTGTAAATTGGCACTAACTTATATGTCATTTTTAAAAGAGGTGGCCTTTTCGGAAATGCATCACTGCGCTACATCTGCATCTGATGCGCATAAGTGATTAGTTTGCGATGCTGATGCAAATCATTTATTGCATCAGCCATTTTTGTGATGCTTGTTTTAATGTTGTTTTCGCATTAGCTGCTTCGCTGTTGCATTTTAGAACAAAATACATTTGAGTTATGCCAACAGTTGCTTTTCCGAACATACTGCGCATTAGATGCAGCGCAGTGATTCATTTCCTAAAAGTCCCTACATATCTTTCTGTTATTGTCACTTAGTTTCTGAACGAATATCATCATATGCGGGAAGTTTTGCTTTACATCTTTAATTAGAAAACAAGTAAGCCCGACCATATAATACCCTACACCCAGTGTTTTTCTTGAAATATTTCCTCGAAAATAAAAAGACGGGGTTAATTTAATTTAAATATAAATTCAAGGGTTTATTTTCAGTTTTTTCTTTTCTTCTTTGTACGTACCGTACTTGTTGGGGGTTTTACAAACAATAACAATAATATCAGTATACATACAGCATCAACACAAAATAACAACAATTTTAACTTAACGAAACAATTAGCAATCCTATGAACAATTATTGGGGGGCATTTACACTATGCGCGTAAACATCCCGCCCCCCTTGCTATACTGCAACAAAGAGGGTTAAGGATCACGCGGGTCGAGCGTTCATAATGTTTATGACAATAATCGCCGGAATTTGCGTCGTATCCGGGAACGTTGATGGCCTGGGTTGAACGGCGTGCTGTGGTTGTTGTGTATGTTGTTGTAGTTGTTGTGTATGTTGTGGTACATGTTGCTGGCAGCAGTGTTGGCATGTGTCTCAGAGAAAGAAGGACCTTCAATGGGTTTACGATGGATCTCAAGGCGGCGTGATACACTCGACATATTCTCTATAGGGTAAATACAAAATAAAGGAGAGAAAAAAAAAGAAAGAATTAGTGGGTTTCTGAACTGGGTAAGAGAACAAGCTTCACGATGGGTCGAGTAGAAATTCCTGAAGCTGTTCTCATGTCCGCTGTGCGGACCTTAGAGTCATGTCCAACATGAATCCTCTCTATTCGTCCTAGTCGCCATTCACTAGGGGGTAAATTATCTTGACGAATAATCAGTAAATCACCTACTTCAAAATCTTTCTGAGGGTATTTCCATTTTACATGACGATGATCTATAAAAGGGTTCAAAGTGAGCAGGCTGCTCTTTGAAGGCACGGGTATACCTTTTGAAAGCTGAGTGTATTCCGGTATAAAGTTCCGCTGACACATAAGAACCAAGCGATCTCGGGTGAATTTCATTTCTGACTGGGTTAAAATCAAGGTATCATACGAGCATTTTTGGGTTCTCAAATACTGTAAACACCTGAACAAATACGAAGTAATTCGCATTGCACGCGATAAATCTGAAAATCGCTCTAATATGTCATACGGGCGTTCGAGCTGAACTGAAAATGACTGAACTTCAAGGTGTTGGTGGTCGATAGGGGGGTGACGCGGCCAGTACTCACGAGGTTGTCTTAACCATACAGGGCCATGCCACCAAAGAGAATTATTTATTAAATCTCTAGCAAGAATTCCACGACTTGCCAAATCGGCGGGGTTGTCCTTGGAATCCACATGTGACCAATTTTCATTACCAACTTTATTCACAATCAACGCTACTCTGTTTTTAACAAAGGTTGGCCAATGGCACAGGGGTTTTTTAAGCCAGGATAACACTATAGTAGAATCAGTCCATAGATAAACCTTTCTCCTGTCTAGATTTAATTCGGAACATAATGATTCTACCATTTTTGCCATCAAAGCCGCTCCACACAATTCTAATCGGGGTAATGTTTCAGTTTTCACGGGAGCTACCTTTGTTTTTGACGCTAGCAAATGCGTCGTGATCGATGAGGACGATACATTTCGAATGTATAGAGCAGCGCCGTACGCCTTTTCAGAGGCATCGCAAAACGCATGAAGTTCCATTTCATTTTCGGGGAGAAAATCAACCCATCTTGGAATGTTAATTTTCTCGACATTAGGGTAGTCGTTTAAAAATGCGCTCCATTGAGATAGGGTTAGGGGGTTCAAAACTTCATCCCATTCTGTCTTGTCTTTCCAAATTTGTTGCATTATGATCTTAGCCACAATGATTTTCGGTGAAAACCACCCGGCTGGATCAAACAACTTCGCTATTTCTGACAGGACACCACGTTTCGTGACAATATCCTGGCGTGGCTGCGATGCAATTTTGAAAAAGAAACAATCTTTAGTCGCATCCCATCGCAAGCCTAGGGTTTTAGTAGTACTGGCATCCGAAAATTTTAAGAAGTCTGCATCAAGCAGATTCTCACGGGGTAAATCTTCCAAGAGTCGTAAATGATTGGCCGTCCATTTTCGCAAAACGAAACCAGCTGAGCCAAGAACATGGGTTAGTTCATTACGTCTCTTGAAAGCGTCTTCTAGCTCATGAGAGCCAGCAAGCACGTCATCAACGTACATTTGGGTTTTCAAACTTTCGGATGCCGCAGGACTCTGGGGTTTACAATCATCAGCCAATTGTAATAGAGTACGAATCGCTAAGTACGGTGCACAGTTTACTCCAAACGTGACCGTACTAAGCTCATAGTCCTTAACTTCAGCTACAGGATCATCACGAAACAATATTTTTTGATATTGGGTTTGATTGGGATGGACAAGTATCTGGCGATACATTTTCTCAATGTCTGCATTAAAAACGTAACGGAAAAATCGCCAACGCAGCAATAAAATAGTAAGATCCGTCTGTAAAACAGGATCAGGGTATAGAGCATTATTAAGACTTACGCCATTGGAGGAAGGGTTTGAAGCATTAAATACGACTCTGAGTTTCGTGGTAATGCTATCGGGTTTAAACACTGCGTGATGGGGTAAATAATAATTATTCGCAGTGGAAACTGGGGTTTTGACGGCTTTTGCATGTCCCATTTCAATATATTCACGAACTACATTGTCGTATTGAGATTTCAATTCGGGGTTTTTCAATAAACGCGTTTCATTTCGCACAAACTGGGAAAAGGCATTTTTACGAGAATCTCCTAATACCAATTCATTTGAAAATTCTCGGCGAAATGGGAGAGAGACAACGTAACGGCCATCGGGGTTTCTAAAAGTGGTGGTACGGTAAAGTTCCTCACAATATTTATCGTCTTCAGATAACTGGGTCGCTTGTGGAACTTCTTCAAGTTCCCAAAAACGCGAAAGTTGAGTGTTCAACTCGAGATGGGTACAAAACGATGATATAGAGTGTAAGGGTCGGGGCTGAATAACTTCACCAGTAACTATCCACCCGAACACGGTTCTCTGGGCGATCAGGTTGCCATTTGGATGTATTCTGACATCCGTAGTTAAAATTTTAGGATAAACATTTCCTCCAAAAAGTATATCCATACGGGTACACATGACGTCGGTCAGGGTAATGTCGGGGAAAGTAGAGGTTACAATATCAGAGATATTAGATGAGGGCAACCGACCGGTAATTTTCTCAACAACGTATGCACTAATTTTAATTTTGAAACCGGGGTCGATCGGCGAACCAACCGTGATAGTGCACATTGTAGAGGTTTTGCCAGCTAAGCAATCCATCACTCCAGTGACACTTGTCGAAGGCACGGAAAATGTGGGAATAGCAAGCTTCCTTTGTAACCTCCTTGAAATAAAGGTACCTTGCGAACCAGGGTCAACTAAGGCTCGAGCGGCACATCTAATGTCGTTTATGTGCACTATACACACTGCTGAGCCCAAAAGGACTGCTGTATTGGGGTTCGACTTGAGCTGTGCGGAATAAGTTTGCAGATTATGAGCCGCGGTAGAAGTTGATGGGGCAAAATTAATCGGGGGTTGAGAAGGACTGCTAGCTGGATTGGGGTTCAAATGAACGGGGGGTTGAGATGAAGACATAGTCGTACCATTGGCTATAGGGAGCTGGGGTGAATTACTGGCAGACATATGTGACTTTACATCTCTATGAAGCAGGGAGTGGTGCTTTTGTTTACAAAGTGAACACACATGAATACTTTTACAATTCTTGTACTCGTGGGAGGTTGCCAAACAGTTCGAACAACACTTTAGTCGTTTCACTATTGACATTCTTTCATCAACATTTTTACTCAAAAAACTGGGGCATAGTCTAATGGGGTGAGAACCTTGACAAAGGAAACAACGACAAACATTTGGTGTTTGCCCAGTTTGGGTCGCAAAACTTTGAATCTGTCTATTTTCATGTGACGATTTTTTAGCAGCATTAAAATTAGGGGTATTTCGGGAACTAGCAGTTGTGGAGTTTTTTTTCGAGTTTTGAACGGGGTTTGAATGGGACTGCCTTATGTCAGAAATTGACTCGAGTGTTTTAAAATGCGCTGTTAGAAAAGCGTCCATATCATCCCATTTAGGGGAATTTTTAGAAAGTCTTTTGAACTGTTCCCAGAGACTCAGTGTGTTTTCAGGTAACTTTGTAGCACAAATATACACCAGCACTACGTGGTAAAATATTTCAGGGGTTACTTCAAGTAATGACAAATTTGTAATGCAATCGTTTATCGTTCTTTGCAAATTTTTAATAGTCGAACCTGATTCTTGTGAAAGCGGTTTAATATTTAGTAGGGTTCGCAGCTGTTCGTTTATGAGGGCATCTTTGTTCTCATATGTGTCAACCAACCTTTTCCATGCGATTTCATAGCCATCGTTGGTAAGTGGCACAGTTTGTATGGTATCATGTGCATCCTTTGCAGTTTTCTGCAATAGGTAGTACAATTTTTGTACTGGGGTTAAATGGGGGTTATTACCATACAAAGCTGAGAACATATCTCGAAATGAGGGCCAACTCTTATAGTCACCATAGAATATTGGGGTGTCGCACGGAGGTAAATTAATCATTGGCGCAGACTGCGCAATGGACCTTTCGCCCTGTGTCGATAATTTAAGTCGTTCTAGGTGACCTGTTATAAGAGATATCCCCCGGGTGTATGTGCCGTAAGACTGAAAGTACTTGGCTTTCAGTTCGATAATCTGGGGATCTTTCAACTTTTCGGCCTCAATTAACAAGGAGTCATAAGATAACCGAACAGCTTCCCATAACCATTTGAGCTCTTCCTCATGACTACTTAAAGCACCGAGTTGGTGTTCCACCACGGGTATACTGGCAATATATGCCTCAAAGTCTGCCATACGGTCGGCATTGCGGATTAAAGTAGTCAAATCCATTCTTGATCTCAATCGATATGGAGAAATTTTCATAAAAATTATTTACAAAACGCGAGTAAAAATTTAAGTCCAACGTGAGGAAAAAATCAGATTAAAATTTGCTTTTTCTAACAGAGAAGAAACGATAACGAAACTGCGGGTAAAAATAGATAAATCTATCCAATTTAAAAAAGAGTAACAAATTCTTTCAGGCGAAATAAAATGTATAAAATAAATTTATAGAATAAAATTATATATATACTGGGTATAATAAAAATATATTTTCAACAAAGCGAATTTTTGACACTCGGATTCCTTATTCAATACAATGAGTTAATATCACGTACAATATATATATATGTATATATATAAAATCGGGTTAAATTTGTGATATTAGGAAATAAAATCGGGTTAAGTATCACTTAATAAGGAATTCCGTAAGTGTAAAAAGAACTTCGTTAAATTAAAAAACAGAAAAAATCTTTTAAAAACACTTGTGCTGCTGCAAAATATTAACGGGTACCCACTATGGGTAAATCGAATATTATATATTCACTAATAAATTATTCGATTATAGCGATTAAAAAATTTATTTAATTAATTGCTTAAATTTTTAGGGCAAAAAAAATTAATAAAAAAGTAAAAAAATTCACTTTTCACAATTAATTAAATAGTAACCGGGTTTTCGCACGAATAAAAATGTGCAGCACTAGTGTACGTTGTGTGTGTGTGACCATATAATGAAAAACAAAAGAAAACCAACAAAGACACAGTAAATATTCACGGTTGTGCTTTTAATAAAAAGTACAATAGATTGCACTTACTTATTTGAAGGGTTATTTTATTTATTATCAATAGATCAGCGATTAAGTGTTAATACTTATAAACAGGGGTTCTGTGGTTCAATACTCAATTTTTTAAAAAATCAATTATTTATTTTTTATTTAAAAAATTAATTTTTTATTATTTAAACAATTAATTATTTATTATTTTAAAAAATGAATAATTAATTATAAGTAAAAACACGCGCGAATGAAGGGGTAAAAAAATGTGGAGCAAAAATTAAAACACAAACACAAATTCAATGTAATGTTTTGCCGACGGCAAATTGATTCGCGCACTTGTTGGTTCTCTTGTTTTTTATATTATCACTTTTAACTTTTTCACTTTTAACAAAATAAAAAAAAACACACAACTTACCTTTTGATTAAAGTGTTAATGGAAAATGGGGGTTGTTATTATAATGATGAGGATGATCGCAAAACGATGTTTGGGGATTGATGAAGAAAATGAAACACTGGGGATTCTGAAAATAAAAAATATTTTCTTGAAAATATTTCAAGGGGACTCGGGGGTTTAAATCCGGTTCGAAAGGACCAAAATGTTTTTCTTGAAATATTTCCTCGAAAATAAAAAGACGGGGTTAATTTAATTTAAATATAAATTCAAGGGTTTATTTTCAGTTTTTTCTTTTCTTCTTTGTACGTACCGTACTTGTTGGGGGTTTTACAAACAATAACAATAATATCAGTATACATACAGCATCAACACAAAATAACAACAATTTTAACTTAACGAAACAATTAGCAATCCTATGAACAATGATTGGGGGGCATTTACACTATGCGCGTAAACACCCAGTATATGTAAAACAGTTTTTCAGAAATGTGCGCTATATGCGAGATATGACCCATTATGGACCGATCATCCAAAAATTTAGTGTCGTGATTTCTATCATTATAAATATTATGTATGTTAAACTTTATCTCGATATAAATACTTTTAAAAGATTTATGAAGGTTAAAGTGATTTTCGGAAATGTACCTTATATGGGAGCTACGACTAATTATGGACCGATTGTAGTAAAATTGTACCGTATTTTTTCTTTACATATGAACTATATTTGCGTTCAATATTATTTGGATACCGACATTTTTGATAGAGTTATTCTCTTTATAGTGATTTTTGGAAGTGGGCCTTATATAGCAGCTACGACTAATTATGGGCCGATCTGCACGAAATTCGTAGATGTGATTTGGCTTCATTTGCCATGCATTTGTGATGAAATTTGTTTGGATACTTGCATAATTCAAACATTTATGATCATGAAACCCCAATTTCGGGAGGACTTTTGTATGGGGGCCAGGTGAAATAATCGACCGATTTCCACCAGTTTCAACCTCATTCGTCCTTGGCCGAATAAATATCATGTACTAAATTTTATCCAAATATCTTTAAAATTGCGACCTGTACTCTGCGCGCTAGCTTAACATGGACTGCCAGCCAAACGGACGGGCAGATGGACATTGTTAAATCGATTCAGAAAGTGATTCTGAGTCGATCGGTATACTTTAATGTGGAAGTTGGACCAATATTTCTGGGCGTTACAAACATCAGCACAAAGGTGGTGTAGGGTATAACAGGTATAACAAGTGCAGCTCGGTATGCTACGATTGCTCACCGAAGCTTATGGTGAATGTGCTCAATCGGTTTCAAAGTGTGAGAGATGGTTTGTGTAGTTCAGAAGTGGTGATTTCGACAGCAAAGCCAAATAAATATCCAAGGCGCTACAGTAATGCTCTGTATTATGATGTGATGAAATATTTTAAAATACTATACACCCAACAAGTAAGAGTGGTTCAACCGATTTGGTATAAATCTATAATGTTATGGAGAACAAAATATGAAAGTGATAATCTATGTAAAATTTTATTTCGATATCCATATATATAAGATTAACCATCATATACTTGTAATGTGTTTCTCTGAAGTGGTCCTAATGGAAGTTATGACTAATGGTGGACCGATATTGATACAAGATTATTAAATATATATAACAGGATATATAAAAGAATTATTTATGTACAATTTTAGCCCTAATACTGTATTTATAATTTTTGGCGTATTGGACCTTATGTGGGGGCTACGATCATAGATGATTTGATTTTCGCATATACAAATATGGAACGATCCAACAGATTCCATTTTGCAAACATATTGTGGAAAGAAATTGGTATGACGCTAGGAGAAATCATTAAGCATTTCTCACCATTTATTCATATCATTTGATTTGGCATTTTTTTAATACCAGACAGCTTTAATCGGCAACGAAAATTGCATCCATTGAAGTCATTCTCTCGAGGCCTCATCGGATCTACAAGAGACACACAAGCGCTGGGACATATGTAAATAGGACCCAGAATATATATAATTTTTAGTTCTATGACCAATATTTACCCATGTTTTTGGTAGTGGGTATACAAATATTGAATTGGCAATTTTTGCTAATGTATGAAAGCTAATTATACTCGTATACCTATAAATAAAAAGCTATGCACGAATTTGTTTCATATAGAAATTTGTCTATAAAATCATAACTTATTTCTTCTCAAGCGATATTAAAGTTTTTTTCTCTTGAATAAAACACAATAAACTGTGTTATTGTTGTAATCTGATCACATTGTTAAACCAATGTGACCTTTAACCAATTTGACCATTACATAAGTTTTTGAATCGAGTTTTCAAGCCGATAGAGATAGAGATTTACTTTCTGCAATCAATTTGTTTCTAAAATTATTCCTTTTATGTCATTCATGTCTATCTAAGTAGTTAATGCAGGGAATGTATGTCATCATTAGTAATTCCATAGCAGCTGCTACAACTGATTTCATAATTTATGACAAACATCATAATTTAAATATTCATTTGTTTCCATTATTGCACGGGTTGAAGAGTGATTGTGGGAATGTGTGAGTTGGAATAAATTTCTGCGTAAGAATTGAATAATTTTACATAATAAACGAATTACATTATGTATATAAAGCTTTAATTTGATCCAGAAAAATTCCAGTATTCATTAAAAAAAACTGAAAAAATAAAAAGTCAAAATATTACAAATAATAGCGAAAATAAGAAGCTGAGCAGGAAACAGAGGCAGCTTTAATATGTTTTGATGTTCAGTTATAATTGCAGCATTAAAAGCTTTGCTATCAAGTAAATAAACCCAACAACCCAACTAACAGCCAACCAGCTATTGTTTCTGTTCCACTTTACGGGTAAATATGTATGTATATACATAAGTATGTATGTTTAAATGTATATAAATAAATAGTCAAGCTGAAGCTAATTGCTGGCATGTCTATCAAAATGTCTGTAAATGAGACAAGTTGTTTTTGTGCCAGTTTCCCTTCAGTCAAATCACCTTCATCTGCCTTTTTTACACATCCCAACACTCCTTATGCTGCCAACGTTCCACTCAAATAAAATCATTAAAATAATATCTACCCCTTTTTTTCTGGGCCTCTCTCATTATACACACACATATTTTTTTAATGCCTCTATTACAATATAATTTTTTATTTTTTTTTTTTGTATTTTTTTTTTTTAATTCTTGCCTTTTTTTATTACTATTTTTCCTAAACACTTAAGCTCTCCTCTTCCTCCTTTCTCATTCTATTCGGGTGATGCTTTGATGCTGTTGTTGTGTTTATGTTTTTTGTTTGTTGGTTGTAATAAAGTTCCAACGTTGATTAGGCGTAAAAAGTGTTATCACACATACTCAACGACACTGCATACAACTAAATGTTCTCCACTCGACACTATGCCACACTAATACTTACATCAGCAACAACTACAACAACAAAAACTAAATACTGCTTCAACTTTTGTAATAAAAGGTTAAAAATCTTAACAATAAAAGCTGTAAGCATAAAGGGTTGAGTTTCCTTCATATTTTTGTTGTTGTTTCCTTTTTTTGTTTCTGTAATGTCATAGTTGCTGTTTCTGTTGGCGCTGGGAAAATTCTTTGCTAATTTGTTGCCTTTATTTTTATATCCACCACCAAAATGATGGGGTATGTTAAGTTTGTCATTCCGTTTGTAACACATCGAAATATTAGTCTTCTGGGTCCTTATAAGATTCCAAGGCGATCGTCTGATGGAGTTTCGAAAAAATGCATAAAACAATGAAATTTTTACCAAACATTCTTTGTTCCACCGAAATGTTTGGTATTGAAAATAAACACGATGAGTACGATTTGAATTACAGACCAAAGTTTCAGACAACCTCGATATGTTTCAGATATATTTTGCAATATGCTTTTCACATTTTATTGTTAATAGAGAAGGTCAAGTCCTGTTGAAAATGGTAAGAATCGGTTCACGACTTCTCATAGCCTCCATACAAATCTGTTCGCGGACATGTTACACAAATGTCTACAGAAAAGCAGTATTAATACAATTTAATACAACGAGAAATTTCAAAACGATATTTTGTTTGCATCTGTCCATAAGTTGACATAGCCTTATACAAAGTCCACTTCCCAAAATCACTTAAATGCGAATAAATCTCGTATAAATCTGACTATCAAGTTGAAATTCAACACAAATAATTCATATATACATATAAATCGTCGTACTCGTAACCCCAATTAAACTCCACTTCCGAAAATTAGTTAAATGCGCATAAATCTATTATAAACATTACTATGTCTTGCTTCACACTCTTCAGTTTTAGCTGACCAGTTTCCTTCAATTCTTTTTTGAACTTGCCATTTTATTCACACACGTCAATTCAATTTTCGTACTGTTCATGCAAATCAACATATATGAAAGAAAACAACAAAAGGAAATAAAAAAATTGACTAGTACCGTCAAGTTTGTACCCCTTTTATTCTCTTTACCCTTCTCATCCAAAAATATTGCCTTGACGAGTCAGAATTGAAGACTGTGAAAGCGGACTATTAAGTTGAAATACAACACAAATTATTCACATATTTATGCATATAACACAATTTCATTCTGAACGGTTTATAATAGGTCATAGCTATCTTATGAGGACTACTTCCGCAAAGCTCTATAACCTTCATAAACATCCACATCGAACCGAAATTTTACACAAATCGCTTATAAGTATGTAAAAATTATACTATTGGCTTTTGTGAAAATTAGTTCATAATTGGTCTTGGGTTCCCACTCAACGTTAATTTCCAAGAAGAGCAGTTCTAAAAATATAAATATAAAATGTGATTATATCCCGTTTAGTTATACTTTGTGCAATAACTGGAATATGTACAAAATTCTTGTAAATGTTGAGATAAAATTTAAACAAAACAAACTTCAAATAAATAACATTTACGTACAATATTTTATGATGATCGTCTCATAATAGTTGATACCGTCCTATACCGACATTAAAGTACTCAGAATCACTTCCTGAGTCGATTAAAAGATGCCCGTCCGTCGTCCGTCCATGTAAACTTTGTGCGTAGAGTACAGGTCGCAATTTTAAAGAGTATTATCATAAAATTTCGTACATGCTATTTTTTGGCACAAGGACGGTGGGATTGAAATTGTTTTTTTTTTTAATAATATATACATAATTAACAAACACAAACTGCGAAGCTTTTTAGCTTATCTGCAGAATACACCCAGAGTCTTTGGCGGGAATCGAACCTGCAACCCTCTGACTGATACACCGTTACACTATCGCCTATCCTATCGGCGCATCCCGATTGAAATCGGTCCATTATTTTACCTGGTCTCCAACCAAATTTCCTTACGAAATTGGGGTTAATCGGTCATTAATATTTGATTTATACAGATATTGAAACAAATTTCAAGCCTAATCACATCCACAAATTTTGTGCATATTGGTCCATAGTTAACCATAACCCATATAAGGCACATTACTAAAAATCACTTTAAAGAGCATAGGTAGGTAGGAAGGCTGGTGTGAGTCACCTCACACCCTCATCCAGAGACCAATATGGTCCATTCTCTACCAACAAAGTACATAACTCTCTTAAAAATTTTGCTATCCAAATAATATAAGGCCCGCTTATGAAAATCACTTTAACGACCATAAATCTCAAAAAAAAATATTGGTATCCCAATAAAATTCAACACAAATAATTTTATAACGATCGGTTCATAATTAGTCATAGTTCCCATATAATATCCTCTTCTGAAAATCACTTTAACATGCATAAATCCTTTACGAGTGTAAAAGGTAAAATTTACTGCAAATAATTTGTAAATGCACAAAAGTCACGCTACTAAATATTTCTTAAAACTTTTTTTTAATCGCATACTCTTAGTAGGGTATTATATGGTAGGGCTTGACCGACTATACTTTCTGACTTGTTTTTTTCTTTTTTACATATTAAACAACCACATTAACACACAAATGCAAATACAGTATTTTACTAGTTAGTACACAAATAAAAGTGTGCTAGGGTTTGTTTATATGTAAATGGCTGTGTGTAACTCTGTTAACTGTAAAAGTAAATGAATAGAAAATTCAGTAATAAAACAACA
This sequence comes from Bellardia pandia, assembly GCA_916048285.2. Lineage (NCBI taxonomy): Eukaryota > Metazoa > Arthropoda > Insecta > Diptera > Calliphoridae > Bellardia > Bellardia pandia. The sequence continues at coordinate 70,579,347 of OU696533.1, forward strand.
GCAAATTATAACAGCAGGATCTCTGGTAGCAATAAGGAGTATATATAGCAGAAATGACACAGTTGTCATAATATGTATTGGTAACAATGTTGCCATTTCTTTTCCTCTCTATCCATTTTTGTATTTTAAATTCTTTTTTTTTACTATTATGTATTAACAAATTAAACGCTGCTGTTGTTTCTAAATATTTTCACCAGGGAATGTACATTTGTATGTATAGCAACGCATAATGTTAATAAAAATATGTGAGAGCATGTTTGTTTGTAGTGCAGCTGTATTGTTAGATTTGCAACGCTTTCGATGCTGTGGATGATGACAGACTTTTATGATTGGTTTTAATCTTAATTGTTGCAATTACTGTACGAGTATGATTATGGAAGTTTTATTAATTTCAAATAATTCAATGATTAAGACAACTTATATGCTGCACACAAAAATTGTGCTCAAAAATAATTTTAATTTAAAGACTCGTTATTATTCTGTATTTTTGAAATTTATTTGTGTTGAATTTTTTTGAATACCAACATTTTAAAGACTTATTGGCTTAAGTCGGTTTTAGTGACTTTTTTCAAATCATTATCAAAATTTTATCACTAATAGCATTTTAAATTCTGATTAAAATAAAAAAAAAAAACTGGGGCGGTCACGCCTATTTTCGAGTGGGCGGGGCTCTAAAGTTTCTAATATATTTAGCTATATCTTGAAAACTATATGCTTTTTATTAGACGATATATATATCAAATGATAAGTATTTTAAAGACCTAATTACATGGACCACCTATTGATGAATTTCGCAAAATTATTTTTTGATCCGAACTTTTTTTAAAAAAAGCTAAAGAATCCGGGAAAAAGGTCTATATGAGTAAGTAGATAAACTACAATATTTTAAGGTCAAGAAATTAATTTAAGGTATAACATGACCAACCATGTAGGTAATACAAATCCGAAGATATTAAAGACAGATTATAACATTTCATCATAAAAAATACAATCTGTACTATGCGAAGCCGGTGTTCTGTATACTATGGAGGAGAAAATCCTTCCGCCCGACCGTATGCCGGCAATACTGGAAATTTGTACAATGCGAAGCCAGTATTCTGTATACCATGGAGGAGAAAATCCTTCCGCCCGGCCGTAGGCCAGAAATACAGGGATTCTGTACTATACGAAGCCGATTTTCTGTATACTATGTAGGAGAAAATCCTTCCGCCCGGCAATATGGGAAATTTGTACAATGTGAAGCCGGTGTTCTGTATACCATAGAGGAAAAATCCTATCCTGCATACAAAATTTTGAAAAAATGTGTTTTTTTTAATTTTTCAGATCTTATAATATGATTATAGTACCTACAGACACATGTGATACCTTAAATTAAAGCTTAATGTCCTGGCTATTTATATTAATAAACTAAAATAACACTTATATAGATATTTCTTTTAATTTTTTTAGATATTAAAATATTCTTTTCGGATGTAACCCATATTCGGTCCGTATTTTATAATCATGATATATATCACTGGAAAGGTATTTTAAATACCTTTTATTAAATGCATTATAAATTATCAAGCACCCAGTATTTCCCGAGATATAGGTCTATATATTTTCTACTTTCTGGGCCCGCCCCCTCGAAAATAGGCGTGACTGCCAACAATTTTTTTTGGTGTCATCTCCTCTGAAAGCCCTATTTTATGCATAAATTTTTAACGCAATCACTTATTGATTTCGTCATTAAATCTGATATCATGACTTTTGTGTATATATAAGCAATTTATTTGGAAACAAAATTTTTTTAGACATTTAAGTTTGTTAATGTGATTTTCGGAGTGGGCCGAGCTAAATTTTTAAAAGTGATTTCTTTTTACAAACAACTTATTTAAGTTAAAATTTATTTGCAAACCTATAAAGTCATATTTTGGGAGGATATTGTTATAATGGAGCGATTTCAACCAAATTCAATAATAAACAAAGCTTTATTAAATATCATCAAAATTGTGAACTGTACTTTGTGCACAATGGTCATATTAAATGCCAGATCGATGGACACAGAAAGTGTTTCAGAGTCGATTACTGAACTTTAAGGTGGGTATAAATATCAAAAAAGTTGTTTTTTTAGTATAATTGCACTTATTTGAAAGGAAAGTTTTCTCTATGACAAATACGATTATAACTCCAGGATAATTTTCTTAATGTTAAACTCCTTCTCTAGTTACAATTTATATTTAATTCTGACTAGTAATTTTTATATTACGACTAACTTGCGATTATTCTCAGCATTCAATGTTACAAGTAGGGCAGCTAAATCAAAATTTCGTTGCTTCAAAGTCATATTTACATGACCCACCAAAAATGTGACATTATCTGTAACGTGGAGTTACAAAATTCAACCTATCAACTTTGCAAATGTTATATTTTTCTATACTAATTATATCGACGATGTAACATGTTTGATGAATGCAAGGTATCTGTCTTGTTATACCGTCTCTCGGGAAACAAACCGTAGCCGAATCCCACAGTTATCCAACCAAGAACCGAATCATTTATTTCGCGGAATTTGTATTCCCTCTAGTCTTAGTCATGTTGTAGTTATCCGACCGAAATTTATACCATCTGATCAAGTTTATCCCATCGGTCTGTATCCGGAGCTATAGTTTTTCTACTAATTATTCCTTAGACGACCGAGTACCGCAGCACGGATGGTTTATAGTCCGTAGTAAAGAACTAAGTAAATTATGCAAAGCCTGTCCATTAAAGTTTGCAATTGAAATTTATCATAAATATGTATGTATGTAATACCTTTTGAAACGTACACAATAACATCATATTTATTATAAAGACCAGAGTTTATTTTTACTTTAACTTTAACTTTATAAAATGCATATTAAAGATGCAATAAGTAAAGACTGAAAGCAGCAAATGAGAAATAATCAGACAAATGATGGTTTTTGTTGAAAAATGTTGTGTAATCTGTAAATTAAATTGAAGGGAATAAACTGAATAAGGATGGCATGAATATGAGTTAGTGAATGGCAGTGTGTGTATGTGTTTCTGTATTTTTTAACATAATTTTTATAACCCCGTTTATATTTAAATTCATATATTTATTGCTTCATTAAAATGCGACCTTTAACCATTTACTTACGCAATTGCATAAAGTGGAAAAGGAAAAAAATTGGAAACGAATGATAAAAGCAGCTTAACTGCTCAAAAGAAAACACTTGCACACTTACAAACACACTCACACACACACACAAATGCTCATACAGAAACAAACAATCAAACACATTTTTCTACAACATTTATGTAAATGATTTTTTAAAAAATAATAAGATACTTGACCTCAAGGATACACTACGGAATTCATTCAATACTCCTTAACTCAACATTTCATAGTCTTCAGTACGAAAAGAAAACAAAAACACTGACAATAAAATAAAAATTTTCAAAATAAATTTATACACAAATGAGCCAACAACAAATGAACCAACGGATGTTGAAAAACAAACAACGTTTCTCTTATTTTTTTTCTCCTTAATTCATTCATTTATTTTCTGCTACATTTATTATAGATCTATTTTACGATTTCTTATTGTTTTCATTTAAACTTAAATAAACAATTTTTTTTTTTGCTGTGTTAAATATATTTTTGTTATAAAACAAAAAGAAAAATTATGCCAATTTACAATTGATGGCTTCGTAGTGAAAAAACAATTACCATTTTTATTATGTATTTCTCGTCTTTTTCTACGGCAAAGTTGTTTATTTGATAAATATATGTATGTATGTGTTTCATAAATTCATTAAGCGAAAGTAAATTATTTATTTTAATTCTTGCTTTATTTATTATTTAGCAATAATACATAATAACGAAGCTTTTTTTAGTGAATTTAATTTGTAATTTTATGAAAAAAGGCAGAAGATTATTCAAAATAATTACATTAAAATTACCATTAAAGTATATCTTTAGTACATTAACAATTAATACGTTGTTTGTTTCATTTGAAATTAGAGCTTAAAATAATTAATTCCTGTTTAAAAGTTAAAAAAAAATGCATTTGACTTTTCGCAAATACGAGTACATTTGGGTATTATAACAATGTTTAGTATACATTTGCGGGAGAAATTTACTAAATGCACCTAACCATGCATGTATGTAAATGTAGAATAAAAATTAGAGATGTAAAAATAATGATTGTAATATGTTTATGACTATCAATTGCATTTAATGCCTCTTAAGGTGTGTTCACATTGTGTGTATTTGTCATGTGGAATGTCACTTTTCTATCCACATGTGTTTGTCAAAACTTGAGTTTCACATACGGTTTATAATTTACATGTTCAAATGTTGGTATGTCAATTACATTTGACATAACCTATCAAAAAACAAAAAAATCTTAAAACAGCTTATTCCTCGGGTCATACAAGCATTCTTTCTCTTGCCACATTTCTATCAACTGTAGAACCGCTTCTTTGTACCAGTCAAACTGGAACAACATAAAAATAACTATAAAAATTGCAATAAAAAAATACATATGTACTTACTTTTGTTAACTCCTTTTCAATTTTTCCCTCCATTTTCAATAATAAATTTGTATAGTTTTTTTTTTGTATTTTTGTTTTACTATTTATAAAAAAAATTTCAATTAATTGCATAAAGAAACCATTTCAATTTATTTAATCATATGGAAATTATCAACAACTAAAAACGGAATTTTATTTTCCTTAAATAAAAATGTCAAAATGTCCTACGAAAATACGTTGCCAAAATAAAATTAAATTAAAAGAACTAAGTGTATTATGGTTGTTTAAAAGGTAATTTTCGGATTTTTTAATAAAATCTTTTCTCAGTCCAAATTTACACGAAGCAATTTTTATTGACAAGATTGATAAAATGTTCACACAGTACAATTTTATGGCTTAAATCGCTCGTATTTTTATTTAAGAGTATGCACACATTTGTATACACATGTAATACGAATAAGAGAGTAACACGAATTTATAGTACAATCAAGTGTGTACTTCTTTTCCTCATCTTGCCCTCATCCCAATGTCGAAAAAGTAATCAGCTTAGCTTAACGAATTGCTTCGTGTAAATTGGGACTTAATAAAAAAATAAAATAAAAGGTAATTTGTGCAAAAAAGAAAATGTCGTTTGATGTCACTGATACACAGGCCCGCATACACACAGATACTATGTATGTATTTATAATTTGATGAGTTTGTTTAGATTGTGCGCATCATATTGCTGTTATTATATATTTTTTTTTATTGTTGTTGTTGCTACTGCCGTTTCATTATTTATATTTTTAACATCTTGTTTATGGTTTTTATACCCTCCACCACCATAATGGGGTTGGTTAATTGGATTCGTGCTGATGTTTGTAACGCCCAAAAATATTAGTTCAGCTGCCACATTAGAGTATACCGATTGACTCAGATTTTTTTTTGTATATAAAACCTAATCTCGTCTCGTAATTTTATGCAGATCGGTTCATAATTGATCATAGCTCCCATATATCCTCTGCCGAAAATCACTATAAAATCATATTCTGTTTCATATATACGAAAATTATTTGGCCAAATTTTGTAATAATCGGTCCATAATTAATCATAGCTTCCATATAAGGCCCACTTCCCAAAATCACTTTAACAACCATAAATCTCTCTATAATGTTAGTATCCAAATAAAATTGAACAGAACTATGTTTCGTATATACAGAAATTACAACAACTAATTTTGTAACGGTTGGTCCATAATTAGTCATAGCTTCTATATAAGATACCCTTCGAAAATCACTTTAACATTTATAAATCTTTTATAAGTGTTTCGAGATATAAGTATATATATTCATATAAGTCATGCCACTACATTTTTGGATGGTCGGTCTATAACAGGTCATAACTCCCATATAGAGACCATTTCTGAAAATCTGTTTTTACACATATACTGGGTATAGGGTGTTATATGGTCGGGCTTGACCGACTGTAATTTCTTACTTGTTTTAATTTTCATTTCCGCTTGTGATTTTGCGAAAAGATGACATTATTTTTTGCCAGGTTTGTTACTCTCTCTCGCAGGAAGTAATGGAAAATAACTAGAAAAGTGCAAAATATGGTGGGAATAAGAATAAATGTAAAACTGAGTGTACCTATAAATTTAAATGTAAATAAGTACAAAAAATAAATCTTTAAAAGTGCTTGACATATTTAAAAGAGTATTAGACAGCGGGAGGGCAAATAAAAATAAACACTCTCACACGCATCCATTTATTAACATACGTATACGTATATAACACTCCTAAGGCAATAAAAAGAAATATAAATAAATCTAAAAAAAAAAGATTTTATTTGACATATTCAGCTCTAACTATTCCTCATTTTTGGTGTTGACTACTATTGTATTAGTCATAAAATGAGTAACCTTTACAAAGAAACACGTAATTTTGTTTAAGTAAATCACACTTGTGTAAGACAATTTGAACAACACATCCAGATGTACTAAGTTTGCATTTTTTTATGTGACTCACTATTCTTTAGACACAAATGAATTTTGCCATTTATTGTGTTACAGTTGGTTTTTGTTGATTTTTTTTCTTTTTTTGCAAATATTTCTACAATTTTTACAATTTATATATAAATTATTTTATTTGTTAGTATTAAAGTCCTTGTGCTTAATAGATATAAATACAGCGTTTATACAAAAAGTCTCTGGTTTTAGTAGTTGCAATTTTTCCAATTAGAAAGAAGGAAACTGCATGTCACAGTGTAACTGAATTAATTCGCATACTTGCGTAACACTTTTATGGTAAATACTGTGAGCGTCAATATAAAGTAAACACCTAATATTGTTTAAAAAATGTTTTATTATACATATATACTACAATAGAAATTAAATTGAGATATTTCTAGTATCACGATATTTATTGAACGTGTAGCAGTGCCCTATGACACCAAAGAATTTTTTCTTGTCGGTTATAAAATCAATTCTGAGAATATTGGTTTCTATGACACCCCTGAATATTTTATTTGTCCGCAGTGAATGACATTATTTATTTTACGTTACACTACAAAAAAATTGTTTATACATTGTTATATTTTTCAGAGGTACAAATTTGTTTCAAAATTTTAGGTGACGATTTAAAATATGTGTGACACTCTTGGCAGGATTTTTTAATATTAACTTTACCAATTAACATAGCCTTGAGCACTGATACCCTTAATTGCATTTTATCTGTGGTCCGCAACTTGTTTATCAAAGAAAATACACGTTCAACCGGCGCATTTGTTCCAGGCAAACATAAAATATATTCAACGATAATTTGGAAATTTGCATGGTTTTGGTAATTGCTTTTAAAATGTTTAAATACTTTCACCCAACGATTTTCCGTAGAAATATTTTGTTGATTCCATTTATCAATTTTCTGCGATGTTACATATTTAGATACGAGTAAATATTCATCAAATACTTCCGTATCTTTATTGCAATCCATATTTTCCTTTTCGATCAATATATCTACAACTTTTTGGATTTCTTCCCACTTCTGTTAAATTTGCCCAATTAAGTTTTTCTAGATCTAGATAGGTATTTTTAAAATTTCTAAAAACGGGACATTTGTACAACTATTGTAAATTCGGATGACATACAACTCGACGACACTACAGCAAATATATTGCATAAATCAACAGTAACTTTGTCAAAATACAACTCATTAACAAAAACTAAAAAAATAATTTAATTCCATAACTAATATTTATCACAGCACCCTCCTTTGGTGGTATAGCATTTAAAAACGCCACCGAAGTAAAATATTTAAAATAATGGCTATAAATCAAGCTTTGATCAATGCGCCTACTCACCACCAGAGGCGCTGCAATACTGTACTATTAATAAACATAACGCGCAATTACAGTGTTGTCATATGAAAAGCTTTTCTCTACTTTCACCACCTATTCTTCTCCTACCTATCGCTTTCCAAAGAAAGTAACACAATTAATATAGGCATATTAGTTGCCTGAGTTTTACTTCGCTTAAAAAAAAAGAACAAATGTTCTAAAAGTACAACTCTTATTGTATTAAATTTCTAAGTTTCAAAGAAAATAACCATTAGTTTAAAAGTTACATGTTTATTACCACTGTATTGTTTAATACTTTGCTGTATGTGAGATAGTAGATTCCTGCGACAATTTTCAAGAATCATATACTCTTTATTTTTTTAATAAATTATATTATAATTTAATTCAATAGCTTTAATTAGTATTTAATGGAAAGCTTAATCCTATAAATAAACAATTTAATTTATTACTAAGTTAAACATAATTAGTATCTATAATTTCTGTATTCCTTGAATTTCAATGAAATTAATTTAAGCTAAATTCTTATAAATACTAACAATCTTGTAAATCAATCCTTGGAATGTACGGACTAAATGAAAATTGTCTTAACTGTAATAACATTTATTACGGTATGGTATGTCATAAAATAATTTTGTAATTTAATTGTCCCCCATCAGCATCGTACATATTCATAATTCTGCTTCAACTTTTATGCCTGTACGTCGGTCAGTGTAATGCACTCACTATATTGCCTTTTAGATCAGTGATTGAATGGAGGGGTAAATGTTTGTGCTACTACTCGTATTTCCTTTGATAACAAATTAAACGAACTTTAAAAAAAGAATGGTGAAAAAATAAGAAATTTTCTTTTGCTGGTCTTTTCATTTAACACTATGTATACGGACCAAAGGATGCAGTTTCAAAAGATTTTAATTTTCTTTTAATTAAATTATAAAGTTATTGGTTTTAGTGACAACAATTACGATAATGATATTGATATCGAATAAATTTCATCACAGTTACATATATTTTATGAAATCTGATATGAAATGTAGTTCGCAGTTTATATCTATTGTTAATAAATATAGAAAATATGTAAACAATTACTCATTTATATTCAAAGTAATTTTTCTCTGTTGGAATTTGAGTTAACTTAACATTAGACCAAAAAAAAACATAAAATTAATCAAAAGCAAACTCCTTTAGCTTTTGAACTATTTAGATTTCCACTGTAATGTCCTATGGCCGAGACAGTACGAGCTTATTTTACAAAAGTTAAGCTATTCAGAAGTTAGCTCTTTTTTTTATCTATTTACAAAATTTAAGATTTTCTTTTGAAATTCTATTAAATTTTTACAATAGTACAACACAAAACACAGAAATATTTGTTCAATTCACAAGTGACATTGTCTGTACAACACATTTGGGGGATTCACAAGGTGTAATAAAGTCATATGTCTTAAAATAATAACATGAAAAAATACGACTGCTGTGAACAACCCCTCATAATTCAGTGTGCTATTTTGAATTTAAATCAGCTGATTTAAAACAAATATAAAAATTAATATTGTTTTCCACAATGCCAAAAATAAGTTAAAAAACTAAAATAATAGCCAGTTTGTGCGAAAAATACATTTTAGATGTTGCGATGGCAAACTCAAGTAAATAAACAAAAAATTAATTAATCTGATTAATTACGACAGCACAATAAACATAGCACGCAAAGTTCTATTAATTTAAGACACTTTTTGTTTACAAAGCAACAACAATATTTTTAAACCATTGTAAAATGTTAGAACATTATGACAATATAACATGATAGCACACCTTGTGAATACCCCAATTGTATCTGATTGTGAACACAATTTTGAGCAAAGTTGTATGTTTATGTTGTCAAATTTTTAAAATGCAAAAAGAAAAATATTTTAAAAAATACAAAATATAAAATATAAATATTAAATTAAATTAAATTTTGATTTCTTCGACATTTTCTTTATTTTGATAAAATAAAAGAGTTTTTTTGAGCTTGAGGCCAATTATATGTATATTATTTATTTATTAAATTATTTCTTCCAACATTTCGATATCCATCGGATATCATTATCAAGGAATGAGTTATGAGTATTTTTAAGAGACGTATTATTGTCTCCACATTCAATAATTTTCCAAAATTAACTCATACCGTAGTTTTTTCAGCAATATCTATTGTTGAAATTTTTTGTTTAGTCCCAATTTACACGAAACAATTCTATAAGCTAAGCTGATTAGCTTTTAGACATCAGGGTAAGAAGAAAATAAGACGAGTGCACTTATTCGTATTACATGTGCATACGATGTGTATATACTCCCAAATAAAATTACCAGTGATTTAAGCAATAAAATTGAACTGTGTGAACACCGAAGAAATATCAAAGAAAAAATTGTATCAATCTTTTCAATAAAAATTGCTTCGTGCATATTGGGACTTATTAAATTTATTTTCTTGTTTTAAATCAGTAATGTTCAGCCGATAGAGCAATTGTTTAAACAATTTACACACATTTGTAAAGGTGGAATTAGCCGAACGTTCACGTCTCCTTACTATAACGTACCGTACTGTAAGCACGTTTGTGTGCTTATAGAACATTTAAAAACGTGCCGTATGTCAAACAAAAAAAAAAAAAAAAAAAAACATTGTACCATGTGTTCTTCTACTTCAGTTTAAATTATATACATACTTAAAAACTCAATTAATCTCAATTATAATGAATTCCGAGGATTTATTTACTGATTTAATGTTTTTAAAATTATTAATTAAAAAAGCAAAACATACAATAACAGTCAGCTGTTCGAAACAGTGATGGTCATTGTAAAGTTTCTCTTCGTACATGCTCTTGAAAAAGTACCAAAATAGGAGTAAAATTGTGTGTGTGTGAATTTGCATACATAATCTATATTGAAGCATGTTGCTCAATCATTATTATTAAAAACAAGTAAGAGTGCTATCTTATATACCCTTCACCTTTGTTGTGGATGCATAATTATATTATATACATACATACATATATGTGTATATTATATTGTTACGTTTTTACCTTTTAAAAACGGTGGTTTATTTCCTTTAAATAAACCGGACTCTTTTTAATTGCAAAATAAAAGCGTCAACGCCATCTGTTGATGAGTTTATTAGTTCTTTTTATGAAATTTTCAGAGGTTGGCTTGGATTTTTGCTCATATCTCCGTTATTTATGGACGGATTTTGCTGATTTTTAACAGCAAACTTCTCGAAAGCATGTCTGACAGAATTATTGAAGATTTGGATCCCAAAGATGTCTGGGGACTTTAGAAAATTGATTTCAATAGACAGAAAGACGGGCATGGCTTAATAGACTAGGCTATCTATAAGGATCCAGAATATATACTTTATAGGGTATATTCTATTTTATACAGGTTAAGATATTTCGTCAACGTGATATTAATATTCAGCATTTGCATCGATTTCAAATAACAAAATGGGATAAGCTTTGTTACAGTTTCGTTACAGTACAGTCAGTGTTGCCAAGTGTAGGGATTTTTCAGAGGATTTTGCCAGGGGCCAAATTACCGCATTCGTGTCGAAAAATGATTTTGATATCGAAATTATGATAAAATGTACTAAATTTCTTGCTCAATATCGAATGCCATAATCTCAAATAAGAAAATTACGATAAATTTTACTCTATATCGAATGCGGTAATTTGGCCCCAGATTTTTTTTTTTTATTTCCACATGTAGGGAAAACAGGACAGGTTTTGTGTGTTTGGACATTTTGTAGGGATTTTTATAATTATCAATTAAAAAAAAATTAATTTACATCAACTAGCTTACAAATCTGTCAAACAAAAAAATCTAGGATGAAGAAAGCGATTTTTCTCAGTGTAACATAATAATCTATCTACATATAGAATCGCTAATGACTGATGTAATTGTACGATGTCCTCATATTTCATTACCAATACTAGATGTTTATGTAGGAAGCTAATGCGAAGAGTTACCAAAATCAAGTTCCTGCCAGATAAAATCTGACTGTCTGCAATTTTATATAACTGCCCTCGAAGAAACTCAACGTAGACTGCCTTTGAAAGATAAATCAATTTTTAAAGAAATGGAATTTCTCAACCCCGAATTAGCCATTGGTGGTAATAATAAAAATGCGTTTCAATTCAAATTAATATTCTAAAAGTACAAAATATATTTATGTTAATCTTCTAACCCAAGATGGTTAACATTAGAGTATAATTTTTCCGGCTATGTGAAAAAATCGCTGTCCAAATTAGATATTGATATATTTTGGTCAAATATATGTAAAATTACAAATTTTAACAATAGTTCAGTATTTCCCAATTTTGCAAAAATTATTAAGATCGTATTAAGTCTGCCACATGCAAATGCGGGTGCCGAAAGGGATTTTTCTATAATTACCGGCGTACGTACAAAAGAGAGAAACAAACTAAGCCATGAAGTTTTAAATTCCATATCGATGGTCACAAGTAGAAAAGCCCTAACTCGTATTTTGTACGAAATTAAGTTTTTCAGTTATTCCTATACATTTCACGCACATACACCAAGTCACAAAAATTTATTGCAATAGTGTAAAAAATAACGCTTTTCAAAGCAGTTGCACAAAAAAAGTTACATGTTGAATATTACAGTTTCTATTATGTTTTTACCTTCTCCTGTAAAGTTACAATTACTTGAGTTAGGGTCTTTCTACTTGTGACCATCGATATGCATTATAAGATCTCATTTGCAAGCTAATTTGATTAAATGCATAAATTTTAGATGTACACCTAGCCACTTCAAAAAATTTAATTATGAGGATCTTTATAACTAAACACATTAAATTATTGTATATCTTTATATGTACGTACATATTATGTACGAGTATATTTTCAACTAAATGAATTTTTTATACACCTAGTCACTTCAAACAAATTAATTAGTACAAAAAACGTTTTAAAATAATTTGTTTGTGCAATATTTAAAAGAAAAATGTCGTAGGGAAAAATGTGGGGAACTATTTTTTTTGATTGTAGGAAAAAAAGCGATTTTTATATACTATAGTAGGGATTTTACAAAAAATCTGCCGGCAACACTGGGTGCTCTTTTAAAAATTTTCATTCAGTCGTTGCTGAGCAAGTTATTGTTATTGTTTTCCCAGAAATTTATTAAGCACTGTTGTTGCTTCTTAAAGTCTTAAAATAACTGTTCTAAAATTATGTTTATACCCTACACCACCATAGTGGGGATGCTGATGGTTGCAATGTCCATAAATATTTGTCCAACACCATCCTTAAAGTATACCGATTTTTTTTTTCACCTTTATTTCTTTATTGAATCTTCATATACTGAAATTACAATAAGTATTCAAATCTTAATACTAAACAGAAAATAATAAGCCCAGCCAGTGCTAGACAAAAAATTTTATGATACTAAAAAAATTTCACATCAACTGATCCAGTCATCTATTTTGCGCTTGAGTTAAAGCAACCGATTGTGGACACTAAAGTTAAGGATGTCTCGTGCAAGTGGGTTTGGATGGTGTTCAGGTTTGCTGACATATTTTGAGGCGTATTTTGTAAGTTCGACTTTCACCAAAGGAATGCCTAGATCTTTGTGAATTCTAAAAATTTTAACGTACCATGGAGCTGCAGTAATTATCCGTAGAATTTTATTTTGACACCTTTGAATTTTTTCAATGTTTGATGCTGAGGCCGTACCCCATAATTGAATTCCATAGCACCAGATTGGCTTTAGTATTGCATTGTACAACAAAAGTTTGCAATCCAATTTCAATGTAGAGTTTCTGCCGATTAGCCAATTAAGTTGCACTGCTTTTAATCTCATTTGTGTAAGTTTCGCTTCAATATGAGACTTCCAAGTTAAACGGCGGTCGAGGTGAATGCCGAGGTATTTGACGTCATTGTGTTGCGGGATAATTTGATTATTTATTCTGATGATCGAGCAAGTTTCTTTTCGCAATGTGAAAGTGATATAAATACATTTCTGTTCATTTACCCTGATTTTCCAAAGTTCTAGCCAATTCTCTAGTTTATAAACATAATTCTGCAAATTCTGTGATGCAACTTGGTGGTCCTGATGGACGCTGATAAAGGCTGTATCGTCTGCAAAAGTTGACGTGTGGAATTTGGGGTCTGACGGCATGTCGGAGGCATAAATCAAATATAAAGTAGGACCCAGTATGCTACCCTGTGGCACACCTGATTCAATTGGCTGAGCGGTACTTAAAAAATTGCCTTCTTTGATTTTAAATTTGCGACCGTATAAATAACTTTCCATGAGTTTATGGGTGTTAGCAGGCAGAGTTAATTTTATTTTGTGCATTAAACCGTCATGCCAAACTTTGTCGAACGCTTGGGTCACATCAATAAAAAGGGCGGAGCAGTATTTTTTGTCTTCAAACGACCCACTTATCACATTTACCAATCTGTGTGTTTGTTGATGGTGCTGTGTTTAGCTCTGAAGCCGAATTGATGATTAGGAATACATCCAGTGTCATTCAGAATTGGAGTCAACTTAGTCATTAACAATTTTTCGAACAGTTTAGAAATTGTCGGTAGTAGGCTAATTGGCCTATATGACTCTACTTTGGTAGGGTCCTTCCCTGGCTTAGAAATCATGGTAATCATAGATACCTTCCAATCTGCAGGATAGTGTTCTAGGCGTAAAATAGCATTGAAAATAAAGAGGATAATTCTTCTAGCTACACGAGGTAACTCCACAAGTATTTTGTTGCTGATTTTATCCATACCCGGAGTCTTTCTAAGGTTTAGAGTACCAATAGAGTTTTGGACATCACGAACGTTTAGTCTTAGAGGTACAGGAGGTCTTATAATAAGTGGTGGCAAATCAGATTCTTTATTATTTGAATTGTTTATAGTAAACACATTTCTCAAATGGTTAGCAAATAATGTCCCATTCTCGGAATCATTTCTAGCCCAGTCACCAGTCGGATTTCGCAAAGGAGGTTTTCCTCTCACTGGTCTCTTTAAACCTCTTGCCGCCCTCCATAACGAGTAGTCAGATTGTGGGGTACTATCAAGACCTTCCAAGTAAGATCTAAGTGAGGCCGTTCTTTAGAATGTCTTAGTATATCTCTGCATACCCGTAGCCTAGCTTTCAGTTCAGGAGACCTGTGAATTTGCCACTCTCTTCTCATTCTTCTTTTTTCTCATAGGATATGTTCGAGTTCAGAGAAATAAGTTCTGTTTGTCTACATTCAACGTGATAAGTGGAAGCGTGATGCACAGCTCTTCGTATGTCCTCGGTAAAGTTGCCTATCGACTCATCAATATCGTTGGTAGTTCTCAACACAACATTTTCCGTGCAATGAGAACTTAAATACTTTTTGTATTTTATCCAACTTACTCGGGTCTTAGTCATGTTCATAAATGGAGAACCACACACTTGAGGGAAATGCATTGAAATGATAGTAGGAGAGTGATCTGAGGACAAGTCCAGTGAAGGATCCACTTGCATCCATTCTACAGGGATATTTTTCAGTACCCCAAAGTCAATAACATCGGGAATCTTCCGTCGGTCCGTCGGCCAGTAGGTGGGATGCCCGCTTGAGAGTACATCTAATCCCATTTTGGCAATGGTGTTGAAGAGTTCACGACCCTTCGGGGTCACCAGACGTGAACCCCAAAAAGTGTGTTTGGCGTTAAAGTCCCCAGCAACTAAAAATCTAGCTCCAAGGGAATTGAAGAAGCTGTAGTATTGGTGTTCTTATATTGAAAATCGAGGCGGCGAATAAATTGATGATAAAACAAAATTGTACTGACAGAATTCAATACAAATGTTTGTTGCTTGTAGGTAATCCTCACATATGTTGTTCATTAAATAATGTTTTATTCTGTTCTTTATAAGAATTGCCGATCCTCCACATGCTCTTCCGCGGGGATCTTTAGTATCATACAACACGTAGCCATTAATTTTGAAGTACGCTGTCGCCGTCAAGTGAGTTTCAGCAATCATCATGATATCAATCTGCTTATCCAGTTCGTTTTTATGTTGGCGGAGGCCGTTTGCATTCCAAAAACAAATTTTTAAACAAATCATTTCCTTAAAATGGCTTGTAAGATAGTGGTGGATAGTGAATTTTTAGCATTTCCTGCATCATGGATGTCATAGTGGTCGTAAAGGCGTTCATAGTTTGGACAAGTGTCTGCAATGTAGTCTCTAGAGTGTTAATATTAGGCTCGTAATATTGTGATTTAGGTTCCTGCTCCAAACCTGGCATATTAGATTTAACCACGTTTGCGTAAGAAACTTGTCTAGAACTAGGCGCGTTTACATGACTAGTGGACCGTAACAATTGAGGGAAATTGTTACTCGAAGCAAAATTAGGCTGATGAGGACGATCAGGTAATACTGACGTCTTGTTGGTTCTTATGCCTTTCAAATGAGTGTAAATTGGACAACCTCTATAATTTGCGGTAGATTACCTCCGCAGTTACTGCATTTTTTGATTTTTGAGTCAGGTTTCGACTTATCGCATTAAGCAGTTGCACGCAACACAAACTGTCGGCAATTTACAATACACTTTGGTATGACCAAATTCTTGACAGTTAAGACACTGAACGGGTCCCTGACGCTTATGCGGTTCTTCCACGGTGATTCTACGATACAGAAGGTAAATCATATTGTAGATGGGATGGGACTCGTTTTTCTTTAATACGACATCCCCAGGTTCCAATTCCACCCTGAACATAGGCTGTGGAATCTGTTCACGGTTTCTAATATTCGTTATTCTCTTAATTTTGAAGCCTTTTTCCATTAAGCTAGTCTTTATCTCGGCAGGATCAACATCTGGGTCTATACCCTTTAGAACGACTTGGAGTCCTTTTGCGCTTTTCAGCTGGTAGGTATAGAAATCCCTACTCTCCCTCTCCAACTGGTTGGACAATTTACGAAAATCATCCTCCTTTTTCACTTGTATTTTGGTTTCGCTGATATTTCCTTGTTTAATTGATGTTACGCTAAACATATTTTCACCTATTACCGAAACAAATCCTTGTACCAATTTACTTGGAAGATTTAACAATGTTTGTACAACCGCCCGTCTAGCTGGCTGTCCATGTAAATCTTGTGCGCAGAGTACAGGTCGCAATATTAAAGATAATTCGATAAAATTTGGTGCATATTTTTTCGGACGGGCGAGATTGAAACTAGTGGAAATCGGTCCATTATTTCACCTAGATCCCATACAAATGTCATCCCGAAATAAAGGTTTATTGTTCATAAAGTTTTGATTTATGCACGTATCCCAAAAAATTTCTCCAGAAATAAGTTGTACATGAAGCCTAATCTCATAAGCAAATTTTGTGCAGATCGGTCCATAATTGACCTTAGCTGCCATATAAGATGGCCATCGAAAAACACTTATATAAATCTTTAACAATTGTTTACATCGAGATAAAAGTTAACACAAAGAATATTTCTATCATGTCACTCACTACCTTTTATTTTGAAGATCGGTCATAGGTCATAGCTCCCATAAAGAGGCCATTTTTAAAAATCTGTAGGGTATTATTGGCCAGGCTTGACCGACTATACTTTCTTACTTGTTTTAAACAAAAACGAGTAAGTTTTATGTTCAGACACATATCTTAACTTTTGCTAACACTTAAACTTTCATATAACATTTGAAAAATATATATAAAAATGTCGTAGGTGTTGTACAAAATATTTATATATAAATTACCAACAACATTTGTACAACTATTGTAAATTCATATGACGTACAACTCCAGCGACACTACAACGTCACTTGTGAATTGACCAATTGAAAATTATTTCATATGCTTCTTTCTTTCTTTATTACTACATATTTGTTTAATTCTGCATGAGTTTTGAGTCAACTTGATTTGTAACTAGCTAGCCAATAAAAATCCGACACCGTAATGTTATGACAATCTTGTAGGATTTTTCATTATATTTTTTTTTATTTACTACGATGATTGCAACCGTTGTACTAGTGTTAATATTTAAAGCTTAATTAACTCACCTTTAATACAATATTTAATCCAAATACTTTAAAACACCATGCGACAGTAGTTTTTGCACTTAAACTATGCAAACAATGTGTACTTGAAAATAGTTTTTCTGGTTAAGACATTTTCTTCGTTTGAAATGACTTGAAAGTTGAGAGGATTTATGTTATAATTTAACCCCCTTATTCAAAAACGATTATTAAATTTAACAAACGTTTATTATGACAGATTTGCATATAAAAATTTGCTTAATAAACGTTTGTTAAATTTAATAATCGTTTTTGAATAAGGAGGTAAATATTTAAGATCATTATTGTATGTATTTTTTTTTGTAACTAATCATAATCAAATGAGAAATATTGAAATTAATTAGTTACTTGGCAAATAAAATAGCAGACATTGTAAAAACAGCTAATCAGGAGATTATACTCAGATAGTTACCAAGAAATTAGTCTACATCATTAAGATTTTACATTACGAATAAATGAGAAATAATTTCAGCTCAACATATGAACGTTACTAGACGACATAAGCAAACTTGTATCAATGACTATTATTATGACAAAAACCAAACTTTTATATAATATTTATTTTGATTTGATATAAAGAAATACTTGGAAATGGAAATTCCTTGATTGTCTAGACTATGTCATTAGTATTGCTACGTACTTACACTGTTGTGTACAAAATTAAACATACACTGCAAATGTACATTAGAGCTTCCCTTAAAAAATAGAGTTAGTTTGAAGCGACCTTATTTTGTTCATTAGCAATCGGTAAAAGTTGTTTTTTTTAATTTAAAATTATCATCTTTTAGCATTAGAAGTCAATTTTATCTTCTGGAAAAATAAGCTTTAAGCGTTCCACGTCAAGGCTCATTTTTTGCATTGCAATCCACTTTTTTGTATGCAAAAGTATATTTCTCAATGAAGTTCTGATAAAATATGCCAAAACTAGTTAAAAATTATCAAAAAAGTATCGTTGCTTAACAATTTTTCCCAATTGACCTCAAATTTTACAACAGCTATTTTACAGTTAGCTACCGAAATACAAAACTCGTACCATAAGAACCATCCAAACCAAGCAAATATTTTAAGAGCAGATCTAATGTACAAAGCGTGCGTATTTATCTTGGAGAAATTATAGTTAATATTGAGAAGGATGCTTCACGTGTATACGAGTATGTGCGTGTAAATGTGTAAGGATGTACTATTATCCTTACTAATGTACTTGAAAAATATTGAATTACATACATAATTAAATTAATAGAGATTTGTTTGTTATTTCTTGGAATCTTAACAATTTTAAGCATTTTAAAATGCTTTAACATAAAAGTTAACTCAAAAAGAAGAACAAAAAAATATACACAAAATGTATACGAGTACATTTGGAATAACGAAACCGCTTTAGAATTTGATTTGATCGAATTTGAGAGCGTTGGTACATAATCTGATGATCTGGTTGCTTGGCTACCTTAAAAAATTGACCTTGAACAATGATATTTGGTAGTTGTGGTCTCACCATTGCTTTTTGAGTAAATCTTCCAGGTTCTTTTCACATAACAGGGAGAATTGACAAAATGTAAATACTGTTCTTTATGCAATTTCATGCAGCCACATGCCCATGTGTGACTTTCGAATTATTAGAACTGTAAAAAAATTCTTAAAATTATTGTTTGTTAGATGGAATTTAAGAAAATGATCTTCGATGTGGTTTATTAATAAATTCCCATGTTTCTAAAACAACAGAAAGTAAATATCAGTTTTCCACTTTAATATTTCACTACATCTGAATTAAAGAACTCGTTCTGCTTTAATGTATGGTTGGTTATGGACTTGTTGGCATACACTTCAAATAATGCCTAAAAGAGAACGAACGAAACGTTATAGTACAGGAACGAAAAATGATCATGCAGTTACGCAGGTAGAAATAACTCTGTTATCATGTTACGCTATAGGCTAACTCCAATGATGCATCCAGCCTAAAATCCGCATCAAACAGTTATACGTTGTGCATGCATTTGGGATGCCTGAACATCCAAAACGTTAATTTAAACGATTAACTCTGTCATAGGTGCCACATTAATAAACAAAAAAGATGCACAAACATATGTTTTTGCTAATGAAAACAACATACATATTTTGATTGCAATTAGTTGACATTGTACTCACCTTAATACTTTTATTCATTGTATTTTGTTGTTATATGTGAATGCAATAAATTGTATAAACTGTACAAACAATTAAAATATGTAAAACGTCTGTCCTTTAAATTATAATTTGTGCTTTAAATCAATGAAGCCTACATTGTTGTTTTCTTATCAGCTGTATTAGAAAATACAACTCTGATCGCATAGAAACTATCTTTTTATGAAAATTTTTAAAAACCTTTGCAAGTCGGACAGACTTGTCAAAAAAATCTGTTATTTAGTTAAATTTTTAGGCCACACTATCATACTTTATGAATACACAAGATTTTTTTGACATATCGTACGACTAAATAGGATAGTCAGTAGACACCTTTAGGAAGACTTTTTTTGATGGTGATATTTTTTATAAAAAAAATGTAGAACTGAACACTTGTAGGTACATTTACTACGCTCCTTTAAAAATACATACGTTTAAAACATTAAATGCTAAACTCATATTTTGCTTTCTAATACACATCGTTCAGCTCTTATACATATATGAGTTTTGATTCTATTGGACGTAAAAAGTAGCTATGCTTCTACATACGTGAACAAAATGTTATGTTCTTTTTTTTTAATTTTTGTCTGTCTTTTTGTTTATCTAATTCAAGGAAAAAAAACAGAAGTTAATATTCAATAATTTTTTTCATGAAAAATCTAAAATGTTTCGTTCAACGTTATGATTAGCTAAAACAAAACTAAATGCGTCGTCCAAAAAATCTGAACGCAAAATCGTAAAAATATTTTGGACAATTTTTGTATTTCTTCAAAATATTCGCATTTGTTAACAAATAAGAAATGGACCGATTTCCACCAGTTTCAATCCCATCCATCCTTGGGCCGAAAAAATACAACGTACCAAATTTTATCGAAATATCTTTAAAATTGCGACCTGTACTCTGCGCACATGCTTTACATGGACAACCAGCCAGCCAGACGGACGGAAGGACGGACGGACATCGTTAATTCTATTCAGGGAGTGATTCTGAGTCGATCGGTATACTTTAAAGTGGGTGTTGGACCAATATATCTGGGCGTTACAAACATCAGCATAAATCCAATATTCCCTCCCCACTATGATGGTGTAGGGTATAAAAGCAAAGTCATTCATATTGTACGTGCAAATGTACAAACATTGTTAATATAATTTAATTTAAAATTTCTTTCGCCGGAGTTGAAAGGTAAGTTATTTGTATAAAAAGTTTTTAATTTTTATTTAATTCACTAAACGCATCTGGGGGTTACTCTCCATAGCGATGCGAAAGCAAATTCGATGCGTAAGAGTATCAATTTGTACGCTTATCGCATCGAATTTGCTTTCGCATCGCAATAGAGAGTAATCCCCCTGTAAAATACCATACTCCCGTTTAGTAGTAAAGATATTGAACGCGCATAGGTTAGTTTTGAACACGCGTTTAGTAATGCATATTAAAATTGAACGCACATAGTATTTATATTTCTGAACAATCGTTTGCTTTTTCACAAACTGAACTATATATATATCAAAAAACTGATTTGGTTTTCTACTACAAGTCTTTACGGTACAGAAAACTAAACAAATATATATATTTATAATTATAGTTTTCATCTATGAGATAAGTTCCGTTTTTTAAATTTATTTACATTTAAATAACAAAGATTATTAGCTATATATGTATGTACATAGGAGGACATACTAAATCTTAAACATATGTATGAATGTTGGTATGTTTGCGATACATTTAAGGCTTAAAGTATTTACTTACAAAAAGAATCAGAAAGCAAAAATTTCAATATAATAAGATTTGTTTAATATTAAATACAACTCTTGCACATAATACCAGAACAAAATAAAGAAGCTGTTTCAGATTTTCATAGTTTTAGATAATACTCATGCATACCTACAAGCAAAAACATAAAAAAAAATACAAACATTAGAAACATAGATTAAGTAGTACAATGTATTAAAAAATAGAAAGACAAAACAATATATAACACCAACAAAATATTTTGTTCTGTTGTTGCTGGAGATGTGCAATTGTAATGTAAAGTGTTTGTTTTTATTGTTTTTTGCATGAGTTGCGTTTAGTATTTAATCCTGTTTAAAATAAACAAAATGAAAACAAAATTGAAAGCGGCAAGAAAGAAGTTGAGGAATGAAAAAACGTACGAGATTGAGATGAAGAAAAGAAAAACAACAGCAAAC
Organism: Bellardia pandia; assembly: GCA_916048285.2. Lineage (NCBI taxonomy): Eukaryota > Metazoa > Arthropoda > Insecta > Diptera > Calliphoridae > Bellardia > Bellardia pandia. Next base: position 70,601,584 of record OU696533.1, read on the forward strand.
AATAAAAGCAATATGTATAAGAAACACCGTAATGTATGCTAGAAAATATTAAGAAATCCTTAAGCAAAGAATGCTACACTTTTAAGACAAGCAGGAACAACAAAAATGACAAAAACGAACTTAAAAATAAACTAGAGAAAAGGAAACATAATGGAGAATGTGTAATGATGTTTTCATGTTGTTGCTGTTGTTGGTTTTGTTAATGCTCCAATATTTAGTTGTTGCATGGCACTCTTAAGACAAAGAACAAAACATAAACACTGGTACGAGTAAATTTGTTGCTTGCACTTCAGATTTTGCATTTATTCCTTAAGTTTTTCTTATTATTCCTATTTGGGTTCTGCTCAAACAAAAAAGCTTGTTTGTTCTTTTTTAAAAGCCTTATTGAAGACTGGAATCGCAAAGAGGAAACAGCCAACAAGAAACGCTCTATGAAATACAAGTTTAGTTTAATCCACAAAAATGTTTTTTTTTTCTAGAATAAATTCAACTGAAATAAAGGAAGAAATGCGAAAGTAAGACATACACATTTCTTAAAAGTTCTGATACATTTTTATGCAAAAATAATGAAAAATTAGAATGTGTTTAAAATATTTGATGTGTTAACGATATGCTTTAAAAAAAACTAAAAACCTCATTAAAATTTAAAAAAAGAGATTGTCATTTCATGTCGACATTAAATATGAAAATATTTCATTTAGAAAACATGAAAAGGACATTAACTGTCAGTTGATGGCCAGAGAAGACTGACAAAACCAAGAACATTTTAAATATATAAACCAAAATAATAGCTTACATAAAAATCGAATATTTTCTTCAGTCTTTTCATCTTTAAAGCTAAATTTTATTTTCTCTTTTCAACAATTAAATATATGCATTACTAAAACAACATCCTATTCACTTTAGTTGATTTGGGACATTATTTTTTCTCTGTTTGGATTTTATGTTTTAGATTTGAATATTTAATTTTTATACACATAAAACACATAAAAATGTTGCTGTTGTGAAAATAGTTTTTATTTCACAAATAAAAAAGTTCGTAAATAAAAAACGAAATATTTATAAGGTCGTAAAATACGTTCAGATGAATTTCGAATATTTATTATTATTAAGACAACTAAAGCTTACATATATTGGTTTCATTACCAACAATAGCTTACCCCCTTTTAACGACTATGTACTTATTACGTTAATTACACAAAACATAAAATTATGATTAGGGTTTGAAACGAATGTGTGCACGTACGTACAAGTGTAATAAAATGTATATATTTTTGTATTAACTACATACTCGTACATATGAGTCATTCCATGTCAAACGGTACGGATTTTTTACATCACTAACTTGGATTGCTTCGGCAGTTTGTGTATGCATTCTTCTCTTAAAAATATTTTATACGTGTTTCAAGAAAAAAATATAAAATTTTTTTTTTCAAATGTTATGACCAATTGAACTTTGGTGAAATGGCGATTTTTTCAAAGAGGTGTGTTCATTCAATCGCATGTAACTCCTGAAATACTAGACCAATTTTAATGTGCTGTACCTTGTTTTGAAGGTAATTTCAACTTCTTCTAAAATACCAAAGCGGTATGACATATCCCCATAGCATTTTTTTAAGTTTGTATCATTTTCATCCTTTTATTTCGATTTTCAAACTGATTACATCTTTTTTTTTTTTTTTAAATTTTGAGGGTGTGTTCCTATAGGTCTTTTTTACAGACTGTGTGAGTTTTGAAGTGGTGAAATAATGCGTTCTATTTTTAATGATTTTTTTTTTACCTCATACCTTTTGCACGAGCAACAAAAATTTCTGTGAATATAGAAAAAAATATATTTTTCAATAGTTTATTAACACAAGATACAAACAACAACAAAAAACAAAGAAAACGTAGTTCAGTAATGTGTAATATTTACAGTAAAAAAGAAAACAAAAAAAAAAAATAGAGTAAAGAAATAAATGTTATGCGTTGTATCGTCTTAATACAGTACTGCTCAGAAGATGATGTTGTCTGAACTTTAACTTTTTTATCGGGTTGTGGAATGAATGTGTTGTAGCCAAGAGTTTCAGAAATTATTTTCGCTTTGTCAAAGCGCTCCTTTAGGTGTTTCGCCCTATCTTCATATTAATAGTTATTAAAGAACTCCGTATGAATATTCTTGACGTTTTTATTCACCCAATCATAAAATTTGACGGCACTATTACGTCGCAAAAAAATGCCATTCCGCTGGTATTCCAAAATCATCTACGTGGAACGTCAGGTTTAAAAAGTTTTTCTTGTTTTTGTATTGTGCGCTTGCACCATCAGAAAAGTAAAAAATTTTGCTTAAAGGTCCTAATATTTTCTTTAAAAATCGTACAAGCCCCTCTTGGAAACATGGCTATTGTATCATGTTTCAGACATTCGAATATTGCAACGTAATTACAACAAACCTCTTGATCGTCTTTTTTATAATATATTGCGAATGGATGGATTGTAACCTGGTCGTTATTCCAGTGAGCGCCCTGAATTGAGTCCTGAATCACAAAGGCATAGTTCTCTGAAAAATCACATACAACGATACATTCTCCAGGCTGCAAATTTGCCTTTCTTTCATTAAAATATTTACTCTGCTGTTTTGCTACATATGAGTTTGTCAACAAGCGACGCAGTTTTTCCGAAAGCTTTTCAATGAATTCATCTGTAGTAGACTGAAAGCTTTCGAGGGAACTTATATCGACTGTCACCCACTGTTTGTAAGAAATCGTGTCCACCATATGGTTATCGAAAACATCCTTTAGTTGCTCTGCAAGAAATTCACTCCCAGGACACGTATCACATTTTAGGTAGTAGCAATTAGTTGTTGGAGGATTGCAAATTATGCTATATAGAATATCTTTATAACTAGTAATACCCAATGTATCTCTGGTGAGCATTGCGAGTCCTGCACCATCAAACCTGACGTTCCACGTAGATGATTTTGGAATACCAGCGGATTGGCATTTTTTTGCGACGTCTCATGGCAAAGGGCCCTGCCATGGTCTGGGAGGAACAGTCAAAAGATTAGCAGCACGTGCAAGCTTGTCCAGCCTCATAAATCCCATTAATAGTGCCGTCAAATTTTATGATTGGGTGAATAAAAACGTCAAGAATATTCATACGGAGTTCTTTAATAACTATTAATATGAAGATAAGGCGAAACACCTAAAGGAGCGCTTTGACAAAGCGAAAATAATTTCTGAAACTCTTGGCTACCACACATTCATTCCACAACCCGATAAAAAAATTAAAGTTCAGACAACATCATCTTCTGAGCAGTACTGTATTAAGACGGTATACAACGCATAACATTTATTTCTTTACTCTATTTTTTTTTTGTTTTCTTTTTTACTGTAAATATTACACATTACTGAACTACGTTTTCTTTGTTTTTTGTTGTTGTTTGTATCTTGTGTTAATAAACTATCGAAAAATATATTTTTTTCTATATTCACAGAAATTTTTGTTGCTCGTGCAAAAGGTATGAGGTAAAAAAAATCATTAAAAATAGAACGCATTATTTCACCACTTCAAAACTCACACAGTCTGTAAAAAAGACCTATAGGAACACACCCTCAAAATTTAAAAAAAAAAAAAAGATGTAATCAGTTTGAAAATCGAAATAAAAGGATGAAAATGATACAAACTTAAAAAAATGCTATGGGGATATGTCATACCGCTTTGGTATTTTAGAAGAAGTTGAAATTACCTTCAAAACAAGGTACAGCACATTAAAATTGGTCTAGTATTTCAGGAGTTACATGCGATTGAATGAACACACCTCTTTGAAAAAATCGCCATTTCACCAAAGTTCAATTGGTCATAACTTTTGAAAAACAATTTTCATATTTTTTTTTCTCATCGGGGATGAAGTAGAATTTGTAGAGGACTAAATCTGCAAATTTCCATGCAAATCGGAATCATTGCGTTAAATTTTTTCCCAAATTCGTACCGTTTGACATGGAATGACTCATATGTATGTATTTGCGATATTAAGAGCAAGGGTAAGGTGATATATAAAATGAATATGTTTTGTATCAGTGTTGTCAAGTTTGAAATTTCAAAACGCACCAAAATGAAGAAAAAAAGCGCAATTTAAAAAAATGCATCATGCTTAGCATTTATAATTTATTTAAAGTGTTTATTGAATTAAAAGTATAAAATTTTATAAATTTAAAAATATAACAATAAAACAGTCTTCTACACTTTAGTGTTTTTAGAAACAAAATTAAACTTCAGGAAAATAAAACATATACTAAACAAATTTGTTTGTATTCCTTTTTACTATTTAATTATTTTTTTTTTAAATCATAATTTCTGTATAAAACTTTTCAAAAAGAGATCAACGACTAATAGTAAAAGTCATTTTTGAAATAAACAAACTAATAAATATAAAATAAGCACTTAACCACTTAAAATTTAACTCACAACATGCTGTTCGGAACTGAAGTAGTAATTGGTAAAAAGGGCTAATTTCAATACATATTTGGTACTTTTTTTTAATTATTTTTGTTTTCTATTTTAAGTACTTCAATTTCAATTTGTTTCAATAAAATTTGTTAGGGCTCCACTGGAACTCTAGCCCTGGTTGTTCGTCTACATTTATCATACATTCCTATTTAAAGTGCATTTAATGGGGTCCTTTTTCATCGTATAGATTTCCTGATAATGAATTAATAAAAAAACTGTAATTAAAAATTAGTAAAAATAAAGACTTTATCAAATTTTCGGAAAAATGAAAAAACGCATTGAAATCAAAAAAAAGTGCAGCGCGCACCAAAAAATTTACAAAAAGCACCAAAAATAGTGCGAAACGCAACAAGTTGCCAATGCTGGTTTTAATCATGTTATTAGGAAACTGTTGTTCTAGAGCTTAAGGACATTCCAAAAAAAGAAAAAAAAAAACAAATAACATATACATATAGATTACACTAGTAAAGAGTATCTCTTTGGTAAAAACATAATTACTTATGCTTAAAGTATTCTTAACTAAATATGAGTTGTATTGTTTTTTGCTATGGCACATTCGCATTTCTATGTGTATATTTGAGTCAGTGATTGAAAAAGGGTTTATGGATTTTGTAGCAACTATATAAATATAATTTTCTTTTTAGACCTCCACGGTACCATTTTTAATATTTGTTATATAATAATAAATTTTAAGCACAAACTTACTCTTCAAAGAATCATTATCTAACTTCTGGTGATATTATAAATGCTACAAAACTGGTATCTATTGAAAAATGCTATAAGATAAAGCGTTTGTTCACGATATGCAACTATTGTTCCAGGAAGAAAGAAATGCAATAAAGAAACTTAATAAAATGTTTCCTGTAAATTATCTGTATTTGGGATTTGTCTATATTTTGTGAGGGTGACTTCGTTGAACTTTATCTACATATGTATATGTATATTACTATAATTGATTTTGGGTTTTAATATTTTATGTTTTGTTCAGTTAGCCTTGATTTTCATATATTTCTAATTTGTCAAAAATATATAAAATTTTTCATAATTTGAAAATTTTCTTGAAACTGAGTCGGTCGCAAGAGCTCATAAAAATACATTTACTTTTGATTGTTTTGGATATTGGTGGTTGATCCCAAAGGTCTTATTTACAAATTTCGCCATCGAACTTTTATTCTAATTGAGGTAAGGTCATTATTTCTGTGATTTTTAAGATTTTGTTGTAAAATAGTGATTTTTTTTTATATATATAGTGTATTTAAATTTGAGATATTTGGTGTGAAAACAAACCCTATATAAAATCTTGAGCTTTGGAACGATTGTGTATACATATGTATACCAAGAGATTCAACATTCAATTCTGTGAGAATTCAAATCTACTTTTATAACAAAAGATTCAACATCAAACTTTGTGACCAACTATAAAATAGAGTCGAAATTTCGTGTGTCCATTAATCAGTTTAATCCAGTTAAGGTTAAATCTTTTCAAACTCAATTACAATTGTCTGTTAAGGTGACCAGGTCTTAATATTTAGACTAACGTGTTAATAATCTAATCTTAAAACTTTAATCACAAAATTCTAAATTTTTGCTTTTAAATTCTAAATTGTTAATATCTTTAATTCCTAATATTCCTAAATATCAAATTTTCTGAAATCTTTTAATTTTTTTTATTTGTTTTTGGTTAAATTCTATTGTAAAATCTAATTTATGTTTTAAATTTCAATATGTAGTTAAAATTGATATGGTCACCTAAGATAACTTTTATTAATATTTAAAAATACCCTAAAACTATACTACACTTAATAATTAAAACTAAGATTTGAAACATAAACAATACATATACAATAATGTGGATCGGTATTAGATAAAAATTTAATTATTTATATAATATATAATCCACAAATCACACTCATATATACATATATATATAAAAACATAATTCACACTCTCTTAAATTAATTGTGATTGAGCAAATTTAAATAATATTCGCAAACGTCTACTGTCATCCGGCGCCTGCTGACATCGTTGGACTTAAATAAATGTAAGTGTGTTATTATTTCCTATTGATTATTATTTTATCAGCCATATTCAAGAACACTCTCACAATTAATTATAAACAAATTTAAATATAAATTAATATAAAATGAACATATAATTCACTAAAATTTATATTCAATTTCAAATTGCAACAAGGGTTGTAATATTCTTTAAATTTTTTTTGTTTTATTATAAAAATATTATTGTTATTGTTCATATTATATTCATTTAAAATACTCTACATTCAATAAAATCGAACTGATTTTAATATATTTTAACATATAATCACATGTCATGATTATGACATCTTTGATGTTTTAAATATAAAATATTATTTAACTTACCGTGACCTATTATTATTTTTTTTGTATAATTGACATTTAGTATAATAAATATTAAAATTAAAACCTAATATTTTTAATATTAATAAACTTAATATATATATTAGAATGATTTAAGCATGAAATTTTGAAATTTTTGATTTACGAAAAGTGAAGTTAATGATATGGAGTATAAAGGGTAGATTAAGTTAGTTTTTTTTTTTTTTTTTTTTTTTTTTTTTTTTTTTTTTTTTTTGGGCTGACAGCCAATATTGATTTTTGTCAGCATGGAGGGAGGGTTTAGGCACAGTGTAGCAAGTTCCATCTTAAGCTACACTTCATTCATTTACCACTTCTAGTATACACTGTGAATTTCATTAAATTATATATGTATATATATTTGCTACCTAAAGTAAAATCTATGTAAATGATTCCGATAATTTTTTTTTTTATATGTACTTGGGAACAAATCATCCACCCCACCGACGAGCACGGCCGTAATATTAGGTAGCACCGTTCCCAAGAAAAAAAACACCGAATCATGGAATCGTTACAGAGATTTTTGGCGCCCAACGTGGGGCCTCAGTTATCGCAATTTAAAAAAAAAAAAAAAAAAATTTTGTGCAATTTCATCTAGAAGCTGAGGGCTCTGAATCCTTTGTGGGTAATGTTTTACAGTGTACATATTTTTTTTTTTTTTTGTATGTATTTAAATTTCTTTTGACTTTTTGTTTTCGTTATTTGTCGTCGTGGACTAATTGTTAATTGTATCTATGATCAACAATTCCCGGTCTGATAATTAATGAGCATGAAGTTTATCAGGGCTTGGGTTCGAACTTGAGAAGTTGTTCTGGTAGTTATCGGTTCAATACTCGTTTAACTCTTTCGTTCTGCTTATTCTGTTTCTATTTGTTTTCAATTTTTTTTTTCACTCTTACTCCACCAAAATTAATTTTCCTAGTTTGATTTTTCCGGATAAGTGGATTTAAAGTAAATGATTTTACAATCGATTATTTTCCTTTAACGGATAATCAATCCCTAAATTTCATTCTATAACTTATTTCTTTGTTTCGGAATTAACATTCTTTGACTTCAGTCGAAGATGTGCAACAATTATGAGTTATTCTCTGTCTCCTTATTATTTTCTTTATAGTTGTGGTATTTGATGATTTTTTATTTTGATTTTTCTTTGAACCTTTTAATTTTGTTTATTTTTTTTTTGTTTCTTTTCCCCTCTATACTCCTACCTAAATACTTCACTGAGTAGTAATTATACTGAATCTTGATATCGATTTTTCTGATAGAATTTTATTTATTGTAAACAATTTTGATACTTCGATAACCTTGACTTTACCTAATTTTTGACATAAATATCCTTAAGCACTTAACGAAAAGGAAAATGCCTCTGGTGCGAAGTACCGGAGATATCCCATCTCAGATAGAACAAGATATTGCCATAGATCAGGAAGCTGGTGGTGATACACAAATACCTGCTAATCAAATTAGAAGACCTGTGACTCGTTTACAAGCGCGTAGGGAAGCTGAACAGGAAAACATGGATGATAATGTTCATCGCATAGTTAATAGTTATTTAAGGGAATTTAGAAATGAAGTAGCCAATATGATTGCAGAAGGTTTCAAAGATTTATCTTTAGCCAATCTAAGATCAGTTGAACAGAACAGACAAGAGCACACCGATCAAATATCTCTGAACCGCACTGAACGCGAGAATCGAGAAGCTCGAAATGAAACCGTGAGAGGTCATGATGTTGGACGAAATCCTGAAATTCGTTATATCGACAGAAATTTTGATAGAAATTCGGAAAGGGTGTTGAATATAATCCGCAATTGGAAAGTTCGCTTTACTGGTAATTCTTCGGAAATTACAGTGGACGAATTCATCTATAGGATCAATACACTCACGAATGACAGTCTTAGAGGTGATTTTGGTCTACTCTGTGAACATGCTTATATTCTTTTCGAAGACAAAGCCTTGAAGTGGTATTGGCGATTTCATCGTAGCTGTGTTAATATGGATTGGGATGAATTATGTGACGCAATGAAACGACAATATAAAGATGACAAAACAGATTTTGATATTAGAGATGACATCTTAAGAAGAAAACAGAGACACAATGAGATCTTTGATGAGTTTTATGAAGCGATTATGGTTCTTTGTGATAAGCTTCGAACACCTTTATCAGAATATGAATTGTGCGAGACCATACAACGTAATTTGAGACCGGAGGTTAGACACGAAATTCTACATTTAGATATTACTAGAGTTTCCCATTTAAGACGTGCAGTTCGAAGACACGAGAAATTTATTAAGGATATGTCAGTTATAAATTTAAATAAACGTGGTTTTAATAAAACTCAGATTTCCGAAGTCATTATAGATGAGGACAAAACTTTGGAAGAAGATGATGAAATTTGTTTGATGTTAGGAAACAGTAAGTGTTGGAATTGTGACAAAGTAGGACACAGTTTCATAGATTGCCTAGAACCTAGGACTATATTTTGTTACGGTTGTGGGGCGAAAAATATTTTTAAACCTAAATGTCCCAATTGTTGTCAGAAGCGGGGAAACGGGTTGAGGGATGTCCGTACAAAGAAGGACGGGCATCCAAAACAAAATTATTAAATTCTATAATACCATATTCCGTACCTGAGAAGAACAATTCACCTGCTAAGTCCATCATTCCTGACGTGACAAACCAAGCTATTAAAGACAATATTCCACCTACTGTGAAAAAAGACAAAACATTGATTCATCCTTTGCAACGACCATACCACATTCGATTGGAGGAATATAATCGTATTAAAGATAGAATTTTTAATGAACCTTATATTAATCAGAAACCCAGCCGATCGTCCAGGAGATTACGTGAATTTTATAATAGGAGAAAGCGTTTCAGAAAATATTTTATATCATCTTTGATAAATAAGGAAAATGACAATAGACCATACATTAGTTTGAAGATTCGAGATAAAAATTATTTTGCTTTGCTTGATAGTGGCGCTAATATTAACGTTATTGGGGGAGAATTATGTTCGGAAATAGTTGAATTTGGAAATTTTAAACGTTCTATTGGTAACGTGAAAACCGCCGATGGACAACGTCAGCATTGTACCGGAACCGTTATTCTTGATATCGGTTATAATGGTCAAAATAAATCAGTTGAGTTTCTTTTAATTCCATCGATTACCCAAAATGTTACTTGTGGTATGAACTTTTGGGAAAAGTATGGAATCCAAATTGTCACAACGAACTCCATTAATGAAATTGTTACTGACGAGGATCTGAACAAAATTCCATTAACACTGTCACAGAAACAACAATTACAGAAAGTAATTGATTATTTTCCTAACTCCGAACGCGATGGTATAGGATGTACGACATTTTTGGAGCATAATATCGATTCTGGCAACGCAACCCCGATTAAACAAAGATATTATCCTATATCACCAGCGCGAGAAAAACTATTATGTGGCGAGATAGATCGGATGTTGACGTTAGGTGTTATCGAAGAGTGCCCTACATCACCTTGGTCATCACCTGGTGTATTAATTGTAAAACCTGGTAAGATACGTTTTTGTTTGGACAGTCGAAAATTGAATTCAGTGACGATAAAAGATGCATACCCGATTCCAAACATAGATGGACTTATTTCGAGACTTCCTCCGATTTATTATATTTCCAAAGTGGATTTAAAGGATGCATTTTGGCAGATTAAATTGGATGAAGCCTCGAGACCTAAAACCGCGTTCACAATACCTAATCGGCCTTTGTACCAATTTACAAGAATGCCGTTTGGATTGTGTAATGCACCACAAACAATGTGTAGATTGATGGATCAGGTCATTCCGTTTAATTTAAAAACAAACGTTTTCGTCTATCTTGATGACCTATTAATAATTTCGGAAGACTTTGAAGGACATCTAAAACATTTGCAAGAGGTAGCTATACAACTTCGAAGAGCAAATTTAACAATTAACATCAAGAAAACCAGTTTTTGTCTTCGTCAAGTCCAGTACTTGGGTTATATTGTTGGGGAAGGATCATTGAAAGTTGATCCCGGAAAAGTTAATGCCATTTCTCAATTTCCGGTGCCCAAAACAGTTCGACAACTCCGCCAGTTTCTCGGTATGGCCGGTTGGTACCGTTGATTTATCGATGATTACGCCACTGTAACATTTCCTATGACAGAACTGTTATCGAAGAAGAAAACTTTTATATGGACGGATGATGCTCAAAAGTCCTTCGAAACCATTAAGGAGAAGTTGACTTCAGCACCCATATTGGTACATGCGAACTTCAACAAGCCATTTATTGTCCAATGTGATGCCAGTACTGTTGGTATAGGTGCAGTTTTAGCCCAATTAGACGACAATGAAATCGAAAGGCCAATAGCTTTTATGTCTCAAAAGTTGAATAAAGCTCAGAGAAATTATTCAATTACGGAACTGGAGTGTTTGGCGGTAATTTTAGCTATTAGAAAATTTAGAGCGTATATTGAAGGTCATGAATTCAAAGTTATTACTGACCACGCCAGTCTCAAATGGCTTATGAGACAGAAGGATCTATCCGGACGATTGGCCAGATGGGCACTGAAATTGCAAGGATTCGACTTTACCATAGAACATCGAAAAGGTAAGGATAATGTTGTGCCGGATGCCTTGTCGCGCGCATTTGATGATGACACAACGGTAGCCGAAATAGAGTTACAAGTATTGCCGTCTATTGATTTAAATTCCAAAGCTTTTGACTCTCCAGAATATACTAGGTTGAGAAACGAATTTTTAAAATCTGAACTAGTCGATTATAAAGTGGTTGACAAATTTATCTATAAGAGGATTAATTTCACATTAGGAAACATGGACGAATCGAATAGTTGGAAACTATATGTACCAGAAGAACTTCGTCAAAAAGTGATTTTTGCATTACATGATGTACCAAATGCAGCTCATGGTGGCATTGCCAAAACTGTACATCGTGTTCGGAAATTTTTTTTCTGGCCTAAATTAGTCGCTGATGTAAAAGAATATGTTATGAATTGTTCCTTATGCAAAACCTCTAAAGCACCAACAAACACACTCAAACCAACTATGGGACAAATGATAGATACAGAAAGACCATTTCAACGTCTATATATTGATCTAATTGGACCTTTTCCACGTACTAGGAATGGCAATATAGGAATATTAATTATCTTAGACCATTTTACGAAATTTACATTTTTAAAACCGTTGAAGAAATTTGTAACAAAACCTATTCTTGAATATCTCAGAAACGAAATATTCACTTGTTTTGGTGTTCCTGAAATAATTATTTCTGACAATGGAAGTCAATTTAAATCTATCGATTTTAGGAAGCTAGTTGAAAAATTTGGGATTATTCATCAGTTCACCGCTGTTCACAGTCCTCAATCGAATGCTAGTGAGAGGGTAAATCGATCTATAAACGAGGCTTTGCGATCATATGTTCGAAACGATCAACGCAAATGGGATGAATATTTGCCAAGTGTTAACTGTGCAATCCGAAGTAGTATCCATCAAACAACAGGTCGGACTCCATACGAACTATTGTTCGGACAAACAATGATAACGCATGGGCAGGATTACCAAATTTTGCGCAATTTGAAACTTCTAGCGGAAACAGATACAGAATTGGAGAGACAAGACAATTTTACACTATTACGTGACTCCATTCGGAAGAAAATTAAGGAGGCTTATGACAAAAATGTAAAATCCTACAATTTAAGATCCCGAAAACGTGAGTTAAATATTGGCCAAATTGTGATACGTCGAAATTTTACACAAAGTTCATTAGTGAATAATTTTAATGCCAAACTTGCACCTACTGGTGTAAAGGCTGTGGTGAAAAGGCGGATTGGCAACGTGAACTATGAACTCGAGGATGTTGATGGCCACTATACTGGAATATACCATATAAAAGATATATGGATATGATTTCTCTTGTAATTTAAAAATTGCCACCTTTTTCAGATAAAATTCTGCAGCGAGCTTTGCATTTCATCTGTTTTGTGAGGGTGACTTCGTTGAACTTTATCTACATATGTATATGTATATTACTATAATTGATTTTGGGTTTTAATATTTTATGTTTTGTTCAGTTAGCCTTGATTTTCATATATTTCTAATTTGTCAAAAATATATAAAATTTTTCATAATTTGAAAATTTTCTTGAAACTGAGTCGGTCGCAAGAGCTCATAAAAATACATTTACTTTTGATTGTTTTGGATATTGGTGGTTGATCCCAAAGGTCTTATTTACAAATTTCGCCATCGAACTTTTATTCTAATTGAGGTAAGGTCATTATTTCTGTGATTTTTAAGATTTTGTTGTAAAATAGTGATTTTTTTTTATATATATAGTGTATTTAAATTTGAGATATTTGGTGTGAAAACAAACCCTATATAAAATCTTGAGCTTTGGAACGATTGTGTATACATATGTATACCAAGAGATTCAACATTCAATTCTGTGAGAATTCAAATCTACTTTTATAACAAAAGATTCAACATCAAACTTTGTGACCAACTATAAAATAGAGTCGAAATTTCGTGTGTCCATTAATCAGTTTAATCCAGTTAAGGTTAAATCTTTTCAAACTCAATTACAATTGTCTGTTAAGGTGACCAGGTCTTAATATTTAGACTAACGTGTTAATAATCTAATCTTAAAACTTTAATCACAAAATTCTAAATTTTTGCTTTTAAATTCTAAATTGTTAATATCTTTAATTCCTAATATTCCTAAATATCAAATTTTCTGAAATCTTTTAATTTTTTTTATTTGTTTTTGGTTAAATTCTATTGTAAAATCTAATTTATGTTTTAAATTTCAATATGTAGTTAAAATTGATATGGTCACCTAAGATAACTTTTATTAATATTTAAAAATACCCTAAAACTATACTACACTTAATAATTAAAACTAAGATTTGAAACATAAACAATACATATACAATAATGTGGATCGGTATTAGATAAAAATTTAATTATTTATATAATATATAATCCACAAATCACACTCATATATACATATATATATAAAAACATAATTCACACTCTCTTAAATTAATTGTGATTGAGCAAATTTAAATAATATTCGCAAACGTCTACTGTCATCCGGCGCCTGCTGACATCGTTGGACTTAAATAAATGTAAGTGTGTTATTATTTCCTATTGATTATTATTTTATCAGCCATATTCAAGAACACTCTCACAATTAATTATAAACAAATTTAAATATAAATGAATATAAAATGAACATATAATTCACTAAAATTTATATTCAATTTCAAATTGCAACAAGGGTTGTAATATTCTTTAAATTTTTTTTGTTTTATTATAAAAATATTATTGTTATTGTTCATATTATATTCATTTAAAATACTCTACATTCAATAAAATCGAACTGATTTTAATATATTTTAACATATAATCACATGTCATGATTATGACATCTTTGATGTTTTAAATATAAAATATTATTTAACTTACCGTGACCTATTATTATTTTTTTTGTATAATTGACATTTAGTATAATAAATATTAAAATTAAAACCTAATATTTTTAATATTAATAAACTTAATATATATATTAGAATGATTTAAGCATGAAATTTTGAAATTTTTGATTTACGAAAAGTGAAGTTAATGATATGGAGTATAAAGGGTAGATTAAGTTAGTTTTTTTTTTTTTTTTTTTTTTTTTTTTTTTTTTTTTTTTTTGGGCTGACAGCCAATATTGATTTTTGTCAGCATGGAGGGAGGGTTTAGGCACAGTGTAGCAAGTTCCATCTTTAGCTACACTTCATTCATTTACCACTTCTAGTATACACTGTGAATTTCATTAAATTATATATGTATATATATTTGCTACCTAAAGTAAAATCTATGTAAATGATTCCGATAATTTTTTTTTTTTTATATGTACTTGGGAACAAATCATCCACCCCACCGACGAGCACGGCCGTAATATTAGGTAGCACCGTTCCCAAGAAAAAAAAACACCGAATCCTGGAATCGTTACAATTTGTTTATATATATAGTTATAGGGCCACTTCTGAACCTTTAAGAATATTATTTGCGTTTATTATCACGATTATCTAAAATATTCTTATAGTTATATGAAGTATTGGATTATTTGCGAAAAGTTGACCTTGTTAAATATATATATATATATGTATATTAGGGCGGCCAAATTTTTTGTCGATTAGAGCCGCCCCCTTGGATGATTCTATGGACAATTCTAAGCAACTTTGGTGAAGGAACCATGGGTCTATCTCGATTTTCGAGTCTCCCACTTTTCAAAAAATTAATGACTTGAAAGCAAGAAAGACTTTCAAAAATAACTTATTCCGCTTTTCTTCCACTAAATTAATTTTTTTTACACATGTTCTCAGTGGTGATATTCGAAACAATTAACAACCGGTTCGCTTAAAAAAATTATATTTTTGCCAAATTTTGATAAAAATAGCGAAAATTTTAAAGTCGTATTCCAGTAGCAGACCACAAGCCTCTTGAAAGAAATGATATAAACTTTTGTTTAATAAAAAAATAGTTTTGATTTTGCAAAATAAAAGTAAAAAAAAATTGCTTTATTTTTTTCTCAAAAGATTGAAGAAAACGCTATCGAAAACATCATCATCCAAGAATCCAATGTATGACCAAAATAAAATCATTTGTTTGTACGTTTGGACAATGGACAACTGAACAATATTGTGTTTGTTGCCGAGACTAATCACCTTGATAAATACACATTATATAAAACCGTTAAAACAAAAAACATAATCACCCCAACAAATTTCATATGGAACCGGTCCGAACCAGCTGAATATCAGCACTGCATGATCTTATTTTTTAGGTTGAATTTCTGTTGAAAAAAATAAAATAAATATCAATTTTACCGAACATTTTTTCTCGGAAAATAGACGAAAAATATTACAAATATGCATGAAACGCCCTCTGGTGGTGTTCATAGGTAAAAATAAAGATTAAAAATGAATTTCTCGACCCCAAAAACCCCCCCATATACACATAAAAAAGATAATATAACGATGAATAAAAAATCGAATTGCGAATCAAAATGATGTTATAGGGAAAAATCATTTTTTGAAAAGTGGGAGACTCGAAAATCGAGATAGACCTATGGTTCCTTCACCAAAGTTGCTTAGAATTGTCCATAGAATCATCCTAGGGGGCGGCTCTAATCGATTTTTTCGGCTCCATATAAATTGGCCCGGCCTACTGTATATATATTCGTGCATCCTTCGATTGTATTTTTAAAATTACTATATTTATTATTTCAAGAATAGAAGAAATAAAAGGGTTAACTTCTAACGATTTTGAACTCCTGACTAACTACATTTTAAGCTTTAGTTTTTGGATTCAGGCTAAAAATCATTTAATGTGAATTAATATGTCAAAGGCTCTCATTGCTCGCTAATTCAACCAACAATTTCTTGTCCTAATAATCGTCGTATAGATGGATATTTAAAGATCAAATTAATATCAGGTCCAAAATGTTCATGAAATTTAATAAAATCTCTTTGGCACAAATAGTAACTTGAATGATATATTTATATATTTTATCTGAAATACCAAATTTTGATGCAGCAGTATTTTGAAATTGTTCCAAATTACTCGTGGTAGTACCAACTGTGTATTAAAAAAGTACAATTGTGCCATGTTTGCCAACATTTCGATTCGATACAAAATTTGTACGAACTTGAATAAATTGTACTGTGTAATTTATTTACGTAAATTTACTTTAATAAATGAGTACACTTTTTATCCCTTTTCATATTCAAGAAAATGTACTACTTTTGAAAATTAAACTCTGTAATACGAAAATGAGTGCCACGTCCACGTCCCCGTACTGTACCGTACTGTACTGTAAGCATGTTTTTGTGCTTATATCACATTTAAAACGTGCCGTACGTCAAACAAAAAATTTCCACTGTATTTGCTCTATACTTTTGTTAACTCATTTTCAATTTTTCCCTCCATTTTCAATAATAAATTTGTATAGTTTTTTTTTGTATTTTTGTTTTACTATTTATAAATTATATTTATTAAAATTTCAATTAATTTTTGCCGCCACAAAATATTTGTTATAAAAAACAGCTGATGTCAGATGGTTTGTCACTTGAAAATAGAACTCGTTCTAAATAAAAAATGTCATGTGTATTGCACACAGAGAAATAACACATGATACTGTTTGAAGGTGTTCAGACTATATGTACAAATTTGACATGCGAAAAAATGACAGTCCACATGACAAATACACATAATGTGAACACACCTTTAGTCTACATATAATAAATAAACAGTCAGCTGTGTGAAATAGTGATGGTCATTGTAAAGTTTCTTTTCGTACATGCTTGCTTAAAAAAAGTACCAAAATGACTTTAATAGGAGTAAAAATGTGTGTGCGTACATCTACATACATAATCTAAGCATTTTGATAGTTATTTATATTATCAATTTAATATATTTTACTATAATTTATTCAATATTTATTAAATTTTCAATATTTATAATACATAGTTATGGTATGTATGCATTTATTTTGTTATATTTATATTGTATATTTTTTTTATTATAAACATACGAGTACAAACATATTCATATATGCGATGTGTATTATATTAAATAGGGATGCTTAATTTCTACAAACATTATTATAAAAAAAAGTACCAAAAAATAGGGCGAATTTATCCTAATAAAATTTAACATACAAACAGCCCATCATTGCTGTATAAATGTCACGTAAGAAAGCTAGGAAATTCTATTTTATACAGGTTGAAACGTTCCGTCAACGCGATATTATTATTCGGCAAGCATTTGCACTGATTTCAAAGAACAGAACGGTATCAGCTGTTTCGTTACAGTACATGACGTGGAGGTGGACGTTCGGCAAATGCTACCTTTACAGCCTGTTTATGTAAAATGAATAACTAAACAAACGCCAAAAATAATTGAAATTGGAATCTTATTTTACTCGACAAGCCCTACAAGAAAAATAATATCCGATCCCAGGTTTTTTGGACTGTCGCATCAGTGTGATTGTGATAGTTTTTAAGAAATATGTTATTATTGTTTAATGAGGTTTAAGCATTACGCTCACTCATTTCACATTTATGGTCGAATTCTCAGTCAATAGTTAACCATTGGTAAACTAATATACTAACCGTTCTTTAACTAATACTTGTTATTCTTATGGCAAACTAAGCATTGCGAATAAAGAATCATTAGTTAAGCCTTTGTCATTAGCTAACTAAAGACTGTGAATTCGGCCATATTTAGTTTATGTTTTTTCGCAGTAATGCAAAAGCAAAGAAGTAAGAAAGTATAGTCGGTCGGTCGGTCGACCATATAACACCCTACACCCAGTATATCAATAAAAGATTTATGGTCCTTAAAATAATTTTCTGAAGTGGGCCTTATATGGGAACTACTACTAATAATGGACCGATCGTCATAAAATTCTACCATATTGTATGTATATATACAGAACATATTTGTGTTTAATATTATTTGGATATCAATATTTTTAAAAGATTTATGCTTTTTAGAGTGATTTTCGGAAATGGGCCTTATATGGGAGCTACGACTAATTATGAACCGATCTTCACAAAATTTATAGATGTGATTTAGCTTCATTTATTTATCATTTGTGGTGAAATTTGTTTATATACTTTCATAATTCAAATATTTATAATCGTTAAACCCCTATTTCGGGAGGATATTTGTATGGGGACCAGGTGAAATAATGGACCGATTTCCATCCGTCCTTGGGCCGAAAAAATATCACGCACCAATTTTTATCGAAATATCTTCAAAATTGCGACCTGTACTCTGCGTGCAAGCTTTACATGGACAGCCAGCAGACGCAGGAAGTGATTCTGAGTTGATCGGTATACTTTAAGGTTGGTGTTGGACCAACTATTGTGGTGAAGCGTATAAAAATATTGAATGTTTATGTAAATATGTAGTACATATTTAATAAATTGTGTGTTTCTTTAAAATTTAGCGTTCTATTTTTCTCCGCAATACGTCTGACTCTCATCACGGTCACGATCGAACTCTAATTTAACTTTATATTCCAGACTTTTTTACTCTACTTTGCCTAACACTATTTTATTAATTTAAAAGATTTTCTTATCTCTCCGGTTCTATGAATAATATGTACAAATGTTCTATGACGTTAAAGGAGACCGAATTGAACTAGGAAACAATTTTTCTCATTTAAGAATTGTACTATTTTCTTTTGGAATATTTTTTCGAATAGTTTAGACATATCTACATTGAAGTAATCAAATAGGCATGTTGGACGAAGGTACGGCCAAGTCTTTACCTGACATTGGTGTCATTATTATATGAAATATTTCCACTTTGTGAGAAAAACTTATAGTATCAATATCGCATTATATATTACACATGACACAATTATTGCCATTATAGATAGGTTCTTTATCATAGTTGGTGTAACAAAATCATCTCTGGTGATTTTATCGCCACAATATTCTCTTGTATAACTTAGTTTTTTCATCTGGGCCCACAATTAGAATGTCCACATTAGGTAATTTAAGAACTAATGAATCTACAAGTTAAAAATCTTTTGTTGTGTTGGAGTGCAAAAAAAGACATGTAAGTATGATACTTTCAATTATTTAAACATTTCTTAATACAGTCGCTTGACAAAAAGTTTGAAATACACAAAATACCAATTAAAATTTCATTAAATATGGATGTATAATCGGTGTTGTTTTTTACTAATAAATAAATGTTGAATTATGGTTTTCCAAATTCTCTAATATGCACATTTAACAAAGGGTTAAATGAGGAAGTGGATAAACCAACAACAGCAGCAGCAGCAGAAGGAAAACTATCAACAAATAAAAACATAAATATATAAAGTTTTTGCTTTAGCTAAACTGGAGGAAAAAATGTATATACGATGGAAATAAAACCTGAAATAAACAAACAAATGGTGAATTTTTATGAAAGTTCAGTTATTTGTTCACATTTTTAAATTCACATTTCAAAAAAGAAACAAAAAAAGTTTTTATTAAAAAGCAACTGTAGAAAAATAAAGAGAAACTTGCCACTACATCAACATCATCAATGGTTTCAATTGTAACACAGTTAGTTATGAAACTACAACAGCACAACATGCAATACAAATACACACACACGTAAACACACAGATGTAACCGTACTCAACTACAGGAGCTGAATGGATAGACTGAGCGACAAACAAAGAAACCGACCAAACGAAAAGCATACGACCATCTCCCCGTCCAACAGAGAAACACACTGACTGGCTGACCAAGTACCAAACAAATAACTAAACTCTTCTATGCAATTTTAGCAATAAAAACTAGATAAAGGTAGTAAAAGGACATTCATTCAAATAATGTTTGTTTTTCTCGTTGCTGTTGCTGTTGTTGTGTGCGTGTTGTGTAGTTTGTATGTTCCATGTTTTCCTGAAACCCCAGAAAACATATTTTTGCCTGGAAATGCTAGAAGAAGGAAAAGTACAACTAGAAACATTAAATACAATTACACCTTTAGTTTTTCACACATATACTCGTACTCCTGCTTACATACACTACGTATTCTACGATTCTAAATATATGTTACCTAGAAACATACTTTTAAAATATTACATACATCCATACGTACATATGTGTGTACATTACAATGGCACCATTTGATTGGAGCCATAAATGAATAAAGTTTTTTTAACGTCCAGTGGTCTGAATCAATGGACTGAACCAACGGACTTTTTCTGATTTCTTTTGATTTTATCAATTATTTTTTTGCTATTATAGATTTTACTGATTTACTTTTTTTTTAAAAGAGAAGTAACACTCAGACAATTAATATGCCTATATATAATTGCGTTACTTTCTTTGGAAAGGGGATAGATTGCAGAAGTAAAGGTGGTGAAAGCAGAAGAAAGCTTTATATCACAACTCTGCAATTGCGCAGTAATTTTGTTTTGGTGCAGCATTGCAGCGCCTCTGGTGGTGAGTAGGCGCATTAATGTTAAAGATTGATTTTATAGCCTTTTAATTTTAATTATTTTACTTCGGTGGCGTTTCAATGCTATACCACTGAAGGAGGGCGCTGTGATAAATATTAATTATAATGGATAAAAAACTAATAATTATCAGAAACTTATGTTGTTTGAGTGGCAGCGGTGGCAATCGAACCCGGGCTACAAATCCCAACTCTGAAAATAACTGCGGTTGTTAGAAAATCCATTAATAAAATTAATATTCTACATACAATTCGTCACAATTGCAATTGTTCTGATTTTATATTTCTAGAACATAGTTAGATAATCCAATCTAAAGCTATGTGCCCACGATCGTCAGATATTACAACGTTGTCATATCAAGCAATGTTTTTTTGTCAGTTTACACGACTGTAAGAAAACAAACAATTTCATTTGCACACAATTGTCACACAATGAATTTATCTGTCAACCGAAATTGTCAGTTTACACGGTTGTTAGATTGTTGTGTGGCATTGTCAAATTCGTTTTGCAGCTCTTTGTGTGCGTTTAAAAATTTTAATGATTTTCTTTCACTTTTTTCAAAAATTTTATTAATGCACAGTTGTTTGTTTATGTATGTATATACAGAGTTGCATTTAGAAATAATTTCTATGACAATGCTGCCATTGGCAGATGCATAAACTTTGCACATATGACAATGAAAAGTGTTTGACAATTGTCTTAAAACAATGACAATGACAAAATTGTGTGTTTACACGATTGTTAGATGTCTGACAATATTTTTGTCTTTCAATGTACTGAAAATGCTTTTCTTACAACGTTGGAAGGCAAAAATTTTAAGTTTACACGGCTGTTAGACATTTTCTGAACATTTTTCGGACAACGTTGTAATAGCTGACGATCGTGGACACATAGCTTAAGCAATCTGTGTACTTTTAAAGAAATAAGTTTTCAAAAAATTATATACACGTATGTTAATCGCTTAAAAATGTTATTATTTATGAGGACCGTCCTAATAAATGCAAATA
Organism: Bellardia pandia; assembly: GCA_916048285.2. Classification (NCBI taxonomy): domain Eukaryota; kingdom Metazoa; phylum Arthropoda; class Insecta; order Diptera; family Calliphoridae; genus Bellardia; species Bellardia pandia. The sequence goes on from OU696533.1 coordinate 70,623,519, forward strand.
CAAATGTATCCAAGTGTATGCATGAGTCTGCAATGTTTGCATAAAATGTATGTGGTTTAAGCTTAAATGGAATGCAATGTTTACATTTGACTTCATTTTTGCTCTATGTATTTTTTTATTTGTTTATGTCTTGCAGTTCAGTTTAGTTATTTGTGTTTTGTTAAACAACAATATGAGAGTGTATTTGTATGTAAATTTACACTATGGGTCATTAGAATGAATTCAAAGAGCAATTTATTAATAACGGTTTAGAAAAACGTTTTCCTTACAACAGAATTCTATAAAAATACACAATTGAAATATTATTTTGTATTTTATTGAAATTGAAATGGATTTATCAGATAAAATGTCAAGCGCAATAAATTAATCTTGAATTTTGAGGCCAACAGTCTATCAGCTTTATTTGTTGCTAGATCAGTGAAGGTTTATATTGTATGTTGCAATTGAAGGACCTTTTCTTAAAATTTTTATTTTAGATTCTTTAGATTCCTCATTAAAATATTTTAACTTTCCTTAAAACGTGAATGCAACCATCCGTTTGTTTGTACATAAGCTAGTTTCATTTTCTTTTAAAGTCAACATTGTTGATCATTTGGCTACCTCCAGAGAACTAAGTTCAGAACATATAGAATGTATACAGTGTATTACATAACTCATTTTCAAGGGAAATAAATTTTCATTTATACAAAAATTTGTATAAGGAATATTTTTTATTTTTTGTAATTGATAATAGATATTGTGTAAAATGACAAAAATCCCGAAAATTTGTCCGGAATGTCCTTTTTTGTTAAGTTGTTGTTGCATATATTATGTTGCAGGTCATTAAAGTATGTTGATTTTTGGAAATTGCAGCTATGTTGCTTTTTTTGGTGTTATATATTTTCAATATGTTATTAGCAATAGTTGTGCTCTTATTGTACCAGATATAAAGGTCTTTGTGTTAAAAAGGCCAAAGGGAACATAATTTAGCATTTCCGAAAATAAATTTATTTTGCATCTGTACTATTGGGGAAAAAAAATAAAAAATATTTGTTTTATGCTTTATATATGTTGTCAAGCAATAAACGATTTAATAAACTGGTCTATACATTTATTCGGACCAGACTATGAAGAACACTATGTACCAAAGTAAACGACAAAATCAGTCCATAAAGTCCTAAACCCCAGAAATATACACGGTTGTCTGGCAAGGTAAAAACATTAGTTTTGGAAATTAACAGATTAAAGAGGTTATTATTCGCTGGGGGTATTATATTCTATAACGAAAGTAAATGCAATAGTTTTGGTTCAGATGGTCGACCAAATAAAGTCTGTAATAAAGTAATATAAAACCCAAGATTAATTATGATGGCTGTTCCATGGTGATTTGGGGCTTCGTTTGTGCTAATGGAGTTGGTAATCTTGTATTACTGATGATATTATGGACCACCATTAATCGATCGTAACTCCAATGCCAAAAAATGGGTCTACAAAGATTTATATGTAATTTCAAATATAAAGATTACCAGAAACACAAAGCTTTAATTGTTAAAAAGTTGCATTTGTATATTACCAAACACTTGTCAACACCTTCTCAATACCTGCACCTGAGCTCCGTATAAATCGTAGTATGTAATTATTTCTTGCTCGGAAATGTTTAATTCGTTTTCCTTCGGCATGTTCAACACAAAGATCTTCTCAACCGAGCAAAAATTATTACTAATAACAATTGGAATTTGTATAACACGTATCTTTTTAACAAAAAAAGTAAAAAAAAAATTAACAGGAATTAAAAAAGCAAAATACTTATGAGACCTTCAAGAACTCAGAGAATAGTGAAAGTCCAGATCAAGTCCAGATGCAAGTGAAATAAGTTTTAGATATAACCTGTTGCTATTTAGGTAACTTATTTGTCTGGTACTCTATGTCATCATTCTCATCATTCAGTATGAAGAGTCGAACATTTACAGATAAAGTAGATGCAACAGTAGCTGTTTAAGGAAAATTCGAATTTGTCTGGTGATCCGTTATTGTCGTAGCCTTGAAATGTCCTTAAGGCTCTTGCACAAGAATTCTGACTTCTCCATTGGGCCAAATGAATATTAATTTTTCAAATATAATAAGTCAGATTGTCAGAAGTCAGATTGGAATTATATTTTTTTATAATCTCAATAATTAATATGTATAGGGTGTTTTTTTTACAGGTTTGTTTTTCGAAAAGAGATAAAACTGGCATTTTGTGGTCAAATCTGGCAACTCTAATGTCATTTATGTTCAGTTTGGTTTGCCATTTCATCATGAACAGGTTGACAAAAGAACAACGCTTGCAAATCGTGCAAATTTATTTCGAAAATAACGGTTCAGTTCGCGAAGTTTACCGCAAGCTCCGTCCATTTTATGGTCGACATAATCGTCCATCAGAGCAATTAATTCGGTTAACCGTGGATCGTTTTCGCACTACGTTTACTCTATGTGATAATACGCCTCCGCAGAGACGTCGAACAGTGCGCACCGAAGAAACAATTGCCGCTGTAGAGCAAAGTGTTGAAGAGGACCCGAATTAATGGAGACCGGTATAGAGCCATGATAACCGACTATTTTGTTCCCGAATTGGATGGCATGAATGTGGATGAGTTGTGGTTCCAACAAGACGGCGCTACATGCCACACAGCGCACGCCACAATCGATTTATTGAAGGAAACATTCGATGAGCGCATAATTTCGCGGAATGGACCTGTCAATTGGCCACCAAGATCGTGTGATTTGACATTATTGGATTATTTTCTTTGGGGATATGTGAAGTCGCTGGTCTACGCCAACAAACCAGAAACGTTAGGGGAATTGGAAGCCGACATTCGTGGTTGAAAATTGGACCTGTAGAATTGGCTTTATTCGAGCCAGCCGCGGCGGCCACATGCCTGAAATCATATTTAAACATTAATGGCATAAAATTATCCTTCCAGTAAAGCCAAATTGATGGTCATTAAAACGATTTTCTTGTGTTTTATTTTAATTCGAAGTTCTATACCTCTTAAAAAAACTATACATACATTTGAATAATTTGAATAATTTTTTTTTTAATTTACGAAAAACCAGAGTTAATAAATCGTGACTTAAGGTTCAATTAGTCGTGACTTAACCATGACCATGATAAAAAAAACAGCTGTTCAAACCAACTTTAACATAATGCCATTGTCATAATCATAACCACACATACCAATTGAATTTTGGTTTTCCGCCATAACCATAAACAGCTGATTGCAATATTTACGTATTTATTGCTTCTTTTTGTTTTCATTTTAGTTTTAACATTGGTATTTTTTGGTAAGTTTTTTTTAAATTGTTTAAAAATTTAAAAAAAACATCGTATACATGCCGAGGCATTCTAGTGTGCGCAAACAGCTCTTCTTCGTCCACGTTTTCGGACTTTCCAACGTCTCTTACGCTTCAAATGGCTTCTTTTAGCGTATGATGAAATTACATTTAAAAATAGAAAATCAATTTCTTCGCCACTGTTTTGCATTTATTTAATTCTGCACTTTTAGGATATTTAAATTTAAAAACATAAACAGCTGTTTACGCTTATGGCAGCACTAACTGTTGCCAGAAAAATAGTTACGGTTATGGCTAAGGTTATGATATGGCAATATGGCAAAGTCACGACTAATTGAACCTTTAACTTTTTTTCTTAAACAGTTTAATTTTTACGAAATAATCAATTGAAAATTTCCTAAAAGTAATAAACTGATCGATTTTTACCTCTTAAATATTTGTAATTTAATAAAATAAGACAAAACAAAACAAACGGATTAAATTTCATTGCATTCAATTGTTGACAGTGCATTGAACCACAATGTCTTTGTGCATATATTGAAAACTGCAATTCTACTGTAAATGTCACAAATTTTCTATGTATGGAAATTGATATAGTAGTAGTAATATACACACATATGTATGTATGTGTGTAGCTTTATGTGTATATGTGCCAGAACGGATATTGAATGATGAAAACTCATAGAGTCAACTGTGGATTTTTATTTGAATGGGGTTTGTGTGTGCGTATGTGTAAAAGAGTGTATGATGCATTACAATTTTTTATGAATGGTTGTGGTTGATTGTCTTAATATTTGCTAATGTACTATGGAGGATAAGAGAACTTGAATTGTATAATGCCAACTATATAACATGCATAAATTACCTTCATTCACACAAAAGGCAGACTCACTAGCATGCATTTTAACATACATATAAAGCTGGAGAAACATATACACAAAACAAAACCATTACTCCATGTACATATCTATGTATGTATGCGCATATGTATGTATGTAAAAATATGTTGAAGAGTGTCTGTTTGTCTGTACAAAATACTGCTACAATGAGTTGTTAACCGTAAACGCGTTTAAATGAATTATACTGTTTCATGTCACTCTTCATTTGTAGTAAAATTTTGAACATGTAACAAGATGACTTTGACTTGTAACTGTATTCATTCTCTCATACATTTAAACAAACTTAAACATTCATACATTTACATACGTTTCTATCCTCATCCATTATTTAATAGTTGTTGCTGTTGAACTGATGGTTGCTAGTTCGTTCGTTATGGAATAAAGTTTAAAAGCAACCGTGTCATTGACTTTGACGAAGGCGATCGTCATCGTATTGTCGGATATCTTTTTTAACATCCACTCGAACAATTTTCCTTCTGAGTTACTCATACTCTTATGTCGCTTTAGTGCTTAGAACTAGAGTTCATACATATCTGCTGACTTTAAACTGGAACAATTATGTCAACATTGACACATGAAATTGAAGTTTGAAATTTACAATTTCCCACTAATAGTTTCTCTAGACACAGGCTTACGTTTCGGTTAAATTTTGACTAAGTATGTATTTGGATTTATTTTGAACGTCTTTTGGATAATTACTTAGGAATTTTATTTTTCTAATTTATTCGTGGTACTTTAAAAGATTGTTGCTACTGTTCTTATTGTTTTCCTCGTGGAATCGTTCAAATGATGTTTACAGATTCTTTTCTTCTTCTGTTGCTAAATTTTTTTTTGTAACCTTGATTATGAAATGATAAGGCAGAAAATGTTTTTATGACATGCTTTGAAACCACAGTAAAAAAAACGGAAAGAAGTATTTTATTTTTTCTATACTTGATGTTTTTGTTCATTCCCTCTATCGCTTGTTTAATGTTACAAGAGCGCACTAATTAAAATTATAATTTTGCCAATTTTATATTGTTTTGGTTTTTACAACAGTTTTGTTAATGTGTATGTAAGGATTTCGTGTGGCTGGCGGTAAGTACCCAGCATACCATTCTAGGAGCGCTCCGAAAAAGGTGTCAGAAAAGAGTCCAACAAAAGAGCATTATCGGAGCGAAAGAAAATTGTTCTTAAAAAATTATTTTTTTTTTTAATTTTTATTTTATTTTATTGAAATAAATTCCATTTAATTTTTTTTTACTGTAAATACAATTTATTTAATTTGTTTTCCATTTCTAATTTAGTTTATTTGTAAATGAATTCCCTTTTTGTTTAAGTAAAAACAATTAAAAAAATAATAAGTGTGAACTTTCTGAGCCCAAAAAACCCTCATAAAAGACTCTTTTTCTGACACTATCTAAAAGCTCTTTCAGAGCCCAAAAACCCTCATAAAAGACTCTTTTTCTGACACTATCTAAGAGCTCTTTCTGACGGACCATTTTCGAATGCAATGACCCTCTTTTCTGAAGGTTTTCGGAGCAGTAATGATTGTTTTTTGGGCTCATAAAGAGCATGAACGCTCCGGAAAAGGTGTCAGAAGAGACTCTTTTCGGACTCTTATGGCTTGCTGGGTATATGTGAATGTACGCCTTCTTTATTATTTCATTATGTGCAAATGTATGCGTCTGCCAGTTGCTGTACTGGTATGTCTACGAAAGCCACCTGTGAAGTGAATTTTAGAGTAAAGTATAGCATGGTAAAATACATTCTATTATTACTTTGAAATTTCAGCTTCTAGTATTGTTAGGACGTCAATTCCATACAAATTTTAAATTTATTTGAAAATAGTTTGAAGCCCAAAATTTGGAGTAATAAAAAAGCAGTTTGCCCCATTTAAGAAGACTTTTCACATTGTCCTCGTACAGAAATATGTAAACATGTGAGTGTGTATGCATGAAATGTACCAGATAATAGAGTAAAATCCTTCTTAATCGCTTTAAGACTCTTTGATATTTTACATCTGGCATATTTTTCATGTCTGTGTTTGTGGTTTAATAGTCACTTGCGGCATTTCTCTTATTATATTTTATTTAATTTTTACTGTGCTTTTTTTATATTGTGTGCGTTTGTGTGAGTGCAATCATATCTATTATAATATTTCATGTTTCCTGGGCTTTTAGAGATTGCAAGTGTAGGTATGAATAGGTGTAAATCCCTTTCTTTTTTTTTGGCGATGAGCTCATAAAATGTAATTTTTACAATTACATTTTATTTTTATTTTATCTTTTTTTGAGACCAAATTTATGTCGGGTTATAAAATAGTTATGTTGGTCTTTCCAAAAAGATAATTTTAATCGCTGAAATACAAGTCTCTAGAATTAAATATTGTTTAATTTATTTTCATACGCTTCAACATGACTAAGAGTACCTAGATATTAATTTGAATCCTCATATACATCAGATATGTGTTATATTATTTTGGCATTAAAAGTCAGCAAAATGAGATACTTATAAGCAAAACACAACGACAACTTCGACTTTTTTAAATATATCCCGGAAATTAACTTCGGTACATAGACAAACAATATATAAATTAAATGACAAGTATTTTACAGAAGATTTAAACTCTTTTCACCAATAAATGTTTAAATGTTATTTTTAGATTTTTAACAGTCAAATATACTGACAGCGTTTACATTAAATTAATTTAAAGGAAACACGAATACAGATCTTTTTATGTTATTGTAATTTTAATAAATTTGAAATATCTCTTCTTATGTGTATTTTACAGATCCCCCCATACCTCCATTAATCTCTGGTTACATAGAAGGACAAATAATACCGGCTGGTTCGGTACAAAAGCTTTTGTGTGTTTCATCTGGTGGAAATCCTTTAGCCACACTGACTTGGTACAAAAACGATAAAAGAGTAAGTCATTCTTATCCAAAAATATTTGCAATTAGTGCCGTAAAAGTATTTTCTAAACATTTATAATAAGTTTTAAGGATCTCGTTTGGCGGTGAAATAGCTGCGACATTTACATACATATACGAGTATATTTTAAATATTTCTCATTTTTAGAAAATGAAAAACTTTGCAAACTTTCTTCTCCAACAGATAATTCATTTTAATAATCCATTAAGTGAATATGTTTTTTATAAAAACTATTTTAAAATAAATATTTGTGTACCACAGTCGTTCAATAAAATAAAAACAATATAATATTAATTCACAAGGCCAAAAACAATATTTATAGAAATTCTTTAAAATCTCAAAAGCATGACAGAACAAGAATACGATTTCGTAATATTTAATAAGAACTTTTCGGAAAATATTTAAAAAATTAAACTTTCATGCACACAGTTATAAACATCAAACTAATAACAGTAGCAGCTTGCCATTCATAAGAATATTTATTCAATAAAAATAATAAATATTTATTTTTTGCAAAACCTCTGATTGCAGCGATAAATATGGTTGCATAAGAAATATTGTGTTGTGTCTTTCATTTGGACGCACACATCATGAAATGCAAATTTCATGGTTTATTTTTCCCCCAGTGACAAGTGGCAAAAAAAAAAGAAAACAACGCATACAAAATATATGAAATGAACTCCTGTACCACATACGAGTACACAGGGTTTGTTTTATGTTAATGAAAGTGCCATTCGCGACAAAGAAGCAAACAAATAAAAAATATAATTTTTTCAGTTTAAAAAAATATCTCATGTAAAATAGTTTTTAGTTAAAATGAAAATAAATAAAGCTAGCATGAGGGCGAACATCCTTTCAAGGATGCACACGGTCACCCTTCGAAGCAAAAATATCTCACCACCTTCTTTTTGTGAAACGTGTGCATGTGCGTATGTACTTTAGGAATGCTTTTAGATTACATGAGAAATGGAATTTATGTGTTTACATATATGGTTGGGAGGTTGGAGTTGTTGCTCGTATTTCGTGGGTTTTTTCCTGATACTTCTGTATAAGTATGTAGTAATGTGTTTTATGTATGAACATTAAGTTCTTTAATGAAAAAGCTTGGTCACAACATTTGTAGTTAACCTGTGGTTACTGTTTTACTCTCCATGTACACATCTTTCTCGAGTCCTAACTCACACATCTACACCTGGCATTCACTTAAATAATAAGAACGTAATGATTTTTTAACTGCACAATTAAAATGCTCTTTGTTTGTATGATAAAGTGATAAAAAAAGACACATAAACTTTTAACTACTATTACGATACTTGATACCTGAAACAAAAACAGCAATAAGGACGAAACAAACTGTAAACTTTAGTTTTTGAATTTCACAGTTGCTGTTGTCTAGTGTACACTAAAACTAACACAAACTATTTGCCTGTATATAGGGACTATGAGTGTTCCTGTGTATTGCTCGATACTTAGTGGAGGAAGGTCCTTGTTTAACATTATTACACCTGTTTTTCTGAAAAGGATGTCACCTTTAATTTCTACCATTTTGTGTTTTTATCACCAAAATTTATACACTTTTTATGTGGCAACATTCTTTACGAAAATGCAAAAATGTGTCTGGATGTAGTGTGCAGTAAAATTTTGTAACTCGTATGTTTGCACTCATGCCAATGAATATCACTCGTCAACCCACCCACCCATCAAACAACCTCAACAAGACAACAAGACAAGCTGTATGAAAACACTGGCCAAGAATTGAAATGACAATTAAGTTCAAGCACAGTTGACACCAAAAAACCGTATGACAACACTCAGACAAAACAGTATAACAGTATGTGGACCATGTGACGCAAGACCGACCAAACGAACTCCTGCACCTCAAAAACACCCTGTTCGTTATGCATTCACTAAGTAAATATTAAATCTCACACATACCGAGACACCTGCATATAAAATTACAAACTGTTTTATAAACCTCACCCATGCATACAAACACTTTATGTATTTATACACAGGTGAATATACATATACATACATATATGTATGATATCTACAATATGTCTACAAACATACATACATACAGAAAAAAGTATCAAATAAGGTTAAAACGTTCGGCATTATGTGCTTAAGGAAATTATGCCGAATGTTGATGCACGTTGCATAGTGGGATCTATCGCAAAATAAATATAACTTCTTAATAGCAAAGGTTTTGGTTGAGCTTTCAGAATACATACTGTCTATTAATATAGGGGTTTTAAGAATAGGAGATGCTACAGTCAAAGTCAAAGTTGGCCACCTCAAAATCATTTTCGCAAATATAAACCGAAACGTAAAAAACTCTATTCATATTTTTACAAATTAACTTTGAATAATACAGGGCAAAAAACATGAAAAAATAATAAGAAAGAAATTTCACTGTGAGACGTTACGTTTTGGGGCAATTAATTTAACTAATAAAAAGTCGTTATAATTAAATGCATTCAAATGTAACACTTTTCAAAGCATTATTGAATATTCCATCAGTCCAAGTTAAATGTAAATAGTAAACTTGTTCAACTTTATAGGAGTACATTATTTGTGGTCTAGTTCATGTAAATTTCTAAGAAAGAAAATTTATTTATTCTTTGAAATTATTATTGTAAAAATTAAAAAAAAATAAATTTTCTTTCCTTGAAATTAATATTTAACTACTGATGTGAAATATTTGGGCGTAATTTACTTCTTTTTATTTTGCAAACAAAAACTTTAACTTTTCATTATTTCTTTTCAATTGGAATAAGAAAATACATTTCTAAATTAATAAAGTAAAAAAATTAAAGAAAGCAAAATTCTAGTTAAACAAAACAAGGATTTTATTTCATAGTCACTTTTCGTAAAACTAAAAAAAAACTACAAATATAAAAACATAACAACATCTCAGTAGTTAAAGGTTTCGTTTTCAATTCCACATATAAATTTTTAAGGCGTTCTAGAAAACAATTGAAACTCACATACATATACTACGCTGAACCAAACTAAAAATTATATTTTACTTGTCAAACCATTTTCACAAAATTTAGAACACAAACTTAATAAAAATTTCACTTCCACTTTATTTTACAAATGTAAAACCCATGTGATACATACAAACATACGAGTACATACTTAATTATAATCATAAAATTTCACAAAATAATAAAATATTAATCTTTTGAATTGTTTTGAAAAAAATATTATTTTAGAAAGTAAATGTCAACTTAGAAAATATTTACGACATTTTAGACATAATTACAAAACGTTCCTTTCTATTTGTTTAACAAATTATCCGAAAATTAAAAGTATTTTGGAAAATTAATTTTTAATTTTCAAACTTTACATATAAATAGTTTAGAGTTACATATTGTATTTGTATCCATTTATTATCCGAGCGAACAATAATTTCTGTGAAGAATATTATCTTTAAAAGAAGTCTATGGCCATAACCATAGTCACAAAGAAAGGGTACTTTAATAGTTAAAAAGTTGATTTTTGTTAAAAGTACACTTTACTTTAACTATAGAAACGTAAAATTATACTTTAACCGCTAAAACATACTTTTCATTTACAACCAGCTAAAGTTGCTTTTAAATAATTTAACATCACTTTAAAATCAACCAGCTGTTTATGCAAAGAACAAAAACTGAATGTGTACAAAAATATAAAAAAGCCATAGCAGCCCGGATTGCTTTCCTTGTGTTCTTTTTTTAAGAATCATGGAAGTGTCGTTGCCTCTGTGTTTGACAATATCCAGGTGCAATCTTACACACTCCCGCAAATATTCTCTTTCTACAGTAGCCCAATTCGCCTCTCTTTCTCTTTGTTTTTTTTGTTCCTGTAAAGAGTTATCAAAAAATCAACGCCAAAATAGCCTAATTATTATATTAATCTTACCTTCCGCCGCAAACACTTTTCTTACATTTTCCCGCTTAATTTTATTATTTTGCCGATTTTTGTTTTTTGTTTCAATTATCAATGACAGCTGTTTAAAGCTGCCACTTGCTTATTTTTCTTTACAGTTTGTATGAAATAATTTTCTATAAATGAGGTGGCACCCAGTTAAAGTCGGTTTACTTAAAACAATCTTAAATTTTGACTATAGTTACAAAATAATTAAAAGTAGCTTGTAAGTTTAAAGTTGTTTTTAAAAAGAACCGACTTTAGTGTTTGCCTATTGTTATGGCCCAATATTCCAGACAATTGTTCAAAAAGTTATTGAAAGAAGTAAAGCTCGAAAACACCAAAAAATGCAAAACATATCGCTTGAGCACGCTCTATAAGATACACAGTGATCCAGTAAGCGTATCGACAATTAGAAGATGGCTGAATAACCATGGACAGAAACCAGAAACAAACCACATAGGTATATTTATGCAGTAAGCCGTACTAAACGTAAAGACTATGCAAAAGCTTACTTAACCTTGCCTCAATCTATCTGGAAATTTTTGGGTTAAAATCAAGAGGAAAGGTCTGCAGAACAAGAGATAGTGAGCTGCTTGAACAAAACTTTAGTGCTAGAGTATAGAGTTGGGTCTTTGATAGTTTGGAATTGTATGCCAGTTGCAGGACCAGGTTATCTTGTACTCATGTCAACAGCTAAGACTTCTTACATATTTTAAAAGATAATTTGAAAGTAAGTGCTAAAAAGGTCTTGAAACGGCAAAGGCTTTTCAGCAAGACAACGACCCAAAATATACCGCCAGAATTATCATAGAGTGGCTATTGTATAACGCGGTTAAGCAATTAAATTCTCTTTCGCAATCTCCAGACCTTAACCCCGTAGATCACCTGAGAGAATTTTAGACACTCCGAACAGCATTAACGAAAGAGTGGGCAAGATTACAATAGATGTAATTAAGCTGAATGGAGGACCAACAAAATATTAACTTTTTATTTTTCGATTTTGGTAATATAAAATAGGGTGTTATCTTCAAACTATATATTCATTATACCCTACACCACCATAGTGGGTAGGGTATATTGGATTTGTCCTGATGTTTGTAATGCCCAGAAATATTGATCCACGTTAAATTATACCGATCAGCTCAGAATCACTTTCTGAGTCGATTTAACCTTGTCCGTCCGTCCGTCCGACTGGCTGTTCATGTAAAGCATGTGCGCAGAGTACATGTCGCAATTTTGAAGATATTTTGATAAAATTTGGTAAGTGATACTTTTTCGGTCCAAGGACGGATGGGATTGAAATTGGTGGATATCGGTCCATTATTTCATCTGGCCCCCATACAAAAGTCCTCCCGAAATTTGGGTTTACCTATCATAAATGTTTGAATTATGAAAGTATGCCAACAAATTTCACCACAAATAAGTAATAAATGAAGCTAGTTCACATCTACAATTTTGTCAAGATCGGTCCTTAATTAGTCGTAGCCTACATATAAGGCCCACATCCGAAAATCACTTTAACGACCATAAATTTCTTAAAAATGTTGGAATCCAAATAAAATTCAATACAAATAAGAACTGATGACACCTCATTTTTAAATGGTCGGTCCGTAATTAGTCGAAACTCCCATATAAGACCCTCTCCGTAATTCAATTTAACCTCCATAAATCTTTTAAACGTCTTTATATCGAGATAAAGTTTAACACATATAATATTTATATTCACGGAAATCATGGAACTAAATTTTTGGATGATCGGTCCATAGTAAGTAATATCTCCCATATAGCGCTCGTTTCTGAAAAACTGTTTTATACATATACTGGGTGTATTATTATATAATCGGGCTTGAACGGCTATACTTTCTTACTTGGTTTTGATTGTTTTCTCAGTTACTTATTTCTTCTTCCAACGAAATTTCCATGGAATAAATTTTTTTTTAACTTTTTTTAAATAAGAAAAAATTAAATTTTAAATTGATTCAAACTTTTATCTTTCTTATTATAACAAAAATATTTTTTTTTTTAAATTTTGACTCTGACTGTATATATGTAGCATAACGAAATAGCGAAATGAAAAATCTTGGGGGAATATCTAATTGAACATTAAATTATTGCTACACAACAGAGCAATTTGCTTTCATTGTTTCCGCCTACAGAACTATGCTGAAGATATATGTACATATGTAGGCATTGTTATTATTTTATAAAGTCGTCCATAACGTTAAACTTAACAATAATATACTTAATAACTGAGTATATTACCTTGCAACTTTCGAAGTTTATTGCGTGAATTAATTTAATTCTAATTTAAAAAAAGTATTTTTAAAATAAATTTCTTTAAGCCCTTAATCATTTGGTTGCGGATTTATGTATGTATATAAGACCACTTTCATTTAAAAGACCACTGTTTGTTTTTGCTGAAAATATTTCCCTTTTACTGCCAGAGCCAAGGAATATAATGAAATCAAAAGTTTTTGTGAAAATTTTGATATTATTTAGAATACGTTTCAAAAGTTTTTTTTATATTGATGAAATAAAAGCATTTGAAGTTTGAAAAAACAATCTTAAAGACACAAGTGTACAGAATTCTAACACTGAATGAATTTTCTGCAGCTTACTTACAGGTTCCACAAAGTTTATGTGCTTTTAAGCTATTAATTATAATATTTTACGTCTTTTTCTTCAAAGATACATAGATATACATATGTATGTATGTATATATGTGTACTAACATGTGTACAAACAAACAATCTATTCAAACATACATTGTTTATTTAGTTACTAGACAAAGACATATGTATATACACACCTTAATATATGTGTATACATATATACTTACGATTAAATATAGTAGTGTACATACATATGTATATTTATGTAGTTATGTGTTATGAATTCATTTAGTTTTACTATGTACTTACATATGTTTCTAAACATATTAAGCTTTGTATAAACATTCTTACTTAGTAACCTAACAAAATTTTAGCATACTTTAGATAGTTTTCTTAAAGTTAAACACGTTCAGAGATACTCATGCTTACACACACACACACAAGCAAATGTATTAATGTTTGGATGTACACAAATAGTTTGCAGTTGGGAAAGGAGGATGTGAAAAAGAACCGTATTTAGTGAAGAGACCAAAAATTAATACCAAAATACAAATGCTCACACTAACAGTTAATCGGCACTGTAACAAACATTCGATAGTATGCACGCACATATGTATGTACATATTAGATGTGTAGGAGTGTGCGTGTGTTGACATATTTATGTTAGATAATTCTTGTACTTAAATACTTATTTGTAGCACACACTCACTCGTTGTAGTTACCTGTTTTTAGCAGAAATTTAGTTTTCATACAATATTATGCACTTATATTACAGTTTTATTAAAATTCCTTATCCTTGTTAAATATATCGACAAACATCATCACACTAACAACAACAACTCCATACATTGTATTTTCAACTTCTTTTGTATTTGTAAGATGAATATGTCTAAACTTTAATATTATCAATTTATGTACAATTCCGTCTTTGTCATAAGGGCACACGGGGCCTGTTCTCAGGGCCCTGACCTCATGGAGGCCCCGAAAGGCCAATATATTCGATTACACGAAAAGGAATAGAAAAAAAATTAACCGAATCTTAAATATTAACAAATACTAAAAAAAATGTATTTGGGTGATTTTTCAACTGTATTTGGCGATACAAACAAAAAAAAAACTGGCAACCTTGGCTGGTGCAGATAGTAATAGTTGACCTTGTGTATATTTAGGGGATTTCCCGTGTAAGGCGTGAACTTATTTAAAATAAGTTTTTACCAGTTTGACGCCTTAGTTGTAAACAACTTGTCTTATTGTTTTATAATTAATACATACATATTTAAGTGGTTCACAAAAAAGAAAAAAAGTTCTAGCTCAAAATGAAATAGCCGAAAAACTTCCTAAAGTCACTTCATTTTGTAAGGTGGAAGAAACAAACAGGATGACTGATTTTTCGCCTTCATCATCTCAAGATCCGGTTACTTTCGAATTTCAACGGGAAAAAGAACTTATGTCTGACAAAAATTATAATATTATGCAAGTTCCAGATGTAGAGACAGTAACAGGTACATTAGATGCTGAATCCTCCAAGTCAAGCTTCTGTGATCCTGGTACGTACGTACCAGGAAGAAGTACGCGATATTTGGACTCAAAAAGGGCCAGAATTTTTTTAAAATACAGAGTGTGACTTCTCAAAAACTTCTAAAAATTTTCCAGACTCCAGCAGTAAAACAAAAACTACATACATACTTGACTAAAAAAAACAAGTCAATTATTGAAAGAATGTACTTAAAAGAATTGTTGCAGTAGTGAAATTTTTGGCTTCCAGAGGACTTGCTTTTCGTGGTGATAATGAAATATTGGGTCTCAAAATACGGAAATTATTTGGGATGCTTCGAACGAATTAGTGAATTTGATCCTTTTTTTTTGCTGATCACATGCGAAACTGCGGAAATAGTGGAAAAGGAAATACATCATATTTTTCTGTTAATGAACTAAAAGCTGCAAAATACTACTTTATTAGTGTGGATTCTACACCAGATCTTTCACATGTTGACCAACTCACCTTTATCGTTAGATACGTCAAAGATGGAGAGCCTATTGCCTATGGATGAACATAATGCTCAATACATAGCAGGTTCCATTTTAAACTTTACTGAAAGTCTTGATATTCCTATAAAAGATTGCCGAGGGCAGAGTTACGATAATGCATCCAATATGGCAGAAAAGTATTCTGGTGTTCAGGCAAGAATAAATGAAAAACGTGAATTTGCCATTTTTGTTCCATGTGCGGCACATTCATGAAATTTGAAATGTGTTGAAGCTGTTCAATGTATTCCAGATGCAGTATCCTACTTCCAATTTGTCCAAAAATTATTTAATTTTTTCTCGGCTTCGACCAAATAAAGTTTTGAAGTCTCTCCCGGATACTAGATGGTCCGCACGTGCTAATGTTATTAATGCTTTGAAAATTTGTTATTTTCATATATCTGAAGCTTCAACATCAATTGCAAATGACATCAATCAACTAAGAGAAACAAGAAACGAGCTCAATGCCTAGCCAAAAAATGGAAAAATTTGAGGAGTTATAAACAAAACAAGCATAAGTTTACAAAAAAACTCTTTGACACTAGACATTGCAACAAAACTTTACACATCCTTAATCGGTTATTTCAGTAACTCACGCGATAATTTCGATCAGTACGAATCGGCCGCTAAAGAAAAAAACCCAATTGTGACTAAAAAGGTATGTTTGAAACAAAAAAAAAATCGCAGCACACGTCTTACTTTTTTTTGATGGATCATCGGAGACTGTACAGTTAAATGGCAAACAAAAATTCCCGTGTAGAAACGTTTATTCTTTTAAAAAAGCTTTCTGCTGCATACCAAGAAATTGATGAAATTTTTAGTTTTCTTTCTCAATTAATAACAATTGATTCTGACCAGTTGTCATAAAAATGCAAAGAATTTGCCGAATTCTACTAAGGAGTTCATATCAGAATGTTTTCATTTAAGAACATAGCAACGGAATCATCGGATTTGAGTATCTCAGCTTTACATAACCTAATAAAGTCCGATAAGTTAGAAGAAACTTTTCTAAATGTTGAAGTTGCTACAAGAATATTTCTTTGTTTAATGATCACTAATTGTAGTGGCGAGCGGTCATTTTCTCGGCTAAAGAGAACACAAAATGAATTACGAACGTCTATGTTACAAGAACGCCTAACTAACTTGTCAATTATGTGCATTGAAAGTGATGTCCTTCAAAAAATTGATTTTGAGGATATAATAATAGATTCTGCAGCACAGAAATCCCGAAAAAAACCTTTAGCATAGCCAATTTAAATCATAACATAAATACCTAGGTTATATTTCTTATAACAATAAATAACATGTATTAAGTATATTTAAAATCATAAAAAATTCTTGTCATTCGTTTTTTTTTTTAATTTCCAGTGGGGCCCCAAATTATTTTGTGCCTAGGCGCTCTGACATGCCTTAAGACGGCCCTGTTTATGTACCTGGATTTGGGGTGCACTAGTCCTTTACTAATGAAATGTGTCACGTTCTCACGTTCAAAATACTCTCAACCACAACTAACCAGGTTTCCAAAAAAAAGCTGTTTATTATTCTTCTAAAAACCAATCAAATCTGTTAAAAAAAAAATTTATTTTTTTCATAGTTCAAAAAATTTTGACAAACTGTGATGAAAATAGTATGAATCGGTCCAAGACTTTACATAGGCCCCTATAAAAATGTCTTTCCGAAAAATGGCGCAATGGTACAAACTTGACAAAATTTAACACAAATAAGTTATATTTATACTCGTACAAAGAACAAACTACTGAGTTTTGTGAATATCAATCCAATATGAAAAAATCTATTTTTGAAAAGTTATACCTCTACTGTGCATAAAAAAGTGTTCGCCTTTGTTTGTATTTACTTATGTGCGTTTATATTTAATGAAAATCTTAACTATTTATATTATTTGCTGAATAAGTACTCGTACAGTTGTGAAAACAATGTATTTAATACAATTAAATACTGGCATTCCAGAATAACTCAGATAGACAGACATAAATATGACCAGAGTATGTGTACGTTCATACTTACATATGATTGGGTGAATAATGATCATTAATAATTATAATCCCCATTTAGTTCCCCCAACGGACTGATACTAGGATGGCTACTGACTCTGTCACTAAAAGAAGTTGTATAAAATATTGCTTTAGTAATTGTTTTGACATTTCCCAGTGTCATGAGAAAATCAGCAAATAACAACAAGATACATCTTGATTATATTTTATACAACTAGTTAGTTACTCGTACAAGTAACTATTTGCACAAATTTATGTTACGTGAGTCTATTAAATAAATTTTAGTAATTTATAGATATGATGCATCTATGCATAACTAAGTATTTAATAAGATCTCAAGACTCTAGATATTTCGTATTGTTCTATGTTAAATTATAAACCCATCACACATTCACTAGGGTTGTAATTTAGAAGTTGTGCTTAATAATTGATTGTTAACGTAGGTTTTAGTTATTACGATGGACATAAGTAATTTCATAATAATAAATTGAGAATTTGTACTTAAAGAAGCAACTAATCAAAGAATGGTAACAAACAATTAAACATTTCTGTCAGTACAAATGCAAACTGAAATTTACGAAACACAGTGAGTAAAAACATTAACTAGAAAATAAATTTATTCTTAAACTTAACTATAAATCAGTGATTATTTTGAAAGGGTTCAGGAGACCTATTAGAGGAGGTATGCATATTTGTGAATATTATTTTACATTAAGTAAAATAAAAATTGAGCTTATCTGGGGATCCGTTTTAAAATAATATTATTAATATTCAGACATTATCTGGGCTTCTTCAAATAGGTACAATTAGGTTCTGCTATTCTGCTATTTTTTCTTAAGAAAATATATTAAGTTTATGCCACCTAGTAAATGCAACAATATTTTAAAATTGTAAAAATTAATATTATGGAAAACATTCAGCTTAAATATTAAAATACTAAACACCAGTATATTGGAGATGTTATTATGCCTTTATGCTGATATTCGTAACATCCAAATCTAATGGACTCATAATCACTCTGATCACTACACTTTAAGTTAGCCGAGTCATACGTTCCATGTCATAATTGCAATTAACACAATTGGCACACCGAACATTTAATCCGGCTGAAGCAAACCTTCTCCCAGAAACTTTATTCAATAATTTTTGTGTAAATCACTAAGAAAATATGTTTACTGAATCAGAATTTTAACTAAAATGAACTCTTAACTCATCCAATTAATAAATAAGCTTATAAATATTCAAAATCACAATAAATTACCTCTCTTGCAGCAATTTGTCCTTTAATTTAACTTTGCTGCATTTATGCAAATGAATTGTGATTAGAACTTTAACGATAAAATAATTACATTTCTTGTAACAAATGTATAAATAAAATTTTGTAACAAGCATTTGCAACATATTTGTGCTTTCTTTTATATGTATGTATGTAAATGATTAACTGCCCCTCTTCATAAAACTTACAACAGTTTTATAAGAGGTGTATAAAGCAAATTTTGTATGGAAAATTACTTTATAAACCTGTTGTAAGTTTTTATGAATAAGGAAAATATAAAAGGTTTAATATTATTTATTATTGGCAAATTTCTTAGAATTTCGCTTTTGAATATATTCTTATATATAAATTTGATTTTACAGTAACTAAATTTACTTATTTTATCATTAAATAAATTTTTAGATAAATTCTGTAATACGCACTGCCGACAAGTCTGTTTCAGCTGAAATCACAATTCTGGCAAATGTGACCGACAATCAAGCTCAATATCGTTGTGAGGCATCGAATAGTGCCACCGAAATACCACTCTTCGAATCTACCACATTGAGTGTGCACTGTGAGTACAATCATTTCTTTAATGTTTTTGCATTTTGTAGAGTTTCCTTATAAAGAATATAACAAATCAATTTACATATTAATTATTCTTATGTATTTTGTGAGAAGAAAAGAAAAACAAAAATATTTATGTAGAACAAGAAAACAAGCAAGCAATAAATAAACAAAACAATAACAATAAGAATATAAATGAAAGTAACAATAGGAACAAAGAATAAAAAACATAAAAAATATTATAATTGCAGTTGCCCCCGAAACTGTCAAGATACGCATTGAACCGGAAGAATTGAAACCAGGCGTAGAGGCGACCATTATATGTGATTCTAGTTCTAGCAATCCACCTGCTAAATTATCCTGGTGGAAGGATGGCATACCAATTGAGGGTAAGTTTTAAATGCCACTTTACATCCAAAGGTTTCTTTTCCTTCATCTTTGCTGTAGTATAACGAAGAAGTCTGAGTGTGTGGTGTGAGTGAGTTTTTTGCTTGTGTTTTCTGAAGCCAACAAATTTGTTAAAGATATAGGAAGAAGCAACGTTTGTTGTTAAGCTGGAAAAGTGCCCAAATTATTGGGTTGTTCAAAGGATTGTCATTGTTGTCAAATGGAAAAGCCAACCCAAGAACGGAACCAAAAAAAAAAAAATGTAGAATGAACCAGTGGTGTGGTCACATGCCACATAAATACAAGTTTACGTAAAATCTAAAGCTCGTTTGTGTGTTATTTAAAATGGTAGCATGAAGTGGCGCCGTCCAAACTTGTAGGTTGGCTGATTGTTTGGCTGACTTAATGCCTGTTTGGTCTGGCCTGGATGTTTGGTCGGTTAGCAAAGACAGGCGTGAACCTAAACGTGTTGTGTTTGTGAGTTTCAGATTCCACTTACTATCACTTATTAGGGTACAACAACAGCAGCCAAAGCACATCTTAGTTTTCTGCCTGTCTGTCTGTCTGAGTTCTAGTGTGTGTGCGACTGCATTTCTGCTTGACCGTCTGTCCATTTGCCTGCATGCACATTTCTGTATGTATATATTTATGTATGTAGATGTGCAAATGTATAGTGTTTCAAAGGCGGATGTTTGCTGCTGTAGTTTTTAAAAGCACTAAAATAAAAAATACGCAAACTTCCGGTTTAGTAACTTTAACTCAAGTTCGTTACATTCTCTCACACACACACACACACACACTTATACAATATATAATTTTTCCGTATTTACTGATTCATACACATACATTTTCACAACAAATTTAGTTGGCTGCAGAATTTCCATGTGGCAATCACCGTTAACATAATTTTGCTCATGTATTATAATTATCTGGGTTACTCGCTCTCTTTCTCACTACTATCATCTCACTGATACTACTTTATACTATGTATTTGGTTACTTTTTTGTGTTGTATTTACATTGTAGATATTTTATTTTGCCATTCATTTCCTTAGGTATAAATAATACGTCTAAGCCTGGTCTTTGGGGTGGTACCGTCTCAACGTTGGAATTTCAAGTAAACATCACACAGGAAATGAACGGCATCGTTTACACATGTCAAAGTGCCAACGAGGCACTACAGCGTAGTGTTCATGAAGCTATAAGCTTAGATGTGCTGTGTAAGTAGTTTCTATTGTGTTGAGAAGTGCAGCATCAAAAGTGAATTTTAAGAAAATATATAAATTTTATTTAACTCTTATCTTGTCTTGTCGTCTCGTGTTGTTGTGATGTCATTGTCGCTGCACATATTTAGATCGTCCAAAATTTGTGCCACCACCTTCGTCAACAGCGGTCGGTGTGGAGGGCGAATCACTGCTGGTTGCCTTGCAGGCCAACGCCAATCCCATGTCAATTACTTACACTTGGTCAAGGGATGGACAGACAATACTCAATGCCATTAATGGGGCAGAGCCACGCATATTTGCTGATGGCTCCAAGTTGAATTTTACAAAGTTGCATCGCAATGATGCCGGTCTGTATGTGTGCGAGGCCCGCAACTCTCAAGGCACAGCTCGCATTAATGTCACTGTTGTAGTGGAATGTAAGTACATATTTACATAAAGACAAATGCAGATTGCATTGCCATAACTGATTTTTATTTACTCATGTTTTTGGTGTGTGTATGTAGATGGCACCACCATCAAATCAGTTTCAGAAAATGTCATTGTCAATCCCGGCGAAGATGCAATGCTGTCGTGTATGGTAGAGGGTAAACCACTAACGGAGGATCATGTAAAGTGGGAGAGATTGGGTTATGATATGACCATAAAAACCTCATCAACATTTGCCAACGGCACCTCGTACCTACACATTAAAGATGCTCAACGCGAAGATGTTGGCAATTTCCGTTGCATTGCTGATAATCGTGTTGCCAATCCCACTAGTCGTGATGTTTTGCTAATAGTCAAATGTAAGTAAAACGTAAAAAGCGACTTTAACACGTTTAATGTACATAAATATGAAAATGTTTAAATATAAATAATAATGATGATTTCTTCTATGTTTTTATAGTTGCACCGGAAATTGATAAATCACCCACCCTTCTGCGAGCTGCTAGTGGTACAGGTGAACGTGGCCGTTTGCCTTGTCGTGCTCAGGCTTCACCCAAACCCAAATTTATATGGCGACAAGAGGGCAAAGATTTGCCGGTTAATCGTTCCTATAAGTACGAAGTGGAAGAAAAGAAAATTGACTCTCTGACGTACGAGTCAATATTGATTGTAGAAAAGGTTGCTCCAGCCGATTATGGTGCCTACGAATGTGTGGCGAAAAATGAACTGGGCCAAGCTATTGAGATTGTACGTTTAGATATAACTTCACAGCCTGATACACCGCTGAGTTTAAACATCTTGAATGTCACCCATGACTCTGTGACTGTAGCTTGGACGCCCGGGTTTGATGGAGGCCTAAAGGCTTCGTACAGAATACGTTTCAGGTGATTTTAGAAACACGATTATACTCAAACATTTATTTCCATTAAAAGATAACAACAGCTAATGGCTTCGCTTTCGTTTATAAACACCATCTATCATTTTCTATTATGCGATTTTATCAGTCCTGTTTTTAATTTTTTTTTTCTTATAGAGAGGCAAATCGTGAACAATACAAATATATTGATGGTCTACCAAACAGTCATAAGCTTACCATAACTGGTCTAAAAATGAACACATTGTATCTATTTTCGGTAATGGCATACAATGATTTAGGTGAGAGCAAATACTTGCCTGACCTGCAAAAAGCCCATACAAAAGGTAAGTCGATTCATTTTCATTTACGACCAAAAAAATACTGCAAAAAAAAAACAAAGTCAAAACTCAATTAGCTAATACAGCAGGAGTATAATACACATACACGCACATGAATATATTTACATATTTATGTTGGAGTAAGTGTATGTGAGCCTGAAAGTATAATGCATTAAAAGCAAAGTGCACAAATTAGCCACGTCTATTAAAACTAGGTTGGAGAGCCAAACAGCAGCGAGGGCAAAAACAATTTGTTAAAGACATTGATTTATTGGTCGCGTCATCTGCATTTTATGAGCTGCCCCATCCATTCTAAGGTACCAAACGTACACCCACTCTAACTCAACTGCAATAACAACAGCAGGATTTACAAAAAATGTTAAACCGCCGCCGCAGTATGGAAGAGCTGAACTGTTGGCTAGTGGTGCACACTTTTAGTCATTGTGTGGCACTGCTAGGTTATGGAGTACCTACAGAAACACACAAAGGAAACGTTTGGCTTTATTCATAAAATTTGCACATATATGCATACATATTTATGTATATAATAGCTATATAAATACATATCTTTGAACGTTCATAATATTTACTGTATGCACATGTAATAAAACACTTTGTTTAGTACATACATAAATATTTCATTGTGTGTCTATGTTTTCTTCTCTTTTTATCCCTCCCCTATTTTTATTAATTTTGTCTTTTATGCTGCATTTGTGTTTGCCATTTTCGTTTGGATAACATTTTTTAATAATACGCTACAGAGGCACCGCCACCATCACAACCGGCCTCGTCTCTGGGAGGGCCACCCACAACGAGTGCCACTCCACTGGGTGGTACATCGGGTCTACTGCTGTTGGTTGGTGTAGCATCTGGCATAACAATAGTGGCTTTGAATATACTCATCATAGGTTGCTGTCTGCATAAACGTAATCAAAATCATCTCAAACGAGGTACTGTATCAAAATTATTATTACCTACGTACAAACATATATACATACATACATTACTATTTTTATAATGGCAACTACAGACACACTCTTTGCACTCAATGTCCCTCCGCATGGGAGAAAAACAATTCACACCACATAATGATTATTCTGTATATTACACTATGTATGTATGTATGCAGATAGTTTTATCACATATTTATATTTTACACTTGCTATTATTAAATTGTATGTATGTATATTGAACTACTATAGGGTGTTTTTTTAATGTATTACAGCCTTATGCAAAAAAACTTAAAACAGGCTGATAAACCTCTGTTAAGAAAAATTCCTTAAAGTATCATGCAAAAACAACTTTTAGCTTAACATACGTCTGATAAAGCAATGTTGTTACAATATTTTATTGTTTTAACAAATAAAGTTTTGTTAATTTTTGTGTAGATTTTTACATAAAAATTGGCTACATGGATATATTTTTTAAATTAATATAATTTTTAATGTAAAAATAAAGTTTTTTGAAAGCATTCAATGAAAATAATTGAAATTGTATGAATTTTTGACATAAAAACGCTTAAGTCGGTTTTAGTGAGTTTTAAATTCTGACTAAAATAAAAAAGAGTGGACGGGGCTCCAAAGTGTGTAATATGTTTAGCTATATCCTGAAAACTGTTTTTTAGACGATATATATATCAAATGATAGGTATTTAAAAAAAACTAAAAAATCCGAAAAAATACATTTATCAGTATGTATATAAATTACAAAATGTAAAAGTCAAGAAACTAAGCTTTAATCCAAGGTACAATATAACCGTGTAGTTAGTATAGATCCAGAGATATTTAAGAAAAATCATGACATTTCACCATAAAAATTACAATAAAATTGTACTATGCGAAGCCGGTGTTCTGTATACCATATAGGAGAACATCTTATTAAACATAGCTTATATATGACATTAATATTAAAAGTATGAAATTTGATTTCAAAGTATATATACTAAAGTTTGAAAATTATAATTTAAAGAAAAATAATTCTTGTTTTTTAATTTTTCAGAACTTTTAATACCTACAGACACATGTCATACCTTAAATTAAAGCTTGATGTCTTGGCTATTAACATTAATAATCCAAAAGAACACTTATATAGACTTTTTTAAGATTTTTAGATATCAAAAAAAAAAATTTGGGTACAAAAATATGTATATCGAATTTAACCCATAGTGGGTCCATATTTTATAATCATGGCATATTTCGTTGGAAAGATATTTTCTATACCATTAATTTGACGTATCATAAATTATCAGACACTGAATAGTTTCCGAGATATAGGCTCATATATTTGCAACTTTGAAGACCCGCCCACTCGAAAATAAGCGTGACCGACAAAGAATTTTTATACTACTTTTATCTTCTCTAAAAGCAATTGATGGAATTTTTTATTTTGAGCAATGTCACTGAAACCAACTTGTTCCAATTTGTATTTCTAATTTTATATAATGAAAACATACAAAACATTATAGTGATGTACATACAATCAACCAAAGTAAATAAAGCTCGTTTTTAAAATAATCGCTTTTATGTTAGGAACAAATAAGCGTATTTATTATTTTAAATTATTATTTATTATAAATGTGGTTAGTTTATGTTTTTATGCAGTATAAATATTATTTGACATATTAAAATAAGATTAAAATTTAATTTTATATTGAAAATATACAAAACATTATAAGATATCCGTTTATCCGAATGAACTAATAATCGTTGTTTTACATCATTAACTATAAAAAGACAAAAGAGAGTGATAGTGTTGCCAGTATCAACATATAAAATTAATTAAAAATGTATATAATAGTTAAGGTACTGTTTTTGCATATGAATTTTAAACATTGGTGTGTTAGCCTTAAAGTGTATTTTAACTAACGTGAACTACAATCCTCAAATAAGATTTTTTTTTTGCATAATGCTGTTAAACTTTAAGTTGGTGACATTTTGAAAATAGAATAAAACAAAGATGATTTATTTAAGTTGACATGAAATTTACCTTATGCGAAAGATAATCTTCTGTCATTATAATTTTAATATGACTTCTGGCATATGACTGCCTGGGACGTAGTCTAATCTTGAGGTCGAATTTTCAATGACTTTTTCCAACACTTATGGCCGTATATCGTCAATAACGCATTCGCCGAGTTGTCCTTCAAGTGGTCAATCATTTCGGGCTTATTTGCGTAGACTGGCGAATTGAAACATATGACGTTTTCTTTTCTGGCAAAAATGTTACACGTTTTACCCATTTCGCATCTTTTTTATTTTTTTGTGTTCTTTTCTGAAAAAATGTCAACACTGCTAAAGTGTAGTGTGTTCTTTTCTATAAATGTCACACTATAAATTTAAAAAATGGTGCACCTTTCACACTCTGTATTTTTAGAGGGGGAGAATCGCACGATAAAACAGCTGACCAGTGATGCCAACTTTTGAGACTCAAAACGCGTAAACATTTTTGAAAAAATGGCTAAATGGAAAAAAATCCATATAAAACCACACCCAAATTTCTTTTTTTCGCGTTTTGAGTGACTAAAATCCGGCTGCATCTAGCCCGAAAAGGGCTAAGTTGGCATCGCTGCAGCTGACATTTGTTTTGTTTATGAATGTGTGTTTGTGTTAAGAAACAAAACAGATATATACAAAATGGAAAATATTACTACATTTTTATGTACTGAAAAAATTTTGGATGACTTGTTGGATTCATGTTCATCATCTGATGATGATAAAATATTTTATATGATTATGGAAAGAAATCTACAACCGCGAGTGAAAGGCTTTGTAGAGAACGTAATTAATGAATACTCTGAAGTTAATTTATGTCAAATTTCATAGGACAATATCTCCTACTTCTTATATATGTAATGTATGTTTATATATATAATTTTTATAGTTTAAGAAGAATTTGCGTATTGGTCGGGAAGGTGCCATTGGCTTTATTTCAAGCGATCTTACCAGGGAGCTGTCTGCTTCTTCTATTTTAACAAAAAAAAAAAAAAAAAAAAAAAAACAGCTGTACATAAAAAAAGTGTTACACTGTTGTAATTTTATGTTCTATTCTGACCATTAAAAATGCGACATCTTTAAAATGTGGGGTAAACATTATAAAAATGTACATAATAAAAGTGTAGCATTTTATTTCAGAAAAGAAAACACCAATAAATTACTTGATAGCTGACAAAATGGCCGACAGTTAAAAAAGTGTTGCCAACTTAAAGTTCTTGGGATGAAAAATTAACTGTGTTTTATATATGGGTATTTCCACAGAAAGGTCTACCGCGGCCAAAAAATTATAACTTATTAAACAATTATTTTTATCCAATATTATGAGAGAAAAATATTCAAATTTTGTTATTTTAAAGAATTTATACCGTATGTTAACACTCATTATGTGAAAAATGTTAGTAAAATTCAAAATAAACGGCTACTAGCTTTCGCTTACTTTTAATACAATTTTCTCTTTAATAGTAATTTTTTTAAAACGCATTTTTTATAATTGAAAAAAATGTAACTTGAATTTTTCAATTTGTTTTACTTGATATTCTAATGTCACGTGCGCACTTTAAAAGCATAATTTTTTATCATATCTTCTGCGCTGTGGAACGGAAACTTAAAAATTAAATTACTTTGACCAAAGTTAATAATATACCATTTCTATTTAATATTGAAGTTTGTCACGTAACACAACTGGTGTTCGTAACAAATACGATGTTTACTATTTTATAACAACACTTGTCCAGAAAATAAAAAACCAATACGGACATTTTCAAAATATTATCTCTTTTCTCAGATGGAAGCAGCAGCCAATTCATAAACAAGTTTATAGCTAGGAGTTTACCCAATTTTTTAGTGGAATTCGGCTGAAAATATATTGAATGGAACTTCTTTGTCACTTCTCATGGCAAAGGAGCAGTCGATGGAGTAGGAGCTGTAATTAAAAGAAAAGTTTGGCAGATAACGAAAGCACGACGCCTTTGCTTTATGCGAATGCGCACGAGACCACATAAATGGAATTCTTTTAACTTTTATAAGTGCAGACGAAATTGAAAAACTTTCCCCACCGTTAACGCAATAATGGAAAGAAGTGGAGAGATTCTCAAACATGCATAAATTCACTACTTATCATGCGAGGAAGATTTACAAATAAAAGTAGCTCGAACCGCAATTTCGTCAAAGAGAAATATTTAATAAATAACCTTGTTTTACTATTTTTTTTTATTCTTATGTACCTTTTCAAACATTGGCCTGAAGTCGAATTTTCATTTATTTTCGTTGAATTAAAACCTTAAAACCAAACTACATCAAAAATTATTCGATTTTATCATAAGGGCAAAAATGTCACGTAACACGCTTCATATTATGGCTTGTATCAATAAAACTAAACAGAAACTCATCAAAATACCAAGTTGAAACTAAAGCTAAACTATTCCTTAATAATATCCAAATAATTTATATAAAAGTTTTTAGCTTATTTTGCTGGTTTTTGGACTTTAGTAAATGTAGAAAAAAAACACTTCTATTTTTTGTCACATCACGCAACTGCTCATGTTGACCAATATGTCAGGACCCCGAATTTTACAGCACCCATGCTTTCCACTAAATAAATAACTCTAAAATTGCTTCCCAGAAAACCTAAATTAAGAAAAATATATTTGTGCCTTGCTTGATTTTCTTCATGTTGAATATGTGCGACGTCACGTGCGCAACCATGGAAACACCTATATAGTATTTGTTAAACGACAACATAAAATTGGATTATTAATTAGAACGAAATTTATTTAATAATAATTGGCAAAAATCAAATTAATACATAGGCTTGCGAGTATATGAGCTGCAAGTAAAAAATATAAATCACTTCTTACAAATAATAGCCAGCCTTTAAAAGTATCTATTGTAAAAAATACTATAATATGATACATTCAAATATTGTAGTTTAATAAAACTCAAACAAAATTAATATAATATAATAAAATCTATAAAAGCAGTTGCCTGCATATCTACAATTTAGCTATCCTTCCAAAATATATTTACAATAGTAATATACTGGATTAAAAGGCCAATAATATTTAGTGAAATGTCAGATGTAGTAAAAGATGTTCTACTCCAACGCACTCTCCATCGGTAAATATCATTCAAGCACCGTTGATTCTTCATTAGGAAATATTTTAGGAAAGATCTTTATGTTATGCCTAGTTCTTTATTCAAGGTTCTTTTGCCCTTAAATATATTCCCTCAAATAATTTGTAAGTATCTCGAAGAATATTTCAACAATAAACAATGGATAAAGTTACAACCGGGGTGTATGTATGTATATCCTAGCAACTGATATCATCAGCATCAATTTCGTTGCGATCAGTGTTAAAATATCTAAAGTTTTATTGCATCCAATTATATTGTGACCGGGTACTGTTGTTCGTTGAGAATTAATAGCTCCCTGTAACAAATGTCCGTTTGACTACCCTTGAACAAATATTTGTATTGCCCAGTTTATAAACGGTTTAACTCTAACCCTCCGGCAAACATTTTACCTCATAGACTCAGGGAGGGGGTCACCGGTGACCCGTGTGTATTTTGTATGGCGTTGAGTGCATCGTTTTTAATCTCTCTCTCCATTCTCATTCTTGTTTTTTGAATTAAGTGCGTGGATGTTTTTATTCTCTCTCTCCATTCTTATTCTTGACTAGACTAGAAAAGAAAGTGATAAAGCTGCCCCAATAAGTGACGTTTGGGAAATGCTTATGAAAAATTTGAAAGAAAACTATTATCCAGACGCGAACGTCACTATTGATGAGCAGTTGTTCCCGTTCAAAGGTCGGGCAGGTTTTATTCAGTACATCCCATCAAAACCAGCCAAATATGGATATCCACTTTTTGGAACTATTTATTTGGGTCGTCAACCTGGTGCTGAGAGACAAACTAACGTTGGGCAAAACATAGTTCTGAAGTTAGTAAATGCATACAAACAGTCAGGGTTGAACACAACAACGGATAATTTCTTTACATCGTTACCGTTGGCCAACCAGTTAAAAACCCGAGGCATGAGTATCGTTGGAACCCTTCGTTCGAATAAGCCGTATATTCCCAGAGAATTAAAGCGTAACCGTACCGATGATATTGGAACACATCGATATGCATTTAGCAAAGACGCTACTCTTTTGTCCGTTGTCACAAAGAAAAATAAATCAGTTTATTTGCTTTCGACTATGCACGTGTGACTAATGAAAATGGAAAAGAAGATATGAACCACTATTACACCAAAACAAAAGGTGGTGTTGACGTTATGGATCAGATGCTCTTCAAGTACACAACGAAACGCAAAACAAATCGTTGGCCGTTGGCTTTATTTTTCAATATGTTAGATGTAGCTGCATTAGCAGCATTTTGTGTTTTCAGTAAACTGAATCCGGAGAAGTCTAAAAGGCGATCTTCTAGATGCTATTTCTTGACTCAGCTTGGAAAAGATTTGGCAACAGCTAACATGGAAAAGAGAGCAAATGATCAAATGGTTATAAGAAAAACTAATTATAGAGCTGCTCTTGAGCTTATGCTCGGAATAACTATACAATTTGTTCCTACAGTTCCAGTTCCAGTTGCCGAAAACGTTCCTGTAGTTGGACCAGCAGCACCAGAGCCTGAGATGAAAACAAAAGATGGTCGTAAAGTTGCGAAGGGTCGTTGCTATATTTGCATTTTCAATGATCCGAAATCGGACCGGAAATGTCGTACAAAATGCTCAAATTGCAAACGCACAATGTGTGCCACCCATACCAAGAGCTTGCCACCGCTCTGTACTGGCCCAAATTGTTGAATTTGTATGGCATTCTATTAGAGGGCCACCAGCCAATTTTTAATTTTGGTCCAAATTCTTGAATTTCCATAAAACAAATTTCAACTAATTTTGTATTTATATCCATCCAATTTTGTATTTATATGTTTTTTTTATTACAACCTATAATTTTCTATATTTAATAATAAAATATAAAAAAAAAATACAAAATAGAAATAAAAACTGTGTTCTTATTTATTATTTTCATATAAAATGTATGGTGGCCATTACGGGTCACCGGTGACCCGCTCCCGGAGGGTGAGGGGTATTGGACTTTGGAGCACTCCAGCCCGGAGTCCAAAAACGTAAGTAGCCTAAATCCAGCGAAAAACGCTTTAAAATATGCTCTTGATAGCTATCCTAAAATTTGATTACTAAAAAAAATTTTCTTCGGAGATATTTGATTTCAAAGGTAAAATGGGTCACCGGAGACCCCCTCCCGGAGGGTTAGGGTTAAAAAAGATTAATTTTATTATTATTTTTCTATCAGCAGACACAAATAAAGTGGAAGTTATAAATTCTCAGAACAATAAGTTAGTTCTTAAACTGATTTATACATTTAATTTTTACTTAAATTTGTAAGTCAAGTCAAAGTAAATATACTAAAGTAGTAAGTATAAATATTTAGTAGTTTTATGTCGGAACCAAAACCTTCTTTATACGTATTTTATGGGCATGTATCTGCAAGTAAAAATACATACATACAATTATATTGATAACAATTTATATACATATATGTATAAATATTTTCGATATAAAGCATAAATAGTTTATTCAAAATCTATTTATAAATTTGAGCAGAGTTGCATTTATAAAAAAAAAAATAATAAAGTCTGCCATACTTCCGTTTACTTTGAGTTTCATGTTATTTAAACATCTTTTCAGTAAATAAAATCGTTTTACTGAATTTTGTTTGACTTTGGAGTTGTGTTGTTTTTGTGTTGCTCTGTATTATTTTTTTTTACAGAATTTTAAATAATTCATTCGATAGGAAGCCAAATAGCACAGTAACAGTATGAAGTAAAAAAATCCAACCAGGAAACTTTTAACATAAACTTGAATTTCTTTTACAAAAAAGGGGTTATTTTTATTTACAACAACCGTATTTTATGTGCATAAGTACAGTAAGTTATTCCCTACTCTCTTTATCATCCTTTTGGATTTTGTTTGTGTGTCGCATTTATTTATATGCCTAATTATTTTGTTTAGCTAATATTGTCTGATTTTATGGCAGACTATTCGTTGCGTTACAACTTTTTTAGTCCCTGTTGGAAGAAAAGAAAATAAAATCTGTTAAATAAGTAAATCAAGGAGTAAAAGAGTAAATAAGAGGCAAGTAAAGGACTCATAATCACCTCGACATGTGTTGTGATGCGCTTTATGAGCTTTATTTTTATGTATGTTTTATTTTGTGTTTGTATTTCCTTTTATTCTATTCTATTGGTATTTGGAGCATATTTTCAGTTTTTGGTACATAATCATCATCACCATCATCGTTAGTATCATTATACATACATAAATATTTTATTAATGGCAGCACTGCTAACACCATCAACTCATCATCACTGTTCTTGACTTGAATACTGGGATGAACAAGTTCAGCATTAAGCAGAAAATGTGAAGTGAAATTTGTTCTTTTGTTTGTTTGGTTCCCTTGAGTTCCTAATCTGGTTTTGTGCACTTGTGCTTTATTATTTTCATCTTCTACTCCTTCATTCAGCTGTTTGTTTAGTTTATTGTGTTTTTTTTATTACGCAGTATATTCTTATTATATTCGAAGGTTGTTTGATAATTATTAAATACGAGTAAAGTAATAAATATTACATATTTGCAAATAAAACAGACAATTTGATTGTCAACTCTGGTTGACATTTATTTCCATACAGATCCACCTTAAAGTAAATTGTTCAACTGTTCAACATAATAACTTTATGAATTGATATACCGACTACAATTTGAAAATAATACAATTTTATAAATGTTCCTTATATTTTCAAGAAAACGGTTGCAATCTGTGGATTCATACAAATGCTTTTCCTGAAATTCAGTTGCAAACTCATAATGATGTTAAATGCTTACTTTATAGCTATTGTGATAAATACATCTCTGCCGACAATTTGACGATATTATCCCACTCGAATTAACAATCGAAGTTTTTGAAAATTGTTTATTATTTTCGAAAGCTATTGCAAATCCAACAAACCAACTTGTAGAGAATTTTTAAAATATCGAATCTTTGCAACATTTAAAAAATCTCGACGAATATTGGTAATGATCTCTCGAACATTCAAATTTGAAGGTTTAGCTGCCACAAACTGAGTGACTGGGAAATATTTAACGAATCGTTTGCAATTGTCATTCTCCAAAAACTGTAAGAGTTGAATTCGCATTAATGTCAATGATGATAAAGTTTTCGAATATTCTGGTCTGATGGAATGTTTTATATAAAGAAAAGTTAATTAAAATCGAAATGGTATAAAAACATGTTAAATCCTTAAAATACAATTAAAATATCTAATATCACTAATAGCGAAAATCGAAAATAAAAACCTAAACAAATCAAAATTTATCAAACAGCATTCGTATTTAAACATTAAATAAGTCTCTTTACTTAATATATGCTACAACTATAATTTTTTATTTTATTTTTCTTTTTTCTTCATTTACTTATACATACATCCATACACATAAATTAAATTTGCAACCATTTTTGTTTTTTCTGACTCGTGTGCTGCATTTATTTGTCTGTGTGTACGTAATTTTATTTGATTGAATCTGTTTGTATGCGTGTTAAACGTTTTATACGGGAATCCCTGAAGAAGGTTTAGAATTGCTACCAGCTGAATTCACTGAAAATTCAAATACACCAAATCTAGTCATAATTGGCATTTCACTGGCAGCTTTTGGTTTCCTATTGGTTAATGCTGCTTTGGTGGCATGGTTTTTTGTTCATCAAAGGCGAAAAAAAGGTTTGTGATTTTTTATTTTTTATTTTTATTCTAATTTATAATTTTTTTCTAAGTATTTATCAGTTTGTTATTCGTATGTTGTTAGGTTTACATTTTAATTGAGGTCAGTTATTTATCTATGATATTCGTAAAATATTTAAAATAATAACTACGTTTTAGCAATTCGAATGAAATGAACAACTAATTAAAAGGTAAGTAGGATTTACTATTTAAGCAAAATACTTCCAATTATGTATTTTATATACAAATATTTATGAATTTAATTATCCTATTAAAGAAAACAGAATAATTTCACGCTGCTCATACTCCAACAAAAAAGTGTTCGAACTTAACGCGGTAATGCAGCAAATAATTAGGAGTACTATACAATATTTCTGATGAATCTGATTGCCACACTTGTCTTAAATAGTTCAGATTAAAACAGATCATTGTCAAGATGTCTTAAATATTTTATTTTGTCGAGCAAGGTGGTCACATAAAAAATTGCTGGAGTGGTTATTACGGCATATATCGACAGTGTCCAATAGGTTTACCTACAATAGAATTAGTTATTTTCCGTAGATTTAAAACCGTATATTATTTCATATTGACGCCAGTTTTCGCTTGGAAAAGGGTGTGGATGCAACATAATCCGACGTCTGCCTCAAATTCATCGTTCTATGTAGGATGATGCGACGGGTTTGTTTCAGTTTGTGTGACAATTAGAGTGTTACAGGTGGCATACCATAACATGTTGGTGAAAATGCCGTGGTTCAGTGATCGTAAGACAGCAAGTTTCTGCACTTTGAATGAAACAGCTATTTATTCTTTTAGTGCAGAAGGCTTAGAGGGTTTTTCTCATATACCTCTCAGCGTTTTATCTCCACATGAGCTTAGAATCTAAAACTGTAATTATATGGCTTCTGGCAATCGAGGAATCCTAAAACTAGAATTTTATAAATCTTGGAAGACAAGTAAAATGTCGTTCATCGTCTATTACTATTATTGTCTTTGGCCCATGATAGGACTGTCTTGAGGACTATATCACAAAGCTTGAACATGATTCTATTTACGGTAAGGTACAACATTCTCTATGTATATCTGCACTAGAGGATTTAGGACTAGATCAGTCGATAACTAGATTTGTAACAAATCTATTTAAAAATAGGATCATATGCTTCAAAAATAGGAACAGCACATGTCTCAAGATTGTCCCAAAGAGGCACCCTCAATAGTCTGCTCCGGAAATTAGATCTCACGGGATATAAAACTGTCGCTTATGCAGATGACGTAGCGGTGGCAGTCTTGGGGATTCATATGAGCATAATATCGCAAAGAATGGAAGATGCATTTAAAACACTATGTAGATGGAGCACTGAAAGCGGTTCAAGTGTAAATCCATTAATTACGGAACTTTTATTATTCACGAGAAAATATAAGATTCCTACATTTAAGCTACGTAAATTGAACTATCTCTCTCAGATAGCACAAAATTCCTAGGCGTTGTTCTTGACAAAAAATTGTCATGGAAATCCAACTATACTGGCAAGAATATCTAAATGGCCATGGCGACTATGTATAGTTGTAAAAAGGCCATAAGTATAAATTGTGGTATTAAACCTAGATGCGTAAACTGGCTGTTTGAGGCGGTCATAATACTAATATTATTTTAACTGCTTGCTCTTTAAGAGGATATTAAGGAGAACTGCGATCCTGATAACAGGAGTCTTACGCACTACTCCGACAAAATCACTTTTTATAAAGCTAAATTGGATCTCAGGTACCTAATGGCCAGGAAACTGGCTTAGAACACTGCCTTAAGGCTAAGCGCAAAAGGAATACATTGATTATTGCACTCCTAGCCAATTTCGAGAAGCTTTGGCTTCTCTACTTCAAATAATGCGGAATCAGTAGAGGGTCTACCTTTGGACACTACGAATCTATCCGTATTTACGGATTGCTCCACGAAGGGAGAGGGAGTTAGCGGTGGTATCTACACCAAAGAATTTGGAATTAGAATATATTTCAGGTTTACAAATGGTTGTAGTATTTTTCAGTCTGAAATATCGGCTATAAAAAGAACAGCTAATGCATATAAGTATATATGCTGATAATTAAGCTGCAATAAAGTCGCTGACAGGCGTATATACTACATTAATCTTAGTCTAGGAATGCCGGGCATCCTTAAATAGGATAGCAAGACATTCAACATGAAATTACAGCGACTCCGACTAATTAACTTAGTGTCAGTGATCACTGGACACTGTAAATTCAGCAACAATGCAAGAAGGCCAGGTTTACCCTATTGTCTTTTATCTACTGTGTCAATGTCCAGCAATGAATATTTCGCGCAACATTTTCCTGAGACAAAGATCCTTTAGTAGTATATGTGTAATATCAGATATAAAGTTAGAGTGTATTGATGCCTTCATTAGAAGAAGTAATTGGTTGCCACGATCGGATGCGCAAGTCCTTATAGCCATTGAATTGACTAGAAGTATTTACTCCACCTTTCTTTTTCTTTTTTGTACTCTAAATTAATGACCCTGCCCTTGAACAATTTCTCCATCCAGAAGAGAGTAACCCCCCTTGACGAGTATATTTTCGATAATACCAACAACCATCATATACAAGACTGATGATGATTTATAAAATTCAGAAAATGACAGTTTTTTTAGTTATATTTCGTATTAGTTTTTCTTATCTGTCAATCGCTCGTTCTATTCTTCTGTTCTTTGTGCATGTTTATTTAAAATTTTATCTTTTGATTACAGTCACAATATATGACCGCACACTAGTTTTGTGGGCATAAATTAATTGTGCATTGCAGATTTAAAATTATACATGCTTTCTTATACGATATTATAATGCAGACACAAACAAACAAATCCTAAACAACAAAAACACAAAAGTTAAATTTACAATTTAAATAATTTATGAAACGAAAAGTTACTCAAGAATAAAGTCTATGCAGAAGTGTGTGTGTGTGTGTTGATGTAGTTTAAAGCACAACACAGAGAAATACAACTTTTATTTTTGCAAATGCTATGATCCGGAAATTAAATATCCTTCACAACAACACACTAAAAAATAAGTAAATAATTTAAAAAAGCTAAATATAAAAAAATAAACACACAAAAAAAAAACTTCTTAAACAACCACATATATAAATTTTTTAAACAATGAGTTAATATGTACATGCCCTGAAATTTTCAAGGTAGGAATAGCTGAATTTGCACTTGCTATTCTATAATCATTCTTATATTTTAGTCTTCTAATCTAAATCTCTAGTTAGATATCCAAAATGATTGAGTTGTTAGCCGGTTTGTGTACAAAATTATAAATGATAAGAGGTACCTCTATCAAAGAGCTGCAGGGTATAAACTGTGAATATCTAATCAGCAAAACTAAACCTTCAAAGCTTCCACAAAATATAATGCACACACACAAATACGTATATACACACAAATACAGATTAATTTTAAATAAAGGAAGCTTATTTATTTACGCACACTAATGTGTTTATTTAGAACACAAATCTCTCTCTCTCCTTCTATTTTATTCACACTAGAACTAAACTCACACAAACATTCTCACGAACAGCATTTGAATTTGTATTATTGTGTAACATGACCATTATATTGATTTCCTACTACATTAATAATAAATACAACATACAACAACTACTGACTTCAAATCCAACTAAAACAAATCCAGCATAAATTGAAAAAATGTGTATAAATATACTATGTATATAAATAAATATATGTATTTTGTAGCATCAACTGTGTGTGTGTAGGTACTATGTATTTTATATACAAGTAAAAGTACATGTACAAAAACAAAAAATAAGAAAACAGTGTAAATAACAAACAAGTAGTTTTTTAATACGTTTCTAGGACTACTACGACTTTATTCTCGTACTACGAATAGTATTCCATCCTCTCCATGGCAGTGGCTGGTGGTAAATTTTAGTATTTTTGTGTCTCCAACGTTTGTAACGCTATGTGCATGTGTTGTTGTGAATAGGAACGCCAGTATAGCAAGACGGACGAGTGTGTGGGGATATCTGTATGTCCCTGTTTCCTTTTTATCCTTATCACCAAAAGGATGGAGGTATAATAAGTTTGTCCTTTCGTTTGTAACACATAGAAATATTAGTCGTAAAACCAAGAAGTCTATTTATTTTGGGTCCTTGTAAGATGCGCTGCGAATAATGGGCCCAAAGAAAAAAAAACGAAAAAAGGCCCAAATTTGGGATTCACATTTCATTATGAAAATTATTCCTATTTTTATGTAAGAAAAATCTTTTCAAAGGTTATGAAAAATATGTAAATCAATTTTTATCCCAAATAATTTTAATTTTTATAAAATATTTAGTAATACAGTTGGGCCTCGATTATTCGTTATTCGGTTAACCGGTAACCCCGATTAACCGTGATGGAAAAATATCAGTCTATTGTTTTTTTGTTTGCAATGTTTTCAAATTGTTTGCTTCGATTAACCGTGATTAACTCTATTTTCCGTGATGAATTTTAAATTTGGGAAGTACGGCTGATTAGATCTACATATGTATGTAATATACTTAGTATAGCATCGTTACCAGTGATAAAAACATAAAGAAACATTTTAAATATTGAAGATAATTAACGAGCATTTAAAAATAATGTGAGTTTTAAAATGCTATCTCAAAAATACAAAGTTTTAAAAAGAGATAATTTTTTTTTTAAATAAATACATATGTATGTATGTATGTATGTAAACCAATGTTCAATTGTTAAATAATAAAAATATTTAAAAGCTGTATAATCAAAATTATAATTCGATTTACCGTGAAAATCGATTATCCGTAATGCTTCTGGTCCCGTCCATCACGGATAATCGAGGCCCGACTGTACATAGTAATAATAAAACCCCCAAAATTTTGCATGAGATTTTTGGGGCAATTTTTCATTTTTATATTTTCATATTTTACAATATTGACGAATGAAATTTAGCCCCAAAGTACAAAAACCAAATTTCTTGGGCGCTTTTTTTTTTGATTCTTTGATTGGGGTAATTTTTCATTCCCTTAAAAATGCAAAATTACCCCAAAGAAAAAGTGCATTATAACCCCTAAAAATAAAAAAAAAACTCAAAAAATTCGTATTTTTGCAGTCAGTGTAATTTTTGGGGTTATTTGTCTTTTCTTGTGGATTTTTCATGGGAATCTAAGACCATCTCCGTCCGTCTGTTTTAGGCACGATAAAGCCTCGAAAAGAAGTCTTAGGGTAATGAAATTTCTCCCAAACATTGTTGCACGGAATTGTTTGGTATTGAAAATGGGCAAGTAGGATCCGAGTTACAGAGCAAAGTTTCAGAGAACCTCTATATTTTTCAGATTTTTTGCTATTTTCTTCAAATATAATGCAGATAATAATATCATGAAATTTTTCACACTTTAGTCTTAGTATAGAAAGCCAATTTCTGTCGAAAATGGAAAGAATCGGTCCACGATTTCTCATATCCCCTATACAAATGTCTTCCCGAAATATGGCTATGGTACATAAATGCCTTTAGAAAAGCAGTTACCATACAAAATTCAGCAAGTAGTAGTTTCACGTAAAGATAAATCACAAAGCGCTATTTTTTTGAATCGGTCCATATTTAACCATAGGCCCCATGTAAACTCTACTTCCAAAAATAACTTAAATGCTCATTAAAATCACAGAAGTAATCCACGTGTGTATATACATAAATCAGCATACCGAAGTTTATGATAATCGATCTATATTTGACCCTAGGTCACTTATAGAGTGTATTTTCGAAAATCACTTAAATGTGCATAAATCTCTTGCAAACATTACTATCAAATTGAAATTCGAAACAAATAATCCACATTTACGTATGAATTACAATAACTAGTTTTATCAGTTCATGTGTGATCACAGCCCCCATGTCAAGTTCACTTCCCAAAAATTCTTTGTCTGCACATAAATCGCTTATAAACTTCATTATCAAGTTGAAATACGCCAGAAATAATCCACATATATTTATAAAATATAGTAAACAACTTTTTGGTGATCGATTCATAATTTGTCATGGCTCTCATATAGGGACCACTTTCTTTGTAAATATCTTATAAATATCGATATCGAACTGAAAATTTTTCCGGATCAGTTATATGTAAGTAAAATTTTACTGTTGGATTTTGTAAACGTCAGTCCATGATTGGTCATAGTGCCAATATTAGGTCCATTTCTGAGAATTACTGGAATACACAATAAAACTCTAAAATATATCGTTATTGAGATATGAAATTTTCCATAAGACTCAAATACAGTAAAATATTTTATGACGATCATTATATAATATTAAATAGATCTCATATAAGGGATTCAAAAAAATAAAATAACTCGTATAAACATTGATGTCGAGACAAAATCTTAAGCTATGTATACAACGTTGTCCGAAAAATGTTCAGAAAATTTCTAACAACCGTGTGAACTTAAAATTGTTGTCTTCCAACGTTTTAAGAAAAAGCATTTTCAGTACATTGGAAGACAAAAATATTGTCAAACATCTAACAATCGTGTAAACACACAATTTT
Organism: Bellardia pandia; assembly: GCA_916048285.2. NCBI lineage: Eukaryota > Metazoa > Arthropoda > Insecta > Diptera > Calliphoridae > Bellardia > Bellardia pandia. Next base: position 70,663,619 of record OU696533.1, read on the forward strand.
GTCATTGTCATTGTTTTAAGACAATTTTCAAACACTTTTCATTGTCATATGTGCAAAGTTTATGCATCTGTCAATGGCAGCTTTGTCATTATTTCGAAATGCAACTCTGTATATACATAAATAAAGAAACAAGTGTGCATTAATAAAATTTTTGAAAAAAGTGGAAGAAAATTAAAGAATTAAATTTAAGTTTGCATTAACCCAACCCTTCACCTTCACCCAAACTTTTTGGCGTTCTTTTGTTATTTTGTCTTCATCCTCGCTACTTTCTAGGACATAAGCAGATAAAATGGTTTCAATTGCTCTTTTTTGTTCCATGACAATATTTAAACACACACACAACACAGCATAACGAATTTGACAATGCCACACAACAATCTGACAACCGTATGAACTGACAATTTCGGTTGACAGATAAATTCATTGTGTGACAATTGTGTGCCAATGAGCAAACGAGGTTGCAAAAATCAAAATTTTCATGAGCGCCGACGAAGTTTTGAATAAACCCATGTTATAGGAAACTTTTCAACGATTTCAAATATGGCACTCTTAATAATATCACATTTTTAGTTTAGAAGATATAACCGTTCAAAGTTGACCGACTTTCGGTTTTCAAAAAAACACACAATTTTTAGTCAATTTGTTTCGATTTCAGGTGCAATATCACGAAAAATAGGTAACGAATCGTCATATTTTTTCTTTGTATTGATTGATGTATTTATTAAATGTATAATGATAAAAAAAATTACCTGTTTGCTTTGTGTTTCTCCTGGTAAATCACTATTTAAAAACTATCCGTTTTTTCACTATTTTTCAACTTTGACGGAAAAAAAGTAAATTTTTGTAATTTGCCATATTTGCAAAACCTGTTCTTTGATTATTTCTTTACATAATTCAAAAGGTTTTAACTGCCCGTACGTGCCCGTTTGGCTTCTAGATGTAAAAAAGGTTAAAAAGACAAGGTTGCAGAAATTGTATGGCGCACATTGGCGCCATTTGCGTTATTTTCGTTGCCAAAAACATATCTTTTGAACCGAATAAGATAATTGAATAGTTTATTTAAATTGATTTTTCTACAAATTTTAACTTTGATAACCCATAAGTAGGCCCCTACAAATCGTAACACCCTTTCAACACTCTCATTTTTGCAACTCAAATGGCGCCACTGTGAGTCGTCTAAACTGAGAATTTACCTTTTGCTAACAATTTTTCAATGTCAGTGCATTGCTAGCACATTGCTAGATCTGACAACGTTGTAATATCTGACGATCGTGTATACATAGCTTTAGTTAAATTTTTTTTAAAGTATGTATAGATCACACTACTGATACATACGTACATAGGTGGTTACTTGTTCCAGATTTCCCTATTAGCTGCTGATATTTACAATAGTAAATAGTTTTATCTTCTAGTAGTCAAGATTGATTACATAAAATCTAGGCATTGACAATATTGGTATTGTCTATTTCGATTTGGTGATATTTGGAGATATTTGATTTTGTAAAAAATTAATATGTGTATTCTTAAGTAGTTAGTGCAGATCAATATCTTTGAAAACCATATTGTCATCTGAGAGTAAGAATGAGACTATAAGTCGAAATATTTCGAATTATTATTGAATAACTAATATTATCTGTTACCCTGAGAAACAATAAATCTTTGGCATAACGAACCAGATTAAAAGAGATTTCCAATTCCTCTTCTCTGGATCTGAATAAATTTCTCGTGTCACTTTTATTCATAGCAAAAGTTCAAGAATTTTAGTTTAATTAACTCAACCGAACAATAGTTTTCGTATGCAAATTTTAAGGTATCGTAAAGTTCGAATATATATTTATTACTAAAAATAACAATGCACATTAGGACGAATCGTATAAACCGTTTGATGAGACCCCTTAAATACCCCTGCAAATGATACCCATATTGTTTACGTTGTCTTGAGCTGAAATGTAAATACATAATTGGTTATCATTTGACCCAAAATAGTTTGGGAAACAACATAAAGACAAGCAAAGTTTACTTTGAAGGGCGTAACAAATTCAATCTAATGCAGATGAACGTTTGTATTCGCTCTTTAGAATTATTTTCTATGTTTTATCCCACTGTATTTTAACGTTTTGTTAAGTTGTGTCAGTCAGACTGTGTTGATTTAACTTCAAGGAATAAAAACAAAAGCAGTATTGCGTTATATATATAAAAAAAACACAAATATGTACTAGTAGACTATGTAGCAAATAAACTTGAAATAAAAATTAAAGAAATAAACTAAAATATAATGACAGCATGCTTTACTGCCACACACAGCTATAAACTATGATAGTTAAATATATAAAAACACAAATTATCACCACCTTAAGGTTGACGCATAAACGATTATGTGTTATTGAAATCGAAAGTTTAGAACAGAGTAACCTAGGTTAAGGATTCCTTAAAATTGTTTGCAGCATCTGGAAGTAAATATTTGGAACAGCAGTTCCAAGTTTTTAAATGCCTATTTCTGGTTATTTTTACATCCAATTTATTTTTGCCACTAGATTTAACAACACGTTTTACAATGCAAGAGGAAAACAAGTATCATGGAATAGACAATGATACAGGGCGACATACTGAGAGTTAGTTGTTATACGCCAAGAAACATGTTGTACTTGTGCAGCAGGCTTAAACAAATTTTACCACAATATGGAATTTACTCCCTGGTTTATATTTCTCTCGTTTTTTTTTTTTTTTTTTTTGGATTTTTAATTTTAATCCCTATAGGCAGGTTGGAAGCCAACTAGCTTTTTCCACCAGCCATCTATTCAGTCAGTGAGGCAACCAGCCAGCCTGTTTGTGGTTCCAGAGGAAACTCTGCTTTATTATGGCTGGCATGGTATGTGGTTTATTGCTGTTTACTACATGTTTGTTTACTACAGATGTTGTTTACCACTCAGCACTCATTCGTTGGTTCGCTCGTTTGGTTTGTTCACTCATTCTTTCATTGTTGGCCATGTTGTTGCGGCAAGATTATCATTTTTCACTTATGTCATCATCCCAACATAAATACATACTTTTTTCTCTTGTTATTATTATTATTTTTTATTTTTTTTTTCGTAATGCCAAGGAATTTAATCTGCTTTCTCCAATACTTATATTTTCCAACTCTATTCGGTTTATTGTATTTTTTATTTTTCGCTTAATTTTTTTTATTTAAAAAAAATATATGATGATGGAAATCTCGGAGAAAGAATAATATTTTTAGAAGGCATTAAAGTAAAGTACAGCGGGTAAAAAGGCTCTGGGAACTGGATGCCGTAGTTGGTGTTGTGTTTTTATATAGTATTCTGTGTACTTGTCTGCATAAAGCGCTACCAATAACAACAATGACAACAACAGCGTGTAATATATAATCTCTAGTTTATGCACAATGCCGAAGAATTCCGTTTCCTTTGCGTTTTTCCCCTTTTTTAGGTTTAATGTTATTTTTGCTGTTGTCGTACCATTATTACTTTGTACATACTTTGAGCCTTTTGTTTGAATTTAAGCTGATAAGAATCTACAGCAGCAATAAGGACCACATTAAATAAAAATAAACCGAACAACAAAGAAAATGAACCATAAAAAAATAACAACAACAATGTGGTGAAAAAGAAATGAAGTAAATTAAAACACATACTTAGAATATATTTTTTACACGAATATGTATATATACAAATTCAAATTTGTTTTCACTGTTTTCATTCGCGATAAAATTTCAGTTGTTTGCAAACTACTAATCCCGTGACTATTGACAGGATTGTAATATCGAAAAAGATAAAACTTTGGCTGTCTATTTACCCCTTCGTTGGCCGACGCCCTAAAGTGTTTTAAGTAAATCCGTTCGCATCCTCCCATGACATGTTACTATGTTTCATATTTATCAGTTACCTTTCCTCTTGCGCTATACAAACTAACCGAAAATGTAATTGTTTCTATGTATGTATTTGTATTAAATTTCTGAAAAATGTATATATAGAAGTTAAAATAATAAACTTGTGGATAAAAGGCGATTAACAAATGTTCTAGTTGTCCTATTTCAAATTGGTTACCTTTGTTTATTGCTGACGGGCACTGCTGTGAAACAACCAAAAATGTGTTCTTTTTTAAACCGTAATATATTTTTTATTCAAAAGTAAATTGAAAACCGCAAGATTATTACCAATCTCTCAGTGCATACTAAAACTATGCTTTTACCACAAAGACTACACCATTTCAAAATAATATTGATATTTTAATATTATAAAACAACAATGTAATTGAATTTGAGAAATCGAAATAATTATTTAGAAATTTTCATTTTAAAATTGATGAAAACTGAACAATTTATATTTTCTCAAAATTATTTTCAGTTTAGAATACACGTTCCATAAATGTATTTATAGTTTCAATATAATTTAATTTGGTAATATAAAATATTCCTATAAAATTAAATGGATTGGCAATAGGGTGGTCCACATTGAAATATTAAGAATAAGAATTTTGGAATAAAAATAACTCCTTCATGAAAATCTTAATGGTTTCATTAATTATCGGATAAAAATGGCATGTTAAAGGATCTAAATATATGTTCTTCTACGATTTTCAGTGACCAATAAAATCTTTGAAGACATTTTTAAGGCATGTGCTGATTACAACAAATACACATACTGCTGTTAATTTCAAAAATAAACAGCAGTTCACGGCTCTAGCAGCTGCTGGATTTCATATAATCATCCTTCTAAAATCCAATCAAATCACTACCAATTTTGCCAAAACTAATTGAGAAATTATTCTATATAAAATTAGATTCATAGAATGAGAGCATAACGTAACTGACTTTTTAATTAAGAAAATATATCTAAGATATAATAAATATTAAATTTTTGTTGTCTTAAGTAAGATGAAGTATAAATTTTACTACTGTTTTAGTTCAGACGTGGACTCGTGAATATCATCTAAAGTGGTTATAAAAAATGTGAAAATTTAAAAAGCGCAAAATTATTTATATATATACATACATATATACAAAAAGTTAATTCCCACATCATGCTCAAATATAAATATTAGATAAAATACAAAGCCATGTTCTATCTGTCAATCGTATTCAATATAAAGAGAAAGAAAAAGAAAACGTTTTCATGACACACACAAATGAAAACAAAATACTCGAGTGGCGAGTCTCAATTGAAACTGAATATGAAAGAAGAGAAATAAACTAAAAAATAAGAGTGTGTACAAGTTTGCACCCGTAGTCGGATTTTATTTAAAAATTGTTTCTATAAATCTGCAACATTATGCTTTTTCTCATCTGTGAAAGGATAATAAAAACAAATAAAGGATGTGTCAGTGTCAAGTCAAGTCAATCGTTTCTAATGCTTGATCAAAATTTCAAAAAACTTGGTTGTGAAGTTTTGTATACAAATAATCATGATAACTTTACTGAAGCTCGTGTTGATAATGATAATGATGATGATGATGATGTGAAGGTGGTGTATGCGTATAATTGCTGTAAAAGTAATAAAAGCACACACATGTATAAGTACAACTTTAAATTCAATAGAATCAATTGAAAATTGTTTAACAATTTCCGTTTGTCAAGTGGTTTTGGGAACACACATGAACACACGCTTACATGAGCACACATACAATCGTTTGTATTAAATATTGCAATATCGTTTCATTAAATGTACATAGCTGTCGTATGTTTCATAGACACATAAACTCGAACAGGAACACTGAACGGAAAAGGAAAGAATGCGTTTCATCTCTTAACTGTGCATAAAATACAACCACACATCCACAAACACTCTAGCCTCTCTTTCTCTCTCCCTCACAATCCCCCCTCTAACATATAGAATGCTACGATTTATAAGCTTTTCTATCCAGTTTTTATGAGAGTTTTCAAACTTCCTTAACAATATTTTATTAGAGATTTTTTGCCCCCTACTATCATCATAAATATTTCACTCTTTCGTATGTTTTACTAGCAAAGATTATTAAAAAAATAATACTACAAAACAAAATGAAAAAAATTTAAATTCAGAGAGGTTTTGTTTGGAATTCTTTAATTGAAATGAAAATCATAAAAACCAACTTTGACCAGAATGTTGGCATACGGTGTGGGAATGAGCAAAAACTAAAAATACAAAAGAGATTTTTTTTTTTCATTCTCTAGAAGAAAATAATTTTCAAATAATAAAACTGCCAGCAGTCTTAGTGGTGTGGTAGTCTGTCCAGGCTATTCTGGTCAGTTATGGTTTCAACATCAGCTATTAAGTGTATGAAATAAAAATGTATGTATAACTAAAAAATACAATAATAACTACAAATAAACTAAAGTTTACTTGAGTTATAATACAAAAAAAAAACAATAGCAGCAACTACCACTAAAACTATAAAACAACGACTCTGGCAGAATGAAATAAAACAAACATAAGCAACTTTTACATGGTGTGCGAGGATGTACGAGTATTTGCAAATTTAAAGCCTCCTTTGTACAATGTAAATAAATAATAAAATAAATAAAAAACAGCAGAAACAAAGTTGATGAACAAGAAATATAAAGCTATTTTTATAATTTCATTCAACTTTTATTGTTTTCCACCATAGATGTTTCTTACATTCTCCACAAATTAAATTAGTTGTGTATTTTAGTTTAACTAACTTTAGTATATTAAACCATTTATCAAAATGTCATATTAAATATTATGTTGGCACTACTTCAGTTTCGAATAAATACAATTCAATGCTAAACATAGGAAAAATAAAAGACAGAGAGAGAGAGAGAGAAAGTTATAATATTTCATCGTTCTTATGAAGGAAAAATTATTCCATTCCTGATGACAGTATTTATTTAAATATAGTATGATTGAATATATTGGATTTAAAGGCAAATATATGCTCACTTGGGAACAAAAGTATAGAGCATTAAAATGCAGTGTGCTTATACCTTCCTGTTGCTTTAATAAAAGTGTGGATGACCCAAATATTCTTCATTTTAAATTGACTCGAAAAAGCCACCGATATGATTTTATCCAATGTGGAATCGATGGAGGCCAAGTTTCCTAATACTTGGCTAGAAAAAAATACAGGTGACCAAACCAAAGTGGCGAGATCCACAAAGAAAAAGAAAATTAGTTTGTTCTATTCAAAATATATGTGAACAATATCACCTCCCTTTTTATTTTATGTGTTTTTTTTTCGAATTTAATGGTTTACAAAATTTATTATTTAAAAGTTATATTTAAAAAAAAAACACAATTTAATATTAAAATAGCTATTAATAAATTTCAAAAAAAAAATCAACAATTACAACTATACAATTCAAACATTATGAAAAGACTGTCTAATTCAAAGATTATTATTAGACTGTATTTGGCAAAACAACGATTCACCTAATTACAATAACAAAATTTGTGTTTTATGCAGGTTATATATATATTGTCCTCTGGTATCACCCTTAAGGTAAAACAGTTAAAAAAAAAGGGAAAGCCAAAGATGGGAATAACAAGACCATTCATCTAAAGTTAAACAGACTCCATTAAAATTATATCCTTCTTTTAAATATAATAAATAAACAAATAATAAAAACGTTTGACCTCAAGCTTAATAAGGATACAGATAATTTTAATAAAATCAAAAAAATCGCACAATTAGTTTAATGATTTAAGTTGACTAATCATTTTTGTATTCAATTAGCAGCTGACTAATTGGATACCAAATGTTCAAAATATTCTTAAAATTAAGTCTCCAAAGGTCGTATCACGACAGAAGGGACACTCAGTTGACACTTTATTTTCTTCGTCGGTGGAACTTGTTTGATTCTGTGACTAGTAATGCCCGCTATGCAGATTTTCATTATTTGCTAATGATATATACTCGTACTTTATACTATTATCATAACCAACATTGGTTCGAAAAGTCGATTTTCAATGGTAAATTTCCATTCGCCTCATAGCCTCAATACACTATTCAGGCTTCCGGTAATTCCGCCTTATACTGTGTTCAGATATGAAACTTAATAGAGTCAATATTCGGTTAATTGACAAATAATATTATTTTAATATCAGTTGACAGTTGGAAAACAATACAAAAAATACTCTATATGGTTGTTGTGTTTCTATGTAAACAAACTTACCTTCACATTGATTTTTTAATGATTTCTTTTGTTTTCTTTTGTTGACATTTGCCATTATACACAATTTTGTTCACTAAACACAGTTGTGAACAGTGTTGCATTCGAAATCTTATCTTATCAATATTATAACAATTTCGTACTTATTGTGCAATAATTAATTGAGATTTTATATGGAATATTGAGCTCAATAATGGCGTTAATTGCGATTAACGCAATTAAGGTGCATATGTGAACACGCTATTAGTAATAACATCAGGACCAGGAGATATCAAAATATAGAAAGTCTACCTTATTTATTATAAATATTAATTTTCCCATAAATAGATTAAATGTCATTAAAGAGCCGACCAATGAATGCACTCAATACTTCAATTATGTATATTTCACACCACAATGGGCATCATTCTTATTATATTTGACTTTATTGAAATTTAAATGTTGACATTTTATACACAAATATGCACATTTATTAACGTTTGTGTGTGCCAAAAACTTTTTATTAAAAATAAAATGTCTTTTCAAATTACATATGTACATACATATGTATGTATATTAAAAATTTGTCAACCGTTTTAAAGAAATATAAGAATATAAGAACCACAAAACCTCAATAAAATCAGTACATAAATACTAAGAATGGTCCAATAACTAATTGCTAGTTTGTCAGTTTTCAGTCTTCGGTTTTATTTTTTAGCAATCTTTTATCTTTAATTTTCTACCATCTAAGTCTGTGGTCAGTTTAACTTAAAAGGCAAACACTATTCAACATTGTAAAATTTTAATTAAGACTCTTTTTTAAAAACAGGAAATATACACACACTTCCACAAATAAAAAGCAAACAAGAAAGAAAACTAATCATGACATTCGCACATACCCTGCCAACATTTTCTATTGCGGAAGTGACTCAGAAGTGACGCTAAGAAGTTGAAACTCATCTTCTGCGATACCATTTTCTGATCGTAGAAGTGTCTTCCGTATTGAGAAGTTGTACCCCCCGGAAGTAACTTCCAGAAGTCACTTCAGCGTAACTTCAAGAAGTCACTTCAGCGTAACTTCCAGAAGTTATTTTCTTCGCCTCTCTTTTGCTTTTTGTTTGCCTTTACAGATAATACACTCATATTGATTATGGGATAACAAATATGTAAAAACTACAACAATAACAATAACAAATCGAAACCACACTTTACCAGTGACCGACCACAGCAAATGACAAAATAAAACTAATTTCGATGATGTCGAAAACTTCTTTTTTGCATTCTTTTCATTTCTTTTATAACGGGACATGTCATTTTCGGCTAGTGTTGTAAACAAAAAACAATCTTCCAAACGTCGTCTGGATGATTAAAAGACGACTGCAATGTAAATTGTTATTGTTATCTTCCAATTAACGTCTGGAAGTGAGTAAGACGTAACGCCTTTGACGATGGACGATGAAAGAAACTTCCAATTGCTGGCAGGGTATATGCATCCACACTCACACATTAGAAAATAATTGGGTATGTGTGTGTGAGGAAAGGTGAGGAATGTATGTATGTATGAATATTGTACAAGTATATACCCTGCCAGCAATTGGAAGTGTCTTTCATCGTCCATCGTCAAAGGCGTTACGTCTTACTCACTTCCAGACGTTAATTGGAAGATAACAATAACAATTTACATTGCAGTCATCTTTTAGTCAACCAGACGACGTTTGGAAGATTGTTTGTTGTTTACAACACCAGCCGAAAATGACATGCCCCGTTATAAAAGAAATGAAAAGAATGCAAAAAAGAAGTTTTCGACATCATTGAAATTAGTTTTATTTTGTCATTTGCTGTGGTCGGTCAGTGGTAAAGTGTGGTTTTGTTTTGTTATTGTTGTAGTTTTTAGATATCAATATGAGTGTATTATCTGTAAAGGCAAAACAAATCAAAAGCAAAAGAGAGGCGGCTTCTTGAAGTTGAGCAGAAGTGACTTCTTGAAGTTACGCTGAAGTGACTTCTTGAAGTTACGCTGAAGTGACTTCTTGAAGTTACTTCCGGGGGGTACAACTTCTCAATACGGAAGACGCTTCTACGACCAGAAAATGGTATCGCAGAAGATGAGTTTCAACTTCTTAGCGTCACTTCTGAGTCACTTCCGCAATAGAAAATGTTGGCAGGGTAAACACACATACATACATGATTGTTTTATGTACATATTTAACCGAAGAACCCCTTAATATTTTTTATTGGATCCTTTGAAATCTTAAAGGTTTTTCGACAACAAAAAGGTAAAACCTAAATATATGTACAAGATTTTACACATACATACATGTGTACATACATATATGTATGTATATGTACCTATTTAGCTAAAAGATGTTTATTTTTTAAAAGAGAATTGAAATGAAATACTACATAAATAATAAAAACAGTCAAATAAACATAATATATTTTGCTGATGTTATTTTTGGTTGTTTAAAATTCCAATTTTGTTCTATTAAATGCTGTTTGTTCATTTGTTTGTCTTCTTCTTTACATAAATGTTATTTTGTTTTCAACTGCCATCTTAAAAGAAAGAAATAGAAGCAAATCCAACGACATTTGTATCGCATCGTATTGCTAAATAATATGAAAAGTTTTTGAATTGAGTAGAAGTGTTTATTCCATACTTTTTACTGTTTTCTTGGTACATGCATATGTATGTACATATACAACAATTCAAAATGTCAAATAAAATGTAATTTCATTTAAAGAAATAAAACCCAAAACAAAAATAGAAAAACAACTACACATATAAAATTTAATGATCAGTACTTTTAAGTACCAAATATAGCAGGCGTTTGAAATAGTGAAATGATCTGCAGTTCTCTTAACTTAAGGTCAAATGTGTTCTTGAAGTTTTTCTGTCACATCACTACTTACATTAATAGCAATTAAACTCGTACTTTTAACAAGGTTTTGACATTGAAGGCAAGTACTTATCACAACCGCTTATAAATATGTCATTACTTTAATATCAACAATTCTAAAATACTAGCAAAAAAGCTGTCATACAATAGGTAATTAATAAGTTATTATGTATATCTTTTTTAACAAGCACAATCTGCGAAGTTTTTTGGCTTATCTGCATAATCGAACCCACAACCCTCTGACTGATAGTCCGGCACATTATGGCCTAGTCTATCGGGACACCCATGACTACTTCTATGTAATTTAGACGAATTGCAAGTCATTATGCGTAGTTCTAATATGATTGCATATGTGTCAAAAATTAATGCTTATACTATTTTTATTTTTGAGTGTAAAATGTACAACTTCGTTTAGATTCCCCAGAGACAATCGAATTATCTTTCTTGTTGTTTTACTGTTTTTATCTAGCAGTTAGTTTAAAAAACTAATTCATCTTTCTTCAACGACAAAATTAAATTAAAGGATATTTAAATTCATATTACACACTTAAAGAGAAAGAGTTTATATTTATGCTGAATATATACATATGTGTATGTGCTGAATCTTATAAACCCACCACCTATATATTAGTAGTGTGATCTACGAGCATGTATGCTTGAAAGAAATTTGTGAGATATATGGACTGACCTTTACATAATCCAATAGTAAAATTCTTGCTTACATCTTTGTATGGGGATTATTGACGTCGAATTTCCACTGGATAGTGATGTTTATAAGAGATTTATGCTCATTAAAGTGATTTTTAAAAATTGAATTTATATGTAGGCTATGGTCAAATATGGACTGACTCAAACAAAATACCGTTTTGTGATTTATCTTATTGTAAAACTAATATTTGCTGAATTTTGTATGGTTACTGCTTTTCTCAAAGCATTTATGTACCATAGATCCATATTTCGATCCATGAAAAATCTTGGACCGATTTTCACCTTTTTCTACAGAACTTGTCCCTCTCAAAAATAAAATGAAAATATATTGTGCAAAATTTCATGATATTATCTGCATTCTATTTAAAGAAAACAGCAAAAAATATCGAGGTTGTCTGAAACATTTCATGTTTCTATGTAAGTCGTTTTTTCGAAGCTCTACCTTGCCTTCAAGAGAATCTTATAAGGATTCAGAATATACATACTTTTTGGTTTTATGACCAATATCTCGATATGTTACAAACGGAATGATAAACCTAATATGGCTCCCATATTTTGGTGGTGGGTATAACAAGCAAATTATCTGGAGTCTGCAACAAACTTAATTGGACAATTCAATGATATTCCCGAACAAAAAAAAACTAAAAACTATTTTAAGCCTCTGATACAAGACTGTCTATGTGTATCAAATATTGTACTCGAATGTGAGTGTGGACTTAAATATGTGTATAGTATAGTAAAAAATAAACTTTAACAAGTGTGAAATAAAATCATTATTTCTTTTGGCAAAAAAGTCAACGATATACTTTTCAAATAAAGTGACATAAATATAAAACTTTGCAAAATAACATGCATATGTCTTCACGAAGGCAAAAAAGAAATACCATAAAAGTTGCAAAATTCTTATGCCTTGCACTTTTCTTTTTAACATTGTGTGGCATGCGTGTGTGATACACAAAAGCTTACATACATACTACATATAAACATTTTTCCTTATAAAGGAGTATATAAAATAAAATTTAACAACTTGCTCATTTTTCGAGTGCAATGAAGGTGGAAGAGGTGGCCGGAGTACTTGGACAAGTATGCGGTTCTACTCATATGCCTCTATTGATGTTTGTTTCGAGTTGGCTGTGCAACATGTTTATTTTTATGCACAAGAGTGTGTGTGTGAATGTTGAAATTTTATTTTTTAAACAGTGGAGATTTCCGGTCAGTTTCCAAAATAGTTTAAGTTTTTTGCCCTTCTACAGACTGTCTGTCGTTTTTTATTTTAAGGTCAAAAGTCTATCGTTGCATCATTACACATACTCAAATACTTATTACAAATTTTTTGTTTCGTTTTTGTTGTTTATAGTTTTGTGAATTTGTTGTTTATATTTGTTTTTTTTTTATACAGTACAATACATACATAGTTTTTCAGAATGTTATCTTTGGTTTACATTCCTGAACATTTGTATAGAAAATCTTCACACATTTTTTGCTGCCGCCATGCAACAACACGACATTTTCTAAACTTTTTGCTGGCATTTTGCTATTTGCTGTTTTTAAGCATGGAGCTTTTTTTTCATCCGTTTGAAGGGAGTCAGAATTCCAAACAATTTGGCATTTGATAAACTTGATATTTGTTACGTACATGGTACATGTATATAAATATGTATTTAAATTTGAGTACATAAGTATAGATTTGTATATACATGTGTGCGTACAGTGCGCTTACATAACTCTTTCTCTTTTTTCCATTTATTGCACTGAAGATATAATTTTCTTGAAGTTTAAAGAAAATTTTATAATAATAGATGACAGTGTGTTGGATTATTACAAATCAAATGACAGCCTAAATATTAAAAATTTATGATATTCATTTACATTTATGTACATAAAGATTGTAAATGCAAATCGGATTAAAAAATGCAATGCAATTTATGTACAGTTACGGATTTAAGTATAGGCACAAGTGTAATTTTAAAAGAAACTGCTAATTTATTTATATTTTATTAATCATTAAGCATGATTCCCAGCCGCTCAAACAACATCAGTTACTGATAATTATTAGTTTTCTTTCTATCCATCATAACTAATATTTATCACAGCGCCCTCCTTCGGTGGTATAGCATTCAAACGCCACCGAAGTAAAATAATTAACAAATGGCTATAAAACCAAGCTTTAACATTAATGCGCCTACTCACCACCAGAGGCGCTGCAATGCTCCACTAAAAACAAAAATAATGCGCAATTGCAGAGTTGTGATATAAAGCTTTCTTCTACTTTCACCACCTTTACTTCTTCCATCTATCCCCTTTCCAAAGAAAGTAACGCAATTATATATATATTATATATATTGCCTGAGTGTTACTTCTCTTAAAAAAAAAAAAAAAATAACCACTAAAATTAATTATATTTTCTTTGAAAAAAAAATGTTATTTAAAACAAGTAAGAGTGCTATATTCGGCTGTGCCGAATCTTAAATACCCTTCACCTAAGCGTAATAAGAAATACAGAAACTACACTAGACTAGAATATCCTAATTCTGTGTTTTCTATTCAGTCTTAGTGCAAATTTAATTAGTATTTGATATATTGTTTGAAAGACAATTTTACGACCAACATAATTTACGTTAAATATTTTGAAATGTTGTCTAATTTTTATACCCTTCACCATCGTGAGAAGGGTATATATAAGTTTGTCATTCCGTGTGTAATTTCCACAAAAAAATTTTCCGACCCTATAAAGTATATATATTCTGGATCCTTATAGATAGCGAAGTCGATTAAGCCATGTCCGTCTGTCTGTCTGTCTGTCTGTCTGTCTGTCTGTCTGTCTGTCTGTCTGTCTGTCTGTCTGTCTGTCTGTCTGTCTGTTGAAATCAGTTTTTTGAAGTCCCCAGATATACTCGGGATCCAAACCTTCAATAATTCTGTCAGAAGTGCTTTCGAGAAGTTTGCTATTTAAAATCAGCAAAATCGGTTTAGGTTAACCAGAGTTATGAACCTATATGTGAGACCACCTCCATAAAAATTTCATATTTTTCATCCATTTTATTGCAATATTTTGAAAACTATTGCAGATAATACCATGAAATTTTGTATACGTTGTTTGTACTATAAAAGAAGAAAGTGTGCGGAAAATAGTAAGAATCGGTCCATGATTTCTTATAGCCCCTATACAAATATATATATTCCCGAAATATGGCTTAATGATAAATAAATGCCTATAAAATTGGAATATCAAGACAAAATTCAGCAAAAGTAAGTTTTATACAAAAAGAAATCTCAAAACGAAATTTTTTTTAATTCGGTCCATGTTTGACCATAGACCCCATATAAAGTCCACTTACAAAATTCACTTAAATACGCATAAAACAGATATAAATAATGTTAAACGGCTAAAATTTGACATAAATACTCTTTATAGGCAAATAAATTATTGTACCAAATTTTATGGTGGTCGGCCCAGAACTGGTCATAGCTCCCATACAAAGACCACATCTGAAAAAGAGATTTTTCCCTATATATATTGTATAAATATCGGTACCGACTGAAAACTTTGCACAGATCATTTTAATATATACAAAAATCATCCCACAAAATTTTGTGAATTTCGGTCTATTTTTAACCGTATGCCCCATATAAAGCCCTCTTCCGAAAATCACTTTAATACCCATAAATCGCTTATAAATAAGGGTACCAATCCAAAATTTTACACTGATCATTTACATACATGCCTAAATCTAACTGCTGGATTTTGAGAATATCGGTCCATATTTGACTATATCCCCCACATAAGGTCCACTCTCGAAATCCACGTTAATACTAATATATATCTTAAATATACCGTTATTATGTTGAAATTCTACGTGAAATATCCTCATAGGCATGAAAATAACTGTTCCAAAATTTAAGAAGATCGGCCCATAATTTGTCATACCTGCCATATAGAACCATTTCCAAAAAACAAATAAATTCGGGTCAAAAAATATTCTTTTCGGATTTAACCCATATTCGGTCCATATTTTATAATCATGAAATATATCGTTGGAAAGGTATTTTTAATACCTTTTATTTAATGTATTACAAATTATCAGACACCCAGTAGTTCCCGAGATATAGGCCTATGTATTTTCAACTTTAAGGGCCCGCCTCCTCGAAAATAGGCGTGACCGGCAACAAATTTTTTTTGCTGGTATCTCCTCTAAAAGCCCTATTTGATTTTGTTTTTTTTTTTTTTTTTTTGAGCAAAATCACTAACACCGAATTGTACCCATTTTTATACCCTTCACCATCGTGAGAAGGGTATATATAAGTTTGTCATTCCGTGTGTAATTTCCACAAAAAAATTTTCCGACCCTATAAAGTATATATATTCTGGATCCTTATAGATAGCGAAGTCGATTAAGCCATGTCCGTCTGTCTGTCTGTCTGTCTGTCTGTCTGTCTGTCTGTCTGTCTGTCTGTCTGTCTGTCTGTCTGTCTGTCTGTCTGTTGAAATCAGTTTTTTGAAGTCCCCAGATATACTCGGGATCCAAACCTTCAATAATTCTGTCAGAAGTGCTTTCGAGAAGTTTGCTATTTAAAATCAGCAAAATCGGTTTAGGTTAACCAGAGTTATGAACCTATATGTGAGACCACCTCCATAAAAATTTCATATTTTTCATCCATTTTATTGCAATATTTTGAAAACTATTGCAGATAATACCATGAAATTTTGTATACGTTGTTTGTACTATAAAAGAAGAAAGTGTGCGGAAAATAGTAAGAATCGGTCCATGATTTCTTATAGCCCCTATACAAATATATATATTCCCGAAATATGGCTTAATGATAAATAAATGCCTATAAAATTGGAATATCAAGACAAAATTCAGCAAAAGTAAGTTTTATACAAAAAGAAATCTCAAAACGAAATTTTTTTTAATTCGGTCCATGTTTGACCATAGACCCCATATAAAGTCCACTTACAAAATTCACTTAAATACGCATAAAACAGATATAAATAATGTTAAACGGCTAAAATTTGACATAAATACTCTTTATAGGCAAATAAATTATTGTACCAAATTTTATGGTGGTCGGCCCAGAACTGGTCATAGCTCCCATACAAAGACCACATCTGAAAAAGAGATTTTTCCCTATATATATTGTATAAATATCGGTACCGACTGAAAACTTTGCACAGATCATTTTAATATATACAAAAATCATCCCACAAAATTTTGTGAATTTCGGTCTATTTTTAACCGTATGCCCCATATAAAGCCCTCTTCCGAAAATCACTTTAATACCCATAAATCGCTTATAAATAAGGGTACCAATCCAAAATTTTACACTGATCATTTACATACATGCCTAAATCTAACTGCTGGATTTTGAGAATATCGGTCCATATTTGACTATATCCCCCACATAAGGTCCACTCTCGAAATCCACGTTAATACTAATATATATCTTAAATATACCGTTATTATGTTGAAATTCTACGTGAAATATCCTCATATGCATGAAAATAACTGTTGCAAAATTTAAGAAGATCGGCCCATAATTTGTCATACCTGCCATATAGAACCATTTCCAAAAAACAAATAAATTCGGGTCAAAAAATATTCTTTTCGGATTTAACCCATATTCGGTCCATATTTTATAATCATGATATATATCGTTGGAAAGGTATTTTTAATACCTTTTATTTAATGTATTACAAATTATCAGACACCCAGTAGTTCCCGAGATATAGGCCTATGTATTTTCAACTTTAAGAGCCCGCCCCCCTCGAAAATAGGCGTGACCGGCAACAAATTTTTTTTTTGCTGGTATCTCCTCTAAAAGCCCAATTTGATTTTGTTTTTTTTTTTTTTTTTTTGAGCAAAATCACTAAAACCGAATTGTACCCCTTTTTTATACTCTGTTTGTTAAATTACACTCAAGATTATTATGAACATCAGACAGACTCTGTAAATTATGGTAAGAATTGGTAATTAAATCAATTAAAAATGGTAAAATTAGACAACATTTGAAAATATTTTACATAAATTATGTTGGTCGTAAAATTGTCTTTCAAACAATATATCAAATACTAATAAAATTTGCACTAAGACTGAATAGAAAACACAGAATTAGGATATTCTAGTCTAGTGTAGTTTCTGTATTTCTTATTACGCTTAGGTGAAGGGTATTTAAGATTCGGCACAGCCGAATATAGCACTCTTACTTGTTATCATTTTTAATTGATTTAATTACCAATTCTTACCCTAATTTATAGAGTTTGTCTGATGTTCATAATAATCTTCAGTGTAATTTAACAAACAGAGTATAAACAAGTAAGAGTGTTATATTCGGCTGTGCCGAATCTTAAATACCCTTCACCTAAGCGTAATAAGAAATACAAAAATAATAAGAAATACAGAAACTACACTAGACTAGAATATCCTAATTCTGTGTTTTCTATTCAGTCTTAGTGCAAATTTTATCTATTAGTATTTGATATATTGTTTGAAAGACAATTTTACGACCAATATAATTTATGTTAAATATTTTGAAATTTTGTCTAATTTTCACCATTTTAATTGATTTAATTATCAATTCTTACCATAATTTACAGAGTCTGTCTGATGTTCATAATAATCTTCAGTGTAATTTAACAAACAGAGTATAAAAAAGGGGTACAGTTCGGTTTTAGTGATTTTGCTCAAAAAAAAAAAAAAAAAAAACAAAATCAAATAGGGCTTTTAGAGGAGATACCAGCAAAAAAAAAATTTGTTGCCGGTCACGCCTATTTTCGAGGGGGCGGGCCCTTAAAGTTGAAAATACATAGGCCTATATCTCGGGAACTACTGGGTGTCTGATAATTTATAATACATTAAATAAAAGGTATTAAAAATACCTTTCCAACGATATATATCATGATTATAAAATATGGACCGAATATGGGTTAAATCCGAAAAGAATATTTTTTGACCCGAATTTATTTGTTTTTTGGAAATGGTTCTATATGGCAGGTATGACAAATTATGGGCCGATCTTCTTAAATTTTGGAACAGTTATTTTCATGCATATGAGGATATTTCACGTCGAATTTCAACATAATAACGGTATATTTAAGATATATATTAGTATTAACGTGGATTTTGGTAGTGGACCTTATGTGGGGGATATAGTCAAATATGGACCGATATTCTCAAAATCCAGCAGTTTGATTTAGGCATGTATGTAAATGATCCGTGTAAAATTTTGGATTGGTACCCTTATTTATAAGAGATTTATGAGTATTAAAGTGATTTTCGGAAGAGGGCTTTATATGGGGCATACGGTTAAAAATAGACCGAAATTCACAAAATTTTGTGGGATGATTTTTGTATATATTAAAATGATCTGTGCAAAGTTTTGAGTCGGTAACGATATTTATGCAATATATATATGGAAAAATGTCTTTTTCAGATGTGATCCTTGCATGGGAGCTATGACCAATTTTGGGCCGACCACCATAAAATTTAGTACAACAATTTATTTGCCTATAAGGAGTATTTATGTCAAATTTTAGCCGTTTAAAATTATTTATATCTCTTTTATACGTATTTAAGTGAATTTTGAAAGTGGACTTTATATGGGGTCTATGGTCAAACATGGACCGAATTAAAAAAAATTTCGTTTTGCGATTTCTTTTTGTATAAAACTTATTTTTGCTGAATTTTGTCTTGATATTCCAATTTTATAGGCATTTATTTATCATTAAGCCATATTTCGGGAATATATATATTTGTATGGGGGCTATAAGAAATCATGGACCGATTCTTACTATTTTCCGCACACTTTCTTCTTTTATAGTACAAACAACGTATACAAAATTTCATGGTATTATCTGCAATAGTTTTCAAAATATTGCAATAAAATGGATGAAAAATATCAAATTTTTATGGAGGTGGTCTCACATATTGGTTCATAACTCTGGTTAACCTAAACCGATTTTGCTGATTTTAAATAGCAAACTTCTCGAAAGCACTTCTGACAGAATTATTGAAGGTTTGGATCCCGAGTATATCTGGGGACTTCAAAAAACTGATTTCAACAGACAGACAGACAGACAGACAGACAGACAGACAGACAGACAGACGGACATGGCTTAATCTACTTCGCTATCTATAAGGATCCAGAATATATATACTTTATAGGGTCGGAAAATTTTTTTGTGGAAATTACACACGGAATGACAAACTTATATATACCCTTCTCACGATGGTGAAGGGTATAAAAAGGGGTACAATTCGGTTTTAGTGATTTTGCTCAAAAAAAAAAAAAAAAAAAAAATCAAATAGGGCTTTTAGAGAAGATACCAGCAAAAAAAAAAATTTGTTGGCGGTCACGCCTATTTTCGAGGGGGCGGGCCCTTAAAGTTGAAAATATATAGGCCTATATCTCGGGAACTACTGGGTGCTTGATAATTTGTAATACATGAAATAAAAGGTATTAAAAATACCTTTCCAACGATATATATCATGATTATAAAATATGGACCGAATATGGGTTAAATCCGAAAATAATATTTTTTGGCCCGAATTTATTTGTTTTTTGGAAATGGTTCTATATGGCAAGTATGACAAATTATGGGCCGATCTTCTTAAATTTTGGAACAGTTATTTTCATGCATATGAGGATATTTCACGTCGAATTTCAACATAATAACGGTATATTAAAGATATATATTAGTATTAACGTGGATTTCGAGAGTGGACCTTATGTGGGGGATATAGTCAAATATGGACCGATATTCTCAAAATCCAGCAGTTTGATTTAGGCATGTATGTAAATGATCCGTGTAAAATTTTGGATTGGTACCCTTATTTATAAGCGATTTATGAGTGTTAAAGTGATTTTCGGAAGAGGGCTTTATATGGGGCATACGGTTAAAAATAGACCGAAATTAACAAAATTGTGTGGAATGATTTTTGTATATATGTAAATGATCTGTACAAAGTTTTGAGTCGGTAACGATATTTATGCAATATATATATGGAAAAATGTCTTTTTCAGATGTGGTCCTTGCATGGGAGCTATGACCAGCAGTTCTGGGCCGACCACCATAAAATTTAGTACAACAATTTATTTGCCTCTAAAGAGTATTTATGTAAAATTTTACCCGTTGAACATTATTTATATCTGTTTTATATGTATTTAAGTGAATTTTGGAAGTGGACTTTATATGGGGTCTATGGTCAAACATGGACCGAACTAAAAAAATTTCGTTTTGCGATTTCTTTTTGCACAAAACTTAGTTTTGCTGAATTTTGTCTTGATATTCCAATTTTATAGGCATTTATTTATCATATATAGGCCATATTTCGGGAATATATATATTTGTATGGGGGCTATAAGAAATCATGGACCGATTCTTACTATTTTCCGCACACTTTCTTCTTTTATAGTACAAACAACGTATACAAAATTTCATGGTATTATCTGCAATAGTTTTCAAAATATTGCAATAAAATGGACGAAAAATATCAAATTTTTATAGAGGTGGTCTCACATATTGGTTCATAACTCTGGTTGACCTACACCGATTTTGCTGATTTTAAATAGCAAACTTCTCGAAAGCACTTCTGACAGAATTATTGAAGGTTTGGATCCCGAACATATCTTGGGACTTCAAAAAACTGATTTCAACATCCAGACAGACAGACAGACAGACAGACAGAGAGACGGACATGGCTTAATCGACTTCGCTATCTATAAGGATCCAGAATATATATACTTTATAGGGTCGGAAAATTATATTGTGGAAATTTCACACGGAATGACAAACTTATATATACCCTTCTCACGATGGTGAAGGGTATAAAAACATTAAAAACGCTTTATTTTACTTGGAAAAAACTATAGGCACAATTATCTCAACATAAATAAAAACTACTTACAACATTTGTCAAATATTTAGTTGGCAGTCCCTTTTGCTTAATAACGGCGTTAAGTCTATTTGGCATGAAGTGGGCTAACTTTTTAGTTATATTTTCGCCTATGTTATGCCATTCTTCCACTAGAACTGCTTTCAAACCAGTTCTATTTAAAATTGAGCGTTTTCGGATTCTTCGCTCCAATTTCTCCCACAAATGCTCAATGGGGTACAATCTGGGGACAGTGGGTGGTGTTGCAAAACAGTATGATACGAGTATGATTGCTAAAACAATTTTGAGCAAAGTCGCATGTTTATGTTTTCGAACCTTCAAAAACGACAAAAGAAAAATGTCTTGAAAACAAATACACAAAATATAAAATATGAATATTTTCAAAAATTAAAACATTCCGTATTATTTTCAGCAATATCCCATGGTGTAACTATACAAGGTGAGTAAAGTAGAACAGCTGACTGGCTACATTTTCAAGTATTTTTGACAGTAGTACATTATTTTACACAAACAAAATGCCTGTTGTTTCTGTTTTGTGTTTATTTGTTGAGGATTTGCACTTACCTTGTATAGTTACATCATGCAATATCCATTATTACAATTTGTTGCTTATTAATTTAATTTTCTTGTTTTAATTTTGTCATTCAGTTTAGTTATTTTGCCGTTTGGTAAACTGAAATGAGTAACTTTAATATTGAGATAGATATTTTTACTTTTGGCAATACTTAAACTTTCATACAACGTTTAAAAAACATATCGCACCCTAAATACAAATTGGTCGGTCACAACTCAAAATACTAAAATTTTCAGGAGAGACAAAAGAAGTTCATCGTGGACAAGCAACACACTTAACATAAAAGTAGACATAACTGTATTTTTCCAGTTAAAGAAGATAATGATGTGAAAGAAATTTTTGCAGTAATTATAGATGTGTACTCTGAATTAATTTATGGAAAAAAGTCAGTTTTAGAAAATTTTGAGTTGTGGCCCATTTGCATTAAGGGTACGATATGTAACAATTTCGTAGGTGAAATTACCAACAAGATTTGTACAACTTTTGTAAATTCAGACGACGTACAACTTCCACGACACTACATCACTTGTGATTGTAAACAATTATTTTTGATAAATAAATTTAACACTAATAACTTATGTACATGCAACTGAAGCAAATGATATGTCATTTGTTATTTTACATTGGGATTGACATTATCGCACATTAAAGTTTTCAACACTTACATATATACTCGTGCAATCATCAATTTAGATCCTACTTACATTTCTACAAGTGACTATTTTATATCCAAAATTTCCATTTTTCTTGGTCAACTTGCAAAATTACCTCCGTAAATTTTCAATTTATTTATAAAAATACTCTAGTTAGTATCAGTTAGAATGGAAAAAATGTGCAAAATACTCCCATACAAATAAATAAATTGAGAAGGATGAAGAGAAAAACTTTAAACACATTGAAGGAGTTAAAAGCAGAGGGTGGTGATTTATTAGAGGGCTCTTGTGAAACCAACGCAAACAAATTAAAGTGCTGTTCTTGTTGATAACTGTACACGTTCATATTTTGTAGTTATTTAAACCCAAACACAAATTTGTGTAAAAATATTTGTTTGTAAATGTGGTAAATTGTAAAATGTGTTGAGATTAAGTACCTCGGCACTACATTAGGAAGGTCTTATTTGTATGGCGCCAAAAGGAGGTGTAGATGAAGAGATTAATTTTTATTCTTACATCGCATGCAGTTATGCTGATTATATTTCGAATTTCACGTAATTTGTTCATGTGTTATAATCGAACTATATATACGAATTATTTTTGAGGAATGATTTGAATTGATGTAGAATTCGTATACCGTTCGATGAAACAAACTTCCATATTATTCCCATGGAACAAATTTTTGATGTACTAAAATGAACTAGATAAACTTTATGTTTATCGGAATTTATTTGCGCCATCCTACAATACTCGTACATACATATGTATGAATGTATGTATGCGTATGTATGTAATGTATGTGTACACATGCATTTGTATAGTTTTAATAACATTCGACATCAAATTTCACAGTTACTTGCAAAACTTTAGAAATTGCATGTAAATAATGTTGATGAGTTAGTAACTTGTAAACGAAAACATCATTGTGACCATGAGTTACTTTTCCAGTAGAGTAATGCCAGTTGCGACAATCGCTATGGTATTAGGAAATAGAGAAAGTAAATTTTGGGAAACAAACTTGCAAAAATTCTTATTTATTTCGTCTCGGAACAGTTTTTTCTCTATATTTGGAATCTTAAAATTTACTATGTACATATTATGAATTGATCATATGCGTATCTCTTAGTATCTCTATACACTAATATATTTTTAAGCACAAATCCCACTTCTATCCATTTTTAATTTGGCCTCTTATTTTCATAGCTATTGGCAACAATTTAACTCTTGCACATGTATGTATAAATACAACTGCAAATATGTATCTATAAGTATTCAGCAAAAAAAAATTGATTTGAAAACGATTTGAAATTAAATAATTTCTCTTACATCAAATGTTTGAGGATTATTTGATACTGATTAGAGAATGTCTCCAGCAAATATTCTGATTTTATATCAATTTTAAAACATTTTCAAATTGGATTTGATCAATTGTGAAATGCCTTTTAAACCTGAATTGCAAATATTAAATATTGCAAATAAATAAAATATTTGAAACATAGAAAAGTTATAATTATGCCTAATATTGAATAATTAATATCAAATGGAGAAAATATTATCTTTCCATTTGAATGTTTACGTTCAAAAAAAGTTGTTGATTGACGTTTGAGATCAACTGAAAATGATTGTTGGGTATCTATTCCAACCCATTTGGATGCATAGCTAAAACTGAATCGCATTAAGTTATGTAATAGCGTAGACAGACAACAGCGTTAATGTGCATTAAAATCTCACTAATGTGAATTAAGATTTTACCGTGACAGACGACAGTTTCTGCATTTAAACTGCATTTAGTAAACAACTGTTTAATTATGGAAAAATTTGTTTGGCATTTGGTGAAAAATCAGTATTTATTTAAAAAAAAGCTGAAATTACTTTTGCTGAAACTGCTCCGTAATGCAAAAATTGTTCATGCACTAGCAACCATCAACCTGAACGTGTTGCTGCATGTGGGGACCACAGTGGGACACTCTTAAATAAGAGAAAGGCAATTGTGGAAATCTATTTTTATTATTTTACAGCCATGTCACAGAATTTAATTCCGTTCGGAAGTGGAATTAATTCCGTATGTTGCTTTTATAGAAAAAGTAAAACGAAATATTTTTTTTAGTAAAATCTTGTTTAAAAGATTTGAACTCAATAATTTATTAAAAATTAAGCCTCCGATTGCATCTCTTCTAGTCTCCTTTCATCAAAACTTAGAGAGTACAGTAAGTAACTATAAAGGTATTTATATAATAATGTTATATTTTTTTACACACAACACTTACATATATCTGATTTCACTTGTACATATTTCCTATTTTGCTTGTTCCTGCAAAAACTATATATATGTATCCATCTTCATTAGGGATATAACCAGAGATCATCGCTTTTACAACAAAGTACTCTGCATAGCTAAGGTACTATAAATAAAATTACCCACAGACATAAAAATGTAAACTTGCATAAGGTGACATTACGTTTGGTTCATCTCGCAGATCCAGTTTCGCATACAATAATGAGCCACTGAGCAAATTATATCGCATTCACAGCATTCATACCAATAAAAGATTCGAAAGCATTAAAGCATTCTAGAGTTTGAGAATAGGTTCACGTTTTTACTGAGTGATCTCTAATTATTCGCTTTAACAGATAAGATTATTCTCATATCTTTTAAATACACCTGCTACTCTGAGGAAAACTTGGTCAGTTGCAATGAAAATTAGGTATACAGAACAAGCATTCGAAAAATAATATTTTATAGAATTATTATTAAATTTGCATTTATTAATTCTTTAATAAATTTCAATCACAGTGAAAAAGCGTAATAGTGCTCCTGGAACTTGTTTGTGCTCTGATGTATTGATCGAATCTATATTTGAAAAGAACAAAACAGTCAGTGAAAGAAACTTAAGACATCAACAACGGAAAACACTGCATTAAAAAGTGAATTGTTTGTTAATATAATTTTAAGAAAATTGGTAAATTAAACTATGTATTTTTTAGATTATATTTTAAAAATTGAAAAACATACAAGAGCTTTTATATTTTTTTAACAGACCTCAAGCCGAATTAATAAAACACAAAAAAGGTCTATAGAGCACATAATAAATAAATCATATTTGAGAGAATTTATATTTTCAAAAATAAGTTTAAAGTTTGTATCCCTAATATTTGAAACATACTCTTTTATATATCGTCACCTAAAATGCTCAAAGACGTAACCCTCATTATCATAATTTTACAGGAGAAGCAAAAAACGTTGAAATTCGCGATATGTACATATCGTCACCTGAAGTTTGTCGTCTATCTTAAGACAAGATCGCGATTTTCAATTAAACAGTTTTCATTTTATAACGTTTCTTGCTTCTCCTGTAAAATTATGATAATGAGGGTTACGTCTTTGGGCATTTTAGGTGACGATATGTATGTAAAAGCAGGATACAGCATATTGGTGTTTGACTTATGAATTGATTAACTTTTGACTTTTGCAACAAAAACATGAAAATGAATGAAGAAAATGGACTTTTCTTCTAAATTGTTCATAATATTCTACGAAATTTTCTATATCATCATGCATATTTGTTGCTGCACACAGAATACTGAATACTTGCAGAAAACTAAAGTTTTCTCTTTATTATTGCAAGTTTTTTTCTTTTAACATTTTTAAAGTTGTTATAAACTTATGAAAAAAACTTTTTTAAAAATGTTTGTAATTGTTTTTCTTTTTTTTATTTTGTGTTATTTGTTATAACTGTTATAGACAGTTTCTATATCAAATGAGTTGATTAGGATGGAACGAAATTAACAAAAACTAACAAAACCAATGAAAGATAAGAGAAAAACTCGAAAAAATATGAAGATCGTTTGAAAATTTAGTTTCATGAAATCTTGTTTATAAAATTTCACAAATATCCAGTTTAAAAAACATAAATCTACTCTAATCAAAAAAGCAATGCAAATATTGTACGATAAAATAAATGCCTCAATAAATCTTATTTAAATTGTTCATTTAAATCTTGTTTTCCAAGTACATGACAGATGGCCGAAGGCTACACATTTGAGTATCACACCTTAGCAGGAAATTACACATTCACACATAAAGTGCAGCTCAGATATAAATCATATTGGACTTATAAATTATCAAGTTTTGCTAAAACCTTTTTATCAAAAAACATGTGACAAAATCATATTCCATTTATGACTATGTGATAAAATGAAATGGTGCTTTAATAATACGAAAAAATTGCATACTTTTAGGGTTTTATTTATTAGAATAATAAACTTCAAATTTATTTTCTTGAGTAAAATAAAGCCATAAAAAAGTACTTGCGCATAATTTTATAACACACATACACTATCGCACTCAAACACATAAGTATACCCTGCCAACATTTTCTATTGCGGAAGTGACTCAGAAGTGACGCTAAGAAGTTGAAACTCATCTTCTGCGATACCATTTTCTGATCGTAGAAGTGTCTTCCGTATTGAGAAGTTGTACCCCCCGGAAGTAACTTCAAGAAGTCACTTCAGCGTAACTTCAAGAAGTCACTTCAGCGTAACTTCAAGAAGTCACTTCAGCTTAACTTCAAGAAGCCGGCTCTGTTTTGTTTTTTTTTTGCCTTTACAGATAATACACTCATATTTACTATGAGATAACAAATATGTAAAAACTACAACAATAACAAAACAAAACCACACTTTACCACTGACCGACCACAGCAAATGACAAAATAAAACTAATTTCGATGATGTCGAAAACTTCTTTTTGGCATTCTTTTCATTTCTTTTATAACGGGGCATGTCATTTTCAGCTGGTGTTGTAAACAACAAACAATCTTCCAAACGTCGTCTGGATGATTGAAAGACGACTGCAATGTAAATTGTTATTGTTATCTTCCAATTAACGTCTGGAAGTGAGTAAGACGTAACGCCTTTGACGATGGACGATGAAAGAAACTTCCAATTGCTGGCAGGGTACGAACACACACACACATCTTGGTACATACATTTAAATATTAATCTTCTAATTTTGTAGAACAATTTTATAACAAGAAAATATGCTCGTCATAATTATTTATTTCAATTAAATTAATGAAAAAATTCAACTTGATACGAGTGCACGAAAATAAATTCGATTTCGATTTCATTAAGTGAAAATTCTTAGCAACGTTTTTATTCATTTATTCATTTCATTAACCTAGAAAAATATCATGCAATTGTACCAAACCGTATGCGAAAATGTATATATGTATTTAGTTTGCAAAAAAAGAAAACTTATTTCAACATGAAATGAAAACTACATACTACATATAAAAAATAACGTAAAGCTGAAACAAAAAAAAAAGCAAGCAAATAATAGAATTTCACACAATACAGAGAGTGACATTCAAGTATTTTAAAGGCAGTGATGAAAACTCACTAGAAAAACAATTTGAGTGGAAAGCTCACTGAAGTGAAAGCTTAGTTAGACAAGAGTGGAATAGAAAAAAAATCTAGAATCATACATACATACAGATTTTTATTGGTGTGTATGTATTCCTATGTATGTTAGGTGCTGATATTTGTGACAGGGAATGTGATTGTGTGTGCGTAACATACACAAATTTTATAAAAGTGTTGACTTTGTCACTTTATCACAAACCTATTAGTATTTTAGTTTGTTTTAACAGTTTTCACACTCCGCTTCATCCCAATCCCACTAACAACAAACATTCTAAGCGACATACATATGTATTTATAAATGTATGATAACCGAAACAAAACACATAAAGAAATCTGCATTTGCATTGAAAGTAATAGTGCCGCAATGTTTTATTTTCTTCCACGATGTGTTTTGCTCCAATCTTTCATAACTAAAAACGATTCAATAAATACAACTTTTTATAAACAGAAATCTATGGTAGCTTTTCTATTATGCACACATTTATTTATTGGCAATAATCTTAACAATTTTGTTTCGTTTTTCTTATTATATTTTGACTTTGATGTCCCTATTTTTAATTTTCTTAGAAAGTGAATATCATGGAGTACACACACAAAGTGGAAACCCAAACAAATTTTGAAGACAAAAAAAAAACAGACGTATATTCACTTCACCAAAACATACTTTTAAGAAGAAAAAAATGTTATTGTAAACATCGAGGTAGTTGCAATTTTTGATTATATCTCAGCCATTTACTAGCCAATTTTTGATAGCAACCGAACCAGAACCAACATACATACAAACTAAACTACAATGTTATGAATTTCCTTAAAAAATTTCTTTTATAAATCATTAATGAAAATTGTTTATTTGTTTCTAAATTTAACTTTACTCGGTTTTTTCCTTCCTTGTAAAAATACGTGTCATCGATATTTCACGATATTTAAAACTATCAATTCATAACTCCTTAGTTTAGAAGAAATCGATCCATGCTGATTGATTTATTTTCAGTACTATTTTTTTAAATCTAGTAAAGACTTATATAAATAATACACATGCAGTTACTTTTAATAATTAATTTGTGCATTCCCGTTATTTCTCTAACAAAGGTATTGAAAATGTGCACAGGAAGTTTCTTTTGTACAAATATTTGCTTCTTTATGGTACACTTCAAGTTCTTGCAGTTATTGCAAGGAAATCTCAGTAAAATTAAGGAAATCATATATAAATGATGTATGCGGCAACGATAAGGAACGAATGATAAACAAGCAAGTGAAAGGAATATTAAAAGCAGAAAAGGAAGTTGCACTCATTTTGTTATGGAAGGATATGGTCAAATATACCTTGGATAAATTGGACAATAAAATATAAAGATAGAGTAGTCAAATAGTACACACGCACACACAGACACACACACACACACACACACACACACACACACACACACACACACACACAAACACACACAATACAACATAAGTTCTAATGTGTTGTAAGAAAAAAAAAAATAAAATAAATAGCTCTTCCGCACTTCTACATTCTATTTATTTATATGGTTGATTGAATGTGTAGTATCAACGTTTCAAGGAAAATAAGAGAATAGAAATGTAGGAAAAAGCATAATAGAAATGATTTCATTTAGAAATTCTGTAAAAAACAAGGTTTCTATCGTGAATATAACTGTGTGCGTTTGAGTATGCGAGTGTAAGAATGTGTGTTTAGAGCAAATAATATATTGTTACAAAGGAACAATGAACAAAGTCAAAGATGTATGACTGTTTGAGAAAAATATGCTCTCAATCAATTTCAGACAATAAAATTGATAACCACTCCGTATGAAACTTATACATACATACATATATACATACTCGTATGCTTTAACAGGCTCACACTCATACATTTCCGTTCATACTTATGTCCTATCATGTTTAAAAGTGTTTGTCAGTGTATTGTCATAGTCATGCACTGGGTGTGTGGGTAAAAGTGTATTTGGAATGAGTTCAGTCAATGTTTGGTGTCCTTCGTTACATTTGTAGGCGTTCAAAATAATGCTGTTACAGCTTCTGAATTGGTTTATTTTAAATGTATGTATGTGTGAGACTGTTGTTGCTATTTTCATTTTGTTGGTTAGTCGCTTGGTTAGTGGTAGTTAGTAGTAAATCATCAATAACTTATTTTGGTCTGTAAGTGACACCAAACAGCCAACATACAGAAAAAGAACCGCACACTAGCATCCGCTATTTAACCACTAACTTTCAGCTTTGTCTATACATCCGATTTTTTGTATTTCGCCTTTATTTCTCCTGCCCGTGATGTGATGTTCCTTTTATTTGGATGTTCAGTCTCTTTTTGTAATGTTTTCTTTGATGGTTTGTAAATGTGTTTATATATTTATGTGAGTGTGTGTAAATGTCTTTTGTGAATGTATTTCTAATCTGCTTGTGATTCATAATTCAATTCAACTTTATTTTTCTATTTGTGCTGTTTTTTTTTGTGTCAGAATATTGCGCGTGCAGCTGTCCATGATAGTGATTTACTTTAATATTTCATAAGAGTTATTATCATTCTAATATCATACAAATTTAAGCTAAAAAAAAACACAGACACATAGTACATGTGCAGTTTATCTGTACACTACCCATTGATATATATACAGACAGATCGTTACTGAGCACAACTCATTATATAACAAAAGTTATGTTAGACATTCCTAGAAATATATTACAATTGTTAAAGTCTATTTGCCAAATTATATATTCATGTATTCAGTAGCTGTTCAGAGAAATGTTCAGTAAGGTTGTATCTACCAATTATGAATTCTATTTTTAACATGATATTTTCTTTAAAAATTTTGATTGAACCAATAAAATAACATGAAAAGTATTACGACATTTTCGCATCAAATTATTGTGACACTCACTTTGATATAACACAAGTTAAAATTAAATTTTGACTTATAAATTCTAATATGAGAGTAAATTAATATGTATATCCAATATGTTTTTAATGCTTTTGATTCCGATATATTACGTATGGTTTGAGTAAGTATATTTCTTTATTAACAATGAGGCACAATATATAATAATTGCATATGGATTAAATTTAGACCGCAAATAACATTTCCCAATATTTTATTCATTTAGGCTTCTATGGCTTATGTAATTCTAAAGAATACTCATTCTGTTTGTAATATGTTTAAAAAAAATAGTAGAAAGTTTGAAATAGGAAAGTGTGTAATAGCGTGTTCAGATATGAAACTTTATTGAGTCAATATTCGGTTAATTGACAATATCATTTTAAGTGAAAATTGCGTATGCCTGTTTCAGCTTACTCAATAATCATTTGACAGCTGGAAAACAATACAAAAACACTCTATATGGTTGTTGTGTTTCTATGTAAACAAACTTACCTTCACATTGATTTTTTTAATGATTTCTATTGTTTTCGTTTGTTGACATTTGCCATTTTACACAATTTTGTTCACTAAACACAGTTGTGAACAGTGTTGCATTCGAAATCTTACTCAATATTATAACAATTTCGTACTTATTGCGCAATAATTAATTGAGATTTTATATGGAATACTGAGCTCAATAATGTCGTTAATTGCGATTATCGTAATTAAGGTGCATATCTGAACACGCTATAATTAACAAAAATTCATACCAAAGTTTTTATCTTAGAATATTATAAAACGGATACTACATTTTCCTCCCTCAAAATGGTCGGGTGAATATTAAGTATTCCTATCGACATTTGAGTTTTATATGTTTTCTGAAACATAATTCTGTTTAGATTACGATTCTTTTATAACTGAAATAGTAAAATTATAGTAAAATTTCTTGCGCTAAATTCCTAAAATAATTTTGTATCTATATTCCTGCTAAACAAATTTCTTATCAGGTTTTTCTTTTTGACTGTAAGACCAGACTTAAAACTCCTAACAGTAATTGAAACGAAAGAAATATGGACATTTGTATGCAGTAACAATATGATTAGTTACTCACTTGTATTTGAGATATGGTTGAATTTAATATGAACTTCTTTAATATTATAATATGTTTCTTTTCTTTATTTTATTTCTTTCAGCTAGAACAGTGTATATTTCTCCATTCTTCCTCTATTTCCTTTACATAAAAAGTATATTTTTCGTTAGTTTTTTTTCTTCGTCATCTTTCATTTTTAACGTCCGGTATTCGGTCGAAAGCTGTCTAATATTGTACGCAAAATAAAAAGTAGGCATGTCTCATTACAAAGAGTGAATTCATCACTTTCTTCTGACTACTAATAAAACTACTACTAATTCCAGTGCTCTGAACTTTATGACAAACTAAAACTTTTTACAACTTTTATATGGAAATTGTTATTAACAATATTTATAATTTATTATTTTGTCATTGTCATTTAAATTTAAATTTTTGAGAAAATATTTTTTCAGTTATGTATTTCGAATTAAACAAAAAATTATTTTATTTGTCTGACATGTACTTGAATTTGCTTCTCTATTTGTTGTAATATGTGTGAGTGTTGTGTATTCGAGGTATAGTTTTGTGTCCGTGTAAGAATATCAAATATTTATGTATTTGCTTTTGTTGGCAGTAGTTTCTTTTATGATTTTCAAGAATGAAAGAAAATAATATGAGAGAAAAAAGAAGGAATAAAATGAAATGTTTTCATTTAACAATGACAACATTGCAAAGATTCCATTTTATAATACTCTGCACACATTTACAATTACATATGTACGTCCGTTCGTCTGTCTGTTCTACGTACATTCGTCTCATATTCAAGAATGAAAGAAAATTTCTACTTGCATCACAGTAACAGTTAAAACATAAAAATATGCGAAATGTTTTCCGGGTTGTTCATCTTAAGCTTACAAACACACGCACACACACACATTTATATATTACATATAAATGCATTTGCGTAAGTACGTACAACGGGAAATATTATACAAAAGAGTTTACACACATACATTCATAAGTATTTGATACATACATTTACATGTCCATGTTTACATACATTAAATGGAAAAACTATGCGTTTTAAGTTTAGTTTTCTTGACATTATCTTTAATAGTTAAGTATGTATTACACTCATAAACGATATGAATAACATAAATTTCATATATTTTACGATTAAGAGTAAATATGGGATCATTTTGACAAAATTTTTAAAACGAATATTACCTTCGATGAATAATAATGTTTTAAAAGAAGAACGGGCTCTGTTAATAGCGAAATATATATAAAGATATCAATCCCTGGTTGTTTTATCACTAACATAGTCACAGTTTCTTCAGCAAATAGTTTAACAGAAAATAGGCATTGAAACGTGAACTTATAATTTTAACTCTATAAAAAATAAAACTTATAAAATAAGTATGCATATTTTATTGAACATTTGAGTGCATAAACTCAACCCTGATAATAATATTAATTAATATTTAACCACTGATACATGTTATTGAATATTCATTGTACAAATGAGTTCATGATTTAAATGTGGGTACATGCTGCTTCTAACAGGCATTTCATAAGCCTTATTACAAATGTGTAACATACGTTTAGGACATTGCGATTATATTTACGAAGCATATTTAAATGACAAAATTAAAAAGCAAGATGTTGACAAGTGGATAAATCATTAAATAAATTTAAATTAGCAAAGCTAATATGTACATACGAGTATAATAATATGTAATAATTATTAAAGGATTAATGTAGTATTCGTAAAATGCTTTTCTTTTGAAAATAATTTTAGTTTTGAACATATGTGTTACATAAATATTTAATATTAGAAAGAAATTTTCTGAATTATTCATGTAAATTCATGTATTTCATAAT
The DNA here is from genome assembly GCA_916048285.2 of Bellardia pandia. Classification (NCBI taxonomy): domain Eukaryota; kingdom Metazoa; phylum Arthropoda; class Insecta; order Diptera; family Calliphoridae; genus Bellardia; species Bellardia pandia. Next base: position 70,697,704 of record OU696533.1, read on the forward strand.
TTCAATAGATTAATCATTTTCTTTTTTGTAAATTTGAATTTGGATCTATCTATCTAGTTATCATTTATTTAATAATATAACATTAATTTTTAGACTATTTTATAAATTACTTCTACAATTTTTTTTCGAATTTATTAATTGTAATGGAATCATGTGTATGGCTTTAGAACAATAATGATGTCATTTAACGCTAGTATAATTTTTGTTGTACTAATGTACTATTATGCCCTTGTTATAGTTATCAAGTAAATAAAATAAATATTTAGAAAAGGTTTTAAAATTATAAATTTAATAGATTCCAATTTATGTCAATTTGAAATTCTAAATAGACAAGTATAAACAAGTCTGTGGACTGTTTTTAGAATGAATTGCTAATTAAACTTATTTTTAATGTCATGCAATTTTATTGTACTACTAAAAAACAAACATTGTCTAATATAGTCCTGCCCTTTAAATCTTGTTTATAATCAGTATAAACAGACTTTGTCTATTTTTATACCACAAAGAATGCCTTAATAATTGATATTAATTAAGGTTGATTTAAATACTTTACTTAAAAACTCGATATCAATTAAAACTTTTTACTGTTCGCTGACAACGTGCTGTCCTTTTTGTTGTACTGAAAACGCAACAACCAGTTAAGTGTCATTCTAATGTATAATTAATGGAATACTTTGATGAACATAAATACAAATACATACCTCTAGATTTGATAGTGACATCGTATCACTTTTAGACAGTATTCTCACGAATGTCTAATTAATTGACTGGCTTCAATTTATACGTGTGTATATCGTAAGATATCGTGCTAAGTGCGTTTTCATCGTTCTAAAATGTTTTAAAAATCAGTTAATAAATGGTTTCACTGACTGAGTTTATAATACATAATAAATATATTTTTTTGGGACCCAGTATATTATCTTTATATATCAATAATTTTTGATTGACTTTTGCTTTCGAATCGAAATACACAATTTTTTTTATTTAATTTTTTTTTTATTTAATGATAAACATAAAATGTTGATAAAAATTTTCATATCCTATACCTCATCCTATATCTTATAAATAGCTACAATATTGCCATAAATACGTTAAATATATATTTTTTAACTTTTTATTTAATTATAGTATCTGTCTTAGGCCTAACAAAAAAGTATTAAGATATTAATTTTGACCTAAAATTAAAACTTGATTCCTTTTGACTCCGCGCATGCGGTTTAGGGTGGACTTGTAGTTTTTAATATATTTTTCACGGACACTCCTAAACTCATCCTTATTTAATGGTATTTGCAAGTCCGTGTGTATGTTCTCATTTTCACTTACCATAGTTCACCCTCTGTTTCTATACGACGACGCCAAATAAGTCGTCTAGTCAAGTAAATGCCTAGGTATGTAACAGTATCTATCTGTCTGTTTTTTTATTCACTCAGTGTGACTGGTGGACAATCTCACCTTTTCAGATCAAATATAATGTGTTTACTTTTGAGTTAATTTACACTTATTCTACAATTATAATATTTTAGAACAGATACAAGACTATTGCCTTGTTCCCTTGGCGCCACTTATCAGAGCTACTAGGTTATATTATACATTTTTGTACGTAATAACATATAACGTAATACATATAACATGTATAGACACAAATAAGTATATATGCACATATATACTTTTATAATTGTAGTTGTGGTCTGAAGAAAACACGTCCTTATTCCGTGCTTGAATTGAATTTGAAGGAACTACAAATACTACAAAATCTTCTATGTTTTCCCCCCATATGCAAGTACGAGTATTAAACCTTGTGTGTTTGCACAAATTTTGGCTGCCATTTTTCTATTTTAAAAAGGAACATGCAATTGCACATATACAACATAATTTAAATTTTATTTCAATTCTTCTATTTTCTCCATGTATGTATAAAAAGGAACAAAAGAGGAAAAGACGCTTTTGAATGCAAAAAACAACTGATTATCTGAAACGTGCAGATAATGCAGAAAAGTCCATACTATTCGATATATTTTCACTTCTTACATTCTCTAACTCAATCTTAATTTGTACAGAAACCAAAAACCAAATCCCAGAAAAGAAATAAAGTTAAAATATTAGACATATTTAATATGAATTGTTTAAAGTTTATAAAACATACGAATCCTTTGATTTAAATTAGTATTCATAGTGATTGATATACATATGTAGATATACTGGTACATATATATTTTTTAAGCAAAGAAAAACTTTCAAGTTTTTCAATTGTAGTTTCTAATTTAATTTTAATTCTTTTGCTTTTGTTAATGTTTATTTAACATGCTCAATGGAAATAAATAAAATACTTACTCAAAACCAAGTTGTATTTAACCATCAAAATGCATTGAATAAAACGAATAAAATAATGAAACTATTTAGAACAAAATACTTAAGTTTTAACAATTTTTGAACAGAATATGTTTTAATATTAAATCAGTTAGGAAAACGAGTTAGAACAAAACACTTTTCAAATGAGAAAAATAAATGTTTCTACTTGAAGTATGAAAGCTGTAAATAATTATCTTTCATTGAAACTCTGCAGACATTTATGCGGTCAAAAGTCCTCATTTAGGAAATGTTGAAAAAAGCTCCAAATGTTGTAATTCTAATTGATCTTGGGTGCCCCGATAGACTAGGCGATAGTGTGCCAGACTATCAGTCAGATGGTTGCGGGTTCGATTCCCGCCAAAGACTCTGGGTGTTTTCTGCAGATAAGCCAAAAAGCTTCACAGTTTGTATTTGTTAATTATTATAAAAATAAAAAAATAAAAAACAATATCGTCCATCGAAAAAAAAAAAATATTTATATACATAGGGTGTTTTTTAGCTGTACTCAGAACTTTAAGTTGGCAACACTTTTTTAACTGGCGGCCATTTTGTCAGCTGTCAAATAATTTATGTTTAGTTTGGTTTGACATTTTAACATTTTCATATCGAAAATCATGGTTCTGTGTTTTTTTTAGATGTATAGAACTTTAAAGTGATAAAACAAAGATGATGTATTTAAATTGACATGAAATTTACTTTATTCGAAAGATAGTCTTCTGGCATTATAATATGAATATGACTTTTGGCATATGACGAAGTCTAATCTGGAGGTCCAATTTTCACAAAAATTTGTGGCCACATATCGGCAATAACGCGGCGAATTATGTCCTTCAAATGGGCACTCGCTTCGGGCTCATAGGCTAATAACTTTAAACACAAAATGGCCGCCAGTTAAAAAACTGTTGCCAACTTAAAGTTCTATATATCTAAAAGAAACACCCTATACATTAATTCATACTAGTGAATATTTTCATGTATTTTTGCATATTTCCTCATGCCTTTTGTGTAATATTTAATATATAATTTAATAATTTTTTTTATTTTTACAAAAATGTAAAGTTTTCTCATGTAAATATTTAAATTGTTTATTTTATGTTTACCCTTTCAATACATAACTATTTGTTAATTTAAATACATACATATGTAGATGTTTTTTATTATTTTTTATTTTTTATTTTTTTTATGAAAATGCAATAATAAATTATTGCAATTACGTTGAAGCCAGTTTATTGTCAATATTTCCCCTAGAGTTTAAATAAAATAATAATAATTCGATCTGACCTTCTATAATTGACCAATGAACAATATTTATTGTAATGATGTCTAACGAAAAACCATTTAAAGAAAAAATTGTCGAGAAAAGTAATATTTAATATTTTATTCATGGCACATCATACGAATGATAATGATGCTGTTTGAAAAGTAACATCTTGCTGGTACCACTGCTAACACTACTATGTACAACTACTACTGATGGCTGCTGCTGCTGATGTTGTCAGTGGTGCTATCGCTGCCAAAACACACACCACATCCACAACAGCCTCGTATATCCTTTTCCTGTTGTTACATGAAGAGTAGAATTTCTGTATTTAAGGCATCCCTTTTCTTACGGTTTTTTTGTTGTTTCTTCATTTTCTTCTGCTTCTAATTTTTTGTAGATTTTCGTCTGCTGCTTCATCATATTAGTTATTCAAAGTTGTTTTTAAAAATTCTTATTTTCCCAATTGTTGTTGTAGTTTTCTGGGTGTCACTCTTATGGAAGTGTCTTGTTTTTTGTTGCTGCTTCTTTCATTCTTTTGTCCCTGAACACACATACTTATTCTCATTTTTGTGCTTTCAACTTTTTGATATTGTTTTCCTATTTATACTTCTATTTATATACTCATACCCAGCTCTTTCTTTATCGCCGTATGCCCTTGTATATTTTTGTCTGTCTGCCTCCGTGCCTTTGGAATGGTGTTTATAAGTTTTTCTTTTAAATTATTTATTAGAGATGCGAAAACTGAAGCATGTACAAAAAAAAAAACTTAATTTACAATTTATTGCAAAAAACTAAAAAAAATTGTTAATGTTATTTGGATCACAAGAGGAAGGTAACCGATGTTATTCCAAAACAATGGGAATAATAAATCAGCCTCATTGGAAAAAACATATATTTTTTAGATTATTGTTTCTAATGGAAGTTATCTGAGTTATTTATGGGTTGATTTTCATGATTATATCTAATATGGACACATTCGTAAGTTTCTGCAGGTATCGGCTTCGCTATCTTTAAGAATCCATAATATACAGTTTTACTTTATTGGAATTGCAATTGTGATGACCAAAAAAAAAAAGCAAATTACTGAAATTGGCTTGATGAGATTTTAAAATTTATATTTAGTGACAAATTGTTGTATAAGAGTTCGAAAACACTAGAATGAATAGAATCCCTTCAAAAGGTAATAGTGTCAAAAATAACACAATCCCACTACTTTAGATAATGTACATATTTACAGCATATAGAATTATTTTTGATTATTTTCTAAAAAAAAAATAAATTCTATTTCATGCACTTGACAATTAGTGAGGAAGTAACCTATATTATATTTTGCAATCGTGTTCATATTACAGAAACAATTTATATTACGATGGCTTAATATAAAAAATGCCTAACTCAATTTTGTTTCAAAAAAAAAATTCCATGAAAAAAGCCTTTAGTAAAACAAAAATAAAAAAAAATTAAAAAAATTAATAAAACGTGTTACTTTTTTTTTATTAAAAATTGCATTAAAATATTTGTTGTATTTAAAATTTTACAGATTTTATTAAGTTTTTTCTTTCGTCTGTAAAGTAACAACAAATCGAGTTAGGCCTTTTTTATATTAAGCCATCGATCAGCATCTCATAATGTCTACTTTTGTATTTAATTTTATTCAACATTGCTATAAATTTAATTTGGCCACAATAACCTTTGTCCTGAGCAGAGACAGGTAAACTACAAACAATGTTTATTATTTATCATGGGTAGTCAAGATCTTAAAGATATATATTTTTTTTTATGTTCAAGACTTTAAAAATACTTAAGTTCCCTTTGTATTGAAATGGCAACTATGTACATACATATGTATATAAATAAAGTAACAAATTATAATAATTACAATTTGTGTTATACTCGTACAGACGATGTAAGTATCAGCCATATCCAATTTAGTTGGCATTTATTTCTGTTGGTTGCTTTTTTCTTTCTTCTAAATTTGGTGCTTTTATGTTAGTTTAAATGATGCATATGTAAGAATGTACGTGTAGGTTTATGTCATATGCAAAATGATTACGGAAGCAAATGCCTAGAAATGTCGTCTTAATAACATTTTTGGGACAAATCTAAAAAGGTCTAGGTTTATTTCCACTATATGAACACTTGTTTATATATAGTATATGTATGTATGTATGTAAATAGTATACTACTTATGTGACTATTGTTAGAGACATTTTTGTTACACTTTATTTGTAGTCAAAACATAGAATGGTAAAAAAAATTAGAAAAAAAAATATAAGAAACAACCAAGAAAACTAAAATCTTATTGAAAGTACATACACACACGCACATGTAGAAATCAGTACATTAGACCCGTCCCTATTCTTGTCTTGATAGTTTAATATGGCCATTGAATGGAATTTTTTTGATTTCTTTAAAAAAATTTCTAAAGAGAAAACAGAGACTGATCCAAAGCAAATATTGAGGGCAGGTCTAATGTACATTCTCACAAACAAACACGTGTGTGAGTGTTAAAATTTAAATGTCATATGCTTTAATATCCTTTTAGTTAGAAAGCAAATAATAATAAAAGCTTCAGCTAGAAAAATAACGAGAGAAAAGAAAGAAAGTATTTTTGTAGGTTTTCATCATTATCATTGTCATTATTAATATCAATTTTTTCAAATATACATACATACATACATGCTCCCTCCAATTGTGCTTTTAACATATACATATGTACATATGTATTTTATTTGCAAATAAAATTATGTTCCTTTATCCTTTTGGGTCTCCTAATGCTTAAGGTAACGTAAAAACGTTTTTTATTGAATGGTTCTTTCCTTCATTCTTTTCTCATTATTATTTTCATTATTCTTAAAACGTCCGTATGTACCCAAAATCAACTCAAACATAAAGCGAAAAAGGTGTTTTTGAACTATTAAATTTTATGTTTATGATGGTAATGTTTTGGTTTCGTTTGTTTATAAAATCACAAGACCTCTTCATTCTAAACAGCTAACCAATTCATAATTTGTTTTATTCATTAAAACACAAAAATGCTAAGAAAGATTCAATAACAAATAAGTAATTCAATTATATATTTTAAAATTATTAAATATTTGTTATATTTGTGTTTGATGCCAAATAATTCTATATTGGTTTACATATGTACGTTGCAATTAATGCTGAATGTATGTACATTATACAAGAATTATTGTAATGATTTTTTAATTTGATATTATTATTAATTTATCTGGATTTTATTGTTGTTTCTAATTATTTAAAATTAGTTGTATGTTTCAATGGCTTGTATAGAAAACTAAATGTGTAATTTAAGTAAATTGCAATGAATTTAATGATATATTTTTTATTTGTTTATTTTATGCTACAATACAATTCCAAACTAAATATATTGTGTAACAAATGCCATTGTTGTCAAATAGCCCACTAACAACTCTGGTGAAAATTGAGACGAAATTGTGAATCCAGTATATCAAATACTTTCTCTACAATTTGTTTGACGTAGCTGTTAATTTCATTTAATAATATTGATATAAAAGAATACTATACAAATTTTAATATTAAAATTTAAATATCAAAATAATTCATAACTCTTTCAGACATATGTTAGCCTTATATTACTTGTAAAATCCACAAAATTATCAGAGTATTTATTGGGCATACAATATACTTATACGAGTACAATGACATCGCACAATTGTGCTGTCTAGGTCATAAGCAATAAAACAATTTTCGAAAATATCAAACACAGTACATATACAAATTTTTTAGAATTTCTTGAAATTAACTTGAAATACGCAGGTATTTCATTGCATGAAAAAATTATCTTAGTTAATAAAAAGAACATACAAAGAGCTCAATTGATATTAAATGCAATAAATAACCAACAGTATAATTCATTTAAATCAATCTTTAGAATGGTATTTTTCAAAACAGTCCTTGTTTTTTGCCAAACAAAATTATTACGCCTTATACTTGACGGATTGTCAGCAACTGTTGGCCAATGATCAAACCGGTCCAATCTTGTGCCGTCAGGTGGCCATATTTAGTATCAAAATAATCACTACGCAGTTGAAATTTTCCCACATTTTCCGGAACATCAAATGAAGCAGCTAACACAGTACCTAGCACCATTTGGAATGTTAAAAAATACTTTACTTTTGACTTTGATAGCCCCAAAACCTCTGAATCTTTTCTGTATTCCATCCGAGAATTATAGAGCGCTAGATGAAGATAATGGAAAATACTTTAACAGTCTATTTCTTCGTTTTCATTTCAATTCTGTAATATTATAACATTTGTTTGCACAACCCCACCGAGTTATGCTTTGAGACAACGGCGTTTTAAATTTGTATGCTACCAGTCAATTTCACCTACAGAATCTTTTCCACACACACTTGAAGCAATAATTACAGCTTTTGTGTTCTTCCAGTTAACAACGGCGACGTGTTTAGAATTTGTAAATTGTCAAATGTTACTGCGGTTCATATCTTTGTACAGAGAAAATTTAACACTTTTAGGCAACCTACTTGATATAATAGTGCCTGTTGCCTGAAAACTAATTTGGTGTAAGGATTCTATGAGTGGGATTGTAGTAAAGCATTTTCAAAATATATATGACTGTATTTTGGAAGGTTTTAAACTAGTCTAATTACTACAGATGGTCTATATCTAATCCCACAATCTTCAAATGCTCCAGCACCTTGAAACACTTCAAAATCCACTACAATACACCAAGATGCTGTGCATTCATAACTGGCCCTTGCCAGGCCTTGCTTTAGATATAATAACCTGGCGTGCTTACCTAATACATACACGGAAAGTAATTCCTAAAATATTCTATCGGTGTTTTCACAGTTAGTTGATTTTCACAACCGGAAATTATAGAAAGTTCGACATTTTGGAATTTTGTTTGTGTTTTCAATTTACCAATCGATGATTGTTGCGATGTATTTCGTCGAATTTCAATCGAATACGCAGAAAATATCTTCACTGGATATACTCTCATCACTATCTCCGTCATCGTTTAGATTTAAAGAAGTCCACGTTTCATCCGCGTCGTCATCATCACTGAAGCTCGCATCAGATTGTTCTAAAATGTCTAGAACTGCTGCAACATCATCATTGTTGTTCATATCAAACAATTTTCCTAGAAAAATCCTATTATAGCACAAACGTGATATACACAATTGTGATATCTGTATTTAATTCCACTACAATCAACAGTAACTTTATATAGAATATGAACTTGAAACAGCAGAAACTTTTCACAATATTAAAGTAGAGTTACCACCTGTTCAAATTTAGATTTATTTGGTAACAACTACAAAAAAGTACTCACGACGTGGACACATGTCTATGCACATGCAATCAAACTGAAGTCGAATTTAGTAATTTATCTCTCCTTCTTTCTGATTTCTTTTGTTTTTAGAGAGAAAAAAGCTGCTCACAACAATTGCTTACAGGTTAACAGACGAAAAATATTTTCACTTATAATCCATATATCCATATATGTATATGTATGTATATTACGAGTATATATGTATGTGTTTTTAACTTTGTGTGTTTGTTTATGTGTTCCGCATTCACGCTTAAACGGCTAAACCGATTTTAATGAAATTCGGAACGTAGATCGATCTATGCTTAAAAGCTTCAATAGGCTATATTTTTTTAAGAGAATAAAATATTGTATTAGGTTTTTTTCTGCTTACATTAGAGCATCCCGTACATTAACATTAATATATAAATGCCACTCGATATTGAGTATTCATGAACTGAATACGAAACTAATCTGAAACAACCAATACTTATGTACAGTTTTTACTTTCGTTTCAAACATACGAGTATTAAAACCTTTTATTGACAAATTGTACTCAAACTATCTCTAAAATTTGGTAAGCCCTAAAAATATTAATTTTTTCTGATGTTGGTCAGATTAATGTAAGAGATAGTCTTACAATAAATACATACAACACTTGTTAAACGGGATATCTTTTAATTTAATCTTGAATATCGATTTGTTTATTAGCACAAACAAAATTTTCAGTGACAAATAGAATCTTACACATAATGATCAAAAGACACCAAAAGTTCGGATTGAACCCCTTCAGCTATTAAAATTTAAAATGTAAGTTTGCAAATTGACAAAGCATCTGATTAGCAATCTACGATTTGCAAACTTAAATATACCGTTCGGTAAATCTTGAAAGCTTTGATCATGCAAGAGTGTTTGATAGAACAACATTTTTTAGGAATACCAATCAATGTTAGATGCGAAAAAATTCAAATTTTAAAATGATCAGCGGTCAGAAATATAAGATAAAAAATCCCCGGTCAACGCCGAGTTCAAAAACTAGTTTTAAATAAAAAATACATATCAGAATTTACATACATAGCTGGGTGTGAAAGAGATAAGTGTGTTAAAACCTAAACATTTTAAAGTATTTACTATAACATCAGAACTTCCTCAGGGCGCAAGTACTTGTTTCTGTTAATTAAATTTTTTTATAAATAGCAACGACTTATAAAAAATTATCATATTTCGGAATTAAACAAGACAGGTTTTTAACTAAATTTAAAGCTTTTAAATATGTATAATTTACTGTAGTTAATGATGTTATTTTAAAAGGCACCTTAGTGGAAAAGGAATTCGAAATTGATGAAATTATACCAAGTTCATGACTTCAGAATACAGTGAAATATATTAACCAGCTAATTATAATAACTTGCAATAACTCATATATAATGAGTGAAGCGCGTGACGTTTAACAAATCTTTGCTCGAATTTTTATAGACATATATACAGACAATGTGTGCTTAACTAAATAATTTATAATTCATTTGTATTAGTACGTAGCACGTCATACTTTAAACTTTATGTAGATATTGAAATTGGCTTTTATTAAATGTATATTTTAGTTTATTGTTCCCCCACTTTTATCCTGTTCTAGTCCTTGTGGAGTTAATTAAACACAATTAGGTTTCTTTCGTTTAAAAACGAAATTTATAAAATTCCTCTACACTTTTCCAATCAAATTTTGTATATACAATTACCACTGATGACATAATTCAGTAATAAATTGTGTATATTTTATTACTAGTTTGAAAAGTTAAGTAATATGTACTCTTTTTCATTTCACAGGGCAGACATATTCCTTAAGTTACATATGATTTTAAAGGATGAAATTGATTTTATCAAAATCATATCATACAATGTCAAACATGCATTATAGAATTTTTTTTAGCTAATTAAATGCATTATCCATCTTACTAAACAAATCTGTGATTACTTTAATTATTTTAGCCACGAATCAATGCATCAACTTAACAATTATTTTATTCAAATATATGCATATGTATTTAGGTATGCATTTGAACATGTATTTGCATAACGTAAGCATTCATACATACGAGTACATTTGTATGTATGTACATATGTATGAATTTATGATTTATAATTGATTAAATAATTTTTTATTTAGTAAAAATTTTTTTTAAATAAATATTCATGTTTTTAACACGCTTTAAAATATTGCAAATTGAAATAGTAAATAATGCATATATACATATTTAATTGAATTATTCATAAATATAGACAGGCATACAAATATTCGCACACTTGTACTTTACATCAGCCTCGCCTTACTATACTTGAGTAAAAAATATATATTATTTAGAGGCCCACCATGCAAATAAAAGGCCAGGGGCCAAATTACCGCATTCGTGATCGAATGAGCTATCGTATCGAAAAATGATTTAGATTTCGAAATTATGATAAAATGTACTAAATTTCGAATGCCATAATTTCAAATAAGAAAATTACGATCAATTTTACTGGATATCGAATGCGGTAATTTGGCCCCAGATATCCGAAATATTTACAAAAGTGGTGAAAAACTGGGAGACATTTTTTAAAAATATCTGTAATCGGTGCTACATTCAAATTATTATTACAATAAAAAAATCATACTTTTCGGTGTAACGTTAACATTTTTTCGACTGAGTTGGAATTAGTTTAACAATTACCACATGTATATCCATATACGGGTATACATATGTATGTGTGTGTGCTTTGTAGGGTTAAATTATTTGTTGTTGCTAAAACCATAATTTATTATTTTGTCAATTTATAATATTGTTAAAAACGAGTAAAATTAAAGGTAAACAAAACATTTGGAAATTGTTTTAATATAAATACTTATTATAAAAACATTAATGGTTACGATGCGACCAATAATAATACAACTATTTACATAAATATTTATTCATGTTCTACATATTCTTGTATAACCGTATGTACATATTTATTTGTATACATGCTCGTTTTGTTTAAATTTATTTAACATATTTAATCCCAATACAAATCAAATTATTTTAATCTGCAACAAAGTGTTGTATTATTTTGTATATGTAGGTATTTTATATGTTGCAGAAATGTTATTAAACACATTCTCCACAGCAGGTTGGTAGCCTGCTGTAGCGAATGTGTTTAATTCTTTATGCCGCATTAAAATTATCTGAAACTGAAAGAACTTGAAAACTTATAAAAATATTACAAATATAGCATTTTTTTAATAATCTAAATTAAAAGGTATCAGAATTAGGGGCTTGTGATGTTGGCTCTAATTAATTTTTATGGACTTTTTATTATTAATAGAGATGACTTTAAACATATTCATTAATTGAGCTAGGTATTGCTTTGTTCCACCTAATGCTTAATATAATTTTTAATTAAATTGTACATCCGCAGTCAAGATAGACATCCCGAAAAATAACAGTCATTAATATTGACAGTCAATATATAGAAGTTGAAAGCAAGACCAGTGAAAATTAGTTTAAAGCATTCTTCAGAAAAGAAGGAAATACAAATTTAAACAATTTATTTTTGATTGAAAACTATTCTTTTTTCAAATACATATATTTATATTATATTGAATTCAATTCAAATATGAAAAAATTTTGTTCATATCACGATCAGTGTGACCAGATTTTAAAATACTACAAAGCTAAATCAGGTTTGAAAGAAAGCTAGAATAAGCTAAAAAGGAAATTAAAAGCCAAAAAATAAAGCTAAATTCTTTTATAGCTTTTTATAGTCACTTTTCATGATTTCGATATTTTTGATTTTGAAATAGCGTTTATGTAGGTATTATATACTCACCTTCTTATTCATAAAAAATAATTCAGGTTTCTTCAGAGCTTATTTGACAAATATTGCATAGAAAGAAAGCCTTTAATAAATCTAAAATATTTTGTATGAATAAGATAGTTGTTCAAAAACAACAAAAAGAAACGAAAATTTATTCAACCAAAACTAAACAGTCTTATCAGGTAGAAAAATATCTTAAAACTATAAACATAACAGCTTTTCAAAAGCATCCTAGCATAATATGCGAAAAAAAATAGTATAAAAATTAAAAGTTATATTGCATACACAAAAAAATCTTAAAGCTATGTATAATACATAAAATAATAGCTTTTAAACAAACTTTTATAATAGTGTAAGGGTACATGTTAAATATTTCATCACATTCTTCTATATATTCTTCTACTTCTGAGCCAGTCAAAAAATTATTAACATTTGCATAAATATCCTTATCAAAAATGTGTAAGAGATCCTTAGTTAATTCAAAATTTTGACAACATTTATTTAACCTTACATATGATGTATAGAAGTGCATTCATGGTGTTTAGAGTAAATCTGTCACTAATTTTAGTTTTAATTAAATTCATACCACAGAATATGCACTCAACTTCTGCGTTAGTGAAAGGCAAAACCAGAAATTTCATCACAAAAGTTGACAATTCTCTAAAAAGGGTTTTCATTCATTGCGTTTTTGTACTCAGAAATATTAATCCAAAATTCTGTACTTGACTTTTGGTTTGTCCAATCAAAGGTATTTAATTTTTACCATTGTAATTTCAAAAGAGTAATATCATCTATGCTAAAACTTGGCATTTCACCTTTAAAATTTTCATACAATTTACATTTTGTATTGCTCAGACTATTTTGTAATGAAAAAATTTGCGTGTTTTGCAAAGTTAAAAAATTATTTGGCAAACGTTGTCGTAAGTGTATCTAATTTCTTTTTCTGTCTCAGAATCAATTATTTCCTTTTGTGAAATCAGGTATCGTTCGAAATTGTAATTAAAGTACAAATCTGATTTTAATGGATCCAAATTTTCAGACTTCAAAACGATTTGATTACACAGATTTTTCAATAACAAGTTAATATCACAAAATAATAGCGTGGGATCTACGTCATTACTTTCGAACATTTTATTTACTTTTTGAACATCAGAAAGTAACGGATTTATAAATTTTAAATAGAGCAATTTCTTTTCACTATATAAGTTGTTTAAGACTTTAACTTGATGGCATGATACCGAAATAGAAGCAATTTCAAAATGGGGTTTTAATTCTAACTATTGACTTTCAATTCTATTAACAGCTATTTCAATTGACATCCATCTCGTGTCAGTGCATGTTGATTTTCTAATTGTTGTTACACAGACCTTGGGTTGTAGCATTTTTCAAACATTGCAAAAACAACATATTTTCATTAGTGCAAAGGCGCTTTTTTATATGCTGCCAGATTTTATTATCAACTTTGAATTACTTGATATGGTTCCCGCACATAAATTTATTCCGATAAACTGTTTTATTTATTTTGAAATATAAATTAATTAAAAAAAGCTAAATGCATTTTTGAAAAAAGCTAAAAAAATCTAAAAGCTAAATTAAATATTTCGAGCTAAACGTTAAAAAATAAAGCTAAATTTAGCTCGAAAAAAGCTAATATGGCCACGCTGATCACGATACTAGAGGAATAAGGTAGAACCGTTTTCTCCTTTTTTATAGCCATATTAACTTTCTGACGTTTAAGCGATTTATTATTTTAATGTCAAAATTGGTGCTACCATATCTAATTTTTAAATCCGAGTTTTTTGTTTACGTGTTTTTTTTTCAAATACTTTGTGAGATTGATATTCAAATTACAAAATTCATCTTCAAAAGACAAGAACACCACAGGGATTTATCAAGTTGGTGCAAAACCAAATAGGTTTTAGATTTTTGTAAATTTTTCTCCAATTGTTTTTGAATTATAAAAGCAGTCGACTCGAAATATTAATATATTAATGCCCTTATTCATAAAACTTACAACATGTTTATAAGAGGTTTATAAAGCAAATTTTGTACGGAAAATCATCTTTGCTTTAGTCAATTTCAAAGTTCTAAACATCTAAAAGAAACATACTCGGCAGGTATTTCGAACAGAACCATGATTTTCAAAATAAATTTTTACAATTTGGACGCGTTGTTCAGGAGTCAGTGTATACATGTTGAAATGCCAAACGAAACTAAACATAAATCACTTAACAGTAGACAAAATGGCCGCCAGTTAAAAGAGTGCTGCCTATTTAAAGTGATATACATCTAAAAAAACACCCTTTATTAACAGACAAAATTTATCTAAAATAAGCACAAATCCAGTGATTAAATAACTGATTGTTATAAAATGCTTTACAGATAATATATTACTTGTGATAAATCTTATGTAAAACTTTTAACACATTTTTTCTAAGAACCTTATAATACTTAATTTTCTTTATATTATTATTTTTTATACCCTCCACCACCATAAGTGCAGAATGAGTTTATATATAAGTTTGTCATTCCGTGTGTAACACTGAGAAATACTCATCTAAGACCCAACAAAGTATATATATTCTTGTAAAACTCTCTCACGTCCAAAGGACACAACCAAAATCAACAGAGTTTACAAAAACTCGTTTATATTTCTCCTCAGCAGTTTGGTATTGAAAATAAGCAGAATCGGTATAGCAGAACCAGAGTTATGAACCAAAATGAGAGACAACCTCCATAAAAATTTAATATTTTTAAAAATTTGGCTTGCAATTTTTTTAAATATATTGCAGATATTGCTATGATCTTTTGTACACGTTATTTTTGTGATAAAAGAATAAAGTTTGAGAAAAATGGTAAGAATAGATCCATGATTTTTTATAGACCCCATACAAATATCTTCCCGAAATATTGCTCAATTATACATAAATGCCTATAAAATTGGAATATCAATGCAAAATTCAGCAGGAATAAGTTTCATACAAAAAGAAATCGTAAAAAGAAATTTTTTTTAGTTCGGTCCATGTTTGACCATAGACCCCATATAAAGTCCACTTCCAAAATTCACTTAAATACGTATAAAAGAGATATAAATAATGTTAAGCGGCTAAAATTTGACATAAATACTCTTTATTGGCAAATAAATTGTTGTACTAAATTTTATGGTAGTCGGCCCAGAACTGGTCATAGCTCCCATACAAGGACCACATCTGAAAAACACATTTACATACATGCCAAAATCAAATTGCTGGATTTTCGGTCCATATTTGACTAATACGTCATTTAAGGTCCACTTCCGAAATCTACGTTAATACTAATATATATCTTAAATATATCGTTATTATGTTGAAATTCGACGTGAAATATCCTCATATGCATAAAAATCACTGTTCCAAAATTTAAGAAAATCCGCACATAATTCGTCATAGAACCATTTCCGAAAAACAAATAAACCCACATAAGTGTCTAATAAATATCGATATCGAATCAACTTTTGTACAGATCAGAAATATTAATCCAGAAATCATACTAATATCGGTTATACGGCAATTATGCTACTGATTTTGTAACTGTCAGTCAATAATTGGCATTAGCTGCCGGATTAAGACCAGTTTCGAGTATAACAACCAACCATACAACTCTTGTAAATAACGTTATTGAAATGAAATTCAACCACAAATAAGCCTCAAATACATAGAAATCACATTAGCGGATACTGGGTTTAGAAGCTATCAATCCATAACTGGTCCACTTCTACTATGCCACCCATAACTCTTTTGTAAATAATATTATTGAGATCTAATTCAAACAATAAAGCCTCATCTTATATCTTATCATTTTTATACTCTGCTTTATACTCTGTTTCTTAACTTGTTGCGAATATGGAAAAATGTTTTTTTAATTTTATAAATTATTAATTACAACAAAATTTCAAAACCATTTAAAATAAAATCACATTAGTGAATTATGACAGTCAGGTAATATGGTCTTTCAAAAAATATATAAAATACTAATAAAATTTGCACTAAGATTGAATAGAGAAACACAGAATTAGGATATACTAGTCCTATAACCAGCACAGTTTCTGTATTTCTTATAATGCTTAGATGGAGGGTATTAAAGATTCGGCACAGCCGAATATAGCACTCAAACTTTTTTTTTTTTTTGTAAAATTTACTTTCTTTGAAGGATAAGAAGACAAATGTGGGTTTAATTTATTATAGGTACATTTACTGGTGTATTGATAATTTCGCTGATGGCTGGAGATTGTTTGCGTATATGGGTATAATATGGGTATAAATTTGTGTCTGTATATGTACAATTCAATTTAACTAATTTATCTAAAACTAAAAAGTTGAACCTGCGTTTCTTAACTGATATTGAGCAATTTCAAATTGATTGATTTTCCTTTTTGAATTTTTTTGTTTACATCTTTGGGATAAAATAACATTTTCCAAGTATTTTGAGACGTACAATGTGATGGATGTTTATTGAAAAAATAACAACTACAAAAATGTTGTTTCATTATTTTCTTCTTTTTAGTGAGAAGAAAAAACATTATACAACATATAAAATAATTCAATCAAAAAATAGAGAAAAGTTTTTAGAATTTTGTATGTTTTTTTATATAACTTTATAGGTATATTTGTTATTATTCTATGTATTAGGGTATCCATTCGAATAATGATCGTTCGAATAATCGAAAAATTTCTTATGAATAAATAGTTTTGTGGTAATTTATTTAGTAATAATAAGATAGTTTCATAAACAGAGGGGTGCCCCGATAGACTAGGCGACAGAGTGCCGGACTATCAGTCAGAGTATTGCGGGTTCGATTCCCGCCAAAGACTCTGGGTGTTTTCTGCAGATAAGCCAAAAAGCTTCACAGTTTATGTTTGTTTATTATATTAAACATAAATAAAATTATTACAATTTAAACTTTATTTTTCGATGTTCGAGGGTTTTTAAATTTCAGAAAACTAAAAATTTGTTCAGTGGAAAACGATATTTAAAATAAAGAAAAGTTAAATAATGTTTTTCAATCACTATATATGAATGACACTAATAGTTCCTTACATATAAGCATATAAATATACTGGAGTAAGTTATAATTATAACAAGTTAGAGTGCAATATTCGGCTGTGCTGAATCTGTAAAGGCTCAGTTAGCCGACTGTAATGGAATGTAACTGCAACAGAAAGAAACAGCTGATGGATATTGTTATGTGTAAAGTAATGCAAATGGTTATGGAGATGTAAAGTAACGCAACACCGTAATGTATGAATCTGTAAGAAATAGAATTTCCTTACATTTTTACGTCATTACACTACATTCCGTTACAGTCGGCTAACTGAGGCTTAATACACTCCACCTAAACGTAATAAGAAATACAGAAACTACACTGGTTATAGGACTAGTATATCCTTATTCTGTGCTTTCTATTCAGTCTTATTGAAAATTTTATTAGTATTTGATATATTGTTTGAAATGCAATTTTACGACCAACAGGGTGCTGTAGCTTAATTGGTTAGCGCATTTGATCATTAAGCATGAGTTGGTATTTGTAGCCCGGGTTCGATTCCCAGCCGCTGCCACTCAAACAAAATCAGTTTCTGAGAATTATTAGTTTTCTTTCTATCCATTATAACTAATATTTATCACAGCGCCCTCCTTCGGTGGTATAGCATTCAAACGCCACCGAAGTAAAATAAATAAATAAAGGCTACAAAATCAAGCTTTAACATTAATGCGCCTACACACCACCAGAGGCGCTGCAATTCTGCACTAAAAACAAACATAATGCGCAATTGCAGAGTTGTGATATAAAAAGCTTTCTTCTTTCACTACCTTTACTTCTTCAACTATCCCCTTTCCAAAGAAAGTAACGCAATTATATATAGGCATATTAATTGCCTGAGTGTTACTTCTCTTTAAAAAAAAAAAAAAAAAAAACATTATTTATGTTAAATATTTTGAAATTTTACCTAATTTTGGTCATTTATAATTGGCGTAATTACCGATTTTTTCTGTAATTTACAGAGTTTGTTTGATTGTTATAATAATTTTGAATTTTCTCGATTGTAATTTAACAATTTCTAAGGTTAAAAAAACATTTCTCCTTATTCACCACAAGTTAAGAAACAGAGTATAAAAAAGGATAAGATGTAAGATGAGGCTTTATTGTTTGAATTTGATCTCAATAATATTATTTACAAAAGATTTATGGGTGGCATAGTAGAAGTGGACCAGTTATGGACTGATAGCTTCTAAACCAAGTATCCACTAATGTGATTTCTATGTATTTTAGGATTATATTGGTTGAATTACATCTCAATAGCGTTATTTACAAGAGTTGTATGGTTGGTTGTTATACTCGGAAGTGGACTTAATTCAGGAGCTATTATTGACTGACAGCTACAAAATCCAGTAGCATAATTGCCGTATAACCGATATTAGTATGATTTCTGAATTAAAATTACTGATCCATATAAAACATGGTTCGATATCGATATTTATTAGACACTTATGTGGGTTTATTTGTTTTTTTGAAATGGTTCTATATGGCAGCTATGACAAATTATGGGCCGATCTTCTTAAATTTTGGAACAGTGATTTTCGTGCATATGAGGATATTTCACGTCGAATTTCAACATAATAACGGAATATTTAAGATATATATTAGTATTAATGTGGATTTCGGCAGTGGACCTTATGTGGGGGATATTGTCAAATATGGACCGATATTCTCAAAATCCAGCAGTTTGGTTTAGGCATGTATGTAAACGATCCGTGTAAAATTTTGGATCGATACCTTTATTTGTAAGAGATTTATGAGTATAAAAGTGATTTTCGGAAGAGGGCTTTATATGGGGCATACGGTTAAAAATAGATCAAAATTCACAAAATTTTGTGGGATGATTTTTATATATATCTAAATATTCTGTGCAAAGTTTTGAGTCGGTCGGGAAAAATGTCTTTTTCAGATGTGGTCCTTGTATGGGAGCTATGATCAGTTCTGGGCCGACCACCACAAAATTTAGTACAACAATTTATTTGCCAATAAAGAGTATTTATGTCAAATTTTAGCCGTTTAACATTATTTAGATCTGTTGTATACGTATTTAAGTGAATTTTGGCGGTGGACTTTATCTAGGTCAAACATGGACCGAACTAAAAAAAATTTCGTTTTGCGATTTATTTTTGCATAAAACTTATTCCTGCTGAATTTTGTATTTATATTCCAATTTTATAGGCATTTATGTATAATTGAGCAATATTTCGGGAAGATATTTGTATGGGGGCTATGAGAAATCATGGACCGATTCTTACTATTTTCCTTAAACTTTCTTCTTTTATCGTAAAAATAACTTTAATGGCAATATCTGCAATATATTTAAAAATATAGCAAGAAAAATGTATAAAAATATCAATTTTTTATGGAGGTTGTCTCTCATTTTGATCCATAACTTTGGTTCTGCTGTACCGATTGTGCTGATTTTCAATAGCAAACTGATGAGGAGAAATATAAACGGGTTTTTGTAAACTCTGTTGATTTTGGTTGTGTCCTTTGGACGTGACAGTTTTACACAGACAGACAGACGGACGGACGGACATTGCTCAATCGACTTAGAATATACTATGTTGGGTCTTAGATGAGTATTTCTCAGTATTACACACGGAGTTATATATAACCTCATTCACCACTTATGGTAGTGGAGGGTATAAAAATATTATATTTGATATTTAACAAAAAATGGTAAACGAGTTTGGAAATTGTAGAGTCTACATATGGTAGCGAAATATTGCCAACATCGAAATTGCGTATATGTATTTTGCTATAATTTGCGCTCTTTTTATAGCTTAAAAGAAAGTATTGAAAGTGTTTACAAACAAAATACTTATGGAATGAAAAAAGTGTCAAATATATAGTAAGAAACTGTTGGCAACTCATATTAATTCATAAAATTGAAGTATCTAGAATATACGGGAAAACACAATAAATAATAGAAATGGAAGCGGAATTGACCAGTTTGGTTTCTATATACTTACTGGTTCTTAATTAAACCAGAGTTAAAACCTAACTGATGAAAGTGTTTCTGCGGATAACAATGATGACGATAATATTATGTTTCCACGGTATATGCTTCGCTCTCTATTCATGCTTCACACCCTAATCATGAGCGAAACAACTTGCTTCACCATACAAAATTTTAAGAGCGAATCAAGTAGATTCAATATGAAATGCACGAAATATTGCACTCTTCTCTAATTTTTATCGCAAGTTTATCTGCACTAT
The DNA here is from genome assembly GCA_916048285.2 of Bellardia pandia. Classification (NCBI taxonomy): domain Eukaryota; kingdom Metazoa; phylum Arthropoda; class Insecta; order Diptera; family Calliphoridae; genus Bellardia; species Bellardia pandia. The sequence goes on from OU696533.1 coordinate 70,718,758, forward strand.
CTGTCTAAATTTAATATAATTCTTTACTTGGTGGAAGTAAAGAAAGTAAATACGTACGAATGTATGTTTTTTTCAAAGAAGCTAACTAATATTTCCACTCACTTTTTTGTCCATTAAAAAAATTATTTTCCACAAATTGTAAATTATGTTTTTTTTTTATTCTGTTTGTTTATTAAAAACAACTGTCAAATCGTATCAAGTTTATTAGTCATGTAAACAGCATGATCAATAAACATGATTCAGAAAGCGAAGCAGGTGATTCAAACCGTTCTGGAAACATAGTATAACGTTTAAATAAGCAAATAATATAATTGTTAAAATACATATAGTTACTTGTAATTATATTATTAAAGATGGCTTAAGACGATGTTATTTTATTATTTTTTTTTTATTTATTTATTATAATTACAAATTACACATTATAATTGAATTGTGAATTCGATTAATTTTAAATATGTGATCGAATTACTCGAGTATTTTAAAATATCTTACTCGAATTTTTAGCTTTATTTGGATACACTAACATGTATGTATGTACGTGCGTATGTGAGTAAGTACTCGTTAACAATATTTAATATGTATGTATGCATGAATTTTATTAGGTCTTTTGCTAAATTTATTGGAAAAAAGTAATAGTAGTATGTAAAATGAATATGAATATAATCAATAACATATTGTTGTATATAAATTATAGAAGAAAGTATTTATTCATAAATAGTTGTTCAAAAAGAGGAGCATATATAATTATACATTTTATAGAAATGTAGATTTTAAGGCGACAACAATAAATAATCTTCTAAATATTTATGAACAAAAATTGTTCATATACATATGCGTGTTTTTGATTTGTATTTATTGTAATAGTAAAAATTATTGGTACACAGTAGGTTTTTATTGCTAACACAAATTTATGGATAATCTTTTTTTGCTTCGTTTACCGAGTAAGATCTTTGAAATGATGTTAGCAACAAAAGTTTGTATTTTATTGTTAAAGTCATTTTTATGTGTGTAGGTTTTTTTCACAATAATAATTCTCCAAGTTAATTGTAGTGTAATTGTCATTTAGTAATTTATGGTATAAAGTCATATGAAATATGTATTTATTACATTTTTTGCTATTTACTACTACAAATTACATCATAGTCTAGTGTTGCAATAAAAAATATAACTTATTTAAAAAATAAATACTTACATATCGTTGGTCTCATGTAGAAAGGCCCTAACTCGCTATTTTTACGAAATTGGTTTTTTTTTTGCGATTCCAATGCATACACCTCCTCACAAAAATTTATTGTAATAGTGTAAAAAATAACGCTTTTATAAGCAGTTGTGCAAAAAAGTTACATGTTGAATATTACAGTTATGTTTTTACCTTCTCCTGTAAAGTTTCAAATATGCGAGTTAGGACCTTACTACATGAGACCATCGTTATGTATATATGTAGATATGTATATGTACATAAACATATAAAATATTAAATATTGTTCAGGAATATCTATTCACATACGTACGAGTACAAACAAATTAGGTTATCTAAATTATTCGATTTTTATTCCGTTCATATACAAAACAAATAATTCGAATAAGAGATTTTAAAATGCTCAACTAAGTCGCTCATATATTTCAAATTAATAGAATTATTATAATAGTTTAAAATTTTTAAATAAACGAGAATACACGAAAATGTTTTTCCTTCATCAAGTCGTACATAAAGTAGTATCGTCTAAAGCCATCTTTAATAATATCATTTATATGCATTTTAATAATTATATTATTTATAATTTCAACGTTATCGTCACCAATGTTATCCGTAGAATTACTTTCATCAGCATATTCCACATCTTATTCGCCACCATTTTAGGTTTAGTTTTAAGGAAGGCACTGGTTTAATTAAGAACTAGTAAATATTTAGAAACCAAAGAGGTCATTTCTGATTCCTTTTCTATTATTTGTTGTATTTTCTCGTATATTCAAGTTTTTTCAATTTGATGAATTAATATCAATTTCCAAAAATTTCTTAATATATATTTGACATTTTTTTCATTCCATAAGTATTTTGTTTGCAATCACTTTCAATACTTTCCTTTAAGCTATCTAGTGTTAATCGCCATTTCAAAATAAAGTTTGGTTGGTTTTCATATATTTTTATTAAGCCAGCAAGAAAAATCAAATGTGCTTTTTTTTAACAAACATATTCTAAAAAGTATCTTGGTGTATTGATATGACGTTCAATGACATAATATATATATCCATGACTTTTTCCATTTTTTTCGCTTAATATCACAATGTTAATGCAGGGAAAGTTATCTCGAATTTCAAAGCATTGTTACTGGTATCTCGTAAACAACAACTTTTGACCTAAAAGAAAAGAATACAGAAGTGTGACATGACAAGTTTTAGGCGGACAGTTGACAGGTGTGGACTATGAAAGTAGCTGCTCACTAAAAATTATTTTCCAATAAAACCATAGTTTATTTCACACATTTCTCACAGATCGCTGATTTTCATAATAAAACTGAATAATTTGAAGACGTTGTAGCCATTCCTTGATGAATTGTCAACAATTCTAATTAAAAATACGCTGAAAAGTTTCCTATAGTTTGAAAAACTAATGAAATATAAGAAGCCAGTATTCCACATGTACATGCATTCAGATTAACGAGAATTTTTGGAAGTTTCATCAAAATTTCCACTCATACATTGCTAAATTGGCCTTTAGTCTTGAAACCAATAGACTTGTCTAATTATAATATTTTTTCAATTGTGTAAAAAAGCAAATTTAAAATTTGTTAAATATTTGACAACTGTAAATAAATTGAAAAATGATAATTACAGCAAATTTCAAACCACCGGTAACACTGGTTAAAAGTTTGATGTTTGTCTGTTGGCTAGCAAGCAGTGGTGCAGAGGTTAGAACGCAAAGAATTCTGATGAGAGAATGTGGTGATTCTCGAAACATGTAAATTCAACCCAGGTTCAATCCCCAGCTCAGCCAAGAAAAGTTATCAATAAATTTTTAATAAGATTTCATGTTGAAAAAACAATTCCTACCTTCAGTAAAAATAATAATTTAATGAAAATTAAACTTAATGAACTCGAGCCTGACTAAAGAAATATATCAACAATTTACAACTGATTTTAGATTTTTATTTCTTGTTGGAAAGATATACTTCATTATACTACAGATCCAATGGAGCACGATTTTATTTGTGGAAGAATTAAAAATTAAGTTGCTGTACTTTTAAAATAACAGAAATATTTATATTTGCTATTCCTAAGCCGAATTTAAAATATCCCCAAAAATACCAAAATATTATTTTAACAAAAAAAATTTTCCGTTATTTATAATCAATTGATTAATAATATAGAGGCTTGCGTTTAGGGTTAATTTTTTATATAAACTTAAATCGTGCAAAAATGCCTCATCAAAGCTGTTTTATTTTGATTGCGAGTTTTTTAAAGCTGTCATTTTTTCGCTATCACTGTCACTAAGAGTGGCCATCGTTTTTTTTATATATATACCTATATTTTGAATAAAACCCATTATTTAAACATATTTTTGTTAAAGCCAAGGAAGAAGAGAAAATAATTCTAAGAATACAAAAATAAGAAAATGAAAATGAAAAATTCAGAAATTGAAAACTAATGAAGGGTTGTGTGTCATTCACTTGCTCTAATTTCTATCTATTTATAAGATCCAGTCATTGGGAAACTGTTTTGGATCTAAAAATTTGCAAGTTTTCATATATTCAAAATCTCTATTCTACTTTCCAAGAATATATAATAAAAAAATATTATATATAAAAATTCTTGCCATTATTTATCTTTACAAATAAAGTCAAAGGCTGTATTTAATGTACGTGTGTGTATGTATCTATAAAAATGTATTTATGTATGTCTTTATATATATGTATATTTATCTTTAAAATTAAGTATAGAAACATAAGTTTTTTATAAAGCAATTTTTTACTGATATTACTTTTTTTTCTCTTTTTTCTACTTTTTTAACACGCACTTTTTTCGGCTGGTGAAATAAAAACGAACACGTTTAAAATCAAAAAACAAAAATGCCTGGATAAAATACTATATCATTACGATGACAACTGTTAATAATCACCACAACATTCAATATGTCGGACAATGATATGCATTATCGTCAACTTCTTCATCATCGCCATCAATATTATTATTATCAACATCATCTTCAATTTCATTATCACCAATATGGATGGAAACATCATCACGTTTGTTGCGATTGCAATAAAACATCACAACTTTATGATGCAAAACGATTTGTGGCTTAACCATGTGGCATGCGTTGGTTGGTATTGGCTTCTCGTATGTTGGTTGTTTAAAATCAAAATAATAAAAATATAAACGAATTTAAAAACAAAAATTATATTCATATATAAAAACTCATACTATGACTCTTACTCATCAACATTATTATCAACACTATCACCATGTGTTAATGCTCTTATATTAATAATACAAAAAACACTCACACACACAAACACACTCTCATAATCACTTGTTCTCTATCTGCTGTCATATGCATACACATCCACATGCACACTCATACACACAACTATGGTCGGTTATGCTTAATTGGTCCTGTATGTGGCTCAAAAAAAAAATGCATGTTCGTTTTTTATTTGTTTTGTTATTTTGTTTAACTGGACTTTCATACACTTGCACAATGGTACACAAATACTGTCTCAAATACATGTTCACTAATAAAATGACTATAATATTAACATCAAATGAAAAATGACAAATTACTTGAAACTACCAACCGGAATTTAAATTTTCGCCATGGGAAATGGTTGAAATGGCATAAATTTTAACACACACATACACATTCACTCATTCATACAAATGCACTGACAATCGCTTACTGTTACATAAACACACACATTTACTTTTACAAAAAAAAAAAAATGACTTGAACGTTGCATTTTTATTTATGACATTTTTTTGTTGTTACTATTTATGTACGTTCAACCAAATACCTGTGTGACCACCGCCATTGTATTTTTTTCCTATTTACCCTTTCATTTCTCTTCTCTCTTTTACTCTTTAATACAAACAATTTTTTGTCTCTGTGTTATTGTTGTTGCTTTATCATACTTAATTTTGCCAATGGCTAAAAATCAACAACAAAAAAACTTTACATATGAACACATATTTTTATATAAATTAAATATTCGTATATTTTTATTATTGTTTTTTATATATAATTTGATTTTTTGTTGGATTACGATGCTATTCTTTAATAATTGAATGTGAATTTTACTCAATTTTATAATATTGCGCGCGGGCATTTTTTGTCTTCGTATGTGGTTTTGTGTATCCACTTTTCTGTAAATATAAAATGCACTGAATTTTGCTTTCGGCATTTATTTTCTTTTCCTGTAAAAAAAATCATTCGCATACGTTTGTGTCTGCGTTTGTGTTTTAAATGCTCATGTACGACACACACCACCTTTCCAATAATTGCGTCTTACTGACGCCAATTGGTATAAATAATGCATTTGCTATAACTACACATAAATATATGTACATACATATAATTCACCTCGTTTTTTTCATTTTAAATTTAAAATATTATCTACTATATCTTCTCATACTCTACACGTATTTTTTGCAAATTTCTTTTTGTCGTTATGTTTTATCGTTTGTTCATTCATTTATTTTTCTATCACAAATGCAACAAAAACAACAACAACAACAACATCTATACCAATACAAACAATAACGAAAATATAAAAAATGAAAATAAAACATTACAAATCAATACTCGTTACTTGTGCTGTCATTTGCAATTACAACCTTTTCAATATTTGAACTTCGTGCCATTTTTCTCGTTTGGTTTATATTCTCACATTCATACACTTTATACTACGACTACAACATCAACAACACATGTGTGTTTGCTGGCGGTGTACGTGTTTTGACATGCATGCAATTCTTACTGTTGTTACCCGTTCTGTGCGTATTTGTATTTTGTATTTGTGACTGTCTATCTATTTGCTCAACAAAAAAAAAAAAAAAAAAAAACAGCCGAAACAGCAAATCAACCTGGTAAAACTGCAACTATTGAAATGTATGCACCGAGTTCATACAATGACACTGTTACCGGTGAGACCCTGTCAAGTGTTTCCGAAAAAAGTGAATCGTATTCGAATGATGGCAGTCAAGGAGATTATATTGTAAGTATAAAATACAACATTTATTTGCATATATATGTACATACATATTTATACATGCAATACATACTCATACTTATAAACATCTATTACTCAATAGATTTTTTGTGTTGGTGTTTCTAGTTATTTTGGAACTTAAATTTATATTGTCTGTTAAAACATTTTTCACGAAAAAATTATTAAATTGTCAGTATAACTTTAGTTGTAAAAGTAACCAAAGTCAGAGAATTACTTAGTCGAAAGGTCAAGTATATGACTCTAACAAACAAACAAACAAGAAGTTCAAATTTAGCAAATCTTTTTATTAAATTACAAAGTAAGATTAGAACGTTTAAAGCGTTAGCGATATATTGCAACACATTGCAAAAGAAATTGGACCATATCCTCCTCCTCTTTGTTGCACCAACTGCAAATGTTTTAATTACATATCTTTTCATTCAAAGAATATTACCTATTATGATGTTATCTATAGATTTCCAAAGGGGTTTCGTTTAAATTGTCCCAAATTTTATTTATATTATTTATATATATTGTGTTGTTCGTTAAAATTCTGTAGCTATTTGTAATAATGACAGACCACCTTAAATCTAATAGCACTGTCTCTTAGTGTATTTACGGTAGCTTGACTATTTATGTAGATAGTTATATCTGGCTGCTTCAGCCACTGCGACGATTAAGACCAAAGATATGCTACATCATTCATTCTTTCTGGAATTGTCACAGAAAATACCATTCCCTGTATATCTCTATCTACCTTCCATATTTTGATTACTGATATTTTTTAACTCTTAGTGGTATGCTCATTAAAATTTCCTTATCCCAACACATTTCAGATGTCTGTTAGTCAGTTCTAATAGAAATCGCTGATTAAGGATGAGTTAACTTTGAACACATCTTTCTTGTAATACGTAATAGGTTACATGAAGTTGAAATAAGTCATATGCACAATGAGAAATGAATTCTGAAAAGAAATTATATTTTTCTTATAGGAATTTCCCTATTACCACAAACGACTCCACTGCGAATAAGTAATATTGAATAGTAATGCACAACAGTGTTGGCAAGCACGGTACAATTGTACTTTTGTTTGCTATATTTTAGACTCAGTTGGTACCGTGGTACTACCATGAATCATTTGGTACAATTTCAAATTACTGTTGCATTTGGTATTCAAGAAGAAATATATAATAAATAAATATATGATTTAAGTTATTTTGCATTTTGGAACTGATATACATATGATCTTTAAATATGCATCTATACAGCCATGTCACAGAGTTTAATTCAGAATTTTGCTTTTATAGAAAAAGTAAAACGAAGAAATTTTTCGTAATAAAACCTAGAAATGCTTAAAACAACAATTCCACATAGCAAATTAAAAATGGTTTCATTCCGAAAAAAATGTTTCGTTTTGTTTTTTTCCATAAAAATTATGGAAATTACACTTCCGAACGGAATTAAATTCTGTGACATGGCTGATCATATGATTATCATGACAATAAATTGCTGGTTGAATTATCGAAAAATGGGAATCTCTTAAATATTAAATGATTTTGAGGCTGAATTTAGAAAATAAAGCTTAATATTTCGTTAATCGGAATTTTAAAAACATTAGAAGTTAAAGAAGTTAATTTTTTAATATATTCTTGAAATAAACAAATTTTGTAATTTTAAAATTCTAATCGAAACATGTAAGACTAAATATACCGATACTTCACAAATAAGACTGTTATATGTAGTCATGATAATAACCGAAAACAATATTCTTGGTGATTCCGTAGCATCCTAACTATACATTTAAACAAATACAGGCAAATCCCGAATGAAGATAATTTACAGGAAACGTTTCATTACGAAACAAGCTCTATTTCTTTGCCTCTAATTTATCTCTGTTTCAAATGCATTAATATAAAATTGTTACTCTATCCTGTGATAACTTTCTTCCTGAAACACTTGTTGTATATCGTGAGCAAACATTTTATCTGGCAGCATTTTCCAATAGAGTTAGATTGTGATTCTTTGCAGAAGTCTTACACCGTATTTTTATTTCCATTTTATTTCGACACTTTCTTGAGGCATTCTTGGTATTCAAAAATGTCAGTGTTAAAAATTTGGTCGTCCGAGTATTAAATTGTTTAAACATTCGTTATATAAGGTAATATTAAAAATTTTCCGTAAGTGACTACATACAGTGGGTGGCCAAATTATTAGGTACACATGCAAAATGGTTTAGTTTGAAGCCGTATAACATTTTAAAATAGTGGACATTTATCCTTTTATTTGTTCTTTTAGGTAAATTAAGTGTTTCTAATTCAATTAAAAATAAATTCTTTTCTTTTAAAAATATATATTTGAGGAAAAGAAATATTACAAAATTTTTTGAAAAAAAATCTTAATATTTCTTAAAACCTTCTTTGGCATCAATTACAGCTTGCACCTTCTTTGGCATCAATCTGAATGCATTTTTGAACATTTTCTTTTAGTTCTTCATCGTGACTTTTATCAATTTAATCAAAATTGCATATTTCACACTTCAGAGCAGAATGACAGATAATGATAGTTGTAGATCACTCTAATGTCACCAGTCATTGTTGACACTGCACAAAATATTTAACAGTATTACCAGAATTAAAATACGAAAACATCTGGTACAAGGAATAAATTTATATCGGTTGAATCTTAATTAATATAGTGTAACTAATAATTTGGCCACCCACTATATATCGAATTTTTTGTTAAAGTGAGTTTCTGGTTAAGTTTTATTATTATGTATTTATAAAATATTAAAAATGGTACCGTAGAGGTCTAAAAAGTACTTTTTATTTATATAGTTGGTACAAAATTCAAAACGCAATTTTCCATCACTGGAACACAATAATAAAATATAAATCATACGCTGTGTTGCACCATTAATTGTAACATATGTTGTAGTGCTGGCAAATTCTACTACTTTCCATTACTCAATAATAATCAATACTTTTCATTTGGCTACTCAATACGACTCGATACTTTTAACGGATTTTTTGAAATTGTAACGCATAGTTTTTATCTGAAATTTGAAGTAGTTTCTTCAAAAAATAAAAATAGATCTTCAACAATCAACTTAAGAAATAAGTAAAATAAATTCATTGGAAAATTAATGAATTTTGAATCTTACACATTGTTGTCTTTTTATACAGTGATGTATTTTTATGCACTATTTTATCCATTCAACTTCTGTGTTGTAGCAGAAAGTATCAAGTAACTACTTTTGAGTATTGAGTATCAAAAAAAAAGGGCAAATACTCGATACTCGGTACCCATTAGACAATACTTTGCCAGCACTAATATGTTGATCAAAGTGCTCGAACAAATAAGATGACAGTATGACACAAAACATAAAATGAAATCAGGTCAATATTGATCACCCTATATATTGGTTTTTATATATAATAAAATCTATAAGAATTTTAACAGCAATTAAAGAAATCCGATTGTAGGAAATTAATAGCTTGTCATAAGTTTTGCCAGTATGTTTTATCACCAGCCTTGAAAAAAGACTATCTTATTTACAATATAACGAAAATACGAACAACCTAAAAGAAGAAGAAAAAGAATTGTTGAAGAAAAAGAATTGCACTTAAACAAGTATATGGTTGTTAGTCACATGTTGTTTTTTACTTCTCCAAAAAAAAAATCAAATTTATGATAAAAAACAAATCGTTGTATTTATCGATGTACAGCATAATAATAAACATGTTGTTATTGTGTACATGTAGGCATGTGTTGGTGTGACTTTACATATACATACGTAAATGTAAAGCAACAAACACACACTAATTACCATTCAGGCATGCAGGAATGCCTGTCTATGCGTCAGTCTGTGTGTGTGTGTATTTATATAAACTTTTTCTCAAAAAATCTGAAAACAAAACTTAAAAAATATTTTTATTATTATTTTTAGTATTTTTCTAAGCAGTTTTGATTTTATTTAGTATTTTTTTCTTCATTTGGCTTTAACACTAGTTTACATAAAGATTAATATGACGCCTATAAAGCGTAAATAATTCAAATATATTTCATTTCGATAAAAAACACGTACACATCCAAACACATGTCTGTATGTGTATAAAAGGAAGTGATGAACTAAGAGTTTTTATAACTAACACACATACATACATATAAGTAAAAACAAAAATAAATAAATAAATACTTGTTGTATCTACATACATATTTTCCAACTCAGACTCATTCGCACTCGAGAAGAAAACAAAATACGATGTATTATTTTACTTATTGATTGTTGCTGATGTTGTTGTTGAGTCTGAAGAATTTGAACGATTTCAAGATGTCTGCCTTCTACTACTTGCATTAAATACATCAACAATAAACTTGATATTTTTGCTTTTAGCATTATGTAGCTTGCAAGAGAAATAAAAGTAATTTGTACGATATACTCCTACATACATATGTACACTAATACTTGTACCTCTAATATCAATTCACCAGTGCTAGTACAAGTGCAAACACACACATACACATGGAATTTAAGATTAAAATAATAAATTATTATAATAATTTGAAACGATTTGTTAGTTTTAAATCATGCTGGATAAACGCTGGCGTGTGATTAATTACAAGTGAAATGTTCATTTGTATTATTTGTTTGCCTTTTCATACATTCAACCATTCGTTTGTTCGTCTATTTATTTGTTGAACAGTTTGCGTAGGTTTCCTTGGTTTTGCTACTTGCTGTTCATTGTGCTCTTACTATTCGTTAGAATAAATTTGGTTTCCTTAAAATTTACTAAAATTTATTTACCACTGCATTAAAGACATAAATTACAAGCAGTTATTTGAAGGAATTACATCAACTTATTCGTACCAAATATTTAAGTAACATTTGAACTTTTACGTTCGTGCAAAATTGATCATTGCTCCATCAAAATGTGTGTGAAATTGTGAAATTAAACTCTGTGTGTTAAAAATGAACATCAAACATAAATTTCAGTGTATTCTGAATTTATTTGTCTTTATTGTGAAAATATAAAAAAGAGTTTGTTTCACAACTTTCGGTCCCTTACTCTCTCTGTGAAATTAATTTTTTTTATTTCGTAAACATTAAATTACATTCTAATTACAAGGTTGAAAAATATAGCCTCAGCGTCATGAAGACATTTTTAAGGCAAGTTGGCATAAAATAGTTAATAATTTATAGTGAAATGTAATTATATAAAGAGCAAAATGTTAAAAAATGCAAAATAAAATTTATAAAAATTATATCAAATTGAATTGTTTAAATAGATAGATCATATTAAAAGCAGTTCAAGATTTTGTAAAATATAGTTTTTCAAACTCACTTTGAAATGTGAGATCCTTTCAATTGTTTTTAAATTTTGGGGTAATTTGTTGAATTCAAAGCCACCAACATATTCGATTTTTTGTTTTGTTGATTCTAACCGACATCTCGATACCCTTAAATAAAATTAAAAACAAGCATAAGTAAACGATATTTGTACAGACCTCTTACAGGTAAAATATCTTTTGCAAAATTTTGGTAAAGAGACAAAGTAGAATACTGTATTGGTAGGTTAAAGACAGTTTTCAGAGCCTTATTCTGAGTCCGTTGTAAGGATTTTAATGCATCAGTATTTTTGTAGCCATAAATTGAAACTAAATAGTTTAGACGACTTTGCACAAGTGCTTGATAGAGCAAGAGTTTTGTGTCCACATTAAATTTGTTTTTAAACTTATAAAGTAAGCCAATAGCTTTTGAAATTTTTGATTTCAGTGAGTCTATGTATACTTTCCAAGTCATATTACATTGAAGATCGATGCCCAAGTATGTTATTGATTGACTTTCAAAAACTTCATCGCCATTAACAAAAACGCTAAAGTTAGTCTGATCATTAGTAGAGTAAGGTCGAAAGCGTAGAAGTTTAGTTTTCTTAGAATTAATAACTAATTTGTTTATACTTGAAAATTCTGATATCAAGGCAGCATCCCTCTCCATATGTACTTTGAGCGCGTTTTCATTTTTATATGGGTAAATGGCACATATATCATCTGCATACATGATTATTTTTCCATAGAGCCCAAGATTTACAATATCATTAATATATATAATGAAAAGAAGTGGACCTAAAACACTGCCTTGTGGTACACCATATTCAACCGTGCCAACAAAACTTTTGCTTTCATTCAACTCCACATGTTGTGTCCTTTTATTCAAGTAGCTTTTAAAAGTTTTTAGTTCCCTACCTCTAACACCATAAAATTGAGGCTTTTGAAGAAGAATTTCGTGGTCAACTAAGTCAAAAGCTTTAGAGAAATCATAGAAATCATTCCTGCCACTCCTTTATATCCCTGATCCAAGCCCTGGCATATACTGTTAACAACATTTATGACCGCATTCTGTGTCCCACTGCCTGTTCTAAACCCATACTGAAAATCATAAATTAATTTATTTTCCTCTAAATAATTTATAAGCTTTAAGCTTTTTTTATCTCCAGCCAGAATTAATCTATAGACGTGGCTCAGTGATTTAAAAATATTTTATTTTGAAAACATTTTGGTAGCTAAAGACTAAATAGAATCATTTTTAGAATGATATTCGGGGCTAAGGTATTTCTGAAGGCCACTTGATGGCTCCACAAAAAAAGGTAAACTCACTAATAATATTCAGTGATAAAATCCCTCTTTATTATTTGTATTTTATAAAAATCTTTGATATGTTAACAAATAAAGCTTTACGTATTTATTTGTAAATAAAAAGTTTTTCTTAAGCTTTTGGAAAAAGGTGTCCTGACGTTCTGGCCTAATCCATCAGTGAAATGGGCACATATTAGGTTATGAATAAATTTCACTGTCTTTATCGAATAATATCCAGTACATATTTTAGAAATTGTTTTATTCTTATAAAGAATATATTACATTAATGCTCTGTTTGTAATTGCTTATTTGGATAAATTTTGTTTTGTTTGTTCGCTAAGTATGCGTCTGTGTGGTAAAATGAATGTGTATAAGTTGGTGCGCCGGAACACAACAAGAAAATGAAAGAAAGTTCATCTCAAAGAAGATAAAATATGATATACAACATACAATACAATCACTGGATTGTATTACAAATTTTGTTTTACTTGTTTCTTTATGCTATTTTATGAATACACAAGTGTGTCTGTCTGTCTCTCTGTCTGAGGAATCAGTTTTTACCCTCAGTACTGGTTTTGGATATTAGTCGGTTGGAATTTATCTTTTAAAATGTTGATGAGTAGCTGCTGACTGCTGCATAGTTGATTACATCATTTTAATGGTACCTCCTACTCCATTCATTCATTATTTGATTCATACATTCATCCATCCATCCATCCCTTCAAGTCATTGTTTTGTAATTGACTAAGGTCTTCTTTGTAGGAGCATTACAACTGTCATAGTCGTGTCATGCACAAAAACAAACAAACAACAAAAAAATACAAAAGTATTTTAATCAAACTTCCATTTATAATAGCAAAAGTATTCGATGTGTTTTATTAAGTATGTAAATATTAGGGGGGTATAAAATTGCGTCTAAGCAAATAGTTATATGCATTGTTTTCGTTTTCGTTAAAGTTTATTAGCTTACGGCATAGATAAAACCAAAGTTTAACAACTTAGTGTTGCACTATCACTAAAATCAGATAAATCAGAAAATTAAGGCTGCTTTGACATGCTTCAAATTTTAAAATTAAGAACTTTTTTTCGATATGTTACTTTTATTTTTCTTCAAGGCTGCAAGAATGTTTACTAGAAATTTAAGTGCTACACTAATGCAAATAAATGTTTGGGAGCGCGTACTGAATATCCTTAAGTTGGGTGGCCATTTTATATGTACAAAACTTTGGTTATGTTTGTGTATGTGTAGATGTTTGTGGTAGTATGTAGGTACAATCATAAATAAGCTAAAAAGAAAGAAACAGTTCATACCAGTCGAAATGAATTTCTGTTTCGTAGCAATGACAAATGAACAATTTCGATTGTTTTTTGTTTTGGTTTTTCTTCATCCTGCCTGCTACTTCTGCAGCTCCATATTTTCGTAATTCTGTTTCCTTAGAAATCAAGAGGGGACTCTTACATCTATAGTTGTTTATATCATTAACATATTAATATAGAACTTTTAGCACAGGATTTAGTAAGACAATTTGTTCATTAAATTGAAAATTGAGCCTCAAAAATAATTTTGTTTTGTATGCCTGACAACATACTTAATTATACTTTAATAAGTAATTATTCGAACTCTTGTTTAGTAAATTAAATAAATCCTGAAAATTTTAGATAAAACTTAAAGATACACATTAATCAAAACCAAAATATACCCATACAAGTGGATAATGGTATTAAAGGAGAACAGCAAACATGTCTGTTTATTTTCAAGCCAATGTGCTATTTTCGATATCTGAATTTCTAATTAGAAAAACATAATTTCAGGAAAGATAACTAAACAAAATACTGATTTTTATTGGATACAAAGATGTGGGCTTTTGGCAAAACGCTTTGTTTCAAAAATGTAAAAAAGTAAAAAATGTGCAATGTATGAAAGTAAAAAAGTTAAAATTACTTGGAATGCAAGTATTTTATTTAAAACTTGTGAAATGCTAAGATTTGTTTTTAAATGTTGCACAGACATTCTTTGTAACACAATTGCTTCATTCGCAACTTTGCACAGATCGTTTTGCTGCGCAATGTATGGGCCGGTGCTTCAAAGTCTATTTTGGAGTTACTTGACCGCGTACAGGAGAGAGCGAAGATGCTTATTGGGGACAGTAGGGTATCCAACTCTATTGATTCATTGGAGCATCGTCGCAATGTGGAGTGTGTTTCACTGTTCTATCGATACTATAATGAAATGTGTTCTGCTAAAATTAGGGAACTTGATACACGTTCTTCAGTCAGGGCTCATCCTTTTGTGGTCGACTGGACAGTGGATCGCACAACACATTACAGGGAAATTTCGTTATTTAGCCATACTGTGGAACAAACTTCAAGCAGAAGTTCCCTACCACTTTCAATGTGGGAAAATTCAAGTCAAATGTTCACAAACACTACTCCCGCTATCCTCCCTCCCATAACCTATTTTCCTAGTTCCAACGCAATGCATTGCATAAGTAGGGGTCATCCCCTGAGTGCTGGTCCAAGAAAAAAATTTTTTTTTTTGATTATGGAATAACATTTGAAATGAAAAACTGAAATTAAACAATTTTTTTTAATAAATTTAAATTTAAACTCTTAAGACTTGAAAAAACAATCTATCAAATTGGATAGAGCGAAAAATGGTCCCAACTGTGACGTTATTGTCATTTATTGACAGTTTTTAAAGCCCAATAGACTATAGTAACATGAGTATCGGTATATGGTTTCAATTTAAAATAGGAATTCTTTGTTACTTTTGTTAGAAAAACAATAAAGATTTCACATTAATTCATTTAACTAAATAAATGTTTATACATACATTTGTAAACTCTATAAATACGAATGTCAAACAATAATGCTTTTGTTAATCTTTGTGACTTAATTTAGCATTCATTTATACATCTTTAAATACAATTACGAACATATCCTACTAAAAGTTTTTTTTAGCTATTTCATAAATCTTAATCCAAACAGATTCAGTCATTTGATTTTACATAAACATACAGCACTTAAATATAATTCTGCTTGACAGATTGACGATTTTCCAATTTGCTTAATAAGACTTTATGGAAATATTTGTCATCCTCTGCGAAATATTAATTAAAATTTTAAATGGCTACACAAACTAAAGAAATGAAGGCATATTTTATTGCCAAGTATTTTGATATTTGTGAGCTAATTATGTTCAAATGTTCATTCATGCTTTAACAACTTCATATTCCAATATTTGAATTAAAAACAAGAACAAAAAAAAAGACATTTTCTGTTTTTTGTTTATGTCAATATATAGATATTGACAGTAAACCTTCCTTCCTTGTCAACTGTATATATCTAAGTATGTATTTGCATAAATACAGGCCAGTTAAAGAATAAATTAATGTATAATGTATATGTTTTTACTTTGATTAGAAATTACTAAATATGATTATAACGACATTCTCCTCAAAAGTTTCCTAAAATAATTTGGATAGTTTCTAATTTTTCCCAAGGCAACATCTAAAAAAGATTTTTCACTAAGGCAACGGTATTATAAGTGATTATTCATCAATGATTTTAACAACTTATATTTTAGTGTTTATTAGATTATTTTATAGATAATTATAGTCAAGTTATTATGTGTATTTATTAGACGAAAAAGGAGTAACCTTTAAATAAATTTAAATCTTTATATATATAATTCTACTGTCCGTGTGTTGTGGCTGAACTCCTCCTAAACGGCTGGACCGATTTGCATAAATTTTTTTGTATGCGTTTGGGTGGCGCCCTTTGTGGTTTAGATTTACAATTCGACAAAGGGGCGTGGTACCTCCCATACAAACCACAAATTTAATATCTATTACTTCTGCTCCTGATAACGGCATTTGAATTTATGCCACCGCATAACTTGCGATTAAAAATTGGCACGCCCATCATTTTGCTTCGGAATTTAAATGCACCTAAGTTGTGCAACGGAGATTAGTCATAAAAAAATAATGGACAATGTGCAACAATTTTGAACGGCAAATTTGAAGGTGAAGTTGTTCTTCAGCCACGAATACCAATGATCCCTTCAGACTCACACATTACGTTCAGACTCACCTATTACATCAAGTTTATTCATTTATACTCCGCAGGAGTTCACTAAAAATATTGTTCATAAAATCGCATTATGATAAAACTAGAAAAATTAATGTTATTTCAAAATAAAGAAAACGAAATTATTTTATAATTTGTCTTTCATTTCATACTTTGGTTAATATCCTAATCGCTTGAAATATTATGCAGGACAACGTCTGCCGTGTCAGCAGGATACTATCGATCTTTGGTGGAAGTAGGTAATGCCACGCCCCTTTTCAAAAATGGCACTGGTGGCCTTTCTTATTATAATAGACTAATTGGCATGAAACCTTTCCAATAAAAATAAAATTTGAAGGCAAAGCAACGTTTGCCGGGTCAGCTAGTTATTTTATATATTTAAAAAACTTATTTTAGTTACGACACAATCGAATTTAATTCTATTTTCATAAATTCTTTTTGGTCTTATAAAACAAGATCAAATAGCGTCAAAGAAATGTGTGCTAAAAAATGTCGTTACGCTTTTTTGAGTAAATATTTGCCGTGTGTGACCATACCTTAACAAATATTTGTCATAGAGCTTATAAATTGAAAATTAATTGAGGAACTTAAGCTATGTATACACGATCGTCAGATATTACAACGTTGTCCGAAAAATGTTCAGAAAATGTCTAATAACCGTGTGAACTTAAAATTTTTGTCTTCCAACGTTGTAAGAAAAAGCATTTTCAGTACATTGGAAAACAAAAATATTTTCTGACATATAACAATCGTGTAACCACACAATTTTGTCATTGTCATTGCTTTAAGGCAATTGTCAAACACTTTTCATTGTCATATGTGCAAAGTTTATGCATCTGCCAATGGCAGCATTGTCATAGAAATTATTTCTAAATGCAACTCTGTATATACATACATAAATAAACAAGTGTGCATTAATAAAATTTTTGAAAAAAGTGGAAGAATGTTTGTATTTCCTTATTGAAAATTAAAGAATTAAATTAAAGTGTGCATTAACCGAACCCAATCCTTCACCCAAACTTTGCGGCGTTCTTTTGTTATTTTGTCTTCATCCTCGCTACTTTCTAGGACATAAGCAGGTAAAATGGTTTCAATTGCTCTTTTTTGTTCCATGACAATATTTAAAATTTTCAAACACACACACAACGCTGCAAAACGAATTTGACAATGCCACACAACAATCTGACAACCGTGTGAACTGACAATTTCGGTTGACAGATAAATTCATTGTGTGACAATTGTGTGCAAATGAAATTGTTAGTTTTACTACAGTCGTCTAAACTGACAATTTACCTTTTGCTAACAATTTTTCAATGTCAGTACATTGCTAGCACATTGCTAGATCTGACAACGTTGTAATATCTAACGATCGTGTATACATAGCTTTAGTTGAATTTTTTATCATTTTAAATCTAACCAATACATACAATACAATATAATTAATAACATATCTATCTATATATATAAAATTCAATGTATGTATGTATGTATGTATGTATGTATGTAACGTATAGACTCCAAAACGGCTGAGCCGATTTTGATGAAATTTTCACAGCATGTTACTGTGACTCTGGAAGAAATAATAGGGTACTTTTTTTTACCACGCCCACTTTTACGCCCACTTTTTTAAAATATTGTAATTGGAGACCAAACCTCTGGACCGATATTTTTGAAATTTTCACAGCATTTAACTGGGACTCTGGTATGATTAATAGGTTACTTTTTTTTACCACGCCCACTTTTACGCCCACTTTTTTAAAATATTGTAATTGGAGACCAAACCTCTGGACCGATATTTTTGAAATTTTCACAGCATTTAACTGGGACTCTGGTATGATTAATAGGTTACTTTTTTTTGACCACGCCCATTTTTACGCCCACTTTTTAAAAATTATGTAATTGCTCCCATATAGTTTTTAACAGATTTACTTCAAATTGTATACACATTATATACTCCAGGCGAGGTAAAAATAAAGATTTCTTAAGCCACGCCCATTTCACGCCCCTTTTCACGCCAAATTTTTGACAGTTTTATACTTTTTGTTCTCTATACAAATTTGTTCATTCCAACGTATTTTTTTTATTTGGTAGTATATTGCTCTTAATACTGTTTACGTCGCCATATAACTATGAACCACGCCTACTTCATCGCCCCCTTTTTTTAATTCAGATACTTACTTATACCACTAACAATGTTTGCTATACAAAATACTTTTTTTGTAATATGTATTTACCTAAAGTTTTATATACTTTTTAACTACATACATTTTTTTATTACCAAATCCCCATTTTTCGCCCCATTTCACCTTAAATTATATTGCTTTTAATCTATATATATATAAATGAATGTGTGTCTGTATGTTTGTGCTTAATAGGAGGCCAAACCCTTGGACCAATCTGCCTGAAATTTTTACAGCATGTTACTGTGACTCTGGAAGGAATAATAGGCTATATGAAGTTTTGATTGTACAAACGGGGGTGGCACCGCCCATATAACCCAAAAATTTAAATCGCCATATTTTGGGCATTTTTTGACCTATGTCGATGATATTTGGTACATATGGTATTAGCATAATTAGGAATACGTACCAGGAGAAAAGTGCGTGGGACCACGCCCCTTTTTAGGAAAATTAAAAATCGTAATATAGTCTTAACTACTGGACCGATCGTCATTAAATTTTCACAATAGGATATTCTTAAGAAATAATAAATTCTTGACTACGTAAGTGGACAAAGGGGCATGGCCTCGCCCACTAAACTAAAGCAGTGCAATAAATACATTAAAATTAAATAAATAAATGTTTGTAAATATATAAATACGTTTTATTTTATAAAGAGGGGGGGGTTGCGAAGCACACCGGGTTTAGCTAGTAATTAATAAAAATATAAAGTTTTAGTAACCATTTACATTAATTATGTTTTACGGTCTAAATAAAGTCATAAGTAATAAAGAAACATGATTTTGATATTCAAGCAAACTATGTTTATAACAGGACATTGAAACCTATTTTATAACTTCCGTCTCTTTAACTTTTTTATAATTAAACGATTTCAATCCTTTGAAAGCATGTTACAAATATCTATAAATATACAAATGACCATATTTAAATAAAAAATAGACTGAATGCATTCACATACAAAAAAAAGAGCAACATTCGTTTATTTATTCTCTATTTAACTCTGCCTTAAAACATTTTGACAACTATATTAGAATACTAAAGGGGACGAAAAAATTTAATGAATGAAGTGAAAAACATAAAATGTTGTTCGCCACTGCAGCAAACATTATGATAAAGTTGACGACTAATACTAAAGAAAAAAGATAACTCATCCTTAAAAAAAAGGCTGAAAATTAAAATGAAATGAAAAATTAACTACCATAATAAAAAAGGAAACATTCCAATGAAAGAGATTTAAAAAGACGACAAAAAAATAAACAAAAATAACAGTCAAATAGAAAGGATAAGGCTTTGAGAAAATACCACAATAACAAACAAAACACAGCGAAAGCCAAATAGAAAAAAAAACTTTAGTGTTCAGTGAAATGAAAACCACCAAACAGGCTTAACAAATGTTTATAATTAATCATTGACCAATTTTCTAAAATGCAGAAATAAAGAGCCACTACATACGAGCGAGCACTGGTACTGCTGGGTAGAAAATTAATTTTGAGTGTATAGCTGCAAACCAGCAGTGTAATTAAGATATTAGATGTTAGTAAATATTAGTAAAGGAATTTGCCAAGTCTTTGTTAAAAAAAAAACAAACATACTTACTTTAGTTTAGTTTAGTATTTAAATCCCAAACAGAAACTTAGTAAAAATACTGATAACAAACTTTTCTATTTACTTTAATATTTATAAGACTCCATAGAAGAAACTAATTTAACGAGATTTCAAAGAAGTCGAAACTTTGTGATTCTTTCCTTACTCCTCATGCATGTTCTTTTTCTTTTTATACATATTATCATTATTGTTATTATTGTGAATAGCAAAAGCTAATATTTGAAAATAATATTTTGTCTTTTTCTTTGGCCTTTTTTCTTTTTACCATACAGGATGAAGCTCGTAAAAAGGCAGCCTCAACATATCTGGTAGACAATACAGATTTACCACCTCCCCGTTACCAACAAGATGGCACAATGCCAGCACTCTATCCAAATAATATGGGTAAGTAAGCTAACAAACACAATCATACTCACACATACAATATAGATATATACATACACATGTATACGAGTATGTACACAGATTTGTGTAACATGAATTCTAACTATTGCACTGGTATTGGTACTGGTAACTCTTTACCTTGTTTTTTATCTTTAGGTATTAGAGAAAATTTCGATAGTTTACTAAATCCTTGTACACACATATGCATACAAAGTACAAAGGATACAATGAAGTATTATTGTTTGCATGTATGTGTGTGTGTGTCTTTGAGTGTAAATACATTGCCAACTATCTAGCCAACTCAGTATATGCCAATACATACGATTAAATACCTACATGCCCATACATATGTATGTGTATATGTATGTATGCAACTGTGTGTTTTTGTTATTCGTTTTTGTATTATTATTGAAGCAAACACATTGCAAACATTCATTTATTGTCTGAATGCATATTTGTGGTGTAATTTTGAGGCAATTTTTGGGTCTCCAACTCAAAGAATTATTGCTATAGTTTATTGTCCTAAATTTACAATCTAACAACTCGTATACACTTACTCATACACAAGCACGAGTGCATAGACATCTCTATTGTTTGACATTTTCATATTTCTTCTCCTTTTCAATAAATGAACAGGTCGACCGGCCAACTTATCATGCCGATAACTTTTCTTTTCGAACTGTTTTATTATTTAAAATTTGTTGCTTTCTTTCTCGATACAAAGTGTTCAATAAACATTCCTTCTGTACTGCAAGTACAAAATGCAACATAACACAAACAAACAATAATCAACTGACCAATTCATTAAAATCTCTTGAGTGCTTTTCTCTTTTCTGTCACATACCGTATACTCCAGCTATGACTTGTGATTTTTGCCACAGAAAACACACCTGAACCAAATAATTAAAAGTAGAAACTCCAGCCAATTCCAATTTCAGTTGAGTTAATGTAATGGTGGCAACATAAATATTAAAGAATCTCATAAATTATATTTTTTAAAAATAACTACACTATGTACGTATGTATGTACATACTACAAATTAATATACAGTGGCTCACGGCTTATTTTAACCAGCGTAGAATTTCGAAATAAAGACAGATATTAACAAAATATAAATAAAAGTTTATACCATCAAAAATAGGATATTAATTCAGTCTCCAAGTTACACTTTTAAAAACTTACAATCTAAAAACAAAAAATATAGATATAAAAGTAGCCACAGCTTATTTCAACCAGTTATATAAACAAATATTAAAATTGGGGAAAAAAAGTTTTATCTCTAAAACTTACTATGGCTTGCTTTGTGATCATTTACATCTTTCAGTTATTTTCGCATAGATTTCACCAAGTTTTGTATAGTTTGAGGAGGTATTTTTGCCCAGTCCTCCTTTAGCACAGTTTTAAAGACACTCTTGTTAGAAAATCTGGTGCTTGAGGAAGTTTCAATCTAAAATTGGCCAAAAGTTTTCAATAACATTTTAATCAGGTGACTGTGCCGGCGCGCCGGATGCATCAAGTGCGAACAATTCAAATCAGCCATGACCGCACAATACCTGATTTATGTTTCGGATCGTTGTCCTGATATAACCGAAATTGCTTGCTAATATCCAGTTTTTCAGCAATTTGACTTTAAAATGTCAAAGTACATATTTTTTGTCCATCGTGCATCAATAAACTGCATGTTTATTACACCACCTGATGGCATACGAGTACAAACCCAAACCATGACATGGCCAACGCTTTACTTACCTTGCGTGCTTCACTATTAGTTTTAAGTTTTTGTTTTTGAGCTTTGTATTAAGATTGCGGTCTAACGTAAGTTTGACCATTCAACAACTTAGGATTCTGCTTTATTCTTTTAATAATGTATTGGTCATCAAATCATTAAAAATCTGCACTTATCATGAATCCTTTTCTCGCGCACGAATCGAGATATTATAATTTGCACTGTTGAATCACTTAGGAAAACCATTCCAACAATTTTTTTTCGCGCGAGTGGCCATTTTTAAAACGAGTAACTGCCAAGTCTCTTTGTTCTGTGGTAGTACTGCAACAACCACACGAAAAATTAATTGCAACCAAAACTATTTAAAAAATATAGGCTTGAAAAGCCACAGTTACTCGAGGAGTAATGGCAATTTAGCAGTTCGTAAAAGTGTTTGGTTGAAATAAGCTGTGACGGAAGAATTTGTACTTTATTTACATTTTTTTATTTTGTATTACCTAATACTGTGTTCAGATATGAAACTTTATTGCGATAATCGCAATAAACGCCATTATTGAGCTCAATATTCCATATAAAATATCAATTAATTATTGCGCAATAAGTACGAAATTGTTATAATATTGAGTAAGATTTCGAATGCAACACTGTTCACAACTGTGTTTAGTGACCAAAATTGTGTAAAATGGCAAATGTCAACAAAAGAAAACAAAAGAAATCATTAAAAAAATCAATATGAAGGTAAGTTTGTTTACATAGAAATACAACAACCATATAGAGTATTTCTTGTATTGTTTTCCAACTGTCAAATGATTATTGAGTAAGCTGAAAATTGCGTATGCCTGAACACTTAAAATAATATTGTCAACTAACCGAATAATGACTCAATAAAGTTACATATCTGAACACAGTATTAGCCACATATTTTTCGCATAAAAGTTATAGTCAGTTAAATGTTGTAATTCTAGTTGGTTGAAATAAGCTGAGAGCCACTGTAAATATTTTTAAATTCTGGTATTTAAAGTTTTATTAATAAACGCAGCATATATACATATGTGAGAAAATATTGATGTTTTCTCTTCCTAAAGCGATTCGAACCTGATTTGCTGGAATATTATGAACTAAATGTGTTTGTACAAAAATACAATAAATTATCTCCCTTGGAGTTCTACATGGCTCTAATTGATTAAGGCCAGAACCAAGCACACACTTACGTGTGTATCTACTAAAAAAATGTAGTAATTTTACTTCAACCCAAAATCCTACCAAGAGCCAAGACAGTCCTTTACTTTGAAATATATTCTAGATAATCTACAATTACTTATGTCAAACGAAATACTTTTTCAAGTGTTTTTGACAGTAATACATTATTTTACATAAACAAAATACCTATTGTTTCTGTAGTGTGTTGTATTGGTTGCCGATTTGCACTCATCTTGTATAATTACACCATTATTTTAAGTTTTATTTTTTGCTTACGAGTATATTATAATGATTATTTTTAAGTTTTATTTTAAAAATTCCAAATAAAACGTATGTCTTGAGTTTTACTTGTTTGCTTAGAAAATAGAGATTTATTTCTGAGTTTTATTAATTTTGTTAAATTATGAAAATATGTTTATAAATTTACAAACGAGATGGGTTTGTAAAATTTATGATGTACCATTCGGTAAACAATTTAGAAACATATTATATGAACTCTTAAAGATACATAACTTAATGAAATACGCCACAATCATAACTAAGATGTTTTTGAATTTAATTAGAGAAATACATTCTTCACAGCAATGTTTTTTCGTAGTGGGAGTTAAATACTTATTATTTAAGTAGGTTGGTTTAATTCAAATACCATGTTACATTTCACATTAGATAGTTTTATGAATAAATTTATCGAAAAAATTTTTTCGCTCTGGATTCAAGTGTTTTTTTATGTTAATCACATTAAACATTTTATTTAATTTAAATGTAATAATTAGTTCTTGCTGAATTTCACATACTACAGTATGTAGTTTATGTAAGGCCGCGTTTTCACTATGTTTTCACTATGTCATTTTTGTTGTCAAATTGTCCAAATTGTTGGCAATTGTATGAAAACGGGTTGTCATATGGCGTCATCAATCATAGATGGCATATGTATGTATGCAATATGACAACCCGTTTCCATACAATTGCCAACAATTTGAACAATTTGACAACAAAAATGACATAGTGAAAACCAAGCATAAGCTTTTAATCACTGATTTGTTTTTGAAATAAACGTATTTTAAAATTTTAAAAAACTCTTGAAATATTACTTATGACTCAAAACTAACAACTTGGTAGTTTTATGTAGAGGCCAAATATTTCTACAGAACTTTATATTTATCTGTTCATAGTTGGTATTATCTCCTATATTCTCATCTTAACCTTTTCTTTGAGGTAATTTACAGTAAAAATATTTACCTATTTTTATCAATTTCAATTATTGCTATGGACTTGGCCTTTCACATATAATTATCTAATATATTTAGACAGTACTTTAGGGATACATACATAAGTATTTTCATGTTCGTGAATATTTTATAAACTCCATACATTAGTTTCATATTTGTATAAAAAAAATAAAACTCATGAAATAAACATTAGTTTTTGAACGAAAAATAAAACTCAACAATAATTTTCCTCATTTGAGTAAAACAATTTTCCTTGAAAAACAAATATTAAACATTAAGTTTTTTGAATAAAACTTATAATCTTTACTGTTCATACATACGAGTATAACAAATTTAAATTTGTAATAACAAAGACAAAAAAACGGTTACCAGTTGAAAGAGCAGCCCAAAAACTATTTACGTTAATTAACTTTAAGTTGGCATTCGCTTTATTTTTTCCCCCATTTTTATTGATGTTTTTTTTTTCTTCTTTCATATTTTGTTGTTGCAATTGTGATGTAGTGATGCATTTTCTCAATTGATCGGAAGGCACAAAGAGGAAAGAACTGTTTTCTCTGCTTGAATTTTTGCACTTGATTTAATTTCGAATGCAATTTTTCAATACGATTGAATGTTTGATTGTATTCTTTGTGATTACTTCAAATTAAGCAAAAATCTTTACGAATTCAGTTTATTTGATTTTCTTATTCTTTTTATTTTGTTTTTTTTAATTCCTACTTTGCTTTTTTCGTTATTATTTCATGAAATTTTATTTGATTATTGCACGTTTCCTTTAAATCGATTTTGCTTTATAGGCGTATCGCTACCTAAAAAGCAACTGCACTAACAAGCAGAAATGTTTAAATTTGTCAGTTTTATTTCAGATATACATATTATATATACGTATGTAGTTAAATATACTATTAATATTTCTTTATTTAAATTCAGTTGCTTTTCCGGTAAAATTTAGAGAATATTAAAAAGGGCAGATTACATTTTAGTTAACGATACTTGTACAATGAAACGAGTGAGTGAAAACCGTAAACGATTCAAAGACTGAGTGAAATTTACCATACAAACAGATGTATATACATATATACATTTTTGATTATTTTCAGTTGTGATTGTAATTTAACCGTATCTTGCACCGCTAATTATAGTTGAACTTTGTTGTTGTCCGGCCGCCTTCATTAGACCTTTTTTCGTGTTTGGATTTTTTCAATGTTCTGTATGTGTGTACAGAGTTACTAATTTTCTTTTTAAGTATTCTCAAAACGATGACAATATAATACTAATGATTGGAATTTTAGACAAAAAACAAAAGCAAAAAAGGAAACTTGGTCAAATTAATCACGTGTGGTAAAAGTTTTCGCAAAGTCTTTCTCGTGAATCCAAAGAAAAACTTTTCATTACTTTTCATTCATACTAGCATTATTTGAGATTAGAGGCACACACTAGTACGTACACTTTATTTAGGCAGTACTACAGTATAAAACCAAAATAAATCATTTTGAATTAACAAATACAAATTGTATGATGAGTCTTCATAATGTCCTTGTGCAAGGAATGGTTACTACAGTTACCTACTGAACATTTTAAATTATAATCAATTTAACTCTAAATACATGCTAAGTGGTAAATTTTAATTTTTAATTAATACTTAAATTGTTTGTAATTTTCATTAGATAAAACTTATTTTACCATGCTTTTTATACTAAAATATAGAAAACAAATTTGATAACAGCTTTTTGTTGTTCATTAATAATTAATTTACTATGTAGTGATTACAACTTAGCCTCCGTTTCATTTAGAACTAGTTAAGTTTTTGTATGTGTATTGTAATTAATAATATTATAGAAGTAACAAATATTAAAACTAATATAATAAATCGATTAATTTTTAAAATTCAATATACCCTTATTAATAAATAAACTACGACTTCCTATACGCTCATAAAAAATATTAGCTAAACAAAATAAACCTGAAGAACACAATCCATGAGCAATTATTGAAGTATAAGAACCACAATCGCAATTAACGCCATTATTGAGCTCAATATTCCATATAAAATCTCAATTAATTATTGCGCAATAAGTACGAAATTGTTATAATATTGAGTAAGATTTCGAATGCAACACTGTTCACAACTGTGTTTAGTGAACAAAATTGTGTAAAATGGCAAATGTCAACAAAAGAAAACAAAAGAAATCATTAAAAAATCAATGTAAAGGTAAGTTTGTTTACATAGAAACACAACAACCATATTTTTTGTATTGTTTTCCAACTGTCAAATGATTATTGAGTAAGCTGAAAATTGCGTATGCCTGAACACTTAAAATAATATTGTCAATTAACCGAATATTGACTCAATTAAGTTTCATATCTGGACACAGTATAAAGCAATCCCCATATGAGCTACTGAAGAATAAGCAATTAATGCCTTTAAATCAGTTTGACGCAAACAGATTAATCTTACTAAAACCCCTCCTACTAAACTAATTCTAATTCAAATAAAATTAAATTTTAATCCTATTAACTGTAAAAAAGGAAAAACTCGCAATAAACCATATCCCCCTAAGTTTAAAATAATTCCGGCTAAAATTACAGAGCCAGAAACGGGAGCTTCAACATGAGCCTTTGGCAGTCATAAATGAACTAGAAATATTGGTATTTTTACTAAAAGAAGCTATTATTAAAGAAAAATAAAGAATTTCATAATTAAACATATAATTATTTAATAAATAAAAATTTAACGTTCCTGTAAATACCAACTAATATTGGTAAAGAAACTAATAAAGTATAAAATAATAAATAAACACCTGCTTGTAATTAATAATATTATAGAAGTATTGCCAAGACTTAATTCTTAGTTCAATTTCCAAAATCAAATGAAATGTTATCCTTCCTAACCATTCCATTAAATTACGAATTATTTCAAAGAATTAATTCATTAGTATATCATTAAAATTTCATTCGTTCTTTAATTCAAATCCATTACAAAGTAGCTTAAAAAAGTTTATTATCTTTTACCAAAAGGCTTTTAAAAATGTGTTTCTATTTATCTGGTGAATGATTAATAACAAAAATAAACGAATTGGATGAAGAATACATGATATTACTTAATTTGGATTAGATTTAAATTAACAAAAGAAAAAAAAAACACTAAATGGGTGCATGAATTTAATGAAATAATTCATTCTACAATGAAAAACTCTAACAGACACATTTCAATGAAGCTAAACAAATTGTTTTATTGCGAATGGTTATAACTATATGACGATATTGTTGATATTTTTTATTACCGAATTAAGATTTTAGTGAAATAAACTTAAATTCAATTATTTTTTTCAAAGCTTTGATAAGTATCCAGATAAAATTTGTTATTGATATCAAATTATTAAAAAACATGCTTTGCAATGACCACTACATACCGTTAGCATTACATAGAAGTAGTCTAAAGCTGTGTTCACATTGTGTGTATTTGTCATGTGGAATGTCACTTTTCTATCCACATGTGTTTTCATGTGTATGTCAAAATTTGAGTTTCACATACGGTTTATAATTTACATGTTCAAATGTTGGTATGTCAATTACATTTGATATAACCTATCAAAAAAATCTTAAAACAGCTGATATGGTAAAACTTATTCCGCGGGTTATACAAGTATTCCTTCTCTTGCCACATTTCGATCAACTGTAGAACCGCTTCTTTGCACCAGTCATACTGGAACAACATAAAAATAACTATAAAAATTGCAATAAAAAAATACATATGTACTTACTTTTGTTAACTACTTTTCAATTTTTCCCTCCATTTTCAATAATAAATTTGTATAGTTTTTTTTTGTATTTTTGTTTTACTATTTATAAATTATATTTATTAAAATTTTAATTAATTTTTGCCGCCACAAAATTTTTGTTATAAAAAACAGCTGATGTCAGATGGTTTGTCACTAGAAAATAGAACGCGTTCTAAATAAAAAATGTCATGTGTATTGCACACATAGAAATAACACATGATATTGTTTGAAGGTGTTCAGACTATATGTACAAATTTGACATGCGAAAAAGTGACAGTCCACA
This sequence comes from Bellardia pandia, assembly GCA_916048285.2. Classification (NCBI taxonomy): domain Eukaryota; kingdom Metazoa; phylum Arthropoda; class Insecta; order Diptera; family Calliphoridae; genus Bellardia; species Bellardia pandia. Next base: position 70,748,073 of record OU696533.1, read on the forward strand.
TGACATATACACATAATGTGAACACACCTTAAAAGTGATTCATTTATTATTTGATATACAAGCAATTATTTATTGATTGTAGACATAAACGCTGAAGTGCACATATGAATAATACTAACGTGTCATACAAAGAATTTATATAATTCTCATTTAGTTTAACAAATTTATTCAGTTTTGCTCTGAAACCATTAAATACATCAAAAAATATGTTGGAACAATTTGAAAGCATTCATTGTGATGCAACCTCTATAATTTTGTTATTTTGTTTAATCATATAAAAAACACAAATCCACAATTAGTCATAGCGACTGTAAATGGCATAAAAATATTGGTTCCAAACCAAATTCAACAAAAATAAGTTCTTCATAAATGTTGGTTCCCAATGAAATGCATATATTGGATTTGTGCTGATGTTTGTAACGCCCATAAATATTGGTCCAACACCCACCACAAACTATACCGATCGACTCAGAATCACTTTCTGAGTCGATTTAACGATGCCCGTCCGTCCGTCCGTCAGGCTGGCTGGCTGTCCATGTAAAGCTTGTGCGCAGAGTGCAGGTCGCAATTTTGAAGACATTTCGATAAAATTTGGTAAGTGATATTTTTTCGGCCAAAGAACGGATGGGATTGAAACTGGTGGAAATCGGTCCATTATTTCACTTGGCCCCCATTTTTTTTTTTTTTTTTTTTGTAATACATTTAATTTATTTATTGGAATCTTATTTTGACCCCTTTGATTTTTTTCGATGTTGGATGCTGAGGCAGTACCCCATAATTGAATTCCATAACACCAGATTGGCTTTAGAATTGCATTGTACAACAAAAGTTTGCAATCCAACTTTAATGTAGAATTTCTGCCGATTAGCCAATTAAGTTGTGCTGCTTTTAATCTCATCTGAGTTTTGCGTCGATATGAGACTTCCAAGTTAAACGACGATCGAGGTGGATTCCGAGGTATTTGACTTCATTGTGTTGCGGGATAATTTGATTATTTATTCTGATGAACGAGCATGTATCTTTTCGCAATGTAAAAGTTATATGAATACATTTCTGTTCGTTAACCCTGATTTTCCAAAGCTCAAGCCAATTCTCTATATTATAAACATATTTCTGCAAGTTCTGTGATGCTATTTGATGGTCCTTATGAACGCTAATAAAGGCTGTATCGTCTGCAAAAGTTGAAGTATGTATTATGGGGTCTGACGGCATATCGGATGCATAAATCAAATATAAAGTTGGACCCAGTATGCTACCCTGGCGTACTCCTGCTTCAATTGGCTGAGCGGGGCTTAAAAAATCGCCTTCTTTGATTGTAAATTTGCGACCATATAAATAACTTTTCATAAGTTTGTGGGTGTTAGAAGGCAGAGTTAATTTAATTTTATGCATTAAACCTTCATGCCAGACTTTGTCGAACGCTTGCGACACATCAATGAAAGGGCCGGAGCAGTATTTTTTCTCTTCAAACGACTGTCTTATCACATTTACCAATCTGTGCGTTTGCTCGATGGTGCTGTGTTTAGCTCTGAACCCGAATTGGTGATTTGGGATACATTGAGTGTCGTTCAGAATTGGAATCAACTTAGCCAATAACAATTTTTCAAACAGTTTTGAAATTGTCGGCAGTAGACTAATTGGCCTATATGACTCTACTTTAGTGGGGTCCTTCCTTGGCCCCCATACAAATGTCCTCCCAAAATTGGGGTTTACCGATCATAAATGTTTGAATTATGTAAGTATCCAAACAAATTTCATCACAAATGAGTAGTAAATGAAGCCAAATCATATCTACACATTTTGTGCAGGTCGGTCCATAATTACTCGTAGCTCCCATATAAGGCCCACTTTCGAATATCACTTTAAAGAGCATAACTTTCTCAAAAATATTGGTATCTAAATAATATTGAACGCAAATATATTTCATATCTATACAAATAATACGGTACAATTTTATTATGATCGGTCCATAATTAGTCGAAACTCCCATCTCCATAATTCAATTTAAGCTCCATAAATCTTTTTAAAGTATTTATATCGAGATAAAGTTTAACACATATAATACATACATATCGAGCCATAACCGCCGAAAAAATGTATCCCACAAACTCAAAATTTTACAGGGGAAGGTTTTTTTTAAATAAAATCAGTTTGAATAAAGCCATTATTTTAAAATTTATAATGTAAATATTGTTTTGTGTAATACATTTAATTTTAATAATTTTAAATGATGAACTATCGATTTCGATTAAAAAACAACAATCGATTATGGTGTGGGATACATTATTTTGGCGGTTATGGCTCGATATATTCACAGACATCATGAAGCCCTTTTCTTAAAAACTGTTTTATACATATACTGGGTGTAGATTATTATATGACCGACTATACAAGAGTTTTGAAAGTTCAATCAGCATCAAATAAATTAAAATTAAATATTTGTTGTGTTTTAGCCTAAATAAGAAAAGTTTTTTTTAATTAATTACACGAGTTCAAATATATGTTATTTAGTGGTTATGTCTTTTTCGGTAAATGTTTGCCAAGTGTGACCGTTTAATACGTAAATCATATCACTAAATTTTATAATGATCTCTAAATAATATAATAAACAAGACGTATCTCATTATCATTAATATATTTTCTGACCTGTCTTAATTATGATTCAACGTCCTTTCATTCGTTTTTGTCCCAATTGTCCTAAACTGTAATTTTGTAAATTATTCTTTTACTTACTCGTTGCAAGTGTTTACTGGAAAAGTAAATGAACAGAGCTTATGTATGTACATATTTCAATTATTTATGCACAAATAACGTTTTTATATTATGTATGACAAAATGAAATTAATTCAAAACGATTCGAGAGACATGCAAAATTATACACTTGAGTATAATTTTGTATAATATTTTTTATAGTTACACGTTTTATAGTAACACAATGTTAAAAAGTGTGTTTACAAAAGATAAGCATGAACGTTTAAAACAACTACCAATCATTAGAGCTTAAGAAAATGAATGAAATTAGAGCATAAGACAAGTTGAAAAATTCCCTAAAACAATTTTATTTTCGGGGCGTAGGTATATCATACAATAGAATGCATGATATAATTATAGGTTTAAGGAGTATAACAGAAACAATTTTGGGAATAGCAGTTAGTACCTTTATCCCCTAAACTATCTCTGCCGGAATTTACGAAGAAAAGATGTGGAATTTTCATAAAATTTTAACATGTTCAACACATACATTTAAAGGTACACAAGAAGATTACATACATTGTTGCATACACGTCCATGGGTGTACAGATGTGTGCAATCATATACTTTATAACTTGTATACATTCAAACATACATACATATTTACATTAGAGCGGTCCAAATACATTTTTTCCAGGCTCCTTTTTTCAACTTTCTTCGCAGCAATCATTTCTTTAATATTAAATTATATATTGTTTTAGATAATTTGATCAACTTTTCCTTCTTCTTTGTTAAGTAATAAAAAGGAAAATCCGATATAACCTACCGCTAAAAGTTTAACATTAACTACCTTATATATCGAATGTTTAAAAAATGTTATGGTCGAGTGACCACATTTTTAACATATAAAATTATATTAAAATATTGCCGATCTCTATAAAAAGGTGTGTATCTCTTTGATGCCCAAAACCATAGAAATAAAAAAGGATTTAAATTATGGATTTTTTATATATTATGAATATCTATTATAGAAATTCTATCTACATATATATATTTTCAAAATATAATATGGTGTGAGACTAAATAAATAAATAATTAGGAAAATTTTAAAGATTTAATTCCTTCTGTTATTCTCAATGCGGACGAGACCGGTCTCTATTGGCAAATGCTGTAATAAGAAACGTTGTTTACGCTATAAAAAAAACTAGTGCACCAGGAAAAAAGTTACCGAAGGATAGAGTAACATTTTTTTTAAATGCAAAGAAACCGCACTCGTTTGGATATTTTTTTAGAACCAAGAACCAATGAAGTTACCAATGAAGTCTTTATTAATGACACAATTTACCGTTCAAAGCACAATTTGCTTATAATTAGCAAAAGATAAACAAATTAAATTTTATTCATAAAAATAAATCTTTATTTTTATATAATTACCTGTAATAATTTTTAATTTTACATGTTAATAATTACAATAAATAATATATAATAAATATTATCCAAATTCATTGAAACATAAAATCAATATTCCTGTCAAAATTAGATACATTCACTTAATTGTGAATAAAAGCGAAACGCGTCCATCGATTTTCATGATCTATGTCTCATTTTGTTTAAAGGTTATGTGACTTTACGAGAAAGTAATAGGAATTGACACTTTTTTACCGTTTTGCATTTTTTATGAATTAAAAATAAAAAAATTTAATTTTTTAGGCAAAAAATAGTTTTTTACTTCATACATTTATTTATAACTGCGAAACTGTTACTTATGTAGCGAAACGTTGTATGAACGTTAACGTTCGAGATCGGCGAACAGGCTATAAAGGAATTGTAATTCCTAATTTTTTCAATTTGTTTCAGCAAAATCAGCACTAGTGGTTCTCGAGTTATGTCAAAAAAAAAAAGACCACCAAAGGTGACAATTTCCCCTATATGATAGTTACTAACTTCAAATCGATATATCTCGATTCCTAACGAAACGCCGGGACACGTATAACTTTTTTTTACCGATATAACTTTCCCCGGTAGTTTGAACCCTTCCCGATCAGTGACCCCTACCATTTGTCTCACAGTGTAATTTTAAACTAATTTTTCGTTGGAATAATCGAAGATATAAGCTGATGAACTATTATTCGATCAAATTTGAGCTAAAATAATTGAGCTCCCTAATGTACACATTTCCACTTTTACGTAAAAATGCATACATGTATGTGTGTATGTGATGTATTCCGTATAGAATAATGCTGCCTGCCGAAGAAGAAAGCCAAAGGAAACGACGACGGTGACAGTAACAACCAAAAGACTATTACAAGAAAGAATAATATGAAAGCTAAGAGAACTATGCGAATAATATGTATCCTACAGACTTGCAGAGTTTGTTCCTAACATTAGAAAGAATGATGTTTACTAGTCACACCACACAAGATATGACAGCATAAACAAACGAGCAACGGGAAATGCTATTACTATGGTGTATTGCAATTTGTTTCATATTATTCGCACATCAACGGGAAAACCTTATAGTTTTTGTCGTTGTACAATTCTTTACTTTTTTTTGTTATTTTGTCGTAATAGTAGAGTTAATGTTGCGTCGCACTCATACACGTATAGAGCCACACTAAATATGTGTATTTATAGAGCATATTGTGTATGTTTGAAAAAATAGGAACAAGTATAATATTGAAATCGTCTTGATACACGTATCGTATGTGATGAAAACTAATAAGAGCAAAATAAAAAGAAAGAACACAACTTGTTCTACTAAAACATGCTTGTATGCACTTCAGCTTCGTTGTTGCTCAAATGATATTATGTTTATAAGTGTATCTGCGAGTCGCTATTTAGGTTACACTAGTATGTTGCAATCTAGCGAGTAACCATGTAAATGAACAGGAGGCGCAATATGTTTATAAGCATCGCAAGACTGCAACATAAGGAAATACATTTTCTATTATTTCAACTGAACAACTGCAAAGACAAAATCACGGAAAACGTAAAGAAAAATTGACTTTGTCGGTTTATGGGGTGTAAGTAGCAATTAAATTGTAAATAATAATTTTTCATGTTCTACTATTTTAAGTTTAACTGAAGTATCCCTGCAAATAATATTCACTCAAAAAAATAATGAACTAGAAGTTAGGAAATTTTACTTATTTTGAGGACGTAATGGTTGTCGTATGGCGCCAAAGACATTTTTTATTACAAGTCAGTAAAAAATTTCCTTAATATTGGGAAAAAACATTTATTTAATATTAGTTCGAAATTCCTACTTTTATACAAAATTTTCCTAAATTATAGTAAATTTTAACTAGAATAGTGGAAAAATTATTTTTATACTAGTTCATAAATTATCGGAAACATTCCTTCATTTTAGTTAATATTTACAAGAATATAGTTCAGATAAATTTGAGAGTTTTATTTAATTTTTTAATTTTTTCCCAAAATTGGATACAATATATGTAAAAAAGAGTACATTAAGCCTTAAAGCAAGGAAACAAATCTGCAAATAAGAACTGAAATTGAGTAAGCGCATCCACCCCAGAAGAAAAAAAATTACTAAAATTAACGGAAAAAATACTAAAACTGAGTAAATTATTCCCAGAAAATAGGAAGAAATGTACTGTAACTTATTAAATAAAATAAAAAATATTTACTAGTAACCTATTTTTTCTAGCTTACTAGAATAAAAGTACAATTAAATTTTTTCCAATTTAGGAGTAATATATTTACTTAATTTTAATATTATTTTCCTAGATGCTAAATATTGCTTTATCTAGAAATAAACGTATACGAATAGGTTCTTTAAAAGGTTTATTTATTATTAAAATATTTTACAATTTAAGAGTAACAAAAAAAGTATATAAAATTTACAATAATATTTGATTTAATTATAGTTTTGAAGATATATTTTTAAATTACAATTGAATATTTTTACAGGATTTAAATTTAATTTTTTTTATATAAAAAGTATTTTTAATTTTTGTTTGAAATTGAGATTAATATTTGATTTAATTATAGTTTTGATTACAATATAATATTTGTACAGGATTTGAATTTAGTTTTATTATTTGTTTATAACTACCAAGTATTTTTAGGTCTTAAATAGTAGTTACAGTTTAATTCATGAATATGAATTGGAGGTGACTTTATGGACGTTGCTGGTAGTATTTTATAATCTAATAACTCAGGCCTAACAGAATATGATGAAAATACTTTCACATATGATAAAATCAATTTCATAAAATCTTGAATTTTAGATGCACTAAAGATTGGGTCATAACTATAAATTACAAATCCAATTTCCGTAACGCTGAAAGCTACTGAAACATGTGTATCGCTCTATTTCATATTTTTTTATATGTATAAGAAGAGTTAAATATGTATACTTAAGGATTCTGTTTAAACAAGGGCAACAATTTAAAAAAATGTACTTCAGAATTTTCTGCTACGTGATAAATTGTGAAAAAATTCAGAACCTTTTCATAGTTAAATTATGGTTATTTTCATAAGAACTACGTGGAAGGGACACTCTTTGTGACACACTGCATCTTTGGCTATGGAACACTGAAGGTCCTTAGTCTTCCTAATTATACTATTCCAAGGCAATCGTTACAAAAATACAAATAGCGCATCATATATTAGCAGTTAGAAATAAATAAATATTCATTGGAAAATATGAAATTTCAATACAGATGCACTTTTTGAATTTAAAGAAACAAACAATAATTACGTAAAAGCTCAAATTTAAAAATTGAAAACCTTGTTTTAGAGAAAATTGTTTAAGTATACATACATATTTTTAACACACATATGTATAGGTAATGCTTTATGTACCTGCAGACTCCAGTTCTATATTTTCAAAGTTTTCAGAGTTATTTTCAAGAATATGCAAACTTTCTTTAAATTTGATATGGCGTTATGGTATTTACTATATAAGCAACCACCTGGCTTTCTGCCCTTCTTGCGTATAAAATACAAGTCCTATTTGTAGGAAAGTGTTTTACAAATATTGGACTTTAATTCTGTAACAAAAACTTACTTTGTTTTCTGTTTTGAAATGTTTGACAATGTTCTCAGTAATTTTCTCAAAATATTTCGGAGAAGGATTTATTTTATTTTCAATAATATAAGCAATAACACAACTTGATATTTGAAATTTTGCGAAATTTTGTAATTATTTTCTTATTAATGTCAGTTATGAAGTTAAAATCGATTTCCCAGATATAGACGATTTTAATACTGCTTCAATACTAAACTATATCGGATAAATTTTTTAAATATATTAGAAAAAGGCCGAAAAATAAACTTACTTCTTCATGTTCTAATAATGAGCTTATTGATGATTGTTTTGAATCATTACAAGACACCATAGTTTATAAATATGATAAAAAAAAACAAAAATACCTTTAAAAATTTCCAAAAATGCATCTCCGTTGAGTAGCGTTAATGCATCTTTTAAAGTGTCTTCTGATTCCATATTTATAGCATTTCAATTCATCAGACCACGTTGGCGCATTTAAACACTAACACTAATAATCAAAAACAATGTGCATGCACAAATGTGCTTATAAATACAAAAACAATTTTACGAAACTTTTGTCAAATAAAATTCTTAACAAGGTACTTACATAGTACATAAACTAACGTAATTAGCTTTTCACTTTCCTTTTTATATTTTATATTTTTTTTGTTATTAATTGTATTTAAAATTTAATTATTATATTTTTAATTTTGCACTTTTATTTTATTTGTTAATACACAGTTTATATTTTAATTGACTATTTTCAACTACAACTCGTTCAGAATAAAACTAAAACCAAAAGAAAACAAGTATGTGTGTGTTTTGTATAATTAAAACAGTTACTTTCAACATTCCAATGTTACGCCAGTGCTACGTTTAAGTTCAAAATATATCAAAATTAAGTAAATTATTTTCTAAAATTTAGTAAATATTTACTTATAAAAAAGTTTTCAAAAACTATTTTATTTTTTTCAAGAAAACGACTTTATGTTCAATATTTTTGTAAGAAATTTTTACTTCGAATTAGGAAAATTTTTCATTATTTTTTTAATTATCTACATTATTTTTTTAGGAATTTAACTTACCTGTTTCAAGTAAATTTTTACTATATTTTTTCTACATTTTAAGTAATATTTAGTTAATTATGTTCTAAAACCAAGTAAAATTGTACCAGTTATAATTTTCAATTATACAATTTTTTAAAATTTATCTGTACTTTTTTTAAGGAAGATATTCCTAAATATCAGTTTGTTACTTTTTAAGAAGTAAGACATCTTTTATTCAATGGTAGGAAATAATATATTGCTTTGATTCTTAATTTATCTGGACTAGATTCTTGAAAGCATTTCTTAATAATTAGTAAGCAATAAACTCGAAGTAGAAGTTTAATAAACATGTATTAAATTGCAATATAAATTTCTCAGTATTTAGGAAAATTTGAACTAATATCAAAGAAAACCATTACCAAGTTTTAAGTATATTATAAATTATGAACTATTTTGGAGTAAACCATTTACTCAGCTAACTTTTTTGAACTAAAACCAAAATTACTTATTTTTATGATGTAATTCCCTTAAGTCTAGGAAAAATTTATTAATTTCTAGTAAATATTATTTTGCGGTTAATAATATTTTCCTACAATTAAGTAATTTATCTATAGAAAATAATAAACTAATATCAAGTTTATGAACTATTTGCTTTTTTACTCAGATTTTTTTTTTTTTTTTTTTTTTTTTTTCATATTCTTTTTTATTGTATCTTCATTTTAAATGAACTAACAATAGATATTCAAATCCTAAAACTAAAGTTAATGAAGATAAGTCCAGCCAATGCTAGGCAAAATCTAGTTTTCAAATTCGATAGGATATAATGAGCAACTTGTATTTATTCATCTGAGAGCGGTGGTGTCCCTCCTTCTCAAACGGCTATGACCGGGATGTTGTAAGATGTCTCGAGCGAGGGGATTTGGATGAGTTTCCAGCTTACCCAAATAAAGGGCCACGTGTTTAGTTATTTCCCATTTGACAAGTGGAACATCAAGATCGTTGTGTATGTTGTTGTTTTTAATATACCAAGGAGCGGTAGTTATCATTCGTAGAATTTTGTTTTGACGGCGTTGAATTTTCTCAATATTGGAGTTGGAGGCAGTGCCCCATAACTGGATACCATAGCACCAAATTGGCTTTAAGATTGAGTTGTAGAGTAGAAGCTTACAATCGAGCCGAAGGACGGAGTTTCTGCCGATGAGCCAATGAATTTGGGCTGCTTTCAGTTTCATTTGAGTCAGCTTAGCATCTATATGTGGTTTCCATGTGAGGCGACGGTCCAGATGAATACCAAGATATTTCACGTGTGAGTTTTGAGGCACTATATGATCATTAATACGAATAGGGGGACATGATTCCCTACGTAGAGTAAATGTTACGTGGGTGCATTTCTGTTCATTTATTTTTATTCCCCATTGTCTTGCCCATTTCTCCACTTGCGTTACGTGGTGCTGTAATTTAATCGAGGCATCTTTTGGATCTTTGTGAGTACTGAAAAATGCCGTATCATCAGCAAATGTTGACGTGTGAATTTCATTGTTTGTTGGCATGTCTGCTGTGTACAGCAAGTATAGAATTGGTCCTAAGATACTACCTTGAGGGACGCCAGCACCTATAGGTTGAGGACGGCTTAAATAATCACCTTCTTTAATCATAAACTGACGGTCGATTAAGTATTTCCATAGTAGGTGTTGAAGATTCACCGGCAAGTTCTGCTTTAATTTAGATATCAGGCCTTCATGCCATACTTTGTCGAAAGCTTGAGAGACGTCAATAAAGAGTGCCGAACAGTATCTCTTTTCCTCAAAGGTTTTTCTTATGACTTGTACCAATCTATGTGTTTGTTCTATTGTACTGTGTTGACGTCTGAAGCCAAACTGGTGATTGGGAATGCAGTTGTTTTCATTCAAAATCGGAGTCAGCTTGGTTATAAGCAATTTCTCGAATAATTTGGACATAGTTGGTAATAGACTTATTGGCCTATACGACTCAACTTTGCAAGGATCTTTTCCCGGCTTAGGAATCATCTTTACTAGTGCAATTTTCCAAGCCGGAGGGTAGTACTCAAGCCGTAAGATGGCATTAAAAAGAAAGAGGATTAATCTTTTTGCAATGCGAGGCAGCTCAAAAATCATTTTATTGCTGATTTTATCAAACCCAGGTGCTTTTTTAACATTTAAATTATCAATAGCCTCAACAACCTCCAGATATTGAAATCTTATTTGTACAGGTGGTCTGGCAACAACAGGCGGTAGTTCGCTAATGTCAGTATCCGTATTGGGAGTGAATACATTTTTTAAATGACTTACGAAAAGGTTGCCTTTTTCTTCGTTATTTCGTGCCCAAGATCCGTTCAAAGTACGCAGTGGAGGTTTTGCGATTACGGGTTTTCTTAGATTTCGGACTGCACGCCATAATGAATAATTTGACTGGGAAGTTGCGTCTAGACCTTCCAGATGTTGTTTGAGAGACTCTGCTTTTTGCGCTTCTAGCAAGATCCTAAGATTTTTGGTACATTCTCTCAACCTAGTTTTAAGTTGGGGCGATCTGTGTTGTTGCCACTCTCTTCGGACTCTCCTTTTTTCAGACAATAGTTGCTCAACATCTGCAGAAAAAACTCTGTTGTACCTATTCGGGCGGTAGGTGGAAGAAGCATGTTCTGCGGCTTTCTCGACATGTTCATTAAGACTTTTTATACAGGCATCGATGTCTTCAGCAGTTTTTAACGGGAGTTTCTCTGTGCAGTGAGTGCTGATGTATTTTTTGTATTTTAACCAATTCAGACGTTTGACAAGAAGTAAGGCATCAGTTACGCTTTGCTGAGGACTTCTGATGGTGATTACAGTGGGTGAGTGATCTGAAGAAAGATCCAGTGAAGCCTCGACTTCAATGAGTTCCGGGGATACCCCTTTCGCCACGCCGAAATCGATAACGTCAGGAATTTTTTGCTGGTCAGTTGGCCAATAAGTTGGTTGACCAGTTGAAATCACATTCAGTCCCATTTCAGACAGGGAGTCGTACAAGATACGACCTTTAGGGCTAACGAGTCGTGAGCCCCAGAATGTATGCTTAGCATTGTAGTCGCCAGCCGCTATGAAACGGCTACCTAGTGATTTGTAAAAATCTCTATACTGATCTTTTGTTATTGAAAATCTGGGCGGACAGTAAACTGACGAAATCACGAGGTTTTGACAAAAGTTCTCAATACAGATGTTTGTTGCTTGAAGATAACACTCTGAAAGACCACCCAATGAATGGTGTTTGATTCGCGATTTGACCAATATTGCCGAGCCACCACATGATCTATCTCTGGGGTCCTTGGTGTCGTAGAATGTATAACCACTTATTTTAAAAATGCTTCTCGACGTCATATGAGTTTCGGAAATCAGCATTACATCAATTTTCTTATTAAAAAGAAAATATTCAAGTTCATTTTTGTGTTGGCGTATGCCGTTTGCGTTCCAGAAACATATTTTGAGACAGTTCATGGTCTATTAATGGCCTGCAGTAGAGTGGACTGCATTTTTTGCATCTCCTGCATCATACTTGTCATGCTTGTCATGAAATGGTTCATGGATTGCGCCAGATTAAGTAATTTTTATTAAGTATATTTATTACATTTTAATAAAATTTCCTTAATTTTAGTTAAATTTTACTCAAATTTAGGGAATCTTTTGAACTACTTTTAAAGAATTTTTTTTCATAAAATTTAGTACATGTCTTTTTTTTGAGTGTTGGACTACGTGATCCATTTTAGATGAAATGGACTACTTACAACATGGTCCAATGTAATGTAGTCATGGACCATGTCATAGTTAAACAAGAGTTTATAGTTAAACGACATGGTTTCGTGTTAACACGATTGCATATTGAGTTGTTGTTGTTGTTGAAAACTAACCCTCGTGAGTACTCCATGGAGTAGTTTTGGGACTACTCCGATTGGTTATATGGTCCAATCCTAGGATATCGCAATGTTAAATTGACTACCTTTTTTCATATATTTGGAGTAGTTTTGGAGTACTCCTACTCCTCTTTGGACTAGTCTTTACATGCATGTATGGACTAGTCGCGTTATTTGCAGGGATGCACATACATACATACATATATATTACGTTGACGCTTCCCAGAAAGTTTGAGTTTTTATTAAATGTCATTTATAAACGGTCCTGCCAATCATATTTGTTAAATTAGAAGAGCTTTTTTAATTTTTCCTTGTATCTCTGATGTGTTTGAAAGAATTTAGCTTTAATGGGTCTTTAGTTTTGTAACTGTTGCATGAAATAATTATTTAAAAATTAATTCATTTTATTATATGTATGCCCTTTTTTATTACAAAGTTACATATTAAAATAACACAAAATAATACAAATATAATTAGCGCTAGCCGACAGAAATCAATTATCAGCACAACAACTAATGTTGACTAACATCTTCAAAATATTGGAATGATTGCTCTACTTTTAAATAAATATAAATTTTCAATATTTAAATATTATTTAAATATTCTATAAATATTTAAATATTTATAGAAGAAGCCATAAATTTGTATTTGTTTTTTTGTTTTAAATTTCGGACGAATGGATATTTTGTTTTAAAATGTATTATAATCACCCCTATCGTGAATAAAAATTCCATATGCAACTTGTTCTCTTTTCACATCTTTCCTATTAAAATTCAATGTTAAAAAAATAAAAGGGAACAAAATTCATGTGAAATTTTTATTCACGACAGGGCTGAATATAACTGATCAATAGAATATTTGGGAAATTTTCTTATTTCTAGACTCAATACTGCCTTTAATAGGCACACGAATAGACGAACAGCTGCACAGTGGTTCACAGCTTATTTTATGCAGTGTATTTTTTTTTTTTTTTTCAAAACTCCATAAAATGAAAACTAACAGAAACTGAAAAAATTGGTGTCATTTAAAGGAAAAAATGTTATAGTCTAATATATATATATTCAAATTAAAAAAAAACAAATAAAAAGCTTGAAATTAAAACTGGCAATTACACGATTTAATATTTGGTATGATAGCCGTTATTAATTACAACAGATTAAAGGCGATTTGGCATAGATGCGACCAGTTTTTGCGTAATACACGATGAAATACTCGACCACTCCGTCAGCATTGCCTTTACAATAGCTTTTTTCAGCAGCGCCTTTTTTAATCGTTTTTGTTGGACATGTGCTGTTTCTTTATGCTAATTTCTAAAATTGACCATAAATTTTTGATAACATTAAGATCTGGTGACCGTGGAGGCGGTGTCATCAAATATGACCAACTATATATTAGCCACGTTTAAGAATACCCGATTAGTGCTTTGGATTGTGACCCTGGTAAAATCGAAAATCTATCCTTTACAATCTGAAGGTACTTTAACTTGTCCATGGTTGTTACAACAAATGTTAATTTCCCACTACCAGCACCTGACATACAGGCCCAAATCATGACAGGGCCACGACCATGCTTTAGGTTGCCTTTAAGTTTTCTTTGTTGAGTTCTGTAATTGGTTTTCGTCGAACATACGATATGCCATCTGAACCGAACAAACCTAGATTCATCGGCAAAGATGACCGAATTCCAAAATGTAAATTCCTTGCAAACATATTCTTTGGTGAAATTTAGCCTGCATAATATGTTTGCCGGTTTATAAACGTATTCTTGCGTGAGTCACTGTATCTAGATTATCATTGATTTATATTGTGGAGCTACGATCAGTATTTCGATGCGCTCTAAAGAGAATGATAAAATCAATATACCCAAAATCGATCGATAAATACCCAATGCAAGAGTTGGATGCACTTTGCAATTTCTCACAAAGCTCACCAATTCCGTTAGTGTATAGATAGTATAAGATATGTCTTCTAACGCAAGCCTCTTTAGGGAAAACATTATGAAATTAATATTAAATTATTAGCAAAAACGTAGTAAAATTGTCTACCATTTTACATTAGAATCTAGCAACAAATAAACACATATCGTCGTTGCGCCAACACGATAATAATTCTAAGAGAGCCAAATAATAGTTTATTTTCAATATGAAAGTCCTATAAAAAAACATATAACATGGATATCAAGGGACATATTTAAAAATAATTTGTTAAATAAATGGACAGACAATCACTTACTTAACAAACTATTAAAAAAAATAAAAATTACGCATGAGTTTTGTTCAAATAAAGAATATTCTGCTTATCCTTTATAAAATTCCAGATAATCAATTTTTGTGTATGTATATGGTACAGTTTGAGACTTAAGTCTTTCGTCAATTAAAGAGTACCAGAAAAAAATTTTAAATCAAAATAACAAAATGTGTTTTTCACATTCGAGCCGAAGTCTTCGATTCTTTTCAGATATCAAGGGTTATCTGCGGGGAATTCGGCTTGCATATCCTTGATCCTGTAATGCCCCTTCAATAGTTATTGGATGAACTTTTTATCCGTTTTTACCATTTCTCTTAACATAAGACTGACATTTCGCCTGGAGAGTTTCTTTGGGCGTAATGATCTTGGCTTGTTTTCTACACGGCCAGTGTTTGAAAACTAAAAAACTGCAACTCTTTTTAAATTATATGTAAAGAAAAAGAACACTTTTGTCTTCCTTTATTTAATTTTTTTTTAATATTTACAGTTAAAGAAAATAAAATTCTTTGCTTTGGAATTAAAAAAAGCATAATTAAAATGAAATTGAATTTTTTGGTTTAACACGTTTTTTTCTGGTTCTTTTTGATTAGCGTATATATGAAACTGTATATAATCGTATATAATTATACGATATAGGTATGAGTATAATTAAATTATAAGAATTATATTATAAGAATATAATTAGTTTGATTGTGTGAAAGAAAATGTGCAACATACATATTAGAAAATATTTATGAATTCCTATTGAAACAGTTTAACATCTTAAACGTACACACAAACATCATTAGGTTGCAGGATATAAATTATCCAGAAATCTATACAAAATGAAATCATCAATGATATCGAATTCAAAAACATGTTCTTGGAAAAATCTACAAATCTAACATAGATCAAAGTACTAAAGTTTTATGTATGTTTGTACGAGTATTATCATTGAAATATAATACATTCTTCTTGTATTTGTATGTAAGACAACTATGTACATCATTGATATTTGTAGCATTTTTTTAATTTTCTTCTTGTTTTTATTTAAAAAAAAAAAAACAAAGTCCATTTTCTATTATTTGTTTGTCAGCTACTGCCTTTTTCCTTTCAGATACAAAATATTATGGCCGTTTTGGGCATTTGTTAACAATGTCACTTAGAATCTATCAACGTAGTTTTCTTTCAGTTGCTTTGGTTTTTTGTTTGTCTTAGTCGTGTTTATAACATTTTTAGACAAAATTTTGTTTAACAAAATATTGTTGATTTCCTTGAAACATACACAGTAAACCTGCCCTTAAAAACGAGACCTTTTCTAGTGTTACTTTGTTTTTTTTTTAGAAACTATCATCTCATTAATTTTCTTAACTAAAGAATATTTTATCTTCATGAAACAATTTTAAAACATTAATTTCGAATAGTTTTATCTCCCAGAAATTAATCAAAAACTACTAATTAAAGCATTGTGTAAATTTTGCTACCAAAAACACAACAAGACTCATGCAAAACAAATAAATTTTTGAAGTCCAGGTCTAATACACACTCCAATGTAAAGCTTGTAAAATACATAAGCTTATGATCACATACTTGCATACATTCTCATACACACTAACACATTTTAAATACACAACGGGAGTTGTCATCTTGTCATCCATTACCCTAAGGATACTTTTTACATTAATGTTGTTGTGCAAAATTCAAAAAAAAAAAAAGAAAATCAAGTTGAAAAAAATGTAAAAAGAAACACAAATGATGACAACAAGATGTAGAAATATCTACAGCCACCAGTGCAACATGTTCACGAACGAACATACTCTCATATACATAAATACTTTTGTATATATTTTATTCATGTTCCATTGGAAGTAAAAAATAATATAAAATCTATATACATACATACAGATATAAATGTATAAGAAAAATAGAAGTAAAAAAGATACACAGCTATTGCTAACTGTAACAAGCATTTATTATACGCAGTAATGGAAATAGCAAAAATGTTTCCTAACAAGAAATTCGCCCGGCGATAAGGGTTCTTCGATCGTTTTCATTTTAATGGGAAAGTGTGGAATAAAGATATACCCAAAAGTGAACATATTCAATATAAATACATATTTTCAAATATACAGCACTGAATCTGTAATTGTTCATTAAATGTGTTTAAATTTTGTGTCAGTATAGCTACTATTTTTAGTTAAAGTTTCATAATATTGTAAAATAAAGAATTTAAAAGAACAAAATTTGTTTTCGTTATGTTAATTTATTTATCTGTAAATTTAGTAAAAATTACTTCATGTAGGATTTGCAGTGTTATGTGAATTGGGTTGGGTTGAGTTGATATTTTTTACACATTCCATCTGCGGCCAAAGAAGTGTGACACAAATGAAAATTTTGTTGAACTAATTTAAGAATTGCTCTTGAGGATTTTATAATCATACAATACCTGCGATTTGAACTTTGTGCATTTTGGAAAAAAAAACGCAAAACACTAAATCTTAAATACACCTGCCTTTAAATTGCATAGCATTGTCTTTTTAGTAGGCGGCCAATAGTTTGTCAGATATGTGCAATGTATACATTAATTTAATGACTGTTACAGAACAAATACATACGTTGAAAATATTTTTTGGATACCCTACCTAGCTCAACTCTCTACACACACAATAACTAAGAAAATAAATAATAATGCAATATTTTTCTAGAAAAACCTGAGGTGCTCGTTAGCTGAAGAAAGCAGAACAAGGAATGAAGGACAAAACAATACCCCTAAAAGGAAGAAAAATGTATATTTATGTATATAAGAAACAACCTAGTCAAAATATCAAAAATTTCAAGTATCTTCAGAATTCTCATATCATTTCGAGCAATGAGAAACTAGAAGGCAACAGCAGCCAACAGAAAAGAGTTTATAGTTTCATTTTCTTTTAGCAGATCCTCTAGTTAATATTTTTTACACAGTTTTTTTTTATTATTTGTCCTCTTTATCGTAGTATGTATGTATGTATGTATGTATATTCTATATGAATTTAATATTGTTGTATTATATCTACAATTGAACAATGCAGATTTAATATATTTTTTTTTTTGTATTCATTTTGTAAATGTGTCATATTTCTACTTGTGATTTTTTGTTCTCAATTCTACATTTTGCTTTTACTTCATTTCTAGTTAAAATTTCTTAGAAGAAACACTAATGTTGGCCATGTTAAAATACCATAAACTCACACCCAAAGAAAGACAATAAGTAAAAAAGAAAACGCTTTCTTGCTAAAATAAAAAGTAATACGAAATATTTAAATTATTTTATGCCTTCTGAACTGTGTTTTATTAAACTCTTACAAATTGCAATCCCACCTTAAATGTGGCAAATAATTTCTATTCTTCGAGTGTTTAGTTTAAAATACTAGCGTGGAGTGCCGGTATTTATTACAAGTGTGTAATAGCAAATGTTCTTGTGCAATACATTGCAAAATATTTCATGTAGAAATTTTGCACGAAATCTTGTAATGTTTCTCGTTAACTACTTTCGGAAAATGGGATTTTATTGTAATGTACTCTTAAATTCTGCCATTATTGTAGTTTTCTAACATTCATTTCGTTCTTATTTTTTCTCTCTTTACGTTTTTGTTTTTTTCTTCCAAGTAGTCATAAAATATATGTATTGGTTTTAATGTGGAGCATGGAGATCTGCAAACGTGTGTGTCAAACAATGAAAAAGCAGCTAATAAAACTAGAAAAATTAATTATTAATGCTTTAAAGCAAGAACTTTTACATATAACGATCTGGATGTTTTTATAAGTCTATAAATTTCTCATAATTTGAACGTAAAATAACGATAATATATTTATTTTATCAGTGGTAGAGCAGTCGGGGTGATTTAGCTTTGAGTTAGTTTCAAAAAAAAAAACAATTTTAAAATTAACAGTGATTTAAAAACATATGATAATTCTTGTACTCTATTTCTCAAAAACGGTGAGTTAAATAGATGATATTTACAGAGTGATAGCGGACAATGAAGATTGCTGAGGACGCCCTTGGCCGGGTAGAAAATGCATTCCAATTTGCCAATTGTTCCAGTACTTTACAATAGTATTCTTAATTATTTGAAATATTAGCCTGAATAAAAACTTTTCTCTTAAAATTAAAAATATTAGTTCATTTCCTTTTCTAATTAATAAAAACATTTCATGCTTTAAATTATTTGACCCATGAAATAGAGTAAGGGTTAACTACTATAAAGTGGGCAATTGTTATAAATATTGAATTAGACTCCTTAAAAAATTATTTAATAAAACTAGATGTGGGTAAAAATAACAAACACAATCTGTTGAACGCGCGACTAGATATTTAAAACGGCCATCTAAAAGAAATATTCCAATTAGAAATATTAACAACGAATGGTGTAGGTCTGATTCAGTAAAGCTAATGCTTTTAAAGAGCATTTAGAGTTCACATTTAACCCCTTTCTTTTAAATGATCAACCAACAAGAGACGATATACAGGGTGGCGCAAAAGTTATCCTCCTATCAGGAAAATGCTATAAATTTTGCGATTGGCCCCTAATGACAGTTCTGTCAGCAATATTCCGCGTTCTGGAGCAGTGTAGCGTAACATTGTTTATTAACGTGTATTTCGCATGTGTTTACTACACAAATGTCAAAACAGAACTGACATTAGGGGCCTCGCAAAATTTATAGCATTTTCTGAAAGGAGGATTACTTTTGCGCCACCTTGTAGAACATTTTTTAGCTGTGCCTTGTCAAATGGATCGTCCCGTGAAACATATATCTCCAGCAGAGGTAAAAAATTAAATAACACTAAATGTCCTGGTTACGACAATGTCGACTCAAAAGTACTAAAATCTCTGCCAATAAAAGGCATAATTTTTCTAACAACCATATTTAACTCAATATTGAGATTAAATCATTTTCCATCACAGTGGAAGTTCGCCAAATTTGTAATGGTATTAAAACCAACAAACCCGATAATGCTGTATACTCTAACAGACCAATTAGCTTATTAAGCAGTTTCTCAAAGATTTTCGAACGACTTTTCCTCAACAGGCTACTGCCAATGCTGGAGAAACAAAAAATTATCCCTGATTATCAGTTTAGATTCAGACACAAACATGGCACACCAGAACAATGTCACCGTATTGCTAATGAAATTTCGAATACACTACAGAGGAAATTGTATTGTTCAGCGGTATTGAAAAGCCTTTAACAAGGTTTGGCACACTGGACTTTTATATAAATTAAAAAAAGTTTATTCCGGCACCATTTTACTTAGTATTAAAAGCTTCTCTTCATGAAAGACACTTCTTTGTAAGCATCAATGAAGAGTATTCTAATTTTGGTCACATTAACTTAGGAATCCCACAAGGCAGTCTTTTTTTTTCACATCAGATTTGCCAATAATGGATAATGTAATTACCGCTACTTGTGCTGATGACACTGTTATATTATCATCCAACCCGTCACCAATTATAGCATCTGAAAATTTTACAAAATCAGCTAAATACTATTCAAGATTGGTTACAGAAGTGGAACATTAAAGTAAATGCAGCAAAGTCGGTGCACGTGACGTTTACATTAAGAAAACACGATTGCCCTCCAGTATATTTAAATGGAGCAATTATACCAAAAGGCAGTAACGTTAAATATCTGGGTCTAAATATCGACCGTAGACTTACATGGATGGAACACATACGAAAGTAACGCGAACAATTAAACATCAAAACAAGAAACATATATTAACTATTAGGGCCAAAATCTGAATTAAGCTTGGGAAACAAAGTTTTGCTATATAAAACAATTCTTAAACCGATATGAACATACGGAGTTCAGCTGTGGGGAACTACCAGCAACTCAAACATTGAAATATTACAAATGTATCAATCTAAAACTCTAAGATTAACATAACGATCTCAAAATTGCAAGAGTCAAAGATGAAATTAATAATTTTAGTGAAAGACAATCACTCAAATGTGTTAGCAATTAGCCTACTAGATGATAGCGAAGATATACAAAGATTAAAAAGATATCACGTTCTTGACCTACCCTTTAGAAAATAGAAGAATGTTAGTAATTTTTATTAAATTAAACTAATAATTGTTTTTTTTATTGAGTTCATTGGAACTTAATATATATGTTAATTTTTATTTTATTATTTAATTTACTTATTATTTTTTTTTTTGTAAAATAGATTGCAAATAAAAACGAATTTAAAAAAAAATACTATTGTTTTCTACACTGGGGACTCTTAAGTTTTAGTTAAGACTGCTATCAGTTTTACTTCAAACTACCATGTTTATATAAAGTTTGGATGTATGTAGTAGCACAAGTGAATTATGAGTTTATTTTAGTATAATCTTCATATCTAATCAATATTTCATAAACTTCATAAACAGTTGCTTTAATCTTAATTTGCTGCAGGTCTCTTAGCTCAATTAAATAATGTCAATGTTTATTAATTATTTAATTTACATAAAACACAAATCATTATATGTATGTATCTATGTTCAAAAACTATTTATACAAAGTGCGTATAAGTAATACTATTAATTATAATAATAATAATATTACTCATACGTTTGTATGCTTTAAAGCAAAGCATATTCATAACATAACAGTGATGGAAAAATTAAAAATTTAAATGGTACTGACCGTCAACAAAAAGAATACTTTTTTCAAAATTTTGGTACTTTTTAGGAAACATTATATTTAAAATAATTCAAAAATAAAATTTATTCAGTTTAATAAGAAAAACTATTATAACAACAAACTAAAAATTTAAAAATTTTTATATAAAAATATATGTTTCAAAAACATTTATTTGTTGTGGGTTATGATAATAAACATATGAGCATGCATTTTGTTAGTGTTAATGCCATATCATTAATAGATCGTTCACCAATATATTTGAAGTTTTCAAACTCATATGATACACAAAAAATCTCAAACAAGAAATGAGAATTACAAAAATGTACGAAACAAAATAAATTATCAAAATAGTACCACAAACAACTTTAATTCTTTATGCATCTATTTACTTTTGTGGATTAGCTTATCCCACATCAAATAAATATTTTTTAAACATAAATACACATACATATATAAAATATATAAGGTACATAAATTTCTGTCTTTAAGACTATTTAATTTAATTTACTCAATTAGTTATATTAAATTTGTAGCAACAAGAATCATTTAATCTTAATAGATCTTTAGTTTTAACAAAATTGGCAACAGTTTGTACTTGCAAACGATTTCTTTATTTTGTTTTCGTGTTACTTTGTATATGTGAAATATCTGGAAACATAAGCTTATTCATTTCGATTTTAATTTGGCTAACATTTTCCCAAAAAATTTAAATATTGTCCTTTTTTAAATGCTTTATGTCTGGGAGATGCGCCAACGCACAAAATTGGGAATTGATCGTTTCAAAATTATTTTTCTCATTTGAAAACAAATTTAATAATAATTGGTCCTACCAGCAATAACATTTTCAGGCGTAAAGTCGTTAATCACAATTAGAATTTTATTTTCAAAATTAAATTTCTTTCGAAGTACGTCCCAAAATTTTATGTAAAAAGACTGCCGATACCTTGACTCTTTTAACAATATCTTTATCTACCAATTTTGTTTCTTTAAATACATCTAAAGTAGCTTCACTAAATATTTCATCTAAATGGTTCTCATCTAAGTTTAAACTTACCATGGGCGTATTATCCAAAACAATCTTTTGTATTATACAGCATTAACAACTTTTGCAAACAAACACACACTAACAACAACATGAATAACGAATTTGTGCATTCCTTATGTTCTTGTTTTGAAGCCAGAGAACAAAACAAAATAAGCAAAGAGTACTAAATATGATGTGGGGGTACTGTGGTATTTTTGTTGTGAAAAAGTACTGCAAATAGTACAATAGTATTGAATTTTCCATCACTGTAACATAACTGCCAGCAAATGAATACTACCAGCCCACTTATAGATTAATTAGTCTCTCCGAAATTTACATTCACTAATGGTTGATAAGGCTTTATCAAACGAATTGTGTTTGGAGATTGCACTTAATAAATATTAGCAGAATTATGTAAATAGCCCTTTGTGAACACCTTACTCAAGCTTTAATAAATTTAAACAAAAATTCGTATAATTTAATATTAACCCATTTTGTACCAGTGGTCGAGATCTCGACCACAAAATTTATCTGTTCTTCATTAAATAATTAAAAATATTACGTAATGGATTTAAATATTTTTGTTTAATTCATACTTAAGTTTGGGATATTGGCTTTCATAACTGAAGTTTTTTATCACCCCTTCCCCTTTTTAAAGTTCCCCCTGGGAGTGCACAAAAATATGTTAAAAATAGCCTATTATTATTCTAGTTGTAACTAAGTGTATAAGAAAGAAAAGCATAAAATGGTTATTGATTTAAATAGCCAACAGCTCAAATAAATTTTAATGTATACAAACTAGTTATCGCAGCTTCTCCAGTTGATAGCCACACAGCCTTGAACATGGCTGGTCGAGATCTCGACCACTGGGATAATTAGCGCACTAAATTTTTTTGGTGAATGAGACAAACAGATATGCAGCACAACATAATAATAATGGAAATTTGGTTGATATTGCCACATTGCGTAGGTTCTTTGGAATATTGCTATTTTCATTCTGTTCCTAAAGTACAAAATTAATGGAGCAATAAACCGACTTATGGAATTGATATCATAAAACAAGCAATGTCACGCAATAAGTTCCAAAAACTTAAATCTAACTTCCATATTGCAAATAACGATGAAATCGATAAAAATGAAAAAATTGCTAAAGTAGGACAACTGTTTGATTTTCTCAATACTCGATTTATGCAGTTCGGTGTTTTTGAACCAAATCTTTCGATTGATGAGCAAATGGTGCCATATTTTGGCCGTCACAGCTGCAAGATGTTTATCAGGGGGAAACCTATTTGCTTCGGATACAAATATTGGTGTTTGTATTCACCGAATGGTTATCTGTCTCAAGTCCAACCATATGCTGCAGCATCGTATACATATGACAAACAACTTGGCCTTGGTGCTAGCGTGGTTATGAGTCTCATGTCGGTTTGTAAGTATCCTAGACAACATACTGTTCATTTCGATAAAGAAAAAGGGGTTTGTGTAACTGGAACAATACGAGAAAACAGACTGGTAGGCGCAGGACTAAAAACAAAATTACCTCGACATGATAAGAATTACTTATTCGACAAAGAGCATAAGACTGCACTGGTTCGATGGAGAGACAATGCAAAAGTCACTTTGGCTACGAACTATGATCAGATCGATCCGATAAGAAATATAATGCGATACGATAGAAAACAAAAGAAGCGGATCACTGTACCCCAAGCCAACCTTATAGCTAATTACAATAAATATATGGGCGGAGTTGATTTGCATGATAATGCTGTCGCTAATTATCGGATTGGAAGCAGAGGGATGAAGTGGATGTGACCACTTTGGGTTACTTGTTTGGACAGCGCTAGTGTCAATGCATGGAAATTGCATTACATGATTGCTGAAAAAACCTCTCAGAAGCTCATCAGTCAAATTGCTTTTAAGAATTTCATAACAAAAACTTTGTTATTATCCGTCGAACCTGCAACAAACACCGAATTAACTTCGTCCGATGAAGAAAACGAAAGTTACGACGACTTCATAGATCGACCAACATCATTGCCCAAAATAAAAGGGATGCACATGTCTTTGTGTGTCAAGGGCTGCTATCGCTAGTGCAAAATATGTAAGAAGCATACTGCCTATACTTGTACTAAATGTAAAGTAAACTTACATGTGGGCAATTGCTCAAAGTCTACTACAAAAATTTAAAATAATTTTTTTATGAATAAACTAAAATGATAACTGAATGAGAATTATTCCTCTTGCGAGTATTAATTGTAAAATTTTTTTATAAAAATTTTTATTCGAAGGTTTACTTCTAGTTAAATTTCAAATAAATTTTTGTGTTTAACTAGAAGTAAACCTTCGAATAAAAAAATATAATAAAAAATTTCTAAAATGATAACTAAATTCCTTAATTGCTTTTATTTATTTGTAGCTTTATCACCTATATTTATTTAAAATTTATTTTATTATATTTTATATTACACAGAAAATTAATTGCTCTAATTATCCCAGCGGTCGAGATCTCGACCAGCAGTTTTCGCAGGTAGCAGAAAAAATATTTTTTTTTTCAGAAATGATTTTTGACCGATTTCTACGTAGCCCTGAAAATTTCGTTAAGATATTAAAACATTTATGTAGCGTGGTACAAAATGGGTTAATCGAAGTTATAAAAGAAAACAAAGTACACAGGGGATTGCTTATTAAACTTACTTAAGACAGACATGGGTGTGCATGCGTTAGTTAGTGAAAAAATACTAACAAATACATAAATACAAATGAATATACATATATGCATGTATGTATATATGTGTGTATGTAGTACTTACCTACATATTTACTTAGTGTTTACTTGAGTATCATCAACCACTACCATGCCTCCTTTAGCATGAATGACTATAAAAACTGTGGGTGTGTGTGTGTGTGTTTAGGATTACTCTTAAGTATGTATAGTTATATGAGTAAATATGTATGTATGTACGTATGTATTTATTCATATGAATATGTATTTATGTATATCAGTATATAGAAGTGGTGTATTGTCTTCATGTCTTACATAGAAGCTTAAAACTTTACGCAAATAATGTTTGTGATTTATTTGCGTTTGTCTTAGAATGTTGATTCCTTTTGCATCGCATTGTATCGCAACGTTTCATTTCTTTTTGTCTTTTTCATTTTTAATAGCAACATAGATATATGGTGGAAATTTGTATAATATTTAAACACACACACATACATACATAGTATTTTGTGTATATGTATCTGTATGTGTTTGGAAGTAAAATCTGTCTGTTTTTCATTTTACCTAAAACCAAAAGTTCTTAACGTTTTCTTTTGTGTGCAAGTAGTGAAACAAATTAAGTTGGTGAAAAGTATGATGGGGGTGGGGGGGGGTAGGTGCGGTGTGAAATCTTTGTTCTTCTATTGCTAGTATTTGTTGTCTATTCATGGTGTAGTTGTTATTATTTTTTTCTTCTGGTTGTGCTGTAACATGTGAGTAGTATGTAGATTTAATGTTTCGCATATTTAGATGTTTCTATTACAAATAACGAGTTGATTGGTAGTAAAGTGTTGGCAGGTATAAAAATGTAATTTTGTTACAATATACACAAAGCATACATGCCTGTTGTATATATATATATTCATACATATGCAAACAAGTGATTGCAAATAGAATAGAATGGAAGCTGGTGAAAACAACAAGAAGAAATTTAATTTGTTTGTAACATCAATTTGTCGCTGTCTTCTGCCTTCTATGTTGCTGTGGTTTACAAACACCTGCTGTTAAAATTTCTATTTCCATTTTTCTACTTTGCCTCCTTCGCTCCCTTTTGCATTCAGACACCTTGGTGTATGTTGCGTTTGTGGTGAAACATATTCTGTTCCATTCCATTTACAAATTTATACCTTTATCTGGCTGACATGGCTGATATTTAGAAGCAGGCTGCTTGACTGGCTCCCTCTTACTTTTGGGTGGCTTAACAACTGTCTTATGGCTTCTTTTTTGTTTATAGAATGGTTGTATATTTGCTATTGCTTTGAGACCATGTTAGTGTGTTGAAGTTTACTTGAAACCGCGAATTTCCATCTACGAAGGTGTTTTATATTTAATTATTTAACATGTTGATTGAATGCTTTTGATGAAAATTATAAATCAACACAACATTTGTATACATCTGAGAAATAAATACAAAATTATACAAACTTGTTGTGTATAGTTCATATGTATTTCGGCTTAGGTGGTTAAATTATGCAAAAAATAACAAAAATAGATTTGTAAAGATTTCCATAAACTTTAAGAGAAAAATTATTGAAATGTTCATATTATTAACAGGCAGATAATTAAAGTAAATTGTAAAAGGACCCATAAAAAGATAATAAAATACAGACACACACACACTGACACCCCTCAAAGCTGCATTTAGTTTTTCCAAAATTCAATATGGGCAGTCACATAAAATACTGAAAACTAAATTGACAAAATTGGTATACAACCAATCTCACCCAGAATAAAGACTATAAATGGAATATTGTGTAGTTACCACAGCCACTAAAGTACAGAGTGGTTAAAGTCGTTTTGTGCAGTTAAAGATTCGGAAGAAGAAAAAACGACCAAAAATTGGCCATCAATGGCTGAAGTGACAACGTTAAAGAAAAACAAATAGCACAAACTCAAACAAATATTTACTAAAACACGAGTTCAATATACAACAAAACCAGAAATAGGGATTGCAAGTGAATTGGTGGCGTGTTTGCGTTTGGGTAGTGTGAGTTGCACTTGAGCACAAGGTAAAACTGTCGCAGAAGCAATAAAAACAACGAAAACAAACACTATAAACAAGCAAAACAATTATAAGTAGAATTTTATTGAAATGTAAGTGAGCAAACGTTTATAAAAGCCGAGTATGAGTTTTATATATAGAGGAAGGAAATGTCATTGAACAAGTATTTCTGTTTCCGCTGTGTGTTTTTTACTTTTCTGCCACTATTACTGGCTCTGAATCACCTTTAGCTGTTATTGTTGTTTATAATATCTATAGTTGCAATTATACAAACAAACAAACAAACAATATAAATTCTCAATTACTATTCATATAACACACACCGCAACACACAATGCAATAAAGGACATAATCAATATATATTTGAGTCACAACTAAAAAACGTTTTTGTGAGAAATTATGCGGTACAAAGACATTGTAAAAAGTTCAAGAGTTTAGTTGTAGCTTCTATATCTATCCAATTATAATAGAATTATATAAGTTTAAATCAGTTTTGAGGCGGTCATGCGAAGAATTTTGGTTGTGGCAAACAGGTGAAGGTTTCCAATGATCAAAACATGATTGGATCGTTCTCCAAGCTAAACATAGTTTGTAAAAAAACGTTTTAATAGCTATATTAAGGCTATAATCAAATTTTTGGCATAGTACCATGGAGCGGCCAAAAATGTTTTTGTAATGAAAACACCTGTCTTCCGTCATTTTGCAAAAAAAAACTCACGCAGGGCAGCAAATTTCTAAAACCTTCCCAGAAATTTTTTTTAGAAAAATGTTATTATTTATTGTTTTGTATCTATACAATATTCACGTATTAATAAACCTAAAGTTTAATGTTCGCTATGGTTTACACAGTGGAAAAATGTCTTTTACAACTTTTATTGTTCGCTTTGCATATATGTATATTACACCTTCGTTGCAAAGGAATTGCTCAAGGTTCTTTTACCCAGTGTCATTTTGAAATTTGATCAATGATTGTTCTAAGCCTTTGTAATTTTCTTCATTGAAGCACTGATCGGAAAACCAAATATCATACCATTTTCCACATATAAATTGACAAATTGGATATAGTTTATATCGGTATGTTGGAGTAATAATAAAATGCAAGGATTGCCCTGAATTCATCGAAAAGTGACTTTATTTTGGGAAATTTATTGTTGTTTTGTAAGTACCTGAATGCGGCTCTGAGTTGATATAAGAACTTTATATCATCATCTATCCGATTATAATAGAATTATATAAGTTTAAATCAGTTTTGAGGCAGTCATGCGAAGAATTTTGGTTGTGGCAAACAGGTGAAGGTTTCCAATGATCAAAACATGATTGGATCGTTCTCCAAGCTAAACATAGTTTGTAAAAAAACGTTTTAATAGCTATATTAAGGCTATAATCAAATTTTTGGCATAGTACCATGGAGCGGCCAAAAATGTTTTTGTAATGAAAACACCTGTCTTCCGTCATTTTGCAAAAAAAAACTCACGCAGGGCAGCAAATTTCTAAAACCTTCCCAGAAATTTTTTTTAGAAAAATGTTATTATTTATTGTTTTGTATCTATACAATATTCACGTATTAATAAACCTAAAGTTTAATGTTCGCTATGGTTTACACAGTGGAAAAATGTCTTTTACAACTTTTATTGTTCGCTTTGCATATATGTATATTACACCTTCGTTGCAAAGGAATTGCTCAAGGTTCTTTTACCCAGTGTCATTTTGAAATTTGATCAATGATTGTTCTAAGCCTTTGTAATTTTCTTCATTGAAGCACTGATCGGAAAACCAAATATCATACCATTTTCCACATATAAATTGACAAATTGGATATAGTTTATATCGGTATGTTGGAGTAATAATAAAATGCAAGGATTGCCCTGAATTCATCGAAAAGTGACTTTATTTTGGGAAATTTATTGTTGTTTTGTAAGTACCTGAATGCGGCTCTGAGTTGATATAAGAACTTTATATCATCACGGGCAATTGTAATTGCCTTTACTTCTTTTTACTTTTGTTTTGCTAAATTTATATTGTGGTCGACAAACCATCGGGAATATTTCTTTAAATTTTAACACTATCTTGAAATTTGTTCAAAGATTTTAGAATTTTTTTGTACATTTAAACCACTTTTCTTCAAAGACATCTTTTATTAATTCGAGCAAACAACAAAATTTAATAATATTTAGGCGCATTATTACAACTTGGCAATAGTTAAAGGTATGATAAGAAGTATTTGGTTATTATAAGTTCACTTTAATCTAAAACCGACCGATAAGCTAAAGGGAAGGCGATCTTGCCTTTAAATTTTATAGTGAGGTTTATGTATTTGAAGTTGTCATATGTTTTGGAAAAAATGTCAACTTCATTAAAAATAAATTAATTTTAATTTTGTTTTGCCAATAAATAATTTGATAAACAAAAATGGAAAGCAGACGTTTGATTTATATTAATAATCTGGAGAATATTTTTGAATCAAAGTAGACTGTTGAATTTGAATTTTTTTTTCACAAACAAATATTTATTGTATTGCCATATTTTAGAAAAAAATTATTTTATTTTACAAGGAAGTTGTAATAACGAAAAATTTTAAAGGTCACTTTATTCCTCACTTTAATTAAAGTTACCTTTTACTATTAAGAACATTAGAGGCTAGTTGTAATAATGGCCCTTATGTATACATATATATAGGCAACAATTTCCATGCTTTCTAAATTAAATAAAAAATTTTTAAAATAAAAACTTTTACAACTTTTTCGTTTATCTGATTTTTATTTTTAATTTTGCATGAATTTTGATTGGAAATTGTGTATTTTTGAAAACTGCTTTAAAAGATCACAAACTAGGTATTTATAGATTTGCCAATCTATAAAATTTGGAAAATTTTTAAATCTAAAGTAGTGAATAAATTTCAAAATAGCATTTAAGTGATACGTATAGGAATATGTATACACTCAAACCTCGTTTTATGCGATTGATCCGTTCCAGAGAAAATCGCATAAAACAAATTCGCATAAAGCGATACACTAGCTCCGTTACCGCCACCATCAAAATCCCCACAAATTTTATGACCTTCTAGCAACCTACCAAATTTAATATTTTGTAAAGGAATTTTTGTAATTGTCACAAGGACATCGCAATTAAATTTTTTTAACGAAAGTTGTTAATTGTCAAGAAGCGTCCCTAAGCCTTCGCCATTTTTGAAACAAAAGTCCATCTTAAAAGTTTGGCTTAAACGCGGTGCCTTGGATATACATATATATATAGAAAATTATTTAAAATTTAAAATTTTAAAATTGTTCTAGTGGTTTCCATACCCAAAAGTTCGTATACAATTTTAAAATATTTTTTTATATAAAATTTTTACTGTTTTATATGTTAGTGTGTTTTTTTTCAAAATCCTGTGGAAATTGTTAGCTCGGACTTGCCTTCTCAACAAGCTCCATACTAAAATTAATGATTCGTCCCTGAATTTTGAAAAAACGCATAAATTCAAAGTAAAACATTAAAACTCAAACAAAATCGCATAAAAAAAGTCAACAAAAAAGTAATTCATTTATTAAAAAAGCAAATAAACATCAATTCACTAGAGAATTCACTAAAGAAAAAAATATTTACATTGAAGAAATAAATTATATCTCATAATCAGAATCACTAATATGGCGTGTGCCGAGTTTCTGAATTGACTTTATATCGCTTTCATCACTAGATAGTAATCTATGGGTAGATTACTATTTTTATCACTACAAATGTTCTCACTTTGGATGCAAGGAACATCAAAGTTTTCAGTCAGTTCTTTCTCCTTAGGTACTTGTTGAAAATAATTTGTCATAAGTTTTTGTGATGTCGATTTTTTTAACTCTTTTTGTAAGTCTTGATATGCCAAACATGTGTTGTTAAGCCCATGCTGAATTTTTAGTATTGCACTTCCGATTTGCACTCATCTTGTATATATGCACCTTGCTCTTTAGTGTATTTATTTTTCAGTTGTTTATGTTTTGTGTGTATTTTCTTGTTTTTACTCTGTCTCACTTCAACTTCGTTGCTATAAATCATTTCATTATAAGCGTGCAAAAAAAATTCAAAATCGCACAAATTTGAATTCGCATAAAAAAATCGCATAAAACGAGGTTTAAGTGTATAGATATATCAGGTGTATATTTTTTTTAAATTTCCGTGAGATAAAAATTGTTGTTTTCGACCTGATCCCTGCCTGAACTTTGTTAACGATCCAAAAACAAATTATCATACTTTTTATTAATAACTTTTAATGTTCTACTCGACTATACTATGCCGTCTTTGATATTCGCAAAAAGTGTTATCCTCTATGAGCGTCAATTTGACATTATAAAACAAAAAAAATTAAGATTACAAAAGTAATCTTTTATGTTTTAAACTTACTTTAAATTTAAATTAAATTTTAAATGTTGTGATATTTCCTTTTCAACATACATATAAAATTTATCCATTTATCTATTTATATATATAAAAATGAATGTATGTATGTATGTAACGTATAGACTCCAAAACGGCTGAGCCGATTTTGATGAAATTTTCACAGCATGTTACTGTGACCCTGGAAGGAATAACAGGCTAGTTTTGATTGTACAAACGGGAGTGGCACCGACATTATAACTTAAAAATTTAAATATAGGTTAGGAGGCCGGTGTGAGGTTTTCCCCACACCATCACCCAGAGACCAATAATGTTTGTAAATATATAAATACGTTTTATTTTATTTTATTTTATAACGAGGCGGGGTAGCGAAACACACCGGGTTTAGCTAGTAAACTATATTTTATAACTGAAAGAAAAAATTTTAAAATTGTAGAGTTTGATATTTTGTATGGCTGAAATTTTAAACATAAATTTGTTATTTAATATACTAGAAATTTATATGTATGCATATAAAATGAAACATTTGATATAATTGAATAATTTTAGGGAAATCACACATTAAAAACAATTTATTATTACAGATTTAATTGGAAAAAGCTAGAATTACAAACAGATAACGTTTAAATTAGATTTAAATATATAAAAATATTTCACCATTTAATTTATTATTTTATTACACAAAGGCTTATATTACTATTGTATATATTTCTATTACTATCTGACAAAAATAAAAGTGAAATAGGAAAATTATTTCCAATTTAGAGACTCACAAACAAAATAATTAATAAACATATGCATCAGTTTCAAATATTTGATAAACTTATTTATTTAATTGTATTGTTTTTTTTTAAGTTTTATTAAATAATACTTACATATATTAAATATTTAAATACAGTATGAGCCATAAATATGAAAATTAATTACAAATGAATAACGTGCAAGAACAAATCAGAATACAAACAACAACATGAATAGCAAAACGTTTGTAAATATAAAAAGTTTCTGTGGTTTTTCAGAACAAAAAAAAGTTTTATGAAAAAAAACAGAGACTATTTAGTAATAAATTTATATTGCACATAGAACCACAAAGGAAGTAACGTTTTATATTTTCTATTTATTTCACTTTATTTAATTCGTTTTTTTATTTTAGAAAAAATAGAACTATTTCACACTAAATTAATTTTATATTTAAAAGCATTTAATAAATAAACTCTTAAAGTATGAAAAAGATAGATGATTAGTAGTAGCATTTGCTATAAAACCCAATAAATAATTATTAAGGAAGTTTTCTTAGTCATTTCTGAAATTATAAATATAAAAATAAAATTAGAACAATAAAATATTTCCAAACAGTAATAATGTTTAAGTATTGTAATATACATACATATAGACAGGTTACTAATACTTTTTACATTTTAAAATTAGCAGTAGTGAGCATAAATTTTTTAACAGATTTGTGTAATTCGATAAATAAATGAAAAATAAAAGGTTCTGTAAAATTATTATGGGAATTAGAATTTATTTATAACAAAAAGAAAACTTTGTGTTAGCAAAAAAAAAAAAAACAAAAAAAAATTAAATGAATAATAAAAGCACAAAAATTACTTTAAATATATAGGCTCACAATATTTAAATATACAATAAATATCTAGATATTTCTAGTATCACGATATTTATTGAACGTGTAGCAGTGCCCTATGACACCAAAGCATTTTTTCTTGTCGGTTTTAAAACCAATTCTGACAATATTGGTTTCTATGACACCCCTGATAATACTCGGAACAGATTCGAAGCAAACTTTTTATTATTTACCCACCATAAAAAAATATATGCTTGTCATTGCGTTTGTAACTCATCGTAACCAAAAAGTAACCAATTGTCGTCTTTTAAAAAAACACAAAGCATGAACAAAATTGGTTCTTGGCTTTTCATACAACTCACACAAATATATGACTTTATGGTGCATAGAAATAGAAAAGTACTATCCTACAAAATTCATACAAAAATAATCTCAAAACTATATTTTTTTTTTGCTTCGGTCCATATTTCAACATAGCCCGCATAAAAAAAATTAAAAATCACTTAAATGTGCATAATTCTCTTAGAAACATAAATAATCCATATGTATGTATGTATATATCAACCAATTTCATGAGGATTGGTCCATATTTGACCATAACTTTCATTATTAAATGCCCATAAATATTTTACAAACATCACTAGCAAGTTAAAATTCGACAGATCGCCTCACCGAATTTTATGATGGCAAGTCCATAATAGGTCATAGCTCCCATATGATAACTACTCTCGAAATCTCATTAACCTACATAAATATCGATATCGAACCGAAATTTTACACAGTGAACATTAATCACTAATTGTCTAGAGATCCTATATAATATCCGCTTTTAATAACTTTAATACTTATAAAATTATTATAAATATCGATATTTAAATAATATTCAACCAAAATGAGTATAAAATACATACAAATTACGGAATAGTATTTGATGACGATCGCTTCCCATGTAAGGGATCCGAAAAATAATATAACCCGTATAAATATAGTTATCGATACCAAATGTAAAGCTATGTACAGACAGTTGTCAGATCTTACAATGTTGTTAAATCTGGAAATGTGCTGGTAATGTTTTTATAATGAAAAATTGATAGCAAAAGTTAAAATGTCAGTTCAGACGATTGCAAGAAAATTGTCACACAATAAATTTATCTGTCAACAGAAATTGAAAATTTCTAAATATTGTCATGGAATCAGTGTGATCATTTTAGCGTTTTTGTGGCTAAATTTAGCTAATTTATTTTGGTTTAACTGCAAAATTTTACATTTTGCATTTGGCATTTTATGTGGCATTTTCTAGCTTTCTTAAATTTAACAAATTTATTTTCTGTTGAAAATAGTGAAAATAAAAACATTAAAATTAAATATATAAACACTTTAAGGAATAAATGACAAATATTTATCAACATCGAAATTAAAACTATTAAACTACAGTGGCAAATTATTAAATTAAATTCGTATGAATCAAAACAAGAGTATTAAAAACCGACTTTTTTAAAATAACTGTTTTCGGGTTATTCTTAAAAAAACTGTTTTGAAAACGTCATAATATATATGTACATATATGCCACAAATAAATCTTAATCAGTTGCAATCGGTCTTAGGATTTAGAATTTTTTATTTTTTAGAAACGGGCTCCTTTCAATTATAAAATATTGTCAAAATCTAAGCAGGCAAAACAAGTACAAAAAGTTAGACAAATTTTATATAAATTTATAATTTTAATAATAATTTTATACAAAATTTTATTTTATTTAATCATTTATATATCCAATTGTTAAAATATTTAACACATTTTTTAGCATTTAAAAAAAAATTGCACTATTTTAGCACTATTTTTAAACTGATTTAAGCCTCAGTAGCCGACTGTGATGCAATATAGTGTAATGACGTAAAAATGGAAGGAAATTCTATTTCTTACAGATTCATACATTACGGTGTTGCGTTAATTTACATCTTCATAACCATATGCATTACTTTACACATAACAAATAACACTTTAAAAATAACAACACAGAAACAGCTGATGGTTCTTACTGTTGCAGTTACATTCCATTACAGTCGGCTAACTGAGGCTTTAGCTGCTGGACTTTTTGCGATCTGGTCACACTGCATGAAAAAATTTTCGCAGCATATGTATATGGTTCATCTTCACTTCTTTCTATTATATAATATGTACGAGTATATATATGAAGACAAATTAACAAAAACAGTATGTTTGTTTGATGTAATAACATTAAATATTTTTTACACGCTTCTCACTCACCATATGTCTCTGTGTTTATGTTTTTTGTTCACTCTTGGCAAAGCAAATAAACTGGAAAAATAAAATAACGGGACAAAAAACACTCATTATATTTCTCTGACAATGATGCCATTGTTAGATGCATAACCTTCGCACATCTGACAATAAAATGTATATGACAATAACATAGCTATTGAAAGGTAATGTGTTCACACGATTATTAGATGGTTGACAATATTTTTGTCTTACAATTCACTGACAATGCTTTTTCTGACAACGTAGGAAGATAAAAATTTCAAGTTCACACGGTTGTAAGACAGTTTTTGATAATTTTTCTGATAATATTTGTAAGTTTTGACGTAGCTTAAAACCAATTAGATTCAAGCACGCATAGATCACACTACTGGTATATTGGTGGTGGGTATAAAAGATTCGACACAGCCGAATATAAACCCTTACTCCTTAATATTGTAGAAGAATATGTCAGGTAAAGCTACAAGGATCGAGAAGATCAAACTCTTAAGACCGTAATCCGTCCTTCAATTAAGAATCTAGTTCAAACAATGTTATATGTAAACATTTTTTATGAATATCGCCAATCACTTAACAGTAATGCGTTCTACTAAACTCTTCCAAATGATAACAAGGAAAATGTGGCCTCGTTTCATATACAATAAGATATTTCATTAACAATTCTTCTCCAACATAATCTAATTTGAATAGCTTTCGTTATCTTTACGTCTTTGGCCATAATGTATAAGATCTTAATTGCTATTGAAAATTGTGTGCTAATAAATTTTTTCATCTTTAAGGGAACACATGGCCCGATTCCCCTTTTTAAGTATTTTTATGTATGTAAGACTACTGTTTATATAAATAAATATGGGTAACATCAAAAAACATTAAGTTCATCAATGCTAGTAGACTACTAAAGTTTTGATCTCTTACATAGAAATATACTTAATTCTTATGTACTTAATAATCCTTAAAGATTGACTACCAAAAAAGACCTTTCCTAATAAATATTTTTCTAATTGCAGAGAGCGA
Source organism: Bellardia pandia (assembly GCA_916048285.2). Lineage (NCBI taxonomy): Eukaryota > Metazoa > Arthropoda > Insecta > Diptera > Calliphoridae > Bellardia > Bellardia pandia. Next base: position 70,784,660 of record OU696533.1, read on the forward strand.
CAAGCAGTTTTTTTTATCAGTTTAGAACAAAGTGTATAAAAAGTACCAACTATACAATTTTTCACTTTTTGGTCCTCTAATTTAACTTATATTTCATTGTAAGAATCCCTATTTAGACTTGTAAGTCTGTTAGTGATTCATTTCAAAGAAATTCAAAATTCCCATTTTTAATCGTTATTACTATTTAGGGGTCGTATTATGAAAAATTAACTTTTCAAAAATTTCGTTGTCTGTAGATCACTTACTAAGATTAGGCACAAAATTTCACTTCTTGCTCGTTTTTAGTCCCTTGAAGATAGACTTACAAAGAACTACTCTTCTAAAAGACAACTTTGTGACAACAGAAATGTAAAATAAAAATGCTATGTCTTCATAACAAAGACAATCATTATTTCAGAGACAAGTTTTTAAAAATTGTCCACTTTTTCTCCCTTTCCGATATCAACGTTATATAAATTTTTACCGGGTTTTTACCCAATCTATCACTTCCTAATCCAAGTCTTGCAAATATATCAATCTGCGTTCTACAATTAAATCGGTTCAGCCGTTTAGGCGTGATTGCGGAACAAACAAACAAACTTACAAAGACATTTATAATACGAGTTTATATGTATGTGGATAAAAGCATTATTACAATTAGCCTGCCGGCAGGCACATTTTTAAGGTTTCCTAAGAAAATATAAAGTATGTATCTTTAATCTTGGACTTTCAATACAACGCTGAATCAGAAAACTATCAGATAAATGGGATGATATCAAGAGAAAGTGGCAAAGAGGTAGAGAAACCCTCTTTTTGTAAATATGACTGAAACACTATATGTAATTAGCATGTTTTTGCAGGCATTGAAACATTGAGTTGCAGGAAATATTGACCTAAAGCAAACGGGAATTGGGAGAACTATGATTATATTTTAATATAAGAATTTTCAATATTAATATTAATTGTAATCAATAAAAATCAAATTCTGATAATATTGGTTTCTATGACACCCCTGATTAAGATTAAATAAGTCATTACTTTCATAACGACTAGAGCATTCATTGGTTGTTGTACGGAAGCTGATATCAGTAAAAAGGGAATGTCTGATCAGTTATATCGTATCGTTGGAGAGGACTCGTAAAAATGTAATTGATCGAAAAGTTTTTCAGACGTAAAGGTAAAATATGTATTGGGTGAAAAACATATTGAAATACACATACAAACAATGTATATTGTATATTATATATGCATATGCATATGTATGCATGTATACATATATACGTTGATGCAAATAAAATGCAATACATTTATATAATTAAAGTTGCTGATGACGATGACGACGAGTGGCTGATACAGATGTTTTGCTTCTGCTTCCTGCCTGGCCTGCTGCGTTATGATGATAATGCAATAATGTATACTTGAATATAGTGGTTGTATTAAAACGGCAGCACTTGACTGTTTTTCCTTGATTAGGGTGCCAGTATATAACGTACAGTTTCCGTTGCGCTTATACGAGTAAGTTCTTTTTGTCTTTGTAGATGTTGTCGTTGCTATTCCTATTTTTTTTATTCGCTTTCATTTAATTACATTCATTTTTGAAATTATATTCAATTGCAATTGAAACAAAGAAGATGACAACAACTATACTCGGCTCTGGCCTCCTCTCCACTCCTATCCTCTTCTTGACTCTTAACTTAAATTCTAAGAAGTATTCAACATTTTCATACAATTATTTGTTGAAATTTTTTTGATTGCAATTGGACTAAGCAATTGCTGCTTGCTTGTTTCTTTGTATTTGTATTTATTTGCATCTGTGCTGGTGTGTGCATATTTTTGTCTGTATTTCTAAATGTTGCCAAGGATATTCAATGAGTTTTTGCAATCGCATTTTAGCTGTTGAATTGTTCAATGTTCCGATGATGATGCCGTTTGATATTTCTGCTTTCTAAGGGTGTTTTCAACGAGAAACTAAAATTTCATTAACTCGTCCGTTGAGCCAAAGAAAATAATTATATTTATTTTTTTTTTAAAAATTCATTTCTTTTTATTTTTTCATCGATGGTGCTGGTGCTGTTATATAATCGTTCTAAATGTATTTTCCTCTTCTTAAGACTAGATCTGCTTGTTGTATATACATATGTATGTACATTTGTATGTATTATTATACGTAGTCTGCACCATCATTAAATGTAATGGATATAAAACTGCTAGTGGAAAGAAAGTTTTTGCAAAAGAAATATAAAAATAAAGAAAGTAAGGAAAAAAATGATGCGGTTTTATAATTAATGCATTTACTTTCGATTCTCAATTGCAAGCAGCAGCAATTTTATAAATTAATACACTGACACCCACTCATATAGTCGCTCTCACTTAGACAGCCAGCCAGCCAGCCTATCAGTCCGACACTCATACTTTTATATACATTTATTGAATACTTTATTTTCATTTCTGTTTCCAGAGTCAGGATTGTAAGGATGTGTATATAGTGTTTCCAGCTGCATGAGTATATGCATTTATATGTATGTACGCTCACTTAATTAAAGAAAGTTTGCTGCGCTAGCCTCTGGTAACGAGGTTGTTTTGAGTGAGCTTGTTGGTCGAATCTTTCCACTTTTATTGTAATTTGCTGTGACTGTTTAATAGCGTTTATTAAAAGCTTATTAAGTTTTTAATAATATTACACTTTCCCTCAATCGTCTTTTCTCTCTTCCATCATTTCTTACAAAAATATTAAACTTAAATTTCTTTACAGTTAATGCTCGTACACTGCCGCATCCACGCCATAATAATACTGCAAATATAATGGATCACAGGTCACGCGATGATCAAATGTTAATTAATAAAGCAGTTTATATTCCGTCCCCCTCACCGGCGCCGCCCAAAGATGGCTCTTACTACAACATGAACAGCGACAGATATTTATCGTATCCTCCAATGGTAAGTGCTCCTCCAACTACATAAATATTAAATTCAATTCAATTAAATTTTCAAACACACACAGTTTCACACAAGTTCATACAAACATTTTAAACATTTAAACGTTTATAATAACTAAATATTTAGTGTTTTTTTATATTAACCGCAGATATAAGTAAAGAGGAATATTAATAAAGTATTTAAATTCATTACTTATTAACAAATACAAAATTAATTTCAATAACCTCAATATTCTTAAGATTTATTAAATTATATTCAATTATACTCCAAGTTGCTGTCGTGTTTATAAATTGCCATCAAGCAGTTTTATTTGAAATTTATTTCTAAGCATACAATTTGATTATACATATAACTTTTATAATTTATCAATGAATTATAAACATTAGACTAGGGCATATATGTAGACACAATAAGAATTTTCCTTCCTATACATAAGATAGTATATTACTTTAGCCAAAACAAGTAAATCAGCCCTTATGAGTATAACAATATTCCAAATGATTTGTTTTTTTATTAAACTTAACAAAAAAACCAGGGGCAAATTACCGCATTCGGGATCGAATGAGCTGTCGTATCGAAAAATGATTTCGATATCGAAATTATGATAAAATATACTAAATTTCTTGCTCGATATCGAATGCCATAATGTCAAATAAGAAAATTACGATCAATTTTACTCGATATCGAATGCGGTAATTTGGCCCCAGTTAGAGTGCTATATTCGGCTGTGCCGAATCTTGAATACCCTCCATCTAAGCATTATAAGAAATACAGAAACTGTGCTGGTTATAGGACTAGAAAATCCTTATTCTGTGTTTTCTATTCAGTCTTAGTGCAAATTTTATTAGTATTTGATATATTGCTTGAAAGAAAATTTTGCGACCAACATAATTTATGTTAAATATTTTGAAATTTTATCTAATTTTGACCATTTATAATTGCTGTAATTAACGATTCTTGCTGTAATTTACAGAGTTTGTCTGATTTTCATGATAATCATGAGTGTAATTTAATAATTTATAAAATTAAAAAAACATTTTTCCATATTCGCAACAAGTTAAGAAACAGAGTATAAAAAGCAGAGTATAAAAAATGATAAGATATAAGATAAGGCTTTTTTGGTTTGAATTTGATCTCAATAATATTATTTACAAAAGATTTATGGGTGGCATAGTAGAAGTGGACCAGTTATGGACTGAGAGCTTCTAAACCCAGTATCCACTAATGTGATTACTATGTATTTTAGGATTATATTGGTTGAATTTCATCTCAATAGCGTTATTTACAAGAGTTGCATGGTTGGTTGTTATGCTCGGAAGTGGACTTAATTCAGGAGCTATTATTGACTGACAGCTACAAAATCCAGTAGCATAATTGCCGTATAACCGATATTAGTATGATTTCTGAATTAAAATTACTGATCCATAGAAAACTTGGTTCGATATCGATATTTATTTGTTTTTTGGAAATGGTTCTTATATGGCAGCTATGACAAATTATGGGCCGATCTTCTTAAATTTTGGAACAGTTATTTTCATGCATATGAGGATATTTCACGTCGAATTTCAACTTAATAACGGTATATTTACGATATATATTATATTAACGTGAACTTCGGTAGTGGACCTTATGTGGAGGATATTGTCAAATATGGACCGATATTCCCAAAATCCAGCAGTTTGATTAAGGCATGTATGTAAATGATCCGTGTAAAATTTTGAATTGGTACCCTTTTTTATAAGAGATTTATGAGTATTAAAGTGATTTTCGGAAGAGGGCTTTATATGGGGCATACGGTTAAAAATGGGCAGAAATTCACAAAATTTTGTGGGATGATGTATATATATAAATAATCTGTGTAAAGTTTTGAGTCGGTGCCAATATCTAAAAGATATATATATAAATATAAATGGCTTTTTCGGATGTGGTCCTTGTATGGGAGCTATGACCAATTATAGGCCGACCACCATAAAATTTAGTACATTAATTTATTTGCCTATAAGGATTATTTATGTACAATTTTAGCCATTTTACATTATTTATACCAGTTTAATACGTATTTAAGTAAATTTTGGAAGTGCACTTTATATGGGGTCTATCGGCAAACAGGGAGCGAACTAAAAATAATGTGTTTTGCGGTTTCTTTTTACATGAAACTTATTCCTGCTGAATTTTGTATTGATATTGCAGTTTTATACGCATTTATGTATAATTGAGCAATATTTCGGGAAGATTTTTGTATGGGGGCTATCAGAAATCATGGACCTATTCTTACTATTTTCCTCACACTTTCTTCTTTTATCATAAAAACAACGTACACCAAAGTTCATGGTATTGTCTGCAATACATTTAAAAATATAGCAAGAACAATGTATTAAAATATAAATTTTTTATGGAGGTTGTCTTACATTTTGATCCTTTGGACGTGAGAGTGTTTCACACGGACAGATAGACAGACGGACATGGCTCAATCGACTTAGAATACCGTAAGGACCAAGAATATATATACTTTGTTGAGTCTCAGATGAGTATTTCTCAGTGTTACACACGGAATAACAAACTTATATATGGTGGTGGAGGGTATAAAAACATATTTAATCTTATTTATGCCCTACACCATAATAGTGTTCATGTTTACAACGCCCATAAATATTGGTTCAACAACCACCTGGAATTATACCGATCGACTCAGAATCACTCCCTGAATAAAATTAACGATGGCCGTACGTCCTTCCGTCCGACTGTCATGCTGGCTGGCTGTCCATGTAAAAGCTTGTGTGCAGAGTACGGGTCGAAATTTTGAAGATATTTCAACAAAATTTGGTACGTGATATTTTTTCGGCCCAAGGACGAATGGGATTGAAACTGGTGGAAATCGGTCCACTTTCACCTGACCCCCATACAAATATTCTCCCGAAATAGGAGTACAACGATCTTAAATGATTGAATTATGCAATTATCCAAACAAATTACATCACAAATGAGTGCTAAATGCAGCCAAATAATATCTACAAATTTTGGGAAGATCGATCCATAATTGATTGTAGCTCCAATATAAGGCCAACTTCCGAAAATCCAAATAAAATTCAACAAAAATAAGTTTCATATATACAGAAATTATGACACCTAATTTAATATTAGTCGGTCCATAATTAGTCAAAACTCTCATATAAGACACTCTCCGTAATTCACTTTAACCTCCATAAAAAGTATTTATATCTAGATAATATTTATATTCACACACATCACACAAAATTTTTGGATGATCGGTCCATAACAGGTAATATCACCCATATAAAGCCCATTTCTGCAAACTGTTTTGTTCATATACTGGGTGTAGGGTATTATATGGTCGGGCTTGACCGACTATACTTTCTTACATGTTTTATATTCTAGAATATAATAAGTTTTTTATAAAACTTGTTCTAAAAGAAAACTCAAAAGCTGAAGAACAATTGTGTAAAAAACAAGGTTTTGGTTAAAATTAAAAAAAAATCCCACATTAAACCGACTCACATTAAAAAATTTTTTAACTTTTTTCAAAATAAACTTTGGTATTTTTTGTTGTTCCCAAAAAGATTTTGGGTCTAATGGTAACCCCGTTCGTATGCAAAAACATTTTTTTTAAGTTCAGTTTTCATAAAAAAATCATAATAAACATTTTGGTAATAAATATTTTTATTTAATACTAAAACACCATTTAGATTAATTTACGACCTGTAAAAGAGTGTCAAATTACCCCTTTTATCTGGAGAAATTAAGAGTTAATAAAAATTATGAGTCAATTTACAATTTATATTTTTGTATTGTGATGCTTTTAATTCCCAACTAAATAATTTGACCACAGTAGAGGGTTAATGTTTCTAATTAAAAGTTAAAGAAAAAGTTGTGTTCGTTACATTGGAATTTCCAGAGCAAAAGAGCAACTTTAAATGCATGTATATTAAATATGTTTAAAAAAAAACTCTTTGCTGCATTTTTTGCAAACATTGCGTTGTATCTTTCACACACTTTCGATGTATATTTTTCTGTCTTAGTTTTGTTTCTGCTTTTTATCATTCCTTGCTCTTTTTTATTTATTGTTAATCATGGTTAAGTTTTGTTTTCTTTCTTACCCTTGTCGTTTATTTGCAATCTTCCTATTTTTGTACGAAGTAAAAAAAATAAGTTCAATATTATATTCGGCTTTGCCGAACTATAAATTCCCTCCACCTAAAAATAATGAGAATTAAAGGACACTAAAGTATAGGTTCAATATCGTTATTTACAAATGATTTAACTATATAGGTGTGTTTTTCGGATATGGTATTTTATAGCAGCTGTTATGGTCCGATGTTAACAAAATTCGGTGCTGTGATTTGTATAAATGTATATGAGGATAAATATAACAAAAAAAAACACCGGTATTTGTAAACGATTTGTGAGCATCCCCAATCCATTTTCACCAGAGTTTGTTCTTTTATTATAAAAATTACATGTGCAAATATATGTGTAATTGTCTGCATTATGTTGAGATAATATACTAGTTTGAAAAAAACATAAACATTTTTGGAGTTTGTAAAACATGTTTGTTCATTATCTGGTTCTACTGAACTGATTTTACTTTTTTTCAAAAGCAAACTGCTTAGGAGAATTATAAATAATAATCGGTTGTGTCTACCTTGTTGGGTCCCAGATGATTTTTGCTAAATATTACACAGGGAATGACAAACCTCATTTACCACTTGTGGTATAATAATATAGAAATATTAAATGTTTCTTATTTTAATGCTGAAATTTCTTTTCTACATTCCTCTTAGACATTCCGCCAATGTTTTCGTCGTTGCCCACATTTTCTGTATTTTGTTATAATATTGAATTGAAACTGTATGTAGATGCAACAACATTTGTGCCACGTAATGAGATTGAACTATTGCAAACTTTTGGCATAAATAAATTCCGTTTTCATTCTATATAATTTTATATAATTAATTTTAACTTGGTATACAAACCCACTATTATGCACAGTTTATAAATAAATATATGTCTATGTTCCTACAATTATATCTATTACGTATAAGTATGAACAAATACAATGCAATCTTGATTAACTATTCGAAGCTGATCTAAATTTTAATTGCAACAAAGTTTTGGAATTTATATCCGTATTCCAGTGTACCAGTATATGTTTAAATTAATATAGTTATAAAGTGTAACGATAAATTAATAATATATTATAACTACTACAAAAACAAAGTTGTATATTAATTGCATTTAAGTGTATGTAATTAATTTATTTTACCACAACTATTGAGTGAAAACTTTGAAATTTAATTCCTTCATCGTGTCCTTGATGCTGTTAAGTGTTTTAATTAAACTGAAAACTTATACATTTTTAATATAAAATAAATAAGTGAACTGAATCACAAAAACAGCTTCATTAACGATTGAGTTACAAGGACATTTAAGTAGTTCATGTGACAAAATTGTATTTGCTCTTCGAGTGCAAACTACTAGAGAAGTTCTATAAAGTATATTGGAATAAACAAAGAAAATGTCGGTATTTAAAAAATCTTTAAAACAAATATAAAATTGGCTTTGCTGAATAAGAAAATTCACTTGATTTATTGCAGACATAAAGCAGCATCTCCAGTTCCCAATTTTATTTTATATTTAATTTTAAAGAAAACAAAAAAGTATTAGTAAATAAAAATACCACAATGAAAATGATTGTAAATTTCCAAAATCTTAAAAAAAATATAATTCGGTAATACCAGAGTTGCCGAAAAACCGAATCAAATTACAAATCTATCGGTTTCAATTTCTTTCGATTTTGGACTAGTTTATTAATTATTATAGAACCCAGAACAAATTGATGATGGAGTTGTTGGCAATCATAACTCAATTTCAAGTTTAATTGTCAAGTGCACCGCTGTCAGGAGCTAGCAAAAAAAAGTTAAATAAAAAAAGAAAGAGAAAGATAGCTTCTATAAAAAAAACTAAAAACAAGCTTTTTTCGAATTTAGTGTTTTTTTTCAAATTAAATTAAAAGTATCATGAATTATTCAAATTAAATGTACTTCAAGTAGAAAATATGTAACATATATTTTCATGTACATATGAAAGTAAAATATTTTAATTCAAGTGTATATGTTCATTTAGGTTGGGTCATATTTTATTATTTAATATCTATAACTCATTGACTAAAAATTGCATGTCATCTGATAACGCGATAGTTATGAAATAGAGAAGAAATATATTTTTTCTGATCTGTCCAAACATATTGTTGTATTTTAAACGAATAGTAAATAGTAAATTTTAAGGACGTCTAAAAAAGTCAGCTTTTTAACTAATTTAACAATTTTCAATCGGTTTTAGACGCGAAATTTTGTCATACTGTAAGCTTAACATTTTTCATTGACTAGTTTTAAATACTAAAGAATAACCCCCTGGCCCACGATGTCGAACGATAACGTTCGCTTAGCTAAGACTTAAGACACAAACTTTTTATCGTATCTATTTTTTACTCAATCAACTTTGTTTATTCAACAATCAAGTTTGTGTCTTAAGTCTTATCTAAGCGAACGTTATCGTTCGACATCGGTGCCCAGGGGGTAAAATTGAAATTGAAGATCGTCTTTTTAAATTTAATTCGATTTCTATTCACAATTGTTATAGTACTAAATTAATTCCCAGCAAAACCTTCAATAATAAATTGTCGACCAGACTGCTTACAAATCTACTATAAAGAGTACTAATTTTAGTTCCTGATGTCTCAAAAGTAATCCGTTATAATTTTGACACTTTTAATCAAACAATTTAAAAACCCATTTTTATACTTGAAAGTAACAACAACAAAATGTTACATAATAAATAAAAAACTTAACAGTAAAAAAACTTATAGCAAAATTATACTAATAATGATTTATAATCATAAAATTCAAGAACGGTTGGAATTGGAATTGGTTGAAATCGGTCCATTATTTTACCTAGCTTCCATACAAATATCCTCCCAAAATTGGGATTTACCGGAAGTAAATGTTTGTTTTGTGCACATATCCAAACAAATTTCGCCACAAATAAATTGTACATTAAACCTAATCATACACTCAAAATATTTCATAGGTAAAATAAACGAATATCGTGGTTCAAACGAAATATTTCGTATAATGTACAAATATTTTTCGTTCTAGTTGGGAGTTTTTATTTTTTGCATTTCACGAAATATTTGTGTATTACCAAGATTATATTTTTAAATTACAAAATAAATAGTTATTTAACGAAAAATTTTCGTAAATAAAACTTTTAAATTTGGTCTGGTTTACAAAATTAAATAAAAACAAGTAAGAGTGCTATATTCGGCTGTGCCGAATCTTAAATACCCTTCACCTAAGCGTAATAAGAAATACAGAAACTACACTAGACTAGAATATCCTAATTCTGTGTTTTCTATTCAGTCTTAGTGCAAATTTTATTAGTATTTGATATATTGTTTGAAAGACAATTTTACGACCAACATAATTTATGTTAAATATTTTGAAATGTTGTCTAATTTTTACCATTTTTAATTGATTTAATTACCAATTCTTACCATAATTTACAGAGTCTGTCTGATGTTCATAATAATCTTGAGTGTAATTTAACAAACAGAGTATAAAAAACAAACAGAGTATAAAAAAGGGGTACAATTCGGTTTTAGTGATTTTGCTCAAAAAAAAAAAAAAAAAAAAAACAAAATCAAATAGGGCTTTTAGAGGAGATACCAGCAAAAAAAAATTTGTTGCCGGTCACGCCTATTTTCGAAGGGGCGGGCCCTTAAAGTTGAAAATACATAGGCCTATATCTCGGGAACTACTGGGTGTCTGATAATTTGTAATACATTAAATAAAAGGTATTAAAAATACCTTTCCAACGATATATATCATGATTATAAAATATGCACCGAATATGGGTTAAATCCGAAAAGAATATTTTTTGACCCGAATTTATTTGTTTTTTGGAAATGGTTCTATATGGCAAGTATGACAAATTATGGGCCGATCTTCTTAAATTTTGGAACAGTTATTTTCATGCATATGAGGATATTTCACGTCGAATTTCAACATAATAACGGTATATATACGATATATATTAGTATTAACGTGGATTTCGAGAGTGAACCTTATGTGGGGGATATAGTCAAATATGGACCGATATTCTCAAAATCCAGCAGTTTGATTTAGGCATGTATGTAAATGATCCGTGTAAAATTTTGGATTGGTACCCTTATTTATAAGCGATTTATGAGTATTAAAGTGATTTTCGGAAGAGGGCTTTATATGGGGCATACGGTTAAAAATAGACCGAAATTCACAAAATTTTGTGGGATGATTTTTGTATATATTAAAATGATCTGTGCAAAGTTTTGAGTCGGTACCGATATTTATACAATATATATAGGGAAAAATCTCTTTTTCAGATGTGGTCCTTGTATGGGAGCTATGACCAGTTCTGGGCCGACCACCATAAAATTTAGTACAGCAATTTATTTGCCTATAAAGAATATTTATGTCAAATTTTAGCCGTTTAACATTATTTATGTTTCTTTTATACGTATTTAAGTGAATTTTGGAAGTGGACTTTATATGGGGTCTATGGTCAAACATGGACCGAATTAAAAAAAATTTCGTTTTGCGATTTCTTTTTGTATAAAATTTATTTTTGCTGAATTTTGTCTTGATATTCCAATTTTATAGGCATTTATTTATCATTAAGCCATATTTCGGGAATATATATATTTGTATGGGGGCTATAAAAAGTCATAGACCGATTCTTACTATTTTCCGCACACTTTCTTCTTTTATAGTACAAACAACGTATACAAAATTTCATGGTATTATCTGCAATAGTTTTCAAAATATTGCAATAAAATGGATGAAAAATATCAAATTTTTATGGAGGTGGTCTCACATATAGGTTCATAACTCTGGTTAACCTAAACCGATTTTGCTGATTTTAAATAGCAAACTTCTCGAAAGCACTTCTGACAGAATTATTGAAGGTTTGGATCCCGAGTATATCTGGGGACTTCAAAAAACTGATTTCAACAGACAGACAGACAGACAGACGGACATGGCTTAATCGACTTCGCTATCTATAAGGATCCAGAATATATATACTTTATAGGGTCGGAAAATTTTTTTGTGGAAATTACACACGGAATGACAAACTTATATATACCCTTCTCACGATGGTGAAGGGTATAATAAGAAATATATTTCGTAAAAATACAAAATTATTTTGTTAATTTTAGAAATATTGCCTCCTGTTTGACGAAATTTTCTAAACTTACGAAAAATATTTTATTGGTATAAGAAAAAGTTCATATTTTTTTTTCGTTTATTTTACAAAATATTTCCAAAATACACGAAAAGTTTCGTAAATTTATGCTAAAAATTGGTAAAATTACAAAATTTTCTAAAAATATTTCATAAAGTAAAAATAAAAAAAAATTTTGTTTATTTTAGAAAAAGTTTCATTAATTTCTCAAGAAATATTTTTTTATTACACGAAATGAATGTCATTATACTTACTAAGCGAAATAAATAAATAAGACTATGTGTACAATATACATCACTCCAACATATAATTGTTGTTCTGAATAAACAAAAATAGAGTTAAAATGTCTTAACATGTGTATAATTACCTATAAAATAATGCAATAAGTCACTCATATTCCATTCAGTTAAAAGTTTGTGTAGCTCATCTTTATCACCATATTTTTCTACAATGTGATTGCTTGTTATTGGTATTGTTTAATTTATAATAGTGTTATTTTCTTCAGTGAAAGAATTCATGTTAAAGCTGTTAGATTATGAGCAGGAAAAATGTACTCATTTCATCCTACGAAATTATAGTTGTAAAATGCATGAAATTTCTAAATTTTACGAAATTTGTCTCAACATTTAATACGAAAGTTTCGTATTTTTCGAGAAATTTTTGTAAAATAAACAAAAAAAACATTAACGAAATTTAATTTGTAAAATTCAAAAAATTTCTAAATTTACAAAATTTTCTACAAGATCTAAACACGAAAATTTTGTATTATAAACGAAATTTTTGTACAATATACACAAATAATTCTACAAAAAAAATTTTATAAATTAACGAATTTTGTAAGTTTACGAAATAAAAAAATTACTAAAATTTCATCTTATATACAAAATGTTAGTAAAATGTACGAAAATAATTTTACGAAAAACAATTTCGTATTTTTATGCATGAAATATTTTAAGTGTACCTACAAATTTTGTGCAGATCGGTCGATAATTGACCATAGCTGCCTTCTTTAACGGCCATAAATCTCTTAAAAATATTGGTATCCAAATAAATTCAACACAAATAAATTTCATATAGTGCATAATTATTCGAAGCTCCCATACAAGACCTCCTCGAAAGTCACTTTTAAATCTATAAATCTTTTAAGTGTTTATATCGAGATAAAATTTAAAACAAACAATATCTAAATGAACAGAAATAATGTCTGAAAAAACTTTTTTTATACATATACTAATTGTAGGGTATTTTATGGTCGGGCTTTACCGACAAAACTTTCTTATTTGTTAATTTTCAGTATGACAGAATATATTTTCACTATTTTTAGTAAATTATCAACCAATAAAAAGTAAATTTTTCAAATTGTCTCCATAGTTGCTGGTAGTCTTTGCAATAATTGTTTTATTTTACTTACATCTTTTAGCGTATTAATTTTCAGAAATTTTACCTATTTTTCCATTTTTTTATTTCATCTCTCATGTATTGTTAAAATTCAGATGGGGATGATAATGTGTTAATATTTAAATTGACAGTTTAGTATCACTTTGGTAAATGGTTCTGTTGGTTGTTCTGGACAACCATCGATGCCTGATTAATAAGAGCTTATATAATTGTACGTACAATATTTTTTAACTCAATGTTAAAACTAGCCTTTAAAAGGCTGTTTTAGAATTTAAAAAAACATAAAAAAACCAGAATCTAAAACATAGATTTCAAGGCTAAAAGGTCAATAAAAAGAACAAACTGGCAAAACTGGTCAGGTGCAATGGTTGTTAATTTGTTGATAATAATGTTTTTTAACTCCCATACGTTAGGTAATTTTACTTTAACTTAAAAAACTAATGTAATCATCTATGACTTGAACTTTTGAACAGTATTTTATGTTCAAATAATCATCTTCTGTAATATAATTACTAAAAACAATAAAAATGTCTTAATTGCTTCGGAAATAGTTCCAATAGTGACAATTTCAAACAAAACAAGTAAGAGTGCTATATTCGACTATGCCGAATGTTATACACCCTTCACCGTTGTTGTGGATGCATAATTATATTATGCATAATTATGTCGATAAACACGCCATCTGTTGATCAAATTATTCTTAACAATATTAAAACACTTTGTTTGATCAACGCCATCTGTTGATGAAATTATTCGTAAAAATTTTAATACACTTACTGCCGTATTCATAAAAAATAAAGTAGGTTTGAAGTGTGCTTTTAGACAAAATGTTCACACAAAATTTGCTTAAAGTACATTTGAAGTCTACTTTAATTTTTTGTGAATAAGGGCATTAGTTTTTTTGATGAAATTTTTAGAGGTTGTCTCGGATTTTTGCTCATATCTCCGTTATTTATAGACGGATTTTGCTGATTTTAAATAGCAAACTTTTCGAAAGCATATCTGACAGAATTATTTGAGATGTGGATCCCGAAGATATCTGGAGACTTCAGAATAGATAGACAGACAGACGGACATGTCTTAATAGACTCCGCTATCTATAAGGATCCGGAATAAATATACTTTATAGGGTCGAAAAATTATATTGTGGAAATTATAAACGGAATGACAAACTTTTATATACCCTTCTCATGAAGGTGAAGGGTATCAATATTGTTAAAGAACTTATTATAAACCAGTTTTTAAGAACGGATATTCATTAAATAGAGCTTTTATAGAAGTAATTCGGATTGTGAGAAACAAATAAGTTTTTTACCTGATTTACCTCCAATCTCCAAAAAAAAATAAGAAATATTGAACTGTATTGCATAAAAACTTTGTTTGGGCCTCACTAAAACAGTTCAAAAATATATTCCCTACACTGTTTTTGTAATTAACTATTCACTATTTGTTATAGACACTGATTTAAACAAATCGCTTTAAGTTAATGTCAAAAATATCAATTAAACGGTCTCTATGCAAAATAAATAATGTGAATCTAAATTCAAATGAGTTTAAAAATTTTAAAGCTCCATTATCCATTAACAGCTGATATGTGGTTGTTTTTGGCAACTATTGGGGTGGAAAAAACATTTTGTTGTTAGTTGACACTTTAATCTGAATGATATTTACGAGTAAAATCTTTTTCCTCCCACTCACCTAATTAAAGGAATTGAATACGCTGACAAGTTATTAAAAAGTATATACATGTTTAATGCAGTACAGTGTCTCAAAACCGCGTTGAAAGATATGAGGTTTTTGCCAATAGAGTTCATCGAAAATTAATATAAAAATTTCCACGAAATTTCAATAATAACACAATTTGTTTGGAAGAAACATAAACAATATTATTTAATAGAGTTTTGAGATAAAGTTAATATTCTAAAGAATTTGCTACACACTGCGTATAATTTTGACATAAGCAACTCTAGCAAAAGTTATATTTACTTTAAGAATATTATTTTAATAGTGCATACATACGAATTACATATGTAGATATGTACATATATACATCCGCAAAAGTACAGACATTTCTACTGAGAGAACAGCAGTAATTCATTCTTATATCTTACCTTTGTTCGTAAGAGTCTATCTGTCTGACTGCATGTATCAGGATGATAAAAAGAATTAGCAGGTATATTTTACATCATTTCATCCTTCATTCACAAACCACAGAGAGACACATCAGGATCTAAAAAATTGTTACAAGATATAAATATCACAATGATCCAAACAAACGTTGCAACGGTATAAAATGGATTTGATGTGTGAATTGAAATTATTTAGAAAGCATATTTTACATATTTACACACTCACTCTAAAAGTGTAATATTTACACTCTAAAGTTTTTATTTTATCTTTACTTCTTTTGTTATTGGTAGTAGTGAAAGTATATATGTATTTGCATTAGGGCCTCCTCATTGGTATGGAGCAAAAGTAAGGTGAGGCTGGTCCGAAGGATAAAATGTTCCTTGATAAGGTTTTTATGATGAAAATATGTTGCGAACATTTCAAATAAAATAAATAGAAAGAATTTTGAAAAGCGGGAAAAACGTTTCGGTAAAATTATATTAATTAAACAAATTAAAAACCTTTAAAGTATACAAATATTTGCAAAACTGCGAATGGTTTTGGATTGACCTTGCATATGACACTAAAATGTCTAAGGATATGTACAGAGTGGCAGCTTGTTGCCGAGCCGAGCTGGTTGACGCTTATTGCGAGAATTGTTCATGCGAGAAACAAGTTTGAATGTTCATAGTGGATGCGAGAATCAGCGCTAATAATTCATCTAAATATTATTTGTGGTTTATGTACATATGTTTGTGTGCATTTTGGTTTGTTGTTCATTGTTGTTTGTGAATTTGAAGTGAAAAGATATGGATTCGTCAGATGATGACTATTTAGCTTCATCTACTGTTTTAAAGAATTTTATCAATAAAACATCATTTGGAAAACATCCAATAATTTATAAACGAAGTGCATTTAGAGAATTTCATCACTTACATATATATAGATTTTGCATGTTGTTGTGCGTTCGAAACTAGCTTATTAAAGAATCTGTGCTGCTTATTATTATTTATTTGCATTTTTTTTTTTTGTTTTTTAATTTTTATTTTCTTTTTAATTTTTATTACTTTTTGAATTTTTTGATTGCATGTTTTATTTAGTTTTTCTTAAATTTTTGTTTCTAATTTTTTTTATGTTTTCAAAACAAGTTGAAATCATAACAACATAACGTAAACAATGTTATCGGCGCTGAAATACGCTTAGAAACTGTTTTCTCGCATTCAATCAGCTTTGCGCTCTGACCATCTCGGCGCCCACTATGACCGCTTCGCACTTGTTTGTACTAATTTGTATAGAACAGTTTTCTAGCATTCTCGCGTCAACCAGCTCGGCTCAGCAACAAGCTGCCACTCTGTACACACCCTAATACCGTGTTCACATATGCACCTTAATTGCGTTAATCGCAATTAACGCCATTATTGAGCTCAATATTCCATATAAAATCTCAATTAATTATTGCGCAATAAGTACGAAATTGTTATAATATTGAGTAAGATTTCGAATGCAACACTGTTCACAACTGTGTTTAGTGAACAAAATTGTATAAAATGGCAAATGTCAACAAAAGAAAACAAAAGAAATCATTGAAAAGTCAATGTGAAGGTAAGTTTGTTTACATAGAAACACAACAACCATTTAGAGTATTTTTTGTATTGTTTTCCAACTGTCAAATGATTATTGAGCAAGCTGAAAATTGCGTATGCCTGAACACTTAAAATAATATTGTCAATTAACCGAATATTGACTTAATTAAGTTTCATATATGAACACGCTATAAAGCTTGCTTTGCGGGAAATACGAAAAAAAACCCATAAAAATCGAAAAAGGTACCTTCTTATCTTTTGATCCATTTTACCAAATGCTGACGCTAGGACTAACATTTTAAAAAATAGTATCTTAGAAAAATTCAGCTTTTATTTTAATTAGCAACATCGACTATCGTATTGGAGTTACCCTAATGTACATATATACGATATTAAAAAAAATAATGCTGCAAAATTTACGAGCATTAGACAGAAAGAAAGAATGAATGAATGAATAAAGGAAGCGAAATGCAAATGGAAGTAAATTGTCGTCCTGTACACAACTGCAACCATACAGTTGCACATAAAAATAAACAACATTTAAGTGAAAAATACTCTTTTTTTTAATCTGTTTTTTCCCTTCTCCTCACACAGAAAAGTAGTTGAATGGAAGTAAAGTGTTTGCGAAAGTGTGAGTATGTGAGTGCTTTTTTATATTTATCAATGTGTTTGTGTAAAAACGGGTTCTAAATAAACTGTATGAAACATGTTGACATATTTTTACTTGGTACTTTCTTATTCATTTACCAGCAAGAAATGTTATTAAAGAAAACATATTTTTCTATTATGATTTAGATTGGGATTAAGAACATAAGCAGAAGTGATGCTATAAGCGTTTTCAACTGCAGTTACATTTTCTAAATGTATAAACTAATGTAAGATAACTTAGGTGCCGCGGTTACTATACTTTGTACTTAGTGTATTTAATGCACTTAACAAAAGTATAAGTTATTCAGGTTTATGTATGTATGTATGTCTTGTAGAATTGTAGAATTAGATATAAACCAAATACTAAAGTAAAAGAAAAAAGAAACGGATGAGAAAAATTGTCAATTTAATCTCCTGGGATATGCGAACGTACGAATGCGTTCCATAAAATTTTATTAAATTAGATATAATTCCATAATTCAGTAATTGTTTCTATTTATCGCCAACTATTTTTTTTTTTTTGTTTACCTACAAATTGTATATGTTGCAGTGTTATACACATATTTAACTACTTAACACGACTTTTAACCCTTCGTCTTTCACATTCGTACAGCATGAGTCTAGCCAGACCCACTCAGTTTTTCATGTACTGAATTCGATAAAAAAGCAATTTTTTCATTAAATATGAATAACATAATATTCATATTTTAACAGCGGAAGTGGTGAAAAGTGTGACGACAGTTTCAATAAAACTTGTACCTTATGCATTAAATAGATGGAGTTACTTGTTAGTATGCTTATTGGTTTCCCCGAATTAATCCAACCTAACCCTGTTTAATAGATATAAATAAATATTAATAGATAAGTGGACAAAAAAATAATTAAAAACTGCAAGAAAAATATAAAAACACAGTATTTGTAATACCAAATATATCTGGGTCTGATCAGACCCATGTCTTACAAATGTGTTGTGTTTAGTAAAATATTCGCATAAGTGTCCTTCTACATCCTTTCCATTTCTTTCTTTTTTAAATGTTTATAGCGAACTAAATTGTAGAAGGCTATCTTTTTAGGTTTCTAACTAAGTGTAAATATATTATATGTAATAACATTTAAAATAGAAAAAGGTCTGGCCAGACACATGTGTAAGACGTAGGGTTAAAGGTATTTTACTTCCAATTCACATCTTACCATCTCAGAACTCATCTTTTCCTAACACTTTATTACTTTAATTTATATTTGTATACTTAATTTTCTTAATATCTACTCTACTACTACGTTTACACTTCTAAAGTAAAATTTAAACAAAAGATGAACTTTAAAGTTTCTTTCTCATTACTAACAAAGCAAACACGTCTAATTAACATAATAAAAGTTTTGTAGGATTTTTATTCTCTACAAGAAAGAAATGTTTGCTTAATACTGAAAATAAGTATTTCAGGAATTTCATAGTCGTAATCCTGGTTGCAACACAGGAAGCATTTTTGCAGTTCAAGTGATTGACAGGCATATAAATGCAGACATACATACACATATTTTTGTATGTATGTGCATATATGTACTATAAGTATTGAAATTCTTAAAGTATTAAATAGAATTATTACGAATTTTAGGAAAGTTTTGCCTTGCAAGATTTTATTTTCTGTTCTAATAAAACAAAGTAAAATCGTTGCAATACATTTTAAACAATGAGTTGCATTAAATTTTGAAATATTTTGATGTTGTAAGGAATATAACTTAATTAAATATGTCACTTTGAAAAATTTTACATTATGAAATTGTATATCTTGTATTTGAAAAAGAACAATTACATATTAATAATTGTTCTTATTGCTAGTTAATTTACCACTATTGTATTATTTTTATTTAAAGGTCTCCTTAATTTCTTATTGAATAAAATTTATTTATCACAAGTTTTTGGTAATTATTTAAGCTTTAGGTCTTTTTTATTAAAAGTTTAAAGTAATATTTCGCTACTCTTTGAGTAGCTTCTTCAGGAAAATTTTTTTATAATTTTATAAATTTCAAAAATTATTTGTCATACGAAAAGAATAAAGGATATGAAGGATATAACAATAAATAAAAATATTTATAACAAGTAGAAAATATTAATAATTATACAATATTTGTAAGTTGTGTTATTTTTTTTTTTTTTTTGTAGTAAATGTCTGTAAATCTGTGCTACATTTTCAGTATCTGCTTTGTACATTAATTATTGTTAATTTTACAATTTTGTTGTGTAATTCTAGTGTATAATTCTTCATAGTCTGTTGAATTCTAGGCATCTTCTTATTGTCAAAAATCATTGATACATTTTTTGTAGAATTGCTTATAAATTTTGGAATGATTCCTGCATTTCTGCAACGAATGAGAAAAGTTATTGATGATCTTAATTTTATAATTTTATCACTTATTGTTTTAAATTTGTTAACAAGTCTCCTAATTTCTCCATTCTTCTTAAGTTTATTGAAATTAATATTTTCTTCTTTCTTCTTTTTCGTGCTCTTTAATTTTATATTTCTTATTATTGTTTATTTAACCTTTTTTTATTACGATTCTGGTAATTATGTTATCTTTAGGTCTTTTTTATAAAAAATTTAAATTAAAATAAAACTTTAATTAAAGTTTTCATATCCTTATTTTTTCCTATGGCAAATAATTTTTTAAATTTACAAAATTATAAAAATTTGTTCCTGAAGAAGCTTTTGACTAGCGAAATATTAATTTAAATTTTTTTATTTTTATTTATTTATTTATATATTTATTGAATTTTTTCATTTCCTGTACAACAAGACTAAGTCTTATATTTATAGTACAGGAATTAGTTACAGAAAAGCCTATTGATAACATCTTACGTGAAAAAGTTATATAAAAAATTTCTGAAACTTATTTGTTGATTTCGTAGAAGATTGTTCCAAAGACGAGCGGCATGTACATAAAAGTGCCATTCAGACACTAGGTATTGATGTCGAGGTATTATAATATTTCGATTTCGAGACGATTGGAAGAAACGTATTTTTTCAAGTATATATTTGGGAGTTTGAGTATTTATTATTTTGTGCAAGTGAAACTCCGTAAAGTTTATTGGAAACAGCAGAAACATGATTAAACCTTCTCAATCCATACACATATCTTATAATGTTGTTAAACAATATATTAAGCTTACTTTTACTACTTGAACCACAGCTTCCAAACAACTCGCACCCATAAATTAGAGAAGGAATCAAATACGTCTTGGCTAGTAAGATTCTTATTCTTATTGGTGTAAAATATTGTGTAGACCAGAGAGCTCGTAACTTTATGTATGTTTGACCAACTGAGTGATCAGTCCATGTCAGATTGCTATTGAAAATTATACCGAGATTTTTCGCTGAATTAACAATTTCAATTTTTTCGCCATTTAAAACAATATCTTCAGAAATGTAACGAATTAAGCTCCTTTTACATATGACAATGCATTTAGATTTGTGTGGAGGTAAATTTTGTTCAAATCCTCATTTAGAGATGATATTCCTGAAGCTATATTTTGAACAGAGCTACTTAGAGTAAGTTGCACGTCATCTGCGTATAAATGAATGTTGCATTTAGAGAGTAGGTTTGGCAAATCGTTTATATATAAAGAAAATAATAATAAAACAATAATAAGATTTATTTATCACACTTATGACACATCGATACTTTTTCTTGCAAATATATAAACTAAATATCCACATAAATTTCCTTAAAGTAAAATTATACTTACAAATTCGTGTAACAGTTTATATACAGAAAACTGTCCGTAAGATTTTTCTATATGAAATTGACCGTGTAAAAGGTTTTCTTCATTGGACCATGGCTAATTATTAATGCAAGTTAATTTCAACAGACAGAACATCGCTTTATCGAGTCGACAAACTTAAAATACAAAACGAAATGAACTTGCGAACTTAAAGCAATTACTCATATCAAACGATATGATTATTAGTAACGCCCTTTTTATCACGGCCTTATCCTTAATTCCTTAATTTTTCATTCATCCCATAAATGCTTTGATAAAACCCTCACATGCTGTAGAATTCGTCAACATTCACGAAAATATGCAAATTAAAACTTTTATGTCAAATAATTCTATGCAACTGAATTTTTTATTATTGTGGTCCCGTATCAGCCAACACGTCCATTTTTTGTTATTGGTAGTTTATTCACTTAATATATGAGTGTACGCTTGTAAATTGTTAAAAAGAATCTAAGTAAAAAAACTGAAATACATTTACAGAATATTGTAAATTCAGAATAAATAATTCCATTAAATGTTCAAAACTCAGAAATGACAATAATACATACATACATGTAGCAAAAATAAAAAATAATAAAAAACTAACAAACAAATGAACGAATGGAGAAAAACTGAATACGGCTAAAATTGAAATGAACGAACAAAAAAAAAAACATGCATTCATGATCATAAACTGTGAATGTACGTACATACTCGTATGTATGTACATATGTATGTATATGTATATATATTTGAAAATTTAATTTATTAGAAACATAAAATTGTTTTTGCCATCAACGAAATAAAAAGGTCATAGAATAAAACACATACACAAGCATTGTAATACCACTACTCTCACACGCCACAAATACCTACACATATACAGTAGTTATACATCCCCACACAATGATGTAACACAAAAACTACTCATATTTTTAGGAAAACACACAGTTTTTTAATTCAACCTAAATATGTACGAGTATGTACAACTACATACATATATGTGGAATTTAAAGGAATGCATTTAATACAACAATTAAAACAATTATATAAAGGGTTCGAATTTTCATCCTTTTGCTACTTAAAATATAAAATTTATAATCGGTTACTAATTTATCGTAGTTATCGACTTTATGTAATACTAATCTGTCAAAAATCGTGTAAAAATCCCAAGCTTAAAAATCGCACATTTTTAATTGTAAAAAAGTCATATCGAGGTTATAAAGGAAAGCAATCAAAAGTCTTAAAATCAGAATTTCAGTCTTTTTGTAAAACATAAAATTAATTGGTTTAAAATCGATTTGTTAAAAAGTTTAGATTACGGATTTGTCCTGATTCGTTTCACACTAAAAAGTTCATAATTATAAACAACTAAATAAACTCATCAAAATTTGTATTTGTTGTTTATAATCTTGTGAAACTGTGCGCTCGGGCAAACTCCCACAACAGTGCGTTTGAAGCTAATTCATATCTTTCATTGGTCCAACATCATTTAGTTCTTTTAAATATCTACAAACATTTTTTGAAATCGCACTGGTTTGGTCTGAAATTAAACTCGCAATGATACTGTCATATTTTAAACCGAAATACATATTGCAATTTGTTGAAATAAATATATTTTAGTAATAAATTACGTTTAACTACGTGAAGTACTTTAAAGCCAGAAAGGTATTAACTATTATTTTGTTTATTTATTTTATGAAAACAAAACTTTTAAATAAGTGCTATTTTTATTTATGAGCACCGTTTAGCAATGGCTTTGTTTAGTTAATGTCAATTTGCATAAAAATCAATATAAAACACTTCAACTATTTGGTAAAAACAAAACAACATTGAATTTTATTTATTACTTTTTAATTGGTGGTTTTTTGGCATATTTAAATTGGTTGTATTCTACGTTAAATTAGATTTGAACAACGAAATTAATAAAGAAAACTATAAATACATTGGGTAGAGGGGGGCACCTTAGAACACTTTTTGCTTTCAAGCCACATAAAAATTTATATTTTTGAATTATTGACGTTTTACATAATTTAACTAATATATATAGAAATAAACTTTAGCTTAAGTCTACAATTAACTTATTTTTAGTTCGATTTATATTTGTTTTTATTTTTTTAATGGATGAAGTCATTGTGTTCAAATGTGCCCCCCATACGGGGCAGCTTCGAACTAGGCTGGGGCAGGTTTGAACGGCAATTTTGTATTATAGCGCTTATGTCCAAAAATAACATAAACAGTTATATTTGTTATATATATTATAAAATCGATTTATTTATTAAGAAAAACATAAACATTAATAATTAAAAAATAAAAAAAAAAAATCAGATCAAAAATAACTTTTATATTATTAAGACGGAAAAGGTCTTGCTATTTCAGGTGACATAACATTTTCCTTTAATGCTGATCATGAGCATTGGATTCATCATTTTCAGAAAATAAGAGAGAATCAACAATGTTTGGTACTTCGGTTGATAAATTAACATGTTCAAAGGTGACTTCTTTTTCTTTGTTCAAACCTGAACTGGCTTGCCATTTCACGGAAATTTATAATAAATATTTTTTTTTACATAAATATCAAATAAATTGACTAAATTTTGTTTGAAATGAATTTTGGACTGGAATAAATTTCTTTCACGAAAGAAAACGATCACTGAATACTTCGTACACTTTTACAAAAAAAATATAAAAAGCTTACAATGACACTGCGTAAACTTGTTCACCCAACTACATTTGGTCGACGACTGAAAAAACTAGCAAAATTTGTTAACGTTGCTAGAAAACAAGGTTGCCGTGTGAAAAACTCGGTTAAGGGTCTGAAAAAATGTTAAACTGAGATTTTATCAACATAGTTCAAAGCTGGTCCGGGTATAAACATGCCCCCCTCTCCCCTACAGCATCTGTTATAAATATGGATTCAAAAATTCGTATTTCCCAAATTAAGATCTCATTATTATTATTAGAGTAAAAATTAACCTTTCAAATCATGAACAAGTTTTTGATGGCTTCACTTCAAAACCATTAGAAATCATGAAACCCACACCGAACTTAGTGGTAGTGAACTGAAATCTATTGTACAATAGTGTTGCCTCTGTTGATCACGTTACTAACCTAAGGGGAATTAATATACTATAGTTGTTAATGTTCATAACTTTGATTTAAATTTAATCTATTAATAAATTCTGAACCTTTCGCTAGGACTAGTTTGTGATATAACTTTTACATTAAAACTCAAAGACTTTATATCCTGGGGTATGTCAAACTCTGATTTTGATAAGTAGACATTTGTGGATTCCAAACAAACATGGGAACTGGATGTAGAAAATTACTCTATTAAAAATTATACCGACATTTTTACATCAAATGAAAAGAGTATATGAGAGCAGTACTAAAGCGATCGAGAGCTGAAGCATTTGCCGTAGTTTGACTACTGAAAACTAAAGAGTTCATCTCGACATATTAAATAGAAAAAAAACCAAATCGTAAAGTAACTGGTAGTATGTAAATCCAAGCGGGACTATCAAAAGATATTAACAACTAAATGTTGGGCTATTAATGATTCAACAGGACTGTCAAACAAATGGAAAAATCAAACTGCAAACGAAACTATTAATTTGTTGCAAATCAAATTTCCCAATCGCATAATTTCAGGAAATTCGGCATGGTTAGGCTGTGTTAAGATAAAGCCAATCAAATCGATTACACATAAAAACCAGTTCGGGATAAACGACATAGACCCGCTATTTTGGCAACATGTTACTGGACATTTTGATAAAGGAATCTGTTTGTGTGATCAAAGTGGACATTTGTCCGATATCAATTTTAATTTATAATAAAATCTTGCCAATACAATAAACATTTTAAGGATTTTCATATAAATTCTTTGTTTTATTTTGTTTTGAAAAACAGAATTTTGAGTTGAAAAATCATTTAGAAATTTAAAGGGACGCAGACTGTATTACAACAACTTTGCACAATTCCAATTCCGTTTAACAGCAATTAACATTAATTTTGTAAGAAGAAAAGCAGCTGTCACTACACAGTGAAATATTGTGCTATATTAAAATTTCAACAAAGTGTCAAACCACCAACATGCCATCATTTATTAAAACGCTTAGTTATGTTTACGTTATTTGGCAATAATTTAAATAGCTTTCCTCTTCACAAATTGGCCACAGATTTTAATTTTCTAGACATTTACTAAATTTCAAAGGATAATTTTGTTTGGTGTAAGAGAACATGGGTTAGACAAATAATCACACTGCATGATTGACGACAAAGAGAAGAATAAGAAGGATAATAATAAAAATTAAATTATAATAAAAATGAAAAATAAATCCTTTTACAGTCAACCCGTTACTTATCACATCACTCTTGTGTGCACATGGACTAACATACCGCATACAATCATAGATACACACACACACACACAAGCATATTCAATTTACAGACGTGTTTACACTCAGACGAATGACATTTTAAATAGAACTGCTCCAGGCGTTTGTCCCAAAAGACCGAAACAGTTGAAAAAAAAGGCTGTCGTAATTTTCACCAAATGATGTTTATCAAATAATTCAATTTTAGCTCGATGTTTATATGGGTTTATTTTATTTTTTTTTTCTCCTTTTTAAGAAAACAAAACATCATCATCACCAACATCAGCATTAAAAACAAGCTCTGAGAACAGACTTCCTGTGTCTGATTTTTATTATGCGATGTTAGGTTCTAACTTCATTTATATATATAGCTACATATGTATGTATGTATGTACATATAAATCTACAATATGTTTGTAGAAGTGCGAGTATTCATTTTTGTGTTTTTAAAACATAAATATTTATACATGAATTTTATAACAAAAGGTTCAAAATTCTAAACCACAATGGATTTGACCAACAACAGCAAGACTAACAAAAAAACCTAAAAATAAAATTGAATTTTTACTCACTCATCTTTTTCTTTACCAATTCATTTTTTACGTTTCTTTTTTTTTCTTTCGTTCTTTTTTCATTTCTCATTTTGTTGTTATTTCTTCTAGGATTTACAACAAAAGGATTGAAATGATGAGTTTTTATTTTATATCTTCTAGTTTATTTATTACTTATGTTTATGTATGTTTATAATTTTTCTCCTTTGTACTTTTATTGCGGTAAAATATAAAATTTATAAATTAAAAATTGGGGTTTTTATATTGTAAACGTAACGTGTAACGTGTATTTATAGCAACCAACATTAAAGTCATGCATGTATGTAGGAAGAATTTCAACTTTTACACACACTTAACACTTAAATCCCTTAACTTTAAGTAGTTTTTCTTAGACGCGCCTACACCCAATAACAAAAACAAAAAAACTAAATGTTAGCTCTAATTCTCAGTTTAAAATTTAATGAGAATACATGCAAATTATGATTATATGTAACTACAGCTTATTGTATAAATATATATATTAAAAATATATGAATTCTTCAATGTCACACTTTATATACAGTGGCTCACATTCAAAGTCGGGCAAGATGATTTTAAATATTTACTTTCAATAAACACTTGTGGACTATATCTATCAGCATTTAAAAAATTTACAGGTTCTTTTCACGGACGAAAGCAAATTCATTTTATTTGGGTCCGAAGGCCGGCGTTATGTGTGGCGCAAACCTAATGAGGAGTTTTGCCCCAAAAATACTAAGAAAACTGCAAAGCACACGGCTTGTCAGTGATGGTGTGGGGTTGAATGGATGCTTTCGGTGTCGGAAATCTTCATTTTATAGAAGGCATAAAAATAAAAACATGTATCTTGATATTGTTAAACAAAGTGCTCATAAATGGCGGATTGCCAATAACATTAAATTTTACCAGAATAATGACCCCAATCACACATCGTTGATAGCGACTAACTGGTTGTTGTATAATTGTCTTAGAGTCCACAAAACACCTGCGCAAAGTCCAGACCTTAACGTAATCGAGCATTTATGGGATGAGCTCGGACGTCGGATGCAAAATAGATTATGTATCAGTAAAAACCAGCTCAGAGCTGCGTTACTGGAAGAATGGAACCAAATAAATCCTGATGTGTGCAAAAAACTATTTGAATTGATTCCAAAAAGAATCCAAGCTTTCAAGAATCAAAGAGGTTCTGCAACAAAATACTAAATATCTTACAAATAATTGAATTTCATGAAACGACCGACTTAATTTTTTTTTTGTTTCTGTTATATTAATGGTAGAATACCATATTTATTTGTTTTTGTGTTTAATAATAAATAATTAATTTCATTTAGAAGAAATCCTAAGCTCTCCTTTTTCAAATAGGTTTTAATATTTTACAAACAGTTTGCTTGACTTTCAATGTGAATCAGTGTATGTATGTACATACATATTTTATGGCTGTGCTGTTTCTGGTTAAAAAAATTGATTTATACCAGCATGCATACTCATTAATATATTATGAATCACAATAATTCATGGTAATATAATCGTATTATATAGTGTGAATCATATTAAATGATTAAATGGTTTAAAGAATGGGTTAAATAACACATTGATAGTTCAGTTCTTCAGAAGCCATTTTCGGTATAAATATGATATTTTCCTGTAAGTGACTAGAACTAAGCGTTCATTACCGATAAAATACCGTTGCCGATATCAAAAATATCCGTTAACGAATTAATAAAAAAAAAAAAAAACATTTCAATCGGTAGACAATTGTGTATCCTTGACGTTACATACATACATACATACATATAAACATGTTTTGTTGGGTTGTTAAAGCATTTTCTTAAGTGCTTCTGTGTGTTTTCTCAAAAGTACTTTATGTTTTTTAAACGTTTGCATTTCATTTATTATTTACAATTCACAGTCTATTTGAATTGTGTAAATTTGGCAAACAAGTATTTAATTTAAATTGAAACAAAGATATTTTCTTGATTGTTTTGTTTTTATTTAATTATTAAGTCAATGGATTTAATCCTTACAGACTATTAAAAAAAGAGTTATTTAATAAACTAATTATTGTATGTTTAATTACTTTTGTTGAAAGACAAAAATTAATTATTTCATATACATTGTTAAATTCACAAAATAATCTTCATAATTAGTACTAACATGTTTGACATACAGTGGCTTCAAATGGCGTGAAAATCGTTGAGGAACATTAAAAGTAATATTATTTACAAGGAACTCGGAGCAGACTTTACCTACCATTAATTATATTGATCATAAATGTTACATTAAGCATAGTCCTTCTACTAGATAGAGTTGGTAATTTAATCAATTCAAGTCTATCGATGTATGATGGAAGGTTAATATCAGGATTCCAAGGTAACCCACGTAGACAAAAGAGTAAAATTTTTTTCTGTACAGACTCTATACGCTGAATATGAATCCCAGATAATAGAGCCATATTCCATTATAAAAGGTGTCCCAACTACAACGCAATGGTGTCAAAGGTGTTCGGTATCCTAGCCTAGAATTAAAGAAATGAATTTGGAGGGCATGTGGTTTCAACAAGACGGCGCCAAAGAAACAATTCAATTGCTGCATCAGTCATTTCCCGGTCGTGTTATTTCGCGTTTTGGAGACCAAAATTGGCCCCCTAGATCGTGCGATTTAACACCTTTAGATTTTTTTCTTTGGGGTTTTTTGAAATCGATGGTTTACGCGAATAAGCCGACGACGACTCAAGCCTTAAAAGAGGAAATTGGACGCTGCATTAATGAAATGCCGCAGCATTTATGCAAAAATGTCATTGAAAATTTCATTAAAAGAACGCGTGTGTGCCAGCAAGGCCGCGGTGGCCATCTGCACGATATCTTGTTCCATACATAACCTCATTCTGTCTACTTTACGATTTTTTTTTTTAAATATCTGTTTTATTATTATTTATTGGGTTCTAGTTGGGACACCCTTTAGTTCTTAGTAACGAAATGTAAAGTTGTTTTGTGACATAGGAATCTTCCAATTTCTTTGCCCATCGCTTTATAAATGCAAATACAAGTCAACATGATGACAGAAATGTAGAAATAACGAAGCTAATATTTAAAATTTTATATTGAAACAAGTGAAACAATTTCATTAATTGTGTAAATCAACTCATACTTATTCAAAGTAAAACATCTACAGTTGGTTTTTTCAGTTCTATGCAGTTCCTCTCCTCTCTTCTTCAACTTAATGAAACCCTAATAGGAAAGTATAATTATACTCTGGCATTTACATATGTATACTCGTATAAGTACATATGTACTTGAAACATTTTAATTTAATACATTTTCTTATTAATGCTCTTTATACTTTATACGTCAAAAAAGATCAACTTTTACCCAAAATTTAAAATATTTAATGAAAACTTAAGAAAATGAAAGAAACGCTCTGAACATTTGCATAAGAAATTGCATTATTTGTCTTACTTGTGCAGTTTATTTTTTCTTTTTTTTTTTAATTTTTTGATATTTTTGTTTATTTGCCATTTTGTAAAAGTCGCGTAAAAAATGTACCATTAAATTGTACAGTAAGACGAACAAAACAGTGACAGTCAAATATTAAAAATGATATTTGTAGCAAAGTTACAAATCGAGTCAGTGTCAGAAACAGTCAAGACTGAAGAACCAAAAGGGAAAAATGTCTGAAAAAACATGAAACCAACATTGACAATAATCGACGATTCCAGTCACGCTTGGTGACAGCAGCAGCAAAAATAAAAGAAAGCAAACAGAGTATGTAGAGTAGTAGCAAAAAAAAAACCAACAAGAAAATTGTAATGGCAACAGTAACAGTATAATAACAACAACAACTGCAATGGTGTCAGTAACAACATTTGTGTATATGTAGTAGCAACATTAGCATATGCTTTGCCACCAACAATACTCGTACGAATTGTTACTGCTGCCGCTGTTCTTGTTGATCCACCAAGGAAAACAACTGAAAAACTATGCAACATTTGTTAAGCATAAAGTTGCTGTCTGCCAAGGCTCGTCTATCTGCCTGCCCGGTTGCGTTTTAACCGCGCCTTCCTGTTCGTTGCCAAGCACCGATGCATAAATATCGCTTAATTTGCGACAAGACCGTCATAACATGAAAATAAGTTACTTTTGTTTCAACAAAAATTTAAATTTATTTCTGAAAATGATATGAATAACGATTAATATTTCAAATACAAATATGCCTGACTATAAATATTTGCTTTTTAGGTATGTAGCTGTTTAAATGATTATCGGAAGAGGACCTTCTAATATTTGTTCTGATATTCATTTGATAGTGCGGTTTATATTAATAGAATTTGTTAATGTTTGAATGGAATTGGTTTTTAAATCTCTGATACTGATGGTGATGATGATAAAAGTTGAAGATTTATATGGTGACATATTCCGATACGAGAAGGAACTTTTGTAGCGCAATGTAAATTGCAACATATTTAATCTGGAGAACATTTGTTTCTTCTTTGGTTTTAAACATGAGTCAAACTTTTTGTTACAATCGGAATGGCATAAATCAACTCGTTTTTTTTTAATATAATTGACAAACACGAACTGTGAAGCTTTTTGGCTTATCTGCAGAAAACACCCAGAGTCTTTGGCGGGAATCGAACCGGCAACCCTCTGACTGATAGTCCGGCACACTATCGCCTAGTCTATCGGGGCACCCGATGTTTTTGTTTTGTTTTAGTCGATTTCTTTATTAAATGATTTAGATATTATAAAGATTTATTAGTATTTCTTAAGTTGTGACGGTTTTGCATTAATTGTGCCATACGAGTAAATGTAAATAAATGCCATACATACATATTATGTATCAGTGTGAGGTTCGTAAGTCGACTCCTTTTAATGACATATTAACTGTTGTTGCGGATATAGTATTATGTTTAACTTCTGTTATATACATACATATATTATTAGGATGACACTAAATGTTGGATGGATGTAAATCAGGTATGTGATGGAAATCGAAAACGGAAACGAGTGAGTTTTAGAAGTTAATTGTTTCGTAATATTTCTGTATTGAAACAGTTTTATCCCACAAAATATAAAGATAATTTGCTATTAAAGCGAATCTTAAAACAAAAATTTTAAAAATTTGATAAGAAATACTTTAAAATGGACTTCAAAAACTCACTCGTTTTCGTTTTCGATTTCCATCACATACCTGAATGTTTTATGATACCATTCGGATTACTGAATGTCGGAATGTTTTATTTCGTACTTCCGTACGAGAATGGCTGAGAATGTTAGAGATTGTAAATACAATCGCAAGCGAATTATTCCATACGAATTGAAGTTGGCTCACTTCGGAAATTTCTACTTCTCAAAGTTACAATATTATTTATTCACAGATCCATCCACTGTCTACATTATAAGTGTAAAAATAGCTTAAGTCACTACTTTTAATTGAAATCTGGGTAAGCTGTTATAGGAAAACTACTATAAGTGTAGAACATATTGAAGTCGTATTTTGCAATTTGTATTTAACTGTAATGTTTGAGTTTTTTGTAAAAAGAAATATAAAAATCTCAGTGATATCTAAAATTTTTATATTTAAGATTTGTTTGTAAGAAAAGTTTATTTAAAGTGACACTTAAATCTTCTTAAATGACAGCACATTTGATTAATTTGGATCACACGATATTCAATCCAGAACATTTCTGTTTTGATAAGAATGCTAGAGATTATGGTTATATGCATCATCATAAGAAATACTTCATACAAATTTAACATATCGCAGCTGTTCAACAAAAGGGTAGTAACTCAAAATTTTCTATTTTTCAGTATAGGCAAAAAACTGTTGATATATAAATCGTAACTCTGAAGATATGAAGAGTGACATAACGATATTTTTTGACGAAAGAGTAGACAAAATAATGAGAGATTTTTACAGTGGGTAGAGTAGATCATTATGTATCGTTTTTTTTTTTTTAATAAAAAGTTAAAATTTCAAAATTTTGAGTTTTATTTCTTAATAAAAAGTTAAAATTTCAAAATTTTGAGTTTTATTTCTTCCATTTAAACATTTACTTTTATTTTATAGAAATAAAATCTTTAAAACTAATATGCGAAATTCTAAGTTTAGGTCTCGTTTTTTGTAAAAAAGTAGAGAAAACATTAATTTTTAAGCATACTTAACAAAGTAAATATAATTCTAGATCCAAGGTTTTTGATCTATTTTACACAATAGCATTTTCAGTATAAATATAAGTAGTCAATGTATTCCTTAACAGCTGGTTCAGTTTTTCACACAATACCCAGCCCTGTATATATTTACCTACACACAAGTTTAACAGGGAAAAACTGCAGCTTTTAAACAATTGAGTTGAATTGAATTCATTTGAAAGCCGCACTCTATGTTCTTTTGAAATATTGCATTTTATTTCGTTAAGCTCATGTTTGTCATGTTGCCTGTGCCACTACATTAAAATTGCAACTTTTTCAACTATTTATTGTAGAAAACAGCACTGAACTTTAAACAATGTGTTCGAGTTTATTACCAACATTTAGCTGCAGAGGCAACAATAAAAATAAGCAAAAAAGCGGGGTGTAACTCCAAACCAAACTAATAAGAAAAATTTTCCAACAAATCCCAGTTTTCAAACTATGTATTAACAAACAAAAAATACATACTGTGCTCTATCGCTGCAATCACAGAGCAATTAAATTTAACAGCTGGTGTTATTATTGTTGTCGGGCAAAAAAAAAGAAGTGAATAAATAAATATATTGTTGCAATATAGAAAATCCCAAGAACATACACATTATTGATATATACATACATATATACATGCGTATGTAAGGAGCATTTAAATTTTAAAACCCACTATTGATTATTGTAAAACATTCTTCCGCACATGTACATACAAATATGTGTACATGTAAATGTAGAGTGATTCATTTAGACCTTTTTTAATATTAAATAAATCAATAAATAGAACTGGCTGTCGGAATATGTATTATTACCCGCAAAATAGAATCTTTAACATTTAGATTTTAGAGACAATTTCATTTACATAAATGCTAACTGCGACTTGCTCTAAATGTACCATTCGGAAGATCTCGCTCATAACGAATTTTAGCCTCACAAAACAGCCAGGTCCGGAACGGGAAATTAGCTGCCCAACAAAATGATATCTCAATGAAGCCATTGTTTATTACTCACATTTCTCATATACGAGTAAGTGAATTATATGGAAATGTTGTTGCGATGTGAACCGTTCCATGATTAATTGTCAAACAATACTGAATATAAATAATAAGATCACAGTGTAGCACCAGTTACATGCAGCGCTGCCAGAAGTAAGATTTTACTTTATTTTTTAAGATTTTCTCCCAAAAAAAAAGATTTTTTGTTTTGTCTAGACGAAGGTTAGGTGCAATTAAAAACAACCTGTTTTGTACTACTTGTTTCCAAAAATAAGATTTTTTCTTCAAAAATTAGCCTTTTTTTGGAAATTAAGATTTTTTGCTGAAAATTTCTGGCAGCCCTGGTTACATGTGATCTGTAAAAATCTTCCTATACATAATTATATACACTGTACCTCCTGCTCTTGGATTGAAATATTTTGTATCGTTATTAATTAAATTAAAATTTCTCAGTAATTTTTTTTTTTGTTTTTTAATGGAAATATTTTTATTTAATTTTTTCTAACTTAAAACACATTCCCAAATGATTTCATATTAAAAACTTATAATTAGTTGCGAATAAATTTCAACATATACCACTCATATACAAATGTATGTATATGTATTAAAAGTAGCTGTACTCAATAATTATAACTTGTAGAACGTTGAAAAAATAAACTTAATTTTACTGGTAAAATGTATATCGATCCAGTGACATCGAACAGCAGCATGAAAATTAATGTATTTCTTCAATAATCCTATACATATTTATTTAAAGGCCTTGTATTAAGTTGGCTTTCTTCTTAATTTCCTGAAATTTTTATTAAGAGGCATTTTCAGCCTTTTTTCTTTGGAGTGCATACCATGGCCATCAGTTCTTCCACATCAATCTCTGCTTTTAAAAATTGTCTTTCATTTGTCACACTTAAACTCAATAAAGGCCTGCTCTTAACTTTGGACTACAATGAGGGCAAAAATATTTTTTATTTTGTTTTTTTGATTCCAAACTGATTGCAATGATTTGGACGAACACACGTTAATCAACTTGTTCCATAGAAAAAAAAGCCGAGAAAATATTTAACAGCAACAACTAGTGCCAAAAAAAAAACAAATTTGTAAAAGAAATCAGAACAATTTTATTGCAACAATTGATAGAGAGAGTGTAAGAGAGAGAAAAAAGAATGTTAAATGGAGTAGAGTAGGGTAGAGTAGAGTAAAGCATACACTTATACAGCTATGAACATTACAATGGAATAAGGTTCGACAACCATAAAGACGAAGGACAACGTTAGTTGGTGGGTCGATCCAACATACAGAAGTAGTAATTAACTGTACTGAAAGGACGACAGTTACATAATTGTGTTGCTGAGTCAACAGGAAAAAAGACGAAAACAATATTGTACGAGTATGGAAATGGTTATATATGTATGTAAGTTCGTTTATGTATGTGGGTTTGAAAAATGCTTTATATGTGTGTGACATACACATTCATGTACATACGTACATTCATATGGGTTAAATATGGGTTATTTTTGTATACGACTATGTGTGATTTTGGTTGTTTAAATTAAAAAAATATGCATATTAGGGTGATAACTGTTTTTAAGCTTAATTTTTATTGCTTGACTTGCTTGCTATTAGCATTTATATTATTACGTTCTTCACAAAGTATACGATAGATATTGTAAGTAGAATTCAATTATGTCCGTGTGGTTGTTATTGATCTTGTAATTAATTTTTGACATTTATTAGATTTTTTATTCAACTATTTACTTCACTATGACAATTACAATCTTAGTTGTATATTCTTTCTACCCTACAGCGATTACCTAGGCGGGGGTATAATTGACACCTTTTACATACTTTGTAATGGGTTACTAAGCTAAAAATGTCATTAAAGGATGTGGTATTTTTATACCCTACACCAACATAGTGGGGAGGGTATATTGGATTTGTGCATATGTTTGTAACGCCCAGAAATATTGGTCCCACACCCACCTTAAAGAATACCGATCGACTCAGAATCACTTTCTGAGTCGATTTAACGATTACCGACCGTCCGTCCGTCTGGCTGGCTGGCTGTCCATGTAAAGCTTGTGCGCAGAGTACAGGTCGCAATTTTGAAGATATTTCGATAAAATTTGGTACGTGATATTTTTTCGGCCCAAGGATGGATAGGATTGAAACTGGTGTAAATCGGTCCATTATTTCACCTGGCCCCCATACAAAAGTCCTCCCGAAATTGGTGTTTACCGATCATAAATGTTTGAATTATGCAAGGAACCAAACAAACTTCATCAAAAATTAGTGGTAAATGAAGCCAAATCATATCTACACATTTTGTGCAGATCGGTCCATAATTACTCGTAGCTCCCATATAAGGCCCACTTCCGCAAATCACTTTAAAGAGCATAACTCTTTTAGAAATGTTGGTATCCAAATAATATTAAACGCAAATATATTCCATATGTATACAAATAACACAATACAGTTTTATTATGATCGGTCCATAATTAGTCGTAGCTCCCATATAAGGCCCACTTCCGAAAATCACTTTAAAGAGCATAACTCTCTCAAAAATGTTGGTATCCAAATAATATTAAACGCAAATATATTCCATATGTATACAAATAACACAATACAGTTTTATTATGATCGGTCCATAATTAGTCGTAGCTCCCATATAAGGCCCACTTCCGAAAATCACTTTAAAGAGCATAACTCTCTCAAAAATGTTGGTATCCAAATAATATTAAACGCAAATATATTCCATATGTATACAAATAACACAATACAGTTTTATTATGATCGGTCCATAATTACTCGTAGGTCCCATATATGGCCCACTTCCGAAAATCACTTTAACGATCATAAATTTCGTTGGTAATCAAATAAAATTTGACACAAATAATATACAGAAATGATGACACCTAATTTTATAATGGGGTGCGTAATTAGTCGAAACTCCCATATAAGAGATAAAGTTTAACATACACAATATTTATATTCACAGAAATCATGACACTAAATTTTTGGATGATCGGTCCACAATAGGCAATATATCCCATATAGCGCACATTTCTGAAAAACTGTTATGTATAAAACTGGGTGTAGGGTATTATATGGTCGGGCTTGACCGCTATATTATTTTGAAACAATTTCCGTTTGAAAGCAAGCAACTAAAGGATAGTAGAAAGTGGAGTTATTCTACTGAGAAAAAGGATCGATATATTCACATTTGTTTTAATATTTTAATAATAAATTTATTAAATTTTCTGTATTTTTTTTCGAGCTATTGCAAATAAATGATGTTTTTAAATTTATTTTAGTATTATCAAAAATACTAATAACTAATAACGAAACATTTTTTAAAATGTATTTAGTTAAATATTGGAAACCCAAATTGAAATTTGTATAAATATATCAATGAAAAATTAACAGCAAATGGCTTAAATAAAACTATAATCTATACCTGATATTTTTAGTATTAGTTGAACCGCACACACTCAGCAAAAAGCAATAATGTATATAACATCACAAAGTTTCCTATTACGATTAGACGCTTGTTGCAAAACCCAACAGTTTTACAAGTAGTCAGTGTATCCCTTATAGATTGTAATTTTCACCAATGACAGATAAATGGGTTGCCTCCAACTTGTATTCTATTTTTGGATAACTTGGTACATACTTGATACATAATGGAACTTTACACGTACCTGTTAAAATGACTTGATTTGTAGCTAGTGAAGTAGCTAGGGAGCTAGTAAAGTAACTAAGTTAATGCAAACGGTAGTAAATTGAATGCGTTGAATACTTTGTACCAGCTATCAATTGTCTGCTACCTTAGAAAGTGGTAGATAATTATGTAACCTGGTCACTACTAAATTGTATGTAATTACTGATTGGAGTTATTCGTTCAGAACTACTGGAATGTTTATATATATACAAACATACTTGCAAATATGCACATACGATATGTATATATATGTATATATGTATATATTTCATCAGGTCGCAAATTATTTCTGCTACAATTTATTGCTAAAATTGTAAACATTCTCCTAGAAAAAACGTTTAACTTTTTTTAATTAAAAAAGTTGTATTTCAAGGATTCTAGATGTTTTTTTTTACAGAAATATTATTTCACTTTACTTTTTGGGGTGGGTGTGTTGAAAAATGTTAAACACTACTAATAAATACATATTTAAAATTTTACTAACTCTCTCACATATACGATGTTGCTAAAATAAAAATATTGGAACAGGAAAACAAAATGTATGTTTAAATGGATGAATGTATAAATATAAGTTTTGTATGTTTTTAGTTTTTGTGGTCAATTTTCTAGCCATAAAAGTCAAGTGAACATTTCTAACAAAAAATAAAATAAAACGAAATAAACAAAAATTCATATTTATCTATGTATAAATTACTACTCACATATAGCTACAAAAATGTATGTATAAATGAAACTACAATACCACTACTAGGACTACGCAGTACTTTTGCAGCAAAATATAAAAAAGAACACATTTTTAACTCAAAAACCTTAAAATATAATTAATGGCTTAGTAAAGTGGTCTTGTAAAACATGCCGCACGTGTTGACCCACAAAAGAACTTTACTACTATTTCGATTCAGTAAAAGTTTTTTGTTAAATAACAAAAATAATAAAACAGAAGTTAAAATATATATTTTTTTTTATTTAATATAATATTTTTGTAAAAGTATTTCATGGTATGAATGTAATGATTATTTAACTTTTAAATAGATTTAGTAAATAAACCAAGTCATTAGCGATATCATATAGATCAACTAAATATGTATTATACTAATAGTAAGGTCAATCTATAAATACAATCCGAATTTACTTGTGCGAAACCAAGTCTACATTTTATGATATAGAATTGATTAATGATCAGGGATACCGACATAACTAAAGACATAATGTTTCCTGTTATGAAGTTCTACTAGCAAAATTCTATACAGTGGCTTTTTTTACAAACAAAATGCAATTCATGATCTTGATACTGAAATTTCAGCATGTTATTTCGTGATGCACTATTCCAATGTTTAGTTAATAGTTAGAAAAAGTAAATAAACTGGCAAACTTCCTTTATATAGCTGTGTTTCGTTTTCATGCCTGAAAACAACAAATTTTACATTTGTACTCTTGCTGTTTACCTTGCACTTTGAAAACACCAAATGCAGTTAACACACATTCTCATCTAACAAATGAAAAAAGTGTAAAGAAATTTACATAAAAGCCATACCACACATACCGAATTTAGCATACGAGTACCTACATCGACAGAGCAACAGAGCAACGTATGGCATTTGGCAACACTAACTAAAACATTTTTATTTTCAATTTAAACGATACCAACTGGTAGGAAAATGACTTTAAAACAATTTGCTACAAGTTTAGCTAAACTTTCAACTCCTTTTCGTTTGTCCCCATTTAAAACTTCAACTGTTTTTCGACCGATAAAATTAAGAGCAACATGGCAAGGAGCACAACAAAAACAATACAAAAACCAAAAGAACTAAAAATAAGGAAGCGATAGAGAAGCGACTTAAAGATCCTCTGGCATTATAAAAGTTTTGTCATGTCTCTTACAAAGTCTATATATGTAGTACATACATATATGCGTGTAAATATTATAGTATTAGTGTGGGAATGTTTGTTACAGCGAGGCGAGGAGACATTCAGACATTCAAACATATAGTACACGTAAATATTGTATGTTTATGAAGTATCAACAGACCAACTAACGAAGTTTGTTTAACATGTTGTTTGAATAGTAGTAGATGTAGTAGTCCTAGAAAACTTTTAAGACTTTGGTAACAGTGGTTAGTTTAATGTTCTTAACTTGACTAAAATGCTAAAACTAAACTAACAAAAACAAAAGAAAATATTTTTGAAAAGTTTTTGCTTTTTCTTTTATCTTGCTTTTTTTTCTAAGGCCTACTAAAACTCTAAGAATATTAAAACCAAAACTATACACACAATTCTATTATACATATCGTATGTACATTCATTATTGATTAAATTTGAACCATATTGTTTTGCGGATTAAATTGTTTTTTTTATAACAGTCAAGTTTAAAAGCTTAAACTAACCCAATATACGCACATCCAACTCTTCCTATATTAGAGATTTAACAAATTAAATTCCTGCATTTATTTAAACCAAGAGCAACCAAACAACTTCAACTTGCTTACAAACCCATAGACATTCAATACTGATTTAGACGAGTAGTCATGGTATACAACACAAGCCCAATACATACGAGTATGTATGTACATATGTATGCATGTTCATTGTCACTAATATCGTCAAAGACAACATCATTTCATCATCAACATTATCGTCAGTGAGAAGCAATAATACGTTTTTTAATGGATTAATTTCCTTTATACTCAATCAAAAAAACTGTAAGAAAAAAATACTTCTCTTAGAAACTCCCATTTCACAAGAACACAAAACCTAAACTTACTTATTTTAAATGAAACGAAAATCCTTAAAAGCTTAAAACCATTGTTGCTACTCATACAACGAACGCATCCTAAGTTATCAATGAGCAGCAGAAGTAAAAATAAAAATAAATAAATAAAAAATACTCGCATATAAAATTAAAAAAAAAATAAAAAATGGCAGAAATAAACTAAGGAAAAGAGGTTGTGGTTGGCAGGGAAACAAAAAAAAAAAAAAAAAACAAATACTGATATCTATTGCGGAGCGACGGTACTAGTTAGACGATTTAAACACTATATAAAATACATACTACAATAGACTAAACAACAAATAAACTGACTGACTCAATGATTTTTTCTTCCTATAAATAGCAGATTTTCTATACAAAATAAAATCAAATAAACCCACACATCTATGAAAATATCAGTATGTACATACTCGCTCATGTCTAAGTATGTTTGTATCTAAATATGTACATATGTATTGAAATACTATAAAATAAACGATATCGTCAAACAATTTAAAGTTTATTTCTATAGCATCATTTAACCGTAAGCATTCTCCATATACATACACACATCCATATATAATATACGAGTACATACCCTGCAGGAAATGTCAGTAGTGAAACTGTACTGATTTACTATTGACATAGTCACCAGTACTACTGACTTAGGTGGCGCAAAAGTAATCTTCCTATCAGAAAATGCTATAAATTTTGCGAGGCCCCTAATGTCAGTTCTGTTTTGACATTTGTGTAGTAAACACATGCGAAATACACGTTAATAAACAATGTTACGCTACACTGCTCCAGAACGCGGAATATTGCTGACTATTTGTTGGACCAATAATCGGTCGGTGACAGCCAAAAAATATCGGAAGTTTACTTTTGCGCCACCTTATATATCCCTGACAATGCTAATTACTATAGACATTTAACATGTGCGTGTCATTGAAAATCCAATACTGACATAGGTAATATTGACAAGGTAGTTCTTTTGGGACCACATTGTCTACACTTTTGTGAAATAGAAAATAAAAATGCATTTTCTGCAAATTTTTGGAGTTTTATTAAAAAATAAAATACTAAAAAATATCTAATTGAAAATAAATTTGAAAACACCCAGAGTCTTTGGCGGGAATCGAACCCGCAGCCCTCTGAACGATAGATACACTATCGCATAGTCTATCGGGGCTCACAATTGGAAAAAAAATAATTGTATAATAATAACCATTGTGACAATGCTGTTGACAATGTCGTCAAACCGTTACCAAAATATTAGACAAATATTAAACCTTGTCCCCAGGTTTCCTTCAAGGTACATATATTCGTATACAGAGTTCACTTACTCACAAACTTACAGACAAATAAAATTTATTGTATAAACAACAACAATAATACAATAAAAATGAAAAACAAAACCAAAGCAATTTTTTAGTTGTATAAATAAGTACATATGTATGTATGAACATTAGACCCGCCTGCCTAATTTTATTCTTTAACAGCTAAAATTAATAGCTTTAAAATTTAAATCAAATAGAATAACTAGAGCCCGTGTCGGAAATCTGATAGCAACAATTGTTTTTGTGTTAATATATCCAATTAATTTGGGCACAACATTTCGATTCAACTGCGCTGCAAACTTACTTGAAATCGCTAAAATGTTTTTACTGCCAGTAAATATATATAGTGACACTTTTATTTGATAATAGCCCGAAATTGTTCAAGTGACAGAAGCAATTATGCCCATATCGGTTCAAAATTTTACTGGCACTCTTTTCTTTTATATGAATATCCGAAGTTATAGTTAAAGGGTTGCTTGCCAAACTATTGGCATTCCATCATTTCGCCGCAACATTCATTTGTTATAACAGTTCAAAATCAGCATCCACACATAATCTTCTTGTGGATCTTAAACTTTGTTGTATTTTTTTACCTCTCATTGTTAGAAAAACCCGGATTTTGCTTTATTGTGATATCTTCTTTGTATGTTCATGTTCATGTTTTTTTTTTTTTTTTTTTTTTTTAAACTCAGGCAATTAATATGCCTATATATAATTGCGTTACTTTCTTTAGAAAGGGGATAGATAGATTAAAGAAGTAAAGGTGTTGAAAGTAGAAGAAAGCTTTATATCACAATTCTGCAATTGCGCATTATGTTTGTTTTTAGTGCAGTATTGCAGCGCCTCTGGTGG
Organism: Bellardia pandia; assembly: GCA_916048285.2. Classification (NCBI taxonomy): domain Eukaryota; kingdom Metazoa; phylum Arthropoda; class Insecta; order Diptera; family Calliphoridae; genus Bellardia; species Bellardia pandia. Next base: position 70,827,131 of record OU696533.1, read on the forward strand.
TGAGTAGGTGCATTATTTTTTAAAGTTTGATTTTATAGCCTTTCTTTAATCATTTTACTTCGGTGATAGATAGAAAATTAATAATTATCAGAAACTGATGTTGTTTGAGTGGCAGCGGCTGGGAATCGAACCCGGGCTACAATACCAACTCATGCTTAATGATCAAATGCGCTAACCAATTAAAATACAGCACCCATGTTAATTTTAACATGTAACATATTTGCTCACCTTTGTTTACGATATGTGCTTAAAGTTTGCTCAGCAAGAGAGGGGTTTTAAAAAAGACTTTGTAGTGTGAACGGATATTATGTGATCAATGCTTTAGTAGGTTTTGCTATTTTTCATTCGACTTTAAGGCTTTATAGCTCTGAAAACTAGAATTTATTTCAAATGTTAAATTATTATTGAAAGGGCAATATTTTCAAAGAACAGCATTCAAAGCAAATTTACATTCTAAGGGCACGCCTAATGCACATATACATACATATAAGGATGAGTTTATATTTATATGAATTTGGCTTTGCAATCAAATTGATTATAGTTTAAACAGTTTTCTACACATATGAATACATACATACGTTCTACTCACTATTTCTATATTAAAGCTAAGAATTAAACAAAGAAAAATCATTGTTCAAATGAAAACGAATGACTTTAATAAAAAAAAAAAGTAGTTGAAAAAAAACTTAATTCAAAGAGAAAATAGTTTCCCAAAATGCTCTTGTGCAAAATATGTTTTCATATTATTTTCAATTACTTGCAGAACATACTCGTACACTGCTTCTGGTAAAATAAAATATGAATTATACAAATTATAATCTAGTTTTAAATACAACAGATTAGTCAATATACATGTTTTTACACACAAAATATCCATAATTTCTATTTATTTTAGGTTTATTTTGGTTGAATTTCATCTCAATAATGACATTAAAAAAATTCCATATTTCAATTATAATCAAGAATTTATATTTGTCCCATATATTTTTGCAGCACGCAACATAGAGCGATTTACTTTATTGAACACACAATAAATCAAGTTCAAAAAAGCCCTAGGAAATTGATTTTCGCTTTTCGAAACATCAAAATTGACTCTTCTGTATACTGCGTTGCTATCTTGAAAGTAGAGCTTGTATGGATATATGTAGCCAATTATGGACCAACTTTCACAAAAGACAATGTGCAAAATTTCATGATATTATCTGCATTATATTTAAAAAAAAATAGCAAAAAATATCTGAAAATATCGAGGTTGTCTGAAACTTTGGTCTATAATTCAAATCCTGCTTTACCGATTTTCCCCATTTTCAATATCAAACATTTCGGTGCATCAAAGAATGGTTGGTAAAAATTTCATTGTTCTATGTCTTTTCTTTCGAATCTTTAGCGTGCCTTTAACAGGCGGACGGACAGATCGGCTAGATAGTCTTAGAATGACAAACTTAATACACCCCCATATTTTAGATGGTGGGTATAATAGGGTATGTCCGTCTATTGAAGGCACGATAGGGCATTGAAAAAACATAGAACAATAACATTTTTACCAAACATTATTATATCCACCAAAATGTTTGCTGTTTTAAAATGGGCACAATATATTTTGTAACATCTATGTTATAGACCAATGTTTCAGACAACCCTGATTTTTTTGCAATTTTCTTTAAACATAATGCAGATTATTAATAAAATTTTGCACACTTTATTTTTATTATAGAAGGATAAGTCCTGCTGAAAATGGTAAGAAAAGGTCCACGTCTTCTGATAGCCCTATACAAATGTCTCCGCAATATGGCTTTATGGTACATAAATGTCTACAGAAAAGCAGTATTCATTCAAAAGAATTCTCAAAGTTATGTTTTGTATGGATTGTTCCATTTTTTGACATAATTTCCAATAATGTCCACTTCCAAAAATCACTTGAATGCGCACAAATCAAGTTGAAATTTAACACAAATAATCCATATATACAAAAGCTTGAACTTAATTTCATGATGATATATGTACATATAAAAATAAATCGTCGTACACAATTTAATGCTGTAGAGTTTATAATAAGTCATAGCTATCATAGTTCTGAGGAATGTCCATAATTGACCATGGACTTCTATACATTCCATGTGGAATTACTGGAATATGCATCAAGTTCTTGTAAATGTTGTTATTGAGATGAAATTTAAAGTTTAAATTTTAAACACAATACATATACGGGATCCGCAAAATAAAGTCACCATTTTTATTATTATTATTAGTTTTAAGTATTCATATACATATCACACTACTTGTATTTGGTGGTGAGCAGGCGCGGATCCAACCAATGGTTTTGGAGTGGGGGGTGGGGAAATTTTACAAATTTTGTTTAAATATAAACATTTTTTGTATTGAAACCTTAATTTAGATATGTCCTACTATTAACCTCTTAAATTAAGTTTAAATTATTAAAAACCAAAATTATCTCAACAAATTAACATTTGTATACAGTTTTTATTTAAAAGTTTAAAGAAATAAATGTTAATATTTAATATACTTAAACTAATATGTATTAAAAAACAAAAAATCCATAGTTTAAAATTCTTTAAAAATTCTACTTAAAAAAATTAACATAAATATTTTTAATTTAAAATTTGTTCTTAAAGGTTTAATAGTAATGTACAACATATTGTAGTTTTAAAGAAGCATTTTATGGTTTCCTTTAGCTGGAAATTTTACAATAACTTTATTAGGGCATATTTCTTCTTCGTGATGAATATTAATCATTGTTAACCCGTTAAGTCTTTCTTCCGACATTGTTGATCTTAAATATGTTTTTATGCGGCGAAGTGTTGAAAATGACCTTTCTGGTGTAGTGTTACTAGCTGGCATTGTGATAAATATTTTTAGTATTTTGTGGTGATTCAAAACAAATTTTTAATTTGGTTTTGGGGGGGATATCCTTCCCCCTCCGTGGATCCGCGCCTGGTGGTGGGTATACCTACATATGGTCTAATCCGAAAAATTTTAAACCAAAGGCAGAAATTTAAAGTTGCCCAAAATCCAAATGTTTGTTAATGGAATAATAGGATACATATTCAAGCTTAAGGTTTTAAGGTTTGTTTGTTCTTGGTAGAGGCTAACCTAAACGTACTGCTTGCTTGCTTTTATTCTTGTAAAAAAAGGGTATTTTCCATGGTCAAAAAAGTGGGCAAAACATTCGTTTCAGTATTTAGCGTTTAGCAAAACTTTAATTTGTTTAATTTTCTTTTATTTAAGATAAAAATCATATTTGTAAGTTATCTAATATATATTAACAATTTGAACTAAAAATGGGTACACTGTGTGTAACGTCCGTAACGGAAAATAGGTTTTTTTTTAAATTTAACGGAATGAATTTTAATAATTTTGTTTTCCAAACTAGCTTTATAAACAGAGTTTTTTATGCACTTTAATCTGATGAAAAAAAAAGAAATGCCTTTATCACACTTTTGTTTAAAAAATATGAATGACAAAGTGTGTAACATCCGTAACGGCATGAAAATACCCAAAAATTTTATTTTAATATTATGAGGTAGAAGTAAGTGTTTATAATGGATTTTCACCTGCTGAATCTGGGCCGAGAATCCGAAAAACTTCACCTTAAAGTAACAAAAAGTGCAACTTAAATTGAGTTCATATTCTTCTGAAACCTAAAATAATTTCTGAAAATCAATAATTAGTAATTAATAACCATGTTGTAAACCGCAACCCCCATGTCCCCACCAAATTTTTGGTGGTACGCCCATGCATGCAATGTTTACGTACTGGATTTTCCGTTAGAAATCTTTAAAAAATTCTTGCTTTGATCTCAAAATTTTCCAAACTTTATTTCAATTATAATCGCGCGTGGTGACATATATATTCGTATTAATTAAATTGAGTTCAAATGCAGACAGAGCAAAAAATTTGTTAAGCGAAAAGTTTGGCAACTAGTAAAAGCTCAAAATCTCATCTTCAAAAACGTTCGAGATTTTCGCAAATTAGCAAAAAAAAATATAAATGGCGTTTTTCTAATTTACGTTGGTAAAAATTATGTAAAAAAAAATATCAAAACATGGATAAATGTAAAAAATATTCCAGCTCTTAAATCATATTATTATGTTTCGGGCTTTTCCAATGACAATACTATAAAAGTAGCTCAAACAGCTGGGTATATTAAGCATAAGATACAATGTTAAACAGTTAAATAAACAAATAAATAAATGAATATAAGCTAATATAACAGTAATGAAATATTCTATAATTTTTTTGTAACTAATAAATTAATAATTACAAGGTTAAAAAGATTTTTAAATACATGAATGTTTTTTCTATACACAATTTGGTTTAATGGAAAAAGTGTAACGTCCGTAAAAGACAAAAATTGAGATTTTTGTTTAACGGGACTACTTAGCCTTCTTTTCTAAGCTGGATTGATATGATCATATATTCCACTAAATATTCCACTTTTGTACATATTTGGAGTTTTTTTTATTTAATATGCAAAATTAGCTAAAAAATGTGCAAATGCACATAAGCCTCAAAATCGACTTCCATTTTTTGTAACGTCCGTAACGGAACTTTAGAATAGCATAACTTTTTTTCAAAAACATTTTGCAAGAAATTTCATAAAAATATTCCAATGCGAACGCCAACTGTGTCAATTTTAACAAGCAAATTTGCGTGCGAATGTAACGTCCGTAACGCAAGATTAGCCTATATATAAGATTCGGCACAGTCGTTTACATTCTTACTTGTTCGAACCAAGTGGACACATAATTTTTAACGTCAGACGGGCGGACATTATGATCTATTTGTTTTTTAAGTTTACGCTTTATTATCCTGTCAGTGTTGCCGTGAAAATGATGAAGAAGATTTTAGCTCATTACATTGTAATGAAGAAGTTTTGCTCAGAAGTAGTCGTAAACACAGGTTATATGGAAAACATTAGGATTTTCCAAAAATGAATTTTGTAACTCAGAAACTTTACTATCTTAGATACGTACGAATATACGAGTATAATAAAATATTTCTTTAAATAACTTATTTCCTATTCTAAATATTAATAATATTAAACATTTTATCAGAAATTACTTGAATCAAACAAATACATATTACTACAGAGACAACAGAAATATAAATAAAACAACATAAACTGTATTACAAAAAAAAAAAAACGCACAAAAAAATCAGTGTTAATTGCCAAGATTAGTTGTTGTGCAACTACTGCTATTGCCCTGTTGTTGCTTTTATCAGTTTTATAGAAATTAAAAAAACAAAACAAATTCACAAAAGTCTCTTATACAAAACTAAAAAATATCCATATGGAATTTTTATGCAACCTGACAATACGGATTTGTATGTACAGACAGAAATTTACAAAATAAATTCGTAAAAATAGAAAAAAATGAATGAATGAATAAATAAATAAAGCAAGAATGCACGAGTACACATACAGGAAAAGCTAGAGTGTCGTTGTTGTTTATATTTTTAAGCCTGTTGGCGGCTGGATCAGAAACTTTACTCTTGACTGCATTAAATTTTCCAGCTCATGAGGATTACAGGTTCAAATACATGTGTGCGTGTGTGTGTGTGTGTGTGGCAGCAACTACTGTTGTTCATAAATACACTCATGGAAAAAAATCCATCAGCAAAATTTGCTGTTGACAAATTGACAAATAAATACTTTAAGGGTTTTGAGGTGTCTCGTTTTATTAACTATGTAATTGTTATTGTTGTTGTTGGTTGATGTTGGAAAATATAAATGGAATTTAGTTTATTCATATTTTTCTCATTGTGCTGCTTGGTTTGTGTAGCAACTTTTTAAAACGCATTTAATTACATTGACAAACATTTCAACAACAGATTTTTATTTTTTTTTTGTTGTTCAATTGGTTGATCAACCTGTGTTAGCTTTACTAATATGTACTTGCATACTTATGTATGTATAAGTTTTTGGTTATAGCGCTTTATCTCCTCTTTTAGTAATAATATTGGGCAATTTTGCAGATGCTCTTTATTAGAACTATTTATGTGCTAATAGACTAAAACTATTAATAAGCTAAAATTTCCAAATATTTTACACTGAGTGTAATAATTTGATAGAAGTCGATGTTTTGTTTTTTGTAAACTATTTATTTTATATAAATTATAATTGCTGCCAATGGTCATTTGTACCGGCTGTATGAAATGAAATTTTCGAAACAAAAAAATCACACATAACTTGGACATACAATCGCGTTTGCATTTGACCCCAAGAAAAACTCACATTTTTTCAATATCGCACATTTAATTACATACATATTCAGCGGTCAATATCTAAAAGGCTTTACCAAGTGGGGCTATTAAAGGCCTTCCGAGACATTATTTTAATTTGAAATTCACTTTGTAACTTGTCCTTTCTTGAGGATTCATCCTGCTACAGGATCCGATATTTAAAGCCTTGCAGGTGAATAGATTGTGTTCCGGAATGACAATAAGTGTATAAATATATCCTCTGACTACTAAATAAGGCCTTTTAGAAGGTCACTTTTCTCATTCCTTTCATCGGTGGGCATAAGTATGTATGAATGTAAATATTAACTATTAAACCAAATTATAATAATAATAATAATAATTAAAAAATCTGAATAAATTGTTGTTTAAAATGAAAATAATTAAATTTTAAGCCATTCATAAGCGGTTCCTATAAAAAAAATAAAAAATGGCAGCATTTATCTGAAAAATTTATAGATCCATAATTATGGAACAATGAAATCAGAACAGTCTGCTTTAAAAAATCAAAAGTAAAATACAAAATTGCTAAATCTTTAACGTTGTTAAATAATACAAATATGCCAACCAGTTCAAAAAAAGACATTTTGTTATTTAACTTATAAAGAGTTTTATTATTACATTTTCAAATATATACTCGTATAGTTGCAATCTTTTAATTAATGTTTATGTTAATTAATTCACACTACAATTAAATGATTTTGAAATTAGTTACATAACCTGAATCATATAATTAATTTTTATATTTTTAATATATGGTGAATTTCACGTCAAGTGACCCAAATTTAAAAATCGATGTCTTCCGATGAAATTTGCACCAAGGTTAGTACTATTGGATAGTAGGCCAGACACAAATTTTTAGCTCTATCAGTCCAGAAGTGCCGGAGTTAGAGGGGGTCAAAGTTGGGAATTTTGGTCAATTTTGGTCATACAGGGTTTTTTTTAGATGAGTGTAACTTTTCATCTATTGGTCCTAGCAAAAATTGTCCAAAGGACTTTAGATAGCTATTTTTTCAGTCATTTCAAAAATAGTTTTTTTTAATAATAATTATTTTTTTTATTTGAACTGTTAATTTTAAATCTTTGATATTTCTTTATTTAGGCTCGAGTTCATTAAATTTAATTTACATTAAATTATTTTTACTGAAGGTAGGAATTGTTACATAAAAATTATTATTAAATTTTATTGATAATTTTTCTTGTTGGTTGAATTTACATATGTTTCGAGAAACACGACTTTCTCTCTCTTAATTAAAAATTTTTTTTTTTAATTTTTAAAAAAAAATTTTTAATTTTTAATTTTTTTTTAAAAATATTTTTTTTTTAATTTTTTTTAAATTTGGGCCCTTTTTTTCTCAAAAGAAAGCTTATAAAATTTACTTTAAGGCCTTTATAATCGCTTAATGGGACGCGAAAAAAATTATTTTTTAACTCAAGAATAGGATTTTTTCAATATTTGGTACATATCTTAAAATCCGTATCTGTTTTTATTTATTAATAATTCTGTTTAGATTAGCATTGAGATACAAATTTCTAACAAAAACAAAAAAAAAAAAATCCATGTAAACGAATTCCCAAATTTCAAAGCGATGAGGCACAAGTTAATTGTATCCGGTTTGATTAAAATTCTGAGTTGCGGAAGTGCTATAATAACCCGCCAAGCACTTCTTAAAATTCTACAAACCAATTTTAATGCAAAAAAAAGTTTTTAAACTTCTTCTTATTAGACTGTACATTTATATATATACATATTAGGGCGGGCGAAATTTTTTGTCGATTAGAGCCGCCCCCTAGGATGATTCTATGGACAATTCTAAGCAACTTTGGTGAAGGAACCATGGGTCTATCTCGATTTTCGAGTCTCCCACTTTTCAAAAAAGGCAACATCGTGCGAAGACAAATGCTTCAAATGACTTTCGGTACTCGTTGATGTTGTTGCGGTTTGCGATGTAGACGGCAATGCATTTGGATCCATTGTACACTTTTACTAAAAGAATTAAAAAATAACTGAAATTACCGAAAAATTTTTCTCGGAAAATAGACGAAAAATATTACAAATATGCATGAAACGCCCTCTGGTGGTGTTCATAGGTAAAAAAAAAGATCAAAAATGAATTTCTCGACCCCAAAAACCCCCAATATACACAAAAAAAAGATAATATAACGATGAATAAAAAATCGAATTTCGAATCAAAATGATGTTATAGGGAAAAAAATCATTTTTTGAAAAGTGCGAGACTCGAAAATCGAGATAGACCCATGGTTCCTTCACCAAAGTTGCTTAGAATTGTCCATAGAATCATCCTAGGGACGGCTCTAATCGATTTTTTCGGCTCCATACAAATTGACCCGGCCTGATACATATATACTCGTGTGTACATACAGTCAAACGACCCTCACTATAACGAATTCCTCGATTTAACGAATTTTTTCAAATCCCCTACAACACTTCATAAGATTTAATACAAAATAAACCTCTCTATTACGAATACATTTGTCAATAGCCTAGTTATAACGAAATTTCATTCACTGCAGACTAACGAAATATAAAGAATTATTTACCTCTATTTAACGAATTTTGTCAACTTACACCCTTTGCATAACGATTTCCATCAATTAATCGAAATTATATGAAACAGATACACACAAAATTATTGTGTTTGCAACGACAACGTCTTCAGCAAACCTGCATTCGTAGTCGACAGCTGCATGCATTAGATTAACGGCTGAAATATTTGAAAAAAAATTTATATTAAAACTAAAAAATACAGTGTTTTCCTTCAAATATGTTTTTTTTTTATTTATTAGCGGAAATCGTTCGCTATAACATGGTCAGCAGTGATAATTAATATACAAAATGTTTTATTCCTCGTTATAACGAATAAAAGTGCAACTTCACCTCGATATAATGAACCTCATTGTAACGAATTATTCGATATATAGTTTTTTTCTAATCCTCTTAAGATTTGTTATACCAAGGTTGAACTGTATATATGTATATAAATATTACTATAACAGTTCGATTAAAATTCCCCATTTCTTATTTATTCTACAACTTATCTATTTAAATTATGACTAGAGTACATGACAAAAATGTTTACTCCCTCAAATCCAAACTAACCTCAACGTAAATCTTGTCTTTGAAAAAAAAATCCAAGAAAAGATTTCTATTCGAAACAGCAACCAAAAAAAATCAACTTCCCTATCAACTTTAGTCATTGAAGTAAAAGCTACATACTCGTACATACATATTAAGAGGTTATAAAAAAGAAAACTTAATATGACATTCGTGTTTTTTCTCCCTCAATTTCTTTTAAGATTATCCTTCACTTTCATGAAAATAACGAAATCTCTTCCCCATAGCAAAAGTTTTCCCATTAAACTGTCGTTGAATTTTTATAAAGAAGCATAAAGTGAAATAAAGACAATAAATATAGTTGCAAAAGAGATTTAAAGAGAATATATATGCAGGGTTGCCCATTAAATAACGGTAATAAATTCAGGTTAAATATTGGGAATTAACTGAAAACGTATTGTATTTTTTTTTAGTTTAATCAATTAAATATTCAGTTACAAGTTACTAATATAAAATAAATTTCTTTTTCTATTTGCAGGATTATCCCACACAAATAGATTTTACCCAACCCATGTCGATGGCTCATATGCAACCTGTCTCGCAAGCCTCTATGATAAGCGGTACAATATTGACGGCTCAGCCAATGGGCAACGGTGGCACGGGCACTTTAAGGCGTGGCATACTGAAAGGTGTTTCACAAGTGCCACAGCCTGATGTTACACATCATACAACAACCAATATGGGAGGAGTACAATTATTGCACGATGTACATCCTCTGAATATATCATCTACCTCGTCAACTTTAACGACTACATCCAGTTTGGGCAATGGAAGTCTCATGTCAGTGCCAACATCGACACCCAAACAGCCACAAAGTATATTAAAGGATCCCAATCGCAGTAAGCATCAACATCAGCAGCCACCGACACTGATAAATACTGGTTTGATGGGCATGTCAGGGCCGCCTGGCAGTTTGCAAGTTCTAAATATACCAAACTCGGCCGGCATAAGTAATAACTTGCTAATGACCGCCAGTGCAGCATACGATCCCACAAATCCTCATAGTCTGACAACCTTCAATGGCTCCGGTGCTGCAGTAGCTTTTACTGATGCCGATGGCCACCTCGTATAGCTGTAGGATGCCTCACAAGGGGCTCTGTTAACGGTAATTACGGAAACATCGCAGCCAGCAAACTACTGAAATGAGGCATCCAGCTAATAAATGAAAACAACAAAAACAATACATGTATGAATGTTTTGAAACTATTCATTAAGGATATATAGATACAGACATACATACATACATATAGGTACATACATACAAAGACATATATATTATTATTAGGTGTACAACAACAAGAACAGCAACAATAACAACAAATAAGAAAAGCAAGCACTACTCTTAGAGAAATTGCAAAGAATTTAGCAGTACAAGCGGACCTACCAACAACCAGCACTCAGGTACCTTTGTACTCAACTCAATCTACTCAGCATTAAATACTTACTAGTACCCGTAGTACAGTCTGCTGGTACAATTGCAAGCAAAATAATAGCAGTGCTGCAGCATCAATAAACTGTACAATATTCTGCCAAAAAAAATAAACAAAAACAAAAAAAAAACAAGATGTATTAAATATATAAAGACATGTACTGATTTATAGTCAAATTTAATAAATTTTTTAGTACTAATTTTATGTAATTATTAAGATTGACCTTTATTTTTGTGCCCACAACTGTATCATTAATACAATACGAATTAATTAAACTAATCTAATTTAATGTATGTAATTATAAGTCAAGTTTTGTGTTTCAATTTCAATTCAACTTTTCATTTCAAATCAATTCTACCATTTATGGCAGCTAATCAATACTAAAGAAAATTCATTGTATGAAACGAAACTTAATTTTATTTAGTTAGATATTATAAGAATATAAAAGATAAAAAAAAAAAAAACAACAACAAAGAAACAAATACTGACTCATTAATACTCCAAAAAAAAATAAGAAACACACATACTAGTTTCACAACGAATAATTTTATTAAATAATTAAGTTTCTTTTTAATATTATTTTGTAATTTATAATTAAATTAATTTCTCAGCTCAATAAAATCATTTAGTTTTAGCAAATACGAAACCAAAAATAAATTTAAACAAACAAAACAAAAAACAATTTAAGAATATGGCAAAGCCAATATAGAAATACACACGAAGAACAAATAATAGAATATTTATGAATTAAAACCCACCACTCGTATTTTCTTATTTCTCAAAAATTAAACAAAAAAAAAATAATAACAAATTCTAAACTATTCACGAATTAAATGAATTTAATTTGAAACTCTTCCCACTGCTTGTGTGTCTTCCAAAGAATGTTCTTAATTAAATTTCTAAAATGAAAGTGGTACAGGCTTAAAATTTTTATTTAACTCCTTTATTTATCCTTAAACAAAATTAAACAAAATCATACTTATGACTCATGATAATGACGATCAATGATTATCCTGACAATGATGATGATGATGATGAAGACTTGTGTTAATTGTTAAATTATGATCTTCAGATGCATAATTGTTATAAGTTTTGTATGAAATCGTGTTTAATTTTATTTAGATTTTTGTATTTTTGTTACCCAGAGTATGAATGAATGATAAAAATAAACAAATAAAAATAGTTACAAATACAATTTCAATAATTATTTTGTGTATTAACTTGTAATAATTATGTGTAAAGAAACAAACCTTTATATCTTCCAATAAATAGTTTTAAAATTGTTTTTAATCATTAAACATACCTTGTTTTATTTATAATAATATATACCCCTTCTAAATAATGGTCCGATTATAAGGAAATATCGTCCAAAAAGCTGAAAACTCGCTAGAGTTTCTATGGAAAACGCTATTGTTAACTGTAATAAAATATAAATAAAATTCATATTTCCACTTCCTTATAGAAGTCAGTAAATTTATATTGTGATACAATTCACATTAATATACTCGTACATATACTTAACCCGTATAACATTTTTTGTCGATTTAGCTTTTTCTCCCTCTATCTGTTTAACCCTTAAGCAAACACCAAATTGTGTGCACATAAGCAAACCCCAGGGCCTAGCTGGAACTTTTTATAATTTGTATGGCTTTAAATTTAAAATCTTCAATTTCATTATCAATTTCAAACTCATTTCCAATATCAGAAGTATTGTCTTCATTTCCATCAACCTCATTCTGAATTTCGTTTTCTATATTATTGGCAATTGCCTCTGCCAATCTGTCATAATTAGGGTAAGATTTTGAAACTGTTTCAAAGATTTTGTCTACTTCAGTACTCATTGTAACACTATTAACACTTGTTAACTGGCAACACAACAATAAAAAAAAAACTAATTTTTGAAACATTGATTCTGCTTTTTATCGGTTTAATCTCTTTCTCTTTTGTTTTGATTTTATTTGCTGCATTTTCTACATAGTAGGGCCTGGCTGAGCCCTGGTGTTCTCTTAAGGGTTAAAAAATGTTTACGTTCAAAATTTAAACCAAAGAGATCGGCCAGCAATAAAAACATATCTTTTGAAGTAAAGATAGTCACATATGTATATTTTATTGTAAATTCTCGTATCTATAAATACTCTGATTATAAATTTATATTTTCTACATTGTTTTAAATTATGGACCAATTTATTAGGATATGCTTCAGAAGCTTTAAATTTATGTTAGAAAACTTACAAAACTTTTCTAAGCCACTGTGCTTCACTGAAAGTAGGATACAAAGTTGGAAAAACTATTAATTCCGTGTCTATTCGGTAATTAATACCGTATCTGCTGCCTACTTTATTCCGTACAATTGTCGATTCGACAGAGCCTAGTTGTGATGTGAAAATGTCTTGTTCAAATTCTTGGTATTGGTGTACCCATCTTCGGTTTGTATTTAAATAACGATGTTGGCATAAGAGTTGATGATAAAGTGACAACATGGGGCGCTGTTATTATTATCATTAGTTGTTAATACTTTTCGTTTTGTTTTTGATTTAATACAAAATAAATTGTACACCATACTATAAGAAACATATAAAAGGAAAGTCTTTAATAAATATTATATTGAAATTACTACTAAATCCTGTATGTTTCTAGTAGCGTCAAGTCTATGATAACTGGACCATTCAGCTCTTGAGGATTCCACAGCCAGGACAGTGCTACATTTTAGTGTTTTTTTACTTGCACTACCTTCCATATTTAATTAACATTTGTTTTTAAGCACAAAAACTTAGTAATTACTAGCTTTTTGAACCCGGCGCACAGTGCTTTGTCCCCATATAGTGAATCGGCCAAATTAGAGAAGTTATCGTAGACGAATGAAATTTGGTGTGCTGGTTCAAAATATGTCAATTAAAAAAAATTCGATGTTTCGGAAAAATCAGTGCAAGGACATGACTACCTCCCATACATCCTTAAATTTAAAACTTTAATTTTAGTTATAATTGCAAATAGAATAAATCGAAAGTTGGTAACTGTCTGTTAAAATATGTCTTTTAGCTTAGTGCTTAATTTTGTTTCATTCGGTCCAAGGACATGACTACCTCCTATATACAATTTTCCTCAAAACTAAACTTTAACTACATTAGTGATGAGAATGCACTAAAAACTTCTAACAACTTATAAAACTATATTTTTAAGTTCTGTGAGAAATTTCACTTCAGTCGATACAAGGACATGACCATCTCCGATATATCCTTTTTCTCAAAAACTAAATTTTAGCTACATTTTTGATCAAAATGCAAATAATTTAAAAAGACGACTGTAAAAGCAATATGCAATATGCATTCAAAACAGTGTATCCAGCAGTGGAGTGCAGAAAGCCCATATTTATAATTACACGGTGCTACAAAGTTTCCTTTTTTGCAAGCACTTTCAAAGTGATCTAAAGTATGTTAAAGGCCTAAAAGAGTGTATTACAAAATTGATTTTAAAAGTTTCAATATACCTCCAAATTCCCGAGTTATAGACCAAAGAAATTTTTTCGAGGCTGCTACTTTTAAACATTTATAACTTTTTTATTTATTAACCGATTTTTGAAATTCAAACAGTTTTGGTAATTGTTATTTTTAAATATATATACATATACTCTCATACAATATTAGCACAAATATGAATAGATTTTTTCAATTTATTTATTTATTTATTTATTTCCAATTCTATACACAAGACTTAGGCCCATTATTACAACTTGGTAATAGTTAAAGGTATGATGTTATCTGACAGATATGAAGTATTTGGTTATTATAAGTCTACTTTAATCTAAAACCGACCGATAAGCTAAAGGGAAGATCATCTTGCCTTTAATTTTATAGTGAGGTTTATGTATTTGAAGTTGCCATATGTTCTGAAAAATTGACAACTTCATGAAAAATAAATTAATTTTAATTTTGTTTTGCCAATAAATACTTTAATAAACAAAAATGGAAAGCCGACGTTTGATTTATATTTTTTCACGCACAAATGTTTTCACAAACACAAACAATTTAATGTTTATTGTCAGTAATTTGTCAAAAGTAATCGGTTTTTAACTGGTATTGCCATATTTTAGAAAAAAATTATTTTATTTTACAAGGAAGTTGTAATAACGAAAAATTTTAAAGGTCACTTTATTCCTCACTTTAATTAAAGTTACCTTTTACTATTAAGAACATTAGAGGCAAGTTGTAATAATGGCCCTTAAAGTCTCTTATTGCAGTACAGAACATTGTTTTAGCAGAAAAATTAAAAAGAAAAAAAATTATAATTCTTAAAGATAAAGTGTTTAAACTAATTAATTTATAAATTTATAAAAGAAAACAAAAAAGAAAAAAAAAAAAAGTGGTTAGTTAACAAATTAACATGTAAAAAAAATTAATAATGCATTTTTTAAATCTCAGTGCGTTACTTATTATTTGTATGTTGTGCGGGAGTAGATTCCAAAGCCGCTTTCGCTTTCCTCTATTAGAACTCAATAGGGTTAAGCGGTTATAGAGATGTTGTGGTTGTTGGGTATACACGATTTTGTGCATGAACAGGAGTACTCTTGGTTTGAGTATGGCATCAAACTGAATACCATATAGTTTTGCCGTAAAAGGCGAAACAGAATCAAACCTTTTCACGCCATATACATAGCGCACAATACTTTTGTAAACTGAGTTTAGTTTTCCTGTACTTGCGGTATCGCATTTGGCAAATAATTCGCATCCATACATCAGAACTGGCAATAAATAGGTTTTTGCAAGAAGTACTCTTATTTTGACAGGTGTGCAATACTGCGTTTGCCAGAGAGTTCTAAGCATGGAATACGTACAGCCACATGCATAATTAATATGATTGCTCCATGTCAGGTTTTTATTAAAAATAATTCCAAGATTTTTTGCTGAGTTTACCCTTTCTATACGTGTGTCATTAAGAAAAATATCCGGTATATGATCACTTATAGTAGTCCGTTTTTGGATTAGAAGATATTTAGACTTTTTTGGATTGATACTAAAGCCATTAGCAGTAGCCCATTTATAAATATGTTTTAACTCGGTATTTAGAGTTAAGACACACTGTTCAATTGAGACCTGCGGTACACCTCTCATAACAGGTAGTAAATTTGATTTATCGTTACCACTTTGAACATACTGATGCCTGTTGGTAAGATATGTAAATACTAGTTGTGTAGCGGCTGTAGAAAACATAAACATGTGCTGTAGTTTATAACATAGGACGTTATGATCGACTGTATCGAAAGCTTTCGAATGGTCTAAAAGTACTAAAATATTGGTTTTTCGTTCATCTATCTCACTTCTTATATCTTTCGCAACATCTACAAAAGCAGTTATGCAACTGTGTTTTTGCCGAAACCCAGATTGTTTATCATTAAGCAAATTATGATCATTTACGAAATTAGATATCTGACTTTGTATTATCCTCTCAAATATTTTGGGCATAAAGGGTAAAATAGCGATTGGCCTATATTCTGATTTAGTTTTAGGTATTGGTATAATTTTAGATTTTTTCCAATTTGAGGGAAAATGACTAGTGGTAATTATATTGTTGAATATATGTGTAACATAGGGCAATATTATTGGAAGAATTATTTTAAAGAATCTTGGGTGAATTTCGTCGACGCCAACTGCATTTGATTTTATTGACCTACAGTTCCTTATAACATCGAACTGATCTACGCAATCGAAAGAGAAGTTATAATGAGGTTCACGATTGTTATGGCTATGATTGTAAAAACTAATATCAGCTTCTACAAAAGGAATATTCAAAAATTTTTCATTAAGAACATCTGGAACAATAAAAACAGGGTCATCATTTCTAGATTTATCAACACCGATTTCTTTTACAATATCCCAGGTTTTTTTTGATAACAGAGCCGAGGAGAATTTTTCAGTGTAAAATTTAGATTTTTCCTGCTTAATTATTTTGTGTACTGTTTTTCTTGCTGAACAATATTCAACGTGTAGATCGTTTGTTTTAAACCGTTTCCAACGAGAAAAAGCTAAGCCTCTTTGCTTAATAGCTTGCTTAATATATGGTGAAAACCATGGTCTATTTTTTTGACCCACTATTTTGGTTTTTATTGGAACAGATTTATCAAACAAACATAATATATTACGTTCAAGAAAGGCTAGTTGATCCTCTGGTGAAGCCATAAAATAGATTGCATTCCAATTAATTCTGAGTAATTCTAGTTCCAGTGTGGTGTAATTAATATTTTCGAAATCACGAAAAGTTATTGAATAGGGTGGTACTTGCAATTGAAAATTATAGGTCATGAACAATAAATCGTGTTTCGAAAAACACGAGGCAGACAGTTGGTCGTAAAATAGAACATTCCTGTTATTACCAACAAAGAATAGATCTATTAGAGTGCTATTGGACGAGGTAAAGTGAGTAGGTATGGTTACGTTAGTTGGAACAAGTCCTAATGGTGCCAAGATGTCAGTCAAAAGGTTTGAATTGAAATCAGCCACAAGGACAACGTCATTGTATAAAGCTGTGAAGTTCTCCAAAATTGAAAAAAACGGTTCCATTGGTATATTATTATTAGGCCTGTACAAACTTCCAACCAGTAATTTTCTTCTATCAGATATGATTTCTATTAAGACGTATTCCACCAAGCAATTATTACTTTCACCATCATCATTACTATAAGATGTGCTTTTAATATTGTAAGCTATGTCTTTTCTAATATAAATAGCCACTCCACCACCGCGCCACTTAGAGAAATTGAAAGATCAGTGATACTTGTATGAAACCATGTTTCTGAAACGCATACAATATTCATGTTGGAAAATTTTTAATTTTTTTTTAACTTTTAAAATTTCTACGAGACTTTTTTACGAATTTAGTTTAAAGACAACAAATATATTGAAGACAGTATTTTTCTGAGTAAAATGAGAGGTTATCTGTTGAAATCGCAATTAGCATGATTTAATAAAATAACTTTAATCTAATAAAACTTAACGAATTTTATATTTGTATCACCAATTTTTACATGATTTTTTTTAAATGTTTTATAATCATATTTTTGATCTTTGTAAAACTAAAAAATATAGATGTTTTAAAAAAATAAAAAATTTAAAATTTTTGGTTAAAAAACTTAAAATTTTTTTACTAATGGTTAGATTTGTTAACAAAGTCTATAAATGAAAAATAAAAAATAAAAAATCGCCTACCTTTTGTTTATATATTTTTAAAATTTTTTTAAAGTTTTGAAAAATTTAGGGTTTCCGCCAAAAAAAGAAAAAAAGTCTTTAAATTTTTGGTAAGTTTTTGTCACTATTTAATAAAAATTATATACTACATCAAAATCTGATTCATTTTTTATAGTAATAAAAACTATTTTTTTTTTTAAATTTTGACAGTATCATAAACTTCTTTACATATTCTATTTAAGCCCTTTAAATTTTAAAATGTACGATAATCACAAATAAAAAATTACTTACTCTTAAAAAACAAATTTTTTTCTCTATCAAACTTTTACATTTTGGTAATTCAAAATAAAAAATCGCACAAACAACTTTTCCATAAAAAATATTTACCAAAAAAAAAAAATTACTTTTGTTTTTTTGTACCTATAGTAATAAACAAAACTGTTAAGTGTCAAAGCAATACAATAAAAAATGAAATTTTGACAATTTTTTTTGTAACACAGCAAGAATTGTTTTTCCGTTCAACAGTTTTACCTCAAAAGTTTTCTGACTTTAGCGCCCTCTACTGTTAACAAAAAGAAGAGATCGTAAATTCTACTTACGAATCTATTAAGGTACTTTGCTAGCTTTCCAAAAATTTATATTACTTAAATATTCTAAGCACTTTATTTTATTTTAATTTTGCATTGTGCGGCGTTGCCCGTATTTGACAATATAAAATGTCAAAAAATGTTGTTCTATCAAACACTCTCGTGTGATCAAAGCTTTAAATATTTACCGAACTGTATATTTAAGTTTGCAAATCGTAGATTGCCAATCAGATTCTTTGACAATTTACAAACATACATTTGAAATTTTAATAGCTTGATAATGCTTCAATCTAAACTTCTTACGTCTTTTGATCATAATGTGTAAGATCCTAATTGTTGCTAAAAATTTTTGTTAATAAAAGAATCGATATTCAAGATTAAATTAAAAGATGTCCCGATTAAGATGGGTTGCATGTATTTACAGTAAGACTATCTCTTACATAAATATGACAAACATCAGAATAAATATGCTTGTTTAAGAAACAAAGGTACCAATTTTACCGGTTTTTACCCATTTTATCCCTTCCTGGTCTAAGTCTTGAAAAGTAATATAGCCAATTGATGCTTCCAAGCATAGATCTATCTACGTTCCGAATTTCATTAAAATCCGTTCACCGATTTAGGCGTAATTGCGGAACAAACAAATTTACAAAGCCATTTACATATAATACGAATATACATACGAATGTACATATGTATATCGATTTGTTTAACATACAATGTAGGCCATCAGGCGATTTTTGGTTGTGGCAAAACTTAATCTTTCATACAATATTGTAAAAAAAATATGTAAAATTGTCATAGGTATTTTACAAAACATTTATGTATGTATTCGTTTAACTGTTAATTGATTTCATTGAATTTATTTTGTTCATTTTAATTTTTTTTTTCAATGATAACTCAATAATAATAAATACCATGGGAACTGGACTTTAATTCACTAAGGGATGATGGTACAACGCACGCTGGCTTAAATTTAATTTCATCGGCCAAAAGTCTAACTTTTTGTTGTCACTGATTTCCAAAATTGTTATGACATTCAGTAGCAAACATATTAAAACTAAGTTAGCCAAAAAATGAGGTCATAATATTGGCAATTTTGGCCGCGGTATGCTGTTAAAAACAAATATTTTACGTTATTTTAAACAAAAAATTTATTTTTGTAAATTTGATCAGAAGAAAATTATCATTTCTCCCAAACAATTATCGATAATGGGATGAAATATTTTATAATATTGGTTGGATAGTAGACTTTAACCCTTTCGACACCAACTTTTTATCTGTATCCCTAAAAAGTTTGTTTTACTTTTAATCATTTTGTAGTCATTTAAGGAGTGTCTGGCCAAAATTTCAAGTCGCCACGCCCATTCGTGTGGGCGGTAGAGAAAGTTGCTTGTGCGCAACGTTGGGCAATTGTGGTATATAACAAAAATTTTGTTTTGTAATTATAGCCGTATTAAGTTTTTTTGAATTATTTTAAAAGTTAAGTATGAAAGGACAAAAAACAATTCTCATATTATTACAGCAAAGATTTAAGAAATTTGGACATTGGAGTTCCTGTTTTGTATAATCTGCAGCGACCTTTTTCGCCAAATACTACCCAATGATCAACTTTATCACACCGCTTTGCATCTGGAGTGTTCGGTTGGAACCTATACTTTTTAGTGCTTTGCGAGGGAGAGATACTCGAGGGAGAGATACTTTCGGAAGATGTCGGATTACTTGTTTCCAAATTCGATGGTCGACCTCTTTACCTTTGAATGGAATCTTCAGAAACGGAACTATACTGCAACAGTGCATTAGCAATTTCCAGTTGAAATTGTATTAATGGAATATGTTTCTGGTTGGGCTGAAGTAGACGAAGATGTTTTCTATAAAGCAACCAGGCATTTGTAATGGATGTTTCTAGGCACCAATAGAAGATTCTTATGTACCATTTTCTTGAGCGGTGGTTAACCTTGTACAGCTCCATGAGCACATCACTATATCGTAAGAATGTTCCCGTTATACCTGTTACCGTTATATGTGTTATTTAATGTCTTCTACAGTTACAAAATTTTGGTCAAATTGAAATTTCAGCGTAATAGAACTTTTGAAACTCAAAAGAATTTAAAAAATATTTACTACTAGCAGAAAGCTGAAAAAGTCCTCTTTAAGCCTATATTTATATATTTTTAACCTGTCTGGACCCGCCTGTAGAACACTTTTTCCATTTGAATGAAATTATTCAAATTATTTTACCTGTTTATAAGACTCAAATATGTGTATATCGTCACCTAAAATGTCCAAAGACGTAACCCTCATTATCATAATTTTACAGGAGAAGCAAAAAACGTTATAAAATGAAAACGGTTTAATTGAAAATCGGGTATTTTAGGTGACGATATACCTCCTCATTTAAGTTGTGTTAGGTATTTCATATTATATATATACAACTAATTCTGTTTTTACGTGGTCTTTTTCACAAATTTAGGAGAATTCCCTTTTAGTGCATACAACCAAATAAACTTGTCATACATACATTTTTTACATTACTTTTAAGCTATGCTTGTGTAAACACGCATTGTATATGTATGTGATTTAGTATTATAAACCTGAATAGGTGCTCCTAAAGAATCCCTGTTTTTCACTAATTCCAATAGGTTTTATAGATAAGGAACCATTCACCTATTTTGCATACGTAGAATGTCTTTTTTTATACGATGTTTCCTGGAACCAATTACCAAGTAAAAACAGAATTAGGTGTAATTCTAAACATTTTTAGAATTTTTGATATTTCTTTTTATTTATTTTTATGGAGGTTGTCTCACATTTTGGTCCATAACTCTGATTGGCCTAAACCGATTTTGCTGATTTTCAATACCAAATAAGAAATATTTTTCTGGAAATTTCGTGTAGTTAAGTTGTATAGTTTGGACATGAGAGTGTTGTACACAGACGGACAGACAGACAGACGGACATGACTAAGTCGACTTAGAATTTCATAAGGAGCAAGAAAATATATACTTTGTTGGGTCTCAGATGAATTTAAAAAAAGTTTCACACGGAATGACAAACGTAATATACCCTCATTTACCACTCTTGGCGGTGGAGGGTATAAACATACTTCTCGGACAGAAGTCATGCATTTTTCAGTTAATAATATTTTTTTAATTATAATTTTGCATTTTTTTACTTTTATTTTAGTGTTTAATGTTTTTTTTTTAATTTTTGTTCCCACACAATAAAACACGACACCAATTATGTCATCGACAAAATAAAAGGCAACACCAACGTCAATTCATGCTACAGAATACCAACATATTGTGATTGATAAATAATAACAAAAGATTCAAAATAGTGTTGTGTTGCGTCGACGACCCGAAACAGAATAAGGGTGATTTTAAATAAGATCCTTTTATGATAATAATTACTATACATACGAGTATTCATAAAATTTCACATAGGAAAACATGTAAGAGCGAAAAAACGAGCAATAACGACGATCATTTACGAATGCTGGAAGACGAAAGAATAAAATATTCGGGTTGAATGCGATGCATATGATTTAAAGACTTCTTAGGGCCATTATTACAAATTGCCTCTAATGTTCTTAATAGTAAAAGGTAACTTTAATTAAAGTGAGGAATAAAGTGACCTTTAAAATTTTTCGTTATTATAACTTCCTTGTAAAAAAAATAATTTTTTTTCTAAAATATGGCAATACCAGTGAAAACCCGATTACTTTTGACAAATTGCTGACAAGAAACAGTAAATTGTTTGTGTTTGTGAAAACATTTGTTTGTGAAAAAAATATAAATCAAACGTCTGCTTTACAATTTTGTTTATCAAATTATTTATTGGCAAAACAAAATTAAAATTAATTTATTTTTCATGAAGTTGACATTTTTCCAGAACATATGGCAACTTCAAATACATAAACCTCACTATAAAATTTAAAGGCAAGATTATCTTTCCTTAAGCTTATCTATCGGTTTTAGATTAAAGTGAACTTATAATAACCAAATACTTCTTATCTGTCCGATAACATCATACCTTTAACTATTGTTAAGTTGTAATAATAATGGGCCTTAAAGTGATAAAGTGCTTTTCAGCAAATGTAAATGGCACTAGCGTAAATTATAGTATTGACATATGTAGTGTAGGAATAATTAATTTTTATAAAAACTATTTTCATAAATTTCATATCGAATCCAACCCTTTAAAGATATATTAGTAGGATTGGAAATTGGATTGCTTCATAGAACAGGGATACTGTCAATGGTTGATAGACCTCAAAACTAATTTGTTAGCATGATTTGCATTTGCAAGTATGACTAATACTGCATATTACTATGTTCACTTATAAACCGATTCAATTAAAATATATCTATCGACAGTAAACAATTACGTATAGTTTGTATATGTGTAGAAGTGTTGTGTATTAAAAAACAAAAAAAATCCATTTTTGACATTCGATACATTGACCCTTTTGCACTTGTTTTATACACCTGACTGTGCAAGTCACGGATAATAAATTGAACAAATTATGTCCCTGCCAACGAAACGATTAATTAACATCATTAATCAATAGAATGTGTTTAACGTACTATAAATTTTAAGCTTTTTTTTTTGTTTATAAGTGGCGTAAAGAATATGGCCAATTAAATAAAATAAAAGATAATCAACAACGTTTTCAAATCATAGCTGATTTGTATAAGAATAGATAAATCATATATAACATCAGCCTCTATAGTGTTCATTCAATATAAAGAGAAACAAATACAATAATATCTTTAAACTTCCCTAGTTAACAGCTATTATTTAACAAATAGTCAATTTGTATTAGCCAACGAAGACTGGGTGAAAACAGCTGGACCTGGGAAGTCTGCTCCTGTTTTCATGTTTGCCAGCCACCTAAAGTACATTTATATCTGTATCTGTGTTGGAGCATTGTTAAATTGACACTAGAACATAAAGTAAACTTCTACTATTACTCTGACTGATATTTACTTGTGTTTATGCCCGTATTTGTATTTCTATTTCTATTTGCAGTTGTTGTTAGACTCTGGTAGTGTTGCCAGCAGCTGGCTAAAAAAAGCTAAATGGGCTTTAAAATAAAGTCATAAAAAGTTGTATCGCTTAAAAAAAAACTAAAAAAGGCCAACACAATTTTAATTCGAATATTCAGTTTTTTTTTTCAAATAAAAAGGAAAGTAACATGAAGTAAATAAATTAAAAGTTACTTCAAGTAGAAAATAAGTAACATATATTTTCATGTACATGTGTATGAAAGTTAAATATACCTACATATATGAATTCAAGTGTATGTGTTTTAATGGGTTGGCTCTTATTTTATTATTTAATGTCTATAATTTATTGACTTATTATAAAATTGTAACACAATGATTTCTTCATAAATATTGTTACTTTTTAAACGCATCTTTAAAAAGAATTTAAATAGAACATTTTAAAGATGTCTAACAAAGTTTTTCGTTTAACTAATTTAACAATTTTCAATCAGTTGCTGACACGGAATTTTGTCATACTTTAGCTTAAAAGTTTTAATTTATTAGTTTTAGATGCCAAAGAATGAAACTGAAATCGGAACTAGGAGATTATCGTTTTAAAGAACATCGAATATTTAATAATTCATTTAACATTTTAACTTTAACTCGATTTATTTTCACAATTTTTATATGTAGTCTAAATAGCCTTTAAATCTCTGCAATTAATGGAATGTGCTACTAAAAAGCTAAAAAAAACTAAATTTAGCAACTCGGTAAATGGATTTTCTTGCAGAGCTCTAATACCTCCACCCAAAAGTCAGCTGTTGATTCTATGTTCAATCATGGTTATTTCAGCGGTATAGCTAAATTTTATATTATATTTATACTGATGTTTGTGACGCCCATAAATATTAGTCCAACACCCACCATAAAATATACCGACCGACCTGAGTCGATTTAACGGCTGGCTGTCCTTGTAAACCTTGTGCGCAAAGTAAAGGGCACAATTTTTAAGATATTTCGAAATAATTTGGTACATGATATTTTTCAGCCCAAATGTCCTCCCGTAATGTGACTCTATCGGTCAAATTTCCACACAAATAAGCGTAATCATGCCTAGAAAGTTTGTGCAGATCGGTCGATAATTGACGATAGTTCCCATACTTTAACTACCACAAATGTCTTAACATTTTGCTATCCAAATAAAATTCAGCATAAATAAGTTTCATATATACATAAAATCATAACACTAAATTTTATAACGATCGGTTCATAATTAGTCGAAGCTCCCATATAACAACCCCTTTCGAAAATCCCATTTTATATGTATAAATCTTTTAAAAGTGTTTTTGTCGAGATAAATAAAATAAATAAACCACGTCACAAATGGTTCTGTTGGTTGTTTTTAACAACTATTGATGCCTGCTTAATAAGAGCTAATTTAATTTTACGTAAAATATTTCCTAACTAAAAATAAAAAATTACCTTTAAAAGGCTGTTTTAAAAATTAAAAAAGTTTTTTAAAAAAAAAAGAAGCTAAAACATAAATGGCTAAACTGGCAGCACTGTAATCTGGTAGCGATAAGTATCAACGTACCGTAAACTTAAATACTCCATACACTGATAAGTTACAAATTAGTTTTTATGTAAATATTTACCATTCATTTGTTCATTCATTTGCTCTCAGCCTCACTACTATGTACATCGTTTAATCGTTCACTCAGGAATAAATTGCCCGCTGGACCATGTCGTTGTTCGTTTCGTTTCGTTGTTGTTTTATTATTTTTTTAAGACAAATTAAAATTCAAATAATTCTTGATAAGAATTGTTAAAAACTCCACTAATACTACTACTACAACGACAACACAAATTACTACTTCTGATGTACTGAAGTGTGTAGGACGTTGATTCTGGCAGTCTGTGTTATCAAACAAAAAATACAATTTCTAATGTCCAAGTAAACAAAAAATAGGAAACAAAGCGTAAAAGATTTATGTTCTAGTTGAAGCCTCAAAATACAACAACAAACAACTATATATAACAACATAAGCAAAAAATCTCATATACATATCGTACTGTGAACACAAAAACAGCAAAAATAATAAAACACAAACAAATAACTTTTGATACTTCTTAACTATAAAGCTCCAAAATGTTTGAAAAAATAACGAAACAAATTAATGCGTGCAACGCAATTTTCTTCTAACAATGACAACAAAAGGAAGCAACAACAAGCAGAATAAAATACAAAGAAAATACGAAAATAAAACAGTAACAACAACATAAAATAACACGTTAAAATTCAAAATAGACGCATTCAACATGCCGTAACGCACACACACTCATCCATACACGACATACACATAACAAACATCTCACGAAAAACGGCGAAATACAAAATTTGAATGTTTTCAAAACTTTAACACTAATTGGTTTGTAACAAGGACTTTAAACGCTCAAGCACCTAAAACAAGTGAAATTGATCTCCATGCAGAGAGAAAATCTTACACAAATAAACGAATGAACAAATATGAATGAAATATATAACGTCAAAGTCGACTGTGTGAAGGCCTCCTCTATTGATCAAAACTTTATTATATGTAAATGGTTGTTATTTCTTGAAAAGCGCATAAGTTTAAATTTTTATTAGTTTGATTCCATTAAGTTTTAACTGCACCACAAAAAGAAATTGTTGAGATCAGATTGGAGATATATATGATTGTCTGCATACATTAGAATGTTGCAAAAATTTAAAACAAATAAAAGGTCATTGACGAACAGGGAGAACAGAATTGGACCAAGGTGGCTGCCTTGAGGAACACCAGAAGTAATCAAAATATTTATGGAGTATTTGTTATTAAAATGTATAAATTGAGTTCTATACAAAAGATAAGATTTTATTTAGCTTAGATTGCGAGATATACAACCAAGAAAATCCAGTCTAATAAAATAAAGGATATTCTTTACTTACCACAAGTGGTGAAAAAGTTTATATATGGTGAATTTCATATTTTTGAAATGATTGAAGAAATAGCTATCTAAAGTCCTTCGGACAATTTTTTCTAGGACCAATAGGTGATAAGTTACACTCATTTAAAAAAAAAACCCTGTATGACCAAAATTGACCAAAATTTCCAACTTTGACCCCCTTTAACTCCGGCACTTCTGGAGTGATACAGCTGAAAATTCGTGTCTGGCCTACTATCCAATAGTACTAACATTAGTGCAAATTTCATCCAAATCGGAAGACATCGATTTTTAAAATTGGGTCACTTGACGTGAAATTCACCATATACATACGTTTGCCATTATGTGTACAACATTGACAATATTCATCTGCGACCCAACAAAGCATATATTTTTCTTTATCCTTATAAATTTCTAAGTCAAACATGCTCTCATCCAAAATGCTCAACTACCTAAACTTAATGAAATTGCTAGAAAATAAGTTTCATATAAAAGAAATAGCAAACCGATATCTTGTTTGGTTCGGTCCATATTTCACCTTAGCCACCATACAAAGTTCACTAAATATATTTATATACATAAATGGCGTTTATGATGATCGGCCCATAATTGGTCATAGCTTCCTTATAAGAACCACATCCGAAAAATATATTTATGTTAATATATATCTTATAAATATCAGTACCGACCCACAACTTTACGCAGATCAGTTATATAGACACAAAAATAATACTACAAGATTTTGCGAATATTCCCCATAAAAGGTCAAATTCCGAAAACTACTTAAATACTCATAAATATAGAGGCAATATGTTGAAATTCGACGTGATATATCCTCATATGTATAAAATTCTCTGTACCAAGTTTTATTAATTTATTGACCAATTGGACATAGCTCTCATACGAGTACACTAGAGCCCCGATTTGCGTCGTTAATAGGAACCGGCGAAATGCGCGCAAACCGAAACGATGCAAATCGAATCAATTTATTTCTATACAAATGTATTGACACAAAATTTCAAAGTCGACGCATATCGGAATCAAAACGACGCAAAGCGAATTAGACCACATTTAGAAGATTCAATAAATAAATGAAATGTATTAAAAAAAAAAAAAAAAATTAGAAAAGCGACGCAAATCGGGGCTCTAGTGTATATGTAAGAACCACTTCCAAAAAGCTATTTTAAGCAACCGACTTAAATTACTAATGAACATCAATGTTGAACCAAAATTTTATACTTATCAGTAATTATAATCAAGAAGTCGAATTAATATTGATTATACTTCAATTAATCTACTCGATTTTATAGCTGTCATTTCATAATAGGTCATAGTTCCCAAAAATTTTCACTTTTCAGTATCAATAAACCACCCATCAAAAAGTTATTGAGATGAAATTCAATTAAAATGAGCCTCAAATACATGTAAATCACATGTACTGAAACGAATAATAATATATAATTTTTTCATTACTCGTATATTTAGGTGGAGGGTATTTTAAATTTGTCACAGCCGAACAGAGCACTGTGACTTGTTTAAATTAATATTTTAACCCTTTCGACCCCACTTTCGAATGGCAATAGTGCAATAATATTTTTGGTTGCAGCATGTTATTTAAGTAACAACTAAGGTATTGGCGAATAAAAATATGAGAAATAATAATTGGGGGGCTGGGGGAGTGGTGGTAAACCATTGTACCAGTCGGGATGTTAAGTGGTACAAATGAGTACCAACCGTCCGATAAAATAAACTACATCAGAAAGAAGTAAAGCAAATAATATATAAAATTTTATTGAATTTTTACTGAAAAAGAGAAGTACGTATTAAAAATTATAAGAAATGTGTTTTTACATAAAAATCATATATGATATGAGGCAAAGCATGTTTTGCAAAGTGGCACTTGGCATTCCTTGCAGATTGTCTTTGTGCGTGTTTGTTTCTTTTGAGTGCTGCAGTTTGTGCAACGACGTCGGGAAGTTCCTTCAACAGGAAGATGCATTGCCTTGCGATTGGCAGTTTGTGGTGCTCGGCCTCGTTTTAGTGATCGACGAACGGCTGTAGTTTTTAGGCCTTCCTGGATCAATTGCTCTGCCAATGTAACTAAAAACGACTTGAAGGGCATCTTTTTCCGATTGAGATCATTATAAATAACCCAGGCATTCACGGCTGTCATCATTATCAAACGATAAAAAGTTTTCTTCCACCACTTATCCGATTTTCTATCATATTCGTAAAGGCCAGACATTTGATCAGCCAAGTCAACGCCTCCCATGATTTCACGATAAAACTTAATTTGAGTCGGACATGGAACTTCAATCTTTTCTCCTGTTTTTAATGTTTTTGTAACAGTCGTTACTGTTGCGTCGTGACAATTACTTAGTACCAAAACTTCTTTGGTGTCTTGCCATTTTGCACACAGAAGTCCAGATGAAGTGCTCTTGAACTTCGCTTCACCCCTATTTTACTATTTTGAAGCCACGAGAATTAAAAATAGTGTTGTTGGGTACAAAGTACTTATCAGGAATACTCCAAATAAAATTGGTATCGAATGCGCCAGGTTGTGAAACGAAGCCAATACTAGCTGGCTCATTACTGCCTAAGACTTCATCGGCAGCCTCATTCACTTTATCTACTATGTCGTCTGCTCTATCTTCCTCATCATCGCTTTCGCTGGAGCTAGACACACCACTTGGCAAAAATTCCTCAGAGCTTCCTCCAGAAAAGTCCTCCAAGTCGCTAACGCTATCAGCTTCATCTTCCAAAATGTTTCTTATATCTTCTGGATCCATTTCTAAGCAAACAAAAATTTTTTTCCGAAAAGGGGAATTACATTATTTACTGCTCATCGGACTGATGGTACAAATATGTACCACCATACCGGACGAATGGTACACATATGTACCATAATCTAAAATAACAATAAAACACATATATTTTTTATAAATACTTACATGCTGCAGTTATAAATACTTGCAAAAACTTAACTTCTTTTATATTTTGAATAATTTTGCAACTTTCACTGTAAATTTCACACAAAAACTTAACAATAACTAGATACACACTTCACTCTAGCTGCGTCGCGACTGACAAAAAATGGCACAGCACATTTAAAAAACAAATTAAAATAACGGGACTTCTTAGAATGTATTCAACAAAGTTTGAAGATGATGTGGTACGTTTCACAACCATGAATCATTTCATTTACAACTTTTAGAGACGTTCAAAGTTTAGGTGGTACACATATGTACCATCCGGGTCGAAAGGGTTAAAAGGATTTTAATAACTTTAGAGATGTCAAAACTAATTGTTGTTTAACTAATTTAATAATTTTCAATCGGTTTTTGACATGGAATCTCTTCATCCGATAAGCTTAAAATTTTGCTTTGATTAGTTTCAAATGCTAAATAATGAAATACGATCCACCCAACAAAACATATTTTTAAGAGTTAGTAATATACTTTTAAAAATTTTTTAGTTTTTCAAAAGTTTCAAAGTTTTTCTGGTGAAAATCGGAACTAGGTTTTTTAAAGAATAATATATTAAATATTTCAACTTTAATTCGATTTCTCTTTAAATTTACAATATGAAAGAATATTTTACTACTTTTTGTGAATCCCCTCAATGCAAAAAAAAACAATACAAATTTTCTATATTTGCTGGTAATCGTTCCCGCAATTGTTCTATTATTAGTTTCATTAAAAAATTTGATACTTTTGGCGAACTATTTTTTCAGAAATTTCACATTTTATTCCATTTGTTATTTTATCTCCAAAAAAAACTTTATTATTCAAGTTAAATTTAGACAATTATGTTATAAGTAATTTGAATTTACCCAGCATACCGTTTTAGGAGCGCTCCGAAAAAGGAGTCAGAAAAGAGTCCAACAAAAGAGCATTTTCGGAGCGAAAGAAAAATTTGCTTGTTACTGTCCTTAGTCTCAGTATGACTAAGAAATTCCACTTAATCATGTGTGTAGCAAAGCGTTGTTGTCTTGTTACTTGTGCTTTGAACAAAAAAAAAAAGCTGTACCACACAAGAATGATAAAAACAAGATTACACAGAGCCCAAGAAAAACCTCATAAAAGACTCTTTTCTGGCATTATCTAAGAGCTCTTTAAGAGCCCAAAAAAAACCCTCATAAAAGACTCTTTTCTGACATTATCTAAGAGCTCTTTCTGAAGGACCATTTTCGAATGTAATGACCCTCGTTTCTGAAGGTTTTCGGAGCAATTATGATTGTTTTTTGGGCTCAGAAAGAGCGTTAACGCTCCGAAAAAGGTGTCAGAAAAGACTCTTTTCGGACTCATATGGCTTGCTGGGTAATTTTCTGTCGCTTTTTGTTTAAAATCGTATTTATCCTGTGATGAAATTTGCTTCAGCAATGTTGGGGCTTCTTTAAAAAAATTGTAAAATTCAACGCATTCGTACTTTAAATTATATTTAAGAAATAGCATATGTTTCAAAGTATCTAGCTTGAGTTGCGATTTTTCTTTTGTCCATAATTTTGCGATGAACGAAAATATACACTTGCAGATGTTGCTGGCAAACAAAATGTAAATTCAATGATTCGCGCGAAGCGAGTGTACGGTACATTCTTATATTGAAAATGTTTGAAACATTTCACCCAACGTTGATGTGATTTAGTAGGAGGATTATTTTTATTCTATTCGCTAATTTTCTCTGGGGTAATAAATTTCAATATGTAACCAAACTCGTCATACAATTCTACATTGTTGTCTTCAGGTTTTAACCAATTCTTTTGAACCATAGATTTGATCGTTGTTTCTACATCTTTCGAATTAGGTGCAGCAGCGAGTCCCTTTTTGTTTAGATAAAAACAATTAAAAAAAAATAAGCAGGCATGTGATGGAAATCGAAATCGACGACGAATCTGTTTTGGAAATGCATTTATAATCTAATTTTTAAAATTTTTGTTTTAAGATTCTCTTTAGTAGCCCAATATCTTAACATTTTATGTGATAAAAGTTTTTCAATACAGAAATATTACGAAAAAATTTACTTCTAAAACTCATTCGTTTTCGTTTTCGATTTCCATCACATGCCTGCTAAAAACTATGCCGATGATACTAAAAAATGTCAAGTGGCGATAATAATGAGATAACATTCATTTAGTATAAATGGTAAAAGTAAATGGTTCTGTGGATTGTTCTAGCAATTGTTTACTATTTAAATAATCTAGCAATGCTTAAAACTTAATACATATAATAAATATCACTTTAAAAGGCTATTTTAAAAATAAAAGAAGCCAAAGCTAAAACATAAATTTCAAGGTTAAAAGGTAAATAAAAGGGCTTAATCTAGCCTCAAAAATGCTAAACTGGCAACACTGTTAGGCACAAAGGACACAAAATTATATTAAAAATAATTTTACTAACTGCGAGGGTGAAATGGTCCAAGTCAGAGCTAACAAAAAGCGAGTATTTTCTTTAATTGTTTAGGCGAAATATATATTTAATCTCCTGATCACTGACTGTTTGCAATGGTAATCAGGCCTTCCAGCGGGGTTTTTCAAATTACAGACTTCCTTATCCCTTAAAATCCCTGGAAAATATAATTTATTTAAACTTTAAGATATGATTATTGTTTTACTAATATAAGATTTTTGATTATCTTTTAATATAATTTTTCCATAATATTGAAAAAGTTTACAGTATTGAAATATCCAATATCCAAAAAAGTCAATTTTCTGAGTTCCTCAGTCAATTTACTTACACCTAAAAGGACATCACCATCTAAAAGTAATAGGTCACCTTTTTATAATGTTATATATTTAAATAGATTTACGAAACAATCAGACAGATACATCCATCAAATGAATAAAATTTTAGATCCCAAACAATATTTTCAAGCAATTTCTTAATAGTCGCATTTTATGTGCCGATAATTTTGATACCCGTACTTTATTATATTGTTGTATGTTTAAAAGTAATAAGAGAATTTACTTATTATGGAGTTTTTCTATATCATGTTGGCTATAGCAGAACTATTTCTTCACATTAAACTTTTTTTCAAAAATTTACTCTCATTTATCTAAACCGTTTCCATTTATGGATTGCCTTATTAAATTGGCAATTTGATTGTTTTTGTCTTTTTAAGAAATTGATATCATTATTTCTATTACCCCATATTTGTTTATATATGTTTATAAGATATTTATGAACATTTAAGAGATTTTCGGAAATCTTCTTTATATGGGTGCTATGGTCAAAAATGGAGCGATCAGCATGAAATTGGCCATGTTTAGTACATATATGGATTCTCTTTGTCGACTTTAAACTTAATAGCTCTGTTAATAAGAGGTTTATGCGCTTTTAATTGATTTTCTGAAGTGAACTTTATATGCAGGCTATGGCAAACTATAGACCGATCGGCATGAAATTCATTTCGACTATCTACCAGCATAATCAGCCTTTCGTTTTCCAAGCTTTTTGTTTCGTGTGATGCTGATCTTAATTTACCGCTTAAGGTGAACCAGATCTTCAACAATCCGCAAATATTTGTAGTTGTTAATTCGATTAATTTTATGAAAAATAATCGAATAAAACCAAAAAATATTTTTGTTTTAATTTAGCGTTTATTTTTCGAATTGTTTATAATTTTATAATTAAAAACAGTAATAATTTAACACCATTCCGATATAATTTTATTTACAAAATAAGACATCTTTTAATAAAAAGATTTGTATTTGTGTATATATATTAAATTATTATTAAACCTTAATTTTTGATGATGATATTTTTTAATTTCAGAAATATTTCAGAAAATTAAATTATTAACAATTTTTAATATAAAGGAAAGTTAAATAAAGTTTTTTAATCGCTATAAATGTATTCTGATAATTTCTTATACAAATATATATGTATTTAAATGTACACAGTAAGTCATAATTATAAAAATAAATATTTGAGAAAAACTTGTGCAAGAGTTTAAAAATTGTAGAGTCCAGAGTGGCAAAATATTGACAAAATCGAAATTATGTATTAATTACGCTATAATTTGTCCGTTATTGAAAAAAGAAGGATCCACTTTAAATGTTTTAACTGGACATTAAGTGAATGTAAATTTTTCGGAAAGAAAATAAGATAAAAAATAAAGAACAGGATTCCGATAGATATACATATGTACATACTTCTTTAAATTTATTAATTTGAGTATTTATTACCCAACGAATAAATTTAATTTATAAGTATTAACTTTTAATTGTAGGGTGTAAAAGTGTTTGAAACTTTTAGTTCATTGTCAACTTTGCCTAGCAATTACAACAAACACCAATAACGCGAATCCCATTGTCCTTCATTGCGGCATCCTTGTGAATACTTGACATTTACAAAAATTGTTGGTGTTCTTCAAAAATTGTTTAAAGAAAAATGAACGAATAGTAAGAAAATAATTTAAACAATTTTGTGCACCACCTCCTTCCATTCATCCATGTGCTTGCTACACTTACTCGTACTTACTGGCTGAATTGCCCTAACCCTGCCAACATTTTCTATTGCGGAAGTGACTCAGAAGTGACGCTAAGAAGTTGAAACTCATCTTCTGCGATACCATTTTCTGATCGTAGAAGTGTCTTCCGTATTGAGAAGTTGTACCCCCCGGAAGTAACTTCCAGAAGTCACTTCAGCGTAACTTCAAGAAGTCACTTCAGCGTAACTTCCAGAAGTTATTTTCTTCGCCTCTCTTTTGCTTTTGATTTTTGTTTGCCTTTACAGATAATACACTCATATTGATTATGGGATAACAAATATGTAAAAACTACAACAATAACAAATCGAAACCACACATTACCACTGACCGACCAGAGCAAATGACAAAATAAAACTAATTTCTATGATGTCGAAAACTTCTTTTTTGCATTCTTTTCATTTCATTTATAACGGGACATGTCATTTTCGGCTGGTGTTGTAAACAACAATCTTCCCAACATCGTCTGGATGACTAAAGGACGACTGCAATGTAAATTGTTATTGTTATCTTCCAATTAACGTCTGAGAGTGAGTAAGACGTAACGCCTTTGACGATGGACGATGAAAGAAACTTCCAATTGCTGGCAGGGAACATACATACATACATAGGTACATACTTACATACATACATATATACAAAAACGCACATACCCAGTCACAAACACTGCCATCACTACAACTGCAGCCTTTTAGAAAAAACACCTCATCTACTTTAAAATAATTTCCCCAAGGGGTTTTTTTAAAAAAGAAAAAAAAGCAACAACAGAAACAAAAATAAGAAAATACAATAAAAAAGCAAGTAAGAGCTTGTTGAGGCTTGTAACTTTATGCGAAGCAAACGAACAAGCTTTAACAGCATCGCCCCGTTAAACATCATCATCGCAGTCACGTTGTGTAAAATGTGTTTTTTTTTTGTTGCGTTTACTAGTAGCTCTTGTTATATAAAGAAAAAAATGAAAAAAAGTTTAAACGAAAAAACCCCAGTATGCTTGAATGGCCAAAGTCATGCCCGAAACATTGGATATTTAAAAAGTAAAAATGTAAGAACAAGAAAACTAGTTGTATGAACACTCAAGCATTTAATTCATACTCCGTTTAATTTCTCTCTCTCTCTCCCTCTCTCTTTCTATCTAATTCTTAATCATACCTTCCTTACACATTACGTATATATAAACGTGTATATCTACTTAATATTTCCATCATTCCTACTTTTTGCAGACAACTTTGTGACATTTGTTGTTACGTATACAGAAGGCGCTGTTTTTCAGGAAATCTTTTAAATCAAATCCACAACTTCTGGATATTTGAATGTGCAAAAGTGTACAACAAACTCATAAGTAGTTTTATTATTCCCGTCGTCGAAAATGTACAAAACTTATCAAATATTCCTCTTCCCAAAACTAAAGTCACCGATAAAAGGAAAGCGTTTTGCTACGATTGAGGAGATAAAAGAAAAATCTTGGTATCGTTGGCGATACCAAGAATAGAATTTCATAAGGATCAAGAATATATATATGTACCTTGTTGGGTCTCAGATGAATATTTCTCAGTGTTACACACGGAATTACAAACTTATATATAAACTCATTCACCACTTATGGTAGTGGAGGGTATAAAAATAACCAAACGGTAACACTCAAATCATAAACTGAATGACAAATTTAAAACAAGAAAATAAAATTAATAAACAACAAATTTTAATAATGGATATTGCTGAATATTCATACTATTTTATATTTTGTATATTTGTTTTTAAGATATTTTCCTTTTGTCATTTACAATCAAATAGTTGTATCATACAATGTACAACATACAACATCACTAGTGAAATGAACATAAATGTATTTAAAATCGCCTTTGAAAGTTTATAATTAGGCTGTTACTTTTCGAAAATAACAAATTATTCTATAAATTTGTATCTATAACTTCAAAATGAAATTTATCAGAAATTTAATTTATTTTGTTTTAACTTTAAAGTCATTCATTCAATATTTTGATATTTGGGCTTGTAAACATTTTTCCCTAAGCTATTCATATGAACTCGTATGTATGTATTTATAATATTGTATGAACTCATACAAATACATCCGCAACCACAGTCATATGGATTTTGAGCATAAGTAGCTGGTGTTTGTTGTAATTTTCCCCAACTTCTTCCTTATTTTTTAAAATATATGTATTTCTGTTTGTAAGAAAAGCACGAAAAAAAAATTTAAACAATAACATTTTAAATGCATCAATAAGTGCTCAAGATGGCGTAAGAAATATTAATGTGTAAAACAGAAATCAAGTGCTGACATATACGCAATTAATATCCCGGCAGTTTGAAAGGCACCCAATGTACCAGTTTTACTAATTTATCTTTTCAAAAACACGTATATGCTTTTTGTAATGCAGAGATTAGTTAATTGGTTACTTTATACATACCCGTAATCAGCGTAATGGCAATCGTCACTGTAGTGTTTCTAAGTAAACTACTGTGTAGTTACTTTTTTGTACTGCACTTTAGCCAATCGTTATTTTATCTAGTATATATTAGAGAGTTAATTGCAATTTGCCACTATAAACTGGATTTGTATATATTATTATTTTACTGTCTCTGTAGTAATTTCAATATTACTGTCTCTCCAAATTTACTTTGAAAATAAAATGGTTATCGAACAAAATATACATTTTTTCAATACCTTTAGATATTTTAAAAATAACACTAAAACAAGCAAAAAAGTGTAGTCGGTCAAGCCCGACTATATAATACCCTACACCCAGTACATCAATAAAACAGTTTTTCAGAAATGGGCGTTATATGGGAGATATAACCTATTGTGGACTGATCATCCAAAAATTTAGTGTCATGATTTCTGTGAATATAAATATTGTGTATGTTGAACTTTATCTCGATATAAATACTTTTAAAAGATTTATGGAGCTTAAATTGAATTACGGAGAGGGTTTTATATGGGAGTTTCGACTAATTATGGACCGACCATTATAAAATTAGGTGCCATTAATTCTGTATATAAAAAACTTATTTGTGTTATATATTATTTGGATACCACCGATATATTTGAGAGAGTTTTGCTCTTTAAAATGATTTTCGGAAGTGGGCCTTATATGGGAGCTACGACTAATTATGGAGCGATGTGCACAAAATGTGTATATGTGATTTGGCTTCATTTAGCACGCATTTTTGATGAAATTTGTGTGAATACTTGCATAAAAGTGTGATTCTGAGTCGATCGGTATACTTTAAGGTGGGTGTTGGACCAATAATTCTGGGCGTTACAAACATCAGCACAAGTCCAATATACCCTCCCCACTATGGTGGTGTAGGGTATAAATAGTGATATATTAATATGTGATATGAATTTTTATAAAACAAAACTAAAATTTAAGACCTGCCTAATATACATATTTAATACAATTTTAATTATTCTTTAGAAAAGTTATGTTTCTCCTTATGCAAAACTGTTTTGTGATACACTATATACATACGTACATACAGACAGACATACTTGTATATTAAGAGAATTTTAAGAAAATATTAATAAATTTCTATATTTAAATATCAGGCTAAAAAAAATCGAATACTAAATTTAACAATTTAGTAGTTTCCGAAGTTTTATCGACATGTGCACGCCTCTAATATTTACAATACACTCATACCCCGGTTTGCGTTGTTTCTAAGTTGCGTCTTTTTAGAATTTCCGTGACTTCGATGTTGCGTCATTTTTGCTTCAGTTTGCGTCGCATTGCTCCAAAGTTGCATCGTTAGTGCTTCGATTTGCGTCGTTAATAAATGTACAAAGCAAAAAATAGAAAAAAGGGATTTCCCGTCGAAGTCTAATGCAAATTGCTACGTGAAAATTGTTTACAAGTTTTAATCTTAATATTTTTATGTTTTTTATGTGTTTTCTTGAATTGTTATTTTTTTTTTTTTTTCTTTAATAAAAACTATTATTGCACAAATATTAATAAAAAATTGGTATTTGCTATTGAAAAATCAATTCTTTTTTACTAAAATTATGAGTCTCGGAACGAATTAAATGAAAATTAATACATTAATAATTAAATGTATAGAAAACTGTGATTCGGTTTGCTTCGTTTCAGTTTGCGTCTCGATTTTCCGGTCCCAATTAGTGACACTAACCGGGGTATGAGTGTATCTTATTTTCATATGAATAAATACATACATATGTATGTATGTAAAATACATGTGTATGTATAGAGTTTTAAATAAATAAACATGTAAAATTTGAACAACTTTTCATCTGAAGTAAAGTTATGCAAAGTTGCTGCAAACAATAAGAAGTATTTATTTGCAAAATCAACAGTGTGAATTAAAATGCAATTAAAGTGAACAATTCAAAATGATTTACTTTCGTTTATTTCTTTGTGTTTGTGTATTTGTTTCATTTACTCGTTTTTATTGCAACTTATTGATATTCAAACGATTTCAGTTTAAAGTGCTTTCAATTTAACGAGTGTTTTCCATTGATATAAACATTTACAAATTCATACAGCTAATGGTGCTTAAATATTAAAATATTGAATTACATACATTATGAATGATAATTAGATAAGGTTTATCAAAAGGACGACTCGCACACGAATATGCATTCATACAAAGCCACATATAATTAATACGCAGTTTCATTGTATATCCGTTATTATTTCATCCTTTGAGATTAAATTTTAAATCTTCATTCAATTAATAATTAATTAACAAATGAAAAATATTATAATGCTAATGGTATCCAAACATAAACTCTAAAACTATTGGATATTGAATATTTTATTTTATTTTCAGATTTTATCAATCAAAATGTTCTTCTATTTAGTTTTATTTAGTTTATTTATTAGTTTGTTGTTCTATACAAAAGACTTAGAAGTCTTATATTCCAGTAAAGAACTGATGATTTGTTAAACACATTATATAACTTAATTTAATTTTTACAAAATAAATCATATAGATCAAAAATTGAGAGAATATAAATATAAATGAATATTACAATATAACATAAAAATACAAAAATAATAACTGAACATTACATTTGTACATTCAATCACATTACATTTAACAGATTTGGTTTTTAATTTTGAAAATAATGTTTCTTTTAAATTTAAACACGTTGCTGATGGTTTGAGAACTGTGAGGGAGTGAGTTCCAGAGAGGTATTGCATATGTAAAGAATTGCCATTTAGAGATACGGCTACGGGATTTAAATATAAATTATCTTTTTCCTCTGTTTGATCTGCAAAATAGTAGCCGTTCATAAAGGTGGTTAGGTTGTCGCGTATATATTATTTTATAAAGGAAAATGAGATGTGGTCGTATCTTTTTAATCCGTACACATAGCGAACAATATTATTAAATGTTATGTTAATAGCGTAGACAGACGACACAGTTAATTTGCATTAACAGTCTTAATTCAAATTAACTCGTGAATTATCCCATCTTAATGCGCATTAAGTTAGATGTAAATGCACAAAATCAAAGTGAATTTATACTGCATTTAGCTATTTCAATATGGCAACATCGTCGAAAATCAATAATATGTTATCAAATTGTTTGATATTCTGAAAGAAGAAGAAGAAAACAATTGTAAAATTAAAATAATAAAAATAGATTTCCACAATTGCCTTTCTCTTATTTCAGAGTGTCCCACAGCGGTCCCCACATGTAGCAACACGTTCAGGATGATGTTTTTTTTTTGCTTTATGGAGCAGATTCAGCAAAAGTAATTTTAGCTTTTTTTTCAAATAAATACTGTTTTTTCACCAAATGCCAAACAAATTTTTTCATAATTAAACAGTTGTTTACAAACAAACAGCTGTTTACTAAATACAGTTTAAATGCAGAAACTGTCGTCTGTCACGGTAAAATCTTAATTCAAATTAGTGAGATTTTAATGCACATTAACTCTGTCGTCTGTCTACGGTAAAAGTTTTCTTATATTTCGTGAGTCACTGCTGGCAAATAGCTCACAACCATACAGAAGTATTGGCGTTAGGTACGTTTTAGCAAGCATAATACGAATATTTAACGGAGTACAGTGTTGATTGTGCCAAAGAGACCGGAGCATGGAGAATGTGCGCTCACAAACGCAATTAATTTGATCTGACCACGTCAGAGTGTTGTTAAACATAATACCAAGATTCTTAGCATTGTTTACAATTTCAATTGCTTGATTGTTTACAGTTATATTAACATTAGATGTTAAATAGTTGGTTTTTAAGTTTTTTCCGATAATTATGCATTTAGATTTCTTAGGATTAATACTCAGTCCATTTGCTGTTGCCCACAAATAGATATCCTTTAATTCTTTGTTCAATATTTTAACACATAGTTCAAACGAGGTAACTTTGCAGCTAATGTAAAGCTGAATATCATCCGCATACATTCGAATTTTACATTCTTGTAGTTTTGTTTGTAAGTCGTTGGAATACAGTGAAAACAAAAGAGGGCCTAGGATTGAGCCTTGAGGAACACCTCTTCTTATTGGCAAGGGCTTACCATTTGTGTTGAGAGCTTTAAAATACTGAGTCCTGTTACTA
Organism: Bellardia pandia; assembly: GCA_916048285.2. NCBI lineage: Eukaryota > Metazoa > Arthropoda > Insecta > Diptera > Calliphoridae > Bellardia > Bellardia pandia. The sequence continues at coordinate 70,867,720 of OU696533.1, forward strand.
AGATAGGATTGAATTAAATTCATGGCCGTTGTTGAAAACCCAAACATATTCCTCAATTTGTAACATAGAACATTGTGATCTACAGTATCAAATGCCTTTGAGTGATTTAGTATAACTTGGAAAGTAACATGTCTACCGTCAACATCTTTCCTTATATGTTCAGCAACATCCACCAGAGCAGTTATGCTACTATTCTTTTTTCGAAAGCCAGACTGTTTATCAGTTAATAAATTGTTATTATTAATAAAGTCTATTATTTGGGTTTGAATTAGCTTTTCCAGAACTTTCGAAAGAAATGGTAAAATTGCTATGGGTCTATATTCAGAATTTGATTTGGGTATTGGAATAATTTCTGCAGTTTTCCAGCATGTAGGGTAAGAACTTGTAGTAAGAATTTTATTGAAAATAAATGTCAGGTGAGGAAGCAGTTTTGGTAAAATAATTTTAAGAAATTTGGGATGAATACCATCTGCGCCAACAGCATTGGAAGTACATAATTGATAGACAGCTTGATAGAACAAGCGAAGACATAGTTGATATATGTACTTTTGAAACTGGGTTTTATTACTCATACGTTATGTAATTGACGGGAAATACTATAATTGCTAACCTCAGAATGTTACAATACAAAATATATCTATGTCATGCCAATATTAGTTTGTTATTTAACATAATGCAATGAAATCTTCTACTGTGGACAATGTAATTCTTGAATCACATAATTTTTACAATAAAATTACAATAAATGGGTTAAATTTGGAAAAACCTGAAGAACTAGCTAGAAATGCAATATTCATTTCCACAGTATTTTTAGCCTGGTACATTGGGCAGTGAATAAAAAAAACTTCCATTTCAACCGCAGTCTAAATATACAGGATTTGAAAGAAAAAATGCTTCTAAGTTTCTTTGGAGTTCTTTTTCGTATTTAGCAAAATTAAACAAATACTGATATTTTTTAAGCAAATTAATATTTTATAATAACTAGCAAACATGTTATCTATATATGTACATATTTTAATATACAATATAGATTATAAATTTCTTTGAAAATTTGTTTGTTGGCTGAACTGATACTATTAAAACACAAGTAAGAAAGTATAGTCGAACAAGCCCGACCATATAATACCCTACACCCAGTATATGCAGAAAAAAGCTTTCCGAAATGGGCGTTATATGGGAGATGTGACCTATAATGATCCGATCATCCAAAAATTTAGTGTCATGATTTCTGTGAATATAAATATTGTGTATGTTGAACTTTATCTCGATATAAATACTTTTAAAATATTTATGGAGCTTAAATTGAATTACGGAGAGGGTTTTACATGAGAGTTTCGACTAATTACGGACCGACCATTATAAAATTAGGTGTCATCATTTCTGTATATTATTTGTGTCGAATTTTATTTGATTACCAACATTCTTAAGAAATTTATGATCGTTAAAGTGATTATCGGAAGTGGGCCATTTATGGGAACCGATTTGCACAAAATTTGTAGATGTGATTTGGCTTCATTTACCACTCATTTGTGATGAAATTTGTTTGGTTTCTTGCATAATTCAAACATTTATGATCAGTAAACCCCAATTTTGGGAGGACTTTTGTATGGGGGCCAGGTGAAATAATAAACCGATTTCCACCAGTTTCAATCCCATCCATCCGGTGGCCGAAAAAATATCATTTACCAAATTTTATCAAAATATCTTCAAACTTGCGACCTGTACTCTGCGCACAATCTGTACATGGACAGCCAGCCAGACGGACGGACAGACGGACATCGTGAATTCGGATAACTCAATGTGGCCTGTTAATAATAATTTTGAGTTAACAGAGTTGCTTAATAGCCGGCCAATAGCACCAAAACATTATGAATTTAAATTTTAACAAAACATAAATAAATCGAAACTTTACTTACAAATTAAGTTAAAAAGTAATAGGAATGTGTCTACCAGACTACTTACAAATTTACTCGAAAAAGTACTTATTTTTGTTCCTGATGTCTCAAAAGTAATCCGTTATAATTTTTCCAATTTTAACCAAAAAGTTAATAACTTATTTTTATACTTAAAACCTTCATAAAAATATTAAAGAAACTTATTCCAAAATGATATTAATATTAAGATTTATAATCTTAATCAGTTTTTGTTCAATTCTGTTTCGAACCTGTCTTTTCTTTCACACTTGTATCTTCAATGTTGGTGCTCTTTACCTTTGAGTTTCTACTTTTTTATGTAAACAACTACGCGTAGTCAAGTGTGTCCCATCTCGCCCAAAAATACTTGCCTTAAAGAGTCAAAATTGAAACGTGTGAAAGCGGACTAAATTCTTGAAATATATCTATTTGAAGTATATTTTTTGATTTTATAATTATGACTTTTTTTAAATGTAAATAAATATATATTTACAGTCTAATTCATAAAAACTTATCAAGGGTTTATAACAGGCTTATAAAGCAAATCTCCATACAAAATTTGCTTTATAAGCCTGTTATAAACTTTTGACAAGTTTTATGAATAAGGGGGTTAATATATAATTAGTAATACAAGAAATGGCGAATAAAACTACGAAATAATGAAAGTCATTGGGCCATAACCATAGACAAATACTAAAGTCGGTTCTTTTTAAAAACAACTTTAAACTTAAAACCTACTTTTAATAATTTTTTTTTAACTATAGTCAAAATTTAAGATTGTTTTAAGTTAAACCGACTTTAACTGGGTGCCAACTCATATTAGACAATTATTTCATAAAAACTGTAAAGAAAAATAAGCAAGTGGCAGCTTTAAACAGCTGTCATTGAAAAATTAAAAAAAAAATCGGCAAAATAATAAAATTAAGCAGGAAAATTTAAGAAAAGTGTTTGCGGTGGAAAAATGGAGATGGTAAGATTAATATCATAATAAGGCTATTTTGGGCGTTGATTTTTTGATAACTCTTTACAGCAACATAAAAAACAAAGAGAAAGAGAGGCGAATTGGGAAGAGAATTTTATTTACATTTTTATACACATCCACTTTTTGTTCTTTGCATAAACAGTTGGTTGATTTCAAAGTGATGTTTAATTATTTAAATATATAATAAATATACTTATTTCGCTGAACTCGATCATCTCCTCTCAGAAAAAAGAAGAGTTAGAAGAGAGTTGCAAATTCACAGGTCTCCTGAACTGAAAGCTAGGCTACGGGTATGCAGAGATATACTAAGAAATTTCTTAGAAACCCAAAGAATGGCTTCACTTAAATCTTACTTGGAGGGTCTTGATAGTACCCCACAATCTGACTATTCGTTATGGAAGGCGGCACGAGGTTTAAAAAGGCCAGTTAGAGGAAAGCCTCCTCTGCGAAATCCGACTGGTGACTGGGCTAGAAATGATTCCGAGAAGGGGACTTTATTTGTTAATCATTTGAGAAAAGTGTTTACTATAAACAACTCAAATAATGCATCTGATTTGCCTCCACTCGTTATTAGACCTCCTGTACCTCTAAGACTAAACTTTCGTGATGTCCAAAACGCTATTGGTACTCTGAACCTTAGAAAGGCTCCAGGTATGGATAAAATCAGCAATAAAATGCTTGTGGAGTTACCTCGTGTAGCAAGAAGAATTATCCTCTTTATCTTCAACGCTATTTTACGCCTAGAATACTATCCTGCAGATTGGAAGGTGTCTATGATCACTATGATTCCTAAGTCAGGGAAGGACCACACCAAAGTGGAGTCATATAGGCCAATTAGTCTACTGCCGACAATTTCAAAACTGTTTGAAAAATTGTTAATGACTAAGTTGACTCCAATTCTGAATGACACTGAATGTATTCCTAATCATCAATTCGGCTTCAGAGCTAAACACAGCACCATCGAACAAACACACAGATTGGTAAATGTGATAAGAGGGTCGTTTGAAGACAAAAAATACTGCTCCGCCCTTTTCATTGATGTGTCGCAAGCGTTCGACAAAGTTTGGCATGACGGTTTAATGCACAAAATTAAATTAACTCTGCCTGCTAATACCCATAAACTCATGGAAAGTTATTTATACGGTCGCAAATTTAAAATCAAAGAAGGCAAGTTTTTAAGTACCGCTCAGCCAATTGAATCAGGTGTGCCACAGGGTAGCATACTGGGCCCTACTTTATATTTGATTTATGCCTCCGACATGCCGTCAGACCCCAAAATCCACACGCCAACTTTTGCAGACGATACAGCCTTTGTCAGCGTCCATAAGGACCACCAAGTTGCATCACAGAATTTGCAGAATTATGTTTATAAACTAGAGAATTGGCTAGAGCTTTGGAAAATCAGGGTAAATGAACAAAAATGTATTCATATCACTTTCACATTGCGAAAAGATACCTGCTCGTCCATCAGAATAAATAATCAAATTATTCCTCAACATAATGAAGTCAAATTCCTCGGCATTCACCTCGACCGCCGTTTAACTTGGAAGTCTCATATTGAAGCGAAACTTACACAAATGAGATTAAAAGCAGTGCAACTTAATTTGTTAATCGGCAGAAACTCTACATTGAAATTGGATTGCAAACTTTTGTTGTACAATGCAATACTAAAGCCAATCTGGTGCTATGGAATTCAATTATGGGGTACTGCCTCAGCATCAAACATTGAAAAAATTCAAAGGGGTCAAAATAAAATTCTACGAATAATTACTGCAGCTCCATGGTATGTTAAAAATTCTCGAATCCACAAAGATCTAGGCGTGCCATTAGTAAAAGTCGAATTTAAAAAATATGCGTCAAAGTACGTCAGCAAACTTGAACACCATCCAAACCCACTTGCACGAGACATCCTTAACTTTAGTGGACACAATCGGTTGAGAAGGAGGGATACCCTTACGCAAAATAGATGACTGGATCAGTTGATGTGAAATTTTTTTAGTGTCATAAAAATTTTTGTCTAGCTTATTATTTTCTTTTTAGTATTAAGATTTGAATACTTATTGTTATTTCAAATATGAAGATTCAATAAATAAAAAAAAAAATTATTTAAAATCAACTTCAGCTGGTTTTAAATTAAAAGTATGTTTTAGCGGTTAAAGTATACTTTTACGTGTCTATAGTTAAAGTAAAATGTACTTTTAACAAAAGTCAACTTTTTAACTAACTTTTTTTGTGACTATGGTTATGGCCCATTAAAATTAAGAATGTAAATAAAGTTTCTGATGGGTACTCAAACTTAAAAAGTGGTTTGTATTTCCTTATTGAGCTAATACGGCCTATAATCTTTTATGTAATTAAAAACACAATTTTTAATAAATTTTTTTCCCGACGTTTCGTCAATTTTTTGTCGACTTCTTCTGGGGATCGTCTATTTAATAAAAAGTGGTTGTTTTTAATAAATAGACTTAAAATTCCACCATTTGTTTAAAAAAACTTTTAAATTTTCGTAAATTTTTGGTTTTTTTTAACAATATACGTACATGTATAACTTTAAAGTTTAATAAATTGCAAATAATAAATTTAAAATTTTACAAGCCTAAAGTATTATCTCAAACATTCATGCATCTATAACTTTTCCTACTGCAAAATACAAAAAAAAGCTAAATAAATCAATAAAAAATAAACTCTTAAGTGAGAAATACTTAAACAAACTGTCGATGTTCTTTTTGTTTTTCCAGCAGACAATAAAACCAACTAGAGCAAACAAAAGCAAAAAAAAAAAATTAAAGAAAACCCAAAAAGGGCAACAAAAAATCAATGATAATTTTTTTAAAGATAACAAGGGTGTTGCTAATTTAGCTACTTTTAATTGGGAGTTAATCAAATTTCAAACGATTATACTATATAAGCATATTACTTTGAAAAATTACAATTATTTAATTTGAAATTGTTTAAAAATATTATGCAGATAATCATCTGCAATTGACTTTTAGTATAGTCATATAGTAATTGCACATTGAGCCTGAAATATTTTTTTTAAATAAATCTGCTATTTCCAACTGGCAGAAGAATATTCTAGTTTAAGACGTTCCTCACACTCCCCGAAGAAGCAGGACACCTCAAAGATGCAAAACGCTATATAATTTACTTTCTAGAAAAAATAATCTTAGGGAACTAATAATTATAATACAGGTATTAATTTTATGGTAATAAACTAAAATATACTAATTGGGGTCCATCCGAATGTTTTTAGCGAAATTTAAAATTTATGCTAAGTGTTCGAAAATCCTAAGGCTGGTATTCCTAAACACCGAGCATTTTTAGATGCTATGATGTCTTCTTAATCAACAAAAATACCAAAATTGGGATTTTTGGGAATGATTTAGGGATGAACTAACATTATGATATGTTTACAAGTAACCGTTTATAGAGTATAAAATATCTCTTTTAAATCAAAAGAAATATATAAAATCAATATTTTGTATGAGTCCAAAAATAGATGATATTAATATTAAACATTAGATACACTTTGAATTTGATAGATTTTTATATCAAATCCCACATAAAAAACTTAGCCCCTGGAAAAAATCGTTACAAATGTACAATACATATTTCATTATTTTGTTGGTCTTTCCTAAACAATGAAGCAAGCATTAATGCTACCTTCTTTATTTTTTGTTAATTTAAAATATTTATAAATTAATATTTTATAATCATATGAAATATAAAATAATAAAGAAATACACAAATGTGTATAAATTTTAGTGTTTAAATTGACATCACTTACTGACTGACTATGAAACGTGTATGTATTAATATTGACGATTATGCGAACAAAGCAAATTTTTCCATAAAATGAATTTTTCTTTAAATAAAAACACTTTCAGTTTTGAAGACTTGGCAAAATGTTAATTTCTCTAAAGATGATGATTACAACAATGTATGTATGTACATATGTATATGACGATGATGATAATGATGTTTTTTCTTCTACTGCTGCTGAAGATGATTTCAATGATAATGGGTTTGATGGTGGTTATTGCTTTCTTTTTATTGCCAATCTCTATAATAAATACATTAGGGGCTTTCGTTACCATGAAAATGTTTTTATTCGACATACGAAGACTTTGTAGAGTGTTTTATTAAATTTTATTAAACCTCAAGTAAGAGTATCATATTCAGCTGTGCGTTTTATATAAGAACTTTTATGTTCTGCACCAGATTTAGATAATTTTAGTGACACATTTCGCCTATGACTAAAGCTATGTGTCCACGATCGTCAGATATTACAACGTTGTCATATCTAGCAATGTACTGACATTGAAAAATTTTTAGCAAAAGGTTAATTGTCAGTTTAGACATTTTCATTTGCACACAATTGTCATACAATTAATTTATCTGTCAACCGAAATTGTCAGTTTAAACGGTTGTCAGTTTGTTGTGTGGCATTGTGAAATTCGTTTTGCAGCTCTGTGTGTGTGTTTAAAAATTTTAATTATTGTTATGGAACAAAAAAGAGCAATTGGAACAATTTTATCTGCTTATGTCCTAATGCACACTTCAATTTAATTCTTTAATTTTCTTCTACTTTTTTAAAAAATTTTATCAATGCACACTTGTTTGTTTATTTATGTATATACAGAGTTGCATTTAGAAATAATTTCTATCACAATGCTGGCATTGGCAGATTCATAAACTTTGCACATATGACAATGAGAAGTGTTTGACAATTGTCTTAAAACAAACAATGACAAAATTGTGTGTTTACACGATTGTTAGATGTCTGACAATATTTTTGTCTTCCAATTTACTGAAAATGCTTTTTCTTACAACGTTGGAAGGCAAAAATGTTAAGTTTACACGGTTGTTAGACATTTTCTGAACATTTTCCGGCCAACGTTGTAATATCTGACGATCGTGGACACATAGCTTAACAGCTGAATTTGTATACCCGACAATTCTGTTACTAATACTAAAGTCTGATTATGTGTGAGATTTCTCCGACTAGCAGCAGAATTTAACTCTGCGAGAATTCTGAGGTTATTTACATGTTATCGAGAACAAAATATGTATGTATAGTGAAAAGTCCGAATAAAGTTTGTCACATCTTTTAATGTGTATTTCAAACATTACTACATTTTAGCAGTAACTTTTTGTACCCAATTCTTTCTAGGTCTTTTCATTTATAGTGTTTTAATTTTTTAAATGACCGACATTTTGGCCATTCAATACCAAATATATCTGATCAACAAAGAATATTTGTATCGACTTAAATCCTTTCAGCAGACAAACAGAATTTTATAAGAACAAAGAATGCATATTTCTTTGTGGATGAAATATTTCGATGTATTTAATTTTGGATTAATTTCGTCTCAATTACGATATTTACAACAGTTTTATGAGTGAATTTTATATCAGAGCCAATTACGAACTGATCGTTACAAAATCCATGGGAATGATTTTTGCATATTTACAACTGAAAAAACTTCATATAGGTATAAAAGAATTAATATCTATATGTTTTTAAAAATTTTTATGACAATCAGCCTATTAAGGCCATAGCTCCCATATTCCGAAAATCACATCCAATTTATACACAGTAATATTTTCAAATTCCGTCCAACCAAGAAATTTAGATCGATATGTCCGCCAGTACGACCAGGGGCCAAATTATCGCATTCGTGATCGAATGAGCTATCGAAAAATGATTTCGGTATCGAAATTATGATAAAATATACTAAATTTCTTGCTCGATATCGAATGCCATAATCTCAAATAAGAAAATTACGATCAATTTTACTCGATATCGAAAACGGTAATTTGGCCCCAGGAGACTTTGAAAGAATTTGCCAAACTTCCAAATTGGCTTATTAGTATAAAGTTGTATATCAAATTTTCAGATGATGTGTATGTATTGTTACTTTATATATGTATATACACAGCTTTACATACATCACTTTACATATTTTGCTCTCGTTTAGACTGAAATGTATGAATCTAGGTGAAATTTACACTAACCTAATTATGATATTTATACTTTATAGGGTCGCAATTGAAAAATGTGGTAATTACAAACGCTATGAGAAACATATATACGTATGTACGTCCTTACCAAACGTGATGAAGTTTGCAGTTACACATACTTTGTTTGTACTCAACGGCAATATAACGCCGAAATAAGTTAGGTCTTAAGAGCTAAAATTATGATAATTAAATACGTTTTGGTTCGTTTTTAATAAACTGATTAATTATAAATAAAAGGGTTGCATTTGTAAAGCAATTATTAAAATATCAGTTGATTAAATTTGTCAATAAATAAACACATTGTGATTGATAGATGTGATTGAAGGGTTTTGAAAAAAGTTTTCGGTTGCAAAGTTTATTCTTCCAAATTTACTGAAAATAATATTTAGTATCAATACTGTGATAATATTGTTTATAACCTAGAGTCTTGTGAGTTTGCCTTAAAAAGAAATAGTAATACCCTAATGTATACAACAGTATGTGTAAATGTGTGATGGAATGTATGAAATATAAAATTAGATACAGTTGGTTGCCACTAACACTATGAAAGCAACATTTACACAGTCACACTCCCGTACTCTACATTGTTCGTAGCCACTTTACAATTGTTTGGATTGTATCGTTCTTTTTTTGTTCCCATAATTTGATGATGACAAAAATAATGTTAAAAATGTCATCAAGTTGTTTTTCCATTGTCATTCTTAAGTTTAAGTCTATTAAAATGAAATTTGTGTATGCAGACTTCCAGCAGCGGGCTTCTTATTAAAAAAATATTTTTTGATCTGAAACAATAACAACGGAAACACTAAAGCTGAGGCAGAGTAAAGTGAAGACACATTTACATATTTCAATGGCAATGAAAACGCATCATCATTAACACCTGTATCCTTGACTCCATCCACCACCAGCCACCCATTCATTCATATGTAGACATATACGAGTAAGAACACAATGTCAGATGAGAGTGAAAATCTATGTGAAATTTTATCGGAATAGATATGTACATTATGTATGTGTATGAGTGGATTTGTGCGGTAATTTATGTTCCATGCCAAATTGGTAATACACATAGTTTAATCTATGTGTGTAACTCTTCCAATAAATTATCATGAATGTCTATTACTTTTCTTTTCCTTTAACTTGTTGTTGTAGTCATTCATATTTATGGCGAGAGAAGAAGGCAACTATAACGATTGAGAATTAGGGGACCTTGTTATCAATTTATTATTAAATTTTAAACTTAGTAGACTAGTATCTTGAAAATTTTGCATAAAACTATTGCTAACAACAACTTTATATGTAGTATGAATTTACAATAAATTTTTGCCATGATTCATTTGGTATTGAATATTTCTGCACATTTATGCATTAGTTGCTTAAAGTTAAGACCTAATTAACTTTGGCTTTCATGTGTTTTTTATATTGTGCGAAAATATATATCAGGATTTTCAATAATTTTATTAAAACAACTATAAATTCTATTTAATCTAAAACGGTGTTTTATTTTTTGTTATCCGAGATTTGGCGTCCTTGCAGCTCGTTCTAAACTTCTGGTAACATTCTTTGACTTTTCCATATTTTTTGTTAAATTTATGTTATTTAATATAATTTCCGATTAATAATTACCAAGCATTCTTGATTACCGACCATTTAATCACCTGCAGTAATAAGAAGTACATGTGATTGGCTTACATACATATATACATATTATAAAGTTTATTTATGTATTATTTAAAGAGATTGGTTTTTATTTGACCATCCATTTGACCAGATACACACTCGTACAGCATTTTATAATATGACTTTAATTAACATACAAATTTTTTATGTGGAATTTTCAGATTATAAAATATAATATATTTTATAAACTATGAAGTACACTTCCAATATGCTCTGTAATAACATTTTAATGCTATCGAGAACCAGAAATTTACCATTAAAAATATTGCTGGTGTGTATACATATGCGAGTAAGATTTGGCACAGACGAATACAACACGGGAATCCTGCTATTACGTGAAACATTGACAAATTTGCAAACACAAGCTGAACATTTTCAAAATTATTATATAAAAAGTAGATGTTAAAATTTAATTTAAATCGTAATGTTATTTTAATTTAAATTTAACTTCCAGTCTTAACAGGCAGTATGTTTATCATCATACAACATCTTTATCAACAGATGACATGTTTATCGCCATAAAACTTGTTTAGCATTTGTAGAAGTTTTAATTTATAAAAATTATTGGGAACACCCTGTTATAAACATAGCTGAGCAATATGGCAACATTGAGTTTTAGCGACTTTGGCTGAATATTCTAGCCACGAACATTCTAGACTTGCAGTCATGAACATTCTAGTATCTTAGTTTCGAACCTTCCAGAAATTATGATTGCTGTATAAATAGACTAACAGGGCCAATCAATCAATTAATCAGTTTATTGTGAGTCAGTGCGAGTGGACCTCAGAGCCGAAATGCTTATTTCGTGTTGAGCTCGGCAAGTGTTAGTAATGAGAACATTAAAAATCCCGAATTTAATAAAAACTACTTAACTGTGAAACCAAAAATAAGCACAAATCTGAATTTAAGTGCAAGTGCACCAAACTTGAATAAATGTGTTGAACAAGGCACAAACTTAGCCCAAAGCATATTTAATTTAAATAGAAAAATCACTGAAGGACCGTCTTCTTCACGGTCCTCGTTATCAAATATTGGAGAGACGTCAACAGCTGCAAAAGGCACATTAAGTCCTATAAATAAGGCCGCTCCTATAGTTGCTGTTGAAGAAAAACAAAAAACACAGGTAGGAATGGACCGTTATATAACAGTATCGAAGAGAGGCAGAAGCCCAAAATCTGCCGAAATTACACCAGCCGCAAAATTATCAAAGAATGCTGTAGAGCCACGCTCGCAAAATCGTTTTGCCATCCTCCAAGAGAAAAATGATGTCCCTAACGCTGTGATTAAGCCAGTAAAACCACCTCCAATATATTTAAGAGAAAAAAATTCAAACGAACTTATAAAAATATTAGTTTCATTAATTGGTGAAAATTCTTTTTATGTGACTCCAATTAAGCGTGGCAATATTAATGAAACAAAGATTCAGGTTAATAATGAAAACGACTATCGGAGAATAGTTTCGGAATTTGAAAAACGCAAAAAGAATTTTTACACGTATCAACTTAAAAGCGCAAAAGGTCTACAAGTCGTAATTAAGGGAATTGATTCTTTTGTTGATCCTGAGGAGATCAAGAGCAGTTTGGCCGACAAAGGCTTTAAAATCAAGGCAGTATCAAATATAAGAAACAGAGATAGGATCCCTCAACCATTATTTAGAGTGGAGTTAGAACCTGGTGATGTTAAGCTGAAGAAAAATGAAACACATCCTATATATGACTTGAAATTCATAATGCACCGAAGAGTTACAGTGGAAGAACCTCATAAGCGATCTGGCCCAGTACAGTGTTCGAACTGCCAAGAATATAGTCACACAAAATCTTATTGTAAGTTGCCTACTGTTTGTGTTGTTTGTGGGGATCTTCATGACACCTCAAAGTGCGATGAACCTAAGGATGATTCCAGGGTAAAAAGATGCAGCAATTGCGGTGGAAACCACACTGCCAACTACAGGGGTTGCCCTCTTTTCGAGGTCGTTAAACGCTCCTTGATCAACAAACCCACTTCTACCCCTACCCAGACGACAAAAGTACCTATTACAATTATTCCCCCCGTAGTACAAGCATCCACTAGCCAATTTTCATATGCCAACGTGCTAAGATCTAACCAACCAACACTGCAAAATGAATCACCAATAAATGATACAAACAGCCACAATTTTAGCCGTCTTGAAGGTATAATGGAGAATCTGGCGCAATCCATGAACCATTTCATGACAAGCATGACAAGTATGATGCAGGAGATGCAAAAAATGCAGTCCACGCTACTGCAGGCCATACTTAATAGACCATGAACTGTCTCAAAATATGTTTCTGGAACGCAAACGGCATACGCCAACACAAAAATGAACTTGAATATTTTCTTTTTAATAAGAAAATTGATGTAATGCTGATTTCCGAGACTCATATGACGTCGAGAAGCATTTTTAAAATAAGTGGTTATACATTCTACGACACCAAGGACCCCAGAGATAGATCATGTGGTGGCTCGGCAATATTGGTCAAATCGCGAATCAAACACCATTCATTGGGTGGTCTTTCAGAGTGCTATCTTCAAGCAACAAACATCTGTATTGAAAACTTTTGTCAAAACCTCGTGATTTCGTCAGTTTACTGTCCGCCCAGATTTTCAATAACAAAAGATCAGTATAGAGATTTTTACAAATCACTAGGTAGCCGTTTGATAGCGGCTGGCGACTACAATGCTAAGCATACATTCTGGGGCTCACGACTCGTTAGCCCTAAAGGTCGTATCTTGTACGACTCCCTGTCTGAAATGGGACTGAATGTGATTTCAACTGGTCAACCAACTTATTGGCCAACTGACCAGCAAAAAATTCCTGACGTTATCGATTTCGGCGTGGCGAAAGGGGTATCCCCGGAACTCATTGAAGTCGAGGCTTCACTGGATCTTTCTTCAGATCACTCACCCACTGTAATCACCATCAGAAGTCCTCAGCAAAGCGTAACTGATGCCTTACTTCTTGTCAAACGTCTGAATTGGTTAAAATACAAAAAATACATCAGCACTCACTGCACAGAGAAACTCCCGTTAAAAACTGCTGAAGACATCGATGCCTGTATAAAAAGTCTTAATGAACATGTCGAGAAAGCCGCAGAACATGCTTCTTCCACTTACCGCCCGAATAGGTACAATAGAGTTTTTTCTGCAGATGTTGAGCAACTATTGTCTGAAAAAAGGAGAGTCCGAAGAGAGTGGCAACAACACAGATCGCCCCAACTTAAAACTAGGTTGAGAGAATGTACCAAAAACCTTAGGATCTTGCTAGAAGCGCAAAAAGCAGCGTCTCTCAAACAACATCTGGAAGGTCTAGACGCAACTTCCCAGTCAAATTATTCATTATGGCGTGCAGTCCGAAATCTGAGAAAACCCGTAATCGCAAAACCTCCACTGCGTACTTTGAACGGATCTTGGGCACGAAATAACGAAGAAAAAGGCAACCTTTTCGTAAGTCATTTAAAAAATGTATTCACTCCCAATATGGATACTGACATTAGCCAACTACCGCCTGTTGTTGCCAGACCACCTGTACAAATAAGATTTCAATATCTGGAGGTTGTTGAGGCTATTGATAATTTAAATGTTAAAAAAGCACCTGGGTTTGATAAAATCAGCAATAAAATGATTTTTGAGCTGCCTCGCATTGCAAAAAGATTAATCCTCTTTCTTTTTAATGCCATCTTACGGCTTGAGTACTACCCTCCGGTTTGGAAAATTGCACTAGTAAAGATGATTCCTAAGCCGGGAAAAGATCCTTGCAAAATTGAATCGTATAGGCCAATAAGTCTATTACCAACTATGTCCAAATTATTCGAGAAATTGCTTATAACCAAGCTGACTCCGATTTTGAATGAAAACAACTGCATTCCCAATCACCAGTTTGGCTTCAGACGTCAACACAGTACAATAGAACAAACACATAGATTGGTACAAGTCATAAGAAAAACCTTTGAGGAAAAGAGATACTGTTCGGCACTCTTTATTGACGTCTCTCAAGCTTTCGACAAAGTATGGCATGAAGGCCTGATATCTAAATTAAAGCAGAACTTGCCGGTGAATCTTCAACACCTACTATGGAAATACTTAATCGACCGTCAGTTTATGATTAAAGAAGGTGATTATTTAAGCCGTCCTCAACCTATAGGTGCTGGCGTCCCTCAAGGTAGTATCTTAGGACCAATTCTATACTTGCTGTACACAGCAGACATGCCAACAAACAATGAAATTCACACATCAACATTTGCTGATGATACGGCATTTTTCAGTACTCACAAAGATCCAAAAGATGCCTCGATTCAATTACAGCACCACGTAACGCAAGTGGAGAAATGGGCAAGACAATGGGGAATAAAAATAAATGAACAGAAATGCACCCACGTAACATTTACTCTACGTAGGGAATCATGTCCCCCTATTCGTATTAATGATCATATAGTGCCTCAAAACTCACACGTGAAATATCTTGGTATTCATCTGGACCGTCGCCTCACATGGAAACCACATATAGATGCTAAGCTGACTCAAATGAAACTGAAAGCAGCCCAAATTCATTGGCTCATCGGCAGAAACTCCGTCCTTCGGCTCGATTGTAAGCTTCTACTCTACAACTCAATCTTAAAGCCAATTTGGTGCTATGGTATCCAGTTATGGGACACTGCCTCCAACTCCAATATTGAGAAAATTCAACGCCGTCAAAACAAAATTCTACGAATGATAACTACCGCTCCTTGGTATATTAAAAACAACAACATACACAACGATCTTGATGTTCCACTTGTCAAATGGGAAATAACTAAACACGTGGCCCTTTATTTGGGTAAGCTGGAAACTCATCCAAATCCCCTCGCTCGAGACATCTTACAACATCCCGGTCATAGCCGTTTGAGAAGGAGGGACACCACCGCTCTCAGATGAATAAATATAAGTTGCTCATTATATCCTATCGAATTTGAAAACTAGATTTTGCCTAGCATTGGCTGGACTTATCTTAATTAACTTTAGTTTTAAGATTTGAATACCTATTGTTAGTTCATTTAAAATGAAGATACAATAAAAAAGAATATGCAAAAAAAAAAAAAAAAAAAATTGTTGTGTAAACATCAAAGTGTTCTAAAACTTTAATTAAAGTGTGTTCTTAATATAATAATATAAGTGTGTAAAAAGACAGAGTTTTCATTTACAATAGTTTTTGTGTACATTTAAGTTAATAGAGACTCGTTATATTTTCTTCAAACTACTTAACGCTTTTAATTTGCAATTAAAAGGAATCCGGTGTATTTAAAGGAAATAAACCACCGTTTTTAAAAGGTAAAAACGTAACAATATATACATATGTATTTTGGATGCCAATCCCAAAATTCCGATACAAATACTAAACATCAGCACTTAATATAAATTAATGATTCTCATTTTTAATAAGAGAAAATAAAACAGTCATCAACAAAAACTTTATTTTACAAAAATATATCGAAGAAATAGAGGCGAAAGAATTAAAATTAATTTGTGATTTTCAAACTCGAACGCAATATTTTATGTCTAGAATTTTTTGAATTGGAAAATCCTAAAGAAAAAATTTTAATTGATTTAAAAGCTCAGCAGATGACAAATGAAGGATTTGTTTTACTAGAAAAAAGTTGTCATTTTTAACCCGGTTAAAATAACAGATGAAGCGGTATGCACAAAGAGATATCGCTTTGACATAATCTCTACTTAAAACAAACCAAGAAATAAAGAATAATTACTCAACACTTTAAATTTTTTGAAAAATCCCAAAATTAAGGCGTCAATTTGATAATGATATAGAAATGTTTGTTATTAGAAATGAATTAAAAACATTGATTGAAAAACGAATTATATAATTAGTGCAATTGAAATATGTAAAAGACACCCAGAACACCTAATATTCCTTAGGATCAAACGATAATATTCTATTGCTTTTAAAATAATATAAAAATTAAAGGCGAAATGACATATTAAATTTGTCAGTATAATACTTCAATGTAAAATTATTACGTTTCTAAATTATTAATGGTTTATACAATTTTAATAAATTTAAAAATACTTAGCTATGAGGACATAAAATTTTGTTTTCAAACATATTTATAATTAATATTAGTTACTTTTTCAAATAAATAGTTTTTGGTATTATAAAGCAATTTGTTTTATTGAAACAAAAACCCCAAACAACCCTCGGGACTTACATTTACAAAATCCCGAATCCAGGGATTAGCAAAATCGGGACTGTTTGGCATCCCTAGTACATATCATATATATATATATGATTGCCCATAGTAGTGATTGCTATTACAGACCTCTGTAGTATTTTCATCATCTACAAGTTTGAAAATTTATTGGCTTATCTATCAGTCCATATACAATATACTTTTAGTCTCTGTGTCATCACGTGTTGTAAGTAGGTTGTAAGTAGGGATATATGTATGTATGTATGTGTAGGTGTGTATGTTTGTATTAAAAATTTATGTACGCGTGTCAATAATCAATGAAATGCCAACTGTTGCAAATTCAAAAGTATTATTTTAACAAAATGACAAGAAATGAAAAAATGTATGCGTGTGTAACTGCCATTAAATTGATGATGTTGCTGCTGATAATTGTAATGAACATGTTAATACAACACTCGTGTGCTCGTAAACGACAAATTTATCTAAAATGATTTCAGCTTCATTTCACTTACTCGTATTTATGTATGTTCACAGTTCCAAAAGATAAAATAACAAATATCATTGAGTTCTTATACAAAGTTGCTTTCTAATAAATTTTAATAATTTTGCCCAAACTGAATACTGCAGGAAGAAACACCTCTTTGTGAATATTTATAATTCCTTATTCATTAAATGTCGAAAAGGAAACCTGCCACATCATCACTTTACTCCAATAACAACCATCTCTAGCAACTCTTTAGCAAAAGTATAATACATAATAACAACCCAATACAACAGCAGCACTGATGATGACAGTGCCATCGGCATCAGCATCAGCAACAACAACAACTGAATAAATGAAATCTTTACAAAGTTTCCTATGTAAATACAATATGTACTTACTAAGCATAAATAAAATCTTAAAGTTACTCCTTTTTATTTTTCTTATTTTAAGCACATAGATAAACACACACGTACTCAGTTACACATACATACAATTTTGTTTGTCACATTATCTAGTTTATGTTTATGGAGAAAAGTTTTACTTGAGATCATTCATCCAACATGAACAACAGCAACAGCAAAAACAACAGTGAAGAATAATGCACTGTTGAAATGATAAAAATATTATCAATCTTAACACTCAAACAACTTTCAAAAACAGGCAACATCTGTTACCTAAAACATCACCAGCAAGTAATCATACACAAACATAAAATCTACAAAAATTTGTCACACACACACACCCTGCCAGCAATTGGAAGTTTCTTTCATCGTCCATCGTCAAAGGCGTTACGTCTTACTCACTTCCAGACGTTAATTGGAAGATAACAATAACAATTTACATTGCATTCGTCTTTTAGTCATCCAGACGATGTTGGGAAGATTGTTGTTTACAACACCAGCCGAAAATGACATGTCCCGTTATAAATGAAATGAAAAGAATGCAAAAAAAAATTTTCGACATCATCGAAATTAGTTTTATTTTGTCATTTGCTCTGGTCGGTCAGTGGTAAAGTGTGGTTTCGATTTGTTATTGTTATTGTTGTAGTTTTTACATATTTGTTATCCCATAATCAATATGAGTGTATTATCTGTAAAGGCAAACAAAAATCAAAAGCAAAAGAGAGACGAAGAAAATAACTTCTGGAAGTTACGCTGAAGTGACTTATTGAAGTTACGCTGAAGTGACCTCTGGAAGTTACTTCCGGGGGGTACAACTTCTCAATACGGAAGACACTTCTACGATCAGAAAATGGTATCGCAGAAGATGAGTTTCAACTTCTTAGCGTCACTTCTGAGTCACTTCCGCAATAGAAAATGTTGGCAGGGCATATACATATATGTATATACATTTGTATAGGTAGCATGTATGTGTTTAGTATTTACATATTAAAAAGATTCTACTTCCCTGCCAACATTTTCTATTGCGGAAGTGACTCAGAAGTGACGCTAAGAAGTTGAAACTCATCTTCTGCGATACCATTTTCTGATCGTAGAAGCGTCTTCCGTATTGAGAAGTTGTACCCCCCGGAAGTAACTTCCAGAAGTCACTTCAGCGTAACTTCAAGAAGTCACTTCAGCGTAACTTCCAGAAGTTATTTTATTCGCCTCTCTTTTGCTTTTGATTTTTGTTTGCCTTTACAGATAATACACTTATATTGACTATGGTATAACAAATATGTAAAAACTACAACAATAACAATAACAAATCGAAACCACACTTTACCACTGACCAACCACAGCAAATGACAAAATAAAACTAATTTCTATGATGTCGAAAACTTCTTTTTTGCATTCTTTTCATTTCTTTTATAACGGGACATGCCATTTTCGGCTGGTGTTGTAAACAACAAACAATCTTCCAAACGTCGTCTGGATGATTAAAAGACGACTGCAATGTAAATTGTTATTGTTATCTTCCAATTAACGTCTGGACGTGAGTAAGACGTAACGCCTTTGACGATGGACGATGAAAGAAACTTCCAATTGCTGGCAGGGTTACTACACTCTACTTGCATAGCAAATCAAATTTTAAAGCCTTTAGTCACAGTGATAAACATATTCACAGTTATTTGCAATAGAAAACTTAAATTGATTACACATATGAATGTACATATGTATGTTTGCAACAAACTAATTTATCATTTTTTTATTTCTATTTAATTATTGAATCTCCATTAAAAATGAACTAACAATTTATTTCGTATAGCCAATGCGGGATGAAAATTTTTTATCTGCTGTTTATATTTGTATTTTTCTATACCTGGGGACAATTGTGATCATTCGTAGCAACTTGCTTTGACGTCTTTGATTTCTGTCTACATGTGGAACTTAGGCCGTTCCCCATAGATATATTCCATAACACCATATAGGTTTCATGATTGTGTTGTAAAGTAAGAGTTTGCAATCTAAACTTAGCTTAGAGTTTCTGCCAATGAGCCAATTAATTTGGATTAATTTCAAATTCATTTGAGTCAGTTTTCTTGTAAGGCGACGATCGAGGTGTATACCAAGCTATTTAACTTCAGATTGTATTAGAGCTTGATTATTGATATAAATATTCTCTTCGCAATGTAAAGGTTATGTGTGTGCATTTCTGCTCAGTAACTTTTATACTGCATTGCTTTAACGATTATTCTAATTCCAATGAATGATTTTGTAGGTATCGAAACGCTTCTCGAGGGTCTTTATGAATGCTTAGATTAGCAGTATCATCAGCAAATGTTGATGTGTGCGTACGATTGTTTGCTGACACAACAATTGTATATATCAAAGTATAAGAAAGGCCTCTACTAATGATTCAATCGGTTGTGCAGAACTAAAAAAAGTCTAATTTTACAAGCTTAAATGTTGGACTTTATTATATGTAAGTTCGATTCTGATTCTCTTACTGGACTGTTGTGCATTCCATTAAAAATGTGATCACTAACAACACTCAAAGAAGAATTTCTTAATCTTTATTATTCCGTATTTTCAATCTTACATGTGATACTATTATACATAATAAAAATAATATAAAAAAAACAAGTAAGAGTGCTATATTCGGCTGTGCCGAATCTTAAATACCCTTCACCTAAGCGTAATAAGAAATACAGAAACTACACTAGACTAGAATATCCTAATTCTGTGTTTTCTATTCAGTCTTAGTGCAAATTTTATAAGTATTTGATATATTGTTTGAAACGCAATTTTACGACCAACATAATTTATGTTAAATATTTTGAAATTTTGTCTAATTTTCACCATTTTTAATTGATTTAATTACCAATTCTTACCATAATTTACAGAGTCTATCTGATGTTCATAATAATCTTCAGTGTAATTTAACAAACAGAATATAAAAAAGGGGTACAATTCGGTTTTAGTGATTTTGCTCAAAAAAAAAAAAAAAAAAAAACAAAATGAGATAGGGCTTTTAGAGGAAATACCAGCAAAAAAAAAATTTGTTGGCGGGCACGCCTATTTTCGAGGGGGCGGGCACGTAAAGTTGAAAATATATAGGCCTATATCTCGGGAACTACTGGGTGCTTGATATTTTGTAATACACTAAATAAAAGGTATTAAAAATACCTTTCCAACGATATATATCATGATTATAAAGTATTGACCGAATATGGGTTAACCCTTTCAGGACCATAAGCTTCTGGGGACTTTTTCCTTATCATTTTGATATGAAATATGCTTGTCAGGATGCAACTAAAGCAAAACCAATAAAAAATGTTGAAAATTTTTTTTTCCTATAATAGTTTTTTTATGGGACACATGTGTCCCTGTGGTCCTTAAGGGAGCCAAAGAATCTTTTTTATTTTACATAGGTTTTTCAACAAAAGTTACATTTTTAACGTTATAATACGATTTTAATAAAAATTTTAAATGTTTAATTTTGCGATAAATTATGGTTAATTATGATATTCTGCGAAACAATTACGGTTCGTAGTAAAACATAGGTGCACATTGCATTCAATACAATAGTTATTAGTGCGATTTTCTACATTAATTTTTGCGCATTGAACACATCTCTTTCTTATGTTAGCTTTGAGCATAGAGTGCGAAGAACTTGGTCTCTTGCTGACAGTGATTTTTGATGACTGGAATATTGGAAATTCTCTCTGACGCGAAGAATACCCAGCGATTAAATTTTTGGCCACCATTCGTCTAAACTCAAGGGAGTTTTGTGGAGTCCCTTCAACAAGATGTTTTGCTTTACATTCGGTGTAAATAACGTAGGAATTGTTTACGCTTATATCAATTAAGTCAAAAAATAACCGTAGGTAATATTTTATTTTCGATTTACGGTCTAGTTCATAAAATGACTTGCGCTGATCCATTAAATCTACTCCACCCATATTTTTGTTATAATGCATAATAGCTTTCGGGCATTTTACGTTTATTTTCTCAGCACTACCAGCTATGCGACGTCTGACGGTGTCTGTATCCACTGGCGAAAGAAAATTTGTGAGAAGAGTCACAGCTCTGTTGTCCATCCACTTCACAAAGGATATGCCCTCAAAGCTTGATGTGTAAATGTCTCCTCGCTTCATATTCTTATCGAGAGGCACATTTTTTGGAATATTTTTTCGGTTGCTTCTTACTGTTCCACAGGACTTTATTTGAACGTTTTTTCAACTCATATTGCAACAAAGGCGAGTTGAAGAAGTTATCAATGTAGACCTCGGAGCCCAAACCTGTTGAGTTTTTCTGTCAACTGAAGCACGACTGATTCTCCAAGTCCATATTCAGTTCCATACTCTTTTCTTCCAGTGTACAGATCAAATTCAAAAAGATATCCGGAAGCAGAGTCACATCTACACCACATCTTAAATCCCCATTTTATTGGTTTGTTCTTGATATACTGTTTCATAGAATTATGAGCTTTGAATTTGATCATGTGCTCATCGACAGCCTGTTTATATGTGTTGTTCATTGCATTTTGAAATGCTTTGTTAAAATGACTTATGACAGGTCTGATCTTAAAAGCCCGATCATTCATGTTTCCTCCTTCATCGTTATTACTGAAGTGCAAATTTTGACGGATATGTTCAAATCTTTTTCTTGTCATTACATTACTTATGAAGGGTACACCCATATCAGGTTCTGTTGACCAATAATCACGTATAGATGGTAAAACGTGATATGTCATTACAAGATTGATACCAAGAAATGCTTTCATTTCGTCGGCAGTAACATTAAAAACTCTTCCATTTTGTTCAGCATATCTACAGGATTCATGAACTATAAGTTCTATTAAAACATCAAAGTTCGTAGTCAGTAAAAAGATCTGAAATGGTGATAGATTACAGTTGGGGTTCCCAACATCGCAGATTTGCACTTTTCCAAACTCATAGTCACTGTTAGGGAATACGTTTGCAGTGTATGAATTTCTCCATCTAAAATTTGGTTCATTTTTTTCTGTGGTTTTTTGTTGTAATTTTCTGGAATAAGAGGCGCTTGTTCCGTTATCTCAACGACTTGTTCTGTTGTCTCAACCGCACTATCATCGATTTCACAAAATTCTGCACCTGCATCAACATCACCTTCAAGAAAAATCAGGTCTTCTTTATCTAGACACAAATCGTCTTCGTCTTCGCTATTTTCCGCAGTAAGAAATTGTAATATTTCTTCATCATTCAGTTTAAAGTTTATTCTAAAAAAATATTGTTACAACGTGCTATAGAATTTACATTCACCAAACTTACCAAAATGAATCAGCAAATCAAAGAACAAAATTGTTTCTCTCAAATATCACTTTTTTAGCAAATTAGAAAACACGACCACTTCTCACAGCGTAAAGTAAGTAAATAGAATACAAATGCTAAAAATTCTGTTGCCTGATAAAGCTCACAAACTTAATGGGGAAGTCCCCTTTTAATTTTTTTTAATATGACAACTCTCACCACTATTAGCAGTTACATTCAAAGTTATCAAACAAAAAGTTACCATTGACGACCATAGGGACACCCGTGTCCCTTTTCGTTTTTTTTAAATAAAGCTAGTTTTTTTCTTGGAAATATCTTAAAACCGAATTTCAATTCAAAGAATATTGTTAAATTAAACAAAATTTTTTAATTTGAAAGAAAGAGAAAATTTCGTCTATGATTTAGAACAGTTTAAATATCCCGTTTATGGTATGTGCAAAACTTGCTTTTTAGTTCTTAAAAAAACATTTATAAGCTTTTTTTTCACAGAAATTTGTTATAAATTTTAAAAACCCATCATTTAACTTTGCATGAGGCTAAAAATATCAATGATTTTAGTATTAGTTTACTTTTAACAACTATTTTTCTTTTTGGGACATATATGTCCCCTGGTCGTCAAAGGGTTAAATCCGAAAAGAATATTTTTTGACCCGAATTTATTTGTTTTTGGAAATGCTTCTATATGGCAGCTATGACAAATTATGGGCCGATCTTCTTAAATTTTGGAACAGTTATTTTCGTGCATATGAGGATATTTCACGTAGAATTTCAACATAATAACGGTATATTTAATATATATATTAGTATTAACGTGGATTTCGGTAGTGGACCTTATGTGGGGGATATTGTCAAATATGGACCGATATTCCCAAAATCCAGCAGTTAGATTTAGGCATGTATGTAAATGATCCGTGTAAAATTTTGGATTGGTACCCTTATTTATAAGCGATTTATGAGTATTAAAGTGATTTTCGGAAGAGGGCTTTATATGGGGCATACGGTTAAAAATAGACCGAAATTCACAAAATTTTGTGGGATGATTTTTGTATATATTAAAATGATCTGTGCAAAGTTTTGAGTCGGCACCGATATTTATACAATATATACGGGGAAAAATGTATTTTTAAGATGTGGTTCTTGTATGGGAGCTATGACCAGTTGTGGGCCGACCACCATAAAATTAAGTTTAGCCGTTTAACATTATGCGTATTTAAATGAATTTTGGAAGTGGACTTTATATGGGGTCTATGGTCAAACATGGACCGAACTAAAAAAATTTCGTTTTGCGATTTCTTTTTGTGTAAAACTTATTTTAGCTGAATTTTGTCTTGATATCCCAATTTTATAGGCATTTATTTATCATTAAGCCATATTTCGGGAATATATATATTTGTATGGGGGCTATGAGAAATCATGGACCGATTCTTACTATTTTCCGCACACTTTCTTCTTTCGTCATACAAACAACGTATACAAAATTTCATAGTATTATCTCCAATATATTTCAAAATATTGCAATAAAATGGGCGAAAAATATCAAATTTTTATAGAGGTGGTCTCACATATTGGTTCATAACTCTGGTTGACCTAAACCGATTTTGCTGATTTTAAATAGCAAACTTCTCGAAAGCACTTCTGACAGAATTATTGAAGGTTTGGATCCCGAGTATATCTGGGGACTTCAAAAAACTGATTTCAACAGACAGACAGACGGACATGGCTTAATCGACTTCGCTATCTATAAGGATCCAGAATATATATACTTTATAGGGTCGGAAAATTTTTTTTTGGAAATTACACACGGAATGACAAACTTATATATACCCCTCTCACGATGGTGAAGGGTATAAAAACAGAAATTCACTTGTGATGGCCCGAGGGGGCAAATTATCACGGATATAAAAAAACACAACACTAAAATATTAGCAAGCTACTGATCACAACGATATGGATATATCTCCAGCATCAATTTTCAATAGTTGCATTAAGCTTATTTTGCAAATATGTATATTTAAGAACGCAAAATGTTATGGCTATTCACAAAACAAAACACGAAAGAAAGTATAGTCGGTCAAGCCCCATTATATAATACCCTACACCCAGTATATGTATAAAACGGTTTTTCAAAAATGGGCGTTATATGGGAGATATAACCTATTGTGGACTGATCATCCAAAAATTTAGTGTCATGATGTCTATGACTATAAATATTATGTATGTATGTTGAACTTTATCTTGATCTAAATACTTTTAAAAGATTTATGGAGCTTAAATTGAATTACGGAGAGAGTCTAATATAGGAATTTCGAATAATTATGGACCGACCATTATAAAATTAGGTGTCATTATTTCTGTATAAAAGCAACTTATTTGTGTCAAATTTGAATATGTACCAACATTTTTAGGAAATTTATGATCGTTAAGTGAATTTCGGAAGTGGGCATTATAAGGTAGCTACGACTAATTATGAAGCGATCTGAACAAAATGTATAGGCTTCATTTACCACGTATTTGTGATGAAATTTGTTTGGATATTTGCATAATTCAAACATTTATGATCGGCAAACCCCAATTTCGGGAGGACATTTGTATGGGGGCCAGGTGAAATAATGGACCGATTTCCACCAGTTTCAATTCTAGCTATCCATATCACGTACGTAATTTTATCAACATGTTGTTAAAATTGCGACTGTTTTACATATCCAGCCAGCCAGCCAGACGAAGGGACATCGTTAAATCGATCGGTATACTTTATGGTGGGAGTTGGACCAATATTTATGGGCGTTACAAACATCAGCACATTCCCACTATAGTGGTGTAGGGTATAAATATCGAGATAGTCTGAAACTTGGATCTCTAACTCAGAGGACCGATTTTATCCATTTTCAACACCAAACATTTCGGTGGATCAAAGAATTTTTGGTAAAAATTTTATTGCTCTATATCTTTTTTCGAAGCTCTATCGTGCCAACAACAGAAGGACAGACATGGCTAGATCGTCTAAAATTTTTTATGGGCCCAGAATATACGACCATTATTTCGATATCTTACAAACGGAGGGGCAAACGTAATATACCCGCCATCTTTTTGGTGGTGGGTATAAAAACAATCGATAGAAAGGGAATTTAGAAATCTTAATTTAGGATGGCTGTGTTTGCCTTAAAAAATAAGAGTCAAAATTAAAAGTTATTTTTTGACTTTTATCAAAAAAAAAACACAAATTTAAAAGTCATAAAAAAAAGTTCATGTACATCGCCTATGTATCATAATGATAAGAACCAAAATTTTCTACGATCATTTTTTATGTGTGATTTTTTTATGTACATTTTTAGAAACAATAGTTATTTTCTGTCCCTGATTCAAACATCACTTTAACGTGTATAAATCTCTTAAATTTATTTATAAGGAGATAAAATTTAATAGAAAATATATTTATGTATATGCACAGAAGTCATGCCACTAAATTTTTTGATGATCTGTTCATAATAGGTTATAGATCCATTAGCGCCCATTTATGAATAACAGTTTTTAAAAATATACTGGGTGTAGGGTATTATATTGTTGGACTTGATCGACTATACTTTCTTACTTGTTTTGAAATGCGATTTATTCTGAAGAAAGTACTCTTGTAAAGAGTTTAACATCTTTGGTATGTGGAACATTTTCTTGTTTCTGAAATATAGTTTAATAAAGAAAACTAGATAATGTAAAACATTCATTCGACACAAAGGTGTCGAAATAGTATCGCACTTGCCTCAGTGCTGAACTTAATAGTGTCAACTGACACAATTGTGCCGCAAATCCCATCTCTGCTTGGAAGCAGCTTTAATTTGTATGCTTACAATTAAACATTTATTCCTAAGGCTCCTAATTTAATTAAATCGTGTATTTAAATGTATTTGCATACATATCACTGTACTTCTTCCTTAAACAAAAGAAATAAGCTGAACATTCTAAATCCAATAATGTCTGATACATTAAACTAAACATGTATTTCGGAAGATATTCAATATGACAATTATTTATGTATCAATACATACAAATCTCGAAACTATATAAATCTATAATTATGATCATCGATGTTAGAGTGCATGTTCCTCATATGTATTTACAAAACGTAAAATGAAATCAAAAATGTTGTAACATAAAAGCAATGAAATTTTCAAAATTCCATTTGTTAGAAATTATTTGAACCCAGTTCATTTGCACTCCTATTGCAAATTTGCAAATACATCTCTATACAATAACAGCAACAAAAAAAAATAATAAACAAACAAATTGCAACTGTAATCTTTGCAGCAATTTTTGTAAAATATGTATCAAACTTTTTATACATATATGTATACATTAGACCGGCCCTTAAACGAAATTTGCCTCAGATTGGTGTAATTAATGGATACAAACAAATTTATTTCTCTAAACAAATATTATTGAAGTTGTCGGTACTTTATCTTGCTGTATATGTTGTTGTCGTTCAAATCGAAAACAAATTTCGTTGGGCGTGCCTAATATACCACATAGTGTACATTGTACAAACATCTATGCTTAAGTATATGCTTACATTCATATATGTATGTACGAGTATGTATTGATTAATATGTTTGTGGATGAATGTGTACGGCAAAAATGAATGTATAATTTTATTTGCTTTTAGTTTTTCTTGCGAAGAAACCCAACCCAACCCAAAGTACTGGAAATAACCAACACTTCTCTGTTTATAAAGTCAAACATACATACATACACACATTTTCTTTAATACTCTACTGGGCTTAGCGATTAATTAGTTCTAGAGGTAGACAGCTTTACAAGGTCCTACTTGGCAGCAGGAATGGCCTGAATGTCATATCCCCTAGCCAACCAACATATTGTCCTACGAATTAAACCTCTGCATGAATGTATTCGTTGTTAAGACCTGTTTCAGACTCATCAGTTCATCAGATAATTTTCTCTTTCCTTCTCATTGAAAATACTTGACTTGACAGTCAAGCGCAGAGTACAGGTTGCAATTTTGAAAGATATTTCCATAAAATTCGGTACTGATATCGTTGCGCATTGAAATTATTAATTTGAAATCGATCCATTATTCTACCTAGCTCCCTAGAAACGTCCTCCCAAAATTGGTGTTATCGTCATAAATGTTTGATTATGCACATATCCTAACAAATTTCGCTACAAATAAGTTCTACATGAAGCCTAAACACATCTACAAATATTGTATAAATCGGTCCACATTTGCAAATAATATTCAACACAAATATTTTTCATATACATACACGAGATAGTCTCGTCTCATCGAACTGTGCGGCTGAATTTTCGGTGAAAAAATCGTAATAGGTGAAAAAGTGTAATAGGTTGAAATAAAACAAAAAAGTGAAAAAATAACTCGTAATAGGTAAAAATATCTACGGTAATATCTCGGTAATTAAAAAAAATCGCATAAAAACTGTATGAGTGTTCCTCTCAGATGTAATTCTGAGAAAGAGCTTAGTTTGACTAGAAAAACTATATGGGTCTCTGAGGAAGAATCCTTAAAATCTCTGTGGAGAATTTTCTCACTACAAGAGCCGTAGAACGGCGTCGTTCCTGTTCGCCCAATATATTTCATTGTCACATATGTGTGCCGTGAGTTTTTCAAATAGTTATAAATTGTTGTAAAATAAAAGGACAAAAGCTGCATCATTCATCTAAATTCATTGTTTTAGTTGATATTAGTTGATATTGATAATAATAAGTACAATTTTAATACCCTACACCACCATAGTGGGGAGGGTATATTGGATTTGTGCATATGTTTCTAACGCCCAGAAATATTGGTCCAACACCCACCTTAAAGTGTACCGATCGACTCAGAATCACTTTCTGAGTCGATTTAACGATGTCCGTCCGTCCGTCCATCTGGCTGGCTGTCCATGTAAAGCTTGTGCGCAGAGTACAGGTCGCAATTTTGAAGATATTTTGATAAGATTTGGTAAGGGTTGACGTTTTGGGATGTCGACGTAAACGAGCGTTGACGTTTTCACGAGTGAACTGTAATTGTATTATTTTTTTGTCAGCTGCTGTCAAACGCTAATTAAATTAGCAATATTGAGCATGTGTGAACACTTTTTAATTAACCAATAATTTACTCAATTAAAAATACATGTCTGAACACCATATTAGAAAGCTTATAGCATAGATTTACATAAGATTATAAGTAGTTTATTCGTATCTAACGAATATTTAAAATTTAAAATATATATTTATGTTAATTTCACAGTAAAAGCTTACAAGTAAAGCAGACTTGATTTGTGGTTTTTATGACCAGTGAAATGTGAAGTGGAGAGTTTGGCAAATGGGAATAAGCAAACAATTCGTAAAGTCTATTAAATTTTAACATTATTATTTTTTTTTACCGTTGGATCTAATTACCCACAACACACAGTGGCATTTCGGCGGAAAAAGTAGGGGGTTTCAACTTTCCAATTTCAAAATTTTAATGATTTAGTTTTGTAAAGAAATATTTGGATAAGAAAAATTCAACAAGGTTTTTTATGAAAAGTGAAATTTTGTTGTTTAAAAAACTAACAGAAGTCAACGGAAATTTATTCAATGAAATTAGATTAAAATTATTGTCCAAATAAAGAACTTTTTTTGTGTGTAAGTTTATAGCTATGGCTTTTGTTTTATTTTTTAGTGAAAATATAGCACTTACTTTTTTATAAAAAAAAAAAAGAATTATTGAAATTGGAAAAGTAAACTAATTATTATAATTTATCTAAAATTATACTAAAAAATATCAACTTTTCACTATTTGATGGAAAAAAAACTTTCTGTGCTTTGCCTTGCTTAGCCCTCTAACTATAAAAAAATGAAAGGGCCGAGTCTGTACTCTCAATTAAGAAAAAAAAAAACAACCGCCAAATACCGTCTCTTTTAGTAACATCGATTTTAATTTCAAAATGCACTTCCAATATTTCATACAAATGGTCAATAAAACAAAAAATTGGGTCTACTTTCAGGCTTTCGGGAATTAAAGCTTGAAACGATTTTTAACTAAAACATTATTTTTGTTTACGAATGTGTAGGCCAAACGAAATTGAATCGAAATAAAAACATATAGTACATAGTTTTCATGGCTTAAACTATATTAAATTTCATTTATATACTTATATAGTTCATATTAATATTACAAATTTAAATTATATGCGTCGGACACTGTGAAACTGTTTGTACAAAAATATAGTTGGTTTTATATGCCTGTTACTGTGCACAAAGAACTAATGCATGGTAAGGATATAATGGATGCTGCCGTATTACCAATAGGAATGCTTTCAGAGGAAGCCGTTGTTTTCGAGAAAGTGTGATCGAATTTCCACAAATACTGGGGCCAAATTACCACATACGATATCGAGTAAAATTGATCGTAATTTTCTTATTTGAGATTATGGCATACGATATCGAGCTAGAAATTTAGTACATTTTATAATAATTTCGATATCAAAATCATTATTCGATACGATAGCTCATTCGATCACGAATGCGGTAATTTGGCCCCTGATTTATTTAACAGACTTCTTATAACTTCGGATCCTTACATAAGTAGCATTCATTCGTCATTCGAACAAAATTTCCTTAGAACTATATCCCATTGTTATTATATTGTATATTATATTGGATTTTTATCAAGCTGAAAGGTATAAATAACCTCATTTGGCGTCTCAATATTGGCAACACCATTTTTTTTTCCTTAAAAAGCATTAAAACGGGTTCATAACTGTATTTTATATCAATTTGTTTCAATGACTAAGGTGTTACACACTTTAGCTTGACATACTTGACTAGAAAAGCGGCATGCATTTGTGCGATATTTTCGGTGTATTTAAAGGCTAATATCTTTCGCGGAGGGTTGTAGGGGATATTCTCTTCTTTTGTATGGAGACAACACATGTTTAGCTTTTGAATAAAAATTAAAATTTTTTTAACTTATATGAAATTTTCATATGATTCTAGACAGGGAAGAAAAACACCTAAAATCTACAACTTTCAATGGGCGTAAAATCTAAAGTAGGCGTGGCATCCCCAATATGTTTAATTTTTTTTGCATAAGAAGAACTCAATTAAGAAGTGTCCCATATAACTGCCAAGTGCAGTTATATGGGAGATGGGTGTGGCAGTGGGCGATTTTCCGAGATTTTTTCAAAATTTCTTATGTAGTTGTCAATTCTTACCATTATTTTTTGTATATGTATCATAACAATCCTATATGTAATGTAACCATTTATAAAACTAAAAATAGGTTCAACATTTTTTCATATTCTCCAGGTTAAAAAAAAGAGTATAAAAAGGGTAAGGTTATAAGCTGAGGCTTTTATCATCTCAATAACTCTATTTACAATTGTTTATAGGTGTTATAGTGGAAGTGGATCTTCAAAATCTAGTATCGCGTAACGTGATTTCTATTTGAGGCTTATTTAGGCGGAATTTCATGTCAATAACGAAGTTTACAAAAGTTTAATGGTTGCAAGCCTATTTTATTTGGGCGCTATTGCCAAATATGGACTGACAACTACAAAATTTATAGATAATTGCCATATGTGCAATATTAGTATGATTTGTTGGGTCAATATCGATATTGATTAGACATTTTTGTGGGTTTACTTGTTTTTCGAAATTGGTTCTTATATTGGAGCTATGATCAATTATGAACCGATCTTCATAAAATTTTGTACAGAGAATTTCAAATATATAGTACAGTGTTGGAAAAAGTAATAGGGACACAAACAGTACACTTATTTATTTTGTTTTATGATTCACATAAACGAAAATCTAACGCTTTTTTATTGTGGTCGGATGAAACAAAGATAAATTTGTTTGTACGAAGACCAAAAAACAAAGCATTTGACTCCAGATACACAAAAAAGACCGTCAAACATGGTGGCGGTTCCATAATGATTTGGGGTTGTTTTTTGTCATCTTGCATCGGTCCAATTTTTTGGATAAAAGACAAAATGTGCACCGTAGATTACGTAGAGATACTTAAGAATCAAATGCTACCATTTGATGAGAAAGAAATGCCACT
This sequence comes from Bellardia pandia, assembly GCA_916048285.2. NCBI lineage: Eukaryota > Metazoa > Arthropoda > Insecta > Diptera > Calliphoridae > Bellardia > Bellardia pandia. The sequence goes on from OU696533.1 coordinate 70,899,756, forward strand.
TACCTGGGAGTTTATGCTAGATAACGACCTTAAGCACTCTTCTAGACTTGCTAAGTCATGGTTTCCGTAGAATAATGTGCGTGCCCTAGATTGGCCTTCCCAGTCTCCGGACTTAACCCTCTAGTACCCAAGACCGCCTGTAGACGGGCTAACTTCATTGTTAACTTATTCGCTTCCCAAATTACGTTTTGGTTTTATTTGCATTTTGTCTAATGCGGGGAAGTCCAAAAATTGTTTTTATTGCATTCGCAACGCAAGCTCATGTTGTGTGCAGCTATCACTGTCATTTTGAGTTGGAAAATTGTCAAATACAGACGTAATAATTATTTTGCAAAAAGTGTGAATTTCAAAAAATCAAAAAAAAAATATTTAAAGGGGTCGCAGGTGAAAGGAAAAATTATTGGTGTATTGCTGGTAGTATAAAGAAAGCAAAAAAATAGAAAAAAAGAAAAAAAACTTTTCACAAGCTTTTTATTGGTCTTGCAAGGTAGCCCGTCTGTAGGCGGTCTTAGGACAATTCGGAAAAAAAAAAATATTTTAGGTAAGGTTGAAAGTGGAACATTTAAGGAGTCATTTATAGACATGGAGCGTCGACAAATGCAAAAGTTGTCATCGCTTTCTGATGAAGAGATTGGGAAAATTTTGGATTTGATGAATTTCGATAGCGATACTGACTGTGAGCTTTTCGCCAGCTGTGATTCCGTAAGTAAGCAAAAGTTAAACGTAGTTTTCAATAATGTAGTTCGATACGTGTATAGTATTAAACGTTTTGATCATGTGTCGAATTTTTCCCGCTCACTTTATGGCGTTTCATTCGAAAACCTTATAAATGTCAGAACACTTGTGCTCCTTCATAAAATTATTTATACTGGTAAGCCTTTCTATCTTTATCAGAAAATTCACTTTAATAGAAGCAACAGGGGAAAGAAAATTGTACCATTAAGGCGCTGCAGTCTTGTTTCCGAGTGGCAATTCTTTATACATGCTGTTCGTCTTTGGAATTTGCTCCCTCATAACATTCAGCTCCTTAGTAATGCAAACGCATTTAAGAAAAATCTTTTTGAACACTTTAAGTGATTTTTAAATTATTTTGTTTAAAAAACTTCCTAACTTTGATTTTTATATGGGTACTTGTACATACAACTTCATAACATTTTTATTTAATTTAATTTTATTTCCATTTTACTACTGTTTTCATCTTTTTATTGATATTTTTTTTTTCTTCTTTCTTAATTTTTTTAACCTTTCACATTTTTTATTATGTTCTAATTGTTTCTATCGTAAATTATACTTATTGTACAATTATTTTTTACTTATTTTCGTACTTTGTCTTCTTTATTTGTATTCTAAACTTTAATTCAATTAACTTTAAATTTAATTTTAACTTTAAATCTAAAATTCGTGTACTTTAATTATAAGATTTAATCTTGTTGTACAGGATAAACACATAAAATAAATAAATAAATAAATAGAAGATATGGAAGACGATTTTGATGACAATGCTTTCGAGACGGAGTGCAATATCAACAACGGATTTGAGGAGGATATAAATAGAGCGATGAATATGTCAGATTCAATGCTGGTATCAGAGATTTGCCTTACTTCAAGCGGAAGTCCCGCATCATTATTATCTCCTTCTACTTCGATTGCTTCAAATACTCCTCGATCACAGAAGCGCAAACGCAATATGCCTGCTGACCAGAATATTATTCAGCCTAAAGATAGTATTATAGGTGATACAGCGGAGTTTATTGGATCCGTTTCGGATATAGATCCCAAATCTCAGACTTTCAAGAAAATTTTGTGGCGCCAAAAGAATTTAGTGCTGGATAACTCTGCGATTGCATTTTCTGAGCCCGAACTAGGAGAAGATCTCAAAAAGCTTGATACGCCTTTCAAATGCTTCGAATTCTTTTTGGGCGACACTATTATTAATCACATTGTTGAACAATCGAATTTATATGCCATTCAAAAAGATATCACAACTTCCTTCATTACAACCAATTCGAAAATTCGTCAGTATATTGGCATTTTATCGCATATTGGGGCGAATTTGCGTTCCAAACAATCCAAAATACTATGTCAAGAAATCGATTTGAGAAAATACGGAGTAATTTGCATTTTAATGATAACAGTAATTTTGCAGACCACGATGCTTTGTATAAAATACGACCAATTGTGAATCATTTCAATGAAAAGTTTCAATCCGTTCCAATGACGCAACGTTTATGTGTGGATGAACAAATGTGCGCAACGAAGAGGAAGACTTTTCTTCGACAATATTTGCCAGATAAACCACACAAATGGGGAGTAAAACTGTTTGTTTTATGTGACTCCTTCGGCTTTTGCTATAATTTCGAGATATATTGCGGTGCAGGAGACAATGTTGTGCAAACTGGCTCACCAGACCTTGGAGCGGCAGCAAATGTGGTTGTTCGATTGTCACGCAATGTTCCAGATTATAAAAACCAAATAATATATTTCGATAACTACTACACTTCACTGCCACTTCTTGTATATCTCAAATCACGCGGAATTTATTCCTTGGGGACTATTCGTTCAAATCGCATTCCGAATTGTAAGCTGCCAACAGACAACGATCTCAAGAAACAACCACGTGGATATTATACAGAGTTTTGTGGATCTGCTTTTGGAGTCGACATTTCTTTATCACTTTGGAAAGATAATAAGGCTGTGCGACTCGCATCGACCTACGCAGGCACGAAACCTTTTCAAAATGAAACAAACCCAAAAACACAGGTATCCCGTTTTGTTCTCTCTGAAAAAAAGTTTGTTGACGTCGATTGCCCCAACATAATCCATGAATACAATAGCCATATGCGTGGTGTCGATCTCATCGATGGCCTTATTGGCCGATATAAAATTCCAGTGAAGAGCATCAAGTATACAAATCGACTGTTCGTGCATTTGCTTGACTTAGCCATGGTAAACGCCTATATTTTGTTCCACAGAATCAACAAGCCTAATGCTAGTGATAGGCGCTACCAGCTGCCAAACTTCCGAGCAGAGATAGCATCCGTACTCTGCACGCCGAGTCCATCATTGCCAAAGGCTCCAGGGCGCCCACGCCAAGATTAAAAAAAAATGTACAAGACAAAAATCCTTTCTACCGCTCGCAGACGTCCGTTTCGATGGAGTCGGACATTTTCCGCTGTTTTTATCACGCGCTGTAAATTTGCTGGTTGCAATTCCGAAACTCAAATTGTATGCCGAAAGTGTAATATAAACCTGTGTATTTCTAAGCAAAAGGAATGCTTCTACGGTTTTCACCACCAATAACTTGAATAAACTATTTTTGCCTCATATTTAGATATTTATTTTTTTTTTCAAAGCTTGTTTGAATTAACTTAAAAAATGAAATCTGAATTTCCTGTTTATTTTCTACACATTTCTGTTATAACCTGTTCATTTTTTGTTAATAAAACATTGTACTCTATATGAAAAAACAAAAATAATTTTTGTAAAATTTTTTGGCTTGTTTTTCTAAAGCCCCCTAGAGGCGGTTTTACTTTATGGTGCTATAAAACCCGATCTGACCAAAAATTTAATTTTTTTTTAAATATCATTTACTTTTAACATAAACCAAACCCAAAAATAATTTTTTTATCCAGAAAAAAAATTTGGGTACTAGAGGGGTAGATCCCATTGAGCATTTGTGAGGGTCCTTAAAAACTAAATAGGGGCACATAAAGCTAAAAACAAAGAGGATTTGTGGCAAACAATTCAGGAAGCATGGTATTCCATGTATGAGGATGTTTCATGTCGAACTTCAACAAAATATTGGTATATTTAAGAGAGATGTGAGTAGGAAGTGGATCTTATATGGAGGATATGGCCAAATATGAACCTAAATTCATAAAATCCAGCAGTTTGATTTTGACATATACTGTATATACATGATCTGTGAAAATGTTTGGGTCAGTACCGTTAATTATAAAAGATTTATACGTATTTAAGTGGTTTTCGGAAGTAGACTTTGTATTGGAACAATGGTCAAACATGGACCGAACTTATCAAATTTTCATTTTGTGATTTATTTTCATATGAAATTTATTTTTGCTTAATTTTGTATTGATATTGCAATTTTATAGGCATTTATGTAGCATTGAGCCATATTTCGAAAATAAATTTTAATAAGGGCTAAGAGAAATCATAGACCGATGCTTACTTTTTTTTTATCACAGTTTGTCTTTTCATCGTAGAAATAACGTGTACAAAATTTCATGGTTTTCACTTTGCTTATTTTGGTTACATATTTTGGATGTAAGAGTGTTTTACACAGACAGACGGACATAGTTCAATCGACTTAGAAATCCATAAGGATCAAGAATATATATATATAATTTGTTGGGCCTCAGATGAATATTTCTCAGTGTTAGACACGGAATTACAAACATATACACATATACCAAGCACTTTTGGTGGTGGAGAAATTCGATTTTTCTCTTGTTCGAATAAAACGAATACAGTCGGGCCTCGATTATCTGTCATTCGGTAAACCGGTAAACCCGATTAACCGTGATGGAAAAATATCAGACTATTGGTTTTTGTTTGCAATGTTTTCAAATTGTTTGCTTCGATTAACCGTGATTACCTCTATTATCCGTGACGGCAGAATTTTATTATTAACTTCAAATTCATACATACAATATAATTACGGTGACCATCCGTCCTGTATTTAACAGGACAGTCCTGTTTTTTAACATGCTGTCCCTTGAGCTTTTTTTGTAAATACAGGACAGTACAATGTCCCTTATTTCCTAATTTGATATGCAAATGTCCTCTTTTTAGCATATACATTGCACGAACATTAATACAAAATTATCATAAAAATCCAACTGTATAATTTTCCTACATTTCCAAAAGTGAAAAATTTGTTTACTGGGATATGGGAAATTTCCTATAATCTGGCAACATTGTGAATTGTCAGCTTGAAATTGAATTGTCAATGTCAACTTGTTAAAATAACAATGTGAATGATTTGTGGTTAGTAATTTATTTATTTATTTAAATTCACATTTAAAATAGCATTCATTTTATTAGAGATATGGCTCCGACAAAAAGAAAATGTAATTTCAATGATGACTTAAAAAGCGAGTTTCCATTTATTAAAACAACAAGTAGCAACAACAAGAGGTGAGATGTGAAAAATGTTTGGCACATTTTTCTATAGCAAATAGTGGACGTACTGCAAACACAAAAGCATAAAAGAGCACATTTAGCCAAATCATCAAGTAAAGTTTTAACGAATTTTTTAAGAAGTAATACATTCAATGATAAAAAAAAGGACCTGGCTATTGTAGAAGGTACTTGGACATTTCACAGTGTTCAGCACAATTTTTCATTCAGGTCTAACGATTGCACATCAAAACTGATCAAATCGTGTTTCAATGAAAAATATTCTTGTGCTAGAACAAAATGTGAATCCATTGTTAACAATATTTTTACACCAATGTCATTAAATACAATCAAAGCAGATTTGTCCAACGTTCAATGTATCACAATATATTTAGATTGTTCGAATCACAAAAATGTTAAAATTTGTCCAATATTAATTCGATACTTTCTGCCGAATAAAGGACTTCAGATTAAGATTTTGGATGTTAAAGACCTTATTGGAGAAACTTCAGATATTATTTCAAAATATGTGCAAGAGACTCTTGAAAAAAAATTAAATAATTAGTAAAATGATAGCGTTTTGTGGAGACAGCACAAATTGTAATTTTGGTGGTGCAGCCAGAAAAGGTCAGAATAATATCTTTCACAAAATGCAAAACTTCATTGGCCAAAAACTGATAGGTGTAAATTGCGCTGCACATATTTTGAACAAACAAACATACAAACTGCAGCAGAATGCTTACCTATTGATATTGAAGTTATTATTGTTAAAATTTATTCTTTTTTTATATTTATACAGTTAGAATTGAAAATTTCAAAGAAATATGTGAAGATATTGAAATAGAATATAAAAAGTTACTAGGACATAGCAAAACTCGATGGTTAACTTTAATGCCTGCTTTGGAAAGAATCATAAAACTATTTGAAGCTTTAAAATTATATTTTATGTCTCAACCAAAATGTCCGACAATATTACGAAATATTTTTATGATTTATGGTTATCTTTTGCATATAGCCAAGCTTCAACATTTCATAAAGCTATTCTTAATGTAGAATCACAAAATATTTCAATGCCTGAGGCTTCAACTATTTTAAAAGATTTAAAATTTAAATTGGTCGAACGGAAAAAGGAACTGTTTTTACCCCTTACCGTCAAAAATATTATTCTCCAATTACAGAAAAGTAATGATTTTAATGAAACAATAACTAAAGAACATATAACAAATTTTTACCAAACAAGCATTGATTACCTAAATCAGTGGGATAAAGCTTTTAGAGATATAGAAATTTTAGACTGGATATTGTTACGAAATATGTTATCTTGGGACAAGATTGAAAAAACTTTATCCTATCTAAATGAATTTAGAAATGATTTAAAAATAAATAATGAAGATTTATTTGATAAAGTAAGCTGCGTGAAAAATTTTGCAAATAATGAAAAAATAGAAGACTGGAGGGTAAAAAATATATCAGTAGATGAAAGATGGATTGAAATTGTTAATCACTTTAAGACAAATGTGATTGCATATAAAAATATATTGATACTTGTTGAATTTTGTCTATGTCTACCAGCTTCAAATGCTGCTACCGAGAGAGTGTTTTCAATAATGAATAATATTTGGACGACCGAAAAATCGCAATTAAAAGTAAATACTTTAAGATCATTATTAATTACAAAATGCAATTTTAAAATGAATTGCTCCGAATTTAAAGGATTTTTAATTAACAATCCAGATGTTTTAAAAAAAATCCATTCTGTGGAAAAATATCAAACTTCATAACTAAATTTATCATTTATGTAGTTTTTTTCTATTTTTTTCTATTTTTTTTGTTAGCCTTAGTCAAGAAGACTGTTTATAAAACCAAATTTATTTTTTTAAATTATAATATTATAAAAACTTTTTATTCTACTCAAGAAGACTTGTATTTGTTGTTACTTAATTTTATAATAATAATAATAAATATATTATATGATTATTTTTTCTGTTTTTCTTTTAATTTTTAACATAATTTTGTATTTGTCCTGTGTTTTCCTTTCCCAAAAATGGTCACTGTAACATGAAAACGGGGAATTCCCTTGTTTGCCTACGATGACTCAGAAGCATTTGAAGGTGTTTAGAGTAATTTAGACATTTGGGAAGTGAGGGTGATTAGATCTAAATATACTATACATATTTAGTATGGCATCGTTACCAGTGGTAAAAAGACAAAGAAACGTGTTAAATATTGAAGATAAAATTAAGCTAATTAACGAGTATTAAAAAAAAGTGAGTGTTAAAATGCTAGATCAAAAATACAAAGTTTTAAAAAGAATTAATTTTTTTAATATAAATATTTATGTACACCAATGTTTACTTGTTAAATAATAAAACCTTATATTGTGTTTAATTAGACCTTTATAATGTATTAATAAAATAACTTTTTTTATTTTGAGCTCGAGGTCCTGGTTTTTTTTAAAAACTTTATAATCAAAATTGCTATTCGATTAACTGTAAAAATCGATTATCCATAAGGCTTCTGGTCCCGACCATCACGGATAATCGAGGCCCGACTGAAATTAAAATAAGACACACATTCATAATTTATTCGAATAGTTATTCCTATAATTATAATTGGTAAATCAGTAAAAGTCGTTCGTATGTCTGATGCCATCTTTAATAACAACACATATTTCAGCACTGTCATCAATGTCATCCTTAATATTACTTTCGTTAATATCAACATCATCATCAACATCATATTTATTTTCACTTTCTTCTGAGTAAAGCATATAAGGTAAAATATGTTAAAACGGCCATCATAAAAAAAATTTAGAATTCTGCAACATATTAATGCAGAATTACGGCCGCTCTATCATGTGTCGAATCGAGTCAAAGATCCCATATAGCGCCCACCTCTAATAAACTCCTGTAGTTGTAGGCTATTATAATGTATCACTTGACCGTCTACATTTTCTTACGTATAAATAGCATAGTGCTTATATGAAGTTGGCAATTGTTACTTTTAAAACTGCAGGGAATGGTAGAATGTGTGTGTTTGGGAATGCGTACAATGTGTATGAGTTTGTATCATTGTATAGTATGCAATCAACTGTAGTAAGCATTTTAATATGCATTTAAATGTAATTACCACTAACAATCATGAACTCTACAAGATCTACAACTACATACACACTTTTTATGTGGTAGTACAACAAGAAAAACTAACATGCTACTTACAACAAGTGCTACAACTGTTAAAACTATTGCTATTGAATACTATATTTATCACACAAACACAGCATTGCCCACACAAAAGTACAAATTTTATTTGAATATATATTCCCGTATAAAAACTTATAACTCAAGATGTGCATCTGATGTACACTGAGAGAAATTTTAATTAGAAAGGAAACTGAATTTTTTTAATAGTAACGAATTTCTTAGGTATGATAGTATTATAATTTAATTGTAATAGGTATTGGGTAAAATCCTGTTTTTTAATTTTTCCCCTTTGGCTTTCGAGCAATTTCTCACACTGCATACATACATAAACATAGTAAAAGGAAAATAGTTGGAAGATGTAGAAAACAAAAATAAAACATTTTTACAAAGCTAAGCCTTAACAAAAATACAATCTTGTCTATAATTTTGTGATCAGTGTTATCTGCCTGCACACAGTCACAAACATAGATGAAAATACATACATAGATGCAAATAATATAAAAACATATATATATGTATATCTACTTAAACCAATGCATTCTTAGTCTCTCTACTTATAGATACGAGTAACTAAAGGCAAAGACAAACCAACACTTTAGGATATTAGCAGATTAACACAGACTGTAACTTAAAATACACTATTGCATACGTACATGCCAACTCAAATACAAAGGAACAATATAATTGCATTTTAAATAAATTTCTAAATTAAAAGAAAATAAAATTTTAAATATTAAAGTTAGAATTTGCAAAATGTTTAAGCAATCATTGGTATACATCTCTTTTAAGGTACAGTGAAATAACTCCCAATGAAATAAGTCCCATGAGAAATGAAATATTGCCCAACTGAAAAAAATTAAATAACTTCCAAAGGCAGTCTCAATTTTTTGGGACTTATTTCAAAATGTAAAAATAAATCCAAATAAAAATGAATTAACGGCAATACAAGAAATTTGTGCAATGTGAAGCCGCTGTTCTGTATAACATGGAGGAGAAAATCGTCCCAATCTGTATGGAAAATTTTTTGGGATTTATTTAATTTTTCCATTGGGACTTATTTCATTTGGGAGTTATTTCACTGTACCCTCATTTAATTTAGGGAATATTCTAATTGCAATAGATCCACTATGGTGTGTGAAAATCCTGATTAAAATAACATGATTATTTGCTACATTCTGCAAAATAATAATTTAATTGTACTACATACCTTCTCAATGTTTGCCCTTCGCCACAAAGTAATCATTGAAAAGTAAGTTGTTCAGTAATTTTAAATTATTGCCACCAAGTTTTTTTTGGTTGGTGTTTGATTTTAAAAAATATTAAAATCTAAAGGCAAATATCTATCAGAAAAAAACTGCGCTTCGCAACTTTATAGGTCCACTATTTCAACTAGCCTTAATAAAAAAGTTCCCCCCAGAATAGGACTATAGAGAACGTAAAAAATTTAAATTCAAAATATGTAAAATCCAACTGGCGTCCGCTTTATAATATATTCTCTCACATGCTGATAAAGAATCATTATATATGCTAAATTATATTTCGAAAATGATATAATTATCAAAAACCGGCTTCAGATCAAAAATGGTATTCGACAGAAATGTTAAAAATTAGAGCACTATAAAAATTAACAATATATGACATGGTTTATACTTTCTAGGTGCCCAGCTGAGAGTAGAAAACATAATTTTAATTTTAACAAAATTAAAATTATTTAAATTCTACAGTAAAACGAGCTCAAACCAACATTTTCATTATATACACCGGACGACATCACATTCGGTAAACACATTTCATGGCTATTCTTTTTTAAACTTAGTCCGCTTTCACAGTCTTCCATTCTGTCTCGTCAAGGCAAGTATTTTTCAATGAGAAGAAAAACAAGTAAGAGTGCTATATTCGGCTTTGCCGAATCTTAAATACCCTTCACCTAAGCGTAATAAGAAATACAGAAACTACACTAGACTAGAATATCCTAATTCTGTGTTTTCTATTCAGTCTTAGTGCAAATTTTATTAGTATTTGATATATTGTTTGAAAGACAATTTTACGACCAACATAATTTATGTTAAATATTTTGAAATTTTGTCTAATTTTCACCATTTTTAATTGATTTAATTACCAATTCTTACCATAATTTGCAGAGCCTGTCTGATGTTCATAATAATCTTGAGTGTAACTTAACAAACAGAGTATAAACAAGTAAGAGTGCTATATTCGGCTGTGCCGAATCTTAAATACCCTTCACCTAAGCGTAATAAGAAATACAGAAACTACACTAGACTAGAATATCCTAATTCTGTGTTTTCTATTCAGTCTTAGTGCAAATTTTATTAGTATTTGATATATTGTTTGAAAGACAATTTTACGACCAACATAATTTATGTAAAATATATAGGATATTTCACGTCGAATTTCAACATAATAACGGTATATATACGATATATATTAGTATTAACGTGGATTTCTAGAGTGGACCTTATGTGGGGGATATAGTCAAATATGGACCGATATTCTCAAAATCCAGCAGTTAGATTTAGGCATGTATATAAATGATCCGTGTAAAATTTTGGATTTGTACCCTTATTTATAAGCGATTTATGAGTATTAAAGTGATTTTCGGAAGAGGGCTTTATATGGGGCATACGGTTAAAAATAGACCGAAATTCACAAAATTTTGTGGGATGATTTTGGTATATATTAAAATGATCTATGCAAAGTTTTGAGTCGGTAACGATATTTATACAATATATATAGGGAAAAATGTCTTTTTCAGATGTGGTCCTTGTATGGGAAATATGACCAGTTGTGGGCCGACCACCATAAAATTTAGTACAACAATTTATTTGCCTGTAAAGAGTATTTATGTCAAATTTTAGCCGTTTAGCATTATTTATATCTGTTTTATGCGTATTTAAGTGAATTTTGGAAGTGGACTTCATATGGGGTCTATGGTCAAATATGGACCGAACTAAAAAAAATTTCGTTTTGCGATTTCTTTTTGTATAAAACTTATTTTTGCTGAATTTTGTCTTGATATTCCAATTTTATAGGCATTTATTTATCATTAAGCCATATTTCGGGAAGATTTTTGTATGGGGGCTATGACCAATTCTGGGCCGACCACCATAAAATTTAGTACAGCAATTTATTTGCCTATAAAGAATATTTATGTCAAATTTTAGCCGTTTAACATTATTTATATCTCTTTTATACGTATTTAAGTGAATTTTGGAAGTGGACTTTATGGGTCTATGGTCAAACATGGACCGAATTAAAAAAAATTTCGTTTTGCGATTTCTTTTTGTATAAAACTTATTTTTGCTGAATTTTGTCTTGATATTCCAATTTTATAGGCATTTATTTATCATTAAGCCATATTTCGGGAATATATATATTTGTATGGGGGCTATAAGAAATCATGGACCGATTCTTACTATTTTCCGCACACTTTCTTCTTTTATAGTACAAACAACGTATACAAAATTTCATGGTATTATCTGCAATAGTTTTCAAAATATTGCAATAAAATGGATGAAAAATATCAAATTTTTATGGAGGTGGTCTCACATATAGGTTCATAACTCTGGTTAACCTAAACCGATTTTGCTGATTTTAAATAGCAAACTTCTCGAAAGCACTTCTGACAGAATTATTGAAGGTTGGGATCCCGAGTATATCTGGGGACTTCAAAAAACTGATTTCAACAGACAGACAGACAGACAGACAGACAGACAGACGGACATGGCTTAATCAACTTCGCTATCTATAAGGATCCAGAATATATATACTTTATAGGGTCGGAAAATTTTTTTGTGGAAATTACACACGGAATGACAAACTTATATATACCCTTCTCACGATGTTGAAGGGTATAAAAAGGGGTACAATTCGGTTTTAGTGATTTTGCTTAAAAAAAAAAAAAAAAACAAAATCAAATAGGGCTTTTAGAGGAGATACCAGCAAAAAAAAAATTGTTGGCGGTCACGCCTATTTTCGAGGGGGCGGGCCTTTAAAGTTGAAAATATCTAGGCCTATATCTCGGGAACTACTGGGTGCCTGATAATTTGTAATACATTAAATAAAAGGTATTAAAAATACCTTTCCAACGATATATATCATGATTATAAAATATGGATCGAATATGGGTTAAATCCGAAAAGAATATTTTTTGACCCGAATTTATTTGTTTTTTGGAAATGGTTCTATATGGCAGGTATGACAAATTATGGGCCGATCTTCTTATATTTTGGAACAGTTATTTTCGTGCATATGAGGATATTTCACGTAGAATTTCAACATAATAACGGTATATTTAATATATATATTAGTATTAACGTGGATTTCGAGAGTGAACCTTATGTGGGGGATATAGTCAAATATGGACCGATATTCTCAAAATCCAGCAGTTTGATTTAGGCATGTATGTAAATGATCCGTGTAAAATTTTGGATTTGTACCCTTATTTATAAGCGATTTATGAGTATTAAAGTGATTTTCGGAAGAGGGCTTTATATGGGGCATACGGTTAAAAATAGACCGAAATTCACAAAATTTTGTGGGATGATTTTTGTATATATTAAAATGATCTGTGCAAAGTTTTGAGTCGGTACCGAAATTTATACAATATATATAGGGAAAAATCTCTTTTTCAGATGTGGTCCTTGTATGGGAGCTATGACCAGTTGTGGGCCGACCACCATAAAATTTAGTACAGCAATTTATTTGCCTATAAAGAGTGTTTATGTCAAATTTTAGCCGTTTAACATTATTTATATCTGTTTTATATGTATTTAAGTGAATTTTGTAATTGGACTTTATATTGGGTCTATGGTCAAATATAGACCGAATTAAAAAAAATTTCGGTTTGTGATTTCTTTTTGTATAAAACTTATTTTTGCTGAAGTTTGTCTTGATATTCCAATTTTATAGGCATTTATTTATCATTAAGCCATATTTCGGGAATATATATATTTGTATGGGGGCTATAAGAAATCATGGACCGATTCTTACTATTTTCCGCACACTTTCTTCTTTTATAGTACAAACAACGTATACAAAATTTCATGGTATTATCTGCAATATATTTCAAAATATTGCAATAAAATGAACGAAAAATATCAAATTTTTATAGAGGTGGTCTCAAATATTGGTTCATAACTCTGGTTGACCTAAACCGATTTTGCTGATTTTAAATAGCAAACTTCTCGAAAGCACTTCTGACAGAATTATTGAAGGTTTGGATCCCGAACATATCTTGGGACTTCAAAAAACTGATTTCAACATCCAGACAGACAAACAGACAGACAGACAGACAGACGGACATGGCTTAATCGACTTCGCTATCTATAAGGATCCAGAATATATATACTTTATAGGGTCGGAAAATTATATTGTGGAAATTTCACACGGAATTACAAACTTATATATACCCTTCTCACGATGGTGAAGGGTATAAAAAGGGGAATTTTGTATTTCTTTTAAATAAATCACAAGCAGACTTAAATATAATTTTGTTCTTCTTTTAAACTAATGAATTACAAAATTAAAATTTTAACTGTGGATTTTCTAAGGGCCAAAAAGCTCATCAACAAGATACATTTGGATATTTAGCTCCAAGGGAGTAAACCGAGTAAATATTTGGTGTTTTAGTACCTTTTTCTTCTGTTGTTTTAAGATAACGAAATTTGTTTTGTAGCTTTACTCAATCACATAAAAAATGTATCTGGGAACTAATTTTTCCATAAGAAGATCTTTAAAGGGTAAAAAGGTAATATTTGTATTACTTTTAAATAAATTAGATAATACATACATACATTGGGAACAACATACTGTTAGAATCAAAATTTAATATACAGCGAACAATAATTTCTGTGAAGAGTAATGTCTTTAAAAGAAGTCTACATGTTAAGAATTAATTTATGTATGTATATAAAAATATTCTTACTTTTATTACACAGTTGTCTTTTTCTCTTACTGAAAGATATGATATATAAGTTTTATCTAACAAAAAAGAAAATGCTCTTAAAAATGCAGTCAATATTTAGTACACAGAACTTTAAAATACATACAATAAAATAAGTACCGTCATGATTAGATCGTACATTAAGCACTTTTTTAATGCAATTAGAAATAAAATTAGTAAATACAGAATTAGGAAATTATTTAAGAAAGAAAGCACGCGCCAATGATTTACCATTGGAGTTTAGAGATTTAATAGTGTTTCATTGATGCAACGGAAAATCTCTCGCAGATATTGCTGAAATTGTGAACAAAAGCCAATCAACTGTTCAAAAAGTTATTGAAAGAAGAAAAGCTTTAGAAAACACCAACTGCAAAACATACCGGTCAACCACGATCTCTAAAAGTACGGTCACATATTTACTCAAAAAGGCGTAATCACTATTTTCACCACAAATTTGTTTAACGATGTTAATTCTTACAAATGTTTTGTAAGAGCAAACATCCTCAAATAAAATAAAACCAAACTTCTATTGTAATTTGTCCGAAGGAAAAAAGTTTTCCGAATAAACAGAAGAAATATAAAAATTTTTATTTAATGCTTACTTCTTTTTCGTCCATTATTTGCCATGATGTGATGCGCAAATTAGTCAAAAAACTCCAAAGTCTGGTTACCAAGTAAGCAGATCAACAAGTAGAAGACGGCTAAATAACCATAAACTTCATGGCAGAGTGCCTAGAAAAAAACGTACATATATTTCTGCAGTAAACATAATTGAACTTAGAGACGTAGAGCAAAAGCTTGCTTAACCTATCCGGAATCTTTCTGGAATAATGTAATATTTAGCGATGAGAGTAAATTTGAGATGTTTGAGTCAAAGTCAAGAGAAAAAGTCTGGAGCTGCTTACACAGAACCTTAGTGCTATAGTAAAACACGGCGTTGGGTCTTTGATGGTTTGGGGCTAGGGCATATAAAATTACCGAAATTTGCTTTTACCGGTAAACGGTAAATTTTTTATTTAAAAACCGGTTTATCGGTAATTTACCGGTAATTCTGTTTAATTTTAAGTTTATCAGTAACGTGTAAAATAAATGCTTAAAATTGTGTAAAGAGAAATATATATTGTTATATGTATATTAAAGTAATAAAACGTTTAATGCATTGTTCAACAAAGTTATTTAAAATAAATGTAATTATTAATAAAACAAAATAAGAATGTTAAAATATATTATATCATTAAGAGAAAATTTTAATTTTTGAATAGATCTGCGTGTGTATTAAAATATGCTCGCAATAGGAAAATGGTGTCAATTGTATTGTCATAAAGGCTGGTTCTAATTTTTGTGCAAATTAATCCTGCTGCAGAAAAAGCTCTTTCTGATTCCACACTCGTCGGCTTTACTGTCAAGAGGTGGTTGAACGCTATCGTCAGATACTTTCCACGCTTTTGTTCTTTTTCAAGGAGTGCGATTTCTTTTTTATTACTTTTGTTAAAATCGTGGTATTGGTTACTTTGGAAATTTTATTCAATTTTATTTTATTTTGATTTTTAATGGCCAATTGTAGCCTGTCTTTCATTGTTAACTGGGTTGATTCAGGGATTTCTTCTACATCATCAGAAGACTCGTTTGAATCATTTGTCGAGTTACATTCATTCCTCATGTTCAATATAGAACGAAGCGTCACAATAGTTTGTATCAATGAAGGTTTATGTAGTTTTAACCTAATAATAAAAAATAAATATTTCTTAAAATATAACATTTTATATTTAAATTTAACTGCAATTGGAATGAAATATTTATTAACAATTACCGAAATTGCCGGTATTTTTCTTTCAAATTTACCGGTAAATTCGGTAATCAATACGACCGGTAAAACCGGAAAACCGGTTAACCGTTTACCGGTAATGTAACCCCTATTTGGGGCTGTATGTCAGCTGCAGGACCAAGTAATCATCTATTCGTTGAAAGTACAATGAATAGCCGAGACTAGTTACAAATTTTCAATTTCAAAGTAAGTGCTGAAAATTAAGGTCTTGGAACGGCATGAGACTTTTAGCAAGACAACGACTCAAAACACTCCGCCAGAATTGCCAAGGAGTGGCTATTGTACAACGTGCTTAAGCAATTAAATTCACCTCCGCAATATCCAGACTTAGGAGCACCTGTAAAAATTTTTAAAAAGACACTTCAGAAAAAGAAGCAATTTATCCAAAGACGAACTCCTTAACGAACAGCTTTAACGGAAGAGTGGGACAAGTTTACTAGGGATGTGACTGCACCTCTTGTAAATTCTATGAATTTAATTTAATTTCTAAATTTTCGTAATATGTATAAAATAGGGTAATAGCGTGTTCAGATATGACCCTTAATTGCGTTAATCGCAATTAACGCCATTATTGAGCTCAATATTCCATATAAAATCTCAATTAATTATTGCGCAATAAGTACGAAATTGTTATAATATTGAGTAAGATTTCGAATGCAACACTGTTCACAACTGTGTTTAGTGAACATAATTGTATAAAATGCAAATGTCAACAAAAGAAATCATTAAAAAATCAATGTGAAGGTAAGTTTGTTTACGTAGAAACACAACAACCATATAGAGTATGTTTTGTATTGTTTTCCAACTGTCAAATGATTATTGAGTAAGCTGAAATTGCGTATGCCTGAACACTTAAAATAATATTGTCAATTAACCGAATATTGACTCAATTAAGTTTTATATGTGAACACGGTATAATATCTTTTAACCGTATACTAATTTTTAATTGTTTTTCTCAGGTAGATACTTATTTATTCTTTCCACAAAATTTCCATACACATAAATTAATCAATTTTAATTTAAATTTTTTTTTAATACATGTAAGAAAACAGTTAACCTTAAATAAAATTTTAAGTTAATTTAAACTTATACGAGTATATTTCTTATTATATTTGTTGCATATATAAAAAAGCTACACACAAAATGAAAAGAAGAAAAAGTAAAAAATTTTATTTTTAGTATTTTTTGTATATTTTATCTATAAAATGAATGTTCTATCTTTGCAGAACAATTTAAAAAATACTTTTTTCTTAAGAATAAGATTGAAAAACTTTTTGTGCATAAATAAAAAAAGTGTTTGATATTTTTAAGTTTGAATGTTATTCTAAAACAGATTCCAAAAATGTAAAATGTTTCAATTAATCAATCAAAATTCATATGAATCATTTTGCACATATTGGTATGAATTCATTGAGTCTAATTTATAATACCTTAATAATCACCCCTATCATGAATAAAAATTGCACGTGAAATTTGTTCCCTTTTCACATTTTTTCCTATTAAAATGCAATGTTAAAAAAATAATAGGGAACAAATTTCATGTGGAATTTTTATTCACGATAGTGAATATTACATTAATTTGTTTTTAATTTTAATCAAATTAAAATTGAAATTTTCGTGGATCAAATTTTTATTTAAGGTTTTTCTGATACAATGTTAAATCATACTCTGCATTGTGATTTCTAGATAAACAATTACTGCCGTATTTATAAAAAATTAAAGTAGACTTCAAATGTACTTTAAGAAAATTTTGTATGAAAATTCTCTCTAAAAGCATAATTCAAGTCTACATTATTTTTTATAAATACGGCAGTTAGCATGCAATATTTGTTAAAACATTTACTGCCGTATTCATAAAAAATAAAGTAGGTTTGAAGTCTGCTTTTAGACAAAATTTTCATACAAGATTTTTACATTTGAAGTCTACTTTTAATTTTTTGTGAATAAGAGCATTAGATTGAGATATGTTACTGTTTTCTCAGGTAAGCACATTTTAAAAGTAAAAACTTCTTCATGTTCTAATTTATAATATGTTGCAACAATTCGTAATAGTTTTGTGAACAAAGTGCAAGTTTCAATTTATGTATGTAGAAATGTAGAAATTTATCCAGATACTTTTTTAATGTTACATAAAAGAAAATTTTAAAGAAGATGTGTAGATGTAAAATAATGAAATATTAAAATGCAAATTTATAGCTGTTGTAATCCTCTAATATGTTTGGAACTATGATACTTTAAAGCAGCCTAATTATCTTCAAAATTATAAAAAATATTTTGCAGGTTTATTAAGATGCTGAAGACTTACTAGAGTATATTTGATATTTCAATGATCAAAATTAATAAAAATAATGTCATACGAGTATATACAAATGAGAAATTAAACAATATTGAAGAATTTTACTAAAAATATTTTCAAATATTTTTCTTATGCCGCGTCAAATTTAAGACAACTTAAAAAGCTCTCCAGCAAATTATTTAAAAATTTATATACAACTTTGAAATTGAATAAATCAAAGTTGATTTATTTAAATTGACATGAAATTTACTTTATTCGATAGATAATCTTCTGGCATTATAATTTAAATATGACTTCTTCCATATGACTGACTCGAACGTAGTCTAATCTGCAGATCCAATTTTCATATTGGCAATAATGCAAGTGTCAATCGTCCGAAACGTATAACTATGCTGTTACACGTTTCCTTCAATAAATAAATTGTGGCACGAGCTGTGTGACATGTTGCGTCGTCTTGTTGAAACCACAACTTCTGCACATCATGATTGTTCAATCGATGAATGAAAAAGTCAGTAATTATGGCTCTATAGAGGTCACCATTAACTGTAACGTTCTGGCCAGCTTCTATTTTAAAAAAGTACGGACCAATTATTCCACCAGACCATAAAGCACACCAAACAGTCAGTTTTTCTTGATGTTGTAACGGTGTCGCAACATACATTTGAGGATTATCATTACTCCAAATATGGCATCTTTGTTAATTGACGTATCCACTCAACAAAAAGTGACAATTATCGCTAAACAAAATTCGCTTATAAAAGTCGGGATCATCGGCAATCTTGGTTTGGGTCCATTCACCGAATTTTCAAAGTAAATTTGCACAATTTCAAAACAATCAAAACTAAACAGAATAGAGGAAGACCAGTGTACGAGTAAGCGGTATGCGGCCGCGGTCGGCAATCACCTGTTCTTTTTGCCGCTTATACTTTTTGTAGGTAGGCAAATATGCGCGGCATATTTAAAGCGGCAAATGTCAAAAAATTATATTGATTTGTTTTTTACATAAATAAATACTTAAATAAACGTTTTTAGTGTGCACATGGTGTAAAAAGTATTAAAATAATAGAAATTGTTTTTTTTTATTTTACTAATTTCCTTTTGTTAATTTATTTGTAATCAATAATTCACATTTTTTCTGCATACTCTTTCAAATTATTCAAGCAATTGAGCATCAAATCAAATTTCTGATTTCTAATTAACTCTTGTAAAAAATACACTGAAAGATGAAGGAAAAAAATAAAACGAATAAAATTGAACTTAATGATAAACATACAAACAAACTAATAATAATGCGAGGATACTTTGATAAATGTATTTAATTGTAAATCCAATAATATACTCGTATATGTGATATAACAGTGGTTTAAGTGGACAAAAATCGACAAATAATTTTGACTGAATATTATTAGCTGGGAATTTTAAATAACAAATAAGGATCTAATTTCAGTATTTTAAGTTGTATTTGTGTTTAATATATACATAGTTACCCAGGCATAAATTACTACTCTTGGTCATATTATACACAAACACATAACGCTGCTCTAGTTAATGTAACAACATTACGCCAATATTGAAAACAGAAATCGGAGGACTGTTATTACTTCGATGTTCAACAGATGAATATTGCAGATTTTTTCTCTTTTTCAGCTTAAGAATATACTAATGCCTAATATGTTCAAATTGAATGTTAGTTACTAATTAATATTGTAATTAGTAATTAGTTGAAAACATACTCGTATTTTGTTCTAGTTGATAACACTGTTTTCAATACTAATACACATTACAGACACACATACTTACTTGTGTACTGAGTGTCGGAGTATGAGGTGTAGGATTTCCGCTATTAAATAATTGAGATTGTGATTGCGGTTAAGAGATAAATGTTAAATGAACAGGAAAATAAGACCACGATAGTAAAAGTGAATTATAGAAGAAAGCTAGAAGAGAAAACGAAAATAAACCACATAAACACTCTAATCTAATCCTAAAGACTAAAATACAATTCATTGAGAAATACTCATAGAGGAGAAATTAAAAAATAAAAAATCATACATACAAGTATTGTTTCAGTTTTCATAATGTTGCTTTGCGAATTTGTTTTGGTCACATGTTATTTCCACCAGACTTTCCAATCTATTTCTTTCTCTATGGTACAACTCAAAACAAAACAATATTGTAAAAAGAAAAAGAAAGCAAAAAAAATATATACTCGTATTTAAGCACTTGCGATTAGTAAATGAAAAATCTTACTATTTTTATTGAAGAAATACACTTTTGTAATACATTGATTTCACAAACAGAAGAAAGCAAGAAACTGAATGTTGAAATATACGTATTCAGTTTAAGTAAATAAATAAATGAAAATAAATTACTAATTTGCATACTGAAATGTAAATAAATTTATTAGTGTAATTTTTTCAATTGACTGATTTCGAAGTCTTTTGCAAAAAATCATGCGAAATCAAATAAATTACATCAAGGAAACACGTTAAAGTTTTATGTGCAAATATTTATAAGAATAAATAATTTATTTTATGGACCTTTTCACAAATGTCAATTATTCAAGTAAACATTTTAATTAGTTAAATTCACTTATTGATAAAAATTTAAGAGTATAATGAAACACAGATTTCAATAAAATTGTAAATAGAGTTTGTCCGCACATGACCGGCTGGTTCAAGAGGTACCTAGATGAAGACTGACTACCCAATGAAGTCAGTATACGTAGTTGGCTGATTTTTCACTCTCCCAAATTAATAAGAGATATATTCGCGGTTAATGTATTTTCCGGATGTAAATCTTATATAGAAGCCATGTATAATGATGGGCCGATAGTCAAAAGATACGACACTATGATTACTGCCTGCATGAAACTAAATTACATACATATAAGTATATGTACATATGTATTAGAAATTAACTTTCTATATTCGGGCGGTAAAAAGGCGAATTTTTGTTACATCTTAATAAATGATCTGCAGACTTGAAATTTTAAATATTGATAAATTAAAAGACACAAAAAATTATTGTAAAATCTTGGAAAATTGCAATTAAAATATGTGCTTCGGTCATTTTTGGTATTTTATGCGTCTGTTGTTTTAAGACAATGAAATTTATATTGTGGCTTTATGCAATCACAAAAACAAATATTTGAGAAGTAATTTTTTCATAATACGACTTTTTTATTCAATTTATTTAAAGAGATAGAATTGGATTTTTAGCTTTGTACACTCAAAAAAAATGTATTAGACAAGTATTTTATTTGTTTACATTAGAGAGTCCCATATATTAACATTAATATAAAAATGCCACTCGACAATGAGTATTCATGAACTGAATACGAAACCAATCTGTAACAAATACTTAAGTACAGTTTTCAGAGACACTTGTTAAAAAGTTTCGTTGCAAACAAATAAAACCTTTTATTGACAAATTATCATCTCTAATTATTTATTTATTTTTTTTATTTATTTATTTAGCCTATGGATAAAATCCTTACAGACCATTTACAAAATTACATACATATACATATATATTTTTTGACACCTATGTACAATTAATTATTTAAATTTAAGATAATGTTACGTTTTATAGTATTTACATTTAAAGAAAAGTCTATCAAATTAAACATTTCCTTAAAACGAACAACATAATTTTCTAAACGGATCTGCCATAGCAAAATTTGATCGAAAAGTTTTAACATAAAGTGGATTGTTATAGAGGCGCAGTGAACGTTGGGGAACACTAAATAATAATTTGTTTAATAGAAATTCAGAGCAGCATTATTTTACGGCTTTTTAACGTTGGCAAATTTATCAAACGTAATCCTGATGACTATGATGGGTGTGATGCATATCCTCGGTATATATCCTTCAAACAAAAAAAAAAGGAATTGTTCTTGAACAGATTCAATATGATCAGTATGTAGAATATAATGCGGGTCCGATACAACAGAGCCATACTCTAAAATCGGTCTTATTAGAGAAGTATATAAACATTTAGTGATGTGTGCATCATTGAATTCTTTTGCTAAAATACCACGAGCTTTATTCACAGCCATCGTTATATGTTGTACAAAATTTAACTTTGCATCTAACAAAATCCCAATATCCATAATTGAGTTTACCAGCTCTAGTTTCTGATCACTTAACATGTAAAAATTTACAGCATCATAATTTCTATTATAGAAGTTTTTTTGTAAACTTCGTGGGCTTTTGTTATGTATTTTGTGAGAGTGTTTTACACCTACAGATGGACGGATATAGCTCATTCGACTTAGAATTTCATAAGGATCAAGAATATATATATAATTTGTTGGGTCTTTGATAACTATATCTCAATGTTACACGCGGAATGCAAATCTTTTATATACCCTCATTCACCAACCGGACGGTTAAAAACATAGTCGTGAATAAAAACTCCACATGAAATTTGTTCACTTTTCACATTTTTCCTATTTAAATTCAATGTTAAAAAAATAAAAGGAAACAAATTTCATGTGGAATTTTTATTTACGATAGGGGTGAGTATCTAATGTTGGAATTTTTTTTTAAAATACATTGTATAATGTTATATGTACAACGTGTATATAACATATAATATCAAACAGAACAAAACACAACAAAAGGGCAATTAAATACACAACTACTTCATTATAAACGTACAAAATACTCAATTCCAAACAAATATTTAAACACATCTACATACATACACACACATATATGTATCTATCTGCAAACTTGTCCTACATTCTCCAATAAAATAAAAAATAGAATTAATAAAATATGTACAATGGGAAAGTCCTCGTAGGAACATAATGGAAACATTTAATACTATTTAACAAATAAATATAAAAATGTGTATCTTAATGTTTGTACATGTATAGAGTCCATTATATAAATGAAAAATATATGGGTTGGCTTAACTAAATAATAATGATATTTGTCCGTCTTTCATTTATATCTCATAACTAAATATGTAAATAATTCTCTCTACAGTATACCCTACGCCATCGTAAGTGGAGAAGTTCAAAAATAATAGAACTACAAAGTACATATTTTAATCCAGTCAGAATAGAGTCGACATAACGATTTGAAGATAAATCAATGATATTTGTTAAGGGACCTTCTATACTCTAAAACAGATATTCATTACTTTTTTTAAACACAGAGACTCATTTAATATGTATATGAATTTACAAGATTGGGTTTTAATAACCGACTCACCCAAAAAAGTCAAGATAAGTGTGATGTTGAATAATTATAAGCCACTGTTGATTGCAGGGTATACTAAACATTTCAATAACAGGAAACTAAAAATGAATTTGTGTGAAAATATTAATTTTTAAGTTCGGTACTTTAAGTTAGGTAGGTATAGGCTTGCCAGATCCAATTTGCCAAAAAGCTTGACATTGACCAAAAAAGAAACTTGATTTTGAAAAAAAAACTTGACAATTTTTCATTAAAATTATTAGAATAAAAACAAAAATATCATAAAAAGTAAAAATAACAGAAACAATATAAAAGAAACACAAAACAATATTACAATTAAAATTCAGTATTTAATATATATTTTAAACTTAGGTGGTATTTAAAAAAGTATTGGTACTATCTTAAGAAAAACAAGTAAGAGTGCTATATTCGGCTGTGCCGAATCTTAAATACCCCTCACCTAAGCGTAATAAGAAATACAGAAACTACACTAGACTAGAATATCCTAATTCTGTGTTTTCTATTCAGTCTTAGTGCAAATTTTATTAGTATTTGATATATTGTTTGAAAGACAATTTTACGACCAACATAATTTATGTTAAATATTTTGAAATGTTGTCTAATTTTTACCATTTATAATTGATTTAATTACCAATTCTTACCATAATTTACAGAGTCTGTCTGATGTTCATAATAATCTTGAGTGTAATTTAACAAACAGAGTATAAAAAAGGGGTACAATTCGGTTTTAGTGATTTTGCTCAAAAAAAAAAAAAAAAACAAAATCAAATAGGGCTTTTAGAGGAGATACCAGCAAAAAAAAATTTGTTGCCGGTCACGCCTATTTTCGAGGGGGCGGGCCCTTAAAGTTGAAAATACATAGGCCTATATCTCGGGAACTACTGGGTGTCTGATAATTTGTAATACATTAAATAAAAGGTATTAAAAATACCTTTCCAACGATATATATCATGATTATAAAATATGGACCGAATATGGGTTAAATCCGAAAAGAATATTTTTTGACCCGAATTCATTTGTTTTTTGGAAATGGTTCTATATGGCAGGTATGGCAAATTATGGGCCGATCTTCTTAAATTTTGGAACAGTTATTTTCATGCATATGAGGATATTTCACGTCGAATTTCAACATAATAACGGTATATATACGATATATATTAGTATTAACGTGGATTTTGGTAGTGGACCTTATGTGGGGGATATAGTCAAATATGGACCGATATTCTCAAAATCCAGCAGTTAGATTTAGGCATGTATATAAATGATCCGTGTAAAATTTTGGATTGGTACCCTTATTTATAAGCGATTTATGAGTATTAAAGTGATTTTCGGAAGAGGGCTTTATATGGGGCATACGGTTAAAAATAGACCGAAATTCACAAAATTTTGTGGGATGATTTTTGTATATATTAAAATGATCTGTGCAAAGTTTTGAGTCGGTACCGATATTTATACAATATATATAGGGAAAAATGTGTTTTTCAGATGTGGTCCTTGTATGGGAGCTATGACCAGTTCTGGGCCGACCACCATAAAATTTAGTACAGCAATTTATTTGCCTATAAAGAATATTTATGTCAAATTTTAGCCGTTTAACATTATTTATATCTCTTTTATACGTATTTAAGTGAATTTTGGAAGTGGACTTTATATGGGGTCTATGGTCAAACATGGACCGAATTAAAAAAAATTTCGTTTTGCGATTTCTTTTTGTATAAAATTTATTTTTGCTGAATTTTGTCTTGATATTCCAATTTTATAGGCATTTATTTATCATTAAGCCATATTTCGGGAATATATATATTTGTATGGGGGCTATAAGAAATCATGGACCGATTCTTACTATTTTCCGCACACTTTCTTCTTTTATAGTACAAACAACGTATACAAAATTTCATGGTATTATCTGCAATAGTTTTCAAAATATTGCAATAAAATGGATGAAAAATATCAAATTTTTATGGAGGTGTTCTCACATATAGGTTCATAACTCTGGTTAACCTAATCCGATTTTGCTGATTTTAAATAGCAAACTTCTCGAAAGCACTTCTGACAGAATTATGGAAGGTTTGGATCCCGAGTATATCTGGGGACTTCAAAAAACTGATTTCAACAGACAGACAGACAGACAGACAGACAGACAGACGGACATGGCTTAATCGACTTCGCTATCTATAAGGATCCAGAATATATATACTTTATAGGGTCGGAAAATTTTTTTGTGGAAATTACACACGGAATGACAGACTTATATACACCCTTCTCACGATGGTGAAGGGTATAAAAATATAGGTTCTATTTATTTTGCCACATTATTCTTAGATACAGAATTAATTAATTCTCTACCATCGGGTGTTGTTAAAAATCTTGAAAGTTTTTGCAAACCTCATTAAAATTTATTCTTATTAATAGTTCGGCTTTTATAAGATCGAAGGACATTCTATTCCTATCTTTGGTATATTAATTATTTAGAACACTAAATGCTTTTTCACAAAAGGCATTGCTTATTGGGATAGAAAGCACAAATGAGATCAACTTTTTTAAATTTTGAAGATGGCTTTCTGCACACTTTTTTAAAAAATATGACCATATTCTATCATTTTGTATACAAATATGTATGTATCATATTAGTCCTTAGTTGTATTGATAGTAAAAATATGCTCTTTCGATTTGTTTTTTAGATATATAAAGTTATTTTTTTAAGTATCATTACATAGCTAGAATAAATTTGAGAAAAAAAAATTAACTTACAAAAAAACTTGGCAAATCACTTTTTCACTTGACGCGCATTAAAAAACTTGAAAATCAGGCCAAATCAGGCCCGTCTGGCAACCCTAGGTAGGTACTATGTTTTTTATTAACAGGATGATAAATACAAAAGTCTTTATTATTTATATATCTTTAGGTAAACGACCCGAAATGTTATTTAACATGCATAAAACTCACACCTCCAGAGCCAATATTCTGAAAGTCCCACACCACCTAATTTTATGTTACAAGTTTCAAAAACATTTTCTTAGCAGTTAAGATGTCATGCATTTCTAATAATTTATGAAAATTAATATTAAATTTTTGTATCTTTTTTTACTCCTTAAAGGCTGACTATCGAAACAATAACACAAATTTTACAAACAAATAATAATAAGAGATATGACCTATTATGGACCGATCATCCAAAAATTTAGTGTCATGATTTCTGTGAATATAAATATTGTGTATGTTAAACTTTATCTCGATATAAATACTTTTAAAAGATTTATGGAGGTTAAAGTTGATTACGGTGAGGGTCTTATATGGGAGTTTCGACTAATTACGGACCGACCATTATAAAATTAGGTGTCATAATTTCTGTATATTATTTGTATCGAATTTTATTTGATTACCAACATTCTTAAGAAATTTATGATCGTTAAAGTGATTTTCGGAAGTGGGCCATTTATGGGAACTACGACTAATTATAATTTAATATATAAATATACTCTACACCACCATAGTGGGGAGTGTATATTGGATTTGTGCTGATGTTTGTAACGCCTAGAAATATTGGTCCAACACCCACCTTCAAGTATACCGATCGACTCAGAATCACTTTCTGAGTCGATTTAAAGGTGTCCGTCCGTCCATAATTCAAATCAAATGTCCTCTATTTTACTGATCATAAATGTTTGAATTATGCAAGTATCCAAACAAATTTCATCTCAAATGAGTGGTAAATAAAGCCAAATCACATCTACGAATTTTGTGCAGATCGGTCCCATATAAGGTCCAGTTTCGAAAATCACTTTAAAGAGCATAAATCTCATAAGCATCAGCAGCAAGTTTAAATTCAACGGAAATCAGTTAAATGCGCATAAAACTCTTTTTAGTATCAGCAGCAAAATTATATTTAACCCTGCAAATAACGCGACTCCTAGGACTGGACCATATAACCCATCGGAGTAGTCCCAAAACTACTCCATGGAGTA
The DNA here is from genome assembly GCA_916048285.2 of Bellardia pandia. Taxonomy (NCBI): domain Eukaryota; kingdom Metazoa; phylum Arthropoda; class Insecta; order Diptera; family Calliphoridae; genus Bellardia; species Bellardia pandia. The sequence goes on from OU696533.1 coordinate 70,927,377, forward strand.
CTCACGAGGGTTAGTTTTAAACAACAACATCAACTCAATATGCAATCGTGTTAACACGAAACCATGTCGTTTAACTACCAACTCTTGTTTAACTATCACATGGTCCATGACTGCATTACATTGGACTATGTTGTGAGTAGTCCATATCATCTAAAATGGATCACGTAGTCCAATATTATTTGCAGGGAATACAAATAACCCATACATACATAGAAATATTCATACTCAATTTTTTGACGATCAGTAGATCATTTCGAGTTATATATGTGTATGGACTACTCATGCTTTTTATAAAAGAGTTATGTGCATTTAAGTGATTACCGGAACTGGACTTTCTATGGGGGCTATGTCAAAATATGGACCAATGCAAACAAAATATCGTTTTGAGATTTCACTTTGCATGAAACTTATTATTGCAGAATTTTGTATAGATACGACTTTTGTATAGATATTTATGTACCATAAATCGGTCCTACTGGACCCATTTTAAATACCAAACATTTCGGTGGATCAGACAATGTTTGGTAAAAATTTCATTGTTCTATGACTTTTTTCTTGAAGCTCAACAACAACAGACGTACAGATAGACGGACATGGCTAAATCGTCTTAGAATCTTATAAGGACCCAGAATATACGACCAGTATTACAATGTCTTACAAACGGAGTGACAAATGCAATATAGTCCCCAATCGTTTTGGTGGTAGCTATAAAAATTAAATAAAAGAAAATCAAAGAAAGAAGTATTTAAAATAATATTTATTACATCAAAGTATAGATAAAACACCTCCCTGTGGGTGTCCCTATTAGCCAGTCTTGAGATAGTTGTTCTTCCCATTTTGAAAAATGTAATACTGTAGTTAAGAAGATTCATAATAAATCTAACAATTGTTTGATCTAAACCCAGATCTGGTAGCCATGATCGTGTACTTACTTAAGTGGAAAAGTCTCAACCGATTCTTTCATATAGGCATGTTGAGAGGTCGAGTTGTTGATGAACACAAATTGCGTGCGTTCTATGAAAAACGTATGGGCCAAGTTGTCGAACCAATGGAAATGTTATATGCTTCGTATTGCCGGAGGTAACGACAAGCAAGGTTTCTATTTAAAGGATGATGTGTGACGTTTTTCCTAACATTAAAGCGATCGGGTCTATACGATCACAAAAGGCAGGTTTGATAAATATTAATTAAGGAATTACTAGGTCCATCCACATTGTTTTGTAGCTCCGCTGGTATTATACAGTCTGAGTTTGACAAAAGGGTGGTTCACATAAAATTATCGTCTATAATTTTCACATATAATGTATTAAATTTATATCAAGTCTCATGAAATTCAATATTTTTTTTTTTATTGCGCTATGAAAGAGTTTTGTGAGTATATTTATTATATTTATTGTACGCCAGTACTTGAGCAAAGGCATTTTAATACTGGCAATGTGGGTTATTTAAGTTAATAAACTATATATTTTTAATATTCATGCATTTTTAAATATAAATTAAAATATTATCGTTAAAAATGTTAATAGAATCAACAACTTAATATTAACAATATGAACTCATTTTAATTAATACATTTCTGTTAATAATATACTCACATTTTGTTTGAAGTATTAAACATTAAGAATTTATGTGGAAGTGTATATTGGATTTGTGCTGATGTTTGTAACGCTCATAAATATTAGTCCAACACCCACCTTAAAGTATACAGAATTACTCAGAATCACTTCCTGTGTCGATTTAACGATGTCCGTTTGTTCGTCTGGCTGATTGAAATATTTTTTTTAACATATACTAGGTGTAGGGTATTATATAGTCGGGCTTGACCGACTATACTTTGTATTAATGTTTACGTATGTGGTGACATCTGTTAGAATATATGTACATATGTATACAGAGTGTATGTCTGACAATACTCTAAACACGTCTATAACTATGAATCAATATGATTAGAAAAGGTAATTTGCGTAAAGTGTTTCATGCTTTGTCCTTTAGTTTAGTTTAGTATTTCATTCTTTGTCTTTTATACATATGAACATCTATCCATTCATAAGTCTGTATTTTAAATATCTAGGAAAAACTATCAATTGTGCTGAGGTTTCCAATATTCTATATAAAAGGAAGTTGCTAAAGCCATAAAAGGAATTTGTATCTTCCACTTGTCGCAATATGTATTTAAAAATTTACTTCTACTACCGCTATCTAGAAATTGAACATAAGAACAGTTTAACAAATAATATGTAATACATCTGTTAACTGACTATATCTGGGAGTAGAGCAGCATATGACGTAGAAACTAATTCCATACCATAAGCAGTTCATATTCAATTTACATAATAGTGGAATGCCAATATAAGAGGCATGCGGCCGCGGGCGGCAATCAGCTGTTCTTTTTGCCGCTTATACTTTTTGTAAGTAGTCAAATGTGCGTGGCATATTTGAAGCGGCAAATGTCAAAAAATTATATTGATTTGTTTTTTACATAATTAAATTTCTAAATAAACGTTTTTTTTTACTTTGTACATGGTGTAAAAAATATTAGAAAATTGATTTTTTTTTTGTTTTTAAGTAAACTCATCTCACATATTATATACATATGTACATGTGTATGGCAACATCATTTTAAGCGGCAAAGTTGAACAAAATTCTACTTTGCCGCGCGTCCGCTTCTCACAGCATTGCCAGATTAAGTAAATTGCGGCACTTCAAAATTTTTGTATGAATAATTTTGTAAAGAAACAAGACTTTTATTCACTGGTAATACTGTTGCCTTCCGCGGCCGCATTCCGTTTATATTGGCCTTTCACTGTAAGTAATTGGGATTTATTATTATATGTCAATTTTATTCCATTCCCTCATTAAAACACTTATTTAGATAGATACACACTGCATTGCACAACTATAAATACTGTTACGTGTTTACCTTTTAAAAACGGTGGTTTATTTCCTTAAATAAACCGGATTCCTTTTAATTCCAAAATAAAGCGTCAAGTAGTTTGAAGAAAATATAACGAGTCTTTATTTATTTAAATATACACAAAACGAATTAAAAAAATTAACACTGTCTTTTTACACACTTATATTGCAGTTTAATGACTCACTCACAATGACTCACATAAACTGATTAACTTGATTGGCCCTGTCAGTCTATTTTTACAGCAATCATAATTTCTGGAAGGTTCGGAGCTAAGATACTAGAATGTTCATGACTGCAAGTCTAGAATGTTTTTATTTTAATTTAGAATGTTTTTAATTTTTTTATTTTACATCTTAAAAATGGAAAAATAAATTAATTCGTTTTTCATAACTATAAGTCCACTGCAATTCAAATAAAGTAAAATACATACCAATATTCACAAAAAATTTAGATTTTAATAATGTGTTAGGTCTCTTTTTCATATTATCGGTATTCAGCATAAATCCGATAGCTTCATATTCCCTAAAAGTTCTCAATGGGGTTCTGATCTGGAGAACATGCGGGCAATTCAAGTACATTAATATTTGTCGATGATAACACTGTGCTAGTTGAAAAAACCGACAAGCGCGGCATCCAGTGTGTAAAGCTAAATCGATTACAATGACTCCAGTGTTGCTAACCGTTTTTTTAAGGTTAGCTCTAGTTTTAAGATAAAGCGTTATTTAAAAAATAGAGGAGGTTCCGCAATAAATAAGCTGGACCAAAATCGTTTTGGAAATAATTTCTTTTCTGGGCTGATTTCTTGTAAACTATTAAAGACACATACTGAACATTAATATAAATTCTTGCTATTTTGTTTTTTGCAAAAAAAAATATTTCCAAAACGACTGTTCAGAAAAAAATTAGTCCTACTTAATGATAATTTTGTTGCCAAAAAGTGTCAAAATCGAACACAGTGTAACCATCACTTTGTTTGATGACTTATATGTATAGGTGCGTAATTAATTGTCTTTCATTACTATTGCTAAAAATGCGTTAATATCTCATCTTGTCATTTTGTTTAATCACAAGTATTAAATTTGATGCTTGGAAATGCCAAATCAAGCATACTGCATAAACAAAAATCTCCCCAACCCAAATATCGTGGTTCCTTCCTTAATTTTTTTTTCACCGAAAAAAATCAAAAATATATGTTTAAATAATGTAAATATTAACAAAGATTTTCGGTTTACCTGTTTCCAGTTAGTTTTTAAATTTCTTTTAGCGATTTTAAGTCTAGCAGTTTGTTGGTGTGTTAATAGCCTTGGCACAGACAACAACTTTTGCCGAGTAATAATCTGGGATTTTTTAAGTCTGACCAACACTCTTCATTTGTGTTGCTGGGACATTTTTAATTCTGCGATTGTCCTGCTCAGAAAGTTTTCTTCGGGCCTCCACTTTTATTTTTACCATAATATGTAATTTGAATTATTTGCAAAGTTGTTTGCTGCTTGTTACAACAACATGTGACCTATTTAGTTTTTTTGTCAATTGCTCGAAAACATACGCCACTTTTTACATAAACAGAAATTTTACATTTTTCAAAACCACGCGGCATTTTAGAGCAAATCATTAATAATTATATAAAAAGCATAAATAACAACAGTTATAGTATTTTTTATAAAAATTAATCCCTTCAGAAGATTTCAAACTTGTAAAAAAAACTGTCACAAAAATATTTCAGATATTGAAATTAAAGGCCCATAAAATATGAACCATTAAATATGTCAGCATGGTTTAAACGGCATGCATATAAGCTAAGAGTGACATAAATTATAAAAAATCGAAAAACATAAAAAAGGAGTCAATGAAATTTAAAATTACGGAAAGTTTGTGAGTGATATTAGTTACATTCATGGGAATGTAACAAATCATATACATATGTATGTATATTAGATCAAATTTCGCATATCTCTGGAGTATTTCTAAGAAATCTGTAATATTAAAATACTTTTTGAGTTGTTAGTCTTGTAAAAAACATTCAAACCAGTTTATAAAAAGCTGAGATATAAACGAAAATCATCGCGTATACCCATGGGTATTAGTGCTGGCAAATTCTACTACTTTCCATTACTCAATCATATTCAATACTTTTCATTTGGGTACTCAATACTACTCGATACTTTTAACCGATTTTTTTAAATTGTAACGCATAGTTTTTATCTGCAATTTGAAGTAGTTTCTTCAAAAAAAAAATAGATCTTCAACTATTATTGATTTTGTGTCTTTTATTATTAAATCAAAAATATTTACATTTATTTTAATTCAACGTTAACACAACTTAAGACATAATTAAAATAAATTCTTTGGAAAATTAATGAATTTTGTAGCTTACACATTGTTGTCTTTTTATACAGTGATGTATTTTTATGCACTATTTTACTCATTCAACTTGCTTAAAAATACAACTCAGAAAGTATCGAGTAACTACTTTTGAGTATTGAGTATCCAAAAAAGGGCAAATACTCGATACTCGGTACCCATTACTCAATACTTTGCCAGCACTAATGGGTATACTGTAGTTCTGACATATAGACAATATTTGTATCAAATGCAATGTATTTGAAAAGCATTTCCAACGATGTTTAATACTTGCAAAAACACATAGTCTTAAATTAAATTTTGACCGTCCCCATTTCCTAGAAACATATTCTGAAAAATATTGACATGAAGTTTAAAGATGCATTTACAGGTGGAAATAATTTTTTTGTTTTTCCAAAAATATTGCCAAAATAATTTATAGAACATCTTTTGGATTTTTTTAGGGTATCTGATGGAATAAATACCTATTAGAACTTATGTCAGTATATAATACGATCAATTTAATTCTGATTATATTCCGAACGTTTGCTTATAATCGGCAAAGATCAAATTTAGCAATATGTGGTATTTTTACGGAAACATAACGAAATGTTATACCTATATTTTTTTGAATTTGGACTTACTATTGAGAAATGTGTATATAAGAAGTTGTTAGTGTTAGATTATAAAGATAAATATTATTTTTTAATTCAGTAGCCTGCAATTTATAAAATAATTTCACCAGTAAAAATTCCTTAGAATTCCATATAATACAAAGCCTTTTGTGATTTCTCAAAAAAATACTGGATAAGGACACGTTTCATATTCCGCTACATACTTAGTAGAAATATACTGAACAAATGAGTCGGATTTGTAATGTCTATTATTATTATCACGCTTTAAATTAAAATGCAAGTCTCAATTTACACCAATTTTTATTGAAAAGATTGATACAATTTTTGCCTTGAAATTTCTTCGCTGTTCATACAACACAATTTTATTGCTTAAATCGCTCATATTTTATTTGAGAGTATACACATGTACTCATCTTATCTTACCCTCAGCACGATGTCTAAAAGGCAATCAGCCTATCTTAAAGAATTGCTTCGTGTAAACTGGGACTATCGAAACTCGTGCTTTGTTTACAATGTAAACTTTACATACAAATTTGTATGCCTTTTTTATACCCTACACAACATTACCTGGATTTGTGCTGATGTTGGTAACGCCCAAAAATATTAGTCTAACACACACCTTAAAGTATACCGATCAGCGTTGTCAACTTAGTGCGTTTCGCACCATTTTTGATGTTTTTTTTTTTTTAATTTTTGGTGCGAAAAATTTCTTAGTTGGTGCGCAGTGCGCTTTTTTTAAATTTTGCTGCGTTTTTTAATTTTTCCAAAAATATGATCATATCTTTATTTTTACTAATTTTGAATTGCATTTTTTTAATAATTCATTATCATGAAATCTATTTGATGAAAAAGTACCCCATTAAATGTATTTTAAATACGAATGTATGATAAATAAATACTTATTCTCAAATTCGTCACATGAAGGTTATTGCTACAGGTGAATGGGCGAAAATCTTTGTTTGAAAATGAAATTAACATTTTAAACATGGAAATAAAAATTCTTGTGTAGCCTGATGGTTTGTCTACTGAACTGTAGACGAACAACAAGGGTTAGAGTCCCAGCCCAGCAAGCCATATGAGTCCGAAAAGAGTCTTTTCTGACACCTTTTTCGGAGCGTTAACGCTCTTTATGAGCCAAAAAACAATCATAATTGCTCCGAAAACCTTCAAAAAAGAGGGTCATTACATTCGAAAATGGTCCACCAGAAAAAGCACTTAGATAATGTCAGAAAAGAGTCTTTTATGAGGGTTTTATGGGCTCTGTGTAATCTTGTTTTTATCATTCTTGTGTGGTACAGCTATGTTTTTTTTTTTTGTTCCAAGCACAAATAACAGGACAACACCGCTTTGGTACACACATAATTAAGTGGAATTTCTGAGTCATACTGTGTGCCGATTCAGGACAGTAACAAGCAAATTTTTCTTTCGCTCCGAAAATTTTCTTTTGTTGCACTCTTTTCTGACTCCTTTTTCGGAGCGCTCCAAGAATGGTATGCTGGGAGTACTAGAAGTACTTACAATAGAATATAAAAATATTTAAAACATATGTACTGAAATTAGTCCATTTTACCAATTAGTACTTCAGTGCCGAATAGCATATTCTTTATTAGTTCGTTTATTTAAAAAAAGGCTTTTACTATTATTACTCTCACTATTAATCGTTGATCTCTTTAAAAAAAGTTAAAAAAAAAGAAAAAAATTATTTCATATCTAGTACAAAGAAATACATACATATAAACAAATTTGTTTAGTTTATTTTTTGTTTTTGTTAAGTTTTATTTTTTTCTATAAGCACTGAACTGTTGAAGACTGTTTTTTTTTTTTGTTATATTTATAATACTTAATAATACTTTTTATGTGAAATTAATTCAATAAACATCTTAACTAAAAATTATTAGTACTTCAAAAATTCAGTTCGGTTCGTATCTTAGTATATTTGTTACAATATTTAGTACAATATCTGGAAATTCCACTATACGTATCCATACATCTGGATGCATAAGTATATGTGTGTGTGTGTGTATGTAAGTAAGCTTTAAAGTTTATTTGTACGAGCAGCGAATTGTGGTGTCATGTTGAATGCTGTTGACTAAACTGAATGACTATTTGTTTGTTTGTTTGTCTGTTGCTTGCAAACTTCCGGTGAAAATTGATTTGTAAGTTTTACCATTAAATTGTCTTTTGTTGTGTTTATTTTGTTCTTTTCTGTTGCCTTTTGTCAATTGTTTATTTGCTCTTTTCATTTTTTTCACATTTTTTTTTCCATATTTTCTTGGTACTCTATCGATTCTACCGTCGTTGTGGCCTTTGTCATTTAATGGCCTTGATGTTATTTGCAGCATGTGTTGTCTGACTTCTACGACTATTTCACCTTTCTTATCGGGTCCCAAACGTGGATGAATGTGTTGGGGTAAATGTGAAGGTAAGTTTGTGTGTTGTACCCGGGGGACCGTTTAAAGCATGATACAATATTCGTTTTCTCTTGGATGTTGTTTTGTAATATTTTCACTGGTTTGCTGTCAATAGTGCGTTGAGCTTTGCTTTCTTACCTTTACTTTGTTTCTTTTATTTTTTGTAAATACATACCTTAATAACGGTAACATTGATACATTTCAAGACAATAAATATTTCCATCTGTCTTATGGTGGGAACTATTTATTATAAAGAAACGTACCAAAGAAATGGTTGATCATTTTTTATCTTCATTTCTGAAGCTGGTGTAATTCCCTAGTATTGCTATTTATCACACAACTAGGCATACTTTAGTTCTGTGCCATAGACCAATATTCATAATTCGTACAGATGTTTACAATGACGAAAAGTAATAGATTTAAATGGTCTTTCACATTAAAAACAATTTTAATTGGTCAATATTTGACCCTGTTATCACATAAGCTATATATATTATTCATATTGTTGTTGCTGTTGTTAGTAAGTCTTATTGCCGCCGTGACAGAAGTTATGAGAAGACTGGATTCGCGGGGCATTATTAATTTTTCTAAATTTCGGACAAATTGGGATTTCGACTTTTTATCCACCAATTTGGGGTGGGTCCATAGGCACTTAGTGGACTAATACTATTAAAATTACCAGTCTCAATGAAAAGTTAATCATTAGTTAATTATTTGTCAGGTAGCCGCCTTTAAGGCGAAAGGCAGACGCTACCAGACATGTATAAGGGGTTAATATTACTTAATGGTCACAATGAGCCCTTCTATGCTGAATAGTTCTACCAGCATCGCATGTATGCGTTATATCACTGACAGATGACTGTCATTCGCGCGAGGGATTCATTCCCAAATTTATTATTTTATACACTTGGATATAATATAAACTGACTGAAACAACTGAAAACTTTTCTCTTGTTATCCTTTATGTTTATTTTTTGTATGCCCTTCATATGTATGTGAAAATTTAAGTATGATTTGGTGTGTATCACATTCTTCCCTGCTCCTTTCCGTTTCTTAACATTCTCCAGTTTCCTATCTCCCCCAAATTTTCTCGCTATTTTTTTTTTCTTGACATTATTTAGTTTATGGTCGTTTTTGGTAATAAATTTCCCAACTTCCTCAATTTGTTTCCAATAAATTTTGTTATTACATCAAATAAAATCTAATTTGATTAGACTTTTACTTTGCCTGCCTGTTTGAGAAACAGGACACATGGCAAGTTACAATATTTTCGACTGTGTAAGTCTGAGTATTTGTGTGTGTGTGTCGGTAAATGTGTATGAGAAATACGTTTTGCTGTGCGTAAGTTTAGTAAATGTGAACAAATCTCAACTAGAAGGTATAAAACTCATTTCATTAGATTGTCTGTATTAATGCTTGTTTATATTATAATGTGAAATGAATCGCAACGAAAAAAAAAACATTTTCATAAATAGCCTTTTTTACTGTTGCTGTTTTGGCTGCTCCTCTTGTTTATGTATTTATTGTTTTTGTTTATTTTCACCTGGAACAAAATATATTAACATACATACATACATACATACAATAGAGTGCAGTTATAACGAACTCGAAAAGACTGGCTCAAATAGTTTATTATATTTTCATTCCTTTGTTTATATTAAAACTACACACAATGTTGTTAATTAACATCCAAAGTTCTTAGAAGTTAATAAAAAATACATTTGAAACTATCATTACCTAAATTGAGCTAATTGGTTCGAAAGTTTCAAAAATTACAGAACAATATTCTCTATAAACTCATTTTTATAACCTACACCACAATAGTGGGGATGGTATATTGGATTTGTGCTGGTGTTTGTAACACCCAGAAATATTGGTCCAACACCCACCTTAAAGTATACAGAATGACTCAGAATCACTTTCCGTTCGTCTGGCTGGTTGGCTGTCCAGTAAAGCTTGTGCGCAGAGTACAGGTCGCAATTTTGAAGATATTTCGATAAAATTTGGTACGAGATATTTTTTCGTCCCAAGAATAAATGGGATTGAAATTGATGGAAATCAGTCCATTATTTCATCTGGCCGCCATACAAATGTCCTTCCGAAGTTGGGGTTTACTGATAATATGTCTTTAAATTATGCAAGTATGCAAACAAATTTCACCACAAATGAGTAATAAATGAAGGTAAATCACATCTACAAATTTCGTGAAGATCAGTCCATAATTAGTCGTAGCTCCCATATAAGGCACACTTCCCGAAATCACTTTAACGGTCATAAATTTCTTAAAAATGTTGGTAATCAAAGAAAATTCGACACAAATAAGTTTCTTATATACAGAAAAAATTACACTTAATTTTGTAATGGTCGGTCCATATTTAGTCGAAACTCCCATATAAGACTCTCTCCATAATTAAATTTTAGCTCCATAAATCTTTTAAACGTATTTATATCGAGATAAAGTTGAACACATATAATACTTATATTCACAAACATCATGACGCTAAATTTTTGGATGATCGGTCCACAATAGGTCATATATCCCATATAAGGCCCATTTCTGAAAAACCGTTTTATATATATACTGGGTGTAGGGTATTATATGGTCGGGCTTGCTCGACTATACTTTCTTACTTGTATTAACTTGACTTTGTGCTTTCGGTTTATTGTAATAAAGAAAATCCAAAAGCAAAGGTAAATGTTGTTCGTTATTAGCACATTCCACTGTGCATACTAACATCTCTCTCTAATATATTTAATAATATATGTATGTATGTATACGAGTACGAATGTTTATATGTATATATCAATTCAATTTTGTAGCAGGTTCTTGTTGTAATAAAAATCACATAAAATAAACAATTTACTTACGCACATTTATCATATTTTATGGCGTTAAAATTGGGTTTAAAATGACACTTGGAGGTCCATTATAAAAATATGTAATGTTTTTACATTTGTTTGCCATAAACAGAGTAGAGGAGTAAATACCGGTATTAAATCTTACACAAATTGTGTGACATAATTATAAAAACCTTTAAATTGTAGTATTTGAATTATAAGAATTAAAGTTATTTTCATACCTATGACCAAGGTGTAACTATACAAGATGAGTGCAGTATCACAGCTGACTGACTTTGTTTACAATTTACTTATGTCAAAGGTAATAGTTTTTCAAGTATTTTTGATGGTAGTACAATATTGTACACAAACAAAATGAATGTTGTTTCTGTATTGTGTTGTATTTGTTGCCGATTTGTACTCACCTTGTATAATTACACCATGGTCATAGGTATGAAAATGACATTACGAACTTTTGCGATTATCAAACAATAATTGTTGGATTAGTCTATAACAATATAATTAAAACTTTATAAATAATTTAAAAGTCTTTTTACGAATAATGTTGGTAAACATTTAGTCCCAGCTTAATTCTTTAAGCTTAGCTGATTACCTTTTCGACATCGCGGTGAGGGGAAGATAAGATGAGTACACACTTGATTTTAATATCAATTCGTGTTACTCTCTTATTTATATTACATGCAAGTATACAAATGTGTGTGTATACTCTTAAATAAAAATACAAGTGATTTAAGCAATTATATTGTGCTGTATGGACACCGAAGAATTTTCAAGAATTTTGATGAAGATAAAATTATTTGTAAGTTTTGTTTTGGATACATGGATTGGATACATACTACTTTTTTGACTGTTAGTTCTACATACATCGACAGTCATAAAACATTCTTAAATCGAGCCACTCACTCCTTGACAGATGCGTTTAAGACTAACGTGGGTTTCTTTCTGCCTTTTCGGCCTAATCTCACGGCACACTCAAACGCGAGTGAAATCGGCTCACCACCACATTGTATGTCCAGCAAAAACATAGTAATTTATGTCTTGCAAAGAGTATACTTGGATGAACTTGCCGGAAACATGCAATGTACATGATTGTAACGATCAATGTAATGAGCACTTTGCTTAAGCTATCTAATCTATGCAATCCATAGTTTAACCCTAGTCCTTATACCCGGATACATGTGTGGCCAGTATGTATCTCCTAGTAATGTACCTCCTAAACCACTTACGATTTTGTGCTGAAACTCCGGATCTAGGAAGATGGCGTAAATCTGCGACGATTGACACCTCAACTACTGTCCTAAGTCAAGGTATTGAGAAGCCTCCAAAGTGTACTTGGTGTTATTTGTATGCAAGTTTATGAATTGACTACATAATCAAAGAATATTTTTGTGTTGGTAATGTAAATTTATTTTTATATTATAATAATAATAATAAAATTAATATTATTAATAAAATTATTATTTAAATTTTGTCCTCATTGGAAATTTCACACACAAACGAATTGCTTGAATGCTGCAAACATATTGGCTGTGTACATAAAGAGTATATGTTACGGGTGCGTGGCATCACATGTGTCAGCTTCCAACCTGGGGATTCTTTACCCGCCCATCAGCAGCTGCAGACGTTGATGATAAGTAGTCAGCTCTTTCTTGTAAAGCCTTACTTATAAAGCTCGCTATGCCAAGTTTTGTGTTGAAGTTGCGTATTACCTGAACATTAACTGACCGCTCTTCAATGACCGGCATACAAAGCTCCTTGGCGAGTTGACGCAGAAACCGTCAAATCAATCATATTAAAAAATAGAGATAATGGCCAACGCTTCGTCTGCCTTTGGCAAGAATATTCTCCAAGTAATTGATCCATAACGTCCACTTCTCCTTTTCTTCCATTATAAAACTCAATGATTTCTGGTTTGACGCTTGTGCCGATGGTTTCATCCTCATGCATTGATAATAATAAAATAACTGCCTTGTGTTTATTTTTTTTTTGGCACGTACATATAAGCATACCGAAATGTTTCCTTGGGTATAAACGATTTATTTTTTCACGCAGTTCCAACAGCTGTCAAATTCATCGACCATAAGTTTTGAAACAAATTGAGGTTTGTGAAAAAATTGTCGATTGTTACATTATGTCCGCTTCCACGAAAGCGGCTTACCAGATCCTTAACAATGCGTTCACCCGGATTACTGTCCCGTCCCGTAACAGCTTGGTCGGTATATATTTGCCCATGCAGTGGGTAAGAGTTTTTGGCATCCCATAACCACCAAACTTAGATACCATACTTTGCCGGTTTGGACGGAATGTATTGCGTGAAACGGGTACGGCCACGATAGGGAAGCAACTGCTCGTTGACGGTAAGATTTTCACTTGGTTTGTAAAAATGTTCGAAATTGTAATTCATCATTGTCCATAACTCGGAAATTGGTGCAGCTTTGTCAGTTTCTTGGCGCATCTCTCTTGTGTTGGAATCATCAAACCTTATAAAACGTAATATTGCTTGGAATCTGTTGATGCTCATTGCAGCACGTTCAAGTGGACAATTTTCTACCGACCACAAGTCCGGCACACTTTCGCCGCCAAATTTGAAACTAGTTGTATAGATTATTTTTATATTTAAAAAAAAAATTATTTTTCAACGAAAAAATAACGAAAAAACGGAAAAAATTATACTGGCCATAGCTGTACTTGGGTATACGTTCTCGTATTAAAAGTTGGGTATAAGGACTAGGATTAATTAATTAGCATGACCAAACACGAATTTTAGAAAAGCAGCAAGAGTATCATCGCACTGACCGACCTCTACTGCCAAGAACAGAGACTAAAATTTATTACGGTTGCTATAGGCCGCTATCTACCCTCGTTCAAAAGCGGATCGTCACTTCCAATGGCTGTGTTGTTGTTGAGCACCAGCACCTAGAGACAAATGGGTGGTTAGAAGTTTGTTGCTCAACTGCCATTCTTTCCGATTGAGTATCAATTCACCACGTGTACTCCGAAGGGACTTCACCAATTATCACTTAGCGGTTCTGCACCACAATTTATTTATTTATTTAATTAAGTCTATGGATACAATCCTTATATACTAAATATTAATTAACAATTTTCTTAATATAACTGCAATTACACATTCAAACTTAATATAATATTGCGTTTAATAACATCAATATTGAAAAAAAAATCTATAAAGTTAAACATTTCATTAAAACAACAACATAATTTCCTAAACGGATCTGCCATCTCATAGTTTGTTCGAAAAGTTTTAACATATAGTGGGTGATTGAATTGTAATGTGCGTTGAGGAACATTCAATGATATTTTACTTAATAGAAAATTTGATGAAATATTACCATTTAAAAGATTTACAAGAAATGAAACGTTAAGCATAATTTTTCGGCTTTTTAATGTTGGTAGTCGAATCAAAGCAAGTCGTGATGAATATGATGGAAGCGCAGAGTACCCTCGATAAACATCTCTCAAACAAAAAATTAAAAACTGTTTATGGTAACCGATCCCTGGGCTTTTAACCGATCCCGTGGTACTAGACAGAATTTCTAGTCAGCTTCAATTTTCATTGTAATCAATAAGACTCTATACCGTGCAAACGCATGGCATCGGTGTCGTCTTCTCTCTCAAGGATTGTAGCAGCGTCAAGCAGATGGAATTACTCCAGGACGTATTTAGGGACGTTGGGGTACCCTCTCCTTGACAATAGTAAGGAAAATATATAATTCAGCAACGTGTGCTTCGATTCAAACGCCTTTTTCTTTTTACTTCTCTTTCTTCTTTCATTTTAACCATTTGTATGATGCAAAAACAAATCTGTACGAGGACATTTTTCTTATACGTTTTTAAGTGTGTGACTTTTTTGTTCTTTATAACTAAAAAGTCAACTTATCTACTCTCCAGAGTGCAGTTAGATGTTTCAGAGTGTATGTTTGTCAGACACAAATACATTTCTATATTTTTATCATTGCACACCTTTACTCACAAATACAAAGTGGCAGAGGCAGAGACACCAAACACACGTATGTACTTTAGGTGGAGCAATATTGGCTGCCCGCATATGTTGGTTGTATTCTTCAGTAAATTGAATTGAATTTCTGTTTAAACTTATGGGATCACATTAATTTAACAACTCCGCTGGGTTCACTTAAGAATGACATCAGTGTTACGAGAATACCTTTTGTCAGTCTGTTTTGGTGGCCTCTAAAAATGTTCATATGTATGCTTAAGTATGTTTATATAGTCTGCGTCTAACTGTAATTCATCCTTCTCCCTCACATCATGCAATCATACACCACACACTTATTTCCACAATGTGAAATGATTTCTATCAATAGGTTATTGTTAAAAGTTTGTGCGAGTATTTTGTGTTTGATTGCGCACATACACAAACGCACTTAAAGACGAACACCTGTACATTCAGGATGAATATTCCTTTACAAAATCCTATCAATATTTTCTATATCCATATTTAGTTTTCCAAAGGGACACATCAGTTACATAATTTACGCTAAACTAATTCCTTTAACGGATCATTGATTGAAAGCATGACTAATGCATATAAACACATAAACCAAAATCATTTCAGAATACGAGTAAAGAAAACTACTTCATACAACCATTACTGCTGGCGAAGTTGCTGCTGCTGCCACAAGACGGTTGCAAGTATGGTAAATGTTTATGTTGTACATATAATACCTATACACACACAGACTTATATTACATCAAGAAACAAAAGGTTTGTTATCAAACAGATGGTGTTTCAAAAAGCGATGATGTGAAATATGAAAACTTATGTGAAAGTGAAAATTAATGGCCAGTAGTAAAAGTGTGATGATGGTAAAAGTTGTAGTTAGGCAAATTGAGTTGTAAGCGTTAGATTATTAACTGCAATTATTGTCGACAAGTGGCAACATCCATGCCAGAAGGCAGCTGATTTTAAGTAGATATTTAAAACAAAATTAAAAAAAATGTATTCGCGATAAGTCTTTATGCGGCAATTAAATATAATTTAATAAAATTTGTTGCATTTTCCAGAAATATGCTGAGAGCTGGGCAGAGATATCAACATGCGATTTTCCTACACCATGTCTGGCTTTGTGATCTCTTTTAATTTTTTTTAATTTCACACTGGTATAGAGGCTTCTTTCATGGTCTAGAAGCTCTCCATACAGTTCCGTAACAATTTTCTCAGAAACAGCTGTCTCGTCAACTTTCTCTTTTCCAGTATATACTTTCAAATTATAGGTATATCCGCTACCGACACACAGTTTGAATACCTTTATGCCATACTTGTGTCTCTTATTGTATATGTATTGTCTACAGAGAAGTCATCCTCTAAAAGGTACATTACTTTCATCGATACAGGATTCCACATCTGGGATGTATGATGTCTGATATTTTCTTTTAAGAAGAATGAGAAACTTCTGCAGTTTGAACACACGGTCAGACATCGGAGTCTGTTCTGCATATCAGTATCATGAGGATTGTCCAACTGTTACTAGATTGTCTAGTATTTCTTAAGAATCGTCGTACACAGATGGAGGTGCTACTGTGATGCATATTATTTGGAACAACAACGGAACAACTTCTACATCCGACTCTTCATCACAACTACTAGAAGGAATGCAATCCCTGTCTCTATGCACAGTATCATCATCTTCTGAGTTACCAAAATCTGACAGATCAGCATTCAAAGTTTTATTTATCTCGTTTTTATTAAGTTTTTTCTCTGACATATTTTATTTATTTTTAAAATTAGCTGAATTAATTCGCGTGAAACAATAAAGAACGAAAAAAATGTTCAATGTTAAATGTTGAAGTAATTTTACTTGTAGGAGCCGCGTGATCACCGGTGCACACACGGAAAATTGCTGTAATCCATAGAAAAATGTTAAAGTTTTCACTTTCTGTGTTCAAATATACAATAAGTAGAATGTTGAATTGCGATTTTAGAGCTTGGCGCGAAATGTGTTAAAATTATCTAAAAATATTATAAAATTAAAATAATTTTGTTTTGGACATTAATGCTATATTTTAAAAGTTTCGGTTTGTTTCGGATTAGGCCGATATTTGGTCGAATATTAGTTTCTGTTCGGTTTCGGCTTGAAAAAACTGGTTTCGGTCGGACTCTAACCAATAGCATATTCCTTTTGGAGTATGTTGTAATCTTTATTTGAAAAATGCCGAATAGTCATAACCAAGCAAACTTGAATTAAAATGTAAACGAATTATTGAAGCTGTTATCATATTCCTTTTTTTCAGTCTCGTCTCATCGAACTGTTCGGACGTGTTTTTTTAGTGCGGCTGAATTTTCGGTGAAAAAATCGTAATAGGTGAAAAAGTGTAAAAAGTTGAAATTAAACAAAAAGTAAAAAAAAAAATCGTAATAGGTAAAAATATAAAAAAAAATAAACATTAAACATCACATAAAAACTGTATGAGTGTTCCTCTCAGATGTAATTCTGAGAAAGAGCTTAGCTCGACTAGAAAAACTAGATGGATCTCTGAGGAAGAATCCATAAAAAAATCTTGGGAGAATTTTCTCACTACAAGAGCCGTAGAACGGCGTCGCTCCTGTTCGCCCAATATAGTGATTTCAACAGATGAGAAAACATCATCTTCATCGTTCTCAAGCGACAGAGGAGCCCGACGTCTGCTCAAGTGTCATCAAATTCAAAAGCTCCTAAGACCGTGAGTAATGATCAAAATAGGTTTGCTCTCCTCCCGACGGATGAGCCAGAACTTCCTAAGAAGACGTTTAAGCCCCCACCAATTTATCTGAGAGAGCCCACTTCCAGTAAATTGGTACAAAGAATTGTTTCGGTAATAGGTGAAAATATGTTTAGCGTAACATCAATTAAACATGGAAATATCAGCGAAACCAAAATTCAAGTGAATAGGGAAGATGATTTTCGAAAATTGTCCAACCAGTTGGAGAGGGAGACTAGGGATTTCTATACCTATCAGCTGAAAAGCGCAAAAGGTCTCCAAGTCGTTCTAAAGGGTATAGACCCATGTGTTGATCCTACGGAGATAAAGACCGGTTTAATGGACAAAGGGTTCAAAATCAAGAGCGTAGTGAATATTAGAAACCGTGAAAAGATCCCTCAGCCCATGTTCAGGGTAGAATTGGAACCTGGAGATGTTGTCTTAAAGAAAAACGAGTCCCATCCCATCTACAATCTGATGTACCTTCTGCATCGTAGAATCACCGTGGAAGAACCACATAAGCGTCAGGGACCCGTCCAGTGTCTCAACTGTCAAGAACTTGGTCACACCAAGGCGTACTGTAAATTGCCGTCAGTTTGTGTTGCGTGTGGGGACCTACATGCAACTGCTCAATGTGATAAGTCGAAAACTGATTCAAAAATCAAAAAATGCAGTAACTGCGGAGGTAATCATACCGCAAATTATAGAGGTTGTCCAATTTACACTCATTTGAAAGGCATAAGTACCAACAAGATGTCAGTATTACCTGATCATCGTCAACAGCCTATTTTGGCATCGAGTGACAATTTCCCGCAATTGTTACGGTCCACTAGTCATGTAAACGCGCCTAGTTCTAGACAAGTTTCTTACGCTAACGTGGTTAAATCTAATATGCCAGGTTTGGAGCAGGCACCTAAATCACAATATTACGAGCCTAATATTAACACTCTAGAGACTACATTGCAGACACTTGTCCAAACCATGAACACTTTTACGACCACTATGACATCCATGATGCAGGAAATGCTGAAAATGCAATCCACTATCTTTCAAGCCATTTTAAAGAAATGATTTGTTCAAAAATTTGTTTTTGGAATGCGAACGGCCTCCTCCAACATAAAAACGAACTGGAACACTTCCTGATGGATAAGCAGATTGATGTCATGATGATTGCTGAAACTCCCTTGACGGCGACAGCGTACTTCAAAATTAATGGCTACGTGTTATATGATACTAAAGATCCACGCGGAAGAGCATGTGGAGGATCGGCAATTCTTATAAAGAACAGAATAAAACATTATTTAATGAACAACATATGTGAGGATTACCTACAAGCAACAAACATTTGTATTGAATTCTGTCAATACAATTTTGTTTTATCATCAATTTATTCGCCGCCTCGATTTTCAATAAAAGAACACCAATACTACAGCTTCTTCAATTCACTTGGAGCTAGATTTTTAGTTGCTGGTGACTTTAACGCCAAACACACTTTTTGGGGTTCACGTCTGGTGACCCCGAAGGGTCGTGAACTCTTCAACACCATTGCCAAAATGGGAATAGATGTACTCTCAAGCGGGCATCCCACCTACTGGCCGACGGACCGACGGAAGATTCCCGATGTTATTGACTTCGGAGTAGTGAAAAATATCCCTGTAGAATCGATACAAGTGGAGCCTTCGTTAGACTTGTCTTCAGATCACTCTCCTTCTATTATTTCAATGCGTTTCCTTCAAGGGAAGGGCTCTCCATTTCGGGACATACCTAAAACCAGAGTAAGTTGGATAAAGTATAAAAAGTATTTAAGTTCCCACTGCACGGTGTTGAGAACTACCGAGGATATTGATGGGTCGATTGGCAAGTTTACTAAGGACATACGAAGAGCTGTACATCACGCCTCCACATACGACGTTGAGTGCAGAAGTGGGACAAATAGAACTTATTTCGCTGAACTCGATCATCTCCTGTCAGAAAAAAGAAGAGTTAGAAGAGAGTGGCAAATCCACAGGTCTCCTGAACTGAAAGCTAGGCTACGGGTATGCAGAGATATACTAAGAAATTTCTTAGAAACCCAAAGAATGGCTTCACTTAAATCTTACTTGGAGGGTCTTGATAGTACCCCACAATCTGACTATTCGTTATGGAAGGCGGCACGAGGTTTAAAAATACCAGTTAGAGGAAAGCCTCCTCTGCGAAATCCGACTGGTGACTGGGCTAGAAATGATTCCGAGAAGGGGACTTTATTTATTAATCATTTGAGAAAAGTGTTTACTATAAACAACTCAAATAATGCATCTGATTTGCCTCCACTCGTTATTAGACCTCCTGTACCTCTAAGACTTAGCTTTAATGATGTTCAAAGCGCTATTGGTACTCTGAATCTTAAAAAAGCTCCAGGTATGGATAAAATCAGCAACAAAATGCTTGTGGAGTTACCTCGTGTAGCTAGAAGAATTATCCTATTTATTTTCAATGCTATTTTACGCCTAGAATACTATCCTGCTGATTTGAAGGTATCTATGATTACCATGATTCCTAAGCCAGGGAAGGACCCCACTAAAGTAGAGTCATATAGGCCAATTAGTCTACTGCCGACAATTTCAAAACTGTTTGAAAAATTGTTATTGGCTAAGTTGATTCCAATTCTGAACGACACTCAATGTATCCCAAATCACCAATTCGGGTTCAGAGCTAAACACAGTACCATCGAACAAACACACAGATTGGTAAATGTGATAAGACGGTCATTTGAAGAGAAAAAATACTGTTCCGCGCTTTTCATTGATGTTTCCCAAGCGTTCGACAAAGTCTGGCATGAAGGTTTAATGCATAAAATTAAATTAACTCTGCCTGCTAACACCCACAAACTTATCGAAAGTTATTTATACGGTCGCAAATTTAAAATCAAAGAAGGTGATTTTTTAAGTACCGCTCAGCCAATTGAATCAGGTGTGCCACAGGGTAGCATACTGGGTCCAACTTTATATTTGATTTATGCATCCGATATGCCGTTAGACCCCATAATACATACTTTAACTTTTGCAGACGATACAGCCTTTATTAGCGTTCATAAGGACCATCAAATAGCATCACAGAACTTGCAGAAATATGTTTATAAACTAGAGAATTGGCTTGAGCTTTGGAAAATCAGGGTTAACGAACAGAAATGTATTCATATAACTTTCACATTGCGAAAAGATACATGCTCGTTCATCAGAATAAATAATCAAATTATCCCGCAACACAATGAAGTCAAATACCTCGGAATCCACCTCGATCGTCGTTTAACTTGGAAGTCTCATATCCACGCAAAACTTACCCAGATGAGATTAAAAGCAGTGCAAATTAATTGGCTAATCGGCAGAAATTCTACATTAAAGTTGGATTGCAAACTTTTGTTGTACAATGCAATTCTAAAGCCAATCTGGTGTTATGGAATTCAATTATGGGGTTCTGCCTCAACATCCAACATTGAAAAAATTCAAAAGGGTCAAAATAAGATTCTACGTACAATTACTGCAGCTCCATGGTACGTTAAAAATTCTAGAATTCACAAAGATCTAGGCATTCCTTTGGTGAAAGTCGAACTTACAAAATACGCCTCAAAGTATGTCAGCAAACTTGAACACCATCCAAACCCACTTGCACGAGACATCCTTAACTTTAGTGGCCATGTTCGGTTGAGAAGGAGGGATACCCTTGCTTTAACTCAAGCGCAAAACAGATGACTGGATCAGTGGATATAAATTTTTTGTAGTATCATAATATTTTGTCTAGCACTGGCTGGACTTATTATTTTCTTTTAGTATTAAGATTCGAAAACTTATTGTCATTTCATTTCTGAAGATTCAATAAATAAATGAAATGTATTAAAAAAAAAAAAAAATATTCAATACATAACGTAAGGTCAAAAAAATATGGAAAAATGTAAAAGCGCTATTAGAAAAAATGTCATTTAAACGAATTTGTATTTTTTTTTAGAAAATAAATTGTTTTGTCTCAATAATTATTAAAATTTGTTCTTAACAAACTAGATCAACCTGAACTAATTTTAAAAAACTAAAAATATTTTTAACAGAAAAACTGGTCAAGACAAAGTTTGAGAATGGACAAATAGTTATTACCTCGAGTCTTCTAAATGTGAAACGCAACACAAACCCAAGAATATGCTTGAGGATTAGTGCTATGCGGGAGCCATGAACAATTATTTTCTAGTTGCTAAGCAATAAGTTCATAATAAATAATGAAGTATTGCAAAACCTAAAAAATTCATCAAAAATCTCACAAAAGTTTTAAAATAATTATTGGGTAGTTTTTTTATAATGGTCTTCTTCGTATAAACGGACTATTTGAATTGCAGAAAAATCAAATTAGTATGGAAAATAACCAACTGTTCATAAAATGTTTAGGCAAATACTAGTATATAGTGAGAGATTTAAAGAAAATATTAATCAACCAAATATAAAAACAATCGAATGGGAATTCAGAAATCATATTTTTCGTAATTTAACTTAATTAATAATTAAAAATGAAGATCAAAATTCGTTGTTTATATATATCCATATTATTAATTAGTTAGTTAATTGTTCTTTATTTTTTTTTAATTCATTTCTGTTGTTACAAAGTTATATAAAAAAAAAAATTAAGTAAATAGAACATACGACTTTGACCAATGTCGTCAGTCGGATAGATATTGTGATTTAAATTATAACAATTGTGTTTTATGTTTAATTAAGATTAATAATTAAATTCATCAATAAGCTGTTTTCGATAACCTATTGCATCTATAACAAAAAGATGTATAACTTTAAAGTTTTGCTTTGCATTATTTAAAATATTTATTAAATCATTTTCAGTTATTGTGGTTCTTTTATAATATTTATAGCGGATTTCCCGTAAAATTGGACATATGGCAATAAAGTGCAGAACATTTTCCGTTTCGTTTCTATTACATAAAGAGCATATGCGGGGCCTATGTGTCTGAAATCTAGTTCCATTGAGCTCAATCAGGTCACATCTGGCTTTAAAGATGTAGCTTACTGCCGTCGTATTATTATAGATTTCGAAATATGTTTGTTGCTCCTTGTAGTTAAGTTTTGAATAAAAACGATTTGTTCTGGTTGCCTGTTGTAGGTGGTTTTCTCTTTCTTTTCTATTATAAATAAGGTTTATACAATATTATTTTAGCATACGTAATACGTTCAGACTTTATAATAACGAACATTGTGAATGAATAGTAAAAAAATACTATCATCACTGATGGAGTGTGTTTTATTCAGTTCCTACACAACTAACAAACTAAATTGAATGTATAAATAAAGAGAATATCAATAATAATAACGTTAAAATAATAAATACCCAGGATAGCAATAAAATTATATTTCTAGTTTTAAACGCTATATAACGCTTGAATATTATCACCTAGAATGGAAAGTCGCACTTGCTATTATCATACCTAAGCCGGGAAAAGATCACACAAAAGTAGAATCATCAATCAGCCTATTGTCGAATATATCGAAGCGAGAGCGAAGAGAAGAAACTCATGAACAAGTTATACCCGATTCTAATTGAAAACAGTTGTATTCCGAATCATCAATTTTGATTTAGAAGAAACACACACAGTACTTGTACAATCGAACAAACCCTTTGTGTACTTGATGTATACGAGTACAACTGATATGTCAACAAACAATCGAAAGCACACATCAATATTTGCTGATGATACTGCTATTCTAAGCTTTCACAAAAACCCTTAAGAATCCTACATATATACGAGTCTGAATTAGAACAAGATAGAGTGAAATATTCGGCTATGCCGAATCTTAATTACCCTCCACCTAAACGTAATAAGAAATATAAAAACTACACTGGTTTCAAGACTAGATAATCCTTATTTTCTATTTTCTATTTAGTCTAGTGCAAATTTTATTACTACGATTTACGATTGTACGACTAACATAATTTATTTTAAATGTTTTGATATTTTATCTAATTTTGACCATTTTATTACTTAAATTATTATAGTTATATTAATACATTTAGTATTCCAGTTTGTTACAGAACTAACCAAGATATTTTAGGATTATTTATTATTAAATGTGTTAAATTGGTTTCTAAACAAAAGATACGATTTTATCCAGTTTAAGTTGCGACATGTAAAACCTAGTAGATCCAGCTTAATAAGAAGATAATTGTAATTTACTTTATCGAAAGCTTTATTGAAGGCAAATGTTTAGGTGTGTTGTAAGAAGAAGTGCTAAAATGTATAAAAATCTTATAGCGTGTTCAGATATGCACCATAATTGCGATAATCGCAATTAACACCATTATTGAGCTCAATATTCCATATAAAATATCAATTAATTATTGCGCAATAAGTACGAAATTGTTATAATATTGAGTAAGATTTCGAATGCAACACTGTTCACAACTGTGTTTAGTGAACAAAATTGTATAAAATGGCAAATGTCAACAAAAGAAAACAAAAGAAATCATTAAAAAATCAATGTGAAGGTAAGTTTGTTTACATAGAAATACAACAACCATTTAGAACCATTTTTGTAGTGTTTTCCAGCTGTCAAATGATTATTGAGTAAGCTGAAAATTGCGTATGCCTGAACACTTAAAATAATATTTTCAATTAACCGAATATTGACTCAATTAAGTTTCATATCTGAACATAGTATTAGCTATTATACAATACATCTGTAATTGGATATATCAGATTTAATACCTGATTTATATAATGGAATGCTATAATATTATCAAAATATTTTCGTAAAATAACCATATTTAATGGATGTATGGAACAATATTATTGCACAATAAAGCCAGACGATAATTATACGTGATTTTAAGTTTCTTTA
Source organism: Bellardia pandia (assembly GCA_916048285.2). Taxonomy (NCBI): domain Eukaryota; kingdom Metazoa; phylum Arthropoda; class Insecta; order Diptera; family Calliphoridae; genus Bellardia; species Bellardia pandia. The sequence goes on from OU696533.1 coordinate 70,952,119, forward strand.
ATTATTCAGCAATTTAAATATTTGGAAACGATACCGAACGATTTGTATATTGCATAGAGGTATCGATACGTATTGAATATCGGAACATGTACTGGCAAAAAATCGGCAAATGTATTTTTTATATTGCTCGGAAACTGAAGGTTCGCAACTAAATTATACTACCAAATTGATATTGATTCGAGATCTATAAAAACACTTTAACGCGTATAAATATCTGCAAAAGTATGTACATATCAAAACTTATCTTAACACACACTACCAATTTTGAAGTGTTCCGTTCTATACTGATGATAAATATCATAATTAGGGGTTTTTTCCCGGGAATTTCAATTGTTATGATTTCCCGTTTCCCGGGATTTTTTTGCGGGATCCCGGAATATACAAAAACTGGCAACTCGCTCCTTATACTTAAAAAATGAGTTAAAATTTGTTGAAGGAAGCGGTCAAAGAACTCAAAATATTAAATACTTGTTTAATGCACTTTTAACTATTCGTCCAACTTCGGTAGAAAGTGAACGAGTTTTTTCTGTAAAGCGGGCAATTTGTAAATTAAACCAGAACTAGACTTTCCGACGACTCAATAAACGCTTTGAGTGTGTTAAAAAGTTATTTCCTAAGCCGTTAACATTTTAGCATAGTTATTCAAAATATATTATATATTTTATGAATTAAATTTTAAATTTTTTGATCTCATATCTTGAGTACCTGAATTTGTTTTTTTTACTATTTTTTATGAATTAAATTGTTTTGTTTATGTTTCTTTTTTATCTAGTATCTTGAGCATAATAATAAGAAATTTACATTTAAAAGCGTAATGTAATAATTAAAGTTTCTCTTTCAATTAAAACTAATTTTTGTAGTATTTAAGTATTTTTTTTACCTTGTTTTTCCCTCCCGTTTTTTATTAAAAGATTTTTCATAAATAAAGACAAATTAACGTTTTATGTTTTCTATGGAGAGGGATCCCGGAAAATTAAAAAAAAATCGAAAAACTGTGGGAAAAAACTCTAATCATAACCCATTTCCTAACACAACTTGAAAGTGTTCCAATTCCATAGAGGCTTTTAGTGTTGGATGAACTAAAACTCGGAAACTTCTTAGCCTAGCACAGAAAGAGAATAGTTAGTTTTTAAAAAACATATTTATTTTTCAATATAATCTCCTGAAACGCTTATCTAGCAATTCTATCCCTTGATTAAAATAGTTTTTCTCAATGCCTTCAAAATAGTGGTTTACATATGTAATAGCATTTTCATTTGAGGTAAAACGCTTGCCAGCAAGGCATTTTTTGATTTGGGAACACTGGGAGATAAATCAGGAGAATAAGGTGGGTGGTCAAGCAACTCTTACTTTAATTCGTCAATTTTAGCAATTGTTACAACACACTTGTGCGATGGTATGTTGTCGCGATGAAAAATTATTTTTTTTTTGTTGTAAGCCAGAACTTTTTTGTCGAATTTTTACATTTAAATGATCCAAAATATTGCAATAGTACTATGAATTTATTGTTTTACCCTTTTGCAGATAGTCAGTCAATAAAATACCTTTGAAGTCCCAAAAAACCGTTACCATAACCTTACCAGCCGATTGAATTGTTTTTGTTTTTGCCTTCTTTGGGGCAGTTTTTCCAGCTTCAGTTCATTGCTTGGATTGTTCTTTGGTCTTTGAAGTATAGTGGTGGTTCCATGTCTCAATAACAGTTATGGAACGATGCCTAAAATTCATTTTATTTTTCTTAAAACGATCCAAAAAAGCTTGAGAAATGTTTGAGCAACTGTTAACAAATGCGGCACCCATCTTGCAGAAAGCTTTTTCATCTGTAGTTCTTAATGCAAAATTTGAGATGCCCATGATATTAGCTATTTCACGCACTTTTATTCCTCGATCATTTAATACCATATCATGTACTTTGGCTAAAATTTCTGTTGTTGTTGCTGTTTTTGAACGTCCACTACGTGGTTTATCCTCAATGGTTGTACAACCACTCAACACTCAACAATTGCTTGTCTCGATAAACCTTGTTTATTTTAATATTTAATGACACCACGAATTTCTTATATTTCCATTGTAAAAAAAATCGCGGATGCATCTTTTTTGAACAACTGTTTCTATATGAAGGAGTTGTCAGATCGAAAAGAAGTTTAACATATGTTTATAGCACTGATGAAAGTTTCCAAGACACTTAACGCTTTTCTGTTTATACCGCACTTTCTGTTCTAGGATAAGAACCGCCCTCATATATTCATACTTAATTATTTTACTTATAAAATTACTCATAATTTTTTTCGTAAGTTTTCTATTTATTTTCTATTGAAATTCTTGAATTACAATCCTTGGGAGATGTATAGCGAAGACGGTGTCATGAGCTTGCACGAGCTTCAAACTGGATAGAGTCTACTGATTACACCCAAATGAAAATTAAAGCTGACTAGAGTATTTATCTAGAACCATCGGTATCGGGTAAAAGTTCGGGGAATTGTCCCTAAGTGAAGGGACAAATTGTAGTTGGTTGAGAGACAGATGTTTGTTTGATCAACAAACGTTGTGCCACCAATTTGTCTCTGGGTGCTGTTGCTGAAAGTAGTGCTGACACTTCTCAGATAATATATGGAAATTGTGGATTTCGTGGCAGGTAGCTGCCGATCCGCCTTTGTACATCGTTAGATAGCGGCCTATGGCAACCGTAGTAATTCTTATCTCTGTTCCTGGCAGTAGTGGTCGGTCAGTGCGATGTTGCGATTGCTGCTTTTTTAGTAATAGTCTTGGGTCATGCTAGTAGACTATGCTATGGATGATAGGGAGTAGATAGCCTAAGCTCTTAAGCAAGGTGCTTGTTACAGTCATCGTTGCATTAATGCACGAGAAACTCGTTAAACTTGAACAAATCTGAATATTCTTAGTATTTATTTATTTTAAATGAAAATTTAAAATGCAGCCAAAGAAAAAGTGATTTTAAATAAAATTGCTAAATTTAGAGAAAATATAGACAAAATATTCGCGTTTAATCCGATTATTTCTGTGACAACTACGAAAAAATACATGAGTATATATTATTCTTCTATGATTCTGATGTTTCCAAAATTAATTTCTAGACTTAGAGAATTCAATTCTGTTTGCAATCAAAAAGTAAAATTAAACTATTACTTGGGATCATCCCATTGTAACAATAAAGGGTTAAAAGTGCTACGAGTCTACAGATTTTGACGATTGGAGCCTTTTGAAAACCATAAACATAAACAAAAGTAAAAAAATATTTTTACAGTAAAAAATTTAAATTTATATAAAAAACTTGAAAAATAGCAACAGGCGTATGATAAAATTAAAAATTCTAAAAAAGTACTATGTACGTGATTCTAAAAGTGCTAGCTCGAGATGTCACTAAAACTGATAAATTGGCAACGCTTCACAGTGGTATAGTAAAGTTTTTTTTTCTTGGAAATACATAATTCGGTATCTTGGGAGCTATTAGATATATCATAACGAAATTACACATGTTTAGAGCTGTGCTCCCAAAGAAAAACGTTACAGTGGGCATTTTTATAAAGAACTCAGTTTTTAGAACACATTTTTTACGTTTTAGAAATTTCGATATTTGAAAATTAAAACTGGCAAAAAGTACTACTTTAAGGTTTGACATCTTTAATCGTAAAAATTTACATTTATTGACATATTTCATCATGAAAAATCACCATATTATATATTTTTTAGTTTTTACGGTAAATGCTGTCCAAAAAATTTGTATACTTACTTACTTTCACTAAAATTAAATTTTGTTTTTAGAGTTCCAACAAACTGCAATCTATATACATGTATATATTATATATAGTATAAAACAGTAACATGACTGAATGACTGATTCATTCAGCATTGCACAGCCGAAACCGCTAAAGCTAGAAATTTGAAATTAAACTAATGAATTCCTTTTATATCATATAGATTTTTGGCGAAAACGGGTAAAATTAATTAAAGAAAATTAATAAAGCTAGAATAAAAATTATAAAATTGTCTACCTTTAATTAAAAAAGGCGCGGGCAGGTGTCTGGCAATGTTTGCGGTACGTTTTTAAAATTCGAAAATTTAAAGCCTAAAAATTGTATTTCTTTTTCATATTTTTTGTCAAAACCTATTTTCTCAATAAAAAGTCTAGAAATATTATTGCCTAATTCAAGGACTTACAAATAATAACAAAGATAAATAATTTCTACATAACCGCCGCAACTGAGGTCGAACGGGGGTTAAAAATGGTATCCGTAGAACGCTATTATGGTACCCTTTGTGTCTGCTAAAGAAATAAACATAGAATTTCAATAAAACCCAACTTGATACTGCTTTGGCTGGGTGACTGTTTAAATAATCCTCTACGTTTAGTTCATGATAGTGTTAAAATGTGTCCTTAATTCAGGCTCTTTTTTAACTTTATTTGCAAATGGAATTCTTGAAAATAAACAATTTCCATTTTGAACCTAAACACTTTTAATTTGTTTTCTTTTTGTATTTTTCATTCATTTTAGTCGCAATAATGTTGCTTAAATCTTCATTAAAATGTTGCTTAATGCCGCCGATATTAAAGAAGTGGTTTCTTGTTTAACACGAAACAAAAGAAACTATGGAGGCAAATCCGACAAGTCCTTTAAACATTTAATGTTTTTCTAACACCTAAAAATACAATTTGTTGACCTAAAATGGATAGAAAATGGCTATTTTGCGCATTTTTCATATGAGATTACAATGAAAAATACCACCGATGTGTATAATACATATACGTATGTATGTATATGCATGTTATATAATAATTTACTTTTGAAGAACATATTGTACATATCTAAAGTTTGGATATGCTTTAAAAATATAAAATAATCTTTTTATCATACTAAATATCAAATTTGTCATTAGCTAATGTTGAAATTAGAGTATTCAATGGCAACTTTTTTAGAAAACAGTTTTTGGATTATATGAAAGATTGAATTCGAAAATGGATTTAACTGAAAAATAACAGCAAACTACTAAAGGGAATTGCAAATGTTGTTTTGTAAACTTTGTTGATTTGGTTGTGTATTTTGGACAAAGAAAATCAGAACGGCATAACTCAGCAAAATCCTTAAAGTACAAAAAATTAATATTCTATAACAAATTAGGTGCAAAACGTCAAAAAACATATTTTTTTCTCCTCCTGAATTTCAAAAATTTAAGAGCCAATGCAAAAGCACTTTTTTGTTATCGGTTCCTTAATCAACAATTAGGATTGAAAAATATTATTAAAAAATAAATGATTTCTGCAAAATTATTTGTTTTCATTACTGCGTAAATGTAAATGTCTAACTAAACTTTATTTTACAAAAGATTTTCTGTAAAAGAAACTGTTATTTGCTGTTTATATTGTATTTAAAAGATATTTGAGACTGTACCTCGTATATATAAACTTGTTTATGTATGAAGAATGGGTGGCAATATGTGTGGGTGTGTGTGTTTGGGGTAGTGTGAGTGCGATACAAATGCTACAAGTACTTTTTATTTGAAGTCTTGTAATTCAGTTGGTTATACTCGTACATATATAATGGAATAGAATAAAACTGAACTGAGTAGAACATAAAATAAAATAATATTATATTATGTAAAGTATTTTCCATTTTTTCATCTTATACTTTGTCTTTTCGTTTATGAGTGGATGAGTGTGTGCGTGTGAGAAGGGGGTTCTTTCTCGTTAACCTACCACAACTTTACAATAAAGTAGTCAATAGTTGTGGCAGTGGTAGAACGAATGAATGTTATTCGTAGTAATTTTCCTTTTTTGTTTTTGTGGGCATTAAGGCTTAAGATGCCAAGTAACAAATCCATTTCATTTCAATGGTAGCGTTGGTGGTTCCCGGGTTGATACTTAAGTTCATATTACGGCAGCAAAAACAACAACTATTACTACTACTTCTCTACTAGTAAAAACAAAATAAAAAAAAAAAACGGTAGCGAATTTGTTGAAAACTCTTACATTAAAAGTTTACAATTTAGAAACAACTTTTTTAACTGTATATTTCTCTTTCATTTCATAGATTCTGGGATTTTTCTGCTTTTCATTTAGCTAAATATTTTTCTTAAAATAATCTTTGAATAAAACAAAAAAAAGCAAGAACAACAAAAGCAGCAGCAAGAACTGAAAAGATGGCAAACTTAAGGATTGTCTTGTCCTTAAGTCAAGAAAGTTACAAATGAAAAAAGGGCTTTCAATTAGTTCGATGGTACATTAACCAAATAACCAGTGAAGAACACTGCAACAGCAACAATAGCAATGCTGACGACAACATCGACAAAATTCGTACATAAGATAAAAAATACAACAACAACAATCTTAAAACTGTTAAGCCGTTCAAAACCAAAGTAGAAATTTTAACTGAATTTGGGCTTAAGAAAGTTTAACCAAGATTTCCTATTTCTTTTTAGTTGTTATTTTTTCTGTTTTTTTTTCGTCTTTATTTTTCTGCTGTCTTTTTAGTGATTTTGTTTCTATCGTTTTTTGGTTTATTTAAACAATCCAAGCAGGTGAATTTGTCGAATGTGCCTTGAATATAAAACTCATAAAAGGCCAACAAAATAACATTGGAAAAAGTTGGTAATCATAAAAAAGAAATGGAAATGTCTAAATATGTTTGTGTTTAAGCCAAAACAAAATATATAAACTCGAACACGGTTAAAACGAGCTATAAGGGATCAACAATTTCCATAATTATAAACGTACATTGTTATTCCTATTGCAAATATTTAAAATGATCAATATTTTGTAATATAAAATAACATCTGAAACATTGCTATTTAAGAAAATGTTTTCTAACTATAAATATAAAATTCATTGTAACCGTATTCGACTGTAATCGAAAAAAATTATGCGAAAAGAGTAAGACTTAAACAAAACTTTTTACGTTTTTATTAGAGAAATACAAACAAATAAGTTCTTTATTATTATTTTGTTGCTATTTAAAAAGTCAGAGTTCTTTAAGAATTAATTGCTTCATCTAAATGTATGCAATCTTCTCAACCTTATTAAACCTTTTCAATTTCATATAAGAACTTGCAGCAGTGAAAATATGAAAACTGAAAGGAAATAAAACATTTTAGCGAAGCTTTTTACATAAAGTTTAAACAGATTTAATTAAAATTTTAGGTGTATATTTCTAAAATGTTAAGCTTTTATTTTGAAATATTTGTATAATAAACTTTTGGCCACCGATGTCCATTTCCCACCCAATTATGAAAAATTGCAGTACCAGTAAAAGTTTATTGGTAATGGAAATAGTAATGCAGTACTTTTTTAATGGTTTTTGCCCATCTATGATACAGATACATTTTTATCTTTCATTTGTATCATACAATTCAAATATGCATTTAATTTATTTCCTTGAATATTTTTTATAAATTGAAGTTTGAACAAAATGAGTAAAAAGTGTAACTACACTTGGTATCTGGTAATTATACATTTCTATATTTGATAATGTCCACCGGCATAGTCCGTATAACAGTATTGCTAAACAATGGTGAGTTAAGTAAATGATATTCGAAATATATAATGAACAATTGTAAAATGTTTATGAAGCCTGTTGAAACGTACACTTTGCATAAATAATACAAAAAAAAAGTACAAATCGATTATGTATTTGAATTTTGAAACACTTGCTTGTTTCTAACTACTAAGGACTGATTACCATGAATTGAAAACAGGATTATGTGAACAACATCGAGCTCCAAACCTTGCAGATAAAAATAACGAGACGCTTTGTGTTCTTTATGTGTACGACCTGCCGGACATATAACATATAAATAAATGGCGTGGTTAATGACTGATTCAGTATTTCTTACCTTGACTAATTTTTTCCACGATGATTCACGTTGTAGGATAATATAACAAAAATAAATTATAATCAGGGGTGTCATAGAAACCAATATTGTCAGAACTGGTTTCAAAACCGACAAGAAAAATTTCTTTGGTGTCATAGGGCACTGCTACACGTTCAATAAATATCGAGATATTTTTAGTATCACGATTTTTTCTTGTCGGTTTTAAAACCAATTCTGACAATATTGGTTTCTACGACACCCCTGAATATTCTTTTGTTTACAAATCGTAATCGTTTGTATTGAAAAAAGAGACAGTTTTTGCAATGTCGTTTTTGCCTCAGTGTAGTTCTATTTAATAAGAAAACAACATTCAAGGTTCTGGAAAATGCTCACGTTGTGAGAAAATAAAATAGAAGGAAAAAAATACCAAAGGACTTCATAACATTAACAGCATACCTCATACAAAATGAAACATTAGCACACCATAGAACAACCTACAACAATATTATATAGCAGCAGCTGCAACAACAATATCACCAACAACAATACTGATATCACATTGAAACGCATACTGAAGTTGTATGTGTACTCGAAAATTGCGGAAGTTTAGAAAAGTTTTGATAACCCCTCAGTACATAGTTAGTCATGAAACTTAGTCCACCTAAATGGTATTAAAGTCAATACAGTGGGATAATTAAGTTCAATGGACATTTTTTTTTAACGAAAAGTCTTTTAATTTAGAATAGTTTACCTGTTTAAAACTAAATTGGAATTTTAAAAAGTAAGAAAGAATAGTCGGTCAAGCCCGACCATATTATACTCTACACCGAGTAAAATAGTTTTTCTGAAATGGGAGCACCCATAGTAGCGTGACTTCTGTGCATTTACAAATTAGTTGGTATTAAATTTTACCTTGATATCGACACTTTTAAAGTATTTATGCAAAGTGATTTTCAAAAGAGGCTCTTATATAGAAGCTATGAATTATTATGAACCGATCGTTTAAAATTAGGTGTCATGATTTCTTTATATATGAAACTTATTTGTGTTGAATTTTATTGGCATACCAATATGTTTTAGAGATTTATGGTCGTTAAAGTGATTTTCGTAAGTGGGCCTTATATGGAAGCTTTGGTCAATTATGAACCAATCTATCTATACAAAAGTTGTTGGTGAGATTAGGCTCCATGTACAACTTATTTGTTGTGAAATTCGTTCGGATACATGCATGAACCCAACATTTATAACCGATAAAATTAAATTCAATCCTAACCGCCCTTGGGCTAAAAAATATTATTTTCTAAATTTTTTGGATGCTTTTTTATAAGTCATGTAGTTGTGCCAAATTGAAATGCTAAATCAATTTAATAGGATAATGTTCTACATCGAAATGTACGATCTGTTTGCGCTGCCCTAGAACCGATTTACAGACTAGACTTCTTGAAATGGACTGGACAGACATACACGAAATCTATATAATATTGTACAAAAATAGGGGCTCAATCAAAAAGTTCCTTCAAAAAGAGTCAACATATTATTGTTAAAAATAAATGCATATACCATTACATGAGTCCCATTGTACGATATCGAAACAAAAATGATTAGAAATATTGTAGTACATACTAGGTAGTATGTTTGTATCATAATGTCTAAGAGTTCGAGACCGATTTAAGTACTTATTCTGATTAGAAGAATGAAGTGAAATGAAAGCACCAAGACTATTTAGACCAGGAGTGCCCAAGCCCTATACTCTTGGTGCTCTTTTGTATTTGTAAAAACTCTTAGCTATAGGCTGTGTGTTTTGTATACTCATTACAGCACTCAGCACTAGCAATACGAAATACACAAAAAACTTTGCCTTACTTGTTTTTTTTGTCGTACTTCACACTATACACGCAAGCGCAAAGCAACAACACTTTCGTATGCTTTACTGGTAAACATTGGTGACTGCGATCGTCAATGTAGATTTTGTTTTTGTTTAACGTATGATATCGTTTAAAAAAGTGTGTTGTTTCTTTGTATGTATTGGCTTTTACAACAAAAAATAATTAATAAAAATTAGTTTTTATTTAAATGTATTGGTGTTTTCTCTTACATAAGCAACTTTTGGGCACTCCTGATTTAGACAGTCATTCAGATATCAAATTTCATTCATGTTGCAGTTCAAGTTCATACATCGTACATATGTATATAGGGCGTTTTCTTTAGATATATTAAACTGTAAGTTGGTAACGCTTTTTAACTGGCGGTCATTTTGTCAGATGTTAAGTGATTTATGTTTAGTTTGGTTTGGTATTTCCACATTAATAGACTGACGCCTGAACAACGCTTCCAAATTGTGCAAATTTATTTTGAAAATCAAGATTCTCTTCGAAATATCTATCGAGGGTGTCTTTTTTACATGTGTAGGTAGAACTTTGAAATCAACTAAAACATTGTTCTGTAAATTGACATTTATTCGAAAGATAATATTCTGGCATTATAATTTATATATATATTTCTGGCATATGACTGGTGCGGACTTAGTCTAATCTGGAGGTCAAATTTTCGATGACTTTTTCCAACATTTGTAACCGTATACCTGCAATAACGCGGCGCATGTTGTCCCCCAAGTGGTCAATCGTTTCGGTTTTATCGGCAAAATGGCCGCCAGCAAGTTTAAGTTGGCAATACCATATATATTGTTTATATATTTATTTACATACATTTGTATGTATGTATGAAAATCTATTATTATGGTTATGCTTAAAATTGTTGTTGTTTTTGCTTTTGTTTTGCTTTTGGTTAGTAAAACTTTGTATTAACAAATTATCACATTCTGAAAGAATGGAGTTTTCGAAATAACCATTTTGCAACATGCAGTAACAATCTAAACAAACAGGATAAATTTGACTATAACAGTTAGTAGTTGTGTGGCTACGAGATTGTTAATTGGATTACATTATACCATTATATTGTATTGTTTGTATTTATTGTAACAATCCAGTTTACTTTTGTCAGAATGGTCCTAAGTGACATTTTTATCAAATTAAACGCTAAAGTTTGTGTATTTTTATATCCTCCACCACCATAAGTGCATTTATGCAAACAGAAATCGCAAAACTAATTGTTTTAGTTTGGTTCGTGTTCGACCATAGACCCCATATAAAGTCCACTTCCATTGATTCACTTAAATACGTATAAAACAGATATGAATAATGGTAAATGGCTAAAATTTGACATAAATTATCCTTATAGGTAAATAAATTGTTGTACACAATTGTATGGTGCGCGGCCCATAATTGGTCATAGCTCTCATATAGTGACCACATCCGAAGAAGTCAGTTGTCTTTATATATATCTATTAAATATCGGCACCGACTTAAAACTTTGCACAGATCATTTACATATATGCAAAAATCATCGCAAAAATTTTGTGAATTTCGGTCAATTTTTAACCGTATGCCCCATATAAAGCCCTCTTCCGAAAATCACTTTAATACTCATAAATCTCTTATAAATAAGGGTACCAATCCAAAATTTTACACGGATCATTTACATACATGCCTAAATCAAACTGCTAGATTTTCGGTCCATATTTGATTAATACGCCATTTAAGGTCCACTTCCGAAATCTACATTAATACTAATATATATCTTAAATATAGCGTTATTATGTTTAAATTCGACGTGAAATATCCTCACATGCATGAAAATAACTGTTCCAAAATTTAAGAAGATCGGCCCATAATTTGTCATAGCTGCTATATAAGAACCATTTCCAAAAAAACAAATAAACCCACAAAAATGTCTAATAATTATCGATATCGAATCAACTTTTATATGGATCAGGAATTTTAATCCAGAAATCATACCAATATCGGTTATACGGCAATTATGCTACTGATTTTGTAACTGTCAGTCAGTAATTAACATTAGCTGCCGGATTAATACCACTCCCGAGCATAACAACCAACCATACAACTCTTGTAAATAACGTTATTGAGATGAAATTCAACCAAAAGAAGCATAAAATACGTAGAAATCACATTAGTGGATACTGTATTAAGAAGCTATCAGTCCATAATTGGTCCACTTCTACTATGCCACCCACAAATCTTTTGTAAATAATCACCCCTATCGTGAATAAAAATTTCACATGAAATTTGTTCCCTTTTATGTTTTTAACATTGAATTTTAATAGGAAAAATGTGAAAAGGGAACAAATTTTATGTGAAATTTTTATTCACGATAGGGGTGAATGTTATTCAGATCAAAAAAAGCCTCACCTTATATCTTATCCTTTTCTATACTCTGTTTCTCAACTTTTTGTGAACATGGAAAAATGTTTTTTTAATTTTATAAATTGTTAAATTACACTCAAGATTATTATGAAAATCAGACAAACTCTGTAAATTACAGTAAGATTCAGTAATTACATCAATTATAAATGGTCAAAATTAGATAAAATTTCAAAACATTTAAAATAACATCACATTAGTGAATTACGACCAACAGGTAAAATTGTCTTTCAAAGGGTATTAAAGATTCGGCCACAGCCGAATATAGCACTGTAACTTGTTTTTATTGTCAATAGTATTGTCAGTGTTTGTGTATATTGCTCATAATTCTTTGGAACGGCTTGGCTTTATTAACGTAGTTTACTCCAGTTTAAGCTCTTTCGGACTATTGACAATAGCTCGTTTTTTGGGCGACTTAATTTAATTGTCCTTAAATATGTGAAAATATGAAACTTTAACTTTTATAGTAAAAATTCCTAAACTAGCGAATTTTAAAAAAATGTTGTTTTCTTTATTTCAACGACACTTTTATTAGCAGTTAAAATTAAATTTTCAAGCAACTTTACATTCTTTACAGGACTATTTCCCGGTACTTAAATATTTAGACACAGTCCCCTCTAAATTAGATTCTAATTTCACATTTTCAGTTTTATCGAATGGAACTACCAAATATAACCAAATGAATATTTTGAGTTTTTTTAATGAATTAATATCAGGATTTAAGTTTTATTTTTATATTTATTGATTTAATACATAAGATAAGGTAACAAAAAAGTACCAGAACAGTGACTACCTATTTTCTTTTCTAAAAAGTTCGTATTTCAAAAAGTATTATTAAAAATGAATAAAAAAATATGTATTACTAGGTTCTTTACGAGTATTTTTATTATATAAACTGGTGAGTTAAATAATATGGTGTTAACGTGACTGTAATATTTGACGCTCTTAAGAATGCTGAGAATGCATCCCATTCTGATATTATCTTCAGCCAAACTGATACTATCAAGATGTAACTGGCTTCAAGAGTTGTAGTTTCTTTGATAATTCGATAATATTTAGCACACAGTAATTTCGGGAACAATTGTAATGTAATTGTAAAATGTATCTATGATTTTTCTTATTATATATACATATATCAACAAATACAAAACTTTCAAATAATTTCCTAAATGAAATGACTGAATTTGAAATGAACTTTCCAAATGACGATTAATCTGCACCAAAACATACATTATTTGTTTTTACTGGGAAAAAATATATTAAGTTTTATTTTAAGTCAATATTGCAATAATAATGTGAACTTTGTGAAGGTTTCTAGCTTTGAGGTGCAACCCACTGAGCCCCGAAACACCAGATTATGAAACAAACCACTGTGAATCCGTTCCAAAGTGAGCAAATCAATCATTGAAGAAACTCTTCCAAATATAATCTGAACTCTCATTTATTTATGGCCGAACCTTGTAATGACATTTAATTTCTATCAAGTTAATTACTTGTAAATATGTATTCAAACGATATGAAAATAAAAACTGACAAAAAAAAAATACTTGGGACATTTTCAAATTAGCTGCATCAAATGAATTACTTTTAATATAAACACATACACACATAAACAACAATATTGAAGAAATAAGGAGGAAGAAATAAGTTTAAAAACAAAATTAAATTGGCTTTCGTTATTTGCCCGTAGTATTGAGAAGTTAAAAAGTTTAAAGTGTGTAATAAAATAAATTCAATTTATGACAATTTAACTTAATGTAATTACAAGATTTTGTTAAAAAATCCAAATCGCAAAAAACGTAGCGTACCCAAATCCAATTGATACATATTAAAGTTGTTTCATTATGATGAGAAATATTTTAAATTGTTAAACACTATTTAAATATTTGGAGTTAGACTTGGTTTATTTGTCGACAGTTATTTATTACTGTGTATAAATAAATATTTTTTTAGAAAAAAAAACTTCAAAAACGTGCCCCGATAGACTAGGCGATAGTGTGCCGGACTATCAGTCAGAGGGTTGCGGGTTCGATTCCCGCCAAAGACTCTGGGTGTTTTCTGCAGACAAGCCAAAAAGCTTCGCAGTTTGTGTTTGTTTAAAAAAAAAAAAAAAAAAAAAAAAAAAAAAAAAAAAAAAAAAAAAAACACTTAATCAGTATTGCCAATTTATCGCTTTTCGTAAATGTTCGCCACAGATTCGTTTAACTGTAATGCTTCCTTCACTCAATTTTGCTTGAGGTGGCTTTTTCAGATTAGGCTACCCATGTCAGATCCATATTGGGCTTATATGATCAGTATTGAGGTATTGTGGAATATGGCTATAAATCATTCATCGACAGTTTTTCACAACACGTACACAACACGCTGGAATTGTGTATATAGTCTATATACACTAAATTGCTCAAACCATCCATTAAAAACATCCATATTACAGTGACCTTCAAAGGGTAACGGAACAACTATCTTTCTTCCACTTAAGGTTGCAACCATACTGATTCGTTGAGTTTTCTTTCCAGATTTTAAGGCATAAAACCGCTGTCCTTTCTGGCAAGCAAGCAAAAAAGTCTGGTAAACCTACAATGATCTGCTGCAAAACGGAAAAGTGGTAAGGATCATTAAAACTATAGGAGATGTCTTGATGGAAGGGAACTGCATCTATTTAATCAGCAGTTTTACATATAACATTTGATTTTTTCTGCAGTATCTGACACTAAAGTGACTTTTCAAGATGATTTTTGATAATTTTATCTAATACTTAGACACAATTTTAGTCCCTGGATAGAAAAGTTGATACCATACTTTTTGTTATACTATTTCATATTCAAAAGTACCGTAGTACTCCTGTAACTCATTTCATACTATTCAAATACATATTTTCAGTATTTTATGTAACAGAACAAATTTACAAATTCTCTTACTCTCAGAATGATTATTTAAAATACCTCAAGTATTTTCTATAAAAAATATTACATTTAATAAAAAATATATTTCGTATAGAAAATCTTTAGAAAAAGAGTACTCTATATAGGAAATTGTAATTTTGATTGTCATAACCAGATCTGTACAGTTTTTATAGATGTATAGAACTTTGAAATTTAATAAATTGACATGAAATTTACATTATTCGAAAGATAATCTTCTGGCATTAATTTCAATATGACTTCTGGCATATAATTGGTTCGTAGGTAGTCTAATCTAGAGATGCAATTTTCGATGACTTTTTCAAACATTTGTGGCCGTATGTCGCCAATAACGCGGCGAATTTTGTCATCCAAGTGTTCAAACCATGGTGCAACTGTACAAGGTGAGTGCAGTAGCCCAGCTGACTGACTTTGTTTATAATTTACTTATGTCAAAAGTAATACTTTTTCAAGTATTTTTGACAGTAGTACATTATTTTACACAAATAAAACGCCTGTTGTTTCTGTTTTGTGTTGTATTTGTTGTCGATTTGCACTCACCTTGTGTATTTATACCATGGTTCAAACTTTTCGGGCTTATCGGCGCAGACTAGCGACTTTAAACTTAAATCACTTGACAGCTGACAAAATGGCCGCCAGTTAAAAGAGTGTCGCCAACTTAAAATTTTATACATTTCAAAAAACCCTATACCTGTGGTATATGTAATAAAATGATGTTGATTGACGTTTACTTTATATTTTGACTTTTGGTAGTTTGTCTTTGAAAAAGTATTATTCATGGTGTAACTATACACAATACAGAAACAACAGGCGTTTTATTTGTGTAAACTAATATACTACTACAGTCAGCTGTGCTACTGTACTCATCTTGTATAGTTATATAAGTATTATTTTGGTAATTTAAAAAAGTCAATAAGTTTCATGCTTGCAACAAAGAGAATTAGTGTCGCTTTTTGAAACGATGAATACGTAACAAAACACTTAAATTAATAAGAATTTTGGTTTGTTTTAACTTATTTGATACCTTATTTTATAACTGCTTGTTTGCTGTTGCAATATATGCATCTTAATACAATGACTCAGAGAAAGGAGTCCTCATTGATAATCGTCAGTGACAAGATTGGCAGATGAATCAACGAGCGAGAAGACATTTAAGGATATGAAATATTTTGGTATATTGGTAATCACTTTGCTTATGAGACAGCAAGACTCGAATATTGGTGTTTCAATCTCATTTCTCACTTAGTGCTAATGAATCAATATTCTATTACAAGGATCATGTGATCTCGTGTGAACTTGATGCGACTACAACCCATGCAGCATAGATCAAGTATCACTGGACATTGTATATTTTTTGTACATGTCAGACATATTTGATCCATTATAAAAATAATGAAGAAAATAATTAAAATGTGGACAAATGTTCCTACTTCTCTTATTTTTCTATTTAGATATAGCGATTGTTGTGTCAATGACGCAACCTGTCAAACTTAACCTAATTTGCATTATTTTAATAATTTGGATAATATTTTAGTAATTTTGGTCTGAGTTAACAAAAGTGGTATTAAGGTAAATAAAATTGTAAAAATTGCTGCTTTTTAAATTTAGTTTATAATGGAAAATTCTTCGTTAGCGAAGAAACAGCAATTTATCTATTGCTGATTTTTTATAAATTCGTAGCAAAAAACATTAAGAAAATATTTATTATGCGTTTTTGCACCAACACTTAGGAACTAACATTTTTAATCAAAACAAATATATACAGATACTCCATATGTACATACCTACATACGTACACTAATTTATATTAAACATTTACATGCAAACGATACAAAAATGAGAAAAAAAAGAAGAAAATTCATTAATTTTCTTTTCTGTAAGTCTTAAATTTAAAGTCAAGTCAAGTCAATAAGTTTTCATTTGTTTATTTGTGTTTTTCTTCTACATCTTTTTTTTGCTTTATTTGTTTTCCTCTTTCTCAGCTTTGGCATGTTGAATTTCCGTTAAACAGGACATCCCTACATGTACGTAAATACATAGATGGTTATAAACTCCAGTAATATAAAATAAAGTTAAGGTCGTTTTTTTATTCTGCTTCAGCTTCTGCTCCAGTGTACTTTGAGTTTACTATAGCTACATTAGTTACTCCATGGTGTGGTACCATTCCAAAGCTGGTATGTGCATTTGTTTATGTTAGTGGTGCTGTTGGTGTCGGTGTTACTGGCGTTTCTGTTACAAAAGATTAATGTGCATACATAAGAAACTTGCCACTTCCGTTGAACGCAAAAACTGTAAATTGAGAACGACCTCATCCATTACGTCGGCTACTTTTGTTTCTGATATTCTACCCTTGCATTTGTTGTGCCCTTTAGTTGCTGCTGCTGGAGTTATTCAAAAACTTGGAGTTTTAAGCACGCACCGGAATTTTAAAAGTAGTTTGTGAAAATTTAACAAACACTTTTTTTGTTTTCCCATTTTTTGTTTAAATTCAAACCGTATTTTATTTTTCTTGCAACATATAGACGCATGTAGAAAATCTCAGAAAATAAGAGAAAAAACTCAATTTAAATAGTAAAATAAGTTTTTATTTTGCTCACAATTGCTTGTGTTTAAAGGTGGTTTAAGAAAAATTTGCATTTTATCTCAGTTTTCCTCAAAACTTTAACGCACAGTGCACAATAAAAACTAATTATCAACATCTTATAAGATAATGATCTTCTGCATATAGAAATATTTAAAGAAATTTAAGAAGAATTTAATTTTTCTAACTTAAAGCATTTTTATAATAAATCGTTTGTGTCCATTACAAATATAAACTAGGATGTGTCGAAGAAAAAGGGCTTCTAAAAATAAGATCTAGTAGACGAATATTTCAGTAATTGTTTCTTTAATTTGCTTCCTCGATTATCAGGAAATCTTCAAAAGTTCACAAAATAGTTTTAGGCACTGAAACTATCACTAGGTAGGAAATCCCCAACGCAATATTTCGAACTGGTTGAGCTGCACGTCATCGGCGTATAAGTGGATGTTACATTTAGTGAGTTGTTTTAGTAAATCATTTACATAAAAGGATAATAAAAGTGGACCTAGAATAGAACTCTGAGACACTCCACTAGTCAGGGATAGGCTATCCGATCATATATTGTTCACAAACACCGATTGTGTGCGTTCTGAAAGATAAGACACTATAAGTTTGGTTGTTTAAGTTTTCGGATGAGTATGGCATAATCTACCGTATCGAAAGCCTTAGAATGGCCAAGAAGTACCAACAAATTAATATTTCCATTTTATAATCCTTGTCGTATATTTTCACTAACTTCCACAAGAACGGTTACGCGGCTATGACTCTGACGAAAACCAGATTGCGTGTTGGATAGTAAATTATTAGTATTAATATATGTAATCATTTGTTTATACATAAGTTTTTCCAAGACTTGCGACAGAAAACACAAAATGGCTATATATTTATAGTCTTTTCTATAGGTCTGTATTCTCCTTTCGACTTAGGTAATGGCACAATTTTTGCATGTTTCCAGTTTAACGGGTAAATACCCGACATTATGATAGTATTAAACAAATGAGTAACATATGGCAAAATCAATGGCAAAAGTAATGTTATAAATTTTGGATTTAAGTTATCACTTCCCACTGCGTTTGATTTTATTAATGAGCACGTTAAAAAAAACATCATATTGAGTAACGCAAGAAAATTGAAAATGTTCCCCAATTATCCCATTATTTGTATTTAAAGTGTTTGAAGAAAAATTGAAAAAAGAGGGATTTGCATGGATAACAGGAGCGTTAGTAAACGATCTGTTAAGCATATTTGCATCCACTTGGTAGTCAATAGTGCCATGTGCATTGCCAATTCCTATTTCACGAATAGTATTCCAAGTTTGTTGGGAATTAATTGCACTACCAAAACGTCTGGTGTAATATTCAGTTTTTGCATATTGGATCTGTTTATTGACATTTTTCCTGGCAATGGATTATAATGATTTATATAGGAATCCTTATATTAACCTTCCATCATACATCGATAGAATTAAATTTATTAAATTACCAACTCTATATAGTTGAAGGACTATACTTAATGTAACATTTTTGATCAATATAATTAATGGTGAAGTGTGCTCCTAATTCCTTGTAAATAATGTTACTTTTAATGTTCATGTTATTTCAAGCCACGGTATGTCGGTATCATGATTTTTCTCTAACAACAAATGTAATTAAACATTAAATAATTAGTTTACTAAATAACTAATCTTTTATACTATTTCTAAATAAATTGAAATTATTCATATATTTCATAAAAGTCTATTAACTTAATAAATAAATAAAGTAATAAATAAACTGTAAACAAAGATTATCGGCTTACCGGTTCACAATTAATTTGTAATTCATTACGAATAATTATTCGAAAAATTTAATCCTCCATATTAACAATGTTTTTATTTTTAAATTCGTAAGGCATGAGTCTAGCCAGATCCACTTAGTTTTTCATGCAATTAATTCAAAAAAAAAAAACAATTTTTAAAAAAAAAAATATAGAAAAATATAAAAAAAAACATCAATGACAATACAAAATATAGTATGTATATGGGTCTGACCAGACCCATGTGTAACAAATGTAATATGTGCAGTAGAATATTTTTTTTTAAATATTTATAGTGAACTAAGTTGTAGAAGGGTGCCTGAAATTTTAAATCTCTTATTAAGTGTTAAATATATAATATTAACATTTCAAATTGAAAAAGGTTTGTCCAGACTCATGTGTAAGACGAAGGGTTAAAAACTACTCCTTTCCAATACGAATAATTCGATTAATTTGATGATGAATAATCAAATAAAACGAATAAATATGTTTATGTTAATTTAACGTTTCTGTTTAAATTTTTTTATAATTTGATAATTAAAATTCATAATTTACACTATTCCGTTTTAATGTTATTAAACATGTTTATGTATATAAATTAAATTATTAATAAATTTTATTTAAAGATATTTTTTTATGAAGATATTTTGCATTTCAGGAGTTAAATACTGTAAGAAGCTTTTGGCTGTTTATAGAACGCGACTCGTTGATAAAAAACCGCTGAAATGTTAGCGGTTTTGTTATTTTGGATCATAGAACACGACTGTTGACAAGTTTGTTAAAAAAACGTAACTGCTGTCAATTTATTTGTTATATACAAGACGGTTAGAGTCGCCGAATTGTCAAAATTGGACGAATATAGAATTATGTTCGCGCGTAAAATTTAATTACAATTTCATTGAAAAAGGCAAACACAAAATGGATATTTCAACAAAAAAAAGTAATTACACATTGATATCATAAATGTTTTTTTTTAGTTTATTTCGACTTGTTAAATTTTCAGCATTAAAATAACTACAGCAATGCAGTTTAGACAATTGGTGGATTGCATGGAGGAGTTTCCACACTTGGCCACAGGAGCTTCTCAGTTTGGTAGCAGCAAATCTACTATGGAATGTACTTGGGAGACTGTGGCAATTAAAATAAATTCTTGTTTATTTAAAAAAATATATCTGAAAATAAAGACAAAATTTTAATACATTCATACATACATTCATGAATATATTCATACTTCAATCAATTTACACTTATTTGTTTAAAAAGTTACGGAAGACTCCTTGTTTTCTAATAGAAAACGTTTTATAATTCTTTTTTCGCGTTCTATAAACGCTTTTTATTTCTCACTCGTCCACCGGTCGTCGAGTCGCGAGTTGGGCGAGTCACGTTCTATAAACAGGCTGTAAAACATATCAATACATCAAATTGAAATAACTATAAGATACAATAAAACGTAATTAATAATGGAAATGGAATCATAATGGACCGCTTTAGTTTCAACAAGTTGAAATGTCTTATTCGAATATGTACTTTATTTTATTCAAAAGAAAAATAGAATAATTTGGCTACCCTGGTATTTATATTTCTTAAAGCCATATAAAATAATTAAAATTAACACCATTAAAATAAAGGATTGTTTTTCCAGAATTTAACAAAAATAAATTAAATGTAAATCAATTTCCCAATTGAAATCAAATTCCATATAGATGCCATAAAAATGCGAACGTTTTGTATAATTACTGAAAAGGTTACAATTACTAATTAATTGGTGTTTAATAATTTATGAACTGAATCTGTATGATGTGAAATGTTTGGACAATTAAATATTGCCTTACGATAAACACTCAACAGAATTTTACAAATTGAATGTCCAACGGCTGGTAATGGCCATAATGCATGAAAATATTTCATCGTTACGATTCAAGTTATAATAATAAATGAAATTTTATGATTGCGATTTTAATGATCACTTAAGATTAATTTTCCCTTAAAAAAGTAATGGACTGTAGTAGGTGATACAGGAAGATGGTCTTTGCCAACTTTTCATTGGTTTTCTTTTATTTGTCGAGAACAACAAAAACAATTATATATTACTCCCACTCCTTGGATTCTATCGCTGCTGGAGTAGCACACAAACCACCAACCACAATTATTTTATTTTCTTGATTTCTACTATTTTCATTACATTCAAAAGAAAACAACTAAATAATAAGAATAAAATAAAAAGTGAGAAAAGTAAAAACAAAAGGAAAACATTTTATGCAACCTGTTTAAGAATATAATTTATACGCATCGGATCCCCTCCATCCAAAACGACATAAAACAAATCCCACCAAGAAACTTGGCAATTCATTACCGTTGAAAATGTTACCGTAGTCGTCCTTTGGTCCTTGCTACCTCTGCTGCGACTGCTGATGCGGCTGTGTTGCCATAATTAAAAGGACTGAGTTTTTCTTCTCTAGAGGGCGACTAAAGTTGTGCAAGGACAAATTAAATGAAATGTAAATGTGTGTGTATGGTAATAAAACAAATACAACTAAATAACTTCTATAATTATATATTTATAAGTTTAGATCAGACCTAAAATGCCCTACATTTATTAGGGCATTTACTAGGAATGCAAACTGTTGGAACTTTTTATGGTTCACCTCAAGGGGGGAAGGTCACAGAAACTGGTTCATGGAGGTTAGGAACCTGCTCCTCTAGAAAGATATTTTTTAATTTGATATTAATTAAAATGTAAATTAAATGTAATTGGACGATGAAACGTATGAACAATCTGTGACATTTACTTTTTTTAATGACTTCCAAGTTTTGAATCACGCTATCAAGCTCGAATTGCACGAATATAAAGTTCTAACATAAAACTGCTTTTCGTCAAAGCAACAATTTTCAAAGGACATTGTTGCCTTAACTGTAATCAGCTGCCTATTTGGCAGCGTAGTTACTTAATTGGACTAGATTGGATCACGAAAAAATTGTGATTGTCCTTTTGGAATAATTTTACATCCATTAACATTGGAAATGTGATTTTTGAATTTTAGTTTTAATATGTAATAAATTAAAGAGAGCTAACAGCACAATAGTCACAAAGGACTCATCTTTTGAAACTTCTTTTTTATATAATTTTTTAGGCTAACGACAAAGTGACAAAAATTATAAAATCATATGTTCGAGATATTTTCAGAAATATCAATAGATAATAAAATATACCCAGCAAGCCATATGAGTCCGAAAAGAGTCTTTTCTGACACCTTTTTCGGAGCGTTAACGCTCTTTATGAGTCCAAAAAAACAATCATAATTGCTCCGAAAACCTTCAGAAAAGAGGGTCATTACATTCGAAAATGGTCCGTCAGAAAGAGCTCTTAGGTAATGTCAGAAAGCAACGGGTAAAGAGGAGAAGAGTAAAGGCTTAAGGCCTAGCATTCTTAGCTGTGACAAAATGGTCTCGGCTGGGGGAGCTATGCCTATAAGCGAATTACCCACCACTAGTCGCGCGATGGTGACTGGAAATGTCTTGGTAATCTCCTATAGTCACTCCCAAAGGGAAGTCACTAAAGGAACTACCAGGACGAATCAGTCAAAATCTGCAGGGAAATCGGGTGATCATCGACCAAACTCTGCTAAGCCCCCCAATAGAGGGGCAGTTAAGAGAGTTAGGTCCGATGATGACCAGAAATCCCCAAAGGCTAAGAGGACTGGTCAGTTTGGTGTTGGATCTCTTGTAGATTCCCGCAAGGTGACCAACAGGAGGACTGATTCCAAAGCTGGCCAGCCCTCAACGGTTAGGAAGCTAAAGGAATCGTCGGGTAAGGACGGTATTCTGGCAGCTGTCATTGATCGAATGGATCCCGATGGTAGGATCAGTGTCGAGAAATGGCAGGTGCTAGAGAACAAACTACTCGACGAAATCTTTAGCGTCAAAGGTAGGCAGGGCGAGGTGGCGTTCAGAGGGGCTGACTGGGCAAGAGGTGTCAAAACTGTCAGTTGCGGCAATCAAAAAACCTTTGAGTTTTTAAAAGCTGCAATTGGCAGGTGTGGCAGCACTTGTCCGGAGGCCAGTTTGGATGTTATACTCGCGTCTGAGTTGCCACTAAGGCCAGTAGTCACGGTGTGGATACCCCCACTTATAAAACCGGTGGAAGTCATACTGGGGCTACTGTCCAATCAAAATAAGGGACTTATTACAGCACAATGGAAGTTGATAGTTTCATTGGGCTGTAATGAGAACCAAGGGAAAGACTTCAGGTTCGCAGTAGACCAGGAGTCTCTAAAGATGTTGAAATCGATGGGAGGGGTTGCAGTTTTCGGGTTGGGGTCTATCAAGTTTAGGTTTCCTAAAAATGGTAAGCCCTAAGAGGCTGAAAGTGGTGCAAATAAACCTGCACCACTGTGAAGCAGCCTTAACCGAACTAGTAACCCAACTCATTGATAACAACGTGGATGTGGCTTTAATCCAAGAGCCCTGGATTAATAAAAATCGGGTAGTTGGATTGAAGGCCAAGGGGTATACATTGTTTGTACCTCACACTGACGAGAAGGACCGAAAATGTATACTGGCAAGAAGTGAACATAAATTTAATTTGTCTCATTCTTTCAGTGATGGAGACCTCACGGTCGTGACAGGAGAAGCCAAGGACAGAACGGTGCTGGCTGTAGCATCGGTCTACTTGCCATATGAGGCTACCGATCCTCCTGGTGTAAAATTAATTGAGTTGGTGAAGAATTCAGGCAGAACAGGCTCAAAGCTGGTACTGGGGTGTGACGCAAACGCACACCATACCCAATGGGGAAGTACAGACATCAACAAAAGAGGTGAGTCTATGTTTGACTTCATTATTGCTAACAATCTTTATATCTGTAATATGGGAAACACGCCAACATTCAGGAATAGGGATAGGGAGGCAGTAATAGATATAACGTTGACGAACTGTAAGGAATTAGTGAAGGATTGGAGGGTGGATTTGGAATTTTCCTTCTCTGACCATAGCCGTCTATCCTTCAATCTAGTGTTTGAGAGATCAAAAAGAAGCCCGTATAGGAACCCGAGAAGAACGAATTGGGATTCTTTTTCGGAATTAGTGGTAGATAATCTTAGGGTTACACATGAGTGGAGGTCGACTTCGACCGGAGTGGAGCGACTGGTGGGTACCTTTACGGAGGCACTAACCAGTAGTTATGAGAGATCCTGTCCGCTGAACTTCCCGGGCAGACGCGAACAACCGCGATGGTGGACGGAGGAGCTGAGGGCTCAAAGATCCACTGTAAGAAGGTTGTTTAACAGGGCGAAATATACGCGTAGGGAAGAGGATTGGAGTAACTTTAGACTGTACTACAATAAGTATAAGAAGGAAATTAGAAGAGTGAAAAGGGATTCGTGGATCAAATTTAGTGAGTCAGTTGAATCTGTAAATGAGATGTTCAGGTTCAGAAGAATTTTATCCAAGGACCCAGCAGTCCCGGGATTTATTCAAAGACCGGACGACTCATGGACGGAATCTAGCTCTGAAACCCTATGCCCTCTTATGGAGACTCATTTTCCGGGGTGTGCGGATCCTGTGGAGGGGGAGCGGGTTGAAAATGACGACCCCTTCCCGGGGCCGAGCGCAGGTGATGAGGTAAGGGGGACAGTGGGGGACATGATAACCTTGGATAAAGTAACATGGGCGGTCAATACTTTTGGGTCTTACAAATCGGCAGGACCAGATGGTATCTTTCCGGCGATGCTACAGAATATCGGGAGATCATCGCTCTTACTGTTGGTGGAACTTTTTAGGGTATGTGTACTAAATGGGTACATTCCTAAGGGATGGAGGGAAGTTAGGGTCGTGTTTATACCCAAAGCGGGGAAAACCGGCCACTCTAAACCCAAGGATTTTAGACCGATCAGCTTGTCGTCTTTTCTTTTGAAGACACTGGAAAGACTGATCGATCTATATCTAAGAACTAAAATTGACGCCGGCATCATCAGTGGCGCTCAGCATGCCTACCTCAAGGGTAGATCTGTTGAGAGTGCGCTTAATGATGTGGTGAGTTATATAGAGAAAGGATTGCGAATACACCTTGGCGGCTTTCCTTGATATAGAGGGCGCCTTTAACAATTTAAAGATAGGGGCTGTCAGGCAGGCACTAGATGACCTAATGGTTCCGTCGTTCCTGGTCGAATGGATAACTCTGATGCTTAGTAGCAAAGTCATTCACTCGGACTGGGGAAACGAACGCCTAAGGAAACTGGCGACCAGAGGGACCCCACAGGGGGGTGTGCTCTCCCCCTTACTATGGCTCTTGGCTGTCAATGTCGTTCTGAGATCTTTTGACAGAACGGGTCAGAAGGTCGTGGCCTACGCGGATGATGTAGTTATATTGGTATCGGGCAAGTTTCTGCCGACAATTAGCGATGTCATGCAAGGGGCACTGGGCGAACTTTCAGCTTGGGCTAGTGAGAAGGGCTTGGGAGTAAATCCGGAAAAGACAGAGTTAGTTCTGTTTACTAGGAAGTACAGGGTGGAAAATTTCAGGCTGCCGGTACTGGGAGGAGTAGAGCTTAGACTATCAGATAGTGCTAAGTATCTGGGAGTTTTCCTGGACAGGAAGCTGTCATGGGGAAGGAACACTCAGGAGAGGCTTAAAAAAGGTCTCAATGCCTACTATACTTGCAGATCATCGATAGGTAAGAACTGGGGACTTCGGCCGTCAGTGGTGGGATGGCTATACACTTCAGTGATTAGGCAAATTCTTACATATGGATGCTGTGTTTGGTGGGAGGCAATGAGACTGGTTAATCGAAGAAACCTTCTGTCTAAAGTGCAGAGGTTTGCTTCAATTGGCATAACAGGGGCCATGAGAAGCACTCCTCAAGCGGCTCTGGATGTCATTCTTCATCTTTTGCCCATTGGGCAGTATGTGATGGGAATGGCTGCCAGAAGCATTCTTAGACTGAGGGAGCTGGGACTGTTAAAAGGTCACACGCAGGGTCATTCTCGGATCCTGTGTGAGATTGAAGCAGATGGAACTTGCTTGGGATTGCCTGGCTCTACGGACTATGTGAGCACTATGGTAGATTTTAGGCGGTTGCCGGAGTTGATATTACCGTCCAGGGAGAGCTGGTTGGGAAGGGGCAAATTATATGATGGATTTGCTATCTTCACGGACGGCTCGAAAATGAATGGTACAGACGCGGGGGTCTACATTGAGGATCTGGACATCAGAATGTCATATAGGCTTCCTGACGACTGTAGTGTTTTTCAAGCGGAAGTTCTGGGGATATTGAGGGTCAAAGAACTGATGAGAGACAACATTGACAGGGGCTCGGAGGTCACGATATATGTGGACAGCCAGGAGGCCATTTTGGCCGTAAGAGCTTGTTATGTGAACTCTAAGCTAGTTGACAGTTTTAGGAGGGCTCTAGAGGGAGCCTTAGGGCGGTATACGGTTAGATTGTGCTGGGTACCGGGTCACTCAGATATTGCCGGCAATGAGGTGGCTGATGAGTTGGCAAGAATGGGCGCAGGGACGGAAGGTAATAACCGTATGGAGGCAGTAGGGCTTCCAATAGGCTTCTATTATGGAAGAATTAGGGAGTGGGTACTAAGTGCAACCAATCAAGCCTGGGGAAACCGGACGGACTGCCAAGTGTCACGGACACTGTGGCCGGTGCTTGGAAAGTCCGATTCGGAATTGCTGCTGGGCAGGAATAGGATCTGCGTTAGGACCATGATAGGCATTATCACGGGCCACTGCATGATTGGCAGGATGGCGGTGAGAATGGGATCCGAATTATCGGATATATGCAGATTATGCGAGGACCCGGATGAGCTGGAGACAGTTGAGCACATTCTATGCCACTGCAGTAGGATGAGATGGCTGGGCAATAGATTCTTAGGCGAATTAGGGGATGTCTCTAGCTGTGGGCTGGAGAGTCTAATAGGATTCGTAATGGGAATGGCCTGGCTACGCGTTAGATGACTGGGTGCGAGTCGCACAAATGGAGGACATATGTCCGAGTAGGGAGTTGGTCATGTTTCTTTCTTTCTTCTCTTTTCTATCTTCTATTTTCTTTTCTCACTCTATACTATAACGTTACTTTCCTGTCTTTACTATAGCTTTTATTTCACTCTATATACTAAAAGTTTCTTCCTAAGGCATCGCAATGGACCGTATTGGTCTCTGGGTGAAAATGTGAGGCAACTCACACCGGCCTTCCTACCTACCTACCTACCTAATGTCAGAAAAGAGTCTTTTATAAGGGTT
The DNA here is from genome assembly GCA_916048285.2 of Bellardia pandia. Lineage (NCBI taxonomy): Eukaryota > Metazoa > Arthropoda > Insecta > Diptera > Calliphoridae > Bellardia > Bellardia pandia. Next base: position 70,979,765 of record OU696533.1, read on the forward strand.
TTCTGTGTAATCTTGTTTTTATCATTCTTTTGTGGTACAGCTATGTTTTTTTTTTTGTTCAAAGAACAAATAATAGGACAACAACGCTTTGGTATACACATAATTAAATGGAATTTCTGAGTCATTCTACGTGCCGACTCAGGACAGTAACAAGCAAATTTTTCTTTCGCTCCGAAAATGCTCTTTTGTTGGACTCTTTTCTGACTCCTTTTTCGGAGCGCTTCTAGAATGGTATGCTGGGTATTATATTAAACATACGCACACATGATTAAATTAACAAAAAAAAATACGACGCATTATCAAGGACATGCTCTAAAATGTAAAAAATTATATTAAAAGTTACAGCTGTTAACGCTTAAATTAATACATTTTCGTTAATATTCCATATATTAGTTTCCAATTATATGCAATAATCAATCATTCCTAACCACAACAATTACAAAAAAATATGAAACTGTAATTCATATCTGAAATGACTTTAGACATTAACTGAGCCATAATACTCAGATTATAAAGTTAAATGTTAATTTCATGCTAATTTTTAATCTGGAATTGCATTGTATAAAGGGTGTCCCAACTAGAACGCAATTTTTAAATTTTGCGCCAATCGAAGTGTCATTGTTTGACATTTGAACAATTGTTATTGTTTGCTAGTAGAAGGTACAAGGTTAGTAAAAATGGAGCGCTACACGAACGAACAACGCATTCTCATTGTGAAATTGTTTTACCAAAATGGTAAAAGTTTTGCGGCTACAGACAACATGAAAATGCTGATCTTCAGTGACGAGGCCCATTTCCATCTTGATGGCTTCGTCAATAGGCAGAATTGTCGCATTTGGGGTGAGGTAAATCCTCGAGTGATTCACGAGAAGCAAATGCATCCTTAACGTGTCACTGTGTGGTGTAGTTTTTGGGCTGGAGGAATCATTGGACCTTTTTTTATGAAAATGAGGCAGGTCAAGCGCAAACAGTCAATGGTGTTCGGTATCGTGAAATGATAACCAGTTTTTTCTTGCCTAGAATTGAAGAAATTAATGTGGAGGGCATGTGGTTTCAAAAAGACGGCGCCACATGTCATACAGCCAGAGAAACAATTCAATTTCTGCATCATTCATTTCCCGGTCGTGTTATTTCGCGTTTTGGAGCCCAGAATTGGCCGCCTAGATCGTGCGATTTAACACCTTTAGATTTTTTTCTATGGGGTTTTTTGAAGTCGATGGTTTACGCGAATAAGCCGACGACGAATCAAGCCTTAAATAAGGAAATTGGACGCTGCATTAATGAAATACCGCAGCATTTATGCAAAAAGGTCATTGAAAATTTCATTAAAAGAATGCATAAGTGCCAACAAAGCCGGGGCGGCCATCTGCACGATATCTTGTTCCATACATAACCTCATTCTGTCTACTTTACGATATAATAAAGTTTCACGATTTTTTTTAATATCCGTGTTTTATTTAAAATTTAAACATTGCGTTCTAGTTGGGACACCCTTTACATCTGAAAAACATAACTAAATAAAATTTAGTTCCAAAAAATTTTAATTATTTTCAACGCACAATTTTTTTTCATATTTCGAGCTATAATGTTAAACTATTTTATTATTTTTCTGTTTGACTGTGATTTCTACTCAGTTGTCTGAAATTGTTCAATGTTGAAGGAATTTTAAATGGATCCAGAATATACGATCAATATTTCAATTTTCGTTTGTTACAAACGGTATAAGAAAGCCAATATATGCCTTATAACAATGTTCGAAACTGTTAAGTAGTGTTTTCCCTCCTTGACGTTATTTTTTATATTTAATTTTTATTGGCTTATTCATTTAGAATAATTTATTGATTTCTGAAATTATTGAAATATCCTTAAGGTGACTTTAAGATCATTTCCAAAATTGCTTTTTAGTGGAGATAGTTAGCATAAACTTGCATTTGGCCATTTAGCAAAATTTTTGAAACAACCCAAGTTTAATGCTTCATTAGTTTTTCTCTGTATTTAATCATTATTTGCACAGAAATTAATTCATGTTGAGAACAAATTCGAACCTTGCCTAGAATTCTCTATAGTCGTATTATATTGAAATACTTGATAACAATTTTGGACTTTGGTTTGCTTTATATCCAGTGTATGTCGAAGTAATTTTAATAATGTGTGTAATATATATTTTGTATTTTGTAATATACGAGTATATGCACAAATAGTAAATTATAATTTACAATTATAATTATAAAACATAACACACTCTTACGAAATGTGTGTTGAGGTTGTAGGGTGTGTGAGGCAAACTAAGAGAAACAAAACGTTTGTGTTGAAAAAATATTATGAGGAGAAAAAAATAAATAAAAAGCAGTAATAAAAACAAAAATAATAAAATCAAATTATGTATTAGAGCAAATGAATGCCAGCCAGTAACAACTGGAAAAGTAACAACAACAACAACTACAACAGTGCAGCAAAGTAACTAAACTACAAACGAACTTGGAAAACTTCAAAAATAATATTACTTTTACATACATGTAGTTATATAGAAGGAATTTCTCGCAGGAGTGCAAATGTATTCAAACATTAAGGTTGTGTACAGTAAATATAGCACAATGCTCATTATTGGATATTGTTAGGTTAATGTTATACTTATAAATGTACATATGTATATGTTTGACATGAATTGTTGATTTGAATTAAAATATGTTTTAGTAATCCACACACACACACCAAAATTTAGTGCATTTCGCTGATTACAAGAGAATAAAGATAGATTTAATTAATGTTACATCAAGTACACATTTCATCAAAATAAAACAAAGTTCAATAATCGTAACATATACAAATGTAATTCGAACTTAATGAATAACTATCGGTCGATAATTAGTCATAGCTCCCATATAGCGGCCATATATGAAATGTATATAGCCCAATTGAGAGGCGAGTTCGGTAAACAGTTTGTTTCACATTTGGGGCCAGTAGCATGAACCATTTGAGGAGTAGCCGTAATCAACATTTTTACATGACATCATCTCTAAACATTGAATTATATAGATCGTTCTATTGAATTTTATGTGTTTTTTTTATTAAATCCGAAAGCTCTTAGAAAACAACTCTTCATTAAACGTAGTTCTGATGGCGGTGGGAATAGTCAAATTAAAGTGATTTCAAAGTTTGTAAATATTTTTAAAATAATATGCGTTCCTTTCTTTATCATCTTTATGTGTTATGTTAACAATAATTCGTTCTTTTAAAAATTGAAAACATTAAAAAGTAATTAAATACAATTTATATTTTATTTATTATTATATTTTCAATTCTTCCAATATCTCAAATTATTGTCTGTTATCTAAACACAAAATGTTGAAAGTTTTAACAAAATCGGATAACGTTTAGAAGTTGCAAATTTTATTTGAATTTCAAACTTCAGGTCATAATTGAGATTTTGTCGATTTAAAATTATTTTTTGAAAATTAATATTTTTCGATACAATATATATTTGCTAATAGTTAGTTAGTTATACAATTAATATAAATATTAGTTGGCTAGTACTAATTACAAAAAAAAAAAAAAAAAAAAAAACAAAAAAGTAAAAGTTTAAAATTATAATAATTATGCTATCAGGTTTCTTCCCAAATTTGTACTTATTATACACTTATACATATGCATATATACACTAAAAAAAAAAAAAAAAAAACTAATTGTTTCAAAACTATTACAGAACTAAAACTAATATGAAATTAAAGTTAAAAAATTAAAAAAATGTGATTTTGGCCATTTTTTTACATGAAAAGGTGCTTGTATTTTTTTACATTAATACTACATTATAACGTATTTATATTTTTGGAAGGGCTATACGAAATAGAATTAAAAATTAAGACACAAAAATTTCAGTAAAAGAAAAAGTAATAAAAATTTGTATCAATTTATTGCTTAAAAATTTCTTCAAAATTTAGCTCCGAACCAAAATGCATGCAAATATACATACAGATGTTTGTATATTACTTATGTACATTTGTCCTTTTTTTCGTATAAAAACTGTTAATTTTAAAATTATGCTCACCAACAATTACATATATAAAATCACACAAAAAATTTGAAAGCACTGGTTTACATTTTTATATTAAAACGTTTTCACTTTTGATGTTATCAAACACGACTAAATTATATCACAGAGCAAACACATATATCACTCATTAGGAACTTTCTGAAGTTTAGGCGTAGGTTAAGCAAAACAATTGACGATTGAAAATGAGGCAGTAAAATTTAGTTCATTGAGTTTTGCTAAAATTTTCTCATACTTAAAAAAATGAGAAGTGAAAAGGAGGCTCCATAAAAAATTTAATTTTTAAAACTTGGCACAGATCATTTACATTTACACAAAAATTATCTCACAAAATTTTGTGAATTTCGGTCAATTTTTAACCGTATCCCCCATATAAAGCCCTTTTCCGAAAATCACTTCAATACTCATAAATCAATTTTAAATAACGGTACCGATTCAAAATTTTACACGGATTATTTACATGCCAAAATCAAACAGCTGGATTTTGAGAATATCGCTCCATATTTGACTATATACCCCATATAAGGTCCACTTCCGAAATCTACGTTAATACTAATATATATTTTAAATACCCTTATTATGTTCAATCACTATTGCAAAATTTAAGCAGATCGGCCCATAATTTGTCATAGCTGCCATATAAGAACCATTTCCGAAAAACACATAAACCCACAAAAATGTCTAATAAATATCGATATCGAAGCAACTTTTATATGGATCAGAAATTTTAATCCAGAAATCATATTAGTATCGATTATACGGTAAATAAGCTACTGGATTTTGTAGCTGTCAGTCAATAATTGGCAATAGCTCACGAATTAAGTCCACTTCCGAATATAGCACTCTAACTTGTTTTTCATACAGACGGACATAGCTCAATCGACTTAGAATTTCATAATGATCAAGAATATATATACTTTAGAGGGTATACAAATTTAACAAAAATACAAAGATAATCCCCTAATTCACAAAAAATGAGACGAAAATCCCAAAAATGGATTTTTTTAGAATTGTTCTCAAAACTCGGAACTGATTAGGGCAAACACATTTGAAAAATTTTAAAATTTTGTATTCTAAAAAGCTCGCTGTAAAGATATTTTTCAGAAATGTATATATTTCTTTATTTATTGTATCTACATTAAAAAGGAACTAAAAAAATAATTATTTCAAATCTTATATCTAATGATCTCTAATTACACAGTACAACAGCCAATCTGGGGGGGGGGGGGGTGAGAAATTCCAAGTCAGGGTGATGGTACTAGGTCAGTATAGTAAAACCCTCAAAGGGTTTGGCGTTCGTATGTGTCAGTTTTTTTTATGACCTTTTAAATTTTTTCCTTATTATATTTATAAAAAAAGCGATAAATGACACTTTTTTGAATAAAAACAAAAATGGGATACCTTCACTTAATTGTAAATAAATAAATAAATTCTTAATTTTTCTAAATTTGTTTCATCAAAATCGGACAAGTGGTTCTCGAGTTATGTTAAACTACGTTTTTGCCAAAATGTTACAACTAAGCGAAAAAACATCAAGATAAGGAAAAAATGTAAAAGGTCATAAAAAAAACTGGCACATACGAACTGACCTAGTACCATCACCCTGACTTGGAATTTCTCACCCCCCAGACAATAATCCCAAAAATGTTCCACAGTGTTATATAGTCCAGCGAGTGCCGGACGAAAATTGGTTGGCCATTGTTGATTTTATATATTAGTTGGCATTCTGCCTTCTTGTCTTTGGCTCGGATCAGCTGTACTTTAAGCTAATTAGCAAAAATTGGGCTGCTTTCATACCGTCGGCCTTTCCTTCGGATAGATTGTAGTCCAATTTAAGTGCCTAATGTCAACCTCCTCGTGGTGCTAACTGGGGATTAGTGTCATACATTGAATTGTATGACTAACAAACTGACAGGGTTATATATGGTCGGGGGGCGAGGTATAGGTGTACACCCCACCTAGACCACACCCCCACTACCGACCTAGAAATGGTTACTAGTTCCATGAATTGCAAGTGTTCGAATCTAGATAGAGTGAAATCTGGTTTACTAGAGGAAGGTCGAAGCCGACCGGAGTCTTTATCTGGTGCTGCGGGATCAGTTATTACCCGGGGACATATCCCTAGTTTTATTATTAGGGTGACTGTCCCCTAACTGATGATTGGTTGAGGTCACTTCGGTGTCCACGCAGTGGCTGTGGTTTAATACCCAAAGCGGGGAGAATGGCATTTGATTAAAGGTCCGATGTAGGCTTGCGCAAGTAAGCATACTTCAGACTATCAATTTGTCCTAGGTGCTGTTGCCGATCTCAACAGAGCCGTTGAAAGTGGCGGAGACTCTTAACTCTGTGCTCAGGAAGTTATGGAAGGCTGGGCTTTCGTAGCATTTGTGTTGACCGGGTCTTTGGACTTGGTTCGATGCATAGCAGATCATAGACCTTGACCCAGCTTTGGTCACTGCAATGCTGCGTTGGTTCTTGCTTTTCGTTGCTTTCCTGGGCTATGTTAATTGTACTGCGTTACTGACGGCAGGGATTAAATAGCCCAATCTCTTAAGCAAGGTGATCTTTACTGTGATCTTGCAGTCAAGTATTGAGAAATTGCTAATTGTGTGACCCTGGTAAGGCACACAAAGTAGTTCTCCTAGAGGCTATTCCTGTGTTTTGGTAGGACACACAATGCGGTTGACGGGCCGAGTCCGTCCTGCGTTTGAGTGCGCAGTGAAGATAAGCCATCTTGGCAGGTGCTTCACTATAAACTTGAACACATTTGTACTTTAAGCTTTTTGAAGTTTTTTTCTGCATTTTTTTGGATCTCACTTTTTACCAAATGCACGTTTAGGTCTTTATGGATATTCGAATTTTTTTTATATACCAGTGGGTAATTGTGATCATTCGTAGCAATTTGTTTTGGCGTCTTTGAATTCTATCTACATTTGGAACTGAGGACGTTCCCCATAACTATATTCCATAACACCATATAGGTTTCATGATTGAGTTGTAAAGTAAGAGTTTGCAATCTAAACTTAGCTTAGAGTTTCTGCCAATGAGCCAATTAATTTGGATTAATTTCAATTTCATTTGAGACAATTTTGCATCTATATGAGATTTCCATGTAAGGCGTCGATCGAGGTGTATACCGAGGTATTTAAATTCGAATTGTTTTTTTATTACTGGCTTATTGATATAAATAGAAGAGCATGACTCTACACAATGTAAAAATTATGTGTGTGCATTTCTGCTCATTAACTTTTATCTGCCATTGCTTTAACCATTTTTCTAATTCAATAGCAGTGCCATCAGCAAATGTAGATATTTTTTAGAGAGAATTGACACGCAGGCATATAATAATTGCGTTACTTTCTTTGGAAATGGGATAGTTGAAGAAGTAAAGGTGGTGAAAGTAGAAGAAAGCTTTTATATCACAACTCTGCACTGGCGCATTATGTTTGTTTTTAGTGCAGCATTGCAGCGCCTCTGGTGGTGAGTAGGCGCATTATTTTTTTGTTTTATAGCCTTTTTGATTTTATAGCCTTTCTTTAATCATTTTACTTTGGTGATAGATAGAAAACTAATAATTATCAGAAACTGATGTTGTTTGAGTGGCAGCGGCTGGGAATCGAACCCGTGCTACAAATACCAACTCATATTTAATGATCAAATGCGCTAACCAATTAAGCTAGAACAGCCTCCAATGTGTGAGTAAGTTAGACTATTTGTTGGCATATCAGATGTATATATCAAGTATAAAAAGGGTCCCAGAATACTTCCTTGAGCTACTGCTGCTTTAATAGGTTGTGCGAAGCTTAAAATATCTCTGAAGTCCCCTGCAATTACCTGCAGCGTGTTCCATAGGAAATATTTTATGCAATTTGAGGGGAGCAATTATAACACTAGCATAAATTAATATATATTTAAATTGTAGCAGTTAATGCAATACTTATATATTTTACATTTAAAAAAAAAAGAAAGTTACATACCTAATGTACTACGTAGAAAACAATTCGTACATCTAGATATCTAATTGTCAGAAATGAAATTAAGAAACTGGAGCAAAACTACGCAAGGAAAAAACATCACACTCATACACACCCAATCTTAAGGGGACATGCCACAACACAACAATGCTCCAGCGGTAATAATAAGGACAACTAATGGTGTTTTCTTTTTGTGTTTCAAAGAGTGAGTGAGGGTTTTGTTTTGGTTTTTTGTTTTTGCTGTTAACGTTGTTTTTAATGCTGATACAGGCGCTCTTCTACCGCTGCTGCAAACATAAATACAGCATTAATAAGTGGAACTGTTCGTAGAAGGGAATAGAAATTGTGTGCCTTACATGCGAAAAACAAAAAGGTTTTCAATGGTAATCAACAGTTCCATAATGCCATGAACAACTGCGATGATAATGAAGTCACCGCAAAGGGAGGGCTGGCAAGATAAAGAAATAAACAGACAAACAAACAAGCAAACAAAAAATACTTACAACTAAAATTATCAACATTTAGTTGAATGTAAAATAACTGTGCTTTTTTAGTAAGTAAGTGTGCAGTAGTAAAAGCCAAAAACAATATTTTGAAAACATCGCGAAATTGTTATTAAAACAACAATAACAACTAGGAATACCGAGACTTTGGGGAAAAATCATAAAATAACACAGGCAAAGATAATAATTTACGCGAAGGAAAAAACAATCAACCAACCAACCAAAAGATATAGTAAATACCCATACGATTCACAAGGAGTAGGCCAAAACGTTCTTATTCCTTTTACCCTGTTGTTTTACTGTCGTTTTGGCTGCAGGAGGTCTTCCTCGCTTCACCCGCTCCCCATAACTTTTACTTACTTATGAGTATTTAAAATCCGAATAGTTAAGCCAAGAAAGAACACATACAAACATACTCCATACAAACATTTATTTGTATTCACTTCTTAAAATAAATGGATGATGCTACGGGTGCTTTTCCTTTTTCACTAGCAGTTTGTTTTAATGTATGTGTGTCTGTCCGACTGACAGCCTCTTGGAAAACTAAAGTTAAAAAGAAACAAAAAAGGATACTCCATATAAATTTCGGTTTTTAGGTTGATGTACGTTTATACATCTATTCATTCATTATACGACAAAATAACATGAAACGAAAAAAGTAATCTTTAATTGCTGTTTTAAAAGCAACCTTACAGAAATATTTTATTTCCTTGATTGTTTTTTTTTTTTTTTTTTTGGAGAAAAATAAACCCGTGTAACATTTTAAGGACTTGTGGTTCTAATTTTAATGACAGTTTCCCTAACATACACACGCACTGAAATCTGTATGTATGAATATTAGTATATATTTAAACCAAACAAAAGACCGCAAATTCAAACAGGTACGTTCATGTACGTCGCGTCGTATCTCCTCAACAAATTACTTACATAATAATCATAAAATCTATTAAATTTGTAGTTGAGTAATTTAATGTAAAATTTAAAGTTTGTAATGAACGGGAAAATGGGAACCCATTTTTATCGCTCCTGCTGTTAAACATTAATGAACCACAAAGTAATTATTACAACGCATCCAGCCGCAAACGACTTAAAATGTCAACAGCCTTAGAGAAAACATGTTTGTCATATCATCCCGGGATTGTGCCCAACTTGTACAATGTATAAAAATAAAACAATAAATAAACTACAAACAGCAGCAGCCGCAACACACAATAAAATTGTTGGAGAATTTTCTAAATTTGTTTTAAATTAGGAAGAACTAAAAGTGGCTGAGGGTGAAGACGGATTCGGCAGACACTAAAAAAATATTGGTTTTGAAATTAAATTAATAAATTGCTTTTTTATATGAATGTTGATGTAAGTTTTAGCACGTCCCATTAATTATAATTTGTAGATTTATTCGTTATGTTTATCTTAAGTCAATAGAAATTTTAAATTTTTAATTAAAAAAAATAGTCCAATACATTTCAACAGTCTGATTAACTTGATATATTTGCTATGTAATGGTACGAAAGATACAATATTCAAACCAAAATCTATTAATAACAACAATATGTTAATGCCTCATACTATCTATGTTTAAATGTACACTTCAAATATTTACAGGAATTCAATTTTAAATTAAACAACGTAAAAAATATTATGCCGAATAATAAATATACTGCTCCTATAAATAGAATTACACAAACTAAGCTCAAGAGAATACACACATTATATTTTCATTGCAGCCTCCCTCATATATGACAATTATGAGTTTTATTTGATGAAATTGAATCAATTATTTATACTATATATATACTCCTAACCCTTTACGTACGGCTTTCGAATTGCAGTGGTATATATGTATGTATGCGTTTAATTTATAATATGTGTCTTACCTAATTGATCTGACAAGGAAATTTGAGCTAAAATATATATAAACCATGTTATGTGAAATAGAAGTATATTACAAAAGTAATTACAGTCGAACTTCTATAAATTGAATCACCAGATAAATCCAGAAAAAATAAAATTTAAAAATATTCCCAATTAAATAAACAGCGATTTTGTGCATACATACATACTTTTAATACCAATTCATTTTTATTTATCACCAATTTACTTATATTTGTAATTGTGTACTTTACTTATTTACATTTGCTTTGAGCGAAAACTGATTCTAATTTGTGTAATGCTTCGTAGTGGTGGAAAATATCGGTTTTCCATTTCTGGCAGTCTTCCTCGAAAACATCATTGCTTTCACAACAAGCTTTTTTCGAAAAAATCGATTCAGAAATTGCAGAGATATAGGGGCGATTTGAACATCTTAATGGGCGCTTTGCGTTTCTGATTCTTGGGATTGTACTGAGCAAAAAAGTCTACTAGACCATATGTTTACGGTGAAAGTCGAGCCTCCCGATTTTGACTTGTTTTTTTTTCTCAGACTTTTGTCACTTTTTTTTTTTTTGATATTTTGGCTTATAACAGCCAAACCATTGAGATTTTGTATCCAATACTATGATAAAAATTTTAGCCAAGACAATAATTCAGCCTCTAAGGAATATGTTCTAGATTTGATGATGACGCTGATGATTCTGGCTGCGTCTCGATCTCCACATTATCTGTATTATCAGAATCCACTGGATTATCCATATTTTTTATATCTTAAATTAAAAAAGAGTTTTTTATTGGCAGTGTACAGTTTATACAAGAAAGAATTATTTCTAAAACTTACATTTGCGGCAGATATTTTAAAATGCGTATTTAATTTTATGTGGATTTGATGCTGTGATCGTTTACAATAAACTAACAAAAATGTGTCAAATGAACTGAAAACAATAGAAGAATAAAAAATAAGAAATAAAATAAATATAATAAAATACAAATATAAAATAAAAACAAGTAAAAACTCGAATCATTTGCAAGTAGCATCAAAAAATTAGTTTTTTGTTAAAATTAAAAGAGTTATTAAATGAAAATGAAAGAGAAAAACGTATAAAAAAGGTTTAATTGTATTTGCAGACTTAATTTTCGATCCATTTTGAACGTTGTAGTTCCAGTAAAACTATAAAAAAAGAAACAATTCATAAATTCATTAACCAAATTTTTTTACCATTTCTAATCACATTTTTTTCCAGCAAAAACTATAAATTGTATGTAAAAATAATTTCTATAAATTTTGTTACTACTTTTTTTTCTAAAAAGTCAGATTTCTTATAAAATAATTTTTAAAATTAACAAATGGCGCACAAAGTTTGTATTTGTTTAGCAAGAGTTGCCATGGCCTTCACATGAGTATAATTGTAGGGAAATAATTATTACAATTTATTCTTATTATTATAATTATTCACCCCTATCGTGAATAAAAATTCCACGTGAAATTTGTTCACTTTTTACATTTTCCTATTTAAATTCAATGTTAAAAAAATAAAAGTGAACAAATTTCACGTGGAATTTTTATTCACGATAGGGGTGATTATTTAATGCTCTAAAATAACATCAATACACTTCTATTTTCATATTTGAAAAAAAAATATCTTTTTTTTACAAATATACATAAAATAAGTTAAATATTTATTAATTATTTTACCACAATCCATTAAATTTATTCTGAATTTTTTTATTTGGCAACTCTGTTTACCTTTCTGTCACTTTATTGCTGAAAGTGTCAAAAAATCACTGAACAGCTAAATTCACTTGAGCTGCAACCCAGCAAGCCATATGAGTCCGAAAAGAGTCTTTTCTGACACCTTTTTCGGAGCGTTAACGCTCTTTATAAGCCCAAAAAACAATCATAATTGCTCCGAAAACCTTCAGAAAAGAGCGTCATTACGTTCGAAAATAGTCCGTCAGAAAGAGCTCTTAGATAATGTGAGAAAAGAGTCTTTTATGAGGGTTTTTGGGCTCTTAAAGAGCTCTTAGATAATGTCAGAAAAGAGTCTTTTATGAGGTTTTTCTTGGGCTCTGTGTAATCTTGTTTTTATCATTCTTGTGTGGTACAGCTATGTTTTTTTTTTTCAAAGCACAAATAGCAGGAGAACAACGCTTTGGTACACATATAATGAAGTGGAATTTCTGAGTCATACTGCGTGCCGAGTCAGGACAGTAACAAGCAAATTTTTCTTTGGCTCCGAAAATGCTCTTTAGTTGGACTCTTTTCTGACTCCTTTTTTCGGAGCGCTCCGAAAATGCTCTTTAGTTGGACTCATTGCTGACTCCTTTTTCGGAGCGCTCCTAGAATGGTATGCTGGGAAGTGCCTGCATGTGTGATTGTGTTAGTAAAAAAGTGTGAATGTATTGACTTTTTCGAACTTGCACTTGCATGTGTAAACCCCAGGTAAGAGTCCTATATTCGGCTGTGCCGAATCTTAAATACTCTCCACCTAAACGTAATAAGAAACAAGAATGATAAAACAAAGATTACGCCATTCGCATGATTTCCCGTTATGTGACGTAGAAGGTCCATTTTAAGGGTTACCAAGAATGTTTCATGTGTTAGAATTAAAATTTCTTGAGAAAAATGTATGTTTTATGTGATAGTTGGCAACCTTGCAATTGAAATCTCTGAGAGTTCTAAAATAAAATCTGTTTAAAGAAGCAAACAAACAAAAAAAAATATAAACATAAACGGCCTTATGCAAAAAAACTTAAAACAGGCTGATAAACCTCTGTTAAGAAAAATTGCTTAAAGTATCATGCAAAAACAACTTTTAGCTTAACATACGTCTGTTAAAGCAATGATAACATCAAATAATTTAAAGCATCTACATACCTACTTTAAAGTGTCGTTAAAATATTTTATTGTTTTAACAAATAAAGTTTTGTGAATTTTTGTGTAGATTTTTACATAAAAATTGGATACATGGATATATTTTTTTAATGAATATATTTTTTAATGTAAAAATAAAGTTTTTTGAAAGCATTCAATGAAAATAATTGAAATTGTATGAATTTTTTACATAAAAAGGCTTAGTCGGTTTAACATAATCTACTTATATGAACCATCTAAAGGTCAATGTCGAGAAAATTATTTTTTTAACCTATATTTTTTAAAAAATCTAAAAAATCCGGAAAAATACATTATGAGTATGTATATAAATTACAAAATTTAAGAGTCAAGAAACTAAGGTTTAATTCAATGTATAATATAACCGTGTAGGTGGTATAGATCCAGAGATATTAAAGACAAATGATGACATTTCACCATAAAAATTACAATAAATTTGTACTATGCGAAGCCGCTGTTCTCGTATACCAAAGAGGAGAACATCTTGTATTTTACTAATTAAGCTTATGTATAACATTACTATTAAAAGTATAAAATTTGGTTTCAAAGTATGTATTAAAGTTTGGAAATTATAATTTAAAGAAAATTAATTATTTTTTTTTTAATTCTACAGAACTTATAAATCTGTAATTATAATACCCACAGACACATATTTTACCTTAAATTAAAGCTAAATGTCTTGGCTATTTAAATTAATAATCTAAAATAACACTTATATACCCTTTTTTAAGATTTTGTAGATATCAAAAAAAAAATTTGGGTAAAAAAATATATATCTCGAATTTAACCCATAGTGGGTCCATATTTTATAATCATGTTATATATCGTTGGAAAGGTATTTTTAATACCTTTTATTTAATGTATTACAAATTATAGATTATATATAGACACCCAGTAGTTCCCGAGATATAGGTCTATATATTTTCAACTTTAAGGGCCCGCCCTCTCGAAAATAGGCGTGCCTGCCAACAAATTTTTTTGCTGGTATCTCCTCTAAAAGCCCTATTTGATTTTGTTTTTTTTTTTTAGCAAAATCACTAAAATATGGGTTAAATCCGAAAAGAATATTTTTTGACCCGAATTTATTTGTTTTTTTGGAAATGGTTCTATATGGCAGGTATGACAAATTATGGGCCGATCTTCTTGAATTTTGAAACAGTTATTATCATGCATATGAGGATATTTCACGTAGAATTTCAACATAATAACGGTATATTTAAGATATATATTAGTATTAACGTGGATTTCGGTAGTGGACCTTATGTGGGAGATATAGTCAAATATGAACGGATATTCTCAAAATCCAGCAGTTAGATTTAGGCATGTATGTAAATGATCCATGTAAGATTTTGGATTGGTACCCATATTTATAGGCCATTTATGAGTATTAAAGTGATTTTCGGAAGAGGGCTTTATATGGAGCATACGGTTAAAAATAGACCGAAATTCACAAAATTTTGTGGGATGATTTTTGTATATATTAAAATGATCTGTGCAAAGTTTTGAGTCGAAAAATGTCTTTTTCAGGTGTGGTCCTTGTATGGGAGCTATGACCAGTTCTGAGCCGACTACCATAAAATTTAGTACAACAATTTATTTGCCTATAATGAGTATTTGTGTCAAATTTTAGCCGTTTAACATTATTTATATCTGTTTTATACGTATTTAAGTGAATTTTGTAAGTGGACTTTATATGGGGTCTATGGTCAGACATGGACCGAACTAAAATAGAATTTCGTTTTGCGATTTCTTTTTGCATAAAACTTATGTTTGCTGAATTTTGTCTTGATATTCTAATTTTATAGGCATTTATTTATCATTAAGCCATATTTCGGGAATATATATATTTGTATGGGGGCTATAAGAAATCATGGACCGATTCTGACTATTTTCCGCACAATTTCTTCTTTTATCAAACAAACAACGTATACAAAATGTCATGGTATTATGTGCAATACGTCAGGTGTTGTGTGTTCAGTTTGAATTTTGTTTTGACAGCTCAACGGTGACGATATTACAAAGGACGATGTGGAACGGACACTGTTGCCGGAAAATATAGGTTTTTGCGGTTTAGGGTATATGTCAGGTGTTATATTTTTGGAATTGTTAGGAGGTGTAAAATGTTTTGGTGAAGATTGATTGTCATTTATATCTATTATAGAAGATGTAGAAATCAAAGTTGTATTTATATCACGATCGTTATGTGTTGCAATTAGGGATATATTTTGTTAACATGGGACATATGTTCCAGTGATGATATGTTTTCAGGAGAAATATTAAGTGTTGCCACAATGGTATTGCTAAGTTTAAATGAGAAATGTTTTTATGAATATTCCAAACATTTTAAGACGCATGCGCGGGCTAAAGATATCACTTAATTGAATATTTTTTTTCAAGTATTACCTTTTTAAGTCTAAGACAGCAAAATATTACTATTAGAACTTTATTAATTAACTTTTATTGTTCCCATATACAAGCTATCCACCTGAAACAAAATAAATGACTGAATTGAAGAGCAGAAAAATATGATTTGTGTTAAGAAATGAAATCCCCTGTTTTACAACATGTGTATTTTAAGAACTAAAAGCAATGGGTATGGTTTTTTAACTTATTTTAACACCTATTGTATTTATCTTGTACAAAGACAATATTTTTTGTATTTTATATGAGAAAAGAGCATTTTACTTTGTGAAGAGAAGATCCACAAAGCAAGTCACGAAAAAATTGAATGTATTTGTGTATTTGTTTTTTTGTACTTTTGCAACAGCCTAGTGCATGGTGCAACTATACACGGTGAGTGCAAATCGACAAAAAATACAATACAAAACAGAAACAACAGGCATTTTGTTTGTGTAAAATAATGTACTACTGTCAAAAATACTTGAAAATGTATTACTTTTGACATAAGTAAATTGTAAACAAAGTCAGTCAGCTGGGCTACTGCACTCACCTTGTATAGTTACACCATGGCCTAGTGCGTACAATCGGAAAAATCATGCAAAAAAAATTAGCAAATCGGGTCTTTAGGCGTACGAACTGTACGCATGCACTGATGTTTTCATATCTCCTACATACCCGGTTTGTTTAAATTTTCATAATAAGCCTGAATAACTTTAACGCAATGCTCAGTTGTGTATGTTTACATTGTTCAAATTGAGAAATGTCAAATGAAATGCAGAAAAAAACTTGACGTTTAAGTGTAGTTCACATTCAACATCGGCCCTTAAAATTGAACCACCCTTTACCTACAATGAAAATGTTCGGGAAATTTAGGACCTCCTTTAGTAAAGTTAAAAAAAATCTAACTAAAGGCCTTATGACACTACATTTTTAATGCATTGTTCAAGTTTTGGTGAACAGTAAAAAAAAAAAATAGTAGAAAAAAGTGCAAAGAGTTCAGCAGTATTAACATAAATGGCAAACTGTCAAACATTTTACTAAAGTTATCAATAAAAAATTAAGTTGTCAAAAAATATGTAAAATTGTTCAACTTAAAATTGACATTTCAAGCTTGAATGTAAAATTGTTCAACTTAAAATTGACATTACAAGCTTGAAATATTAAAAGTGTTGCTGAATCAGCAAATTTGGCGATTAACCGTTTTTGTTCGTTTTGTTTTTATGTTTCTCATAAACAAAAAGTTGACAACATTTAATAAAAAAAACTAAAAGGCCTTTTTGTTTACATATTTTATAGTTTGCTTTTTCTAACATTTTCTGTTTCTTTCTTTCAATTCTATATCAATTCAATGAACAAAAAATGCAGTGTCATAAAGGCTTTATGAAGGTTGATTTATTTAAATGTTTTTTGAACTTACCATCTTTCAAAATTAATGTTGCTGAATACCAACATCTTTAAATTTTACCGAACAATTTCCGTCTTCATTTTGTTTAACTCTTTTAGATACGACTATATCATAATCGTGACTGTCATATTTAATTAATGAATACATCCTGTATGAAATGTGCTGCTGTCGCTTCTACAATAAGTATAAAAATAGAACAGGGGAGTTACTCTCTATTGCGGTCCGAAAGCAAATTCGATGCGATAAGCGTACAAATTGTTACACTTACGCATCGAATTTGCTTTCGCATCGCAATGGAGAGTAACCCCCCAGTATATGTATATACAAAATTTAGTAAAAATAATATATTATAAATTTAAAATTATTTGTCACAGGAAAAACTATATGAAAACTATTTTTTTAACATAACAATATATTAAAATAATTTATAACATTTGTAAGTTATTTTAATATAATTAATTTATATTAATTTGTAAGTTGTGTTATGTTTTATGTACAAATGTCTGTACATTTGTGCTACATTCAAAACATGTTTTGTAAGAATTTAATTCAACAGACCAAGAATTTATAGTCTTTTTGGTTCTACGACCATTATTTCGATGTGTTACAAACTGTATGAAAAACTTAATATACCCCTTTTTGGTGGTGGGTATAAAAGTACACATTAAAGAAAAACCTTATTATCACCCATGTCACAGAATTTAATTCCGTTCGGAAAATGAATTCTAATTCATTTGAATTAATTTTCTTATTCATTTGAATTAATTCAAAATTCCAGTTCAATTAAATAAAAATTTATCAATTCCAAAGAACTGAAATTATTCAGCGCAATCATGAATAAAAATTCGCGGGAGTTTTTTCCCATTTTACCTATTCAAATTCAATGTTAAAAAATAAAAAGGAAAAAACTTGCGCAAATTTTTTTATTCATGATTGGGTTGATTAATAAAAAAAACACGAGGTTCCTTTAAACAAAATCTTGTACTTACCACTTACATATGTATTAACTTCTGCCAACTCTGAATTCGATAATATCGTTTTCAATATCTTTAAAAGTTGAGCTTTCCTTTTTTCTGTTTTCTTCTTCTTTCTTCTTTTTGGCTGTCTATATTTTTTTAAAATATACCTATTATTTAAAACAAAAAGTTACGAATATAATTCCGGTTTAAACAAAATGTTGTACTTACCACTTATTAACTTCTGCCAACTCTGAATTTGCTTCGCGTCTTTTTACCCACCTGAAAAAAGTGAAATATTAAATAAAAGTTTAACAATTTTTTCAATTGGAACCCGGAGATTTTTATTCCAAAGAATTGAAATTATTATTAATAAAAAATAAAACCTTTTAAAAACATTGTGCATACAAATTATTTTTACTTACCAACTGCACCTGTTGCAAACTTTTTTTGGAATGAGAAGCTATTTCATTTTACCGTAATTATTATTGTTGCCGGACAACAAAATCACACTTCAAATGTTGCCACTATAACAAAAATATTACTAGAATATTTTCTGGGATTTACTATTGTTAATACAACACTGATGTCTTATTGTTAAGACAACATAACAAAAATATATACATATATTAATACAGCAATTTTAACACTTCATGTTATTAATCAAATAACTACTATTTAAATACTTATAATAAATAAAAACATATTTATTGTACGTATTGATTAGAATTGTATTATTTTTTTATTTAAACAAAAACATCTTAAAAGTTTAAATTCTTTAATTAGAAAAATTTATAGATTATATAATTCAGAATAAATTCAATGAAATATGAACTTTATACGTAAATATAAATAATGGGCCAAAAAGAGTGTAAAAAGTGTACTTTATAGTTATAAAGTTGACTTTTGCTAAAATACACATTTCTCGGTAATTTTCTATTAAAAAAATAACCACAAATGCTATAATAAACAGCTATGAGCTTTTGTCTACAAAATTATAAGACTTAAACTCCTAAGAGAAACAGAAATTTAATTTAATATAATTTATAGTTATTATGATCAGAAAATGATTTATTGTAGTCTATGTAATATATAACTGTGATAACTTTCAACACAAACAGCTCAGCCTCGTGAAAATATGGCAACTCTTAACAAATGAACGCGCTCAATACAAGTTTAAACAAGGTGGTGTTGATTCTACAACAACAAGCTTTGAACAAACGAGAAAATAGAAGGTACCCAGCAAGCCATATGAGGCCGAAAAGAGTCTTTTCTGACACCTTTTTCGGAGCGTTAACGCTCTTTATGAGCCCAAAAAACAATCATAATTGCTCCGAAAAGTGTTAAAGTTATTACAGTGTTTTTCTTTTTTTAATTTTTCTTTTGTTAAAAAGATATGTTTTATACATATTTCAATTGTTATTAGCAATAATATCTTGCTTATTGCACTTGCTTTTGAAGATATTTGCGTTAAATATGCCGAAAATAGTTACATATATTAAACCTCGACGATTTCTGTGGGACTAGGTCCGTGCATTGGGGAGGTGTTGGTAAGTGTTTGCTACTAAATAAATGTAGGTTTAAGCGGTTTTCCATAATAGTCTTCGTTGGTATTTGCTTTTCTCCCCTGCATTAAACGATTTTGGATGACCAGTCTGTAGTAAATTTTAAATGCTTTCGGAACTATAGACAAATTCATTTAATTGTTAATGCTTAACAACATCTATTAAACATATCACAAATGTTTTTAATTTATTAACCAAAGCACAGTGATTTCTATTTTATTTAATTTTGGAAATAATTCGGTATCTCGGGATCTATTAAACATATTGTTTATTCAATATTTTTTGAATTAGTTTTTAAATTAATTAAATTATAATTTAAACCTTTATATATGGGTACTGGTGAAAACTTAAATAAAAACACAACCGAAGGATTTAAATTCAAAATTGCAAGTGTTTATTTTACATATGTACAAAAAAAGCCTACTTTTTCTAAGGGCTATTTTTTTAGCAAACCCGTTACACTTAACATTGTAAGCTGTAAGGGTTTACAAATTGTATTTCTTCTTAATACTATTAGGGTAGATATTATAAAATTCATTTATTGTTATTATTATTATATATAAGTATATAAAGGATCAATACGATCCAACACATATCGTAACGAAATTTTACTCGATTGGAGTTAAGGTGTTTTTTTTTACAGGTTTACAGTTTTTTGGTGTCGTAGGCGGAGGGAAGATAGTGGGAAATCCCTAAAAGTCTGCCACTTCGGGTCTCACATTTAAAAAAAATGTCAATACAAAACGTAAAAAATAACTGGAGTTTTTAAAAAGGCAATATAATTTCATGATCTGAAATATGTAATGCAAATTAATACAATGCAACTACAGCTTAACAAGCAAGGACATTGTTACAATTTTTTAGATTCTCCAACTATACAGCATTTTTATTATCAATTACAAAATAAATTAAAAATCTTTTTACAAGTTTTTTACAATTTTATGTAATAATAGGCAATATAGTTTTGTAATACACTGTATGTGTCTTATGGCATTTATCTAATTTGGAAAATCCTTATTTTAAAGCTTAAACTTTCGCTGATTGAGATTGCTGCATCTATAGCATACATGACGAACCTTTGGTGTGAGTAATAATATTCTGAATTTGTTTTATGAAAACTAGCTAACAGTTTTAAATGTTTAGATTCATACCGGTCGTGTAATATCAATATAACCTATTTGTGTGAAACGTTTAATATTTGGAGATAGATATTCGAAACATGAACTAGTGCGATTATTAAAAAAGAATTAACAAACCTTTCCTTAAACCAATACAATTTTTATGTATTTACTTTCAAACTAATCATTTCAATGAAAAGCCTTTGGAAATTCATATAAAAAATGGAATGTTACAGCGTATATCAAATAAAACATTTTAAATTTATCTGACGAAAAGCACTTTCAAGTTTTTTTAAAAATTCTCAAGATCTCAAACGAATATCACTAGACACAATATATTTTAGTCATCATAAAACAAACCAAGTTTATTTGTCGACCTGAAGAGTTCACATCTTCACGTACATCACGTTCGCAGATAATAAGCAACTAATTTTGTGTATTAGTCAAACGTACCATCTTTTATCAAAAGCTGGAAAGATAGCTATAAATTATTTGGAGATAGGTATATTGTTAGCTCTTAAATAATTTCTGGATAAGAGATGTCGTTCTATGAATTTGTTTTAAAATAACGACACAATTTTTGTTCGTTTTAGAAATCATACTTTATCCACAAACTAAATATATAATTTTTGTAGGATTAATTTATAATAAATTGTTTAAATTATTAAAGGTTTATAAAACAAATTTTGTAACATTTTAACTTATTTGAATGCGGAAGAAATATTTGCTTGTTCCTGTCCTGAGTCGGCACGCAGTATGAATCAGAAATTCCACTTAATTATGTGTGTACCAAAGCGTTGTTGTCTTATTATTTGTGCTTTGAATAAAAAAAACAATGCTGTACCACACAAGAATAATAAAAACAAGATTACACAGAGCCCAAAACCCCCTCATAAAAGACGGACCATTTTCGAATGTAATGACCCTCTTTTTTGAAGGTTTTCGGAGCAATTATGATTGTTTTTTGGGCTCATAAAGAGCGTTAACGCTCCGAAAAAGGTTTCAGAAAAGTCTCTTTTCGGACTCATATGGCTTGCTGGGATGTTGGATGGCAAATTGAGAATGATTTAAAATTAAAATCTTTCTCTATGTGTTAAACATATTTCTAAGGTTTAATAGTTGAACTTATTTAGTGGTTTGTAAGGACTCTCTTTTTTATATTAACAACTACATAAGTATGTTCAATATACGAGTATGTTTGTAATTTTTAAAACGTTTTGCTTATTTCTATATTTGAGACATTTAATAGGGAGGAAAAGGCGGAAAAATGCCGTTTACAAATTATATATTTAATATTCCATTAAACTGATAATTAAAAATATCTTAAATTTGTAACGTCACTAATTATTAAACAACACTTTGGGTTCTATTAGTGAAGTTATAAGTTTCTAAATGGATATGAACATTTGTTAGGAAACAGTTGTTGCTGTTCCTTGACCATAACCCACCCCATTGGTATCAACATACCACCTTGATTAATTTAAGTCACTTTTAAAAATTAATCCCAATTTAATAAAAATATTTTATTGTGATTTTATACCATCTATCCCTATATTTCCACAACTCAACAAATAAAATTTAGCAACACATATTTTCCATTTTCTTCATTAAATTATAACAAGAGATTCATTTATTAAACAAAAGTATTCAAAATTTATACAATAGGTGGCAACAATATTTTGTTCAATATTATTTTCATATTAAAAAACTACAACAACAATGAAACAAATATTTTTACAAATTTAAATTTAAATAACAACAAAAAAAAATCAAAATTAAAATTAAATTTCAAAATGTACATTTCAGCTTCTTATTATTTTAATTATAAAAAAAAATTAAACAAATTTAAATAATTAATTAAATTAGAATTTAAGAATTTTATAGACAGTTAAATAATTTTTTTTATATATATACACTCGATTCTAGTATTCATTTACAATAGGCTTCTTAATAATCATTTATTATATTCTTGCCATTATTTATAAGTCTTTTGTTTTGAAATATGTTGAAATTCAGTTTTAATTTAATCTCCTTCATTTGATTCAAATTATTATTCAATGTTTATAATTTAAAAATACAAATTTTATTCATGACAGTTTTTTTTATGCTTTCAATTTTTATATTCAAAGTTTGGTTTATATTTTGCAAACATTTTTAATCTTAATTATCACCATCTTATTGACAAAATTTAAAAAGGTTTAGGTCAATTTTCTTATTTATTTCGCTTTTATATTATATTTTACACAAAATTATTATTTATATTGTTTATGCATTCACTTTTTATTTGAATATCCTTTTTTTCAAATTTAAATATTGTTTTCCTTTCATATCCTTTCACAAAATTTGGAAATTATCCTTTTCAAAATTTTTTGCTTTCGATTAATATATGTATTTTCCTTTCGTTAAAATTTTTTCTTCATCTTCTCACTTTCAATCCCAATAATTTCATAATCATTTTTTTTTCAACTCAAAAACAACCACAAATACATTGTTCCAAAAACAATGCCTATACGATTTAAAAAATTTTGTATGAACAAAAAAATCAAAAAATCTTAAAATTTTCAAACAAATTACCTTAGCAAAACAAAATCTAAATAATTTTCCAAAACAAAAGGTTACTAAATCAAAACGAAACTTTATTCAAATGTTCAATATGTTTAATTTAAAATTTTCAAACAATATACCTAAAAAAAATTCATCATTAGTATTCCAAAAACCTAAGCCAACTCAATTGAAAAAAAAAAAATATAATACAATTTGAATAGAATATGTATTTAAATTTAAAATTTTGAAAAGTTTTCAGTTAAACAAGTATAAATTGAAAATCAATACTAACAAATTCCTTAAATTCGAATGAAAAAATTCAAATCTTTTTCAATGTAAATAAGAGATTAAATATTACTTTAGCCAATTTTAGTGCAAACTTTTGGCTGTTTGTTTCTTGGGAAATATGTAGCTTAATATATTTATTGTATATGAATCTATAATTGTAGTTAGAACTACACACAAACTAAAATAATTATAACAAATAAAATCATGGTTTAATAAATTAAATAAATAAATCTTAGCCAACGTCTCAAGAAATATTCTTCATTCATGGCAGCTAATGCAAACTAAAATGACCGACCATTTTGAAATATTTTCATTTTGTGTGTGAAAATACACTCAAATAGTTTGTGAAGTAACTTAAGTTGATTGAATTATGAATATTTTTTGTCTTTAAGATTCCCGGTTTATTTTCTGAATCTCACATGTTCAGAAAATCTTATTTTTACAACAAATTAAATACTACACAGTGGTTTAGAGCCAAATAATTTTGAAAATAATTTGGTAGCTCGTAAAATAGAGAAGAGTTTCTGGTCCGTATAAAAAGTTACAAAATAAAGTTTGTTTTTGTTTTTTCTTAAAAAGGGAAACTTTTCAATCAATTATAAGATTCTATTTTTAGGGCCAACTTTGGACACGGATTTAAGTTTTCTTTCAAAATATCTTTTCTATACAAAACACCGTATATATAGATTCAGAGATAAAAGATTGCATATAAAGACTTAAAGAGCTCCTGGAATATCGGAAAATTGCATCACTAAATAAATATTTAGAAAGTTTGGACGCAACTCCGCAGTCACATTACTCACTATGGCGAGCGACTACAAATCTTAAAGGACCTGTCTTATTTTAGCCCCCCTTGCGAAACTTAAGTGATGGTTGGCCAAGAAATGCCACTGAAAAAGGCAATCTATTTGCTAATTATTTGGAAAAAGTATTTACCCCAAACTCATCAAATGAATCAATAGACTTGCCACCAGTAACACACCATTTAGGAGTAGCTGTACCCCTACATTTTGAGATTCGAGAGATCGAAAAAGCTATAATTGATTTAAACTCTAAGAAGGCACCTGGCATTGACAAAATCAGTAACAAGATGCTTATGGAGCTACCCCGGATAGCAAGAAAAATAACACATCCTTTTAACGCTACATTGCGCCTTCAATTTTATCCACTAGAATGGAA
This sequence comes from Bellardia pandia, assembly GCA_916048285.2. Taxonomy (NCBI): domain Eukaryota; kingdom Metazoa; phylum Arthropoda; class Insecta; order Diptera; family Calliphoridae; genus Bellardia; species Bellardia pandia. The sequence goes on from OU696533.1 coordinate 71,004,510, forward strand.
GGTTTCACTGGTTACTATGATAACTAAGCCGAGACAAAATCACACAAAAGTAGAATCATAAAAATCCATTAGCCTATTGTCAAATATATTGAGGCTGTTCGAGAAGAACTTCATGAACAAGTTGTACCCGATTTTAATTGAAAACAATTGTATTCCGAATCGCCAAGTTGGTTTTTGAAGAAAACACAGTACTATCGAACAAACCGATAGAATTGTAAATATCGTAAAATAACATTAGAAAAAATATTGTTCTGATTTTTTTTATTTTATATTTGTCAAGCGTGTGATAAAGTTTGGCATGATATCTGGTCGAACATTTAAGCCTGAAAAAAAGTTCTACACAACCGATTGAAGCAGTGGTACCCCAAGGAGGCTGATTACTCCCTTCTTATACAAGCTGGTGCAAAAGTAATCCTCCTATCAGAAAATGCTACAAATTTTGCGAGGCCCCTAATGTCAGTTCTGTCAGCAATATTCCGCGTTCTGGAGCAGTGTAGCGTAACATTGTTTATTAACGTGTATTTCGCATGTGTTTACTATACAAATGTCAAAACAGAACTGACATTAGGGGCCTCGCAAAATTTATAGCATTTTCTGATAGGAGGATTACTTTTGCGCCACCTTGTACTTGATATGCCAACAAACAATCGTACGCACACATCAATATTTGCTGATGACACTGCTATTCTAAGCATTCATAAAAACCCTCAAGAAGCATCTCGTGACAATTACGATCTTACATATTATGATCAAAAGATGCAAAAGGTTAAAATTGATCCACTTAAACTATTCAAATTTAAAATGTATGTTTACAAATTTGTAAAAAATGTTATCACCAATTAATATTTTAAATTAATGATCACGTGGAAGTATTTAGTAGAATGTAAAATGTAAAATAATCAGCGGTCAGGAAATAATATATAATGAACCGCCAAGCATTTGACTCATTTGTGTTGAATTTTACTTGTATACTAACATTTTTCAGACATTTATACTCGTTATAGTTATTTCCGGAAGTGATCGTTATATAGGAAATATGGCCAGAAAGTGATACTGAATCGATCGGTACAATTTAAGGTGAGCTAGGCTAATATGACTGGCATTAGACACATCAACACAAAACCAATAAGAAATCTCTTTTTTACAATTTCTGCCAAAAACGAGGCAAAATAGTTTGGGGTCTAAGACCAGCATTTTTGAACAGTGAAATGGTCGTGGAGTCTATTAATAATATGATACTATAGTAAATTAACAGATAACAGCGTTTAAGTAGGTCAAAGGTAATTGCCTTTGACATTTCATGCATTAAAATTTTTGATTTGAGAGCAAATTGTAATGTAATTTTAGCGCAATTATGGCACAAACTAAAAATTTGCACCTGAATATGAAACATACGCCTGTAATTATTAAAATAATTTCTAGAAAAAGCAATAAAAAATAGACAATACAAACTTAAAAATACAACATTTCTTTACATTGCACATTAGGTCAAATGACAGCTTTTTCTGTGCTAAATTGATAATAATCAAAGTGACGTTTTACTATTGTTGTTGTTGTTTTTAATTGGAAATGCGTCAAAACAAAGACGTGTGATGATTTTTTTTTGCGTTAAAAAAGCAGCGGTACACATTTCTACGTCCAAGTCAATCAATGCAAGTTTTTCTACAAACGTGCTAGAGTTTTCAATAGTGCAAGGTCAACTTTAAGTTTATATTTCTCGATTTCTGTTTATTATAATTTATTAATTTAAATGGAAAATACAGAGACAGGTAAGTACTGCTGTTTTTAATTATAAGTTCTTTATATTTATATCGATATAGTTGAAATTAGACAACATTACCTTAAAAGGGTTAAGTTTTTTTAAACTTTAATATTCCATAAACGATTAAAAATTTTGACCCCATCTGACCTCTTTCAAATTGAAAACGCGGTTAATTTTGGTTTGTGACAAATTGCGATTTTTTGCGCTTTATGAGTTATTGCTTTTCTGTACCAAAAAAAAAAAAACGATCTGTTTGAAATATGGCGAAAAGAATACAATAAAAAAGACAAATTTGATGCTGTTTACAAACACTTTGTTGAAAAAAAATCAAGCTTAATACTATTTCGAATGAAATATATAGAAATATAAAGCAAACAATACATTTTTATTGCGTGAAATTGGCTCAAAAATGGGAAAAATATCGCAGAAAGATAAATATCTTTAAGGATCAATATCATTCATGACTGAATTCTGAATTACATATTGTGGTAAGTGATATTTCAAAAAAAACCTACTTCTACCGGTGTTGGACGTCCAGCTATCCCATTCAGCGCAAAATCAGAATTTGGAAAAAGAAGAGAAGCCGCAAATCTTTGAAATGAGAAAGCTGATACTAACCTTCTAGTTCTTGCAGCAGCAACATCTGCTCGTAAACAAGGTGATTCCGATTTGGCTGCAGTCCTGAAAGAAAGTATAAAAAGCCCGAGAAGGCCATCAAAAATGCGGAAAATATGTAGTCAAGACACCAAGAAACCAATTCCACTTTCTGTGCATGAGGCGTTAGCTTTCCTTCTTGAATACAATTTTTCAAAAGAACAATATAATGCAATACGCCACGAAAGCAAATCAAGAAACTGCGATATTTATCCACACTATAATAAAATTACAGCCGCAAAATTAAAATGCCGACCTCAGGTTATAACAGCAAATGAGACCCTTGCTAAAGTTTCATTGCAATCTAATTTACTTCACACGGCTGAAAGAATTGTTGAAATGCAAAAAGAAGTAGTTCAAGCTGTAATGGAAGCGGAGGAGACAAATGTTTTAAGCTTTAAGTTAATATTAAACTACGGGTTTGATAGTAGCACTGGTCAAGCTCAATTTAAGCAAGCATTTAATGCGCTTTATGAGTTAAAGTTAATAAATACTTTTTGGTACAGACCCCACTATGTACCTTTTTTCCTGAACACAGGCAACTTGTAACTGGTAATTAAGTAAAATAAAGAAGGCTCAGAAACACAACTTAAAATTAAATACGAAATACATAAGTATCTTTTTTTGTTTATTAAATTTTATATTAATTGACAATCAGAAAAATATTTGTAATAAATTAAGAGATGCCAGACGGCATACAAAATCATAGGGATTTTTGCAGTGGCGGTAACACTACCTAAAACAAAGTTAAGGTTTCTCGGCATTTTGTTGTTTCAATTCAAAAGATCAAATTTTAATTCTACATTGTAATTATGAAATGTATGATTAATATTACTCATACGTTTGTATAGTGAACGCAATTTCCAACTGCTAGCATGCAAAAAAAAAAAAAAACTCTCAGAACCAGCCTAAAACAATTGTCGTGTGACTTTAAACCAAATAAAAATAGTCTTAGCCTAACTAAGAACTTTTACTGAAATATCCGTTTTGAGTGTAACACAACAAAAAAGGAGTAAACCCCGTGTTTATTTTGCGTATGTGTGTGTGTGTTATAATATTTTATGGTTTATAGAAGGTTATGGCAATAAACGATAAAACAACAAAATTAAATGAAAAACATTTTAAATAAATTTATGAATAACAATAAACAATGAATGCGCAAAATGTGTTTGACTGCACAATAATAAAAGCAACAACTAAAACAAAAACAACAGCAAACACAAGTACTTACACTTCGTTTACTGCTACATGCTCATGCCCTTAAACATAAAACAAGAACAACAAAAAAGCCATTGCAACTCCGTCTGGCAGAGTTTAAGCATAAGTACTCGTGTGTACGAATAAAAGCAACTCTGTTAAATAAGCTTTAGTTTGGTTCTCATCCTTAGTAGCTTTGTTTGTTACGAATAAATAGTTTGTAGGAAATATCAGTTATGATTGTATTCATGAGAGTATGTACATATGTATCCCACCTGATCACGGTTTTCAAATATAAAAGTTAAATAATATTTTCCTTATGGACTTGTCGCTCAATTTATTTTTAGTGCAATATACATATTTACATATGTATGTATGTAGGTATATGTATATAGAACGTTGTTCTATATTGCGAAAAGCATTCGTCATAAGATTCTCGAATGCTTGGTCAGGCGGGTATTATTAGGATAAATATGTTTATTTGGAACTGAAACATTTTACAAAGTGCAAATATTGTTTGTTTAAATCCACATAAATTAAGAGAATAACAATTAAGAATTGATGAGGGTATATAAGGTATAAGTTTGCAATTTGGTGTCTATTATTGAAAACTATTCATTTGAGATCCAACAAAGTATATACATAGTTTCTTGATCTATGTGAAATTCTAAGACGGTGCTGATCATTTAAAACGCATACGCATTTTATAATTACTGATTTCGAATCAACATTTTACACAAATAAGATATGTATACAAAAATCAAACAGCAAAAACAAAACAGCAAAGTTATTGAGATGAAATTCATCCAATCGGAAAAGGAAACCATTTTATTTGATTTATAAATTGTTAAATTATCATCTGGGTTCTACATTTGTAAAATTAAGTGGAAGTGAAATTTTCATTAAGTTTGTGTTTCCAATTTTGTGAAAATGATTCCAAAGTAAAATATCGTTTCCTGAGGGGTCATTTTGTACTCGTATTTCGATTCGAAAGCAAAAGCTTTCGAAATACAATGTAAAAAGTAAAAGTAAAAAGAATCCAAATACACTATAACTACCCAGTTGGGTTCATCGTAGAATAAAGTTTCACTTGTTTTCTAGAACGCAGTGAAATAGTCTATGTGTAAGTGAAAACGTATACATAGGATCCTTATGCTTAATATTCTAGGTCTAACACCAGTGTAGTTTTTATAATTCTCATTAAATTTTGGTGAATGGTATTTAACTCTAACTTGTTTTTTTTCAATTGTCTAGATAATTTTTATTATTTTATACGGATTTATCCGTAGCCGTAATTCATTCAGATTAATTTCATCATAGCATACATATATGCGTTTTTGCATATTTGATACTATTTTTTTCGTAACTAATGGTGTTTTCTTTTCTGAAATAAAATGTTACACCTTTATTATGTACATTTTTATAATGTTTACCCCACATTTTAAAGATGTCGCATTTTTAATGGTCAGAATAGAACATAAAATCACAACAGTGTAACACTTTTTTTCATGTACAGCTGTTTTTGTTTTTTTTTTTGTTAAAAAAGAAGAAGCAGATAGCTCTCTGGTAAGATCGCTTGAAATAAGACAATGAATATTTATCAAAAAGACCAATGGCACCTTCCCGACTAACACGCAAATTCTTCTTAAACTATAAAAATTATATATATTATATATACATTACATATATACATAAGAAGTAGGAGATACTGTCCTATGAAATTTGACATACATCAACTTCAGAGTATTCATAATTACGTTCTCTACAAAGCGTTTCACTTTTCCATAATCATATAAAATATTTTATCATCATCAGATGATGAAGATGAATTCAACAAGTCATCCAAAATTTTTTCAGCACATAAAAAAGTAGTAATATTTTCCATTTTGTATATTTTTGTTTTGTTTCTTAACACAAATACATATTCATAAACAAAACAAGTGTCAGCTGCAGCGATGCCAACTTAGCCCTTTTCGGGCTAGATTTAGCAGGATTTTAGTCACTCAAAACGCGAAAAAAAGAAAATTGGATGTGGTTTTATATGGATTATTTTCCATTTAGCCCTTTTTTCAAAAATGTTTACGCGTTTTGAGTCTAAAAAGTTGGCATCACTGGTCAGCTGTTTTATCGTGCGATTCTCCCCCTCTAAAAATACAGAGTGTGAAAGGTGCACCATTTTTTTAATTTATAGTGTGACATTTATAGAAAAGAACACACTACACTACGGCAGTGTTTACATTTTTTCAGAAAAGAACACAAAAAAATTAAAAAAGATGCGAAATGGGAAAAACGTGTAACATTTTTGCCAGAAAAGAAAACGCCATAAACTTTAATTGTAATAGGAGATATTTGGGCCATCCTAATGAACATGTTAATAATATCAGCAACATAACAGATTCAACTAACAACAGCATAACTAGTGCAATACTTCATTGTTTCAAGTTATTATTTTACTTGTTTTGTGTGCTTTAGTTTTTTATTATTATTTATTTTTTTGATGTAATAAAATTTATGCATGCAACTTTGTACCTCGTCTCATACATTCGTACACATGCATCTTGAATATTCATAGTACGGAAATGTGAAAATAAATAGCACAATCATAAATACCTAAAGAAAAAAGGCACTTAGACATTCATTTTTATTAACGCTATGCTAGGTAATTTGATTGTATTAATGGCAATCGAAAAGATTTACCAGCTTCCCTTCATTTTTGACTGAAGCTGTAGTGGCTAATGACCCTATAACAATTCAATTGAATTAGGGTGTTTTTAGTTTCGATAACTAAAGCACAACTTTGAAGATTTGAATCAAGTTGTAAGCGAAAACTGACTTTTTCAGTGTTTTGCTTGGTTTTCACTATGTCATTTTTGTTGTCAAATTGTCCAAATTGTTGGTAATTTCATAACAATTTGGACAATTTGACAACAAAAATGACATAGTGAAAACCAAACATTTGTCTCTCCAAATAAAAATATGTTAATATGAAAATATTAACAACCTCCAGACAAATATGTTGTTCAGGTCTATATACATACATATATGAAATGGTACATGTATGTAATGGCATCACGTGAGAACGGCTGGAGTGATTTGACTGATTTTTTTTCATTCAATTCGAAATTTTCAGGAGATCGTTACATCCTTAACAAAATACTAGCGAGCTGTTCTTAAATTTGTATTAAGAAAATATTATTAAGTTTAAAACTGCAGTTTAGAAACTGGTATAACATATTTGGTATAACCTTTTTGGACGCATATGCGCATGGGTTAACGTTATTATATTTGAGGGTGCTGTAGCTTAATTGGTTAGCGCATTTTATCATTAAGCTTGAGTTGGTATTTGTAGACCGGGTTCGATTCCCAGCCGCTGCCACTCAATCAATTTCTGATAATTATTAGTTTTCTATCATTACATATATTTATCACAGCGCCCTCCTTCGGTGGTATAGCATTCAAACGCCACCGAAATAAAATAATTAAATAAAGGCTATAAAATCAAGCTTTAACATTAATGCGCCTACTCACCACCAGAGGCGCTACAATTCTGCACTAAAAACAAACATAATGCGCAATTGCAGAGTTGTGATATAAAAAAAAACTTTCTTCTTTCTCCACCTTTACTTCTCCAACCTAGCCCTTTTCCAAAGAAAGTAACGCAATTATATATAGGCATATTAATTGCCTGAGTGTTACTTCTCTTAAAAAAAATAAAAAATTCGACATTAATTCATAGCAGAGAAGATTCTATGGGAAAATATTATCTGTTGGCATAGAAAATTTAAAAAAATTGATCCAACCAAAAACTATTTGGAACAAAATGTTCGCCTGCTAGGCGTTTAAAAACCTTTAAAACACGATACGATCTACAAACGTGGAGACCTAAGTAAAGTATTTAATCATTAAATCATTTAATGCTATAAAATTGAACATAACTGCAGAAGCATGTGTATGTATGCTTCTGTAAATTTTGCAGCATTAGAACATTTCTTTTATCCTTTATTTACCGTTATTGCATGCTATACATGGCTCAGTATTTGTACTCGTATGTGTATCCCCTCATATACACATTTACTTACAGACATGCAGTTCTGGGTGGCAATCGCGACCTATTTTACCTAAAGGTAAAATACCTTTAATTTAGAATCACTAATGGTTACATAATCAGCTGCGTGACTAGTTATTTTTAAATGTGCGTGTCCTATGCTTAAGTTGATTGAACCTACATAAATTTTGTATATACATATTGTCTACTTTACTGTTTACTTTACCTACTATACATAAATAGTTATTTTAATATGTATGCACGTGACCTATGCGGAAGCGAATGGTCAGCCAATACTAGATTTAAAAGACAGTACTCGTCATTTCCCTTTTGTTCTACAAAGAGCGTATTTCTGTCAAATGACTCAAAAATATAAACTGGACTCAGTCAACTGATCAGACAATAGTGAAAATGTCCGTCACATTGAATACTTGTAAAACTGCTGGGGTTTATGTGATGCTTGGATGTGTTTGCACGAGTGCAGTGTAAATAAGTATGAGTGTGAGTATTCTACAATTACAAGAAAATAGCTTCAACAACAACAGCAACGACAACAAATGCCTTTGGCGTACGAAACTTAATGTTGTTATTGTTGTTTTTCATCACATGCTGAAAGTACAAAGTGGGGTTAAAAGATGTAGTTGTGTTATTCTTGGTTCATGTTAAAAATAAGTAAATGGATGCAATAAATGAATGAATGAATGAATGAGCGCAGGGTTAGAGAATGAACGACTGAATGAATGAAGAGTGACTGAGTGAGTGAGTGCATAACTAGTTTGTTTGCTTGCAGCGTTTTTGTGTAAATAAAATAAATTTTATAATTGTTCTAGTTACGCCTTAGTAGTGCACTTACATAAAGTCGTGGCATGTGTGTCAAAGTGTGCCCGTGTAACAGCGTCTTTGTACATGGTTGTGGCAGAAATTTTTATTTTTTATTTTCTTTTTTTTCCATTTTTCAAAGTCATTAGCTTTGCTTTTGTTTTGTTAACTTTGGCTCCGATTCCGGCAAATGTATGTTTGTATGTTTTTCTGATTATATTCACAAGTATTCAATTGTATGTATTCATGTAGGTATGTACTCGTATATACATATGTATGTATGTATATTTAGAAATTTTAGTTAAATACGCATTGCGTTTTTGGCCATTGTACTGAAAGTTTGACTAAATATTCATACATACATACATATATTAACATAACAAGAACCTAAAGTTTGTTAATTTATTTTCACAAGAAATATTTCTCAACCAAGATTAAGAATGAATAAGTATCGAGTGTGGTTTGCACAATTTCTATGCTCATTGTTTTGGCAACAAAGATTGGATGCTGTTTAGAAGTTTGCTCTTAAATTAAATTTTAAATGATAATAAAAAAATAAATAAATTTGCTATTATGAAGTAATGTTTGTAACAATTCAAAGCAAGCTTTAATCGGACTATACATACACTGTGGCTAGTTTAGAATATTCAAGGCTATATTTTTGTTTTTGTTAGATTCAAGAAATTTTCTTTATTTTACAAGTACCTACATTGTTTTAGTATTTAATATGCCAGGACAAATTATATAGAAAAATTATACTTCAGATTCGTTCATAACACTCATATAACTATTTTTATATAGGCAATAGGTATTTAAAACTACTAAAACTACACTCTAAAACAGTTTTGCTGAAAATTAGATCAATATTAGTAGGCAACACTTTAAAGAATATTATCGACCTAAAATTACACAACTCCTTTTTTAAACATTTTGTTGATTTTTGAACAAAATATGTTTAACATTGAACAAAAAATGTCCAATTCTTTTAAACAGATTGTGTCTAGTTTTCCCCCTTTTTACGTATATGTTTGATTTTAATCATGTTTCCTTAAATAAAAATACTTATGTACCTACATATTATTATTCAAACTTATATATGTATTTAATTAAATTTATAAAAAGGAATTAGAAAAATAAACTTAACTAAATTTTCAATATCGGACAAAGAACTTGTTAGGGATTTAGAAAATAATTCCACCCTCACTTAACACATTGAACAATTTAACGGTTTTATTAAATTGCGCATCATTATATACATTCTATTACAGTCGGCTAACTGAGCCTTAACTAGCATCGGCAGCAGCGTTACCGTTGAGAATTTTCAAGAAGTCGCTCAAAAGGTCGTTAAAAAAAAAGTTCCACAAAAAAGTCGTTTTGAAAAATAAAAGTCGCAAACTTCTTAATAACCTTCCATAATCCCGCGTAGCACTAGTTTCATTTCTGCAATTGTAACGGCTGTTCCTCTTCGGCAAAAACTATTGTAGTTGCTTTTTTGTATTTTCAGACGCTTCTTTAATGTTATTTATATGTTTTTTTGTGATTTCATGTCGCTGTAGATAATTGTTTAGATTTATCAGGAGCTGTTTATAAGAAATCTAAAAAGAACGCTTCGTCGCTTCAGCTTGCTTAAGCCATTTACATATATTCAAGTTCCTTTTCTTTGGAATAATATAGTGACACATTGGTTTTCTTAGAGGAAACTGTAGCGTTGTTGACATTTTGTGACTCAGAGTCTGATTAAGAGTGGGACTGTGAGCACTAGAGCTGTGTCGTTCATGAACGAACGGGTTAAAATGAGCGGATCACTTCATTGAACAGAATGAGCCTGTCATTTAAATGAACGGGTTTCGTTCAATAGTGTACGGATCAATTTCGTTCAGCTGATGGTTATCAAAAGACAAGAAGAAAATCACATTCAATAAGGGTTGTATTCTAGTCATTCGTTCAAAGTGAACGATTGAACGAATTGAATGAACGAATCAGTCTTGGAACGAAAATGACCGGTCACTGAAATGAACGACCGGGCACAACTCTAGTGAGCACGCGTCTATGGTTAAATGGAATGCGAATGGCAAAAATTTTAAAAAGTCAGTTTGGTATGGACAGTCAGTGAGACCGGATAAATAATTTAAAAATACCGTTGAAAAAAAAGAGTTTTAATTTCAAAAATATTCCTAAAATCAGCAATTAAATTTAAAAAAGAAAATTTTAAGAAAAAACAATTATGTATTGTGTTAAATTTTTCTGGATTTATTTAAAAAAAGATGTAGTGCAATTTTATATTTTAATTTACATGCCTTTGGATTTTTTTTTCTGAACAAAATGGTGTTTCCTAAAGAAATAATGAATAAAGTTTAAAATCGAAAATTATTGCAAAAACAAAAAATTAAATTGTACAAAATTATTCAGAAATACTGTATATAAATAATTTCCTAAAAGATACGCCTAAAACTAAAAATATTAACAAAAACAAATAAAAACTCCTGGTAAAATTAAAATATAAATAAGAAACAAATAAAGAAAAAATGGTTTTATGTTAAAACAAAATTGTTTGTCATCGTTCAAAATGTTAACCGTGTATAAATTGTTGTCGGAGTTCTGCTGCCTATATTCGTGTTGTTGGTTTGTGTGTGTGTTTTGTGACTTACATTTTATGCCAGGAGTGCCCAATAGTTGCTTATGTAAGAGCAAACACCAATACATTTAAATAAAAACTAATTTTTATTCAATATTTTTTGTTGTAAAAACCAATACATACAAAGAAATAATACAAATTTTTAAACGGCATCATACGTTAAACAAAAACAAAATCTACATTGACGATCGCAGTCACCAATGTTTACCAGTAGAGCATACGAAAGTGTTGTTGCTTTGCGCTTGCGTGTATAGAGTGAAGTGCGACAAAAAAAACAAATAAGGCAAAGTTGTTTGTGTATTGCTAGTGCTAAGTGCTGTAATGAGTATACAAAACACACAGCCTATAGCTAAGAGTTTTTACAAATACAAAAGAGCACCAAGAGTATAGGGCTTGGGCACTCCTGTTTTATGCTTTGCTTTTCCTGAAACAGAAAGATGAGAATACGAAAAAAATCAACGAAACAAGACGAAGTGAAAGAATAGTAAATAAAGCAAGAAAATAATTGAACAAAACATAAAATAAAATAAAATAAAACATTAAGGAACTGTGAAAAATTAAAAGAAAAAAACATCAAACATAAAATGTACACTTAATTTAAATTATAACAAAAAAACAAACAAAACATAAAATAAAACATTAATGAATTGTAAAAAAATTAAAAGAAAAACAAACATATATAAAATGTGAAAATCAACAAATTTAAAACAAAGAGAAATATTAAAAATGAAAACTTAAAAAAACACAAAAAATTATATAAAACAAAAAGTATAAACATAAATAAAATTGAAAATGTTTTAACCCTGCTACTACGTTTAGGGTCTTTTGATGAACTATTCGAATTTAACATTGCATAACTTGCAAAAAAACGTGTTTGTCCGTCAGACTGACACACAATCACTCTAACGACGATATATTGCAATGATCACAAGCCTTAAAAATATTTTCGAAATGTACAAATTTGAATTTTTTCAATAAAAAAATGTATGGTCAAAATATGACCCAAACATAACATGTGTATTTTTTTTCTAACATAGGGTTAAAGTACTCAACAACAACGGCTGCTTAAACAAAAACACCAACAACTGTAATCAACAACAACAACGGTAATCAACACAACAACATCTACTTATTGAACTACAACAACACCAACGATGTCAATACTTAAAAAACATTTAAGTACTTATCTTAGCTTTAAAATTATTATATTATTATATATACATAAAAATTATTTAAGTAAGGATTTTTTTTATTTTTTTTATTATTGAATTATTATTATTGATAATATTATTATTGTTACAGTATAATCTCGATAATCCGGACAATTAAAAACGATGTGGTGTCCGAAATATCGGAATGTCCGAATTACCGAGACAAGAGAAATAATTTAAGAAACCTTTTGAAAACAAAAGAAAACCTTTATTTATTAAAATAAATTTATATCAAAATGAAATCTTTACCAAATGGTATCTTTACAATTCTTTCATACTCGTATGTAAATACATACATATGTACATATGTATGTATGTATATCACATGTTGCAAAAATAGTTGGAGATTTTCATCTGGTGAAGTTAGGATTCATTTTTCTTTTTATATGCAATATTTCTGAGGCTTATAAGTTTTAAAATATCCCCAGCTGGAAGCTCCTGCTCTTCGCAATATTTTATACGAATATCAGGTGCTAGATCAACAAGTAAATCAATTACATCGGCTTTATCGCTGCGTTTTAGTCTTGTTAGAGGAACTTCATCCTCTGAGACCCATTCTTCATCATAAAGAATTTTATTGAAACATTTTTTGAGAATATTTTCATCAGATTTATCCTAATCATTGCAAATCAAAAAGACGACGTCTTTCAATGAAAAGGTCTTAAGAGCGTTCATTAAATTTTCCGGACAAAAAGCTTTTAAGATAGTTTATTTTTCAATTTGCAAGATCTAACAGAGGAAAACAAATTATTCAACTTAGATATCGGACTTTAATATCTGAGTGGCAGTTCTTTACCAATACGATACGACTGTGGAACTCGTTACCAAACCCATTACAAATCATTAGCAACGCTTTACAATTTAAAAAAATGTTATTTTCAAACTTTTAATTTTGAAGATATTTAATGTTACATCTTTATTTTTATTCTCTTTATTCTCTTTTTTATTATTATTATATTTTAATTTTAATTTAATTATTTAATTACTATTTTACTGTGCACATCTATATTGTAATCGTCATAAAATCACATGCTGTAACTTAAAAGATTAATTTCTTGTTGCATGTGATATTCAATAAAATAAATAAATAAATAAATAAAATAAATAAAAAAATTCGAATAGCATTTTGATCCAGTGGCTGCATCAGTGCTGTGCAGTTAGGTGGAAAAAAACATAATTGTTCACATCTGCTAGTGGCATGTTGCGTTGTCTACCAGCAAAAGTGCTCAGTAAATAAATTACTCTCTTTGAGAAGATACTTTTTAAACTAAAGCTAGATTTACACGATTGAAGGTATTTTGAAGTCTTATCAACATTTTGAAAATTTATTTTGATTATTCAGTCTCGTCTCATCGAACTGTTCGGACGTGTTACTTTTAGTGCGGCTGAATTTTCGGTGAAAAAATCGTAATAGGTGAAAAAGTGTAAAAAGTTGAAATTAAACAAAAAAGTGAAAAAAAAATCGTAATAGGTTAAAATATATAAAAAAAAAAAAAAACATTAAAAATCGTATAAAAACTGTATGAGTGTTCCTCTCAGATGTAATTCTGAGAAAGAGCTTAGCTCGACTAGAAAAACTAGATGCATCTCTGAGGAAGAATCCATAAAAAAATCTTTGGAGAATTTTCTCACTACAAGAGCCGTGGAACGGCGTCGTTCCTGTTCGCCCAATATTGTGATTTCAACAGATGAAAAAACATCATCTTCATCAAATAGTGCAGTCAAACCCAAAAAACAAGTAGGTATGGATAAGTACATAACCGTTCTCAAGCGACAGAGGAGCCCGAAGTCTGCTCAAGTGTCATCAAATGCAAAAGCTCCTAAGACCGTGAGTAATGATCAAAATAGGTTTGCTCTCCTCCAGACGGATGAGCCAGAACTTCCGAAGAAGACGTTTAAGCCCCCACCAATTTATCTGAGAGAGCCGACTTCCAGTAAATTGGTACAAGGAATTGTTGCTGTAATAGGTGAAAACATGTTTAGCGTAACCTCAATGAAACATGGAAATATCTGCGAGACAAAGATTCAAGTGAATAGGGAAGATGATTTTCGAAAATTGTCCAACCAGCTGGAAAGGGAGACTAGGGATTTCTATACCTACCAGCTCAAAAGCGCAAAAGGACTCCAAGTCGTTCTAAAGGGTATAGACCCATGTGTTGATCCCGCGGAGATAAAAACCGGTTTAATGGACAAAGGGTTCAAAATCAAGAGCGTAGTGAATATTAGAAACCGTGAAAAGATCCCTCAGCCCATGTTCAGGGTAGAATTGGAACCTGGAGATGTTGTCTTAAAGAAAAATGAGTCCCATCCCATCTACAATCTGATGTACCTTCTGCATCGTAGAATCACCGTGGAAGAACCACATAAGCGTCAGGGACCCGTCCAGTGTCTCAACTGTCAAGAATTTGGTCACACGAAGGCGTATTGTAAATTGCCGACAGTTTGTGTTGCGTGTGGGGAGCTACATGCAACTGCTCAATGCGATAAGTCGAGAACTGACTCAAAAATCAAAAAATGCAGTAACTGCGGAGGTAATCATACCGCAAATTATAGAGGTTGTCCAATTTACACTCATTTGAAAGGCATAAGAACCAACATGACGTCAGTATTGCCTAATCGCCCTCAACAGCCAAATTTAGCATCGAGTGACAATTTCCCTCAAGTATTACGGTCCACTAGTCATGTAAACGCGCCTAGTTCTAGACAAGTTTCTTACGCTAACGTGGTTAAATCTAATTTGCCAGGTCTGGAGCAGGAACCTAAACCCCAATATTCTGAGCCGCATATCAACAATCTAGAGACAACATTGCAGACACTTGTCCAAACTATGAACACTTTCACGACCACCATGACATCCATGATGCAGGAAATGCTGAAAATGCAATCCACTATCTTGCAAGCCATTTTAAAGAAATGATTTATTTAAAAATTTGTTTCTGGAACGCGAACGGCCTCCACCAACATAAAAATGAACTGGAATACTTCCTGATGGATAAGCAGATTGATGTTATGATGATTGCTGAAACTCACTTGACGTCGACAGGGTACTTCAAAATTAATGGCTACGAGTTCTACGATACTAAAGACCCCCGCGGTAGAGCTTGTGGAGGTTCGGCAATTCTTATAAAGAACAGAATAAAGCATTATCTAATGAATAACATAAGTGAGGATTACCTCCAAGCAACAAACATTTGCATTGAATTCTGTCAATACAAATTTGTTTTATCATCGATTTATTCTCCGCCTCGATTTTCAATAAAAGAACACCAATACCATAACTTCTTTAAATCCCTTGGAGCTAGATTTTTAGTTGCTGGTGACTTTAACGCCAAACACACATTTTGGGGTTCACGTCTGGTAACCCCAAAGGGTCGCGTACTCTTCAACACCATTGCTAAAATGGGCTTAGATGTACTCTCAAGTGGACATCCCACCTATTGGCCGACGGACCGACGGAAGATTCCCGATGTTATTGACTTTGGGGTAATGAAAAATATCCCTGTAGAATGGATGCAAGTGGATCCTTCACTGGACTTGTCCTCAGATCACTCTCCTACTATCATTTCAATGCATTTCCCTCAAGTGTGTGGTTCTCCATTTATGAACATGACTAAGACCCGAGTAAGTTGGATAAAATACAAAAAGTATTTAAGTTCTCATTGCACGGAAAATGTTGTGTTGAGAACTACCGACGATATTGATGAGTCGATTGGCAACTTTACCGAGGACCTTCGACGAGCTGTGCATCACGCTTCCACTTATCACGTTGAATGTAGAAATAGGACAAACAGAACTTATTTCTCTGAACTCGAACATCTCCTATCAGAAAAAAGAAGAATGAGAAGAGAGTGGCAAATTCACAGGTCTCCTGAACTGAAAGCTAGGCTACGGGAATGCAGAGATATACTAAGACATTTCTTAGAAACCCAAAGAACGGCCTCACTTAGATCTTACTTGGAAGGTCTTGATAGTACCCCACAATCTGACTACTCGTTATGGAGGGCGGCAAGAGGTTTAAAAAGACCAGTAAGAGGAAAACCTCCTTTGCGAAATCCGACTGGTGACTGGGCTAGAAATGATTCCGAGAAGGGGACTTTATTTGTTAACCATTTGAGAAATGTGTTTACTATAAACAACTCAAATAATAACGAATCTGATTTGCCACCACTTGTTATAAGGCCTCCTGTACCTCTAAGACTAAACTTTCGTGATGTCCAAAACGCTATTGGTACTCTGAACCTTAGAAAGGCTCCAGGTATGGATAAAATCAACAATAAAATGCTTGTGGAGTTACCTCGTGTAGCAAGAAGAATTATCCTCTTTATCTTCAACGCTATTTTACGCCTAGAATACTATCCTGCAGATTGGAAGGTGTCTATGATCACTATGATTCCTAAGCCAGGGAAGGACCATACCAAAGTGGAGTCATATAGGCCAATTAGTCTACTGCCGACAATTTCAAAACTGTTTGAAAAATTGTTAATGACTAAATTGACTCCAATTCTGAATGACACTGAATGTATTCCTAATCATCAATTCGGCTTCAGGGCTAAACACAGCACCATCGAGCAAACACACAGATTGGTAAATGTGATAAGAGGGTCGTTTGAAGACAAAAAATACTGCTCCGCCCTTTTCATTGATGTGTCGCAAGCGTTCGACAAAGTTTGGCATGACGGTTTAATGCACAAAATAAAATTAACTCTGCCTGCTAACACCCATAAACTCATGGAAAGTTATTTATACGGTCGCAAATTTAAAATCAAAGAAGGTGATTTTTTAAGTACCGCTCAGCCAATTGAATCAGGTGTGCCACAGGGTAGCATACTGGGTCCTACTTTATATTTGATATATGCCTCCGACATGCCGTCAGACCCTAAAATCCATACGTCAACTTTTGCAGACAATACAGCCTTTATCAGCGTCCATCAGGACCACCAAGTTGCATCACAGAATTTGCAGAATTATGTTTATAAACTAGAGAATTGGCTAGAGCTTTGGAAAATCAGGGTTAACGAACAGAAATGTATTCATATAACTTTCACATTGCAAAAAGATACCTGCTCGTTCATCAGAATAAATAATCAAATTATCCCGCAACACAATGAAGTCAAATACCTCGGAATCCACCTCGATCGTCGTTTAACTTGGAAGTCTCATATCGACGTAAAACTTACTCAGATGACATTAAAAGCAGTGCAACTTAATTGGCTAATCGGCAGAAATTCTACATTAAAGTTGAATTGCAAACTTTTGTTGTACAATGCAATTCTAAAGCCAATCTGGTGTTATGGAATTCAATTATGGGGTACTGCCTCAGCATCCAACATTGAAAAAATTCAAAGGGGTCAAAATAAAATTCTACGTATAATTACTGCAGCACCATGGTATGTTAAAAATTCTCGAATCCACAAAGATCTAGGCGTGCCATTAGTAAAAGTCGAATTTACAAAATATGCGTCAAAGTATGTCAGCAAACTTGAACACCATCCAAACCCCCTTGCACGAGACATCCTTAACTTTAGTGGCCACAATCGGTTGAGAAGGAGGGATACCCTTGCTTTAACTCAAGCGCAAAATAGATGACTGGATCAGTTGATGTGAAATTTTTTTAGTATCATAAAAATTTTTGTCTAGCACTGGCTGGGCTTATTATTTTCTTTTTAGTATTAAGATTTGAATACTTATTGTCATTTCAAATATGAAGATTCAATAAATAATTAAATGCAAAAAAAAAAAAAAAATTTTTGATGTTCTATTTACACGTTTCAAAAATTTGATCAAAATATTCTTTCAATATACAGGGTGGGCCAACTTGGACTGACTGATTTGAAATGCTTATAACTTTTGCATTTTTAATTTAATACTCAATTGAACATCTCCAGAACATCGCTACGACGTATTCTAAAAGTTGATCTGAAGATGTTTCCATATAAAATTCAATTGGCCCAAGAATTATTGCCGAGGGATGCACCACAACGGCTACAATATGCCAATAGAGTTCAAATCATTCAGTCAAACTTGGCCCACCCTGTACATATTTCAAAATCTTTTGATAAAAATTTGATCAAAATTTTTTGAAGCTAATTTACACTATTGGTAAACTTTTTATATAGAAAATATTGAAATATCAGCTGTTTTGCTTCTGTTGAGAAATAATTTATTGTTATAAAAAAAACAATTAATAAGTATGGACGACGACACAATCATCATAGCATCAACATTTTTACTACTGGAGGAAGAAGTAGCTGATAATAATGCAAAAAAAAAGAAGAAGAAAATAAAAGAAACATAGGTTTTCGACCTTTTCTTTTGGAAGGTATGTCTCTTTTAGGGAGCGAATGCCACCAGACGATTTTAATTATTTGCTTAATCTCGTCACCCCATCAATAGAAAAGGCTAATATGCGGGAATCTTGATGCCCCGGAAAACATAGCTGCCAGATTTGACGATTTCTCGTCATATTGACGATTTTTTGTTACAAAAATAACAAATTGACGATTTGAAGATTTTTTAATTGAAAATGACGATTTTCTGAATTATTAAAATTTTTTATAATTTGTTTGTTTTATTAATATTTTTGTTACCGAATTCTCTCTTTTTTGGAGACAACAACTATTTTTCACAATTAATATCATAAATATTAAGTAGAACATGACATACGAGTATTTCAAAAACAAAACTAAGTAATAGTGATATTTTCTTAATTATAACAATTTTTAAGTTTAAGTATAATAATTCCAAATAATATTGAGTCAGGATAGTTGAAATTATTTATTTATCTGTAAACACAAAAAGCAATTTTAAATGCTGAATTCCATTTTTAGAGGAAACAATTTCTGAATTTCAACGTGAAAAACTTCTTTAAAAACTTCTTCTATTTTAACAAAGCGTCGAAAGAATATTCAGCCAAATAAATTTAAATAACAAAAATACCTGTATATGATGGAAGAATTAGATTCTATATTTTTGACATTGTAACTTACTCTGAATTAATAAAATATGCTAAATTCATAGCACACTCGTCAGTTTTAGCTCACTAGTTTTTGTTCAATTCTCTTTTGAACTTGCCATTTCATTTACATACGTCAAATTAATTTTCATGCTTTTTAATGCAAATCAATATGCATTGAAGAGTGTAAAAGCAGACTAATGGCGTTTTCTTTTCTGGCAAAAATGTTACATATATGTTACACTTTTTACCCATTTCCCATATAAAAAAGGAAAAAGTGTAACATTTTTGCCAGAGAAAAAAACGCTTTAAAATATTATAAAAATATTACACAAGTTGTGTTTAACAAATTTATGTATTTTGATATGTATTGTACGAGTACAAGAGTAAACTTGTAAAATAAATAAATAAATAATAAAAATTTCAAAATGCTATTACAAATAGTGACTTTATTTTCCCGATTTTTTTGACGATTTTTAAAATTCTAAATGACGATTTTTTTCTTTTTTATCGGGATTTTGACAATTTTTTCCGACAGCCCTGACAGTTACCCAAGTCTGATGTTCTTGTTTAAAAGATCAAGATCATCGATATGCAATATTGTGCCTGAAGTCTGCGCTGCATTATATAAAATATTAAAAGATGAATTTTTAAAGGTAAAACCTAATTTATTAAAAAAAAAAAAACATATCAAAAATAATATCTATTGGTACAGATGCCAGCAACAGAAGAGGAATGGGAGAGTATTTCCCAAAATATAAATAAAATGTGGAATTTTCCCAATTAAATCGGGGCATTAGATGGAAAGCACATCAATATTATAGCACCAGCACATGTATATGTATTGATATGGGTTTGAATCAAAAGAATGAACATGCTGTCAAATTATTTATTGTTATCAATATTGCCAGATGCGATTTTGATGCTCATTTACACGGCATCAATAAAATCTTCAAAAGTTTTGTTCAATAAATTGTGATCAATAAATTTTGAAGAAATTTTGCTGTTTAGACGAGTTTAAAGCATTTTGAAGAGAAATTTTGAAGAAAATTTCAATCGT
Organism: Bellardia pandia; assembly: GCA_916048285.2. Lineage (NCBI taxonomy): Eukaryota > Metazoa > Arthropoda > Insecta > Diptera > Calliphoridae > Bellardia > Bellardia pandia. Next base: position 71,024,845 of record OU696533.1, read on the forward strand.
GTAAATCTAGCTTAATGTTAAAAATTAATGTTAATATTATATTTTTTAATTATGTAATTCTTTTTATTTTGTTCTAAACTTTAAGTTTTTTTTTTTTTTGTAAATTTTTAGATTTTTTGTCAAATTTTAGATACAATTACTTATAATTTTTATATTCATCCAATTTTGCCATTTATTTTTAAAAGTTCGATAATAATAAAATATTAAAAGTTCAACAATTCTTCATAATGAAAAATCAAAAAACTGTAAACAATTTTGAATATAATTATTTTTAAAGTAATTTTTTTTTAGCCAAGCCACCCTTATGATAACCTACACCTAGTAAATACGTTGTTTAAGTATTGTTATTATTATTTATAAGAATTTAGAGTAGTTAAAGCTGTATTACGGGATATACATATGTACATATATGGGATAAAAAATATAACAAACCTTGACGCAGAAATTATATAAACATAGTTGTGAATAGTTACCACAACTGTTTTAACATTATTACAATTTTTTTTTAAATATTATGGTCACTGTAATTCACATGATTATAGCAATCATATATATGATTATAGCAATTATGTAATGTTTATCGTGATCGTTTTATGATGAAATATTATACTATAATATGTTGTTATATATCATAATAAAAGAGCAACATGACTGCATATATATGATTGTAGTAATCATATAAATCGTAACCTAACCATATTATTGTCATTTCAATCATACAAATAATTACAGTGACCATAATATTGTTGAAAAACTTGCAAAAATTTTGAGATTGTTGTGGTAAACATGTACAACTATATTTTTTCTCTGTGTGTAGTGGGTCTTATATAAGAGACATGAACAATTAAATTTTAATTACATGAAACTTAGTAATGCCAAGTTTACTAAGAATTTCAAAATATATTTTAGAAGACAACTTTATACGACCAATTATGGACCAATCGACATTCAATTTGGTAGTATGAATTAGATCTATATAAAAGACATTGAGTTATTTTCTCAATATCGATTTTTATTCGTTTAATTATTAATTTATGACTCTAAATCATTATTATTTATTAAACGCTATGGCAGTGTAAGATATGAAAATACGCAAAAATAATAACATAATTATCGTGTAACTTGAACTTAACTAATTCTAACAGCCATGTGAAAACCAGATGATTTTAATTTTAACCTTACAACAGATTGAAATATTAATGATTACTACTGAAATATGTATGTATTGCAGAGGTCAGTTATGAGTACTGAAAAAGTGAGTATACTTGAATCATGACTTATAATTTGTTATACTTATTCGTGCTCATACTTGTCTCAATATCATCAAACCACTATTCATCTTTAAAGTTTGAAGTACTCATTATATTCATACTTAATCTCATGTATGATGTTGTTTATTTAGACTCTCCTTAACTCAATGTACGTAGATGATAAAAAAATAAGTATGACTCGCATACACTCATGCGAGTGTCGTTCATTTTTACAGTCCGCTTATAAAAATTATATAAAATAATAAATGTTATATTTTCCCCAATATGTTTTCCTACAAACTTACTTGTATGTTTTTATATTTCTTTTTTACTTATTTTGTATAAATACCTAACGGAATAAGCTGACATTTTTTTAATGACTTAACTGAGTTGAATACTTTATGAGTATGTGAGTATTTTTCTTAAAATGTAAATCTAAATACCGTTGTTTATGAATCAAACATATTGGGAATGGTATGAGCTCAAAGTCGGCGTAGTACTCATACTTATATCCACCCGCATTTATAAGTCAGCGTTGTTGTGAGTTTGAGTAACTCAGAGTAGTTAAATTTCAATGATGCAAAACCACTTATACTTAAAATGTTATGAGTAGTTGTGAATCGTAAAAAAACGATTCATTGCCGATCTCTGATGTATTGGCAAAACTGATGAATACAAAAGATGTTTCTGAAGAATTTCACGTTATTAACCGGGAATTCTTATGTGTAGTATCATCCAAAAGGTAATTTAATATATGTACAATAGTATGATATTACCAAATATTGCATTGTCAAGTACCTCCTGTACATTTTCATTAAGTCTCATTTTTAAATACATAAAAATACATATATTCTTCAATGAGCTTATAACTCTTTAATCTGTAATTATTTTAAATACTACACAATACTTTGCCCTACACATAACGACGAAAATATTTCATTCACATTTAATATTGATGAAATATCCCAAAGATTGGCCGCTAATATTTTACGTATAATATTAACTCTTATCCATACATGATTATAAAAATATTTATTAGAGGTACGGTCACACTTGGCAAATATTTGGCGAAAAATACGTAACCACTAAATAACATATGTATGTATATTTGAACTCGTTTAATTATTTAAAAAAAACTTTTCTTATTTAGGTCAGAGCACAACAAATATTTAAACACCGTCAAACAAATTTGTGCTAAAACAAGTGGTTACGCTTTTATGAGTAAATATTTGCAAAATGTGACCGTACCTTAAGTTATATAATTCTTGAGCATTCAATGTACATAATGTGATGGTTTTATAAAAATATATTTATTCCCAAGATTCTACGAAATATTCACACACGCTCACACTCATGGTCAGTGTGACAAGATTTTGAAATACTACAAAGCTAAATCACGTTTGAAAAAAAGCTAAAAAGGAAATTAAAAGCCAAAAAATAAAGCTAAATTCTTTTATAGCTTTTTATAGTCACTTTTCATGATTTCGATATTTTTGATTTTGAAATAGTGTTTATGTAGGTATTATATACTCATCTTCTTATTCATAAAAAATTATTCAGGTCTCTTAAGAGCTTATTTGACAAATATTGCATAAAAAGAAAGCCTTTAATAAATCTAAAATATTTTGTATGATATATTATTATATATATAAATTAAAAATATTGAATCAGTAAAAATATAAAACAAGTAAGAAAGTATAGTCGGTCAAGCCCGACCATATAATACCTTGCACCCAGTATATGTATAAAACAGTTTTTCAGAAATGGGCGTTATATGGGAGATATAACCTATTGTGGACCGATCATCCAAAAATTTAGTGTCACGATGTCTGTGAATATAGGTTAGAAGGCCGGTGTGAGGTTGTCCCCACACCATCACCCAGAGACCAATACGGTCCATTGTGATGTATGTGAATATAAGTATTATATGTGTTAAACTTTATTTCGATATAAATACGTTTAAAAGATTTATGGAGGTTAAAGTGGATTACGAAGAGTGTCTTATATGGAAGTTTTGACTATTTATAAACTGACTATTATAAAATTAGGTGTCATCCTATTTGTACATAAGAAACTCATTTTTGTTAAATTTTATTCGGTTAACAACATTTTTAAGAGATTAATGGTCCTTAAAGTGATTTCAAGAAGTGGTCCTTATATGGAAGCTACGACTAATTATGGACCAATCATCATAAACTTCTCCATTTTATATGTATATACACAAAACATATTTGTGTTCAATATTATTTGGATACCAACATTTTTAAAAGAGTTATGCTCTTTTAAGTGATTTTCGAAAATGGGCCTTATATGGGGGCTACGACTAATTATGGACCGATCTTCACGAAATTTGTAGATGTAATTAAACTCATTTGCGGTGAAATTTGTTTGCATACTTGCATAATTCAAAGATTTATGATCGGGGGTCAGGTGAAATAATGGACCGATTTCCACCGGTTTCAATCCCATCCATCCATGGGCCGAAAAATATCACGTACCAAATTTTATCGAAATATCTGCAAGATTGCGATCTGTACTCTGCGCACAAGCTTTACATGGACAGCCGGCCAGCCAGACGGACGGACGGACATCGTTAAATCGACTTTAAGGTGGGTGTTGGACCAATATTTATGGGCGTTACAAACATCAGCACAAATCCAATATACCCTCCCCACTATTGTGGTGTAGGGTATAATTATCTATTAATCAAAAATTCTGTTCAAAAACATAACAAAAACAAACTAAAATTTATTTTACTAAAGCTAAACAGTCTTATCAGGGAGAAAAATATCTTAAAACTATAAAAATAACAGCTTTTCAAAAGCATCCTAGCATAATATGCGAACAAATAGTATAAAAATTAAAAGCTTTCTAAATCAATTTTCTTAAAAAATTTAATTATTGCACAGGTCTCTAGCAATAATTTGGATTCTACAGATTTAAAAAATATCAATTGGTCGACGAATTATAGCCAAAAAACCATATAAACAATATGCTGAAAATCGGCATTTGAATGCAAAATTTGAAGGTCGATTAAAAAAAAATCTTCTAATTTAGCCACTATTTTCACCCTTCACTCTCAGAATTGACCTAACTTTCGCTAACCTGAATTTGTTTCACAGTGTTATTCTATCTTTTTTTGAAAATTATAATTTTCAAATACTTTGAATAATTAGTCGTAAGAAGTTCTCTAAAAATAATGTTTTAAGCTTAAAAAAGCCAAAAATTACATATTGACAACATTGTTTAGTCTAGTTGATCATGTCGTATAAAAATACTCGATATTCAGATTCCGCCGACAAATGTTTTTCATACACAAATAAAAACAATAACAAATGTAAATGAAAATCACAACCAATTGAATTCGTTTATCACGCACACTGATACATATGTAAATACAAAACAGCTGATAAGAAGAAATAGAAAAATAAATGATAAAACAACACGCAACTATTACTTACTTTGTTTTGTCTTGCTTTGCTTTGCTTTATTCAATGTCCCACCCATACAAACGTTGTCCGACCAATGGCCCACACATCACACACATTCATTAGAACAAAACGAAATCTGTAAACGAAACGTAACGGAAAAAGAGTCAAACAGCTAAATGAGAACGAATTACTCCAGACTAACGGTATAAGCACATACATACATACAGGCATGTAATTATTTGTTGGATGTGTGTGTGTCCCCATTCATGTACATATACGTTTGTGTAGCTGTGTTTGTAATTTTTACTATTTGCCGAATAATTTTTTCATGCAGACAGCAACGAATGTCTTCCACATTCAGTCTAAAGAGAAATATCGACACGAAAAGTAAGTTGCCTCCTTGTGGGCCACGAAAAAAAACGGGTGCCTGTGAATAATTTTATAGTGAAAATCTATATGTAGTATAGAAAATCATGGAAAACGTGGAAAATCCATATTGAAAAGAACACAGACCGGAGTGCGTTATGATTGTAAAACAGGTGTGCTATAAATTCTAACAGAAATCGCCCTAAAATGCATAAGAAATCCTTTTTTTCTGTGAAAAATTTCAACAATTTTTAATTTTCTATAAAAAATTATGTGAAATTTGAAAAAAATCATGATCCCAGGCCACTACGAGTGTTATTTTTGGCATGGTGCGAGCTGATCGGCAACGTTCGTTCGACAATGTGTCTAAATATAAACACACGAACAGCTCACCGCGATGATAATTTTGTGAATATTTTGTTTTTTTTTTCAATAAGAAAATATCGGTTTTTAAAAAATGTTTCAATTAGAAAATGAAAAATATAAAAGAATCTTAAGACAATAAATATGTTTGTGTGTGAATATTTGTATATCTAAAAAGAAGCGGGTGTGCAGAGTCAGTGGCATGGCTAACAATACAAAGAGCCCCCTTTTAGATTTAATCATAACAAATAGTTTATTGGTTGCTATGGTGCTAAATAACTTTTGAAAACTTGCCACAAAGAATTGGACCCTGGATTACTGGTTCTTTGTGGTTAAGATTTTAACCAAACGCCTAAAGGATATTTCAATGTTAATATATGCAAATGTGAGCCAGAAATTAAATCCAATTAAATAATCGAAACTTAGGAAAATGTTATTAAATATAAGATTTATGTGTCGTTTTGTTGTGATTCTTGTACTCCTTACCCATCTTCTTTTCTCATTGATTATGTTATGAAATAACAAACAAAAGGATAAGTGAAAAACCAAAACAGAAAACCAAAAACAATAATAAATAAACAGAGAATATGAAAATCCAGTTGAACTCTAAAAAGTGGTGGCATGTAGCAATTTGAAATACTCACATATACATGCATACACTACGAGTAGACCAGAAGTCAAAAGAGAGTGAATAACAAAATGAGCTTAATATGAATAAAGGACTAAAAGCTTTCACTTTTATAATATACATTAGAGTACTTCAACATTGTATGGACGAAAAAGAGTTTCAAGCTATTACACCTACAAATGTTCTATTGATTGTAGAAACATGTTCTGCAAAATATTAGGATGATAGGATAACGTTAACTCGCGCCACTTCGGCTCTTGAAGTAAATACGTTAATTTTTTGCTTACATTTTTTATTCAAGTTGTCTGAAATACGTTTATGGCCTGGGGAATACTTAATAACTTAAACATTTTTTAACCAATTTTAATCTTGTAGATCTTATTAGAACGCTATTTTCGTACACATTTCGTATCTTGTACATTAAAATGCAAAATAATTATAATTATTGTAAATGCATCTCTAAACTTCAAAACCGAATCAGCGCCAGTTAACACTATCTTATCTAAAAGTCTTAATTATATTTTTGTAGCACTATAATCTAAACTGCTTGTATAAAATAGTGTCAGCTGTGTTGTTTATTTTTCTGGTTTATTTTTGGTGTTTTATATACCTGCACCTACCTAATAAAGATATGATTTGTTTGGAGAACGAAAAGCTCACATTGCTTGTAAGCAATAATAAATCGACATTGCTGCGACAAGTTCTGTTATGGATATTTACCAGGGTTTTTAGAAAAGAAAAACACTGTTTTATTTTGACACGAAAATGTGTCATAAATAAATTTGGGATGATTGTTTTTTGGTATAGTCAAATGACATGACATTTCTTTCGAATAATTGTTACAGTTCGTAAATTTGTTTTAATAAACAAAGATTACTTGAAAAGGTGATGAAACTAACTAAAGCGAATCGTATACATATATATACATATCTATATCTATATAAATATTACAAGTTATAATTATCTTGGTTACCATAAACTCAGAACTTCTATACTAAAGGCTCGATTTGTATGAAATATTCTAAATCCATAGATGAGTATAATCATTGTCTACATGAATGCCAAAATTCAATACGTCAGCCGCCATAGTGTCCCAAAGTAGTAAAAAGATTTCGAATATAAATCGATTCCTAAATTTAATAAAAAATTAACTTGTGAAATTCAAACCATTGAGAATTACGTTTAATATAAAATTAAAATGATATAATTTTTCAAGCATTTTAAACATCTAATTAAATAAGAGCAATTTTTCTTAAAGATTTAAATATTTCTTCAAATATAAGAAATAATTCAACCCCTTTCTAAAATTTATTTAGTCTACGACATTTCCAACTAAAAGTATTCCTCAAATTGTGAACATTCTAAACAAATTTCAAGTGCTTGTATTTATTTTTATTCTCAGGCAATATCTTGTCAATGCATTAGGAGGGACCAAACATAAAAGTAGTCGAAGGTGGTAACTAAAAAGAAAATCTTTAAGTAATTTTTACGATTCTGTCATATTGTCATATTTTTGTGTTTATTTCCACAGAAAAATGCCAGTGCGATTCATTTCTTAAACATTAAGGTTTATTTTGACTAATTTACACATTATATATTGTTTACATTTCATATTTTCTAAAAATGAAATATAAGTTGGAATATAATTAGACTTCATCGTAAATGAGTATTTTCAAAAGATTTTTCGTTTTGAATTATCGGGGCCACCCTAATATGCATACATATAAGAAATTCGTAAATATTCTTCTTAATGGTGCCTATTCCAATATATTTATAAACAATTCTATACATACAGCATAGTATTCTGTCATCAGATATATTTTGTTTAAAAAAGTAATAAATAAATTTCTCTTCAATAAATATAATTAAATGTAAGGTACCAAAAGTAAATACACATTTCCCAACCTACAAATAAATAAATACCTTCAACAAAGAAGAAGCTTAATTAAATGTTCTGTAGAAGATTTTAAATTTGAAAATAAAAATAATATGTATATTGCAATGACTGAAAATTGTTTTAATTTGTTTAGATGAAATACAAATTTTTTAAACAGGACTGATAAATGTCCAACTTATAAACTCTACTCAATTAATATATGGGCAAATTCGTGTCAAGTGACCCAATTTTTAAAATCGATGAAATTTCCACCAAGGTTAGTACTATTGAATAGTAGGCCAGACACAAATTTTCAGCTCTATCAGTCAAGAACTGTCGGAGTTAGAGGTCAAAGTTGGACAAATTGGTCATACAGGGTTTTTTTAAAATGAGTGTAACTTTTCACCTATTGGTCCTAGCAAAAATTGTCCAAAGGACTTTAGATAGCTATTTCTTTAGTCATTCCAAAAATATTTTTTTTTAAATTTAAGTTTAAAATTTTTTTTTTTAAATTATTTTTTTTTAACTTTTTTTTTAACTTTTTTTTCTTCAAAAGAAAGCTTATACAATTTCTTTTAAGGCCTTTATAATCGCTTAATGGGATGCGAGTGGAATAACTATCAAAATATTATTTTTTAACTCAATTATAAGATTTTTCAATATTTGGCACATTTTCATTTTTCATTATTTAACTGATTGTTCGACCTTTTTATTTATTAAACAATTATATTTTACTTTTGAGATTAAGGTCTAAGATTGTTTTTATTTTTATTTTATATTTATTTTGATAAATATAAATAAATACATATATATAAATATAATAGATATATTTTATAAAAATTTTTATTCAAAGTGTACTTCAAGTTAAATATACAATTTATTTGAAAATAATTGTATACACTACTATTTATTTTTGTATATTTCTGTTATATGTTTTACATTAGCCTTCCGTTGGAAAGCATAATTCGTTGGGAATTTTTTGAATAATCTCTCAATAATACACAACAACACCTGGGTGCTTCTTCTGTTATATCATCCAAATCGTTATGACTTTACATTCATATGAGTGAATGTATGTCTAAGTATTAAATTTTAATAATTTTAATAATTAAAATTAAAATACATATTTAAGATATAAATATATATTATAAGTATGTGTGACTACTACTATTCGTTACTGTTGAACATAATTAGCTCTCTTTGGACACCATCCTTAAAATTAGAAATTCAATGAATATGAAATGTATGGGAGCGGAGAGATTTTCACTAATGTCTTTGCATGGACCGTTTAAACTCAAAGTGGTGCGGTCGGTGATTTCCTGTTTATGTATAAATCAATGCGTACATTAAACATAGGCAAACACAAATCCACATTCATATACATACATATGCATACAGACATGAGTGCTGACGTGTATCGATAGACACACTCATGCAAGAGCACAATACACAATTGTGTTAATGTGTCCAATATCACAACCGAAATCACATAGTAGCCTCTAGCAATCATTGCCTTTAGTTTAAACAATAATCAAATGATTTCCAATCGATTTGTTAACCATATAAAGAAGTTAATTAAAGACTGAATACTCGTATATACGCACGTTTGTGTGTTTCTTCAGAATAATATGGCAAAAACATGTTTTGAAAAATTGGTTGAAAATTTCGTTGATCGTATATTGTTAACAACTGATTGTCGAAGTGAAGTTTAAAAATTCATTTATATGGGGGTAATTCTCTCGTTTAGATTTTAAAAATTTTCTACTAATGGCCGAATTCACAGTCTTTAGTTAGCTAATGACAAAGGCTTAACTAATGATTCTTTATTCGCAATGCTTAGTTTGCCATAAGAATAACAAGTAATAGTTAAACAATAGTTAGTATTTTAGTTTACCAATGGTTAACTAATGACTGGGAATTCGGCCATAAGAGTAATCGAAAATTAGAGGTTACGAATAGACCTCCTACAGCACAGTCACGGCCGACATTTTAATGAAATTATTTTTAAAAAGTAAATGTCTAAGATAGTTCATTCGGGCAATAAGTAATTTATTTAAAATTAAATACATTCGGTTGGAAATAAGGTGTAAGAATGTTCTTCGGTATATAAAAACCAAATGGAAAGAAAGGAAAATTTAAGTTGAATAAATATGTCGATTTCAAAATTTGTTATATTAAAATTAAAATTAGATGTTTGCTCATCATTATATATAATCAATTATTACTTCATATTGCAAAAATCATTAAATTGAAAAGTATTGCACTTTTGTAGTCAATCATCTTTATATCTGGGATCAAAACTGTCCAAGACAGCAATATGAGGCCTCTACTCTGAACATGTTTGAAGAGCAATTTTTGTGTTCTATTGACCTTTAAATACAAAATTAATAATACATTTTGACATCTGTCCTTTGCGTCAGTGTGACAGGATCTCAAAAAATTTAGCGGCTAAATCAGTTTAAAAATAATTCTAAAATATGCTAAAATTTATTTTTAAATGCAAAAAGAATGTGCTAAATTTTCTAAAAAGCTTTTTTGAAATAATTTTTAACAATGTGAGGTACACATGATTAAAAAGTAAACTTTTTATAAAAACAATACAACTTTGAACGCAAGACCAAAACTCTCTTCAGGAATCTAACCTTAAAAATTACTCAGATTTTAAATATTTTTTGAGTGATATTTCATAAAAATTTTCTAGACAAACGTTTTATAAGTCTTACTGAATCAATTTATTTTTCTGTAATGTGAAAACATTTACATATTTAATATTTCAATTCACAGCATAAAATATATTTCAGTAGAATTTGGTATGTGAACGGCCCAAGGACGATTGGAATTAAATTTGGATGACATCGTTTATTATTTCATCTAAACCTCATACATATATCCTCCCGAAAGAGGAGGTCATAATTATTTGATTTATAAACGTAGCTATCCAAATTGATTGTCAGAAAAAAGTTGTCATAGTCATAGCTCCAATATAAGGCCCCATTCCGAAAATCAGTTTAACGACCATAAATCTTCTAAAAATGTTGGTATCCAAAGCTCACAATTCAACGCAAATAAATTTCTAATATAGAGAACTCATGTCACCTAATTGCCAAATCACTTTAACATGCATGTATCTTTTAAAAGTGTTTATACCGAGATACAATTTAACACAAACAAAACAAAATATTAAAGGGGGTTTTAAAACAACGCAAACGTACAATAAAAATTTCTTAAAAGGCATAAAACTTATAAACATATTATTACAAAAAAAAATACTAAATAAAATGCCAACTAAATCAAAATAAAATAAGGAAAATTTAGCCGCAAACATGCTTAAAATATCACACCGCTTCTCGTACATACTCCGCATAAAATCGTAAATATTAATTCTTAATTTTTATTAAAAATTAAATTAATTAGAGTTTTTAAATGCTTAAATGATATTTTCAGGTGTATGTATAAGGGCACGGTGGCAAATATTTACTCAAAATTTGTACAAATTTGTTTGACGATATTAAATCTTACGAGGGTTTTGTACAAACAAATAGCATCAACTAAAATAAAACTTACCTTCTATGGTGATTTTTCTTTAGTAAAATAAGTTTTCGAAATAAAAACAAGAATTAAAATAACTTTTATTTAGTGGTTACGTCATTTTCATCAAATATTTGCCATGTGTGATCGTACCTTAAGAAAATGGATTAAGTTGTTCTTTGAATTATAGGAAGTTAAAAATAGTCTTGTATTCAATTTCCCAAAACGAGTCAAATTGTTTCATTATATAAGGCCTGGGTTACAATTAGGTTAATTAAACAACATTTTGAAAAAATTGAAAATGAATTTTTGAAACGGCTGTTAAAAATATCAAGAATTTTTTTTAACATACTAGATAATAGATAAAAACTCATATCCAAGTAAATACGTATATTTTTAAAGTAAAAAGATGATTTTATTCAAATATTTTCTATTTTTTTCCTAAATTTCTTATTCAAGTGATCTAAAACACGTTAATAGCCTGAGGAATACTTCATAGCTTTAAAATTTTTTAACCGATTTTTATATTTTACATCTTATTAGAACGCTGATTGCGTACACATATCGATTATTTTACATTAAAGTGCAAAAATAATTATTTAATGGCAAAATGTTTTGCAAAATCTAAAAAAAATTATATTTGCCCTTGTAAATGCACCACCAAACTAAAGAGCCGATGCGGCGCCAGTTAATTTTTCCGAACATGTTTCTACAATCCAAAGAATAATTCTAGGAATGGGGTGAAATAATTCGCAATGTTCACGCATCAAACAGTGATCTGTGTTCACTGCAATTACGTTTCCTAATTGATCACATGGAATCTTTATCAATTAAATTACAACATAATCGAACCATACTGCGTTTGTCTCGCTATCTCATTCAAGGTTTCACGGTATTTTAGGACCAGATTAGATCTCGTGTTCACACCGTAAATGGTATTAAGACGTCCTAGCTGTCAGTATAAATCCTAACATTCCTAATACGAGTACATATATGTTTTAACTAAATGAAATAATAAATATTTATGAACTCTGACTTATTATTGAAAAAGTTTAACTGGTTTTTGGAATAATTTAATATTCTCGAGAATGGAAAAAAGTACCTTTAATGTACCTTTAACATTTGAAAATAAATTTAGCCGTACATATGTACTCGTATATGAATGTATTCATATCACAAAAAAATATCACTATTACTTAGAACTAGTTTGCTAATAGCTGACATATGTATAATGTGATATATCTAATACTTGTTTACAGGGATTAATTCAATCGTTGAGTATAAAATTTTATAAAATTAAAATCTAATCCAAATTGATTCAAAATAAAATTTTAGTTTTAATTTGTGTTTTAATCCTTTAAAGATTAAATAAAAAAATTTGTTTTTAAAGACATTTTTAATCCATTTATATTAGTAATAACTGTTTAAAGTGTTTTGTTTTTTGTGAGTTTTGGTACTTCAAAAGAATTTTCAGATTTAAGACCTACTAAAACTATATGCAAATTTGAAGCAACCTGTCCTTCTCATGATTTTGTATACATATGTCCTTCATCAGCCATTAGGCTAATAACAAAATCTATTGATAGTGTATTTTCCTCCAACCATAAAGAAATTAAAAATTGGATTAAAAAATCAATATTCATGCTGTTTATTGAAAAACAGAATCACTTTTATAAATTAATTTGTGCAATTCTATTTCTACTTGTTATTGTAAAATTCATTATATTTATTTAATCATTGATATTTGTATTTAATACGCAAGTACCGATGTAGTATAATTAGCAGATGTAAAATTAAATTAAATGAAAATAATAACACTAATTATGTGTCATTCTGAATTAATTGTATTTCTTTGGCGATATGTGTTATTTACACTAGAATTCTCGAATTGACAGAATGTTCACATAAATGTTTTTACACAAATTTATATGCAACTGAAAAAATGCAATCTGACTTTTACATACATTTTGTAGATTTAATGAGAATAGATGTACCATTAAAATTACACAATACTTTATTTTAATTTCGAAATTACAGAGCTTATTTATTACTTGATCCATTCTCTGAATGGGACATTAAATTATGAAGCCATTAAATTAAATAGTTTGTGATCTGTTTTGTTAATTATAAATACATTTCATAATAAAACGGGTTTCCGGAGAAAATTTGTTTCAGTGAAGATTATTCAAAATATTTAGTACTTATGCGGATCTTATGGTATTTTCCACTATATATATATTCCAAACTGACTTATAACTGTGTTACATATAAATGTTATACACATACATACATATGTACATGCATACAAGATATTATCAATTGAAACGCGTACTAATGAATTTTTTTTAATTTTGAATACAATTGTAATTGATACGAATGTGTGAACATTTAATTATGTTTAAATTATATGATGAGATTTTATGCTTGAAGTAAAGTATGAATATGTAACTAATTTATAAAATACGTTGTGGCGATAACAATTGTTTACATGCAATATATAAATATAGTATGTGTAACTATCCTGTAGTGCATGGAACTAGTTGCAAATTAATTAATTCAGAACAATGTTTTTAATTGTATAGCATGAATGAATAATGTTTTCTGCCTTTTTACACCACTAAATATTAGAATTGTAGTTCCTACTGGAAAAATGTTTGTCTAGAAATTTCGAAAACTGCTTTAAAGGTTTTCTTTTTAAAGTTAAATAAGTTATCACCGAGGAAAACAATTGAAATCGTCGAATTTTTTACCCCACTCGTTTTATCTACACCCAGTATATGTTTTATGCAGACTTACAGAAATGGGCGCTATATGAGAGATATGACCTATTATGGACCGATTATCCAAAAATTAAGTGCCATGACTTCCGTGAATATAAACATTATGTATGTTATACTTTATTTCGATATAAATATTTTAAGAGATTTATGGAGGTTAAAACGATTTTCGTTGGTGGGCCTTATGTGGGAGCTACGACCAATTGTAGACCGATCATCATAAAAGTGTACCAAATGATTTGTGTATAAGTATAAAAAACATATTTGTGTTTAATATTAATTGGATACCGAAACTTAAAGTAAGGCAACATGTACATACTGTTTTGTATACTTATATAGCCAATCCAAATTAACTACTTTTAGAACAGCAGGGTACACATAAATATAAAGCATGGAAATATAGGGTGTTTTTTTTACGGGTTTGTTTTTCGAAAAGAGATAAAACTGGCATTTTGTGGTCAAATCTGGCAACTCTAATGTCATTTATGTTCAGTTTGGTTTGCCATTTCATCATGAACAGGTTGACAAAAGAACAACGCTTGCAAATCGTGCAAATTTATTTCGAAAATAACGGTTCAGTTCGCGAAGTTTACCGCAAGCTCCGTCCATTTTATGGTCGACATAATCGTCCATCAGAGCAATTAATTCGGTTAACCATGGATCGTTTTCGCACTACGTTTACTCTATGTGATAATACGCATCCGCAGAGACGTCGATCAGTGCGCACCGAAGAAACAATTGCCGCTGTAGAGCAAAGTGTTGAAGAGGACCCGAATGAATCGATTCGCCACCGTGACCGGTATAGAGCCATGATAACCGACTATTTTGTTCCCGAATTGGATGGCATGAATGTGGATGAGTTGTGGTTCCAACAAGACGGCGCTACATGCCACACAGCGCACGCCACAATCGATTTATTGAAGGAAACATGCCTGAAATCACATTTAAACATTAATGGCATAAAATTATCCTTCCAATAAAGCCAAATTGATGGTCATTAAAACGATTTTCTTGTGTTTTATTTCAATTCGAAGTTCTATACCTCTAAAAAAAACACCCTATATATATATATTTATATGATTTTAACTGTAACTTTATGATTTGTGATTTGTTTAAAAAGCGCATATATAGAATATTGTGTAGCATAAATGTAACTTTCTCATGTTTAAGCCTATAGGTTAGGCCTAGAAATGTCACTGATTACATCGAAGCCCATTGAATGGCAGAAAATTGTGTTGCTTTATAAATCACTGATGCTTATGTTTTCAAAAATAAATGTTGTCTTGAGTCAGTGTTTCATGAGGTTTTTATTCAAAATCCCTAATTTTATAATTTTTAAGTTTAGTTTAAAATGTTTACTGTTTAACTATCTTTATAACAAAAATGCTGCTCTTAGTGTTTTTTTAAAAAGATATTTACATTATAAGGAATTTGAAAAATCTGTTCGATTTTCCCTATGCTACAATAATAATAATAATACACACATGTATGATTTTTCTCTTTTCCTCTTCGTTGTGTAATAGATAAAACATTTTCGGATCTTATTTTCTATCTATTTAAATGGCCTTCATTGATCAACTTAAATTTAAGTCCTACTCCTACTTTAAAACTGTAAAGAAAGAGGGTTTCAAATTGTGAATAGTAGTTATGGTGGTACTTTCTCCTTTATTTTATTACAAACAAAATGTGTGAGAAATGCTTTTTACAAATATTTCCATTGGAAGTCTTTCACTGAACAGTAGCTATAATGACAAAATTTGGTTATTCTTCTAATTAAATAATGCACAAGATTATTACCGTAACCTTGGCAGCAGGGTTAGCTTTTATTAATCTCTCTATGAACACAGTTTCGTTATGTATAAATCCATAAATAGTTTTATAAGATATATGAAGATGAAAACGCCCTTTTTTGGAACATGGCTAATATTTCCTTAGAATATACTTGTTGTTGTAACATTAATAATAACAATAACAATTACTTATTATTCTAAAGTGAATATTTATAAGTAATTGTTGATTAAACATCAACAATTAAATCAATTTCATCTTACGTCATTGATAATAAATAAATAAGTATTTGGGTCTTAAAGTTTATATTATATTCAAAACATTATGATTTAATTAAGTACATACTAATTTAAGGACGTAGCAACACTTATAAACTTGCACATCTACACAAGCTCTCTCTCTCTCTCTTACACATGCACACAATAAGTTTGTATAATAATTACCAATTCTACGAACAAAATGGAGACAAGAAGAACTTGGTGACTAACAAATAAAAGACAATTGTAACATTAATTACACAATATATTTAGAATTTTTTGTTAAAAACAAAAACACGCGTGCAATTATGGCACATGGAGGGCGTTAATTAATGCAAATTGAAAATCACCACCATACACACACACACACAAACACAAACACACACTTATCACCTTTTCATATGTATGTACATTTATCCTTATTTACAATTGTAGTGTTCTTTAGTGTAAATACAATACAAAGACAAACATTCGAATATATGTATGCATAAATTTACTTAGTCACACGTAGTTAATAATAACATTATATTAATGATTTGTCTTCTAAAATATACGAGTATGTATACAATACAACACATTTAACACACTCATATACGTATGTACATACATGTATTCTCCTTCTCAGATAACAGTGCCTAATCGCATGCATCTATTTATTTATAAATATTGACGAGGGCTGACTATAAAGCGCTTTTATAGCACTAAGCGAAATTATACTGGATATCAGTGTTTCTCTAGTTTAGTGTTTTAGGAATAAAAAAAAATAATAAGTACTAATGTTTCATTTGAATTTATTCTCATTGTAGATCTACTTTTTTCATAATTGAAAAAAAAAACTAAAAGCCATAAAATGTGAAAATCCAAAATATGTGAAATATAAATTATGGTAAAAATTAAGCTTTTAACAGCAGATGGGAATCAACATTCTCACACGCCTGGATTTTTGCTCAAAACTTTCATGTTTTCTTCAAGTTGTAATCGCAATAGCATTTATTTCTACTCCAATGTTAAAAGCCTCACTTTAGTTAGATCTTTCTTTTTACTTCGCTCGAGTGTGATTTCATAAATACCAGGTGAATTCTTCTCTTAAATTATCAAAAGCCTTTTTAATCACTTGAATCCAGAAACATATGAGTATTTATTTATTTATTTATTCATTTAACTTGTTCAAATAATTTTATCACAAAGTTAAAATCAATTAAATAATTCGAATAATTGACATTTTTTTTAAATAAATTCGGATATTAAGTTCTTATCTTCCGAAGTCGTATCGTCTAAACCCACATTCAATAACATCTACTATTTTCACACAAAAAATATCACCTTCACTGGAATATTCAACATCACTTTCTTTTAAATTAACTTACATATTTCTTTGACTTATAATCAAAATATACTTATATATACTAATCGTATGTGGACTCTTTGTTTTGCCTTTTATTACCAAATAACAAAGATTTTTAGAATTATAACTTCTCGCAGTACATCTACAAGATGGTGTAACTATACAAGATGAGTGCAAATAGGCAACAAATACAACACAATACAGAAACAACATGCATTTTGTTTGTGTAAAATAATGTACTTCTGTCAAAAACAATTGAAAAAGTATTACTTTTGACATAAGTAAATTATAAACAAAGTCAGTCAGCTGTGCTACTGCATTCACCTTGTATAGTTACACCATGATCTACAATGAATACTTTAATTATTTGTCCGATTTCAGAATAAATATAACATTTCATATTCAATCTTCTTTAGACAGAATTTTTAAACTTCTGCACTTTGAGAAATGCCATCATATTTAGAATTATGAAAAATGTTTAAATCTTAAACAATTATTTTTGCTAATTTTATTCGATTGTTATTTTATTATCGAAAATGGTAATTTCAAATTATTTCAATAATTTGCAATCTTCGATTAATGGAATGGATACCCTAGTAAATAGATTGCTCATAGCATCATTGCGAGGTCAATCTCCATTTGAGCTTTGCAAAGCATATTTACATATGGCAGGCCTTTTAAGGTTTTGTGTAGCTTTCCACAGTGATTAATCCGATTGCGACCAGATTTATTTCACCTATTTATTTAATGATTTCGGACATTTTTCAACGTATATAGATTTTTAAGACTTTATGTGCAAATTTAAAGTTCCAATTTGATTTGGGGCGGATCTGTGCAATTGCCACTCTTTAAACCAGTGTAGGGCATTTGCTATACACGCGTGTATAGGAACAAAATTCTGTGTGCGCGACGTTGACACACATATACTATATACTGTTTCGCTGTCTGATCTCTCTGCGCATTTTTTTGAGTACACTCAAAGCAAAATGTTTAATGAAGAATGGGAAAATGATTTTTTTTATAGAAAACATGGATGGCGATGCACAATGCTTGATTTGTCATCGCATTGTAAGTCAAAAAATATTTAATTATTATACATTATGTTTATGCGCATACATATATTATTTTATTATTTAATATTATTTGTATATATTTTCTTTCATTTTTAATTATTAATATTAAAATTTAAAGATAAACTAATTAACAACGAAAGAAAATATATACAAATAATATTAAATAATATATGTACATAAATGTGTATAATTAAATAAATTATAATTTAATTTTGCAAATTTGCAAAAAAATTTAAATCAAATAAAAATACTAAAATCAAAAAAATGTCTTTAATTTTGGCAACTGAAAAATTATTTGAGTGTACCATTATTGTGGGTCGTTTGTTTTTCCTGTTTCTAACACTAGCACATATGAGTGAGTATGTGTGTGCCCGACACTGCTTTAAACTCTTTTTAACGTCAGAAATCGTTCGACATCTGCAAAATAAATTATATTTTAACTGATTTGTGTGCTGAGATTTATAATCTTCAGCAAACGCGAAACTGAATTTCTGTAATTGACAAATTGGGGGAGGGGTGCAAAATATATATGAAATAATTAAGTTTAGTTGAAAATCTTTAAAAATAATTGTAACAACTTGAGAATTATCTTCATAAAGATCACAACTTTATGTATTTCGCATTTAGAAAGGCTCATACCGTATATATTTTTTGTAAAGAAAGTCTTACATTTAACTGTTGCAGTAAAAATATTATTTCTAATTTTGAAGAAAATATGAAAATTATTATAATTGTTATCTTTTTTAATCATTTGAATCTATATATTTTCGTAGCACGTTGCAATAACATTTGCCGATTCTTTTTTTGAAATCATCTTCTAGAACTAGAGGCGCAATAATTCTATATATTTTATTATAAAATACATATGTAAGTACACTAACAGTCTTTAAATCGTTGTTAGTCAAAATTTGATAAAATTGCATTCATAAGCGTTGAATAGCTTAAAACGCCTTTAATAAAACATTGTTAAGTATGTACTCGTATAAGCATTTTAAAGCTGGCTAGATCCAACTCAACTGAGTTTCAGAATAATGATATTGTCTCGCAGTTTTTTTAGTCCATTCTGCGTTGTATGGGAAGAATTTTATATTGCTAGTTACTAATTGGTGATTGTTGGACAACAGCACATAGTGACTTTCTCAAGAAAGATTTAACTCAATCGATTGTAAAAATAAAACCACACTATGCTATCCATTCATCATGAAGCTGCAGTAGATAAACATTTCACACTTTGAATAGACTTCCCAGACTTTACTCATACTTACTCGTGCTTAGCATACTTATGATTGTAAATACAAATACCAACAATGAAATAAATTACATTTAAAATACACATCCACACTAACATATGCATGTATGTTTGTGCGTGTGTGTGTATGTATGTCTGTATTTGAGATTATATTTTATCATCGTGTGATCTAATGTGTTGTGTTGATTGCCATCACAGATCTATTTGACGATTAAATGTTTCAAATGTGTCAATTTGTAGTACAAATGTAAATATTTAGCAAAATTCAATAATAATAAAATAATACGATTTAATAAAAACGTTACACAATTTCATTAGGATTCAGTTGAATTTTCCTTTTATTGGCTTTGATATTTTTTGTATTTGTATGTATGTATGTATGTTTATTTTCAATTCAATGTTTACATATGATTCTATGAATTTAATTAAATATTATATAGGATTTTATACGCACATGTAAATAAATATATGTATATAGGAAATTACTTTTGAGCTTAAATTCATTCAGTCATGTATCTCTTAGCTATTTGAGGAGCTTGAGAATATTCCTTGTCATAACATTTCTAAATTGACAGCATCCTTCCATCTAATGAATAAATATAGACGAACACAATGTAAACATACTTACATATAACAAACATCCATTGCTCATACGCGGTTTTGACTGTGATTAAAACTTATTGTGAGTTGGAAATCATGTCGAATGGTGTGTTGCAGGTCATTATGCATCATATAGTTTTTTTTCTCCTTCAATCCTAATCATCCTAATTCCGTTTATTTCAAATTGTTTACTTGTTGTACAGTTGTATATTTAGTATATGTCACTATTAATTATGCTTGTCACTTTACACACCATTCTACATTTACGATCTTGTAATCTTGTATTTATTTATTTGCTTGGGCAAGATATTGTTCTTGTTGTTGTTTTCTCACATGCAAAATATTGTTAATAATTTATGTTACCCAATAATACAAATACTATTATCAACAACGAAAACAATTACAGTAAAACATTATAATTAGGGTTATAACTAGGGTTTTTTTTCCCCGGACTTTTTCATTTCCCGGGACAGCGGGATTTTTTTTCCAATTTCCCGGGATCCCGGGATTTCCCGTTCAATATTAGAAAATAATAAAAACCATTAAAATGTTTTTCAAAAATTTTATTTTTTGTAATGAAAATAAATTAATCCATGAGATCATGCTTTTAAAAGCATAGACATAACAAAAACGTATATAATACGTTTATATTAACATAAAGGTACATAAGAAATAATAATAATTCAGTTCTTTCTTATCTGTAAATTAAAAGTAATAAGTAAAATATTTTAAAATAAATAATACAAAAAAATTAAATTGCTAATCTTGGTTTTGAAAATAAGTTTTTAAAACTGAAAAAGCATTTATAGATTCGTCGGAAAGTCTGTTTCGAATTTTATTTATAAAAAGTCCTGAGAGCGAAAAAATCCGTTCACTTTCAACAGAAGTTGGGCGTATTGTAAGAAGCGCATCAAATAAATTTTGTATGTTTTCGGTTTTTTTACCACAGCCTTCAAAAAATTTCAAGTCCTTTTTAATGGAATATGTTGAACATTGTTTAAATTTGGCCTTTACAATATCGTTAACGGTATTTATTGCACTATTTAAAACTTCTTCAAATGTTTTTTCAACTATGTCACACTCATCATCACTGCTTTCAATTTCTTCATCTATATTTGGATCTCCAAAAAAGACGATTGTAAAGACATTCTGCATAACAAATTATTGAAGTTTTGGAAGCGTACGAAAATAAATTTACCTCATCAACGTTGGTAAAAATATCAGGATTACTTAAAAATTTTATCAGTGTATACAGCCTTTTGTCTCTTCTTTCTTCAATTCTATTTTTTAGGGCTTCAAACATTTGTTGGCCAAGAGAAGTCCGTATTGATGAAATTTGCTGGCATAAAGTATTCGCTATAACATCAGCTTTTAATAAATTCATATTAAGACGACAAAGTGCTTCTACTGCAATTTTAATCGGTTTTAAAACATTTAACAAGTTATTTAAGATAAGTATGTTACTTTCAATCCATAACTCTCCAAGATCTAATTCAATTAAGCTCTTTTTTATACATGTTTTCAGAAGCAAACATTTTTCTAACATTGGAACCATGGAATTCCATCGAGTAACAATGTCTAGCTCAAGTGCTATTTCTTTATTTTGTTCAGCCTTTATGTACTTTTGTAAGACACAATTTTTTGTTGGACTTTTCTTAAAAATTTTTATTATGCTACGTGTTTGGTCCAATACTGTTTTAAAATTATTTATGAGAACTATACCTTCGCTATTCTCACCTTCGTCTTCAAAATCATCTTCATCCGTTGATTCCGAAAAAAATCAGAAGACGTATTTGTGTTTTTTTTTTTGTAGGAAACCTCTACCACTGCCAAATGAATACCATGGTTAAGACAAAATACTCCATCAACCGGACTTTCTCTTACAAATTTTTTCATCACGTGTGGACCATCGGTAATTGTTGACATAATATGCTTCTCGAAATTTATTTTAAATTCATTTAACCGAGTTTCCATTAAAATTCGAATTTCAGCAGCCCCACATTTTCCTGGTATATATACCATTCCTAAATTATAAAATGTATTTTCGTTTCCATGTAAACATACATTTAAATATCGTCTGTTTTTAATACTTGTCCATTCGTCCATTACAAGAGAGAATCTAGACTGTTCCTTTAGTTTCTTCTGAATGTTATTTATTATTTCATTTTTAACTATCGTATATTGTTGAACAACCAATTTTTGCACATCGTGCTCTGACTTTGGAAGTTTAAATCCTCTTATATTCATAGATTCTCTTATAAATTCACTTCTTGTTATGGCCCGAATTGACAACAGATCAATCGTAACAAGTTTTGACACTATTATACACAAATCTTCGTTTTTATTGGAGAATCTCTCTAAAGTGGTCTGCGTTTTTTTAATCTTCTCTGGTGGCACTTCTTATATTTCTTGCTTTTCTAATGGCTTGTTATGAATATTCTTCAAATGCCGTATGAGGCCACTTGTGCTTTTCCCTTTGCAAGAAATCAATTTGGAGCATAAGGCACAGGCTGCTGAATCAATGGATTTCTTATTGAAGTATTTCCACACGTAAGAGCTTTCCATCTAATAAAAAGGCAATAAATCATTAATATGTTTATAATAACACAAATTACGTTATAATTACCTTGCCGAAAAATATTTTTAGCAATTATATCTTAGAAAAACAACTTTTTAATGAAAAAGTAGTGAATGTCAAGTCACGATCAGGTGTTAATCTTACTAACAAAAAGAGTTACCATCAAAATATTATATATAAACCAACAAATATTTTTAGTGCAAAACAAAAAAAAATCTCGGGAAATTTTGCATGAAATCCCGGGATTACGGGAATAAAAAATGACCGGGATTCCCGGCAAACCCGTCCCGGGAATTCCCGGGACAAAAACTCTAGTTATAACCAATATTAGGTATATATACCAAAATAATTACGAGTAATTTGACTAATTTCAAGTAGTACGTAACTATGTAGTTTCGTGTTTATAGGTTTATTAATTTCAAAATACTTTGATGTATTGAAAAGAAACGCTAATTGCCTCTGTGTTTCTACTTAAGACAGTCTAAAATTTTCTAATAAGTTTCTTTGTGAATTCTAATTCATTCAGGTTCATTCTGTAGAAAGTTTAAAAAAGTACTTTTGGAATAAAGAAAAAACTAATTGCGTTTTCCTCCCCGAATTTTAGCTTATTCAGCATTCATGTTTCGAAAGAAATAATGCCATTATATCATTCAGTTCGTTATTTTAGTTAAAAAGAAAAGTATTATTAGAATTAGCAAAATGTACTATAACGACAACCTTGCGTTCTTATTTTATTTGGAATCATTTAAAGTTAATTGTATTTTTTTTACGTTGATTATTACAGAAAATTCAAAAAGTACCTCCATTGTGAATTGACACTCACACGTTCATAGTTTCATGCTACTAGATTTGTAGAAAATTCGATAGATACCATTATAATTATATTATTCATTGTTTAAAACCATTAAAAGGTTTAATGTACCATTAAGCAGACAAACAAACTTTAAGTTCATAAATTAAATAATTTTAATTTTAGAAAAAGTACCACTTTCCATGTACCTTTTGTACACTGTAAAACAATCTCTTATTAGAACTATTTGTTTTATTCGAAGAAAGGAAAAGTCGAATAATTTGTATATCCTAGTGTAGAGACATATTTTATGGAAAAAGTGCTAAGAATAGATAAACAAATTTACCTCTGCTAAGAGTAGTATGTACATACTAAATACATACAGTGGCTCACAGCTTATTTTATTCAGTGCATTTTTCCAAAGCTTCACTAAAATAAAACTAACAAAAAAACTTGTATAGCCCAACAAACAAAATAATGTATTACATTTTAATACCTTCAAACTTTTCACGTCACAGCTTATTTTATGCAGTTAATTTCTACTGTACCTATCGTTTTTCTCTTTCTACTGCCATATTTCCTTCCAATATTTTCTGCTGAATTGTGAGTCCGATTTTGTAACATCAAGTGTCAATTTAATATAGTTGAGTGCCAATTTAAATTAATGAGTCCGCTTACAACGCTAAAACAACGAGAATTGGTTTTAAGCCATTTTCAAAATGGCCACTCACAGAGAAAAATAGCAAAAATCGTTAACATTAAAGCTTCAACAGTCCAAAAAACATTCAGCGCTTTTTTATGAAAATGGGGTCTACAGCAAAAGAAGAAAGGCAGCAAACCAAACATTTGCACCAAAATAAGGGCAAATCCAAGCTGACCTGGCCAAACAATGTTGCGTTAAAACTGTTCGTCGTGTCTTGCGACAACATGATTTTAATGACAGAGTTGCACGCAAGAAACCGTTTATAAACCCGAAATAAACAGACTATGCAGGCTAAATTTCGCCAAAGAACATGTTTGCAATGAATCTGCATTTTGGCGTTCGGTCATCTTCGCCTATGAATCTAAGTTGAACATATTTGGTTCAGATGGCATGTTGTACGTTTGGCAGAAACTAAATACAGAACTCAACAAAGAAACTTGTTGGACAGCGGGTATTGTATAATATTTTCTGGTATCATATTAACAAATTAAATTGATACGTTAACGATAACAGACAATTTCTATACTTTTGGCTTATAACTAAATTATATTAAAGTTCTCTTTAGACGGTATGTATTTTGCAGTGCGCTTGTCAAATTTTGAACTGCAAAATGCTTACACGTCGTGTAAAAGCAAAACAAAAATGCTTCTGCATATGTCAGCCTGCATGTAAAATTTGCAATTAGAACATGTTCTATTTTCATCTGACAAAGCACTTGCAACCAGCTGTTTTGCAAGTCAATTATTTATGGCGCCAAGAACATAGTGTTTGTGTTTCAGCAAATTTATATTCAAAATTAATTGTATTAAACAAAACAATAAATTTGTATTAAAATATGTATTTATACATATTAATTTTTATTTAACTTAAATATAACAATTTTAGGCTCCACAATCTTACTTATTTATTTTTATTTTATAGAAGCTATTATTGTCATAATGCTGCAAGTTAAAATTATTTCATTTCTTAATCCATTTTTTCAAACTACATTTGCAATAACTAAAAACTCCCGCGAAAATAATCATAACAAAGAAGTTGTTCTGTTGTGTTCTATGATAGATTATGTCAGATGAAACTAAAAACCGACGTGTGACTTCAAAAAATTATAAACTGCCTGTATATTGCCAATTTTGACAGATATGCACAATTACATACATATGTATGTATGGTACAACTGACAAGTACACTGCAAAATACATATCGTCTAAAACCAGCATAAGCACTAGCTGCTTCGGCTATCGGCTCGTATACTTTATATTTAAGTATACATATTAAATATATATTACTTTCCCTCTTATTCATACAAACTTACAACAGGAACTTTGTTTTATAAACCTCTTATAAACCTGTGGGATAATTCTGGCAGTCGTGATCGAAATTGTTTTCGAATCGAAATTTATTTTGACAGTGCAAAATGTTCTAATGATGGTACTCGATACGAATCGAATCGATTCATTGCTTCAGTGTTGTAAAAAACTTAAACAAGTACGTATTACAACACTGAATAAAATAAAAGAAAATGTAAACAAAAAACATATGGTTGTGCAAAATATAACTCAAGTAAATTTTTTAATGAAATTATTTTATATTAAAAATGGATCCAACTATGTTTTTTTACTCATCGTCTTTTGATTCTGACGAGATTGAAAATATTAATGACATAAGGAAATAAATAAGAAACACAAGTATAAATAAGTACATACATAAGTATGTACATACATACATATGAATTAATGTATGTACATACATATGTGTTTTTCTAGACTCAAAATTTATTTTTGACCTAAAAGTAATAAAATTATTAATATTATGATATTATTTAAAGTAAGTAACAAATTTTTTACTAACATTTTCTTTTTTTCTTCTGTTTGCTAAAAAAACGATATTTCGAATACTTCTTTGCTTACGAGTAAAAACTCGCAAGGTTGCATTCGTTATCGAATGCCATCATTAGAAATTTCGATACATTTTACTCGCTATCGAATGAGAGAATCCCAAATGTTAAAAGAAATCGATCGTTCGAATAAAAATTTACTCGCATACGAATGCGAGCATTAGCCCCCTGTTGTAAGTTTTATCAATAAGGGCATTTTTTATATTTAAAGATATCATTGGAATTTTTTTTTACATACATACAAAATTTGTTTAATAATTAATTTTTTTTTTATTTTTATATAGAAGAAATATTTCTTCTCAAAACTCGAATTTTTTGTAATAATAGATCTGAAATACAATTAAAAAAAATTCAAGATACAATTGCTGAAATAAAAAATAAAAATTTCAGAAATTCAATTGGAAGTTTCTGAAATAAAATTAGAAACTTTAATGATACAAATGATTGATAAAAAATATTAGGTCCTATTCCGAAAATCATTCTAATGGATCTAAAGATAAAGCTAGTTACAACCAATTCTAAGAGCGTATATGTCTGTTAAGAGCGCATATATATTTTAACTAGGATTAAACACAGTTTATCATACATGGAATATAAGTACATGTAATGTTTTTTATAATCTCCTTCTGTCATTCGAAGGAGAATCTATGACAACAAAAAAATAAACTATAGTACATACATACATATAATTAAATTTATTCACATTTTATAAGTATGCTTTCAACAAATTTAGATATTAATGTTTATATGAAATATGTTATAAAAAAAATCTCAAAAAATCAACTTTCTGTTTCAACCCTTCAACCAAATCAGTTGCTATAATGTTTTAATGCCATAATCTGTCCAACCAACCAGATGGATAGAAAGATCCAACAATAAAACTGACTTACTAACCCAGATTTGTGTTTATAGCTCATGAAATCCTCAACTGATGGAATCAGAAACACTTTATATGTTGATTCGAGATTAAAAGAACAAACAAACAGAAAAACACCAAAGAAAATCAAAAAAAAAAATATAGAAAAAATGTTGTAAATAAATATATACTCGTACAAATGTAAACAAGTAAATGTTAGTAAAATATTTGTGGCAGTGATTTCGTTTTGAATAGATAAAAACTGATATTAAAATTTAGCACAACAAATGAGTGACATGAGAAGGAAAACGGGATTTAACATAAAAGAAAAGGGGCCACAACAAAAGCTACACAACAACAAGCAGTAGCAACCAGAGTCATTAAGAAAACATAAATACAATTAAACACACAACCAAGCATACCTTCACTCACTCACAGGACATTCAGAGACACAGGGAGATGATACAGAAACTTGCATTAACTATGAAGTAAGAAAGAAAAGCGCATTTAACCATGGATCCACTTTTTTTTACTGTTTGAGAATACATACATACAGATACATACACACATATTACTTGCAATTTGCAACACTATTTGTTGAAACAATATTTGTTTTGTTAACTCAAGTGTTGAGAACATGTTCTTTTTTTTACTGTATTCCACAGTTGTTTTTGTTATTTTGATTTTTTTTATGTATGTATGTATGTATTATGTGTGTATGTGTTGATGTATGTATGTATGGATGCTAAATCATTTTGGCATTTGTTGCTGCTTCTAGTGATGTTGTATTAAAAACAAACATGTATTTCGCTGTTGTTATTATGAGTGAATGTGTACAAAAGAGGAACAAATGGACAGACAGACATTAAGACAACCAGACATCATCGGTACACAACCAGTGAAATTCAACAATAGAACCACTACGAATAGAAAACATCATCAAGTTTTTACAGAAACAATTAAACCCGGAGGAGAACTAAGAAAGGACTTCACTGTTTAGCCCTTTTTAAAGCTTGTCTACATTTTCTAGAAAATTCAAGCAAATCCACAGATAGATATGTATATAAATTTAGCCGACAGTTAGATATATTTTTTATTAACAAATATAAAATTGTGTCTGCGCTTTTATTGGCCAGACACATATTTATTATATATTATTTACTATGCAAGCGATTAAACAAGATGTTAATCAAAATGGCAACGAGACTGATTGGACAACAAATAAATATGTAAAATTGACATGTTTGCAAATAAGGCCTTTAGTTGGGCCACTTTAGTTAATTTTTCCCTACAAACATAAGGACATTCTAGCATAGTAGTATGTATTTTTGTATTGTATATATATACAATGTGTTTGTATACTTGTATGTTTGCGATAAAAAAAAGCAAAAATGACACAATATGCACGAGTTATTTTTGTACGGAAACCATCATTCGAATATCCTTCAAGCTCAAGAGAAGAAACAACAGTATACAATAACAGAAGCACAAGTGGACAAATATTTAATACTCTTGGCTACAGTTCGTGCAACTTGCGTTCCAACTGATGATCAAAAGTCTTTTATTTAACGAAATGCTATTCAACCTTCTATAACAAGTACTTTCGGAATAAAAGTACAATAAAATCTTTACTTTTGAATTGAGGTTTATGTTGTTTCGACGGAACTGATTTTTATACAACACTTTCCAATTTCAGTGATGTTATTACACTCAAATTACAATGGTTTACAAGGTTTTATCATGATGTAGAACATCTACGGGTTTATTTTAGGCCATCTTATTTCAAAAAAAAAAAATTAACTAAAAAATCCAAACAATGGCCAATATTCTTTTCAATTGGTTCAATTACTGGAATTTATCAAAAACCGGTTTTGTTTTATTTCCTTCCCGGATTTTCTATTCAATTGGAGGTGTCATAAAATCAACCGAAAAAACATTCGAAGATATAAATACATTTTTGCATGATAATAAGAATAAGAAAACTGCATATAAAATTATATGCGCTATTTCTTTTAACATTCACTGTAAGTAACCATATGTCGTAGTATTTTACTGTAAATACCTACAACTATAACAGTTATAATAAAGAAGAAAATTCCAGAAATAACACACATAACTAGCAGACACCTGCGACGGCTGAGGCGAGCTGCCGTTAAATTTCAAAAGCTGCCGCAGTAGAAAATTATTTCAACTTAAGTTGGATTGAAAATAGCCGACGTTTTTGTATAAGTTTTTAGTACTTTAAATTAATTTTTTAAATTTTAGTTTTATTTGTAATAACTAATGCAATTTTTCATTGGCCGGCTAAACGCCGATTTCGAGCCGTCGCCAACATTTTTTGGAGTCTGTCAACTACGGCGTTAAATTTGGTCGACGTAGGCAAACCTGAAACAGAAGATGAATAAACAATCAGTGAAAGCTGAATACTAGATGCATACAACCAAGTTAGTACGAGTCAGGAAAATGTCAGTATTGTTAAAAGATGAAACGAGCCATGCAAATCCTTTTGTAATATGGACAAACATAAAAATACCAAAACACATCTGCACTCACACACACACACACACACACATAAACTTACACAGAGAGATACAGATTCAACCCCTGCAAATAACGCGACTAGTCCATACATGCATGTAAAGACTAGTCCAAAGAGGAGTAGGAGTACTTCAAAACTACTCCAAATATATGAAAAAAAGGTGGTCCATTTAACATTGCGATGTCCTAGGACTGGACCATATAACCCATCGGAGTAGTCCCAAAACTACTCCATGGAGTACTCTCGAGGGTTAGTTTTAAACAACAACAACAACTCAATATGCAATCGTGTTAACACGAAACCATGTCGTTTAACTACAAACTCTTGTTTAACTATGACATGGTCCATGACTGCATTACATTGGACCATGTTGTGAGTAGTCCATATCATCTAAAATGGATCACGTAGTCCAATATTATTTGCAGGGACACAACAGTACAGCAGACAACACAACATACAATGTAAACAACCACTGACCACATACGAATGAACTACAATATAAAAAAAAAGTACTGAAAACAGAATTGTACCCGTACAGCAAAAACAACAATAACAACATTAAAGAGAATAACATGAATCCAGTATGTTGCACCGACAATAACAACAAAAACAATTAAACCAGACAGTTGGAAAAATGATTTCTACAAAAGTAACTGGGCAAAAAACCAAACGAAAAATAAGTTCACTATACTCATACTTAGTAACGCTCTACTCGTATCTACCTACTACCATCGTTTACACATTAGGGTGGAGCCGAAAAGATTAACATTCAATTTGATTTCAAATGCGATTCCTAGATGCATTGTTTTTCACATCTCAGTCTTGTTCACATCTATGAGCTTTGCAAGCACCTTTTAACATATACTAAAATTACAAGCTTAATAATATATTTTGTGTCATAAAACCAGCTGAATAACAAACATTTTTTTCGAAATACCATCCAAAATGAAATCATTTGTGGTATTATAAGAGTCTTCCTAATGCTTATATACATTTAAATTTTAGAAAATTCTATTGCAGCGCACTTTAATACTGTTTATCTTTAAAGATAAAATTTTATTAAAACGGCTTAAGCTGCTCAAAATCACTTAACTTAAACAGTCTAATGTGGAGTGGATACTGCTGAGTAATATTCAAAAAAAAATAATTGTAACAGTTAATTATATCTGTGTATGTATTTAATTGTTAAATTACGAATACATTCAAAAGTTTAAATATGTATGTAATTTAAGCTGAAAAGATAACAATGTGCGCATATACAGTGAACAGCATTAGTCAAGGTACCCAATGTAATCTAAACAATTTCCTGAATTTTAGAGAAAAAAAAAATTATAAGAAAGTTTTTTTTAATGCCAAAAAATTCTAGGCACCCTGAAAAAACAAAATAATAAGTAAAATTAAATATTTGGATAAGATGTTAAAAAATGTACCTAATATTTGGTTGGATATCCTATCAGTCTAGGGATCTCATTTAGACCGTTTGGCATGGAATATACAAGTTTTTTCGTATAATCCGATAATATTTGCTGACATTCAGTCCTAAGAACGTTTTTGAGCTGGGTTTTGTTTGAAATTTTATGGTTGCGTATTCGTTTTTCTAAATGATCCCACAAGTTCTCTATCGGGTTCATATCAGGACTTTGAGGAGACCTGTATACATTTCTACAAGTGTACGAGTATACATATTTTTGACTAATTAAGA
The DNA here is from genome assembly GCA_916048285.2 of Bellardia pandia. Taxonomy (NCBI): domain Eukaryota; kingdom Metazoa; phylum Arthropoda; class Insecta; order Diptera; family Calliphoridae; genus Bellardia; species Bellardia pandia. Next base: position 71,056,438 of record OU696533.1, read on the forward strand.
CATTTTAAATTATTTTAGATTCCATTAAAAATATTTAAGATATCTAATCTTACGATATGCATTAAGAAAACACGATATACGAGTACATACTCGTATAGGCAAGCATTTCAAATATGTTAAAAATTTAAAAGTCGCTAGAAGAATTATGAAAATTTATGGAAAAATTTAATGGAAAAACGCAAGTGTAATAAAAATTTACTCAAATCAAATTTCATCCATTTGTTGTCCAGTTGTGAGATTTTAAATTCTTACTATTACAAACATTCATCAGAATATTGAAGCTCACACGTCATCAAATCTTCTACTAGTTCTTCTTTTAGATCCAATTCGCATTTGAGACTTCCTCTACTCTCCCATAGAAGGTCTGTTAATAAGGGTTCTTTTCTCCCTCTTATTGTTGTTGTTTTTAACTCGAAACACTTTTTAATTCAAATTCACACAGCTCTGAATTACAACGTTGCTTCTAAAACAATAACCATAAAATTACTCCCAATGCAATAAGTCGCAACCAAATACAACGAAAAATTCAACAATTCACAATATAAGTGAATATAAGACAATTTTGTCTTTGAGACACGGGTTATCTATAACGTGACCATACGTCCCATTTTGAACGGGACGATCTCGTTTTCAGCTACTTTATCCCGTTATCCCCGACAACAACTCGGGGACGCAAAAATGTCCCGTTTTTAGAAGTTCGAAAAAAGAAATACATAGTTGATTTGTTCAAAAATGTAAGAACAAATCTTCAAATGCGTCAAAGATAGTTTTTTTTTAATATATGTAGGTATGTATGAATGTACAAACATGCATATGTATGTATGTAAAAAGATCTAGAAAAATTGAATTGGGCAAATTTAACAGAATTACCACAGTGGGAAGATGTTCAAAAAGTTCTAGATATATTGATCGAAAAAGAACATATCGATGAATATTAACTCGTATCTAAATATGTAACATCGCAGAAAATTGATGAATCGAATCAACAAAATATGTCTACGGAAAATCCTTGGGTGAAAGTATTTAAAAATTTTAAAAGCAATTACCAAAATCATGCAAATTCAAATTATCGTTGAATATATTTTATGTTTGCGTGGAACAAATGCGCCAGTTGAATGTGTATTTTCTTTGATAAGCAAGTTGTGGACCGCAGATAATACTCAATTAAGGGTATCAGTGCTTAAGGCTAAGTTAATTGTTAAAGTTAATATTAAAAAATCCTGCCATCAGTTCCATACATATTTGAAATCGTCACCTAAAATTTTGAAACAAATGTGTACCTCTGAAAAATATAACAATGTATAAATAATTTTTTTGTAGTGTAACGTAAAATAAATAATGCCATTCACTACGTACAAATAAAATATTATTATATTATCTATGCATTATTATTTCATATAACCGAACCCATCAGAATTATTTAATGTCCCGTTTTCAGATAAAAAAAAATATGGTTACTTTAGTTATATATGAATATAGGCAATTTTCGGTACAAAAGAAAACAAACAAATTCTACTTCGGTTATTTTTTTGGGATCGGATTTTCTTCTCTAGAATAATTTAAAAATCTGCTTCTCTAAGTGCATTGAAGTTCTTTGGCCGGAATCGATAGTAAAGAATATTTGAATTATCTTCTTTTTTCGAGCGTAATGATTTTCTTCGTAGCGACTTGCCGAAAGCAAAAACAATGCACGTTATTTTTAATTTAAATTCAAGAAAATCGCTGTACTTTACAGAAGACCGATAATGTAAGAAATATGTATATAAATAGGTATTTATTATTGTTTTATTAAATATTGTAAATAATATTTAAAATTAAATAAGTCTTAATAATGAACGCGATAATTCACAACATTAAAATGTTAAAAAACGACTTTAAAGTTTTAAAAATGCATGACTTATATTTTAAAATCTTTCTGTAAATTAGCATTGTATAACGATGATTTTCATCTGTCAAAAAATAGTTGCGAAAATCTTCAAATATGTATATGTTGCAAAAACTATGGCTGTTTTTGTAGCAATTAATAAAATGTTTAAAGCATATTGTTTTGAAATAGTAATTTTCAATTGCTGATAGAGACATAAAGAAGACAAACTTCTAGTTTTGTTAAAAGAAAAGTAAGACGAAAAGAGTTGTTGCTATTTATAAAACAAACTTGCGAAACAATTTTACATTGCCGAGCACTGTTTGGACTTTGATATCAGTTGGCTGTACTAGAGTAGAAAGAAAGGGTTATAAATATCATGTATCAGATTTAAAGTTCTTCTGATACTGCTCGTTACATTGCAGACAGACAGTTTGAGAGCTGTCCTTTATATACATGACTGTTTCTTTTGTAGGTCCAAAGCTGAATTAAACACAATATTTTTTTTATCACAAAATTGTGACTAGTTGTAAAACTAATTACTGTAATAGAAATACATAACTAGCTCAGCTGATTTTGCATTTTGGTATTCCTTCAAATATTTTATGCAACCACTGGAACTCAATGTAATAAACTAAACCTTCTTACCTTCCCAAATATGTACCTTATGATGTACCTTTGTTTATTTAAATGAAATTTTTAAATACTTCATAAACAATAAAATAGCATTCTGACCGAAAAAGTCTCACTCACAAATATTTATGTAAGTTACAATTTATATATAAATGTTGTTAAAAAAAAAAGCCACAAAATTCACTAATATTTTCACAAACAGAAAATATTGCATTTGAAATAGTACAACAAATGTCTAACTAAATATAAGTACCTACTGGTTTTTGACAGTGGTCTAAGCAAACATGTCAGAAATAATATTCTCACTAAAACTAAACTCTCAAAAACACGCAAAATTCTAAAATTCTATTTCTATTGTATTAAGTAGGGTGTTGCAATAATTATTGGTTTGAAATATTAGAAAGTGTAACTGAGAATCTTGTAATCAGAATCTTAGATGAATTAACGCCTTGGAAACATTTAGATTTAGATTTATGAGAATACTCGTAAGTAGGTTAAAGTTTTCATAAATCTTAAGCTTCCGCAAAAGAAGAGGGCAAGTAATTCTTAGTGACTTTACAACATAAAAGCTGAAGAACCATATTTCATTTTGAGATAATTATCTCAAAGATAATTATCTCAAAGTGAAATCACGAGCCATAAAAAGTTGTCATTTTTGGAATCACCCTGTCAAGCACATTCACATATGTATGTACATGCGTATGTAAATGTGTAGTAAAATTACACATACTCGTAAACCTATCATAACTGGTCAGTTGTTGCAAGTAACGATGAGTTGCAAAAATAGCACTTACACACACATATGAACAAAGTTGCAGTCAACATGGTATACACGTGTGGTAAATATTTACTTCCATAGTAGTTATTTTAGCAGAGAATGCTTAATAATTTTATAAAAATAAACACTTACACGCAGCACACACACTTACAAACATACGGATATATACGAGTATAAAAATACCCAGCGGAAAGAAGAGGCCTTCCAAAAGGCCTTATTTTGCAGTCACAAGAACTTCCGGCCGCATTGCAAAATCGTTTCAATTTTACAGGGCGTGTCATTGGCAATCAAAGTCTTTCCTTCTCGCTACTGGTTAAATGCCTGACAAAAAGCCTACCTGAGAAGGGCATTTGTAAGGTCTATTAAGTAATGCCTCATAGAAAGCGTAATTAATAATTTCATTAACGAAAGTAAAAGTCTTACATAAAGACTGCTTCACCACAATCTGTCAAAAAGGCTAATTTTATAGACACTCTTTTTATTCGTTTTTATTACTCCTTTAACAAAATGGGCAAAATAATTTTTGTTGCTGTAGTGCCGATATACAGGAACAATTGTAAAACCATTCGAGTTTGCTATTGAAATCATGATTAGTTGACATTCTTTTGAAATGCAATTCTGAATGTGTATGAAATGCCTTCTTAGGCCGCGTTTTCACTGTTTTCACTATGTCATTTTTGTTGTCAAATTGTCCAAATTGTTGGCAATTGTATGAAAACGGGTTGTCATATGGTGTCATCTATGATCATGATCATGATTGCAAACATAGATGACGCAATATGACAACCCGTTTTCATACAATTGCCAACAATTTGGACAATTGACAACAAAAATGATATAGTGAAAACCAAGCATTAGAGACAGGCATAGTGGAATGAGTATCGAATCTTTTAGAATGTGTAAACGGGTCTTATATAAGGCCTACCAAGTTTTCCCGCTGAGTAGCTATAAATAGAAATATGTACTCACATTCAGCACAGATGGTGTGAGTACTAAATACACATTAATACATATGTCTGTGTGTGTATTTCGTTTGTGGTAAATATTTCCATGGATTTTCCATTTAATTTATAAAATTTTAGAAAATACTAACCAAGTATGCATGCATCTCTACACATACAAGCATTTGCATAGATATTTAGTTTGCTACAATTTTCATAAAATTATTATGTTCGAAAACCTCAAACATGTCTGTTGGGAAATTATTGGCGAAAACTATTAAAAAAATTCCAAAAAGGCATAAAATACAAAAGGCTCCACATTTACCAAAGTAACTATGATAAGAGTGTTGTGAAGTAATGGGGAAAGGACAAGAAGATTCATCATAAATTAGTTAAACTATAGACATACATACTTACATAGATTCATATGTACATACATATGTATAACTATGGTTAAAAAGTTCTTATTGGGAAAGAATTTATACGCGCTTATTTAATGACACATTCGTACAATGGCACAACGAACGCATGTATCTAGCCAACCAACCAACCAACCAGTCCGCCAACTAACCACTACTCTACTAAGCACCAACCAGCCATTACAACCAAGTTGCAAATACATAAAACTTGCACACTTTCACATAGACACATGTGTATGTGTGCATGCCTGGAGTAGTTTGTTAAAACCGCATTGCGTTTTATCTCCTTTTGGTTGTTGGAATGCTGTTATATCTCGTGTTGTTGTTGTGAGTTTTCTGCTGTCAGTAGGTGTGTTTGTTAGTTGAATCTCTGTAAAGTATGTCAGTCAATTAGTAGTCGGACAGTATTTTGTTTTTGCACTTCTTTTCGTCGTCCATTGTACTGACATCCTTTTTTTAACGATATGTTTTATTTTTGTTATGTCAGCTTTTAGTTTAAAACTACTTTTGGTTTAGAGAGCAAATGTTGCATTCGAGTCCAGCTGGTTTTTCATTCTTTGTGAATACGGCCAATTTTAATTAAGCAGGATTAATGCATACATGCACATCAAAATGGGAGTGGTGTATAATATTATCTTTCTCACATTGTAAATGCAAGTAGAAAATGCTGCCAAAAAAAGTATAAAATTTTAAATGTGTTCTCTTAGACGTAAAAAATATTTAAAGTAAATCTGTTGAATTGTTGAAATATTAGGAGCTCATATCTTGCTTCAATTTAATTAATTTTTTACAAAAAAAAGTATTTATTTAAAAATAAATCAATATTTTGTTGCTAATCCCTTGTTATTAATAACAGCTAAACATCTGCGAGGCATTGAGGTCTTTAAATTTGTACATACACTACTTAGAATAACTTCCCAAGCTTTCTTTGTTTCGGCAAAGAGATCACTAAAATTGTTTATTTTTCCAGAGCTTACTTTGGTTTTTATATCTTGCCATAACATTTCAATCGGCTGAGATCAGGATTGCATGACGGCCAATATAGAATGGTTATAAAAACTATTGCTTTACGAGATTAGCCGTATGCCTTGGATCGTTCTCTTGTTGAAATGTCCATGGCACTGGCATGTTCTCATCAGCATACGACATCATTGAAGCGCTTAGAATTATTACATACTGAAACTTATCTACTGTACTACCTTCATTGTACGGTAGTAAAATGCAAAAGCACATTATTTTCTTACGTAATAAAAATGAATAGGGTCTCTCCAGAAGGAAAAATTATGTTCACCCGCCAAAGTTAAAAGAATTTGATCCAAAATACACCCGCGCCACGTTGAAGCATAAATATAAATCTTCCGTTCCATAAATGAATAATTCTTCCTTCGCATTGCATACGATTTGGAAAAAAGTTTATGATTTCCTAGATTCTGTTTGTCTCACAATCATATTGTGGTTGTGCTTAACTACGTAATGAATCTAGCTCAAACATAATACGATTATTTTTAAACCTATTCGGTTGTGTGATCATATTATGGAGTACTTGTGATTATGTCATGATTATAAAGATAACAATTTTTAAATAGTTATCATAATTTAGTTGTAGTTAAACTCATGTCAACCATATAGCGACAATCATGTTATATGAATACCATATGAACCGAATTATCGCTGCAAAAAACAAGTTATACTGTGTTCAGATATGAAACTTAATTGAGACAATATTCGGTTAATTGACAATATTATTTTAAGTGTTCAGGCATACGCAATTTTCAGCTTACTCAATAATTATTTGACAGTTGGAAAACAATACAAAAAATACTCTATATGGTTGTTGTGTTTCTATGTAAAATCATTTGACAGTTGGAAAACAATACAAAAAATACTCTATATGGTCGTTGTGTTTCTACGTAAACAAACTTACCTTCACATTGATTTTTTAATGATTTCTTTTGTTGACATTTGCATTTTATACAATTATGTTCACTAAACACAGTTGTGAACAGTGTTGCATTCGAAATCTTACTCAATATTATAACAATTTCGTACTTATTGCGCAATAATTAATTGAGATTTTATATGGAATATTGAGCTCAATAATGGCGTTAATTGCGATTAACGCAATTAAGGGTCATATCATATTGATATAAAATGTAAAATATTTAACATAAAATCTAAATGGCGCCGATTTGTATTAGATTTTTAATTAACATTTTTTTAAATATTGCGTTTTTGAACCAAAACTGGAATCCTCTAATAAACTATGCAACAGTATCCGTTTGGGGTTTGCATTTAACAAATTAACAAATATATTTTTTTCACAATTTATTAATTAAATGAATCAATTTCCATCTGGCTATTGCAATTAAATGAATCATTTGTAATTAATATTATTATTTTATTACTTTGCAGTGATTTATTATTGTCCTTCTAAGTGTAACATTTAAATAGATCTTCAAAAAGTATTTTTAAAATCAATTCTGGGAAATACTTTAAAATGAAAACAATTCATAAGTACAAAGTCTTTGATCTCTGCGTGTTAAATACGTGTTAAAACTCAAGTTATTTAATGTCAATTGTGACCTTTCATGTGACCAACAATATTTTTGGCAGTAAACAGGTGATTTGCTGCGACTTTAGACCTGTTATTTCCCTGACAAACTTCTGTTAATTGTACTTAATTCTGAAAAAAAAATATATTTAAAATATTATTATGTTGTTTGTTTTTAAAACTTTTAATTAACGATAGACTTTAAATACAATGTTAACCTTTTTGCAAACACTTGACAAACCTTTTTATAAGGACATATAAAGTAATAAAAGAGTGACAACACAACCAATGTAATTAAAAGTGGAACACTGACCTTTAAAATCCGACAAGTTAAATGCATGTCATCAAAATATTTTGCAAACTATAAATTCTCTCATAAATGTGTGCATATGTACATACATATGCACCCGAACTAGCAAGAAATGTATGTATTAAATAATATGTATTAGTTTGGTTTAAGTGTCGTAACAACATTTGTTTAATTGGCATTTTGCCTAAAAATTTATTTGGCCAAATTTAAATTTAACTCCTGACCGTCTACAAAATTTTTCATTCAATATATTTTTCACAAAGTATGCGGGAGCTTAACAAATAAAGAGCATAAGCTGCTAAAGAGAATTCAGTGTGAAATTTGCAAGAGCATTTTTTTATATTAATTCACACACATGTTAGAGAAAGAATCACAACAGAAATGAAAAACATATGATACCAATACAAATGCAAAATGTATTGAAAAGAAAGTAAAAATCAAAACAAAATGGTAAAAGTGCAACTAAAGAAATAGTAACAAGGTGTGCTGCCAATAGACATGCGCAATTTTATCAGCCGTCTGTGAAATAAGCTTTTCGTAAATTCACTTGATTGGATTGTTTACATTTGCCAGGAGAATTAAGAATTGATATTCGGCCACTTCGTCACAGACCAAAAGCAACAATAATAAAAATAACATTTGCATTAACAACATATGTTTCGCAAATTTGTATTTATGGTCGTTGCCCTGCCACATGTACAAGTACATGTACATACATACATACTCGTATGTATGCTACTAAGAGTGATTTTTAAACTGTACCGCAATCAGTGTTGCCACGAAAAAAAATTTTTTGTAACCAACATTTATGAAAAAAATTACCAAATTTAAAAAAAAATAACCAAATTTAAATGCATGTACTATTTATTTATTTTTTGTAATTTTAACTATAATTTGTACTTTAAGGTACACAAACATAAAACAACGTATTTTACAACACAACTCCTAATACTAAAAAATAATTTTTTTAAAAAACTAAGCGTCATATTTTGCAAAAAGTAATGCAAAGAAACATAAGCTAATGCTACAATTTGTAAAATTTAAAATTCCAATACTTTACATTAAGTTTTGCAAGTTTAATTAATAATTTTTAATGTCTTAAACAAAAATAAAAAGTATATAATAAAAACAAAAAAATTTGCATTGGCAATAAAATAAGGAACTAGAAAGTTACTCTCTTAAATACTAAAAAACATGTAATTATATTACAATAAATATGGAGATCACTTTTACTTAAAATGTCACAGCTTGAGTTTTGAAATTTGTCTTTGGCAGACCAAACAAAATGGGCATTTTGTTGATTTTTGCACAATTCTTTTGCTTGCAATATATTACTAATTGTCTTAAAATCTAAATATTTTCAGTAAAAAAAAAAATAACCAAAACAGAAAAAATCTACACATGTACACTAAACACGTGCACAGTTCTATCTGTTAGTACCAGTTTCTCTTAGTTTGCTACTTCTGGTATGTATTGGTAAATATTTTCTTGTTTCTGGTATTGGTAAGTATTGTTATTGTAGAAAATACTTACTGTGTGAGTAGATAAAGAGAGAATGAGAGTAACATATTTATTTTTATTTGTTTTCATAAAACAGATATGAACAAATACTGATGTTAATAACATGGTTATTTGTGATACTCGGGCAAATTGCTGAAAAAGCTGAAAAAAGAACAAACATGCGGCATAGACCTGCTTTGTTGAATGTTGACTAACAACTGAATGTAATATTAGTATTTTTACGCTCTTGTTGTGAGTATTGTTTGCGATCGTGTTGTGTATATGTAAATAGCCGAAAATCTTCGTATTCTGAGCAATACTAGTGAGGACCAGCGTTGCCGTTTTTGGTTATTTCTAACCAAAATTGGTTATTTTTTTTCTCAATGTGTACATGTGTAGATTTTTTCTGTTTTGGTTATTTTTTTACTGAAAATATTTACTATGTGAATTTAAATTTTGGGATAAAATTTCAACATACAAAAATGGCCTAAACGAAAATTGTTTTAAAGCACTTTTAAATTTCGTACAAAATTTATTGACATTACCCCACAGTTCCGCTGCAGCTGAAAGAACATTTTCTCAGCTTAGTTTGATAAAAACAAAATTTAGGAATAATTTAGATTTTAAGACAATTAGTAATATATTGCAAGCAAAAGACTTGTGCAAAAATCAACAAAATGCCCATTTTGTATGGTCTGCCAAAGACAAATTTTAAAACTCAAGCTGTGACATTTTAAGTAAAAGTGATCTCCATATTTATTGTAATATAATTACATGTTTTTTAGTATTTAAGAGAGTAACTTTTAGTTCCCTATTTTATTGCCAATGAAAAATTTTTTGTTTTTATTATATACTTTTATTTTTGTTTAAGACATTAAAAATTAATAATTAAACTTGTAAAGTATTGGAATTTTAAATTTTACAAATTGTAGCATTAGCTTATGTTTCTTTGCATTACTTTTTGTAAAATATGACGCTTAGTTTTTTAAAAAAATTATTTTTTAGTATTAGGAGTTGTGTTGTAAAATACGTTGTTTTATGTTTTTTTTTTGTTACCTTAAAGTACAAATTATAGTTAAAATTACAAAAAATAAATAAATAGTACATGCATTTAAATTTGGTTATTTTTTTTTTAATTTGGTTATTTTTTTCATAAATGTTGGTTACAAAAAATTTTTTTTGTGGCAACACTGGTGAGGACCACTGTTTTACATTATTTCTTTTAAATATTTTCAACGATACACAATTAATATTTCTTACATTATGTTATCTTTCCTCAAAAATATCTCTCGTACAACAAATATTTTGCAAATAATTGTGGTATAACAGTTATTTTAGAATAAAAAAGAAATACAAATATATACTGGTACAAAATCAAAATTCAACTGTTATTGTTGGTATAAGTAATGTGTGTTACAAAAAAAAAACAAATACAATATTGTGTATTCTTTTTTGCTTTTTCATATCCATTTCAACAGATATGTATATGGTATATTTGTTTTGCAAATACTTTTGGGTATACTGTTGCACGTCTTTAATGTACACATTGAGAAAAAAAATAACCAATTTTGGTTAGAAATAACCAAAAACGGCAACGCTGACCGCAATGTGTTTCTATGACGTTGTCATTTACATGCAAATACACATTTAAAATTGTGCAAAAAAAATCACATATGAATCACATCACCTCACATCCAATTTGTTGGCAATAATTTTTATTATTTTTGTTTTTAATTTACACACAAACATATTTTCTGTATTAAATAACTTTCGAAAGCGCAATCGACCATGCAGTCCAAAAAGAAGAAGCATCTCGTACATCCGGTTTAATCGGTCTGATATCGCGTGTGGATTCTTCACGTTTGACATTATGATATCAATGTTGTCGTTGACGTTGTTGTTGCTGTGCATCCGTATAAATAAATAAAAATTATAATTTCACTTTTCTAGTTTTGAAATAATATCGTGCTAATGTGTATTTTTATTCTCTTATTGCAGTTTTTTTAGTGACAGCCATTTAATAGAGAACAACGGAAATTTGCTGCCAATATAGACCAACTAACGAGGTCAACAAACTGACTGCCTGCGTTTACACGCAAAGTCTGTTGCATTTTAATTCATAAACATTATTTTCTTTTTCTTTAAATTTTTGTTTTTAATTTACTAAATAAATTGCAAAATCATTAATTTTTTAACGTAATAAAGAAGCAAGACAACAGGTACAGTTTTGGATTTTCAACGATAAACTTTAAAGCTGAGGTCATTTTTACGAACATTAAGCGAAAATGGCTGAAGCTGAAGGAGGATCTGAGCAGGATGATGTTTCATTCTTGAGGACGGTAAGTGTTTTTAGTATAAAGTTTTGCATTTTATATTTGCGTATTTAAAAAAAAAATAAATTTAAACATACTCATACGTTGGGCAGGATGTATGTAAGTATAAAAACGAAGTGGTAAAATGGTTTGATTCATTGATTATTAAAAAGTCGGTTATAATAGACAAAATTATTTAATTTTTATTGGTTAACTTCACAGCTAACAATATTTTACAATTAACATTCTCTACTCTTATATACATACATATATTTAAAAGAGGGCTTTTGGGTTTGGTCTTACTGCATGTTGGCACCAAGAATACCCAATTATTTTCTGATAATGGTGCACAGTGAACTTATTTATGTATGTAGTTAAACAGAGAACATGGAATAAAAGTTTCTTAAAGTAACATTGAAACTCAACAAGAGGACGTTGAAAATCACAACTCTAGGTCTTATCAGCTGATTACACAACCCTGATTTACAGGGGATTACTGAAATGTCGTTACTTCTACATCAATAGGTTACATCAACACGCATTATAAATCGGTTATAATTTTTACAATGCCATTTATAAATATTAAACATTTTTTTGGAAATATAGAATCAAAAAGATTTATAAAATTTTTGGAATTTATTTGGCACCACTAGACACTGTGGTTCCGAAATTAAATTTTGTTGAACGTAATTAGTTCAAAGCGACTTTTAATAGTTTTAGAAACTTATTCTCGTAATTCTGCAGATAATCTGTAGAATATTAAGAAAATTTAATGTCAATTTATGAAAATTCGTATATACAGCTTTCTAACTATTTTTCTATAACAAGTTTCATCGAACAATTCTAAATAGGTTTGTTGATTAGAAATTTTAAATTAAAAGCATTTGTAGACCTTGAGAATGGTTTGCATGAAATCCAGTTGCATATACATTAGGCCGGGTCGATTTGTGGGGGAGGCAAAAAATACCTCTTAAACGAATTCTACTACCCCCCAACTGTTGACTTTTGACCCGTACAAACATTTAAAAAAAACACCATTTTGGCACTTTATTTTATTATTTTTTATTTATTTTATTTATTTTTAAATATTATTTTTTAAAAATAAATAAAATAATATTTTATAATAAAATTATTTTTTATTTATTTTATTTTATTTATTTTTATTATTTTATTTATTTTTCAAAAATAATATTAAAAAATAATATTTAAAAATAAATAAAATAAAGTGCCAAAATGGTGATTTTTTTAAATGTTTGTACGGGACAAAAGTCAACAGTTGGGGGGTAGTAGAATTCGTTTTAGAGGTATGGTTCCTTCGGCAAAGTTTCTTATTTTGATCCCTAGAATACGATTTTCACTGAGCCATGGGCGATTATTAAATCGACCCGCCCTAATATACATATACATATTTTAATTTTGATGTAAGAAACAAAGTCAAATGCTTTGCACAAAAATGATAATCCTTGAGTAATATTTAAGAATAGTTAAAAAAAAAACTAAAATAAATTTAATATTATAAAAATTAATTTCCGCTTGATAAATCGCTTCATACTTATTCTGCATACTTATTCCGATTCTGATTTTATTTAACTGCCTCCACAAGTATTCTTCTTGCGGTACTTGCTGGGGTGTTGTAATTTTTTGCCCGGTCATTGTCAATAAATCGACAATTTTTTTTGTTGGCAGTAACGATTGTGTGATTCCCTTAAACAAATGTAGACAGCTTCATATCAAATGGATACCAAGTGACATCTCTGTCAAACGTGGAATTAAAAACCAATTGAATTTATGTTAGTCAAAACATTTTTTGGTCAACTTTATTCATTTTACACAATAAAAGCTTAATCATATTAATACATACATAGTTATTTAAGTAAAATTTTATTAAAAAAAAACAATCAAAAACGTATACAAATTTAATTAATTTATTGTTAAATTAGTCGAATTTTCAAAATAATACAAACTGTCGCATCATCTCTTATCATTAAAAGAGATTAAGTTGTAACGTTAAATAGTGAAAAATTTACAATAATAAGACAAAAATCAATTTAGAAAACATAATGGACTTATGTACATAGAAAAGGTAAACCTCTGCGTGAAATAAATAAAATCGTTGGAAGACATTACTGTACAATAAAAACAATTACAGACAAGAACTCCAAACAAAAAGACCAAGTACGAGTAGAACAACTAAACCAAGCGCTTGAATTTAACAAAAAAATATAAACGAGCCTTTAATTTTTTGGAATAATATTCTTTACATGGGTGTGTAAGTCTGAAATATTTGGAGTCAAAAATATGGCGAACCAAGAACGAAGCCTTTAGTAATAAATGTAATGATCTGGGGTTGTATGGCGGCATCACGGGTCGGTAATCTTACATTTATAAAATCTACAATGAAAAATTAAGATTATCTCGACATTTAAAAAAACAATGTCGCCCCTAGTATAGATAAATTAGCACTAGTGCAGAACAGGATTTTCCAACAGAACAGTCTTCCTGTGTGATTGTGAAAGATTAGTTGCTCAATATTTGCTTAAAAAATTCAGATCATTGAAATATTTGGACAAAAGAATTAGTCAAAGATATATTTCTTGCAAGGATAACCTAAAGACAGTAATACAGGATGAATGGAACATCCTGTATATAACGTTTTATACAATATTGGGTGTTTACTTTATATTGACGCTCACAGTATATACAATTGTATTTGAAATTTACTAGGCCAACGTGTTATGATTTTAAAATTAAGTTAGGGGCACAACATTTTATAATTATTGAAGTGGTCAACCAAAGGTAGACACAGCCAACAACAAATTTATAACAATAATACGAAGGACACACATACATTGTAAACGTATGTAAATTTCGTTCCATCTCATATCATGTAAAAGAAATATTACATAAATTCTCGAATTCTATTTCTCAATAATGGTGAGTTCAATGATGTGTACAAGGAGTTCTTGGACAATAAACATTACTGATGACACCCTTGGCGGGGTAGAAAATGCATTCCAATTTGCCAAATGCCTCAATTGCTTTAAAATAGTATTCTTTGAATTACATTATTAATTGAAATTTCTCTAATGAAAATTTCTTAAAATTATCAAGCCGATGGTATAGAAATAAATTTTTTAACAAACGTTCCATTTTTGTTATACAAGTTTTGTAAAATAAAGAATTTAATTTAAATACACCAATACCACGCTTTGCGTCCTTTCGTTTTGCGTATTTTCGAAGTTGCGTAATAGTAATAATTTTAACTGTGCGTCCTTAGATTATCGAGGTTGCGTTGTTTTGGGTTCAAGTATTTAATTTTTTTTAATTTTTGCAAAATTTGTAACATTATTAGATGCTAAAACGATGACCCGTACAAGAATTGATTTGACGATTGAAATGGAGTCCAAGATTTTTATTTGGATTGAAAATCATTAAGTAAAATGGTATTTAGACAAAAGCAAAAAGCTTATTTGATGACATAAAAAGTAAAGCAACGATAATGCTAGTGGTAGTAATACAGACAATTGCTACAAAGAAATTTATTTTAAGTTGAAAAAAAAGCTGCTCACCAAACATTGAACCAATTTTTTGTGAAAGAAAGCTTGCAAGCTATCTTTAATCTTTACATAGTTTGCTATAAAAAATCTTAATTCACTTTGTGTCGTGTTTTTTTTTTGGAACGTAACCTCGACGCAAAGTGAGGTATTGGTGTATAAAAAATATTTCGTTATTTGTTACGTTTTACACAAGAAATATCATAAAGTTCCTTGACCTTAATAATACATTAGATAAAAATATTTAAATTTTTTTCAGACAATTCCTTTTATGAGGAATGTTTTACATCCAAATCATTCAAATAAATATTTTATCCACCAGAACTCACTTATCATTACTAAGTAAGGGAAAATTTGGTTATATCATTACTAAATTAGACTGCACATTAAAAAAATAAAATATTTCTTTTAGATGAAAGATTTTTATTTTTCTTAGTAGCAGATGCTGAAAAACAAATATAGTTCCAACAAATTTATATTAAATTTGTAAGTGCCGGCCTACTGTAAATACACAGTTCATACTCGTATGAAGAAGTATACATATGTGTATATACATATTTAATTTACATGGTAAATTAAACTCAAATAGACCAATTTTATTATATTTTGGCCAATAATAACAATAATAGAAATCAACTATTAAAACTACTTCACATAAATACATACAGCCTCGAACTTTTGCTACCAAAGTCTATTACTACAACAAAGTGAATACAATTCGTTCGAATATGTATCTAAAGTTTGAGTGGAGTGATTGTGCCTTTTGTTTTGTTTAGTTTGCATTTATATATGCGATTATTGTTGTTGTCGTGTCGTTGTTGCTATTGTGATTGTTGTTAGTGTTGTCGATACTCTCGTATAAATCGTTAATAATTGTATGTTTAATGAAGTGTTTTATATGATTGTATTCATATGCCATACCACGTATTCATGTTGCTGTGTGTATTCTGTATTTTGAGGCACAAAATGGATCTATCTGTTTAGGTCCTGCACCATTATACACATTTGGATTAAATTCTACGCATAATTAAATTTTTATTTGCGTTAAACTTAATTGATTTTATAATCGAAAGTTATAAGAGCCATATTGTTACGCTTTGAAAGGTTATATACAAATAATCGTTTCTTTAGTGGAGATTTTATTTTGTAATGTCCTCATCATTTTTAATAAGCCTAAAGCTTGTATGGAGACTATACATCTTTAAAGGTTTGATTTTCATTTAAACAATAATGTAAATACATAATTTATTTAATTTAGGTAATGTTTTTATTAAGTGCATAATTAAAATATGTATGTTATTTAAGCTTCAATTCTGAGTCGAAAGGATTCGAAATAAAATATGTAGAAGTTATATATTGTATATACATATGTATGTATGTATGCACACTTAACTTTTAATCAATATTAATATTATATTAAATTACTTTGTGCCCCTCTTCATGCGATGCCACTGGTTGTTTACTTAAAGTAAATCAAAAGACTTTAAAGAATGCTATTAATAAAACAAACATAAGCAATTCTATTAATAGAACAGAATAAGATATAATAAGATTTACGATATTATTGTTATAAAGACCGTTACAATTTAAGTAAACAACTCAAGGCATGTACAATCATGAGCAATTATCAAGAAGTAGAGCAATCAGATTTTGGCAGTCGAACAGTAAAGTTAACATAACAAAAATCAAAGATCATAATAAAAATTTGTAAATTAATAATAACACAGTACAGCACAAAAAAAATTACGGGGTCCGACGATTGATTGTTGTTAAAGAGATCAAAAAAAATATACGTGTGTCGGCGTTTTGAAAGATCACATCAGAATTTCATTTAAGAAGCGGTTAAAATGCCCAGCTCTGGCCTGTTCTTGCAGCATATCGGTATATAAAACTATGTTTTCTTTACGTCTGAGGTGTAGGGTATGTTCAGCATTTTTGTAGATTATGGTATGGCAAATATTTTTTTAGAACATATTAACCCTGTAACTCCCCCCTCATAACGGCATTTTTGGCTTTATTCTAAGAAATTGTAAAACACACCGAAAAAGGGGAAGGGCGGGGATGAAATGTTCTACAAAAATGTTGGCCATAAAATTTTACTATATATGTCAGAACACACCAAAACCCAAAACTTAACACAAACACTAAAAACCAATCAAATTCAAGATTGTCCATTAAAGGTTAATTTAATTATTGTTCACATATGTGGGTCATCCATCGGCGTAGCTAGGTCTTTTTCCTGGGGGGATCTTTTTGGAACACTTTTTAGTAAAAGCTATGGAAAATTGTTCAAATAAAAAAATGCAATAAAAGAATAAAAATTCTGGGGGTGGCTAAATTTTTTCTGGGGGGGGGCTTAGCCTCCCCCAGACCGGGCTTTCTACGCCGATGGGGTCATCCCATCTCTGGCGGGAAGGTTTGACACTCCAATACTGAATTTGATTGGTTTTTAGTGTTTGTGTTAAGTGGGATTATTGGATTAATCCTAATATTTATAGAATAGAATTTATTTTAAGTTTAAATAAATAATTTAAACTAATTAAAAAGTTGGTTTTATATAAAAACGTAATTAAGGATTAAAATAATCCAATAATTGTTAGAAGGCTTTATTCGGCTGCTAAAGAATTTTACAATTTAATGTACATAGCTTTAAATCAATATTAATTGCATTTAATTATTTTCGTTTAACGCTTTTAAGTTGTCTAGGAAAATTGTTAAACGATTTTAAATCGTTCATATGTAGGTTGTCTTATATTTTGTCTCATAACTTTTTGTAAACTAAACCGATATCAAACTCGTTAAGACAATAATATATATTTTCGAATAAATGTAATTAATTTTGTTGCTATACAGCGAGACACAATATATTAAGTATCAGATGTGCAATCTGAGATGAATGAGTAACATCAGGTTTAGGTTATATTAATGTATGTATAGATGTTTAAATTAAAATTAAAATCTAATTTATTCGAAGATATATTGTAATTTCATAAAATGTTTGTTGTGTAGAGTTCAACGTTGGTAAGTTCTATTGAAAATTGTATCATATAAAGTTTTTAAAAGACACAATAAATTGACATTCTCTGGAATACACATAATAACATACATACATATGTCTATAACTAGGTTTACGTACCCGGCGTTGGTCGGGGTTCTATTTTCTTTTATTCCCGAACACTGATCGTTTTACATGATCAGGGGTCCAATTGTGACCGCCGTGCAGTTTTTGAATTGCTTTAAGGGCTAAATGGTATCATCCAATTTAAATGAAGAACGCTGTTATCAAGCATTAGTAATAGTCTCTGTTTTTTTTTCACTATTTATAAGTAATAATGAATTTTTAATAAATACCAAGGTGGTCTCTTGCAATTTCTGTCCCTGAAAATTACATTTTCTGGAAAATTGACTGTTTGACATAATCGATTAAGATGCCGTCTTAATGCGGGATCTTTGTTGTGCAACAGTTTAAGGCTCTTCTTGTAATATGTGGAGGTGGTCTACCGCCCAAGCATGCCATTTTATATTGACGACATTAAAAACTTTATCATCAACTACATCATTATCATCACACTCAATATACGCTCACACAATGTACATACATATGTACATATGCCAGTTTGATGTTCCTATATTGTCATTAACCATTACCATTAATGACAAATACATATTAGCCTGGTACACTTAAAATACGTCATGATCTTTCTATTGCCAATGCGTAAAAATTTCAATAAAAATCCTTAAATTTAGCTCACAACAATTGGGATAATTCAAATTGATGATGTGAATGACGTTGTTGTTGTATGCCTTGTTGTTATTTACTGAATAACAATAGCATGTCAATGGTTGGTAAAACTAATCAATACGAATACACATATGTACATATGACTTGGTTTTGTATGTCGTTGATGTTGCTTTCGGTCAATGGGTCCCTAATAGGGACAATAAATGCAGAAAAACAAAACTTACAATCACTCACACACTTGGGCAATAACAAAATTTACAAAATGAAAATCATAAAACTACTATAAAACTCAACAAAAACTTAATAAAATGGTCGATTGGTTTGCAACACACAAATATTTACAAGCTCTTTTACATCTGTACAATACATACACAAACACACACATGCAAATAGTTAGTACATGCTTCTGTGTCATTATAATGGAAAACTTCAAAGCACGCACGCACGCACACATGCACCACACCGCACATACCCATCCACACGAGCACACAATATTTAGAATGAATTTATGTACACAGCCATACTTAGTCCGATTGCGAGGACTTTTCCTGAAATGATACAGGTGGTGATCAATACTCTAACAATGTTGCTGAGTAAGCCATATACGTACGTGAAGCGTTCACTCGCCATTAAATTTGCATATATGTATAATACAGTTAGATAGATGCCTATCTAAGTGCATACTGGTAGGATATTTGACTTGATATAATGTTATGTGGTGTACATAGCTTGGAAAGGTCATGTATTGATATGTGATCCGGCCTATAAAAAGGTGCCTTATGAGTCAAAAAAGAAATTGCGAGACACAGCTGGATTTTCAATAAAATTCTGTTTTTCTTTCATTTGTGCTCTTCTTTCTCTACATTTTTAGTACACTTCTAAGCAAGTTAGGGCTTTCTAGTTTTCACCACGTGAAAAAGCGTCTCAAAAACTAAACCAAAAAAAAAGTGGAAAAATTTTTTTTGAATCATAAGCCACCTTTTCATAGGCCAGCTCACATATATTTAAACAAAATTAAGATTTTTCGAGGTAATGATATTAATAATAAAAAAATAGTATTCTCTTAACATTTTAATACGTGTCCTTACATAATTAGTTCACCTTCAGAAGTAAAATATTCAGAAAATTGTGTCAGGACACGTTAGTTTACTGCAAAGCGTTCCTTTTCACAACTCTTGTAATCTGTTTTTTGTTTTTTTTTTCAAGGACCCAAAATAATTGTGATCAATATTTTCAGAGCTTAATAATTGTTCTTAATAATTTAATCTTAAAAACGTTGTTCATAATATTATTATACCCTACACCCACCTTAAAGTACGCCGACCGACACAGAATCATTTTCTGAGTCAATTTAATGATATTCGTCCGTCTGAGTTTCCATGTATAACTTGTGTGTGCAAACTGAAGTTCGCAATTTTGAAACTATTTCAATAACATTTGGTACATTATATTTCTTCGGACCAAGGACGATTGGTATTGAAATTGATTGTAATCGTTCCATTATATCATACATATACCATACAAATGTCCTCCAGAAATATTACTTTATCGATTAGAAATATCTGTTTATGTGGGTATCGAAACAATCCCTCGATTTTCTTCGTAATTTCATTTTATTGTGAACCATTTAATTTATAATGCTGATTTCATGATAACCGTTTTTTTAACTTTTCATTATTTTTTATTTATATTCGTTACCATAAATTTTTTTTTTAAAACATTAACATAACATTAACAACAGTAGAGGACGACTAGAGGACTATCAAAAATTAAACAAGTTTTAATGTATTGAAATTCCGTATAAATTAGAAAGTTTCATTCATTCGAAACGTTAAATTTAACTGTAAATAATAAATCATTTTTATACATTTCTATTTGTTTGACCTTTTTATTAATATTTTTAATAATTATTTAAGTTTTAAGTCTTATTATATTATACAATTTTTGAAAACTTAAAAAAACTTAAAAATATTAGAATCGAGATAGAATTCGACACAAATAAATTGTGTATAAACGAAAATTGCTCTAGCAAATATTGTGAGTTTCGATCCTTAATGGGCCCGAGTCCGAGTTTTAAGTTGATTGCTGACTACGTATTACAGTCGTTATAACTTGTATGAAAAACTGAAAGTACAAAGTGTCTAAAACTATGAAAGGAAATGGCATTGGTAAAATCCTGACTTAAACATTTTACGATAATTGGAACGCGGTCATATTTTTGATTATATCAAAAGAAACCTTAAAAACCGTCCTATTTTTAACTAAAATAAAAATGTACATACTTTTATCAAACGTGAATTATTAGAAATAATACAAGATTTATAATGAAGAATACACACATTGTAAACGTACGTAAATTTTGTTCTAAAGCCTCAGTTAGCCGACTGTAACGGAATATAGTGTAATGACGTAAAAATGTAAGGAAATTCTATTTCTTACAGATTCATACATTACGGTGTTGCGTTACTTTACATCTCCATAACCATTTACATTACTTTACACATAACAATATCCATCAGCTGTTTCTTACTGTTGCAGTTTCATTCCATTACAGTCGGCTAACTGAGGCTTAACTCACAATACGTAAAAAAGAAATACGACAATTCTCGGATTTTATTTCCCAAAAAACGGTGAGTTGAATAGATGATGTTTACAGATATATCGTGGACAATAAATATTGCTGATGACGACCTTGGCAGGATAGAAAATGCATTCCAATTGTTCCAGTACTTTACAATAGTATTCTTAAAAATTCCAACTATTAGCCTGAATAAAAAAAACTTTTCTCTTAAAATAGACATTTTTTTCACTTTTTAGGCCAAAATTTAAATTAACCTTAATAGTGCAAATTTTCAAATTTTGGCAGAAATCTAAAATAACGAAACAAATTTTATTATATGGCAACTTTCAAAAAATTATTCAAATTGGTCCAGCTGTTTGGCTGCAATTCATTTTGTACAATAAAACAATATTTGAAATTTCCTATGCGTATAGTTTGCGTAGAATTTTTAAAATGTTTATACAAATTTGTATGAACAACTAGCTTTAGTGTCGACCTGAAACTCTTTCCTTTTTGTTCAATACTTTAGTACTTAAACAAAGTGTTTAGAATCTCTTAAAGACTTTAAATTATTTATATTTAATTCCAAAAGGAATTCTATAAAAAATGTAATATTTTAATTAATATTGGCCGAAATAGGCCAGAGGTTGATTGCTCATTGATTGCACATTGTTCAGTCCGAAATCATTCACACACCCATTTTCACACATATGCGAAAGAAAACAATAGTATTTAAAGGGACAAATATTTGTTCAATTTTCATCTTTTGTTGTTATCGATGTTGGCGATTTTATTACTACATACTGGCATGATATTTAAAGCTGTTGCAATTGCCGTCGTTGTTGTTTTTATTGTCCCTCTCAATATGGCTGTTTGTTATTGGCCAATTAATTGGAAAAAGCTTAAGCATTTTGGCATGTTTTGAATTTTTAAAGCATGATTGTTGTGTGTGTTCGATGTTATTGTTGTTGTGTTTATAGTTGTTGTTGTTGTTGCCCTGAAAAAAAGTGGATAATTGCCAAAGGATAGACAAATTTGTATGTGATTCTGTTTGTGCTCCAGTATGTGGGTGAGTAAGTGAATGAGAGAGTCAGTGAGTGACTGAGACATGGGGGGTGAGTGTATTTGTTCTTGTATGTACATACACATGTGCATGTTTACATTCGTAGAACAACAGTCTGTAGGATTTGTTTGTATTTTTATTGAATACTAATGTTATTTGATGTTTAACGTGTTATTATTGTCTTTCTTCACCATCTACTGCTCCGCCTTAGCTCTTGACTGTAGCAAAGGTCCTGCAGGTCCTACCTTTTTAACATTTTTCTAGTTTCAAATGTTTGTGATTGTAATTCGAAATGTTAATACTGATATTTGTTGGATCATTAATTTTTATTTTTATTGACTATATGCTAAGATGCCTTTGATATTTTACTAACCTTACGATAACTTTATCCAAACACACAACCTGACACAAACACACACACATACAGAGAAAATCACAAGAAATATACTCAAATACATATGTATGGGTAGATAGATTTATAAGTATTTGTATACTTAGAAATAACTTCTTTATATATTTTTTATTTTTAGCATGTTTTTATGTAAATGCCTTGGTAATTTGACTTCCTTAAAGCAATATTCAACATTACCACCACGTATGCATAAACTTTTATTGTTTGTATGTGTGAAATTCTCTTCAGCTTAAGTGAGTTTAGAGTTTGTGTGTGTTACGAGTATCATTTATGTATGTATATGTACATAATGTCATTCACTCATTCGTTCATCTATTCATTCATTTGTTTGTTGTCTGTCGCTAATTGTATGCGTGCTCAACATTTATGATTGCCAATTGTTATCACCAACATCGCCGTCGTCGTCAATGCCAACATCATGTTGATCCTTTTTCCTTCTTGCTTTTATTGTGTTTGTTATAAACTTTTTCTGCTATTTAATTTCCTCATGTAAACAATATGTATATATATACACATACTCATATATTTACATAAATGTATGTGTATATATTAAGGTGGTTATTATTTTGCACTTTTTGAATTGCCGATATTTCCTAGGTATAATTATTCTTAAGTTATTAAATTTTGAAAATATTAATATTTTGACCTTAAATTTTAAATGTCAAACAAATTAAAATATCGCTTAAATTTTCAGCATTGGGTTTCTGGCATTAGGAGAACGAAAACACCAAATGTCCACTTTTTAAGAGCCACCCTATTATACACCCTGAAAAAAGTTTTTAAATAACCGAAAATTATGCTGATTTCATTAAATTAACAATGTTTTCAAAAGGCGCTTATAACTTTTATACCTAAATATATGTACTCGTATGTATAACTATACCCTACACCACCATAGTGGGGATGCTATATTGGATTTGTGCTGATGTTTTTAACGCCCAGAAATATTGGTCCAACACCCACCTTAAAGTATACCGATCGACTCAGAATCACTTTCTGAGTCGATTTAAATAAATTTAAATACACACATATACAAGTTCGTCTTATAAGAGGAGATTTCTCGTAACAACTGTCTCATAATATTTATTATAGTACTAAGACTAACACTGATTTGAAGCCTCCATGTGAGATTGTGCTGCCTGCGATTCAATTTGACGTTTTGATAATATTTAAATAATTACGTGGAGACGGCATGTAATGAATTCAAAGTATTGCCAGATTTATTTAAAGATTTAAAGTTGTACAATTTTTATATAACTTGTATATTAAATAATTTTGTAAAACAATTTTAAAGAAAATCTTTATTTGAATAAAACAAAAAATATAGATATTATAGATAGGTAGACTTAATCCCGTCCGTATTTTTGTGTCAAAGTCCTAATCATATTAGAGACACCCGTCCTCCGTGATGGAAGAGCATTTCCATTACTTTTTTAAATCCTCCTGCTCAGGGTGCTTTGACTAAGTACGTGAAGTCATTCAAGTTCAATAAAAGAGTGTGTTAATTTTAAATTGTTGTATAAAACAGTAATATCTAACAAATAACAAAATTATAAAAACAACATCAATTAGAATACGGTGGTATATAAACATTAAAAATATGGATTCGAATTAAATCGTTTAACTTTCGAAGTTGAAATTTTTAGATTAGAAAAGACAGATATGTCAAATTTAGTATTAAAATTCCTTGTGGTGGTAATAGTAACGGGCAATGTAACAAAATATATATAGGAACAACAGGGACAAAACTTAAAACTAGATTAGCAGGACATAGACATGACCAGAAATATGGAAATTATAATTCAACACAAAAAACAGCTTTATCAACCCATTGTAGAGATTTTAACCACTATCCAGATTTTGATAACACATCTATATTGAACACAGAAAATCATACAAAACGAAGATACATGTTAGAAATGTTACATATCAATAATGTACCATCAGAAAGAAGGATAAATTTTAAGAAAGACACAGAAAACTTCGCTCAAAATTACAGACACCTATTGAACAAAAATATAAATATTAACAATAGGAGAAATTAGCACAATTTATGTATTTAAAAAATGTTATAATTCCAAAATGTTAATATTCAAAATGTTACTATTTTTCTGTTATAATTATTTACTGTTCAATGTTATTATTGAAAATTTAAAATTATTTTTCTGTAAAACATGTTTTTAATTTTGTCAACCCCTTTCAAACTTACATCAAAAAATTTTTACACATAGAAAATTTGTTATAATATTAAATTAACTCCTGAAGAAGATTTCCAAAGGAAATCGAAATATTGAGATAATTATATATAAGAATTAAAAAATCTTTTATAAAAAAAAAAGTGATCTCAAGCTTAAAAAGTATTTAATAAAAATCATTAAAAAGGTCGAAGAATATAGAATAAAATTAGTTGAATTAGCAATCTAGAAAGTCCCATCTAAGAACCACACTATTGTATCAATATTAATATAAACATAGATACTGTGTGTACGTGAATGTATATGAAACGAAAGTATTACACAATTTGTTTTTATTTATACAATACCCAGCAAGCCATATGAGTCCGAAAAGAGTCTTTTCTGACACCTTTTTCGGAGCGTTAACGCTCTTTATGAGCCCAAAAAACAATCATAATTGCTCCGAAAACCTTCAGAAAAGAGGGTCATTACATTCGAAAATGGTCCGTCAGAAAGAGCTCTTAGATAGTGTCAGAAAAGAGTCTTTTATGAGGGTTTTTTTGGGCTCTTAAAGAGCTCTTAGATTATGCCAGAAAAGAGTCTTTTATGAGGTTTTTCTTGGGCTCTGTGTAATCTTGTTTTTATCATTCTTGTGTGGTATAGCTGTTTTTTTTTTGTTCAAAGCACAAATAGCAGGAGAACAACGCTTTGGTACACACATAATTAAGTGAAATTTCTGAGTCATACTGCGTGCCGACTCAGGACAGTAACAAGCAAATTTTTCTTTCGCTCCGAAAATGCTCTTTAGTTGGACTCTTTTCTGACTCCTTTTTTCGGAGCACTCCGAAAAAGCTCTTTTGTTGGACTCTTTTCTGACTCCTTTTTAGGAGCGCTCCTAAAATGGTATGCTGGGTATGTACTCGTACATGTATTTCTAAATAATAATTGCTGTACGTTAAAGATACTTGGAAGATAGAAACATAAGATGCTGCCAAAAAAGTTACATCTGATTCTCTATAAAATTTTGAAATATTTATAAACGTTTTCTTGAATGTTTAGTACTCGGTGAAAAGTTAGCAGTCTAGATCGGTGGTAGACGTACATATTGCCTATATTACATAGATTATCGGCATTAGCATGTACGAAATTCACAAAATTAAGCAATTGTGATGCAACAAGTCTAATACACTTTCGTTAAGATAAATTTGTAGGGGAATAAATATGCACGGCTAAGAGTAGAATCAAGGACTATAAATATATATAACAACTTTTCAAGAACATAAAAAAAAATTAAAAAAGTAAAACTTGCACAAATTTCAACAGAAAAAGTTTTAAAAACGCTTCTAACTATAAAGCATTTACAAATTGAAATAATTTTTTGTGCAAGAACTTGTTAGTGATTATGAGTAAATGTGTATATACGAGTACTATGTTGATAAAAAGAAATTTATAGTTCATTATTTATGCTGCCATAAAAATATTTATAGCTAAAATAATAAAAATCCATTAACATACTTTCAGCACTTAATTTTTTTGCATTCAGTTTGAGATACGTATTTATTCACTTTATCCCAACAAGCAAAGGTGTGAAAATTATGGTCTTACAGCAAATCTTAACATAATTTTGCAACAACAGATCTTGTTGTACTCAAAGCTCTTACTTTAAAATCATTCTCAAAGTTTAACTGATTCTCAGGATTTATTTTTAATAATTTACAATTTTAAATTCAAACCTGCATGTTTGCTGGTATACGAGTATACACACATACATATATAAACATATAAATATGTGTGTATGTATATGCATGAGTTTTTAAATAATAGTTATGTATTTAAACCTAAAATTATGCAATTGTTATTAGTATTTATATTTTTTATATTTTGGAGAGATTGTTAGTGAACTGTAAATTCTTTGATTGTGTGCATTTAAATTTAAATAAAACAATATATTAATATACAAAATGATTTGAATTTAGTAAAAGCCAAAAAAAAAACTTAATAATATTAATAATTGTTTTGTTCATAAATAGAACAAACATAATTGAACTTGAATGAATGCAGTGTCATTACAAATATTTGTTTAACATACTCGTATTTTAGGTTTCATTTTTTTGTGCTACAAAATACAATTAGTTTAATGTAGTTTATAATAGAAAGTATTTTTTAGATAAAACTAAACAAAAAAAATATTTGTGTAATTACATATTTATATTTATTGCATATTGTAAATTTGTATTCATAAAACATAATTCATAATTGAAATTCTAATGATTTAGATTATTTTACATTGTAGATGAATAGGAACAATTCGTCAAAGTCAGTGATCGGAAAAAGTAAAATACATCTGTATTTTCTCACTACTCCTTCGGTTCCAAAAATATGTACGAAAGAATCGTACAAAATGAAACAAGATTTCAGAAAATTATATGTGAGTCCACACTGTTAGAGCACAAAGTTAAATACAAATATGGAAAGAATTCAATGAATTTTACCTTGTAATAAAAAATTGTTCGAGCTCGAGCTCGAACAATTTTATTTCTTGAAAATTCTTAAAAAATTTAAAATAAATGTGTGCAAAATTTCATGAAGCTCCGCAACCTCCTTGGTTTATGGCCATTAAATACACTACACGGCCACAGTGTGCAGCGCCCTCCTTCGGTGGTATAGCAATTAAATGCCACCGAAGTAAAATAATTAAATAAGGGCTCTAAAATTAAGCTTTAACATTAATGCGCCTACTCACCATCAGAGGCGCAGCAAATCTGCACTAAAACCCCCTTTCCAAAGAAAGTAACGCATATATATATAGGCATATTATTTGCCTGACTGTTACTTCTCTTTTTTTAAAAAAAATATATAACGCGAATTATTTGCGTTGACTTTCAAAGTAATAATAATTTTTATAAGAGATTTATACGTATTTAAGTGTTTTTCAAAGTGGTATTTATATGGGTACTACGGTCAAATATGGACCGATCATCATCATATTAGGAGGAAGACATTTGTATAGAGGCTATGAGAGATCGTGGACCGATTCCTATCATATTCAATAGGACTTGTCCTTTTATAATAAAAATAAATTGTGCAAAATTGTGTGGTATTAGTTGCATTATATTTTGTAGGTAGTCTAAAAGTTTGATCTATAACTCGGCTCCTACTGGACCGATTTTGCCCTATTCAGTACCAAACATTTCGGCGGCTCAGAGAATGTTTGGTAAAAATTTCATTGTTCTATGACTTTTTTCGAAGCTCTCTGGTGCCAACAACAGACGGACGGACATGGCTAGATGATCTTAGAATCTTAGATCGATGTATTACAAACAGAGTAATAAATGTAATATACCCCACGATATTTTTGGTGGTGGATATTAAAATCGCCGGTTTCATTAACTCGAATTATATACGAACCGTGTCTCCAATAACAAGTCAACGAAAACTTAAATGTCTACTTCGAGCGATTTATTTTCGTTTCCTTTGTATTTTTTTGAGATCTAAGAGCATTAAATCAAATTTCATTTACTAGACTGAATAGCGCTTTATAATATATTAAATATGTGTTTAGAGTTTTAATATTTTTGAGGAAATTAAAATCCCCCTATCCTGAAAATCCAATACATGTAACATTTTCGAGATCAAAACGAATTCACATATTCTTTTCTTCTGTAAATCAAATCCACATGATGTATTCGTTTTAATTTTGCGTAAACAATTTTAATGTACAAAATCGTGCGATTACAAGAACTTTACTTATTCAATTATTCGGTTTACAAATTAATATTGTTAACTATACGAGTATATACATACTTCTTAATAAAAGAATAAAAAAATAAGAAAATATTTTTAACAGTTCTTCACTTTTTTATAAAGTTTTATGGAAATTTATTTAAAACTTGATATGCATGTATTAAGTACACATACATACATTTATTTTATACAAACTTAACATAAAATACATACGCGTACATAATATTTTTATAAATATTAAATTTAATAAAAATGCATATTCAAATAAATATTTTATTTCACAATGGTAATAATCACAATCATGCATATTGGAAAAGTGTTTCTACCATTTATTCCCATTCATTACATATTTAAGCATCCGTCCATAGGTACAGTACAACACAAAATGTTTTACAAAACACAACAACTTACATTGATAGTCATGGTGACAGCTGCAATAAAACGCAATTTCTTAAATTATGAAAATATTGAACATACATACATATATCTGCATAGAAAAGAGTTTACGAGACAAAGTATAAAGACATTAAGAATGTGTTAATATTTTTAATTTACCTGAAATGCTTATCCCTTTATAATGTAATATGTAATGCAATATAGTCATTAAACAAATATTTAACATATTTGGGAGTAATAAAGGACATGTATTGTAGTTTTTACACTATCTCTTCATTTATAAATTATTACTTATAATGAATTATCAAACTAAAACTAAAAAATCGGTGCAGATTTAGATATATATTCATACATAAATATTAAACAGATAAGCATTATACTATACATATATTAATAAAAGCAATACACATTCTTAATGTGATTATTATTTTACTCGTAAACACTCATGTCCTCCACATTAATAAATCAAATTCAAATTATTTTCAAGATCTGCTTCGATTGCTGTCTCTCTTCTATGCAGGTTTTTGTATGCTGCAGAACAAAATCGAAATAAATGAACCTGTAAATCAATTCAATATGTTTTGATATGGAGTGTCGAAATAAATACTACATAAATAAATACAACCATAAGACCATTCGAATGTACTATATATAAAATGGTGAGAACCTATGTACTTCTGTTCATGTACATATATGAACGTTAGACATGCCCTAAAAAAGATAAATTAGCTTTGAATATGTCTCATTCTTAAGACTAGCTGCAAAATTCGATAACTAAAACCCGTGCCGGGAATCTGCTAAACAGATAATAAATTAAGATTAAATTCTAAATATTGTTTAAATAGCTTAATTTTAAAATATGAGAAGTCGATATACTCGTATGTTTCATTGTTTACATAATTTTATAACATTTCCATTTGTACTTAAATTTTACGTCTTTCATTTCAAATACTAAAAAAACAAAATAAGACCCATTCAAAGCAAATATATTTTTTAAGGACCGGTCTATTGTACAAACATATACAATATAACATTTTATAATATTTGGTAGTATAAATAACATATTGTAGTATAAATAAATGCCAGTGGCATTTATATTTGCAACAATATAATACGAATATGTATGGATAGCCTATTGTATGGAATTTTTTTTTGGGATCGTACAGGTCGGAATATTGCATCACTATAATAAAATAACTACACTAACATGTTTTTCTAATTGTAAAATATAAACGAAAAGAAAGCTTTAGCAGACGAATATTAAGAATTATTCATTCGTGTCTCAAAGTCAAATGTCCATAAACAATGAAATTCCTAAAACTCTCTACGCAGAACACTTTTTAAACCTTTTCCACCTACCCGGGTATAAGTTAGAAACTATTGAAGTGCCCGTATTCTAATCAAATCCTGTAATATTATTTTTAAGACATATATTTTTCAACATTATATTTCATAAATCGTCAAGATCTTTTTCATAGATCTTGATGTCAGACATTTTGATCCGAATCTTATATTATGGGGCGAACTTTATAAAAAATTGTACCGTAATTTCTATTTATTTTAGGTCTGTTTTAGTTGAACTTCATCTCAATAACGACATTTATAAGAATTTTCTGCATATATCGGCTATAATCAAGAATTTCAAAACTGCACCTTGCTTATATTTTTGCAGCGTGTAACACAAAGCGATTTACTTTAACAGCCAATCAATTTAGTACCACAAAGCCCTAGGAAACTGATTTTGGCTTTTTGAAACATCAAAATTGTCATGTCCTTATACCCGTAAGTTGAGGTTGTATGGGTAAATAAGATTCGGCAGAGGCGATTATAAACTCTTACTTGTTTAAACTAAAATGAGTAAATTTTATGTTGAGATTTAACTTTTTGTTTAATTTTCTACTCTTAACATTCATACAACATTCGACAACTATTGTAAATTCAGACGAGTGGAACAATCTCTTTGCAATAAAATTTTATTTTGCATATTCTTGCTATAAAAACGTGGACAAAAAACTGAATTAAACTTAACGAATTTATCGAGCTCTTTGCCTTAACCACAATTATTTTGAAAGGAATATTCTACAGGTAATATCAAGATTTTACAGCGAAAAAATATGTTATAATTGAATTATAATTCAACAATATAATTTATAATTTGTTTACATAATTTGTCTGATACTTGGACATCATTATGATATTATAGCAAAACCATTTTTAGCTCGTGTGCACGTTGCGTTTTTCTTTTTATACCTTCCAGCACCACAAGTGGTGAATGGGGGTTAATATTTATTTGAGATTCAACAAAGTATATATTCTAAGTCGATTGAGCTATGTCCGTCTGTCTGTGTAAAACACTCTCACGTCCAAAATACACAATTTAAATTAACAAAATTTCCAAAAAATATTTTTTATTTTGTAGGTAACTTTTGTACTCAAAATCCGCAAAATAAGTAACACTTATAAATACTTTTTTTAATTTTTTTTAGATATTAAAAAAAATTCGGGTCAAAAAATATTATTTTCGGATTTAGCCTATAGTCGGTCCATATTTTATAATCATGATATATATCGTTGGAAAGGTATTTTTACCTTTAATTTAATGTGTTACAAATTATCAGAAACCCAGTAGTTCTCGAGATATAGGCCTATAATATTTTCAACTTTAAGGGTCCGCCCCCTTTAAAATAGGCGTGACCACCAACAAATTTTTTTTTCTGTCATCTCCTCTAAAAGCCTTATTTGATGAAATTTTTCTTTTTTTTTTTGAGCAAAGTCACTAAAACCGACTTGTTTCGATATTTCTCATAGCCCCCATACAAATATCTTCGCGAAATATGGCTCAATGTGACATAAATGCATTATCAATACAAAATTCAGCAAAAATAAATTTCATGCAAAAATAAATCACAAAACAAAATTTTATTTAGTTTGGTCCATGTTTGACCATAGATCCCATATAAAGTTCACTTTCAAAATTCACTTAAATAATTATACAACTGGTAAAAATATTGTTGCCAGGTTCAAATTTGACATAAATAATCCGTATAGGTAAATAAATTATTGTACTAAATCTTATTGTGGTCGGCCCATAATTCGTCATAACTCCCAAATAAGAGCCACATCCGAAAAAGTCATTAATCTTTATATATATCATATAAAAATTGGTACCGGCTCAAATCTTTATATAGATCATTTACTTACATACTCTTATACACAAAAATCATTCCATATTTGACCGTATTCCCCACACAAAGCCAATACTCCTAAATCTCTTATAAATAGCTAACGTTAATTTAAAATAAATTATTATGGTCGTAAAATTGTCTTTCAAACAATATATAAAATAATAATAAAACTTATGCTAAGACTGAATAGAAAACACAGAATAAGAATATTCTAGTCCTAGTTTTTGTATTTCTTATTACATTTAGGTGGAGGGTATTTAAGATTCGGCACAGCCGAACTCTAACTTGTTATTGATTAGAATTATAGTTTTGTTTTCCATTTAATAAAACTTTTTTTCTATTAGTCATTGATATGTTGTTGCATATGATATGTGATGTGACTCTCAGTTCTTTAAAATGTCACTTTTCATATTAAAGTATCTTATTTAGTATAAGTTATAATTTTAAGTTGCAAATGCTTTGTCGAACAAAATATATCGCTTTTACTGAGAAAAGGCTTATAAAATCAACAAAAAATTGTTCCCAAATAGTTATAGTCATTTATCGGCACATGAGTTTCGTACAAATGAATGAATATTTATTGACAAAAATAATCGAAATGCACATTTGCAGGTATTTATATGTATACAAGGATGTTTTTCTTGTGAAAGTAATGTATGAATGTCTGAATATTTAAATTTTAACTTACAGCTACGTATAAAAAATAAGAAATGTAAGAAATACGAATAAATATGAGCTACATACACCAACGGTAAAATGTATTATAGAAATTGCTAATTAAAATGCGC
This sequence comes from Bellardia pandia, assembly GCA_916048285.2. Classification (NCBI taxonomy): domain Eukaryota; kingdom Metazoa; phylum Arthropoda; class Insecta; order Diptera; family Calliphoridae; genus Bellardia; species Bellardia pandia. Next base: position 71,089,364 of record OU696533.1, read on the forward strand.
AAAGAAAATTGTTGCAGCTAAAATTAAAATTAAACTTTTTTGCTGGGAAATGTAACTTCTGTACTACCGTAGTTTCTTTCCTTCCATTTGTTCAGTTTGTATTTTTAAGCTTTCTTTTATCAATACATTATTCAAACGACAAAAGCGTCTTTAGGCAATTTTTGCAAACAAATATGTAATATAAAAAAGCCTTAAATTTTTATGATGCATCCTTCACTCCATATTTTTTTATTATTCAATATTATTAACACTCAAACTCTCCGCAGCAGACTCAGACACACTAACTCACACATGTTTGTATGATTATTGTGGGTCCTTTTCTTTCTCGCAAAATTTTATGTGCGAAGCCATCGTTACGAAGCATTTTTTCTTACGTCTCAAATATTAAAAATATGTATTTTAGGTATTCATTTCTTGTACTATAATTTTATGTTTATGTTGTTGTTCTTTGTATTTCTATTGTTGGATTTAATTTCGTTTATAGTTAAAATTTATTGATTCCAATATTTAGTTATTGCAAAAATGTCATGGCTATTGAATTTTAATAAATGAGTTTATATTAAATGCATTAATTATAATCTAATTAATTTTAACATACATACATACACATGTATGTATGGTTGTATGTTATGGTTTCTATTTCATTCTGTCCAGTTAAAAATTTTACATCTCGCATTACTTGTTTCGCATCTGCTTAAATAAAAAAGTGAGCAGATAATAACATTAAAGGCAAAGGTCATTCGCTTACAGATAGAGACACAATTAATTTGTAACTAATAGTCTTTCTAAAGCGGTTCTTCATTTGTACAATATTCAAAAATTAAATCACCTTATACTGTGTTCAGATATGAAACTTAATTGAGTCAATATTTGTTTAATTGACAATATTATTTTAAGTGTTCAGACATACGCAATTTTCAGCTTACTCAATAATCATTTGACAGTTGGAAAACAATACAAAAAATACTCTATATGGTTGTTGTGTTTCTACGTAAAGTACGTCGTAAACAAAATTACCTTCACATTGATTTTGTTTAATGATTTCTTTTGTTGACATTTGCATTTTATACAATTTTGTTCACTAAACACAGTTGTGAACAGTGTTGCATTCGAAATCTTACTCAATATTATAACAATTTCGTACTTATTGCGCAATAATTAGTTGAGATTTTATATGGAATATTGAGCTCAATAATGGCGTTAATTGAGATTAACGGAATTAAGGGTCATATCTGAACACGCTCTTAAAATAGATTTGCATTAACAAAAATGTAATCATTTAAAAGTTGCATTCATGGTGTAACTGTACAAGGTGAGTGCAGTAGCACAGCTGACTGACTTTGTTTACAATTAACTTATGTCAAAAGTAATATTTTTTCAAGTTTTTTTTTGACAGTGGTACATTATTTTACACAAACAAAATGCCTGTTGTTTCTGTATTGCGTTGTATTAGTTGGCGATTATCACTCACCTTGTATAGTTACACCATGGTTGAATTGAATTAATTTTGAATTTCATAAACAATTACTTAAATATCAGACTAAATGCCAGCCACTACCAAGTTAATTAAGATAATCATCTCTCTGAATTGGAATTTCTTTTATTGATTTGAATAGATTTTAATGTTTTTTTTTTTTTTTTTTTGACATGCATTTTTAACTGAGCTGGAAATTGCATTTCCTAGTGTCAAACATATCATATTTTACGATATGATTTACTTTTAACAAAACGTATGTTTCATGATTTTCAAATTTTAACAACGGAAAATGCTATTGCGTAAAGTTTGGTTCCATTAGTTAGAGTTTCTAATTTGTCGCACTTTTTCATACGACGAAATGTATTCTACGAATACATTTATTTTGTTGGTTTAGTTTTTAAATATCAATGTGGTATGGTGTCAAAATTAACTCACGTATTTCGATGCAGTAAATTATCAAAGAAACCAACTATAAATAATCATATAACCGAAATAAACGACCAATTTTATGAATTTTTCCAAAATTTTAGTTAAATATCGTTGATATACTCGTACATATATTTAGTAATCTTTTGAGATCTTATTTAAAGGTATGGAGGATATGCGTTTGTGATGCCTTCTCAGAGTCAAGAATGATAAAATAAAGATTACGCCAACGCGCGTAAATTTTAAAATGTTCTGCGCATTTAGGCCCTATGACGTCACACATTCTGTGTTTCTATTGGATAATTTTTTCTCACTTGTTTTTTTTTTTTACTCATGTTTTGCTTGTATTTGCTCACTGCACTCTTCATGTTTATATTTTTTGTTGTTTTTTTTTTTTGTTTGTTTTTCTTTTTTAAACAGATTTTATTTTAGAGATTTCAATTGCAAGGTTGCCAACTATCACATAAAACATAAATTTTTCTCAAGAAATTTTAATTCTAACACATGAAACATTCTTGGTAACCCTTAGAATGGCCCTTCTACGTCAAATAACGGGAAATCATGCGCATGGCGTAATCTTTATTTTATCATTCTTGATCAGAGTCACTCGATTTAACAATATTCGTCATCTGGCGCAAAGTATAGATCGCAATTATAAAGATATTTCGATAACATTTGTCATTAAGGATGTATATTGAAACTGTTTGAAATCTGATTATTTTATTGCCTCATAAATGTCTTTCGAAATAGGACAGGATTGTCAGAAATGTTTGATTTATATACATATGTTCGGGTTATAGAATAAAATTTTTATACAAAATTTGTTTGCTTCCCATTAAAAATTTTTAATGAAAATATAATATATTATCTGTCGTATTTATATAAAGTAGACTTGAAGTATGCTTTTAGAGAAAATTTTCATATAAAATTTTCTTAAAGTACATTTGACTCTACTTTAATTTTTTATAAATTCGGCAGTATGTATATAATGAATTCTAAAAGGAATACAATTTTTTCAATGGAACTTGCAAATTTTACCATATTTTATGAACACATTAACTTTGTTCACCAACATTTCGGAGATTTACAAATTTTATTCGAGATTAAAACCCAAAGTTAAATTGTTTGTGATGTTTTTAGATAAAGTCACATACTTTTCGATTTGTTTATAATGGGATTGTTTGCTTGTAGAAACCCTACTAAAATATAGTTCTACCCAAGGGCAACTATACAGTAGAGAAACAAATACATATTTAATTTTCTAAATTTTATGTTTGAAATCAAATCAATCTGTTTTTAAAATTAAATGTTTATATAAAAATAAACTAATAATAATGTGTATGTCAGGTATCAAACACACTGAGATAAATATCCAAATTTACAAATCATATGCTATTGTACCTATAGAAACTTTATGCACAATGCACAAAAAAAAAACAAAAGAATACAAAATCACAAATATGCATGTGTGTTAGATTTAATTATTAATTTTTTGTGGCTGGTTTCTGTAATACTCATATGTGTATTTAATGCTTCAGTTGCAATTTAGTAGCCTGACTAAATATAATTACTAAACTTTCATTTTAAAAGAGATGCACACAAACAAACACTAACACTAGGGATGCCATCCGAGATTTGTTTTAAAACATCCCGGGATTTGCTACAAAGTCATCAAAAAACTTGAATGCACCCATTTGATTTGGAAATGCCTATATAAAAAGCTTTAATTGATTTAACCCTACTTTGCATGATTTTTTCTTTATTGGTGAAATACATCAAGGTGAGAGAATTCATGTTCTAAATTTAAAGAAAAATGGTTAAAAAAATCTTCGAAAAGCAATATTATGGAGATTTCCTACATCATGGAATGTTATATCATTAGCTTATTACTAAACAGAAATAAAAGAGGCCATTCAATGTTATGATGAAAATGTCCAGCATTATGCAAAGAAGGGTTCAAACAAATAGTTGTCATTTTAAATCCAGTTAAAATAACAGACAAAGTTCTTTGTCGCAGTGCTACTAATGTTGGCATTTTATTTATACTCAAAGAAATATCAAAAAGTAATCTGGTGAAATCTCTCCTTAAAAGAACCCAAAAAGAGGGATGTTTACTCAAAAAAAAACCCAAAATTGAAGAGTGAATTTGATAATGAGATAGACATGTTTGTTATTAGAAATGAATTAAAAACGTTGATTGCGAAATTTAAATATGTAAAAGCACCCCACAACACCTAATAATGTCTGCTGCAATATGGAATAAAATATTGGATAAGAATTATTTGTTTTGGAGGGTGAGAAAGGATTGTTTATGCAATCAGAGTAAAAGAATTTGCAACAATTTTGTCTAGAAACGATGTAAACGATGTTTTTCGTCAGCTTCGTATATTAGTAACAAAATTAAATCAAGATTCTTTTTACTATAGATACCTCAATATTTTTAATATTCAGTTACTTTTATATTAATATAGAAATCATGGTGTAATTATACAAGGGTGAGTGCAAATCAGCAACAAATAAAATACACAAACAACAGGCATTTTGTTTGTGTAAAATAATGTACCACTGTCAAAAACACTTGCAAACATATTACTTTTGACATAAGCAAATTGTAAACAAAGTCACTCAGCTGTGCTACTGCACCATTATAGAAATTAAAGGCTAAATGACAATATAATATTATTATGTTTTTTATTTATTAATAGTTTATAAACATTTAATCAATTTAAAACATATTAATATTTAACATAAGTAATTTTTTTTAAATAAATTGTTATTATCTATAAAAAAAATTTGTTTTAATAGGAAACAAAAATCCCGAAAATCCCGATCACATATCATTTATAAAGTCCCGAATTCCGAGATTTGAAAATCCAGTCTTGTTTGGCATCCCTAACTGACACACATGAATAAATTAGAAAAATATTTTCAATCCAATATTTATTATTTAATTACAGTTTTTATTAAATAATATTTTATTAATAAATATTGACATATTATGTTTTCATAACACAACACAACACAACAACAATAAAAAAAAAACATGGCACATACATATACGAAAGCACATAAACACACATACTATGTATATGTATGTATGTATGTATAATCGTATAAACAAATACAGACTTATCCCAATAACCATTTTGGCTGGAATTCAAGTGAAATTACATTTGAAATCCAGTAACAATTTCCAATTTCCAGTGCTGAATTACAGTTGAAACACAGTTGAAATCAATAGCGAATTCAGCAAAATTAACCATTGAATTACAGTCGAACAAAACAGTACATTTACAGTGTAATTACAGCCTTAAATAACAGTGTGATTTCAGTTGAACCGAACCTGTTCTCTGAAAATTTAATTATAAAATCATCATAATCACCGCCGCCAATGATTTGCATCAACTCTGTGCCATTATTAACATATGTTTGAAACAAATTTGATGTTGTTTTTTAACAAACTTCAAACAGACTGGAAAGAGGATGGATTTTAAATGTAATTCAAGCTTGGATTCACACTGGAATTCCAAAATTGGAATTCCCAACAAATTTGTGCTTATTGGGATGTTGGAAAAAAGATTAAGAAACATAAGATCATCGGTAGATGAAAGCAAGAATTAGCAAAGTTATTCGTTTTTAAGTTGAAATTGGAGAAGCCGTTCCTATTTTTTGCAACACTGTATATTAGGAAGCCGCTTATTTATAGAAGCAAACCAAATCAGGATGGAATATCATCCAAACTATTTCCAAGACAATTGAATTAAGTACTGAAATATAATTTTTTAGGATTTTTTTATTTTTCTTTCAAATGAAAAAAATATGTATTATAAGAATGGCGCTTATCATGTTTTCTAATTCTAATTGTAATTCTTATAATTACATTTAGCTTGATTTGTAGCTCCGTCTAAATGGGTTCATTCTAATGGTCACGCCAAATAAACACATATGTATGTGTATTCCCATGCACACACCTTTATATGTTTGTATGTGTACACAACAGACATAAACACATATAAAATAATTAAAACACATACTACAATAATAACAAATCCTTTATGAATTGTGTGAAATTTATAAACGAAAATAAATCTAAAGCAAATGGCATAATCCCATTTAATGCGTTCATATTAGCATTATAAAATCAAAGACTTAAAAATACTCACTCTATCATAAAAATATGTATGTACATACTTTTTATGCAGAACAAAAAAAATCAAATACAACATATGATTGCATATAAAGGAACGTATGTATGCATGTACAGTGGGTGGCCAAATTATTAGTTACACATGCAAAATTGTTTAGTTTGAAGACGTATAACATTTTAAAATAGTGGAAATTTATCCTTTTATTTGTTCTTTTAGGTAAATTAAGTGTTTCTAATTCAATTAAAAATAAATTCTTTTCTTTTAAAAATATATATTTGAGGAAAAGAAATATTACAAAATTTTTTGGAAAAAAATCTTAATATTTCGTAGAACCTTCTTTGGCATCAATTACAGCTTGCACCCTTTTTGGCATGCTCTGAATGCATTTTTGAACATTTTCTTTTAGTTCTTCATCGTGATGCCAGACTTTAATCAATTTAATCAAAATTGCATATTTCACACTTTAGAGCAGAATGACAGATAATGATCCACAACTCCACTCTAATGTCACCAATCATTGTTGACACTGCACAAAATATTTAAAAGTATTACCAGAATTAAAATACGAAAACATCTGGTACAAGAAATAAATTTATATACGTATTAAAAGCGGTTGCATCTTAATTAATAAGAGTAACTAATAATTTGGGCACCCACTGTATACATGTGTTGATTTTTAAAATACACAAAGACATCATACGCATTGTATTCCATATGGTATTTATTTGCAAATATGCATATCTATGTATGTTTTTATACAAGTGTATTTAAATAATATGTTCGACTGCACTTGCAAGTCCACCTGGACCTGAATATGAAGTACATGCCTTTGTAAATACATATTCATATGTAAGCATTTATTTATATTTGTATATAAGAGTGAATTTACACAAAATTCAGTAAAAATAGGCCCGTACATTTTGTCGTGCTCGTTAGTATGTAAAATTCAGTATCAAAACTCGATTACACAACTAAAGAGGTTAAAGACATTTTGAAATCGTTTGGGGCCAATCAAATTATGCCCTACACAATTTATGTTGAGCTAATCTGTAGACTTGTGCAAAGCATATATTAAAATGATTTCTAGAATCAAGTTTAAACAAAACCAAAACCGCGGTTATTAATAGCTTGGTTATTTTTAGTGATTTTATCATCTTATTACATTTAATGAATTATTCAGTATGACAATACTAACACGTCTTAAACAAATATAAATCAATTGTTAAAAATCAGCGATTAAAGCAAAGACTGCAATTTCCATTAAAAATTTTGCTGATTTGGATATGCTCGCATTATTTGATGCTCATGCATGCAATCATTCAACAATATTATAATATTATAGTATTTAAAAAATGTTTGCTTTCGAATATTTTTGTTTTCATTATTTTCGATTTCGAATTGACATAATACCAGGAGCATGCATACAGCACGAACTCGTTCTTGTTTGGCTCTGGGTTCAATTATCAATGTCATCTCCAGAAACGATTCTAAAGACGTTTTTTTAGAACGATTCTAGAACCACATTTTTAATCAATGATTTTTGTTTGATAAGGTCAATCTTGGAACTAGTTTTAGAAATGCTTTACTTAAAATATGTATATATGTGTATAAATTCATTTTAACAAAACATACTAAAAAGAGAAATTAATTGAAAAGGTTTTGGAAAAAGATTAATTTTTCTAATGTTGCATCCGAACGCAATTTGTATTATTTCCAACATTATATAGAAATAGACTTAAACCATTGCACGACTACTGCCTAAGAACTGTTTCCTTAAAAACCTGTTTTAAAATCACAATAGCGTTCCACAGAACTGGTTCTAGAAGTAATTGCGACATCACTAGTTCCATTAAATTAACCCTTAAATACCTGAAATTGAAATACGATTAAATTGCAGAAATAAATTTTTGTTCTAGCATGTATTTCTGCTGGAAATTACGAATTTCAGTTCCAATTTAGAAAAAAATACTCCTGGAGAGTTCCAGGACAAAAACAAGAAAGACCGTCTGTAGACGGTCTTAGTAGCTAAACGGGAAAAAAATATTTTCAAAAATAAATCAAATATGAGGATTTAATGAAAGAATTTGAGTTTTATTTAAAATTTTTTGAATTACATAATATACATTTTCAATTAAAATACTCGTACATTATGTATCCATATGGTATCCTCTAAAACAGTTTTTTGTCTGGTATTATTTGGTTGTATTTGGTACAAAATGTGTGTGTATCTGATTTTTTGCAAAGTTTACAAGATTTTTTTTAACTCCATTGCGGATAATGATTGCTTTTGTCGAATCTTACACTATCTACCGGATGAACGACTTTTCTCCCAACACAAGAGCTACAAGATGGATTTTCAACAAATGATGAACGACCAACCGATCGTCTCTTGATGGAAGCGCAGAGCTCTCAAGCGAAATTCATACATTGACATGGTGTTTCCATATTTATTGTTATAGTCATGTCAAGGAAATGATAATATAATCTGGTTGGCATGTCCTGGGTTTTAATTTTGAGACCATTGCGACCCATTTATGATACTATTAAGTCTACAACTCCCATGTGCGCATTATATTCACGGATGATCTGTGGACAGTCGATATGGTTATAGCGTCCAATTTTAGACGGCTGGTTGACTAAATTGCTTCATTGGAAAGCCATTATGCCAACATAGGTGCAACATAGTTTTACATTTTTGTGTCCTTCCACAGAACTGTGTACATATCCACCCCATAAGCACTTTCAATAAATTCCGTAGAAAACCACGTGGCTCTTTTCTGAGTTCATCATCCTTGTCCATTGGAAGTTTGCAATTAGGAACCCGATTTTGGTCTTACTGTGTCAAGGCTGTAAATAATGTGGCTTTTATTAAATCCATCAAATTAGCTATTTCTTGGTCACTTAACGAAGAAAGTTTTATTCTTTTAGCTCTATGGGAATGCCGGTTTTCTCCATCTTGAGCTGACATCTTGTCTGTTGATGACCTCTTAGTTTATAGTCCAAAAAACAAGTAGTCAATTATTTCTTACTCTAGTAAAAACGCCAGAACATTTTTCAACTAAGTACCTAAGACCGTCTACAGACGGTGTTCACAAAACTTAGCACTGAATCAATATTCCTGCATTTTTTATTCTAGATATGTATGTAATATGACAGTAAACATTTAAATGACTTACCAAAAAAATACAGATTCAATTCAATAACCAGAATGTATTATTTTTTTAAATTTAATTTTCACTAAATTTACAAGCAATTTTTACGACTTTTTTCACTAAAGTTCTGATAAGAATGATTTTTTCTGTCACACGTTTTCATTTGTTGCAATTTAATTTGTACCATTATATTGAGAATTTTATGCTCATTTAACATATTTACGTACCAACAGCGTGGAGTAAACCGTTTTTTTATAATACTCATCTTACTGATGACCGTCTATAGACGGTCTTAGGCGTTAAAGGGTTAAGTTTTACATATACTCTAACAATTAAACTTTAAAATGATTTGTTTTCGACATATGTATATAATTCGGAATTAAATTCGTTCCATAACAAGGCATTTACCAAGGCAAATTTTTAAAACACAAATAACTATAAATATGTATACAGAATAAGGCCAGAGTAATGCTGGGGTAACAAAAATTTGGTTATTTCAATCGTGTCCTCCTTTGCCGACTGACTTTATAGTAAAAGAATCGGCCATCTGTTTTCTGGGTCTAGTTATTTCAAATTATAAAATCGCTTCCCTATATAACCAAAATCCCATGTTTTTGCTTGACTTATTGTATTTGTCCTCCATCAATGGCCCATAATCATAGTCATAGAAAAAGCATACTTTAAGTAAAAGTAGACTTTTAAACAACAAAAACATATAAATTTTGTTCTGAATTTAAAACAAAAGCATGCTTTTGCTTAAAGTATGCTTTTTCTATGACTATGATTATGGGCCAATATTTATTTCTTTATCAGTCATTCCTCAGTACTACTACGAAGTAATATTAAAGTAAGTAAGTAAGAATATATGAAAAATAATTCTTGTGATTTCTAAAAGCCAAATATGTTAAAAATTCTTTTGTATTTGATTTAAGTTTAAATATGGCTGTAAATATCTATAATGCAAAACACTACATATTAAATTATTTCCTTTTCTAAGTCCCAATTTACACGAAGCAATTCTTTAGGCTTAGCTGATTATCTTTTAGATATCGGGGTGAGGAAAAGATAAGACGAGTACACACTTGATTGTACAAGCAATTCGTGTTCATATTACATATGTATGTGTATACAAATGTGTGTATGTTCTCAAATAAAAATACAAGTGATTTAAGGAATTATTTTGTGCTGTGTAAACACCGAAGAAATTTCAAGGAAAAAAATTGTATCAATATTTTCAACAAAAATTGCTTCGTGTAAATTGGGGCTAAGTAAATACTAAAACTGAAGTAAGATTATTTAGAATTGTGATGAAATATATTGTGCATAGAGTAGTTACCCACTATTTTATATTTGTGTGAGTTTGTGAATGTGGGGGTGTGAACGTATTTATATGTATTTATCTGAGAATTGTTTATTTATGTGGAAATATTGATTTACGTTCGATTGCCTCCAACCGTCATGGACACATTTCATATTAAAACGTATGAATTTGATTTGTTGGTCGAAAAGAAAAATACCAACAAAAAATATTCTATTTATCTGACATTTAGTTTGCATTGAAACCTACATATGTACATCTATTGTATATATGTACATACGAGTACATACTACATAATAGCAATCATTTACAATGGACTTGATCAAAATGAAATGGTAAAAAACATATTGTATACACATATTTGAACATTCATATATTTTGGTTCTATGTACATATTGTTTATTAGGAACGCTCCCAAAATAGTTCCCAATGTTCGCAACTTAACTGATAAAAATTCATAACACATCATTTCTCAAAATGCTGAGTTGGACCAAAAGATAAAATTGAAATGTTGCTATTAACAATTAATAGTAAAACGTTTGATTTGTCACATACATTTTAGATTTATATGAATTTGTTTATGACACAAAACATATGAATACAAAAATGTTTGTTCAAAACTATTCATTAAAGTTAATAATGGAACTTCATGAAAATCACCTTAATTCTGCAAAATATCGTATTCATATCGGTATCGTAATAAAACTCATATAAGGCATCTTTTAATAATGGATTTTTTGACTACGTCTCCATATATTTTATTTTCCCGAAAATCACTTTAATTCCCACGAATCTTGTATTTAAGTCAGTATGGTAATACAATTCAACTTTAATAACTTTTCATATCTTCCATATAAAGTATTATGTCCATTCATAAATTTGATTATCACAACCAGAACTATATTTCTGTGTGATAAAATCGGAGAAATGTTTATTTGAAATAGAAAAATTAACTTTTCTAGTTCTGAGTTCTTAAAGTTATTAAGATGATTATCATTGAATGTTCTAATGATATTCATATTTAGAAAAAATAATGACAATTATACAAGTTGAAATTTCTAAACATTCTGATTTAAAAAAGTTCTCTATCGAAACGAGTTAAAATTTGTTTCCATATTGAACTTGGTAATTAAAAAAAACGTCTTGTTTAATACTTTAAAGGAATGCAAAAGTCCCAGAAATTTGGAAAATTAATATATTAGAACCTGTAGTAGTAGATAAAATAATATAAGAACATGGAGTTTAGAAAATTACAATCTTAAAAATATTGTACAATATACAGCTGCTCGCAACTAATTGAGGACAGTAGTACATTTAATATTTAAATCTTTATATTAAAGGTAATATTTATTTAATAAAACGCTAAAATTTAACACTTTTATTTTCTTTTTTTTTTTCTTTTTGGTGTTATTTATAATTTGTGAAATAAATTTATTAAGATTTTCAAATTCAGATAATTTTTAAAAGTTAAATTAAATTAACTATGGCTAAACTGGGCAAAAACAAATCTTGTGCTGTCAGTACTCAAAAGATTATTGTACAAATGCATAACGATGGAAACAGTTATCGGGAGGGAAATCGCAACCGCCTTCAATGTTTCAAACATAATGATTTTTTAAGCTGTGAAATATTTTAGAATGCATTCGACTTCAGAAAAGGCGTCCCGTAAAAAAGAAGCCGTATTGCTACAGTTCGTGAAGATGCAGTGATTGCGAGCGAGTCGAAAAAAAATCTGCATCAATCAGCAAATGATGAATTGCAGGTTTTAGCTAAAATTAAAAAAAACATTTGTACATAACATCGATTGCAAGATGTAGGACTGTTTGGAAGGATTTCACATTTGAACGTAACCGAAAAAAGAGACAAAGAAATACCTCCATTGGACAAATGTAGAATGAAAAAGAGTATTTTTTCGGACGAAGCGAAAAAAAATATGTTCGCCGGACAAAGTTGAAAGAAATTGATCCAAAGCATTGAGAAGGTTCTATAATGTTTTGGGGTGTTATGTTATGTTGCGCCGCTGCAAAAAATTTAGGAAATAGTTTCAATATGCAAGAATTCTAAGCAATACAATGATGCCGTCTGCTGATGAGAACATGCCAGTAGCATGGATATTTCAACAAGATAACGATCCGAAGCATAAGACTCATCACGTTATGCAATGGTTTTTTTAAGAAAACTGTTCTGTTCGACTACTGTTCTTGACTGGCCTTCATTGAGTCCTGATCTCAACCCGATTGAGAACTTACGGCAGATTATAAAAACCAAATTAAGCTCAGTAAAAATAAGCAATTTTAAGGATATTTTTGCCGAGACAAAGAAAGCTTGTAGTGTATGTTAAAATTTGGTGACCTCAATGCCTCGCAGATGTCAAGCTAATAATAATGGATTTGCAACAAAATATTTATTTTATTTTTCAATATTTTTCAATGTTCCTGATATCAGTCACATTAAGTTGAAACAATATGCAGTTATTTTCTAGGAGTAAGAGGAGTAATTTTGAGAATATCATAAAACCTGTCGTACATATTATTCTCTTCAAGCCCACATGTTAGTATCATGTCCTTAATTAGTTGGACCCAGCTTTATAACTGAACAACATTTTAGACCATAATATCTACAACTTAATATTCCATCAGCACCACTTATTATTGTGATTGCAACACCTAAAATTTACCATTTCATACAACGGCTAATTTTTCACATTCTTAATTAAAGTCATATTATTATTTATTTTCATTTGGAGAAAACATATTAAGATATTTTGAAATATCCATACTTCCACGTATATTGAGGATTGGATGTTCTAGAGAATTCAATTGAATGGAATGAATAAAAAATTGATTTATTTGTATCGAAATTGTGGCAAAAAAGAACACATCTAACTTTTGATTTGATTTGATTTTACTTTATTTTCCGGTGTATTCTCTTTTATTTCTCTCCTTGCACACGTATCTATACAAATTGTAGATTTCCAACAGATTTCAATCAATTGACAAGACTTTGAATTTGAAATCAAATATGTCGACTCCCATCTCAAGTAAGTGGATATGCGACTGCCTGGGTAAGTGACTAACTGCCTGTCACCTATAAGTTGAAGTTATTAAATTCACAACGATAGCAACAGCAGTAGCCACAACCACAAGACAGCAACAATAACAATTTCATAAAAGAAACATCATGACAACAACCAAATCGTATGGGTGGATGAATGGATGGCTGGACGGATGGATGGATGAATGAATGATTTGTTCAACTCTTAAGTTTTTTTTCCAGGAAGTGTCTTTATTTTCTTTTATTGACAATAAAATGTCCAAAATATTCCCCAAATGTATTTTTGCTGTTGTGATTTTTTTTGCTTTCAGGATTTTTTTTTACTGTCTGCTCATTCATACGTCACTTGAGAACAATTGAAATTTACATATCATTTATTTGATCAGGTTGTAACTGTAATTGTATGCAGTTAAATATATACATATTTATTTATGTATGTAAGTGATCTAACGTGTTTGTATTACAGAGTGTTTCTAAACTACATGTGTAGGTTTACCTTAAATACCCTGCAAAAAACGCGAGTACTCCATACACGCATGTATGGACTGCTCCACAATGGACCAGGAGTACTCCAAACATAATCCATTTGTTTGCAAAAAAAAACTAGTCCATTTAACATTACGATGTCCTAGGACTAGTCCCAAAACTAGTCCTTGTAACGAATAATTGTCGTGTAACAAGAAGTTCTGATTTGAGAATGAAATGGTCCACAAGTACATTACATAGGACTTTGATGTATTTACTACATTTGAGCTACAATGGATCACGTACTACACAGATTTTTGCAGGGTACTAATTCACTAATACATATAAAAAGTACTTAGATTAAATTGACGTCTGAGTTTCTTGTAAGATACTCTTACCATAACACCATTATTGAAATGTCACCTGTTTATTGCCCTTTGCCTCATTGAAATTTATTAACATTATAGTACTCGTATTTGTTATAATCCTTAATAAGTTACATTATGGTACCAAGTATGGTATGGTATGGTGTCAAGTAAAAATTTAACAAATATTAGTAACTGCCTATAAGGAACCATATTTGCAGTTACAATAAGTATTCAAAAGAATATATCTGAACGCGGTCGGTATTAATGGTCCAAAGTATATATAGTGAATTTCACGTCAAGTGACACAATTTTAAAAATCGATGTCTTCCGATTTGGATAAAATTTGCACCAAGGTTAGTACTATTGGATAGTAGGCCAGACACAAATTTTCAGTTCTATCAGTCCAGAAGTGCCGGAGTTGAAAAAAAATTAAAAAAAAAATTTAAAAAAAAATTAAACAAAATATATTTGGAATGATTGAAGAAATAGCTATCTAAAGTCCTTTAGACAATTTTTGCTGAGACCAATAGGTGAAAAGTTGTACTCATTTAAAAAAAAACCCTGTCTGACCAAAATTTACCAAAATGTCCAACTTTGACCCCCTCTAACTCCGGCACTTCTCGACTGATATAGCTGAAAATTAGTGTCTGGCCTACTATTCAATAGTACTAACCTTGGTGCAAATTTCACCAAATCGGAAGACATCGATTTTTAAAATTGGGTCGCTTGGCGTGAAATTCACCATTCCTAGTTTAAATGTATTTTACAGATAAGTGTAATCTTCGTACACATTTTTGATTTGAATCAAGGTTTTCAAAAGTACCGAATTTTTACTCTCTTTTAGGAAAAATATTGCCTATAGCACAAAAAAGCTATAAAACTAAGGGCCTGATCTAGAAACATGAGCGAAAAAAAATTTTCAAATTATTGTATGTAAATATTTTGATTTTCATATAAGCGCTTTTGTGAATTGTTTTCTAAACGAGTTTCTGAATCAGACCCTAAATATAACGGCATCTATTGGACAAAACACTTAACAGAAACCAACACAACTTACATATTTATATACAGTGGTGATATTCGAAACAATTAACAACCGGTTCGCTTACAAAAATTTAATTATTGCCAAATTTTGATAAAAATAGCGAAAATTTTAAAGTCGCATCCCAGTAACAGACCTCTTGAAGGAAATGACATAAACTTTTGTTTAATAAAAAAATAGTTTTGATTTTGCAAAATAAAAGTAAAAAAAATTGCTTTATTTTTTTCTCAAAAGATTAAAGAAAACGCTATCGAAAACATCATCATCCAAGAATCCAATGTATGACCAAAATAAAATTCATTTGTTTGGACAATGAACAATTGAACAATATTGTGTTTGTTGCCGAGACTAATCACCTTGATAAATACACATTATATAAAACCGTTAAAATAAGAAACATAATCACCCCAACAAATTTCATATGGAATTTTTATTCACGAGAAGGGTGAATATGCAACAACCGGTTCGCAAAATTTTTAAAATTTTAACAACCGGTTCGAGCGAGCCGGTCCGAACCGGCTGAATATCAGCACTGTTTATATATTCTTTCTATTTATCTATCTACCTTTCTATCTATCTATTTTCAATTTGTTGCATTAGTTCATGAATTTATTGATTACGAACAATTACTTTTCGTTTATTAAATGCATAGATCAAATTATTATTAAAATGCATTCTCAAAAATACCCCTCTCACTTTTGGAAAAGCGCCAATTAAGAACATATACCGTTTAATTATCCATGATATATTTTTTTCTTCCTTTTTTTGTAAAGCACCATACACACTCACACACACACATGTGTGTACATAAACTCCAAAACAACATATTGTTTATTTGTTGTTCCTCTTGAATTGAATTTATGTCGAACAGATTTTACAACCGATATTGTATCGAATCTTGACATCCTTTCGCACTCACTCATGCCCACCCATTCTTACTACAAGCGAAAATATGTTTTCATTCCAAAGACGAAATCGTCGATACATCATATGTGTAGTAGGATGGCTCAAAAATTGATGTTCTTAATTATTTACTTTAAATATAGTTTGATTATATATGTATATAAATCTTTAAAAAATTTGTTATTGGTTTCGAAAGAGAACTTTTTCAAATCAGAATATCTAAATAGATATGTCATTATAAGTTTTAATGTTAAGCATCTTAGAACTTGGAATTTTAATTTGTATTAAGCCAACCTATTGGAAAACACAACAGAAAACAGTTGTGTTAAAAATGCGCAAATTTCAGTGCCCGTATTATATTAGTGGTGGGTATACGAGTACTGTGAGCGTCAATATAAAGTAAACACCTAATAAATTTAAAACAAAATATATTGCATAATTTATAAGTAACTTAAGTAAATATAACTCATTAACAAAAATAAGAGACATAAAAATAATTTAATGTTTATGGAAAAGTAAGAGATTTTTCGCTTCAAAATTAAGTAAAGTGGTTTATTTAAATTAGGTAAAACATGGTATTTTGTATTTTGTTTATAGTCCTTTTACCCTCATCACAACTGACAATCTTCTAGACATAGAATCAATGAGCTTTTTAGCTTTTAATTCATCCAGCATTACTGCCTTTAGGTTATCCTTGCAAGAGATCATTCTTTGTCTTTTTTGTGCAGTTATTCCCACAGGTGCTCAATTGGATTGAGGTGTAGGGCATGCGAAGGATGGTCTAAAGTCGTTGGACAATGATTAAGCAACCACTCATAACATCACAATTTTTGAGATAGGCTTAAGATCAATGTCCTGTTGAAAAATCCAGCTCTGAGCTAGTTCTAACGAACGTTTTATTGTAAGATGTGATCAAAATCGAACGGTTTTATTTCCCATTTTTGTTTTTTTTCAAATTGTTTCAAGTGGAAATAATAACTTTTGTTAAAAAAAAGTTGTTTTTTAATAGAAAAAATGCCAATCATTTTATCAACGTCTTTTTTAATAATAAATAATTCGAATCGTGTTGAAAACATACAACAAAAAATACTCAGGGATTCTTCAGACCCATGAATATGCAGGAAACTAGCTTCAAAGAATGTTTTCGTATGAATGGACCATGCTTATTTAACTCCTGAGCAAAAGTTTTCACTCTATAACCTTTAAAAAAATGTTTTACTAGTTGTGGATGTTTTTCTGTAAAACTTGCTTTGAACTCTTCTTGAGAAATATTTGTGTGCTTTCCTTTGAATTTTTTTTTTTTTATTTCAGATTATTTAAATATACATGTGTACATATTTTAAAATATTTACTTACATTTTCGTTTAAATATTTTCCAAATAATTGAAATTTGAGCTTAAATTTCGTTTTTTTTTACTTTAATTATCTTCTCGATTTAAGAACAGTTTAAACAGTAAATTTTCGTTTTTCTTTCTAGCTGATATTTTGATAGAAACAAATGGAACGTGAAATCGTATTCGTTTTTAAAAAGAAACCGAATTAAAAACAAAACGAAAGATAATAAGTGTTGCCATCACACTACGGGTGTTGCTCTCTATTGCGATGCGAAAGCAAATTCGATGCGATAAGCGTATAAATTGATACTCTTACGCATCGACTTTGCTTTCGCATCGCAATAGAGAGTAACCCCCCTGGCATCGATAAAATGGCAAGGATAAAATTCGGGAATATTTATACTTTTAGAGCTACAAATGAATATCGCAGAAATTTACAAAACTTTATAAAAATGATGCCCGCCGCAATTATGCATGGTTGGAAACATGACAATTTTTTGACACCTTGCGAACGGTGCCATCCTAGTGTGTATATATGTTTGTACCAAAATTATACATACACATTGAGTTAACATTTATTCATTTATTTATTGTCCTGAAGCTATTATGGCCTTGATTTTGCTGTCTCTTCCTTTGGTACCACATACATATGTGCACACTAATACACACATATATTTACTAACATATGTGTTTATAAGAATGTATGTGAGACTTTATTTAAAGAATCCTTGCAATAGAAGTTCAAAACAACAACAATAAACTTTCTACATACTTGTAATGGTACCATGCATACCAACATTCGAATATGTTCGTAAGTCTTTATACACACAAAAAACCACAAATAAGTATCATATTGCGACCATCCTGTTGCTGTTGGTTTAATCTCAATGTCATCGAAGTCACATATATTCTTGTCCTTGGGTCTATAGTGTGTATGTAAGTATACGAGTAAGTGTTAGCGTGCGTATTTCTATATTTGGTTTCGTAGTAACGACTATTTGTTTGAATTTTTATAAAAAATAATAACTGTTTTATTCTTAATTTATAAATATATAGAGCTAATGAATGTGAAATTTATAATCTAATTTATTTGCACATTTTTCAAAATTTATCACAGCAAAAACAATACTAAACTTACAATTAGTTTTAAAACGCATGCTTATAAACTTCATTTGTTCTAGTCCGACGTTGAGGAGCCAGTATTCCTTTCTAGGAAAGGTTCTGGATTTAGTTTTTTTATCAGTGACAATAACTGTCACCCAAGGAATTAGTTCTACGGAGGCTGTACATATCTTACACCCTTTCTTAATAAATGTTCTAAAACTAGTTCTTTCCTCAATGTTTTTGTGCGAAATACTTGAAAATATATTAGTCCAACAATAAAGTTTATTAACAAAAATGATGTTATCAGATCACAAATTTGTTAGACAAATAAATTAAATTATTTTCCAAATTAAAATTAAAAGTTTTTATTAGGAACAATTTTTTGTTCTATAGAACTAAGCTAGATGCTAGAGCCAATATGAAACTAGTTCTAAATAACTATTTGCTGTGCAACTCTACTCTACAATAGATACTCGTACATTAATAGAATATATTGTTTCTGAGAACGGGTTGTAGAAATAGTTGCGATATAACTAATTCTGTGGGTGCTATTAAAGTATCTGAAATGGTTCTAATTTCCTGGGATTGTTCGTTTCTATATGTAACGCACAATTCTTTTCATTTCTTTTATTATTATTGAATTTCTTTTTCGAAATTTCTTACAATATTTTATCGTCAAATTTTATCCTCAAATATATCAAATAAAATTACCTTTAAAGCGAAATAGTTCGAAAATTATAAATTCTGAAATTGTAAAAAATATATTTAAATAAAATATATTTATAATTAAGCTTAAGATGTCCCTGTAGGAATTTGAGTGAACTTAAAAGTAACTCGTGATTAATCTGAAACGAGACGCAGGGAACTCAAAAGCCAACATATTTTGCTTGTGAAAACCTACTCGGTTTTTCAATGTAATGTCCTGTGAACGAGTTAGTACTCACTTAATTTTAAAAAGTTTCATTTAACCAGAAGTTAGCTCATTACGAATTAGCTTGTGGTTATTATTATCTTGAGCAACGTTTTTCTTTATTACAGTATTTTGTCAAACACTGGGGGCTAATTATGAAATGAAAAATATAAAATTGTTTTTTTTTTTATTTCTGCTTCCAGAAGGCAGGTTTTTTATATATCCTATTCGAACTTGGAAGTATGTCTCCTTATAACGGATTATGATAAGTTCAATAATTCGTTACTTTGTTCGCTTACAACCAAGGCTTTCATTTATTTTCGAATAGATTAATTAGAAATCATTTCAGTGGTATTTGCTTATTTACTTAATCTCAGTGAAGCAGCACTGTAAGCAAATACAAGAGCAGTTAGGTCCCTTTTTAGCTTCCTTAAATCTAAGTTTTTTTACTGGGATCCTTATCCAAAACAATTTCTGACATGTTACTGCTGTTATCTTAATATCTTTACTTCTTCATACAATCATGGTGCTCTCTAATGTACATATGTACACATACTCGTATATAAATGAAAATGTATGTGTTGTTAATGTGCGTGCCTATTTGTCTCTTTTATGTCATCAATTTTCCAAATACGTATTTTATACATCCTTGCTTGTATACCATGCACTTGTTTTAGTATGTGTCAAATATAATGTGAGTGAGGAAATGTTTTTATCCAAACAAGGTCATTTTTATATAGAATTGCCTTAGGTTAGATTTTAATAAACAAAATAAATGTATAAAGAAACATTTGATAAGTCCTGCATTGAATCCTAATTTTATCATTTTATATTTAATGGAATTTTGATTATACTGAAATACGACATTTCCTCTTTTGTTTTGCAAAGAAAAAAGGCTATAGATTGTAAAAATTTATGTTTATGTATGTATATACGAATTTATTGATGAATTGAATTTTTATTACATGTAAATTTGAAATATGGTTATTTAAAAGTGTGATAAAAATGATGTAAAAATGTATATTTATTTAGCTGTGCCGAATCTTATATGCTATGCACTAGAGATATGAATTCTTATTAAATTCTGACTATACACATTACATCATTGAAGATATAAAAACCAAAAATCGGACGGAAAAGATTTAAGTTATTACAAATTCCCAGTTATTACAAAGTACATCATGTGCTTCTTGAATAGAAGGTGCAGCACTCACTTTTATTGTTACCCAACGTATTTCTTTCAGTTCTTTTATTACTAAATAACAAAAACTTTTTATTATAACTTATCACAATAATTTTTATATACGTGGATGTTAAAGGAGCTATCGGACTCTTAATTATTGTTAGATTTCAGAAAAAAATACAGAAATACACCACTCAAGAAAGTAAATGCGGAGAAAATATTGGGTATTTTATTTTATTGACAAATTATACAAAAACAAGCTGTACCCTGCGCGCATTGCAATTAAAATAAATTTGAAAGAAAGGCATTACACAAATATTCAATTCATTTTAAATAATTTTATTCATTTTGCTCATTTTGATAAATTGTGAAATTAAAGCGTTTCATTTTAATTCGTCTTTTATCGAAGTGCTTGCTGTTGGATACACAATATTTTCCTTCCGGTGCGTAAACGAATAAATCAGAAGGTTTTCCGACGCGTGAACAGGCCACATAAAGCTGTCCATGTGAGAAGCATGGATTCTCCAAATTTAATCCACACACTTGCAACGATTGTCCTTGCGCTTTGTTGATAGTAATTGCGAAAGCAAGTCGCATTGGGAACTGCAAACGTTTGAATTCGAATGGCAAGAATTTGCAAAATTAGGTATTAATTTTGGTCTTTAGAAAGTGGTGAGCAAAAAAGTTCTTCAATTTTCGTAATAATTTTGAATTCAAAATGTATAATATTGTTTGAAAGCAAGCTTGGTATGGCGTATGTATGTACCATGCGCGCGTTGCTACGCCAATTAAAATAAATTTAAAATAAAGACATTACACAAATATTCAATTCATTTAAGTACTTTTATTGATTTTTCTCATTTTGAAAAAAAGTAGGCGGTCGAAAGAAGTATTCTTAGTCATGCCGGACTCTTAGTTATATTCCGTAAAATTTTTAGTAAGATCGGTCCAGCAGTCTGGCCTTCCCGGCAGGCGTTGTCCGGCAAGAGATGGTTCGTGAAAGGGGGCGTGGAGTATGAATCTTAATTTTTACCTCACCTAGAGTAGCATGTGTATTCGATTTGAAGTAAATATGTTAAAATCCGAGTAGAATCAATTACATATTTAAAAAAAGTAGGAGTGGTCGAAAGAAATAAGAAGCTTTGGCACATAAAATGTTTATTTTTACCTCGTCTTCAGTAAGATGTGTACACAAATTGTTTGAAGTAAATCTGTAAAAACCCATGCAGGCATGGTCGTACCAACTGAGAAATCTTCCCGGACTCATGCACAATAACTTTGCCGAAGATCATCACATGACCAAATGCATAGTTTACGATTCTATAAAGGACATACATACAAACATTAATTTTTATATCCTCGTATATACATAGATTAATATAAATTTTGTATATGAGCTAAATATTCACTTTGTATGCGAGCTGCCACGCCCACTGGTTTGATGCCGCCCAATTTTCTCATGACTATTCATAATATAATCAACGTGGATAAATTTCTAAGACTCTGGCTGTACTGTAGATATATGATATTAAATATTTACTTTGTATGGAAGCTACCACTCCCACTAGTCCGATCCCACCCATTTTTCCCACGAATATTCAGATTAACAAATAATTAACGTTCACAAATTTCTAAGACTCCGACTATTATAGAACTGTAGATATATGGTATTAAATATTTACTTTGTATGGGAGCTGTCACTCCCACTGGTCCGATCCCGCCCATTTTTCCCACGAATATTCAGATTAACAAATAATAAACGTTCACAAATTTCTAAGACTCCGACTATTATAGAACTGTAGATATATGATATTAAATATTTACTTTGTATGGGAGCTGTCACTCCCACTGGTCCGATCCCGCCCTTTTTTTCGTGATTATTCAAATCAGTAAAATATGGGATACTGCAATGTTTCAAAATTCTTGCTATCACAATAGTCAAGATATATGATGTTTTTCAATTTATATGGAAGGGGCCACGCCCACTTGAAATATATTTAGCCGTAAACCTAATCTGGACTATAACCTTTCAAATTAAACCAGTTAAGGCCCAATCGTTCGATAGTTTTAGAGTCTATAGAGGACAAACATACAAACATTGTATTTTATATATAGATTATGATCACTAAAATTTGGTAAGCCCTAAAAATATTAATTTTTTATGATGTTGATCATATTCATTTAAGGGATAGTCTTACAGTAAATACATATAACGCCTGTTAATCGGGACATCTTTTAATTTAATCTTGAATATCGATTTCATTATTAGCACAAAATTTTCAGGAACTTATATTATGATCAAAAGATGTAAAAAGTTCGGATTAAAATTTCAAATGTAAGTTTGCAAATTGTCTAAGAATCTGATTAACAATCCACGATTTGCAAATTGAATTATACTGTTCATTAAATTTTTGATCACGGGAGAGTGTTTGATAGAACAACACTGTTCCCTATAAAAATCTGTCGAAGTTGACCCCACTCCCAATAAGCATTGAAATTTAACTCGAAAATTTATAATTTTTATCAATGATGACATTACAATGTAAATACAATTTCAGTATCCCTTTACAGGCTTTACTATTGTAAACTCCAATAAAATATATAACAACATAAAACTACAGAACATTCGATTTAAATAAGTTAATTAAAATACTATGCAAATAATGACTGTTGCTGGTTTCTAGAAAAGCTGCTCTGTAAATTTATATCTAAAAGACTTAAGCCTCAGTTAGCCGACTGTAACGGAATGTAGTGTAATGACGTAAAAATGTAAGGAAATTCTATTTCTAACAGATTCATACATTACGGTGTTGCGTTACTTCACATCTACGTTACACGATTATGCTGTAACTTTCAGTATTTGGTTTTCGTATAGCGACGAGCAATCAGCACCAAAAATCCGAAACGTGTAAAATAACTGCCACCCTATTGTACACCCTCACTGTTTGAATTGGTTTGGATTTTTTTGGATCGGTTAACCGGTTTTTTCTTTTTTAAAGCAATTATGTATTACAATTATGTAACACGAATTGTTAGTACAATCAAGTGTGTACTCGTCTTAACTTCCCCTCACCCCGATGTCTAAAAGGTAATCAGCTTAGCTTAGAGAATTGCTTCGTGTGGAATGGGGTAATGAAAATCCGGTTAACCAGTTTTTTTTAGTTTTAACCGTATTCGAAACCGGTTTTTGTTTAAATTTAACTTTTTGAATAACCCGAAAGCCTTCGAAAAAGTCGGTTCTTTAAATACTCTACAGATACACCAAAAAACAAAACAGTTTATTTTTTAAATGACCACTAAAGTACGATGACAACCACAACAAACAAATTTTAAAATTTTAAGCACGGAAATAATAAACGAAAAGTATACTAAAAACTCTACTAAATGATGTGGATACATATGTATACATACTCTGATAATGTACGAGGGCACGATGAAAAATCCTTAAGCTTATTATTTTGATATATTATTTAAGGTTCTCCAACGTTTTTAGCTTAATTTTAACTTTCAAATACTTTTGGAATAAAACAAATCGTATTAAATTTGGTATATTATTTATTTATTTATTTAGTATATAGATAATATCCTTACAGACCATTTACAAAATTACATACAAAAATTACATACAAAATTACAATAAATAGTTCAATTAATTATTTAAATTTAAGAGAATGTTACGTTTTATAGTATTTTCATTTAAAGAAAACTCTATCAAATTAAACATTTCCTTAAAAAGAACAACATAAATTTCTAAACGGATCTGCCATAGCAAAATTTGTTCGAAAAGTTTTAACATAAACTGAATTAATTATTATTTTTATTTGAACTGTTAATTTTAAATCTTTGATATTTCTTTATTTAGGCTCGAGTTCATTAAATTTAATTTTCATTAAATTATTTTTACTGAAGGTAGGAATTGTTACATGAAAATTATTAAAATTTATTAAAATTTATTGATAATTTTTCTTGGCTTGGGATTCGAACCTGGGTTGTTGAATTTACATATGTTTCGAGAAACACCACTTTCTCTAATCAGAATTCTTTGCGTTCTAACCCTCTGCACCACTACGGTGCCTGCTAGCCAAACAAACTGGATTGTTATAGAGGCTTAGTGAACGTTGGGGAACACTAAATTATAATTTGTTTAATAGAAATTCAGAGCAGATATTTCCATTTATAAGATTTACTAAAAAAGAGATGTTAAGCATTATTCTACGGCTTTTTAATGCTGCCAAATTTATCAAACCTAATCTTGATGAATATAATGGAACAAAATAGGGCCGAGACGACTTCCTTGCGGGACGCCGGACTTTACCAATATCTTTTTGGAAATTGCACCATTAAATTTTACGGACTGTGTTCTATCTAAAAGATCTGTTTTTAACCAGTTTAAACAAATGTTGTTGAATACATTCATCCCTAAAAAAGTTTCAATTATTTTGTCAACAGATTTTGACATACCATTAGGGATGGATAATAATTGAAGCCAATTGGTGTCCTACAAAAGATTATTAAGATCGTTGTAGTTTGCGCGTTTGAAACAATACACTTATCCTTTCTAGTGCATATTTTATCGCGACAAGAACTTTGAATATTGCAACTTATCTCAATTGTAGAATGATAACGATCTTCGGGTAAAGTAACTGGATCAACACGTTTTACTGTGCATTCATTTGGTACATTAACAAATACCAGATCAAGCAATTTTCCTAAATTGTTGTATATTCCGTTATTTTGGTGCAGACACAGATTTGAAATTTTATTGAATATATCGTCACTATTTTCTTTTGAACTTATAGGCATATAGCTACAAGTTTCTATTAAAAATTTCCAAGTTATTTGCAGCAAATTCGAATCACTAAGAACATAGATTAAATCATCAGGATTAGTTTCCAAATAAACCATTTTAATTTTTGATAAGTTTAATTGCTGAAATCTGCTGATAATAAATTGATAAATCCGGAAATGTAGGAACAGGTAAGAAATATTTTAATATGATGAATTCAATAGTAAGGGGCAAATTAAAAATAATTTCTTAAGTTGCAAAGAGATTTGACACAGCTATTAGAACACCACCACCAGTCGTAACTGTAACTCTATCACGACGATAAACATTAAAATTGCTGCATAAAATCTCAGGTTTCAGTGAGGTAAATAACATGACGATTAAAATCAAAACTTTCTTGATATAATTTGGAGCATTTAGTTTTCATTCCTCGAACATTATGGTACGTAATATGAAACTAATTATCGTAGATATTAATTAGTTTTTTTGGATCGATATTTCACGGGGTTAAAGATAGACAATATTTCCGGGTAGTTGGGTGACATTATATTCATATTTACGAACTAAAACGTGGTTTGGCCAAACATCTCAAAAAGAACCGTAATATTAAATGACGTTATGGTCCTTGGTTGAGAATAAATTTAAATTTTTGGACGACAATATCAGCATTAATATTCAGCTCGATTTAATATAAAGATCAATGTCCTCTGTAGAAGTTTCAAATGCAAAACGGGATATAAAAATTAAATTTTTTGGGAGGGACTACTTATAACTCTCCAGGAGCAACAGAATTACTTACATTATTCATTAAGACTTCAGCATAATTCATGTTATGTTGTTTTTGAGCAGGACTAGAATTTTGAAGCAGTATTAGACCAGAAGTAATTGCGGCAGAAGTAGTAGCAAGATCAGGATTATGTTGTTTCGATGATCCATTAGAATTCACAGAAGGGTCAACTTGTTTTTCCTTATTGATTTCTCTTCAAACAGTTTGCCATAGCTAGAAACTCGTTGAGATAGTTTGTTTAA
This sequence comes from Bellardia pandia, assembly GCA_916048285.2. Classification (NCBI taxonomy): domain Eukaryota; kingdom Metazoa; phylum Arthropoda; class Insecta; order Diptera; family Calliphoridae; genus Bellardia; species Bellardia pandia. The sequence goes on from OU696533.1 coordinate 71,116,063, forward strand.
TTCGACTTGAATTTCTACAAAATAGTTCTTCGTTCCTTGGAAGAAACGATAGAAGGTAACACGAATTTTTCTACAAGTATTACAGCACCAATGAAGTCCATGTTATTTTGGAACTTGTGATCACACCATCCACTTATGTATGTACTGCACATCTCTACAGCCATTAAATATTCTAATATAATAAGGCCAAATATTTAGAAATTACAGAGTTTATTTCGAAGGAACTCTTTAAGTTGGCCACGTACACGTATATGGCTTTTTAGTTTGTATGTTCGCAAACAAATGTAAATATGTTTGGATTTAAAGCTTATCAAAATTCTGAAAGGCTCTACATAAAAGACAATGCCAGCTAAATTAAATTTTGTAACTCACAAAAAGCCTTTTCAAATAGTTTAGTTCACAAAAACAACAACAATATTGTATAGAATTTTAAGTAAACGCCCTTTGGAAATACACAGCTTTTACCTTCATACCTCCAATTGCATTAACAATTTGCACACTAACATATACAATTACGCCAGATGTCACATACCAAAAGGACACTCTCTCCCAAATATATTCGCACAAATATGCATGTATATATACAATATACTATATACCCAACAGTTCTGGCGACTATCCTCCTACTAGTTACTTTATCTAACATAGACTGGTTACCGAATTAACTATTAGGGCCGTCCATAGGAAAAAGCCCTTCATAGTTTCAAAAGACTAAGCTCCCCAAATGACTGCAGACTACATTCTACATTACTAGGGACACTTACATGGAATGTGTAAATTAATCAATTGGCTTTTTGTAGTTGCATTATACTACAATATATTAATTATAAATATACATACATATGTATGTTTGTATGTATATAAATTCGTGTCAACATTGCTAAACATTTTTAACATTTGACAGCGACTTATTGCCATTTATAAAACTGAGGGGAGTAGTTATACTGTTTCGTAAATCAAATTCAGGTTTAGACGAAACAAAGAAGTTACACAATTTTGCACATTAATAGTCGTCTCGTACAAGGATACACAAATGCTTGTAGGTGCACAATTGTTGCCTAAACGTGGATCTGTTTCCATGTGCTTGCCAGTACATGTATGGAAATCGTAACGCTAGTGGTTACTTAAATAGAAATTTGAAATGTCCTTAATGCTTTTTGACAGTAACAAAACCGTCATGTGACTTAGTTCAGTGGTCAATAATTTACTATGCACACCACACAATCTCTCCACTCATTAGGAGCTCTATACAAATCTAATTAAATGGGAACATTATTTGAACATTTGAGGACACGTAAAAGACTATAGGAGAAAACTTAAAACTTATGTACACAATCATTTTGTCTATCAAATCTTACAAACATGAATACCAAATAATCATTTGACATCTGCAAATATTGTACAAACTTTAATTTATTTAATATCATAGCAGCGTTGCAGAAAAAACACTTTCTTCTAAAAACAAAAACTTAAATTTGTTTAAGAAAAATTATAAATTTTATTTATTAATCAATCGAAATCAATAATAATAATTTAAAAAAATAAAAAACGGAATATTTTACGCCATTTCCTGCCAGTTTTCTGAGCATAATTCATTGTTTTTGAATTCAAAAAAAAAAAGAAAAACCTTTCGCCTTTTGAAAACTTTCCAATAAAAGGAAAACATTGACATATGACAGTCCCGCAGCAGAGATTCAACACATTGGTTGAATGCTTTGGTTTGCCTTTTTTGACATGACTACTCTTTTATTCGAATAATTTACTTTTCCAGGCCATTTCTGTTAATTCTACCATTAGAAAACTCTCGCAATCTAAAAACCATTAAATTTTAAATTTGATTTCTTATGATACTTTTAGGTATAATTTTTATATTTTATAATCAGGGGTGTTCTGAAAACCGCGTGATTTGAAATCACGCACCGTTTTTATATCACGCCGACGATTTGATGCTGTTCTGCAAATCACGTGATTTTACGGTTTTTGGCGTGGTTTTAATTTTTCGAAAACACGAAAAAACAGCTGACTTTTTAAATCTGTGCTTTGTTTGTTTATATTGGTATATTACACTGCTATACAGTCATTTTGCGGCAGGCATACTTGAAGTCGATTTTGTATAAGACGAGTGTGCTGATAACGGGAAAAATACCAGAATTGTCAATTTGACTCCAGTTTTTGAGATAAACGCTTCTAACATTTTCCATAAAATGCTTCAATAAATGGGCCAAAAGATGTATTTAAAATTTATTTTTATTGTTTATCTTTACAAAAATACACAAAAATAATAGTTTGGGGTACCTTTAACTAGAATAAGTAAATGAAGATCATAAAAAACTTTTTCTTTGGGATTTTCTCTTATTTACTTTTTCAGGACAATCTCTTTTCAAGGTCCAGCAATAGTCAGCCATCATATGGCTGTCCCATCGACCTTGATATCTTTCTTCCATTATCCTGATATCCTGATGGAACCTTTCTCCTTGTTCCTCACTGTAATCACCCAGGTTCTGCGGGAATCGGTCCAAATGGCTGTGTAAGAAATGCAATTTTATGCTCATGTTGACTCCTACTCTGTTAAAATTTTGTAGCATTTTTGCAACTAGTTCTTGATATTCCGGCGCTTTTTGATTCCCCAAAAAGTTTTTTACTACCAACACAAAGCTTAACCATGCTTCAGATTCAATCTGTGTCATATGGGCTTGATCCTTCTAACATTTCAAAATCATCACCATTTGATGTAGATGGTCTTGAAAACACTGGAATTGGCAAATCATCACTGTGAGATACTGGAGTTGTAACCGATTTCACACTCGGGTAAACCCAAGTACGTTTTTTGTACCGGTTCATACCTTTAACATTTACGGCACAAAAATAACAGTCGTTTAAGTGATTACTTGGCTCATTCCACATCATCGGCACTCCAAATTGTAACCCTTTACGTCCTCCTTGGCTCCAGTATCGCAAAGATTCTACGCACGGCTTGCACACGATGTTTGGCACATAATATTTATTCCTTTTCACTAGTGGTATCCCGAAATATTCTCGGTAGACTGTTTTTACAAACTCTGTGATCTCTTTTCTTTGTTTTTGTAAACTAAACTTGCCACAAATAAAGCAAAAACTGTTAGGATCGTTTAAACAAGGTTTACGTGGAAAACTCATGTTTTTTAAAGGAAAAATGCACTTTAACACAAAACAACCGATTTATAACTGATAAACACAAATGCTCTCAACAGTATTACCATACTTTTATTTAATTTCATACATTTTGTAAACAAAACCAAAGAAAAATAAAAACAAAAGAAAACAGGAAAAAACTTTTGAAATTCCAATTGAATTTATAGTTTTGTAAATTTCTAAAAGAAGTGACTGATATTGAAAAAAATATGCAGTGGCCAATGTACAAAAACAATTTCGCAATAAAAAAATTAATATAATTTTTGCAAAAACAATTTTTTATAGCTTTACACACAAAAAAAGTGTAAAAATTAATTGGCAGATCCTGAAGTTGCAGTCGGCGTTTCAATTATGTTGCAAATAAATCCGTGAAAAGATAACAAACGTAAGTGAAAACAAATCAATGAACCACAATGTTTATAGGGTAGTTTGAAATTTTCAATTATTTCTTAGTTCCGTTTATCTCAATAAACAGAGTGAATCAAAAATAAATAAGCATGCAGCGTGCAGATCTAATATGAGTATTAACAAAAACCATTAACAAAATCCCTGCCGCAGATTTTTTTATTTTTTTTTGTATAGCAGTGTTATTAATGAAAATAAAAAGTGAACATTTAGTAAATAAAAATGCCGGGAGCTACTTTATTGGCAGTAATTAATTAAGGAAAACAGCATTTAAAAAATGAACATGTTAAAAAACGTCATTTACGAGACTTATCAAATCCTATGGATACAAGGCATAAACAAAAATGAATGTTAGCAAAACAAAAAAATAATATAAAAATAACAAAGTTGCCACCGTTTTTATCGATGAAACTTGTTTACATTTTGCACTTACTTATTTCTAAAAATGCACAAAAACTACTAAATTATTAAATATTTTTAAATTTTTTATCAACAGTAATTAAATTTTGTTCTAAGTAAGGAACAGGATGGTATAAATTCAATAAATCTTACATGACATTTTACGACTGTGTTAATTTGGTAACCTTAAAAGTATCTTCGAAAAAACAAACCAGCTGACTCCTAATGAGAAAAAGTAAATCACGAACATTGGTAAACAAAGCAAAACAATTTCTTACAAAACATGCAGTGTCTTTAAAAGTTTGTAAATAGCTATTTATGTTTTTGTGTATATAAACCCTAATTTTATTACAAAAATCAATAAAAAAACACATCGTACTTAATACAAAATAACATTTAAGGTGAATTCTCTACAAATAACATAGACAAAATAGGCAAGTGATTTCAAATCGTCAGTCATTTAGCTGACCGGTTTTAAATCACGTGATTTCAATATTTTTTGTGCTCAGAACACCTTTTGCGTGATTTGAAATCACTTTGACAAAAAGTGATTTTCAGAACAGCCCTGAATATGTACTATAAAACATGTAATAATTACAAAAAACGCCAAACAATCTCGTCCACGAAATATTCATTATTATCAGCATTGATAAAAGTACAAACAATATACAAACGAGTACATACATACACACATACATATGTATTAGAAATTAGTCTGCTTTTTAGTTGTTTACGTTGTAAGCATGACCTTCGTGCCGTATGATTCTTTTATAAATAAATTCAATTATAAAATGTCCTTCGCCTTGTACAAAAGATTATTACCGCTTTTATTTTTCCTTTTACATATTTACTTACATTGTTACAACGTCAACGTCCAACACCATGACGACCGCCGAAATGTGAAATTATTGTTGCAAAAGCACATTCGCACATTGATGTACAAATGACACGAGCATTTAGATTGACGTTTATATGAAAAACATATCAAAATAATTGAAACAAAATTTTCATATTTCAATAATAAGCATATAGTGGCGAACGAAATTATTCACAAATAAGAATGCAGATATACAACTAATGACAGTTGTCAGTCTGGAACATTATTCTTATTTTAACGTTTTACAACAAACTTATAATGTATTGTATTGTAAGAATACCGGAGTAGATATACTCTGAAAATAAAACAGTTCTTGTTTTCTACACTTAGCGAAAATCTAACATTTCAGACATGTTTAAGTGGTAAATAATTATACATCACTGTGCACATAAACAAATCAAAAACATATTTTTAAATCGTTAAAAACAATCTAAATTGGCTCTTTATTTGCAAAGTATGAAGATACAGCAATTCACCTTTTATGGTTTTAAAAATCTCTTGAAATTATAAATTTATTCGTACAGTCTAATTTTATTGTTTAAAAATTTTTTGTTAATATTTGTTAGAAATTTAATAGTAAAGAGTTATTTTTTTAGAGCTTTTGGATTTGATTTAAAAAACCCCGTAAAATTTAGAGAAATGTATGAACAATTTATTTGGCGTTCTATATAATTCAATGTTTAAAGATGATTTCAAGTAAATGTCCAAATGTTTTATAAATAAATAAATAAATAAATAAATTTTAGTATACTCTCTACAACATATCGGACGGTATCTCACGAATAAATTGTTCAATATTAGCCTCAAGTGTGTCAACCATTTCGAGCATGTCCCTATAGATATGAGCCTTAGATCCACAAAAAAATAGTATAAAGGTGTTAAAACGCACGACCGGCCCCAAACATGAAATAAACTGTTCACCGAACTCGCCTCTCAATTGTGTCATTGTTTCGCGTGCTGTATGGCAACCAAGTCCAGGGGCCAAATTACCGCATTCGTGATCGAATGAGCTATCGTATCGAAAAATGATTTCGATATCGAAATTATGATAAAATGTACTAAATTTCTTGCTCGATATCGAATGACATAATCTCAAAAAAAAAATTACGATCAATTTTACTCGATATCGAATGCAGTAATTTGACCCCAGCTCTTTCATTTTTGACAAATGATGCCATTGGCCCATAATCCACACCAAACAGTGCATTTTTCGGGATGCTCTTCACACCAAATACGACAATTTTGCTTGTTTACAAATCAATTCAACCAGAAATAAACTTCGCCGATCTTCACTTTCTTAACCAATCATGAATTATGGTAATAAAATGCAATAATCTGCAAGCGTTGTTCGTTTGTTTATCGATTAATGGTTTAATGATAGACCAATCTGAACATGTTTAACATGTTAGACAAAAACAGTCTTGCTAGAAAGAAAGTAGCTAAAAATATCACCCTTTAGTAGTATAAGTCACATTTGTTAATATGATCGAAATGAATTCAAGCTAGTTTTTCTAATTCTAATTTTTATTTTGCTGTAGAAAGTCCTTCTGAAAGAATGATAACAGGTCCGGGTTAGACAAAGAGTCTAACATAAACCCACAATGCATTCAGCACCTTAGTAGATCTGAGTGACTGCTCCGAACTAGTGCTTTTACCTATAATTTACGAATATGTCGTGTCCTAAGTTGGAAGTCAGTTGAAACTACATAAATTAAAAAGAGATTGTCTGATATCTAGTCCAAAGTAAGCGATTCACATATCGGCTACTTAAAGTTAATTTATGTGTTTTAGGTGGAAACTACAATAATTGTCTTTAAAGATAATACTCAACCCAACCAGATACCACCTACTAAAAGACAACTCACATATTTGTTATATGGTGTTCAGACATGCAGTTTTAATTGAGTCAATTATTGGTTAATTAAAAAGTGTTCACACATGCTCAATATTGCTAATTTAATTAGCGTTTGACAGCAGCTGAAAAAAAATACATTTATTTGGTTCTAATATTATAATTTTCAGCATAAAAATATTCTTTAGTAATTTAAAAACGAAACAACTGCCATTTTAGGTATTACTTGTCACAGGGTTGTATTTTTAATTTTAACATTTATTAGAACAATTAACTGATAATAAAGCAATTACCTTAATTGAATTAAATTCAATTAGGGCGTTAATTAAAAATTGCAATTAAAAATGCATGTCTGAACACCATATTAAAAAGAGACAGCCCAATAATTAGTTCCTTGTAAAACATCCTACGATTACGCTTATGCTCACTATAGCGTGATCAATCTTCCAGATATTAGCTATAAAACAAACAGTCAAATTAAAAGCACCAAATAGTTTACTAATAAAAGTTTGTAGTTTTCCTATTATTAAAGAATATTTATATCTTGTTTGTTTATTCAACCTTTATAACCGAACCTAGTAAGTCTAAGTTATCTTTAGATTTCTATGTGCTATGTAAACTGACTTTGTCAAACAATACTATTGGTAATTAAACTTTTGAAATTAATACAGTTCTGTTTAACAGAGAACAGTAAAATAACAGTAATAAAAATAAACCATTTTAAAAGTTCAGTACAAAATAAAGACTTCGCCTTTAGATAACTTACAGATTCCAAGAGACAATTGACTTTACGCCAGATTACCTCGAATGTATAAAGTAGTGAATTGACTTCTGTTTTCACTAGAAAGGCATACATACGTGTCAAATGGCCCAAAAAATACAAAAATTTGAGGCAAATCAAATGATCAGACATTAGTGTCTCTAAAAGATACAAAAATTGTTTGATTTGATTTCAACAGATTCTTGTCACCTTTAAAAAAAACTCTTATGCATTTTAATTAACTTTTTAAAGCTAAAACTTTTTCATTTAAAGCATTTCTCCTTGTAAAATACAGCATTTCGATTAATTTTATAAAATTCATAAGTCATGTATTTACTATATGATTTTTTCATAGATATAAATCTACTTCCATAAATAGAACGAATTGCATTGCTGTCACACCGATTTAGCCGTAAGGTTTTCATTAACATGGTATCATATTTATTTTAATTTCGTAAGATGTTTTATACATAGCATTTGTTTATAACTATTTGCTTCTTAAAACTAATAAAAAATATTATAATAAAAAACCAGGTACTTTTGAGAGAAAAGAGCAAAATCAAAACCTTTAAATTTACCACCACCTCCGTAAATAAATGTTTAAGATTTATCCTTACAAATATCTTCTTTGAAGAAAACCATGGCTAGTCAGAACTACATCCAACCATCCACTAAGTGAAAGTGTTATTGTTATGGTTATTAATTATCTATTTTTATATCTAGCAAATAACGAATTAATAAATTCAACTACTAGCTCTGAAAAAATAAAATGTTTCAATTTAAATGTATTGATTTATTTTCGTTTATATTGATTTAAATTGGGCAGTTTATTAAAATTGTACATTTATCTATTGTTAAGATTCTTAAGTATATCTAATGTTATTTGTTTCCTATTAAAAATTTTTTATTCCTTCACTGTAACTGAGATCTTATTAAAGCCATAGAACGGTCGCCACCTTCGTAGTCCTCATCTTATTAACAAACACTCTCAAATATCAGCTGCACATAATTCATTTAAAATGTACCTACCTTTTTCATATTTTTTAACTTTATTGTTAAATTTATTTTTGCCCTCTTAAGAGGAATGGTTTTTGTTGCTATAAGAATTATTAAGTTCCTTTCTGCTTTCTGTTAGGTAAAAACAATAAAAATACTTTTTTAAATATACATACATATGTATACATACATATAAATATAAATAAACAAAGGACAAAGGGTCTTACTCTCACAAACAATACACACACACACGCAAAAACATCAGGAGCATTTTCTACCTTTACACACACACACAGAAACTTACAGAGAAAAGATATAGACAACCACCGACCATTAACTGCTTAACGTGCCAATTATTTTATAACAACTTTATTGAAACTCTTGTCGACAAAAACAATTTGTGTAACAGCAGCAGCAACTGGAGTCCTTGCTGTCCAGTAGCAGCAACAGCCCAGCAGCAGGAGTAATTGTAACAACAGCAGCAACAATCAGCACACACAAAAAGAAACTACATACAGCAACATTATCGACATCAGTCATGGTTTATTGTAGAACAATAATAAAACAATAACAACGGGGACGACAACAACACAATAACAATAACCAACGAGTACGATGTGAGTACGATGACTATGATGACCGTACGGAATGTAACAGCATGAAAGTTGTCAAATACAAATAAAGCAGCAGCAGAAACTATAACATCAAAAACACGGACAACAACAACAATAATACAAGAGAACAAAAACTTCCTTAGGGGACCTTCTTCAAAAACGTACTGAACGTGAATACAAACACACTAACAATTACAATTCCTATTACATTCCTATTAAGTTCATGTGGTAAGTAGATATGTATGTATGTGCGGTTATCGAAAGCCACACCAGTATTTATTATTAATGTCATCAACATACACTTCCATAACTTTAGCTGTAAAGGCACAACACTCATCCAGCTCCAAGTACACACGCAAACATCGCACTGTGTGATTTTTTACACTTTTGGAGTGTCGAAACTATCAAAAAGCAAATGACGGTGTTTTCTTTTAAATAAATAAATTTAAATACATAAATTGCACATGTATAAATATAAATATTTACTTGAAAGAAACTCCCAATTTACACGAAGGAATTTTTATTGAAAATATTGATACAATTTTTTCCTTGAAATTTTTTCGGTGTTTACACAGCTCAATAAAATTCATAAATCACTCGTATTTTTATTTGAGAGTATACACGCATTTGTATCAGTGTTGCCACTTCGTAGGTAATTACCCGAATTGGGTGTCATTTTTATTGTCGTGGGTTGAGCGTGGGTAATTTCTTCTACTTGTAGATCAGGTGTAATTTTAAATTCTTTTTAAACACTACTTTTCCATTTTAAATTTTTCGTTTTTAACACTTAAGCTATACATACAAGGTGACGCAAAAGTAAACTTCCGATGTTTTTTGGCTGTCACCGACCGATTATTGGTCAAATAAATAGTCAGCAATATTCCGCGTTCTGGAGCAGTGTAGCGTAACATTGTTTATTAACGCGTATTTCGCATGTGTTTACTACACAAATGTCAAAACAGAACTGACATTAGGGGCCTCGCAAAATTTATAGCATTTTCTGATAGGAGGATTACTTTTGCACCACCTTGTATGTACATACAGATATCCCTCTTCTCCTTGCTAAATGAATTACAATTAATTACAATTTTCATAGTGATATAAAACCTGAAGTTTATTGGGCAAAAGTATTCAAACTAAAATATAATCTGGGATATATTTTAAATGTCAGAAAATGTAGTAAATTTTCTTTTTATTTTACTATTTTCCAATGTTTCAGTTAAAATGATATTTGGCACCCTTAACATTTGTAAAACTGATTTGAAACCATCTGAACCGTCTGAAACCATTGCAGGAAGTCTATTTACTAAAGAAGGTATACAAAGGAACGGCAACAAACATTTTGAACCTTCCATAAATATATGCAACCACATGTGGAAGTAGAGCTTTTTTTTATTAATTTATTTAAAGTTTAAAAGTTTTTAATAAACAATAACATGTAATTTTAATAAAATCGGGTAATTTTTCTTCATCTTAGGTGTAATTTTGAATGTTGCTGGTGGCAACACTGATTTGTATACACATACATATGTAATACGAATAAGAGAGTAACACAAATTGCTAGTACAATCAAGTGTATACTCGTCTTATCTTCCCCTCGTGTAAATTGGGACAAAGTATAAAAGTCTTTATAAATATGCCATCATTTTCATGTGTAAATAGTTTCAAAAATTTCCAATTTAAGAAAACTTTTTAACAGCCCAAGTATTTTGTGTAAAATTCTTTAAAACGTTTATGAGACCGAAAAGAGTCTTTTCTGGGACCTTTTCCGGAGCGTTCTTGCTCCTTATGAGCCCAAAAAAGAGTCTTTTATGAGGGTTTTTTGGGGCTATGAAAGAGCTCTTAGATAATGTCAGAAAATAGTATTTTATGAAGGTTTTTTTGGGCTCTGAAAGAGCTCTTAGATAATGTCAGAAAAGAGTTTTTTATAAGGGGTTTTTGGGTTTAGAAAGAGCACTTACATCATGTCAAAAAAGAGTCATTGCAATTTTAAATACAACAAATTTTTAAGGTCGAATTTATTATTTTACTCAAACAAAAAAGGAATTCATTTACAAATAAACTAAATTAGAAATGGAAAAAAATTAAATAAATTGTGTTTATAGTAAAAAAAAATAAAATGTAATTCATTCAAATAAAAAATTAATTTTTAAGCAAATTTTTCTTTCGCTCCGAAAATGCTTTTTAGTTGGACTCTTTTCTGACTCCTTTTTCGGAGCGCTCCTAGAATGGTATGATGGGAATGTATGTACGAGTATGTATTATTAGCTTTTATTTCAACATTCTTAATTTCCGGATTTACCGAATGATTAATATCGTACTTCATATATGTACAAGTATATGTTTTGTTTCTCAGTATTTTGGTATTAAATGAAGTTAATACTAAATACTACTTGTAATTGAAAACAAAATTTTTTTCGAATATGCATATTAATTAATTAAAAGCATTCAACAAATATAACAAAATGTCATTATAAGATAAGTTCACAATATAACTGAAGCTTGCTGACTTTAAATAGGAATAGGATGATAAATTTAGTAAAAATATTTCATTATAACGATAATATACCCAATGATTTTTGCTTTTATAAGTTATCAAACAAATAATGGACTATAATCAATGTAAAAATTAATAATTGGTGACAAAATCTCTAAATAATTAAAAATAAGAAGATGTTTTTCCTTCTTAAACTAATCCATGTTTCATTGCCGATACACAACAATTTGCATTATATTCTTTGCATCATAAAAGTGGGAAAGGCACACTGTGCAACAGTTTCCTGGTAGAGTAGCAATACATGATTATATAAATATATGTACATAAATATGTATGTATAGACATTAGAGTGCTCCTAAAAAAATTAAATTCCGAATTTTTACCATCCCCCCTTCTTAGAATTGTTCTATAGATTGCAGAAACACGTTCTGAAAAATACACCGATGATATGATAACGTTAACTGGTGCCGCAAAGGCATTTATATTGGAAAAAGTTATTTTTCTCAGCTTTTGCTAAAATGTTGCCATTAAGTAATTATTTTTGCATTATATATGTAATATGGTAAAAAATTATGGCTGTTTTTAACTGAAATTTCAAAACTCCATTTTCAATTTTAAAATTTTTTTTAAACGAAATTTAAAATTTTAGGACCATCTCTTTGGGATTTATTAAGGATAAATGAGGCAACAAAATTAAAAAAATTATGTCAATACCACTTATTGTTTTTCTGTACCTGTAATTTAAATTCGGCGGTTATCATTCACAATGTTGTACTAATGTTAATGTTAAATATTTTTGCTCCACATCCCGAAAGTTTGACTAAAAAACGGATCACGTTAACCCTTAAATCGTGCCTTTTGCCGAGCATATTTTTTTTGATCATGCCATACCTGAAAAATATTAACATGTCTGTATATTGTAAAGAGCTAATTTTGTTATACATAATTTTGATTAAATGCCTGTCCAGTTAAAAATCTAACATGTCCACCACCTTGGAATTGAGGTGTATTTATATTTAGATTATGAGCATCCTGGGCTGTCATACGGTTAGAATTGATGCTTGGTGCTTCATGGGCGGATGGAAACACTTGGCTAGAACTGAGGATCCCAGGCGGTGGATGACACACGGCTAGTGTAGTGATTGAACTAATTCTTAGAGTATTATCTCCATTACTCGTCACACTACCTTCTTTGGGAATGGAGAAAGCATTCATTGTTCCCATTGTGTTACCAGAACCCCTAATCGCTCGCTGTCGGTTCATGTGTATATCAGTAAGAGTGTTCGCCATCACTCTGTCCGAAAGGTTCCGCCGAACAGAGACTCGACGGATGTAATTATTATCATTATTATTTATGCTTGTGCCTTTCGATCGAAGGTCGAAGAGGTTGAGCACAACACCAAGGAGCACTCTCACAATATTTCTTTTGCAAACCACGCACTAGTGCTTTTCGATGGAATTTAATATCGCCTCCATTAAAATATTTTTAATGACGATATTTATAACATTTTTTCATAAAAAAAATTAAATACTCACATTTTCCTATGGAAGAGATTCTTATTTTCTAAGAATAAGAGAAAGGGAAAAAGAAAAATTTCCCGGGGATATTTTATTCAAAATAAGGGAACAGGGAATTGGGAAAAAAATTCGCGGGGAATTGTTATTTAGAATCAGGCTGTATATTTTTCAACAATTCCTTAACAACTCTCATATTCTTTTGTATATACATATGTATGTACATACATATATTTATATGTAGGTATGTAGACAACATCTAAACAAAGTTGCTGTATTCTCACACCTTCTCTATCGTCAATTTATTGTATGTAGCATTTAATGGACAAAAAGGGCAAATGTTCGTCTGTATTATGAATTATGGCTCATAAATCCAATTCCGTGGTAAAATTTATTACCGATCAAAATTGTCAAATCGAAAGTGTGAATAGAGCCAGCAGCAGAGTTTTTCATGGTCACCTCATACATAATTATTGTATATGATTTTTTCACAATTTCGATTTTAATCATACTGTCAGTATATTCGGGAAAAGAAATTATTTGTAGCACTCTTCCTAAACATGTTTTGACAATATAAAAGTATAATTATTGGAAGAAAGTATTGTAATTTATCATTCTTTTGTTACAAATAATGCGCACAGGTACACAGATATGAACTTGGAGTGGAGATATTCAAACAAATAGTCCTCTGTTAAAACAGTAGTAATGTCGAAATTTTTAATTTTTTATTGCCTCTCCGAAGCGAAATGTTAAATTCATATTAATTGTTGTAGAGCACTTGGTTTTTATTAAAGTTCTTATATAAATAATGCTCTAATTAAGACATCACTAGTAATTATTTATATATTGGAATTGGAATATAAATTGAGCCAAATTTTGCATACGTATAATGAGTATACATATTAACTAAATGGCGTTTAAATCCTTATTTACTCTTACAGATATTTTAAGGTATTACTGAATTCATGGTGTAACTATACAAGGTGAGTGCAGTAGCACAGCTGACTGACTTTGTTTACAATTAACTTATGTCAAAAGTAATATTTTTGCAAGTGTTTTTGACAGTACATAGTACATTATTTTACTCAAACAAAATGCCTGTTGCTTCTGTATTGTGTTGTATTTGTTGGCGATTTGCACTCACCTTTTATAGTTACACCATGACTGAGATTCAACACCCAGAGAACCCAGAGAAAAGGCATGGATTAAAAGTTATTCCACAATTTAATGATCAGACTAAACATAATTGTTGATATTTTATTATTATGTTACAGATGCCATGAACACGACTGCTCTAAAATTATGATATATTGATCCTAATATGTTTGTCATACCATTATCCCCTTTCAATATTGTGTATCATAATTTACAATAAAACTCAGAGTTGTACGTATATGATTGCTGCAGTTTAATGAGTGGCAACGTTAACAAATGAATGTTTACAGTGATCATAATATTGTTGAATAATATAATATTCATGTTACAAAAATTACTGTAAATAACAAGAAGAGATTAATGAATTACAATAGCTAATTTAATGCATTCATTAAATGTTCTCTGAATTTATATAGACTTTAAAACCTATTGGGTTGGAGTAAATACCTTTGAAAATCGTGTAATACATGTACATTGTACATATTAAGTAAGATCTAAAACCTAATTCATATCTAGCAAATAAACAAAATTTTATTAAGGGAATATTAGTTGCACTATAGAGATTTCTGCATACATACAAATAGTATTAAGCATCAAGTACATTTATACAGAACTACTGCATCCCAAACACAGACATATTCATATAGAATTCTAGCCAAATAACTGTGGTTGCCTCACGAATTGCCCAAAATATAATGAAATGAATTTAAGTGAAACTATTGCAACTTTTCCATTGTAATAGGAATAAATCAGAAAATTATATACGCAGTTTAAAAACATTTACAAATAAAATGCAATTCGAAACAGTATGGGAAATAAAATATGTTTAAAAAAATAAGTTGCAAACGACTGACCGAAACACTTGTGTGTTAGTGACCGCAACTGCAATTGCTGCGTCAATGCCACCACCACCAATGTTTTCATTTACAATCACAGCCGAAAATACCACAACATGGTGGTATGACAACATGAATACTACTGGTGTGTGCTCAGTATTTGCTGTTGCAACTGCAGTTGCTACAAACATTGCAGCATTGCAATTTTCGAAAGCATTTATTCATCCATAGTCATATTGACAGTAAGTTTGTATTTTAAAGTGGCACCAACAAAATTGTTGATGTTCACCAGCTAAAATTAAAGTTTACATTTTTAAGATACAATTTATCAGGAGAAAAGATCTCTGGCTGTATGACATGTGGCGCAGTCTTGTTGAAACCACATGCCCTCCACATTCATTTCTTCAATTCTAGGCAAGAAAAAACTGGTTATCATTTCACGATACCGAACACCATTGACTGTTTGGGCTTGACCTGCCTCATTTTCACAAAAAAAAAAGGTCCAATGATTCCTCCAGCCCAAAAACCACACCACACAGTGACACGTTGAGGATGCATTTGCTTCTCGTGAATCACTCGAAGATTTTCCTCACCCTAAATGCGACAATTCTGCCTATGGACGAAGCCATCAAGATGAAGCCTCATCACTGAAGATGATTTTATCGGAAAAATCAGCATTTTAATGTTGTCTCTCCAATACCCAAATAACGAACTCCCTTTGCTGTCCATGGTCAGCTGGCTTTAGTTCTTGAGTCAATTGAACTTTGTATGCATGAAGATGCAAATCTGTCGTCAAAATTCGCTGCATAGTGGATTGAGCTCGGTGTCGAATTGAGGTGGATGGAGTTTGAGCGACATCATCACGTACAGCCTCGACATTTTCGGTCGATCGACCTGGTCGAAGGCGCGTTGTTGTCTTTATAGTTGACTCTTTTGAAACATTAGTGTGACCCCAAATTGATCGTAATTTGCGAACTGTAGCCGCAAAACTTTCACCATTTTGGTAAAACAATTTCACAATGAGAATTTTTACTAACCTCGTACCTTCTACTAGCAAACAATAACAATTGTTCAAATGTCAAACAATGACACTTCGAATGGCGCCAAATTTAAAAATTGCGTTCTAGTTGGGACACCCTTTATATTTGAAGTATTTTTTTTTTTTTGGGGATTTATAATTATGACCTTCTTAAGATACGAGTATTTGTGTATAAAGTAATTATTGAATATATAATTAGTAATACAAAAAGTGACGAATAAGTGAAGTCAAGTTTTTACTGGTTATTTAAGTCTAAATGTAAAAAATGATGTCTGACAGAAATGTTAAGATATAATATTTTAAAATAAAGAAAAGTTTTATATTAGATGAGAACAACGACTACGTTTTTTAGTTCGATACAAATGGAGCGACCTTAATGTATATATTAATACAAAGTTAATATATGTATATCATCAAATAAGATACATACATATATAAAAGTGAGAATGTTAGAACTTTGTGGGATTATAATCGTATTCTATTAATTACTTGACTTTTAACTTACTTGAGTAAACAAATGTACCTTTATTATCATTAGTCATTAAAATTTGAGTAATTCGCGTATTTATAACCTATATACAACTAGTGTCAAAGAAACGAATCCTAGGAAACTGTACAAAAGTATTTTGTCATTTTAAAAATGGCAGTCTCTTTCTTTGGAAATTTTATTTGATGGTAGACATAGTTGTATGAACAAATGTTCCGACAATGCTGTTAGAGCAAGAATATAACATCGACAATAGTTGTCCATATGAAAAAAATTCATTTGCTGATAAGGAATTATTCGTCTAGCAGACGGGGGCTAATAATATTCACATGCAACCCAAGCATGAATCAAAATTCAGCGGGAGTTTTTTCCCTTTTCCCATTTCTGTTATTCAAATTCAATATTAAAAACTAAAAAGGGAAAAAACTCCGGCGGATTTTTTATACATCAATAGCATGACCGTTATTATTATAATAACTAATCTATGTGATAACCATCATCATGACTGATAATGGCATTAATAAGTTGGTAATTTTATTTTTAATTTCTATATCTGCGATCATATCGAAAGCGGAGTCGGTATAGAAATGCCCTTTAGTCATGCCTTTTAGTTTTAAGTGGATAAAATACACATTTAATTTTGAATATTGCATTTCAATGCTGGCCAATTCGAAAACATTACTCATACGCAATGCCACTACTTTACATGAACAATTTGACATGCATGCATTTTTAGTTAGGAACTAAAAAAGACCAAAAACCACATCATCACACCCAATACCTTTTAGTATGTTCTGGTGAGGACTGTAAAACAAACAACAATTGCAACAACAACAAAAAGAAACTACAACATAAGGCGAACAGAAAGGTGGGTTGCCAAAATAGCGAAACCATTGAATCAATCGATCAATCAAACCAATACCACAAATGTTAGTTGCTATTGCACGAGCATATAATTGCGCTGCATTCCAAATACATATGTATACAAGGATAAATACGAGTACGTAAGCCAATGTAGCGATATCAATCAATAAGGTGCAGCAACAGGAAATGATGAAACGGCATCAAAACGAGTATGAGTAATTAGTGTTTATTCAATTACCTATTGTAATATGTAAATGACAAACAAAAACACAAACAAATATAAAAACAATTTTAATAAATAGTTTTCTTTTTAAAATTTTCTCTTTTTACAGGAAGACATGGTCTGCCTCTCGTGCACAGCAACGGGAGAGCGTGTCTGTCTTGCCGCTGAAGGATTTGGCAATCGTCACTGCTTTCTAGAAAATATAGCCGACAAGAATGTGCCACCCGATCTATCGCAATGTGTATTTGTCATCGAGCAGGCATTATCAGTTCGTGCTTTGCAGGAATTGGTCACAGCCGCTGGTTCAGAGACTGTAAGTATTGTAAATTTCTCAACTCATTCGATTAATTTGAGGCCTTAGCATTATCTACAAGCATAATAGTGAAAGAGAACCCAAATTTCATGCTCATTTCTATCCCCTATTATCCCGCAATAAATTCTTGGTTACTATAAGATATTTAATGATCGAATAGTAGTGAGTATTTGCAAGTTGAGCTTAAATTTAGTTGCAGATAATAAAATAAAAATCAAATTATAGCGCCAGGTCTCATTCTTATAGCGAAGATTTACTAAATTAAAAGAAATACAAAATATATATATAATTAAAACCCTTACAATATAATTTCCTTATTTCACGTAAGCATAGCTGTATAAATTACAGATTGCAGTTTTTAATAATAATTTTCCAAGTAACTGTTCAGTCTTTATCTACAAATAAAATTTTTTTCATCAAACCGATTTTAAGACGTAACATTTCTGATCATCCTTTCCCAATCACTGTATTTCATAGACCCATTGTGTATTTAATAGAGATGAAAAACGGACTGTCGTAGCTAGAATGTACATATGTACATTTTGTTTAAAATTTATTTTGAATACGAAACGTTTTTGATCAACAGAGAATAATTGTGGTTCCTACCCTCTGGGCCCTATCGCGCCAATGATAAACAGACGAACGAACATAGTGGGAACAAAAATACATACATATACATCGATTGTACGGCAAAATAATTCAAATGTTTGCTATTTCAAACAACATTTTTAAATTTGTTGTCTACAAAATTTAAGCCCAAGAGATTTTCAATCGTGCAAAATGAAATAAAATCATATAAAAAAAATTTTTAATTTGTTTATTTTCAAACCGTGTTAAATCAAAACCGTGTAAAAAAATACCATGTAAAAACAGAGTTAGGTGTACATATTACAGTTATTAAGAACACTTGTTAAAAGTGAACATTTACCTGTAACGAACTATTTCGCCCTTAAAGTCCCTTTAACTAATATTCCAACAATTGTACACATATACTGAGAATTTTGTAAAAACAATTGTATATGTCAATTTCCAAAATTTATAACGAACAAAGTTCATTATAACCCATTTATACTGTATCGAATTCTTCCTCTTATCACTTACAAAAATAAATAAATAAATAAATTCATATGTACATCCATATGTACATAGTTGCGTTGTAATGTAAGATGTTAATTAAGCTATTCAAAATTAAGTGAATTCCTGCAATTATTTCTATACAGAAAAAAAAAACAACTAGACATATTAATTCTCTGTACTCATACTTTTTCATGTGGCTCCTCTTTCCGGAATTATGTAAAATGTTGCCGCATACCACAATAATCCAACTTTCTTGGGTGTTGTTTAATGGCTTGAGCAAGTGGCGTGATGTGGCGGTTCATGCATAAACATATCTGCCACTGCATATAAGACTCCACATAAATTTACACGATGTAAACCATGCAATTCAATAGGGTGTCCTTAAAGTTGTCTGTATTATTCCTAGTAAATAATAAATGTATTGCAAGAAAATCGATTAAAGAATGGATTATATTTAGCATCCGGTACGTTTTCTAATTCTTTCAGAATAACGCTTTGTGTTATTCTTACATTAAACATGGTCATGGAAATAAAATTCATTGGGTAATTCCGAAATATTTCTCCAAAGAATTGAATTCACAGGAGATGTTTGTGTTCCTTATTAAGTTTAAGTTAAAGTAGCGAAAGAGTACCGACTTCATTGTAAGACATGTATGTGCATATTTATAGAATCAGATATGGGAGAATTAGTGACTAAATGATGTTGTTTATATCATTTGTGCTCCCCACTAGCACAAGCTGTTAGCTAAAATACTCGTATGCTTACAATTACAATCTGACAAGTTAAAAACTTCGGTTCATGGTCTGCTAATGACTTTTTATAGAGGATATTAACTATAGATGCAATCTGATGTGATAAAGTATAGGTTTTTTCTCATATGGCCGCGTTTTCACTATGTTTTCACTATGTCAAAATGACATGACATGATTGCAATGATAGATGACGCCATATGACAACCCGTTTTCATACAATTGCCAACAATTTGGACAATTTGACAATAAAAATAACATAGTGAAAACCAAGCATATGTATGTATATGAATACGTCAACATTTGACTTTATATTTGTGGATAACTATTATGAATGTAGTTCCTTCTGATTAATCTTTGGCACTCAATTCTATAACAATGGGATGGAAAATTCATAACCCCCACGACATCTTAAGCACTTTTTCTGAACTATACACATTGAGACTTAATAATTTAAATGTTTGATTGTTGAATAATTAACAGCTAACTTTTTATATGCATCATTCCGTTTGAAAAACATGAAAATAATGTTCGTTAAAATTCCAAGACTGTTGATTTTTTCCCAAAATTTTCTCTGTTTTTCAGAAATGATTGGTATTGAAAATGTGATAAATCGGTGTAACCAAAAAATTAAAAAAAAATTTCGTTTGTCCATATCGCCACCTTCACCTCTTCTCTTAAGATAGACGACAAACTTCAGGTGACGATATGTACATATCGCGATTTTCAATTAAACAGTTTTCGTTTTATAACGTTTCTCCTATAAAATTATAATAATGAGGGTTACGTCTGTGGGCATTCTAGGTGACGATAAGATAAGATAAGAACAATTTAAATACAATGCCCAATAGCTACCTTAGTATGTGTTAACAAATGAAAATTTTTTAATCTTACTTAAGCTATGTATAGACGGTTGTCAGATCGGTCAATGTGCTAGCACTGTACTGATATTTAAAAATTGTTAGCAAAAGGTAAATTATCAGTTCAGACGACTTTGTCACACTTAAACTTTATCTTTCAACAGAAATTGTCAGTTGCCACACGGTTGTCAGATTGTTGTATGGCAAAAATTGTTAAATTCGTTGTCAGGCATTGTTAGAATTGTGTGTTTATAAAATTGTTAAATATTGTCATGGAACAAACAATGGTAATTGAAACAATTTTAGCTGCATATGTATTACTAGAAAGTATAGAGGACCCACCCAGTGTTGCCGTTAAGATTGTTCATAAACACAAATTAATAAAAGAAAGGGTCTCAATGAATATATAATATATTTATAAAATCTTAGATTAAGTAGATTCCGCTAATAGATTTAGGCTCTTTGTTGGTGGAATAATAATTTTACAAATGAAAACTTCTTGCAACACTGATACGTCCATTATATCAAAAGTGTGTACAATGTGTGTATTTTGCCTCTTTTAATATTTAATCATATTAAAATATTAAGCCAACCAGTATACTTTATTTTACCATACTAGTCGACACTATCCTACCACATGGACTTGGCATTTCTTCAACAGCGTTAAAACAGAGTTATTGTATGTAACGAAAATTAACAAAACAAAGAATATGCGAAAGAAGTAAAGAATTAAAAAATAAAATAACGAATATACGAAAAACAATCCTTTTATGCCACACAATTAAATTTAATCCATTTTAACAGTTTTTTCTTGGTGTTTTATTTTCTTCTTTTTTTATTGGTAGTTGTTGTAATTTTTACTATACTTATAAGTATATATACAGAGTTTAACATGTTTGTTATATTTTATATCTTTCTCTTCTTTCTCTTCCATACATGTTGTATATCCTTGCATATCCTATGGCGCTTTAAAAAAATATACAAAATAAACAAAAATGATAATAAAACTTGACTCCCCTTAAACAAATTGATATAACATCCCTGCATTTGTACTCATATGTCTGCTATAAAATATTCATCTACAATAACATATTTTGGATTTAAATTGGCGGAAATTTATATAAAAAAAACATAAAACTTAACAAATAAAATTTAAAATGCAAAAAAAAACAAAAAAAAAAACAACGGCATGGAATAAAATGAAACAATCAAACAAATGTATATTGTAAAAACTGAATTAAAATTTATTTAAATAATCCCTTCATCATTACATGCGATCCTTATGCTACCGCCGCCTGCCTTTTTAACTTGAAACATATTTAATTTTTTCCTTCTACTTTTAAAAATGAAATAATTTATTTTTGTTTTCTTAACTCTGGCATATTGTAAATTTATTTTTATCAATATTTCCATTTCTCTTTTTTGTTTGAAATATTGCCAAATAATGGAAAAAAATATATAAAACAAATACATTTTTAAACAAAACAATCAAATCAAAAACAAATGTATCTAAAAAAAATCTTTATAAACTGAAATATCAAATGCCATTTTTACCAAATCCGCCAACCGACAAAAAAAAACTAAAAAAAAACACACAAATGTGCATCGATTGTGTTGTCTCATCATAAACAGGATTCCCAATTTGTAAGTATACAGAAAGGTTCTGAAAGGATCGATCGCACTGCAATTACCGCTTCAATTGTTTTTTTTTTTTTTTTTTTTTTTTTTTGGCTAACAAATCTGTTAAATACATATTTACATACTGTCTAGTCTATATGTATATTTATAAGTAGTTCTATCTTCTATTATCAATTGTTTTTAACTTTTAAACAAATATTACAATACAATTTCTTCTAATTTATATATTGCTTTAATATTGTCACGTGAATGTAATAATTTCATTAATTAAACAAATATCTAAAAAAAATAAAAAAATATATTGTAATTGTAACTGTGTCGTTTTCTATATAACTTTCTGTATATTTTTTCAAATATCTTGAATATTATGTATTAACCTGTATTTATTATTTTTATGTATATCATTTATTGCTTTATAACCTGTTTAATACCTTGATCACACTGGACATATAAAACTAAATTAGAACCTATTTTGCTTTTGATGCATCATGATGTGTTAAAGGTAGAGAGAGTAATAATAAAATGTATTATTATAACAACATGACTAATGACTGTTCCGAAACTTTATATCCTAGGGTTAGTAAAATTTTCTGGTGGGTTTTTTTTGTAACATATTTCGAAAAGAAAATCTTGTGTATATTGTTTAATTTATACACAACAACTTATTGGTAATTCGTTACATTAATTCACATTTACCAAAAATCGATCAACCCTTTAATTTTCTTTTATATATATATATTCAAATCGACAGAATCACTTTCTGAGACATAATCATCTTTTGACCCAGGAGCATGCTCCTGTTAATCTAATTGAAGTTGTCCCCTGATTTCACCTAGTATCCATATGGTTTATGCTAATAAAAATCGCAATATTAAATTATGTTAGGATGGGTAATTTAATGTCCGTTTCAGAAAATTACCTTTAATATAATTAGATACAAAACATTTCTCATATTACATTTCATGTAATTCGGAATAATTTAAACCTTATATTGAGCAGCTTAGAATAGAATACTGATTTTTAACGAAATCAAAAAAGATAGCAATTTTAAACTCTCCTTTTCGGACGATTTTATTTTAAACATTTGACATCAAAAAAATTACTCAGACACTAATTCTAATCTACATACATACATATATATAAAATACATATATTTTTTTTTTTTAAGAAACAGTAGTGGAGGTTTTTTGTATCAATTTGTTTCAGTATGCATCTCTGTATGCACAGTAAATCACAAAACTATCTTTTTAAGAGAAGTAACTCTCAGGCAATTAATATGCCTCTATTTAATTGAGTTACTTTGTTTGGAAAGGGAATAGGTTGAAGAAGTAAAGGTGGTGAAAGTAGAAGAAAGTTTTTCTTTTTTTTGGATGAAAAGCTAATTTCCCCTAAAAATTAATAGAGAAAATAGTTTTGTGATTCACTGTATGTACATTTAAATGGTTAACTTCTATGTGTTTTATTAACCCAAATGTTTAACATTTAAAATTGGCTTAAACTTTAAATATTGTGTTTAAGATTAAATCAAGAAATAAAAACAATGTAAAGCAGTCGCCTAACCCTAATTACATAAAATCTAACCATGTAACATCAGTGTAAATAAACTAAGAAAAAAGTTAACAGCACCCAACTCCATTGACATAAACACTGACATTCTCACTCACGCACACATACATACATACATACATATTTTATACACACTCAGTCAGTTGTCTTGTAGAATTGTTTTTTTATATTTATTTTTTTGTTTTTAGATAAGTTACACACAAATACAAACACTAGCAAGCAAAAAAGCTAATACTATGACTATCAGGGCTTAAAAGAATTAATTCTCTATGAAAAATACATACATATTAATTTATTACTTTTATTATGATTTTACACTTTTAATATCAAATTTATTTAAATTATTTATTAAATTATTAGTTACCCTCAAAGTAGTACAGAAATGTTTTCTTCACTGTATTTTGAACCACATTTTATAAAAACTTTTACATAGTTCACCAAGGCATAGTGGTTTTTTCATGTGAAACCAGTCTTTCCAATGGCCCTAGACAAAATCGTCCAACGGCGTTAAATCACAAGAAGGAGGCAGATTTGTGGCTCGTGGTGTGGTCTTGCTGGAATTAAAGATCGATTGTTTACATAAGCGCATAATTTAATATGAGCCTAAAGACATTACTAAAGATAATTTTTAAAAAATGCGTTGTTTTTGTTCAGTTTTTAAAAAATGCAATTCAAAAACGTTCAATGCATTCAAATCATTTAATGGTTAAAAATTCCCAAGTTTGTGTTAAATAAATGTCAAAAAATCATAGAGCTAAATTCTTGACATTTCATCATTTGACAGCTAATTTATTTTCTAACCTTAAATTTACCCACCATTTATCACAAAGTAAACTAAAGTTGCATAACATTCGACTAAAGTTCAAGCATTCAGCAACAAATGATTGACCGCATAAAATATCAAACGTGATTATCCTTAAAAGATAAAATTGGTAGGAGATCGTTGCTGAAAATGGTCCTGGTTTGTCTATACAGTACAAAAAGCAGTACAGCAAGTGTGATGTTTGAATGTAACCCTCAGGACAAGGGAAAGGATGGATTTATTAATAATTAGAAACAGAAATGGCATCAATTTATAGTCATATAATAATTGAATTAGTTAATAAATTAATCCGAATTTAAACTACAACCTTTATCTAGGTTCAGCGATCTCGTTGCAACAAACAAATTAACAATTAGGATAATGACTGAATTATCAAAATTAAATGTATATGTATTCCAACCATGAATTTAATTCTTTAAACGCTCTGATATTTACTAATATTGAGACAATTTTTATAATGTTGAAACTTGTACGTTCTTTTCTTTATTTTTTCTATCGTCTTTGCATTTGAAATTTATTTGCACAGGGCAAAGGTACTGGATCCGGTCATAGAACTTTACTCTATGGTAATGCCATATTATTGCGCCATAACAACAGTGACATGGTAAGATCATACATACATAGCATTATAAAAATATATTTGTATTTAGTTTACATATGTAGATATCAAAAGTATTGTAACTTATTTAATCCTTGACAATTGAATTAATATCCTTATCTCTTTTTTTGTGTCGTTTATGTTTCCATTCTTGCTCCACTTAATGTCTTCTATTTCAATTGTTGCTACAACACTAACGTTTAAATAGTATTTGGCTTGTCTTTCCACTTCGTCTTCCAACGATAAATTGTCATTTGATGTGGGTCTGCAAGAACACAGCCAGGGCGAGGCTTGTTGGTGGACTGTACATCCAGCCAGTAAACAACGTTCAGAGGGTGAAAAAGTCCGCGTAGGTGATGATTTAATTTTAGTTTCAGTTGCAACAGAACGTTATTTGGTGAGTTATAAATTGTAGCATTTAAATTAATTGTCATAATTTAATTCTAACTTTTATAATTTCTTATTTGGGGTGCAGCACACAACCAAAGAAAATGAACAGTCAATTGTTAATGCCAGTTTCCATGTAACCCACTGGTCGGTGCAACCATATGGTACCGGTATTTCACGTATGAAGTATGTGGGTTACGTATTTGGTGGCGATGTTTTACGCTTTTTCCATGGCGGTGATGAATGTCTAACTATACCGAGCACTTGGGGTCGTGAAGCTGGACAGAAGTAAGTCCAAAATATAAAGTGAAAGTAGTTAATCTAATACTTATTTTTTTAATATTATTTAATTATTCAAATGTATGTATACGAGTATTTGCTATGGTGATGGTTTCCATCTATGCAGAGTATTTTGTTGGTTCCTAGTACCATTTGTTATAGAGAATAGTCTTTCTTAACATTAAATTTTCCTATATTCCGTGTCATTGCGAACACAAATAGTATTTGATATTTTAAAAACATTCACCTTATTGACCCCAGACCAATAATATTACCTTTTTAGAAACAAAATTATATAACTAACCATAATTTGTTTTATTCATATGACAATATGAATAAAACTCCTGAACGACCCGAGGCGCACTCGGCTGATGGACTGAACTTAGCTGGAATATTTAACTTAAATATTCTTTTTAACTTTCATTTAATTGTTTGTTTTGTGTATCTTTCAACGGATAAAGTTCAACTCTTAAGATAGAAAGTTTAAAGAACAATATATCCGACCTTTTTAAATTAAAAAAAAGTTGAATTTTCCTAGTTATTAACCAAAATAGTGTCTAAAGCTAATTTTATTTATTAAATATTAAAAAATAAAAATAAGCATAAACTGAAGACTACTGTACTTTTTTATTTTTTTATTAAAAAGAGAAGTAACAATAAAGCAATTAATATGCCTATATATTAATTAATTGCGTTACTTTCTTTGGAAAGTATATATGTAGGAGAAGAACAGGTGGGTGCAAGGAAAGAAAAACTTTTCATATGACAACATTCATTCAGTCTCGTCTCGAACTGTTCGGACGTGTTAATTTTAGTGCGGCTGAATTTTCGGTGAAAAAATCGTAATAGGTGAAAAAGTGTAATAGGTTGAAATAAAACAAAAAAGTGAAAAAATAACTCGTAATAGGTAAAAATATATACAAAACAAAATTTTAAAAATCGCATAAAAACTGTATGAGTGTTCCTCTCAGATGTAATTCTGAGAAAGAGCTTAGCTCGACTAGAAAAACTATATGGGTCTCTGAGGAAGAATCCTTAAAAAAATCTGTGGAGAATTTTCTCACTACAAGAGCCGTAGAACGGCGTCGTTCCTGTTCGCCCAATATAGTTATCTCATCCGATGAAAAAACATCAACATCTTCTTCATCAAATAGTGCAGTCAAACCTAGAAAACAAGTAGGTATGGATAAATACGTCACAGTTCTTAAGCGACAGAGGAGCCCGACATCTGCTCAAGTGTCATCAAATTCAAAAGCTCCTAAGACCGTGAGTAATGATCAAAATAGGTTTGCTCTCCTCCAGACGGATGAGCCAGAACTTCCTAAGAAGACGTTTAGGCCCCCACCAATTTTTCTGAGAGAGCCCACTTCTAGTAAATTGGTACAAGGAATTGTTTCGGTAATAGGTGAAAATATGTTTAGCGTAACATCAATTAAACATGGAAATATCAGCGAAACCAAAATACAAGTGAAAAAGGAGGATGATTTTCGTAAATTGTCCAACCAGTTGGAGAGGGAGAGTAGGGATTTCTATACCTACCAGCAGAAAAGCGCAAAAGGACTCCAAGTCGTTCTAGACCCAGATGTTGATCCTGCCGAGATAAAGACTAGCTTAATGGAAAAAGGCTTCAAAATTAAGAGCATAACGAATATTAGAAACCGTGAAAAGATTCCACAGCCTATGTTCAGGGTGGAATTGGAACCTGGAGATGTCGTATTAAAGAAAAGCGAGTCCCATCCCATCTACAATATGATTTACCTTCTGCATCGTAGAATCACCGTGGAAGAACCGCATAAGCGTCAGGGACCCGTTCAGTGTCTTAACTGTCAAGAATTTGGTCATACCAAAGCGTATTCTAAATTGCCGACAGTTTGTGTTGCGTGTGGGGAGCTAGAAGCAACTGCTCAATGCGATAAGTCTAAAACTGACTCAAAAATCAAAAAATGCAGTAACTGCGGAGGTAATCATACCGCAAATTATAGAGGTTGTCCAATTTACACTCATTTAAAAGGCATAAGAACCAACAAGATGTCAGTATTACCTGATCATCCTAACAGCCTAATTTTGCATCGACCTTTGTTACGGTCCACTAGTCATGTAAACGCGCCTAGTTCTAGACAAGTTTCTTACGCAAACGTGGTTAAATCTAATATGCCAGGTTTGGAGCAGGAACCTAAATCACAATATTGCGAGCCTAATATTAACACTCTAGAGACTACATTGCAGACACTTGTCCAAACTATGAACACTTTTACGACCACTATGACATCCATGATGCAGGAAATGCTGAAAATGCAATCCACTATCTTACAAGCCATTTTAAAGAAATGATTTGTTTAAAAATTTGTTTTTGGAACGTGAACGGCCTCCGCCAACATAAAAACAAACTGGAACACTTCCTGATGGATAAGCAGATTGATGTCATGATGATTGCTGAAACTCACTTGACGGCGACAGGGTACTTCAAAATTAATGGCTACGTGTTGTATGATACTAAAGATCCCCGCGGAAGAGCATGTGGAGTTTCGGTAATTCTTATAAAGAACAGAATAAAACATTATTTAATGAACAACATATGTGAGGATTACCTACAAGTAACAAACATTTGTATTGAATTCTGTCAATACAATTTTGTTTTACCATCAATTTATTCGCCGCCTCGATTTTCAATAAAAGAACACCAATACTACAGCTTCTTCAATTCCCTTGGAGCTAGATTTTTAGTTGCTGGTGACTTTAACGCCAAACACACATTTTGGGGATCTCGTCTGGTGACCCCGAAGGGTCGTGAACTCTTCAACACCATTGCCAAAATGGGCTTAGATGTACTCTCAAGCGGGCATCCCACCTACTGGCCGACGGACCGACGGAAGATTCCCGATGTTATTGACTTCGGAGTAGTGAAAAATATCCCTGTATAATCGATACAAGTGGAGCCTTCATTAGACTTGTCTTCAGATCACTCTCCTTCTATTATTTCAATGCGTTTCAAGGGAATGGCTCTCCACTTCGGGACGTATCTAAAGCCAGAGTAATTTGGATAAAGTATAAAAAGTATTTAAGTTCCCACTGCACGGAAAATGTAGTGTTGAGAACTACCAAGGATATTGATGGGTCGATTGGCAAGTTTACTGAAGACATACGAAGAGCTGTACATCACGCCTCCACATACGACGTTGAGTGCAGAAGTGGGACAAATAGAACCTATTTCGCTGAAATAACTCAAATAACGAATCTGATTTGCCACCACTTGTTATAAGACCTCCTGTACCTCTAAGACTAAACTTTCGTGATGTCGAAAGCGCTATTGGTACTCTGAACCTTAGAAAAGATCCAGGTATGGATAAAATCAGCAATAAAATGCTTGTGGAGTTACCTCGTGTAGCTAGAAGAATTATCCTCTTTATCTTCAACGCTATTTTACGCCTAGAATACGATCCTGCAGATTGGAAGGTGTCTATGATCACTATGATTCCTAAGTCAGGGAAGCACCACACCAAAGTGAAGTCATATAGGCCAATTAGCCTACTGCCGACAATTTCTGTTCGAAAATTGTTAATGGCTAAGTTGACTCCAATTCTGAATGACACTGAATGTATTCCTAATCATCAATTCGGCTTCAGAGCTAAACACTGCACCATCGAACAAACACACAGATTGATAAATGTGATAAGAGGGTCGTTTGAAGACAAAAAATATTGCTCCGCCCTTTTCATTGATGTGTCCCAAGCGTTCGACAAAGTTTAGCATGATGGTTTAATGCACAAAATAAAATTAACTCTGCCTGCTAACACCCATAAACTCATGTTATTTATACGGTCGCAAACTTAAAATCAAAGAAGGCAATTTTTTAAGTACCGCTCAGCCAATTGAATCAGGTGTGCCATAGGGTAGCATACTGGGTCCTACTTTATATTTGATTTATGCCTCCGACATGCCGTCAGACCCCAAAATCCATACGTCAACTTTTGCAGACGATACAGCCTTTATCAGCGTCCATAAGGACCACCAAGTTGCATCACAGAATTTGCAGAATTATGTTTATAAACTAGAGAATTGGCTAGAGCTTTGGAAAATCAGGGTAAATGAACAGAAATGTATTCATATCACTTTCACATTGCGAAAAGAAACTTGCTCGTTCATCAGAATAAATAATCAAATTATCCCGCAACACAATGAAGTCAAATACCTCGGAATCCACCTCGATCGTCGTTTAACTTGGAAGTCTCATATCGACGAAAACTTACTCCGATGAGATTAAAAGCAGTGCAACTTAATTGGCTAATTGGCAGAAATTCTACATTAAAGTTGGATTGCAAACTTTTGTTGTACAATGCAATTCTAAAGCCAATCTGGTGTTATGGAATTCAATTATGGGGTACTGCCTCAGCATCCAACATTGAAAAAATTCAAAGGGGTCAAAATAAAATTCTATGTATAATTACTGCAGCTCCATGGTATGTTAAAAATTCTCGAATCCACAAAGATCTAGGCGTGCCATTAGTAAAAGTCGAATTTACAAAATATGCGTCAAAGTACGTCAGCAAACTTGAACACCATCCAAACCCCCTTGCACGAGACATCCTTAACTTTAGTGGCCACAATCGGTTGAGAAGGAGGGATACCCTTGCTTTAACTCAAGCGCAAAACAGATGACTGGATCAGTTGATGTGAAATTTTTTAGTATCATAAAAATTTTTGTCTAGCACTGGCTGGGCTTGTTATTTTCTTTTTAGTATTAAGATTTGAATACTTATTGTAATTTCAGTATATGAAGATTCAATAAATAAATAAAGGTGAAAAAAAAATATGACAACACTGTAATTGCGCGTTATGTTTATTAGTAGTACAGTATTGCTGCGAGTTATTTTTAGTGCGGCTGAATTTTCGTAATAGGTGAAAAAAAATAAAAAAAAAATATATACAGATATCGTAATAGGTGGAAAAAAATATCTATAGTGTTTTTTTCGGTAATTTAAAAATCTCATAACAACTGCATGAGTGTTGCTCTCAGATGTAATTCTGAGAAAGAGCTAAGCTACAGTAGAAAAAATCTATGGATCTCTGAGGAAGAATCCTTAACAAAAACCGTGGATTCTCTTCTTACTACAAGAGCCGAAATACGGCGCCGTTCCTGTTCGCCCAATATAGTTATCTCATCCGATGAGAAACCATCATCTTCATGAAATAGTGCAGTCAAACCCAAAAAACAAGTAGGTATGGATAAGAAAGTTACCGTTCTCAAGCGACAGAGGAGCCCGACATCTGTTCAAATGTCTTCCAACTCAAAAGTTCCTAAGACTGTCAATAGTGATAAGCCAAATGATCAAAACAGATTAGCTCTACTTCAGACGGATGACCCAGAAATACCGAAAAAGACATTTAAGCCCCCGACAATTTACCTGAGAGAGCCCACTTCCAATAAACTGATACAAGGAATTGTTGCTGTAATAGGTGAAAACATGTTTAGCGTAACCTCAATTAAACATGGAAATATCTGCGAGACAAAGATCCAAGTGAATAGGGAAGGTGATTTTCGAAAATTGCCCAACCAGTTGGAGAGGGAGGCCAGGGATTTCTATACCTATCAGCTCAAAAGCGCAAAAAGACTCCAAGTCGTTCTAAAGGGTATATACCCATGTGTTGATCCTGCGGAGATAAAGACCGGTTTAATGGACAAAGGGTTCAAAATCGAAAGCGTAGTGAATATTAGAATCCGTGAAAAGATTCCTCAGACCATGTTCCGGGTAGAATTGGAACCTTAAAGAAAAACGAGTCCCATCCAATCAACAATCTCAATTATCTTCTGCATCGTACAATTACCGTGGAGGAGCCGCATAAGCGTGTTGGACCCGTCCAGTGTCTTAATTGTCAAGAATTTTGCCACACCAAAGCGTATTGCAAATTGCCGTCTGTTTGTGTTGCGTGTGGGGAACTACATGCAACTGCTCAATGTAATAAGTCCAAAACTGACGTAAAAATAAAAAATGCAGTAACTGTGGAGGAAATCATACCGCAAATTATAGAGGTTGTCCAGTTTATACTTACTTGAAGGGCATAAGGACCAATAAGTCGTCAGTATTACCTGATCATCATCAACTACATAACGTCACCTGAAATGCAAAAGGGCATTTATTTGAAAATTTTACAGGGGATAAAAAAAACTTTATAAAATCAAAACTATTGAAGTTAGCGTTATGATTTTTTCAGATTAGCATTATAATACGATGATACATTTATTTCGTAAGACAGAATTTACTTTCAACGTTGTTTTTATTAGTTGTGTGGGATGCGCCCTTTTGAATTCAAAAGACCTGAAATCAAAAGGGCGTAACATCACAAATTTTTTTAGAGTTTGAAGGAATAAGAAGTACAAATAGAGATGCTTTTTATATGCATTTAATTTTATTAAGTTTATACATTTTATTAAGTAACTGAAAATTTAAAAACAATATAACATTTCATTAAATAACGGCTAAAAAAATTAAAGATGGAATTCATTGCACATTCACAAAAATTAATGTGGTTAGTTTTTATGAATACTGGGTTAATCTTCAAACGGAATGTTGTCATAAAATAAGTGGCAATCTGCAGGTATTAATCTTTTCTGATCTTGAAGGTTTTGCCACTTCTTCTTTGAAATTTTTAATGTCTCCGTATGTAATTGCAAAGGCTGTTCAACGACGAAGTTCCTTTTAGTTCTTTGAGGAAGTTCTCGATATTCATTTTCTATATTAGTTTTGAAATAAATGACAAAAAAAATAACAAACGTACCCACCAGCAAGTGAAAATTAATATTAACCCTCCGTTGCCACATGCAAGTAAACTTACGCTTGCATGTGGCAACGGGGGGTAAGAAACCAAAAGAAAACTGAAACGCGCTGCCGTTATTGCCAAACTTACTCATAAACGTGAAAATTTGGTACGCGCTGAAAAATACCAAAATGAAATTTAAACTGGCAACAAACCATAATTTTAAAATTTTGGTATTTGAATTTCAGACAAAAAATGTTTTGAAATAATATAGAAGAAAGAATTTTATTAATATATATTTTTTTCTAATCTAAAAATATAAATTTTGAAGCGATTTTAAAATTATTAGTTAGGGCAATATCATTTGGTAGGAGACCTGAAGGATATCGTAATTTTTTTTATTATCCAACACAAAAAAAATTTATTTAAATTTGAGAGTTTTTACAGTGAACCTTATGACTTACCCCCTGTTTCACGATGTCGAAAGATAACGTTCGCTTAGATAAGACTTAAGACACAAACTTGATTGTGGAATAGACAAACTCGATTGAGTAAAAAATAGATACGATAAAAAGTTTGTGTCTTAAGTCTTATCTAAGCGAACGTTATCTTTCGGCATCGTGAAATAGGCCATTAATGTGGGTTGCGCCCTTTTGATTTAAGAAAAAAGCAACTTTGTTGTTACGCTCTTTTGCATTTCTTTTATAAAGTCGTTGTTTTTGACATTTGGACTGTAAAAATTTATGAGAACATGTATTTTGATTTGCTTCATCATAATAAATGAAAAAATGCATTTTGAATTTTTTGGTTGTTACGCCCTTTTGCATTTCAGGTGACGATAATGTCATGTCGAGTATTAATTTTCCTCAAACGACCAACTACTCACGAAAACGCTCCTAATTCTAGACAAGTCTCTTACGCAAACGTAGTTAAATCTAATACGCCAGGTCTGGAGCAGGAACCTAAACCCCAATATTCTGAGCCGCATATCAACAATCTAGAGACAACATTGCAGACACTTGTCCAAACTATGAACACTTTTACGACCACCATGACATCCATGATGCAGGAAATGCTGAAAATGCAATCCACTATCATTAGTTGATATGAAATTTTTTTAGTATCATAAAAAATTTTGTCTAGCACTGGCTGGACTTATTATTTTCTTTTTAGTATTAAGATTTGAATACTTATTGTCATTTCAATATATGAAGATTCAATAAATAAATAAAGGCTAAAAAAAAAAATGCTTAATGATCAAACGTGCTAATCAATTAAGTTACAGCAACCTAATTTCCATTAATAACAGATTCATTATGAACTTCTTGACTTTCTGACAATTGTTTTTTTTTATTCGTTTATTCCAGCATTGTTGTGTATGAAGGTGGTTCCGTTATGTCGCAGGCTCGTTCCTTGTGGCGTCTTGAATTGGCGCGTACTAAATGGACTGGCGGTTTTATAAACTGGTTCCATCCTATGAGAATCCGTCATATTACAACTGGACGCTACTTGGGCGTCAACGATAATAACGAATTGATTTTGGTAGATTTTTCTCACATATTTGCCTAAATTTAATTTTTATGTATCCTTTAATTTGCAGGTTAAAAAGGAAGAAGCAGCAATTGCTACAACGACTTTCTGCCTGCGAGTGGAAAAGGACGACGAGAAAAAAGTACTCGAAGATAAAGATTTGGAAATAATTGGTTCACCCATCATTAAGTATGGTGACACCACCGTCATTGTCCAGCATTGTGAAAGCGGCCTCTGGCTCAGTTACAAGAGTTATGAAACGAAAAAGAAGGGAGTCGGAAAAGTTGAGGAGAAGCAAGCTATTCTGCATGAAGAGGGAAAAATGGACGATTGCCTTGATTTCTCACGATCACAGGAAGAAGAATCGAAAACTGCTCGCGTTATTCGTAAATGTAGCAGTCTCTTTACACAATTTATTAAGTACGTCGATTTAAATCAGATGCGGAAAAATTTCAATGCTAATATAAAATATAATCACCATAGGCCATTTAAATCACGTAAAGGATGAATTTGTTAAAACGGGGGGAAAATTTATATATAAAATATTTATGATGAAAGTCTCCAAATTTATTTTCTCTTTCTCAGCAGTTAAAAATGTAGTAGATGTAGTTGGTCAACTTTTCATAAATGATTTGGTGTAATAGTGTTTCAATTTCAATAACGGGTTATTTCCCATTAATTGTAAATGTAAATTGTGAATATTCGTAAATATCTATATACATACGAATATATATATACTTACATATACATATGTATATTATTATTGCAATAATAGTGAGGAGTTTTATTTTACCCATTAGTATGTTGTAGTTCATTCACTTGTTTTAATTTTTAGTGCATTGGAAACTCTACAATCGAATCGTCGTCATTCGATATTCTTCCAAAAAGTAAACCTTAATGAAATGGTAATGTGCTTGGAAGATTTAATAAATTATTTCTCTCAGCCACCAGATGACATGGGTATGTATAAAATATTTAGCAAATTATTATTTACTTACACTATTTGTTCAACAGAACACGAGGAAAAACAAAATCGTTTTCGTGCTTTGCGCAATCGTCAGGATCTGTTTCAGGAAGAGGGAGTTTTGAATTTAATCTTAGAGGCCATTGACAAAATTAATATTATAACATCACAAGGCTTCTTAGCCAGCTTTTTGGCTGGCGATGAAACTGGTCAAAGTTGGGACTTAATTTCCACCTACCTCTATCAACTATTGGCTGCTATTATCCAAGGCAACCATACAAATTGCGCCCAATTTGCCAATAGTAATCGCTTGAATTGGTTGTTTTCTCGCTTGGGTTCACAGGCTTCCAGTGAGGGATCTGGCATGTTGGATGTACTTCATTGTGTGTTGATTGATTCTCCCGAAGCTTTGAATATGATGCGCGATGAACACATTAAAGTTATTATTTCGCTGCTGGAAAAACACGGCAGAGATCCTAAGGTCTTGGATGTTCTATGCTCATTGTGTGTGGGTAACGGCGTTGCGGTGCGTTCTTCCCAGAACAATATTTGCGACTTCCTTTTGCCCGGCAAGAATTTGCTGCTGCAGACACAACTGGTTGATCATGTAGCTAGTATACGACCCAATATTTTTGTGGGTCGTGTAGATGGCTCGGCCATGTACCAAAGATGGTATTTTGAAGTAACTATGGACCACATCGAACAAACCACTCATATGATGCCTCACTTGCGCATTGGTTGGGCGAATACTTCTGGGTAATTTATTATAATTTAGAAAGTTCGGTTTTAGTAAACTTTTAATGTGTATTTATATACTTAGCTATGTACCTTATCCGGGTGGGGGCAAAAAATGGGGTGGTAATGGTGTTGGTGATGATTTGTATTCCTTTGGCTTCGATGGTGCTTATCTGTGGACAGGCGGCCATAAAACCCTGGTTATGGATAGTGTGCCTCAGGAACCTTTCATTCGCAAGGGAGATGTCATTGGTGTTACCATCGACTTGTCTGTGCCAGTCATTACGTTTACATTTAATGGTCTTAAAATTAAAGGCTGCTTCCGTGACTTTAATTTAGATGGCATGTTTTTCCCAGTTATGAGTTGTTCATCCAAATTAAGGTAGGTCTTTAATATTTTAGGGACTTGTGATATGATATTTACATACATTTTTATTTTAGTTGTCGATTTTTGTTTGGTGGTGATCATGGCCGCTTAAAATTCAATCCTCCACCTGGATTTTCACCCTTGGTGCAGTGTTTAATGCCTCACCAAATATTGAGTTTGGATCCTTGCTTTTATTTTGGAAACTTAAGTAAAAATGTTTTAGCCGGTCCCTGGATGATAGAAGACGATAATGCATTTGTGCCAAAACCTGTTGATACATCAGGAGTTTCATTGCCCTCTTCGGTTGATCAAATTAAGGAGAAATTAGCGGAGAACATTCATGAGATGTGGGCTTTAAATAAAATCGAGGCTGGTTGGTCTTGGGGCGAACATCGCGATGATTATCATCGTATACATCCATGTTTAACACAATTTGAAAAATTGCCTGCCGCTGAAAAACGTTACGACAACCAATTGGCTGTACAAACTTTAAAGTAAGTGAAAAATTATCTTGATTCAGTGAATTTTCTCAACTTATTAAAAAATGTTTTGTAGAACCATTATTGCATTGGGTTATTACATAACCATGGATAAACCTCCAGCACGTATACGTCCCATACGTCTGCCCAACGAGACTTTTATGCAAGCTAATGGTTACAAGCCTGCGCCTTTGGATTTAAGTGCGGTTACTTTAACACCCAAATTAGAAGAACTTGTTGATCAATTGGCCGAAAATACACATAATCTTTGGGCCAGAGAACGCATTCAACAAGGATGGACATATGGCCTCAATGAAGACTCCGAAAATCTACGCAGTCCTCATTTGGTACCATACTCTAAGGTTGATGAAGCCATTAAGAAAGCAAACCGCGACACGGCTTCCGAAACGGTGCGCACTTTACTCGTTTACGGTTACGTTTTGGATCCGCCAACAGGCGAGGGTAACGAAGCCTTATTAGCAGAGGCGCTGAGACTTAAATTTGCCGCCTTCCGCACATATCGTGTGGAACGCAATTATGCTGTTACCTCGGGTAAATGGTATTTCGAATTTGAGGTTCTTACCTCGGGACCAATGCGTGTAGGTTGGGCTAGAGCTGATTGCAATCCAGGCGCAATGTTGGGTAGTGAAGACACCAGTTGGGCTTTTGATGGACACAATGTAAGTATAACCTTCTGTGTTTTATAACGGTTTATTAACATTTTACTTTATATTTAATTCATACAATATCTGTTTCTACTGAAACAAACTTTTATGAAACGTTATGAAGGGATAATCTAAAAATTGAAAATAAAAAAAGATTTAAATAACTTATAGTTTTGGAAGATGAAATAATACAAAGGATATATTACCTGGAGGTTTTGTCATTAACTACAATAATATCATTATAGTTTTCTATTACTTTCTTTCCTTCCTTATGTATTTCTTCTTTTTTCTCATTTCCCCTTTTTTAATCAACATAATAAACAAGGCTTTCTAATTGATATAAAAGTTTAGATACGTTTTTTAAATATTGTCGTTATTTCAATCATTACTGCCGTTTTTGACCTTTAAATTAAAATCTTTACAGTTGGCACAACTGAAAATTAATATTTTACAAAAGAAAAAGTAAAATTGTTATAGATTATTAAAAATATTTATTAATAACAAACAGCCAATATATTTATTCTTGTATGCCGCAAGTATAATATTGCAAATATTTGATCGGTAATTAACTTTAATATTTGTTAAATACACATAGATAATCTCACAATTAAAGCAATTTTTTACTCGGTTTACTGGTAACCGTACCCAAATCCATTTAGAAAAGAAAGAATATTAAAGTAATCAATAATATAATAATATTTACTCATATATGTATTTATTAAAAATTGTTTAAGCAACAATAATTTAAAGCTTATATTATTCCCCTATTAATCGCCCCATATCAACCCTATTAAAATTAATGGCGAATTGTGAGAAAAACAAATAATTTATTAATAAAATTTTTAATATCAATATAAACGTTGCTATTTTCATAACATTTAGTTTAAATTTGAAATTAAATCTTTCGAAGTACCGTGGCTCATAGCTTATTTTATGCAGTGCTTTTTTTTGTTTTTAAAGCTCCATAAAAAGAAAACTAAAGGAATTTAAATAAGAAATTGGTGTCATTTAAAAAAAAATGTTATAGTCTAAGAAACAAAAAAAAAATATTGGAAAATGTACATTTTAATACATATCGCTGGCTTAACATGTAAAGGCTCTAAGTGCATATTTTACAATATTACAGGAGAGACAAAAAACAAACAAACTTTTTTTTGAATAAATATTTTTAAAATAAAAAAATAAGTATTTGCCGAGAAAAAAGCTTTTTTGGACTTAGAGCTTTTTCTGTTGCTTAGTCTGTATGTTTTCATGGACTTAGATCTTTTTCTTACAATGAAAGTGTACTTTTGTTGCGTTTTTATTGTTGTTGTTTTAAAAGCTAATAATATGTAAAAAGTTAAAGTTTGTTTTGATTATGGTAAAAAAAAGAAACAGAATTTATTCAAAAATATGAATAAAGATAGATTTACAAGATTAATATTTTGTTCAAAATTGATCTTCAAAATGCTTCAAACTCGTGTAAACAGCAAAATTTCTTCAAAATTTGTTTATTTAATAGTTATTAATAGTTTTTGCTGTTTACACGAGTTTGAAGAAAATTTCAATCGCGTAAATCTAGCTTAATAGCGTAGACAGACGACACAGTTAATTTGCATTAACAGTCTTAATTCAAATTAACTTGTGAATTATCCATTTTTAATGCGCATTAAGTTAGACGTAAATACACAAAATCAAACTGAATTTATACTGCATTTAGCTATTTCAATATGGCAACATCGTCGAAAATCAATAATATGTTATCAAATTGTTTACTATTCTAAAATAAGAAGAAGACAATTGTAAAATTAAAATAATAAAAATAGATTTCCACAATTGCCTTTCTCTTATTTCAGAGTGTCCCACTGCGGTCCCCACATGTAGCAACACGTTCAGGTTGATGGTTGCAAGTGCATGAACAAGTTTTGCATTATGAAATAGTTTCAGCAAAAGTAATTTCAGCTTTTTTTTCAAAGAAATACTGTTTTTTCAGCAAATGCCAAACAAATTTTTTCATAATTAAATAGTTGTTTACAAACAAACAGCTGTTACCTAAATGCAGTTTAAATGCAGAAACTGTCGTCTGTCACGGTAAAATCTTAATTCACATTAGTGAGTTTTTAATGCGCATTAACTCTGTCGTCTGTCTACGGTATAACATTATTATTGTAATTTCAATTTCGATATTTGTATATACTTGTACATACTGAAAACAAAAATTATTCAGTCTTATTTCATTGCTGTTATAAAAAAGTAATATTAATTTAAATTTTTAATGGATTTAAAATGGGAAATCGTCATAAAATTTATGGTGTTTTGTAGGCAAAGTGGATTTTAGATATTGTAAGTCTTCGAACTTTCTAGTCTTTATTTTTCTTCTTTCTTGATGAAGTTGGTGTAAATCCGACCACTCCAGTGCGACTATATTTTCATTTATTTTTTGGTGGAGATTTTTCCATTTATCAGGAAATTTAAGTTTGAAATTAAATTCACCATTTGGTGTGTATTGTATACCTCGAATGTCCGTCACTTTGGAATCGCCTTTTCCACGGCCAGGGCGAATATTTTTACAAAATTGTACGTTGTTAAATTTAAAAAAAAAAATAAATGATCCAAATAAGTAACATCATGACGATTAATGTCATGACTGTCAATAGTGTTGATACTCAAAACTACGA
Organism: Bellardia pandia; assembly: GCA_916048285.2. Lineage (NCBI taxonomy): Eukaryota > Metazoa > Arthropoda > Insecta > Diptera > Calliphoridae > Bellardia > Bellardia pandia. The sequence continues at coordinate 71,156,194 of OU696533.1, forward strand.
GAGTGCAACCAATGAGAAAATATATTATGTCAATTGGTTGGACTCTCAGACTATTCCGCGCGAAACAGTTGATATGTCAACATTAAAAGAAGTGAGATATTACACAAAGATGTGATAAATTGGACTTAGCGCCTTTACTCATCACTACAAAACAACTGTATTTTTTTTTTTGTTGTAATCGATGTTTTTTTACTTATTGAACACAACTGCATCAAAATCTCAATTTCTAAAAAAAGTGGACTTAGAGCCTTTACATGTAAAGCCAAAAAAAATTTGTTTTTTCACTTCACAACTTATTTATACAGGTACGTATGGGATTCGAAAACTTGAAATTAAAACTGGTAAATACAAGATTTAATATTTGCCTTTATTATCTACAATTAATTTAAGGCGATGCGACCAGTTTTTGGGTAATACTCGGCGAAATATTCGACCAGTCCGTCAGCAGCGCGTTTTTTAAATCTTTTTTTTTGAAATTTTGTGTTTCCTTATGCTAATTTCTAAAATTGACCATTACGCATTTTCGATAACATTAAGGTGGTGGAGGTGTTATCAGTTATATATTAGCCACATTTGCACATTACCCGATTTGTGCTTTGGATCGCTATCGTGGTACAATCGAAAATCTGATCTTATACCCAGGGTCTCTGTGCTTCCCAAAAAGTTGTCCTTCAGAATCTGAAGGTACTTAGTCCATGGTTTTTTCAACAAATGTTAAATTCCCAGTAGCAGCTGACATACAGGCCAATACAATTGCACTACTGCCAGCATGTTTCACTGTTGCCTTTAGGTTTTACAACATGCATCTGAACCGAATATGTTAAACTTAGATTCATAGGCGAAGATGACCGTATTAAAAGATGCAGATTGCTTGCAATTATGTTCTTTGGCGAAATTTAGCCTGCACAGTCTGTTTTTCGGCTTTATAAACGGTTTCTTGCGTGCAACTCTGCAAAAGGCGCAAGACACGACGAACAGTTATAAACCTTTGACAAATTTTATGAATAAGGGGGTTAATGTATAACCATTTTCTCTGTGAGTGGTCAATGGAAATTGGAAATGGTTTAAAACCAATTCTCCGTCTATCGTTGTGACGCGAAAAAGTTAAAAGTTTTTGTTCTTTTAGTTTTAATATATTAAAAAGTACATTTCTGCGATGCTCGTAAATGTTTTTTGATTGTTAGACCAATATATTTTTTTTAAATGACACCAATTTATTTTTCAAGTTCCTGTTAGTTTTCCTTTTAAGAACTTTTAGGTAGGCCCTTTTCCAGTCTCCATTGCATCGAAGTTAATGGTTTGCGAGACTCTTTCCGAGTCTCCACAATTACGGAGCACTGCCATGTTGGTTTACTCACATCTTTACATACCATTGGTTTATATTTGCCATGGTCTCAATCATAGCACAGGGACAGGGATCTATATATCGGTAAACGGAGAAACAGCATTTCCCTAGAGATGTTCAATTCTCAATCTATATTAGCATTCATTTCTATGGTTAAAAATAGCTGTTGCCAGTATTATTAACCAATATCTCCGTATTATAAACATTATTAGATTTTTAATTAGGAAATCAAATAACCGTGATTGGGAACATAATTATTTTGAAAATTGTTTTATTTTTATAAAATTATCCCTTCATTTGGTTGGAAAAAACGATATCAGTATCATTTTTGTTTGCAAATCTTAACGAGGATCAAAAACGTAATTTATGCTCATAAAATGAATATAGGTGACCAAATTGCATGCTGGAACTGTTGAACATTTTGGTGTTCGCTATGAAGCTGGGGATGTTATCGGTTGTTGTATCGATGTCAAGGAACAAACCATCAGTAAGAATCATAAGAATCAAACAATAAAACTACTGTTAAAGCTGCGAGCGTTTCTTATTTTTTTTTTAATAAAATATATATAATTTATCTAGTTACGATAAAAACTGCGTTTGACTAATTGTTTTTTTGTATTTTGAAAATAATTTTGAACTGTGTTTTTTGCGCGCAATACAGTTTTTAAGCATTTAAAACCATTATTCTTAGAAAGCTTCTTTATTTTAAGCATTTACATATTTTACTTATTTATTTATTTTATTTTTATTTATTAATTATTTAATTATTTTTTAATATATATTTTTTAAATAATTTATAATCTGTTAATAATCATCATGTATATAAAATGACAACAACAACAACAAACAATCTATAAAAACAATGTAGGAAGAAAAAGTATTTGGTGGCGTAAGTGAATCTTTCGGTAAACAATGTGGTCCAGGCGATATAGTTGGCGTTTTCCTAGATCTCGCCGATCATACAATCAGTAAGAAACTTTTCTATTGTATGCCTTCAAAGTGTAGATATTCGTAAACTATACCTTAATAATATTCTACTCTATATATATACATACGTAATATAAATATAATCGTGCATATATACTTTTTTATATCTCACTCTCTTGCTTTTGATATTTTTAATACTAAATTCAAAACTTCCCAGAACTTAAAAAATGAACACCAATGAACTGCTTAGTTATATCCCCGTTGAGAATTATTCTAAATTTTTCCCTTTACAATTTTTTACCACACTTAGTATATCCTCAGCTGGTTGACTGATTATTCGGATCCCAATGTTTAAGGCTTTATCGATTACTAACTCTACATATTATGCATACACAACAATCGATGAAAATACGTTCAATACCTTATAGTAGAACGTCAGTGATGACGATTTTATCCAAACTCGTAAATACTTTAAGGGATCGTGATTAAATATACATATATAAATATATATATATATATTATTTCTGCTATATATATATTTCTTCTGTATAGGTGTATTATACTCATTTAATCTTTGAACGATAGTTTATGTCTATCGTTTCGACATATTGTAACGTTTTACAAATTAACCCTTAAATGCATACTGTACCATATATGGTACATAAAAAAATTTACTTTTTTGAATTTTCCGGAAAAACGGTGCCGAATTTATATTTAATGAGTGATTTTATATATGGGTAGTGTACTCACGATTCAGGGAAAAATAATGCCGAATTTATATTTAGTGAGTTATTTAAAATAAGGGTAGTGTACTCACGATTCAGGGTTCTGACCTCATGCATTTAACGGCAAGATTTAATTTGAAACTACGATGTTCTTTTAAATATGTATTCTTCTAGAATAAATAGAAAACAAACAAACCCCAACATTCATGTAAATAGTTTGTTTTATTACTAATTTTCTAAGCTTAAGGTCTTTCTTTTAAATATAAAACTTTTTAACTTTATTTAAAACCAATATTTCGGCACTTCCTTGAGTGCCTTCGTCAGGGAAGTGCCGAAATATTGGTTTTAAATAAAGTTAAAAAGTTTTATATTTAAAAGAAAGACCTTAAGCTTGGAAAATTAGTAATAAAATAAATAATAAAGGTCGAATAAAAATACATATTCATGTAAATAGTTTGGTTTGATTAAAATATTGACAAAAATATCTAGTCGTTTCGAAGCTTTTAGCAAGTTTAAAAGCTGTATTTGGCTGCTTCGAAAGTAATGCATTGAAAAACCTATTCCACACAAATATTAAACTTAAAAATGCAAATGCTTGTAATGAAAATAACTAAAAATTCCTTCAAAAAAATGTTAAAAGAAAATACTTACTAACAATACTAACAATAACAATACAATCTTGTTTATTTTCTTCTGTTCTTAGCGCATGAGTTTAATTAATTGATTGCTTTATAGACTTACTAAAACACAAATTGCAATTAGAAAAACTATAATTATATACCACTCATACTCGTACATACATAAATAAAGAAATACATAGTACGTTATAAATACTTTAAACAATTGAAAACGGTCATCTAACATGAGCATGTTTCCAAAGAAAAAAAAAGCTAATATGGCATCCACTGCTTCGTTAATTGTGCTCACATTCGTATATTTAGATCGTTTCAAAAGAAGATCGGACTAATTGCTTTTCTGTACAGGTTTTTCGCTAAACGGTGAACTCTTAATGGATGCGTTGGGCGGTGAAACGACTTTTGCAGATGTTACCGCCGAAGGAGTTGGTTTCGTACCAGCCTGTACATTGGGTGTGGGACAGAAGGCACGTTTAATTTATGGTCAAGATGTTGACTCTCTCAAGTTTTTCACTACTTGTGGTCTTCAGGAAGGTTATGAGCCTTTTTGTGTGTAAGTTTTTTGAAGTTATGAGTTGTTTTGGTGATGTCATCAATTTATGTATTTACAGTAATATGGGACGCCCCGTTACACATTGGTATACAAAAGATCAACCAATATTCGAAAATACTGAAGAGATGCCAGATTGTCGTATTGACGTAACACGTATTCCGGGTGGAGCTGATACACCACCACATTTGAAAATTTCCCATAATACTTTTGAGACCATGGAAAAAGCCAACTGGGAGTTCTTACGTCTTTCCTTGCCAGTCACTTGTATGAGTGAATTCATTACTGAAATGGAGAAGGCCAGACGTTGGGAAGAAATCAAAATTCGACAGTACCGTCTGATGCGTGATGCTCAAGAGCAACAGCAACAACAAACTTCAGCACATATGGATCATATGTTGAAGAGTGGTTTCACAATGAATGATATTAAGGGCCTTAATCGTAACTTTGACGATACCGCCGAGGCCGATGAAATGCATGGTCCTTCCCGACCACCACGCAGAAGCTCAGTTTCACGAAATATAACCTTTGAATCTGATTTGGGACGACCAGAGGAACTACAACGCTCCACGTCTGCGCTTGATATGAATGGATTGGATGAAAGCATGATGGACGATAAGAAGAAGCGCGGTCGTAGTCCGTTCAAGTTCTTTTCAAAGAAATCACGAGATCAAAGTAAAGAGAAAATGTCTGGTCGTGCTCCTGAAGTAAGCATGGAAAGACGTAATACCGTTGCCCATGGTCGTAATGTGGTTAATGCTCAAATGACAACAAAAGCTCCAAGTTTGCGCTTAAACAATGTAAGTGTTTAGATTTAGAAGTGCAAAGCTCATTATTAATTCTATCTCTCTAACCATTTCAGGCCGAAATTCCTCAGACTCCTGTACAGCAGGGACCAAAAGCTCTTAGTGGCGGTGCGCTAGGACAGCCTTCTGTGGAATCTTCAGGCAATGAAATGTTTGATAGCGAATGTTTAAAACTTATCAACGAATATTTTTATGGCGTACGTATATTCCCTGGTCAAGATCCCACACATGTGTACGTAGGCTGGGTTACCACACAATATCATTTGCACAGTAAAGAATTTAATAAGGATAAGGTTCGGAGAGGATCTGTTGTTATTGAAGACGACTATGAAATGCCTATCGAGCGCATTAATCGCCAAAGTTGTTATGTCGTACGTGCCGATGAACTATTTAATGAAGTAACTCAGGACGCTTCGGGTAAGGGAGCATCACAGGGCATGTTCGTCGGCTGCTTCGTCGACACCGCTACAGGCATGATTAGTTTCACGTGTGAAGGAAAGGAGACTTCTCATCGTTGGAAGATGGAAGCAGGGACAAAGCTTTTCCCAGCCATTTTCGTTGAAGCCACTAGCAAAGAAATTTTGCAAATTGAATTGGGACGTACAGCAACAACACTGCCTCTTTCAGCTGCTGTTTTGCCAACGAGTGACAAACATATCAATCCACAGTCCCCACCTCGTTTAAAGGTCCAATGTCTTCGTCCTCATCAATGGGCACGTGTTCCTAATACAGCACTGCAAGTACATGCCCTCAAATTATCCGACATACGAGGCTGGTCAATGCTTTGCGAAGATCCGGTCTCTATGTTGGCGCTTCATATCCCCGAGGAAGATCGTTGCATTGACATTTTAGAATTAATAGAAATGGATAAACTACTATCCTTCCATGCCCATACACTTACACTATACGCTGCTCTTTGTTATCAGTCCAATTATAGAGCAGCCCACGCTTTATGTCAACATGTTGATCAGAAGCAACTGTTGTATGCTATACGTTCCGAATATATGAGTGGGCCGCTACGCCAAGGGTTTTATGATCTTTTAATTGCATTGCATTTGGAATCGCATGCTACCACTATGGAGGTTTGTAAGATGGAATATATCATTCCCTTAGGCCCAGAACTTAAATTCCTCTACGAAGATGATGAAATGTGTCATTCCTTGAGGTCGTTGATTACCGAATCAGTTCAGCCTCATTTGCGGATGACAGAAATTACGTGAGTATTGAAGGCATTTTTAATATTGTTTTCCACACTTTTTATTAAACACAGTTGGAGCACTATATTGACTTTCTCTGTTATAAGGTATTTAGCTCCAAAAATAATATTGTTTTTGTTTTCTACAATGGAAGGCAACTAAATTCTTAATTGTAACGTGTAATAAGGTTTTCGATATGCTTGACTTTAGTTTGCTTGTATTGTAATAGCGAAGAAAATTTAAAGTATATTTTGTGCTCCACTGTATGGTTAGTGTTATGTGTCCATGTCACGTCCAGGCTTGATCTACATATATGTCCACAATACAATTGACAATTGTAGTTCTCCAGACATGCACATATGAATACTAGTATAAGACGACATCTATCACTTTCACTTTTATCAAAAATGTCCGAATTTTCTTCTTTATATTCTTTCTCATTTCTGCATGCTTTCTCACACCACGCAAACACACCATTCACTGCACTATTCACTATAAATTAAATGGCTGGACTATACGCACAAATGCACATAAAATTCACACATCACAACATTTTATTTTCCGTGCACATTATTGTCGTAGTACACCTATGAGTACCCATACCACTAGCATACCAAATGTTTCCAGTGAACCAATACCAGACATCGATCATCTGTATTCCCCGAAGTTCCCCTTAGAAGTAGTGCGTCAATTTGTTATGGAAGCATTACAGGAGGCCGTTGAGATCAATCAGGTGCACAATAGAGATCCAATTGGTTGGACAAACGAAAATCTGTTCTTGTAAGTTTATCTCCGAACATAGTTCGATGTGCGAAAAAAGGAAAGACGACTAAATATGTACATGTTATTTTAGGCCCCTTTTGAAGCTTACCGACCGTTTGTTGTTAGTGGGTGTCATGACCGATGATGACGTTCAAAAGATGTTGGTTATGATTGATCCCGAAACTTGGGATCCTAGCTTTGAAAAAGGTCAGTATCTGAGATTAATTGTGTGAAAGTAACAGTTTTATATCTCTTCATTTAAGATGGCAAAGATGAGCATCGTAAAGGTCTTTTAACCATGAAAATGGCGGAAGGTGCTAAACTTCAAATGTGCTATTTGCTACATCATCTATATGATATACAGCTAAGACATCGAGTGGAAAGCATTATTGCATTCTCACATGACTTTGTTGGTGATCTCCAATCAGATCAATTGCGTCGCTATATTGAAATCAAACAGTCCGATCTTCCAAGTGCTGTCGCGGCCAAAAAAACAAAAGAATTCCGCTGTCCACCAAGAGAACAAATGAACCAGATTCTTTGCTTTAAGAATCTGGAACCGGATGATCATGAAAATTGTACCTGTGGCTTGGATTTGCGTGGACGTTTATACGATTTCCATGATTGTCTTATGAAAAAGGTGTCACTAAATGCTTTGCAGGAGCCGGAGGAACCAGAAAGCAATGCGATCGAAGAAGTGAAAACGGGTCCAATTACGAAGATTTATAACTTTATTAACACTGTTAAGGAACTTGAAGAAGGTCCCAAGGAAGTTGAGGAACCTGAGAAGAAAACTCCCGAAGAAGTGTTCCGTAAAGTCTTAATCAAAACGATTGTAAGTTGGGCTGAGGAATCACAGATTGAAACACCCAAGTTGGTGCGTGAAATGTTCAGCCTTCTTGTAAGGCAGTACGACACGGTGGGTGAATTGGTGAGAGCTCTTGAAAAAACGTATGTCATCAACAACAAAGCCAGAGAAGATGTGGCCGAAATGTGGGTTGGTTTAAGCCAAATCCGCGCTTTGCTTCCAGTACAAATGAGTCAAGAAGAGGAGGAACTAATGAGGAAGCGATTGTGGAAATTAGTTAACAATGCTACATTCTTCCAACATCCCGATTTGATACGTATTCTCAGGGTTCATGAGAACGTAATGGCTGTCATGATGAATACTCTAGGCCGACGAGCTCAAGCCCAAAGTGATGCCCCAGCTCAATCAGAGGGAGCGGAAGGAGCACCAGCTAAAGAGAAGGATACCTCTCATGAAATGGTGGTGGCTTGCTGTCGTTTCCTCTGTTATTTCTGTAGAACTGGAAGACAAAATCAAAAAGCAATGTTCGACCACTTTGACTTTTTACTAGATAACGCGAACATTTTACTCGCTAGACCCAGCTTACGCGGTTCTACTCCTCTAGATGTGGCATACTCAAGTTTAATGGAGAACACAGAACTAGCTCTGGCCTTGCGCGAACACTATTTAGAGAAAATTGCAGTTTATCTCTCGCGCTGCGGTTTACAAAGTAACTCTGAACTCGTTGAAAAGGGTTACCCCGACTTAGGTTGGGATCCTGTGGAAGGCGAACGTTATTTGGACTTTTTACGCTACTGTGTTTGGGTAAATGGTGAAAGTGTTGAAGAAAATGCCAACCTTGTCATTCGTCTTCTTATCCGACGTCCAGAATGTTTAGGGCCGGCTCTAAGAGGAGAAGGGGAAGGTCTATTCCGTGCTATAGTTGAGGCCAATCGTATGTCTGAACGCATCACAGATCGCTGCAAAATGCAAGACGAAGCCGAAGGAACTATTGCTGGCCTTAACTTTTCTCATCCTCTACCTGAGGGCGATGAGGACGAAGACTACATTGATACTGGTGCTGCTATCTTGAACTTCTATTGTACATTGGTGGATCTTCTCGGTAGATGTGCGCCCGACGTCTCGGTTATTGAACAAGGTAAAAACGAATCATTAAGAGCTAGAGCTATTTTGAGATCTCTTGTGCCACTGGAGGATCTTCAGGGTGTCCTCAGCTTAAAATTCACACTAACTCAAACTGCACCCGGAGAGGAGAGGCCAAAGTCTGACATGCCTTCGGGCCTATTGCCCAATAACAAGCAAAGTGTCGTTCTTTTCTTGGAACGAGTCTATGGCATAGAAACTCAGGAGCTCTTCTATCGACTACTCGAAGATGCGTTCCTGCCTGATTTGAGAACAGCCACTATTTTAGATAAAAGTGATGGCTCAGAAAGTGATATGGCTCTTTCAATGAATCGCTACATTGGCAACTCAATATTGCCTCTACTAATCAAACATTCAAAATTCTACAATGAGGCTGAAAATTATGCCAGCTTATTGGATGCAACACTGCACACGGTCTATAGATTGTCTAAGAACCGTATGCTTACTAAGGGCCAAAGAGAAGCTGTCTCTGACTTTTTGGTGGCTTTGACATCACAAATGCAACCTGCAATGTTGTTGAAACTTTTACGCAAGTTGACGGTTGATGTCTCAAAATTATCCGAATACACGACTGTGGCTTTGAGGGTATGTATTTTATACACCTACATACAAATAAAATTATTATTTCAAAATTACATTAACAAAATTTTTGAACGATTGCAAATATTAAGTAATATGTTTTAAAAAATTAAATTGAATTTTTGTCTGTACATACAGTTAATATTTAATAATAGTTAATATATTAATATTCAAATCTTGATTTCCATTGTTTTAGCTCCTTACGTTACACTTCGATCGTTGTGCCAAATACTATGGCTCCAGTCAAGGGCAAGGTTCATATGGAGCATCATCTGATGAAGAGAAACGTCTAACTATGCTCCTGTTCTCTAACATATTTGACTCACTCAGCAACATGGATTACGATCCCGAATTGTTTGGTAAGGCGTTGCCATGTTTGATTGCAATTGGATGTGCTTTGCCACCAGACTACAGTTTATCCAAAAACACCGACGAAGATTATTATGGGCGTCAATCTGGTGCCCCCGATCAACCACAATACGACCCCAATCCAATCGATACACTCACCGTTAACTTAACCAACGATTATAATTCCTTGGTGCAGAAGTTTAGCGAACATTATCATGATGCTTGGGCCAGTCGTCGTTTGGAAAGTGGATGGACTTATGGTGAAATACGGTCTGATAGTGATCGCAAACATCCCAGACTTAAACCCTATAATATGTTGACCGAATATGTATGTTCAATTTCTAAATCAAACTTAGTGAAATACTTACTAGTCGGTAAAATTTCTATACCCTAAGCAAGTACTTTGCGGAAACATTTTAAGTGTATTTTGATTTTGTTACATTAACAAAATACATGTAAAATGTTCAATCAAAACTTCGCTTGGGATATAGAAACTAAATTTAGTTTCACTAGTTTGAGTAAATTTTGAAAATGTTCATCAAGTTTTAAAGCACATGTTAACCATAACCCATTTATTTATTATTTTAATGAAAGGAACGTGAACGATATAGAGATCCAGTAAGAGAATGTTTGAAGGCTCTCCTCGCTCTTGGTTGGACCATTGAACACTCTGAAATTGAAGTACCACAAAATCATCGTGGTTCTACCAGACGCCAATCAAAACCACAAATTGTATGTGTAGAACTTTAGAGAAACTCCCTTTAATTTGACTTTGTTAAAATAACACAAAATTATTTTTAATTATTCTCACAAATGCATGTCTGATTCCAAATGTATATCGTCTTTATTCCCCTTTGTCCACGCCATTATTTGTGTAAATATTTCTTAACAATAGCACGATTTACAGAATGAAGGAAGTGCTTTCAATTACAATCCACATCCTGTCGATATGACAAATCTTACACTAAGCAGAGAAATGCAAAATATGGCGGAGCGTTTGGCAGAAAACTCGCACGATATTTGGGCCAAAAAGAAGAAGGAAGAACTGGATTCCTGCGGAGGTATTATTCATGCTCAACTTGTGCCTTATGATTTGTTGACCGACAAAGAAAAGCGCAAAGATCGAGAGAGATCTCAAGAATTCTTAAAGTACATGCAATATCAAGGCTACAAATTGCACAAGTAAGTCATTAAATCAATTAACTAATAAGAACAAAAATAATTTATGACTTTTGTAGACCGTCTAAGGGCGGCGTTGGTGAAGGTGAAGGAGGTGCTGCTATTACAGCTGTAGAATTAAGATTCTCTTACTCATTATTGGAGAAGTTGATTCAATATCTGGACAGAGCAACCATTAATATGAAGTTATTGAAACCTTCAACTACGTTTAGTCGACGCACCTCATTTAAAACTGCGTCCCGCGATATTAAGTTCTTCTCGAAAGTCGTCTTGCCATTAATGGAAAAATACTTCTCCACTCACCGCAACTATTTCATTGCAGTTGCCACAGCCACTAACAATATAGGAGCTGCATCATTAAAGGAAAAGGAAATGGTTGCTTCAATCTTTTGCAAATTAGCGGCACTTCTACGCAATCGGTTGAGTGCTTTTGGTCCTGACGTTCGCATTACTGTTCGTTGTCTTCAAGTTTTAGTGAAGGGCATCGATGCCCGAACTTTGGTTAAAAATTGTCCCGAATTCATAAGAACATCCATGTTGACGTTCTTTAATCAAACCGCTGACGATTTGGGAAACACAATTTTGAATTTACAAGATGGCAAATACAGCCATTTGAGAGGAACTCATCTAAAGACGTCAACTTCTCTAGGTTACATTAATCAAGTCGTTATGCCGGTCTTAACAGCCATGTTTGATCATTTGGCAGCTTGTGACTATGGCAGTGACTTGTTATTAGATGAAATTCAAGTAGCATCTTATAAAATATTAGCAGCATTGTATCATTTGGGAACTGATGGTACCTTAACACACGAACGGAAATACTTGAAAACGGAAATCGATAGACATCGCCCAGCTCTGGGTTCTTGCTTGGGAGCATTTAGTTCTTGTTTCCCTGTAGCTTATTTAGAACCCCATCTTAATAAACATAACCAGTTTTCTTTGCTTAATCGTATAGCCGATCATTCTCTAGAGGCCCAAGATATTATGGTGAAAATGGAGAGTTGTATGCCAAATTTGGAAACAATTCTAGGTGAAGTCGACCAATTTGTTGAATCGGATAATACGTATAATGATGCACCTCACATAATTGATGTCATTTTGCCTTTATTATGTTCCTATTTGCCATTCTGGTGGTCACAAGGGCCTGATAATGTCAGTCCTACCAGTGGCAATCACGTAACCATGGTTACCGCCGATCACATGAATGCCTTGTTGCGCAATGTTCTCAAAATGATTAAGAAAAATATTGGTAATGATAATGCTCCTTGGATGACAAGAATTGCGGCCTATACTCAGCAGATTATTATTAACACATCTGAAGAACTATTGAAGGATCCATTCTTGCCACTAGCTGAAAGAGTTAAAAAGCGAACGGAAAACATGTTCCACAAGGAAGAAAGCATGCGTGGCTTTATCAAGTCTGCAACGGATGATACATCACAAGTGGAAACACAACTACAAGACGACTGGAACTTGCTGGTACGGGATATATACTCCTTCTATCCTTTGTTAATAAAGTACGTGGATCTTCAACGTAATCACTGGCTTAAGGACAATATTCCCGAAGCCGAGGAGCTGTATAACCATGTGGCAGAAATATTCAATATTTGGTCAAAGAGTCAGTACTTCCTCAAAGAAGAACAAAACTTTATATCAGCAAATGAAATCGATAATATGGCTTTAATAATGCCGACAGCTACTAGAAGATCTGCCATAACGGAGGGTGCTCCCGTTACAGGAGGCAAGGTTAAGAAGAAGAAGAAGAATCGTGATAAGAAGCGTGACAAAGACAAAGAGATTCAAGCTAGTTTAATGGTTGCATGTCTCAAACGTCTACTTCCCGTCGGCCTCAATCTATTTGCAGGTCGTGAACAGGAATTAGTCCAACACTGCAAAGATCGCTACCTGAAGAAGATGCCTGAGTACGATGTTATAGAATTTGCTCACAATCAGTTGACTTTGCCCGACAAATTGGATCCTTCGGACGAAATGTCATGGCAGCATTACTTGTATTCAAAATTGGGTAAAAAAGAGGAAATTTCCGAAGAGCAGGCAGTGGAGAAAGCTAATCAAAATGAAAAGGGCAAAGACAAGACTCAAGAAACTGTAGATCGTATTGTAGCGATGGCCAAAGTATTATATGGCTTGCATATGGTAAGTTGTCAGATCTAAAACAAGAAACTTGATCAATAGCATTCGGGGAAAGTAGTACAACATTTTTTATTAATTAGTGGTATAAAATTCAGATAACAGAATTTGTATTCGATGATTAGTAAAATTTTGTATTGCCTTCCTTTCGCTTGCCATTTGAACCATTTTGGATATTTGCCGTCTAAGGTAAACAAAAAACCTTTACGGCTTCATTTCTCTGAATTCATGTCCCAAAAACTTCCTTCGCCTATTTCCTTTTTAAACTTAAATTTCTTTACACTATTCTTAATTTTAAACTTAATTTATCACAGTCAATTAATTATGTTTTCTTTAATTTTACCTGATTTTTCACATTTTTTACACTGCGTTGCACCAACATTGACAGATCGATCATCCTCAACAGCAAAGCAAAAACGTCTACAGGAGTGTTGTTTCCATACAAAGGAAGCGTGCTGTTATTGCGTGCTTCCGTCAAACATCTCTACATTCTTTACCAAGGTTTTTAAAAACAATTCTCAGATCTTGTGCAAAAAAAAAACTAAAATATTTAATTGACTAACACATGACAGCACTAAATTTTCTATGTCTGTCTGTCTTACTCTCGCAGCCACACTCTGAATAACAGAGCTGTAAAGGAATGCATTTTTGTGTTTAAGTGTTTTATTATTGTAATTTTATAATTATTGATTGTTTTATTCGTTTATAAGATTTATTTTATTTTGTTCAATTGGAATGTCCACCTGTTTTTTTTTCTAAATTAATTCCAGTAATGCGCGCAAATGCAATCGTTTTCGGCTCTTGTAAATACTATCATCATTCATCACCATACATCTGTTTTATGAACACGTCATCCTCTAATTCTTTGCTATTTGATTTTCAGTTTCATTCAGTAACCTACCCTCTTTTCCTTCTTCTCTTTATCCTTAATCAAAGTCCAAATAAACTAATCTAATAGCTAGTTACTAACTATAAGCTTATGGCTGTGCTGATGTGTGTGTTTTTGTGTCCTTCCTGTTCCTTTAGGCATCGCGGTCTAAGCCAAAATCAAAAAGTCGGTCATCTAAAATAACATTGGCCCGCCGGCATGCGGTCATGTCCAGCTTACGTTCCATTCATCTCTATCGCGTTAGCAGGTGGGGCATGTTTGGTTTGTTAGCTTCTATGATCGCGCACCAAGAAATGGTTTACGCTGCAGTTACACGTTTAAGTTTTTCTTTCAAATTTTTTACTCATACTGCTTGTCAAAGTTCTCGAAAATTTTAAGCTGTGCTTCACGCAAATTTAAAGCAATTTATTTTCCAAATGACGTCAAGAAAACAATATATTTAAGTTTAATTAGTGCTTTTTAATTTGATTGATCATTACTTTATTTTTAAAAAATTAACAACACAACACATAAAATAATGGCGCCAGAATGTTTATAAAGAAAAATCATAAAATTTGTTTATTAAAATTGCAAAAATCAGCTGTTGCAACTTGAAACACAAAATTGGATTGAAAATTTGAAAGTAAACTCGTATGAAGTTTTGAAAGTATGAATGTATTAGTGAAAAAGTGTGAGTGTATTCAAATTTAAAAGACAAAACTTGATCGTGTAACCCCCAAGTTAAAATCCAAACCATTGTTTTATATGCGCATTAGGGTTTTAACACATTTTAATTGAATTTAAAATAAAATAAAATCAGGAGAATTTCATTAAATACTTATTGAATGAGAATTTTTCCTCTTGCGAGTACTAATTGTAAAATTTTTTTATAAAATTTTTTATTCGAAGGTTTACTTCTAGTTAAACATAATAATTTGAAATTAATTTTTGTATACCTCTGTTATATGTTCTACATAGCTTTCCGTTGGAAAACATAAATGTAAAATCATATAGAAATATACAAAGAGACACTAGCAGAATGTAATGCATTTTCTGGCCTGCTAAAGCCTTCGTCAGCATTCTTTGTGTCTACTATTTTTTATTTTCAAATTTCTTATATTCAACTTTTTAAATTTACTGAATGAGAATTTTTCCTCTTGCGAGTACTAATTGTAAAATTTTTTTTTTTAAGAAATTTTAAAATAAAAAATAGTAGACACAAAGAATGCTGACGAAAGCTTTAGCAAACAATATTTATTAAATTATAATATTTTAAAAGCGAGAGAATTCTCAGTAAAGGACCCTAATGTGCATTCCTATTCTGTTGTGTATGTATGTTTTTTTGTTATAAAATTAATCCTGAAGTGATTGCGCATGTTTATTTACATTTGAAAAAAGAAAGAAATAAATCAAATGCTAACAAATCAGAATATTTTGTTTTTAATTAATGGGCCTGATCTAGAGACATAAACGAAAATTCACAAGGAAAATGTATTTAAAACAATTTAAAGTTAAATGCTTTTTTTACATATTTCCAAGATTAATTCGTTTGTGATATTGAATCTGGCCCTAATAAGTGCTACCAATTATTAACATAGTTTTGTGTTCATTTCCAATTAATAGACATAGAGCTTGCAACATTTTTGCACGCACATATCATGAACAATGGTTGCAAGAAGAAAATGTAGGCCAAGAGGTTATGATCGAAGATCTAACTCAAACATTTGAGGAATTCGAAAAATCCAAAAAGGAAGAAGATGAATCTGAAAGCAAACCTGATCCACTGACACAACTGGTTACTACTTTCTGTCGTGGTGCAATGACCGAAAGAAGTGGTGCTCTCCAAGAAGACATACTATATATGTCATACGCACAAATTGCTGCCAAATCTTGTGGAGAAGAAGAGGAAGAAGGAGGCGGTGAAGAAGAAGGTGGAGAGGGAGGAGAAGAAGCAGCCGAAGGCGAAGGAACAAGCATCCATGTAAGTTACCAATGTGTAGTATTTAAAATGCTTGAATAGTCATTTATCTGAACTAACTTTTAACACTTGCACACGAACCTAACCTATAGAATACAATGGCCCACTTAATGGTAATTTTATAAACAAAAAATCGAATTTACCTCTGCATATTTTCCCAATAGTCGGTTAAATTTAATTTATTTAAACCGAGCAAAGGGAAAAACATTCACCGCTATCGTGAATAAAAATTCCACATAAAATTTGTTTCCTTTTCACATTTTTCCTATTAAAATTCAATGTTAAAAAAGTAAAAGGGAACAAATTTCATGTGGAATTTTTATTCACGATAGGGGCGATTACTTTTTGAATGAAAATAATATTGGTATATTATTTAATTCTGACTTAATTTTCGCAATTCAGGAACAAGAAATGGAAAAACAAAAATTACTTTTCCATCAAGCGCGTTTATCAAATCGTGGTGTTGCCGAAATGGTGTTGCTGCACATATCTGCCTCGAAGGGCATACCTTCCGAAATGGTGATGACTACTTTAAATTTGGGCATCGCTATTTTACGTGGCGGCAATATTGATATTCAGTTGGGAATGCTTAATCATCTCAAGGAGAAAAAGGATGTTGGATTCTTTACTTCAATCGCTGGCCTGATGAACTCGTGCAGTGTCTTGGATTTGGATGCTTTTGAGAGAAACACGAAAGCAGAAGGTAATGTAACTTAGCATTTAAGAAAATACACATAATCCCATCCTATACCACTCCATCCTATACCACTCCATCCTTACCAACCACCATCCACTGTCATCTCTCCTGTATATTTTGGAAATTTAAATTAGTTCTTTTCGTTTGGGATTCATTTTCTTCCTTGAGTTTAATTTGGATTTCTATTATATTTTAATTTTTTAAACTTCATCATTATCCTTGCACGCTTTTGTTTTTCAAAATTGCACTACTTTTCGATTTTGTTGTTGTAAATTTGTACTGTACCCCAACTCCATTACGTCCATCACCACTACCACCATCACAATACCAATCCGCATGTATTACCCGGTTATCCCTCACACAATATTGTAAACTTTGCAAACAAAGAATACATTCCAAGTGCGGGTGCAGGTCTTGGTGTCGGTTCGGAGGGAGCTGCTGGCGAGAAGAATATGCATGATGCCGAATTTACTTGTGCGCTGTTCCGTTTCATTCAATTGACATGTGAAGGGCACAACTTGGGTGAGTAACAAAACAACTTGCAAGGCTATTCCTTTGAAAACTATAACGATTGTAATTCTTTAAAGACTGGCAGAATTACTTGCGAACTCAGGCTGGCAATACTACAACAGTGAACGTTGTAATTTGCACAGTCGATTACTTGTTGCGTCTGCAGGAATCAATTATGGACTTCTATTGGCATTATTCCAGCAAGGAGATCATAGATCCAGCCGGAAAGGCCAATTTCTTTAAGGCTATCGGTGTGGCCAGTCAAGTATTCAACACCCTGACTGAAGTCATTCAGGGTCCATGTACTCTAAATCAACAAGCGCTAGCCCATTCCAGATTGTGGGATGCAGTTGGAGGTTTCCTCTTTCTTTTCTCTCACATGCAGGAAAAACTGTCCAAGCACTCCAGTCAGGTCGATCTATTGAAAGAACTATTGAATTTGCAGAAGGACATGATCACGATGATGTTATCTATGTTGGAAGGCAATGTCGTAAACGGTAGCTAGAATTTAAATAATTTGTATTCAGATAATTATATAAAGAAAAACGCATTATTCTCTAGGTACAATTGGTAAACAGATGGTTGACACCCTGGTAGAATCAGCCGGCAATGTGGAACTGATTTTGAAATACTTTGACATGTTTTTGAAGCTGAAGGATCTTATTGAATCACCTAGTTTCCAAGAAATCGATATTAAAAATGAAGGATGGGTTACACCGAAAGATTTTAGAGATAAAATGGAACAATCAAAGAACTATACACCGTAAGAATTAATTTGCGATATACATACTATACATAAATATAATACTACTGTTCATTACACTATAGCGAGGAAATGGACTTTTTGCTGGCTTGTTGTGAACGTAATCATGAGGGCAAAATTGATTATGCGGCTTTTGTTGATCGTTTCCATGAACCATCGACGGAAATTGGTTTTAATTTGGCTGTATTGTTGACCAACTTAAGTGAACACATGCCCAATGAACCTCGTTTGGCTCGATTCCTGGAAACGGCTGGCTCAGTATTAAACTATTTTGAACCATTCTTAGGACGTATTGAAATTTTGGGTAGTTCGAAGAAAATCGAACGTGTATACTTCGAAATTAAGGACTCAAATATCGAGCAATGGGAGAAACCCCAAATTAAGGAATCTAAACGAGCATTCTTCTACTCAATTGTGACTGAGGGCGGCGATAAGGAAAAACTTGAGGCTTTTGTAAACTTCTGTGAAGATGCCATTTTTGAAATGACTCACGCATCCGGCTTGATGGCTACGGACGAGGGTGGCAGTAATGTCAAACGTGATACATCCTACAGTTCATACATGAGCGAGGAGGATGAAGAACGAGCAGCAAGACACCCAGTAACACGAACTATAAATGCTGTAAAAGATGGTCTTAAATTTGCTGCTGTTATGTTAAGTCCTGCTAATATTAAGCATCAAATTGGTGTGATGCAAACGAAATCGGTACCGGAATTAATTGTTGGTTTCTTCAAAATTATTTTCTACATGTTCTACTATACTGGTTATGCACACTTTGCAGTTGTACGATATATATTTGGAATTTTAATGAATTTAATGCGTGGACCAGCTCCGGAGGAAGTAGAAGAACAACCAGTGGAGGAAGAAGCATTTGGCAGGGCCTTACCACCTCTACCTATAGAGGAACCACCCAGTACAGTACAAGCGTTTGGTTTGGACATTAATAAGGAAGAAAATGGACAATATAAGGTTACAGTACATGAGTCATCCGGTGGCAGTCCTTCAACATCTGTGGAAGAAACGGGTGAGTCTAGCCCCGAAGATGGTGGAACGACCGGTGAAGCACCTGCGGAAGTAGAAAGCCATTACACTGATCCCATATCTATTGTGGATTTGTTAGGCGGAGAAGCAGCCAAGAAGGCTGCACAAGAGCGCCAAGAAGCACAAAAGGCCCAAGAAGCCGCCATGGCATCGATCGAAGCTGAAGCTAAGAAATCATCTACAGCTCCTCAAGAAACTCCAGCCGTCAACCAAATTGACTTTTCCGCTTATGCGCATCGTGCCGTCAGCTTTTTGGCTCGTAACTTCTATAACTTGAAATATGTGGCTTTAGTTTTAGCCTTCAGCATCAACTTTATGTTACTCTTCTACAAAGTAACATCATTCGCTGAAGACGAACAAGCTTCCGGTGATGATGTATTGATATTGGGATCTGGTTCAGGTGCAGGTATGACTGGTTCTGGTCTTGGCTCAGGAGAAGGTTCTGGTGATGACGGAGGTGACGAAGATGAAATACCGGAAATAGTTCACGTCGATGAAGATTTCTTCTATATGGAGCACGTTATACGTATAGCAGCTTTATTGCACAGTTTGGTTTCGTTGGCTATGTTGATTGCTTACTATCATCTCAAAGTTCCCTTGGCTATTTTCAAACGTGAAAAGGAAATTGCCAGACGTCTTGAATTTGACGGCCTGTTCATTGCAGAACAACCCGAAGACGACGATTTCAAGTCACATTGGGATAAACTAGTGATATCGGCTAAGTCATTTCCTGTTAATTACTGGGACAAATTTGTAAAGAAAAAAGTGCGTCAAAAGTACAGTGAAACCTATGATTTCGATTCGATTTCCAATCTTTTGGGCATGGAGAAGAGTTCATTTATGGCTCAAGAGAGTGAGGAAGGTGGCCTGATTAAATATATTATGAATATCGATTGGCGCTACCAAGTTTGGAAGGCCGGAGTAACATTTACCGACAACGCTTTCCTGTACTCACTTTGGTACTTTTCTTTCTCAGTAATGGGAAACTTTAACAACTTCTTCTTTGCCGCTCATTTGCTTGATGTCGCTGTCGGTTTCAAGACTCTCCGCACCATTTTGCAATCCGTTACACATAATGGCAAACAACTCGTACTCACAGTTATGCTTTTGACTATTATCGTATACATTTACACAGTCATCGCCTTCAACTTCTTCCGTAAATTCTACATTCAAGAGGAAGACGAAGAGGTAGACAAAAAATGCCACGACATGTTAACATGCTTCGTATTCCATCTGTACAAGGGCGTTAGAGCCGGTGGTGGTATTGGTGACGAAATCGGTGATCCAGACGGCGACGATTACGAAGTCTATCGTATTATCTTCGATATTACTTTCTTCTTCTTCGTCATTGTTATTCTCTTGGCCATCATTCAAGGTTTGATCATCGATGCCTTTGGTGAGCTTCGTGATCAATTGGAGTCAGTTAAAGAGAATATGGAATCAAATTGCTTTATATGTGGCATGGGTAAGGACTTCTTTGACATAGTACCGCACGGTTTCGATACTCATGTCCAGAAAGAACACAATTTGGCCAACTACATGTTCTTCCTTATGCATTTGATCAACAAACCGGATACCGAATACACAGGTCAAGAGACATACGTTTGGAATATGTACCAACAGCGTAGCTGGGACTTCTTCCCAGTCGGTGATTGCTTCCGCAAACAATATGAGGACGAATTATCTGGAGGTGGCGGTGGCGGTTAATTTGTTTTAATATTCTTCCTCTACAGCCATTAAATAAAATGTCGACGGACCATTTAACTATACATACAATGTTTTTAGACAAATTTTTCCACTACTGTTTTTATATATACTACCTACCTAATACTAACATACATATACTACATCTGTATATTTACTATATTTATGTACATACATACATGTACTAGTATTTATTTAATATTATAAAATTGTTAAAGCAATCAATTATTAAGTCAACCGAGGAATTTATTCAAACAACTAGTCAATTTGAAACGAAAACAAAACTTAAAAATAAATTAAAGTATACACTTAATGAACTAATTAAATATATTTTATTACCGTTACTGTAAACATTTTGTTATTAGCGTTAAATTGTAATCGCCTTTAAACAAAATTTAAATTATCTAGAGAATAAACTGAGAATATAAATTAAAAATATATAAATACTATTTGTACGATGGGGAGCGTTTTCCTCACCGGCGGCGATATAGAGCAGTTAGTTCTCTTAAACTGTTGTCTATATGCCACTGAAAAAGTTCTTCTAGGGCAGATAATTTATTTTTATTCAACAATTAATTTCCGACCGCGGCTCAAACCAAGAAAAGGAAGACGATGTGGTTCCTTTGACTTCAACTTAAACAATGTTTTCTTTATTTAAAATTATTTAACTTAAACCTATCTTTACAATATAAAACGGGACCTCACTGTTGTTGTTATTATTATTTGTTTCTCTTTGCCAATGTACCTATTACAATAGTACCTATTACAATTATGCATAAAAAATGTAAGTATGTACAAGAATACTTAAAATAAATAACTTCTTGTAGCAAAAACAACAACATTATCAATATTAAAAGAATGTAAGTAAAGGCCCAACTATAATATGCATATGCTAGCTTAAGCAAACGTGCGAACACATATAAATTGTATGTGGCAAACTATAATGTACTTAACGAAACTTTTCGTTAAGTTTTTCAACTGTCATTTGCTTAAGCAAAAAGCGAAACTGATCGCACATTCTGTACGGAATCAGCTGTTTGTTGTTGTTTGTTTGTGTTTTGAACAAAATGGAGAAAGAAGAAAATATATTTATTTAAAATTTAATAGAAAATGCGGAAAAATAAGTGCCTTTACAATAAAAGGGACCCTTTTTATTTTAACAAAAATGTCTTTCTGTCGCAGTTTATTTCTCTGACAGAACAAGAGCGTCTTCTTCTTTTACAGTGTAGTTCACTTATTTCTTTTAATGTGCGCAGGCCTTCAAGCGCTAACTTTAACATTTTTATATTATTTAAATTTTTAAGTTTTTTCTCCATTTTTGCAAACACAATACGAAAATTAACAAAACATATGTAAACGTTTATTATTATTTACAATGTAGTGCTGCCACAGCTGTACATTTTAGTACTTTTGCCGATAAATTAAGAAAAAGGAAAAATTATGCGTTTCTGGTACGGTTTTCTTTTAATTATAAAATAATATAATAATATTTATAAAATATAGTCATTTAATGGCTTTTTGTTAAAATAAAAACATTTTTTTTAACATAAATGAGCAACTGTGGACAAAAAGTTTCAAAGTCATTGTAGCCACCTAAAAGTTAACTCTGAACTGGTTATGCATTTGACAGTCTTTTCGTTAACTTTTGCAATTTGCTTAATCTTGCTTATGCATATTATAGTTGGGCCTTAAGAAGCAAATATTCAAAACTAACGGGCTACAACCAAAACAAGTAACAGTGGGGTCAGATGTAATAAAATGTGATAAAATTACAATGGACCATTAAGGACAAAAAATTAATACAATCAAATTGAACTTAAATGGAAAATAATGAATAATAAAATATGATTTTTTATGCGGTGACCTAACACTATTTATTTGTATTGGTATTTAAATGAACTTGAACGATTTATTAAATAAATTTTAATGATTTTATGAAAAAAATTTATACATAAATAATCACTTTGTTTTTATCGATTTTGATACTTCTAGGATCTGCCAAACAATGACTTTGCTTCTAAGTTCTTCCTCATATTCTTTGTAATCATAAAATATTACTTCACTACATATTTAGGAGTTTTGTAGAATTATATACAGATAAAAAAACGAAAACCTAAAATATAAGATCAAACCAACACTAAATTATTAATTATCAACAGCAAAGAGTTGTGCTGCAACAGATAAATACGTCGTCAAACAAAACTACCTGGTTATACTGATATAACAGCAAATAAAGACACAAGCTGAAAACAAAGCACCAGAAACATTAATTGCATTTAAGCAGATCGAGCACACTGGTTTGAAAAAGAACTAGCTAGTCATTGCCATTATCGCTTAAGAGTAACTCCAGTTAATGTAAATAACACCAGCGATAGTCATTGCTAAAAACTAAAATTTTGATAAAAAAAAAAAAATGTGCATATGAATAACAACAGTAGCTAAGTTTTGATATTCTTGAGCGAATGTATTTCGCAGATTGTTCAGTCTTACTGAGTTTAATAAATTTCACCTCATAAAATAAAATTCTTTTTATAAGAGATATATGCGCATTTAAGTAATTTGCAGAACTCTACTTTATATGGGGGATATGGTCAAATATAAGCCGATCATCAGGAAATTTGGTAAGACAATTTAAATGTATATTCTGATTATGCTTGTCAAATTTCAACTTGATAGTCATTTTGATAAGAGATTTATGCAACTTTTAGTGATTTTCGGAAGTGGACCGATTAATATGAAATCTAGTAAAACGATTCAAACTTATATATGGATTATTTGTGTAGAATTTCGACTTTTTAGTGGTTTTTATAAGAGATCTATGCGAATTTTATTGATTTTCGGAAGTAGGCTTTAAAGGAGGCTACGGTAAAATATGGACCGATCATCATCATATTGAGATGTATAATTTGTATATATGTATGGACTATGTGTGTTGAATTTCAACTTAATAGTGGGTTTTGTAAAGGATTTATGCGCCTTTAAGTTTAATTTTCGGAACTGTACTTTATATACGGTCAAATATGAACCGATCATAATGAAATTTGGTATGACGATTTAAATGTATATTTTGATTACGCTTTTCGAATTTCAACTTAATAGTCATTTTTACAAAAGATTTATGTTCACTTATTGATTTTTGGAAGTAGTGTTTGTATGGGCCTTTGTCAAAATTATGGACCGATGTAAGGAAAATATTGTTACTTATTATTGCATAATTTTGTTTAGATATGGCATTTCTATAGACATTTATGTACCATAAAGCCATATTCCGGGAAGACATTTGTATGGGGGCTATTAGGTATCAATTGAATCGCCAATGCTGTTATAATGCCCATTCTTTTCTATAGAGTAGTGGTATGGTGGCATGCACTTAAGAATTCCACACATAGAAGTGCCATTGAACGTGTATTTAGGAACTGCGACATTCTGATCACAGGTGCGGTAAGAACAACGCCATCAAAAGCACTAAAGGCTGGCAACTCTTGGTTTCAAAGAGGTCACACTACTATAACGAGACACTATGAGGTTGCTCACAGCAACGTCGATTATTTCACACCGAAACCATTTTTCGATATGCGATTTTTCATATGTATCCCGAATAGAAACTTATGACTAGATGAACTCTATCCCCCAATGGTGTATTAAGGATTTTTACTGATGGCTCCAAGAGGAGAAATAGAGTTGGTGGTGGATTCTTCGTTGAAGAATTTAAGATCAAATCCTACTTTAGGCTTCCGGATTTCTGCTCTATTCTTTAAGCAGAGATCTCAGCGGGCTGCTAACTGGTTGAGGTACAGGGTGGCCCAAAAAAGACTGAAGGATTAAAAATAGTTATATCTTTTTGTATTTAATATTTTTTTTTGTCTTTTGCAGGTTATTTACTGGTTTTTGGAGATAAATCATGGCTACATATGATGTGCAGAAACGCGTCAAAATTTTTTTATTCCTCTGGTAGGTCAATTATTACAACTCAACGAAATTATCGTCGTCATTTTAATGTCCGAACAGCACCCAGTGACAACATGATTAGGAACTTAGTCTCCCGTTTTGAGGAATATGGAAGAGTGTTAGATCTTCCAGGAAGAGGAAGAGGTCGATCTGTGGGCAATGAAGCAGTTGTGGAGGCTGTACGGCAGAGTGTAAACGAAGATCCATCTGTCTCTACTCGTCGTCGTTCTGCTCAATTGGGAATGTCCAGAACATCCCTGCAAAGAATTTTGAAGCGGGATCTTAAAATGTTTCCGTATAAAATTCAAATGGTACAGCAACTGCTTCCCCAAGATCATCAGGCACGCCTGCAATATGATCCTTCAGTCTTTTTTGGGCCACCCTGTATTATCGAATATCTGTATATATATTTGTATATTTACTGACAGCAAAGCGGCAGTAAACTATCTCTAAACGAGATAGCGGAATTCTAGGATAACGATAATATTAGTCCCTGGACATAGTTCAGTACAGGGCAACTTTATTGCTGATGATTTAGCCAGGAAGGGTTCAACGATGACCGATGAAGCGATTGATTAATTAGGATTATTGTTTCTATAATTACAGGTCACTGTACTTTTGCAGCACACGCCAGAAGACTAGGTATACAATGCAATTATTACTTTAGAATCTGTCATAACGAGGAGGAAGAAGAAACAATCACTCATCTTCCAGTCATATCAACAAAAAGGGAACGTATATTTGGATTCAAGGATGAATCCAAAATGCATCTACACTTTCGCTATGTATCATGAGAAGGGTACACTATATATAAGTTTGTCATTCCGTTTGTAATGTCCACAATATAATTTTCTGCCCCTATAAAGTATATATACTCTGGATCCTTATAGATAGCGGATGTCTGTGTGGAGTCTGAAGTCCCCAGATATCTTCGGAATCCAAATCTTCAATAATTCTGTCAGACATGCTTTCGAGAAGTTTGCTATTTAAAATCAGCAAAATCGGTTTAGGTCAACCAGAGTTATGGACCAATATGTGAGACAACCTCCATAAATTTTTGATATTTTTTGTCCATTTTATTGCAATATTTTAAAATATATTGCAGATAATACCATGAAATTTTGTATACGTTGTTTTTATGATAACAGAAGAAAGTTGTGCGGAAAATAGTAAGAATCGGTCCATCATCTCATATCCCCCATACAAAAATCTTTCCGAAATATTTGCTCAATTATACATGCCTATAAAACTGAAATATCAATACAAAATTCAGCAGGAATAAGTTTCATACAAAAAGAAATCGTAAAACGATTTTTTTAGTTCGGTCCATGTTTTACCATAGACCATATAAAGTCCACTTCCAAAATTCACTTAAATACGTATAAAACAGATATAAATAATGTTAAACGGCTAAAATTTGGCATAAATAATCTCTATAGGCAAATAAATTGTTGTACTAAATTTTATGGTGGTCGGCCCAGAATTGGTCATAGCTCCCATACAAGGACCACATCTGAAAACGACATTTATCCCTATATATATTGTAAAAATATCGGTACCGACTCTAAACGTTGCACAGATCATAATATTATATATACAAAAATCATCCCACAAAATTTTATGAATTTCAGTCCATTTTTAACCGTATGCCCCATTTAAAGCCCTATTCCGAAAATCACTTTAATACTCATAAATCTCTTATAAATAAGGGTGCCAATCCAAAATGTTACACGGATCATTTACCTGCATGCCTAAATCAAACTGCCGGATTTTGAGAATATCGGTCCATATTTGACTATATTCCCCACATAAGGTCCACTATCGAAATCCACGTTAATACTAATATATATCGTATATATAGCGTTATTATGTTGAAATTCGACGTGAAATATCCTCATATACATGAAAATAACTGTTCCAAAATTTTAGAAGATCGGCCCATAATTTGTCATAGCTGCCATATAAGAAACATTTCCAAAAAACAAATAAATTCGGGTCAAAAAATATTCTTTTCGGATTTAACCCATATTCGGTCCATATTTTATAATCATGATATACATCGTTGGAAAGGTATTTTTAATACCTTTTATTTAATATATTACAAATTATTAGCACCCAGTAATTCCCGGGATATAGGCCTATATATTTTCAACTTTAAGGGCCCGCTCCCTCGAAATTAGACGGGACCGCGAACAAATTTTTTTTGCTGGTATCTCCTCTAAAAGCCCTATTTCATTTTGTTTTTTTTTTTTTTTTTTTTTGAACAAAATCACTAAAACCGAATTGTACCCCTTTTTTATACTCTGTTAAGTTACACTCAAGATTATTATGAACATCAGACAAACTCTGTAAATTATGGTAAGAATTAGTAATTAAATCAATTAAAAATGGTGAAAATTAGACAAAATTTCAAAATATTAAACATAAATTATGTTTAAATTTAATTATTAATTAACAATTCATTTTTACTTATCTCTTCACTTCTGTTGCACTTTTGTATTATTTTTTCGGCTCTTTCTTTTATTTTATTTTTATAAACTTGTTTTTTATGAACTACTAGCTAAACCCGGTGTGCTTTGCTACCCCCCCCCCCCCCTCGTCATAAAACAAAGTAAAACGTATTTATATATTTACAAACATTTATTTATTTAATTTTAATGTATTTCTTGCAATGCTTTAGGCGAGACCATTCCCCTTTGTCCACTTACATAGTCAAGAATTTATTATTTCGTAAGAATATCCTGTTGTGAAAATTTAATGACGATCGGTCCAGTAGTTAAGACTATATTACGATGTATAATTTTCCTAAAAAGGGGCGTGTTCCCACTCACTTTTCTCCTGGTACGTATTCCTAATTATGCCAATACCATATGTACCAAATATCACCGACGTACGTCAAAAAATGCCCAAAATATGGCGGGTTAAATTTGTGGGTTATATTGGCGGTGCCACCCCCGTTTGTACAATCAAAACTTCATATAACCTATTATTCCTTCCAGAGTCACAGTAACATGCTGTAAAAATTTCAGGCAGATTGGTCCAAGGGTTTGGCCTCCACAAACATACAGACACACATTCATTTATATATAGATAGATTAAAAGCAATAACATTTAAGGTGAAATGGGGCGAAAAATGGGGATTTGGTAATAAAAAAATGTATGTAGTTAAAAAGTATATAAAACTTTAGGTAAATACATATTACAAAAAAAGTATTTTGTATAGCAAACATTGTTAGTGGTATAAGTAATTATCTGAATTAAAAAAAGGGGCGATCAAGTAGGCGTGGTTCATAGTTATATGGCGACGTTAACAGTATTAAGAGCAATATACTACCAAATAAAAAAAATACGTTGGAATGAACAAATTTGTATAGAGAACAAAAAGTATAAAACTTTCAAAAATTTGGCGTGAAAAGGGACGTGAAAGGGGCGTGGCTGAAGAAATCTTTTTTTTTACCTCGCCTGGAGTATATAATGTGTATACAATTTGAAGTAAATCTGTTAAAAACTATATGGCAGCAATTAAATAATTTTTAAAAAGTAGGCGTAAAAATGGGCGTGGTCATAAAAAAAGTACCCTATTAATCATACCAGAGTCCCAGTTAAATGCTGTGAAAATTTCAAAAATATCGGTCCAGAGGTTTGGTCTCCAATTACAATATTTTAAAAAAGTGGGCGTAAAAGTGGGCGTGGTAAAAAAAAAGTACCCTATTATTCCTTCCAGAGTCACAGTAACATGCTGTGAAAATTTCATCAAAATCGGCTCAGCCGTTTTGGAGTCTATACGTTACATACATACATACATACATACATACATACATTGAATTTTATATATATAGATAGAAGATAGATTAAAAGCAATATAATTTAAGGTGAAATGGGGCGAAAAATGGGGATTTGGTAATAAAAAAATGAACTTTTAAAAATTTGGCGTGAAAAGGGGCGTGGCTTAAGAAATCTTTATTTTTACCTCGCCTGGAGTATATAATGTGTATACAATTTGAAGTATATCTGTTAAAAACTATATGGGAGCAATTACATAATTTTTAAAAAGTGGGCGTAAAAATGGGCGTGGCCAAAAAAAAGTACCCTATTAATCATACCAGAGTCCCAGTTAAATGCTGTGAAAATTTCAAAAATATCGGTCCAAAGGTTTGGTCTTCAATTACAATATTTTAAAAAAGTGGGCGTGGTAAAAAAAAAGTACCCTATTATTCCTTCCAGAGTCACAGTAACATGCTGTGAAAATTTCATCAAAATCGGCTCAGCCGTTTTGGAGTCTATACGTTACATACATACATACATACATACATACATACATTGAATTTTATATATATAGACATATGTTTTTTTTTTTATTTTTAATTATTTTATGTTTTGCAGAAAAAAAACAAACTTAACCACCCATAAAATTCAAACGTATGTAGCTGTTGATAATAAATATATTGATATGGAAGTATGTAGGTTTGTTTGTGGTTTCTTTAACTCAATCTCTGAGTACACTTTCTCTCCAACCAAATGTTAAAGTGAGGAGTGGAATGCTGTTTGGAAATTGGACAAGTTATTCTCAGCACCAATTAAACTAAATAACTAATATTATTTTGTTTCCCTGGATTGGAATTTTTTTTTTAAATTGCATTTCCGCAAAAAAATTATGAAAAAATAATATTAATTATTTTATTAAATAAGAAAATAATATTAATATTATTTTGTTTCCTCAGTATCATAAATAAAAAGGAAAATTAATGAAAATGAAAAATAAAGAATTAAGTAAGAGTTTATTTGTATACTCACCACCAAATCACCTTTTATGGAGCGAACTTCATGGGCCGATCATCATGTAATTTGGAACGACGATTTAAATGTCAATTTGGATTATTTTTGCTGAATCTTGATAATGATTTTTATAAAAGATTTATATCCATTTAAGTGATTTTCGGAAGTGATCTTTGTATGGGGCTATGTCAAAAAATGGACCGATGCAAAGAAAAATCGTTTTGTGATTTCACTTTGAATGAAACTTATTATTGCAGAATTTTGTATGGATACGGCTTTTCTATAGACATTTATGTACCATAAAGCCATATTCCGTGAAAACATTTGTATGGGGGCTATAAGAAATAGTGGGCTGATTATATCGTGATTTCAACAGACGGGCGGACATGGCTAGATCGTCTTAGAATCTTATAAGGACCCAGAATATATACTTTTTGGCTCTATGACCATTATTGCGCTGTGTTACAAACGGAATGACAATCGTTATCTTTGTGGTGGTGGGTATAAAACAGAGATGGACACATTGCACTATATTTTTAGTGCACTAAAAATCAAATAATTAGTGGTAGTGCTATTTAAATTTCACTACCACAACATCAAATTGCACTACCACTAACCATTTACTACCACTAAATGGTTAGTGGTAAATTGCACTACCATTAACCATTTAGTGGCATTTAAAAAAATTGCACTACCACTAAATTTTAGTGGTACACTAGAGCCCCGATTTCCGTCTATCCTTTTTGCGTCGCTTTTCTAAATGTGGTTTAATCCGCTTTGCGTCGTTTTGATTCCAATTTGTGTCGACTTTGAAATTTTGTGTCAATACATTTGTATAGAAAAAAAATTGATTCAATTTGCGTCGTTTCGGTTTACGTCGCATTTCCCCGGTCCCTATTAACGACGCAAATCGGGGCTCTAGTGTATTTAAAACAAAATTCCACTAAAAGAATTGCACTACCACTAAATTTAGTGGTATTGTAAAAAAATCAAAGCACTTTGGATGAATTATGTAATAAGCATTTTAATGAAAGCCTGAAATATATACCTTTAATTTTCTATTATATTACATAATTCATCCAAACTGCTTTGATTTTTTTACAATACCATATCATAGACGAAATCCAATACAAAAAATAGTCCCGTCATGGTCTTAGATAAATCTACGTTATTTTAAAAGTTAACATAAGAGAGCACTTAATCAAAAACTTACGGTATGTGTAATGAATTCGACTTAAGAGTATAAAAAACTAGAAATGTATGTTTTATCTCATTATATAATAGAAATAGCATTTATTTTCTCTGTAAATGTTTTCACTTAATTCTCAATATTAGATTAAATTCATATAATAACTTAACTCGTCACCCACGTCAAAGTTTGATGGTCTTCACGTTCTAAATCTGCAAATTCCAAATATTTAACATCGTCTAGGTCACCTTTCATTAAATGATCACCTACGGTCGTTATCACATGTTCATCATCGTCGCCATTTTTATCTGTAATCGAAGAAACTGAAACATTTTCTGTCAATAAGTCTTCAGCTTTGAACATGATTTTTTCAAGGGTTTCATCGGAAACCTCTTGTGACCTTAGATCATTGTCAACATCGATTTCTGATTCTTCCTCTTGTACATTTTTGTACATGACAGATGAGGAGGTAGTAGAGATGCTTGCAACTTCCATCGGTTGGTGTTGAGTAAACTGTGGTTGATTTATAATTATTGTATCGTTTATGTGTTTTGTTTGCTTCATATGTGTTAGAAGAAGGGGTTTGCGCATAAAGCCCGCTCCACACTCCATACATTCGTAAGGCTTTTTATCACTGTGCACGAAACGATGAGCATTACGATTGTCACGACTATTGAATTGCTTGCCACACACTTCGCATGCATACGGCTTCTTGCCACTGTGTATAAGCATGTGTTTTTTATAATGTTCTGGATAGACAAACCCTGCTCCACATACTTCACATTTATGCGGCCGTTCTCCCGTATGAATGGCCTGTATGTGATAATCTAACAAACGTTTGCGCTTAAAAGATCGCAAACATAGATCGCATTTATGTAATTTCTCATTTAAATGTGTTGATTTCTTGTGACTGGCCAAATTGGTGCGTTGAGCAAAGGCCATTGGGCAGTACTCACATTTAAATGGCTTCTCTCCAGTATGAATGCGTTCATGGTCTTTGATTTCCGGCCTTCGCGCAAACGACTTTCCACAAATACGACAAATAAAGGGCCTCTGTCCCGAATGTACTATTTTATGCACTTGCAAACTATGCTGAGTGGTAAAGGCCTTGCTGCAGACATCACATTGGAACGCTCTAACGGAAACATGTAATTTTTTATGTTGATTCAGGTTTTGTTGATTCAAAAAACGTTTGTCACATAGATCGCACTGGTAGGGGCGCGGACGTTCCTTATGACTCTTCATATGTGTCTGCAGCGTATATTTTGAAGCAAAATCTTTAGGGCATTCACTGCATTTAAATGGTCTTACGCCAGTGTGTGTGTTCATATGTTCTTCCAAAATCGCTTTGGACACATACGTTTTCTGGCACACAGGACATTCATATGGTTTGGTATTATTGTAATGTATACGTTTGTGTATGCGATACAAACGTGTATTAGTGAACGTTTGTTCACAATACTCACACTTTATTATATGACCGATCTCAGTATGAGTCTTCAGTTCCTGCCGTTTTCCAAATCCCTGATGACACTGTTCACACATATGAAAGTTGGAATTGTGAAAAGTTTGAAAATGTTCTATCAACATATGACGTTCATATTGTGGTGATATCTCGCAAAGAAGACAAACAAAGAAGTCACCATCTTGCTTGCAAACCGGTTTAGGAGGTGTTGGTAGCGCTGAAGCTGCCTCAGATAAAGCACTTTCCTGTTGTTCATTATCATTTGCCGTTATTAATTCGGAAGCATTCGATTGTTGGGAATCTTCACAGTTGCCTTCACTTGTGAAAATATCTGTGCTAATTATAAAATTAAGATCATCATCTGCAAAAACATATTAATTTGTATTATTTAATTTAGAATTGAGAATTATATGTAACTGATCTGATGTCGAAGTGAATATGTGTATGATCGAATCGTATAATGGTATATTTCCAAAGTGTAATTTATTTATATACATACATACATATATGGAACAAAATTCTGCTTTTTAAGAAGCTTTTTAAAAATATACTTTCTAGTGTTCGAAACTTTGTTTCATTATTGGTACCCTATGTATCGCTTAAACCAATAAACAGAAATCATATATAGTGATCGAAACATTTCGGTAAAGTTATTTTTTTTGTACTTCATTTATTTACAATCTATCCATTTAAGGATAATAAGTAAATTCTATACCAATCATATAACATTTAGTGTTGACCTCCACTGAGAACAATAGCATAATAAAATTCTTGGGATAATATAAAATTTAGACAGTTTAAACAATATTTACAAATTTATTGCATATGTGCATTGTAGAGAAATTTATGATTTAGAATCGAAAAGGCAGATCCAGAATGTGGATTGTAAGTCTTCTTACTTCTTCTGAGTCACAACTATTCAATTTTATATTAAATCACATATACATATGTACATACAATGTGCTTTTACACAAGCTAAAAGTAATGTAAAAAAATGTATGTATGTATGACAAGTTCATTTGATTGTATGCACTAAAAGGGAATTCCCCTAAATTTGTGATATGAAAAAGTTTCGCAAAAATTAAATTTAACCAAAAAAAAAATTTAAGCCCAAAAGATTTTGAATCGTGCAAAATGGAATAAAATCGTGTAAAAAAATGTAAAATTTGTTGATTTTCAAAATATCAAAACCGTGTAAGAAACATAATTAAATGTAGGCTGATCAAAAAATAACCGTTATTTTCAAATTTCGTTAGTTACGTATGTTTGATTTTCGCATTTTTTGCCTGGTCGCCCGAGCACGTCAACAACCGATGAAAACATTAATAAAGCAGTGAAGAAAATGAGTTTGGATAATCATCGAATCACTATCAGAGAGGTTGCTGATGATGTTGGCATATCGTTCGGCCCATGCCAAGCAATTTTTACTGATGTTTTAGGCATGAAACGTGCGGCAGCGAAGATTGTTCCAAAATTGCTAAATTTTGAGCAAAAACAACGTCGCATGTACACCGCTCAGGAGCTGTTGAACATTGTCAACGACGATCCAGACCAGGTCATAACTGGTTAGGAATCATGGGTGTATGGATATGACATTGAAACCAATGCCCAATCATCCCAATGGAAACGTCCAGAAGAGCCAAGACCGAAAAAAGCACGTCAAGTGCGTGGTGCATCATGAATTCTTGCCACAAGGGCGTACGGTCAATAAGGAATACTACCTTGATGTTATGCGCCGTTTGCGCAAAGCAATTCTCAGAAACGCACAGAATTGTAGAAAAACCAATCATGGATTTTGCACCATGATAACGCACCAGCTTACACATCGATGCTTGTGCGTGAGTTTTTGGCCAAAAATAAAGCCGTTATCATGCCTTAACCACCGTATTCATCGGACTTGGCCCCCGCTGACTTTTTCCTCTTCCCAAAACTGAAGACACCGATGAAAAGAAAGCGTGTTGCTACGATTGAGAAGATAAAAGAAAAATCGAAACAGGAGCTGTTAACGATACCAAAAAGTGCGTTTCAGAAGTGTTTCGAGGATTGGAAAAAACACTGGCATAAGTGTATTATATCTGAAGGGGATTACTTTGAAGGGGACAAGATAGTTATTGATGAAAAAATTAATACTTTTTGAAAAATTGAAAATAACTGTTATTT
This sequence comes from Bellardia pandia, assembly GCA_916048285.2. Taxonomy (NCBI): domain Eukaryota; kingdom Metazoa; phylum Arthropoda; class Insecta; order Diptera; family Calliphoridae; genus Bellardia; species Bellardia pandia. The sequence goes on from OU696533.1 coordinate 71,190,444, forward strand.
TTTGATCAGACTTCGTATAACAAAATAAAGATATTAGAAATATCTCTTTAAATATATACATATGTATACAAGTATTGTGTACAAATTTCATGTATAAAATACTATAGGAACATTTTAATGGTTAAAAGTATATCTGAATCTATATTACCTACAAGGTCGTATTACATCTTAAGTTAAAACATAATCTCTAGACTTTTGAAATATTGTAATCTACATACATACTCATATTGGTTTGTTGATTTTTTAAAAATATCGGATTAAAAAATAATTTTTCCGGAATTTACCTATATACAGTTTACATTATATACATATGTGGTTTTAAAGATATAGCTAAAAATATGTCAACTTTAGAGCTCTGCCAACTATAAAATATGCATGGCCGACAAAATTAATTTTTTTTATTTTACGCAGTAGGGGAATTTGGAAAAGCGATTTGCAATAAAATTTCATACTCGTATGCCTAGAGAGGAAGTACTGTCCAGTTTAAGTTAACTCATAACCCCACCAAGGTCGGTGCCAGAGATCTCCATAGAGATAGACTATCATAATTCTTCGCTTGTGATCCGATATCAAAGATTATACTATATATGAAATATACTACTCGAGTACTTTAAAAAACTTTATCGTACCTACAAATATATATACATAGGTATAATAGTTATAATACTCCTATAGTTTACGAGAAATTTGCATGTGAATCGAATCCAACATCACCATGGTCAAGCACATGCTCGCTTTCTAGCACATTTTCATTTAAATCTTTTTTAAATTTGTTTGCTAATATCGGATCCAAATAGCGAATTTTTCTAAATATTTTTTATGAATTAACAACACTTTTATAGACAATTTTTATAAAATGTTAAAATTGTTAAAAATTTATGAATGGTACTTTTTTATATCAATGGCATTTTTGTAATATTTTACAATAATGAACCTAGAATCATAAAATTGGACAAACAAGATCCTGAATGAGTTAGAATCTACGAAGGGACCTTCCATTATAAATATTTTGCTTATGCATATGCATTCCCCGAATAAGTGGCGTGTTTTGTTAAGTTATACACTATATTTCAGTCATTCGAAGAACTATATTAAAATGAATTTTTGAAATGAAAAGAAAGTATAGTTTACCTTCTGTACTGTCATAATTTTTCAATTCACAGCTGTCGTTATCTTGTTGAATAATTAAATCACCTTGTTGGATTTGGTCCGCGTTAACATCGTAAATAATAATATCTTTAACAACAAAAATGTTATGTTTAAACACAGATCAAATATAAAGTACAATAAATAAATACCTTGGCCATCCAATGGTATGTCTTGAACATCTATTGACTTTTCCGATACTTCTAAATTGACAAGGCCGTCTGATAAATTCAGTACACCAGAAGGTAGAGAATTCTGTGCTACATGTTCATTAAAAGCGGCAAAATCAAAATGATCAGGTACTATCTCGGAGCTAACGTGACCGTCGAATCCAACATCACCATGATCTGGCACATGCTCGCTTCCTAGCACATTTACATTTAAATCGTTTTCACACTCTAGCTCTTCGTCCTGAACTTCCTCTACTAAGTCCATTTCCGTAATATTAGTATATTCTGGATTTGATATATTCTCCATGCCTTCAGGATTGCCAATTGGCAATTTATTATTCTCTTCGCCTTGATGTGGGAAAGATCCAACGGTAATGGATGTTCCATGAATTAAATTGTTTAAATTTTGTATAGTTGAATTTTCTTTGTATGAACTCAAAATTCGTTCTCGTAACTGGGAAAAACGCTTTTCCAGACTTTCATATTCTAAAACATCTGCATTGCAGGAATCACACAGCAACTAAAATAAACAATTATGTATTAAATTTTTTGGTAATATAATGAGTTCTTTACTGTAGAATGGGATAAAGACTCCTCCAAATCCTTTTCTAATATTGTACCCAACAAGTCAGCCAATGAACATTCCACTTGTCCGTCCTCACGTAATCGTTGTTCAAACATTAGCCATGGCTCTTCGCCTTCTACGAACTCATGGTCACACAAATAACAGCGAACAGATTCCATTTCATCGAATGTCAGTCAGGCCAGCTGCTCAAATATTTAACTGTAATTGCCAAAATTATCATTATTTATTTAAATTTTAAGATAACCAAACAGGACAATAAACAATTCAATTTGCTCCCTACTGGGCGCATAGATTTAACAAAAAGCACATGTGTTGCCAACATTGCAATTCAAAACCCGATATAAGAAGGAGCATATCATAAGTGACAACTTACCCTTACAATTTATTTTATTTCGATTTTTTTGTGTATGTCTTGCTATTATTCTGCGATTTTGAAATTATTTTCTTCAAATTTTGAAATAAATTTTAATGCATTTTTTCTTTACATTCGTGACAAAATAAAAAATGGCGTTTGAATTTTGTTTTGCAATGACAGCTGTTTTTTAAAAACAACTTGCAGGGTTGTATGTATATAAAATTTCTGATGTTTAACGGTCTTCAACTCAAAACTCGTTAAATTATAAATGTCTGAATATGTATATATATACTTTTATCAATTTCGAAGGTTATCGTTTGTCTCCATATTTTTTTTTTTTTTGATATCAGAAACGGCACAGCCGCTCAACAACTTTTTTAATTGGAAAATTTATGATGAACGGCTGACAGTCTGTTAATATAAAGTCTGAGTTTGCCGAACGTAACGTAATGTTTCCAAATTGTGATTTGCGTTCATATTTTCCAATACGTTTGCACTGGGTACTCGTATATTAATAGCAAAAAATAGACATTTTGTTGTTTTTCAAATGTATTTACAAGAAAGTTCGATAGATGGCTTCCATTATTCCACGGCGAATTAGTAATCAGATGCTTCATTAGTCGTCACCTTGACCTTGAAAATAGTACAATTTTTTAATATCAGAGAATTTTATTGTGCAATTAGTTTATTAACCCAATTTTGTCCGAATTAATTTTTTTTAAAATTTTAAAACTAATATATTTTCCTTCTTTATGTACTTCAAATTAATAGCTTTTGAAAGAATTAATTTTGAAACACCGGGCTCACAGAAACATTGAAGTTAACAAACGAAAACACAATTTCAAGTTGTTCCAATATGTTGTTCCGGTAAAAAAAAAATGGGTTAATACCATAGTAAGTAATTAGGATTAGAATGCATCTTTGTCATTGAGTTGTTTCATGTGCACATTACGTACTCAAGCACAATGTCTCATCTGCAGCAATGATATATGGCGTTGAGATATTAATCTTTTTTTCAAAACCAAAACACTGTTTCTAGTCATATAGTTAATGCAATTATTTTACATATTTTATTAAATATTGACTTGTAACAAAACGCAATTGTATCAAAAATAAAATTTCATTATGAAAAATGTACAATTTACCAATAAAAATGTCTGTTCTATTTGTTTCAGTTCATAAAAATATTTATGCGAATATTTTTTATCCAATCTCCTCACCTATAGAGTTACGATCTCACGCAAGGTAAATTAATAAGTTGACTGCGTTACGGCAAAAAAATTGCCTGTTTTGTTTATTTATACGTGAAATTTCAATAACAATCTGTTATGGTTTAAATAATTAGAAATAATTATTTATATAAAAAAAATATAAGTTTATTTGATTTAGAAGTTAGAACAAGAATAATCCAATGAATAAATATTTTCATACAAAAAGAAAATATTTAAAAGTAAAAGTAAATGAAGAAATGTTCCTCATATAAATTATTGAACAAGTAAAATTATTGCAAGTGTTTATATTACAATATCTCCCTTTCTTTAAGATGTACTGTAATCTTTCAGCCACGCTGGTGGTTGACAATTTCTTTTAGGTCTAGAAGTTTCTGCAGTGGAAGGTGATGATATGGTTTCAACTCCTATTGAATCAGACGTCGAATGAAACGAAGAATCGGGTTCAATTTGGGCATTTGTATTAAAGTCGGTTTCTACATCCGTGTCTGTTTCAACTGCTGCATTCTGTTCAATAAAAATAGGTGGATCAGTTTCCACTAAAATTGATTGTTGCTGCGTTGCTGGAATATTTTCTGGTGTTTTGTATAAATCAAACATTTCAAATAATAAACATGTTGAATTTATTGATTCTTTATCAGATAGAAATCTTTTCTTAATTTGATTTGCATGTGAACGAATTAGTTTTCGTTTGTCATTTACTAACACATTGTAGTTAACAGTTCCCACACGTTCCACTATTGCCCCACTTACCCAAATAAACTTGTTATTTCTAAAAATTTGGACATATACATTTTCATTAGCTTCGAAACTTTTAGCTTTTGCACCATGTTTCTTGTTGAAAATTATCTCCTGTTGAATATTACGTTTAATGGGTGCTACTTCCTTTGGTTTGAGTAAATCTAAAGTGGTTTTGATTTTTCGATTCAGAAACAGCTCTGCTGGTGATTTTGAATCCGTTCTTGGTGTAGATCTATAAGTTTGAAGAAATGTTTCCAAGTTTTCCTTACTTGTCCCTTCTTGTTTAAGCTTTTCAAGAGCACGTTTTAAAGTTCCAACGAAACGCTCAGCTTGTCCGTTAGATTGTGGGTGATAAGGTGCTGTTCTTAAATGTGTGATCCCACGATCTGTCACAAATTTGTTGAACTGAGAACTTACAAATTGAGTACCATTATCTGAGACAATAGTATCTGCGTCCCCATATCTAGCAAACATTTCTGTAAGTTTTGAAATTATAGTTGTTGATGTAATATTTGAAATTTCAAAAATTTCGGGCCATTTTGAAAAAGCATCTATAATAACAAAATAGTATAAACCATTGCATGGACCCGCAATGTCAATGTGAATGCGTTCCATAGGTTTATTTGTTAGAGGCCATGATTGTAGTGTATGCTTCACTGGTGCGGAGCATGCTACAGCACATTGGTGGCAATTTCGTACATAAGTAATAATATCTTCATCGATACCTGGCCAATAAACATGACTTCTTGCTAAAGATTTCATTCTTTCTTTACCTGGATGTCCACGATGAAGTTGTTTTAGAACACAATTTCTTAATTTTGGTGGTATTACAATTCTGTCATTAAACATAAGACAACCTTGAACCACACTAAGTTGATCTCTTCTGGCATAAAATGGACTGATCTCTGACGATACGTTGCTCCAACCATCTTGTAGTGCTGATATGACTGATTGTAGTGTTTTACATTTATTTGTTGTTTTTAAAATCATATTAAATGTAATTGGAAGTGAATTAAAATGATCGTTAAGGGTTGCTGAACAATTTTCTTCTAACATAGCACATGCAATTACTATGTCTTCATCAGGTTTAATGTTGGTGTCGACTAGTCTTGATAAAACATCAACGCATCCAAATTCTTTGGTGTTAACGTATTCAATTTTTAAGTCGTACATCATAAGTGTTAACGCCCAACGTTGAAGTCTATTTGCAGCATATGCTGGAATTCCAGATTTTCTACCAAAAATCATTAAAAGAGGTTTGTGATCAGTACACAAGGTGAATTGTCTTCCATATATATAACGATGAAACTTTTTTACGGCAAAAATCAATGCAAGTCCCTCTTTCTCTATTTGAGAATAGTTTTTCTCTGCTGGTGTAAGTGTACGTGAGGCATGAGCAATGACTTTCTCTGACTTATCTGGATATACGTGACATATGATTGCGCCAATACCTTTACCTGATGCATCTGCTGCAACCTTGATTGGTAATTCTGGTTTATAATGTGTTAGCAGCAAATCTGAGTTTAAAAGATCTTTGAATTTTTGGAAAGATTTTTGACATGCAACTGTCCACTCAAATTTTACGTTTTCTTTCAACAGGTTATCAAGTGGTGCTCTTAGATTGCTCATTTGATTTATATATTTACCATAGTAATTTATTGATCCAAGAAATGACCTTAATTCTGATGTATCTTTTGGTGGTGGTAAATCTAAAATGGTTTTAATTTTGTCAGGATCTGGACGTAAACCATCTTGAGACATTATGTTGCCAAGATATTTGACTTCTTTGGTGAAAAATTTGCATTTTTCAAACTTGATGTGGAAATTAAATTCACGTAGCTTTTGAAGAACTTTGTTAACATTTTCCAAATGCTTTTGAACAGTTGAGCCACCAATTATTATGTCGTCTATATACGCTGCAGCATTGTCTATACCCATGAGCATTGTATCCATGATTTGTTGGAAAGCGCCAGGAGCACTTTTAACGCCAGGAGCTAAACGATTGAACGTATAAAGACCTTTGTGGGTGTTTATGGTAAGTAATTTAGCTGAATCTGCTGTGACTTCCGTTTGTAAATATGCATCCGAAAAATCAATATGAGTATATAAACAACTGTTTGCCATTTTTGCATATAGATCTTCTGGGCGGTGAAGAGGGTATTTATGAGGTTCCAAACTATCATTCAATCCAGTTGAATAATCCCCACATATCCGAATTTTTCCATTTGCCTTCTTTACAGCAACTATGGGTGCTGCCCAATCTGAGAAATCGACAGGTGAAATTATTCCCAATGAATGTAAACGATTAATTTCATCTTCTATTAGTGGAAGCATAGCGTATGCTACAGGTCGTTTTGCTCGAAAAATTGGATTGGCATCTTTCTTGAGATGTAACTGAACTTTTAATTTCGTGCATTTTGCTGGAGTATCTTGAAATATATCAGCAAAATCTTGCCTTATTTTATTAAAGACATCAGCGCCGACTTCAGCTTGCTTGATCTGACAACATATTGTGTTCAGTGGCTGTTCCCATATGCGAAAAACATCGCACAAATTTGACAATCAAACTCGGCTAAAAGTTTGATTTTGTTGTTAGATGCACTTGTTACATAGCGATTATCGAAACATTTTCCTGGTTTACCCATATCTGTCCAAAGAGATTTTCCAATCATTGAGATATCTGATGCGGTGTCAATTTGAAGTTTGACATCAAAACCAGGATTATTTTGATTCAAGGGCAATAGTTGAATATTGACGTTGACATATTTACGCCTTGATGCGTGCGAAATTTTGTTGATTCGAACAACATTTGATTGTGGAGAGCCTGATTTGCTCTTGTGATTCTTGTTTTTCTTCTTATATGTGAATTTATTTTGAGATGAAACATTTTTACCAGTGGTCTTGCAGTATCCTTCTTTATGACCAACAACATTGCATTGACTGCACTTGTGATTGATGAAATTACAATACTTGGAGTAATGCATTGAACCACAATTCCAACATGGGTTTTTTGGAATGTTGTTGTTATCATCATGTTTGGGTGTTTTAAATTTTGATTTAGATTTAATTGTATTGACAGATATTGTATTATCCTCAACCATAGCAGCATCATGTTTTAAATTCATCATTTTCTGCGCTGTTGTTACCAATTTGTTGACAGTCTGACTTGAATCATCTTCCAAAATTGATAAAGACTTCATTCGAATTTCCATATCTAAATGAGATTGTAATCCGCATACAAAAACTAAACATTTGAATTGATCTGCATTCATTTCTGACAATTTGAATTGTTCACAAGATTCATTTATGCGAGCTGCGTAAGACACTAAATCTTCTTGAGGTTTTTTTACTGTTTGAAGACACTTATACCGCAAACTAAACAGAGATTCTTGCACACCAAACATGTTCTTTAGAATCTTGATAGTTTCAGCAAACGAAATATCCCTCACATTTTTGGGAAGAATGTAAGCAGCATATTTACCATAAGCGATAGTGTTTAATTTTCTCATTAAAAGTCTTACTCGAGCTGCGTCATCCAAATCTTTACCATCTACTAAGAATATATCTTCATGACGGCTGTACCAAACATTGAATGTAATTGAATTTGTTGGGTCAAAAGAGAATTCAGAAATTGAATTTGATAATTTGTCCATCAATTGTTCTTGAGTGTTTGAAACTCCAACGGACAATCTTGCTAGGATTTCTCCTTGCTTCTGAAGTAATTCCAAAATCTTAGGATCTGTTGCCATTATCCTCGTCGCCACAAATATGTTATGGTTTAAATAATTAGAAATAATTATTTATATAAAAAAAATATAAGTTTATTTGATTTAGAAGTTAGAACAAGAATAATCCAATGAATAAATATTTTCATACAAAAAGAAAATATTTAAAAGTAAAAGTAAATGAAGAAATGTTCCTCATATAAATTATTGAACAAGTAAAATTATTGCAAGTGTTTATATTACAATACAATCTAATTAAATTGAATAAATTTAAATATCATAAAGTTTATGTTACTTTGCTATTTTTCAAATAGGTTACAATATCCTTACGGTTTCTACATTTAATTTCTTATAATCAAAAAATATAATTATAAATAAAGTTTTACAAAGAAATTTCACGACGAAATCGTAATCAGCTGATTTTATTGGGCCACCTAATTAATACGTCTTGATTTTATGTGTAATGTCTAAAATCTAATAATGAAAAATTTAATAATCTTCTATTTTCATTTTTAGAGAAAAAATATTAACAGTTTGTTTAGATTTTTTTTACTAATATAGCTTTCTTTAGATATTAATATAATTTCGCTGATGTAATTTTAAATTTGTAAAAAAAAGTATTTTTTTTAATACATTATTTTGCAACTCTGAGTACTAAAATTAGTACTTTGATTTACAACTAGGTATTAGTCACAGTGAAAAAAATGGCCAATACGGGTGTATTACCATTTGTACGGGGTATAGATTTTACGAAAAATGACTTTAGTGTAAGTTAAATAATGAATAAAAACATGGAATTTTATTGATTAATGTTTAAAGAATAAGAGAAAAAAAAATTCAAGTTAAAAGTGAAAAAATGGCTACGTAAATTATGATTTAAAATACAGCTGAAAATCATTGCGTTTGTGTTAGTGAATGAAGAAAAAAATTGTGTCAACTTAGAATTTGTCCGAACTGTCAAAGTAAATCGATGGCAGCGCTGCAACTGCGCTATTTATTATTTGTTTACAAACAAAATTTGTTATTGTTTTTTCGTGTTTTTATAAAATTTTTAATTTGCTATATATGTATATTATTTGTTCTTTTTTAGAATACAAATTTTCCCTCAGCGGTGAAATTAATGACCCGCGTACAATGGCTGAATTTGGATAAAACTAATTTGAAGGAAATACCCGAGGAAATGGGAAATCTCCTCAAACTCGAGCATTTGAGTCTGAAACACAATCAATTGGAAAAACTTTTTGGCGAATTAACCGAGTTGACGTGTTTGCGTTCACTAAATTTGAGGAAAAATCAAATCAAAAGTAGTGGCATACCACCTGAATTGTTTCGTTTGGATGAATTAACTACATTGGATTTATCTCACAACAAGTTAAAAGATGTACCCGAAGGTTTAGAAAGAGCGAAGAGTTTGTTGGTCTTAAATTTAAGTCACAACAATATTGAGGCGATTCCAACGGCCTTGTTTATACATCTAACGGATTTATTGTTTTTGGATTTATCCCACAATAAATTGGAAACATTGCCGCCACAGACTAGACGATTGGCTAATTTACAAACGTTGATATTGGCAGACAACCCGTTAGAGTTATTTCAATTGCGGCAATTACCTTCGCTACAGAATCTTGAAGTTTTAAATATGCGTAATACTCAGCGCACACTTTTGAATTTTCCTACTACTCTTGACAGTTTGTCCAATTTGGCCGAGTTGGATTTATCCCAAAATAATCTTCCCAAAGTTCCTGATTGTGTATACAATTTGCCTAATTTGAAGAGATTGAATCTCAGCGACAATGCTATAACAGAACTAAGTTCCAGTGTAGAGTTTTGGCAACGTTTAGAGATTCTCAATCTGTCAAGAAATGAATTGACTGTATTGCCAGCGGCTTTATGTAAACTTGCGCAATTAAGAAGGCTTTACTTAAATGACAATCGACTGGATTTTGAGGGTATTCCATCAGGGATAGGCAAGTTGTGTTGTTTGGAGGTATTTTCAGCATCCAACAATTTGTTGGAAATGATTCCTGAGGGACTCTGCCGTTGTGGTGCATTGAAAAGACTTAATCTATCTTCGAACCGCTTGATTACATTGCCAGATGCCATACATCTCTTGGATGGTTTAGACCAGTTGGATTTGCGCAATAATCCCGATTTGATTATGCCTCCGAAACCAACTGAGGCCACCAAGGGTTCAGGTATTGAATTCTATAATATAGATTTCTCCTTACAAACACAACTTCGCCTGGCTGGTGCTGCGGTGCCACCGTCTGTACCTGTCACATCCACACCTAAAGATTCTACCGCCCGCAAAATTCGCCTGCGACGTGGACCTCGAAATGATTCCGCACAGGATTCAGCTAAAATACTTAAGGGTATGAAAGATGTGGCCAAGGATAAAGATGATGCTGAAGGCAATCCTTGGTGCAATGATTCGGAAGAGCTACGACCTGAGTCTCTCAAGCCCAAGCGTTGGGATGAGTCTTTGGAGAAACCTCAATTGGACTATTCGAAATTCTTTGAAAAAGAAGACGGTCACTTACCTGGTATAACAATATGGGAAATTGAGAATTTTCTTCCGAACAAAATAGAAGAAGTGGCACATGGAAAATTCTATGAAGGTGATTGTTATATTGTACTCAAGACAAGCTTCGACGATATGGATCAACTCAATTGGGAAATCTATTTTTGGATTGGTAATCAATCAACTTTGGACAAAAGAGCTTGTGCTGCAATACATGCAGTAAATTTACGAAACTTTTTGGGTGCTCGTTGTCGTACAATTCGTGAGGAACAGAGTAAGTACTTATTATTTTATATACATGTATGTGAATATGTACATATCGCTAGCTGTCACAACTTAAAATAAACTGTTTCGAATAATATTATTGTATCAATAGATTGCAAATATGTACATTTCATTAGAAAAGCTTAAATTATTAACATTTTATTTTCGGTTCTGTGTAAGTATGTAAATAATCAATTTGTATGTAATTAAAAATTCCACATGAAATTTGTTCCCTTTTCACATTTTACCTATTAAAATTCAATGTTAAAAAAATAAAAGGGAACAAATTTCATGTGGAATTATACACGATAGGGGCGATTAAAATTCCAATTACCAATATTTAACTATAAAATTAAGAATTTCATAAAAATTACGAATTACTACAAAAATACAACCAGTTTGAAAATATTGTGTTCAATTTGTGCATTTGTTTTTGTTTTTTCTCAAAATAACTTTTTTTTTGATATTGATAATTGTTATTTACGGTCCCTGATATTTTTTCTTTAGGTGATTATATCTGGCAAAAACTCTTACTTTTTTTCTTATTTTAAGCGTTTGACAATATGTTTGCTGCGCAAAATCTCTCACCAATACATCTTAATTTTTTTTTGAACACCACTGCCCTAGACATAAACCTTTAAAGTTAACAGAGTTTTGTTATAGTGTTAACATTGCAATGGTTGACACATCAGGAATTATACGCATTAAAAATGATGATTGGCCATATTTGTGGACGAAATCAACCAGGACAAATGGAACGATAGTATATGATGTCCCGCTTTTTCCTAAAATTTTGAAACTACAAAAATTTTAAATAGTAGATTTAAATAAAAAGTTTTTCAAAATTTAGAAATTTACTTCTCTGAGGGATGAGACAATATTTCCGGGAATAGAGGCAACGTGGGCGGACAAAGGCAAATAGAATTTGTAAACAAGATGAGTGGCTATTATAGTTATGTCAGAATCTCTTACGAACCTCAAAATGTTTGTTATAACTTATTTAATATACCCTACACCACAATAGTGGGTGTAACGCCCATAAATATTAGTCCGATCGACTCAGAATCACTTCCTGAGTCAATTTAACGATGTCCGTCCGTCCGTCTGGCTGGCTGGCTGTCCATCTAAAGCTTGTGCGCAGAGTACAGGTCGCAATTTTGAAGATATTTCAACAAAATTTGGTACGTAATATTTTTTCGGCCAAGGACGGATGGGATTGAAACTGGTGGAAATCGGTCTATTATTTCACCTGACCCCCTATACAAAAGTCCTCCCGAAATGGGAGTTTAACGAGCATAAATGTTTGAATAATGCAAGTATCGAAACAAATTTCACCACAAATTAGTAATAAATTAAGCCAAATCACATCTACAGATTTTGTGAAGATCGGTCCATAATTGATCATAGCTCCCATATAAGCCCCATTTCCCAAAATCTCTTAAAAATGTCGGTATCCAAATAATATTGAAGACAAATATGTATCGTACACTTCTGAAAATCACTTTAACGACCATAAATCTATTAAAATTGTTGTTATCCAAATAAAATTCAACAAAAATAAATTTCATATATATAGTAATGATGACACCTAATTTTATAATGGTCGGTCCATAATTAGTCAAAACTCCCATATAAGACCCTGTCCGTAATTCACTTTAACATCCATAAATCTTTTAAAGGTATTTATATCGTGATAAAGTATATAATACATACATAATATTTATATTGACGGAAGTCATGGCAATACATTTTTTGATGATCGGTCCATAATAGGTAATATCTCCCATCTCATTTCTGAAAAACTGTATAATACATATACTGGTTGTAGGGTATTATATGGTCGGGCTTGACCGTCTATACTTTCTTACTTGTTTTATTACTGTTAGCGAGCAAATATTGGCAAACGTTGAAAATTTAACTTCACACACACACATATAAAAATGTAATGGTTATTATTTGTTAAATTAGATGACGAATCTGAAGAATTTTTAAATCTTTTCGATACTGAGGTGACATACATTGAAGGTGGCCGTACAGCTACGGGTTTCTATACAGTCGAAGACATGTTGTACACCATACGTTTATATCGTGTGCATGCAGCTGGCGCATCGGTACACATGGAACCTGTATCCGTTGACTTTGAATCGTTAGATCCACGCTATTCATTTGTTCTAGACTGCGGAATCAAAATGTATATCTGGCTGGGAAGATGTTCGAAGAATACTTTAAATTCGAAAACACGCCTAATGGCGGAGAAGATTAATAAAACCGAACGAAAAAATAAATGTGAAATCATTGTGGAAAGTCAAGGTAAGATCAATTGATTTATAACATGACATTAATCGCCACTATTTAAAAAGTGGCGAGTTTAAATAAAAAATATTTCTTAAATTTAAAATTTATTTTTTTAAGGTGATGAAAGTGAAGAGTTTTGGCAACGTTTGGGATGTAATCCGGAAGAAGCACCCAAACAAAAGATTATACAGCATGTGCAGGATAATTTTGTGCCAGCAGCTCCCAGATTATACCAAGTACAATTAGGTATGGGCTATTTGGAGTTGCCTCAGGTTGAAATACCTGAGCAGAAACTGGTCAATACTTTACTAGTCAGTAAAAATGTTTATATACTGGACTGCTTTACCGATTTGTTTGTTTGGTTTGGTAAAAAATCGACTCGTTTAGTCAGAGCGGCCGCCATAAAACTTTCACGGGAACTATTTAATATGATAACACGGCCCACGTATGCACTCGTTACGCGTCTACAAGAAGATACCGAAACACAAATTTTTAAATCGAAATTTATTGGCTGGGACGAAGTGATGGCAGTCGATTTTACACGTACCGCTAACTCTGTAGCAAAGACCGGAGCAGATTTAACAAAATGGGCTAAACAGCAGGAAACTCGTGCTGATTTGGCTGCTCTATTCATGCCACGACAAAATCCTATGCCACTCAGTGAAGCTGAACAGTTGGAAGAGGATTGGAATTACGATTTAGAGGCAATGGAAGCATTTGTATTGGAGGGTAAGAAGTTTGTGCGTTTACCGGAGGAGGAAGTGGGACACTTTTATACGGGAGAATGCTATGTGTTTTTGTGTCGTTACTGCATACCGGCCGATGATGATGAAGATGGTGCGGAATTGGATGACAGTAAACCACCACCTGACGATGAAATACAATGCATTGTGTACTTTTGGCAAGGTCGCAACGCTGGCAATATGGGTTGGCTGACATTCACTTTTACTTTGCAAAAGAAATTCAAAACTATGTTTGGCGAAGAACTGGAAGTCGTGCGCATTCATCAACAACAAGAGAATTTAAAATTTTTAGCACACTTTAAGCGTAAGTTTATCATACACACTGGCAAGCGCAAGGACAAATCGAAGACTCCGGATGGCAAAGCTGCTGTAGAATTTTTCCATCTCCGTTCTAATGGTGGTGCTTTGTGTACAAGACTTATACAAATTCAACCTGACGCTTCGTATCTCAATTCAGCATTTTGGTAAAATCAAATTAAAATCAAATTAAAATTTATATTTTATGTAATTTCATTATATTTTACAGTTATATTTTGTATGTGCCTTTCGAAACTGAAGATGAATCCCAATCGGGCATTGTTTATGTGTGGTTGGGTTCAAAAAGTTGCCCGGAAGAGGCAAAATTAGTACAAGAAATTGCCGAAGACATGTTCAATAGTCCGTGGGTGAGTTTGCAAATTCTAAATGAGGGCGAAGAGCCCGAGAACTTTTTCTGGGTGGCTCTGGGTGGTCGTAAACCTTACGATACGAATGCTGAGTTTATGAACTTTACACGTTTGTTCAGATGCTCCAATGAAAAAGGATATTTTACTGTAGCCGAAAAATGTACAGATTTCTGTCAAGACGATTTGGCAGACGATGACATAATGATACTGGATAATGGAGAACAAGTATTCCTTTGGTTAGGATCGCGCTGCAGTGAGGTGGAAATAAAATTGGCTTACAAATCAGCACAAGTAAGTTTAATAATTAATTTCAATTTATTCATATATCTGACATTGCTAACTAAACTAATTTCTATTCAGGTTTACATTCAGCATATGCGCATCAAGCAACCTGAACGTGCGCGGAAATTATTTTTAACACTTAAGAATAAAGAATCAAAACGTTTTACAAAATGCTTCCACGGCTGGGGTATTCATAAAACACCTCCAGAGTAAATGTGATTACTTAATTTTTATTTTATAATACAATGTAAACTTTTTTAATTATTTAACACAACATACATATACGTATTTATAACAATTTATTTTCCTTTCTTCTTAATATTCTTAAAATATTTACTATAATTATAACTTATTCTACATTTTTTTTTTTTGCATTTTTTAGCTATTTGTTTTTTTAACAAAAATATATACTCTATACATGACACGTTCATGTAATCAAATACTTATACATATATTAAAACTGTTGATTTTTTGTTTTAATTGAAATTACATTGGACGGATATTAATAACTAAATAACTGTCTAAAGCAATGTTTACATATAATCCGAACACACTCCAGCAATAGTTATTCTGTAAAAAAAATTTATCAGTTGAAATATAGGATAAAAAAAACCAAAAGCTTCCAAAAAGTTCTGTAAAATATGTTAAAAAACGTTACAAACAAACCTAAAGTACCGAACGTAAATGCAAATTATATTAAAGGCTTACAAAGAAAATACTACGTTTAATAAAAAAAAGCAAAATCCGGGTATATCCGACAATACCCGAGCACCAGTGTAAGTAAAGTCGGGATGCTGGTTTTAAAAAATATTGTGCAGTAAAATCACCAAATCATAATGACCTGAAACAACTACCACAGCCAACATTTTATGTAGCACACCGAAGTATAAAACCATACACATCAAATACTTGATTATATTCGGTTGTGCCGAATCTTATATACCTGTAGTGTGATTTATGTTTAATTGATAGGTAACTAAGATTGATGCATAAGTGGTGGGTATAAAAATGTTTAAATTTAGTAAAACAAACCAATATTGACCAATAATTTCAACATTAGATGCTAGGTGAGAAGGTCCCGGGGACCTTTTTAATTTTCAAACTAAAAGTGGTGGATATAAAAATGTTTAAATTTAGTAAAACAAACCAATATTGACCAATAATTTCAACATTAGATGCTAGGTGAGAAGGTCCCGGGGACCTTTTTCATTTTCAAACTAAAATTACTCCTTAATGGTCCATGGGAAATATACCCGTCCCCCACAGGTAATCCAAAGAAATTTAACCTAGAATCGTCTAAAAAAAGTTTAAAGAGATCCGAGCAATAGTTTAAGTTTCTATTAAAGGTGTTTAGTACGGGAACGTGTGAAAAGGTCCGCTGGGACCTTATACTGAAATTTCAAGAAATCTTTAATAAATGCACATTTTTTTTGGCTTGTTTTATTGTTTGAGCACATCACAATCACCCCTATCGTGAATAAAAATTCCACATGAAATTTGTTCACTTATCACATTTTTCCTATTTAAATTCAATGTTAAAAAATTAAAAGGGAACAAATTTCATGTGGAATTTTTATTCACGATAGGGGTGAATGTGTTTTTTGAAATTTATTACTTTTTTGGTTATTTTATTGTGCCTTTCCTAGAAAACATAATAAACTTTCCGTCCCTTTTTGAATTTTTGTTACCTGCTTTATGCTTGAACACATCACTAACGTGTTTTTTGAATTTTAGTTACTTTTGTTTAATAAAAATTAAATTATTAATTAAAAACGAAATATACCGTTATTTTGAAAATGGAGGAGGTTGCACAACATATATTCGCGTAACTCAAAAACGGTTTAGTTTATTGAATTAACTAAAAAAACCGAAATTCCGCAATGTAATTTTCTTTAAGTAAGGTTAAACTTTTTCCAATATGCGCAGTCCTTGTAGAAACATAACTTTTTTTGAAACGGCATAAAAAATTGGAAAAGCAAGCTGTGTAATTTTTTCTGCACGTATAGCAAACAAAGTTCCAAACAAAACAAGACATAAATAATTAAAATCGGTCCACAACTTTTGATTTTATTCACAAAAGATAAAATATATGACGAAACTTCAAGAATTAAAACATTTACTTTTGTTGTTAATTAAAGTTTAAGTTTTTATTTACAAATTTATTCTTCTTCCTCCTGCAGATTCCAACAAATATCCCCTAATAGCGAATCAAGTCGTTTGCCACTATACCAGTGTTCGAGTATGGCTGTTTCTTGGTGAAATCTCTCGCAATGTTCATCAGGCTCGGTTGGTGATTGTTCATTAAATTTTTCTGCATGACAATGCAAAAAATGTATTTTCAATGACATTCTGACGTTTAAGTTTTTAAATGTGGTTAGCATATTTCTAATTAAAATTCGCCAATTTTCAGACCGATGATTTCCTAATACATTTTCTATTACTGATTTCACACAATTCCAGCCCAATAGCTCCATATCATTCAATGCAAGTTCAAATTGTTGGTCCTTCATTAGACGACGAATGCCCGGTCCATTAAGAATTCCTGTAAAATAAAAACATTATGATATGAAATATAAATTTAATTTAATAAAGTAGCTAGAGTTCATACCTTCTTTTACTTTCATGCCGCTTAATCGTGGAAAAATTCGGCGCAATTCGGTAAAAGCAATTCCATCTGGGTTCAATGCTTTTATAAAAATTTTTACAATACCCGGTTTGATGTAGAGTGGAGGAAGCAAAATCCTTTTCATCGGCACAAGTGGTAATTCAATAATATTATTTCTGTGCAATCTGCTTTCCTCACGTATAGCCCAATCCCGTGTATTGTACTGGGGGCTTATTCTGTATTGCGATGCGAAAGTCATAGCGATGCGCAAATGAATTGCGATCCGAAAGGTATTTGGTATTCTGTAAGACTTTCGCAATTCATTTCAGTATGTGGCAACACTGTTCCAAAGTAAAGAAATAAACGTCAAAGTTATTTGGTTTGTGACAAGTTTTACAAGTTAAAAAATTGCTAGTTTTAACTATTAAAAATATACTCGTATCTTTAATTTACAAAAAAAAAAAATTGTGTTATTCGCAAAAATGGATTCTGTTGTACTATAGGTATACGTATATTTATTTTTCAGCTTTATAAAAAATTTTAGGTTGAATATTTCAAACTGGCACGTCTTGGTGGTCTTTTAGGCGCCGTACCATTATATCCAGACGATTTTGCGTGATTGCATTGTGGTTACATGGTATCGTGATGTATGACGGTTGATACATCGATGCAGCTGCTCCACAGGTTTCAACAGATTAAATTATTGAGGGAATATCTTCTGTTGGTATTTGGATATCCGGAAAAGGAATTTCGTCAGAATTTGGCAGCAGAAATTGAGCATATATTGTTGCAGTGTAAGATGTAGAACCACTTTTTCTTCTGTTCATGCCGGCTGTTGTTACGGATTTAAGAAGTTAAGTGTTTTTGCCCTAATCCAATGCCTCGTACCATTTAACGGTACGGTACAATTGCGCATCGCTATGCCTTTAACATACATATGTGTGTATATTTTTTTCCTTTGGCATTCTTTAAATTCCTCAGTTTTGTTTGTAACAACAACTCTCATTCTCGTTGTTAGGGATTTTTTTCCACAACAGAGTAAACAAAAGAACGTTCTAGAAAGGAGGGGAAAAAAATGTAACGGATTGCGCGCATCTACATGTTGTTTGTTATTTACGTACTAACAATAAAGTAAACAAAAGAACGTTCTAGAAAGGAGGGGAAAGAAAATGTAACGGATTGTCGTGTGTATTTATAGGTTGCTTCTCTCTTTCTTCCTCCCTCACTCAAAAACATAGACTCTCGTAATTGCGTGGCATACTTAACATACACAACTGACCAGCTTGTGTAGAGATTTTTTTTACCATAACTTATGTTTACACACACACACACATACATACAAATATGCGAGTGTATCATCTCTCGCGCAAGAACAATATAAGGAATGCCAAGAATGTGGAAAACCGTTATATTTTTTTTGGTTGTTATTGCGAAATGGCATTTTTCTGTAAAGTTGTACAGGCAGCAGAAAGTTTTAAAAAAGTTAGTTGATATCAGACAGTTGCGCAGGTCGGTTGAGCAAACGGAAGATGTAAACTGAAACCCGACTAAATCGTTTAAAAATTTATTACTTTGTGAAGTGAAATAAAAAGTGAAAAATTTCTTAAAAACAATTTTAATGAAATATAAGTTACAAAGTGCGTTTAGTTCAATTTAGTACATTAAGTAACCAAAAATTTTACAAAAAATGTGTTAAAATTCAGATTTATCATTTTAAGACAAAACACCTATGTTATATATGTGCTGACAAAAAAAAAAGGAAAATCCTAAAACTACATGTACATTTATTTTAATGAAAAAAAAACATGTAACACATATAAATTTTTTTTTTAAACCATGAAATTAAAAAAACAACATTTAAAAAGCGCAAAAGTACAAGAAAAACGGTTAGAAAAAAGAATTAAAGAAGTTAAAAAAACAATGTATCTAATTAAGATTTTTTTTTTGTAAAATGTACAAACTATTTGATAAAAAGAAAAAATTGTAATAAACTCCAATATAAGAACATAACCGAACATAAGAAACTCCATATAACTGAAAAGAGAAAAAATAAATTTGAGACGGCAACAATTTTTATAACTCATTAACAATCGAAGGAATTAACCGTCAAATGGAGAAACTAAATAAATAAATAAATAGATTAAAATCTAAACAAAATAATATGTTTGACTGAAACCGCGAGTTATTTTTGTATTGTTACTTTTAAATATTTTAAAATACGATCTTAAGCTAAAATTTAAACCAACACTACAAAATATGATACAAAATACAAAATTCACGTTCAAAAATAATAAAACGAGCAGCCAAAACTCTAAAACAACTGTGACTTTACATAGATTATCAATCATTTAATTTGATGTTAAGCCAAAACTCAAAAATAAATAAAATTTTTAACAACTAGAAAAGGTGTGAGACAAACAGTAAACAGTGGTTCAAAATCTATGTAAAACTATAAGAACAAAGAAATTTTAACAACAACAACTACAAGATGTTACCTTACAACATCGTCACCACAGTCACCAGCCAAAGTTAACATCGGCTAAACCATCAACAACACCAAACAACAAGAAGAAGAAGCTGACCAACACGACGTGAAGTACAACAACACAACATCTACCGGGTATCAAGCATAGTACACTTTTAAAATAAGGTAATACCAAATAATTGTAATTTTTTTTGTGGTCAACTAATAATTAAATATGTATGAGGAACAATTTTATAGAATTATTTATAAATACTGTTTTTTTTCTTCCTCTATAAATATTAATTGAAATGTAATAGTAGATATATATAATTGTATAAAACTAAATTAAAAGCGAAATTAAATGTACACTTTGAAATATAATAAGTAAATTGAAAATTAAAATTAGGCTTAAATATAAGGGATTTTTTTGTTAAGGAATTTACACTTAAACACTAAATTTAAAACAAAATTAAATGTTAAAATTAAATTTAAATACAAAAAAAAATTAAAAAATTAAATACAAAAATAAAATTGAATTAGAATAAGACTAAAATTAAATATGAAGAAGAATTTTTTTTGTTAAAGAAATAATGAAGCTAAATAAAAAAACTAATGATTATTGGAATTTGTATGAAAATTTAAAAATGATTTGCTAAAATTTTTTTTATGGATGCTAGGAAGAAGCAAGCTATGGTGAGTAAAGTATAATGTAAACGATTGTTTTGTAAACGGGACAGGATAAATTCAGGGTACTTCGCCAGTCATAGGTTGGGGATGGGATAAGTGTACCCCTATATGGCAACCATCTGGCCATATTATCCCTCAGGGATACCAATAAAATCAATTCTTCCTTTTCCTCCTTAAGTGTTTTTTTTTTTTTAGATTCCTTTTCGAAATATTTTAAACATACTTCCAGGGGTGTGAAGTATGTTATATGCTTACGTGCCAAACCCTGGTTGAGATGAATTTTGCTTAATGAGCTAGCGGGCCAGCTTTTATACCCCCTTAACCGGTCATTTGGATCGTTATTTTATTTTTATTTGAAAGTATTTAACGGCGCGTAACATATATGGCGCCCAACGAAAAGCCACCCGTAGGGTGACAATAACTTTCTTTTAATAATAAAACCATTTAAAGCACTTTAGGGAAATGAAGAAATGGTTATATTTTTTTATTCGTGATTTAATTTTTTTTGTGAGCACTTAACTAGCTATCAGTTGCATAAGTCTTGAAGTCTGGAATCTTCTAAACTGGATTTAACTGCTATGCAAACTATGATACGCACTACAAATCTTGTCGTTGTTTTTTTTTTCCACCCAAATTTTGTTCCTGATCATAAGGATTATTGCAAGTCTGGTACTGACTCCAAGTAGAGGTCAGTAGTATTGCGGCAATAATGCTATGCTCATGGGACCTAATGTTTAACAAACCTGAATTATCTAAGTCCTTGCCTGACTATCTCTTTTAAAAATGGTAGGCATGTTGCGAGATAATCCAGGTTTGAAATCATATACTAACACGACATGGTTTTTTTATGCTTACAGAAGAAACATAAAGTTTTGAAAATAACTGTTGAGACATCTTATCCTGTCACAGAAACAGATTTGATTAGCCAACAGAGTAAGGAGAGACATGGTATTTATCATAGCCTTCATACACATATTTCTCAGAATTTTTTTTATTACGAACAATTTAAATTTATTTCATTACAAAACAATCGAAACATGTACCACTGCAGGTTCTTTCTAGCATCCAAAATTTTATGAACTATTACACACACAGAAAACATCAATCAATTTGAATTTTAATTATATATAAAAGGTAAATTTTTTTTATTATTATTATTAACATTTTTTCAAAAGGAAAAACTTGGAAAAGAACAAACTTTTAAACAAAGTACATTTTCCAAATTTCTCCTATTTTCTTTCAAACAATTTTTCCAAGCACTTTTATAACACTTCACATTTTAACACCTTTTACAATTTTTAAATTTGAGCTTTCCTTTTAATTTTGTTGAACTCGGTAATCGTCGGGTTACATTTAATTAATTTTAAAACACCGCGCATAAATTTTTTTTAGCTTCCGCATGTCCTGTACAACTTCAACACTTTGAGCATTTTGTTTCAAAAAAAATTTCTTTTTATCCTTTTGTTTCCTAATTCGGTTCACACCACTCGTGACTCAATCACCGTGAACATTTGCCTCCTGTTTATTTTTCTCTTTGGTTTGGAAATTTATTTGTCTAAGTAGCCGCGATTTTTTTTTCTTTCTGTAGTTGATTGGTGCATTATGCACAGGCCCAACACACGACAAAGCACATCTAAAAATTTGTCGCGTAGAATTTCAGGCCCAGATTCAGCTGTCTTACCGTCAAGAGTTAAGACAAAATCGGTAGTTAGTAGTTCGTCACTGTCCAGAGGTAGAGGAAGAGGTTCGACTCCATTAGGTAGAAAACCGTCTGAAGATTCGCAGAGTAGCATAAAGGCATATAGAGGCTCGTCTGTATCACGATCACTTGCTTCCGACTACTCAGAAGAATCAGCTTCTGCTGATACTACTCCTAAACCTCTTAGCACATCTCTTCCGAGCATAAATATAGCCCCGATCGAAACGGTAACACCTGACACATTAGATAAAGCAACCAGTAGAATGGCGACACAAGAGACAGACCGTGAAGGCAATCCACAACCTTCAAATGAAAATTTAATGGAAAGTTTGATGACGTACTTCCAAGAAGCCCTGAGGAACACGCAAGATGAATTCCGAAGAGAGCTTAGCTCATTGAGAGATTCAGTAGGTCGTAGTGACAGAGAAATACCCGGCTCACCAGGGACTAGTGCTAGACCGCCAACGCAGGCAAATTCATACTCATATGCGTCCTCACTTCCAAATTTTAAATTAAAAGACTGGAATGTATCATACAGCGGCGAGAGCAGTATTTCCGATTTTCTGTTCAAAGTAGATACGTTGACTGAGCGATCTCAGTGCCCCCATGACCACCTAATGTCCAATTTCCATTTATTTTTGAAGGGCAAGGCCGAAACATTTTATTAGGATTATATTAAACAAAACCAAAGGGCTACGTACCCAATGTTGAAGGCAGCGCTAACTAGCGAATTCGGAACACTAGAAAGCGATCATGAAATCCTACTTAAGATTTCTTCTCGGAAACAGCTCCCAAAAGAGAGCTACGACGACTTCCATTCGTTCATAGTAAGGTTAAATTTGCGCTTATCAACTCCCTTGCCAGACACATCGCTAATTGAAATATTGAAGAAAAACGTACACGCCGACCTCAAGGTTATGCTATTTATCTCTAACCCAAGAGAATTAGGAACCCTTCGTGATTTGGCCAGGAAGGCGGAAAAGGTTCTCGCGGAGAACAAATCAGTCCCGTTTAATAGACAGCGCCAAGTTAATGAAATTTCAGTGGAAGAAGACTCGGTAGATCCAATTGTGGAATCCGATCCCCAAATTGAGGCCCTCAGAATAGGTAGGACCTGGGTAAAAGGCGATTATTCCAAAATCAAGTGTTGGAATTGCCTACAATTCGGTCATAGCTACATATATTGTCCTGATGAGACTCGGCATGTTTTCTGCTATAAGTGCGGACAAAGAGGGGTAACCACTCCTAAATGTAAGGGTCCCCACGCGGAAAACAGGCAACGGAGCGAGTGGGCAACCGGGGATGCTCGTTCCAAAAACTAAATCCCGAGTTTCTATCCAGCATTGAGAGTAAGCCGTCACAGATGGACTTACCTCGCAAGCTGTCCGAACCTGACATTCAATCAATACCCAGACTTTCCAATAATACCTGTAATTCACCACCCAGATTTTCAAATCGTGTCAATTACCTATTACCTAGACTTTCAAATTGCGAAATTTCTCGGCAAATCCTTAAATGCAGGGAGCGTTACCAGAAAAGAAGAATGTATAAAAAACTGATTGAAACCACACATCTGCCTGAACTTCATGATGATAGACCCTTTGCAATGATAAAAATTTTCGATGAGAATTTGCTAGGTCTTCTAGACTCAGGAGCGAATGTAACAGTTTTAGGGAAAGGAAGCGAAGATTTCTTGTCTAAGTATAACGTGCAGTACAAAAAAATTCGATCAAGCATATCCACTGCAAACGGTTCGAGAAACCAAGTTTTAGGACATTGCACACTTCCGGTAACTTATAAAGGAGTTACTAAATCTATTGTTTTTTATATTGTACCGACTTTATCACAGATAGCTTATCTGGGCGTCGATTTTTGGAAAACTTTCGCAATTGCTCCTCAGATATTTCCCTCAATTAACTGCTTAGAGGTAGATCAGAAGACAGACTCAATCTTTCACGAACTTTCTCCTGAACAAAAACTAAAACTTGAGGACACTATATTCAGATTTCCGTCGTATGAAAAACTTGGTCTCGGTAGTACCCACCTCTTGAAACACCATATAGACACCGGTGATGCCTTACCGGTTAAGCAAAAACATTATCCTCTCTCTCCCCCTAGGCAAGAAGAAATTTATAACGAACTCGACAGATTGTTGGCACTCGGTGTCATAGAGGAATCTAATTCTCCTTGGTGTAGTCCCATAGTATCCGTTCGCAAGCCCGGTAAAGTCAGACTTTGCTTGGACTGTAGAAAATTAAATTCCTTAACCAAGAAGGACTCATATCCCCTTCCACATATAAATGGGCTCCTAAGTCGTTTGAAAGATACTCACTTCATAAGTGGCATCGATTTAAAGGACGCATTTTTCCAGATCAAATTGTCTGAAGAATCAAAAGAAAAGACCGCTTTTGCTGTACCGGGTAGATCTTTGTATCAATACCGAGTAATGCCTTTTGGCGTTTGCAACGGTCCCCAGACAATGAGCCGTCTGATGGACAAGGTAATCCCAGCCAAGTTAAGAGAAAATGTCTTCATTTATCTAGACGATCTTCTTGTTTGTAGCCACAATTTCGACACCCATTTAGATTTGCTTTCAGAGGTTGCGAATTGCTTAAAAACTGCTGGTCTCACCATCAATGTGGGCAAGAGCAAATTTTGCCAACGCGAAATAAAATATCTCGGTTATCTCATAGGCGGTGGGAATTTAAAAGTTGACCCAAGTAAAGTTGAGGCGATTACCCAATTCCCCATTCCCAAAACACCTCGTCAGGTAAGACGTTTTATTGGCATGGCAAATTGGTATCGCGCGTTTATCAACAATTTTTCTGACCTAGCAGGCCCAATGACAGATTGTCTTCGTAAAACAAATAAACCCTTTCGCTTGTCACCCGAAGCAGTTAGCTCTTTTGAAAATCTGAAATCTGCCCTATCAAACGCCCCAGTGCTGGCCCAACCGGACTTCAGCAAAGAATTTGTGATTCAGTGTGATGCCTCACGCATCGGAGTAGGTGGCGTTCTGTGCCAAACAGATGACCAAGGGGGTGAACGACCAATCGCGTTTGTTTCGCAGAAACTGAATAAGGCCCAGCGAAACTACACCGTAACGGAGTTAGAATGTTTAGCGGCCATTATTTGCGTCAAACGGTTTAGGCAATACATTGAGGGACTTCCTTTTAAGATTGTAACGGACCACTCCAGCCTTCGCTGGCTCATGAGCCAAAAGGACCTAAACGGTAGACTCGCCCGCTGGAGTTTGAAACTTCAACATTTTGATTTTGTAATGGAACACCGAAAAGGTTCCCTGAATATTGTCCCCGACACGCTCTCAAGATTTGATGTTGACGAATTAGAATTGAATTGCAACCCGCCCGAAATTGACCTTACTTCACCAGAATTTGATAGCCCCGAATATAACGAACTAAAAGAGCAAATCCGTCAAAATGATGATGCACTTCCAGACCTGTGTCTTAACGACAATCTCGTTTATAAGAGAGTTAACTTTAGGAACGGCGTAGACGACGGGAATTTGTGGAGGTTATGGTTACCCAAAAACTTAACCAGAGACACCATTAGATTAGCCCACGAGGAAGGATGCCACGGCGGCTTTAACAAAACACTTTTCCGAATCAGGCAAAAATACTTTTGGCCACAGATGGCACGTGAGGTAAAATTTTACGTCCAAAATTGCGACGACTGCAAAATCATAAAACCTGTGAATCGGACTCTACGTCCCCCCATGGGAAATCAGTTCCAAACAAACCGTCCTTTCCAAAGGTTGTATTGCGACTTTTTGGGACCTTACCCTTGCTCTAAGTCCAAAAACTGCCAGCTGTTCATAGCAATAGACCACATGACCAAATTTTTATTTTTGAAGCCAATGAAAACAGCAACTACCATTAACGTAGTCGATTTCTTCCAGAACGAAGTTTTCTGTGCATTCGGTGTACCTCAGTTCATACACACCGACAACGCTAAGCAATTCACCTCGAAAGAGATGAAAGAATTCTTTGAGTTGTATGGCATAACCCACATCACTACGGGATTTTATTCGCCACAGGCAAATGCGTCGGAGAGGGCAAATCGTGAGGTAATATCTAAAATTCGCTATTTTTTAAAGGAACATTCAGACCATACCAACTGGGATAGGGGCATACCAAAGATTTTGCAAATTATGAGAAGTGACTTCCATGAGGCAATAGGGTGTTCACCCTACTATGCGGTCTTTGGCCAGAATATGATTTTAAATGGAACAAGTTACAGAATTTTAGACCATTTAAATTTGCTTCGTGACGACACACCGGTCGAGAGCAGTGATAGGCTTCAACTTATCCGGGACAAAATTAATATAAACCTGGACAGAGCCCATGAGAAGGCGTGTAGGACGTACAATTTGAGAACCAAGTCGGTAAGCTTCTCTGTCGGTCAGGAAGTTTTCAGGAAAAACCATTCCCAGAGCGATTTCAAGAAGGGCCTTAACTCAAAATTCAACCCCAAGTTCATCAAATGTAGGATTAGGAGTAAAATTGGAAACTCCCTCTATGAAATCGAAGACCTTCAGGGGAAGTACGTTGGAAAATTCCACGCTTCAGATATACGCCCTTAGTACTAAATAGTTGCATGTACATAAATATTGCCCGGCTTCGTGGGTCGTGCCACACGTATAATTACACATATATATTTGTTTTTCTTCTTCTTTTTTTTCATATTACTGCCCGGCTTCGTGGGTCGAGCCACACGTTGAACATAACGTTGTTTTCTGCAGACAGATTCGAACGCGCCTAAATCCTGCCTGTTCAAAATCTTCATCAATGATCTTGATTTGAAGCAGGTTTGTTACGGATTTAAGAAGTTAAGTGTTTTTGCCCTAATCCAATGCCTCGTACCATTTAACGGTACGGTACAATTGCGCATCGCTATGCCTTTAACATACATATGTGTGTATATTTTTTTCCTTTGGCATTCTTTAAATTCCTCAGTTTTGTTTGTAACAACAACTCTCATTCTCGTTGTTAGGGATTTTTTTCCACAACAGAGTAAACAAAAGAACGTTCTAGAAAGGAGGGGAAAAAAATGTAACGGATTGCGCGCATCTACATGTTGTTTGTTATTTACGTACTAACAATAAAGTAAACAAAAGAACGTTCTAGAAAGGAGGGGAAAGAAAATGTAACGGATTGTCGTGTGTATTTATAGGTTGCTTCTCTCTTTCTTCCTCCCTCACTCAAAAACATAGACTCTCGTAATTGCGTGGCATACTTAACATACACAACTGACCAGCTTGTGTAGAGATTTTTTTTACCATAACTTATGTTTACACACACACACACATACATACAAATATGCGAGTGTATCATCTCTCGCGCAAGAACAATATAAGGAATGCCAAGAATGTGGAAAACCGTTATATTTTTTTTGGTTGTTATTGCGAAATGGCATTTTTCTGTAAAGTTGTACAGGCAGCAGAAAGTTTTAAAAAAGTTAGTTGATATCAGACAGTTGCGCAGGTCGGTTGAGCAAACGGAAGATGTAAACTGAAACCCGACTAAATCGTTTAAAAATTTATTACTTTGTGAAGTGAAATAAAAAGTGGAAAATTTCTTAAAATTAATTTTAATGAAATATAAGTTACAAAGTGCGTTTAGTTCAATTTAGTACATTAAGTAACCAAAAATTTTACAAAAAATGTGTTAAAATTCAGATTTATCATTTTAAGACAAAACACCTATGTTATATATGTGCTGACAAAAAAAAAAAAGGAAAATCCTAAAACTACATGTACATTTATTTTAATGAAAAAAAAACATGTAACACATATAAATTTTTTTTTTAAACCATGAAATTAAAAAAACAACATTTAAAAAGCGCAAAAGTACAAGAAAAACGGTTAGAAAAAAGAATTAAAGAAGTTAAAAAAACAATGTATCTAATTAAGATTTTTTTTTTGTAAAATGTACAAACTATTTGATAAAAAGAAAAAATTGTAATAAACTCCAATATAAGAACATAACCGAACATAAGAAACTCCATATAACTGAAAAGAGAAAAAATAAATTTGAGACGGCAACAATTTTTATAACTCATTAACAATCGAAGGAATTAACCGTCAAATGGAGAAACTAAATAAATAAATAAATAGATTAAAATCTAAACAAAATAATATGTTTGACTGAAACCGCGAGTTATTTTTGTATTGTTACTTTTAAATATTTTAAAATACGATCTTAAGCTAAAATTTAAACCAACACTACAAAATATGATACAAAATACAAAATTCACGTTCAAAAATAATAAAACGAGCAGCCAAAACTCTAAAACAACTGTGACTTTACATAGATTATCAATCATTTAATTTGATGTTAAGCCAAAACTCAAAAATAAATAAAATTTTTAACAACTAGAAAAGGTGTGAGACAAACAGTAAACAGTGGTTCAAAATCTATGTAAAACTATAAGAACAAAGAAATTTTAACAACAACAACTACAAGATGTTACCTTACAACATCGTCACCACAGTCACCAGCCAAAGTTAACATCGGCTAAACCATCAACAACACCAAACAACAAGAAGAAGAAGCTGACCAACACGACGTGAAGTACAACAACACAACATCTACCGGGTATCAAGCATAGTACACTTTTAAAATAAGGTAATACCAAATAATTGTAATTTTTTTTGTGGTCAACTAATAATTAAATATGTATGAGGAACAATTTTATAGAATTATTTATAAATACTGTTTTTTTTCTTCCTCTATAAATATTAATTGAAATGTAATAGTAGATATATATAATTGTATAAAACTAAATTAAAAGCGAAATTAAATGTACACTTTGAAATATAATAAGTAAATTGAAAATTAAAATTAGGCTTAAATATAAGGGATTTTTTTGTTAAGGAATTTACACTTAAACACTAAATTTAAAACAAAATTAAATGTTAAAATTAAATTTAAATACAAAAAAAAATTAAACAAGTAAGAGTGCTATATTCGGCTGTGCCGAATCTTAAATACCCTTCACCTAAGCGTAATAAGAAATACAAAAACTACACTAGACTAGAATATCCTAATTCTGTGTTTTCTATTCAGTCTTAGTGCAAATTTTATTAGTATTTGATATATTGTTTGAAAGACAATTTTACGACCAACATAATTTATGTAAAATATTTTCAAATGTTGTCTAATTTTTACCATTTTTAATTGATTTAATTACCAATTCTTACCATAATTTACAGAGTCTGTCTGATGTTCATAATAATCTTCAGTGTAATTTAACAAACAGAGTATAAAAAAAACAAACAGAGTATAAAAAAGGGGTACAATTCGATTTTAGTGATTTTGCTCAAAAAAAAAAAAAAAACAAAATTAAATAGGGCTTTTAGAGGAGATACCAGCAAAAGAAAAATTTGTTGCCGGTCACGCCTATTTTCGAGGGGGCGGGCCCTTAAAGTTGAAAATACATAGGCCTATATCTCGGGAACTACTGGGTGTCTGATAATTTGTAAGGCATTAAATAAAAGGTATTAAAAATACCTTTCCAACGATATATATCATGATTATAAAATATGGACCGAATATGGGTTAAATCCGAAAAGAATATTTTTTGACCCGAATTTATTTGTTTTTTGGAAATGATTCTATATGGCAGATATGACAAATTATGGGCCGATCTTCTTAAATTTTGGAACAGTTATTTTCATGCATATGAGGATATTTCACGTCGAATTTCAACATAATAACGGTATATTTAAGATATATATTAGTATTAACGTGGATTTCGAGAGTGGACCTTATGGGGGGGATATAGTCAAATATGGACCGATATTCTCAAAATCCAGCAGTTAGATTTAGGCATGTATGTAAATGATCCGTGTAAAATTTTGGATTGGTACCCTTATTTATAAGCGATTTATGAGTATTAAAGTGATTTTCGGAAGAGGGCTTTATATGGGGCATACGGTTAAAAATAGACCGAAATTCACAAAATTTTGTGGGATGATTTTTGTATATATTAAAATGATCTGTGCAAAGTTTTGAGTCGGTACCGATATTTATACAATATATATACGGAAAAATGTCTTTTTCAGATGTGGTCCTTGTATGGGAGCTATGACCAGTTCTGGGCCGACCACCATAAAATTTAGTACAACAATTTATTTGCCTATAAAGAGTATTTCTGTCAAATTTTAGCCGTTTAACATTATTTATATCTCTTTTATACGTATTTAAGTGAATTTTGTAAGTGGACTTTATATGGGGTCTATGGTCAAACATGGACCGAATTAAAAAAAATTTCGTTTTGCGATTTCTTTTTGTATAAAACTTATTTTTGCTGAATTTTGTCTTGATATTCCAATTTTATAGGCATTTATTTATCATTAAGCCATATTTCGGGAAGATTTTTGTATGGGGGCTATGACCAATTCTGGGCCGACCACCATAAAATTTAGTACAGCAATTTATTTGCCTATAAAGAGTATTTATGTCAAATTTTAGCCGTTTAACATTATTTATATCTCTTTTATACGTATTTAAGTGAATTTTGGAAGTGGACTTTATATGGGGTCTATGGTCAAACATGGACCGAATTAAAAAAAATTTCGTTTTGCGATTTCTTTTTGTATAAAACTTATTTTTGCTGAATTTTGTCTTGATATTCCAATTTTATAGGCATTTATTTATCATTAAGCCATATTTCGGGAATATATATATTTGTATGGGGGCTATAAGAAATCATGGACCGATTCTTACTATTTTCCGCACACTTTCTTCTTTTATAGTACAAACAACGTATACAAAATTTCATGGTATTATCTGCAATAGTTTTCAAAATATTGCAATAAAATGGATGAAAAATATCAAATTTTTATGGAGGTGGTCTCACATATAGGTTCATAACTCTGGTTAACCTAAACCGATTTTGCTGATTTTAAATAGCAAACTTCTCGAAAGCACTTCTGACAGAATTATTGAAGGTTTGGATCCCCAGTATATCTGGGGACTTCAAAAAACTGATTTCAACAGACAGACAGACAGACAGACAGACAGACAGACGGACATGGCTTAATCGACTTCGCTATCTATAAGGATCCAGAATATATATACTTTATAGGGTCGGAAAATTTTTTTGTGGAAATTACACACGGAATGACAAACTTATATATACCCTTCTCACGATGGTGAAGGGTATAAAAATTAAATACAAAAATAAAATTGAATTAGAATAAGACTAAAATTAAATATGAAGAAGAATTTTTTTTGTTAAAGAAATAATGAAGCTAAATAAAAAAACTAATGATTATTGGAATTTGTATGAAAATTTAAAAATGATTTGCTAAAATTTTTTTTATGGATGCTAGGAAGAAGCAAGCTATGGTGAGTAAAGTATAATGTAAACGATTGTTTTGTAAACGGGACAGGATAAATTCAGGGTACTTCGCCAGTCATAGGTTGGGGATGGGATAAGTGTACCCCTATATGGCAACCATCTGGCCATATTATCCCTCAGGGATACCAATAAAATCAATTCTTCCTTTTCCTCCTTAAGTGTTTTTTTTTTTTTAGATTCCTTTTCGAAATATTTTAAACATACTTCCAGGGGTGTGAAGTATGTTATATGCTTACGTGCCAAACCCTGGTTGAGATGAATTTTGCTTAATGAGCTAGCGGGCCAGCTTTTATACCCCCTTAACCGGTCATTTGGATCGTTATTTTATTTTTATTTGAAAGTATTTAACGGCGCGTAACACTGTATGATTTATGCACGCATAACACTCATATTCAACATGGAGTATGGGATCTCTCCAAATCATTGGAACAATAAATGGCATGGCGTCTCCATTTTTTCCACTTATTTAAATAGTTTTTTTTTTGCTTTTAATTATTTATTGAATCTTCATATATGAAATGACAATAAGTATTCAAATCTTAATACTAAAAAGAAAATAATAAGCCCAGCCACTTAACTTAAATACTTTTTGTATTTTATCCAACTTAATCGGGTCTTAGTCATGTTCATAAATGGAGAACCACACACTTGAGGGAAATGCATTGAAATGATAGTAGGAGAGTGATCTGAGGACAAGTCCAGTGAAGGATCCACTTGCATCCATTCTACAGGGATATTTTTCACTACCCCAAAGTCAATAACATCGGGAATCTTCCGTCGGTCCGTCGGCCAATAGGTGGGATGTCCACTTGAGAGTACATCTAAGCCCATTTTAGCAATGGTGTTGAAGAGTACGCGACCCTTTGGGGTTACCAGACGTGAACCCCAAAATGTGTGTTTGGCGTTAAAGTCACCAGCAACTAAAAGAAGTTATGGTATTGGTGTTCTTTTATTGAAAATCGAGGCGGAGAATAAATCGCTGATAAAACAAATTTGTATTGACAGAATTCAATGCAAATGTTTGTTGCTTGGAGGTAATCCTCACTTATGTTATTCATTAGATAATGCTGTTCTTTATAAGAATTGCCGAACCTCCACAAGGTCTTCCGCGGGTGCTTTAGTATCGTAGAACTCGTAGCCATTAATTTTGAAGTACCCTGTCGACGTCAAGTGAGTTTCAGCAATCATCATAACATCAATCTGCTTATCCATCAGGAAGTATTCCAGTTCATTTTTATGTTGTGCTTGATACATCGAACTGTTCGGACGTGTTACTTTTAGTGCGGCTGAATTTTCGGTGAAAAAATCGTAATAGGTGAAAAAGTATAAAAAGTTAAATTAAATAAAAAAGTGAAAAAAAACTCGTAATAGGTGAAAAACTTTACAAAGTCAAATAATTGCACTAGGTGCAATAAAAAATTAATAAATTGTAATAATTTATTTTTAATTATTTGAAAACTAGAAAATTAAATACAGTGAGACAGTGAATGAGTAACAATTCTAACAGTGCGAGTGGGCCTCAGAGCCGAAATGCATATTTCGTGTTGAGCTCGGCAAGTGTTAGTAATGAGAACATTAAAAATCCCGAATTTAATAAAAACTACTTAACTGTGAAACCAAAAATAAGCACAAATCTGAATTTAAGTGCAAGTGCACCAAACTTGAATAAATGTGTTGAACAGGGCACAAACTTAGCCCAAAGCCTATTTAATTTAAATAGAAAAATCACTGAAGGACCGTCTTCTTCACGGTCCTCGTTATCAAATATTGGAGAGACGTCAACAGCTGCAAAAGGCACATTAAGTCCTACAAATAAGACCGCTCCTATAGTTGCTGTTGAAGAAAAACAAAAAACACAGGTAGGAATGGACCGTTATATAACAGTATCGAAGAGAGGCAGAAGCCCAAAATCTGCCGAAATTACACCAGCCGCAAAATTATCAAAGAATGCTGAAGAGCCACGCTCGCAAAATCGTTTTGCCATCCTCCAAGACAAAAATGATGTCCCTAACGCTGTGAATAAGCCAGTAAAACCACCTCCAATATATTTAAGAGAAAAAAACTCAAACGAACTTATAAAAATATTAGTTTCATTAATTGGTGAAAATTCTTTTTATGTGACTCCAATTAAGCGTAGCAATATTAATGAAACAAAGATTCAGGTTAATAACGAAAACGACTATCGGAGAATAGTTTCGGAATTTGAAAAACGCAAAAAGAATTTTTACACGTATCAACTTAAAAGCGCAAAAGGTCTACAAGTCGTAATTAAGGGAATAGATTATTTTGTTGATCCTGAGGAGATCAAGAGCAGTTTGGCCGACAAAGGCTTTAAAATCAAGGCAGTATCAAATATAAGAAATAGAGATAGGATCCCTCAACCATTATTTAGAGTGGAGTTAGAACCTGGTGATGTTAAGCTGAAGAAA
The DNA here is from genome assembly GCA_916048285.2 of Bellardia pandia. Classification (NCBI taxonomy): domain Eukaryota; kingdom Metazoa; phylum Arthropoda; class Insecta; order Diptera; family Calliphoridae; genus Bellardia; species Bellardia pandia. The sequence goes on from OU696533.1 coordinate 71,224,437, forward strand.
AATGAAACACATCCTATATATATTTTTTTTTTTTTTTTTTTTTTTTTTTTTTTTTTTAATACATTTAATTTATTTATTGGATCTTCAGAAATGAAATGACAATAAGTTTTCGAATCTTAATACTAAAAGAAAATAATAAGTCCAGCCAGTGCTAGACAAAATATTATGATACTACAAAAAATTTATATCCACTGATCCAGTCATCTGTTTTGCGCTTGAGTTAAAGCAAGGGTATCCCTCCTTCTCAACCGAACATGGCCAGTAAAGTTAAGGATGTCTCGTGCAAGTGGGTTTGGATGGTGTTCAAGTTTGCTGACATATTTTGAGGCGTGTTTTGTAAATTCGACTTTCACCAAAGGAATGCCTAGATCTTTGTGGATTCGAGAATTTTTAACATACCATGGAGCTGCAGTAATTGTACGTCGAATCTTATTTTGACCCCTTTGAATTTTTTCAATGTTTGATGCTGAGGCCGTACCCCATAATTGAATTCCATAGCACCAGATTGGCTTTAGAATTGCATTGTACAACAAAAGTTTGCAATCCAACTTTAATGTAGAATTTCTGCCGATTAGCCAATTAATTTGCATTGCTTTTAATCTCATCTGGGTAAGTTTTGCGTCGATATGAGACTTCCAAGTTAAACGACGATCGAGGTGGGTTCCGAGGTATTTGACTTCATTGTGTTGCGGGATAATTTGATTATTTATTCTGATGAACGAGCATGTATCTTTTCGCAATGTGAAAGTTATATGAATACATTTCTGTTCGTTAACCCTGATTTTCCAAAGCTCAAGCCAATTCTCTAGTTTATAAACATATTTCTGCAAGTTCTGTGATGCTATTTGATGGTCCTTATGAACGCTAATAAAGGCTGTATCGTCTGCAAAAGTTGAAGTATGTATTATGGGGTCTAACGGCATATCGGATGCATAAATCAAATATAAAGTTGGACCCAGTATGCTACCCTGGGGTACTCCTGCTTCAATTGGCTGAGCGGGGCTTAAAAAATCGCCTTCTTTTATTTATTTATTTATTTCCAATTCTATACACAAGACTTAAAGTCTCTTATTGCAGTATAGAACATTGTTTTAGCAGAAACATTAAAAAGAAAAAAATTAAAAAGAAAAAAAAAAATTAAAAAAATTAAAAATTAAAATTAAAAATTATAATTCTTAAAGATAAAGTGATTAAACTAATTAATTAATTAATTTATAAATTTATAAAAGAAAACAAAAAAGAAAAAGAAAAGTGTTTAGTGAACAAATTAACATGTAAAAAAATTAATAATGCATTTTTTAAATCTCATTGCGTTACTTATTATTTGTATGTTGTGCGGGAGTAGATTCCAAAGCCGGATTGCATTAAGAAAAAATTGCCAATCAGAAGTTAAACTATGATGTCTAAACAATAAGATTCGCTTTCCTCTATTAGAACTCAATAGGGTTAAGCGGTTATAGAGATGTTGTGGTTGTTGGGTATACACGATTTTGTGCATGAACAGGAGTACTCTTGTTTTGAGTATGGCATCAAACTGAATACCATATAGTTTTGCCGTAAAAGGCGAAACAGAATCAAACCTTTTCACGCCATATACATAGCGCACAATACTTTTGTAAACTGAGTTTAGTTTTCCTGTACTTGCGGTATCGCATTTGGCAAATAATTCGCATCCATACATCAGAACTGGCAATAAATAGGTTTTTGCAAGAAGTACTCTTATTTTGACAGGTGTGCAATACTGCGTTTGCCAGAGAGTTCTAAGCATGGAATACGTACGGCCACATGCATAATTAATATGATTGCTCCATGTCAGGTTCTTATTATCTTGGAAAATTCTTTATTCCAAGATTTTTTGCTGAGTTTACCCTTTCTATACGTGTGTCATTAAGAAAAATATCCGGTATATGATCACTTATAGTAGTCCGTTTTTGGATTAGAAGATATTTAGACTTTTTTGGATTGATACTAAGACCATTAGCAGTAGCCCATTTATAAATATGTTTTAACTCGGTATTTAGAGTTAAGACACACTGTTCAATTTTAGATAAATCACAACTGATGTAAATTTGTATATCGTCAGCATACATTCTGATTTTACTGTGCGTAAGTTGACTCGGCAGGTCATTAGCATAAAGCGAGAATAGTAGAGGCCCAATAATTGACCCCTGCGGTACACCTCTCATAACAGGTAGTAAATTTGATTTATCGTTACCACTTTGAACATACTGATGCCTGTTGGTAAGATATGTAAATACTAGTTGTGTAGCGGCTGTAGAAAACATAAACATGTGCTGTAGTTTATAACATAGGACGTTATGATCGACTGTATCAAAAGCTTTCGAATGGTCTAAAAGTACTAAAATATTGGTTTTTCGTTCATCTATCTCACTTCTTATATCTTCCGCAACATCTACAAGAGCAGTTATGCAACTGTGTTTTTGCCGAAACCCAGATTGCTTATCATTAAGCAAATTATGATCATTTACGAAATTAGATATCTTTCCTTCTTTGATTGTAAATTTGCGACCATATAAATAACTTTTCATAAGTTTGTGGGTGTTATCAGGCAGAGTTAATTTAATTTTATGCATTAAACCTTCATGCCAGACTTTGTCGAACGCTTGCGACACATCAATGAAAAGGGCGGAGCAGTATTTTTTCTCTTCAAACGACTGTCTTATCACATTTACCAATCTGTGTGTCTGTTCGATGGTACTGTGTTTAGCTCTGAACCCGAATTGGTGATTTGGGATACATTGAGTGTCGTTCAGAATTGGAATCAACTTAGCCAATAACAATTTTTCAAACAGTTTTGAAATTGTCGGCAGTAGACTAATTGGCCTATATGACTCTACTTTAGTGGGGTCCTTCCCTGGCTTAGGAATCATGGTAATCATAGATACCTTCCAATCTGCAGGATAGTATTCTAGGCGTAAAATAGCATTGAAAATAAATAGGATAATTCTTTTAGCTACACGAGGTAACTCCACAAGCATTTTGTTGCTGATTTTATCCATACCTGGAGCTTTTTTAAGATTCAGAGTACCAATAGCGCTTTGAACATCATTAAAGCTAAGTCATAGAGGTACAGGAGGTCTAATAACGAGTGGAGGCAAATCAGATGCATTATTTGAGTTGTTTATAGTAAACACATTTCTCAAATGGTTAACAAATAAAATCCCCTTCTCGGAATCATTTCTAGCCCAGTCTCCAGTCGGTTTTCGCAGAGGAGGCTTTCCTCTAACTGGTCTTTTTAAACCTCGTGCCGCCTTCCATAACGAATAGTCAGATTGTGGGGTACTATCAAGACCCTCCAAGTAAGATTTAAGTGAAGCCATTCTTTGGGTTTCTAAGAAATTTCTTAGTATATCTCTGCATACCCGTAGCCTAGCTTTCAGTTCAGGAGACCTGTGAATTTGCCACTCTCTTCTAACTCTTCCTTTTTCTGACAGGAGATGATCGAGTTCAGCGAAATAAGTTCTATTTGTCCCACTTCTGCACTCAACGTCGTATGTGGAGGCGTGATGTACAGCTCTTCGTATGTCCTCAGTAAACTTGCCAATCGACCCATCAATATCCTCGGTAGTTCTCAACACTACATTTTCCGTGCAGTGGGAACTTAAATACTTTTTATACTTTATCCAACTTACTCTGGTTTTAGATATGTCCCGAAATGGAGAGCCATTCCCTTGAAGGAAACGCATTGAAATAATAGAAGGAGAGTGATCTGAAGACAAGTCTAATGAAGGCTCCACTTGTATCGATTCTACAGGGATATTTTTCACTACTCCGAAGTCAATAACATCGGGAATCTTCCGTCGGTCCGTCGGCCAGTAGGTGGGATGCCCGCTTGAGAGTACATCTAATCCCATTTTGGCAATGGTGTTGAAGAGTTCACGACCCTTCGGGTTCACCAGACGTGAACCTTAAAAAGTGTGTTTGGCGTTAAAGTCACCAGCAACTAAAAATCTAGCTCCAAGGGAATTGAAGAAGCTGTAGTATTGGTGTTCTTTTATTGAAAATCGAGGCGGCGAATAAATTGATGATAAAACAAAATTGTATTGACAGAATTCAATACAAATGTTTGTTGCTTGTAGGTAATCCTCACATATGTTGTTCATTAAATAATGTTTTATTCTGTTCTTTATAAGAATTGCCGATCCTCCACATGCTCTTCCGCGGGGATCTTTAGTATCATACAACACGTAGCCATTAATTTTGAAGTACGCTGTCGCCGTCAAGTGAGTTTCAGCAATCATCATGACATCAATCTGCTTATCCATCAGGAAGTGTTCCAGTTCGTTTTTATGTTGGCGGAGGCCGTTCGCATTCCAAAAACAAATTTTTAAACAAATCATTTCTTTAAAATGGCTTGTAAGATAGTGGATTGCATTTTCAGCATTTCCTTCATCATGGATGTCATAGTGGTCGTAAAAGTGTTCGTGGTTTGGACAAGTGTCTGCAATGTAGTCTCTAGAGTGTTACTATTAGGCTCGTAATATTGTGATTTAGGTGCCTGCTCCAAACCTGGCATATTAGATTTAACCACGTTAGCGTAAGAAACTTGTCTAGAACTAGGCGCGTTTACATGACTAGTGGACCGTAACAATTGCGGGAAATTGTCACTCGATGCCAAAATAGGCTGTTGACGATGATCAGGTAATACTGACGTCTTGTTGGTACTTATGGCTTTCAAATGAGTGTAAATTGGACAACCTCTATAATTTGCGGTATGATTACCTCCGCAGTTACTGCATTTTTTGATTTTTGAATCAGTTTTCGACTTATCACATTGAGCAGTTGCATGTAGCTCCCCACACGCAACACAAACTGTCGGCAATTTGCAATACGCCTTGGTGTGACCAAATTCTTGACAGTTGAGACACTGGACGGGTCCCTGACGCTTATGTGGTTCTTCCACGGTGATTCTACGATGCAGAAGGTACATCAGATTGTAGATGGGATGGGACTCGTTTTTCTTTAAGACAACATCTCCAGGTTCCAATTCTACCCTGAACATGGGCTGAAGGATCTTTTCACGGTTTATAATATTCACTACGCTCTTGATTTTGAACCCTTTGTCCATTAAACCGGTTTTTATCTCCGCGGGATCAACACATGGGTCTATACCCTTTAGAACGACTTGGAGTCCTTTTGCGCTTTTGAGCTGGTAGGTATAGAAATCCCTAGTCTCCCTTTCCAGCTGGTTGGACAATTTTCGAAAATCATCTTCCCTATTCACTTGTATCTTTGTCTCGCATATATTTCCATGTTTCATTGAGGTTACGCTAAACATGTTTTCACCTATTACAGCAACAATTCCTTGTACCAATTTACTGGAAGTCGGCTCTCTCAGATAAATTGGTGGGGGCTTAAACGTCTTCTTCGGAAGTTCTGGCTCATCCGTCTGGAGGAGAGCAAACCTATTTTGATCATTACTCACGGTCTTAGGAGCTTTTGCATTTGATGACACTTGAGCAGACTTCGGGCTCCTCTGTCGCTTGAGCACGGTTATGTACTTATCCATACCTACTTGTTTTTTGGGTTTCACTGCACTATTTGATGTAGAAGGTGTTGCTGTTCCTTCATCTATTGAAATTACTATATTTATATATTACATCCTATATATGACTTGAAATTCATAATGCACCGAAGATTTACAGTGGAAGAACCTCATAAGCGATCTGGCCCAGTACAGTGTTCGAACTGCCAAGAATATAGTCACACCTACTGTTTGTGTTGTTTGTGGGGATCTTCATGACACCTCAAAGTGCGATAAACCTAAGGATGATTCCAGGGTAAAAAGATACAGCAATTGCGGTGGAAACCACACTGCCAACTACAGAGGTTGCCCTGTTTTCGAGGTCGTTAAACGCTCCTTGATCAACAAACCCGCTTCTACCCCTACTCAGACGACAAAAGTACCTATTACAATTATTCCCCCCGTAGCACAAGCATCCACTAGCCAATTTTCATATGCCAACGTGCTAAGATCTAACCAACCAACACTGCAAAATGAATCACCAATAAATGATACAAACAGCCACAATTTTAGCCGTCTTGAAGGTATAATGGAGAATCTAATGCAATCCATGAACCATTTCATGACAAGTATGATGCAGGAGATGCAAAAAATGCAGTCCACGCTACTGCAGGCCATACTTAATAGACCATGAACTGTCTCAAAATATGTTTCTGGAACGCAAACGGCATACGCCAACACAAAAATGAACTTGAATATTTTCTTTTTAATAAGAAAATTGATGTAATGCTGATTTCCGAGACTCATATGACGTCGAGAAGCATTTTTAAAATAAGTGGTTATACATTCTACGACACCAAGGACCCCAGAGATAGATCATGTGGTGGCTCGGCAATATTGGTCAAATCGCGAATCAAACACCATTCATTGGGTGGTCTTTCAGAGTGTTATCTTCAAGCAACAAACATCTGTATTGAGAACTTTTGTCAAAACCTCGTGATTTCGTCAGTTTACTGTCCGCCCAGATTTTCAATAACAAAAGATCAGTATAGAGATTTTTACAAATCACTAGGTAGCCGTTTCATAGCGGCTGGCGACTACAATGCTAAGCATACATTCTGGGGCTCACGACTCGTTAGCCCTAAAGGTCGTATCTTGTACGACTCCCTGTCTGAAATGGGACTGAATGTGATTTCAACTGGTCAACCAACTTATTGGCCAACTGACCAGCAAAAAATTCCTGACGTTATCGATTTCGGCGTGGCGAAAGGGGTATCCCCGGAACTCATTGAAGTCGAGGCTTCACTGGATCTTTCTTCAGATCACTCACCCACTGAAATCACCATCAGAAGTCCTCAGCAAATCGTAACTGATGCCTTACTTCTTGTCAAACGTCTGAATTGGTTAAAATACAAAAAATACATCAGCACTCACTGCGCAGAGAAACTCCCGTTAAAAACTGCTGAAGACATCGATGCCTGTATAAAAAGTCTTAATGAACATGTCGAGAAAGCCGCAGAACATGCTTCTTCCACTTACCGCCCGAATAGGTACAACAGAGTTTTTTCTGCAGATGTTGAGCAACTATTGTCTGAAAAAAGGAGAGTCCGAAGAGAGTGGCAACAACACAGATCGCCCCAACTTAAAACTAGGTTGAGAGAATGTACCAAAAATCTTAGTACCTTGCTAGAAGCGCAAAAAGCAGAGTCTCTCAAACAACATCTGGAAGGTCTAGACGCAACTTCCCAGTCAAATTATTCATTATGGCGTGCAGTCCGAAATCTAAGAAAACCCGTAATCGCAAAACCTCCACTGCGTACTTTGAACGGATCTTGGGCACGAAATAACGAAGAAAAAGGCAACCTTTTCGTAAGTCATTTAAAAAATGTATTCACTCCCAATATGGATACTGACATTAGCCAACTACCGCCTGTTGTTGCCAGACCACCTGTACAAATAAGATTTCAATATCTGGAGGTTGTTGAGGATATTGATAATTTAAATGTTAAAAAAGCACCTGGGTTTGATAAAATCAGCAATAAAATGATTTTTGGGCAAAATTTCAGTTTATGGGGGACACCCCTGGGGAAAAAAAAAAAAAATGCCACGCCCCCTTAAATGACCCCAGGAGTGCGAAAATCATAATGAATAAAGGGGCTCACGCCCCCTATGGGCGTGGCAGTCGAAAAACGACCCGGCGCACCTACGTAGACAATATGGGTATCAAATGAAAGCTAATGTCTTCACGATTCCAAAAATAGCCGTAGTTGCCAGATCGGGCGATTTTTGTAGCCGATATGGCCATTTTGGCAAAATTTGGGGTGGGGGAATTTTTTTTTTTTTTTTTTGCGTGACCGGCCTACGGCCGGGCTTAGGGGTTTTTAACTCCAGTATGTCTTAATTCTAGACGGCGGGGATCTCGAGTGCTCGGCCTCTGGCCGAGCTAAAAAGAAATAAACAAAAAAAGTCCTTCCCCCATTTTATAAAAATTAACATATCTTCCTCAAATTCTGGACGATCTGGCAACTACGGGTATTTTTGGACATTTCCTTTCATTTGATATCAATATTGCCTAAGTAGGTGGCATGGGTCGTTTTTCACCCCCGCCCCTATTTAACAAAAATGGCCGTATCGGCTGCAAAAACCGCCCGATCTGGCAACTATGGCTATTTTTGGAATCGTGAAGACATTAGCTTTCATTTGATACCCATATTGTCTACGTAGGTGGGCCAGGTCGTTTTTCGACTGCCACGCCCATAGGGGGCGTGAGCCCCCTTTTTCATTATGATTTTCGTACTCCTGGGAACATTCTGAAGGGGATGGCATATTTAGATTTTTTCTCTAGGGGTGTCCCCCATAAACTGAAATTCAGCCGATTTTTGAGCTGCCTCGCATTGCAAAAAGATTAATCCTCTTTCTTTTTAATGCCATCTTACGGCTTGAGTACTACCCTCCGGTTTGGAAAATTGCACTAGTAAAGATGATTCCTAAGCTGGGAAAAGATCCTTGCAAAGTTGAGTCGTATAGGCCAATAAGTCTATTACCAACTATGTCCAAATTATTCGAGAAATTGCTTATAACCAAGCTGACTCCGATTTTGAATGAAAACAACTGCATTCCCAATCACCAGTTTGGCTTCAGACGTCAACACAGTACAATAGAACAAACACATAGATTGGTACAAGTCATAAGAAAAACCTTTGAGGAAAAGAGATACTGTTCGGCATTCTTTATTGACGTCTCTCAAGCTTTCGACAAAGTATGGCATGAACCCTGATATCTAAATTAAAGCAGAACTTGCCGGTGAATCTTCAACACCTACTATGGAAATACTTAATCGACCGTCAGTTTATGATTAAAGAAGGTGATTATTTAAGCCGTCCTCAACCTATAGGTGCTGGCGTCCCTCAAGGTAGTATCTTAGGACCAATTCTATACTTGCTGTACACAGCAGACATGCCAACAAACAATGAAATTCACACGTCAACATTTGCTGATGATACGGCATTTTTCAGTACTCACAAAGATCCAAAAGATGCCTCGATTCAATTACAGCACCACGTAACGCAAGTGGAGAAATAGGCAAGACAATGGGGAATAAAAATAAATGAACAGCAATGCACCCACGTAACATTTACTCTACGTAGGGAATCATGTCCCCCTATTCGTATTAATGACCATATAGTGCCTCAAAACTCACACGTGAAATATCTTGGTATTCATCTGGACCGTCGCCTCACATGGAAACCACATATAGATGCTAAGCTGACTCAAATGAAACTGAAAGCAGCCCAAATTCATTGGCTCATCGGCAGAAACTCTGTCCTTCGGCTCGATTGTAAGCTTCTACTCTACAACTCAATCTTAAAGCCAATTTGGTGCTATGGTATCCAGTTATGGGGCACTGCCTCCAACTCCAATATTGAGAAAATTCAACGCCGTCAAAACAAAATTCTACGAATGATAACTACCGCTCCTTGGTATATTAAAAACAACAACATACACAACGATCTTGATGTTCCACTTGTCAAATGGGAAATAACTAAACACGTGGCCCTTTATTTGGGTAAGCTGGAAACTCATCCAAATCCCCTGGCTCGAGACATCTTACAACATCCCAGTCATAGCCGTTTGAGAAGGAGGGACACCACCGCTCTCAGATGAATAAATACAAGTTGCTCATTATATCCTATCGAATTTGAAAACTAGATTTTGTCTAGCATTGGCTGGACTTATCTTAATTAACTTTAGTTTTAGAATTTGAATATCTATTGTTAGTTCATTTAAAATGAAGATACAATAAAAAAAAAAAAAAAATTTTATGTTGGCGGAGGCCGTTCACGTTCCAGAAACAAATGTTTAAATAAATCATTTCTTTAAAATGGCTTGCAAGATAGTGGATTGCATTTTCAGCATTTCGTGCATCATGGATGTCATGGTGGTCGTAAAAGTGTTCATAGTTTGGACAAGTGTCTGCAATGTTGTCTCTAGATTGTTTATATGCGGCTCAGAATATTGGGGTTTAGGTTCCTGCTCCAGACCTGGCATATTAGATTTAACCACGTTTGCGTAAGAAACTTGTCTAGAACTAGGTGCGTTTACATGACTAGTGGACCGTAACAATTGAGGGAATATTATGGAAAAATGGAAATACTTAATCGACCGTCAGTTTATGATTAAAGAAGGTGATTATTTAAGCCGTCCTCAACCTATAGGTGCTGGCGTCCCTCAAGGTAGTATCTTAGGACCAATTCTATACTTGCTGTACACAGCAGACATGCCAACAAACAATGAAATTCACACGTCAACATTTGCTGATGATACGGCATTTTTCAGTACTCACAAAGATCCAAAAGATGCCTCGATTCAATTACAGCACCACGTAACGCAAGTGGAGAAATAGGCAAGACAATGGGGAATAAAAATAAATGAACAGCAATGCACCCACGTAACATTTACTCTACGTAGGGAATCATGTCCCCCTATTCGTATTAATGACCATATAGTGCCTCAAAACTCACACGTGAAATATCTTGGTATTCATCTGGACCGTCGCCTCACATGGAAACCACATATAGATGCTAAGCTGACTCAAATGAAACTGAAAGCAGCCCAAATTCATTGGCTCATCGGCAGAAACTCTGTCCTTCGGCTCGATTGTAAGCTTCTACTCTACAACTCAATCTTAAAGCCAATTTGGTGCTATGGTATCCAGTTATGGGGCACTGCCTCCAACTCCAATATTGAGAAAATTCAACGCCGTCAAAACAAAATTCTACGAATGATAACTACCGCTCCTTGGTATATTAAAAACAACAACATACACAACGATCTTGATGTTCCACTTGTCAAATGGGAAATAACTAAACACGTGGCCCTTTATTTGGGTAAGCTGGAAACTCATCCAAATCCCCTGGCTCGAGACATCTTACAACATCCCGGTCATAGCCGTTTGAGAAGGAGGGACACCACCGCTCTCAGATGAATAAATACAAGTTGCTCATTATATCCTATCGAATTTGAAAACTAGATTTTGTCTAGCATTGGCTGGACTTATCTTAATTAACTTTAGTTTTAGAATTTGAATATCTATTGTTAGTTCATTTAAAATGAAGATACAATAAAAAAAAAAAAAAAATTTTATGTTGGCGGAGGCCGTTCACGTTCCAGAAACAAATGTTTAAATAAATCATTTCTTTAAAATGGCTTGCAAGATAGTGGATTGCATTTTCAGCATTTCGTGCATCATGGATGTCATGGTGGTCGTAAAAGTGTTCATAGTTTGGACAAGTGTCTGCAATGTTGTCTCTAGATTGTTTATATGCGGCTCAGAATATTGGGGTTTAGGTTCCTGCTCCAGACCTGGCATATTAGATTTAACCACGTTTGCGTAAGAAACTTGTCTAGAACTAGGTGCGTTTACATGACTAGTGGACCGTAACAATTGAGGGAAATTATTACTCGAAGCAAAATTAGGCTGTTGAGGATGATCAGGTAATACTGACGTCTTGTTGGTTCTTATGCCTTTCAAATGAGTGTAAATTGGACAATCTCTATAATTTGCGGTATGATTACCTCCGCAGTTACTGCATTTTTTGTTTTTGAATCAGTTTTCGACTTATCGCATTGAGCAGTTGCATGTAGCTCCCCACACGCAACACAAACTGACGGCAATTTACAATACGCCTTGGTGTGACCAAATTCTTGACAGTTAAGACACTGGACGGGTCCCTGACGCTTATGCGGTTCTTCCACGGTGATTCTACGATGCAGAAGGTAAATCAGATTGTAGATGGGATGGGACTCGTTTTTCTTTAATACGACATCTCCAGGTTCCAATTCTACCCTAAACATAGGCTGTGGAATCTTTTCACGGTTTCTAATATTCACAACACTCTTAATTTTGAACCCTTTGTCCATTAAGCCGGTCTTTATCTGCGCAGGATCAACACATGGGTTTATACCCTTTAAAACGACTTGGAGTCTTTTTGCGCTTTTGAGCTGATAGGTATAGAAATCCCTGGTCTCCCTCTCCAACTGGTTGGACAATTTTCGAAAATCATCTTCCTTTTTCACTTGTGTTTAGGCACGAAAACCCTATAAGCAATCGAAATAATTTTTTGTCCGGTAACACTGCAACTGCAGTGTTACTCGTTGCTTTGGTCTCTTTTGTTACTCATTCCGACAGGCAATTGTGGTGGTGGTTTTTAAACCACAAACCACTCTTTAAAAAACAATCAAAGCATCCACATCAAAAAGCTCTACATATAAGAAGTTAAAAACATAAAGAATTTTTCTAGAACAAAAACACAACTGTAAAAAAGTGAAAACACAAAAAAGATCATACCAATTAAAAAATTACAGAAGTTAAAATTACAAGTGGTTAATAAACATAAGATAATAAACTAAATTTTACATATCAAAGAAGTGCTTAATATCTGTGTTATTTAATAACAAATATAATTTAAGGTTTATATATGTATATAAATTGTAATTTATTACAAATTAAATTATTTCAAAACATTAAACCTAATAATAAAAATTATATTTGAATCAAAACTACATATATGTAAAAGCGTGTTTTTATTCTTATTAAAAATAATTGAACATAAAAGTGACATTTTTTTGAAATCAAATTTATACAGTGATACTCATACTATTATTTGTGAATAGTGAGCAGGCATCATTTCAACCAATCCAAATCCACCGCATGTCATCAACGAAGACAGCTCCCATCATTCCGTAGCGACGACATCATTCATCATAGAGTCCCCATCTGGCTCTAATACTTGGACATCATCCGTCACATCCCCCAAGGAGAACGGTAATCATCAGCGTCCCTCTACAGTATAACCAACAGATCGGACGCAAGTTGGAATTTCTGGAAATCAACGGTCAGCCACAATCCTCATTGTCACCCACATTCACCCTACACTTAATCATCACAACCGTAAGTCACCCCCCATTATCATTATTATTTTCACAACTCATGTATTAACCTCAACTGAATTATCCCTTAACCCGTGTACATATACATTTTGGTCCTTCGAGCCGGATATCTGGGTCATCCAAAACCCAGATATATCCCTCCCTAATCATCTCATTCCGGGTCATCCATAACCCGGTACACCCCCCTAATAAAAATATTTTCCCGCAAATTTTTAAACATCTTAATGTGTAATATTCACCCCGAAAATTTATAAGGTTTTTTCCCGCGCATTCACATGGTATAATATTCGCCCGCAAATTATACCCATGTCGTTTTCCCGCGCAATTTATATGGCTATAAAATTCCCCCGCAATTTATAGCCATTTTTCTTTTTTTTTCGCAAAAAAATTTATGTGGTTATAATATTTACCCCGCAAAATTATAACCCAACTTTTCGCGAAAAAACTGTACCTTTTCCACCTCAACACGTTTAACATATTTTGTGCACACGTATTTTTTCGTTATCCCGTTACAAATGTTTGTCCCTATGTATGTATGTATAACCAATCTTTCTAAAAATAAAATTGCCGTTTAACAAAAACAACAACGTGTTGTCATTTGCGCATTTTGTTGTCCCTTATATGCGCTTATTTATCATACGGTAAATTAACGCTTCGAACAAAAGGGAACAACAAAACGCTGGCATCTTAACATTTTGTTGTTTACTTGTTGTGCATTTTTATTAAACGAAAGATCTAACGGTAGCCTGACTAAAGAAGAATACAAAATACCGCATCAAAACATAGTGCATACTTGTTAATGTTGTTGTTGTATTTTTCTTATACAGGCATATGAAATACCTATTGGCATTCTTTGTAAGTTTCATAGCAAACAAACAAAAAGCCAAAGTCATTTCATATAAAGCAAATTCACATACATACCCACAACTGTTTTTTCTTGTTTTTTGTACTTTGGTGGTAATTTCGTGGGTGCTTTGATTCTGCTTTTTCTTTTCATCTCATGTACCAAAATTTTCTCCCGTTTGTTCTCTCTCAAAATATACTCTCTCTCTCTCGATTAACTCGTTGTTTTGTACCAAACCAACGAATAAATGTATTTATGTAGTACTGATTATATACTTACATATGTACATAAAATTAAGTAGGTCACTGGGACAATAGTGATCGTATAGGAAATTATGTACTAACCAGTGTATACGAGGAGAGATCGATCAGTCACCGAAATTTATTTAATTTTGTAATGTGCTCGATTTTGTTATTAAATACGACAATCAATAACAATAATATTGCTAACCCCATACACAATTGAAAATTTCTTTAATTTTTAATATTACCCAACTGAAAAATTAATTAATTTTAACAAATTGAAAATTTCTTTATACATTACACAAAATGAAGATTTCTTAATACTACACAACTGAAAATTTTTTATATTACGCAAATGAAAATTTCTGTAAATTTTCTATAAATTTTTCCAAAGTCGCTTTTACAAAGCACAACTGAAAATTTCTTTAAATTTTCTTTAAATTCTACCGAAGTCGCTTTCACGAAGCGCAACTGAAAATTTCTGTAAATTTTCTTTAAATTTTTTCCGAAGTCGCTTTTACGAAGCACAACTGAAAATTTCTTTAAATTTTCTTTAAATTTTTTCCAAAGTCGCTTTTACTAAGCACAACTGAAAATTTCTTTAAATTTTCTTTAAATTTTTTCCGAAGTCGCTTTTACGAAGCACAACTGAAAATTTCTTTAAATTTTCTTTAAATTTTTTCCGAAGTCGCTTTTACGACACACAACTGAAAATTTCTTTAGATTTTCTTTTAAATTTTACCCAAGTCGCTTTCACGAAGCGCAACTGAAAATTTCTTTAAATTTTCTTTAAATTTTACCGAAGTTGCTTTACGAAGCACAACTGAAAATTTCTTTAAATTTTTTTTTTAATTTTTCCCAAGTCGCTTTTACGAAGCACAACTGAAAATTTCTTTAAATTTTCTTTTAAATTTTACCCAACTCGCTTTGACGAAGCACAATTTTCGTTATTCGGATCAAGTGGTCGAATTTCAAAGCTACTTTGATGGGCTCGCGGTAGAATCGCATTCGCGACACACTTTGCAGACACACGAGAAACAGATCCAACTCCATTGGTCCAGATTTGAGTCATCTTACGAAACCGTCCTGGATCAATATGATTCTATAAAAGATGACCTCGATTACGACACCCTCAAAGGACGTTATTATGCCACTTTTGGCGCTTATACCGCGGTCGTCGCAAGAATTCACGAGCTCATCGAAGAGCTTCAAGCGAAGGCTAAATTGGCTTCCCCTTCCACGGATACCACAGTCGATCTAGCCCCTCATATTTCACTGCCCCCTTGCGATACAGAAATTTTTCATGGAGATTATCAATCTTGGCCTACCTTCCGTGATATGTTCACAGTGCTTTACCGCAATAATAAACGTTTATCACCTGTCGAAAAAATGTGCCATCCGGTAAAAAAGACGCAGGGTGAAGCTCGCGAACTTCTGAAGACTTGCCCTATGACAAACGATGGGTTTAACATGGCCTGGCAAAATTTGGTAAATCGCTACGAAAATAAGCGCATTTTAATAAACGCACAATTAAAGTTGCTGTTTAATCTACAACCAATAGTGAAAGAGACTAGTGCTGATCTGCGACAATTGCAGCGTGCCATCAACGACTGCATCACCAATCTGCGTTTGTTACAAATAGAAGCCGACAATTGGGACGTCATCTTCGTGTACATTTGCTCCACCTGTCTGCCCGAAATCACATTAAGCTTATGGGAGCAATCTTTACCGCGCTCCACTGACCTACCAACTTGGAAAGCTTTGGATGAATTCTTGTCCTCGAGATTCCAAACTTTAGATTCTGTCGCAGATATTAGGTCGACTTTCATAAGCTCACATCCCCCGAAACCTTCCCAATCGGCAAAATCTAATAAATCAAACCAATCAGTAGGATCCAAGATTAACAGCTACCAGACTAATGTCTCCAATGACAAGCTTGGCAAGTGCGATTTGTGTACCCAATATCACCCCCTCAGATTTTGCGCAGTCTTTCTACAAATGTCAGTTGAAGAACGCTATACCGAGGTGAAGAAACAAAATAAGTGCACCAACTGCTTGGGAACTCACGCAGCGAACACATGCCCAAGCAAATTTGTTTGCAGAATATGTAAAGGGAAACATCACACGCTGCTTCATCGCGTTGAACAAAAGAAAATCAGTAGTACTCCAGCGGTAAATACGCCAGTCAATAGCGATAATACCACCCCTCGTGATCTAGATTTCTCCCCCTCCACATCGGCACAAGCAGCAAGTAGAACGCTGCAATCTTTTTCCACGCAACTCGAACACACCACACAATCGGTTATTCTCGGTACAGCGTTAGTTGACGTTTTCAATAGTGACCTCAAGTGCACTGTCCGCGCACTAATAGACTCCGCGTCAGAGACCTCATTTATTTCCAAAAAATTACAAAGGCATCTCGGCCTCCCTACTCGACCATCAACAGTTCAGGTCCACGGTTTAAGCGACACCGTGACCGCCACCTCAACCCAAAGCTGTCATATCAGAATTGGATCTCCAATTGATAAGTCATTCGAAACTTATTCAGATGCCTTAGTCATCAATAGGCTTACTGGACAGCTCCCTTATCATCCGCATTACAAAATGACCGTTTTTCCCAATTACAATTGGCTGATCCGTATCGCCCTAACTGCTCTGAAGTGGAATTACTTCTCGGTGCGGATGTTTACCCGAAAATACTCCAAGACGGTCTACAAAGAGACACACAGCAATCTCTACTAGCACAAAAGACAGTTTTCGGCTGGATTATCACGGGAAAGGTACCTGTAAGTCCGTGCAAGAAGGCAGTATTATCATTTTTTAACACGATAGAACTAAATAATCAGCTTCAGCGGTTTTGGGAATTAGAGGACATCCCGAGGAGAACAACGCCCTCCCCGGAGGACACATACTGCGAAAATTTGTACACATCTACTACGTTTCGTAATAAAGAAGGTCGTTATGTAGTTTCACTCCCCTTTAGAACAGAATACCCCGAAAATTTAAATATTGGCCCCTCTCAAAAAATTGCTTTCTCCCAGTTTCTACGAAACGAGGCGGGATTAACCAAAAACCCCCAGATGAAAATTGATTACGATAAGGTAATCACGGAGTATTCCACTCTAGGTCAAATGACAAAAGTAACCCCCATAAATGGTGAGAGCGGCAACTACTATTTGCCCCACCATGCTGTCTTAAAACCCGACAGCACCACCACAAAATTGCGCGTGGTATTTAATGCCTCAAGCCCCTCGTCTAACGGAACTGCCTTCGTTGGCGCAGCTAACATCTTAAAAAGCGATAAAAGGCTTATCCTTTCAATGATACATAAGGGTCTTCTCTCTCAAGACACTTTTAAGCCCATTGAATGGCATTTCATCCCCCCTGGCGCCCCTCATATGGGTGGCCTCTGGAAGACCGGCGTTAAAAGCTTCAAAAACCACTTCAAAAAGCTTTGCCATAACCACAACTTCACTTATGAAGAATTCAGCACCATGTTGGCACGAATTGAGGCGTGCCTAAACTCTAGACCCATAAGTCCCATGAGCGAAACTCGTTTTACTCCCCCTCCCCCTTACGTCGTAACAATTAATTCTCCCCTTTTTTTCATCGTTACAGCAAACATGCCTCCCAGTAACCAAGTCACCACTATCGAGAAAAGAATGGAGAGACCGCGATCCCAATCCCCGGACTGTCGCTTATGCCGTAAAGGCCATCCGCTGCGTAAATGCAGCAAATTTCTGAA
The DNA here is from genome assembly GCA_916048285.2 of Bellardia pandia. Classification (NCBI taxonomy): domain Eukaryota; kingdom Metazoa; phylum Arthropoda; class Insecta; order Diptera; family Calliphoridae; genus Bellardia; species Bellardia pandia. The sequence goes on from OU696533.1 coordinate 71,242,202, forward strand.
GATGATCGTCTCTGCCAAATGTCGCAGCAACGAGCGCTGTCGAGAATGCAACGGTCCTCACCATACCCTTCTTCATCAGGCCGAAATCACGAGAGCCAACTCGTACCTGAGCCGAGCAGCAGAGACTACTGTCATTCCCACCGTCATCATACGTCTAAAAATCAAAAATGACTGGTGCCATGTCCGTGGTCTATTAGATCCCTGTACGCCCACAAGCTCCATAGCCGAATTCATCGTCGATCGATACCATTTACCATTCGAAAGATTCGATGCCGATAAGTGGTACCAATTCAGCTATCGGACCCGTTTTGAAGAAGAAGAAGGGACTTTTACGGTGAGGGCAAAAGTTAATTGGGACCTGCCTGCGGAAATCCCAACAAAAAAATTGGAACGCAGGATATCTACCCTCGTATAATCCGTAGCGGCATCCAGTTGACAACCAGTGGTCCTCTAGCTCAAGATACCGTGCTCGGATGGGTGCTTATTGGAAAATTCGCGGCTTAACAACGGCATCTTTATCCAGATCCCTATTTTTAACTTTGAATTTTATATCAAATTACATTAATTGTAACTATTATATCTAACTTACATTTTTTGTCTCACATTATACCCTTCATATTATACTTACTCGTAATTTTACCCCCTACTTGAATTGTTATACTTATTGTTAAACTCATACCTGAATTATTCATACTTACCTTCATATTATACTTACTCGTAATTTTACCCCCCTACTTGAATTGTTATATTTACTTGTAATTTTATATCATACCTGAATTGTTTATACTTACCTTCTTTCTTATTCTTCATTATTATACTTATATTTTTAAAATTTAACTCATATTTGAATTATTCATTCTTATTCTTCATTATTATACTTATTTTTTGAATTTAACCCATACTTCGTTATTATACTTACTTGTAATTTTACCCCAAACTTGTATTTACTTATCCTTTTGAATTTTACCCCACATTATATTGTAATTTCGAACTATTTAATGTAAACCCAATTGCCTGTTGAGTACGACTACATCAACAAACGACCTTGCTGACCAATCCTCTTTGTTATCACGGATATAACAAGGGGGGGCGGGATGTTTAGGCACGAAAACCCTATAAGCAATCGAAATAATTTTGTTGTCCGGTAACACTGCAACTGCAGTGTTACTCTTTGCTTTTGTCTCTTTTGTTACTCATACCGACAGGCAATTGTGGTGGTGGTTTTTAAACCACAAACCACTCTTTAAAAAACAATCAAAGCATTCACATCAAAAAGCTCTACATATAAGAAGTTAAAAACATAAAGAATTTTTCTAGAACAAAAACACAACTGTAAAAAAGTGAAAACACAAAAAAGATCATACCAATTAAAAAATTACAGAAAGTTAAAATTACAAGTGGTTAATAAACATAAGATAATAAACTAAATTTTACATATCAAAGAAGTGCTTAATATCTGTGTTATTTAATAACAAATATAATTTAAGGTTTATATATATAAATTGTAATTTATTACAAATTAAATTATTTCAAAACATTAAACCTAATAATAAAAATTATATTTGAATCAAAACTACATATATGTAAAAGCGTGTTTTTATTCTTATTAAAAATAATTGAACATAAAAGTGACATTTTTTTGAAATCAAATTTATACAGTGATACTCATACTATTATTTGTGAATAGTGAGCAGGCATCATTTCAACCAATCCAAATCCACCGCATGTCATCAACGAAGACAGCTCCCATCATTCCGTAGCGACGACATCATTCATCATAGAGTCCCCATCTGGCTCTAATACTTATACATCATCCGTCACATCCCCCAAGGAGAACGGTAATCATCAGCGTCCCTCTACAGTATAACCAACAGATCGGACGCAAGTTGGAATTTCTGGAAATCAACGGTCAGCCACAATCCTCATTGTCACCCACATTCACCCTACACTTAATCATCACAACCGTAAGTCACCCCCCATTATCATTATTATTTTCACAACTCATGTATTAACCTCAACTGAATTATCCCTTAACCCGTGTACATATACAACTTGAATTTTGGTTTCGCTGATATTTCCATGTTTAATTGATGTTACACTAAACATATTTTCACCTATTACCGAAACAATTCCTTGTACCAATTTACTGGAAGTCGGCTCTCTCAGATAAATTGGTGGGGGCTTAAACGTCTTCTTCGGAAGTTCTGGATCATCCGTCTGGAGGAGAGCAAACCTATTTTGATCATTACTCACGGTCTTAGGAGCTTTTGCATTTGATGACACTTGAGCAGACTTCGGGCTCCTCTGTCGCTTGAGAACGGTTATGTACTTATCCATACCTACTTGTTTTTTGGGTTTGATTGCACTATTTGATGAAGATGATGTTTTTCAGCTATTGAAATCACTATATTGGGCGAACAGGAACGACGCCGTTCTACGGCTCTTGTAGTGAGAAAATTTTCCAGAGATTTTTTTATGGATTCTTCCTAAGAGAGCCATTTAGTTTTTCTAGACGAGCTAAGCTCTTTCTCAGAATTACATCTGAGAGGAACACTCATACAGTTTTTATGAGATTTTTAATGTTTTTAATGTTTTTTTTTTTTTTTTTTTTATATTTTTACCTATTACGATTTTTTCACTTTTTTGTTTAATTTCAACTTTTTATGAGATTTTTAATGTTTTTTTTTTTTTATATTTTTACCTATTACAATTTTTTCAGTTTTTTGTTTAATTTCAACTTTTTACACTTTTTCACCTATTACGATTTTTTCGCCGAAAATTCAGCCGCACTAAAAAAACACGTCCACCAGTTCGATGAGACGAAACTGAAAAGAATAAAATCAAAAGTTGTAGACAGATTTTAATTATTTATGTCTTATTTTGTTTGGAATTTTGTTTGCTATACGTGCAGAAAAAATTAGAAGCACAGCTGCGTTTTCCAATTTTTTATGCCGTTTTAAAAAACAAAATTTTCGAAATTTTGCTAAAATATTTTTTTTGGTGAAAAAAAATTATTTTTCTACTTTGGAAAAAGTTTAGGCTTACTTAAAATAAATTTCATTGCGAAATTTCGGTTTTTTTTTAGTTTATTCAACAAACTAAACCGTTTTTGAGTTACGCGAATATATGCTGTGCAACCTCCTCCATTTTCGATATAACGGTATATTTCGAAAACAAGAGCTAACCTAAAAAAACGGTTAGCACCACTGGATTCAGCGTACCCGAATTAGGTTAACCCGCCAGGTGCCCCGCTTGTCACAAAAAATCTCAAATTCTAGCACAGTGTAATTACTGGTTATTTTATTTTGAGGATCCCTTACATGAGTGCTATCAACTGTTATGGTATGGGGCGATCGTTGTAAAATATTTTACCGTAATTTTTATTTATTTGGTTTAATGCAAATTCCAGTTATTCCACAAAGTGTCACGAGACGAAAGATAATCATATTTTATATTTATCTCTTTCTTTCGGAACTGCGCTTTGTGTATATATTTTGCAGCGTGCAACGATTTACTTTGACACACAATAAATTAGATACAAAAAGCCCTAGAAAACTGCGCATTTAATTTATATTTCGAAATGGATTTTATATGTGTATTTGTCATGTGGACTGTCACTTTTTCGCATGTCAAATTTGTACATATAGTCTGAACACCTTCAAACAATAGCATGTGTTATTTCTATGTGTGCAATACACATGACATTTTTTATTTAGGACGAGTTCTATTTTCAAGTGACAAACCATCTGACATCAGCTGTTTTTTATAACAAAAATTTTGTGGCGGCAAAAATTAATTGAAATTTTAATAAATATAATTTATAGTAAAACAAATATCTCTCATTCCATTTTAAAATACAGTTTTATTTAATTATAAATTTAATTTTTATTATACACATACAGCAATCAGCTGTTTTAAGATTTTTTTTTGATAGGTTATGTCAAATGTACTTAACATACCAACATTTGAACATGTAAATTATAAACCGTATGTGAAACTCAAATTTTGACATACACATTAAAACACATGTGGATAGAAAAGTGACATTCCATATGACAAATACACACAATGTGAACACACCTTTAGTATTACAATTTGTATGGACTTGCTGCTAATGCTGATGAGAGATTTATGCTCATTTAAGTGATTTTCGGTAATGGACTTATATGGGGTGTTACGAAACCTTTTTACTGTGTATTTTTTTAAATTTTTGTTTCTTCAGGTATTATAAGGAAACCACTACAAAGCAAAAAAACAACACAATCACAATTCAAGACACGTAGATAGAGAACTTATGCAATTCAATCTAGGACCGGTGTATTACCTAGACATGCCCTTGCCCTAATCCCAACCGATGTCATATGATAATTAATTCTATATGACCCCTTCTGTTTTCTACGATCATCAACAACTTACGGTTTGTTCATCTCGTTATACCACCGAGAACTCGGGAATCTGAAATCCTTTTTGTAATAATTTAAAGACACAACATATTCACTATTCACTAAATTACAATTTATTTCACATATTAAAAAAAACATCTATAATATACAATCAATATTCCTTATCTTAAAAAAATTTGTTCAAACAGACGTTACAATTATTCACTAGAATTAATTTAAAAAAATTGCACTTATAATTAATCATTAATAAAACACTCGCTGACAAAAAGGACCGGACTAGACGTATAATATGCTAGGCATTAAAATTTGGCCTAAAAGAAAAACAAAAACGAATTTTTTTTTTATATCTTCCCTAAAGAGCTCTTACAGGAATTTGTTTTATTGGCAATTGCTAAGTTAACGCGTGATCAACTATTATTTATATTATTCGTTCGATCCTTTTTTTACAATTTCTCAATTATCACTATAACTTAATCCTACCTAAAACTAATTTCTTAGAATCTACCCTAATAGATCACAGTAAAAAAATGTAACACTTACAATGAGTGTTGTTATTTGTTCTTTCACTATTTTATTGTTTAAGAAACCTTTTTGGAATAATAAGACTTTTTCGCGATCACATCCGGCAAAAGAATTGCATTATTTTAAATGTCTTTTTTTTTTTTTACTTGCCTTTTTAAAGGTTATATACTTTATTTTAGTGACCGCTAGACTGTTCCTGTCATCAACTTTCCTCCACTTCAGTTTCCTTCCCCCTTTTTTTTAACTTCGGATTTCATCTGGTGTCCGATAACAACACTCCTCATGTAGTTACTTTTTTTATATCCGATTATAAAACTTTAAAAAAAATCAGGACCAAATAACAATTACCAAGAATGTAGACTTAATTCGTTAACTGCCGCTTTAAAAATGATTTTAAAAAAAATCATACTTTCACAATTCTAGTTAAGTTAACATTAATTTAAAATAAATAAACAATAACAAAATTACATAAATAAAAAACAAGTACCGGTGGACAACAGGGATTTTTCCAAAAAAATAATAACAACGCTAGAGGAACGGTTCGTTGCCCATTATTCCTTTAGCCTTGAAATTTGTTGTATTTTTAATTTGTACAAATTCACAGAGAACAAGAAGTAAATTTTCTCTTAGTTTTGTACCAATGTCGTTCTTTTCATATGGTAACTCCGTATTCTTATATAATACTTATTTCACCAACCTTGTTTGTGTTATTCCACTTGGACACTCAATTATTAACAACTAATAAAAAACAACATGCAAGACAAAAGTACAACGCATGAACATCAAATTATTAAAGAAAATCTTAACAACATATAAATACGACAAAGATAAAACAACTAACAAACTAAAACAAGACAAATCAAAATATTCACTTATGATAAGGACGAACAAAACATGCACTTCCAACAATATCACACATTCAACAATATGCAACCCACAATGCCATGCTACGAAAACAAACATATGTACTCTTAATTTGGACGTATGTATGTAACATATAACAAAAAGAAAAACTGGATAATTATACATGTTTTAAACAATATAATATAGGGTGTTTTTTTGAGAGGTATAGAACTTCGAATTGAAATAAAACACAAGAAAATCGTTTTAATGACCATCAATTTGGCTTTATTGGAAGGATAATTTTATGCCATTAATGTTTAAATATGATTTCAGGCATGTGGCCGCCGCGGCTGGCTCGAATAAAGCCAATTCTACAGGTCCAATTTTCAACCACTTTTTCGAGCATATAGGGCCGTATGTCGGCAATAACGCCACGAATGTTGGCTTCCAATTCCCCTAACGTTTCTGGTTTGTTGGCGTAGACGAGCGACTTCACATATCCCCAAAGAAAATAATCCAATGGTGTCAAATCACACGATCTTGGTGGCCAATTGACAGGTCCATTCCGCGAAATTATGCGCTCATCGAATGTTTCCTTCAATAAATCGATTGTGGCGTGCGCTGTGTGGCATGTAGCGCCGTCTTGTTGGAACCACAACTCATCCACATTTATGCCATCCAATTCGGGAACAAAATAGTCGGTTATCATGGCTCTATACCGGTCTCCATTAATTCGGGTCCTCTTCAACACTTTGCTCTACAGCGGCAATTGTTTCTTCGGTGCGCACTGTTCGACGTCTCTGCGGATGCGTATTATCACATAGAGTAAACGTAGTGCGAAAACGATCCATGATTAACCGAATTAATTGCTCTGATGGACGATTATGTCGACCATAAAATGGACGGAGCTTGCGGTAAACTTCGCGAACTGAACCGTTATTTTCGAAATAAATTTGCACGATTTGCAAGCGTTGTTCTTTTGTCAACCTGTTCATGATGAAATGGCAAACCAAACTGAACATAAGTGACATTAGAGTTGCCAGATTTGACCACAAAATGCCAGTTTTATCTCTTTTCGAAAAACAAACCTGTAAAAAAAAACACCCTATACAAAGAAAAAAACTGCAGACAAATCGATATAAATAATTTTTATTATCCAACAAAAATTCCATACCACAAAAATATCTATAATGTATGTATGTGACAATTGTCACTTTTAACACCATCAACAGGGGTTATGGTCAATAATGGACCGATCCAAACAAAATATCGCTTTGAGATTTCACTTTCATTGAAACTTATTTTTGCAGAATTTTATATGGATACGGCTTCTCTATAGACATTTCTGTAGCATAAAGCCATATTCCGGGAAGACATTTGTATAAGGGCTATGATAAATCGTTGACTGATTCCTACCATTTTCAACAGGACTTGTCCTTTTATAATAAAAATAAAACGTGCAAAATTTCATGTTATTATATTTGAAGAAAATAGCAAAAATATCGAGGTAGTCTATAACTCGGATGCTATTGGACCGATTTTGCCCATTTTCAATACCGAACATTTCGGTGGATCAAAGAATGGTTAATAAAAATTTCATTGTTCTATGTCTTTTCTTCCAAGCTCTATAGTGCCTTCAACTACGGACGGACAAGGCTAGATCGTCTTAAAATCTTAGAAGGACCAAGAATATATAGACTTTTTGGTTTTACGATCATTATTTCGATGTGTTACAAACGGAATGACAGCCTTAATATACCCCCATGTTTTTGGTGGTGGGGTTTTTCTTTGGGTTATGTGCAGTCAAAATCGTAATTCGCTAGATACCGGTAACAATAAGCATATGTGATAAATTATACATATGCTGAAAATGATTTTTGACGCCGATAAATCGAAGCCTATACATATATATAAAATTACGGAAAATTTAAAAAAGTTTTCAGATTTTATTAGAATTTACAATTATAATGAAAAGAATTTATTTAGTTTTTGGGGACAGCCGCTTTTTATTTATTAATTCTTTATTCTTAAGTCTATCTTAATGCTAGTATAAAACATTGTTCTTACTCACTATGGGAGTATGCTGAGCAAGCATAATACATGCTTGTCAGCTATGTGCAGCGTGGACAGAAATACACACAACAAAGAGTGAGTGTTTAGTTACATACAGAAGGTATGTAATTAGTATGCGACACGTCAAACACACTACACCAGGAGTGCCCAAGCCCTATACTCTTGGTGCTCTTTTGTATTTGTAAAAACTCTTAGCTATAGACTGTGTGTTTTGTACTCATTACAGCAATCAGCACTAGCAATACGAAATACACAAACTTTGCTTTATTTGTTTTTTTCGTACTTCACTCTATACACGGAAGCGCAAAGCAACAACACTTTCGTATGCTCTACTGGTAAACATTGGTGACTGCGACGTCAATGTAGATTTTGTTTTTGTTTAACGTATGATACCGTTTAAAAATGTGTGTTGTTTCTTTGTTTGTATTGGCGTTTACAACAAAAAATACTGAATAAAAATTAGTTTTTATTTAAATGTATTGATGTTTGCTCTTACATAAGCAACTTTTGGGCACTTCTGCACTACACAATATATGATTCATCAGCTAATAACCGAATTTATTCGGCCCTGTTCTGTAAATCGAATCGTTTTTAAAAACGATAAATTTCTAAAACCGCATAAATCGCTTTTCGGTGTTTTGCAAATTACTCGTATTGATATGATTCGAAATTAGGTTAAAATTTTTAGTTAAACGTCAAAGTTAGCTATGGATTAAAAAAATTCACAATTTCTAAATAAAAAGAAAGATATAAAAATGCCCGGAGCGTTTGTGTTAAGCTACAATTCCATAAAAAAAAAACTTAAAATACGCAAATTAAATCAGATCAAGATATTACATTTTCATTATTTTTTTAGTCTTATAATGATATGATTATATAAATATTTTAAAATAACAGTATTCAAATTATTTTATTTAGAAATTTAGAATATTTGATTAAAAGTGCTTGCTAGACCTCTTTCGCTTATATGTACATCAAACCCTCTGTTTCTCGCTTAAGTGACCAGCAGTACTTTCTTTCTGAAACCATTTAAAAATTGAAAATCGGATTAAAATCAACTGAGTTACGTGTTCATAAGTACTCGAATCTACCCGAAAATAGTTTTTTCGGAATAACTCCGAAATTTGAGGGTGTTTCCGGACTTTTAAAAATTGATTTATGATCTACTCAATAAGGCCTACAACTTACACTAGGTCACTTTCCAAGTATCTTTTCACTGTAGCACCGTGTAATTTTATTTGAGTATAAACAAAATGAGTAAACTTTTAAACTCATTTTAAGCTTTTTATTCATCAATTATCATTTCTTTTACTACATCATCTGGTTCCAAAATATGTTTACGTGGTTGACGTCTTCTACTACTTATATAGGGATCAGATGATGCAAGCAAACGATGCAAAAAATCAGTATTTGTTGCAGTTCTACTACATTTTCTGGAAAACATTAATGACAATTATGTCATTTCCATGTATCAATACTTTATGGACAGTAGCTGGCATGAAGCACCAATTGTATTTACGAACGAATAGCTCAGCAGTATCCCACGAAAATTTCTTAAACTTCCCCGTATCAATTTTTTGCCCACATGTAATTACATATTTGGAGACTAATTCGGAAGTGATCTATTAGTTCTTCACTAATACCTGTTATATCTGCTACGAGAGCAGGATAAGAAAAGAAACGCCTTGAAGTATTTCCGTGCCAGTTCCTTGTTGTTCAGTATCCACTCGCAAGTTCATGCGTTCTTTAAATGCTGCTTGAATGCGCTGTTTGTTTTCTTGTTTTAATATCTTATTTCTTGATTCAATTGCAGATCACTTTTGAAAAGGCACTCCATAAATTTTATTCGAGCGTGTAATGATGAAATACCTAATTTAAAAGCTTCACTATCAATGGTTTATCAAATGGTTCATTTCAGAGGGCTTTGCTTTACAAATATAGCATACGGCTACTGAAGCGGTATTTGTAACTGTCTGAGCCGTTTTGCCATATAAATTGTATATTACCTTGAATTGTTTGCCGGATACTATAACAAGCAATATTTGCTTGGTCACTAACACTAAATTTTCTATTATTCTGAAACTATAATTTTACTAATTTGGTTTATCTAACTGAGATTTGCTTTTTCCCATTCACTTAATACTCATTAAATATAATGCAATCTACAATCAGTACTATCAGTATTAGTCTGAGATAAATTACTAATTATACTAACACGTACTAAATGAAATTGTCTATTTCCTATGGATTTCCGGTCTATAACAAAAAAAGATTGGGCGCCATTTACTGTTGCAAAACCTCCTCTTGGTCATGTATGTGGGTCGCTGACTAGCTCAAAAAAATATCTATGCAGGGGTGGTCCACTGGAGCCCGCACCACATATCTGCTTCGCACAGTAAAAAAATTTAAAAGTAAACAAAAAAAAAAAACACTACTAAAGAATACAAATGCATGAACATTAAAACACCCTACAGTACACCAATTGAAAACACTAATAACCTGAGACAGATGTAATACCCAGACCGTCGTTGCCCTTTTCCCAACCTACGTCATCCCATTATGTTTAGATGACCCCTTTTTTCTTTTCAGATTATGTTTACCCACAACTTACCCCTTTACCATTTTGACCATGTCGAAACAAGACGACTGAAATCCACTACATAAAATTTACCAACACATTATTTATTAACTATAACCAAAACTACATTATGATAACTTATTTCTAAAGTGGCTTTTATACATTGTATGAAAAAAAACTAAAAATCTAAATTTATTTTATGTTTATAAACTATTGACAAAAAAAAAAAAACTAATTTAAAGGATCAAACTTGAATTTAATTTTTATTGGCTTATCATTTAAGCCTGTATTAATCAATTATTCCCGAATATTTTTCCTATCCCTAAAAGAGCTCGTTGAAGGACAGATATGTTTCGCAAAACCTAAATATTTCCTCTGGTTTGCTTTTGCTTATCGTAAACTAATCTATAGTAATTTATAAATATCGAGCTGGATCCTTTTCACAAATAATGCCCTAATAATAAAATTTACTTAAAAATAAATGTTCAAAACTTAATCTATTATGTTTAAATTGTCATTTTTTAAAGATTTCTTAAAAGTAATTCCTAAATTTAACCTAATCTTTACCTCCACTGAGAACAATATGTTTGTTTCCCCTTTTTCTTATATTTCCAACTGGGATTTCTATTTAACACTTATTTTTGGGGTTCAGACTCCTACTAAAACAAAATGTAAGTTCTTGGAGAGAGCTTTGGGTTCTTGGACAGAGCTTTTAGTTCTTGGGCAGAGCTTTTACTTCTGCACAATGAAAGCTTTTTCCAATCTAGAGTCACCCGGTTTATCATACACTGATTGTGCTGCCACTTTATATAAATCTAATAAAACTTAAATAAATGAACGTTACCTTTATGGATATTTCAGAACGTATATATGTATGTACATCTATTAACTATCTTACTGCCTCTTTTTTCCGATGATGACTCCAAAAAAAATTGTTACACGATTCAGTTCTGGTCCAATCCCAATCTATCCTCACTCTTCACAAATCTGTTAATTTCTCAAAAAAAAAATAATACAAAATACCTTAATTATATGCTCTGTTAAGCAGACCTCTGTTTACACTATAAACTTGCTTGTTTTTTTTAAATATTTTTGAATTATTATTAATATTATTGATTTCAGAGACACACAAAACCGCAGTTGGAATTTACAAATTCTTCGTAATATAAACTTTTCTCAACGTCTGCCACTTTAAAGGCCCAACTATAATGTGCATATGCTAGCTTAAGCAAACGTGCGAACACATATAAATTGTATGTGGCAAACTATAATGTACTTAACGAAACTTTTCGTTAAGTTTTTCAACTGTCATTTGCTTAAGCAAAAAGCGAAACTGATCGCACATTCTGTACGGAATCAGCTGTTTGTTGTTGTTTGTTTGTGTTTTGAACAAAATGGAAGAAAATATATTTATTTTAAATTTAATAGAAAATGCGGAAACAAATAAGTGCCTTTATAATAAAAGAGGCCCTTTTTATTTTAACAAAAATGTCTTTCTGTCGCGGTTTATTTCTCTGACAGAACAAGAGCGTCTTCTTCTTTTACAGTGTAGTTCACATATTTCTTTTAATGTGCGCAGGCCTTCAAGCGCTAACTTTAATATTTTTATATTATTTAAATTTTTAAGTTTTTTCTCCATTTTTGCAAACACAACACGAAAATTAACAAAACATATGTAAACGTTTATTATTTATTATGTAGTGCTGCCACAGCTGTACATTTTAGTACTTTTGCCGATAAATTAAAAAAAAAGAAAAAATTATGCGTTTCTGGTACGAAGTTTTCTTTTAATTATAAAATAATATAATAATATTTATAAAATATAGTCATTTAATGGGTTTTTGTTAAAATAAAAACATTTTTTTTAAACATAAATGAGCAACTGTGGACAAAAAGTTTCAAAGTCATTGTAGCCACCTAAAAGTTAACTCTGAACTGGTTATGCATTTGACAGCCTTTTCGTTAACTTTTGCAATTTGCTTAAGCTTGCTTATGCATATTATAGTTGGGCCTTAATATTAAATTTTCTAAATAGGTATATACACTAAGCTATCAGTGCAAATCAATTGCAACGACAAAATAAAAACAAATACTATTATAAAAAAACATATACCGGCGAATAACGTAACCATATATAACACGTAGGTACACGAAATCACATTAAGAAAAAGGTCAATGCACTTTTCCGATGGCTTTGCATTTTCCATCTGTAGGGCGAAAATTAAATTTCTCTTAAACTGAAAATATAAAACCACCTTACCATTACATTTGGTAGCTTTAACATCCAAAAGTACTAAAATTTACAACCTTACTTAACAATTTCCAGTCTGCAAAAACAAACTTTCTTGACAGCTAGACATTAATAATACGAGACACTATGTCATGGGTAGGGTTAAAAACAAAAGCAACTAAATGATTGGCAACGCAAGCAAAATAAAAATTGAGATAGAAAGGGACAAAACATATGGTAGGAAACTGACATGGTAGACATGGTTGGAAAGAAAAAGAGGAGAACATGAAACAACATTAAGCCATAGGTTCAGGTGGCTGAAAGGTTTTGGGCGGCGAGAAAATAAAAGATGGCTCTTCGGAAGACATCTTTATTTTTTTGGAGAAGTTCTTTCTGGTTTGTGAGTTTGACGTGCAAGGTAGCTAAAATAAGAAACAGAAATTTTTGTAAAACGCGCGAAATTAAATTTGGATGGAAAAAAAATATATAAAATAAAAAGTAAAGAAAAACTGAAAATACAAGAATAAAGGAAAAATTGGGGAAAATCGGGACAAACATCTGTACAAAGTACAACAGGCACCAACACCAGCTTCTTCACCAACATAAACGGAAGCCCTAACACGCAACAAGGGCCAACAAAGTACAACAACACAAACACCTGCTCCTTCACCGGCACAAACAACAGATTCTACAATAGCAACAACACCAGCTATTGCATTTTGGGATAGTTGCCCAGAGAATCCAACACTGGGCCATCCAACAGCACAAACAACAGCCACGGCTAGTAAACACCTGCTCCTTCACCGGCACAAACAACAGATTCTACAATAGCAACAACACCAGCTATTGCATTTTAGAATAGTTACGCAGAGAATCCAACACTAGGCCAACCAACAGCACAAACAACAGCCACGGCTAGTAACCACCAGCTCCGACACTAGGTTAGACAACAGCCCCGATAACTAAACAACAGCGGCACCAACAACGGCTTCTACAACAGGCGACCTAGGTGCTAACAACAGCACCAACATCCGCTCCAGCACCTGCGACAGCTCGAATCTGCTCTAACAACAGCACCAACATCAGCTCCAGCACCTGTGACAGCTCGAACCTGCTCTAACAGCACCACCAACACAAACGCCAGCCCAAGCAACAGGTACATATATCGTTTTCTTATGATTTTGGCCGGAAAACCAGCCACTCCACTGCCAACAAACAACAGGTATTTCACGTCAAAATTTTTGTAGAAAATTTTTATTAAATATACAAATTTTACGTAAAACTACAATTGACTTACAAGCGACAGATAAAACATTTGGACAAACCTAAATATATATATATATTTAAATATATATAAAATTTTTTTTTGGTGGGATAGGGAAAAACAGATACACCCAAAGTCTTCTACCTATATCGTCAGTCCCTGGTGGCGTCGTAGCCCAGGTGCGCGCATATTCAGTTAGGGATTGAGCTCAGGCCTGAAACGTTTTTTTTTATTCGTGGGGTGATTGCCCAATAGGTAGACTCCGGCTTTTTCTTTATGCTCTAAAAAGAATACAATTTTATAAATACGCTATTATTTATATATATTATATCATAATCTGGCAACTTCACGCACAAAAATACAACCATGCTGACAATGCAATATTCTAGAAAGATCTAGGTTTTTCGAGCACTCTTGCATCAGCCACCAAACAAACAACTCTGTTATTTTTACATACACCTTGTTGATAATTAATAAACTTTGAATTTAAATACCATTAAACTACCGAATATTATTTCATACGCAAAATACATATATATACTACCTAAAATTTCATGGTGATTTAACTTACCTTGTACAATAAAAACCCACAGAACACCTCACGGACGGACAGCAATCGTACTCTGGAAACAGAAAAGAAAATATAAGGTAAATAAATTAATCCGTTTTTTTTTTTGTAAAGTAAAACTTTAGTTTATATAACTGTTTTTCTGTAACAACAGTAAAGGAATTTTTGTAAACTGTAGTACCTAAAAGAATTAAAAGTTGTTAAAATTAAAATTGATTTTGCTTTTTGTCGATTTAGACATATAATCAAATTGTCATAATGAATTTAAATCTTTGATATTTCTTGAATTTAGATTTTTTTTTATTATTTTGTTTTATTTATTTAATGCCTGAATTTGTAATGTATCTGAAAGCAAATTATTAGAAAGTGTCTTTATTTACAAAAGATGAGTGAATAATCTCATTTTTGGGTGAAATAATAGGAGAGTGATGGGAGGGCAAACGGGCGATCTTGGGATGATCCAACAAAACTTCTATTTCAGATCATCATGGTGGAATTCAGCCGGATTCTAAGCGGGAGGGATATAGTTGGCAGCACACCCGCCAACCTTAACTCCCTGGTAAGAGGAGTAAACAGTAGGTAAGTACACGGTGCAAAATAGGTTCCTAAAGACAATAGATTTTTTTTGTTTAGTTGTTTACTTTCGGGTCTCTTTTTTTATGTATGTACTTCAAATTGGCTGGCATGATTTTTTTGTAGCAGCAAAATGTCAGTTTGGTTGGCAAGAACCAATACGGCGAGCCCTAGCCGGACTTACGCCAGCATGCCAGCGCCGCCAACAATCTGGCAACCAAAGAACTGTTAAGTTTTATTTGTGTGTTTTATATATGAAGCGACGAAGTGCTGCGACTACAAAAATGGCGCCCAACGTGGGGCCCGAAAGTGAACAATTTAGTAGTAGATTTCGTTTAGACCGATCCTTGGCCTACAACTGACGTAAGTCCCGTTTGAGTCATACAAGAGTCCTCAACGCGTTGCGACGTTAAGTTTACGGGTGAGGGAATCTGTTTGAGATAAGGGAGAGTTAATTAAAATTACATACAATATTTTTTTTAGGTTTTTATATAGCTTATCTTTGACAGTAAGTCCCGAGGGATAAGGCTATAGAGCTTCTTTCGCGCAGCTACAGTAAAGATGTTATTTTTATATACAAATTTAAATCTTTGAATTTTGGTTTTAATGTAGTCTGAATTCTTAATGTAGTCTGAATTCTTAATTCTTGATAAGCTTTCAAATTTCATTGCTACGTTCGGAACCAAAATTAAGAGATTTCATTCAAGTTTTTTTTTTATAGACAAAATTTAGTTTCTTTGTTATATATACAACTCATGGAATTCATTTCCAACAGACCGTTTCGGACGGGATAGTAGTGATTAGTCCTAGTTGGTAACTGTCGGTAGGACAAATACCTAGTTGCTCACAACAATTTCGCTCGTGGTTCTCAGGAGACTAAATAGTTTTTTTTTATCTACTTTTTGCACCAGTGTACTATGAAAGAAAAAGAAAATTTATCACTAAATATTTACACCAGAAATCTTGATTGATTTTAAACTTACCTTGGGAGTTGATCATTTACGTCGTTTGCTCCGAAACATCACCTGAAAAAAAAAGAAACCTATTAAGACCCAATACATTCTTATTTTTCTTTTGCTTTTGTACAATTATTATTTTTTTTTATAATTTTTTTTATTGATTTTTTTTATTTTCATAAAATTATATTTTACATTTTTTTTGTTTTTCAATATCTTTATTTACAATTATCTAATTTTTTTTGTTTATAAATTTTGATTTATCCTTACAATTCTAATTTGTATTTTTGGTTTGCGACTAACAGTAGCTTTATAATTTCATTATATTTTTTTTTATTAGTTTGAATTTGAGTTTTTACTTTTGTCAGTTTTAATAACAACTGAACAAAAAGGCATAAGTTTTTAGTAGTTTTTTTTTTGCATTTCAAATTGCTTTGGGAGTTTGTTTTGGGTCGGGAGATTAAACAACATAAACTATTTAGAAATTCATATGGTTCTAACCCGTTCGGCTAAGGGTCGTTTAGCGTCTGAAGGAGTGATTGTGGAAACAACGTCAAACATGCTTAATATACCCCACTCGACAGAAGAAACACGCGTTTCGACAGCTGCCCCAGTCCATTCGGTAGCCACTACAGGAGCCACCACGACAACCACGGCATCAATAATACCTGCGGTACAGCAATTTATGTCTTTGGCACAAGATCGAACAAGTTTTTCTAATGAAACGGGAATGGCAAACATATCTAACGACACAATATCCTCACCCGAATATAGTAGCATCACCGCACGAAACGTACGGCAGGAATTTAGGCATGGACAACAGCTGCCCCAGCACCACAACCAACCAATAACGTGGGCTCAGGGGAAGAATATCGTGCGGACAATACAGGTCGAGTTTACAAGGAAAATGCAGGAAATACAACGACAAATGCAACAAGAAATTTCGCGCGCACTTGGGAGTTTATCGGCAGGTAATGTAAACCATGCAGGGATTCCACAGAATTGGCCGATACAACACAGTCGAGGAATAAATGCTCCACCACAGTGCACATACGCCCCGCAACAAACTAGGATGCAAGAAAACGGATTTTTGAATAATTTTACACAACAACAACAACAAAGCTACATACCTCAACCAAGTTTGCAAGCGCCTGACAATATGCAGCAAACATCAAGAGATGCTGCTATTACACAACAACAGCCAGTGGGTCCGCGGCCAGCACCAGTTTTTGCAGCTTACTCGTCACCAGCCCCAAGTATACCGCCAGAGTTTGGTTTTGCACACCGTAAGATCGATTTATCGAAATGGGGAATTAAATTTGATGGTTCTGCTAAGTCGATGAGTGCTGAAGACTTCATTTTTCGGGTGGACGTATTGAGACAGGATTATAACTGCTCTTTTAACGACATCCGCCGTAGTTTTCATCTGTTGTTGGAAGGTCCAGCCCTAGATTGGTACTGGAACGTGCGTAAGCTGACTCCAATCCAATCTTGGGAGGATTTAGAAAGAGCATTTCTGACTCAATATCGGCGATACGAAAATGAATTCCAGTTACAAAAGAAAATTATGGGTAGACGTCAACTACGCAAGAGGCATTCGAGGACTTTTATAATGCGATCATGAGGCTAAGGAACCAACAACGATCACCATACACGGAAAGGGACCTCATCGAAATTATGAAAGCCAATTTAAAGCCATCGCTTTTACAACTTCTCTTTGCTGTAAAAATGGAGAATTTAAACGAGTTTTGTCAACAGGCCAAAAGAGCAGAAAATTTAGTAATGCACCAGAAACAGCCTTTTCAACCCCGTCCATTCGCTCCACAGCGCGTCCATGAACTTGAATTTGAAGAAGAGAAGCTAGAAAGAAACTTGGAGGTCGAGGTCGAAGCCATCACCACAAATAGCAGATACACTTGCTGGAATTGCAAGCAAGTGGACCATAGCTTTATGGATTGTCCGTCACCGACTCGCCGAATTTTCTGTTTCCGATGTGGTCGGGATAACGTAGTAACCCCGAAATGTCCGAAGTGCCAGGGAAACTTACAGTTGAGCCAGCCTCGCACTGGGGAGACTCATTCAACACAAACCTAAGCCCAGCCTCCCACATAGATAACAGCGTCGATCGGGGGAAACCCACAAAAATTCTAATCAACACCACAAGGGACCGCTAAAACCTCTGCACCAACGACTTAAGGAATATAATGAGGCAAAAATCAGAATTTTTGGACAGGTATCTAATAGGATTCTAAAGGCAAGGGAAAGATATAAGATGAGGCGAAAGGTAAGAAAAGAGATCATGGCCGCGACACTGTATGAGGGGGATGATTTTAGGTTATATGCAAAATTCAGAATGGGTAATAAGGAAATTTCAGGGCTGCTTGATAGTGGAGCCACAGTAACCTGTTTAGGAAAATATTGTATCGAATTTGTCCAAGACAGTGGATTGCAATTTACCAATTTTAATTCGTTTATAAAAACGGCAGATGGCACTCCCCATAAGATAGTAGGTCGTGTGAAGGTAAATATAAATTTTAATAAAATCGACGAATGTATTACCTTTTATTTAATACCAACACTAAATAGGCCACTGTTCTTAGGGGTTGATTTTATGAAAAAATTTCATTTGTTTGCAAACATTAGTAGCATAACGACAAATGGAGTGGATTTGTGTGCAGATTCGGAGGATATGGGGGACAAGGTTAAAACTCATAGTTTGACACCGGAACAGCGAGGGTCGTTAGAGACAGTGAAAGCAAGTTTTCCTTGCTATACTAAGCGCGGTCTTGGGCGGACTCCACTAGAAGTCCACATAATAGATACCCGAGACGCAACGCCGGTGAAGGATAAACATTACCCCGTTTCGCCAGCTGTGCAAAATTTAATGTACGCAGAGCTTGATAGGATGCTTGCCCTTGGAGTCATTGAGCAAAGCGAGAGTCCTTGGAGCCATCCGTTTACTCTCGTCCGTAAGGGCGAGAAGAATCGGTTGTGCCTGGATGCTCGTAAGCTAAATGCCCTCACGGTCAAGGACGCCTATCCTTTGCCGCACATTGAAGGTTTGCTCAGTCGGCTAGGGGACACATATTATATATCAAGCGTAGATTTGAAAGACGCGTTCTGGCAGATACCATTAGAAGTCTCCAGTAGAGAAAAGACTGCATTCACGGTGCCTGGAAGACCACTTTACTATTTTACGGTAATGCCTTTTGGGTTGTGTAATGCAGCCCAAAGACTTTGCCGTTTGATGGATAAAGTGATCCCTGGTGCACTACGTTATAGAGTATTTGTCTATCTGGATGATCTTCTAATAGTATCGCCAGATTTCAAAACTCACCTGGAGTTGCTTAAACGGGTATCTGATTGTTTGGAATCAGCGGGGCTTACCATTAACGTCGCGAAGTCAAAGTACTAGGTTACATAGTAGGAGGGGGAACATTGAAACCTGACCCCGAAAAGATAGGTACAATTTTAAAATATAATTACCCGAAAACAGCCAGACAGGTTCGTAGCTTTATGGGCGCTACCGGCTGGTACCGACGTTTCATTCCGGATTATGCTACCATTTCCACACCCATTTTTAACACCCTGAAGAAAGGAAAATCATTTGATTTCCCCGAGGAGGCCAAAGCAGCTTTTGATCGCCTGAAAATAGCTCTTACTACCAGTCCTGTGTTAATACATCCAGACTTCCAAAAACACTTCTATGTACAGTGCGATGCCTCGGATATAGGAATTGGAACCGTTCTGTTTCAAAAAGATGAAACCGAAGGTGAACATCCTATAGCGTTTTTCTCCCACAAATTCACACCAGCACAAAAAAATTATTCGGTGACGGAGAGAGAATGCTTGACCGTGGTATTAGCTGTGAAGAAATTCAGACCTTACATCGAGCTTAAGCCTTTCACCGTCATTACTGACCACAGCAGCCTTAAATGGCTAATGACGCACAAGGATCTCAGCGGACGCCTAGCTCGATGGAGTCTTCACCTTCAAGCCTTTTCCTTCAACATAGAACATAGGCCCGGTACTAAAAACATAGTTCCAGATACCTTGTCAAGATATGACATGGAAGAAATATCAGCAAATATAAACAATTTTATTGATTTGGAATCTGAACATTTTAAAGACCAAGACTACTTAGATTTGATCGCTCATGTCAACAAGAATGCCGATCAGCTGCCGGACATTAAAGTTGTGGATAACCTCGTATACAAACGAACAGTACCTTATGATGGTAATCCCCTAAAAGAGGATTTTTCGTGGAAACTGTATACACCTGTAAACCTAACAACAAAAATTATTGAAAACTGCCACAATCCGCCACATTCGTCACACGGAGGATTGAGTAAGACTTTAAGTAGGGTCAAAGAATATTTTTATTTGCCAAACCAAAATACACAAATTCGCTCATTTATTACCCACTGTCGAACATGTAAAGAGGCAAAACCGGCAAATCGGACGCTCAGACCACCGACGGGTGCCGAATCACAAACTGAAAGACCATTTCAGCGAATCTTTGTAGATTTTTTGGGACCATACCCGCGGTCGAAAAATGGAAACAATTTTATTTTTATTGTGTTAGATCACCTCACTAAATTTGTATTCCTTAAGGCCATGGCAAAAGCAAACACAAGAAATGTCATTAAGTTTTTAATTTCAGAAGTTTTTCATAAGTTTGGCACGCCTGAGACAATTGTATCAGTTAATGGCAAACAGTTTATTTCGAAAGAATTCCAAGATATGGTGAAAAATTTTGGAATTATCCATATGAAAACTGCCACCCATTCACCACAAGCCAATGCCTCAGAGCGTGTAAACCAAACTATTTTAGCAGCTATCAGATCATACTTACAAAATGATCATACCGAATGGGACAAATACTTGTCGGAAATTGAATTATCAATACGTTCGTCGGTCCAGACATCAATTGGTGTAACACCATATTTTGCCTTATTCGGTATGAATATGATCTCACATGGCAGTGTGTATAAATTGGCCAAGAAATTGCAAAGCCTAAGCGATCCAGAAATGAACGCAATACCAAAACCAATTAAACTAGACTTGATCAGAAACCAAATTAGAGACAATCTACACAAAGCTTATATACGCAATCAAAAAAGCTATAATATGCGCTGTCGCCAAGTAAAGTTTATACCTGGACAAGAAGTTTTCCGACGCAATTTCCAACAAAGTAATTTTAAAAACAATTTTAACGCGAAACTTGGCAGCAAATTTTTCAAATGTAGAATCGTTCGTCCGATAGGAAATAGCCTATACGAAATCGAAGATCTACAGGGGAAATTGTTGGGGGTATTTCACGCCAAAGATTTAAAGCAATAGCTTTAATATCTTTGGTGGTCTTAGTCCTGACAATTTCACCCAAGCCTCTCTCTCCAAAATGTTTAAATAACAAAGACATTTTTTTTTAAATTTTTAGTAGTTATATATTTAAATAAGTATGCTTGAATATTACAAATATTAAAAACTAACTTAATTTCTAAAAGTAGCCCAACAGTCTTACAGAAATTAACAATTTTTATATTTTTTTTTACTTGTAAAGAGGAAATAAAAAGTTAGAATTTTTTTCATATTAGTTCGAAGCCAAATTACCTAAAAGGTCATTATGAAATATATATTTTGATTTGCACAAAGAAACCTTTTAGACAATTTCAACTTCTATTTTTAATTTGATATTTTTTTTGGAATACCAGGGGTACTTCCCGCCAAAGCCCAAAGCTTGGGTGGTTTTAGTCCTTGTATTCCTAATGAATTCCCGAATTGCTAAAATATTTTTCTTTATATATTTTCTTTTATCTAGTTGTATTTAACTAGCGTGTTTTATATAACATTCCCAAATAATTTCGGAATTTTTATTTTTGCGAATAAGAGTTTACGTTTTTTTTTTGTATTCAAAAACTACTTCACTTACCTGTTAAAAGAAGCTGGTAATAGTCGTACACAATTTTGGTAGATTCCGCAAAACCTTTTATCCAAACCTGTAATCAAAAGAAACGCGATAAGAAATTTTAATATTTTGAAGAAGTTTTAAATATTCAAGATTTCATGGAAATAAAATAAACATATATTTTCTTTTGTTAAAACAGAACAAGGGGTATTCTCCGCCAAAGAGATGTTCTTTGGTGGGCTTAGTTCTTGGTTCTTGTTCATCTCCTTCAACTCGGGTTGAATATTTTTTTTCACGTATATGAGAGCGGCTCAAGAAATTACTATTTGGTCACACGATGTAATCCGTGCCCGACACACCTAAAATGAAATTTTTTCGCAAAATAGTAAGATACTAGCAGGTACTTCAGAAGACACAATTTTTTATTAATCCCATAACTTAGATTCATCATCGCGAATAACAAAAAGAGGGATAAAAATCGTCAGCCGTGGAGGCGCCGACGCTCGTGTTGTAATCTATGACAAATACAATTATAAATTAGTGTTATTGTTTTAAATGTAGAAATACTAAATTGATTACATTATACTGACTACTTGTCCTGTCGAACACGTTTCCCATACATTCCACACACCAGTGGTAATAATCAAGATGAATTTAAATACAAGGTGACAGCATTGCTACAACAATTACAACAAGGCAAGAACAACAGGCATTTTTGTTTGTGTAAAAACTTTCGTCACTGTCAAAAACATCTTTTTTTTTATATAAACTTTGACTATTTGTAAACAACTTTTTGACATTTTCCATTTCACCATGAATAATCAGCTGGCGCTATGCTGTCACCTTGTATTTAAATTCACCTTGGTAATAATTGTCTGAATAGAAAGATTACAGGAAGACAAAGAAAAAAAATTTGTATTAGTAATATCATCCTTCGATGATAGTTCGTTGTTATTACTTAGGGTAATTACGGGGGATTCAGAATTTGCCGCAGTATTGTCGCTGTCGCCAGCTTTGTAATCTAGGGGAAAATAAATATTTTGTTTGTATATGATTGTTCTTAAAACAAAACTTCAAACTTTATTTACCTCTATCCACCAACACCAGTACGAAAATTCTGTAAAGGAATGTAGAATGTCATTTTACTAGAAAACTTTAAAAGTAAATAATAAAAATGTTTACCAAAGAAATATCTGCAAACACGCGAACGTTTTATTATTTTCCTTATGTTAACAATCGTTCATATCTCAACGGTTGTATAGTTACACCATGATGTTGCCAATAGATCAAAATACGTACGTTCCACACAGAGTCGTATTAATAACTAAAACGGAATGGAAGTTAACAGACCACAATTTATTTTTATAAATGAAGATTGAAAATCCCCAAAATCCTACAAAAATACAAACGGAGAAAAACTTTTCCCTCCCATTCTACGTCCATGGATGGAACGTATAATGGTTGGGTTTGTCATGGGTAGGGTTAAAAACAAAAGCAACTAAATGATTGGCAACGCAAGCAAAATAAAAATTGAGGTAGAAAGGGACAAAACATATGGTAGGAAACTGACATGGTAGACATGGTTGGAAAGAAAAAGAGGAGAACATGAAACAACATTAAGCCATAGGTTCAGGTGGCTGAAAGGTTTTGGCGGCGAGAAAATAAAAGATGGCTCTTCGGAAGACATCTTTATTTTTTGGATTGGCGTGTTTGATGTCGCGAAAAGAAAATGGAGAAGTTCTTGCTGGTTTGTGAGTTTGACGTGCAAGGTAGCTAAAATAAGAAACAGAAATTTTTGTGAAACGCGCGAAATTAAATTTGGATGGAAAAAAATATATAAAATAAAAAGTAAAGAAAAACTGAAAATACAAGAATAAAAGAAAAATTGGGGAAAATCGGGACAAACATCTGTACAAAGTAAAACAGGCACCAACACCAGCTTCTTCACCAACATAAACGGAAGCCCTAACAGGCAACAAGGGCCAATAAAGTACAACAACACAAACACCTGCTCCTTCACCGGCACAAACAACAGATTCTACAATAGCAACAACACCAGCTATTGCATTTTGGGATAGTTGCCCAGAGAATCCAACACTGGGCCATCCAACAGCACAAACAACAGCCACGGCTAGTAAACACCTGCTTTTTCACCGGCACAAACAACAGATTCTACAATAGCAACAACACCAGCTATTGCATTTTGGGATAGTTACGTAGAGAATCCAACACTGGGCCAACCAACAGCACAAACAACAGCCACGGCTAGTAACCACCAGCTCCGACACTAGGTTAGACAACAGCCCCGATAACTAAACAACAGCGGCACCAACAACGGCTTCTAGGTGGGCAACCTAGGTGCTAACAACAGCACCAACATCCGCTCCAGCACCTGCGACAGCTCGAATCTGCTCTAACAACAGCACCAGCACCTGTGACAGCTCGAACCTGCTCTAACAACACCACCAACACAAACGCCAGCCCAAGCAACAGGTACATATATCGTTTTCTTATGATTTTGGACGGAGAACCAGCCACTCCACTGCCAACAAACAACAGGTATTTCACGTCAAAATTTTTGTAGAAAATTTTTATTAAATATACAAATTTTACGTAAAACTACAATTGACTTACAAGCGACAGATAAAACATTTGGACAAACCTAAATATATATATATATTTAAATATTTATAAAATTTTTTTTTTTGGTGGGATAGGGAAAAACAGATACACAAAGTCTTCTACCTATATCGTCAGTCCCTGGTGGCGTCTTAGACCAGGTGCGCGCATATTCAGTTAGGGTTTGAGCTCAGGCCTGAAACGTTTTTTTTTATTCGTGAAGTGATTGCCCAATAGGTAGACTCCGACTTTTTCTTTATGCTCTAAAAAGAATACAATTTTATAAATACGCTGTCATATTATATCATAATCTGGCAACTTCACGCACAAAAATACAACCATGCTGACAATGCAATATTCTAGAAAGATCTAGGTTTTTCGAGCACTCTTGCATCGGCCAGCAAATAAACAACTCTGTTATTTTTACATACACCTTGTTGATAATTAATAAACTTTGAATTTAAATACCATTAAACTACCGAATATTATTTCATACGCAAAATACATATATATACCATGGTGAAATTAAATACCAGGTGACAGCATTGCTACAACAATTACAACAAGGCAAGAACAACAGGCATTTTTCTATATGAAAAACTTTCGTCACTGTCAAAAAGTTTTTTTTTTATATAACTTTTTGACATTTTCAAATTCACCATGAATAATCAGCTGGCGCTACGCTATCACCTAGTATTTTAATTCACCTTGATATATACTACCTAAAATTTCATGGTGATTTAACTTACCTTGTACAATAAAAACCCACAGAACACCTCACGGACGGACAGCAATCGTACTCTGGAAACAGAAAAGAAAATATAAGGTAAATAAATTAATCCGTTTTTTTTTGTAAAGTAAAACTTTGGTTTATATTACTTTTTTTCTGTAACAACAGTAAAGGAATTTTTGTAAACTGTAGTACCTAAAAGAATTAAAAGTTGTTTAAATTAAAATTGATTTTTCTTTTTGTCGATTTAGACATATAATCAAATTGTCATAATGAATTAAAATCTTTGATATTTCTTGAACTTAGATTTTTTTTATTATATAAATAAAACATTTAATGCCTGAATTTGTAGTGTATCTGAAAACAAATTATTAGAAAGTGTCTTTATTTACAAAAGATGAGTGAATAATCTCATTTTTGGGTGGAATAATAGGAGAGTGATGGGAGGGCAAACGGGCGATCTTGGGATGATCCAACAAAACTTCTATTTCAGATCATCATGGTGGAATTCAGCCGGATTCTAAGCGGGAGGGATATAGTTGGCAGCACACCCGCCAACCTTAACTCCCAGGTAAGAGGAGTAAACAGTAGGTAAGTACACGGTGCAAAATAGGTTCCTAAAGACAATAGATTTTTTTTGTTTAGTTGTTTACTTTCGGGTCTCTTTTTTTATGTATGTACTTCAAATTGGCTGGCATGATTTTTTGTAGCAGCAAAATGTCAGTTTGGTTGGCAAGAACCACCCCCCAATACGGCGAGCCCTAGCCGGACTTACGCCAGCATACCAGCGCCGCCAACAATCTGGCAACCAAAGAACTGTTAAGTTTTATTTGTGTGTGTGAAGCGACTACAACTATAATAATATAAACAAGCAAAAGAAATATATACAAACAAAAAAAAAAATTGTAACAGATACCAAAGTAATTAATTTACGTCAAAAGCAAAGTAGACCACATCCACACTAAGAACACAACCATGAGCAACTGGACTCTTGGAACAGCACAGATAAACGACAAACACAACGAGACAATACTCAACCCAACTGAAGACCAACAACACGAAGTCAAACAATCACCATTTCCACTATCGCAACAATGTACGCTTTAGTAAATTAAATACGTTTCGTCTGTTTCTACATTTTAATTATTAAATTTAATTATATTTTTTTAGAATTTCATAGTTTTACTGCACTATTTTTAACGCAAAGTGCAATTTATATCTAAATTTTTTTTTCAAAATAACAATAATAAAAACTACACACACATAGAATAAAAAAATAATTATTAATCATAAAAACGTCATTATCACGTGAAAATATATGTATATAAAAAATTCCAATGGATTGAAAAGGTGTCAGGGAGAAGATAATAACAGTTGAAAAGTAAAAACTTCTGTGTTCTATGATCTCTGCATTTATTATAAAATAACACACAAGCACAAATACTAATGTTATGCATTTGTATGAGCTCTTGTCCGACTTCAAATATTCAAAAGTACAGCTTACCTCCATGGGCAGGTTGCCGTAGTTGGGTGACCAATCATTGTAATCCATAATATTATTGATGACCGTTGTTTCCATTACAGGCAACTTTTCCAAAATGGTTTACTATCTTTTCCAGAGGTAATTAATAACTGCGGAAAATAAATCCTTTTCAACGATTTTGATTATCGTTAACGCGTTCTTTTTTATCCTTTCTTCTAGCTAGATGCCAGTCAACAATATGCTATCCAGTGTTTTTATGGTGTTTATATATCAGCAAATAAGAAATGTTTGTTTTTAATACTTTTGACAAACGAAATTACAAAAATTCCCGTATTCGTTTTTTTAAAGTTCGCATAAATAAATATACAACCACCATGTTTTATTTTCTAAGTAAGACCACAAAGTTGTAAGACAGCAAGCAGCAGCAACAAAGCCAGAGAGAGAGAGAGAGCAGCAAGCAAGTCAGCTGACACAAGGCAGACGAAAGAAGACCCCACCCACCCACATGCAATAAAAACTAAAAAACGGCAACGACGCTAAAAAAAACGAATAAAATAGGTATAGAGGAGAAAAAAAAGAAGTGAGTTAGTTGAAATGAAACAAATTCCCCATCAATCGCCTCCCACCATCCTCCAGAGAATTTTTTTGCTCGTCTGGTGAATTTAAAAAGTGGTGAAAAAATCGTGGTGAGTTTTTAGAAATTCACCACAAATACCGTTTTTCGAAAATTTTCAAGGTCATTGAAAATTTTTCACCCTCAAAGTAGGCAATGGGAATTTTTTTTACAGTTTTACGTGGTTGCTGAATTAACTAACAAATTTATAAGAAGAGCCTATTTCTGTGTGTAGTGGTGCTTGGATTAGAAGAAACAGGTATAAAAATATTTTTGCATTTGACTTCACAGAAGAAATTTTCCTCTTAATTTTACTCTCACAGTTTTTGTAAATTATAACGGACCTGCGCAATGCGTAATCTTTATTATTTGATTCATGGGCCCGGTTAGTCTATTTATAAACTAACCACAGAGTATAACAGAGGCGACAATTTTGGTGTTTCAAAATCGCTACAATCAGCTAAAAAGGCAGTTATATTAAAAAGAGAAAGAGTAGTAAATTTGTAATGTGAAAAAGCAAAGCACTATATACCTACAACAAGAATTTTGTGGACAAAACAAAATAAACAAAACAATTTGAGTTAGAATATTTGAATTAAAATTTTGTTTATATGTTTGTGATTTTAATAACTTAATAAATTGTATTTTAATAATTGTTATACTTTGTGGTATGCATTGTGGAGTTTGTGCGTTCGTTAGATGATATAAATGCATTTTTTTATGGTTATATCAAACAATACAAAAATACTCTGTATCAAAAATTAATTTTATTGCGTCAGAAAAATAGTAACATAAAGAAAACAAAAAGGCAGTTCTCAAAGAAAGAGACAAGTATAAAACTACATTTTCTTTCCCCTTCGGTCACCTCTGTTATACTCTGTGACACTAATATTATACAGTGCACTCGGGAAAACGTCAACCCTTTTTTACATTAGCTCGAAAACATCTTTGTATTTATTGTCTATTTTGGGCATAAACGCGGCGGGCCAATATTCCCCAAATATTTCCTATTGGTTTTTGATCCGGAGAACAGGCGGGCCAGTCAATAATTTCTATGTTTTTTTGATTTAAGCCATTCAATCGTCTGACGACTCTTGTGCACTGACGCGTTGTCTTGCTGAAAAATTAAAGTTTTTTTTCAGCCTGGGCTTCTAAGAAAGGTAATAATTTTTCATTAATAATGCCTATGTATTCTCCGGAATTCATTCCAGTGCTCGGAAAGACTACATTAAGCATTGCATCGCTGAAAAAGGCTCCCCATACCATTAAAAAACCGCCACCGAAATTTCGTTTAGAGAAATATCGAAACCATTTGGTTCGTTAATATTAAATTTTTTCTCGTTTGAAAAAAATCACCTAAAGGAGAAAAAAATCAATTACACAGTACAACAGCCAATCTGGGGGGTGAGAAATTCCAAGTCAGGGTGATGGCACTAGGTCAGTATAGTAAAACCCTCAAAGTGTTTGGCGTTCGTATGTGTCAGTTTTTTTTTATGACCTTTTAAATTTTTTCCTTATCTTGATGTTTTTTCGCTTAGTTGTAATATTTTGGCAAAAACGTAGTTTAAAATAGAAAAATTAAGAATTACAATTTCTATAATCTGTTTCTATACCGTTTTCCTATATGTGCAACACTTTCGAAGTTAAAAATGTATGAAGGGAAAAAAGTATTTTTTGCCTAAAAATTTAAATAAAGCTTGTGTGGCAAGACAAGAATGATCTTGATGATAAAGAATTTTCAGGAGATGCAGAAGGGCCAACAGTGGAGTCACACATTGACATTATGTGTGGTTCAGAAACTGATGATAGCGATGAATGCGATGCCACTAGTCCCGAACAACCACCATCGAAAAAGTCTAGGCAATATTTATTAAAATAAATAAATAAAATAAAAATAGAAAATTATAAAAATGTTTACTTAATTTTTTTTAGTAGTTTATGGCCAGAAGTCTGGAGTTATTGAGGAAAATTTATAAAAAGGCGATAAATGACACTTTTTTGTATAAAAACATAAATGGGATACCTTCACTTAATTGTAAATAAATAAATAAATAAATTCTTAATTTTTCTAAATTTGTTTCATCAAAATCGGACAAGTGGTTCTCGAGTTATGTTAAACTACGTTTTTGCCAAAATGTTACAACTAAGCGAAAAAACATCAAGATAAGGAAAAAATTTAAAAGGTCATAAAAAAAACTGACACATACGAACGCCAAACCCTTTGAGGGTTTTACTATATTGACCTAGTACCATCACCCTGACTTGGAATTTCTCACCCCCCAGACAATAATCCCAAAAATGTTCCACAGTGTAATCATGTTGTATGTTGATAAACATGCTGTATGTTTGTACCAGCCGTGTCAAACCGTTAAATTTAAACTGATATACATACCTACCTATTGTAACGAACCTTTTTTTCTTGCTGGGGTATATCTCGCCGGATACCCAGGGTCTACTCACAATAAATTTTATTTACTTGAGACGCTCGTTAAAAAAAGGAAAACTTTCTGTCCTTTTATTCTTAAATTATGCTTTATTTATTAATTAGTTTTTCTTAAATTTAGTGTTTATTTAATTCTGTCACAACCCGATTACCAAGACGTTTTTGATGAGACACAATCTCCATGAACAAATGCTGGCTGTACGGATGGCCAGCTTGACACAGTCAACAGTGGTACGTCGATAGGGTATATCCTCACAACGATGTGTCGAGTGACTCGTAGTAGTACACCTGCGGTCCAACCACGGGCACACTACTACGCTCGGCTTTGGATGTAGGTGTAGTACCAAATTGTAAACCTGCGGTCCAACCACGGAATTCACAATTGGCCCTACACACACACCACCTGGTCTGATACCAAGTGAAGCCGCCAAACGACAACGAATCTGCGGTCCAACCACGGAAACGATGTGTCGAGTGACTCGTAGTAATAAACCTGCGGTCCAACCACGGGCAGTGTTGCCACGAAAAAAAATTTTTTGTAACCAACATATATGGAAAAAATAACCAAATTAAAAAAAAAATAACCAAATTTAAATGCATGTACTACTTATTTATTTTTTGTAATTTTAACTATAATTTGTACTTTAAGGTAACAAAAAACATAAAACAACGTATTTTACAACACAACTCCTAATACTAAAAAATAATTTTTTTAAACAACAGCGTCATATTTTGCAAAAAGAAATGCAAAGAAATATAAGCTAATGCTACAATTTGTAAAATTTAAAATTCCAATACTTTACATTAAGTTTTGCAAGTTTAATTATTAATTTTTAATGTCTTAAACAAAAATAAAAAGTATATAATAAAAACAAAAAATTTTTCATTGGCAATAAAATAGGGAACTAGAAAGTTACTCTCTTAAATACTAAAAAACATGTAATTATATTACAATAAATATGGAGATCACTTTTACTTAAAATCTCACAGCTTGAGTTTTAAAATATGTCTTTGGCAGACCAAACAAAATGGGCATTTTGTTGATTTTTGCACAATTCTTTTGCTTGCAATATATTACTAATTGTCTTAAAATCTAAATTATTCCTAAATTTTGTTTTTATCAAACTAAGCTGAGAAAATGTTCTTTCAGCTGCAGCGGAACTGTAAAATAAATTTTGTACGAAATTTACAAGTTCTTTAAAACAATTTTCGTTTAGGCCATTTTTGTATGTTGAAATTTTATCCCAAAATTTAAAATCACATAGTAAATATTTTCAGTAAAAAAAATAACCAAAACAGAAAAAATCTACACATGTACACATTGAGAAAAAAAATAACCAATTTTGGTTAGAAATAACCAAAAACGGCAACGCTGACCACGGGCCCACTACTACGCTCGGCTTGGGATGTTGGTGTAGTATCAAATTGTAAACCTGCGGTCCAACCACGGAATTCACAACTGAGGCTACACTAGCACCACTACAGACCAAACAAAACAAACTACTAAAATATACCAGAACAACTTACCTACCACTGTGTTCACCGACTGGTGATAACTGACTGATCAACTGACCGGCCAAAACTGACTGACCCCGATTTTCATTTTTGTTCTGCTTTTATACCTTTTTTTCTGTTGACATACAACCAAGGTAGTTGCATCTATCCATTCGCTCAGCTGTTTATCACATTTGTTGTGTATGCGATGTTTGCTTATATGCCGCTAGAGGGTGTGTCTCAAGTGCCAATTCGTGTCACTGCCAATAGATGTCGCCGTTAATCAATTTAAATTTAATTCATACAAGAATTATATAAAATTACAAATTATATAATATAAAAAGGAAATTCATTCGTTATTATATAAAATTACCAATTAGAAAAATTAATTCAATTTAAATTTAACTCATGCAAGAATTATCCAAAATTACAAATTATACAAAAAAAAAGTAATTTAATTTAATACAAACAATATGTGTGGGTGGAAACGAGGGTTCCCGACTTCCATCGTCACACTATAATATTTGACAAGAATATAAAAAATAAAAACTAAATAAAACTTACTTGTTAACACTAGAAGAAAATAACTTTTTTTACCATGATTCAATTTTCATTTGCATCGTTATTAAATATTTGTTTTTTTAATTTACATTTGAAAAAGGGTCATTAATGTTGCACTTGCAATAAAAACTCTCGCTAAAAATGCAGCTCATTAAATATTCATGTAATAAGCGCGCAAAAACACATTTATGCAAATTTCATTAAAAAATAAAAACCACAAACAATTTGTAGGGGAACAAAGTGAGTAGTCAGTAAAAAGATAGTATGTATGTATATACGTATTATGTATGTCGTTAACTTAATACGAAAAGGCCCTAACTCATGTTTTTCATAGTTTACAGGAGGAGGAAAAAACTAAATAAAAAAGATGCAATATTAATACAAAATTTTAGTTAGGGCTTTTCGTTTTTAGGCTATAACTACGGTACTTTTTTCCGATTTCATCTGATTTTTTGAGAGGAGGTGTATCCAGTAATAGTCTGTCGAAATATGTAAAAATATCGCTTTCGAAAAATTATGAGTTGGGGCCTTTTTCAAGTTAAGTTAAGGATGTATGAACAATGTATTTATTATAAGGTGTATATTTCTTTGCAGATTATTTCCCTAAATAAATAGCAGCTGGTTAGCACTGACTGACTGACTCACTCACGAAAATTCTGTTAGAAATTATTATTAAGTCAGAAGATGCGCTTAACTATCAAGTGTACTAACTACTACTCCTTACATATATAAATGTATACATACATACTTACATACTAGTGCATTTGGATAGTCCCATGTCAATGTTTCCTACTTTATTTATTAATGTTTTACCCCCTTATTCAAAAACGATTAAATTTAACAAACGTTTATTATGACAGATTTGCATATAAAATTTCCCTTAATAAACGTTTGTTAAATTTAATAATAGTTTTTGAATAAGGAGGTTAGTTTCTAAATATCAGTAGTAGGTATTTTTCTTTATTTAAGTTTCAGTTTTTTCTTATATTAAGCTATGTATATAAAATAAATTTCAGATGCACTAGGTATATATTCTGCGTACAGTACGGTATCCAACTCTATTGATTCACTGGATCATTTCCCCAATGTGGGTTGTATTTCACTGTTCTACCGATACTATAATGAAATGTGTTCTGCTGAAATGGGCGTTATATGGGAGATATGACCTATTATGGACCGATCATCCAAAAATTTAGTGTCATGATTTCTGTGAATATAAATATTGTGTATGTTAAACTTTATCTCGATATACATAAATACTTTTAAAAGATTTATGGAGGTTAAAGTGAATTACGGAGAGGGTCTTATATGGCAGTTTCGACTATTTATGGACCGACCATTACAAAATTAAGTGTCATTATTTCTGTATATAAGAACCTTATTTGTGTCGAATTTTATTTGATTACCAACATTTTTAAGAAATTTATGACCGTTAAAGGGATTTTCGAAAGTGGGCCTTATATGGGAGCTACGACTAAGTATGGACCGATCATAATAAAATTGTACCGTATTATTTGTATACATATAAAATATATTTGCGTTAAATATTATTTGGATACCAACATTTTTGAGGGAGTTATGCTCTTTAAATTGATTTTCGGAAGTGGGCCTTATATGGGAGCTATGACAAATTATGGACCGATCTGCACAATATTTGTAGATGTGATTTGGCTTCATTTACCACTCATTTGTGATGAAATTTGTTTAGATACTTGCATAATTCAAACATTTATGATCGGTAAACCCCAATTTCGGTGAAAAAATCGTAATAGGTGAAAAAGTGTAATAAGTTGAAATAAAACAAAAAAGTGAAAAATAACTCGTAATAGGTAAAAACAAAATCTACGGTAATTAAAAAAAAAAAACATTAAAAATAGCATGAAAACTGTATGCGTGTTCCTCTCAGATGTAATTCTGAGAAAGAGCTTAGCTCGTCTAGAAAAACTATATGGGTCTCTGAGGAAGAATCCTTAAAAAAATCTGTGGAGAATTTTCTCACTACAAGAGCCGTAGAACGGCGTCGTTCCTGTTCGCCCAATATCGTGATTTCAACAGATGAAAAAACATAATCTTCATCAAATAGCGCAGTCAAACCCAAAAAACAAGTAGGTATGGATAAGTACATCACCGTTCTCAAGCGACATAAGAGCCCGACATCTGCTCAAATGTCTTCCAACTCAAAAGTTCCTAAGACCGTCAATAGTGATAAACTAAATGACCAAAACAGATTTTCTCTACTTCAGACGGATGACCCAGAAATACCGAAAAAGACATTTAAGCCCCCACCAATTTATCTCAGAGAGCCCACTTCCAATAAACTGATACAAGGAATTGTTGCTGTAATAGGTGAAAACATGTTTAGCGTAACCTCAATTAAACATGGAAATATCTGCGAGACAAAGATCCAAGTGAATAGGGAAGATGATTTTCGAAAATTGTCCAACCAGCTGGAGAGGGAGACTAGGGATTTCCATACCTACCAGCTCAAAAGCGCAAAAGGACTCCAAGTCCTTCTAAAGGGTATAGACCCATGTGTTGATCCTGCAGAGATAAAGACCGGTTTAATGGACAAAGGGTTCAAAATCAAGAGCGTAGTGAATATTAGAAACCGTGAAAAGATCCTCCAGCCCATGTTCAGGGTAGAATTGGAACCTGGAGATGTTGTCTTAAAGAAAAACGAGGCCCATCCAATCTACAATCTCATTTATCTTCTGCATCGTAGAATTACCGTGGAGGAACCGCATAAGCGTAATGGACCCGTCCAGTGCCTTAGTTGTCAAGAATTTGGCGTATTGTAAATTGCCGTCTGTTTGTGTTGCGTGTGGGGAACTACATGTAACTGCTCAATGTAATAAGTCCAAAACTGACGTAAAAATAAAAAAATGTAGTAACTGCGGAGGAAATCATACCGCAAATTATAGAGGTTGTCCAGTTTATACTTACTTGAAGGGCATACGGACCAATGAGTCGGCAGTATTACCTGATCATCATCAACTACCTAATTTCATGTCGAGTAAGAATTTTCCTCAAATTGTACGACCAACTACTCACAAAAACGCTCCTAATTCTAGACAAGTTTCTTACGCAAACGTGGTTAAATCTAATATGCCAGGTCTGGAGCAGGAACCTAAACCCCAATATTCTGAGCCGCATATCAACAATCTAGAGACAACATTGCAGACACTTGCCTAAACTATGAACACTTTTACGACCACCATGACATCCATGATGCAGGAAATGCTGAAAATGCAATCCACTATCTTACAAGCCATTTTAAAGAAATGATTTGTTTACAAATTTGTTTTTGGAACGCGAACGGCCTCCGCCAACATAAAAACGAACTGGAACACTTCCCGATGGATAAGCAGATTGATGTCATGATGATTGCTGAAACTCACTTGAGGGTACTTCAAAATTAATGGCTACGTGTTGTATGATACTAAATATCCCCGCGGAAGAGCATGTGGAGGTTCGGCAATTCTTATAAAGAACAGAATAAAAAATTATTTAATGAACACCATATGTGAGGATTACCTACAAGCAACAAACATTTGCATTGAATTCTGTCAATACAATTTTGTTTTATCATCAATTTATTCGCCGCCTCGATTTTCAATAAAAGAACACCAATACCATAACATATTTAAATCCCTTGGAGCTAGATTTTTAATTGCTGTGCGACTTTAACGCCAAACACACATTTTGGGGTTCACGTCTGGTAACCCCAAAGGGTCGCGTACTATTCAACACCATTGCTAAAATGGGCTTAGATGTACTCTCAAGTGGACATCCCACCTATTGGCCGACGGACCGACGGAAGATTCCCGATGTTATTGACTTTGGAGTAGTGAAAAATATCCCTGTAGAATGGATGCAACTATTATTTCAATGCATTTCCCTCAAGTGTGTGGTTCTCCATTTATGAACATGACTAAAGGTGGATTCACCCATTTGTTCTTAACAAAAATTTTTTCCGGAGAAAATTTTTTTTACTGAGAGTTTTTTGCAGCACGATTCACCCATTTCGAACGATTTTTCTGAAAAATCAAAGCTGCCATATGTAAACAAAATCTATTAGTTTTATAGGGTGTTTTTTTGAGAGGTATAGAACTTCGAATTGAAATAAAACACAAGAAAATCGTTTTAATGACCATCAATTTGGCTTTATTTGAAGGATAATTTTATGCCATTAATGTTTAAATATGATTTCAGGCATGTGGCTGCCGCGGCTGGCTCGAATAAAGCCAATTCTACAGGTCCAATTTTCAACCACTTTTTCGAGCATATGGGGCCGTATGTCGGCAATAACGCCACGAATGTTGGCTTCCAATTTCCCTAACGTTTCTGGTTTGTTGGCGTAGACGAGCGACTTCACATATCCCCAAAGAAAATAATCCAATGGTGTCAAATCACACGATCTTGGTGGCCAATTGACAGGTCCATTCCGCGAAATTATGCGCTCATCGAATGTTTCCTTCAATAAATCGATTGTGGCGTGCGCTGTGTGGCATGTAGCGCCGTCTTGTTGGAACCACAACTCATCCACATTCATGCCATCCAATTCGGGAATAAAATAGTCGGTTATCATGGCTCTATACCGGTCTCCATTAACGGTAACTGCCTCTCCAGCATTATTTCGGAAGAAGTATGGCCAAATGACTCCACCAGCCCATAGAGCACACCAAACAGTCAGTTTTTGTGGATGTAATGGCGTCTCAAGGGTCTCATGTGGATTCTCTTCACTCCAAATGCGGCAATTTTGCTTGTTGGCGTAGCCATTCAACCAAAAATGAGCCTCATCACTGAACAAAATTTTGCGATGTAAACTTCGCGAACTGAACCGTTATTTTCGAAATAAATTTGCACGATTTGCAAGCGTTGTTCTTTTGTCAACCTGTTCATGATGAAATGGCAAACCAAACTGAACATAAATGACATAGAGTTGCCAGATTTGACCACAAAATGCCAGTTTTATCTCTTTTCGAAAAACAAACCTGTAAAAAAACACCCTTTACAAGTGCGGCCATTGATTTATTTTGCTTTGGGTTTTAAGTGTTAAAATACAAATATTAAATTATTTTAAAGTATTGTGTATTCAAAATCAGAGATATAAATTCAAAATGAATGAAAAAATAAAGTTGCTTTTGCTGATGGCCATGGATATACATAAGGCATTGTTATTTGTATGAAAAAAAAATGCAACCTATTGGCAACTCAATTCATTTTTGTCCAGAAAAAATATAAAATTAAACCAATTCAAGTTCGGAAAAAATATTTTCTCTCTCTCAAAAAGAGAGACGTCAAACTTCATATAAAAAAAAATTGTTCGAACAAAATTTTTGTTAAAAACGAATGGGTGAATCCACCTTAAGACCCGAGTAAGTTGGATAAAATACAAAAAGTATTTAAGTTCTCATTGCACGGAAAATGTTGTGTTGAGAACTACCGACGATATTGATGAGTCGATTGGCAACTTTACCGAGGACCTTCGACGAGCTGTGCATCACGCTTCCACTTATCACGTTGAATGTAGAAATAGGACAAACAGAACTTATTTCTCTGAACTCGAACATCTCCTATCAGAAAAAAGAAGAATGAGAAGAGAGTGGCAAATTCACAGGTCTCCTGAACTGAAAGCTAGGCTACGGGTATGCAAAGATATACTAAGACATTTCTTAGAAACCCAAAGAGCGGCCTCACTTAGATCTTACTTGGAGGGTCTTGATGGGTACTATCTGACTACTCGTTATGGAGGGCGGCAAGAGGTTTAAAAAGACCAGTGAAAGGAAAACCTCCTTTGCGAAATCCGACTGGTGACTGGGCTAGAAATGATTCCGAGAAAGGGACATTATTTGTTAACCATTTGAGAAATGTGTTTACTATAAACAACTCAAATAATGCATCTGATTTGCCTACACTCGTTATTAGACCTCCTGTACCTCTAAGACTTAGCTTTAATGCTGTTCAACGCGCTATTGGCAATCTGAATCTTAAAAAAGCTCCAGGTATGGATAAAATCAGCAACAAAATGCTTGTGGAGTTACCTCGTGTAGCTAGAAGAATTATCCTCTTTATCTTCAACGCTATTTTACGCCTAGAATACTATCCTGCCGATTGGAAGGTGTCTATGATCACTATGATTCCTAAGTCAGGAAAGGACCACACCAAAGTGGAGTCATATAGGCCAATTAGTCTACTGCCGACAATTTCTAAACTGTTCGAAAAATTGTTAATGACTAAGTTGACTCCAATTCTGAATGGCACTGAATGTATTCCTAATCATCAATTCGGCTTCAGAGCTAAACACAGCACCATCGAACAAACACACAGAAAGGTAAATGTGATAAGAGGGTCGTTTGAAGACAAAAAATAATGCTCCGCCCTTTTCATTGATGTGTCGCAAGCGTTCGACAAAGTTTGGCATGACGGTTTAATGCACAAAATAAAATTAACTCTGCCTGCTAACACCCATAATCTCATGGAAAGTTATTTATACGGTCGCAAATTTAAAATCAAAGAAGGCGATTTTTTAAGTACCGCTCAGCCAATTGAATCAGGTGCGCCACAGGGTAGCATACTGGGTCCTACTTTATATTTGATTTATGCCTCCGACATGCCGTCAGACCCCAAAATCCATACGTCAACTTTTGCAGACGATTCAGCCTTTATCAGCGTCCATAAGGACCACCAAGTTGCATCACAGAATTTGCAGAATTATGTTTATAAACTAGAGAATTGGCTAGAGCTTTGGAAAATCAGGGTAAATGAACAAAAATGTATTCATATCACTTTCACATTGTGAACAGATACCTGCTCGTTCATCAGAATAAATAATCAAATTATCCCGCAACACAATGAAGTCAAATACCTCGGAATCCACCTCGATCGTCGTTTAACTTGGAAGTCTCATATCGACGCAAAACTTACTCAGATGAGATTAAAAGCAGTACAACTTAATTGGCAAATCGGCAAAAATTCTACATTATAGTTGGATTGCAAACTTTTGTTGTACAATGCAATTCTAAATCCAATCTGGTGTTATGGTATACAATTATGGGGTACGGCCTCAGCATCAAATATTGAAAAAATTCAAAGGGGTCAATATAAAATTCTACGTATAATTACTGCAGCTCCATGTAATGTTAAAAATTCTCGAATCCACAAAGATCTAGGCGTTCCATTAGTAAAAGTCGATTTTACAAAATATGCGTCAAAGTACGTCAGCAAACTTGAACACCATCCAAACCCCCTTGCACGAGACATCCTTAACTTTAGTGGCCACAATCGGTTGAGAAGGAGGGATACCCTTGCTTTAACTCAAGCGCAAAATAGATGGCTGGATCAGTTGATGTGAAATTTTTTTAGTATCATAAAAATTTTTGTCTAGCACTGGCTGGGCTTATTATTTTCTTTTTAGTATTAAGATTTGAAAACTTATTGTCATTTCATGATACAATAAATAAATAAAAGCTACAAAAAAAAAAAAAAAAAAATTGTATGGGGGCCAGGTGATATAATCGACGGATTTCCACCAGTTTCACTCCCATGCGTTCTTGGGCCGAAAAAATATCACTTACCAAATTTTATCGATATATCTTCAAAATTGCGACCTGTACTCTGCGGACAAGCTTTAGATGGACAGCCAGCCAGACGGACGGATGGACGGACATTCTGAAATCGACTCAGAAAATGATTCTGAGTCCATCGGTATACTTTAAAGTGGGTGTTGGACCAATATTTCTGAGCGTTACAAACATCAGCACAAATCCAATATACCCTCCCCACATACATTATATATATTTATATACTGTTAGATTTAGATAAGAGTGAGTTGATTTTATTTAATTCATATCTATAACGATGTTGTAATACTTATGACTATCTATAACTACGTTATGTATATTGGGTGTTTCATATATTATTAATAATGTAGTACATTGTTTACATTTAGTAATGTATATAAATACACAACATCTTCCTTTTTATAAAAAGATGTATATAATAATAAAATACAATTTTCAATTCATTAAATTATTTTTGTGTTTTACATTTTAAAGTTGGCTCGGGATAGGATATAAATTTATTACAAAAGATTCATAAAAACTGTATAGGTATTAATCAAACTCAGTGAAGCAATCATATCTTGAAGGTGGATTAATTTTACTGCCAGTTCTATAAGCACTATCATTAGAATTCTGAATGTCAACTTTTTCTTTTTCATCTGTTTCTACAATGATTTTGTGGTGATACCCAACACTAATAAATACCTGTTTATACAACTGTTCTTTTTATACAATATTTAGTACAATATTTCCTACTATGTAATATCTTTTACTTTTGCTAATTTTTCCGACTTAACCGGTCGTTCGTTTAACTTTGTGAAAAAGTTTCTTTCTTTTTATTATTAAATAAATAAATTTTAAATTAAATAAATTCATCTTTCAATTCGAACACCCCACAAATTGGTAACCCCGACGTTTGATAAAAGTTAAAACGAAATATGTCGATTAATGAGGAAAACAGCAACGTTCAACAACAACTACCGCAAAACGAAGCGGGGCCTGTCGAGCAAACAACCATAAACCGAGTTGCGGTCAAAGTGCCGCCTTTTTGGCCTGACCATGCTGAAATTTGGTTAGCACAAGTGGAGGCACAATTTGCTGTTGCAGGCATATTAAGCGACACATCGAAATTTAACACAGTGGTTGCGGCAATAGAGTCAAACGTTCTAGTACAAATTTCAGACGCCATTTTAAATCCTCCGGAAAACGATAAGTACGGCAATCTAAAAAAGTGTATAGTCGAGCGTTACTGCGAAAGCGAGCAAAAAAAGACACAAAAACTGTTGTCAGAAATTGACCTGGGTGACAAACGACCAACCCAACTCTTGAATGAGTTGAGTACATTGTCAAAAGATAAAGTGACAACAGATTTTTTAAAATCACTCTGGTTGCAGAGATTGCCGGCACAGGTACGCGCAATTTTGCAAGCATCAGACGCCACATTAACTGAATTGGCCAAGTTGGCCGATAAAATAATGGAGGTTGGCGATTTTCAACATCTGGCCGCTGTTTCTTCTGCACCACCAACCCATAACGCCAAAGATGATATCGATAGACGCCTAGACCGCATTGAACAACAAATAAATAGTCTTTTCAACAACACCAATAAAACTTACACCCGTCGATCTCGTTCAGTTTCTTCACGGCGAGGAAAATTGACAGAGCCTGCCACTACCAATAGCACGAGAGCTGAATATTGTTGGTACCATCGAACATTTGGAGAAAAGGCTACCAAGTGCCGTGAGCCTTGTTCGTACGTACAACAAAAAACATCAAAAAACTAATTTCGCCTTCCGATCTAGCGGGCGGATCTCAAGACGACTACTTTATAGCCCGTCTCATTATCAACGACGACGTGTCGAAACAAAAATTTTTAATTGATACCGGCGCAGACGTTTCAGTGTTGCCGTTGGCCAGCGTCAAAAATGTTCGTGTAGGTGTATCAAAAAAACTATTCGCAGCAAATGGGACCCCTATTAAAACATGCGGCGAAAAACGACTAAATGTTTCCTTAGGTCTGCGACGTAATTTTCCGTGGACGTTCCTTGTGGCAGACGTTAATTCAGCCATAATAGGATCGGATTTTTTAAAACACTATGACCTACTAGTCGACATCAAAAAAGGTAAACTTATTGATCGCACTACTTTACTTGAATCAAAGGGTTGTACGCCACGTTCTCCTTATATTCAAATTTTGGCATACAATACACAACACAAATATGCCCAGCTGTTGAACGAATATAAGGACTTGGCCACAATTAATGCCAACAAACGCCCAATTGATTCAACGGTAACTCATCACATCACGACTAAAGGTCCTCCTACATATGTAAGCGCCCGCCGCCTTGCCGCAGACAATTTGCAAGCAGCAAAAAAGGAGTTTGAGTACTTGATGGAAATGGGTATATGTCGGCCCTCAAAAAGTAATTGGGCGAGCCCACTCCATCTAGTAAAGAAATCGAATGGGGACTGGCGACCCTGCGGTGATTACCGTGCGCTCAACAACATAACCGTACCTGACAGGTATCCCATACCGTACTTGCGTGACGTCACGAGTATATTGTATGGGAGAAAAATTTTTTCAACTATCGATTTACAAAGGGCTTACCACCAAATACCGGTGGAGCCGTGCGACATTCCCAAGACAGCTATAATTACGCCATTTGGCTTATTTGAATTTTGCTTCATGACGTTTGGTTTACGAAACGCAGCCCAAACTTTTCAGCGTCATATGAATGAAGTCTTTAAGGGAATTGACTTTGTCTTTGTTTACATAGACGATATTTTGATCGCATCTACGTCCGAGGAGGAACACGCAAAACACCTCCGAATCGTATTTGACCGATTGCGTCAGTCGCGTCTGTCCGTAAACTTTGACAAATCTCAATTCGGAAAAACTGAACTAGTTTTCTTGGGCCACAAGATTAACCAACATGGACTAACGCCACCCGATAATAAGGTCGAAGCAATTCAGAATTTTCAAAGACCTAAAGTCGCTAAAAATTTAAAAAAGTTTCTGGGCATGCTGAATTTTTATCGTCCTTTCATTCGACATGCAATTAAAAACCAAAAGGTTTTGCTAAATTTGATTCCCGGTAATAGAAAAAATGACAACAGCATAATAAATTGGACTGATGAAGCCATCGCTGCTTTTGAAACATGTAAAAATGACATTGCACAGGCTACTCTGTTAAATTATATGGCACCGAATGCGCAACTAACGCTAACGACTGATGCATCGGATGAGGCTGTTGGAGCTG
Organism: Bellardia pandia; assembly: GCA_916048285.2. NCBI lineage: Eukaryota > Metazoa > Arthropoda > Insecta > Diptera > Calliphoridae > Bellardia > Bellardia pandia. The sequence goes on from OU696533.1 coordinate 71,284,885, forward strand.
TCCTGCATCAAATAGTAGAAGATCAAATTCAGCCATTGGGTTTTTACTCCAAAAAGTTATCGACATCCCAGCAGAAATACAGCGCGTACGACAGAGAGCTCACCGCAATTTATCAGGCCATTCAACATTTTAAGTACGCCCTTGAAGGTAGAGAATTTTCGGTTTTTACAGACCATAAACCAATAATTTTCGCTTTTAAGCAAAAAAGTGAAAAGGCGTCGCCACGTAGAGCACGCCAATTGGATTTTATAAGTCAGTATACGACGGATATTCGACACTTGCCAGGTGCTGACAACAATGTAGCAGATTTGCTATCACGTATAAACGTTTTACAAGATCAAGTAATAAATTTTGACGAAATGGCCGAAAAACAAAGTGCTGATAGCGAATTACAATCACTGCTGAACAGCGACTCATCTATAAGATTTACAAAGTTGAAAATTCCTCATTCGACGAGGGAACTATTTTGTCATGTTTCAGCGAATAGAGTGAGACCATATGTTCCAAAAGGCTGCAGAGATTCTGTAATACAAAAACTTCACTCACTTTCACATCCTGGCATTCGTGCTACAAAACGATTGGTAGCTTCTCACTACGTGTGGCAGTCAATGGCAACGGATGTAGCTAAATATGTTCGCTCGTGTCTTCAATGTCAAAAAGCCAAAATACATCGTCATACAAAATCACCAATAGGCGAGTATGTACCAGTCGATGTCCGGTTCGAACATATAAACGTAGACATCGTTGGACCACTGCCTTCTTCTGACGGTTTCCGTTACTGTCTGACTTGTATTGACCGGTATAGTAGATGGCCCGTAGCCGTACCGTTGGTAGACATAACAGCCCAAAGTGTTGCAAGCCTTTTAAGTGGTTGGATTTCCGTATATGGTATTCCGTTACGCATTACCACGGATTTAGGAAGACAATTTGAGTCGTCCATATTCAAGGAGTTAACAAAGTTGTTAGGTATCAAACATTTACGAACAACTCCCTACCACCCACAGGCTAACGGAATAATAGAGCGTTGGCATCGTACCTTGAAGTGTGCCATTAAGTGTTATGAGACAAATAATTGGAGCGCAGTTCTTCCATTGATTCTTTTAGGAATGCGATCAACTTTAAAAGCCGATATTGGGTTGAGTCCAGCTGAGATGGTTTTTGGTACCTCATTACGTATTCCTGGGGCATTCCTAGTTCATTCTAAAGGAAATACTTCAGAAACCGATTTCGTGCAATCACTACGTAGATTAATATCGAACTTGCCAACAACGAATCCAATCCGTCATGGTGTCAAAACAAGTTTTATTCAACCTGCTTTAGCAGAGTGCAAATATGTTTTCGTCAGGATCGACCACGTTAAAACACCTCTAGAACCAAACTACGAAGGTCCTTTTGAAGTTTTGAGTAAGCATGATAAATATTTTGTGGTAAAAATGAATCAGCGAAATGCGAAGATTTCTATAGATCGTCTGAAGTCTGCCTATATTTTCAATTATGTAACTCCATCCACCGAAACTGCACAAGATAGGTGAAACCGACGATCATGTTCCAGAAGATGTTACACCACAAGATGTTTCACCAACTGTAGAGAATAACGACACTCCCGATGATGATATTTCAGTACAAAACCCTCGCTCCACTTCATCTGGACGTCATGTTAGAATTCCTCTTAAATACCGTTAACCCTTAACTAGGAGGAGGGTATTGTGGTGATACCCAACACTAATAAATACCTGTTTATACAACTGTTCTTTTTATACAATATTTAGTACAATATTTCCTACTATGTAATATCTTTTACTTTTGCTAATTTTTCCGACTTAACCGGTCGTTCGTTTAACTTTGTGAAAAAGTTTCTTTCTTTTTATTATTAAACTAGCTAAACCCGGTGTGCTTTGCTACCCCCCCCCCCTCGTCATAAAATAAAACGTATTTATATATTTACAAACATTTATTTATTTAATTTTAATGTATTTATTGCAATGCTTTAGGTGAGTCCATGCCCCTTTGTCCACTTACATAATCAAGAATTTATTATTTCGTAAGAATATCCTGTTGTGAAAATTTAATGACGATCGGTCAAGTAGTTAAGACTATATTACGATGTTTAATTTTCCTAAAAAGGGGCGTGGTCCCACTCACTTTTCTCCTGGTACGTATTCCTAATTATGCCAATACCATATGTACCAAATATCACCGACGTACGTCAAAAAATGCCCAAAATATGGCGGGTTAAATTTGTGGGTTATATGGGCGGTGCCACCCCCGTTTGTACAACCATAACTTCATATAGCCTATTATTCCTTCCAGAGTCACAGTAACATGCTGTAAAAATTTCAGGCAGATTGGTCCAAGGGTTTGGCCTCCTATTAAGCACAAACATACAGACACACATTCATTTATATATATATAGATAGATAGATTAAAAGCAATATAATTTAAGGTGAAATGGGGCGAAAAATGGGGATTTGGTAATAAAAAAATGTATGTAGTTAAAAAGTATATAAAACTTTAGGTAAATACATATTACAAAAAAAGTATTTTGTATAGCAAACATTGTTAGTGTTATACGAAAGTATCTGAATTAAAAAAGGGGGCGATGAAGTAGGCGTGGTTCATAGTTATATGGCGACGTTAACAGTATTAAGAGCAATATACTACCAAATAAAAAAAATACGTTGGAATGAACAAATTTGTATAGAGAACAAAAAGTATAAAACTTTCAAAAATTTGGCGTGAAAAGGGGCGTGAAAGGGGCGTGGCTTAAGAAATCTTTATTTTTACCTCGCCTGGAGTATATAATGTGTATACAATTTGAAGTAAATCTGTTAAAAACTATATGGGAGCAATTACATAATTTTTAAAAAGTGGGCGTAAAAATGGGCGTGACCAAAAAAAAGTACCCTATTAATCATACCAGAGTCCCAGTTAAATGCTGTGAAAATTTCAAAAATATCGGTCCAAAGGTTTGGTCTTCAATTACAATATTTAAAAAAAGTGGGCGTAAAAGTGGGCGTGGTAAAAAAAAGTACCCTATTATTTCTTCCAGAGTCACAGTAACATGCTGTGAAAATTTCATCAAAATCGGCTCAGCCGTTTTGGAGTCTATACGTTACATACATACATACTTACATACATACATACATTGAATTTTATATATATAGATAAATAAATTTTAAATTAAATAAATTCATCTTTCAATTCGAACACCCCACAATTTTATCTGATTCATTTTTTTCTAAGCTTGTTGATGGTTTAGGTCTTAATGAAATATGCTGTTCGTTCCTTCTATAAAATGCACCCTCATTATCCCTAACGAGAAACGTTCTTGACTCCTCGCAGCCTTCCACTACTTCACCTTGAAACCAAAATGAATGATTATTTTTTCTATACATTCCTCCATCTCCTGGTTTAATGATTTTTCCATTAGTTGTTTTGTTGTAATGATTAGCTGATTTCATTGTTTTGTTTTTAAATTTTTTTTTCATACTCTTCATGATGGCAATTTTGTTCTTAAATGTCTTGACATTAATAGCTCTGCTGGACTTGGCATGTTAGCCTTTGGAGTTGTCCTATAGTGCAGAAGAGCTATATAGGGATCGGTTCCACTTTCTTGACATTTATGTGACATTTTCTTTACCGTTTGAATTCATCTTTCGGCAAGGCCATTGGATCTTGGTAAGTATGGGCTTGAGGTCTTGTGGTCAATGCCCCACTCACTACAAAAGTTTTTAAATTCTTTCGAATTATACGGAGGTCCATTATCGGAAATAAAAATTTGAGGTATTCCGTGACGAGCGAAAATAGATTTGAGCTTGACTATGACATTTGCACTTGAATACCCATTGGTTAAAATATCAATTTCAAAATATTTTGTATAGTAATCAAAAAAAAAAAAATATCGCAACCGAGTTTAAATCACGGAATGTTGTAGATTTCGTGTGGAATCATTTCGATCTTAGCATTTGCGTTACGATACTTTAGACAAATTTCACAACTATAATCTACGTTCAAAATATCATTATATATGTTGGGCCAATATATAGTTTTACGAGCTAAACTTTGACACCTCTGAATGCCCATATGACCTTCATGTAATGCATCAAGCATTTTACGACGTAAAACCTGGGGAATTAAAATTTGATTTCCCTTAAGAATCAAGTCATCCAAAATTGTCAGTTCATCTTTAATTTTAAAATAGGGTACAACCTCTTTATCAACCATTTTTTGACTCTTAGGCCACCCATTTTCTATATACTGTCTTATCTTCTGACACGTTCTATCAAGTTCAATTTGTCGTTTTATATCATTAACATTGGAAAATGGAATTTCCATAAAAGTTTTAAAAAAATTACAATGTAATGAAACCTCATTATCAAATTCTACTAATACTTTCTCTTTCAAAGGACATCTTGATAACGTGTCAGCGATATACAAATATTTTCCGGGTTTGTATACCACACTTAAATTATACGACTGTAAGCGTAACATAAAACGTTGTAACCGTGCAGGTATTTTGTACGGGGGTTTATCAAATAATGTTACTAATGGTTTGTGATCGGTTTCAACGTTTACACGAGTACCATAAGTGTACTGGTGAAACCTCACACAACCAACAAGTATCGCGAACAGCTCTTTCTCGATTTGAGCATAATTTGTTTGAGCATTTGTCAAAGACGCTGAGGCATAAGCAATTGGATTTTTCCCATGTAATATCGCAGCCCCCACTGCATACTTGGATGCATCGACTATTAAAGTCAATTGCTTATTGGGATCGAAATACGTTAATACTGGTGTTTTGGTGATTTCCAGTTTTAGATTATCGAATTCCTTTTGAATTGTATCATTCCAATGCCACGAGATATCTTTTCTCAAAAGATCTCGTAAATGTTTATTTTTTAGAGACAAGTTATCATTAAAACCACCTAGGTAATTAACCATGCCTAAAAACCGTTGCAACTCTGTGACATTATTTGGAATTGGCATTTCCAAAATTGCATTTATTTTTTTAGATTTCGCTTTATTAAATTTTAATCCCACTTGCCTTGCTCTTGTAGCATATAACGTGTTAAAGTTTTAAATTTTTAGAAGCAGTATCAAGCGAGTAGCATGCAATTTTCTAGCCTTATTGCTCGTCGGAGGGGAGGTTCATTGCTTGTCGCTTCGTATATTTTGCTACTATAAAATTTTACATTTTTGCATGCTATTAAGATTAGAAAAGTTCAAGGAAATGAAATAAAACGAAATATATGTATTAGTAACTTTCTAAAGTGTTAATAGAATCTATGATGTTCTTCATGATTCAGTTGCCCACCCTACCATGATTACAAAAAAAAAAAAAAATACCAAAAATTAAACTCTTTTGTAATCCCATTACACCTACAGCAAAAATTTACCAAAAGTTTCAAATCAAACAGTTAATTATTTAAATTTAGCAACCAATCATTTTTTTCTGTTTATTTCAAAAGATATCTAAATTAAACATTTTTCTTTTGTTTCAAAAAAATCTTTGTATACAAAAAGCCTTAGATTTAACATAAAACTTAAATTTAACATAAATAAAAGAAAATCTTAACAACAAAAAAAGCTACCTTAGCTTATGATTTTATATAGTCATTAACCTCCAGACAGGGTAGCAAAATTTCTTTCTCACTAAAAATTTAGGTACCATATTAAAATTACATAATAGTTTTATTAAAATCCACAGTAGTATATTTTAAACAATATTTAGGTTAATTCAACATTTAATACTCGGATTTTAACACTTATTATTATTAAATTTTTTAAAATAGAAACATATTAATTTTAATATGGTCACTTCAATTAACAAAACAAAAAAACTTTAAGTACAAAATAAGAAAAAAATACAAAAATTTGTCCAGAGAACGAAAGTAAAACAAGTAAATAATAAAAGAGAGACTTACATATTACATTGTTGTTCCCACGTCGAAAGATCTTTCGATGAGTACAGCATGACAGCGTTGTCAGTTTAGGGGATTTATCCCCAATTTTGTTTCGTGATTTGGGATAAAAATTTCATCTTGGGGATCCAGGGATTTGTTGGGGATGACAACACAATTTTAGGGGATTTTTGGAGATTTTTTTTATAACTGATGGTAACAAGAATGATTTTTGAGCTAAAAAATGTGCATTTGACATGTCTAAAAATGTGTGTTATTATTTATAGTGGATGGTTTCTTTCCCATGGTTTGGCATAGAAGCACTTCTCAGAATAAACACATACTTTAAAAATAATGAAATGCAAAGCTTTTAAATACAAGCAATATTTATAATAACATTTCTAAAGCTGATGATTCAGAAGATTTTGATTCTGAAGTTTTTGAAATGCTACACTCTGGTAAATAATTTTTTATCTACATATATATTCAGCCCAATCATGAATAAAAATTCCGCGGAAGTTTTTTCCCCTTTTCTCATGTTTCCTATTTAAATTCAATGTTAAAAAACTCCCCCGGAATTTTTATTCATGCAGCACTGCAGCATGATGTTATTTAGGTGGTTGGTATTCTCTTTTTTTTTTCTTTTTGTTTTTTAAGAGAGAGATATTAATTTATAAGCAGCGTTGCCATTTTGGTTACTTTTAACCAAAATTGGTTACTTTTTTTTCCAATGTGTACTTGTGTACTTTTTTTCCGTTTTGGTTACTTTTTTTTAACATAAAAGTAACCATTTTTTACATTGCTTTTACTTTGACTTAATTTACACCACAATTTAAAAGTTTTTTAAAAATAAAACACTAAACACAGGATTACAAAAAAATACATGCCTGTCTCCAAACATAACAAACACAATCATTGTATTGTTGAACGAGTAAAAGGTTCTTCACAAAAACCATCTAAAAACATGCTACAAAATGCATTTTCATATTGATTTGACATCGGAACAAGTTAATTTTTCTTTTGTTTTAGAAATGAACGAACCTTAATCAACATTCATAAATTATGTTTTTACCAGAAAACAAAAAAAAAAAAAGCTTTTTACAAATTAGCGTGCTATTTATTTTTTAATAAAGTGTTTTCTAAATAGTTAAGATTGGGTTTCTTTCGTAAAAAATGGATAAGTATGTACTTCGAATTAAAAAATAATAATATTGGTTTTAAGCACAATTTTTATTTTTGTTAGATTTTTATTTAAAAAGGCTGCTCAAAGTAAAACTAATAATGTCGAGTTATCTTCTGGAAGTGATGATGAGAATATGTATATTTTCATTCAATTTCAATAACTTTTTTAAATAATATTTTGTTGTTTAGTGACATTAATAACAGCCCGAAAAGAAAATTCCGTGTATTGTGGTTGGATGAGTTTCCGTGGCTAAGAAAAAAAAATGGATGTTGTTTCTGCGCTGCCTGTGTAAAAAAATTGCAAATCACGTAAGTTATTTACGAAAGCACACTAAAAAGTGTTCATAAGCAAAATGTGGAAAATAAAAATAACATTTGCAAGTCCTCAAAAAGAAACTCTTAATAAGCAAGTACACCAAACAGAGCTAACATTAGAAATGTTTCTTATTTCCCACAATTTGCCTTTTTTTTAATGGACATCTACCAGGCTTATTAGAGAAGCGCTGTCCCGACTGTCAAATTGCGAAACACATTAAATGTGGCAGGTAAAGCAACTTAATTAACAGAAATGTTAGGAAGCAAATCTAAAGCAAATTTAATTTCCAAACTAAAAACGACAAAGTTTTCGTTAATAGTAGACGAAACAACAGACGTATCCACAAAGAAATCACTAGTTCTAGTCGTTCGCTATATGGATAAATCATCTAAGAACATTCAAGACAGATTTTTAGCCTCATCTACTTAAACTTTATCTACTAGTGTTTGGTAACAAATGTAATAAAATTAATTACATTTGGGTTTTATTAATATTGTTATTGCTGAATTAGTTTTTTCTTTCAATTGTACCTAATTATAAGACTGAACTACAAACTGAAATGCAATGGTTAATTTATATTTTACATATATATTTTTTAGCTGAAATAAAATAAAATTTTAAATATATAAAAATTTTGGTTACTTTTTTTTGCTTTTGGTTACTTTTTTTTACATTTTGGTTACAAAATTTTTTTTGGTCGTGGCAACGCTGTTTATAAGCTGTTTTCACGTTCTCTGTAAATTTTGTTATTAATAACATACACTACAACAATCAATTTTTTCTTACAATAACCGACGCACATAGAGGTATTTCAACGATCTGGGCGGCCAAAATTATTTTTGTGCTTAAATCAGGGGCTTCCAAAAATTTTTTGTTTATGTATTAGTGAGTACGAGAGAGTAATAAAATTGAGAGAATGTATTTATTTAAAGCCGCAAAAAAATGTTAGTAATATACATATTTTATAATTTGCTATGTATGTTACCAAAAGCATTTTTGATCGCACAATATTTTTTGAGTGTCATCATCTGTTAACCTGAAAAAAATAACATAGCATCCGCTTGACATGTGCACTTGTCGAAGTCACATCGACGACTGAATTGAAGAGCATAAAAATATGTCTTGGTAGTGGTAGGCTCAATTGAGCTATGAAATGGAAACCCCTGGCTTAAATCATTGATGCCCAGTAGTGACTGATATCAGCAAATTGAGCTCACACGCAGGGCTGCCAGATGAATTTCGGAAAAAATCGTCAAAATCCCGATAAAAAAGAAAAAAATCGTCATTTTGAATTTTAAAAATCGGGAAAATAAAAAGTCAGTATTTTTAGTATCATTTTAAAATTTTTATTTAAACGAAAACATAAAAATTCAAGTTTATATAGTCTCTTGTACAATACATATCAAAATACATAAATTTTAACGTTTTAAATAAGAAATCTCAAAAAATATAATGTTAAACACAACTTGTATAATATTTTTATATTTCTTAGTCCACTTTCACACTCTACAATTGTGAATCGTCAAGGCAAGAATTTTTGGATGAGAATAAATAAATATCTGAATTTAGCATATTTTATTAATTCAGAGTAAATTACAAATATAGAATCCAATTCATCCATCATATACATTTACTTATTTTCAAAAAATTCCGTATTTTTGTTATTTAAATTTATTTGGCTGAATATTCTTTCGACGTTTTGTTGAAATACGAGAAGTTTTTGTAGAATTTCCCTGTTGAAATTCAGAAATTGTTTCCTCTAAAAATTTTAGTTGGTGGAATTCAGCATTTAAAATTGCTTTTTGTGTTTACAGATAAATAAATAATTTCTGCTATCCTAACTCAATATTATTTGGAATTATTATACTTACACTTAATAATTGTTCATAATTAAGAAATCATTACTATCATTTAGTTTTGATTTTGAAATACTCGTATGTCATATTCTTCTTAATATTTATGATATTAATTGTGAAAAATAGTTGTTGTCTCCAAAAAACAAAGAAATGATAGAAAATTTTAATAATTCAGAAAATCGTCATTTTCAATGAAAAAATCGTCAAATCGTCACTTTGCTATTTTTGTAACAAAAAATCGTCAAAATGACGATAAATCGTCAAATCTGGCAGCTATGCTCACACGTATACTTACGCTCTTTTGTTTAATCGTCAATCAACCAATAGGAAAACAGCATGTTGAGTGGGAGAGACAAAATACACTTGCAGAACTGCTGTGTCTTATCCATGATTCAAGATAAAAGAAAACGAATGCCTATTACTAAAATATTTACCTATTACTAAAATATTTTTGGAACAAACAATGGAAATCAAAAAGGAAAATATTGCGATATATTAATGATGTCACCCGAGAAGTATTTTATGTTACAAAATGCTTTTGATGACATGCAATGTCTTATTTGTCATAAGACATTTAAAAAAAACATTTTGAAGAAAAACAATTTAAAATTTATAAAAAAAATTTTATTAAAAAGTTGAAGGAATAGGTAATTAATTCATTAATTTTACTATTTCCCTTATGTTAAACAAAGAAACAGAAAAAAAATGACAACACCCGCCACACATGTGCTTTCGTCGCAATCTCGCTGACGACTAAATAAAATGATTAGCAAATTGTTTTCTTCCAGTGTTATTTTGTCACTCTCACCAATACTACTACATTGGGCATCACTGGCTTAAATGTACATATCTTGTCGAGTACAACAAGACTGTGTCGTTGAAATTTGCGAAACCCTCTAAAATCTTGAGTTACGGGTAAAAAACCGGGTTTTCTGCCCTTCTGCACATATAAGCTAGTAACTTTGTTGAATATCAACCGATTTATAATTTCTCAGTGGATTTAGAAAGAAGAAACTAAGCCATTTCGAAGATATGAAAATGATACTTAAGTAATATTGAGACATCTGTGTGTATTCCTCCAGCAGACTAAGTTTTGCAAAAAAAAATGGGTATTTTTCAAGTTTGGAGATGTTTTTACACATTTTTTCATTTCGGAACCGTATAATTTAAGACTGTAATATAAAAGTATGTTTATTTATGAGTAAAATGCAACTTTGATTTAAAACATCCATTAAAAATTGACTGAGTTAATGAACTTTTAATAAAACCAAAATGTTGGAATAAATACGTACTCAAAAGTAATGAATAAAAAAAAGAAATGGTATGTAAATTATGAGAATATTATGAACATGTTTTATTGAAAACAAAATAACAAAAACAACATAAAAGATTAACAAAACATTTAATTGAATATTGCATCGCTCTCTGAAGAATAATCATTTGTATATGGCTCGTCAGATATAAACATTGATATTGATTCTGGCAAGAACGGGTTAGTATTTCTATTCTTTATTGCTCTCATACAGCTTAACAAAGGGTCCGAACTAAGTGCTTATCCGGGACTATCCGGGAAAAATTTTTTGCTACTTCAATAAAGGAAAGATTGAATAATGCTAAACAAAAAAAATTATTGCTTGATCTACCTTGATACATATCAAAAAGCATCTTGAAAAAGAAATTCAACAAAAATTTACTACAAAAATAACCTTACTTTCAATCAATAAAAAAATCAGCATTGATATGACTAATTATATGTTGTAAAATGATTTTTCATAAGTCCATTATCTGAAGTACTAGGATCCATAATTTTTTCCTTGTGCGATTAACTTGTTTTGCTAATATTTACGATGAAAACCGGTTGTTTTGTAAGGGAACCCAGTTCTATTATGAGAACTCTGTGAAACACTCAACTTTCGACTGCTCGTACGTGCGCGTGATGCGCGGAAAAAAAATTTTGGTTGTTGTCTCATGTTCTTTGGAATGTCTTTTAACGCAGTGACTATTTTTTTTCAATATTATTCCTACTTTGACTTTTGGGGTTTTGGCCGCCCAGATCGAGCAAATACCTCTATGTGCGACGGCAAGTAATTAAATTATAAATTTTTTTATGATACATTTAACACTATAAACTTAGCTTTTTCTTGTTTTTAATTTAATGATTAACTTATTTAATTTAATTTTTTTTCTTTTTAAATAACCTCTAAACTTAATTTCTTCTTTAAAAATTAAAAATTATATATTTAATTTCCTTAATTTTTTTTTTCCTTTTTTTTAACATTTCATTTTAACATTAATTATACCAAAACACAAAATTTTGCCTTTTCTTTATTTTTGATTTCAGTAAATTTTCTTGTTTCTTTTAACTTTTATGTGGAACTGTTTTGTTAGGTTTTATTCTTTTGTTTTTGTATTTAAATAACTCATTTTGTTGTCTTTTTCTGTGTATAATTAAAATTTGGTATGTTTTCTTCGTTTGTTTGATTTTTTTGTTTAAATAACTTATTTTGTTTCTTACTTGTATTTTGTTTAATTTTACTTGTTTATTTTTTAACTTTAATTATTTTGTTATTTTAATTTAAGTATGTATTTAAAATGGTTAAGCTTCACTTTTTAATTTTTTTCGCACAACACTCTCCACCTACATCGCTGAACTGAATTCCTTCTCATTTTCACATAAATAAATCATCTGCATTAGGTAGTTTGGGACAGAGAAATACACAGTAGATGAACAATAATTATATGTATTTATAATTGGGTGCCAATCATTAAATTGGCACCTTTTCTATTAAACAATCAAACGATACAGCCAGCCAAAGGGAAAAAAGGGATGCTCTCAGTATATAAATTTTGTCTAAAAAAATGACTGTTAGAAACTAATGAAAACCTTATTTTGCTATGAACATCTCACCTTTTAATGTGGTTTTCATTAGATTTTAAAATAAATTCTATTCGACCAAGTTGTGGGTTATCAAAAAAAACTTTGTCTTCGCTTGGGAATCTAATAGAAAATAAAATGTAAAAAATTGGTTTTTATTTAAAAAAAAAGATTATTGTTCCTTGAAAGGCCTAAAAACACTATTATATCTAACGATTTCAAAGATTATACTTACTATTTTCCTCTATAGAAACAATTAGAACCTCTTTGAACACTAATTATGGTAATTATTACTTCTTGAGTTTTAATACAAGTGCACAGTATGCGATCCCCAATAACAATGGCAGAGTTTTATCTCTGGAGCCCTAAATAAAACCTAGTTGGCGACCGTAATCTAGCGGTATGGAATTAAATAACACCTTTATTCCAAAAATTAAATCCTAATTTCAATAAACAAATAAAAATGTAAACGTCAACTCGATGATAGGAGAATGTTGTGTTTATACCATTTACCATTAGATGGCGCTGTTGCTCTAATTAAACATTTCTGTTAACATTATTAACATTATTTCAGGAGCGGCATTTATTCCAAAAGGTAAACGGAGAAATCTATATCTCCCGAAAGGAGTATTGAAAGTGCATAGTTTAGAGGATTTTTCATTAAGTGGTATCATCCAGAACCCACTGTTTGCATCTAATGCGCTAAAAACGCGTGAACCACTCAACTTTGCTTTACAATCATCTATGTTGGGGAACTGGAAATGGGGTCTTAAAATAGCTTTGTTTAGGTTTCTAGGATCTAGACAAAGTCTAATTTTACCATCCGGTTTGGACACTAAAACGATTGAACTAACCCATTCCGTTGGTTCCTCAACATATTGGATGACATTTAGACTTACCATTCTATCTAATTCTATTTTTAGTTTTTCATGTAATGCAAATGGAATTCTTCTTGGAGCATCTACAACCGGCCTAACATCAGGTTTAAGCATCAAGTTGCACTTGCTTTGAATTAAACCCAAACCTTCAAAAATGTCTGAGTTTTCTTTAACCACACTGTTAGATGATAATATCTTTACAGTTTTTACCAAACACATTTTCCTTGCTAAATCAAGGCCTATGATATTTCTACAATGTAAGTTTACGACATAAAATTGATCAATGTATTTTTTACAATCATATAAAAAAGTAGTTTCAACTTTACCCTTAATCGGCAATAAAGACGTGCAACAGTATACCCAAAAGTATTTGCAAAACAAATATACCATATACATATCTGTTGAAATGGATATGAAAAAACAAAAAGGAATACACAATATTGTATTTGGTTTTTTTTTGTAAAACACATTACTCATACCAACAATAACAGTTGAATTTTGATTTTGTACCAGTATATATTTGTATTTCTTTTTTATTCTCAAATAACTGTTATACTAAATTATTTGCAAAATATTTGTTGTACGAGAGATATTTTTGAGGTAAAATAACATAATGTAAGAAATATTAATGTGCATCGTTGAAAATATTTAAAAGAAATAATGTAAAAAAACGGAGTTTGTTTTTCATATTTATAGTATGTACGTGTGAGTAAGTCGTGTTTTGACCTACATATGTATACATATTTAAATTTGTGTAAAATTGAAAAAAAACTTTTTGGAAAAATGAACAATCAACATATAAAAGAAAAAAATTTATCTAATTATTATAAAATTAGTGAAAACAAGTAAGAGTGCTATATTCGGCTGTGCCGAATTTTAAATACCCTCCACCTAACCGTAATAAGAAATACAAAAACTACATTAGTTATAGGACTAGCATATCCTTATTCTGTGTTTTCTTTTCAGCCTTAGTGAAAATTTTATTAGTATTAGTATTTTGTTTGAAAGACAATTTTACGACCAACATAATTTATGTTAAATATTTTGAAATTTTATCTAATTTTCACCATTTTTAATTGATTTAATTACCAATTCTTACCATAATTTACAGAGTTTGTCTGATGTTCATAATAATCTTGAGTGTAACTTAACAAACAGAGTATAAACAAGTAAGAGTGCTATATTCGGCTGTGCCGAATCTTAAATACTCTTCACCTAAGCGTAATAAGAAATACAGAAACTACACTAGACTTGAATATCCTAATTCTGTGTTTTCTATTCAGTCTTAGTGCAAATTTTATTAGTATTTTATATATTGTTTGAAAGACAATTTTACGACCAACATAATTTATGTTAAATATTTTAGAGATGCCAGCAAAAAAAATTTGTTGGCGGTCACGTCTATTTTCGAGGGGGCGGGCCCGTAAAGTTTAAAATATATAGGCCTATATCTCGGGAACTACTGGGTGTCTGATAATTTGTAATATCATGATTATAAAATATGGACCGAATAAGGCTTAAATCCGAAAAGAATATTTTTTGACCCGAATTTATATGTTTTTTGGAAATGGTTCTTATATGGCAGCTATGACAAATTATGGGCCGATCTTCTTAAATTTTGGAACAGTTATTTTCATGCATATGAGGATATTTCACGTCGAATTTCAACATAACGGTATATTTAAGATATATATTAGTATTAACGTGGATTTCGGTAGTGGACCTTTTGTGAGGGATATAGTCAAATATAGACCGATATTTTCAAAATCCAGCAGTTTGATTTAGGCATGTATGTAAATGATCCGTGTAAAATTTTGGATTGGTACCCTTATTTATAAGAGATTTATGAGTATTAAAGTGATTTTCGGAAGAGGGCTTTATATGGGGGATATGGTCAAATATGGACCGAAATTCACAAAATTTTGTGCGATGATTTTTGTCAAATTTTAGCCGTTTAACATTATTTATATCTGTTTTATGCGTATTTAAGTGAATTTCGGAAGTGGACTTTATATGGGGTCTATGGTCAAATATGGACCGAACTAAAAAAAATTTCGTTTTGCGATTTCTTTTTGCACAAAACTCATTTTTGCTGAATTTTGTCTTGATATTCCAATTTTATAGGCATTAATTTATCATTAAGCCATATTTCGGGAATATATATATTTGTATGGGGGCTATGAGAAATCATGGACCGATTCTTACTATTTTCCGTACACTTTCCTCTTTTATGATAAAAACAACGTATACAAAATTTCATGGTATTATCTGCAATATATTTCAAAATATTGCAACAAAATGGACGAAAAATATCAAATTTTTATGGAGGTGGTCTCACATATTGGTTCATAACTCTGGTTGACCTAAACCGATTTTGCTGATTTTAAATAGCAAACTTCTCGAAAGCACTTCTGACAGAATTATTGAAGGTTTGGATCCCGAATATATCTTAGGACTTCAAAAAACTGATTTCAACATCCAGACAGACAGACAGACTTGCATGGCTTAATCGACTTCGCTATCTATAAGGATCCAGAATATATATACTTTATAGGGTCGGAAAATTATATTTTTTTTTTTTTTTTATACATTTAATTTATTTATTAATCTTCAGAAATGAAATGACAATAAGTTTTCGAATCTTAATACTAAAAGAAAATAATAAGTCCAGCCAGTGCTAGACAAAATATTATGATACTACAAAAAATTTATATCCACTGATCCAGTCATCTGTTTTGCGCTTGAGTTAAAGCAAGGGTATCCCTCCTTCTCAACCGAACATGGCCAGTAAATTTAAGGATGTCTCGTGCAAGTGGGTTTGGATGGTGTTCAAGTTTGCTGACATATTTTGAGGCGTGTTTTGTAAATTCGACTTTCACCAAAGGAATGCCTAGATCTTTGTGGATTCGAGAATTTTTAACATTACATGGAGCTGCAGTAATTATACGTAGAATTTTATATTGACCCCTTTGAATTTTTTCAATATTTGATGCTGAGGCCGTACCCCATAATTGTATACCATAACACCAGATTGGATTTAGAATTGCATTGTACAACAAAAGTTTGCAATCCAACTATAATGTAGA
This sequence comes from Bellardia pandia, assembly GCA_916048285.2. Taxonomy (NCBI): domain Eukaryota; kingdom Metazoa; phylum Arthropoda; class Insecta; order Diptera; family Calliphoridae; genus Bellardia; species Bellardia pandia. The sequence goes on from OU696533.1 coordinate 71,300,978, forward strand.
ATTTTTGCCGATTTGCCAATTAAGTTGTACTGCTTTTAATCTCATCTGAGTAAGTTTTGCGTCGATATGAGACTTCCAAGTTAAACGACGATCGAGGTGGATTCCGAGGTATTTGACTTCATTGTGTTGCGGGATAATTTGATTATTTATTCTGATGAACGAGCATGTATCTTTTCGCAATGTGAAAGTTATATGAATACATTTCTGTTCGTTAACCCTGATTTTCCAAAGCTCAAGCCAATTCTCTAGTTTATAAACATATTTCTGCAAGTTCTGTGATGCTATTTGATGGACCTTATGAACGCTAATAAAGGCTGTATCGTCTGCAAAAGTTGAAGTATGTATTATGGGGTCTAACGGCATATCGGATGCATAAATCAAATATAAAGTTGGACCCAGTATGCTACCCTGGGGTACTCCTGCTTCAATTGGCTGAGCGGGGCTTAAAAAATCGCCTTCTTTGATTGTAAATTTGCGACCATATAAATAACTTTTCATAAGTTTGTGGGTGTTAGCAGGCAGAGTTAATTTAATTTTATGCATTAAACCTTCATGCCAGACTTTGTCGAACGCTTGCGACACATCAATGAAAAGGGCGGAGCAGTATTTTTTCTCTTCAAACGACTGTCTTATCACATTTACCAATCTGTGTGTTTGTTCGATGGTACTGTGTTTAGCTCTGAACCCGAATTGGTGATTTGGGATACATTGAGTGTCGTTCAGAATTGGAATCAACTTAGCCAATAACAATTTTTCAAACAGTTTTGAAATTGTCGGCAGTAGACTAATTGGCCTATATGACTCTACTTTAGTGGGGTCCTTCCCTGGCTTAGGAATCATGGTAATCATAGATACCTTCCAATCTGCAGCATAGTATTCTAGGCGTAAAATAGCATTAAAAATAAATAGGATAATTCTTTTAGCTACACGAGGTAACTCCACAAGCATTTTGTTGCTGATTTTATCCATACCTGGAGCTTTTTTAAGATTCAGAGTACCAATAGCGCTTTGAACATCATTAAAGCTAAGTCTTAGAGGTACAGGAGGTCTAATAACGAGTGGAGGCAAATCAGATGCATTATTTGAGTTGTTTATAGTAAACACTTTTCTCAAATGATTAACAAATAAAGTCCCCTTCTCGGAATCATTTCTAGTCCAGTCACCAGTCGGATTTCGCAGAGGAGGGTTTCCTCTAACTGGTCTTTTTAAACCTCGTGCCGCCTTCCATAACGAATAGTCAGATTGTGGGGTACTATCAAGACCCTCCAAGTAAGATTTAAGTGAAGCCATTCTTTGGGTTTCTAAGAAATTTCTTAGTATATCTCTGCATACCCGTAGCCTAGCTTTCAGTTCAGGAGACTTATGGATTTGCCACTCTCTTCTAACTCTTCTTTTTTCTGACAGGAGATGATTGAGTTCAGCGAAATAAGTTCTGTTTGTCCCACTTCTGCACTCAACGTCATATGTGGAGGCGTGATGTACAGCTCTTCGTATGTCCTCAGTAAACTTGCCAATCGACACATCAATATCTTCGGTAGTTCTCAACACTACATTTTCCGTGCAGTGGGAACTTAAATACCTTTTTATACTTTATCCAACTTAGTCTGGTTTTAGATATGTCGCGAAATGGAGAGCCATTCCCTTCAAGGAAACGCATTGAAATAATAGAAGCAGAGTGATCTGAAGACAAGTCTAATGAAGACTCCACTTGTATCGATTCTACAGGGATATTTTTCACTACTCCGAAGTCAATAACATCGGGAATCTTCCGTCGGTCCGTCGGCCAGTAGGTGGGATGCCCGCTTGAGAGTACATCTAATCCCATTTTGGCAATGGTGTTGAAGAGTTCACGACCCACCCGGAACATAGGCTGTGGAGTCTTTTCACGGTTTCTAATATTCGCTATGCTCTTAATTTTGAAGCCTTTTTCCATTAAGCTAGTCTTTATCTCGGCAGGATCAACATCTGGGTCTATACCCTTTAGAACGACTTGGAGTCCTTTTGCGCTTTTCAGCTGGTAGGTATAGAAATCCCTACTTTCCCTCTCCAACTGGTTGGACAATTTACGAAAATCATCCTCCTTTTTCACTTGTATTTTGGTTTCGCTGATATTTCCATGTTTAATTGATGTTACGCTAAATATATTTGCACCTATTACCGAAGCAATTCCTTGTACCAATTTACTGGAAGTGGGCTCTCTCAGATAAATTGGTGGGGGCTTAAACGTCTTCTTAGGAAGTTCTGGCTCATCCGTCTGGAGGAGAGCAAACCTATTTTGATCATTACTCACAGTCTTAGAAGCTTTTGCATTTGATGACACTTGAGCAGACTTCGGGCTCCTCTGTCGCTTGAGAACGGTGATGTACTTATCAATACCTACTTGTTTTTTGGGTTTACTGAAATCACTATATTGGGCGAACAGGAACGACGCCGTTCTACGGCTCTTGTAGTGAGAAAATTCTCCAGAGATTTTTTTATGGATTCTTCCTCAGAGAGCCATTTAGTTTTTCTCGACGAGCTAAGCTCTTTCTCAGAATTACATCTGAGAGGAACACTCATACAGTTTTTATACGATTTTTAATGTTTTTTTTTTTTTATATATTTTAACCTAATACGAGTTATTTTTTTCACTTTTTTGTTTAATTTCAACCTATTACAATTTTTCACCTATTACGATTTTTTCACCGAAAATTCAGCCGCACTAAAATTAACACGCCCGAACAGTTCGATGAGACGAGAGAAAATTATATTGTGGAAATTTCACACGGAATGACAAACTTATATATACCCTTCTCATGAAGGTGAAGGGTATAAAAATGCACACTTATTTTACAAAAAGAATTATTTTTTTGCTTATCATGTTATAACAATTTGCCCGAGTATCACAAATAACATGTTATTAACATCAGTATTTGTTCATATCTGTTTTATGAAAACAAATAAAAGTAAATATGTTACTCTCATTCTCTTTTTAGTTTTTAGTAGTTTGTACAATAACAATACTTACCAATACCCTGCAAATAATATTGGACTACGTGATCCCTTTTAGATGATATGGACTACTCACAACATGGTCCAATGTAATGCAGTCATGGACCATGTCATAGTTAAACAAGAGTTTGTAGTTAAACGACATGGTTTCGTGTTAACACGATTGAATATTAAGTTGTTGTTGTTGTTTAAAACTAACCCTCGTGAGTACTCCATGGAGTAGTTTTGGGACTACTCCAATGGGTTATATGGTCCAGTCCTAGGACATCGCAATGTTAAATGGACCACCTTTTTTTCATATATTTGGAGTAGTTTTGGAGTACTCCTACTCCTCTTTGGACTAGTAGCATGTATGGACTAGTCGCGTTATTTGCAGGGTACCAGAAACAAGAAAATATTTACCAATACATACCAGAAGTAGCAAACTAAGAGAAACTGGTACTAACAGATAGAACTGTGCACCAGCGTTGCCGTTTTTGGTTATTTCTAACCACAATTGGTTATTTTTTTTCTCAATGTGTACATGTGTAGATTTTTTCTGTTTTGGTTATTTTTTTTACTGAAAATATTTCGATTTTAAGACAATTAGTAATATATTGCAAGCAAAAGAATTGTGCAAAAATCAACAAAATGCCCATTTTGTTTGGTCTGCCAAAGACAAATTTTAAAACTCAAGCTGTGAAATTTTAAGTAAAAGTGATCTCCATATTTATTGTAATATAATTACATGTTTTTTAGTATTTAAGAGAGTAACTTTCTAGTTCCTTATTTTATTGGCAATGAAAAATTTTTTGTTTTTATTATATACTTTTTATTTTTGTTTAAGACATTAAAAATTAATAATTAAACTTGCAAAACTTAATGTAAAGTATTGGAATTTTAAATTTCACAAATTGTAGCATTAGCTTATGTTTCTTTGCATTACTTTTTGCAAAATATGACGCTTAGTTTTTTAAAAAAATTATTTTGTAGTATTAGGAGTTGTGTTGTATAATACGTTGTTTTATGTTTTTTTTTTGTTACCTTAAAGTACAAATTATAGTTAAAATTACAAAAAATAAATAAATAAAATTTAAATTTGGTTATTTTTTTTAATTTGGTTATTTTTTTCATAAATGTTGGTTACAAAAAATTTTTTTTCGTGGCAACACTGCTGTGCACGTGTTTAATCGGCAACCTCTCACCACTAAATGTGTTGATATTTGTTCTTGTTGCTATCACACGACCAGCTAAACCCAAACATTCGGCAAGTTCTTGTGATAATATGTTGGCATCTGCACCTGTGTCGACTTGAAACTCCACTTTTCTGTTATTTATCAGTACGTTTATGTTCCAACCGTTGTTTGGTGTTGTATTTTGTTGAACATCAACTAACGTACAAACCATATTTTGTTGTTGTTGTTGACTACTATCATCTTTACATTCTATTTGTTGTTGACCAACATAATCACAATTTACTTGTTGTTGAACCCAATTATTTTCATTATGTTGCTGACCATATTTACGGAGATACTGTTGTTGTTGTTGTTGATTTTTAGACTTTATTTGTTGTTGTTCATTAGAAGACTTCAATTGTTGTTGTTGTTCTCCATTAGCCGACTTTAGTTGTTGTTGTTGACAAAAAGACAACGTTCCAATAAATAGTTCATCAGCTTCTTCAACACCAATTGTGTTAGACAAATTTTTTATAAGCTTTTTTGTACCATGTTGTTGTTGCTGCTTTTGACGACCATAACCTTTAAAATTATCAGCACCTAGCTGTTTTTTCACATAGCACATTTTAGCATAATGTCCCTTTTTATTACAGTTGTGACACATGGCATTTTCCGCCGGACATTTGCTTTTGTGCACCTGTCCACACTTACTGCACGACTTTGTTGTTGATTGACGCTGAGTAGAATATTTACCTTTTTGTAGAATATTCAACCCAAGACCTTCCATTTGATTAGCGTTTTCTCGTGCCGCAGCAATGCTTTTAGCAATTATAATTGCTTTGTCCAATTTGATTTCGCCTTCGCTCAAAAGCTTTTCTTTGATGTGTTGGTATTCTAATGAAATACCACAAATGAATATATCTTTAACAAGGTCTTCCCTTAAATCGCCAAAATCGCATGTTTGACTTAAATTTTTCAAAACCATTATATATTCGTCAATGCTTTCCCCACCAATTTTGATTTCTTGTGAAAAAAAATATGGCGCTCCATTGCAGTATTTGCTTTTGGTATAAAATATTTGTTGAATAGTTTGACCAAGTCATCGCAATTTACCTCCTCAGCGTCCACATCGAAAGACTGGAAAATATGATACGCTTCCGGACCCATGTGGTGGATAAGTAGGGCCACTTTCCTCTTATCCGACTCTTCGTTTAAGTTCGAAGCCGTCACAAATTTTTGAATTTTGCAACCCAATTTCGCCATTCGACGGCCATATTGGATGCCCTTAAATTAATTTTTGCAACTGAGCCAATTTTCTCTACTCTTGTTGCCATTTTGACCCTTTTTTCAACTTATTTAAAAATTAAATTAATAAACAATATTATTTCACTTATTTAAAAATTTAATTTTTTTAGAGACCTCACATCTGACACCATGCTAGATTTAGATAAGAGTGAGTTGATTTTATTTAATTCATATCTATAATACTATGTTTCCACGACGACTTGAATCACCTGCTTCGCCTTCTGAATCATGTTTATGAATCATGCTGTTTACATGACCAAAAACTTGATTCGATTTGACAGTTGTCTTTAATAAACAAACAGAATAAAAAAAAACAGAATTTACAATTTGTGGAAAATAATTTTTTTTAATGGACAAACAAAAGTGTGGAAGAGTGGAAATTAGTTAGTTTATTTGAAAAAAAAAACATACATTCGTACGTATTTACTTTCTTTACTTCCAGCAACAAGAAAATAATTTGCTTTGTTTACAATAATATAAAATTTTTACAGCTAGTGCAGATAAACTTGCGATAAAAATTAGAGAAGAGTGCAAATAGATTCAATATGAATCTACTTGATTCGCTCTTAAAATTTTGTATGGTGAAGCAAGTTGTTTCGCACATGATTGGGGTGTGAAGCATGAATAGAGAGCGAAGCATGTACCGTGGAAACATAGTATAACAATGTTGTAATACTTATGACTATCTATAACTACGTTATGTATATTGGGTGTTTCATATATTATTAATAATGTAATACATTGTTTACATTTAGTAATGTATATAAATACACAACATATAAATACATACATATGTCTTTCTATTTAGTCTGTTTGAGTGTTTTGATATGGTTCTAATGTCGAAAGTGGGACAAATGTGTGTGTCGTACTTATTCTACAATATTCAAATTACTAAAAATTCTACTAAAAACTGTAGTAAAATTATTTATTCACCAAAATAGTTAATACCTTAATCCCAATATGATATATAATTTTTACTTTATAAGCAATTTACGTATTTATCTTAAATTTAATTTAAAAACTGTTACGTAACTCATAGCCTGTTCCACTTCCACACCGGCCTAACTACTCTCAGCGGTTTATTTTCTCTGGGGTGTGTTCTCAACCCTAATTGGAACTGAGGTCCGCACAGAATAAAAAAACTTGAACTGACACAAACAAACAAAACAAACTAATATCTCATTACGAAGGAACACTTATCTGAATAGGGAGTAGGATGTTGCCTCCAATCGCCCTTGTCATCCCAACCTTGGCCGCAATATATCCTCATGGAAAATTCCTATTGTTTACGGACCCCTATATCCGTCTTCCACGCCCTATCTGTTGTCAACAATCCCCTAAATTACCAACAAATTACACAAACATTTTTATTATATTAAAAGTAACAAAAATGTATTATTTATTAAAACATATTGGTGCACTAACATAAACATTATAATTATTATTTCTCCATATTTTAATAAATCTTATTTTAAACTATAATATTTTAATTTGATAAACCTGTCCAGCCGTTATTAATAGTTTCTTTTTTTTTCTTTTCAATATAAATATTTTTGGTTTTTCTATTTACGAGAAAGGGCTTAATTTGAATTTTTCTTAACGCGGAACGATATTATTATCAACCCTAAAGGAGCTCCCTGAGGACGACTACTTAACATTTTCCTATCGACCGGTCAAATTTTTGCTCTCTGTTTTACAAAGATATTTATATTTGCCTTAATTATTATTTTGTTTTTCTGATTTGTATTTTCTTGTCTTATTTTCTTTTTAGGCTATTTTTTTTTTCTATTTGGCTGTAGAGGCTTTGAAAAACACTAATTACACACTCACGGATCACTTTACAATAATTTCACGAATACACTCTATAACTTAAACCTAACTTAATCTATTTTTATAATAATAAATAATTTCTGTTTTTTTTTTTTTTTTTTTTAGTATATCTCTTATTTTGTTTGTGTTGTTTTGGTACATGCAAATATTTTCACTGGATTGATGGGTTAAATTGGCTTATTTCACGTTCACTTTTTTTTTTTTTTTCAATTAAACTTTAATAATAAGGCCTACCTAGCTTCTAACTTCCCTGATTAAGGGCTAAGCGCTGATCCGTCTCAGACTACCGTGATTACTTCCGGCTTTGCCAGCTAGAGGAAAACATAATCAAATCTACTGTCGTTTGTATGCTCTAATTGATATTATTTCTTGACTTACGTAGGCGTTTAACTTTTAGTTCCGAACTCAAGGATTTTAATGATTCCCTCCAAGCTTTGCCTTAGAGCTCTTCCCTTCAAGGCTATCCCTTAAAGGTTTTCCAAATAAACCACTTGTTCGTCTTGGGGGGGGGTCTTTTTCCTTTCTTATTTTTTTTACTCGTTCCGGTCTTTTCTTTTTGTTTTTTTTCCTCACAAACAACCTGATAATATCTCAAATGAATAATGGCAAAATTTTTGACAAAATCTTCCTTTTATATGAAGAAGAAACTACGGGATTTATTTATTCGACATACCGGTTCCCTATATACTCAGTTTCCCTCCACATCTACATATTCCGTTTTACTTGAAATTTTCCTCTGACCCTGATCATGTATTTATCAAATTATTCTAGAATCCTACAATTCCATATTTCTTTCCATGAATGATCATATTTCATACCAGGCTGTCAGTATTTTCAGATGGTAATATTTTTTTATTTAAAATTCCAGATTTTAGCTATAAACCGCTAAATAGTATTTTTTTTATTTACACATTTTCTGTGCATTGCCAACTTCGTACTCGAGTTACAGTATTAAACAACACTACTTTAGCATATACAAAAATGAATATTATTTTCGATTTTATAAGTTAATCGACCTTTTTAATACTAATTATCTTGGTTTTTATAGAAATTATTTCTAAAACAGGCTTTTAAGGTCAGTTTTCCTCTTAAATGTAAATAAAAGACTTTATTTATTTATACATTTTCTATCCGACGTTTCGTTGGTATTTTGCCAACATCTTCAGGGGATGAATTTTTATTAAATATATCTTTTCTTATTCAGTTTTACATTTAGTTTTAAATAAAAGATGTTTTTCACGACACAAATGGTACGACATATAACATATAATTTAAATAAATGCAAAAATGATTAATTAAAAATATCACAATAGATTGTCCCTTAATGCTAGGTATCACAGTTGTAATTAAACTAAAATTTAAACAAAATTTAAACAAAATTTAAATTTTAGTTTAATTACAACTGTGATACCTAGCATTAAGGGACAATCTATTGTGATATTTTTAATTAATCATTTTTGCATTTATTTAAATTATATGTTATATGTCGTACCATTTGTGTCGTGAAAAACATCTTTTATTTAAAACTAAATGTAAAACTGAATAAGAAAAGATATATTTAATAAAAACTCATCCCCTGAAGATGTTGGCAAAATACCAACGAAACGTCGGATAGAAAATGTATAAATAAATAAAGTCTTTTATTTACATTTAGGAGGAAAACTGACCTTAAAAGCCTGTTTTAGAAATAATTTCTATAAAAACCAAGAATATTATTTTCATTGATATTTTCACACAGATGTATGTAAGTATAAAAAGGCATTATTTTGTTAATGATATTTAGGTGTTTTTCTTCTTCGTTTCCTAGGTTTCCTTAGCAGTAACATTTAAGGACAACTGTTTCTGGAAAGGACTTTTGGTAAATATGTATCGTTCCACCATGTATGTAATTAATTAGTCACTCCTTTTCTTTACAGGTTAAAACAAGCACAAAAAAAATCCACTGGGACAAGGGCTGGAGTTGTGGCTCCGAAACATTTTAGCCCCTCCCTTAACATAAAAACATTTGTGAGGGACTCGAGGTTCTAGGCATTTATTGTACCTCTTTCCGACGCGATTCCCTATGTACTTCTACGCAAAAAATTTTTTTTTTATTTACTGGTCAAATTCTGGCTACCCCCGCAACAAAACAAATAAGAAAGAATAGTCAGTTAAGCCCGACCATATAATACTTTACACCCAGAATATGTGTAAAAGCAGTTTCGATCGTCCAAAAAATTAGTATCATAACTTCTGTGCATATAAATATTTTTTGTGTTAAATTTTATCTCGATTAATTTCGAAGGGGGTCTTATATGGAAGCTTTGACTAATTATGAACCGACCGGCGAGTCATGATTTTTGTATATGTATATGAAACTTATTTGTGTTCAATTTTATTTGGATACTAATATTATTAGGAGATATATGGTTGTTAAAGTTATTTCAGGAAGTGGGCCTTATATGGAAGCTATGACTAATTATGGACTTATAATCATGAAATTGGGCCAAATGATTTTTGCATATATGAAACAGGCTTATGTTACAATATGATTTGGATACCAATATTTTTAAGAGTCATGCTCTTTAAAGTGATTTTCGGCAGCCGTCCTTTATGGTCAATTATGGACAGATTTGCACAAAATTTGTTGATGGGATTAGGCTTCATGTACAACATATATCTGGAAAATTTTGTTTGGGATAAGTGCTTACGTCAAACATTTATGACAGATAAGCCCTTATTTCGGGAGAACATTTGTATGGGGGCTAGACGGACATCGCTAAATTGACTCAGAAAATGATTCTGAGTCGCTCGGTATACTTTAAGATGGGTGTTCGACTAATATTTTTTGGCGTTACACTATGGTGGTGTATAGTATAATAAACATGAATTATTATAGGTATATTCCTTGAAGTGACATTCACATTTTCTAAATGCTCCAAACTAAAAGAGTAAACTAAAACAACATTTTTCATATGCAGAATGCTTATCAACATGGTGCACCAAAGAAACGATTTTCACAATGTATCGATTAATGTCACATAAATATTATTCATATACAAACATTGCACTCAATAACAAAATGCATATGAACTTATACCAATCACATTTACTCATCATCGCCACAATTTTGTTCGTTTTCCACATTATTTCTTTGTTATCAGAGGAGATAATTTCCAAGCGGTTTTTTAAAATATCAACTATTCGGCTTTTGGAAAAGTCCAATAATCAAATATTCATGACTGCTAGAACTATTATCTTGAAACAAGATTTAAAAAAAATATATTAGAACAGAATTTCAGAAATTCGTAAGCTATTGAGGTTAATACAAAAATAGTTTTTTAGAATAAACTGTAACGATTCTTTGAAAATGAGGTGGTATTTTGAGAACAGAGCTACCCATTAATCCGGCCGTGCTCGTCGTTGGGGGGGTGTGTTTTTGTTCTCAAATAATATAATAATATCAATTTTGAATCATTTACAAGTGATTTTACTTTAGGTAGCTATTTAATAACAAAGCAATTCATAATAACAAGAAGAAAGGAAAATGGTTAATGATACTGGTATAGCATAAGATGGAATTTGCTATACCTATCTGATATCCATCCTCCATGCTGACAGAAAACAACATTATTTGTCAGCCCAAAAAAAATATAAAAAAAAATAAACTACTCTAATTGACCCATACCACAACTTCACCTTTCGTAATTATAATATTAACGATTCAAAATTTCATATTCGAAAATATAAAATTTTAATTTATAGTATTTTAATAAACGATAATAATTAATATGTTTTGTATAATAAATTTAAACAGTTATTAATCAAATAAAATTAGGTCACAAATTAATATATGAATTGGATCGAAATGAATATAAAAATTTAACAAGTTTTACATATTATAATAGGAGGTTTTACTATGAAACGTGGTGACATGAAATGTTTGTTGGGTGATATGTATAAACGTAATATTAATAGGGTTAGGTAATATTTAAATTAAATCAACAAAATTATGACAATTTCAGTATCAATTCAAAATATTATTTTTATATAAAGTTTGAATTTTTATAAATATGTATTACGTTTATATAATAAAATTATAGTACATATGTTTAAAGTAAAATAATAAAAATAATGGTTGATAAAAATTTGTTAAAACTTACATTTTTTTTTAATGGTCCAACGTAGTCAGCAGGCGCCGGATGACAGTGGAACGTAGTTTATTTTTACTCAACCGTATATTTAAATATTTTTATATGATGTGTTAGTTTTAATCTTTCATATGGATTTGTTTGTTGGGTTATTTGAGGTGTTGTAGTGTTTGTATGTAAGGGATTTAGATTACAGATTCAATAATAATTAACTTGTTAAACTATAATGTTTTTATAACTGATGATTAATTTAGGTGACCATATATCAAAAATTAAACAAAAAAAAAATTGGATTTAAATTAAAAACATAATTGAACAAAAAAAAAAAATAAACACGAAAAGAATTATAAAATTACGTTATAAAGATTTAAATACAAAATTAAATTAAATTTAAGATCAAATTGAATCACATGTCACAAAAGTTAAACACGAAACTATTTATATGTATATGATATTACACCTGGTCACCTCAGATGCTTAGATTAAAACGTTATTATGGCCAATGAGAATGTTTTTAATTCAAGTGAATGTTTAGGGTGTAAAATCAGGTTAGCGACTATGCAGGATAAGAATATAGTTGAATTAATTAAACAAAGCAGGATATATATAGTTGACCAATTCCACCCCTTGTCAGGGTGGTTTCCCAATATCGATAACGCCAAAGATAAAGGATCAAAAATCTGCTGGTCAAACCGTTTAAAATTGATAAATTAATCCAGATCCGCAGGATATAAAAACAAGGCAATGGATATTTTCCTTTGTTTTCCTTTTTATACAAATGTGTATAAATCCAACATTCAAAGCCCTAATAAAAAAAAAATAAATCACAACTAATAAATTTCTAAATTTATCTAAATATATCCACAAGTTTTCTTACCAAAATTGTGTAAAAATCTTCTTTTCGTTCCTTCAAATAAAAATAAGGATTTCCTTACAATCCTTTTCAAAATTACAATAAAAATTTCAAACAAATTTTATGTAGAACCTTTTTAATTGAATTATAATTTTCGTTTGATGAAAATAAAAAAAAATTGAAAATCCAAAACTCATAAAAATCAATGCCAACTCAACTAACTAACTTTTAAATATTTTAAAACAAATTTCAATAAACAACTTCCTGCACCCAAACTTAAATTTTAGTAAAAACTATTAATTTTGTAATAAAGAATTTATTAAGAAATCAGTTTTAATATTTAGGGAAATTGTCACCATCACAAAACATCCTTATTAAATTCAAAGGAAAGATGTATTTCTATCCGGTGTTAAATCCTATAATCTTAAGCCAGTGCCTTATCGGCGCTGAATTTAGTTAACATAAGCATTTTCCCGCATACATTTACAGAAACTTAAATTAGCAACCCAAAGAAAGAATCAGAATTGAAATCTTTGTTACCAAACACTAAATATGCTCGAAATAAGCCATTATTCCCCGAGAAAAAAACCTTTAAAAATTTTAGTCCTCATATAATATTCATTTATTCATTAATCGAAAACTATTTTTTTTCATTTCTTGAAATTTTGAAAATGTAAAATTTGGGATGAAATTTTATCTTTTATTTTTTTAATATATGTACCTACTTTGACCGAGAAATTGAAACTTTAGTAAAATCTGCAATCTTTAAACGATATTAGAAAAATTAAATTTCCTCTTGCCAACTAAAATGCAAAGGATTAAGTAATATTTAAATAATTTTACAGAAAAAGTAAAACTGTTTTATCTATCATTTAGAAATACATGATAAATATTTTAGTAATAAATACTAGAGTAGTTATAGACCGCTTTCGAATTTTTAATATTATCGATAAACTCGACAGACTGGTTTTTATTTATAATTGAGCTCTTTTTTAATTCTAGGTAACAAAATAATAAGTTTTTTTTTACTTTTGTGGAAAGAAAAATAAAAAGTGTTGGGTGTCAAAAACAATTGACAATAAAATCTTTTTTATCAAGCAATTTTTACGTTTATTAAGGGTTTATTAACAACTCATTAAAATATTGGTCGTAAAAACCAAACGAATATATATACTGGGTCCTTAAACAATTCTAAAACGATCTAGATATGTGAGTCCATCTATCCGTGTTTTAAAAACACCATATAGTTTCGACGAATGGACTCAGAAAGATGAAATATTCTTTGTTAATCAGAAACTTAACTGGAAATGAAATAAAACAACGTTAATTTTTTTCAAAAATGGGTCGTTTTTTTCATTAAATATATTGCAAATAATATTATAAAATGATGCAAATATTATTTTATTTATTAAAAAAACGGAAAGTCCTGTTGAAAATGATAAGAAACGGAGCATTTTTTCGCAATGTCTTTCTGAAATATGTCTCTATGGCACATAAATACTTATAGAAAAGCAGTATGCATCAGAATTTCATCAAAAATATGTTTTATATAAAGATAAATTACAAATTACCGGTTCATACCATATCCCCCATATATATATATCCATTTCCGAAAATCACTTAAATACGCATAAATCTGTTATGACAATCGTTATCATGTTGAGATTCGATACAAACAATCCTCTATCATCCATCGACATTCAAATCGACGTACCAAATTATATAATGATAGAGTCCACTTCCGAAAGTCAAAATTATATATACACACAAAATTTAAAACGGTCCTAAACGAGGTGACCTTAAACGAATTTTCCACAAATATCAATATTCAAAAACGACCATTGGTTGATTAGCCTCTAAAAATCTATGCGAAATTTACACTAAATATTGATGGTGGGTAGAATAAAATTCTACACAGCCGCATACTACAATCTTACTTATTTATTATAAAATAATTTTGATTATTCTATATATATAAAATTCAATGTATGTATGTATGTATGTATGTATGTATGTAACGTATAGACTCCAAAACGGCTGAGCCGATTTTGATGAAATTTTCACAGCATGTTACTGTGACTCTGGAAAAAATAATAGGGTACTTTTTTTTACCACGCCCACTTTTACGCCCACTTTTTTAAAATATTGTAATTGAAGACCAAACCTTTGGACCGATATTTTTGAAATTTTCACAGCATTTAACTGGGACTCTGGTATGATTAATAGGGTACTTTTTTTGGCCACGCCCATTTTTACGCCCACTTTTTAAAAATTATGTAATTGCTCCCATATAGTTTTTAACAGATTTACTTCAAATTGTATACACATTATATACTCCAGGCGAGGTAAAAATAAAGATTTCTTAAGCCACCCCCTTTCACGCCCCTTTTCACGACAAATTTTTGAAAGTTTTATACTTTTTGTTCTCTATACAAATTTGTTCATTCCAAAGTATTTTTTTTATTTGGTAGTATATTGCTCTTAATACTGTTAACGTCGCCATATAACTATGAGCCACGCCTACTTCATCGCCCCCTTTTTTAATTCAGATACTTTCGTATACCACTAACAATGTTTGCTATACAAAATACTTTTTTTGTAATATGTATTTACCTAAAGTTTTATATACTTTTTAACTACCTACATTTTTTTATTACCAAATCCCCATTTTTCGCCCCATTTCACCTTAAATTATATTGTTTTTTATCTATATATATAAATAAATGAATGTGTGTCTGTATGTTTGTGCTTAATAGGAGGCCAAACCCTTGGACCAATCTGAAATTTTTACAGCATGTTACTGTGACTCTGGAAGGTATAATAGGCTATATGAAGTTTTGATTATACAAACGGGGGTGGCACCGCCCATATAACCCACAAATTTAACCCGCCATATTTTGGGCATTTTTTGACGTACGTCGGTGATATTTGGTACATATGGTATTGGCATAATTAGGAATACGTACCAGGAGAAAAGTGAGTGGGACCACGCCCCTTTTTAGGAAAATTAAACATCGTAATATAGTCTTAACTACTGGACCGATCATTAAATATTCACAACAGGATATTCTTACGAAATAATAAATTCTTGACTATGTAAGTGGACAAAGGGGCATGGTCTCGCCTAAAGCATTGCAATAAATACATTAAAATTAAATAAATAAATGTTTGTAAATATATAAATACGTTTTATTTTATGACGAGGGGGGGGGGGGTAGCAAAGCACACCGGGTTTAGCTAGTTATTAATATTTCATAAATTTTTTGGTTGTTAATTGTTTATTAACTAATTATTTGTAATATGTATAAAAATTATTTGCAATATATATTTTTCTAGTCCAAATAAAGAAAATCTTAAATAATACAGCACATATTGAAAAATCGGTTAAACGGGGGTTTCAACTAAAACCGTACTCGATAGCATTTTTATACCCTCCACCACCAAAAGTGGTAAATAAGGGTATATTACGTTTGTCATTCCGTGTGAAACTTTGTTAATATTCATCTGAGACCCAACAAAGAGACCCTTATGAAATTCTAAGTCGTTTGAGACATGCCCGTCTGTCTGTCCGTCTCTGTAAAACACTCTCACGTCCAAATGTGAGACAACCTCCATAAAAATTTGATATTTTTTGTCCATTGCAGATAATACCATGAAATTTTGTATACGTTATTTTAATGATAAAAGAAAAAAGCTTGAAGAAAATAGTAAGAATCGGTCCATAATTTCTAATAGCCCCCATACAAAAATCTTCCCCAAATATTGCTCAATTATAAATAAATGCCTATACAATGGGAATATCAATAAAAAATTCAGCAAAAATAAGTTTCAAGCAAACAGAAATCGCAAAACTAATTTTTTTTTAGTTCGGTCCATGTTTGACCATAGACCCCATATAAAGTCCACTTCCAAAAACTGGTATAAATAATGATAAAAGGTTAAAATTCGACACAAATAATCCTTATAGGTAAATAAATTGTAGTGCTAAATTTTATAGTGGTCGGCCCATAATTCGTCATAGCTCCCATATAAGGACCACATCCGAAAAAGACATTTCTCTTTATATATATCTTATAAATATTGGTACCGACTCAAAACTTTGTATAGATCATTAACATATACAAGGTGGCGCAAAAGTAAACTTCCGATGTTTTTTGGCTGTAATTAAAAAAAATGAAAAACTTTGATTCTTCTTGTGGATTATTTTTATTTGGTCTTTTAAAATATGATGTCATGTAAATGGCCGCCGCCACAGTTGATTGTCATTTGAGCCCTTTTTATGGCATTTTCCATTACTTTGGCCAAAATTTCCGGCGATAGGTCCTCACATTCTTGACGGATATTGTCTTCAAGAGCTGCAAGAGTCTGAGGCTTGTTGACATAAACCCGCGACTTTAAAAAGCCCCACAAAAAGAAGTCTGGAGCGGTCAAATCAGGCGATCTTGCTGGTCAGTGCAAATCGCCAAAAACGGGAGATTAGGCGCCCGAGAAATGCATCTTTCAGCATATCGGTTGTGGCACGTGCAGTGTGTGCCGTTGCACCGTCCCACAGTGGTATTTTTTTTTTTTTAGCAAAAAGGCTATTTTTTTACAGTTATTTTTTAGAAATCTAATGATGCAATTCTGTAGAGAAATGTTTCATTAGTAGAAAACCATGATTTTTTTTTTCGAAAAAAAATAAAATTTTGTATAAAAAAGAGTGTGGTAAAGTTATCTAAATATTATACAACGAAAACTGATGAAAATTTTACTACATTTCAGTTGTTTATACAATAAATATGGTTCAACTGCCAATAGTTTTAGAGCATTTTTATTAAAATATAGTTTAAGAGATCTGACCAAATCAAAATGACTCCAATAAATTTAGCATTTGCAGTTTTCATTAGAAAAAAATAAGTTAGCTCGGTCTACCTTCGTGTTAGTACTACTTCTAGATGAAAGTTTGGAATATTTTCTTCCATTTTATGTAAAAAAAATCTGCGACTTTTTGCGATCGCTGAACAAACTTATAAATTTTGTGACAAAACTCACGTATTTCTTATGAATATTTACAATAAATTGCAATGCATATTTAAAATAAAAGTTTTGTATACGTTTAGGCTTTTACTTTTACTTTTTAATAATTGATTGACAGCAATATCGAAAAAGTGCATACCAAAAAAAGAAAACCAAAACCATATGATTAATTAAACCGTTATTTAAAATAATAATATTTGCAAAAAAAAGTCTAAGAAAATTATAAACGTAACTAATTTTTAAAATTAATTCATTTTGTGTTTCATATAGTGAATTGTGCAAGGAACTTATAAATTGCAATAATACATAATGTGATTTCATAAAAACTAAAAACATGGTGCTTACTATTAATGAAATTCAAATTGGGCAAAAATCAGTTCAGAAGCAATTTCTTAGTCACTTTTTAAAACGTTGGGCCGAATGTCACAGAAACAAATCATATTTTTTTATGAAAAATTATGCTTTGCTAAGAAGTAGGTTTCAAAACAAAATAATTAATGTGTACTTTGAATATAATTGAACATTTTTAGATATATTTGAAATATCACTTGCTGATGAGCAACCTAGTTGTTCAACAAAAATGGGAAGGCCAGCTAAGGAATTCGGCGATTGCGCTGATCGTAGTAAAAGGTACAAAGCTGCTGATTTAGCGTCCCAGTATAGCAAACAACATTTAGAAATGGCAAGTGCATTAGCAGGCTCAAATTTAAAATCGCAAGCATATATTCCTCCCTCAACTGCGCTGGCGTTGTTACTGGATGTAGAGTTAACAAAGTATCAGTACGAAACTATAAAATATAAAATATGTTTTGCATAAAGAGGGATACAATATTTTACATCCGTATGCTAAGGTACTATAGTACCTATAGATGAGAAGAAAAAGTGTTATCTCAGTGAAGTTAAAATATCAGAAAAAGAAGCTTCAGTAAATTTACAAAGTTTAATGGATCACACCACTAAGCGTTTATTTTAAAGTTTTTGACACGAAAATATTAATAATATCATCAATTTGAATTGCACTCTTATGTCAAAGTGGGGTTGCGATGGCTTTTCTGGCCATTCAGAGTACAATCAAAGTTTAGCACCTGCTGTTACTGACAAGCACCTGTTATTAGTATCGATGGTGCCCTTAAGTTTACGAGCAACCTCTGAAGAGGAATACTGGCGTAACAATAGTCCATCATCAACAAGATATTGTCGTCCAATTTCTTTCGAATTCGCTAAGGAGACTAAACAAAAAGTCTTAACAGTTGTTGAGAAAATAAAGTCCGAAATTACCGCTTTAGGAAATACGACTGTTATAGTATGCGGCAAACAATTCAATACACAATTTTATGGCAAAACGGCTCAGACAGTTACAAATACCGCTTCAGCAGCCGTATGCTATATTTGTAAAGCGAAGCCCTCTGAAATGAACCATTTGGATATAATATCAACAAAAACCATTGATAGTGAAGCTTTTAAATTAGGTATTTCATCTTTACACGCTCGAATAAAATTTATGGAGTGCATACTCCATATATCTTATAATATGCCTTTTCAAAAGTGGTCTGCAATTGAATCAAGAAATAAGATATTAAAACAAGAAAACAAACAGCGCATTCAACAAGCATTTAAAGAACGCATGAACTTGCGAGTGGATACTGAACAACAAGGAACTGGCACGGAAATACTTCAAGGCGTTTCTTTTCTAATCCTGCTCTCGTAGCAGATATAACAGGTATTAGTGAAGAAGTAATAGATCGCTTCCGAATTATTCTCCAAATATGTAATTACATGTGGGCAAAAAATTGATACGGGGAAGTTTAAGAAATTTTCGTGGGATACTGCTGAGCTATTCGTTCGTAAATACCAGCTACTGTCCATAAAGTATTGATACATGGAAATGACATAATTGAAGCAGCAGTGCTCCCTATAGGCATGCTCTCCGAGGAAGCGGAAGAAGCACGTAATAAGGATTACAGAAATTATAGATTAATGTTTTCCAGAAAATGTAGTAGAACTGCAACAAATACTGATGTTTTGCATCGTTTGCTTGCATCATCTGATCCCTATATAAGTAGTATAAGACGTCAACCACGTAAACATATTTTGGAACTAGATGATGTAGTAAAAGAAATGATTGTATTGAAATTTATTTAAAAAATAATTAGTTTTGGTAAAGAAACAAAAAGTTGTGGGAAAACATATAGTATGGGTTATATGGGCAGTAAGTGGGGGCGTTAATTGAGCTAACCAAAAGCTCTGTGCCAAATTTCAAAAACTTTGGACCAAAAATAAATTTTCGGTTCTATGGGCGGTGGGTAGAGGGCGTGGCCAATTTTGATGAAACTTTATATTTTTCTGAATTAAGCCAACCAAAGGCTCTGTGGCAAATTTCAACATTCTACGAGCACTCCTTATATTTTTTGCCAAACATTGTATGCACAAATACCACTGTGCGTCGTATCTCCTCAACAAATTACATACATAATAATCATAAAATCTATTAAATTTGTAGTTGAGTAATTTAATGTAAAATTTAAAGTTTGTAATGAACGGGAAAATGGGAACCCATTTTTATCGCTCCTGCTGTTAAACATTAATGAACCACAAAGTAATTATTACAACGCATCCAGCCACAAAAGACTTAAAATGTCAACAGCCTTAGAGAAAACATGTTTGTCATATCCTCCCGGGATTGTGCCCAACTTGTACAATGTATAAAAATAAAACAATAAATAAACTACAAACAGCAGCAGCCGCAACACACAATAAAATTTTTGGAGAATTTTCTAAATTTGTTTTAAATTAGGACGAACTAAAAGTGGCTGAGGGTGAAGACGGATTCGGCAGACACTAAAAAAATATTGGTTTTGAAATTAAATTAATAAATTGCTTTTTTATATGAATGTTGATGTAAGTTTTAGCACGTCCCATTAATTATAATTTGTAGATTTATTCGTTATGTTTATCTTAAGTCAATAGAAATTTTAAATTTTTAATTAAAAAAAATTATTCCAATACATTTCAACAGTCTGATTAACTTGATATATTTGCTAATGGTACGAAAGATATAATATACAAACCAAAATCTATTAATAACAACAATATGTTAATGCCTCATACTAACTATGTTTAAATGTATTTGAAGTGTATTTAAAGGAATTCAATTTTAAATTAAACAACGTAAAAAATATTATGCCGAATAATAAATATCCTGCTCCGATAAATAGAATTACACAAACTAAGCTCAAGAGAATATATACCAAGGTATTTAATTTCACCATGATATATACATTATATTTTTATTGTAGCCTCATATATGACAATTATGAGTTTTATTTAATGAAATTTAATCAATAATTTATATACTCCTAACCCTTTACGTACGGCTTTCGAATTGCAGTGGTATATATGTATGTATGCGTTTAATTTTAATATGTGTCTTTCCTAATTGATCTGACAAGGAAATTTGAGCTAAAATATATATAAACCATGTTATGTGAAATAGAAGTATATTACAATTACAGTATATTACTAATTACAGTCGAACTTCTATAAATTGAATCACCATTATCCAGAAAAAATAAAATTTAACAAGGAAGAGTGCTATATTCGGCTGTGCCGAATCTTAAATACCCTTCACCTAAGCGTAATAAGAAATACAGAAACTACACTAGACTAGAGTATCCTAAT
Organism: Bellardia pandia; assembly: GCA_916048285.2. Lineage (NCBI taxonomy): Eukaryota > Metazoa > Arthropoda > Insecta > Diptera > Calliphoridae > Bellardia > Bellardia pandia. Next base: position 71,321,935 of record OU696533.1, read on the forward strand.
TCTGTGTTTTCGATTCAGTATTAGTGCAAATTTTATTAGTATATATCAATTGTTTGAAAGACAATTTTACGACCAACATAATTTATGTTAAATATTATGAAATGTTGTCTAATTTTTACCATTTAAATTGATTTAATTACCAATTCTTACCATAACTTTCAGAGTCTGTCTGATGTTCATAATAATCTTCAGTGTAATTTAACAAACAGAGTATAAAAAACAAACAGAGTATAAAAAAGGGGTACAATTCGATTTTAGTGATTTTGCTCAAAAAAAAAAAAAATGAAATAGGGCTTTTAGAGGAGATACCAGCAAAACAAAATTTATTGGCGGTCACGCCTATTTTCGAAGGGGCGGGCCCGTAAAGTTGAAAATATATAGGCCTATATCTCGGGAACTACTGGGTGCTTGATAATTTGTAATACACTAAATGAAAGGTATTAAAAATACCTTTCCAACGATATATATCATGATTATAAAATATAGACCGAATATGGGTTAAATCCGAAAAAAATATTTTTTGACCCGAATTTATTTGTTTTTTGGAAATGGTTCTTATATGGCAGCTATGACAAATTATGGGCCGATCTTCTTAAATTTTGGAACAGTTATTTTCATGCATATGAGGATATTTCACGTCGAATTTCAACATAATAACGGTATATTTAAGATATATATTAGTATTAACGTGGATTTCGGTAGTGGACCTTATGTGGGGGATATAGTCAAATATGGACCGATATTCTCAAAATCCAGCAGTTTGATTTAGGCATGTATGTAAATGATCCGTGTAAAATTTTGGATTGGTACCCTTATTTATAAGCGATTTATGAGTATTAAAGTGATTTTCCGAAGAGGGCTTTTTTTGTGAAATGATTTTTGTATATATTAAAATGATCTGTGCAAAGTTTTGAGTCGGTACCGATATTTATACAATATATATAGGGAAAAATGTCTTTTTCAGATGTGGTCCTTGTATGGGAGCTATGACCAGTTCTGGGCCGACTACCATAAAATTTAGTACAACAATTTATTTGCCTATAAAGAGTATTTATGTCAAATTTTAGCCGTTTAGCATTATTCATATCTGTTTTATACGTATTTAAATGAATTTTGGAAGTGGACTTTATATGGGGTCTATGGTCAAACATGGACCGAACTTTTTTTTTTTTTTTTTTTTTTTTTTTTTTTTTTTTGCATTTAATTATTTATTGAATCTTCAAAATGAAATGACAATAAGTATTCAAATCTTAATACTAAAAAGAAAATAATAAGCCCAGCCAGTGCTAGACAAAAATTTTTATGATACTAAAAAAATTTCACATCAACTGATCCAGTCATCTATTTTGCGCTTGAGTTAAAGCAAGGGTATCCCTCCTTCTCAACCGATTGTGGCCACTAAAGTTAAGGATGTCTCGTGCAAGGGGGTTTGGATGGTGTTCAAGTTTGCTGACATACTTTGACGCATATTTTGTAAATTCGACTTTTACTAATGGCACGCCTAGATCTTTGTGGATTCGAGAATTTTTAACATACCATGGTGCTGCAGTAATTATACGTAGAATTTTATTTTGACCCCTTTGAATTTTTTCAATGTTGGATGCTGAGGCAGTACCCCATAATTGAATTCCATAGCACCAGATTGGCTTTAGTATTGCATTGTACAACAAAAGTTTGCAATCCAATTTCAATGTAGAGTTTCTGCCGATTAGCCAATTAAGTTGCACTGCTTTTAATCTCATTTGTGTAAGTTTCGCTTCAATATGAGACTTCCAAGTTAAACGGCGGTCGAGGTGAATGCCGAGGTATTTGACTTCATTGTGTTGCGGGATAATTTGATTATTTATTCTGATGAACGAGCAGGTATCTTTTCGCAATGTGAAAGTTATATGAATACATTTCTGTTCGTTAACCCTGATTTTCCAAAGCTCTAGCCAATTCTCTAGTTTATAAACATAATTCTGCAAATTCTGTGATGCAACTTGGTGGTCCTGATGGACGCTGATAAAGGCTGTATCGTCTGCAAAAGTTGACGTATGGATTTTAGGGACTGACGGCATGTCGGAGGCATATATCAAATATAAAGTAGGACCCAGTATGCTACCCTGTGGCACACCTGATTCAATTGGCTGAGCGGTACTTAAAAAATCACCTTCTTTGATTTTAAATTTGCGACCGTATAAATAACTTTCCATGAGTTTATGGGTGTTAGCAGGCAGAGTTAATTTTATTTTGTGCATTAAACCGTCATGCCAAACTTTGTCGAACGCTTGCGACACATCAATGAAAAGGGCGGAGCAGTATTTTTTGTCTTCAAACGACCCTCTTATCACATTTACCAATCTGTGTGTTTGCTCGATGGTGCTGTGTTTAGCTCTGAAGCCGAATTGATGATTAGGAATACATTCAGTGTCATTCAGAATTGGAGTCAATTTAGTCATTAACAATTTTTCAAACAGTTTTGAAATTGTCGGCAGTAGACTAATTGGCCTATATGACTCCACTTTGGTATGGTCCTTCCCTGGCTTAGGAATCATAGTGATCATAGACACCTTCCAATCTGCAGGATAGTATTCTAGGCGTAAAATAGCGTTGAAGATAAAGAGGATAATTCTTCTTGCTACACGAGGTAACTCCACAAGCATTTTATTGCTGATTTTATCCATACCTGGAGCCTTTCTAAGGTTCAGAGTGCCAATAGCGTTTTGGACATCACGAAAGTTTAGTCTTAGAGGTACAGGAGGCCTTATAACAAGTGGTGGCAAATCAGATTCGTTATTATTTGAGTTGTTTATAGTAAACACATTTCTCAAATGGTTAACAAATAAAGTCCCCTTCTCGGAATCATTTCTAGCCCAGTCACCAGTCGGATTTCGCAAAGGAGGTTTTCCTCTTACTGGTCTTTTTAAACCTCTTGCCGCCCTCCATAACGAGTAGTCAGATTGTGGGGTACTATCAAGACCTTCCAAGTAAGATCTAAGTGAGGCCGTTCTTTGGGTTTCTAAGAAATGTCTTAGTATATCTCTGCATTCCCGTAGCCTAGCTTTCAGTTCAGGAGACCTGTGAATTTGCCACTCTCTTCTCATTCTTCTTTTTTCTGATAGGAGATGTTCGAGTTCAGAGAAATAAGTTCTGTTTGTCCTATTTCTACATTCAACGTGATAAGTGGAAGCGTGATGCACAGCTCGTCGAAGGTCCTCGGTAAAGTTGCCAATCGACTCATCAATATCGTCGGTAGTTCTCAACACAACATTTTCCGTGCAATGAGAACTTAAATACTTTTTGTATTTTATCCAACTTACTCGGGTCTTAGTCATGTTCATAAATGGAGAACCACACACTTGAGGGAAATGCATTGAAATGATAGTAGGAGAGTGATCTGAGGACAAGTCCAGTGAAGGATCCACTTGCATCCATTCTACAGGGATATTTTTCATTACCCCAAAGTCAATAACATCGGGAATCTTCCGTCGGTCCGTCGGCCAATAGGTGGGATGTCCACTTGAGAGTACATCTAAGCCCATTTTAGCAATGGTGTTGAAGAGTACGCGACCCTTTGGGGTTACCAGACGTGAACCCCAAAATGTGTGTTTGGCGTTAAAGTCACCAGCAACTAAAAATCTAGCTCCAAGGGATTTAAAGAAGTTATGGTATTGGTGTTCTTTTATTGAAAATCGAGGCGGAGAATAAATCGATGATAAAACAAATTTGTATTGACAGAATTCAATGCAAATGTTTGTTGCTTGGAGGTAATCCTCACTTATGTTATTCATTAGATAATGCTTTATTCTGTTCTTTATAAGAATTGCCGAACCTCCACAAGCTCTACCGCGGGGGTCTTTAGTATCGTAGAACTCGTAGCCATTAATTTTGAAGTACCCTGTCGACGTCAAGTGAGTTTCAGCAATCATCATAACATCAATCTGCTTATCCATCAGGAAGTATTCCAGTTCATTTTTATGTTGGTGGAGGCCGTTCGCGTTCCAGAAACAAATTTTTAAATAAATCATTTCTTTAAAATGGCTTGCAAGATAGTGGATTGCATTTTCAGCATTTCCTGCATCATGGATGTCATGGTGGTCGTGAAAGTGTTCATAGTTTGGACAAGTGTCTGCAATGTTGTCTCTAGATTGTTGATATGCGGCTCAGAATATTGGGGTTTAGGTTCCTGCTCCAGACCTGGCAAATTAGATTTAACCACGTTAGCGTAAGAAACTTGTCTAGAACTAGGCGCGTTTACATGACTAGTGGACCGTAATACTTGAGGGAAATTGTCACTCGATGCTAAATTTGGCTGTTGAGGGCGATTAGGCAATACTGACGTCATGTTGGTTCTTATGCCTTTCAAATGAGTGTAAATTGGACAACCTCTATAATTTGCGGTATGATTACCTCCGCAGTTACTGCATTTTTTGATTTTTGAGTCAGTTCTCGACTTATCGCATTGAGCAGTTGCATGTAGCTCCCCACACGCAACACAAACTGTCGGCAATTTACAATACGCCTTCGTGTGACCAAATTCTTGACAGTTGAGACACTGGACGGGTCCCTGACGCTTATGTGGTTCTTCCACGGTGATTCTACGATGCAGAAGGTACATCAGATTGTAGATGGGATGGGACTCATTTTTCTTTAAGACAACATCTCCAGGTTCCAATTCTACCCTGAACATGGGCTGAGGGATCTTTTCACGGTTTCTAATATTCACTACGCTCTTGATTTTGAACCCTTTGTCCATTAAACCGGTTTTTATCTCCGCGGGATCAACACATGGGTCTATACCCTTTAGAACGACTTGGAGTCCTTTTGCGCTTTTGAGCTGGTAGGTATAGAAATCCCTAGTCTCCCTTTCCAGCTGGTTGGACAATTTTCGAAAATCATCTTCCCTATTCACTTGAATCTTTGTCTCGCAGATATTTCCATGTTTCATTGAGGTTACGCTAAACATGTTTTCACCTATTACAGCAACAATTCCTTGTACCAATTTACTGGAAGTCGGCTCTCTCAGATAAATTGGTGGGGGCTTAAACGTCTTCTTCGGAAGTTCTGGCTCATCCGTCTGGAGGAGAGCAAACCTATTTTGATCATTACTCACGGTCTTAGGAGCTTTTGCATTTGATGACACTTGAGCAGACTTCGGGCTCCTCTGTCGCTTGAGAACGGTTATGTACTTATCCATACCTACTTGTTTTTTGGGTTTGACTGCACTATTTGATGAAGATGATGTTTTTACATCTGTTGAAATCACAATATTGGGCGAACAGGAACGACGCCGTTCCACGGCTCTTGCAGTGAGAAAATTCTCCAAAGATTTTTTTATGGATTCTTCCTCAGAGATGCATCTAGTTTTTCTAGTCGAGCTAAGCTCTTTCTCAGAATTACATCTGAGAGGAACACTCATACAGTTTTTATGTGATGTTTAATGTTTATTTTTTTTTTTTTATATATTTTAACCTATTACGATTTTTTTTCACTTTTTTGTTTAATTTCAACTTTTTACACTTTTTCACCTATTACGATTTTTTCACCGAAAATTCAGCCGCACTAAAAGTAACACGTCCGAACAGTTCGATGAGACGAGACTGAATGATGGACCGAACTAAAAAAAAAAAAAAAAAAAAATTTTTTTTTTTTGGACCGAACTAAAAAAAATTTCGTTTTGCGATTTCTTTTTGTGTAAAACTTATTTTAGCTGAATTTTGTCTTGATATCCCTATTTTATAGGCATTTATTTATCATTAAGCCATATTTCGGGAATATATATATTTGGATGGGGGCTATGAGAAATCATGGACCGATTCTTACTATTTTCCGCACACTTTCTTCTTTTGTCATACAAACAACGTATACAAAATTTCATAGTATTATCTCCAATATATTTCAAAATATTGCAGAATTATTGAAGATTGGATCCCGAATATATCTGGGGACTTCACAAAACTGATTTCAACATCCAGATAGACAGACAGACAGACGGACAGGGCTTAATCGACTCCGCTATCTATAAGGATCCAGAATATATATACTTTATAGGGTCGGAAAACTTTATTGTGGAAATTACACACGGAATGACAAACTTATATATACCCTTCTCATGAAGGTGAAGGGTATAATAAGAAATAGAAAATTTTTATGATTTTGCGCTATGAACAACTGAAAATGGTAATTTATCAATATTTTCACGAAAAATTTGCACTTTCACAAGGCCAACACCGCCTGAAGGAGCGTTCCAATGCTTTTGCGATGTACAAGAGAGCTCTTAACTATTGTCTTGGCTACAATTTTTGTGTTGGATCGAAAATCTCAATGGTTTGACTGTTATAAGCAAAAATATCAAAAAAAAAACGTGACAAAAGTATGAAAACAAACTTCAAGTCAAAATCGGGAGGCTCGATTTTCACCGTAGACATATGGTCTAGTGGACTTTTTTGCTCAGTACAATCCCAAGAATCAGAAACGCGAAGCGCCCATTAAGATTTTTCCTTCCATACTAATCGACCCACCCTAATATACATATATATATATATTCATATTGAATCTACTTGCGAAGCACGAAAAATTGCACTCTTCTCTAATTTTTATTGCAAGTTTATCTGCACTAGCTGTAAAAATTTAATACTATTGTAAACAAAGCCAATTATTTTTTTGTTGCTGGAAGTAAAGAAAGTGAATACGTACGAATGTATGTTTTTTTCAAATAAGCTAACTAATTTGCACTCACTTTTGTTTGTCCATTAAAAAAAATTATTTTCCACAAATTGTAAATTCTGTTTTTTTTATTCTGTTTGTTTATTAAAGACAACTGTCAAATCGAATCAAGTTTATTAGTCATGTAAACAGCATGATTCATAAACATGATTCAGAGAGCGAAGCAGGTGATTCAAGTCGTCGTGGAAACATAGTATTACTCGTTCTATGAAACGATGCCATTAAGCTTTAATTGAAATCGATTTTTATTTCTTTCTGTGTACATAAAATTCCAAGAATTACTTGTTTTAATTAATAATTATATTTTTTGCTATTAATAGTTTATATAGTTTCCTATATGCAGGCTTTCAAGGTCATTTGATAATAAATATTATGTAAAATATGTAGGAAAACCCAAAAACACTTTAAAACATATTATTGAAGGTTATTAAAGTGTTTTTCTTTTTTTAATTTTTAACAAAATTATTAAAACTTTTTGTTTTTTGATATTTCTTTTATTTCGGCTTGAGTTCATTAAATTTAATTTTCATTAAATTATTTTTAATGAACTCGAGCCGAAATAAAAGAAATATCAAAGATTTAAAATTAACAGTTCAAATAAAAATAATAATAATAAGTTTTTATTTTTTTATTGTTAAACAGATATGTTGTTATATACATATTCCAGTTGTTATTAGCAATAATTTCTTGCTTATTGCACTCGCTTTTGAAGTTGCGTTAAATATGCCGAAAATAGTTACATAGTTATTTAATTTTGGAAATAATTCGGTATCTCGGGATCTATTACACATATCGTAACGAAATTTTACTCGATTGGAGTTAAGGTGTTTACATTTTTTTTTTTTACAGGTTTACAGTTTTTTGGTATCGTAGGCGGAAGGAAGATAGTGGGAAATCCCTAAAAGTCTGCCACTTCGGATCTCATATTTAAAAAAAAAAAATGTCAATACAAAACGTAAAAAATAACTGGAGTTTTCAAAAAGGCGATATAATTTCATGACCTGTGCCCATGTTCTGTAACTTTAGTGAAAACTTCTCGCGTTGAAAAGATGTGAAACAAAATATTCCATCGTTTCTCGAAAAGTGATAAAAAAATGTGTCTATAACTTATGTCGAAAACTAACAAAATCGATTACGTCGTTACGTTATAAGTGTCAAAAAATACAACTCTAAGCCGCTGTGAAAATTCAGTGTTTGAAACCGCTTATCACAAATATAGTTGACGGCGAACAAAACTTACTAAAATTTTAAAAATTTCAACGACGGCGGCAAAAATACAACCGTCGGCTATAAAAAATAATTTATAGTACGACTTTAATGTGTGTTGTTTACAAACAATTTGCAATTAAATAAAAATAGTTTCGCGGTTAAAGTTGTACATATAAATTTTTAAAGTGGAGTTTTTCAGTATTTCCCATTGCTCCTTAGAGTTTGCATTAGAGTTAATGCCATCAAATTGCCTTCTGGCGAATTCTAAGTTTTTACACATATAATCAACCAATTTTTCTTTTTGTCGCATATTTTTCCAAAATTATAAACAAAATAATTTATAAATAAAAAAAAACAATTAAGAACATATTACTTACCTTTTCCGTGTTGTTATTCATTGCGATTTTAATATTTTTTCTTTTTAAAATTATATCCCGCCGCGTTTTTATTTGTGAGTATATTTGACAGTTCAAAGCGGGAATCTCTCTCACAAAAATTTTACAAACACACTTTTTCGGTAAGCTGGCGTGTAATTTTCTTACGTGACAGCGATTACTCGCCAAAAAAAGTTACAGACATAGTTTTGCAAGAAAAACAGCTGTTTGTTTCAATTTATGGCATTTCTGTTTTATTCCACACATTTTAATCGAAAAGTTTCTCGACGCGGAAGTTACAGAACATGGTCACTGAAATATGTAATGCAAATTAATACAATGAAACAACAGCTAAACAAGCAAGGACATTGTTACAATTTTTATAGATTCTCCAACTATACAAAATTTTTATTATCAATTACAAAAAAAATTAAAAATCTTTTTACCAGTTTTTTACAATTTTATGTAATAGTAGGCAATATAGTTTCATAATACACTGTATGTGTCTTATGGCATTTATCTGATAAGGAAAATCCTTATTTTAAAGCTTAAACTTTCGCTGATTGAGATTGCTGCATCTATAGCATACATGAAGAACCTTTGGAACCATACCGGTGATGTAATATCAATATGAGCCTGTTTGTGTGAAACATTTAATATTTGGAGATAGATATTCGAAACAGGAACTAGTACGATGATTAGAAAAGATTTAACAAACCTTTCTTTAAACCAATACAATTTTTATATATATAGATTTACTTTGGGGCGGGGGTCTACATTGAGGATCTTGACATCAGAAGATCATATAGGCTTCCCGACGATTGTAATGTTTTCCAGGCTGAGGTTCTAGGGATCTTAAAGGCCGTAGAACTGATAAGAGACAACATTGACAAGGGGATGGAGGTCACTATATATGTGGACAGCCAAGCGGCTCTTAGAGCGGTAGGGGGCTGTTATGTGACCTCCAGGTTGGTCGATGATTGTAGGAGAGCTCTAGGAGAAATTTCAGGCGGTGGTCAGGCCTCCAATAGGTTTCTTTTATGGGAAAATCAGGGAATGGGTTCTAAGCGAGACAAATAGGGCCTGGGGAAACCGAACGGACTGCCGAGTATCAAGGACGATATGGCCGGTGCTCAGGAAGTCCGACTCGGAATCGTTACTGGGCGAGAGCAAGGTCTGCGTAAGAACCATGGTAGGCGTTATCACGGGCCATTGTATGATAGGTAGAATGGTAAGGATAATGGGATCTGACTTGTCAGACATATGCGGGTTATGCGAGGACCCAGAGGAGCTGGAGACGATCGAGCACATTCTGTGCCATTGTCCCAGATTACAAGTTAGCAGGTTGAGGTGGCTAGGCAGTAAATGCATAAGCGAATTAGGGGATGTCTCGAGTTGTGGGCTCGGGGATCTCAAAGGATTCGTAATGAATATGGCCTGGCTGCGCAACAGGGGAAGGGGCTCTGTGAGGGCTTAGGCTTTTCGCTCTTGGAACGTAGTGTCTCAATTCATTTCCGAAAGTCATCACAATGGACCTTATTGGTCTCTGGGTGATGGTGTGGAAACAACCTCACACCGGCCTTCTAACCTAACCTAACCTAGATTTACTTTCAAACTAATCATTTCAATGAAAAGCCTTTGGAAATTCATATAAAAAATGGAATTTTACAACGTATATAAATTAAACCATTTTAAATTTATCTGACGAAAAGCACTTTCAAGTTTTTTAAAAATTCTCAAGATCTCAAACGAATATCACTAGACACAATATATTTTAGTCATCATGAAACAAACCAAGTTTATTTGTCGACCTGAAGAGTTCACATCTTCACGTATGTACATCACATGTACGTTCGCAGATAATAAGCAACTAATTTTGTGTATTAATCAAACGTACCATCTTTTATCAAAAGCTGGAAAGATAGCTATAAATTATTTGGAGATAGGTATATTTTAAGCTCTCAAATAATTTCTGGATAAGAGATGTCGTTCTATGAATTTGTTTTAAAATAACGAAACAAATTTTAGTTCGTTTTAGAAATCATACTTTATCTACAAACTAAATATTTAATTTTTGTAGGATTAATTTATAATAAATTGTTTAAATTATTAGAGGTTTATAAAACAAATTTTGTAACATTTTAACAATATCTATTTACATCTCTTTTTTTAATTTTAAAATTGTTTATTAAACTTAGAAGTATTATTAAACTGTTTTAATTTTCAACTTATTTCAACAGTTTTACTGAAACAATTTATTTCATTATATAAATTATAGGTACATAATGCGCACATAAAATCTTGCACATAAATAATTTTAGTTTGTATGTAGCACTAGCTAGATTCATGGAAACCCATCTTAAAAATAGTCTCTCTAGTCCAAGGAAATTAACTTATTTGAATGCGAGTGTTGCGGCAATAAAATGATGCATTAATGAGCTAAATTCTTATTCCAACAGGATGAGCTTTACAGAATGTTCAACAATCTTAAATAAGTATTTTTGCAAATAACTATTAATGTATGCATGTGTACGTCTGAATGAGTGTGTAAGCCAGAAAAGAATCCAACAAAAGAGAATTTTCGGAGCGAAAGAAATATTTGCTTGTTCCTGTCCTGAGTCGGCATGCAGTATGAATCAGAAATTCCACTTAATTATGTGTGTACCAAAGCGTTGTTGCCTTATTATTTGTGCTTTGAACAAAAAAAAAAAACAATGCTGTACAACACAAGAATGATAAAAACAAGATTACACAAGAAAAAAAGAAAAATCTCATAAAAGACTCTTTTCTGACATTATCTAAGAGCTCTTTAAGAGCCTAAAAAACCCCTCATATAAGTCTCTTTTCTGACATTATCTAAGAGCTCTCTAAGATCCCAAAGAACCCTCATAAAATACTCTTTTCTGACATTATCTAAGAGCTCTTTCTGACGGACCATTTTCGAATGTAATGATCCTCTTTTCTAAAGGTTTTCGGAACAATTATGATTGTTTTTTAAGCTCATAAAGAGCATTAACGCTTCGAAAAAGGTGTCAAAAAATACTTTTTTCGGACTCATATGGCTTGCTGGGATATTGTTGACATCCAATGATTGAGAATGATTCAAAATTAAAGGCTTTCTCAATGTGTTAAACATATTTCTAAGGTTGAATAGTTGATCTTATTTAGTGGTTTGTAAGGAATCTCTTTTTTGATTTTATACTACATACATACATACATATAATATACGTATAATCAAAATATGTACATATATTAATGACTACATAAATATGTTCAATATGCGAGTATGTATGTTATTTTCAAAACGTTTTTCTTTAAATCCAAATTTATTTCTAGATTTGAGACATTTAATAGGGAGACTTAAAGGCGGAAAATTGCGTTTAGCCAACGTCTCAAGAAATATTCTTCATTCATGGCAGCTAATGCAAACTAAAATGACCGACCATTTTTAAATATTTTGTGTCTGAAAATACACTCAAATAGTTTGTGAAGTAACTTAAGTTGATTAAATTATGAATATTTTTTTCTTTAAGATTCCCGGTTTATTTTCTTGTGTTCAGAAAATCTTATTTTTACAAAAAATTAAATACTACACAGTGGTTTAGAGCCAAATAATTTTGGAAATAATTTGGTAGCTCGTAAAATAGAGAATAGTTTCTGGTCCATATAAAAAGTTACAAAATAAAGTTTGTTTTTGTTTTTTCTTAAAAAGGGAAACTTTTCAATCAATTATAAGATTCTATTTTTAGGGCCAACTTTGGATACGGATTTATGTTTTCTTTCAAAATATGTTTTCTATACCAAACACCGTATATATAGAGCAAGAGATAAAAGATTGCATATAAAGACTTAAAGAGCTCCTGGAATATCGGAAAATTGCATCACTAAATAAATATTTAGAAAGTCTGGACGCAACTCCGGCATCAGATTACTCACGAGCGACTACAAATCTTAAAAGACCTATCTTATTTAAGCCCATCTTGCGAAACTTAAGTGATGGTTGGTCAAGAAATGCCACCTGGCAATGCTTATGGAGCTACCCCGGATAGCAATAAAAATAACACTTCTTTTTCTTAACGCTTTCAATATTATCCACCAGAATGGAATAATATGATAACTAAGCCGGGAAAAAATCACACAAAAGTAGAATCATATACATAGATTCATCAGCCCATTGTCAAATATATCAAATCTATTCGAGAAGAGCCTCATGAACAAGTTGTACCCGATTTTAATTGAAAACAATTGTATTCCGAATCGCCAAGTTGGTTTTTGAAGAAAACACAGTACTATCGAACAAACCAATAGACTTGTAAATATCGTAAAATAACATTTAAAAAAAAATATTGTTCTGATTTTTTTATTTTATATTTGTCAAGCGTGTGATAAAGTTTGGCATGATATCTGGGGGCTAATTCTCGCATTCGTATGCGAATAAATTTTCATTCGAACGTTCGAATTTTTTAACATTTGGGATTCCCTCTATCGATAGCGAATAAAATGTATCGAAATTTCTAATGACAACGAATGATCATTCGAACGCAACCTTGCGAGTTTTTACTCGTCAGCAAAGAAGCATTCGAAATAACGTGTGACGCGGTTGTTATTTGTTTGGTGGTGTTCTGTAAAGATTTATAAAAAAATAACACTTGGTCTTACCACAAGGCAATCATAGGAAGCGTTACGCACGTGCTCGGTTAGCTAGCTAGTCTGGTGAGAAATGGGCATGGATCTTGCTCCAAGATTAACCTAATAATCACAAAGAAAATTCACGTGCGATTAAAAATGCCCTTAAATCAAAAGAAAATTTGAATTGCAACCACTATTCTTCAAGAACCTAGTTGTTGTGGTTCTTAGCCTCAGTACCCTTACCCTACCTTGATTTCTGATTGGCCTACATGAATTCAAGGAAATCCCGAGCACAATATCTTTTCTCAAGACCACTACGTTTTAAATAATTTTAACAATTAGAGCATGTTTTACTTTGAATTTAACAAAAATATAAATTATTTATTATTCACAAAAAATTGAATTCATTTTAGAAAAGAAAACTTTATATAGTTTTACATCCTAAGTATGGACTACTTTTCTTGAAAAAAATTAAGTAATATTAAGATTTAAATATTAATTATTCTCACTGATATTTTCTTTTTCTTAAGCTTTTAAATTGTCTACTCTAAAATTTTAATTCAAATCAATACGTTAAATAAAAAAATATCTTTGAACAATGAATAATAAGAAAAAATATCATAATTAAGAAAGCAATATTATTGATTATATAACAAATAAAAAATAAGAGAAAGAACTTACAATAATTGGTTCCATCGCTGCATGAAGGCCTCCAGCATATTGATGAATCGATGTTGTTGCTAGTTTATTTTCTTGTACTTTATGTGTTATACTCTCATTTAATATTTTACAATTGGGGAATTAATAATACGAGAAGGTTAGTAAAAATGTAGGGTTTTAAATTTTTAAGAAATTAATGTCGAACATTTTTTTATATAGGATTTATGTTAGATTTTAGAAAAATACCATTATATTAGATGAGGGTAAAATTATGAATAGAATTCAGAATATAGATTAGGTTTTTAATTAGGTTGTTTAGATATAATTAAATTTAGATATTTTAATTTGAATAGTTAATTACATTAAATTGGTTTTGTATCTAAGATTAAGTGTTCTTGAGAATCAAGAATTTGTTTTAATGTGGTATTAAGTTTAGGAAAATAATTAGGTTTCGTACATACTATGGATGTTGTTATAATTTAGTTTAAGTAATAAGTTTTTTAGATTTGTTTTTAGAATAATAAATTAGATTAGCGAGGTTTTTTGTGATCAGCATTTTAGAACACGATACGATTCACTATAGTATCAGATTCCTTAAAAATAGCAAACTTTAGGTTGAACCGGATTGGTGAGGTTTTAGTAGGTGATTCAAATCTATAAATTTCGTCTTGTCTTTTGTGGATATTAGCGTTAAGAAGAAATAAACTTGTGCCGATGATTCTGACGATGAATTTGATGCGAATACATATGTAGCAAACAAACTTTATGATGCCTATTTAGGTGGTGATGAATCACGTGTTATGGTAACACTAAATATTGTCGGGGATTCCGAAATATTTGGAAACGGCAAATAGCTGCCGAAGCTCCGGAACAAATTTTCACACTTTAACTAATTTTTTTGATTCTTACCCCTTTTTCCACTGATAGGATTAATGTGTTTAACAAAAATTAGATTTATGTACTTGTGGAAGTAATTAATCTTATATACATATAAGTGTAAGGCTTTCTTAAACTTTAATAATTTCCACTATTTATTATTTTTAAGAGCACTTTATATTACTGTACAATCCAAAGTCAGATTTAAAAAGAACGAGGTAATGCTTAACATCTACCTCTTTACTTGACTTTTGATATTTTAACACAAACAGTTATGTATGACTATGTATTTGCTTGAATTTTATAATATTAATAAAAAGCTTTCTGTAATTAATCTTTTACAATTAGAATTGTAATAGATATGTATCTTTCTCTTTCATCATGTATATGGACATACATATGACAAAGAATGAAAAATTGTATGTTCACTGCATTTTAAGTCACAGAGTTGTACTAAATATTATGATATGGGGAATTTTTTTTATAAAAAGTACAAATACCAAAATACATACATTTATGAACTATTTTCAAACTATATGTTATACAAATAGATACTCTATACCAAATGTTATAAAAGAAATTAATCAAATATTTTAAGAGTGTGGGAAATAATGTTATTATTTTAAAACTTAGGTAAAAGTAAACCAATGCAAAAAATTTGAATATTACAAACGTTTTTTTAGCAAACAGAAAAAAAAAGAAAATGTAAGTAAAAATATTGTTAATTACTTTAAAAAAATATTATAATATTAATAATTTTATTACTTTTAGGTCAGAAATAATTTTACCCATGCTTTCTTTGTGCGCTTAAAACGTCTTTTGAATCTAGAAAAACACATATGTATGTGTGTACATACATTAATACATATGTATGTATGTACATATGTACTTATTTATACTTATTCTCATGTTGCTCAATTTTAAGGGGTCGGAGGTGTTTCTTATGTCATTAATGTTTTTAATATCGTCAGAATTAGAAGACGATGAGTAAAAAAATATTTTTGATTTAGAATAATTTCTTTAAAAAATTTTGCTCAAGTAATTTTTATTTTATTCAGTGTTGTAATACGTACTTATTTAAGTTTTTTACAACACTGAAGCAATAAATCGATTCGATTCGTATCGAGTACCATCATTAGAAAATTTTGCAGTGTCGAAATAAATTTCGATTTTTTTTTGTAGCTTTTATTTATTTATTGAATCTTCATATCATGAAAGGACAATATGTTTTTAAATCTTAATACTAAAAAGAAAATAATAAGCCCAGCCAGTGCTAGACAAAAATTTTTATGATACTAAAAAAATTTCACATCAACTGATCAGTCATCTGTTTTGCGCTTGAGTCAAAGCAAGGGTATTCTTCTTCTCAACCGATTGTGTCCACTAAAGTTAAGGATGTCTCGTGCAAGTGGGTTTGGATGGTGTTCAAGTTTGCTGACGTACTTTGACGCATATTTTGTAAATTCGACTTTTACTAATGGCACGCCTAGATCTTTGTGGATTCGAGAATTTTTAACATACCATGGAGCTGCAGTAATTATAC
The DNA here is from genome assembly GCA_916048285.2 of Bellardia pandia. Lineage (NCBI taxonomy): Eukaryota > Metazoa > Arthropoda > Insecta > Diptera > Calliphoridae > Bellardia > Bellardia pandia. The sequence continues at coordinate 71,337,934 of OU696533.1, forward strand.
GTAGAATTTTATTTTGACCCCTTTGAATTTTTTCAATGTTTGATGCTGAGGCCTTACCCCATAATTGAATTCCATAACACCAGATTGGCTTTAGAATTGCATTGTACAACAAAAGTTTGCAATCCAAATTTAATGTAGAATTTCTGCCGATTAGCCAATTAAGTTGCACTGCTTTTAATCTCATCTGAGTAAGTTTTGCGTCGATATGAGACTTCCAAGTTAATCGGCGATCGAGGTGGATTCCGAGGTATTTGACTTCATTGTGTTGCGTTATAATTTGATTATTTATTCTGATGAATGAGCAGGTATCTTTTCGCAATGTGAAAGTTATATGAATACATTTCTGTTCGTTAACCCTGATTTTCCAAAGCTCAAGCCAATTCTCTAGTTTATAAACATATTTCTGCAAATTCTGTGATGCTATTTGATGGTCCTTATGAACGCTAATAAAGGCTGTATCGTCTGCAAAAGTTGAAGTATGTATGGTCTGACGGCATATCGGATGCATAAATCAAATATAAAGTTGGACCCAGTATGCTACTCTGGGGTACTCCTGCTTCAATTGGCTGAGCGGGGCTTAAAAAATCGCCTTCGTTGATTGTAAATTTGCGACCATATATAACTTTTCATAAGTTTGTGGGTGTTAGCAGGCAGAGCTAATTTTATTTTATGCATTAAACCTTCATGCCAGACTTTGTCGAACGCTTGGGAAACATCAATGAAAAGCGCGGAACAGTATTTTTTCTCTTCAAACGACCGTCTTATCACATTTACTAATCTGTGTGTTTGTTCGATGGTACTGTGTTTAGCTCTGAACCCGAATTGGTGATTTGGGATACATTGAGTGTCGTTCAGAATTGGAATCAACTTACCCATTAACAATTTTTCAAACAGTTTTGAAATTGTCGGCAGTAGACTAATTGGCCTATATGACTCTACTTTAGTGGGGTCCTTCCCTGGCTTAGGAATCATGGTAATCATAAATACCTTCCAATCTGCAGGATAGTATTCTAGGCGTAAAATAGCACTGAAAATAAAGAGGATAATTCTTCTAGTTACACGAGGTAACTCCATATGATTTTATCCATACCTGAAGCTTTTTAAGATTCAGAGTACCAATAGCGCTTTGAACATCATTAAAGCTAAGTCTTAGAGGTACAGGAGGTCTAATAACGAGTGGAGGCAAATCAGATGCATTATTTGAGTTGTTTATAGTAAACACATTTCTCAAATGGTTAACAAATAAAGTCCCCTTCTCGGAATCATTTCTAGCCCAGTCTCCAGTCGGATTTCGCTAACTGGTCTTTTTAAACCTCGTGCTGCCTTCCATAAGGAATAGTCAGATTGTGGGGTACTATCAAGACCCTCCAAGTAAGATCTAAGTGATTTTTGATTTGTCATCCCCAAAAATCCCCAAACTGATTTTTTTTTGATTAATTTTTTTTTTTTTGGAAATTTTTTATTTTATTTAAAAAATATTTTTTATATATATTTTATATTAATAATAAAAATTCATTTTTATTGATAGATCTTGTACAGAAAAAATTACACATAATTTAATATACATACCTATAGGAGTATAAACAATTATTTACCAGAGTTTAGCATTTCAAAAACTTCAGAATCAAAATCTTCTGATTCATGAGCCTCAGAAATGTTGTACATATTGCTTGTATTAAAAAGCTTTTGCATTTCAGCAGATGGATTAAATTTCTCAAAATTTCTCTGAGAAGTGCTTCGAATAATTCATATTGCATTTTGTTACGTATTTTTGTTTTGGTAGTATTCATTATTGAAAAAACGCGTTCAACGCAAGCGTTAAACTTTAAAAATATACTCGTTTATGTATATTTCAAACCTTTTGCCCAATCTTCGCGTTCCCAAGAAGCATTATGATTTTTGTTAATAAAATTAGTATTTGCAGCCATTTTAAACGGTAAAAATATACTTTTTTTTAAATATTTACATACTTCTTTTTTATTAGAAACCATACACTATAAATAATAACACACATTTTTAGACTTGTCAGACGCACATTTTTTAGTTCCAAAATCATTGTTGTTACCATCATTTTAAAAAAAAATATCCCCAAAAATCCCTTAAAATTATGTTGTCATCCCCAACAAATCCCCGGATCACCAAGATGAAATTTTTATCCCAAATCACGAAAAAAAATCCTCAATTTGGGGATCAATCCCCTAAACTGACAACGCTGCTTGTAGGTAATCCTCACATATGTTGTTCATTAAATAATGTTTTATTCTGTTCTTTATAAGAATTGCCGAACCTCCACATGCTCTTCCGCGGGGATCTTTAGTATCATCCAACACGTAGCCATTAATTTTGAAGTACCCTGTCGCCGTCAAGTGAGTTTCAGCATTAGCCCCCTGGTCGAACATTTAAGCCTGAAAAAAGTTCTACACAACCGATTGAAGCAGTGGTACCTCAAGGAGACTTATTACTCCTCTCTTATACTTGATATGCTAACAAACAATCGTACACATCAATATTTGCTGATGACACTGCTATTCTAAGCACTCATAAAAACCCTCAAGAAGCATCTCGTGACTATTAGGATCTTACACATTATGATCAAAAGATGCAAAAGGTTAAGATTGATCCACGTAAACTATTCAAATTTAAAATGTATGTTTACAAATTTGTAAAAAATGTTATCACCAATTAATATTTTAAATTAATGATCACGTGGAAGTATTTAGTAGAATGTAAAATGTAAAAAAATTAGCGGTCAGGAAATAATATATAATGAACCGCCAAGCATTTGACTCATTTGTGTTGAATTTTACTTGTATACTAACATTTTTCAGATATTTAAGCCTTAGTTAGCCGACTGTAACGGTATGTAGTGTAATGACCTAAAAATGTAAGGAAATTAAATTTCTTACAGATTCATACATTACGGTGTTGCGTTACTTTACATCTCCATAACCATTTGCACTACTTTACACATAACAATATCCATCAGCTATTTCTTACTGTTACATTCCATTACAGTCGGCTAACTGAGGCTTTATACTCGTTAAAGTTATTTCCGGAAGTGATCGTTATGGCCAGAAATTGATACTGAGTCGATCGGTATAATTTAAGCTGAGCTAGGCTAATATGTCTACACACAAAACCAATAAGAAATCTGTTTTTTACAATTTCTGCCAAAAATGAGGCAAAATAGTTTTGGGTCTAAGAACAGTGAAATGGTCGTGGAGTCTATTAATAATTTGACACTAAATTAACAGATAACAGCATATAAGTAGGTCAAAGGTGCAATTAAAATTTTTGATTCAAGAGCAAATTTCAATGTAATTTTAGCGCAATTATGGCACAAATTAAAAATTTCCACCTGAATATGAAACATACGCCTGTAATTATTAAAATAATTTCTAGAAAAAAGCAATAAAAAATAGACAATACAAACTTAAAAATACAACATTTCTTTACATTGCACATTAGGTCAAATGACAGCTTTTTCTGTGCTAAATTAATAATAATCAAAGTGACGTTTTACTATTGTTGTTGTTGTTGTTTTTAATTGGAAATGCCTCAAAACAAAGACGTGTGATGTTTTTTTTGCGTTAAAAAAGCACCGGTACACATTTCTACGTCAAAGTCAATCAATGCAATTTTTTCTACAAACGTGCTGGAGTGTTCAATAGTGCAAGGTCAACTTTAAGTTTTTATTTCTCGATAATTTATTAATTTAAATGGAAAATACAGAGACAGGTAAGTACTGCTGTTTTTAATTATAAGTTTTTTATATTTATATCGATATAGTTGAAAAGAACTCATTAGAAAACATTACCTTAAAAGGGTTAAGTTTTTTTTAAACTTTAATATTCCATAAACGATTAAAAATTTTGACCCCATCTGACCTCTTTCAAATTGAAAAAGCGGTTTAAATATAATGTAATGAGTTAATTTTGGTTTGTGACAAATTGCGATTTTTTGCGCTTTATGAGTTATTCCTTTTCTGTATCAAAAAAAAAAGCGATCTGTTTGAAATATGGCGAAGAGAATACAATAAGAAAGACAAATTTGATGCAGTTTTCAAACACGTTGTTGACAAAATCAAGCTTAATACTATTTCGAATGAAATATATAGAAATATAAAGCAAACAAGACATTTTTTTGCGTGAAATTGGCTCAGAAATGGGAAAAATGTCGCAGAAAGATAAATATCTTTAAGGATCAATATCATTCATGACTGAATTCTGAATTACATATTGTGGTAAGTGATATTTCAAAAAAACCTACTTCTACCGGTGTTGGACGTCCAGCTATCCCATTCAGCGCAAAATCAGAATTTGGAAAAAGAAGAGAAGCCGCAAATCTTTCAACTGAGAAAGCTGATACTAACCTTCTAGTTCTTGCAGCAGCAACATCTGCTCGTAAACAAGGTGATTCCGATTTGGCTGCAGTCCTGAAAGAAAGTATAAAAAGCCCGAGAAGGCCATCAAAAATGCGGAAAATATGTAGTCAAGACACCAAGAAACCAATTCCACTTTCTGTGCATGAGGCGTTAGCTTTCCTTCTTGAATACAATTTTTCAAAAGAACAATATAATACAATACGCCACGAAAGCAAATCAAGAAACTCCGATATTTATCCACACTATAATAAAATTACAGCCGCAAAATTGAAATGCCGATGAGACCCTTGCTAAAGTTTCATTGCAATCTAATTTACTTCACACGGCTGAAAGAATTGTTGAAATTCAAAAAGAAGTAGTTCAAGCTGTAATGGAAGCGGAGGAGATAAATGTTTTAAGCTTTAAGTTAATATTAAACTACGGGTTTGATAGTAGCACTGGTCAAGCTCAATTTAAGCAAGCATTTAATGCGCTTTATGAGTTAACGTTACTAAATACTTTTTGGTATAGACCCCACTAGGTACCTTTTTGCCTGAGCAGAGGCAACTTGTAACTTGTAATTAAGTAAAATAAAGAATGCTCAGAAACACAACTTAAAATTAAATACGAAATACATCTTTTTTTTGTCAAATTGTCCAAATTGTTATGAAATTACCAACAATTTGGACAATTTGACAACAAAAATGACATAGTGAAAACCAAGCAAAACACTGAAAAAGTCAGTTTTCGCTCACAATTTGACTCAAAAAAACCTGGGACCGCATATTATTTTTCTGTAGGGTTTGTCGAGTGAATCAAGATTCCAATAGTGAAAACATTTGTCTCTCCAAATAAAAAGACAAATATGTTGTTCAGGTCTATACACATATATGAAATGGTCCATGTATGTAATGGCATCACGTGAGAACGGCTGGAGTGATTTGACTGATTTTTTTTTCATTCAATTCGAAATTTTCAGGAGATCGTTATATCCTTAACAAAATACTAGCGAGCTGTTCTTAAATTTGTATTAAGAAAATATCGAGCCATAACCGCCAAAATAATGTATCCCACACCATAATCGATTGTTGTTTTTTTATCGAAATCGATAGTTCAACATCATTTAGAATTATTAAAATTAAATGTATTACACAAAACAATATTTACATTATAAATTTTAAAATAATGGCTTTATTCAAACTGATTTTATTTAAAAAAAACCTTCCCCTGTAAAATTTTGAGTTTGTGGGATACATTTTTTCGGCGGTTATGGCTCGATATTATTAAGGTTAAAACTGCAGTTTAGAAACTGGTATAACATATTTGGTATAACCTTTTTGGACGCATATGCGCATGGGTTAACGTTATTCTATTTGAGGGTGCTGTAACTTAATTGGTTAGCGCATTTTATCATTAAGCTTGATTTAGTATTTGTAGCCCGGGTTCGACTCCCAGCCGCTGCCACTCAATCAATTTCTGATAATTATTAGTTTTCTATCATTACATATATTTATCACAGCGCCCTCCTTCGGTGGTATAGCATTCAAACGCCACCGAAGTAAAATAATTAAATAAAGGCTATAAAATCAAGCTTTAACATTAATGCGCCTACTCACCACCAGAGGCGCTACAATTCTGCACTAAAAACAAACATAATGCGCAATTGCAGAGTTGTGATATAAAAAAAAACTTTCTTCTTTCACCACCTTTACTTCTCCAACCTATCCCCTTTCCAAAGAAAGTAACGCAATTATGTATAGGCATATTAATTGCCTGAGTGTTACTTCTCTTAAAAAAAATAAAAAATTCGACATTAATTCATAGCAGAGAAGATCCTATGGGATCTGTTGGCATGGAAAATTTAAAAAAATTGATCCAACCAAAAACTATTTGGAACAAAATGTTCGCCTGCTAGGCGTTTAAAAACCTTTAAAACACGATACGATCTACAAACGTGGAGACCTAAGTAAAGTATTTAATCATTAAATCATTTAATGCTATAAAATTGAACATAACTGCAGAAGCATGTGTATGTATGCTTCTGTAAATTTTGCAGCATTAGAACATTTCTTTTATCCTTTATTTACCGTTATTGCATGCTATACATGGCTCAGTATTTGTACTCGTATGTGTATCCCCTCATATACACATTTACTTACAGACATGCAGTTCTGGGTGGCAATCGCGACCTATTTTACCTAAAGGTAAAATACCTTTAATTTAGAATCACTAATGGTTACATAATCAGCTGCATGACTAGTTATTTTAAAATGTGCGTGTCCTATGCTTAAGTTGATTGAACCTACATAAATTGTTCTACTTTACTGTTTACTTTACCTACTATACATAAATAGTTATTTTAATATGTATGTACGTGACCTATGCGGAAGCGAATGGTCAGCCAATACTAGATTTAAAAGACAGTACTCGTCATTTCCCTTTTGTTCTACAAAGAACGTATTTCTGTCAAATGACTCAAAAATGGTCAGCCAATACTAGATTTAAAAGACAGTACTCGTCATTTCCCTTTTGTTCTACAAAGAGCGTATTTCTGTCAAATGACTCAAAAATATAAACTGGACTCAGTCAAATGATCAGACAATAGTGAAAATGTCCGTCACATTGAATACTTGTAAAACTGCTGGGGTTTATGTGATGCTTGGATGTGTGTTTGCACGAGTGCAGTGTAAATAAGTATGAGTGTGAGTATTCTACAATTACAAGAAAATAGCTTCAACAACAACAGCAACGACAACAAATGCCTTTGGCGTACGAAACTTAATGTTGTTATTGTTGTTTTTCATCACATGCTGAAAGTACAAAGTGGGGTTAAAAGATGTAGTTGTGTTATTCTTGGTTCATGTTAAAAATAAGGAAATGGATGCAATAAATGAATGAATGAATGAGCGCAGGGTTAGAGAATGAACGACTGAATGAATGAAGAGTGACTGAGTGAGTGAGTGCATAACTAGTTTGTTTGCTTGCAGCGTTTTTGTGTAAATAAAATAAATTTTATAATTGTTCTAGTTACGCCTTAGTAGTGCACTTACATAAACTCGTGGCATGTGTGTCAAAGTGTGCCCGTGTAACAGCGTCTTTGTACATGGTTGTGGCAGAAATTTTTATTTTTTATTTTCTTTTTTTTCCATTTTTCAAAGTCATTAACTTTGCTTTTGTTTTGTTAACTTTGGCTCCGATTCCGGCAAATGTATGTTTGTATGTTTTTCTGATTATATTCACAAGTATTCAATTGTATGTATTCATGTAGGTATGTACTCGTATATACATACATATGTATGTATGTATGTATATTTAGAAATTTTAGTTAAATACGCATTGCGTTTTTGGCCGCTGTACTGAAAGTTTGACTAAATATCCATACATACATATATTAACATAACAAGAACCTAAAGTTTGTTAAATTATTTTCACAAGAAATATTTCTCAACCAAGATTAAGAATGAATAAGTATCGAGTGTGGTTTGCACAATTTCTATGCTCATTGTTTTGGCAACAAAAATTGGATGATGTTTAAAAGTTTGCTCTTAAATTAAATTTTAAATGATAATAAAAAAAATAAATAAATTTGCTATTATGAACTAATGTTTGTAAAAATTCAAAGCAAGCTTTAATCGCTTGCTAACATACACTGTGGCTAGTTTAGAATATTCAAGGCTATATTTTTGTTTTTGTTAGATTCAAGAAATTTTCTATATTTTACTTACAAGTACATTGTTTTAGTATTTAATATGCCAGGAAAGCTTTTAGAAGTTGTTCCAAAATTACTAGTTATAGAACAATTATACTTCAGATTCGTTAATAACACTCATATAACTATTTTTATATAGGCAATAAACAGTTTTGCTGAAAATTAGGTCAATATTAGTAGGCAACACTTTACCGAATATTATCGACCTAAAATTACACAACTGCTTTTTTAAACATTTTGTTGATTTTTGAACAAAATATGTTTAACATTGAACAAAAAATGTCCAATTCTTTTAAACACATTCAGGTATGTGATGGAAAACGATAACGAGTGAGTTTTAGAAGTTAAATTTTTCGTAATATTTCTGTATTAAAACAGTTTTATCCCACAAAATATAAAGATAAATTGCTATTAAAGAGAATCTTAAAACAAAAATTTTAAAAATTTAATTAGAAATACTTTAAAATGGACTTTAAAAACTCACTTACGTTATCGTTATCGTTTTCTATCACATACCTGATTGTGTCTAGTTTTCCCCCTTTTTACGTATATGTTTGATTTTAATCATGTTTCCTTAAATAAAAATACTTATGTACCTACATATTATTATTCAAACTTATATATGTATTTATATAAATTTATAAAAAGGAATTAGAAAAATAAACTTAACTAAATTTTCAGTGAAGTTTTTTTTTTAATTAAAAATTAACTAAATTAATTTGTATTAAAAAACATATATTAAAAATAAAAATGACAGATTTAATTCAAATAAAGAGAACAGATTTTCCTCTTTTTAATAAAAAAATTAATAAAAACACTTTTTACAGTTCCTAGACAGTTTTATCTAGCTTATGCATTAAAGAATTAATTTTTCTTAAATTATTTATATGAAGCTTTTTGCCTCTCACTTGCGAAGGATAAAATCTAATAAAATATCGCATCATGAATTCAAAGGTTTGAGATATATCTTTAGGACGATGTTAAATATAGAATAGTAACAAAGCAATTACAAAACAAGGTCCATCAAATTAAAAAAAAAAAAACAAGTTCGTATAAGAGTTTTTATATATTAACTTTAAGGAAATTTGGTTTACCTTGTATTCTTTGAATATAAGACCATCTTCCTCCTTAAAAAATTTGCAAATCGCTTTTATTATTAAATTTTCTTCTAGTAAATTTTTGTTCTGCGGAAGAGATGTGACCGAAAGGAAGACTGATTACCAAAATAATTCCACCCTCACTTAACACATTGAACAATTTAACGGTTTTATTAAATTGCGCATCATTATATACATAACAATATCCATCAGCTGTTTCTTACTGTTGCAGTTACATTCCATTACAGTCGACTAACTGAGCCTTAACTAGCATCGGCAGCAGCGTTACCGTTGAGAATTTTCAAAAAGTCGCTCAAACGGTCGTTTAAAAAAAAAGTCGCACACAAAAGTCGTTTTGAAAAATAAAAGTCGCAAACTTTTTAATAACCTTCCATAGACTTAAATGATTGGCTTTTGCTAAAAGATACGCCTAAAACTAAAAATATTAACAAAAAAATAAAAACTCCTGGTAATTTTCATAAATACTTATTCTATATTTAACAAATTAAATGAAAATGAAAAATAAAATTGTACAAAATTATTCAGAAATACTGTATATAAATAATTTCCTAAAAGATACGCCTAAAACTAAAAATATTAACAAAAAAATAAAAACTCCAGGGGCCAAATTACCGCATTCGTGATCGAATAATCTATCCTATCGAAAAATGATTTTGATATCGAAATTATGACAAAATGTACTAAATTTCTTGCACGATATCGAATGCCATAATCTCATATAAGAAAATTACGATCAATTTTACTCGATATCGAATGCTGTAAATTGGCCCCTGGTAATTTCTATAAATACTCTTTCTATATTTAACAAATTAAATGAAAATTAAAACATATGTAAATAAGAAACAAATAAAGAAAAAATGGTTTTATGTTAAAACAAAATTGTGTGTCATCGTTCAAAATGTTAACCGTGTATAAATTGTTGTCGGAGTTCTGCTGTAGTTTAAATAAAAACTACCCTGCAAATAATATTGGACTACGTGATCCATTTTAGATGATATGGACTACTCACAACATGGTCCAATGTAATGCAGTCATGGACCATGTCATAGTTAAACAAGAGTTTGTAGTTAAACGACATGGTTTCGTGTTAACACGATTGCATATTGAGTTGTTGTTGTTGTTTAAAACTAACTCTCGTGAGTACTCCATGGAGTAGTTTTGGGACTACTCCGATGGGTTATATGGTCCAGTCCTAGGACATCGCAATGTTAAATGGACCACCTTTTTTTCATATATTTGGAGTAGTTTTGGAGTACTCCTACTCCTCTTTGGACTAGTCTTTACATGCATGTATGGACTAGTCGCGTTAATTGCAGGGTAATTTTTATTCAGTATTTTTTGTTGTAAAGCTAACACATACAAAGAAATAATACAAATTTTTAAACGGTATCATACGTTAAACAAAAACAAAATCTACATTGACGATCGCAGTCACCAATGTTTACCAGTGGAGCATACGAAAGTGTTGTTGCTTTGCGCTTGCGTGTATTGAGTGGAGTACGACAAAAAAAAAAAAAACAAATAAGGTAAAGTTGTTTGTGTATTGCTAGTGCTGAGTGCTGTAATGAGTATACAAAACACACAGCCTATAGCTACCCTGCAAATAACGCGACTAGTCCATACATGCATGTAAAGACTAGTCCAAAGAGGAGTAGGAGTACTCCAAAACTACTCCAAATATATTAAAAAAGGTGGTCCATTTAACGTTGCGATGTCCTAGGATTGGACCATATAACCCATCGGAGTAGTCCCAAAACTACTCCATGGAGTACTCACGAGGGTTAGTTTTAAACAACAACAACAACTTAATATTCAATCGTGTTAACACGAAACCATGTCGTTTAACTACAAACTCTTGTTTAACTATGACATGGTCCATGACTGCATTACATTGGACCATGTTGTGAGTAGTCCATTTCATCTAAAATGGATCAAGTAGTCCAATATTATTTGCAGGGTAAGAGTTTTTACAAGAGTATAGGGCTTGGGCACTCCTGTTTTATGCTTTGCTTTTCCGGAAACAGAAAGATGAGAATACAAAAAAAAAATCAACGAAACAAGACAAAGTGAAAGAATAGTAAATAAAACAAGAAAATAATTGAACAAAACATAAAATAAAACATTAAGGAATTGTGAAAAATTAAAAGAAAAAACATCAAACATAAAATGTACACTTAATTTAAATTATAACAAAAAAACAAAAAAAAAAAAAAACAAAATATAAAATAAAACATTAATGAATTGTAAAAAAATTAAAAGAAAAAACAAACTTATATAAAATGTGAAAATCAAAAAATTTAAAAAAAAGAGAAATACTAAAAATGAAAACTTAAAGAAAACACAAAAAATTATATAAAACAAATAGTATAAACATACATAAAATTAAAAAATGTTTTAAAGTACTCAACAGCAACGGCTGCTTAAACAAAAACACCAACAACTGTAATCAACAACAACAACAACAACGGTAATCAACACAACAACATCTACTTATTGAACTACAACAACACCAACGATGTCAACACCTAAAAAACATTTAAGTACTTATCTTAGCTTTAAAATTATTATATTATTATATATACATATAAATTATTTAAGCATGGATTTTTTTGATTTTTTTATTATTGAATTATTATTATTATTGATAATATTATTATTATTATTAGTGTTATTATTAGGTATTATTATTATAAAATATTATTATAGCTATTAATTTTTTTTATACCCTTCACCATCATGAGAAGGGTATATATAAGTTTGTCATTCCGTGTGTAATTTCCACAATAAAGTTTTCCGACCCTATAAAGTATATATATTCTGGATCCTTATAGATAGCGAAGTCGATTAAGCCATGTCCGTCTATCTGTCTGTCTGTCTGTCTGTCTGTCTGTCTCTTGAAATCAGTTTTTTGAAGTCCCCAGATATACTCGGGATCCAAACCTTCAATAATTCAGTCAGAAGTGCTTTCGAGAAGTTTGCTATTTAAAATCAGCAAAATCGGTTTAGGTCAACCAGAGTTATGAACCAATATGTGAGACCACCTCCATAAAAATTTGATATTTTTTGTACATTTTATTGCAATATTTTGAAATATATTGCAGATAATATCATGAAATTTTGTACACGTTGTTTTTATGATAAAAGAAGAAAGTGTGCGGAAAATAGTAAGAATCGGTCCATGATTTCTCATAGCCCCCATACAAAAATCTTCCCGAAATATTGCTCAATTATACATAAATGCCTATAAAATTGGAATATCAAGACAAAATTCAGCAAAAATAAGTTTTATGCAAAAAGAAATCGCAAAACGAAATTTTTTTTTAGTTCGGTCCATCTTTGACCATAGACCCCATATAAAGTCCACTTCCAAAATTTATTTAAATACGCATAAAACATATATAAATAATGTTAAACGGCTAAAATTTGAAATAAATACTCTTTATAGGCAAATAAATTGTTGTACTAAATTTTATGGTAGTCGGCCCAGAACTGGTCATAGCTCCCATACAAGGACCACATCTGAAAAAGACAATTTTGCCTATATATATTGTATAAATATCGGTACCGACTCAAAACTTTGCACAGATGATTTTAATATATACAAAAATCATCCGAAAATCACTTTAATACTCATAAATCGCTTAATAAGGGTACCACTGCATAAGAATTATAATTAGTAAAACATTTTCCGCATTTCGAAACGTTTTTTTCACAAATTGGGCACACTAACAATTTTTTATTTAAACAATATTTTCTGATTAATTTTTATTATATAACTTAAGTGTATGACTTTGGCTTCATCGAAAACCATTTATTAAGATTTTTAATACTTAAAACACAACGAAATTTTATTTTTTCTTCAGAGAAAATATGACGCTATTGAAATAAAAACTCTTTAATGCTTCTTTTTCATAAAGCCTCAATAATATATTATTTGTTGTTTTTTTTTGGACAGATATGCTTAGTATTAAACATTTTCTTTTTATTTAGGCATATTGAACATATTTTTAAACACAATTTGTTTAAAAATGAACAATTTCAATATAAAATTAGTATTTTTGTTTAAAATTAGACACAGTATGTTTCTTTCTTTCTTTCAAGAATTTTTCAACAGGAATTTAAACAAAATATGAGTAATATAGGTAATTTTGATACAAAGTTTTAGAGTGTAGTTACACATTGGTTCTATACTAGATCTACAGACATATGTGTATAACACAAACGTGCTTCGAAAACAAACAAATGAAAAATGGACATTGAATATTGTTCCCAAAAGTTTTGATTTGGATTTTACGAATTAATGAATCAATAATATACTTCAATATAGTCAGTCTATCAAACTTTGTATATAATGAAATAGTAATGTATAAGTAAAAATTAAATGTCATTCTTAAGTTCCAAGTGTGACAGTTTCGAACAAAAATTATTGACAGAAAAACTAGTTATAGATCCGTTCTTAATTTAAGTGTGTTCCTAAACCGTAATATAAGTGTGTAAAAAGGTAGAGTGTTAATTTTTAATTGTTTTTGTATATTTAAATTAATAAAGACTCATTATATTTTTTTTAACTACTTGACGCTTTTATTTTGAAAATAAAAGAATCCGGTTTATTTAAAGGAAATAAACGACCGTTTTTTAAAAGGTAAAAACGTAACAATATGTATTTGGTCCTTAAAAGAAAGTATTCAAAGCAGAGACCGAAAATAGCTCCTCGATATAATCAAAAATCAAAATTGTGATTTGTATATCGTTTTTAAAAACAAACTCTTCAAAATAACTGTTTTGAAATGATTTTTGTTTGCATGGTTTGGTATAACCTTTTTAAATTTAGTTTTTTTTTAATGTATTAGTGAGAAACAAACTATTTAAATTTTTGTTGATCATAATAACTGTTAACATTATTTCTCTGTTATTTACATACTATACGAACGTGATATTAAATTTCAATTGTGGACTTAATGAATTTTTTTTAATTGATGATATGTAAAATTTTAAACTTTTTGCAAAATTATTTGTTTTGTTTTTCGAGTTTTTGCAAAAATTATATTTTGTTAATTATGTAATTCTTTTTATTTTGTTCTAAACTTTAAGTTTTTTTTTTGTAAATTTTTAGATTTTTTGTGAAATTTTAGATACAATTACTTATAATTTTTATATTCAGACATCATTGATTTGCATCAATTAAACTTTTGTCATTTATTTTAAAAGTTGGATAATAATAAAATATTAAAAGTTCAACAATTCTTCATAATGAAAAATCAAAAAACTCTAAACAATTTTGAATATAATTATTTTTAAAGTAATTGTTTTTGAGCCAAGCCACCCTTATGATAACCTATACCTAGTAAATACGTTGTTTAAGTATTGCTATTATTATTTATAAGAATTTGGAGTAGTTAAAGCTCTATTACGGGATATACATATGTACATATATGGGATAAAAAATATAACAAGCCTTGACGCAGAAATTATATAAACATAGTTTTGAATAGTTACCACAACTGTTTTAACATTATTACAATTTTTTTTAAATATTATGGTCACTGTAATTCACATGATTATAGCAATCATATATATGATTATAGCAATTATGTAATGTTTATCGTGATCGTTTTATGATGAAATATTATACTATAATATGTTGTTATCTATCATAATAAAAGAGCAACATGACTGCATATATATGATTGTAGTAATCATATAAATCGTAACTTAACCATATTATTGTCATTTCAATCATACAAATAATTACAGTGACCATAATATTGTTGAAAAACTTGCAAAAATGTTGAGATTGTTGTGGTAAACATGTACAACTATAGTTTTTCTCTGTGTGTAGTGGACCTTATATAAGAGACATGAACAATTAATTTTTAATTACATGAAACTTAGTAATGCCAAGTTTACTAAGAATTTCAAAGTATATTTTAGAAGACAACTTTATATGACCAATTATGGACCAATCGACATTCAATTTGGTAGTATGAATTAGATCTATATAAAAGACATTGAGTTATTTTCTCAATATCGATTTTTATTCGTTTAATTATTAATTTATGACTCTAAATCATTATTATTTATTAAACGCTATGGCAGTAAGATATGAAAACGATTAAATACAACTAATATTCTGAGTTATTGTTAACAAGACAAAATACTTCTCATACACTTCAACTGAATACGAATATGTCTTGCAGTTTTGCAATGGCAGCTACAAATACGCAAAAATAATAACATAATAATCGTGTAACTTGAACTTAACTAATTCTAACATCCATGTGAAAACCAGATGATTTTAATTTTAACCTTACAGCAGATTGAAATATTAATGATTAATACTGAAATATGCATGTATTGGCTAAACTGATGAATACAAAGGATGTTTCTGAAGAATTTCACGTTATTAACCGGTAATTGTTATGTGTAGTATGATATTACCAAATATTGCATTGTGAAGTACCTCCCGTACATTGGATTTTCATTAAGTCTCTTTTTTAAATACATAAAAATACATATATTCTTCAATGAGCTTATAACTCTTTAATCTGTAATTATTTTAAATACTACACAATACTTTACCCTACACATAACAACGAAAATATTTCATTCACATTTAATATTGATGAAATATTCCAAAGATTGGCCGCTAATATTTTACGTATAATATTAACTCTTATCCATACATGATTATAAAAATATTTATTAGAGGTACGGTCACACTTGGCAAATATTTGGCGAAAAATACGTAACCACTAAATAACATATGTATATTTGAACTCGTTTATTTATTTAAAAAAAAACTTTTCTTATTTAGGTCAGAGCACAACAAATATTTAAACACCGTCAAACAAATTTGTGCTAAAACAAGTGGTTACGCTTTTTTGAGTAAATATTTGCTAAATGTGACCGTACCTTAAGTTATATAATTCTTGAGCATTGAATGTACATAATGTGATGGTTTTATAAAAATGTGTTTATTCTCAAGGTTCTACGAAATATTCACACACGCTCACACTCATGGTTGTCTATTTATAGACTACGCTAACTAATTTATAAGCGACTAGATACATACATAGATACATTTCTGTACAATGTAAATGTTTACGTAACTTAAAATTTGGTGAATAGAAGCTAATACTAAAGAGGCAATCCAAAATAGCCTTCCATCTTCTTAAATGTTCTTAATATTGTTCGTATTGTTAAAAATACAAAATATTCAGATAAAACACATTGCTTTCCTTCTAAAAAAAAAAGAATGATAGATCTGTTAGAAGGAAAAGCTGAGGTATTCTAATGCTTGCTCGGTTTACAGGCAACCACTAGCGAGCTAGAGAGCTAGAAAAGTGGAGGCCCGATTTAGTACCTAATAAAATATATATGAGTATAAATTAAAAAAAACATATATTGGTCTATATTAGAGGTATAACAAAAATTCGGACATATCATTGTATGGTATCAAGTAGGGATGCCAAACGGGACTGGTTTTAAATCTCGGGGTTCGGGATTTCATAAATGAATTCTTAAACACCCTCCACCTAAATATGAGAATTATAATTATCAATAATTATTACCAATTCTTTTCACAATTTACAAATTTTGTCTGTCATTTAAGCGATTTGCGGAACTCGACTTTATGTAAGGGCTATGGTCAAATATGGGCCGATCATCATGAAATTTGGTACAACAATTTAAATATTAAGAGATTTATGCGAATTTTATTGATTTTCGAAAGTAAGCTGGGGGGCTACTGTCAAATATGGACCGATCATCATCATATTGAAAGTGACGATTTTTATATATGTATGGACTATTTGTGTTGAATTCCAACATGTTAGTGGTTTTTATAAGGGATATATGCGCATTTAAGTGATTTGCGGAACTGGATTTTATACCGACATTTTTTGTTATTTTCTTCAAATATAATGCAATTATATTTCTAAAGTTATTTCATAATTTACCGTTTGTATTTGAAACCATAAATTTTCGATAACATTTGCATAATACCCGATTTGTGCTTTGGATCGTTATCATGGTAAAATTAAAAATCTGATCTTATTCAAAACCTGAAGGTACTTGAAGTTGTCCATGGTTATTTCAACAAATGTTAAATTCCCAGTACTAGCAGTATAGATAAAGGCCTAGACAATGAAACTGCCACCACCATATTTCACTGTTGCCTTTAGGTTTTCTTTGTTGTATTTGATTTCCGTTAAACACACAATGTGCCATCTGAACCGAATATGTTAAACTTAGATTATATTAGAAGATGACCGAATTCCAAAATTCAAAATGCAGATTCCTTGCACAGATGTTCTTTGGCAGAATTTAGCTTGCACAGTTTGTTTTTCGGGTTTATAAACGGTTTCTTGCCTGCAAATCGGCCATTAAAATCCTATTGGCACAAGACCCGACGAACACTGATAGTCTTGTCGCGTAACATGCTTATTGAAAATTTTATTTGGTAACACTGTGCAACAAATTCAGGTCAGCAAAAGTTATGTTGATTCGGAGAGTGAAGGGTGAAACTAGAGGCCAAATTAGAAGACCCGTATCGCGACGTTTGTTTATGTTAGTTTAAATATTTTTTTAATCGACCTTCGAACTTTGCAGTCAAATGCCGATTTTCAGCATATTGTTTATATGGTTTTTTGGCTATAACTCGTCGACTAATTGATATTTTTTAAATCTTAAAAAAATTATTGCTAGAGACCTGTATAACAATTAAAATTTTTTAAAAAATTGATTTACAAAAATTTTTGTGGTGCTTATGAAGCAAAATGTTGGAAAATTTATTTGTTTCTCGTTGTTTTTATACCCTTCACCTTCATGAGAAGGGTAAATATAAGTTTGTCATTTCGTTTGTAATTTCCACAACATAATTTTCCGACCCTATAAAGTATATATATTCTGGATCCATATAGATAGCGGAGTATATTAAGAAATGCCCGTCTGTCTGTCTGTTGAAATCAATTTTTTGAAGTCCCTAGATATCTTTGGGATTCAAGTCTTCAATAATTCTGTCAGACATTCCGTCGAGAAATTTGCTGTTTAAAATCAGCAAAATCCATCCATAAATAACGGAGATATGAGCAAAAATCCGAGACAACCTCTGAAAATTTCATCAAAAAAACTTAGTGTATTAATATTGTTCATCAACAGATCGCGTTGATCACACATAGTGTTCGAAAACTTTAAGTGTGTTCTTAAACCGTAATATAAGTGTGTAAAAAGACAGTGTGCATTATACCCTTTTTTTAATTGTGTTTGTGTACATTACAATAAATAAACAGTCGTTATACATATTTTCTTCAAACTACTTCACGCTTTTATTTTGCAATTAAAGAGAATCCGGTTTATTTACAGGAAATAATCCACCGTTTTTTAAAGGTAAAAACGTAACAATATTTAAAAGGTAAAAACGTAACAATATAATATATATTATACATCCACAACAAAGCTGAAGGCTATATAAGATTCGGCATAGCCGAATACAGCACTCTTACTTGTTTTACTTAAAACTCTTCCTAACTAACATTTCAAAATTATATTTTTTATTACTAAAGTTTTGTGGAAAATATTTTCAAAAAGCATGAGAAACAAATAATTTTTCCAACATTTTGCTTCATAAGCACCACAAAACTTTTCTAAATCAATTTTTTAAAAAAAATTAATTGTTGCACAGGTCTCTAGCAATAATTTGGATTCTACAGATTTAAAAAATATCAATTAGTCGACGAATTATAGCCAAAAAACCATATAAACAATATGCTGAAAATCGGCATTTGACTGCAAAGTTTGAAGGTCGATTAAAAAAAATTTTAACTATCATAAACAAACGCCGCGATACGGGTTTTCTAATTTAGCCACTATTTTCACCCTTCACTCTCAGAATTGACCTAACTTTCGCTGAATTTGTTCCACAGTGTTATTTTATCTTTTTTTTTAATATTATAATTTTTACATACTTTGAATAATTAGTCGTAAGAAATTCTCTAAAAATAATTTTTAAAATCACTTTAGAAAAAAAAGCTTTAAAAAAGCCAAAAATTACATATCGACAACATTGTTTAGTCTAGTTGATCATGTCGTATAAAAATACTCGATATGTATTCAGATTCCGCCGACAAATGTTTTTCATACACAAATAAAAACAATAACAAATGTAAATGAAAATCACAACCAATTGAATTCGTTTATCACGCACACTGATACATATGTAAATACAAAACAGCTGATAAGAAGAAATAGAAAAATAAATGATAAAACAACACGCAACTATTACTTACTTTGTTTTGTCTTGCTTTGCTTTATTCAATTTCCCACCCATACAAACGTTGTCCGACCAATGGCCCACACATCACACACATTCATTAGAACAAAACGACATCTGTAAACGAAACGTAACGGAAAAGGAGTCAAACAGCTAAATGAGAACGAATTACTCCAGACTAACGTTATAAGCACATACATACATACAGGCATGTAATTATTTGTTGGATGTGTGTGTGTCCCCATTCATGTATGTACATATACGTTTGTGTAGCTGTGTTTGTAATTTTTACTATTTGCCGAATAATTTTTCCATGCAGACAGCAACGAATGTCTTCCACATTCAGTCTAAAGAGAAATATCGACACGAAAAGTAAGTTGCCTCCTTGTGGGCCACGAAAAAAAACGGGTGCCAGTGAATAATTTTATAGTGAAAATCTATATGTAGTATAGAAAATCATGGAAAACATGGAAAATCCATATTGAAAAGAACACAGACCGGAGTGCGTTATGATTGTAACACAGGTGTGCTATAAATTCTAACAGAAATCGTCCTAAAATTCATAAGAAATCTGTAGCAGTAGGTAGTTTTATAATTATTTGATATTATTGTATCTTAGTTTGATCGTACTTAGAACGATTGAAATAAGGGCTTAGCTCGCCGGCAATGGGAGGGTCCTTGACCATTCTAAAATAATTGCTACTGACAAAAAAAAAATATATTCAATCCAAGATTTAGTTTACTACTTTAAATTACATTCCTGTTATGTTTTACTAAAAAAATATGAATAATACTCACTGACGATCTAATCTAACTTAATATTAGATTCAAAGCGAATGGTGGATTATCGCTGGACACTTCAGTATTTCCCAGCCCTCTACACTTAGCGACGTTGTGTCCGGTAGTATTTAGTCACTCCCTAAATTTAAAATCTATTAAGTTACATTACTTACAAATATCCACATGATTATGTTGTAATCTAATATTCCCACAAAACAAAAACTTCTATTCCATAATTATATTTTTACAATTCATTTATTAAAATAATCTATATTCGTTTTCATTGCTAGACTCATTAATCTAAAAATCTATAAATTAAAATTTTAAATCCGAGCGTATATTTTAAATACAATAAATAAATTCATCTGTGTTTAGTAAATATTTATAAATAAAATACTTAGTTTTTGTTAAATTTTGAATACAAGTTTGTATATTATGAAACTTACATTGGATGTTCCTTATGCAAGGAAAACGTTGGTCTAAAAACAAAGAAAAATCTTCTTTACCATGATGTATTGGGCCCAATTCATTAGCTTGAAGTTCCTGTAAAAATTTTTTTATAATAGAAGAAAATCATTAATATCATTAAAACATTAATATTATAATAAATATTTGTCACCAGACATGGATTAGTTAAAAATTATATTGTATGTATGTAAAATCTTTACATGAGCTTTCTATTTATAATATTCTAGAGCTATGCAAAGAATTTACTTCATAAATTCAAACATGCTAAGTAAAATATAATTAGTTATTTAATTACAATTATCAATATCTTAAATCTAAATATATTTATATATAATTTTTAATGTTTAACATATTAGTAAATCTGAATTCATTTTAGTTTATCATAATATTATGTAGCTTAACACTAAGTTTTTATATTTAATATTTCAAATAAAAAATAGTTTGTAATTTGTATTAATTTAAATTAACATTTTTTCTTTACGATTTCCTATAGGATTAGTTATTTTATTTTTGTTTTTAATAAAGTTTTGTTTGCAATAATTAAGATTTTTACCATATTTTAAATGATAATTAATATGTTAATTATCACGACACCTTTTTATACTCTTTCGTTTGTTTTATTATTTATTACTTTTTTTTTTGTGGTCTCAGTTCTTTTTGTCATCGATACAAAGCAAATGCATGAAGTCTGACGTTTAGTAACATCATTAACATGTTAGTGACGTCAAAAACAATTTGTTAAAATATAATTTGTTTTGATGTTTTGTTTTGTAAAAATGTTATGCACAATGGGTCGATCGATGGCAAAATTTTGTATAATTTTAATACATTATAATAATAATATATTACAATATAATATTAATGCATAATAATACAAATATTTTTAACAATATTAGTGATGATATAAGTGATGGGTTTGGCGATGAGCGTGCTTCAGAATTATATTTTAAAATGATGATGATATTTTAAGATGATGATGATGCTCTTAATGAAATAGTCTATAATTGCATTCAGGAGTTGGATTGAATATTGCTGTCGGCTATTTTCTTTTATATTTCTGTTGTAAAAAAATGTTGTTGGAATTATGATTTCGTTTGTAGTTATGCGAGGTAGTGGATCAAGTTAAAGATGAAATATATATATATGTTCATGATGGATGAAAAAATTAACTCCGGATTAGGATAACTATGTGCTATTTGGATGTCAATGGATCCAAAAAAAACTCTTTTATTTAAATTTCATAATTATGGTCGAATCCCACGTATTTTAATTAAATTAACATTTAATTATATCTAGATATCTTATCGAAAACTATTATCGAAGCAGATGGATTTGGATTCTCTCCATAGTTTAATTATTTCAGCTACGCTTTTGTCAACTCACATCGTTGTTGATCGGACCCAAGAAAAAGAAGAAGGAAGTTCATTTCCGATGGTGACGGCAGAACATTTCTTGACGCCGCCGATCGCGATTTTTTTATTTTCTTGTTTCTCAACTTTTATATAAAATTGTGGCAACTCATATAAGTGGAGAAATAATACCACTTATTAAGATATACATATATTTGATAAAAAAAAAAAACATTATAAAACAAGTGTTCTTTCAATTATTTGTCTCACATGCAAAAAAATATCATAAGATCTAAAGAAGATATATGGAGTTATACATACAATGAATAAATATAATTTGTTTGACTAATACGAGCCATTACCACCAAAATAATGTCTCCCACACCATAATCGATTGTTGTTTTTTTTATCGAAATCGATAGTTCAACATCATTTAAAATTATTAAAATTAAATGCATTACACAAAACAATATTTACATTATAAATTTTAAAATAATGGCTTTATTCAAACTGATTTTATTTAAAAAAAACCTTCCCCTGTAAAATTTTGAGTTTGTAGGATACATTTTTTCGGCGGTTATGGCTCGAATACATAACACAACTAAAGTACTGTATAAAGACAACTGCAATCACAGGCTGAATCGAGATTTTTTCTTTTTATTATTAAAACGATAGTTTCAAAACCTAAAAAAAAATCTGCAACAAATCCTTTTTGTCTGTGAAAAATTTCAACAACTTTTAATTTTCTATAAAAAATTATGTGAAATTTTAAAAAAATCATGATCCCAGGCCACTATGAGTGTTATTTTTGGCATGGTGCGAGCTGATCGGCAACGTTCGTTCAACAATGTGTCTAAATATAAACACACGAACAGCTCACCGCGATGATAATTTTGTGAATATTTTGTTTTTTTTTTCAATAAGAAAATATCGGTTTTTAAAAAATGTTTCAATTAGGAAATGAAAAATATAAAAGAATCTTAAGACAATAAATATGTTTGTGTGTGAATATTTGTATATCTAAAAAGAAGCGGGTGTGCAGAGTCAGTGGCATGGCTAACAATACAAAGAGCCCCCTTTTAGATTTAATCATAACAAATAGTTTATTGGTTGCTATGGTGCTAAATAACTTTTGAAAACTTGCCACAAAGAATTGGACCCTGCATTACTGGTTCTTTGTGGTTAAGATTTTAACCAAACGCCTGAAGGATATTTCAATGTTAATATATGCAAATGTGAGCCAGAAATTAAATCCAATAAAATCATCGAAACTTAGAAAAATGTTATTAAATATAAGATTTATGTGTCGTTTTGTTGTGATTCTTGTACTCCTTACCCATCTTCTTTTCTCATTGATTATGTTATGAAATAACAAACGAAAGGATAAGTGAAAAACCAAAACAGAAAACCAAAAACAATAATAAATAAACAGAGAATATGAAAATCCAGTTGAACTCTAAAAAGTGGTGGCATGTAGCAATTTGAAATACTCACATTTACATGCATACACTACGAGTAGACCAGAAGCCAAAAGAGAGTGAATAACAAAATGAGCTTAATATGAATAAAGGACTAAAAGCTTTCACTTTTATAATATACATTAGAGTACTTCAACATTGTATGGACGAAAAAGAGTTTCAAGCTATTACACCTACAAATGTTCTATTGATTGTAGAAACATGTTCTGCAAAATATTAGGATGATAGGATAACGTTAACTCGCGCCCCTTCGGCTCTTGAAGTAAATACGTTAATTTTTTGCTTACATTTCTTATTCAAGTTGTCTGAAATACGTTTATGGCCTGGGGAATACTTAATAACTTAAACATTTTTTAACCGATTTTAATTATGTAGATCTTATTAGAACGCTATTTTCGTACACATTTCGAATCTTGTACATTAAAATGCAAAATAATTATAATTATTGTAAATGCATCTCTAAACTTCAAAACCGAATCAGCGCCAGTTAACACTATCTTATCTAAAAGTCTTAATTATATTTTTGTATCACTATAATCTAAACTGCTTGTATAAAATAGTGTCAGCAGTGTTGTTTATTTTTCTGGTTTATTTTTGGTGTTTTATATACCTGCACCTACCTAATAAAGATATGATTTGTTTGGAGAACGAAAAGCTCACATTGCTTGTAAGCAATAATAAATCGACATTGCTGCGACAAGTTCTGTTATGGATATTTACCAGGGTTTTTAGAAAAGAAAAACACTGTTTTATTTTGTTATACCAAATACGAATTTGACACGAAAATGTATCATAAATAAACTTGGGATGATTGTTTTTTGGTATAGTCAAATGACATGACATTTCTTTCGAATAATTGTTACAGTTCGTAAATTTGTTTTAATAAACAAAGATTACCTGAAAAGGTGATTAAACTAACTAAAGCGAATCGTATACATATATATACATATCTATCTTGAAATAGAAATATTACAAGTTATAATTATCTTGGTTACCATAAACTCAGAACTTCTATACTAAAGGCTTGATTTGTATGAAATATTCTAAATCCATAGATGAGTCTAATCATTGTCTACATGCATGCCAAAATTCAATACGTAAGCCGCCACAATGTCCCAAAGTAGTAAAAATATTTCGAATATAAATCGATTCCTAAATTTAATAAAAAATTAACTTGTGAAATTCAAACCTCCGTTTAGGATTGTAAAACCATTGAGAATTACGTTTAATATAAAATGAAAATGATATAATTTTTCAAGCATTTTAAACATCTAATTAAATAAGAGCAATTTTTCTTAAAGATTTAAATATTTCTTCAAATATAAGAAATAATTCAACCCCTTTCTAAAATTTATTTAGTCTACGACATTTCCAACTAAAAGTATTCCTCAAATTGTGAACATTCTAAACAAATTTCAAGTGCTTGTATTTATTTTTATTCTCAGGCAATATCTTGTCAATGCATTAGGAGGGACCAAACATAAAGGTAGTCGATGGTGGTAACTAAAAAGAAAATCTTTAAGTAATTTTTACGATTCTCTCATATTGTCTCACAAACATTTATATTTTTGTGTTTATTTCCACAGAATATTACCAGTGCGATTCATTTCTTAAACATTAAGGTTTATTTTGACTAATTTACACATTATATATTGTTTACATTTTATATTTTCTAAAAATGAAATATAAGTTGGAATATAATTAGACTTCATCGTAAATGAGTATTTTCAAAAGATTTTTCGTTTTGAATTATCGGGTCCACCCTAATATGCATACATATAAGAAATTCGTAAATATTCTTCTTAATGGTGCCTATTCTAATATATTTATAAACAATTCTATACATCCAGCATAGTATTCTGCCATCAGATACATTTTGTTTAAAAAAGTAATAAATAAATTTCTCTTCAATAAATATAATTACATGTAAGGTACCAAAAGTAAATACACATTTCCCAACCTACAAATAAATAAATACCTTCAACAATGAAGAAGCTTAATTAAATGTTCTGTAGAAGATTTTAAATTTGAAAATAAAAATAATAATAATAATAAGACATTCATCTCGGAATATACGAGGCGCATATGTATATTGCAATGACTGAAAATTGTTTTAATTTGTTTAGATGAAATACAAATTTTTTAAACAGAATTGATAAAGGTCCAACTTATAAACTCTACTCAATTAATATACATATATGTAATTCAAAACACAGCATTAAGGCATTTATTTAAATTCTGATAAAAGTATAAACAATCGAGTGGAATGAAATGATCTATAAATAAAGACACCTATGCAGTGTTTTATTATATACTAGCAAAGTTCATAGTTAATTCATATCAGTCACTTATCAAAAAAATTAGTTTGTACTCTTTGAGTGCATAAAATATAAAAATGAATAAATACTCGTATTTGAAAACAAGTAAGAAGCAAGAACAGTTTTCCAGAAAAGGGTGCCATATAGGACATACGACTAATTATGAACCGGTTGTTATATATACATATTTATAGTTATATATTTATAGTTGTTAATATGGAAGCTATGACTAATCAGAATAGGATAAATAATGAACCGTTGTTTAAAAATTTCAATAGGCTTGGTCATTTTTAACAGACCTCCTAATTTCTTTAAAAATAGCTACCTGTACTTTGATCACAAAAGACAGCCAGCCAACCAGATTGACGGACGAACGAACATCATTAAATCAACGATGTGGTCGTGGTGGTCGTTATAAATATCAGCACAAACAAAATGTACCGTCCCCACCTCAATGAGGATAAAAGTACTAAAAACACTTTATTCGAAATACTTGAGAAAACATTGATAAAATTTACAACATTGCTTCCTCCAGTCATGTGAAAATTAACTAACAGGGTATTAAAAGTTCAAAGCTGTAATTAAAACAGACTTTCGGTTTTAGTTGTAACTAATTCACACAAATTTTCTCCAAAATGGGGTACTCACTATTTTGTTCTAATTCCTCAGAAGCATGGGGGTAGCAAACATGATGTTACTATAATAGGGAAACTATAAACATTAAATTATACTGAATGAGTGAGAATGAACAAAGTTCTCGCTTGTATGGGACTTTTTCAATTGAACCCAAGTTAGTACTATCAAAGTAAATTTGTACAAATAAAAAATGGAAATAACTTTCCATTGGTTATAAATATCTATATATATAAAATTAAGTGGCAAAACTTCCTGTTCGCATACTCCTCCTAGACGGTTTGCCCGATTTCAATGAAATTTTCAGGGGTGATTGGGGTCTGTGTGGAGGGTGCACATAAGAAATTTAATGTGTATATCTTTGCGCGTTTTGCGAGCGGGTAGCGAAGCACACCGGGTTTAGCTAGTATTGATATATATTTACACTAATTAGAAGAAATTTGAATAACATAGAGCAATAAGTTAAAATGTTTATAAATTAAATGAGAATTATTCCTCTTGCGAGTATTATTCAACAAATTTTACAAAAATTTTAATCGAAGTTACCTTCAAGTCAAATATACAATTTGAAAACAAATTGTTACACTACATTTATTTTTGAATATTTCTGTTATATATTCTAAATGTAGTGTAATAATTTGTTTTTTAATAAATTGTATATTTGACTTGAAGGTAACTTCGATTAAAATTTTTTTAAAATGTTTATATTATAAGATTTATATTTGGCAATTTAACTCATTATTTTAAATCGTGTTACTTATTATTAAATCTATTATAAATTTAATTTAAAAAATTATTGTTAATTTTTTCAGACATTACAAACATAAATTGTGTGAAGAAAAAATATTTTTTATTGTAAATCAATTTGAATTAACAAGAAGTTAAATTGATTAAGAAGAAAAACAAAAGCTAATGTCTCAGTTTATATTCACTGAAGTTTAAAGTTTTATTTAAACAACTAGCTAAACCCGGTGTGCTTTGCTACCCCCCCCCCCTCATCATAAAATAAAATAAAACGTATTTATATATTTACACACATTTGTTTATTTAATTTTAATGTATTTATCGCTTTAGGCGAGACCATGCCCCTTGTCCACTTACATAGTCAAGAATTTATTATTTCGTAAGAATATCCTGTTGTGAAAATTTAATGACGATCGGTCCAGTAGTTACGACTATATTACGATGTTTAATTTTCCTAAAAAGGGGCGTGGTCCCACTCACTTTTCTCCTGGTACGTATTCCTAATTATGCCAATACCATATGTACCAAATATCACCGACGTACGTCAAAAAATGCCCAAAATATGGCGGGTTAAATTTGTGGGTTATATGGGCGGTGCCACCCCCGTTTGTACAATCAAAACTTCATATAGCCTATTATTTCTTCCAGAGTCACAGTAACATGCTGTACAAATTTCAGGCAGATTGGTCCAAGGGTTTGGCCTCCTATTAAGCACAAACATACAGACACACATTCATCTATATATATAAAAAGAAGTGTACATTTTGATTGTCACTCCATAACTCGAGAACGGCTCGACCGATTGCCATAAAATTTTTAGGGAAGGTACAGGGAGGAGTGATGATGGTTAGTTGATTTTGAAATCCAAAATCGGTCTAGCCATTCTCCAGTTATGATTTTTTTCCTGAAAAAATTCAACATTTGAAAAAAAAGTCCCCTAAAGTATGCTGTACAAATTTGCAAATAAATAAGAGCAGGCAGGTTGTGAATACATCTTATTCTATGAAATACAAATCAATAGTAAATACCGAGCGAAGCCGGAGCGGTCAGCTAGTTTATATATATATAGATTAAAAGCAATATAATTTAAGGTGAAATGGGGCGAAAAATGGGGATTTGGTAATAAAAAAATGTATGTAGTTAAAAAGTATATAAAACTTTAGGTAAATACATATTACAAAAAAAGTATTTTGTATAGCAAACATTGTTAGTGGTATAAGTAAGTATCTGATTAAAAAAAAGGGGGCGATGAAGTAGGCGTAGTTCATAGTTATATGGCGACGTTAACAGTATTAAGAGCAATATACTACCAAATAAAAAAAATACGTTGGAATGAACAAATTTGTATAGAGAATAAAACTTTCAAAAATTTGGCGTGAAAAGGGGCGTGAAAGGGGCGTGGCTTAAGAAATCTTTATTTTTACCTCGCCTGGAGTATATAATGTGTATACAATTTGAAGTAAATCTGTTCAAAACTATATGGGAGCAATTACATAATTTTTAAAAAGTGGGCGTAAAAATGGGCGTGGCAAAAAAAAAGTACCCTATTAATCATACCAGAGTCCCAGTTAAATGCTGTGAAAATTTCAAAAATAGCGGTCCAGAGGTTTGGTCTCCAATTACAATATTTAAGAAAAGTGGGCGTAAAAGTGGGCGTGGTAAAAAAAAGTACCCTATTATTCCTTCCAGAGTCACAGTAACATGCTGTGAAAATTTCATCAAAATCGGCTCAGCCGTTTTGGAGTCTATACGTTACATACATACATACATTGAATTTTATATATATAGATATTTAAAAACAAGTGACTCTTATATTTCAGTAAAAGTGGTGCTGTTATTAGTGGAGATTGAGAATAGTAACAGAAGTTTTATAATTAAAATCAATGATTTCCAAAAGCAACAACATTCCAAGGTGTCCTCAAAAGTAAGCGGAAAAACACAGGTTGAACCAACAACTTCCTAAACTTAAAAGATTTGTTTTTTATTTCTCAAAAAACGAATGTTTACATCAGCAGATTAATCTTAATAAAGAAACATTAAATTAAGAACATTAACTGCTGTTTATCAATAATCTCTCAATAATACACAACAACACCTGGGGGCTTCTGCTGTTATATCATCCAAATCGTTATGACTTTACATTCGTATGAGTGAATGTATGTCTAAGTATATATTAAAATTAAAATACATATTTAAGATATAAATATATATTATAAGTATGTGTGACTACCAGCGTTGCCGTTTTGGTTAATTTTTTTTTCAGTGTGTAAATGTGTAATTTTTTTTCATTTTGGTTATTTTTATTGATTTGATAATAAAAAATTTAAGAATATTTTATTTAGTAAATATCAAATTAGCATGACAAGTTTTAAAATTAAATTCTGAAGAAATTTTTAACGTATTTGTATATATAAATGAAATTTTTTTTAACAGATTTCAAAAATATTTGTAACAATTTTTACAAATTTGTAAAAGTTTTTAGTCACTCAACAAACCTATTGTTTTTAGCAATTTTTATGTTTCTTTTTTATTAAAACTTGAATTTGTTACAAATAAATGCATAAAAAAAATTTGGGTAATTTTTCTCCAATTTGGTTATTTTTTATTTCAGTGTTAGTTACAAATTTTTTTGGTTGTGGCAACGCTGGTGACTACTACTACTCTTTACTTAAATTGGAAATTCAATGAATATGAAATGTATGGGAGCGGAGAGATTTTTACTAATGACTTTGCATGGGCCGTTTAAACTCAAAGTGGTGCGGTCGGTGATTTCCTGTTTATGTATAAATCAATGCGTACATTAAACATAGGCAAACACAAATCCACATTCATATACATACATATGCATACAGACATGAGTGCTGACGTGTATCGATAGACACACTCATGCAAGAGCACAATACACAATTGTGTTAATGTGTCCAATATCACAACCGAAATCACATAGTAGCCTCTAGCAATCATTGCCTTTAGTTTAAACAATAATCAAATGATTTCCAATCGATTTTTTAACCATATAAAGAAGTTAATTAAGGACTGAATACTCGTATATACGCACGTTTGTGTGTTTCTTCAGAATAATATGGCAAAAACATGTTTTGAAAAATTGGTTGAAAATTTCGTTGATCGTATATTGTTAACAACTGATTGTCGAAGTGAAGTTTAAAAATTCATTTATATGGGGGTAATTCTCTCGTTTAGATTTTAAAAATTTTCTACTAAGAGTAATCGAAAATTAGAGGTTACGAATAGACCTCCTACAGCACAGTCACGGCCAACATTTTAATGAAATTATTTTTAAAAAGTAAATGTCTAAGATAGTTCATTCGGGCAATAAGTAATTTATTTAAAATTAAATACATTCGGTTGGAAATAAGGTGTAAGAATGTTCTTCGGTATATAAAAACCAAATGGAAAGAAAGGAAAATTTAAGTTGAATAAATATGTCGAATTCAAAATTTGTTATATTACAATTAAAATTAGATGTTTGCTCATCATTATGCATAATCAATTATTACTTCATATTGCAAAAATCATTAAATTGAAAAGTATTGCACTATTGTAGTCAATCATCTTTATATCTGGGATCAAAACTGTCCAAGACAGCAATATGAGGCCTCTACTCTGAACATGTTTGAAGAGCAATTTTTGTGTTCTATTGACCTTTAAATACAAAATTAATAATACATTTTGACATCTGTCCTTTGCGTCAGTGTGACAGGATCTCAAAAAATTTAGCGGCTAAATCAGTTTAAAAATAATTCTAAAATATGCTAAAATTTATTTTTAAATGCAAAAAAAATGTGCTAAATTTTCTAAAAAACTTTTTTGAAATAATTTTTAACAATGTGAGGTACACATGATTAAAAAGTAAACTTTTTATAAAAACAATACAACTTTGAACTCAAGACCAAAACTCTCTTCAGGAATCTAACCTTAAAAATCACTCAGATTTTAAATCTTTTTTGAGTGATATTTCATAAAAATTTTCTAGACATCGTTTATTATTTCATCTAAACCTCATACAAATATCCTCCCGAAAGAGGAGGTCATAATTGTTTGATTTATAAACGTAGCTATCCAAATTGATTGTCAGAAAAAAGTTGTCATAGTCATAGCTCCAATATAAGGCCCCATTCCGAAAATCAATTTAACGACCATAAATCTCCTAAAAATGTTGGTATCCAAAGCTCACAATTCAACGCAAATAAATTTCTAATATAGAGAACTCATGTCACCTAATTCCCAAATGTTTTTAACATGCATGTAGCTTTTAGAAGTGTTTATATCGAGATACAATTTAACACAAACAAAACAAAATATTAAAGGGGGTTTTAAAACAACGCAAACGTACAATAAAAATTCTACAGTGTTTGATTTTTCCGCTCATATGAGTCAATTTTTGTGATTTTAGTTAAAGGGTTGTTATTTTATATGTTGATCAGTTTGCCATTTATTCTTTAAAATATTCCTTTTTTAAAAGGCATAAAACTTATAAACATATTACAAAAAAAAAATACTAAATAAAATGCCAACTAAATCAAAATAAAATAAGCAAAATTTAGCCGCAAACATGCTTAAAATATCACACCGCTTCTCGTACATACTCCGAATAAAATCGTAAATATTAATTCTTAATTTTTTTTAAAAATTAAATTAATTAGATTTTTTAAATGCTTAAAATGATATTTTCAGGTTTATAAGGGTACGGTCACACATGGCAAATATTTACTAAAAAAAAACGTAACCAATATTTGTTGTACAAATTTGTTTGACGATATTAAATCTTACGAGGGTTTTGTACAAACAAATAGCATCAAATAAAATAAAACTTACCTTCTATGGTGATTTTTCCTTAGTAAAATAAGTTTTCGAAATAAAAACAAGAATTAAAATAACTTTTATTTAGTGGTTACGTCATTTTCATCAAATATTTGCCATGTGTGAGCGTACCTTAAGAAAATAGATTAAGTTGTTTTTTGAATTATAGGAAGTTAAAAATAGTCTTGTATTCAATTTTCCAAAACGAGTCAAATTGTTTCATTATATAAGGCCTGGGGCCAAATTACCGCATTCGATATCGAGTAAAATTTATCGTAATTTTCTTATTTGAGATTATGGCATTCGATATCGAGCAAGAAATTTAGTACATTTTGTCATAATTTCGATATCGAAATCATTTTTCGATATGACAGCTCATTCGATCACGAATGCGTAATTTGACCCCTGGGTTACAAATAGGTTAATTAACAACATTTTGAAAATATCAAGAATTTTTTTTTACCATACTAGATAATAGGTTAACGTTATGTTACAAAGATAAAAACTCATATCCAAGTAAATACGTATATTTTTAAAGTAAAAACATGATTTTATTCAAATATTTTCTATTTTTTTTCCTTAATTGCTCATTTAAGTGATCTAAAACACGTTAAAAGCCTGAGGAATACTTCATAGCTTTAAAATTTTTTAACCGATTTTTATATTTTACATCTTATTAGAATGTTGATTGCGTACACATATCGATTATTTTACATTAAAGTGCAAAAATAATTATTTAATGGCAAAATGTTTTGCAAAATCTAAAAAAATTTATATTTGCCCTTGTAAATGCACCCCCAAACTTAAAAGCCGATCCTATTATCCTAATATTTTTCCGAACATGTTTCTACAATCCAAAGAATAATTCTATGAATGGGGTGAAATAATTCGCAATGTTCACGCATCAAACAGTGATCTGTGTTCACTGCAAATACGTTTCCCAATTGATCACATGGAATCTTTATCAGTTAAATTACAACATAATCGAACCATACTGCGTTTGTCTCGCTATCTCATTCAAGGTTTCACGGCATTTTAGGACCAGATTAGATCTCGTGTTCACACCGTAAATGGTATTAAGACGTCCTAGCTGTCAGTATAAATCCTAACATTCCTAATATGTTTTAACTAAATGAAATAATAAATAGCTACCGACCACAATTATTTGCACCCATAAAGATTTTTCGACTTGTTTCATTGGATATACCGTCTGGTTTTATGAGAGCCTATCTTGTGTTATTTTTGTTTAATTATTTGATATGTTTTCTATTAGATACAGTTTTTGACATAATGCTATAAACTCTGTGCGATTTTTAGTAATTAAATCAAAAATAACCTTTAAAAAAATATAGTTATTGGCACTCAAGTACAACTATTGGCACATTAAATTATCACCACATTGGCACTTGATTACAATTATTGGCCCTTTAAAAACTATAATTCTTGGCACATTACCATAATTATTAACACCCCTAAAAGTTGAATAATTGGCACCATCGTAACCCAAAAAACTTAAAAAACTCAACTAGCTAACTAGGTAGAGGATTGTGATAATTCTTTCTCTGTTAACCAAGAGAAATAAGCAAAACAAATTTTATTTACGCATTAATTCATATTATATAAAAAATTGAATATATTTAACAGGTTTTTAGTTATTTGGTTTAGTTTTAAATTAAACTGTTGCATCGAGAAAGTCTTTAACGGTCCTTTCGCTGAGAGACTTTCACCCAATCGACAATGGCTTCTTCTTCTGCTTTTGCTAAAATGGTTGGTGGACCTAGTCGAATTTAAACGAAATTGTAGCGTGGACCGTAGTGTCCCATAAGTTTTTGATGCAGCTTTTTTGAAATTTTGCCATCCTTAATTTCGGACAGAGCTTTCTGCAGAAGACTTTCTTCATATGAATTGTTTTTTTAGGAATATCAAAAATTCTGAAAATACACAAAATTCAGTTATTGGCACTCAAAAAGGTATAATGAGTGGCAGTGCCAATTATTGTAGTAATTACAAATTCAATTATTGGCACCACCTGCCAATAATAGAAATTATAGTTTTTTATTTAATGTTTTAGTATGTCAATGAATCAAAAGGCTTAATTAAAAAATCTATAAATAAAAAAATAATGATACTTACCAAACTTCTGCTCGCTTTCGAAATCTACACTAAAACAGCGCACAAACTCTCTTTCAAAACACTCTTCTTATTTGGAAGTTTATAAGCAACTGAGCGTTTTAATGTTTTGCATCAGTTCAAAAAAAAAATGATGGAAAGAGATCAGTGCAAAAAATAACTCAAGTAAAATTTTTTAAAGAAATTATTTTAAATTAAAAATGGATCCAATTATGTTTTTTTACTCATCGTCTTTTGATTCTGACGAGATTGAAAACATTAATGGCATAAGGAAACAAATAAGAAACACAAGGATGTATAAATAAGTACATACATAAGTATGTACATACATAAGTATGTACATACATACATATGAATTAATGTATGTATGTGTTTTTCTAGACTCAAAAGACGTTTTATACTCACAAAGCAAGCATAGGTAAAATTTATTTTTGATATTTTTGACCTAAAAGTAATAAAATTATTAATATTATGATATTTTTTAAAGTAAGTAACAAATTTTTTACTAACATTTTCTTTTTTTCTTCTGTTTGCTAAAAAAAAACGTTATTTCGAATGCTTCTTTGCTTACGAGTAAAAACTCGCAAGGTTGCGTTCGAATAATCATTCGTTATCGAATGCCATCATTAGAAATTTCGATACATTTTACTCGCTATCGAATGAGAGAATTCCAAATGTTAAAAAATACGATCGTTCGAATGAAAATTTACTCGCATACGAATGCCCCCTGTTGTAAGTTTTATGAATAAGGGCATTTTTTATATTTAAAGATATCATTGGAATTTTTTTTACATACATACATAATTTGTTTAATAATTCATTTTTTTATTTTTATTTAGAAGAAATATTTCTTCTAAAAACTCGAATTTTTTTGTAATAATAGATCTGAAATACAATTAAAAAGAAATCCAAAATACAATTGGTGAAATAAAAAATAAAAATTTCTGAAATTCAATTGGAAGTTTCTGAAATAAAATTAGAAACTTTAATGATACAAATGGTTGATAAAACATATTAGGTCCTATTCCGAAAATCATTCTAATGGATCTAAAGATAAAGTTATGGTGTTTTCTTTTCTGAAATAAAATGTTACACCTTTATTATGTACATTTTTATAATGTTTACCCTACATTTTAAAGATGTCGCATTTTTAATGTTCAGAATAGAACATAAAATTGCAACAGTGTAACACTTTTTCTTTCATGTACAGCTGTTTTTGTTTTTCTTTTTGTTAAAAAAGAAGAAGCAGATAGCTCCCTGGTAAGATCACTTGAAATTAGACAATGAATATCTCTCACAAAGACCAATGACACCTTCCCGACTAATACGCAAATTCTTCTTAAACTATTGTCCTATATTGTCCTATGAAATTTTACATATGTACATCAACTTCAGAGTATTCATTAATTACGTTCTCTAAAAACCTTTCACTCGCGGTTGTGGATTTCTTTCCATAATCATATAAAATATTTCATCATCATCAAATGATGAAGATGAATCCAACAAGTCGTCCAAAATTTTTTCAGCACATAAAAAAGTAGTAATATTTTCCATTTTGTATATTTTTTTTTTTTGTTTCTTAACACAAATACACATTCAAAAACAAAACAAATGTCAGCTGTTTTGTCGTGCGATTCTCCCCCTCTAAAAATACAGAGTGTGAAAGGTGCACCATTTATTAAATTTATAGTGTAACATTTATATAAAAGAACACACTACACTTTAGCAGTGTTGATATTTTTTCAGAAAAGAACACAAAAAAATTAAAAAGTTGCGAAATGGGAAAAACGTGTAACATTTTTGCCAGAAAAGAAAACGCCATTAGTTACAACCAATTCTAAGAGCGTATATGTCTGTAAAGAGCGCAACATATTTTAACCAAGATTAAACACAGTTTAACATACATGGAATATATGTACATGTAATGTTTTTTATAATCTCCTTCTGTCATTCGAAGGAGAATCTATGACAACAAAAAAATAAACTATAGTACATACATACATATAATTAAATTTATTCACATTTTATAAGTATGCTTTCAACAAATTTAGATATTAATGTTTATATGAAATATGTTATAAAAAAAATCTCAAAAAATCAACTTTCTGTTTCAACCCTTCAACCAAATCAGTTGCAATAATGTTTTAATGCCATAATCTGCCCAACCAACCAGATGGATAGAAAGATCCAACAATAAAACTGACTTACTAACCCACATTTGTGTTCATAGCTCATGAAATCCTCAACTGATGGAATCAGAAACACTTTATATATTGATTCGAGATTAAAAGAACAAACAAACAGAAAAACACCAAAGAAAATAAAAAAAAAAAAAAATATAGAAAAAATGTTGTAAATAAATATATACTCGTACAAATGTAAACAAGTAAATGTTAGTAAAATATTTGTGGCAGTGATTTCGTTTTGAATAGATAAAAACTGATATTAAAATTTAGCACAACAAATGAGTGACATGAGAAGGAAAATGGGATTTAACATAAAAGAAAAGGGGCCACAACAAAAGCTGCACAACAAGCAGTAGCAACCAGAGTCATTAAGAAAACATGAATACAGTTAAACACACAACCAAGCATACCTTCACTCACTCACAGGACATTCAGAGACACAGGGAGATGATACAGAAACTTGCATTAACTATGAAGTAAAAAAGAAAAGCGCATTTAACCATGGATCCACTTTTTTTACTGTTTGAGAATACATACATACAGATACATACACACATATTACTTGCAAGTTGCAACACTATTTGTTGAAACAATATTTGTTTTGTTAACTCAAGTGTTGAGAACATGTTCTTTATTTTACTGTATTCCACAGTTGTTTTTGTTATTTTGATTTTTTTTATGTATGTATGTATGTATGTATTATGTGTGTATGTGTTGATGTATGTATGTATGGATGCTAACCCTGCAAATAATATTGGACTACGTGATCCATTTTAGATGATATGGACTACTCACAACATGGTCCAATGTAATGCAGTCATGGGCCATGTCATAGTTAAACAAGAGTTTGTAGTTAAACGACATGGTTTCGTGTTAACACGATTGCATATTGGGTTGTTGTTGTTATTTAAAACTAATGGCGTTTTCTTTTCTTGCAAAAATGTTACACGTTTTTCCCATTTCGCATCTTTTTTAATTTTTTTGTGTTCTTTTCTGAAAAAATGTCAACACTGCTAAAGTGTAGTGTGTTCTTTTCTATAAATGTCACACTATAAATTTAAAAAATGGTGCACCTTTCACACTCTGTATTTTTAGAGGGGGAGAATCGCACGATAAAACAACTGACCAGTGATGCCAACTTTTGAGACTCAAAACGCGTAAACATTTTTGAAAAAAGGTCTAAATGGAAAAAAATCCATATAAAACCACATCCAATTTTCTTTTTTTTTCGCGTTTTGAGTGACTAAAATCCGGCTAAATCTAGCCCGAAAAGGGCTAAGTTGGCATTGATGCAGCTGACATTTGTTTTGTTTATGAATGTGTATTTGTGTTAAGAAACAAAAATAAAATATACAAAATGGAAAATATTTTTTATGTGCTAAAAAATTTTGGATGACTTGTTGGATTCATCTTCATCATCAGATGATGATAAAATATTTTATATGATTATGGAAAGAAATCCACAACCGTGAGTGAAAGGCTTGGTAAAGAACGTAATTAATGAATAATGAAGTTGATGTATGTCAAAATTCATAGGACAATATCTCCTACTTCTTATATATGTAATATATGTTTATATACATATATAATTTTTATATTTGAGAAGAATTTTCGTATTAGTCGGGAAAGTGCCATAGGTCATTTTGATAAATATTCATTGTGTTATTTCAAGCGATCTTACCAGGGAGCTATATGCTTCTTCTTTTTTAGCAAAAAAACAAAAACAGCTGTACATGAAAAAAATGTTACACTGTTGTAATTTTATGTTCTATTCTGACCATTAAAAATGCGACATCTTTAAAATGTGGGGTAAACATTATAAAAATGTACATAATAAAGGTGTAACATTTTATTTCAGAAAAGAAAACACCATAACCCTCGTGAGTACTCCATGGAGTAGTTTTGGGACTACTCCGATGGGTTATATGGTACAGTCCTAGGACATCGCAATGTTAAATGGACCACCTTTTTTTCATATATTTGGAGTAGTTTTGGAGTACTCCTACTCCTCTTTGGACTAGTCTTTACATGCATGTATGGACTAGTCGCGTTATTTGCAGGGAAATCATTTTGGCATTTGTTGCTGCTTCTAGTGATGTTGTATTAAAAACAAACATGTATTTCGCTGTTGTTATTATGAGTGAATGTGTACAAAAGAGGAACAAATGGACAGACAGACATTAAGACAACCAGACATCATCGGTACACAACCAGTGAAATTCAACAATAGAACCACTACGAATAGAAAACATCATCAAGTTTTTACAGAAACAATTAAACCCGGAGGAGAAATAAGAAAGGACTTCACTGTTTAGCCCTTTTTAAAGCTTGTCTACATTTTCTAGAAAATTCAAGCAAATCCACAGATAGATATGTATATAAATTTAGCCGACAGTTAGATATATTTTTTTATTAACGAATATAAAATTGTGTCTCCGCTTTTATTGGCCAGAAACATATTTATTATATATTATTTACTATGCAAGCGATTAAACAAGATGTTAATCCAAATGTCAACGAGACTAATACTATGTTTCCACGACGACTTGAATCACCTGCTTCGCTCTCTGAATCATGTTTATGAATTATGCTGTTTACATGACTAATAAACTTGATTCGATTTGACAGTTGTTTTTAATAAACAAACAGAATAAAAAAAAACAGAATTTACAATTTGTGGAAAATAATTTTTTTTAATGGACAAACAAAAGTGAGTGGAAATTAGTTAGCTTATTTGAAAAAAAAACATACATTCGTACGTATTTACTTTCTTTACTTCCAGCAACAAGAAAATAATTTGCTTTGTTTACAATAATATTAACTTTTTACAGCTAGTGCAGATAAACTTGCGATAAAAATTAGAGAAGAGTGCAATTTTTCGTGCTTCGCAAGTAGATTCAATATGAATCTACTTGATTCGCTCTTAAAGTTTTGTATGGTGAAGCAAGTTGTTTCGCACATGATTGGTGTGTGAAGCATGAATAGAGAGCGAAGCATGTACCGTGGAAACGTAGTATTAGTTAATTTTTCCCTACAAACATAAGCACATTCTAGCATAGTAGTATGTATTTTTGTATTGTATGTATGTATATATAATGTGTTTGTATATTTGTATGTTTGCAATAAAAAAAAAGCGAAAATGACACAATATGCACGAGTTATTATTGTACGGAAACCATCATTCGAATATCTTTCAAGCTCAAGAGAAGAAACAACAGTATACAATAACAGAAGCACAAGTGGACAAATATTTAATACTCTTGGCTACAGTTAGTTCAACTTGCGTTCCAACTGATGATCAAAAGTTATTTAATTACCGAAATGGTATTCAACCTTCTATAACAAGTACTTTCGGAATAAAAGTACAATAAAATCTTTACTTTTGAATTGAGGTTTGTGTTGTTTCGACGGAACTGATTTGTATTCAACAATTCCCATTTTCAAATTACAATAGTTTACAAGGTTTTATCATGATGTAGAACATCTAGGAGTTTATTTTAGGCCATCTAATTTCGAAAAAAATTAACTAAAAAATCCAAACAATGGTCAATATTCTTTTCAATTGCTTCAACTACTGGAATTTATCAAAAACCGGTTTTGTTTTATTTTCTTCCCGGATTTTCTATTCAATTAGAGGTGTCATAAAATCAACCGAAAAAAATTTAATATCTTTACGAAGTTTTCATATATTTATTAGAGATAATAATTCGAAGAAATAAATACATTTTTACATGATAATAAGAATAATAAAATAGTAAGAAAACTGCATATAAAATTATATGCGCTATTTCTTTTAACATTCACTGTAAGTAACCATATGTCGTAGTATTTTACTGTAAATACCTACCACTATAACAGTTACAATATGGAAGAAAATGCCAGAAATAACACACATAACTAGCAGACACCTGCGACGGCTGAGGCGAGCTGCCGTTAAATTTCAAAAGCCGCCGCAGTAGAAAATTATTTCAACTTAAGTTGGATTGGAAATAGCCGACGTCTTTGTATAAGTCCTTAGTACTTTAAATTAATTTTTTTAATTTTAGTTTTATTTGTAATAATATAAGCAATTTTTCATTGGCCGGCTAAACGCCGATTTCGAGCCGTCGCACAGTGGCACCATCCCATACATTTCTTGGAAAAAAATAGAAGGAGTGGTCGTACAGGAATAAAATTTTGCAAAAACACTTCTTTGGGCTAAATTAAGAAATTTTGAAAAAATCTTGGAAAACCGCACACTGCCACACCCACCCTCCATATAACTGCACTTGTCAAAATTTTTATTTTTGGACCTAGGGACTTGAAATTCGGGACACTTCTTAATTGAATTCTCCTTATGAAAAAAAATTAAACATATTGGGGATGCCACGCCTACTTTAGATTTTACGCCCACTGAAAGTTGTATATTTTAGGTGTTTTTCTTCCCTGTCTAGAATCATATGAAAATTTCATATAAGTTAAAAAATATTAATTTTTATTCAAACGTTAAACATCTGTTGTCTCCACACAAAAGAAGAAAATATCCCCAACAACATTCCTCGAAAGATATTAGCCTTCAAATACACCGAAAATATCGCACAAATGCATGCCGCTTTTCTAGTCAAGTATATGCCAAGTTAAAGTGTGTAAAACCTAAGTCATTGAAACAAAATGGAAATAAAATACAGTTATGAACCCTTTTTAATGCTTTTTAATGAAAAAAAAAATGGTGTTGCCAATATTGAGACGCCAAATGAGGTTATTTATACCTTTCAGCTTGATAAAAATCCAATATAATATACAATGTTTTAATTGAATATGTAACAGGCGAAGAATTGTGTTAGTTTTTATTTGTAATATTATTCAAGCACCATATCTTTAACAATGGGATCTAGTTCGAAGGAAATTTTGTTCGAATGACGCCTTATGCTACTTATGTAAGGATCCGA
Source organism: Bellardia pandia (assembly GCA_916048285.2). Lineage (NCBI taxonomy): Eukaryota > Metazoa > Arthropoda > Insecta > Diptera > Calliphoridae > Bellardia > Bellardia pandia. The sequence goes on from OU696533.1 coordinate 71,379,229, forward strand.
AGTTATAAGAAGTCTGTTGAATACATCAGTATTTGTGAAAATTCGATCACACTTTCTCGAAAATATCAATCGATACTTCCTGTATTCTTTGTTTCTGGCTTCCTCTGAAATCAGTCCTATTGGTAATACGGCAGCATCAATTATATCCTTACCATGCATTAGTACTTTGTGCACAGTAACAGGCATATAAAACCAACTATATTTTTGTACGAACAGTTTCGCAGTGTCTGACGCATATAATTTAAATTTGGCATATTAATATGAACTATCTATATAAGTATACATATGAATGAAATTTAATATATTTAAGTTTTTATTTCGATTTAAATGGCATTCAATTTCGTTACGCCTACATATTCGTAAACAAAAATAATGTTTCACTTATAAATCGTTTCAAGCTTTAATTCCCAAAAGCCTTAAAGTATACCCAATTTTTTGTCTTATTGACCATTTGTATGAAATATTGGAAGTGACTTTTGAAATTAAAATCGATGTTACTAAAAGGGACGGTAATTGGCGGTAGTTTTTTTTTCTTAATTGAAAGTACAGACTCGGACCTTTCATTTTTTTATAGTTAGAGGGCTAAGCAAGGCAAATCACATAAAGTTTTTTTCCATCAAAAAGTGAAAAGTTGATATTTTTTAGTATAATTTTTGATAAATTACAATAATTAGTTTACTTTTCCAATTTCAATAATTCTTTTTTTTTATAAAAAAGTAAGTGCTATATTTTCACTAAAAAATAAAACAAAAGCCATAGCTATAAACATACACACACAAAAAGTTCTTTATTTGGGCAGTAATTTTAAACTAATTTCATTGAATAAATTTCCGTTGACTTCTGTTAGTTTTTTTAACTACAAAATTTCACTTTTCGTAAAAAACCTTGTTGAATTTTTCTTATCCAAATACTTCTTTACAAAACCAAATCATTAAAATTTTAAAATTGAAAAGTTGAAAAACCCTATTTTTGCCGCAAATGTGCCACTGTGCGTCGCCAACATTTTTTGGAGTCTGTCAACTATGGCGTTAAATATGGTCGACGTAGGCCTCTGATACATGTACACAAACCTGAAACAGAAGATGAATAAACAATCAGTGAAAGCTGAATACTAGATGCATACAACCAAGTTAGTACGAGTCAGGAAAATGTCAGTATTGTTAAAAGATGAAACGAGCCATGCAAATCCTTTTGTAATATGGACAAACATAAAAATACCAAAACACATCTATACACTTACACACACACACACACATAAACTTACACAGAGAGATACAGATTTGCATTTAACAAATTAACAAATATATTTTTTCACAATTTATTAATTAAATGAATCAATTTCCAGCTGGCTATTGCAATTAAATGAATCATTTGTAATTAATATTATTATTTTATTACTTTGCAGTGATTTATTATTGTCCTTCTAAGTGTAACATTCAAATAGATCTTCTAAAAGTATTTTTAAAATCAACTCTGGGAAATACTTTAAAATGAAAATAATTCATAAGTACAAAGTCTTTGATCTCTGCGTGTTAAATACGTGTTAAAACTCAAGTTATTTAGAGCTAGTTTTTTACTTGTCAGTTAAACTCAGCTTAACACACTGCTATATTAAACCTCAAATATATTTTGCCGGGATTTAACTATTGTTTTTCTCAGTAGTGGATTACCTCTTGTCAGTTTTGTTAGTCCCCTTTTACAGTTGAGAAATTGAAAGACAGACATTTTTCTCATTCCGCTTTGAACTTGCCTAAACCTTTTAGAGTTGCGAAATTAATAGACAGACAGAAATTTTTTGTTTATTTTTTCGTTCTTCTTCTTTGTTGATGGTTGTGGAAATTTTTATTATAAAAACGCATTGAAAATAAAAGAAATTAAAAAACATATTCAAACAACCGTTAATTATAAAGTTTTTGTTATCAATAAATCTATTTGGTTAATAAATTTAATTATATTTGTGAACTTTATTATATGCATATGTAAACATACATCATATACAACATTTAAATGAAAAAAATACGATTTTTATTTTTGTTTTGTTTATTTTCCATCTTTTTAAAAGTGGTGCGCCTTTTTGTGCGACTTTCTCAAATTTGCCAACGGTAACGCTGGGTCCAATTATTTCTAAAATATTATATGCGGATTGTTTTGTTAAGCGAAATCTTTGAAAGAATTCGGCGTCGGTATAAATGCAGACATGATTTGGACGTGTCCTTATTGTTCGTTTCTTTCTAACAATTGACATATTTAAGTTATTACATGTGTTTGAATCACTTAAATCCTCATCATCACTAGAATAATCAATTTTTTTTTTTTAATTTTTGTTGAAATGTCGTAAATTTCTTTTCAATTGTTGAATTGTTTGTTTTATTTTTCAGCTGTTTGTATTTTGACATTTTATATCTAGGTCTAACTCACTGATGCTCAATTAAACCTAAGTTATATATCAAATAAATCATAACTGAGAAACACAATTTTTAGTTTAATCTAGGTTTAAGCGAAAAATGTAGATTATCTTTATCCCAGAAACTAGCTCTTAATGTCAATTGTGACCTTTTATGTGACCAACAATATTTTTGGCAGTAGACAGGTGATTTGCTGCGACTTTAGACCTGTTATTTCCGTGACAAACTTCTGTTAATTGTCCTTAATTCTGAAAAAAAAAATATTATTTGCCAAAAAAGTTTTAAGCAACTGCCGTTAAGTTTTTAATTCTTTCATGCTGTTTGTTTTTAAAACTTTTAATTAACGATAGATTTTAAATACAATGTTAACCTTTTCGCAAACACTTGACAAACCTTTTTATAAGGACAATTACAATGTAATTAAAAGTGGAACACTGACCTTTAAAATCCGACAAGTTAAATGCATGTCAACAAAATATTTTGCAAACTATAAATTCTCTCATAAATGTGTGCATATGTACATACATATGCACCCGAACTAGCAAGAAATGTATGTATTAAATAATATGAATTAGTTTGGTTTAAGTGTCGTAACAACATTCGTTTAATTGGCATTTTGCCTAAAAATTTATTTGGCCAAATTTAAATTTAACTCCTGGCCGTCTACAAAATTTTTCATTCAATATATTTTTCACAAAGTAGGTATGCGGGAGCTTAACCAATAAAGAGCATAAGCTGCTAAAGAGAATTCAGCATGGTGAAATTAAATACCAGGTGACAGCATTGCTACAACAATTACAACAAGGCAAGAACAACAGGCATTTTTCTATATGAAAAACTTTCGTCACTGTCAAAAAGTTTTTTTTTTATATAACTTTTTGACATTTTCAAATTCACCATGAATAATCAGCTGGCGCTACGCTATCACCTAGTATTTAAATTCACCTTGGAATTCAGTGTGAAATTTGCAAGAGCATTTTTTTATATTAATTCACACACATGTTAGAGAAAGAATCACAACAGAAATGAAAAACATATGATACCAATACAAATGCAAAATGTATTGAAAAGAAAGTAAAAATCAAAACAAAATGGTAAAAGTGCAACTAAAGAAATAGTAATAAGGTGTGCTGCCAATAGACATGCGCAATTTTATCAGCCGTCTGTGAAATAAGCTTTTCGTAAATTCACTTGATTGGATTGTTTACATTTGCCAGGAGAATTAAGAATTGATATTCGGCCACTTCGTCACAGACCAAATGCAACAATAATAAAAATAACATTTGCATTAACAACATATGTTTCGCAAATTTGTATTTATGGTCGTTGCCCTGCCACTGCACAGTGGTTTCCCCCATAGGCCAAAAATCAAAAAAGTTATTGTTTTTTTTTAAGCTGTATTGCACCAAATTTATTGATAACACTCTAAATTTTATGAATTTAACAAATCTTGTTATTTTTTTGGCGAGTTTTATTGTTTGTGTCCATTGAAAGTGGAGGTATGTTTATATTGCATATATTGTGTTTGCATAGTCATACAAGAAAACTTAAGTTTATCCAAAAAGTTATTCGCGATATTGTGCCAGAAGTTTCCAAAAACCCTACAAATATTAAATTTTAACTTATTTTCTACCAAATTAAATAACAGAAGTAGCAAAAATATGAGCCCATAAAAAATACTTTTTTGACCTTTTTAAAACACACGTTTTTCAAAAACTTGTTTTTCACGTAGACTTTTAGTTATATGGCCAATTCTGCAAGCTATAAATTCTGGATTTCAAATTGATGCCGAAAAGTTTGAGGAATATGCTGTAGAGACAGCAAGAAAACTGGTGAAGGAGTATCCCTGGTACTACCTCCCTCCATCGGTACACAAAATTCTTATCCATGGTGCTGAGGTAATTAAGCATGCATTAGTGTCAATAGGTGAATTATCGGAGGAAGCAGCTGAAGCGAAAAATAAGGACATAAAACAGTTTAGATTGCAACATACACGAAAATTATCGCGCATAGCTACAAATACAGATCTTTTAAATCGCCTCTTTTTAAGTTCAGATCCATTTATTTCTGGAGCCCGAAATTTACCAACAAAAAAAACGAAGTAGTTTAAGTCAAGGAGTTTTAAATTTGCTAAATATTTGATATATATTACTACTATTTTACTTTATTACCTTATTATTATTTAACTTTGTTTAACATTTTAATTTAGTTTTTTTCAGTGTATATTTGGAATGAATTAAAATGAAATAAAAATTTACAAAACTTGTCTAAAACAACCAAATTTTCATATTGAAATACTTTATTTTAAACATTTTTAAAACAGATCTACATATAAGCCAATTAACCCTTAAAAGATCAAGTGGTTATTGTGGCTACAGTTGTTAATATTTTTTCTTACAAATTTGCCAACTTTAAGTTCTTCGGGCACGAAATGAGCTGAAAAATTTTGAAGACCCTAGCTGTTTTAGTTTTGGAGATATTGATTTTTGACCGCTTTTGCATATAAGGGAAACCACTGTGCACTGCCACATGTACAAGTACATATACATACATACTCGTATGCATGCTACTAAGAGTGATTTTTAAACTGTACCGCAATGTGTTTCTATGACGTTGTCATTTACATGCAAATACACATTTAAAATTGTGCGAAAAAAATCACATATGAATCACATCACCTCACATCCAATTTGTTGGCAATCAGTTTTATTATTTTTGTTTTTAATTTACACACAAACATATTTTCTGTATTAAATAACTTCCGAAAACGCAATCGACCTTGCAGTCCAAAAAGAAGCAGCATCTCGTACATCCGGTTTAATCGTTCTTATATCGCGTGTGGATTCTTCACGTTTAACATTATGATATCAATGTTTCTCGTTGACGTTGTTGTTGCTGTGCATTCGTATAAATAAATAAAAATTATAATTTCACTTTTCTAGTTTTGAAATGATGTCGTGCTAATGTGTATTTTTATTCTCTTATTGCAGTTTTTTTTAGTGACAGCCATTTAATAGAGAACAACGGAAATTTGCTGCCAATATAGACCAACTAACGAGGTCAACAAACTGACTGCCTGCGTTTTTCTTTTTCTTTAAATTTTTGTTTTTAATTTACTAAATAAATTGCAAAATCATTAATTTTTTAACGTAATAAAGAAGCAAGACAACAGGTGCGACAAAGTTACAGTTTTGGATTTTCAACGATAAACTTTAGAGCTGAGGTAATTTTTACGAACATTAAGCCAAAATGGCTGAAGCTGAAGGAGGATCTGAGCAGGATGATGTTTCATTCTTGAGGACGGTAAGTGGTTTTAGTATAAAGTTTTGTATTTTATATTTGCGTATTTAAAAAAAAATAAATTTAAACATACTCATACGTTGGGCAGGATGTATGTATGTATAAAAACGAAGTGGTAAAATGGTTTGATTCATTGATTAATAAAAAGTCGGTTATTATAGAGAAAATTATTAAATTTTTATTGGTTAACTTCACAGCTAACAATATTTTACAATTAACATTCTCTACTTTTATATACATATATTTAAAAAGAGGGCTTTTGGGTTTGGTCTTACTGCATGTTGGCACCAAGACTACCCAATTATTTTCTGATAATGGTGCACAGTGAACTTATTTATGTATGTAGTTAAACAGAGAACATGGAATAAAAGTTTCTTAAAGTAACATTGAAACTCAACAAGAGGACGTTGAAAATCACAACTCTAGGTCTTATCAGCTGATTACACAACCCTGATTTACAGGGGATTACTGAAATGTCGTTACTTCTACATCAATAGGTTACATCAACACGCATTATAAATCGGTTATAATTTTTACAATGCCATTTATAAATATTAAACATTTTTTTGGAAATATAGAATCAAAAAGATTTATAAAATTTTTGGAATTTATTTGGCACCACTAGACACTGTGGTTCCGAAATTAAATTTTGTTGAACGTAATTAGTTCAAAGCGACTTTTAATAGTTTTAGAAACTTATTCTCGTAATTCTGCAGATAATCTGTAGAATATTAAGAAAATTTAATGTCAATTTATGAAAATTCGTATATACAGCTTCCTAACTATTTTTCTATAACAAGTTTAATCGAACAATTCTAAATAGGTTTGTTGATTAGAAATTTTAAATTAAAAGCATTTGTAGACCTTGAGAATGGTTTGCATGAAATCCAGTTGCATATACATTAGGCCGGGTCGATTTGTGGGGAGGCAAAAAATACCTCTTAAACGAATTCTACTACCCCCCAACTGTCGTGGGTTCTACGCACCGGAATGACCCGATATCACTCGGCCAAGGGCTGTCAACTCAGCAATTACTGCTGTTACAACAACAACAACAACAACCCCCCAACTGTTGACTTTTGACCCTTACAAACATTTAAAAAAAACACCATTTTGGCACTTTATTTTATTATTTTTATTTATTTTATTTATTTTTATTATTTTATTTATTTTTAAAAAATAATATTTAAAAATAAATAAAATAAATAAAAAATAATAAAATTATTTTATAATAAAATTATTTTTTATTTATTTTATTTTATTTATTTTTATTATTTTATTTATTTTTCAAAAATAATATTAAAAAATAATATTTAAAAATAAATAAAATAAAGTGCCAAAATGGTGATTTTTTTAAATGTTTGTACGGGACAAAAGTCAACAGTTGGGGGGTAGTAGAATTCGTTTTAGAGGTATGGTTCCTTCGGCAAAGTTTCTTATTTTGATCCCTAGAATACGATTTTCACTGAGCCATGGGCGATTATTAAATCGACCCGCCCTAATATACATATACATATTTTAATTTTGATGTAAGAAACAAAGTCAAATGCTTTGCACAAAAATGATAATCATTGAGTAATATTTAAGAATAGTTAAAAAAAAACTAAAATAAATTTAATAAAAATTAATTTCCGCTTGATAAATCGCTTCATACTTATTCTGCATACTTATTCCGATTCTGATTTTATTTAACTGCCTCCACAAGTATTCTTCTTGCGGTACTTGCTGGGGTGTTGTAATTTTTTGCCCGGTCATTGTAAATAAATCGACAATTTTTTTTGTTGGCAGTAACGATTGTGTGATTCCCTTAAACAAATGTAGACAGCTTCATTTCAAATGGATACCAAGTGACATCTCTGTCAAACGTGGAATTAAAAACCAATTGAATTTATGTTAGTCAAAACATTTTTTGGTCAACTTTATTCATTTTACACAATAAAAGCTTAATCATATTAATACATATATAGTTATTTAAGTAAAATTTTATTAAAAAAAAAACATAATCAAAAACCTATACAAATTTAATTAATTTATTGTTAAATTAGTCGAATTTTCAAAATAATACAAACTGTCGCATCATCTCTTATCATTAAAAGAGATTAAGTTGTAACGTTAAATAGTGAAAAATTTACAATAATAAGACAAAAATCAATTTAGAAAACATAATGGACTTATGTACATAGAAAAGGTAAATCTCTGCGTGAAATAAATAAAATCGTTGCAAGACATTACTGTACAATAAAAACAATTACAGACAAGAACTCCAAACAAAAAGACCAAGTACGAGTAGAACAACTAAACCAAGCGCTTGAATTTAACAAAAAAATATAAACGAGCCTTTAATTTTTTGGAATAATATTCTTTACATGGGTGTGTAAGTCTGAAATATTTGGAGTCAAAAATATGGCGAACCAAGAACGAAGCCTTTAGTAATAAATATGTTACCAAGCATGTAATGATCTGGGGTTGTATGGCGGCATCACGGGTCGGTAATCTTACATTTATAAAATCTACAATGAAAAATTAAGATTATCTCGACATTTAAAAAAACAATGTCGCCCCTAGTATAGATAAATTAGCACTAGTGCAGAACAGGATTTTCCAACAGAACAATGATCCTGTGTGATTGTGAAAGATTAGTTGCTCAATATTTGCTTAAAAAATTCAGATCATTGAAATATTTGGACAAAAGAATTAGTCAAAGATATATTTCTTGCAAGGATAACCTAAAGACAGTAATACAGGATGAATGGAACATCCGTTTATACAATATTTTATACAATATTGGGTGTTTACTTTATATTGACGCTCACAGTATATACAATTGTATTTGAAATTTGCTAGGCCAACGTGTTATGATTTTAAAATTAAGTTAGGGGCACAACATTTTATAATTATTGAAGTGGTCAACCAAAGGTAGACACAGCCAACAACAAATTTATAACAATAATACGAAGGACACACATACATTGCAAACGTATGTAAATTTCGTTCCATCTCATATCATGTAAAAGAAATATTACATAAATTCTCGAATTCTATTTCTCAATAATGGTGAGTTCAATGATGTGTACAAGGAGTTCTTGGACAATAAACATTGCTGATGACACCCTTGGCGGGGTAGAAAATGCATTCCAATTTGCCAAATGCCTCAATTGCTCTAAAATAGTATTCTTTGAATTACATTATTAATTGAAATTTCTCTAATAAAAATTCTTAAAATTATCAAGCCGATGGTATAGAAATAAATTTTTTAACAAACGTTCCATTTCTGTTAATACAAGTTTTGTAAAATAAAGAATTTAATTTAAATACACCAATACCACGCTTTGCGTCCTTTCGTTTTGCGTATTTTCGAAGTTGCGTCGCTGTTTAAATAGTAATAATTTTAACTGTGCGTCCTTAGATTATCGAGGTTGCGTTGTTTTGGGTTCAAGTATTTATTTTTTTTTTTACATATTTGCAAAATCTGCTAAAACGATGACCCGTACAAGATGTGCTTTGATGATCGAAATGGAGTCCTAGATTTTTATTTGGATTGGAAATCATGATGTAAAATGGTATTTAGACAAAAGCAAAAAGCTTATTTGATGACATAAAAAGTAAAGCAACGATAATGCTAGTGGTAGTAATACAGACAATTGCTAAAAAGAAATTTATTTTACATTGAAAAAAAAGCTGCTCACCAAACATTGGACCAATTTTTTGTGAAAGAAAGCTTGGAAGCTATCTTTAATCTTTACATAGTTTGCTATAGAAAATCTTAATTCACTTTGCGTGGTGTTTTTTATTGAAACGTAACCTCGACGCAAAGTGAGGTATTGGTGTATAACAAATATTTCGATTTTTGTTACGTTTTACACAAGAAATATCATAATAATACATTGATAAAAATATTTAAAATTTTTTCAGACAATTCCTTTTATGAGGAATAAATATTTTCTCCACCAGAACTCACTTATCATTATAATATACTAAGTAAGGGAAAATTTGGTTATATCATTACTAAATTAGGCTGCTCATTAAAAAAATAAAATATTTCTTTTAGATGAAAGATTTTTATTTTTCTTAGTAGCAGATGCTGAAAAACAAATATAGTTCCAACAAATTTATATTAAATTTGTAAGTGCCGGCCTACTGTAAATACACAGTTCATACTCGTATGAAGAAGTATACATATGTGTATATACATATTTAATTTACATGGTAAATTAAACTCAAATAGACCAATTTTATTATATTTTGGCCAATAATAACAATAATAGAAATCAACTATTAAAACTACTTCACATAAATACATACAGCCTCGAACTTTTGCTACCAAAGTCTATTACTACAACAAAGTGAATACAATTCGTTCGAATATGTATCTAAAGTTTGAGTGGAGTGATTGTGCCTTTTGTTTTGTTTAGTTTGCATTTATATATGCGATTATTGTTGTTGTCGTGTCGTTGTTGCTATTGTGATTGTTGTTAGTGTTGTCGATACTCTCGTATAAATCGTTAATAATTGTATGTTTAATGAAGTGTTTTATATGATTGTATTCATATGCCACACCACGTATTCATGTTGCTGTGTGTATTTTGTATTTCGAGGCACAAAAGGGATCTATCTGTTTAGGTCCTGCACCATTATACACATTTGGATTAAATTCTACGCATAATTAAATTTTTGTTTGCGTTAAATTTAATTGATTTTATAATCGAAAGTTATAAGAGCCATATTGTTAGGCTTTGAAAGGTTATATACAAATAAGCGTTTCTTTAGTGGAGATTTTATTTTGTAATGTCCTCATCATTTTTAATAAGCTTAGAGCTTGGAAGGAGATTATACATCTTTAAAGGTTTGACTTTCATTTAAACAATAATGTAAATACATAATTTATATCATTTATGTAATGTTTTTATTAAGTGCATAATTAAAATATGTTACTTATGGTTCAATTCTGAGTCGAAAGGAGTCGAAATAAAATATGTAGATGTTATATATTGTATATACATACATATGTATGTACACTTAACTTTTAATCAATATTAATATTATGTATATTAAATTACTTTGTGCCCCTCTTTATGCGATGCTACTGGTTGTTTACTTAAAGTAAATCAAAAGACTTTAAAGAATGCTATTAATAAAACAAACATAAACAATTCTATTAATAGAACAGAATAAGATATAATAAGATGTTACCGTTACAATTTAAGTAAACAACTCAAGTCATGCACAATCATGATCAATTATCAAGAACTAGAGCAATCAGATTTTGGCAGTCGAACAGTAAAGTTAACATAACAAAAATCAAAGATCATAATAAAAATTTGTAAATTAATAATAATTATAAAAACATAATCAATGACTATAATCCAATTTATTATTAAAATATAATTTTAAATTTAAATAAATAATTATTTAAACATAACGGTTAATAATCCAATAATCCTAATAATTATAGAATATAATTTATTTTAAGTTTAAATAAATAATTTAAACTAAATAAAAAGTTGGTTTTATATAAAAACGTAATTAGAGATTAAAATAATCCAATAATTGTTGGAATGCTTAATTTGGCTGCTAAAGAATTTTACAATTTAATGTAGCTTTAAATCGATATTAATTGCAGTTAATTATTTTCGAGTTTAACGATTTAAAATCGTTTAACGCTTTTAAGTTGTCTAGTAAAATTGTTAAACGATTTTAAATCGTTCATAGGTTGTCTTATATTTTGTCTCATAATTTTTTGTATACTAAACCGATACCAAACTCGTTAAGACAAGAATATATATTTTCGAATAAATCTAATTAATTTTGTTGCTATACAGCGAGACACAATATATTAAGTATCAGATGTGCAATCTGAGATGAATGAGTAACATCAGGTTTAGGGTATATTAATGTATGTATAGATGTTTAAATTAAAATTAAAATATAATTTATTTGAAGATATATTGTAATTTCATAAAATGTTTGTTGTGTAGAGTTCAACGTTGGTAAGTTCTATTGAAAATTGTATCATATAAAGTTTTTAAAAGACACAATAAATTGACATTCTCTGGAATACAAATAATAACATACATACATATGTCTATAACTAGGTTTACGTACCCGGCGTTGGTATAGTTACACCATGACTGAGATTCAACACCCAGAGAACCCAGAGAAAAGGCATGGATTAAAAGTTATTCCACAATTTAATGATCAGACTAAACATAATTGTTGATATTTTATTATTATGTTACATATGCCATGAACACGACTGCTCTAAAATTATGATATATTGATCCTAATATGTTTGTCATATCATTACACATATTTCAATATTGTGTATCATAATTTACAATAAAACTCAGAGTTGTAATATAAACTTAAGAACTATAATTCATTTAATTAAAAAACTAGGGTGACCAGCATAGACAGTTATTATCATAATTACTAGATCACTACAAACATATATGTACGTATATGATTGCTGCAGTTTAATGAGTGGCAACGTTAACAAATGAATGTTTACAGTGATCATAATATTGTTGAATAATATAATATTCATGTTACAAAAATTACTGTAAATAACAAGAAGAGATTAATGAATTACAATAGCTAATTTAATGCATTCATTAAATGTTCTCTGAATTTATATAGACTTTAAAACCTATTGGGTTGGAGTAAATACCTTTGAAAATCGTGTAATACATGTACATTGTACATATTAAGTAAGATCTAAAACCTAATTCATATCTAGCAAATAAACAAAATTTTATTAAGGGAATATTAGTTGCACTATAGAGATTTCTGCATACATACAAATAGTATTAAGCATCAAGTACATTTATACAGAACTACTGCATCCCAAACACAGACATATTCATATAGAATTCTAGCCAAATAACTGTGGTTGTCTCACGAATTGCCCAAAATATAATGAAATGAATTTAAGTGAAACTATTGCAACTTTTCCATTGTAATAGGAATAAATCAGAAAATTATATACGCAGTTTAAAAACATTTACAAATAAAATGCAATTCGAAACAGTATGGGAAATAAAATATGTTTAAAAAAATAAGTTGCAAACGACTGACCGAAACACTTGTGTGTTAGTGACCGCAACTGCAATTGCTGCGTCAATGCCACCACCACCAATGTTTTCATTTACAATCACAGCCGAAAATACCACAACATGGTGGTATGACAACATGAATACTACTGGTGTGTGCTCAGTATTTGCTGTTGCAACTGCAGTTGCTACAAACATTGCAGCATTGCAATTTTCGAAAGCATTTATTCATCCATAGTCATATTGACAGTAAGTTTGTATTTTAAAGTGGCACCAACAAAATTGTTGATGTTCACCAGCTAAAATTAAAGTTTACATTTTTAAGATACAATTTATCAGGAGAAAAGATCTCTGGCTGTATGACATGTGGCGCAGTCTTGTTGAAACCACATGCCCTCCACATTCATTTCTTCAATTCTAGGCAAGAAAAAACTGGTTATCATTTCACGATACCGAACACCATTGACTGTTTGGGCTTGACCTGCCTCATTTTCACAAAAAAAAAAGGTCCAATGATTCCTCCAGCCCAAAAACCACACCACACAGTGACACGTTGAGGATGCATTTGCTTCTCGTGAATCACTCGAAGATTTTCCTCACCCTAAATGCGACAATTCTGCCTATGGACGAAGCCATCAAGATGAAGCCTCATCACTGAAGATGATTTTATCGGAAAAATCAGCATTTTCATGTTGTCTCTCCAATACCCAAATAACGAACTCCCTTTGCTGTCCATGGTCAGCTGGCTTTAGTTCTTGAGTCAATTGAACTTTGTATGCATGAAGATGCAAATCTGTCGTCAAAATTCGCTGCATAGTGGATTGAGCTCGGTGTCGAATTGAGGTGGATGGAGTTTGAGCGACATCATCACGTACAGCCTCGACATTTTCGGTCGATCGACCTGGTCGAAGGCGCGTTGTTGTCTTTACAGTTGACTCTTTTGAAACATTAGTGTGACCCCAAATTGATCGTAATTTGCGAACTGTAGCCGCAAAACTTTCACCATTTTGGTAAAACAATTTTACAATGAGAATTTTTACTAACCTCGTACCTTCTACTAGCAAACAATAACAATTGTTCAAATGTCAAACAATGACACTTCGAATGGCGCCAAATTTAAAAATTGCGTTCTAGTTGGGACACCCTTTATATTTGAAGTATTTTTTTTTTTTGGGGATTTATAATTATGACCTTTTTAAGATACGAGTATTTGTGTATAAAGTAATTATTGAATATATAATTAGTAATACAAAAAGTGACGAATAAGTAAAGTCAAGTTTTTACTTGTTATTTAAGTCTAAATGTAAAAAATGATGTCTGACAGAAATGTTGAGATATAATATTTTAAAATAAAGAAAAGTTTTATATTAGATGAGAACAACGACTACGTTTTTCAGTTCGATACAAATGGAGCGACCTTAATGTATATATTAATACAAAGTTAATATATGTATATCATCAAATAAGATACATACATATATAAAAGTGAGAATGTTAGAACTTTGTGGGATTATAATCGTATTCTATTAATTACTTGACTTTTAACTTACTTGAGTAAACAAATGTACCTTTATTATCATTAGTCATTAAAATTTGAGTAATTCGCGTATTTATAACCTATATACAACTAGTGTCAAAGAACCGATTCCTAGGACTCTGTACAAAAGTATTTTGTCATTAAAAGTATTTACGGCAATCATTTTTAAAAATGGCAGTCTCTTTCTTTGGAAATTTTATTTGATGGTAGACATAGTTGTATGAACAAATGTTCCGACAATGCTGTTAGAGCAAGAATATAACATCGACAATAGTTGTCCATATGAAAAAAATTCATTTGCTGATAAGGAATTATTCGTCTAGCAGACGGGGGCTAATAATATTCACATGCAACCCAAGCATGAATCAAAATTCAGCGGGAGTTTTTTCCCTTTTCCCATTTCTGTTATTCAAATTCAATATTAAAAACTAAAAAGGGAAAAAACTCCGGCGGATTTTTTATTCATCAATAGAATGACCGTTATTATTATAATAACTAATCTATGTGATAACCATCATCATGACTGATAATGGCATTAATAAGTTGGTAATTTTATTTTTAATTTCTATATCTGCGATCATATCGAAAGCGGAGTCGGTATAGAAATGCCCTTTAGTCATGCCTTTTAGTTTTAAGTGGATAAAATACACATTTAATTTTGAATATTGCATTTCAATGCTGGCCAATTCGAAAACATTACTCATACGCAATGCCACTACTTTACATGAACAATTTGACATGCATGCATTTTTAGTTAGGAACTAAAAAAGACCAAAAACCACATCATCACACCCAATACCTTTTAGTATGTTCTGGTGAGGACTGTAAAACAAACAACAATTGCAACAACAACAAAAAGAAACTACAACATAAGGCGAACAGAAAGGTGGGTTGCCAAAATAGCGAAACCATTGAATCAATCGATCAATCAAACCAATACCACAAATGTTAGTTGCTATTGCACGAGCATATAATTGCGCTGCATTCCAAATACATATGTAGAACACAAGGATAAATACGAGTACGTAAGCCAATGTAGCGATATCAATCAATAAGTTGCAGCAACAGGAAATGATGAAACGGCATCAAAACGAGTATGAGTAATTAGTGTTTATTCAATTACCTATTGTAATATGTAAATGACAAACAAAAACACAAACAAATATAAAAACAATTTTAATACATAGTTTTCTTTTTAAAATTTTCTCTTTTTACAGGAAGACATGGTCTGCCTCTCGTGCACAGCAACGGGAGAGCGTGTCTGTCTTGCCGCTGAAGGATTTGGCAATCGTCACTGCTTTCTAGAAAATATAGCCGACAAGAATGTGCCACCCGATCTATCGCAATGTGTATTTGTCATCGAGCAGGCATTATCAGTTCGTGCTTTGCAGGAATTGGTCACAGCCGCTGGTTCAGAGACTGTAAGTATTGTAAATTTCTCAACTCATTCGATTAATTTGAGGCCTTAGCATTCTCTACAAGCATAATAGTGAAAGAGCACCCAAATTTCATGCTCATTTCTATCCCCTATTATCCCGCAATAAATTCTTGGTTACTATAAGATATTTAATGATCGAATAGTAGTGAGTATTTGCAAATTGAGCTTAAATTTAGTTACAGATAATAAAATAAAAATCAAATTATAGCGCCAGGTCTTATTCTTATAGCGAAGATTTAGTAAATTAAAAGAAATCCAAAATATATATATAATTAAAACCCTTACAATATAATTTCCTTATTTCACGTAAGCATAGCTGTATAAATTACAGATTGCAGTTTTTAATAATAATTTTCCAAATAACTGTTCAGTCTTTATCTACAAATAAAATTTTTTTCATCAAACCGATTTTAAGACGTAACATTTCTGATCATCCTTTCCCAATCACTGTATTTCATAGACCCATTGTGTATTTAATAGAGATGAAAAACGGACGGTCATAGCTAGAATGTACATATGTACATTTTGTTTAAAATTTATTTTGAATACGAAACGTTTTTGATCAACAGAGAATAATTGTGGTTCCTACCCTCTGGGCCCTATCGCGCCAATGATAAACAGACGAACGAACATAGTGAGAACAAAAATACATACATATAATTCGATTGTACGGCAAAATAATTCAAATGTTTGCTATTTCAAACAACATTTTTAAATTTGTTGTCTACAAAATTTAAAAAATTGTAAAAAAACAAATACTTTTAGTTTATTTATTTAAATAAAATAAAATGATGTGTCTTTGCTAATTTTGCTCGAAAAGTCTTTAGAATCGGTTAAGAGAAAACTAAAAATGTTTATGTTCACTTACATAACACCGAAACTCTTGACGTAGATTTGTTTTGAAGTTTTAACTTCTGATTATGAGTTTCTCATCTCAACATTAAATTAAATGTTGCAATATACGAGTATTTTCCATGGAAAATTAAAACTTAATTCAGACTTCAAATTATCTATTAGGAATTTGTGTTGGATGTTGAATATAAATCATAATACAGCTGAGTGCGGTTATAACATAACGAAATATAATTTATAGCAAACAAGTACTCAAGCACCGAAGAGTTTTTTTTTTAAATTCTTAATAATTGTAAAAAAAAACAAATTACAACTAATTCTGTTTTAACACGGTAATTGGTTCCTGGAAACCCCCTGTAAAAAAGACATTGATCGTATGCAAAATAGGTGATTGGTTTCTTATCTTTAAAACCTATAGAAATTAGTGAAAAGCATGGATTTTTTAAAAACAACTATTCAGGTTTATATTCTTAAGTAGCATATATGTATGTACATACATATGCACGAGTATGTCCATACATAGGTACAATGTATTTTTACACAAGCATAGTTATTTAAGGAGAAAGGAAGATATTGAAGATGAGCTTAAACGTAATGTAAAAAAATGTATGACAAGTTTATTTGATTGTATGCTCTAAAAGGATGTTCCCCTAAATTTGCGCTATTTGCAATTGCTCTGGCCAGTAAATTTACTTGTGTCTACAAATATGGTATTCCCCTAAATTTGTGATATGAACATATTTCGCAAAAAATAAATTTAACCAAAAAGCCCAAGAGATTTTGAATCGCGCAAAATGAAATAAAATCATATAAAAAAAATTTAAAATTTGTTTATTTTCAAACCGTATTAAATCAAAACCGTGTAAACAAAAATACCATGTAAAACCAGAGTTAGGTGTACATATTACAGTTGTTAGGTCACCGCATAAAAAATCATATTTTATTATTCATTATTTTCCATTTAAGTTGAATTTGATTGTATTAATTTGTTGTCCTTAATGGCCCATTGTAATTTTATCACATTTTATTACATCTGACCCCACTGTTACTTGTTTTGGTTGTAGCCCGTTAGTTTTGAATATTTGTTTCTTACTTACATTCTTTTAATATTGATGATGTTGTTGTTTTTGCTATAAGAAGTTATTTATTTTAAGTATTCTTGTACTTACATTTTTTATGCATAATTGTAATAGGTACATTGGCAAAGAGAAACAAATAATAATAACAACAACAGTGAGGTCCCGTTTTATATTGTAAAGATAGGTTTAAGTTAAATAATTTTAAATAAAGAAATCATTGTTTAAGTTGAAGTCAAAGGCACCACATTGTCTTTCTTTTCTTGGTTTGAGCAACGGTCGCAAATTCATTGTTGAATAAAAATAAATTATCTGCCCTAGATAATAATCACCTAGGGGTGATTATGTTTTTTGTTTTAACGGTTTTATAAAATGTGTATTTATCAAGGTGATATAGTCTGGGCAACAAACACAATATTGTTCAGTTGTTCATTGTGCAAACGTACAAACAAATGATTTTATTTTGGTCATACGTTGGATTCTTGGATGATGATGTTTTCGATAGCGTTTTCTTCAATCTTTTGAGAATAAAATAAAACAATTTTTTTTGACTTTTATTTTGCAAAATCAAAACTATTTTGTTTTTAAAACGTAACTTTTTTTTTATTAAACGAAAGTATATATTATTTCCTTCAAGAGGCTTGTGGTCTGTTACAAAAATATATTTTTTTTAAGCGAACCGGTTGTTAATTGTTTCGAATATCACCACTGCATATAGACAAGACAACAGTTTAAGAGAACCTAACTGCTCTATATCGTAGCCGGTGGGGAAAACGTTCCCCATCGTACAACAGTTATTAAGAACACTTGTTAAAAGTGAACATTTACCTGTAACGAACTATTTCGCCCTTAAAGTCCCTTTAACTAATATTCCAACAATTGTACACATATACTGAGAATTTTGTAAAAACAATTGTATATGTCAATTTCCAAAATTTATAACGAACAAAGTTCATTATAACCGATTTATACTGTATCGAATTCTTCCTCTTATCACTTACAAAAATAAATAAATAAATTCATATGTACATTAGAGTGCCAATTAACTATATGGGAAAATTTTTTTGAAGGAATTTGTTTCACGGCACCCCCCAGATTGGTTCGATTTGCTAAAAAAATACTCCCTTGAAAATTTGAGCTCAATCGGATAAGGGGAAAAGGTGCCCCTTATCTTCTGATTAACCTTTGGCACTCAATTCTATAACAATGGGATGGAAAATTCATAACCCCCGCGACATCTTAAGCACTTTTTCTAAACTATACACATTGAGACTTAATAATTTAAATGTTTGATTGTTTAATAATTAACAGCTAACTTTTTATATGCATCATTCCGTTTGAAAAACATGAAAATAATGTTCGTTAAAATTCCAAGACTGTTGATTTTTTCCCAAAATTTTCTCTGTTTTTCAGAAATGTTTGGTATTGAAAATGTGATAAATCGGTGTAACCAAATAATTAAAAAAAATATCGTTTGTCCATATCGTCCCCTAAAATGCCCAAAGACGTAACCCTCATTATCATAATTTTACAGGAGAAGAAAAAAAACGTTATAAAACGAAAACTGTTTAATTGAAAATCGCGATTTCTTCATCTCTTCTCTTAAGATAGACGACAAACTTCAGGTGACGATATGTACATATCGTGATTTTCAATTAAACAGTTTTCGTTTTATAACGTTTCTCCTGTAAAATTATAATAATGAAAGTTACGTCTTTGGGCATTCTAGGTGACGATAAGATAAGAACAATTTAAATACAATGCCCAATAGCTACCTTAGTATGTGGTAACAAATGAAAATTTTTTAATCTTACTTAAGCTATGTATAGACGGTTGTCAGATCGGTCAATGTGCTAGCAATGTACTGATATTTAAAAATTGTTAGCAAAAGGTAAATTATCATTTCAGACGACTTTGTCACACTTAAACTTTATCTTTCAACAGAAATTGTCAGTTGCCACACGGTTGTCAGATTGTTGTATGGCAAAAATTGTTAAATTGCCAGAATTGTGTGTTTGTTTATAAAATTGTTAAATATTGTCATGGAACAAACAATGGCAATTGAAACAATTTTAGCTGCATATGTATTACTAGAAAGTATAGAGGACCCACCCAGTGTTGCCGTTAAGATTGTTCATAAACACAAATTAATAAAAGAAAGGGTCTCAATGAATATATAATATATTTATAAAATCTTAGATTAAGTAGATTCCGCTAATAGATTTATGCTCCTTGTTGGTGGAATAATAATTTTACAAATGAAAACTTCTTGCAACACCATACGTCAAAAGTGTGTACAATGTGTGTATTTTGCCTCTTTTAATATTTAATCATATTAAAATATTAAGCCAACCAGTATACTTTATTTTACCATACTAGTCGACACTATCCTACCACATGGACTTGGCATTTCTTCAACAGCGTTAAAACAGAGTTATTGTATGTAACGAAAATTAACAAAACAAAGAATATGCGAAAAAAGTAAAGAATTAAAAAATAAAACAACGAATATACGAAAAACAATCCTTTTATGCCACACAATTAAATTTAGACCATTTTAACAGTTTTTTCTTGGTGTTTTATTTTCTTCTTTTTTTATTGGTAGTTGTTGTAATTTTTACTATACTTATACAGAGTTTAACATGTTTGTGATATTTTATATCTTTCTCTTCTTTCTCTTCCATACATGTTGTATATCCTTGCATATCCTATGGCGCTTTAAAAAAATATACAAAATAAACAAAAATGATAATAAAACTTGACTCCCCTTAAACATTTGCATTTGTACTCATATGTCTGCTATAAAATATTCATCTACAATAACATATTTTGGATTTAAATTGGCGGAAATTTATATAAAAAAAATAAAACTTAACAAATAAAATTTAAAATGCAAAAATAAAACAAAAAACAACGGCATGGAATAAAATGAAACAATCAAACAAATGTATATTGTAAAAACTGAATCAAAATTTATTTAAATAATCCCTTCATCATTACATGCGATCCTTATGCTACCGCCGCCTGCCTTTTTAACTTGAAACATATTTAATTTTTTCCTTCTACTTTTAAAAATTAAATAATTTATTTTTGTTTTCTTAACTCTGGCATATTGTAAATTTATTTTCATCAATATTTCATATTTCCATTTCTCTTTTTTGTTTGAAATATTGCCAAATAATGGAAAAAAAATATATAAAACAAATACATTGTTAAACAAAACAATCAAATCAAAAACAAATGTATCTAAAAAAAATCTTTATGAACTGAAATATCAAATGCCATTTTTACCAAATCCGCCAACCGACAAAAAAAAACTAAAAAAAAAACTAAAAAAAAAACACACAAATGTGCATCGATTGTGTTGTCTCATCATAAACAGGATTCCCAATTTGTAAGTATACAGAAAGGTTCTGAAAGGATCGATCGCACTGCAATTACCGCTTCAATTGTTTTTTTTTTTTTTTTTTTTTTTTTTTTTGGCTAACAAATCTGTTAAATACATATTTACATACTGTCTAGTCTATATGTATATTTATAAGTAGTTCTATCTTCTATCATCAATTGTTTTTAACTTTTAAACAAATATTACAATACAATTTCTTCTAATTTATATATTGCTTTAATATTGTCACGTGAATGTAATAATTTCATTAATTAAACAAATATCTAAAAAAAAAATTGTAATTGTAACTGTGTCGTTTTCTATATAACTTTCTGTATATTTTTTCAAATATCTTGAATATTATGGAATAATTTAAACCTTATATTGAGCAGCTTAGAATAGAATACTGATTTTTAACGAAATCAAAAAAGATAGCAATTTTAAACTCTCCTTTTCGGACGATTTTATTTTAAACATTTGACATCAAAAAAATTACTCAGACACTAATTCTAATCTACATACATACATATATATAAAATACATATATTTTTTTTTTTTAAGAAACAGTAGTGGAGGTTTTTTGTTTCAGTATGCATCTCTGTATGCACAGTAAATCACAAAACTATCTTTTTAACCCTAATCTTACCAACATGTGTCTGTGAGACACATTTTGATGTTTGATTCAATAAAACAACGAAACTTTGTTACATATTGACACCAAATTTTATGACTTTTATTTTACATCTGTTTAGTATAATTTCACAAAACAAAGTTGATAAATATTAAATTCCTCTATTTTTTATAAGCCAAAATAAAAAAATGTAACATAAACTACCAACATGTGTCTCAGAGACACATTCAAAGAATTTAGTAGAATGCGCAAATTTAGAACAAAAGCAACTATCTGTCATATTTTTTACAGAATTTATATTTGTTTAGCAGCAACTATCTTTCATATATATTTATACAAATTGCATATTTTGATATCACTATATTAAATTTGGGGAATTCCCGTTTATTGAAACCAATAATCACCTGATACTGAATGTTGAAAAACAACAAATTAGTTGCGGTTAGATTTTGTAGAGTATTGATGTGCAAGTTCATTTTATAAAAAAATATGCCAAAGCGACTTACAGAAAAGGAAATCCGACTAGCCGTGGATGAAATTGATGAAGATACGGTTGATGATATAGAAGACGAGGATATGTTTTTGCAATCTGATATCGAAGATAGTCAAAATAATGAAAATATTGAAGATGATGCTTCCGAGATGTCTGATACTATTTCGGATATTGAGGAAGATGCAGGTGAGGAATATGGTGAAATATTTGTTGGTAAGGACGGAACTCAGTGGAATTCTATTCCAAAACCTCAAAGGCGTATTCCTGCTCGGAATATAATTCGGTGCCCATTGAACCAAGTTAAATTGCCACCAGGAAAACAAATTGAAGACCCTTTAGAGGCAATCGAGCTATATTTGAATGACGAAATTTTTGATTCAATTGTAAAATTTACCAATTTGTATGCAGTGACTACAAATCAGAATGCCTGGCGTCCAACAAATGTAACAGAAATAAGAGCCTATGTTGGACTTTTGATTACAGCGGGGACAAAAAAAGAAGCAAACACAGAGATAGCTGAGTTTTGGAGTTCTCGATATGGTTGCTCAATTTTTTGGGCTACTATGAGTCGAAATCGTTTTATGGTTTGACGACAAAAGCACTAGAAGCATTCGACAGCAAAAGGATGAACTGGCACCTGTAAGGGATTTATTTGAAATGGTCAATAAAAATCTAAAAAAATTTTACACTCCTGGTGACAACCTTACTGTCGATGAGCAGCTTGTTCCGTTTCGTGGAAGGTGTTCTTTCCGCCAATATATGCCTAGTAAACCAGATAAGTATGGACTAAAAATTTGGTGGGTATGTGACAGCAAAACAGCCTACCCACTCAACGCAATACCTTACTTAGGCAAAATAAACAACCAGAGGGGTTTTGGTTTGGGCCAAAGAGTTGTGGAGGAGTTAGTTCAACCCTATGAAAACACAGGCCGAAATATAACATGTGATAATTATTTTACGAGTTTGGAACTTGCGAATATCTTATTGGCTAAAGGTTTGACAATAACGGGCACTCTAAAGAAAAATAAGCGCTGTGTTCCCTCATCATTTTTGCCAAACAGAAAAAGGCAAGTTGAAACAAATTTGTTTGGTTTTACCAATAATAAAACTTTGGTATCTTATGTCCCTAAACCGAATAGAGCAGTTCTTTTACTCTCTACAATGCACTATGACACCCACTGCGACTCACAAAATAAGAACAAATCGGAGGTAAATTTACATTACAATCGAACTAAAGGAGCAGTTGACACTTTGGACCAACTTGCACATAGTTTTACTTGCCGGAGAAAATCAAACAGGTGGCCATTTACGTTCTTTTCCAATTTAATTGATGTTTGTGCAATTGCAGCATATATTATTTGGAAAAATTTACATGCATCATGGAAAGCAACACAAGCAAAAAAAGCTCGAAAACTCTTTTTATGAGAAGTTGCCGAAGGACTTATTGCCCCCCAAATACATCAAAGGTCAAGAAATAAATTACAACGTCCTATAGTTCAATGCATGGAAAAAGTTCTTCAAGAAGGAAATACACCAAGTACAACCACTTCTACAACAAATAAACGTAAAAGATGCTATATGTGCGATCCAAAAATAAGTCGTATAATAAAGCAATGCTGCCAAATATGTAAAAATAATGTCTGCAATGAGCATGCTACAAAAGTTATAAATTGTAAAGAATGTATTCAATAAAAAATTACTTAACATAAACTAATTTGTAATTGTCTTATGCTTTTTTTTTAATTTGTATGTATGTGTCTTAAAGACACATGTTGGTAGGATTTGTAAGTTTTTATGTCGGTATGATGAGGGTTAAGAGAAGAAACTCTCAGGTAATTAATATGCCTATATTTAATTGAGTTAATTTCTTTGGAAAGGGAATAGGTTGAAGAAGTAAAGGTGGTGAAAGTAGAAGAAAGTTTTTCTTTTTTTTGGATGAAAAGCTAATTTCCCCTAAAAATTAATAGAGAAAATAGTTTTGTGATTCACTGTATGTACATTTAAATGGTTAACTTCTATGCGTTTTATTAACCCAAATGTTTAACATTTAAAATTGGCTTAAACTTTAAATATTGTGTTTAAGATTAAATCAAGAAATAAAAACAATGTAAAGCAGTCGCCTAACCCTAATTACATAAAATCTAACCATGTAACATCAGTGTAAATAAACTAAGAAAAAAGTTAACAGCACCCAACTCCATTGACATAAACACTGACATTCTCACTCACGCACACATACATACATACATACATATTTTATACACACTCAGTCAGTTGTCTTGTAGAATTGTTTTTTTATATTTATTTTTTTGTTTTTAGATAAGTTACACACAAATACAAACACTAGCAAGCAAAAAAGCTAATACTATGACTATCAGGGCTTAAAAGAATTAATTCTCTATGAAAAATACATACATATTAATTTATTACTTTTATTATGATTTTACACTTTTAATATCAAATTTATTTAAATTATTTATTAAATTATTAATTACCCTCAAAGTAGTACAGAAATGTTTTCTTCACTGTATTTTGAACCACATTTTATAAAAACTTTTACATAGTTCACCAAGGCAGCCCATATTTTTTCTATCATTCAGCCCATCAGTTGTTTGTGGTTTTTTCATGTGAAACCAGTCTTTCCAATGGCCCTAGACAAAATCGTCCAACGGCGTTAAATCACAAGAAGGAGGCAGATTTGTGGCTCGTGGTGTGGTCTTGCTGGAATTAAAGATCGATTGTTTACATAAGCGCATAATTTAAAATGAGCCTAAAGACATTACTAAAGATAATTTTTAAAAAATGCGTTGTTTTTGCTCAGTTTTTAAAAAATGCAATTCAAAAACGTTCAATGCATTCAAATCATTTAATGGTTAAAATTTTCCAAGTTTGCGTTAAATAAATGTCAAAAAATCATAGAGCTAAATTCTTGACATTTCATCATTTGACAGCTAATTTATTTTCTAACCTTAAATTTACCCACCATTTATCACAAAGTCAACTAAAGTTGCATAACATTCGACTAAAGTTCAAGCATTCAGCAACAAATGATTGACCGCATAAAATATCAAACGTGATTATCCTTAAAAGATTAAATTGGTAGGAGATCGTTGCTGAAAATGGTCCTGGTTTGTCTATACAGTACAAAAATCAGTACAGCAAGTGTGATGTTTGAATGTAACCCTCAGGACAAGGGAAAGGATGGATTTATTAATAATTAGAAACAGAAATGGCGTCAATTTATAGTCATATAATAATTGAATTAGTTAATAAATTAATCCGAATTTAAACTACAACCTTCATCGAGGTTCAGCGATCTCGTTGCAACAAACAAATTAACAATTAGGATAATGACTGAATTATCAAAATTAAATGTATATGTATTCTAACCATGAATTTAATTCTTTAAACGCTCTGATATTTACTAATATTGAGACAATTTTTATAATGTTGAAACTTGTACGTTCTTTTCTTTATTTTTTCTATCGTCTTTGCATTTGAAATTTATTTGCACAGGGCAAAGGTACTGGATCCGGTCATAGAACTTTACTCTATGGTAATGCCATATTATTGCGCCATAACAACAGTGACATGGTAAGATCATACATACATAGCATTATAAAAATATATTTGTATTTAGTTTACATATGTAGATATCAAAAGTATTGTAACTTATTTAATCCTTGACAATTGAATTAATATCCTTATCTCTTTTTTTGTGTCGTTTATGTTTCCATTCTTGCTCCACTTAATGTCTTCTATTTCAATTGTTGCTACAACACTCACGTTTAAATAGTATTTGGCTTGTCTTTCCACTTCGTCTTCCAACGATAAATTGTCATTTGATGTGGGTCTGCAAGAACACAGCCAGGGCGAGGCTTGTTGGTGGACTGTACATCCAGCCAGTAAACAACGTTCAGAGGGTGAAAAAGTCCGCGTAGGTGATGATTTAATTTTAGTTTCAGTTGCAACAGAACGTTATTTGGTGAGTTATAAATTGTAGCATTTAAACTAATTGTCATAATTTAATTCTAACTTTTATAATTTCTTATTTGGGGTGCAGCACACAACCAAAGAAAATGAACAGTCAATTGTTAATGCCAGTTTCCATGTAACCCACTGGTCGGTGCAACCATATGGTACCGGTATTTCACGTATGAAGTATGTGGGTTACGTATTTGGTGGCGATGTTTTACGCTTTTTCCATGGCGGTGATGAATGTCTAACTATACCGAGCACCTGGGGTCGTGAAGCTGGACAGAAGTAAGTCCAAAATATAAAGTGAAAGTAGTTAATCTAATACTTATTTTTTTAATATTATTTAATTATTCAAATGTATGTATACGAGTATTTGCTATGGTGATGGTTTCCATCTATGCAGAGTATTTTGTTGGTTCCTAGTACCATTTGTTATAGAGAATAGTCTTTCTTAACATTAAATTTTCCTATATTCCGTCTCATTGCGAACACAAATAGTATTTGATATTTTAAAAACATTCACCTTATTGACCCCAGACCAATAATATTACCTTTTTAGGAACAAAATTATATAATTAACCATAATTTGTTTCATTCATATGACAATATGAATAAAACTCCTGAACGACCCGAGGCTCACTCGGCTGTTGGACTGAACTTAGCTGGAATATTTAACTTAAATATTCTTTTTAACTTTCATTTAATTGTTTGTTTTGGGTATCTTTCAACGGATAAAGTTCAACTCTTAAGATAGAAAATTTAAAGAACTATATCTAAAAATCCGACCTTTTTAAATTAAAAAAAGCTAATTTTATTTATTAAATATTAAAAAATAAAAATAAGCATAAACTGAAGACTACTGTAGTTTTTTATTTTTTTTTTTATTAAAAAGAGAAGTAACAATAAAGCAATTAATATGCCTATATATTAATTAATTGCGTTACTTTCTTGGGAAAGAAGATATGTAGGAGAAGAATAGGTGGTGCAAGGAAAGAAAAGCTTTTCATATGACAACACTGTATGCGCGTAATGTTTATTAGTAGTACAGTATTGCCGCGCCTCTAGTGGTGAGTAGGTGTATTGATCAACGCTTAATTTATAACCATTATTTAATTATTTTACTTCGGTGGCGTTTAAATGCTAAACACCGAAGTTTGGCGCTGTGATAAATATTAGTTATGATAGGATAGAAAGAATAACTAATAATTATCAGAACCTGATGTTGTTTGAGTGGCAGCGGCTGGGAATCGAACCCACAAATACCAACTCATGCTTAATGATCAATTAAGTTACAGCAACCTAATTTCCATTAATAACAGATGCATAATGAACTTCTTGACTTTCTGACAATTGTTTTTTTTTATTCGTTTATTCCAGCATTGTTGTGTATGAAGGTGGTTCCGTTATGTCGCAGGCTCGTTCCTTGTGGCGTCTTGAATTGGCGCGTACTAAATGGACTGGCGGTTTTATAAACTGGTTCCATCCTATGAGAATCCGTCATATTACAACTGGGCGCTACTTGGGCGTCAACGATAATAACGAATTGATTTTGGTAGATTTTTCTCACATATTTGCCTGAATTTAATTTTTATGTATCCTTTAATTTGCAGGTTAAAAAGGAAGAAGCAGCAATTGCTACAACGACTTTCTGCCTGCGAGTGGAAAAGGACGACGAGAAAAAAGTACTCGAAGATAAAGATTTGGAAATAATTGGTTCACCCATCATTAAGTATGGTGACACCACCGTCATTGTCCAGCATTGTGAAAGCGGCCTCTGGCTCAGTTACAAGAGTTATGAAACGAAAAAGAAGGGAGTCGGAAAAGTTGAGGAGAAGCAAGCTATTCTGCATGAAGAGGGAAAAATGGACGATTGCCTTGATTTCTCACGATCACAGGAGGAAGAATCGAAAACTGCTCGCGTTATTCGTAAATGTAGCAGTCTCTTTACACAATTTATTAAGTACGTCGATTTAAATCAGATGAGGAAAAATTTTAATGCTAATATAAAATATAATCACCATAGGCCATTTAAATCACGTAAAGGATGAATTTGTTAAAACGGGGGGAAAATTTATATATAAAATATTTATGATGAAAGTCTCCAAATTTATTTTCTCTTTCTCAGCAGTTAAAAATGTAGTAGATGTAGTTGGTCAACTTTTCATAAATGATTTGGTGTAATAGTGTTTCAATATAACGGGTTATTTCCCATTAATTGTAAATGTAAATTGTGAATATTCGTAAATATCTATATACATACGAATAGATACCCAGCATACCATTTTAGGAGCGCTCCGAAAAAGGAGTCAAAAAAGAGTCCAACAAAAGAGCATTTTCGGAGCGGTCCGAAAAAAGGAGTCAGAAAAGAGTCCAACTAAAGAGCATTTACGGAGCGAAAGAAAAATGTTATTTGTGCTTTGAACAAAAAAAAATAACAGCTGTATCACACAAGAATGATAAAAATAAGATTACACAGAGCCCAAGAAAAACCTCATAAAAGACTCTTTTCTGACTTTATCTAAGAGCTCTTTAAGAGCCCAAAAAAAACCCTCATAAAGACTCTTTTCTGACATTATCTAAGAGCTCTTTCTGACGGACCATTTTCGAATGTAATGACCCTCTTTTCTGAAGGTTTTCGGAGCAATTATGATTGTTTTTTGGGCTCATAAAGAGCGTTAACGCTCCGAAAAAGGTGTCAGAAAAGACTCTTTTCGGACCCATATGGCTTGCTGGGTATATACTTACATATACATATGTATATTATTATTGCAATAATAGTGAGGAGTTTTCTTTTACCCATTTGTATGTTGTAGCTCATTCACTTGTTTTAATTTTTAGTGCATTGGAAACTCTACAATCGAATCGTCGTCATTCGATATTCTTCCAAAAAGTAAACCTTAATGAAATGGTAATGTGCTTGGAAGATTTAATAAATTATTTCTCTCAGCCACCAGATGACATGGGTATGTATAAAATATTTAGCAAATTATTATTTACTTACACTATTTGTTCAACAGAACACGAGGAAAAACAAAATCGTTTTCGTGCTTTGCGCAATCGTCAGGATCTGTTTCAGGAAGAGGGAGTTTTGAATTTAATCTTAGAGGCCATTGACAAAATTAATATTATAACATCACAAGGCTTTTTAGCCAGCTTTTTGGCTGGCGATGAAACTGGTCAAAGTTGGGACTTAATTTCCACCTACCTCTATCAACTATTGGCTGCTATTATCCAAGGCAACCATACAAATTGCGCCCAATTTGCCAATAGTAATCGCTTGAATTGGTTGTTTTCTCGCTTGGGTTCACAGGCTTCCAGTGAGGGATCTGGCATGTTGGATGTACTTCATTGTGTGTTGATTGATTCTCCCGAAGCTTTGAATATGATGCGCGATGAACACATTAAAGTTATTATTTCGCTGCTGGAAAAACACGGCAGAGATCCTAAGGTCTTGGATGTTCTATGCTCATTGTGTGTGGGTAACGGCGTTGCGGTGCGTTCTTCCCAGAACAATATTTGCGACTTCCTTTTGCCCGGCAAGAATCTGCTGCTGCAGACACAACTGGTTGATCATGTAGCTAGTATACGACCCAATATTTTTGTGGGTCGTGTAGATGGCTCGGCCATGTACCAAAGATGGTATTTTGAAGTAACTATGGACCACATCGAACAAACCACTCATATGATGCCTCACTTGCGCATTGGTTGGGCGAATACTTCTGGGTAATTTATTATAATTTAGAAAGTTCGGTTTTAGTAAACTTTTAATGTGTATTTATATACTTAGCTATGTACCTTATCCGGGTGGGGGCAAAAAATGGGGTGGTAATGGTGTTGGTGATGATTTGTATTCCTTTGGCTTCGATGGTGCTTATCTGTGGACAGGCGGCCATAAAACCCTGGTTATGGATAGTGTGCCTCAGAAACCTTTCATTCGCAAGGGAGATGTCATTGGTGTTACCATCGACTTGTCTGTGCCAGTCATTACGTTTACATTTAATGGTCTTAAAATTAAAGGCTGCTTCCGTGACTTTAATTTAGATGGCATGTTTTTCCCAGTTATGAGTTGTTCATCCAAATTAAGGTAGGTCTTTAATATTTTAGGGACTTGTGATATGATATTTACATACATTTTTATTTTAGTTGTCGATTTTTGTTTGGTGGTGATCATGGCCGCTTAAAATTCAATCCTCCACCTGGATTTTCACCCTTGGTGCAGTGTTTAATGCCTCACCAAATATTGAGTTTGGATCCTTGCTTTTATTTTGGAAACTTAAGTAAAAATGTTTTAGCCGGTCCCTGGATGATAGAAGACGATAATGCATTTGTGCCAAAACCTGTTGATACATCAGGAGTTTCATTGCCCTCTTCGGTTGATCAAATTAAGGAGAAATTAGCGGAGAATATTCATGAGATGTGGGCTTTAAATAAAATCGAGGCTGGTTGGTCTTGGGGCGAACATCGCGATGATTATCATCGTATACATCCATGTTTAACACAATTTGAAAAATTGCCTGCCGCTGAAAAACGTTACGACAACCAATTGGCTGTACAAACTTTAAAGTAAGAGAAAAATTATCTTGATTCAATGAATTTTCTCAACTTATTAAAAAATGTTTTGTAGAACCATTATTGCATTGGGTTATTACATAACCATGGATAAACCTCCAGCACGTATACGTCCCATACGTCTGCCCAACGAGACTTTCATGCAAGCTAATGGTTACAAGCCTGCCCCTTTGGATTTAAGTGCGGTTACTTTAACACCCAAATTAGAAGAACTTGTTGATCAATTGGCCGAAAATACACATAATCTTTGGGCCAGAGAACGCATTCAACAAGGATGGACATATGGCCTCAATGAAGATTCCGAAAATCTACGCAGTCCTCATTTGGTACCATATTCTAAGGTTGATGAAGCCATTAAGAAAGCAAACCGCGACACGGCTTCCGAAACGGTGCGCACTTTACTCGTTTACGGTTACGTTTTGGATCCGCCAACAGGCGAGGGTAACGAAGCCTTATTAGCAGAGGCGCTGAGACTAAAATTTGCCGCCTTCCGCACATATCGTGTGGAACGCAATTATGCTGTTACCTCGGGTAAATGGTATTTCGAATTTGAGGTTCTTACCTCGGGACCAATGCGCGTAGGTTGGGCTAGAGCTGATTGCAATCCAGGCGCAATGTTGGGTAGTGAAGACACCAGTTGGGCTTTTGATGGACACAATGTAAGTATAACCTTCTGTGTTTTATAACGGTTTATTAACATTTTACTTTATATTTAATTCATACAATATCTGTTTCTACTGAAACAAACTTTTATGAAACGTTATGAAGGGATAATCTAAAAATTGAAAATAAAAAAAGATTTAAATAACTTATAGTTTTGGAAGATGAAATAATACAAAGGATATATTACCTGGAGGTTTTGTCATTAACTACAATAATATCATTATAGTTTTCTATTACTTTCTTTCCTTCCTTATGTATTTCTTCTTTTTTCTCATTTCCCCTTTTTTAATCAACATAATAAACAAGGATTTCTAATTGATATAAAAGTTTAGATAGGTTTTTTAAATATTGTCGTTATTTCAATCATTATTTATTGTTGAAATTGTAACTCTAGCGACAATGCAACACTTCCAAACTTTACGCACACATACATGTGCATATATATTTTTTGTGTTTGCTTTTTTCATTTTTATACTTTATTAAACTTTTTATAAACGCTCAGAGCTCACTTGTAAATTGAATTCCTAACAAAAAACATCTTTTGTTCAAACTAAGTGTTTGTATATTTATTGATATCTGGAAAAGGGATCCTCGCAACATTTATTAATAACAAACAGCCAATATATTTATTCTTGTATGCCGCAAGTATAATATTGCAAATATTTGATCGGTAATTAACTTTAATATTTGTTAAATACACATAGATAATATCACAATTAAAGCAATTTTTTACTCGGTTTACTGATAACCGTACCCAAATCCATTTAGAAAAGAAAAAATATTAAAGTAATCAATAATATAATAACGTTTACTCATATATGTATTGATTAAAAATATTTTAAGCAACAATAATTAAAAGCTTATATTATTCCCTTATTAATCGCCCCATATCAACCCTATTAAAATTAATGGCGAATTGTGAGAAAAACAAAAAATTTATTAATAAAATTTTTAATATCAATATAAACGTTGCTATTTTCATAACATTTAGCTTAAATTTGAAATTAAATCTTTCGAAGTACCGTGGCTCATAGCATTATTTTATGCAGTGCATTTTTTGTTTTCAAAGCTCCATAAAAAGAAAACTAAAGGAATTTAAAAAAGAAATTGGTGTCATTTAAAAAAAAATGTTATAGTCTAAGAAACAAAAAAAAAATTTATTGGAAAATGTACATTTTAATACATATCGCTGGCTTAACATGTAAAGGCTCTAAGTGCATATTTTACAATATTACAGGAGAGACAAAAAACAAACAAACTTTTTTTGAATAAACATTTTTGAAATAAAAAAAATAAGTATTTGCCGAGATAAAAGCTTTTTTGGACTTAGAGCTTTTTCTGTTGCTTAGTTTGTATGTTTTCATGGACTTAGATCTTTTTCTTACAATGAAAGTGTACTTTTGTTGCGTTTTTATTGTTGTTGTTTTAAAAGCTAATAATATGTAAAAAGTTAAAGTTTGTTTTGATTATGGTAAAAAAAGAAACAGAATTTATTCAAAAATATGAATAAAGATAGATTTACACGATTAATATTTTGTTCAAAATTGATCTTCAAAATGCTTCAAACTCGTGTAAACAGCAAAATTTCTTCAAAATTTATTTATTTATTTAATAGTTATTAATAGTTTTTGCTGTTTACACGAGTTTGAAGAAAATTTCAATCGCGTAAATCTAGCTTAACATTATTATTGTAATTTCAATTTCGATATTTGTATATACTTGTACATACTGAAAACAAAAATTATTCAGTCTTATTTCATTGCTGTTATAAAAAAGTAATATTAATTTAAATTTTTAATGGATTTAAAAGTAAGATAACTGGCGATGACTATTTTTATTCGTATGGCAAATCGTCATAAAATTTATGGTGTTTTGTAGGCAAAGTGGATTTTAGATATTGTAAGTCTTCGAACTTTCTAGTCTTTATTTTTCTTCTTGATGAAGTTGGTGTAAATCCGACCACTCCAGTGCGACTATATTTTCATTAATTTTTTGGTGGAGATTTTTCCATTTATCAGGAAATCTAAGTTTGAAATTAAATTCACCATTTGGTGTGTATTGTATACCTCGAATGTCCGTCACTTTGGAATCGCCTTTTCCACGGCCAGGGCGAATATTTTTACAAAATTGTACGTTGTTAAATTTAAAAAAAAAAAAAAATGATCCAAATAAGTAACATCATGACGATTAATGTCATGAGTCATGACTGTCAATAGTGTTGATACTCAAAACAACGAGAGTGCAACCAATGAGAAATAATATTATGTCAATTGGTTGGACTCTCAGACTATTCCGCGCGAAACAGTTGATATGTCAACATTCAAAGAAGTGAGATATTACACAAAGATGTGATAAATTGGACTTAGCGCCTTTACTCATCACTACAAAACAACAACAACTAATGTATTTTTTTTGTTGTAATCGATGTATTTTTACTTATTGAACACAACTGCATCAAAATCTCAATTTCTAAAAAAAGTGGACTTAGAGCCTTTACATGTAAAGCCAAAAAAAATTTTGTTTTTTCACTTCACAACTTATTTATACAGGTACGTATGGGATTCGAAAACTTGAAATTAAAACTGGCAATTACAAGATTTAATATTTGCCTTTATTATCTACAATTGATTTAAGGCGATTTGGCATAGATGCGACCAGTTTTTGGGTAATACTCGGCGAAATATTCGACCACTCCGTCAGCGTGTTTCCTTATGCTGATTTCTAAAATTGACCATTACGCATTTTCGATAACATTAAGGTCTGGCGACTGTGGTGGAGGTGTTATCAGTTATATATTAGCCACATTTGCACATTACCCGATTTGTGCTTTGGATCGCTATCCTGGTACAATCGAAAATCTGATCTTATACCCAGGGTCTCTGTGCTTCCCAAAAAGTTGTCCTTCAGAATCTGAAGGTACTTAGTCCATGGTTTTTTCAACAAATGTTAAATTCCCAGTAGCAGCTGGCATACAGGCCAATACAATTGCACTACTGCCAGCATGTTTCACTGTTGCCTTTAGGTTTTACAACATGCATCTGAACCGAATATGTTAAACTTAGATTCATAGGCGAAGATGACCGTATTAAAAGATGC
Source organism: Bellardia pandia (assembly GCA_916048285.2). Classification (NCBI taxonomy): domain Eukaryota; kingdom Metazoa; phylum Arthropoda; class Insecta; order Diptera; family Calliphoridae; genus Bellardia; species Bellardia pandia. The sequence continues at coordinate 71,413,701 of OU696533.1, forward strand.
AGATTGCTTGCAATTATGTTCTTTGGCGAAATTTAGCCTGCACAGTCTGTTTTTCGGCTTTATAAACGGTTTCTTGCGTGCAACTCTGCAAAAGGCGCAAGACACGACGAACAGTTATAAACCTTTGACAAATTTTATGAATAAGGGGGTTAATGTATAACCATTTTCTCTGTGAGTGGTCAATGGAAATTGGAAATGGTTTAAAACCAATTCTCCGTCTATCGTTGTGACGCGAAAAAGTTAAAAGTTTTTGTTCTTTTAGTTTTAATATATTAAAAAGTACATTTCTGCGATGCTCGTAAATGTTTTTTGATTGTTAGACCAATATATTTTTTTTAAATGACACCAATTTATTTTTCAAGTTCCTGTTAGTTTTCCTTTTAAGAACTTTTAGGTAGGCCCTTTTCCAGTCTTCATTGCATCGAAGTTAATGGTTTGCGGGACTCTTTCCGAGTCTCCACAATTACGGAGCACTGCCATGTTGGTTTACTCACATCTTTACATACCATTGGTTTATATTTGCCATGGTCTCAATCATAGCACAGGGACAGGGATCTATATATCGGTAAATGGAGAAACAGCATTTCCCTAGAGATGTTCCATTCTCAGTCTATATTAGCATTCATTTCTATGGTTAAAAATAGCTGTTGCCAGTATTATTAACCAATATCTCCGTATTATAAACATTATTAGATTTTTAATTAGGAAATCAAATAACCGTGATTGGGAACATAATTATTTTGAAAATTGTTTTATTTTTATAAAATTATCCCTTCATTTGGTTGGAAAAAACGATATCAGTATCATTTTTGTTTGCAAATCTTAACGAGGATCAAAAACGTAATTTATGCTCATAAAATGAATATAGGTGACCAAATTGCATGCTGGAACTGTTGAACATTTTGGTGTTCGCTATGAAGCTGGGGATGTTATCGGTTGTTGTATCGATGTCAAGGAACAAACCATCAGTAAGAATCATAAGAATCAAACAATAAAACTACTGTTAAAGCTGCGAGCGTTTCTTATTTTTTTAATAAAATATATATAATTTATCTAGTTACGATAAAAACTGCGTTTGACTAATTGTTTTTTTGTATTTTGAAAATAATTTTGAACTGTGTTTTTTGCGCGCAATACAGTTTTTAAGCATTTAAAACCATTATTCTTAGAAAGCTTCTTTATTTTAAGCATTTACATATTTTACTTATTTATTTATTTTATTTTTATTTATTAATTATTTAATTATTTTTTAATATATATTTTTTAAATAATTTATAATCTGTTAATAATCATCATGTATATAAAATGACAACAACAACAACAAACAATCTATAAAAACAATGTAGGAAGAAAAAGTATTTGGTGGCGTAAGTGAATCTTTCGGTAAACAATGTGGTCCAGGCGATATAGTTGGCGTTTTCCTAGATCTCGCCGATCATACAATCAGTAAGAAACTTTTCTATTGTATGCCTTCAAAGTGTAGATATTCGTAAACTTAATAATATTCTACTCTATATATATACATACGTAATATAAATATAATCGTGCATATATACTTTTTTATATCTCACTCTCTTGCTTTTGATATTTTTAATACTAAATTCAAAACTTCCCAGAACTTAAAAAATGAACACCAATGAACTGCTTAGTTATATCCCCGTTGAGAATTATTCTAAATTTTTCCCTTTACAATTTTTTACCACACTTAGTATATCCTCAGCTGGTTGACTGATTATTCGGATCCCAATGTTTAAGGCTTTATCGATTACTAACTCTACATATTATGCATACACAACAATCGATGAAAATACGTTCAATACCTTATAGTAGAACGTCAGTGATGACGATTTTATCCAAACTCGTAAATACTTTAAGGGATCGTGATTAAATATACATATATATATATATATATATATATTATTTCTGCTATATATATATTTCTTCTGTATAGGTGTATTATACTCATTTAATCTTTGAACGATAGTTTATGTCTATCGTTTCGACATATTGTAACGTTTTACAAATTAACCCTTAAATGCATACTGTACCATATATGGTACATAAAAAAATTTACTTTTTTGAATTTTCCGGAAAAACGGTGCCGAATTTATATTTAATGAGTGATTTTATATATGGGTAGTGTACTCACGATTCAGGGAAAAATAATGCCGAATTTATATTTAGTGAGTTATTTAAAATAAGGGTAGTGTACTCACGATTCAGGGTTCTGACCTCATGCATTTAACGGCAAGATTTAATTTGAAACTACGATGTTCTTTTAAATATGTATTCTTCTAGAATAAATAGAAAACAAACAAACCCCAACATTCATATAAATAGTTTGGTTTGATTAAAATATTGATAAAAATATCTAGTCGTTTCGAAGCTTTTAGCAAGTTTAAAAGCTGTATATGGCTGCTTCGAAAGTAATGCATTGAAAAACCTATTCCACACAAATATTAAACTTAAAAATGCAAATGCTTGTAATGAAAATAACTAAAAATTCCTTCAAAAAAATGTTAAAAGAAAATACTTACTAACAATACTAACAATAACAATACAATCTTGTTTATTTTCTTCTGTTCTTAGCGCATGAGTTTAATTAATTGATTGCTTTATAGACTTACTAAAACACAAACTGCAATTAGAAAAACTATAATTATATACCACTCATACTCGTACATACATAAATAAAGAAATACATAGTACGTTATAAATACTTTAAATAATTGAAAACGGCCATGAGCATGTTTCCAAAGAAAAAAAGCTAATATGGCATCCACTGCTTCGTTAATTGTGCTCACACTCGTATATTTAGATCGTTTCAAAAGAAGATTGGACTAATTGCTTTTCTGTACAGGTTTTTCGCTAAACGGTGAACTCTTAATGGATGCGTTGGGCGGTGAAACGACTTTTGCAGATGTTACCGCCGAAGGAGTTGGTTTCGTACCAGCCTGTACATTGGGTGTGGGACAGAAGGCACGTTTAATTTATGGTCAAGATGTTGACTCTCTCAAGTTTTTTACTACTTGTGGTCTTCAGGAAGGTTATGAGCCTTTTTGTGTGTAAGTTTTTTGAAGTAATGCCGTTTATGAGTTGTTTTGGTGATGTCATCAATTTATGTATTTACAGTAATATGGGACGCCCCGTTACACATTGGTATACAAAGGATCAACCAATATTCGAAAATACTGAAGAGATGCCAGATTGTCGTATTGACGTAACACGTATTCCGGGTGGAGCTGATACACCACCACATTTGAAAATTTCCCATAATACTTTTGAGACCATGGAAAAAGCCAACTGGGAGTTCTTACGTCTTTCATTGCCAGTCACTTGTATGAGTGAATTCATTACTGAAATGGAGAAGGCCAGACGTTGGGAAGAAATCAAAATTCGACAGTACCGTCTGATGCGTGATGCTCAAGAGCAACAGCAACAACAAACTTCAGCACATATGGATCATATGTTGAAGAGTGGTTTCACAATGAATGATATTAAGGGCCTTAATCGTAACTTTGACGATACCGCCGAGGCCGATGAGATGCATGGTCCTTCCCGACCACCACGCAGAAGCTCAGTTTCACGAAATATAACCTTTGAATCTGATTTGGGACGACCAGAGGAACTACAACGCTCCACGTCTGCGCTTGATATGAATGGATTGGATGAAAGCATGATGGACAATAAGAAGAAGCGCGGTCGTAGTCCGTTCAAGTTCTTTTCAAAGAAATCACGAGATCAAAGTAAAGAGAAAATGTCTGGTCGTGCTCCTGAAGTAAGCATGGAAAGACGTAATACCGTTGCCCATGGTCGTAATGTGGTTAATGCTCAAATGACAACAAAAGCTCCAAATTTGCGCTTAAACAATGTAAGTGTTTAGATTTAGAAGTGCAAAGCTCATTATTAATTCTCTCTCTCTAACCATTTCAGGCCAAAATTCCTCAGACTCCTGTACAGCAGGGACCAAAAGCTCTTAGTGGCGGAGCGCTAGGACAGCCTTCTGTGGAATCTTCAGGCAATGAAATGTTTGATAGCGAATGTTTAAAACTTATCAACGAATATTTTTATGGCGTACGTATATTCCCTGGTCAAGATCCCACACATGTGTACGTAGGCTGGGTTACCACACAATATCATTTGCACAGCAAAGAATTTAATAAGGATAAGGTTCGCAGAGGATCTGTTGTTATTGAAGACGACTATGAAATGCCTATCGAGCGCATTAATCGCCAAAGTTGTTATGTCGTACGTGCCGATGAACTATTTAATGAAGTAACTCAGGACGCTTCGGGTAAGGGAGCATCACAGGGCATGTTCGTCGGCTGCTTCGTCGACACCGCTACAGGCATGATTAGTTTCACGTGTGAAGGAAAGGAGACTTCTCATCGTTGGAAGATGGAAGCAGGGACAAAGCTTTTCCCAGCCATTTTCGTTGAAGCCACTAGCAAAGAAATTTTGCAAATTGAATTGGGACGTACAGCAACAACACTGCCTCTTTCAGCTGCTGTTTTGCCAACGAGTGACAAACATATCAATCCACAGTCCCCACCTCGTTTAAAGGTCCAATGTCTTCGTCCTCATCAATGGGCTCGTGTTCCTAATACAGCACTGCAAGTACATGCCCTCAAATTATCCGACATACGAGGCTGGTCAATGCTTTGCGAAGATCCGGTCTCTATGTTGGCGCTTCATATTCCTGAGGAAGATCGTTGCATTGACATTTTAGAATTAATAGAAATGGATAAACTACTATCCTTCCATGCCCATACACTTACGCTATACGCTGCTCTTTGTTATCAGTCCAATTATAGAGCAGCCCACGCTTTATGTCAACATGTTGATCAGAAGCAACTGTTGTATGCTATACGTTCCGAATATATGAGTGGGCCGCTACGCCAAGGGTTTTATGATCTTTTAATTGCATTGCATTTGGAATCGCATGCCACCACTATGGAGGTTTGTAAGATGGAATATATCATTCCCTTAGGCCCAGAACTTAAATTCCTTTACGAAGATGGTGAAATGTGTCATTCCTTGAGGTCGTTGATTACCGAATCAGTTCAGCCTCATTTGCGGATGACAGAAATTACGTGAGTATTAAAGGCTTTTTTAATATTGTTTTGCACACTTTTTATTAAACACAGTTGGAGCACTATATTGACTTTCTCTGTTATAAGGTCTTTAGCTCCAAAAATAATAGTGTTTTTGTTTTCTACAATGGAAGGCAACTAAATTCTTAATTGTAACGTGTAAAAAGGTTTTCGATATGCTTGATTTTAGTTTGCTTGTATTGTAATAGCGAACAAAATTTAAAGTATATTTTGTGCTCCACTGTATGGTTAGTGTTATGTGTCCATGTCACGTCCAGGCTTGATCTACATATATGTCCACAATACAATTGACAATTGTAGTTCTCCAGACATGCACATATGAATACTAGTATAAGACGACATCTATCACTTTCACTTTTATCAAAAATTTCCGAATTTTCTTCTTTATATTCTTTCTCATTTCTGCATGCCTTCTCACACCACGCAAACACACCATTCACTGCACTATTCACTATAAATTAAATGGCTGGACTATACGCACAAATGCACATGAAATTTACACATCACAACATTTTATTTTCCGTGCACATTATTGTCGTAGTACACCTATGAGTACCCATACCACTAGCATACCAAATGTTTCCAGTGAACCAATACCAGACATCGATCATCTGTATTCCCCGAAGTTCCCCTTAGAAGTAGTGCGTCAATTTGTTATGGAAGCATTACAGGAGGCCGTTGCGATCAATCAGGTACACAATAGAGATCCAATTGGTTGGACAAACGAAAATCTGTTCTTGTAAGTTTATCTCCGAACATAGTTCGATATGCGAAAAAAGGCAAGACGACTAAATATGTACATGTTATTTTAGGCCCCTTTTGAAGCTTACCGATCGTTTGTTGTTAGTGGGTGTCATGACCGATGATGACGTTCAAAAGATGTTGGTTATGATTGATCCCGAAACTTGGGATCCTAGCTTTGAAAAAGGTCAGTAAATGAGATTAATTATGTGAAAGTAACAGTTTTATATCTCTTCATTTAAGATGGCAAGGATGAGCATCGTAAAGGTCTTTTAACCATGAAAATGGCGGAAGGTGCTAAACTTCAAATGTGCTATTTGCTACATCATCTATATGATATACAGCTAAGACATCGAGTGGAAAGCATTATTGCATTCTCACATGACTTTGTTGGTGATCTCCAATCAGATCAATTGCGTCGCTATATTGAAATCAAACAGTCCGATCTTCCAAGTGTTGTCGCGGCCAAAAAAACAAAAGAATTCCGCTGTCCACCAAGAGAACAAATGAACCAGATTCTTTGCTTTAAGAATCTGGAACCGGATGATCATGAAAATTGTACCTGTGGCTTGGATTTGCGTGGACGTTTATACGATTTCCATGATTGTCTTATGAAAAAGGTGTCACTAAATGCTTTGCAGGAGCCGAAGGAACCAGAAAGCAATGCGATCGAAGAAGTGAAAACGGGTGCAATTACGAAGATTTATAATTTTATTAACACTGTGAAGGAACTTGAAGAAGGTCCCAAAGAAGTTGAGGAACCTGAGAAGAAAACTCCCGAAGAAGTGTTCCGTAAAGTCTTAATCAAAACGATTGTAAGTTGGGCTGAGCAATCACAGATTGAAACACCCAAGTTGGTGCGTGAAATGTTTAGCCTTCTTGTAAGGCAGTACGACACGGTGGGTGAATTGGTGAGAGCTCTTGAAAAAACGTATGTCATCAACAGCAAAGCCAGAGAAGATGTGGCCGAAATGTGGGTTGGTTTAAGCCAAATCCGCGCTTTGCTTCCAGTACAAATGAGTCAAGAAGAGGAGGAACTAATGAGGAAGCGATTGTGGAAATTAGTTAACAATGCTACATTCTTCCAACATCCCGATTTGATACGTATTCTCAGGGTTCATGAGAACGTAATGGCTGTCATGATGAATACTCTAGGCCGACGAGCTCAAGCCCAAAGTGATGCCCCAGCTCAATCAGAGGGAGCGGAAGGAGCACCAGCTAAAGAGAAGGATACCTCTCATGAAATGGTGGTGGCTTGCTGTCGTTTTCTCTGTTATTTCTGTAGAACTGGAAGACAAAATCAAAAAGCAATGTTCGACCACTTTGACTTTTTACTAGATAACGCGAACATTTTACTCGCTAGACCCAGCTTACGCGGTTCTACTCCTCTAGATGTGGCATACTCAAGTTTAATGGAGAACACAGAACTAGCTCTGGCCTTGCGCGAACACTATTTAGAGAAAATTGCAGTTTATCTCTCGCGCTGCGGTTTACAAAGTAACTCTGAACTCGTTGAAAAGGGTTACCCTGACTTAGGTTGGGATCCTGTGGAAGGCGAACGTTATTTGGACTTTTTACGCTACTGTGTTTGGGTAAATTGTGAAAGTGTTGAAGAAAATGCCAACCTTGTCATTCGTCTTCTTATCCGACGTCCAGAATGTTTAGGGCCGGCTCTAAGAGGAGAAGGGGAAGGTCTATTCCGTGCTATAGTTGAGGCCAATCGTATGTCTGAACGCATCACAGATAGCTGCAAAATGCAAGACGAAGCCGAAGGAACTATTGCTGCCCTTAACTTTTCTCATCCTCTACCTGAGGGCGATGAGGACGAGGACTACATTGATACTGGTGCTGCTATCTTGAACTTCTATTGTACCTTAGTGGATCTTCTCGGTAGATGCGCGCCCGACGTCTCGGTTATTGAACAAGGTAAAAACGAGTCATTAAGAGCTAGAGCTATTTTGAGATCTCTTGTGCCACTGGAGGATCTTCAGGGTGTCCTCAGCTTAAAATTCACACTAACTCAAATTGCACCCGGAGAAGAGAGGCCAAAGTCTGACATGCCTTCGGGCCTATTACCCAATAACAAGCAAAGTGTCGTTCTTTTCTTGGAACGAGTCTATGGCATAGAAACTCAGGAGCTCTTCTATCGACTACTCGAAGATGCGTTCCTGCCTGATTTGAGAACAGCCACTATTTTAGATAAAAGTGATGGCTCAGAAAGTGATATGGCTCTTTCAATGAATCGCTACATTGGCAACTCAATATTGCCTCTACTAATCAAACATTCTAAATTCTACAATGAGGCTGAAAATTATGCCAGCTTATTGGATGCAACACTGCACACGGTTTATAGATTGTCTAAGAACCGTATGCTTACTAAGGGCCAAAGAGAAGCTGTCTCTGACTTTTTGGTTGCTTTGACATCACAAATGCAACCTGCAATGTTGTTAAAACTTTTACGCAAGTTGACAGTTGATGTCTCAAAATTATCCGAATACACGACTGTGGCTTTGAGGGTATGTATTATACACCTACATACAGATAAAATTATTATTTCAAAATTACATTAAAAACTTTTTTTAACGATTGCAAATATTAAGAAATATGTTTTAAAAAATTTAAATTGAATTGAATTTTTGTCTGTATATACAGTTAATATTTAATAATAGTTAATATATTAATATTCAAATCTTGATTTCCATTGTTTTAGCTCCTTACGTTACACTTCGATCGTTGTGCCAAATACTATGGCTCCAGTCAAGGGCAAGGTTCATATGGAGCATCATCTGATGAAGAGAAACGTCTAACTATGCTCCTGTTCTCTAACATATTTGACTCACTCAGCAACATGGATTACGATCCCGAATTGTTTGGTAAGGCGTTGCCATGTTTGATTGCAATTGGATGTGCTTTGCCACCAGACTACAGTTTATCCAAAAACATCGACGAAGATTATTATGGGCGTCAATCTGGTGCCCCCGATCAACCACAATACGACCCCAATCCAATCGATACACTCTCCGTTAACTTAACCAACGATTATAATTCCTTGGTGCAGAAGTTTAGCGAACATTATCATGATGCTTGGGCCAGTCGTCATTTGGAAAGTGGATGGACTTATGGTGAAATACGGTCTGATAGTGATCGCAAACATCCCAGACTTAAACCCTATAATATGTTGACCGAATATGTATGTTTAATTTCTAAATCAAACTTAGTGAAATACTTACTAGTCAGCAAAATTTCTATACCCTAAGCAAGTACTTTGCGGAAACATTTGAAATGTATTTTGATTTTGTTACATTAACAAAATACATGTAAAATGTTCAATCAAAACTTCGCTTGGGATATAGAAACTAAATTTAGTTTCACTAGTTTGAGTAAATTTTGAAAATGTTCGTCAAGTTTTCAAGCACATGTTAACCATAACCCATTTATTTATTATTTTAATGAAAGGAACGTGAACGATATAGAGATCCAGTAAGAGAATGTTTGAAGGCTCTCCTCGCTCTTGGTTGGACCATTGAACACTCTGAAATTGAAGTACCACAAAATCATCGTGGTTCTACCAGACGCCAATCAAAACCACAAATTGTATGTGTAGAGCTTTAGAGAAACTCCCTTTAAATTGGCTTTGTTAAAATAACACAAAATTATTTTTAATTTTTCTTACAACTGCATGTCTGATTCCAAATGTGTATCGTCTTTATTCCCCTTTGTGCCCGCCATTATTTGTGTAAATATTTCTTAACAATAGCACGATTTACAGAATGAAGGAAGTGCTTTCAATTACAATCCACATCCTGTCGATATGACAAATCTTACACTAAGCAGAGAAATGCAAAATATGGCGGAGCGTTTGGCAGAAAACTCGCACGATATTTGGGCCAAAAAGAAGAAGGAAGAACTGGATTCCTGCGGAGGTATTATTCATGCTCAACTTGTGCCTTATGATTTGTTGACCGACAAAGAAAAGCGCAAAGATCGAGAGAGATCTCAAGAATTCTTAAAGTACATGCAATATCAAGGCTACAAATTGCACAAGTAAGTCATTAAATCCATTAACTAATAAGAACAACAATAATTTATGACTTTTGTAGATCATCTAAGGGCGGCGTTGGTGAAGGTGAAGGAGGTGCTGCTATTACAGCTGTAGAATTAAGATTCTCTTACTCATTATTGGAGAAGTTGATTCAATATCTGGACAGAGCAACCATTAATATGAAGTTATTGAAACCTTCAACTACGTTTAGTCGACGCACCTCATTTAAAACTGCGTCCCGCGATATTAAGTTCTTCTCGAAAGTCGTCTTGCCATTAATGGAAAAATACTTCTCCACTCACCGCAACTATTTCATTGCTGTTGCCACAGCCACTAACAATATAGGAGCTGCATCATTAAAGGAAAAGGAAATGGTTGCTTCAATCTTTTGCAAATTAGCGGCACTTCTACGCAATCGGTTGAGTGCTTTTGGTCCTGATGTGCGCATTACTGTTCGTTGTCTTCAAGTTTTAGTAAAGGGCATCGATGCCCGAACTTTGGTTAAAAATTGTCCCGAATTCATAAGAACATCCATGTTGACATTCTTTAATCAAACCGCTGACGATTTGGGAAACACAATTTTGAATTTACAAGATGGCAAATACAGCCATTTGAGAGGAACTCATCTAAAGACGTCTACTTCTGTAGGGTACATTAATCAAGTCATTATGCCGGTCTTAACAGCCATGTTTGATCATTTGGCAGCTTGTGACTATAGCAGTGACTTGTTATTAGATGAAATTCAAGTAGCATCTTATAAAATATTAGCAGCAATGTATCATTTGGGAACAGATGGTACCTTAACACACGAACGGAAATACTTGAAAACGGAAATCGATAGACATCGCCCAGCTCTGGGTTCTTGCTTGGGAGCATTTAGTTCTTGTTTCCCTGTAGCTTATTTAGAACCCCATCTTAATAAACATAACCAGTTTTCTTTGCTTAATCGTATAGCCGATCATTCTCTAGAGGCCCAAGATATTATGGTGAAAATGGAGAGTTGTATGCCAAATTTGGAAACAATTCTAGGTGAAGTGGACCAATTTGTTGAATCGGATAATACGTACAATGATGCACCTCACATCATTGATGTCATTTTGCCTTTATTATGTTCCTACTTGCCATTCTGGTGGTCACAAGGGCCTGATAATGTCAGTCCTACCAGTGGCAATCACGTAACCATGGTTACCGCCGATCACATGAATGTCTTGTTGCGCAATGTTCTAAAAATGATTAAGAAAAATATTGGTAATGATAATGCTCCTTGGATGACAAGAATTGCGGCCTATACTCAGCAGATTATTATTAACACATCTGAAGAACTATTGAAGGATCCATTCTTGCCACTAGCTGAAAGAGTTAAAAAGCGAACGGAAAACATGTTCCACAAGGAAGAAAGCATGCGTGGCTTTATCAAGTCTGCAACGGAAGATACATCACAAGTGGAAACACAACTACAAGACGACTGGAACTTGCTGGTACGGGATATATACTCCTTCTATCCTCTGTTAATAAAGTACGTGGATCTTCAACGTAATCATTGGCTTAAGGACAATATTCCCGAAGCCAAGGAGATGTATAACCATGTGGCAGAAATATTCAATATTTGGTCAAAGAGTCAGTACTTCCTCAAGGAAGAACAAAACTTTATATCAGCAAATGAAATCGATAATATGGCTTTAATAATGCCGACAGCTACTAGAAGATCTGCCATAACGGAGGGTGCTCCCGTTACAGGAGGCAAGGTTAAGAAGAAGAAGAAGAATCGTGATAAGAAGCGTGACAAAGACAAAGAGATTCAAGCTAGTTTAATGGTTGCATGTCTCAAACGTCTACTTCCCGTCGGCCTCAATCTATTTGCAGGTCGTGAACAGGAATTAGTCCAACACTGCAAAGATCGCTACCTGAAGAAGATGCCTGAGTATGATGTTATAGAATTTGCTCACAATCAGTTGACTTTGCCCGACAAATTGGATCCTTCGGACGAAATGTCATGGCAGCATTACTTGTATTCAAAATTGGGTAAAAAATAGGAAATTTCCGAAGAGCAGGCAGTGGAGAAAGCCAATCAAAATGAAAAGGGCAAAGACAAGACTCAAGAAACTGTAGATCGTATTGTAGCGATGGCCAAAGTATTATATGGCTTGCATATGGTAAGTTGTCAGATCTAAAACAAGAAACTTGATCAATAGCATTGGGGGAAAGTAGTACCAAAGACTATAAATATATAAAGATGTTGCACGCAGTGTATTTAAAATTGACAAAATTGTGTGCTTCTTTTGGATGCGGGAGGGAAGACAAAAGGGAAAGAAGCACAAAGAAAGAGCGTAACAATCTGTCGTTCTCTTGTTGAGTATAAGATCTTTTAATTCTCACTTATCATTGTTTGTGTGCATGTGTATGCATGTGTGTGTTGTACATTGCATTAAAAATGTAAAAATAAAATAAAAACCTAACAAAAGAATTTTTGTTTCTTACAATTTTTGTGCAAATAACTTTCGTCAATAATGTGACCGATTGTGTAATTGTAGGGTAAGAGTATGTGTTTTATTGTTGTACAGACAAAACTATATCGATTCGCACCGAATTAGGGATAATGCTATTTTTTAGACTATTCAATTATGTATGTTTATATCTACTTACCATATATAATTTTTTTTTTTAATATTTTATTCTATCATCATCAATTAAAATGTTTTGTTTAATAATTACATTATTTGAGATTTTACTTAAAGGTATTACAACAAATATAAACTTATGTTTTGAAAAATAAATATACTAATTAAAAAATGTATATTTCCAGTGTTAAGAAAAAAAGATAGGAAAAACCTAGTCATATATAATTTTATAGACAGTTCAATTATGAACTTCTGTCTCTATTTTTGTATAGAATGAAGTTGTAATAACACGAATGTTTTTTTTTTTTGTTTAGTGTTTATTAAATTTATTTATCACTGTTTCAAAATTTTAACTTTTTCTATATGTACTTGATAATTTGTATTTGTATGTTTCCCATGTGGAATGCTTCCGTAGTAAAATAAGAACTAGTAATTAAGAATCTTCATTCTGTATTTATAACATTCGTTATTCTCATCAAACCGTAAGGAATAAATTGTATTTTTGATGCAACTGACGCATTGCTCGGAATCATTTGTATAATTTATGACAAAATTTGTGCTGGTTTATTATATCTAAACGTCATTTAACGCAAGATATTCGTTGAGCTATATATGTATGTAACCAACAAAATATCGACTTGATATTAATTCTATTGGCACATTGTTGGATGTAAAACAATCGGCGTCTTCATTAAAATATTCTTTATTTTATATACTATACTTATATGATATACTTCCAGTCCTTATAGTATCTTCTAAAATTGTTTGAAACTCAATAGGTAAACACATTGCATCATCGTTTGCACAATTTGATGAGGTGCTAAACTGAGTAATTTTTAAAGATAATAAATTAGCTACTGCCAAATTAAATTCATGAACCGATGGATTTTTTCAGTGTCCACCTTTGGCACGTATATATGAAAACAACTTTTTTTAAAGGATCTTGGTTAAAATGGCTCGTTAAAATGCACAGTAAATTTGAATTTAATTTTTGTATGCAATAATTAAGTAATTATTTTCATAATTTGCTAGTTTTATTTCTCTCTAAATATGTAATTCTAAATATTTATACAATAAAGGTTTTTGATTTCGGTGCGAATCGATATCGTTTCATTTCTACAACAATAAAACACGTATTCTTACCCTACAATAACACAAACGGTAACATTTACTTTTCCACAGGTTATTTGCACATACATTTTGTGAAAACAAGACTTCTTTTAGTTTGTATGTATTTTGATTCGGCAATATATGTATGTACATTGTACATACATAAGTATGTATGTATATCAGTGGTACTTAAAAATGAAGATGGATTGGTGAGAGAATTTTCCCAGCAAAAATATTGTCAAACGCTTAAAATAAAAAAAAGAAAGAGTTTTAGCCAGATATAAACACCTTAAGAAAAAATATCAGGGACCATAAATAACAATTATCAATATCAAAAAACAATTTTAAAACAGTTATTTTCAGAAAAAACAAAAATAAGTCCATCTAAAACAGTTTTTTATTTTTTGTGTTCAATTGTAATTGAATCGCGTGTGTTTGCTGTGCTTCGTCCAACAAGAAGCACAACAATGCTTAATAAATTTCTGAAAAAAAAATGACAATAACCATCCGCATGTGCTCACATCGCTTGCTCAACGACGACTGAATGGAAAATAATACGTTCTCTGAGTATAATATGTTTTCTGAGTACAATAAGTGGCAGTAACCGTTCTGCCATCGACAAATTTGGCACTGACAGTATAATGTATGGCAGTGCAACATCTTTATATATTTATAGTCTTTGGTAGTACAACATTTTTATTAATTAGTGGTATAAAATTCAGATAACAGAATTTGTATTCGATGATTAGTAAAATTTTGTATTGCCTTCCTTTCGCTTGCCATTTGAACCATTTTGGATATTTGCCGTCTAAGGTAAACAAAAAACCTTTACGGCTTCATTTCTCTGAATTCATGTCCCAAAAACTTCCTTCGCCTATTTCCTTTTTAAACTTTAATTTCATTACACTATTCTTAATTTTAAACTTAATTTATCACAGTCAATTAATTATGTTTTCTTTAATTTTACCTGATTTTTCTCATTTTTTACACTGCGTTACACCAACATTGACAGATCGATCATCCTCAACAGCAAAGCAAAAACGTCTACAGGAGTGTTGTTTCCATTCAAAGGAAGCGTGCTGTTATTGCGTGCTTCCGTCAAACATCTTTGCATTCTTTACCAAGGTTTTTAAAAACAATTCTCAGATCTTGTGCAAACAAAAACTGAAATATTTAATTGACTAACACATGACACCACTAAATGTTCTATATCTGTCTGTCTTACTCTCGCAGTCACACTCTGAATAACAGAGCTGTAAAGGAATGCATTTTTGTGTTTAAGTGTTTTATTATTGTAATTTTATAATTATTGATTGTTTTATTCGTTTTTAAAATTTATTTTATTTTGTTCAATTGGAATGTCCACCTGTTTTTTTTTTTTTTTTTTTTTTTTTTTTTTTTTGTTCTAAATTAATTCCAGTAATGCGCGCAAATGCAATCGTTTTCGGCTCTTGTAAATACTATCATCATTCATCACCATATATCTGTTTCTAAATCCATCTAACTCAAAAATTATAAATTCTCAGTTAAACTTTAAACTTTATTGTCAAAAGTTGAGTTCGAAGATGAAATATGTATGCTTCCAAACAATATTTATTAAATTATAATATTTTAAAAGCAAGAGAATTCTCAGTAAAGGATCCTAATGTGCATTCCTATTCTGTTCTGTATGTATGTTTTTTTTTTGTTACAAAATTAATCCTGAAGTGATTGCGCATGTTTATTTACATTTGAAAAAAAGAAAGAAATAAATCAAATGCTAACAAATCAGTATATTTTGTGTTTAATTAATGAGCCTGATCTACAGACATAAACGATAATTCACAAAGAAAATGTATTTAAAGCAATTTAAAGTTAAATGATTTTTTTTAATTATTTCCAAGATGAATTCGATTGTGATATTGAATCTGGCCCTAATAAGTGCTACAAATTATTAACATAGTTTTGTGTTCATTTCCAATTAATAGACATAGAGCTTGCAACATTTTTGCACGTACATATCATGAACAATGGTTGCAAGAAGAAAATGTAGGCCAAGAGGTTATGATCGAAGATCTAACTCAAACATTTGAGGAATTCGAAAAATCCAAAAAGGAAGAACATGAATCTGAAAACAAACCTGATCCACTGACACAAATGGTTACTACTTTCTGTCGTGGTGCAATGACCGAAAGAAGTGGAGCTCTCCAAGAAGATATACTATATATGTCATACGCACAAATTGCTGCCAAATCTTGTGGAAAAGAAGAGGAAGAAGAAGGTGGAGAGGGAGGAGAAGAAGCAGCCGAAGGCGAAGGAACTAGCATCCATGTAAGTTACTAATGTTTAGTATTTAAAATGCTTTAATAGTCATTTATCTGAACTAACTTTTAACACTTGCACACGAACCTAACCTATAGAATACAATGGCCCACTTAATGGTAATTTTATAAACAAAAAAACGAATTTACCTCTGCCTATTTTCTCAATAGTCGGTTAAATTTAATTTATTTAAACCGAGCAAAGGGAAAACATTCACACCTATCGTGAATAAAAATTCCACATGAAATTTGTTTCCTTTTCACATTTTTCCTATTAAAATTCAATGTTAAAAAAATAAAAGGGAACAAATTGCATGTGGAATTTTTATTCACGATAGGGGCGATTACTTTCTGAATGAAAATAATATTGGTATATTATTTAATTCTGACTTAATTTTCGCAATTCAGGAACAAGAAATGGAAAAACAAAAATTACTTTTCCATCAAGCGCGTTTATCGAATCGTGGTGTTGCCGAAATGGTGTTGCTGCACATATCTGCCTCGAAGGGCATACCTTCCGAAATGGTGATGACTACTTTAAATTTGGGCATCGCTATTTTACGTGGCGGCAATATTCATATTCAGTTGGGAATGCTTAATCATCTCAAGGAGAAAAAGGATGTTGGATTCTTTACTTCAATCGCTGGCCTGATGAATTCGTGTAGTGTCTTGGATTTGGATGCCTTTGAGAGAAACACGAAAGCAGAAGGTAATGTAACTTAGCATTTAAGAAAATACACATAATCCCATCCTATACCACTCCATCCTTACCAACCACCATCCACTGTCATCTCTCCTGTATATTTTGGAAATTTAAATTAGTTCTTTTCGTTTGGGATTCATTTTCTTCCTTGAGTTTAATTTGGATTTCTATTATATTTTAATTTTTTAAACTTCATCATTATCCTTGCACGTTTTTGTTTTTCAAAATTGCACTACTTTTCAATTTTGTTGTTGTAAATTTGCACTGAACCCCAACTCCATTACGTCCATCACCACTACCACCATCACAATACCAATCCGCATGAATTACTCGGTTATCCCTCACACAATATTGTAAACTTTGCAAACAAAGAATACATTCCAAGTGCGGGTGCAGGTCTTGGTGTCGGTTCGGAGGGAGCTTCTGGCGAGAAGAATATGCATGATGCCGAATTTACTTGTGCGCTGTTCCGTTTCATTCAATTGACATGTGAAGGGCACAACTTGGGTGAGTAACAAAACAACTTGCAAGTCTATTCCTTTGAAAACTATATCGATTGTAATTCTTTAAAGACTGGCAGAATTACTTGCGAACTCAGGCTGGCAATACTACAACAGTGAACGTTGTCATTTGCACAGTCGATTATTTGTTGCGTCTGCAGGAATCAATTATGGACTTCTATTGGCATTATTCCAGCAAAGAAATCATAGATCCAGCCGGAAAGGCCAATTTCTTTAAGGCTATCGGTGTGGCCAGTCAAGTATTCAACACCCTGACTGAAGTCATTCAGGGTCCATGTACTCTAAATCAACAAGCGCTAGCCCATTCCAGATTGTGGGATGCAGTTGGAGGTTTCCTCTTTCTTTTCTCTCACATGCAGGAAAAACTGTCCAAGCACTCCAGTCAGGTCGATCTATTGAAAGAACTATTGAATTTGCAGAAGGACATGATCACGATGATGTTATCTATGTTGGAAGGCAATGTCGTAAACGGTAGCTAGAATTTAAATAATTTGTATTCAGATAATTATATAAAGAAAAACGCATTATTCTCTAGGTACAATTGGTAAACAGATGGTTGACACCCTGGTAGAATCAGCCGGTAATGTGGAACTGATTTTGAAATACTTTGACATGTTTTTGAAGCTGAAGGATCTTATTGAATCACCTAGTTTCCAAGAAATCGATATTAAAAATGAAGGATGGGTTACACCGAAAGATTTTAGAGATAAAATGGAACAATCAAAGAACTATACACCGTAAGAATTAATTTCCGATATACATACTATACATTAAATATAATACTACTGTTCATTACACTATAGCGAGGAAATGGACTTTTTGCTGGCTTGTTGTGAACGTAATCATGAGGGCAAAATTGATTATGCGGCTTTTGTTGATCGTTTCCATAAACCATCGACGGAAATTGGTTTTAATTTGGCTGTATTGTTGACCAACTTAAGTGAACACATGCCCAATGAACCTCGTTTGGCTCGATTCCTCGAAACGGCTGGCTCTGTATTAAACTATTTTGAACCATTCTTAGGACGTATTGAAATTTTGGGTAGTTCGAAGAAAATCGAACGTGTATACTTCGAAATTAAGGACTCAAATATCGAGCAATGGGAGAAACCCCAAATTAAGGAATCTAAACGAGCATTCTTCTACTCAATTGTGACTGAGGGCGGCGATAAGGAAAAACTTGAGGCTTTTGTAAACTTCTGTGAAGATGCCATTTTTGAAATGACTCACGCATCCGGTTTGATGGCTACGGACGAGGGTGGCAGTAATGTCAAACGTGATACATCCTACAGTTCATACATGAGCGAGGAGGATGAAGAACGAGCAGCAAGACACCCAGTAACACAAACTATAAATGCTGTAAAAGATGGTCTTAAATTTGCTGCTGTTATGTTAAGTCCTGCTAATATTAAGCATCAAATTGGTGTGATGCAAACGAAATCGGTACCGGAATTAATTGTTGGTTTCTTCAAAATTATTTTCTACATGTTCTACTATACTGGTTATGCACACTTTGCAGTTGTACGATATATATTTGGAACTTTAATGAATTTAATGCGTGGACCAGCTCCTGAGGAAGTAGAAGAACAACCAGTGGAGGAAGAAGCATTTGGCAGGGCCTTACCACCTCTACCTATAGAGGAAACACCCAGCACAGTACAAGCATTTGGTTTGGACATTAATAAGGAAGAAAATGAACAATATAAAGTTACAGTACATGAGTCATCCGGTGGCAGTCCTTCAACATCTGTGGAAGAAACGGGTGAGTCTAGCCCCGAAGATGGTGGAACGATCGGCGAAGCACCTGCGGAAGTAGAAAGCCATTACACTGATCCCATATCTATTGTGGATTTGTTAGGCGGAGAAGCAGCCAAGGCTCGTATCTTCTACAACTTGAAATATGTGGCTTTAGTTTTAGCCTTCAGCATCAACTTTATGTTACTCTTCTACAAAGTAACATCATTCGCTGAAGACGAAGAAGCTTCCGGTGATGATGTATTGATATTGGGATCTGGTTCAGGTGCAGGTATGACTGGTTCTGGTCTTGGCTCAGGAGAAGGTTCTGGTGATGACGGAGGTGACGAAGATGAAATACCGGAAATAGTTCACGTCGATGAAGATTTCTTCTATATGGAGCACGTTATACGTATAGCAGCTTTATTGCACAGTTTGGTTTCGTTGGCTATGTTGATTGCATACTATCATCTCAAAGTTCCCTTGGCTATTTTCAAACGTGAAAAGGAAATTGCCAGACGTCTTGAATTTGACGGCCTGTTCATTGCAGAACAACCCGAAGACGACGATTTCAAGTCACATTGGGATAAACTAGTGATATCGGCTAAGTCATTTCCTGTTAATTACTGGGACAAATTTGTAAAGAAAAAAGTGCGTCAAAAGTACAGTGAAACATATGATTTCGATTCGATTTCCAATCTTTTGGGCATGGAGAAGAGTTCATTTATGGCTCAAGAGAGTGAGGAAGGTGGCCTGATTAAATATATTATGAATATCGATTGGCGCTACCAAGTTTGGAAGGCCGGAGTAACATTTACCGACAACGCTTTCCTGTACTCACTTTGGTACTTTTCTTTCTCAGTAATGGGAAACTTTAACAACTTCTTCTTTGCCGCTCATTTGCTTGATGTCGCTGTCGGTTTCAAGACTCTCCGCACCATTTTGCAATCCGTTACACATAATGGCAAACAACTCGTACTCACAGTTATGCTTTTGACCATTATCGTATACATTTACACAGTCATCGCCTTCAACTTCTTCCGTAAATTCTACATTCAAGAGGAAGACGAAGAGGTAGACAAAAAATGCCACGACATGTTAACATGCTTTGTATTCCATCTGTACAAGGGCGTTAGAGCCGGTGGTGGTATTGGTGACGAAATCGGTGATCCAGATGGCGACGATTACGAAGTCTATCGTATTATCTTTGATATTACTTTCTTCTTCTTCGTCATTGTTATTCTCTTGGCCATCATTCAAGGTTTGATCATCGATGCCTTTGGTGAGCTTCGTGATCAATTGGAGTCAGTTAAAGAGAATATGGAATCAAATTGCTTTATATGTGGCATGGGTAAGGACTTCTTTGACATAGTACCGCACGGTTTCGATACTCATGTCCAGAAAGAACACAATTTGGCCAACTACATGTTCTTCCTTATGCATTTGATCAACAAACCGGATACCGAATACACAGGTCAAGAGACATACGTTTGGAATATGTACCAACAGCGTAGCTGGGACTTCTTCCCAGTCGGTGATTGCTTCCGCAAACAATATGAGGACGAATTATCTGGAGGTGGCGGTTAAGTTTTTTTAATATTCTTCCTCTACAGACATTAAATAAAATGTCGACAGACCATTTAACTATACATACAATGTTTTTAGACAAATTTTTTCACTACTATTTTTATATTCGTAGTGAACGGACGTGTTTTAAAGTGTTGCTCTTTAGAATACCTAAATAATTGTCTTGCCGGTTGATATAAATATATGTTTAACTTATGTTCATATAAACAACATTAAAATAGTGACATTGGTTAAAAAATTTTTTTGAAAAATAAAAATACATAGATTATAATTAATCAAAAGATCAAAAACAATATCATATCGGCTAACAAACAATTAATAAAGAGAAATAATAATGAGTAAACAACAAAATTATTTAGCAAGTGAGCAGTGCATTGTCTGCAAAAAATCTCTACCTACATCGGGAGATTACATTAAATGCTATAATTGTGGTAATCGACTTCATTACTCTCCATGCGTTACACTTTCTGAGTCTACATATGATGGTATGACAAATGATAGGAAATCTGCATGGAAATGTCACATATGCAGAGGTGAGCGTAACAGAAGCAAATCACCAAATAATCTTTACCAGGAAATTAGTTACGAAGAACCTGCAGAAGAAAACTTAAAACAAACCCAAAATAATGATCCAAACCAGGAACAACAAAAGAAGAATAATAAACGACAAAAATTAAATGCTGAAATAGATAATGACCCTACTTACTTTAACAATTCAAATAATAATATATCGGATATCAAGTCTGATTTATTGATGTTTAAATCATGCATCACAAACAACACAAAATACCAGTATACAGCAAGTCAACAATAACATCATATCGGTAAATAATTCCTTAAAAGAAGAGATGACCAACTCCTATAAAAAACTAACAGAAGCTATGTCAAGCATTGCTCTTCAGGTCAATGACCTATGAAAAATGTCAGTATCTGAGATTAATTGTGTGAAAGTAACAGTTTTATATCTCGTCATTTAAGATGGCAAGGATGAGCATCGTAAAGGTCTTTTAACCATGAAAATGGCGGAAGGTGCTTAACTTCAAATGTGCTATTTGCTACATCATCTATATGATATACAGCTAAGACATCGAGTGGAAAGCATTATTGCATTCTCACATGACTTTTTTGGTGATCTCCAATCAGATCAATTGCGTCGCTATATTGAAATCAAACAGTCCGATCTTCCAAGTGTTGTCGCGGCCAAAAAACAAAAGAATTCCGCTGTCCACCAAGAGAACAAATGAACCAGATGCTTTGCTTTAAGAATCTGGAACCGGATGATCATTAAAATTGTACCTGTGGCTTGGATTTGCGTGGACGTTTATACGATTTCCATGATTGTCTTATGAAAAAAGTGTCACTAAATGCTTTGCAGGAGCCGGAGGAACCAGAAAGCAATGCGATCGAAGAAGTGAAAACGGGTGCAATTACGAAGATTTATAATTTTATTAACACTGTGAAGGAACTTGAAGAAGGTCCCAAAGAAGTTGAGGAACCTGAGAAGAAAACTCCCGAAGAAGTGTTGCGTAAAGTCTTAATCAAAACGATTGTAAGTTGGGCTGAGGAATCACAGATTGAAACACCCAAGTTGGTGCGTGAAATGTTCAGCCTTCTTGTAAGGCAGTACGACACGGTGGGTGAATTGGTGAGAGGCCCTGAAAAAACGTATGTCATCAACAACAAAGCCAGAGAAGATGTGGCCTAAATGTGGGTTGGTTTAAGCCAAATCCGCGCTTTGCTTCCTGTACAAATGAGTCAAGAAGAGGAGGAACTAATGAAGAAGCGATTGTGGAAATTAGTTAACAATGCTACATTCTTCCAACATCCCGATTTGATACATATTCTCAGGATTCATGAGAACGTAATGGCTGTCATGATGAATACTCTAGGCCGACGAGCTCAAGCCCAAAGTGATGCCCCAACTCAATCAGAGGGAGCGGAAAGAGCACCAGCTAAAGAGAAGGATACCTCTCATGAAATGGTGGTGGCTTGCTGTCGTTTCCTCTGTTATTTCTGTAGAACTGGAAGACAAAATCAAAAAGCAATGTTCGTCCACTTTGACTTTTTACTAGATAACGCGAACATTTTACTCGCTAGACCCAGCTTACGCGGTTCTACTCCTCTAGATGTGGCATACTCAAGTTTAATGGAGAACACAGAACTAGCTCTAGGCTTGCGCGAACAATATTTAGAGAAAATTGGAGTTTATCTCTCGCGCTGCGGTTTACAAAGTAACTCTGAACTCGTTGAAAAGGGTTACCCTGACTTAGGTTGGGATCCTGTGGAAGGCGAACGTTATTTGGACTTTTTACGCTACTGTGTTTGGGTAAATGGTGAAAGTGTTGAAGAAAATGCTAACCTTGTCATTCGTCTTCTTATCCGACGTCCAGAATGTTTAGAGC
Organism: Bellardia pandia; assembly: GCA_916048285.2. Lineage (NCBI taxonomy): Eukaryota > Metazoa > Arthropoda > Insecta > Diptera > Calliphoridae > Bellardia > Bellardia pandia. The sequence continues at coordinate 71,436,573 of OU696533.1, forward strand.
CGGCTCGAAGAGGAGAAGGGGAAGGTCTATTCTGTGCTATAGTTGAGGCCAATCGTATGTCTGAACGCATCACAGATCGCTGCAAAATGCAAGGCGAAGCCGAAGGAACTATTGCTGGCCTTAACTTTTCTCATCCTCTACCTGAGGGCGATGAGGACGAGGACTACATTGATACTGGTGCTGCTATCTTGAACTTCTATTATACCTTAGTGGATCTTCTCGGTAGATGTGCGCCCGACGTCTCGGTTATTGAACAAGGTAAAAACGAATCATTAAGAGCTAGAGCTCTTGTGCCACTGGAGGATCTTCAGGGTGTTCTCAGCTTAAAATTCACACTAACTCAAACTGCACCCGGAGAGGTCAAAGTCTGACATGCCTTCGGGCCTATTGCCCAATAACAAGCAAAGTGTCGTTCTTTTCTTGGAGCGAGTCTATGGTATAGAAACTCAGGAGCTCTTCTATCGACTACTCGAAGATGCGTTCCTGCCTGATTTGAGAACAGCCACTATTTTAGATAAAAGTGATGGCTCAGAAAGTGATATGGCTCTTTCAATGAATCGCTACATTGGCAACTCAATATTGCCTCTACTAATCAAACATTCAAAATTCTACAATGAGGCTGAAAAGTATGCCAGCTTATTGGATGCAACACTGCACACGGTTTATAGATTGTCTAAGAACCGTATGTTTACTAAGGGCCAAAGAGAAGCTGTCTCTGACTTTTTGGTGGCTTTTACATCACAAATGCAACCTGCAATGCTGTTAAAACTTTTACGCAAGTTGACAGTTGATGTCTCAAAATTATCCGAATACACGACTGTGGCTTTGAGGGTATGTATTATACACCTACATACAGATAAAATTATTATTTCAAAATTACATTAAAAACTTTTTTTAACGATTGCAAATATTAAGGAATATGTTTTAAAAAATTTAAATTGAATTGAATTTTTGTCTGTATATACAGTTAATATTTAATAATACTTAATATATTAATATTCAAATCTTGATTTCCATTGTTTTAGCTCCTTACGTTACACTTCGATCGTTGTGCCAAATACTATGGCTCCAGTCAAGGGCAAGGTTCATATGGAGCATCATCTGATGAAGAGAAACGTCTAACTATGCTCCTGTTCTCTAACATATTTGGCTCACTCAGCAACATGGATTACGATCCCGAATTGTTTGGTAAGGCGTTGCCATGTTTGATTGCAATTGGATGTGCTTTGCCACCAGACTACAGTTTATCCAAAAACATCGACAAAGATTATTATGGGCGTCAATCTGGTGCCCCCGATCAACCACAATACGACCCCAATCCAATCGATACACTCTCCGTTAACTTAACCAACGATTATAATTCCTTGGTGCAGAAGTTTAGCGAACATTATCATGATGCTTGGGCCAGTCGTCATTTGGAAATACGGTCTGATAGTGATCGCAAACATCCCAGACTTAAACCCTATAATATATTGACCGAATATGTATGTTCAATTTCTCAATCAAACTTAGTGAAATACTTACTAGTCAGCAAAATTTCTATACCCTAAGCAAGTACTTTGCGGAAACATTTGAAATGTATTTTGATTTTGTTACATTAACAAAATACATGTAAAATGTTCAATCAAAACTTCGCTTGGGATATAGAAACTAAATTTAGTTTCACTAGTTTGAGTAAATTTTTAAAATGTTCGTCAAGTTTTCAAGCACATGTTAACCATAACCCATTTATTTATTATTTTAATGAAAGGAACGTGAACGATATAGAGATCTAGTAAGAGAATGTTTGAAGGCTCTCCTCGCTCTTGGTTGGACCATTGAACACTCTGAAATTGAAGTACCACAAAATCATCGTAGTTCTACCATGATTTTCTTACAATTGCATGTCTGATTCTAAATGTGTATCGTCTTTATTCCCCTTTGTGCCCGCCATTATTTGTGTAAATATTTCTTAACAATGGGATTCCTGCGGAGGTATTATTCATGCTCAAATTGTGCCTTATGATTTGTTGACCGACAAAGAAAAGCGCAAAGATCGAGAGAGATCTCAAGAATTCTTAAAGTACATGCAATATCAAGGCTACAAATTGCACAAGTAAGTCATTAAATCCATTAACTAATAAGAACAACAATAATTTATGACTTTTGTAGATCATCTAAGGGCGGCGTTGGTGAAGGTGAAGGAGGTGCTGCTATTACAGCTGTAGAATTAAGATTCTCTTACTCATTATTGGAGAAGTTGATTCAATATCTGGACAGAGCAACCATTAATATGAAGTTATTGAAACCTTCATCTACGTTTAGTCGACGCACCTCATTTAAAACTGCGTCCCGCGATATTAAGTTCTTCTCGAAAGTCGTCTTGCCATTAATGGAAAAATACTTCTCCACTCACCGCAACTATTTCATTGCTGTTGCCACAGCCACTAACAATATAGGAGCTGCATCATTAAAGGAAAAGGAAATGGTTGCTTCAATCTTTTGCAAATTAGCGGCACTTCTACGCAATCGGTTGAGTGCTTTTGGTCCTGATGTGCGCATTACTGTTCGTTGTCTTCAAGTTTTAGTAAAGGGCATCGATGCCCGAACTTTGGTTAAAAATTGTCCCGAATTCATAAGAACATCCATGTTGACATTCTTTAATCAAACCGCTGACGATTTGGGAAACACAATTTTGAATTTACAAGATGGCAAATACAGCCATTTGAGAGGAACTCATCTAAAGACGTCTACTTCTGTAGGGTACATTAATCAAGTCATTATGCCGGTCTTAACAGCCATGTTTGATCATTTGGCAGCTTGTGACTATAGCAGTGACTTGTTATTAGATGAAATTCAAGTAGCATCTTATAAAATATTAGCAGCAATGTATCATTTGGGAACAGATGGTACCTTAACACACGAACGGAAATACTTGAAAACGGAAATCGATAGACATCGCCCAGCTCTGGGTTCTTGCTTGGGAGCATTTAGTTCTTGTTTCCCTGTAGCTTATTTAGAACCCCATCTTAATAAACATAACCAGTTTTCTTTGCTTAATCGTATAGCCGATCATTCTCTAGAGGCCCAAGATATTATGGTGAAAATGGAGAGTTGTATGCCAAATTTGGAAACAATTCTAGGTGAAGTGGACCAATTTGTTGAATCGGATAATACGTACAATGATGCACCTCACATCATTGTTGTCATTTTGCCTTTATTATGTTCCTACTTGCCATTCTGGTGGTCACAAGGGCCTGATAATGTCAGTCCTACCAGTGGCAATCACGTAACCATGGTTACCGCCGATCACATGAATGTCTTGTTGCGCAATGTTCTAAAAATGATTAAGAAAAATATTGGTAATGATAATGCTCCTTGGATGACAAGAATTGCGGCCTATACTCAGCAGATTATTATTAACACATCTGAAGAACTATTGAAGGATCCATTCTTGCCACTAGCTGAAAGAGTTAAAAAGCGAACGGAAAACATGTTCCACAAGGAAGAAAGCATGCGTGGCTTTATCAAGTCTGCAACGGAAGATACATCACAAGTGGAAACACAACTACAAGACGACTGGAACTTGCTGGTACGGGATATATACTCCTTCTATCCTCTGTTAATAAAGTACGTGGATCTTCAACGTAATCATTGGCTTAAGGACAATATTCCCGAAGCCAAGGAGATGTATAACCATGTGGCAGAAATATTCAATATTTGGTCAAAGAGTCAGTACTTCCTCAAGGAAGAACAAAACTTTATATCAGCAAATGAAATCGATAATATGGCTTTAATAATGCCGACAGCTACTAGAAGATCTGCCATAACGGAGGGTGCTCCCGTTACAGGAGGCAAGGTTAAGAAGAAGAAGAAGAATCGTGATAAGAAGCGTGACAAAGACAAAGAGATTCAAGCTAGTTTAATGGTTGCATGTCTCAAACGTCTACTTCCCGTCGGCCTCAATCTATTTGCAGGTCGTGAACAGGAATTAGTCCAACACTGCAAAGATCGCTACCTGAAGAAGATGCCTGAGTATGATGTTATAGAATTTGCTCACAATCAGTTGACTTTGCCCGACAAATTGGATCCTTCGGACGAAATGTCATGGCAGCATTACTTGTATTCAAAATTGGGTAAAAAAGAGGAAATTTCCGAAGAGCAGGCAGTGGAGAAAGCCAATCAAAATGAAAAGGGCAAAGACAAGACTCAAGAAACTGTAGATCGTATTGTAGCGATGGCCAAAGTATTATATGGCTTGCATATGGTAAGTTGTCAGATCTAAAACAAGAAACTTGATCAATAGCATTGGGGGAAAGTAGTACCAAAGACTATAAATATATAAAGATGTTGCACGCAGTGTATTTAAAATTGACAAAATTGTGTGCTTCTTTTGGATGCGGGAGGGAAGACAAAAGGGAAAGAAGCACAAAGAAAGAGCGTAACAATCTGTCGTTCTCTTGTTGAGTATAAGATCTTTTAATTCTCACTTATCTTTGTTTGTGTGCATGTGTATGCATGTGTGTGTTGTACATTGCATTAAAAATGTAAAAATAAAATAAAAACCTAACAAAAGAATTTTTGTTTCTTACAATTTTTGTGCAAATAACTTTCGTCAATAATGTGACCGATTGTGTAATTGTAGGGTAAGAGTATGTGTTTTATTGTTGTACAGACAAAACTATATCGATTCGCACCGAATTAGGGATAATGCTATTTTTTAGACTATTCAATTATGTATGTTTATATCTACTTACCATATATAATTTTTTTTTTTAATATTTTATTCTATCATCATCAATTAAAATGTTTTGTTTAATAATTACATTATTTGAGATTTTACTTAAAGGTATTACAACAAATATAAACTTATGTTTTGAAAAATAAATATACTAATTAAAAAATGTATATTTCCAGTGTTAAGAAAAAAAGATAGGAAAAACCTAGTCATATATAATTTTATAGACAGTTCAATTATGAACTTCTGTCTCTATTTTTGTATAGAATGAAGTTGTAATAACACGAATGTTTTTTTTTTTTTGTTTAGTGTTTATTAAATTTATTTATCACTGTTTCAAAATTTTAACTTTTTCTATATGTACTTGATAATTTGTATTTGTATGTTTCCCATGTGGAATGCTTCCGTAGTAAAATAAGAACTAGTAATTAAGAATCTTCATTCTGTATTTATAACATTCGTTATTCTCATCAAACCGTAAGGAATAAATTGTATTTTTGATGCAACTGACGCATTGCTCGGAATCATTTGTATAATTTATGACAAAATTTGTGCTGGTTTATTATATCTAAACGTCATTTAACGCAAGATATTCGTTGAGCTATATATGTATGTAACCAACAAAATATCGACTTGATATTAATTCTATTGGCACATTGTTGGATGTAAAACAATCGGCGTCTTCATTAAAATATTCTTTATTTTATATACTATACTTATATGATATACTTCCAGTCCTTATAGTATCTTCTAAAATTGTTTGAAACTCAATAGGTAAACACATTGCATCATCGTTTGCACAATTTGATGAGGTGCTAAACTGAGTAATTTTTAAAGATAATAAATTAGCTACTGCCAAATTAAATTCATGAACCGATGGATTTTTTCAGTGTCCACCTTTGGCACGTATATATGAAAACAACTTTTTTTAAAGGATCTTGGTTAAAATGGCTCGTTAAAATGCACAGTAAATTTGAATTTAATTTTTGTATGCAATAATTAAGTAATTATTTTCATAATTTGCTAGTTTTATTTCTCTCTAAATATGTAATTCTAAATATTTATACAATAAAGGTTTTTGATTTCGGTGCGAATCGATATCGTTTCATTTCTACAACAATAAAACACGTATTCTTACCCTACAATAACACAAACGGTAACATTTACTTTTCCACAGGTTATTTGCACATACATTTTGTGAAAACAAGACTTCTTTTAGTTTGTATGTATTTTGATTCGGCAATATATGTATGTACATTGTACATACATAAGTATGTATGTATATCAGTGGTACTTAAAAATAAAGATGGATTGGTGAGAGAATTTTCCCAGCAAAAATATTGTCAAACGCTTAAAATAAGAAAAAAAGAAAGAGTTTTAGCCAGATATAAACACCTTAAGAAAAAATATCAGGGACCATAAATAACAATTATCAATATCAAAAAACAATTTTAGAACAGTTATTTTCAGAAAAAACAAAAATAAGTCCATCTAAAACAGTTTTTTATTTTTTGTGTTCAATTGTAATTGAATCGCGTGTGTTTGCTGTGCTTCGTCCAACAAGAAGCACAACAATGCTTAATAAATTTCTGAAAAAAAATGACAATAACCATCCGCATGTGCTTACATCGCTTGCTCAACGACGACCACAGAGTATAACAGAGGTGACAGAAGAGCAAAGATAGTGTAGGTTTTTTCTTGTCTCTTTCTTTGAGAACTGCCTTGTCGGTTTCTTTATGTTACTATTTTTCTTTATTTCTGACTCAAATAAAATTCAATTTTGGTGGAAAAGGTAAGTGCATGTATTTCTATCATGTTCATGTTCCGTACGATTTAATTTATCTTTTGGTAAAATAAACATTATATGGAATTATTTTTGCAGATTATACAAAACACAACGTACTTAACCGTAAAATATACAAAGCACAGATTATAATTAATTATATTTAAAGGAATCACTGAAAATTAAATAATTTAACACAACACAAATTAATTGTTTGATTTATTTTGCCACAGATTTTGCTTTGACACAAAATTGTTTTGTTTATTTTGCTTTGTTCACAAATTTCGTCTTTTATATAGTGCTTTGTTTTTTCACATTACAAATTTAATAACAGAAAATATTTTCTTTCTCTTTTCAATATACCTACTGTGTCAGCTGATTGTAGCGATTTTGAACTGTCAAAGTTGTCCCCTCTGTTATACTCTGTGACGACGACTGAATGGAAAATAATACGTTCTCTGAGTATAATATGTTTTCTGAGTACAATAAGTGGCAGTAACCGTTCTGCCATCGACAAATTTGGCACTGACAGTATAATGTATGGCAGTGCAACATCTTTATATATTTATAGTCTTTGGTAGTACAACATTTTTATTAATTAGTGGTATAAAATTCAGATAACAGAATTTGTATTCGATGATTAGTAAAATTTTGTATTGCCTTCCTTTCGCTTGCCATTTGAACCATTTTGGATATTTGCCGTCTAAGGTAAACAAAAAACCTTTACGGCTTCATTTCTCTGAATTCATGTCCCAAAAACTTCCTTCGCCTATTTCCTTTTTAAACTTTAATTTCTTTACACTATTCTTAATTTTAAACTTAATTTATCACAGTCAATTAATTATGTTTTCTTTAATTTTACCTGATTTTTCACATTTTTTACACTGCGTTGCACCAACATTGACAGATCGATCATCCTCAACAGCAAAGCAAAAACGTCTACAGGAGTGTTGTTTCCATACAAAGGAAGCGTGCTGTTATTGCGTGCTTCCGTCAAACATCTCTACATTCTTTACCAAGGTTTTTAAAAACAATTCTCAGATCTTGTGCAAAAAAAAAACTAAAATATTTAATTGACTAACACATGACAGCATTAAATTTTCTATGTCTGTCTGTCTTATTCAGCCACACTCTGAATAACAGAGCTGTAAAGGAATGCATTTTTGTGTTTAAGTGTTTTATTATTGTAATTTTATAATTATTGATTGTTTTATTCGTTTATAAGATTTATTTTATTTTGTTCAATTGGAATGTCCACCTGTTTTTTTTTCTAAATTAATTCCAGTAATGCGCGCAAATGCAATCGTTTTCGGCTCTTGTAAATACTATCATCATTCATCACCATACATCTGTTTTATGAACACGTCATCCTCTAATCCTTTGCTATTTGATTTTCAGTTTCATTCAGTAACCTACCCTCTTTTCCTTCTTCTCTTTCTCCTTAATCAAAGTCCAAATAAACTAATCTAATAGCTAGTTACTAACTATAAGCTTATGGCTGTGCTGATGTGTGTGTTTTTGTGTCCTTCCTGTTCCTTTAGGCATCGCGGTCTAAGCCAAAATCAAAAAGTCGGTCATCTAAAATAACATTGGCCCGCCGGCATGCGGTCATGTCCAGCTTACGTTCCATTCATCTCTATCGCGTTAGCAGGTGGGGCATGTTTGGTTTGTTAGCTTCTATGATCGCGCACCAAGAAATGGTTTACGCTGCAGTTACACGTTTAAGTTTTTCTTTCAAATTTTTTACTCATACTGCTTGTCAAAGTTCTCGAAAATTTTAAGCTGTGCTTCACGCAAATTTAGAGCAATTTATTTTCCAAATGACGTCAAGAAAACAATATATTTATGTTTAATTAGTGCTTTTTAATTTGATTGATCATTACTATATTTTTAAAAAATTAACCACACAACACATAAAATAATGGCGCCAGAATGTTTATAAAGAAAAATCATAAAATTTGTTTATTAAAATTGCAAAAATCAGCTGTTGCAACTTGAAACACAAAATTGGATTGAGAATTTGAAAGTAATCTCGCATCAAGTTTTGAAAGTATGAATGTATTAGTGAAAAAGTGTGAGTGTATTCAAATTTAAAAGACAAAACTTGATCGTGTAACCCCCAAGTTAAAATCAAAACCATTGTTTTATATGCGCATTAGGGTTTTAACACATTTTAATCGAATTTAAAATAAAATAAAATCAGGAGAATTTCATTAAATACTTATGTAATCTTAAACCTGAGTTCAATATTTAAAATCTGTTTAAAGATCTAAATCCATCTAACTCAAAAATTATAAATTCTCAGTTAAACTTTAAACTTTATTGTCAAAAGTTGAGTTCGAAGATGAAATATGTATGCTTCCAAACAATATTTATTAAATTATAATATTTTAAAAGCAAGAGAATTCTCAGTAAAGGATCCTAATGTGCATTCCTATTCTGTTCTGTATGTATGTTTTTTTTTTGTTACAAAATTAATCCTGAAGTGATTGCGCATGTTTATTTACATTTGAAAAAAGAAAGAAATAAATCAAATGCTAACAAATCAGTATATTTTGTATTTAATTAATGGGCCTGATCTACAGACATAAACGATAATTCACAAGGAAAATGTATTTAAAGCAATTTAAAGTTAAATGATTTTTTTACATATTTCCAAGATGAATTCGATTGTGATATTGAATCTGGCCCTAATAAGTGCTACCAATTATTAACCTAGTTTTGTGTTCATTTCCAATTAATAGACATAGAGCTTGCAACATTTTTGCACGTACATATCATGAACAATGGTTGCAAGAAGAAAATGTAGGCCAAGAGGTTATGATCGAAGATCTAACTCAAACATTTGAGGAATTAGAAAAATCCAAAAAGGAAGAACATGAATCTGAAAACAAACCTGATCCACTGACACAAATGGTTACTACTTTCTGTCGTGGTGCAATGACCGAAAGAAGTGGAGCTCTCCAAGAAGATATACTATATATGTCATACGCACAAATTGCTGCCAAATCTTGTGGAGAAGAAGAGGAAGAAGGAGGCGGGGAAGAAGAAGGTGGAGAGGGAGGAGAAGAAGCAGCCGAAGGCGAAGGAACTAGCATCCATGTAAGTTACTAATGTTTAGTATTTAAAATGCTTTAATAGTCATTTATCTGAACTAACTTTTAACACTTGCACACGAACCTAACCTATAGAATACAATGGCTCACTTAATGGTAATTTTATAAACAAAAAATCGAATTTACCTCTGCCTATTTACTCAATAGTCGGTTAAATTTAATTTATTTAAACCGAGCAAAGGGAAAAACATTCACACCTATCGTGAATAAAAATTCCACATGAAATTTGTTTCCTTTTCACATTTTTCCTATTAAAATTCAATGTTAAAAAAATAAAAGGGAACGAAATGCATGTGGAATTTTTATTCACGATAGGGGCGATTACTTTTTGAATGAAAATAATATTGGTATATTATTTAATTCTGACTTAATTTTCGCAATTCAGGAACAAGAAATGGAAAAACAAAAATTACTTTTCCATCAAGCGCGTTTATCGAATCGTGGTGTTGCCGAAATGGTGTTGCTGCACATATCTGCCTCGAAGGGCATACCTTCCGAAATGGTGATGACTACTTTAAATTTGGGCATCGCTATTTTACGTGGCGGCAATATTCATATTCAGTTGGGAATGCTTAATCATCTCAAGGAGAAAAAGGATGTTGGATTCTTTACTTCAATCGCTGGCCTGATGAATTCGAGTAGTGTCTTGGATTTGGATGCTTTTGAGAGAAACACGAAAGCAGAAGGTAATGTAACTTAGCATTTAAGAAAATACACATAATCCCATCCTATACCACTCCATCCTTACCAACCACCATCCACTGTCATCTCTCCTGTATATTTTGGAAATTTAAATTAGTTCTTTTCGTTTGGGATTCATTTTCTTCCTTGAGTTTAATTTGGATTGCTATTATATTTTAATTTTTTAAACTTCATCATTATCCTTGCACGCTTTTGTTTTTCAAAATTGCACTACTTTTCGATTTTGTTGTTGTAAATTTGCACTGAACCCCAACTCCATTACGTCCATCACCACTACCACCATCACAATACCAATCCGCATGAATTACTCGGTTATCCCTCACAAAATATTGTAAACTTTGCAAACAAAGAATACATTCCAAGTGCGGGTGCCGGTCTTGGTGTCGGTTCGGAGGGAGCTGCTGGCGAGAAGAATATGCATGATGCCGAATTTACTTGTGCGCTGTTCCGTTTCATTCAATTGACATGTGAAGGGCACAACTTGGGTGAGTAACAAAATAACTTGCAAGGCTATTCCTTTGAAAACTATAACGATTGTAATTCTTTAAAGACTGGCAGAATTACTTGCGAACTCAGGCTGGCAATACTACAACAGTGAACGTTGTGTGGCCAGTCAAGTATTCAACACCCTGACTGAAGTCATTCAGGGTCCATGTACTCTAAATCAACAAGCGCTAGCCCATTCCAGATTGTGGGATGCAGTTGGAGGTTTACTCTTTCTTTTCTCTCACATGCAGGAAAAACTGTCCAAGCACTCCAGTCAGGTTAGGTTATATGGGTTAGGTTATATGGGTAGCCGTTTTCTGAAACAGCTCACTTAGGTCCATTATATTGGTCCCATTGTGATACCCATTGGTGGGCAACCTCTCAATTTCAAACCGCATCGGTTGCTTCCCTGTCAAACCATCCTTCTTAGCAACGGTGCCGATGCATTTTGGACTAATCCTGGATAGTGCACCCAAACATGAAAGAAAGGGTGCCCCGAGAATTCGTTCCCTCTCGATCTATTGAAAGAACTATTGAATTTGCAGAAGGACATGATCACGATGATGTTATCTATGTTGGAAGGCAATGTCGTAAACGGTAGCTAGAATTTAAATAATTTGTATTCAGATAATTATATAAAGAAAAACGCATTATTCTCTAGGTACAATTGGTAAACAGATGGTTGACACCCTGGTAGAATCAGCCGGCAATGTGGAACTGATTTTGAAATACTTTGACATGTTTTTGAAGCTGAAGGATCTTATTGAATCACCTAGTTTCCAAGAAATCGATATTAAAAATGAAGGATGGGTTACACCGAAAGATTTTAGAGATAAAATGGAACAATCAAAGAACTATACACCGTAAGAATTAATTTCCGATATACATACTATACATTAAATATAATACTACTGTTCATTACACTATAGCGAGGAAATGGACTTTTTGCTGGCTTGTTGTGAACGTAATCATGAGGGCAAAATTGATTATGCGGCTTTTGTTGATCGTTTCCATAAACCATCGACGGAAATTGGTTTTAATTTGGCTGTATTGTTGACCAACTTAAGTGAACACATGCCCAATGAACCTCGTTTGGCTCGATTCCTCGAAACGGCTGGCTCTGTATTAAACTATTTTGAACCATTCTTAGGACGTATTGAAATTTTGGGTAGTTCGAAGAAAATCGAACGTGTATACTTCGAAATTAAGGACTCAAATATCGAGCAATGGGAGAAACCCCAAATTAAGGAATCTAAACGAGCATTCTTCTACTCAATTGTGACTGAGGGCGGCGATAAGGAAAAACTTGAGGCTTTTGTAAACTTCTGTGAAGATGCCATTTTTGAAATGACTCACGCATCCGGTTTGATGGCTACGGACGAGGGTGGCAGTAATGTCAAACGTGATACATCCTACAGTTCATACATGAGCGAGGAGGATGAAGAACGAGCAGCAAGACACCCAGTAACACAAACTATAAATGCTGTAAAAGATGGTCTTAAATTTGCTGCTGTTATGTTAAGTCCTGCTAATATTAAGCATCAAATTGGTGTGATGCAAACGAAATCGGTACCGGAATTAATTGTTGGTTTCTTCAAAATTATTTTCTACATGTTCTACTATACTGGTTATGCACACTTTGCAGTTGTACGATATATATTTGGAACTTTAATGAATTTAATGCGTGGACCAGCTCCTGAGGAAGTAGAAGAACAACCAGTGGAGGAAGAAGCATTTGGCAGGGCCTTACCACCTCTACCTATAGAGGAAACACCCAGCACAGTACAAGCATTTGGTTTGGACATTAATAAGGAAGAAAATGAACAATATAAAGTTACAGTACATGAGTCATCCGGTGGCAGTCCTTCAACATCTGTGGAAGAAACGGGTGAGTCTAGCCCCGAAGATGGTGGAACGATCGGCGAAGCACCTGCGGAAGTAGAAAGCCATTACACTGATCCCATATCTATTGTGGATTTGTTAGGCGGAGAAGCAGCCAAGGCTCGTATCTTCTACAACTTGAAATATGTGGCTTTAGTTTTAGCCTTCAGCATCAACTTTATGTTACTCTTCTACAAAGTAACATCATTCGCTGAAGACGAAGAAGCTTCCGGTGATGATGTATTGATATTGGGATCTGGTTCAGGTGCAGGTATGACTGGTTCTGGTCTTGGCTCAGGAGAAGGTTCTGGTGATGACGGAGGTGACGAAGATGAAATACCGGAAATAGTTCACGTCGATGAAGATTTCTTCTATATGGAGCACGTTATACGTATAGCAGCTTTATTGCACAGTTTGGTTTCGTTGGCTATGTTGATTGCATACTATCATCTCAAAGTTCCCTTGGCTATTTTCAAACGTGAAAAGGAAATTGCCAGACGTCTTGAATTTGACGGCCTGTTCATTGCAGAACAACCCGAAGACGACGATTTCAAGTCACATTGGGATAAACTAGTGATATCGGCTAAGTCATTTCCTGTTAATTACTGGGACAAATTTGTAAAGAAAAAAGTGCGTCAAAAGTACAGTGAAACATATGATTTCGATTCGATTTCCAATCTTTTGGGCATGGAGAAGAGTTCATTTATGGCTCAAGAGAGTGAGGAAGGTGGCCTGATTAAATATATTATGAATATCGATTGGCGCTACCAAGTTTGGAAGGCCGGAGTAACATTTACCGACAACGCTTTCCTGTACTCACTTTGGTACTTTTCTTTCTCAGTAATGGGAAACTTTAACAACTTCTTCTTTGCCGCTCATTTGCTTGATGTCGCTGTCGGTTTCAAGACTCTCCGCACCATTTTGCAATCCGTTACACATAATGGCAAACAACTCGTACTCACAGTTATGCTTTTGACTATTATCGTATACATTTACACAGTCATCGCCTTCAACTTCTTCCGTAAATTCTACATTCAAGAGGAAGACGAAGAGGTAGACAAAAAATGCCACGACATGTTAACATGCTTCGTATTCCATCTGTACAAGGGCGTTAGAGCCGGTGGTGGTATTGGTGACGAAATCGGTGATACAGATGGCGACGATTACGAAGTCTATCTTATTATCTTCGATATTACTTTCTTCTTCTTCGTCATTGTTATTCTCTTGGCCATCATTCAAGGTTTGATCATCGATGCCTTTGGTGAGCTTCGTGATCAATTGGAGTCAGTTAAAGAGAATATGGAATCAAATTGCTTTATATGTGGCATGGGTAAGGACTTCTTTGACATAGTACCGCACGGTTTCGATACTCATGTCCAGAAAGAACACAATTTGGCCAACTACATGTTCTTCCTTATGCATTTGATCAACAAACCGGATACCGAATACACAGGTCAAGAGACATACGTTTGGAATATGTACCAACAGCGTAGCTGGGACTTCTTTCCAGTCGGTGATTGCTTCCGCAAACAATATGAGGACGAATTATCTGGAGGTGGCGGTGGCGGTTAAGTTTTTTTTAATATTCTTCCTCTACAGACATTAAATAAAATGTCGACAGACCATTTAACTATACATAGTTTTAGACAAATTTGTTCACTACTGTTTTTATATATACTACCTACCTAATACTTACATACATATACTACATCTGTATATTTACTATTTGCATACATACATGTACTAGTATATTATTATTATTTATAAATAGATATGATACAAATTCTTATACATATTCAATTAAATTATAAATACAAATATCTATATATGGCATAATTATGTTTGGTGCCAGATTGGCATTTTAATATAATTTTTAGTTTAAAAATTATTGATTTATTTTTTAATTCAGTTCAGTTTTGTTATATATCAAATTTATTTAAAAGCAATTTTCTGTATTTTAAGCTAATTTCAATATATTTACATAGGTTGCTAAAATTTGAGCCATTTAGTATACATATAACTTCGTTTCTTTAAAGTCGATTTTTTCGAAAATATTTAAGTCTATATGGGTTATACATAGGACATTCGCCAATGTACATTTACTAGTATTTATTTAATATTATAAAATTGTTAAAGCAATCAATTGTTAAGTCAACCGAGGAATTTATTCAAACAACTAGTCAATTTGAAACGAAAACAAAACTTAAAAATAAATTAAAGTATACACTTAATGAACTAATTAAATATATTTTATTACCGTTACTGTAAACATTTTGTTATTAGCGTTAAATTGTAATCGCCTTTAAACAAAATTTAAATTATCTAGAGAATAAACTGAGAATATAAATTAAAAATATATAAATACTATTTGTACGATGGGGATCGTTTTCCTCACCGGCGGCGATATAGAGCAGTTAGGTTCTCTTAAACTGTTGTCTATATGCCACTGAAAAAGTTCTTCTAGGGCAGATAATTTATTTTTATTCAACAATGAATTTCCGACCGTGGCTCAAACCAAGAAAAGAAAGACGATGTGGTTCCTTTGACTTCAACTTAAACAATGATTTCTTTATTTAATATTATTTAACTTAAACCTATATTTACAATATAAATTGGGACCTCACTGTTGTTGTTATTATTATTTGCTTCTCTTCGCCAATGTACCTATTACAATAGTACCTATTACAATTATGCATGTAATGTAAGTACAAGAATACTTAAAATAAATAACTTCTTGTAGCAAAAACAATAACATTATCAATATTAAAAGAATGTAAGTAAGAAACAAATATTCAAAACTAACGGGTTACAACCAAAACAAGTAACAGTGGGGTAAGATGTAATAAAATGTGATAAAATTACAATGGGCCATTAAGGGCAAAAAATTAATACAATCAAATTGAACTTAAATGGAAAATAATGAATAATAAAATATGATTTTTTATGCGGTGACCTAACATACCGGCCCCATTGAAAGGACCCTTTCAAGAAGATAGTAGAGCTAGTCTGTGGATATAGCGACGCATAGTTCCCTTTGTAGTTTTGATGTCCACAACTCGGACTCGATCATCTTTTCCACGAATGATATTTGTAACTTTGCCCATGAGCCATTGTTGTGGTGGTAGATTGTCTTCTCGGATGATTACTAGAGAACCATGGTTGACATTGAGGTTGGATGCAATCCATTTATTGCGAGTTTGAAGTTCATTAAGATAGTCGTGGGACCACTTCTTACAAAAAACTTGTTTTATAGCGCTTATTCGAGCCCAATATTTTAAGTTGTTGACTTCTCTGGCAAACTTCGCAGGGGAGTTCCAATCAAGAAATGGTCTGGCGTAAGGGCCTCAAAGTCGCTAGGATCGGAAGATAGAGGTGAAATGGGCCTCGAATTTAAAATTTCTCCTATTTCAACCATAGCGGTAGCCAATTCCTCATAGGTGAGCCTAGTGTTAAATAGAGCCTTGGTTAGATGATATTTTGCCGACTTGACGGCCGCCTCCCAAAGTCCGCCAAAATGTAATGCCCTAGGGGGAATAAAACGAAAATTTATAAATTCATTTTAACAATAATTTATAATAGTGTTAGAGTTTTTAGGATCAAAAAGGAACGATTTTAATTGTGCCAACTTGGGAAACTTGGGATCCTAGCTTTGAAAAAGGTCAGTATCTGAGATTAATTGTGTGAAAGTAACTGTTTTATATCTCTTCATTTAAGATGGCAAGGATGAGCATCGTAAAGGTCTTTTAACCATGAAAATGGCGGATGGTGCTAAACTTCAAATGTGCTATTTGCTACATCATCTATATGATATACAGCTAAGACATCGAGTGGAAAGCATTATTGCATTCTCACATGACTTTGTTGGTGATCTCCAATCAGATCAATTGCGTCGCTATATTGAAATCAAACAGTCCGATCTTCCAAGTGTTGTCGCGGCCAAAAAAAACAAAAGAATTCCGCTGTCCACCAAGAGAACAAATGAACCAGATTCTTTGCTTTAAGAATCTGGAACCGGATGATCATTAAAATTGTACCTGTGGCTTGGATTTGCGTGGACGTTTATACGATTTCCATGATTGTCTTATGAAAAAGGTGTCACTAAATGCTTTGCAGGAGCCGTAGGAACCAGAAAGCAATGCGATCGAAGAAGTGAAAACGGGTCCAATTACGAAGATTTATAATTTTATTAACACTATGAAGGAACTTGAAGAAGGTCCCAAGGAAGTTGAGGTACCTGAGAAGAAAACTTCCGAAGAAGTGTTCCGTAAAGTCTTAATCAAAACGATTGTAAGTTGGGCTGAGGAATCACAGATTGAAACACCCAAGTTGGTGCGTGAAATGTTCAGCCTTCTTGTAAGGCAGTACGACACGGTGGGTGAATTGGTGAGAGCTCTTGAAAAAACGTATTTCATCAACAACAAAGCCAGAGAAGATGTGGCCGAAATGTGGGTTGGTTTAAGCCAATTCCGCGCTTTGCTTCCTGTACAAATGAGTCAAGAAGAGGAGGAACTAATGAGGAAGCGATTGTGGAAATTAGTTAACAATGATACGTATTCTCAGGGTTCATGAGAACGTAATGGCTGTCATGATGAATACTCTAGGCCGACGAGCTCAAGCCCAAAGTGATGCCCTAGCTCAATTTGTGTTTTTTTTTTGACAAAATTAGTGTTGTATAATTCGGTGGTTCGAGTGCGAAGTTGGCAACGCCTATATGTATGGTAGTAATTTAGTGTTGTATTTCATTAAAAAACTTAAATATGTTTAATAGCTAAATAAATGTTATAAGAAAATTACTTAATGAAATACACACTCTAAAAATCATGAACTCCTGGTAGATAATGTGTTTATGATACATGAAAGTTCTGGCCAGGAAAGTACCTTAGGAAGGAAAGGACTGGTTAGGTTTAAAAAAATCTGGCGGGATAATAAAAAAGAAAAAAAAAAACCGCCAAATAAAATAAATACATTTATTTAAATAAGACATAAATAAATACAATAACAAAAAGATGATAAATGACGTGATCCATATTGATATAAAAACATTACATAAAAACAACGGCGGGAAAATACCGATGTAGAATATCACGTAAGGAGGGGAAATACAATACATAATTATATAGGCAATGTAATAAGTATAGTAAATAAAAAGAAAAAACCGCGAAAATTTGTAAATGAAAGTAGGGGAAGAGAAAACAAGAGGTATTTAAACTGAACACGGCGAGATACAAGGACATTTGTGTAAAAAAATTAGAGTGTGAACAACTGATATATAGAGCTGTCCGTTCAAATAAAACAAAAAAATAAAGTGAAGAATAAAAGAAACATAACGTAAGTGCTAGTACCTATAGCCTAATTAGTCTAAAATAAATTATTTCTAATTTTGGTACGCGTGTGTTTTTTTTAGCTGGCTAATTTTACAAGGAGGAATAGAGCACTCGAAGAATACTGGCCTCCTAGGAAAAACAATTCAATTAGCCAGGTAATCTTTTATTTCATACTTATTTGTACACCAACTATACTACTCTAATAAGAAAACAAAAGAAGAAAATAAGGAAGATTAAGGAGTAAGGAGTGTTGGTAGACTTATATTTATACCCATTTGCTAAGCAACATATTTTTAAAAAATAATCTGAAACAATAGAATATAATGCGCGCCAAAAACATGCCCACTGAAAAATCTCTATATAAAAATACCAATACTTTCCAAAGAAATTACTAAAACAAAGAAAAAAACAGAAAAACTAAAGTGTTAAACAAAACATATAGAAAATAAAGGGATATTCCCTAAATAAAACTAAACATTTATAGAAATTATATAGATTAAGTATTTACAGTAAGTGTGTCGTGTGTGAACCAAGATTGTGTGATTATGTGAGTGTGTAGTTTATGTATGTAAATCCCATCAAAAAATTATATATAGAAAAACAAAAGAATCTCTTAAAAGCCGCGAACTTAAAAAAAAAATTATGAAAGAAAACTTGCTAATTAAAAGAATAGAATAAGAAAATAAATATATGTATATGTATGCATATCTAGCTAAACCAGTGCTTGAGAAAAACGCGATAAAAATTATACAATAAAAATAGAAAAAGTGCATCTCAGGGAGCTCCTTTAGTTGTAGGTTAAATTAAATCGAAATCCTATGATAGAGGAAATGAAAACTTAAGCCCTGATGACAAGTGTGTAAGAGAAGATATATGTATAGAGATATTTACAAAGGAAGGAAAATAATAAAATTTATACAAATTTTGACGGCATAATAGAGATAAGGAATAAAAGGGAAAAATTAATATACATATTTGCTAGTGTCAGAAAAAGAAATTTAATATTGTTATTATTTATATCTTTTATTATTATTAAATGTTATTAAAGTTATAAGTATTATTATTCTTATTAAATATTATTATTATAATGGTTATTATTATTATTAAGGGTTTTATTAATTTTACAATTAATTTTATTGCACAATAAATAATGTCAATTCCTATATGAACAGAAACATGAAAACAAAATGAGTCAAGCTTAATAATCTAAATATGGCAAAGGTGGACAAGTAAGTGCGTGAACGGAGTCGAGCGTGTAATGGGTCATGAGTACGGTGACCATCCGTCCTGTATTTTACAGGACAGTCCTGTTTTTTAACATGCTGTCCCTTGAGATTTTTTTGTAAATACAGGACAGTACAATGTCCCTTATTTCCTAATTTAATATGCAAATGTCCTCTTTTTAGCATATACATTGCACGAACAAAATTATCATAAAAATCCAACTGTATACTTTCCCTACATTTGCAAAAGTGAAAAATTTGTTTACTGGGATATGGGAAATTTGCTATAATTTGGCAACATTGTGAATTGTCAGCTTGAAATTGAATTGTCAATGTCAACTTGTTAAAATAACAATGTTTTTTTAAATTCACATTTAAAATAGCATTCATTTTATTAGAGATATGGCTCCAACAAAAAGAAATTGTAATTTCAATGATGACTTAAAAAGCGAGTTTCCATTTATTAAAACAACAAGTAGTTCCAATGAGGTGAGATGTGAATGTTTGGCACATTTTTCTATAGCAAATAGTGGACGTACTGATATTAAACAGCATTTGCAAACACAAAAGCATAAAAGAGCAGATTTAGCCAAATCATCAAGTAAAGTTTTAACGAATTTTTTAAGAAGTAATACATTCAATAATAAAGAAAAGGACCTGGCTATTGTAGAAGGTACTTGGACATTTCACAGTGTTCACCACAATTTTTCATTTAGGTCTAACGATTGCACATCAAAACTGATAAAATCGTGTTTCAATGAAAAATATTCTTGTGCTAGAAAAAATGTGAATCCATTGTTAACAATATTTTTACACCAATGTCATTAAATACAATCAAAGCAGATTTGTCAAACGTTCAATGTATCACAATATATTTAGATTGTTCGAATCACAAAAATGTTAAAATTTGTCCGATATTAATTCGATACTTTCTGCCGAATAAAGGAATTCAGATTAAGATTTTGGATGTTAAAGACCTTATTGGAGAAACTTCAGATATTATTTCGAAATATGTGCAAGAGACTCTTGAAAAAATGAAATAATTAGTAAAATGATAGCGTTTTGTGGAGAATGCACAAATTGTAATTTTAGTGGTACAGCCAGAAAAGGTCAGAATAATATCTTTCACAAAATGCAAAACTTCATTGGCCAAAAACTGATAGGTGTAAATTGCGCTGCACATATTTTGAACAACTGCATACAAACTGCAGCAGAATGCTTACCTATTGATATTGAAGTTATTATTGTCAAAATGTATTCTTTTTTTATATTTATACAGTTAGAATTGAAAATTTCAAAGAAATATGTGAAGATATTGAAATAGAATATAAAAAGTTACTAGGACATAGCAAAATGCGATGGTTAACTTTAATGCCTGCTTTGGAAAGATTCATAAAACTATTTGAAGCTTTAAAATTATATTTTATGTCTCAACCAAAATGTCCGACAATATTACGAAATTTTTTTATGAATCCTTGTGCTGACTTATGGTTATCTTTTGCATATAGCCAAGCTTTAACATTTCATAAAGCTATTCTTAATATAGAATCACGAAATATTTCAATGCCTGAGGCTTCAACTATTTTAAAAGATTTAAAATTTAAATTGGTCGAACGGAAAAAGGAACTGTTTTTATCCCTTACCGTCAAAAATATTATTCTCGAATTACAGAAAAGTAATGATTTTGATGAAACAATAACTAAAGAACATATAACAAATTTTTACCAAACATGCTGGATGAGCCAGGAGCTTTTTCCTGGCACAAAGCAAAATTTGTTGTGCAAATTCTTCTACCGATGTAGAAGATCCAAATTCAAAAACAAATAAAAATTTTCTTTCTATAAAATTCAAGTTTATTTTGATGTTATTTCTTTGACGATACTAAGAATAATAATTAACCAAGAAAAAGGCAATTCAAAGGGAATGCTACTGATTTGCAAAATGTACATATGTATAAAATAAAACAAACAAGAAACAAGCATTACAAACAATTGCGACTAAAGCTACATTTTTTTTATATAGATTTTCAATGAGTGTCGCAGTTAGCGGTTTTGATATAAAGCAATAAATTGTTGTATGTTGTTTTGAAAGGTGACAAATGTATATACATATGTGTGTTTTTTGTTCGTTCAAAAACCCTGCAGTAGCTTGAGTAGGTATTTAATTTAAAATTACATCAGTGAACTTCAAGACAAACCCAACATTCTCCCCGCCTTGAAAGATTGCTTTCAAATAAATTCACTGCAGAGGAAGTTTGCAAATTTTGGTGATGGCCCTCTTAAAAGTACCTTCGGAAGTTTTTACTGATACAACTCGTACAATTCCATCGTCACCTGGGCAACATTCAATGACCCTTGCTAATGGCCATTTCAGTGGGGGAAGATTTTCTTCTTTCAGCATTACTAAATCGTTGATTTTTAGGTTCGTTTTCGTTGTTGTCCATTTAGTTTTAATTTGTAAAAGCTTCAGATATTCATTTCTCCATCTGTCCCAGAATTGTTGCTGCATCCATTGTATAAGTTGATATCTTTTAAGCGATGTTGGGTTGTCAGTTATGACCGTTGGTTCAGGAATTGTTGTTAATAGCCGACCAATTAAAAAGTGCGCTGGTGTGAGTGGACGAAGATCATTGGGATCAGATGAGAATGGGGTAAGTGGACGACTGTTGATTATTGCTTCTGTTTGGCAGCATACTGTTTGCAGATCATCGAATGTTAAAATCAAATTACCAATTGTCCGTCGAATATAATATTTTGCTTGCTTGACAGCACTCTCCCATAAACCCCCAAAGTGTGGTGAACGAGGAGGTATAAGCTTCCAAACTATGCCCTCCTCCTCGCATGCTTTTTTTACAACTTCATTGTGCGATTGCGATGTGAAGTCCTGGAGTAAAGTTCGAAGTTCTTTATTAGCGCCAATAAAATTTGTTGCATTATCCGAATAAATAACCGAACACCGACCTCTTCTGGCAACAAATCTTTTTAAAGCGCTGATAAAAGCTGTGGTGGTCAGATCAGGAACCAACTCACAATGAACAGCTTTTACTGCAAAGCAAATAAAAATTGCCAGATAAACCTTTTTGGGCCCTCGACCACGAATTTGTGATGAAACGAAAAAAGGCCCACAATAATCAACTCCGGAAATATTAAAAGGAAAAGTTTGTTCTACACGATGCGATGGCAAAGAACCCATTACTTGAGCCTCAGTAACTGGACGACAACGATAGCATACAATGCAGTTATGCAAAACTTTTTTAATAACGTTTCTTGCATCAGTTATCCAAAACATATCGCGAAGAATATTATGAAGTGCCAATGGTCCAGCATGCAAGTGCTTACGATGAAAATAATTTATGATTGTTTTTACATATGGATGTTTGCTAGGTAAGAGTAAGGGATGCTTTGTAGCGTAGGGTAATGTTGCATTTTTTAACCGGCCGCCGACACGTAGCACACCATCTTGTAGAAAAGGGGATAGTTGAATCAATCGAGAATTATTGGATAAAGGTTTATTTTTGTTTAAATGTTTAATATCTTCCGAAAATGTTGATCTTTGAATTATTTTACATATCAATATTAATGTTGCTTTTAAATCATCAACGCTATTCACTTCATGATAAGTATTAGTCTTTCTACAACAGTTGATAAACCTTCTTACATACGAAAAAATTCTCAATAATTTTTGGTAGTTATTAACATACTTGTGGTTACTAATAATGTCTTCAGTATCTACGGAAATTAACGTTGTAAGCGATTCTTTGCACTCTGGAGAAGTGAAGTTATGCTGCTCCTTTGGCCACTTTTTTTTTTCATGTAATATAAAATTGGGTCCATTTAACCAAAACGATTTGGTAATATTACTAATGGTTGTTCCCCGAGATAACAAATCTGCCGGATTCAATTCTGATGGTACATGACGCCAAATACAGCCCTTTGTTAAATGTTTTATTTTTGTTACTCTATTTGAAACAAATATCGGCCAACGACAAGCTTCTCCAGCAATCCATGATAGAGTTATCATTGAGTCTGACCAGCAGACAATTTTTTGTGGGTGTGTTGGGAATTGGCCTCGTACAGAACTCAACAAATTACTCCCAAGCAAGGCAGCGCATAACTCCAATCTCGGTAATGTTATTTCTTTAGTGGGCGCTACCCTTGATTTTGCGCATACTAAATATGAATTTCTTCCATCAGTGTCCTCAGAAACTACGTAAATACATGCCCCATATGCCTTTTGGCTTGCATCTACAAAGACATGAATATTAGTTTGTGTTTTGAAATCAACATACCTTGGAATTTTAATTTGTCCAATCATAGATAATTCGTTGCAAATTTGATTCCACTCAAAGGAAACATCCCACGGAACGCTCTCATCCCATTGTAGTTTAAGCTTCCAAAGTTCTTGCATTAATATTTTGCACCGTACGATAAGCGGATAAATGAATCCTATTGGATCAAAAAAACTTGCCATGTGAGATAGTATTGACCTTTTTGTTATACTCTTTGTTTGTTGTTGAGGTGGAAGTGAAAAATGAAATATATCTTCAGTTGGGGACCATTTAAGACCCAAAGTCTTAATATAGTTAACGTCATTCACAGAAACTATACTTTCTTTCTCCGTCTCTGGAACATCGTGTAATACGTATTCGCTGTTGGAAGCAAACTTTCTAAGAGGAAAACCACCACTACTTAAAAGCGCAGTAACCTGTTGTTTTATTTCTATTACCTCTTCTTCTGTGTTGCCCCCAGTCATTAAATTATCAACATAAAAATCTTTAAGTGTTATATTGGCTCCAATTGGGTAATTTTTGACCTCATTTTTTGCCAGTTGCTGGAGGCATTTGACTGCTAAATATGGTGCACTACTAGTTCCGTATGTAACTGTTTGCAGCTCGTAAGGAAGTATCGGTTCATTTATATTTTTTCTCCATAAAATACACTGCCATTTTTTATCATCTTCATGAACTAGCACCTGTCTATACATTTTAGCGATATCTGCTACCAAAACAAATTTGTGAAATCGAAAACGAAACAAAATAGTAAAAACGTCATCTTGAAGTGTTGGTCCGACGTGAAGGACGTCGTTCAGTGATTTTCCGTTTGTTGTTGCACAGGAGGCATCGAAGACAACCCTAAGCCGAGTGGTACTGCTGTCTGGCTTCAGCACACAATGGTGGGGAATATAATAATGTATTTTATTTGGTGTCGTTGGAATCATATGGCCTAAATCACGATATTCATCAAGAAAGTCAATGTATTCCCTTTCAACTAATCTATCACGGGCAAATTTTGTCTCTAAGAACGTAAATCTTCGGTGAGCAATTTGTCGAGATTCACCCAGATCTGGAGGGAACATTTTAAAAGGAAGCCGAACAATGAACTTGTTTGTTTTAGAGCATCTTTTAGTTGTTTCCATGAATAGCCGTTCGCAAGTCTCTTCCTCGAATGTTAGCGCCTGTTTTTCAGTGTTTTCACAATTTTCAATTGTCCAAAACGATTGCAATAGTGTTTCCAATAGGGGCTTGTTTGCTGGTAAGGCTTGGTAATTATATTTCAAAGGGCTTTTGCTGGCTGTGCGACCTTTAGAATCGAAGTTGTAGTCACTTTCCGTGACCAATACTGATGATTTTTTATTTTTTACCCTTTGTGTTAAAACCTGTGGTGAAAAGAATGTATGCTTTGGCATCTCCATGGCTCCTGATACTATCCAGCCTAATTTTGTTTTAATAAGGTTTGGTTGATTTTCTATCTTAATTTTTCCCACCATAAGGATGTCCCAGAATAAATCTGCGCCAATCAATAAATCTACAGCTGCTGGTATATTAAAATTTTTGTCAGCTAATTTTATGTTTGAAGGTAAACTCCAACCTGAGATGTTTATGTGTTGACGAGGATGACATGACGATATAGTTAATATAACAATTGCATCTACTTTAGGAGCATATCCCGATGTTAAAGACTGAGCGGTAAAAGTACACGAATATTTCGCACAAACAGTATTAGTACCACCAATGCCGCAAATGTCAATGTCGACCTTTTTACGAGGAAGTTTTAATCGTTGCGCTATGCGTTCTGTAATAAAATTAGATTGCGAACATGAATCAAGTAAAGCCCTTACCATTGTTTTTGTGCCACTTGGCGAAAGCAATTCGACCATTGCTGTTGCTAAAATAACAAGACCTTTATCTTGATATACTTGAAGACACGAAGTGGATGAAGATTCGTCAATTGAGGCACTAGCTTGCGGGGTTTCTTTTTCACAAACCCTTTCTTTGTGTAGTAATGTGTGGTGACTTCCGCTGCATTTTTGGCACTTATGTAAGGAAGGACACGAACTTGCAATGTGATTTATGCCTAGACAATTTAAACAAAGTTTACATTTTTTTGCAGTGTTAAAGCGGTCATGAACATTCATATCAACGAATTTTGAACAACGAAATACGCTATGATGTGGAGAATTGTTGCAAATGGAACATTTTGATTGTTGGTTTGATAGTATGTATGATGCTGTTTGTGGTTTTGATGAAAACATGCGATTGCCTTTGTGTTGTTTTTGCTGAAAGTCTTTGATTGGGTGATGATTACTTTCATAAATTTCCAACGATTTACAACGGATTTCTAAAAAATTAGCTAAATCATCCCAAGTAGGTAGATTGAGTGTTGATGTCGTGTTAGGAGATGGAGTTTGACTTTCTTCCCATTTTGATTGCAAATCAACGTCTAGCCCAGATACTACCAAATGTAGTATGATACTATCTGCAATTTGCTGTTTTGACGCAATTGATTCTAATGCACGCATACTGGCATTAACATTGTCAATAAACGATCGAAGTGACGAGACGCTTGGTTTGCTAACCTTCTGAATGTTAAACAAATCAAGTAAATGCGTTTGAAATAGTTGTCTTTTGTTGTTAAATCTGGCTTTTAGGAGATCAAATGCTATTTCATAGTTATCGGGTGTAACTTCAAGTGATTGAATGAGACGAGCGGCATGGTCTGTTAGACATGATTTTAAATATTGAAATTTCGAAATTGGAGAGAGCTCTTGATTATCGTGGACAAGTTGACAAAAAACGGTGTGAAATTCCATCCAATCTTTATAATTACCACTGAACTTTGATAATTGAAGAGTCGGCAAAACGGGGCGTTGTGGGCTTGGATAATGACCAGTTATACGTGTGCTAGACAAAGGCGTCTCAAAACTATTTGCTCGATGAAGCGCTAATCTTTCAAGAATGGTCGATTTTATTTCGAAATAGTCGTCTTCAATTTTTATACGATGATCTTTCGTTATTTCTGACTCGTCGAGAGACTCCAACTGTGACTGAACCTTCTCGAACGAACTTAGTTGTCTTTCTAACTGAGACAACTTCACCTCAAGTTGATATACCGACATCCGAGAGAAGTCGGCTATATTCATCCTCATTGATTGAAAGAAGAAAGCACATTTATCGCGTTGCAATGATTTGATGCGAATGTTTCCTATGCCAACATTGTCATCGGGTGTAGTTGGAGTGGAAAGTGTGATTTCCTGTTTATCTTCAGCCATGGTCTTATGATATTATGGTGAACTATAGACAGGAATACTTCAAACAATATCCGGTTCGAAGGACCTTGGATGAGCCAGGAGCTTTTTCCTGGCACAAAGCAAAATTTGTTGTGCAAATTCTTCTACCGATGTAGAAGATCCAAATTCAAAAACAAATAAAAATTTTCTTTCTATAAAATTCAAGTTTATTTTGATGTTATTTCTTTGACGATACTAAGAATAATAATTAACCAAGAAAAAGGCAATTCAAAGGGAATGCTACTGATTTGCAAAATGTACATATGTATATATGTATAAAATAAAACAAACAAGAAACAAGCATTACAAACAATTGCGACTAAAGCTACATTTTTTTTATATAGATTTTCAATGAGTGTCGCAGTTAGCGGTTTTGATATAAAGCAATAAATTGTTGTATGTTGTTTTTAAAGGTGACAAATGTATATACATATGTGTGTTTTTTGTTCGTTCAAAAACCCTGCAGTAGCTTGAGTAGGTATTTAATTTAAAATTACATCAGTGAACTTCAAAACAAACCCAACACATGCATTGATTACCTAAATCAGTGGGATAAAGCTTTTAGAGATGTAGAAATTTTAGACTGGATATTGTTACGAAATATGTTATCTTGGGACATGATTGAAAAAACTTTATCCTATCTAAATGAATTTAGAAATGATTTAAAAATAAATAATGAAGATTTATTTGATGAAGTGAGCTGCGTGAAAAGTTTTGCAAATAATGAAAAAATAAAAGAATGGAGGGTAAAAAATATATCAGTAGATGAAAGATGGATTGAAATTTTTAATCACTTTAAGACAAATGTGATTGCATATAAAAATATATTGATAGTTGTTGAATTTTGTATATGTCTACCAGCTTCAAATGCTGCTACCGAGAGAATGTTTTCAATAATGAATAATATTTGGACCACCGAAAAATCGCAATTGAAAGTAAATACTTTAAGATCATTATTAATTACAAAATGCAATTTTAAAAATAATTGCTCAGAATTTAAAGGATTTTTAATTAACAATCCAGATGTTTTAAAAAAATCCATTCTGTGGAAAAATATCGAACTTCATAACTAAATTTATCATTTATGGTCAAGAAGACTGTTTATAAAACCAAATTTATTTTTTAAATTATAATATTATAAAAACTTTTTATTTAACTTTTTATTCTACTCAAGAAGACTTGTATTTTATAATAATAATAATAAATATATTATATGATTTTCATTTTTAACATAATTTTGTATTTGTCCTGTATTTTCCTTTCCCAAAAATGGTCACCGTAGTCATGAGCAACGTTGAGGATTCTAACACGACAAGGTTGGGAGGGCAGGAGATGAACATCTGTCTCTGTAATCAAATATATTAATATGTGGTGGTTAGGAATTTTGTTCTTACCTTTTTTTTGTGTTAGGTCACGCATCTGGCGAGAGGGTTGGGACCTGCCTGAGAATAACATGCCAAAGCTAGCTGAGAACCTCGCCAGGCGAAACGGTCCGTAACATACAATAGTACCTATTACAATAGTACCTATTACAATAGTACCTATTACAATAGTACCTATTACAATTATGCATACAAAAGGTAAGTACAAGAATACTTAAAATAAATAACTTCTTGTAGCAAAAACAACAACATTATCAATATTAAAAGAATGTAAGTAAGAAACAAAACTAACGGGTTACAACCAGTGCTGATATTCAGCCGGTTCCCTCGAACCGGTTGTTAAAATTTTAAAAATTTTCCGTACCGGTTGTTGCATATTCATCCTTATCGTAAAAAAAAATTCCACATGAAATTTGTTCCCTTTTATTTTTTAACATTGAATTTTAATAGGAAAAATATGAAAAGGGAACAAATTTCATGTGAAATTTTTATTCACGATAGGGGTGATTATGTTTTTTGCTTTAACGGTTTTATATAATGTGTATTTATCTAGGTGATATAGTCTCAGCAACTAACACAATATTGTTCAGTTGTTCATTGTCCGAACGTACAAACAAATGATTTTATTTTGGTCATTATATAATTTTTTTAAGCGAACCGGTTGTTAATTGTTTCGAATATCACCACTGGTTACAACCAAAACAAGTAACAGTGGGGTAAGATGTAATAAAATGTGATAAAATTACAATGGGCCATTAAGGGCAAAAAATTAATACAATCAAATTCAATTTAAATGGAAAATAATGAATAATAAAATATGATTTTTTATGCGGTGATCTAACACTATTTATTTGTATTGGTATTTAAATGAACTTGAACGATTTATTAAATAAATTTTATGAAAAAAATTTATACATAAATAATCACTTTGTTTTTATCGATTTTGATACTTCTAGGATCTACCAAACAATGAATTTGCTTCTAAGTTCTTCCTCATATTCTTTGTAATCATAAAATATCACTTCACTATTTAGGAGTTTTGTAGAATTATATACAGATAAAAAAACGAAAACCTAAAATATAAGATCAAACCAACACTAAAAATTATCAACAGCAAAGAGTTGTACTGCCACAGATAAATACGTCGTCAAATAAAACTACCTGGTTATACTGATTTAACAGCAAATAAAGACACAAGCTGAAAACAAAGCACCAGAAACATTAATTGCATTTCAACAGATCGAGCACACTGGTTTTGAAAAGAACTAGCTAGTCATTGCCATTATCGCTTAAGAGTAACTCCAGTTAATGTAAATCAAGAATGATAAAATAAAGATTACGCCAACGCGCGTAAAATTTTAAAATGTTCTGCGTATTTAGGCCCGGTGATATCACACATTCTGTGTTTCTATTGGCTAATTTTTTCTCACTTGTTTTTTTTACTCATGTTTTACTTGAATTTGCTCACTACACTCTTCATGTTTATATTTTCTGTTGTTTTTATACCCTTCACAATCGTGAGAAGGGTATATATAAGTTTGTCATTCCGTGTGTAATTTCCACAAAAAAATTTTCCGACCCTATAAAGTATATATATTCTGGATCCTTATAGATAGCGAAGTCGATTAAGCCATGCCCGTCTGTCTGTTTTTTTTTTTTTTTTTTTTTTTTGCATATTCTTTTTTATTGTATCTTCATTTAAAATGAACTAACAATAGGTATTCAAATCCTAAAACTAAAGTTAATTAAGATAAGTCCAGCCAATGCTAGACAAAATCTAGTTTTCAAATTCGATAGGATATAATGAGCAACTTGTATTTATTCATCTGAGAGCGGTGGTGTCCCTCCTTCTCAAACGGCTATGACCGGGATGTTGTAAGATGTCTCGAGCGAGGGGATTTGGATGAGTTTCCAGCTTACCTAAATAATGGGCCACGTGTTTAGTTATTTCCCATTTGACAAGTGGAACATCAAGATCGTTGTGTATGTTGTTGTTTTTAATATACCAAGGAGCGGTAGTTATCATTCGTAGAATTTTGTTTTGACGGCGTTGAATTTTCTCAATATTGGAGTTGGAGGCATTGCCCCATAACTGGATACCATAGCACCAAATTGGCTTTAAGATTGAGTTGTAGAGTAGAAGCTTACAGTCGAGCCGAAGGACGGAGTTTCTGCCGATGAGCCAATGAATTTGGGCTGCTTTCAGTTTCATTTGAGTCAGCTTAGCATCTATATGTGGTTTCCATGTGAGGCGACGGTCCAGATGAATACCAAGATATTTCACGTGTAAGTTTTGAGGCACTATATGGTCATTAATACGAATAGGGGGACATGATTCCCTACGTAGAGTAAATGTTACGTGGGTGCATTTCTGTTCATTTATTTTTACTCCCCATTGTCTTGCCCATTTCTCCACTTGCGTTACGTGGTGCTGTAATTGAATCGAGGCATCTTTTGGATCTTTGTGAGTACTGAAAAATGCCGTATCATCAGCAAATGTTGACGTGTGAATTTCATTGTTTGTTGGCATGTCTGCTGTGTACAGCAAGTAGAGAATTGGTCCTAAGATACTACCTTGAGGGACGCCAGCACCTATAGGTTGAGGATGGCTTAAATAATCACCTTCTTTAATCATAAACTGACGGTCGATTAAGTATTTCCATAGTAGGTGTTGAAGATTCACCGGCAAGTTCTGATTTAATTTAGATATCAGGCCTTCATGCCATACTTTGTCGAAAGCTTGAGAGACGTCAATAAAGAGTGCCGAACAGTATCTCTTTTCCTCAAAGGTTTTTCTTATGACTTGTACCAATCTATGTGTTTGTTCTATTGTACTGTGTTGACGTCTGAAGCCAAACTGGTGATTGGGAATGCAGTTGTTTTCATTCAAAATCGGAGTCAGCTTGGTTATAAGCAATTTCTCGAATAATTTGGACATAGTTGGTAATAGACTTATTGGCCTATACGACTCAACTTTGCAAGGATCTTTTCCCGGCTTAGGAATCATCTTTACTAAAGCGATTTTCCAAACCGGAGGGTAGTACTCAAGCCGTAAGATGGCATTAAAAATAAAGAGGATTAATCTTTTTGCAATGCGAGGCAGCTCAAAAATCATTTTATTGCTGATTTTATCAAACCCAGGTGCTTTTTTAACATTTAAATTATCAATAGCCTCAACAACCTCCAGATATTGAAATCTTATTTGTACAGGTGGTCTGGCAACAACAGGCGGTAGTTCGCTAATGTCAGTATCCGTATTGGGAGTGAATACATTTTTTAAATGGCTTACGAAAAGGTTGCCTTTTTCTTCGTTATTTCGTGCCCAAGATCCGTTCAAAGTACGCAGTGGAGGTTTTGCGATAACGGGTTTTCTTAGATTTCGGACTGCACGCCATAATGAATAATTTGACTGGGAAGTTGCGTCTAGACCTTCCAGATGTTGTTTGAGAGACTCTCTTCGGACTCTCCTTTTTTCAGACAATAGTTGCTCAACATCTGCAGAAAAAACTCTGTTGTACCTATTCGGGCGGTAAGTGGAAGAAGCATGTTCTGCGGCTTTCTCGACATGTTCATTAAGACTTTTTATACAGGCATCGATGTCTTCAGCAGTTTTTAACGGGAGTTTCTCTGTGCAGTGAGTGCTGATGTATTTTTTGTATTTTAGCCAATTCAGACGTTTGACAAGAAGTAAGGCATTAGTTACGATTTGCTGAGGACTTCTGATGGTGATTACAGTGGGTGAGTGATCTGAAGAAAGATCCAGTGAAGCCTCGACTTCAATGAGTTCCGGGGATACCCCTTTCGCCACGCCGAAATCGATAACGTCAGGAATTTTTTGCTGGTCAGTTGGCCAATAAGTTGGTTGACCAGTTGAAATCACATTCAGTCCCATTTCAGACAGGGAGTCGTACAAGATACGACCTTTAGGGCTAACGAGTCGTGAGCCCCAGAATGTATGCTTAGCATTGTAGTCGCCAGCCGCTATGAAACGGCTACCTAGTGATTTGTAAAAATTTCTATACTGATCTTTTGTTATTGAAAATCTGGGCGGAAAGTAAACTGACGAAATCACGAGGTTTTGACAAAAGTTCTCAATACAGATGTTTGTTGCTTGAAGATAACACTCTGAAAGACCACCCAATGAATGGTGTTTGATTCGCGATTTGACCAATATTGCCGAGCCACCACATGATCTATCTCTGGGGTCCTTGGTGTCGTAGAATGTATAACCACTTATTTTAAAAATGCTTCTCGACGTCATATGAGTCTCGGAAATCAGCATTACATCAATTTTCTTATTAAAAAGAAAATATTCAAGTTCATTTTTGTGTTGGCGTATGCCGTTTGCGTTCCAGAAACATATTTTGAGACAGTTCATGGTCTATTAAGTATGGCCTGCAGTAGCGTGGACTGCATTTTTTGCATCTCCTGCATCATACTTGTCATGCTTGTCATGAAATGGTTCATGGATTGCACCAGATTCTCCATTATACCTTCAAGACGGCTAAAATTGTGGCTGTTTGTATCATTTATTGGTGATTCATTTTGCACTGTTGGTTGGTTAGATCTTAGCACGTTGGCATATGAAAATTGGCTAGTGGATGCTTGTGCTACGGGGGGAATAATTGTAATAGGTACTTTTGTCGTCTGAGTAGGGGTAGAAGCGGGTTTGTTGATCAAGGAGCGTTTAACGACCTCGAAAACAGGGCAACCCCTGTAGTTGGCAGTGTGGTTTCCACCGCAATTGCTGCATCTTTTTACCCTGGAATCATCCTTAGGTTCATCGCACTTTGAGGTGTCATGAAGATCCCCACAAACAACACAAACAGTAGGCAACTTACAATAAGATTTAGTGTGACTATATTCTTGGCAGTTCGAACACTGTACTGGGCCAGATCGCTTATGAGGTTCTTCCACTGTAACTCTTCGGTGCATTATGAATTTCAAGTCATATATAGGATGTGTTTCATTTTTCCTCAGCTTAACATCACCAGGTTCTAACTCCACTCTAAATAATGGTTGAGGGATCCTATCTCTGTTTCTTATATTTGATACTGCCTTGATTTTAAAGCCTTTGTCGGCCAAACTGCTCTTGATCTCCTCAGGATCAACAAAAGAATCTATTCCCTTAATTACGACTTGTAGACCTTTTGCGATTTTAAGTTGATACGTGTAAAAAATCTTTTTGCGTTTTTCAAATTCCGAAACTATTCTCCGATAGTCGTTTTCATTATTAACCTGAATCTTTGTTTCATTAATATTGCCACGCTTAATTGGAGTCACATAAAAAGAATTTTCACCAATTAATGAAACTAATATTTTTATAAGTTCGTTTGAGTTTTTTTCTCTTAAATATATTGGAGGTGGTTTTACTGGCTTATTCACAGCGTTAGGGACATCATTTTTGTCTTGGAGGATGGCAAAACGATTTTGCGAGCGTGGCTCTTCAGCATTCTTTGATAATTTTGCGGCTGGTGTAATTTCGGCAGATTTTGGGCTTCTGCCTCTCTTCGATACTGTTATATAACGGTCCATTCCTACCTGTGTTTTTTGTTTTTCTTCAACAGCAACTATAGGAGCGGTCTTATTTGTAGGACTTAATGTGCCTTTTGCAGCTGTTGACGTCTCTCCAATATTTGATAACGAGGACCGTGAAGAAGACGGTCCTTCAGTGATTTTTCTATTTAAATTAAATATGCTTTGGGCTAAGTTTGTGCCTTGTTCAACACATTTTTTCAAGTTTGGTGCACTTGCACTTAAATTCAGATTTGTGCTTATTTTTGGTTTCACAGTTAAGTAGTTTTTATTAAATTCGGGATTTTTAATGTTCTCATTACTAACACTTGCCGAGCTCAACACGAAATAAGCATTTCGGCTCTGAGGTCCACTCACACTGTTAGAATTGTTACTCATTCACTGTCTCACTGTATTTAATTTTCTAGTTTTCAAATAATTAAAAATAAATTATTACAATTTATTAATTTTTATTGCACCTAGTGCAATTATTTGACTTTGTAAAGTTTTTCACCTATTACGAGTTTTTTTCACTTTTTTATTTAATTTAACTTTTTATACTTTTTCACCTATTACGATTTTTTCACCGAAAATTCAGCCGCACTAAAAGTAACACGTCCGAACAGTTCGATGTATCAAGCACAAAACTTTCCATTGACCCACTTGCCCTTGTCCTGCAGCCCCAGAACGTAGTCTTTGGACCAGGCTCGCCAAAACCTCTGCTTGAGAGCGCATAGCTCTGTTGAAATCAGTTTTTTGAAGTCCCCAGATATACTCGGGATCCAAACCTTCAATAATTCTGTCAGAAGTGCTTTCGAGAAGTTTGTTATTTAAAATCAGCAAAATTGGTTTAGGTCAACCAGAGTTATGAACCAATATGTGAGACCACCTCCATAAAAATTTGGTATTTTTCGTCCATTTTATTGCAATATTTTGAAATATATTGCAGATAATACGATGAAATTTTGTATACGTTGTTTTTTTGATAAAAGAGGAAAGTGTGCGGAAAATAGTAAGAATCGGTACATGATTTCTTATAGCCCCCATACAAATATATTAATCCCGAAATGTGGCTTAATGATAAATAAATGCCTATAAAATTGGAATATCTAGACAAAATTCAGCAAGAATAAGTCTTATACAAAAAGAAATCGCAAAACGAAATTTTTTTTAGTTCGGTCCATGTTTGACCATAGACCCCATATAAAGTCCACTTCCAAAATTCACTTAAATACGTATAAAAGAGATATAAATAATGTTAAACGGCTAAAATTTGACATAAATACTCTCTATAGGCAAATAAATTGTTGTACTAAATTTTATGGTAGTCGGCCCAGAACTGGTCATAGCTCCCATACAAGGACCACATCTGAAAAAGACATTTTTCCCCATATATATTGTATAAATATCGGTGCCGACTCAAAACTTTGCACAGATCATTTTAATATATACAGAAATCATCCCACAAAATTTTGTGAATTTCGGTTTATTTTTAACCGTATGCCCCATATAAAGCCCTCTTCCGAAAATCACTTTAATACTCATAAATCGCTTATAAATAAGGGTACCAATCCAAAATTTTACACGGATCATTTACATACATGCCTAAATCTAACTGCTGGATTTTGAGAACATCGGTCCATATTTGACTATATCCCCCACATAAGGTCCACTCTCGAAATCCACGTTAATACTAATAAATATCTTAAATATACCGTTATTATGTTGAAATTCCACGTGAAATATCATCATATGCATGAAAATAACTGTTCCAAAATTTAAGAAGATCGGCCCATAATTTGTCATAACTGCCATATAAGAACCATTTCCAAAAAACAAATAAATTCGGGTCAAAAAATATTCTTTTCGGATTTAACCCATATTCGGTCCACATTTTATAATCATGATATATATCTTTGGAAAGGTATTTTTAATACCTTTTATTTAGTGTATTACAAATTATCAAGCACCTAGTAGTTCCCGAGATATATGCCTATATATTTTCAACTTTACGGGCCCGCCCTCTCGAAAATAGGCGTGACCGCCAAGAAATTTTTTTTCCTGGTATCTCCTCTAAAAGCCCTATTTCATTTTGTTTTTTTTTTTTTTTTTTTTTGAGCAAAATCACTAAAACCGAATTGTACCCCTTTTTTATACTCTGTTAAGTTACACTCAAGATTATTACGAACATCAGACAGACTCTGTAAATTATGATAAGAATTGGTAATTAAATCAATTAAAATGATAAAAATTAGACAACATTTCAAAATATTTAACATAAATTATGTTGGTCGTAAAATTGTCTTTCAAACAACATATCAAATACTAATAAAATTTGCAGATTGATGAAATATTTGAAGAAAATATTTGGTATTATATTTGCTTCAAATTATGTTAAATAAAAAACTATTTTGTTTTATGTTCAAACTAAGCACAAATATTTCATAACTTTTGTTTGTTGAAACAGCCTAAAAATAGTGTGCAATAAAAAAAAATAGTTTTTTGTGTGTTCAGACTGAAATAAATATTTGGATTAAATATTTATTTGATAAAAGTGTCAAAAATTATAATTTTGTTTACCACAAAATATTACATTATATAATTAAAAGAAATGCAAACAAACGAAGAGGATTTATTTGTTTTGTGTTGTGGAGCCGCATCTCTGGTGATATTGGAGGTGGAGACTATAAAAGAAAAAAATAAGATACGTGTGCAATAGTTCCTAACTTCAATTTATTTTTATTTATATTGAATGTTCACATAGTATTGTGCTCATGGCTATTTCTGATGCGTATAAATTTTTATACATCGTCGTAGGAACAAATGGCCGAAGGTGGGGTGTTACAATAAAAGTGCTTTCTACATAAAAAATATATGTATGTATATATGTGTAAATAAGTTACATGAAGTTAAAAAACAATAGGATAATCAAAGATACACATATCGCGAAATCCGCCTAAAATGTGGAAAAAAGCTCAAGCAACAATTTTTGTGTTTGCCAATATTTTGTGATTGTGATATATTCCGAGTTTTTCTTTTTTTGTCACATTTATCGCGATATGCATATTCTTGTTAACCATATTGGATTTTTAAACATTTACACAATTTATATACTAATTTACAGCTTTTTTTTCATCAAATTGTGTATACAATCATTTTTAAAGAACTCAGCTGTTATTTGGCGTTGTTTCTTCTTACAGTTTTTTTGGAAGAAAAAATAAATGTTTGCTCAAAAATAAGCAAAATATTTTTTCTTTTGTGTTCACACTTTGTTCACATTCGACAAATATTTGTAAATTTGAATTTTATTTGCTCAAAAACAGCTTTTGTTTTGTTAAACCCTCAAAATTATTTTGTGTTCAGACTACGTTAGAGAAATATTTCATGTTTTTTATAAAATATTTCACCAATCTGAACGCACCTTAACACATGAAACATTATTGGTAACCCTTAGAATGGCCCTTCTATGTCACATAACGGGAAATCATGCGCATGGCGTAATCTTTATTTTATCATTCTTGATGTAAATAACAACAGCGTAGTCATTGCTAAAAACTAAAATTTTGATAAAAAAAAAAAATGTGCAGAATAGGAAATGCCTACTGAAAAATTTTGATTATGAAAATAGTTCATATGAATAACAACAGTAGCTAAGTTTTGATATTCTTGAGCGAATGTATTTCGCAAATTGTTCAGTCTTACTGAGTTTAATAAATTTCACCTCATAAAATAAAATTATTTTTATAAGAGATTTATGCGCATTTAATTAATTTGCAGAACTCTACTTTATGGTCAAATATAAACCGATCAAATTTGGTAAGACAATTTAATTGTATATTCTGATTATGCTTGTCAAATTTCAACTTGATAGTCATTTTGATAAGAGATTTATGCGAATTTTAGTGATTTTCGGAAGTGAACCGATTAATATGAAATCTAGTAAAACGATTCAAACTTATATACGGATTATTTGTGTAGAATTTCGACTTTTTAGTGGTTTTTATAAGAGATCTATGCGAATTTTATTGATTTTTGGAAGTAGGCTTTAAAGGAGGCTACGGTAAAATATGGACTGATCATGATGATGATTGAGATTGAGTTGAATTTCAACTTAATAGTGGGTTTTGTAAAGGATTTATGCGCATTTAAGTGATTTTCGGAACTGTACTTTATATGGGGACTACGGTCAAATATCAACCGATCATAATGAAATTTGGTACGACGATTTAAATGTATATTTTGATTACGCTTGTCGAATTTCAATTTAATAGTAATTTTTACAAAAGATTTATGTTCACTTATTGATTTTTGGAAGTAGTGTTTGTATGGGCCTTTGTCAAAATTATGGACCGATGCAAGGAAAATATTGTTACTTATTATTGCATAATTTTGTTTAGATATGGCATTTCTATAGACATTTATGTACCATAAAACCATATTCCGGGAATACATTTGTATGGGGGCTATTAGGTATCAATTGAATCGTCAATGCTGTTATAAAGCCCATTCTTTTCTATAGAGTAGTGGTATGGTGGCATGCACTTAAGAATTCCACACATAGAAGTGCCATTGAACGTGTATTTAGGAACTGCGACATTCTGATTACAGGTGCGGTAAGAACAACGCCATCAAAAGCACTATTTGCTATGTTTGCTGGCTACCAGTGGATTTGATGGCAACTCAATTGACTCTCAAATCAGCTGTGAAACTAAAGGCTGGCAATTCTTGGTTTCAAAGAGGTCACTCTGCTACAGCGTTGCCATATATTTTTTTTTAAGAAAACTTTTTATTTCTAAAAAAAAAAACCTTTTTTTAGAAAAAGGAACTTTTTTAAGTATGTACATAGTAAAATTTCAAAACCCAATTTTATTGAAAACAAAACAACTTTTATTTTTACATATTTACTTGAGTACTCCTAACTGTCCAACGCCATATATATCGTCCCCTCAACATAACAATAGCGTATGTGCTTATACGCTATTATTTTTTTATTGCATATTTAAAATCTCCATCATTGATTTTATGTCTGGTTAAAATTTCGTTAAATTCTACTTCCAAAAAGTAGGTCAAAATATCGTTGGAAAAAATAGTGTATAATTTCTTGTTCAAAATATTCCTTCAATAAGTGTGTAAGCTCATATGCGCTATTTTACTTAAAATAGTCAAAATAAAATCATACGAATTCCTTAAAAAATAAACTAGCCTATATGGACGACTTGCGCTTTGAATGAGAGAATTGTGGTCTTAAAGGATGCTTAGCATAAAAAAATTGGCCAATTTAAAGACAAGAAACGGTATTAGGTATTCGCCGAAAAATCCAATATGAAGAAATTTTATTTACCGCAATATTGAGACATCCGATTTGACAAAAACTTTAAACTCTCCTTTATCAAAACGACAAAAAAAAATTATACGCTATTGTTATATTTAAATACGATATGTACTTGTATGTACAAAATAAACTTCAACAAAAGGGAAAACTTGACAAATGGCAACGCTGCTCTGCTATAACGAGACACTATGATACTACGTTTCCACGGTACATGCTTCGCTCTCTATTCATGCTTCACACCCCAATCATGTGCGAAACAACTGGCTTCACCATACAAAATTTTAAGAGCGAATCAAGTAGATTCATATCGAATCTACTTGCGATGCACGAAAATTGCACTCTTCTCTAATTTTTATCGCAAGTTTATCTGCACTAGCTGTAAAAATTTAATATTATTGTAAACAAAGCAAATTATTTTCTTGTTGCTGGAAGTAAAGAAAGTAAATACGTACGAATGTATGTTTTTTTTCAAATAAGCTAACTAATTTCCACTCTTCCACACTTTTGTTTGTCCATTAAAAAAAATTATTTTCCACAAATTGTAAATTCTGTTTTTTTTATTCTGTTTGTTTATTAAAGACAACTGTCAAATCGAATCAAGTTTTTTAGTCATGTAAACAGCATGATTCATAAACATGATTCAGAAGGAGAAGCAGGTGATTCAAGTCGTCGTGGAAACATAGCATTAGAAATTATATTAATATTTCGCTGTTGTAATTTTAAATTTGTAAAAAAAGTATTTTTTTTAATACATTATTTTGGAACTCTGAGTACTAAAATTAGTACTTTGATTTACAACTAGGTATTAGGAGAGACCTGCGCCGACCAAATTTGACGGCGGCGGCTGTCACTAAATCAAGCCGGCGGGGGATCAATTTCGGCTGCCAGCCGGCTGAAAATTTGCATGTACCATTAAATTTCTAAATTGTACTAAATTGTTATAAATTCCCATTTACATCCACATTGCTAAAACAGTATCGACCAATTTTATATTTTAATACGACCAGAGCAATATTTGTTTGGCAATAGGTTAAATTTTAATATCGTTGTTTTGTATGTATTATATACATACATCTTACAATGCAGAACGACTTAAAGTTGTTGCCGATGGTAATGACAAAATTGGTTTAATTGCTTTCATATAATCTATAAATTCCGGTTGTTCAACAATATCAAATGGCCGCAAATTTCTGCAGCAAATCTGGGCAATCAAACTTACAGAATTGATTTTGTCTTGGAACGAACTGATAATTTCCACGCTTAAGTACGTCAATGCCATGAGCACTTCGCAAATAAATCTAACATTTTTTCACTTTTTATACCCTCCACCACCACAGAAGTGAATGAGGGTATATTACGTTTGTCATTCCGTGTGTAACTTTTTTAATATTCATCTGAGACCCAACAAAGTATATATTTTCTTGGTCCTTAAAACGACACAACTTAACTAAACGAAATTTCTAGAAAAATATTTCTTATTCTGCAGGTAACTTTGGCATTGAAAATCAGCAAAATCGGTATAGTAAAGCCAGAGTTATGGACCAAAATGTTAGGCAACCTCCATAAAAATTTGATATTTTTTATTCATAATTGGAATATGTTTAAATATATTGCATATATTCCCATGAAATTTTGTATACGCTTTTTATATGATAAAGGAAGAAAGCATGAGGAAAATAGTAAGAATAGGTCCATGATTTCTCATAAATAAATTGTTGCACTAAATTTTACGGTGGTCGGCCCATAATTGGTCATAGCTCCCATACAAGGACCATATCCGAAGGAGCCATTTTTATCTTTATATATTTCGTATAAATATCGGTACCGACTTAAAACTTTGTATAGATCATTTACATATAAACACAAATCATTCTGCAGAATTTTGTGAATTTCGGTTTTTATTTGACCGTATCCCCATATAAAGTCCTCTTCCGAAAATCACTTTAATACGAATATGTATCTTAAATATGTCATTATTATGTTGAAATTCGACGTGAGATATCCTCATATGCATAAAATTCACAGTTCCAATATATAAGTAGTTCGGTCGTCGATTTGTCATAGCTACCAAATAAGGACCATTTCCGAAAAACAATTTAACCCACAAAAATTGTTAAGAAATATGGATATCGAACCAACTTTTTTATGGATCAGAAATGTTAATCCAGAAATCATATTAGTATTAGTTACACGGCAATTATGCTACTGGATTTTGTAGGTGTCAGTCATTAATTGGCAATAGCTCCCCAACTTTTGTAAATAATGTTATTGATATGAAATTCAATTAAAACAATCTTAAAACAAATAGAAATCATTAGTGGATACTGAATTTAGAAGCTGTCAGCCCATAATTGGTCCACTTCCACATGCCACTCATAAATCCCTTGTAAATAAAATTATTGAGATCAAATTCATCTAAAAGAAGCCTCACCTTATATCTTACCCCTTTTTATATTCTGTTTCTTAACTTGTTGTGAATTTGGAAAAATGCATATATCACAAATCTTAGATTTCAAAGCCGTATAAATGGTAAAAAATTATAACGATCGGTGACTTATGCCCAACATATATTTAAGCCAATTCACTCACATTGCCTGAATTTTGGAAGAAATCTGTAATTTTTTGATTTTCCATTCTTTTTATTTTATTATTTTGTATGCCTCTATGAAAAACAATGTACAATTGAAATAGTTACCACATTTAAAAAAACAAGTGAAGATATTGGTATTATTACCATATTGTAAAATAAAAATTGTACTCAAATGTTTAAAACGGCGGCTTGTTTTAAGCCGACTTAAGCCGAAAAATTTTTCGGCGGCGGCTACTATATTTTGTCGGCGGATCGGCTCAGCCGGCTGTCAGCCGATCGGCGCAGGTCTCTGGCTATTAAGGCCCAACTATAATATGCATATGCTAGCTTAAGCAAACGTGCGAACACATATAAATTGTATGTGGCAAACTATAATGTACTTAACGAAACTTTTCGTTAAGTTTTTCAACTGTCATTTGCTTAAGCAAAAAGCGAAACTGATCGCACATTCTGTACGGAATCAGCTGTTTGTTGTTGTTTGTGTTTTGAACAAAATGGTAGAAAATACATTTATTTTAAATTTAATAGAAAATGCGGAAAAAAATAAGTGCCTTTACAATAAAAGGGACCCTTTTTATTTTAACAAAAATGTCTTTCTGTCGCGGTTTATTTCTCTGAAAGAACAAGAGCGTCTTCTTCTTTTACAGTGTAGTTCACTTATTTATTTTAATGTGCACAGGCCTTCAAGCGCTAACTTTAATATTTTTATATTATTTAAATTTTTAAGTTTTTTCTCCATTTTTGCAAACACAATACGAAAATTAACAAAACATATGTAAACGTTTATTATTATTTACAATGTAGTGCTGCCACAGCTGTACATTTTAGTACTTTTGCCGATAAATTAAAAAAAAAGGAAAAATTATGCGTTTCGGGTACGAAGTTTTCTTTTAATTATAAAATAATATAATAATGTTTATAAAATATAGTCATTTAATGGCTTTTTGTTTTTTTTTTTTTTTTTTTTTTTTTTTATTTTTTACTTGATCAAAGTTGTTATTTTTTTTTTTTTTTTTTTTTTTTTTTTTTTTTTTTTTTATTCAAGAAGAAAACAACAATAGTTTTTCTTAAAAGCTAATTACAATAAATATATATCTATATATGTATATATGTATACAATATGACATAAAAAAAAAAACTGTGTTATAATTCAAAATAGCAATTGATATATATATATATGTATTTGTATTTTTTTCTGCTTTGAAATCCAGATCACCAAAGGAATTATTTTATCAATCAGCTTTCATCATCTAGGCAGTGTTGTAGATCGTTTAATCAGGCTAAAATTGGTGTTTTGTGTTTCTTTATATTAATAATTTAATTTGTGTTTTATTTCTTTATAGTATATTTTTCTTCTGTTTTTTAAATTTTGTAATGATACCCCGCAAAGCTATTCAGCTTGTCTGCAGGAAATTGAGTTAGAAAAAAAAATTTATCACTATTGTAAATTCATCGTACTCTATTACTTGGTTCAGCTTCATTCATTGCAAGCTAATAAAATGATTTTTTATGAGTTCATTTCTTTTGTAATTATTTGTAATATTTAATATTTGAATTGGAATTTTATTAATAATTGTTGGTAGTGTTACCGAAAGGGTGTTTTTGGCGTATTCATTATTAAAGCGTTCGACTTTAAATCTCCCATGAGCTCTTTGTCTTGTATTATGAGAATGATTAATTGGTTTTAGAAAACTTGTGTTGTTTTGATATTCTTTGATTATTGTTGTGTAATATATGTTCTTTATGTTTAGAATTTTTAACTCTTTTGCGATACTATAGTTTTGTTTGATACGATTGTTCTGATTTGTTGTGTTGTTGTTATAATTGTTATAATTGTTATAATTGTTGTCTGTGTTATATTTATGTTTTTTCCATAAAATTTTAAGTAGACGGTCTTGTGTTTTTTGTAGTGTGGTGTTATATTTGACATTCCCCCATGCTGTTATTCCATGTCTTATATATGACTCAGCCAATGAAAAGTATGCTTGACGTAGAACGCTATAATTGGAGCAGTTACTTAAATGATATAGCATATATGACGCTTTTCGCAGTTTCTTTTTTAAATTTTCTATATGGATTTTCCATTTGAATTTATCATCAACATAAACTCCCAGATACTTATATGAATTGGTTACTTCTATTATTGTTGAGCATTTGTCGTTATTTGTTAGATTTGTGGTAGTGTTTTTGTGTAGACATTCTCTATTATGGAATTTTAAGATTATGGTTGAATTTGTAAGATGAGGCGGTTTAATGTGCATTGCTTTTGTTTTGTTAGCATTAATAATAAGGCCGTTGTCATGCCACCATTTTGTAGCCAAGTCCAATTGTTTTTGCATATCTTCGGTTGCCTTTTCTATGTTTTTATCAGCTACTACTATGGCTGTATCGTCGGCGTATGCGTAGGTTGTACCGTTCAGGCAATTCATCAAGTCATTGGCGTATAATATATATAGAATTGGGCCAAGTTTAGATCCCTGTGGTACACCACAGTCATAAAAAACTTCGTTGCTACATTTATTATTGATTTTAACGTAGTATGATCTACATTTCAGATAATCTTTAAACCATGACAATATATTTCCTCTTACACCGATTCTCTCGAGAGTTTGCAAAATTCTGGTGTGCGACAGAGTGTCAAAGGCTTTACTAAAATCGATAAACAACACCAATACATGCATATTTTTACCCAAACATCCGTTTATGTGATTAGAGAAGTCTCCTAGTAATTTATTTATATTTTTTCCTTTTTGAAAACCAAACTGGTTTTTATGGATAATTTTAAATTTATGTAGGAAATCAGTTAATCTTCTAATCACCACTTCTTCTAAGATTTTATCTATTATTGGTAGGATAGATATTGGCCTATAATTATTAAAATCAGTTTTATTACCACTTTTGTGTATTGGCCTTACTATTGATGTTTTAAGTAACTTTGGAACAATTGCTTGTTCCAAACTTGCATTAA
This sequence comes from Bellardia pandia, assembly GCA_916048285.2. NCBI lineage: Eukaryota > Metazoa > Arthropoda > Insecta > Diptera > Calliphoridae > Bellardia > Bellardia pandia. Next base: position 71,481,157 of record OU696533.1, read on the forward strand.
TGAGTTTTGTCATTATTGGCGTCAATATATCGGCATTTATTTTTAAGTCTTTTGCTCGAATTCCATCAGCTCCAGCACCTTTTCTAATATTAAGTGTTTTTAAGATATTATAAACTTCTTCCTCGTTGGTATAATCAATGTACATCGAGTTTTGTACCGACATATTAATAATATTTATGGTTTTTATGTCGCAAATATGTATAATTTTTTTGACATTCTCATTAAAGTTTATTGCAAAATTATTTATAGTATCAATATATCTTCGTTTTTGAAATTTTTAGTTATAAAATTGTCTATGTTAGTGTTTTTTTTACCAATTATTTCATTTATTAATTGCCATGTAGCCCGTATATCGCTTCTATTTTCAATGAACTTGTTTCTATAGTATTTATTTTTTTCATAAATTATTTTTCTATTCACTAAATTTCTAAATGTTTTAAATTCTTGTTCATATATTTTATTTTTTGGATTATTTCTCCATTTTTTAAAAAGTTTATCCCTAATATCACAGTATTTAACAATTTCTTCACTAATCCACGGATTTGTCGATCTTTTTTTACTAGTCTTTGTTTTTTTAATTGAGTTGTTATATATTTCGCTGAATATTTCATGTATTTTTTTATATAAATCGTTTGAATTTGACATTTGTTCAATTATCGAGTTCCAATTGGTTTCTTGAATTTGTTTATTAATTTTAAAATTATTAAATTGTGGGCTTTCTGTGGTTATCTGTCTTAATGGTGGGGTCTGAGTAATATGGTTGTCCCATCCCTGCTTTTTGTCTTGTTTGTTTATACAGCAAACAAGAGAGTAGTGATCAGATATTGTTGTTGTTATAATTGCAGAGTATGTTTGTGTATTTGCATTATTCATTTTTATAAACAAGTGATCAATACAAGTGCTTGTGTCAGCGTTGCCAAGTTAGGGTTTTTTACCCTAAATCTAGGGATTTTATTTGCGTTTAGGGTTAATTTTAGGGTGTAAAATAGTGTTAGGGGAAAATTTAGGGTACAAAAATAATGTTTGGTAAATTTTAGGGTTAATATCTCAGGGTTGATGTAGTAGTATTTTTATCTATGCCCTAGTTTTGCAACCATTCAAATTTGTTTTCATCTTAATTTAAATTTCTTAACAGTAAAAATTTCGCAGAAAAAATAAAGTCAAGCGTAAAAAATGTCAAAAGAAAGAAAATATTATCAAAAATATAAAAGGGAATGGGAAAAAGAAGATGAATTTAAAGGTGATTATTTGCTTGAAGTTATATTAAAAATATGTGTTAATTAATATTATTTGTAAAAGGTTGGCTTGCTCCTTGCCTGGACGACGAAGAAAAAGCTGTATGTAAATATTGTAAATGCATTCTGCTTGCCCACAGAAAAGGTTTAAATGCACATAGAAACTCGAAAAAGCACATATATAGAGCATCTTTAAAAAATGACCCTCTTGTGTCAGTAAATACCTATTTTAAACCTACATTTACAACTGGCAGAAAGATTGCTGAAATAAAACTTGCAGCATTCGTTGCAGAACATTGTTCTGTTAACTGCGTCGATCACCTTGGAGAATTGGTTAAACAATTAGGTAATGATTCGGAATCATTGCGAGAAATTCGGCTGCACAGAACTAAATGTACCGCGATTATAAAAAATGTTATGGCTCCCGTATTCTTTAAAAAATGTATAAATGAAATTGAAGACAGACCCTTTTCATTGATAATAGATGAAAGTACTTCTATCGATAACAAGAAAATATTATGTGTGATGATAAAATATTTTAATATGGATACTGGTAAGATCACAACAACATTGTATAGGTTAATAGAGATTCAAAGCAGTAGTTCCGAAACTATTACCAATTCGATCACAAACGCACTAAAATCAGATGGGCTAAAAATTGAAAATTTGGTCGGAATAGGCGTGGATGGAGCAAATTCAATGGTAGGCAAAAATAACTCCGTTAGTAGTAAATTAAGAGAAGTTGTTCCCCATTTAGTTACTGTAAAATGCATTTGTCATTCCCTACACTTGGCTGCAGAAAAAGCTATGAAAGTTTTGCCCTCAGAAATAGACTTTACCATACGGGAAACATGTTGTTGGTTTTCTTACAGCAGTAAAAGACAAATAGAGTATGCTACAATACACCGCTTAATTATGGATGCAAGCCCTAACAAGATTGATAAATTAAGTGGAACTCGTTGGCTTGCTAGATATGGAGCTATTGAAAAAATTATTGAGCAGTGGGAAGCCTTACATCTTCATTTTGATTTAGCTGCCACTAATGAGAAGTGCCATACAGCACTTCTTTTATCTAAAATGTATAATAAAGAAAACAAATTACATTTTATTTTCCTAAAAGATGTTTTGAAATCTGTAATTAAATTAAATAAGACTTTTCAAGCGGAAAATGTGGACCAATTAAAATTATATGAGGAATTACAGGATTGTTACTTCGGTCTTTTGCAAAAAATTGTACATGCTGATGTCCTGGCAAATGAGCAAATTTCCACATTGTCAAATTTTAATTTTGAAAACTTTTTAATTCCGTCAGAATGCTTAAATTTTGGATATAGTTTTCATCAACTTTTAGACGAAGTCTCTAACATTGTTGAAATTAAAGAATTATGCCAACAATTGAAACAGAGACTTCCAGACAACATAGATGTAATGAAACAAATTACAACATTTTCACCAGAGAATGTACTAAACGTTAAAAAACCAGATATTACAAATATTGTAGTTCATTTTAAAAACATTGTTGAAGATATCGATAGTACTTTGGAAGAATGGAAAAATCTTTGTTATGCATGTTGGAATAATACATGCTCCCCCGAAAAATTCTTGCATGAAGTTAGCCAAAGAAAGGACGCATGCGACTTACAAAAGTTTCCGAAGATAAGCAGACTAGCATCTGCATTACTGGCACTTCCTTTTTCAAATGCAACTTTCGAACGTGCATTCTCAATGTTTAGTATTATAAAAAATAAAATACGAAATAGAATGGCTACTTCGACAGTAGAATCAGTTTTAAGAGTTAGATATTCATTAGATAATGGTTGTCAAAACTTTACACCGTCCCCGGAAATGGTTAAGTTATTTAACTATGAAAACATGTATGCTATTGATGAAAGTGATGAGAATGTTTTGGAAATTTTTAATGCCAACTAATAATTTTTGACGCCTTTTATATGAAAATAAGAATGTATGTATTTTTAGATATAAAAAAAATTAAATAAATAGTATGAAATAACTTGTATTTTTGTTAAAAAATATTTGAAAAAGAAAATATTTTTTTGGGGTTTTTTTATTTTAACTTACTGCAAATTTAGGGGTTTTTTGTTATGATTTAGGGTTTTTCATTAAAACGTACTTGGCAACACTGGCTTGTGTTTTTGTTAAGATCTTCACGTGTGCTCTCATTTATCAAACATTGCATACCATTTGACATTAACATATCTAAATATGATGTTGTTGTTTTGTTTTGTTTTTTTATGTCTATATTTGCATCTCCTACAATAATGATATCTTGCTTGTTTTTTATTTTGTTGATTATTTCTTCGAGTTCTTTTATGAACTCTGAAGCTTTTTGGTTGGGGGGACGATACACAGAAAGAAGAGAAGTGTTTTTGTTGTTAATATTTAGATCAATTTGTAACAATTCAAAACAGTTTGTGTTTAAGGCAGTGATCAGCGTTGCCAAATGTGCAGATTTATCTGCATTTTGCAGTTTTTCGAAGCATTGAGCAGTTTTGAAGTTTTTTGTGTAAAAACTAAGTTTTTTTATAAATTGCGCAGATTTTGCAGTTTTTTTACTTTAATTTTTCACTCCTAATTTTTTATTTTAATTTAATTTTCTAAATACATAATTTTACCCAATTTGCTTAAGATAACAGTAGCAACATTTACTCATACTTTTTTAATACGACAATGTAGTATCACATACTTTTTTTGCACCACTGACAACAAAGCAAAAGGGAATTCCCATACATTTAAATTTAAGAAAGTTATGTTTTTCTATATAAAGTTTGCTAGTTTAGTTCTATGTGATTTCAAGATTTATTATATTAATCTGTTAATATTTATTGGCCGTTTGCATATAAATCTGTGTATTTAATTGTTTTAAAAAGTTCAATTTGCTTTTAGTTTTCTTCTTCATATATTAATATAAAACATCTCACAAAATAAACAAAATACTCTCTTGAACTTGCTACTAAAATGGATAAATTTTTAATTAGAAATGGTAATATAAAAATTTTTAATATATTGTAAATTACAAACATTTAATTTACAATATTGTTATAGAAAATGAAATGTTGCCGACAGATGTGATAAATATTGCAGAATCCCCACCTTGTTCAAGTAGAAAACGAAAATGTAGTGGTTACAACAAATCGTGGGAGGAGCAAGCAATGTTTAAATCTTGGATTAAGAGGAGCAATAACAATTTGGCCTACTGTAAAGTTTGTTGCTGTGAACTAAAAGCATTAGCTGGAGTGTCAGATTTAAGGGCTCATGCTTTGACATCTAAACATGTAGAAAAAACAACAGCTATACAAATTCAAAAAAGTTCTAACATTTCACTTCGTGATACAGTCAAGTATAGTGCCAAAGTATCAAATATTGAAATACATTTAGCAGCCTTCTGTGCAGAACATAATGTTCCATTTTCGGCAATGGATCATTTGGTTCCTTTACTTCAAGAAACTATTGAGGATTCAGCACTCCTAAAAAAAACAAAATGTGCTAGAACAAAAACAACATCTATAGTAAAAAACGTTATCGGCGAGACTCATCAAGAAGAACTGTGTAATATTATGCGAACAAAAATGTTTTCTTTGTGTGTTGACGAATCGACAGACATATCAACTACTAAGTTGTTATCTCTAGTCGTTAGAATCGAATTTAAAGACAAAATTAATGATTTTTTTTTTGACCTGGTTAAAGTTCGTCATTGTACCGCCAATGGGATTTATGAAGAAATTGTAAATATTTTCAACAATAATAATATAAACTATAAAACAAACTTAATAGGCTTCGCTGCAGATGGTGCCAATGTAATGACTGGCGGTAACCATTCTGTTGCTACTCTGTTAAAAAAAGATTGTCCACATTTAATCATATTCAAATGTATATGCCACTCCTTCGCTCTCTGTGCAAATTCAGCTTGTAATTTTTTACCGAAATATATTGAAGGCGGTGCGAGGGATATATACAATTTCATTCAAAACAGTCCAAAGAGAGTAGATTTGTTTTCAGATTTACAAGTTTTACTAGAATATAAAATGTTGCACCCTTCCCAAACACGTTGGCTATCGCTACAGTAAATCAGCTTCTGAGCAGATTAGATGTCTTAAAGCTTTTTTTTTACACGAAGATGTAGAAAGGTTTGATTCAACACAAAGAATAATCAATTATTTACATAATCCAGAATTTGAATTATATTTACTATTCCTTAAATTTATATTAAATGATATTAACAAACTAAACCGTCTATTTCAAAACGAAAGCCCTCAAATACATTTACTTAATAGTGCAATAAAACGTTTATATGCAAAAATTTTTGAATATATAGTAAAGGAGGAATATATATGTTTTACAAATTTTAAAAAGATTGATATTAACAATTCCACATGTCTAAAAGATATAAAAGATATTTATTTAGGTGCGGAAGTTTCCTTAGCATAAATTATCTGTGGATAGCGAGAACAACTTAAAAAATAATTGCCGAAAATTTTACATTGAGCTTTGCAATTCTCTATTGAAAAAGTTTGATTTCGATAATGATTTTTTAAAATGTGTTGAGATCTTAGCACCTGCTAACGTTGTGAATAAAACCCATAAGAGTATCTTTGAATTATGTCGTTTTGTGCCAAACGTAGTCACAATAAACTGCATTCAAGAAATAGATGACGAGTGGCGTGAACTACTGCACATTAATTTTGAAAACTTGGGCTTATTGAAAGAAGACAATATTGAAAAGTTTTGGATAGCCATATTTAAAACAAAACGAGGCGACGGAACTGAAGCCTTTCCTCATTTAAAAAAACTAATATATGCAGTTTTGTCGGTACCTGTAGCAACTGCTAATGTTGAAAGAATTTTTTCACAAATTAATATAAATAAAAATAAAACTAGGAACAGGCTAGAAGTGCCAACACTGTGTGGCATTTTAAGAACTAAAGATTTTCTTAAAATAAATGACAGTAATTGCAGCAATTTTATGCAATCAAAAGAAATGGCAATAAAATTTACTAAAGAAATGTACAAATCTAATTAAATCCGACACAATTTTATTATTTTAAACTAAATTTAAAAAAAGTTTTTGAAGTTTTTTAATTTTTTATTATCAAATGTATTTAATTTGTAATGTTTTTAAGTTTTAATAAAAAAACAAATTTTTTGGATGTGGAAATTTTTTTTATGTGCAGTTTTTCTACGTGAAAATCAGTTTTTTTTTTCTAAATTTGCAGTTAAAAAAAAATATATTATGGCAACGCTGGCAGTGATGTTCAAAAATAAAATGTAGATGTATTTGTGAGAGATTTTGCACAGCAAACATATTGTCAAACGCTTAAAATCAGAAAAAAGTAAAGAATTTTTTCCAAATGTAAACACCTTATGAAACAATATCAGGGACCGTAAATAACAATTATCAATATCGAAAACCAATTTTAGAACAGTTATTTTGATAAAAAACAAAAATAAGTCTATCTAAACCAGTTTTTTATTTTTCGTTTTCAATTGTAATTGAATAGCGTATGCTTGCTGTGCTTCGATCAACAAGAAGCAACAACAATGCTTAACAAATTTCTGAAAAAAATGACGATAGTCCGTCGCATGTGTTCTCATCGCTTGCTGAACGACGAGTGAATGAATGTTTTTAAAAGAGCATAACAAATGTGTGTAAATTTTTCAAACAATTGTTGTATGGGCTGAACATCACTGGTTTAAGGCAACTTGAGTATAGTTTATATTCTCATTTATATAAACGGCTATACCTCCACCTTTACTCTCTCTATTTATGAAAATTGAGTTGAAGCCTTGAACATTGTAAAATTTATTCTCATTATCTTTTATGTTTGTTTCAACGAGAATGATGATATTTATTTTATTTATTATTTTGTTAATGTTGGCAAGAAAAGAACTAAAATTCAATCGTAGTGATCTAATGTTCATGTAAATCATTGGTGGCCAAAAAGAGAAATGAGAATGTTTAGTTGTGTTTAACAAAAGTGAGAGTGTATTGGTAAATATACGCATGGAGAAATGCATTTGTTTTCTTTTGTTTGCGTTGTTGGATTGTTTTACTATTTTTGCTTATATATGTTAAATGTTAACTTATTATGTTTTTTTTTCTTTAAGAAAACAGGTACGTAAGTTCTTTTCACATAGTATGTTATCTTAAAAATAAGTTTAAAAATATTATAATTATTTGGTTTTCAGAGGTTACAACAAGGCATTCTGCATCATTAAAAATATTTAATGAAAATAAAAATGAATTTTCCCAACCAATATCCCACATATTGAATGAAAATCAAAAAATGTATTTATTAAAAATCAAAAATTTAATATATTAAATTTATATAATTTTTAAAAAATTTTATTTAATTAAAAATTTTAAATTAAGAAAATAAATATTATTAAATAAAATCTATTTAATTTTAAATCAAATGTTTAAAATAAAAATATAATATATATATATATATATATAAGTTGTATTTTAATGTGCTGTTTGAATATTTTACCAGTGTACCTATTTCATAAAATTTAATCATAAATTATCAAACAAAGCGACGACAACCTGCCTTTGTTGATGCTGGTATGCAACTGAGTGAATTTTTTTTGTTTTTTCCTCTCTATTTTTTTTGTTTCGTAAACGTTCGTGCTGTGTGTGTGTGAAACCCGACCAAACTTCGTCGTTTCAACAAGAGTTGGCCGACACTGATGTAAATTAGTGACAAGGGATAACTTAAATAGTCTTTATGGATTTCATTAAAAGATGAGATTGTTTGTTTGTAATTATTATTCATTTTTATTTTTAATTATTTTTGTATGGAAAAAAATAAAAAGGTGTTTATATTTAAACTCAAACACGAATTAAGGCTTAAATTGTGGAGGTTATGGATTCAATATCGGCAGCATTATTAATAATTATTGAAGGGCTGTTTTCGTTTTTTCTAGCGAATATGTTGCCATTTCGAACCCAAACAAATTTCCAGTTAGCTTCATGAGCTTTGGTCTTTGCTATCCACAAAAGTCGCCTGTAATTTGGCGTTAATTGGTCGTTTATATATATAAATTTAATGTTGCTATTATTTTTATCAATACTGTTTATTATTGATGCCTCCACTCTATGCCTCTCTATTTTGTTCATAAATTCTATTTTTTTGTTCAGAGAGTGAAACTCTATCACAATTTTGTTTTGTTGTCTCTTCAAACGATAAGCCTTGCTAATATCATCTTCGTTAATCTCAACATTACGTGAAGCTGCTATTTTTTTAACAACATCAATTGGGGAGATTTGGTTATTGTCAATGTTTTTAATCTCAATGTTGTTAGCAATCATATGTTGTTCGATTTTGTTTATACGTATATCCATGCTGTCTATTTGTTTTTCTCTTTTTTTGTCTTTTTCGTTTAATTCTCCAACTTGAGCTACCAGAGTAGATAGAGTATTAGAGATTGTTGAGAGTGCTGATTGGATTTGCTCTTTTATTTGTAAGTTGGAGGTGTTGATGTTTGAAGTAAGAGTTTCGATGTGGGACTTTATTTCAGTGACATCAGATTGTACTGAGTTAAGCTTGGAATTTACCGTGCTAAGTGATAGGGACTCCTTGAATTTTTTTGCTCTATCATTCTCTTCGGGTATGCTCTCATCACGTATCTGCTTTTGCCCATTGTTTTCATCAAATACAAAGGCTTGGTAAATATTATTTGGTGATCTGGTTCGTGGTCTACATACATGACATCTCCAGTTCGTTCTCCTCTCACCCGTCATACTGGCATAAGTTGGCTCCGATAGATTAGAGCATGTAGAGAAGTGATAGTTGTTATTGCAATTGAAGCATTTTACATAACTTGTTGTTGTTATATCTTTTTTACATTGACCACAGACAACTTTACTCATTTTGTTATGTTTTTTGTTTTGTTTTCTTTTTTATCTATATTTTCAGTTTTGCTGTTTTAATAATTTTTTAATTTTGCTGGCATAAATCTATCGATTTTACAGATTTTAACACTAGGTTTTATGTTTTTTTCAATGCGTTTTTATTGTATATATTTTGTTAAGATTTTTAGTTATTAGATTATGCAGTAAATCAAAATTTAGCACGAGCACTTTAAAACACGTCCATTCGCAACGAAGTGAAACTGAAACATTTTTTTTTAAACATAAATGAGCAACTGTGGACAAAAAGTTTCAAAGTTATTTTAGCCACCTAAAAGTTAACTCTGAACTGGTTATGCATTTGACAGCCTTTTCGTTAACTTTTGCAATTTGCTTAATCTTGCTTATGCATATTATAGTTGGGCCTTTAAGTATTTTAGCTGAATCCTGTGCGGAATCATTTCGAGGTCCACGTCGCAGGCGAATTTTGCGGGCGGTAGAATCTTTAGGTGTGGATGTGACAGGTACAGACGGTGGCACCGCAGCACCAGCCAGGCAAAGTTGTGTTTGTAAGGAGAAATTTATATTATAAAATTCAATACCTGAACCCTTAATGGCCTCAGTTGGTTTCGGAGGCATAATCAAATCGGGATTATTGCGCAAATCCAACTGGTCTAAACCATCCAAGAGATGTATGGCATCTGGCAATGTAATCAAGCGGTTCGAAAATAGATTAAGTCTTTTCAATGCACCACAATGGCAGAGTCCCTCAGGAATAATTTCGAACAAATTGTTGGATGCTGAAAATACCTCCAAACAACACAACTTGCCTATCCCTGATGGAATACCCTCAAAATCCAGTCGATTGTCATTTAAGTAAAGCCTTCTTAATTGCGCAAGTTTAAAAAAGCTGCTGGCAATACAGTCAATTCATTTCGTGACGGATTGAGAATCTCTAAACGTTGCCAAAACTCTACACTGGAACTTAGTTCTGTTATGGCATTGTCGCTGAGATTCAATCTCTTCAAATTAGGCAAATTGTATACACAATCAGGAACTTTGGGAAGATTATTTTGGGATAAATCCAACTCGGCCAAATTGGACAAACTGTCAATAGTAGGAAAATTCAAAAGTGTGCGCTGAGTATTACGCATATTTAAAACTTCAAGATTCTGTAGCGAAGGTAATTGCCGCAATTGAAATAACTCTAACGGGTAGTCTGCCAATATCAACGTTTGTAAATTAGCCAATCGTCTAGTCTGTGGCGGCAATGTTTCCAATTTATTGTGGGATAAATCCAAAAACAATAAATCCGTTAGATGTGTAAACAAGGCCGTTGGAATCGCCTCAATATTGTTGTGACTTAAATTTAAGACCAACAAACTCTTCGCTCTTTCTAAACCTTCGGGCACATCTTTTAACTTGTTGTGAGATAAATCCAATGTAGTTAATTCATCCAAACGAAACAATTCAGGTGGTATGCCACTACTTTTGATTTGATTTTTCCTCAAATTTAGTGAACGCAAACACGTCAACTCGGTTAATTCGCCAAAAAGTTTTTCCAATTGATTGTGTTTCAGACTCAAATGCTCGAGTTTGAGGAGATTTCCTCAGCCATTGTACGCGGATCATTAATTTCACCGCTGAGGGAAAATTTGTATTCTAAAAAAGAACAAATAATATACATATATAGCAAATTAAAAATTTTATAAAAACACGAAAAAACAATAACAAATTTTGTTTGTAAACAAATAATAAATAGCGCAGTTGCAGCGCTGCCTTCGATTTACTTTGACAGTTCGGACAAATTCTAAGTTGACACAATTTTTTTTTTCATTCACTAACCCAAACGCAATAATTTTCACCTGTATTTTAAATCATAATTTACGTAGCCATTTTTTCACTTTTAACTTGAATTTTTTTTTTCTCTTATTCTTTAAACATTAATCAATAAAATTCCATGTTTTTATTCATTATTTAATTGGCAAATAGGATTTGTAAACAATATGTGTGGCTATTATAGTTATTAGTCAGAATCTCTTAAGAGACTCAAAATGTTTGCTATAACTTATTTATTATACCCTACACCACAATAGTGGGGGGTCACCTGATCACCATACAAAAGTCCTCCCGAAATAGGAGTTTAACGATCATAAATGTTTGAATTATGCAAGTATCCAAACAAATTTTTCAATTCAATTCAATTCTTTATTTTCAATACATAGAAAGCCTTGTGGCCAATTATACATGTATCTTAAGAACTATATTCATGTCATTATACATATATGTATGTATATTATTTAATTATATTTTAATTAATGTGATTATAATAAAAAATTTAGATTATATATAAGCGGCTCCCCAGCCGTATAAATTATTACCATAATTATTTTAATTAGAGATAATGTTTTGCATATTTGAATCTATAAAGCCAGAAAAGGAGAATAGTTTTTGAGAGGAAAAAATTAAATGTGTTCAAAAGGTTATACAGGCATGCGATGAAAATCGAGAGCGAAATCGAACGAGTCTTAGAAGTAATTTTTGTAATATTTGTGTATTGGAAAACTTTTATCTCATAAAATACAAAGATATTGTGCTAATAAAGAGAATCTTTAAACAAAGATTTGGAAAAATTAAATTATAAATGCATTAAAATGTATTTCCAAAACTCATTCGCTTTCGATTTCGATTTGCATCACATGTCTGATTGATTTGTAATTTGAAATTGGATATCCAATATTATTACTATTTTTGTAGAGTAGTTGATATATTGATATAAGTACATATGTATATGCACATACAAGGAGAATAAAAAACAAAAAAAAAAAAAAAAAAGAAGAAAACAAAAACGTTGTGATAGAGATGTTATGAGATTTATTGGTTTATTGGTTTTCTCTTGATGAACGTAGAAATTCCAAAATCATTTTTTTATAAGTATGGTTGGAATAAGATAATATTCTTAGAGTGTTGGGTAAGTGATTTCAGATGCGGCAAGTTCTTATCATAAAGGAGCGTTCAAACACCGACATATATATTAGGGGTATATAAATCTGACTGTTGCGAGTTGAATTAATAAAAGAAAAGCTGTTTACTAGAGAAATAGGACGCCCACTTTTTATAACTTTGTAGAATTGAAGTAAAAGTCTTAGTTTTAAATAGTGCCTGAAGTTAACTCCAAGAAATTTACAAACTAGGTCTGAAACAAGGTCATGATCATTAGATCTGATATTAAAGGTGTAGCGAACAATTTTTCTAATAGTACCGTCGAGACGGTCCAAATTCCCTGAAAAGGTTCCAGAATAAACTTCAAGACAATAGTTTAGTTTTGACATAAGTAACGAGTGTGCTAATCGATGTCTGATATGAAACGGTGTGTATGCTCTTAGGGAATACAATCTCCTCAGTAGAAAACAAATTCCATTCATAACTGTATCAATATGGTTATCAAATCTAAGGTTAGAGTCAGTAGTGATACCAAGACATTTAATAGTGTCAACATATTGAATATTCCTCCCATTAATACAGATCTTCGGTAAGATAGTGTGAGAGTTTGTTGGTCCAAAGTAAATAGCTTTCGTCTTATTTGGGTTTATCTCGAGCAAATTTGATAGTGTCCAATTGTAAATGGTATCTAAGTGCTCGTTCAGACGATTTTCAAAGTTACCAAATACATCAGAATTAGCATTATATAATAGTAGTATGTCGTCGGCAAATACGTATGTTTGGCAGAAGTCATTAGAAATATAAGTTATTAAATCATTTAAATATAATTGAAAGAGCAAAGGACTAAGTACTAAGACCCCTGTGGTACACCAGATAAAACGTGAAACATATTGGGATCGGTCAGATAAATAGGAAAATATTAACTTGCAAGCTGAGGTCGAGAATGCATATTTTTCATGTAACTTTCTTACAAGAATTGTGTGGTTGGCTCGATCAAATGCTTTAGTGAGATCTAATGACATCATTAAACAATTAGAGTGACCATCTATTTTTTGCCTTATAGAATCTGTAAGAGAAATGAGAAGAGATGTTGTATTATGATTCCGACGGAATGCGTATTGATTTGGATGTATTAATCTTTCAGTATGTGATAAAATTTGATAGTTCATTATATTTTCAATTATCTTGGACATGGCAGGCAAGATTGTTATAGGTCTCAAATTGTTAACCCTGCTAATATGCTAGAAAAAAATACACATGTTATGTTTGGGCCATATTTTGACCATACATTTTTTGATTCATTCAGTCTCGTCTCATCGAACTGTTCGGACGTGTTTTTTTAGTGCGGCTGAATTTTCGGTGAAAAAATCGTAATAGGTGAAAAAGTGTAAAAAGTTGAAATTAAACAAAAAGTAAAAAAAAAAATCGTAATAGGTTAAAATATATAAAAAAAAAAAACATTAAAAATCGTATAAAAACTGTATGAGTGTTCCTCTCAGATGTAATTCTGAGAAAGAGCTTAGCTCAACTAGAAAAACTAAATGGGTCTCTGAGGAAGAATCCATAAAAAAATCTGTGGAGAATCTTCTCACTGCAAGAGCCGTGGAACGGCGTCGTTCCTGTTCGCCCAATATAGTAATTTCAATAGATGAAGGAACAGCAACACCTTCTACATCAAATAGTGCAATCAAACCTAGAAAACAAGTAGGTATGGATAAATACGTCACAGTTCTTAAGCGACAGAGGAGCCCAACATCTGCTCAAGTATCATCAAATTCAAAAGCTCCTAAGACCGTGAGTAATGATCAAAATAGGTTTGCTCTCCTCCAGACGGATGAGCCAGAGCTTCCTAAGAAGACGTTTAAGCCCCCACCAATTTATCTGAGAGAGCCCACTTCCAGTAAATTGGTACAAAGAATTGTTTCGGTAATAGGTGAAAATATGTTTAGCGTAACATCAATTAAACATGGAAACATCAGCGAAACCAAAATTCAAGTGAAAAAGGAAGATGATTTTCGAAAATTGTCCAACCAGTTGGAGAGGGAGGCTAGGGATTTCTACACCTATCAGCTCAAAAGCGCAAAAGGTCTCCAAGTCGTTCTAAAGGGTATAGACCCATGTGTTGACCCTGCGGAGATAAAGACCGGCTTAATGGACAAAGGGTTCAAAATTAAGAGTGTTGTGAATATTAGAAACCGTGAAAAGATTCCACAGCCTATGTTTAGGGTGGAATTGGAACCTGGAGATGTCGTATTAAAGAAAAACGAGTCCCATCCCATCTACAATCTGATTTACCTTCTGCATCGTAGAATCACCGTGGAAGAACCGCATAAGCGTCAGGGACCCGTCCAGTGTGTTAACTGTCAAGAATTTGGTCACACCAAGGCGTATTGTAAATTGCCGTCAGTTTGTGTTGCGTGTGGGGAGCTACATGCAACTGCTCAATGCGATAAGTCGAAAACTGACTCAAAAATCAAAAAATGCAGTAACTGCGGAGGTAATCATACCGCAAATTATAGAGGTTGTCCAATTTACACTCATTTGAAAGGCATAAGAACCAACAAGACGTCAGTATTACCTGATCGTCCTCAACAGCCTAATTTTGCTTCGAGTAACAATTTCCCTCAATTGTTACGGTCCACTAGTCATGTAAACGTGCCTAGTTCTAGACAAGTTTCTTACGCAAACGTGGTTAAATCTAATATGCCAGGTTTGGAGCAGGAACCTAAATCACAATATTTAGAGCCTAATATTAACTCTCTAGAGACTACATTGCAGACTCTTGTCCAAACTATGAACACTTTTACGACCACTATGACATCCATGATGCAGGAAATGCTGATAATGCAATCCACTATCTTACAAGCCATTTTAAAGAAATGATTTGTTTAAAAATTTGTTTTTGGAACGCGAACGGCCTCCGCCAACATAAAAACGAACTGGAACACTTCCTGATGGATAAGCATATTGATGTCATGATGATTTCTGAAACTCACTTGACGGCGACAGCGTACTTCAAAATTAATGGCTACGTGTTATATGATACTAAAGATCCACGCGGAAGAGCATGTGGAGGTTCGGCAATTCTTATAAAGAACAGAATAAAACATTATTTAATGAACAACATATGTGAGGATTACCTACAAGCAACAAACATTTGTATTGAATTCTGTCAATACAATTTTGTTTTATCATCAATTTATTCGCCGCCTCGATTTTCAATAAAAGAACACCAATACTACAGCTTCTTCAATTCCCTTGGAGCTAGATTTTTAGTTGCTGGTGACTTTAACGCCAAACACACTTTTTGGGGTTCACGTCTGGTGACCCCGAAGGGTCGTGAACTCTTCAACACCATTGCAAAAATGGGATTAGATGTACTCTCAAGCGGTCATCCCACCTACTGGCCGACGGACCGACGGAAGATTCCCGATGTTATTGACTTCGGAGTAGTGAAAAATATCCCTGTAGAATCGATACAAGTGGAGCCTTCATTAGACTTGTCTTCAGATCACTCTCCTTCTATTATTTCAATGCGTTTCCTTCAAGGGAATGGCTCTCCATTTCGGGACATATCTAAAACCAGAGTAAGTTGGATAAAGTATAAAAAGTATTTAAGTTCCCACTGCACGGAAAATGTAGTGTTGAGAACTACCGAGGATATTGATGGGTCGATTGGCAAGTTTACTGAGGACATACGAAGAGCTGTACATCACGCCTCCACATACGACGTTGAGTGCAGAAGTGGAGCAAATAGAACTTATTTCGCTGAACTCGATCATCTCCTGTCAGAAAAAAGAAGAGTTAGAAGAGAGTGGCAAATTCACAGGTCTCCTGAACTGAAAGCTAGGCTACGGGTATGCAGAGATATACTAAGAAATTTCTTAGAAACCCAAAGAATGGCTTCACTTAAATCTTACTTGGAGGGTCTTGATAGTACCCCACAATCTGACTATTCGTTATGGAAGGCGGCACGAGGTTTAAAAAGACCAGTTAGAGGAAAGCCTCCTCTGCGAAATCCGACTGGTGACTGGGCTAGAAATGATTCCGAGAAAGGGATTTTATTTGTTAACCATTTGAGAAATGTGTTTACTATAAACAACTCAAATAATGCATCTGATTTGCCTCCACTCGTTATTAGACCTCCTGTACCTCTAAGACTTAGCTTTAATGATGTTCAAAGCGCTATTGGTACTCTGAATCTTAAAAAAGCTCCAGGTATGGATAAAATCAGCAACAAAATGCTTGTGGAGTTACCTCGTGTAGCTAAAAGAATTATCCTATATATTTTTAATGCTATTTTACGCCTAGAATACTATCCTGCAGATTGGAAGGTATCTATGATTACCATGATTCCTAAGCCAGGGAAGGACCCCACTAAAGTAGAGTCATATAGGCCAATTAGTCTACTGCCGACAATTTCAAAACTGTTTGAAAAATTGTTATTGGCTAAGTTGATTCCAATTCTGAACGACACTCAATGTATCCCAAATCACCAATTCGGGTTCAGAGCTAAACACAGTACCATCGAACAAACACACAGATTGGTAAATGTGATAAGACAGTCGTTTGAAGAGAAAAAATACTGCTCCGCCCTTTTCATTGATGTGTCGCAAGCGTTCGACAAAGTCTGGCATGAAGGTTTAATGCATAAAATTAAATTAACTCTGCCTGCTAACACCCACAAACTTATGAAAAGTTATTTATATGGTCGCAAATTTACAATCAAAGAAGGCGATTTTTAAGCCCCGCTCAGCCAATTGAAGCAGGAGTACCCCAGGGTAGCATACTGGGTCCAACTTTATATTTGATTTATGCATCCGATATGCCGTTAGACCCCATAATACATACTTCAACTTTTGCAGACGATACAGCCTTTATTAGCGTTCATAAGGACCATCAAATAGCATCACAGAACTTGCAGAAATATGTTTATAAACTAGAGAATTGGCTTGAGCTTTGGAAAATCAGGGTTAACGAACAGAAATGTACTCATATAACTTTCACATTGCGAAAAGATACATGCTCGTTCATCAGAATAAATAATCAAATTATCCCGCAACACAATGAAGTCAAATACCTCGGAATCCACCTCGATCGTCGTTTAACTTGGAAGTCTCATATCGACGCAAAACTTACCCAGATGAGATTAAAAGCAGTGCAAATTAATTGGCTAATCGGCAGAAATTCTACATTAAAGTTGGATTGCAAACTTTTGTTGTACAATGCAATTCTAAAGCCAATCTGGTGTTATGGAATTCAATTATGGGGTACTGCCTCAGCATCCAACATTGAAAAAATTCAAAGGGGTCAAAATAAGATTCTACGTACAATTACTGCGCTCCATGGTACGTTAAAAATTCTCGAATCCACAAAGATCTAGGCATTCCTTTGGTGAAAGTCGAATTTACAAAACACGCCTCAAAATATGTCAGCAAACTTGAACACCATCCAAACCCACTTGCACGAGACATCCTTAACTTTAGTGGCCATGTTCGGTTGAGAAGGAGGGATACCCTTGCTTTAACTTAAGCGCAAAACAGATGACTGGATCAGTGGATATAAATTTTTTGTAGTATCATAATATTTTGTCTAGCACTGGCTGGACTTATTATTTTATTTTAGTATTAAGATTCGAAAACTTATTGTCATTTCATTTCTGAAGATCCAATAAATAAATTAAATGTATTAAAAAAAAAAAAAAAAAAAATTTTTTGATTGAAAAAATTCAAATTTGTACATTTCGAAATGCAATATATCGTCGTTAGAGTGATTGTGTGTCAGACGGACAAACACATTTTTTTTGCAAGTTATGCAATGTTAAATTCGACCCTAAACGTAGTAGCAGGGTTAATGTTGTAGCTTTTATTCTTTGGAATAGGTAAAATTCGCCATAGTTTTCACTGTAAGGGAAATTTAGATGTAGTGAAGATCGAGTTTATGAGGTGAAGTAATAAAGAAGAAATTAGGGGGAAAATTTTTTTTATGAATTTAATTGGTATTTTATCATAACCAACAGCATTTAATTTGATTGAATTAATAGCGAGACTAAGTTCGTATTCTGTTATTGATGAAAAAGAAAATGAATTGGAGTTATCTGTGAGTTCATTAAAATTTAAGTTGCTCTGATTATTAGAAGTCTGGTTGTCTAAAAACCTTGTGGCAATGTCTTCAATCTCAGATTCATCATATTCAGGTAAATTACGCCCAGTACAACCTAATTTACGTAGCCTACACCATATTTTACTACCATCCGCTCTACTAAACATCTTTTTTCCGTAGTCCCTTCGAGCTTTTCTGATTACCGACTTTGTCTTATTTCTTAGCTTACTGTAGTTTTTCCAATTCTCGGCAGATTGTTCTCTTAAGTAATTACGATAGGCAGAGTCTCTTAAGTTTCTGGCCTGGATAATCTCTCTGGAATTGATCCATTCATTATCGCTAGTTTCAGATTTAACTCTAACAAATGGTATTAAATCATGAAGAGTATTAATTAAATTGTCCAATGTTGAAAGTTGTTGACAAGTGTCATTGGTAGACAAAATGGGGGTAACATCAAGTGTCTGGAAACATTGAGCAATTTCATCAAAATTCATACGATTGTAGTCCTTAAATTCAAGCAAATTATCTCGTAATCTGGCGGAAAATCGGATAGAAATAAAAATGAAGCTGTGATGCGAAAAAGGGGAATTGAATCTGGTTATGAAATTCAGTTAATAGTGGTCGACTTACCAGAAAGTAGTCGATTAAGGAGGTAGAATTATTTTGAATGCTTAAATGTGTGGGTATACAATTGTGTACATAACTGAGAGCACATCTCGAAATCATTGAGCGAAATCTGCTTGCTATTGAACTATTAAAAAGATTGCAGTTGAAATCTCCCATGACAATAATATTTTGAAATCTATCAAAGAGATCACTATGGAGTCTTTCAAACGTGTAAATATCACCATGATGAAGATAAACTACACCTATTAAAGCAGGAGATGCACCAAAAACTTCGATAAACAGTGATTCACAAATTCCATATTGTTCACCTCGGAAAACTACTTTGTAATGATATTTGTCAGATATGTACAAACAAACTCCACCTGCTCTAGAAACATCTGGACGATCATTCCTGACAAGTTTGTAGCCAGAAAGCATAACCGATTAAGATAATGTATTTGTCTTAAACCAAGATTCAGAAACACCAATAATATCTAGAGGAGAATTTGCAAATACGTTTTTGAATTCTTCTAATTTAGTATTTGAGTTTGATGGATTTAAGCTTTGAGCATTGATATGACCAATGTTTAGACTTATGGAATATAAAGAAAGGCAATCTTTTAATTCAGTAATATTACTGGCTATAGATCCGAGGTTAGTGTTAGTGGACATCAAAGTTAAGGTAATATTTATACATTGGGGGGAGCCAGTTCGGTACAGCCGAATATAGCACTCTAGGTTTTTTAACTTTGGCGCCATTTTTATACTCTTCACCATCGTGAGAAGGGTATATATAAGTTTGTCATTCCGTGTGTAATTTCCACAAAAAAATTTTCCGACCCTATAAAGTATATATATTCTGGATCCTTATAGATAGCGAAGTCGATTAAGCCATGTCCGTCCGTCTGTCTGTCTGTTGAAATCAGTTTTTTGAAGTCCCCAGATATACTCGGGATCCAAACCTTCAATAATTCTGTCAGAAGTGCTTTCGAGAAGTTTGCTATTTGAAATCAGCAAAATCTGTTTAGGTCAACCAGAGTTATGAACCAATATGTGAGACCACCTCCATAAAAATTTGATATTTTTCGTCCATTTTATTGCAATATTTTTAAACATATTGTAGATAATACGATGAAATTTTGTATACGTTGTTTTTATGATAAAAGAGGAAAGTGTGCGGAAAATAGTAAGAATCGGTACATGATTTCTTATAGCCCCCATACAAATATATATATTGCCGAAATATGGCTTAATGATAAATAAATTCCTATAACATTGGAATATCTAGACAAAATTCAGCTAAAATAAGTCTTATACAAAAAGAAATTGTAAAACGAAATTTTTTTTTAGTTCGGTCCATGTTTGACCATAGACCCCATATAAAGTCCACTTCCAAAATTCACTTAAATACGTATAAAACAGATATAAATAATGTTAAACGGCTAAAATTTTACATAAATACTCTTTATAGGCAAATAAATTGTTGTACTAAATTTTATGGTAGTCGGCCCAGAACTGGTCATAGCTCCCATACAAGGACCACATCTGAAAAATACATTTTTCCCCATATATATTGTATAAATATCGGTGCCGACTCAAAACTTTGCACAGATCATATTAATATATACAAAAATCATCCCTCAAAATATTGTGAATTTCGGTCTATTTTTAACCGTATGCCCCATATAAAGCCTTCTTCCGAAAATCACTTTAATACTCATAAATCGCTTATAAATAAGGGTACCAATCCAAAATCTAACTGCTGGATTTTGAGAATATCGGTCCATATTTGACTATATCCCCCACATAAGGTCCACTCTCGAAATCCACGTTAATACTAATATATATCGTATATATAGCGTTATTATGTTGAAATTCGACGTGAAGTATCCCCATATGCATGAAAATAACTGTTCCAAAATTTAGGAAGATCGGCCCATAATTTGTCATAGCTGCCATATAAGAACCATTTCCAAAAAACAAATAAATTCGGGTCAAAAAATATTTTTTTCGGATTTAACCCATATTCGGTCCACATTTTATAATCATGATATATATCGTTGGAAAGGTATTTTTAATACCTTTTATTTAGTGTATTACAAATTATCAAGCACCCAGTAGTTGCCGAGATATGGACCTATATATTTTCAACTTTACGGGCCCGCCCCCTCGAAAATAGGCGTGACCGCCAACAAATTTTTTTCCCTGGTATCTCCTCTAAAAGCCCTATTTAATTTTGTGTTTTTTTTTTTTTTTTTGAGCAA
Source organism: Bellardia pandia (assembly GCA_916048285.2). Taxonomy (NCBI): domain Eukaryota; kingdom Metazoa; phylum Arthropoda; class Insecta; order Diptera; family Calliphoridae; genus Bellardia; species Bellardia pandia. The sequence continues at coordinate 71,502,174 of OU696533.1, forward strand.
AATCACTAAAACCGAATTGTACCCCTTTTTTATACTCTGTTAAGTTACACTCAAGATTATTACGAACATCAGACAGACTCTGTAAATTATGATAAGAATTGGTAAGTAAATCAATTAAAATGGTAAAAATTAGACAACATTTCAAAATATTTAACATAAATTATGTTGGTCGTAAAATTGTCTTTCAAACAATATATCAAATACTAATAGATAAAATTTGCACTAAGACTGAATAGAAAACACAGAATTAGGATATTCTAGTCTAGTGTAGTTTCTGTATTTCTTAATACGCTTAGGTAAAGGGTATTTAAGATTCGGCACAGCCGAATATAGCACTCTTACTTGTTTTAAATTAGATTGTTTAGAAACATATTCTTATGTATATATTTCATTAAAGCTAATTTAGTTCTGAGTTAAACGAGCTTGCAATAAATAAAATCGAGTAAAAAATAAAAAAGTTATTAAGGTTTTTCAAAAGTTAAAAATTTTGCTTTTACAAATATTGATCAAGATATTACATTTTCTTTTTTTTTTAGTCTTATAATGATATGATTATATAAATATTTTAAAATAACAGTATTCAAATTATTTTATTTAGAAATTTAGAATATTTGATTAAAAGTGCTTGCTAGACCTCTTTCGTTTGTATGTACATCAAATCGTCTGCTTCTCGCTTAAGTGGCCAGCAGTGCCTTCTTTCTGAAACCATTTAAAAATTGAAAATCAGATTAAAATCAACTGAGTTACGTGTTCAGAAGTACTCGAACCTACCCGAAAACAGTTTTTTGGAATAACACCGAAATTTGAGGGTGTTTCCGAACTTTTAAAAATTGATTTATGATCTACTCAATAAGGCCTACAACTTACACTAGGTCACTTTCCAAGTATCTTTTCACTGTAGGACCGTGTAATTTTATTTGAGTATAAACAAAATGAGTAAACTTTTAAACTCATTTTAAGCTTTTTATTCATCAATTATCATTTCTTTTACTACATCATCTGGTTCCAAAATATGTTAACGTGGTTGACGTCTTATACTACTTATATAGGGATCAGATGATGCAAGCAAACGATGCAAAAAATCAGTATTTGTTGCAGTTCTACTACATTTTCTGGAAAACATTAATGACAATTATGTCATTTCCATGTATCAATACATTATGGACAGTAGCTGGCATGAAGCACCAATTGTATTTACGAACGAATGGCTCAGCAGTATCCCACGAAAATTTCTTAAACTTCCCCGTATCAATTTTTTGCCCACATGTAATTACATATTTGGAGAATAATTCGGAAGCGATCTATTACTTCTTCACTAATACCTGTTATATCTGCTACGAGAGCAGGATTAGAAAAGAAACGCCTTGAAGTATTTCCGTGCCAGTTCCTTGTTGTTCAGTATCCACTCGCAAGTTCATGCGTTCTTTAAATGCTTGTTGAATGCGCTGTTTGTTTTCTTGTTTTAATATCTTATTTCTTGATTCAATTGCAGACCACTTTTGAAAAGGCATATTATAAGATATATGGAGTATGCACTCCATAAATTATATTCGAGCGTGTAATGATGAAATGCCTAATTTAAAAGCTTCACTATCAATGGTTTTTGTTGATATTATATCCAAATGGTTCATTTCAGAGGGCTTTGCTTTGTAACTATCTGAGCCGTTTTGCTATAAAATTGTGTATTACATTGAATTGTTTGCCGCATACTATAACAGTCGTATTTCCTAAAGCAATAATTTCGGACTTTATTTTCTCAACAACTGTTAAGACTTTTTCTTTAGTCTCCTTAGCGAATTCGAAAGAAATTGGACGACAATATCTTGTTGATGATGGACTACTGTTACTGTTTTCAGAGGTTGCTCGTAAACTTAAGGGCACCATCGATACTAATAACAGGTTCTTGTCAGTAACAGCAGGTGCTAAACTTTGATTGTACTCTAAATGTCCAGAAAAGCCATCGCAACCCCACTTTGACATAAGAGTGCAATTCAAATTGATGATATTATTAATATTTTCGTGTCAAAAACTTTAAAATAAACGCTTAGTGGTGTGATCCATTAAACTTTGTAAATTTACTGAAGCTTCTTTTTCTGATATTTTAACTTCACTGAGATAACACTTTTTCTTCTCATCTATAGGTACTACATACGGATGTAAAATATTGTATCCCTCTTTACGCAAAACATATATTATTTTTTATAGGTGAGGATTTAGTGCGGCTGAATTTTCGGTGAAAAAATCGTAATAGGTGAAAAAGTGTAATAGGTTGAAATAAAACAAAAAAGTGAAAAAATAACTCGTAATAGGTAAAAATATAAAAAAAACATTAAAAATCGCATAAAAACTGTATGAGTGTTCCTCTCAGATGTAATTCTGAGAAAGAGCTTAGCTCGACTAGAAAAACTAGATGGGTCTCTGAGGAAGAATCCATAAAAAAATCTGTGGAGAATCTTCTCACTGCAAGAGCCGTGGAACGGCGTCGTTCCTGTTCGCCCAATATAGTAATTTCAATAGATAAAGGAACATCAACACCTTCTACATCAAATAGTGCAATCAAACCTAGAAAACAAGTAGGTATGGATAAGTACATCACCGTTCTCAAGCGACAGAGGAGCCCGAAGTCTGCTCAAGTGTCATCAAATGCAAAAGCTCCTAAGACTGTGAGTAATGATCAAAATAGGTTTGCTCTCCTCCAGACGGATGAGCCAGAACTTCCGAAGAAGACGTTTAAGCCCCCACCAATTTATCTGAGAGAGCCGACTTCCAGTAAATTGGTACAAGGAATTGTTGCTAAAATAGGTGAAAACATGTTTAGCGTAACCTCAATGAAACATGGAAATATCTGCGAGACAAAGATACAAGTGAATAGGGAAGATGATTTTCGAAAATTGTCCAACCAGCTGGAAAGGGAGACTAGGGATTTCTATACCTACCAGCGCAAAAGGACTCCAAGTCGTTTTAAAGGGTATAGACCCATGTGTTGATCCTGCGGAGATAAAGACCGGTTTAATGGACAAAGGGTTCAAAATCAAGAGCGTAGTGAATATTAGAAACCGTGAAAAGATCCCTCAGCCCATGTTCAGGGTAGAATTGGAACCTGAAGATGTTGTCTTAAAGAAAAACGAGTCCCATCCCATCTACAATCTGATTTACCTTCTGCATCGTAGAATCACCGTGCAAGAACCACATAAGCGTCAGGGACCCGTCCAGTGTCTCAACTGTTAAGAATTTGGTCACACCAAGGCGTATTGTAAATTGCCGACAGTTTGTGTTGCGTGTGGGGAGCTACATGCAACTGCTCAATGCGATAAGTCGAAAACTGACTCAAAAACCAAAAAATGCAGTAACTGCGGAGGTAATCATACCGTAAATTATAGAGGTTGTCCAATTCACACTCATTTGAAAGGCATAAGAACCAACAAGACGTCAGTATTGCCTAATCATCCTCAACAGCCAAATTTTGCATCGAGTGACAATTTCCCTCAATTGTTACGGTCCACTAGTCATGTAAACGCGCCTAGTTCTAGACAAGTTTCTTACGCAAATGTGGTTAAATCTCAAACCCCAATATTCAGAGCCGCATACCAACAATCTAGAGACAACATTGCAGACACTTGTCCAAACTATGAACACTTTTACGACCACCATGACATCCATGATGCAGGAAATGCTGAAAATGCAATCCACTATCTTGCAAGCCATGTTAAAGAAATGATTTATTTAAAAATTTGTTTCTGGAACACGAACGGCCTCCGCCAACATAAAAATGAACTGGAATACTTCCTGATGGATAAGCAGATTGATCTTGTGATGATTGCTGAAACTCACTTGACGTCGACAGGGTACTTCAAAATTAATGGCTACGTGTTCTACGATACTACAGACCCCCGCGGAAGAGCATGTGGAGGTTCGGCAATTCTTATAAAGAACAGAATAAAGCATTATCTAATGAATAACATAAGTGAGGATTACCTCCAAGCAACAAACATTTGCATTGAATTCTGTCAATACAAATTTGTTTTATCATCGATTTATTCTCCGCCTCGATTTTCAATAAAAGAACACCAATACCATAACTTCTTTAAATCCCTTGGAGCTAGATTTTTAGTTGCTGGCGACTTTAACGCCAAACACACATTTTGGAGTTCACGTCTGGTAACCCCAAAGGGTCGTGAACTCTTCAACACCATTGCAAAAATGGGATTAGATGTACTCTCAAGCGGTCATCCCACCTACTGGCCGACGGACCGACGGAAGATTCCCGATGTTATTGACTTTGGAGTAGTGAAAAATATCCCTGTATAATGGATGCAAGTGGATCCTTCACTGGACTTGTCCTCAGATCACTCTCCTACTATCATTTCAATGCATTTCCCTCAAGTGTGTGGTTCTCCAATTATGAACATGACTAAGACCCGAGTAAGTTGGATAAAATACAAAAAGTATTTAAGTTCTCATTGCACGGAAAATGTTGTGTTGAGAACTACCGTCGATATTGATGAGTCGATTGGCAACTTTACCGAGGACCTTCGACGAGCTGTGCATCACGCTTCCACTTATCACGTTGAATGTAGAAATATGACAAACAGAACTTATTTCTCTAAACTCGAACATCTCCTATCAGAGAAAAGAAGAATGAGAAGAGAGTGGCAAATTCACAGGTCTCCTGAACTGAAAGCTAGGCTACGGGAATGAAGAGATATACTAAGACATTTCTTAGAAACCCAAAGAACGGCCTCACTTAGATCTTACTTGGAAGGTCTTGATAGTACCCCACAATTTGACTACTCGTTATGGAGGGCGGCAAGAGGTTAAAAAAGACCAGTGAGAGGAAAACCTCCTTTGCGAAATCCGACTGGTGACTGGGCTAGAAATGATTCCGAGAAAGGGACATTATTTGTTAACCATTTAAGAAATGTGTTTACTATAAACAACTCATATAATAACGAATCTGATTTGCCACCACTTGTTATAAGACCTCCTGTACCTCTAAGACTAAACTTTCGTGATGTCCAAAACGCTATTGGTACTCTGAACCTTAGAAAGGCTCCAGGTATGGATAAAATCAGCAATAAAATGCTTGTGGAGTTACCTCGTGTAGCAAGAAGAATTATCCTCTTTATCTACAACGCTATTTTACGCCTAGCAGATTGGAAGGTGTCTATGATCACTATGATTCCTAAGTCAGGGAAGGACCACACCAAAGTGGAGTCATATAGGCCAATTAGCCTACTGCCGACAATTTCTAAACTGTTCGAAAAATTGTTAATGACTAAGTTGACTCCAATTCTGAATGACACTGAATGTATTCCTAATCATAAATTCGGGTTCAGAGCTAAACACTGCACCATCGAACAAACACACAGATTGGTAAATGTGATAAGAGGGTCGTTTGAAGACAAAAAATACTGCTCCGCCCTTTTCATTGATGACGGTTTAATGCACAAAATTAAATTAACTCTGCCTGCTAACACCCATAAACTCATGGAAAGTTATTTATACGGTCGCAAATTTAAAATCAAAGAAGGCAATTTTTTAAGTACCGCTCAGCCAATTGAATCAGGTGTGCCACAGGGTAGCATACTGGGTCCTACTTTATATTTGATTTATGTCTCCGACATGCCGACAGACCCCAAAATCCACACGTCAACTTTTGCAGACGATACAGCCTTTATCAGCGTCCATAAGGACCACCAAGTTGCATCACAGAATTTGCAGAATTATGTTTATAAGCTAAAGAATTGGCTAGAGCTTTGGAAAATCAGGATAAATGAACAAAAATGTATTCATATCACTTTCACATTGCGAAAAGATACCTGCTCGTTCATCAGAATAAATAATCAAATTATCCCGCAACACAATGAAGTCAAATACCTCGGAATCCACCTCGATCGTCGTTTAACTTGGAAGTCTCATATTGAAGCGAAACTTACACAAATGAGATTAAAAGCAGTGCAACTTAATTGGCTAATCGGCAGAAACTCTACATTGAAATTGGATTGCAAACTTTTGTTGTACAATGCAATACTAAAGCCAATCTGGTGCTATGGAATTCAATTATGGGGTACGGCCTCAGCATCAAACATTGAAAAAATTCAAAGGGGTCAAAATAAAATTCTACGGATAATTACTGCAGCTCCATGGTATGTTAAAAATTCTCGAATCCACAAAGATCTAGGCGTGCCATTAGTAAAAGTCGAATTTACAAAATATGCGTCAAAGTATGTCAGCAAACTTGAACACCATCCAACCCACTTGCACGAGACATCCTTAACTTTAGTGGCCACAATCGGTTGAGAAGGAGGGATACCCTTGCTTTAACTCAAGCGCAAAACAGATGACTGGATCAGTTGATGTGAAATTTTTTAGTATCATAAAAATTTTTGTCTAGCACTGGCTGGGCTTATTATTTTCTTTTTAGTATTAAGATTTGAATACTTATTGCCATTTCATATATGAAGATTCAATAAATAATTAAAGGCAATAAAAAAAATATTTTATAGTTTCGTACTGATACTTTGTTAACTCTGCATCCAGTAACAATGCCAGCGCAGTTGAGGGAGGAATATATGCTTGCGATTTAAAATTTGAGCCTGCTAATGCACTTGCCATTTCTAAATGTTGTTTGCTATACTGGGCCGAATTCCTTAGCTGGCCTTCCCATTTTTGTTTAACAACTAGGTTGCTCATCAGCAAGTGATATTTCAAATAAGTACATATGTATATCTAAAAATTTTCAATTATATTCAAAGTACACATTAATTATTTTGTTTTGAAACCTACTTCTTAGCCAAGCATAATTTTTCATAAAAAAATATGATTTGTTTCTGTGACATTCGGCCCAACGTTTTAAAAAGTGACTAAGAAATCGCTTTTGAACTGATTTTTTCACAATTTGAATTTCATTAATAGTAAGCACCATGTTTTTAGTTTTTATGAAATCACATTATGTATTATTGGCAATTTATAAGTTCCTTGCACAATTCACTATATGAAACACAAAATGAATTCATTTTAAAAATTAGTTACGTTTAATAGACTTTTTTTTGCAAATATGTATTGTTATTTCAAATAATGGTTTAATTAATCATATGGTTTTGTTATTCTTTTTTTGTTATGCACTTTTTCGATATTGCTATCAATCAATTATTAAAAAGTAAAAGCCTAAACGTATACAAAACTTTTATTTTAAATATGCATTGCAATTTATTGTAAATATTCATAAGAAATACGTGAGTTTTATCACAAAATTTATAAGTTTGTTCAGCGATCGCAAAAAGTCGCAGATTTTTTTTACATAAAATGAAAGAAAATATTCCAAACTTTCATCTAGAAGTAGTACTAACACGGAGGTAGACCGAGCTAACTTATTTTTTTCTAATGAAAACTGCAAATGCTAAATTTTTTGGAGTCATTTTGATTTGTTCATATCTCTTGAACTATATTTAAATAAAAATGCTCTAAAACTATTGGTAGTTGAACCATATTTATTGTATAAACAACTGAAATGTAGTAAAATTTGCATCAGTTTTCGTTGTATAATATTTAGATAACTTTACCACACTCTTTTTTATACAAAATTTTATTTTTTTTTCGAAAAAAAATCATGGTTTTCTACTAATGAAACATTTCTCTACAGAATTGCATCATTAGATTTCTAAAAAATAATTGTAAAAAAATAGCCTTTTTGCTAAAAAAAAAAATACCACTGTGCGCCATTAGACTATTTCCTGTGGGGTCTATGGTCTATGCCAACAAGCCAGCGACGATTGATAAACTTCGTACGAATATCGAACGTAAAATTGCAGCAGTATCGGCCGATTTATGCTTGAACCGTTGGGTTCAGCGTCTGGACTTCTGCAAGCTTGCCCGTAGTGGCCATGCAAAAAAAAAAAAAAAAAATCGAGTTCCATACATTATAGCATCGAACTTACTTTCACAGGAATAAAGAATTTCATTGATATCCAAAACCGTTTTTGTTTATTTAAAAAAACTTTTGTAGCGCTCTTATTGAAAACCCCGATATCATAAGCATCAATTTGCTCAATCTCATCTTGTACAAATTCACAGTTACTGGAAATACTTGATTGAACAATTTTAGCAACCATAACTTTTGCCTAAATATTATTTAACTCGGCTACGGAAGGGTTGCTATTGTTGCCTCCCTTTTGCCACAATACAGAAAATGTATTTTCTAACTTGTCCTGATTAAGAGATTTTGTCATGACATAATATAAATCGCCCCTTCTTTTAAAATGTCATTAACCAGTAAATGGTCTTCTGGTCAACGAATTCCACGTTATCTAAATATTCCATAAAGTTTTGTATACATTTGTGATGTTCATTGTTAAGTTGAACTGCAGACCTGTAACAGTTATCGCCATAAATGGAACCACTATTAAGACAATCGAAAATCATATAAATTTTTTCCACAAACTGAACTGTTGAAAGGGCCACTTCCGCGGAACAGCTCTTAAATTGTGTAGTTTGCATATTGTTTTAATAGCAGCGGCGACAGTTCTGCTAAAAATTTATGTTGCGAATTTCACACGCATTTTTATACCCTACACCACCATAGTGAGGAGGGTATATTGGATTTGTGCTGATGTTTGTATCGCTCAGAAATATTGGTCCAACACCCAACTTAAAGTATATATAAAATCGACTCAGAAAATGATTCTGAGTCGATTTAATTTAACAGGTCGCAGTTTTGAAGATATTTCGATAAAATTTGGTACGTGATATTTTTTCGGCCCAAGGACGGATGTGATTGAAACTTGTGGAAATCGGTCCATTATTTCACCTGGCCCCCATACAAATGTCTTCCCGAAATTGGGGTTTACTGATCATATACACATGTTTGAATTATGCAAGTATCCAATCAAATTTCATCACAAATGAGTGGTAAATAAAGCCAAATCACATCTACGACTTTTGTGCAGATCGGTCCATAATTACTCGTAGCTGCCATATAAAGCCCACTTCCGAAAATCACTTATAAGAGAACAACTCTCTCAAAAATGTTGGTATCCAAATAATATTTAACGCAAATATATTTCATATACATATATACAAATAATACGGTCCAATTTTATTATGATCGGCCCATAATTAGTCGTGGCTCCCATATAAGACCTCTCCGTAATTCACTTTTTGCTCCATAAATCGTTTAAAAGTATTTATATCGAGATAAAGTTTAACACATATAATACTTATATTCAAAGACATCATGACACTAAATTCTTTGATGATCGGTCAACAATAGGTTATATCTCCCATATAACGCCCATTTCAGAAAAACTGGTGTTTTAAGGTCACATTTCAGCCACCCATTTCTCAAAGAACAAAAAAAACGTTTTGGCCATTTAGAAAAAAAATGGAGTTGGCACAGATACTGTTAGTTGTGGCTTGATCACTTACAAAAGCACAAATGTTTATACCAATGCTTTTCAAAATGATAATATTTTCTTTTACAATATTAGTTATAGTATCCGAAGATAAACCATTTTGGGAAATAAAATAGTTTAAAATTATTAGAAAACAATGATTTTACCATAAAAACACAAACATAGCAATGCGATTAGTTCTTACAAATCACCAATTAAATCTAAACTCTGATTCTACCTTAACTCTTTTCTTATGCTCATTTCGTCCACAACCAAAACCATATGCTTAGAATCTCCTTCATCCAACTGTGCGCATTTTTGCTTTATGAGAAATTTTATTGGCGCCCACCGATTCAGGGTGGATATATGCGGCAAGTTAAAATTTAATTTTATAATTGTATGTGGATTGAGACTTGTAATATATATTTTGAGCTAAATTCTTTGCGTCTTCGGAATATTTCTTTGGTCGAGAAGTAACCAAAAGCTTACAAAATGTTTTACTTTCCATGCTAATATTTTGGAGAGCATCAATATATTCTTTAACAGAATTTCCTAACCTTTTTATGACAGTTCTGGTTTTCTTTCTGGAATTTAAAACTTTCTTGTATTTTCTTAAAAGAGCGTTATATATTTTCCTATATAGATTTGACAGTTTTGCTTGTTTTTCGCAATTTGAACAAAAGGGGTCGACGACATTTTCAGTGAGCGTTTGTTGGTAAATTCTGATTGGAATGGCTTCCGCCTTTAATTTTTTCATCCCAATGAATAAGCTTTCAAAATGACGGTCGCATATATAAAGATTTTTTGTGTAGTCTTTTTCAGGAATATGACATTTTTCCCGCCAAATTTTGTCTGCAGAAGGGAACTTAAAAAATCGTAAACCATTAAAATGCCTTTTAAATCTTTTATATATCTTTACGCAGCATTTCCTGCCCGATATTAAATTGTTTTTTTCTTACTTTCATTCATCATGTATCGCAAAGATAATTACACACTTACATAAAATATTCGTCTTGTTCTGTCAAAAGTATACTTGACAATAATTAAAAATATTGTAGGTAAATCATAACAAATTTTTTAAAATAACAGTAGAGTTTTTTGTAAAGAACTTCAAACAAGTTTGCTTGTGTTTTTTTGCTTCTGTTTTTCTCTACCTTCCCTTCAGTTCCATAACCTTAATTTGATGAAACCAACTTTAAACAAGTTCGATGACCACCGATCCAACACGTTGGTTTCTGTTTCTTTCCTTTTCATCCCGGCACCAATAAAGATTTTAAAATTTCTTTTCATGCTTAGTTTGCGTCTTTTGTGTATATTCTTTGCTATAACTCAACCTGGGGGCTAATTCCGGCAGTCGCATACGATCGAATATTCTTTGCATTCATCACTACTCGTGCTTCTTGGGCTAAACCATCTCATTAACCACTCGCTTCGTTATCTTACAAATGGAGCTTTGACATATTCCGATTAAAAAGTCATTTCCAACTGAATGTTGGAAGCCTCCAGACGCCAGAAGAGATAAAGTTGCACCTAATTGAATTTTCGGAGGAACTTTTGTAGAAAGGTGCCCTTCGAACTCCAATTCGCTAAAAACATATTTAAAAGCTTCTTTTGTCAAACGAAAATGTTTTTTAAATCTGTAAAAGATTATAAAATCAAACATTTTAAAACATATACATACATATGTACAAATGTATATATTTCGATCACGACTGTCAGAATTAGCCCCCTGACCTATCATATGGCCATTTGTTATTGAAATCTTAAACACATACCGATTATTAGAAAATTAATTATTGGTTAGATAAATCGACTTTAAAAATCGAACATTAGCTTTTAACTGTAACGGAAATAGTTTTTGCTGTATTGTTGAGATTTTGAACAATTTATATTATATGTTTTTTGGAAAAGGAAAATGTATAATACATAGGTGTACCTTACATTATTATATATTTTATTCGGCACATTAGGACTTATATATTACAATATTCTTATCGTAAGTGTCACATCGTAGATATACCATGAATTCCTTACAGGAAACCGGACTTTATACTGCTTGCCGAACTTAAGTGGAATGCTATTAAATGTAGTATTTTTGATTTATTATCTAATTAATGTTTCTCCATTAATATTTGATATACATTATTAAATAATATGTATTTTAATTTCTTCTTATATTTTTTATTTTGTTTATAAAATCACAGTTAGATTGATAGATATTTAATAAATTTGAAATAATTGTCTATGACCAATTTATTATTTACACTCACACACATATAATAAATATTATATAAAATAAAAATAATAACAACAAAACTTTAACAATGATAAAATGTATAAATAACAAATTTTTAACAAACAATTTGAATTTAATTAAGTTCAATTTCAATTTAAGGCTTTAAGTGAAGAGTTCTTACAATAGTATTGAATTTATTTAAGTCGATAGTTCAGCAATGAAACAAGAACTAACTTTATTATATTTAAACTATGTATCATCTACACATTTTTTAAAGTTGTCTTTGCAACAATATTTACATACTTAAATTTTAAATTCTCTTTTAACTTAACAACCATACAAAGTTCATCCTAGATAATGATTAATATAAGTAAATACAGTATTATTACGTATATATTATTTGTATGTTGTGTGTATTAAATCTAACCATTATCCAGAAAGTTACACAAAAGAAATTGTCCTACCTAATGATAGACAATTAATGAAAATTGTATAATTGAAAGTAATACAGTATAAAAACAACAAAAATTGCAGCGAAATATCAGTAATCGAGTCGTTTCTTTAGACGGAAGAATTCCACATTATCCAAACTGCCTGCATTGTCCATATTTAAGTGGCGTAAAGTGGATAGATCCGCTAAACGATCTTCAATGTCACTATACATACGGCGACAGCGATAAATGGAGAGAGTCTATGTGAAAGAAAGAGAGTAATTTACAAGAGTGTAGTTAAATTGGGGCTATTAACTTACCTGCAAACATTTACAATTGACTAGAATCGCATCTAAACTGTGATCGGTCAATTGAGTGCACCCGCTAATGTGCAATGCACGTAGACGACTCAATTTGGCAGTTACTAACTGTATGGTTTTGTCATTTATATTATAGCAATCGGATAAATCGATTTCTTCAATGGACGGACAATTTAGCACCAAAGTTTCCATGCCCAATAAAGTGATTTGCTGGCAGTTGGACAAAAATAATCGCTGTAATTCAATAAATTTGAGACCATATTTCAAAGAGACATCGGTGATTTTATTGCAGCCTTTGAGATTGAGAGAACGTAAGCCTTTCAGCTGTTGTATACTAAAGCCATCAATCATTAGATCATCGATCTGATTGAGTTCATACACAGCGAATAGAGCGCGCTTGCGGTTAGCGTCTCGTACTATATCTTCTTCGGCTTTGCTACGTAGAGAAATCTTCATGGTGTGGGGTGAGTTGGAAGACCTTATATTTTCTCGTTCATGCAGAGATGAGGGTGTGGTTGAATGAAAGTTTTCAATCAAACCGGTCGGTGGATTTGTAGAATTGTTCATTTCTAACTTGGAAATGTTAATACCTGTAAGGGCAGCGTCAGTGACACGGAAACAATCTTCCAATGAAAGTTCTCTAAGCCAGCGCAAATGCTCGATAATACATTGGACAGATGAGTCAGTAACACCATTAACGCAATGCCCCACATTCAAAATGCGTAATTCATGGCAGTTGCGTGCGATACATTTAATGCTCTCCTCACACACAATAAGATGAGACATGTAAAGATACTTTAGCACTAAATTGGTAGAACGTGCTATGCCTTGTGTGAGACCATCGGTTGTAATGCCATCACAGCGTGAAATATTTAAACTTTGCAATTGTTTCAAATTTCCTAATAAGATCGTACCACTATTTGTAATGCCACCACAACCAGCCACGTTTAGAGTTTTTAGGTTCGGAAGCATATTTACTATGGCTGTCATACAATCATCATTCACACATAAAGTATCAGCCAAGTCCAGTAAAACTAAGTTGGGTTGGGTGAGTAGAAACGATTTAACGCCACTTGTATTTAATTGGCGGCATCCTGTTAAACGTAAACTCTGTAGCGATAAACCCCCATCAATATTTTCTGTTGATGTTAAGGACTGCAATGCAGGCCCACTGATCATAGTGTGGCTGAGGTTTAATTCCTTTAAATAGTTTCTATGCAAATTTGCCACCCTAGCCAAAAACTTAAAAGTCAATATCGATTCACTAGGATGAGCAGCTAAGCTGTCGTTGGGATAAAATCGCCGATGTATCGCATTGTGATAGGCTATATGACAACCGGACATGTCAAGAGTTTCAATGCGCTTAATGAGCGATGTTAAGCGCAACAAAATGGCATCCGATAAATATTGATTGTGTTTTAAGGACAAATGTCGTATATTTGAAAATGTTCCAGCAATGTCACCACTGCCATCCAAAAAAGAGCCAGACATGAAGAGAGGAGAGCAACGTGTTACGGTTAGCGAATCCAAATGTGTTAGCTGTCTCATAAATGCATAGAACTGTTTATCACCCATATCGGCATTATCGAATATCATTTCGGTGGCTGTTTTACCAATGTGGGTCAAAAGCTCTTGTGCCTGACCAAAAGTTACCTCATCCAAACAAAACGATCTATATGGTCTTTCGCATTTAAGAAAAAACTTCGCCGGAGCTAAGCGATCTGAAAGACATACTTTGACAAAGTGGACTAAGATGCTGCGATTGAATTCACCAACGAATAATGCTTCACGCCAACGACTACATGTTGCTCCGGCCGCTTGAAGGTCCGAATGATTGAGAAAACGGAAGATGTGTAAAATAATCTGAAATTTTATGAGATGTTATAAAGGACAACTTTCTATTTTTATTTTAGATGGCAATCTATTCTACCATACAAAATATTTATTTTTAACAGTTCTGTCAAGAATTTTCTTCGTGTAAAAAATAAATAAATTTTAGTAGAAGCAAATCAAATGCTTTCAACTCCTGATTAGTAACAGCGTTATGCATAATAAAAAGTTGGCAACTGTTTATAAACTGCGGTCAACTAGCAGAACTAGGAAGAATTAAGGTTTTTGAATTTAAAATTTTTTTTTTTTAATTTTTGATAACATATAGTTCCTTTGGAAGAAATGTGAAAAAAATCTAAAACCCTCTAAAAAGGACATTTTTATCCTTTGATATAGCTCACCAAATATTGACCCAGGACAAAAAATTGAGAAACGTAGTCTTAAAATGAATCAAATTTTCATATTATGTAGTCGGGAACATCGATACCTTATTTTTTTCCATACAAACGGGGCCACTCTAATGTACATACTTATGTATCTTTGAACAACATATTTATTTATACACTCGAAAAAGTGCAAAGTATTAAATTTTATAAGCATTTCGCACAAAAGTTTATTAATTTTGGAAAATACAGTAAAGAGACTTGATTTTAACATGACAATTTTTTAATATTAAGAATTTATTATGCTTTTTCGAACGATAAAAAAACACTATTTCTCAAAAGTATTTTGATAAAATGAATAACAAGGAACAAAATAACAATTATTCCTTATGATAACAATAATGTTTAGGAACTACTCCTAAATTCTTTAGTGGAAGCTTAAAATTTGTAAATGCAATTGCGCTATTTAATTGTATAAACAAAAGTCCCAAATTATAGTGAACTATAGTATAAATACATACATTCATACATATTTATTATATTATATCGAAAAAATTTAAGATATGTACGCTTTAGTAAATTAAATACGTTTCGTCTGTTTCTACATTTTAATTATTAAATTTAATTATATTTTTTAGAATTTCATAGTTTTACTGCACTGTTTTTAACGCAAAGTGCAATTTATATCTAATTTTTTTTTTTCAAAATAACAAAAATAAAAACTACACACACATAGAATAAAAAATAATTATTAATCATAAAAACGTCATTATCACGTGAAAATATATGTATATAAAGAATTCCAATGGATTGAAAAGGTGTCAGGGAGAAGATAATAACGGTTGAAAAGTAAAAACTTCTGTGTTCTATGATCTGTATTTATTATAAAAAAAATAACACACAAGCACAAATACTAATGTTATGCATTTAAAGTACCACTTACCTCCATGGGCAGGTTGCCATAGTTGGGTGACCAATCATTGTAATCCATAATATTATTGATGACCGTTGTTTCCATTACAGGCAACTTTTCCGAAATGGTTTACTATCTTTTCCAGAGGTAATTAATAACTGCGGAAAATAAATCCTTTTCAACGGTTTTGATTATCGTTAACGCGTTCTTTTTTATCCTTTCTTCTAGCTAGATGCCAGTCAACAATATGCTATCTAGTGTTTTTATGGTGTTTATATATCAGCAAATAATAAATGTTTGTTTTTAATACTTTTGGCATTTCTTATTAATTCTCAACATGTTAATTTAATTTTTCTTAAGCTAATAAACTTTCTTTATCAACAATTACCTTTGTTGTTGTTACTTAATATTTTTCATACCAAACAAAAAATCTAATTGTTTTTCTGGTTATTCCTTTTTCAACAAATTCTTTTGTTGTCAAATGAGTTAGTGATGTTAAGAATCCGATATATTTTAATCGAACATCAGTGTTGGTAAGTGTTCAAAATTAAAATTTGCACTAATTTTTTATAACAAAAATAAAAATAAAACAAAAATATATAGATGGCAGCACCTGTTTAAAATTACAAACGAAATTAAAAAAATTCCCGTATTCTTTTTTTTAAGTTCGCATAAATAAATATACAACCACCATGTTTTATTTTCTAAGTAAGACCACAAAGTATACTTTGTTGTAAGACAGCAAGCAGCAGCAACAAAGCCAGAGAGAGAGAGACCAGCAAGCAAGTCAGCTGTTCCCAACCAAGCCGACGAAGAGGAGGAGACACAAGGCAGACGAAAGAAGACCCCACCCACCCACATGCAATAAAAACTAAAAAACAGCAACGACGGTAAAAAAAACGAATAAAATAGGTATAGAGGAGAAAAAAAGAAGTGAGTTAGTTGAAGGGAAACAAATTCCCCATCCATCGCCTCCCACCATCCTCCAGAGAATTTTTTTGCTCGTCTGGTGAATTTAAAAAAGTGGTGAAAAAATCGTGGTGAGTAAAAAATCGTAGTGAGTATAAAAAACGTGGTGAGTTTTTAGAAATTCAACACAAATACCGTTATTCGAACATTTTCAAGGTCATTGAAAATTTGTCACCTTCAAAGTAGGCAATGGGAATTTTTTTTACAGTTTTACGTGGTTGCTGAATTAACTAACAAATTTATAAGAAGAGCCTATTTCTGTGTGTAGTGGTGCTTGGATTGATTGGAAGAAACAGGTATAAAAATATTTTTGCCTTTGACTTCACAGAAGAAATTTTGCTCTTAATTTTACTCTCACAGTTTTTGTAAATTATAACGGACCTGCGCAATGCGTAATCTTTATTATTTGATTCATGGGCCCGGTTAGTTTATTTATAAACTAACCACAGAGTATAACAGAGGCGACAATTTTAGTGTTTCAAAATCGCTACAATCAGCTAAAAAGGCAGTTATATTAAAAAGAGAAAGAGTAGTAAATTTGTAATGTGAAAAAGCAAAGCACTATAACCTACAACAAGAATTTTGTGGACAAAACAAAATAAACAAAACAATTTGAATTAAAATTTTGTTTATATGTTTGTGATTTTAATAACTTACTAAATTGTATTTTAATAATTATTATACTTTGTGGTATGCATTGTGGAGTTTGTGCATTCGTTAGATGATATAAATGTATTTTTTATGGTTATATCAAACAATACAAAAATACTCTGTGCCAAAAATGAATTTTATTGCGTCAGAAAAATAGTAACATAAAGAAAACAAAAAGGCAGTTCTCAAAGAAAGAGACAAGTATAAAACTACATTTTATTTCCCCTTCTGTCACCTCTGTTATACTCTGTGACACTAATATTATACAGTGCACTCGGGAAAACGTCAACTAAGTAAAACTGCGGGTGTTGACGTATAACAAATTGTTGACGTTTACGAATGTACATATCGATAATGTGCTTTTAAACGTTTTTATTGATTATAAACTAAAATCAAACATAAACAATTTCAAAAAGGAAACAAAAAAGGCATTCAACCTGACTAGAACCATAGAAGACAACCAGAACCAAAAGAATACATTTTAAATGAGATCATATTTTCATCATATCATTAAAAAAAATCTGTTATTTTTTTCTGCTGTTTTTTTCTTTCCAACACTTGGAAGAAAGCCTTTTCTCTATTTATTTCATAAAATTTGGAGTAGGTAATGTAAAAAAGGGTTGACGTTTTCCCGAGTGCACTGTATATACACTGCCCGTCACAACTATAACCGCACCCCTATTAATGTTAATATTTCAGCTTGTAATAATGTAAGGAATTAATGTAAAAGGCTGATTCAGCCTTATTATGAGTGTCGTTTTCTTTTTACGACAACGATTCTTTCGTAATAGATTATAGATAAAATTAAATTTGTTTCTTTAATATATTACGAAACAGCCGTTGTCGTAAAAAGAAAACGACACTCAAATAAGGCTGAATATTTTAGTATAAGGGAAAATTGACGAAAACTTATATTATGTAATAAAAATAAATTCTTTATTCACTTTAGTTTCATAAATATAATTAATTTTAACACAAACAGCTCTTTCATAACTATAACAGCACTTAAACAAATTTGACAAAATTTTCTACTTAGATTATAAATTAAACTAAAAAATATATTTATTAATGAGTGGGCCTCCTTTATTATGAATAAGCTCAAAAATCCGATCTGGCATACTTTGGACAATCTTTGTCCTCATATCTTCACTAATTACTCGCCATTCATCAATGATTGATTCTTTTAGCTCGAAAACATCTTTGTATTTATTGTCTATTTTGGGCATAAACGCGGCGGACCAATATTCCCCAAATATTTTCTGTTGGTTTTTGATCCGGAGAACAGGCAGGCCAGTCAATAATTTCTATGTTTTTTTGATTTAAGCCATTCAATCGTCTGGCGACTCTTGTGCACTGACGCGTTGTCTTGCTGAAAAATGAAAGTTTTTTTCAGCCTGGGCTTCTAAAAAAGGCAATAATTTTTCATTAATAATGCCTATGTATTCTCCGGAATTCATTCGAGTGCTCGGAAAGACTAAATTAAGCATTGCATCGCTGAAAAAGGCTCCCCATACCATTAAAAAACCGCCACCGAAATTTCGTTTAGAGAAATATCGAAACCATCTGGTTCGGTAATATTAAATCTTTTCTCGTTTGAAAAAAATCACCTAGAGAAGAAAAAAAATCAATTATAAATACATTAATAAATAAAAATATTTACTTACCTGACTCCAGTTTGTTTGCAAATTTTTCTTTGCAAATTCCATGCGGACTTTCTTGTGGCGCATGAGTAATCTTGGCATAGTCATCAGCGATTGTCTGGTTATTGTTCCAGATTCATTTAGTACTCTGCTTTTACGCCACAATCGGCAGAAATCTGCGAAAGGCTTTTCATAGAATTGCTTGCGGCTTTAACAGTTATGCGCCGATCTCTTTCGGATAACTTTCGTTTTGGTCCTCCGGTTTTATTTTTACCATACTGACTCTGGTTTTTGGCAACATTTCTTACCACTCTGTCCGATCGACTTAGTTTTCTACCGATCTCTCGAAAACTTAGCCCATTTTCTAAAAAGGCCAACATTTTATTTTTAATTAATAACAGCATGTTATCAACAGTTTTTGTAGAAGCTGTATGTTTGTACCAGCCGTGTCAAACCGTTAAATTTAAACTGATATACATACCTACCTATAATATTTGTCAAGAATATAAAAAATAAAAACTAAATAAAACTTACTTGTTAACACGAGAAGAAAATAACTTTTTTTTTACCATGATTCAATTTTCATTTGCATCGTTATTAAATATTTGTTTTTATTTAATTTACATTTGAAAAAGGGTCATTAATGTTGCACTTGCAATAAAAACTCTCGCCAAAAATGCAGCTCATTAAATATTCATGTAATAAGCGCGCAAAAACACATTTATGCAAATTTCATTAAAAAATAAAAACCACAAACAATTTGTAGGGGAACAAAGTGAGTAGTCAGTAAAAAGATAGTATGTATGTATATATGTACGTATTATGTATGTCGTTAACTTAATACGAAAAGGCCCTAATTCATGTTTTTCATAGTTTACAGGAGGAGGAAAAAACTAAATAAAAAAGATGCAATATTAATACAAAATTTTAGTTAGGGCTTTTCGTTTTTAGGCTATAATTACGGTACTTTTTTCCGATTTCATCTGATTTTTTGAGAGGAGGTGTATCCAGTAATAGTCTGTCGAAATATGTAAAAATATCGCTTTCGAAAAATTATGAGTTGGGGCCTTTTTCAAGTTAAGTTAAGGATGTATGAACAATGTATTTATTATAAGGTGTATATTTCTTTGCAGATTATTTCCCTAAATAAATAGCAGCTGGTTAGCACTGACTGACTGATTCACTCACGAAAATTCAGTTAGAATTTATTATTAAGCGCTTAACTATCAAGTGTACTAACTACTACTCCTTACATATATAAATGTATACATACATACTTACATACTAGTGCATTTGGATAGTCTCATGTCAATGTTTCCTACTTTATTTATTAATGTTTTACCCCCTTATTCAAAAACGATTAAATTTAACAAACGTTTATTATGACAGATTTGCATATAAAATTTGCCTTAATAAACGTTTGTTAAATTTAATAATCGTTTTTGAATAAGGAGGTTAGTTTTTAAATATCAGTAGTAGGTATTTTTCTTTATTTAAGTTTCAATTTTTTCTTATATTAAGCTATGTATATAAAATAAATTTCAGATTCACTAGGTATATATTCTGCGTACAGTACGGTATCCAACTCTATTGATTCACTGGATCATTTCCCCAATGTGGGTTGTGTTTCACTGTTCTACCGATACTATAATGAAATGTGTTCTGCTGAATGGCCGTATGACCTATTATGGACCGATCATCCAAAAATTTAGTGTCATGATTTCTGTGAATATAAATATTGTGTATGTTAAACTTTATCTCGATATACATAAATACTTTTAAAAGATTTATGGAGGTTAAAGTGAATTACGGAGAGGGTCTTATATGACAGTTTCGACTATTTATGGACCGACCATTATAAAATTAAGTGTCATTATTTCTGTATATAAGAACCTTATTTTTGTCGAATTTTATTTGATTACCAACATTTTTAAGAAATTTATGACCGTTAAAGAAATTTTCGAAAGTGGGCCTTATATGGGAGCTACAACTAATTATGGACCGATCATAATAAAATTATACCGTATTATTTGTATACATATAAGATATATTTGCGTTAAATATTATTTGGATACCAACATTTTTGAGGGAGTTATGCTCTTTAAATTGATTTTCGGAAGTGGGCCTTATATGGGAGCTATGACTAATTATGGACCGATCTGCACAAAATTTATAGATGTGATTTGGCTTCATTTACCACTCATTTGTGATGAAATTTGTTTAGATACTTGCATAATTCAAACATTTATGATCGGTAAACCCCAATTTCGGGAGTACATTTGTATGGGGGCCAGGTGAAATAATGGACGGAATTCCACCAGTTTCAATCCCATGCGTTCTTGGGCCAAAAAAATATCACTTACCAAATTTTGTCGATATATCTTCAAAATTGCGACCTGTACTCTGCGCACAAGCTTTACATGGACAGCCAGCCAGACGGACGGATGGACGGACATTGTGAAATCGACTCAGAAAATGATTCTGAGTCCATCGGTATACTTTAAAGTGGGTGTTGGACCAATATTTCTGAGCGTTACAAACATCAGCACAAATCCAATATCCCTCCCCACATACATTGGATATATTTATATACATACATACATATGGGCATTTCCATGAAAATGTAAACCGAGTCGTAAATTTCAAAAGGTTTACAAAACATTTAATTTTACATTATTTGGGTAGAAAAACAATCAAATTTAAATAATCTAAAGAAAGAAACTATTTATTCGTTACCCATTTCAAGATATCCGAATGTATCCAAATGCAAAGTCAATCAAATGCGTTTTAAAGAAATAAATTGTATTTCGATTTTTGATATTTGAAATTAAAATTACAACAACTAAGAACTAAGTACATGAGAGAAAAGAGATGATTGTTCATGACTAGCGGTATTTTTTTGCGTTTTTTTTTCGGTGCTGTTTTGATGTCCCGTACGTAACGCAAAAACATTAGTTGTTTATGTTATTCAAACCAAGTCGGTCGCAACTCCTTCAAAATCAAAATTCAAAGATAAATTTTACTCGCAAAAAAATATCGATCAAAGCTTTGTCTCAAATTTATGTAGTAAAAATTTTATAAACTTTTAAAATTTGTCCGGTACGTAACAAAAATAATATAAATGTGATTAAATGCATAAGAAACCACGATTTTATTAAAATGAAAAATAGCCGAATAAAGATTTGGAGAGAAAAACTGATAAAGAATGATGAGAAATTAAAGAAATATCAAAAAAAAAGAGGCTTAAAGAATGCGTGCCTATAGAGAAAAGATGGCAAAGGCAGTAAAGAAAGATAAAGAACTCCTTATGGAAAAAAGAAAAAAAGGACCGTATTCGAAAGCAAAAATACAGAAAAAAACTAATGGAAAATATCGATAAAGATAGCCCTGAATCTCCCTATCAATGCAGGCAAACGTTAGGAAAAGCTGCTCGAAAGGCAGAGAGGGCACTGCCATTGGATACAAAAAGAAAAACGAAAGTAATTCACGCATTATATAAGAAATATGGAAATAAACGCACATTCAGTTGTTTACTAAGTTTTGAAAAAAAAAAACATAAAAAAGCAGTGAAAAACTGAATTTGCGTTTGGTTTTTTGCACCATGAACATGCGTAGTACAGCAATAATTTTTTCTATGTACATATATTTAAAAAATATATATAAGAGAAGAAACTGTCCCGTATGTAATGTCCCGTACGGCAATAAATTAAATTCATTATAAAATAAAACGGAAATTGTTTTTATTCAAAACTTACGAATATTTAACGTATGAAAGATTAAGAAATCATAAAATACTCCTCATAATTCGCAGACTTGTACATATTTTTGCATATACCTCAAAATCACTTCCGTTTTTTGTCCCGTACGAGCAGCCAATATTTTAATCTATATTTCCAAAAATACTCATGATAGTTAACTTTTTGTTTTTACTCCCTATTTTGAATAAATTTCCAAAAATATTTCTCACTTCTTTCTATTGCTGCAAAATCTATTGAACTTCTAAAACGTACAAATGTCCCGTACGTAACCACGGAAATGCCCATATGTACATATGTCTTTCTATTTAGAGTGTTTGAGTGTTTTGATATGGCTCTAATGTCGAAAGTGTGACAAATGTGTGTGTCGTACTTATTCTACAATATTCTAATTACTAAAAATTCTACTAAAAACTGTAGTAAAATTATTTATTCACCAAAATAGTTAATACCTTAATCCCAATATTATATATCATTTTTACTTTATAAGCAATTTACGTATTTATCTTAAATTGAATTTAAAAACAAATAAGAAAGGATAGTCAGTTAAGCCCGACCATATAATACTTTACACCCAGAATATGTGTAAAAGCAGTTTCGATCGTCCAAAAATTTAGTATCATGACTTCTGTGCATATAAATATTTTTTGTGTTAAATTTTATCTCGATTAAAGTGATTTTCGAAGGGGGTCTTATATGGAAGCTTTGACTAATTATGAACCGACCGGCGAGTCATGATTTTTGTATATGGATATGAAATAGTGCTGGCAAAGTAGTGAGTAATGGGTACCGAGTATCGAGTATTTGCCCTTTTTTGGATACTCAATACTCAAAAGTAGTTACTCGATACTTTCTGAGTTGTATTTTAAAGCAAGTTGAGTGGGTAAAATAGTGCATAAAAATACATCACTGTATAAAAAGAGAACAATGTGTAAGCTACAAAATTCAATAATTTTCCAAAGAATTTATTTTAATTATTTCTTAAGTTGTTGTTAACGTTGAATTAAAGGCTAGCTTTACATTTATTTTTGATTTAATAATAAAATACATACAAAACCAATAATAGTTGAAGATCTATTTTTATTTTTTGAAGAAACTACTTCAATTTGCAGATAAAAACAATTTCAAAAAATCCGTTAAAAGTGTCGAGTAGTATTGAGTACCCAAAATGAAAAGTATTGAGTATTATTGAGTAATGGAAAGTAGTAGAATTTGCCAGCACTAATATGAAACTTATTTGTGTTCAATTTTATTTGGATACTAACATTATTAGCAGATATATGGTTGTTAAAGTGATTTCAGGAAGTGGGCCTTATATGGAAGCTATGACTAATTATGGACTCATAAAATCATAAATCATAAAATTGGGCCAAATGATTTTTGCATATATGAAACAGGCTTATGTTACAATATGATTTGGATATCAATATTTTTAAGAGTCATGCTCTTTAAAGCGATTTTCGACAGCCGTCCTTTATGGTCAATTATGGACAGATTTGCACAAAATTTGTTGATGAGATTAGGCTTCATGTACAACATATATCTGGAGAAATTTTTTTGGGATAAGTGCTTACGTCAAACATTTATGACAGATAAGCCCCTATTTCGGGAGAACATTTGTATGGGGGCTAGACGGACATCGCTAAATTGACTCAGAAAATGATTCTGAGTCGCTTAGTATACTTTAAGATGGGTGTTCGACTAATATTTTTGGGCGTTACACTATGGTGGTGTATAGTATAATTAGGGTTGCCATACGTCCTCTTTTCCCTGGACACCGTCCTCTTTTTTAGGGCGTCCGGGGTAGTCCTACTTCTTTTTTTGCAAGTGTCCTGGGTTTGTCCTACTTTTAAAACTTTAATCTATAATTTCGTTTTATTGTATCAAAAGTATTGTTGGCATTGATGTATTATTATTTTTAAATACACACGATGTCATGACATGCTTTCTTGTGTCAACACATTGTGTTTGATGCTTTTTGACCGCCAGATAAGTATGCGCTGTCACAATTTTAAACGCCTTTGGCTTTTGGCCTTTGTCTACGTGTCTTATGCCCGTAATTTTAACAACTAGAGTTTATACCTGTTACTTTTCCTTACCTAACCGGCAAAAAGAATTTGGTAATTTTAAGGTTTTTTTTTATCTACGTGTAATTACCGACTGCATGCGGTGAAAAATGTGGTAAAATTGGTGTTTGACGTTTAGAGTTACATCAATTAATTGCCAAATTTAATTGTTTTCAACAACTTTTTTAGTTTTGTCCCGAAATGTTTGGAAAAGGTGCCAAAAGAAGTGCTAGTTTATTGGAGGGGGAAAAACAGCAGATGCACTTTTCTTTGAAAGACGAAATCTTGTTATAAATTCCAAATCATTCCAAATTTTAAAATTTTAAAAAATTCTTTCACTGAATGTGTGTGTTAACCTTTGGGAATTTTGTTTTATGCTATTTCTCAAAGTTCTAGAAGTTCTGAATTCAGTGGACCCCAGAAAGAAACAAATTAAACACAGAAACTATTTCTGCTATTATTAGAGTCAAATATAATTTTGCTATGAATTGTCAAGTGTTTTGTGAATATTTAAAAATATGCGATAATAATATATTGGTTCAAATTGAAAGCGCTGAAAAATATACATGAAATTTGACAACTTCTACTAAAAATTTATATATAATACATGTGAAGTTTTAAAATAAATTTGTTAATTGTTATGTTTTTATGTCGTAGTAGACTGATAAAATATAATTTTTTTAATATTTTGTTTAAGTTTTGTTTTGTTGTTATATGGAAATACAATTTTAAACTTGTTTTGTGTATTTTAAGGCGTTGTTTTTTTAATATTTTGCTACAGAGTCCTCTTTTTAAGTGTAAATGTCCGGCTTTTTTTTGGTCGACATCCTCTTTTTCTCAAAATGAATATGGTAACCCTAAGTATAATAAACATGAATTATTATAGGTATATTCCTTGAAGTGACATTCACATTTTCTAAATGCTCCAAACTAAAAGAGTAAACTAAAACAACATTTTTCATATGCAGAATGCTTATCAACATGATGCACCAAAGACACGATTTTCACAATGTATCGATTAATGTCACATAAATATTATTCATATACAAACATTGCACTCAATAACAAAATGCATATGAACTTATACCAATCACATTTACTCATCATCGCCACAATTTTGTTCGTTTTCCACATTATTTCTTTGTTATCAGAGGAGATAATTTCCAATCGGTTTTTTAAAATATCAACTATTCGGCTTTTAGAAAAGTCCAATAATCAAATATTCATGTAGCAAGATTTAAAAAAAATATATTCGAACAGAATTTCAGAAATTCGTAAGCTAGTGAGGTTAATACAAAAATAGTTTTTTAGAATAAACATCCTTATTAAATTCAAAGGAAAGATGTATTTCTATCCGGTGTTAAATCCTATAATCTTAAGCCAGTGCCTCATCGGCGCTGAATTTAGTTAACATAAGCATTTTCCCGCATACATTTACAGAAACTTAAATTAGCAACCCAAAGAAAGAATCAGAATTGAAATCTTTGTTACCAAACACTAAATATGCTCGAAATAAGCCATTATTCCCCGAGAAAATAACCTTTAAAATTTTTAGTCCTCATTTAATATTCATTAGAATCGAAAACTATTTTTTTTTTTCATTTCTTGAAATTTTGAAAATGTAAAATTTGGGATGAAATTTTATCTTTTATTTTTTTAATATAACTTTGACCCAGAAATTGAAACTTTAGTAAAATTTGCAAAGGATTAAGTAATATTTAAATAATTTTACAGAAAGAGAAAAACTGTTTTATCTATCATTTAGAAATAACTACATGATAAATATTTTAGTAATAAATACTAGAGTAGTTATAGACCGCTTTCGAATTTTTAATATTATCGATAAACTCGACAGACTGGTTTTTATTTATAATTGAGCTCTTTTTTAATTCTAGGTAACAAAATAATAAGTTTTTTTTTACTTTTGTGGAAAGAAATATAAAAAGTGTTGGGTGTCAAAAACAATTGACAATAAAATCTTTTTTATCAAGCAATTTTTACGTTTATTAAGGGTTTATTAACAACGCATTAATATATTGGTCGTAGAAACCAAACGAATATATATACTGGGTCCTTAAACAATTCTAAAACGACCTAGATATGTGAGTCCATCTATCCGTGTTTTAAAAACAGCATATAGTTTCGACGAATGGGCTCAGAAAGATGAAATATTCTTTGTTAATCAGAAACTTAACTGGAAATGAAATAAAACAACGTTAATTTTTTTTCAAAAATGGGTCGTTTTTTTTCATTAAATATATTGCAAATAATATTATAAAATGATGCAAATATTATTTTATTTATTAATAAAACGGAAAGTCCTGTTGAAAATGATAAGAAACGGAGCATTTTTTCGCAATGTCTTTCTGAAATATGTCTCTATGGCACATAAATACTTATAGAAAAGCAGTATGCATCAGAATTTCATCAAAAATATGTTTTATATAAAGATAAATTACAAATTACCGGTTCATACCATATCCCTAGGGTTTTTCCCGGGAATTCCCGGGACGGAAATGATGATTTCCCGTTTCCCGGGATTTTTTTGCGGGATCCCGGGAAATACAAAAACTGGCAACTCGCTCCTTATACTTTCAGAAAACAGCTGTTTATACTTTGACATTTAGTTTTCTATTTTATAAACATTTTTTGATCAGTGATTTTTCATTAAAAGCTTTACATTTAAAATTTGTTTGTTATAAAAAACTTTTTAAAAAGTTTAAATATTTAAATAAAATAATAAAATTGTTTTAGATGGAAAATTCAATTGTATGGAAGTTGTTTAAGAAAAAAACTAATGATTCTGCGGTATGCTCTTTGTGCGCAAAAATAATCTTATGCAAAGGCCGCAGCACCAGCGGATTAATGCGTCATTTAAAATCATTGCACAAAACAGCCTGGGAGAAAGATATAGCTGAAAGTGAAAATCAGGAAGAGCTGCCTTCAAAAATAAGAAAAACTCAAGCGACTTTAGATACATTTACAAATAAAAAAGATTTATGTACAACTGTAGCAAAATTAGCAGCTGTGGATGGGTTGTCTATTAGATCAATTACAAGAAGTGAGTACATACGTCAATCGATGGCACGTGATGAAATAAATCTACCAAAAGCAGAATGGGGAGTGCAACAGTTGATAATTAATAAATTTAGTGAAGTGAAGGATGAGATAATAAAGAACATAAATACAAAATTAGATGCAGGCGGTAGATTTTCATTGACCATGGATGAATGGACAAGCCTTAAAAATAGGAGATACCTAAACATATGTTTATTAGGTGATAAACAAGAATTTTTTCAACTTGGGTATGGTTTATATACCCGGCAAGAGCGGGGCAACCGAAATAAAAACATTAATGGAAACTCGTTTAAGAGACTACAACATACAATTTGAAAAACATATTGTCTTAACGATTACAGATGGCCCTAATGTAATGAAAAGGTTTGTAAAAAGTAGTCCGGTTGATGGTATTTTTTGCCTCAACCATGCCATACATTTGGCAGTTATAGACGTTTTTTTTATAAAAAAAACAAAATTGATTCTGAATCAGAAGCAAGCAGCAACGGTGACGACTTTGAAAATGATTTTCAAGATATAAGAAATGATGTAATTATAAATAGCGACTACAAAGGGGTATTAGATTACACACGCAGTATTGTTAAAATTTTCAAAAAAAGTCCTACAAAAAACGCTATACTTCAAAAATACGTAATTGAGGAACATAAAAAAGAATTGGCTCTTGAATTAGATATTGTAACTCGTTGGAATTCGATAGTGCCAATGATAGACAAGTTTCTGCTATTAAAAAATTCAATAAAAAAGAGCCTTATTGATTTGCAAATGGGTGAATTCTGGATTGAGGAGTTTTAAAACCGATTAAAGTTGCTGTCGAAAGGTTGAGCAGCCGTGATACGAATATACTAATAGCTGATGCGATTGTTAACACTTTATGTAAAGAAATTCAATCAATTCCATCTATTCTTGGAGAAAAAATGTTTTATGCTCTTCATCTACGTATTGATGAAAGGAGAGACAAAAAATTGTACACTTTGGTGAAATATTTAAAAAACCCAGATTTCTTTAACAACATTCACGAAAATAGTTTGTTTGCCTATGCTTTTAAGTTCACAGTAATTGGATTTGCTGAAAGCCTATTTGGTCGTCTTTTTGGCGAATATAATGATATTGAGGAAACAAACGATGATTTTAAAGAAAGTGCTGCTGTAGAAAATAAAACATTTGAGGAAGTTTTAAATGCAGCTATTAATAACGTCAATGTATGCCCTCAATCTAACTGTACGAAGACTGCAAAATATTCTCTAAAAAAGGAGTTAAAATTTTTTGAAGGAAGCGGCCAAAGAACTCAAAATATTCAATACTTCTTTAATGCACTTTTAACTATTCGTCCAACCTCGGTAGAAAGTGAACGAGTTTTTTCAGTAATGGGGCAATTTGTAAATAAAATCAGACTTTCCGACGACTCAATAAACGCTTTGAGTGTGTTAAATAGTTATTTCCTAAGCCGTTAACATTTTTTATAGTTATTTAACCTTTATGTCAACAGCTACATACCCGGGTATGTTTTGAATTTTAAAAACTCTGTATCTCTGAAAGTGGCCATTATATCTATCTGAAATTTCATGATATCCTCACTAGAAGTGTTTTCTACTATATTCTGATGTTTGAATAAAATTGGACAAATCAGATCATAAATGTGGTCATTTTTTCATTCCTTGTTGGATTTTCATGTTCATAGAATTGAGCAACTAACAAGTGTTTGTCCCTAATTGTAAATATTCATACATGAAGACGAAGACAAAATTTAAGTATATGCATGAATAAAAACAATTCAAAGTAGGGGAAAAACACAAACAAAATCCAAATACAACATATAAAACAGAAACATATTTAGAAATGTGTGAATTCCCATATAAAATGTGCTTGCATACCCGGGTATGCTTGCTGTTGACGTAAGTATAATTTTTCAGCTGTTGACATAAAGGTTAAAATATATTATATATTTTATGAATTAAATTTTAAATTATTTGATCTCATATTTTGAGTACCTGCATTTGTTTTTTTTTACTATTTTTTATGAATTAAATTGTTATGTTTATGTTTTTTTTATCTAGTATCTAGAGCACAATAATAATAAGAACCTTTAAAATGTTATAATTCAAGTTCCTCATTCAATTAAAACAAATTTTTGTAGTATTTAAGTGTTTTCTAGCTTGTTTTTTCATAAATAAAGACAAATTTACGTGTTATTTTTTCTATGGAGCGGGATCCCGGGAAATTAAAAAAAAATTCCCGTTTTCCCGGGAAGCGAAAAACTGCGGGGAAAAAAACTCTACATATCCCCCATATATATATCCATTTCCGAAAATCACTTAAATACGCATAAATCTGTTATGACAATCGTTATTATGTTGAGATTCGATACAAAAAATCCTCTATCATGCAAGAGCCGTGGAACGGCGTCGTTCCTGTTCGCCCAATATAGTAATTTCAATAGATGAAGGAACATCAACACCTTCTACATCAAATAGTGCAATCAAACCTAGAAAACAAGTAGGTATGGATAAATACGTCACAGTTCTTAAGCGACAGAGGAGCCCGACATCTGCTCAAGTGTCATCAAATTCAAAAGCTCCTAAGACCGTGAGTAATGATCAAAATAGGTTTGCTCTCCTCCAGACGGATGAGCCAGAACTTCCTAAGAAGACGTTTAAGCCCCCACCAATTTATCTGAGAGAGCCCACTTCCAGTAAATTGGTACAAAGAATTGTTTCGGTAATAGGTGAAAATATGTTTAGCGTAACATCAATTAAACATGGAAATATCAGCGAAACCAAAATTCAAGTGAAAAAGGAAGATGATTTTCGAAAATTGTCCAACCAGTTGGAGAGAGAGGCTAGGGATTTCTACACCTATCAGCTCAAAAGAGCAAAAGGTCCCCAAGTCGTTCTAAAGGGTATAGACCCATGTGTTGATTCTGCGGAGATAAAGACCGGCTTAATGGACAAAGGGTTCAAAATTAAGAGTGTTGTGAATATTAGAAACCGTGAAAAGATTCCACAGCCTATGTTTAGGGTGGAATTGGAACCTGGAGATGTCGTATTAAAGAAAAACGAGTCCCATCCCATCTACAATCTGATTTACCTTCTGCATCGTAGAATCACCGTGGAAGAACCGCATAAGCGTCAGGGACCCGTCCAGTGTGTTAACTGTAAAGAATTTGGTCACACCAAGGCGTATTGTAAATTGCCGTCAGTTTGTGTTGCGTGTGGGGAGCTACATGCAACTGCTCAATGTGATAAGTCGAAAACTGATTCAAAAATCAAAAAATGCAGTAACTGCGGAGGTAATCATACCGCAAATTATAGAGGTTGTCCAATTTACACTCATTTGAAAGGCATAAGAACCAACAAGACGTCAGTATTACCTGATCATCCTCAACAGCCTATTTTTGCTTCGAGTAACAATTTCCTTCAATTGTTACGGTCCACTAGTCATGTAAATGCGCCTAGTTCTAGACAAGTTTCTTACGCAAACGTGGTTAAATCTAATATGCCAAGTTTGGAGCAGGAACCTAAATCACAATATTTCGAGCCTAATATTAACACATCTACATTGCAGACTCTTGTCCAAACTATGAACACTTTTAGGGCCACTATGACATCCATGATGCAGGAAATGCTGAAAATGCAATCCACTATCTTACAAGCCATTTTAAAGAAATGATTTGTTTAAAAATTTGTTTTTGGAACGCGAACGGCCTCCGCCAACATAAAAACGAACTGTAACACTTCCTGATGGATAAGCAGATTGATGTCATGATGATTTCTGAAACTCACTTGACGGCGACAGCGTACTTCAAAATTAATGGCTACGTGTTATATGATACTAAAGATCCACGCGGAAGAGCATGTGGAGGTTCGGCAATTCTTATAAAGAACAGAATAAAACATTATTTAATGAACAACATATGTGAGGATTACCTACAAGCAACAAACATTTGTATTGAATTCTGTCAATACAATTTTGTTTTATCATCAATTTATTCGCCACCTCGATTTTCAATAAAAGAACACCAATACTACAGCTTCTTCAATTCCCTTGGAGCTAGATTTTTAGTTGCTGGTGACTTTAACGCCAAACACACTTTTTGGGGTTCACGTCTGGTGACCCCGAAGGGTCGTGAACTCTTCAACACTATTGCAAAAATGGGATTAGATGTACTCTCAAGCGGGCATCCCACCTACTGGCCGACGGACCGACGGAAGATTCCCGATGTTATTGACTTCGGAGTAGTGAAAAATATCCCTGTAGAATCGATACAAGTGGAGCCTTCATTAGACTTGTCTTCAGATCACTCTCCTTCTATTATTTCAATGCGTTTCCTTCAAGGGAATGGCTCTCCATTTCGGGACATATCTAAAACCAGAGTAAGTTGGATAAAGTATAAAAAGTATTTAAGTTCCCACTGCACGGAAAATGTAGTGTTGAGAACTGGATATTGATGGGTCGATTGGCAAGTTTACTGAGGACATACGAAGAGCTGTACATCACGCCTCCACAAATGAAGTTGAGTGCAGAAGTGGGACAAACAGAACTTATTTCGCTGAACTCGATCATCTCCTGTCAGAAAAAAGAAGAGTTAGAAGAGAGTGGCAAATTCACAGGTCTCCTGAACTGAAAGCTAGGCTACGGGTATGCAGAGATATACTAAGAAATTTCTTAGAAACCCAAAGAATGGCTTCACTAAAATCTTACTTGGAGGGTCTTGATAGTACCCCACAATCTTACTATTCGTTATGGAAGGCGGCACGAGGTTTAAAAAGACCAGTTAGAGGAAAGCCTCCTCTGCGAAATCCGACTGGTGACTGGGCTAGAAATGATTCCGAGAAGGGGATTTTATTTGTTAACCATTTGAGAAATGTGTTTACTATAAACAACTTAAATAATGCATCTGATTTGCCTCCACTCGTACCCACTACTGTACCTCTAAGACTTAGCTTTAATGATGTTCAAAGCGCTATTGGTACTCTGAATCATAAAAAAGCTCCAGGTATGGATAAAATCAGCAACAAAATGCTTGTGGAGTTACCTCGTGTAGCTAGAAGAATTATCCTATTTATTTTCAATGCTATTTTACGCCTAGAATACTATCCTGCAGATTGGAAGGTATCTATGATTACCATAATTCCTAAGCCAGGGGAGGACCCCAAAAGTAGAGTAGAGTCATATAGGCCAATTAGTCTACTGCCGACAATTTCAAAACTGTTTGAAAAATTGTTATTGGCTAAGTTGATTCCAATGTATCCCAAATCACCAATTCGGGTTCAGAGCTAAACACAGTACCATCGAACAAACACACAGATTGGTAAATGTGATAAGACGGTCGTTTGAAGAGAAAAAATACTGTTCCGCGCTATTCATTGATGTTTCCCAAGCGTTCGACAAAGTCTGGCATGAAGGTTTAATGCATAAAATTAAATAAACTCTGCCTGCTAACACCCACAAACTTATGAAAAGTTATTTATATGGTCGCAAATTTACAATCAAAGAAGGCGATTTTTTAAGCCCCGCTCAGCCAATTGAAGCAGGAGTACCCCAGGGTAGCATACTGGGTCCAACTTTATATTTGATTTATGCATCCGATATGCCGTTAGACCCCATAATACATACTTCAACTTTTGCAGACGATACAGCCTTTATCAGCGTTCATAAGGACCATCAAATAGCATCACAGAACTTGCAGAAATATGTTTATAAGCTAGAGAATTGGCTTGAGCTTTGGAAAATCAGGGTTAACGAACAGAAATGTATTCATATAACTTTAACATTGCGAAAAGATACCTGCTCGTTCATCAGAATAAATAATCAAATTATCCCGCAAGACAATGAAGTCAAATACCTCGGAATCCACCTCGATCGTCGTTTAACTTGGAAGTCTCATATCGACGCAAAACTTACCCAGATGAGATTAAAAGCAGTGCAAATTAATTGGCTAATCGGCAGAAATTCTACATTAAAGTTGGATTGCAAACTTTTGTTGTACAATGCAATTCTAAAGCCAATCTGGTGTTATGGAATTCAATTATGGGGTACTGCCTCAGCATCCAACATTGAAAAATATCAAAGGGGTCAAAATAAGATTCTACGTACAATTACTGATCCACAGATCCACAAAGATCTAGGCATTCCTTTGGTGAAAGTAGAATTTACAAAACACGCCTCAAAATATGTCAGCAAACTTGAACACCATCCAAACCCACTTGCACGAGACATCCTTAACTTTAGTGGCCATGTTCGGTTGAGAAGGAGGGATACCCTTGCTTTAACTCAAGCGCAAAACAGATGACTGGATCAGTGGATGTAAATTTGTTGTAGTATCATAATATTTTGTCTATCACTGGCTGGACTTATTATTTTATTTTAGTATTAAGATTCGAAAACTTATTGTCATTTCATTTCTGAAGATTCAATAAATAAATTAAATGTATAAAAAAAAAAAAAAAATGCTATCAGTTCATAACTGGTCCACTTCTACTATGCTACCCACAAATCCCTTGTAAATAATATTATTGAGATAAAATTCAAACACAAAAGTCTCACCTTATATCTTATACTTTTTTATACTCTGTTCTTAACTGTTTCTATTTCTTAACTTGTGAATATGGAAAAATGTTTTTTTTTATTTTAGAAATTGTTAATTTACACTCAAGATTATCAGGAAAATCAGACAAACTCTGTAAATTACAGTAAGAATCGGTAATTACATCAATTATAAATGATCAAAATTAGATAAAATTTCAAAACATTTCAAATAAAATCACATTACTGAATTACGACCAACAGGTAATATTGTCTTTCAAACAATATATAAAATACTAATAAAATTTGCACTAAGACTGAATAAAAAACACAGAATTAGGACATACTAGTCCTATAACCAGTATAGTTTCTGTATTTCTTATTACGTTTAGGTGGAGGGTATTAAAGATTCGGCATAGCCGAATATAGCACTGTAACTTGTTTTAAATGCAATTTTTTTCGGAAAAAGTAGGATTTCTAAATAGCCAAATAAATATGTACATATGTTTATTTATTTTTTAATTAAAATAATTGAAATGTTAGTTATGGGCTTTTGCATTCTAGTTGTACGATATGTATGTACATACGAGTACATACATATGTATGTATGTATGTATTTTGTTTAAATGCGAAATTTAGCGCTTCCTATTTAAAGTCGTAAAAATGTTTTTTTGGAGCCACTTACATAAATAAATGGTGCTTAAGTGATACATATGATGATTTCTGTATCACTTAAAACCACAAAGTAAAATTTCAAAGAAATAATAAAAATTCGGCTGACTTACTACTTGTCTACTACAACTAGCTCGTACAGTTTTGTTCTTACTTAAAATGTAGGTATGTACATATGTATGTATGTATGTATGTAGGTATCTGTAACAGTGTATATTTGGTATTGTTTATTCATAAACATCTCTGCGAGTACTTTCTGTTTATGATGAATTTTGACCTCCGCGCGCCAACTAGTTTGTCACACTTTTGAGGCCAGGCACGTATACGCCAAGAGGTCAATTTTCGTTGTCTTTCAGTTTGTTTTGTTGGTTTCATTGCCCATTTTACGACCAAGATACACTCCTCGTACATCCATAACTCCTTTTAATCCATATTCATAAACACAGTTACAAATTGTTTTTGTTTTGTAGTCCAACAACAGGTTTTCGTTGCAAATGTGAGTGTTGCTGGTATTGTCGTTGATGTTGCTATAAAAAGTGTACTCGTATATTGAGTACGAATATTTACTCGTATGTACGAGTATGTATGTATGTTTACAAGTCTCATAAAAAGTTTAGGCCCCAAATCATGTCTCATTGTTTTTGTTTTTCTTTCGTTGTGTCACTATTTTTGTCACCATGTTTTACATTTCAACGTTTTCTACGCAGAATTGCAATTAAAATCAAGTAATGGATGCACAATAACGATTATAGAAATAGCAGACTTTTAACAAATCGTAAGTAAATTAAGTTTATTAATTTTGTCTATGGATATTCTAAAGAAAAAACTCATTTTAAATGCCTTTTGACTATAAGTATTGAATTTTTGGTTTAGAATGTCACGAGAAATAAAAAAAATGTTAAAAATACCAATTATAGCTGCGGTTATCCCTTTAATGCTCTTTCACCTAGTCTAACATTGCCCCTAAAATACGGTTATCTGATAAAAATACCAAATAAGTTCTCATTTTATTTAGGTCCAAACGTGTCTACTTCCTATGTTTATTAATTTAAACATTTATGGGTTCCTACTTCAGTATCAAATGACATAATTTCATTAATATACAGCATTCAAGAATTACTTAACGAAAGAAAGATTCCACAAGTCTCATTTCTGGATTCTCATTCAGTCATGATCATAATATTTGTCTAATTTTATATTTCTAGATTCAATAATGAATATAAAGTTCAATTCTTTTTGCCTTTGTGAATTCTCACGCATTGCACAGACATATCTTATATTAACAGGAAAGATTACCCAACACCATGCATATGAGCGCAACAGTTTTTAAGAAATGTCCGCATATCATCATAAAATCAAATTATCACAAAATCTATTAGTCGACTTGTATGAACAGTTATACCAATTACAATAATTTGTGTTATATTCTTATGAATTTAGGTGTGTTAGTTGTTGGACTAATATTTTTGGGGGTTACAAAAATCAGTACAAATCGAATATACTTGTATGTATGTATATATGTATAAGAATAACGTATTCCCTTTATGTGCTTCTCCATTTTATTCGGGATCATGGGAGCTTAACTTGCTTAGTTTACATTATGTCCACAAAATAGTCCATGAAGAAAATTGCTGCATTTTAAATTGGAAGTGAAGTTTTTTGGCTCTTCTCTGTATTTTGTCATTCAAATTCAAAAGTATTAAATGAAAAATACACCTTTCACCTCTCGAGTTTCATGTCATTCACGATTAGAGTTATAAACGATAAAAATCTGCGTTCATTTAGTCAAAACAAATTATGTTTTAAAGAAGTACCAAACTGTTTTCCCGAATTTGGCCATAATTTCACATTTACAATTGAGTTTCCACTTAAACAATGTTCGATAATTTTTGTGTGATATAAATTTTAGAAAAACAATTGGTTCAATAATTTTAAATAAAATGAATTTCAGTTGCTTCTCTGAAGTAACAACAATTTTAGTCAAGATAAATTTGTATAAAACAAGCTTGAAAAGTAGATACGATTTATTCTCCTCAGAGATTTGAAATACCAAAAAGTAACCAAATAGATATTTAATATTTTTTGATAAGTTTTTATTTATTTTTATCCTTTTTCTGCACTTAAAGAAATAAAGTAATTTCATAAAAGTACCAAACAAATGTTTTTAATATTAACATTATCACAGGTAGTGGGTTATTACAAGATTTTAATTTTCACTGTAATGAGCTCTGGAATTCACTGGCCATTTAATTGCCAGTCAAGCTTTTCTTTTCTTTTATTATTATAAAATTCTACTATCACCCATAAAAAAATTCGTGTTTAATATAGACGATCGAGAAGCTATAAGAGAGTTGCTTTCGATTAACTTTAGATAATTCTATAATATATATTAATTAACTTAATGATTAATCTAAAGGTTCTAAGACTATTTTAAAGAATGCAAATTTTATTCATTACTATGCAGAGAATTAGTTTCGAAGCTGGCGAGATAAGGTAATACAATTTTTTTAATTATAGCCAACACCAAAGAGATGATGGGCTTATTAAGTTTGTCATTCCGTTTGTTGTACATTGAAATATTGGTCGTAGAACTAAAAAGTATATATATTCTGGTCCCTAATGAAATTCTAAGACGATCTAGCAATGTCCGTCTATTGTAGACAAGATAGAGTCTCGAAGGATGAAATTTTTCCAAAATATTCTTTGTTAATAAGAACTGTTTGGAAACAGAGTTATGGGCCAAAATTTGATACTATATATTGCAAATAGTGTCTTCTATTTTTTTATATACTATTTTCATTATAGAAGCACAAGTCCTGTTGAAAATGTGTAGAAATAGGTTCATGATTTCTAGCCCCATACGAACGTCTTCCCGAAATAGACGTCAAGCTGTGATAAAAATATTTATCAGGTTCAAATTCGGCACATATAATTATCAAGTATTTTCGAATTTCATGACGATCGGCTTTTATTGACTATAGCTCCCATATAAGGACATCTTGCGTAAATCTCATATAAATATCGATATCCAGGTTCAAGTTCTGGACAAATAATTCTCATATATATAAAAATTGACGTTCCAAATTTTATGACGATCGACTCAAATAGAGACCAGTTCCGAGAATCACTAAAGTACGCCTAAATATCTTATTAACATTATTATCAACCTTCAGTTCGGCAACTATTATTCCCATATAGATGGTGTTTTTTAGATGTATACAACTTTGAAATGGCATAAAACAAAGATGATTTTTTTAAATTGACATGAAATTTACTTTATTCTGAAGATAATCTTCTAGCATTACAATTTAAATATGACTTCTAGCATATGACCGCCACGGCTGACTCGGAAGTATCGGCAATATCGCAGCGAATGTTTTCCTCCAAATTGTCAATCGTATCGGCCTTATCGGCGTAGATTAGCGACTTCATATATCCTCACAGAAAATAGTAAAGCGGCGTAAAGTGGCACGATCTTGGGTCCGAAACGTGAAACTATCCGCTTACTAAACGTTTCCTTCAATAAATAAATTGTAGCACGAGCTGTGTGACATATTGCGCCGTCTTGTTGAAACTAAAAAACCTGCACATCATGATTGTTCAATTTATATACGAAAAAGTCCAGTTTCGTTTTAAAAGAATTACGAACCAATTATATCACCAGCCTATAAAGCACACCAAACAGTAAGTTTTTCTGGATGTTGAGACACCGTTATCTTGAGGATTATCATCACTCCAAATACGGCAGTTTTGTGAGCTAACTTAGTAAACAATATTCGCTTATGAAAATCAGGATCAACGGTAATCTTGCTTTATGCACATTCAAAGAATCTACTCCTGGGTGATCGTGTGGCTTCATTTCTTGCACGAGTTAAATTTTGTAAGCACGCAATCCAAGATCTTTCTGCAAAATCTTCCATAAAGTGGATGGACACATATCCAATTCCTGTGCACAATGGCGGATAGACTGATTCAGGTCTTCCTTTACGCTACGCTCTTTTGTGCGCACTGTACGACGTCTCTCTGGATGCTTGTTATTATATAGAGTATACGTGGAACGAAAACGTTCCATAGTTATCAAATTAATTGATTTGATGGACGATTATGTTGACCGTTAAACGGACGTAGTGTGCGATTTTTTTTTTTTTTTTTAGCTTTTATTTATTTATTGAATCTTCATATCTTGAAATGACAATAAGTTTTCAAATCTTAATACTAAAAAGAAAATAATAAGCCCAGCCAGTGCTAGACAAAAATTTTTATAATACTAAAAAAATTTCACATCAATTGATCCCTCCTTCTCAACCGATTGTGTCCATTAAAGTTAAGGATATCTCGTGCAAGTGGGTTTGGATGGTGTTCAAGTTTGCTGACGTACTTTGACGCATATTTTGTAAATTCGACTTTTACTAATGGCACGCCTAGATCTTTGTGGATTCGAGAATTTTTAACATACCATGGAGCTGCAGTAATTATACGTAGAATTTTATTTTGACCCCTTTGAATTTTTTCAATGTTTGATGCTGAGGCAGTACCCCATAATTGAATTCCATAACACAAGATTGGCTTTAGAATTGCATTGTACAACAAAAGTTTTAATCCAACTTTAATGTAGAATTTCTGCCGATTAGCCAATTAAGTTGCACTGCTTTTAATGTCATCTGAGTAAGTTTTACGTCGATATGAGACTTCCAAGTTAAACGACGATCGAGGTGGATTCCGAGGTATTTGACTTCATTGTGTTGCGGGATAATTTGATTATTTATTCTGATGAACGAGCAGGTATCTTTTCGCAATGTGAAAGTTATATGAATACATTTCTGTTCGATAACCCTGATTTTCCAAAGCTCAAGCCAATTCTCTAGTTTATAAACATATTTCTGCAAATTCTGTGATGCTATTTGATGGTCCTTATGAACGCTAATAAAGGCTGTATCGTCTGCAAAAGTTGAAGTATGTATTATGGGGTCTGACGGCATATCGGATGCATAAATCAAATATAAAGTTGGACCCAGTATGCTACCCTGGGGTACTCCTGCTTCAATTGGCTGAGCGGGGCTTAAAAAATCGCCTTCTTTGATTGTAAATTTGCGACCATATAAATAACTTTTCATAAGTTTGTGGGTGTTAGCAGGCAGAGATTAATTTAATTTTATGCATTAAACCTTCATGCCAGACTTTCTCGAACGCTTGGGAAACGTCAATGAAAAGCGCGGAACAGTATTTTTTCTCTTCAAACGACCGTCTTATCACATTTACCAATCTGTGTGTTTGTTCGATGGTACTGTGTTTAGTTCTGAACCCGAATTGGTGATTAGGAATACATTCAGTGTCATTCAGAATTGGAGTCAACTTAGCCATTAACAGTTTTGAAATTGTCGGCAGTAGACTAATTGGCCTATATTACTCTACTTTAGTGGGGTCCTTCCCTGGCTTAGGAATCATGGTAATCATAGATACCTTCCAATCTGCAGGATAGTATTCTAGGCGTAAAATAGCATTGAAAATAAAGAGGATAATTCTTCTAGCTACACGAGGTAACTCCACAAGCATTTTGTTGCTGATTTTATCCATACCTGGAGCTTTTTTATGATTCAGAGTACCAATAGCGCTTTGAACATCATTAAAGCTAAGTCTTAGAGGTACAGGAGTGGGTACGAGTGGAGGCAAATCAGATGCATTATTTAAGTTGTTTATAGTAAACACATTTCTCAAATGGTTAACAAATAAAATCCCCTTCTCGGAATCATTTCTAGCCCAGTCACCAGTCGGATTTCGCAGAGGAGGCTTTCCTCTAACTGGTCTTTTTAAACCTCGTGCCGCCTTCCATAACGAATAGTCAGATTGTGGTGTACTATCAAGACCCTCCAAGTAAGATCTAAGTGAGGCCGTTTTTTGGAGTTCTAAGAAATTTCTTAGTATATCTCTGCATACCCGTAACCTAGCTTTCAGTTGAGGAGAACTGTGAATTTGCCACTCTCTTCTAATTCTTCTTTTTTCTGACAGGAGATGATCGAGTTCAGCGAAATAAGTTCTGTTTGTCCCACTTCTGCACTCAACGTCATATGTGGAGGCGAGCTGTACACTCTTCGTATGTCCTCAGTAAACTTGCCAATCGACCCATCAATATCCAGTTCTCAACACTACATTTTCCGTGCAGTGGGAACTTTAATACTTTTTATACTTTATCCAACTTACTCTGGTTTTAGATATGTCCCGAAATGGAGAGCCATTCCCTTGAAGGAAACGCATTGAAATAATAGAAGGAGAGTGATCTGAAGACAAGTCTAATGAAGACTCCACTTGTATCGATTCTACAGGGATATTTTTCACTACTCCAAAGTCAATAACATCGGGAATCTTCCGTCGGTACGTCGGAAAGTAAGTGGGATGCCCGCTTGAGAGTACATCTAAGCGTACATCTAGTGTGCGATGATTTCACTTTCTGAGTCGATTTAACGATGGCCGTCCGTCCGTCTGGCTGGCTGTCCATGTAAAGCTTGTGCGCAGAGTACAGGTCGCAATTTTGAAGATATTTCAATAAAATTTTGTACGTGTATTTTTTCGGCCTAAGGATGGATGGTATTGAAACTGGTGGAAATCCGTCCATTATTTCACCTGGCCCCCATACAAATGTACTCTCGAAATTGGGGTTTACCGGTCATAAATGTTTGAATTACGCAAGTGTATCCAAACAAATTTCATCACAAATGAGTAGTAAATGAAACCAAATCACATCTACAAATTTTGTGCAGATCGGTCCATAATTACTCGTAGCTCCCATATAAGGCCCACTTCCGAAAATCACTTTAAAAAGCATAACTCTCTCAAAAATGTTGGTATCTAAATAATATTTAACGCAAATATATTTCATATGTATACAAATAATACGGTACAATTTTATTGCGATCAGTCCATAATTAGTCATAGCTCATATATAAGGCTCACTTTCGAAACACTTTAACGATCATAAATTTCTAAAAAATGTTGGTATCCAAATAAAATTTGACACAAATACGTTTCTTATATACAGAAATAACGACACCTAATTTTGTAATGGTCGGTCCATAATTAGTCGAAACTCCCATATAAAACTCTCTCCGTAATTCACTTTAACATCCATAAATCTTTTAAAAGTATTTATATCGAGATAAAGTTTAACACAGAAATCTTGACACTAAATGTTAGGATGATCGGTCCATAATAGGTTATATCTCCCATATAGCGCCATTTCTGAAAAATTGTTTTATACATATACTGGGTGTAGGGCTTGACCAACTATACTTTTTTATTTGTTTTAATATAGATACATACTCGTATGTAGGTTGTATATATGAAAATATTTGTTCACTTTGTTCATATTACAAGTTACACTGTGCTAGTTGAAAAATGTGACAAATGGGGTACCTGGCGGGTTAACCTAATTCGGGTACGCTGAATCCAGTGGTGCTAACCGTTTTTTTAGGTTAGCTCGTTTTTTCGAAATATACCGTTATTTCGAAAATGGAGGAGGTTGCACAACATATATTCGCGTAACTCAAAAACGGTTTAGTTTATTGAATAAACTAAAAAAACCGAAATTCCGCAATGAAATTTTCTTTAAGTAAGGTTAAACTTTTTTCCAATATGCGCAGTCGTTGTAGAAACAGAATTTCTTTTTTACCAAAAAAAAAGTTTTTTTAGCAAAATTTAAAAAATTTTGTTCTTTAAAACGGCATAAAAAATTGGAAAACGCAGCTGTGCTTCTAATTTTTTCTGCAGGTATAGCAAACGAAGTTCCAAACAAAACAAGACATAAATAATTAAAATCTGTCTACAACTTTTGATTTTATTCACAAAAGATGAAATATATAATAACCAGACGAAACTTCAAAAATTAAAACATTTATTTTTGTTGTTAATTAAAGTTTAAGTTTTTATTTACAAATTTATTCTTCTTCCTCCTGCAGATTCCAACAAATATCCCGTAATAGCGAATCAAGTTGTTTGCCACTATACCAGTGTTCGAGTCTGGCTGTTACTTGGTGAAATCTCTCGCCATGTTCATCAGACTCGGCTGGTGATTGTTCATTAAATTTTTCTGCATGACAATGCAAAAAATGTATTTTCAATAACATTTTGACGTTTAAGTTTTTAAATGCGGTTTGCATATCTCCAATTAAAATTCGCCAATTTTCAGACCGATGATTTCCTAATACATTTTCTATTACTGATTTCACAGAATTCCAGCCCAATAGCTCCATATCATGCAAAGCAAGTTCAAATTGTTGGTCCTTCATTAGACGACGAATGTCCGGTCCATTAAGAATTCCTGAAAAATAAAAACATTATGATATGAAATATAAATCTAATTTAATAAAGTAGCTAGAGTTCATACCTTATTTTACTTTCATGCCGCTTAATCGTGGAAAAATTCGGCGCAATTCGGTAAAAGCAATTCCATCTGGGTTCAATGCTTTTATAAAATTTTTTACAATACCCAGTTTGATGTGGAGTGGAGGAAGCAAAATCTTTTCCATATGACATTCAACGGGTTGAGGAACTCTTATTTATACTGTAATTTTTTTATCAAAGTACCTGTCAAGACCTTCATGAACATAATTTGTAAAAAACCCAAAGCCGGGACGATTTCTTTTTCTATATACCTGTTCCAGATAAAATAAGGTATGAACTCTAGCTACTTTATTAAAAGAAGAAAATTTCATTGCGGAATATTTCGAAAAAACGAGCTAACCTAAAAAAACGGTTAGCACCACTGGATTCAGCGTACCCGAATTAGGTTAAACCGCCAGGTGCCCCGTTTGTCACAAAAAAAAGTGTTAAATTCTAGCACAGTGTTATCAATGTTAGATTATTTTTCACCCAATTTTCTTATTATCTAATTATTGATAGATTGAAATTTAAATAAACGAAAAAAAATAAAAAAATTTATTTACTTAGTATACGGTGTAGTTTGTCACAAATTTATTTTATATCCTGCTCTTTTTATTGTTTTTTTTAAATTTATTTTTGTGGAACTGTCAAATTTTTCTTGTTCAGTGCTGTATTTTTTAGTACTTTAGTATGAAATACAGAGTTGTTGTGATAT
This sequence comes from Bellardia pandia, assembly GCA_916048285.2. NCBI lineage: Eukaryota > Metazoa > Arthropoda > Insecta > Diptera > Calliphoridae > Bellardia > Bellardia pandia. The sequence goes on from OU696533.1 coordinate 71,546,117, forward strand.
TGCCAAAATCTCGTGACGAACTAGATTTTGTTTTGTATGGGAAATCTAGTAGAAATGAACACGATTTCGCTCAAAATCCCTTAAGTACTAGATTTTGCGTAGGTATAAATGCCGTCTTTTTCGGCAAATAGTTGCCAAATGTGACCGTACACGGTACACAAATTTCAATCATATATAAAAAACAAAAATCATAAAATTAGAATAAACTGTTTCTATATATAGTACTATGTAGTATATCCGATAATATTATTATGTTCCAAATGCATTCTTTTAGCTTCAAAATTTAATAATGTATCACTGCTTCTTTTTTAATCATTCATGTATAAACGAAGACATTTTATGGTTTGAAACATCAAATAGTTTTGTTTTAATTGTCTTGATTTGTTTTTATTTTTATGTTTGTTTGTTTGTTACATGGTTTCTGGAACAAGTTACCTTTTGACCACTAGCCCATGGGTTAGTTGTTGCCCAACATTTGTTAGAGAGGTTTAATGTACTCATATGAAAATCTTTTACACTGCCACTGTATTTTGTAGGTAGTTATTGTGGTTAATTTTAACGTTATAATATTATTACATTTTTGGTTTATGGAGACGACAATTTGTACTTCATGAATATATCTTATGGCCCTATGCGTGTGTATGTTCAACTACTTGTATGTATGTATGTTAACATTTTTCACAACATTTTCTTAAGAAATATGATTTAAGATCACTGATAAGCTGTTTAAATCGGTCATTTAATTTGTTCGTGTAATTGAGGCCATTGACTGTTAAAATTGTTTGTGGCATAAATAATGTCATTGTTTTGCACAAAAAATATTAATGAATTTACTGTATGTTTTCAGTTTAAAAATCGAAATTAGAAATTTTGTAATAAAGATATGCATAATCACTTTGAGAATACATGCACTGATGTGTCTAGGAATGCCAATCCCCAAATCCCGATTTGCTTTAAAAAGTCCCGGGATTTTTCGGGAATAATGAGTTCCGAAAATTAGTATTTGTGTAAAATATCTGCTTTTTTTTGCATACACAAATACAAAACATCTTCATTTGACATAAATCAATGTTTTTTTTTTTAGCATTTTTAATGAGAGAAAAGGGCGATTCTATTCTGACGGGTGCAACATTTAGACGATTTAAATGTCTTTTACTAATAGAAAGAAACACATTTTCAATTAAGTTATTTCTAGAAGGGGTAATATTTTTCTATATACTATTGTTATCTATTTACAAGAATTTATATGAAACGACCAAATAGCCACGAGGGAGCTTTAAAGTGCATGACGGGTGCAACCAAATTGGCCAACTTTCATAAGATCATACCACAAAAACACAAAAATCTGTTAATTTTTAAACTTTTATTTTTTATTGTGAAAGACGAGATATCAGACGATGATTATCAAATCAAACATCGTAGAGAAATATAATGCAATAATAAGAAATTTGCTCTTTAAGCCATGACGGGTGCAACATGAATGAATTTTCTGCTTGCGCCAAATATATGAATCTTAATGCTTCGAAGTGCACAACAAATTTATATTTAAGCTTACGTCAAAAAAAATTGTATTATTATAAAATATAGATATTTTACTTTAAATTGGCATCAAAAAAGTATCAAATAGTGTGATTTGAAAAATTGATGTTAAAAGTTGTCTAGAATAGAATCGCCCAAAATATAAAAGAACTAATGACAGATTCCATATTAAATCACTACTGAAAAGTTCTGAAACATTTAAAAATTATACATGCATATAGTCTGAACATACAAAGTCATCAGCAAAAATTAAAATTTTACAAAAGTTAATTAATATTGGATTACCAAATTTAAACGCACTATTTGATGTGTCTACTGTTTTTGGAATTAGAAATTCCTATAAAAAAGCTGTAATTGATATAAAAGCTCAACAGATGACAGATGAAGAATTTGTGTACTTAAACAAATATATAGTTATCATTTTAAATCTGGTTAAAATAACAGTGACATCAAAAAGTGATTGCATATTAAGCGATTAACTGCTGAAAGAGGGAAGATTTACTCAATACTTTTAAATTTTTTGAAAAAGAAAATCCAAAATTTAAGAGTGAATTTGATAAAGAAATGTTTGTTATTAGAAATGAATGAATTTTGTTTCATTGATTATGAAATGAATGAAATAATGAATGTAATTGCAATATGTAAAAGCCCCTCCACAAAAATGTCTGTAATGATATGGAATCAAATATTGAATAAGAATTATGAATAATTATTTATTTCGGAGGGTGAGAAATACAATAATTTGCTAACAATTTTGCCCACAAACGTTGATTGTGAACGATTTTTTTCGTTAGCGTCATATATTGGTAACAAAATTTTATTCAAGATTCTCTTTACCCTAGATGCCTTAATAATTTTAAGAAGTTTTTTTAAGATCGAAAGATAATATTCTATTGCGTTTAATTTAATGTAGAAATTAAAGGCGAAATGACATACTATTTTTCTGTATCTAATTTTCAATGCAATGTTATTATGTTTTTAAATTATTAATGATTAAATAATTGATATTTCTTTTATTTCGGCTCGAGTTCATTAAATTTAATTTTTCATTAAATTATTTTTACTGAAGGTAGGAATTGTTACATGAAAATTATTATTAAAATTTATTGATAATTATTCTTGGCTTAGGATTCGAACCTGGGTTGTTAGTTGAATTTACATATGTTTCGAGAAACACCACTTTCTCTCATCAGCAGAGGGTGAAAACATAAAGAATTCTAATGAGAGAAAGTGGTGTTTCTCGAAACATATGTAAATTCAACCAACAACCCAGGTTCGAATCCTAAGCCAAGAAAAATTATCAATAAATTTTAATAATAATGATTTTTAAAATACAAAATGTGCTTTATAAACTTTTAGTAAATTTAAAAATTACAGATATTATGTTTTTAAACATATTTAGTATAAGTTGCTTTTTTGAAATAATTTTTATTTTAATGAAATTGACAAACAAACAGATAAAAAAATTCATATAAAAACAAAATTATCTGGGCTTACGGCATCATCTCCGAAAGTAGATACATACATATGTATGTATAAAACACAAATGATTGACGCGAAAAATCTTCACATGTAACTTGAAATACTTGACGCTTAAAATGTTGAAAAAGCTAAAAACGCGTTAACGCTGAAACGCGAGTTGTGGACCTCCAGCTTTAGTGTTTGATGTACTTACATATAAATATAAACATATTTGGCTCTACATACCTATTGACGTGATTAAATCGTCAAAACTTAAGTGACTCTAGATTAAAAATTGTCAATCGTCATTTTGGTAAATTCATCGCAAAAAAATCGTCAAAATGACGTAAAATCGTCACATCTAACATCCCTGTCTCTACCCCTTATGGTGTACCTAAGAGCGCGTGGTATTTACAGTGTTGGCACAGTAAGAGCAAATCGAGTTCCCAACTGCAAACTACCAATGGACAAAGCCGATGAACTCAGAAAAGAGCCACGTGGTTTTTCTACGGAATTTGTTGGAAGGGCTTATGGGGTGGATATGTTAACAGTTCTGTGGAAGGACACAAAAAATCTTAGACTATGTTCAACCTATGTTGGTATAATGCCTTTCCAACGAAGCAATTTAGTCAACCAGCCATCTAAAATTGGACGCTACAACCGTAAGAAAAAAAAAAATACGATGATATCGACTGTCCACAGATCATCCGTGAGTATAATGCGCACATGGGAGGCGTAGACTTAATGGATACATATATGGGTCGCAATGGTCTCAAAATTAAAACCCAGGACATGGCAACCAGACTATTTTATCATTTGCTTGACATGAGTATAACAAACGCTTTTGTTTTATACCGTAGAGCTAACGCTGAAAAAAAATCAAAATTCGCATGGCAATGAATATGGAAAAACCACGACAATGCATGAAATATCGTTTGAGCATTGCAAAAGAGCTCTGCGCTTCCATCGAGAGACGTTCGGTTGGTCGTCCATCAATTGTTAAAAATCCAGCGTATTGCTCTCTTGTTGGGGAAAAAGCCATTCATCCGGTTGATAGTATAAGATACGACAAGAACAATCATTTTCCTCAATGGGGTTCAAAAAAATCCAGATTTTGCAAAAAATCTGATACGTACACATTTTGTACCAAATGCAGCGTCCACCTATGGATACATAATGTATTTTATTTGAAAATGTATTTTATGCAATTTAAAAAATTTAAAATAAAACTGGGGGCTAATTCTGGCAGTCGTATTACAACACTGAATAAAATAAAAGAAAATGTAAACAAAAAACATATGGTTCTGCAAAAAATAACTCAAGTAAAAGCAAATTTTTTTGTTATGTTTTTTTACTCATCATTTGCTGATTCTGACGATCTTGAAAACATTAATGACATAAGAAATACCTCCGACCCCTTAAGATTGACATACATTGAATAAGTATAAATAAGTACATACATACATATGTATGTATTAAAATATGTATGTGTTTTTCTAGACTCAAAAGACGTTTTAGGCTCACAAAGCAAGTATAGCTAAAATTTATTTTTGATATTTTTGACCTAAAAGTAATAAAATTATTAATATTATGATATTTTTAAAGTAAGTCACAAATTTTTTACTAATATTTTCTTTTTTCTTCTGTTTGCTAAAAAAAAAACGTTATTTCGAATGCTTCTTTGCTTAAAAACTCGCAAGGTTGCGTTCGAATAAGCATGCGTTATCGAATGCCATCATTAGAAATTTCGACACATTTTATTCGCTATCAAATGAGAGAATCCCAAATGTTAAAAAATTCGAACGTTCGAATGAAAATTTACTCGCATACGAATGCGAGAATTAGCCCCCTGATATTCTTTCATGTAACAATCATCATATTTAATTTATTTTTGAAAATATTTTTTTTTACGTTTAGCTTCTAAGACCGTCTACAGACGATCTTCCTTGTTTTTGTCCTGGAGCTCTCTTCTAGCAGAAATACATGCTAGAACATGTAGAATTTCTGCAATTTAAACGTATTTCAATTTCAGGTATTTAAGGGTTAAACATTACACATTTCTAAATATAACTATAATTTCAAAATTTAAAACTAAATAAGAATATTATTGTTTTAATTGCTTAATTGTGTGGCATTTTTGTTGTTAACTTCCTAGTATTATATTAAAAATTTTATATATTAATAAGAGTATATGCTTTAAATATTAAATATACAAATTTTAGTTGTATAAAATATCAGCACATTCCACAGTAGCAATTGCAGCTATTCATTTATTATCAACAGAAATTGTGAGTTTGAATGGAAAAAGCAGGCGTTGGCTGTTGGCTGTTGAAAAGACAATTGAACAATTAAAAAAGTTGCTGACATGTAATACAGCACCTCCGCCTACAATTCTCGCTAAAAATCCTATCCTTCTTTATTTATTACCTTTTGTATTTTCCTTTCAGTTTTGTTCGTTTAATTTCTATTCTAGTATCTCATCAATTGTTGTAGACACAATTGTGTGTTCGTGCTACAAAATGATTTATTGCACAGTGGGAAATAGAATAATACGTAATTGTATATTTATAGTTTGAAAATGGTTAGACCGATTATAATAGCTCACTAATAGCGCGAGTAATGTTGAGATAAAATCTGTTTATCGGGCGACAGGAATAAGAATTCTAAAACTGATTTAAAATTTCGTGTAGCTTCTAAAGTTGATAACAAACCAAATATTTCAATTATCGAATAAACCAGATTTATATTAAAATATTTATCTCTCACAAGATTCAACAATATATCATATTTTCTTCAACAACTTTTTGTATTTCCCAAAAAAAATATTAATAATTTTTTTTATTCAATAAAGATTTTTTTTATTAATACTTGGTAGGTGGACAGATCTCGAATACATACATATGTACATATGTATAGGTATATACAAAGTTTAAACATTAACCTATACTATGACTACATAACATTTTAATATCGCATTTAGAGATAGTGCCACTGTGCGTCATCCAAAAAGCGGTATCCTTCAACATGCAAACATAATATAGCTGCAAAATAATAAAGAATAAAAATAAAGTATTGCATTTCATTTAATAAGATGGGAGCGCTAAATAATATTTTTGTTTTTCAATGCTTAAAACTTCTTCGTTCCTGTCGAAGTTGCCACAGGTTACAATTATGTTTTGTTTTGTGGCATTTATGGCCGAATTCTCGGTCATTAGTTAGCCATTGGTAAACTAAAATATTAACTATTGTTTAACTATTACTTGGTATTCTTATGGCAAACTAAGCATTGCGAATAAAGAATCATTAGTTAAGCCTTTGCCATTAGCCAACTAAAGACTGTGAATTTAGCCATTAGAGTACTAACATTTCACCATCTATTTTATATTTTTAAAAAACAAATGTTTAAATTTTCTTTTATACTGTACCAGAACTACGTTTGTGTGACATTTAATGCTTCGTAATCGTTTGTATTTTCTGCTCGCATACACGGAGGATTTTCCTGAGGGAGACTGCAACCTTATCATGTCGTAGTTAGCTTTGTCAACATAACATTATGTTCTACGAATGGATGAAGTATGTTCTGGTTCTAGCCTTGCCTTGCCATGCTGGTGACGAGTTGTGGACAGTTTCTTCACAGGTGCAAACAGGTTCATGTTCGAGTACCGGCAAGATTCTATAGTATTTTCTAGCACTGCGTATAAAAAGATTTTCCCGCTGACTCATTAAAAACCGTTGCCTCTCACAGGGTGCACATTTAATAATCAGCAGTGATTCGGCATCCTTTCAAATATTTGCCCTTGGAACTTGCAATTATTTTTACTAGTTATGTTAATCATAGTTTTATTTACAGAAAACAATTCTTTTCATAAAAAATACTACCAATCTGGCAACATTTAATAGTATTAATTCAAGCCCAGTTTTAGGTTTGGTTGTGGCACTGATTTGATAATTTATCTTATCTCAGCAGACAATTAAATTTAATTCGCATAGATTAGAGATATTGGAGAGAACAAATACTTATTTGTGTGTGTCGGTGTCGTAGATTTCATAATAAACATCCTCCAAAAACAGTTGTCTCCTTTTGCACAATTATTTATTCTTAATATTTTGCTTCATCATAAATGAGTCCCTGAGAATAAAACAAAAACAAGGGTACTTCTTTTACTACTTCTTCTTTCAAATAGTTTTTTCATGTTTATTTATTTCCTTTTACCGCTTTTACTCCTTCGTATTTATCACAACTAAATTGTGTGAGTATTAATCAGATACGTGCTGTGGTTTAGAGTCGTTTAGAGTACTATAGGCAACGTCTCTCATCACATCACTATCATTGTCGGAGATCAAATTTCATCGTGATCATTTTTTATTGTTCTCATCATATCTCGCAACTAAATCATACACGAATAAAGGGATCAATTTAAATACATGCATGGGTTCTTCAAAAAAATGTGTTTAAAAATATACAAATAAAAAAACTTATAAAATAAATGATTTCTTTGTACGGTTTTGATGGGAAGTCCTTTGTGCGTAAAGATATTCAATTATTAAGTTGTTAGAGACAATTTGTTACGCAATAAACTTAATAGACTTAAAATTAGTAGTTATTCATTAGTTATATTTCATCTAACAGCAGTACAATTATTTAAAAATATTTATTAATCCGAACTTATAAATTGAAAATTAGTTTCAATCACAACAATTTTGCTTAAAAATTAATTGATTTTTCAGAGTTGTATTAGGGAGACACTACTCTGAAATTTGAGTTTATTATTTTAAACAAAGTGGACGATGACTTTATTAGTCTAATTGCGTTAGAAATTGACTAAGAGTATTTCTAACAAATTTTGCCTTGTGTTAGTTACTACTTTCTCTCTAGGGAAGGGCTAAATTTGCTGTGGATTTTTATTCTTTTTAATGATGCTGTTTAAATATAATTTTAGTTGTAACGAAATCTTTTTACAAAAGTCTTTGTGTATCAGGGAATTTTTAAAAAAATGTTTATCCTTTTAGAAAATTTTGAATAATATTTTTATTTTCCATATCTTAGGAAGTCCTTTCAAACTTATTAATATTTTGTTAAATAAATTTTAATAGTTTAAAAATTGGTCTTTAGGATTTGTTTTAGGAATATGTAACGAAATAAAACTAAAAATAATTAGTTACTTCTTATTGTGTAGTAGTTAGTAGTTGCGGTTCTAACTTTAAGGATATCTGGGTAATATATATATATATATATATATATTAACCAATAAGTTGGTCAGTATATCATTATTTTATACAGTTGCCTATTTCACACAGTATTTCTTTACATATTATATTTATTTATTGTATCTTCACTTTCTTAATGAAGTAACAATAGGTATTTCTTAGCATAAATCGAATAAATATTATTTATTAAGTCTGACAAATTATAATCGTTTTATAAATTAGTGTTTTACAATCCATACTATGAGTAGAGTTTCTGCCAATTAGCCATTTTTTGAATTGCCTTCCACTTTATTTGGGATAAATTTGCAACTACCGAGGTATTCTTCCTTTTTGTCTAGACAGTTCTTCTTTAAACTGTCTGTCTAAAATAGATGTTGTAGTATAGGACTTAAGTGACATGAGTGGCGCCTGGCTTTCGACAAAAATGGAAGTACTGCCGGAGGATATTCCTTTTGTATAAAGTTCTACATGCTTCCCTGATCACTAGCATATCAGTCTGAACTACTATGGGTTTATCTAGGAAGTATATTGGGAGCTTTAAACCGAGTTCATTGCAGAACATGCCAAATCCAACTCCAAACTCCATCTCCGATCCATCACAATTTCAAGTTCAACAATTTTTCATTAGGAACAGTAGGCTCTAAAAGTTATTAAAACTATTCTCGCGCGAGGTAAGTTTTAACGCGAAATTGACGTCCTGGTATAGAAGCCCTATACTAGAGTAAGAAACATCATAAAACATTATGAAAAGATTGGAAATTCAGAGCCTTTTGGAGAGAAAAGTTGTGGATGTCAAAAAAAAAAAAAAATACACGACGCGGTATGCAGAGTACAGGTCGCAATTTTAAAGATATTTCAATAAAATTTGGTAAGTTATATTTTTTCGGCCCAAGAACGCATGGGATTGAAACTGGTGGAAATCCGTCCATTATTTCGCCTGGCCCCCATACAAATGTACTCCCGAAATTGGGGTTTACCGATCATAAATGTTTGAATTATGCAAGTATCCAAACAAATTTCACCACAAATGAGTAGTGAACGGAGCTAAATCGCATCTAAAAATTTTGTGCAGATCGCTCCATAATTTATCATAGCTACCATATATAGCCCACTTCCGAAAATCACTTTAAAGAGAATAACTCTCTCAAAAATGTTGGTATCCAAATAATATTTAACGCAAATATATTTCATATGTATACAAATAATACGGTACAATCGGTTCATAATTAGTCTTAGCTCTCATATAAGGCCCACTTCCGAAAATCACTTTAACAATCATAAATTTCGTAAAAATATTGGTATCCAAATAATATTCAACATAAACGGAAATAATGAGATCATATTTTATAATGGTCGATCCATAAATAGTCGAAACTCCCATATAAGACCCTCTCTGTAATTCACTTTAATCTCCATAAATCTTTTAAAAGTATTTATGTCGAGATAAAGTTTAACACACATTTTTATATTCACAGAAATCATGACACTAAATTTTTGGATGATCGGGCCCATATAACGCCTATTTCAGAAAAACGCTTTTATACATATACTGGGTGTAGGGTATTATATGACCGGGCTTGACCGACTATACTTTCTTACTTGTTTTAGGAATAATAAAATATGAAATATTTATATCAGAACATCAGAACTATTTCTTAACTTAAGGAGGAGCAAAGTTATTGAGAGAGATCTCGTGGAAATCAGGTAGGCCTAAACTTAATTGATCCACTATATAATAGTCATTTAACAAATATAGGGTTGAGTCCCTAGGTAAACGACCGTTACCTTCTTCATTCTGTGCTGTAAGTTCAGTTTCCATGATTTCGAATTCGAGTGTAGTTGATAATTTATTGTTTGCTTGTTGAATGGGTAAGACAATGGTTAAATGTACGAGTATGCACACATTTTTGCTCACTAACTTTAATTTTCCATTGTCTTGGCCATCTTTCTGGCATTATTGCTGGGATCTTATTATTTTTTTAATGATCGGTAAGCATTCAAGCAAAAACAAGCTTCCCTTCATTACTTACTGTCATAGTTGCATGGACCGTGGAAAGGAGCAGACGGTATTTCACCTCAATGGCAAATACCCTTAACTTAATTTATTAAAACAAAGATTTCTAAACAGGTATACATACAATTGTTTATATAAGAGACATCGGGTACTAGGCTGTGTGATCTAATTGAATACCTGAATGCAACAGGTTAGATATACTAGTCCTTACACTAACATATGGACTTTATCTAGTTTTTTTATTAGTTAGTGGCGTGAGCCTATAAAACCCATACCAACCATTTCTATGTTCGAGCTGGAAAAACTTAACATATCAAAGCGCAACATTTTCTCTGGAAAGGGTGATTGTTTTATTTTATAAGTTTCCCAACTTTCTGTCCACTGATAAAATGTTGTAAGGAGTAATTTAATAACATAAAACAATCTTCATTGTTTCTAATAATTACTTGATATAGAATTTTTTATTTTATAATTTAATTAGTACTGTAACGACTGTTACATACCAAAAATAAAAAATATACTCTTTTACAAACTACAATTTCAACATTGATGTTCACATTATGTTCATGACACATTCTGTGAAGGGGAAATTAAAAGTCAAAAGGGAGTTTTTAACGCGTGCTGGCTAAATTAAACAAACAAACAGACGAACCAACAGATGTGTATTTATATTGAAAGTGAAACTACACACTGAATAATATAATCGTTCATATGTTCATACATATGTACATGTATGAATATATGTTTGTAATATTGTAATAATGTAGTGTGTGGTGCAATGGACATGTTGACGGACTATTTAACTATGAGAGAGTTTACATACTTTTATGTGTATATATGTACATACATACGTACATACAGTATTAACACCAACAACAATCTGATAAGTGACTGCTTAGTAGTACATATAGATTCATGTACTTAATTACGATTGTATGTAGATACATATACAGAGGTTTCCCGGTTTAACGAATTATATATTGCCAGACCCATTCGTTATATCGAAAAATTCTTTAAATCCGGCAGTTTTTTTAAATATGTTTTATTAAATAAAAAATCATGTTTTTTAATGCATAACAAAAACAAACAAAAAAATAATAATTAGTAGTTCATATCATATTCAATTATGACTATATACGTGGACAGTCAGGCGGCACTAAAGGCTCTGGAGCGTAATCAGACACACTCCAACCTAGTGCAAGACTGTAAGAGAGCTCTAGAGGAGCTATTGGTACTCTACCAAGTGAGATGGTGTTGGGTACCAGGGCATTGTGCGTTCAGGGAAATGAGGTCGCAGATGAACTGGCTAGACATGGTTCTGGTTTGGACCATGGTACTAGAGAAAGAGGGTTCAAACCACCTATATGTCACTTCTACAGGCTGATTTATGGAAGATTCCTTGACTGTGCAGACCAATCCTGGGGCAGTAGGTCAGATTGCATAGTGTCCATGGCCTTATAGCCAAAACTAAATGCAAACGCGACCGAATCGCTGATGGAATTGGACAGGTATAGTCTCAGTGATAACCGGTCGTTGTTCGATTCGGGCCATCAGAGGCAAATGGGATAATAACACACAGGACTTCTGTAGGGTGTGTGAGACAATAGAGCACATCATGTGCAACTGTCCTAGGTTGCAGGGCCATAGACTTAGGTGGCTAGGAAATAGATTCCTGGACGAACTCAGTAATGTTGCTGGCTGCAAACCGAGTAACATTCTGGGTTTCATTAAGGGAATACGGTGGCTATTTAAGGGACATTCTACGGCGACTCCAAATCCGTAAGGGGATATTTCTTTCTTTCCTTCTTTTTCCCCTTATCAGGCGGTTTTGGTTCTTCTTACATTTTAATTCTATCTTTCTACTCTATTTCTACTGAAGGGAATCACAATGGACCAAAGGGTCTCCGAGTGGAAGTGCACATGGTGTACAACCCTTCCTATCCTATCCTATCATATTCAATTAAATAATTAGTTGAAACAAAACTAAAAAATGAGTTTGTAACGTATAAATTTTAAATTTTAGTGAGCGAAAAATTTCTTTCCATACAAATAAATTTTTCTTTAGTCCATTTTTTTCATAAAGCGTCTCTTATAACATTGTACAAATGTAATTGCAATGACTCTCTTTTGATTTCAATTATTTTTTTAACTTTTTTGCAAAAATTCATTAAACCGAGTACATGATATTTTCATTTGTTTGTAATATGTATAAGGTACTCAATGAAAAGAATTGACTGTTCGTTAAATCGCGAACTCGTTAAATTGAGTATACGTTAAACCGGGAAACCACTGTACCATATACATATGTATGTATTTATGGACGAGTATATATGTACCTATACGTATGTGCTAGTGAGTATGTTAATTTTACAAACTTGAGATAATTTTACATATACGAGCACGATTAACTGCCAGCAAGTAGAGAAATTAACAGAGGGACAAATAAATTTAAGTTGATTGTTTACAAATTGACATGTGGCAATGGGGATGTATTAATTAAAAGACGGTGTCGATGTCTTAATTGCTACTAGAGCGACCAGATATTTGAATACAATATTTTTTATTACGTCTAGTCTAGTCTTCGTTTGGTCATGAGAATCGTTTCGGTCTTGTTTGCAGCAAGTGTTAAGTTCTTTTTTCTTATGCTTGGTTTTCACTATGTCATTTTTGTTGTCAAATTGTCCAAATTGTTGGCAATTGTATGAAAACAGGTTGTCATATGGCGTCATCTATGTTTGCAATCATGATTGTGTACATAGATGACGCCATATGACAACCCGTTTTCATACAATTGACAACAATTTGGATAATTTGACAACAAAAATGACATAGTGAAAACGCGGCCTTAGGCATATATTAACTCTCCCTAGACAGTCGTTTGTTACTATTTCTGTCAATGGTGCAGAGTTTGAACCGTTTGGTAAATTCAGTTTTAACAATATATCGTACATTATATTCAATAAAAAGGGACCCAGTATAGAGCCTTGAGGAACGCCGGCTGACACTTCACATTGTTTTACTCCATCCTGAGAAGTTTCGTTCTCGCATTGTTTGACGAATTACATTCCAGTTTGCAGAGTTAAAAGCATTTTTTAATATCCAGGGTAATAATGGAACAAAATCGCATGTTTTCAAAAGCTATCTTTTTTGCATTCACTACTTCACTGATGGCACCTACATATAGTTGATTTGCTTTTCATAAAACCAAACTGCATGTGTGAGATATCTCCTTTTATGCTTATTTCCATATCTAGTCTATTTACTATTAACTCTTCAAAGGCTTTCCGCAAGTGTCCAATAGTTGAATGTATCTGTAAATATATTCGCCCAATGCTCACAGACTAACGCAATGATTTCATTCGGAATCCCATCCGGCCCTGGTGCCTTTTTTATGCTTCAGAGTACGGCATGTGTCAATTAATTCATTGTGAGAGAAAGTATTGCACTCATTTGCACCTTGCAAAGGGTGTAAGTTGCTCCTGCTTCTTTCCGTTTCGGGGGAAAATGTGGTTACTATGGATTTGTTATTCCTGGTATTTTGCATCGGTTTCCCAGTTTTTTCATTATTATTCGATATGGAAGACCCATGGGTCTTTATTTATTTGTTCGTATAGTGATTCCCAAGCCATTTTTTTAGAGTTTTTGATTGCAACTCTAACACTTATCCTAGCTCATCTATATAGCTCCATTGCAATAAGGTCACCTTTCCTACGTGTAGCTACATATTTAGTTTTAAGACTGCTCTTAAATGAGCAATATCCTAATTCCACAATTAGGCAGGTTTTCAAAATCTACTGAGTATTTTAGTTTTGCTCATTCCAACATTACAGATATCTAAGAGGATGTCTATAAGCCGTTCAGCATTGATGTCTGCGCTCAAATTGTCGCTAAGTTGTGTTCCGGATTTAATCTTCATAAGCTTTTTACGCAGCTTTTTTTTAATTTATCTTTAATGTATTCCACCTAATTCGTGCCGGGTTCGATATTACATTGGTGTATGATAGATATATCTGCATTTGCATATATTGATGGTCACTTAGTGTTTCGTCTTCTAGGACTTCCCATTGCAGTGTTTTGCTTGCTATATATGGTGACGCAAATGTTACATCTATAATTGAACTTGTGTTTGCTCTCCTGAAAGTTGGAGATCTTCCCTTGTTCAGAACAGTCAGACCCAGAGATGCAATCATTTCACTTACAGCTATTCCTCTTCCTCTATTCTTCTGAGAGTCATTCAGACGACTTACTGTAAAAATCTCCCCTTATCAGGGGTGTTTCCGGTTTTAATATTTCTTTCGAGTATTTCGATTTTATTCCGGAATTCTGTTATTTCTAGTGGTTTACATTCTGTCGACCAGCCTCTAGCCGATAAAATTTTTGATAAAATTTTTTCTTCTTACTCAACATAATACGAGTCCTAATTTAATTTTACTCCTACTTAGTATTGTAGTTGGAACGGTTCCTGGTACTTCTACGAGTGCTTGTTTCGTACTACCGCGTATATTAGTCGCGTATATTGCGTACTTTTATTTTCGTACTATCTGTTTCACTGGATGCTTGAAGAATAGCATGAATTATATTCTTCCATGTCTCTTATGTCCAAAGAAGAAATTTGTCTACCATTGTTTAGACTTGAACATTGTGCCCGACGGCGCCTTTCAGTTTCTTTGCTTGTCCTTCTCATTTTATCATCTCTATTAAGATATTCTGTCTGTGGTTTTACGGATCTTCTTTATACTTATGCCAATTTCTTCGGGTCTTATTGCTGTCTTCATTTTCTTCAGTATATCAGCATAGCTTGTGCTATCAGCCTTGATTGTTATGGTTTCAGTTTTATTTCTAATCACATTTTTACTATTTTCCTTTTTAGGACATACTTTGGTTCTTTTTCTTTCCTTCTATTAGAGTCCACCAGTTGTCGATTTCTGTACCACAATCTTTATCTTCTGGTTGTGATGTGCAAACCTTCTTAGTTGGTTTGGATTTCTCTGGTCAGAAGAAGGCAGGTCTCTTCTTAGTCTAGTTCATATACTCGGTTAGGGTATTAATGATTGGGCTTAAACGGCTAAACTTTCTTAATTGTATTTAGCTTTGTTTTGAGTGTCCATCAAGTTTATTATTGCTGGCCACCCTAACTCAACTAATAGTTTGAGCTTCTTGTTTTTGATACGATTATTAATAAACTTCCGGTGTATTTGTACCAACTTTGTTGCACACAAGCATTTTATATGTGGGTGTGATAAAATATTTTCAATTAATAATAATAAATTTATTGGATTTTAACAAGCTGGTGGCAGACAATTTTAACACCTCATGCAACACACGTAGACGCACCACACTTATATGACAAAAAATTAAAAATTAAATTTAACATATATAAATGATATTTAACATAAACAAATGATTAAATAAATTAATATGTCCAAAATCCATACAAATACTCACCAAGAAATAAAAAGGATTTTTCATTCCAGGAGTATGAGTTTGAAGATGAATAATTTTTATCACTTAAATTGAAATAAATGATCTTATTTATTATATTAATATTATAAGAATTTTTTAAGAACGCCACCATCATCATTAAGTAGTCGAAAGAGCAACAATGGAAACATTATTTTGCAGAAATCATGGGTAATTTGACCCCATTTGAAAATCCTTAACAACACTTTTATGTAATAACGATGCACTTAATCTTCTGGTATCCTGACTGACTGACAGTTTGTTATTTGTTCGCGTTTCTCTTGTAAGACAAAAGCCATTATTGCGAGCTGTGTGAGGAGTGTTGAGAAATATTCCTGACATAACAACAAGCAAGGATAATTGAGGGCAAAGGGAAGGCAGTGCAATAATATTTCGCACGAGTTATTTCAGTTGAATGAGGAACGAACGGAAGCTTTTAAAGGTGAGGGTAGTACGAGAACATAGCAAACGTAAATTAATGAAAACTCTCAACTGCACCCCCGCTTTATTCACAATATTCACATGGAAACATTTCGTTTACAAGAGATTTGGCCCATTTTTTGGTTTCCTTAAGGAAATACCATGAGATTGATGCATGTGTAAACTGTATGTCTCTGTGTCCGTGTGTGTGTGGTGTGCATATTTGTACATCAACATATAAGTATGTAAGAATAGGTTGTAAGGATCATACACATTATGTAATTTATTAGACTGGTGTACTGGCACATAAAATGTGTGTGAAACATGCAACCCACACTATCTGAAAGTCTTTGGGTTTTGCTCTTTCAAAGGCAAGCATTGTTAACAACTAACAATTCATTAAATCATTATGGTTTCACAACATTCTGTCCAACCTTAATGTTGGTTGAAACAACAAAAATTGTAATATTATAATATAATAATATAATAACTTTTTATAAAAATTTTTCTTATTCGAAGATTTACTTCTAGTTAAATATTCTTTTATATTTAACTAGAAGTAAATCTTCGAATAAGAAAAATTTTTATAAAAAGTTTTTACATAGTACTCGCAAGAGGAAAAATTCTCATTTAGTTATAATAATATAATAATATTATTTATAATTCTTGCAATGTCCATATCATTAAAATTTTGCACTCTAATGGCAGAGTAAGCATACCATAATACAATTTTGGTAAAAATGGGGTAAAATTATTAGAGTTGCAGTTTTATACCTCTTAATTGGAAACAGCTAAGTCAATCATCTACATATATACATAAAAGAGTAACGTGACTAAATGATTCTTTTATCATTGTACAGCCCAAATCGCTAAAGCTAGAAACTTAAAATATATTGGATTCCTTTTACATCTAATTGATCTAATAAGAAGGGATTTTTGGCGATTCGGATGTTAATGGGGATAAAATGGGCAAAAAAATAGTAACTGTGTATCTTCTCCACTAATGAAGGTAGAATAAAAATTTTAAGGTTGTCTTCCATTAATTAAAAAAAAAGAGAACAGGAGTTTGTAATTTTCAGGTCAAAACCGGCAAAAATGGTTTCCGCAGAATCCTTTGTATCCTTTGTATCTGCTAAATAAATAAACATAAAAATAAAAAGTAACACTCATACTGCTTAATTCAGCAAACTCTGGTACTTTTTTTAAAATTCGAATGTTTGGGCCTAAAAAACGTATCCCTGTACTTTTTTGGTACTTTTTTCATAAAATAAATTTGCTCAATAAAAATTACATGAATATTATTTTTTAATTAAACATTTTCGAAAATTATTTTTATACGGGACACAAAAAAGGCCCAAAATGAACTAAACACATTTTCTATTATTTATTAAAATTAATAAAGATCAAATATACATTTTCCACTTAAAATTTAACTCTCCATATGCAATTCGGATCTCAAGTACAAAGTGATAAAAAAATAGCTAATTTTAGTATATGTACATATATATGTATATATTAATACTTTTTTGAAATTCTTTTCATACCCACCACCAAAAAATGGTGACCATATTAAGTTTACCATTCCGTTTGTAACACATCCAAATATTGGGCACAGAACCAAAAAGTCTATATATATTCTGGGTCCTGATAAGATTCTAAGACGACCACCTGTGGAAATAATGCTTTCAGACATTCGTTGTTTCACCGAAATGTTTGGTATTTAAAATAGGCAAAATCAGGGGGCTAATTCTCGCATTCGTATGCGAGTAAATTTTCATTCGAACGTTCGAATTTTTTAACATTTGGGATTCTCTCATTCGATAGCGAATAAAATGTATCGAAATTTCTAATGATGGCATTCGATAACGAATGATTATTCGAACGCAACCTTGCGAGTTTTTACTCGTAAGCAAAGAAGCGTTCGAAATAACGTTTTTTTTTTAGCAAACAAAAGAAAAAAGAAAATGTTAGTAAAAAATTTGTTACTTACTTTAAAAAATATCATAATATTAATAATTTTATTACTTTTAGGTCAAAAATTTCAAAAATAAATTTTAGCTATGCTTGCTTTGTGAGCCTAAAACGTCTTTTGAGTCTAGAAAAACACATGCATACATTAATACATAAATATGTAGGTATGTATGTATGTACTTATTTATACTTACTCATTGTTTGTCAATCTTAATGGGACGAAGGTGTTTCTTATGTCATTCATATTTTGTAAGAATCAAAAGACGAAGAATAAAAAAACATAACTGAGTCCATTTTTAATTTAAACGAACTTCTTTAAAAAATTTTGCTTTACTTGAGTTATTTTTTGCAGAACCATATGTTTTTTGTTTATATTTTCTTTTATTTTATTCAGTGTTGTAATACGTACTTATTTAAGTTTTTTACAACACTGAAGCAATGAATCGATTCGATTCGTATCGAGTACCATCATTAGAAAATTTTGCACTGTCGAAATAAATTTCGATTCGAAAACAATTTCGATCACGACTGCCAGAATTAGCCCCCTGTCCTGTACAGTTCGAGTTACAGAGCAAAGTTCACGATACTTTTTAGATATTTTTTGCTATTGCAGAAAATACCACACTTTATTATTATTGAAAATAGTAAGAATAGTTTCACGATTTCTCATAGCCCCGACTCAAATGTATTCCCGGAATCTATGGTACATAAATACCTATAGAAGACCAGTATCCATACAAAATTCAGTAAAAATAAGTTTTATTCTAAGAAAAATATTAAAACGATATTTTTTTTTTGCAGTGGTCCATATTTGAAAATAGTCCATTTCCGAAAATCAATTAAATGTACATAAATCTTTAATCATATATTATCAACATCCGAATCTGAATCATAAATTGTGAAGTTCGGGAAAATAGACTTGGTACCGCATATACGAAGTAAGTACTAAAATTCGTATATCACAAATTGTTAAAATTTTAAAATAGTAGTCAACCTGACATCTATTTTATAAATGTGTTTAGCGCCGCCCATACACTTAAATTCGTATCTGATCATAATAAAATTATGTGGATACCAACATTTTTGAGAGAGTTATGCTCTTTAAAGTGATTTTCGGAAGTGGGCCTTATATGGGAGCTACGAGTAATTATGAACAGATCTGCACAAAATTTGTAGATGTCATTTGGCTTCATTTACCACTAATTTGTGATGAAATTTGTTTGGATACTTGCATAATTAAAAAATGTATGGTCGGTAAACCCCAATTTCGGGAGGACATTTGTATGGTGACCAGGTGAAATAATGGACCGATTTCCACCAGTTTCAATCCCAACCATTGTTGGGCCGAAAAAATATCACGTACCAAATTTTATCGAAATATCTTCAAAACTGCGACCTATACTCTACGCACAAGCTTTACATGGACAGCCAGCCAGACGGACGGACGGACCGACGGACATCGTTAAATCTTCAATTTTATTTCATTAGCTAGTCCTAATATATATTCTTATAAATAATCTGTTATAATTTGCATAAACAGACTAGTCAAGATTTATTTAATTTGTACTCGTATTGAAGCTTATTTATAACAACTTCAAAAGTACGAAATTTAAATATAATTTTTGCTAGCTACTCACTGCTCGGGTGCCGAATATTTGATTTAACTGATATAAAATGTAATGTTTATGTTTCGTAATCATTATTAGCGTGATATGTTTCCATTTCGCCCCCTCATCATTATTTCTTTTATTATTTTCTTACACATCCTTAAGTCATCATAATGTTTATTTGTAGAGATGTTGCCAGTTCACACAAACAAAAACACACTGACAGACACTCATGTACGATGGATACGCTGAGAAAGTGACTTTGTTTTTGTCTTTTGTGGCACTTTAATGTTGATAAGTGTTTTTCATTTTATGATATTCCGGTTGTCATTGAATTTGCAGGATATCGCACAGATATTTTAACATTCCTTGCGAATTTCCGCCACTTCAATATTTTACAAAGTAGATATTTATATGCTGCGTATACATTTTCTGTTGTTGTTGTTGTTGTTGTTTGTCGTTATTGTTTCTTAAATATTTACTGTCTTTCTGACGGGGTTATTTGTGGTGCTAAAACAGTGGCTTGAATTGTTGTCATGTGTACAATGTGTTTCAATGTATCAATATTTGGGATTTTTGAAAAGATCAAATCAACTGATTGATGACATTTACCGATTTTTTAATGTTCATCGAAGGACATTTACTTCATATTTATTTATGAAGTGGATTGGTATTGCGAAAATAGGATTTAACATAAATTATTAGATTTGTTTGTAATATTTTACATGTGACTTTTGAAGGCTTCTCCTATTTATTTATTATGCAAATTTTACAATTTATGTAGAACATTCAGACATTGTTTAAATTAAATTTAAAAATCGATATTAATGAGATTTTTATGTTTTTATCTAATGCCAAAATGCTTGATGGATCATTCATTATTGGGATAAAATAAGTTTTGCAAAGGTACATAGGTGGTTGTAAATAGTAGGCTGAACTAAATTATCGCCTACGTTCTATATTCCACTACGAAGTGAAACTGAAATTGTTTTCAATACCACATAGAAAATGAGTGAAACTTTTATTCTACGATGAATCAAACTGAAATTTATATTTTACTTTTCAAATCATTTTCAATAAAATTAGAACAAAAACTTAATGAAAATTTTACTTCCACTTCATTTTACAAATGTAGAACCCAAGTGTATATGTTGCAATTACCTCAATCTATAGAATAAACAGGTTTATTGTGGCAACCAAATTTGTCAATTCGATTTTATAAATAAATTTGTTTGTTTCTAGCAAAAAACAGATAAAAGTAACAAAATTTTTTGGACCTCATTTAAAATTTTACAGTCACAACCGAAAATTTTGGTCATTAAGATTCGATCCAGATTTCGTTTTTTTTTTATTTCTCTATGAAGTTGCTTAAAATATAAACACGAGTATGTACATATGTATAAACTTTACTGAGAAGAAAAATTACAAATCAGCTGGTAAAAACAAAATTCATGTTAATCAGTGTATTTTTTAGACAGATATGTTTAATATCTTTTACTCTCAGTGGCAGCTCTAGTTTTATCATATGCTAAATATGATGGAATGTACATCAAAAAATATGATTATTAAGTTTTTCATTTTCATGTAAACTGCATGTCAAATTTTTAACCTTTTTATTAATGACCGACCCAACTGGTCGAAATTACTACTTCCTGAGCTCATTTCTATCGCACAGCATGCTAATATTAATTGTCTATGGATACAGCTTCATACTTGATAATATGGACATATACGAGTACATATACATATGTTTTAGGCTTGGAGTACAGCGCAGAAATGAGTACAATCTCCTATTTTAAGGAATTTAGAAATGACTGTCTGTTGTGTGAATTTGAAAACTGCCGCATATACTAAAGCTATGTTGCGGTATTTGACAACTAAAGCTAGATTTACACGATTGAAATTTTCTTCAAAATTGCTCTTCAAAAGGCTTCAAACTATTCATAACTATTAAATAAATAAATTTTGAAAAATGTCAAATTTTGAGAACTGCGCCCCATAATTTTTTACGTTTGGTCTAATATATATGTGGTGAAAATTTGAATCAAATTGGATAATTCTAAACGGCGGCGCACAGAGGTTAAAGTTCAAATTTTGGGAAATTTGTGTTTTTTAAGCAAACGTGTACAGCTTTGGTTATTATTTTCACGAATATTGTAATGAAACACATACAATTAATACACCATTACTTAATATTCATTAATATTTTTTTTTTGCACAAAATCTTTAACCCATTTTAGCCTTGGGGTCATAAATGATCCATTTCATAAAAGTTTTTAATTTTTATATGAATTGTCAACATAATAATAATTATAATATTTTGCTACGTGCGTTATTAAAATTTGTTTTAAACATCTAAAAAAACGTAAAATACATCGTATTGAAATAGTATATGTACATATGTATATTTTAATTATGCAGGAAAAATGAGAGAATTAAAAAAAGAATCGAGGCGGAAGAAGCCAGAAAGAAAAAACATATGGAATCATCCTTAGATTTAACAGGTAATTTAAGTTATTCTCGTGTTCGCTGTGAAATTAAGTATGTAATACCTTGCAAATAATTTTAAACTCCTAAAAAACAAAGATTTAAAGTTAAATTTGTATAGGTCGTGATATTTTACATTGTGTGTCTGATTCAGAATGCGAATCGAATAATAGTGAAGAGAAAATTGAGAACTTGTCACCGCCTGAGCCAAAAAGGGCTCGTAAAGATATCTTATTTTGCTTTCTGTTATTCCATATATTTTGCGTCATCAGATTAGCGCCCCCAAATGAATTTTTACTTTTCTCGCTTGTTTTGACAATCACGGTTACCAATTTTTTTGATTACATTAAAATATTATTTATCTTTAAATAAACGCATAAAATGGGAAGAGGGACAATTTTATCTTTGGAAGAAAAAGCTAAGATTGAGGCTTACCATGATTCTGGACTATCCTTTCATAAAATTGCTGAAAAAATTAGAAGGCACAGAAAAATGGCCGCTAGTTTTCTTAAAAATAAGGAACACTACTGAAAAAATTTCAAAGGCGGCAATAATCGAGTGCTTTTCCAAGCAGACAAGCGAGCAATACTGAGGCATGCATCAAATTCGCACGACTCGTCTACCAAAATCAAAGACGAACTGGTATTAAGGCGAGCTTATCAACGGTTCAAAGAGTAATTAGAAAAGCTGCTCACATACAGAGACAAATTAAAAAAAAACACCACTTAATATGCTAAGAAATAAATTACGGTTAAATTTTGCTCGAATACACATGACGTGGTCTACTGAGTAGCATTACGTTGTCTTTTCAGATGGGTATAATTATTATTTTCATGACCTACGTAAGAAGGAGCATTATTTGGACCGCCTGTACAGCCGAGTGGGGGGGGTGTGATAGTGTGGGGAGCAATATTCTACTATGGCACTTGCGAGTTGCAGTTTGTAACATCTCGTATGAATGCGGAGAACTACAACAGCGTTTTGAAAACGGATTTTCCCCACTTTCAAATCTTATTTTAAAATTTAAAGTGGTATTTTCAGCATGACAATGCTCCAATTCATACAGCCCGATCCGTGAAATCGTGGATACAGAGCCAACAAATTGACGTCCTTGAATGGCCACCATACTCACCCGACTTAAATATCATCTAGAACGTCTGGGGATGGTTGGCTAGGAAAGTGTATGAGTCCGGAAAACACTACGAAAAAACAACCGAATTAATCGAAGGCATTAAATACGCTTGGTTCACCATTTCGTTGGATTATATTGAAAAACTATATTCCCAATCGAATTTTTTAAGTGATTTCTAGCAAAGGCGGCACTACGCATTACTAATTATCCTTAATACTGTTTAAAAAATAATATGTAAGTATTGAAAAGCTGTACAGTTGTTCAAAATGCTAATTTAATTATAATAAAATATTGCAGGTGGCGCTATCCTGTTGACCAATTTTTTAATTAGTTTTTTAGTGTATAGTTTTTCTTAACCATGAATTAAAATATTCTCTTTAATACTTTATTTTAAAGAGAATTGATAAAAGTCTACTGGATAAAAATTTTAAGGTTATAGCTCAATTGATTCAGATAATATTTAATAATAACGATCTGTGAATGGGGGCGCTAACCTGATGACGCGTAGTGTACATATACATAAATCATTCTGCGGAATTTTATGATGATCGGTTCATAATTAGTTATAGCACCGATATATGGCCCATTTCCGAAAATCACTTTAATGACCATTATTCTCTTAAGAATTTGGTATCCAAATAGAATTCAGAACAAATATTTGTTTCATATTAGTTTCATAAATACAAAAGTCATTTCACCTAATTTTAGAATGATCGCTCCATAATAAGTCATAGCTCCCATATAAGAAAATTTGAAAATCACTTTAACATGCATGCAAAAATATTTTACAATTGTTCATATCGAGATAAAATTTATTGAAAATTTTCAATGACACTTCGAATGGCGCCAAATTTAAAAATTGCGTTCTAGTTGGGACACCCTTTATATCATTACTATGTCGAAATTCAATTCATATACATAAAATTCATTGTTCCGAAATTGAAGAATATCGGTCCACGATTTGTCATAGCTGCCATATAAGGACCATTTCCGCAACCCACAAAATTGTCTAATAAATATTGATATCGAACTTACTTTTATACAGATCAGTAATTTTTAACCAGAAATCATACTAATATCGGTTATACGGCAATTATGCTAGTAGCTGTCAGTCAATAATTGGCAATAGCTTCCGAGCACGCCAACCAAGCATACAACTCTTGTAAATAACGTTAGTGAGATGAAATTCAACCAAAAATAAGCCTCAAATACGTAGAAACCACATTAGTGTATACTGGATTTAGAAGCTATCAGTCCATAACTGGTCCACTTCTACCATGCCACACATAAATCTTTTGTAAATAATATTATTGAGATCAAATTCAAACAAAAAAGCCTCACTTTATATCTTATCCTTTTTTATACTCTGTTTTATACTCTGTTTCCTAACTTGTTGTGAACATGTTATGTTGTGAATATGTAAAAATGTTCTTTTAATTTTATAAATTGTTAAATTACACCCAAGGGTATTATGAAAATCAGACAAACTCTGTAAATTACAGTAAGAATCGGTAATTACATCAATTATAAAAAGTCAAAATTAGATAAAACATTTAAAATAAAATCACGTTAGTGAATTACGTCCAATAGGTAATATTGTCTTTCAAACAATATATAAAATACTAATAAAATTTGGACTAAGACTGAATAAAAAACACAGAATTAGGACATACTAGTGCTATAACCAGTGTAGTTTCTGTATTTCTTATTACTTTTAGATGGAGGGTATTAAAGATTCGGCATAGCCGAATATAGCACTCTAACTTGTTTTATTTTGGTTTCGAAAATCTCACACTGAACAGAGGCTCTTCGTAAAAATCCAAGATCGATTTCAACTTTCGACGTATACGACTACGTTTTTTATAAAACAATTTTATTAAGAGTATTTCGAATATTTGGAAATAATTTTGACAGATTTTAATATTACGTAGTAGATCTAACGCTCTTTGGCGCACATCATAATTGTTAATTAAATTCTTCATTATATGTAAAAATATATTACGAACGCATACACAAAAAAACTTAAATATTGCCGCATTAAGCGGTTACCGGGGTTTTAAGCTAAAACCGTATTTGAAACTGGGTTTTTAAAAATGGCAATTTTTCGAATAACCCGAAAATCGGGTTTCGAAATAAGTCAGTTTTTTGAATACTCTAATAATAACCAAAGAAACCCGAAATTAACTCTAACAAAAACTTTTAATTATAAATTCTTAAAATGCTATTTTAAAAAGAGCACTCAAACAAAGCCAATTCATGTGGTGAATTAAAATTTTAGAAGATGGGTTTTTAGTTCCCTACCCTCTGTGGGAGAAGGAATAAAAATCTGCCATTATACACACAAAATAGCTAAAAGTTCTAAGTCAGCACGATTGACATCGTTAAGTGGTTCTAAGTCTTTCGGTATACATTTCTACCTAATGCCGGAAAAATGAATTTTTTGATACTTTTATAAATTTTTGTTGAAATCTTAGACAAGTAGGAAATTTTAATTCTTATTGCGCTTTTTCACTAATGGATTCTGCCGACCGAAGTATTTTTTTGGAACCTTCTGCTACTGAAACTTTAACAATGCTCTTTGGAGGAGAAGCTGTTGCAGCAAAAGTTAAATAGTCTGTATTTGTTTTATCAAACAATGATGTGTTTCCAATAATTCGGATTTAAAAAAAATATATAAAAAAACCACATCTTTTATTTGTTTTACCAAGTTTTCATTTATTATTTATGTAATCATACTTTTAAATAATTGAAGATTTAAATTTTTTGTTGGTAATATCTTCATCAACTATAAACAAATCAAAATTAATCGTTAAACGCACTTGGGGCCAAAATTATCTCAAACTTATAAAAACCATGGAAAACACTGAGAATGCTTAATAACTTTAAAACTTGTCATTTAATTTTTGTCTTTTATATATTATTAGAATAATAATTACGTACAAATTTCGATTCTTGTACATTAAAATGCTAAAATAATTATTTAATTGCAAACATTTTGCAAAAACTAAAAGAAAATCATATTTTCTCCTTGTAAATGCACCACCAAACTTCAGAGCCATTGCGGCCCCAGTTGACGTATTTCTACAATCCATAGGACAATTCTAGAGGTTGGGACGGTCAGAATTTGGAATTTTTTTTTGGAGCACACTAATCTGCATTGGCTCGATCATAATTTGCACAAAATGATATTTCAAGCGGCCAACTAACACTGGATCCTTTTCCGAAATCAGAAGATATATTACATATTATTTCGAAAAAACATTCAAATTTCTAATTAAGATGACTGGTTGAAGTACTTGTTGCGTTTATTTAAGGTGTTGCAATTATTCCAACATGTAATTGTGGTTCTGTATCACATCCAAATCATCTATATGATTTTATTGTACGAGCATATATATCATTGATATTATTGTTGTAAACTAAGAGTTGCAGACTAATATTTTCTGGTGTTGGCAACATCAGCACAAATGTACTATCTATACTCAACTCCCCATTATGGTAGAGTAAGGTATAAAAATGCACAATCATCGTATTATATTCTTAGTGGACCATACATCCCGCTTTTGTCAGGATTTTCCCGTTTTTTATAACTCATCCTGCCTAAATTCGTTGGCCTTTTCTTTAAACATTTGAAATTAATTTAAGTTATTTTCCTTACAGATTTTAATGATATTATTATCGTTAAAGTATTTTACGAGGTACAAATAAAAAGTAAAAACGCAGTTTTTGAAAATTTCCTTTAATTTTCTGAGTATTACGAGATTATTCATGCACTTTTGTTCAGATGGTCCCGATCTGACTAGCCATTTAGAAATGGCAGATTTATTTCCAAAAATTAAGATTCTTACTGAGCATGTAGATTCTAAACTTTCTTTAAGAATAGAGTAACTTCAGATAATGTGGACCATGCGTCTAATGTGGACCACCCGCATTTTGTAGAAAATGCATGAAATATGACAACGCCGCCTTGAGTATGTTTTCCTAATTGATAAAAACAAACATCAAATTTGATTTTGAATACATAATTGCAATGTTGACAAGTTCTGGGGCCAAATTACCGCATTCGTGATCGAATGAACTATCGTATCGAAAAATGATTCCAATATCGAAATTATGATAAACTACTAATTTTCTTTCTTGATATCGAATGCCATAATCTCAAATAAGAAAATTACGATCAATTTTACTCGATATCGAATGCGGTAATTTCGCCCCTGATTGTTGATGCGTGAGGCGAACAATTTGTTTTTCTCATATATAAAGACATTAACTGGTCCGTTATTTTCTACAACAAAAATAGAATTTTAGTTGTAATTACAAGCGGTGAGCAGCGTTGACAACTTGATTTCGCACCATTTTTGGTGCTTTTTAAAATTTTTGATGCGAAAAATTTCGTAGTTGGTGCGCGGTGCGCTTTTTTTAAATTTCGGTGCGGTTTTTAATGTTTCCGAAAAGGTGATGAAATCTTTATTTTTACTAATTTTTAATTGCAGTTTTTTAATAATTCATTATCATGAAATCTATACGATGAAAAAGGATGTATTTTATTGAATGTATTTTACTATATATACGAATGTAGAACAAACATTCGTCACATGAAGGTTATTGCTAAAGCTGAATAGGATGACAATTTTTGTTTGAAAATAAAATTAACATGAAAATAAAAATTCTTGTTTAGCCTGATTGGTCTACTGAACTGTAGACGAACACAATGGTTAGAGTCCCATTGAAGCCCTAACAAATTTTATTGAATAGGGTCAACAAAGTACTAGAAGTACCTTAAATAGAAAACAAAAATATTTTTACCGATTAATTCCGAATAGCATATATGAGTATTTTTACTATTAATCGTTGATCTCTTTTTAAAAAGTTAAAAAAAGAAGAAATTAATTACATACATATCTCTCTGGTACAAAGGAATACAAACAAATTTGTTTAGTTTATTTTTTACTTTTGTTAAGTTTTTTATTTTTATAAAAACACTGAACTGCTATATTTATAATACAAAAATATTATATTTTTATGTGAAATTATTTCAACAAACATTTTATTAAATAAAAAAGAAAATCTAAATTTTGGTGCGATTTTTTTCAAATGGCGCGTTTTTTTCTCCATGTTGGTGCGTTTTGAAATTTCAAAGTTGACAACGCTGGCGGTGAGTTAATATTTTCAGTTAGTTTTTAAACTAAAATATCTCTTTAAATAAAAAAACTGATAGTCGTCTTATATGGATCTCAAAGTGTCGTATATTGTGGACCAGTAGCCCACATTACCAGACAGATACATTAAATAACTTTGTAGATATATTTCAGGGTTTTTATAACAATGCCTAAGAAAGGAGAAATTCGAAAATGGAAGCAGGAAGATATGCAAAAAATAGGTTGAAGCAGTCAGAGCAAAAAAAAATCGATTTTTATTGGTTTTAAGAACGTTTTGTGTTCCAAAAATAACTCTTATTAGAATGTGCAAAAGTAAAGCTAAAACTTCAGATCTGAATAAGGAGATGGAAAATTATTTGGTAAAATATGCCAAGAAAATGGAGGCACGATATTGGGGTCTTACAATAAGAGATATTACATCACTGGCTTTTCAACTGGCAAAATCCAACAACGTCCAAATAAATATTCCGTTCTTCGGGAATGTGCTGGCAAAAATTGGTTTTATGGTTTTATGCGACGGCATAAATATGAATTAAGTTTGAGGTAGCCAATCGACACTTCCTTTGATAGACCAAAAGGCTTTACGAAAGAAAATGTGGAATGTGGATGAAACTGGACTTTTTATTGTTTCATCTAAAATTCCAAAAGCTGTCGCCACTATAGGAAAACGTCAAATTGGATCAATGACTTCTGCTGAATGTGGGCGATTAATAACGGGCATCACATGAGTGTCGCTAGATCTTTCATTCCACCTTTTTATATTTCCAAGAACAAATTTGAATACCCAGCTCATGAAGTACGCCCCACCTGGATGAGTTCAAACCAACATATTCACTAACTGGTTTCGTCACGTTTTAAAAAATAACAAAAGCTTCACCTAGAGAGCCAAGTTTATTAATTTTAGATGGACATTAATTTATGTATATTAATTTATTTTCTATTTATTAATTTATTTGCAGGTAATGTGAACTAGTATTCCACATTACCCGCACACACTGGTTCACAATACCCACTAAGTTTCTTTATTATGCCATTTTGGATTTTGTTAAATCCGATGCATTCAAAATTTTGTAGACAAAAAATATATATAATTTTTGATCGGAAATATATTTAACAACACATCTAGTACGTTATTGAAACAATGATTTTTTTTACCGGTATTATACCGACAATCCTTTTTGTCAAATGGATGTCATTTAATGTTGAGTAACAATTCTGATTGTGCTAGTTTTAGAATAAATGATTTTACAAAAAACCTAAACGGTTTTAAAAGTTTAGAATTAATAAATATGGGATTACTTTTGTTTCACTAATTTTAATTTATTTAAATTACAAATATTTTGTAGATTAATAAGAATGAATGAAATTCAAATAATATGCAAAAAATACACATTGCACTTATATTAGCAATTGCCTATTAGGGAGTAAATATGAATATATCTATATAAATATTTCTGAATTAACACATTAAAGTTTAAATTTGAGCAAAATATGTAACTATTGCAATTACAAGTACTTTACAAATACATATACATACATATGTAAATATATTTCATATTCAATCCCTTCTCATTTATGTTGAAGCTGAATACTAACTCTGAAATCAAAATCGAAAAAAAAATCATTTATATTTTATCCTTGGAAAATAAAGTCGCAAAGTATGATAACAATGTATTTAAAATAATACAGCATGCATTTTTCTAGATAAAATAAAATAAAATCAAAAAATATTTGAAATTGTTTCCCTTAAGTTGAGGAAGACAAAAGTTGTTATCGAATGTTGCACCCAACAATTTAAGCAGTCAACATTTACACGAAACAGAAGGAAAAACACTTGAAACACTAAAATATGTCAACCAAATAAGTCAACTTGAAAAATTTAACTAACTAGTAGCATAATTACAGGTAGATTATCTTCATCCAACCATCCATCAATCCAATCCGACCCAACGATGGACAGAATTGTCGGTCGGACGACTCAGCAGCAAAGACGAAATGATTTAAAAGAAGCATGTTGTGTCAACATGAGAATTCGCACTTGTCAACAAGTACACAAATACAATACAATATTCGAATTGTCAGTCAGTCAGCCAGCCATTCAGCGATTATGTCCCACTGACAACTCTACCACCGGCATCGGCATCACCATCGATGGTTCAGACAAGAACAATACATCCATCCATCTATCCATCCATACCGGAATATATGTATGTATGAATGTAGTGTACAAATATATATACAATGGATCAACAGAAAGTTTAAGCAAAAACCTGTCAACAACAGCGAAAAATTGTACAAATTTTAAACATACCACTCAACGTATTAATCTTTTTTATTTTTTATCCAACTAAACGAATCAACATTTTAGTCGTATTACAAAGTTCCCAATTGGAAATTGTTATTGAATGTTAAAACATGAATTTTTATTATTATAGCTATATTTTACAAATTCTTTTATTCGTTTTACTATAACAGTTTCGTATTCTACAGTGGCTCACAGCTTTTTTTATGCAGTGCATTTTTATGTTTTTGTTCTTTGAAATTGGTGTCATTTAAAAGAAAAAATGTGATAGTCTAACCCACCGTTGCCACATGCAAGTAATTACATACTTGCAAGTAGAGTACATATACATATTATCTACGAAAAATACCGAAAAACAGGAATATTTGTTTGAGTGGCGACACTAGCAAGTGCAAGTTCATTTTGTAAATGTTGTGAACAAAGAAACTTCAAACTAAATTTTTTTATAAAATTCTGTTAATTTTCAAACACATATGGATCCAGTATTGCCGTATTGTCAAAACAAGAAAATACGGGAAAAGATTGTAATTTCCAATTTTCTTTTAATAAATGCATGGAATTTATATTTAACAAGTCAGAGTGCTATATTCGGCTATGCCGAATCTTATGTACCCTTCACCTTAATACACTTTGTTTCATAGTTTTTTTGATGAAATTTTCAGAGGTTGTCTCGGATTTTTGCTCATATCTCCGTTATTTATGGACGGATTTTGCTGATTTTAAATACATAGCAAACTTCTCGAAAGCGTGTCTGACAGAGATGGATAATTTTTTTATAATTATATTTTTTAATCACCGTTCAAACAGAAACAATTTCTAAAATGTTGTTAGTTAATTTATATACAATGATTTAGCTATCGCGTCGAGTATTCTAGCGTTAAATCGCGTCGCGTCGTTTCTGTCCAAGCGGTAACGTCCCTACAAGAACAGTGTCGGTCATTTGATAGGTAAAATGACTGTCACTGATGAGAGATATATCCATCAAAGTTTTTATCAAGTTATTAAGGGCAATATGAACAAAATGATAGAGACTTTTGTGTCCGTGTGATTTTCAATCTCCCTTCCACTTATTTTTTGTCTCTCTCTAACACATGTTGCATACAGTAAACATAAGTTCTTTCACACTGCTGCGCTAGTGCAAAATTGTTTATGAGTTAGTTTCGGTCACACATTTCTTGCAGGGGTATTTTCGTTAAATTTTTTTCAGTTTACTGTTATCTCCAGTGGGGCCAGATCTAAAAATATTTTAAGAGTATTAAGTTTTATCTATTCAATTCCACATGCCAATGCATCTTCCGAACGAATTTTCAGTTTGATGGGGAATTCTTGGAGAAAAGAGAGAAACCGAATGCGTTTAGAAAAAGTGGAAGCAGAGTTCATAATAAAAAAAAATTTCAGAATGAGCTGCACTGAATTAAAAAAAAATATTTAAACACCGAAGAAGGGATTTTACTTTTGAAAAAAGTGAAATTAAGTGATGAATATCTTTAGTTTAATTGTAAATGCTCCTTTATTATTTTTAGTTATTTGTGATTCGAAAATCGTGATAAAAGCCAATGAATGACTTATTTTTTTATTTTTAATACGCTTTTTATATTTGTGTTTACATGATTGAAAAACCAAGAACTGAAAAGTCAATGAATGACTTTTTTTGTTTTTTTTTTATTTTAAAATGTTCTTTATGTTTATGTTTATTTAACTGTTTAATAATCGAGACCTGAAAAGTCAATGGATGACTTATTTTTTGATTTAATAAAATTAATAACTTCAAAAATAATAAAAATAAAAAATTATTTTTAGAAAGCTTGTCGGTGTCAAGCACTTACTATAGGGTGTTTTTTTTGAGAGGTATAGAACTTCGAATTGAAATAAAATACAAGAAAATCGTTTTAATGACCATCAATTTGGCTTTATTGGAAGGATAATTTTATGCCATTAATGTTTAAATATGATTTCAGGCATGTGGCCGCCGCGGCTGGCTCGAATAAAGCCAATTCTATAGGTCCAATTTCCAACCACTTTTTCGAGCATATGGGGCCGTATGTCGGCAATAACGCTACGAATGTTGGCTTCCAATTCCCCTAACGTTTCTGGTTTGTTGGCGTAGACGAGCGACTTCACATATCCCCAAAGAAAATAATCCAATGGTGTCAAATCACACGATCTTGGTGGCCAATTGACAGGTCCATTCCGCGAAATTATGCGCTCATCAAATGTGGCATGTAGCGCCGTCTTGTTGGAACCACAACTCATCCACATTCATGCCATCCAATTCGGGAACAAAATAGTCGGTTATCATGGCTCTATACCGGTCTCCATTAATTCGGGTCCTCTTCAACACTTTGCTCTACAGCGGCAATTGTTTCTTCGGTGCGCACTGTTCGACGTCTCTGCGAATGCGTATTATCACATAGAGTAAACGTAGTGCGAAAACGATCCATGGTTAACCGAATTAATTGCTCTGATGGACGATTATGTCGACCATAAAATGGACGGAGCTTGCGGTAAACTTTGCGAACTGAACCGTTATTTTCGAAATAAATTTGCACGATTTGCAAGCGTTGTTCTTTTGTCAACCTGTTCATGATGAAATAGCAAACCAAACTGAACATAAATGACATTAGAGTTGCCAGATTTGACCACAAAATGCCAGTTTTATCTCTTTTCGAAAAACAAACCTGTAAAAAAAACACCCATTATAATAAATAAACGACTAATAAACTTTAGGTTTGAATATTTTTTTTTCAAACTTGTTACGCCGCACAGTAGCGCCCGACGAAGTTTTGAATAAACCCAACTTTTCAACGATTTCAAATATGCCACTCTTAATAATATCACATTTTTAGTTTAGAAGATATAACCGTTCAAAGTTGACCGACTTTCGGTTTTCAAAAAAACACACAATTTTTAGTCAATTTGTTGCGATTTCAGGTGTTATATCACGAAAAATAGATAACGAATCGCCATATTTTTTGTTTGTATTGATTGATGTATTTATTAAATGTATAATGATAAAAAAAATTACCTATTTGCTTTGTGTTTCTCCTGGTAAATCACTATTTAAAAACTATCCGTTTTTTCACTATTTTTCAACTTTGACGGAAAATAAAAAAATGTATATTTTTATTTATTTGCCATATTTGCAAAACCTGTTCTTTGATTATTTCTTTACATAATTTAAAAGGCTTTATCTGCCCGTACATGCCCGTTTGGCTTTTAGAGGTAAAAAAAGTTAAAAAGACATGGTTGCAGAAATTGTAAGGCGCACATTGGCGCCATTTGCATTTTTTCGTTGCAAAAATCATATCTTTTGAACCGAATAAGATAATTGAACAGTTTACCCAGCATATGATAGACAACTGTTCAGCCTATGAAATGAGCGTTTGGAAAGGGTGCTTTGTAGGGGCCTACTTATGGGTTATCAAAGTTAAAATTAGTAGAAAAATCAATTTTATGGTAATGGATGAATATTTTACAGAAAATTGAAAAAATAAATTTAAAAAAAAATTATTTTTTTTTAATTTGTTGGGTAATAATTTAAAACATAAAACCCTAAAGAAAAAAAATAAAAACAACCTAAAAATGTAAAAATTATTTTTTTTAGTTCAGCGCTCGCATGCAAGTAATTGCATGTGTAAAGGCAGGGTAACAAACAAAAAGCATTTATTGCTAAAATGTACATTTTAATATATTAAAACTAAAAAAAATCAAAAAAATTTTCGTTTTTCTCTTCAAAGCTTATTTTATGCAGTCAATTTCTACTATACCGATATATCAATGCAGCATTGTTGGTTTTTCGTTTTTTTTTTTTTTTTTTTTTTTTTGTTTTCTACTTCCATCAATATTTACAAAATCGGAATTGTGAGTCCGATTTTGTAACGTCAAGTGTTAAAAATATAGAAAAACGAGAATTGGTTTTAAACCATTTCCAATTTGGCCAGTCACAGCAAAAAATAGCAGAAATGGTTAACATTAGAGCTTCCACAATCAAAAAAAAATCATTGAGAGAGTTTTATCTATGAAAATCGGGTCCATAACAAAGGCGGAAAAGCACCAAATAAAATTTTCAATGAGCAAGATGAGCGACACATTTTAAGAAAAAATAAGGACAAATTTAAGGCTATCAGCTTTACAACTAGCCCCGAGGTTGAAGCTGACCTGGCCAAATAATGTTGAGTAATGTGTTAGTAATTGCCAGTTTAAATTTAAAGTTTAATATAAAATAAGCTATGACGTGAAAAACGAGCATTTTTTGTTTTTTTTTAGTTTTAATATATTAAAATGTACATTTTTGAAATTTAATATTTTTTTATGTTTTACGTTCCTATTAGTTTAATTTTCTTTTTATGGAGCTTTAAAAACAAAAAAATGCACTGCATAAAAATGGATGTGAGCCACTGTGAGCCAATTATCTATCTACATCTTTAAACATAAAAAATCAGTTTCAAAATTCTAAAAAAAGTTTCAAAAATTTTCAGACAAACTGAAAAAACAAATTATTTATTTTCTTTTTTAAAAACAAAATTTCAGAGCCGATTCGAATTTTCAGAATTAATTTATTAAATTGTCAAAATATTCGAATCGCACTCCTCAATATTCCGAAAAAAATTATTATAATTGAGTTATGATCCTTTTTTCGTAAATAAACGATATACATACATACATACATATTTATTTATTTCGAATGTATTTTAATATCAGAAATTGACGACAACATTTCCAACTGGTGAATGGTGTAAGTATTTTTGTCACGATATGTTTGTATGCCAGTATAATTAACAGTATGGATCAATACTTGTAATATTTGCAGTATTGATACGCAGGAGGCTTAAGAGGATTTCATTGGTGCTGTTGCTGCTATCATTGGCAAGAAAATTCAGTTTAAAGTGGCAAGTGCGGTATTTAAAATTTTCTTGGAAACTAAACAGAATACATATTCATATGAGTACAGTGCATCATTGACGAAGCATGGATGGTGGTTTACAATTGTTTTATGCTTCAACAATAATAATATTTTGTGTGAGTATGTCTGTATTAAGTTTGTTAGTTGCTTTGCTATTTAACTACACTCTTAAAAAATTAAAGACATTTCTAAAATCAGTTGAATTAATATTACTGTTATTGATAAGATATGCTTTTAAATTATATTGCTATATGCTAAATGCTATATTTCCTCGTAATAAATAGTTGAAAATTTGTAAAGGACTTGAGGTCCTAGAAGATAATATGTAATATTAGCTAAAACCCAGTGTGCTTTGAAACCCATTTTGTTTACAATACATGCATATTAGGGTATTTTTTCCCGGACTTTATCAATTCCCGGGACAGCGGGATTTTTTTTCAATTTCCCGGGATCCCGTTCAATAAAAAAGTTAATTTGAAATTGTGACTGTAGTTGGTGGAGATATTTTCGTGTATAATTTCTTTATGTGTAGTTGGTTGACAGGTAAGTACATAAATAGTAATGAGTTAAAGATTGATATTATACCAACTTTGTTGGCGGCTGTTTGATAAATCGATCATTTTTACACTCGATCACTGTGGGCCACAACAATGTAGGGGTTTGTACTCGTATGCGCGTCCAGGTACATACATACGAGTACATACGTACACACTATTCTTTTCCAAAAGTGAACTAGTTAGACACAGTGGCAACTTGTTGCAAAATGTGGCGGTCTCCGTATGCGTGTGTGCATTTATTAATTCACTCTTTGGCATTTGTGGTATGACGTTAATTAACTACTGCCGGTCTATCGAACGGATCGGAACGTTCAGTTTCAAGCTTGTGTGTTAAATACATATTTGTGTGTGGATGTGTGAGTACCTTTTAGTTTGTGTCATTTACGGTAGAGTGATCGATCGGTTCGCTCACTTTGAGCATTTTGATTTCTTATTGATCTCTTTGATCGTAAATGGATGTGCTGAAGTGAATGTTTGTGATGTTGGCCGACAGGTGCTCTCTGGCAATTTTCAGTAAAATGAAAAAATTAGT
Source organism: Bellardia pandia (assembly GCA_916048285.2). Taxonomy (NCBI): domain Eukaryota; kingdom Metazoa; phylum Arthropoda; class Insecta; order Diptera; family Calliphoridae; genus Bellardia; species Bellardia pandia. Next base: position 71,582,869 of record OU696533.1, read on the forward strand.
TCACGTAACTTGATTAGACTTTTAAAGACTTTCTCAGAACTGTTGTGGTGAAAATCATATCTGATTTGTAACCCAAGAGTTTGTGTTTCTGTTGAATTTTCTACGTCTACTCGTACATAATAATTTGTTGAATGAAGTGTAGATCGTTAAAAAGAAAAGAGATACTTTCGTCTCCTTGTTTAACATTTTGTTGCAAAATGAATAATAATGAACACAAGTACGCAACAAGGGCGTAGTGGTATTATTAAATTGAGAAAAAGGAAACAAATTTCAATTTAGCTTTCTCTAATTTAAAAATATCCGTGTCTTAAGGTGTGATGATCTTCAATTTTACATTAAAATTGATATCTAATGACATTTATCTATGAATACAATAGCATGCTAAGAACTTCAGCACAAACTGACTCGTTAGAACATATAAATTATGCCTCTCTCTCTCTCTCAAATATGCTCCTACTGGAGTAAAGTAAAAGGATATGTTGCCAAGTTCTAATGTAGCACCTCATTGAGTTGTGCGGTTTTATCAAAACAGAGTTTTTGAACCAATCTATATATAGTATATATAGTAGTAATTTTCGGAAAATTTAATTCTCTACCATTAAGTAACCAAAAAGTATTTAACGTAATATGAATACACTAAGACCCCGATTTGTGTCATTAATGGGGACCGGAGATATGCGACGTAAATAAAACGTTACCTACCGATACAAAGAAGTTTTAAGACAACGATGACGCTAATTTGGAATATTTCGGCAACGGTATTTTGGTTTACAATATATAAATAACAACTTAAAGTCAAATACTCCTTGGCTATACTGATCGGACTAGGCGATAGATTTCTTTCCGAAAACTTCGCTTCATTCCACGTTGTTTTTCATTTTTGTTTTCAGAGTAAAATTCGGTTTTAAGTTTAATTATGGGTGGAAGCTTAAACAAAGTCAGATATATTTTAAATAATAACGTATTCTTACAAACAAATATCATGATTCTTTCGATATAACGCCCAATGTCTCTAATAGTATCTACTATAAGTGGTGAAGTCATTATTACTTTTAAATATTATACAAGTACTAATGTAATAAATAAAACAATGTTTTAGAAATATATTAAACAGATAACGTGATCTAAATACAAAATACTCTAAAAATTCAAACAGTTCTTTTAACTTATAAATAAAATATTCTATTTGTATGATATTTATTGGAGTTCTAATATATTTTGGCGAGACTGTGTTTGTAGTCATGACTTACTCGTATCGTTAAGATAATTGCTGAAATGAACACACTATAAAAAACAACTACTGGTCTTGAAAACCGACACCATCACCAAAATTATTTTAAACTGTCATCACATTCATAACACGATGGAAGTTTTTGTAGACATGAATCTACTTCTACTGGCTAAATTAAATATTACATACAACTCGTTTCATCTACTACATACCATACATTTTCTATATGCCAGTTTTGACTCTGTAAAAATTAAAAAATAAAAAAGAAACTGACGAACAAAATAATGTTTTACTGATTAAAATCTTTATTATTGAAGATATTCTGTACCAAAGAATTATTATATTTTACACACACAAACATTTACAGATATTTGTACATATGTACTATACATATACATACATACCTACCTACACCCATATAAATATTCAGTAATATTTGCGAGTTTTGTTAAAAAAAAAAGAACATTTGCAAGGTAATAACTAACTTTTTGCACACTCTACGTCTTGTGTTCTTCAATAGATACGGTAGAGTTTAACGACTTGAAACGTGTAAATAACATCCTTAATAAGTCAAGGATACTTTCTACAAGTTTTTTAAAACGCATAATAGGAATCTTATCTAAAATGTTATATATTTTCAGTATACTTTCCGGCTGCATCAATTTTCTATTTAAAATAGACCAAAATTTTTAAATTTAAATTTGTGCATTAATCCATTACGAGAGCGGTTCGGAAACTTCTTAGCCTAGAACAGAAATCGCTAATCCATTTAATTTTGCATGAAGAACTACAGATGAAAAAGCTTTCTGCAAGATGGGTGGGTGCCGAAACAGTCAACCAAAAACGCATAAGAATGAAAATATCTCAAGCTTGTTTGGATCGTTTTAAGAAAAATAAAATGGATTTTAAGCATCGTTTCAGAACTGTTGATGAGATTTGGATCCACCACCACTCCAGAGACAAAATTACAATCCAAGCAATGGACTGAACCTAGACGAAGTGCCCCAAAGACGGCAAAAACAATTCAATCGGCTGGTAAGGTTATGGCAACAGTTTTTTGAAACATTTTGTATCAATTAAAAGTAAAAATTCGAGAAAAATGTCCTAATTTACAACACAAAAAATCATTTTTCATCAAGACAACGCACCGGCGCACAAGAGTGTTTTAACAATGGAAAAAATCAACAAAAGTATCAACTAAAGAACTAAATTATGAGTTGCTTGACCGCCCAAACTATTTTGATCAAGAGATAGAATTACTAGATAAGCGTTAGACTAAGAGTATTGAAATTTCAGGAGATTATATTGAAAAATAAAAATGTTTTTCAAAAACTAACTATTCTGTTTCTGTGCTAGGCTAAGAAGTTTCCGAACCGCCCTCGTACATTACACTCTTGAGTTTTCAGTCTGATTTGAAGCCATTTCCTCAGTTCAGAACTTATAACATTGCTTAAACAATTTAAAAGTGTACACCTTTGTTTGATAGTGTTTATGTTTATACATCAGATATCTGGCAAAATTAAATTCAGATTCAAAGCCTTTAAGCATTTTGAACTCATCTATCTTAAAGATCTGATATTCATTTATCCTTTACATAAATTCTTCTAACTGAGAACATGACATTTATTTTACATGAGCTATGTGTAATTTATAATACTCATGACAGCAACACTGGTAATTTGTAATAAAACGATTTGACATTGACTTCTAATATCGATGAATATTGATTTGTCTTTCTATCTTTATTTTTAAAAATTTTAAAAATCTACAATAGCAGTTCTTACTTGTATTAGAACGAGGAGCCATTTTAAAGGTGAAATTTGTACGTTGCAAACCATATGACAAACAAAATGTGTAATTATTTGTAAAGGGTATAAAATTATTCGACTGAGCCGTAGTTAGCTGAAACTTTTACTTGTTAATTTTAAATTCTGTTTCGCCCATTTGTCATCAAAACAAATAATAAAAAAATATAAATATAAAATAAGAGTAAAAAAAAGTAAACGGAGTAACAACTTTGAACATTGCGCATGTGCACCTTTTTTATTGCTGTTACGTGCCACGGACAGGAGACAATGAAAAATTTGCCATAAAAATGACAAAATTTGTTGTGTGTTTGGACTTTCGTACCCGTACTCTGCCATGACAATTATATGGATTCGGGTATTTTATTCAAGGAAAGCGAGTTGAACTTTTAAATCACTTTTTTATGAGTCTTCTACTGGCTGCTTATGTTGTTATTGTTATATGTAGTTGTTGTTGTTGATGTTTCTGTTTTAGTTCCGAATTACTTTAATCGAGTTCTTATTTATCTGATCATAAATACATGTGGATATTTATTCTTTTACTGCTGCTGGTTGGCTGGGTTTATCTTGCTGTGGGGGAATTATTTGCTTTTTGTTATTGTACAATTTGATGGGTCTTCTCTAAGAATTTTATATAAAATTATTACGTGTTAACAATATTTAAACGCGTTATTAACAATTTCGTTTGCTGTTTCATATTTATGACGTAAATTTATAAAGAATTTTAGAGTTTTTTGAGAAATCTTTATTGATGTACTTTTATAATAAAACACATATTTAACAATAAATAACGATAACGATTTTGTAATACTAAACTTAAGTGTAAATTTAATGAGATACGAGTTATATTTTTTTTAAATTAAGGTTTCTGAATTTTAAATACCAATTAATGTCTTCTTATTTGTAACATTTAGTCTATTTTGGTTTGGATACATAATAGTACTCCTGGTAAAAGGCGGCATTTAAAATGGTATTGAATAAAAACAAGAAAGAAAGTATAGTCGGTCAAGCCCGGCTCCTATAATACCCTACACCAAGTATATGAGCAAAAACAGTTTTTTTTTATAGATATGGGCGCTATACGGTAGATATGATCTATTATTATCATCATAAAAATTATATACAAAATTATATACAAATTATTTGGACTATGACTAATTATGAACTTAGATGAAATGGTATTTGTATTTCTAAAATATTTTAAGATATTTGAGCTCGTTAAAGGGACTTTCGGAGGTTGGTCTTATATAGGACAATGGTTAATTATTGCACGATCTACACAAAATTAGTAGGTGTGTTTGTATGGTTTCAACCAATTTAAATACCAATTATCCTTGAGCCGTACTAAATTTTATCAGATACTAAATTCTGCGCACAATGTTTACATGAACAGCCAGTCAGCCAGAAGGACACCGTAAAATTTACTCAAGAAGTGATTACTTTAACTTGGGTATTAGAGTAATATTTTTTGGCATTACAAACAGCAGCCAAATTCAATATACCCTTCTCGTTATGGTGGTGTAGGGTATAAATTGGTATATTGTATATGCATGGCCCGCACTAAATGTCGATAGACTTGGCACAGACGAATATAGCATTCTAAATTTCTGCTCATACAAATTTTATTATATTTTCCATTAAAATCAATCTCGAATAAATGTTAACCCAAGTTACAACTCTCATGTACATATGTGGGGCTTTTCGACCGATGATTATGGGTTACAGAAGGGGGATTTTACTTTGTTTTTTATTACTGCCGTAACGTGATTGTGTTCCCGATATACCCGTATAATAAAAATATAAAAAATAATCCATTTGCAATCGATTGCTCTAGATCGATTTTATGCAGCAGTGTGCACACATAAAAAATATATAGTTGTACATGTTTACCACAACAATGTTAACATTTTTACAAACTTTTTTAAAAATGTTATGTTCACTGTAATTATTTTTATAATTGCGGTAACCATAATATGGTTAAGTTACAATTATTATGATTATTATTGTAATAACCATGTATATATTTGTGTCAATCATATCCATTTATCATAATATGTTGCTCGTTGACTATGATACAGAACAACAGACATGGTATAATCTTTCATCATAAAACTGATCACCACAAACATTATATAATTATAAAATTACTATAACCCTACATGTAATTATTATAATCATGTGAATCGCAACTTAATTATATTATGTTTGTCGCAATCATGTAAATAATTGCAGTGAAAATTTTTAAAAATGTCGAAATAGTTATGGTAAACATGCACAACTATAATTTTCTCTGGATGTATGTAAGGAGATCGAGTTGTTCACAAGCTGAATTTCATAACATAGTATTGTAATACAAACACAATATATAGTATTGTATGTGTAGGGCTCATCCGCTTTATTAAATAAAAACAAATCGATTTAAATACTTTTATTCAATTGTTTATTTTTATTATTCAAAGGAAATGCAGATGATATTTAGTTGATTACAAAGTGCTTAATAAAAGGGGTTTGTATATTTGTTTAGATAATTCAATTAAATAAGTTTTGTAAAAATAATTTCGTAGTTTAACTGAAATTAATAGGGGTTTTTTATACAGTTACAATAATAAAAAATCAAGTAAGAACAAATTTTTAAATTTAACAATTTTCAAACAAGATAAACAATGTCCGACATCTTAGGCTTATCACAATAATACTGGAATGTTTACTAAATTTATAAATAATTAATATATTCTGTAGATATGTATATGAGTATGTTGGTATATTATATACTTAAATAGTAACTAACTAACTACATTTATGTACTTTATTTAATTAATACGAGGATATATGTATGTACTTATGTATACGTAAATTATAAGCGAATACTGGTAAACTGCAATCGATAATACTTGAATTCTTTAAATATATTTATATGTGTTTATGTACATATGTATGAATCGACATATGGTTTTTTAAATAAGTTTACATGTTAAATAAAAAGGTTTATTATTATATATTACATACATAGCTTAATATGTAACTAAGAAATGTGAATTGTAAGTAATATAATTTAATTTAATTATGTAAATGTGAGTACTTTATGGGATTATTTATTTATGTCTTTTCATCTCTGACATGTTCAATAGATTTGTCTGTAGCATCTTCTGCTTTGTTCGACACTGTATCATCCAACTCATGGTTGTTGTTATTGTTGTTGTTGTTATTCTCATTTACCTTTTCGACCTCAATGTATTCATCTTCATCGGCAACGTTGGAATTATGATCAGTTTCCATTACTTCCTGCTTCACTTCATTCAGTTTCTCGACAGACTTTTCTGATTTCAGACTTTTTATAGTATCTTCTTTATTGGTCGATTGCTCTTGCTCATTTTTAACAGAATTAACTGCGGTCGGTGATTTTCTTAAATCATGATCGATTAGATGTTGGTCTAACTCGGCACGGAAGTAATATTTTTCGGGACATAAATTACAATCGTAAGGCTTTGAGTTGATACCATGCTCAAGCATATGATTAAGAAGTCCACTGGAGGCAGTAAAAACCGCCGAACAAATGTAACAGTTGAAGCCACGATCTTCGCAACCGGCAAAGTTGTGCTCGACCAAATGTTCTTGAAGTTTTTGGGCGTGTGGTAAAATCATTTTGCAAAGATTACAGCGATTTTCTATGTATTGCCTTAGTTCGGCAGGACGCTCAAAGTGTTCGCGTTGCTTGAACTTAGCATTGAGATTATGTTTGCGACAGCATTTTTCACATACCTTGGCCTCAGTGGGTGGATTGGTAATGGGTTCCAAGCAAAGAGCACAAACGTTTTCCTGAACATTTGAGTTCTTAACATGGAATCTAAAGAACATACAAATTAGAGAAATCAAAATATAAATTATTAATAAATTAATACACAACACAACGAGGTAAACAAATGCTAAATTGTTTAATTAAGCATTGCAACTTACTTTGCATGCAGACCAATCTCGAATTCCGAATGTAGAGACTGTCGACAGCATATACACTGCACCGGCATTTGTCCTTCTGTATTGTGCTCGGACAAATGAGCCTTATATGCACTAACATCTGCCAATGCCTTGGAACAGTGCGAGCATCTTCCGGATTGACCCACCTTGGAGTGTTGCAATTTGTGTTCAGCCAAAATGGCTGGTGATGGGAAGATTTCATCACATATCAAACACTTGTGTTTGCCGGTAGAATTGTGACAGGTTTTCATGTGATGTTCCAACTCGCTCCTTGACTTAAAGTTTCCGGAGCAGTAGGCACATTTTAAACTAACCCCTGTTTTAAGGTTGTGTACAATCTTACGATGGGAATGCACTTCTGACTCTGTACGAAAATCATTTCGTTCGCAAATGCCACAACTAAAACCAGTATTGTTTATAGGTGAAGCTGGTAAATCAGTTCGATGATGGCCGTCATGAGCTCCTACATTTGGCTGTTTGGGACTTATGAAATAATTTCCAGGTGTTTTATTATTTTCTTGATGGTGTTGTTGCTGCTGCTGCTGCTGTTGTTGATACATTTCCATCACTGTGCGATTAGTATCAAAATATCTCTGTGATAATCCGTACATTAGAGCGGAGTGTTTCATGGCATTTGTGTCAATTTGGAGAGGATTATAAAACTTATTAGGTGTCGTATTGGGAAATAGACCCTTATTGAGATGAGATGCAAATGCCATGTTATAATCCAAAATACTGTTGTTATTGTTTTGTGGAGCCAGAGGCATTAATGGTGACTTGCCGAAGAGAGCATTCACATACAAAGAGTTCATGGGTGATATAGCATTCGGATTGGCAACCGGAGATGTGTGGTCTTCAGGCAAATTTTGAGGTGGCGCAGGAGGTGGTGGACGTTCCAAGCCGCCGTGATGTGTTTGCATATGGCGATCCAGTAAAAACTCAACATGGAATGTTTCAGGGCAGGAGGGACAACGGAATTGTCTAGCATGGGCAGCCAAGTGAAATTGCATTTCCAAATCAGAGGAACATACGGTACGACAAAACATACACTGTAAAGAATTCACAGCAGCAGGAGTATTATTTACAGCTTGATGACGTGACTTAACATGTATGTTAAAATCACTTTCCGTCCTAAAGACATCCATACATGCGGAGCACCTTAGGATTTTGGTTTCCACAGAGTGTGTACAAGCAAAATGCACTTGTATGGCTACTTTCGATTCAAACATTTCACTGCAATGACCACATTTGAACATTGTTATGGCATGATGATCCAAAAGATGTTTTTGTAATTCCTCCGGCTTTCCAAAAGACTTTTGGCAGTTTCCCGAACAATTATACTCAGAATTTGTAATTAGAAAATGTGATATAACATGTCTTTCATACTCTGCGTGTTCCCTTAATAGTAGGCCACAATGGTGACACACTAAATTGAGGCCTTGAGCAATATGGGTCTTTAAATGATTGCGAAATGACTCAAAATCGGGCAAACCAGCAGTGCATTGGTTGCAAAAGAATAAACCGGGCTTTTCTGTGATAGGAAAACTTTCTTGGGGAGAATTTTGAGGGGTATTTGTAGGTGTCACTGATCTACGATTATTTTGGCTAAGATCTGTTGGTTCATCCTCACTTTGACGTGTTATTGCTTCTACTGATTTAGGACTTGACATATTTTGTTCCTCTTTAATGCTGTTCTCCTCTGCACTGGCCGCACTCCTTAGTGGAGGTCCAGTTAACAAACGTGGACTAAAAGTACCCGACGCAGCTAAACGATTAAAGTGTTCGAAGTATGAATTAGGACTGGTCAAACGATCCAAGTGGGCAGAGCGCATATGCTGAAACATGGCAGCAATATTGGGAAACTTCATGGTGCAGTATTCGCATGACAACTGAAAAGTAGGATTATCTACCGGCTGATTGTTATTCGTGGAAGGAGGTGTCATGGAATGAGCCAATTCTTTTTCATGTTGAGTTTGGAGATGATTATTTAATTGTTCCACTGCAGTAAAATCGGACTTTGAACAAAATGTACACTTTAGCATATTCGATGACGAAGAACGACCGCGTTTTGGGTAATCAATGCGATTTGGGCTCTGTTCGGGTGCTCCAGCTAAACCGTAACGTCTTTTCTGTAAACTGCCATTGCTAGAAGCCGAACCGGTAGAACGTGGACTGTAATTAAGTGCTTGAGGATTGCCACCAGCAGCTAAAAGAGCTGCTTGTTTTTTATGATTTTGCATGTGCGATGTAAGCGCGGCTGCTGTATTGTAGCCTCGATTGCAAATGGTGCATTGGAATGGTTTCTGGTTATCATGGGTTTTCATATGGATCTTTAAATGATCGCTAAAGGAAGGAAAAAGAATATAAATGTTGCAGAATACATCATAGTATATGTTGTATGTACTATGGAGTAGAGTAAAAGAGCTCAAAATTTAAAATATAGTGGAATATTATCTACCTTCTTGAAAAAGCCGCCTCACAATGAGGACACCGATAGCGACGATCGCCTGTATGTAATTTAGTATGACGATCACGGGAACGCTTGTGCTTAAAAAGACGAGCACAGTATTCACATTTAAAAGGCAAGTGTTCAGCATGACTCTGTAATGAAAAGTAAATACATAGTAAATTCAGTTTATTAATTTTATTCTTAGAAAAACCTAATTTAATGGCATGGTTATCTATTAATTTAAAATAAAACTCTTTAAATTTAATGTGTGTTGGCCCTTTTTGTTTGTTAATAGTTATTTTTCAAGAGAATTTATTTTACATAGTACAGTGAGTTCGTAAAACTAGTGCATTGACAATAAAATTCCACAAATGTTCTCAAAATAAAAGATGAATCTATAAGAAATAATTGTTTGCTTTTCTTATACATATTGTAATTTGCTCTCAATACAGAGATTTTAAGAAAATTTCTTTTGCACAGAATATTCATCATGAAATTCACATCAAAACTCACAGCTCTTTAATAACTGGCATAAATATTGAAGATATTTTAATACTCCAAATACGAGAAATACAAATTGTGTTTCATCACTTAAATGTGGCAGCCAAAAATATTTTAAACATTCTTTAGTCAAACTTCAAGTGTTTGAAATTTTTTCTTAGTGTTTCTACTCCAAACAGTTGATGAAACTTTTAAATTGTTTTTAGTATCAAATGAACGAACCAACAAACACGTTGTTGGCTCCTTTAAGATTTTTATCAGAATGCGCAAATTTTTAGTAACAACTTGATGTTGTCGCGCTTGTCATCGTACCGCACGTTCTGATTTTTTTCATTTTCATCATCGCCATCACTTTATGGTCTTTTGTTCTGGTTGATATGATTGCACACTACAAAATTATTTGCATTAAAATCATGACTTACTGAAAAGTGACAAGAAAATGTTACTAACTATAAAACCTTACACTACTGATAAAAAAGACGTCAAGTTTTTACATAATACAAAAACAAATTGTTTCTCGGTTTAGTAATTAATTGATCATACTTAGTGCGACCAACTGGCCCGGAAAATCCAGGACATGGCCCGGTTTTGGAACCAATGTCCCGGTGTCCCGGTGACATCCCCCGGATGGCCCGGATTTTTATTTTAAATTTAATTAAATAAAAAATATGTGGACTTGAACAACAAAACAGTCTATTTCATTGAAATTTGGCACAATCGCATCATATTTTAATGGAAATTAATTCTTTTGAATGATTCATTTTAAAATCATGTGGATATGCACATCCCCACCAAGCCATATGAGTCCAATCATCGGAGCAATAATGATTGTTTTTTGGGCTCATAAAGAGCATGAAGGCTCCGGAAAAGGTGTCAGAAAAGACTCTTTTATGAGGGGGTTTCGGGCTCAGAAAGAGCTCTTACATCATGTCAAAAAAGAGTCATTGCAATTTTAAATACAACGAATTTAATGGTCGCAATTATTATTTTTTTTAAATTGTTTTTACTTAAACAAAAAGGGACTCGCTGCTGCACCGAATTGGAAAGATGTAGAAAGAACGATCAAATTTATGGTTGAAAATTATTGGTTAAAACCTGAAGACAACAATGTAGAATTGTTTGACGAGTTTGGTTACATATTGAAATTTATTACCCCAGAGAAAATTAGCGAATGGAATAAAAATAATCCTCCTACTAAGCCACGTTTTACTAAACCACATCAACGTTGGGTGGAATGTTTCAAACATTTTCAAAGTAACAATGTACCGGACACTGGCTTCGCGCGATTCATTGAATTTATTTTTTGTTTGCCAGCAACATCTTCAAGTGTAGAGCGTATATTTTCGTTGATCGCAAAATTATGGACAAAAGAAAAATCGCAACTCAAGATACAAGGTGGCGCAAAAGTAATCCTCCTATCAGATAATACTATAAATTTTGCGAGGCCCCTAATGTCAGTTCTGTTTTGACATTTGTGTAGTAAACACATGCGAAATACACGTTAATAAACAATGTAATAGCGTGTTCAGATATGACCCTTAATTGCGTTAATCGCAATTAACGCCATTATTGAGCTCAATATTCCATATAAAATCTCAATTAATTATTGCGCAATAAGTACGAAATTGTTATAATATTGAGTAAGATTTCGAATGCAACACTGTTCACAACTGTGTTTAGTGAACAAAATTGTATAAAATGCAAATGTCAACAAAAGAAATCATTAAAAAAATCAATGTGAAGGTAAGTTTGTTTACGTAGAAACACAACAACCATATAGAGTATTTTTTGTATTGTTTTCCAACTGTCAAATGATTTTACATAGAAACACAACAACCATATAGAATATTTTTTGTATTGTTTTCCAACTGTCAAATGATTATTGAGTAAGCTGAAAATTGCGTATGTCTGAACACTTAAAATAATATTGTCAATTAACCAAATATTGACTCAATTAAGTTTCATATCTGAACACAGTATTACGCTACACTGCTCCAGAACGCGGAATATTGCTGACAGAACTGACATTAGGGGCCTCGCAAAATTTGTAGATACTTTGAAACATATGCTATTTCTCAAATATAATTTAAAGTACGAATGCGTTGAATTTTAAAATTTTTTGAAAGAATCCCCAACATTGCTGAAGCAAGTTTCATCACAGGATAAATACCATTTTAAACAAAAAGCGACAGAAAATTAGATTCAAATTACTAATGTTATAAGTAATTGTCTAAATTTAACTTGAATAATAAAGTTTTTTTCTCATAAAAAATGGCCCGGTTTTAGGTATGACTGTTCCGGCTTTTAGTACTTTTTTCGAAAAATGTCCCGGTTTCGCTCAAAATTGAGGTGGTCACACTAACCATACTACTGGTTTAAACATATGCTGTCTGCTTATTGTTTAAAATAATAATATTATTTAAGAAATTATTTTATTGTATATATGTAAGTACATACTACAAGTACAAATTTAAAACAAACACGTATATTGCATAATATTGCATAATTACATAAGTAAATTAAGCAAAATATAGTTCACTAACAAAAATTAAAAAATTAAGAAGCATAAAAAATACTTAAATTTTAAGTGAAAAGTACCAGATTTTTAATAGTTTTGTATTTAATTGTATTTTGTTTTTAAGAGAAGTAACACTCAGGCAATTAATATGCCTTTATATTAATGAATTAAGTGTGTAACTTTCTTTGGAAAGTTATAGGTAGAATAATTGCGCGTTATGTTTATTAATAGTATAGTATTGCAGCGCCTCTGGTGGCGAGTAGGCGCATTGATCAAAGCTTGATTTATAGTCATTAATTTAATTATTTTACTTCGGTGGCGTTTTTTAAATACTATACCACCGAAGTAGGGCGCTGTGATAAATATTAGTTATGATAGGATAGAAAACTAATAATAATCAGCGACAGCGGCTGGGAATCGAACCCAGGACACAAATACCAACTCATGCTTAATGATCAAACGCGCTAATCAATTAAGCTACAGCACCCTCACTTGACAATCTTCTAGACATAGAAGCAACGATTTTTTAGTTTCATTCATCCTGTATTACTGCCTTTAGGTTATTCTGGCAAGAAATATGCCTCTGCCTAATTTTTTTGGCCAGATATTCTCACAGGCGCTCAATTGGAGTGAGGTTGAGATAATCTTTATTTTTCATTGTAGATTCTATAAATGAAAGATTACCAACCCCAGAACATTACTGAGGCGCCGTCATGATTTATCGTTTAAGTAACATATATATTACTAAAGGCTTCGTTCGCCATATTTTTGGGGGGTTTTTTTGACACCCAATAACTTCAGAAGTTTGTGTAATATTTTCAGCTATTTTTACAGCACTAGTTGTTGGGGTTGCGTCTGTTGGTTGCACTTCCTTCAGTTACTATAGTTCTGATTTCAGTTTTTGTAAGACGCTCTAGTCGTTTTGCACCAGGTAAAATTTCTATGGTTTTGTGTTTGTTATAATTTTGTAATTTTTGTGTATAATTTCTTATTGAACAGTGATGCGCCCAACCTACTTTCCTTTCACGGATTTACCTTTCTATGTTATAATTTGCCGGGTCTTAATTGATGTTTGTCTTCCCATTGTAAGTTATTACTTTTATAATAAATTAAGCTGTTATACTTTCAAACAGTGAAAAATTAAAAGAATTGCCACTAATTTTGAAATGACTGGCGTTTTTTGTATAAGGATGATGCCTCTGTTTACTTTATTTTGACGCGTAAAATTGGTCAGTTTTTTTTGAGAATTTAATTCTACTTAAATAACTGTGAGTATAATAATGCAATATAATTTGCTAATATAATAAAATTAAGCTTTTCTTGTAATCAAATTGGATCAAACTTTATTAATTAGGCTAAATATTACAAAGAAATTCGAATAAAATACTGCACGGAAAATCTACAATCATTCCAAGTTTCATCCTCTTTAGATCCACATTCCTTTGAATACGGTTTAGCAGTTTAAAACTGGACTTCGCAAGCCCGGTTTACATATGAGAATATAGTACATATAGCGATTCCAACAGACTTTATCTTATATTCTCGTATCTAGAAATTAAAAGGTTTTTGAATTTCGATAAGCGTACAAATTGATACTCTTGTGCATCGAATTTGCTTTCGCATCGCAATAGAGAGTAACCCCCCTGATCGTATAAACGTCCACGAAGGAAACTCGAAGTAAAACCTAAATAATTACCCGCGAAGCAAACGAGATCAGTTTTAGTATATTTCCGGTATATTATTTCTTTTATCTGCGAACTCTGACGATAAATTTCTATAAATATCTTTAAAAATTTCTTAAATTGAAAGATCTTAACTATTAATTTCCCATTTCCCCAGTTTTGTTAATTAATTATTTAAAAATTTACTACAACACGTAAAGATTAAGTGACAGTAAATATTATTTCACTAAGTATTTAAAATATATTAAAAAAATGTCTGCGTCAAGGGTGTCAATAAGTCGACCATTATATGGCCTGCACTCCTGACATCTCATAATTTAAGTATTTAAGTGTTGTAGTCAAAAACATGAGAAGGCGGCGGGTATGATTTTTATAGTCATACACATATAATTATAATGATTTGTTTGCTTGGATTTTTAAAAACAGTTTAAAAAACCATAATCAACACACAATAATTCTTTGGGCTTAAAAGACAACAACAGATATAAAATGTGTACTTGTTATAAGAGCGTTACATACAGCAGAAACAACTGATTGTATGCATACAAATGGGCTAATTTTAGTATAGAATATTTAGTTTTATTGTACCTAAACTACGTCTGTAAGTCTGTCCGTCCGTCTGTATGTCTGCGAAACTGAAAGGTATGAATTGTTGTGTTAAAAAGGAGTTTGACAGTATTTGGTAAGTACCCAAACAACCAAGCAAACACTAACTAAACAAATTCACTCACTCGATTTTAAAACGCTGACGCTTAAAAGTTAACATATCAAAGCGTTTTAACCGCTTGTTCAAGTAGATACAAAAAGACATTTGTACATAAATAAATATACATATTTTGGTTTTGTATCGTATGTACGAGGTCTGATCAAAAAAATAACCGTCATTTTAAATTTTTTCAAAAAGTATTTATTTATTTATTAATAACTATTTTGTAATCCCCCTCAGATATAATACACTTATTCCAGCGCTTTTTGGTATTTTTCTTTTATCTCCTCAATCGTAGCAAAACGCTTTCCTTTCATCGGTGTCTTTAGTTTTGGAAAGAGGAAAAAGTTAGCGGGGGCCAAGTCCGGTGAAGGCTTGATAACGGTTTGGTTTTTGGCCAAAAACTCACGCACAAGCATTGATGTGTGGGCTGGTGCGTTATCATGGTGCAAAATCCATGATGGGATTTTCCACAATTCTGTGTGTTTCTAACGAATTGCTTCGCGTAAACGGCGTATAACTTCAAGGTAGTATTCCTTGTTGATCGTACGACCTTGTGGCAAGAATTCATGATGCACCACGTCATTGCAAAGAACTTGACGTGCTTTTTTCGGTCTTGGTTCTTCTGGACGTTTCCATTGGGATGATTGGGCTTTAGTTTCAATGTCATAACCATACATCCATGATTCGTCACCAGTTATGATCTTTTTGAAGAAATCTGGATGGTCGTTGATGATGTTCAACAGCTTCTGAGCGATGTCAATGCGACGTTGTTTTTGCTCAAAATTTAGCAATTTTGGATCAATCTCCGCTGCCGCACGTTTCATGCCTAAAACATCCGTAAAAATTGCTTGGCATGAGCCGAACGATATGCCAACATCATCAGCAACCTCTCTGATAGTGATTCGACGATTATCCAAAATCATTTTTTTCACTGCTTCAATGGTTTCATCGGTTGTTGACGTGCTCTGGCGACCA
Organism: Bellardia pandia; assembly: GCA_916048285.2. Classification (NCBI taxonomy): domain Eukaryota; kingdom Metazoa; phylum Arthropoda; class Insecta; order Diptera; family Calliphoridae; genus Bellardia; species Bellardia pandia. The sequence goes on from OU696533.1 coordinate 71,598,711, forward strand.
GGACGAACATCGTCATTGACATCTTCTCGGCCTTAATTGAACTTGTGTTCTGCTCATGGTAGACTCGTCAAACGCCACAAATGTTGACATTTCAAATGTCCTTGCGCATTTAATTTAATTTTTTACACAAAACTTAACACAGTTTCTTTGATCCATTTTTTCGAATAGTAAAAAATTGAAGAGCACAGCAAAACACGACTAACCTTTTTATCTGTCAAAAACAAACTGTCAATCCAAAATGGCTGATATTACCAACATATATAACAGACATGTGTACCAACATAACAGAAAACAAATGCGAAAATCGAACATACGTAACTCACGAAATTTGAAAATAGTGGTTATTTTTTGGTCAGACCTCGTATATAAACCTTAGTATATACATATGTATGTATATTAATATGAATATTTGCGGTAATCATCTAAAACTCTGATGATTCCCCGTTGATGATTATGATGATGACAAAGTATTAGAATGTTCTTTTTGTTTTTATTATTATTTTATTGTTGCTTTTGCTGTTGTTGTTTTAATTGTTGTTGCAAGCATTTAGCCACCTACGGTCGTTGGTTAGTAGCCATTTATCACATTAAAGTAAGTATCATTCATTCTCCAATCTCAACGAGATATTTTGGTATGCAGAGGTCGTTTGGTAGCCGCAATTATTAAATAAATTTTACACTGTTCCAAATGCTTCTCTTTATTATTAGTATGCTCAAACAGTTTTCTAAGAATAAAATGTGAATGTGTATGTGTGTTTGTTTTTCTTTATTTAATAAGCTGGAAATGCAAGTGCACTTGGATGTGTTGTGATGATGTCTGGGCTATTTTAACTTGTTTTGCAAAATACGCTAATTGCATAAAAGAGTCCAAAATGTTTTATTACACTCGTACACATTTATTCTGGTAAGTCACAAATACGGTTTTTGATTAACATCTAAATGAGTCTACATACTCATCTAACTGAAATGCGTATAATTTATTTAAACACATTCAGTTGTGCACTTGAATAAAAATTTGCAAAAAAAGTAAAAAAAAAAATTAACAAATATACAAAGCAAAGTATGGGTTTAAACAAATCGGGGAATATGAAGTAGAATTAAAAATCTTTATTTCAGCTTTGTTTAATGCAGTTTTATACAAAAAACAACAACTGGAGAACCTGAGAAAAGTTAATATGTATTAAATATGTATTTATGAAACATTTCAATACGATTTGGATTCGATGTGGAAAACCTAGAAATTGTTTCAGTACTAAAATTTCGTTCCAAAGCAGTCACGTCTGTCTTCAAATCAAATATAACAGCTTGTTAATCTGCGCTAAAAATCATATTTTTGGAAAATACAGAATGAGCCATTCCAAATAAAGTGGGTCTTATGAAATTACATAGAACAATAAATTAAAATGGATCTGCTTTTTAAAACATTATCCAAAAACCTTTATATTTGTCGGTTCCCAAATAACAAATTTATTTAAAGAAAAATTATCTTCTTGTAGCACGTAGAGGTAAAGGTAATTCTTATTTACTAGGACAATGGAAATAAATACAGCCCAATCATAAATAAAAATTCCGCGGGAGTTTTTTCCCTATTCCCATTTTTTCTATACAAATTCAATGTACAAAAAATAAAAAGGGATTTTTTATTCATGATTGGGCCGATAAAGCCGATACGAATCTAAAAAACCCAAAACAATTTTTATTTGTGATTTTTAATTCGTGAAGCAAATCTTATTTGCCAATTTTTTATATATACATACATTCCTCGCCATATTTATTTGTATTGAGTTATAAGATTTAGACAGAAGTTTCGTCCTAATAATAAGTCATTTTTAAAAATATCTTGATTACTAGAAATTAAGCTAAAATTTAACTGTATAAACCTCTAGGATTGAAGCTAAATTTGCACCACATAAAACCCTACAATTATAGTTAAATTGGATGTAAAAGCATTATGGTTTTGAATTTAGAATATAAATATTCTTCATATTAAAAAATCACTGTTATATTCTTCGACATATTTTCTACATACATATAATGTTGTAATTATTTGCAGAATTTTTAAAATTTGCATTAGGTACGTTGTACATTCCATTATTTCAGTGTTTGCCAGCCAACTTAGAATTTGAGATGATATTTTACTACAGAAGAGCACCCTTCAACTTATTTTACATACTAGGATGTCCCATTGTAATATTAAGTTTATTAAATACAAATTATTAATAATACCGTCATCAAAACAACGCCATTAAATAATTATTAACGCATTAACAACTTTAATGAACATAAACTTTTGATGAAGACACCCCCATTTAAAGACACAAAGAAATTCTTTTAAATTACCTGTTCATGTTTTTTCAAATAACCAAGACGCGGAAATGATTTATCACAGAATTGACATTGATAGGATCCGTCGGCACTAGCAGCATTGTTACCACTTTTAATGCCATCTCCTGTCAACTTATCAAACTTGGCTGCATTTGTTGTTACACCATCACCGCCACCAGTACAAGCACCAGTAGTAGTAGTAGCAACACCGACGCTATTGGCACCATTGCTAACCGTTGAATCCCTATCGATTTTACGTAATTTTAAAGGAATTCTTAAGGCATGTTCAGCATAACGATGATGACGACCATGACGTTTAAGTTGATGGTGCTGATGCTGGGTTAGTTGCTGTTCTTGATGATGATGATGTTCATCGCCACTTTCGTGAATATTTGCGGTTGTCTTATTGTCTGCAACAATTGTTTCGTTGTTGTCTTCGCACAATTTTGTGTCATTTTTGTGAATCCTTTCGTTGTCATTGACGGTGTCTTCATAGTCAGCGCCATCCAAAGTGCCATTGGTCTTTTGTCTTTGCAGACGTTGTGTCTGTAGGGCCAACGATGACGTGTCTTCCTCATAAGCAGCCGAATTGGGGAATGGTGGCAAATGTGGTGGTACAACTAAATGCGGATGATGGTGATGATGGTGTAAAGAATTTGGTGTGATAGTACCATCTGATATCGAAGGTGAATAACTTGACGATGTATGTGTCGAGTACATATCTAAAAGAGAAAAACACAACTATAATTAAAACAATAATTCTATGAAATTACTTAAATTTAAATTAGTCATCTATTTGTTCTACTTAATAATATGTAGCTATCACAGACACACAGAGTGCGTAGATGGTAGTTAAATTGTTTGTTGGTGGTGAGTTAGCATCCTTATTATGCCGTCATGCAATAACAGGAAATGGTTCCTCTATTAAATGTGATGTGTGATGAGTTTCAATGTGAAAGATACATCTATAAATGTACACACAGATAGAGTAAGTATGTAGTACAACTAATTTAATTAATCTGATCTTGTCTTATGGGTCGTTCGTTGTGTGATCCATTTCTATTAAAAACTTTAAATACTTGTGAGAGCCGCTTTATACTTAATCAAGACACTTAGAGTGTGTCATAAAGACAATAAAAAGCCTCCCTCCCAAATACTATGACTACGACTTCTACATCATCACACTCATTCAGAGTCATGCAAAGTAATAATTCTTTATTTTACGATTAAAACCTCCGTTTTAATTCTACATTTTAATTAGAATTTGTTAAACTGATACTCTGGCCACAAGCAAGTGCTCGTTGTCATTTGTTGTAGATCGTCATCATCCTCATCCTCTTTATCGTCATTATGAGTGTAAGAAGGCTAGACGCCCCAATATTTTTTCAATTGTTTGCTCATTTAACGAGGGAAACTACAAATTAATTTTAATTGGCATCGGTTACTGTTTTTTTTTCTTGAGTGTGCTATAAAGTAAGTAACTTGGTTCTAAATTGTCTGTGTGAGTTTAAATCTTGTAATTAGTTGTTTTTTTTTTTTGTGTATAATTTATAAAATTGTTTCAATCTCTACATTGTTAATTGCTGACAGTTTCAGCTTTATTATTAGTATTATTGTATTTAGTCGTTTGTTTGTAAAGCAAAAGGGTTAAAGGTCTGCGAAAGTTTTGACTCAATTTATGTTTAATCTGAACTTTTATAACCCTGTTTTGTTTTTATTTGATTAAATGGGATGTTGACCATACATCTTACAAAATCAAAAAATGCATAGACATACATACAATGTATTTATTTATTAGTATTTAATTAAGATTATAAATTTTTTCCACTTATCTTTTAAGGTACATATTTTAATTTGTTACACATAGTAAAAAACTCATTGTTAGAATACAATTTTTTAAAAGAGGACATATCATTTCACTAGTCCAATTGTTTTTAAAAGCATGTAAACAATTTTTTATGTTTTCAGTTTCAACTGCATTTTTCTTTTTGGTTTTAATCAGAACCGAAGTTTTTCATGGCTTAAACCGAAATCGACAATAAGAACTAATTTTAGCAGAAAGTTTAATCCTAATAGTAGAAAACAGAATTTAGATTTTTGTGATAATTTTTTGAAACAAGTAAAAGTATATGAAACACAGATCTGACATGTAGAGGAATATAAAAGAATATTCAATATTCAATCAGCTTAACTTTTTCTAGAGTTAGGTATATTTAAAAAAATTATTTAGATGGTTTCGTTTGTGAATTTGTATTCGATTAATTGTTTAAGGTCAAGTATAGGTGAAATAATGCCTTTGGTCTTGGAGGCAAAAAACCTTATAATCCATGTATGATAACCTTCCAATAAAGAATATTTTTAATTCACTTACAAGTTATAAACATATGAGGATTTTTTTGAAATTTTGTTTATCATTAAATGTTTCTTGTTTCTATTTTATCATAATATTTAATAAACTAGCCTCAAATTCTAATTATTTTTTCTATCCGAAACAATGTTCTGGTTTCAATACAGCATTATAAAAACCATTGTAAACATTGTACATACAAAAATGAAAAAAGCTGATATGCTACTGATGTAATAAATTAATAGATTTGCTTTTTATACCACCACCAAAAAGATGGGTGGTATATTAAGTTAGTCATTCCGTTTGTAACATATCGAAATATTTGTCGTAGAACCAAAAAGAATATATATATATATTGGGGGTTTTTATAAGGTTCTAAGATGATCTAGCCGTGTCCGTCCGTCTGTTGAAGGTACGGTCGAAAAAAGACTTAGAACAATAAGATTTTTTTTGATTAATTCATAAAGTCTATTTCTCAATAATGGTGAGTTAAATATTTAATATTTACAAGTAGATCTTGGACAACAAACATTGCTGATGACGCTCTTGGCAGGGTATAAAATGCATTCCAATGTGCGAATTGTCTAAAAATATAAATTTACAATGGTATTCTTTGAATTATTAAATAAAATGAATTCAAGCCGAAATAATAAATTTTCTCTAAATTTTCTCTTCCCAAACAAAGAATGTTTCGGGAAAATGTTATTGAAAATAGACATATTTTCCGACAACCTCGATATCTTTCACATATTTTTTTTTTGCTATTTTCTTTAAATATAATGAAGATAATATCATGAAATTCAGTATACTTTATTTTGATAATAGAAGTCCTGTTGAAAATAGTAAGAATCAGTCAACGATTTATCATAGTCCCCATACAAATGGCTTCCCGGAATATGGATCTGTGGTACAAAAAAGCAGCATACATACAAAATTCAGCAACAATTTGTTTCATGCTAAAGGAAATCATAAAACTATATTTTGTTTGCATCAGTCCATTTTTAACCAAAGCCCCCTTAAATCTGATAAATCTCTTATAAAAATTACCACAAAATTGAAATTCGATACAAATAATCCACATATATAAATCATCGTAGAGAACTTTATGGTGGTCGAGCCATAACTGACCATAGCTCCTATATGGGAACCATAATAACGATAATAACTGTAAGAAATGTGTATTAATTGAGATGAAAATATCGTTACTGAGATGAAATTCGCCGTAAGACTCAAATGCATAGGAATCACAATAAAATATTTTATGACGATCATCCAATGACATGTAATAGATTCCATATAAGGGATCCGAAAAGTAAAATAACTTGTATAGACATTCTTATCAATACAAAATTTAATACAAATTTATATAGGTATAGATGGTGGGATTCGGCACAGCCTAATATAAACTCTAAGGGCGCGTTTTCACTATGTCATTTTTGTTGTCAAATTTTCCAAATTGTTGGCAATTGTATGAAAACGGGTTGTCATTATTAAATTTAATTTTTTGCAATCATCATTGCAAACATAGATGACGCCATATGACAACCCGTTTTCATAAAATTGCCAACAATTTGGACAATTTGACAACAAAACTGACATAGTGAAAACGCGCCCTTACTAGTTTAGTTCAAAGTCATTAGACTAGTCAAAAACCATAAACATTTTAAAAGAACTGAAACTACAAATGTTCAAACAAATCTTACATAAACATGTAAACAAAATAAAATAATATAAAATTTTTAAATGTAAATATTATTGTATTGTACCGGTTGATAAGTATTTTATAGATCTCATAGAATTCTATGAAATCTGAGCATATTCTTGTGCGAAAGATTTTAACAACAATAAATCATAATAAAGGTTATGAAAGTTATGATATGTTCATTTAAAATATCTTAATGTAATATACTCAAAAATTGTAAAATCGACAAGGGCATCATGAAAAAGTAATATGAATATCTATGTAGTATATAAAAATATACGAATTTTATGAAAATAACAAATTAAAACTATGAAAAATAGTGTCTCAAATTCTTTTTTGAACTTCTTCCTATGTATGTAGGCAATATTTATAAATGTTTACTTCGACTGATCACATTGAATACATAGTTCACAGAATCTGGAAAGTATCGAATTTTTCTTTTTAACAATTATTTTGAATTTAAATTTTGTAACTATGTATTGGAAATATCCAAAACAGACTAAGTGGCAGGCATCATATATAATGTTAGAACTATAACCGATGCCTAATTCGGACCATTAATGGAAATCACGGGACCATCTGTGTATCCTTTTGCTTCCCTCTATGCTATTTTAAACTCTGACTTATTCGAGGTGCTTAAACAAAATGTTTCTAATATACCCACTCACAAGTTAGATCAGGATTTTTCGCAAGCGATTCTCAGAATCAGAAACAGAACAATATTTTTACAGTGTACCATACATCCCGAGACTAGCTGAGACAAAAACACTAAAGAATTTGATCACAGACAAAACAGCAATAATTGCACACAAATCAAACAAGACACTAAGACAATTGTTTACATACAACAAAACAATACTCGACATATGTAAAATGGATAATGTGGTGTATGAAATAAAATGTAAAGATAACGAAAGCGAAAAGTGTAATATGGTTTACATTGGAACAACAAAAAGAAGACTAGAGACGAGAATTCAGTGTTTATGTAGTATTTAAATTATTTATTTCTTTAATTCGGTGTCGTGTAGTCCAGTTTTTTAAAATTAAATAATTGAAAAGTGCAATACAAATGTAAAACTTAATTCGTAAGTTAAACTAAAAAAGTTATTAAAAAAGTTCTAGATTTGATTATAATTGTTATCTATTTGTTACTTGATTATTACGAACGAAACGTTGGGTAAAACAAATATATAAAAAACCATAAATGTTTTTTATTTACATTTGTTAGAAGGAAAAGGAAAAAGTATTGATCAAATAGCCCGTGAGGAGAAATAAAAACCTCAACATTGATCAGAAACAAAAGAAACAAAAAGAGCGATTCTGAAAATAATTCGGCTCAATTTGTCAGTTTTTGCGTATTGTGCCATTTTTTTAAATATTTAAAATTATAAAATCAATTTTAAGCAATTTTAGGGTATCATTTGAAAAATGTTTAAAAATACATATATAGAAATATATACATAAATTAATATAAACCAAAGGCAAAACTTGAAAAAGAAACAAATGTATTTAAATATTACCCCGATTTTACGTGCATTCATTTAGCACTTGATAGTTCCATAGTTCTGTAAATGAAATTTGTAGATATCTTAGCAGGATAGGTAAATTTCAAATGTTGTCAACATAAACATGGCAACTACTACAAATTCGAATAAAGCAAACAATTTAGTCTGCTCTAATAGGCCTTTTTGCAACAATAACTAATTATTTTACATAAAAGATATTTGATCACTTTTTTGTTATTGCATATTAAGCAAAACGCAATAACAACTTATTTGGAATTTACAACAACAAGAAAATATTGAATTAAAAAATTCCTCCACTCATACATATTCGTATGTAATAATACATTGTTTAGAGATTTAAAATAAATTATTAGTAGCAAATAATTACCGGCATTAACAATTTCCTTGGTTGCTTGAATTTTTTCAATTAGATTTTCTAGTCTTGAACTGGGCCCACGGTATAACATTTTTAAAGCCATCATGGCTTAACAATTTAGCACTTGTTTAATAGATGTTTGTAGGTATCAATAGATTTTTTAAGCGTTTAAATGATTTGTTTTTAAAACATTTTTTTTTTAGTTTTATTATAGGTTTTTACAAATATATATTTTTAAGCTAAAACACACTATTTGTATTTTTTACACGCATTTTGTAATTGTACACAAATTAAAATTTTATTCATAATGTTTTTATAAATGTTTTATTTACATGTTTTTATTTTGTTTATAACGACCAGTTTGTAACGTCCATTTAGAATGAGCACCAATGATTGACTAAATAACAGCATCCAGATGTAGCAAGTCAACCAAGCGCACTTCAGCAGCACAACTAAACTAAATATGTACCTATTTTGGTTACACAAATAATAACAACAATAAACCGAAAAACGCACTTTAAAAGGCGTTACTAGACCAACAGCAGCTCTAAAGCGTTCAAATACACAAAACGGCAGAGCACAGATAAAAAACCAAGACGACAATGATGGTGATAATAGTGGGTCTTAAAAGGGGACTCTTAATAATGATTCATTGTTCGCATTGTTATGTATGTATGTAAATATTTGTAGTGTATAAGAAACTCCAACTGATATCTACGCTGTGTACCTATATACAGCAAATATAAAACAAAAAACACTAGGCAGAGGTGCCAATCCCGTAACGAAATTTTCAAGCGTGTGAGCGAGCAAGCGAGTACTTTTTGAGAACAAACAAATACACGTCTGGTACTTACGAACGACAACCCAAGACTGATGGTGCTACAACCATTATCATCATCATTATTACTTGAAAATTTTGTATTCTTGCTTTTGTTTAAGCGCAATGGGATTGGGACAGCATACCGGAATCACATTCAAAAACAAATACAATACGCACACACAAACACATAAAGCACACACAGAGCAGCAGTACGTTTTGGGCCCACTGCATGTAGCCAATGTAAAGAGGGCACAATACGAGCAGAAACACAACAACAAAAGAGCATAAATCTGTTTTTTTTTCCATAAATGTGTGAGTAGGTATATACTTGTTTAAATAAATATTCGTATGCAAGTGAGAGGTGATAAATGGCGCCCACACAAAAACACACATTCATACCCAAACTCATGCAGTCTCAGTTGTACGAGTATAAGGCTCGTTTTCAATATTACACACAGACGTATTATTATTATTATTAGTTCTCCTTCCCAAACCATTCATTCGATCTGATGGTGCCCACAATATGAACGATGATGATGACGATGACAATTTAATGCCTCTACTTAAAACACTAGTAGTGTGGTTGGTGGTGGTGATGGTGTTTTATTTTATATTCTTTCTTATAGCCATAGTTACTGGTGTAGTGAGAGCAAGAGAGAGAGAATAAAAATTATATATGTATATACCTACTCTGGTATTTATTACAGGTTTTGAGTATATACTTGAAAAAGGCGGAGCATGGGTTCCTATATTCATATACAAGTACGCAATATAAGTATGAATTCTTCTATATGGATGTAAAATTCTGATGTGTATTTTTTTAAGTAGCCGAGTTTGCACTGTAGAATTATTATATTTTTGTAATGTATATGAGTTTGTTTGTGGTTACTTACCAATTGTGGCACTAATGGTTTATTCGTGTTTTTTTTTTTTTTTTTTGTATTACAATTTTTATTTCTTGATAATTTTCAAATGAATAAACAAACTGATTTGCATTATTTGCAATATCTATGCATGTATTTAAAATTTTATTGGTGTCTGTAGCTGTATACCTCGGTACCTACGTATATTGTGAAAGTTAATACAAGTAAAAGAAAAATTTATTTTATATTTGATACCTACAGAGCATCTATATGAAATAAGAAAACAAGAAAAAAGGATTTGCTATAAAGTTTAAAATTTATAAGCAACTTATAAGTGCTATAATGATTTTCAGAATATCATATTTAGGAAAAAGATACGATATCATAAGACTTATATATTTACATATGTATGTATGCATGTCCATTACGGTGCACCAAACACAGTTATAGTGTCTATAACTACATAACTACAGTGTCATAAAGTTATAGCCTGTTCAGCAATCTCGAACGATAACGTTCGCTTAGATAAGACTTAAGACACAAACTTTTTATCGTATCTATTTTTTTACTCAATCAAGTTTGTTTATTCCACAATCCAGTTTGTGTCTTACGTCTTATCTAAGCGAACGATATCGTTCGAGTTCGCTGAACAGGCTATTAATTTTTTCAGGGTTAAAATAATTTTTAATTATTCCAATAATCTTTTTAGTCCATTAACAGCTTTGACTGTGGTGTTATGACATGACCCAAATTTTTTTTTAATCAGACAAAAAATCTCTAATTCCAACTAGACTTAGGAATAAATTTTGTAAATTTTGTTAAGAACGCAATACCTACCTATAAAATAAATAAAAAAAATAGGTGATTGAAGACTTTTCCATACACATCTGTTTTGCAGATTTTTTTAAATTATTAAACATTAAATTTAAAATGTACGTTTGCTTATTAACGTTGTAAGTTAAATTTTTCTGAAATTTAAGAGTTTAATACAAAACGTTGGAATAAGTAAAAATACTCACCTGGGGCCAAATTACCGCATTCGATATCGAGTAAAATGTATCGTAATTTTCTTATTTGAGATTATGTCATTCAATATCGAGCAAGAAATTTAGTACATTTTATCATAATTTCGCTATCGAAATCATTTTTCGATACGATAGCTCATTCGATCACGAATGAGATAATTTTGTTTAAAAAAGTTTACAATCATATATGTACATACATACATACATACATACATATGTACATATGTATATACATATGTATTCAGAAAATGCTAAAACCATTTTGTTGTATGCAAACGTGCTAAATCAATTTTTTTTATAAAGTTACATACGTTAATAAATTGTATTATTAGTAGTTTATTTATTTAATTTTAACCAAGAAACGTAAATTATAATTTGTTTAAGTAAATTTTGGATCATCTTGAATTTTATTATCATTTATTGCTTTTTGAGAACAGCTTCAGTGGCAGATAAACACGTTATATGAGTAACAAAGTCCACTTAAAAAATAGTAATATTAAATTAGCTAAGTACCTACATACCACCATAGTGGTGAGAGTATATTAGATTTGTGCTAATGTTTGCAACGCTCAAAAATATTAGTCCAACACCCACCTAAAAATACACCGATCGACTCAGAAACACTATCTAAGTCGATTTAAAGATGTCCGTCTATTCGTCCATCTGGCTGGCTGTCAATATAAATCTTGCAATTTGGAAGATATTTCCATAAAATTTGGCACATGATATTTTTTCGGCCCATTTCGGTCCTTTATTTTACTTAGCCCCCATACAACTGAGCATAACTCTTTTAAATATGTTGGTATCCATATAATTTTCAACACAAATATGTTTCATATATAAAAAAATCATTCGGTCCAACTTTACAATTTCAACGGTCCATAATTAATCATAGTTCCCATTAAAGTCCTACTTCCGAAACTCACTTAAACGACCATACATTTCTTAAAAATTATATATATATATATATTATGTCCTGTGGTTCCTAGTAGGAACAAAGGTAGCCAAATAAAATTTAACACAATTAAGGTTCGTATATACAGATATCATGACACCTAATTTCATAACGGTCGGTTCATAATTAGTCAAAGCTCCCATAAAAAGCCTCCTTCGAAAATCACATATAAATCTTTTTAAAGTGTTTACATCAAAATAAAATTTAACACAAAAAATATTTATATGTACAGAAGTCATGCCACGAAACTTTTGGAGAATGGGAGCTATGTACCCAATTCTGAATACTTTTTTCACACATAAACTGGGTGTAGGATATTATATGGTCGTGCTTGACCATCTATACTTTCTAACTTGTTTTATTTGTTTTAGATTTGTTATACTACAATCTCATAACTATTAGTTCGATGTTAATCAATGTAAAACGTTGAGCTGGTACCTACCTAAGTACTAAATTGTGACAATATTTAGTGTAAAAATTGGTGTTAAGTTTGATGCATAAGTTTGTCGTATACCTATGTGGATATGTATATCTATATACATATAAGTAAAATTCGCAAGGTATGAATTTAGCTGAAACTGTGTGAAATAATGTGATTAAACTAGAATTTATAGTTAAGAGATAAACTGAAGGTCCGTCACACATGGCAAATATTTCAAAAAAACGTAACCACTAAACAAATTTTATTTTAATTCTTGCGTTTATTTAGAAAATCTTTTTAATAATCACTAATTACAGTAGAAGTTATTTATTAAATAAATTTGTGTCAAAATAGTGTTTTACTTTTTTTGAGTATGAATTTGTCATGTGTCGGACACCCTTAAATTTATTGGGAAGCATCAAAAACTTCCTGTAGTGATTGGAAAGTCATTGTGTGCTTATAAATGCCTAATAATAAGGACTTTTAAGTAAAAGTAAAAGTTAATTAAATTTTTGGGTCGCACAACTACGTATATGTATACCCATCACTTAAGTAAGATTTTTTTTAAATAAAGATAACAAAAACTTTGATAAAATAAACAAATTTAAAACAGATTAATATATAAAAATACATAAATTTTTATACTTATACCAATATGCTGTAATAAGTAAAATTATGCTTTTTAGACAAAAATATATAGGTACCTACTACCAAATCGATGAAAAAGTACTTAAAATGATCTACAACTAGAGTTTTTTTTCTCGCAGTTTTTCGCTTCCCAAGAAAGCGGGAAATTTTTTTAATTTCCCGGGATGCCGCTCCATAGAAAAAATAATTATTTATGAAAAATATTTTATTAAAAAACGTGAGGGAAAAAACAAGGTAAAAAGTACTTAAATACTACTAAAATTAGTTTTAATTGAAAGAGGAACTTGAGTCGAACTTCCCTATAATGAATCTTGACGGGACCAGAAAATCACTTCATTACATAGAAACTTCATTATACAGAAATTATATTTTCCCCCACTTTTTATTTAAAATAATTAAGCATATTAGTTTGGGTTACACTCTTCCATTTTTCTTTCACCGGCAACTGATGTCAAAATTGTTATTGATGTGTCTTTCTTCTTTTTTTTGTTCTTATTTTCCTCTTTTGGGAATCCCCTCATTATATGTGGCATCTTTCTCGGTACACAGAGTTGTTAGTATGCGTAACAGAAAATTGTTTGAAAAATTCATTATATGGAGACAAAAACACATGTGAGTCAAATATTACACCTGCAAACTAGCTTCATTGTATAGAAAACTTCATTGTATGGAAATTCATTCATTATAAGGAGATCAAAAACAATGAAATTGGAACGGACAAAATTATGTATTTGAAATCAATTCATAATAGGGATAGCTTCATTGTATAGAAGTTTACTATAGAGAAGTTCGACTGTAATATATTTTAAATAACTATAATATCTTTTTTCATTATTATAATTGCTTGAAAAAAAATTATAGAATACTAGCGGACCCGGCGAACTTTGCCTCGCCCCAATTTTAGGCCTTCAGACAAACTTTAGAGTAATAATATAATACAACAGGAATAATTTCACACAAAATTTCGTACAAAAAATTCAATTTTCCAATTTTTCCCATTTTCCGACTTTTGCGAAGAGATTTTCCAATTTTCCGCGTTTCGCATTTCGCATTTTTCATGATTTACACTAAGAAATTTCTATTTTTTTAGTTGGAAAGTCATTAAGTCAAAAACTCGATTTTCCAATTTTCCGACTTTTCCGGAGGGATTTTCCAAAATTTTCTTCCGTAAGAACCTTCTCCTCGAAAATACGAACAACTGACAAAAAATTTTATAGAAATCGGCCCAGCCGTTCTCATTTGATGAATTACTATACATTTTTTACACCATTTTTATATATATAGATTGAAAAAAGGTCGAATAAAAGAACTAAATATTTTAAATAATTGCTTATGAAATAACTTTTTAACACACTCAAAGCGTTTATTGAGTCGTCAGAAAGTCTATTTCTGATTTTATTTACAAATTGCCCGTTTTACTGAAAAAGCTCGTTCACTTTCTGCCGAAGTTGGACGAATAGTTAAAAGTTCATTTAACAAGTATTTAATATTTTTAGTTCTTTGACCGCTTCCTTCAACATTTTTAACTCCTTTTTTAAGTATAAGGAGCGAGTTGCCAGTTTTTGTATTTCCCGGGATCCCGCAAAAAAATTCCGGGAAGCGGGAAATCATAACAATTGAAAATCCCGGGAAAAAACCTTATCTACAACGGATAAACTCCTTACGCTCATACAGTAGTGTAATTTCCGTTTCGTGAATTTCCAGGTTATAAAATTTTAAAATCCATTAACTAAGGGGAAGTTATTTTACAAATAGGTAGGTATAAGTAATAGAATACGTTTTATATTTTTAAATTTATAAACACCGATACTAAAACCATAATTTTAACAATAAACTGAACAGGTAGATACCTATATATTTTAATTATGATATATTGAGCATAAGATCAGATTTACAAAGTTTTTAATAATATTTTATTTCCAATGTTTCGATTCTTCATTGTGTAGCATCTTCAGGGAAAATTAACAAATAGGTACTTTCAAATACAACAAAATGTTTTTCAATAGCAAACTAATTTAAATAAAATACAAATAAAAACTTTGTAAATTTGATCTAAAGCTCAATAAATTATAATTAGTATTAATAAAAAAACAGGTCGAAAAACTAAACTAAACAAAAATTTTTCATATTTATTACACCTAAAAAGTTTGTCTTAAACATGACCTTTATCAAAGTTTTTTTTCTGTTTGTTTCTATTTATTGTGCAATTAAAAAAAAACTATTAATTAAAATGTACACTTTAAAACTTAACTTTAATAATTATAACAATTATAAACAAATACCCATGGGTATGTAGGTACTGTAAATGCAAAAACCTTGTAGGTATAATAAACATATCAAACGACTTTCTACAATAAAATACCATTACAAAGCGCTCATATACATCTATCTACACACAAAAACATACATAAATGGTAAATAGGTACATAATTATGTTTAAATGTACATAAATAGTTCGTTAAAATCCATACAAACTTTATGTCAAGCATTAAGTCCACAATCAACAAATCGTCTAAGTGTGCATACAGTTCAACAACAATAGAAACTGTTGTATGTACATATATTGAAAACACTCTCCTGCAACAAAACAAATAAAAAACCTCAAAAAGTTTACAAAGTCGCATAAATTATGCATTTATTTCAACGTTGAAAATTGTGTTGAAAGCTTTTTAAGGACATGCAAAAAGGACAACATGAAATGAACAAAAACTTGCAGTGCAAATACATTCACAGAATAAATAAATAAACAAAAATCTGGTAGTTGGTGTTTTATTTTCACTTATTTAAGTGCCATTTCGCAATCGTATTGTCATTCTGAATCATTTATAACATGTAGATTTTGTTTTTTACTCGTACACAACTAAATACACATTCAAACATACACACATACCCACTGATAAAGAGAAATTGTGTTGTGTTAATTAAATTAAAGTAGACTTAATAGTATCGTAATTGAATTTAGTAAATAGGTATAAGCAGTTTTTCTGTTTATATACTCTCTGCTATTGGTCGCTGCTATATAAATCATTTAGTGTATGTGGGCGGAGTTGCGCATGTCTTTTTTGAACTGCTAAGAGTATTATTTCTTTTGGGATGAGTTAAATACATATATTCTTTCTCTCTCTCTCTCTCGCTAACATAATTTTTTACGGAGACATGCTTGCCCACGACGAGTTTATATTTATTAGTATTGACAGTTATTTGATGATATTGGCAAGTGTGAATAGGTATAACGGTTTTTTGTTTATGTTTGCTTGTTGTTTGTGGGAGGTTTAACACTCAGTTTGTGTCTTAAGTCTTTTGTTATATATGAATTGTGTAGCTGCTGGTTTGTATGTGTAGGTACCTATAATATACCTACATTCATATGTAATAGGTATACCTACATATTTACATACAATATTGATTTCAATTAAAAATCCTTTAACATTAACACATTTTACATTAAGATTATGTAGGTAGGTATATTAAATAAATTATTGCAATAATCACGAAGTAGAATACACTTAATGTTTAATTGACTCCTCGTTTTGTCTTGTTTTTATGTTAGTGATTTTACAGTGTTTGCTACAAGTTTATAGAAATATGTCTTTAATTTTAACTATTTAATTGGCATAGATAGAAATTGCATACATATTTAAAACTAAATAATTAATGTGCAAAAGACGTATTAAAATATTTCTTTATGTTTTCTACTATATGAAACTTTTGCAAACCTTTTAAAATACTTCTAAATTTAAACTAATAAGTGAATCTGTGAATCCGAAATTTGTGTTAAAAAAGATCTTTAATAAATACTTTATGAATTTTTCGTGTCTATATAGACAAAACTTATAAATAAAGAAAATGTCTTTTTATTGGCAAAATTTGGTATCCAACGTTGAATTTATATCAACAACTAGGTTGGAATATAAACTATTGTTATCTATAGTGAAATTCATTTAAGTTGAAATTGGTGTCGTAAAATCATTCTATTCAAATTGTAAATAAAATAAAGGAATAGACGATTTGGTTTGAGATTTTTATAGATACAGATCTCTATAAGCCTGTGAGTGTTAGTAACGAAAAATATACATTTGATGAAAGCTAATTTAAATGTCTAGGTGTATAATATTTACAGCTTATGTGTATGTGATAAAATAAATGAAAAAAAAAATAAATGAATTATATATTCCTTAGTTAAGATTAAATTTGTTACAAATTTGTTAGAGGATTCGTCAATCTTCTCGCAGTAAAAACACGAAAAGAAAATTTGATCTAAAACATTTGCTATTGCCAGTATAATAACTTTTCGCTAGGGTACTTAACTATCTATTTTGAGGTTATCCAAATTGATCAAATGTGCTTTAGTGTAAACAAAGCTTGTTGCAAATATTATTTTAATTTCAATTTGTTTGTTATTTATATTATTTCTTTTTAATTGTTTGTAGGTACTTTAAATTTATTAAACTAAATTATTTGGTGAAAATTATGTCCATACATGTAAATTTTTAACAAATATAAATTGTTCTTTTTAGTTTGTGGTAAAATTGACTTTAAATTTCTTTGTGAAATTGCTTGTACATTTCTCTTTTCATATTAATGTAAGTATATTAAACCAAACTATAATTATTTATTCCGATATTTTTAAACTAAGTAGAGATGACATGTACATATTAGGCGGTGATTTTAACTGCAGACACCAGTTATGGGGATGTTTAAGAGCCAATGGATGGGGAAACATCTTGTACGAAAAGCTAGATTCATATGACATTGATATAGTCTATCCAGATGACTTTACGTACTTACCTGCAAGTGCAAACAGGCAAGGTTCTACGTTAGATTTATTTTTAACAAACATGGCTGGTTTATTGTCTCACGCCGAAGCCATAAACGATTTAAGCTCAGACCATCTTCCAGTCAAAGTCATGTTAAATATCTGTTATAACGCTACTACAATTTTCAAATATGATTTTGTAAATGCTAATTGGAAACGTTTCTCTAGGACGCTAAACAGAACACTGACTTTACCTAATTTAGGCAACACAGAAAACATTGTACATATTGATAACCTGTTATTAGATTTCAAACATGCTATTAATTATGCATTAGATTGCAGTGTGCCAAATAAACAATGTTTACAAAAGAACAAACCAATACAACAATTCATAAAGAGAATTAGGAGAAACTGGTAACGATTCAGAAATTTAAACGACAAACGCGAATTGAATCTTTTAAACCAAAAAATCAAAGAAGAAATAATCAAAATTAACCAAAATTTTAAGGAAGAAGTCAAAAAATATTCCAATCTTAAAGCAAAATAATAATATTTATACTACTAATCAGGAAAAAAGTGAAATTTTGGCTCAAATTTTTGCTTTGAATCACTAAATTTTTACTAATCTTGGTGATATAAACACAAACTCCCAGGTTCATAATGGTCTCGAATCGTTAAGAAATTCAAATCCAGCACATACAGATTTATTTCTCAACAATTTTTCAGAAGTCTCTGCAATTGTCAAATCATTAAAAAAGAAAAAATCCCCTGGAATCGATGGCATCAATAATATTTGTTTAAAAAAGCTTTCTAGTAAATCTCTTAAGTTCTTAGTTATCATAATCAATGGTTGTTTAAAATTATGTTATTTTCCTAAAAGTGTTTATGACACTTGCTATTTTTTGTATTGGATTTTTTTAGGATTGATTGAATGAAACAACAAATGCGAGAAAGAATAAGAAATACAATAAAATAATGTAAACAAAACAAACAATATTGCCCACGTTTTATTCCCACACAAACCCGTCAAAAAAAGCTAAAAATCGCAAAAAAAAAAATTAAAACCGCTACTTTCGATCAAAAACTAAAAAAATAGGGAACAGTGCTAACATTTAATCTCGAAATGTCAATTTTAAGTTAAACATTTTTGTATTTTTGACAGTCTTGGATTATTTATCGATAACACACGTATATTTGTTTACCATTTCAAGATTTTTTATGATATACTCATACTCTGTACACTTAGTCAATTTTCCTATGCAAATATATTTGTACTGTTCTCCGATATTGGAAAAATACAAAAAATAGCAAGTGTCATAACACCTTAAAGAGTTTAAGGAATCCAAAGTTATTCCTATTAAAAAACCACCTGATAATCCTACTTCGTACCGTCCTATAAGCTTACTATCCTCCATTACTAAAATTCTAGAAAAAATTATAAAAGAGAAGTTAGTGAGCTTTCTAGAAGTAAATAATATAATTCCTCCTGAGCAATTTGGCTTTCGTCGAGAACACAATACTGTCCAGCCACTGATTAGGATAAGAAACTTGGTCAAAGAAAATTTTAAAGCTCAAAAATCTACTGGTATGCTATTACTAGATGTAAAAGCTGCGTTTGACTCAGTTTGGCATGACGGACTAATTTTTAAAATGATAAATTTTGGATTTCCTATGAAACTTATAAAGATTG
The DNA here is from genome assembly GCA_916048285.2 of Bellardia pandia. Taxonomy (NCBI): domain Eukaryota; kingdom Metazoa; phylum Arthropoda; class Insecta; order Diptera; family Calliphoridae; genus Bellardia; species Bellardia pandia. Next base: position 71,618,144 of record OU696533.1, read on the forward strand.
TTCAGAGTTTTCTTAAATCACGTTCCTTCAAAATCTTTATTGATGCGACTTCTTCTAATTCGTACTCTACTGCAGCAGGTTGTCCGCAAGGCTCCTGTTTGTCACCAATTCTTTATAACCTGTACATTTCTGACTTCCCCCAATTAAATTACTGCACTGTGTCGGTCTTTGCTGATGACACAGCGGTGCTCAGCACCGAATTACTGTCGATAGATATATTAACTTTAAGAGAATTACAATATTACTTTAACAAGTGGAAAATAATGTTAAACTCTGACAAAACACAGGCAATATATTTTTCCAGGAAGCATAAAGCATGTTTTTTGCCTCAAAGTAACATTATGTTCAATAATTTCTCTATTACATGGGAAGAGAAAGTTAAATATCTTGGAGTGATACTGGACTCAAAAATTATATTTAAAGATCATATTCATTATATTATCCATAACAGTAAATGTACTTACACGCATGCTATACCCTTTTATCAATAGAAATTCTGCTTTAAGCATTAGCAATAAAAGGTTAACACTGAAATCGATATTTCACGCTGTTATTTTCTACGCAGCACCGGTTTGGTCGACCAGTGCTGAATGTCATTTATACAAGTTACAAATAACTCAGAATAAATTATTAAAACTAATATACAACCTCCCTTGGTTTTATTCTACAGCTCGACTACACTCTCTTGCAGATATAGAATTAGTTAAAGATAAACTTACAATACTAAATGAAAATTTCATTACCAGGTGCCTACACTCTACTTATAATCATATTAATGAGCTAGATCATCGTACGTAGCTAATACTATGTTTCCACGACGACTTGAATCACCCACTTCGCCTTCTGAATCATGTTTATGAATCATGCTGTTTACATGACTAATAAACTTGATTCGATTTGACAGTTGTCTTTAATAAACAAACAGAATAAAAAAAACAGCATTTACAATTTGTGGAATATAATTTTATTTAATGGACAAACAAAAGTGAGTGGAAATTAGTTAGCTTATTTGAAAAAAAAAACATACGTATTTAATTTCTTTACTTCCAGTAACAAGAAAATAATTTGCTTTGTTTACAATAATATTAAATTTTTACTGCTAGTGCAGATAAACTTGCGATAAAAATTAGAGAAGAGTGCAATTGTTCGTGCTTCGCAAGTAGATTCAATATGAATCTACTTGATTCGCTCTTAACATTTTGTATGGTGAAGTAAGTTGTTTCACTCATGATTGGGGTGTGAAGCATGAATAGAAAGCGAAGCATGTACCGTGGAAACATAGTATAAGATATAGAATAAGTGTTTAAAAACAAAAAAAAAATATAAAATATATATAAAAAAATAGGTTCAAATAGGTTTTTGCTAAATTTTTAACTCCTATATAATATTGCCATGTATATTTAAAATTTATTAATCGAAATATATTATAATTAAGTAGAAAAAGATATTTTTCAAAAATTTTAATCGAAGTTCATTTCAAGTTAAATATTAAATTTTTGAAAAATTTGTTTATTAATACACGCAAGAGGAATAATTCTCATTTAATTAGTAGAAAAAGATATTAATATTGAACTCTTTACAACTAATTATATACAATTGAAATGTGACATATTAAATTGTAACAATAAAATAAATAAAATAAATAAAAAAATTATTTAAAAATTAATTATTTTTCGCACAGCACATTTTTTAGTTCACTCTCTAGCCATAGCGTTGCCAGACGATTTCGAAATAAATTATTATTTATTAGTTTAATAATTTAATTAAAAAAAACACGTTTACCAATGAATCTATGTTGTTATGGAACAGCCTCAGCTTCAAATATAAACAGAATTTAACGACGAATATGAAATAAAATCAGCAATGTCAAACAATTTTCTTCCAGCACTGGCTGGACTAAATAATTAAAATTTCTCAGATATAAAAATTAAACTTATTCAATCTAATAATAAAGTTATAACAATATTTATTGAATTTATTGAAACAACTTCTCATTCAATAAAAATTCTGTAATCATTTATAATAAATAACACCCCAAATAAAAAAAAAATTCAACTAAAAATAAATAAACTTACAAAACTAATTGTACAAATTGAAAAATACTTCACGATTTAAAAAGCAATAATTCTTATCATTCCATTCCATTCCAACCTAACATCCACATATTGACTAGGACAATATGGCTCATCAACCTTCAAAATATCGTTGAAGAGAAGAGAAGAGAAAAAGGTAGCGCTTTTTACTAAGAAAAAAACATAAAAAATAAAGGTCGTTTGATATTTTATTTTTTTATTTACTTAAAATTTCCATTTATATAATGTTAATCCATTATATTTCAATTTAATCTAAAATAAACTTAACATGACAGGTCACACAATTTTGTAAATTTTCCGACAATTAGAATATTTAATTGCACTTAAAGAAAATCTTAAAATACAAGCATCTTAATAAAATACCACGGAAAAATGTCAAAATATTTAGAAAACTTGCAAAGTCAATTACAAAGTCTCCTGCCTAAAAAACGTTAATTATTTTCCAACTTTATTTGACAATTGATATTTGATGTTATATTTAATTTAGCAATATTTATCATTTTCTTTATATGTATTAAAGAAAAGCACCCACTTTTGTGGCATCAGAATTTCTTAAAGTTTACTACAACAATATCACTTGAATTGTTTCCATGGAAAATCAAATATAAAAAATGATTTTTTATAGAGAATGTAAAAAATATGTATGTATGTATTTGTTTCATGTATTTGTAACTTTTCCAAATGCTAATTACTCATGAGTGACAGTCACTTTTTTTGTGACATTAACTGGTGGCATAATTGAATGGGTTTGAGGGGGTGTTGTGACAGAAACACCTTAAATCCACCCAGTTTTCTAAATGCTTTACAATGGTTAAGTTGGTGTTAAGGCAAATGAATGGATGAATGAAGGTCTACCCGTTTCTATAAACGACAACATAAATATATTTAAAAATTCATTTAGAATTGTCTAAGTATTTGTGAAATTACATTGTGTAAATGTACGAGACAAAAAGGGTTTGTTCATTTTACCACCCCAGTCATCAGCCGGGTATCATGCTTAGGTTGTAAATTTTTAATGCGCGGCTAAATGAGCGACCACTGCCTGCAGAGATTTGTTGCCACTTAAATAAATTGTCCTTCTTTGTTACAACTTTGTTAGATTTGATTTGACACAAAAGTTCTACAAAACTCCTCTGACAGTGATGAGTTAAACATTGTCTTTTAACACTCACATGTGAAGCACCAAATGCATGTTAGCTGGCTAGTTGACTGGCTGACTAACTGGTTTACTTTCCTCTGTGATGAAAGGGTTAAAGGACATTATCATGTACATCATATATGGGCACACTCATACATAATAGATAATTTATAAAAATGTCCTTTAGCTTATGTTACGTATTTTCCTTGAAAATATTAAACTTTCGCTCAAATGGGAAGCGGGCAAAGTAACATGCATGGTTTACACTTAAAGAAAAAATATTCGCAACAAAAATCATTTCAAAATATATTTTTTAATATTGAAATACGTTCAAAGTGAATTTTTGACATAAAACACAAGTTACTTTTATTCTGGCTCAATTTCGTTATTTATTGTAATAATAATGTTATTATGACAAACATTTAAATTTTAGCCAAAATAATGTTTATTTATTTATTATTTATATACAAATCTGAGCTTATTAGTTTGATATATTTTTTAAGTGTAATTTTTTCAAACACATACTGTCAGCAGTTACTTAAACAACATTAACATGAATCAAGTAAAAAGGTCACCAACAGATTCATTTTTGAAAAAAGTTTCATATGATTTCTATTTTTGTTGCCATATCCATGTCAATGTCTGTCAAAGTTTAGTACAAATAATTTTTAAAAGTCCTTTTACAAAATTTGGTTTTAAAGCAGTTTACTTTTAATACAAGAGAATATTTGATGAGCCCTCTTAGAAAGTTCTCTAAAATTGGTTTTCTAAATTTGTTCATTGAGTACACTCATGTTATACATATTTTAATGTCCCACCGTTCGTCTGTCCACCTAAAAGTAGACATTAATCTTTGGCATGGTCTATATACTTGTCATTTAATTGTCACAATGATGGATTTGAAATGTGTTTGTTGTTGTTGTTCATTTACAAAATCCTTTTTGTTTGCTCTACTCCCTTCCCGAACACATTTTATAGTTACTCACAGCACTTCTTATCTCGTGTCTGTGTATCAGTCATTCATTAATCTTGAGGATTAATTATTTGTTACAAACTGTAAAACCAGGTTTGTGATATTTTTTTCTTGGGTTAATAATGTCAATGGGTCTACCGCAATTGGTTTGGCCGGTAGTTAATTGATTAGATAATTGTTGTTCGTCTTTGTTTCTTCTAATTTGTTTTTCAAAGTGACACTATTTATCGAATACATTTTCGTACTCAACTGATGTTTGTTGAATAATTACTCATGTAAGGAATTGAAGAACGAAACTCCTTTTTGGAAAAGAAGAGAAGAAACAGGTAAAAGTAATTTATCTCTTAAATGATGCTACATTTGTTTTGCAATAACGTCAATAAATAGTAAATCAATATATTTATTTACTAAAAATCATTAGTTTTCATTTATTTATTTAGAAAACAATTTATTAAACGTGATATTGAACGAGTAGATAAATATGTATGTATTTCTTTTTAAATTGGTAAAAATAATAATGATATTGGCATAAGATTAAGATTATATTTAAAGCCCTAGTTTTATTATTATTATTACCCCAGTATTAAAACTGAAGTGCAGTGTTACATTCGTTATTCTTTCTGGCCAGAGTAGTAAAACTTGGATACTACATTGTTGGCCTTTATAACCTAATCTTAATCACATTTCTTATATCCTTGAGAAAGAATAATTGAGTATCTGTTACTATAAAAGCTGCTCGAACCATGTGCAGTCGAACAAAATACAAACTATTAGAACTCTTTAATACAAACGACTTAAAATAGTAGCGCGTGTTTATTAAACCACCATCACAAGTAAATTGAAAAATTTATAAGTGGTTTTTTAAAATCACCTGTCGTAAATACTTATTTAAATATTGTGGTTTAAAAAAAAATTGTTCCCCATCAAAAAAATTAATCAATAATAATCATTATATAAAAAACCATGAATGCAATTTCAAAACACTTTGAAAAGAAATTAAAAAAAAACAAAAACGAAATTATTGAGGGATTTTCAAGATTATGAAGTAACCTCATAATCCCAACACACTTTGTTTTGACTTTTCAGACGCCACACCATTCATTATTTAGGCGGGCTCACTCACACACAAACACAAAGGACCGTGTGCACAACACTGTAACAATTTTCAGGCTTGAATGAAAATAAACAATAATTGAGAGAAACAAGGAAACAAGCAATGAATGAGCATGACTTGTGAACATATCATCGTTATTTTCAACGCCTATTCAGAACTCAGACAATAGACTTTATAAATTAATGAATGCTTCAGGTAAATTTGGTGGCCAAAAGTCAAACTAAATTAAGAGATTGATTGATTTGTGTCAGCGCCTCATGTATTCTATTTCACTCTTTCTATTTTAAATTCTAAGTTTTTTTTTTAAAAAATTGTCTGCCCAAAAGGATTTTGAAAAGTAACTGATCCTTTAACACAGATAAATGATCTATTGCAGGTATTTTTGGATTTGGTTAAATTTATTGTTGAACCAATATTATGTAGTTTAAGTGTTGATGACTGCTCATTAGAATCATTGATGGAATATTTAAATTTTCACTATAAAATCATAAACAGTTTATTTGTTATTTATGTTGAAATATTAATGAACTGGAATTTTATTGCTGTCCAAGAATTAAAGTTTATCTTATTAATTCATCTCCCTAATGAAATTTATAAACGAATGTCCGATTTCACTTACCCATACGGATGTTTGTTAACAGTCATGTAAATCTTTGTATTTCAAAACCGTTCTTCAACATACATACACATACTCGTACTTGTACTTGTACTTGTACATAGTAAATGTACCTCTTACTTATTTACTATAGAATTCACATTCGACACAAATAAAATCATAAGAGAGGTTTATTTTCATAAACTTGTAAAGATAACTACACCATTTCCAACAATTAATTTTGTGCACTTTGTTTAAAAAATTTTATCTAATTTTTCTATTTGGCTAATTTTATATTTTCTGTAATTACACCATTTCAAATTGAAATTGTGAAAATACAATTTGAAATTTAGAAAAACATTAATATTGAGGACAAACAAATTGAAACTGAAGATACGGTCACACTTGACAAATATTTGCCCAAAAAGATGTAACCACTAAATATATATTTGAACTGCTTTATTTATTTAAAAAACCTTTTCTAATTTTAGTCCAAATCGCAACAAATATTTAGTTTTAATTTATTTGATGCTGTTTGATCTTGCAAAACTCTTGTAAGAGTAAATAACGTCAAAAAAAAAACTTGTGCTAAAACAAGTGGTTATGCTTTTTTGAGTAAATATTTGCCAAATTAGACCGTACCTTAAGAAATTCAGAAAAGCAAATTGATGTTTAAGAATTACAAATTGAAAATAAGTTACAGTGGCTTAAAGATTATATTATGCAGTGCAATTTGTTATTTTCAAAGGTCAATAAAAAGAAAACTAACAGGAAATTAAAAAAGACATTGCTGTCATATAAAAGACAAAATGTTATAGTCTAGCAAACAAAAATAATTCATTGCAAAATTAACTTTTTTCACGTCACAGCTTATTTTAAAACTGGCAAGCTTGCTCTGATAGCCAGTTAGAATGTGTCTTTTAAATTTTTTTTGGTTTTAAGTTCCTGTTAGGTTTCCATTTTTGGTATTTTGGTAATTTTTTTTTTAATTAACAAACACAAACTGCGAAGCTTTTTGGCTTATCTGCAGAAAACACCCAGAGTCTTTGGCGGGAATCTAACCCGCAACCCTTTGACTGATAGTCCGGCACTCTATCGCCTAGTCTATCGGGGCACTCAATTGAAATTCACTGCATAAAAATATTTTCTCAATTTCAATTTGTATATTCTAAATATTAATTAACATTTCTAAATTTCAATTCGTTTTTTCTCAATATCATTTTGTATTTTAAATAATTGAAAATGAGAAATTCGATTTAATATTGAGGAAAAAAAAATTGAAATTAAGAAATGTAAACTAACATGGAGAATATAGATATTTATACTAAATTGAAATTTACAAATCAAAATTGATATTGAGAAAATCAAAATTGAAATTGGAAAAATTAATATTATAATTGAGAAATTTAAAATTTTTATGACATTTTTAAAATATGGGTTTTCCCATGGCGTAACTATACAAGGTGAGTGCAGTAGCAAGTAATTTTGACAGAAGTAGATTATTTTACACAAACAAATTGCCTGTTGTTTCTGTATTGTGTTGTATTTGTTGCTGATTTGCACTCACCTTGTATAATTACCCCATGGTTTTTTACTTTAAAATACATAATACGAGTTTGAAATAAAAATCCAATATAAAATCGTTATTTATTTCTCAATTTCAGTTAGTATTTTCTCAATATCAGTTTGAATTTCTCAATATCAATTTACTATTCTGAATTTCAATTGATATTTTTCAAAGTCTCAATGTTTTTCTGAATTACAAATTGTATTTTCTCAAGTACAACTTGAAAAGGTGTAAATCCAAGAATTTAAATGTTATCGGGAATTACTACCAGTTTTAATGATTTTTTTGGACACATAAGTTATAATTATTACCAATAACAATTTGTGGCTGATTTTCTACGTTTCGTCGTTTAGGCCCTATTGTGTTTTCATTGTTCTTTAACGATGGAAGAACCACGATAGATTTGGACGATCCCTCTGTATTCGTCCCTATCGTACACTCAACAGACAGACGGATGGACATATTCAGATTATTTTCAATTAAAGATATCATACTCAGATCCTTGTAAAAAATTTCCCCTTAAATCAGTCTTTGTAATTTTGTTTGTTGGTTTAGGAATCACGGCAAAATGTCTGAACCGATTTTGGAAGTATCAATGGGCCATAATTTTAAGACTTTGATCAGCAAGGGATAAAGTGGGTAAAAATCGGTAAAATTTATTTCTTAAACAATCAAGCAAAAACGACTAAATCTATTTTATGAAACTTTGGAACATAGATAAATTCTTACTTGGAAACGTCAACACTGTATCCTGGAAGGAATAAAAAATGGAAACACTTTTAAAATGTTGTTCTTAAATAAAGATTGTCTTTGTTATGAAGCAACAGTCACAAAAATGTGTATTAGAAAAGTTTTACCCCCTTGAAGTCTATGTTCTAAATAGTAAAAAATATTTTTGTCTTCGTATATTCGCTCAAATAAATATTTATTTGCAAAGTACTCGTATATTCTCCATAAAACGGCAGTTAAGCGGTAACCACGGGTATAAATTTAAATTTTGTTCTTCTGTAATACTAATAAACTATTTTTCTTAATTACAAAAATTTACTACAAGTCAATGTTGAATATCGATTTCTTTGTTTCAGTGGCAATTAAGGTTTTACACTTTCAGATTAAAACAGGCAAAATGTGTCGATTGAACCACCTATGTAATCTAAGTTTACATATTGTCATACAATTTGTTTATCAATTTGTATATACTCTTAAATTTTTAACCTAGTGATCAAGAGAAAGTGTTTTGTAGAATATATTTTTAAGGAATCAATCAACCAATCAATGCTAAATACTGAAAAATGATCAGGGGTAATAAGTAAGAGATAAAATAATCCCGGGCAACGACGGTTATACAAAACTAGTATATAAATAATAAATTATATAAATAGAAATTTTGTAACTGAACATCTATTGATCCAAGGACGAAACATATTGAAACTGTATGAAATAAGTTAGTCATCCAAATTTATCTCTGATTAATTTGGTATAGGTTTATACATAAATCGGTGTACACAAATTTCATACAATTAAGATTCAACAGATATACATACTTATGTATGCAGAAATCATGCTCTAAATTTAAAAAAAACGTAACGTGTTTATATCAAAATATAGTTTAACCAAAATAGTAATACAATTTAGAAATACGATTTATCAAGATTGATGACGATCGGCCTATACACCATTAAAAGAGGTCATAGACTCCAAGAGCATAGTTGTGAAAACAATTTTAGAGTAAATTGTGTACAGATACGTACGTACCCTTAAATCACTCATGGACCTGTCCATATTCTTGTATTCCGATGAATCGCTTACATCTCCGAAAATAATTGTATAATATACAAGTCTCATTAAAACTTTTTGTGGCAGAGTATTATTTAAGGTACAGTAATATTGTAAATATTTACCTCCTTATTCAAAAACGATTATTAAATTTAACAAACGTTTATTAAGCAAATTTTTATATGGAAATCTGTCTTAATAAACGTTTGTTAAATTTAATAATCGTTTTTGAATAAGGAGGTTAATATTAAAATATTTAAAATAAAGAATCATATCGTGGGATTGATGAGCTAAACTTTTGTATTTAGTCTTAATATAAGTACATATCTTAGAAATTAGAAATTGTAACCTAAATGCTACAAAAAAGGTTAAAATGTCTTTTATTGCTAATTTTTCTTACATAATCTGTGATAGTCCCAAATGATATAATTCTTGTAATACTAATGCAAATTACTCTAAAATATTAAGCCTTACAACAGGAAAGTCCTTCAATGGATTTTTAAAATCTCGATCAAAATCCAATATTTTGATTTTGTTGTTTATAATGTTATTGTGAATACTAAGCTCTCCAATAAATTGTAATAAATAATTTAAACAATAAACATAGTAAAGCAATTCATTTGTAAATGGTGTAGTTATAAAGTTTTAATAAGAGTACGAGTATTCCTACAAAGGTATGTACTCGTATGTAAGTATTTATGTGTGATGGGATCATACGCGTGCCGTTAACGTGTTTTTTATTATATTTTTCCCTTTATGACATCAACGCCGAATGTACATACATATGTATGTGTAGACAAGTTTGAGTCTAACTACCGTTTCACTATACCATCAGTTTGTCAGCCAGCCGGTTAGCTAGTCAGTCAGTCGGTAAGTACATAAGTCTATACCAGATGTACTAGTTAATGTACTCGTACATACATACTTGTGTGTATTTGTATGAATATGTATTTGCATATCTTTAGCTGGCAATATTTATATGTGACAAACGTGCTTTTGCTATTTATTACGGCCAGCAGCGGCCGTTTCACTGTCTGTCCGTTTGTTTTTCAGTACTTCTGCAATTTTGACTTCCTTCGTCAGTTTATTGTTTCTTATAATACACTTATAGTTTTTTATTTAGTTTTGTTTTACGATAAATTTATGTGTTCCTGCACTAAAGAATTGCTTTTGTTAGTTTTCTTTTTTGTGTGTGTTTTTTGGTCTTTAGAATTTCATTATAAGTTTGCATAATCATAAATGCTGTGCACTATTGAAGTGGTGGTGGCGATACTTATCCTGGATTTATAGACTTTTTATGATCTTATCTTTATTATCAGTAGCAAAATTATCAATATTAACTAAATATTAGGGTAATGAAAGTGGCTTACGTACTTACATGCACTTATGTATTCGTTCCTAATATGCAAACTCTTATGTTTTTATTTATTTATTTATTTATATACCTAAAGTTATTTCCGGTTATTTTCAATAACTTCCGTTTGAAGTTTTACTCACACCTCACCTTTGGTTAATATGATATATGTGAAGGAAATAAATATAATTTTCGTCCAGGACTTCTTTTTATAAAAGTTTTATTTAATTATTAACAACATTCCAAAATTTCTAATAAAAATAAGTTCTTAGCATTTCAAGTTAAATTTAAAAATAAAAGAATTGCAAGACACTTTTAATTTTTCAACGAAAGGTGTAACATGAAGCTCATGAACATTTATTCTCAAAAGGAAGAAAAACTTTTGAGGCCAGCACGAATGAAAAGAAAGTGGAACTTTTTTCTCGACTACTTTTCTTTTCAATGACGCTGTCAACTCCCAAGTTGTGTTTCGGAATAGAACAAGTGAAAACAGCATAATCTCATAAATAATATTTCTTTCCTTCCAACAGCCAAAAATGAAGAAAAAAAACACGAAACAAAGAATGTGAAAAAAGAACTCTTTGTAAATCTCGACAAGGTGTTTTTCAGTTTCTTTTGGTTTTCTGCTGTTTCTCTAGCTGGATGCAAGGCACAAGCTGTGGCAAGAAAAAACTAAACGGAAAACGAATGAAAGGAATAAGGATTCTATAAAATGCAAAACAAATCTCAGGTGTAAACAGTTTGACACCACCCCGTCTATAACAACAAACAAAAACTAGAAGAAACTTTTTTCTTCTGTTATTTACAACAGTTTCGCGAAATATGATGGTCAGGTTATAATGGCTTTAGGCAATGTGCCACCACAACCATGCCCAGTGAACGACGTAACGAACAATAACCAGCCATCATATAAATAACAAGGAAATTCTCTAGTGATAACGATAGTAAAATAAAATCATGCCGAAAAGGACTATAGTTGGTTTAATGCAAACCTATGATACGCTACACTGATTTAAAACATATTATAATTATTTCTATACATTTATATTTAAGATTTAGACACAGGGTCATCTATAAAGTGGCAATGAGCAATGAAAACTATGGCCAATAATATGTAGTTTTAGAAATGCTTTCCCTTTGAAGTATTGGTCATATGGCCAATTATGAAACTTTCATCATGAACTTTTTTAATTTTATTTATGTATTGGGGTAAAATATTATTAATTACTTTATAGGGGATACTAGCTAAAACCCGGTGTGCTTCGCTACCCGTATTTTTTAAAATTAACTTTGTATGGGAGGTACCACGCCCACTTAAAATTTCCAAAAAAAAGTAGCCTATAGCTCCTTCCAGACATACAGAAATATACTGTGAAAATTTCAAGCAAGTCGGTTCAGCCGTTTAGCCGTCTATAGACTTCAAACTAATAATAATAAACATAACGACACACATTCACTTTTATATATATAGATTATATAGAAACAATGATCAATTATGGAACAATCAGCATATAATTACGGTAATACGACTTCTGATATATGCAACTAATCTGTGTCGAATTTCATCACAATGATAATGAAATATCATACTAATAATAATAATAAATAGTAAATTTAAAATTCGTGAAATATCAATTATATAGAACTAAATAATATATGTAAAAGCATAAAAAATAAATTAGATTATCAGCCCAATCATGAATAAAAATTCCGCGGGAGTTTTTTCTCTTTTCCCATTTTTCCTATTCAAATTCAATGTTAACAAAATAAAAAGGGAAAAAACTCCCGCGGAATTTTTATTCATGATTGGGCTGAATAATATCGTAAATATTCATAGATAATGGCAGTTTATTTGGGGATATTAAGCGATGAATATTTAGAAAGAAATAATATATTATCAAAATATCAATCCGGTTTTCGCAGAAGCTTTCCATGTGAAACATCAGTGAACTAGTCGTATGTTATAAACAGATGGGAAAACATTTACAAAATAAAAGAACTCATGGAAAATTTTCTCGATTAGAAAAGAGTTACAGATGGAAACATTTGACCATAAAAACTTTAGAAAATAAAGAATTAAATTGGTTTCAATCGTAGGTACTTAACTAACATGAATAAAATCGAACGAAATTAACAATGAATATGGGGTTCCACAAGGATCAATCCTTAGAGCTATACTATTTATTGTTTACATAAATAAAATGTACTTATAAAATGTGAATTAGTTCTATACGCGGACGATACTCTTATTTTTAATGAACCAGAAACAGATGAACAAAAAAATCTAAAGCAAGGAAGAAATATGAATAAATTAAATCTCTACAAATAAGAAACAAAACGAAATTGATGAAAATAAACATAAACAATATTTAAAATTTTAAAATAAATGACACTATAATCGCAAAAATAATAAAAAAAATATGGAAAAAAGATTGTTTTTTTTAGAAGAATCACAAAAGTTTTGACGATAGTTGCTATAAATATATTTAACACATGATAAAACCACATTTTGAATTTTGTTTGACAATCTTGCACAAATTGCACATGTTGCACAAATCCACAAATAGAGAGTCTACAGAAGCTACAAAACAAAGCGATGAGGATACTAATTAAATGCAATAGGTTTACACCAATTCAGTTTATGTTAGATACACTAAAATCAGACAAAGACTTCAACTTAATACATTGACATTTATATACAAAATGAAGATAGAGAACGCATCAGAATACCTAACGGAACAACTAATATATGTCAACGAAATACCACCATACAATCTACGAAATGCCAATGATTTTAGGATATATAAAGCTGCCAAAAATGTCATTATTAAATAATGTTAAAAATTAACGAAATTTTAATATATTTAAATAAATATTTTTTTGTAAAAAAAAACAATGTATGTACATCAGAGCCATTAAAACTTAAAATAATAAATCAAATTGTTATAAAGTTATAAAATAAAGTATTTAAAATACTACTAAATAAATAAATAATAATAATAATAGAGGAGTTTTCAGAAATGGGCGCTACATGAGAGCTATGGCTTATGTACCGATCTTTCAAAAAATTCGAGGCATGACTTCTGCGCATATAAATATTTTTTGTGTTAAATTTTATCTCCTTTCAACGACGTTATAAAGTTAGGTGTCATTATATCTGTATATGTATGTTAACCCTCCGATGAGTGAGAAGGTCCCTAGGGACCTTTTTGCCTTTTCAAACTGAAATTACTCCTACTTCGGCCACTACAACCCCCCCCCCAAAGTTACTCTGTATTCCAAGAGTATTTTGTTGCGCATATTTTGGAAAAAAATCAAGCCGATCGGATCATTACTTTAGGAGTTATTGAGGTTTTAGTGAGAATAGCACGCGGACGTGTGAATAGGTCCGTATGGACCTTGTGCTGAATTTCACTAATAAATGCATGTTTTTGGGCATCATTACAATTTTATAATATATACACGACCCATAAAATTGATTTTTCTACTAATTTTAACTTTGATAACCCATAAGTAGGCCCCTACAAAGCGTAGAACCTTTTCCAAACGCTCACTTCATAGGCTGAACAGTTATCTATCATATGCTGTTTAAACTGTTCAATTATCTTATTCGGTTCAAAAGATATGATTTTTGCAACGAAAAACTCAAATGGCGCCACTGTGCGGCGGTCGTTTTTGGCCACACCAAATATCGAAGAACGTGCCCTGAACAACCATATAACCTCATATCCAAGGATACGCAATGCGATGGAAGCATTCGATGTCAGGGTAAGAAAAACATCTTCAAATTCAAGAATAGAATATATATTTATTTGTTTTTTATTTTTCTTTTCATTTCAGGTATTACCAAGACCGATGGAAGGCAATTCACCGTCGTTTGCGGCTAGGTCAAGTAGACCGTCATGTCGCCTTTGCCGTTCTGAGTACGGGCGGCAGCGGAAAACGCGGGCATACTGGTTCGGCTGCGGCAACGCTGTTTGCGGATAACATAGCACACTTTTACATCGTTGCAACACTTGCGCACAGGGCGAGGGACAAGAAGTAAACGCTCAACAACCTTTTCACACGGCCGTGAAGTTCAGAACTGTCACTCATAGGAGGGTTAAATTTAATTGTGTTGACTTTTATTTGCATACCAAAATTTTTAAAGGATTTATCCTCTTTAAAGTGATTTTCGTCAATGGGCCACAAAATTTGTAGATGTGATTGGGCTTCATGTACAACTTATTTTTAGCTAAATTTGTTTGAATATGTGCATAAATCAAACATTAATGACCGATAAACTCCTATTTCGAAAAGGCAATTGCATGGGCTATTTGAATAACTGGACCGAATTCAACTAAATTAAATTTCAATCATCTTGGTCCGAACAAAATCGTATACTAAATTTTATAGAAATATCTTCAAAATTGCGATCTGCACTCTGAGCACAATATTTACATGGACAGGCAGCCAGCCAGACGGACAACGTTAAATCGACTCAGAAAGTGATTCTGAGTCAATCGGTTTTTTTTAAGGTGGTTGTTGGACTAATATTTCTAGGCGTTACAAACATCAGCACATACCCACTATGGTGGTGTAGGGTATAATTACACCAAGTGAACACAACTGAAAATCTTTGCCTCTACTATATACATATTCGTATACAACGTTATGACACCAAACAAAACTGATACTTGGACTGTTGGCAGATTTTACTGTCAGTAAAGTTTCCCCTTTTAGTTTTTTTTTCTTGTTCTCCTGTTGCAGGACATGTGTTCATTTGCTGTGTAACATCTATACCAGCCACAACAATAAAACAAAACAAAAAATATGCTGCAAGTATTGTAAGCAAAAAACATTAAAAACAGAAATAGCAACCGAATGCTGTGATTCTTATGAGATCAACACTGTGGCTGATAAATCTCTAAAGACGTCTCATCAGATTTATTTTAAGTAGGAATTTTTAAATTTTCTATAGGAATCTAAATAAAAATAGAATTTAACAATACTTATTTATTTAAATTAAATATTTTAATCACAAATTAAAATTTTATATTTTTTAAATTTGTTTGTATTGTATCATTTTTTTTTTTTTATTTAATTTTATGTTTACTTACTGTCCCTATTAACCATGTCTTCGTACAAGAAAATCTTGTTTATATACACGTTTTTCCAATTGGATTTTATCCTTAAGGGGCACTTTTGAAGCTGCATTATGACACACTTAGGAACAATTCCTTAAGGCCATTGGGGACCACCCAATCATTCTATACGTATGTATGATCAACAAAAAAATCAAGCAATGTTTGTGTGAATATGTACATACAAAGACTGTATACGAGTATATGTATGTAATATGTGTGCAAGAATAAAAGCTGGAAAAACATTTTATTTTATAGCAAAAAACCGTGTGTATAAAATAAGGAAACGAAAATTTTATTTAACTCTCGCACACACATTTCCACACAAACAAAAATGCTCGTAAAAAACACATAAAACAAAATTGTTGAAATGAGGTTAAGACTATTTTATTCATACACACTACATACACACAATTATCCTTGCCACGGCACATAATCATATTTCTCCTTCCAATACGGTAGTTACTGTCTGTGAGTGTGTTTAAACCCTGCAGTTTTATAGGTGGTCATTTTGTAAAACATTGATCGCTACATAAATAAATATATCACTAGTATTGTAGCATAGTATTTACTTAAGAATCAACTTGTTTTAAAAAATCGTATAATAATTGTCATCATTAGTTACTTCTCTCATCCATGACCCTTTCGAAATGACAAGACCGCAGTTTGTCTTCAACTTACTCTGATCGTTATTACCACATTGATACTTCTCTAATTCGATCGATATGCAGCAAATGAGATTTGTATAATCTTTCAAAAAACTCTCTCAATATTTAACTTTTATCAAATTTGTAAAAAAAATAATAATTAAAATGGTGTCCCTTATTGCATTGGTATATTAATTTATTTAGACAAATCTTTTGAATAGATTGCTTTGTTACTAGTGATAGTAGAACTTAATTTGTCTATGAACTGCAGGGTAAATACACTCACATACATGTGAGGATGTCTACATTTGTTAACTTGAATGTTATTAAGTTGCATAACCTGAAATATATAATTTATATATTTATGTTTGTGTGTAATTTAAAGAATATAAAAGAAACATAATGCCTAAATATGGCTAAATAATATTGCAGATCCATTTAATCAATTGTATTGGGTGTACCTTTACTTGTTGTCCAAATGCAAGTAGTGTAAGAATAATAGATATAACATGTAATGGTGATATTCATTCATCCATTGGTTAAGTTTAAGTTTAAAGTTAACTCTTCGACACAGTCTGGTTTTTTGCACCCTTTTGTCGATTTAAAAATAATGTTTAATGATAACACGGCGCTGCAGCAAAAATTTCTCGTTCAATAACTAACAGTTGCATATGAACGTTTTGATATTTTTTTTATATTTCTATTTTTGAGTCTCAACTTAAATAGGCGAAAAAAGACAAAGGAGTGCACCAATAAAGTAAAGTGTAATGAGTGTAATTTCTAACACTTCTATACTTACACAATAGCATTTTAACTTATTATTTTATTAATGATTAGAGCCAAATATTTAAAACTTAAACTAATTGCAAGTAATGTCTTTAATAAAAGTCTCACAGAATCCGTTATTAGTAAAGATTGAATATTGTCATGCAAATTACTTGAAAATAAGCAGTTTATGTTATACATATACATATTTCTAAAGGTATGGTCAGACTTGGCAAATACTTACTCAAAAAAGCGTAACCACTTGTCTTAGCACTAATTTGTTTAATGTTGTTTAATTTAACAAGAGCTTTGCAAGATCAAACAGCATCAAATAAAACAAGTTAAAAAGTATAGTCGGTCAAGCCCCACCATATAATACCCTACATCTAGTATATGTATAAAAAGTTTTTCAGAAATTGGCGCTATATGGGAGATATAACCTATTATGGACCGATCATCCAAAAATTTAGTGGCATGATTTCTGTGAATATAAATATTATTTATGTTATACTTTTTCTCGATTTATGGCGGTTAAGTGAATTACGGAGAGGTTCTTATATCAGGAAGTTTTGACTAATTATGGACCGACCATTATAAAATTAGGTGTCATCATTTCTGTACATATGAAAATAAGTTTTGTTAAATTTTATTTAGATACTAACATTTTTAAGAAATTTATGGTCGTTA
Organism: Bellardia pandia; assembly: GCA_916048285.2. NCBI lineage: Eukaryota > Metazoa > Arthropoda > Insecta > Diptera > Calliphoridae > Bellardia > Bellardia pandia. The sequence goes on from OU696533.1 coordinate 71,635,976, forward strand.
AAGTGATATTCGGGAATGGGAGCTACGATTAATTATGGACCGATCTGCACAAAAACCACTAAGTTTTGATGAAATTTGTGTGGATACTTACATAATTCAAACAATTATGATCGGTAAACCCCATTTCGGGAGGTCATTTGTATGGGGTCCAGGTGAAATAATGGACGGATTTCCACCAGTTTCAATCCCATCTGTCCTTGGGCCGTACCAAATATCTTCAAAATTGCGACCTGTACATGAACAGCCAGACGGACGGACGGACGGACATCGTTAAATCGACTCAGGAAGTGATTATGAGTCGATCGGTATACTTTAATGTGGATGTTGGACCAATATTTTTGGGCGTTACAAACATCAGCACAAATCCAATATACCCTCCCCACTATGGTGGTGTAGGGTATAATAGAACTAATTATTTGTTGTGTCTTGTCAAAAATAATTTTTATTTTTTGCCTTAAAAAATAAAAGTTAAAATTAAAAGTTATTTTTTGACTTTTATCAAAAAAGGGACAAATTTATGTATGTGAGTATATGCTGGAATGTACATAAATGGATATGTATGTAAATTATAAAATGTTCAACTTTGCCGCCAATAAGCTTTATAAGTATGTATAAAATGACCAATGTATGGTTATGAAATATTCAAAAGGAACTATTTGTTTTGAATGAAATCAGTTATCGTTAATATCGTCATTTAAATCTGTAGATTAAAAATAAGACACGATAATACCCTGGTGGCACTCATTGCCCTGGTGTTATAGTACAATGTACATTTTTTAGGAATCTGTTGTTAGAATACACTCAAAATATGCTTAATATTGCTTGAAATTAGGAAACATATTTAATAATGTGATTAGTATATAATAGTATATAATGGTAATAATGCATTTGGTAATGCTTTAATTTTATGATTAAAATAAATCCAATCCATACAATACTCCAATTTGATGTAACCAAGTGAGCTGTTCTTGTCCATGAAACTTAACCTATTTTGCCACATTATGTTATAGCAGTACAACTTTAGTGAATTCAGATTTAGATTCCAAGTCTCAATAATCTTGTTATCAATGTCTAATGTCTTTCATTAGAAACGACTGTAAAGTAGTATTCGTGATACGAGTACATTTAACTAAACCATAGAAAATATAAATACATTGACATTTATGTGAATTTAAAATTTAATTAAATGTAGATTGAAAAACCCTTGAAAATATGCATACCAAGATAAACAAATTTAGGTCAACAATTAGACAATTAAAAGAAAGCTGATATATGAGTGCCACTATTCTAAAAACAGCATTTTCACATCAAAAACTAAAATCAACATATTTATTTTGTTCGTTCGCTCGTTCGTTTTACAATAAACATCATTAGACAAAGTAATTAAACGTATACTCGTATTATGGCCAACATCCTAAAGATTATTAAAGATAAATTTCAAAAAATAAACAAACGAGAAAAAAAACTAAAACGTTACAGAAGCCGTTCTTTTAATGGCAATATTTACAAAAACAGGTTAAATGATATAAAATGTTTTCTTATGGTTTTTTGTTTTTGGAAAACATTAAGATCAAAAATATAATGAATTGAAATACAAACACAAAACACACCGGCATTACAACTCAAAGTAACCATTGTAAATGTTTCTTCTGTATGTGGCTGTCATTTTGTTTAAAATACAGATTATGATTTACAATAAAATTAACAGTTTAATTCAGATCATAACAAACATTACATTATTTTTTATACATACAAATGTATGTACGTATAGTTTTGTATCTGTGTGTGTGTGTCTGTGACACTACAATAAACTTTTAGAACATTTTAAAGTGTGACAATGATATAAATCTTTGTTATATTTCTTATGAATGGCGGTCTTTTAAAACTACTAAATTACAAACCGAACAAAAACTATATAAAGGAAAAGTTTCAAAACGGAATCTTAAATAAAAACCACCAGCAACAATAACAAATCAAAACCAAATAAGTCATTGTACGTTTAAAATGTCACATGCTTGACAAACTACGAGTGTTTAGCAGATATGTACATTACATATGATACATATGTAAGTATCTTCTTTATATGTATCCACTCTACTCTACATACATAGTTGTGTACGTACATAAGGTATCTCTTAAATAAGTATTATTATAACCAGTTTACTGAACACAATTTCCCCACTAACAAACAAATTACTTTTACATACATACCTACCTATAATTTGTTTAGTGTTCTTGGAGCAGGGGGGAACATTCGAGAGGGTTAAATTAGCTGACATGACCACACACAAGCATCTTCAGACAACGCAAGAAAAGAATTCAACTTTGCCAAAATTAAGTGCAGGTCTTTTTTAAACATTGCAATTACATACTATATTAATAAGTTTAGCCGCTTAAGTCGACTTACAACTGATTTATAAGTACATATACATACATACAAGTATATAGGTATATTAAATTTTTTCTACTTAAACCTTATTTGCATTTTAAATATTGTGCTAGAAAAGAATGTTGAGGTAAAAACGTTAAATTAGTTTAATTAAATAGTTAAGTTACTTATATATTTTATATGTACATATGTAGATACAGGTTATATTCAATATTAAACCCAATCATTACTTGGTAGCAGTTGTGTCCTGAAACAATAACAGTTTCTTTATCCAAAATATTTTGTATTTGAATGATTTTTCTTCACTAGTTTTTCAAAACTAGATGTTGAATTATGCATTTATTCAAGAAAATTAAATTAATTTGTAGTAGAATTTTTTAAATCAATATTCAAATATACTTTCTGATGTAGTTTTCATAGCCTCCACAACCATAAGTGGTGAATGATGGCATATGCAAGTTTGTCATTCCGTGTATTACACTGAGAAATATTCATCTGAGACCTAATGGAATTCTAAGTCGCTTGAGCTATGTCCGTATGTCTGTCTGTGTAAAGCACTCACACGTCCAAAAGACACAACCAAAATCAACTGAAAACCGTTTGTAATTCCTCTAAGCAGTTTGGTATTGAAAATCAGAAAAATCGGTATAGTAGAACCAGATTTATGGACAAAAATGTGAGACAACCTCCAAATATCGGTTATATGGGAAATATGCTACTAAATGTTGTAGCTATTAGTTTATATTTGGCAATAGCTCCCAAATTTCAACCAAATCACATTCCTGGATACTGGATTAAGAAGCTTTAAGTCCATAATTATTCCGTTTCTACTATGCCACCCATATACTTCTTGTAAATAAAGTCATTGAGATCAAATTCAACCAAAAGAAGCCTCACCTTATATTCTTACCATTTTTTATACTTGTGGTTAATATGGAAAAATATTTTTTTAATTTCATAAATATTTGAATAACGCTCAAGATTCTTATGAATATCAGACGAACTTTGTAAATTATGGTGAGAATTGGTAATTACATCAATTTTAAAGTGTCAAAATTTTAAAGTGTCAAAATTTTAATGTGTCAAAAGTGTAAAATTGTCTTTCAAACAATATATAAAATACTAATAAAATTTGCACTAATACTGAATAGAAAACACAGAATAAGGATATTCTAGTCCTATAACCAGTGTAGTTTTTGTATTTCTCAACATATTTAGGTGAAGAGTATTCAAGATTCGGCACAGTCGAATATTGCACTCTAACTTGTTTTTTCTGCATTCGGAATTCTCGTGTCTGCTTTATTGAATGAATCTGGTAACTGAGAGCCAAAATCATTGTCTGCAGTCAAACACCTAATTCATGAGAATGTAATATTTTGAAAAACTTTAGCAAAATATGAATTTGAATTCCTAGAATTCCTATAACGCTTTAGAATCTACCGTATTTCTATGCACAAACTACCGGATATTCTAGATACTAAAGCTTTTTAAAAACACATTGCAAGTAAACTACGATCGATGAGAATAAATGATAATCACAAGCAAATGAACATACATACATACATATGTATTTAGCTATCTACATACATATGTATGTATTAGAACAATTCCAGCGGAATATTTGTGTCTATTAACCATTAACTTGTCTTACTTAACTTTTAATAAATATGATTAAAAAATATTTAATTGTTATTAAAAACATTTTCGAATTTTGTGAATTTTTTCCATGAAGATGCTACACAATGGAGTAGCGAAATAATGGCAATCATAAGAAATATTAACTCTGATCTCAAACTTAGCAAAATTACTAATAAAATCGTTATAATATATTCTTATAAATGAAGTTTATTTCATTTAACTTACTTTCCGGACCTGTAACAATTTATCCTATTCTAGACTTATTCCATGTTGAAGAGTTCGAATCTAACACACATGAACTAGTCATTAGTCAGATTTATACGTCGCTCTTCTCCAAACTGAGGCAATTAATAATTTGAAATGCATTCAGTAAAATCTCACTGAACTTGTAAATGAAATCCCGAATGCAAAAACTTTTTAAGCCTTCTTTCTCAATTATTATTTTAAGTTTAGTGCCAGTAGATAATAAAGTAAAGAGTAATCAATGAGGTTGTTTTTACAAGGCCCTTTAAACATTAATTGTTACAAAATAAAGAATGAATCTACAAATGCCGCCACAAATGTAGTAAGTGGTACAAAATATTGCTAAAATGTTCCATGTATTTTTGCAAATCTACCAAATTCCCAAAACACATAAATATGTATGTATATGTTATTTACCTACATATATGCATAAATGTAAGAGCTATAGGTTAAACCGATTATTTATTACAGATCCCATCCGGTAAAATCTTAACATGACAAATTTACATGTCATGTATGAATATTTGTTAAATCTCATGTAACACTACCATGTCCAAAAGAAACAAACTAAAACAACTACAAACAAACTTAAAGACAATTTACTTGAAATTAAAAGATTTTTTTAAAACGGTAGAAATGGAATGTGTGCAACAACTTCCTATATACAATACGAATATGTGTATTTGTATGTTTATACAAATCTGCAAGCAATATGAAAGTATGAGTATGAAATTTATTCATTTTGTTTTTTTTCGTGGGCAAGAAGTACTGAAACTAACATACAAGTAATTTAGATTTAACTGTTTGTCTTGTAAGACAAATGCGTAATTAATTGCCAACATCAAAAGGAAACATGTTTCAAAACATGGACTTAAATAGTCTTACATACAATACTACTTGTTAGTGTAAGCATTTGTATGCAAACACATTTAAAAAGTCCCCCCTCCTTGAAGTAATTCCAAAAACTTAAAGTTATGCCAGTATACAATATTTAAATGGTTTTCTTGAGAAACTTCTCAAGAATTTCGCTAGTATCATTGCTAGTTTCAAAAGGGATGTTTTTCAAACACACACAAAAAATATACAGGAAAAATTCATTAATAAATCACATCTTACAAGTTCATAAACGAACAAGTATTTATTGTTTACACTTTACTTTAAAAACTAACTCATTTGTAAATATGTACATATTTATTTGTAGCTTAGTAATCCTGTTAGGACAATTCAAATACTTTCAATGTATACAGCCACATGTAAACATTTAAAAAGTTTAAATTAAAACCTGTTAAAACTTGCACATTTTATAAAAATCCATTATTGTTAAGTTGTCATTTTAAACTCCTACTCATACACATCCAAATGTAAAAATGGTCCGTCCAGTTAGTAAAAGATAGAAGCATAAAATGTACACAATTATATAAAATTTCATTTGATGACAGTAACACCACTTTCACAAACATTCTCTTGCATATTTTACTGGCACATGTAACACATACTCGTACAAACGAAATGTCCAATATATTATTCGTTAAGTGTTTTTACTTGCATTTTTAGTGTTTATTTTATACTGCCTATATTTAGGCTTGAGTTTAAAGGGTTGCCATTTATTAACTAGCGTAATACACTCACTCAATAAATCGTTAATTTTCATATTTACGATATTTAATATTGTTAGGTGCTTCAACAAATATACCAGTAATCTTCTAAAGTATTCGACATCTAGACTTTTACAGAAAACAACACTCAAAGTATACAATTTTAAAAGCGAAAAGTAAATCACAATACGAGCCTGACGACTTGTATATTAGAAGAAATATGTCTAAATATAAGTCCTATTTTACACGATGCAATTCTTTTAAACATCGTGGTGAGGGAAAGATGAGACGAGTACACACTTGATTGTACTAGCGATTTAATCAATAAAATTGTGCTGTGTGAACACCGAAAAAGTTACAAGGAAAAAATTGTGTAAATTGGGACTAAAGTGGCTGAAACAATCCAAACAAATAAGAAAACAATTGATTCAAATTAATGACAAGAAAACCCCAATATAATTATAACCGGTGAGTTGAATTAGAGTTTGGTGTTGAGTTTTAGCTAAGATCGCAGTTTGGCATGACTTAAAATCGAAACCGAATTAATCTTATACAGTTTCAGAGCAAATGACCATATTTATACCCTACACCACCATAGTGGGGAGGGTATATTGGATTTCTGCATATGTTTGTAACGCCCAGAAATATTGGTCCAACACCCACCTTAAAATATACCGATCGACTCAGAATCACTTTCTCAGTCGATTTAACGATGTCCGTTCGTCCGTCCGTCTGGCTGGCTGTCCATGTAAAGCTTGTGCGCAGAGTACAGGTCGCAATTTTGAAGATATTTCAATAAAATTTGGTACGTGATATGTGATTGATGGATGTGATTGAAACTGGTGGAAATCGGTCAATTATTTCACCTGGCCCCCATACAAATGTGCTTCCGAAATTGGGGTTTACCGATCATAAATGTTTGAATTATGCAGGGAACCAAACAAATTTCATCACAAGTGAGTGGTAAATGAAGACAAATCACATCTACAAATTTTTGTGCAGATCGGTCCATAATTATTCGTAGCTCCCATATAAGGCCCACTTCCGAAAATCACTTTAAAGATCATAAATTTCTAAAAAATGTTTTTATCCAAATATAATTCGACACAAATAAGTTTCTTATATACAGAAATAATGACACCTATTTTTATAATGGTCGGCCCATAATTATTCGAAACTTCCATATAAGACTTTTAAAAGTATTTATATCGAGATAAAGTTTAACACATATAATATTTATATTCACAGACATCATGACACTAAATTTTTGGATGATCGGTCCATAATAGGTTATATCTGCCATTAACACCCATTTCTGAAAAACTGTTTTATACATATACTGGGTGTAGGGCAGTGATGGAAAATGGGCTTTTGTTTTTCGTACCAACTATATAAATAAAATGTACTTTTTAGACCTCCATGGTACCATTTTTAATATTTGTTAAATAATCATAAAACTTTACAACAAATTTACTTTATCGAAAATTCAATATATCTTATAGCAACATTATTGCGTTAATTGTCGCGATTGTCTAAAAATATTCATATTTATGAAGTATCGAGTCATTTGCGAAAAGTTAACCTTGGTAAATATATATATTTCTAAAACAACTAGAATTATTATTGTAGGAATAAAATAAATAGAAGAGTTAACTTCAAAAGATTTTGAAATCCTGATTAACTATATTTTAAGCTTTAGTTTTTGAATTCAGCCTTAAAATCATTTAGTGTAAATGAATATGTCAAAGACTCATATTGTTCGATAATTCAATCAAAAATTTAGTGCCCAAAAGTTGCTTATGTAAGAGCAAACACCAATACATTTACATAAAAACTAATTTTTATTCAGTATTGTTTGTTGTCAAATCCAATACATACAAAGAAACAACACACTTTTTTAATCGGCATCATACGTTAAACAAAAACAAAATCTACATTGACGATCGCAGTCACTAATGTTTACCAGTAGAGCATACGAAAGTGTTGTTGCTTTGCGCTTGCGTGTATAGTGTGAAGTACGACAAAAAAAAACAAATAAGGCAAAGTTATTTGTGTATTTCGCATTGCTAGTGCTGAGTGCTGTAATGAGTATACAAAACACACAGCCTATAGCTAAAAGTTTTTACAAATACAAAAGAGCATTAAGAGTATAGGGCTTGGGCACTCCTGCTTTAAAGCGACAACAATATATCGACATAAGTGAGTTATCTTCCAGTGTAGTTTGGTGTGACTAATAAGTAAACTGTGGGAATTATATAATCCACTAAAATGTATTTTGGAGTTAATAATAATCCTTTTGGTAAATTTTTTGATAATAAAAATAATTTTTAAATGGCCAGTCCAATTAACTCAAAACTTCCAATGACTAAAGAAGAGCAATGGAGTTCAAATGAGTTTAAGTTTTTAATTTCGTGCACCTCAAAATGAAAAATTTGAAACGAAAATTTTCTGTTTTTTAGTTCAATCCTGGTCACATTTTTAGATTATAGTTTACCAGATATTCCAATTTTAATCGGATCGTATCCAAAACAGAAAATTGAGATCGCTTTAAATTCACGAGTATGTGCTTACTTTTCCGGGGGTTTGTCCATCATGCCTAAACGACAAAACTAATAAGTTGACTTTAAATGGTAATAACGCGTAAAAAGAGCAGATATTCTACAGACATCAAAATTCAATACAGAACAATTTAACGTCTCAAAAGTCACATACATATTTGGAAAATAGTTTCGAGTAAATATTAAGTCCAAAGCTGATGTTTGTTGCACTATTTTTGTAACTATAACGTTTGTGTATCCATATAGAGTTTACTATAATATAAATTGTTTTTAAGTGACCATCATGACATACTTGTAAATGAATTTAAGAAACCAAACCGGAAATAAATGTAAACAATAACAAAAACAAAGAAACATACACACTCATAATAATATAAACAAAAGAAGGACAAGAAAAATGATATGATAAAGGATAATAAACGAACACACACAAGCACATAACCAAAAGTAAAAGTGGTAACTTGTGACTTGGATAATCTACGAGTTTAACACAAATTTTTATTTTGTGTGGCAAGGGTAGACATCATATGTGTATGAGTTTATTCGACATGTCTTTCCCATTTAAAATACTCGTACAAATATATATATATATATATATAAATACATGCTCACATACGACTAGGAGTATATGCATCTGTAAAGAAATTCTTCCTTCTTCTGCTCCGTATATGAGTATTTGTGTATTGTTTTTTATCCTATCATGCTTTATGTTCGTATTATTTGTTAAATGGATGATAGTTGAATGTTGGCTGTCGGTTGCTTGACTCAATGGTTCAATGGTTGTTGTTTGCAGCAACCCAGCAAACAAAATAGCTAACTTTAGAAACATTAAGTTTTTTATGTAATGCAATCTTAAAAGTTTATTTAATAAGATGGTTTAATAAAAATTGAGACAAATCACATTTAAGTGATGTGTAACTAAATTTTTATCAAACCATTCTCAAAGGTCAAACATTCCAGTAAAGATTGAATTCAAGATCATTCTTAATTTGAAATCAAAATTGTGTGTTAACTGGGATGCGTTTGTTTATGTGTTTGTCTGTTTGTTTTGTATATGTCCACTTTTTATTTGTTTTTGTAGATTTTATTTGTTCGACTTAAAACTTGGCATGGCGGAGAACATGGCAGGCTGGTTGGCTTTATGGTTTTGGTCTGTCTTCTTGTGTGTCTGAATAAACGAATGACTGACTAACTGACTGGTTGGATGGTGTTGATTGCTGTTCTGGGTTTTTAAAATGTAGTTAGACTGCCGGGTTTGTTGTATGGCTGCCATGGCAAAACGACTCCCTCGACTCAGGTGTAGAGCACCCCGGAGTGTCGTGACCAGCTCGTATATAACACCCAATACAGCAATTTCAATGGTTATGCGCTTATTGCTTGTGTCCAACAGCATTTTTTAAGTTGGTTTTCTATTTTTGCTCTTGTATTTTATTTTATTTTATTTTATTTCATTTCTTTTTCATATCATTTTAGGATTCTAATGTTTGTGCGAACAAATGTGCTTTTGAATAGCGGATGTAGGAGAAAGGATGCTGTTTGTTTAATAATATATGTATGTAGGGTGGTAGTATGTACATATGTACATATATCTTAACAAACGACCAAATACTTACATACATTAAAAAACACTAGAATATTTGAGGAAATTTTTAATTTTTATTTCAAATTTAAATAAAGAGTATTTGTAGTAAAAAGTTTAATTTATAGAAAATTTCCTTACAAACTATCATATTTTGAATACAAAATTTTATTTTGAGAACAATTATTTGTTTATAATTTTTAAATAGACAATCCCTTGAAAAAGTCGACAAACAATCGACGAAACGTCATGAACAAAATATTGTAATTAAAAACTGATTTTTATTTACATTGAATAAATCTAGGCCATATTAGCTTAACACAATTAACAATCATAAATTCATCACTCTGATCAAAGAAACAACTGCAACTGCAATTAATTATATTGTGATCATTTGAAATGAAATTAGTATAAAAAATACAATTTAGACAATAAACTGCGCTATTGCAAATCATTTTAAAAAAACTCTGACATAAATAAATTTTTTTATTATATATAATATAGTTAACAAGCTTAGGATTATTTCCGAAACCTTGCCATGTACTAATGAAACTATAAATTGGAATTTAATTTGAACTTACAAGAAAAATTGTTGGGAGTCTTTGTTGTAAAAACTCTAACTAATACTTACACGTGCAGTCACGAAGACTTCCATAATAAAACGTGAAACGTAACTTGTCTGTACTAAATTGAAACCTGGACGGCAAAAATTCAATAAAATCCAGAATCACTATTTCTATCGTTCATCCAAAGAACAGGAAAAACAGTTAGAAAGTAGTCTACCCGTATTAGTGATTTGCTTATTTACAATATATTCATTAGCACAATACATTTTGTTCCAAAGTTTATAAACAAAAGACAAGTATTTCATAAAAAAATTATGTTTTGGTGGGTTTCCAAACATTTGGTATCACTTAAAATCTCAAATTGATATAACTTGATCTTTTGATACAAATAGTAGAGGGCGATTACTTTACTCACAAACTTTTTATGAAACTAACGAAACTCTTCTCAATTTCTTTGGGTATTTTTGAATATATGTATGTATGTATGTAATCATACATATATAAAAGCCTTCGAAATGCAGTGTTTAAAAATACTTACCGGAATAATAACTATCCAAACTCAATAAATCCTCATCAATATCTTCATCGTCTATATCATCGTCTAAATCATCCAACATATTAAAAGTATCAATTTCCTCCCTCACGTTATTCTTTTCCAAAAGATTCTTTTCATTGCTTTTGTCGTTTGGTGTTTTCGTTGCTTCCATATTTTTGTCAAGGACATTGCTTCCATCTGATTTTATACAATTTATGTCTATCTGTTCTCTTTTCAGTAAATCATTCGAAGAATCAATGTTCTCATTATTATGACCTGGAATTGAAAAAACAAAATTAATTGTTAATAGTTAAAAAAAAAAGTATATTAATATGCAGGTACATTTAAATGCTTTTTATGAATTTTTGTGCATGTGTATTTCAAAAATAATCAAATAATTACATTTTAACTAAAAATGCATTAACGTGCAAAATTCCCTAAAGTGAATTATTTTATGGCAAAAATTTCATAAGAAACACATTCACACATTGCATAGACACACACAGACACAAACAGAGAAGTGCAAGTAAATCTGAAACATGCCAAGATACAAACAAATAAAAACAAAAAACAAACATCACTAGAGTCGAGACACAAACTCCACACACACACACACACACAGAGAAACACAACATAATCTAACAACTTCTAGACACCAAGGAATGCCACAACAAAGTTTAAAACTACCACTACTACACATACAAATAAACAACACACATACCCACTCATCCTTGCCAAAGAATACTAAGAAGAAGGGCCAAGACGAGAAAAGAAGGCCATCAAGAAAATCAATATGTTTTTGGTTAAAGCTACGTGTACCGCAACAAAAATAATACTATCAAGTAAGTAACCAAGGTGTACGAGAGTAGAGAGTGGGGACAAGTTATAAACTAAGAAGGAGTACTTTTTTCTGAGTGTGCTTGTGTGGTAGAGTGAATGTCTGTTGGAATGGAATGTTCATACAACTAAAACTACTACTACTACAACCAGTCTGACTATATCATCATTTTACGAACAATGTGTGGAATACTTTATGTTGAATACAGCATACCATAATGTTCGACATTGCTGCGGCATGTCCCAGGTGTAAGGAATTTTGATTAGTCAAATCTCTCGGGTACCATAATTCCCCCACAGTAGTGCCAGCCAGAAATGAAAGGCAAAATTTTAAATTTCTACTGCTATAGCTAAAGCTAACAATACACACACAAACACAGAAAGAGAGAGAGAGAGTGTGTTGCACGTCAAAGAAGGTAGACAAATTTAATGTTTACATTGTGGAGAAGGAAGAAAGTTTGATTACCACTAACAAATTCGCTGGATTTAATACAAACAAAGTATAGTCAAGAGAAATTTTTACACAAATTTATTTAATACGCATGTCACATTTGCAGAAGAGTATTGTGAAATTATGTTAAGCTAAGAGTAAATCAAACTCTTAAATTTCATTAGAAAGCAGCTGTTTTAATTTTCATTGTTTATATGGATATATAAACATTATATATACATATAATGGTTTAATCGTAATTCTTTAAGTTGGTTATGCTTAACAAGATTACTGCTTTTGCTTAACTTGTTTTTTCACTCTATATACATACATATGTGTACCTATTAACCACAAAATAGTTACTCCTCGACACCTATGTAAAAATGCTATGTCCATTCTTACGTCTGTTGAAGAAAGAATATCAATTTGAGATTTTAAGTGAGATTAAATGTCTGAAATAGTGTATATGACAAGGAATAGACATAAAAATTCCATCAATATTCTACGTTGATCAGAAACATTTTTCGTTTAAATGGTCAAAAATGTTCAACCAATTAAACAGCAAAAAAATTACCGCCCTTTCAAAGTTTGGAGGATATATATGAAAAATTTGTTTTTTTGGGAAGGGCTACTCTTAACTCTCCAGGAGCAACAGAATTACTTCCAGTATTCATCAAGACTTCAGCATAGCTCATGTTATGTTATTTTTGAACAGGACTAGAATTTTGTAGCAATGTTGGACCAGAAGTTGTAGCAGCAGAAGTAGTAGCAACCATCAGGATTATGTTGTATCGATGGTCCGTTAGGATTTACAGAAGGGCCAACTTGTTTTTCCTTATTGATTTTTCTTGAAGATTTGCGTCTCCTAGGAGAAGAATGACCAGGTGATTGTATAGCATCAAACAGTTTACCATAGTTAGAAACTCGTTGAGATAGTTTGTTTAATTCGTCTTGAATTTCTAAAAAATTATTCTTCTAATTTTTCTACAAGTATTGCAGCACCAATGAAGTCCATTATTCTTCGACAGAGATTCGGGGACAAGTGTTGAAAGACCGCTACATTTAAAATGACAAAGGTCGTGCCATAGCCAACAAGTGATCATTCTTTCCTCATCACTGATAATAGTGCAGTTTTTAATAATGCAGGACATGATTTTTCTGGGTTGAGTCTCAAATATTTTTATTGATGTCGATAAATAAAAATCTAGCAAATACACAAACCAATTAAAGTTGTATTTATATGTATGGTAACACATATGTAATACAATGATCCACAGTTGTAAGATCATTGTTTATAAAGGATAGTTCGTTAATTTATAGACTCATCCATTCCAAGTTTTGATATTAAGTTGTTTTTCAATGTTGGTACAAATATAATATTTAAAGGCATTTAATTTTGGGTCTATCTTTTTACGTAATTTGTCCACTTTCAATAAAATAAAATTTGTAAGAAAGTGTAGTCTGTCAATCGTCAATTTCCCAGCTATAAAAATTTCAAACACCTATTTTCATTGTTCAAGTAGCTACGATCCGTATGATGATTTTTTTTAAATTTTCTCTCATAATAAAAAAGGATTGAAATAAATAACTTTTAAAAAATCCTTCAAACTTTAAGAAATAATTCAAGGATTTATTTATCCACTAGTCTTCAACATTATAAATTAGTTCAAGGATTTTATTTACTAGCCTAAATTTAATTCACATTGAAATCATTGAGGATGATAAAGATGAGCCAAAAATTGCTGCATATTGAACTGTTTTATATTTTGTAATTCCTAAAAGACACTGCTTAAAGACGAAAGAGCAAAATATGTACCACTAAATACTTAAATTGAAATTCAATATTCATTCTAAATAATTGTATTTAAATACACTGACTTGTAAAAATGTCTTAAATTAACAACTCCACAATGATGTTCGAATGAAGCAAATCACTTTAGAATATGCTTTATTTAACAAAGGATGTATGTTTGTTTAAGCCGCTGCACGTGCAATTTGGTTTTTGCTGACTCTAATTATTATACATACTCGTATGTACATTTTATTTATTATCATTTTCCAGAAAACTTATTGATGCTCTTTTCATTATTTGCTCAATTTTACTTATAACAAGAGAGAATATGTATGTAGTCAAAGAATTATTGTGTGCTCTTTTAATAACAAATCCTTAAACAAAGAGTATTTAGATTTGAAAAATAAAAAACATACAAACCTGAAAAAATACACAAATACAAACTTAAGCACTTAACGAGTTGTATATGTGAGTAAGTGGCATGCCACAATACAATGCCACCTCAGAGATTTGCAAAAGTTTTTATGACACATGAAATGTAACATAACAACACACCAATGTAAATGTGAAAACAAGCGTATGTGTATGACTATACTTAAGTGTGTGGGTATAAAAATATTAATGAATGAATGAATGTGCTGCTTAGATTGTTACACTATTTATACTTATACATAGATATAACAAACCAGCCAACAAAACTTGAGTTTTACACTAGTTAGTGCTAAAATTGGCTGATTCTAAACAAAAAGCAACTGCTTACGAATCTTGTTATAACTACCAATGCAATCCATACACAATACTGTCATTATATGCAAACATAGACGTTGCTCATGTCTATACTAAGGCGACTCATCCAACGCACGTAGTTTTTAGTAATACCCCAGAGATTTGTTTGCCATCAATGCAAAAGTCAGTCATCTAGTAATTTAGTCGCATATGAAAATCGTGTAAATGAAGTCAATTCGTTTACGAGGACCAGAAAACCATTTAACTATTCAATACAACCGTCTCATGCACCACTGCAAAAACAAAACAAAACAAAAAATCATTTAAATATCAACATCACCCCATCGCCACTACAACTACAACTATTGCTACCCAACACATGTCTATACATGTGTAGTATTTTTATTTCTATATACGTACGTATGAGTGTGACAAGAGAGAATATGTTAACAATTTGACTTCAATTTCCGTTACGTCCTATTTTCTTTACGTTTTTTTTTTTTTTGTCATGCATGCATGTCGTATGCGTAACGCGATTTTTTAAAGTCATCAAATAAAAACCGCGAAACAAGAATTCCCTACGAATATTATGAACATGAATTCCGTTTGAATACTTGTATGTACATATGTGCATGTATTTACAATATGTACATTTGTGCGCGTAACAGCTTAACAAATTGAAAGTCCTTCTGCTAATCAAATGTTATGTGCTGTGTATGTGCTGTTGTAATAGAAATTTCTAAACGTGGCTGACTGCGGAACGGAATGTTAAGTAACCTGCCTGAAGGTTTTTATAGTCATACAAAAATACAAACGTACAAACATACTGGTACGTTCAAAGTCTAATTATGCTGACAACTTCCGTAAATTTATGAATACGAAAATTTTCGTTATTAGTAAAGGACAGTGGGCAGGAAAACTTTAAACAATGATGATTACTGCAAATCTATCATCCGATTCGTGGTGATATTAATGACCAAGATCTTCTGATATTTATATTATTTTTTTTTTTTAATATGGGTAAATCCCAGACAATATTTGTAAATAAAACATAACAAAAACATTACAATCTATGATCATGTACTCTAATATTTTGATACAGTCACCCCTATTCTGACTTTCGATTCGAATCGAAATTTTCTCCGTTTGGCAAATTTGGTATTCAGAGTTTCGATTCCGCTACGTTTCTTTCGATTGTAGGTATTCTGTATTACGATCGCAGTTACGTTTTTCTACGCTTATATTTTAGCAACGGAATTTTTTCGATTACTGTTTTTATAAACTTAAAAAGTGTTTAATTTAATTAAAATTTCAGGTAGTTTTTTATTACTATGTAATATATTTTTATTTTGGACAAGAAGGCTTAATATTACAAGTAAATGAATAAATAAATAAAAATGTAAGTAGGTATAAAATGTTTAAAAAGTGATTTATATAAATTTTTGTTGTACGGCCAATCAAATGTGTAATGGTAGAACGAAGGAGTTTTGAATTACTGTCACTACAAACAGGAAAGCAGCCTATTTATTTACTTTTCCAGGTCAAAAGCAACGACATCAGAGCAATGCGAAAAGCTGTCAAGTTTAATGTCAACAAAACAGGATATTGCATGCGGCTACTATAAACGATCCGAGGAGGAAGTTCAGGTATTTTCTTTTCAAGCCTTACCTCTGTGTTCTGAGTCACGTTGTTTTCCTCTTCCACCAATAAAGCCACTGCTATGGATTCCATTTCTCCTTCAAATACAAAAATTAAAAATACCACCTCCGGCTTGACAGGATTCTTAGCACTTAAATATTTGGTAAACAAAATTAATTATCTTTTTATTATTATTAATTCACAAGTCTTTTGTATTATTTTATTTTTATTATTTTTCCTTATTAATCACAAAATTTTTTTATTTTCCTATTTTTATTGTTTGTTGTGACTTTTGTTTATTAAAATAGTAACAAACTTGCTCATTTCTTTGTTTCTATTCCACATTTCATAGTAACAAATTGGTTTTGTAAACATTGTTGTCTTCTTCTTGTTCTTTCGATTCAGTTTTTGTTTGGAATACCAATTTTCGATCGTAGCGTAACTGAATGCGGAGACGTAATCGAAACTCAGAATAGGGGTGAGTGTCTTCTAAAATTGTATTTAGCAGCATATAAATTACGATATATGTTTGTAATTTGGCGGTTTTTTTTAATTTTGTTTCACTTTTTTTCAGGAAATTGACGCGCTATCGTATTACTAATTTCTGCAACCTTTTTGTAATAAATAAATAATTTTGTTTGTCATTTTGGAGTAAGATCATCATTATTCAAGAGCCTGTATTAGAACTATTTAAAATAATTTGATTTTCGTCATCATCTCAAAACTGTTTTTAAATGTTCCGTTTTGATCCACTGTATTACATTTATAAGTTGTCTAACACAACTACATCTACACTTGACCATTTTTATGAAGCACGCGTGCACAATGATAAACTTCATAAAATTATCGTATCTTTTTGTTTTGATGTAGTATTCGAAATGCTGTGTTATGCTACTCATTTGTAATGTTGTATGTATGTACATATCTGTGTATGGAAGTGTGAATGTGTATTCGTAAATCGTAAATGATGTACGCATAGTTTTAGCTGTATCTTTTGCTAATTTCGTATTGCAAATAAAAACGCCTCTAACTTTTGATATTTTTATTAGTTGGAAATTTTCTCGCTCGCCTTTTTCGTCATCATAAAACGTTGATTGTACCTTATGAGTATATCTACTTGTATCTGTGTGAAACTTTGCAACATCCACACACATATTCAAACAGATCCTTATACAGTGTGGATGACGACACATGTTGAATACCAGCATACGAGTGCTGCTACAATACACATTCAAATAAACTGCAACAACTGGGGAATATTTTTATCGAACAAATTTGAATACAACTACTACGAGTACAACCAGTACGTTGTTACGTTGATGTTTCTGATGGTGATGATGACGACGACTGCGTTATGTTAGTTGTTTTTGGTGTTTTCGTCGTTGCTGATGATGTTTTTGTTCGTCCTGCTGTCGTATACTTGCATTCACGTGTTCTTTTATGAATTCAACTCAAAGTCTTTGTATGTATGAATAAATACAGCTGTGTGCAACTAATTAAGGACAGTAGTATTCAATATTTAAATTGTTGTGTTTAAGATAATATTTATTAAATAAAACGCTAAAATGTATTATACCCCCCCAGCATAAATGGTGAATGAGGGTATATACCCATAAGTTTGTCATTCCGTGTGAAACTTTGTTAATAATCATCTAACACTATTTGTACGTCTGTATAAAACACACTCACTCTCACTCAACTACACAACTTAACTAAACAAAATTTCCAGAAAAATATTTCCTATTTTGCAGGTAACTTTGGTATTGAAAATCGGTATAGTTAACCCAGAGTAATAAACCAAAATGTGACAACCTCCATACAAACTTGATATTGTTTATTAATTTTTTTTTTCAATTTTATTTTTAAATATATTGCAGATACATAATAACATGACATTTCGTACACCCTGTTTTTATAATAAAAGAAGAAGGTTTGAGGAAAATTGTAAGAATCGGTCCCATACAAATATCTTCCCGATATATGGCTCCTAATACATAAATGCATAAAAAATTTTAATATCAATACAAAATTCAGACAAAATAAAACGATTTTTTTTTTTAATTCGGTTTATGTTTTATGTTTCAGCATAGCCCCATAATTCTTATAGATATATTAATTGTTGTACTAAATTTCATGCTGGTCGGCTCATAATTGGTCATATCTCCTAATACGAATAGGTATCTTAAATGTACTATCATTATATTAAATTCAACGTGGGATATTCTCATATGTATAAAATTAACTGTTCCAAAATTTAAGTAGATCGACCCACGATTTGTCATAGCTGCCATATAAGGACCATTTCCGCGAAACAATTTAACCCACACAAATGTATAATAAATAAAGATATCGAACCAACTTTTATACAGAGCAGAAATTTTAATCCAAAAATCAAACTAATATCGGTTATACGGCAATTATGCTACTGGATTTTGTAGCTGCCATTCAATAATAGCTCCTGAATTAAGTCCACTACCGAGCATAACATACAGCTCTTACAACCTTATTGAGATCAAATTTAACCAAAAGAAGCCTAAAATACATAGAAATCGCATTAGTGGATACTGGATTTAGAAGCTGAAAATCGATGTCTTCCGATTTGGATAAAATTTGCACCAAGGTTAGCACTATTGGATAGTAGGCACAAATTTTCAGCTCTATCAGTCCAGAAGTGCCGGAGTTAGCGGGGGTCAAAGTTGGAAATTTTGGTAAATTTTGGTCATACAGGGTTTTTTTAAAAATAAGTGTAACTTTTCTCCTATTAGTCCTAGCAAAAATTATCCAAAGGACTTTAGATAGATGTGCCAAGAAATAGTAGAAAGAATTTCACGAATGAAGCCATTGTTGTCTGAAAGAAACGGATGTAGAATGGAAAGGAGTATCACTTTCGGATAAAACAAAAATTAATGGGGTCTCTTCAGATTTTTTTGTTAAATTGACAAACTCAAACTGCGAAGCTTTTTTTGGCTGATCTGCAGGAAACATCCAGAGTCTTTTGCGGAAATCGAACGTGCAACCCTCTGACTGTTGGTCCGGCACACTATCGCCTATTTTATCGGTGCACCCAATAGATTAGATAGAGGGTAAAAATATGTTCGCAACCAATTTAAAATAATTTGATCCACAGTACACCCGTGCCACTTTGAAACACGGTGGAGGTTCTATAATGATTTGTGGTGCTATGTCGTTACGTAGTGTGCATAAGTTCCAGTATGCAAGAATTGTAATCGATACAATAATGCCATACGCTGATGAGATAATACCAGTAACATGGATATTTCAACATAACGTCAAGCAATTGCTTTTTTAACAATTCGGTTATTGTTCTTGACTTGCTTTCATGTAGTTCTCATAAGCAATTTTAATGATCTCTTTGCCGAAACAAATAAAGAGTGGGTAGTCATTCCTAGTAGTGTATGTAAAAATTTGGTGACCTCAATGCCTCGCAGATGTCGATAATAATGGATTTGCAGCAAAATATTGATTTATTTTTAAACAAATACTTTTTTGGGTAACGGTTAAATGGACTTCACTACGACAAATTTTGCGAATATCACAAAACCTTTTGTATTATTTGCTTCAAGCACACATGTAATTAGTTGCACGTAGGTGTATGGGTTAGAAACATCGACATGTACAATTGTATGGTTTAATACGTCTGTGTGTGTATATGCTTTTATATTCTTGGCCACTTTATAGTTGAGCTTTACGAGTCCGGCATTAAGACTGTGAACGCGAATAATGATGCAGTGCTATTCACCATTTATTGCATTTCAAGCCAAATTATACGAATATTTCTGCTTGACTTGAGCATAATTTTGACGAGTATTAAATGTAACAGAAAACTTTAGCTTTTTTGAGTATTTTATTATAGTTGCTTTTAATTCTGTTGCTGATTATTCAACGTACCATTTGGTTTTCCTTAGAGAATTCACATACCAACATTGAAGTGTAGATTTTGAAATTAGTAATGGAGGAGCTTTCTTCTAATATTGAGAAAACAAGGACTTTAACAAAGCAAATAAAGTTTGAGGGCCCACGACTGCAGGCAACATAGCTTATTTAAAGAAGAACAATTCTAGGGTTAAAATAATTTTCAAGTAATGCTACCAACATGTAAAACTTATTTAGTTACTTTTTGAGTTTATGAGTAACAATATTTATTATTTATTTTTATAAATTTTCATACATTTTCCCAACAAATGAGCGAACATTTGTTAACATTCCAAATATACAAATACTATATTCGTTTCTTGAAAATATGATGAAACCAAATCATTGTTTAAGGTTTTTAAAATTAACTTAGCCACTGTATGTATTGGGAAACATTTTATGAAGACAATATTATTTGTATTTGTTATTCACAACAGATGGCGTATATTTTGCACCCGGTTTTTGTCTTTAGTAGCTTATGTGTCATTTTGAAGGATAAATATCTGTCATTTATTCTCACTTAGTTGTAGTGATTTATACCGTAAACACAATTTTTTTTTGCTTTGTATGTCGAAGCGTCATATTGTTTGCATGGGGGCTATGAGAAATTATGGACCGATTTTTACTTTTTCATGGAAATTTCATTAAGTTTAGTTGTCTATTTGGGACGTGAGAGTTTTACAGGAAGAGACAGACGTACATAGCTCAATCGACTTAGAATTTCATAAGGATCAAGAATATATATATTTTGTATTATCAAAGTTTTACACACCACTTGTTGTGGTGGAGATGAAGCTCACCAAAGCTTATGGTGAAAGTGTTTAATTTTTGTGCCGTTCAGAAGTGGTGATTTTGAAGCGGAAGACAAAGATTGACCAGGCCAGTCAAAAAAGTTAGAATACCAAGAATTCAAAGCGAGAGTTTTACCCTAGCCGCCTTAAAGTCCAGGCCCATCTGTCCCATCTGTCTATTATTTGTTTCGATCGATGCATAACGCTCTGCCTGGGCTACGCTTTACTTCAGAACAAAGTATCCGAAATTGGCTTGATTTGTTCATGACCTTGAAAGATGAGCCGTTCTCTTGGCATACAGATTTGAATAGCCAAAATTTTAAAAATATTTATATTGTACAAATGTTTTAAAATAAAAGCTAAATATTTTTAAATAGATATCATTTTGTTGTTATTCACACAGAATCCATAAACAACATTTATGTAACTAACATCAAAATGTATTAATTAACATTAACTACTGCCAGAATTTTTCAAACATCGATAAGTGCCAAATTAAAAGCTTATTCTTTTAATTACAATACTTATTACAAACATATGAAAGAAAGAGTGAATGATTGAACAAACCACATTCATCACAATGCTTAATGCGTTTATGGATTTTTATATGCAATTATTAGCGAACACAGCCACACAACAACACACATGTTATCTCTCTCAATATGTGTCCGAATACCACAACGTGTTTTATTGGTAAACAACAATATTATGTCACTCTATACTGTTAACCGTTATTTATATCACAATTATTAGATCCATAAACAGACATTGAATAAAATATATAGAAAATTATTATTTTTTCACCAAGGCTCACAGCGTAACAACGTCTCAAAATTACTCAACTGTATTACAAAAACCAACATTATGTGAGAGTTTTTCGTGTACATCAAACATATGGTGGGCATCACCTGCCCTGTGGAGAATATTGTAACTGTAGCGGAGAGTATGGGTGAAGATCATGAATAATCGATTCGACGCCAAGATCTTGGTTTAAGGGCTTACAAACCCAAACTCGTTCAATAACTCAAGCCGCCAGACTTGGATAAGGGCTTTGATTTCAGTCAGTAGGCAACAGCTCAATGTGTGAATTTTGTTTAGTGATGAGACTGATTAGCAAATGGAAGGAATTTTCGAACTACCCGTAAATCCACCAAAATCCAGTGTTTGTGGTGTGGTTTATGGTCTGATGAAATCATATGTAAATATTTCTTTAAAAATAATTATGTTATGAACAGAACAATGGCGAGCACTACAGCTCCACTAAAACGAATTTTTTTGTTACCTGAATCAGAATCCCGTGATGCCGGCAACATTTTGTTTCAACCAAACGGTGATACAACACAAGGGCTCGAGAAGCAATGGCTTTATTGAGAAAAAATTTTTATTTTTAAATAATTTCGCGTTTTGGACCTAGACACCTACATATATCGTGTTATCTTCACCTCTGGTTTATATTGTTTAGGCTGTTGTTATTGTATATGTTGGTATTGTTTGTCTAAAAGAATCACACATTTCATACTGATTACTATGCAAATGTATTATGTTAATTGACTAAGTAGTCAGTGTATAGTTCTCATCTTTAGATAGCGAAGTTAGTTGTTGTTATTGTGTCTACCGTTTGGCTACATTTCATGTCCTTCTTCACTACTACTATAGAGTATACAAGTATTATTAAATGTCACTTAAATATTGTCTACATTTAAAAAATATTTTTAAATAAACAAAAATATTTTTACTTTGATTAAAATTGGGTAACTATGCACCAACTTGAAGTTAATTCTAAAAATATAGAACGGTATTAAATAAAAAGTAGGGTACGTTCAGTAGTTAGCAAAAAATAATAATTGAACTAGCTCATAAAACGGCGTATGTATGTAAAACATGCATTTATAAAAGTTTATGTAATTTTAGCACATGTGTAAAAATTATCAATCATATGCACAGGATATGTGTGCCCATTATGCATCTATCTGTAAGTAAGCTAATGTAAATGAAATGAAATGCATTAGACTGTTATAGATGAAATGATCGCTGGTTGTTGCGTTAAAGGTGGTGGCGTTAAAATTAATTGCCAGAGTATATTTATAATTTCAACTCAAGGATTGTAGGTCTTTATAGTCGTCGTCCGGTTATGACTATTAAGTTGGATTACATCCAACACATACAAACCTAGACATAAATACTAACAATACAAGCCATGGTAATAGCGATGATAGTTAATGTTGGAATTGCATTGAGTGTGGATAATCATGTAACTACAACACATATGAGTATCAACATTTATATACATATATACATACTCGTATATGTGCATATGTACATAGTGCAACTGAAATGTCCCTAAAGTAATTTTGTTCTTTTTGTTCCCACCCTTTTGCCTCTTTTATGCACATATTCCCAACACATACTTATGGTTATAAACACATATATACAAGTTAACCAGTACTAGGACACTAAATATTGAATGTCATCTATATATTTAAATTTATTTAAATATATTATACAAATATATTTACAAATAGCCCAACACACACACATAGGTATGTAACTATATCTATAAATTTACATATACATACATTTTCCAAGTACATATTAACTTTATTCGTTCTTAACTGTACAGGACCTGAGAGATTTTCTTTTCACTACTACTATGCTTTTAATTCGATTCGTTCGTTACTCTGTTGGCAACTAATTCCACAGGGGATATTCTTACTTAAATATATTTTTGTGTTTGTATTAAATGGAGTATTATCAAGAGAAATGTGTGTGTTTATAAATTTGTGAGTGTATGTGTGTTTAATGAACTATTATAATATTCTATAATAAACAAACAAGGTCGTTATAGGACGACTTTGACATGCTCTACATGAGATTTGTGTTTTCAAATAGTTTTAATTTTAATAATCGATTTAGAAAAATTAAGAGAATTTTAGAAATTAATTTCATCATGTACAGCATTCGTTGGGAATTCAATAAATATTTTGTGTATTTTTCAAAGGTAAACATAGTATCCCAGCTAGGAAAATTCGGTTATTTCTTTATAATATTTCTTCCTAAAGTTACAGTATTCATTTTGCAAAGAGAAACCAGATTCGTTGCAATTCATTTGATACTCGATTGATACTTACAACAGTTGCAACAAATCAGTTGACACAGAAAAATTACGCTTTAAATAATCAAAGTTTTGTCACCAAATAAAAAATCTTTTAGTCAAAACATGAAATTTCGGTAATTTAAAGCACAGATATAAATTATCTTATAACTTATAACTTATCTATGATTTAAAGTAAAACATTTGTCACTGTGTGACAAAAACAGAAAATTTTTTCTTTAAACCATGAACATTTCTTTTTTTAACTTATATTTATTTATTGTATCTTTATTAAAAACGAACTAACAACAAGAATTTTAAATCTTATATCTAATGAAGTTTAATTATTTAGTCCAGCCTGTACCGGAATACAATTGTTTGACCATTGTTGGTTTTTTGTATTATGCATTCTTAATACAAAAAAAGAACATTGCTGTATATTTATAATTGATCGACTTAATAAAAGTTGTATTTTTAAGTTCTTAAAGCAATTATGAAATGCTGAACTCACATTGTGTGAGTTTATTTAAAAATTTTTTGTTAGCGCTCTCGCTTTTGTTATACTTTTTACTACAAAAATCATATGCTTTTTGTTTTGGTTACACAACGTTACCATTTTAAGTTAAAAACCGAAATTTAACATTTTTTGGGAAATAAACCAAATCGATCGCAATCTAGAGAACGCAAAGTAAAAACGATCGATTTGCATATACAGAAACCATTCCGGACGAATTATGTGACATGCCTGAATGTGTGATTTAGAAATCTATATATGTAAAAGTGATTGTGTGTCTGTATGTATGTATGTAAATTATTATTAGTTTGGGATCTATAGACGGCTAAACGGCTGAACCGATTTGCTTGAAATTTTCACAGTAGGCTACATTTTTTCTGAAATTTTAAGTGGGCGTGTTAAGTTAATTTTAAAAATCACATACTTGGGAAACTATAATAGCTATAGTACTCAAATTTTGCATGAGCAATTCCATTGTTTGTTTTAATATTTGCGGAAAAATGGGATTAGTAGCGACAGGCGGCGTGGCACCTGCTATATGATGATAATTAAAAAAAATCAAATATATGGTATACAATAAGATATATGGTACGGTTATTCTACCATCAATATTAATATTTAGGACACCAATGCACTGACTAGCAACAATATTAAGTAAATGTTAAAATTTGTATACATTTTATAATGTAATAAGATTTAATTTAAAAAGAAAACTGTAGGTTTTAATAACTTAATAAATACCGTATTTGCCGGACGATAAGACTCACCTTTTTACTCTGAAAATTTTACTTAAAATCAGGGTGCGTCTTATCGTCCGGCAAATACGGTATATTTATTTAACTCTAAACTTTATATTTCATTACGATACGGGTAGCGAAGCACACCGGGTTTTAGCTAGTTATATATAAATTAAAAAATTAATGATTATATTTTCATTTAATTAACCGATTATTTGGCCATATCTGCCTTAAAATAATCTATATGAAAACTCGCCGCTCGAATCTGTCATGATATATGATATATTAAATTTTCAATTATCTCTAGTTCTTTCTCGTCACTCCAATGTCCATAAAAGCCATAGAAATTAAGTAGTTTTGAAAGAATTCGCCTAGAGTGACTAGTAATGAGGAATAAATGTTTTCTTAGATGGAGTTCAGGCTGATTTATTTCAAATCCTGTCCTCTGCATATATGTACATATTAAGCAATGTGTATGTAAAAATGAGAATTGCCAAATATAACCTTCAAAATTAGAGTGGTGCTGGCATAAGCAAACTGCGCTGCTATTTACCTAAATTTCCACGATACCGCTATGGAACAGGAACTGCATCATTTAATTATAAATTTATTTTTTAATTTAAATAGGTCTCAAACTCATATTGTTATATATTCGTAAATTGAAAAAATTTTCTCGACTTCTTCAAATAACCATCGGATGCTTATTTGCTTTTCACATACAATCGGGTCAGACAAAAAATTTTTTGTGCAAAGTTGGAGATTATATACGATCAAAATGCCACTCTGACTTGTTTATAATTTATTTCGATGGTTTTAATTATGCACATAAATGTTATTGGGTTAAACGATTTTGAAAAAACGCGATCAAAAAAGAAATTAAAAAAGCTGTTGCTTGCCTTTTGAAATCTTGCAAAAGGGAAGCAAGTCGCTGCATAAATTTAAAGTAGTCTGGACAACAGTGGTACGTAGGGTATAAAAACAATAAAACGACAAGAAAAAACATTAACTGAACCTACTCCCAAAGGTGTCCCAATAAATGTATAAACTTTATTGTTCTTGTTCTTTTACCTTAACAATTTATATATGTAACTACAACAAAAATAATACATGTATGTACCTCGGTGTTCATACACATACATATATATAGGTACACATATGAAAGTAATGTGTGTGTGTGTGTGAACATTATTTAATATGCCCATTGTTGTTGTTTCTGTTGTTGTAACACGTCAAAAAAGGTGTCACATACGCAAAATATGATAAACTTTACTTTTGTCTCGTGTTCAATACCCCAAGGATTAATAATGGAAAAATGAGCAACTTCAATGACTGCAGAATAATACCTCTGGATGGCAGGCAGGCAAGCAGGCAGTACCAGTATCATTTTTTACACATACTAACTAACACACAATCATGAGTGTGTGGGTTTGAGTACGTCGGTGTCGGTGGGTGTCTGTGTGTATGAGCATTTCTTGTCTCAAGATGTTTCAAATGTAAAAAAGTTTAAATACCCAACCTCACACCTTTCATTTCCTTTTCCCATCACTACATTACTACTTATACTGGCATTTCTACGAGTTCTACTCCTTTTTTCTTCGACTCTTTGTTGTGCAGATTATTTTGAATGAACCCAATATTCATTCATAGTTTGTAATACTCTTTGTACTTTTATTATCCAGCCACCTTGACTCCCCACTGCTCCTTTCTCTTTAAACTTTTCTTAAGCGAGAGTATTTGTGCTGGAGAGTGTGTGTGTGTTTATAATGTTTGTTGTTATGAAATAAAGCTTAAAATATATGTGAAACGCTCGCTTACATGGTAAAAAGAAAGCAATAACAACAGTAATGAAAAAATGTTCGCTTGTACAGCAATGTGTAATTTTTATTCGCACCAAGGTTACTCCCCAAGGATGACAGACATCCTACCAAACATACACTACTATTTACTTTTATATGTACATATGTATGTATGTATGAGTATGTGTACGTGTGTGCATGTTTGTTTACACCAAAAATAGCATAAGCAAAGTTGTTTTTGTTATTGTTGTTTTTTTTATATTTTTTATAATATGAAAACGAACATCTACGAGTACATGTGATTCAGTTGAAATTGTTATGGTTGCTGTATTTTTAGGACGCTGCCATACACAATACTTGTGAATGCTACATGCTACAGAAAGCTACTTCTTTCGGCTTGTTGTTATTGCTGCTTATTTATATTTTTTTTTATTTTACAAATAATAAAATCTATAAACAGGGAGAATTCATATTAATGTCGCAGCCAATATGGGAGACAACCAAGGCTCTACAGAAGTACTAACAAGGAATATATTTGAAGAAAAACAAATGAATATAAAATCTCTAAAACATTATGTTATCTTTATCAAAATGCGTCTTTATTTACCACAGATAATATTGGCGATCCGAGATATTTATTCATATAAATATAAGGCAAGTATGTCAAAAAACGAGGTATGCAGCGATATTGGCAATTTCCACTACCAAAGTTATCATGAATATATCTGATATATTAATGTCACATGTGGATGCTAAGCAACTACATATGTATATTTGACTTCGGAAGAAGTATTTTAACCAATCTGAGGAAAATCGTTAGCCGGACAAGGTTATATCGTCTGCTCTAGATAATCCATTTATGAATTTAAAAAAGGTCTACGTTTTTTTTGGCTTAAGTCGGTTTTAGTGACTTTTTTCAAATCACTATCAAATTTTTATCACTAAGAGAATTTTTTTTTTTTTTTTTTTTTTTTTTTTAGCTTTTAGTTATTTATTGAATCTTCATATTATGAACTAACAATAAGTTTTCAAATCTTAATACTAAAAATAAAATAATAAGCCCAGCCAGTGCTAGACAAAAAATTTTTATGATACTACAAAAATTTCATATCAACTGATCAAGTCATCTGTTTTGCGCTTGAGTTAAAGCAAGGGTATCCCTCCTTCTCAACCGACTGTGGCCACTAAAGTTAAGGATGTCTCGTGCAAGTGGGTTTGGATGTTGTTCAAGTTTGCTGACGTACTTTGACGCATATTTTGTAAATTCGACGTTTACTAATGGCACGCCTAGATCTTTGTGGATTCGAGAATTTTTAACATACCATAGAGCTGCAGTAATAATACGTAGAATTTTATTTTGACCCCTTTGAATTTTTTCAATGTTTGATGCTGAGGCAGTACCCCATAATTGAATTCCATAACACCACTAAGAGAATTTTAAATTCGGTTTAAAATTTAAAAAAAAATTGGGGCGGTCACGCCTATTTTCGAGTGGGCGGGGCTCCAAAGTAATATATTGAGCTATATCTTGAAAACTACATTTTTTTTATTAGACGATATATATATCAAATGATAGGTATTTTAAAGACCTTTCCCACAATATGTAATATGACCTATTTATATGGACCACCTATTGATAAATTTCGCAAAATTATTTTTTGTTCCGAAATTTTTTTAAAAATCTTAAAAATCCGGGAAAAAGGTCTTTATGAGTAAGTAGATAAATTACAATATTTTCAGGCCAAGAAACTAAGCTTTAATTTGAGATATAACATGACCATATAGGTAATATAAATCCGAAGATATAAAAGAAAGATTATGATATTTCACCATAAAAAATACAATTTGTATTATGCGAAGCCGGTGTTCTGTATACCATAGAGGAGATAATCCTTATGCCCGGCAATACTATGTACTATGCAAAGCCGGTGTTCTGTATACCATACACTGAAAAAAGTATTGTTCATAAAACCAATGAAGGAGGTTCATTAACTTGAATTCATTAATATTTTTCCAAAAATACCTTGAATCAATGTATTAGTTCATTATTTCAATGAATATATTCATTGACAATCAATGTTGGCTTTTATGTACGTATGAAAAGTACATTGAAAGCATTCATTAAAGATAAACACCAGCAACTTTAATGAACCTGTTACTTGACTCAATGTACCAGTACATTGATATTTGAACTCAAACCTAATAACGCGTGAAAAATAAAAAGAAAGTAAACGTATAAAAACAAATTAAGAATTAGTATCTTGATTCAATGAACTTTTTCATTAACTCAACGTACGCATTCATTGTTTTCTGACGGGAATAAAATTAAAAAAAACACAAACATAAGCATCAGCAACTTTAATGAACTTGTTACTTGACTCAATGTACCAGTACATTGATATAAAACTAAACAACGTGGGAATGGCAAAAAAATAAGTGTATAAAAACATATAAAGAATTAGTATCTTGATTGAATGAACTTTTTCATTAGTTTAACGTACTCATTCATTGTTTTATAACGGGATTAAACCAAAAATAAAAGTAAACCGAAAAATAAAACAACACACACACAAGCACCAGCATAAGCAAAAACTAAAGCAACCAAAACAGACGCATAAAATATAAGTTCATATTCAGTTTGTAATTGACTTTTAACTAAGAGTGTCGTGAGTGTCAACTATTCAAAGCAGTTAAATTGGTGAATAAAAATTGTTGTGATTGCAAAAAAGAAATCATAATTTTATATCCAGTATCTTTGATATGGATTCCTTTCTCGAGCTGTAACATAAGTTCAACATCTGAGTGTAAGGAACTGAGTGAATTACTCCAAAGTTGGAATTTAGAGCATTTATTGGATTTCTTTATGTGTAAGTGAAATAAAAAATATTATTATCAATAATACTTAAATAAAAACACAATTTGTTTACATATAACCTGTAGCAGAAAAAATTACAGTAGCGGTATTAAAGGTTATGCAACATCACCACATTCCATTGTTATTCAAAAATCAAAAAATGGAAGATATGATTCTTTTTGGACATCACTTAAAAGAATGGACAAAATCACACTCAGTTACTATTCAAGATATAACTCTACAACCATCACAGTCCTGGTCGAAATGCTCATCCCAATTGTCAATAGATGGAATATCTTTTCAGTTTTCTAGTTTTTTAAGAGCTTTATATATTTGCTTTAAATGTTTCCATTTATTTCATTTAAAATATCCTCCAGCTTGTGTACAATTTTGGAGTTTTATTGAATTTTATTTTAATCAGATCAAAGTTTCTAAGGCTTCTTCAAAAGTACGTATAATGACCGAGCAACTAAGAGATACAATTTGAACATGTGTATGTCGGCAACTAAATTTAATTTTCACTAATTTCACTTAATTTTAAAATATGAATGTATTTATAGATACTTTAATTAATAAAATAAATATGTGCATATGTATATTACTGTATATTTATGTTTTTTGTTTTGTTTTATTTTTTCATTCACTTATTCAATGTATTAGTTGATTGGGTCAACGTATAGGTTCATTGAATTCAAGGAAAAATGTTCACTGATTCAATGTATTAGTTCATTGGGTCAACGTATAGGTTCATTAAATTCAAGGAAAAATGTTCACTGATTCAATGTATTAGTTCATTGGGTCAACGTATAGGTTCATTAAATTCAAGTAAAAATGTTCACCGATTCAATGTATTAGTTCATTGGGTCAATGTATAGGTTCATTAAATTCAAGGAAAAAAAGTTCATTGAATCAATGAACGATTTCATTGCGGCAATGAACTTATACATTGAAGTTAAAAATTGTAAGAATTTCAATGAACTGCAGTTCATTGATTCAATGTACCTGTGTCTTAGGTCAAAATTAAGGAATAAATCCATTGAAACAATGAACTTTTTCCTTGTTTTTATGTACTTTTTTGGTTCAGTGTAGAGGAGAACATATGATACCTTAAATTAAAGCTTAATGTCTTGGCTATTTATATTAATAAACTAAAATAACACTTATATCGAGTTTTTTTTAATTTTTTTAGGTATTAAAAAAAAATCAAGTCAAAAAATATTCTTTTCGGATTTAACCCATAGTCGGTCCATATTTGATAATCATGATATATATAGCGTTGGAGAGGTATTTTTAATGCCTTTAATTAAATGTATTACACATTATCAGGCACCCAGTAGTTCCCGAGATATAGGCCTATATATTTTGATCTTTAAGGGCCCGCCTCCTCGAAAATAGGCGTGACCGTCAACAATTTTTTTTTGCTGTCATCTCCTCTAAAGCCCTATTTGATGAAAAAAAATTTTTTTTTGAGCAAAGTTACTAAAACCGACTTGTTCCACAAAAGGCTCACACTGCAACAATGTCTTTAAGTTATTCAGCTGTATTACGAAAATCAGCATTCTGTGGGAATTGTCTGAAATGGCTTTATTGAGAAATATTTTTGATGATCAGCTTATTTTGCGTTTCGGGCATGTGATCTGGTCGACTAGATCGTGTGATATCACACCACTACGTTTTTGCTATGGAGTCGTAATTCGCAAGATACTGCTAGAAATGATCATAAGAGTGATCGAAAAACATCGTTGTCGTGGCCAACATTGGACTGAAATTATTTTTCAAATATAAATGTCAATAATAATTGTAACTTAACTCTTACCCCCTGGCTCACGATGTCGAACGATAACGTTCGCTTAGATAAGGCTTAAGACACAAACTTGATTGTGGAATAAACAAACTTGATTGAGTAACAAATTTATCCGATAAAAAGTTTGTGTCTTAAGTCTTATCTAAGCGAACGTTATCGTTCGACATCGTGGGACAGGGGTTATAAAATAATGGATTCTAGCATGGCGTGTTTTTAATCATGATCACAACATAAAAAGCACTTGTACCAATCCGTTTTTTGTTCATTGCTAATTGTTTTATAAATATTTGAAAAATTGAATAATTATAAATGTGATTAAAATACTATTTTATGTCAGTTGTTGAAGTTGTGTTTTGATTGTAACTAAATTAAGTTTTTATTATTTAAATAGACGATCCCTTGAAAAAGTAGACAAAACATCTACGAAACGTCGGGAAAAGAATGTAAATAAAAGTTTTTAATTACATTGGAAAAGTTTGGGCCTAATTAGTTTAAAAAAGGAACATAAAAAAAAAGGAAACAATTTTTGTTTTATATATTTTCAAAAATAAACACATCATAACACAAATTATGCCTCAAGATAGAGTAAACATCTTTATATAAAAATTTTATTAATTTCTAATATATTTATTAATAAAAAAAATCTTCTTTCAAGTTTCAAAATTCCGATGTCACCTCCTTCAGTTTGTTAAGCAAAATAATTTGGGAGTCTCTTCGTTAAAATTCAATTATGTTATAAAAAAATTTGCATGAATTTACTTACTCACTTTTTTACAGATTTTGACCCACTTTTTATGCTTTATGGCAAAATCATGTACCAAATTACATTTAACTCATTCACACTCACACACTCGCATTCAGAGACAAACACACACACTTGGATACTTACACACTTCCTATTTAAAAAAAAAAAAAAAAATAAAATAAAAAAACTTTCGGAGACTCAACGGGAATTAAGAGTAAAAAGACAATTTTCGGATCCCCAAAACTTATCACACAGTCTCATTTCCCTTAAGAACATTATACAACACACAGGAGACTTGGAGCAAGAAGAGAAGAATCCAAATTATACTGTATACTAGAAGTAATGAAAGAGTACGACGATACGAGTGTCAACCAAGGAAATATATTATTACATTCTACACTATAGATACACTTGTATGTGTGTATGAAGATATAAGTACTTTCAAACACATGCATATATACATATACTTACTTTCATATACGTATTGCACGAATACTAAGGATATGATATTAAGAAAAATACTTAACTCTATATTTATGTTAAACAGAGTTGTGTAAAATAATAGTTCTAAAGCAACTACATACTTCAAACTACTACTTTTTGTTATTCCAGTTGCATATTGTAACACGCAATGGCATAGCATTCTGTCATGCCAGTATTTGTGAGAGAGTCCCTCAAAGTATTTTTCGGAAATGGGGCTTATATGGGAGCTATGAGGGTATGTGCTGGAAGAGTTTAATTTTGTCATGATATAAATAATATAAAGTATTTATGAACGTTTAATAGATTTTTGGAAGTTGGAATTATATGTAATCAATCTTTACTTACAGATCACATCTATGCAAAATGTATAAGTTAAATTTCTTCGTAACTAATACTTACTTGTGCAGAACTACATTCAGACATTTATGGTCGATAAAGACATGTTTTATGAGGCCATTTGTGTGTGACCAAGATGGTGAAATGCACCATGGAAAGGTCAATTGCCACATTTGTTGCACACAGTTGTAGCTTTGTAGGATTACATTGCCGGACAGACTGGCGATTGAAATATATTACGAAAATCAGCATCATCGTCTACTGAGACCGCTATTGCCAACATTCGCAAATTTGAGTTTCAGTGTACGTTTAAAGTTTAAATACTACAAGCGTAATTCGCGAGATACCATTACCAATTATTGAAAGTGTGATCTAAAATTGGATCTTCCAATTGGACCACCTGCAACGTAGTCGCGAACAATATTAGAATTAAATAATTTTTAAAAATAAAATAAAAAAGATTGTTCTTAATAAACATCTATTTTAATATTAAGTGTTTTAAATTTTTGATATTTCAATTTTCATTAAATTATTTTTACTGAAGGTAGGAATTGTTTTTATAACATGAAATCTCTATTAAAATTTATTGATAATTTTTCTTGGCTGAGCTGGGGATCGAACTTGGGTTGAATTTACATGTTTCAAGAATCACCACATTCTCTCATCAGAATTCTTTGCGTTCTAACCTCTGCACCACTGCGGTGCCTGCTAGTCAACAGTTAAACATCAATCTTTTAACCAGTGTTACCAGTGCACCGCAGTGGTTCGAAATTTGCTGTAATTATCATTTTTCAATTTATGTTGCTTCCTTTCCGTCAGTTTTTTTTCCGTATTCTTTCTGTCAAGACTTTGTCTTGAAAACCTGTATACATAAATTGTAATAGAGATTTCATGTTGTAAAAACAATTCATACCTTCAGTAAAAATAATTTAATGAAAATTAAATTTAATCAACTCGAGCCTGACTAAAGAAATATCAAAAATTTAAAAATTGACAGTTCGACTAAAAATAATAATTGTTATTAAGTGTTTTATTTAAAATAAATAAGGTCTTATGTGGACCAAGTGTGAGCCTTCTAAAAACGGAACTAGCACTTTTCACAACTAAAGATTGCGGAAAGTGCTAAATACTTGGGCCTTATTCTAGATAGAAAATTATCCTGGACTATGAACACACAGACCAGGATTAAAAAGGCCTGTATGGCAATATACTCATGCAAAAATGCAATTGGAACCAACTGGGTTCCTCAGATAGAAATGCCGTTAAACGTGTACTAAGGAACTATGCCATCCTGATTGCAGGTGTGGTAAGAACAACGCTATCAAAAGCACTGTTTACTATGTTGAACTGGCTACCAGTGGATTTCATAGCAACTTAATTGACTCTCAAATCTGCTGTGAGACTAAAAGCTGGTACCTCATGGTTTCAATAAGACTATGGTCACTCTGTTATAACGAGACACTATGAGGATTCTCATAGCAACGTCGACTACTGCACACCGAAACCATCTTTCGATATGCGATTCTCCACGTGTATCCCGAATAGGATCTCATGGGTAGATGGACTCTGTCCCCCAAGGGAGTAATAAGGATTTTTTTTTGACGGCTCCTAGATCAAATCCTATTTTAGGCTTCCGGATTTCTGCTCTGTTCTTCAAGCGAGCTGCAGATTGGTTAAAGTATTATCGAATATCTGGAGATATATGTATATTAACTGACAGCAAAGCCGCCGTAAAAAGAATAACAGGTGTCTACTCAACGTCTAGGTTAACCACAGAATAGCGGAACATTCTAGGATAACGCTAATAAGGCTCCCTGGACATAGCTCAATACAGGGCAACTATATTGCTGATGATCTAGCCAGGAAAGGTACAATTGTTGACTGATGGGACGATTGATCTCTTAATTTTCATCAGCATTAAAAGTCTGAAATTACTTGTTCAAAACGAAATGTTCAGACTTACACAGGTAAACTGGTCGGACGAAATCACTTGATTTACTGCAACGTCCCCCTGGCCCGTATTTGATTTGGGAAAGACGAATTCACTGCTTTGTTTTGGTCGCAACCTAATAAGGCTTATTGTCTCATTATTTGCTGGTCACTGTAATTTTGGAGCACACGCCAGAAGACTAGGTCTACAGTATAAGGATTAGTGTAGAAGCTGTCATAACGAGGAGGAAGATGAAACAATCATTCATTTCCTCTGCCAATGTCCAGCTGGATGAATCCAAAATGCATATATACCTTTGCCAAGGAAGCTCGAAAGGGAAACAACCAATGCAGAGTGAATCGACAGGTTGTCTACCAACGGGGTAACACAATGGGATTAGCACGATGGACGAGCTGTTTTCTGAGAACGGAACCTAACCCGGGTTCGATTCCCAGCCGCTGCCACTCAAACAACATCAGTTTCAGATAATTATTAGTTTTCTTCTATCTATCATAACTAATATTTATCACAGCGCCCTCCTTCGGTGGTATAGCATTTAAACGCCACCGAAGTAAAATAATTAAATAAAGGCTATAAAATCAAGCTTTAACAGTAATGCGCCTACTCTCTACCAGAGGCACATTGGAGATCTACATAAATATTAAGTAAAAATTAAAGAAAAAATAAAGTACATATTATTTTTTTAAATAATTTCTTAAAAAAATCAACGCGTTTAGCGTTTTGTCAGACAATCCGGAACGTATTTTGTTTCCTACGTAGGCCGCTGTAGAAAATCACCTTTCGCACTCTACGCTGGGTAGTAAAATAGTCTGCAAGTATTTGTATGTGGTATCTAAAATTTGTCCCCTTATACCTTCAGATACGAATATTTCGATTTCGTTATTTATCTTTGAATTGAACTCATCCTCATCAGATTTCCTAATTTGTTTTATGGGACTTCTGCATTGATCAATAGCATTTGTACTTGGCATTCGGAGAGCCATTAGAATCAATCAAAAAGTGATGCCAAACCGAAGCCTTGTCACCATTTTTGGTTTTATGTTCCACAAAATTCATACCGGGAATTTCGGGATTCGGGAATTCCCGTTTGGCATCTCTAGTTAATACAATGTAGACGTATACTCGTATAGTTTTGTTTGTCCTTCAACAATAGTAATCTCAAAATGCATACTAAATGATAATTTCAAGGAAATACATGTGACATCGTGCTACAGTACAATATACAATATACGGAAAGACTTAGTTTAAAACACTTTAATCGACACAAAATCAATACCTCTTTTTACCATACAAACAAATCCATTATATGTTTAACTAATGTAAACAGAATTTTCTTTTGGTGTAAAGACATTGTTTCGACAAATCCTAAAAATCTTATCAATAGAGTAACATTGAACTTTCGTAATTGTACTGCAATAATTGTGGTGGATAATAATTGTTCTCTGGTGTGATCATTCTCCACAATGATCTCAACAAAGCGAGTATTAAACACATTAAATACTATTCCAGTATCTACCCTAGCTACTTCCAAATTTAGTATATAGTATACGTACACTCTACGTTTGCAGTCAGAAGATAAATTGTCTACATAATATTTTTCCAGTCACTATGTGTGATAACACACCTGTAGTCTTAGCCATCTACTAACGTTCAATACTAGATTGTACTGTTACTTGTCAGTATCCAACAAGGTAGTGATTAAGTAACAAAACTAAATATTTGGGTTGTACTTCTTTCATCATGTGCTAAAGACATTTGTTCTTAATGGAGTATATTAAGGGAGTGTGAGTGAATTAATCTTAAAACATTATAATGCAAGGGGCTTTTACAATGACCACTGCATCAAAGGTGTCAACTGTAACAATATATTAAATAATTAAGCATAAGAGTCTAATTATTGATGCAGAACTTTTCAGTGCAGTGAAATTTGAAATATTTTGTTGTTAAGTCCTTTTTAAAATTAACCTGGTAACCAATATTGAATTTTTGTTCGAAACAATATAAGTTTATATGATTACAATATAATTTTTTTTGTTGGCTTGCTCTCAAGTTGTTGTATTTCAAACCAATGTGGTTGCATTTGTAAAAGGTTGCATTTATTTGTATGTCCAAATCTATTTGTGTGTTCGTATAGTATTTATAGTGCATATTATATTGTTTTATTGCATTAAGTTGGCACATCGGTAGGTCGGTCGGTTGGTTTGTTGTCATCATATGTAAGAACATGTATGTATATTGTTGTTGTTAGTTCTGCTACAGCTGTATAGAATTGCTCCTAACCATTATGTTTTGTAAGTTTTCACACAACTATTGCTCTTGGTTCGTAACTATTGCCGATGTTGTTATTTTTGATGATGATGTTCTCGCTAGGATCGCATAAATTTCCCCAATGAATTGAGTAGTACATGGAAATGACACAAAAGTGAATAAATGGTAGGTGGCATATAGCAAATTCATACATACACACACACTCACAAACATACATATGTATATCCATTCATATTCATTCTTGTTCAAGGATGCATAGATGTACATATTTGTTTTGGTTACGAAGGTTGCATGAAAAGTTCTTGTAAATAATTATTATTTTTATTAAAAGTCTTCGAAATTTCAAGTTGAAACTTTTTTAATTCTAAAAAAAAAGTTCGTGCTATGTATTTCCAGCGCGTTATTTTAAGAGAAATCAGATATATATTTTGTTTTTTATCATCAAAACAAATATCCTCTGAAACGAATGAAATTTTCCATTCATTTACAAACATTTATTTATGAACAGCTATAAACAGAGATGCCAACTATTTAATGGCAAAACGGGCCGACCGAGCAGTCAAAAAGAGCTAAAAAGTGCTAAATTTAAAAATCAAATATTATTCTGTTTTAAATCCATTTATTATTCATTTTTGTACTACAAACTAGAGTTGTGCCCGGTCGTTCATTTCAGTGACCGGTCATTTTCGTTCATTTATCCAAGACTGATTCGTTCATTCAATTCGTTCAATCGTTCACTTTGAACGAATGAATACAACCCTTATTGAATGTGATGTTCTTCTTGTCTTTTGATAAACAGCAGCTGAACGAAATTGATACGTACACTATTGAACGAAAACCGTTCAGTTAAATGACCGGGTCATTCCGTTCAATGAAGTGATCCGTTCATTTTAACCCGTTCGTTCATGAACGACACAGCTCTACTACAAACTCATTTATATTAAACAAATTAAATTTACATATTAATGTTTAATAAAATTATTACTTAAAAATTGTATACAAATATTTACATTACAAGATGTATCATTTCAATAAGTAGAATTAAAAATTAAACAGTAATTTTCAAAAACTCTTGCTGGCAAATCGTAATTTGAACAGCATGCGCTACACCTTTGTAAAGGTACGGTCACATTTGGCAAATATTTACTTAGAAAAGCGTAACCACTTGTTTAAGCACAAATTTGTTTGACGTTGTTTGCTCTTACAAGAGTTTTGCAAGATCAAACAGCATAAAATAAAATAAAACTAAATATTTCTTGTGTCTTGTCCTAAAGAAACAAAGTTTTTTTTAAATAAAATTGGAAGTACAGCTTACTTGCGAATTTGTCTTTAAAAACTTATGAAAATATCTTAACTTGCTACTACCTAACCTAAATATTGTGCAAAGAAAACGTATTAATATTTTTCTGCAAAATAATTCTTAGTAGCACTTCTGGCCAATATTTTATGATTCTAACCATACTAAACAAGAATGTTTTATTTTACTTAACTCTACCCATAGATGCAATAATAAAATGTGTGTCAAGCTGCTGTGTGGCGCCCTCTATACACCCAAGTGCCATATTCATGGCTCATAGGAATATTTTCATGTAATGTACGAGTACTGCCATGACACAACATGGACAGACACATCAAAGTTTATTTCGTGCACAACCACAGCCTGTCGTATAACAACAACAACAACAATAGCAACATCAATGGCAATGATAACTGAATAGAATTGGTTGAAGGTACCATGGAAACAAACATCAGTTCTATACACAAATAGAAAGATTTTCATTCACAATGATTACTGCAGAGAATCATGGAGGGTGTGGAAATAGAAATACATTTCGAAACATGGAAATGTATTTGTCCATTAAACATACCAGACCATTCGAAAATTGTATCACCATCGAACTTAATGCGAACGTCTCTCTTACAAATATTCAAGAACGACTATTGCAAACAATTCCAAACATTTTCACCTGTCGCTGAGTTTGTATCAGCAAAAAAACACATTTTATCAAACGTTCAAGAACGGTATCACAACGATGCACTATTTTCACAATTCTCGACAATTTCTCGAACTTGGCTTTTGAAAAATTATTAGGAATAATTAAGAATTATGAACATAAAAAATTCTCTATAATATTACGAACATTTATGTCCAAGAATTATTCCCAAAGTTCTCAATTGTTAGAGTTCAATTAAAATACGTACCGACAGACATTGCATCAGATGGGGATATGAAAATGTACGCAACGCGGCAAAAAATTTGTTTGTGTTTTTAATAAAACAAATTCAGATTGGTCAGTGTGTTTTAGAATTTCTGGACAGAAATGGAGGCAATTACTTGTTTTTTTTTATACGGTAAAACAAAACGAAAAATTTTAATATGTATGTATGTATTTTTAATTGATCAATATTACTCATATGCTGACATGATGCATGCGAAATTATAACTGGAAATTTTTAGATTACGTTTGTCATTTCGTGTGTAACTTTGTTAATATTCATCTGAGACCCAACAAAGTGTATATTTTCTTGATACTTATGAAATTCTAAGTCGTTTGAGTCGTCTGTCTGTCCGTCTCTGTAAAACACTCTTACGTCCAAACTACACAACTTAAATAAACAAAATTTCCAGAAAAATGTTTCTTATTTTGCAAGTAACTTTGGCATTAAAAACCAGCAAAATCGGTGTAGTTAAACCAGAGTTTGAATCGAAATTTGTTTGATAAATTTATTTACATACTTCGATATCTGATCGAAATTAAACGTTTTTGCTTCAGCTTTTACAGAACTTCATAAAGATCCGGATTGATAGATAAATAAGAACGTTAAATGTTTACTGGGTAAATATGTATGTATGTATATGACACAAGTTGATTGCAAAGCCATTCACAAGAACTTTTGACTTACCAAGAGAGTGTTGTAAATGCGTACTTTACGAACGTAGTATGAGAACATTCACTTTTTACGAGGGTCTAATAAACATTTTATAATTAATTCAAAATTTATAATATGATATCTCTGCTATTTTTGTGCAAAATATATTTTCTTTCATTTTTTTCACAAGAAATCCTTAAACTATGAAACAAATTTTTGGACAAGGACCACGATATCCATTTAAATAATATTCGTTAGAATAATCGAACAATTTGTTACAAATAATTACTCGAGTAATTAAAAATCATCATTTTCGAATAACGAAAAATTCGAATAATTTTATGCAGAATAATCGAATAAAACGAATAAAAATAATTATTTAAATTTATAATGTTTTCTACTATTTCTCAGAATTCTAAATTTAATGAGGCCTAAAAATGCTCTATTATAAAATTATAGTAAATCACTGTGGTCAAATAAATGTTAATACGAAGAATTATAAATCTAAAAATCATTGTTATTTAAAAAGAACTGAACGAAAGGTCCGCATACCATTGGACGAAATTCAAAAAATATGTTAGCGATATAATGGCAGAACTGAATGATTTGATATTTGGCCGTTTTATGTTGTTATTTGTTTGAATTAGTCAAAATGTTTGCTCAGAAGACGAATGATGTTGAATTTGATGTTGAAAATATTAAATAAAGTTAAATTAATGATTGTATTAAAATAGGTGAAAACAAGTTAAAATCCCTTATTCGAATTATTCGTTTTATTCGAACAAATTAACTTTTACTTTTAACTTCACTCTTCAAAAGGTTTATTACTTTATTTGATTTTTTTATAATGATTTCTATAGATTTCGCTTTCGAAAAACCTGGAACTAGAAATTATAATTTAAAATATTAAACGAACCTCGTGCATTAAGAAAGTAGTATGTAGCATTATGTACATTACTTTAAGATATCAGACCTCCCAATTGACTGAAAGAGACGACATAATACAAGCAAGCAAACTAACCAAAATGCATATTTTGCAAACACTTTTTTTTATGTGCAAATACTCTAAATACTTACTACTGCAATAAGAAACACATGCATCCCAGCATACAATTCTAGGAGCGCTCCGAAAAAGGAGTCAGAAAAGAGTCCAATAAAAGAGCATTTTCGGAGCGCTTCGAAAAAGGAGTCAGAAAAGAGTCCAATTAAAAAGCATTTTCGGAGCGAAAGAAAAATTTGCTTGTTACTGTCCTGAGTCGGCACGCAGTATTCCACTTAATTATGTGTGTACCAAAGCGTTGTTGTTCTGTTATTGGTGCTTTGAACAAAAAAAACAGCTGCACCACACAAGAATGATAAAAACAAGATTACACAGACCCCAAAAAAAAACCCTAATAAAAGACTCTTTTCTGACATTATCTAAGAGCTCTTTCAGAGCCCAAAAGAGCTCTTTCAGACGGACCATTTTCGAATGTAATGACCATATTTTCTGAAGGTTTTCGAAGCAATTATGATTGTTTTTTTGGGCTCATAAATAGCGTTAACGCTCCGAAAAAGGTGTCAGAAAAGACTCTTTTCGAACTCATATGGCTTTCTGGGGTACCATTCTAGGAGCGCTCCGAAAAAGGAGTCAGAAAAGAGTCCAACAAAAGAGCATTTTCAGAGCGCTCCGAAAAAGGAGTCAGAAAAGAGTCCAACTAAAAAGCATTTTCGGAGCGAAAGAAAAATTTGCTTAAAAATTTTATTTTTTTTAATATATTTTATTTAAATGAATTCCAATTAATTTCTTTTACTGTAAATACAATTTATTTAATTTTTTTCCATTTCTAAGTTTATTTGTAAATGAATTCCCTTTTTGTTTAAGTAAAAACAATTTAAAAAAAAAAATATGAACTTTTAATTGTTTGTATTTGAAATTGCAATGACTCTTTTCTGACATGATATAAGCTCTTTCAGAGTCCAAAAAACCCCTCATAAAAGACTCTTTTCTGACATTATCTAAATGCTCTTATTGACGGGCCATTTTCGAATGTAATGACCCGCTTTTCTGAAGGTATTCGGAGCAATAATGATTGTTTTTTGGGCTCATAAAGAGCATGAACGCTCCGGAAAAGGTGTCAGAAAAGACTCTTTTCGGACTCATATGGCTTGCTGGGTATGAATGTGTATGTTTTTGAAACAAATATGCACTTAGATGTAATACTCATTGACCAAAAATGAAATTTGCATTTTTTTGGTATTTATGAGACTGTTGAGAGTTATTAGCTGGACAAGCAATTACACGTGGGAGTGTTAACTTTGTTATATCAATACTATAACAACAGACTACAGAAAAATAACTATTGTACGTACACATGCCACACAAATGGCAATAAATACATTGGTACATGGACACTTGGAGTAACTCTATGTGTCCTAGTGCTTGTTTGTTTGTTTTTTGTTTGGAATTGAAAGTACGAGTATATAATGGTATCTTTACTGTTGCTCATACAAAGCAAAGAAATTAAACTATAATTTCTATAGTTTACAGTTAAAACTTACCATTGTTATTCTTGGTTATGGCTGCTAATGTTGCTGATACTGCTGAAAACTCTTGAGTAACAAGAGGAGGAGGAGCTATAGGGACAGGGCTATGCGATAAAAGCTTATTGTTTATATCCATGGCTGCTGGAACATCAGATTTATCCTCATCTTCCATTTCCAAACTTTCCGTTTCACTTAATAACTCCTCTTTGGGATCTAATAAAGCCAAAGGATCTTCACATTCCTCTGCTGTTGCTCCTGATAAGGATGTTTCACCCACTTTATAGCAAAATAAAAAAAAACAAATACATTACACCAAAAAGTAAAAAAAAAAAATTAAATAGAAACAAAAATAATTTAAATAAAAGTCGTCCGAGTGTGTACATCTGAGTATTCATAACAAAAACATTAGTTGGAATTGTTGCCAACATGGAAAATAATGTAGAAAAATAAAATGCATGATGAAGCTTGTTTTGGGTTTGTTAGACATAAATCTTAAAGTACCCCCACGTTACCCCTTTAATGGCCAAATAAAAATTAGTTATGCAATCGAATTTTAATATTTATATGCCCCTCGGTAACAGCTGGAAGATACATACATACATACATGCATCTGAATACAACATATCCTTAATACAATATTATTATTAAAAAAAAAAAATAAAAGAGATGGATTCATTCAACCAACCACCTTCATGGAGCATTGTTTATGTGAAATTACAAAGTATCGCCCAACGAAAGAAATTTGTATTTAGAGCAAATTGGTTTCTCTTTTTTTTTGAGTTTTTGGCTTGTTTCATTTCGTTATTCTTCATCAGCAATTTTATTTCTTTGTGCAAAACACAAACACTCACACGTACATATGGTTCGATGCAGCTCTAACAGCAACCAACAGCTAGAGGAACCGGAACAGGAGAAGAAATACTACAACGAGCAGAAATAGCAGCAGGAGTTATTGTTGTTGTTGTATCAGCTCACTTTATGCAGATTACGCTTAAGTACTCCCCAGACGACCATAGAGGTATAAATTCTATTTACACGTACGTATATTTTATTTTTTACCAAT
The DNA here is from genome assembly GCA_916048285.2 of Bellardia pandia. Classification (NCBI taxonomy): domain Eukaryota; kingdom Metazoa; phylum Arthropoda; class Insecta; order Diptera; family Calliphoridae; genus Bellardia; species Bellardia pandia. The sequence continues at coordinate 71,680,265 of OU696533.1, forward strand.
AGCTCAACTTAAGTACCAAAGACACTATGTACACTCACATTTTCACATACACAAACAATATTCTGTTCACATAACCAACAAACAACATAAAAAGCTCCAAACAAATTCATCTCTTCCTTAAACACCGAAGAACACACTCACACACACACACATACTCATAAACATATTCAATCGCGTTCACATACATGCATATGAAAAACCTGTACAATACATTCCGTAAGTATTTATATTGAAAAATGATGATGGTTGTGGCCTTCTAATGAATTGGTCCAGAAAGGTGCTCAACTAAAATTGGAACAGTATTTATTAGAAAGAAAAACGAAACTACAGCCGTGCCAAGCATTCATTTAACTGGCAATATTGGTCTGCCATTAACATCTTCTCCATGTCCTTTATTTTCTAAACCATTTGATGATTTGGCGCCAAAACCATATTTAAAAAAACTAAATACTATACACATGGAAATAAATATTAATTCAAAGGATTTAGGTTTCGTCCAACTAAAACAAAATAAAACCACCCATGATAAGAAATGTGAAAGGAAATTCAAACACAATACACCATTTCTCAGTTTACCAGAAAACATGGTAGATACTATAAATATCAATTAGTTCATTATCAACAGTGGTGTTAGAATAATACTAATTTATGTGTAGAAACATAAGCCCATAAACGACGATTTTATTGTCTCTAAATGCCGAAAAAAATTACCCATCTCATCTTCAATGGTCTACGGATTCCCATTAATAAACAAGAAGTTTTGTGAAATAGCTGAACAGCGGAAAAAACTGACTGGATCATTTGAGATCGGGAGTTTTCATTTAGGTTGGAAAATGTTGCAAAAAACCCCGAACACCATTTTAATGAGAAGACTACCAGTCAAAGAACACAGCATCATAATGCGGTAACAGTTATTTCTAGGTGTTTAACTTAGGAGTCAGCCAAACATCAACATCACATAGTTGGCGACTCCGCGAGAAATGTCAGACAGGTACTACGAGGAGAGCATACAAAGCTATGCGCAAAACCAATTAGATCCTAGCTTGTATATGACAGCCATAAACGAAATTTATAGAGACGTCATGAAAAACAACAACAGGCTTAATGCCTCCTGGTCCCACATAGATCGTGCCGTTCCCAATCTATGCCTAGCTTATGGTTTACGAGGTGGTCTTTTCTAGAGAGTAGGAGTAAATTGGGTTGATTTAAAAAAGAGTGTTCAGTATGGTAGGTATATCCGCCCTTCCATTCTCCTGCATATCCCTGATATCCTAAGCCGAATGATTCACATGTTATATAGTATATATGATATATTTCTGTCTTAGGAATATTTACTTTTAGACTGTCCTAATATACCTACATATACATACATTTATTCAGTTAATACCAGTTAAAAAACACTAGACTGCCGGTTCGCAACGCAACGGCATGACCAGAGATCACTCGGCAAAGAACTGTCATTTCAGCAGCAACTGCTGTTACAACAACAACAACAACAACTTGAGTATTCACACCAGCGTTGCCAAATGTGCAGATTTATCTGTTTTTTGCAGTTTTTTGAAGTGCAAAACAGGCTTGCAGATTTTTACTCAAAAAAATAGTTTTTTTAAATCAAGGCAGATTTTTCAATTTTATTCGAATAAAACAAAGAAGCAATCAATATTATTATTTCCACTCTATGTGGAATTTTGCGGACCAATGATTTCAAAAAAAAAAAAAAAATCAATTGCAAAAATTGTGTACAAACAAAAGAAATGGAAACTAAATTTAATAAGAATATGTACAACTAATACATAGAAAAGTATGTCTAATTAATTTTCTATGATCTCTTTACATATGTATGTGATAATTTAAATGAAATATTATACGTTATGTTTTTACTTTATATCAAATATAAAAATTATATTTTGTTTTCTTTTTTTCTTCAATAAAAATGAATTAAATACCTATAAACAAATATCATTTTATTACATATCGCACACATTCTTCAAAAGTGACTGAATTCAAAATTTTAATTTTTCTGGTTTGTATGATTAAACAACACACAACACACTTGTTTATCTATAAGAAAAAGCTCAAAGCATTTTGTTACAGTTAACAAGTTACTAAAAAATAGTTAGATATTTCTTTATATTTCATTTGGTATAAAGTTGCAATTTAATAGTGATTTATTTTTAGTTGTGTCATAAAATAAAAATTATGAATTGAGTCACTTTTGAAGAATGTGTGCGATATTGTTTAATTTTGTTTTGAAGATGCAGATTTTTTTCGAAAAAAACAGATTTTTTTTTTGTGAATTGTCAGATTTTGTAAAAAAAATATGGCAACACTGATTCACACATAAGTTGATTACCTAGAGTATCCTTGATACTTGGAATTTTGTACATGACGAGTTCCTTTTGGTAGAGTATAATAAAATGTCAGTTATGGTGGCAATTTGCTATTGTAGGGAATAGCAACACCAACAAAACTTACGACTACTTTGTCTCCCAATGATATTTCATAAAAGATGTAAGAGGAAGTTGACATAAAAAATGTATTTGGAAACAGTGTATATTCTTTTCACCACTCTGAGAAACATGTGTAATCGACTGCAATTAAATTGAATTTTTCATAAATTTCCAACCATTTTTGTTAATATTAATTTACTCTGTACAATAATGTAGTCGTACTCGTATGTGCAGTACAATACAAACATTCAAAGCATATTTATATGAATGTATGTAATGAATGTAATGCCAACCGTGAACACAAACACACACATACATACATATATTAAATATTTTGTCCTTTCCATAAATGTATCGTTAAGATTTTAAACTACACCTCAAGGAATCAAAGGAATGGCCATTCAGAAGAATGAAAAAAGAACACTAACACATGCAAAGGTAATCAGAAGAAGAAAAACTGTTGTTTTTTTAAACCCTCTTTTTTGTTTTTCATTATTTTAAAGGAAAGAGTAGATTTATAACGAAAAAAATAAATGTTACATTTTTATTTCGTGTGTATGTTTTTTTTTTTGTATAAATATAGAATCAAATTAAAATTTTAATCACGTTTGAGGTTTTAATGGTGATAAGAAAATGATGGTGTTAAGGATTTAGTATTCAGGGGAAAATGACATGATAGTGTAGTGCGTGTGTTATCTGTTTTAATTTGATTTAAAGTGGGTAGGTAATATTTCTCTTGTTATCATAAAATACTTAATTAATAGTTTCCTGGATTATTTCCTTACGATACAACATCAAAAGAACTGATTCAATTAGATAGCTAACTTTAAATTTTAAATATTTATTGTTGGATTTTCCAAAGTTTAAAAAATTAAATTTAGAATTCAAGTCGAAATACTAACAAAAACCTTAGCTTTCTCAAAACTCTAGGGAAAATGTTTCCGTTTATCTAACCCGAAAATCTTTTGAAACTTTTATTTTTACAAGGGATATTTATCTTGGAAATTAGTCGGTATCTTGTTACCCCAGTTAGGTGAGATGTTTTTAAATTAATAAGCATTTTCTCTGCTTCAATGTTGGTTTCCCCAGGTATATACAAATTAAAAAAAAACACAATTTGCATCTAATTTAGAAATAGATATTCAGGTTGAATAGTAATTTGTGTATGAGTGCGAAATTTCCCGACTTTTTAATTTTTTTATATGACGGTTAGCTATATTCGGACAATTTTAAACTAATGAACTGAACAAGATAAATTCGCCAAATTTGGATAATACTAAGAGGAGAGCTTTTTACTCTTATATAATTACATAAGTTCCTGAGAAAATTTGTTTCCTATAAGCAAAATAATAAGAAGTCTTTTTTTAGGAAAAACGTAAACAATAAGGGCTTATTATACAAGGTGGCGCAAAAGTAATCCTCCTATCAGAAAATGCTATAAATTTTGCGAGGCCAGTTCTGTTTTGACATTTGTGTAGTAAACACATGCGAAATACACGTTAATAAACAATGTTACGCTACACTGCTCCAGAACGCGGAATATTGCAGAACTGACATTAGTGGCCAATCGCAAAATTTATAACATTTTCCTGATAGGAGGATTACTTTTGCGCCACCCTGTATTAACAATTTGGATACATATAACTTTTATTTGTTAATTTTAATTTTTTTTTAGCTAGTAATCTTGATGACACAACACAACAATGTAGTTGCAATGACATAACAAGACAATGTATAGGTACAGTGTCGGACAAAACATATTGGACTGAAGAGAAATTTTTGTTAAGCCTTACAAACATGTCAAATTAAATATGGTATTCAAATCTAAACGATACTTTTACATTTTATTCAAAACTTAGACATATTTATTAAAAAAAAAAAAACAAAATATGTATGTCAAAAATTCACGCGACAAAACATATTGAACTAAACGTTGGGATCAATATTTTGTGGAATACCCGTTGTTTTTAAGGACGGCTGCACATCTTTTTGACATGGAAGCAATAAGGTTATCTACTGTCGTTTTTTCTATAGCAAACCAAGCAGCTTTTAAAGCATCAAATAATTTTTTTTTTTATCTCCTACACCTTCTCTATTGATCCTATTATTCACTATTTCCCAAAGGTTCTCAATTGGGTTGAGGTCTTCGGATTGCGCTGGCCACTTCATAACACGGAGTCCTTCCTCCTCAAACCAATCTTTTACATACTTTGAGGTATGTTTTGGATCATTGTCCTGTTGAAATTGCCAAAAAAGTGGCATATTTGACTCTGCATGAGAAAGCATTACAAGGATTCCTTGGTACATGAACCTGTGCATAATTCCGTCTATTTTGTGTAAGGGCCCTAAACCATTTCCAGAAAAGCAACCCCAGACCATCACATTACCGCCACCGTATTTTACAGTACCTTGACAATACTTTTTCAGTCTTCGTATTCTCTTCATGCCATCAGAGTTTTTTAAGTTGAATTTTGATTCATCTGAAAATAAAACCGTATTCCATTTCGGCAATGACCAGTACTCCTTTGCAAATTGTATTAGAGCTTTTCGGTTCTTCTCCGAAATAAATGGCTTCTTTGCAGCCCGATAACTATAAAGTCCTGCATCACATGCTCTTCTTTGTACGATTCGACTACTTATTTGTAAGTCAAGAGTTTTTACAACTGCAGGAGCAGAATTATCTGAATATTTTTTAAATTCTCTTACTATTCTTGAATCGTCTTTCGATGTCGTGCACCTTGGTCGGCCCCCGCGTTGATCATTATCAACTTTTCCTAACGTTGTAAACTTCTTTACCATAAAGCTGACAGTGGATTTTGGTAAGGAATACTTTTCGCAAATGTTTTTTTGTGATAGACCTTTAATAGGTCTTTAAAATCTTTAATTACTAACTTTTTAAAGTGAGCGCTGTATTTGTTTCCAGCCATCATAGATCTAACACTAAAAATGAGGAAAATGTAGTAAGATTTCACTTTAGCTTCCTTAACCACCCACTTTTGTCTTAAGAAAGTAATTATTCGATTACAGAATGAATAATGTAACACCACATGCTTCAATATTAATTTGTTGTACTATTATTTTCTCTTTAGAATAATAATGGTACATTTACAGCTTTTCTATGATTATAGTACATTGTCGAAAGTTCAATATGTTTTGTCGCATGCTTTTTATACAATTTTAGCTCTTTTATATAATAAAAGTAAGAAATGCAATAACATTTTTTTCAAAATATTTTTGTTTGTTTACAACATATAGTATAAATTAAAATCATTTTAACACATTCTGTTTCGACATTTCCAAACAAAATGGACATAACAATGAAATGTTACTTCAGTCCAATATGTTTTGTCTGACACTGTATGTATATGAGTTGGCATAGTAAGGCACAACAGCATATTTGCTTTATTGTATTTGATTGTGCACATCTTGCGCAGGTTTTACATTGCACAATTGAACCAAAATGATTTACATGACATATTAATAAAAGTAGATTTAAAAAAAAAAGCTTCGTTCATGAATTAATACCCTAAATACTTAAAAACCCAATTGATTAAAACCAATTATTTGAATTTATTTCATAGAAATTATTAACATACAAATATGATAAATAAAATATAAATGTTTTTGTATAAAAGTTAGTAACTGCAAAAACTACAAACAAAACGACAGAGTATGAGGTGATTAAAAACGCTTTTTTATAGTCATAACGAAACAGATACACATCCATACATTCATTCATTCATTCATTCATACATTAACAAAATATAGTTGTATAAGCGCCCATATGTATGCAAGCGATTTTCATTTTTGTTTAAAGCCCCCAAGAGTGCATTTCGCACTCATACACTAACAACAGCCACGAAAAACAACTGGCAACAGAATAGAACAAGCGTAACGAAAGTGTTGTTATGTTGGTGTCTATGTAAGTATTTGTATGTAAGTGTATGTGTGTTAAATACAATTTCAACATAAATGTTTGTTTTGCTTTGGTTTGGTTTCGATGGGTTGAACTTAACGCTCACTAACGGAATGAATTGCTTGGTAGAATTGTTAGCCAACATGGTTAGCGGAAGTTAACGGGCAACAGGAGAAAAGGTGCACTCCGCTACACATCAACTCTAGTTAATTTTCTGTGATGCTGGAATTTGATGTTTTATGTGTGTGTTGGTGTGTGTATATGCTCTCGTTCTCAACAATGTTTATATTGTTAAAATATACATGTAATATGTTTGTTTTAAAGTATTTGTAATAATAAAGTGTTTGTTGGTTTAAATTTCACACTAACACTCATATTCTTACACAAACTCCATACAGCCGAGAGTCTTCCATGATGCGACAGTTATTCGTAAATTGTTTTAGAATCTTGGCTATGGTGTTCATTGCTTTGAACCCATTATTTATAGAAGTATGTATTATAATTTAGGTTAGGTAACATGTGCAGCTACTGATATCTGTATTTGCGTTCCTGTAGTATTACATGATAACCCATTCTTCTTCTGACTTTCTAACCATACAAAGACCTTTCTAATCGAGTCTCTACTGAAAGAATCAAAAGAATTTTATACATACTCAAAATCCGTGACGTAATTAACGGAATAGACCAGCCTTTTTGATAAAATGTAAATAGTTGATAATATTTGTAAAAGAACCGACACTTACACGATATTTCATTTTACACTTATAATTGCCTTACTCTTTCCAAAACTTTAAAAATTTATTGATTTTCATATTAATTATTTTTTTTAACAAAGTTCTCGTTGACAAACTCTGTTTGTGCCGATTACTATACCTGCTTAAAGTAATGGTTTCAAGCTCATCTTAAAATCGATTTAAGTGGAGCAAAATTTCCTTCTATGCTACCGAATTTTATAACATTCAGTCAATAATTGGTCATGCCAATATTGACAGACAATACTTTCTTACTTGTTACACATTTACAAATACAAATAAACAGAAATTAGCCTTTTGTGAATGTCTTCTTGTTTAATTCAATTAGCTTGACAACATTTTTAAACGAATTATGATAAAAGTGAAAGCGTAACTGAATCAAAATTGCAAATAGTCTTTTGTATTTTTTTAATGTTTGTATGTCTTCCATTTAATACTTTGAAATCATTTTACTACCAGCTCTCGTATTAAGCAGTTCCCATTTAAGCTCATACGAGTTGATTTTTTGGAATGGTGACCGCGATGAAGCGGGAGATGGAGGAGTGAAATGTGTGTTTGTATGTCTAGCAAGTAGCTCCCAAACGGCCACTAAGCGCCAACAAATACACACATATACACTTACAAGCCATACAACCAAATAAACATTCACAAGTTTTTAATGGCTTTGTTGCCATTTATGGCACATTTGTGTTTGTATGTGTGACTGTGTGTGTGTGTGTGTACAATACTGTCTTTATACGCACAACGTCAACAGAACACAACCAGCCATACATTCAAGTACAAATCGTTAAAATAATTCGACAACAAATTTTGTATTTCTTTTTGTTTATGTTAAAAACTACAACAACAAAAATACCAAAGAAAATAATAACCACGATGGAGCTGTTTCAATGGACACAAGTACTATAAATTTCCAATAACTACTCCTCACCACTGTCGCAAATAAACAAATAAACACACACACACACTCACTCATTCACTAACTCACACATGCTCATGCTTGGATACACTGAATTAAGCAAAGCTGCCATAAACGGTGTCTCAGTAAAATGCACACATACCCACTCACACACACACACACACACCAATAATCCTTTTTTGTAAGAGTACTTTTATTTCATTTCTGCTAAGATTGCCAAAATGTCATTTCATATTGTTTGACAAGCTACCGGTCGAAACGGAAAAATAAAAGCAACTGATCTTTGAAGTACCAGTAATACTTAAATTCACTCTTTCATACTGGAGTTATGATTGTGATGGTGATTTAAACAATCAGCGACTGTTTTCCATTGTAACAACTTGGAAACTCTTATCGTCTACCTTCTGACTTTTCAAACTCACGGGATTTGCGACACAAATTCGATTCATCAGTTTTCTTTCTTAGTTTTTCTTTTAATACCACTTGGTGTGTGTATGTGTGTTTGAATACTCAAGCTTTAAGAGTGGTAATGCATTGTGTTTATTTACTCAACAACAACAACAAATGTTTTTTTTTGTTACAAAGGACATAGAAATTATTTTATTTCGAATCCCTTGGAGATCATTGTGAGGGATAGGTATGATGGGCTCGCATGTTCCCAGACAGACAATGTGGTTTGAGTTAAAAATTATAAAAAAGTGAATACTCGTATGTATTTTAGTAACGATTATTTTTGACTAATATCAAGTACGACTACTAGTGATCCTACAGCATTGTATGTATACTAAACAAGACTTTACTTCATTTACTTTTAAAAAATTGATGATCAATCTATAGCGAAAAAAGAAGAAATTGTAAGGGATCGGTTACTTTTTATTTTGATGCTTTAAACGAGTATTTAACTTTGAAAAATTACATGAATAAACGTACGTATGTATGTATGTATGTGTTATACCATATGCGATCATTTATTTATAAATATTTTTATTTTATAAATCGATTGTATTTCCATTCTGACATCAAATGATCTAAAATAATCTGATCAAATTATATCTTTATATTGATGAGAATTTCATATTGATATCAATAGCTTATACAGAGTTACATTTGGAAGAGAGAGCATTTGTATATTTTTACAACAGAATTATAACCATTTATACGATATTGTTATATATATTTAAATAAACCAACATTTTTAAAAGGCTAAAACGTAACATACATACATACATATATATTACCCTAAAAGTCATTATCGGTAGTAGGCGCTTTATGAAGTATTTAAGTTGCTATGAAACTTAAGGTATGGTCACACTAGGCAAATATTTGTAGAACTTTATACCGATCACACCATTTTTAAAAGAGTTAGTTTTTCAAGTGGGCCACATAGCAATTTGTGAAGCGATTTATATTATAAATAAACTTATTCATTTATTTACATTTTATCTAGATATCAACCCTTAAAAATGGCACCGAATAATTAAGTCCCAATCCTGATATTTTATCTCTTTACCAACATTTATAATAGATTTACAAGGAATAAAGATACGGGGTGGAGGACCGATTGTAATCCAATTTTTCAACAAATTTGTATACAAATAACAAATGTACGAGTACAGCCATGTCACAAGTTCCGTTTGAAATTGAAACAATTCCGTAGTTGTCATTCCGATCGGAAAGATTTTAGCTTCTAAAGATTCCGTTCGGTTTCATTAAACCGCATAAAAACACAAAACCACTTGTATTAAATATGGCAACATTACAACGAATGTGGCAAAACAAAAAACAGCTGATTGGAAAGTAAAAAAAAATTAAGAATTATTTCTGTTTAGTGCCAACAACAAAATAATAAATAGTTTGTTCAAAGAAGAAAAATATAAAAAAATGCCCGGAATATCGATAACTGCAGCATCAGAAGGAAATAAAAGACAGTCTGAAAAAGTCTTAAATAAATGTATTCCTTTTTGTACCTTTTCGTTAATTTGGCGTGTTGCCACATGGGTAATTTTTGAGAAATCTTGCAAGAATAAAAATATGGCAATACTAAATGAACAAATTCCGTATACTTTTTTATTTTTTAGTATGTATTTAGAAAATTGTAAATTTTTAACTAAATATATATCAAATAATATTATTTTGGAAAAATGCGCAAATGAAAACAACATTATTTAATAATAAAAAGATATTATGAATTGTTTATACTCCTAGAAATGCTTAAAATTACAATTCCACTCAGCAAATTAAAGTGGTTTCATTCCCAAAATTTTTTTTCATTTTACTTTTTCTACAGAAGCAATATAAGGAATTAATTCCAGTTCCGAACGAAATTAAGCTGATAGTATATTATTTTATTGTTTAAAACTGACTTGTGGTGAAGTTTGTCTCGATAACATCATATAAATATTAAATAACTTCTTAGCCTAGCACAGAAAGAGAATAGTTAGTTTTTCAAAAACATTTTTATTTTTCAACGTAATCTCCTGAAACTTTAATACACCTAGTCCAACGCTTATCTAGCAATTGTAACCCTTGATTAAAATAGTGGTTTACAACTGTAATTGCATCTTCATTTGAAGTAAAACACTTGCCAGCTAGGATTTTTTTTAAATTTGGGAATAGGTAAAAGTCACTGCAAGATAACTCAGGAGAATAAGGTGGGTGATCAAGCAACTCGTACTTTAAATCGTTGATTGTAGCCATTGTTAAAACCCTCGTGTGCGCTGCTGCATTGTCTTGATGAAAATTAATTTTTTGTGTTGTAAGACAGGACGTTTTTCTCGAATTTTTACATGTAATTGATCCAAAATGTTTCAATAGTACTCTGAATTTATTTTTTCACCTTTTTGCAGATAGTCAATCAATAAAATACCTTTGAAGTCCCAAAAAACCATTGCTATATCCTTAACAGCAGATTGAATTGTTTTTGCCTTTTTTGGGCACTTCCTCCAGCTTCAATCCATTGCTTGGATTGTACTTTTGTCTCTGCAGATCAGCAGTTCTGAAACGATGCTTAAAATCCATTTTATTTTTTTTAAAACGATTCAAACAAGCTTGAGAAATTTTCATTCTTATGCCTTTTTAACAAATGGGGCACCGATCATTCAGAAAGGTTTTTCATCTGTAGTTCATGCAAAATTAAATGGACTCGATCGTTCGAGATGCCCATGATATTAGCAATTTTATTTGTCGATACACAATTTCTGTTGTTGTTGCTGTTTTTGGACGTCCACGACGTGGTGCATCCTCAATGCCTGTACGACCACGTTTATATTCAGCAACACAATTTTTTCTTTTCGATGTGATCATTATGAATTTCTGGTCCTTTTTATTAAAATATTTAATGACATCACGAATTTCTAATCTTTCCATTGTAAAAAAATCGCGAATGCGTCTTTTTTGAAAACTTGTTTCTATCTTGTTGCCAGTTCGAAAGGAAATTTAGCATGTATTCATAGCACAGATGGAAGTTTCCAAAACACTTAACTTTTTTCTGTTTATACTGCGCTTTCTGCTCTAGGCTAAGAAGTAGTGCTGGCAAAGTATTGAGTAATGGGTACCGAGTATCGAGTATTTGCCCCTCTTTTTTTGGATGCTCAATACTCAAAATTAGTTACCCGATACTTACTGAGTTGTATTTTTAAGCAAGTTGAGTGGGTAAAATAGCGGTTAGTAAGTTAGTAAGAAGTTTCCGAGACGCTCTCATATGTCCTTCGAAGTTTTTAAATGCAATTTTGAAAGGATATCTACATAGATATATGATAGATTTAGGATAGATGAAATCGTGGACCACATTTATTTCTTGCCCCATAGAAGATGATGATTTCACTAAATTTGATATTTAGTGAAATTATCTTCAAAATACAGAAAATTTTGCTAAATTTTCTAAAATATTATACCCATGACCTCAATCCGGTAACTTTTAACTAATCTTCGTTAAGTTCAGAATTAAACTAAACTGATTTTAAAAAAACATGTTATTGTTCTATAAATATTTCGCTGTTCCATTAGATCAGCAATTAATTCGAATGAGTTGATTTTTTCGAAATGACAGAAAAATCTAAAAGTTTTTGTCACACAGAGAGTTCGGGCATAGGGCATAAGCAGTGACAACTATTTATGAACGTATTCCGAAAAAGACAAAATCAGTTATGGAACAAATTGTTTAAAATATGTACATATATACATACCTACAAATATACCGTTTAACCGAAGCCAGGCTGCACCCATACAACTCATTAACAAAACACAGTTATACTAACGCAAACACAAAACCATTCCTTTAATTAATTAATAATAAATTTTAAATTTATATGACTCAAGTATATGCTATTTGTGCCTATGCATTTTTTAAAAATTTGGGGATACTGAAATCTGAAATGTATTTAAGCATGGCTGTGTTGACTATTGTTCTATATTAAGAATCATCAGAGATTAACTTTGAAAGTTCAAATCTGTAACTCGATAATTGGATAAAATGAACGTTGACATTCAATTTGAATAATTTCACTCTATCCTTATCCAATCTAAACACATGCAATTCTAAATTCAAAATAAATAGAATCAAATCTCTTTATGTGATTTATTAATGCATTCTTAAAACAAACAAATACATACATAGTTAGTGCCACAGTAAGAGTACAGAATATTCATTTTAACAGTAAGTAACTAAATACATTTATTTTATACTTTCTTATGTGGGCTTGTGTTTGTTTGTGCGTGTGTATCTATGGGTTTTTGCACCAACCTACTTTGAGCAAAATTTACCCAGCAAGCCATATAAGTCCGAAAAGAATATTTTCTGACACCTTTTTTGGAGCGTTAACGCTCTTTATGAGCCCAAAAAACAATCATAATTGCTCCGAAAACCTTCAGAAAAGAGGGTCATTACATTCGAAAATGGTGCGTCAGAAAGAGCTCTTAGATAATGTCAGAAAATAGTCTTTTATGAGGGTTTTTTTGGGCTCTTAAAGAGCTCTTAGATAATGCCAGAAAAGAGTATTTTATGAGTCATACTGAGACTCAGGACAGTAACAAGCAAATTTTTCTTTCGCTCCGAAAATGTTCTTTTGTTGGACTCTTTTCTGACTCCTTTTTCGGAGCGCTCCTAGAATGGTATGCTGGGAACATTCATGACACACACACACAGAACCACACTATTGCATACATTTACATTTGTGTACGAAAGAGTATGATTGTAGCATTAAGAAGAGAAAGAGAGAAAGAAGTAGTACTCGTAGACATAGCTGCCAGATTTGAAGATTTATCGGCATTTTGACGATTTTTTGTTTCAAAAATAGCAAAGTGACGATTTAACGATTTTTTCATTGAAAGTGACGATTTTCTGAATTAATAAAATTGTCTATCATTTGTTTGTTTTATTAATGTTTTTGTTACCAAATTCTCTCTTTTGAGACAACAACTCTTTTTCTCATTTAATATCATAAATATTAAGAAGAAAATGAGATATTTCAAAAACAAAACTAAGTAATATTTAGTAGTGTTTTCTTAATTATTGACAATTGTTAAGTTTAAGTATAATAATTTCAAATAATATTGAGTCAGAAATTACATATTTATCTGTAAACATAAAAAGCAATTTTAAATGCTGAATTCCATGAACTTTCTTCAAAGGAAACAATTTCTAAATTTTAACAGGGAAATTCTATAAAAACTTTTCCTATTTTAACAAAACAAAAATATATAACTCTTTATATGATGTATAATTGGTATAAAATTGGTATTGGTATAAATTGGTATATGATGGATGAATTGGATTCTATATTACGAATGTTATTTAAAACTTTATTGTTTTGACATTGTAATTAAACCTGAATTAATAATATGTGCTTAATTCAGATATTTATTTATAAAATGCTTTACACTCTTTAGTTTTAGCTGACCAGTTTTTGTTCAATTCTGTTTTGAACTTGGCATTTCATTTACACACGTCAATTCAATTTTCGTAATTTTTAATGCAAATCAACGTGCATAAAAATTCAAAAGAAAATACGAAAATTGACTAGTACCATCAAGTTTGTACCCCTTTTGTTCTCTTTTCGCTTCTCATCAAAAAATACTTGCCTTGACGAGTCAGAATAGAAAAGTGTAAAAGCACACTAAGATATTATAAAGATATTACTCAAGTTGTTTTTAACTTTATATTTTTTGTGATTTCTTATTTAAAAAGTTAAAATTTATGTATTTTGATATGTATTGTAAGAGAGACTTTAAACTTGAATTTTTATGTTTTCGTTTAAATAAAATTTTCAGAAATAGTGACTTTATATGTTTCCGATTTTTTTGGCGACTTTTAAAATTCGAAATGGCGATTTTTTCTTTTTTATCGGGATTTTGACGATTTTTTCCGAAATTCATCTGGCAGCCCTGCTCGTAGAGAAGAACAGAACAGCAAAAATGTAAAAACTAATCCTCAAGGGAAGTCCCATGGGATTGGCTGCATGGTCCCAAGAGAAATAACGAACGATGGGTTTTCTATGTTATTTTGTTATTATTATTGTTGATGTTGTTGTTTTTGTTGCTACTGCTATTGCTGATATTGTTATAGTTGTTATTGCTGTATTCATGATGATGAACTGAACTGAAAAAGCAAAATACTACAAGCACAAAACAAAAACATTGCGTTGCGTTGCGTTGCGCAAAGCTTAAAGTACGAGTAAAACTGCAGAATTGTTAAGCAATCAATTGTTCGTATTCGTATCAACACTTTAAAAATTTAATAATATCGTTTGCAATTATACATATTCTTTGCTGTCAACTCCAAATTGAAAGGAGATAACATTGAAATTTTTTCTTAAATATAAAGGTTGGTTAGTACACAGTAATTAGCTTGAATTTTGATTAAAATGCAAATGATTTTCATCATCCATAGTGATAAGTGGAGTGGTATAAACAAGTTGATCACCATAATGCTGATTGTTGAGTTTTCATATTTCCTAAAATAATAGCTTGTTGGTCTGATGAATTGGACGTTTCAAATCTTTAAATGTTTAAATTAACCAAAAATAGCAAAAATAAGTTTCATGATGGGGGAAAGGCCATATTTGACCATAGCCCCCATATAGAATATATTTCAACGTTATAACATCAATCTAAGGCTCAGACGATCCGGTGCAAAGTGTTTGCAGCATTGCAAATATCAAGAGTCATGCAAGGGTATTCGAAAAGCTCTATAGGCTTGATTTTAATGTCATATTTTTCAAAAATATTTCTTGATTACTTTTTAACAAGTCAACCTTTCGGAATAAAATCTTTCTAGTTGTCATTTATTTTATACATACTAAGAAATGGAAATAGAGCACTAGAAACCAATCAAGGACAGCGTTTGATTTTCAAAGTTAAGGACGAATTGACTCTTCAAACAACTTTTTTGTAAAATCCTGAGCAATGTAGAGAAATATTAGTTTTCGTGAATTGAATTTGATTTGAAATTGTTGAAATTGTTTGAAAAAAACATAAATTTTCATTTCTATAGCAGTGTTTGTCAATTTGGGAAGGAGTAGTTATACTTCATTTGCTTCACAAAATTCTGAGATGTCAGCAATGTTGCTTACCTTAACAGCTAACTTATGTTTTTTTTGGAGTCGATCCAACAATAGTATGTAATTTTATTATAAAAATTTATTTCAGCGGTGTGCTTTTAACTTCATTAAATTATACAGTAATAAGGGTTATCCAAAACAACAGTACCTTAACAGGCACTCAAGCTATTTTATTGGCTGGGAAAGCAATTCAAATTAATCTTCAGAATTCTACACGTTTTTTTTAAATTTTGTATAAGAAATTAATTTAAACTTAAACTATAGTATTAGTTTACTAATCTAAAATTTTTCGAAAATAAGAATTATTTTATTACTAAAGAAAACAATAAACTTGAGACTCGAAGTTTTTATTGCAAAATTGCTTAGTTTTTTCCAATTTCCAATAATTTTTTATAAGTTGTGTTGAGCTTTGTTCAAAAACTAATAATTTTATCGGCCAAAAGCAATATCGGTATCAGTATGTTAAAAGCCCACAAGAAGTAGAACGAATTACGAAACATTAATCGAAATTAAGAACCGATTGGAGACTAGATTACTCTAGGTTATCCATTCAAATATATGACTTAAATAGTGTTAACTTTTTTAAGTGAAACGTTTATATTCATAGATAAAATCCATTTTTTTAATAAACATTACTTTCCGATTGGAAAAGGGAGTGCATCCTCAAATTTGTTGGTTATCTCTTGCTTATGGTTTGTTCTAAGTTCCTTTGTTACAACCGTAAACTACAGTAAATATGCATAATTTTCATTTGAGGAATTAATTCCATATACGCTCTGTTAGCCCGTCTACCGTGTACAAAATACTCGTATTCCATAAAAATATTCATTATATGATGGTTAGATGGAAGTGTACAGGAGAGTATTTTTAGAGCTTCTACGTACATACTATACATACATATATGTAGTATGTATGGATATATGTAGTATATGTATGGATGTATGGATTTTGGGGAAAGCGGCAAAGAGAAAACTTTTTACTGTGATGTGATGCTGCTGTGTTACTTGGGGAACCATATTTGCATTCCATTGGGAGTTTAGCACTGAACAAAAAGGAACCTTTTTCTGTTTTGTTTTTCATATAGGGATTTTGGGATGTGTAGGTACAAAACAAAATACAATTTCATATGATGACGATGATGGCTAAATGCAAAAAGCTTCAGCTCAGTCTGTTGGGCTGGGCTGGGCTCGTTTTTTGGCAGGCACTTTTTGGTTTTGTAAAATTTTATGTCACTTAAGAATATCATACAAAAACGACAACAACAACAACAACATGAATAGCAGCAACAGCAACAAGAATAGCAACAACTATGGAAATGACAAAAATCGAAATCGATTTAAAAATTTATTTATACTAAAAACTAACACGTGCATTAGATGGCAATCGGTAGGAGTAGCATGTGGCAACTGTCAGAGGGTGTAACAACAACTCATTCACATGCACACAAACAGTCAGACATTCCAGCAGGTGGTGTGTTAGTACGTAGAACGATAAATACACAAGTGTGAGCCAGAGTAGAGGAAGACAGAGACAAAGTTTGATTACAGCCAACAAAAATCCATTGATGAGTCTCTAAAGTGTATACTCTTGACACTTGCCAGAGTGCATGATTGGCATTACAATTTGTGTACAACTGTATATGACTTTGGATATACATACATATATGTATAAGCTTTTTAAATGTTCGCATGCCAGTGTATGGGTATGAGTTTTTATTTGTGCATACATCAATCATACGTACACAAATTTGCATAAATATTGTCGCACACACTCTCTCGAAAATAATAATAATAATATGTAATAATAATAATAAATTACCCAAGGTATAAAATAAAAACATAAATAAACAAAAAACTTACACTTGAGAAAAGCTCGTGGTTTTGACTGTTTACGACGCGACATATTTAAAAAAAAATTCTATTATTTATTTTAACCGTTGCTGTTGTTGTCCTTAATCCTGTGGGATTTAATATAAAGCCTTTAAGAACAGCTCAATCTATACGATTTTTTTTATAAATTTCTAGCTTCCTTTCACATTTACACTCTCACTTGTGCTCACATTTAGGTATTAATTATAAATAAATTTCTTAACACTTTAACACTTGGCATTCAGCGTTTAATCATAGCATTACTCATTACTATTTTTATACTTTTATTTAGTTATTGCATTTGTTTTCTTTGCACTCAATATCAATTATTTATAACTATTCACACGCGCGCGCTTTTATTTGACTTCCGTCAATATTTTGTTTTAGTTTTGTTTTTATTATTATGTATTTTTTTTGTGTTTAGCTTTTCTGGCAACTCATCACACATGTGTGTGCTTATCCTTGCAGCAACATTGGCGGAATGTCTTCAAGTGGCCGGAAATAAAATTTTGTTTGTTACAGAACTTCAAGCTACCGGTGTTGTTTGGTTGGCTGCTAGTTCATCTGTGTTCTTGTTGTGCTCTTAAAATATTTGTAAATTTAGTTCTCTTTAACTTTTGGCTCAATGCGGAATAAAAAAGAGAAAATCGCACACATTCATACTGAGAAATAGAGAGCAAAAGGCCAGCAGAATTAAATGCACCCATTCCACCAATTGTGGCATTGAAATTTATGAGCAAAACAAAACAAAAAATAACAAACTATTGCCGGTATTTTCACAACTCCCAAGAGGGTTGGATTTTGTAGTAAAATTTCTTTCGTACGAGTATGAGAATTTTTTATTAAACACACGCAAATTATACTCACATATAGCAACATATGCACGTTCAAATCAGCACAATCACTGATAAAGTTGTTTAAAGCAAGCAAGAAAAATATAAAACACTCAAACTACTTTTGAAAACCTAGGACAATTCAAATGTAATAAAATCAAACTCATTCATTGTTCGTCATCAAATGTTGGCAGGATGAAAGAAAGAAATCATCCCTCAATTCGAACTGCACCAATCATTGCACGGGGTGCTTTTTACTTCAAGTTCTACATGTTTCATGCACATGTAGAACTTGAACTTCTACCGCTTACATGAGTGTGTTCTCAAGTAAAATTTGCTGCTTCTTAGGTTCCTGCTGTTTATCTACACTATAGGGTGCTTTTTAGTTGGGTTCTTTGCTCACTCCCTTGACTTGTTGGGTTGGCATTGCAATTTGCTTAACTTGTTGGTTTGTGAAGTCATCATTATAGCAGTAATTGTCCTCATCAGCGTGTCTTTACATGTATTGTGGCCTTGTACTTAGCTACGCACGTGTTCATAGGGGGTCCTGCTCATGGTGATACATGGGCACATTTCTTTACGTTTTTCTTTTACTGCGGCAGCAACTTGTATTGAGTTCTTTTTGTGACTTTCTAAAGTCAAATTAAGAAATCATTTAGCAATTTCTCATCAGCGGGATTTTGAATGTAATTGTGCGAAATTATTTAATAATTGTGAATTTAATAAATTTCATTGGAAAACCGTGAGAAAGTTTTTCTAATGCAAAATGTAATTAGAATAAAAGTAATTGTAAAAATACAATTCAAATACTTAAAAATATAGTTAAACAAATAGTTAAGTAATAGATTAAAAATATCACAAAAACTTGAAAGAAAGCAAAAGACCATTTTTGATCAAGTTAGTGCTTTTAAGAGTTATTGGTTTTAATATTAATACTGTTAAAGCCAGTTTGCAATGTTTTAAAAGCAATATAATCTGTCAAAATTGCGAGGAGCAAAGTACGAATACGATAATCTAAACGTAATTTGTGATAAAACCATTTGGCATTGAAATAAAATACGAATGAAAAAAATGTTATTTATAAACTTTGAAATAAATAAAAAAAAAAACACCCCAGCAAAAACGTTTGTGGAGTAATAACTAATATATTCTGGCACTTCACTACTAACACAATATCATTTTAGCTCATTACTGTGACATTGTCATTGAAGGCAAATGCTTAATATAATAGGTATTACTTTAATAACAGTAAAACTAGTTACAAGTAATGACTTAAATAACTCATAGATAGTTAGCGCTCATAGAAGCCGTTATCAGAAATAGGAATATGCTCAAGCAATGAAAGTACATAAACGTTTTATATACATAGGTATATATCACTCAAAAACATAGACCGAAAATAACAGGTCTACTTTAATTTTAGTTTTTTTTTTTTTCAAAATATTTTTTTTATATCACTGAGAGAGTGATTTGTATAAAAACATTTTAGGTTAGTACTTGAGAGAAACTGAAAAGAAAAATATAATTAATCAGAAAGAGTTATTTATAATTAAGACGTGTCGATTTTGGGAGAAAAAATTTTTCCCCCCGTTTTTGGAAAATGAAAGGGTCCAAAAATATGCCTTTTGATGTGTTTTATCCTAATTTGAAAGGTTTTTGCATATTGATAAACATTTAGCTTGGTAAATTTGCGTTTGATAAAAATGTATGCTGAAATTTCTGAAAAAAGTGATTACTTGTTATAAACTTCAAAAAAATGTTGCTTAAATGAACTTAAACCATTTTATTTATATATTTTCTTTATTAAAAAATAGTAAAAATCATTAAAAAACATTTAAAGAGTTTAAACCAACAATATTCATTAAATCTTGCTTCGATTCATTCCTAGACATCATTGTTCTTCCTCTCTATGGACTGTCCATGACATGGCCACTTTGGAACTAGCATTGGCTCTTCAACAAACTTTCTTATTTCGGATATTTTAAGTGTAGTAAGCGGAAGTTCATAAACTTTTTCGTTATCTGTAAGTTCTAACAGGGATGTTGCATTTAAATTTATTGCAGGTGTTATCCTGGGCCGAACAGATAGATCCTCTAGTGTATCATCATCGCCATTCCTTATTTCAATTATTTTCTGAACCTCTGCCATCCTTTCTTCTTGATCCATAAAAGTGTCTGAAGCAACATTTCACTAAATGCAAACCACGATGAACGTTTGATTGTTGGAAAAACAATATCGCCTACTGCCGTCTTCTGAGATCTTAGGAGCTTTAATTGAAGAAGAATGTGACGAGGTCCTTCCACCCAAGAGAATTTCGATTTAATTATAAGCCAGCAAGGATAGTAAACACCGACAATGAATTCCACAAGAAGTTGTAACGTCTTCAAGTTACTGCCTTTTAGGCCATGTTTTGAAACCCATATGCGACAAATCCTATTTGCAGTTGTTAACCACCGAGAGTGGCTTACTGAGCCAATTTCTAAGAGTGCCAGATCAGTTGGAAGTGTACCATTTATTATGGCCTGGGTTATCCTGTACCCATAAGCCTGATCTGTGTGACCAACCACAAGTCTCCCATCTCCTTCTGTTATTAAGGCAGCATCCAAAAAAGCAGCTGTTGTAATGGCAGCTGTAGCACGTAGGCCGACACCATACCTAATACTTTGCAATACAACATTGCGCAATTGTAATGTATTATAATCACTTGTTCTTGAAGTAGAAGGGACATCAAAATCATCACATGGAATATGAAAATGTTCTTTTGATTCTTCACGCCATGCACCAGTTGACTCATCATCATCTTCGGAGGAAATAAATTAACATGTTTCTACTGTTAACTCTTTCTTTTTTTTCATCTTCTTGCCTCTTCTGTTTCTTAATTTGAATTCTGTGATCACATAAATCCGGTAATCCAATTTGATGCTGTCCGACAATCTTATCTCTTTGACCTTTAATAAACACTAGTTCTTTGATAGGAATCTTCATACTCTTAGAACAAGAGCAGGAGATGTGGACTTCATATTTACAGCCAGATCCCCCTGGACATTTACCCTCGAACTCTGAACATAGCTTTATCTAACACTTGCAATTAAGTATGTCAAACGTTGCTATTAAGCCTCTTTCACTTCCAGTTTTCCTCTGCCAAGCGATATGTTTTTGGCCTTTTCCCAGTTTTCCTCTATCTTCTTCAGAACTGCGACTCTCGAATTTAAAATTGGTACCACAAAACAACTGTTTGCTAGCTCCCACTTTTCGACCACTTTTGAAACAGTAGCTGCTGGGTAATTTCTGACATTCTCTCCACTTTGCTCTCTTAGCAGAAGTCTATCTGAAGTCCTTCGGACAATTTTTGCTACAACCAATAGGTGAAAAGTTACACTCATTTTAAAAAACCCTGTATGACCAAAATTTACCAAAATGTCCAACTTTGACCCCTCTAACTCCGGCACTTCTGGACTGATAGAGCTGAAAATTTGTGTCTGGCCTACTATCCAATAGTATGTACTAACCTTGGTGTAAGTTTCATCTAAATCGGAAGACATCGATTTTTAAAATTGGGTCACTTGACGTGAATTTCACCATATGGGCTAATCCTGCGTTACGGATGTACATTCGCACGCAAATTTGCTTGTTAAAATTGACACAGCTGACGTTCGCATTAGAATATTTTCATGAAATTTTCTGCAAAATGCAGTTCTTTGGGAGTACTTTAAAACTTGTTTTAAACTTAAAGATTAACTGTTTTTGAAAAAAAAATATGCTAGCTTAAAGTTCCGTTACGGGCGTTACAAAAAATGGAAGTCGACTTTAAGGCTTATGTGCATTTCCACATTTTTTAGCTAATTTTTGCATAATAAACAAAAAAAAGTCCAAATACAAAAAATTAATTGGAATATATGACCATATCAATCCAGCTTAGAAAAGAAGGCTAAGTAGTCCCGTTATACAAAAATCTTAATTTTTGTCTATTACGGACATTACACTTTTTCCATTAAACCAAATTGTGTATATAAAAAACATTCATGTATTTAAAAATCTTTTTAACCTTGTAATTATTAATTTATTAGTTACAAAAAATTATAGAATATTTCATTACTCTTGTATTAGCTTAACATTGTACCTTATGCTTAATAGACCTAGCTGTTCGAGCTACTTTTATAATACATATTATCATTAGAAAAGCCCGAAAAATAAAGATATGATTTAAGAGCTGGAATATTTTTTACATTTATCCATGTTTTGATATTTCGTCAGGTGTAGTTTTGACATAATTTTTACCAACGTAAATTAGGAAAACGCCATTTATATATATTTTTTGCTAATTTGTAAAAATTTCGAGCGGGCTTTTACTAGTTGCCAAACTTTTCGCTTAATAAATTTTTTTGCTCTGTCTGCATTTGAACTCAATTTAATTAATACGAATATATTTGTCACCACGCGCGTTTATAATTGAAATGAAGTTTGGAAATTTTTGAGATCAAAGCAAGAATTTATAAAAGATTTCTAACGGAAAATCCAGTACGTAAACATTGCTTGCATGGGCGTGCCACCAAATATTTGATGAGGGGCATCGGGGTTGCGGTTTACAACATGGTTATTAATTACTAATTATTGATTTTCAGGAATTATTTTAGGTTTCAGAAGAATTTTAAATTCATCTCAATTTAAGTTGCAGATTAATGGATCGCATGTTATTTAAACACACTTTTTGTTACTTTGAGGTGAAGTTTTACGGATTATCGGCAACCTAGAGCAATTTTAAGCCCAGATTCAGATTCAGCAGGTGAAAATCCATTATAAACACTTACTTCCACCTTATAATATTAAAATAAAATTTTTGGGTATTTTCATGCCATTACGGACGTTACACACTTTGTCATTTATATTTTTTTAAAAAAAGTGTAATAAAGCTATTTCTTTTTTTTCATCAGATTAAAGTACATAAAAAACTCTGTTTATAAAGCTAGTTTGGAAAACAAAATTATTAAAATTCATTCTCTTAAATTTAAAAACCCCTATTTTCCGTTACGGACGTTACACACAGTGTACCCATTTTTAGTTCAAATTGTTAATATATATTAGATAACTTACAAATATGATTTTTATCTTAAATAAAAGAAAATTAAACAAATTAAAGTGTTGCTAAATGCTAAATACTAAAACGACTGTTTTGCCCACTTTTTTGACCATGGAAAATACCCTTTTTTACAAGAATAAAAGAAAGCAAGAGGTACGTTTAGGTTAGCCTCTGCCAAGAACAAACAAACCTTAAAACCTTAATTGCTTATATATTTTGAAGCTTGAATATATATCCTCTTATTCCATTAACAAACATTTGGATTTTGGGCAACTTTAAATTTCTGCCTTTGGTTTAAAATTTTTCGGATTAACCCATATACAATATATATATATTCTTAACATTAGAGCAGAAAAATAGATAGAAATAATGATAGACAGAACCTTTTTATGGGAAGGCAGTTTTCTGAGAATTTTAAATGAAACGTGAATATATCTCGAATTTGAAGTAGCTATTTACCGAGCAAACCAATAAAATTGCTAGTTCTTGTAAATATAATTGTGAATAACTAACCAAAACACAACTTTGGTGCCACCAAAAATTGAAAAGCGCACCAAAATTTTAAAAAAAGCGCACCGCGCACCAACTAAAGAATTTTTCGCACCAAAAATTTAAAAAAAGCACAAAAAATGGTGCGAAACGCACCAAGTTGACAACGCTGATGATCAACCATAATCGAAATATTTTGTCTCTCACCAAGGCATTAAAAACACAACAACAACAAATTTTAAAGGTCATACCAAATCAGGGATGATAAATGACATTTTTCAAATTGTACTTTTCTGAGCACAAAAGTGTACCTTTTTGACCCTAATTGTACTAAAACGCTTAAACATATTTTTTTATTGGAGTTATTATAAAAATAACAAAAAATAAAAATAATGTACATAAAAATTCATTTGTACATAACATTTGTATAAAAACATAAACTTAAAAACGTAAACATTCAGGTATAATAAGGAACACAAAAAAGTTTTTAGAGATCAAAGCCGCACAGTTTGTTAACAAATTCTTTTAAAATGTCAACAAAAAAATATATATCTTTTAAAAACCTTGCTAATATTTGATATTGATATTTCTTTTACTCATCTTATGTAAAGTTTCATATTTTTTGATGTAATTTACATTTCAGCATATCATTGAATATAAATAATCACAAACAGTAATGCACCAATTAAATATCGAGCCGACTTTGTTTAGAAAATATACATATATATTTTTTTTTTTCAATTGGAAAAGAACTTTTGGTAAATTTGTATACAAGTTTTTAGTAAACTTGAAATCAAAACAAGATGATTTATTAGATTTTAGCAAATCTTTTGTTTGAATTAGGCTTGAAACAGTATTGACATGAAGTCGATTTCTCTCTGGTTTTTATCATATTTTGATAAGAAAAAATTCGCTCCACGTTCGTCGACGAATGTGGAATTGGCTATATAGCTCTCACAGTTCTAGTTATATCTTGAAACATAAATTCATCATATTCATATTCTACGTCAGCAAGAGCTCTAAACTGTGTGTTAATAGAATTAAAATTCTTATTTTCCCTTGCAAACATTTTTATTAATAAGGGTACTTTCAGGGTATTTCCTGAAGCAACATTCTCTGGAGTAAATTTTTTAAACCAGGATAACATTTAGTTATCAAAATTAATTTTAGTCTTTAATTCTTCTTTGAAATAAGGTTTCAACTTCTATATCATTCACTGTGTCGATTTCGGTTAGCAATATATTTCTTCTAAAGGAATTTGATTTTCATAGATATTTATTTTGAAATTTTGCTATCTAAAATATCCATTTGTTAAATTACTGCATATTTGTCTAAAAAGGAATTTCAAACACTCTAAAAGTACATGAATTCGTGCATCTTCTGATTGCATTTCTATGTTTATATCATTCACTATTTTTAATATATATTCCCAAAAATAAAATATCGTTTTATATATAGGATTAGAAAAACCTTGGACTAAAAATGGTTGCCATATTACCAAGAATTAAACAAATAAGAAAATATAGTCTTGACAAATTTTTAAATTGTACTTAATTTTATATTGGAGTACTAGCGTAATTTCGAAATGCGAATTGTCCTGAAAAAGTACAATTGTACTGCATTTATCATCCCTGTACCAAACCATGTGAACAAAAATCATTTTATAACAGTTATTTTGAGTGATTTATATTTTAAACAATATACGAGTATATGTATGTAAATCACTATTTTGTATTCTTATCGTATGGGCCGAGTTATTTTCGGTCTCTGCTGAACTGGATGTCAGAATTTGTGTTATTAGCCAAAAGAATAATCTTTGGCATTAACTTGTTAAAAATAATATCATTCAAATGCTGGCCTGACTACGCTGTTGGTTGTCCATTTAGATTGTCTAGTTAGTAATGCAGTATATAAGTGTGATTTAAGTAGAAATACTTTTTTCAATAGCCTTTCTTTGACAGATCACGTGTGAGTGTGAGCTGTCATGCTGTCATGTTATTATACCCTCCACCATCATAAGTGGTGAATGAAAGTATATATAAGTTTGTCATTCCGTGTGTAACACTGAGAAATACTCATCTGAGACCCAACAAAATATATATATTCTTGGTCCTTACGAAATTCTAAGTAGATTGAGCCATGTCCGGTTGTCTGTCTGCCTGTCTGTGAAAAAACGCTCTCACGTCCAAAGGACACAACCGAAATCAACAAAGTTTACAAAAAAAAACGCTTAGAGCTTTCCTAAGCAGTTTGATATTGAAAATTAGCAAAATCGGTATAGCAGAACAAGAGTTATGGATCAAAATGTAAGACAACCTCCATAAAAAATTGATATTTTTAAACATTTTTCTTCCAATTTTTTTAAATATATTGCAGATAATACCATGAAATTTTGTATACGTTATTTTTATGATAAAAGAAGAAAGTGTAAGGAAAATAGTAAGAATAGGTCCATGATTGCTCATAGCCCCCATACAAAAATTTTCCCGAAATATTGCTCAATTGTACATAAATGCCTAAAAAATTCGAATATCAATACAAAATTCTGCAGGAATAAGTTTCATGCAAAAAGAAATCGTAAAACCCACTTCCAAAATAACGTCAAACGGTTAAAATTTGACACAAATAATTGCCATAGGAAAATAAAATATTGCACTAAATTTAATGGTGGTCGACCCATAATTGGTCATAGCTCCCATACAAGGACCACATGCCATTTATCTTTAAATATATCGTAACATATATACAAAAATCATTCCACAAAATTTTGTCAATTTCGGTCCATTTTTAACCGTATCCCCCATATAAAACCCTTTTCCGAAAATTACTTTAATACTCATAAATCTCTTATAAATAACGGTACCAATCCAAAATTTTACACAAATCATTTATATGCATGCCAAAATAAAACTGCTGCATTTTGAGAATATCGGCCCATATTTGACTATATCCCCCATATAAGGTCCACTGCTGAAATCCACGTTAATACTAATATATTATTATGTTGTTATTATTACGTTATTATATTGAAATTCGACGTAAAATATCCTCATATGCATAAAAGTCACTGTACCAAAATTTAAGAAGATCGGCCCGTAATTTTTCATAGCTGCCTTTCCGAAAAACTAATAAACCCACAAAAATGTCTTATAAATATCAATATCGAACCAACTTTTATATAGATCATTAATTTTAATCCAGAAATCATAATAATATCGTTTATACGGCAATTATGCTACTGGATTTTGTAGCTGTCTGTCAATAATTGGCAATTAACTCCACAACCATATAACTCTTGTAAATAACGTTATTGAGATGAAGTTTAACCAAAATAAGCCTCAAATGCATAGAAACCACATTAGTGGATACTGGATTTAGAAGCTATCAGTCCATAACTCGTCCACTTCTACTATTGCACCCATAAATCTTTTATAACATTATTGAGATCAAATTCAAACAAAAAAAAACTTATCAATTTTTATAATCTGTTTTATACTCTGTTTCTTCACTTGTTGTGAATATGGAAAAATGTTCTTACACTTACAATAAGAATCGGCAATTAAATCAATTACAAATGGTCAAAATTAGATAAAATTTCAAAATATTTAACATAAATTATGTTGGTCGTAAAATAAGGATCCAGAATATATGTACTTTATAGTGTCGGAAAATTATATGGTGGAAATTACACACGGAATGACAAAATTATATATACCCTCCTCATGAAGATGAAGGGTATAATAAGATAAAATTTTAAAACATTCAAAATAAATTATGTTGGTCTTATAGTTATTCTTGTTATGTTTCCTTTTATACTTATATTATAATTTGCTAATTATTTTATTTTGTAAAAATAGATTGCAAATAAAATCTAATTGAAAAAAAAAACAAGTAAGAAAGTATAGTCGGTCAAGCCCGACCATATAATACCCTACACCCAGTATATGTATAAAACAGTTTTTAGAAATGTTCGCTATATGGGATATATAACCTATTGTGGACCGATCATATATATCATGAATATAAATATTGTGTATGTTAAAGTTTATCTCGATATAAATACTTTTATAAGATTTATGAAGGTTAAAGTTGTTTACGGGGAGGGCCTTATTTGGGAGTTTCGACTAATTACGGACCGACCATTATAAAATTAGGTGTCATCATTTCTGATTATTTTTTGTGTCGAATTTTATTTGATTACCCACATTTTTAAAAATTTAAAGATCGTTAACGTGATTTTCGGAAGTGGGCCTTCTATGGGAGCTACGACTAATTATGGATCGATTATAATAAAATTGTACCATATTATTTCTATACAATATTAGAAATATTATATCAATATTATTTGGATAGCAATAATTTTGAGAGAGTTTTTTATGCTCTTTAAAGTGATTTTCGGAAGTGGGCCTTATATGGGAGCCACGACTAATTATCGACCGATCACAATAAAATTGTATCGTATTGTTTGTACGCATATGAGATATATTTGTGTAAAATATTATTTGGATACCAACATGTTTGAGTGAGTTATGCTCTTTAAAGTGATTTTCGGATATGGACCTTTTATTATCTTCTAGTTGGAATAGTGATTTGGTACATCTTATCAAAGTCTGTGTTGTGGAAATGCATATGAGATATATTTGTGTAATGAAAAAATTAATGTAAATTCAAAATTTTTGCATGTCCAAATGTTCTTGATCTCTAGCAACCAGAGACTGATAACCTCACCACACAGCTTGTGAAAGTTGCCATTAAGTTTAATTCTATTGGGATTAGGTGCAGAATAGTGTTCAGAGCTTCTGAAGGACTAGTCCGTAGTGCACCTGTAATACCAATGCAGGCGAATCTCTGAATTCTATATAGTTGGTCTACGACATATTTCCTTTTTGTTGCAGTCCACCAAACTGGAGATCCAAAAGTCAGTATTGGACGTATTATAGCTGCATACCTCCATTTCACAAGCTCACGTCCCATTTTGCGCTGAACATCTTGCGACAGGTGTAGTAAGCAACCGATGCCTGCACACTACGTTCTACATTACATACAGCTTCCATGACAGTTTTGAGTCCAGAATAATTTCCAGATATTTCGCCTTTTCTGATAGAGGTAATTCACAGCCACGTAGTCGTGGTAGTCTGAAGCTTGGTATTTTTGGTAAATAGAACCAACTCTGTGTTACTTGGGCTTCCTCTCAGTCCTCTTTCTGTGTGGCAGTTATTATGCAGTTCCAAGGCATTGGTCAGGATCACATTCAAAAAACATAACTTATAATAACAATATAGTAAGTAAGAGACCACCCCTCCCTGGGAGTGTTCCCCGATCAACTTGCTTCGACGTTTCGCTGTTACCAAGACTTGCAGTAATAACTCTTGACCACAGCATGTTCACTATCTAATTGCTGATGTACCATTCAACATTAAGATCTACTAGAGCGCGTTGAATTGGAAGGATTGTTACATTTTTAAAAGGCCCATTCAATGTCTAAGAACAATGCCATTGTGTATTGTTTAAATTCTAGTGATCTATCAATGGTCCGTACTACCTCGTGTAGGGCTGTTTCCGTTGAGCGCCCCTTTAGGTAGGTGTGTTGACATGATGAAAGTTTTATTGGGCGGAAGTATACAAATATTTTTCGTTTACAGAAATGAAAATATTAATTTTCTTATTTCCAAAATAAATTATGTTTTTTAGCATACATTCAAGAAAATTAATAAAACAAGTAAGAATGTATAATCGATCAATTATACTAAGGTGGTGTGGAGTATAAATACTCATTTTCTAAAAAGAAATGAACAACTTTTAAAAAAGGACCTCAATTTATAAAACGAAAACGGTATAACAATCTTACTTTAGAGCAATTCCATATGAAAGCGACCACCTTTTTGACGAACCCTCTCCGATTTTAAAATAAATAGTCTCAATCGATTGCCCAGCAAAAAATAATGTACCTACATATTTTTTTTTTTTTATAGTGACTGGTTTAGTGGTGGTGTACACCACTGTCTTTGACAAAATTGAAGAATTCTTCATAAGGGACCTCATTGAAAGTTGTTTAAAAAAAAACTACTAAAGCGATCGCAACGAGTGATAGCTCGTTGGAAAGGTATTAATTCAGGCTTTAATTGAAAAATAAAATTTTCCTAATTTTTCTTAGAAATTTACCTTTAAATATTCCCATGAAAATTAAATTTTCCGATT
Source organism: Bellardia pandia (assembly GCA_916048285.2). NCBI lineage: Eukaryota > Metazoa > Arthropoda > Insecta > Diptera > Calliphoridae > Bellardia > Bellardia pandia. The sequence continues at coordinate 71,710,323 of OU696533.1, forward strand.
TTCCACAGAAGCTCCTAAATTTTCCGGCTAATTTTTTTTTTGGATTCCTCATAATTTTTGCTTTAAGAATCAGCAATAAAAAAATGGGCCCCGACTCTTTGTTTGGACAGGAGAAGAGCATTTAAGAGACCACCTTGTTAAAAATACATTTTAAAATTCAGTTGAATACTAAACGTGAAAGTGTTAAAGTGTTTTTTTTTTGTAAAGTAAAGAGTGAAGCTGTAAAGACAATTTAAAGTAAAATAAATAAATTTTGCTGCAATCCGTTTAACAAGAGTGGACATCGTTCGAAAAAGATAAAAGTATTAAAATTAACTGGTGTTTCGAAGCGACACATGAATGAATTAAATATACAATACGGTGAAGAAGCAGAATTCATTTGCCCCAAGTGTAAAATCGATTTGTATCAACAAGCAAATGCATTGAAACAAATGCAGCCACAATCCGAGAGTGAAATGACAAGTGAACAAAATGTTTCATCTGATAGTGAGGCAGACATTCTGATGGTCAATATGTCTTTGAGTCCTTTGAATGAGGCTAGTACCACTTTAGGAGAAACGCCTATTAGAAAAAGATAGTTGCGAAGTGAAACATACAGGAAAGAGAAAAAAAGGCAAGGTTATGAGTGCAATCGCGACAATATTTGATGAAGGCTCTGATAACGAATGCAGTCAAGCCGATGACGTTGATGACGGCAAACAAATGATTGAGCAGTTGAAAAGAAAATTCAATTTAGCGACCACTTTTCCGGAGAAATATCTCATTTTATCTGTGCTGCCTCAATCATGGTGTATACGCAAGATTTCTGAACAGTTTCAAACATCTTTTTACATCGCGAGAAGAAGCAAAGAATTAGTTCGACAGAAGGGCATATTGGCGACTCCCACCAAGAAATTTGGCTCAAGGACCCTCAGCGAAGGAACGGTGAAATTGAAAATTGTCATCTGTCCAAATGCGACAATTGTCCGAAGATTGACGAGCTAGAGCAATATTTGGCGGAAAAGTTTGAACAGCTGTTAATTCAGGAGGTGCATTTCAAACAGTGGATAATTAGCAGCGGCAGATGTTCCCTTGAGACCATGGTAAAGCAGATTCCGGAATTCATCGAGGAATTCGGATTCAAGTTGAATGAACTGAAGGCGCACCATTTCATATCCGAGATGCAATCGAAATTTCTAAAGGAAAGTAAGGAGAAATTAGCCCAAAATGAATTCATTGTGATAAGCGACTTTGCCGAGAATTACACTTTTCTCGTTCAGGATGAAATTCAGGCTTATCACTGGGCAAACGACCAGTGCACGGTGCATCCTTTTTGCATTTATTTCAAAAACGAACATAACGAACTACAGACCGTAAGCCTTGTTGTTGTCGCGGAGAGTTTAGCTCATAATTATGTGTCCGTTTATTTATTTCAAATGAAACTGTTTGAATTCTTAAGATCAAAATTCGATGCAATCGTCAAAGTAACGTTTTTCTCAGACGGTGCGGCTTCTCAGTACAAGAATAAAAAAAATCTTTACAGTCTTTGCATAATTGAAGAAGAACAAAACTGCAAGGTCGAGTGGCACTTTTTCGCGACGTCCCACGGTAAGGGACCATGCGATGCGTTAGGGGGAACCCTAAAACGCATGGCGACTAAGGCAAGTTTGCAAAGGCCATATACTGACCAGATCTTAAATGTACAACATTTGTTTTCGTGGATTCAAAGCAAGGAAATTGTCATTAACAGTTTTATGCACTCAAAAACACTACGATGCCATGGAGCGACGAATTCAAAACAGATATAATAATGTCAAAACTATAACTGGAACGCAAAAGTTTCATTGCTTCATACCAAATATTTCTGATATGTCAATTAATGTAAAGCGGTACTCTTCGTCTGCCGACGTGCTAAATTTAAAGTTACTTTAATTTTATAATGATGCCAAGACAATTGAAATTTTTAATAAATATTGTAATTAAGTATAAGCAGCAAAATAAGAAAGATTTTTTCTTCATAAATGTATTTTTAACTGTAAAATAATTTTTAAAATGTATTTTTAACAAGGTGGTCTCTTAAATGCTCTTCTCCTGTCCAAACAAGGAGTCGGGCCCATTTTTTATTGCTGATTCTTAAAGCAAAAATTATGAGGAATCCAAAAAAAAAAAATTAGCCGGAAAATTTAGGAGCATCTGTAGAAAATCGGAAAATTTAATTTTCATGGGAAAATTTAAAGGTAAATTTCTAAGAAAAATTAGGAAAATTTTATTTTTCAATTAAAGCCTGAATTAATACCTTTCCAACGAGCTATCACTCGTTGCGATCGCTTTAGTAGTTTTTTTTTAAACAACTTTCAATGAGGTCCCTTATGAAGAATTCTTCAATTTTGTCACAGACAGTGGTGTACACCACCACTAAACCAGTCACTATAAAAAAAAAAATATGTAGGTACATTATTTTTTGCTGGGCAATCGATTGAGACTATTTATTTTAAAATCGTAGAGGGGTCGTCCAAAAATTTGCCAATTTTGATCGTTTTCATATGGAATTGCTCTTTATCGAAAATCCGATATAATGTACAGCAAAGTTTATAACATTAAATACCTTATATAATTAATGTTTTATTCATATAAGGTATAAAATATATAATGGAGAAAATTAAATCATAATAATCCAGCGAACAACCAAATTTTTAACACTCGTTCATCTCTAAAATCGTTTTATAATTTTATGTATATTTAACAAATATGGAAGCATTCATTTTATTCTTTTTCACAATTTTTAGATTTATTAGGGAAGTACATATGTAGATGTAATGATTTCGGAGTGTATAAGACAAATATTTAAACATTTGAAAAAAAACTAAAATCCACTTGGCTGCAACGTTTTAAATAATATTTCGGTTAGAGAGGGAAAATCAAATTATTTTGGATTAATTATGGATACGGTGACCATTTTTGGGAAAGGAAAATACAGGACAAATACAAAATTATGTTAAAAATGAAAAGAAAAACAGAAAAAATAATCATATAATATATTTATTATTATTATTATTATAAAATTAAGTAACAACAAAAACAAGTCTACTTGACTAGAATAAAAAGTTAAATAAAAAGTTTTTAATTTTATTCTGTATTCTTCAACCATTTTAATGAATTTTATTAAATAATTTTTAAGCTTGAGGTCACTTTTTTGTTTTTTATAAAAGATTTTTTAATTTTTATATATAACTAACTCAATATGTATTTCGATTTCCTTTCCTGAAGAAGATTTCCAAAGGAAATCGAAATATTGAGTTAATTATATATAAAAATTAAAAAATCTTTTATAAAAAACAAAAAGTGACCTCAAGCTTAAAAATTATTTAATAAAAAGTTTTTTAAAAAAATTTATTTATTCGAAGGTTTACTTCTAGTTAAATATAAAAATTTATTTCAAATTTATTTTTGTATACCTCTGTTATATGTTCTACATAGAACATATATATGTACATAGAACACATATATGTAGAACATATAACAGAGGTATTTACAAAAAAATATCAAGGAACAGCATGTAAAAAACAGGACTGTCTGGTAAAATACAGGACGGATGGTCACCGTAATTATGGATAACAAATTTCATCGAGCATTGACAGGGCTTAATAATCTATATTTTAAGACATAAGATATGTAATCTATAACAATTTATATGGCTTCTATCAAAACAGTATACATTTATCGAAAACTGTTTAGATTTATATCAAGATCAATCAAACCTGCGTTTATTCCTTGATATGTACATATTGCTACGAAGTTGTATTTCAGTTTAAATTTAACTATCGGTATCAACATACAACATCTTTATCAACAGATGGCGTGCTTATCGACATACAACTTGTTTAGTACTCCTTACTCAACAGCCATAGGAATATACAATTTCGCCTGGTAATACCATTCATATTTTTATATCCAGTTCATTAACCATTTTCTATTATTTTTATTTTTCCACACCCTTAAAGTATGCTTATATAAAATATTTAATTAAACCGGCCGCAGTAAAGGTGAAATATTATTGTGTGTAGTACACAATATAAATGTTTGATGTGATGTTGTTTAATCACACACATGCAGACCTCTAGTGTGTACTTTTTGTTTAATCATGCTACTTCTTTTGAGGTCCATTTTTACAAATACATACATAATTATTGTAGGCAGTTTTAATAGCTAAAACTTTGTCATAAAGAATGCGTACATGTTTCCGTAGAGAATGTATTTTAGTTCAGCAACTCATTTGTTTATATACAGCGACATCTATAGTATTGATATTGCAACAAAAAGTAAAAAAAACAGTAAATATTTTAAAGCATATCTGAGGGATTCACAGAAATATAAATACGGACACCGATTTACATATGCGCATATTTCTGTTTTAACCAATCTTATTACATAGTTTTTGTATCATATTGTTACGTAATTGTATATCAATATCAACATGCAGCATGTTTATCATCATACAACTTGTTTAGTCCCCTTTTTTTTATTTGGCAAATTCTGAGTTTGTAGGCGAGAGGGGTGCGAGGAAGAGAAACAAAACTTTGCCTGTTCAGAATTTGCGGTACACGCAAATTCTGCTTTGCTCTGTTCGTTGAAAACAATTTTGTTGACATTTTTAACCTATTCGTTTTACTGACACACAGCCGGCTTTTGTTTACAAACCTTTTGCTTTAATTTGTGCAAGTGAAATTTAATTTTTAATTTTTGCAAATTATATAATAAAATATATACACTTCTTCGAAAAATTCTTTAAAATGTAAACACTTCTTTCTTTCTTTTGTATTTTGATTCGCAAATTTGGCAAAGAAAAATTTGCTAGTGGAAAAGCAAGCGAAAATTTCAAAAGAGAAAACAAAAAATTTGCCAAATAAAAATTTGCCTGTGGAAAAGGGGACTTGGCACATGTAGGAGTTTGATTTATAAGCTTTGTTGTAGTGCTGGCAAAGCATTGAGTAATGGGTAGCGAGTATCGAGTATTTGCCCTTTTTTTTGATACTCAATACTCAAAAGTAGTTACTCGATACTTTCTCAGTTGTATTTTTAAGCAAGTCGAGTGGGTAAAATAGTGCACAAAAATACATCACTGTATAAAAAGACAACAATCTGTAAGCTACAAAATTCATTAATTTTCCAAAGAATTTATTTTAATTATTTCTTAAGTTGTTGTTAACGTTGAATTAAAATTAAGCTTTGCATTTATTTTTGATTTAATAATAAAAGACATACAAAACCAATAATAGTTGAATATGTATTTTTATTTTTTGAAGAAACTACTTCAATTTGCAGATAAAAACTATGCGTTACGATTTCAAAAAATCCGTTAAAAGTATCGAGTAGTATTGAGTACCCAAATGAAAAGTATTGAATATTATTGAGTAATGGAAAGTAGTAGAATTTACCAGCACTACTTTGTTGTTGTAAACTGTTATAAACATAGCTTACCAATATGGTAGCATTGAGTTTTAACGACTTTGGCTGAATATTTTTATATATTGTTAGTTAATTCAGCAACCACCCCGTAAAACTGTAAAAAAACCTCATTGCCTACTTTTAGGGTGAGAAAAAATTTTCAATGACCTTGAAAATTTTCGAATAACGGTATTTATGGTGAATTTGTAAAAACTCACCACGATTTTTATACTCACCACGATTTTTTTCACCACTTTTTAAAATTCACCTGAGGGTGGTGGGGGAGGCGATGGATGGCGTTTTTTTCCCTTCAAACACACTTCTTTTTTTTTCTCCTCTATATCCTATTCCTCCCTTCATTTTTTCGTCCGTCGTTACCGTTTTTAGCTTTTATTGCATGTGGGTCGGTCTGTCCGCCTGTCTTTTCCTCCTCTTCGTCGGCTTGGTTGGGACTGCTTGCTGCTGGCTTTGTTGCTGCTGCTGTGTCTTAGAAAAATAAGACCCGGTGGTTGTATTTATGCAAACTTTAAAATCCGGGATTATAAATAAAATAGTATATTTAGGCAGTGTCAGGGCATAGACTCAATGGAAATTGAAAGTAAACATCCCACTGAATATAAAAAGCTTTCCGAGCATTTTGTCATATACCACGTACTTGTTGCTATTATTTTTTTTTTTAATAGACACTCGGTATATAGTAGCAATAATTATGAAAATTTATTTGCACGAATGAATAGGAAATGAATTCATTAAAAATTAAAAAAATATTGTTACACTCAATTTGCGGTTGCGGTTAAATATCTTCTTCATTTACAAAGATATAGATATAAAAGATATATCAAATGAGAGGTTGGAATGTTTTCTATTGATCACTTGATATTTTTTTGTACCGTCATATTGATAAATTTTTGAAATAACGGGACTTTTGTAAAAAATTCGCTTAAGAAAAAGTACATTTTTTGCAATTGTGCTTTAATGGGTTAATAAAATGGATCTTTTGAAAGCACTTTTAAATTATATATATATTGCCCGGATCGGTTCAGAAATAGATACATTAATATATATATATATATATATATATATCTGAGCATTAAAGCTGTATACCCTAACTGAAAACTTCTTTCTTGCCCAAAATGCAATACATCAAAAATCTTAGATTTCAAAGCCGTATAGATGGTAAAAAATTTTTAAGGATCGGTGACTTATACCCAACATAAATTTAGAAGCCTTTAAATATTTAAAATTCAAATTTATTATTTATTTTACATATACATATTTTATATTATCGTTTTATTTGCACTATACAATAAATAATCTGTCAGCTGGTCGAAACAGTGATGGTGATTGTAAAGTTTCTTTTCGTACATGCTTGCTTGAAAAAGTACCAAAATGGCTTTAATACAGTGGTGTTCAAATGAAGATGTATGTCAAACGCTTAAAATAACAAAAACAGACAGATTTTTGTCAGATATAAACACCTTAAGAAAAAATATCAGGGACCGTAAAAACCAATTCTCAATATCAAAAAATTATTTTAGAACATATGTGTGTACATATATTTTAAGAAAAAACAAATATACATATAAATCCATCTAAAACGGTTTTTTATTTTTCGTATTCAATTTTAATATTACGGTTTAAGAACACACTTAAAGTTTTCGAACCCTTTTAGCGTGTTCTTTTTTGGCAAAAATGTTACACGTTTTTCCCATTTCGCATCATTTTTAATTTTTTTGTGTTCTTTTCTGAAAAATTGTCAACACAGCTAAAGTGTAGTGTGTTCTTTTCTATAAATGTCACACTATAAATTTAAAAAATGGTGCACCTTTCACACTATGTATTTTTAGAGGGGGAGAATCGCACGATAAAACAACTGACCAGTGATGCCAACTTTTGAGACTCAAAACGCGTAAACATTTTTGAAAAAAGGGCTAAATGGAAAAAAATCCATATAAAACCACATCCAATTTTCTTTTTTCGCGTTTTGAGTGACTAAAATCCGGCTAAAGCTAGCCCGAAAAGGTTTAAGTTGGCATCGCTGCAGCTGACATTTGTTTTGTTTATGAATGTGTATTTGTGTTAAGAAACAAAAAAATATACAAAATGGAAAATTTTACTACTTTTTTATGTGCTGAAAAAATTTTGGATGACTTGTTGGATTCCTCTTCATCATCTGATGATGATAAAATATTTTATATGGTTATGGAAAGAAACCCACAACCGCGAGTGAAAGGCTTTGTAGAGAACGTAATTAATGAATACTCTGAAGTTGATGTATGCCAAATTTCATAGGACAATATCTCCTACTTCTTATATACATATATATAATTTTCATAGTTTAAGAAGAATTTGCGTATTAGTCGGGAAGGTGCCATGGGTATTTTTGATAAATATTCATTATCTTATTTCAAGCGATCTTACCAGGGAGCTATCTGCTTCTTCTTTTTTAACAAAAAAAAAAACAGCTTTATATGAAAAAAAAAGTGTTCCACTGTTGTAATTTTATGTTCTATTCTGACCATTAAAAATCTGGCATCTTTAAAATGTGGGGTAAACATTATAAAAATGTACATAATAAATTTTATTTCAGAAAAGAAAACACCATAAATTATTCATTTCATTTATTCATTAAAAATTTTGTCAATTGCTTTTGAAAAATATACAAAATATTTTCATATAATTTAATATTTGTTTTTTGACAATTAAATACCAAAGCAAAATAAATCAATGGCCGCAGTATTATCACTTGTAAAACTAATAGAGAAAAATCGTTCAAAATGTGTGAATCGTGCTGCAAAAAACTCTCAGTAAAAAAATTTTCTCCGCATTTAGGCTCTCGAAAGATTATTTAAAATATGCATCACTATTAGTGATTCACTAATCATACTCTTATCAAATTAACACACAAGCGACTTATGGCCTGGACATTAATCATGATTTTTAACAAGCAACAATGTTGCAAGTATCAATTCGCTGAAGGCAATTAATTAAAACGAAAGTCAAATACGCATGCGTACGTCACTGCAGCAGAGCAGAGTGTCGCGTAAAACAAAATAAAAATTCATTGATAAAAGTTTTGTTTACTACACGCTAAATGAATGGATACGAGTATTTAGAGGAAAACATTCAAAATAACAAACAAACAATCAAACATGCGCTCGCTACGAAGTACGAATACAATAAGAAATTTAACAGCTGTCGTTCTCATGATCCAATCAAATCAAACCATCTGCAGGACAACATGTTGTCAGAGTGAATGTGTGTGTGTGTGCAATCAAACTACCGGCGTTTTGGTCATTTAATAAACATAAATTATTAAAAATGTATACACACACACACACACATTCCTGCTGCATGCACCCAATAACAATTTACATAAATGTATGTATGGAAAAGTTAAACAACAACAAGAAGAAACACATTTTGTTGTTGATAACATAGATTTAATCAATCGATGATACACCTTTTATGTATCTCTCTCTTCATTTCCTTCGTTATTTAATAAAAAAAAACAAACACAAATGGAAGATGAATAAAAAACAAAAACACCTTTCCTCATTATATGCAGCATCTGCAGCAGGCTACAACAAATTTAGTTATTCTTGTTTTTGATTCTACTTCGTAATTTGCATTGTATTGTTTTATTTTGTTTTCCGATTTTTTCTTTCATTTAATTTCATAACAAAAAGAAGATAGATAACAGCGACACTGGAACAAAAAATCGTGTGTCTGTCTATTTACAAATATTTTTGTATCCTTTGCAAAAAACACATGCTTCAATTCAAATCATTATGCGAATACAAAGAATGTAATTTAGAGCGTGTTGTTGTTGTTGTTAAGACTATGAAATCAGAACTAAGAAATGATGAGGCATACTTAGTTTTGTATTGTATTTGCAACACTATCGAGTGCTTCTGCTAGATATGCTGAAAATTTCTAGAAGAAAATAGTGGGTTCAAAAACTAAAACCAGCTGAGCTGGTCGTAAGCAGCGATGGAGTTAACATCAAACCATAATATCAAATTATATTTATTGAAGTAAATTCTGTCAAATTATGACAGAGTGTTTCTATAGGTATTTAAATTGTTGTTGCAAACTTGTGTAAAGAGTTATTACGAGTTATTAAAACTACTTGATTTAATTTAAAAGAATCCGATTTATTTATTTTAAATAAACCAACGGTTTTAAAAGGTAAAGACGTAACAGTACTTTAAATAATTTTTGTCTTTACTTCTTTGGCCATTCAGAATTTATTTGTACATATTACTAAAAAACAGAAAAAAATGTGCATTTGTTTAGGTTAATATTACAATACTTTTGTGGTTTTTAGCTTCTCATTGGAGATGTCCATGACTGCCGCATAGATTCGAATAAAAAGCGATGTCATAGACCAACAATTCCAGAGTTACTTATTAAAAAATCTGATGGGGTCAAATTTGTGACCAATTTACGTCACCTGCATACCCCCAAATCGTTCATGCAGAATTTGCATTGAGCCGTTTCCTGCGTGGCACGTAGGCCGTTCTGCTGGACGTTAAAATTATTTTTAACAATGTCGTTTTCGAAGAAGTATCGTATCGAAAATCCGCAGAAAATAGTTACTTGTTATTTATTTATTGACACCTGATAACCACTCGTTGTTGGCGTCGTAAATATGATACATATGTATGTCGAAGTTTGCACAAACACATATTTTTGTATCAGTGACTGAATAATAAATACGGACTTTCAATATTAATCCGCCTTTATTGGAAAAAATCTTAATATTAAGCATGAACTAAAAAATGGATATTTTTAATGGGGCTGAAATGAATTCCAATTTTAAACCATTCTGTCCTTTTACAGAGGCAAAATTTGTCAATGTTTTTTATTTAGTAGGGTACAAATAATGTGTAACTGTCTCATCGTGCTAACGATTATTTCAGGCGGACTCCTTAATTTCGCGCAGACGAAATTCCGCTAACTGGCTCTTGCCTATTCGGTATGCACGCTAGAATATTGAATACCTGGCGACTTATTCTTACATGAGACATATTCTTACATCTGAATATAAGACTCTTGTATGTGCAACGGCATAGATTCCTTGAGGACGTAGGGAATGCCTTTCCCTTTTTCTGACACATTGTACCCAGTCATCAAACCGGACCCATAGAGGATTATCTGATTGAACAAAGGTAATCAATTTTATTTATACGTGGAAATTGTATAATTTTTTATTGTTATTTTCATATAAACACATTTACCTTAGCTGAAGTCTACTTAATATGCTATTTATTAAAGACAATAACAATAGTGTAGTGTAGTGTAGATGCAATTCGTTACAGTCAAGACTATCAACACTTTCATTTGCTTTATTTTCCTTTTTTCGGTTTTGTAATTTATTGTTGTTTTCGCTGTAAGAGTTTGTCGCATTCATGTAGTTTCCAACATCTGCCAAACTTTTCTTGTTGTTGTTGTAGCTCCTTACCAATATTGTTTAAATTGTTCTTGTTTTTACAAATTTTTGTTTCGTTATTGTACTGCTGTTATTCTCTAATTTCCTTTATTACTACGTTTGTACATAAAACACAAACACAGTTACATTAGTGTAAGTATGAATTTAGAGCTCTCTAATGTAGCGGTAACAGAGTAATAGCGGAACAAATATTTCAGATTTTATTCGTATGCTTAAAAATGAGATTTCAGAACATATTTATACACTTAAAAAAATTATGACACAAACATTCTTGTAGTTACATTAACTAAGGTGGAATAATGATCGTTTGAATAATCGAAAAATATCCTACGTATAATTATTCGAAGAATTTCAAAATAACCATTTTCGAATAACGAATAGGTAATTCGATTAGTTTTATGTAGAAAAAAAACGAATAAATATTTTTGTGTTAATAAATCATTTCTTTTAAGAATTTTTCATAATTTTATAATTAACAATAGTAATAATTTAACAACATTCTGTTTCAATAATAAACAGATATTTGTGTATATACTACCTATGTAGGTTAAATTATTATTATTGATTAATTAAACTTTATTTTTGATGATGACATTTTTGAATTTCAAAATGTACATTAAACTGAAAAAATAAATTGGATAAATAATTAAAAAAAAAAATACGTCTAGGGAAAAACTACAATATGAAATTATATTAAGAATTTTCAATGTAAACGAAACTTAAAAAATATTTTTCAGTCACTATAAATGAGTGCTGTGAAAGTTCCTTGTACAAATACATAAATATGTACGGATATATAAATGTACTACAAGAAGTTATAATTCTACAAAGAAATATTCAATATTTAGTAAAAAAAAAATGGTAAACAAGTTTTGAAATTGCAGAGACAACATATGGTGGCAAAATATTAGCAAAATCTAAATTACACTCATACGAGATATGTATGTATGTATGTATTATGATAGCTTAAAAGAAAGTATTGAAAGTAAATAAAACAAATAAATAATAGAAAAGGAATCATAACACTATGCGACAGTCAAAATCAGGATAAAAGTTAATGAGCAGAAATGCACACACATAACTTTTACATAGCGTTGAGAATCATGCTCTCCTATTTATATCAATAATAAAACAACAATCGGGATACACCCCGATCGACGCCGTACATGGAAATCCCATATAGATGCAAAATTGACTCAAATGAAATTGAAATTAATCCAAATTAATTGGCTTATTGGCAGAAACTCTAAGCTAAGTTTAGTTTACAAACTCTTGCTTTACAACTCAATCATAAAACCTATATGGTGTTATGGAATACAGCTATGGGGAACATCATCAGCTTCAAATGTAGACAAAATTCAAAGACGCCATAACAAATTGTCCCCTGGTATATAAAAATTTCGAGTATCCATAAAGACCTAAACGTGCCTTTTGTAAAAACTGTGATCCAAACAAATGCAGAAAAACACTTAAAAAACCTTGAAGTACACCCAAACCCATTAGCCCACAACATAATCACCCCTATCGTGAATAAAAATTCCACGTGAAATTTGTTACCTTTTCACATTTTTCCTATTGAAATTCAATGTTAAAAAAATAAAAGGGAACAAATTTCATGTGGAATTTTCATTCACGATTGAGGTGATTAAATAATAGTGGCCATATTCGACTTAAAAGAAGGGATACAGCGGATCTGAGCCAAAGACAAGAAGGAAGAATGTCTACTTAATACTTATTATCAACAATGGACAAACTGTTTTCGTCCGGCATTGGCTAGACTAATAATTAAAATTTTTTAGATATAAGACTTGATATACTTATTGTTAGTTCATTTTTTTAATAAAGATACAATAAATAAACAATTGAAAAAAAATATAAAAAAATTCGATCAAAAGAAAAATCGAATAATTCGGATATCCAAAGACAGAACTATTTAAAAAATTTTATGATAATTTCCCTTCAATATTCTAAGACTCAGTGCATATTTCACCAGATCCAGAAATTCAATTTCAATTATTTGGTTCGCCTTTGGTAAATAGGTTTGGAATATTGGGTTTTTTTAATCTCACTTAACTAATATCTAATAATCTTCATAATGAAAGTTGTATCTGTTTCAAGTCGGGATGCATTAGATGCAATAGATCACTTTACTAATATTCACATGATGATTATGCAATACCGACATATTTTCTTAAATATTTCCCTATCTAAGTAAGAGTTGTTATAAATTAAATAACATTGCGTAAATCTATAATTTATGTTAGATTGAGATCTATCTAGGAGGGACAGTCATGAATGTCAAGGCGGATTAATTTTATGTCCCTAGTATAAAGTGTTGAAATGTTAACATACGCGGACTATGTAAGAGGTGACTAAAGTGATTTGGCAATAAGTCTAGAAAAACGCACACAAAAAATCATCATCCTTCAACTCCAAAGAATAGGAGGATGCTTTCAAAGGAGATGTCATTTTTTACAAAATATAAATTATATAAATTAAAATATATACAAAATCTAAAGGGAATGCAATTGGGTTGAAGGTTACGAGATAAAATCCTTTCAGGCTAAAAAATTTGCGCCTGATTCCTGCCATGAAGCGTGGTTTGGATATTATCGAATGTCTGATGATAATGTCTAATATATGTATGTGCTATGTGAAGAATGGGTCTTAAACAGTTCAACAACTACTGTACAATACAGACACAATGGTAAAGAGGAATATCTAACTTCTTCTGCCAATGACGGACGCGTTTTCTGCAGCTCTTTTGTTGAAGCTATCGTTTTCATTGAGCGACTGTATGTTTACCATTCAGGTAACACAACGATATCAGTTTTATGAAACAAGTGGCTACCCATGAAGCGTAACAGAAAAAAAATTTAGAACACTTTTTATGGTTTTAAATCGACAAAAGTTAAGTTCTTAACTGAGTATGATTAGTTATTTTATTTGATTAAAATTTGTCAGTTAAAAACTACATACGCATGCATTGTAAGTATACATATTGTTATTTATTTTGTTCAGTGTAACTTGTTTTTCGCAATTATAAAAAGGACTACTAGTACTAGTACACCCAAAAAACCTTTATAAAAGAGGTAGGTATCTTACGAAAAGCTGTTATTGTGGAACGGCGTGTCGCGACGATACAAAACAAATAGAAAGAGATGAGGAAGAAAGAAAAAACGAAAAAGGTTCAATTTGAATTATGAACAACCAACGACAAGCTAAACTTCATTCGCAATTGAACCTTACAACGAGAAGGACGTGTACGAACGAACGAACAAAATACTACAATACAAACAGTACGAGCTCTTCAAATGAAATAATTTATTTTAAACTGCTGCTCTCTTATGACGGAAAAGAGAGCAAAACAAAAAGGAAAAAGAGTGTAATTAATACATATGACGTAGTAAAATACAAAGTAGAGTGAACGTATGTGTGTGTGTAAATAAAAAATAGAAGGGTTTTGCGCAATATTATTTGTGTATCCTAAGGATTGCTATAGAAACCCAATAGAAAAGATACGAATACAAGCAGAAAAAAAATACACAGAAAACACGAAAACTGAATACACGTTCGGTGCGGCAAAAAATAAGAGTAATATTATCTTTAAGAAATTGTGTGAATTATTTTTAATTAAAAGAATATATAAATATCAAGTGTTTATTAATTTGTATTATTGCACAAATATTAACAACAATAACAAAAATGTCTGAAAAGTCATCGGAATATTTAAAACGAACCTGCCTCATCTGTGGTTGTCACACAAATCAAACCATCAACATTTATGAGCCACGCAGTGGACCAAATATTGTACAACTTATACAGGCCAAATTTAAATTCCAGGTAATTTTGCTTTTTCCTTTTTCCAAAATATGTTAAATTTAGCATTTTAAGAAATCTACAAATAAGTTAAGCCAACTAAGTTAAAACAATTATTTACTTCATTTAACATGGGAAAAATCAATATGAGACTATTTATTCCTTTATATTTTTTATATGAAATGAGTCATCGTATCTTCCAACAGCAATGAGTTGAGGTGATTGACTTACCAACAACCCAACCACCCACAAAATTCTATACATCCTTAGACTCTACCCTGCCACCATTTAGAGATTTTACATTTTTACTAACAGACACACATACACACATACTTACGTTTGTGTTATTGTTGCTATTATTGTCAACAACTAACAATACGAGCAGTAAGTACAGCATCCTGAAGCTGACATTTTATCATATCATTTTGCATTAGACAAGTACACAGAATCCGCATGTGTGTTTGTGTGTAAATGAACAGTTGAGTTGACATATTATAGGTCAATAATGTTAACATTAGTACGAGGAAATGTCAATATCATTAATGCGGTATTTATATTTATCCTGATTTAGCCGTTAATATTAAATTGAAGTGAAACAATATTTTAAAACATATTTTGAAATGTTTTAAATTTGAATTAAATTGAAATCTTCCTTAACTAATAACTGGGAAATGATTGTACTTATTCGGTAAACTACAGAAATACTGCATAGTTTTTATAAACAAATTCCGTAACACATCTACATACCAAAACAGCTAATTCCTATTATTCTCTTTCAAACTAATTGCATTGCCACTTAGTATAGATAAATTTGTTTACTGAAATCTTTTCTTTGAAGAATTCTAATTTCAGGGTATGTCGAAAAGTACGGTTATTACCTTATAACTTCATAAGGAAAAGGGAGCTGCCATTTAGGATTATAAATTAAAATTTAAATACGAGTATATTGCTTCTAGAAGTCCGAAATTATGATACATTTGAAACCTATGAAAAACTATTCTTTATCTGTATCATTTATCCTTATGTTTAATCTCTAATATGACATTGAATTTAATTATATTCCCTATTGAATTGAATGATATTGCTACAACATTACAAGAGATAAAACGAATAAAAAGAATCCTTACTGTACTTTTATACAATAGAAATAGTTATCTTTTTTTTTATTAAGTTTTGGTTATTTATCAGTTAAAAATGTTTCTTTAAGTCATTCAAATCCCTTCATGTAGTATACAAATTTGAAACCCAGGCAGATTCAATCTATTTTAACAAAAGGTATCAAAAAAAATACATAACCACTATCATTTTTAATCCCTTTTTTAATTCGATTCGCAAACGTATTTTGAAAAAAAATATGTTTAGAAAAAATGTGTTTATAATAAGTATTTTTGTGATTGTAGAAAACTACAACAAAGAGTTTATCACTTCACAACAAAGGATAGAAAAACTACCAAAAAGGTACTAAAATACTAGTATTTTTTCGCCTTATAATTTTGGATCTCCTAAATGTAAAATGTTTGATAACTTTTGCGCCATAAAAAGCTATAATTGAATATTTTAGTCATTTATTTAATAGAAAAGCATTATTTACCTTTTTAGCTGCTATTAACAGCCAACTATCGACTTATGTTAACAGTTTAAAGAGATTTAAATAAGAGAAAATTCACCTTATTCACCGTTTAAGTCTCGACTTACGAAATAATTTTTGTCGATGTTTATGTCAGTTTAAGCACAAATTAATTTGCCTTAGAACAACAGATACAAAATTAACTTTTTAACCCGTTAATTTGATTAGCCCACATGTGATTAGCTTGTTTTAAACTTTAATAAGACGTTTAGGCATAATTGACACACAAACAAACATACGAGTATATGTAGATTTGTTTAGTAAAGCTTTTGTTGGTTCATATTTACATAAGTAAAAAGTTGGTTCGTTGTTCAAATATATGTAAACCATTCATATACAGCTAGCTGAATTTGGTCTAAACAACAAACAATATAAGAATAGATGATACTTATAAATTAACAAGCAAGAAAGTATAGTCGGTCAAGGCCGACCATATAATACCCTAGTATATGTATAAAACGGGTTTTCAGAAATGGGCGTTATATGGGAGATATAACCTATTTTGGACCAAAATATAGTGTCATGATTTCTGTGAATATAAATGTTAAACTTTATCTCGATATAAATACTTTTAATTATGGACCAACCATTATAAAATTAGGTGTCATTATTTATGTATATAAGAAACTTATTTGTGTCAAATTTTATTTGGATACCAAATTTTTAAGAAATTTATGATCGTTAAAGTGATTTTCGGAAGTGGGTCTTATATGGGAGCTATAATCAATTATGGACCGATCTTCAAAAAATTTGTAGATGTGATTTGGCTTCATGTACCACTCATTTGTGGTGAAATTTGTTTGGATACTTGCATAATTCAAACATTTATGATAGGTAAACCCCAATTTCGGGAGGACATTTGTATGGCGGCCAGGTGAAATAATAGACCGATTTCCACCAGTTTCAATTCCATCCATCCTTGGGCCGAAAAAATATCACGTACCAAATGTCAATCGAAATATCTTCAAAATTGCGACCTGCACTCTGCACTCAATCCAGCCAGACGGACGGACGGACATCGTTAAATCGACTCAGAAAGTGATTCTGAATCGGTCGGTATACTTTAAGGTGGGTGTTGGACCAATATTTCTGGGCGTTACAAACATCACTCCCCACTATTGTCGTGTAGGGTATAAAAACAATGCACAAAATTGTTATTCAGCAAACTGAATATGATCCATGGAAATAGAAAATATATAAGAAAAAATTTAGTAAAACTAAGAAAAAAATTTAGTAAAACTTAAAAATGTTAAAACTTCAGAATTTGTCAGACACATTTAATATACATACATACATACATACCTATGCATATATTTATTTATATACCGGATATTTAAGCAAAATATTCACATAAACAAGTATGTTGTTCTTTTTGTCCTAAAACAGCAGATGTCACTTGTTCTCATAATTCCCACATATCCCGTAATTTGATACCGACTCTCTGTCTCTGTTTCTCTGCTTTAATAAACTTTTTATTAAAGTGGCTCTCCAGTCTTGCTTAATTACAAACAAACACAAAAGCAAAACAAAATAAGGAACAAAAAATGATCAATGAATTGTATACATAGTATTGATTGCTAGCAGAGTATCCTTATACTCATATACATACATACATATGTACATATATACGAGTAGACAGGCACAATATCGATCACATGTTTCCAAAAAACTTCTGTTAATGGTGTTGGAAAAGTAGCTACTTGTTTGAAATTTGATACATCTCTTTCATTTGGCCAATTTGATGCATTTTTTGGTTTGTCCTCATCTTTCTACGTATAAATAATACACATACATACATACATACATATATTTCTTTGTGAGAGATGTTTTTCAAGAAAATGTCTCAAGATGCAGGTTGCTTGTAGGTTTTAGGTTTTTAAGACACTTACATACATATAAAAAATAAAACAAAAATGTCAGCAGCTGCCCTTAGACGGTGATAATCAGACTCAGAGCATGTACATATATGATGAAGATCATTATGCAGGTTGTGCAGCATAATGCAGACATACAACAACAGCAGCTGCTGTTTGTTTTGTTTTAAACATCACTACACAATCACAGTGGTTTGTCATATAAAAACTAATATTTAATTTTGAAAGAATTACATATTCAGCTAGCTAAATACAAAATCTAGTATTATTTATATTGCATTTATTATAGGTATAAGTCAAATATAGATTAACATTATACAACGGAAAATACCTGAGATTTTGAACATCCACAAAACCACTGTTAACTCATAGTTTAGCCAAACAAATCATTTCAAGATTTTTGTTTGTTTTTGAACGAATTTTGTTAATGCTCCAATTTCTGCGGGTCAGTTAAGTTCTTTTGCTCTTTATCTTTTGTGGCAGATAAACTAAGCTAAAACTGCACATACATTTGTTCCCTTTTCTGTTGTTGATTTTCGTTAAAATTTCAAAAACATACAATATTTTTTTTATCAAAGTTTGTGTGTGTGTGTGTGTAGCAACAACATGCAACATAACGACAGCTGTATTTGTGGCAAAGTAATAGCACCTTTGCTGGGTTTTATTTTCTCAAAATATTTTTTTATCACTTTGTTGTGTCTTGTTTTTGGTTTTATACGAATATGAAATTTTTGTATGCGTATTTTGCACCTGGTGATCGATTCGTATGCATTTTACAACAAAACAGACCAACATATGACGTCTACTTACGAACACTCTGTCTGTCCGTAATGTGTAGGGTTTTTAATACGACTAGTAATAATTAAACCTTTTTGTTTATCAATGTAAATCCTGTTTAACACACGGCACACGCGTCATCAGTCATTTTACCACACAAAAACAAATATAACAACTGTAACAATATAATAACTTAGAATTTCTAATATGTGTGCCACATGCATCTAATAATGATCGCTCAGGTAAACAATCAACTACTATGAGAAACAGACAGCATGCGCGCCAAGCTCTTTTTCAAACACCTTTAACATTTTTTATTGAATTTATGTTTGTATGTAGTACAACTATACGAGTATGTATGTATGTAGATATGCATTTTAAGTAGCACAACCACTGGCAGCTGTTATCAGTTACACTGCCATTGAGCCATACAGCCAGTTATACTTAATTACGAACTTACTCCTATTCAGCAGGCTGCAAGTATTTACTGGATTATTTGTTGTTGTTGTCGTAGTTATAGGTTATTGGTGGCGGCAGGTGGTTTTGACCAAAAATACACACATTAGAGCATAATTTATAAATATTTTATTGATATGGTGTCCTATGCAGCGGTAATTATTAACGAGTTTATTTTAAACTTTTCACAGAGGATCAGTGCCCCCTAATTCTTTCACAATTCATAGGGCGTTACAATAATGAACTTTCGTAATTGATTTGTGGTTACAATTATGATTTCTAATTGGTTTTAAACAAACTACAACAATATTTCAAATATGTACTATGAAAGACAGTTTTCAATTAAATATGTACATATGTATGTGGCGTGACTTCTGTGCATATATTGCGCATTTCGTGCAAGACCGTCACAACTCAAAATTTGAAACTTTACTGGAGAGCCTTTTGAAAATCTATTTACCGAGTCTCCTGTATTGGAAGAACGGTATATTTTTGTATAGACACGGTTCGATATTTGAATTGTGACACTATTGCTGTAAACCTGTAACATTAATTAAAATCATAAGTGAAAATGTGACTATATTGTTAAAAATATTGTTTATTGATTGAATTCATACACAACTTCATTGTATTGCCTAAAATATTGGAAAACAAAAATTAAATCAAAATGTTTTCTTAAAACATAATATTCAGATTAAATGTATTGAATTGATACAAAAATATGTAATTGTTTTTAAAATATGTACTAGAAAATTGAATTCAATTCAGCGTACAACATATAAAACGTATTGTAATATTTAGGTATAAGACCCTTATGCAGTGGTGATATTCGAAACAATTAACAACCGGTTCGCTTAAAAAAATTATATTTTTGCCAAATTTTGATAAAAATAGCGAAAATTTTAAAGTCGCATCCCAGTAACAGACCTCTTGAAGGAAATGATATAAACTTTTGTTTAATAAAAAAATAGTTTTGATTTTGCAAAATAAAAGTAAAAAAATTGCTTTATTTTTTTCTCAAAAGATTAAAGAAAACGCTATCGAAAACATCATCATCCAAGAATCCAATGTATGACCAAAATAAAATTCATTTGTTTGTACGTTTGGACAATGAACAACTGAACAATATTGTGTTTGTTGCCGAGACTAATCACCTTGATAAATACACATCCCAACAAATTTCATATGGAATTTTTATTCACGAGAAGGGTGAATATGCAACAACCGGTTCGCGAAATTTTTAAAATTTTAACAACCGGTTCGAGCGAACCGGTCCGAACCGGCTGAATATCAACCCGTATGTATTAATTCCATGAGATCATTCTTTTTCCGTTCTGATATGCCAGGCTTAGCAGAAAATGCTTGTACAAAATTTATTTGTTTATAACTAATTTTGGTTTTTAATAATATAACATTTTCAAATTTTTCGTTTAAGTAACTGGTTTTGTAGAATAATATATTAGGAGTTTCTTTGCTAACTTTCAAAACTTTTATGTCATTTATTTTTACATTTTTCATATTTAGCGGTCCAACATCTTTCCATCATGAAATGGCAAACCTTACTGAAGAGAAATGTCAAAAGAGCGGCAAAAAGTATGGCGTCGTTTGCTGTCGCTAGTGATCTACTTTTGTAGCGTTCCTGTTGAAAAACGCTTTATTTATTATAGCCGTCAGAAACATCAGCACAAATTATATATACCCTCCCAACAAATGTTTCAAGTTATTAAACATCAATCAATCTAACTCTATTGATTCATTGGAACATCGCCGCAATGTGGTTTGTGTTTCACTGTTCTAACGATACTCTAATGGAATTATGGAACTTGTTCTAGAAACCCGTAGTTTTTTGTGTAATACACGTTCTTCGGTCAGAGCTCATCCATTCATGGAAAATTAGTTCTTTAGCTGTACTTTCCGTTGCGGAATAAACTTCCTGCAGAAGTTTTCCCTGTCACTTTTAATATAGAAAATTCAAATGTTCAGAAATCTAATCATGCATAGCATGAGTAGAGGTTAATCATCACCTGAGTGCTGGTCCATTTCATTCCCATCAACAAATATTTTTGCCATTTTTTAAACTCCAATTTAAAACTTTTTAACATTTGCTTAATTTACAAGAAAACTTGAGAGAGACCATGTATCTGGTTTGAATCAAATTTTCAAAATTGAAATACAATCAAGTGTTACAACATTCCGACTTCCTCTCCTATCCTAATATAAATACTCGTATATGTATGTACCTATGTATGTATATCTATATATGTTGAATTTCACGTCAAGTGACCCAATTTTAAAAATCGATGTCTTTCGATTTGGATGAAATTTGCATTAAGGTTAGTACTATTGGATAGTAGAGACAAATTTTCGGTTCTATCATTCCAGAAGTGCCGGAGTTAGAGGGGGTCAAAGTTGGACATTTTGTCCATTTTTGGTCATACAGGGTTTTTTTAAATGAGTTTAACTTTTTACATATTGGTCCTAGCAAAAATTGTCCAAAGGACAATTTCAATTATTTCAAAAATATTTTTTTTAATTTTTAAAAATTTGTTTTAATGTTTAGAAAGTTCCTAATGAGTGATATATGTATGTGTTTGCTTTGTGATATAGTTTAGTCGTGTATGATAATATCAAAAGATTCCATTAGTTGTTAAAACGCTGATGCCAAAGTGAATCTACAAGTGATCTACAATTTAAGTTTAAACGCATCCAATTTACAGTTCGCCTTGTATTCGCAATGACGATAAATACATCTCAAGGACAATCTTTAAAAGTGTGTGGGTTAAATCTAGAATCCCAATGTTTTTCCCACGGTCGATTGTATGTTGCGTGCTCGAGAGTCGGTACACCGTCAGGACTATTTATTTTCTGGCCCAATATAAGAACAAAAAACATTGTTTATCATCAAGCTTTAAAATGAATTTTTTTTTTGTTTTTTAATTAATAATTGTTTCAATTGTTGTTGCATATATAATAATAATCGAATTTTGAAGAAACTTTTTAAGCAATAAATTGATACAAATTTTTGCTATTTTTTATTTTACTGAAATTTTTGTGTCTTAGTTTTCTTACTCTTTTCTTTTCTTACTCTTTTGCAGCCCTTAAATGAGGATAAATATTTATGCTTCAGCTGCAATAATTGGCTCATCAATTGGCATTCGTTGCAAGCTTTAAACAGCAATGATGCCGAAAGTCCTTCGGGTACCTTTCGGGCCCATTTAAATAGCGGCAATGTAATGCAAGATGAAAAAAGTTCTGGCTCCAAAAAAGAAGTGGCCGTTTGCCGACCCATTGCTCAAGTCAAACCCAGACAACTGGCCGAACTCGAGTCACATCTGAAAGAGGCACAACACACTACATCACAAGAACAAATTGAACAATCCAATGCAGAGGCTGCACAAGAAATAAATGAAAACAATAAACCTGTGAGTAAAATCAATTTTAACAAGCGTAATTTCCGTTTGCAATTGGCCAAACGTGGAGGAGTCAGAGTGCAGCAGAAATCAATGCAACAATGTGAATGTGGCAAATACTTGGTGGTGCGTAGTCCCAAAACCAACGTAAAAGCGCTTACACAAACAGCATTGAAATGTCGGAATTGTCGAGAGTTTTCTCGCTTGAAGGCATGTTATCTGCATAGTATTGTGCAAGTGGAACAAGAGTTGACACAGCGAGAATCACCATTATTTATTGCACGTAATCCACAAAATCTAGTCACTAAAATTATAACTGAAACAACACCAATAGCCACAGAAAACAAATGCCAAAGCATACACCAACATCATATACAACAGCAACAACAACAAGTGCAACCACCACCTCAACAAACACGTCGTCATTATTTGCCAAAACCCTCAGTCGATGGCAAAGTTGTCTCCATGCTAAGGCGCTTGGGCACCACACTGTCTAGAGAACCACAAGAAAACGGAAGCGAAACCAACACCAGCACAACCGGCACTTTACCGCAAATTATGAGTCCCATTAAACCAAAATCAAAGTGGTTGCGTCCCCTGGAAGATGATGAGGTTTTAGTCAATTTTGATACCAGCATATCAGAAGTTCTACCCTCTTTAGCAGATCAATTTACACACGTCAACTCGTTTGCAGCCAGAAAGCGTCTTACATTTCAGGTTTCCGAAACGGCGGAAGTAATCGATTTGTGTAACGAAGAAGATGAGCACGAAAGCGAAGCATTGGAACACTATAAAGAACTTGTTGAAATTGAAACACAACCAGAAGACATTACTTCCACATACAATTTACCCAAAGGTTTAACAATTACTTTGGTCTAAAATGCTAAAAACACAACTAAATAAAGCAAATATAATATTAATTGTATTCTCAAAGCATTATTTAGTGCTTCAGCAAAAAACATACGAGATTAAGAATCATTTCAAGCTACCAAAAATAAAAACAACTAACAAATGAATTTTAGTCAAATTTCTAGCCTCAAACTAAAAAGATTTAAAAGAAAAATCTATTTTATCTATCAATCTAACCATAAAAACGTATCTTATAATTAATTGTACATTTTCGACCGCCACTTTTATTTATGTATTAAATTTAGTCTTCATACAAACACTCACAAATACACTTACATACACAAATAAACAGATGGATATTTGTATTAATTCCAAAAAAAACAACCTTTTAAAACCCAAAATACCTATAATACACAATCGTTATTCAGTTTTAATCAAACACAAATTATGTTCAAATTTAAAAGAATCTAGTAAATTTTTATTTTATTTTTTTTTCTGTAATCTACATATGTTATTATAATTTGTATGTAAAATAATTTATTTTTATTTTTATATTTAATTGTAATTTGTAATTTATTGTATATTTTATTTAGACCAATTACATATTTTAAAAAATAATGATTCGTTTTATTAAGTTGTACATAATTTACATTTAAAATACATAATTGTTTATTTATTTAACATGAAGTACCAAACAACAAATTTTAAATAAAAACAACGTTTTTTAAATTGATTTATCAAAGACACAAACAAAAACAAGCTAAAGTGCTATATTCGGCTGTGCCGAATCTTTAATACCCTCCACCCAAACTATGTACACTGGTTATAGGACTAGTATATCCTTATTCTGTGCTACCTATTCAGTATTAGTGCAAATTTTATTATTATTTTATATATTGTGTGAAAGACAATTTTACGACCAACATAATTTATTTTAAATGTTTTGAAATTTTATCTAATTTTGACCATTTGTAATTGATTTAATTGCCGATTCTTATTGTAATTTACAGAGTTTGTCTGATTTTCATAATAATCTTGAGTGTAACAACATTTTTCCATATTCACAACAAGTGAAGAAACAGATTATAAAAATGGATAAGATATAAGGCAAGTTTTTTTTTGTTTGAATTTGGTCTCAATAATGTTATTTACAAAAGATTTATGGGTGGAATAGTAGAAGTGGACAAGTTATAGACTGATAGCATCTAAATCCAGTATCCACTAATGCGATTTCTATGTAAATATTTAAGGCTTATTTTGGTTAAACTTCATCTCAATAACGTTATTTACAAGAACTCTATGGTTGTTTAGTATAATCGGAAGTAGACTTAATTCGGGAGCTATTGCTAATTATTGACAGACAGCTATAAAATCCAGTAGCACAATTGCCGTATAACCGATATTATTATGATTTCTGGATTAAAATTACTGATCTATATAAAAGTTGTTTCGATATCGATATTTATTAGACATTTTTGTGAGTTTATTTGTTTTTCGGAAAGGGTTCTTATATGGCAACTATGACAAATTATGGGCCGATCTTCTTAAATTTTGGAACAGTGATTTTTATGCATATGAGGATATATCACGTCGAATTTCGGCATAATAACGGTATATTATATTATTTGAAATATATTAGTATTTACGTAGATTTCAGAGTTGGACCTTATATGGGGTATATAGTCAAATATGACCAATATTCTCAAAAGCCAGCAGCTTGATTTTGGCATATATGTAAATGGTCCGTGTAAATTTATGAGTATTAAAGTGAGTTTCGAAAAAGGGCTTTATATGGGGTTAAAAAATGGACCGAAATTCACAAAATTTTGTGAGATAACTTTTGTATATATGTAAATGATATGTGCAAAGTGTTAAGTCGGTAGCGATATTTATACAATATATATAAAGATATGGGAGCTATGACCAATTATGGGCCAACCACCATAAAATTTAGTACAACAAATTATTTACCTATAAGGATTACTTATGACAAATTTTAGTCGTTTAACATTATATATATATCAGTTGTATACGTATTTAATTGAATTTTGGATGGGGTCTATTGTCAAACATGGACCGAACTAAAAAAAAATTCGTTTTGCAATGTCTTTTTGCATGAAACTCATTCCTGCTGAATTTTGTATTGATATTCCAAAATTTTATAGGCATTTATGTACAATTGAGCAATATTTCGGGAAGGTTTTTGTATGGGGGTTATTTTCCTCACACTTTCTTCTTTTATTATAAAAACAAGGTATACGAAATTTCAAGGGAATATCTGCAATATATTTAAAAATATAGCAAGAAAAATTTTTAAAAATATAAATTTTTTATGGAGGTTGTCTTACATTTTGATCCCTAACTCTTGTTCTGCTATACTGATTTTGCTGATTTTCAATACCAAACTGCTTAGAAGAACTATAAGCGGTTTTTTATAAACTTTGTTGATTTCCGTTGTGTCCTTTGGACGTGAGAGTGTTTTACACAGACAGGCAGACAAACTTAAAATTTCGTAAAGACCAAGAATACATATATACTTAGTGGGATCTCAGATGATTATTTCTCAGCGTTACACACGGAATGACAAACTTATATATACCCTCATTCACCACTTATGGTAATAAGTATAATAATAAATCTAATAAAACAGCAAGAACATTATTTAAAAAAACGAAAAATTCACTGAAAACTAAACTCTCAAGCAAAATAAATGTCATGATTGAAATTAAACCAAACACAATATGTTATTTTATTTCAAAACTTTTTCAAAACATGAAATACGTTACATATCTTTTCTAGGTGCTAGGCAACTCTAAATAATTCAGTTGTAAGGAAACTCCGCACTATACAGTTGTCTAAAATGACAAATTTTATTTGAAAATTAAATAATTTGTTTAAATTTAAAACGATAAATTTTGAAATCTACAACTAATTTTTGTGTTCGTTTCATCACAGAGCAAACAATATAACTCATATATAACAACATACATACTGGTATGTTTTTAAATTTATGAAAATCTATTAAATTTATTTTAAATTAAAGAATCGAATCGAATCTTAGCCAAATTTCACAATAATACAAACGTAAACGCGGACGAGTTGCTACGATTGTAAAGAAGGTATGTAGAAGCAAAACATTTTCAAATTAAATTTTATACCTTCATAATTTAATTATTCCTTTAAAAAAATACGAGAAAATGTTAAGTAAGGATGCTTTAGTGAATTATTTTTAAATGGTTTGTAAAACACACACACAAATACATACTTTTGAAATGAAAGTCTTATTGACAAGAGGAACTCTTCCAGATCATATGTTATGTATAGGTATTGTGGTTTTATTTCCCATCAATTCTGTCCATAATGTTTTGTGAAATTTGTTGCAAGCAAAATTTAACTTTTTTACGCCGCCAACTTAATCACAACCAACAAAAATTTAACTTTTCAAAAATCGAATAACATTTACAAGATGCACATTACAAACATGGAAAAAAATGACTACGGTCACCACTACCTACCGTTACTCCTAAAATGCCGTTACTGAAATAACTGCAATTACAATTTTCGCTAAAGAAATAATCTAAAATACAGGCAAATAACGCCTGTAAAATCGAAAAATTCATTATATTGAGATTAATTTTTTAAATAAATTTTACAATCTTTAAAATTTGTAGTTTTTAGTAATTGTATTAAAAGAATTAATAAAGCCTTCATTCGGAGTGATTTCGGCTCTAAAAAATATAGCTTTAATTTGAAACGATCAGGGTTTATTTGCCTTTCCAAGAAGATTTGATTTTCTTTTCCAGATGCATTAGGGTTATGTAATAGTGTTATTCTATATTTCGATAACTCTCTTCCGTTTTATCTGGCAGCATTTTACATGCTTAACTGTATATTTTTGCATTTTTAAGGGCTCCAATAAATTAGCTCGAGAAGTTATCATTTCTCTCTTGACTATTTAAGAAATCTCACACCTAATCTCTTTCGAATGTATGTATGTATGTACATATACCTATATCCAACCATCACTGGAATTCTCTATTCTAAAGTTTTATTTTATTTTTATGGCTTTGGTTAAAAAACAATAATAAAGCTTCTGTTTCGTCAGGGTACTCGTATATTACATATTACATATGTAGGTATCTTTATAGGTGGACGATTTTTTGAGCCATTTCTTTTCATTCTTGATAACTTGATATAATTGATATCAATAGTTATGTCGCACAGCGGAGGCTTTAAAATTATGTGGTAATAAATCTGTAGTTTCTAAATGGTCAGAGTGATTTTAATAAAACTTATCGTGGATATAGAAGAGGTTCAGTTGAGTCGGATGATATTCTAAAGCCCCAAAAGGGTTTTTATACCGGGTATATGCGAAATTTAAAATGAACGAGTTTTCTGAACCGATACAAGACTGTACTATGTATAGAGTCTAATAGTTAAAGTCTAAAATTAAATTAATATTATATTTATACATATATGTACATTGTATACTATATTTATATTATTATATAAATACATAATAACATTTCATTTGATTGCACACGGCTTCTACAAATTGTGTTAGTTTTTTTTTTAGTCTTTATTTAGTCCTTAAAATGCCAAATAAAGTTGGAATTTCTAACTTATTTCTTATTTTAGTTTTTTTATATTTATTTACGAAAATATTCGTTCTACGTTGGCATACATATTTTTTTTAAACACGGAAAAATTTCAGACCCATTACAACTTCTAAGTTTAAATATGTCCTCTCAAAACTTTTCAATATTTTGCGCCTGAAATAAATTCAGTTCCTCAAAACCAAAATAAATAATTTAAATATAATAAAATCAATGGAATAAATAATTATAAATTATGTTTCTGCAAAAAAAATTCTTTCCGCAATCGCGTAAAGGAATAAATAATTCGACCCATTATTGATACCAAGTACATTTAGTACCAAAGCTCATAAATGGGAAATAGACTCTTTGTTGCCTTTTATTATATTTAGAGGTGTCAAATCCTCAATACATTTAAGGAAATTGTTATTAAAATCAAACTTTTTTAGAAGGTCATTGCAAAGCTCAATATAAAAATTAATGCAATGAGTTCTGGCATCCCTTTCATCAGAGTCAGATATTTTATGTGAACTTATAGCTAAAGAAAATTCAGCTCCTAAATAACAATAGTTATGAAGGTATGATTAATGTTGACGAATTTATTCGACAATCAGTACTTCCTCCTATAAATCAAGCTAGTACCGGTATTTTTTCATTTTACAACAATGGAGGAATTACATTTAGAAATGTTGATGAATTAGAGGTATTTGATACTATGACAAATATTAAAAGTAATTCGAGCGGGCTTGATATTATAATTTCAGCTCAATTCGTTTTTTAATTAAACACCATTATTCCTGCTAGTTTTCATAAATCTTGAAAAATTGGTAGAGTTATGCCGATATCGAAGATAAAATCGCCGCGTTCATCTTCAGACTGGCCATGAAGATTAAAATTTTTTGTTTTGTAGACAAGACCAATTTTTCGTTCTTTTGTTTGTTTTTTTCAATTGCCATTTTACTACACTGTATTTTTATAAACTAGGTTTGACATTTCTAACTTATGTATCCTATCTTTAACACTATAGACCCAACTATTATATGCATGTGCTAGCAAACGTGCGAACACTATAAAAGTGAAAGGCCAATGGAAGCGGCATGCGGCCGCATCTTGAGGAACTTCTTTCCATTTTTTTACTAAAACTTCTTTGAGCTCTTTTAAGGAGTTATAAGTCATTCCATTTTTATTTATTTCTGCACTTAAAATTCCCCAGAGGTTTTGAACTGGATTTAGATCAGGGCTAAAAGGTGGCCAGTCCAAAACAGCTTTATCCTTTTCTTCAAAAAATGCTTTGTTCTTTTGGCTTTATGTATAGGGCGTTGTCCTGCTGAAAAGTAAAATTATTTTCATAATTTTCCTCAGCAAATTCAATAAAAACACAGTCCAGTAATTCTACGTAGTTCATTCATTTTATGAGAAATAAAACAAATTGGAGAACGTGCTTTATACCTAAAAGCAACCCAAGTCATCAAAGACCCTCCTTGAAAATTGCATGCTATTCGGGTTTGTGTTTCGCCGGCTTTTTCGCTCCAATAATATTGGAATCCATCAGGTACATCAAGGTTGAATTTTTTTCATCGCTGAATAAAACATTACGCCACTCCTCTTCCCAAAATTTATACTTTTCAGCGAACGATAATCTGGCTGCTTTGTGTCTAGGAGTCAATCGTGGTTTGGCAATAATTTTTTGTTTTGTCACATCTAGAAATTCATTTAGAATTTGGTTAATCCCTCTTTTGGTCACATTTAGTCCCAGCTCCGACTATATTTGGCTACAACTGAAATTATTTGTGATAGCTAGGCGCTTGATTGATCGTCTATTGCGATCAGTAACTGTTGGTTTTCTACCAGATCTTTTTTTGGTGCCGTATGATTTTGGATCCGCCAAGTAATTTTGTATGGTCGTCTTAGATCTCTTAACACGGTTTGCTATGGACGTTATTGAGTGCCCATTTTCCCTCAACAACTCAATTTACGTACGTTCCACACAGTGGCCGTGTAGTATATTTAATGTTCATAAAACAAAGAGGTTGCGGAGCTTCATGAAATTTTGCACACATTTATTTTCAATTTTTTAAGAATTTTATTTTTTTTAAATACGCCCATTTTTACGCCCACCTCCCATACAAAAGATATATCAAAAATGTCATATCTTCTGTAAATTTGTAACTAGAATGTTTATTTTTCGCAAAAATGCATATAACATATATTAAATGCTGTTTTGAAAATATGAAGAAAATCCGCCCACAGTAACACCCACCCCCCATACAACTCCAATACAAAAATTTTGTACATTCGGTGTATAGTTTATAAGTAACAAGCTTTTGAATATTACATAGAAAACTATCGAATTTGAGACTTTTTCACATACTTCAACTTTGCGCTGCTCGGGACAGAAAACCAATGGAGATATTTGCATGAAATTTTTAAGGATCTGTGCAAAAATCATCAAAATCGGAGAGCAGGTCCAAATTGATTTATTGCCGCAGTGGACACAGTGTGCGTTCTATCAACGAAAGATGGTTTCCGCGTGAAATTTTTGTCTAAAATTCAATAATTTTCACACAAAAAAACATTATTTTATTTGCTTATAATAATATCGTTTTGCACTTACACCAAATAATAATATTATTGTTTGCATCAAAAAATTTTACTTGCACCATATAATTATTGCATATAAAAAAAACAATATAAAAACAGAATGCAAAAAAGAACGGTAAATATATGGTCAGCGTTGGTTATTTTTTTCTTCAATGTGGAGATGTGAACTTTTTTTCATATTGGTAACTTTATGGGCACTGCTACACGGTCAATAAATATCGTGATATTTGGATCGCGATCCATTTAGAGTATTGATGGATCACGAGCGTATGCTACATGTTCAATATTTATCGCGTCAGTATTTATGTTATTTTTGTGCTGTGCACATAAATTTACCCTAATTATTAAAGAATTTTAATTTATTTTCATTTTTGTTTTATTTATTTACATTTTAAATAAAAACGATTATTATTGTTAAAAATTTGAGAGTTTATTCGGTTTTTAAGTCATAGTTATAAAACATCTACCATGTGTGCTCGCCACTGTATAAAAAACACATGTGTCATCTTGAAATTAAAAATTGTATGTATTCATTTTTTTCTATAGGAATGTTTGTAAACAATAGTCAGTTGTTTTTGACATTACAAACATGAAAGCAAAAACAAAAATACCATGTTGTTTCTGTTGCTTTTGTATTGTTGTAATCTCGATGTCAGCTTGTAGTGATTTCATCATGTACAAGATGATGCATAAACAAAAACATCGCCGTGAACAAAACAAACTCAACGAAACTTTATCAAACCGTAACAGCTGTTTTATCACAACAAACTTTTTTTCTAGAGTGGTGAAAATTGTTTGTTGTTGTTCATGCATCATCTTGTAGATTTGTTATTGTAAATGCGGTTTGATAAGTCACATAGAACAAATCATGTGCTTTTTTAAAACAATAATAATTTTAATGCAAATCAATTAATAAATAATAATGCAAATAAATTAATAAATAATGATGCAAATAAAAAATTAAAATACATCTAATAAAATAATAAAATTTAATAATGAAGTTTGTGCATTAGAAGAATTGTGTGCATTATAATTTATTAGCAATAAGTATATGAAAAATTCCAGTGCAATAATCTATAAATCCTGAACAGGATCTTCTGCATCATATTGGAATGCGAAAACTATTAGCTTGTAAATGCAGCAATCGGGTGACGTACCTAACAAACTTAAATATTTTAAGTACAGAAATGACTAAAGTGCTGTTTTTTAACATTTTACCTAAAGCATGAAAGTTTGATAGGTCATACCCCCTATGTTCCATTTTTTTTATGGAAAAATCTATACGGAATTTGATTTCTACACTTATTAGCTATTAATTCCTGTTTTCCGATATGATGCACAAGCTCCCGTTTGGAATTTTTAGAGAAATTTCTAATGTGCTGTTTTTTTACATTTTACCTAAAGCATGAAAGTTTGATAGGTCATACCCCCTATCTTCCATTTTTTTGTGGAAAAATCTATACGTAATATGATTTCTATACTTATTAGCTACTAACTCCTGTTTTCAGATATGATGCACAAGCTCCCGTTTAGAAATAGGGACATTTATAATACAATTATTGCTTATTCTATTAATCGACAAAATTCTAATAAATACTCCACAAAATTCTAATAATCCACAAAATTCACAAATTCATTTTATTTTGATTAAATGTGTTTTAGTTATTATTGATTTCTAAAAACATTTCATCATTTACTTATTTGTATCGACATTAGCAATTATTGTTTAAAAAACACATAAGTTTGTTCAATGATTTTAGGTTATGTTTGGGTTTGTTAGTTTACAAATTAGAAACGAATGGAATGAACTTTTTAAAAAACCGCATTTACACTAACAAATCTATACAATGATACATAAACAACAGCAAACTATTTTCACCACTCAAGAAAAAAATGTTTCTTTTGATAAATCAGCTGTTACGGTTTGTTATAAATTTTCGTTGAGTTTGATTAGTACACGCATGGTGAAATTAAATACTAGGTGATAGCGTAGCGCCAGCTGATTATTCATGGTGAATTTGAAAATGCCAAAAAGTTATATAAAAAAAAACTTTTTGACAGTGACGAAAGTTTTTCATATAGAAAAATGCCTGTTGTTCTTGCCAAGGCATATTGAATACAAGGTAGTGTTGAAGACACAGCTGATTTTTTTTTTTGGTAGTTTTCTTATGTCAAACGTCGTTTATGTTTACAAGTTTCTAATTGTCAAAATTTTTTTATTTATTGTGTTTGTTGTAATCTTAACACTACCTTGTTATCAATATGCCTTGGTTCTTGCCTTGTTGTAATTGACGCAGCTGAAGAAAACAAACTTTTTAGCAACATTTTTTTTGATTTTTGGCAAACTTTTTGCAGAGTTGCATAAAAAGTAGTATTTCACGAGCACGTGCGTTTTTAATGTAAACAATTAATATGAACAAAATTTAGCTAAATTAATGTAACTACCAACAGGACATTTTTAAAGGAAAATAAAATTAAAAAACGTGAATCAACAGTACTATGGCCCAGTTATCAGATTTCCGGGTTGTCACATGCGACATTTTAACTATTTGCTTAAAATCGCGCACTAATTCCAACCACATTTATTTTGATATTTTTAATAATAAAACCAAAAGTATTCCGTGTGCGCATATCTCGTTAATTGCAACCGATAGGACATAAAAATACGAATCGATGGTGATATAGTTTATAGTTCAATAGACTGTAGTTTAGAAGTTATTACGCAACAAACTTTAGAAAATGATAAAAAAAACACCTAGTACAGTTTTCCATTAATAACTCCGAAACGATGCCTTGTGCGCATATCTCGTTAGTTGCAATCGATAGACCGAAGAAATACCAATCGATAGTGGTACGGTCCATATCTCAAAAGACTGGATCTTAAAAGTTATTACGCAACAAACTTTTAAAAATTAAAAAAATCGCCAGAAATATGTGAGTTAGTTTTTCTTGAATAACTAAGAAACGATTTGGCGTGCGCATATCTCGTTAATTGCAATCGATGGGCCTAAGAAATACTTATCGACAGTGGTATAGTTCACTTTTTCGGAGACTATATTTTAGAAGTTATTGCGCAACAAACTTTCAAATATTAAAAAAAATCGCTAAAAATGTGCGAGGTAGTTTTCCATTAATAACTCAGAAACGATGCCTTGTGCGCATATCTCGTTAATTGCAATCGATAGACCGAAGAAATACTAATCGATGGTGGTACAGTCCATATCTCAAAAGACTGGATCTTAAAAGTTATTACGCAACAAACTTTTAAAAATTAAAAAAATCGCCAGAAATATGTGAGTTAGTTTTTCTTGAATAACTAAGAAACGATTTGGCGTGCGCATATCTCGTTAATTGCAATCGATGGACCGAAGAAATACTAATCGATGGTGGTACAGTCCATATCTCAAAAGAATGTATTTTAGAAGTTATTACGCATCAAAATTTCAAATATTAAAAAAAAATCGCTAAAAATGTGCGATGTAGTTTTCCATTTATAACTCAGAAACGATGCCTTGTGCGCATATCTCGTTAATTGCAATCGATAGACCGAAGAAATACTAATCGATGGTGGTACAGTCCATATCTCAAAAGACTGGATCTTAAAAGTTATTACGCAACAAACTTTTAAAAATTAAAAAAATCGCCAGAAATATGTGAGTTAGTTTTTCTTGAATAACTAAGAAACGATTTGGCGTGCGCATATCTCGTTAATTGCAATCGATGGGCCTAAGAAATACTAATCGACAGTGGTATAGTTCACTTTTTCGGAGACTATATTTTAGAAGTTATTGCGCAACAAACTTTCAAATATTAAAAAAAATCGCTAAAAATGTGCGAGGTAGTTTTCCATCAATAACTCAGAAACGATGCCTTGTGCGCATATCTCGTTAATTGCAATCGATAGACCGAAGAAATACTATTCGATGGTGGTACAGTCCATATCTCAAAAGACTGGATCTTAAAAGTTATTACGCAACAAACTTTCAAAAATTTTTCAAATCGCCAAAAATGTGTGAGTTAATTTTAAATTAATAACTCAGAAACCATGCCTTGTGCGCATATCTCGTTAATTGCAATCGATGGACCGAAGAAATACTAATCGATGGTGGTACAGTCCATATCTCAAAAGAATGTATTTTAGAAGTTATTACGCATCAAAATTTCAAATATTAAAAAAAAATCGCTAAAAATGTGCGATGTAGTTTTCCATTTATAACTCAGAAACGATGCCTTGTGCGCATATCTCGTTAATTGCAATCGATAGACCGAAGAAATACTAATCGATGGTGGTACAGTCCATATCTCAAAAGACTGTATCTTAAAAGTTATTACGCAACAAACTTTCAAAAATTAAAAAAATCGCCAGAAATATGTGAGTTAATTTTCCATTAATAACTCAGAAACGATGCCTTGTGCGCATATCTCGTTAATTGCAATCGATGGACCGAAGAAATACTAATCGATGGTGGTACAGTCCATATCTCAAAAGAATGTATTTTAGAAGTTATTGCGCAACAAACTTTCAAATATTAAAAAAAATCGCTAAAAATGTGCGAGGTAGTTTTCCATCAATAACTCAGAAACGATGCCTTGTGCGCATATCTCGTTAATTGCAATCGATAGACCGAAGAAATACTAATCGATGGTGGTACAGTCCATATCTCAAAAGACTGGATCTTAAAAGTTATTACGCAACAAACTTTCAAAAATTTTTCAAATCGCCAAAAATGTGTGAGTTAATTTTAAATTAATAACTCAGAAACCATGCCTTGTGCGCATATCTCGTTAATTGCAATCGATGGACCGAAGAAATACTAATCGATGGTGGTACAGTCCATATCTCAAAAGAATGTATTTTAGAAGTTATTACGCATCAAAATTTCAAATATTAAAAAAAAATCGCTAAAAATGTGCGATGTAGTTTTCCATTTATAACTCAGAAACGATGCCTTGTGCGCATATCTCGTTAATTGCAATCGATAGACCGAAGAAATACTAATCGATGGTGGTACAGTCCATATCTCAAAAGACTGGATCTTAAAAGTTATTACGCAACAAACTTTCTAAAATTTTCAAAAAATGGCCAAAGTTTTTTGATGAATTTGCATGTGCGCACATGGTTTAACTCACTGGCAAACTTTATAAAAAAATGTAAACAAATAATGAACATAATATACCATTATTCATTTGATCACCAGCAGGTCATTTTAAAAGATATTTTAAATTTGAAAACACGATTTTGTTATGGAATGACCCCAGAACCAGATTTCCGGGTTGTCACTTGCGACATTTTAATTACTTACTTAATATGGCGCACTAATTCTAATGACATATATTTTCATATTTTTAATAATAAAACCAAAAGTATTCCGTGTGCGCATATCTCGTTAATTGCAACCGATAGGACATAAAAATACGAATCGATGGTGATATAGTTTATAGTTCAAAAGACTGTAGTTTAGAAGTTATTACGCAACAAACTTTAGAAAATGATAAAAAAACACCTAGTACAGTTTTCCATTAATAACTCCGAAACGATGCCTTGTGCGCATATCTCGTTAGTTGCAATCGATAGACCGAAGAAATACCAATCGATAGTGGTACGGTCCATATCTCAAAAGACTGGATCTTAAAAGTTATTACGCAACAAACTTTTAAAAATTAAAAAAATCGCCAGAAATATGTGAGTTAGTTTTTCTTGAATAACTAAGAAACGATTTGGCGTGCGCATATCTCGTTAATTGCAATCGATGGGCCTAAGAAATACTAATCGACAGTGGTATAGTTCACTTTTTCGGAGACTATATTTTAGAAGTTATTGCGCAACAAACTTTCAAATATTAAAAAAAATCGCTAAAAATGTGCGAGGTAGTTTTCCATTAATAACTCAGAAACGATGCCTTGTGCGCATATCTCGTTAATTGCAATCGATAGACCGAAGAAATACTAATCGATGGTGGTACAGTCCATATCTCAAAAGACTGGATCTTAAAAGTTATTACGCAACAAACTTTTAAAAATTAAAAAAATCGCCAGAAATATGTGAGTTAGTTTTTCTTGAATAACTAAGAAACGATTTGGCGTGCGCATATCTCGTTAATTGCAATCGATGGGCCTAAGAAATACTAATCGACAGTGGTATAGTTCACTTTTTCGGAGACTATATTTTAGAAGTTATTGCGCAACAAACTTTCAAATATTAAAAAAAATCGCTAAAAATGTGCGAGGTAGTTTTCCATCAATAACTCAGAAACGATGCCTTGTGCGCATATCTCGTTAATTGCAATCGATAGACCGAAGAAATACTAATCGATGGTGGTACAGTCCGTATCTCAAAAGACTGGATCTTAAAAGTTATTACGCAACAAACTTTCAAAAATTTTTCAAATCGCCAAAAATGTGTGAGTTAATTTTAAATTAATAACTCAGAAACCATGCCTTGTGCGCATATCTCGTTAATTGCAATCGATGGACCGAAGAAATACTAATCGATGGTGGTACAGTCCATATCTCAAAAGAATGTATTTTAGAAGTTATTACGCATCAAAATTTCAAATATTAAAAAAAAATCGCTAAAAATGTGCGATGTAGTTTTCCATTTATAACTCAGAAACGATGCCTTGTGCGCATATCTCGTTAATTGCAATCGATAGACCGAAGAAATACTAATCGATGGTGGTACAGTCCATATCTCAAAAGACTGGATCTTAAAAGTTATTACGCAACAAACTTTTAAAAATTAAAAAAATCGCCAGAAATATGTGAGTTAGTTTTTCTTGAATAACTAAGAAACGATTTGGCGTGCGCATATCTCGTTAATTGCAATCGATGGGCCTAAGAAATACTAATCGACAGTGGTATAGTTCACTTTTTCGGAGACTATATTTTAGAAGTTATTGCGCAACAAACTTTCAAATATTAAAAAAAATCGCTAAAAATGTGCGAGGTAGTTTTCCATCAATAACTCAGAAACGATGCCTTGTGCGCATATCTCGTTAATTGCAATCGATAGACCGAAGAAATACTAATCGATGGTGGTACAGTCCATATCTCAAAAGACTGGATCTTAAAAGTTATTACGCAACAAACTTTCAAAAATTTTTCAAATCGCCAAAAATGTGTGAGTTAATTTTAAATTAATAACTCAGAAACCATGCCTTGTGCGCATATCTCGTTAATTGCAATCGATGGACCGAAGAAATACTAATCGATGGTGGTACAGTCCATATCTCAAAAGACTGGATCTTAAAAGTTATTACGCAACAAACTTTCTAAAATTTTCAAAAAATGGCCAAAGTTTTTTGATGAATTTGCATGTGCGCACATGGTTTAACTCACTGGCAAACTTTATAAAAAAATGTAAACAAATAATGAACATAATATACCATTATTCATTTGATCACCAGCAGGTCATTTTAAAAGATATTTTAAATTTGAAAACACGATTTTGTTATGGAATGACCCCAGAATCAGATTTCCGGGTTGTCACTTGCGACATTTTAATTACTTACTTAATATGGCGCACTAATTCTAATGACATATATTTTCATATTTTTAATAATAAAACCAAAAGTATTCCGTGTGCGCATATCTCGTTAATTGCAACCGATAGGACATAAAAATACGAATCGATGGTGATATAGTTTATAGTTCAATAGACTGTAGTTTAGAAGTTATTACGCAACAAACTTTAGAAAATGATAAAAAAAACACCTAGTACAGTTTTCAATTAATAACTCCGAAACGATGCCTTGTGCGCATATCTCGTTAGTTGCAATCGATAGACCGAAGAAATACCAATCGATAGTGGTACGGTCCATATCTCAAAAGACTGGATCTTAAAAGTTATTACGGTGTCAAGGCAGAGGCTTAAAAAATAAATCAAAAAAGTCAAACGACCAAATGGTTCAATTAGCTAAAAAACATTGCTCCTAAACCTAAAACTGAATAAACATAAATTTATTCAAAACTTTTTTTTACAAAAAATGGACTTTGTAAAATAGTAAAATAGCGCGTTTAACAATCAAATATGTTTTAGTTGATCAACTTATTTGAAAATGGTAGTAAGTATGTATCATACATACTTTATTTAGACAAATTTAAATTGTTTTTTATAAATTAAAAAAAATCTGAATAAAAACAATTTTTTTCAAATCATCCATATAGTTAGTATTCTTCTATTCTCCCAATCCGCGTACCTTAAGACGTAATCAAATACCCTATGTTTTAAAGAATGGCGCAGGCATTGTAGCGAGAGTTGGTAATAGTCATAATAATGCTGACAAATCCTCTGATTCAGGTGTTAAAATAATACCCAGACGTTATCGCAAGGTGGAGTTAAAATATACCAAATTTAAAACTATTTCATTCCTATTGGCCAAATTTCAGAATAATCCTTAAAACACTATTGCGGATTTGTTTTAATAAAAAAATTATAAAATATAATAGTAGCATTTGATTGAACAAATGGGAGTGGCACCACCCATATAACCTAAAAATTTAAATCGCCATATTTTTGGCATTTTTTGACCTACGTCGATGATACTTGGTAAATATGGTATTGGAATAAGTACCAAGAGAAAAGACATGCGCACACGAAATACTTTTGGTTTTATTGTTAAAAATATGAAAATATATGTCATTAGAATTAGTGCGCCATATTAAGTAAGTAGTTAAAATGTCGCAAGTGACAACCCGGAAATCTGATTCTGGAGTCATGCCATAATAAAATCGTGTTTTCAAATTTAAAATATATTTTAAAATGACCTGCTGGTGATCAAATGAATAATGGTATATTATGTTCATAATTTGTTTACATTTTTTTTTATAAAGTTTGCCAGTGAGTTAAACCATGTGCGCACATGCAAATTCATCAAAAAACTTTGGCCATTTTTTGAAAATTTTAGAAAGTTTGTTGCGTAATAACTTTTAAAATACAGTCTCCCGAGAAATGAGCTATACCACTATCGATTGGTATTTCTTCGGTCCATCGATTGCAATTAACGAGATATGCGCACAAGGCATGGTTTCTGAGTTATTAATGGAAAATTAACTCACACATTTTTGGCGATTTGAAAAATTTTTGAAAGTTTGTTGCGTAATAACTTTTAAGATCCAGTCTTTTGAGATATGGACTGTACCACCATCGATTAGTATTTCTTCGGTCTATCGATTGCAATTAACGAGATATGCGCACAAGGCATCGTTTCTGAGTTATTGATGGAAAACTACCTCGCACATTTTTAGCGATTTTTTTTAATATTTGAAAGTTTGTTGCGCAATAACTTCTAAAATATAGTCTCCGAAAAAGTGAACTATACCACTGTCGATAAGTATTTCTTAGGCCCATCGATTGCAATTAACGAGATATGCGCAGGCCAAATCGTTTCTTAGTTATTCAAGAAAAACTAACTCACATATTTCTGGCGATTTTTTTAATTTTTAAAAGTTTGTTGCGTAATAACTTTTAAGATCCAGTCTTTTGAGATATGGACTGTACCACCATCGATTAGTATTTCTTCGGTCTATCGATTGCAATTAACGAGATATGCGCACAAGGCATCGTTTCTGAGTTATTGATGGAAAACTACCTCGCACATTTTTAGCGATTTTTTTTAATATTTGAAAGTTTGTTGCGCAATAACTTCTAAAATATAGTCTCCGAAAAAGTGAACTATACCACTGTCGATAAGTATTTCTTAGGCCCATCGATTGCAATTAACGAGATATGCGCAGGCCAAATCGTTTCTTAGTTATTCAAGAAAAACTAACTCACATATTTCTGGCGATTTTTTTAATTTTTAAAAGTTTGTTGCGTAATAACTTTTAAGATCCAGTCTTTTGAGATATGGACCGTACCACTATCGATTGGTATTTCTTCGGTCTATCGATTGCAACTAACGAGATATGCGCACAAGGCATCGTTTCGGAGTTATTAATGGAAAACTGTACTAGGTGTTTTATCATTTTCTAAAGTTTGTTGCGTAATAACTTCTAAACTACAGTCTATTGAACTATAAACTATATCACCATCGATTCGTATTTTTATGTCCTATCGGTTGCAATTAACAAGATATGCGCACACGGAATACTTTTGGTTTTATTATTAAAAATATGAAAATATATGTCATTAGAATTAGTGCGCCATATTAAGTAAGTAATTAAAATGTCGCAAGTGACAACCCGGAAATCTGATTCTGGGGTCATTCCATAACAAAATCGTGTTTTCAAATTTAAAATATCTTTTAAAATGACCTGCTGGTGATCAAATGAATAATGGTATATTATGTTCATTATTTGTTTACATTTTTTTATAAAGTTTGCCAGTGAGTTAAACCATGTGCGCACATGCAAATTCATCAAAAAACTTTGGCCATTTTTTGAAAATTTTAGAAAGTTTGTTGCGTAATAACTTTTAAAATACAGTCTCCCGAGAAATGAGCTATACCACTATCGATTGGTATTTCTTCGGTCCATCGATTGCAATTAACGAGATATGCGCACAAGGCATGGTTTCTGAGTTATTAATGGAAAATTAACTCACACATTTTTGGCGATTTGAAAAATTTTTGAAAGTTTGTTGCGTAATAACTTTTAAGATCCAGTCTTTTGAGATATGGACTGTACCACCATCGATTAGTATTTCTTCGGTCTATCGATTGCAATTAACGAGATATGCGCACAAGGCATCGTTTCTGAGTTATTAATGGAAAACTACCTCGCACATTTTTAGCGATTTTTTTTAATATTTGAAAGTTTGTTGCGCAATAACTTCTAAAATATAGTCTCCGAAAAAGTGAACTATACCACTGTCGATAAGTATTTCTTAGGCCCATCGATTGCAATTAACGAGATATGCGGACGCCAAATCGTTTCTTAGTTATTCAAGAAAAACTAACTCACATATTTCTGGCGATTTTTTTAATTTTTAAAAGTTTGTTGCGTAATAACTTTTAAGATCCAGTCTTTTGAGATATGGACCGTACCACTATCGATTGGTATTTCTTCGGTCTATCGATTGCAACTAACGAGATATGCGCACAAGGCATCGTTTCGGAGTTATTAATTGAAAACTGTACTAGGTGTTTTTTTATCATTTTCTAAAGTTTGTTGCGTAATAACTTTTAAACTACAGTCTATTGAACTATAAACTATATCACCATCGATTCGTATTTTTATGTCCTATCGGTTGCAATTAACGAGATATGCGCACACGGAATACTTTTGGTTTTATTATTAAAAATATCAAAATAAATGTGGTTGGAATTAGTGCGAGATTTTAAGCAAATAGTTAAAATGTCGCATGTGACAACCCGGAAATCTGATAACTGGGCCATAGTACTATTGATTCGCGTTTTTTAATTTTAATTTCCTTTAAAAATATTTAGTTGGTGGTTGCACAAAATTTAGCTAAATTTTGTTCATTATTTGTTTACATTTTTTTATGAATTTCATGGAAAATGTAAAAAAAGTACCTTTTATGCAACTCTGCAAAACAAAAAAAATGTTGCTAAAAAGTTTGTTTTCTTCAGCTGCGTTTGTAATTGTTGTAGCAATGCGGTCACCTGGTATTTAATTTCACCATGAGTACACGGGCGTGTTGTTTTGTTCACGGCGATAATTACACGCGCAATGTAGTGCTGCCACAGCTGTACATTTTAGTACTTTTGCCGATAAATTTAAAAACAAAGGGAAAATTATGCGTTTCAGGTACGAAGTTTTCTTTTAATTATAATATAATAATATTTATAAAATAAAAATAATATAATATTAATTATAAAAAAAACATTTTTTTTTTAATATAATTGAGCAACTGTGGACAAAAAGTTTCAATGTACTTAACGAAACTTTTCGTTAAGTTTTTCAACTGTTATTTGCTTAAGCAAAAAGCGAAACTGATCGCATATTCCGTACGGAATCAGCTGTTTGTTGTTTGTTTGTATTTTTAACAAAATGGAACAAGAAGAAAATACATTTATTTTAAATTTAATAGAAAATGTGGAAAAAAAAATTGCCTTTACAATAAAAGAGGCCCTTTTTATTTTAACAAAAATGTCTTTCTGTCGTGGTTTATTTCTCTGCCAGAACAAGATCGTCTTCTTCTTTTACAGTGTACTTCACTTATTTCTTTTAATGTGCACAGGCCTTCAAGCGCTAACTTTAATATTTTTATATTATTTAAATTTTTAAGTTTTTTCTCTATTTTTGCAAACACAATATGAAAATTGACAAAACATATGTAAACGTTTATTATTATTTACAATGTAGTGCTGCCACAGCTGTACATTTTAGTACTTTTGCCGATAAATTAATAAAAAGGAAAAATTATGCGTTTCGGGTACGAAGTTTTTTTTAATTATAAAATAATATAATAATATTTATAAAATATAGTCATTTAATGGCTTTTTGTTAAAATAAAAACATTTTTTTAAACATAAATGAGCAACTGTGGACAAAAAGTTTCAAAGTCATTGTAGCCACCTGAAAGTTACCTCTGAATTGCTAATGCATTTGACAGCCTATTCGTTAACTTCTGCAATTTGCTTAAGCTTGCTTATGCATATTATAGTTGGGCCTTAACAACAAAATATGCAAGCACATGGCGTATAAAAAAATGTTTCTGTATGACACTAAATTTGAGGTTGATTTCACATGTTTATTTCATTAATCTTTACACAAATACTACTTTTTGTACAACTCTGTAAAAAGTTTAACAAAGCCGCCGCCTATTTTTTCTTCAACTGCGTAAAATTTCATTTATTCGTTGGGTTTCGTTAAGCGCATTTTGTATACATTCGTTCAGTCAGTTCAAGTCATTTCCCGAGTGAGGTTCGTGTGTTTGCGTGCTTAATTTTTTTTATTGTTATTGTATCGTATGTGTGTATTCTTTTATATTTTCGATTAGCCTTGTGCGTTACTACAATCAACAAAAGTAAAAAAAAATATTTTAACTTCAAATGAATTAACAAACTAACTATTTGCAAATAGTTTATCAAGGAATCTGATATACATACGTCAAAATATTCAAAGGGTCAAAAATACAAAAAACAAATATCTTTGACGGTTAAAATCACAAAACAACAATAATGACTACAAAGAATTTTAACCCCTTGTGAGTGTGTACGTGTGGTGGTGGTAGTTGAAGCAAAAAATTATTTATTGTGCTTTTGCTCTGATAAAGCAAGTGCAAGTGTAAAACCAAATTGCAAATGCAGTTAATAATAAAATTAAATAAATTACACTTTTAATACAAAT
Organism: Bellardia pandia; assembly: GCA_916048285.2. NCBI lineage: Eukaryota > Metazoa > Arthropoda > Insecta > Diptera > Calliphoridae > Bellardia > Bellardia pandia. The sequence goes on from OU696533.1 coordinate 71,754,464, forward strand.
AAATAAATAAAACACAAAAAAATTGAAATACATATACCTAGGTATAACTGTAATCACGTTGTGCTTTTTTGTTTGTGATTTTTAATTATATATTTTATAAATAGCAATACGTGAAACAAAAAATATTTAATAAAAAAACAATCGATTAACCTGCCAACAACAATTCCAATAACACATTTTAAGCTTGCTTTTGTTTTAACAATTTTAAAGAAACAATTATCAAAACGTTTTTTCTCTAACATTTAACATTTACATCTTATGTATGATGTGTTGGTTCGTTTATCAGATGAATAATTGTTGTTTTTATTGTGTGATGATGAAAACACAAGCATCAAAAACAACGAAAAAGGATAAATACCTTGTTTATTTGTCAGGGTTCGAAACTTTATAAATCATTGGTTTGCTTTTAAATCATTAATTTCTTTGCAAATTTTGGCATTCATTTGCACATTTAAGTAGTATCAGCGCTTTCAGTGATACAACTAGATAGGTATTTAAAATTTTTAACTTTGCGATTAAAGATCGGTAATAATTTATTTTATTTAAAATAAAGTTACGGTCACACATGACAAATATTTACTTAAAAAAGCCATAACATTCACATGAAGCCCATTTTCGTTCGTCAGGATAGGTACGTCCATGGTGAAATTAAATACTAGGTGACAGCATTGCTACAACAATTACAACAAGGCAAGAACAACAGGCATTTTTCTATATGAAAAACCTTCGTCACTGTCAAAAAGTTTTTTTTTTATAGGTATAACTTTTTGACATTTTCAATTTCACCATGAATAATCAGCTGGCGCTACGCTGCCACCTTGTATTTAAATTCACCTTGGGTACGTCGAAATGCAATATTGATACATTTGTGCTGTATTTCTGAAAATCCAGAAGCAAAACTTGTGGTTTCAGTATGATGCACAATATGAATTTATGCCACCGAAATATGTATTTATTGCTAACCAAATTTTTCGAAAATTTGCTGTTAAATTGGCAGAAATAGACCTCCATATTGCCAAATTTTAATAATAATGTTTAATCTTTCAAATACAATTTAATGATTTTCATATTAATATACCTATTGGTCTGAAAAAAGCTCAAAAGGCCTTTATTTAAAAATCCTTATGTGCAAGAATTTTACTAAATGTGATTTTTTATTGTTATTTTTTACCATCCCTTTTGCTCAAAATGAAGAAAGAAATGATTTTTTTTAATTCCTATAAGAATTAAAATAAAAAGATTACAGTAAATTTTATTAATTTTTTATGTATGTTGTTCGTATTTACAAAATCAAATAATAGGTATATGCATAAAACTAATTGTATGGTTGTTTCTCAATGCTAGTTTTTTTATAAACAATAAATATTTTCAATAAAATCAACTGAATAATCAGCAAATATAGTAAAATTACACAAAGGAAAAAAGTAGAACGTTATCAACAACAAATAAAGGAGAAAAAATAATAATTTACATAACAAATTACTACAAACTTTATGCAACAACAACAAAGAGTAAAAAGCAGGCAAACACAACTTAAAGCAACATATAAAAATTTATTATCGGTAAAACTACAACAGTAGCAACAACAATCTGTGGAAAAAATAAGGGTAAGTTAATATATAAAGAGTAAAGGTACGGTCACAATTGGCAAATATTTGCTGAAAAAGACGTAACCACTAAATAACATACATATTTGAACTCGTTTATTTATTCAAAAATACTTTTCTTATTTAGGCCAAAGCACAACAAATACCTATTTAGTTTTAATTTATTTGATGTTGTTTGATCTTGCAAAACTCTTGTAAGAGTAAACAACGTGAAACAAATTAGTGCTAAAAAGTGGTTACACTTTAAGTAAATATTTGCCAAATGTGACCGTACCTTAAGAAATAAACAACGAAATGAACGAATTAAAATGTAGGTACATGTGTACAAATCTACATATTTTATGCTTAAATAACAGTACAGGGTATCGCAATACCACTACTAAAAATTATAATTTTCGTTTTCGTCCATTTTCTTCCACATCATTCCTTATGTTATGTTTCCTATTCATGATAATATTTTTGGTTTCTTTCTTGAACTCAATTTCCATTGTAGCAGAGTGCAGTGTTGCCACGAAAAAAAATTTTTTGTAACCAACATTTATGAAAAAATAACCAAATTTAAAAAAAAATAACCAAATTTAAATGCGTGTACTATTTATTTATTTTTTGTAATTTTAACTATAATTTGTACTTTAAGGTAACAAAAAAAACATAAAACAACGTATTTTACAACACAACTCCTAATACTAAAAAATAATTTTTTTAAAAAACTAAGCGTCATATTTTGCAAAAAGTAATGCAAAGAAACATAAGCTAATTCTACAATTTGTAAAATTTAAAATTCCAATACTTTACATAGAGTTTTGCAAGTTTAATTATTAATTTTTAATGTCTTAAACAAAAATAAAAAGTATATAATAAAAACAAAAAATGTTTCATTGGCAATAATATAAGGAACTAGAAAGTTACTCTCTTAAATACTAAAAAACATGTAATTATATTACAATAAATATGGAGATCACTTTTACTTAAAATGTCACAGCTTGAGTTTTGAAATTTGTCTTTGGCAGACCAAACAAAATGGGCATTTTGTTGATTTTTGCACAATTCTTTTGCTTGCAATATATTACTAATTGTCTTAAAATCTAAATATTTTCAGTAAAAAAAATAACCAAAACAGAAAAAATCTACACATGTACACATTGAGAAAAAAAATAACCAATTTTGGTTAGAAATAACCAAAAACGGCAACGCTGGCAGAGTGGTGTTAGCAGTGTTACCAGGTTGACGTTTGATATGCATAGCAACATCCTCGTTGAACATTTCAATACATACATTTGTTTTTATTTTCGTTGTTAAACAATGTTGATGATGATGACGAAGACGATTATGTTGCCCATGCTGCAGTAAGCACCTGCAATTTTATCGATTATTCACAGTTATTTCCTTAACCGGTATTTTTGTTCTATCTCTTTGTTTACATTTGTTAACTCCCTTTCCTCTCAGGAGAATTATTTGTTATTTTTGTATTTGTGTGTGAGTTGTGTGCGTAGTTTTTTGTATTATATTTCTACTTATATTGTTTGTTTATTTTATTATTTGTTAACATTAACACTTTATGTTTTTGTTAATCAATATAATAAACTCTTCTCTATTTGATTTTTTTTAAATTATTTGTTTTTAATTTTCGCATATACATACAACATATAATAAATACTTAAACAATTTTGTCTGTTTTGTATGTAGCTGGTAGAAGAGATTCCATGTTTAAGCAATTGAATTTTAAAAATATTCAAATTTGTTTTTTAGGAAATAACTAGATTTCATTGAAACTTTTTCACTTGAAATGCTCATTGCGTTTCTTCGAAATTGCAAGTTCATGTGCTGAGGGTACTCAGTCGGTAATAACTGAGTTACAGAAAGGACTCTTCGGTAAACAATCTTAAAAGTGGCAAAATTAAGTTACTATAAACTTAATTTATTCGCTTTTTTATTTCTTAAGACCTAATTTTGTAAAAACACACCAGAGTTGGACTGTAGCATGGCAAAAGGCTTGAACCGCGCAATTGCAAAATAAGTTTTAAACAGGGAGGAGGTAGCGTAATGGTATGGACGTCTTTTTCAGCATATAGAGTTGTCCAATTCCACAAAGTTAATGGAATAATGCACCGTATCATCTTGAAAGAAAAATGATACCACACCCTGTGTGGAATTTGCCTCTTTGGTGGATGTTTCGACAGGATAACGACCCGAAACACACATCGAGGTTGGCCAAAGAGTTTCTAGAAGAGAACGGGGTTCAAGTCCATGATTGGCTGGCAAATCACCTGACTTGAGTTCCATTAAAAACCTTTCTGGAATTGTCCAAACACGGTATGAACACTAATAATTTTAATTGTATAATATGAATTAGTATTGCCAATATTATTGAATTGTTTAATTAAACGTCAAAAAACATCCCTTTGCTATTACAAAAAAGGTATATTTAAAGTTAGCTTGGCTAACATGTAAATTTCTTTCTTCACTTGTTTGTTAACCATCAACCACAGCGGTGAGATTAAATAAACAATATTATATTGAATTCCCACCAAAGAATTCGTTGTTATTTTTTCTAAAAATTATATTTCGGTGGAGCAATTGTTCTTCTCCGCAACCCAAACCAGCCGTCAGCTGCTTAACCCTGGTACTACGTTCTACATCTATACTATAATTTGAATATATTCCACTGACGAATATAGATGAATCCAAGTCAGTTTTTAGCAAAACCCCCATTGTTTTGTTCAGGAATATTTAAAAGGAGTATTTCGACAAAGCAATTCCAAAATCGTAATGAACTTTTTGAAAATTATGAAAGTGAGTGGAAACGTATTCCCGAATCGGTAATAAATAAATAAAAACTATGCCACGGAGATGTACCGAAGTAATAAAAAATAAAGTATCCTATACAAAATATGTACTAAATTGTTGTTTTTGTTTTGCAGACCTTTATATTAATAATTGAATGGTTTTAGTTTAATTTTATGGATACAAATATTGTAATTTATATTTTTGTTTGTTATTAATAGAATACCTGAATATATGTAAATAAAATGTGGAAATTGGTTTTAATTTTTAATAAAATATATACCGGAAATATCTGTTTATTTGTAAATATAGAGTTTGATGCCATTGTTTTGCTCGACACTGTTTGTTATGTATTTGTTTACTTGACGAAATTTTGAAAATAAATTGCTTAAAATTTGCGTGCAGCCTACGTCACAGCTTTCGATTTTTGAGAATTTTGACAACCGTAAGATTTGACTACTCTGATGAAATCCTAGGAACTCGTGAAATCGTCTTAAGAGACTTCTCTAAAAGCGACAATAGGTATGTCGTTTCATAAGTTTGTTTTTAGTCGCGTAATTTTCAGGTTTAAGTATCGCTATGATTCTGGCATACAGGTTGCCAAATACTTAAATTAAACTGCTCGTGTTTTAATTTCTAGGTTCTTAATCTTTCCGATAATCGATAAATAGAATCAAATGATAAACTAATTTGAGATTTTGTCGTAATAAATATTATTAATAAATCATTTGTATAACTATAAATTATAACTTTAAGTCAATGTTTCCCTTTAAAGTTAAATATAATTGAAAACGTGCTCAATTGTCAATCTGTTACCTTAATTAAGACCGCAATTAACAATTTTTGTTTATTCATTTAACCAAGCATCAAGCCTTTAATTGTAATTGAAACTTTTTTCGAACAAAACTACGAGTACAATTCGTTTGCAATAAACAAAAAGTACACAGTTGCTTATTAAAGTTATTCGAACAGAAAATTTAAGATAAAAAGGAAATAATAATGAAAAAGTTGAAAGAAAAAACATTTAATTCATGAGCACTTTAATCGTCGATTGTTATTAAAACAAAAAATTAAATAAAAAACTATAGAAATCTAACAAAAAATTACAGCACACGTGTGAGTAAAGAAAAATATATTTTTTGATAAATCTACAACAAACAACTATTTTATATTCGAATACTCTTACAACAACAAATTAATTTAAGCAACAAACATTAACAATAGTTAAATGTTGCAACATATATATATCAAATATACAGATACACATACAGTAACAGTTATGGACATTTTGTCGGGAACTGAATGACTGACTGAATGAATAGATAAATGTATGTTAACGTGTTATAAAATACTTGGTTACAATATAACAATATGTATATACATAGTTTATTATAATATAATTCACATTTTTAAAGTGGCCAGTCTTATTTTTTTATTTAAATTTTCAAAACATGCGCAATCGATCTGAAAAATGTTTATAAGGTTACGTTTACATTGACGAAATATTTGACAAAATAAGTTTAATTTTTTAAAAGAGTTAAATGATATTTTTTTTTAAACGAATAATAATTTTATCAAACAAGATTGAGAGAACCAAGATCAAATATTTTAAATGTGCGATGAAAATAGTGCTTACACTTATTTCGTTAAATATTTCAACATTGTGGAGGTGCCTTGATATAGGGCGTTGGTGATCTCTGGAACTTTTTCATGTTCATTTTTATTGTAGCCAACTGAATAGTGTTTACCGAACAAAATTTAACTTAAGTGAATATCATTTCACAAAATAACCTGGGACCAATCAACGTTGTATAGAGACGTTTGTGTCTGGCATTTAGTGAAATAGGCAGAAAGTTTTACTATTCATTCAGCGGTGTCATAGAAACCAATATTGTCAGAATTGGTTTTAAAACGGACAAGCAAAAATGCTTTGGTGTCATAGGGCACTGATACACGTTCAATAAATATCGTGATACTAGAAATATCTATATATTTATTGAACGTGTAGCAGTGCCCTATGACACCAAAGCATTTTTTCTTGTCGGTTTTAAAACCAATTCTGACAATATTGGTTTCTATGACACCCCTGATTATAAACCTTCAATCTAACCCGAACTTAAAAAAATATCCACTTCTTAGCAAAGTCCATCTTAGACGAATTGGCTTATGAGTTTTATAATACTCTTAAATTTGATAATTCCGCGGTCTGGTCGCTTTATTAATTTACTATGTATGTATTTCAAATTCCAAATACATAGATTTCGAACAAAGTTTATAAATGTTTTGTGTGATTTTTTTCTTTGTTTGTCTAATTTGATTTTATACAAAATGTTTGTTAATTACATACAATTTGCAGCATGATTGCATTCGTTGTTTAATACAAATAATTGTTTACTGCTTTTCAACTACTACAATGATTTCGAAAGTGGTGAAATCGAAAAAAAAACAAATTTAAAAATACGAAAAAATATATGTATATTAAAGCGAAATAAATCTTATATTATTTAATGAGTGTCTACATATTTACTATTTGAAATTGGCAAAGGCGGAATTATTCATCAAAGGAAAAAAAGGCTTGTTGAAATTATTCTTTGTGTGCTGTAAAAGTGATTCATAAATTCATCCATTAAGTAGATCTTGAACATCTTTTGTTGTCTGTTTGGCAGTTCTCATCCTGTATAACACAGAAACACCGACATACAAACGAATTGTGACATGCGATTTTGAAATATTAACGGTTTCATTCCTTTTTTGTGCAAATGCAGTAAAGAAAATAAAAAAACGTATGACAGAATGCGTAAATCTTCGCCAGACATGTTGGTAACAATGACTGCAAAAGTTTGTTGAAAAGACAAAAGAAAAACGTTATTCCTTAATTTTGAAATACATCAAACACCTCCACATTTATTATTATTATGTTTTGCTCGTTTTTTAAGTGTAAATCAAACAAATCATCGTTTACTGTATAAGTAAAAAAACAACAGTAACAACTAAATAGTTACATACTATTTTGACGACAGCAAAACATTGACACGCCCCTCCGCCATCATCTGCCCGTACAACACAAAGAGAAAAACTGAATGAATACTCAGTCTGCCAAGTGAAGAATAAAAAATGTATTGTGCAGTCTTTAACGCTACATTGATCCCCTTCATTGTAATACTGTATCCAAAAAACTTGTAGTAGCCAGAGGTGTAGAGGAATTATTTCAATTGATTTATATATTTTTTATCACACTTGTGCACCCAAATATACTCCACAACTTCTTGGCCATGGTATACTCTTCCAGGACATCATACAGTCCAAAATGCCTACCAAAATGAAGAGATCGTCAATTATCTAAATGGCCGCCTGTTCATGGAGTTTAGAGATAAATGCTCAAAACTCAATACAGTTCAAATAGGAGCTCTATATATAAACTTCGTACATCCTCAAGAAGTGAAATAATCTCAATTACTTAAGAATTGTTACAACGTGTTGGCAAATTACTTTGAAATACCATCAGTAGAAAGAAACAATGGTTCTCCCAGACTTGGAACATAACATGTCCATAAAACTGTACCTTCTGGGACGTCATTGGAGACAATATATAAGCTACAATATCCATAATCAGTTCTACCCCGTGGCATGTCAGGAAGGTTCTTCGTCATATGTACGATGAAAACATACAAAATCCATTAATCTAAGATTGTACTTGGTGGCTTTAAACGTCATCAAGGTTAGAATAACAAGATATGTTCCGATATAAATACTTTGACTTTATGGTATATACACGACATCTATACATATTTATATGTATTGTGGGCAGGTGGAGCCGTTAATTGATTTCTGTATGCGTTGTAATGAAGAAGACGAAGAAAAGTCCGTAAAATACGTACTCTTGTCTTTGACATCGGGTAGCCCGTATCTGTACAACAACGGATCAATCGGTGTTAGATATTTGGAAGATAGATTTGTTTATTCATGCACCGTGTTGATTTGGCACTGAACACTTACATGCCACGGTTTTGATTGGGGAACCGAAACTTAATCTTTTTCGGTTATCAAATTTGGCTTTTAGGAAGTAACTTTATATAGTCAATTATTTTTCAAGTTAAATAATATTGTGATTCCTAAAATGTGTATTTAACGTGTTAAATAAATAAAAATTTAATCTATTAAGTGCGTTAAACTTCCACTTCCTTAAAGAATCATAAAGTTCTTAAACTTCCACAATATGCATCATTTTGTTTTCTGCGTATGCAATTGATGTACTACAAGAGGAGTTATTTTCGATTACTACGATTAATACTGTAAACATTTATGCCCCATATAATTTACAGTATTAATTAGAAATAAAAATAATTTTAAAAGATTTTTTATTTTCATTTAATTCCTTTCAACTTCTGGTTGTGCACATGTGAAGCGTTATAATTACATCAAATTGGTTTTTATATCGTCCACATTATTATTATTTTTTGTTTTGATATGAATCAATTATGAAATTGACAAATAAATTTCATTTATACTTGTACATATTTATTTTGTGTTGTTACCGTAAAATACACATAAACACTCAAATGTACACTTGAGTTTATTGACCTCTCGTGCAACACAAATTAACAAAAAAAAGTATAAAAACAATTAAAATGTTCATTCAATTATGCCGCCTCGTTGACATTATTAAATTTTGTATATCGATGGCTAAATATAAAAATGGCCTAACTCAATTTTGTTAAAAAAAAATCAATGAAAAAAACTTTTCTTCGATACCTTCATTAAAACAAAAAGAAAAATTAAATAAGAAATAAAATGTGTTGCTTTTTTTTATTAAAAATTGTATTAAAATATTTGTTGTATCTAAAATTTTACGGATTTTATTAAGTTTTTTCCTTCATCTGTAAAGTAACAAAAAATCGAGTTAGATCTTTTTTATATTAAGCCATCGATATGGTTTTTTGTATTTGTTTGTTTGGTTTGTTAATTATCACTTTGGGAAAAATGGTTGTAATAAAAACGATTTTTGTTAATTTATTATAACAGTTCTAAAGCTGGAGGTCCACAACTCGCGTTTTGGCGTCAACGCGTTTTAAGCTTTCTAAACGTTTTAAGCGTCAAGTATTTCAAGTTACATGCGAAGATTTTTCGCGTCAATCATTTTTGTTTTATATATACATATGTACTTTCGGAGGTGATGCCGTAAGCCCAGCTAATTTAGTTTTTATATGAAGTTTTTTTTTATCGGTTTGTTTTGTCAATTTCATATAAAAAATGTTTTTTCAACTATCATTTTTTTTAGTGACATAACCTTTAAAATAAATTTGCTTTGCATTTGTCAATGTCAGCTGTTCGCCGCTTGCGACGCGTTCAAAAGTAGAAAGTAAACGAATTTTTCAAGCGTTTTAAGCGTCAACGTGTCCTACGCTTTTGAGTGTGTAACTTAAAATATACAACTATGTCCATTGATTCTACTTTTTTGACAGTTGCTTAGAACGCGTAGACGCTTGGTGTGGACCTCCAGCTTAAAGCTTAAACAAATGCTTCAAAAGCAAAGTATATTTTTTAAACAAATCTGTAAAGAAAAATATTAATTTTTTAACTTATTATTTCTCTAGAGCTTTAAAAGTTTTAAGTGAGAAGAAAACTATATTTAGTGGATTTTGAGTTGATAGCTATATACATATACAGTATCGGCCAAAACCTAAGCACCCCCTCAGTACATTTTTTTTAAATGATAATTTGTTTAAGAAAACAAAGTTATTAACAATTTTTTTTATTTTTTTTTTATTTATTTATATCTTTATTATTGAAAAACACTAACTTACGGAATTCAGAATTTAAGAAAAAAAGTTAAAATTCAAAACGCAATTTAAGTCGGAAATATAAGTGGACAAAACTAAAGCACCCCCAATTTAAGGTACAAAAAAAAAACTATTGAAATCAATATATCGTTGCGAATCCTTTATTCTGGATGACACACGCACATCTTTTAGGCATAGAGGATATTAAATTATTAATTATATCAGGTGATATTGCTTCCCAGGCTATTTTTGCGGCTTCAAATAAATCTTCTTTGGTTTTGCAATTTTCTCGGTTGAGTTTTAAGTTAACGACCCAAGTGATTATAATTTGTTAAACAATAGATTAACTTGTAATAATTTTGATACGGTTTAGTTTCGAAAATAGGAAAAAAACAAGTCATGTACTCAATAAATAAGACGGTTAATTGTGCAGTGTTACCAAAATGAAAAACTTGCAATGTCGGCTATTGTCCAAAAGTTTTCTTGCTCAAAATAAATGGTATTTGGTGCAATTCACTTGTACAAACATATAATGGAGTTTGCAACCCCTTCTAGGAAACCTAGGACACGAAATACCACTTTAGCAGAAGTAGAGCTAGTAAAAAATCCATTTTTATCTTCGCGCGAAATAAAGGTTGAAATTGGACAGCACTTAAGAGCCTGTCTACACGCACAATAAAAAGACGGTTAAATGAGTTAGGACTTCGTGAGTGCATTGCACAAAAAACACCTCATGCCTCAAAAAAAATATCATGAAGCGGTTGCAAGAGAAATGCTCAGAAACGATTCAAGTTACTGGAATAGAGCTCTATGGAGCGACGAATCTAAGTTTAACTTGTTTCGATCTGATGGAATATCGTATGTTAGAAGTCCTTCAAATAAATCCTTGGTGGGTCCATTATGGCTTGAACGCACGAGTTCAGGGAATAATGTATCAGCATCAATATAAAAACATTTTGGAAAATGTAATAGAGCCGTATTGCTTTTAGAATATGCCCGTCCAATACATATTCCTGCATAATAATGACCCAAAGCACACTTCACGGTTAGTCAAGTGTTGGCTTTTGGGTCAAAATATTGATGTCCTTGACTGGCTAAAAGTCCCGATTTTAACCGAATTGAAAACTTATGGGCAATTTTCAAAAGATATCTAAAGCACAAAAATTCAAAAATTCACGAAATAATGATGAAGTGTTTCAGTTGGTACAACAAAGCTGGAAAAACATATGCGGTTACTTATTCCTGTTATAGCAACACTTTCCTTTGAGTCTACCTGATTTCTTCGATATCAAAATTAAAGGTTTTATTTTTCACTGGAACATTTACTTAAAGCTCAAATACATTTATTGCACCATATAAACGCCATCACCTTAACTATTTTATATATACTCGTATATGACTATTTAGTTTTAACAGAATTTCACAACTTAGCACTTGTTACAAAAGTTCATTGTCGTCTAAAATTCTAAAGGCTCTTTATCGATTGAATCACTCGACAGCATGACCAGAGATTATTCATTGTAATTGTCGCTGTTGTTTTAGTTGTTTGTATTGCTTACATTATTTAAGTGCTTCAGTTGCAAGTATAAATCAATAAAAATGCATAATATAACAAGAAACATTTCAAACAATTTCAAACCTCATCAATTTCTATATGTAATATAGATATTTGTAGAGTGACAAACCCTTATGGCAAACTATAATTAATAAATGTCAAGCAGTCTGACTGATGAAATAACTGCCTATGTTTTAAAGTATCAGAAAAGTACTGCCTTTTAATATATTCGTAAAATTAGCTAGTTTTTGTAATTTCAGTCATTCAGTCAGTCAATTCACAGAAATAAATACCCTCAGGCATAAACCAGTTGCCCTGATATTCCTGCTATGTCTCCTCCTCAACAGCTAATTATCATTAAGTGTGTATGCAAATGTTTAATTTTTTTTCATTGCTACTTCAAGTTGCTGGTCATATTTAACCCTCATCGTACGAATATTGTTGCAACTCAAAGGTCTGAGTATACTAGTATATCTACAATTTATTATATGGAAAAAAAAGTATCGTGTTCTTAAAACCAGTTAAGTCAGAAAAAGAAACATTGTAACAAACCCTTTCAATGTTGTTGATATTCGCTTTGTAATCTCATACATGAACTTTTTGTATTCCTCATATATTGTTGATTCTTTCAGCACATTTTTTCTTTGCTGTTGCCATAAAGACCAATAACTGTTTGTTACTTAATCCATACCAATATATTATAAAGACACATTCTTACGAACATATAAACCCAGCAAAATTATGATATACAATTTAGATTGATTTCATATCCAATATTTAAAAAAATTTAATCAACTAATCCTAAGCTAAATCGACTATTTAATTACCCTGGATTTTTTTCGGATTAACAACTCCCAAGATTTTTGTACGAATACCGGCAAATTGCGGGATGTTTGATATTTTAAGAGCTTTTTAAAGCTACTTCGTTATTAAAATTGTGACGAAATTATAAAAAACTGAAAACTGAACTGCAACGTTCTTTTGTTTTCAAATTATTTTAATTCAATGAATTCGTTTTGGCTTTCTAATATTCTTTATACCTTACACCAGCATAGTGGGGAGGGTATGTTGGATTAGTGCTGATGTTTGTAACGCCCATAACTATTGGTCCAGCACCCACTTTAAAGTATAAATATCGACGCAGAATCACTTCTTGAGTCGATTTAACGATGTCCGTTCGTAGGAATTTAGATTATTTTAATCGTTTTACATTCATTTTTTAATCTGATGAATTAAAAGTGCGTGCAGTATGGGAATCAGTGTTAAATTATTGGCGAAACAAATGAAATTAATAAAAGTTCTCTTCTGTTGTAAGTTACTCACGAAGACTGCACACTTGTTAAATAATATTCGTATTATTCTTGAGTTCTACAAATCAAGTGACATCATATTTTTTTTATTAAAAGTTTCTTTCAAACAAATCACCTTTATTTCATTACAATGAGTGCTGGGTTCTGGGGTACACTTTAATAATTTCTTAAACCTCTTTATCGTTTCTTTAAGCCATAATTGTTGATCTAGCAACTAACGTTTATATTGCTCTTCACTTAGCTAATGGACAACAGCGTTTATAGTCTACTGGTTGGTACATAATAGGATTTGTCACTATTCAGTTAAAAAAAATAATTAATTTTTTGTTTGTTTGTTGAGGTTATTTGTGGTGTAAACAATCGTTTGGGTAAAAGAGATCATTTAAGGCTAATTTGCAAAAAAAAAAAAAAAAAAATTACTACAATGATACAACAATAAAAACTATTTAAGTATTTTAATAGTTTTTATTTTATGTATCTTGTTGTTTTTGCAGTTGTTGTTGCTTTGAAGGAAAAAAGTTCTTGTTGTGTCGTGTTGTATTTTTATGGCTTGGTTTCCGAGGCTCTGACTGTTCGCTTGTTCATTCACAATGCCAAACCCTTTCAATAGCTTTATTTTGCAAAACTTGGTCTTTTATTATTGGACTTGAAGTTTTTGCTTTAATTTTTTGTTTAGTTTTGGCAAAATCTTTGTTTGTTATTGTTATTATAGACGTATCTGTTGCTGCTGTTGATTTTTCTCCAGTATTGTCTGACTAGCGGCTGCTTGAATGACTTGGCTGTTTTTTTAATTTTATTTTAGGATTTTGTTTTTTGTTTGGTGTTTTTAGTTTGGCTTGGTTTCGTTCCTACCAAGGTTGAAGGTCTTGTTGCCGAACATTGTTCAATAGAGTTTCGTGTTTTATGTTTTTATGATTTTATTTGCATGTGTACAAGAGGTTTATTGTTTTAATATTTGAGGTTAAAATTGTCATGTTGTAAAATAGTTTTTAATTCATTTTTTAATTTAAGATTTGTTAAAAAATCATATAAACTGATATGTAATAAAATTGTTAAGAATATTTCGATTTTAAATTGTTCATTATCTCTTTTTCACGAAAACCTCATAAGACTTTAAAGTATTTAAATATTTGATGTTTTCATTTAACATTTGTAATATTGTTTAAAAATTGCAGACATTTTCATAGCTATCTATGTACGAGTATATTATAGTGCTCCAAAAAAATTAAATTGCGAATTGCGGCTGTCCCCACCCCTTAAGGCCCAACTATAATGTGCATATGCTAGCTTAAGCAAACGTGCGAACACATATAAATTGTATGTGGCAAACTATAATGTACTTAACGAAACTTTTCGTTAAGTTTTTCAACTGTCATTTGCTTAAGCAAAAAGCGAAACTGATCGCATATTCCGTACGGAATCAGCTGTTTGTTGTTTGTTTGTGTTTTTAACAAAATGGAGAAAGAAGAAAATACATTTATTTTAAATTTAATAGAAAATGTGGAAAAAATAAGTGCCTTTACAATAAAAGAGGCCCTTTTTATTTTAACAAAAATGTCTTTCTGTCGCGGTTTATTTCTCTGACAGAACAAGAGCGTCTTCTTCTTTTACAGTGTAGTTCACTTATTTATTTTAATGTTCACAGGCCTTCAAGCGCTAACTTTAATATTTTTATATTATTTAAATTTTTAAGTTTTTTCTCCATTTTTGCAAACACAATACGAAAATTAACAAAACATATGTAAACGTTTATTATTATTTACAATGTAGTGCTGCCACAGCTGTACATTTTAGTACTTTTGCCGATAAATTAAAAAAAAGGAAAAATTATGCGTTTCTGGTACGAAGTTTTCTTTTAATTATAAAATAATATAATAATATTTATAAAATATAGTCATTTAATGGGTTTTTGTTAAAATAAAAACATTTTTTTTAAACATAAATGAGCAACTGTGGACAAAAAGTATCAAAGTCATTGTAGCCACCTAAAAGTTAACTCTGAACTGGCTATGCATTTGACAGCCTTTTCGTTAACTTTTGCAATTTGCTTAATCTTGCTTATGCATATTATAGTTGGGCCTTTAGGGTGTCCAGACGTCACGCTTTTGGCGTGATTGTCACACTTTTGAAATCTTCCTGGCGTTTCCCGCTTTATTTTCAAAAATCACGCCAGATACAATGCTGGAGCTAGACGAGATGGATCAAAATTATAATTATATTTTTTAATCACCGTTCAAAAATAAACAATTTTTAAAATGTTGTTAGTTAATTTATATACAATGATTTAGCTGTCGCGTCGAGTATGCTAGCATAAAATCGCGTCGCGTCGTTTCTGTCCAAGCGGTAACGTCCCTACAAGAACAGTGTCGGTCATTTTATAGGTAAAATGACTGTCACTGATGAGAGATATATCCATCAAAGTTTCTATCAAGTAATTAAGGGTAATATGAACAAAATGATAGAGACTTTTGTGTCCGTGTGATTTTCTATCTCCCTTCCACTTATTTTTTGTCTCTCCCTAACACATGTTTCATACAGTAAACATAAGTTCTTTCACACTGCTGCGCTAGTGCAAAATTGTTTATGGGTTAGTTTTCTTATTTTAATAAAACTATTTCATAATATCAGATCCAAATTGTTAATTAATATTTTCTCTTTCGTATTTTTTTTAATTTTTTTTTAATTTAAATATTTTATAAAAAAGATTAAATAAAATATAAATGTATATAAATTTGTTTATTTTAAATTATTAACATATATTTGTTTTCTTTTACAGGTAATTTGCATTCTTTATATTGTCTAATGTAAGTTAATTTTGAATATTGTGCTCTAAATACTAATTTCTAAAAGTGTTTATATAAATTTAATCCCAGATTTTATGTGTCTTTAATTACACATTTTGTTGATGATTCATAAAAATTAAAACATTTTTATTTTATTCCGGGCGACTTTTAAAATTCCCAGGAATATTGGGAAATTAAATGTTTCGTTCCAGAGTAAAAATAGTGCAGAAAATGCCAAACATGCATTATTAAGTCCCAATTTATACGAAGCAATTCTTTAAGCTTAGCTGATTACATTTTAGACATCAGGGTGAGGGGAAGATAAGACGAGTATCAACATACTTAACTGTATTAGCAATTATTGTTTTTCTCTTATTTGTATTACATATGTATTTGTATACACATATAGTAATAGTAGCGTTTTCTTAATTATTTACAATTGTTAAATTTAAGTATAATAATTCCAAATAATAATAGAAATTACTTACTTATCTGTAAACATAAAAACAATTTTAAATGCTAAATTCCATGAACTAAAATTTTTAGAGGAAACAATTTCTGAATTTCAACGGGGAAATTCTACAAAAACTTCTCTTTTTTTAATAAAACGTCGAAAGAATATTCAGCCAAATAAATTTAAATAACAAAAATACGGAATTCTTTAAAAATAAGTACCTGTATATGAAGGGTGAATTGGATTGTATACTCAAAATGTTATTTAAAACTTAATAAACTAAATTGTTTTAACACTATTATAATTTAACCTGGGGGTTCGAAATACAATGTAAAAAGTATACATATTCGAATGATTTTCTTTTCGAATCGAAATACGGAGTAACCCCCCTGAATTATTTAAATATTCTAAATTCAGATATTTATACTGTCTTTTTTCACACTCTTCAGTTTTAGCTGACCAGTTTTTGTTCAATTCTTTTTTGAACTTCAATTTGCGTATTGACTAGTACCGTCAATTTTGTACCCCATTTGTTCTCTTTTCCCTTCTCATCCAAAAATAATTGCCTTGACGAGTCAGAATTGAAGAGTGTGAAAGCGGACTAAGATATAATCTCTACATATTACACATTATATTTTTTGTGATTTTTTATTTAAAAAGTTAACATTTATGTATTTTGATATGTATTGTACAAGAGACTATATAAACTTGAATTTTTATGTTTTTGTTTAAATAAAATTTTAAAATACATACTATTAAAAATACATAGTGACTTTTTATTTTTCTGATTTTTTTCCTTTTTATCGGAATTTTGACGATTTTTCTGAAATTCATCTGACAGCCCTGAGAGTAACACATACATATGTGTATACAAATGTGTGTATACTCAATTAAAAATAAGCAACAAGTATTGTGCTGTGTGAACACCGAAGAACTTTTAAGGAAAAATTGTATCAATATTTTTAATCAAAATTGCTTCGTGTAAATTGGGACTAATATACTCACTCGTACATATGTTTGATAATTTTAGGTTAGCTCAGAAAATATTAACACGTTAACTTTGATTAGAGTGCTGTGTGTACTGCCGGCATTGCACAGCTACTTGTGAATTCCATTCAATATTCAATATATTTCCTGCTGCACTACAGTCACACGATTAAATATTATGTTATGGCACCTAGAAAAATGCATTTGTTTGACTTTGAGAATTTCCACTGTGTCTTTTATTTAAGATTAACTAAAAAAATTAATTAATAAAATTATTTGACACCCTTTATTATATATTGGTACATTACAAATAAATATATTTTTATGCTGTATGACGGCACTTAACGTGTTTAAAAACCATGTTGTTCATTTTGTCTTTTAGTGTACGTATTATAAGTTTTAGACAGCACGGAAACATTTCTACCATTTAAATTCCTATACATACTCTGCCGTATTTATAAAAAATTAAAGTAGACTTCAAATGTACTTTAAGAAAATTTTGTATGAAAATATTCTCTAAAGGCATACTTCAAGTGTAATTTATTTTTTATAAATATGGCAAACTATCTTTAACTACTACTCGTAGGTACCTTAATTTTTTATTGTACTTCCATCATATTTCGATTGCGGTCAATTATTTGTTAACCGCACTTAAAATAAAACATCTATAATTACTTCTTTGTATCTTACATCTCTATTTTGTTTTCAAAAATTAATCTGCAAACTTAATTTCATAAAACAAAACTTTCTTTGCAACATCCTTCATTTCCTTGGGGGTCATTAACGGATGGTTGTGTGTGGTGCGACGACCACTGCTGCCACTACTGGCATAATTTCGAAAACAAAAACTTTAAGTTTTTAATCATACTTAAGAACACAAGTTAAATCAAAAAGCCAAAATCTTACTTTTACGCAGGCAAACACAAACAGACATACATAAATGCAATCATACAAATTATTATCTGAATTAAAGAGAAACCTCACAAGAAATGTTGCAATCAGATACGTACATACACATGCATGGCTTTAGTGGTTTTTACACATTAGGCCGACTGCATTCCATTGTGCGGCCAGTAAGCCAAGCCAGCACAGCTGACTCTTTTAAAAGGGCTGTGGCCAAAGGCCACTGACATACTTACGCGGCTGCAACATAAATAATTGTATATGTATTCGTTAAGATTTTTATAACTAAAGCTTTGTAGCCAAATTTCAAGAATATAGAAAGTGACCGAAAAAAGTGAATTAAATACACAAAATGAACGAAAACTCAAAAGCGGTTAAATTGAAAAATTTACGACTGCTTAAGCCATAACCAGGTGAGACCGTCAACACAATATTATTTCAATGCAACATATAAATAAACAAACAAACATGCCAAAACGTGTACGTACTCGTAGCGTCTTAAAAACAAAGTGGGGAAATATTAAATTGAATGAATGCAACTAACAACAGTTATTTACTACTACAAAGTATAGGCCATGCAAGAAGTTGCATTAAGCTCAAGGAGTTCGGAGTTGCTTAAAGTCTGCATGAGAAGAAGCTAAACATCACGCCATACACATGCACACTTTGACATACAAACCAGCAAAGCACCAACTAAAGTTTGTTTGTTTACAGCGTAGTCGCCATCGTCTGTCGGTCGTGTGTCTGTCCATCTTGTTGTGTAATCGTCCGTCCATCCCACCATCCATACTCAACTTAAAAACTCATTTAACTTCAAAGTCAATTGGAGTCATACCATCCCATTCCATCCCAACTACTACCAGCCATTATAAGTCACAAACATCATAGTCATTCCAAACATACCTACTTACATTCTTACATATACACAAATAGATAAATGGTATGTTTCCAAATACCTGAAAACCCTAATGGCAGTTAGAGATGGCTGGCTGGCTGGTTGATCTTTGCAAAATTGTTTACTTATTTTTGTTGCTGTCTACGTACATACGTACGACCGTTTGTTTTGGTTGTTGTCTTTTTAGTTTTTGTCCAGACCATAATATCCCATACAAAACTTAACAACATGGCCATCGCTCTACCACCTCTTACAGTTTACTTCTCGTTCAACTACTACTCTTTCAAACAATAAAAAAAATAATAGTGTTTACTTCTACTATACAATTCGTAAAATCACAGAAAATGGCTGAAAAAATACAGCTGTGTGACCCACTCCCAATTGAATGCAACGTGTTACTCATATATGTTGCATTCAATCAGTAAACTACTCCTCGTACGGCGGCTATAAAGCGTGTTACTCGCATTTTCCAATTTATACCAAAACAAAAATCTGTATGCAGGTTCTTAAAAGTATAAATTCTAAAATAATATTCTAAATAGTAAAACTTAAATATAAAAGGAAGTAAGACATACATACATATGTACATATATTCAAAACAATCACCCCTATCGTGAATAAAAATTCCGCATGAAATTTGTTCCCTTTTCACATTTTTCCTATTAAAATTCAATGTTAAAAAAATAAAAGGGAACAAATTTCATGTGGATTTTTTATTCACGATAGGGGTGAATATTACATACATATATGCAGAGGTTAATGCAAGACTCTTGCTGATTGAAATGGACAAACAGACAGAATTAGTTTATTATTATAAAATACATCGAAGATTTAAGGCCAAAAATTGAGAATGAAATTAGGTTTTATAAAATAATACGGAAAGTTTGAATTGCTAGATTTCTATCAACCAAGTCTCATTAGCATTTTGGATTGTCAGTTTGTTTTTGACAGATAAAAAGGTTAGTCGTGTTTTGGTGTGCGCTTTGATTTTTTACTATTCGAAAAAATGGATCAAATAAACTGTATTAAGTTTTGTGTAAAAAATTAAATTAAATGCGCAAGGACATTTGAAATGTTGACTGTGGCGTTTGGCGAATCTACTATGAGCAGAACACAAGTTCAATTGTGGTATAACCGGTTTAAGGAAGGCCGAGAAGACATCAATGACGATGCTCATCCTGGTCGCCCGAAAACATTGAAGCAGTGAAGAAAATGATTTTGGATAATCGTCGAATCACTATCAGAGAGGTTGCTGATGATGTTGGCATATCGTTCGGCTCATGCCAAGCAATTTTTATGGATGTTTTAGGCATGAAACGTGCGGCAGCAAAGATTGTTCTAAAATTGCTAAATTTTGAGCAAATACAACGTCGCATGTACATCGCTTAGGAGCTGTTGAGCATCGCCAACGACGATCCAGATTTTCTCAAAAAGGTTATAACTGGTGACGAATCATGGGTGTATGGCCATGACATTGAAACCAAAGCCCAATCATCCCAATGAAAACGTCCAGAAGAGCCAGGACCGAAAAAAACACGTTAAGTTCGGTCAAATGTGAACGATTTGTTCATTGTTTTCTTCGACTGTAATGGCGTGGTGCATCATGAATTCTTGCCACTTAACTTATCTTAAAGTTATGCGAAGTTTGCGCGAAGGAATTCGTCAGAAACACACAGAATTTTGGAAAAACCAATCATGGATTTTGTACCATGATAACGCACCAGCTCACACATCGATGCTTGTGCGTCAGTTTTTGGCCAAAAACAAAACCGTTATCATGCCTCGGACTTGGCCCCGCTGACTTTTACCTCTTCCCAAAACTGAAGACACCGATGAAAGGAAAGCGTTGTGCTACAATTGAGGAGATAAAAGAAAAACCGAAATAGGAGCTGTTGGTGATACCAAAAAGCGCGTTTCAGAAGTGTTTCGAGGATTGAAAAAAATGGTGGCATAAGTGTATTATATCAGAGAGGGGTTACTTTGAAGGGGACAATATAGGTATTGATGAATAAAATAACGGTAATTTTTTGATCAGACCTCGTATGCATCAATTAAGTGCTGTTTGGAATATAGTTTATTTTGCAACTTTATCAGACTTAAAATAACATGACAATCAAGGGCATCCAAGGCCGTATGGCTCTAATGCATTTGACATCCTGACAAGTAGGTATACCAAACTAGAAAACTTCTCACCAAAGTTGTTAAAGAATACGAAGGCCATTTTGCAGGAATTTTTAATCACGATTCGTTCTACACTTTTTCGATTCTTAAAATTTACAAACGGTTTTCGGCAAACAATTTTAAAAACAAAACTTTGAACAAATATATTAAAATTCATTCGTTTCGTTACCGATTTTTTTTTATTATTAAAATATACAAAATAATTATATTTGTTCTTTTCAAGCTCTGCTTGCATATACATACTACAAACAGCCTCTAAAAATCGATATTGGCGGTGGGGAGTTTTAGCGCGGCGCAAGTGGCTGATTCACAAAATGACCAGACACATAGACGTTTTAATGCATCGAACATTAAGCTTAAAAGGCATTTTGAATGCGGATATATTAAGAACAACGACTGCAATAACTATTGTAAAATCAACAAAAACAACAGCAAAAAAAAATTAACTATTTATTAGCAATGCATGCCACTATTTTGGTGCATTGATTTGAAAACAAAATAACTAAGAGTTAGTTTAGTGATTGAGTATTCATTAAAATGGATTTTGGATTAAGTGGAGTGGAGGGATTAAAACGAGAGATAGGGAGTTTTTATTGTTAAAAAACCATCCGTTGTTGTTTAGGTGTTTATTAATGCTCGTTTTAGACGGTATATATTTTGCATACACGTCGTGTAAAAGCAAAAAAAAAATGCTTCTGCGAATGTCAGCCGGCATTTACAGTGTAAAATTTTCAATTAGAGCATGTTCTATTTTCATCTGACAAAGCATCTGAAACCAGCTGTTTTGCAAGTCAATTATTTATGGCGCCAAGAACATAATGCTTATGATTCAGCAAATTTATATTTAAAAATGTATTAAATAAAACAATAAATTTGTATTAAAATATGTATTTAAAAAACGTATTTTTACATATTAATTTTTATTTAACTTACATACAACAATTTTTGGCTCCACATGACCCATTTTTTCTTTAATTTTATAAAAGCTATTATTGCAATAATGCTGCAAGTTAAAATTATTGCATTTCTTAATTAATTTCTTCAAACTATATTTGTAACAACACAAAACTCCCGCGAAAATAATCATAACAAAGACAGCTGTTGTGTTCTATGATAGATTATGTCAGATGAAACTGAATTTTAATTTTGACAGACATACACAATTACATATCGATGGTCTCATGTAGAAAGGCCCTAACTCGCATATTTGAAACTTTACAGGAGAAGGTAAAAACATAATAGAAACTGTAATATTCAACATGTAACTTTTTTTGTACAACTGCTTATAAAAGCGTTATTTTTTACACTATTGCAATACATTTTTGTGATGAGGTGTATTTGCGTTAAATGCATTGGAATCGCAAAAAATACTAATTTCGAAAAAATAGCGAGTTAGGGCCTTTCTACATGAGACCAACGATATGTATTGTACAACTGACAAGTACACTGCAAAATACATACCGTCTAAAGCTACCCTTAACTAAATTACTTTAACACAGTAAAAAAACATACATCTCTCAAGCCTAAAAGAAAAATGGTGTTTATTTTCCACTTAAATGACTTATACAGATAGGTTCAAGACTGATCTTTTAAATTTTCCAAGTTCTTTTACCTCGATTATGCATTGAAAAATGCATCGTTATCGTAGCCAAAATCTAAGTGCTTTACTATGAAAATCCAGAGTAACGAAACCAAATTTCGTTGGTTTAATTCAATTTAAATTTATGTATCTGCATCATTTTATTATTTTAATTTAATAAATAAATTTTCACTTGGTTCACTTTTGTTGCTGAAACGTGTTGCTTTGCTTTGGCTGTTTTGTGTACTTTTTTCCTGATTTTAACATCTTTTGAAAATAATCTGACCAATTTTCCATTTTCAATTTCACCTCCGGTCAATTTATTGACTTCACTCTAAAACTTGGTTGGTTTAATAATGATTGAAATGTTTGACAGGCATAAAGATAAAACCACGAAACTAAAAACTAAAAGTTACCACAATAACAACAACTATTGTAGCTATTGACGTCCGTTCAATTGCCAGTTGAAGATTTTTTTAAGGCCGTTTTACTTGAAGAAAAATGTTATAATAAAATGTAAAAATTATAGGTAGGTATGTATTACTTTTTGTACGTGTAAACCGCCAAAGTTTCGACTCATTTAATTACCAAAACAGACTTGTTTTGCTGCAAACAGATAAATGCTTATAAACATCTATCGTACACCCTACAAGTTGCAATTGTAGTATTCGAAACATCATAATTAAAGGCAGGGAATATTGCAAAATGTGTGCTTTTAACTTTCAACTGAACCAGATATTAGTGTAAAAATAGTTCATGGTCGCGTTAATGTTTCCCATTACTTTTTGGTTTGCTGAGAAAAATGTGTAAATCTTCGTAAAGACTAATATTTTGAAGTTGGAAAAAATAGACTCGAAAGAGTCTACATTTGGTGAATTTGTTTGGAGAAGAGATATCGAGGAAAAGAATTGCTTCAAATTGATGAATGTTCTACTAATACTACAGGGTGGGCCAAAAGAAACAAAGGGGTGTAAAAGTTTAATAACTTTTTCGTTTATTAATTTTTTTTATGTTTTTTTTTCAGATTATATAATATACAAACGGGAAATTTTTTTACACTAAGTATGAAAAATGATGTCTCTTAAATGACCACCGTTTTCAGCTTCGCACTGATGAGCTCTTTTTAGAGCATTTTCCATAACATCTTTCAAAACTTGTGGCTGTACCGTTCGCATTTCTGCAACAATGTTTGCCTTGAGTTCAAGGATTGTCTCTGGCTTGTTCACATACACTCGATCCTTCAAATAACCCCAAAGAAAATAGTCGGGTGCTGTCAAATCTGGCGATCGCGCAGGCCAAATAATTTCCGAATTTCTAGAAATTATTCGATCTCCAAAAATTTGACTTAAAAGTGCCATTGTGTCTCGGGCAGTATGGGCAGTGGCTCCGTCCTGCTGAAACCACATACCAGGTCTGTTTTCAAGAGCAGGGCGTAAAAAATTTTCTCCAAGTGTTGTCTATATAATCTGAAAGAAAAAATGAAAAAAAAAAATTAATAAACGAAAAAGTTATTAAACTTTTACACCCCTTGGTTTCTTTTGGCCCACCCTGTACTTTGAATAATTCGATAATATGTCACAAGGCAATGGTCACTACAGTTTAGTAGAGAGCGCTTTTTTTTAATTGCAAACATAAAATAACTATTTATTTGGAATGTAGTAGTTTGAAATTACACTTGGTATCAAATGAAAATGGCATTATTTTGTCATGATATCAATAATGAAATAAATAACTGGATTTAAATGAACCAAATTTCTAATTTTGTCATGCCTCGGATTCTTGACGAAACAATATTATTTTTAAAGGGGAAATACTGAATTTTTATGCAATCGATTATAAGATGAACGGTTATTAAGTTAATTTTAATACCAACTACCAAAAAGATGGGTGGTATAATAAGTTTGTTATTCCGTTTGTAACACATCGAAAAATTGGTCATAGAACCAAAAAGTCTATATTCTGGGTCCTTATAAGATTCTAAGACGATCCAGCTATGTCCATGCGTCTGTTGAACGCACGATAGAGTTTCGAAAAAAAAAGAAATACCAAACATTCTTTGATTCACCGAAATGTTTAATATTAAAAATGGACAAATCGGTGTAGTAGGAACCGAGTTACCAGAGTTTCAGACTACCTCGAGATGTTTCATGTATTTTTTTGCTATTTTCTTCAACTATAATAATGATAATATCATGAAATTTTGCACACTTTATAATTACTATAAAAGGACAAGTCCTGTTGAAAATGGTAGGAATCGGGCCACGATTTCTCATATCCCCCATACAAATGTCTTTCCGGAATATGGCTTTATGGTACATAAATGTCTATAGAAAAGACGAATTCATCCAAAATTTAGCAAAACTAAGTTTCATGCAACGAGAAATCTCAAAGCGATATTTTGTATGTTTCGGTTCATATTTGACCGTAGCCCCTATATAAAGCCCACTTCGAAAAATCACTTAAATGCTCGTAAATCGCTTCATACAGAATTTCATGATGATCGGTCCATAATAGGTCATAGCTCCCTCATGTGGACTATTACCGAAAACTCATTAACCTACATAAACATCCATATCGAACCGAAATTTTACACAGATCAGTTATAAGTATGTAAAATTTATACTATTGAAGACAATTTTTATGTTTCAAAATGCCAAAATCACTTTCCTCCGCTTTGTGGTGAGTGAATGCCTTTATGTTACACGCTGCAAAACTATAAACAAAGAAATAAAGAGACAAATATAAATTTTTGACTATAACTGAAATATGTCTAAAAATAAGCCTAAAATAAATAGAAATTGCTAAATTCAACGATTGATTTTGCATTATGGAATACATTATGTATTTTATTAAAAGTTTGGTTTGGTTGTACGATAGAATCATGTACAGTGGTATCAAAATAAATTATTATATGCATTGGTCTAATCAGTATCCCAACATATTTCAATTTTTATTCGCATTTTGTATAATATTTATCTAGGCACAATATTTCTGCCCTCTAATTATTTTTCTAGTGTTAACTTGCATGAAAATATCTTCACACGGTGAACAGTGCCATTTGCTTCAGCTTCCATAATATATGTCTGTATATTTTTCAAACCTTACATAGGAGTTATCAAACAAGCTATAACAAGCTAACACTGCACGTTATGCGGCATAAAAAGGGAAAGCTGGACTATTACTCTTTAGCAACTACCTTTCTCTTGAGATTTGAACCGATATCGGTTGTGTGGAGTTGAAGTGTCTCAAAGATTTGATATGTGATCCTGTATATTTAATTTCGTGTTCATGTTTGTATTGGCTCTTATCTAATATGTATGTATGTATATTCGTATCCACTGCTAAATATCCAGTACCTCTGAAACGAAAAAGTTTAGGTCTTTACAATCATTGTTGATATAAATGAAAATAAAAGTATGTAGAACATGTATCTTAAGTTTACTTAATCTAAACATCTATGAAAGCATGGGAGTCAATTCTATGAGCTGTTCTGTGTCATCATGACCTTTCTATTCATCAAAATATTTTAAATCTAAATTTCATACTATAATTTCTGTCTGTCCTAATGGAAGGGGTCTGCTAAAGTCGTTATGTGTTAACTAAGACGAGTTTGGTTCATTGATTTTGTTTTTTTAGCAGCTACAACATAAACGTATAGCTTTACTTTGAATTAGTGTGATTTAATTTTGATATGGCTTCCTTTGTCCAATTGATTCTTGTTTATTGGCTGTTTGGCCGGTTAGTTTTATTTGTATAAATTTAAGACTGACTGATTGACTGCGTCTCTATGTGTTAAACAGATGATCGAGGACAGGCTATTAAGCAGATAGATAAATGCATCATGGATGAATGCTTAGATTGATAATTACCATGAAGAAACAAAAACGGGTAGGTATACAGATTTTATAGATTTTTTTTTTGCTTCGTATAGATATTTTTTGTTTCTGCGCATGTGTAACCGTTCTATTTCATTTCGTTTTGTATATTAATTTCTTTTTAACTAAAAAAAGTCAATCAATCTTTTGTTTGTTTTTTCGGTTTTTGTTTCTTGAAATCAAATTCGTGTTTCGAGTTTATCATACGGTCATTAGGCGAATCCCCCAATTCATTTATTTATTCATTATTGCCTCTTGGCTAGAAAGACATGAGAGATGGTGGTTGTTGCTTGTTGTAGTTGTTATGTTTTTGTTTCTATTTGTTATGATTGGGTGTAATTCGTGATTTAGCCATTTTCAGGCAATTAAATGGGAAGTGTGTTACTGTGGCTCATTAAAACAGCAACAACAACAACACTCAACTTTAATAAATTCAATTGGTAACAAAAACAACAAAATCAAGCACACCATCGATCGTACCCATCAATGGCCATTACTTTAGCAGTTTATTTCGAAAATACAGCATGGAACTTTACACTTCCTTTTCCTTCCTCTCTACTCAGCACTTAGTGATCTTTACTCTCGACCTTCTCATAAACACATAGTTGTTTTTGTGTGTGTACGCGTATGTGCCTGTAGTTAATTTTTTATACCCTCCACCACCATAAGTACATATGTATATATAAGTTTGTCATTTCGTGTGTAACACTGAGAAATATTGATCTCAGACCCAACAAAGTATATATATTCTTGATCCTTATGATCCTTTTAAGGCGATTGAGCCATGCCCGTATGTCTGTCTGTAAAACACTCTCACGTCCAAAAGACACAACACAAATCAACAGAGTTTACAAAAATCAGTTAACAATTCTCCTAAGCAGTTTGGTATTGAAAATCAGCAAAATCTGTATAGTAGAACCAGAGTTATAGACCAAAATGTGAGCAACCTCCATAAAAATTTGATATTTTTAAACATTTTCTTCCAATTTTGTTAAATATATGTATTTCAGATATTGCCATGAAATTTTGTACGCGTTATTTTATGATAAAAGAAGAAAGTGTGAGGAAAATAATAAAATACATATATTCCCGACATATGGCTTAATGATAAATAAATGCCTGTAAAATTGGAATATTAATAGAAAATTCGGCAAAAATAAGTTTCATGCAAAAACAAATCGCGAAACGAATTTTTTTTAGTTCGGTCCATGCTTGACCATATACCCCATATAAAGTCCACTTCCAAAATTTACTTAAATACGTCTAAAATTGGTATACGTATGTTCGATTTTCGCATTTTTTTTCTGTTATGTTGGTAGGGGAGAGGGCACTTTTTGGTTTCAAGCCACATACAAATTTATATTTTTGAATTATTGACTTTTTACATAACTTAGTTCGATTTATATTTTTTTTATTTTTTAATGGATGAAGTCATTGTGTTCAAATGTGCCCCATACGGGGCAGCCTTGAACTAGGCTGGGGCAGCTTTGAACGGCAATTTTTTCTTGTAGCGCTTATATCCAAAAATAACATAAACAGTTATATTTTATATATGGTGAATTTCACGTCAAGTGACCCAATTTTAAAAATCGATGTCTTCCGATTTGGATGAAATTTGCACCAAGGTTAGTAGATGTGCCAAATATTGAAAAATCCTATTCTTGAGTTAAAAAATAATTTTTTTGATAGATATCCCACTCGTATCACATTAAGCGATTATAAAGGCCTTAAAGTAAATTGTATAAGCTTTCTTTTGAAAAAAGGGTCAAAATTAAAGAAATATCTATCTACAGTCCTTTGGACAATTTTTGCTAGGACCAATAGGTAAAAAGTTACACTCATTTAAAAAAAACCCTGTATGACCAAAATGTCCAACTTTGACCCCTTCTAACTCCGGCACTTCTGGACTGATAGAGCTGAAAATTTGTCTGTACTAACCTTGGTGCAAATTTCATCCAAATCGGAAGACATCGATTTTTAAAATTGGGACACTTGACGTGAAATTCACCATATATATATATATATACTAAATTCGATTTAGAAAATAAAAACAAATTCAGATCAAAAATAAGTTTTATATTATTAAGACGGAAAAGGCTTTGCGATTTCAGGTGACATTACATTTTCCTTTAAAGCATAATGATCAGCATTGGATTCGTCATTTTCAGAAAATAAGAGAGAATCAACAATGTTTGGTACTTCGGTTGATAAATTAACATGTTCAAAGGTGCCCCCTTTTTCTTTGTTCAAACCTGAACTGGCTTGCCATTTCACGGAAGTTTATAATAAATATATTTTTTTTACATAAATATCAAATAACTTAGCTTAATTTTGTTTGAAATGAATTATGACATTGAAACCAAAGCCCAAACATCCCAATGGAAACGTCCAGAAGAGCCAAGACCGAAAAAAGCACGTCAAGTTCTGTCAAATGTGAAGGTTTTGCTCACTGTTTTCTTCGACTGCAATGGCGTGGTGCTTCAGGAGTTCTTGCCACAAGGTCGTACGGTCAATAAGGAATACTGCCTTGAAGTTATGCGCCGTTTGCGCGAAGACACACAGAATTTTGTAAAAACCAATCATGGATTTTGTACCACGATAACGCACCAGCTCACATATCGATGCTTGCGCGTGAGTTTTTGGCCAAAAACAAAAATGTTATCATGCCTCAACCACCGTATTCACTGGACTTGGCCCCCGCTGACTTTTTCCTCTTCCCAAAACTGAAGACACCGATGAAAGGAAAGCGTTTTGCTACGATTGAGGAGATAAAAGAAAAATCGAAACAGAAGCTGTTGGCGATACCAAAAAGCGCGTTTTAGAAGTGTTTCGAGGTTTGGAAAAAACGCTGAGGGGGATTACTTTGAAGGGGACAAGATAGTTATTGATGAATAAATACTTTTTGAAAAAATTTAAAATAACTGTTATTTTTTGATCAGACCTCGTAAATTGTTCTACTAAATTTATAATTGGTCATATCTCCCATATAAGGACTACATCCCAAAAAGCCATTTATTTTTATATAAATCTTTTAAATATCGGTTATCATTTACATGCATGCCAAAATTAAACTGGTCCATATTTGACTATATCCTCCATATAAAGTCCACTTCCGAAATTCGCTTTAATACTTATATGTGTATGAAATACACCGTTATTACATTGAAATTCGACGTGAGATATCCTCATATGCATAAAATTCACTGTTCCATTTTCAAAAAACAATTTAACCCACATCTCTAATAAATATCGACATCGAACCAACTTTTATATGGATCAGAAATTGTAATCCAGAAATCATATTAATATCAACTATATGACAATTATGATACTAGATTTTGTAGCTGTCAGTCAATAATAGCTCCTGCCCACTTCTGAGCATTTAAAATAAATTATCTTGATCGTAAAATCGTCTTTCACACAATATATAAAATACTAATAAAATTTGCTCTAATACTGAATAGAAAACACAGAATAAGAATATTCTAGTCCTATAATTAGTGTAGTTTTTGTATTACTTATTACGTTTAGGTGGAGGGTATTAAAGATTCGGCACAGCCGAATATTGCACTCTAGCTTGTTTTATTTTGCATATTAAGTACCTTAAACCAGATACACCCTGAGGCAGGACATTGATTGATTGACATTTATTGACAGAGATCTAAGTTTGCAAATAAAATCTCTTGTTTTTGAAATTTTAATATGTACTCGTATTTTCTCACCATTGCTTTTCTGCTCCATTCATTCATCAAATTATTGTTGTTGTTTTATTACGGCTTTGTTTTTGTTCTTATGGAATTATTTAATAATTTCACTTGCATGTTGTTTGTGTTTTTGTTGTAGTAAGAGAAAAACTGGTTATTGTTTTATCATGTTTCAGTTGGTATACTTTTTGTTGTTTCTATTCAATTTTTTTAAGTTGTCTCATACTTTCCATCATTCTGTACCAGTGATGGAAAATGGGTTTTTGTTTTTCGTACCAACTATATAAATAAAATGTATTTTTTAGACCTCCATGGTACCATTTTTTATATTTGTTAAATAATCATAAAACTTTACCACAAATTTACTTTATCGAAAATTCAATATATCTTAGCAACATTATTGCGTTAATTGTCGCGATTATCTAAAAATATTCTTATTTATGAAGTATCGAGTCATTTGCGAAAAGTTAACCTTGGTATATATATATATTTCCAAAATAACTAAAATTATTATTGTAAGAATAAAATAAATAGAAGAGCTAACTTCTAACGATTTTGAAATCCTGATTAGCTACATTTTAAGCTTTAGTTTTTTTAGTTTGAATTCAGTCTCAAAACCATTTAATGTAAATGAATATGTCAAAGACTCATATTGTTCGATAATTCAATCAAAAATTTATTGTAATAATCATCTTAAATATGAATATTTAAATATCAAATTGATATCAGTTCCAAAATGTTCATGAAATTTAATAAAATCTCTTTTGCTTGCACTATTACACAAATAGTAACTTATATGACATACCTACAGCCATGTCACAGAATTTAATTCCGTTCGGAAGTGGAATTAATTCTATAAAAAAAGCAAAACGAAAAATTTGTTCGGAATGAAACCGTTCGTTTTACTTTTTCTCCAGAAGCAAAATACGGAAATAATTCCACTTCCGAACGGAATTAAATTCTGTGACATGGCTGATATTTATGTGTTTCATCTGAAATACCAAATTTTTATGCAACAATATTTTGAAATTATACCATATGACTCGTGGTAGTACCACGGTACCAACTGTGTTTAAAATGTATCAAAAAAAGTACAATTGGACCATGTTTGCCATCAGTGTTCTGTACCACACATTTGTCGTTTATTTATTTTTTTGTTGATTTTTGTATGTGTGTTTTTTGTTTTTGTCTCATTTGATATCTTTGGTACATTTATTGTCGTTGTTGGTTTTTATTGTCATTAGCTTCAAATCAAGAGACGACCACAAAATAATTTGTATCATTGAGTCATTCGCATTTTTTTTTTATTTATTTTTGATACAAACAGGTTGGCGGTGGTGTTGGTGTCTGTCTGTTTTGTTGTTGCTTAGGTATTTTATTAAGTATCTATGTAGATAGAGTTGCCATCAGACTTAAAAACTGTTCAAATTGAACTTAACCCATTTTTCGCCGCACATAGTTCCTGTCGAACAATTTCCATAAAACTTTATTTTTTACCTAATATAATGCTAATTAAGAAAATTGAAAACTTAAACTGCGATTTTTTTTTTTAGTTTTCCGGAAAATGAGTGGTGATTATAATCACCACCGGCGAAATATGTAAACAAAAGAAATTTTTTTAGAAACGATAAAAAACATTTTATTTATTAATAATTTTATATATTATTATCAGTGGGGTATATTTCAAAACATTTCGTATGTAGGTGAACCTCACATTCTTACACATCTTACACATAAATGGTGTATGGCCGTGGCATTGCTTACATCGACGTTTTTTGCCTTCCGTCTGTCTTACAATAACGTGTTGTGACAATTTTGTACGTTTTGAATTTGGTTGTTCTGATTCTGTTCGCTGATGGACTTCATCCTCAGAAACAAGTAGAGCTCTAGCGATTTCAGACCGGAAGTCTAGTTGTGGTTTGGCTCGGGTTTTTCCAATATTACACAAAAAACAGTGCATTTTCCAGGCGTTTACACCACTTCTTGCCTCTTACATTTATACGGTAGTTCGATATGGCATTGATGGCAGACAACTCCTCCCATATGCAAGTTATAATTTTTTATCAAATTAGGTTCTTCAACACTAACATATTTATGACATTTTCGGTTATAACGTCGGGCAGTTGTTAGAGGATCGACGGCGTCAAAATTAGTCGCTAACGTAACAATTGCATTATCATGCCAAGTTACAATGAATATTTCATTTGCGCGATCAAACATAAAATCGTACTCACCTTTTTTTAAAGTTTTGTCATTTTTAATGCCCATATTGCTTGGCAATTGATTTTTGCGCACTGTACCGGTGGCTCGAAATTTTTTATCTGACAGAAGACACATTAGATGAAAGGAAGTAAAAAAATTGTCAAAATAAAGGTAATGTCGTTCTGGATTCTTCACACATTCCAGCAAACTCAAGACCACATGAGCTCCAAGGCCGATTTCCTTACTATAGAGCTCCTGGGAACCAGCGTAGGGCATACAATTATACATATATCCATCAGATGAAGCAAGAACCCATAACTTAAAACCAAAACGAATGGGTTTATTCCTAATGTACATTTTGCTTGAATGCCTTCCAAAGTATGGCACCATTTGCTCATCGATTGATAAATGTTCACTAAAAACTCCAAATTGCAAAAACTTTTTGTTTAGTCCATCAAGTAAGGGTCTTATTTTCGCAAAGCGGTCGTTTTTATCTAAAGCGTTGTTATTACATAGATGAAGATACTTGCTTTACAATTGGAACCCCTAAATCTGGTTGCTGACTCCAATAATTTTCATATTGTGGAACGGTGTGGTATCCAGTAAGTATTAAAAATCCCAGGAAACGCTGCAACAATTGTACTGTGCACATGTTGTCTGGAGCATTGTTCTGACTCGCATATTCGTTGGTGTTCGACACTATTAGATTCATTATCTCATCATCAAAAAACAACTTGAACAGTTCTAATGGAGATTTTTCGCCTAAAGTAATTTACAGAAAATAAAATAAATAAAAAAAACTAATCCATGCATTACATACACAATAACTAATAGAGCTTTTCTTGATCTTTCATCAGCTCTGTAGAATCATGCGCACTGTTGGAGTAAATTGGTCGTTTTGTGTGCACCCATTTTGAAGAAGGAAATGAAGATTTTGACCTAAATTTGTTTGTTGTTTCGTGTTCGCTTGGCGCACTAATATCTTCATTTCCGCCAATAAATTCAAGCTCCAATTCTCCAGCAACTTCACCCAACGCACTATTTTCTTGACCACCAATGGCCGTTTCGTCAATGTCCTCTTCATCACTCAGAATGTCAACTCTTGGCGGAATATAAACAACATTGCGAGCATTATCGCGAATCTGTGCATTAGTCGATTCATCATCCGAGTCTTCCAGCACATCAAGTATTTCTCTCATTGTTAAAGCACGCTTGACTCCAAACCCAAAACTAGATTAAGTTATTGTTTATTTTAACAATTTTCTACCTATAACACTATTACTTATATATAAATACATACGCTCCTGACATTTTTTCTAAATTATCACCTCACTTCAAAAAAAAAAACACTTGTTAGTATACGTCCGCTTTGAAACACATTCAACACTAAACTAAAATAAAGTTCATAAATATTTTGCAATTTCTCTAAAAAACTAATATGAACCGTTTATTTACCATTAAAAAATCAGCAGCATAGTGACTTCTGTTTTTAGTAGTATACATACAATTTTTGTATACATATATGTTTATAAAGCTCGAATTTAGGCATACCTTTTTCGCCAATGGTCATTATAATCACCACAATGTTGAATGCTCAGTTACTCGTTATAAAAAAATTTTTTTGGAAAAAAATCGATGCAG
The DNA here is from genome assembly GCA_916048285.2 of Bellardia pandia. Taxonomy (NCBI): domain Eukaryota; kingdom Metazoa; phylum Arthropoda; class Insecta; order Diptera; family Calliphoridae; genus Bellardia; species Bellardia pandia. The sequence continues at coordinate 71,788,704 of OU696533.1, forward strand.
TAAGAAATCTAAATAGAAAATTTTAATGATGCATACGAAATTGTTAGAAATCCTATTATTATAGCATTTAAATCATCAAATGTTTAAATGACCTTTTTGACGACTTTTTAAAATTAGTAAAAAAATCAAATATTATGCATTCAAAAAATTCAACCTATTTAAATAAATAGATATAAGGACTTATATAAGTAATTAAAAAAATCATACGAAATAAAAAGTTTTTTCTTAAGCAGTTACAACGTCTGAAAGTGCTGGTGATTATAATCACCGGTCGGCGAAAAATGGGTTAAGGTACGGTCACATTTGGCAAATGTTTGCCGAAAAAGACGTAACCAATAAATAACATATATTTGAATTCGTTTATTTATTAAAAAAAAAGTTTTTCTTATTTAGGCCCACTTAGGTCCATATCGCTGGTCCTATTGTGTTAAATAATGGCCAAATACCATTACTGGACCAACATTGGACAGCCAAAAATATTGTAGGTAGGTATTAACAGATTCTTTTAAAACTCATTGGCAATAGTTACGAAAACTACTTAGGTACATATTCGGTTTTTTGGCTTCATTTAGTAAAACAAAAAAACAAAAAAAAAAAAAGCTTATTGAACCAAAACCAAACGAGCTTGCCATCAAATGGTGTGAGAAAATAGGGTTGACAATCACTCTGAACTATTTAAATATTGGGTTCTCTGAAGAGTCAATTTTGGAATGACCCTGGAGTTCTGGAGTCGTACCATTAATAAGGCCACTATGCAGTTTATGCAAAAGTTGGAACAGGTCACTGCTAGGGTTTTACTGTAAAAGATTATCGCCTTATTTGAAATACCATCAATGAGATGGACATTTATAACCTGCCCTACATTGGCCATGATGCCTATTTTGCACATTATGATTTCTAAATAAAAATAGATCAGTATAATGACTGGAGACCTGGTAGGCCACATGCTGTTTAAAACTATTTGGGAATAATCGATAAATCAAGATACCCTTTTGTATTTCTTAGGACATTTGACGTGCTTACATCAGTCTTCTTAGCATGATCTTATTTATCAAGTACCATTTACGGACGGATTGAAGTGAAAGGACGTTAATAATAAATAGAACGAGTGAACAAATCAGACTTTATAGCATAACCTTACACATCAAGGATAATTCACGGACGAATCCTAACAATTCAATGGTGGTCAGAAGGAATTAAAATGAGAAAACATCCATAGATTTTGCTGGCAGAAACTCTAGCCACTTTTATTTCCGCTAGAGTTTATTGGATTTGAGCCTTATCTTATTATCTTATGAGATTAGGGCGTGTATATTTATGGATTATGTTACATCAAGCGTTTGTACTAAGGTAACAAAATAAATTAAATTGTGCTGGAATTTTAATCATGGTGCCATCCTGGGATCGAACGGACTGATTGTTTGTTGAACAGGGATAGACGCATTTTAGTGAATTGACCGGAATAGTTCTTTGGTACCTACCCCAAACGAGAAAATCGGCTTCTGCATAAGAATATAATATTGCAGATAAGAGCGATTTAAAAACCCTACAATCTTAGGTACCATAAACATGATTTCGGTTATACTGCGACGGGACTGTATAAAATTTGGGGTTTGCATAACGAAACTTAGGAGTAAGTTCTTTGTGATTGTTCCCTATTAAGGGTCATATATTAAGATTCCGTCTTAGAATCACATTTGCTCTAAAAGATGTCTTTAATCTCTCACCATTCAGAGTTATAGAGTAATTTTTATTAAATTTTTTTTTTTTTGGTGAACTAAATCAATCGTAGTACATATACGGAACTAAACTAATACCGTAGACAGACGACAGAGTTAATTAAAATTAAAATCTCACTAATTTGAATTAAGATTTTACCGTGACAGACGACAGTTTCTGCATTTAAACTGCATTTAAACAGCATTTAGGTAACAGCTGTTTGTTTGTAAACAACTATTTAATTATGAAAAAATTTGTTTGGCATTTGCTGAAAAAACAGTATTTCTTTGAAAAAAGCTGAAATTATTTTTGCTGAAACTGTTTCATAATGCAAAACTTGTTCATGCACTAGCAACCATCAACCTGAACGTGTTGCTGCATGTGGGGACCGCAGTGGGACACTCTGAAATAAGAGAAAGGCAATTGTGGAAATCTATTTTTATTATTTTAATTTTACAATTGTCTTCTTCTTTTTTTAGAATAGTAAACAATTTGATAACATATTATTGATTTTCGACGATGTTGCCATATTGAAATAGCTAAATTTAGTATAAATTCACTCTGATTTTGTACATTTACGTCTAACCTAATGCGCATTAGGATGGGGATAATTCACGAGTTAATTTGAATTAAGACTGTTAATGCAAATTAACTGTGTCGTCTGTCTACGCTATAATCAAAATACATATTAATCGAATTTGTTCCGATTGGATATTTACTATTGGTTACAAAATTATATTAAATATTTGGCCCAATACGTCTAGCCTACCTCCTAGTGACAGATCCTCCTCATGTAAAATACTTAGAACTAGGCAACTAGTTGCGCTATGAGTTTTAAATATGCGATATAATTGATTCAATCCATGTTTTGTAATCGGCAACTCTGTTTAACTGTTACTGTTGCCAACAAAACGTACAGTAGACAAAATCACACTTATTGTTATTGTAATGAATAAATAATGATGCTGCAAATTTAAAATTTTTGTTAGCGTTTTTTTTTTCATTCTTTAAATTTTGCTCTTTTTATTTCAAGGTAATATTTTTTGTGTGGATTCATATTCTGAATATATGTAGATAGATAAATACTATAGATATAGATATACAACAAATACTAAGAACTTACAAATTTACGGCTTTTGTAGGAAGATTGAGAATACAAAAAAAAAAGTAAAACAACATAAAAAGTTATCTATTCTGTACCAGTCGTTTACTAAAATAACAAGTAAGAGTTTATATTCGGCTATACCGAATTTTACGAGTATATACCCATCACTAAATCACCTATTATAGGCCGAACTTCATAAAATATTGTACCGTAATTTCTATTGATTTTAGGTTTATTTTAGTAGAATTTCATTTCCATAACGATATTTATAAGAATTTTATGCATATTCCAGTTATAATCAAGAATTTACACTTTGTTTATATTTCTGCAGCGTGTAACATAAAGCGATTTACTTTAACACACAATAAATTAAGTACCAAAAATCCATAGAAAACTGATTTTGGCTTTTTGAAACGTCAAAATTTATCACCTCTGATTATTCTCTCTGATTATTCTGGCCAATTATGGACCAACTTTTACACAAGTCAATAGTATAAATTGTACATACTTATAACTGATCTGTGTAAAATTTCGGTTCGATATGGATGCTTATGTAGGTTAATGAGTTTTCGGGAGTAGTCCTCATAAGGGAACAATGACCTATTACGGGCGAATCATCATGAAATTCTGTACGATGATGTATATATGTGAATTATTTGTGTTGAGCTTCAACGTAATAATTTTTCGAAATATGGGCCGATCATAATAAAATTGGGTGTGAATATTTCTATATACATATATTTGTGTCGAATTTAAAATTGATATCGATGCTTATAAAAGATTTATGCACATTTAAGTGATTTCCGGAAGTGGACTTTATATGGGGGCTACGGTCAACTGTGGACAGATCATCATCATATTGAGAGTGACCATTTATATATACTATGTGTGGACTATTTGTGTTGAAATCCAACTTGATAGTGATGTTTATAAGGGATTTATGCACATTAAAGTGATTTTCGGAAATATAGTTTTGAGATTTCAATTTGCATGAACTTATTATTGCAGAATTTTGTATGAATTCGGCTTTGCTATAGATATTTATGTACCATAAAGCTATATTCCAAGAAAACTTTTGTATGGGGGCTATGAGAAATCATGGACCGATTCCTACAATTTTCAACTGGACTTTTCCTTCTATAATAAAAATAAAAAAAAATCAGATATAAAAATATCTGAAAAATATTGAGTTAGTCTGAAACTTTGATCTATTACTCGGCTCGTACTAGACCGATTTAGACCAATTTCATTACCAAACATTTCAGGGGACCAAAGAATGTTTGGTATAAATTTCATTGTTCTATGTCTGTTTTTCGAAACTCTATCGTGATTTCAACAGACGGACGAATATGGCTAGATCGTCTTAGAATCTTATAAGGGCCCAGAATATATAGACTTTTTGGCTCTACGACCATTATTTCGATGTGTTACAAACGGTATGACAAACCTAATATATCCCCCAATTTTTTGGTGGTGGGTTTTAAAACTGTTACGAATTCTAAACTGATAGATTAAAAATATAAAGAAATTTATTGGTTTTACATGTTTAACAAACATGTTTTTGTAAAGTTATTATTATTTATTAAGTTTGCAAAGAACATTTATAAAGTTGTAATACTTATTTAGGTGTTTTCATGAACTAATCTATTTAATGGTGGTGATGTCATTGAGTGTTGTATGACACTTTGACGTTAGAGTTAATTATATAACTAATTAAAAAAACTATGTCCTACAATGAAATATAAACAAATACATATTCTAAATATAGATTGTGCTATTAGTAGGTATTTTTAACATGAACTTGTTTGTAGTACAATTTTAATAATACAGTATGTATTTCAAAATTTGTATTTTTGACATAACAGTTTCTAATTAAATTTATGCATCTTAAATAACTATTAATAACTTCTTACTTTGCTTTATTTCGAAGTTACATTTTTATAATTAAGAACTTATGATGATTATTCAAACTAGGACTATCTTTAACTTTTTCCTTGCCATAAAGTTACGTAAACCAGCTGAGTTAAGCTTCTTTTAAAAACCATTTAGTTATCATATTCGATACCGCAAGTTGCGTCCAAGGACGCTTTTTTGTTGCGCATTCGTCAGCAATTTTATTTCATCGAATGCACTCATGTTCTGGAACCAATAATAACTCGAAACGGTGTTATCTAAGTTGGACCTGGAAAGACTTTTAAATCTTACTATGTTGGTGTTGATGCTAGGTAAATAATCACCGTCATAATTTTCAAATCCTTTCTGCTGTTGTATCGATGCCGTTTGGAAATTGACATATGTTTCGGGATATGTGAATAAAACCACAATACAAAGTTCAACAGAGCATAGTCTGATCATAAAGCTACCAACGTTACGATGAGCATAGAGTTCAAAATCACGTCAAGGCATTTATATTCCTTGAAAATCATGGAATGGTTCCATCCAAGCTAAATGGTAAAAATGCCGCAATTCTATGTATTCTGTTAATAACTATTATTATAACTAGTATGGCAGTGGTAAACCAAGGGCAGACTCCATGAGATAATTTGTACTAAGAATAAATTTTCCTTGTTTTACCAATGCTTAAACTAGAATGGTCCTGCGTTCCTCTGGATCAAATACCAGAGTCCTGGACAAACAAAATCTAGGGAACTAAAGCGAATCGTACTTCATAAGCGGTTTCAACATAGTGGACAGGTGCTGTGAGGTATGGGATGGGACTGTCCTAATGTCTGTATTAATATATGTATGTCTCATCGTATATAAAAATACGTGCGTTTCTAATGTGGTTCTAATATAATGTTAAGTTTGCAATTAAAAATCACTACATATTCAGTGCAATATTTTTTGTTCTGTGCGGCCATGAAAACTCCAGCTTCCAAGCTGCTGCAAAAATAATCAACAAAAAAAAAAGAGACCAAAAATTACAAAGAGAATTCCAAAACCACGAAATTGCTTTTCCAATTCTAATCTGGAATCTATTAACAGGTTTTTGTAATTATGTGTCAATTTTTTGCTGTAATTAGGTAAATAAGTGAATATACAATAGAAATATATTAATTATAAGAAAATTCGCTTACTTATCTTCTTGCGTCGCCATTGTATTGCGTGTTGTATTTATTTTGCATGCCTTTCTTGCTTTTTCTTGCGTATTAAATACAATAGTGTTGCAAATAGGAACAAAATACATTGTCATAATTTACACGGTTGCATTTACGAACGCAATTCAATGTATTACTACAAAGCAACATGCGTTTAGGAAGTCAGCCTAACTAGTTGCAATCTTTAATTGACAAATTGCCCTATAACCACCATAGTGGGGAGGGTATATTGGATTTGTGCTGATGTTTGTAAGGCCCAGAAATATTGGTCCAACACCCACCTCAAAGTATACCGATCGACTCAGAATCACTTCCTGAGTCGATTTAACGATGTCCGTCCGTCCGTCTGGCTGGCTGGCTGTCCATGTAAAGCTTGTGCGCAGAGTACAGGTCGCAATTTTGAAGATATTTCGATAAAATTTGGTACGCGACATTTTTTCAGCCCCCCAAGGACGGGACGTATGGGATTGGTAGAAATCGGTTCATTATTTCAGCTGGCCCCCATACAAATGTCCTCCCGAAATTGGGGTTTAACTATACCTAATATTTGAATTATGCAAGTATGCAAAAAAATTTCACCACTAATAAGTGGTATATAAATAAAGCCTAGAATTTTGTGCAGATCGGTAAATAATTTATCATATCTCCCATATAAGGCCCACTCCCGAAAATCACTTTAAAAAGCATAACTCTTTTAAAAATGTTGGTATCCAAATAAAATTTAATACAAATTAGTTTCATATATACAGAAATGATGACACCTAATTTTATAATGTTCGGTCCATAATTTTTTTTTTTAAAGAGAAATAACACTCAGGCAATTAATATGCCTATATATAATTGCGTTACTTTTTTGGAAAGGGGATCGATTGAAGAAGTAAAGGTGGTGAAAGTAGAAGAAAGCTTTATATCACGACTCTGCAATTGCGCATTATGTTTGTTTTTAGTGCAGCATTGCAGCGCCTCTGGTGGTAAAGTAGGCGCATTGTTTTTAAAGCTTTTTATAGCCTTTATATAATTATTTTACTTCGGTGGCGTTTAAATGCTATACCACCGAAGGAGGGTGCTGTGATAAATTTTAGTTATGATGGATAAAAAAAAAACTAATAATTATCAGAAATTGATGTTGTTTGAGTATCAGCGGCTGGGAATCGAACCCGGGCTACAATTACCAACTCATGCTTAATGATCAAATGCGTTAACCAATTAAGCTACAGCACCCTCGAAACTCCCATATTAGACCCTGTCCGTAATTCACTTTAACCTCCATAAATATTTTAAAAGTATTTATATCTAGATAAAGTTTAACATAGAAATCATGACACTAAATTTTTGGATGATCGGTCTATAATAGGTTATATCTCCCATATAGCGCCCATTTCTGAAAAACTGGGTGTAGGGTATTATATGGCTTGACCGACTATACTTTTTACTTGTTTTCATTTGACCAAATCACCTCGTGTATATCTTAAAGATTGTAAATTCTCCCCACGCATTAAGAAAACCACAAAATGTAAATTTAAACTAAATGGGAATTATTAAATACGCAGTCACATTTCATGCTCCTAATTACGTTTTATATCATCAATTAAAATAGTTTTCATTTTTCATAATACAGTAAAAGATAAATATAAAAGAAAGATATGTAACACGATCGCCGGCAAAAAAAAAAAAAAAATATTATATAATGCTACGATATCATGTAGGACGTAATAAATTCAGCGGTCGTGAATTATTTTTAACTTTTTATAATTTTTTTTATGTTTTACTTCTTATTTACATGTCGTAAATGTTTATCTCTATAACGTTTTGCATTGTGTTTTACGAACTTTTACCTTAAAATGTAGTTAACTGATTTATTCATAAATCAAACAATGATTAAACTAAAAAGAAAATAAAATATAAAAACTATTGTTCAAGTTATAATATTTTTCTTTTAATGAATTTTTGTTTAAAAACGTTTACGTGTTAATGGCTGGCAATTACTCAACGTTACTTTAAAAAATGAGATTTTTATGAATGTCAGTTTACAAATGTTGTTGATTGTTTTTACTTTCTTTCGGTGTGATTGAAATATGCCAATTTCATTTAGAAAATTGCATGCTCTCACTGACAAACTCTGCAAAGTGGAAAAGGTGTTGTGGACAGGGGAAAGTGTGTACAAATTAATGATGACAAGTGTAAATTAATTGAATTAATTAATTCCCGTCAAAAGGGAAATGCAATCAAAGTTAATTTGTTAATTTTACAAAAGCATTCGAATTTTACTTAATTACTTAGTCCCAATATAAATGAAGCAATTCTTTAAGTTTAGCTGAATACGTTTTAGACATCCGGGTGAGGGGAAGATAAGACGAGTACACACATGATTGTATACAATCAATTCGTGTTACTCTTTTATTCGTATTACATATAACATATTTATGTGTATATATACTCTCAAATAATGCTGTGTGAACACCGAAGAAATTTCAAGGAAAAAATTGCATCAATCTTTTCAATAAAAATTGCTTCGTGTAAATTGGGACTTAATAAACTTTCTTAGTTAAATACACATTCTCTAGCCATCTGGCGGCTTTGTCATTGATACTGAATTTTTTTAATTTATAGCAATAAATTCCGCTTGAATTGCGCTACAATAATTTGGTAGTTTGAGGGAATATTTGGAGGACATTCTTCGGAAAGTAGACCCCTATGTTTCAGTTATGAAACAATTGAAAATTTTATTGCCAGCGGAAATGATCACAATTTCTAAATTTATTGGTAATATTCTCTTTTGAAAAGTTATTAAACAACAAAGCCTTAAGCAATTAATGTAACACCTACCTGTATTATTATAAAAGAACAAAAAAGAAAGCATTCCAATTTTGAAATTGCTTTAACTTAATGTCATTTGAATTATCAAGCTATTTTCTTGTACACCTTCGAATCTATGATCAGCATCACATACATATATTAAATAAACCATTTCAAATATACCCTGTAGGAAGTCAAACACATTTTTAAGTAACTTCAAACTGGTTTTTTAATAAACACATCTAGTTGCTTAAGTGACTTTTTTTCTTGTCGTCGACTCATTATTTTAACATAGGCATGTCATAGGCTGTAGTCAATTGGTCACCTCTGCATGACTTTTAAATTGACTACTAATTACTTATTTCCCAACCAATTTATAGTTAATTAAAAAATTGGTTATTAATAATCGGTTTATACTAAATTATTTAAAAACCACTTTTTTTTAAATTAAATTTTAAACAATTTAATTTTAATTCTTTTTTGTCAAAATATATACATACATATATATATACGTATATACAATATATATTTATAAATAGAAATATTAAAATAAAAAAATAAATGACTTAAAATAAAAGTTGTAATGAAAACAAGTAAAATGCAAAGTTTGTACTGCTCATAGAAAGGCTGTTTTCATAAACGCAGTATGCAATGCAACATTTCATTGCATAGAGTTCATAATAGCATTTAGAAATATAATTTAAAAACTTTTATCACATAAAATATAAAAATATTAAAATTGAGCACCGTTTACCTCAAAGACCTTGTTTGCTTTGATTGACATGTGACATTTGACTTCACGACAGCTTCTTTTGTTTTCTTTTTTTACATTTTGCTTTTATTTATTTCTTACATGTTGTGCTTCTCCCCTTTCAAACTCACTTTTCAAAGAAAACAACAGCGCAAGAGACTTGCGCAATATGTTTGGTTGATATCTGCATGAGATTTAAACCAATTTGTAGTCATTTGCAAAATAATTTGTTTATAATTAATGTTTTTTATCAACTGACTATTTTATTTACTACAGGGTAGTTGGAAGCTGGCTTTATAATGATCTGATTATAAACGGAGACTTTTGATTTCACATAACCGCAAAGATAGTTGACACGTGGTGACACACTTATATTACGGTTTAAGAACACACTTTGAATTTACACAACAATGAATCACAATAAACTGATTGATTAACTTGATTGGCCCTGTTAGTCTATTTCTACAGCAAAAATAATTTCTGGAAGCTTCGAAACTAACAGCCTGTTTATAGAACGCGACTCGACGACCGGTGGACGAGTGAGAAATAAAAAGCGTTTATAGAACGCGAGTCGATTTTGTCGTGCCACTTACGTTAATTCGCGCATATGTCAAAAGTTGTTTGAAACCCTACTATTGCCAACGTGTTCAAAAATATTTTGTGTTTATATTTCTTCATACAAAAGTTAATATTAAATATTAAGATGGTAACACTACTTTTATGAAAAATGTCAAATAAACATAAACAAACAAAATATTAAAACAAAATTTAACGAATTTTTAAAACTTTTTGATAAAAAAAGAATTGTAAGACGTTTTCTATTAGAAAACAAGGAGTCTTCCGTAACTTTTTAAACAAATAAGTGTAAATTGATAAATATATTCATGAATGTATGTATGAATGTATTAAAATTTTGTCTTTATTTTCCTATATATTTTTTTAAATAAACAAGAATTTATTTTAATTGCCACAGTCTCCCAAATACATTCCATGCAATCCACCAATTGCCTAAACTGCATTGCTCTAGTTATGTTAATGCTGAAAATTTAACAAGTCGAAATAAACTAAAAAAACATTTATGATATCAATGTGTACTTACTTTTTTTTTTGTGAAATTTCCTTTTTGTGTTTTCCTTTTTCAATGAAATTGTAATTAAATTTTACGCGCGAGCACAATTCTATATTCGTCCAATTTTGACACTTCGGCGACTCTAACCGTCTTGTTACGTTTTTTAACAAACTTGTCAACAGTCGTGTTCTATGACCCAAAATAACAAAACCGCTAACATTTCAGTGGTTTTTATCAGCGAGTCGCGTTCTATAAACAGACTTGAAGATACTACAATGTTCAGGGTTTTCTCAATAAATTAAAATTTATACAAATGCTAAACAAGTTGTATGTCGATAAACACGCCATCTGTTGATAAACATGCTGTATGTTGATACCGACCGTTAAATTTTTTTTTTTTTTTTTTTCATTTAATTTATTTATTGGATCTTCAGAAATGAAATTACAATAAGTTTTCGAATCTTAATACTAAAAGAAAATAATAAGTCCAGCCAGTGCTAGACAAAATATTATGATACTACAACAAATTTACATCCACTGATCCAGTCATCTGTTTTGCGCTTGAGTTAAAGCAAGGGTATCCCTCCTTCTCAACCGAACATGGCCAGTAAAGTTAAGGATGTCTCGTGCCAGTGGGTTTGGATGGTGTTCAAGTTTGCTGACATATTTTGAGGCGTGTTTTGTAAATTCGACTTTCACCAAAGGAATGCCTAGATCTTTGTGGATTCGAGAATTTTTAACATACCATGGAGCTGCAGTAATTGTACGTAGAATCTTATTTTGACCCCTTTGAATTTTTTCAATGTTGGATGCTGAGGCAGTACCCCATAATTGAATTCCATAACACCAGTTAAATTTAAATTGAAATACAATTTCGTAACAACATATTTAAATAAATTTTTCATTTTGTATGATTTTGCTATTAAATTAAGTATGCACTAGCTTATTGTTTGCATTTAAAATATGTTGGCAATTTAAACTTTGTGACCTTATGAGCATTTAATATGAGAATTACAAACATTTATTACATGCAGCTAATCGCACAAAAACATCTTGAATGAGTTTTATTGTTTTTGGTCTTATTTTGGTTAAACTATTGTTTAGCTGTTGTTACTCTTGCTTGCAACATAAGTAATTATTCTATCTATGAGGAGGCATTTTTTTAAATGATGATCATGCAACTTATATTACCGTCTTAATGCTTGTATTGTGTTTTTTTTTCTGTAGTTTTGTTTTCAAAGATACACATGTGCACTCCAGAATCAGAGTAAAACGCGTTCTAGTTTTTGTTTCTGATGCGGCTTTTGTTGTTAATAATGTCTGAAATACAATCGGAGAAACAGTGGAACGTGACAAATATTCTAGATTTGATTTAAGATGTTTGTACATGTGATAGATATGATGTATGCTTGCAAGAGTTAGTGTTTGTTGCTTGTTTGCATGTTTTTGTTGTTGTTATTGTTTTCACACTTTTAGTAATTGCATAAAATCATCAGCATCCGCAACATCATACAACAGAAACAACAAAAGCATTTACTACAGCAGCAACTTAAAGTAATGAGTACAATTTGTTATAGTAGTTGCCACTATTTCTTTGTTTATCGTTAAACACCGTGTTGCTGTGTAGTTTGCTTTTGCATTATTTTTTCGTATTTGCCACATCTACTAACTGTGTGCCTCTTGCTGCAGCAGTGGTAGCAGTAGCTATTTACATCAGCAATTATGATCACCACTGTTATGTAGCATGCATGAACAACAGCAACATAACCAAGAAAAGAAACACATTTATTATTTGGGCCATACTTTAACTGTCAACAAATGATTTCATGAAACCATAAACCTCAGCCGTCCGAATGTCTCGACTTGTACAAGCGAGTATGTATTAAGTTAAGACAAGCGTTTTTGTATGACCAGTTAGTTGCTCTGTTTGAAACTGTTAAATTTCACAATATTTAAAATTATTATACATATGTACATATTCAACATTTTAACTAAATTTGTTTAGTACAACTGGCGGAAAAATGTAATATAGCAAGACGTTTACTTTTTTAATAAAAATACAAAAACATTTATTTGTGTTTTTAAACTATTGGACTTAAGGTGGATTCACCCATTTGTTCTTAACAAACATTTTTTTTACTGAGAGTTTTTGGCAGCACGATTCACCCATTTCGAACGATTTTTCTGAAAAATCTAAGGTGCCATATGTAAACAAATTCTATTAGTTTTACAAGAGCCGCATTGATTTATTTTGCTTTGGGTTTTAAGTATTGTGTATTCAAAATCACAGATATAAATTCAAAATGAATGAAAAGAAAAAAAAGAAAGTTGCTCTTGCTGATGGCCATGGAAATATGTACATAAGACATTGTTATTTGTATGAAAAAATGCAACCTATTGGCAACTCAATTCATTTTTGTCCAGAAAAAATATGTATAAAATTAAACCAATTCAAGTTCGGAAAAAATATTTTCTCTCTCTCTCAAAAAGAGAGACGTCAAACTTCATATAAAAAAAAATTGTTCGAACAAAATTTTTGTTAAAAACGAATGGGTGAATTATTCCTACAAAGTTTTATTCTTATGCCCACTGTCAACGTTTTAACTAATTGTATTTGATAACTATTCGAGGATTGATAGCAATATTTTTATAAAGCATCTTCAGTAATATTTTCTACAGATCCACATATGCTATCAGATATATTCATTCGAATTTTTGTTGGTTGGTTTGGTTTTTTTTTACCACAAACCAACTGAGAATTATAGTCGTTTAAAGTCATATGTTAATTCTCTGCCTCAGAATATTGGTTTGAATATTTCTCATAATGGTAGAGATTTTCAATAAGAACTTTATTTTTATAATTTACAAATAAACACAGATGTTGATTCTTTTATCACATTTTGGCAAATTGGCGGGTCTATTTTGTTTATAATGTCTCGGATTTTGAGTTTGAAGACTGTGATCATTGGATTGGCTGTGTATCAGTGATGGAAAAATGAAAAATTGAAATGTTACTGACCGTCAACAAAAAGATTACTTTTTTCAACATTTTGGTACTTTTTAGGAAACATATATTTTTATTCAAAAATAAAATTAAAAATCCATTTAAAAATAATTCAAAAATAAAATTAATTCAGTTTAAAAAAAAACTATTATAACAACAAACTAAAAATTAATTAATTTTTATGTAAGAATATATGTTTGAAAAATTTTTTTTTTAGCTTTTCCCAGATGAATAACATGAATAACGAATTTGTGCATTCATTATGTTCTTGTTTTGAAGCCAATGTTGTCAATGATTATAGAAATAGTAACGCATTTCTAAACATGGAACAAAGCAAAACAAACAAGAGTACTAAATATGATGTGGGAGTACTGTGGTATTTTTGTTGTGAAAAAGTACTGAAAATAGTACAATAGTATTGAATTTTCCATCACTGCTGTGTATAGACTCTATCTTTAACATAGCTTCACAAAAAATAATCAAGTTGTGTTTATTTGCATGATCGGAGCGGCTAATGAACAGCCAAAGTTCGTAAAATTATGCAATTAATAAATTTGGTTTGCTATAAATTCATTGTATCAGTGTTACCTTCCTTTTGAAACCACATGTCAAATTTTATAAAAAAACGCATACAGATTGTATTCGTATATATAGTCTGGACTCTTAAAAAATTCTAAGAAGGACTAACTATGTCTGTTCGCCAGTTTTTATATCTGTCTATTAAAAGCACACTATTCTCTGTTGATCAGAAATGGTTGGTATTAAAAATGGGCAAACCCGTTTTAACCAATAAAACAATTAGAACAAAATGACTATGCGTCCCATGTTTAAAAACAATCCAAACACAATCTTATAATGCCTTTTGTTGCAATTATCTTATTCTACTTATCGATGATTTATTTCGAACCTATGTACGCCTATATATTGCCGCTGATGGGACCTGTGTGGGTTTTTTATCCATTAGTTTGCTACTTATATGTTATTACGGCTGGGGAGCCATAAAAATGTTTTTTTTTCTTTTATATGCATAATTAATATTCTTATTTCAATTTATATTGAATTGTTATTAATTGTTTAAGATGATTCTTTTTTATTATCATTATAGAATTTACACTATGTAATATTGTTATTCTGGCCATCTAGGCTTAATATTACAAAATGAATAAATAAATAAATTTACGTGCTTAAATGATAAGTCCTAGAAAACAAGATTTTGGCACAAATAGCAATTGCCAAATTGCCTGTATTATATTATATTGGATTGGATTATAATAGATTATAAGATTCGGCCCAGCGGAATCCTTACTTGTTATGATTTTTAACAAGTTTGGGTATTTTATTATTTTGGAATCCAGAATATACTTTATAATGTTACAAATAAATATGAAAGAACACAAATCACAATTTCATAATTCATAATATTTTACACATTACTTGTTTGTCACAAAGTGTTTAGATTTGCATACTAGGCCTACAGCAATTTGTCAGCCTTGTATAACTTCGACTTGCCTCGTCTGAATCATTAAGATTTGTTTAAACATTTTTTTGTCTGTCGATTTTAGCCACAGGTGATCCTAAAATCCGTAATGCATTCTACACTCTTGTTTTGTTCACTGTGATGTTGATTTTTTTTATTTCGCTTTTCTAGCCATTTTATTACAAGTTTTTACTTGGGCACATATTCGATGAATATCATCATCATCGTCGTTGTTTCCACTTGGGATATGTTTATTTGTGCTGCGTTGTTATATCTTGTTGTCTATATTTTTTTTTTTTTTGCTGGTGTTGACAATTTCCCAAGCTTAAAACAAATGTCAAGTTTGTATGTTTTGTTAAATAAATTTAAAATTAAAATAGTGCCACAAACAACAACAAAAAGTTGCATTTTGATACGGTTTTATGATTTCTCCTCATTGGTCATATCACTTTACTTAACTTGTCACCAGAGGATTTACTACCAGCGTAGTTGAATACGAACTACTGCGACTACGATTTCCCCGTTACATCCCCACCCATTGTCTGTGCAACTGCAAAGCTCGGACATGCAACAATGCCACAAACCACTTATTGTGAGGGTACATATTAAAGTTTTTATTGCGTATACTCGTATATTTGTAATTAATATAAAAAACAATATTTTATTTTGGTCACTATAGTGTAGAGAGAAGACACATCCATTCAAACAATCGAATTTATTGTACCTCCAAGTGATTTAGGTTATTTATATAAATTTCAATGCTAGTAATTTCACTGGGCATAATTGTTTTAATGAATATTTTACACAATTTGACTTCATTACAAATCACATACATATTTCATTTATCATTCTTTAATCTTACTTCCATAAGCATAATCATTTTTAATTAAGAATCTTTTTGACAGAGCAATTGCTATATTTGTATTAAACATCTAAAACAATCAAAAACAAGTAAAAAAAAGTATAGTCGGTCAAGCCCGACCATATAATAGGGTAGTATATATATAAAACAGTTTTTCAGAAATGGCCGCTATATGGGAGATATAACCTATTATGAACCGATCATCCAAAAATTTAGTGTCATGATTTCTGTGTTAAACTTTATCTCGATATAAATACTTTTAAAAGATTTATGGATGTTAAAGTAAATTACGGAGAGGGTCTTATATGGGAGTTTCGAGTAATTATGGACTGACCATTATAAAATTGGGTATCATCATTTCTTTATATGTGAAACTTATTTGTGTTGAATTTTATTTAGATACTAACATTTTTAAGAATTTATGGTCGTTAAAGTGATTTTCAAAAGTGGGTCTTATGTGGGAGCTACGTCTAATTATGGACCGATCATAATAAAATTGTACCGTTTTTTTATTTTTCCTCAAAAGAAACTTTATACCATTTCCTTTAAGAGCTTTGTGGTCACTTAATGGGATGCAAGTGGGGTATCTATAAAAAAAATTTGCAACTCAAAGGAGAAAGTGTTTAAATTTGTACCATATGCACTATTTTAATTTTTTTTCTATTTATTACTTATAAAACTAAATAAGAATAATAATAATAAATAATTTTATAAAATTGCTATATTAATGAAAATGATAATGAAAAAAATTAAAAAAATTTTCTTTTTAAATTAAAAAAAAATATTTTTGAAATGATTGAAGAAATAGCTACCTACAGTCCTTTGGACAATTTTTGCTAGGACCAATAGGTAAAAAGTTACACTCATTTTAGAAAAACCCTGTATGACCAAAATTGACCAAAATGTCCAACTTTGACCCCCTCTAATTCCGGCACTTCTGGACTGATAGAGCTGAAAATTTGTCTCTGGCCTACTATCCAATAGTACTATATAAATCGGAAGACATCGATTTTTAAAATTGGGTCACTTGACGTGAAATTCACCATATATGAAATATATTTGTGTTCAATATTATTTGGATACCAAAATTTACGAGAGAGTTATGATCTTTAAAGTGATTTTCGGAAGTGGGCCTTATATAGTGGCTACGACTAATTATAAACCCATTATAATAAAATTGTACCGTATTATTTGTATATAGCGGGTGTTTTTTTACAGGTTTGTTTTTCGAAAAAAGATAAAACTGGCATTTTGTGGTCAAATCTGGCAACTCTAATGTCATTTATGTTCAGTTTGGTTTGCCATTTCATCATGAATAGGTTGACAAAAGAACAACGCTTGCAAATCGTGCAAATTTATTTCGAAAATAACGGTTCAGTTCGCGAAGTTTACCGCAAGCTCCGTCCATTTTATGGTCGACATAATCGTCCATCAGCGCAATTAATTCGGTTAACCATGGATCGTTTTCACACTACGTTTACTCTATGTGATAATACGCATCCGCAGAGACGTCAAACAGTGCGCACCGAAGAAACAATTGCCGCTGTAGAGCAAAGTGTTGAAGAGGACCCGAATTAATGGAGACCGGTCGGTATAGAGCCATGATAACCGACTATTTTGTTCACGGATTGGATGGCATGAATGTGGATGAGTTGTGGTTCCAACAAGACGGCGCTACATGCCACACAGCGCACGCCACAATCGATTTATTGAAGGAAACATTCGATGAGCGCATAATTTCGCGGAATGGACCTGTCAATTGGCCACCAAGATCGTGTGATTTGACACCATTGGATTATTTTCTTTGGGGATATATGAAGTCGCTCGTCTACGCCAACAAACCAGAAACGTTAGGGGAATTGGAAGCCAACATTCGTGGCGTTATTGCCGACATACGGCCCCATATGCTCGAAAAAGTGGTTAAAAATTGGACCTGTAGAATTGGCTTTATTCGAGCCAGCCGCGGCGGCCACATGCCTGAAGTCATATTTAAACATTAATGGCATAAAATTATCTTTTCAATAAAGCCAAATTGATGGTCATTAAAACGATTTTCTTGTGTTTTATTTCAATTCGAAGTTCTATACCTCTCAAAAAAACACCCTTTACAATGTATGTATATGAAATATATTTGTGTTCAATATTATTTAGATACCAACATTTTTGAGGTAGTTATGCTCTTTAAAGTGATTTTCGGGAGGGGTCCGTATATGGGAGCTATGATAAATTATAGACCGATCTGCACAAAATTTGTAGATCTGATTTGGCTTCACTTACTACTCATTTGTGGTAAAATTTGTTTGCATACTTGCATAATTCAAACATTTATGATCGGTAAACCCCAATTTCGGGAGGACATTTGTTGGCCAGGTGAAATAATGGACCGATTTCCACTAGTTTTAATCCCATCCGTCCTTGGGCGGAAAAAATGGCAGGTACCAAATTTTATCGAAATATATTCAAAATTTCGAGCTGTACTCTGCGCACAAGCTTTACATGGACAGAGACGTACGGACATCGTTACATCGACTCGGGAAGTGATTCTGAGTCGATCGGTGTACTTTAAGGTGGGTGTTGGACCAATATTTCTGGGCGTTACAAACATCAGCAGAAATCCCCACTATGGTGGTGTAGGGTATAATCACTTGATATTTCATTTTATTTAAACTAATGATTTTACACGAGACACGCAATTCATAATTGTAATATTATATTAATAATATCTTTTTGTGAATTGTCTTAAATTGAATTCAATAACAATTTTGATATGCGTTTTGATAAATAAGTTGTCACAACATAAATGCTGACATAAGCCAATCACTCAAATAAAGTGAACATTAATTAGTACCAATTCTGGATATCCCAGTTTTCTACAGATACTAAATTCTTTATTAATATCCCAATTGAGTTGTGTGTGCTAGAACTGATTAGTTCAGGAATTAAATTCATCATGATTAACAAATATAGACTACAATTTTTAACATTGATGTCACAGTCAACAGATCACTCTTAAGCACTTAACGGTCATAATACTTCAATTATAATACAAAAATATATCTAAAATAATTTCAGAAATAAAAAAGATTCAAGAAATAATTGGTCTAAAAGTAATAGTACGACATCTGAAATAATCTTGAAATCTAAGTTATTTGGATTTGAAAAATGTATATCTTGAGTGGATTTATGTTTTTTTGTGGAAACTGGGTGAATACTACACTATATAGAAGTGGAGGTCCAAGGAGCACTTGTAGTGTAGTGGGATAACTGAAATAATCATGGGATTTCAGTACTTTGGACTTGAAAATTCCAAATTGCTCAGACCTCAAGATTATTTCAGATATCCCACTAACAATTGAATGAAATTTTTAAAAACTAAATGTCTCATACATTGTTCTTTCGGGCCATAATTCAAATCCAATTCGGTTTTAAGCGTTTTGTTTAAATAAATAAACCTCTAAAATAATCACCCCTTATATGTTTGTTTTCATTTGAGAACCAATAAAGTTTATGTATGTATATATTCTGGATCATTTAAATAGCGGAGTCGGTATAGCTATATCCATGTCTGTCTGTTGAAATCAACCATCCGAAGTTCTTAAATAACTTACAAACATGACTTATATGATGAAAATCTGACAAATCGTTCCATAAATGGTTAAGATATATGGAAAAGCAACGAATGATTTGAATTTATCTCGTTTAGGAGTTATCTCGGTTAGGATGAACCTTATTTTGCAATTTTTCGATGTTCCCAAGGTTTAAGATGGTGTTCCGGAAACCAAATGCTGAAAATTAGTAGTTTCACATCGAAAAAAAAAATAAATAAATAAAATATGTAAATGTTAAAAGAAAATGCCAATTAAAAACAGTATTTATATTTCATTTACCCATTGATATTTGAATATAAAATATGACATTGATAACCCATTATAATTTGATACCAAAAAAATCACAAAAAAAAATCATGTAGCCAGGTATTTGTAAAAAATTAGATTTTGGTCACACACAATTAACAGCTTAATTTCGTAAAAATATGTGATCGGGGAATTTGGTTTACAATAAATTCATTGTTTCAGTGGTACCGTCCTTTTGAAACCACATCTCAGTGAAACACATCATCAATAATAGACCAGAATTTAGTTGTTAACTTCTTTACACGCGTGCAGCATGTAAATGTTAAACATCTTCTGCCGTATTTATAAAAAATTAAAGTAGACTTCAAATGTACTGTAAGAAAATTTTGTCTAAAAGCACACTTTAAGCCTACTTTATTTTTTATAAATACGGCAGAAGCTGCCGACTTGGATTAAAAAAAAAAACTACTTCTTAATAGCGGTCTCAGAAGGTCGGTCGACCGAAAATATTACGAACTTTTCGAGCGAAAGTGAATTCCTTGTAACAATTAGAAAAGCTTTTACATATCAGTATGTGAACAAGTAAAATGTCGAATACGCTTCTGTCGGAAAACAATGTTCTTGTTGAATATGAAACAATTTATGAAGGATCTTAATTCGTCAACCGAAATGTTTGCGAACGTAGGGAATTTTTGTTCCATAAAATGTTTCTCACATGTTTTATAAAATTATTTTGCAAAATAAGACTTTTTCTGTTGTTATAGCATGTAATTATACAGATCAATTTTTAAAAAAATCGATTAATCGCGCTCTTAATCGACTTCAAAAAATAGAAATAATGAAAATGTTTGACCAAAAAATCGAAATTCGTTTATTAGCATCTCTATGTTTTAACCAAAATTCCAAATACTATTCAAGTTGGCGAAATCGACTTTACATTTAAATAGTTAAATATGTGTGAAATTGAATTGTTTAATGACAAATTTATTTAGCACATTCAACTCCAGACAGACAACTCTAACAACATAGTCGAACGACAGCCAAATGAATTTGACACTGTGGCTATTTACAAGAGTTTCTTTTTCTCCCAAAGGCCTGTTATAATTGTTTAGCCCGTATAAATATAATCACTAATTAACTTCTGATACTCGTTTCCCTGGAAAACCACTGACTGTCTGCCGTTTGGCTGTGGGGCACAATGTAATGATGGTAAATTTCGTTAGACGTTTAATGACAATCAGTGTGGTCAGAGAGACGGACAGCCATGGCGATAATCACATTTTTCTATCATAAAAAGCAGAAAATTCCAGTAGATTACCATAAAGTTTTTCTTTCACTTTTTGTTTTAATTTTTTTATTTTATTTTTTTGCCGGGTTCATGTTTTATTGACAGCCTGTAATTTGATGAAACATTATCATTAAATTGTTTTATAAAAGGTGGAAAATTAATTGGATTTGCTCATTTATATGTTGTTATTAATTTAAGCATTAATGGGAATGTGTGACCATAATGATTATAATGGCGCTGATGATGACCATGATGACATGCGCTGTAAACATGCATATTTTTTTTTTGCATTTTCTCACTCGCAATTCATTGTCTCTGGTTTTCTTTCCTTTTGTAATTTGTTAATTATTTGCTTTTTTATATTATTTTTAACTTATTTAAAATGTAGCCATTATTCTATTTAGAGTCTCAATTTAAGTCGTCTTTTATGTAGTGTCTTGCTTTTAGTTGTATTAATAAAAAGATTTTTTCATTTGTTTATAATATGAGTGGCCTTTGGGAGAAATATTTAATTAAATCATGTATTAATTTAGTATTTAATTGGCATAATAAAAATGTTATTTCATTTAGAGATGTAGTCACATACATACATTCGTTATTTTTATTTTCATATATAACAATTAATTTAATTAAAATTTAAAACTTAATTGAACAATAAAAGAGATTTTTACTTGTACATAACTTTTAGAGGAATTTTATTGAATTTTAAAAATGCAGTAGAAGTTTCGTGTGGCAATGGATGTTTTAGAGATTAAATATTTTTAGGCTTTTATATAAATATTTGTAAGCTTATACAGTACAACCTTGGTATAACGAATCTTAAGGGGATTAGAAAAAAAAAACGTTATGTCGAATAATTCGTTACAATGAGGTTCGTTATATCGAGGTGTAGTTGCACTTCTATTCGTTATAACGAGGTAATAAAAAAATTTGTATGTATATTAATCATCATTACCATGTTATAGCGAACGATTTCCGCTAATAAATCAAAACACATTTGAAGAAAAACACTGTATTTTGTAGTTTTAAAATTCAAAAATAGTTTACATTTATAAAATAATAAGTCTGAGTCAGTGATTAACTAGCTAGATTGCAACAACAACTGCTGCAACAAGCGTACAAGCTCTTGGCAATAATACATTTTTCTTCGAATATTTCAGCTGTTAGTCTAATGTATGCTGCTGTCGACTAACAATGTAGGTTTGCTGGAGACGTTGTCGTTGCAAACACAATAATTTGGTGTGTATGTTGCTTATTTCGTCGCGTATATTGCTTTTTAATTGCTGGATGGTTAATGTAGACTCTTCCTTTCAAATAACCCCAAAGAAAACAGTCTGGATCGGTTAAATCCGGTGAGGTCAATTAAAATCACTTGTACGCGATATAATTCGTTCACCAAAGATGTCCCGTAAAAGAGCCATTGTGTCCCTTGAAGTGTGCGCTGTGGCTTCATCTTGTTTAATTGAGTACTGCTCCATTTTAAATTCCCCAAGTCTTCTTTACCAAATACAGACAAATCCCGGTATAACGAATGATATAATGTCAGTCCCTTTCGTTAAACTGAGAGATTCGTAAAACCAAACTTTTTTTTTAATAAAAAATTAGCTACATTTACCATTAAATGCAGGTTTTTATGTTATTATATTCATGTTGATTGAACTTACATACGTAAGTACATACGTATTTACATATTGGGACAAATTATTTGTCTAAAAAATCTATAATAAATTATTGTTTGTATGAAGCTTGCAAACTTTTTTCAACTGCTTTTTCTAGCAATTCTCTCAGCACGAAAGATTTTCGTAATCAATTTTATTTTGATCACACCATAAAATACAGGTTTCAAATCCTTTTGTGGCATCAGAGTGTTTAATTATTGGTTCATTAAACTCCATTGGTGGACCGTTATTTTCATTTTCATCATCTTCATCTTCAAAGTTGGTAACCATTCGTTAAACCGGAAGCGAAAAAAGTTGATCGTTCGTTATATAAGGTAGTTAATGAAAAAATTTGCTTATTCGTTATATCGGATTTTCGTTAAAGTGAGTATTTGTTATATCGAGCTTTGCCTGTACTGAAAAAAAAATTATAATAGAAAAGTTATAAGCAATTCAAACTTCTTCGGTAGTTTTGGGCCACCCTGTATAACACTCCCAGACCCTTCTTTTCGATAAACTTTAGTTTCTACATTCCGAATGAAACGGAATTAACAGAGGGTCTACCCCATGATGGAACGAGTCTATTCGTTCATGCGGATGACACCAAAAAATGGGAGCGAGTTGGCCAAGGTCTTTTCATCCATAAAATTTGGGATTAGTATGACCTAACGAATCCCAAATAAATGTAGCATTGTTCAATCTGAAATATCAGCTATTAAACGAGCAGCAAACTGAATATCAGGAAAGGATATCCGTATATATACAGATATCCAAGCTGCAATAGAATATCTAACATCTATTGAGTATCAACATAGAGGCACAGGATTTTGTTATTAATTACAGAGTCTTAAAAATAGAGAATTGCTACAGCTTTAAATGTTTCTTAATAAAATCTAGACGTTTAATATTGTGATTCGCATTAATAAATGGAACTTTCTTTAATTTACCTTGGATAATCTGGCACATTAAAATCCAATTTCAGCTAATGCTATTAGCTCTTCAATAAGACTTTTGTGTAAAAATATTAACTAACCACCCGAGTTGAAATACATATAATACTATAATCACTTACAAGCAATTCAATCATTAGCTTCGTAAAGGCGGCTCTATAGTTAAAGAAATTTCAGTGTTAACAAATTGCTTTTTTATAAACTCATGCAATTTGTTTTTATTAATGATTTTATACGTTTAAATTTATTAGATTCCCCACGAATGTTTTCTTCATTCATAAATTGCACATTATTCGTTTCCCCTTTTTTGTAAAATGATAAATTAACTTGTTTAACATGATCGTCTAATACTTAATACCACTGTGTTTACTGTTAGTAAGTTAGTTAGTTTAATGGTTGGTTCGAAAGGTTTTCCTAGGTTTTACTACCTCCATTTTCGATTAATGTTGGTTTTTTTTTTACTTCATCGACATCGTGTTACAAAGTGTTAAGGTCATGATCTTTTTCGCTCTTCTCTAATATCGCAAAATGCGATCAATAAATTAAGCGATTAAAGATGAAGAATGGTTGTTTTATACGAAAACAACAGCATTAATAACAACAACGTCAACAACATCCTTTCCTTTCATTTAATTTCATTCACAGGCATAAATAAATAGTTTTTCTGCTGATACTTAGTTTTTGTACTACTTTTGTTGAAGTTTCGACCAAATCCATAAGATTGAAATACAAAGAAATAAAACGTGATTGAACTTTAACTTATTTTAGGTTATTGTAGTTGTTCGTTTTGCAACGAACAAAAGCAAAATTGAAAAGAAAACTGATCTACATCTATCTGGGTAATTTGATGATGACCCCATTTATTGTTTATTAAACAATGATTTACTGACTGACTGAATTACTGTACGAATGAAACGTTGTTGCAAAGTGATTATGAAGTTCACTTGCAAGGTTATGTTACCAGATCGGGTATTACCTATTTCGAGTATTTTTGCAAAATTTTTGAAGAACTCTTATGAGAAAAATATTAACATTTTTGTCGAGCCACGTTTATTTCGAAACTATCAACTTTCACAGTGATGAACTAAGATGCAAATATATGTAATTCATATCGTCTGTAGTGACAAATGACAACTTACAGTGGCTCTCATTTTATTTCTCACCAACTTGAATTAAAATACTTAACCTAAATTAAAAAGAATGTATAAAATAAAAGTCCGAATAATATGTGGATTAGGTAATACAAAACAGAAAAAGTAAATATAGTGCAAATTCTTTCGTTACAGCTTATTTCAACCAATCACTTTCACGAACTCCTCGATTAATGGTAAATTTTCAAGCGTATATTTTGTAGTTATGGTTGCAAATGGAACGTCGTGCTACCATAGAACAGATACAGTTGGTTATTAGCCATTTTAAAAATGGCCACTCGCGCCAAAAATTGCTTTAATGCTTTGCCTGAGTGGCGTAATATTTCGGTTCGTGCAAAATAGGATTCATGATATGGGCAGAAAAGCACCTAACAAAATTTTTAATGACGTTGATGAGCGTTACATTGTCAGAAAAATAAGGCAAAACCATAAGTTTTCTAGCGCGTCTAAAATTTGCTAAAGAGCACTTTACCAACGACCTAAACTCTTTAATATCTTTGGCTTGGATGTTCAAACTTATGTTTGGCGCAAGCCTCTTACAGAGCTCCAAATCAAAAACTTAAAATCAACAACGAAGCACGGCGATGGCAGTATCATGGTTTGGCGTTGTATTTCATTACGGGGTGTAGTAAACTTTCAGGTTATATGTACCTTGACATTTTAAAGTCAAATTTACTGCACAATTGGGTATAAGGGAGCAATTTCAGTTCTATCAGGACAACGATCCGAAACATAAATCAGGTATTGTGCAGTCATGGCTGATTTGGAATTGTCTCCACTTGATGCAACCGCTGTCTGAATGTTATTGATAACTTATGGGCAATTTTAGGTCAAAACGTACGCAAGCACCGGATTTCGAACAAGAATGGCCTTAAAACTGTGCTAAAAGAGGAATGGCCAAGATAACTCCTCAAACTACACGAAAGTTAGTGGAATATAATCTGGAAAAACGCTAAAAAGTGGTAATTGATCGAAAAGGAGACCATACTAAGTTTTAGTAGATACAAATTATTATTCCTAATTTAAATGTTTTTTTTTTATAAAACTGGTTGAAATAACCTGCGACTACTTTTGTACCCATATTTTTAGTTTTTAGCTTGTATGTTTTTATTAGTGTAACTTGGAGACTAAATAAAAATCTTATTTTTTATTTTAGAAGATACATACGTTATAAACCTTTATTTACATTTTGTTAATATCTTTATTTTGAATTAAAAAAATTAAATTACTTCTAACAAAAGTGTAAAATTAATGTTTTCACTGTAACTGTTAAAATCAAAAGATTAATAAACAGTTAAAATACCTACTATACATTAATCTGGCATCATCTGGCGTTCTTTCAGCAGCACATTGTCATTCTTTCTCTTTGTATTTTCCTTGTTATTATTGTTGTTGCTGTTGCTGGTAATCAGTGTTGCCATTTTGACGCTTTTCGGGTATTTTATGACGCTTTTTTGGTCTCGTTACCCTTTTATTTTTTTCAAATACCCTTTTTTAAAAAGGGTATTTTTTGATGCTTTTTCTATTTTTTTTGGTGCAGTTTTGGAAGAAGTCCAAAAAGTAAATCTAGCTTTTGAGTCAGCCAATGTCAAGCTTTACAGCGATTTGTGTTACATGATTAAAAGTATTACAAACTTTGATTATCTAGAAGGTAATTTAGATGAAAGCGTTAACGAATTTTGTTATCTTGGCTATCATTTCGAAAAGTCTTGCAGAGATTATAAAATAATTGAACAATTTAATAGAATTTACAAAATATCACGTACTCGAACTTCAAATGTTATATTGCTTCAAAAATATCGTTATTTAGTGTTGACAATATTTTTAAAATAGCGAAGCGAATATTATTGATTTCATACAAAACTTCATTGATGATTCGTCTCTAATAAATAAAATAGAAATTTCCCTAAATAATCTAACGTTGCAAAAATGGAAAAATATGGAAAGAACTGATGAATTTTGGATTAAAGTCTACAATTTTAAAAATTCTTTGGGAGAAAATCCTTTTCATGAACTAGCTGACTTTGTTATACGTATACATACTTTCTTTTCCTTACTCAAATGCCGAAGTCGAAAGAACGTTTAATTTAATGATTTTTTTTTAACAAAAGATCAGAAACCCTTTGTTTTATTGCCAATTTTAATCTTTTGTTAGGTGTTATTTGCAAAGCAAAACAACATGATACCAATATTTTTGTTAAATTTTTTTTGCGCTTTTTACCCTTTTATTTTTTTGTAATTTTTTACCCTTTTTACCCGTTTTTACTGTGCACTTGACGCTTTTCTTTATTTCTAAAATGGCAACACTGCTGGTAATAGTTTTTTATTGTCTGACTTTAAAGTGTTTTTATTGAAGCAACAGAAAAATGCAGTAGTTGTTTGATCTTGCAAGTATAAATAAGTTTTGCACCCGTAATGTCTGACTGTCAGTCGTTAAATAACGTTGGCAGTGATGGCTTTTCTTAAATGTGATTATGCCCCATCAACTTAGCACTGAGCCTGGTAGTCATCATCATCATCACCATTATCATCATCGCCGTCGTCATGGACTGACTTCTCTTGGATTTCCAGATCTTAACTTACATATAAATGTTGCGGTGGTTGATGTTGTTTTGCTACGACGGCATTTTTGTCTACAACTTTACAATTGATAATGAAATTTATCCAGATTAGACAAGTTTCGTTTTTTTTTTCTTCATCTTATTTAAGCATTCATCCACTTGTTGGTTACATTTTTTGTTATATGCAAGTAGTTTGGAAAATTTATGTACCATTAACCATTTGGATTTATAGCGAACAATTCGAAACAACAATCTAGATATTAACTGAACAGCGCACTAGCACTATGACCACCATCATCCTTCGTGTAGCAGTCATCATTATAAGCATGATGATGATCATCGTCATAATATTTAGTTGGTTGGTTTGTTACTTGTTGGTCGTTGGTCTCGTTTTATTTAAAAGTGAATAAACTAAACGAGCTATAAACATGATTAGGCATTATGCTCCAAGCATTATAGATCATCATTTTTGTTGATGATTGTTTTTTCGTCGTCTGCGTATCTGGGATGTTTAAAAGCATTTGTTATTGCCATCGAATGTTAACTGGAAACAAAGTGGCGAAAAGATCCCACAAAAAATACAACATGTCAAAATTTTACGCTGGAATACACCGAATCTTGTGTACCCTCCAATTGACAAGTGAAATCTGTGTAAAATGTTGTTTTTATTATTGAAATAAAGTTGCATTATTATGAGTATCAACTGATTCGAATTAATGATATCGATTAAATATATATTTTTATTTGAATTTAAAATCAAAGAGTGACTAGTATTATTTTTACAATGCGAAGGGAAAATTGTTGGAATTATTAACTTACTTACATAATTGGCACTTTATGGCACCAAGACTTAATTTTTCAAAGGCTTCTCTGCGTTAATCGCGACTGGACTTGCGTAAATCAAACTTCTCTGGAGAGTAGATTTGTGTTGTTCACTGATGGCCGATTTATTGGGGCACAAACTGATAGTCCTCGGAGTTATGGCCTGAATATAATTTCAGCGCTAGATTGGTCTAATGAGCATTAAGCGGACTCAACTGCAAGAAATAGTAGCGGCGGTCACTGCTTGTTGCGGGTTGAATATAAGGATATTGAACATAAAAGTTTTAATCTCTGCCACTGTCTGGCTTTAGCAGATGGTAGATTGGGATGTTGAATGGCTTCTTTTAGCATGACCTGAAGTATCTGTAAGAGATGAACGTCTGAAGGATAAATGACTTTGTGGAACTGAATGTTTTGTACACATTATCTGTTAATACCCGGCCAAGCGGATGGGATATTCGAAACACTGGTTGGCTTTATTTAGCATGAACTGAAGAATCTGTTGGAGATAAATGCCCTTTGTTTGCCCAACTGAATGTTTCGGTTATGAAAATCATTACGGTCGAAGAAAATGTTTATTAAGTATTTCTTACCACGGACCTTTTTTACGGACCACAACAAAACCGATGCTAAAGAACCCAAGTCAAAGGCACAAGAAAATTGTACTAAAACACTCCCAGATGAATACTTCAATATCGCATATAAGGTAGAAGAACTTCTAGCTTCAAAAACATATATATTTGCGCAGAAAAATGTTAATACCTCGTGTGCACTGTGGGCCAGAATCAAAATATTTCGAATAATTCATGAAACATCAAATTCACTTAGTAGAAAAGTATTTGACACTCAGGAATCATAACACTCCGCACTAGTTTTAACCAAAAATTTGAGCAATTTAATAATTTATATTGTTAGTTTTTTTACAGCGCTTTCAATACAGCTAGAAGATTTGTATTTTATGGACAAAGATATAAATAATATCTTTCTTTGAAGACATATATTTGATTATTTAGGGATCAGGAAATAATCCCCGCTACAACAGTTTCTTACTTGAACTTTTATTTGTTATGAGCGACAATTTAGGTAAAACTTATAAAGTATTGTCATCCATTTCGATTGTAAACATCAACAATCTCGACACATTTTTCAAACAACTGCTGACAATGTCAAATTGTTTAAAACTTAAAGTATTTATCATGAAACAAAACAATATTTAGTAAAACAGCTACTATAATCTACCATATCACCTTTTCTAACGAATAATAATGCCCGTTTAAATTTGTTGTTCATTTTTAAATATACCAAATAAGTTAAGCATCAATATTTATAGCTGTAGAGCTATTCGCTGAAATGAGTAACCGATTAACATGTACAAAATGCCAGACATTACTCAGCTGATGGTGTTAGCAGGAGGATGTGATGGTGATGCAGACTTTTAACTTTAATACTGCCACTACTTGTAATACAGCAGTCTGCTAAAAGAAGGGAGGAGGATGGTTGACATTGTTGATGGCAACTGGTAAATCTTATGTTTACATTTGTATTGCAAATGTTTTCACAAATTATGTTCATTGACTAACTGACTCTCTATTTCTATGACTGTCGAACAACTATGGCCAGCAGTTATTGTTGTTGAAAACTTGTAACGATTTTTGTTTGTTTTGCTGTGGATTAAATTTCTCTTAGGGATGCCAGTCGCGAAAATTGCGGCATTTGTTTTAGAAAATCCCGGGATTTTTGGCGATTTATAAATCCTGAAAACTACTATTTGTTTACAAAGTCATCAACAAAAATTTTAATTTTACAAAAGTATGTCAAAGAAATAAATGTGAAAGAATTTATATTAATTTTAGATTGCAGAAGTCGTACGTGATTTTTGATATGTCTATGGTTTTAGGAATTGGAAATTCCTATAATAAAAACTTTAATTGCTTGAAAAGCTCAACAGATGACAGATGAAGAATTTGTTTTACTTTATTAAGGCTCAAAAAGATATCCAAAAGTGATTCCATATTAGGTAATAAGCTGGATGATTTACTTAACTTTAAAAAAAAATTGAAGAATTAATTTAATGAGATAGAAATGTTTACGAAACGAATGAAATAATGAACGCAATTGAAATATGTAATGGTATGGAAACAAATATTGAATAAGAAATAGAATTATGTATTTGTTTCGGTTTAAATCAAGATTATCTTTACTATAGATCAGAAGTGCCCAAAAGTTGCTTATGTAAGAGCAAACACCAATACATTTAAATAAAAACTAATTTTTATTCAGTATTTTTTGTTGTAAAAGCCAATACATTTAAAGAAACAACACACTTTTTTAAACGGTATCATACGTTAAACAAAAACAAAATCTACATTGCCGATCGCAGTCACCAATGTTTACCAGTAGAGCATACGAAAGTGTTGTTGCTTTACGCTTGCGTGTATAGAGTGAAGTACGACAAAAAAAAAACAAATAAGGCAAAGTTGTTTGTGTATTTCGTATTGCTAGTGCTGCGTCCTATAGCTAAGAGTTTTTACAAATACAAAAGAGCACCAAGAGTATAGGGCTTGGGCACTCCTGCTATAGATGGTTTTTTGGTTTTAAAGTTTGGGATAATTTTGGCTCCAATTGCGATAATAGGTGAAATTAGATTTTTGCACAGTTTTTGTAAATCTTGGACTTTTAAGTTATATTTTTCTCAAGTTTACGAGTTTGCAGTATCTGAACGATAATATTCTGAACGGGTTTTATTCAAAATTCATAACACTAAAGTAATTAAGCTTATTCGCCAAAATATGACAAAAATAAATTTTTCCCGAAATCCATCAAATTAAAATCGGGGGTACAGATAATCTATGAGAGGTATTGGTACAATTTTTTATTTTTGTTTCGTCATATATCCTTAATAAACTACAAAGGATGTTCTAAAAATATTAAATTTTGTTAAATAAAATTTTTAAATTCTAATTGTTTTAATAAAATATTTATGAAATTGAAAATGGAAAAATGAAACGTGCTTAAAAAAAATCCACATTTCGAAGATAAATACATACTCTTAAACCATTTATATTTATAAAATCTCAAATCTAGCGATTTGAAAAACCAGTCCCGTTTGGCAT
Organism: Bellardia pandia; assembly: GCA_916048285.2. Taxonomy (NCBI): domain Eukaryota; kingdom Metazoa; phylum Arthropoda; class Insecta; order Diptera; family Calliphoridae; genus Bellardia; species Bellardia pandia. Next base: position 71,819,982 of record OU696533.1, read on the forward strand.
CCCTAATTTCTATAGACTAGACTTGTTGGCTTTCAAAACATAGTTATGCTAGTAAATGTCTTTATTGAGATCATCATCATCATTATCTTTAGCAACAGCATCATCATCATCGTTGTAATAATCGTCAATATCTTCGTCATCAAGAGCTTTTTATCAACCAACGTATAGTCATCATCATTGTTGTCGTTGGTGTTGCTGCTGTTATTGTCGTTAAGACATGGACAAACATTAAATGTTGTTTCGTCAATTTGTTTTTATTTTTTTTTATCGATGAACATGAACTTGTTTAATATATTTTAACCATTATTGGTTTGAAAACTGCCCTTGTATGTGCAAAACGTAGACACGTTCGTTTATCATCGATAGCTACCATGAAATGTAAGGAAGAATATTAATTTGTTCATATGGTTTGTAAAATATTGAACATTTTGAAAGATTACAAATTTGCATTTCTGTTTCATCGGCGAAGAAAGTTTTCTAACGGTTTCAGTCCTATTTAGATAATACGTCCCAAAGTCTTTAAATGTTACTATTTGTTTTCTAAACTAAAGTAAATCATATTTAAAAATGCCCTAGTCGTACTTTTGAGTGTTGGTTTATTGATATTTTAGCGTCAGTTGGCGAGAGACTCTCGTAGAGGTAGCATCATTTTTTAATTTTACATTTAATAAAAGAGACCGTTATAACAATATTCGAGTTTTTCGCTGGTCTTATATATCCCATTCGCATTGTTTGCAGTAAAAAAATATCTCAACTGAGTACAGAACTTCAAGAGCTTTTAGAAGCCGATATTTCAGAGTGAATCAAGTGATTCTGAATCGGAGTACGAATCATCAGAGTCCAGTGAGAAATATGAAGAACACATTGACGATCGTATGGAAGAAGATAATAAAACGAAAATGATGTAAACCTAAATCTATGGTCACAACCAGAAAATTATTTTCGATCAAAGATGTAGATTCAGAACGAAAATAAACCGAAAGAATTATATGAATTATCAAACCGATCCTAATTCTCACTATTTTTTATATACCTTAATAAATTTTAACGAATTTAGACAGAGTTTTGATATTAATGGGACTATTATCCCATTGGTACCAAAAGTCCGGTTGGAATAATAATCCCAATAAATCCGAATGGGACAATATATCCCAGGATAACCAAAGGACTTACGAAAAAAACTGACAATGGACAACATCATTCTTTTTTATATTTTTTTACATATGAGAAAAAAGATTTTTGAAAATACATTGTTGTTTATAATGCCGGACCTTAAGGGCTAAGCATGTGTAACTACTTGATTTAGAAGTTCAGTACATTCAAATGAAATTTATTAAACTTGGTCTTTAATACATCGAGGCATACTATCTACAAGATTTTAACTATAAAGAATACTCCTACCATATTTGATTTCAATGTTTAATTATATTTTCTGGTTGCTGCAATTTTCTTTCTAACATGTACCACAAATTTTAATCTGGTTTAAACCTGGTATTTGTGTTGGTCACTCTATAACATGGAACCCTGAGTTTTGGCCTATTTTAGTCCAATGTCTTCAGCATTATATTCCAACCGTTATTTCCGCTAAGGTATATTTTCAGCCAGTTTTCATGCTATTTATTTGTACCAAATATAAATATCCACAAACCATTAGGAAACCATCCTCTCATGTTTAATTGTTTCTTTGAATTGATAAGACTGAGTAAGAAATCATATGCAAGTGCTTTATGAAATTCATCTTTGCAGAATATAGTTTTGCTACTGGTTTAAATTTAGTTGAATGTTGCAAAGAAAAAATGTGTGCAAAATCTGGTCTTGATAACCACCCGCTCTCTGTAGTGTGTTAAAATAGACACTTTTTTTCTAATAGCACAACATTATAAAATACACTTTTTGTACGAGTATTTTAACAAATATTTATAGTGTTGGATTTTGTATCGTTTTATTGCTTTTAAAATGAGTCGTGGGTAAAAGCTGTTTAAAACATTCGCACCATATTTATCCGGCGTACTCGTTGGTTCGTATGTGTGTTGTTGTTTATCTATTCAATTGTCGACCGGCCGATTGACCATCCGTCCCTCATGCCGCCAATGCAACACTTTCTTCATTATTTTGTTATTCTTTGCTTAAACTTTTGTGATGATGATTCGAAGTGTTTGATGCCTTGCAGCCATCGTCATCGTCTTTGAATTCAACAATTTATCATAAAAGTGTTAATACCGTGCCAATATTTAGTTAGCTGTTCTGCTGTTAGTTCGTAAAGGTACGGTCACATTTGACAAATATTTGCCGAAAATGACGTAACCACTAAATAACATTTATTTGAACTCATTTGTTTACTTAAAAAAACTTTTCTTATTTAGGTCAAAGCACAACAAATATTTAGTTTTAATTTATTTTGTGACGATGGAAGTCGGGAACCCTCGTTTCCACCAGTACACCAACATATGATAATTATCAAAGATTTATTTTATGAATTAATTGTATAATTTGCATTTGTTTTATACCAATATGTATTATTAGTAATTTCAGGGTTGTGTTCTATCACTATAAAGTATTTATGGCGCCACCTATTGTCAGCAAGAACAACAGCCCATACACACTAGCGCCCCTTGCGGCGGGTAGGAATGACGACGTTTAGTGCAGTTGTCATAATCAGCTGTGTGGTTGGTAACTTGTTACCAGCTAATAGAAATTCAGACGACTGAAAAAGTATAAAAGCAGAACAAAAATCTGTAAGAGGGGAGTTTGTTTTCATCAGTTGTGGTGTGCGCTTCGTAATAGGTAAGTGGTAGTAAATTGGTAGTTAGTGGTGTTGTAGGCAAATTGTGGTTGTATTGTAGATTCTACACTGCAAACAGCGCTAGAGAAGTGTTTCCGGAGTTTTACTACAGATTCACCCTCAAGAGCTAGCAGTCACTGGGCCTTATCTACGACCACATTTGTGAACAAATCAAAGCCGAGCGTAGTGGTGTTCACGGAGTTTTACTACGGTTCCACCACTGCGGGCTACACTAGGGGAGTGTTTCCGGAGTTTTACTACAGATTCACCCTCAAGTGCTAGTTTACTGGGCATGATTTGAGCATAGTGGTGTCCTCGGAGTTTTACTACGGTTCACCGCTGTGCGCTACACTGGAGTAGTGTTTCCGGAGTTTTACTACAGATTCACTCTCCAGTACTAGCTTCACTGGGCCTTATCTACGACCACATTTGTGAACAAATCCAAGCCGAGCGTAGTGGTGTTCACGGAGTTTTACTACGGTTCCACCACTGCGGGCTACACTAGGGGAATGTTTCCGGAGTTTTACTACAGATTCACCCCCAAGTGCTAGTTTTACTGGGCATGATTTGAGCATAGTGGTGTTCTCGGAGTTTTACTACGGTTCACCGCTGTGCGCTACACTGGAGTAGTGTTTCCGGAGTTTTACTACAGATTCACCCTCCAGTACTAGCTTCACTGGGCCGTATTTACGACTGCACTGTCGACCAACTCGAAGGCTGAACGTGGTGGTGTTCCCGGAGTTTTACTACGGGTTCACTATTTTTCACGTGGCATTATTTGAGGTTATGTTACTACCAACTACCACTACGTTCGTAATGATACCCAACGATTGGAATAGATAAACTGCGTTTACAACAGAGATATTTTAGTGTACGTATTTTATTCAGTGGAATAAGCGAGTGGCCAAAAAATAAAAATTCGTGTAAATAAAGTTTAATTATAAAAATTCGAAGAGCAAGCCGTGTTTTATTTTAAGAGGTCACTAATAAATAAAAAAATTTTATTGTGACAGAACGTTGGACAACCGCGAGTTATACCCCAGCAAGAAAGGATCGTTACAGTTGGCGCCCGAGCAGGGACCTCTTAAATTAAACCGGTTCAGTAAAAAGCTACTGTCGAAAATCGCGTACGACGCGAGTAAATAAAATTATAATTTAAAAAAAAATTAAATAAAACAATAAAAAGAAATTCATAAAAAAAAAAAATGATAATAATAAATGGAAAAATGGTTCATAAATGAAATACTGAATAAATGAGAGGTTCAAAATGAAATAGAAGTTAAAAATTAATTAAAATAGACAGAATAATAATTCAATAATAATTTAATAACTTAGACGTAAAGGTGTGAAAATAAAAATAGAACAATAAAGAAACGAAAGAACTAATAAGAACAAATAGAGTTGGTCGTGTGAGTTGCGAACCAATAATTGACAATATAAGTAGATGTGAAAGAAACATCAGAAAGAAAAGACAAAGAATAATAAATAAAAATTAATTTAATGAGAAGTAATTAAAATAGACAATAAATTAATATAATAAAAATTAATAATAAAATAAACGTGAAGAGAAATAAATTCAAAATAAAGAACACTAAATAATAATTAATCTGGTGAATAAATGATCGGGTAAAATCTAAATAAAAGTTAAACGTAATTAAAATAGACATAATTAATAATTCAATAATAATTTAATAATAAATCAATAACGGGATGCGAAATAAATTCAAAAGAATTTTTTATAATACGTAAATAAAATAAAGAACTAATATTAATAAATAAAAAGTAATTGCATAAGTCGCGAGTCAATATATTGATAATTAGATGTGCACTACGCAAATCGATGTCCACGTTGCGAAGACCAACCTTCGGGAAATGCCAACGGGAGCCGACGAAATTTAGGATGGTCGGACTTCCCGAGTAAAATACTACATCCTCCCCCAACACCACCAGTTTACAACAAGAGGGGTCACCGCTAATGGCCAGCAGCAGAATCAACATCGCCCTGTGTGAAGCCGCAGTAATCACCAAATCATGGCCGATGCGTTGTCACACCGACCGTGTGAAAACGCCAACATCGCCATGTGTGAGGCCGCAGTATCACCAAATCATGGCCGATGCGTTGTCACACCGACCGTGTGAAAACGCCAACATCGCCATGTGTGAAGCCGCAGTAATCACCAAATCATGGCCGATGCGTTGTCACACCGACCGTGTGAAAACGCCAACATCGCCATGTGTGAAGCCGCAGTAATCACCAAATCATGGCCGATGCGTTGTCACACCGACCGTGTGAAAACGCCAACATCGCCATGTGTGAGGCCGCAGTATCACCAAAGCATGGCCGATGCGTTGTCACGCCGACCGTGTGAAAACGCCAACATCGCCATGTGTGAGGCCGCAGTATCACCAAAGCATGGCCGATGCGTTGTCACGCCGACCGTGTGAAAACGCCAACATCGCCATGTGTGAAGCCGCAGTAATCACCAAATCATGGCCGATGCGTTGTCACACCGACCGTGTGAAAACGCCAACATCGCCATGTGTGAGGCCGCAGTGTCACCAAATCATGGCCGATGCGTTGTCACACCGACCGTGTGAAAACGCCAACATCGCCATGTGTGAGGCCGCAGTATCACCAAATCATGGCCGATGCGTTGTCACACCGACCGTATGAAAACGCCAACATCGCCATGTGTGAAGCCGCAGTAATCACCAAATCATGGCCGATGCGTTGTCACATCAACCGTGTGAAAACGCCAACATCGCCATGTGTGAAGCCGCAGTAATCACCAAATCATGGCCGATGCGTTGTCACGCCGACCGTGTGAAAACGCCAACATCGCCATGTGTGAGACCGCAGTAGTGGGCAATTGCAAGTAGCTCGACAAGCTTACGCGTGAGGTATACCAAAACTCCGACGATCTGCTGGCAAGGTTTCAGAAGCATCGTCCAGACGTCCTTACGGGTACACAAGCCAGGTCAGCGACGAAAATTTAAACACCATAGCGGTACCGTAATCTACCAGATACTAATCAGCAGAGGAGGGAGAGTCGACATCAGGGCCCTGAACCCAGGGGAAGAGAGCCGTCCGTAAAGAAGAGGGGATGTGTGACGATGGAAGTCGGGAACCCTCGTTTCCACCAGTACACCAACATATGATAATTATCAAAGATTTATTTTATGAATTAATTGTATAATTTGCATTTGTTTTATACCAATATGTATTATTAGTAATTTCAGGGTTGTGTTCTATCACTATAAAGTATTTATGGCGCCACCTATTGTCAGCAAGAACAACAGCCCATACACACTAGCGCCCCTTGCGGCGGGTAGGAATGACGACGTTTAGTGCAGTTGTCATAATCAGCTGTGTGGTTGGTAACTTGTTACCAGCTAATAGAAATTCAGACGACTGAAAAAGTATAAAAGCAGAACAAAAATCTGTAAGAGGGGAGTTTGTTTTCATCAGTTGTGGTGTGCGCTTCGTAATAGGTAAGTGGTAGTAAATTGGTAGTTAGTGGTGTTGTAGGCAAATTGTGGTTGTATTGTAGATTCTACACTGCAAACAGCGCTAGAGAAGTGTTTCCGGAGTTTTACTACAGATTCACCCTCAAGAGCTAGCAGTCACTGGGCCTTATCTACGACCACATTTGTGAACAAATCAAAGCCGAGCGTAGTGGTGTTCACGGAGTTTTACTACGGTTCCACCACTGCGGGCTACACTAGGGGAGTGTTTCCGGAGTTTTACTACAGATTCACCCTCAAGTGCTAGTTTACTGGGCATGATTTGAGCATAGTGGTGTCCTCGGAGTTTTACTACGGTTCACCGCTGTGCGCTACACTGGAGTAGTGTTTCCGGAGTTTTACTACAGATTCACTCTCCAGTACTAGCTTCACTGGGCCTTATCTACGACCACATTTGTGAACAAATCCAAGCCGAGCGTAGTGGTGTTCACGGAGTTTTACTACGGTTCCACCACTGCGGGCTACACTAGGGGAATGTTTCCGGAGTTTTACTACAGATTCACCCCCAAGTGCTAGTTTTACTGGGCATGATTTGAGCATAGTGGTGTTCTCGGAGTTTTACTACGGTTCACCGCTGTGCGCTACACTGGAGTAGTGTTTCCGGAGTTTTACTACAGATTCACCCTCCAGTACTAGCTTCACTGGGCCGTATTTACGACTGCACTGTCGACCAACTCGAAGGCTGAACGTGGTGGTGTTCCCGGAGTTTTACTACGGGTTCACTATTTTTCACGTGGCATTATTTGAGGTTATGTTACTACCAACTACCACTACGTTCGTAATGATACCCAACGATTGGAATAGATAAACTGCGTTTACAACAGAGATATTTTAGTGTACGTATTTTATTCAGTGGAATAAGCGAGTGGCCAAAAAATAAAAATTCGTGTAAATAAAGTTTAATTATAAAAATTCGAAGAGCAAGCCGTGTTTTATTTTAAGAGGTCACTAATAAATAAAAAAATTTTATTGTGACAGAACGTTGGACAACCGCGAGTTATACCCCAGCAAGAAAGGATCGTTACAATTTGATGCTGTTTGATCTTGCAAAACTCTTGTAAGAGCAAACAACGTCAAACAAATTTGTGCTAAAACAAGTGGTTACGCTTTTTTGAGGAAATATTTGTCAAATGTGACCGTACCTTTAGTTGTTTTTCTATCTCTCTCGTAATACTTCTTGTTATTGGAAATTGTCTACATACATTTAGTTTATCAACATTTAAAATCTTGTAGATGATTTGTGGTATTTTTTTTATTTTTCTTTCTTATTTCGTGTTTTTATCGTTTTTTTTTTTGCATTTACAACATTTATTTAATAACATTTCTTTCTTTTACTAAAAATTTCGCTTAGAATCAATAAATTTATTTATTGAACACCCACCATCATTTAAGCAATGACTGTTAAGTTCATGTTTTTTTTAATCGCTGCTTCAATCAGTGAAGTCATTGCAGTGGTTTTAGAAATATGTACATATACGAATTTGTTCAGAAATATATTTCAATACCCAAATTTAAGAGCCTTAAATGGTGTTAAAAATATTGAAATATTACAAGATTGAATAACCAACTTGTCATTACATTACACTTTTTAAGAAAGATATAAGCATAATAATATCATAAATTATATGAATTACGAACTTGATCAAACCAAATGTGAATAAAATTTTGGGTGTTGCTAATTTTTTAAACGTTTTTTAGATGTTTATTTTATCATTTGCTAAATAAGAGAAAACCCTACATGAACAGATTTGATATACAGTCAAAGCTTGGTATAACGAACGATATATTGTCAGGCCTTTTCGTTATAGTGAAAAATTCGTTATATCGCAAAATTTTTTTTTTATCAAAATATGTTAATAATTATTTAAGTTGGTGGAAAAAATCATTTATGGACGTTTGTTTACAAGTAACTTGAAGACTCATTTGAAGAGCTTCTTCCTGTATTTCTCGAAGTACTAATTGTTTTGAAATATTAATATTATTTTGGGAGCCCCATTGTATACATTTATCAAAACATTTTATTACTTCAGAATGCTTTATTTTCGTTTCATTATTAGAAAATTGGTCAACAATTTCAATATTTTCCTCATTTTCGTCATCTCCATCCAAAGCATTTTCCAAAACAAACCTGTTTCATCAGCATTAAATATAGAATCATGTGATAAACCTTCTTCTCGAATAACTCTCTGCAACTTCCTCTTAATCGGATCTACCAAATTTACTCTTGATGATAATTTTTCTCCAGATTCCTTCAAAAGTCGTACACCATACCTTTTCTTAAATCTGGATAACCAGCCATCACTAGCATGAAAACCACCAGTGCAGAAATGGTTTTGAATTTCCATGGCCTTCAATTTTAATGTTGTCCCATTGACCGGAATAAAAATCTTTCTTTGATTAAGAAACCACTTTTTTCCTCCATTACGGGATATTCTCCCTTTCTGAGGGATCGACGGTTTATTGATCCATTGTTTGTAGTTTCAAGATTTGAAACGATTTTACTTTTCATTTTCTTTAATGTATAGTACATACCATTTTTTAAATCATTCCTTATACTGAGCTTGAAAATTATACAAACATTCGTTATATAAGGTAGTCAATGTAAGAAATTTACTCATTCGTTATATCGTTAAAGTGAGTATTTGTTATACCGGGCTTTGACTGTACATATGTATATTTAACACTAAAGCACTTGATAAAATATAAAAATATGTATGACCTTAAAACTACCACATTTACAAAAATCGTACATGACCACAACGTTGGAAAAACCCGAACACAGATTCAAAAATACTGTTTGAAAGCATTCCTGAACTATAATATTAATACGACGATGAAAATACTTGAGTACATAATTATGATATGGATAAAACTTTCATTCTTAATTGGATTCTGTAATTGGATTCTGTAATTGGATAATTAGAGAGGAAGCATTGAGAACGCTTTGCGGGCTTTACCCTTTATGGTAAAGTTCTTACTGCTCGTCGTGCCAGCAAAAGCTTCTATTCTTTCGTTAAATATACAAAGCGTAGTGCTAGTTCCGCAATTCCAACTATTTCAAAGGATGACTAAAAATTTATATAGCTAGTTGAAAAGCTAAGATTTTGGCTGAATAAGAGTTACTTGTAAGAAAGTATTGAACCACAAAGCTTCAATGAGACTATTAGACTGTTATATTTATTATGCTCGTGTTGTTGAAACGATTTTATTGAATGCCAACATAAAAAATAAGTCTTTTGGACCAGATTTATATAGTGCCGTTTATAGTCTCGAAAATTATAACCCAATTTCAGTTGCTGCGCGTTAATGTTATTGAGAGTAAAGTAAACTTTATAATGACTTTCTACAGTTGACATTCGCTAGGAGACTTGCTTGCTAGTCTTCCATTTGGAATGATGGTATAGTTCCGTTTACCGTATTGGTGACTCAAGTTGTTCGATAGGATGTCAAACTAATTACTTCTGATGTCAGTTACAACTTCTCTCTATGAAATATCCAGCTTTTCGACTTTATAGATGGGATCTCTTGAAACAAGTGCAAGGAGTAAACCTTTCTTTGTCGTATTATTTTTCTTATTTCTTTTAGAGGTCGGGTGTGCAAGAGTTTTAAAAGCAAATGTGGAAAATTTTAGTTAGTTTAAAAAAAAAATACTGCAGGCGTATGTAAATATTTCAACCAATTTCGCATAGTACCAACGCAATGCACTGCGTGGGTTATTACATCCGCTAAGTGATGATCCATGAAAAAAGGTTGGAAAATCACCATAAGCTATGAAACAGATTTTCTCTTTCATTGTTTTGGTAATCGTTAAAATCGTCGCAATTAGGTTCACAGATGATTGTTCACATGTGATTGCCGAAAAACAAACGCATTCATATCACTGTTTGGTACATACATATTTTGTTTTTGGAGGCATCACCGGACTATATTTCCGTTCATGATCACAGAAAATGTCGAGTCCATTACTTGACCTTATCCTGAGTACTTTCTGATTCAATAAAAAAAATATGAAAAACCTTGAAAATTGGAATTTGGCATGTTTATAGTACCAATTGGTCTTAAAATTTATATTTAAAGCGCGTTCATCCACAACAGATCGTGATCATCCATGATCATGTTTGGACAGTTATTGCAATAAACAATACTAGTGTGTATTTGTTTTAATTTTATAAAATAATATTTAATTTATATTTCTAATTGTTGTTTCTTCTATTGCAGATACAACCAAAATTATCACTTATACCCCTTTCAAAAAAGGTAAGAAAACTAAAAATATTTTACACTACAACATGGGCAGTAACCATGTTGCATATGTTAAGTACACACAAATTACGTTCTACAAACCAGACACAAGTAAACACCTGGATAACAAGTATGACTTTGTTTGTTGCAAATTTTATACCGCCTGTCAGCGATTAAAATGCCACTGTCATAAAAAACCCATTCAAATGTGTAACAAACAGGCTGTCATGACTAAACAATTAAATAAATAGATACATACTTATAAATAAAATAAAAATAGCAAACAAAAAAACACACACACAAAAAAAAATTTATTAACTGTAATTACGGAAATATTTCTCTAATTTACTACAAGACACTCCCCTCTTGAACCAGGACGGACAGAAAGACAGACAGCCATGGTGGCAGGCAGACATTTGTGTAGTCGCAATTATTTCTTTATTGACCATTTTGTATGTGTGAATTCTTAAAATATTTCCAAATAAAGATTTCATTGATTATGTTGATTGAGGAACGAAAACAGAAATATTTAATTTATTTGCTGGAATGTGCTACAATTATTTGCACACTTTGTATGCAAGTATAGATAGACACAGATAATCCCTACAGATGGATTTTATTATTACATACATTTCAAACAGGCAAACAGACAGACGGTCGGTCATACTTCTCTTTATATAAATTTCTTTGCTTTTGACGCCATTTAATAATAGTGACAGGAAAACAAGATAAAAACCGACCAAAATCGCCAACAAAAAAAAAAAAAAAAAAAAAACAGAAACAGAATTTATTTATATCCACGAACAAACGAACACACATGGCTTTTTCACTCTTGCCCATCGATGTTGACGTTGGCTTCGACATCGCGCCACCATCACTGGCGTCATTAGATTTGTTTTTAAATTTGCCACCTCAAATTCATTCAAAATTTTATTTAAATGGTCAAACACACATGTGTGTTGTTCAGTCTGTGCTTATTCCTTAAAACTGCTGCAATTGAAATAAATATGTTAATGTTTTTACAAATGGATTATTCGAATAATCGATGTAGGCATTATCCGGGATTTAAATTAGTAATATTAAGTAATTACTTTGTTTTAGGTTTTAGAAAACAATTTGACTTGAACTGCGGAATGGGAGATAGTCACGTCTTAAATGCCACAAGAAACGGTTAAAAAGTAACGGTAACGCAAAGGGTGTTTTATTTCTGCAACGGCATTTAAGGATTAATCAGGGGTGTCATAGAAACCAATATTAGTTTTGCTAATTGTTGGTTTTGAAACCCAATATTGGTTTCAGTTGGTGTCACGAAACCAAGTTGGTTTTGTTAATTTCGAATGTAAATAAAACCAATATCGAAACAGCTGTTGTTTACATTTTTATTATTTTTTATTTTACTTTTTTGCAGAAAATTGACAAAATATTATATTTTTTCATTAAAATATCAGTAAAAGTGTTTTTTGTGAAAATATTTGATATCAAATAATTAAAAGGTGATAAGTGCTTATAAATAAAATAAAATGACATCAGCAGTTGTAGCATTTTTGTTATTGGAGACAATGGCCGTTTTGAAGATGTAGAGGGCACTTTTTTCTCACATGCAGCATCTATATCTTCGTTGAGACCAACTGAGCTAGTTTTTTTTACCTTGCTCTTCCACTCATTCTATTTCTGTACAAATAAAAAGACATTTCATATAACAATAAAATTTGTTCTGTGGAAAAAATTTTTCTTTTTATAAAGCAAATATAAAATTAAATTAATTTACTTACATACATTTCTAAAAAATATCCCGCTGCAAAAAAATAAAACTAAAATAGCGCGCAAAAATTAAAACTGACAGCTGTTAGCTGCTTGGTTTATTTCCAATAAAAAACCGATAACATTGGTTTCTGTGACACCTAAAACCGACACTAATTCTAATTCGAACATAACACCAATAACATTGGTTTCTATGGCACCAAATCATTTTTTCTTGTCGGTTTTATAACCAATTCTGACCATATTGGTCTCTATGACAACCCTGAATGATAATCACAGTTCTTTCGGTAACGGTAAAGGGTTTTTAGCGGTAACGTTTATCGAGCTGAAATACTAAGTTATTTTAAGGATAACTGTGTCTGCCAACTTTGTTCCTAAAAAGTTTCTACATTTTGATTTAGAAGCAGTCCATTCAATATAAGACACAAAAGGGGCTAGTTTTCATTCTGAATGTCGGAAGAGATATATGGGTGAAATGACACTGGTCTCTCCAGATGGAAAAAATTTGTTCGGCGTCCAAAAGTAGGACCGCGCCACTTTGAAGCTTGGATGGGGTTCTATAATTCTTTGGGGTGCTATGTCATCACGTGGTGTTGGGCTGCTGCACAAAGTTGAGAGTAATATTGATAAGTTTCAGTATGCAAGAATTCTAAGCGATACAATCAACCCGATTGAGAACTTGTGGCAAGTTGTAAAAACCAAAGTAAGCTCTGTAAAAATGAGCAATTTTAATGATCTCTTTGCGAAACAAAGAAAACTTGGGAAGACATTCCAAGCAGCGTTACCGTTGGCAAATTTGAGAAAGTCGCACAAAAAGGGGCACCACTTTTAAAAAGATGGAAAATAAACAAAACAAAAATAAAAATCGTATTTTTTCATTTAAATGTTGTATATGATGTATGTTTACAAATGCATAAAATAAAAAAACTAATATGTATCAAGTAAAACAAAAAGTGGCAAGGCATCTGTAAAAGGGTCAAATTGCCACTTTAGTCGCATCAACGGTAACGCTGATTCCAAGTAGTGTATGTAAAATTTTGGTGACCTCAATTACTAGCATCTTTAACAATGGATTTGTAGCAAAATATTGATTTATTTTTAAATAAATACTTTTTTTTGTGAAATTTGTGGTATGTCTTTAATTATATGGGCAACTGATATCAATCTTATTGAAAAATATGACTTACAGATTCATAAATAATAACAAATTAGGCACAATTAGATTAAGAGGTAAACTGACTAAACTACGACAAATGTAGAGAAGAATATCATAAAACCTTTTGTCTTATTTGCTTATTAAATTAAATTAAAATATTGTTTAACCATAATTTTTCAAACATTAAAGCTGCTAGATCGCAGTCTTGAAATTTGCTACCGCTACAGGTATCGAATGTAATTAAAAGATTGCTTTAATAAATAACGAGTAAAATTCATAAATCTTGCCATTCGAATAATGAAAAACATAAAATCTACAGATTTCGCACTTGATTATTGTTTTTTTTTTATCATATTTCATTGCTGCTACAATATTTGTATCTTTTTTGAATGCCGGTGCTGGTGCCGGTGCTGTTTCTGCTGATCTACAAGTACTTCTGCTGTGCCTCTTAATTTTTGCTCGTTTTTTGTTAAAAATTTTATTTTTAAATACTTTTGCTTTGCACCCCACTTGTGAATTTTTCGTCTAAAAATAATACAAATATTTTCATTTAATAATTTTTTTTTTATTAATTCCAAGATGCTAATTATGAGTGTGGTCTTCGTAATGATGAATAATAAAGGTGATTAAAATGTATTTGCTCTTTGAATTTGGCCACAGTTTGATTTTAAAGTCTATTTGATCACTTGGGAAAGTATTTACATTTTAAAATGTTTTTTTATTATTATTGAATTTGTCTGATGTGTGAATATTTATTTTTAAATGTTTCTAAAATTAGTCTAGAATTTAGTTTGTATACTCTCTCTCTACACATAAATATGGCAGATCAGGAATACATCAGCAGTACATATGTTTAGAATACAAAAACATACACCTACAAATTATTTTCGTGTTTTTAACCCTTATCCTGTGTAAAAAAAAATTACGTATAAGGTGTAAGTGGGTCAAATTTGCCCAATAGTATTTTATTATAAAATTATTAAATTATGTATCATTTTTACAGTTTTCACATGAAAATATTACATTTGAATGGCTTTTACAAATAAAATTATTGCAGTTAGTACATTTATTTGAATATTTTGTACTGGATGAACGTTGGGGGCATATATAGCATCGGCCCCTCTTTAGAGCGCTCTTCTCAACCACTTTATCTTTCTTCTGCAAACTTCGTACAGTTGTTTAGGAAAAACTGCTTCTCGGCATTATGGAACGACGCGATATTTCGTCATGGACAAGGGCATTACCTAATTCTTCTAAAAAAAGACGACGTCGAAAATGTTTTTGTTTGTTCCATTCAGCGTCAATGGCAGTATAGATAACAAAAGTGTTATATGCGCAAATGTCCAACATGTAGGAAAATAATGATTGTGGCCACCTATTTCATCGACGCTTGCAAGTATAGTTTCGGACTAATTCATCAAGTGTATCTACGCTCTGTTCTGTTCTGTTGTAAAAATGTATTATCTCGGGTTTTTTGGTATCAGAAACAATTTCAGCGCTATGATGTAATGTACTCAATAAAATGACAGAACGATTATTTTTTGGCACATATGACACAATTGTAGTTTTGTTAGTTACATCAAAAAGCAATTGCAAGTAATGTTGTGGTTTTCCTTTTAGGTCGGTGAACTTAGGTGGAAGGAAGGTTTTGTTTTTTCGAACGGTACCAACGACTGTTAGTTTTTTTTGTAAAAGTTCAATTCCAAGTTCATGGGAAGTAAAAAAATTATCACAGGTGACGTTTCTGCCTTTCAAATCCTTTACCAAATCCAAAACTACGCGACGTACTTGATTTTTTTCTGGCTGGCAATTTCTGTCTTTACCTGTATACACCTGCATTTACCATGCATAATTTGTGTCCGAATCGCAGAGCCCAAATTTTTAACCCGTATTTGCCGGGTTTTGACGGTATAAATTGTTTGAAGGGACATCTTCCTCGAAATGTAACTAATTGCTCATCAATTGTTACGCATGGACCAGGATAATACAGTTTCCGTAAATTATATTCCCAACGGTCCCAAAGGTTTCTTATTGGAGCAAGTTTATCACGAGCACGTCTTATCATTGTTTTCATCACTATCACTTTCACTCAAATCTGATTCACTTTGGTTATATACGGAATTAATATCTGTTATCACACTATCATCTTCATCTGACGACAGATCGTTAGCTATTTCATCATCTTCTGATTCACATAACAAATTATGAATTTCATTTTCGTTCAATCGCGACATTTTTTACAACATCCGCACGCTTTGAAATTGTATTCAGACTAACAAATATTCATAGTAAAGTAAAATTCTTATTTCTAAAATAACGGTAGTTTTTATGTACAAGTAGATACACACATAAATGTAAAAACTGTCATGCAATTTGTATTGGGCAATTTTGACCCACTTACATGTTATACGCAACTTTTTTTATGGTGACACTCTGTTAGGAGATAGGATTATTTTTGTTTTTGCATTCTATACATTTTCTCGAATGATTAAAAGTCACGAAGTTTCAGAACGATATATTAATAACTTTTCAAAATAATGCAAAATAAAAGTAGTTTTTTTGGTTTTGACCCACTTACATAGGATAAGGGTTAAAAATTTGTTTGATTTTTATACAACATGTACTAATGTTCATTATAAAGCGATTTTCCAAAATGTTATTGCATAAAAATGCACATGATTAGAGATTGTTTATGTCAGAAATTTAAAAAAATTTTGTTGCAAGCAAATGTTTGGCATTGTTATCATAAGCACTTTTTGAGTTTTTAGCGTCAAATGGAAGAAAGTTCATTTATAAAGGGTGTCTCAACTAGAAGGCAATTTTTAAATTTTAAATAAAACACAGATATTGAAAAAAAAAATCGTGAAACTTTATTATATCGTAAAGTAGACAGAATGAGGTTATGTATGGAACAAGATATCGTGCAGATGGCCGCCGCGGCTTTGCTGGCACACACGCGATCTTTTAATGAAATTTTCAATGACCTTTTTGCATAAATGCTGCGGTATTTCATTAATGCAGCGTCCAATTTCCTCTTTTAAGGCTTGAGTCGTTGTCGGCTTATCTAAAGGTCTCCAAAACGCGAAATAACACGACCGGGAAATGACTGATGCATTTTCTCTGGTTGTATGACATGTGGCGCCGTCTTGTTGAAACCACATGCCATCCACATTCAGTTCTTCAATTATAGGCAAGATTTCACGATACCGAACACCATTGCGTTCTAGTTGGGACACCCTTTATATATCCTTGATCTATTTTTGTTTTATAGAATTTTTTCAATTTCATAAATGCCATAAATTTTGTGACCTGGTACTAGGGTGTTCAAATTATTAGATTTTTCTTTTATTCGTATAAATCGAATAATTCGAATAAGATATTTTTAATTGTTTGAATAATTCGATTAATTTTGCATATGTGAACATTTTTTTTAATTAAAGTAGGAGCTTAAGCTTCTCTTCCTCTAGTCGTGTGTAAAGCAACCTAGGCATTTCGTTAACATTTTCAACATTACTTAAGGTATGGTCCCACACGACGAATATTTACTCTAAAAAGCGTAACCACATTTTTTAGCATACATTTGTTTGACGTCATTTAATCTTGCAAGTGTTTTGTATGATTAAACAGCATAATAAACTAAAACTAAATTTGTTTGTATGACTTGTCCTAAATAAAATGAGTTTTTTAAATTAATGAAATAATTTAAACTTAGTTGTTTTCGTGAAATATTTGCAATATGTGAATGTACCTTTAATCACATTCACTATCACTTTCCATATTTCTTTCCTTTGACCAAAACACGCCGATCACTACCTTTGTATATCATTCGTCTGGATTTTGAAGGCCAATTGTGATCTAGAGTTTAATTGCCAACGCTGCTTCTGAGCAACATTATTAATTACTACCAAATATCAAATAATGCCTAAATGCAATTCTGCCAATATTTCGAGAACATATTATCAAATTTGTAATTATAAATGTCTACAATTAGTTTCGTTCAATCTGCATAAAATTATTCGAATTATTTGTTATTCGAAAAATGGTCATATTCAAATTATTATTCGTAAGAAATTGTTATAATATTCGAATAAATATTATTCAAATGGATACCAACCTGGTAGCCAGCACAGTTTCAATACGAACAATATGTTGCCTCTTAGCCTAGAGCAATGTCTAATATTTAACTTTAGTCAAAAACTTTCTCTATCTATATTATTCTATCTTTGAACCGCCAAAAAATATTACCAGATAAATCGAAAATATGCTTTAGAAATTAAAAAATTAAGCAACAAATCTTTTAAATAAAAAACAAATACAATCCTAAACTAAATTTTCATGTTGAAAAAATATGAAAAACATTTTTCAACTTTCATTTTTTGCTCTTTTGTAAAATTTTCAAAATTACAAAAATTTTATATAAATTTAAGTGTAGCGCATAAAAAGTACACATAGATCACACTAACTCTTATCATACAAACATGGAAGTGTATTTTTAAAATCGTGTTTGCCACAAAATTTCTATTGGATATTTCTAAGTGTTCTGTCAATATTTATAATTATATATTTTTATATTTTTGGCAATTTTTATTTTTATCTGAGCTCGACAGTTAGCAGTAATACAGATGTTTTTCAGTGGTTGGTTGTACGAGTATGAAATGAGAAGAATTTTTTTGTACATTTATGGCTACAAATTAATTAAATATGAAAATAAACAAAAAAATTAATTTTAATTACATTTATTTCTGTTGTCTATTAATTTGTTTATTGCTGATGCTGATCATACAAACAAACTAACCGACAAAAAATTAAATAAAAATAAACAAATAACAATACTATTTATTATATGTACATTAGGGGGGTAACCAAAATTATTTCTAGTCACTAGGTGGTAATAACGAAAATGAAAGAAAAGCTTACAAAATAATCGTCAAACTTACTCGGGCAAATTCAAAATAAAAAACTTGAGTGTAAATATAAAGATTTATAAATTGTTCGATATTAATTTGAAATACAGTTCAACCTTGGTATAACGAATCTTAAGGGGATTAGAAAAAAACGTTATATCGAATAATTCGTTACAATGAGGTTCGTTATATCGAGGTCTAGTTGCACTTCTATTCGTTATAACGAGGTAATAAACAATTTTCTATGTACATATATTAATCATCATATGCTTACCATGTTATAGCAAACGATTTCCGCTAATAAATCAAAACACATTTGAAGGAAAACACTGTATTTTGTAGTTTTAAAATTCAAAAATAGTTTACATTTATAAAATAATAAGTCTGAGTCACTGATTAACTAGCTAGATTGCAACAGCAACTGCTGCAACAAGCGTACAAGCTCTTGGCAACAATAAATTTTTCTTCGAATATTTCAGCCGTTAGTCTAATTTATGCTGCTGTCGACTAACAATGTAGGTTTGCTGGAGACGTTGTCGTTGCAAACACAATCATTTTGTGTGTATCTGCTTCATATAATTTGGATTAATTGATGGAAATCGTTATGAAAAGTTTGTAAGTTGACAAAATTCGTTAAATAGAGGTAAATAAATATTTATTTCTATTTTGTTATTCTGCAGTGAATGAAAATTCGTTATAACGCGGCTATTGACAAATGTATTCGTAATAGAGAGGTTTATTTTGTATTAAGTTTTATGTAGCGTTGTAAGGGATTTCAAAAAATTCGTTAAATCGAGGAATTCGTTATAGTGAGGGTCGCTATATTGAGGTTTGACTGTATGTATCCTTATACATGGATAGGTAAAATCATATAACGATGGCCGTATGTTGCTTAAAATCAACTTTCAACCAATTTAGTTTTAAAAAAGTTACCTCCTTAATGTACATAATTGTACGTACAATCAGTAACATTTTACCACAACAACTCACTAACAAACAAACAAACATAAATAATTTATTATTAAAATGTTTTAATAAAAATAATTTGTTTAAAAATACACTGCGTTTTAATTTAATGCTTATTTTATTTATCCGTGTGTGTGAATTCGTTTGGCTATTCAAGGAATTGGATGTGATCGTTAGTATACATGATGTTGCCATATCACAGTGGAGCCATATTACAATAGAATAGCAATGTTTTCTAATCAATAAAAAAAACCTTGATGTATAAAATAAACAGCATGAGTTTAATATGATATACGAACCTAAATTTAGTTTCTTAGTCTCAATTTACCCGAAGCAATTCTTTAAGGTAAGCTTAAATCGCGGTGAGGGGAAGATAAGGCGAGTACACACTTAAATGCACTACCAATTCGTGTTACTCTCTTATTCGTATTACAAATGTACATATGTGTATAAAAATCTGTGTATACTCTCAAATAAAATTGTGCTGTGTGAACTCTGAAGAAATTTCAAGGAAAATATTTTATCAACCTTTTCAATTAAAAATAGCTTCGTGTAAATTGGGTCTTAAGGTACGGTCACATTTGGCAAATAGTTGCCGAAAAAGACGTAACCACTAAATAAAATAGTTTTAAACTCATTTATTAATCAAAAAAAAAAAACTTCGTTTATTTAGGACAAGATACAACAAATATGTTGTCTCATTTTATTTGATGCTGTTTTATCTTGCAAAACTCTTGTAAGAGTAGACAACGTCAAAAAATTTGTTCTAAAAAAAGTAGTTACCTTTACTTCATAAAACTTAATTTCTATTTATCTAGGAGAGTAAGTTATTAACAGTTGATATTGTTTAAATCGGCCCCATTGTGCATCTATTCATATGATGTATCTACATAAGTATTTATAGGTATAACTGTGTGTGTCTGTGCATGTTTATTCTGTATTTGTGTATGTGTCTGTTTATAAACGTTCTTTTATTTTTATTTCATATCTTCTTCTTAATTCCGGTAAATTGTGAATCATTAAGCAATAGAGCGCAATTTAATTAAAAAATATTGTGTGTAGTTTTTAACGACATTGATAATGTAGATAGATAAAAAACATACTATAAAATACATATAAATAAATATATAAAAACACGTGTTGATAGTAAGTAAATTTTACTCTACCCAGTAAAAGTTGAAACAAAATGTAATAAACAAACTAAAACTACTCGTTGTAGGAAACTTAATTTACAAATATGATGATTTCTATTTTATTAAATTTATTTAATAACTGAACGTTGTTTGTTGTTATTTCAGTAACATTTAAGTATATATAATTTAATGGCCGACAAATCAACACAAAAATATATTTTAGAGAGGGTACAATGTATACACAATTTGAGCTCTAGCTTCCTTAAAAATGGCATTCTCATGCCAGATGAAATATTTAAATATTAACTTTTAACATATTTCTTTGGTGGCAATATGAAACCAAATGTGCACCAGTTTCAAATTTCATTATTAAATCTTGTTATTTTTTAAATGTGCAAATATAAACAAAATTATAAATCTGAGTGTCGAATACAAATCCATACGCATACGAGTGTATTGCAAACTATTTTGCCTACTTATTTTTAGGAGAAATTAGTTTTTCATTAATAGGTACATAAAATTGTAAATTAATTAAGCAAAAGTTTTTTTTTGCAGTTTATAACATATTGTACTCGTATTATGTTTATGCAAACCCCAAAAATACAAAAATATTTCGTTAGAAAAATACGTGTTAAACATATGTAAAAAATAACAATATTTCGGCCCTGGAGTTGCAATTTGTTCGGAATGGGCCAATATCCATGGTGGTCAATAATATGATCACTATATACAAGATTATCAACTCCATCGTCAGAAATGCAGTCCCATATCACCATAAAATTATTTGGCTTCCACTATAACCTCTGGTCGAAATAAATGTAGGTGTAAGCGGCTTTCCATTAACATTAGTCTTTCCTCCCCTGCATTTAACGATTTTTGACAACCATTCCGAGGTAAATTTTAAATGCTAAATGCTGGACAACATCTACTTAACATATCGCTAAAGTTTTTAGATTATTTGCCATAGTTTTAAAGTTATAAAATAATTTTTCATTCGGAAATGTTAAATTATTTTATAAAATAAACACAAAAAGGACATTATTACAATTTTTGGGATTTTCCCAATTATCACAATTCCTACTATCAACTGCTAAAACTAAATCGTGTTACTAGTCAAATGTAACACTAATAAATGTTCACTTTTGCTCCACAGTGTACATAACACTATATAGGTATGTACTTAAAAAAAGTAAATTTATTGCCATGGGTTGTATTTTATACTGCAGCTATTGGAAACCTTATGGTCTCAATTCACTTTACTTAACTGTAATATTAAATATGTATGATCAACATTAATATTAAAAACTGGTTATTATTTCGTTCCAACTTAGATTCTCCTTGAGGATTAGTCAAATAATAGTGTGCCAATGAACAGGACTGTGTTTTATTTTCATAAATCTAAAACTAAACCATATCGGTTGTTATACCAGATATCGACATGTAACTTATAGTAGAGTAAAGGATCTTCAATGACAACAACGTTAAAAACGCCTGAAAATCAATGCGCATTTAATTGTGCCCGAAACTTAACTGCATCTGTCGATATAATAGAAATGAACCCAACGTGAGGCAAAATACAAAAGTAAATTCGGATTTGTACAGTACTGTAAGCAAAACTAACATTGAAAGAAATTTTAAAAATTTAATTGTCTTTTCAACAACTAATAATTATTTAAATTGAATGTGTATTAAAACATAAACAAGTTCTGTCAGACTTTAGTTTAAAATATCTGCCATTAAAATACATTTGAATTTGTTGCTTAATAATGAAGGTTTGCACATCCCTGGCATGCTTGTATATGGCGAAGAAAGAACGAAAAAATGCATTACAATTAAAATGAAATTATGCAATGCAAAAAAAGCAACAATGCAAACAAATCATTGTACTTGAACTTGAAAAATTAACAAAAAAATAAATGTTTCTTGTGTTTCCGTTTAACAAACAAGGGGCCATTTAAATTGATTTCATGGTGACAGCTGAAAAAATCAATAAAGTAAATTCTGATATTTTAAACAAATTTAAAATGACAAAACAGTTTTTCAGTAGTAAACCGCCAGAAGTTGAATTTCAATTTAAATTTATTGTATTATCTACATTTTTCACTTTTTTATACCACTCATTATAAATGATTTATTAAAAATTCCACATGGAATTTGTTCCCTTTTCACATTTTCCTATTAAAATTCAATATTAAAAAAGTAAAAGGGAACAAATTTCATGGGGAATTTTTATTCATGATAAGGGTGTTAAAATTGTCATTCCGTTTGTAATTTGGACAATATTCATTTGCGAGCCTGTAAAGTATATACATACACACATATGCATATTGTATTTTGGATCCTTACAGATATGGGAGTGAATTTAACGATGTATCGTAAAAACCTTAAATTAACACCAAAATTTTGAATACTGAAAACATTAGCAGTAATCGGCGTATGTTATTGTTGTATCTAAATTCAGTCTCTATGACTAAAACTTTCTGCATTAGGTATCATTCATTTCATCTTGAAAAAATCTAATACATATTACCAAAAACTGTCATATAATTTTTTTAATAAATTAACAAATCATAAAGCATGTAATACCAGTTTTTATTTTTTCATGAGGAAATCCCAAACTAATCAATCTCATTCTTATATTCGTATGTACATACCTAGCTATGTACATTTAAAACTCACACACAGAGAATTTCACCTAAAATAAATTTACACAAACTGTTAATTTTGTTGTTTTAATTAAAAATAACTGTTTTTTTTTTATTAAATGAAACAATAACATTGAGTCATATTGGTCGTTAAGAAAATACGAGTAAATGTTTTTTTATATTATTTTTATTGCATGGATTTTTTATCATTAATATAAATAAAGTATTTCCCGTTTCGCACTCATTCATTCATACATTTAGTTAAGTTTAATTTCATTCTTATCGCTTTTTCTCTTCCACTCTCCTTAACTGGCTGTCAGTCATTAAAGTGTAAACAAAATACAACTGTTCTTAATTTTATTCTATTCTCATTTTTCTTTTACGTTTTTTGTTTTTAAAATTCCAGCTAAGTTCTCCTTCAATCGTGCGCAATTTAAATGTGAAGGTCCTTGTCAAAAATCTGATTTGTAAATCCCAACTTAATGAATGCTTCACTACATATTCCCATAATTAAACACATCACACTCATTTAGATCAAATTGCGATAATAGATATAATATTCCTTAATTAACATAATTATATTTACATCATGCTTAAATTGAATGAGATTATGATGAATACACCTAATTCTGTTTTTACGCGAATTTGATTTAACGCGTTTCCAAATAAATATTTCATTCTGTTTTTATGCGACTCGATTTGATTTAACGCGATCTAAAAATGTATGTATTTTTACCAGAAAAACGTTGTTTGCACTGGTTTTGGAGAATTTTAAATTAAACACATAGTTGGCAGCACATCGTTTGGTTCGAAAAACAACCGCGAAATTTCAACGTGAACTGAAATTATTAATGGGTAGTTATGGTGAATTACATAACAGTCTTATAAAAACTGGAAGTCAACGATTAATAACGGAATTTGTGACCAAAATCACTAAACCATCACCAGCAACTGATCATGATTTCGAAAATATTTCTAGCGATGAAAGTGATGTCTTTCGTAAACGAATGCGATTATCAAAAAGTGATACTGAATAAAAAATATATGTATAGTATATCATATTTATATAACAAAAATATTTATTTTTAAGTTTTATGGTTCTTTGTTTTATTTAAATAAAATATGTTTGTGTATAAAGTAACTTGAATTTGAATTATTTTTCTTATTTTACCTGATATTTCATATGTGGAACCAATTCCCTCATTTAATATGGATATTCTATCTTTTTTTACGCGGTTATTTTTTACGCGAGTTTTCGAGTTACGTATCTATCGCGTAAAAACAGAATTAGGTGTAATGAGTATTTTATATGAAATTGAAGCTTTATTTTGATATGATATAATATTATGAAATTTTAAAGAAACTAGTAATTTGTTTGGCTGCCAACGCATGATTATGATTAAAATTAATTTTTTTTTTAAAAAGAACTTGTTCGTCACGTAATGTATTATATAATTATACATTCCTATAGTAACATTAATCATGCCAGTAAAGTTATATACTGGGTTTTAGTTTTTAATAAACGGAAATTTTGGTTTAAAGATAAAAAGTGGTTTCGATTGTATCAGAGAATTTTAGTATTATAAATAATAAATCTAAATTTTTTGGCATATTGTAAATTTTTCACATAGACAATGTATCTACATATGTATGTATGTATATCAAATAAAATGTAATTCAATAGCTTACCCTGCAATATATACTCGATTTTTAAAACACCAAACAATTTTGTTTTTAGTCTAGTTCTATTTATGGTTCCAAATTATCCACTTCTTTTTTGAAATTTTCATAATGTTTTTTAAATATTCTTCAATTTTATTATTGGTAATGATGAAATTAGTTGGCTTTTATATTTAACACAAAAATTTTAAAGAAATTAAAAGGAAATTAGTGTGATATATTCGCCAGCAAGTGCTTTTGAAATGCATTTGTTTATTGTTTATTGATTTTATAGAATTTATCCATGTTTGTGTACGTATTTTCTCTTCAGGTTGTTTTTTTTCTTTAATTTTTATGGGTTAATAATTATTCTAGTTTTTTATAAACGTTTTATATTCAGAGCGTTTTGACGGAAGTGCTAATTAAAGAGAACTTTAGACAAAAGTTTACCTGTTCATGTTCTTGGTTCTCTTAATAATAGTCATTTTATTCTCTTCTAAATGTCATGAAACGTTGGCACAGTCAAACAAGAAATGTTCGTAAAACATCAAATAAATTTGCAAAATAATCAGGACGAAGAATATACAATTCAATGTATTAATCGCAATTTGTAGGTATATGTATGTATATTAATTAAATAAAATGAAAGATAATGTAAAAACAATTTTGCCACGCCTACAAAGTATTTAGTATTTTGTTCACTGTGCCGCCCGCAATTTTTAGTCCGATCATAACATTTTGTATACCGGTGTTCGTGGCTCTGCAAGAGATACATTTCTGTCCTTAATCATTTTTTACTAACACGTCAAATTCTAGTCATTACTTGTAAAAACTCGTACAAAAATATTTAGCATTATTGTGGGTACGAACCGAGTTTTTAAAAGTAATGACTAGAATTCGAAATAGCGACACAGTGAACAAAATACTAAAAGGGCAGTATTTGTAGGCGTGGAAAAAAATAAAGAAAACAATTCTGGAATTGTTTTTACATTATCTTTAATCCTAGGGGGTAACTGACACAACTTTTTTTGTATAGAAGGCAAACCACTTTATTGTGCAACTTCAAAACTACCATAGGATTCAAGATTTAATATTGTCTTTAGTTAAAAATGTATGTATGTATATGGTGAATTTCACGTCCAGTGACCTAATTTTAAAAATCGATATCTTCCGATTTGGATGAAATGTCCACCAAGGTTAGTACTATTGGATAGTAGGCTAGACACAAATTTTCAACTCTATCAGTTTAGAAGTGCCGGAGTTAGAGGGGGTCATAGTTGGACATTTTGGTCATACAGGGTTCTTTTTTAAATAGTGTAACTTTTCATATATTGGTCCTAGTAAAAATTGTCCAAAGGACTTTAGATAGCTATTACTTCAATCATTCCAAAAATATTTTTTTTTTAATTTTTAAAAAATAATTTTTTTTAATTTTTTTTTAATAATTTTTTTTTTAATTTTTTTTCAATTTGGGCCCTTTTTTCTCAAAAGAAAGCTTATACAATTTACTTTAAGGCCTTTATAATCGCTTAATGGAATGCGAGTGGGATATCTATCAAAAAAAAAATTATTTTTTAACTCAAGAATAGGATTTTTCAATATTTGGAACATGTATCATTTTAATTTTCCCCCATTTTTTTTTTTTTTCAAAATTTAGGGTATACTATTTATAAAATGACTTACGTTATTAAGCCGTAATAAGAAGTAAATTGTGAAAAAGTGGAACCGTTCTACATGACAAAATAGTAAAGTCCGCTCGAATATTAAGTTGTGGATAGGTCCAAAAATATTACATATGTATGTTAAAAATTAGCACAAAATTTCAGTTCATTTCGTGTTAGACCGAATATGTTGTCGAAATATTAGCATCGGTATCGGTCTGAAAAAATCATTTTTTGCTATTTTTGAGAAATTTATTATTTTTCCCTTTAAAGTAATAAAGGATGCTAATGTATTCTCACACAAATCAAAGGTTTGCCGAGAAGTTAATTTTTGAATTTAAGTAAACTAACAGCAAGTTTTTGAGCGTATTTATACTTATTTCTAATAACACATACGCATGCTATATGGATGTACATACTCGTAAATACTACTTTGCATATTGCCCATTCTTAGTGTAAACACTTGCAAACGCACACAACACAGTTGCTTGCTCATAATAAATGTTTAGCGCAGCCAAGAACTTGATAAATAAACAAAAAATACAAAAAAAAAAGTACTGAACAGAGACCTGCAACGAGTACTAAATTTTCGGGTATACTTAATCATGCACATTGATTTTTATGATTTAATCGTTTTTGTTCAAATGCACAAAACGCTCGTTTACGCAACCGTTCGTTTCAAACATTCAGTTTTATTCACTGGTTGTTTTTTGCGAACATGAATATTCTGACTGTGTCGTTAAATGTATGAAGCTCGTTTTACATCAAAGTCAACGTGTTGTTAGCCGAACATGAGTTTTATTCATTTGTTGTTTTGTGCGAACATGAATGTTCGACTGTGTCGTTAAATGTATGAAGCAGCTCATTTTACATTTTTTCTTTAATTTTTTTTGCTGTGCAAAGATATATTTGACAAACTGTACATATTACAAATTTTATCATTGCTTTGTCAAATAAGTTTTCTTTTCGACGAAATAATGTTAAATAGGTAGTAAATGCACATTTTTTATGTTTTCATATTTTTCTGCCAGCCGCTTTTTACTTATAAGTGGCTCGTGTGTTTTTAGTTCAATTCCAATCAGATCATGCACAACAAAGCCGACATGCAAAAAACAAACTGTGTATAAACAAGAATTTTTGTTTTCAAACATTGCAGTTCGAACCAAGTGTTGGAAATGATTTATACTCGTTGCTGAATTTTCTGTGTGTGCATAAAAAGTGAATAAGCATAAAATTGAATCATACTTTTTTGTATTGTTCTTAAAATTCAACGTTAGTGAATAAGTCGGCGCGTTCATACTTGTTGCAGGTCTCTGGTACTGAACTCTTTAATTTTATTTTCATTTGTTTTTGCTGTTTCGTTATTTGTTGTTGTAATTATTTAACTCTCTGCCTGTTTCCCTCTTCAATACATATTCACAAATTGAAATTTAAAGTTCATGACTTGTTAATTTTTTCGTTCGTTGGGAAAGAAGGCACATGCTGGTGCTGCTTTTTTTTTTTTGCTGATATTGTGTAGTGTAAAGCTTAAACACATTCGAGACAGCAGGCAACACGACTGCAGTTTGTTGTCCATGCTGATTTTTTCGTCGCTGTCAAATTAAACTAATTTCTAGTTTTGTTGGTGACAAAACAAAAACAGTGTTGACCATATCCAGTGTTGCCATATTTTTTTTTTTACAAAATCTAATTTTTTATTTCATATAAAATATACATATGTATGTATATAAAATTAACAGTAAGAACATAACGTATAATACTTCATTTAAATTATCACATACATATGTATAGAGATCATAGTTGTACATATTCTTATTAAATTTAGTTTCCATTTCTTTTGTTTGTACAAAATTTGTGCAATTGAATCTTTTTTTTAAATCTTTGGTCCGCAAAATTCCACATAGAGTGGGAATAATAATATTGATTGATTCTTTGTTTTATTCGAATAAAATTGAAAAATCTGCATTGATTTAAAAAAACTGTTTTTTGGAGTAAAAATCTGCAAGCCTGTTTTGCACTTCAAAAAACTACAAAAAAACAGATAAATCTGCACATTTGGCAACGCTGACCATATAGCAAAATGTGTAAAACAAATTAAATAAAATAAAAAGCAAAATACAAAATTAAAATGTTATTATCATTTATGCATCAAGAGTTGTTAAATATATCTATAATATTATATTATATTATAAAGTTTATTAGCATATCTGGGAATCATGTACATATGTTTTTTTATGTTTCATAAATAAAACGCTACTTTAAAAAAATAAAAGCCTAAAGTGACACCACTGAAATAGAAATGGATTACTACAACAGCTGTTTATATTTTCATAGTTTTGTTTGATTAAAGTTTGTAAGTGTTTTATTGTTTAAGATTTATTATTCTTAAAGTTTTTATTATTTTTTGTTGTATTTTAGTAATAGCTTCTATAAAATCAATAAAATTCTCTTCAGCCAATATGTTATTTAAAAAATTTGAAATTCAGGGCGCCATAAGTATCCAGCGGCATGTGCACCAGAGATGTACACGAGTTGATTCAGTTTTTTCCTATATGTATGAACTCACTGTTTTTGTTTTGTTTTCAATCATCAACATGTGCTAATAACATTGCTTGCAGTGTTTGCGCTCTCCTAATTGCTTGTCATTTTCTCAATAACAATATTAGCAATAACGAATCAAAAATTATAACTGTGTTTTGATTTGTAAGCAAAACAATCAAATGATTCATAAAAGCTCAGATTGCATAGTGCAAAATCTGTGCGTTAATTTTTTTAAATAAGTTTTCAAGATGAACTCCGAAATAATAAAAAAATATTTAAAACGGTGTTTTTCGTATTGTAAAAAATAAACAAAGCAGAAGTAAAATTTGGGATATTTTCTGTCAAATTGAAAATTACAATAATTTATACAAACAACAAATACATACATATATTTATCTTTAAATAATAAAATATTGAACATGAAGTATTACATTATTTCTTTTGCTAACCTCTGAAAAATGGCTGAAATTTGTACTTATTTTTTCTATCATTATCATTATTACTATCCCTATAATAATACATATGTATGTTTAAGCACTATCAAATAAAATTAAAAAGAATATGCGATAAATATAGTAAAGTGTATATTTACTCAAAAAGCTCTGCGTATATTCATAACACTCATACTGATTCAATGCTTTTGTGAATGGTAAGAGCTTACAGAATAAGTAAGCAATTACATTTATGCATTTTGTAACAAACCACTTGCTGTGGTGAATCATGCAATGCAATGGCATCTTTCGTTTAGTTATGTATAGAGCTAACTCAGTCTTCACTATTACAAAATAATAAATATGTCATTTGAATGGTATTCATGGACATCTCTGATTTGCACTCGTGTAGTCGGGTAGCCTGCTGTCTCCAATGTGTTTAATGCTTAATGTACTACAAACTCTTCTCGCAATATCTTTTACTCATCATCGTACTAATTTGAAGGTGAGTGAGTGTAAAGTGGTGATCGAAAATCTTATAGCAACAAAAAGTACGATAAATAACAATAGATTATAGACCTTATAAATTCAGCTAAACTAATATTGTTCGCGTGCTGTTCAGTTGATGTTGTTTTTGTAACTTGTTGAGATCTTTTCTTGGCTCATTATTATATTGTGTAGTTTTCGCTGGTAGTCATAGTCATCAGTTTTTTTTTTTATAAGACTTGAGTATTAGAATAGATGATGCCATGTTTTTAATGCTCGTTAGGTTTATTGCCAAATATTAAGGGAAATTATAATGTAATTTATCTAAATTAAATATTAAATTCTAATCTTCACAATTGCTGAAGTAAACCCTATGAACATTTAGAAAACCAGTTTGGTAATCCTGTCCAATTGTAAAGTCAGAAAACTCAAGATATCGAAATGTTTAGGTATATAATATATTTTAGATGAAACGGTACTTGAGTTGAAATGATATTTTACGAGGTAACGTTAGCTTGTCGGTAACAGAAACTTGAGAAGTTTCTTATTACTTATGTTTCACAAATATCCAGTAATATTTTTAATTGTAGTTTAGAATTTTCTAATTGTATTTCAGAAATTTCTATTTCAAATACAAATGGATATTTCGGAAATTTCAACGAAAACACGCCATATAAGACAAGCTGAATGTATCATTGTGAAGTTTTCTTTTTGGAAATTTAAATAATTTAAAGTGGAAATAGAAAGATAGAAATGTACCGGCAACGCTGAGTAAATGAATGACGTGTTTGGTATATTTTTTTTTAAGAGAAGACCATTAAGAGCGCTAAACACACACTGTACACATAATTTGTAAGCTTTTTTCATGGTGTCGTTGTTGTTGTATTCTATTTCTATTGTGTTAACACGACCGTCCAACTCATTAAACAGAATTTAGTTTGGTCTGAGCTCTCGCTAACAGCGTTTGTATGGTGGAAATTGTCGTGCTTTCAGTAATTGAATCGTTATATCGTGAGTGAATACTATTTCTTTAACTTTCGACTAGACGGACTGACATAACAACTGACACCAACTACAACAATATTTGATCAACCAAAAAGAAAAAAAAAAATCGAATAAACAAACACTTACAGCAACAAATGATAACAACAATCATAAGAAAGAAAAAAAAATAAATAAATATTACAAAAATAAAATAATAAAGAAAAACAATACGATACGATAAAATAAAATTTGAAGCGATTCAATTTAATTTAAACGCCAACAATGTCTGCGTCATAATTTTCTTTGGTTTGCGTGTGTTTGTGTAATTGTTTTTTTTTATTGTTGTATCTCACATCAATTTGATTTGTTTATACAAAAGATGAAAAATCTTTAATTCAAGTGCATGTTAATAAATAATGCTTATTTGAGTGCCATTGTTTATGTAAAATAATAACAGCAACAACGACAGCATAAGAAATTGAAATCTAAATTGTTAAATAAAAACAAAATCAATTGAAAAAAATTCAAATATAATTTTTGTTATTGTGAAAATAATGTCTGTTAATCATCCCGATTATCCTCAACAACAACAACAACATCAACTTTACCAACATCAACAACAACATTTAATGAACACAACTACAGTAAGAATACAATTGAAAAATTGCTAAAAACAATGTTTAACCCCCTGGCCCACGATGTCGAACGATAACGTTCGCTTAGATAAGACTTAAGAGACAAACTTTTTATCGTATCTATTTTTTACTCAATCAATTTTGTTTATTCCACAATCAAGTTTGTGTCTTAAGTCATATCTAAGCGAACGTTTTTCGACATCGTGGGCCAGGGGGTAAATAAAATTTACTAATACAATGTATGTACATAATAGTAACAATAATACTAAATTCTAGCAACTTTAATAATCAATCAACCATACACAAAAACAGTATTTGGTGAATTTAGCACATCTTGTTGAATATTTTCTTAACAATTTTTAACAGTTTGATAATTATTAGGTAATACGACAAGTTAAGTCTATATATCAACATATACATACAAATAGGTTATGGAGGGAAAAAGGGAGTCTTGTTTGTGGAAATTAGAATTTTCCTGAACATTGAAAGTGACGGGATATACATACTTCTGCAGTAAGTTTATTCCACATACGAACGGTAGGGCTAAATTTATCCATTAGTGTGTTGTGCGATTCACTAACCAATCGACCAAAAAAAAGAAAAGAAATCAAGAACAAGTCCCCTAATTTCAACAGACCACATTCCTGTACGCGGTCGGGAAGCTTTAAAAAGATCTTAAAGCACCGATCTATACCTCTAGAGTTTTATTCTATATGTATAGAATAATAGATATTATATTAGAAGAGTATTTTAAATACCGTTTCAAAATCTGGCGCAATTATAACATGTGTCTAGTTCAGTTAACAGCAAAATATCAAGAGCGTCTGGTTTAGAGATTGTCACAAGATTCTGACTAATGCTTGGTTTTCACTATGTCAGTTTTGTTGTCAAATTGTCTAAATTGTTATGAAATTACCAACAATTTGGACAATTTGACAACAAAACTGACATAGTGAAAACCAAGCATAAGCGAAACATTCATGGCTTGACTCTAATAACTCTAATAAATTGGACTAATTTGGGTGAGTGAAACCTTTTAAATGATATAAAAGGTGTACATATGTATATGCAAACAATTTGAAGAATCAGTGAATTTTGAGATCAGTTTGATCCCAAACAAGGCTTCAATTAAGAATTTTGCGCTAGATGGATAATTTTGTACTTAATTCAAGATAATCAAGATTTTTATCTCTAGAAAATGGACACTTGCTGTCTTAACTTTCTTACGGTTTTCTAATCCATTTCTAATATTCCTTACATTTGTCGATTATAAGTTTCACACGTTATTCTTGAATCATTAATTTATTAGTTTTTCATTATTTTTCCCGAAAAACAATTACTTTTTATTGTTTTCTTAGGAGAACGACGTATGAGTTTGTATCCTAAAAGCTTAATAACTATTTAATTAATAGAAATAATGGAGTTAGTTTTGCTTAATCACAGCTAATTCGAATTAATATGCTTTAACAAAAAAAACCGTTCCTATTAAAATTTAGTTCGTTTTTGCTTCGATATATTTTTAAATTTTTCAACAGTATTTTGATTCATACAAAAAAGCAGGGCTTTAATTTATTTAATTCTATTGTATATATGGAAATAATTTTGAAATGTACAAGCTTTTAAATGCGCAAACAATTTTGTAATGAACAAACATTCAAATTTAACTTTTAAACTTATTTTTATATGCATATTTATATATAAACGACCCCACTGTATACACTAACATGAAGCAACATGCTAATAAAAAAAATTTAACAAATTTATGATACATTAATTTTGATACATTGGACTTTAGTGGAATTAAAATTTATGCTAAAATATGCTTATTTTTACTTTATTTAAAATTGATAGTTTTTAATTTAGTTTATTAAATAAATATTAAGAGACAGAAATTACTATTATTTGCAATCCCTCAATAACTGATAGTGTCTTACCCAGGAGAAAGTAAAAGAGCACATGTTAAGTTATTTTATGTTTCAACTTCAATTTCTTGAAACATGTATTCATTTAATATATCTACATACGTGATTCATCGATATCTTATTTTTACTGCTAATAGTTAACTATTCAATTCTGAGAGTCATTCCGGTTCACTTTTTATACCCTACGCCACCATAGTGAGCATGGTATATTAGATTTGTGCTGATGTTTGTAACGTCCATAAATATTAGTCCAACACCCACCTTAATGTATACCGATCGACTCAAAATCACCTTCTGTGTCGATTAAACGATGTCCATGTACACCTTATGCACAAAGTATAGCAGCTCGTTTCTGTATTTCTCGCATTGTAAAATCGTTTCTCGATTTGTGAGAAAAAGGTTTCTGTACTTGAATGCGAAAACAGACAGCGCTTATTCTGTTTTTATTGCAATATTTCTAGTTAGTAAGAGCCATCCCAAAATACCGGCGGTAAGCAGCACGTTTTTTTTACGTTGAGCGTTAAAGCTGATACCCCCTCCCTAAACAAAAGCGGCTACGTTATGTCAAAACGATAAAAATAGGATTATCAGACAAATAAATAAAACGACCCTGTTTATTGTAACTGCTGGACATTGTTGTTTTATTTTTTGTGTTGTTTTCTTTTGCAACTAACTTCACTGTAAAACGCGTTGTCAAAATCCAATTTTCCAATAGCAAAGTGTTGCCGCCGCGTTGTTTCGGTATGCTCCATACAAAATATCATACATGAGAAATTTTGACAGTTAAAAACCGCTTGCCGCCGTTATTTAGGGATGGCTCTAAGTGTCAAATGCAAGCCAAACGTCAACGAAGAAAAACAATTTTATTCAGTCGTCGTTGAGCAAGCGACGAGAGCACATGCGGATGGTTATTGCCATTTTTTCAGAAATTTATTAAGCATTGTTGTTGCTTCTTGTTGGACGAAGCATAGCAAACACACACGAAAAATAAAAAACTGCTTTAGAATCTAAAGTTTAGATGGATTTTTTTTTTTCTCAAAATAACTGATCTAAAATTATTTTTTAATATTGATCGTTGTTATTTACGGTCCCTCCAAGCATACAATTCTAGGAGCGCTCCGAAAAAGGAGTCAGAAAAGAGTCCAACAAAAGAGCATTTTCGGAGCGCTCCGAAAAAGGAGTCAGAGAAGAGTCCAACTTAAAAGCATTTTCGGAGCGAAACAAAAATTTGCTTGTTACTGTTCTGAGTCGGCACGCAGTATGACTCAGAAATTCCACTTAATTAAGTGTGTACCAAAGCGTTGTTGTCCTGTTATTTGTGCTTTGACCAAAAAAAAAAAAAAAACAGCTGTACCACACAAGAATGATAAAAAAAAAGATTACACAGAGCCCAAAAAAATCTCATAAAAGACTCTTTTCTGACATTATCTAAGAGCTCTTTAAGAGCCCAAAAACCCCTTCTACAAGACTCTTTTTCTGACATTATCTAAGAGCTCTTTCTGACTGACTTTTCTGAAGGTTGTCGGAGAAATTATGATTGTTTTTTGGGCTCATAAAGAGTGTTAACGCTCCGAAAAAGGTGTCAGAAAATACTCTTTTTTTTATATAAGTTGATTTTTTTTTAATATAATTAACAAACACAAACTACGAAGCTTTTTGGTTTATCTGCAGAAAACACCCCGAGTCTTTGGCGGGAATCGAACCCGCAACCCTCTGACTGATAGTCCGGACTCATATGGCTTCTGGGAAGATTACAGAGCCCAAAAAACCCTCATAAAACACTCTTTTCGGACTCATATGGCTTGCTGGGCTGGTGTTTATATTTGGCAAAAACTCTTTCTTATTTTAAGCGTTTGACAATATGTTTGTTGGGCAAAATCTCACCAATACATCTACATTTTGATTTTTAAACTCCACTGGTTTATAATGTAAAAAAAATGTAGGTAGATATTTATATTTATGTACCTATACGTATTTTGAATTGTGTATTTCTCGCACCAATTTGAAATATGATTTTTTTTTGACAGTTCTTGTGAGAATCTTTTAGTAAAATATTCTTACAGAAACACCTTTTCTCACATCCTTCCAATAACTATTGGAAAACTATTTGAATGACATATATTTCTCGCAAAATAAAGTTACAGAAACATTTGTGTGAGAAAACCCATTTTTTGTTTCGTTTACACTGTTTTTTTTTTTTGAATTCACTAATTCCATGCGGAAAATTTTACGATGATAGAAATACAGAAACAGGCTACAGGATGCAATTTTGAAAATATTTCTATAAAATTTGGTATATGATGTTTTTTTTGCCCAAGAACGATTGGGATTGTAAAGTTGGTAGAAATCGTTCCATTATTTCACCTAGCCCCCATACAAATGTCTTATCGAAATAAGAGTTAATTGGTCATAAATGTTTGATTTATGCACGAACTCCAACAAACCACAAATAAGTTGTAAATTAAGCTTTATGACATTTACAAATTTGGTGTAGATCGGTCCATAATTAGTCATATCTTCCATATAAGTCCCACTTTGAAAATCACTTTAACATGCATATATCTTTTAAAAGTGTTTATATCGAAATAACATTTAACACAAACAATATTTTTATGCACAGAAATAATGGCACAACATTTTTGGATGATCGGTCTATAGTTAATCGTAGCTCCCATATAGCGCAAATTTTAGGGTAGTATATGGTCGTCTATACTTCCCTACTTGCTCTTACTCACTCAATTGCCATCACACTAATTTAAATACACACATTGATTTCTATCAAAAACGTTTACTGTAAGCAATACTTTCCAATTTTATCGCATAAGCACCAAATTGGTAACGATGATAATTGGATACAATAACTAAATGAAGGTTAATTTGTCTATACCTATATTAGATGTGTTCTGGTTTTTCTAATTATAGGCATTTGTTTTAAATTTTTTTGAGGTAAGACTGTACTGATTTTTAATATGTTAAACTTCTGCCAACAAAATTAGTTGGTTGAAATTCAATTAAATGAACATGTTTTAATCTAACATTATGTTTCTGAACGCACTGCACATGTGTTGAATCTTTCGCATCTATCTTGAAGTTGTCCAGTTCATTAAATGTTGATAATGAGTATATCTTCCAAGTTACTTTCTAGATCTCTACAAATTAAATT
This sequence comes from Bellardia pandia, assembly GCA_916048285.2. Lineage (NCBI taxonomy): Eukaryota > Metazoa > Arthropoda > Insecta > Diptera > Calliphoridae > Bellardia > Bellardia pandia. The sequence goes on from OU696533.1 coordinate 71,856,578, forward strand.
AAAGTTATTTTGGAAAAATTAAGTTTGAGGAAACAGATAATCATTATTATGATAAATTATAATTAAATATATTAATTAAATCTAGTCTTAGTTTAAAAATGTCTGAACTATTTGAAAGCCTTGCATATGATTTCCGATAGTACTTTGGTAAATGGTTTTGGGCGCTTTTTTTTTTTTTTTTTTTTTTTTTGTTTGATCAAATCGGTTTTGTCATGGGCAAAACTACGAATGAAGTTTAGGTTTATTAGAGCGATACTGGGCTTGATTTTGATTTAGGTTCATCTGACATTGTGGTAAATTTAGCTTTCACATATTTTGATTTATTTTATATTTTATTTTTTTATAAATTAAAATATTTTACTTTTTTATTTTTTTTTTATTTTTTTTTTATTGTGACCCCGGCCTATGAAGAGGTGGCTTATGACTCAAAAAAGAAATTTCGAGACACAGTTGTTAAAGATGGGTTTTCAATAAAATTCTGTTTTTCTTTCATTTGTGCTCTTCTTTCTCTGCATTTTTAGTAGACTTCTAGGTTTCACCACGTGAAAGAGTGTCTCGAAACCAAAAGTGGAGTCATAAGCCACCTTTACATAGGCCGGGTCACATATATGTATATTTGTTATTTCTTAAAGTTTTCTCTATTGAAATAAATTTATTTTTTATTTTTGCCGTCCAACTAGCTGTTTGTCTATTTAATAAATATTTATTGAGTGCAACTTCAGTGTTAAATGCATTTCATTGTTTATAAATAAAAATAGTACAATAAAAAATTGCATAGTAATGACTACTTTGTTTTTTATATATTTATTGTCTTTTACATGGCAATAAAAAAAAAAAAACACACACACACAAAACAAAATCAATTGCAAGAAAAACTGATAAAATTTCTTGTGCTGGAAAACGAAATGGGAAAAATGAAAAATTACAGTGTCTGCAATGATGTGACTTTAACAACAACGAACATTGATGGTGATGTCTGATGTAGACGATGACTTCATTAACAATTTAAAATAGAAAATTTATTTCTTCTTTTTGTTCATTTGCTTGTTAACTACTACCGAATGGTGCGGTTGATACCAGTGGCGCTTTTGAGAGTTAATAAAATAAATTTTGATTTCTATCATTTAAAAGAAATGATATATTGTATGAATTTTCTAAAATACAACTGTATGATATTAGTTGGTATAATAAAAACTGTCATACTAGATTAAATGCAAACGTTTATGCTAAAATGATGTTAAATTGTGATATTATTCTTAAACATATTAGTAGCATATATGTATGTATAATATTTTACTTCCTTCTTGACATTTTGAAAAGCTCAATTTAAACTCGTGCGCGTTTAATTTATTTATGTGTGACCACAAACGTCACCATGTAAAAATGCTTCGAATTTGATGTTTAAGTTGGGATTGAAATGGTGTCACAAATAAGTATTGTAGCAAATATGTATGAAGTAGTAGGTAGCTATTTAACGCTTTGCGGCTTAATAACGTGTGTGAAGGGCAAACACACATATATTTTTTTTTTATTTATTTATTAATTCTCTCCTATATGTGCGATATAAATAAAAAATATGTGTCATATAAATTGAGTAGCATAGTATACGAGTATTTAGATAACAATGATAGCTTATCAGTCAGTCAGTTATTTTGTGTGAAGAAGGGGTTGAATTCAGTTTTGTTTGCAGAATCTTATGGAATATTGCTTTTAAAAACTATAAACATGTGAAGCATATGATTTATATCAGGGTAGGATATCGCTGACGACTAACTACAATTATAAAAAATATAATATAATATAATCCTTACAACTGACTACCGTTAGCCTTAAAAGCTTTAGAGAAATAACAGTAATTAAACACGCCTTCTACTAAAACACTGTTATCTTTATAATGCCATTAACGTTTCTATAAATAAATATTAATTTGTAGAGATTACTGTTTTTTCATAGTGTTGGAACTTTTATATTAATTATTAATCCCATCTCCGGTGGTTTCATAGTTAATGTGTCCACGATCGTCAGATATTACAACGTTGTCATATCTAGCAATGTACTGACATTGACAAATTTTCAGCAAAAGGTAAATTGTCAGTTTAGACGACTGTAAGAAAACTAACAATTTTATTTGCACACAATTGTCACACAATGAATTTATCTGTCAACCGAAATTGTCAGTTTACACGGTTGTCAGATTGTTGTGTGGCATTGTCAAATTCGTTTTGCAGCTCCTGTGTGTGTGTTTAAAAATTTTAAATATTGTCATGGAACAAAAAAGAGCAATTGGAACCATTTTATCTACTTATGTCCTAATACACACTTTAATTTAATTCTTTAATTTTTAATAAATTAAAAACTAGAATAGCTGGACACAAATCTAATCAAAAATATACATCATCTTTCATCACAAAAAACAGCATTATCATCACATTGTGCAAATTTGAATCACTATCCCGACTTTGAAAACAGAAAATAATTATAAACGTCGTTATATGTTAGAAATGTTAGAAATTATTAATGTACCAAAAAATCTTAGAATTAATTTTAAAGTAGATACAGATACTTATAGATTTGCTTTGATAAGCTTAAGCAAGCTTAAGTTTTAATTTAAACTATTAATTTTTCTGTAAGTGTATTTTTACATTTATATTATCTTTTTTAGCATTAATGTGCTGTTTTCATTCTAATTTAACAAATATGTAGCATCAAAACATGCTGCATTCTTGTTGTACTTCATTGCAATCAGAAACTCACATGTGAACACGTTATTAATTTTCGAATGAATTTGTTTCTGATAAAAAAAAAATCAAATTGTACTGTTTTGAATAGATAAGAAATGATAATCGACGATAATTATTATGATTGAGTTATAGTATGAGGGACGTTCAAAAATGCTTCAAAAACTAATAACTATAATTTTCTTGTAAAACTGAAAAAGTTATAGTTCTTTCGTAATTAAAAATCGATCCATAAATGGACGTCTTGAAAGACTTTCTTCAGATATGTTGCAACGGCGGCACTATTTGTACTTAGCTTTATTTTGAAATTCTATCTATGTATCTATATGAAAGATGGCATTGTCCAAATATCCGCCATATAAAGAGGATGGAAACATGATCTAAAATTATCGCGACTAAATTATTTGGTAGCACCTTAGAAACGTTTCGAATTGTACCGAATATTAAATTCAGTTTATTGATGAAGGGTAGTAAAATGTTTGCAAAGATTTCCAATAAGTTCCTCGTAGACTGGTAATAAGTGTACCAAATACCGCAGTAGTTTCCATGTACGAGTACATGTGTATTCAAGAGTGTAAATTGCATTGCGGCATTATTTGTTGTTGTAATTATAATTTTTATTTGTAATTGATATAATTTTCTTTCTTTTGATTTTTTGTTTGTTTGTTTTCTTTCTATTTTTCTTGTTACTTTTCAATTATTAGATTTATTTTCAATTATTGTTAGATGACGCTGTTGCTGTTATTGTTGTCGGTGCAACGTATAAAGTTTCATTGCAGTTTTCTTTTACTAAATACTCAAATATCATGGGTATCATCATTATTACTATCTATCTGTCTTGTCTAACTATCTAGCGGTATCAGTGGGTATTTGTTAAGTGTGTTTGTTTCTTTGTCTATCTGTAGACATTGCAATTGATCAAATGAGTGAAAACTGGGTTAGATTAGTGTGTTACACTTGTTCTTGCGATCTCATGTGCTGCTGCTGATGTTGTATTATTTCACTTTACTATTGCTGCTGCTGCTGATGTTCATTTACTCACGAATTGACTTTTTTTGGCCGACATACAGCTAGACAGTTAGACAAGAGAATAGTATGCTAACAGGCGGCCAATTTAAGGTGCGGTGCCATTGTCCGTCCATGTTGTGCTTTTTTCGTTTGCCTCATCATATCTTGTGGACCAATAACGTAAAACCGAGAAGATGAAGAAACAAAAAACCGTGTCTACATGCCAAGTTTTGTTTGGGTTTTGTTGTTATTGCTGATGATATTTTTCTTTTTTCCCATTTTCTTATTTATTGTTGTTTATACATGTAGAGTAAAAGTGGCAACAGGCAGAGTAAAGTGGCAATAGAAAGTGGCAATTGTGCGTTAATTAAACACAACAATGTACAGCAACAACCATTGACTGTTTGTTGAATTAACATAAACATAAACATACGATAACAAGTACAAGTACATGTATTAACCTAAACATTTATGTTTCGAAAATAGCCAACATTAACATTATTTTGTTTAGTTTATTGTGTTGATTCACTCACTGTTAATGTTGTTGATTGTTGTGTTGTTGAGTACATTTAAACATACATGTTTAGAAACAATTTTTGTCCAATTAAATCGTAACACAAACTCTCATTTTCGATCATAATACAGTTGCGTGCAACATAATAGCAGTTTATAAATCGTCTCTTATATAATTAAACTTGCGAGTATTTAGTTTCTTAAGTTTCCAAATAAATAATAACTGTGTTATTAACAACATATAAATATGGGAAATAATGTTAAATTTACTATTATGACAACATATAACCCACACTTAACCTCAAATTTATAATATATCAAAACAAAGTTTTTTACAGTGGCTCACAGCCTATTTTATGCCGTGCATTTTTTTGTTTTCAAAGCTCCATAAATAGAAAACTAACATGAACTTTAAAAAGAAATTGGTGTCATTTAGAAGAAAAAATGTTATAGTCTAACAAACAAAATTAATTTATTGCAAAAATTTGTAGTTTATTATATTTTTTGTCGTTTTTTTCACGCCACATCTTATTTTATGCTGGCACGTATAGGTTTCGATTAATGCTATGGATTGTTATCCTGGTTGTCCAGCAGATGGTATACAGGCCCAAACCATGACACAGCTTCACTGTTGCCTTTTTTCTTTGTTTTCTCGGTTTCTGCCATACCATTTGAACCGAAGATATTAAACTTCGATTCATCGGCGAAGATGACCGAATACCAAATTGCAGATTCATCAATATAATTATTTTGGCGCAAGACATGTCGAACTGAAACTGTTTGCTCGCAACATTAATTGCCCAGGTCAGCATCAACTTCGAAGGCAGGTTGTAAGGCTGATAGCCTTGTCGCTTATCATGCGATTTGAAAATTTTATTTTGTGTCTTTCTGTTTTTGTTATGGACACGTTTTCCATGGATAAAGCGCTCAATTTTTTGCTATGAGTGGCTATTTTGAAAATTATTTAAAGCCAATTCTCGTTGTTCTATCTTGTAACACTTGACGATACAAAATCGGACTCACAATTCAACAGATATACTAGATAACATTGATAGAAGTAGAAAAAAATAAAAACTAAATACCAAACAAAGCTGCATTGAGCTTTTGTACAGTAGAAATTAAATTGACTGCATAAAATAAACTGTGACGTAAAAAACGAGCATTTTTTAGTGTTAATATATTAATATGTAAATTTTTGCAATAAATGTTTTTTGTTTATTAGACTATTGGGTCGATTATGTATACCAACCAAATTGGAGTTGGGTTGCCAATAGGCAACGCAACTGACACGCAAGTTGTTATTATGTAAGGCAACTTTCGTTTTTAATATTTTTTTTGAATTTTCGGGTAGAAAAAATATATAGTATGTACATTAGGGCGACAATGAAATATATGGGAAAATTTTTTTTCAGAATTTTAAACAAAAATGTGTAGATTCTTTTGCCACTTGGTCTAAAACTTTTTTTTTTGAATTTTCGGGTAGAAAAAATATATAGTATGTACATTAGGGCGACAAGGAAATATATGGGAAACATTTTTTTTTCAGAATTTTAAACAAAAATGTGTAGATTCTTTTGCCACTTGGTCTAAAACTTACTTGCTGAAAATTTGAGCCAAATCGGATAACTCTATGCCGTGCACCTTTGAGGTCAAAGTTCAAATTTTGGGAAATTCTGTATATTTAACTGTAATTGATCTAAAAATATCGTTTTTTTAAGTATATTCATTTAAATTGTTCAGAAACTGGATATTTTAGATATTTTTAAAAGTATTCTGAAATATTATGAGTAAATTTAACCCTTTTTTGCAACGGGGGTCAAAACTACACATTTGCTTAAATTAGCTATAAATCCAATATTTAAAAAAAATGTAAAATATTATTTCTAAAAACGAAAAACTGAAATTTTAAAACCAATATTTAAAAATATATATTTATGTGAATGTTTTTCGTATAGAAGCAAAAGCACAAAAATACAAAAAAAATTACCAATTAAAATAACATCCAAAACAACCACAAATTCTCGGTTGCCATGTTCGGTAACTGAAGTTACCAGCTGACATTTGCCATCTGTCATATGTTTTTGGCAACTGTCAACGCCACTGAGGTTCGGTTGCCATCCGTAATCGACCCATATAACATTTTTTCTTTTAAATGACAGCAATTTCTTGTCTATGTTCCTGTTAGTTTTCTTTTTATGGAGCTTTGAAAACAATCAAAAATTTGCTACATAAAGTAAGCTGTGAGCCACTGTACCTTTTATTTGTAATACACACATGCCTTTCATTGATACACAGTATCTGATATATTTCAAAAGATTGATTATGGTTAATACGGTCGCATATCATCCAATAAGACTAAAATTTGCGCATGTTATTGGCAATAGCTTCTCAAAATGCAAAAATTGATGATTGAGATGTTACTTTTCAACACGAATTGTCCAACAATACGAAATCAAAATAAGACAATCTGTTTGTAAACGCTCATTTACATTAAATTCACCATTCCATTGTGTTATTGGCATTGAAATATTTTAAAACTTTATATTTATTTTTATGACATCAGTTGAAAGAGTAGGAGATGCACTTTAAAAATTATAACTGCTACATAGTGTTTGTAAATTAATATTGTGGTTTTCAGTGGTTTCTTGTACGAGTACATTATTTTGCATTGGTTTTGGTATCGTTCACAGCTGTTTGCTGTAAGCTGTTTAAACTTCTAATGTTTGAAATTGATCAAATTACCGCTTCTTATTTAATTTTTCGCAACTTAAAAAGTGAAGGCGTGTATAATAAAGTGCATTAGCTACGATACGACCGACTACTACCTTTAGTTTTCTGACTGTCATTTACTTGTGTTGTTTTTTATCACGCTAATTCCTAATTTAATATTTAATACTTTCATTTGTGAACGTTGGTGTTAATTTTGGTGTTATTGCGGATCATTTTTCTGCTCATACATATACTGGAGTTTGTTGATCACAGAGTCTATTTTTTGTATATGTTGATGGTTGACATATCACAAACAACTTTTAGTTTTATTTCACGGAATCGTGGGCAAGTTATGGCCCCTGCAAATAAATAAAATAGTTAGAATAGCAATCATTATTCCAACTTCTCCCATGTCTTAAATATGACTGCAAGTTTAAGTTTTTATAATATTCCCAACGTTTTTCTTTAATTTTCGGTATTCGGACACATTTTACTCAAAAATCCAATACTTTTCGAAACGCGAATGTATACTCTTGTAATCTATCAGTACCAGAAGCTAGCATATAATAGTATAATTTAGACCTCCAGAAAGAACAATATTTTTTAAATTCAAAAGATTTCGATTCCCATGGTCAATAAATCCATGTTGGTCGCGGAAACCAATTTGAAGAACCGGATATGTTTTGATATTTTAAAAGTTTTATTACTTTCTTGAGAATACTTTCTCGAATTGTTTTTACTATCATTCTAATCTGGAAAATTTCAATCATTTGGAAAAACTCCTAATGTTAAAATCAGATTGAATCATGTATCATTAAATCATAGCCATGTTATTTTCTTACTTGAATACTGATCCTTATAGTATACAGAACATCTTTTAGACTGACTGGAATTTTTTTCTTAAAGTCTTTTTTTTTTTTTTTTTTTTTTTTTTTTTTTTTTTTTTTTTTTTTTAACTTCCCTTTATTATTACACCTGTCAACAAGATGACAATAAGTAATTTAATTTACAGAGGTGGGATGATAATTATCTTAAATCAGTAGATAAGATAACTTAAATCGAATTATTGAATGATAAGTAATATATAAATTTTTTAGTATCGCTCAGCTAGATCTGAAGGTGTAAACCGTTTAAGTCTTCTAGGTGCCAGGATTTCGTTTGCCGGCAACTGTCTGAGTTCCATGTTGGAATGTTGTGTTAAACGAGTTGTATGTTTAATGCTGCTGATACGGATAATTTCTTTTATTGTTTTGACGTTTAGATCTCGATGTATGTCCTCATCTCTAATATACCATTCTGCGTTGACAATAGTTCGCAATATTTTAGATTGAACTCGTTGAATAATTTTTAAGTTTGTTGTGCTAGCTGTACCCCATATTTCTACCCCGTACTTCCAAATTGGCGCTATAATTGTGTTGTATATAAGTAGTTTGCTTTGAGTTGTTAGTTTAGATTCTCTCCCTAACAGCCAAAATAATTGTCTAAACCTGTTGTTTATTTCTTTTTTCTTTTGAGTGATGTGATCTTTCCAGTTAAGTTTTGAGTCAATTATAATGCCAAGATACTTCGCCTTTGTATCCATAAGAATTGGTAGAGTATTTATTTGGATAGGTTGAAAGTTTGTTATCTTTCTATTAGTGTAGATTACTTGAATTGTTTTATCACTGTTTACTTGAATTCCCCAACTACGGAACCAATTCATTGTATTATTGAGCAGTTGTTGTAAGTTTTGCATAGCCCATTTGATGTTTGCGTGTGATGATAGTAGAACAGTGTCGTCAGCAAATGTTGCTATCATATTGTTATTTGTTGTAGGAGTTGGAATATCTGATGTAAACAGGAGGTAAAGCATTGGTCCGAGGACACTACCTTGAGGTACTCCAGCTTTTATAGAAAGTATTTTTGAATACTCGTCTTTATATTTAACATAGAATCTTCGGTTTTGTAGGTAGTTTTGTAGTATTAAGAAGAATTCTTTTGGCAATTGATTTTTTAGTTTATGAAGAAGACCTTTGTGCCATACGCTATCAAACGCCTTTGCAACGTCGAGGTATGTTGCAACGCAAAAGTTTTTTTTGTCAATATCAGACGATATTTTATTTGTTACTCTATGAATTTGTTGTATAGTAGAGAACTTTCGCCTAAATCCAAATTGGTGTTTGGGGATGAGTTGTCTTTCTAGAAGAATTGGTTCAATACGTTCATAGAAGAGTTTTTCGAAGATCTTTGACAGCAGTGGCAGAAGGCTAATTGGCCTGTAAGATGTTGTTTTTGAGGCATCTTTGTTTGGTTTAGGAATAGCGATTATCTCAGCGACTTTCCATACTTTTGGGAAATATTTAATATCTATAACTGAATTAAATAAATTTCTTAAATAGACTAGGGCCTTATTCGGCAATTCTTTTAGTAGTTTTCCGGTGATCTGATCATAACCAGGAGATTTATTATCTTTTGTTGTTTTTATAATTTTTTTAATTTCATTAATTGAAATTCTTCTGATATGAGAGTTGGAAGAGCTGTTTGGAAAACTTTGAAGAGTTATATCCTTTTCGTCCATTGGATTTGTAAAGGTTTTAGAAAAATGATCTGCAAGAACATTAGCTTTTTCTTCATTTGTGCGGGCCCATGTGAGATCAGGTTTTTGGATCGGCGGCTGATGTAAAATTCCATTATTTATTTTTTTGGTTGCTTTCCAGAGCGAGTAATTTGTTGTAGCTGATGAGTCAAGGTTAGTAAGATATCTTTGTAGTTTATCTTCTTTGTCCTTCTTTAGCAAGTTTTTGAGATCTTTTGTGAGCCTATTAAGGTGGGTTTTGTCCTGAATTGACCTTGTAGTTTGCCATCTTTTTCTTAATCTTCGTTTGGCTTTTATTTTCTCTTGGATGTGAGGTGGGATACTGAATTTATCTACTGTGTGTGTTCTGGATGGAGTAGAATCACTAACCGCGTTTATAAGCGTATCATTGAAAAAAGTTATAGAATTATCCAATTCTTCTTCGGTTTTTAGCGATATATTTGTCTCGAGTTTTGTCTCTAAGATTTCTCTGAAACAATCCCAGTCGGTTTTCTTGTTGTATATAAATTTATTTTGATTGGATAGAAGTACATCGGTTTGGTATATAAGTACCACTGGAGAGTGGTCAGAAGATAATTCAAAGCATGATTTTATATTTCTTAAAGTCTAATTGTGCAAAAATAGTTAGTTGTCTGGGTGATACGAAATCGAGGCGGTTTGTTCTATCAACTCTGGATTAATCGAGATCCCAGTATTTAAGCTCGACGTTGTAGTCATCGCATAACAGCAAATATTTATTTACGAATCTTTAAACAATGCATTGGACTAGAAAGTAAATTAAAGCAGTAAATTAATATATCTCGGCAGATTTTAGAAAGTTAGGACACCTCTGACTAATAAAGTGTAATGGGTGTTAAATGTTTGAGCAACGACAATAACAACAACTACAGCTGAATGATGAAGATGGCGATAAAAGTTGATTGCCATCACAAATGATGTAATAGTTATTATTGAAATGAAAAGAAAATTAAGAGCGTCAACTCAATCAGGCATAAGAAGAGTTGGGAAAAAACCAAACTCTAGTTTAACACTCAACACGCACTATGTACCTTAAACGGAACAATGTTCTTTACAAAATGTTGAATAGTAATTTGAAGGGTTAACAGCATAGAAACACACAGACACAAACTATCAATTTCATGTTTATTACGCTATCAGTCCAAAACCTTAAGGTATATTTCTGGCGCTCCATGGTTTATGACCAACATTCAAATTCATAGGGATCTGAAAGTACCATTTATTTTCAATGCAATAAACAGATATAGTGCTAGGATATAAATAGACTAAGCAACCATCAAAACCCATTGGCGATTTCCTTATTAGATGAAACAAATGAAATTAGAAGACTGAACAGATTTCACGTGCTAGATCTCCAATATAGAAAATGAAACAAAGTTAAGCTCTAAGAACAACAATCTTTATATGTATATTTATTTAAACACGTACATACTTACATATGTATATCCTATATAGTTTATTAAACTTATTGTAGTTTAATAACATATGTGATAATATTATTTAAATCATTGAATTTGCTAAATATTGTAAAATAGCTTGTAAATAAAGTTGAATTAAAAAAAAAAAATGTTTAGTACTTTTTTAGTATTTTTTCTTTTATTTTATTTTATGCCATTCAATTGTTAACAGTTTAAATTAAAACAAAAGAAAGAAAAAATTGACATAAAATCACTTCTTCTTAGTTTTCGATTTTATCTAACTTGCCAGATCAGATACAATTTTCTATATACATATAGAAATAAATATGTATGCATCTGAAATTATCTTATATAACACACACTCAATTCGATTCGATTCGCCTCTATTCTCTTCTCCTCTCTTTTGTTTCTTTATATTGCAAATTGTTTTTTTTTTTTATATATTATGTTTAATGTTTAGCGCAAAATTAATTGAATTAATTCAGTCTTATTTCTTTTGTTTGTTGTTTCTATGTTTCTACACAAATTCGGTTTATTTGCTTTAAGGAAGCAGTTGTTAAATGCTTTTCTTAGAATATGTAGAAAAATGTTTAAAATGTTATCAACAATTTTTAATTTATTTTGTTGTTATTAATAAAAACAATTTTATTTTTAATTCGAGTTGAAGAAATGTTGTTTCCTTAACGTTAAAATACAAAAATAACAGCAACTTACTTACTTGTGTTAGTGCAGAAAGACGTAATCATCGTAAATCTTTTAGACGTTTTTCCTTCTCTCCTCCACTGTTTTGCTGTTTTTGCTGAACACAAAGATCTTTGCAATTTGTTGTCGTAGTCCGCCCACATCTTGTGCCAACTAACCAGCCAGGCTGGCAGGCTAACAGTCGTCATGCAGGCAGTTCTATTTGTTGCTTTTTGATATTGTTTTCTCAACCAGAAATCTAAATCATTTAGTATTTGATTTTTATTCGTAGTTTTCTTTTTATAATTCATTTCGTTTATTAAATTATTCAAAAATAAAAAACTAAAAACGCACACACCCTATAAAAACTCTATGGCTTCTTTCTCCCATGCTAAAAATTAAATTGTCATGTTTAATTGGATTTATTACGAGTGGAGTATATTTTAATGACTGAACAAAAAATACTACCGCTTGTTTTATAATTAATCTTTTATGTATTTTTTAATTTAATTTAATTTTGTTTAATAAAAATTTTACTTAAATTTTAAGGAAATTAAAATTTCAATCACGCATAATTTTTAATGATCTTATGGCCAGTTTTTAACTTCATATTTAAATACGAAATTAGTTAATTTTTACTTAAACTTAAGTTGTATTTAAATACGGTTTCATTTTTTCAGTCTAAAATTAAGTTTGATATTTAATTATGATAAAAGTATGGTAGCACTATTAAATATCAAAAAAATATAAACAGTTTCTTCATTTAACAGCTGATTTCATATTTTGTTTACAAATTGTTGTAAACTAAATGGACAAACGCAGCATCATTCACGTCCCCTTCATCTAAATTCATTGTTTTATTTGATATTTAGTTGATATTTAGTTGATATTGATAATAATAATAAGCACAATGTTTTTATTCGCGGCAAGTTTATTAAATATTTTTTTCACATAAAAAAAAAAAAAAAAAATTCAATGCGAAATTTTCACAATTTGCAGAACTGTCAAAATCATATGGTAGTATGAAAAACTTAAGTTGTATTTAAGTTGTATTTAAATGGACGTAGTCAGTGATTTAAGTTCTATTTAAATATGATCTATAAAAATGAATTTGGTATTTAAACAGAACTTAAGTTTAAACACACTTTAATTTTTAAGTTAAAAACTGGCCATTAGTCCTTAACGCTTAGAAATGTTTAATTTTTAGATTTGTAATATTAAAAGTGAGAAATGTAAATTAGTGCTGGCAAATTCTACTACTTTCCATTACTCAATAATATTCAATACTTTTCATTTGGGTACTCAATACTACTCGATACTTTTAACGGATATTTTGAAATTTTACCGCATAGTTTTTATCTGCAAATTGAAGTAGTTTCTTCAAAAAATAAAAATAGATCTTCAACTATTATTGGTTTTGTATGTCTTTTATTATTAAATCAAAAATAAATGTAAAGCTAACTTTTAATTCAACGTTAACAACAACTTAAGAAATAATAAACAACTTTATTTCGGCGGTTGGTTTATTTTGTCTTTTTATACAGTGATGTATTTTTATGCACTATTTTACCCACTCAACTTGTTTAAAAATACAACTCAGAAAGTATCGAGTAACTACTTTTGAGTATTGAGTATCCAAAAAAAAGGACAAATACTCGATACTCGGTACCCATTACTCAATACTTTGCCAGCACTAATGTAAATAAAATGTATATCTGTTGTTGTAGGTTTATAAGTTTCTTGCCAATCGAATAATTCGATTGTAACCATAGTTTTGTTCGGTTCTAACAGCAAAAAGTCAGTTGACAATATAAAGATTTTAATAAAATATCATTTAAAATAACCGAACTTTTGTCACCCCAGCTAAAATTTTGAATTTCCTTATTTATTGCGGTTTTAATATTCCGAGCACATTTTGTACGAAAATTTTCGAATTACTTAAATTAAAAAACAAAATTGTTCAACAATGAAATTTTAAAATTATTTATTTATGATTATTTAATGTCATCTATTTATGATTAAAAAAATCTTTTGAATTTACCTTGTTACCGTTTATTAGTTTTGACCGAAAAGTGGCCATAATGACCAAAATCTTAAAACATCCATCTCTTTTAGTCAAAATGATTAATTTTTGTATAGAACATTTCATTTCGATATCTAACAAACATTCTATTGAATATATTTCATGCATCAAGATTTTTATAAATTTGAGTCCTGCTTCAATTTGAGTTCCTGCATAGAGATAACACTTTGGGAAAGATCAGGTAGATAAACTGGCCAGAGAAATATCTGTCGCAATACAGCTTGAGTCTATTAAATATTATAGCTTCTTTATTAGACTGTCAGTACATGGTGCAGTATGGAAACGTGGGACGTGCTAATCGCACTTTTCAACTATTAACTATATGTATGGACATATAAGACATTTGACAGCTTACAGGAGCGTGGAAAGGAGGAAATAATTATTGATATTCACATCCATGTAATAAACTAGATAGATCATTCTAAACGAACTGAACTGAACGCAACGGTAACCAGTCTATATAGAGAAAACTAAAAGACACTAGAAGGAAAGATCGATACGCGTTTTAGCATAAAATAAAAAGAAATTCTCACAGAAATAAATAAATAAAGTTATTTATCATCATCAACCGCAGCATTAACATTAATCTCGTCATGTTTGTTATATTAGCCACCTTCAACTATTTCATTCGATGTTTAATTAAAACAAATTTATATCTTATTTGTTGCTGTATTTTTAGTCATACCGACTACTACTACATCTAGATTTATCTATCTACTTCTCAGGGGTGGATAACAAACTTTGTATTCAATATCAACATAAAATGAAACAATTCCGACTTTTCTACTTAATATGTATAGGAGGATTTATTTAGTTTTTTTTTAATTTAAAATTAAATGTATAAAATGGAATTGAAACATTTATTATGGTGCGATATTTAAAAAGAAATATTAGTAAAACTACTTGAACAAATAATTGTTGAAAGAATGAAAATCGTTTGTGAGAATTAATCGAGGAGTCGTACGATACTTTTAAAGATTAATAAGCATCACTAAAATGTATGATCGTAAAAACGTTACCATCCCTGCTAATAGCACTACGGGTTACTATGGTCGTTTGTATGAACGTACATACGTCTGTCCGTCCATCCATATGTTAAACTTTGTGTTTTCATACTACGAATTTTTGCTGTTAATAGACTCTGTCTTCTATATTTGTATTTTTTTATTCAATCACGTACACTTGAAAGAAATTCTTGGTTCTTTTTTTTTATAAATAAAAAAAAGACATTTTTCTGCGCTTAAGCTACAGCTTTGCATATTTTATTCGATTGAATTTAATTTTATTTTTCTGTTTAGTTTTTTTTTTTTTCTTTTATTTTATTTTATTTGAGTTGTTTGGGTTTTATTTGCTTCATCATCGTCTTGGTCGTCGTCATTTAGAAATCAGACAAAAATTTTGTATGTTGGACACGTTTAAAATACAACAACAAAATAAAATAAATATAAAAAATTACATATAGTAGTACATAAATACGTTTTATTTGTTTTTCTACTGCATTGGTAAACATTTAATAACAAATAAAGTTGTTGCTGCTATTAATAGGTTGTTTGTTGTTTACTTGTCAAATAGGCAAAACTTTATTCAGAAATATTTTGTAATGTTTTCTGCTTCTGCCACAAACAAAAATACAACAAATAATCAAAATTATGAATATCATTCGTTGTTAAATAATTATCTCTTGTCTAAGAGCTTCGCTATCCGTAGAATTTCAAATAGGTTGCATATTATTGTCATTAGCTCACACGATTTGCATAAATAATTGTTGGATAGTGTTGTATGTATTGTGTTTTTGTAGATTGTTGTCATCAGTATGTTTTTATTGCTTTAAGAGCGAACATACAATGTGCTCATAAACGCATAAACTCATCATGTCAAATCAGGTATCACGGCGTTATTTAGAGAAGTAGATAATAGCGTGGTGTGGCTGGTTGTTGGCCGTTATATGACAAGTAAGTACACCCACTTGCTGTCAGCCAAATATGTCAAAACAAGCAGGTATTAAATTAAATAACAGTTTAAAATTAAAAACTTTGAAGAATTCTATAAAAATCTTTGACGTTTATTTTATATCTGCTTGTACACTAATTGCTATTATCGCGAAGAGTAAAAAGCGAAAAGGAGAAAACAAAATGATTACATCAAAAATTGCAGAAAAACAAAATAAAATTAAATTTATCTTTTAACTCGCCACTTTGAACAATTTTAAATTGTATCAACGATAAAGAAAATTCTCCACGAGTGAAACATTTTTATAAATGAGACTGTTGTTTGTTTGACAAAGGCTTGCTTTGCATTAACTTAAGAAAGGGAAGAGTTGGTTCTCTATTACATTGTACATATATTATATGTATGAACACATAGATTCTTAATTGAAACTTCACTTTCAGTTTATATCTAGCTGACACCATGGGTCTTAAAGCATAAAATATTTTAGATAATCTTTCGTATAATGGAGAAAGACTATTATTGAAAATGTCTTCTCTTGCTCTCTTTACAACCGCAAATAGGCCACAAGATATTATTCAAACTATATTTATTAACATTTTCTTTGTTTTCTTTAGAAACCAATCATCAAAACAACATATTTAAACAAATTTATCTGGATTGTTTAAATTGGGAATATTTAAGAAATTTGTTACTAGGTGTATAACTTAAAAATTCGGGATTTATAACAAATGGTGCATCTTTTGAAGGCGGTTTTTGTCTTTAGTTATTTATATGTCACACCTCTGGCTTTTATTCTCACTTAGTTATAGAATATTATAGTGTAGTTTTTTTTGCTTCGAAAATGTCGAATTGTTTATCAACAAGGCGTCAATGCGGAAAACTAATTGCTGCTTAAACGCTATAAAATTAAATCAGTTTTACACCGAATCATTACTTGCGATGTAAACTGGATCCATTGCGACAATCCAAAGCCTAAGAGATCGTATGAGAAGTCGGCCAACCAGCCAAATCGACACCAAAGTCAAATATCCATGGCGCTATTTTTTCTTCATATTTAGTGGAACCAAAAGCTGTTGACATTTACCGAAAAACGACCAGAATATGCGGCCAGACATGAAAGCGTAATATTGCATCATGAAATACTATTTGTTTCGATCGATGCATAAAGTGGATGGCCAATGTAAGCGGCATGCGGCCGCGGACGTCAGAAGTACAATTTTTTCAACTTTGCTGCTTAAAACGATGTTGCCATACACATGAACATATATAATATGTGACATATGAGTTTAGGTAAAAATTAAAATTTATTTCCATTTTCCCAATTCTTTTTACACAATGTACACACTAATAAACGTTTATTTAAGCTGATTGCCGCTTACATTGGCCTTCCACTATAACGGTCTCTCTTGGATACGCTTCACTTCAGAAAAGGTATCCGATATTGCCTTGATTCGTTCTTGGCCTGATTCGTTTTGGACGGAGTCATAGCAAACAAAGGCCAATAAAATAAAATAAAGCTAACAATTTGAAAAATTCCGAATTTTAAAGTTGTACACCTAATAATTTTAATGAAAATTATAATAATTTTTCCCATTTGGTCCGATACTGATAAAAAGCTTACATAAATATTCAGAACACATTAGGTTTTCTGAAATTGTATTCCATTGGAGATTATCGTGTTTGTGATTGTACAACAAATAAAAACGGAAAAGAATTGTGAAATTTCAAAAATCATAAATAATCAATAAATGCAAAGTTGAAAAGAAATATAGGATTTTGGAAAAAACATTTTTTTTTTAAATTTTGTTCACAAAGACCAGAAGATTTTGTTACTTGCGAAATCGGTGTAAAATGACCAATGCAATTACACCTTACAATTAGGCCTACACAAGGGAATTTAAAATGTTTTAAAATATTCGAAATCAAACTAAACAAACAAAATTGGCCAGCAATTAAACATTTTGCATATCGGAGATGTCCGAGTTTTAGACCATACATCTTCGCTCCTGATGAGTCTTTCAAAACGTATACGCACATGAGAAATTTTAGTCTGTACAGCCGGTTAGAAAGGGCATATTTGTTTGTTATTTAGATTCTGCACCACTAAGAGTAGATTTAATTTTAAGGTACTTTATAAAGACTTTCCACGCTAATATCCCACAATATCAACAAATTATTATAACAAAATAGCAAATTTAACTTTAAATGGACTTTATAAAATTGAACCTTAATAAAAAAAATAAATAAATACGAAAACTAAATTGAATGTCCGCCTATATATTTAATTCATTTACACTTCATTTGTCATGTGAAATTTGAGTAACAATATTGAAACACTAACAGCACCAAGAACAACTTGAAATTTTGTAATTCAATCGTTGAAATTATAAACTAAAAATATAAAAAAAAAATGCAAACTCAGTCATATAATAAACAACATGAACTTGAGAACCTACGCACAGAACCTTCGTGTCTCTGAAATTCAGCAACAGCATGTGAACTTTTAGAATTGTTGCTTTGAAATTGTTATTATTCTTTCTTTTTTTTTTTTTGCCGAAATTGTGTCAAGGAAATTTTTATCTATGGAATTAACAAGTAAATACATGTACAAAAAAACCAAATACACTTTTATAAGTATGGAAAATAAACTAAAATTCCAACGTATTGTACATTGTTTGTTTGCACGCTACATCAACTGAAAGTCTCAATAATTGTGTGTCTGTACTTTTTAACCTGTAAGAGTCTATAGTAAAACAAGTTGTAATATTTAAAACAAATGAAAAGAACATGCCACATGAAACCTACCGACACACACGTAAACAATAACACTGTGCTGCAGCGAATAAAAAGCATTCGCCAAGTAAATCAATGTGGGTAACAATCAGTCAGGGTTCTTCACTTTTAACATTCTTTATAGTTAAAAAGTAAAAATCTGGAGTTATAATCCAAAATTATTGTTTGCTCTCTTAACCAATTCGAACTCATTCAAATTTTATAATCGAGCTTGGTCGCTCTATATGTTTGACGGCAATTAATATTGTGTGATATTTTTAATAATATGAAATCCTGATTTATCTATATATATAAAATTGAATGTATGTATGTAACGTATGGACTCCAAAACGGCTGAGCCGATTTTGATGAAAATTTCACAGCATGTTACTGTGACTCTGGAAGGAATAATAGGCTATATGAAGTTTTGATTGTACAAACGGGGGTGACACCTCCCATATAACTCAAAAATTTAAATCGCCATATTTTGGGCATTTTTTGACCTATGTCGCTGATATTTGGTACATATGGTATTGGCACAGTTATGAATACGTACTAGTAGAAAAGTGGGTGGGACCACGCCTCTTTTTAGGAAAATTAAAAATATTAATAGAGTTTTAACTACTGGACCGATCGTCATTAAATTTTCACAATAGGATATTCTTAAGAAATAATAAATTCTTGACTACGTAAGTGGACAAAGGGGCATGTCCTCGCCCACTATACTAGAGCATTGCAATAAATACATAAATATATAAATACGTTTTGTAAATATATAAATACGTTTTGTAAATATATAAATACGTTTTATTTAAAACGAGGGGGGGTGGGGGTAGCGAAGCACACCGGGTTTAGCTAGTTCTAACTAAAAAGGTTGTAATTATAACTTTTTCTAAATAAGGAAATTAAAATTTTCTTCGTATAATCGATGTGAATTCAAATCCATTTAAAAGTTTTATGTTATATATATATCGTGACTTTAATATAGAAAGGTCCTAAATCGTTTTTTCCATATTTTGATAGACAATCCTCTAGTACTTGAAATGAACTTAAGTACTTAAACTAAGGAAACTAAGTTGCATGATATTGGCTAAAGCTGGAATTTCACACCTAGCTTTTTAGCGTTAACGCGTTTATAGTTTTCTAAACGTTTTAGCGTCAAGTATTTGAAGTTGCATGTGAAGATTTTTCGCGGCAATGTACTTTCGGAGGTGATGTCTTAAGCTCAGCTGATTTTTTTTATATGAAGTTTTTTATCGGTTTATTTGTTAATTTCATATAAAAAATGTTTTTTCAACTGTCATTTTCTTCAGTGACATAACCTTTAAAATAAATTTGCTTTTCATTTGTCGATGTCAGTTGTTCGACGTTTGCGACGTTTTCATAAGTAGAAAGTAAACGAACTATTCGCTTTCAAGCTTTTAAGTGTGTAACTTAAAATATACGACTACAGTGATTCTACTTTTTTGACAGTTGTTTAGAACGCGAGAAACGCGTAAACCCTAGGTGTGGACTTTCAGCTTCACAGATACATTGTAGGCGTTGAATTTATTTTACTGTTTTAAATATGTAGTTTAGTATACTAATATGGTATGCAAATCGTATGTCTGTCTAGGGTATATTTCGCAAAAACTTTTAATATATTGAATCACTAAAAGCCCTATCTAATATAATTTTATAAAAATCTCTTAATTTTAAAAAAATTATTGTAGCATTAAATTCCTTAGAGAATTTAATAAAAAACTGCGTTTAAAAAATTACTGTATCTTCAAAACTTAAGATTTTATTTAGTTTTTTCCCTCTCCTGTAAAGTAAGGAAAATATTAGTTAGGGCTTTTATATATTAAAGTAACTATATGTATAACGAATGTAGCACAGTGTAACGTTTCCAAACATTTCATAATATTCGGTATATATTCTTTTCATACTTTGTACATAAATATGTTTTTGGAAAACTGACTGCAACCAACCCACTTAATGAGTACATATAATTAAGAAAGTGAAATCTTTACTCACGCATATATGTATTTGTTGAATATACTCGTGCCCAATAAGCATTTTGGCTGGAATTCAACTGGAATTACATTTGAAATCCAGTCACAATTTCCAATTTCCAGTGTTGCATTACAGTTGTACTTTACGTACAAGGTTCACATGGACAATCAGCCAGACGGACGGACGGGCATCGTTAAAACGACTCAGGAATTGATTCTGAGTCGATGAGTATACTTTGTGGATGGGTGTTGGACTAATATAAATATATGGGCGTTACAAACATTAGCCCAAAACCAATATACCCTCCCCACTATGGTGGTGTAGGATATAAAAACACTGCTTTTTAATTATAAAAAATTAACTGATTTTTAATATTCGAAATTCATGCATTTTTAAATAAAATTATTAAACTGTATATTAAGCCAGCCGCCGTATCATTAATGGCCGAATTTTTGGTCATTAGTTAACCATTGGTAAACTAAAATACTAACTATTGTTTAACTATTACTTAGTATTCTTATGGCAAACTAAGCATTGCGAATAAAGAAAGCCTTTGCCTTTGCCATTAGCTAACTAAAGACTGTGAATTTAGCCATAAATGATTCATCATAGATCTTCGTAATCAAAAATCTTGATTAATATAAAAATTGATATATGTATGCATATGTTCATCGATTAATAAGAAATTTTTATTAATCATTAATCGCAAATCCTTGATTTAAATTTGAAATAAAACACTTAAAATGTAATTGAATATAAGTCTTTAGGTGATCCATTCAGAAGATCTAATTTTCGATCAGTCTTTGCAGCATTGAATTGTAGATGACTTACTGACCAATACTCTTGACTTCACATAACCCCCAAAAAAACCGGAACGGGAAACCAAAATGATCGATTATTTCATATTTTGAGGAAATATGCAAAATACAATACTGAATAAAAAAGATACCATGATGACAATATTTATTAATAATTACTTGTACTTTTCCAATTTCGATTTTGCTAAATTTCGAGTTCTGACTAGTGTTGGGAATCCCGGGATCCCGCAGTTTTTAACAATCCCACAATCCCGGGATGGAGCACTTAATCCCGAGATTTGACTTTTTAAGCTACAATAAAAAAATCGTACATTAAAACTCTTATGGCCGAATTCTCAGTCATTAGTTAACCATTGGTAAACTAAAATACTAACTATTGGTTAACTATTACTTGTTATTCTTATGGCAAACTAAGCATTGCGAATAAATAATCATTAGTTAAGCCTTTGTCATTAGCTAACTAAAGACTGTGAATTCGGTCATTAGTAATTCGAATCTATTGTTTGAATGCATTTACCGCTCTGAAATTAGAAACAAAACATTTAAATTTTACACAGTTGCTTTCGTTTAGTTTCAATAAAATAAAAACAAGAAGGGGATTCACCAAGAAATGAATATTTTTCATATTTGTTGTTGTAGATTATTGTCAGTAGTATTAATGCTATATTTTTGCTTCACAGTGTAAATTCAAATTAAATAATACTGAATTTTTTTTTAAATAAATATAATGGCTTCTTACGTGGACTATAAAAAAAAGTAATTCTACTGTTTGAAAATATTTCTTACGAAAAGAAAAGGGCCAGACAGCGATGTGTAAGAATGGCGACTGCAAAAAGATTTTAAAAATTGGAGGTGACTCAACGAAAGGTCTTTATACGCTACTATTCTCCATTCATAAAATTAACCTCACAACAGCCAATAATTCGGCAAAAACACTACAAGCAGATGAACCGCTAACAAATTCAGAAAGAAATGCTCTTGTTTGAAAATGAAGGAACACGTGGTGACTGTTTTGCAAAGAGCATACGAATTTTTAATGACTAAAGCCAACCAGTGTAGAGTCTGAACGTGCTTTTTCTGCAGCCGTGCTATTCGCAACTAAAATGAGAAGTCGTTTGGGCGATGAAACTTTGGATGCGCTTTGCTTCCTCAAATCGTATTTTAAAAATAATAACGTATGACAATATCTATAAAAACAATTAACTTTTTATAATTCATTTAAAAATGTGTCATATTAAAAAAAATATTTTTTTTTAATTTAATAAATTGTTTCTTATAAATACGGTGACCATTTTTGGGAAAAGAAAATACAGGACAAATACAAAATTATGTTAAAAATGAAAAGAAAAACAGAAAAAATAATCATATAATATATGTATTATTATTATTATAAAATTAAGTAACAATAAAAACAAGTCTTCTTGACTAGAATAAAAAGTTTTTATATATTATAATTTAAAAAAATAAATTTGGTTTTATAAACAGTCTCCTTGACTAAGGCTAATAAAAAAAAAAATTTAAAATAACTACATAAATGATAAATTTAGTTATGAAGTTTGATATTTTTTCACAGAATGAATTTTTTTTAAACATTTGGATTGTTAATTAAAAATCCTTTAAATTCTGAGCAATTCATTTTAAAATTTCATTTTGTAATTAATAATGATCTTAAAGTATTTACTTTTAATTGCGATTTTTCGGTGGTCCAAATATTATTCATTATTGAAAACACTCTATCGGTAGCAGCATTTGAAGCTGGTAGACATAGACAAAATTTAAGAAATATCAATATATTTGAATATGCAGTCACATTTGTTTTAAAGTGATTAAAAATTTCAATCCATCTTTCATCTACTGATATATTTTTTACCCTCCATTCTTCTATTTTTTCATTATTTGCAAAATTTTTCACGCAGCTCACTTCATAAAATAAATCTTCATTATTTATTTTGAATTCATTTCTAAATTCATTTAGGTCGGATAAAGTTTTTTCAATCTTCTCCCAAGATAACATATTTCGTAACAATATCCAGTATAAAATTTCTATATCTCTAAAAGCTTTATCCCACTGATTTAGGTAATCAATGCATGTTTGGTAAAAATTTGTTATATGTTCTTTAGTTATTGCTTCATCAAAATCATTACTTTTCTGTAATTGGAGAATAAAATTTTTGACGGTAAGGGGTAAGAACAGTTCCTTTTTCCGTTCGACCAATTTAAATTTTAAATCTTTTAAAATAGTTGAAGCCTCAGGCATTGAAATATTTTGTGATTCTACATTAAGAATAGCTTTATAAAATGTTGAAGCTTGGCTATATGCAAAAGATAACCATAATTCA
Organism: Bellardia pandia; assembly: GCA_916048285.2. NCBI lineage: Eukaryota > Metazoa > Arthropoda > Insecta > Diptera > Calliphoridae > Bellardia > Bellardia pandia. The sequence goes on from OU696533.1 coordinate 71,880,195, forward strand.
GCACAAGGATTCATAAAAAAATTTCGTAATATTGTCGGACATTTTGGTTGAGACATAAAATATAATTTTAAAGCTTCAAATAGTTTTATGATTCTTTGCAAAGCTGCCATTAAAGTTAACCATCGAGTTTTGCTATGTCCTAGTAACTTTTTATATTCTATTTCAATATCTTCACATATTTCTTTGAAATTTTCAATTCTAACTGCCAGATTATAGGAAATTTCCCATATCCCAGTAAACAAATTTTTCACTTTTGGAAATGTAGGGAAAGTATACAGTTGGATTTTTATGATAATTTTGTATTAATGTTCGTGCAATGTATATGCTAAAAAGAGGACATTTGCATATCAAATTAGGAAATAAGGGACAATGTACTGTCCTGTATTTACAAAAAAATCTCAAGGGACAGCATGTTAAAAAACAGGACTGTCCTGTAAAATACAGGACGGATGGTCACCGTACTTATAAACCAATTTTTGAATGAGTCATGTTATTAATTTTATTGAAATAATATGCTAATATCTTTCGAAAACAAGTTTTTTTAAATCCCGGGATTAATCTCGGGATCCCGGGACTAGATAAATGCAATCCCGAAATCTCGGGATTGAAAATATAGGGCGGTATTGCCAACCCTAGTTCTGACCAATAAGTACAAGTATAAAAAGTATAAAAAACTGAACTGAAAAATGCTCTTAAATAAAGATAATTAAATTATTTCGCAAATTGGTATATTGTATAATATATATATATTCGGTTTGTTTCAGATTCTGCCAAATATTTAGTTCGGTTCGACCTTAATAAGTTGTTTTAGATCGTATCAAAAAATAAACATTATTTTATGAATCTAAAAAAAGTCATTTAATTAACACTAAAAAAAAGTTCAGAGTAATTCCAAAATAAAATGTCTACTTTCCCTATATACACTATATACACTGTGCTACAAAAAATATGCAGCGGTTCTCATATAGCAATTCTTTTTCTTTAAAAAAATAAGGTTTTTGTTCTGAAAGAGATTAGTTTTATCTTTTCTATGAACTCCAACAAAACAGAATAGCTATGTGAGGATATTTTATTAGACCAGTTGAGATATTTGCAATATATACACATTGCTCGTTTCCACATTTTTTTTAATTGATTTTCTTTGTTTCATTTATCTCCATTCAGTCTGTTTATTTATTTAATTTTTGTTTTGGCTCTCTTTCTTTTTGGACAGTACTGGCTCACTGACAGACTGAATAACTGCCTGAGTGACTCCGTTAGTGGGTGGTTAACACACACACAATGTATTTTTACGTACACGTATGATGCCATTGTGGTGTTGTTGTCCGACATTGAACTCGAACTGTCAACTGGTAAACTTTACATTCATTTAAACACACACACACACACAAATAAATATTTGAGTCTCCTCCACAGCGATACAGTTCAAGAGCCCAATTGTTATTTGGCATATTTCCACATTTTAAACACACATAAAACATGCTTTTTGGTTTTTGGAGGTATGTTTGTTTGTTTGTTTTTTTTTAACTTGGTGGTCTTATAGTTTTTTTTTTTTGCAATTTTTCTTTTAAATAAATTGACATAAGTATTTATTTTTTTAATGGGAGCATTAATTTCTGTCCGATTCATTGTTTACATATGTATGTGTCATTAATTTATTACTGCTTGTTTGTCTGTCTATTTAGTTGACTGTCACTTGATTTACATACAAACGACGACAGCAGTCGAAATGACATTCTCATCCATATTTTCGATTGTGCGGTTTATAATTAAATTAATGCTATAATAATAAACAATAACATGATGGACTGGATTGTGTTTGCTTTTCACTTTATAATTAGTTAATTAGTTTTGCCGTTTTTTTATCTATAGCTTTTGTTTTATTATTATTTGTATTTTTTATTTGTTTGCTTTTATATTTTTATTTCTCTTTCCATAAATGATTGTTGTAGATGTCCTATATTTGCAAAGTTATATTTTGTATGATTGTACGTTTTGATTTGTTTCCGGTCTTGTTTATTAGAAGATATTAAACATAATTATTGGGAATTTTGATTTAAATCAGTGGTTTGTATTTTCAACATGAAATGGTTGAAATGATTTGTTTTAATTTAGCGGAGAAATTGAAAACTGTAGACACAATACAAAACGTAAAATTTCATTCTTTATTGAATTAAACACAAACAATTTCATATTTCTCTGTGTAACGCGGACAGTAGTTATATTTGTCAACTCATATTAAAATGTTTTTTATTGTTTGTATATTCCCTGTTAATATCAACTTAAAAGCATTTTAACGCCTGACCCTGGTTCTGGTCCAAGAATATGACTTCTGGGAAACTCAAAAAAGTATATGTCATGCTTAATTGCCAACATATCGAGCCATAACCGCCGAAAAAATGTATCCCACAAACTCAAAATTTTACAGGGGAAGGTTTTTTTAAATAAAATCAGTTTGAATAAAGCCATTGTTTTAAAATTTATAATGTAAATATTGTTTTGTGTAATACATTTAATTTTAATAATTTTAAATGATGTTGAACTATCGATTTCGATAAAAAAAACAACAATCGATTATGGTGTGGGATACATTATTTTGGCGGTTATGGCTCGATATATGCAACTTCAGTTCTGATTTTATTTGGAGTTTTAATAAAAAGTATTTAATATAAATCATTGATATTTCTTTTATTTCGGCTCGAAATTTAGCACAAGCTAATGTTTGTAGTTGTACTTTAAGTGGTACACATAAAAAAATGTCGACGAAAGTGGACAACAAACATAGTAAAAAATGTATTCAGGTTTTCGAGACAAAGACTTGGCATGAATACGAAAAAACTGAAGAAAAAAGAAGGCAACATGTAAAATAAATGAAAAATGATAATTACAGCAAATTTCGAACCACCAGTAACATTGGTTAAAGGATTGATGTTTGACTGTAGGCTAACGGGCGCCGCAGTGGTGCAGAGGGTGAGAACGTAAAGAATTCTGATGAGAGAAAGTGGTGTCTCGAAACATATGTAAATTCTGCCAACAACCCAGGTTCGAATCCTAAGCCAAGAAAAATTATCAATTAAATTTTAATAATAATTTTCATGTAACAATTCTTCCTACCTTCAGTAAAAATAATTTAATGAAAAATTAAATTTAATGAACTCGAGCCGAAATAAAAGAAATATCAATGATTCAAAATTAACAGTTCAAATAAAAATAATAATTGTTCTTAGTATTTAATATTAATTTAATTTAAAATTAATTTAAATTAAAATGTTTTGACTATGCTAAATCTAAAAAAAAATTAGTTACAGAAGAGAACTTTTTCAAATAAGAATTTATATAAACAAATTTAAACTACTATTAGTGTCATTATGTTCTAAACATTAATAATTTCTTTAAAAACTTATTAAATCTATGTTAAATATGAAACCCCATTTTTTGCAAATGAAAGTCCTTGTTTACATTGTAAGATTTTTGTCGTTGCGATTCTTGCTTTGTAGACGAGGGCGGTACTCTTGAGATACGCTTTTTCCCCTCATTCGTAGTTATAAACGCACAGAAAACTAAGGACACGTGTATACATCTACAAACAATCGCTGCAACATAAATCGCACAATGTAAACGCGAATGCAATTTTAAAAAAGAATCTCATAATGTGAACGGGCACAAACATTTTAGTTGCGCTGATAAAAATTCGATTATTTCAATCGTAATTGTTCTTTTTCAACAGATTTTCTGGGGCTATAACACATTTTTAGATATAATCTTATCTAATTCGATTAGCAACAAATATAAATTTTAATCATTTGACGATTTCCCAGCCAATTTACAGACTTTATGTATATTTAGCATGTAGGGCTAAAAATCGCATTGAGGATGGGTAAACCGTTACCAAAATAGATCGAAATATAAATAATACATTTCCAGAGACATTTGTTATAAAAATAAGCGGATACCGGGAATTCCGATAATTCCCAAGTGACAAAATTATATACATATCGATGGTCTCATGTAGAAAGGCCCTAACTCGCATATTTGAAACTTTACAGGAGAAGGTAAAACATAATATAAACTGTAATATTCAACATGTAACTTTTTTTGTACAACTGCTTATAAAAGCGTTATTTTTTACACTATTGCAATAAATTTTTGTGAGGAGGTGTATTTGCGTTAAATGCATTGGAATCGCAAAAAAATAAATTTCGAAAAAATAGCGAGTTAGGGCCTTTCTACATGAGACCAACGATATGTATATTATACATGTTCCCAATATCACTAAAAGTTTTGATTTGTTCTTAAAATTTACAAATTTAAAGAGATTACGGCCCCGATTATCGTCTCGACTGCAACTCAACATTTATTTATTTAAGATTAAGCCGATAAGTTTCGTGAATCGTATACAACATACAACATCAAAATACTTAGTGTTGTGAATGGTAATCGGCCTACGTTTTTATTTGAAAAAAAAAAAATAGTAAATAATTTTTTTTTATAAAAAAAAATTTTTTTATTCTAAGTTTACTTCAAGTTAAATATAGAATTTATGAAGTAAACTTCGAATAATTTTTTTTTTTATAAAAAAAATTCTTTACAATTAATACTCGCAAGAGGAAAAATTCTCATTTAGTAAAAAAAATAGTTCAAATTTATTGGTCATTAAATATTTAAGTTTGTTTGTGTATACGAGTAGTTTCTTTTCTAATTCACTAATTTTTTCTATTTTTTTATTTTTTTGCAGATAACATCATCATTAGTATTAACACTTCATTAATCACTCTAAAAGAGAACTCATCAATCAACCAAGAATATCAAAAAGACAATTGAACACTGACATTTAGTGGTCGCTAGAAATAGTAAAAGGACTTTGATGTGAAATTCCACCACTGGTACTTAAATTGTAAGAAGCAGAAGAAAAATAAGAAGCACATTTTACACTTGAAATACTTAAATACAAAATTCTAACAAAATGGTAGATTATTACAAAATTCTTGAGGTACCACGTCAAGCCACAGAAGGGGAAATTAAAAAAGCGTAAGTTTTGCATGAAATTCAATATGTGTTAAAGTTAAAATTAATAGTTCTTGTTTGTTTTCAATTTAGTTACAGAAAATTGGCATTAAAGTGGCATCCGGATAAAAATCCAGATAATTTAGATGAGGCCAACAAACGTTTTCGTGAATTATCCGAAGCTTACGAAGTTCTATCAGACGGTAAGTTGAAACTGAATTGAAATAAATGTCCCTTTTTCGAAATGCCTTACCAAATAAACTTTTCTTTCCTATGACTATTTTGTAAATCTAAATATTTAAAAATTATTTTCTTTTCTAAATATTTTATGTTGTTGAACTATATATGTATGTATGTATGTATAAAAAAAAATAAATCACACTATATCAATTAAACGATGTAGAACGCAAACGAAAAATATACGATTCTCGCTCGACTTTACATAAAAGCAGCTACAGCAACTCTTCATCTTATACGTCGACTGGTGGTTATGGTGGCTCAAATGGTTATGGTAGCGGTTATCGCTATCGTACTACAGGTGCCAAAGACTACGATGATTATATACCTAGTTATGGTTCATCAAAGCGTGGCAATCGCTATCAAACATTCACCTTTAGAAATCTCTTTGAATCTACGCCATTCCACAAACTGTTTGGTAAAAGAAACATTTAACTATAAACAAAAATAAAACTAAAAACCGCTAGCGTTCTTTCTACGTTTCATTGTTATTGTATTTTTTGAATTTTTCCAATAAGTTGTTGTTACTAAAACTGAAAACATTGCACATGCATCGAAATTAAAAACAAAAACCATTCAGAGACAATGGATGCTGTGGCTGAATGCTGGATGCTGCAAGCAAGGCTCTATCTGTGTACATGTTTTGTGCTGCTGTACTGTATTGTTTGGCTAGCTGCCTGCCTGCCCAAGTACATGCTTGCTACTGTTTAAATATAATTCGCGTTGAAACTTTATTTGTTACTTATTGTTTGTTGTTTTTGCCATAATTTTTAATAATTCTCTAACTCATTATTAAATGTTTTAAAACTAACATATAACATTTTCCAGAAAATAAGCAATTGTGGTTTAAACGGTTTTTTCTTTTATTTCTTCTGGCCTGTGTTGCATTAGAAAACGAAAGAAGAAATGCATATTCTAATTTATTAAAACATCTGTTAGTACTAATTTGGCTTTCTCACTTACCTCTTTGTTTACTTGCTACTATTTACTTTTGATATTGTAATTTGTGAAAAATCGTGAAATTTAATTGCTTTTAAAAAATAATCCTCATTCCATTTAATGAAAAAGTTATGAGCACCGTTTGTACATTAGAACTAATTTCTCTCACTATTGTTGGAAGATAAATCCCCCAGCTTTTTCGTAATTTGCTGTATATCGTCAAAACTAAAATGTTCCGTTTTATGAAATGAGGCCCAAATTCTTAGGGGAGAAGGGGGCACCTTAGAACGCTTTTTCCTTTCAAGCCACATAAAATTTTATATTTTTGAATTATTGACTTTTTACATAATTTAACTAATATATACTAATATATATATTTTTAGTTCGATTTATATATTTTTTTTTTATTTTTTAATGGATGAAGTCATTTTGTTCAAATGTGCCCCCCATACGGGGCAGCTTTGAACTAGGCTGGGGCAGTTTTGAACGGCAATTTTTTCTTGTAGCGCTTATGTCCAAAAATAACATAAACATTTATATTGTTTATATATAATTAATTCGATTTATTTATTAAGAAAAACATAAACATTAACAATTAAAAAATAAAAAAAAAAATTCAGTTTAATAGCCTGTTCGCCGATCTCGAACGTTAACGTTCGCTTAGATAAGACTTAAGACACAAACTTTTTATCGTATCTATTTTTTTACTCAATCAAGTTTGTTTATTCCACAATCAAGTTTATGTCTTAAGTCTTATCTAAGCGAACGTTAACGTTCGAGATCGGCGAACAGGCTATAAAAATAAGTTTTATATTATTAAGACGGAAAAGGTCTTGCGATTTCAGGTGACATTACATTTTCCTTTAAAGCATCATGATCAGCATTGGATTCGTCATTTTCAGAAAATAAGACAGAATCAACAATGTTTGGTACTTCGGTTGATAAATTAACATGTTCAAAGGTGCCCCCTTTTTCTTTGTTCCAACCTGAACTGGCATGCCATTTTACGGAAATTTATAATAAATATTTTTTTTTACATAAATATAAAATAACTTGACTTAATTTTGTTTAAAATGAATTTTGGACTGCAATAAATTTCTTTCGTGAAAGAAAACGATCACTGAATACTTCTTTAAATTTACAATGGCACTGCGAAAACTTGTTCACTTAACTACATTCGGTCGACGACTGAAAAAACTAGCAAAAGTTGTTAACGTTGCCAGAAAACAAGGTTGCCATGTGAAAAACTCGGTTAAGGGTCGGAAAAAATGTTATACTGAGATTTTATCAACATAGTTCAAAGGTGCCCCGGGTATAAACGTGGCCCGCTCTCCTCTACAGTTCACAAATGTTTATGATCGTGTGACAAAATTTAGCAACGAACAGGTTTTAGATATGTTTAAAATAATATTTTTCCACCACAATACTTTACTGGAACATAATTTCGAAGTTAGAACCTTCGAAGTCATGTTCCAGTAAAAATTAATTCGTTGGTAATAATAACTACGACATAGAATTCTTTCTGAACGAAATGTTTGCGAAATCCATGTTTGATTTATAATGTGTTAGATTTATGACATAAACTTATTTTGGTATATTTTACAGAGATGTTGTGCCAATTGAAAAAAGTTTGAAAAATTAATAAGAAAAAACTTGAAATTTCAAAAAATGTTCCAGCCTACATTCTTCAGATAAATTACTTACTTTTGGAAATATTTTACAAAATATGGCCCATATACAACAATACCCATTTACTGAAAACACTACTATATTAATAAATATACAACAATTTATAAGACTTAAATAAACCTGTTCATGTCAGGAGGACTCCAATCGAAATTAAAGAATTTGTTTCGGTTATGATTTAAAGATTTTTGAAACCAATAACCAAAAAATAGTCAACAGGTCCGATTTTGTTTTATTTAAATTTTTTTGTCTTATTTCAATTGTTTAAGGCTGTTACTGGCTGTTATATTATTTATATGAAAGGGGACAGAAGTTGGATTTATCATCTTCTATTGCAATAAGATTCACCACTGTTATTAGGTATTGCAAGTTTACATTAAATGAAAACCAGTTTAACTCCACGCTCTTTAAGATGTTTAGATTTATTATTTTAATTTTCTTTCACATCTTTCTCAACATCTCTTAAACTATTACAGTCTAATTCATAAAAACTTATCAAGGGTTTATAACAGGCTTATAAAGCAAATATCCATACAAAATTTGCTTTAAAAGCCTGTTATAAACCTTTGACAAGTTTTATGAATAAGGGGGTTAATATTTACTTTATTGTCTAGTTTAAAAAAAAAGTTAAAGTTTAGACAAATCGGATTTAATTTTGTTGACGTTAAAAACATAAAACCCATGTTTGAATTTGATGTGTTCTACGTTTGTGAAGCCTAATGGAAATAAGACAATGTATTTTGTTTACATATATCTTTATTCAATACTCTTATTTCGCAATAGGCAATTAATTATGACTGATAATATCAGCCAAATGTTGATTTCTGTTTCCGAAACACATTTTAAAGATTTCCCTAATCGAAAATTAAATGTATAAGAGTTGACCTATTTTTTAAATTTGTTCACCATGTTTTTTAAATTTTCGATGTATGTTGTCATAATATTGAAATTATAATGCCTAATAATAATCCCTTATTCTTGTTGACAATATCGGTACTTTACGACAAATACAAATTTACAATAATTAAATTGCGTGTACAATGATGAATGGTATAACCAGAGACCGAAAATAACTCGTCAAAAAACAAAATTGTGATTTATATTTTGTTTTTAAATATAAATCATTAATAATAACTGTTATGAAATTGTTTACATGGTTTGATATGACCTTTATTAGTTTTTGTTGTTTTGTCATGCTTTGATGAGAGACAAACTATTTCAATTGTGGTCGATCTTAATAAACGTTAACAATATTTCTCTTTTATATACAGGTATTCCTCGATTTACGCGGTACGTTGGGACCTAATAAAAACCGCGTAATTCAAAACCGCGTAAATAAAGATTATTTATCAATACAAAATTCTGTTTTGGGACCAGAAATATAATAAACCGCGCAAATTGAAACACTAGCTATATACAAAATTTAAATTTGGGACCGAAAATCCGTGTTAAAAAATGCTTATTAGTATAATATAATTTGAATTAAATTTACATATTTTATTTGTAATATTTAAAAAAAAAATAAAAAAATTTTAAATTAACGAAAAATAACAAACATTTTATAAAAATACTTCATTCCGGCTTTTTAAATCAAAAAAACATAAAATAATAAAAATATAAAACATATTGCTTAAAGAGCGTTTTGGTATCGTTTTCCAAATCAACCCAGTCTCGTCAGCATTAAACACTTGGTGGGGATGATAACTGCCATCTGTTATTAATTGGAGTAATTTACTAGGAAACTTTTCTGCAGCAGTTTTGTCTCCGGATGAGGATTCTCCCTGTAAAAGAAAACTACGTAAACCAGCTCTTTTTTAAGTTTTTCGAACCACCCATTACTGGCTAAAAATTTACTTTTACAAGTTGTGTTATCTGGTTGTTCCAGATTTGTTCTCAATTTTTTTCTACTAAACCATCTCGGATATAGGATACACGTTTTGCAGTATCAGAAGATCAAGCACAAACACTTATTCGATTTTTTCTTATAATTTTTTTGGATTGTTCTTACTGTTGATTCATTCAAATTCAGGGATTTTGCTACATATGTATGCTATCTTTTCTCCCTTCAGCAAACGTTCCAAGATATTTATTTTATCTTGCAATGACAAAACCTTCCTTTTAGGATTTGAATTTGATGTTTCTGGTGGCATTTCTGAAATAAATAATATTTTACACAAAACCACAGCAAATAATTTATTTTTTATTACCTTTAAAGTTTTTTTCACTGCAAATTAAATTTAACCTGTTCTTTTTTTGGAAACAGCTTATAATGTTCTAAATAATGAAGAAATGCGCGCAATTTGAGGGTTGCCATTATTATTAAATCGCGTTATATCGAAACCGCGCAAATAAACAACTAATTTTAACTGGTAAATGGTACCAATAGCCACTCAAATTAAAGTGGACCCGTTATTTTCGGTCTCTGGGTTTTTTTTAATAAAATTTTAAATTTACCCTGTGCTGAATGAGTTTAGATTTCTATTTTTGTTTTTTCAATGTTCTAGAGTAATTTTGTATTTGAAAAAAAAAATATGTGAGAAGAAAACGTTTCTTATGAAATTAATATCAGTCAACTAAGAACTAACCCACACCTATCGTGCAATCTCGTTGAGTTTTTGTTTCAAACTAAACTATTAATGAAATCATATTTAAATCAATTTGAAAAAAAAAATCAACTAAATTTTGTTTTTGTCTTTACTTTTACAGAAAAAAAACGTCGTGTATATGATCAATATGGCAAAGAAGGTTTATTGGGAGATCGTGGACACCATCGTTCATCAAGACATCATACACATGATTTCGATGATTTCGACATAATGGGTGGTTTTCCATTTGTGTTTCGGCCGCCAGAAGAAGTTTTTCGAGAATTTTTCGGTGGAAATTCACCGTTTGCCGATTTATTTAGAGGTAAAATAAAAAAATCTATAATAATTTTACAAATTTGTTTACTTAATCTTATTTTTTTTGTTTTTCTTTAAATATAGAAGTCCATTACAGTTCACAGCCAGGAAGTCGGCGTTCAAATGGTTCTTCTGGCAGTCGAAATCAACACCACCATCATGGAGGAAATTCGAAATTGGCTTCACCCTTTGCTTCGCCCATGCTCAATTATTCAATGATGGACTTTTTAATGCCCAGCAATGGTTTTACCTCATTCTCATCCTACAGCAGTATGTCGAATGGTAGCAGTGGCCGCACCAATGGTGCTGGCACAAATGGAGCTGTTAAACGTACTTCAACATCGACCACATTTGTGAATGGCAAAAAGTTAATGACAAAGAGGTAGCAAATTCATTTGAAATAAACTTTACTTCATTATTTCCAATTATTTGATTTATTCTTTTTCAGGGTCTATGAAAATGGCAAAGAAACTGTATTTTCATATGAGAATGATGTCCTGAAATCAAAGACTGTGAATGGAGTTGCTCAAAAACTCTCTTCAATTACCAATTAAAATACAAAAATCAAATAGGAAAACAAAAAAGTCATTTCTAATACATAGATACAAACTCAAGACCAAGATGTTCTCTTTACACGTTTTAGCAAAATAAAGGAAAATTAAAAAAAGAAAAATGCTACAACAAAACTCCTCAACTAAGCACACAAAATTAATTTTTTTTATTTTAATGTTTTTTTTTATTATATTTTGCTTATACTTTAAAATTAATATTTGTTTTAGTATTTAGTTAAAATTTATACAACAAACTAAAGAAATACGACAAAGAGATTTGGATTAAAACTATGAATATAATACATTTGTTCTAATAAAATTTTGAAAAATAAAAAATATCTTTTGTATGTGTGTATAATCAAATTTGTATATTTAGATATTTATAACATTGTACTGCTTGATTTGATTGCTGCCTGGTATGAATGAGAAGTTTGAGGAAAAAATTAAGTTAGTTATTATAAAAACAAGGAGCAAAAGGAAGAAAAACAATTAAGAATTTATTTGAACTAAATCTTCCCTAATCTAAATGTGTAATGAATTGATAAATGTGAATTATATGCAAAATTTTAATGTTTATATAAATTTTGGGCTTTTCTTTCTTTTAATTTCTTCGTTTAAAAATATACATATGTATTCTTAAGTTTAGTTAATAATTATTACAAATTTAAGATGTTCTCTAGTTTATATTATAATATGTTTGCTTAAATAATTTACAATATACATAAACAAATAATAGCATTAAAATATTATAAAAATCTAAAATATATAAAACATAAAAAAGAAATAAAATTCTATTCAATATGAAAGAATTGAAGAAATGCCAATTAATAAATAAAAAAACAAAAAGGAATTAATTTTATAGTAATTAATAAATGTACTACATACTTTAATTTTACTTACAAATTAATTTATTGAATTTATAAAAAGAACAAGTAAAAATTTAATGAAAAAAAAAACAAAAAAACTTTTGAAATTAATAAATAAAAACTTATAAAAATAAAAATATAAAAAAAAATAAACAAATCTTTAAAAATAATCTGTACTGTGTGTGGCTTTATTAAACCTTAAACAAATTAACATTTACAAAAACAGTAGATTCATTTAGAATGTAGTGTTTCGTCTTAAAATATAATTTTCCGGGTTTATTCATATTAAAATTGTTTGTAACTTTTGCGTTTTGGAAATTTACAGAAAATTTAACTTAACAATCCGTTTATTAGAACCCACTATATTGCTTTGCATAATGAAAATGTATAAATCTATAGATGTCTACAAGCTAGTTCTGAAATTTTTTATGTATTCTTTAAATATAATTAACAGACCTTTTATGGCTTTATTTAGATCGCTATAGTGATAAATCCGTTTAAGTTGTCTCTTCTAGATTTTTTAATATTTACTTAACGATTTTGGTCTTTTTGTAAACCGATTAATTTAAATGTTGATTTTCGGTTAACTGATTTTTGAATAAACCGGTTTGTTGTGTGTTAATCTGGGGCGATTTACGTTGGTCCATATGTGCCCCGTAATGTCGGAAGCCGTGTCCAGTTGAAGCTGGACATTATTATTGTTTATCCAAATGATTATGCCCATGTTTACGATGAAACCACTTATCGATAGCTCTTGTTTGTGCTGAATTCCTTGTATGAAGCTTATATGCTTTTGCTACTTGTTGACGATTTTTGTTGAACGTGTTTGTTTGTTGTTGTTGTTGTTTTTAAAGTTGCAATAACCATCTTTGTGTCCACACTATCACATTGCCTACATTTATGATTTTTATACCCACCACCTGCTGGTTCATTAATTTTATCATTTAATTAGAGACACGATACTAACATGTGAGCTTGAAGCAAATAATACGAAAGGTTTTATGATATTATCAAAATTTGTCGTAGTCAATTTAACTCGTACTTCTAAAAAATAATTGCATATTGTGACAAATTAATTATACTGTACTCGATTCTGACACTTTTTTTACCGACAAACGGGGCACCTTGATTTTTCAAAATTTATAAAAAATTCCATAATCAAGGTATGCAGTTATTTTTAATATATGTACACTTATAGGAAACGAAGTGCCAAATAAAACAAGCCCTAAATTATTAAAATCCATCCACATAACATTACGTAAACGGGTAAATGCTAGTTGCTTGTGTGATTTTGAAAAAAAAAAAAAAATTTGCACTCGAGTCTGAGTCTAGAGAAAGTTTTTATTTTGCGTTTATCGACATCCGTTGCATATATGGGTGGATTGGCATCCGGGTTGATATAAGAGTAGTGGGGGCGTTGGATTTGGTTATCTCCGATCTTAGCAGTTATAGAGTTTGTAATGAGTCTTTTTAAGTCGTTTTTTTTCAGTTGAATCGTCTAGTAGTATTGGGGCATAAGAGGTGTATCGCGCTGCTTTATCTGCATTTTCGTTGCCTTTGATTCCAATGTGGCTATGAACGCAATGTATTTGTATATTTCCTTTATTTTTTATCAGGGTATCTTTAATTTTGATTATTTTGTTGGATTTGTTGGTTAAAGGGTTGTAAAGTGCCTTCAGTACTGATAGGCAGTCAGAATAGATTTTAGTTTTGTCTTTCTTTCCAGCTGCGTATTGAGTAACCTGAAATATTGCACAGGCTTCTGCCGTGAAGATGGATGAGAAAGAGGGTGCCTAGTGCTATTGATTACTGCGTAGGCGGGTAGTGTTTGTTGGAATTTTGATCCGTCTGTGTATAGGAAACGCCAACCTTTCCTTTTTAGTTTTTCGTTATTTTCAGCCCAAAGACTAATAAATTGATAGTTATTATGGTTAGAATTTTTAGAAGAATTCTCCCTTTTGTTGTTAGTATTTTGTTTTCTATTGAAAGTAAACCAGCTTCGACTAGTATGTTATTGATTGGTGTTGTTCTATACGAGTAAACAGCGGCGCGTGCAGCTTTGTGATATGCCGGTTTTATTATATTTAATGTCGACTTAGGGCTGTTGCCGTATAAAAACAGACCGTAGTCTAGCTAGCTCACCACTAGGGTTTTGGTTAGGTGCATTAGAGTATTGATGTGCACAAAACTTCTTTGAGAAAGATTTCGGATGATATTGGCTCTGTCTGATAATGAATTCTTTAAATTGATGCAGTGAGCTTTCCATTGGTATCTGAAATTTCGATTGCGATTGCTTGGCAGCTTCTGTTAATAGGCAATTGTTTTTGTGGAATGTTGGATTTTACGAGTATTCAAATTCCTTGTTTGCACTGCTGTTTTGAACGTCATTGAAAAAGTATGCTTTGTAGTTTTTGGGAGGTGTAACAGCGGTGTTGTAGGGAAGATGTGTTTCTTGTAACGAAAGGGTCAAGTTCTCTCAGAATAAGTTGTAAGTCAACATATTGTTGTAGTAGCCTTTGATATTCCATTGTATGATGTCAAAACCCATGGTGGTGCAAGTTATGTGGATTTTTTATTTTTGTATGTATATTGTCTGTTGGATAGGAGAATTTTGACGATCGATAGCCATTGTAGTTCTTCTAGAGAATCCAATGGGAGGAAGTACGAGTTTGAGTTGATAAGTTGTTGTGTAAGATTAGATATTGGTGAATTTAGAATTTTGTTTATTGTGTCAGGTGTTTCTTGTATAGGATTATCGTTGTTATTTTTGGGGTATATTTCATGATTTTAAAAGTTTTAGATGTAGATGGTTTGTTTGAGCTGGGGCCAAATTACCGCATTCGATATCGAGTAAAATTGATCGTAATTTTCTTATTTGCGATTATGGCGTTCGATATCGAGCAAGAAATTTAGTACATTTTATCATAATTTCGATATCGAAATCATTTTTCGATACGATAGCTCATTCGATCACAAATGCGGTAATTTGGCCCCTGGTTGTTATTGTGTTTTCATTGAATTTTGTTGTTAATGATGTTTGAGTGCTTTGTTGGTCTTTTTCCAATTGTTGGTTAACGGTTTCGTTATGTTTTGTGTGTGGTTCTGGTGTAATTGAGGCATATATGTTTGTTTTTAAGCTATTTTGCGGGGGATGGGTTGTTTGGTATTTACGACGGGCATCGCTGATGCTGCAGTAATTTTTTGCTTTAATTTTTAAGATTTCTTTCATTTGCTCCCCTGAGCACTTGGCACAAAATGTTCGAATACAGATTTCTTTTTCGTGGAGTGGCAGACTACATTGAGGACATGTAGTGGTTCATTTGCAACGTTTCATTGTGTGTCCGAGTTTTAAGCAGTTTTTACACAACATGGGGCTGGGGTAGTTAAAGTCTACTTTGCATTTATACCACGCTACGTCAATTACACGGGAAAGGCGGTAGAGTTTGAATGTAAGTACCATTTTTCCAGTTGGTAATATTGTTGTTGCCATCTTCGTTTAGTTTTGTGAATTTGTAAACTTGGTCTTTCATATCTTTTATAATTTCTTCTTCCGATACTTTATTAAGGCAGGGTGCATATATAACACCTTTTACAAATTTTAATGAATCATGAAGTTTGCATGACACCGGATGGGAACTTAACAGTTTGGTTTTAAGAAATTTATCTGCGATTCGTGGTGTGCGAGCTAAAATAAGTAAATTTCCGTCGCGTAGCGGGGTTGATTTCTGTACTAATTGATTCGATGCTTTTTTTTTAAGTATGAATGGGCTGATTTCAGAAAGTGATTTTTTAGGTTCTGTTATTAAAATTACAATATATTTTGGGTTGGGACTAGTGTCGTTTCTTGACGTTGGGAGATCTGGATAATCATTTGGTTTTTGTCTTTTGGATGCATTTTCTATGTAGTCCCCCAACAGGTGAAACCTATTGTTGGAAAATCTGTACGGGGGATCTGGGCCCGGAGGCAATTTATTTTATTTTTTTTTCACTGTGTTATATTTTGTCTTTTTTAGTTTAGTTTATTAATTGAATCACGTGAAGGTAAGTAGAAAATATATAAATATAATGGCCCATAATCATAGTCATAGAAAAAGCATACTTTAAGTAAAAGTAGACTTTTAAACAACAAAAACATATAAACTTTGTTCTGAATTTAAAACAAAAGCATGCTTTTGCTTAAAGTATGCTTTTTCTATGTCTATGATTATGAGCCAATATATACAGTGGCCGACAAAAGTCTACATACGACCCATATTTTTGCAATTTGGGCATTTTGAAACCATAATGAAGAAAAGTAATAATACAGTTTTGTTTCAGATGTATTTTTAATAATATAACACAAAAAAAATCTTATTTTATTATAAACTTAAACTTTTATTCACAAAAAACTAAAAAAAATTGAATGACAAAAGTCTACATACGAGCTGTAAATTAACATAAAAAACTTTGTTTGGGTATTAAAACTTATTACTTTTTATTAAAATTAATATTTCGTTGTACCAACATGGGCATCTATAACTGCCTGTAAGCATCTGGGCATCGAAGCAACTAAATTGTCGAGTTCTGCGGATGTTATGTTTAGCCATTCTTCTTGAAGCTTCTCTTTAAGCATTGGGGCCCTACTAATAGGAGTTTTGCGAATTTTTCATTGTAGAATCTCCCCTACGTGCTCAATAACGTTTAAGTCCGGCCTTTGAGGTGGTGTGTACAACTGTCGTGGGGCATGGGAGAGCAGCCAATCTTTGACAATCTGAGCCGTGTACTTCGGATCGTTATCTTGCTGGAAAATCTAACTCTGACCAAGATTTAAAATATCAACCGAGGGTTTCAAATTTTGTTTCAAAATGGATTCGTACAAATATTACCCTCAATTAAACACTAACTTTCCTACTCCAGAAGCAGCCAAAGTACCCCAAACCATCACGCTGCCTCCACCATGCTTAACAGTAGCAACTAAGTTCTTCGGCTCCATCGCTGTATTTTTTGTTTCGCCAAACTTTATATCACCCATCACTTCCAAATGTGTTATATTTAGATTCATCAGTGAACAAAACTCTCTTCCAGAAATCCATGTCCTTCTGAATATGGATTTGTGCAAATTACAAACGAAGTTTGCGATTTTTTTTTTGCTTATGAGAGGTTTTTGCGAGTAGATCTGCTATGGTAACCATTATTATTTAAAGTTACTTGTATAGTTCTTGGATGTACAATTAATTCAGATCATGCAGCGATATCTTCGGCTAATTTTGTGAAATTTACTTTTGGATTTTTGCTCACTTCTTTTAAAATGAAGCTAACGTCTCTACGACTAAGTTTCTTTGGGCGACCTCCGCTTGGTTTGTTTTCAACTGTACCAGTCCTTTTAAAGTTATTGACTATTGTCTGAACTGTAGACTTACTTAAATTAAAAAGCTTTGATATTTCACCAAGAGATTTTCCCTCATTTCTGCACTTTAGAACAAAATTACGGACATCAAACAAAATCCCATACATGCTGGTCGTATGTAGACTTTTGTCAATGCTTTTTATTTGTTTATTATGAACAATTTTTAAAGTTTACATTACAGTAACAATTTTTTTAGGCATATCAATAAAAACAGATTACAAAAAAAACTGCATCATTATTTTTTTATTCCAAGCTAATGTTCTCATAAAATGTCCAATATTGTGGTCGTATGTAGACTTTTGTCGGCCACTGTATAAAGAATGTTATAAACCGTTAGAATATTAATTATGCACAAACTTATAATTGCGGAGAGAAAAACAACTGATTGCTCTGAGAGATATTCGAAGACGTATATTTATTATTCCCTTAAAAAAACATGTAAGTTTGTTTATTAAAAATGCTTCCAAATTAAAATTAAAACCACATGAAACTATGTTAATTCATATATTTAAGTATTTATTATTTTGACACAATAATTTAGATGTACTACATTTATTGATTTAGTATAGTAATTAATTAGGGAATTTTTATTTGATTGAAATGTTCAAATGTCTTAAGTCATCTCTACATGCATATCAATTTATTTTATTTATTTGTGGATGCACATATGTTTACTCGATACATTCATAATTATTATTATATAGTTATAATTTAAAGAAATGACTAGGAATACTGTGTTGTGCAAAACTACTCTATTTGGATGACAGGTATGGCATCAATATCAATCATACGTAATTATCAGCTACTATAGGGATACAATTTTAAATCAGTTTAATAAAAAGCGTTGAATAATGAAAGCACAAAACAGTTTCCAACACCTGTATACAAAGTCCATATGTTCGTTACTTTTTTATAATTTTCACTTTATTTTATGTTTCATGTTTTTTTTTTTTTGGTTTTACTTAATATCATTTAATTTTGTTTTGCAAATTCGAAGACAACAAGATGATGCTACACTTTTCAAGTGCTGACTACCTTTTTGATATTATAAAAATAGTTAAAAAAACAACAGATACTAAGTAAATAGAAATGTAAACAAAATTAAATTAATTTAAAATTATAGTGTACAAATTCACATACAATTATTGCTAAACATTTCATTCTAAATAATAAAAAATTCAAAACGAATTACATTTCACCAAAAGGACTTCTTGTTTCCTTAGCAATGGAGTGTGATTAAAAATTGTTGTATTTAGTGGTAGAGTGTACGAGTATTCAAAAATAAGTCTTATTACGGTGTGTGCGATTTTCACTTAAAATTAAACTAGTTTTTACGTACATAAAACAAAAACAAAATTAAAATAAAATATAAATACAAAAACATTAAATAATAAATAAATTTTTTATAAAATTTTTTTATTCGAAGGTTTACTTCTAGTTAAATATAAAAATTTATTTGAAATTTATTTTTGTATACCTCTGTTATATATTCTACATAGCTTTCCGTTGGAAAACATAAATGCAAAATCATACAGAAATATACAAAGAGACACTAGCAAAATGTAATGCATTTTCTGGCCTGCTAAAGCCTTCGTCAGCATTCTTTGTGTCTATTGTTGTTTATTTTCAAATTTCTTATATTTAACTTTTTCCTCGCAAGAGGAAAAATTCTCATATAGTTAATTTAAAAAGTTAAATATAAGAAATTTGAAAATAAACAACAATAGACACAAAGAATGCTGACGAAGGCTTTAGCAGGCCAGAAAATGCATTACATTTTGCTAGTGTCTGTATATTTCTGTATGATTTTGCATTTATGTTTTCCAACGGAAAGCTATATAGAACATATAACAGAGGTATACAAAAATAAATTTCAAATAAATTTTTACATTTAACTAGAAGTAAACCTTCGAATAAAAAAATTTTATAAAAAATTTTTACAATAATACTCGCAAGAGGAAATATTCTCATATAATAAATAAATATTTTTGATTATAAAATAACTTGAATAAATACATACAATAACAACAAAATAAAAAAAATCTATATATTGTTATTTAATTCATAATTCATAATAGTGTTTTAACAAAAAGGCAAAGATTGAGTAAAAAGGAGGAAAGAAAGCATAAACTTATTAGCAAAATAGTTGTAATGGTTAGAGAGAGGAGGGTAGCAGTAATGGCAGCAGTAGCAGCATCTTGTGTAAAGCCTCAGCATTGCATTTTATGTATTTGTAGAGAGGCCATCGTCACCTGTTATGACTATGACCGGCTGCATGGGCCTTTGCTTGTTTTTGATTTATTTGCATGGACTGTGAACCACTGGAATGACTAGATGATGTATTCGCTGCACCAGCTGACGATGACGATGAGGAGGAAGCCGTTGTGACCGAGGGAATGTGATTGTGTTGAAATCGTTCTCGATCACGTTCTGACTGATGCTGATTGTGGTGATGATGGTGATGACGACGTCCACCACGAAAATGATGACGTCTACCACTTCCGCTCTGATGGTGATAATTGTTATTAGTTGGATCATCGCGTTGTGTGAGTTGAACAACTGGTGCAAAAGCAGTTTTGATATTTGAACCAATCGATTCCTAAAGGAGTAGATAATGCCTATTAAATACATATGTTTAAAATAGAAGCCCAGATGGAAAAAATAAGCCCTTATCAACCTAAATTGTGGCAAATATATTTGATTTTGGACCTTCTTGAACTCTCTAATTTTATTTCAGTGATATATCTTATAGGTATAACCTCAAAGCCTTCAAACTGCACATTTCCAACCCTAGCAACAATCTGATTCATGCCATGTATATTTACGAATAGATGAATACAAACGCAAAGCCTTTGTTTTGTGGATGTGTTTATCCCAAGCGAATTGATATACATCCAGATCAATATCACTTGGTGTTTCGTTATTAGATTTAACTTTATTTGTAAGAGCAGTAATGAATTACTGTTGAAAATCCCTACAATATACATATACTGATTTGAAAGAAGGAATAAGAATTGTTTGAAGGTGCAATGATTCTAAGTAAGAAATTAATTAAACATACGCTTATGTTCTATATTCCACTACGAAGTGAAACTAAATCGTTTTCAATTTCACATGGACAAATTCACGGCGTTCTAGAAAACGAGGTGAAACTTTTAACTACTATGAACGAAAGGATAAAGTGATATTTTACTTTTGAAATCATTTTCACAAAATTTAGAATACAAAATTAGGCTTAAATCTAGTTTACCAACGCAGCTCCAAATATATAAAAAAAGGACCTAGGGGGATAGAAAATTGAAAAATAAGAAGAAAAAATTAAATAAAAATATTGGCGCAAATGCTTAGTTTAGTTATGGAAATATGTAATTTGGCTCAAGTGCATCTTAAAGGGCTATGAAAAGAAAAAAAAATATGCCACCCAATTCAGAATAAAAAAGGAAAAAACCAAAATTAAATTTAAGGGGGCTGAGCCCGTGGGGCCTCCTGGAATCAAAAAACTGCCCCGCCCACTTAGTGAAATGTGTGGGTACTCAAATTAAAGGTAATTTGCTCACGATTGCAAATATGTATTTTGTTTTTGTATTCGCATATTATTTTCCTCCTTTAGGTTAATTTAAGCATTTTTAGGTGTTTTTGTTAGCGAAGCCCCGGTGTTTGTTATACCATAGAGGAGAAAAGTATTGTGCCCGGCCGAAGGCCGGCTAGGCGTTTGCGCCAATTTTTTTATTTAATTTTTTCTTCTTATTTTTCATTTTTCTATCACATTACGTACTTTTTTTGTTTGGAGCTGCGTCGGTAAACTAGATTTGTACCCAAAATTAATAAAAATTTCACTTCCACTTCATTTCACAAATGTAGAACCCAGGTGATATTCTTAATATTTTACTAAAACCTGTGAGCTGAAGAAATAATAAATTATTATCAGCAGTTATGCTGCAATTCTGGATTTTACTAGGGCATTTGGTAGAGAATCGAGAAAAGATCAGAAAATGTTTTAAATATAGGTATTGCTAAAAACTATTATTAAATATTTACTGATCAAATTTGTATTTTTGCATTCTAATACTATTTTAGAAGTATAAATTATAGAAGTAAAACTTTTTTAGAATATTAATAGTAATTTTATTAAGCTTGAGGTTAGAATTTATATTTATTATGATTTAATTGCTCTTAAAATCAGAATAAAATATCGAAAAATTAGGTTGAGTAGAAATATGTTAGTCTTATTTTACAGAATAAACTTTTATGTAACTAAAAATTTATGAAATCATGTTATTTTCTGCAAACAGAAAAATATAGAAAAAGTAACACACATACCTTCTGTAATTGTTGTTCAGCTATAGATCCTGTTTCAGGTGTAGCAGAACCACTGCTACTACCACCACTAACCTCAACAAAGTTGGGAGTGAAATTATTGGCTCCACTCTCCGTAGTTTCAACTGTTTCTTCCTGCTGCTTGCGATGTAGTCGACGACGAATTTCCTCCTCTGTTTCAATTGACAAAACAGCTCCCACTTCAGCTTCAGAATCTATAATGGCACCACGACTCTTCTGATGTATAAATAATGAAGACATTCGTTGTTGCAGTTCTCTTAACTCAGGGGTAGGTTGAAAATCTGGAGCATTTTGCAAATCAGATGGTGGCATGGCACACCGCAAGCTATCAGTTTCATCTTTAATATTCTCCCGGCATACTGGGCAATAAGCTTGAAATGGTTTAGCGGTTTTCTGTTGCCAAGCTGGTAATTTATTATATTCATCTTGGTAGTTGCGACGCATCGCATTTAAATGGCGTGCTAAACAATAACTATGCAAGTAGTGGAAGCATTCCGTCCGTGTAAATTCATCGCCATCACAAAACCCATACAAACACACCACACACTGGCCACTTGGCAAATTGCTGCCTGTCAAATGTTCACGCACAACTTCAATCAAATCAAACACCACCGGAAATCCAATCGACTCATTTAGTTTACTTTCAATAGCGGATTTAATTTCTGCCAGACGTATATCATCTAACCCACGTGGCCGCACTAGCTTATATTCGGGACTAACATCCGGATAGCCTGCTGTTGGTATTACTTGCAAAGTAACACAGACATACTGCTGTTCTGTGTCCTCGCCGACAACCGGAAATATCGTGGTTTCAATTAATCTTGGAATACTGAGAACAGAATTTGATTAGATTTTAATCAATTTATATACCTAACATATTAAATTATACTTTTCAGAATTTCGCTCTATAAGCACATCATCCATTAAAATTGCTTCTAAAGACTCTGTTTCATCCAATAATCTGTGGCAAATAAATTTCAATTGAATTCTTGTAACTATAGTCATAATCTCTTAACTTACGCATCCATTTTCGTTTTTTAAATGTTGAAATTTTTAAATATTTGTAATCCTAATGATTTTTTCTTCTTTACTTTAATCAAAAAATCGATTTTAAACGACTCCTACCACTTTTTTTATTTAAAGTTTGATGAAGAAATGCAATAACAACAATTTCTTCTTTTTGGTTTTGACAGATGGCTAATTGCATTCGTACCTCTTAAGAGTTGCCAAATTAAAAGAATATCTAAACAACTGGTACGTTATTTTTATAAAAGCAGTTTTAATTAATTTATTTAGATAATAATTAAGAATAATAAAAGATAATAATAAAAATCGTCAAAATGACGATAACCAATCAAATCAGTCAAATCTTGTTTGTTTGTGTCTGTCTTTCCTCTCTCTTCAACAATTTTCATCACACAAAACCAATTCGCCCTTTCAACACCCAAAAATGCAACACTGTTGTTAGAAACAACTCTGTTTTTAAAAGTACGGTAACAGTTTGGTTTTAATTACATGACCATTGATTTTTGTCTGTATTAACTTCTATACTATAATTATTGTATTATAATTACGGTGACCATCCGTCCTGTATTTTACAGGACAGTCCTGTTTTTTAACATGCTGTCCCTTGAGATTTTTTTGTAAATACAGGACAGTACATTGTCCCTTATTTCCTAATTTGATATACAAATGTCCTCTTTTTAGCATATACATTGCACGAACATTAATACAAAATTATCATAAAAATCCAACTGTATACTTTCCCTACATTTCCAAAAGTGAAAAATTTGTTTACTGGGATATGGGAAATATCCTATAATCTGGCAGTTAGAATTGAAAATTTCAAAGAAATATGTGAAGATATTGAAATAGAATATAAAAAGTTACTAGGACATAGCAAAACTCGATGGTTAACTTTAATGGCTGCTTTGGAAAGAATCATAAAACTATTTGAAGCTTTAAAATTATATTTTATGTCTCAACCAAAATGTCCGACAATATTACGAAATTTTTTTATGAATCCTTGTGCTGAATTATGGTTATCTTTTGCATATAGCCAAGCTTCAACATTTCATAAAGCTATTCTTAATGTAGAATCACAAAATATTTCAATGCCTGAGGCTTCAACTATTTTAAAAGATTTAAAATTTAAATTGGTCGAACGGAAAAAGGAACTGTTTTTACCCCTTACCGTCAAAAATATTATTCTCCAATTACAGAAAAGTAATGATTTTGATGAAACAATAACTAAAGAACATATAACAAATTTTTACCAAACATGCATTGATTACCTAAATCAGTGGGATAAAGCTTTTAGAGATATAGAAATTTTATACTGGATATTGTTACGAAATATGTTATCTTGGGACAAGATTGAAAAAACTTTATCCTATCTAAATGAATTTAGAAATGATTTAAAAATAAATAATGAAGATTTATTTTATGAAGTGAGCTGCGTGAAAAATTTTGCAAATAATGAAAAAATAGAAGAATGGAGGGTAAAAAATATATCAGTAGATGAAAGATGGATTGAAATTTTTAATCACTTTAAAACAAATGTGATTGCATATACAAATATATTGATACTTGTTGAATTTTGTCTATGTCTACCAGCTTCAAATGCTGCTATCGAGAGAGTGTTTTCAATAATGAATAATATTTGGACCACCGAAAAATCGCAATTAATAGTAAATACTTTAGGATCATTATTAATTACAAAATGAAATTTTAAAATGAATTGCTCAGAATTTAAAGGATTTTTAATTAACAATCCAAATGTTTAAAAAAAATTCATTCTGTGAAAAAATATCAAACTTCATAACTAAATTTATCATTTATGTAGTTATTTTCAATTTTTTTTTTTATTAGCCTTAGTCAAGGAGACTGTTTATAAAACCAAATTTATTTTTTTAAATTATAATATATAAAAACTTTTTATTCTAGTCAAGAAGACTTGTTTTTGTTGTTACTTAATTTTATAATAATAATAATATATATATTATATGATTATTTTTTCTGTTTTTCTTTTCATTTTTAACATAATTTTGTATTTGTCCTGTATTTTCCTTTCCCAAAAATGGTCACCGTAATTATAATACAATAAGAAAACTAGCAACTACGGTTAAACCTATGTGTCCACGATGGTCAGATATTACAACGTTGTCATATCTACCAATGTACTGACATTGAACAAATTTTAGCAAAAGGTAAATTGTCAGTTTACACGACTGTAAGAAAACTAACAATTTCATTTGCACACAATTGTCACACAATGAATTTATCTGTCAACCGAAATTGTCAGTTTACACGGTTGTCAGATTGTTGTGTGGCATTATCAAATTCGTTTTGCACCTCTGTGTGTCTGTTTAAAAATTTTATTAATGCACACTTTAATTTAATTCTTTAATTTTCTTCAACTTTTTTCAAATATTTTATCAATGCACACTTGTTTGTTTATTATTTATGTATATACAGAGTTGCATTTAGAAATAATTTCTATGACAATGCTGCCATTGGCAGATGCATAAACTTTGCACATATGACAATGAAAAGTGTTTGTCAATTGTCTTAAAACAATGACAAAATTGTGTGTTCACACGATTGTTAGATGTCTGAAAATATTTTTGTCTTCCAATGTACTGAAAATGCTTTTTCTTACAACGTCGTTGGAAGACAAACGGACAAGAGTCCATGCTGATATTTTCGTCGCTGTCAAATTAAAATAATTTCTAGTTTTGTTGGTGACAAAACAAAAACAGTGTTGACCATATAGAAAAATGTGTAAAGCAAATTAAATAAAATAAAAAGCAAAATACAAAATTATGCATCAAGAGATGTTAAATGTATCAATAATATTATATTTTATATTAAGAAATATGAGTGAAGTTAATTAGCATGTCTGGAATCATTTACATATGTTTTTTTATGTTTCATAAATAAAACGTTACTTTAAAATATAAAAGCCTTTGCTATTTTGAAGCAAAAAACGTCAAAATGACGATAAATCATCAAATCTGCAAAAATGACCGGTAAATTTTATAAAATACTAAACATAATTTAACCCTAGATGCTTATATTCTAATATTTTATGTTTTTGCAATGGATTTTTATTTTCATATAATATGCAATTTCTTCTATGGATTTTATCATATTACTACTTTAATTAGTAACATTTATTTGAGTATTTTTTGAATATGGATGTTCTTATTGGACAAATTAATCAGTTATTATGTTTTTTTTAAACTCAGAATTAGTTTGTAAATATTTTAGTAATTAAGCGCTTTTTTGTAAAACACAAAATAAAATTCGTTCAAGTTTTTCAATTTATTTTCAAAATGTTGTAAAATAAGCACATATACAACAAACATATTTATTTAACTTTAATAAGTGCTTAATTTGGTGGATTATTATATTAATTATAAAAAAGATCAACACAACACAAACAATTTTGACACCAGAATGTTTATAAGGAAAAACCTGTTTGTTTGTTAAAATTGCAATCAGTTGTTTGAAATAATAATTGGAAAGAGAATTTGAAAGCAAACTCGTATCTTATACTATGTTTCCACGGTACATGCTTCGCTCTCTATTCACCATACAAAATTTTAAGAGCGAATCAAGTAGATTCATATTGAATCAACTTGCGAAACACGAAAAATTGCACTCTTCTCTAATTTTTATCGCAAGTTTATCTGCACTAGCTGTAAAAATTTAATATTATTGTAAACAAAGCAAATTTTTTTCTTGTTGCTGGAAGTAAAGAAAGTAAAAACGTACGAATGTATGTGTTTTTCAAATAAGCTAACTAATATCCACTCACTTTTGTTTGTCCATTAAAAAAAATTATTTTCCACAAATTGTAAACTCTGGTTTTTTTTATTCTGTTTGTTTATTAAAGACAACTGTAAAATCGAATCAAGTTTTTTGGTCATGTAAACAGCATGATTCATAAACATGATTCAGAAGGCGAAGCAGGTGATTCAAGTCGTCGTGGAAACATAGTATTAGTGTGTTAAAATTTGAAAGACAAAACTTGATCTTGTAACCCTCAAGTTAATCAAGCGACTAGAGAATATGTTCCAAAAATACTAAAAATGTATGTATTTTATAAAATGTTGCTTAAATTTTTGACTAACATCAAGAGGGTAATTTACAAACATCTGAATTAGATACAAAATATTTTTATAGACATACCATTTTAATAAGTTCCTATCTAAAATATCCTTAAATAAGAATGCAAAATTACTCAAATTTAAACCATTGTGCATATCTAAAATAAATATTATAAAATGACTGGCAAGAAGTAACTATTTAACTTAAGAGATATAGTTTTTTATAAATAAACTGAGTCACATTTTTTGTATTTCTATTCAATATGTAGTATGTATATACAGTAAGTAAGGCTATATACTGTATATGGAGTAAAATTACTTTGTTTATTCGCTATTATCACCTTAATGATTTATGCCCTTATTCATAAAACTTACAACAGGTTTATAAAAAAAAATTTTGTATGGAAATTTGGTTTATAAACCTGTTGTAAGTTTTTATGAATAAGGGGGTTAGAATTTGAAAATTCTAAATTGAAATTGGATTGTCGATATATCGGTCAATATTTCTATTGAAGAATATATTATTTGTAATACTTGTATGTACAAAAAGTGACTAGTGAAGGAATAATAGAATTACAAAAAAAAATATCGAATTCTTATAGGCATTGAATTAAATTTTTCCAATTAGGAATGTTAGATTCAAACTATAAGTGCACGGTTTGGGTTGTAATTTAGAACTTTAAGAATTTTTCCGTAGTACATTGGGTTCTTTAATTGCCTTCTGTCCCTAAGTTTACCCAATGTGCGAAATGTTTTTCGTTTACAATGTTGATCAATCGAACTTTTATTATTCCGAAATTTAAAAAAATGTTTGTATAAAATAGGTTAAAATACACAAATAAATAAAATACTCATAGATAATATTACTTGACTAACAAGATAGATTTGAAAACATTAATAATATATAAAAATATCGGAATCATACGTAAAACCAAAAGTCGGCAAGCATTTTAACTACGCATCTGAGAGGTTCATCGTCAAAAGATAAACTCAAGTACATCTCTCCTATGGACATTATCTATGCAAAATTTTAATATTTATAAAATTTCTTTAGTATTTACTTAGTTATTAAACTTCTTGGTATTTGAAAAATAATATGTACTATTTATAGTGGGGAGGGTATATTGCGTATGTGTAGATGTTTGAGATACCCGAAAATGTTGGTCTTACACCCGCAAACAAAGTTCGGAACAAAAGAATTATAGCTAATAATTTTGTGCGGAATTAATAGCTCCCATATAAGGCCTACTTCCAAAAATCTATTTAACGAGCATAAATGTCTAAACTATTCTGGTATCCAAATAAAATTCAATACAAACAAGTCTAATATATATCGGTCTAAAATTAGTCATAGAACCACTTTAGAAAAATCAAGTAACAGTTTGTATTCCACTGTCCCGAATCTTATATAGCCAACACCTATATATCAGTAGTATCATCGATTCGTATGCATACTTGAAATAACCAGGAGCCCACGATGTCGAACGATAACGTTTGCTTAGATAAGACTTAAGACACAAACTTTTTATCGTATCTATTTTTTACTCAATCAAGTTTGTTTATTCCACAATTAAGTTTGTGTCTTAAGTCTTATCTAAGCGAACGTTATCGTTCGACCGTGGGCCAGGGGGTAAATTTATGTTACATTTTCTTTAGATAACGATATTAATACGAGTTATGTTATTTTTCAGATCTCTATTTTTGTGTTTGAGTCTTATAATGAATTTCATCTCAATAAGAATATATTTTAGAGCTTTTTGGGTGTTCCAGTTATTCTAGGAATATGGGGGATATGGCCAATTATGGACTGAATTTCACAAAATCCAATAGTA
This sequence comes from Bellardia pandia, assembly GCA_916048285.2. Classification (NCBI taxonomy): domain Eukaryota; kingdom Metazoa; phylum Arthropoda; class Insecta; order Diptera; family Calliphoridae; genus Bellardia; species Bellardia pandia. Next base: position 71,909,048 of record OU696533.1, read on the forward strand.
AAATTGTTACTTACATATAACTGATCTGTGTAAAACTTTAGTTTGATATCGATATTTGTAATATATTTACCTGTGGAAGCTATGGCCAAGTATGATCCGATATGTAGGTGATTTTTGTAAGTGAAATATGTGCTGATGCCAACCAAATATAATTTCCTTAGCCTGAAACAGTTTATTAATAATTTTTCATAATTTTCCATAGCATGAAACTTATTTTTGCTGAAGTTTGTATGAATACTGCTTTTTCTTGGCATTTATGCACCATAGAGAAATATTCCAGGAAGACATTTGAGTGAAGGCTATGAAAAATCATGGATCTATTCCTACCATTTTCAACAGGACTTGTCCCTGTGTGTGTGCAAAATTTCATGATGATTGTCTGCATTATATTTGAAGAAAATAGAAAAAAAATATTGGAAAACTATAAAGGTTGTCTGAAACTCTTTTCGAAGCTCTGTCGTGACTTCAACAGATCGCCTTAGAACCTTATAGGGACCCAGAATATTTATACTTTTTGGTTCTACGACCAATATTTCGACGAATGATAAACTTAAAAAATATTAAGAAAACTGTGGTTGCTTGATTCGTATTCATTCTGAAATATTATGTAGTGGCCCAAAAACACGGAGATATACTTTCTTTAGATATATTAGTTACGCTACTGTCACTGTGTAGCATCTTTTGGGAAACAATTTTTTTTTTGTTTTTGAGTTCAAGCTTAACGAATTATAGTTTAAAATAAAAAAGGTCGAATGAAATAGATTAAACATTGTTACTGCAATTTTACCATATATCAATTTGACGCTTAATAGTGAAAGAATATAATATGATAAATGCTAAACTTTACCTGAGAATTATGAATCTTTGTGATGGTTTTGACAATTAAAAGCAAAAAACTTTTGTACTATTTGTATTGAATTTAATATTGATACTACTAATATTAATAAATATTTATTTTCGGATGTGCTTCTTACATATGAAGAATATTCAATATTGAAAAATTTGCAATAATTTGTTTTTCTTAAGTGGAATTATGCGAAAAATATCAAAATTTTTCAAGGTTTTTTTTTTATAATTAGCGGTCACAACTGTCTTTCGATTACTGATTTTAAATACAAAACTGTTTATTATTATTTCGATTTCGTACTTAACATGTAAGTTTTCCTTAGGCCGGATTCTTAGATGAATATTTTTAGGTATTACACACCACTCATCTTAACTTTGATACTATTTAGATTCACCGAATTTGTGCAAAGGAACAAGATTTGGTGTTAAAAGACTATCAGGAATTTAATTGAAGCCATAATCATCAGCGGCAAATGTAAAGAAAAAGACATGCAGATACTACGAATTCCAATGTATTCAACCGATTTTCTAGTGCTTCTGGCTTTCGGCATAACAATCAACAAGGCTAATTGAATTGAAAGTGTTGCCGATTTAAAACAAGAACATAAAATATAACTACATATCAGATTATATATCAACCATTAACAAATTACTTCTAAGTAATGCAGATGGTATGAAGTAGTCATTAAAAAGTATATGATAGAAAATCACGTGTATAAAAATAAACTAGAGGAAATTTATTTATGAACTATTTTTTCTAACAGGATTAAACCTTTAACCTGGCTACTAAAACAGAAACGTTTATTAAGTAAGGGTTGGTTTTGTGTAACTAAAATACATCAGTTTTCTAAAAATTTCCAAATTATTTGAATGGAATTTTTTTTAGAGTGTAATAAATGTTTCCCTTTATTTGTTTGCACGTGTTTTTTACTCCATGCTTTGCTTTTATTATCCTTAAAACCATGTGTACGAAATAAAAGCAATAAAGAAAGCTTTTTTTATACTCGACATTTGTACATTGAAGCGCATACGCATACAAGCACAATAAGCTCTTTTCAACAATTTCGTATTTCAGTAGATGCTTCGATTCAGAAATGTTTCTACAAACAAATACACAAACACTTTCACATGTATTATACACTAACGAATACGAATAAAGTTTCACCCTTTGCGGTTCATATACAAAGAACCATACGGCGAATTTTCACAGCACAATATGAATCAGTTTATAACGGAAAGTTCTAAGCGCCGGTAGTCAACAAAATAACAAACGCAGTGTTTAAGTTGTAAAATAATTAAAAAAAAAAAAAAAAAAAAAACAACAAGAACTATAACACACAATATAGAATATATAAAATATTAATAAACATTAGTTTTAAATAAATACAAACATACTCGTGCATAGATCTGAATGAATTCTTATTGAAGGAATACTAAGTCAGTGAATCAGTTATTTCAGATTTAGTCTGTGAGTGGTTTGAGTTTTCGTAAGAAAAAAGTTTTAGTTTATGTTTTATTTGCTTGATGGAGTATTAAAGAAAAATTGAGGAAAAATATTAATCAACATTATTACGAGTACACCCCGTCATCTATCCAGCCAACCAACCATATATGGGAGCATATAAAACTACCCTTACAACGACTGGAAAAAAGTTCAAATTAAAGAAAATTTCCAAAAACGAGTGTACGTGTAGTTTCAATTCAATTCTATTCTGTTTGAGTGAGAGTGAGTGTGTGTTAAATTAAATATAAAGGATTTTATTTTAGTAAAACAAAAGAGAATACATATATCAAATATTATTACCAACAAAACTGTCTATAATTAAAGTTATTTTACATTTTTTGAAGCAACAACTTCAACTTTTACATTTTGTTCATAAAAATCCATATTTTCCAAGTGTGTAGTTTGTTATAAATTATTGTATAATTGAAAAATAAATATTTTTGTTAAACATTTACATAAACACACACACACACACACACATGCATACATATAATATTTGTATGTGTGTGTACTTTGTCTGCGTTTGTTTGAATACGGAAAATAATTATACAAGAATTTTTATTACGATTATTGCAAACGTCATTAAAAATTTCACTAGTTTTTTGCTTAAACAAATTCATTTTATTGTTAATGCAATTTTAAATTTATTGCTGTTTTTGCAGTGCTCTCTCCCTTTACGTCTATCTTGTTCTCTGTGTATTCATTTTACTTTTTGTTAACAAAATTTGGTTTTTATTTTAACTTTTTAAACATTGTATCTTTGTATTTTTACAATATATGGACCTACATAAGTAGATAGTATTCTATTCATGTCAAATTGTAGCATTTACATACATTTTACAATAAAATTTATTTAAATGAACTCAAAATTGTGAAATTGCAGCAAAAATATCGCATGCATAAACCCAAAATCCCCCTTCCTAAAAAACCAATCAACGTATTTTCCAATAATTTATTTTTCGTTTTTATTTTGTTTTGCACTTGAAAAATTTATTTGTTACAAAAATAGATAATAAACATTTTGTATGTAAATAAATACATAAATTTTTAAAGAAAAAAAATCTAAAATCTTTCAAAAAAATTAAAATTGCGCATTTTTAGCAGATATAAAAAAACACACATACACAAACCACAAGTTCTCTAAAAAAAATTTGGCAATTAGGGCGGAGCAGGAGGGTGATCTATTTACATCATGCTCATCGTCATTTATATTCACATTTACAATATACAACGGTTGTTCATAAACTAACAGTTAACGAAAATATTAATACACTTGAAGAAATTTGAATAGTCGAATAGAAATTTGTTTAGACATTAGGGGCGTTCACTATTAAATGTATTGTAACATTACAAGTACATATATATAATGTTTTTAGTTTGTGATGTATCGATGAACTTTTTAGGGAGAATTCCACAACAAATAATAATAAATATATATACAAAAGAATAAGTACAAAAGTAATCTACACTTTTAAATAAAAATTACATCTAAATAAATATGAATCATTTAACTTCTTGCAAGTATTTGACAAATAAAAACATATATTAACACATATTTTTATTTTTATTTTTTTTAATAATAATTAACAAACACAAACTGCGAAGCTTTTGGCTTATCTGCAGAAAAATACATTTTCCAACTGCTCAAAGATCAAATCTTCGCCTATAAATTTAAATTATCTATATCTCAAACACTTCCTTTATATACATTTAAAAAGTTTACCAACACATTTCCTAATGGAAGGTTTGTTAAAGAATTCACTTGAAAATCGGATTAACACAAAACAGTAAAGAGTGGGGCTGATTAATGGAAAGTCAATGGAAAATAATATATATATAGTGAATATAAATTATAGATGATATTTTCAGAATATTGATTTTGTTAGCACCAAGTTTAATATAGGATGATTTGTTTCAGACCACATTTTTGTTCATAACTCCTTAATTAAGCTTGATTCATAAAGCTTGAAACTTTGACCGAATACAGAATAGTGTTTAGTTCATCGGTTTAAAGAAACTTTTTAAAACTTGAAACTTTTTACCCTAACAATCAATTTTCTATTTTAAATGTACCATCTCAATGTTTTCAATTATTAGTGTATAGTGTAAAATATATGGACAATTATTCTTATTAAACATAATTAAATTTGTTCAAGACATCTTATGTTAGTAAAGTAATTATTTAAATATCAATCATTTCATAAACTTCTTGCATATTAAAAAATGTGTTAAATTTCATTGAAATCAGTAAAGATAATTCCGAAATCGGGAGTTTTTAATCCATTTTGGAATGATTATAGAACAATTTAAAGCTCAATTTAGCAATGTGATTATATTTATCACCAGTTTTGTTTGAAATCATTGATAATTTGTCAACCGGCCTCTTTTCACATGTCACGGAACAAGTTCATTTAAAATCAATTTCTCACGGGATGTTTTGATGTGGACAAATCATCTAAATTAGTTTCTATTTGATTTATGTAATTTTTTTAAAATAAAACTTTTCTTTTGGTGAATTCGTGCAATTATAAAATCAATAATGAGTTAGCGATACATATATGATTAGGTTCAGTACTCGGGAATATTTTCAAAGGAATTATTAAAGTTACAATATTTATTTTTTTAAATAGTTTGGTCTGAAGAGACGTTTTGGTGGACCGTAAGTCCGTAGAGTCAAATCATCAAAGAAACGTATTTATTTAAACATCATGGAACAGAGAAGTAAAATACTTAAAATCAGGTACAGAAATCAAGAGATATGAAGGCATGAGGAAACTAGTAGTATGTACCAGGAATGTTGATCTGTGTTTATGACAATATGTATGTATATACATACATATGTAATATTTACATTTATATGTATTTATGTATATGTATATGTAAATATGTATTAGTATTAGTTCATAAAGATTTTTGTTTGTGTTGATGTCAAAGTCTTTGATAATGATGATGACGTTAGGGATGGATGGATGGATGGCGTGTATGTGAAGAGTTGGCGATGGTGTGGTGGTGGGGATTATGAAATGGCGCTCCTGCGTATTGACAATAGTTAGTGTTCTTTCTGTCCATACTGCAGTGAGGCTGGCAATGGCATTGGGTCTATTTATGAGTATTTCCACTTTTCATTTTTTAACATTACGTTGTGCTCCACAATTGCCATTGCGGACCGATGGCAACAGAACAAAATACAAATACATATACATATGTATGTATATTCTGTACATGTATCTATGTGAATGTATGTGTGTGTGTTTGTTATTATTTTTGCTGATTTTGTTTTTGTGTTGAGCATACCTTCCTTCCTATTTGGCATGTAAGATTTTGCCATGGCCTTACACTCTCTCTCTTGACTTCGGTATGCTTTTTGTACTTTTGGCAGAAAATCAATTTTTTTAATTGTGTGTGAGAGTTTGTTTTGTGTTTTTCCCAAAAAAATAAAAATAATAAAAAATATTCGCAATCAAAAAATATTATTTATTAAAAATTGCGAATATGAAAATTACAACAATTCATTAGCATGTTTCTTCTTCATTTTCTAGTATGTCACATGTCATTTAATTATTTAGGTTACCGTGAGGGGAACTATGGAAATATTCAAATACACACGTGTTTGTGGATGTGTAGTTAAGACGAATTCATGTAAATGTTGATGAAAATTAAAATGTTCGTTTTTATTTAGGAAAAATTTTGTTTTCATAATTTTTTTTCGTATTTTATTTATCTTCATTTTAAATCTCAAAACGGCAAACATCTGAAAATTGATTTGTTTGAAAATTGCCCAGTGAATTTTACAAACTTATAAATAATAATTTTTGCTATTGCCCAAATATTTTGTGGCCGAATGTGTTTTTCTTTTGGGTTTTTCATCTTTGAAAAAAATTTTGTGAAAAATTTCAATTTTACGTTTTCTATACCTATATGTATATAATATGTAAATTAAATTGTTTTGTTTAATAGAGCTTTTATGATAAATTAGAAAGCAATACATTTTTTTGCCAATGGGTAATAGTTAAATATATGTATAATCAATCATTGGTGTTCTCAATTATGTCATCAGCATAGTAATTTTTTTGGGTCTTGTAATATGACGTAGCTTAATACAACTTAATTAAGTTGCACAAAAGATCTTGCATTCCCTTCATAAGAAATCTCAAAATCGTTTATTGAGCCAAAAAACATAAATGTTTATACTTCAAAGTCCAACAGCTAAAGATTTCTATAATAAAATCTTTAAACCCCTGACAGATGATGTGTAATAAATCTATGCAGATAAACCTAAAACTAAACAGGATTTATTTGCGAAAGCCGATCCTTTGTCGAACGTAACTTTGTGCCGAACTGCAAAACACGAACGTTTGTTCGGACACTCTTAGTTAAACCGTATTTTTAATTATTTTATTAATAACTAATTTTGAACCTCTATGTATTTTCTTATTTGGCACTTATTATTGATATGTTAACAATTCAATGAATCCTAACTTTAAGCACTAATTGTACTAGGAATTTAAAGATTTTATTAAAAAAAATCCCTTAAATCTTAATTGAAAAAACGATGAAATACAGATTACTTTAGCAAACAAGTTGATTTTTACAATGCATTTTTTACTTACATACATACGTACATATGTATTTAAAATAGTTTTATTTAAAATAAAATCTGAGTGTCAGTACTTTTCCACAGTGACGATTGCGAATAGAAATGAGTACGACTTAAAAATAGCAAGAACTGTACTGTATTTGTGTGTGTGATTTCCCTGCCAACATTTTCTATTGCGGAAGTGACTCAGAAGTGACGCTAAGAAGTTGAAACTCATCTTCTGCGATACCATTTTCTGATCGTAGAAGTGTCTTCCGTATTGAGAAGTTGTACCCCCCGGAAGTAACTTCCAGAAGTCACTTCAGCGTAACTTCCAGAAGTTATTTTATTCGCCTCTCTTTTGCTTTTGATTTTTGTTTGCCTTTACAGATAATACACTCATATTGACTATGGGATAACAAATATGTAAAAACTACAACAATAACAAATCGAAACCACACTCTACCACTGACCGACCACAGCAAATGACAAAATAAAACTAATTTCGATGATGTCGAAAACTTCTTTTTGACATTCTTTTCATTTCTTTTATAACGGGGCATGTCAATTTCGGCTGGTGTTGTAAACAACAAACAATCTTCCAAACGTCGTCTGGATGATTAAAAGACGACTGCAATGTAAATTGTTATTGTTATCTTCCAATTAACGTCTGGAAGTGAGTAAGACGTAACGCCTTTGACGATGGACGATGAAAGAAACTTCCAATTGCTGGCAGGGTTTGTGTTTGTGTGCTAATTTTTTATATAGTGGTAAATTGTAAGAGTGTTATGTAAAAATCATATAGAAAAAACAAGTTAGAGTGATATGTATATTCGGCTGTGCCGAATCTTTAATACCCTCCACCTAAACGTAAATACAGAAACTACACTGGTTATAAGACTAGTATACCCTCATTCTGTATTTTCTATTCAGTTTTAGTGCAAATTTTATTAGTATTTTATATTGTATTGTTTGAAGGACAATATTACCTGTTGGTCGTAATTCACTAACTAATGTGATTTTATTTTAAATGTATTGAAATTCTATCTAATTATGACCATTTATAATTGATGTAATTACCGATTCTTACTGTAATTTATAGAGTTTGTCTGATTTTCATAATAATCTTGAGTGTAATTTCATAATTTATAAAATTAAAAGAAAATTTTTCAATATTCACAACAAGTTAAGAAACAGAGGATAGGATATAAGATGAGACTTTTTTGTTTAAATGTGATCTCAATAATATTACATATTTACAAAATATGTGGACCAGTTATGGACTGATATCTTCTAAATCCAGTATCCACTAATGTGGGTTCTATGTATTTAAGGCTTTTTTTAGTTGAATTTCATCTCAATAACGTTATTTACAAGAGTTATATGGTTGTCTAGTATGCTCGGAAGTGGATTTAATTCTGGAGCTATTGCCAATTATTGATATCCGCAAAACTGCCGTACAAACGTTATTAGTATAATTTCTGGATTAAAATTATTGATATATATAAAAGTTGGTTAGATATCATTATTTATTCGACATTTTTGTTTTTCGGAAATGGTTTAGCTATGACAAATTATGGTCCGATCTTCTTAAAATTTAGAACAGTGACTTTTATGCATATGAGGATATTTCACGTCGAATTTCAACGTAATAATGGTATATTTAAAATACATATTAGTATTAAACTAAATTTCGGAAGTGGACCTTATATGGGGTATATAGTCAAATATAGACCGATATTCTCAAAAGCCAGCAGTTTGATTTTGGCATGTATGTAAATAATCTGTGTAAAATTTTGGATACCGTTATTTAAAAAAAATTTATGAGTAATAAAGTGATTTTCGGAAGATGGCTTTATATGGGGAATACGGTTAAAAATGGACCGAAATTCACAAAATTTTGTGGGATGATTTTTGTATATATGTGAATGATCTGTGCAAAGTTTTGAGTTGGTACCGAGATTTATATGATATATATAAAGATAAATGGCTTTTTCGTATGTGGCCCTTGTATGGAAGCCATGACCAATTCTGGCCCGACCACCATGAAATTTAGTAAAACAATTTATTTGCCTATAAAGATTATTTATGTAAAATTTTAGCCGTTTACCATTATTTATGTCTTTTTTATACGTATTTAAGTGAATTTTTGAAGTGGACTTTATATGGGGTCTATGGCCAAACATGGACCGAACTAAAAAAATTTCGTTTTCCGATTTTTTTTTTGCCTGAAACTTATTTTTGCTGAATTTTGTATTGTGATTCCAATTTTATAGGCATTTATGTAAAATTGAGTAATATTTCGGGAAGAATTTTGTATGGGGGCTATGAGAAGTCATGACCCTATTCTACTATTTATTTTACTATTTTCCTCACACTTTCTTCTTTTATCATTAAAACAACGTATACAAAATTACATGGGAATATCTGCAATATATTTAAAAAAAAAATGGAAAAAAAATGTTTAAAAATATCAATTTCTCATGGAGGATATCTAACATTTTGATCCATAACTGTTATGCTATACCGATTTTGCTGATTTTTAATACCAAACTGCTTAGGAGAACTATAAGCGGTTTTTTGTAATGTTTGTTGATTTCGGTTGTGTCCTTTGGACGTGATAGTGTTTTACACAGACAGACGGACATGGCTCAATCGACTTAGAATTTCGTAAGGACCACGAATATATATACTTGTTGGGTCTCAGATTAGTATTTCTCAGTGTTACACACGGAATGACAAACTTATATATACCCTCATTCACCACTTATGATGGTGGAGGGTATAATAAAGAGATTCTATTTTCATAAATAGAAATACGAGGTGTGCTTTTTTGTATACGCAGCACTTTAAAGGAGTTAAAATATTTTCCACTAGGGTATCTATACGAATATTGATTGTTTGAATAATTGAACACTTTCTTACGAATAATTATTCGAACAATTTCAAAATGACCATTTTCGAATAACGAATAATTCAATTAATTTTATGAAGAATAATCGAATAAAACAAATAAATATTTGAGTGTTAATTTATCGTTTCATCATTTTATAATTAAAATGAATCATAATTTAACATAATTTAATTCCGTTTATAAAATAAGACATATTTTTGATGATGACATTCTTGAATTTCGGAAGTCTAAATCTTCGTCTAGTGAAAACAATAATTTGAAATTACATTAAACATTTTTAATATGTAATATAGGTATAAGTTTTATAATGTTTCTTAATCACTATTAATAAGTGCTTTTATAGTTCCTCCTACAAATATACATAAATGTAAATGCACTCCAACAAGTTATAATTCGAAAAAGAAATATTTGATATACATACGAGTATAGTTATCAAATAGCGAGCGAGTTGAGAAATTGTGAAGTCCACATATAGTGGTGAAATATATATTTGCGCCATATTGATAAATTAAAAGAAGGAATTGAAACTGATAGTGATTGCAAACATACATACTTATGTTATGAAACAAATGTCAAATCTAGTACGAAACTTTTGAAAACACTATGATATTAGTAAAACATATCAATACATCGAATTGAAATATCTTGAATATACTGAAAACATAATAGATAATAGAAAAGGAATCATGGCGGACCAAACCAATGTTGCCAGCTTAGCCCGCGTTAAAATAAAAAATTAAATAATATGTAAAAATACAGAAAACCAAAAGTGTAAATTTTTTTAATGAAACTAATAAAACAATTGAAACAAAATTTACCAGCAAATATACGAATAGATACACTTCGGAAAATTTACTTTTTGTCTATTGATAATAACCTAAAGATAGGAAAACCAAATATATTTTCTCATATTGAAATTCAAATTGTAAATAGACAATAGTTGACTTTTGGGTAGAGGTAAGAGAGTAAAAATGCTCTGCAAGATAATATATTTGCAGAGTTGCTATATTTAATATTTAACAATGCGGATGTTATCAAGTACAAAAAATCGAATTAAAGTTAAAATGCTCAATGTTTTATTAAATATTCGATGTTCTCTAAAAAGACTACAGCAATATTGCCAAGTTCACCAATGCTAAATTTTTTAATACAACAAACTTTTTTGACATCTTCAAAATTTGCTATTTAAAAAACCTTTTAAAATCTTTATTTAATAAATAACAATATTTATGAAGAAATCAGAAAAACTATACTGTTTTCATATTTTATAACTATCACGTTATCAAATTGGCTTTAAATTTTAAATCAATAAGTTATAGATACTAAAGAATAAGACCCAACCAATAAATATATAAACTTGTATTCATATATTTTATTTCTATACATATCCATATAAAAATATATATTTACCAGGGTTTAATATTTAGTAAAACATTTTTTCCAACTGACTATTGACTGCGCAATAAATATGTACCACTTCCATATTTATATGCAGAAATACTAAAAAGATACAAACTATTAACCAACGAAATATATGCACAAGCTTTATGGTAAAAATATTTCTAGTAGTTATTCTAAAAATATTTTGCCATACAAAATATTTCTAGTAGCAACCAAAGCACAAAATAAAAATGTTTTATTTGCAATATATGTATTACTACTTAAATATACTTTTTATAATTTAAATACTATCGAACCATAAACCATACAGAGAATTTGTAACTTGAAAAACCACAAGCAGACAGCAATATGCGAAATCGAAAAAACCAACTAAACAAATATGGCACATGAAAAATATAAACTGGCAAACATACCAAGTTGAGATATGTAAAAAAAGAAATTGTCCGCAGTTGAAAATGTTAAAAGCGAAAATGTGCTTATATGTGTAAGATTACTTCGCCGTATAAAATATTTTTGTCGCATATGTGAAATATTTACGCTGCATATATGCAATGTGCAGAAAACTGGGGAAAAAGCTAGAAATAAGAAACTTACTGTTTTTTGTTTCTCCTGTTATTCATTACCTCAGTTGATATATTTATTCTTAATTTTCTATAATTTTAAACACTTTTATTCCTCATTGATGCATTTTCATTCTTTCTATACAATTCTTGTTTTTGTTATTATTCATACCGCATTATTACATACATACCCCCCCCCCCACAACTTTTTAATTTCTTAGTTACATCTTTATATAAAAGTTTTAAATTATTCGATAATTCGATTAATTTTAAATATGAGATCGAATTATTTGGATTCCTAATATCCATCCATCAAAATATAGATGGGAATAATAATAATAATAATAGTAATAGTATTAATATAATAAAAATGCAAAAAAAACAAAACGGATGCCGTACAATATTAGTGGTGGATAGTCCAAAATGATGTATGTATTTGAAATGTTAGGTATGCCATTACGTATGAAATATGACATCGTTCAAATGACCTCCGCTGCTTCGCACGTTGGCTCGAAATGTACATTCTGTCAAGAATATGTAGCAATATGGATACTGCAGAATTTAAACGATTCCTGGGTTAAGTTGACTTTGTAAGCATAGATCGATTGCGGCTTATTTGCAAAGACTTGTGACTTTAGAAACACCTTTGAAAAATGTCTAGTATTGTAGAATTGCAACTAGGCTAATCACGCCAACACGGCTAGAGATAACCATACCCTCCAATCGTTCATGCAGGTCACAATTTTGAAGATACATATTTCGATACAATTTACTATGTGCATTTTTCCGATTCAAGCATTAATTAGTTTTAAAATTGCTTGGAATCGGTTGAGTATTTCATCTAGCTCCTATACAAACGCCCTCCCGAAATAGCAGCTTATCGATCATAAGTGTTTGATTTATACACGATTTTATTTATTTTGCCACAAATAATTTGTATATAAAACCAAATCACCTCCAAACATTTTGTGGATATCGGTCAATAGTTGATCATAGTTCCGATATATGGCCCACCTACAATAATTGTCTTAAAAATATTATATACACACACCACTCGGTCTAATTTTATATTTATCGGTTAATTTAATTAATCTTATCTTAACTTAATTTTCCTGAAAACTACTTTAACATACATATCGGGATAAATTTTAAGGCAAATAATTGGTATATTAGAAATCATGCTATTAAATTTTATAATATATCTCGCATTTTTTATCGATGGTAACGAAAGAAACACTTTCTCAGGCGGTCCTAAAATGAGTTCTGTATTGTTGTCAGCCAGGAATGGATATTTTTAGAAAAGACTGGAAAAGTTAGAACCATTGAGGGGAATAAAGAGAATGCACTCTTTTCAATACCGCACACAACAACATTTGAACATGCTTGTTTGTTTATACAGCGTGAAAGGGTGAGCTTACGAGGTTTAACACAAAAAAGCTGTTTGCCAAAAAACCAACATATTGCGTTGCACAAATACTTGTTTGTATGTATTTAAAACAAACTCCTTTACACAAATGTGTAAACTACATACTTCCATATAAACGTATGTATACATATATACAACTCAACACAAGACAAGCTAAACAAAAACGCAAAGCAAGGACCTTTTTCGGTTTTTGTGTTTTATCCAACACATTTTTTGTTAGTTTTAGCTTTTAAAAAATGAATGTCACATATACACAAGTACACTTGAAATATTCATTAGAAAAGCATGTGACATGACAGGCAAAGAGAGCAGAGCTATAAGGGATGACAAAAAAAAATAGAATAGTGTGTTTTTGTATTGAAAGTGCGAATGTACTAATGAATAAAGGAAAGTTACAAGCATTAAGGCATGGTCACACATGACAAATATTTACTAAAAAGTGGTTACGTCTTTTTCATGAAATATTTGTCAAGTGTGGCCGTACCTTAAGAAACTTAGAAGAATTAGAACAACTTAACAAATATGTGTAAAGTTTGTTATATTTGATAACTATTTATGAAGTTTTGTCTTTCAAATTTTAATACACTCACACTTTTTCACTAATACATTCATACTTTTAAAATTTAATACAAGTTTGCTTTCAAATTCTTGCTACAATTGTGTGTTTCAAGTTACAGTCAAGACAACAACTGATTGCAATTATAATAAACAAATTGTTTGGTATTTCTGTATTAATATTCTGGCGTCATAATTTTTTGTGTTGTATTGTTTGTTGTATATGTGTTTAATTGACGAGATTTTGAAAATAAATTGTTTTAAATTTGCGTGCAGCCTATGTCACAGTTTTAAATTTTTGAGAATTTTGACAAGCAGTATGTGTTAAAAATTTGAAAGAAAAACTTAAACGTGTAACTGCAGCGTATGAAAATACTTTTGGTCAAATATTTTATAAATTAAGCGTGAATACAATTTCACTTTTCTTTTAACAATGATTTTTTTTTAAATAAACCACCTTTAGCTAGAAAAAGATTACAGTTTGCATAACTTACATATAAAATATCAAACAACTATTGGTTGTGCTGATTTCATAAAATATTTAAACGATATGAACTTACCTTAAGTATGTTAAAAAAAAAAAAAAACAAATACGAAAAAGTACTCGTATTTCAACAATGTACTTTGGAGTATAAATTTAGACAAACAAAACATTGAACCCCTTCGGTTAAATATTATACTACACATTTTGGGCAAATATTTTATAATTCAAATCATGTTTTGTATATTGTTTGTATTTTCTAGTTTTTACAATTTAACATCATTTTTGTGGCTTAAATTCACAACTCCAAACGTCTACTTAAAAAAGCGTAACCATATTTTTTAGCACACATTTGTTTGACGCTATTTGATCTTACAAAACACTTGTAAGATCAAATAAAAGAAAACTAAATATGTTTGTATGACCTGTCCTAAATAAACTAAATTTTTTGAAATTATTAAAAGAATTTAAATATATTTTACTTAATGTTTAAGTCTTTTTCGTGTAGTATTTGATATTTGTGGCCATATCTAAAGTTTTCTTTTGGTTTAGAAGCTATAAAGTAATATACATAAATCGAGTTTTACTCGTGTCGGAGATGAAAACGCCTTTGTCTGGCAGAACGCCAGCTATTGATAGAATCATTATCATGCAAAACGGATTTCGTACATATCCTGTATGTCAAAGTTATTCCGGTATTAAAATATTGTACATGTACATCATATAAATTTTATGATGACTTTCTTCTAGTATTGAAAGACCGAACATGTCGTAAAGATAAATTAACAAATCACAGGAAATCGAAGCCAGATTTTGAATCAGGAAGCAGCATGTCTTCATTTATAAGGGTTTTTGTCAACTTCATACTTTAAAAAATATGAATTTTAATGTTATTTTAAATATTAATACAAGTAATGGTAAAGTACTTATTTCCCAAAAAATGTTTTTTTATAAACACGTGTATTTACTAATATATAATACTAAAAAAAGTGTCAAGTCCTATTACTTTCTCGTAAAGTTGCATCAGCTATGAACAAAATGAGACATAAATCATGAAAATCGATGAACGCGTTTCGCTTTTATTCACAATTAAGTAAAGGTATGAATTTCAAAAATTTGTTCGAGATATGCACAAAATTCTTTGGAAAAAACATTTTTTTTTTTTTTTTGCATTTAATTATTTATTGAATCTTCATATTTGAAATGACAATAAGTATTCAAATCTTAATACTAAAAAGATAATAATAAGCCCAGCCAGTGCTAGACAAAAATTTTTATGATACTAATGAATTGTACATCAACTGATCCACTCATCTGTTTTGCGCTTGAGTTAAAGCAAGGGTATCCCTCCTTCTCAACCGATTGTGGCCACTAAAGTTAAGGATGTCTCGTGCAAGTGGGTTTGGATGGTGTTCAAGTTTGCTGACATACTTTGACGCATATTTTGTAAATTCGACTTTTACTAATGGCACGCCTAGATCTCTGTGGATTCGAGAATTTTTAACATGGAGCTGCAGTAATTATACGTAGAATTTTATTTTGACCCCTTTGAATTTTTTCAATGTTTGATGCTGAGGCAGTACCCCATAATTGAATTCCATAACACCAGATTGGCTTTAGAATTGCATTGTACAACAAAAGTTTGCAATACAATTTCAATGTAGAGTTTCTGCCGATTAACCAATTAAGTTGCACTGCTTTTAATCTCATTTGTGTAAGTTTCGCTTCAATATGAGACTTCCAAGTTAAACGGCGGTCGAGGTAATGCCGAGGTATTTGACTTCATTATGTTATGAGGAATAATTTGATTATTTATTCTGATGTACGAGCAGGTGTCTTTTCGCAATGTGAAAGTTATATGAATACATTTCTGTTCGTTAACCCTGATTTTCCAAAGCTCTAGCCAATTCTCTAGTTTATAAACATAATTCTGCAAATTCTGTGATGCAACTTGGTGGTCTTGATGGACGCTGATAAAGGCTGTATCGTCTGCAAAAGTTGACGTATGGATTTTAGGGTCTGACGGCATGTCGGAGGCATAAATCAAATATAAAGTAGGACCCAGTATGCTACCCTGTGGCACACCTGATTCAATTGGCTGAGCGGTACTTAAAAAATCACCTTCTTTGATTTTAAATTTGCGACCGTATAAATAACTTTCCATGAGTTTATGGGTGTTAGCAGGCAGAGTTAATTTAGTTTTGTGCATTAAACAGTCATGCCAAACTTTGTCGAACGCTTGGGACACATCAATGAAAAGGGCGGAGCAGTATTTTTTATCTTCAAACGACCCTCTTATCACATTTACCAATCTGTGAGTTTGTTCGATGGTACTGTGTTTAGCTCTGAACCCGAATTGGTGATTTGGGATACATTGACTGTCGTTCAGAATTGGAATCAACTTAGCCAATAACAATTTTTCAAACAGTTTTGAAATTGTCGGCAGTAGACTAATTGGCCTATATGACTCTACTTTAGTGGGGTCCTTCCCTGGCTTAGGAATCATAGTGATCATAGACACCTTCCAATCTGCAGGATAGTATTCTAGGCGTAAAATAGCGTTAAAGATAAAGAGCATAATCTTTCTTGCTACACGAGGTAACTCCACAAGCATTTTATTGCTGATTTTATCCATACCTGGAGCTTTTCTAAGGTTCAGAGTATCAATAGCGTTTCGGACATCACGAAAATTTAGTCTTAGAGGTACAGGAGGTCTTATAACAAGTGGTGGCAAATCAGATTCGTTATTATTTGAGTTGTTTATAGTAAACACATTTCTCAAATGGTTAACAAATAATGTCCTTTTCTCGGAATCATTTCTACCCCAGTCACCAGTCGGATTTCGCAAAGGAGGTTTTCCTCTCACTGGTCTTTTTAAACCTCTTGCCGCCCTCCATAACGAGTAGTCAGATTGTGGGGTACTATCAAGACCTTCCAAGTAAGATCTAAGTGAGGCCGTTCTTTGGGTTTCTAAG
Source organism: Bellardia pandia (assembly GCA_916048285.2). Lineage (NCBI taxonomy): Eukaryota > Metazoa > Arthropoda > Insecta > Diptera > Calliphoridae > Bellardia > Bellardia pandia. The sequence goes on from OU696533.1 coordinate 71,926,286, forward strand.
AAATGTCTTAGTATATCTCTGCATTCCCGTAGCCTAGCTTTCAGTTCAGGAGACCTGTGAATTTGCCACTCTCTTCTCATTCTTCTTTTTTCTGATAGGAGATGTTCGAGTTCAGAGAAATAAGTTCTGTTTGTCCTATTTCTACATTCAACGTGATAAATGGAAGCGTGATGCACAGCTCCGCGAAGGTCCTCGGTAAAGTTGCCAATCGACTCATCAATATCGTCGGTAGTTCTCAACACAACATTTTCCGTGCAATGAGAACTTAAATACTTTTTGTATTTTATCCAACTTACTCGGGTCTTAGTCATGTTCATAAATGGAGAACCACACACTTGAGGGAAATGCATTGAAATGATAGTAGGAGAGTGATCTGAGGACAAGTCCAGTGAAGGATCCACTTGCATCCATTCTACAGGGATATTTTTCATTACCCCAAAGTCAATAACATCGGGAATCTTCCGTCGGTCCGTCGGCCAATAGGTGGGATGCCCGCTTGAGAGTACATCTAATCCCATTTTATCAATGGTGTTGAAGAGTACGCGACCCTTTGGGGTTACCAGACGTGAACCCCAAAATGTGTGTATGGCGTTAAAGTCACCAGCAACTAAAAATCTAGCTCCAAGGGATTTAAAGAAGTTATGGTATTGGTGTTCTTTTATTGAAAATCGAGGCGGAGAATAAATCGATGATAAAACAAATTTTTATTGACAGAATTCAATGCAAATGTTTGTTGCTTGGAGGTAATCCTCACTTATGTTATTCATTAAATAATGCTTTATTCTGTTCTTTATAAGAATTGCCGAACCTCCACAAGCTCTTCCGCGGGGGTCTTTAGTATCGTAGAACTCGTAGCCATTAATTTTGAAGTACCCTGTCGAAGTCAAGTGAGTTTCAGCAATCATCATAACATCAACCTGCTTATCCATCAGGAAGTATTCCAGTTCATTTTTATGTTGGCGGAGGCCGTTCGCGTTCCAGAAACAAATTTTTAAATAAATCATTTCTTTAACATGGCTTGTAAGATAGTTGATTGCAATTTCAGCATTTCCTGCATCATGGATGTCATGGTGGTCGTAAAAGTGTTCATAGTTTGGACAAGTGTCTGCAATGTTGTCTCTAGATTGTTGATATGTGGCTCAGAATATTGGAAAAAACATTGATGACTTTTTTATGATTAGTTACGGTACAGTACGGTACGTGGACGTTCGGCTACCTTTACTCTCTTATTCGTATTACATACGTGTATAAAAATGTGTGTATCCTCTCAAATAAAAATACGATTTAAAAAGCGATTTAAGCAATAAGAATTGTGCTATGTGAACACCGAAGAAATTTCAAGAAAAAATTGTATCAATCTTTTCAATAAGAATTGATTCTTATAAATTGGGACTTACTTTTTTATTAAACATATTTATATTAAATATGAATTATCTTAATCAAATTATTTGAATTTAATGAATTAGTTTTTGTTTTGTTATATTTTTATGTAAAAATATTTATGAAAGTTCAGATTATGTAGGTCATTATTCTCGATCACAGCGAAATATTTTATTAACGATCGCCTCTTTTGTTAGCTGATCTCCAAATAACGCACACGACTAAAAAACATTACCTTGTATAAATATTGATATTTATAAAAAATGTGATACAAATTTGTTCACTACTGAAAATTTTGCTTATTGATCCACAATTACACATTGCTCCTCTATAGGTCCCACATCCGGAAAATACATTAAACGCGAATATATATTCAATTATATTCACCAACAAAAAAAAAAAACCAGAATCCTGATAAACGACCTAGCTTTGAAATGCGCAAAACGAAGAGTCCTAGAATGAATTTGGCCTAAATAGTTGTGGAAAAGTTAACAAAATAGAATAGTTAAAACGTTTTGAAACAAAATATACTCATACCTATATGAACACCTTTGTTCGAACTTATCATAATACATATTTTGTTCTCGTAATAGTTAAGCGCATGAATCTAGATCTAGATAAAATTTATCACTAAAGTTAACTAAAATTAATTTAAAAGCTATTTTCAATTTAGGCTAGAGTGATATAAAAAAAACATCTTGCTAAAATTTTATAAAAATGTTTCCTTTTTTTAAATAAGTAATCAAATAACAATGAAAAACATGAACAAATATTTTTTAAATTTGATTTCACTAGAAACAATTAGAACAAAACTGGCGAAGAACCACATTTCCCATTTTAGTTACGAAAATAGCTACGAAATTTCGATTCTGGTAACATTGGTAAATGGGGATAAACTTATAAAATCATCACCTAAATTGTTGGTTATATTAAAACATCCATTCAAATCGTAAATAAAAATCAACATACAATGAATACTTTAATTAATTTGAATGGAATTTAATTTAATATTTCATAATATTCTCTTAAGACAAAAAGAAAAGCAAACAGAAAAGAAATAGTTTTACAATATATTATAAGCTTTTAGTCAGATAAGAGTACTTGCTCGTATAATGATTTCATACATACATACTCGTATGTACCTACATATGTATATTTATATTCATACATACTTACATATAAATTCATAAGTTTGAATAGGTACGAATGGATGTACATTTATCCATTCATTGTAGAATGTGGTTTCTATAGATGCGAAATGAAATAAATATAATCAAATACGAATGTGTTGGAGAGTAAGCCATACATACATATATTCTGGTTAAATAAATACAAAAAGAAGGAAGGAAATATCAAAACAAAATCATTCACATTTCTCATAAAAACTATAGAATAATTATATATAATTTGAATAGGTAGTTATTCATCCGTCTGCTGAATGGAGACTGACCATCAGTATACAATATGTTATTACGAACAAATTATTTATGGCTTGTTCTTTTGTTTGTTGTGTGATCAATAAGAGAAAATATGTATGTCAGATAATATATCACTGGTATCAAGGTACTAAATATCTTAAACCAATTTAGTAGGTTTCTGTCCAATATATAAATATTATTTTAAACAAATTGTAAAATTTCAATTGGTTTACTGTAGGGTATCTTTAATTCGTTTTATCGTCATTACTCTTAGTTAGTTTTTACCCAACATATTTAATTTTTTAAACTTCTAGTGAATAAATATTTATTTAGTATTAAAAAAAATACAAACAATTTTTATTATGTGAAATTTTTTCAAGTGTTTGTTTATTTAAAAACATTTAAGTTTTCTATTAATATTTTATTTAAGAGCTACATATACATATTTCATTGTATTGTAGTTGCATTCGTTTGAAAATCGAAAATCATTACTAAATATTCAATGTCAGAGTTTTGAACTGTCTAGGCCTTTGAATAAATTAATTGACCACGTGATGGTTTTATATGATACATTTAGAAATGCTAATTGTTTTAAAATTGTTTTTATTGTTATTGTTAAACAATTAATTCTTTAACATTATAATTTCAACAATATTTATATGATTTAGGGCCATTATTACAACTTGCCTTTAATGTTCTTAATAATAAAAGGTAACTTTAATTAAAGTGAGGAATAAAGTGACCTTTAAAATTTTTCGTTATTACAACTTCCTTGTAAAATAAAATAATTTTTTTCTAAAATATGGCAATACCAGTTAAAAACCGATTACTTTTGACAAATTACTGACAAGAAACAGTAAATTTTTTGTGTTTGTGAAAATATTTGTTTGTGAAAAAAATATAAATCAAACGTCTGCTTTCCATTTTTGTTTATCAAATTATTTATTCGCAAAACAAAATTAAAATTAATTTATTTTTCATAAAGTTGTCAATTTTTTAGAACATATGGCAACTTCAAATACATAAATATCACTATAAAATTAAAGGCAAGATGATCTTCCCTTTAGCTTATCGGTCGGTTTAGATTAAAGTAAACTTATAATAACCAAATACTTCTTATCTGTCCGATAACATCATACCTTTAACTATTGCCAAGTTGTAATAATGGGCCTTAATTTGTGTTTCTGCAAATCTCAGTATTAAAAAAATAAAACTGGAGATTTTAGTAGAATTTATGTATATTTAGGATTTTAAAATTACTTATTAACTTATTAACAAACAGCCTTTGTAAAAAATCTAAAATAAGGTAAAAATAGTTAAACACATAATAGTCCAAGTTACAGAAATACAAATTTAATAAATTAGAACAATATAGAAAAGTCTGAACACACAAATGGAAATTTCTGAATACAATTGGTATATTTTTAAAAATGATTTATTTTTCTGATATATTTACAATTACAAATTTCTAAACCACAAATAGAAAATTCTGAAATACAATTAGAAAATTCAGAAATTGAATTAGAAAATTGTGAATTATAATAGGAAATGTCTGAAATATAAATACAAATTTCTGAAATACAATTAGAAAATTCAGAAATTGAATTAGAAAATTGTGAATTATAATAGGAAATGTCTGAAATATAAATACAAATTTCTGAAATACAATTAGAAACTTCAGAAATACTCTAGTAAGGCTAGGAAAACACTTATCAAATCGTTATAATCAAACACAAATTTAAAATAAAATGTCCTCCCGACGTTTAAAACTAACTATAACGCAATATGGCTGAGAACTAAAAAAAACAAATAGTTCTCGCGAACATGCAGTGGGGAGTACAAATAAATATTTTTTCCCAACTACGGATGAAAATCGTTTTAATCAAACACTAATTTAAGATAAAATGTCCGCCCGACGTTTAAAACTAACTATGTATAACGCAATAGGGCCGAGAACTAAAAAACAAATTGTTGTAGCTAACATTTAACATACAGTGGGGAGTACAAATGAGTACATATTAGTACTTTATTTGCATTTGTCAATAAATTAAAATAAAACTAATAAAGACAATTAGAAATTATTTTTGTCATTTATTTTATGTTTGATATTAAACAAATGATAGTATTTTTGGGTTTTAGTTAATCGGTATTTTTCCAACTGTCTCTTCACGATTGACCATCAATTCTCAATCAGATTGAGGTCGCTAGGCCATTCTTTCACGATTCAGTTGAAAAGTCACTTCATTCACATGATAGACGCTCTTATCAACAAAATTGGGAAGATGAGTTTAGACAATACGCAGATAATCTTCCTTCGATTCTTTGGTCCAAGTGGTCCGAGGTGCCACCATGTAAATCAAACTCATACCATGCAATCCCTCCACTGTGCTTCACTGTTTCCTTAACATGGTGTCTTGGAATACTTGGCTTGAAAATGATTAAATTCGGATTCTTAACTTGAGTCTGACAGGATTACACGTTTCCAACTCTCTGGCAAACTTTTACCGTTATCGCTAAGAGTTCATCTTTCTGTCTATGGACTAACAAGTTTACCTATTGCTATAGAAGCTTTTTTGGAGTTAAACACTTGTCTTTTTACATGTGTGTTATAATGAGACCTCTGATCGCATTTTTTTGGACTCTTATGACTACTGATTGACTTTAAGCTGTTTAACTATTTCTTGTGTCTTTGTTGTCCAACTCTTACGACAAGACTTTATGTCATGATAATAAGAAACCAATTCAAGTTTTAGTTTTTTTTTATATAATCATTTGGATGATTTGTTTGTGTTATTAAAAATTCCACCGATCAAATGCCTAGGAAAATGCAAGAAACCAGTTAACTTGTTTTTGGATATCAAATAATATTTTCATTTTCCTAAAGGTGGTTTTAGACGATGTGTATTTTACAGTGTGCTTGTTAAATTGTCCACTGCAAAATGCATGCACGTCGTGTATAACGGTAAACTTTGATATTTTTGTGCAAATATTTTAAAAGACATACAGTAGAAAGACAAAATGACCGCCAGTTAAAAAAGTGTTGCCAACTTAAAGTTCTATATACATCTAAAAAGAAACACCCTATATTTTTCTTGTACATTTTAGAATTTTTTTTAGCAAACTTGTTTAAACATTTTAATATTGAATTTTTTGGTAAACAAAAAAATAGAAATTTTCAACCACATACATAATATGTAATAATAATTATATTATAAGAATGGGCAAACAAAATTAATATCTGAACTTTTCTGGATCTTGAGGTGGGTTTAGACGGTATGTATTTTGCAGTGTACTTGTCAGTTGTACGATATATATGTATGTAATAGTGTATGTCTGTCAAAATTGGAAATTTACAGGTAGTTTATAATTTTTGCTTTCTGTTTTTAGTTTTATGTGACAATCTATTTCGTTATGAGTATTTTCGCGGGAGTTTTGTGTTCTTGCAACTACATATATGTATTTAGTTTGAAAAAATTGATTAAAAAAATGAAATAATTGTAACTTGCAGCATACTGCAATAATAGCTGCCATAATATATAAAAATAAAAAAATTAAGCAAAAGTTAAAGAGAATTTTTGGTGCCAAAAATTGTTGTATTTAAGTTAAATGTAAATTAATATATATGTATAAATACGGTTTTTCAATACATATTTTAATACAAACTTATTATTTAGTTTAATACAATTTTTTTTCAAATATAAATTTGCTGAATCATACTATGTTATTGGCGCCATAAACAATTGACTTGCAAAACAGCTGGTTGCAGGTGCTCTAATTGAAAATTTTACACTGTAAATGCAGGCTGACACTTGCAGATGCATTTTGTTGCTTTTACACGACGTGCATGCATTTTGTAGTGGCCAATTTAACAAGCACATTGTAAAATACACACCGTCTAAAACCACCTTTAGGAAAATTAAAATATTATTTGATATCCAAAAACAAGTTAATTTTTTTTTTGCATTTTCCTAGGCATTTGACCTAGAATACATGGTGATCGGTGGAATTTTTAATAACACAAACAAATCATCCAAATGATTATATAAAAAAAACTAAAACTTGAATTGGTTTCTTATTATCATGACATAAAGTCTTGTCATAAGAGTTTGTGTTAAATGTGACATTTATGTATGTTAAATTACCTAAACAGAATACGTCATTCGAGTTTTATTATTAAATTTTTATTATTTTAAATACGTGATTTCACCTGTAATTAAATTGCATGAATACTACTACTTAGTTCCATTTTTATTTTACAAACATTTTGAAATTCTTTGTAATGTACGCAATGGTTAACGTTAGTCTAAAAATATAGTGTCACTGAAAAATAAAAGCTTCCACTTTTATTTTCTCAAATGGAAAAGTTATATAAATTTATATAATTAATTACACGTCTCTACATTTTGAATATGTTCTTTTGGGTGATCAGTGTCAATGCAAAAATATCCTTTTTTTAGTGCAACATCATTAAACAATAATGTGTTACATTTCAATGGGTAAAGGATAACACAGTCTTTATTTCATTCATACATACATGTATCCAATTAGTAAAATCCCAATATTATATATTATAGGTAACACCGCATGTCACCACGCTTGAAAAGTATTTTAAATAGAAACAATATTAAAATGTAAATCATCTGAAATTAGTTTTCAATTCCACAAAGAACTTTCTGTGGTAAGATAATTTCTGAAGTTTACTTTTCAAATAAATAAATAAACATTTACATACATATGTAATTATGTATGTACTGGCGTCATAAGTCCGTGATTTACTTTTGTTGTTGCATTTTTTTCTTTTTGCTAAATATTGACGTAACTCATAAAATGTTGTGTAATAAAATGATTTATTTTCTGTTTATTTTACGAGTTTTTGTGTACTTGTTGTTGGTCGTTGGTTTGTTTATTTGCAAAAATACACAAAATAAAGTTGTGCTGAAACATTTTGTACTCGCGGGGTGAAAAAATTGTAATGAAAAAATAAATAAAATTAAATGAAATGAAATATAATAAAATGTGGTTGATTAAACATAATATATTTCTGTGCAAAAATGTTTGTATATATTTGTAGATGCATACCTTCATTGAGAGTTATGTACGAGTACTGAAAAAAGATTTTAACCACTCATTGAAACAAACAAAAAAATGCAATGCATATTTCAATAAACGAATGTGTATATTTCTATTTCTGTGGTAATATCACAAAACAACTTATGTCGATTTAAGTTAATCCCAGCAAGCCATATAAGTCCGAAAAGAGTCTTTTCTGACACCTTTTTCGGAGCGTTAACGCTCTTTATGAGCCCAAAAAACAATCACAATTGCTCCGAAAACCTACAGGAAAGAGGGTCATTACATTTGAAAATGATCCGTCAGAAAGAGCTCTTATATAATGTCAGAAAAAAGTCTTTTATGAGGGTTTTTTGGGCTCAGAAAGAGCTTTTACATCGTGTCAAAAAAGAGTCATTGTAATTTTAAATACAACAAATTTAAAGGTCGCATTTATTATTATTTTTAATTGTTTTTACTTAAACAAAAAGGGACTCGCTGCTGCACCAAATTGGAAAGATGTAGAAACAACTATCAAATTTATGGTTGAAAAGAATTGGTTAAAACCTGAAGACAACAATGTAGAATTGTTTGCCAAGTTTGGTTACATATTGAAATTTATTACCCCAGAGAAAATTAGCGAATAGAATAAAAATAATCCTCCTACTAAGCCACATTCTACTAAACCACATCAACGTTGGGTGGAATGTTTCAAACATTTTCAAAGTATGTACCGTACACTCGCTTCGCGCGAATCATTGAATTTATATTTGGTTTGCCAGCAACATCATCTGCAAGTGTAGAGCATATATTTTCGTTGATCGCAAAATTATGGACAAAAGAAAAATCGCAACTCAAGCTATATACTTTGAAACATTTGCCATTTCTCAAATATAATTTAAAGTACGAATGCGTTGAATTTTACAATTTTTTGAAAGAATCCCCAACATTTCTGAAGCAAATTTCATAACAGGATAAATACGATTTTAAACAAAAAGCGACAGAAAATTAAATTCAAATTACTTATAACATTATATTTGTGTAAATTCAACTTGAATAACAAAGTTTTTTTCCCATAAAAAATGGCCCGGTTTTAAGTTTGAATGTTCAGGATTTTAGTACTTTTTTCGAAGAATGTCCCGGTTTCGCTCAAAATTGAGGTGATCACACTATTCATTATACATACATATAAAAAAAACACATGTATTGAAATTGTAAATTAATATTAGAACTTGTTCTGATTTAATTCTTGTACAGCTTGTGTAGTTAACTTCGCGATTATTCGATTCAAAGTAAATCGAACCATAACTGACGATTTTCGAAAATACATATATTGTCTTGGAAGTTGTATAACTTTTGAATTTACTGTTATGAAATTATATGTCAATTTAAATCAATTTAAGTCTATTTAATGGTTTGTAACGGCTGGTATCAACATCACCATTATCAACATTTGAATTAGTAGAAGTTTCTATATACAAATATAGTTGATAACACGCAGTATGGCAGCATTAAGTTTTAACGGCCATAGAAAGGAACTCTCAATTTTCTTCTCTAGATGCCGTCGGAAATTACTAGAAGATGGCGCTATTGTACAAATAGAACAAACAGGGCCACTCAAATTGGAGTTTATTGTGAGTCATCGTTGAGTGAATATCAAAGCGTTCGTAAACTGTAATTTAACCCGGCGCCTGTTGGTGGATTTTAGCTACACGGACATGGGGGGTTGGGTCATAATGACCCACTTATTAAACTCGGGTGTTTTGCTGTATTTATGAAAAAAAAAATTTAGATTAAATCTAACCTTATTAAAGAAATAAAACATAACTTTGTTAAAAAATAACGTATTTATTTTTAATTTTAAACAAAAAACATTTCATATTAAAAAAGTTAACAAAGGAGGCTTCTTCTAGCTTCAATATAATAAACACTTATTGTCATATGAATGGGATGGATATTTACCTTTTTTTAACTTTAAGCACGTGTTACTCGAAGTACAACCGCTATGTGACTGATTTGAAATTTATAACATTCAGAGAGATTCAATATATCCAGCTACTGAGAAGAGCGTAGAGAAGAGAAGTACAGTTTTAAAACTACAACCAATTCAAAAAGTGACGGGTAATTATGACCCAACCCCTCCGGCGCCGGGTTAAGTATGTTTATTTTAATTGTTTTGTATACATTTGAATAAATAAGGACTCGTTATATTTTCTTTAAACTACTTGAAGCTTTTATTTTGCAATTAAAAGGAATACGGTTTCTTTAAAGGAAATAAATAACAGTTTTTTAAGGTAAAAACATAACAATACATACAAAGAATCTATGGTGTTGTAAATTCTAAAAATAGCGCAAACTTATTAACAATATAAAACTTTTGTACAGAAATACTTTTATTACAATCACAATTATTAAATTTATCTAAACTTTTCTGTAAAACTTTAGGCCAGACTGCATGTATAGCGACTGGTTGCAAATAATTTACAGAAACAGAAGCAAAAAACAATAATGTGTATTAATTAAGTAAACAATTGATAAGTTCATACAGACATTCTTTATAACGATAAACGTACATACACATGCATTTATACGTAGCTATTCTTTTTCTGTATTCGTCTGTATTTCTAATTGTTGTTGTTTGTTGAAATAATTGGAACATTTTCTGAGAGCACGTGAATATATGCATAAAGTTATTTAAGATGCCGCGACGTACAGTGGTTTCTAGAAATGTTTTTTTTTTTCAATAATTATTTTGTGAACCATTCAATTAATTTGGTTTTGAGAATGTCAAGGAGGCAAGAGGTTCAGTTCAAAAAACGAATACAACTTATTTCAGATATATTATGCAAACCCTTAAATATACGCTACTTTAAACAATTCCTCAAGCAAGAATATCCAGAATAGAAAATATTGAACAATGCACCAGATATTAGAAAGTAGAGAACCTCATGAATGTCGCAAGAGATGATTTAAAATTTTATCAAATAGTAGAAAACTTGTAATGTGTTCTGATATGTGAATTATATAATCGCAATTGTATGGGCCCATTAAAAACAGGATTATTGTGTCCGTAGTACAATTTAACAAACGATTACTTATATCCTAGTTTCACTGTATGGAATATACTCTCCTTGTATTTATGTGATCTTCCCTCTCCTTGATTGAAATATCATGATATATGGTGTATGAATATGAGGTGAGACCAGAGCTTGTCTTGTTGTTTGTTTTTAGCACAACCAATGGCTATGGTTTAAAACCAAAATCGGAGGAACAAGATTGTAGGTTAAATGGCTTATATTTGTGCTAGTGACAAATTTCGGACAACCAAAGAGGGTGCTGTTGCAAGTCATACAATGGCGGAGGTGAAGACATTGTACCTACACGTTGTTAAGGCCACTCAAATTTAACACATCTGAATACGATATAATAAATTCATTTTAAGCGTTAATTTTTGACATGAATTCAAAAAATATTATTAACGACCAATTTGTTGATTTTCTAACATAAAGAGACTTAGTGCGGACTTTTATTTATTTATGAACAAGGGTCTAAGTCAAAATCATACTCAATTCCATTAACAGCGAGCACTCAAACACAATCGTTTACAGATTTGTAATATTGAGTTATTGCACTTGTATTAATTATTTAAATAAGATACCATGGGGTGGCAAATAATCATTAATTATTGTAATTGTATTTTATACTCGAATACTTGTGTATATATTTAAACAAGTATATATATACATACATATGTACAGAATATTTTAACAATGATTTATAAAATAAACAGAATTTTTAAAAGAAAACGAATTATTAACAAAACGTACTTTTTTGGAACGATATAAAAGCATAAAAAAATAAACAGATTATACCAAGGTGAATTTAAATACTAGGTGACAGCGTAGCGCCAGCTGATTATTCATGGTGAAATTGAAAATGTCAAAAAGTTATATAAAAAAAACTTTTTGACAGTGACGAAGGTTTTTACATATAGAAAAATGCCTGTTGTTCTTGCCTTGTTGTAATTGTTGTAGCAATGCTGTCACCTAGTATTTAATTTCACCATGGATTATACGTCATTAATAAAATGTTACATTACGTATACGCCACATTGCATTGTTGCATAGAAGAGAGACAAAAAATGTACAATAAATTAATAAATGTTGATTCAATGTTCGAATTATTTCAATTGATTTACATATAAACATGGTGTGTTGCTTTATTTATCAATCATATATGTATGTATGTCTCTTTGATTTCTTTCGGTATTTTCTGCTCTTTCTCTGTTCGAGTTTGTGAGATTACTTTTTATTTACTGCGCATTTTGTGTTCGCATACATATACATATGAGCAAAACTATTTACGACGGAAATCAAATGCGAATTTGCCATGAATTCGCTTCAGTTTGCTGATTGTTGGTACCGTTCTGTTCTGTTTCGTTTCATTTTATTCCCATCATGTGCTTACAAATATAGGCAAACAAAAATGTAATAAATATAAATACATATATGAAGTGTATAGGAAAGAGAACACAAACACATTCTTGTGTAACTCAGCTGAAATTTCGATGTTGTTGCTTTTGTTCTTTGTTTAAACATCTCATGGCGTCATAAATGTCCTGGTACTGTAAAAAAGAGGAACTGTTTATTTTATAGTCATGTATCTTAATATATGTATGTACGTATCTTTAGAATGAGTCGTGAAATAAGTACATAGACATTCACTACATACATAAATACATATGTAAATTTTAAGTGTGTAGGTATGTATTTGTGTTTGAGTATGTGCTGTTTTTACAATTACACGGAAGGCATGCTTATATACTTATTTCTATGTGTATTGATGATATGAATATGTATGTACATATCTGTGTTTGTGTGTGTATGTGTGTTGCATATTTTTTAATTGTGTGTACAACTATTTAGAACTACGTCAGCATGGACGAGCCTCCGTCATTATATACAATTGACTCTTTTTGCTGTTGTTGCTGCCACTTCTTTAAATATTCAACTGAATGTCAAAAAATATGGGTGAATGAATTTAGTACATGTATTAATATACATACATATCTGCAATATATTATTAGATATTATATATTTATAAATATATATTTATATTGTATAAGTAATGAATAAATAAATATGTAAGTTTTATGAACGTTTTTATATAGAATTAAAAAATGTTTGATCGTGAAATTAATTTTTGCATTTTTATAATGATTCACATATAATTAATATTTTAGTAATTATTTAAGCTTTAGGTCATTTTTATAAAAAAAAAATTAATTTTATTTCAATATTTCACTACTCTTTGAGTAGCTTTTTCAGGAAAAAAATTTTTATTTAAAAAAAAATTATTTGTCATAGGAAAAAAAGAGGATATGCAAACTTTTAACATAACAAAATATTAAAACAATTTATAACAAGTAGAGAATATTATTAATTATACAATATTTATAAGTTGTGTTATTTTTTATGTATTAAATGTCTGTAAATCTGTGCTACATTTTCTGTATCTGCTTTGTAGTTGATCTTTTTAGTTGTAGGCACATTAATTATCTAAAACATCTCTAACATATAACGACGTTTGTAGTTATTTTCAGTGTTTAATACCGATACATTTTCAAAGTTTGAATAGTGATTTAATTTACTACACTGAGAAGATAACGCATTTTTTTGTAAAGTAATATTGTCTCTATATCTTTGGTCTGATTTATGTCCAGCAATTCTGGTTTTTAGTTTGTTTTTCGTGGTACCTATATATACATTATTACAATTTTCCTTATCATTTCCGTCACAAGGTATTTTATATACCACATTTGACATGTTCCATTTTTCTATTTTTTTCTTTTCAAAGCCATTCTATGTTTATCAGTATCAAATATTTAAGATCATTTCAATCGTTCTAATATCTCCGGAATATAAGTTATTGATTTGTAAAATTTCGGTTCTATTGTGTTTCTTGTATTGTTTTCATTTTTGTTTTTATATTGTGTTATTAATTTATAAATTAGCTGAACTGGGAAATTATTGTCTTCTAATATATTCCTTATCTTTTCCTTGTTCTTTTATGAAATTCCTTGTTACTTATAGTTAATAGTCTTTCAACTAAATACTTAGCAGTATTAATAATAATAATATGTTTAGTATGTTTAGAATAATAATTAATTATTCTTCCTGAAGCTGTTGGTTTCTGATACCAATCTATTACTAAATTCTTTCCTCTTCTTATCAGTAATGTATCTAAATATGAAAGTTTTGAATCATATTCTTTTTCTATTGTAAATTTAATATAAAGATTAAAATCATTAAATGTCTTGAACATGTTATCAGTAGCATGTTTTGAAATAATACAAAGAAATCATCTACATAGTTGGTCACTACTCTTGGTTTTATACTTAAGTTTTCTATACATGTATCTAATAACTTCTCCATTACAATAACCTCAATAATTGGGAAAGCAGGAGATCCCATTGGAAGTCCTTTTTGTTGTATCTATTGTCCTCTATGCAAAATTTCAGAATATGCAAAAATAAGCATTTCTTAATTTTTGTGTATTGTTCTATAATATTCAATTTTTCTTCTATTATATTTATTGCTAAGTCAACAGGAATACTTGGAAATAGAGATACTACATCAAATGAAATCATCTTTTCATCATCTTTAGTCTATCTTTGAATTGTTGAGTGAGTCTTTGACATTATATTCTGAATTTTTAGTAATATTCTTTAAAATGTTCGTTATGTATTTACATATATAGTTCGTATGATGGAGAATTAACAAAAGAACAAATTGGTCTTAATGGAAATTCTTGTTTGTGAATTTTTGGTAGTCCATATAATCTTAGTGCATTGTCGACATTTGCTTTAAGTTTTATTTTTTCAATATTAAGTTTATACAGCTTCTCTGCTAAATCATTATTAGTCTTCAGAAGTTTATTTGTTGGATTTGTTTTAATCAATTTATATTTCGTAATATCTCCTACAATAGTATTAATTCGTATGTCATAATTCTGTTTGTTCATAGCTACAGTAGCATAACCTTTATCTGCTCTTAAAATAAGTATATTTCTGTTTAATTTCAACAATTTTTCAGCTTTATTTTCTATTATCTATTATAAATTCGACAGGTCAATTCCAAAACATGCTAAGTCGAAAAAGTGAGTTTTGCAGGAAAAGCTCCTAAAGTTTACAGGCGATACCTAAAAAACCATATGAGGTCGAACTTTGTTGTTTATAACTATTGATTGGACTAGCCAATCACAACCAAAATTTGATAGAATTTAAGTTGAAAAAATCTAAATTCAAAAACGCAAAAAAATTAAAAACATGCTAAGTCGACATAGCATGGTTTGGAGTTGAACTGTCGAATTTATCTCTATTTGCCAGACTCAGTTTTATTTAGATGGCTATCCGTAACAGTTGTTAATTTAGTTCTGGCTATTTCTTGTTCTTCTTTTTTGTTCAGTGTCTGTATAAAATCTTCTGCGTCCGTTATCATTCTTAAAATTGGAAGCTCTTCTTTCTTAACTGGTATTGCGTGTTTTTGTTCTACTAAAAGAATCACTGTATTTCCGTCGAAATAAATAAGTCAGTCTTATTAACAAACCATTTTCCATTAAATTTAATTCTTTGTTCCTCCTTTTGTAAGTCCTGTAAAGAGTTAAAATTCTTTATCTTCTCATTGAAAGATTTTTCCAATTTTTCTTCATATTGTAAAAAGAAATGAACTTCATATGTAAAATGTTCATATAAATTTATTTTTATCACTAATAACTCACTTTGAAAATATTTCAGTAATTCGTGTTTTTCTTTTATTGTTAATTTTAGAATTTTGTTGTGTAATTCTTGTGTATAATTCTTCACAGTCTGTTGAATTCTAGGTATCTTCTTATTGTCAAAAATCATTGATACATTCTTTGTAGAATTGCTTATAAATTTTGAAATGATTCCTGCATTTCTGCAACGAAAAGGAAAAGTTACTGATGATCTTAATTGTATAATTTTATTACTTATTGTTTTAAATTTGTTAACAAGTAAAATCTATATATATAAAAATTAATGTATGTATGTAACGTATGGACACTAAAACGGCTGAGCCGATTTTGAGGAATTTTTCACAGCATGGAATTATTCTGGAAGGAATAATAGGCTATATGAAGTTTTGATTGTACAAACGGGCACCGCCTATATAACCCAAAAATTTAAATCGCCATATTTTGGGCATTTTTTGACCTACGTCAATGATATGTGGTACATATAGTATTGGCATAATTAGGAATACGTACCAGGAGTAAAGTGTGTGGGACCACGCCCCTTTTTAGGAAAATTAAAAATCGTAATATAGTCTTAACTAATGGACCGATCGTCATTAAATTTTCACAATAGGATATTCTTACGAAATAATAAATTCTGGAAGGGGCATGGCCTCGCCCACTGAAATGCATCGCTCATATTGTTGGAATCATCATAACTAACTATTAATAAAATATACACGATTTATCCCATTTATCCCTTTTATTTATTTACTAACATTTTATTGCAACTCTGTATAATTAATTATTGTTTTGTTCTCCCTTTAGTTTGATTCTTATTGTTTTTTTTTGTAAGTCTGCTTGACAAGTTTTGTGTTATGTGAAGTGCTTAGAAGTGTTAATGGAAGGGGTGTTTTATTTATGAAATTTACAGTCCACAATCGGTTTGGTATAAACACATATGACGCGCTTCAGTATCTTATTATTTTTTCATAAAAAGAAGATAAATATCACTTTGAAATGCGTCAAATCAATCAAGCAATCCGTGAGGCCATTAATTATCCTGTTGAGTTCTTAAATTCACTCGATGTGCCAGGCTTTCCACTACATGTGCTACAACTTAAAATTGGAGTGCCAATTGTTTTACAGCGTAATATTGATCACCACGGCTCTGCAATGGCACTCGACTTGCAGTAAAAAAACTGAGATATAATTTAGTAGAAGCGACCATTATAACAGGAAAATATAAAGAAATATAAAATTAAAGAGCACGAAAAAGAAGAAAGAATATAGAAGAAAGAAGAAAATATGAATTTCAATAAATTTAAGAAGAATATAGAAATTAGGAGACCTGTTTTAAAACAATAAGTGATAAAATTAAAAAATTAAGATTATAATTTTCTGTTGTAATAGAATTCAATGATGCCTTAAATTTATAATTCATTGTTTAAATTACATTTTCCGAGCAAATTAACTTTTTCCATACAATTTAGATTCATAGAAAGCTTATCATTATAGATTTATCATAATATTATCAGCAGATTGATAGTAGAAATTAACAAAGGTAATCGTTTTTATAGTTTTTTTCCAACAATTCTTAATATATAGAGAAATAATAATGTTTTTGATGATTAGCATTTTTAAATTGCAGAGATCTTAAACTATAGGTATTGTCTAGAGAAAGTACAATATGAAATTATATTGACAGTTAAAGGGAGTTTTTCATTCTCTAAACATAATAATTTAGAAAATTCCTTCAAAAAATATATAGATTATAATATAATTACTTGAAATTTACATACCAAACGTAGACTTAATTTTTGGCCTTAGAATTCAGTGGTTCTATATTTTTGTAGGTTAGGGTAAAGTATAATAATAATAGACACAACAGATGGTAGGTAGTACATGTTCCAATCATATGACACTGTACTAACAGGCTCATTATCACACATATATTTATTTTTACCGGAAAATTATATAAAACTGAATCAAATAAGGGCCGATATTCACAAAATTTATTAATATAATTGTTGCATACATATAACTTATCTGAGTAAAATTTTGGTTCGATTCGATATCGATATAAGATATTTAAGTAGGTTTGATATTCATAAATTTCATTAAATGTATACATATATTGTATATATATGGAGGTTCTTTGTTTATTTGCATTAAAGTGATTTTCGGAAGTGGGCATGAGCATCGATTTATATTAAGTCATATCTCCCATATAAGGGCCAATTACCAAAATCATTTTAACGAAAATAAATCTCTTATTAGTTTTATTATCCACATAAAGTTTATCAAAAATAAGTTTCCTTGTAACCAAAATAATATTAATATATCAGATACATATACAGGCATGATTCAGCAAAATAGGATTATAAATGGGTCAGATACGATAGCCTCGATCTTTTACTCAAAATTAATACTCGCATATTTTTTGTTGGATGTAGTACATATATTTTTATATACAATATATTTTCCGAAGAAACATAAAACAAATCTAAACTCAAAAATTAGTATGGAAAATATTTATTGCTATAATATTGTTATAAATACCCTTAAATATGTAAAAGAAAACGAAAGTTTAAATAATTTATATTTAATGAAAGCTAAATCAATTAGATTTAATAAAATAATTTGCATTCAATGTTGAATAGTCCTGGTTGTAAACTTTTATTCATTATCTGTTACAAACTTGTAACAATCTGTAACAATCTGTACCCAAATAATTCGTGCCAAAATATTATAAACCCTGTGTGGGAGCACAATCATAGTATAGAACTACAGTTAAGTATTTAAATATGTATGTCAGCATGTTTATAGAATGGAATGGTTATTGTTGTGAAATGGATCATGTGATTTAAGTCATGGCATTTATTTTTAGCCAACTACGATTAGTTATATGTTTGTGCATCTGTATATATAACGGTGTTTGTGTTAGTGAGCGTGTATTTCGAAGGTTAAAAATCAATAGTTTAAAAGTAAATTTAACCTTGAAGTTAAATAAAAATAAGTAAAAAAAAGCTATAAAATAAAAACCTACTAGGTACAAAAGAACAGGCATATATGTAACATTGGCTTATTGTAAAAATGGCGTATCTCAATGTTGTATTTGTTGTTATTATATTAAAAAAGGCTAGATTTTCAAAAAGCTTAAGATCTGTACTTATGTGTAAATAACACGGAAAACTTAACTTAATGAAGTTTCTTTAAATTTAACTAATAAATACATAACATTTCACTGTTTTTTATTTTTTTTAATAAAAAACACAAAAAATCAAAATTTTAATTTTCGTGTTCAAAGTTTAAAAGTGTCTCGGTTTTAATAAAACTTTCAGAATAATAATATTTCAAGTAAAAATATCTTGAATTTGTTTTATTAAAACTGAGTAACAATATACAATAATGGCATATTGAAAAAATTATTGACAAAAATTGCAATATTTTCTGCATTTTCTTTTACATGTGATGCAAAATGGTCAAATATTGGTTGGTTATCACACAACAGGGTTTGTGATAGAATCTCGTAAATTGTGAAATTTATTTATTTAAATTTTTTCTATTTACCTAAATACCTACATATATTTATACGTATGTATATTACATTGCTCATGAGAGATAGATAGTTATATAATAGTAACTTTTATTTTGCAACAACAATAACATTTTTGTCGATGCCACATAGTCTATTTCTCTATTACAAAAAAAAAAAAAAGTTAATAAGTATGTAAGTCAGATAAGTCAAGTCTAATTTTTAGGCTCTTTCAAAATGTCAATATGTGACCCGGCCTATGGCTTATGACTCAAAAAAAAATTTTCCACTTTTTCTGGTTTCGATAGTTTTTGAGACGCTATTTCACGTGGTGAAAACTAGAAAGTCCTAACTTGCTTAGAAGTGTACTAAAAATGTAGAGAAAGAAGAGCACAAATGAAAGAAAAATAAAATTTTATTGAAAATCCAGCTGTGTCTCGCAATTTCTTTTTTGAGTCATAAGCCACCTTTTCATAGGCCGGGGCACATATAATAAATTTATTGGAACATTCAATTTCTATTTTCAAAATCTATTATATACATACATGTATATATATACATATATAGATACATATGTATGTACAATGTACATATATGTATGTATAACTGTATAAAGTATAAATGTAAATTGCCTTTTAAAAATATTAATTTAAAATCTGCAGTTTCTTTTGCTTTATCTACCCAGCGGGAAAAAGATGCTGTACGGAGGCCTTCCAAAAGGCCTTATTTTTTAGTCACAAGGACTTCCAGTCGCATTTCGAAATCGTTTCAATTATACACGCTGTGTCATTGGCAATCAAGGTCTTGCCTACTTGCTGCAGAGTAGATGCCTGATGGAAGGCTTGCTCGAGAAGGACAATTGAAGTCGAAATTAAAGGTCTGCTAACTTAATAATTTCACTGAGGGTTTTAAATAAAAGAAGGGTTTGGACAAACTTTCAATTTATAGACGCTCTCTTTATTAATTTTTATTACTCGTATAACAAAGTGAGCAAATTAATGTTTGTTTTTGTAGTGACAATATACTGGAATAATTGCAAAAAAATTCGTGATTGCTATTTAAATCATGATTTGGTAACATTCTTTTGAAATGCAATTTAGAATGTGTAAAAAGGTCTTTTATAAGGCCTACAAATGGAAGCACTTGCAATTTTTCCCGCTTGATAAGTAGATATAATGCTAGGAATACAACTGGAACGAACGACGAACTTTTGGTCGCGAATATTCGTCTCTAAAAATAAAACACATCTGTGTATGGATATGAAAATACACACAAATAACAGCGTCGGTTGAATTCGTCATATGCGGCGAATTCTGAATTAGAGTCTATTTTTTACGCCGGCGAATGACGAACAAACAATACGCGGTGACCATGTTTTGTTTTAGTTCTTAATGTTTTAGTAAATGATGTTTATTTCTACTTTAATTATTGTTTTATTTTTTACTTTATATAATTTAAAATAAATATAAAAAATAGTTAACTATAAAAATACGTTTTACGTGTGTTTTTGTTAATGTTTATTTTTTAAATATGGTCACACTGCTATCAGCTGTTACACGAAAAGAAATATGTAAATTATTAAAAATTATTTATTATTTTTCGTCTTTATTGTGCTTCATACGCAGAATTTAACAGCGAATTGTCACCAACTAGGTCGTCGTGTTGTGCGAAATTCGTCGATCGTCCTAGTTGTGTTCCTAGCATAAATGTACGTATAAAGCAAATTTTATATTCTCTTACAATAATGTTTAAATATAGTAATTTTTAAAATCTTTTTTTGCTGATTTAGATTCTTGTGCCATAGACCTTGTGCCACATTAATAAGAACATGTTGAAAATCACAACGCCTTTACTTGTTTAGTTTTAATTTTTAAATTAATGACTAAAGTCGTCTGCAAATATACGTAACTACAGGATTATTTGAGCATTATTATATTTGATATACATATAATATTTACGTATGAAAATATACACAAGCAATACATGTAGATATTAAATATAAACACAATGAGAACGATAGAAAATTCACTAAGCAAAGGTTCGAAAGAATTAATTATTAATTAATTTTATCTCCTAGCCATAAATAATTTATTACAAATTAATTCATAGGTTCAATTCGATAATACCTTAAACGTATTGAATTCAATCCTTTGTAAATTCATTCTTCAAATAATTCTTTGAAAGAAAACCAGATGTTCTTCTATAGAGAATGCTTCTCAAAACTTGTTCAAAACGGGATAAATATGGGCTAAAATTACTAACGACAGCATCAAGATTTTAGTAAAGTCAGATCCTACATAGAAGTAGTTCCAATCGTATACAAACTAGTTCCGAACGCACTTTCATACTGGTATTGGTCTCGTAACGCTTCTAACACAGAGGAGTTTTTAGTAAAGGATTTTTCAATAAGAACTTTGTTTTTTTTTAAAACAAAATAAAACAAAGAATTTATATGAAAATCATTAAAATTAGTATTGTATTGGAAAGGGTAAAGCTAGACTTACATGATTGAAATTTTCTTCAAAATTGCTCTTCAAAATGCTTCAAACTCGTGTAAACAGCAAAATTTCTTCAAAATTTATTTATATAATAGTTATTAATAGTTACTAAATAAATAAATATATTTTTTACATATAATTTACGCTAATTATAGGAAATTTCGGAAATCCCTTTTTTATTAGGTAAAAAAATGTTATCACGTAGGCATGTGCACTATAGTAGTTTCAAGATTCTCATTGTTAGTATTTAAGTTTATTAATTAATAAAGAAGATTCAGTGTCTTACAAACATTTAATCGGTTAAGAGGAAATTCTAGAGTTTACTTTTAATCAAAGTGTATTCCCCTAAATTTGTGATATGAACATATTTTGCAAACATTAAATTTAACAAAAAAAAAAATTAAAATTTTGAATCGTGCTAAATGGAATAAAATCGTGTAAAAATAATGTAAGATTTGTTTATTTTCAAATCGTGTTAAATCAAAACCCTGAAAAAAAGACTGTGTAAAAAAGAAGTAGGTGTATTTCCATTTTAATTTAATTAATAATGTTCTGAAAACTTTAAAAATTAAATACATACATACATATGTATAAATTAACATAACTTAGAAATAAGGAGTTATTTTTTTCTATTTGATATCTTCTTCCATAGAATGATTTCAAACAAACTGTGAATGTTGCTAACGCAATAATTCTGTTTCATTACATTATTATATTTTAACAATAGACTGCACGAAGAGTAAAATGACAAGTCCTTGTAAAATTCTATTGCACATGAATGCAAGTAACAAGAAAATCAAAAAGTAAAGACAGCAATAATAACACCAGCAGAAAGAATACTTACTTTACTGACTTAATATAAAAAAAGAAGAATATTGATCAAACGAAAACAAAACAACGACAGCAGCAACGATATTTCAATATAATAATTTTCATACACCCAAACGCAAAAAGTTATAATATTCGTAAGTAAGAATAAGAAAAAACAAACAGAGACGTGGATGTGATGAGGATAAAAAAGCCCTTGGGATAAACGAAACTGGTTGCATGTTGGCAGCTTAATAAAGATTTATTTTCTGTATTAATGTTTCACAGTAATCAAATTATTTAAAATTCTTGTCAAGATTAATTTCATGTTACTAAGGCTTTGTGAATTGGGGTATATTTTAAACATTTTAATTCAACTGCAAGGTCAAGTGTAATATAAAAATATAATTTTGTTGTTGTATACGAAATTTAAAAAAATTAAACACGTTAAACCAGGGACCGTAACTGTTATGACTTTTATCGAAAAAGTCAAGAAAAAAAAGTTATTTTTTAACTTTTATTTTTGAAGGCAAAAATTAAAAGTTATTTTTGACTTTTATTATTTTACTCGAAAAATAAAAGTTATTTTTTAACTTTTAATTATTAAGGCAAAAATAAACGTCTTGAATTAAATTTTGCATAGTAATACGCAAACAATTCACTAGCATGACTTTTGTACATATACATACTTGTGTAATCCTATACGTATATATCGTAAATCAAATATTTATGGCCGATAAAGTTCTATTTTTTGCGGGCAATTGTATGGGCCTAGAAATAATGGACCGATTGTATTCAGTTTTAATATAAATCGACTTTGGGCCAAAATAATCGAATGTGCCAAATTTTATCGTAATATCTTCAAATTTGCGATCTGTATTCTGCTCACACGGTTTACATGGACATCAGCATTGAAAGCAAAAAAAAAAATACAGTGCATAAAATAAGCTGTGAGCCACTGTTCAAATTTAAAAAAATATTTTTTTCTTAATTTAAGTTGTTTCTATTTTCAATTCTTTATGAGATTATTTGAAAAAAATTGTCTAAATTTTGGAAAAATTTAATCATGTAACAAATAATAATATTTGGAAAGTGGTTACAGCAATTTTTTTACGAATACTGTTTTTGTCTATTAAGGCCAGGGCAGAAGATTCTGTACATCCGATTATAACACTGACTTGTTTTATAATTGTGGAGTCATTGAAAGTGTTGCATTAACCATTTTAATTTCAATCGTATATTCGCGTACTTTTGCAACACTTTGTATTATAATTATAAAGTGAATTTATTACACGTAAAATTAACCAAAAATTTTATAATAATTTTTATATATTTTTTTTTAATTACAGAAGAAATTGTTGAAAATTCACTAAATACTCATTAATTACGTACGAGTGTGTTCAATAAAATAGACTGCTTTTTGGGTTGAAAAGAAACAAACAAGAAATACACTTTTATCTGGATTGGCGTTTATTTTTAATTGTTGATGGCTGCTACTAAAATTATTGATGCGCCTCGCAATGGCCATGAAATGGCGCCGTTGAATACTCGAGCCCGCGGAGATGGCACACATGGTGTAACAATTGTTTTGACAGCGCCTCAAAGAAATTCCGTTAGTTCAGTAGAGATACCGGGCGAACCGGAACGTGCAGCATGGTCTGGCAAAATGCAATTTTTTCTCAGTATTATCGGTTACTCAGTAGGTTTGGGTAATATATGGCGTTTTCCATACTTATGTCAACAGAATGGTGGAGGTAAGTGCAAACAATCTATTTTAATGGTATTTTAGCGTTAAAAGAATTTAAAAGTCGCCTATGACATCTGATACTTCATTAAGTACGTATACATACATATTGCCTACATGTATAAAAGTGCTGCCTATGAGGTAGTAAGTAAATTGAATAGAGTATTAGCTCACACTTATAATTTTTTGCCACACCCTTCGGCCAAAATCGAAGCTTTCTCAAAAAAATTTAATTTTCGTTTGTATAGTTTTATGACTTTTGTGTACTTTCAACACTATACCTCACACATATGATTCCATATGGAATTTGATTTTAATAATATATTTATAATATTAAACAATCCAACTAAACCATTAACGAATCTTGTAATTTGAATTTATTTTTCGTACATTGACTTGTTATGTTTGTATAGTTATTGTATTATACATATGTATATTTATTTGTTTATACGTGTATATACCTTGAACTTGATCCTACTTGGTCAATGGAATGCGAACAGTGAGTGACAAATCTATATACAGAAATACAAATCATTTCATTTGACACTGACTCTGCAATTAATGACGTTAAATGCAAATCCATGTAAAATACTCGTGCAATTTGGCATCATTTTATTTGTTTTTATTTACATTAATTAAGTGACAAAACCTTTTTGTTTAGATTTTTTATTACACATTTTGTATGTGTTTCAATTTCAGATAGTTTTTTGTTTGCTAATACAACTATACTATGTTATTTTTTTGCAATTAATTGTTTATTTAGGTTTATTTTTCTATTGTTTGAATTGGAAACGCATCGAATGGCGTCGATACAAATAGAAAATGAATGTGCAAAGCAATGCAAAATTTATGTAGTGTATTTGTATGTTTTGCAATATTGTGAGAGTTCAAGAAGTTAGAGCTCATAAAAATAACTCAAAATACTCGTATGTATATATGTACATTAGAGCGCCAAAATCTAAATTAATCCTTAAACGTACTTCAGGCCAAAATTATCCTAAAATTAGCAGTATTTTTCATGGTTTTCAAAGTTTGGGGTCATTTTGGCTCAAGCACGTTTTAAGAATTACTTTAATTTTTTTTATTGTAAATTTTGAACCTTAAGATATATTTTTCTCAAGTTTCATAAAAGTTTACTCAAAAATTTATAGCATTTTGCTATCCCAAGTATAGAAAAATTCTACTTTTGACCATTCTGAGCCAAACTTTCGAAAAAGTATTTAAGAGTATCTGGACTATATTATTTTTTATGGGTTTTATTTTAAATTTCATAATACTTAAGAAATTAAGCTAATTCACGAAAATATGGCCAAAGCATTCGTTTTTCCCGAAAGCCGCCGAAAAACGCGGATACAGAAAAACTATTGGAGGTACATATTGCCATAATTTTTGTAATATTTTTATTCCATTATATATCCTTAATATATCTATATATATAAAATTGAATGTTTGTATGTATGTATGTATGTATGTATGTAACGTATAGACTCCAAAACAGCTGAGCCGATTTTGATGAAATTTTCACAGCATGTTACTGTGACTCTGGAAGGAATAATAGGGTACTTTTTTTTTACCACGCCCACTTTTACGCCCACTTTTTTAAAATATTGTAATTGGAGACCAAACCTCTGGACCGATATTTTTGAAATTTTCACAGCATTTAACTGGGACTATGGTATGATTATTAGGGTACTTTTTTTTGACCACGCCCATTTCTACGCCCACTTTTTAAAAATTATGTAATTGCTCCCATATAGTTTTTAACAGATTTACTTCAAATTGTATACACATTATATACTCCAGGCGAGGTAAAAATAAAGATTTCTTAAGCCACGCCCCTTTCACGCCCCTTTTCACGCCAAATTTTTGAAAGTTTTATACTTTTTGTTCTCTATACAAATTTGTTCATTCCAACGTATTTTTTTTATTTGGTAGTATATTGCTCTTAATACTGTTAACGTCGCCATATAATTATGAACCACGCCTACTTCATCGCCCCCTTTTTTAATTCAGATACTTACTTACACCACTAACAATGTTTGCTATACAAAATACTTTTTTTGTAATATGTATTTACCTAAAGTTTTATATACTTTTTAACTACATACATTTTTTTATTACCAAATCCCCATTTTTCGCCCCATTTCACCTTAAATTATATTGCTTTTAATCTATATATATATAAATGAATGTGTGTCTGTATGTTTGTGGTTAATAGGAGGCCAAACCCTTGGACAAATCTGCCTGAAATTTTTACAGCATGTTACTGTGACTCTGGAAAGAATAATAGGCTATATGAAGTTTTGATTGTACAAACAGGGGTGGCACCGCCCATATAACCCAAAAATTTAAATCGCCGTATTTTGGGCATTTTTTGACATACGTCAATGATATGTGGTACATATGGTATTAGCATAATTAGGAATACGTACCAGGAGAAAAGTGGGTGGGACCACGCCCCTTTTTAGGAAAATTAAAAATCGTAATATAGTCTTAACTACTACACCGATCGTCATTAAATTTTCACAATAAGATATTCTTACGAAATAATAAATTCTTGACTATGTAAGTGGACAAAGGGGCATGGTCTCGCCTAAAGCATTGCAATAAATACATTAAAATTAAATAAATAAATGTTTGTAAATATATAAATACGTTTTATTTTATGACGAGGGTGGTGGGGGGTAGCAAAGCACACCGGGTTTAGCTAGTATATATATAAAATTCAATGTATGTATGTATGTATGTATGTATGTAACATATGGACTCCAAAACGGCTGAGCCGATTTTGATGAAATTTTCACAGCATGTTACTGTGACTCTGGAAGGAATAATAGGCTATATGAAGTTTTGATTGTACACACGGGGGTGGCACCGCCCATATAACCCAAATATTTAAATCGCCATATTTTGGGCATTTTTTGACCTACGTCAATGATATGTCGTACATATGGAATTGGCATAATTAGGAATACATACCAGGAGAAAAGTGGGTGGGACCACGCCCCTTTTTAGGAAAATTAAAAATCGTAATATAGTCTTAACTACTGGGCCGATCGTCATTAAATTTTCACAATAAGATATTCTTACGAAATAATAAATTCTTGACTATGTAAGTGGACAAAGGGGCATGGTCTCGCCTAAAGCATTGCAATAAATACATTAAAATTAAATAAATAAATGTTTGTAAATATATAAATACGTTTTATTTTATGACGAGGGTGGTGGGGGGTAGCAAAGCACACCGGGTTTAGCTAGTATATATATAAAATTCAATGTATGTATGTATGTATGTATGTATGTAACGTATGGACTCCAAAACGGCTGAGCCGATTTTGATGAAATTTTCACAGCATGTTACTGTGACTCTGGAAGGAATAATAGGCTATATGAAGTTTTGATTGTACACACGGGGGTGGCACCGCCCATATAACCCAAATATTTAAATCGCCATATTTTGGGCATTTTTTGACCTACGTCAATGATATGTCGTACATATGGAATTGGCATAATTAGGAATACATACCAGGAGAAAAGTGGGTGGGACCACGCCCCTTTTTAGGAAAATTAAAAATCGTAATATAGTCTTAACTACTGGGCCGATCGTCATTAAATTTTCACAATAAGATATTCTTACGAAATAATAAATTCTTGACTATGTAAGTGGACAAAGGGGCATGGTCTCGCCTAAAGCATTGCAATAAATACATTAAAATTAAATAAATAAATGTTTGTAAATATATAAATACGTTTTATTTTATTTTATGACGAGGGGGGGGGGTAGCAAAGCACACCGGGTTTAGCTAGTCCTTAATAAATACCAAAAACATTTTTTAAAATTTCTAAATTTTGTTTAACAAAATTTAAAATTAACAAAATATATTTTCCCCAAACTTCAGAGCCGATGCGGCGACAGTCAAGGTTATCCTATCATCCTAATATTTTTCAGAATGTGTTTTTATAAACAATAGAAGTGTGTGGTCGGTCGAAATTCGCAAAGTTTATTACTTTTAGAGCACTTTAATGTACATATTAGAACTTAAAATAAATTAAGGTTTTTTATATTTATTTTTATAGCCTTCGCCATGAGTTGTATGGTTGTACACATACATACATACATAAATGTATTTTATTAAGTTTGTTATTTATACAATATTTATTTTTTTTTAAAGATAAGTAACACTCAGGCAATTAATATGCCTATATATAATTGCGTTACTTTCTTTCGAAAGGGGATCGATTGAAGAAGTAAAAGTGGTGATATTGAAATGGATTTGTATTTCCAAAAAAAAAAAAAATTGTTTGTCCATAGATTTACGTGTGTATACTTTCATACAGTGTCGATTACAACATTTGTAAAAATCATAATCAAGCCAACTAATCTCATTACAACACTCAATTTAGCAAAAATAAAAATCGATTATTCTTTCTGGTTTTGTGTTTTGCTGTTAACAGTCGATATGTTAATGTATATAAGCAACTCTAACAGCAAAGAAATCTTAAACGCAAAACATAAACTTTTTTGCGATTGTGTGCATTTTCCTTTATTTATGCTAATATTTCGATAATCGCATCAAGTGTATGTATTCGAAGCTATAATGTCTTTTTACATACTTATGTATATGTAGGTATGTATATATGTATTTATAGAATAATAATGTGAAATTATTTTTGAAATAATTTATCTCAAAATGATAGTTTTTTAGTTATGACGGTTTGCAGTGAGCTGGCGATATGTACTAGAATTTCAATAATACTTGTATATGCAATTGTCTACAATTTAAATACCTGCCAATGAAATAAAATTAAACATTATAAAAACTTATTTGGATGCATTGCTTTTTGTTCAGTTCAATTAAATTGACAAGATACAAACATACATATGTATGTACATGTATGTATGTACATCACTCGCCTTTAAAATAACGTCACTCCCATTTGGTTTATTGTTGAGGGTACAAAGCTTTTTCCATTGTTAAATGTGAAAAATCATCTGTTTTACTCATGTTTATTATTGTTTAAACCCCCTCAGTCTTTTATGGTTAATTTTGTACTTGATCTAGTTTAAGTTTTAGTTTTATTTGAATTGCAAAATTAAAAAAAGAAACTAATTCAAACAAGCACTCAAACATTCAGTCGGGTCAGTAAAAGTATACATTAAAGTAGTTGTAACTGATTTTAATCGTAGTGTACAATTCCTAAAAGCCCAGTTGGTAAATTAAATAATATAAGCCTAGAAACTATTGCAAGCAGGGCAATTTGAATAATAAAATCAAAACAAAATATTTTAACTTAAATTTAGAGGAATAGTAAATAATAATAGATCAAACCAAAATGCTTATGTACCTTTTTTGTCTCAGTATATATTTATGAAATTTGTTCCCTTTTCACATTTTTCCTATTAAAATTTAATGTTAAAAAAATAAAAGGGAACAAATTTCATGTGGAATTTTTATTCACAATAGGGGTGAATATGTATATATATATATTGTACATGTGCTTGTAAGTTTGGTTGTTTTTTCACAATCACGCCTAAAAATATATTTTTTCAAAACATGATCCAAGTCGGAATAAAAAGGGAAAAAGCCTGTAAGCCCAATCGGCTGCACCAATTTTATCGAAATTTGAAACATTGATATGTTTGGTAGCGTCAAAATACATTTTTTTTTTTAAATTTGGAAACCCCGTTAAGCGCCAACGGTTAAGCCCATTTGATTGAAATTTCTAAATTCCGTACTTGCAAACAGCAATAGACTTTAAATTTTTTCAAAACTTGGACCAGGTCGTGATGAAAAAGGGAAACACTGGTAAACACAAACGGCAAAACCTATTTGAGAGAAATTTAGCACGCTCTAAGCGGGGAAGCGTTTATAGGCTATATTTTTTTAAAGCCAAAACGACTAAAGCCATTTTATTGAAATTTTGAAAAATATATAAATTTTTACAACACTGTAATCAGGTAGGGACAAAGGAGAAGAAAACGGGAAAACTTTTAAAATTTTGTTCTTAACTAATGATTGCCTTTGCTATGAAGTAACAGTATTTTTATTTAAGCTTTCTGTAGTCAAAAAATGTGTATTAGAGAAGTACATTTTCTGGTTAGCCTTTTTTCAAGGGTGTAAAAACGAGTAAAAAAGGAATTTTGTGTGTAGTCTTAGTATATGATCTGCTGACTTGAAATTTTAAATGTTGATATATTTAAAAAAGTTATACTTATCAAATAAACATTTGGGAATTGCAAACTAAATATTTGGGAATTGCAAACTAAATATTTGTGTTTGGTACTTTTTCGGTATCTGTTGTATTAAGATAATAAAATCTGTTTTATTACTTTATGCAACCTCAAACATTTGTATTTGAGAAGTAATTTCTTCATAATACGGGCAATATGGGTAACTGTGTACTTTTTTTAAATAAATCAAAAACAGACTTAAGCTAGATTTACACGATTGAAATTTTCTTCAAAATTTCTCTTCAAAATGCTTTAAACTCGTGTAAACAGCAAAATTTCTTCAAAAGTTATTGAACAAAACTTTTGAAGATTTTATTGATGCCGTGTAAATGAGCATCAAAATCGCATCTGGCAATATTGATAACAATAAATAATTTGACAGCATGTTCATTCTTTTGATTCAAAACCATATCAATACTTATACATGTGCTGGTGCTATAATATTGATGTGTTTTCCATCTAATGCCCCGATTGAATTGGAAAAATTCCACATTTTATTTATACTTTGGGAAATACTCTCCCTTTCCTCTTCTGTTGCTGGTATCTGTACCAATAGATATTGTTTTTGATATGTTTTTTTATTTAATAAATTAGGTTTTACCTTTAAATATTCATCTTTTAATACTTTATATAATGCAGCGCAGACTTCAGGCACAATACTGCATATCGATGATCTTGATCTTTTAAACAAAAAAAATCTCAAAGTAATTGCCAGGCGTTTTCCGGGGCATAAAGATTCCCGCATATTAGTATTAGCCTTTTCTATTGATGGGGTGACTAGATTAAGCAAATAAATCGTCTTGTGACATTTGCACAAAGTTTTTGTATAAGTCAGGATCATCCCTCATCAATCGCTCCCTAAAAGAGACATACCTTCCAAAATAAAAGGTCGAACCCTATGTTCCTTTTGTTTTCTTCTTTTTTTTGCATTATTATCAGCTACTTCTTCCTCCAATAGTAAAAATGTTGATGCTATGATGATTGTGTTGTCGTCCATACTTATTAATTGTTTTTTTTATAATAATAAATTATTTCACAAAAGAAGCAACACAGCTGATCAAAGGCAATCTTTTCAATATAAAAAGTTTACCAATAGTGTAAATTAGCTTCAACAAATTTTGAACAAATTTTTATTAAAAGATTTTGAAATATATTAAAAGAATATTTTAATCAAATTTTTGAAACTTTCAATCGTGTAAATCGAGCTTTATAATTTTAAACATGGATTTATTTAAGGAAATATAAGTTACCAACCAACATATATTTGGTAAACCCAAAATTAGAGTCCAAAAAAGCGACAAATTATATTATGGGTACTTTTTTGGTATTTTTGTAACTTTGTTCTAAATCAATAAAAATATTTTTTGGCTTAGTACTGCTTCATGCGTACTTTACACCGCAATCTTAAAAAAAAACAAAAAAAAAATTATAGACGCTCTCTTTATACATTTTTATTACTCGTATAATGTAAAATAGTGTTTGTTGTTGGTGCCGGATAGACTAGGCGATAGTATGCCGAACTAGCAGTCAGAGGGTTGCGGGTTCGATTCCCGCCAAAGACTCTGGGTGTTTTCTGCAGATAAGCCAAAAAGCTTCGCAGTTTGTGTTTGTCAATTATATTAAAAAAAACGACGATATACAGAAATAATTACAAAACCATTCGTGTTTGCTAATAAAATCACGATTTGTTGACATTCTTTTGAAATGCAATTTAGAATGTGAATGAAACGCTTTCTAGAACGCCTTCTGAGAGAAGGCATGGTGGAATGATTATCGAATCTTTTAGAATGTGTAAACAGGTCTTCTAGAAGGCCTGCAAATGGAAGCACTTGCAATTTTCCCGCTGGGCATGTAATAGGCTAGACGAATCTTGCTTCAAATTACCACTTTGAATTTCTTTATCATTAAGTGTTTCGAAGCTCAAGGAATACTCAATAAATGAGTATACTTGCTTTTTATCATCGTCCGCATTATCGGAATCATTATGACTTTCAGTCTGCTACAAAGTTGAAGGCAACATAAGTTTTTCTAGAATTTCTTGGTTGTTAAGAAGTCCAATAACTTCTCAAGGAAGCGGTAATTTTTTTTTTTGAATTACTCATACATTCACTCAAACACATATTTGAAATCAAAGGATCTGAAGTGTCCATAACCCTATGAAACATATATAATATACATACATATTCTGTTTTCTGGAATCTTTCCTACCATGCCCAATGCTAACTTGTTTATAAAATTTATTGCGCGCTTCTTATGCATTTTCTCCCAGATCTCCCAAATCTCTCTTTCTAACCATATATAGGGTGTTTTTTTTACAGGTTTGTTTTTCGAAAAGAGATAAAACTGGCATTTTGTGGTCAAATCTGGCAACTCTAATGTCATTTATGTTCAGTTTGGTTTGCCATTTCATCATGAACAGGTTGACAAAAGAACAACGCTTGCAAATCGTGCAAATTTATTTCGAAAATAACGGTTCAGTTCGCGAAGTTTACCGCAAGCTCCGTCCATTTTATGGTCGACGTAATCGTCCATCAGAGCAATTAATTCGGTTAACCATGGATCGTTTTCGCACTACGTTTACTCTATGCGATAACACGCATCCGCAGAGACGTCGAACAGTGCGCACCGAAGAAACAATTGCCGCTGTAGAGCAAAGTGTTGAAGAGGACCCGAATTAATGGAGACCGGTATAGAGCCATGATAACCGACTATTTTGTTCCCGAATTGGATGGCATGAATGTGGATGAGTTGTGGTTCCACACAGCGCACGCCACAATCGATTTATTGAAGGAAACATTCGATGAGCGCATAATTTCGCGGAATGGACCTGTCAATTGGCCACCAAGATCGTGTGATTTGACACCATTGGATTATTTTCTTTGGGGATATGTGAAGTCGCTCGTCTACGCCAACAAACCGGAAATGTTAGGGGAATTGGAAGCCAACATTCGTGGCGTTATTGCCGACATACGGCCCCATATGCTCGAAAAAGTGGTTGAAAATTGGACCTGTAGAATTGGCTTTAGTCGAGCCAGACGCGGCGGCTACATGCCTGAAATCATATTTAAACATTAATGGCATAAAATTATCCTTCCAATAAAGCCAAACTAATGGTCATTAAAACGATTTTCTTGTGTTTTATTTCAATTCGAAGTTCTATACCTCTCAAAAAAACACCCTATATGTTCGTTACGTTTAAATTTTTCCAAAACTTTGTGATGTTTATCCAATTTTGATTTAAACGTTATGCATATATTTTTTATTATTTCGCGAATTGTAGTTTTCACATCATTGGAAATTTCACTTGAAATCTTTCTTTCAACTTAGCTACATAAACCTTCTATACTATTCTTCTTGTTCCATAAATCAAAAATTTCATAATTTTAAGCTTCAATGTTTCTAAAAAAAGAAAGAATTTGTTTAACCGCAAGCGGCTGCAAAAAATTTCAGCATGACATGAAGCCTGAGCTTCCCACCAATAAGTACTAACATAAATATTCCTATACAAATGCATACAAGGTAAGTTCTATATCACAGAAAACAAAAAACTTTTTTGCAACTTCACAAAAAACATGAACTAATAAAAACACGAAATTTTACATACTCGTATAATACCAACATTTAGTAAAATATTTTAATTTTTTTTTAAGTACATACCTCCAGAATTGTAAGCCATTTTGGTAAAATTTTAATTATAACAAACTTTTTGAATAAATCACTTTTTCCTTCTTACAAGTTTTTTGCCACTCAACAGTTTGAAAATTTTGAAGAAAAAATTTAAACACAGCTGTTTATATTTAAACTGAGTTGCCAACTGGCACAAATTTTTGGCATTTATGTCGTCGAGATGTTAGTAATTGAATCGTGGATTTTTATTCAAAAGGCGACAGTTGCAAATTTGAATTGATGAAATGTTCTACTAAAATGTTGGCCATAAAATTTTACTATATATGTCAGAACACACCAAAACCCAAAACTTAACACAAACACTAAAAACCAATCAAATTCAGTTCAAAAACAGTTTTTGATATTTTGCTTACGTCGCCTCGGATGGAACTCTTTTGTGCTGCCACCATACGAGAACAGACTCAATTTTATAAAGCTTCCAACTTTAAAAAGTCGCAGTATAATGCTGGGTATTACATTTCTACAGCTAGAACAACTCGCAATTTTCAACTTCTAAGACTGTCGCATAACAGATCTGTCTATGCTAATAATGATTCGTTCCGCCGCATTTGCAAAAATTTTAATGATTGTTATAATGTTATTGATATATCACTTCCTATTAATGTTTCAAAGAGAAATATTATTATATTTTTAAATATGTAAGTCTTTAGTCTGTAAGAATTTTGTAAATCTATAGACCAAATAAATAAATAAATATATAAAAATCACCATACCAATTTTAATGTACATCGACCCTAGCAAAGAGAATACCTATAAGACCCATAAAATTCATGTAAATATATTTTTTTAAATGAAATTTAACCAAAATAAGTCCCAAAAAGATTGAACTGACCCTATATTGGTCACCCCATAATAAGTCATAGCTCCTATATGACTTATTAAAGTGTTGGGTAATTCTTGCTTCGTATATGAAGGCATATCGCTGGCTTAACAAGTCCATATTTTACAATATTACAGGAGATACAAAAAACAATCAAACTTCTTTTGAATAAACATTTTTGAAATCTGTAAATGCAATTTGTTTTTGTATTTTTCTTTGTTTTTTATTTGCGTAAAAGCAAAATAAAAAAATAAGTATTTGCCGAGAAAAAGCTTTTTTGGAGTTAGAGCCTTTTTGTTTTCATGAAAGTGTACTTTTGTTGCTATTTTATTGTTGTTATTTAAGAAGCTAATACATAATATGTAAAAAGTTAAAGTTTCTTTTGATTATTGTAAAAAAAGAAACAGAATTTATTCAAAAATATGAATAACATTATTATTGTAATTTCAATTTCGATATTTGTATATATGTACTTGTACATAATGAAAACAAAAATTATTCAGTCTTATTTCATTGCTGTAATAAAAAAGTAATATTAATTTAAATTTTTATTGGATTTAAAAGTAAGATAACTGGCGACGAATATTTTTATTTGTATGGCAAATCGTCATAAAATCTATGGTGTTTTGTAGGCAAAGTGGATTTTAGATATTCAGGCATGTGATGGAAATCGAAATCGAAAATGAATCAGTTTTTGGAAATACATTTTAATGCATTTATAATCTAATTTTTAAAATTTTTGTTTTAAGATTCTCTTTAGTAGACTAATATCTTTTTATTTTATGTGATAAAAGTTTTTCAATACAGAAATATTACGAAAAACTTGACTTCTAAAAGTCACTCGTTTTCGATTTCCATCACATGCCTGATTGTAAGTCATCGAACTTTCTAGTCTCTATTTTTCTTCTTTCTTGATGATTTTATTTATTTTTTGGTGGAGATTTTTCCATTCATCAGGAAATCTAAGTTTGAAATTATATTGTATTCCTCAAATGTCCGTCACTTTGGAATCGCCTTTTCCACGGCCAAGGCGATTATTTTAACAAAATTATATATTTTTTAAAGAATGAATGATCCAAATGAGTAACATCATGACGATTAATGTCATGACTGTCAATGGTGTTGATACTATAAACAACCAGAGTGTAGCCAATGAGAAATAATATTATGACAATTGGTTGGACTCTCAGACTATTCCGTGCGAAACAGTTGATATGCCAACATTGGAAGATGTGAGATATTACACAAAGATGTGATAAATTGGACTTAGCGCCTTTATTCATCACTACAAAACAACAACAACAAATGAGATAACTGTATTTTTTTTTGTAATCGATGTATTTTTACTTATTGAACTAAACTGCATCAAAATCTCAATTTCTAAAAAAGTGGACTTGGAGCCTTTACATGTTAAGCCAGCGATATGTCGAATGGTAGCTTTACACCGAATCTAAGTGTAGAACCCTGATAATATGTAGCAACCACCACATCTAACGTAACTTAAAGCTCCAACAAATGAGCCCCAAATTTCTTTATCAGTGCTTACAAATAATTGAGCAATAGCTGGCAACATAAAAGTGGTTGTTTGTTATATTTTTTAGAGATTTTTATTTTTTCCAAACTAACAAAATATTTAAGAATTTATTGCCAATATATGTACACCGAATTTTATTAAATTTCTACTACATACGAGTACATATCTATTTCACTAAAGAGGTGGAAGAAAAAGTTCAGTGATATGTTACAGTTAAGGTGATTGAACTCAACTAAGCGACTGTGCATTATTGTAATACTGGCCAACATTATTTAGTTTGAAGTTAATTGTATATATGAATAAAATTCGGTAGAATGCTCGGACAAAATATCAAAATTAAACAGATTTCCTTATGACGCTAAAAATTGCAATTGCAAATTTTATGCAAAAGCTTTTATTTGGTATTAAATTTCGATAAAAGATAAAATAATGACTTTTAAAATAAGAAATTGAATTGTTAATTAAATTTTCGATGTATTTTGCTTGTATCTATGATTGCATAGCACTCGTACACATGCAACACGCACAAAAAACTGCAATCGTAATTTCTAATCCAATTTGATTAGATTGCAGCCTGGGCATAATGAGTAATAAAGAAAGAATAAGACATTTAGAAGCAACAACAATAAAAGAAGAATTGATTTTATGTCAGTAGAAAAAATAATGAATGCACAAGTACGAAAGTATATCCATGTCGAAATTCTTGTACAAATTACTAGAAAAAACACATTTATTCAGTTTATTGAATTTGTATTCAGCTTCTTGATTTTTCTATTTTTAATTTTGCAGGTGCATTTTTAATACCATTCATGGTGATGTTGGTATTGGAGGGCATACCACTGTTTCTAATTGAACTGGGCATGGGACAGCGCATGCGTCTGGGTGCGCTGGGTGTCTGGAATACCATACACCCTTGGCTGGGTGGTATTGGTATCTCGTCATGTATAGTGACGTTGTTTGTGGCGCTCTACTACAATGTGATTATAACTTGGGTGTTCTTTTACTTGTTTAATAGTTTCCGGGTAAGTAGATAGACAATAGAGCGTCAAATGCAAATTTGCTTGTGAAATAATTTAATTTATTTTATTTATTTTAGTATCCTTTGCCCTGGGCTTCGTGTCCTACCAATGGCACGGGTGCTGTTGTGGAGGAGTGTGCGCGATCTTCGGAAACCACATACTTTTGGTATCGTACAACATTGGATGCAGCTCCGTCCATGGATGAGTCTGGCGGCCTTAAATGGTGGATTGTACTCTGTTTGCTGCTCTCCTGGACAATTGTGTTTTTCATTGTGATGAAGGGTATTCAGAGTTCGGGTAAAGTGGTGTATTTTACTTCACTCTTTCCCTACATTGTCCTGACAATCTTCTTTATTCGTGGCATAACTTT
The DNA here is from genome assembly GCA_916048285.2 of Bellardia pandia. NCBI lineage: Eukaryota > Metazoa > Arthropoda > Insecta > Diptera > Calliphoridae > Bellardia > Bellardia pandia. Next base: position 71,964,134 of record OU696533.1, read on the forward strand.
ACGCGGCGCCAGTGCGGGTCTTATGCATATGTACACGCCGAAAGTTGAAAAGCTAGCGGATCCCACAGTGTGGCTGGATGCCGCAACTCAAGTCTTTTATTCGTTTGGCTTAGCCTTTGGCTCATTGATTGCCTTTGGTAGCTACAATACGCCCAAGAATAACTGCGTCCGCGATGTTCTATTAGTGTCCGTTTGTAATGCCATCACCGCCATTTACGCTAGTGTGGTCATATTTGCCATTTTGGGCTTCAAGGCTACCGTCAATATGGATCGTTGCATTGAAGTGTAAGTAAATTAAAAAAAAAAAAAAAGCATCAACTATATTCAAAATCATTTTTAAATTTCATAACAACAATAACGAATATTTCAAGTTGTTGACTGATTGCATGAGTGTGCGAGACAATTGCTTTTTATTTTTAGCAAGAATCATTAATGAATAGACCAGCAATCAGACAGACATGTCAGACGGACGACTGGGTGGTTATACCGACGACGGTTTATAATCAATGGGGCGCTAGTGTACTTAAGTGTATGCAATTGATTTGTAAGAATGTTTAGGCAAACGAAACAATTGCAATTGTTGCAAACATGTACTGCTATAGAAGTGATAGTTTAATAAGAACTTTAAAACCAATTTGTAATTACAAAATGAGACACGAGTGATTGACGATTAATTATTGTTAATTGCATATTAATAACAACATTAAACAACAGTTATTCACACAACTATAAAAACTACTTTAATAAAATGCTGTTCAAAAAGAGTATCGGTTCTTTGATTTTTGTATCTTAGGAATATTTATAGATAAATTAACAACAAATATTTAATTTCAATCATGTATTTATCATAAATCTGAAATAATTTATATCACAGATTAGTACAGATTTACAACAAATGACAGTTGTCAAAAAATTAATAGTATGGTTAGTGACGTTATACAACCGTGGTTCTGGTTTACAGATAGAAAATATATTATTCCGATTATATACGACTATTATTCTATTACTAAAATAAGTGTAATTGATAGTTGGAAAATATTGACTTTGCTAAAGGTTGTGGCCTCAAATCACGAGAAATCAAATAAAAAGTTAAATTTTTAGCTTCATCTTTCAATCTTCAATAAATTTCTTTTATCCAATATTGGTTACAATTAAGAGATACTGTAAAACAGCTTTTGTTTAGTAATTTGGAATTTTCCACAATTTAAAAGAATTTTTGAATTTCAACATATTTTCAATTAGACAACAATATGTACTCGTATGTTGAACTGTAATATTTCGTCATACAATCATATTTTCCAAAATTTCTCTAAACATTAAGTCATTATGCACCGTAATAATGTTATTAATTCATGATTTATTGAAAGTGTTCCAAATATTAGTAAAATGTATAACAAAACATTTGTTTTTAAATACCTATGCAATTTTGTTACTTATGCCCTTCTTCGCAATAAGCATTCAGTTATTTATTAACTACTCTTAATTGGTTTTGATGTGTATGTTTTTGAGACGCAATTATTTAATTTTTCATTCACTATTGCAATAAAAAAATCTTTTTTAATTAATTTCTTTTTTTAAAAATATGTCATGATTGAAATTATTTATTGACATAAATGAAGGTGATTTGCAGTAAATTGTATTAAAATGTTTTCCTGATCAAAACTAGCTGTGAGAGGAAGTAATTTTACCAATGATATTTAATGTATGAATATATAGCAGCAATTTACACAATTACATACAATTCAACTCGAATCTAGACCGTCAATTCCAATCATACCCTATGATGATTGCGATTGAAATTAAATTAAATGTTAATGAATAGAGAATTTATGTTTAAATAGGTAGAGAACAAATTAAGTGGTTGTATTATTATTCATAAAAGTCTTTATCACAGGATAAGCACACTTTGTCAAAATTCGTTACAATCACTAATCTTTCGGAGCTTGTATATCTTAATAAAAAATTTAATTGATTTACATTTTTAAAATGAAGATACATTCACTGCCACGGATCAGTACATATTTTTTTTAAACTTGGCAAATATTTGCCGAAACAGACGTAACCACAAAATGAAATGTATTTGAATTCGTTTAATTATTTAAAAAAGCTTCATTTATTTAGAACAAGACAAAACAAATATTAAGTTCTATTTTCTTTGATGATGTTTGATCTTACAAAACATTTGTTTGGAGATTGCCATGATTTAAAACATCTTGTGACAAATTCCGAATGGGGTTGTTCGAATACAGTCACTTTTTATTAAGAAGTCAGACACCTTTGATGTTGCCGGCATGAGAATGCAGTACGATGTCTGCTGGACTAAATACACTTTTCAAGTGTCAAAAGAAGCATTCAATTGCCTCGGGTTTTTAAAACGGTGTAGAAAATACTTCATTCCATCTGATCTACTTACTATTTACACCACCTACATAAATTCGACCGAAAATGTATGGGTCGGTACTTCGAAGTCTACTTTCGAGTTACTCAACCGCGTACAGGAGAGAGCGACGAAGGTGCTTATCGGTGACATTAGGGTATCCCATTCTACTGATTCACTAGAGCATCCCCGCAATGGGTCGTGTTTCACCTTTTTGTCGATACTATAATGAAATGAGATCTACTGAAATTAGAGAACTTGTTCCCGAAACCCGTAGTTTTTTCGTACGTATACGTTTTTTAGCCAGGGCTCATTCATTCATGGCCGACAGTGGACAGTGGATCGCATAATACATTACAGGGAAAATTCGTTTTTCAACCGTACTGTCCGTATGTGGAATAAACTTGCTGCAGAAGATTTTCCTGTCACTTTAAATATAGGAAAATTAAAATCAAATAAATTACTTTCCTTCTAGTTCTGGTCCAAGCAAAAATAAAAAATATATTTATACTTGTCTTGTGAAATTCAAGATATATATGTATGTAGATTGACTTTATTAAATAATTTTTTATTTTACAGATAAGATTCAATTAATTTTTCATATTGCCTACACTCAAAGAAACACATTAAAATTTTCTTTGTTGTTTCGTTGTAAAAAAATCAACAATTTTTAATAGTTTTTTGAATTTTTCAGAAATAAAGGCATTTTATTTAAGCATGATATGTTGCCTTCAAATAATGTCACCGAGGATATCTACGAAGCAGCCATGGCGAAAATCAGCCAGAATCAGACAAAAGAATGGGAACTTGGAGAATGCAGTTTATCGCATGAGTTGGACAATGCAAGTGCAATTTACAAAATACATTTACATACATCAATGAAATCTGCGTATTAAACATCATTTTTATTTTAAAATTATAGGCTGCCGAGGGTACAGGTCTGGCATTCATCGTTTTCACACAGGCTATTGTGGAGTTACCGGGTGCTCCATTCTGGGCTGTTCTATTCTTTACCATGTTGCTGTCGCTGGGCTTGGGATCACAGATTGGCATACTTGAGGGCATGCTGTGTACACTGTTCGACATCGACATCATTAAGCGGGTTAAGAAACAACATGTTACTGGAGTGGTGTGTCTTTTCTGCTTCATTATCGGTTTCATCTTCTGTACAGGTGCTGGCGAGTATTGGCTGAAGATGTTTGACTCCTTTGCCGGTACAATTGGTCTGGTTGTGATTGCTCTTATGGAAATGATAGCTGTCGTTTATATATATGGTCATGAAAGGTATGTAAATAAATGAGATATTTTATTTTGTATTTCGTCTTTTGTTAAATGAATAATATTGTTTAAAGATTTACTGAGGACATCTATCAAATGACTGGCTACCGACCCGGCATCTATTGGCAATTAACTTGGCGCTACTTTGGTCCCCTTATTATGGTGGCCATTCTTGTCTCGTCTGTGGTGTTTATGATAATTAAGAATCCCACTTATGGTGCCTGGAATGCAGAAACGGTAATTATTCGACTTACTTAACATTTTATTACACAATAATGAAACTTATTCATTTCGCCATTCCACTGACTGATGGGCTTTGTGTTTTTGGTTATTTAAAGGGCACGGTTGACGCGAAAAACTATCCAACATGGGTTATGGCCATTGCTTTGTCTATGATTTTGGCTGGCGTTTTGCCAATGCCAATAGTGTTCCTGATGCGTAGCTTCCAATGTCTCAAGGTTGATTTGGATATTCATCAAGGTTCAATTCGAAGAAATGAAACAACCGCCTCCACTAAGGAAATGATTGATAACGACGATGATGTAAGTAGTGGTGAAGTAATGATAATAATATCACTGTACTTTAAAGCACTTCTCTAAATTGCATAAGTCAATATAACGGCTGTATTATTTAAGTATGTAACTTAATTTGTTTATATGTAAGTATGTACAAGTATAACCTATATTCCCGGCATGGATTGGGTTATTCAAGAGATCAAATTCAAAGTTGCTCTTGTGTATTTATGTATGTAACTACATACAATATTATTGAAATATATTGTGTAATTTTTGAATGTCGTGCTAAAAATTTAAGTATAATCCTAATTACCAAATAAGTTTTTGCCACACAATCCATTTTGAATTCACTTTAATGTTTCGTCTCATTTTCGTTTTGTTTCTTAATAAATGCTTACATTGCCTCGTATTTGATTTGAAATTTAACAAAATCATTTAATAAAATCGAAATAATAATAACACAACAGATTGTGAGTCCGGATATGCCACCACAAGATTCATTAGCGGCGACACGTTTTACAATTGGAGACTTTGAAGTAAGTTGTAGATAGAATGCTTTATTTTCTTTTGCATAAATGAAACAAGTTATTTTTACAATACGACTCTTAACATAAAACCACTTATAAATATTATTTAAAATTTCGTAAATACATATAATTTGTTAATTGATATATTGATGGAAAAAAAGAACATTTTTGTTTTATATATGTTAACATGTGGCTAAAAAAGCATGCCAATACCCCGAGACAGTAGAGAGCCTTAAATAAGTATCTATATATATGTATTTTGATATCATTAGATAATATCGGTCTCCACATTGCAAATACATTAATTTTGAAAATCATTGAATCAAAGTTAGGATTTCCTGATTAGCTAGATTTAAAAAGAACTTTACTAATTAAAATACTAAATAAATTAAAAGCAAATAAATTCAATTTATAGACATGAACATTCATTAACCCATTTTGTCAAGATTGAAATTAAATTTTACATGAGTGATATCTACTCAACACTGGGAAGTTTATTAAAAACGTTATCTTGAATCTTATTTACATTAGAAGTTTATTTCAAGTGTATTTCATTCGTAGGTTTTGAAAATTTATGAATTATATCTTAATTTAAATTGATATTGAAATCGAAAGTTTTTGAATCTTTCCAAATAATTTTCAATGAATTAAAGAATCGATAAGCATATATTTCTTTAGTGAATTACTATTTCCAACATTATTTTATAACAGAATCAAACAAATTAAGCAAGTTGATCAAAGATCTCTCGAAACTTGTTTTAAACTGGACAAGTTTGTGTCAATTTTTTAGGTTTTTTACTTGTAACTTCTTGACAAACCTGAAAATAACTTGACTTTAAGGTCAAGTATAAATAATACAGTGGTACTGTTTCGACTGACATGCAATTTTACAATGGCGTAGCTAAGGAGTATTCGAGTTTAAGTTTTGGCGACGCCTCGCCTCAGGGTTATGGCCCACTGTCAAATTATTCCTAAAGTTCTTGCTAAGGACTATATTGAACATGCTTCTATATGGCATTTATTTAATAATAATCAAAATAATCAGTATTTACAAACAGAAAACATTTTATCATTTATTTATGAGTCGTTCTGCTAAAAATCGTATTGTAATAATAAAATGTAATTACTAATTTACTGTATCTTTATTGTATTTCCTTGTACTTTTTCTTTTTCACTTCCGAACTTAATTCTTTTTGTACAGAATTAAAATAACATTAAAAAATTATAATAAAAAATAAACATAAGTAAACGGCGATAACAAAAACAACACATTGAAAACGCTTCAATAGAACATCTTCAACACAACATCAAACCGAACAACTTAAACGGATTGCTAAATAAAACAAGGATCTGAAATGTTTAAAAATTTGTTAATGTTTTAATATAATGTTTTAATATTCAAAGAAATAACGGTTACCTCCCAATTAATTATATAAATAAATGATATGCAAACAGCAACCACAACACAAACCATAAATACTAACACATACTTATAATGGATAAAATTTCCCAAAAAACTATCTCATCTTTAAACCCTGCAAAAACACACATACAGACACACACAAAAGAATCGCTCTCTCGCCTGTCCTCCTTTCCTCATCAAACGAAATTCAACAAAGTCTTAAGTAGAAAAATTAAAGTGCTTTTTAACAGATCATCAACTTAATTTATACAAATTGAAGACGAAAACAAAAAAAAATTACAAAATAAATTTATATGAAAAAAATTAACAAATTCAAAACAAACTGAAATATGTATTAAAAATGATGAGTGTGAGAGAGAAGAGCGCCTTCTTAATGATTTATTAAGCTAATATATTTAACAAAAATTAACAACTTTAACCAAAAGAAAATAATAAATAATTATAAACTTATGTAAACTACTTACTACAAACGAAAAACTATTTTACAACTAGAAAATATTTCAAACAGCAATTATTTACAACATTTAACAAAAAAAAAAAACAAAAAATTAAATCCGAAAAAATGAAATTAACAACTAATTATTGATGATGATGATGATGATGATGATAAAAATAAAATGAAAACTATTTTTACTGAAAGTATTTGAAAAGAAGTAAAATTATACACAAATAAATTGAAAGCAACATTTAAATACAATTGCAGTAAAATTATGAATGAGTATGTAGTTTTAATGTTATATTAAATCGAAATTAATTATTTATTATTATTGATACTGATATTAATATAGAGTAATAAAAACTAGAATAGAAACAATATAAAAATTATTCCTAAAAGACCCTGCTGAAAGCTCAACATTTTAACAAGTTTATTTGTATGGAAATTTATGCAAATATTTAATTTACTTAGTCTAAATAATAAAATCAACAAACAATAAATATTTTACTAAGTCTACTCCACCTAGCGGATGATGATATTAATTATAAATTTATGAACAATATTACAAACAGCAACACACACACACACACACACACAGTCACATACATAGAGGTACAACGCTGGCAGACATTAATTTAATAATCATGATTAATAATTTATTCAAGTATTACTACACATTTCTTTTTTGATTAATTTTTAAAATATTGATATTAACAATACGTACTGGTGTGCCCGTAAAACATTTCCAACAGTTAATTGTAATTCATATTAACAATTTATTTATTTACTTAACCGTTCATTTGTTTGTTTGTTTGTAATATGCAACGATTGTAAAGAAATCACATCAACAGCAAAAATATACATTCAACGTAAATACATACAATACTCGTAGTAAATAAATACTTCATAGATACTTACTAACTCACCCATATGTATGTACATGAATGATTATGACAGCTTCATTAATATCTATTGATATTGAGTTCAATTGATTTAACAATACTCATTATGATCTCGAAAGGTAATTATATAAATTATTTAAATATTAATTAATTTTATTTTGAATGTTTATATTATCGAATAAGAAAATAAAATATTGCATACACACTTTGTAAAATGATAAACCCAATAATTTTAAAAGCAAATATTGCTAGAATATTAAATGAACTATGACAGCGTATGAGCAATAATGATCAATAACAACAGGTATAGTCAAGTATTTTCTGTAACGGTAACGTTAATTCAACTAATATAATAATATGGACATCGATCGTTATTTGTGTATTTTATATAGATATAAAAAACATTTGTATGTTTCAACTTAGTTCAGCTTATTGTCTTTTCTGGACACACAAGTTTGCCATTAGCAATAACTATTTGTGCCAAATTTGTTTTTCTCGTTCAATGCAATATACACTGCGTATCACAACTATAAACACATCCTATTTTTCGTTTTATATAAACTTATGGACATGTCTTGGTCAAACTTTTTATAATATAGCTATTTTAAAAAATGTTGTTTTATTGCTTGTGATTTGCAATAAATATGGCAAAGTATATTTTTCTTAGTGTTTTATAACTAGTATAAACGCTCTATAAGTTTGTTTTGTTATTATCGATGTAGTTTTAATATTTTGTTCATTAATGGTGTTTTCTTTTCTGAAATAAAATGTTACACCTTTATTATGTACATTTTTGTAATGTTTACCCCACATTTTAAAGATGTCGCATTTTTAATGGTCAGAATAGAACATAAAATCACAACAGTGTAACACTTTTTTTCATGTACAGCTGTTTTTGTTTATTTTTGTTAAAAAAGAAGAAGCAGATAGCTCCCTGGTAAGATCGCTTGAAATAAGACAATGAATATCTCTCAAAAATACCAATGGAACCTTCCCGACTAATACGCAAATTCTTCTTAAACTATAAAAATTATATATATAAACATACATTACATATATAAGAAGTAAGAGATATTGTCCTATGAAATTTAAAATACATCAACTTCAGAGTATTCATAAATTACTTTCTCTACAAAGCGTTTCACTCGCGGTTGTGGATTTCTTTCCATAATCCATAATCATATAAAATATCATCATCAGATGATGAAGATGAATTCAACAAGTCATCCAAAATTTTTTCAGCACATAAAAAAGCAGTAATATTTTCCATTTTGTATATTTTTTTTTGTTTCTTAACATAAATCACATTCATAAACAAAACAAATGTCAGCTGTTTTATCGTGCGATTCTCCCCCTCTAAAAATACAGAGTGTGAAAGGTGCAACATTTTTTAAATTTATAGTGTGACATTTATAGAAAAGAACATACATACTACACTTTAGCAGTGTTGACATTTTTTCAGAAAAGAACATAAAAATATTAAAAAAGGTGCGAAATGGGAAAAACGTGTAACATTTTTGCCAGAAAAGAAAACGCCATAAGCTACAAAACCATATCGGGTAGATCAGATAAACGACTAAATGTTTTTATTGGATATTTTCATAAATTTAAATAGGAGCTATACCAATATGATATACAGTGTACATTTCTGAACAACAAAGAATATTTGGCAGCATTTTTAACGTCTTACATTCTTTTATACACTTTCAGAATATGGGCCTAATTTAGGAGTTATGTATAATTTCGGATCGATAGCCACAAAATCACGTAGTAATTTTTATGTATACTTAAATAAAATTTTCGTTAAATTTTTTATCGATTTTTTTATGCGCGCTAGTATATTTTTCTAATTTAGGCTTGAAGCTTTGTATTTGAGGCTTATTTTTCTTGAATTTATTTACAAGATCTTTATATTTACTATGTGCAATTATGGAATGATTGTCACAAACTATAGGTACAGTAGAATTTTTGTTACATATCGATATTTATTTATTTGCCGTCTTCATAAAATTTATTTAGACGATTTTAATTTATATGGTGAACCATTTAGAGGTGTTTTCTGTTGACAGATCACGTATAGTTGGTGCCATACAGTCATCTATGTTTATTTAGTAGTGCTTGACAAGTCATCATGGAATAACTCACACCTCCATAACTGCATTTCGAATATCAGGGTTAAAAATGGCCTTCGAACAACATATGATTTGCATAATTTATCTTCTCAGGCCACTATTGCTAATACCATCTGGAAAGTTGAATTTCAGTGTACGTTATTGAGTGATTCGCAACCAAATATATAAGCCAGCTACGATTCCACTTGGTAGCTAATATTGCTAGCATTATGCGTGAAATACCAGTAACAATATTGGAAAGAGTGAACAAAAATTGGTCCTTCCGAATGAACCAGCTACAGAGTATTACAGAGTACAGAGTATTTAAATATGAAATGTTAGAAATTGTAATAATATGTAATAATATAGATTCTGACATTCACATCTATTTTAAATGTTTTATTTGAAACGAAAAACCAAACCTAATATATGAAGATTACATAATAAACATGCATGGTTAGCAATATGGCAATTATGTTTTATTGGAGGGCATACCTTTAGTTTTCTCGATAACTTTTGAAATATCGATATTCTTAAAAGAACAACTTCCAAAAAAGTGAAATTTGTGAAATGTTATAAAAGCTCTTAAATATGTACTAACGATGCTACATATAATTATATTTACCCATAATTGAAAGTGATAGTGATGTTGAAAATATTGACGGGTAATAATGAGGATAACATTGATGAATTTTCTGTTGAAAAATTAATATTTTACTTATTTCAAAATATGTACGTGCGAGGTCCATTTTGACAATCACTTATTATCATAACATACCGATTTGAATAGTTTTGGTTTTCAGGGAGAAAAATTACAGTATTTTAATAAATAATGAATAAAATCTAAAATATAATGGATAACATATATAATGGATAATATAATCGATAACAGTATTCTAAATATTCGAATAATTCGATTAATTTTAGATTTATATGAAAATTAATGGGTTTTCTTTACAAATGTGATAATTTATTAAGATTTTGATGATTTTTTTTTTAATATTAATATAAGCTTATAAGTGTCGTAATTAAAGAATTATGTATGTAGATTAAAATTATTTGTTTTATATTTGTTTTCATTGCTGTAATTAATTTATTTTTATCATTTGATCTGTTCAATTATTCATAAACTAACTGCAAATTCTATTATTTTAATATTTAATTTTATGTATAGTACATATATAATTAAGTAATTTGAAATTATTTCAACAAAACATTTGAAATATTCGAAAATGTTTTCATCCATCTTCCCTACCTGTAAAAACACATTATATAAATTAAAAAAAAATAATCTAAATTAAATTGCAATATATAAAATTTTGCAAAGACTTCGCATAAAAACTTTTCTACTAACAAACAAAATTGATTCCTCATTAAAACTTGAATATGCAAAGAATTTCTGAACTACAATTAAATAGGCAAGAAAAAATTATTAAAGTACATATTCCTAAACATAGATTTCATTTAAATGGAAAAACTCTGGGAAATAAGTCTACATATATAACTTTCACAATCCAATCGTGTCACACAATTTTAGTGCTGGCAAATTCTACTACTTTCCATTACTCAATAATATTCAATACTTTTCATTTGGGTACTCAATACTACTCGATACTTTTAACGGATTTTTTTGAAATTTTACCGCATAGTTTTTATCTGCAAATTAAAGTAGTTTCTTCAAAAAATAAAAATAGATCTTCAAATGTAAAGTTAACTTTACAACAACAACTTAAGAAATAATTAAAATAAATTCTTTGGAAAATTAATGTTTTGTTTTGATTAAAGAATTGAAAAACTTGCTTAAAAATACAACTCAGAAAGTATCGAGTAACTACTTTTGAGTATTGAGTATCCAAAAAAATGGGCAAATACTCGATACTTGGTACATATTACTCAATACTGTGCCAGCACTACACAATTTACAATTTATTAACAAATCTAGTACAAAAATAAAGTGTGTTATTTAAAGGAAAGTGGATGATCAGTAATACAACATCCAAATCAGAAAATATGCATTTGATTAAGTTCCATATCCGCCAAAGAGTGCCTAAACGGTTTCAATTTATTCCCTCCTAAACATGACCATGTTGAAGTGACAGATCTTCTCTTCATATTAAGCAATTGAAAAAAAAAAACAGACTTAGCCACATAATAAGTTTTGTCTGACTTCAAGTTTCAAACATATCCAACGCCATTTTTAAAATTTGAAAAATTCACCCACATGTTATGTTAATTTAAATTATTAACTAGCTGACCGCCCGGCTTCGCTCGGAATTTTTTAATTTTTTTTTACAAACCATCTCTGGAGAATTTCGAATCGAATAAAAAAAATCAGCCAAATCGCTCCAGCCGTTTTCACGTGATGCCATTACATACATGGACCATTTCATTTTTATATATATATATACGAATCTATATATCTTGCACATATTCTACGGCCCCCAATCAGCATATTATGAAAAATAAAATCAGGAAAATTTTTTAAAAACACTGAAAGCAACATATGTTTGATATGTATATTAGTTGATAACAATTTGTATTATTTCTATATATGTATGTACATTAGGTTGTCCCAAAAAAAATAAAAATTTTGGATTTCCTCGGAAGATCTTTCCTAATTTGGATACTCATTAGGTAAAGTTTTTTTGAGAATTTTATCAGATTTGTCAGAAGTGCTTTAGAGGTCGCGCAAACTGATTTTGTACCAAAAATCTAGCGTTTTTGACTTTTATTGAATTATTATTGAAAATTGCTAAAAAAAATCGGTATTTTTCGGCTTCTGAGTAAATATTCTTAAAGAAAATTTTCCGATCTTTAATTTTATGTGCATAAATAATAAGTTTCGTCAGGAATTTTCCACATTTTGATACATTATATAACAGTTTTTCGTAAATTTTCAGCAAATATGAAAAAAATGCTTTATAACTTTTACAATTTGTATGAAGACTAAAAAACTAATGATGCAGTTTAAAAGATTATGAAGTTTTAAATAAATTAGCGAAAAAAAAATGAATTTTCTCTCACCGTTCTCGAGTTATACCCTTTTAAAGCTTTGTACACATTGTATGAAATGTATAATACTATAAGATGTGAACTAGGTTTGCATTGCTTTAAACTTTAAATAATTGGATTTAGAAAATGTTTTTACAAATAAAATAATAGTTACTTACCACTCATACATAACAATTATATTAAAAACAAAGAAAAATAGAATTGTTATAAATCATTTATCATAGTTCTTGCGATGCTGCTCTACCCCCTGCAGGAAACTCTGAAAGTCTGTTTCAGAAGTTGTGATATTAATATAACTATTAGCCAAGGCCACACCACGTTCTGCGACATCATTTACAACTTACAATTGTTGAACTCTGTGTTTTGCTTCCTGAAATGATTTGTTGTTTCCCCATTTTTCTGGATCCGTTTGTAAAAAATCAGTAGAAATGTTGCAGGCTTCAAAAAAAGTTAGGCTGGCTTTTGTAATAAAACACTGAATTTGTTTATTTTCAATCATGTCTTCTGTTAAATTTCCTTTCACTAATTCGTTGTTATTACTTGGTTTATGTAGGTTTCTAAGCATTAAACGCAAAGTTTTGGTATCTATACGTTCATCAAATAACGATAAGAAAGGTTTTCAGAGTCTCGCGTGCAACTTTTTCATTAAAGCGTTTGTAATCATACAATTGTTTCAAAAGTCTAAGGTCATTGAGAGGAGCGTATCGGGGACATTGGCATAGGTACCAATTTTTAATATATACTCTTAAAATAAATGAGGTAAACTCCAGCAAGGCATCAATTTTTGAATTTTGAATGAAAGGTTGTAGCTGGTTTCGAAAAATGCATATTTTTAGAGAGTATATAATTTTCATCATCCAGCGAGCTCGGTTAATGGCTCCAGGAGATTTTATGGTTAGATAGGGCTCAGGTCTATCACCCAAAAAAGTAAGGCTCAGTTGCAGCATTTCTTTATAATCTTCCCTTGGTTGCATATTCTCCAGCTGCCCTTTTACAAAAATAATTAGATCTTTTCGTATGAACTCCGGAATAATTTTTCCAACAATTTCGTGGTTTATACAATCCGAAATTTTTTTTTATCAATGGAATCCCACCTTCCCTGAAGAGTGACGAAAATTTTAATTTGTGGGGATGTAATTTGATCCTCAATATTAAGGGCCTTCAACGCTGATCCAGCAACTAGTTCCATCATATGATTGCGGCATGCCAAAAATATCAGGTCTTTTTTTAATTTTTGGCGAAGTAAAACGCAAGCCCCAATCCGCCGTCCTGTATTGGAGCTGGTTGTGTCCGCACACATAAATTGGACATTTTCCGTTACATTTCAAGATTTTAAGGTTTGAAATACTGCCTCGGCTTGGGCCTCTCCTGTTCCTGATGAAAGTGGTACTACTCCCAGAAGCTTGGAGTCTGAATTACCAGTTACACTAATGGATAGCCGATCATTTTTATTCCTTTTGTTTTTTAGGTCAGGCATTATTTTTTCATCCCAATGTACCGTGTTATAATTTGAAGCAACAAACGATTTTTTAATTGAGTCTGCCACAATCAGCCGCTGCTTTTACGTTCTCTCCAAATTGAACTCTTTGAGCATGCAGCTTTTGCGTTGCTCTGTCCGGAATCAGCGTAGGAATTCAGAATGAGCGAAGCCTTACGGCAACTAATCCCGGTTCTGTCAAGGCTTGCACAAAGCTTTGATTATTTTGGCAAAGTGAAAATTTCCTTTTGAACAATTTTTTTTGATCTTTCATAGACCGAAACGTCAGAATCATCGCTATTAACGCTGCTGATATCATCCTTTTCAAACGGTTCTGATTTGGTCTTCTGAACTTTATTTGTGGGCTGAGATTTTGTCAAAAGTTGACCTTTATTGCAGAACGCGCTCTTCAAGTCGTTCACGAAGTCCTTTCTTAATTTCGAGTTTGGTTTTTCTAGACTTGCCCTTACATAACTTTGCCCACTTCGAGTGCAATATTATTATTTTGCGAGAAATATTGCATAGTTCCTGATTTGGATTCCACAAATCTCTCTTTGCTATTATTCTGGCGCTTTTGGAAATAGTGCACTTTTCCACTAAATGCAATTTAAAAAATCTTTGCAGTATTTGCTTTTTTGTCGGCGGTTTGGCAGTATCAAGGTCATCAATCATTTTGCCCACACACCACACATTCCTTGTATTCGACAAAGGCATATCTATTTTAAAAAAATATTACCCAATATTTCTTGGACTACTTTATGATAATTTCAACTTACCGGAGCAATAAAACTTCAGATTTTATATATATAGTGACTGCTAATTACTGCGAGAGGGCTCTAGCATAAAAGCTTTTATATATTTTTTTTTTTTTGGTAATTTATTTACATTTTCTAAATCCAATTATTTAAAGTTTAAAGCAATGCAAACCTAGTTCACACCTTATAGTATTATACATTTCATACAATGTGTACAAAGCTTTAAAAGGGTATAACTCGAGAACGGTGAGAGAAAATTCATTTTTTTTTTCGCTAATTTATTTAAAACTTCATAATCTTTTAAACTGCATCATTAGTTTTTTTAGTCTTCATACAAATTTTAAAAGTTATAAAGCATTTGTTTCATATTTGCTGAAAATTTGCAAAAAACTGTTATATAATGTATCAAAATGTGGAAAATCCCTGACGAAACTTATTATTTATGCACATAAAATTAAAGATCCGAAAATTTTCTTTAAGAATATTGACTCAAAAGCTGAAGAAATATCTATTTTTTTACCAATTTTCAACCAAAATTCAAAAAAAAGCCCAAAAAGGTCGATTTTTGGTACAAAATCAATTTTCGCGACCTCTAAACCACCTCCGAAAAATCGGAAAAAAATCTCAAAAATTCTTAGCCTTATGAGTATTCAAATTAAGAATGATCCCCAAATTTTTTTTGGAATGGGACACCCTAATGTACATCAAAGTAAAATTTCAATGATTTAAAATAAGCATGTTAATTAAATACAACTATTATAATGAATGCATGAAAGTAATAATTATGTTTTACTATTGTGATTTCAGGACGATGATGATGATAATGACTTTAGTGGTCCAGCATTAGGAGGACATGTTAAAACGCACAGTGATGCATCCGATGATGATGACGATGATAAACCTGTTACCATGCGTTCAGTAATGATGCGTGTCTCCGGAAATCATCTAGATGTGCCAACAAAGAAAAAGCCGTTTAAAATGGAAGTATTCGATTTGTAGACCTCTCGTTAATTATAATCCATAATTTAAGTCGAAATTTTCATAAGTTTTCTGTTTTAACATAACATAAGAGCAAGTAAAGGTTTAAAATTTAAAATAGTGAAAGAAAAATACCAAAAAATATATACACACATATAAAACACAAAATAATTTACAAATAGAACAAAACTGATACAAAAAAAAGAACAACAAATAAAACTTATTTATATTTGTAAATTTTTAAGAACAAGAAAAAAAAATTAAAAAGATAATTATGAATGGGTGAAAAAAACTCCAAGAAAAATTAAAGTATTTGTAAATTACTGAATTATGTAGTTTTAAATTCTAAGTAAGTAGTTCTTAAGATTTATGATTAAAACAAAAAAGCTTAAACTTAAAAGGAAAACGACAACAAAAACAGTATATGAATATGAAAGAACTTTAATTAAGTTACATATATTTTTAGTTGTAATTCAAATTGATTTTATTTATACTTATACATACATTTTAAAATAAATAAAACATGTATGATTAAATTACCTTACTTAACCAAGTATTTGTAGATACAATATGACAAAAAAACAAAAACTATTATTCAAAAACTCACAGATCACAGAACAACAACATATATAAATATAAAATTCTACTTCGCTTTAATAGGTTGATATTTAGAACGCATTTCCAAACAGAGTTCAACTCTTAAATGTTTGATTTTGTTTTGTTTTCTCCTCAGAGTTTATCCTATAAATGAATAAGGGAACTACCATAAAATATATATTATTATATTTTGTAATATACATACACAGTATACAAATGTTTTGATTTCTTATTTAATAATAAGTTTATGTAAACAAATGACAAATTTATTATTTGTTTGTTTTGTAATTAAATGCTTGCCGCTTTAGAATTTATGTTCCATAAAAGTATCAAATAAATAAAAATTTAAATAACGAACAAATCCAAATTAAAATGTATTTTAAATTAGAAAATTTAATTTTTGTGATTGATCTACATATACATACATATTTCTGATTGATTGATTACATGTGTATTTTGTTTAATTTGATTTATCTCTGAATATTTATTTGTATTTGTGATCATTAAAGTATAATTTAGGGCGCATTTGCAACAGTGATAAGGAAAACTGTCTGAGCAATTTTCTAATATATCTCAATCATTAAAGATTAGATGTGTTGTCAATAAAGCTCTAGAAACGAAATTATTAACCAGGTATCTATTAAATACAAATATTTTTACATTATTCTTTAGTTGTTAATAAAAAGAAGTTAAGCTTTACATTATACTTACAAAATCACATAAATCATATAAGTCATGTAAACCAAAATTTTTCTGTTAACTTGAATAATTGATAATTATTTTTTTAATTTTAAAAATTTGTCAAAAGTTTCCGAATTAAATATTAACCAAATATGTATTGATATTTTGCAGATCTCGTAGTATTTCTAAATATTTTTAATTAAGTCAATTAATTAATTATTCAGTTAAAATTGGGTTGTAATATACTTAACAGCTGCAATTCACTACATTTTAATTTAGTAATAAAAATTTAAATTAAAACACCAAAAACATGACAATCGTTTCGAAAAAAATATTTTTATGAAACAGAATTCAGAATTAACGGGAATTCAGAATTAATATTTAATATCAAGATATCTTTCAGCATGGGTGACATGTACAAATATGTCTTGATTTATTGAATCCCTCTGTGTGTTGAATTCATACTTATGAGTACTAATGATTTCAATATTTTTTTCTTCAAGCTTCTGAAGTTATTCATAGGTTAAGATATGACTAAAATCTGTTCATTTTCAGAATAACCATATTTTTTCTTTTTCACAACAATAAAACGAAGCACAACAAAATATTTAAAATATATTACATCAGTTTTAACATATGAAAAATAAGTTAATATCATATTTGGCTTAAAGCTAGATTAAAACATTTTCATTTTTTAATAAAAAATTCTACGTATTAAAGAAATGTTACTCAAACTATTTTTTTTCAAGTTTTCAGAAATATTTGTACTTGTGAAAATTAAAATTTATATTGAGCAATATTCAATTAGAATTGAGAAATTCAAGAAAATACAAATTAAAATTAAGAAATATAAATTAGTATATAAATGCAAATCAATATATTCGATGGCCCTGATAGATAGAAAGGCATATCGGCTTTACGTCGACTTGTTCTATAATTAGTTAGTGCATGCAAACGAGGTTTACTAAATCAGTATATTTACTACTAGTAATATTAACGGTTTACATTGTCTTCTGAACTCTTATTTTATAAACACAAACAGCAAAAATACATAAACTTTACTGATTGGCTATCCGTTCCTCAGAACGTGCCTCAGAGAAATTCCCAGAAAAGTTAAATTATGGAATTAGCAAAAGATACACTGTTGAAAGCGATTGCTTTCCTTAATATTTGCGCTTTCTTAAGAAAAATATGTATGCAATATAAACGGTTTCTTTACACGCACAATTCTCGCTAACTATGTTTGTTATTTGTGTAACAATTTTATCTTATACTCACTATTTTAAATCAAAATAAATTATTATTCTGTTAATAAAAAATTAGATATGTATGTATATTGTTTCTTAATTTAAAATAAATAAAAATAGTTTTTAATTTAATACATGTTTCGTAAGACAAAAAATAAACTGCTGTGAATAGTTTATAGTGGTTTTAATATAAAGAAAATAGTTTTTAAGTATATAAAAGCTATAAACTTATTACCCGAAAGCTTTTTCATACTTTACATTACATTACCAATAATTTGTTTGCAGTTATGAAAGTAAAAAACTTCAAACATTGATGAACAACTTTTAATGATTCGTCTGAGACAATAAGTGAATATTTTTTTTTATCAAATTTAATTGAATACCAAGAAAGAAACATAATTTTTACAATGAATTAATTTAACAAAAATTGAATAATTATTTTAATTAACAACTGCAAGATCATACGAATATAAAAGCTAAAATAAAACATAAATCTAAATTTTGTATGCGTAACTATTTCGTACTTTCCTAATTTTATATTTAGTTTTCAGTATAATTTAAGATACATACATAAAAAATCAAAATGCAATATGAAATGCAGAGATAAATGTACCTTTTTATTAAATATAAAAACAAAAATAACAAAAATCACTTTGACGCAGGAGGCCATAATGCTGTTTTATGACAAATGAAAAATATATAGTTAATAAGTTAAAATACCTACAATTAATTATTCATTTTAATTATATTATTTAAAAACAATATTGTAAATTTATTATTACAAAGTTGAACTATATTATTTAATGAAAACTCATTACAATTATCAGCCATAAAGTTAAATACCATAAATATATAGTTTGATACATTTGGTCATCACTGTTTATTTTTGATTACAAATATATTAAATTCCATAGCATACCTCTAGGTGTAACTTTTCTGATTTATAGCTACTTATTCAACAATATTATATTAAAATTGGAAATTATATTTTTTTATTTATTTGTAAATAAATTCATTCAGTACAATATTTATATACATACATTTCTTATACATATATAAAAAAATACAAATAAATCACATAACCAATACCAACTTATCATACATACAAACATTCATAGATAATGAAATTCATGCATGTATGTATTCAGTCATACACACAAACGTAAATAATTATTAAACATTAACATCACATTAACATTTTTGTTGAAATGCAAGAACAAAAACATTTAATAAATAATTAAAATGAAATAGTTGGTTAAGTTGAAAAAAGAAGTTCAATGATGTTGTTTTATTTCATGAAATACTAGTAGTAGTAAAATAAAAAGCCGTTGAGAGTGAGAAACATAGATAATCTCCAGGGCTTTAACAACCAGTGTGGTCAGTTTAGTTTTTTTTTCGGGTAGATTTAGCCTCTTTATTTACCTTTTAGCTTTGAAGTTTATGTTTTAGCTTCTGGCGTTTTTAGTTTTTTTTTATAATTATGTATACTAGGGCGGATCGATTTAATAATCGCCCATGGCTCAGTGAAAATCGTATTCTAGGGATCAAAATAAGAAACTTTGCCGAAGTAACTATACCTCTAAAACGAATTCTACTACCCCCCAACTGTTGACTTTTGTCCCGTACAAACATTTAAAAAAATCACCATTTTGGCACTTTATTTTATTATTTTTTATTTATTTTATTTATTTTTATTATTTTATTTATTTTTAAATAATAAAATTTGTTTGCCTCCCCACAAATCGACCCGGCCTAATGTATACTCTCTTTAATCTGGTATCGTTCAATTATTCAAATAGTAATCCATTTCTAGAACAACTAACAAAACTATTTATACTTAACTGTCAACTTGAATTTTAACCCATTATCATCTCAATGTCACCGCACAGTTCTATATAATTTTGAACGATATAAGAGAGATAAAATAAAAAACGGAATATTATGTAAAATTTCAAAAAAATTTATAGCCAAAAGTTTTAAACTTTTTAATGACACTAATAGAACAGTTAAGGCAAAGATTACCAGCAAATATGGTTAAGCTAGATTTACACGATTGAAATTTTCTTCATAATTGCTCTTCAAAATGCTTGAAACTCGTGTAAACAGCAAAAATTCTTCAAATTTTATTTATTTAATAGTTATTAAATAAACAGAACAGAACACCTGCCCGATGAGTTAAAAGAGGGAATTATTGTTAAAATATCATAATAAGACAGTTTGTCAGAATGGATGGGATACACCTTTGGGCATGGTGAATAAGTAGATATATCATAACAAGCCAACAAACATCTAGTTTGGAACCAGAACCACGCCCCGGCAAAGCCTGCTTGGTAAGGTAATTCCTTTGATGAAATTGGCTAGGTAAAGATGATCTAACACGAACAGAAGCAGACGTAGATGATGACCTTCCCTCACTTCCTTGATTTGGTAAGAACGACCACAAATGATCTTAAACCAATAGCTTTTAAAATATCTTAATGAAATACGATGGAACGTCGAGAATAAAATTGTCACTTAAGCAATCTCTACATGTTCTCCAAAACATGAAGCCATTCCATAAGAGAGAATGGATTCTATGAACCGTTTCAATAAGTTTTGAATTTTGAGCAACAGAAAGAAATTGCGATTGAAAACAGAGCAAATAATTCTTATTTTAGTAATGCTTAAAGTAACAAGTATTTTAGACAATCAATACTATTTGTATTCTTCGATAAACAAAACAAAAAATGGGATTTTTTCACCTTACTAGGATCTGAATTTCGAAAATTTTAAAATTGCGATTATTAAAACGTCTTAGAATCCATTCTAAATAGATTAGGTTCTTGGATTAGCCATGCAAGAGTTATAAATTTTACATTGTATCAGAAAATGCATTACACTCTCTATTATAATTAAGTACAATTTACCCTACAGTTACACGATCAAGTTTTTGCTATTTTTGAGAATTTTGACAAGCAGTATGTGTTATTCTCTCATCAATACACACAACAAAGTTTTTGTTGTTGGCATCCTCATATAACCGCGCATACATCAAATGTTTCATGACAGTTCTTACTGTATTTGTTTTTCGCGACTATAGTTTAGTATAGACTTTGAACATTAACAAGTGCTAATGAGAATGCATTCATGAAAACCCTTACCTTACCTCACTTAACACAAACACTAAAAACCAATCAAATTAAAGATTGCCCATTAAAGGTTAATTTAGTTATTGTTCACATATGTGGGTCATCCCATCTCTGGCGGGAAGGTTTGACACTCCAATACTGAATTTAATTGGTTTTTAATGTTTGCGTTAAGTTTTGGGTTTTGGTGTGTTCTGACATATATAGTAAAATTTTATGGCCAAAATTTTTGTAGAACATTTCATCCCCGCCCTTCCCCTTTTTCAGGGGTGTTTTTTACAATTTCTTAGAATAAAGCCAAAAATGCCATTATGAGGGGGGAGTTAGAGGGTTAATATGTTCTAAAAAAATATTTGCCACCATTATCTACAAAATGCTGAACATACCCTACACCTCAGACGTAAAGAAAACAAAGTTTTATATACCGGTATGCTGCAAGAACAGGCCAGAGCTGGGAATTTTTAACCGCTTCTTAAATGAAATTCTGATGTGATCTATCGAAACGCCGACACACGTATATTTTTTTTTGGTCTCCTTAACAACAATCAATCGTCGGGACCCCGTAATTTTTTTGTGTTGTACTGTGTAATCGAATATACATATACAACAGTTGATAAACATTTTTCCTCCGGAACTGACTGAAATAATTAACTAAAATTAGTTTATTAGTTACTTCATTCAATAATAAAGATACAATAATTAAATAGGAAAAAATTGTTATGATGAAATAAATTCATTCAAGAATTTAAAATTTTTCATTCATACAATTTTAAATTCGTTCGTGGTGAATTAAAAATAATATGTTTGTATATGTATCATTAATTTACAGATCGTTTGTAATAAAACTAATACAAAACAAGTAAGAGTAATGGAGAGGGGGACCTTAGAACACTTTTTGCTTTCAAGCCACATAAAAATTTATATTTTTGAATTATTGACTTTTTACATAATTTAACTAATATATATGGAAATAAACTTTAGCTTAAGTCTTCAAGTAACTTATTTTTAGTTCGATTTATATTTTTGTTTTTATTTTTTTAATGGATGAAGTCATTGTGTTCAAATGTGCCCCCCATACGGGGCAGCTTTGAACTAGGCTGGGGCAGTTTTGAACGGCAATTTTTTCTTGTAGCGCTTATGTCCAAAAATAGCATAAACAGTTATATTTTTTATATATATAATAAATTGGATTTATTTATTAAGAAAAACATAAACATTAACAATTACAAAATAAAAAAATTCAGATCAAAAATAAGTTTTATATTTTAAGACGGAAAAGGCCTTGCCATTTCAGGTGACATTACATTTTCCTTTAAAGCATCATGATCAGCATTGGATTCGTCATTTTCAAAAAATAAGAGAGAATCAACAATGTTTGGTACTTCGGTTGATAAATTAACATGTTCAAAAGTGCCCCCTTTTCTTTGTTCAAACCTAAACTGGCTTGTCATTTCACGGAAATTTATAATAAATATTTTTTTTGCATAAATATCAAATAACTTAACTTAATTTTGTTTAAAATGAATTTTGGACTGCAATAAATTTCTTTCATGAAAGAAAACGATCACTGAATACTTCTTTAAAATTAACAATGGCACTGCGAAAACTTTTTCACCCAACTAGATTCGGTCGACGACTGAAAAAACTAGTAAAAGTTGTTAACGTTGCTAGAAAACAAGGTTGTCATGTGAAAAACTCGGTTAAGGGTCGGAAAAAATGTTAAACTGAGATTTTATCAACATAGTTCAAAGGTGCCCCGGGTATAAACGTGCCCTCTTCTCTCCTACTATATTCGGCTGTGCCGAATCTTAAATAACCTCCACCTAAATATAATGAGAAATACAAAAATTACAGTGGGTATAGACTGGAATGTCCTTATCCAGTGTTTTTATTCAGTTTTAGCGAACATTTTTATTAGTACTTTATTTATTTCAAATGTTTTTCAATTTTCTATTACCAATTCTTAAAATTATTTACAGAGTTTGTATATTTATAATAACAATCTTATAAGTAATGTAAACATTTGTAAAACTAAAAATAGGTTCAATATTTTTCTGTATTCAGCAAGTTAAGGAAAAGAGTATGGAAAAGGGTAAGGTTATAAGGTGAGGCTTATGTCATCTCAATAAAGTTATTTACAAGAGTTTATACGTGTTATAGTGGAAGTGGACTAATTATGAACAGATTCTTCAAAATCCAGTATCCAGTAACGTGATTTCTATGTATTTGAAGCTTAATTAAGTAGAATTTCTTAATATGGAGAATACGGCCAAATATGGACATACATTCACAAAATCCAACAGTTTCTTTTTGACATATATATACGGAAGTGGACTTTGTATTGGAGCAATGGTCCAACATGAACCAAACTAATCAAATTTTTGTTTTGTGATTTTTTTTTATGTGAAACTTATTTCTGCAAATTTTATATTGATATTGGAATTTTATAGGCATTGAGCCATTATGAGAAATTACGCAACAATTCTTAGTATTTTTATCACAATTTATCCTTCCATTGTACAAAATGTTATAGTATTATCTGCAATATTTTTAAACAAAGTAGCAAAAAACTGTTTAAAAATATCGTATTTTGATGGAGGTTGTTACATTTTTGGTCAATAACTCTGATTCGCAAGAACCGATTTTGATGATTTTCAATACCAAACTGCTTAGGAGAATTACAAAAGGTTTTTTTTTTACAAAATTTTACTAATTTTGGTTACATATTTTGGCCGTGAGAGTGCTTTACACATACAACCCGACAAACGGACGGACATATCTCAATCGACTTAGAATTCCATAAGGATCAAAAATATATATGTATATACTTTATTGGGTTTTCATGTAACAATTCCTACCTTCAGTAAAAATAATTTAATGAAAATTAAATTTAATGAACTCGAGCCTAAATAAAAGAAATATCAAAGGTATAAAAAAACTTTTTTTCTCGGGATCTAAATATAAGAGACGGCTCAAAACAGCTGAGTATTTATGAAGATTATATGCAGTAAAAGCTGAGAAAACAACTTATGGGGTCACAACATTTGGAAGGGAAACATTTTGTTTGGAGAGGGACGGGTGGGGAACAGAATATAAAATTTATTTTCTTTTCTCGGAGACACGCTTTGTGCTTTAATTCTTATTGTTTACATTTGCTATGATTTTTTTTACATTTACTTTATTTCTTTTCGGCGTGCTTTGTTCTCTATGTTTTATATTGCAATTTTCTATTTGTATTTATGTATAAAATAAATGTTTTTTTTATAAATTTTATCTTCACAAATCAAATATATGTACTTACATTTGCAAATCAAATACAGTAGAAATTAAAAAAGAACAACACTGCAATTAGACAAATTTCAAAAACAAATATAAACTAGAATGTTTTCGACAACAATGTTTCCCTGTATGACCGCGAAGGAAAATACAAAAGAGAATTCCAGATGTTTCCCTTCCAAATGTTTCCCTGTGTAAACGGGTACTATGTAATTCAATTACGGAATACACACTCGAACACTGTTATCAATATGTAATTACAACGATAACAAAAACAACATCTTGTAAAGTTGCGTACGTAACAAATGCATTTGATAATTCCTACAACAACTGAATGATACTCAAGCAAAGCGACTGCAACCAGAGTGTATCAGCTCGCAAAATATCCATACAGTAAACTGCATTCTTATACTCATTTTGGTTTCCCAAATGTTTGCTATGTATCAGTAAACCAGCTACAACTGGTGGGGGCCTGTCTTATCTTATCGCCAACACACAACATACACGATTGGGGAAAAGTAAAACGAAAAAAAGCAAAAAAAAATAAATATTGTGCTTTTAATAAAATACAACGAAAATAAGAAATGTTGCAGAGCAATGCTATTCAGTAGCAACTATTGCTTGTTGCCGTTCAGATCGTTAAAACAACCTAAAATCTCAGCATTCCGGCTGTGAATGTATTTGCATACTGCTGTTAGTAACAAAATATAAAAATTGCATTAAAGCAAAACAAAACAAATATAAACAAAATCGAAAGTATTTGTTGGTTGACACCACTTTATTATTTGGCAAAGCGTCTAGAAACAAAGAAATTGATTAAATTTATATGTTTATTTACTGATTGTGATACATTTACGACTGCAGACACTCATACGTACTTATACGTATTATGTATGTTAATGTATGGATCTGCCAGATACACTTCACATATTTTTAACAAAAATAGAACAATAAAGTTCCAAAAACGTTTGTCAAGAGCAACAACAGCAGCCGCATCATCTAAAACAACAACAAAACCAAAATGTTGATCAAAACAATACAACTGTTGAACAATGGGTATGTGTCGAATTAAATACAATTACAATTTAATTAAGGCAAACATAAGTTACTAGATACTATACGCGTAAAGTAGAAATTCATCAATTCTTTTAACAACAGAAATTTTAAAATACATAACTGATATAAATATTTTTGTATGCTTACTCTTAATAATATATGATTTTATATCATTAAACAATAAGTTTGAATTCAATTTGTTAGTTTTATTTCTAATAGTGATAAAAATTAATATAACAAAAGTTCATGCATATTAATATATTGGCAATTACATTATTAGATGTGACTGATGAAGTAAAAAGACTTAAACGAAAACACGTTTTAGATCTCCCTTTTATTTAATACAATATCGTAGAATTTAAAAACAATAACAATGAAATTATATAATTGATAAAATAATATACGAGTATATTTCTCTAAATAATAATGTAATATTTTACACGTTAGATATAAATTAGCTCTATATATGCAAATACATGCATATATAATTGAAATTATTGATTCCATTTGGAATCTGTACCATATGTTATTTTTAAAATTTATAAAATTTGTAAAAATAGATTGCAAATAAAGATATATATATAAAAAAAAAATTATTTTGTTTTAAAACTGTCTAAATACTCTTTTAGCACAGTGTTGGTACAATTTGTATCATGGTGTAAATATACAAGGTGAGGGCAAATCGGCAACAAATACAACACATTGCAGAAACAACATGCATTTTGTTCTTTGTAAAATATTGTACTACTGTCAAAAACACTTGAAAATGTATTGCTTTTGACAACAGTAAATTGTAAACAAAGTCAGCCAGCTGTGCTACTGCACTCATCTTGTATAATTACACCATGCGTTGTATCATGTTTATGAATTTGTTTTTTTATAACCATCAGCAAAAAGAAGGGGATATATTGCGTTTGTCATTCTGTTTGTAACACATCGAAATAATGGTCGTAGAACAAAAAAATTTATATATTCTCCGTTCTTATGAGATTCTAACACGATCTAGCCATGTCCGTCCGTCTGCCCTTCTGTATGATAGAGCTTCAAAAAAAAAAGACAAAATTTTAGACTACTTCGATATTTTTCAGTTATTTTCTGCTATTTTTTTTTCAAATATAATGCATATAATATCATGAAATTTTGCACAATTTCTTTTTATTTTAAAAGGAAATGGTAGGAATCGGTCTACGATTTCTTATAGCCCCCACACATAGGTCTTCCCGGAATATGGTACATAAATGTCTACAGAAAAGCCGTATCTAAACAAAATTCTGCAATAATAAGTTTCATGCAAAGTGAAATTTCAAATATTTCAATATTTTGTTTGCATCGGTCCATAATTTTGACATAGCCCCATACAAAGACCACTTCTGAATGAACATTCTAAATGAACATAAATCTTTTGTAAAAATGACTATCAAGTTGAAATTCGACAAGCATAATCTAAACATACATTCAAATCGTCGTACCAAATTTCATGCTTTGACCGTAGTCCCCACATAAAGTCCAGTTCCGAAAATCATTTAAACGAACATAAATCTTTTGTAGAAACCACTATCGAGTTCAAATTCGTTACAAATAGTTAATACATACTATATATATAATTCGTCACTCTCAATATCGGTTCATATTTGACCGTAGCCCCCATATAAAGTCTACTTTCGGAAATTACTTAAATGCGCATAAAACTCTTATAAATCTCCATAGTATGTATGTGATTTGGTGGTGGGAATATAAGATTCGGCACAACCGATTAAAACTTTTACTTGTTATACCCTTCACCTTCATGAGAAGGGTATATATAAGTTTGTCATTCCGTGTGAAATTTCCACAATATAATTTTCCGACCCTATAAAGTATATATATTCTGGATCGTTTTAGATAGCGGAGTCGATTAAGCCATGTCCGTCTGTATGTCTGGATGTTGAAATCAGTTTTTTGAAGTCCCCAGACATATTCGGGATCCAAATCTTTAATAATTCTGTCAGAAGTGCTTTCGAGAAGTTTGCTATTTAAAATCAGCAAAATCGGTTTAGGTTAACCAGAGTTATGAACCAATATGTGAGACCACCACCATAAAAATTTGATATTTTTCGTCCATTTTATTGCAATATTTTGAAATATATTGCAGATAATACCATGAAATTTTGTATACGTTGTTTGTATGATAAAAGAAGAAAGTGTGCGGAAAATAGTAAGAATCGGTCCATGATTTCTCACAGCCCCCATACAAATATATATATTCCCGAAATATGGCTTAATGATAAATAAATGCTTATTAAATTGGAATATCAAGACAAACTTCAGCAAAAATAAGTTTTTTATACTCTGTTTGTTAAATTACACTCAAGATTATTATGAACATCAGACAAACTCTATAAATTATGGTAAGAATTGGTAATTAAATCAATTAAAATGGTGAAAATTAGACAACATTTCAAAATATTTAACATAAATTATGTTGGTCGTAAATTTGTCTTTCAAACAATATATCAAATACTAATAAAATTTGCACTAAGACTGAAAAGAAAACAGAGAATAAGGATATTCTAGTCCTATAACTAGTGTAGTTTTTGTATTTCTTATTACGTTTAGGTGGAGGGTATTTAAGATTCGGCACAGCCGAATATAGCACTCTTACTTGTTTTTTGTATAAAAAACATTTTTATACAAAATTGTTGTCAAAACAAAAACAACAATTTTTACTTCTCTCTTAGTTCCTCTGTCCATTAGGTCTGTTTTTGTGCCAACCAGTAACACATCATCCAGTCAACCATTTCATCATGTATTAGTGGTGAAAAATATTTTTGTACGCTTTTCTCTAGGAAATTTCCATGGCTTCAGATTAAAATTTGTAATCTCTAGTTTGTGTTTAATTTTTCTTTTTGTTTTGTGCTGTTTGATTTTTGTTGCAAAATATGTGCGTTTTTAAGAGTGGGACATAATAGGTCTTGACAATTTGATAACACGTATGAATTTTTGCGTCATTTATACATCTTTTTAATATTTAGATAGTCGTATACATACATATATTGCATTATATTATTAAATTATAAATGATTGAAGTTAGCAGCAATTGAATCCATCACATTCTTTATATCATTTTATGTTTCTGTACTTTTTTACTGTAATTTGATTTGAATACTTAACATATTAAATTCAAGCTAAACCCTACAAATAATATAATGAGCTTGCGATAGTGAAAATGTTACACATATTGTATTGTATGTATCTTCAAGCAAACCAATTATATATATACATATACATATGTATGTATGTATATTTGTTTTCCTATAGTGACACTACCTACTGCAACACTTCCACTTTACGTTTATCCTAATTTATAGAACAAAATTGATTTGACAGAAAAGACGGAAGCGAATTTGATAGTCATTCCGTTCATACCAAAAAGTCTATTTATATAATTATATTTGATAAATATGTACAATCCTGCGAAGTTACATATGTATGTACAAAAGGCTCGAATTTATTTACAAAAAGTCCTATAGTAGAAAAATCCGGTATATGTAGAAAAATATTTTTAGAGATATCGTTTTATTTGGGAGTAAAATTTTAATCTATCTGTCTTTACTATATTGGAAAGGCTTTTGAAATACATTTTATTTGATATGCCTATTGTACATTTCAGAAAGCCGGGGCTTCGAAAACTCCATATGAACGTCTCTTAACCAATTCGCCCTGTTAAAAAGCCGATTGGCCATAAACTCTTGGTTCAAAATTTACAAACTCATATTGGTGTAGAGTGTATATGATTCGACATTGACAACTATCTCTCTTGCTGTCACTCTCTATACCTGAAATTTTCTTTTTTCCGTTTGATAAGTTGTTTGTTTACAAACAAAATCAAATATATACAAAAATTTTCGATATCGATAAAAGCTTTACTAACACACATTCATACATCATACGTTTACTTATTACACTCAAAAAATATTTAAGTAATATATAATTTTATTTTTTAATAAAAATTGGACTTTGCTTATTATGAATTTTGGAAAACAAAATTCTAAGTGCATATAATGTTCAATGCGCATTTTGTGTATTTTGTTTTTCTAACAATGTCACCATTAGAGGCTCCAATCCCGAAAATCCCAAGATTTTCAAATCCCGAATCTCGGTTCAAATATCACTCTGCAACAAAAAGTTTAAATCATAATGATTGGAATGTGAATTCAAAGTGGACCAGCTAACAAATAAAACGTCTAGAGGATTATATTTTCAGCAAAGTTTCCGACAATAATAATACAATTTTTTGTACCTATGTATATGTAACCGAACGTAGTAAGTAATTGCCACCAGACATCACCGTGTTAATATAATGAGTTAGAATGCTACTGGATACTTACTGAAAAGTTTATTTACTCATTTTTACATTTTACTTTACTTATTTACGCATTTTAACTAATTTTTTGTACAACTTGTTTAAACGAACACCCTGAAGCTCGAAGTTTTGATATTTAGGATTATTGCCATTTTTATTGAGAGCTAAAATTATTGCATTTTCTTTACCGCAGCATAATGGTGACCCAACTGTGCAATTGCTAATTGAATATTTACATTATGCCTTAAAATATGCAATATTTTGTTTGAATTTCAGTTGATATCATCTTTTCAATTCTATTTATCACAATTTTACCATTTCTTTATTTTGATCAACACATTTATTGGTCTCTCTTCTTTCACGCCTGTACATGTACTACATGCGAAAACTTTACACCCGCGCAGCCATCTATCCAACCCAATGCAAAAAATAAACAAACAAGCCAATATCTACACAAATGAAACTTGTAGAACCAGTGCTTGTTGTTTTTAAATATCAGTATTGGCCCCAAATCCAAATACAAGCAGAAAGAAATATTTATACAATCATAAATATAAAACAAGAGATACGAGTAGGTACAAGAAAAAAACCAAAACAAAAACAGTCAGTCACTTGGCAACAGTCAGTAAAAAATTGTACTTTTTATGTGAAGTTAATGAAAAAATTAGAAACCACTAGTAACTATTCGTACAATACATATTTAGCTAGCAACTCGATAACTACAAATATACATACATACGTACATATGTAGGTACATATGTATGCAGGTAGTTACACTGTTCGTATGGTGTGATGATGGCACAAGACATGAGAGACACAGATTATTGTTTAAAGTTTTGATCAATCGATCGATCGATTGTAAGTCAATAATAAATACAATATGTTTATTTGGATTTGAAGTGTTAGTTGTGATTAACACACATTTTTAATATTAAATTTGTTGATATTTTGTTATAATCAACACCACCATAGTGGGGAGGGTATATTGGATTTGTGCTGATGTTTGTAACGTCCAAAAATTTTGGTCCAACACCCAACTTAAAGTTTATTGAAAATGACACTGAGTCGATTTAACGATGTCCGTCCGTCCGTCTGGCTGGCTGGCTGTACATATAAACCTTGTGCGCAGAGTGCAGGTCACAATTTTGAAGTATTACGATAAAATTTCATGCATGATATTTTCATGGCTCAAGGACGCTTAGAATTGGTGTGGTTGATAACGGTCCATTATGTCACCTGCCCTCCACACAAATGTTCTCGTGAAATTTTACATGAAGCCTAATCTCATCAGCAAATTTTGTGCAGATGGGTCCATAATTGACCATGGCTTTCATATAAGGCCCGCTGCCGAAAATCACTTTAAAGAGCATAAGTCTCTTAAAAATGTTGCTATCCAAATCATATTCAACATAAGCCTGTTTCATATACATACATACATACATATGTATATGGTGAATTTCACGTCAAGTGAACCAACGTTAAAAATCGATTTGGATGAAATTTGCACCAAGGTTAGTACAGTGCAAGCTCGGTATTCGCGACTACCCATTATCGCGACGGCCCGGTTATCGCGACGGCTTGATTTTTTAAATTCCTGGTTCAATTATCGCGACAATTTACGAAAAACGGGCTCTATTTTCGCAACTTTTATCTGTTTTTTTTTAATTTGATTACAATGTCTATAACCAAAGAAGGTGAATCCCCTTCTTTTGGTTTGTCAACCTTTTTGGATGATTTTATTCGTGTCATTTGTTGTGTAATTACATTTCTTAATGGGAAAAGTTCAACATATTTTAAAGCCAACGATTTCTCAAAAATTAGATATTTAAAAAAAAAATTAAAAGTGAAGATTCCATAAATTCACTTTGCATGAATTACAAGTTGCATAAATCTTCGGTTTACCGCATTATAAAGCAAGAAAATTCATTAAAAAAGTTCGTACATACAACAGAAAGTAGCCCTGGCAAACGTTGCACCTTAAAGAGCGCTGAATACCCAAGAATGGAAAAAATGCTTCACAAGTGGTTTCTAAAACAAAGGGAGAAAAATGTTCCAATATCAGCAGCGATTTTACGATCAAAAGCCAGTCATTTGTATTCCAAAATGTATCAAACCAATTCAGGTTTCAATGCCAGTGAAGGATGGTTGAAGAAATTTAAGCGTCGACATGGAATTAGATTTTTAAAAATAACGGGCGAGAAATTGTCTTCGAAACCTCATCTTATTGATCCATTTGCACAAGAGTTTAAAGATTAAGTTGATGAGCATGGGTTGACTCTTAACCAAATCTACAATGCCGACGAATCCGGTTTATATTATAGGATGCTTCCAAATCGCACTGTTGTCACATGTAATGAGAAAACGGTTCCCGGAAGAAAAATATTTAAAGAGTGAATAACTTTTTTGCCTTGTTGAAATGCGAATGGTACTGACAAACTGAAATTGTTGGTCGTTGGAAAATCGAAAAACCCACGCGCCTTTAAATGCTTTTTCAACAATCCTGTAATATACAACTCCAGTAATAACGCCTGGATGACATCATTTATATTCAAGAACTGGTTCCATCACGAATTTGTTTCCCACGTAAGTTAATTTTCAGCAATTAGTAAAAGTAAGTTCTTCATAATTAAAAATTTTTAGGTTCAAGAGTTTTTGGCTTAAAAAGGTCTTCCGCAAAAAGCAGTTTTGCTTTTACATAACGCGACGTGTCACCCAGTTGAGGAACTAAACAGTGATGACGGCTTAATTAAAGCAATGAATCTACACCCAATTGCACTGCGCTTATTCAACCATTAGATCAAAACGTTATCAACTTAGTCAAATTAAATTATAAAAAAACAACTGCTCACCCACTTGCTTGGCGAGAAGGGAACAAATTTGGAGCTCAAACTAAAAAACTTCAATCTCAAAAATGCACTTCAGATTCTAGCTACTTCCTGGGATAAAATATCAGTTTCCAATATCCGAAACTCGTGGAACGCCTTGCTCGAATTCGGTAGCGAATGGAGTGAAGAGGAAAACATGACCTTAAATATTTTACAAAATATAATTCAGGAAGAAAACGAAGATCTTTCAACTATTGGTACACTTGTAGCTCAAATTCGTAGGGAACATATTTTTACGAATGCTGACATAAACAACTAGATTCAAGAAGAATTTCAAGTGGAAAGTAATGAGGAGCAAATGGAATTATCAGATACGGAATCGGAAGATTTATACAATAGTGGTCAAGTAGAATTCAAAATTAAAGTGGACGATTGTATAATATCGATAAACATATGCATACAATGGGCTTTGGAAAATGATAAGCCGACAACTGCACTATATGAACTACGTGATTCAGCTGTTATTTTAAAAAATAATTTGCCAAAAATGCATCTCAATACTCCAATTTCTTTTACAATCTTTAAAATGTAAATATGTATATCAATTTAAACAGCTTTAATTTTAAAAATTACATACAATTTTTCAATAAAATTTTGGGTTCTGTTATCGCGAAAATTCAGTTTTGGCGACTGGCCTGGTTTTCAATTAGTCGCGAATACCGAGCTTGCACTGTACTATTAGATAGTAGGCCACACACATAAATATTTATTTTTGATGATCGGTCCATAATAGGTCATAGGCCATTTCTGAAAATCAGTTTTTACATATATACTGTAGGGTATTATATGGCGAGCTTGACCGAATATACTTTCTTACTTGTTTTTTGCTCGTTTTACCTATTTGCACTACATACTACATGCATACTTACATATAGTGCGTAGACGTTTGCCTTATTATTTTCTTTTTTCTCTCTTATTTTCGTGGAATATTAAAAAGAAAAAAAATTTGCAAATTAATTTTAACAACAACCAATACAATGATGTACAACAGAAAAAAAACTACAACACATCCCTGCCAGCAATTGGAAGTTTCTTTCATCGTCCATCGTCAAAGGCGTTACGTCTTACTCACTTCCAGACGTTAGTTAGAAGATAACAATAACAATTTACATTGCAGTCGTCTTTTAATCATCCAGACGACGTTTGGAAGATTGTTTGTTGTTTACAACACCAGCCGAAAATGACATGTCCCGTTATAAAAGAAATAAAAAGAATGCAAAAAATAAGTTTTCGACATCATCGAAATTAGTTTTATTTTGTCATTTGCTGTGGTCGGTCAGTGGTAAAGTGTGGTTTCGATTTGTTATTGTCATTGTTGTAGTTTTTACATATTTTTTATCCCATAGTCAATATGAGTGTACCCTGCCAGCAATTGGAAGTTTCTTTCATCGTCCATCGTCAAAGGCGTTACGTCTTACTCACTTCCAGACGTTAATTGGAAGATAACAATAACAATTTTCATTGCATTCGTCTTTTAGTCATCCAGACGATGTTGGGAAGATTGTTGTTTACAACACCAGCCGAAAATGACATGTCCCGTTATAAATGAAATGAAAAGAATGCAAAAAAAAATTTTCGACATCATCGAAATTAGTTTTATTTTGTCATTTGCTCTGGTCGGTCAGTGGTAAAGTGTGGTTTCGATTTGTTATTGTTATTGTTGTAGTTTTTACATATTTGTTATCCCATAATCAATATGAGTGTATTATCTGTAAAGGCAAACAAAAATCAAAAGCAAAAGAGAGGCGAAGAAAATAACTTCTGGAAGTTACGCTGAAGTGACTTATTGAAGTTACGCTGAAGTGACCTCTGGAAGTTACTTCCGGGGGGTACAACTTCTCAATACGGAAGACACTTCTACGATCAGAAAATGGTATCGCAGAAGATGAGTTTCAACTTCTTAGCGTCACTTCTGAGTCACTTCCGCAATAGAAAATGTTGGCAGGGTATTATCTGTAAACGCAAACAAAAATCAAAAGCAAAAGAGAGGCGAATAAAATAACTTCTGGAAGTTACGCTGAAGTGACTTCTTGAAGTTACGCTGAAGAGACTTCTGGAAGTTACTTCCGGGGGGTACAACTTCTCAATACGGAAGACGCTTCTACGATCAGAAAATGGTATCGCAGAAGATGAGTTTCAACTTCTTAGCGTCACTTCTGAGTCACTTCCGCAATAGAAAAGGTTGGCAGGGATGATGATAATAATGTTGTTATTGGCGTTGTTGATGTTATTGTGGCGCTGTGTAGGATTCATAATCAAAACAAAAACAAAATAGTAAATAGATTACGAGTAGCGAAACGGTAACAATTAAAGTAAATAAACTTTAGCACGCTTTAATGGTGAGACAAGACAATTAAACGAGTAGACAGAAATCATTTTATGCTCTTGTTTATTTGTGTCACTGTTTTTTATATTTAGACGAGGATCTGATCTGTTCCTTTTCGGTAATAAAAATTTATTAAAAAAATAAACTACATACATACATATATCAAAATCAATATACATACATATACTACTTATTTATAAAAATTGGGAATTATGTACATATATATATGTACATATACATACATACATAGATGCATTTGTTATAGGTAAATAGCTGATGCTGATAAATAAATAGACAAACACTAGTTCCACAGCGTAAAATTCTTAATAAATGTTAATTTTATCGGAAGCAGCTTGTTTAACAAAAAATGGGTATAATTAAGTAAATTAACAAATGCCTCATCATCGAAAGGAAATATATGTACAGTGGCACAGAAAATTATACGTACCACCTAAAAATGTTATTCAATATAAATCATTTCGTACTATTGCTTGTAAAAAATAACACTTCTTCAAAAAAAAATAGTTTCTGAAGCAATTTTGTTCTTTTTCTTTTGTATGTACATATGTATATAAGTTTGTCATTCCGTTTGTAACTTCCTCATCCATCTGACAATTGAAATAAATTTTCCGAAGTCCTCCTAAATTGCAAACATTATTGATATGTACACAAATATATCTGGCCCTTAAAATTGGCACACAAATAACAGATATAAACGAAAAAAAAACAAAAACTTGAACTAAACATTTCACTACTCTGTCACTGCGAAGGTCTGAGGTGTGGTAAGATACTCTTCAGGCTGTTCAATAAAAAACTACATACTTAATAAAAATAAGGAGAACTAACAGATCAATATACATATCAATTTCATCAGTATATGACGGAAGTTGCTAAACAGCTGCTAGTATTATTTGTGCATATGTATATGGCGAATTTCACGTCAAGTGACCCAATTTTAAAAATCGATGTCTTCCGATTTGAAATAGCTATCTAAAGTCCTTTGTACAATTTTTGCTAGGAGCAATAGGTGAAAAGTTACACTCATTTAAAAAAAACCCTGTATGACCAAAATGTCCAACTTTGACCCCCTTTAACTCCGGCACTTCTGGACTGATAGAGCTGAAAATTTGTGCCTGGCCTACTATCCAAAAGCACTAACCTTGGTGCAAATTTCATCCAAATCGGAAGACATCGATTTTTAAAATTGGGTCACTTGACGTGAAATTCACCATATGCAAATGCATCGCAGATCTATACGACCTGCTTGTTTTTCTAAAAATAAATTTTTTTTCTCAAGGTCAAATGATTCTATATTACGTGTGTTACAATGTAAACTGAAAAAGCGTAATTTCTTAATATGTATATAAACATTTTCAACTTTAGAATAATATTTGCTCCAGTTTTATTTTTTCAAACTGCGTAACGGACCACCATTTAGTAAGCATTGTATTATAAAAAAAACCTTACAAATTATTTTAACTTCATAATTGCAAGTTGATTGTGAAATAGTTGTACAATCTTCGAAATAGTACATTAAATTTATACTTATTACCTAAAATTGTCAATAATATATTGAACAATTGTCATTAAATGAATAATAAACTTAAACTACTCTGTGAAAAGTAAAGAAAAATACCGAGTTGGAAACAGCATTCAATTATTAAACTTAAAAGCAGTATGAATGAAAACGTCAATTCGAAAGTACATACATATATAGTTATACAATGAGACTGATTGTAAGTCCCAATTTAAACGAACCAATTTTTATTTAAAAGATTAATACAATTTTTTCCTTGAAATTTCTTCGGTGTTCACACAGCACAATTATTATTGCTTAAATAGCTCGTATTTTTATGTAATACAAATAAGAGAGTGACACGAATTGCTAGTACAATCTAGTGTTTACTCGTCTTATCTTCCCCTCACCCTGATGTCTCAAAGGTAATTAGCTTAACTTAAAGAATTGCTTCGTGTAAATTGGTACTAAGTATTGTAGTGCAGAGTATGAGCATTATTATATTATTGTTATAAAAATATGAGACGAAAGCATATCTTTTTTAAAGTTTATATTTAATCAAACATTTATATACATACATATGTATGTATGTAGATACATACTACTTACATACATATTTTTCGGTCTAAAAACACGTGCTAGTACATTTTTATTTAAATAAAAGAAATTTGTTAAATTTGTTTTCTGGTGGCATTTCGTGTAAAATTGTGTGAACGTATGGATATGTGTGAATTAATATTAAAATCTACACTAAAATGTTTTTGTAATTATTTTGATTCTATTTCGCATGATCATTTTGAATAGGCGTGGTATGGAATATCACACAGCTGGGTGATTATACAAACGTGTATTTGGTGGGTTTGTATACCTACATATGTATGTATATTTATGAAAATTAGAAAAAACTGGTTTTACTCCCATCTGTTTAGTTCAGCGACTGTGCAAGTGTATGTTTTAATTGTACATAAATTTACATACGTACATATGTATGTACGTACATTGTTTATTTCGTTTTTTGATACCGTCACTCGGAGACAACACAAGACAAGTCATGCTGATAACCTCGCATAAAATGAGTCGAGCCCCTTCTTCAGTATATTTTCACACACATAGGAGCATACATCTTACGTGAACACACCTACATATGTATGTGTGTATATACAGTGGTGGACTAATAATTAGAAACGACTTATCAGCATATATGTGTTCATATATTTTTTAGTAACAAATTATTAAATTAAATTTTGATTTCTTCGACCTTTTTTTTACTAAAAATAAAAAAGTTTTTCGAAAAAAAAAAACAAATTATTATTAAGTTTAAAATACAAAAAAAAAAAAATCACAGCATCAATACTATTTTAAGGAAAATTAACTTAAACACCAAAAAACGCATTATCAAATTGGTCACATAATTATAAAGTAAAAAAAAATATGCAAAAAACTAAGTAAAGTTTAACAAAACGGACTTATCCTTAAATTTTTTGTTGGATAACCCTTATTTTTGACAACATTAAACGCTCCAGAGAACTCTATTCCATTAACGTGGATCTTTTTTGAGCATTTTTGTTGCAAACCGCAACCGCTTCATGATATTTTTTTGAGACATGAGGTCTTTTGTGCAATGCACCCACGAAGTCCTCACTCATTTAAGCGCCTTCTTATTGTCCGTGTGGATATTTCTTCGTTTATTTCGCGCTAAGATAAAAATGGATTTTTTTTACTGGCTCTACAAATAGCTCTATCTTCTGTTAAAGTGGTCTTTCGTTTCCTAGGTTTCCTCTTTTGGGTTGCAAACTCCTTTGTATTTTTGTACAAGTAAATTGCACCAAATACCATTTTTTTCACTTTGTCACTAATATTTAGAAAAGTTTAAAAGTTGAAGAAAAAAAATACTCGTTTTTAATTATGTGGCCAGCAAAAAAAATTTAAAAACAATTGGGAAAATAATAATATTTTTATATTTTTTTAATTTAACTTAGAACTCAACGTGTTGTGCATCAACAACAATAAATAACTGTAAACACAATTTACAGTGTAGGTCTTTAAAGAAGCTACACAGCAATCTTATAATATCAAAGCATCGTTTCTAATTATATGTCCACCACTATATGCATATGTACATGGATTAATTAATACAGTTATGCACGTACAAACATTAATGTAGCTAAGTTAATTTGTGTGTGTAAATTGCAAAACATATGTTAATTGTTGTTCTTCGAGTTATTCAAATATACATATGTACATACATACTATATGTAGTACATACAGTTAGGGGCTTAAGTTTTCGTACATACCCAAAATATCATATTTTCGTTAATTAAATGTGCTTTTGAAAATTCAAGTAATTCAGCAGTCACGTAAACTACCTGAATTGCAAAAAAAAACTAATGCTATTTGAACTGCAACTCTTTTTAAATTATAAATAAAGCAGAAGAGATTTTAGTGTATGAACACTTGTGTCTCTCTTTATTTCAGTTTTTTGCATACGAGTATTTACCGTTTTTTTTTTAAGAAAATATATATTTTTTTGTAGTTAAAATAGAATTAAATTGTTGATGTAAAATTTTTTCTGGTACTCTTTAATTAAAGAATATATGAAATTTTGGGTATGTACGAAAACTTAAGTCCCTAACTGTATGTACATATGTATGTACATTATTTATATATTGTTGTTTTAGACTTGAAATGTTTTTGTTTGATTTTTGTTTTTATACCGTCTTTTTGTTTCATCTGCTTTGTCTCTACAACTAAGTTTCTTTGGGCGACCTCCACGTGGTTTGTTTTCAACTGTACTAGTCCTTTTAAAGTTATTGACTATTGTCTGAACTGTAGACTTACTTAAATTAAATAGCTTTGATATTTCACCAAAAGATTTTCCTTCATTTCTGCACTTTACAACAAAATTACGGACATCAATTGATATTTCTTTTCGAGAAGCCATTATTTCTATTAACGATTTATTTAAACCGCCTAAACTTGAACTTAATACTATTTTAAGAAACCCCTTCACACAAAAAGAAAAGTAAAAAAATAAATAACGGCATTTTACTGTTTGAATTTAACAACAAAATCCCATACATGTTGGTCGTATGTAGACTTTTGTCAATGTTTTTTGTTTGTTTATTATGAATAATTTTTCAAGTTTACATTACAATAACAATTTTTTTGGGCATATCAATAAAAATAGAATACAAACAAAACTGCATCATTATTTTTTTATTACGCGCTAATGTTCGCATAAAATGTCCAATATTGTGGTCGTATGTAGACTTCGGTCGGCCACTGTATGTATGTATTTCTTCATGTTTTAAAATTTTAATTGTAATAAATTTAGAATTTAACTTGTTTTGAATTATTTTGTTTTGGTTTTTTTTATAATTATTGCCTGATTATGTTATTGTTTAACTTTTTGGAGGCAAACATTTTAATGAAAATGTACAGTTGTTACAGAAATGTTTAGAGAGGATGCTAATTTTTTTGACCTTGATCGAAATCAAATTGTTTGAATATGTATCTCGTATCTGAGTATAAATTTTCTAAATATTATATTTAATATAAAATAACAAAAAATATAATACATAAATTATCAAAAAGATAGAAAAAGGTAGATCCGTAACGAAAATTGATAGGTATAAAGTTAGAAAATTTATTCAATACAATGGTGGTTTATTCACATAGAAAAAAATTTATATCAGCGTAATTATGTATGAATCTTAGGAAAAAGCAAATAGTATTGCGTTATAAAATTTCCCAAAATGAGTAAATTTTTTATCTATCCTTTTACTTCACATATGTACCTATAACTATTTTTACTTTTATACAGTGATCTCGCAGAAACGTGAACTAATTTTTACCGAGGGTGTTCACGTTTTCGATATTGTTCACGTTTTAGATTGCATTTTTTTTAATATTTTATTGCCAGTTTTTAAATTAAAAATCAAAGGGGTTTTAAACTTAAGTTCTGTTTAAATAGCAAATTCGTTTTTATAGATCATATTTAAATAAAACTTAAATCACTGACTACGTCCATTTAAATACAACTTAAATTGTTCATAGTACCATATGATTTTGGCAATTCTGCAAATTATGAAAATTGTGCATTAAAGTTTTTTATTATTTGATAAAATAATAAGCATTGTGCTATTTGTCATTAATATCAACTAAAGGTCTGCGCAAAACCACTTGGTTGTTTGTCAACAGTGAAGACTATGCTGCAGTGTATATGACAGTAATGTAAAAATCTGATTATTGTACACTGCACCATATAAAAAATCTAAGCGAGAGCACACAATAACAATACAACAAAAAAATAAAGTTTGTTTGTTTTGTGTTTGGCCGATCAATAGCACGACCTGCCATTTATTCGTGCATGCCCAGCATACCATTCTAGGAGCGCTCCGAAAAAGGAGTCAGAAAAGAGTGCAACAAAAGAGCATTTTCGGAGCGCTCCGAAAAAAGGAGTCAGAAAAGAGTCCAACTAAAGAGCATTTTCGGAGTGAAAGAAAAATTAGCTTGTTACTGTCCTGAGTCGGCACACAGTATGACTCAGAAATTCCACTTAATTCCCAGCATACCATTTTAGGAGCGCTCCGAAAAAGGAGTCAGAAAAGAGTCCAACAAAAGAGCATTTTCGGAGCGCTCCGAAAAAAGGAGTCAGAAAAGAGTCCAACTAAAGAGCATTTTCAGAGGGAAAGAAAAATTTGCTTGTTACTGTCCTGAGTCGGCACGCAGTATGACTCAGAAATTCCACTTAATTATGTGTGTACCAAAGCGTTGTTCTCCTGCTATTTGTGATTTGAACAAAAAAAAAAAAAAAAACATAGCTGTACCACACAAGAATGATAAAAACAAGATTACACAGAGCCCAAGAAAAACCTCATAAAAGACTCTTTCTGGCATTATCTAAGAGCTCTTTAAGAGCCCAAAAAAACCCTCATAAAAGACTCTTTTCTGACATTATCTAAGAGCTCTTTCTGACGGACCATTTTTGAATGTAATGACCCTCTTTTCTGAAGGTTTTCGGAGCAATTATGATTGTTTTTTGGGCTCATAAAGAGCGTTAACGCTCCGAAAAAGGTATCAGAAAAGACTCTTTTCGGACTCATATGGCTTGCTGGGTGTGTTTATTCGTCAAGAAATCTATGCGAGAGCACACAATAACAATACAACAAAAAAAAACAAGTAAGAGTGCTATATTCGGCTGTGCCGAATCTTATGGTGTTTTCTTTTCTGAAATAAAATGTTACACCTTTATTATGTACATTTTTATAATGTTTACCCCACATTTTAAAGATGTCGCATTTTTAATGGTCAGAATAGAACATAAAATTACAACAC
Organism: Bellardia pandia; assembly: GCA_916048285.2. Taxonomy (NCBI): domain Eukaryota; kingdom Metazoa; phylum Arthropoda; class Insecta; order Diptera; family Calliphoridae; genus Bellardia; species Bellardia pandia. Next base: position 72,006,313 of record OU696533.1, read on the forward strand.
TGTAACACTTTTTTTCATGTCCAGCTGTTTTTGTTTTTTTTTGTTAAAAAAGAAGAAGCAGATAGCTCCCTGGTAAGATCGCTTGAAATAAGATAATAAATATTTATCAAAAAGAACAATGGCACCTTCCCGACTAATACGCAAATTCTTCTTAAACTATAAAAATCATAATCATATAAAATATTTTATCATCATCAGATGATGGAGATAAATCCAACAAGTCATCCAAAATTTTTTCAGCACATAAAAAGTACATAGTAATATTTTCCGTTTTGTATATATTTTTTTTTTGTTTCTTAACACAAATACACATTAATAAACAAAACAAATGTCAGTTGCAGCGATGCCAACTTAGCCCTTTTCGGGCTAGATTTAGCCGGATTTTAGTCACTCAAAACGCAAAAAAAAAGAAAATTGGATGTGGTTTATATGGATTTTTTTCCATTTAGCCCTTTTTTTAAAAATGTTTACGCGTTTTGAGTCTCAAAAGTTGGCATCACTGATCAGCTGTTTTATCGTGCGATTCTCCCCCTCTAAAATTTCAGAGTGTGAAAGGTGCACCATTTTTTAAATTTATAGTGGGACATTTATAGAAAAGAACACACTACACTTTAGCAGTGTTGACATTTTTTCAGAAAAGAACACAAAAAAATTAAAAAAGATGCGAAATGGGAAAAACGTGTAACATTTTTGCCAGAAATGAAAACGCCATTAAATACCCTTCACCTAAGCGTAATAAGAAATACAGAAACTACACTAGACTAGAATATCCTAATTCTGTGTTTTCTATTCAGTCTTAGTGCAAATTTTATTAGTATTTGATATATTGTTTGAAAGACAATTTTACGACCAACATAATTTATGTTAAATATTTTCAAATGTTGTCTAATTTTACCATTTTTAATTGATTTAATTACCAATTCTTACCATAATTTACAGAGTCTGTCTGATGTTCATAATAATCTTCAGTGTAATTTAACAAACAGAGTATAAACAAGTATGAGTGCTATATTCGGCTGTGCCGAATCTTAAATACCCTTCACCTAAGCGTAATAAGAAATACAGAAACTACACTAGACTAGAATATCCTAATTCTGTGTTTTCTATTCAGTCTTAGTGCAAATTTTATTAGTATTTGATATATTGTTTGAAAGACAATTTTACGACCAACATAATTTATTTTAAATATTTTGAAATGTTGTCTAATTTTTACCATTTTTAATTGATTTAATTACCAATTCTTACCCTAATTTATAGAGTTTGTCTGATGTTCATAATACTCTTCAGTGTAATTTAACAAACAGAGTATAAACAAGTAAGAGTGCTATATTCGGCTGTGCCGAATCTTAAATACCCTTCACCTAAGCGTAATAAGAAATACAGAAACTACACTAGACTAGAATATCCTAATTCTGTGTTTTCTATTCAGTCTTAGTGCAAATTTTATTAGTATTTGATATATTGTTTGAAAGACAATTTTACGACCAACATAATTTATTTTAAATATTTTGAAATGTTGTCTAATTTTTACCATTTTTAATTGATTTAATTACCAATTCTTACCCTAATTTATAGAGTTTGTCTGATGTTCATAATACTCTTCAGTGTAATTTAACAAACAGAGTATAAAAAAGGGGTACAATTCGGTTTTAGTGATTTTGCTCAAAAAAAAAAAAAAAAAAAACAAAATCAAATAGGGCTTTTAGAGAAGATACCAGCAAAAAAAAAATTTGTTGGCGGTCACGCCTATTTTCGAGGGGGCGGGCCCTTAAAGTTGAAAATATATAGGCCTATATCTCGGGAACTACTGGGTGTCTAATAATTTGTAATACATTAAATAAAAGGTATTAAAAATACCTTTCCAACGATATATATCATGATTATAAAATATGGACCGAATATGGGTTAAATCCGAAAAGAATATTTTTTGACCCGAATTTATTTGTTTTTTGGAAATGATTCTATATGGCAGGTATGACAAATTATGGGCCGATCTTCTTAAATTTTGGAACAGTTATTTTCATGCATATGAGGATATTTCACGTCGAATTTCAACATAATAACGGTATATATACGATATATATTAGTATTAACGTGGATTTCGAGAGTGGACCTTATGTGGGGGATATAGTCAAATATGGGCCGATATTCTCAAAATCCAGCAGTTAGATTTAGGCATGTATGTAAATGATCCGTGTACAATTTTGGATTGGTACCCTTATTTATAAGCGATTTATGAGTATTAAAGTGATTTTCGGAAGAGGGCTTTATATGGGGCATACGGTTAAAAATAGACCGAAATTCACAAAATTTTGTAAGATGATTTTTGTATATATTAAAATGATCTGTGCAAAGTTTTGAGTCGGTACCGATATTTATACAATATATATACGGAAAAATGTCTTTTTCAGATATGGTCCTTGTATGGGAGCTATGACCAGTTCTGGGCCGACCACCATAAAATTTAGTACAACAATTTATTTGCCTATAAAGAGTATTTCTGTCAAATTTTAGCCGTTTAACATTATTTATATCTCTTTTATACGTATTTAAGTGAATTTTAGAAGTGGACTTTATATGGGGTCTATGGTCAAACATGGACCGAATTAAAAAAAATTTCGTTTTGCGATTTCTTTTTGTATAAAACTTATTTTTGCTGAATTTTGTCTTGATATTCCAATTTTATAGGCATTTATTTATCATTAAGCCATATTTCGGGAATATATATATTTGTATGGGGGCTATAAGAAATCATGGACCGATTCTTACTTTTTTACGCACACTTTCTTCTTTTATAGTACAAACAACGTATACAAAATTTCATGGTATTATCTGCAATAGTTTTCAAAATATTGCAATAAAATGGATGAAAAATATCAAATTTTTATGGAGGTGGTCTCACATATAGGTTCATAACTCTGGTTAACCTAAACCGATTTTGCTGATTTTAAATAGCAAACTTCTCGAAAGCACTTCTGACAGAATTATTGAAGGTTTGGATCCCCAGTATATCTGGGGACTTCAAAAAACTGATTTCAACAGACAGACAGACAGACAGACAGACAGACGGACATGGCTTAATCGACTTCGCTATTTATAAGGATCCAGAATATATATACTTTATAGGGTCGGAAAATTTTTTTGTGGAAATTACACACGGAATGACAAACTTATATATACCCTTCTCACGATGGTGAAGGGTATAAAAAGGGGTACAATTCGGTTTTAGTGATTTTGTTAAAAAAAAAAAAAAAACAAATAGGGATTTTAGAAGAGATACCAGCAAAAAAAATTTTTTTTGGCGGCCACGCCTATTTTCGAGGGGGCAGGCCCTTAAAGTTGAAAATATATAGGCCTATATCTCGGGAACTACTGGGTGTCTGATAATTTGTAATACTTTAAATAAAAGGTATTAAAAATAGCTTTCCAACGATATATATCATGATTATAAAATATGGACCGAATATGGGTTAAATCCGAAAAGAGTATTTTTTGACCCGAATTTATTTGTTTTTGGAAATGCTTCTATATGGCAGGTATGACAAATTATGGGCCGATCTTCTTAAATTTTGGAACAGTTATTTTCATGCATATGGGGATATTTCACGTAGAATTTCAACGTAATAATGGTATATTTAAGATATATATTAGTATTAACGTGGATTTCGGTAGTGGACCTTATGTGGGGGATATAGTCAAATATGGACCGATATTCTCAAAATCCAGCAGTTAGATTTAGGCATGTATGTAAATGATCCGTGTAAAATTTTGGATTGGTACCCTTATTTATAAGCGATTTATGAGTATTAAAGGGATTTTCCGAAGAGGGTTTTATATGGGGCATACGGTTAAAAATAGACCGAAATTAACAAAATTGTGTGGAATGATTTTTGTATATATGTACATGATCTGTACAAAGCTTTGAGTCGGTAACCATATTTATACAATATATATAGGGAAAAATGTCTTTTTCAGATGTGCTCCGTGTATGGGCTATGACCAGTTGTGGCCCGACCACCATAAAATTTAGTACAACAATTTATTTGCCTATAAGGAGTATTTATGTCAAATTTTAGCCGTTTAACATTATTTATATATGTTTTATGCGTATTTAAGTGAATTTCGGAAGTGGAATTTATATGGGGTCTATGGTCAAATATGGACCGAACTAAAAAAAATTTCGTTTTGCGATTTCTTTTTGCACAAAACTTAGTTTTGCTGAATTTTGTCTTGATATTCCAATTTTATAGGCATTTATGTATAATTGAGCAATATTTCGGGAAGATTTTTGTATGGGGGCTATGACCATTTCTGGGCCGATCACCATAAAATTTGGTACAATAATTTATTTGCCTATAAAGAGTATTTATGTCAAATTTTAGCCGTTTAACATTATTTATATCTGTTTTATGCGTATTTAAGTGAATTTTGTAAGTGGACTTTATATGGGGTCTATGGTCAAATATGGACCGAACTAAAAAAAAATTTCGGTTTGTGATTTCTTTTTGTATAAAACTTATTTTTGCTGAATTTTGTCTTGATATTCCAATTTTATAGGCATTTATTTATCATTAAGCCATATTTCGGGAATATATATATTTGTATGGGAGCTATGAGAAATCATAAACCGATTTTTACTATTTTCCGCACACTTTCTTCTTTTATAGTACAAACAACGTATACAAAATTTCATGATATTATCTGCAATATATTTCAAAATATTGCAATAAAATGGACGAAAAATATCAAATTTTTATGGAGGTGGTCTCACATATTGGTTCAGAACTCTGGTTAACCTAAACCGATTTTGCTGATTTTAAATAGCAAACTTCTCGAAAGCACTTCTGACAGAATTATTGAAGGTTTGGATCCCGAGTATATCTGGGGACTTCAAAAAACTGATTTCAACAGACAGACAGACAGACAGACAGACGGACATGGCTTAATCGACTTCGCTATCTATAAGGATCCAGAATATATATACTTTATAGGGTCGGAAAATTTTTTTGTGGAAATTACACACGGAATGACAAACTTATATATACCCTTCTCACGATGGTGAAGGGTATAAAAACAGAATTTACAATTTGTGGAAAATAATGTTTTTTAATGGACAAACAAAAGTGAGTGGAAATTAGTTAGCTTATTTGAAAAAAAAAACATACATTCGTACGTATTTATTTTCTTTACTTCCAGCAACAAGAAAATAATTTGCTTTGTTTACAATAATATAAAATTTTTACAGCTTGTGCAGATAAACTTGCGATAAAAATTAGAGAAGAGTGCAATTTTTCGTGCTTCGCAAGTAGATTCAATATGAATCTACTTGATTCGCTCTTAAAATTTTGTATGGTGAAGCTAGTTGTTTCGCACATGATTGGGGTGTGAAGAATGAATAGAGAGCGAAGCATGTACCGTGGAAACGTAGTATTACAGATTGTTGTCTTTTTATACAGTGATGTATTTTTATGCACTATTTACCCACTCAACTTGCTTAAAAATACAACTCAGAAAGTATCAAGTAACTACTTTTGAGTATTGAGTATCCAGAAAAAAGGGCAAATACTCGATACTCGGTACCAATTACTCAATACTTTGCCAGCACTAGTTTAATGCTTAACAATTGCTCTGTTGATTTGAAATCAGCTATCGATTTAGCCGATTATTTTCTTTCATTAAATTTGAATTAAACAAAATAGTTTTATATATCTCAAGAGACTTTTAAAAGAAATGTTGAATCGATTGCCGAAAAATATGAGACTCTTTAAAGTAAATGGAGAATTTTCAATATTAAAATGTGGAAATCTGTTGACACAGGCTAAATTTTCATTTATACAAAATTCTTTAAAACTTTTCCATGATCCAAAACTGTGTTTAGGCGAGTATGAACTTGAGTGGTCAAAATTGGCTTATATTAATTGGAAAGATTACTTTAAAGTAGAAATGCCTACAAACTTACTGGCCTAAAGTATACAACTACAGCGATGCAGGGGAAACAATTCATTTTAAAGAGATTGCTTTGGCCGTTCTTAATATGTTGATCATTCCGACTAGGAATGCTAGCGTGGAAAGGGTATTTTCATTTATGAATTGTACTAAAAATTGTTAGCGAAATAAAATTCAATATGAAATTTTGGAATTATTAACTATCAGCCCAATCATGAATAAAAATTCCGCGAGAGTTTTTTCCCTTTTTATTTTTTTAACATTGAATTTAAATAGGAAAAATGAGAAAAGGGAAAAAACTCCGGCGGAATTTTTATTCATGATTGGGCTATATATGAATGTTAATCAAATTTGTTGCAACTCATTTGCACCTACACAAAATATGTTAAAAAGATTAATTGCTAATATAATGTACAATGATGAAAATGATGCATATGAAGTTTATGCAAAAAAGAGGTTTACGACCTTATAAATATACATATGTATGTGTGTAATTAAAAGTACATATGTATGTATATGCATACATATTATATCTATGTATGTACATATATTGATGTCAATTTTATGTTTATTATATGTTAATAAACTGACAAAAAGTAAAAATAAATTCTATTTATAATCTTCATAAATGAAAAATAAAATGTTAATTTTAAAAATTTGAATCTGCCGATTATTTTTGGCGATTTCTAGCAGCTGTTTTTGCGACGTATGTGAAAAAGAATCTGACAACCCTGGCTATAACTGATCATAAATTAAAAATTCCGTTAGCTTGAGAGCCGCTGCTGCAAAGTCAACCTTGACTACAGATTTGAAACTGGTCAAAGGTAACAGTAAGTTATAATAGCGATAATTTCGGTCTCACCTAAATTATTAATAAAACTTACTTAAAAAGTTGACAGACATTATGGTTTAGTTTCAACGGTATGTTAAAAATCTGAAGTTATACAATGAAACTTCAAAATCAAGTACACATTATATTTCGTGTTGAAATTAAAACTACAACAATGATTTTTATCTAACATCTCTTAGTACATAGGCACATATATACGAACAATACTTCCCCAATAGACCAAAAACCTTTAGAAAAATATTATAATAAAGCTTGCGAGCATAAGCCTTAAGCTTTAAAAAAACTTGAGAAACTATAGAAAAACAATTTAAAATTATTGTAGAATAATCAAAAAGGAACCCTCGTGATAATAGTACTGAAATAATTATTTAATAAGCTTATATTCTCAATTTAGAAAAAGCTTCTCCAAATAATATTTTATTAAACTAAATAAAGATAAGCTTATACCTACAATTATAGAATAAGCTTATTCGAATAATTCTAGAATTAGCTTATTTCAACAATTGTAGAATTTGGTTATGCTTGCAAATAAGAAAACTCGGAGCTTTGGCTACCGACGACAAGTCTTTCTACTTAAAAAAATAAATAAAATAACCTTTAATGACATTCATAGTTAAAAAAGGAAAAAGTTACCCCCTGGCTTACGATGTCGAACGATAACGTTCGCTTAGATAAGACTTGAGACACAAACTTTTTATCGTATCTATTTTTTACTCAATCAAGTTTGTTTATTCCACAATCAAGTGTGTGTCTTAAGTCTTATATAAGCGAACGTTATCGTTCGACATCGTAAGCCAGGGGGTAGCTTTTTCCACAAAAAATCAAAACTTTTTGGATAAACAAAACATTTTTCCAAATATAATTTTTTATTTTAAATCAAAATTAACAATGACAAAATATGACAAGCATGTTTAATATATATTTATTGTATACTATTTATTATATACTATGTTTAAAAACATATTGTGAAGGATAATAGTTTCTCAAACATGATTAAAAAAAACTTTAGTATTTTTTTTAAAAAAAGCTTCTTCTAAAGTACTATTATACTTTACTTATTTTTTCGTCTGTTGGGTCCATTATGTACATACATTCCTGTAAAATAATTTTTAAATGATTGTAAAATAATCAATATATGTATGTATGTGCATATATGTACCTATACAAAATGTATGTATGTATGTAGTTTATATTGTGCTATTATCGATTGAACTTTTGTACTTTGGTTACTTTCTAATTTAACTTGAAGGTTTTGTTTCCTGTTTTCGGATCTACGCATTATGTTAGGTTGTCGTTCTTGTATTTACATATGTATGTACGTTTCCCAAAAATTAACAACGAAAAATCGCAGCTAATTACATAGTAGATATCTTCAAATAACAATATTGATGAAAATGTTATCGAATACAAAAATACACACTTTTACAGATTTTTACACATAAATTTATATATGTATATATACGAGTACATACATATGTATGTAACATTATTATAGCAATATATGACTCGAAATATCAATAAATAACAATGACAAATGCAAAATGATGATTTCCATTTAACTAACTTTTATATAATTTTTACGATTAGCGATTAGTTTATGTTTGTTCTTGTTGTTAGTGATAATGATGGATATTCATACCAGTACAAAATCTACATGTTTTCTCTGTTATTGTAACCAGGGGCCAAATTACCGCATTCGTCATCGAATGAGCTATCGTATCGAAAACTGATTTCGATATCGAAATTATGATAAAATGTACTAAATTTCTTGCTCGATATCGTTGCCATAATCTCAAATAAGAAAACTACGATAATTTTTACTCGATATCGAATGCGGTAATTTGGTCCCAGTTGAACTGGAATAATTATAAATATAGAAACATTTTAGCCAAAAAGTAAACATTAATCAGTCAATACATATTAAATAATATCCTACTGAGTGCTGTTGAAGCAATGCTATACATATGTATATAGATATATTAGGGTGTCACTTATATTGGTCTTATGTCTTGTGTCTAAAATTGTTCTACATCATCGAAGGCGAACTTTTTGAGAAAATTGAGACAACAGTATGGGGTTGCACATTTTTTTTAAGTTTGGGGGTTTGACTCAAAATCCAATTAAAATGTTTGTATATCATTTATGTTTAAAAATAACATATTAACATTTTCTGACATTAGCGGTTATTATAATGGGATAGTTGAGACGTATTTGAAATTAGCAGGTTTAATGACGTTTTTGGTCACAAGTTTCCTTTGTGACCAATTTTAAAATTCAAGAACATTGTAAAGTCATTTTACCTATTATCAAATCTGTATAAGGCAACAAAGTTAGACGACCTATACACTACACATTATAAAATTATAAAAATGATTTGTTTAATAAATTGTTTTTTAATTTTGAGAGCACTGAAAATCTACAATACACACATACATACATATATATGGTGAATTTCACGTCAAGTGAATCAATTTTAAAAATCGATGCATTCCGATTTGGATGAGCCCAAATTTAAAAAAAAAATAAAAAAAAATTAAAAAAAAATATGTTTGGAATGATTGAAGAAATAGCTATCTAAAGTCCTTTGGACAATTTTTGCTAGGACCAATAGGTGAAAAGTTACACTCATTTTAAAAAAAAACCCTGTATGACCAAAATTTACCAAAATGTCCAACTTTGACACCCTCTAACTCCGGCACTTCTGGACTGATGGAGCTGAAAATTTGTGTCTGGCCTACCATCCAATAGTACTAACCTTGGTGCAAATTTCATCGAAATCGGAAGACATCGATTTTTAAAATTGGGTCACTTGACGTGAAATTCACCATATATGTCTATATACATATATCTAACGACGTTTCTTTCATAAAAATTAAATTAGTTACAAATTGTTGTATGATATTAAAAACAAACATAATTTACAAACGAAATAACGTGTTAATATGTTGCAGTTTAACATTGATGTTAAATATATTTTCAATATATAATTTAATATAACAACGGAACCGGAATAATAATAAAATATTTTGTATTTCAAACTAAACGAAATTTTAGCGTTTGTAAAATTGTTTCCAAAATATTAGTAAACATTATTTACTACACAATAATAAACTGTCGTAGCGTTATTTGGATACCGATTGCGATGATCAATGTTCGAAAAAAGTTTTGGTAACTTTTAAAACATACCTTGAAATTTTTCCTTTTTCTATAGATTATTTTCTAATATTTTAAATTAATGAACTTAACAATATGAAATTCAACAAATTTTTCTACTTATTGAAAATTTCTTTCACTTTTTTTATCGTTCTGCTTCATTTTACAGAATTAACAATTAACAAAAGATATTAAATATAAGTAAATAATTTAATTGTAGTACTTGTTATTATTTACAAATACATATAATTATTTCCGGAGATATTACGTTTTCAGCGAAATTAACTAAAATAAATTTAAAGAAAACAAAATTTTTGATAAAATATGTTTTTGTTGATTTGAATAAAATTGGTTGTTTTAGAGAAATTTTGTGTAGATTTTCATAAAAATGCTGTTAATTTACCGAATTTTTCGTTAAAGATCTTAAAAACTTGTTCGTTAATATGTATCACCTACGAGGTTTCTTTCACTCTAGAGCTGTATATTTTTATTTTTTATTGAACGCGTTCATTCCCATACAATTTTTAACCTTGGCCCAACAAAAACTATATTTCGTTCAAGAACTTACAAAGGGGCAATGATTTGTTGACGACAAAGTTGATGGATGGACATTACACGTATCTCACCTTGAAATGTGAAAAATTATGAAAATCTTTAAAATGTTTTTTTTTACTGTATTACGTGTATATATATATTTTGTATTAAGAAATTTAGTTCTTTGTTCAAATTTTAAAACTAATACTCACACACTACACAGGCGTGCTTGTATATTTACACACATTTAATGAAATATTCTGTGTGAAAGTGTAAATAGACCGCAGACATGTTGTACTCGTGTACTCGTACATATAGAATATGTACAAGTTTTGCACTGATTGCGAGTCTAAAGTCCATTGATCATGGTCATTTTGAAAAATCTATTGTGGGTTGTGTGTGACGTCACAAATAAGTTTACACAATCAACAACAAACCAGAAGTGTATTTCATATTTAAAATTTAATTCTATTTAAATATAAATATATAGGGCCAAACCTATAGACATACACTAAAGTCGGTTCTTTTTAAAAACAACTTTAAACTTAAAATCTACTTTTAATTATTTTGTAAGAATTTTGTAAAATTTAAGGTCATTTTAAGTTGAACCGACTTTAACTGGATGCCACCTCATATGTAGAAAATTATTTCATACAAACTGTAAAGAAAAATAAGCAAGTGGCAAATTTAAACAGCTGTCATTGAAAATTTAACAAAAAAAAATCGGCAAAATAATAAAATTAAGTGGGAAAATTTAAGAAACGTGTTTGCGGTGAAAAAATGGAGAAGGTAGATTAATATCATAATTAGGCTATTTTGCATGAACAAAAAAAAAACTTTTTTATATTTTTGTACACATACAGTTTTTGTTCTTTGCATAAACAGCTTGTTGATTTTAAAGTGATGTTAAATTATTTAAAAGCAACTTCAGCTGGTTTTAAATTAAAAGTATGTTTTAGCGGTCTATAGTTAAAGTAAATTGTACTAAAGTACACTTTTTTTGTGACTATGGTTATGGCCCATAGTCTTTGTTAGAACATGTCAATAGGGTGCGCCTTTGATACTCTAACAATATACTACTTTCCTCCATAAGTTTTGAAAATGCAAACTTTATAAATTTACCACATCATAAATATCTTTTGAACTAAATATTTATTTTTAAACATTCGAATAATGTTTGCTCTCAACTGATATTGTTATTGTTTGTATATGACCAAAATTTTACAAATGTGTAGCATTATAAAATATCACAATTTCATCCTACTTAACCATTATTTAATCTATCGTTACAATTATTTGTTCATTGCTAATCATGTGTAATACTACCACCGGTCAATGTATCATATTATTATATCATGTTGGTAACTCAATCATATTGTGATTCTAGCTCAATCAAAATATAGTTATTTTTAAAATTATGAGATAATATGATCGTATTATGGTTGAAGGCATATACCAATATTATGAAGTATTTATAACAACAATTTTTGTTTTTTCGTTAGATATTTCTTTTAATTCATAATTATAATAATAGTATTTCCAATCATATAAGACATTATATGATTGGAAATAAAAATTAATTTTTATATGAAATTGGAAATTTTAATCTTTTAGAAAACCTTAAACAAAACAACAAAAACAAAGATTTCATATATGCATTGATGATTTTGTGTTAATTTAAATCTTAGAATTATTTTAGATATTTTAAATAAATAAAAAGATATAGCAGACCAGTGTTGTCAGATAATTTTTTTTCTTCCCCCCAAAAAAATTTAGAAACCCACTAGTTTCTACACTTTTTTTTAAACCCCCCTAAAGCAGAAAAGTTTAAGTAGTAATTTGGTTTCATCATTCATATCTCTATTAAATTTGAATTGAGGTACTATCATTCTTATATAATATACTCTACTACTTATTAAAAAAAACATTTGAATTATTCTTCGCTTACATTTATATGGACTTACGTAAGGTGAACTATTAGGAATACAATTTATATATGTACATTAGGGTGGCCCCGTTTGTATGGAGAAAAAATAAGGTATCGATGTTCCCGACTAATATGAAAATTTGATTCATTTTAAGACTACGTTTCTCAATTTTTTTGTCCTGGGGTCAATATTTCGTGAGCTGGATCAAAGGATAAAAATGTCCTTTTTAGAGGTTTTTTTGATGTTTTTCACATTTCTTCCAAAGGAACTATATGTAAATTTGGTATCATATGAAAGGTCTTTGAGAGGCGCATGCAATGGTTTATCAAAAATTAAAAAACAATTTTTTTTAATTTAAAAATTTTGAAAATTTCAGACAAAATTTTAGTAATTTTTTATTTTTTCATAGAATTTACTTAAATAAATAGTTGAAATTTCTTGATTATAAACATTATGCAATTTAACCCAAATGGTTTTTCCCGTTTTTTAAAATTCAACCTATTTAAATTTTTATTAATTTTTTTTTTTTTAAACCTTAACTCTTCCCTATCTGACAATCTCTGTTAACTCAATTCGTTAATGTAATGGGTATTAAAATAACGTAAATTTTATAAGCTAAAAACGGGAAAAACCATTTGGGTTAAATTGCATGATGTTTATAATCAAGAAATTTCAACTATTTATTTAAGTAAATTCTATGAAAAAATTAAAAAAAACTAAAATTTTGTCTGAAATTTTCAAAATTTTTGAAGTAAAAAAAATGTTTTTTTAATTTTTGATAATCCATTGAATGCGCCTCTCAAAGACCTTTCATTTGATACCAAATTTACATAAAGTTTCTTTGGAAGAAATTTGGAAAAAATCAAAAAACCTCTAAAAAGGACATTTTTATCCTTTGATCCAGCTCACCAAATATTGACCCCAGGACAAAAAAATTGAGAAACGTAGTCTTAAAATTAATCAAATTTTCATATTAGTCGGGAACATCCGCAAAATTTATTTTGGGGCCACCCTAATGTACATATAAACATCTAGATGGTTAGTTTTATTAAAATCAGATTTCTCTAAAAATTTCAAGAGTTGTAAATGAACAACGATACTGGTAATGTCTGGTTTTTTAGCTTTCTGTGCATTTTCGATGGAAAACAGGGACAATTTTTTCATAAGATCAATATTATCTGGAAGTCGCTTTTTTATTTGGGAACAAAGTAAAAGTTTTACAATTTTCTTTAATGAGCATAATAATTTGCATCGAAAACTGTTTTATTGTTTGTAGTTACCAGATTACTTTCTAAATCGTCATTTCGTTACAATAACTTCGACATGCTCAGTTTTTAAATTATGTACTATACCAAACTATAAATTCGAAAATCCTCTAAAAATCCCCTAAATACAATTTTCTTACCCCCAAATTTTCCCCTAAATAATATTAACCGCTAAATCTGCCCCTAAATAGAAAAAAAAACTCTAAGTCTAGGGGGAAATCCCCTAATCTGACAACACTGTAGCAGACTGCTCTTATCTCGTCGAACGATCGTGTCTATCTCGTATGTCATACAATTTATTTCCATGATAATACATTTTTGTTGGTTTATGATACATTAAAGAGTTTTCCTACTAATTTAAATAAATGGTTCTCAATAGAAAAACTTAAGTATGATAAATACATACATACATACGAGTATATTTAATAGATGAATTAACAATCTGTTTTTAGAAACCATGAAGTAGAAATTATTGAAGTTATCACCAGTGTGCGAATAATTTAATTATGTGTACTACACTTTTAATCAATTAATTAGCAATAATTTATAACTTTACAAATTAGTTTCCTATTTTAAAGTTCTAATTACTTTTTCAATTTCAATTTGGTTCAGTTGTGTTATCAGAGACCGACCAGATCATTTTTATGTTTTATGTTGTGTTTATGGACGTTTAAAGAATTATTAAGACAATTTTCGTGATGACGTTATTAATGAAGCTAGCAAAGTTTTATTATGATCAGATTTATAAAAATAGATATGAATGTGTTGTTTTGAAACAGAAATATTCAAAACACGCGTGTTTTCAATATTCTTAATTTGTTGGCATCACAAATTAGCATATTGTATGTCATTGGGTTGTCTGATAAGACTAAACAACTTTTCTTCTTTAGTTATACTATATGTAGGTATATAAAATTGTTTTTATATTAAAAAAAAGAAAAAAAAATTTTACAAATCTGGTAATTTAGTAATTTAACATTCAATACATAACATTTCGGTATAGAGTCACTGAGTGCCTAAAAGGTGTCAGGTGTCCCTTTCATATAAAGTATTATAACCAGAACCGGTCCATACCTCTGAGGAACCAATCAGGTAACCTTTTCTTTGTTGGTTCTCTTTCCTTGTTCATATTTCTAGATTTTATATCTTAACACAATGTCATATCTTAACAAGAGGCATTTTTAATAATTGGAATATTATTCAACCAATTTTTGTAATAAATATGATTTTAGAAAACTTATCAAATTTAGATTATAATTCAGTTATGATCAAGAATAGCGGAGTATTCAATTACAAAATGTTTGCAAAAACCTAATAGAATCAAATTTGTTCTTTTGTAAACTTACTTTAACATTTTAACCCGTTGTTTCAAAACAACTTTTGGTGAAAAAAATTCAGGTCAAAAAATGTTTTTTCCAAAATGCCGCATTATCGATCCAAATACATAATCTCGTCGTTAAGATACAAGCAAAAATGTATCTTGGGTTGTCAATGCCATCAATATGTGGGTCATCACGATACGAGGTACATTTAAAATCCTATTCCAAAGTGTACACTGTTAGATAGACGGACGGCTATAATAAACATCCCTATATATAAGATTCCATTTGTCCCTTACCACTCATTATGAAGGGTATACAAATCATCCTGATATAATGTGATGCGAAGTTATGTTTAATGTAAAGCTTAGATCATATTTGATTTACATAATTGATGGTACTGGAATGTACTCAACAGAGAATCGTCTTATATTTTATTAATATATATATGCGGAATAAGTATAATAAACAATAAATTAATATTCTATTTTCTTAATAATATTTCATAGTCTATCTAAAGGTGGATTCACCCATTCGTTCTTAACAAAAATTTTGTTCGAACAATTTTTTTTTTATATGAAGTTTGACGTCTCTCTTTTTGAGAGAGAGAAAATATTTTTTCCGAACTTGAATTGGTTTAATTTTATATTTTTTCTGGACAAAAATGAATTGAGTTGCCAATAGGTTGCATTTTTTCATACAAATAACAATGCCTTATGTATATCCATGGCCATCAGCAAAAGCAACTTTATTTTTTCATTCATTTTGAATTTATATCTGTGATTTTGAATACACAATACTTTAAAACAATTTAATATTTGTATTTTAACACTTAAAACCCAAAGCAAAATAAATCAATGGCCGCACTTGTAAAACTAATAGATTTTGTTTACATATGGCAGCTTTGATTTTTCAGAAAAATCGTTCGAAATGGGTGAATCGTGCTGCAAAAAACTCTCAGTAAAAAAAATTTTCTCCGGAAAAAATTTTTGTTAAGAACAAATGGGTGAATCCACCTTTAGTGATCAGAAGAAATTTGATATCGTATGTATATACTATATTTCAAAAGAAGTTGTTTTCAGTTATAAGTTGTGTCCACTTTGACTGTAGTGAAGAAGGAAGTTTTTCCACAAAACTATTGTAAAACACAAAAATTACAATTATTAATCAATTTTTATACTTTTAAAATTTTTTGAGTATTTAGGTATTAATTTTCACAAATTTGTAATATATGTAGAACATTTTGTTCGAATTTAACGAAATTGGTTGGTTGAAGGGACATTTACCTTGAAGTTGTACTCTTTAAAAAATGCTTGTCATTGTTATTATTGTTTATGCTACATCAAAATCTACAAACTGTTATCACAAACAGACAGAATTGTGCTAAATTTGACGAGGTTATACACAGATTTTTTATAGGAATAGTATTTAAAAAAACACTTTAGAAAAATACCACATCTGCTAGTTAGTGGCTCTTAATGTGCCAGTAGTACATGTCACAAAATGATACAATGATCATCGCAACCATATACAAGTATACATATGTATGTATTCGTATGTTGTATTTATATGCATGTACGTCTGTGCAAAAGGGATCAATGGACTGATGTATACATAGATATTACGTATGTTCATTTTACTTTCAATGAGATACAGCGATTTTATATCTACAGAAAGTACCTACATATGTAGTATTTACCAGAGTTTAAAGTTACTACTATATTATGTAAAAAATAGCAAAATATTTCATAATATTATAGGAAAATTAGAAAAATATTTAAGAAAATAATATTTAACTTTTCACATACTAAAAATATACAAACTATTAACCAACGAAATATATGCACTAGCTTCATGGTAGAAATATTTCTAGTAGTAATTCTAAAAATATTTTGCCATACAAAATATTTCTAGTAGCAACCAGAACACAAAATAAAAATTTTTCATTTGCAATATATGTATTTAAAACTAGAACACACGCATACTTTTTATACTTTACTACCGAACCATAAACCATGCAAAGAAATTGTAACTTGAAAAACCACTAGCAGACAGCAATATGCGAAATCGAAAAAAAACAAACTAAACAACTATGGCACATGAAAAATATAAACTGGCAAACATACGAAGTTGAAATATGTAAAAAACGAAATTGTCCTCAGTTGAAAATGGTAAAAACGAAAATGTGCATATACATATATGTAAGATTTCTTCGCCGCATAATAAACTATTTTCGTCGCATATGTGGAATATTTACGCCGCATATATGCAATGTGCAGAAAACTGGAGAAAAACTAGAAATAAGAAAAGGTTCACACATACAGTATACGTTGATTTGTGTGTACAAAATAATAATTTGTATAGAATTGTGTGTTATTAATTAAGATAAGGAATTGCAGTATGCACATGAAAATATAAGTTGCTTTTTCAAGGTAATGATTTATTTTTTTGTAAATTTAGTATATAATTTCTTAATAACGATTCCGATTAATTATTGATTTATGAAAGAAAGGAAAAAAATAAAGTAAAGAATGATCTAGATTCTAGGCAAATGAAAATCTTTTACTTTTACTGTTTGTTCAAAAAATTCAAAAGTCAATAACAACTTTCGTAATTTAAAATGCAAACAGATTGCATGTAAGTGTGCTTGGCTGAGGGTTCGTATCAGGAGCATAATAAAAAGTAGATCTACATAAATAATCTGAGGTCTGAAAGATAGAAATGAGGTGAAAGTGGATTAAAGAAGTATGTATGTAAATAGGATAGCGGATGAGTGTATTGCATTGTTTATGTAGAAGTGTTTTTATGCCGCATTATTACATACGTATGCCCACAACATTTTAATTTCTTAGCTACTTCTTTATTTGAAGACTCAATAAATAAATAATAAAATCAATAATTAATCAGAATCGTTATTAAGACATCATATACTAAATTTACAAAAAATAAATCATTACCTTGAAAAGGCAACTTATATTTTCATGTACATACTGCAATTCCTTATCTTATTTAATAACACACAATTCTATACAAATTATTATTTTGTACACACAAATCAACGTATACTGTATGTGTGAACCTTTTCTTATTTCTAGTTTTTCTCCAGTTTTCTGCACATTGCATATATGCGGCGTAAATATTCCACATATGCAACGAAAATAGTTTATTTATGCGGCGAACTTATATATGCACATTTTCGTTTTTAACATTTTCAACTGAGGACAATTTCGTTTTTTACATATTTCAACTTCGTATGTTTGCCAGTTTATATTTTTCATGTGCCATAGTTGTTTAGTTTGTTTTTTTTCGATTTCGCATATTGCTGTCTGCTAGTGGTTTTTCAAGTTACAATTTCTTTGCATGGTTTATGGTTCGGTAGTAAAGTATAAAAAGTATGCGTGTGTTCTAGTATTAAATACATATATTGCAAATGAAAAATTTTTATTTTGTGTTCTGGTTGCTACTAGAAATATTTTGTATGGCAAAATATTTTTAGAATTACTACTAGAAATATTTCTACCATGAAGCTAGTGCATATATTTCGTTGGTTAATAGTTTGTATATTTTTAGTATTTCTACATATAAATATGGAAGTGGTACATATTTAATGCGCAGTCAATAGTCAGTTGGAAAAAATGTTTTACTAAATATTATTCTATGTTTCCACGGTACATGCTTCGCTCTCTGTTCATGCTTCACACCCCAATCATGTGCGAAACAACTTGCTTCACCATACAACATTTTAAGAGCGAATCAAGTAGATTCATATGGAATCTACTTGCGAAGCACGAAAAATGGCACTCTTCTCTAATATTTATCGCAAGTTTATCTGCACTAGCTGTACAAATTTAATATTATTGTAAACAAAGCAAATTATTTTCTTGTTGCTGGAAGTAAAGAAAGTAAATATGTACGAATGTATGTTTTTTTCAAATAAGCTAACTAATATCCACTCACTTTTGTTTGTCCATTAAAAAAAATTATTTTCCACAAATTGTAAATTCTGTTTTTTTTTTTATTCTGTTTGTTTATTAAAGACAACTGTCAAATCGAATCAAGTTTATTAGTCATGCAAACAGCATGATTCATAAACATGATTCAGAAGGCGAACCAGGTGATTCAAGTCGTCGTGGAAACATAGTATTAAACCCTGTATGTATGCCAGTATTGCCAGAAAATGAATTTGAAAATATGCTAAAACTTGAAAAACTAAGTGCTAAAATGTTCTACAGAAGAAAAAATGAGTGCTAAATTTTTTCAATGTTACAATACAATTTTTATTTCAAATGTTACAAATATAAATTATATTTTTTTCTAATTTTGTTCATAACAATTGTTGACTTGATTAATGGCCTATTTCACGATGTCGAAAGATAACGTTCGCTTAGATAAGACTTAAGACACAAACTTTTTATCGTATCTATTTTTTACTCAATCAAGTTTGTTTATTCCACAATCAAGTTTGTGTCTTAAGTCTTATCTATGCGAACGTTATCTTTCGACATCGTGAAACAGGGGGTTAATAGATTACATTTCATATATTAATTCAAAAATTTCCGTGTTCATTTACTTACCACACCGAAAGAATTTAGTTGACATATTAATAAAATTTATTTTTTATTTCGGCAAAGTTGTTTTTTGGAGTAAAAAAGTAAGAATTTTTTCTAGAAAAAATTGTTTTTGATCAAACAAATTATGCTAAAAACATTTAGCATAAATTTTAAAAATTTCAATGCATTTTCGAAAAACAAAATGCTAAATCTAGCACTGAAAGTGCTAAAATGGCAACACTGATGTATGCGCTCGTATGTAGCTTTGTTTCTCTTTGTTTTTAGCGAAAGCGAAATTTTCTTCTACAAAATGTCTAGATGTTTTCAAGAAACGTGTTGTCTGTCGCCTTGTTTACAAGCATTCGCCATAAGTAATGATGATGAAACATTGCATCATACATACAATCTGACCGAACTAAGCAAGAGGCATTCAAATACATACAACGAAATGTACTTCAACATTATATTGCATCAACTGTATGTACTCGTATGTAGCTTCATTTCTCTTTGTTTTTAGCGAAAGCGAAATTTTCTTCTACAAAATGTCTAGATGTTTTCAAGAAACGTGTTGTCTGTCGCCTTGTTTGCAAGCAATCGCCATAAGTAATGATGATGAAACATTGCATCATACATACAATCTGACCGAACTAAGTAAGAGGCATTCAAATACATACAACAAAATGTACTTGAACATTATATTGCATCAACAGAATGAATGCAAAGATAGACACAAAATTCAATAACAACAACGTTTGTTTTTATTTGTATCAGTGCTACCAGGTTATTATAGCATAACAAATTGACCAATAGCAGATTTTTAAACTTCAAATTGAGAGTGTTTTTTGTAAAATTTATACCTACATATTTATCTTTATTAATTTCCAGCAAACGATGTTGAAACCCATGTGCATGTTCTTTTTGAAAATATTTTGTTTATATTTGTAATAATAAATTTCTATACATTTTAATAACAAATTTCATGTTTCAAATATTTGTTTTATGTGCTAATTCTATGCTTAAATCAAATAATACAATTTGCCATATGACAAGAGAAAAAGTTCTGGCAGCACTGATTTATATTATTCGCTCTATCATTCACTGTTGCCATATTTGACGATTTATCGTCATTTTGACGATTTTTGGTGTCAAAAATGACCCTTTGACGATTTGAGGATCTTTGCCCCTATTTTGACGATTTTTCAGTATAAATGATTTGCAACACTTTTTTATATAAAATTTATAATTTGGTTTCGGAAATAAAAAAGAGTTTATTGGAATTTTTCCAACACATTTCGGAAATTCAAAAGAAAGATTCAAATTTCTTGTTTCCCATCCTAACCAAATTTATACAAAAAATTTTAGTTTTACCTCATTCTTCGGCAAATGTCGAACGAGTATTTAGTCAGGTAAATTTAAACAAAACAAAAATTAGGAATATGTTAGGAACGCCTTCTTTGGAAGGGATTTTATTCACTAACGATTTTTTAAAACTAAATAAATTCGTTGTTTTAATATGAATGTTGTACCTGAGCTTATTAAAAAGTTTAATAGGGAAATGTACCTACAAAATTAAATATACTAAACTTCACAATTTCCAATTATATTTTAAAAATTTTCAATTATATTTTAAAAATTTCTAATAATATTATAGAATTTTCAAATTGTATTTCAGATATTTTTAATTGTATTTCAGAATCCAAACATATTTTTATATTTAACTTTTATGAAATACGATAAGAATATTCTGAAATACAACTAGAAACTACACAAATGCAATTGAAATTTTGCTAAATATAAAATTAAATAGAAAATTCTGAAATATAATTGAAAAATTCTAAAACGCATAGTGTTGTAAAAAGGTGATATTTTGTATTTAGAAGTAGATTTTTTTATGTTTTACATTGTTACTATGAAGAAATTGTTTTGTATATTTTATATTAAAAATTATATAAATTTTTTAAATAACATTTTCTTAAAAAATTGATTTTAAAAACTATATTTTAAAAAGTAATTTATTACTTATTTTTGTGTTCCTTTTACATTAATTTTTGTGTTTTGTTTTGTTATTTTTTACTCTTTTTTTATTTTATTATTGATATTTATAACTATTTTTTAAACTTTTATCGATCTCTTAAACATATTTATTTTTTTTGTTTTTTTTCTACTTTTTGTTTATGCATTAAAAAATTTAATTTGAAAAAATAAATAAAATATTGAATTAATAAAAAGTTTTATTTTATTTGACGATTTTGAAAAATGCATTTTGACGATTTTTTATTCAAGATTTGACGATTTGAACCCTTATTTATCTGGCAACTATGCTATCGTTATCACTCTCTGCGCATATTTAAGCTCTCTAAAACACGCGAATTTCAAAGGTATTTTCTTAAATGCATTTCTATTTGAATTTGCTTGTAATAGCCTGAATTCACACACGCACACATGTATTTATTTATTGTATTTTGTTTGACGATCGCCCTCACCGAAACATTTTGATTTAGTTTGCCAATTTTTGTGTAGCTTTTGGTTTATTACACCCTACGTAATTAAAGTTGGCTGTAGGTGGAATCACCCAATGTAAAATAGCCAAAAACAGTAACGAAAATTCACCAAACAGTAATGGAACACAAAAATTACTGATTATGTACATAATACATATATTTGAAAATGTATAATATTTGTAATAATACAGCTAGGCGAAATCATGGACTGAGTCTTACCACTTTAATAGAGTTTGTCGCTGTATTATATATAATGAGATTATCTGCAATTTGAACCATAGCCTTTTTAACTGCTTTGGATTGTTTTAAATGATTTTCAATCGGATCTGATCTTCTCACGATAAAATATTTTCCACATTCAGTCAGACGGTCATAGATTAATCGACCTACGAATTCATTAGCACTCAGAATATACATATGGTTACGTTTTTACCGTTTAAAAACGTTGGTTTATAAACCGGATTTTAATAGCAAAATAAAAGCGTAAAGAAGTTTAAAGAAAATATAAAGCATCATTATAATAATTTTAGTAAGGGGCTTTTCACAAATTGCGTAACGCTATTTTTGCAGATTTTTGACTTCCACACCCCCCATGTAACACATAATAACAAAAATACGACCACCCTACTCCCCCCCAACATAACAACTTCAAAATATTACCTGAGATGCAAAGTACATTCCACAATTTTAACATGTTCTATCTTTCAAAACATTTTGAACCGACGGACAATTATAATCGCACGGTATGTGCGTTGGAGCATCTTTAATTAAAGATGGTAAGTTTAAACTATTCAACAAAAACAGTGGGCAAAAGTTTGATGTTTCTCCACTTTTTCTATTGGCTGCAACTTTTATTCCGACATCGGTTTGAATAAGAGGAATCTATTTTTGTTCATTACATTAAAATAACTGCTTCTGCAGCTTTGGTCATCACACTTAACAATTTGAGTGCAATACTGACTCGTTTGGACATGCTTTGAGAACCATTCCGAATCGCTCACCAAAATATTTTCCTGATGTATTTCCGATTTATCTGGTTCGATATATTCAACAACAGTTGAAAAGTTATCAAAAATTATATGACTCCAGATTTGTGCGAGAGTCTCGCCTGCAAATTTAAAATTTTGCTTTTCTAAATCTTGGTCTTTTGTTTGTCCACGTTCATCCAAATTTTACATTGTAAAAAGGAACTTTGAAAGGATTGAAAAAATATCACAACAAACTTCGGGTATACTTTTAGGAGCAATACTTTGTTACTTTGTTTTTGGTTTGGCAAATCGCAAACTTTCGCTTATTGTACATTTATGTAAACAAATAAATGAATCAAAATTTTGCATATAATAAACACATTTTGTTGTTACGTAACATTTTTACGAGACCTTCCCCTCCCCCACCGTAACAAATCGTAACAAAACTCATACCTCCTCCCCACCCCCTTGAGCGTTACGTAATTTATGAACAGCCCCTAAACGCTCTGTCTTTGAATACTCTTTTACAATTTAGTTTAACACACACCTTATTTACGGTTTAAGAACACTTCAATTTTTACTTAACGATGACTCACAATAAACTCAACTTTGAGTGGCCTTGTTTGTTCTATTTATATACTAGCGCCATATTCTACTAATTTTCGGCGGCATCTAGAGAAGACCGTTAGAACTTAATGTTGTTATAGTCCACAACTGTGTGAATAACAGCGTGTTATTAGCAATGTTAGTAAATATAAATTTCTACTAATGCAAATGTTGATAATCCTGTTGATAAACATGTTGTATGCTGATACCAGCCGTTACAAACCGTTGATTTTAAATTGACATATGTAAATGTAAATTCAATTTTAATTAATTCAGTTTTTAACTTAATAATTAACAAACACAAACTGCGAAGCTTTTTTTGGCTTGTCTGCAGAAAACACCCAGAGTCTTTGGCGGGAATCGAACCCGCAACCCTCTGACTGATAGTTCGGCACATTATCGCCTAGTCTATCGGGCACACATATAATTTCGTAACAACATAAACAAACATCCACGACCACCAAAGGGACTATCTTTAAAAGGAAAATGTTAATGATTGATCTTATCGTCTCCTCAATATAACAATAGCGTATGTGCTCATACGCTATTATTTTTTTATTGCATATTTAGAATCTTCATTATTGATTTTATGTCTAATCAAAATTTCGTTAAATTCGACTTCCAAAAAGTGGGTCAAAATGTCGTTGGAAAAAATAGTGTATAATTTCTTGTTCAAAATTTTCCTTCAATAAGTGTGTACGCTCATATGCGCTATTTTACTTGAAATTGCCATTCCAAAGTTGTTAAAAGAATAATAGTGTATACGCATTATACTCCATTTTAGCCTGTAGAAAAAAATACAATTTATGAAAACTTTAACTCATAAAATAGCTTAAAGTAATATACACTATTGTTTGAGAAATAGTTTCATTCCGACAATTTCTATCTCCGAAATTTGTGCAAAAAGAATGTAATTCCTCGTGGCTCGCAGTATTTTTTTTTTTTAACTTACAAGGTAGAAAGAAGCGAAATTGTTTAGATGAGCCAGATGTAGCAGAGGAAGAGAAAGAAGACGAATGAATTTCTAGTTATTTTTGATTTACGGAATGTATACCTTAATTTGTCATAATTTTTTGTTTATAATAACCCAAATTGGAAAGTAATGAATATGTGCCACTTTATTAACAAAACTATGAATAAATCACTGTTTTATAATGTTACAAATTGATATTTTTTGAGATCAAATATATAAATCTAATGATACATCATACGAATTCCTTAAAAAATAAAATAGCCTATATGGAGGACTTGCGCTTTGAATGACAGAATTATGGCCTTAAATAAAATAATTTAATAAATAATTAAATAAATAAAAATATTTGTACACATTTTAGAAGTCTTATGTAATAAAAAATTAATTCAGTTTAAACACTAAACACGAAAAATAATTCACTTTTTCTAAAAATAAACACGATTCTTCGCGTCAAAAAATTAAACAGTCGCAACATAATAAGTATCTCTATAGTGCTAATTATGAGTGTGTGTGTATCTGCGTATTCAATTTGTAGTATCTGTGTATTTGGTCAGCAAGAACAACAACATGTGATCATTATTGTTTACCTATGTTGCTATATGAGAAAATAATAATAACAAGAACATTTAGTGGAAAAAACGTGTTCTCTGGTTTGTTTTGATTTAGAATTCGTTACCATTCCCCGCCATTTCTGTGGAATATTTTTGGGTAAAATAACGAACAAAATGTACAGTTTCACGATATTTTTCTACAAAAAATACTATTACGTTGTAGCAGTTTAATAGAAATGTCCAAATTAAGGTTTTTTAGGCAAAAAAAAATCAAAAACAACACAACGACAAATATTCGGATTATGCAATACACAATTTATTGTCCAAGTCCAAATATTAGTGTGGACACTTTAACCAGATCAAAACCTTTAAATGGTATAAATTATACAAACAAATGTCAGATAAATTTATTCAGGAAATATACATACCTACATATGCAGCCATATGAGTCCGAAAAGAGTCTTTCCGGAGCGTTCATGCTCTTTATGAGCCCAAAAAACAATCATTATTGCTCTGAAAACCTTCAGAAAAGAGGGTCATTACATTCGAAAGTGGTTCGTCAGAAAGAGCTCTTAGATAATGTCAGAAAATCTTTTATTTTAAATACAACAAATTTAAAGGTCGCATTTATTATTTTTTTTTTTTTTAACTTAAACAAAAAGGGATTTCATTTACAAATAAACTAATTTAGAAATGGAAAAAAATTAAATAAATTGTATTTACAGTAGAAAAAAATAAAATGGAATTCATTTAAATAAAATATATATAAATGGAAAAAAAATTAATTTTTTAAGCAAATTTTAGAACAAGTCGGTTTTAGTGACTGCTCAAAAAAAAATTTTCATCAAATAGGGCTTTTAGAGGAGATGCCAGCAAAAAAAAAAGTTGTTGGCGGTCACGCCCATTTTCGAGGGGGCGGGCCCGTAAAGTTGAAAATATATAGGCCTTTATCTCGGGAACTACTGGGTCTATAAAAATTTGTAATAAAAGGTATTAAAAATACTTTTCTAACGATATATATCATGATCATAAAATATGGACGAATATGGGTTAAATCCGAAAATAATATTTTTTGACCCGAATTTTTTTTTAATATCTACAAAAATTAAAAAAATGTCTATATATGTGTTATTTTAGTATATAATATAAATATCCAAGACATTAAGCTTTAATTTAAGGTATCATATGTGTCTGTAGGTACTATAATCATAAAATTATAAGATCTGAAAAATTAAAAAAAACACATTTTTTCAACATTTTGTATGCGGGATAGGATTTTTTCCTCTATGGCATACAGAATACCGGCTTCGCATTGCAATAATTTGCTGTATTGCCGGCCTATGGCCGGGCAGAAGGATTATCTCCTCTATGGTATACAGAACACCGGCTTCGCATAGTACATATTTCTTGTACTGTAGCATTTTTTCCTTCTTGTTATACAGAACACCGGCTTCGCATAGTGCAGATTCCCTGTATTGCCGGCCAAATGCCGGGCGGAAGGATTTTCTCCTCCGTGGTATACAGAACACCGTATTCGCATAGTACAGATTTCCTGTATTGCCGGCCTACGGCCGGGCGGAAGAATTTTTTCCTCCTTGGTATACAGAACACCGGCTTCGCATAGTACAGATTCCCTGTATTGCCGGCCAACGGCCGGCGGAAGGACTTTCTCCTCCATGGTATACAGAACACCGGCTTCGCATAGTACAGATTGTATTTTTTTATGGTGAAATGTCATAATCTTTCTTGAATATCTTCGGATCTATATTACCTACATGATCATGTTATACATTAAATTAAAGCTTAATTTCTTTAATTGAAAATACTGTAATTTATCTACTTACTCATATAGACCTTTTGCCCGGATTTTTTAGATTCGGATCAAAAAATAATTTTGCGAAATTTATCAATAGGTGGTTCATATAAATAGGTCATATTACATATCGTTGGTAAGGTTTTTAAAATACCTATCATTTGATGTATATATCGTCTAATAAAATAATATAGTTTTCAATATATAACTAAATATATTACAAACTTTGGAGCCCCGCCCACTCGAAAATAGGAGTGACCGCCCCAATTTTATTTTTTTATTTTTACTTTTATCATTATTTTTATATGATTTGAAAAGGTCACTAAAGCCGACTTAAGCCCAAATTTTTCTTTCGCTACGAAAATGCTTTTTAGTTGTACTCTTTTCTGGCTCCTTTTTCGGAGCGCTCCGAAAATGCTCTTTAGTTGGACTCTTTTCTGACTCCTTTTTCGGAGCGCTCCTAGAATGGTATGCTGGGGAATATCATCAAATACTTGTTACTCCTGAATTATACAATTGGAATAAATAAGTAAACGTATTTCCTTTTTATTTGTCTTTACAGTTCCAAACTATCATCGGCAGCACTGAAATATAATTTCCGCTTAGTATATCGTGCATTTGGTTCCTTTCAATATGGCAATCCGAACCAACTTACAGCAGCCGTCAAGTCCTATGTCGATGAATGTATAGACCTATGTCGGCCCGAACAAGTTCATATTTGTGATGGTTCTGAAGATGAAAGTTCTATGCTAAAACAACTTATGGTAAAACAGGGTACTATTGTTCCTTTGCCAAAATATGAAAACTGTTGGTTGGCTCGTACAAATCCGGCTGATGTTGCTCGGGTAGAATCACGTACCTTCATCTGTACACCACAGAAAGAGCAAACAGTGCCGGTGACCAATGAAGGCACACCAGGTGCTTTGGGTAATTGGATATCTCCAGAAGACATGCATAAAGCTATAAAAGAGCGTTTTCCCAACAGTATGAAGGGTCGCACAATGTATGTAATTCCCTTCTCTATGGGCCCGATCGGATCACCTCTTTCGAAAATTGGCATAGAAATTACCGATTCTCCTTACGTAGTAGAGTCCATGAAAATTATGACCCGTGCTGGATCTAATGTTTTGGATCAACTTAACAAGGGCGATGGTGAATTTGTAAAGTGTTTGCATTCTGTAGGTTCTCCCAAGAATAGGAAAATTCAGGTGCCTTCATGGCCCTGTGATCCGGAAAGAACCATAATTTTACACAAGCCAGAAAACAATGAAATTGTTTCATATGGTTCAGGCTATGGAGGAAACTCATTGTTGGGTAAGAAATGTTTTGCATTGCGTATAGGAAGCACCATTGCCAAACGTGAAGGCTGGTTGGCGGAACATATGTTGATATTGGGAATCACGAACTCCCAGGGCAGAAAAATCTATATTGCAGCTGCTTTCCCCTCAGCTTGTGGTAAAACAAATTTGGCAATGATGACTCCTACTTTGCCAGGCTATAAAGTGGAATGTGTGGGCGATGATATTGCCTGGATGAAATTCGATAGCAATGGTGTTCTAAAGGCTATTAATCCTGAAAATGGCTTCTTTGGCGTGGCACCTGGTACTTCCATGTCTACTAATCCCATCGCCATGAAAACCATCTTTAAAAACTCAGTGTTTACAAATGTAGCCTCAACTTCAGATGGCGGTGTTTATTGGGAGGGTATGGAAGCTTCTAATATTAAAGGAGTTACTGTTACCGATTGGCTGGGCAAACTATGGTCTCAAGAATCCGGTAAAGTAGCAGCTCATCCCAATTCACGTTTCTGTACTTCCGCACAACAATGCCCCATTATTGATCCTGCTTGGGAAGATCCGGCAGGAGTGCCAATAAGTGCCATTCTATTTGGCGGTCGACGACCCGCTGGTGTACCTCTAGTCTATGAGGCTCGCAACTGGAAACATGGGGTCTTCATGGGCGCTTCTATGCGTAGTGAAGCTACAGCTGCTGCCGAGCACAAAGGTAAAGAAATAATGCACGATCCGTTCGCAATGCGTCCCTTCTTCGGTTACAATTTCGGCGACTATCTACAACATTGGCTCAGTATGGAGTCTCGTGGTAATGTTCCCAAAATATTCCATGTCAACTGGTTCCGCAAAGGTGACGATGGAAAATTCCTTTGGCCTGGCTTTGGTGACAATTCTAGAGTACTCGATTGGATTTTCCGTCGTGTTGATGACGAATACTGCTATAAGGATTCTCCTATTGGTTTACTTCCCTCTGAAAACTCCATCAATACCGATGGTTTAGCTGACAAAGTAGATATGAAACAACTCTTCCACTTGCCTAAATATTTTTGGCAACAAGAGGTAGCCGACATTGAAAAATACTTTAAAGCTGAGGTTGGTTCACACTTGCCTCAAGATATCAACAACGAATTGCAAGGTTTAAAAGAACGGATTAAAGATTTGTAATTATTCAGCTGTTCGGAGAAAGAACAACTATATACGAAAATCCCTTAGACTGATATACATATTTTCAATATGTTTATCCTTAATGTAAATAACGAAAATTTTATATAAAATCTATTCTTGTTTTTAGCAAGTAAATAAATAAATATTGTAAAAATAAATGAACGAAACAAATTTAAAATTTTGATAACAATTCCTTTTAGCAATTACTTATTATTAAAGTGGCGAAAAAGTAATCTGTAATGTTGTTTTATTCTAATCATATTCAAGGTTAAAAAGTTTCAAGGTCTGCATTTTTTTCAATATCAGTGTCTTTAAATAAATTTAGGTCATTTACATAATTTAATTAAGCCATGATTTAATAACGCCTTAAATTCATGCATACATAAGAAATACGTAAAATTTACTTTTACCACAATGTATAAATTTAATTTTATAATTTTGTAATAAGTTTATGAACACATATTGCCGTAAAATGAATATCTGCTAAAAATTCCAACATTGGCAGTATAAAATGCACAAGCATTGGGAAATGTTAAGATTAATTTTGAAGATATGTATTTCGATAAAAGTTGGTACGTGATATTTTTTTGGTCCAATGACGGATGGGATTGAAACTGGTGGAAACCGTTATATTATTTCATCTTGCCCCCGTACAAATGTCCTCCCGAAATTGGGGTTTAACGATAATAAATGTTTGAATTATGCATGTATCCAAACAAATTTCACTACAAATAAGTGGTAACTGAAGCCAAATCAGATATACAAATTTTGTGAAGATCGGTCCAAAATTAGTCGTAGCTCCCATATAAGGCCCATAAATTTCATAAAAATTTTGGTATCCAAAAAAAATTCAACACAAATAAGTTTCATATATACAGAAATTATGACACCTAATCTTATAACGGTCTGTTCATAATTAGTCGAAACTCCCATATAAGACCCTCTTCGTAATTCACTTTAAGCTCTATAAATCTTTTAAAAGTATTTATATCGAGATAAAGTTTAACAGTTTAAACCTCGACTACCAAATACTATAATAAAACCATCCAATGACTCCAACATCAATTGCGTAAACTCATCGTTGCTTAGAAATGATGGCTTCCAGTCCTGCTGTATTTCAAACACTTTCGAACGATCGGTAGCCTCTTTAAAGAAAATTATCATTTACATTTATATTTGTTAAACACTTTAAAATCTTATCTCGATGTTACAACTAGCCATTGTGATGTTTTAGAAATGTAATTGTTGACTTGAGTACTGTTGATTTGTTCATTTTACGATTTAAGGTGGAGATTAATGCACTCAAGTCATTAACCTATGAATTGAATTGAACTCGACGCTTTTTTTCGCTAAGATTCCGATTTTGTGACTTGTCCCAAAAAATAATATTTTATTTAGTTTTACAACTTTAACAAAAATTAAGTTATTTTTCTATACGATTTCAGAAAATACAAAATTTGAAGCACTATTTGTTCAAATTCTATACAGTTTAACATTCACAGAGTCCGCTTTTAAGAACTGAACGAATGATTATAACGATTGACATCAATGGTACCAAGCTTAACATGGGCTTAAAACTAATGTTAGTGCTGCGCGTGTAAAATCTCTAAATTCAAATTGTTTAACAACATATAAACACGTCAATAAAAATATAAAAATATTATTATTCTTTTATTTTCGAATTTCGTTAGTGTTTTAACTGGATGTTAAGTGCAAATATGAGTTTTTACTTTATTATGTTTCTTGCCAAAGATTTAACGAAAAAAACATCACCTTTCCCTGAATTTCCAGAAAGCATTCATAATTAATACCCATATATTTATGTATGTACATTAGGGAAGCCAATCCCGATCCCGAAAATCCCGGGATTTTCAATTCGTATGTGCTTATTGATGTTAAATGTCAATAAATAAATTTAGCATTTATTTATTTATTATTTTGTTTATATTTACTAATAAAGTATTTTTGGCAATGCTCTTATCTTTTAACTAATACATGTGATTTTTAATCACTTTTGGATTTAGATTTTCTCTTTATATACATAGGTACACATTATAATTTTATTATTTATTTTTTGTTATTCGGGAAAAACAACACATGTTCGTCACACACGTATCCGTAAATACATTTTTATTTTTATATGTATGTGTGGTTCCACAGATGTGTTATATATATGTATATATAGAAAGCATTCTTCAATTTGTGATTATTCCTGGAAATAATTTAGGTGAAAAAAAACTAAGGTCCAATATCGCTTGTCTTTTTGTGTTGACTGAAAAGATAGAGAGAGAAGAAAAGACAAGGAAATGGATAGAGATAAACAGAAAGTTGATGTATACAGGGAGAAATTTTATTTTTTTTTCATAGCTTATTATTAAAAAGGGGAATCACTTAAATATGCTTTAAAACCATCAGAGTAGTGATGAGAATTTATTTTTTTAGCTATGTACAATGTATATTGTACATATGTATGTACAGTAAAAACCGGATAAGTGCAACACGCATAAATGCAAAAAACGCTTAAGTGCAACGTGTTGCGAAGCCATAAGCCTCTTTTACACTTTATCATGTAAAAATGCACGGATAAGTGCAACACGGATTAATGCAAAAAATGCATAAGTGCATAATAATTTTAAGCCTCAAGAGACATTTTTAGTACAACTTTGTATGCATAAAAGCACAACTAAAATAGAAATGATTTTTTAGGATTTTATATTTGCACTCTTGATCACAGAAAAAAATGTATGTGTTAATAGTTTAGCGTTGAATACCAAAGTTTACACGTTAACGCTTCCGCTTTTTATCGAATTGCATCTTTAACATTGATAAAACCGGGAATACAACTGTAGCGCAAGCCCCAAAAGTTATAGCAGCGACAGGTAAAAAGCAATTTGGCCAGATTGTTTCTGGCGAACGTGGTGAATTGGTTTCTTTCTGTGGTATTGTAAGTGCTGCTGGTACAACCCATCCACCTGTATTAATTTTCCCACGAATTAAGTTTAAAGACAGTTTTTTGTATAGTGCTCCTGCTGGAAGTCTGGGATTATCTTC
This sequence comes from Bellardia pandia, assembly GCA_916048285.2. NCBI lineage: Eukaryota > Metazoa > Arthropoda > Insecta > Diptera > Calliphoridae > Bellardia > Bellardia pandia. The sequence continues at coordinate 72,038,777 of OU696533.1, forward strand.
GAGAAATGGATGGATGACAGCTGAATTATTTGTAAGAGTTTTTGAACACATAGTAAATACTTCGGGCTGTTCAATAATGAAGAAAATTCTGTTGATCATGGATAATCATGTAAGCCACGTTTCGATCAAAGCAATTAATTGTTATGCTAACATTTCCGCCTCATTGTTCCCATCGCCTTCAGCCGATTGACGTTGGCGTGTATGTACCATTCAAATCAGCAGTAAAGATTGCATTTATTGACTGGATGAGGACGAATCCTGGCAAGGCCATTACTATTTACAATGTGGCCGAACCTGCTAATAAAACATTTAATAAAAGTTTCACTTTTGACAATATCACCAACTCCTTTAAAAAGTCTGGGATATGGCCTGCAAACAGCATTATTTTTACCTATTATTTTCTTTATAAAAAAATATTAAAAATAATATATAAAAATATATATTTTAACTCCTTCTTTGTGTTTCAAATTTTGAATGGTGTCTATATTAGCGCCTAGTAAAATCAATGGTCAAATGGACAAATATAAACTCTTTTAAAAATTCTTTGATTTATTTTTCCCAATAATTATATTTTTTTTTTTTTTTTTTTTTTTTTTTTTTTTTTTTTAGCTTTTAGTTATTTATTGAATCTTCATATTATGAACTAACAATAAGTTTTCAAATCTTAATACTAAAAATAAAATAATAAGCCCAGCCAGTGCTAGACAAAAAATTTTTATGATACTACAAAAATTTCATATCAACTGATCAAGTCATCTGTTTTGCGCTTGAGTTAAAGCAAGGGTATCCCTCCTTCTCAACCGACTGTGGCCACTAAAGTTAAGGATGTCTCGTGCAAGTGGGTTTGGATGTTGTTCAAGTTTGCTGACGTACTTTGACGCATATTTTGTAAATTCGACGTTTACTAATGGCACGCCTAGATCTTTGTGGATTCGAGAATTTTTAACATACCATGGAGCTGCAGTAATAATACGTAGAATTTTATTTTGACCCCTTTGAATTTTTTCAATGTTTGATGCTGAGGCAGTACCCCATAATTGAATTCCATAACACCAGATTGGCTTTAGTATTGCATTGTACAACAATAGTTTGCAATCCAACTTTAATGAAGAATTTCTGCCAATTAGCCAATTAAGTTGCACTGCTTTTAATCTCATCTGAGTAAGTTTCGCTTCAATATGAGACTTCCAAGTTAAACGGCGGTCGAGGTGAATGCCGAGGTATTTGACTTCATTATGTTGAGGAATAATTTGATTATTTATTCTGATGGACGAGCAGGTATCTTTTCGCAATGTGAAAGTGATATGAATACATTTTTGTTCATTTACCCTGATTTTCCAAAGCTCTAGCCAATTCTCTAGTTTATAAACATAATTCTGCAAATTCTGTGATGCAACTTGGTGGTCCTTATGGACGCTGACAAAGGCTGTATCGTCTGCAAAAGTTGACGTGTGGATTTTGGGGTCTGACGGCATGTCGGAGGCATAAATCAAATATAAAGTAGGGCCCAGTATGCTACCCTGTGGCACACCTGATTCAATTGGCTGAGCGGTACTTAAAAAATTGCCTTCTTTGATTTTAAATTTGCGACCGTATAAATAACTTTCCATGAGTTTATGGGTGTTAGCAGGCAGAGTTAATTTAATTTTGTGCATTAAACCGTCATGCCAAACTTTGTCGAACGCTTGGGACACATCAATGAAAAGGGCGGAGCAGTATTTTTTATCTTCAAACGACCCTCTTATCACATTTACCAATCTGTGAGTTTGTTCGATGGTACTGTGTTTAGCTCTGAATCCGAATTGATGATTTGGAATACATTCAGTGTCATTCAGAATTGGAGTCAACTTAGTCATTAACAATTTTTCGAACAGTTTAGAAATTGTCGGCAGTAGGCTAATTGGCCTATATGACTCTACTTTAGTGGGGTCCTTCCCTGGCTTAGGAATCATGGTAATCATAGATACCTTCCAATCTGCAGGATAGTATTCTAGGCGTAAAATAGCATTGAAAATAAAGAGGATGATTCTTCTAGCTACACGAGGTAACTCCACAAGCATTTTGTTGCTGATTTTATCCATACCTGGAGCTTTTTTAAGATTCAGAGTACCAATAGCGCTTTGAACATCATTAAAGCTAAGTCTTAGAGGTACAGGAGGTCTAATAACGAGTGGAGCCAAATCAGATGCATTAATTGAGTTGTTTATAGTAAACACATTTCTCAAATGGTTAACAAATAAAGTCCCTTTCTCGGAATCATTTCTAGCCCAGTCTCCAGTCGGATTTCGCAGAGGAGGCTTTCCTCTAACTGGTCTTTTTAAACCTCGTGCCGCCTTCCATAGCGAATAGTCAGATTGTGGGGTACTATCAAGACCCTCCAAGTAAGATCTAAATGAGGCCGTTCTTTGGATTTCTAAGAAATTTCTTAGTATATCTCTGCATTCTCGTAGCCTAGCTTTCAGTTGAGGAGACCTATGAATTTGCCACTCTCTTCTAACTCTTCTTTTTTCTGCCAGGAGATGATCGAGTTCAGCGAAATAAGTTCTGTTTGTCCCACGTCTGCATTCAACGTCATATGTGGAGGCGTGATGTACAGCTCTTCGTATGTCCTCAGTAAACTTGCCAATCGACCCATCAATATCCGCGGTAGTTCTCAACACAACATTTTCCGTGCAGTGGGAACTTAAATACTTTTTATACTTTATCCAACTTACTCTGGTTTTAGATATGTCCCGAAATGAAGAGCCATTCCCTTGAAGGAAACGCATTGAAATAATAGTAGGAGAGTGATCTGAAGACAAGTCTAATGAAGGCTCCACTTGTATCGATTCTACAGGGATATTTTTCACTACTCCGAAGTCAATAACATCGGGAATCTTCCGTCGGTCCGTCGGCCAGTAGGTGGGATGCCCGCTTGAGAGTACATCTAATCCCATTTTGGCAATGGTGTTGAAGAGTTCACGACCCTTCGGGGTCACCAGACGTGAACCCCAAAAAGTGTGTTTGGCGTTAAAGTCACCAGCAACTAAAAATCTAGCTCCAAGGGAATTGAAGAAGCTGTAGTATTGGTGTTCTTTTATTGAAAATCGAGGCGGCGAATAAATTGATGATAAAACAAAATTGTATTGACAGAATTCAATACAAATGTTTGTTGCTTGTAGGTAATCCTCACATATGTTGTTCATTAAATAATGTTTTATTCTGTTCTTTATAAGAATTGCCGATCCTCCACATGCTCTTCCGCGGGGATCTTTAGTATCATACAACACGTAGCCATTAATTTTGAAGTACGCTGTCGCCGTCAAGTGAGTTTCAGCAATCATCATGACATCAATCTGCTTATCCATCAGGAAGTGTTCCAGTTCGTTTTTATGTTGGCGGAGGCCGTTCGCATTCCAAAAACAAATTTTTAAACAAATCATTTCTTTAAAATGGCTTGTAAGATAGTGGATTGCATTTTCAGCATTTCCTGCATCATGGATGTCATAGTGGTCGTAAAAGTGTTCATGGTTTGGACAAGTGTCTGCAATGTAGTCTCTAGAGTGTTAATATTAGGCTCGTTAATATTAGGCATATTAGATTTAACCACGTTAGCGTAAGAAACTTGTCTAGAACTAGGCGCGTTTACATGACTAGTGGACCGTAACAATTGCGGGAAATTGTCACTCGATGCCAAAATAGGCTGTTGACGATGATCAGGTAATACTGACGTCTTGTTGGTACTTATGGCTTTCAAATGAGTGTAAATTGGACAACCTCTATAATTTGCGGTATGATTACCTCCGCAGTTACTGCATTTTTTTATTTTTACGTCAGTTTTCGACTTATCGCATTGAGCAGTTGCATGTAGCTCCCCACACGCAACACAAACTGTCGGCAATTTACAGTACGCTTTGGTATGACCAAATTCTTGACAATTGAGACACTGAACGGGTCCCTGACGCTTATGTGGTTCTTCCACGGTGATTCTACGATGCAGAAGGTACATCAGATTGTAGATGGGGTGGGACTCGTTTTTCTTTAAGACAACATCTCCAGGTTGCAATTCTACCCTGAACATGGGCTGAGGGATCTTTTCACGGTTTCTGATATTCACTACGCTCTTGATTTTGAACCCTTTGTCCATTAAACCGGTCTTTATCTCCGCAGGATCAACACATGGGTCTATACCCTTTAGAACGACTTGGAGTCCTTTTGCGCTTTTGAGCTGGTAGGTATAGAAGTCCCTAGTCTCCCTCTCCAACTGGTTGGACAATTTTCGAAAATCATCTTCCCTATTCACTTGGATCTTTGTCTCGCAGATATTTCCATGTTTAATTGAGGTTACGTTAAACATGTTTTCACCTATTACAGCAACAATTCCTTGTATCAGTTTGTTGGAAGTGGGCTCTCTCAGGTAAATTGGTGGGGGCTTAAATGTCTTTTTTGGTATTTCTGGATCATCCGTCTGAAGTAGAGAAAATCTGTTTTGGTCATTTGGTTTACCACTATTGACGGTCTTAGGAACTTTTGAGTTGGAATAATTATATAATTGCAATATTTGTGCACTTATGTAATATTTGCATAATTGCAATATTTGTGCACTTATGTAATATTTGCATAATTGCAATATTTGTGCACTTATGTAATATTTGCATAATTGCAATATTTGTGCACTTATGTAATATTTGCATAATTGCAATATTTGTGCACTTATCCGAGGTTAGCATAAATGCAAAGAATGGATAAGTGCACAAAAAGTCGGGCGAAAACCGATGTGCATTTATCCGTACTTTACTGTATTATTAAAATAAAAAGTTATATTTATACAGATATTTTAAGAATATTATTTTATTTCCTCTATTAAATCTGTGGTCAGAATCGATAACCCTCTAAGTCGACTTACTAATTAAAAAGTAAATTCAAAAATTGAATTCTTCAAAATAATTTAATAAAAAATTCGTATGTATTTGTTTAAAACAAAACTTAGCCAAATCAATTTTCGAAATTGAATTGCCTTAAATTGGCGCCCTTTAAATTATATTGCAGTTCTCCTTAATATCTTCTCAAAGAGTTCGAAGTCTTATCAAGTGCTTTCCACCAGACTGAGACCATTTAAATAATATTGGTCTTTTGACCGTTTCAAAGACTCAGTCTACGCATGTAGGTTTGAAACTCAAATTTGTGCCTATGACTTTTTTACAAATATACATAGCCGACATGATACATAATACAAATTCAGTTTTTACTGGATTTACACTTAAACCACTTTCAGTGCTCCACCTACTTAGTGTTTTAAGAGCTTCTTCCATTCTTTGCGATATCGTGCCCAGATGAATCCTCGAGATTGCCACCGCTACGTCATCCGCATTAGCAACAGATTTGCATATATCCCATATGATCCAATTTCCTGAGCAGATTATTTATGATCAAATTTCACAACAATGGATATACCTTGAGAGGTGCCTCTTTTGGCCAATCTTGAGACCTGTGCTGGTCCTATTTACTGTAGAGCAGATATTATTATTGCAGATTTTACAATATTGAATATCTCTTCTTTTTCCAGAAAGGCAACCATTGTAAAATTGTTGATTTCTAGTGATCATTCGATACAACCTACTAATGAGTGAACAGCCGTCACAACTGATTTTCCTTTCATATATTCGTGTTGAGATGACGATAGTAGTTCTTGGTCAATAGAGCTTATATTATATTTCCTAGGTTTTAAAGGGAAGGGTGGTAAACTAATTGGTCTAAACTCATTTGCCTTAGTGTGGGAGATGTTTCCTCCTTTCGAAATGAATGATACAGTATTTATCGCTTATATGCACGTCGGTTATTTGCATTTAACGTTTATATGCATGCCAACATGAGTAATTTTCTATTCGTAATTAATATAACCGATTTTTATACATGCATTTCTCGCTTATAAGCACGAAAAGTCGTGCAAAATTTTAAATGCATATAAGCGATAAATACTGTACATAACATTCGGTCCATCGTGAAGGTATGAATTTTTTGACATCCAGGATATATCGACCGGTTACCTGTTCTCTTCGCCTTGTTGAAAAGTTTACGACATCTACTTTTAGTATTCGATATGTCTGTCGACCACCACGGTGGTCTTGTTTAGGGTGTGCCTGATTAATAGCGAAGACAGACGACACAGTTAATTTGCATTAGCAGTCTTAATTCAAATTAACTCGTGAATTATCTCCATCCTAATGCGCATTGGTTAGACGTAAATGCACAAAATCAGAGTGAATTTATATTAAATTTAGCTATTTTAATATGACAACATTGTCGAAAATCAATCATATGTTATCAAATTGTTTACTATTGTAAAAGAAGAAGAAGAAGACAATTGTAAAATTACAATAATAAATTACTTGTAGAAATACGTTCAGGTTGATGGTTGCTTGTGCATGAACCATTTTTGCATTATGAAGCAGTTTCAGGAAAAGTAATTTCAGCTTTTTTTTTGAATACATAAATACTGAGTTTTCACCAACAGCATAGCTGCTAATCTTATTTTCTGCATTCTTTCCATTTGATCACGATGTAAATGAAAAACAAATTTTTTCACAATTAAACAGTTGTTTACAAACAAACAGCTGTTTACTAAATGCAAAAACTGTCGTCTATCAGGGTAGGATCTTAATTCACATTAGTGAGATTTTAATGCAAATTAACGCTGTCGTCTGTCTACGCTATAAGAGAGCAGGTAAGTATATTTACCGCTTGTTCAATATCTCTAATATGGCTGGAGTTAGTTTGGTAAAATAACTTGTGTTAAACGATTTATTAAAAAAATTATTGATAAAAATTATTATTTCCCACAGTAGCGTGAACAATGTCAAGGCGAATGAGCACTGCAAAAAATTTAAAACGGTAAGTTATGCTGTAATGACATTATGTATTAACTTTAGCATAACTGAAATATACGCCCCTATCGTGAATAAAAATTGCACATGAAATTTGTTCCCTTTTATTTTGTTAACATTGAATTTTAATAAAAAAAATGTGAAAAGGGAACAAATTGCATGTGGCATTTTTATTCACGATAGGGTTGATAATTATAGAAAGGACAGAGCATAAATCTTTTCGGAATACATACATACGTACTCGTATATGTACATATGCACACTAAAATATCAGCAAATAATTTAAGCCAATTGATTTACATAGAAAGAGTGTAACCCAGGAGATGGGTATTCAAAAAAATAACTTTGTTTTTTATACATACATACATACATACATATGATTACGCTTAATTTTATAAACATTTTACCTAAGTAAACATGGCTAAACTAATTAAATAGTTTAGGTTATCTAAACCAAAAACTAAACTAGAACGTTTTTTAATGACTCTTAACGAGCCCCTTGTACTTGTCACATTGTATAAAAGTAACATGTTCTTTATCTGAAAATTCACACACAAACAAACACACTTCAGAAACATCTAATATGTGCGATATATAAAGTAATAATCATAAATTTAAAATTTTGTGATAAGTTCGCATTAACATTGAAATGATATGAGCACACCTCTTTTTTAAAAAACCAAAAATGCAAAATGTTTAGATGTGGACGAAAATAAAAATGTTTCTTAGCATTTTAATAAATTTATTAATAAATTCTATTGTTAATTTTGTTGTTAAGCAGCCGTGTGCTGTTTTGTTCCTTGATGAAAAATAAATAAAATATTGTTGTTTTCATTTCAGCGACATCAAAAAGTTTGTATGCATGCATACGAGTATGTAAGTATGTTTATATGTATACGCTTTGCCCCCAGAGAGAGATTGCTCTCGTTTTAAATCGTTGACCTATTTGATGGCAAGTAGTGTGACCATTTTAGTATTTTTGCGGCTAAATTTAGCTTATTTTATTATGATTTAGCTGCAAAATTTTACATATAGCATTTGGCATTTTATTTAGCATTTCTTAATAATATGTTTAGCATTTTAAAATTTAAGAATACATACATTTAAGAATAAATAAAAAAAGTAAAATATTATGGACATTTTAAAGCATAAATGACAAATTTATTAACAAATGAAATTACAACTCTTGAACTAAAGTGAGAAAAATTAAATTCATATGAGTGGGAAAATAAACACTCAACCGAAAACTCCCTTTCATCTATTGTTATGAAGATTTTAGTTTTGCCATTTAGTAATTCAGAAGTTGAACGTATATTTAGTGGAATTAATTTTATAAAAACTAAGTTAGAGTGTATATAGTCTGTCAAGCCCGATTAAAATTCATATTAACGTGATTTTCAGAAGTGGTTCATATATGAGAGCTATGAGTAATTATCGACCAATAGTTTTAAAATTAGATGGAATGATTGCTAATTCTTAATTGCATTTGGATACCAACATTTTTAGGAGATTTATGGTCGTTGAAGTTAGTTTCGGAATTGAGCTTTATAAGGAAGCAATGACTAGGTATTATTTATGATACGAAAAAATTTCACATCAACTGATCCAGTCATCTGTTTTGGGCTTGAGTTAAAGCATATACATATATGAAACTTATTTGTATTGAATATTATTAATTTCGGAAGTGAATCTTATATGACTAATTACTGACCGATCTGCACAAAATTTGTTAGTCTGTTTACGTTTCATATATGTATAACTTATTTGTGGCAAAATTTATTTGGATACATTTATAAATCACACATTTATAATCGATGAAGCTAAGTGAGATAATGGACCAATTTTAACAATACGACCTATACTTTGCGTGGACAGTGGACAGCCATTAAATCGAATCCGAAAGTGATTCTGAGTCGATTGGTATACTTTAAGGTGGGTGTTAGACTAATACTATAGTAATATAGGGTATAATATAATAAGAAACATAATGATTTTAAATACCATCAATTCAATACTTTATATTAGATGTGGATTAAAAAGATTAAACAAATGTTTTCAAATTAAAGAAGATAAAGAAGACTGAAACAGTAAAACAAAATTATGAAAACTTGTACTTAATTACTCAAAAAATATTTAACAACTGAGTAAGCTTTAAGGTTAGACTCATGAAGGAAATCTTAATTAATTTTGTTCTCGAGTTCAAAGTTGTATTATTTAATAAAAAGTGTATTTTTTAATTGTGCGTGCCTCAGATTGTAAAAAATTATTTTAAGAAATATTTTTAAGAAATTATTTATTTTAGCCGCTTAGCTTTTTGTGATCTGGTCACACTGATGGCCAGTTAGTCAATAGTAAACACCAAGTATTTATTTTTAAAAACAAAGCCATGGAAATTTATTAAAAAAATAATAAGCAAACGAAATGTTTTTTTTTTCACTTAAATTCGAACTCATGAAACCCTATACCAAATTAGAATAATTATACTTAAGTTTGTACAATAAGGCCAAAACCAATAATCTGTATTATTATAAAATCTTTAAAATAGTTTTATTTATATTAATTGACTATTGCAAGGTAGTTATGTATATAGTTAAACAAACAAACCACCAATTGATTATAAATATTTATATATTGGAAAACAAAACAATTTCGAATTGACGTAAATTCTGTAGATTAAATGTTTTTAAAATACATATACAAATTAGCTAACTTAGAAAGATAAACCTGAAATTGTTTAAATAATATGTATTAATTTATAAATAAATGATTTAATAAATTCAAATATTCTTGGTTTTCAGTTGTTACCATTTGGTAGCTGGATTTTATTGCTGGCCAAACAAGTATCTAAATATATATAATAATGTCTCTTACATATGATGAAATGTACTCTTAATATCGTTAAAACAGATCGCTGCTTTCATAATAAAGAAATTCCAAATGAAAAGTGATTCTGAGATTCTGGGGTTTTTCATGCGTGGGAATCGTTTAGTTTATGTAAACAATTTATTATTAAATATTAAACTTTCAATTTATACTGATATAAGTTATTGGTTGCTCGGGCCGAAAAGGGTCGACTTTATATGTATATGCAAAATTATTTTGCGCCCCCTTTCACATTTCACGATACAAATCGATAAAAAAAAAATCCGTCAGGTTGTTTAAAGTTTTTTTTTTTATTATGACAACAGCTGATAGTTTTCTAGTTATTTTCATAAAAATTTTAGGAATATTTAGCAGATATTTAGTCAAACAATCATTAAAAATAAGAATTAATCAGTAAAACTACTAATTATAATTTTCAACACAAAGTTAATATCGATTTATAAAATGATCGATAAATAAACAAATGCACATCAACACTCTCAACTATTAAAATTATTATCGTAAAATACTTACATATATTTACTACATTTACGAGTATGAGCTTTATCTTGTCTTTTAATCCAAAAATATAAATTTCCAACAACTCATTGTTTGTTTGATTAAATATTTTTTTTTAACAATTTTATTGTTTGTGGAATTTCCCAATACACGCGCCGAAAAAGGAGAGGACATTTAAAAGTGATTTTAATTTCGAAATATACATACAAACATACATTAGTAATTAAATAAAATCGAAATAAACAAAATTGTAAAACGTTTGTTTTTTTTTCAATGAACGCATGGGGCTTGTGACGATTTCCATGGGATGTGAAATGTGTATGTTTTGGATTTTTCATCTACATACATACATAGATACAAAACCAACATCCCAGCAATCCATATGAGTCCGAAAAGAGTCTTTTCTGACACCTTTTTCGGAGCGTTAACGCTCTTTATGAGCCCAAAAAACAATCATAATTGTTCCAAAAACCTTCAAAAAAAAAGGGTCATTACATTCGAAAATGGTCCGTCAGAAAGAGCTCTTAGATAATGTCAGAAAAGAGTCTTTTATGAGGGTTTTTTGAGCTCTTAAAGAGCTCTTAGATAATGGTTTTTCTTGGGCTCTGTGTAATCTTGTTTTTATCATTCTTGTGTGGTACAGCTATGTTTTTTTTTCAAAGTACAAATAGCAGGAGAACAACGCTTTGGTACACACATAATTAAGTGGAATTTCTGAGTCATACTGCGTGCCGACTCAGGACAGTAACAAGCAAATTTTTCTTTCGCTCCGAAAATGCTCTTTAGTTGGACTCTTTTCTGACTCCTTTTTTCGGAGCGCTCCGAATATGCTCTTTTGTTGGACTCTTTTCTGACTCCTTTTTCGAAGCGCTCCTAAAATGGTATGCTGGGCATGTGTTCTCTTTTGGGTGTGTGTCTGTGTGTGCAAATACATACGAGTACATGAATGTATTTTTTTGGCAACTTGACAATATACGCAGTATCTTGAGATTAAATGGAAATATTTCATTAGTTTTTGTTAAATCGACTAAAGTTCTTGGTACAACTTTTTTATAAACATACGAGTATGTACAAATGTATGTAGTTATATTATTTATTATTTACCTATATAATATTAATTTTGTTGACAAAATAAAATCTTATATATTATATTCTAAATTCTACCCAGTTTTGTATGATGTGATCGCAACAGTTCATATTAAAATCATATAATCAACAAATCGAATTGATAAATACGATATTCTAAACGAATAAAATTCAATAATAGTCGATAATGCGATTAAAATCGAAATGAGATTAAAATAAGTAAAAATCCAACTTAGTGGGCAAGACATCAAGGAATGCTCTTCGAAGAAAACGTTTTTAATAGTTAAGCCGAATTTGATACGTTTGTAGAAATTGTTACTGCAGGTCTTTTTATAATTATAATTTGTTTTGATTTCGATTCAGATACATTTAAATGTCCATTAAATACAATTTACGAATATCTAAACAAACGAATTGCTAGAGACGAATTCGTTACAAATTTGGTTTTTATAAATTAAAATTCCTTTATTTTTGTTTAATAAAGTCAAAAATAATTGTGATTCCTTATTGTGGCGAATATACAACAGTTCCAATGATGTTGAGAATTCTTTTATGGGGAAAAAATTTCGCTTGGCACAGCTGTCGTTACGGATAATTCTCATGGAAACGACATGTTTTAGAAGGGTGCTGTAGCTTAATTTATTAGCGCGTTTGATCATTAAGTATGAGAGTTGGTATTTGTGACCTGGGTACGATTCCCAGCCGCTGTCACTCAAAACAACATCAGTTTCATTTAAACGCCACCAAAGCAAAATAATTAAAATAATGGCTATAAATCAAGCTTGACCAATGCGACTACTCACCACCAGAGGCGCTGCAATACTGTACTATAGAGTGTGCCCGGTCGTTCATTTCAGTGACCGGTCGTTTTTTTAATTCGTTCAATCGATCACTTCGAACGAATGAATACAACCCTTATTGAATGTGATTTTCTCCTTGTCTTTTGATAAATACAGCTGAACGAAATTGATCCGTACACTATTGAACGAAAACCGTTCAGTTAAATGACCGGCTCATTCCGTTCAATGAAGTGATCCGTTCATTTTAACCCGTTCGTTCATGAACGACACAGCTCTACTGTACTATTAATAAACATAATAGCGTGTTCAGATATGAACCTTAATTGCGATAATCGCAATTAACGCCATTATTGAGCTCAATATTCCATATAAAATCTCAATTAATTATTGCGCAATAAGTACGAAATTGTTATAATATTGAGTAAGATTTCGAATGCAACACTGTTCACAACTGTGTTTAGTGAACAAAATTGTATAAAATGGCAAATGTCAACAAAAGAAATCATTAAAAAATCAATGTGAAGGTAAGCTTGTTTACAAAGAAACACAACAACCATATAGAGTATTTTTTGTATTGTTTTCCAACTGTCAAATGATTATTGAGTAAGCTGAAAATTGTGTATACCTGAACACTTAAAATAATATTGTCAATTAACCGAATATTGACTCAATTAATTTTCATATCTGAACAGAGTATAAAGCGCAATTACAGTGTTGTCATATGAAAAGCCTTTCTCTACTTTAACCACCTATTCCTTTTCTACCTATCCCTTTCCATAGAAAGAAACACAATTAATTAATTAATATATAGGCATATTAATTGCCAGAGTGTTACTTCTCTTAAAAAAATAATAATAATAATAGAAGTTTTCTGGTATTAGGATAAGGCCTGCAGGAAATAATGTTTATATTCATACTACTGGATGAAATTTCTTTAAGAGAAATGCCGAATATGACCCATATTGCTGTTCATCAATTAAAAACCTATTATTATCGACGGCTAAATAATAAGTGGGTTATACCACGCGTTGGTAACAATTGTAATAATGAGTATTTATTATTAAAATTATGAGTATTTATTTCATTATATATTAACACACTTATAAGTGTTGCTAATTTTTTAAAGAACATCCGCTTAAAACTAAAGTATATTTGCATACATATATAATATATAAAAATATTTCATCTAATTATCAATTAAGACAAATATCGTATATCGATATCAATTTGATAAAATTATATGTATATGTAGGTATAATATACATTTTCTACGTAACGATTGTTGTTCAAACCAAATTGATTGATTTCTCAAACCAGTTCAATCATACCCAAAAGATAATAAAGCGTGTGACCCAGGTAGATAAACGTATGTCGTACATTTCGATATCGTGCATCATAGAATATATTGTATAAAACAAAATATTCAGGGAACTAAAATTTTTACTTTATTTGTATTCCACTAAAAAATACACTCTATTGACATAAAATCAATAATTTCTAACAATTGAAAATACGCATTAAATTGATTAATCAAATGTATTTGTTGTTTATAAATGAAACATGTTAGACACAAATATCATTTCCTTAAAATTTATTACAAAGAAACATTTTCCTGATTAGAGCAAGACAAATACAGGAAACAACTTTTAAATTGAAAAACGCATTCATATGACTATAAATTTTACTTTATGCATTTAATTCTGTTGATATTTTTCTTAGCAAAATATCTATTAAATTTAAAAAAAAATTACATTTTATTTTTCTCCGTTTAAAAAAAATGTTAACAAATACAAAAATAATAAATTTAATTCGAAAATATGGATGTTTTGAAATCTGCTGAAACCATGGATTGCGGCCTCTGCTCCATGTTCATTGTTTCATTCCGAACAATAAAAAAGTTAAACTACCTTTGCCTTGATTTTTAATACCTTAGAAACTTTAGACAATCTTCGAAAAACACCTAAGCACCTAAAATGAACTCAAACATGTTGGAAATGGTTTTATGTGATTTAATTATGTGAAACATGAACTTTGAAGATCTCAATTTTAATTTTTTGTTGGTCTTTAAGATAGTGTTCTAATAATGATTGATGCTGTTGAAGAGAAAAAAATTGCCCAAACATCAGGAATCATTATTTCTCATTTAATTACTGTTAGTTTTATTTATAAATTGATATAACAAAATGCTATATTTAAAATTGCGCTAAAATAAAACAGTGCTTTAAAAGAGTAATTTTTAGAAAATCTGATTTGTCGAAACTTGAAAATGGCTAGATTGACATTTTTTTAACATCACATGAAGATAGATATACAAGTTTCACGAAAATTATTACTTTTGTTTTGTGTGGTGCAAAATAAAAGAAAAGAAAGAAAAAAGAGGTAAAATATCGCAGAAAACACGAAGAAAAGAAATCTTTGGTCTACGATTCCCTAATGTTTTGTGTTGCAGTAGAACCATAAAGTTATCGTATTCTTCAACTTTGAATGCAGGGGTGCTCTTAAATTATTTGGAAGAAAATTTTCGTACAATCCATGCTTCCAGATCAAATAAGACCTGAACGTGGGAACTGCATGTGTGGCAAGTTTATTCTGAAACCATCAGTATTATTCGGTTAAAAATTTTATATGTTTAATGGGTTATAAAGCTAAAAACACTACTCATTTTCAAATTAAATTAAGAAAGTCCAAATAAATTTTATTTTCTCAATTTAAAATATCCCGCATCATTAAAGTGGAATATAAACTAAAACAAGTTGTTTCTAGCCCCATTATTAACTTATAACTGATGTCACACAAAGCCATAAATAACACAATATGTACAGAGAAACATTGATGTTATGGTTTTTAAAGTTTGGAATAATTTTAGCCCCAATTGCGATTAGGGGTTAATTTAGATTTTTGCACAGTTATTCAAAATTTTAGACTTTAAGTTATATTTTTCTTAAGTTTCATAAAAGTCGGCCCAAAAATGTATATTTCCATTAGAAATCCTAAATGTAGCGAAATTTGACTTTTAACCTTCACGATTAAATGGTTAATGTTGTCCGTTTTGAATAATACTTTTGGAAAGTATTTAGCACTAGGTATCTGAACTATAATATTCTGAACGGGTTTTATTTAAAATTCATAGCACTTGAGAAATTTCAGTTGAGTTACCAGTTAACGTTATCCTATCATTCAATATTTTTTTTATGTTTTTGGGGCACTATAAAACAAAAAGTGCCCCAAAGATTATAAAATTGTTATTGGTCGCATGCAGTTTCATCAACAATCAATTTCGAACGTTTATAATAAAAATAATGAATATTTTTAAATATTGATAATTTCTATTGATAAATAACTTTAAAGTGAATTAAGTAAATATATTGCTGGGCGGTAAGTGGTAGTACTTCTTAAAAAATAATTTTTAAACTGAAATAAAAAATATTTTATTTTCGGTTTATTTGTTTTGATAATAAATTTGTATAATAACAATACAGCAAATACAACACGCGTACACAATTTATATTGCCTTAGTATATGTACATACATACACTCGTACATAGTAGTATTAGTAGTATTTTAACGTAGGTATGTTCCACTGTTTTGAAAATGTTTCAAGTAAACAATTTTAAAGTTCAAAGTCCCCAACCACAAAACAGAAAGAAGTAAAGGCGTATTGAAAAATTTAAAGTTGGAAGTTATTAAACGACAATATCTAAAACTATGAAAATGTATTTTTAATACTTTTCATTTTAAATTATTTGCTCAATTTATACCTATAAACTTGAAATTGCAAATTAAAAATTTAAAATATGTATGGCAAAGTTTCATGTCTTTGTCTTGTTTAAACTAATAAAAATTACAAAAAAAAAAAATGTTTCTACAAATAAAAAATTCAATACAAACAGCTCATACACCGTTTTGATAATGTATTATTTAGTTAAGGTGAAGTACTAAAAACGAAATTAGATTAAACTAATTCTCGCGAATTTGTTATTTTGTTCTTTTATTATTATTAACATTTTTATGTACACACATAGGTACATACGAGTATATTTTTGTTTTCAATTTTATCAAGCTACAGAATTTCAGTTTGTTGCTATACACGCAAGATTATTAGTTGATAAAAATAAATCAAAACAATGAAACAAAAACAAACACAAAAAGTAAATAAAAACAATAACAACGAAATATATGTACATATGTACCAACGATTGCAGCAATAACAAAATTAATAACAATAAGAAAAAAAATAAAAAAATGGGTTTGTATGTGAGTTTTTCGTTTACTACCACCAATACACAAGCAAACACATTTACACCAACACTAGCTTAGTTTAACGTTCTGCTACGAAAATAATACATAATGGCCAAAACAAACTGACGAGCCTCCATAAAACAACCAATCAGCAGACGAAGTTTGACCCTCTATCCGATATTCGCAACACACATGTGTATGTGCGCTCTATGGAGGCCTTCCAGAAGGCCTTATTTTTCAGTTACAAGGACTTTTAATTTTACACGTGCCATTAGCAATCAAGGCCTAGCCTACTCGCTACTGGTTAGATCCCTGATAAAGGCATCGAAGAATGTCAAATTCGTTTCACAAAACCTGCGACACTAGCTACCCCGTTCTCTCCACTACATATTTCATCTGTAAACTCGCAGGAGAAAAGTAGCAGGTAAAAGTCGCAGCGTGTGAAACCACTCATAGAAGGCCTACTGGAGAAAGGCATATCTCATAGAAGGCAAAATTAGAGGTCTTCTAAATTAATAATTTCGTTGAAGAATTAAGGGGGTGAAAATATAGAGCAAAGGAATACAAAGCAATACAGGAATATTTGAAAACCATTCGTGTCTGCTATTGAAATTATGAATTGTTGACATTATTTTGAAATGAAATTTTGATGTGTATGAAACGCCTTCTAAAACACCTTCTGAGAAAAGCATAGTAGAAGAGGTCTTCTATAAGGCCTACAAATGGAAGCACTTACAATTTTTCCCGCTGAGCTTTATTAGAGTCAAACCAAAACAATAACAAACACACTTAACTACACACACACGATAATAATTTTCAACGAGTCACTAACTCAACCACGACCGACGCCGATCTTTGATATAGTAAAGAGATAGCTCAACAATAACAAACCGAACTACACTAACGATTCTAGCTGCCTCTATGCACACGCACACACCCACAAACTCACATACATACTAACTAATAAATAAATATTAAAAAAACACCGTTTTTTATTGTTGCGAATAAGATACTAGCGTCGACTGCCTGCCTTCCAAACGACATTCGCATGGGACTGGGTATAAAAGCGTTCACAGTACAGAGCATTGCATCAGTTACTCGAGGTCTGAGTAAATGGAAAGATCAAGTGAAATTGTCAGTGATCTAAAAACAAAGTTGATATTTGACAAAAAACTCTGGAGAAACATATGAAATTATAAAAAAACAGAACATTTAAGCCAAAAATTAACAAAATTTGTGATATTTTGAATTGTGATCGTGTACAGTGTGTTAAATTAAAACAATAAATCTACACATACTTATATTAAGTGTTTCTTCTAAAAACTTTTTTGTAAATTACTAAAATAGCAAAACTCTAAACAAAATGCCTGAACTCATCGAACAAAATAAAACAACGTAAGTATTTAGCAACAAAATGCCCGTCCGACACAATCTAAGAAAATAAAGAGCCTTGAAAGAATTTGCAATTTTAAAAGTGATTCGTAAAAGAAGTAAATTGTATGTAATAAATATTTAGTAAAAATCACTAATAGACACTAGCGACAAAAAGTCCTTTCTTTGCTCGACCTAAGGCAAAATATTGCAACTTAATATTCAACGAGTAACATAATTTTTAATAAAAAATCGTTTGCTTTAATTTTTAGTACCAATGGCGCTTTGCTTATGCAAAACAAGGCCAAACAAGACAATTGCGGTCTCTACAGCCACATCCGTGGCACAAATGTCTCCTATGGATCTGCTAACAGACTCACCCCAGGCGTCAGGGCCTTCGTTGAAGAATCTGTTGCTCTGTGTCAACCCGATCAAATCCACATCTGTGATGGCTCAGAAGTGGAGAACAAAATGCTTGTAAAGTTGATGATTGAAGCTGGTACCATTATTGCTTTGCCCAAGTATGATAACTGTTATTTGGCTCGCACCAATCCAGCTGATGTTGCTCGCGTCGAATCCAAGACTTTCATTTGCACCGAACACAAGGAAGAAGCTATTCCTACCCCTCAAGAAGGTGTCAAGGGAACTTTGGGTAACTGGATTTCCATGGCAGATATGGAAAAGGCCATCCAGGAACGTTTCCCTGGCTGTATGAAGGGCCGTACCATGTACGTTGTACCATTCAGCATGGGTCCAGTTGGTTCTCCACTCTCTAAGATTGGCATTGAACTCACCGATTCTGCCTATGTTGTTGCTTCTATGCGCATTATGACTCGCATGGGTGCTGCCGTCTTAGATGAATTGCAAAAGAAGGAAGAATTCGTTCGTGCTCTTCACTCCGTGGGTACTCCTGCCAACAGCGCCATTGAACGCCAATCCTGGCCTTGTGATCCTGAACGTACTATTGTCTTGCACAAACCTGCCGACAACTTGATCGTTTCCTATGGCTCTGGTTATGGTGGTAACTCTTTGTTGGGCAAGAAGTGCTTTGCTCTCCGCATTGGCAGCACCATTGCCAATCGTGAAGGCTGGTTGGCTGAACACATGTTGATTTTGGGCATCACTGATCCCAAAGGTGTTAAGAAGTATATTACTGCCGCCTTCCCCTCTGCCTGTGGTAAAACCAATCTTGCTATGTTAAACCCATCTCTCAGTGACTTCAAAGTCGAATGTGTCGGTGATGATATTGCTTGGATGAAATTCGACAAGGATGGTGCCTTGCGTGCCATTAATCCCGAAAATGGCTTTTTCGGTGTTGCTCCTGGTACCTCAATGGAAACCAATCCCATTGCCATGAATACCGTCTTCAAGAACACCATCTTCACAAATGTCGCTTACACCTCCGATGGTGGCGTCTACTGGGAAGGTATGGAAAGCAGTTTGGCCCCTGGTGTCCAAATTACCGATTGGATGGGCAACCCCTGGACCAAGGAATCTGGAAAACCAGCTGCCCATCCCAACTCTCGCTTCTGTACTCCTGCTAGCCAATGTCCCATCATTGATGCTGCCTGGGAAGATCCCTCTGGTGTTCCCATCAGCGCCATGCTTTTCGGTGGTCGTCGTCCCGCTGGTGTGCCACTTATCTATGAAGCCCGCAACTGGACTCATGGTGTCTTCATTGGCTCCGCTATGCGCAGTGAATCTACCGCTGCTGCTGAACACAAGGGCAAGGTGATCATGCACGATCCCTTCGCTATGCGTCCATTTTTCGGCTACAACTTTGGCAATTACGTTAAGCACTGGTTGAGCATGGAAGCTCGTGGTAATGTACCCAAAATCTTTCACATAAACTGGTTCCGCAAGGGTGCCGATGGCAAATTCATGTGGCCCGGATACGGTGATAACGCCCGTGTGCTCGAATGGGTCTTGCGCCGTTGCAATGGCGAAGAATGCTTTGTTGATACCCCTATCGGTCACATCCCCTCCGAAGGTCAACTGAATGTTGAAGGTCTTAGTAACATTAACCTAACAGAGCTCTTCTCATTACCCAAGGACTTCTGGACTCAAGAAGTCGAAGACATCCGCAAGTACTACGAGACCCAAGTTGGTGTCGACTTACCCGCCGAAATCTACAATGAATTGGAAGAACTCAAGCAACGTGTTGCCGCCATGTAAGACAATGAATTTACCCAAATTGTTATGAAAAATGAGACAGATCACAGCTAAATTACTACCTGTTTTCGCATGAATTTATTTTTATTCTGTGCCTTATTTCATTTTTTTATTTTGTATATAAGAATTTAAAAAGCTTTTTATTATTTTATAATCAAAAAGATTCTATTTATTCACTTTCAAGTCCTTTTTAGCTATAAGACTACTTAATCTACATATGTTTTTATAATTTTAAGTGCTAAGATAAAAAACATGTTTTTTATTTAATAAATTTAAGAAATATGACTGTATATATTAAACTAAAAAAATCAAAACAAAATAAAAATAATAATGTGCCAAATTATATTTTTATACAACAAGAAAAGATGTATTTGTTTCTTTGTTTTCTTTCTTAGACGCCGATATAACCTCAATGTGGAGACACAATCTTTATCAATAAAATTTAATTGTGTTCAGTGTGAAGAAGCTTTCAACGTATTCATCAGATAATTAGATTGACAAAAGACATTTCGGTCTCTACTTTGATTTGAAAATATTGAACTATCAATATTTAAGTTTTAGTCTCATGTTACAGTAACAATGTTAGGAGCATTCTTAAGAGTTTAAAATAACTAAATATTTCCATCAAAATCGTACGAACACATTAGTACATTTATAAATTTTTTTTTTTGGATAGTTGCCATTTCTTATTTTTTGAATAGTTTAGACTAATTTTATTGAAATATTTTCAGTAGTCTATAGAACGCGCATAATTCAAGATCTCAATGGGTTACGTATTGGATTATGATTTATGTACATTACGGCGAAATCAAATTAATTTGCAATTTCTAACTGCTTGTTCTGGTTGATATCTAATTTCACATGACCGTAGTAGAGTCATTTAGTATTTCGTTAAATATTAAATATATATTGATAGATTTATAGACAAATATTTCATTGTCTAACAGGGTTTTTCTTGTATTTAAAATCAACTATATACGGAATTAAACACATTCAACCATTAATACTGAAATGTGTACTCTCTCATTGTAATTGTAATTGGAGAGCTAATCGCCTCTTGACCCGCCCATCATTTGATCTTAACGGCGCCATAATTTTAAACCAAGATCCCACTTCTATATTACCTCAATTCATTCCCATCAGTAAGAAAACATTTCGAAATTTAGCAATCCATATTAAAAAAAATAATTTATTTAACCAAACATAATGTAAGATGGTAGTGCAATAAAAAAAAATCATAATAGTAATCTTACAATAATAATAATAATATTATTGAAAAACTAAATAAATGTCTCTAAATTTCAATTAAAATTAAATGTTTAACAAAAAAATTTATCAGCATAGCCGATACTTAAATGTCATAATATTAACTTGCTACTTGTTGCTAAAAACAAAAATGCGATGCTTTGTTTGTTGCTTCTTAATGTTTTAAGAGAAACAAATTCAATTTAAACCAAAGAGATCATAAATAACAAACATTTGAATGAATCTGTAATTCGCCGAAAAGAAAATTGTTGATAAACACAGCTGTTGATGAGGCCTCTTCAAATGTTGATGAAATGTTTATGCTAATCAGTGTTGCCAGTGAAATTTCGAGAAAGATACATTTTAGTTTCCAAAAAGATAAATTTTTTCCCGAAAAGATACATTTTGAAAAAAATTTGAAAATTAATTTTTAACATTTATTAACATAACATTTTTATTTCATATTTTATGAATATTGTAAAGAAAATTATATATTAATTCATTTTTATATTTATTTAAGTCATAAATATTAGGTATGTAATTTTTAAAAATACAGTAAGCAAACTTTAAAATTAATTATATGTAACTATCTTTGGATGTTGTCAAAACAAATTCATTTTTGTAAAAATTAATATACGAGTTAAGTGGTTTGTACTGATTTATTTTAAAACTTCAATATAAAATGATTGGGAATTTTTTTTAGTAAATCATATTTCCTATGCTGATCTTCTATTAGGGTAGCAAGCGAAGTATGAGCTAAAACACCTGAATAAATTTTTTCAATTGGTAAAAAATAATTTGGATTTGAAAATTATATTTTCAAAGCATCTGTTGCCTTTACATAGTTAAATTCTAAATAGTTGCTAGCAATTCTTTTAATTAATTTTTCAACTTCAGATTGCAAAAGGTGTAGACGAGGCTTTTCCGCCTGGAATATTAGATTAAAATCGTTTAAAAGTTCCAAATTCCAAACAAATTTTTGTAATGTCATTACTCAAAAAAAAATATTTTATATTTGTACATTTTTCGTACAGATTCAAAAGATACGAAAAATGTCAGGATTATACATGGTACCTGAAGTCATCAAAAGATACGAAAAATGTATCTTTCGTATCCTAATGGCAACACTGATGCTAATCAGATTAATTATCTTAAAAGTGTTATGTTTACAGCAGATCTGGGAATATGAATATACTTAAAATTACTTAAAAAAAAATAAATTAATGGTTTTAAATAAAATTGACTAAAATTAAACTTTATCGTGTTTTTAGCATTATTTATAATAAAAGGCACATAGTTAGAGATTGATTATTTTTTCAGTTTTAAATTTAAGAAAGATTTTGAAGATGATGTTGTTGGTTTTTTCAACTTTACCTCATGGACCAGATTTGAAAAATGTTTGATTGGTTGTTGCAGATTTATTTATTTAATTTTTATTTCCATATTCTTTTTGAAGTTTTCTATATTTTTTGGCACTGAACTCTTGGTTGACTTCTGGGGCCAAATTACCGCATTCGTGATCGAATGAGCTATCGTATCGAAAAATGATTTCGATATTGAAATTATAATAAAATGTACTAAATTTCTTGCTCGATATTGAATGCCATGTCTATTTTTAGCCTATTAGCTTGCTAATTGTGGCTTTCCCACTACTCGATCGTGATCGTTGGTAGATTAATATGAGGAATATTACGCAGCCAATTCTATTGATCTCTGCATAAGCATATTTTTTGTATTTTCGTTTGGAATGTGAATTATTTTTGTTGCTGAGATTTTGGATTGCTAATAAATCAATAAACAAAAGTTTATCACAGTGGTGGCAGATATAAAATGACCACTTTAGGTTATTTTTTTATGATTGTAAGAACAAAATAAAACCGAAAAGAAATTTCTAATAAAAAATAGATTTACATGGGAATATGTAAAGTATAATTAAACAATGTTAATTAAAAGTGTTATTTTGAAATTTACCCTGCGGAGGCTAGTTTTAGGTATTGCAATAAAATTAAATTTTTAAGTATTACTTCCTTCTAAATCAATCTAAAAATTGAAACATTAACGCTTTTTCTCAGACAAAAAAGTTGAAATATTTTTGTAGAAAAAGAACTCTAATAAAAATTAGGAAAATTTTATTTTATATCAAAAACAAATTAAATTATAATTACCTTTTGATTTTTTATATTTAACAAACTTATTTCTAAAATGAGTACAAACTCATAAATTTAAATAATTAAAATTCACTTGAAAAAAAAATTATGTTGCCTTATGGACAACTGGGTGAAAAAAGAATTTATAATTAAGTGGTTGTTCAAGAAAACCTCACATTAATGTTTTTTAAGCTAGATTAATAACATTACATCGGCGATTTAATTGCATTTCCTGAATATGGAGATGCGTTCAAATGAGTTTCAGTATAGGTTTTCTATTATCCGTCTTTTTTACACATAAATATATGTTGAATCTAAATCATTACACGCTTTGTTATATTTTGGTGTGTCATAATGACTATGGGAGTTTAACATTGGACATTCAATTCATTTCAATACTCTGAATTGAAAAATAAATAAAAAATTTATTTAAAATTGGGACTTCGTTTATTAAATCATAAAGCACAACTGCTTATACATATTCATTTCTGTAATATTATTATGAAAACTAAAAATAGTGAAAATAGTATCGACTGTGCCATTTTAATAATAAATGTGCCAAAAATGGCACAATTGTGCTAAAGATCCAAACCTAAAGAAAATAAAATTAATGCAAGATATAAATTAAATGGAAAACATATTTTTTTAATATGATTATGTATTTGTTTTTGTGTTAATAAATATTTATATATAACATATATATATAATGTTTATTAACCGATCATTAAATCCAAGATGTATGAAACAATGCAATAAAAACAACCCTTAATTATTGGTTTTATCATTGCTTAGTTCCTGATGTAGAAAATTATCTAAAAAAAAAGAATTTAGCATTTAAAGTTTTACTACTTTTAGATAATACGCCATCCCATTCGACTGATTTAAGTCATCCTAATGTTCAAATCGAATTTTTACTGTCCAACACCACATCGCTATTACATCCTTTAGATCAGGGCATAATAGCAGCATTCAAAGCTTACTACATTCGGAAATCCTTTGAGTTAATATTAGAGAAGATGGAGTCAGCAAATAGTATTACGGTTAAAGAAGTCTGGAAACAATTTACAATTTTAAATTCCGTTGAAATTGTTGATACGTCACTTAAAGAAATTCGTCCTTCAACACTAAAATCTTGCTGAAAAGCACTAATACCGGAAATACACGTTCAGGGCACTGTTTCTACACCAATAAAAGATGAATATAGGAACATAGTGAGATTGGCGCATGCAGTAGAAGGTGATGGATTTGATGAAATAACAATGGCTGATATTCATTTAGGCAATGAAAAATGAAGAATCAGTTGGAGATAGCTCTGAAAATCTTTCCGATGTTGAAAATATGGCAGTTGGAAGAATACATTTTGGAGAACGACCCTTTAAGTGACAGAGCAGAAATATTTAAACGAAATCTTCAAAATAATTTAGCTCCCTATCAAGAAATTTATAAAGATTTGCGAAATAAGAGCAAACAAACTTCAATGCACGATTTTTCAAACCAATAATTGTCGAAAGGATGCCCGAATCGGATAGTGGATCAAGCTCATTTTTTGAACTAGTACTAAGTGATGAGGAGGAGTAGAAAGTTATCGTTCTATTTTGGCTTTAATTTATTAAATCTTCAACTTGAATATTTTACGTAGAATTGAAATTTTATTTTGTTTTTGTTTAAATAAATGGAGTGTTATTAAATTACATAATATGTATGTTCTTATGACTCAACAAATAAATAAACATAATTATATTAAGCACATATTTTTACTATACAAATAAAAATTTTTTACTTTGGAACCAAACGCTGATTTTGTATGGAGCTTCAGTCTCCTATAACGTGATTTCCTATAACGCGGAGTTTTTTAGGAACCTATTCACCGCGTTGTAGAAGCTTTACCTGTATATTATAATAATATATGTATACATGGTAATTGGTGCCAGGAAACCCAGTGTAAAAAAAGATATTAATCGTATGCAAAGTAGGTGATTGGTTCCTTAGGATTTTTTAAGAACAACTAGCTATTTAGGTTTATAATATTAAATCACATACACAATGTGTTTTTACACACGCATATATATTAAAGAAAAACAATTTAGAGTGTAATATTTGGCTGTGCCGAATCTTAAAAACTACACTGGTCATAGGACTATAATATCCTTATTCAGTGTTTTTTATTCATTCTTAACGCTAATTTTATTAGTATTTTATATATTGTATGAAAGACAATTTTACTAACAACAAATGTTTGACCATTTAAAATTGATGTAATTAAAAATTCTCTGAGCTTTATAATTATAGACTAATAGCTTCTAAATTCAGAATCCAGTAATATGAATTCTATACATTTTGTACTTATTTTGGTTGAAATTCATTTTAATAACATTATTTGCAAGAATTGTATGGTTGGCTGTTATACTCGAGAGTTATTGCCAGTTATTGACTGACAGCTACAAAATTCAGTAGCATAAGTGCCGCATAATCGATATTATTATGATTTCTGGATTACAATTTCTGATCTGCAAAAAATGTTGATTCGCTATCGATATTTATTAGACATTATTAAGGGTTAAATGGTTTTTAGGAAGTGGCAATGACAAAACATGGGCCGATCTTCTTAAATTTCGGAACAGATAATAGTATACGTATGAGGATATTCCACGTTGAATTTCAATATAATAATAATAAATTTAAGATATATATTAGTATTACAGTGAATTTCGGAAGTGGACCTTATATGGGGGATATGGTGAAATATGGACCGATATTTTCAAAATCCAGCAGTTTGATTTTGGCATATCGGTATCGTTATTTATAAGAGATATATGAGTATTAAAGTGATTTTCGAAAGAGCGCTTCATATGGTGAATATGGGCTGAAATTCACAAAATTCTGTAGTATAATTTTTGTATATATGAAATGATCTATGTAAAGTTTTGAGTCGATACCGATATTTATAACATATATATAAATATTAATGACTTTTTCGGATGTGTTTTTATCTATTTGTGGCGAATTTTAACCTAGTTTTTATACCAGATTTATACTTATTTAAGTGAATTCTAGATGTGGACTTTCAATCGGGGCCTATGGTCAAACATGGAACGAACTAAACAATATTTCGTTTTGCGATTTCTTTTTTACATGTCACCTTTTTGGATCATCATGGAGTTTCTCTTTTTATAATAGAAATAACGTGTTCCAAATGTCATGGCATTATCTTTGCTTAAGACATATTTTAATTAGTCAGAGCATATAAAATAAATTATGTTTTAAAGAATTAAAATTAATAACAAATAAATATAGCAATTCTTAACTCTGAAATGTATAAATACTACCCAGATCAAAACAAATTAAAATGTTCAATTTATGCAAGTACTTTAAAGCATATATTGAATTTTATAAAAATGACAAATTATAAGAAAACTAAAAATGTGAAAACGTTTGTATGAAAATTCTTATTAGAAACACTTTTTTAGTGTCATCGCCATAATGTACATTATAATATGTCAAACGGAGTTATAATAATAATAATCTCTAAATGTACTAAAAATAAGTAAAGCATTTACTAAATATTACCAATAATTTTTCGAGTCAAAACTATATTTTTTTTTTAAAATGTTGCAAAGATCCTATAAAAGTAGTAAAACTAATATTTTTCTTAACTCAATTTCGACATAATTATATTTAGAAAGTTTTTGTATAATTTCTCTGTATAATTTGTTATTTATTACGAATTGAACTTATCCACCTTTGGAACATTTTGCGACTATTAATTTATTAACATACCTTAAGGCGAACATATTTTTGAATAAAATCAGTGCTGCCAAGTTTAGACTCATTGAAATTTATAAAAGCTTTTTGACCTGGAAATTAGCTTAAATGAACTTCAACGCTTTAAAGCTGCAAGCACATTATTCCTTCCATTCTAGCGATGAATCCCTACAAATACTTTTACTATTACAATATGAACAACAGTTATAAACGAGTATTTAAAGCGATAAGACGTGCAAAAAAACATCGTAAAGTACAAAGTTTAGAAGCCGTCTTCTGTTGTGTGGAAAAAAGTGTATTTATGTATGTAGTTTCTTGTACACCTTAATATATGCATACATGTATAGTATATAATATAATAGTGAGAGTGTGTGTAAAAAAATGAGACTAATTGTCTGCCCAATAAAACAAAAAAAAGTAACAGAAAAACGCTTTAAGTCGAGACCCCAGAATTAGCGATGCGTTGCATTGTGGGTGTTTTTAAATTGAAATTGTAATCATTTTAAGTGTGGCAACAGCGTATAAAGATTTATCAGAAGCAGTAACTCAGATTTAAAGGACCTCAAAGAACAAGCACTCAGCAACAGATTAGCCATGTCAACTACAAACAATGTATGATACTTAAAAGCAACAGAAAAGAAGACAGAAAAAAAAAGAAAACCACTCGGGACAATAGTAAACAAAACAATTAAGCGGTCATAACATCTACATACATATTTGCAACATACCAACACGCATAAATACATACATATGTAAATGCAACCAAAGGGGGACAATAGATTACACGCAAGGATAATATGAGTACTTCAGGATATAATATTAATATATATATGTACATATATATACATACAGAAAAGGCATGCACAAATTCACAAATATTTTCTTATAAAATAACAACACTCCCTGCCAGCAATTGGAAGTTTCTTTCATCGTCCATCGTCAAAGGCGTTACGTCTTACTCACTTCCAGACGTTATTTGGAAGATAACAATAACAATTTACATTGCAGTCGTCTTTCAATCATCCAGACGACGTTTGGAAGATTGTTTGTTGTTTACAACACCAGCCGAAAATGACATGCCCCGTTATAAAAGAAATGAAAAGAATGCCAAAAAGAAGTTTTCGACATCATCGAAATTAGTTTTATTTTGTCATTTGCTGTGGTCGGTCAGTGGTAAAGTGTGGTTTTGTTTTGTTATTGTTGTAGTTTTTACATATTTGTTATCTCATAGTCAATATGAGTGTATTATCTGTAAAGGCAAAAACAAAACAGAGCCGGCTTCTTGAAGTTAAGCTGAAGTGACTTCTTGAAGTTACGCTGAAGTGACTTCTTGAAGTTACTTCCGGGGGGTACAACTTCTCAATACAGAAGACACTTCTACGATCAGAAAATGGTATCGCAGAAGATGAGTTTCAACTTCTTAGCGTCACTTCTGAGTCACTTCCGCAATAGAAAATGTTGGCAGGGCTTGTTGCTGTTCAGTGTGTTTCCATGTACATACTTATTTAAGTGTGTATGTATATTCACGTACACACACACACATAAACTTACATAGGCATCCCTGTAGGGAATGCTAATATTGAAACTGTAGTGATTAACTATTGGAATTGTCAGTAGTACTACTGACCAGGTGTATCCAGCCAATGTAATCTAATATTGACATTTAACATTAGCTTGTCATTGAAAATCTACCAGTAGACTGCTTCAATACTGACTAAGTAGTTCTTTTGGCACCACTTTTTTCTACACTATGAAATAGAAAATGAAACTGCATTTTTTCTAACTTTTGGAGTTTTATTAAAAAAATAAAATAAAATAAATACTAAAAGGTTTTCTTTCCCTAATTAAAAATAAATTAGAAAAGTTACAAGGCCAATAATGTTTTTCTTATTTGCATACATAATTCCACATTCTCCAATTTGTATCGATCTTTGTGCTGAAAATTAATGATAATATTCTGGAATTCAAACTTATAGTGGAAGGCCAATGTAAGCGGCATGCGGCCGCGGGCGGCAATCAGCTATTCTTTTTGAAAAAAAAGTTGAACAAAATTCTACTTTGCCGCCTCTCACAGCATTGCCAGATTAAGTAAATTGCGATACTTCAAAATTTTTGTATGAATAATTTTGTAAAAAAAAACAAAACTTTTATTCACTGGTAATACTGTTGCTGCCCGCGGCCGCATGCCGCTTACATTGGCCTTCCACTATTATGCATTGTTGATGTTATAAATTTAAAAAAAAACAAAGGATTCTTGATTAACCCATTACCGCCCACTGTCCCCATATGAGTACACATGTTCAAAAGCTGGAAACTCTAACTTAAACCGATATTATAGTTAATGTAAACATATATACCGCTTCTTTAGGCTTAGTTGAACTTATAATCAGAGACACGTGTTATAAAATAAGAAGTATTTGCAGTATTTAGTATTTCTAATATTGTATTTTGTTCGGGTGTATTTTGTTGATCATCTTGCAGTTGTTTTTCAATACTATTGATTTAAAAATTCGTTTTTATCGACAAAATATTTTGTTTAGAGTGTTAACAATCTTTAAATTCCATTTGTTTGACAATAAAGTAAAAAAGTGATTTAGAAGGGATAGTTTTATTCGACTGTCCCCAATTGGGGACAACGGGCGAAAGTATTAATAAATTCTACAATTTCACAGGCTTTTTGATCTTCTTCAATATGACGCACAGAAATCTTTTTAGAGGTCGGAACAGCTTTTTACGACTTGAAGATGCTGTTAATTACATGATGATGATGATACATATGATATTTTAGTCATGCCACCAGATGTTGCTGCTGTAAGTGATGTCGATAAAGGTGATGAACAAGATTTACTTTGTACAAATATGACAAATTATGTACCGAGAGAAATAGAAATTGCTTTGAAACAACAAAATGATAATTCTACGTCAGATTGGAGTGATAGTGATGATGAGCCTCTTAAGTTTTCTCAGAAAAGAGAATCAAAATAACCAACAAAATCCTAGATGGAGACGTGAAGAACAAACTTATAGCACAACATATAATAGGAATGATGCAATGAGTAGTAGAGTTGATGATTTCGTTAAAAATGTGAACGGCCACAGCCCTTGAGTTTTGGTTGAAAACATATTTGACCAGTGTTCTTGATTTGGTAGTCGAAAACCAAGTCGAAAACATAGTCGAAAATCATGAGAGGCAAAAGTAGTGGTGGCTAATATTTGAATATATCATTCAGACGGAGTATTGCGCGGTCCTATTGCAGCCCAAAGCATTAAAGTGGCGTCAAATATCATACACTATAGTTGGTCCTAATCTCAAAAACAACGGTCGTAATCCATAACGGATTGTAAACCAATTGCGATGTGTTGTTTGTCATAGTAAATGTCGCTGGAGATGTGTATTATGTACAAAAACGCTTTGCGTTGAAAAACAGTTTTGGGCATTTTCATACTTAGTACGCCCAATGTCCCCATATGAGGACACCCAGTTTTCTAAAAAGTGAATACAAATTTTTAAGTTTTTTTTATTATTCCATTTATTTAGTTAACATTGAATTAATAAATAACAACAAAAACATTTTTTCACCTACAGTTGCCTTTTAGGCGTTAATGGGTTAAATAAGTGCTTAGTAATTTTCATGATTAATTAAGTAACTTTGGTTTTTTAAAATTCTTGAAAAGTTGATTAGTCGAAAATTAGATCAATTCAAAATAAATTATTTGATTTTCTGTAATTTCTGTCAGGTTTTTGAATAAAACTAAAAAGAAAAAACTTAATGGCAGTTATGGCATTGTTAATTAAGTCAAGTATTTACTAGAATTAAATCCATTTCAAATTGACCTTAAAACAATATTTTTCACTTAAATAAAACAAAGTAAATGAAAAAAAATATTTTAAATAAATTTGAACTAGATGGAATGTTGTGAATTAGATTATGAATTAATTCTGAATTTCGTAAAAAATTACTTAAGGTGAATTCACCCATTCGTTCTGAACAAAATATTTGTTCGGACAAAGTTTTTTTCGTATGACGTTTTTTTGAGAGAGAGAAAATATTTTTTACAAACAACTCTCAGCTGGAATTGGATTAATTTTATATTTTGAGTTGCCAATAGGTTGGTTACATTTCTATCTCTGGTGTTTGTGAAATTAAATTATTCATTAAAAATTTTGTAAATTGTGTTTGAAAAATATACACAATATTTTAAATTAATTTAGTATTTGTTTTTTGAAACTTAAAGACCAAAGCAAAACAAACCAATAAAACTAATAGATTATGTTTACATATGCTAGGTTTGATTTTTCAGAAAAATCGCTCGAAATGGGTGAATCGTGCTGCAGAAAACTCTCAGTAAAATATGTTGCTCAAAAAAAATTATTTCCAAAACGACTGCTCGGATTAAAAAAAATTAGTCCTAGTCTCGATCCATTTTTCAAATAACGCTATATGTCGAACCTATATATCGAAACCTAAAAAACGGTAAGCACCACTGGATTCAGCGTACTCGATGTAGCTTTACCCACTAGCTGTCCCGTTTGTCAGTAAAAAAAGTGTTAAAATTGAGCACAGTGTTAGCAAAAAATTTACCAATAAGTCATTATTGTTTCTAGAAATGGACAGGGCAGCGATCAGAAATCACCAAGTAATGTCAAGGATTTATTAAAAAAACATGAAAGTTTTTCCTGAAAAATTATTTAACCCAAGTTTCGCAAGTTTCAATCGATGTGTACGTTTGAAACTATTCTGCTCTACGTGCCTATGAATGAATATTTCATTTTTTAAAGGCCGCTGTTGTGTCCGTATTTAGTTACTGCAACAGCTGCTGCCATGTCTACTGCTTTTTATTGCTGCTTTACCATTTCTGCTGGTGTTCATTTCAGTTGTCTTTTAGTATTTATGCATGCAATCATGACTTGTTGTAGACAACTCGGCTAAAGACCTTGCATAAATTTGCATAATTTAAAGAATAAAACTGAAAAGCTAAAACGAAAATTGTTTTTCTTATTGAGAACGTGCGGTTGTAAAAAAATCAAATAGGACCATTTATGTGGGTCTTGTGATGATACCAACTAAATGTAAAAGGGACTCTCAACCTGTGGTACGCCTCAGGTGTTTAACACAAGCTCGCTAAATTCGAAAGGATGTGTGGGCTTAGAAAACCAGCAAAACTGAAATGAAACAAAAAACAAATGAAATCTGGAATTTAAATACTTTAATAATTTAAAATTAACAAAGTTTCTTGACAACATTAGACCCAAATAAAGATTTTTCAAAACTTTCTGATTCTCCTTGGCCACCCAAAAAAGTATGTATGTGTGTACATTAGATCTGCCCTTAAAAAATAGATTTGCTTTGGATGAGTTTTATTTTGTTATTTAGTAGCTTAAAGTAATTGATATACCATTGTATACCGTGCCGTGACGGTTTTCGATTGTAAGTAGGAAACTTTGAAAGGAATCGTATCTTTTAGAGAAAATTATCTTAATTATCTAACATTAAATTAACAAGTTTACGCATATTCTGTGTGGATAATAATTGTTTACACATTTTTTACATGTAAACAAAGCAATATATGGCGTGGGAAAATGTTAATTTTCCTTTGATATTCATGTTTTACGCTCTGTTAGAAACACCCATTCAAAGCAAATATATTTTTAAGGACATGACTAGTTTCAAAGGGATAAAAGTATTTTAATATTTACTTTAAATTGAAGTTGCTTTCGTTGTTTAATTTATATGTATTTAGATGTATGTGTATTCAAAAAAATTTAGAAAGTTAAAGTTATCCTTTAAAAGGGTTTTATTAAGCCAACACATTTACTACAAAATGTATAACTTTTTATACTTGCTTATGATACAGGGCGCTGCACAGAGGGTTGAAATGTACCAAAAGTGAGGATTAATTCAAAAGCTGAACTTTATCCTACACATTCGTGTGTGGTACTGGGTGAAAGGTAATTAAATTCTACATCACTATTTGCCAAAAACTTTTGTTTTGAGTAAATTACTTTATCGACTGTGAGCTGTCAAAGTCAAATAATTTTTCAAAATTTTTCGTGCCGTGCCTAAAACTGAAAATTGAGATATTTTGGGTGCTGATAATTCTTATAAAGCGTTCTAAAAGTAATTTTATTAAAATGGAACCATCAACTTCAGGTATTTGGCTACATAATTGTATTAATGTTTTTTAGATAAATGTTTTGCAAATATTTTTAATATTTTTTTAAAAATTGCTCCATATTTGGGGTATTTTCGATATATACACAGAGTTTCAACAAATTTCTTGTTGCGATCCAGCAAATTTTATTAAGTGATATTTTAATATAGTATTTTAGCTTATATATTCCACACCAAACTTTTGCAGAGGCACCGCGTTTTTGTACTTATTAAAATTTTTGTGAAAGAACTCCAGTTGCTAAATACTTAATCGGAAAAAACAAACAACAAATCAACTTGTTTGTTTTTAACTCTCTTTTGTCTTTATTTTCGGTATTAAAGTTATTGTTATAAATAAGTTTGGTTTCATTCAGAGATGGTTGCGTGAGTTAATTTTGACTCACGCTCACTCACTCACGCACACAAAATAATTTCTGTTTTATTTACACCGAATTCTAATTTTTGCATACGTTCGTGCTTTTATTAAATTTAAAATTAACTCACGAGCTCGAAATGATCACGAAAACACTTAATGTTCGAACAAATAAAATTATATGTAACTCACGAACACTGCATTTAAAAAATATCGTGTCACGCTTCCATCTCTTTTAATTGTTATAGTTCATTTTACCCTACATAAAAAATTGGGCACAAGCATGTGAAGATACATAGAAGTATGGTTTTCATTTGCACTTTAATAGAACAAGTAACGATTCCTACTATAAATTGGGAAATTTCAACATATTCTAAATAATTTCTAACATAAGCTAAGTAAATTTTAAGAAATTTCATGTAAAATTACAGAATTTGTTGAAATTTACCTAATTTATAGTGGGTAATTTTTTAAAATTTTAATTACGAGTAGAGTGTGTTTAATTTTTATGTGTAAGCTGATCATGATAATGATGATTATGATCATAATGATAGTGATCATTATAATGATAATGATGATTATGGTGATGATGTTGAAGATATCTAAAGCTATTACCACAATAATACCCAAAATGGATTTAAATGCATATATATGTACATTAGGGGTATTCTATTATGACTTTTTTTTGTTTTTTTAAATTTACATGGCTGTACACGATGAGAAACATTAAAAAAATCATAAGTGCGATTTTAGTTTTTTATTTTATTCAAAAAAGTTCACGCACCAAACGATTTTAAAATTTACATGCGCATATACACACAAACATGTACATTTGCATTGGTAATGTATAGCTGTTAACCGCTTTTGCTATTTGTTTTCGTTTGCTTTTGTTTTGTTTTGTTATACTTGAAAACGAAAATTAAAAAA
Organism: Bellardia pandia; assembly: GCA_916048285.2. Lineage (NCBI taxonomy): Eukaryota > Metazoa > Arthropoda > Insecta > Diptera > Calliphoridae > Bellardia > Bellardia pandia. The sequence goes on from OU696533.1 coordinate 72,073,295, forward strand.
TTCTTACATTGAAAATATTTTTAATTATTTAATTTGACATTAGAAGAAATAAATTTCAAATTTAAGGTTCTTCCATTTTTACAAAACGAATATAAATCTTTCACTTCTTTAATGGCTCGTTTGGCACATACATATATTAGTTCGTTTTAAATTTGGAATGGCTGAATCTTTCTTCACCCAGTGTCTATTTAAACATTGGTGTGCAGTTTTGAACGGCTTCACAGATTCTTCCAAGCATTCAAAATTATTGTTGCGAAAACATTGGTCGCAAAACCATACTTCGTACCATGCACAGACAAAGTGGTAAAAGTTTTTCTCTGTGATTGGGAAGGAGTATAAATGTGAGCAATGCAAGAATAGCTCTGGAGTTCCAACGGGCGTTACTAAGCGATGGTAAAACTCGAAAGTTAATGAACGGAAAAACGTTATGTTCAAATATTGTGACACTTTTTCCATTCTCAAGCACCATTACCGCTACTCGCACTTCTTTAGTTTCATTTGACAATACCACTACCTGCACTTCCTTTTTTCTAAACTTTCTCCCGTCAAATTGAAGACACAAATTCTCTTTTTGTAACGTTGTCATATATTTTACTTCCAATCGCTCGGCTGATTTCATTGAGGCTTTATATACGGCAGATTGTGTGGGTGCTGGAATAGCAATGCCTGATTTCACTAATGCTTCACATACTTCAGTTGCTTTCCTGCTACTCAAACTTGTTTCCTCTATCATATCTACTGCGACCCTTGTTTGACACTTGACTTTTCTAAGTCTTTTTGCAGGTGGTTCAGGGTGATACAATTCACTATCTCAGATACACTTGAATTTATATTACTTTTGTTTTGTACGGTCACTGGTTTAAGTAAAACAATTTTTGATTGATGAATATTTGTTTCCTTTTCAGTGGTGTATCCAACATCTCCATTGGAAGCAGAGGAGTACTTAGTTCTGACTGCAAAATAGCGGTACATTTTTACCACTACTTTCAAAAAAACCAAAATTATAACACAACAAAACAAAAAAGAATAAGAACTAGAAAGCAAACGAAACAAATAGCAAAAGCGGTCAACAGCTATACATTGCCAATGGAAATGTACATGTTTGTGTGTATATGCGCATGTAAATTTTAAAATCGTTTGGTGCGTGAACTTTTTTGAATGAAATAAAAAACTAAAAACGCAGTTAACATTTTTTTAATGTTTCTCATCGTGAATGCGCATGTAAAACATAGGTTAAAAAAATAGAATACCCCTAATGTACATATAATTTTTATCTTCTTTTTTAAATAAAAAAATATTTTCTATCAGTTTTTTTTCAAAAACCTTATTTTTTCACTAAATAATGTACACTTTGCTCGCAAATGCAGCCGAGAAAAGTCGAATGGAGATATTCTAAATAGATTTTTTCTCAGTTCAGACCCATTAATATCTAGTATAAATAAACAAAATGAGCGGAAAGAAAAGCAACAATTATCAAATTCCGAACTACAGCTTTTGCTATCGCCTATTATTTCTCAAGAAACACATGATAGTAATATATAATTTGTTTCTTAAATACAAACAAAATGCATAAAAAAATTAAAATATTGTTTTTTATTAACATATTATACAAATTTTAGAATTCATGAAATTTTGTCGTAAGGACAAATAGGAGTTTAAATCAATTATGTTGAAATATTTATATATGTATGTATATATTATTTTTTATTTATCTTTTTAATAATGTATTCAATATATTTTAAGTTTAAATTTTATTTAATCATTTATAGCTTTCTATTTTAAATTTACAATCAAATTTGTACATTAAGTCCATTTTCCACAAAATTGAAAAAACGTTTCCAAACAGACAAAAATTTATTTTTTTAATTTTTTTGTTTAATATGGTTTCTTTTTAAGTGTATGACAATTATTGATAAACAAAAAAAAATTATAAAAATTTATTTCGTTACTTTTTTAAAAAATTTGTAAAATTCTCGAAATCCTTCAATACCCAAATTCAGACTTTAAATTAAACTTATGTTCATATTTATGCAAAATATATATTTATTTTTTTATTTTTTAGCAAGAAGACAATATAAGCTTTCGTTTGCTTCTCATTTTTAAAAAAAATTACTTTCCATTTTAAAATTACGGCGAAAATTCTGAAACAAACTATAATTTTCCGAAAAATAAAAATGTCTATAAAATCGTAAAAAAATTTTTTTTCAGTGTATCTTTTTTTTCAGAATATGCCTTTTTATGTACAGGGTGGGCCAACTTGGACTGACTGATTTGAAATGCTTATAACTTTTGCATTTTTAATTTAATACTCAATTGAACATCTCCAGAACATCGCTACGACGTATTCTAAAAGTTGATCTGAAGATGTTTCCATATAAAATTGCCGAGGGATGCACCACAACGGCTACAATATGCCAATAGAGTTCAAATCATTCAGTCAAACTTGGCCCACCCTGTATGTTTAACGATTTGAAAAAAAAAATTTAAATTACGGCTCCCATGAATTAATCGCCACTTTCGGTGTCATTGGACCCACTGTGCGCTGGCAAGAATATTGTTAATATCAAGACCCAAAAGATGGAGAGTATACTAACTTTGTTATTTCGTTCTTTATACATAATATTGGTTGTAGAACAAAAAAGTACCTCAACACACATATACATATATATTCTGAGTCCTTATAAAATTCTAACACGAACTGTCTATTAAAGTCAGATTAATGACTTGACGGAAAGACACATTCTTTATTTATCCTAAATGTTTGGTATTGAAAATGAGCAAAAGAATTATGTTTCGCTATATTTTGCTATAAATATATGTATATGTATAAGTCTTTACGAAATATGCCATAAATGTCTAAAGAAAAGTTGTATCCATGCAAAATTCAGAAAAAATAAGTTTAGTGTGAAGAGAAATCACAAAGCGGTATTTTGTTTGTCCATATTTTATCAGAGCTTCCATAGACACTTCCTAAAATAAAAGTATTTATCTGGTTAAAACTAGAGGCAAATCATTTTCATATTGATGGTAGTTCCCATATATAGACCTCTTCCGAAAAACACTTAAATCGTTATCGGTTTTAAATTCGACATCAATAATCTATATATGAATAGTATTAGACTGAAGATTGCGGATAAAGCAAAATATTTGATCATTATTCTAGATAGAAAACACGCAGAACAAGATTAACAAAGCCTATGTGGCAATTTACTCACGCAAGATGACAATTGAAATCAACTGGGAAATTAATACTAAGGGTATCAATTGGAACCCCATTCTTTTCTAATGAGTATTGGTGTGGTGGCATGCACCTAATAATTCCACACATAGAAATGCCGTTGAACAGGTAATGAAGAACTGCAACATTCTAATTACAGGTGCAATAAGAATAACGCCATCAAATGCTCGCCATGCTAAACTGGCTGCCGGTGGATTGATGGCAATTGGCTCGCAGATCATCTGTGAAACTAAAAGCTGGTAACTCATGGTCTCATTGCTACCTAGTCACTCTTCTATAATGAGATACTATGAAAATGCTCATAGTAACGTTGATTACTGCACACTGAAACCATTTTTCGATATGCAATTCCCCATACATCTCCTGAATAGGAACTTATGATTATAAGGACTCTATCCCCCGGAAGGAGTAATAAGGGTCTATACTGACGTCTCCTGGAATGGACATAGAGTTTATGGTGGATTATTCATTGAGGAATTTGGGATCAAATTCTATTTCGGACTTTCGGGTTTGTGCTCTATACTTTAATGAGAGATCTCTGCCATAAATTGGCTGAGGTATTATCGAATATCTGGGGAAATATGTATATTTACTGACACCAAATCGGCCGTTAAAAACATAGCTGGTGTCTACTCGACGTCTAGGATAATGGGTCCCTGCACACAGACCAACTATGTTGCTGATGAATTGACCAGAAGCGGTACAATGATGACCGAGGAGGCGAATGACTCCTTTACTTGTATTACTATTATGTCTAAAAATATATATTCAGAAAGAACTGTTTAGACTTGCTTAGGCAAAGTGGTCGAATGAAATCACTTGTTCTATCGCGAGATCAATTTGGCAAGTATTTGATAAAGGCAGGACGAATTCATTGTTAAGGTTTCGTCGTGATCAAATAAGACTTATTATTTCTATATCTACAGGGCACTGTACTTTTGGAACAGAATACTAATGGTGTTTTCTTTTGTGAAATAAAATGTTACACCTTTATTATGTCGCATGTTTAATGGTCAGAATAGAACATAAAATCACAACAGTGTAACACTTTTTTTTTTTGGTGTACAGCTGTTTTTGAAATAAGACTGAATATCTCTCAAAAAGGCACCAATGGCACCTTCCCGACTAATACACAAAATTCTTCTTAAACTATAAAAATTACACAGGGCAACAGCGAAAATATGCTCGAATAACCACTATATGCATTTGATGTATCATGGGTACCTTAGTACAAAAATGGTAAAAATTTTAAATTCTATGGGTAGATTTTTTTTTTTAAAAATTTTTTTGTAAAATTGCATTTTTTTTTAGACGCTTTTTCACATTATTAGTGATAACTCAAAAACGGCTAATCGGATATTATTCAAATATAATCAGAAAAATTAAGATTTACATAGCCTTTAATCCGTTTATATCTTTTGCTTTAATCGGATCAACAGTTTCGGAGTTATAATAAAAAATGTAAGAAAAAAATATATTTTTTACGTAAAAATGGCAAAAATTTTTGTTTTAAAAAAATCATGAAAAATAGAAAACGGCAAAAAAATGTTCAGATTCATTATTCTATTACAAAGCCAAAAATAATAGCAACAAAACGAAATATCGACCATAAAAATCGACTGATTATTTTCGAATTTATTCACAATTCAGTAAATTCGCTTATTTTCACAAAATTTTAGTTTTTTGCTGATATACTTACGTATAGAGCGGTTTTTCAAATGTATGAAAAAAAATAAATTTTCCAATTTCATGTCGGATTATTATGAGATTTGGTGACAAACTTTCACCCGCAAAATTTTAGTCGAATTTGGACAAGGTTAACACGTGGCGCCCAGGCCCCAAATCTGAAAAATAGCGTTTGAATGGAAAAAAATTGAAAAATTTTGAGTTTTTGCAAAATTAAAGCTATTTATTCCCCCTTTTGCAAAAAAGTGGATTCTGATTCTTAGTGCAAACACAATGAGATTTGCAATAAGCTACATATCTTTAATCAGTTAAACAGTTTTCCAGTTATTACAATTTGCCCTGGCCATTACATGCACTTGAGGACTTGCCGAAGACAATTTACAAAAACATTTTACTTGGTTTAAAATTTTTTACGATTTTATCTTTTTTTTTTCTACTTGTAAACAATAAAATATAAAATTTCATTAAAATTGACTGATATCTTCCTATTACACAACGCAACAAAATAAAAAAATAGATGCTTTTAAAACTACTATACAATATCCAAGTTCTGTTGAAGTGTTTTGGAGGAATAAGAAATGTATGGCAAAAGAAGTACGCGAAATACTGTTTTGGGCAAAATATTACTGTGGAAATACAGTACTAAATGTAGAAAATTATTTGGAACAGATCTTTATGGCATTTTTATGATTTTCAGAATTAAAAAAAGTAAGTAATAAAGGAAAAGTTTTTTAATTTTTACGATTTCAGTAGAAATCTGATAAACGATGAAATGCTCTTTTTCCTTTGGCTACCTGTCGCCCTTGCTTCATTTTCACAATTGCGGCGGCAAAGTAATAAACGCTCATAAATGTGCGTGCACGCAGAATTGGTTTTTTCCTTTGGCTACCTATAAGGTTGATTTTTTGCATAACATTCCTTAATGTTTTTTTTATGATTATTGGGAATAGGTAAAAAATAGGAACCACATAAAGGATTATTCCAAATTTTAGTATCAGTATTTATAAGAGCTCCTTGAGCCATTTCTATTCATTCAAGAAGTGTTTGCGATAACAGAATCATAATTTTCAATCAGCCATTCAGCCATGAGCAAGAAAACTAGAACATTTTTATGTAAAAACAATCCGGATTCATTTTGTTATGTGTGCGGACAATATATCAACGAAAAAAAACGGAAGTGCTTCTCAACTTCATTGCAAAAATCATATGAAGATTGCTTTAATATAAATCCGAAGAATTTGAAGCAGCATTGGACACCGAGTACTATATGTACATCATGTCGATTAAATTTATAAGCACATCTAACAAAAAGTAAGTATAGGTTAATACATTTAGAATATTTTATACTTAAAAAATTTCTTAACTAAATTTATCATATTCGTAAATTAAAATTTTTTCAGACCACACTGTGGAATTTTGAAGCCTATGCTATGGAGAGAAACAGCGAAACATGAATCTGAATGTTATTTTTGTTTAATTACAAAAACCGGCTTTGGAAAACATTTGCGATGGTCTTACCCTACGAGGTCTGCTGATGGGTTTCAACTTGCAGTTCCACATTCACAGCAAATTATGGATGCACAAGATCGGGGTCCAAGCTCTAGTAAAGTGATTTCATCTTCACAAGGACACTCAACCTCAAGCATGTGTTCTCAATCAGGAAGTTCAGATTCAGAACTACCAACTATATCTGAAAATGACGAGTTCATCCCGCACAAAAATTTCTCGCCGAGACCATGGAATCAAGACCAGCTAAATGATGTAATTAGAGAACTTGGATTGTCAAAAGCATCTTTGGAATTACTTGCATCCCGGATGAAGGAATCGGATCTCATAACGGAGGAAACTAAAGTTTCGTATTACCGTACTCGAGAAAAAGGCTTACTTCATTTTTTTGCAGAAGAGGACGATTTTGTCTACTGCACAGATATTCCTGGTTTAATGACTGCCATGGGCTTACATGGATATGATTCAAGCGAATGGCGTTTATTTATTGACTCACCAAAACGCAGCTTGAAGTGTGTCCTTTTGCATAATGGAAATAAATTTCACTCCTTGCCAGTCGCACATTCAACCAAAGTGAAAGAAGAATACTCTGTAATTGCATTGGTCATGAAGAAGATAAAGTATAGTGAACATAACTGGGTAATTTGTGTTGATTTTAAGATGGTAAATTTCCTATTAGGTCAACAAAGTGACTATACCAAATACCCTTGTTTTTTATGTTTATGGGACAGCAGAGCTAAGTCAGAACACTGGAAGAGAAAACAGTGGCCTTATATGCCAAATGTTATAAATGTACCTCTGGTGCCCCGGGATCGTATCATATTACCCCCTCTTCACATCAAACTTGGTTTGATGAAACAATTTGTTAAAGCACTTAACAAAGATGGTGAATGTTTCAAGTATATTTCAAGGAAATTTCCAAATTTGAGTATGGAAAAGCTGAATCCAGGTATGCCAAATGTTATAAATGTACCTCTGGTGCCCCGGGATCGTATCATATTACCCCCTCTTCACATCAAACTTGGTTTGATGAAACAATTTGTTAAAGCACTTAACAAAGATGGTGAATGTTTCAAGTATATTTCAAGGAAATTTCCAAATTTGAGTATGGAAAAGCTGAGAGCAGGAATATTTACCGGCCCACAAATTCGCAAATTGGTCAAAGATACCGATTTTCTCAGTTCAATGTCAGAAATTGAGAAAAATGCATGGGATTCGTTTGTATGGGTTATTCAAAATTTCTTAGGAAATAACAAGGATGATGATTATGTTGCGCACGTTGAAGAGATGTTAACTCACTTCCAGAATCTTGGATGCAACATGAGCGTCAAAGTACATTACCTTCACAGTCACCTAGATCGTTTTCCTGAAAATCTAGCAGACTTCAGTGAGGAACAGGGCGAACGATTTCATCAAGATATTCGGACAATGGAGGAACGATACCAGGGTCGCTGGGATGCACACATGATGGCAGATTTTTGCTGGAGTATTCAGAGTAATACTTCGTTATTCAATAATAGAAAATCTCATAAAAGAAAATTCCACAGTTTGTAGTTTATAATATTTATTTTCTTATTTTATATGTTGTAATAAATTTAAATATAGGTTATTCACGGTTTGTTGCTTAATTTGCTTAATTGTGAATAAATTCGAAAATAATCAGTCGATTTTTATGGTCGATATCTCGTTTTGTTGCTATTATTTTTGGCTTTGTAATAGAATAATGAATCTGAACATTTTTTTGCCGTTTTCTATTTTTCATGATTTTTTTAAAACAAAAATTTTTGCCATTTTTACGTAAAAAATATATTTTTTTCTTACATTTTTATTATAACTCCGAAACTGTTGATCCGATTAAAGCAAAAGATATAGACGGATTAAAGGCTATGTAAATCTTAATTTTTCTGATTATATTTGAATAATATCCGATTAGCCGTTTTTGAGTTATCACTAATAATGTGAAAAAGCGTCTAAAAAAAATGCAATTTTACAAAAAAATTTAAAAAAAAAAAAATCTATCCATAGAATTTAAAAATTTTACCATTTTTGTACAAAGGTAGTCATGATACATTAAAATTGTATAGTGGTTTTAAAAGCATATGAAATTTTTTTTATTCTGTTACGTTGTGTTATATATGTATATAAACATACATTACATATATAAGAAGTAGGAGATATTGTCCTATGAAATTTGACATACATCAACTTCAGAGTATTCATTAATTACATTCTCTATAAAGCCTTTCACTCGCGGTTGTGGATTTCTTTCCACAATCATATAAAATATTTTACCATCATCAGATAGACTAGGCGATAGTTTGCCGGACTATCAGTCAGAGGGTTGCAGGTTCGATTCCCGCCAAATACTCTGGGTGTTTTCTGCAGATAAGCCAAAAAAGCTTCGCAGTTTGTGTTTGTTAATTATGAAAAAAAAAAACAAGTCATCCAAAATTTGTTCAGCACAAAAAAGTAGTAATATTTTCCATTTTGTATATTTTTTTTATTTCTTAACACAAATACACATTCATAAACAAAACAAATGTCAGCTGTTTTATCGTGCGATTCTCCCCCTCTAAAAATGCAGAGTGTGAAAGGTGCAACATTTTTTTAAATTTATAGTGTGACATTTATAGAAAAGAACACACTACACTTTAGTAGTGTTGACATTTTTTCAGAAAAGAACACAAAAAAATTAAAAAAGGTGCGAAATGCGAAAAACATGTAACTTTTTTGTCAGAAAAGAAAACGCCATAAGTCTACAGTATAATGATTACTGTACGAGCTGTCATAATGAGGTGGAGGAGGAAATAATTACTCATCTTATCTGGCAATGTCCGTTCCTATCAATAATGTCAATAAGAACTCGCTCGCTGTACTTGTGGCACCTTACATATCATGCTTGGAGGAGCTACGGTTACTATATAGGATGAATTTAAGACACCAAGAAATCTAGATGGTTTGAAATGGAAACAACCAGTGTTGAGTAATCGACCAGTTGCTTACCAAAAGGGTAACACACTGAGATCAACTTAATGAACCCAATTTAGCTGTTTCTGAGAGCGGCTGTCAATGAAACCTAAACTAACCTGTGTATGCTCTCATTAGTCTGGCATCGTTCGATTGTTAAAATAGTAAACCATTTTTAGAAACACCAACAGAACGAATTGCATTTACCCTTAATACTAAAATGTCAACTGTCATTATCATCCCCATTTTAACATTATTAACGGCACAGTTTTCATATAAATTTGAACAATATATGAGAGATAAAATAAAAAACACAATAATATGTGAAATTTCTAAAAAAAATAATAGGTAAAGACTGCCAGTAAATATGGATACACTTCGGAAAATTTACTTTTTACCCATTGATAATTCACTAAAAAATAATAAAACCATATTTTCTCACATTGAAGACAAAAATTTTGCTATACCGAATTAAAGTTAAATTCGATGTTCTTTAAAAAGACTAAAGCAATGTTGCCAGGATTTAGAAATTTCTGATAATCTCATAAATTTTCTAGACTCTCGTGATATTCCAAGTTCCAATTCTTTTTAGGATGAGAAAATATTTTATAATTATAGATGTTTGAAAAACTAAAACATATTTAAATGTATATTACTAAATCTTAAAAATCTGATTTTTTGGGTGGATCTTATTTCATTCGTTAGCATCGACGACTTGCCAATAAAAATTGTTAAGCTTATCGGATGATGATGATGAGATTCCATGCCCATGAAACCGATTGCAAATTATTAAATTAGTTAAACAAAAAACTTTTTTTGACATCTTCCAAATTTGCCCACCATCTATATGCATAGATCACATTGCATGCTTGAATCAAATTTTGTTTTCATTTTGTATCGATATATTATATTATATTATTTTTCGGATCCCTTATATGGGATATTTTACTATGATTTCTATGTTGAGTCTTATGATGAATTTCATTATGAACTAACCTACACAAACTCCAATAATAAAGTTTTTATATACATACATATACATAAGTGATTTGGGTAAAATTTCGGATTAAAATTTAAGTGGTGATTGGCCAAGAAATGACATTGAAAAAAGGAATCTATCGGTTAATCATTTAAAAAAAGTATTTACACATCAAATGAAACAATTGACTTGCCACCAGTTATACATAATTAGGAGCAGCTGTACCCCTATGTCTTGAGATTCAAGAGACGAAAAGGCTATTGTTTATTTAAACTCTAAGAAAGCACCTGGTATTGACAACATCAGTAACAAGATGCTTATGGAGCTACCCCGGATGGCAATAAAATAATACTTCTTATTTTTAATGCTATATTACACCTTTAATATTATCCACCAGAATGGAAGGTTTCACTGGTTACCATGATACCTAAGCCGGGAAGAGATCACACAAAAGTAGAATCATATAGACCCATAGGCTATTGGGAAGCTACTTAGACAAATCAGGAGTACCTCAAGGAAGTAACCTGGGACCCTTCTTATACTTGTTGTGTGCATCTGATATGCCAACAAATAATCGCACGCACAAATCTACATTTGCTAATCTTGCTACCTACAAAGCCATATATTTGAATTATAAAAATGGTTAAAGCAATGGATGATAAAAGTTAATGAGCAGAAATGCAAACAAACAACCTGAACAATATAACTCTATCCTAAAACCTAAATGGTGTTATGGAATACAGCTATGGGCAACAGCGTCAGCTTCAAGTGTAGACAGAATTTAAGGAGGGTAAAACAAATTGCTACGAATGATCACAATTGGCCCCTGGTATATAAAGAATTCGGATATTCATGACCCCTAAACGTGCCTTAGATATTTACGTAGGCTTGTGTTTTTTCCGGAAGTGTTTCTCCTATAAAAGCTATGACCAATTATGGACGATATTTTTCTATAGACATTTGTGTTACCATAAAGCCATATTCCATGAAGATATTTGTATGGGAGCTGGAAAAAGTCGTGCATCTGTTCTAATAGTTTCAACATGACCTGCCTTTCCATAATAAAAATAAAATATGAAAAATTGCGCATTACACGGTGCGACAGTCCAAAATACCTGGGACCCGATATTATTTTTCTTGTAGGACACCTCCAAAATCCGGTTTTACGATTAAAAAACCGGTTTTTGTACCTTTGCGCACTTATAAGCCTGTAATATTGTTGATAATGACCCGATTTTCAATTTCTTACTAGATTTGAAAAGAATAAAGTGAGATCTTTCGAATGATATACATAGATATTATCTAAGAAAATTTGAGAAATTTTGGTGTTATTGTGGAGCAAACACAAATTTTGTAGATTTTTTAAAAAAATTTCAACTTTGGTGAAGTTTTAATACATTATTTTATTAAGAAACTATAACGTTATTGAATTTATTCAAAAAGTACGTTTATTTACGATTACAACGCATATTTAGATTTTAAAATAGATAAGTAATTGACTGAGTTATTTAACTTTTCATGAAAATAAACTTTTAAACATTTTACACAAATTGTATTGATCAATTAACACAGTTTTACAAAATTTACAAAGGAAATCGGATTATTATCAACAAAATTACAGGCTTATAAGTGCGTAAAGGTACAAAAACCGGGTTTTAACCGTAAAACGGGATTTTGGAGGTGTCCGGCATATTTCACTATTGGAATCTTCTTTTATTCGAAAAGCCCTACAAGAAAAATAATATCGGGTCCCAGGTTTTTCTATTTCATTAAATTTTGTATCACTGTGTTATTTTTGAAAAAAAAAGCAAAAACTATATTTAAAAAATTACGTGGTTTTCTGGACGGATTTTTTCCATTTTCAATACTAAAGAATGTTAAAGAAAAAATTCAATGTTGAAAAAACAACTTGAATTAATATATTTTATTTTTATACATACATATTCACATAAAAATATATATTTACTAATAAAATACTTATTTATCTGTAAGTAGTCGTTATTGATAACACTGCTACATGTTTTATACTTGAAATACTTTTTAGTTTTATTATTTTATGTTAGTTTTACTTTTAATTCGAAAAACCAGAAAATTCGAATTAAAATTATATTGTTTTTAAAGCCAATTAAGCGTCTTTTTTCAGCTCCTGGCTACTGTCGGCCATAGTGAGATCATCGTAGACTCTATGCCACAGGATTTTATAAGAACGCAGAATATTTGAAGTTTGGGCTCTTATATTTCTGTATTCTGCAGACTACGTCATTCAATTTATTAATCACCACTCGTTGTGGCCACCCTCTCTTGGAAAGCGCTTTTACTGCCCTTATCTGATTATGAAGGCCCAGCACCACATTCCAAATCACCAGGCAACCTTTGCACAGACGACCATTGCAGGCTTTCGATAGATGGAGGCGTGTACAGCTAACCCGCATGCCAGCAGAAATCCTGGCATGTGCCAATCCCAGTCCTCCGATGTGCACTGACCACTTTTCTCAAATATTCCTCCACAATGCGATTAAATCTTTCGACCATGACATCAGACTGCAGATGTAGTGGAGTTGTTGTTTTTGTTTTTCTTATACCACATTTCCCCGAATACAACGGAATCCAAATTTTTTTCTCTGGGCAGAGTGTAACTCCAATGGAACACCATAGTGGAACTCCCAATTGTTCGCAAATTCGTCTACAACCGTTCTAGCTTTTTGCTTGTGACTTTTTACTGCAAAAACGGAAACATGTTACTTCAGAAGTTGTTTGGCCTTATTTTTATCTGGCGGACCTAGTTGTTCTACTCATTTCAATATATATTCCCCTGACAGCTCTTGTCCTTTGGTGAATATATTTGCAGGTTCCAGCTTTTTCTCATAATTTATTACCGCCTCTGCTGAAGTACATGCACCTACTTCGGAATGCGGCCTGACGACTTTTTCGTTGTTGGCTTTAAAACTTCCTTGAACTTCGGCTAACAGCTTCTTGTTGTTGACTTTAAAAATTTGCCTTATTAACATTGTTAACTTTGGTAATAACAGCGTGTTATCAACAATGTTTGTAAATAGAAACATCTACAAATACAAATGGTGATAATCAGGATGTACTCGTATTGTGATAAACATAATGTATGTATGTTTATACCAGCCGTTACCAACCGTTAAATTTAAATTGACATACATACATATAATTTCGTAACAATATTTTTTATTTATTATATATTTAACACAATTATATTTTTCGAATTTTCCGGCCCGTGTGAACATGCGTTTACTGATAATTCAATTTTGATACGACATTTATCGAGGATCAAAATTTAGATTTTATATGTTTATATGTATACTCGTATGTATGTGATATTGAATTAAAATATTGCGCTCAAACAGCATTTCATATATTTTAAATATTTTATTTTCAAACAATACAAGGATTGACAATTTTTTTACTTACTTACATTACATATCTTACATCAAGTACAAATTATTTAAGTATTAGGATTCACTTTAAAAATGTTAAACATTTTCATAATATCACAATATAAATATGTTATATATATTGGCCCATAATCATAGTCATATAAAAAGCATACTTTAAGCAAAAGCATGCCTTTGTTTTTAATTCAGAACAGAATTTATATGTGTTTGTTGTTCAAAAGTCTACTTTTACTTAAAGTATGCTTTTTCTATGACTATGATTATGGGCCATTGGTTTCAAATAAAGTACACAAAAATACAAATTTTGGGGAACATCATAAAACAAACCTATTTAGATTCTATTCGAAACTAACTAATTTAGTCCATGAAAAATATGGTCAAATTGTAACCGCATATCTGTATTAAAAATTCAATAAATATGTATGTAATAAACTCTTTATTAATCAACAAACTGCAATTAAATTTGTAATTCCAAAGGAATTCCGCAATTCTAAACCGTGGGACGAAAATCCAAGAAATGGTATATTTTATAATTTAGTAGAGTATTCAAACCCCGAAATCGGATACCGGTTAACCGGTTTTTTCTACTTGAAAACCGACCAGTTATGAATATTTTATATATTCGAATTTTGAGGTTTTTGGGTCTTTATTTTGGAAATACTTCTGATACTTCATTATTATCTAGTAGATCTAAAAGCTACTTATTTTTTGTTTGTTTTTCTGTTCATTATATGTAAAAATATCTATATTAATCGGTATTTTCAATTGTAACCGTATTCAACACCGCTTTTTATACCCAACACCACCATAGTGGGGAGTGTATATTGGATTTGTGCTGCTGTTTATAACGCCCAGAAATATTGGTCCAACATCCCCTTAAAGTATACAGAATCACTTCTTAAGTCTGGCTGGCTGCTATTTAAAGCTTGTGCGCAGAGTACAGGTCGCAGTTTTGAAGATATTTCGATAAAATTTGTTTGTGATATTTTTTGGCCCAAGGACGGATGAGATTGAAACTGGTGGAAATCACCTTGCCCCCGTACAAATATGCTCCCGAAATTGGGATTTAACGATAATAAATGTTTCAATTATGCAAGTATCCAAACAAATTTCACTACAAATAAGTGGTAACTGAAGCCAAATCAGATCTACAAATTTTTTACAGGTCGGTCCATAATTAGTCGTAGCTCCCATATAAGGCCCACCTCCAAAAATCACTTTAAAGAGCGTAACTCTCTTAAAAATGTTGGTATACAAATAAAATTCAACACAAATCTGTTTCATATATACAGAAATTATGACACCTAATTTTATAACGGTCGGTCCATAATTAGTCGAAACTCCCATATAAGACCCCCTTCGTAATTCACTTTCAGCTCCATAAATCTTTTAAAAGTATTTATATCGAGATAAAGCTTAACACATATAATAAATATTTATATTCACAGAAATCATGCCACTAAATTTTGGTACAAAATAGGTGTTATCTTCCATATAACGCCCATTTCTGAAAAACTATTTTATACATATACTAGGTGTAGGGTATTATATGGTCGGGCTTGACCGACTATACTTTCTTACTTGTTTAAAAAATTTAATAAATAAAAACTAAGTCAAATTCGAAAATTAGACATGTTTTCAATATTGAAATTATCTATATAATGATACATTTCAAAAAATATATATATGCACCTAAATCTGTTATATTTATATTCCTCAAGAAGGTTTTTTTTTAATAAAAAGAGAATTAAGGGACTTTTTTCTTAAAAGAAATGCAAATATTTAATTTTTAACTAACGAAATAACTTTGAGGATAATCGATAAAATTCCCCATCAAATTTCAGTTTTAAAATGCATATATTTATAGCACACGCAAGGATATCTTTAAAGATGTACCCGAGGATTTTCAGAAAACTGTAAAGATGAAAAACAAAACAAAATACGATTTAATACGTTTAAACAAATTACATGTCAGAGGCTCCGGGACTGTTGCAGTCTTAAATACCTACTCAAAGTTAAAATATAAATTCTATCAAATAAATCGTTGGTAGAAAATATATATGTACATATATGTAAGTACTATCTGATCTGTAGCCCGATTTTTATTTAAAACACATTTCCTATGGAATGTAAGATATCCAGGTTGTGACATATGCATTGTTATGCATTAGTACTTAGACAAACAATAGAGGAGAGAGTCTTTTTGATTTTCTGACTACTTATGTATATATATTGATTCAGGTTTTAATAGCAGAAATATAAAATATGTATGTCTTTATATTACATACTGAGACCGACCAAAAATAATTGAAATTAGTTAAATTGGAACTTTTACTAGACAATAGCATCAACAGCCAGGCCATTAAACAACTATTTCATGTACACACAATGTACGTTGAAAATGTAGCCTAAAGTATTCATCTGTCAGAAGGTGCCAATGAAAATACATTGACAACATGATAAATTTACAAGTTGTAATTTTGCTATAATATATCAGTACATACATATACATATGTAAATGATATATCTGTCAAATCTAAACAGTAGATTAAGAGATGTTGATATCCAAAGAACTCTACTCTAATATGTACATTTGTTTACCAAAAGGTATTTGTGTAAAAATTAACCTTATTTATTAACTACCAGAACATAGCAGATTATGAAAATAATTTAATAATTTAATATAAAAACGTAATATAAAAAGGTACCGCGCGTATTTAAAACATAAAGTTTAAACGAATTTTCGCCGCCCACATGTGTCAATTTCATCAAAACCATTTATCCATGACAATCTTTTGTCAGATCTCTATGTTGGGCGGAATTATGAAAACGAATACAATAAAAGAGCAAAATTACTTTGCATAAAGGAACAGCAAGGGATGTGGGGCACAATAAAATAATGTTTGTATTTATTGTGATACAAAAAGATATCTTATGAAAAATGTTTAAATTATTTCTTGGAAAACAACAATTGCTGTTCTATGTATTTACTATAGTTATTGTATATTCAAAAATACTCGTGTATAATATTGAATATTAATTGGTATGGAATTGTAACTATAGGAATAAAGTTAGAAAAGATGTGCAACTTCGGCTCGTTCGCTATATTTAATTGTAAATGACAAGAGAAATGTAAGGTTGTCGATATTTCTAAAATTATTGAAATGTCATTGTTCTCATTTTTGGTTGCCGGGTTAAATACTTGTAAGAAAACAGCAAACATAGGTGTTTGAAAGCCATATATTCTAACTAAATTCCACATTCTGAACTGTTGCTTATAAAAATCTATGTATGTATATATTATCTTGTAGCAATCATAATAAATTTTATACATTTTGTTCAAAGATGACATGCAATGGATGAGAAGAGTTTTTAAAAATTAGACTTCCAACAATGTCATTATGACCTGTCAGCATCTCTGTGATAGAATGTTGGATGCAGGTCTGCCAGATAAATTTCGGAAAAAATAGTCAAAATCCCGATAAAAAAAGAAAAAATCGTCATTTTGAATTTTACAAATCGTCAGAAAAATCGGAAAAATATAAAGCCACTATTTCTAATAGTATTTTTAAATTTTTATTTAAACGAATACATAAAAATTTAAGTTTATATAGTCTCTTGTACAATACGTATCAAAATACATACATAAATTTTAACTTTTTAAATAAGAAATCACAAAAAATATAATGTTAAACACAACTGGTGTAATATTTTTTATAATATCTTAATTCGCTTTCACACTTTTCAATTCTGACTCGTCAAGGCAAGTATTTTTGGATGAGAAGGGAAAAGAGAACAAAAGGGGTACAAACTTTACGGTACTAGCCAATTTTCTTATTTCCTTTTGTTTTTTTTATGCATGCTGATTTGCATTAAAAAGTACGAAAATTGAATTGACGTGTGTAAATGAAATGGCAAGTTCAAAAGAGAATTTCACAAAAGCTGGTCAGCTAAGACGTGCAGTATTTTGTAAATACATATCTAAATTTAGCATATTTATTTATTTAAATTTTTAACTGAATATTCTTTCGACGTTTTGTTAAAATATGAGAAGTTTTTGTAGAATTTTCCCGTTAAAATTCTAAAATTGTTTCCTCTAAAAATTTTCATGGAATTCAGCATTTAAAATTGCTTTTTATGTTTACAGATATATACGTAATTTCTACTAGCCTGACTTAATATTATTTGGAATTATTATACTTAAACTTAACTTAAACTTAATTGTCAGTAATTAGGAAAACACTACTATTACAAAGTTTTGTTTTTGAAATATGTCATGTTCTTCTTAATATTTATGATATTAAATGAGAAAAATAGTTGTAGTCTAAAAAAAATAAAGAATTTGGTAACAAAAAAAATTCATAAAACAAACAAATGATAGACAATTTTAATAATTCAGAAAATCGTCACTTTTAATGAAAATATCGTCAAATCGTCAATTTGCCATTTTTAAAACAAAAAATCGTCAAAATGATGATAAATCGTCAAATCTGATAGCTATGGTGGGATGGCAGAAAAAAGAGTTTTAACAAAAAACAGAGTCAACGATATTTGTGATTAGCGGTTTCAAAAACTGAAATTTCACAACGACTTTGAGTTGTACATATATTATGACATTTCTAACGTTACGACGTAGTCCCTTTTGATAGTTTTCGACATGAGTTACTGTCACATTTTTTCTCACTTTTGAGTATTGGTGGAATATTTTGTTTCACATCTTTTCGACGGGAGAAGTTTTCACTAAAGTTACAGTACATGGGCACTAGAAACGCGTGAGAGAGGACTTATTAAAATTAAATTTGTTGAATCGATGATTTATATAGGTTAGATATTCTAAACTGTTTACTACTCTGTTCTGGTGTTACTCCCAGAGTAAATCAGGATCTTAAAGAACTTAAGGGGCATAAATTGTATTGTAAAATTTAAATGCATACATTTTCTTTGTGCAATACTGAGTCGAAACAATGCAGATTTTACGAGGTCCAATATAATAGAATCGTACAGATTATAGTAGTTTAATAGTATGTAGTAGAATCGTGATATATCTACAATATTGTGTCGGAAATTATAAATGGCAGCAGTGGATTTTTTCTGCCGTCTTTTCAGGTTTCATATGAAGTCTGGGCTTGTCTTTAGAATTTTAATGAAATTTTTCTATTTTGTTTAGTTGAAATAATACCTACCCAGAAATATTTTTAGAAAATAAGTAGTTCAACAATTAGTGCCATCAGAAACACTTTGCTTTAAACATTAATAAATATTAAAAACTAAAAAAACCGACTTCGTTTTTCGTTTTATTCGAAAGATTGCATTTTTTAAAAAACCAGCTTCGAATACGGTTGCAACTGAAAAAAAAACGGTTGACTGGTTTTTTATTATTAAGTTAAAGTTTTCTTTATTTTGTATAGGCATTATATTTTTACATATTACATATAATAAACAATTTAAAGAAAAACAGACTAAATTATATATTAGGTCTTATTAATCAGAACTATTTTTTAATTAACAATTGAGCTTTTCGTCAAATGACGTAAGATCTACTACATAATAATATAATGAAAGATCGTATTTCATTCTTAAAAAAATTGCTTTATAAAAGAAAAAAAAACGAATGCTTTTTATTTATTACAAACGCGCTCTGTTCAGTAAAATATGATAATCAGCGAGAAATTCACTAATCAATATTGTCAAAATCTATTATAAGCACGATTCCACCAGTTTCAATCACATCCGTCCTTGGGCCGACTATTTGTCGATCATAAATCTTTGTATCTAATTTTATCGCAATATCTTTAAAATTGCGACCTGTACTCTGCGCACAAGCTTTACATGAACAGCCAGACGGACGGACGGACGGACGGACGGACATCGTTAAATCGACTCAAGAAGTGATTCTAAGTCGATCGGTATACTTTAAGGTGGGAGTTGGACCAATATTTATGGATGATACAAACATCAGCACAAATCCAATATAAATACCCCACTATGGTGGTGTAGGGTATAATCAAAGAAACAATAAAAATTTTACATCAGCTTACTAAAACTATTTCAACGCGAAAAAACTAATATAAGACCTAATTCTAAAACACTAGCAATGATGCCGTGTTTGTTTCGTAAAGCTTCCCCAGAACTAGTTCCCAGAATGGCAAATCATTGAATACAGAATTGATTCTGGTTCAGTTTCAAATAGCGTGTAACTATAAGAGAAATCACAAATACATACATATGTACATGAAATAACATTTTTGGTTTTCCTTTTGTAACGAAAAACAGGCATCTTAAAATTAATCAAATTTTCATTCTAGTTTAATATGTCAAAAAGTTTTTTTCACCCTCTTATTGACATACTAACACCCAATTATAATCCTATTTTGTATGTACATAACGAAAAATATACATATATACTCGTACATATATTTAAGCATATAATTCAAAAGGTGGGTAAGAAAGTTAACGTAATATAAACAACAACAACAACAACCAGCAACAGAAAACATAACATAAAGACAACCTACAGGATGAATAAATGAATGACAGGAAGGTTGGGTTCGAAAAAAAAAACAAACAACACCAAGTAACAACATTACATTCCCAACCACATAGAAACATCATTATAAAAAGATACATACCTACATACATACATACATTAATACAAACTTTGATAATACTTCTAGATAGAAAGATGTCATATCATTGAAAATGAACATAAAATCAATAAAAACATATTCTTTTTTCCTCTTACTCTTTCACTCTTTTGCTCGTACGTAGTTCGTCTTGTGGTTTTACTTGAGCCACAGCAATACGTAATAAATGACAAAGTTCTTAAGAAACTTTACATACACATTTATTTATTTTGCTTCCGTTGAAGTTTGTTTTCTTGTCTACTTATACAAGCCAAATGTAAACCATAAATGATACCGATGGTACTATTGTACTTATTTTGAAAATTGTATGTACTACGTCAATGATTTTAGTACCCATACCCTTAACCGGGCAGAAACAAAAGAATTTAAAAACAAATTGTCTATAAAGAGCTTACAGCGGATCAGACATTTGTGGCCATGTAATACTTCCCATAGTCCAAGAGACATGAAAACTCTTATAGCTATATTCAAAAAGAACCGCAAAAATACAACGAAAAACAAGTAGGAAAGTATAGTCGGTCAAACCCGACCATATAATACCCTACACCCAGTATATCAATAAAACAGTTTTTCAGATATGGGCGTTATATGGGAGATATTACCTATTATGGACCAATCATCCAAAGTGCCATGCCTTCCGTGAATATAAATATTAGGTGTGTTAAACTTTAGCTCGATATAAATACTTTTAAAAGATATATGGAGGTTAAAGTGCATTACGAAGAGGGTGTTATATGGGAGTTTTTACTATTTATGAACTGACTATTATAAAATTAGGTGTCATCCTCTTTGTACATAAGAAAATCATTTTTGTAAAATTTTATTCGGATAACAATATTTTTAAGACATTTATGGTCCTTAAAGTGATTTCGGGAAGTGGGCCTTATATGGGAGCTACGACTAATTATGGACCGATCGTCATAAAATTCTACCATATTATATGTATATGTACTAAACATATTTGTGTTCAATATTATTTGGATACCAACATTGTCAAAAGAGTTATGCTCTTTTAAGTGATATTCGGAAGTGGGCCTTATATGGGAGCTACGACTAATTATGGACCGATCTTCACGAAATTGTGATTTAGCTTCAGTTATTACTCATTTGTGGTGAAATCTGTTTACATACTTGCATAATTCAAAGATTTATGATCGGTAAACCCCAATTTCGGGAGGACATTTGTATGGGGGCCAGGTGAAATAATGGACCGATTTCCACCAGTTTCAATATTACGTACCAAATTTTATCGCATTATCTTCAAAATTGCGACCTGTACTCTGCGCACAAGCTTTACATGGACAGCCAGCCAGACGGACGGACATCGTTAAATCGACTCAGAAAGCGATTCTGAGTCGGTTGGTATACTTTAAGGTTGGTGTTGGACCAATATTTCTGGGCGTTACAAACATATGCACAAATCCAATATACCCTCCTCACCATGGTGGTGTAGGGTATAATAAAATACTAGTTATGCTAAAACAATTAACATGTTTTATTTACCAGGGGGCTTATTCTGGCAGTCGTGATCGAAATTGTTTTCGAATCGAAATTTATTTCGACAGTGGAAATTTTTCTAATGATGGTACTCGATACGAATCGAATCGATTCATTGCTTCAGTGTTGTAAAAAAATTAGATAAGTACGTCTTACAACACTGAATAAAATAAAAGAAAATGTAAACAAAAAACGTATGGTTCTGCAAAAAGTACTTGAGCAAAATTTTTTAAAAAATTTTATTCTAAATTAAAAATGTTTTTTTACTCATCGTCTTCTGATTCTGACGATATTGAAAACACTAATGACATAAGAAACACCTTCGAGCCCCTTAAAATTGACAAACATTGAATAAGTATAAATAAGTACATATATGTACATACATACTTACATATGTATTAATGTATGTATGTGTTTTTCTAGATTCAAAAGACGTTTTAGGCTCACAAAGGAAGCATTGCTAAAATTTATTTTTGATATTTTTGACCTAAAAGTAATAAAATTATTAATATTATGGTATTTTTAAAAGTAAGTAACAAATTTTTTACTAACATTTTCTTTTTTTTTTCGTCTGTTTGCAAAAAAAAAACGTTATTTCGAATGCTTCTTTGCTTACGAGTAAAAACTCGCAAGGTTGCGTTCGAATGATCATTCGTTATCGTATGTTAAAAAATTCGAACGTTCGAATCAAAATTTACTCGCATACGAATGCGAGAATTAGCCCCAGGTTCTAAATGAAGAACCCGTATCTCTACATTTACATAGGTAAGATCGTATACTCTCGAACAATTTCAACGAATGACATTGAAGAATCTATTTGAAACTATTTGCAATATTTTTGTTAGAAACTGATTTTCATGGAAAAAAGCTTAATTTTGTAAAAGACAAATATTCCCTAATTTTCTTAGGGAATAGAAGTACTGTTACTAAATATAGTTGATTTGATTACAATTAGAAGGTAATCCTATGTTAGCAATAAACACTACGAAACACTTCATATTATTTATTCAAAAATACATTTGGAAATTTAAATCCGATTATGAAATCGGTACAATTGGATTTAAAATTATAAATATTATAAATTTGGTACAATAGTTTTTTAAATTTCATTTTTCATCCCTGATCCCATACAGACAAACGTGTGTGAGTATACATAAAAGTATATATTTAAATGTACGTTTAATAAAATAAACACATTTGCAATCGAAATTTATTTCGAATGTTTCTTAGTTATCGAATGCCATTTTTATAAGTTTTTATACCCTACATCACCATAGTAGGGAGGGTATATTGTATTTGTGCTGATGTTTGTAGCGCTCATAAATATTGGTCCAACACCCACATTTAAGTACACCGATCGACTCATAATCACTTCCTGAGTAGATTTAACGATGTCCGTCCGTCTGGCTGGATATGTAAAACTTGTGCGCAGAGTACAGGTCGCAATTTTAACATCTTGATAAAATTTGGTACGTGATATGGATGGCTGAGATTGAAGCGGTCCATTATTTCACCTGGCCCTCATACAAATGTCCTCCCGAAATTGGAGTTTACCGATCATAAATATTTGAATTACGTACATAAGTATCCAATCTTCAGAGTTACTATTTATATATCAATAGTTTTTTGCCTCTACTGAAAAATAGAAAATTTTGAGTTACTACCCTTTTGTGATATACTGGGTGTAAGTTATTATATGGGTAATGAGAAAGGTGAGTTTTAATTTTTATTATTTTAGAGAGATGAGTCGTCATCTTTTGCTTATCTGCAGAAAATACACAGAGTCTTTGGCGGGAGTCGAACCCGCAACTCTCTGACTGATAGTCCGGCCCATTATCGCCTAGTCTATCGGGGCACCAATCCTATTTTTATTTGAATTAGAAGAAAATTCCATATTGAATTCAAAATTTCTATTTAATATATTGCAAATTCCAATTGAAAATTAAAGAATTCCAAATGCATTTTACAATTTAAATTAAGAAAATTCAGAATTAAATTTAGAATTTCAATAAAATGGATAATTCCAATTAAAATTGAGAAAAATCAATATAAAATGAAAAATTTAAAAGATTCTAAATGAAAATGAGAAATGTTTAGAAATTACTTTAAATTAGAAATAATCATGAACTTATAAAATTTACAATAGCATTTATGGATGCCTGACTATGTATAAATATTGTGCATGATAAATCCATAATCTATGATGTTTCCATTATAAAAGTTTCGGTATTCGGTACAAATACTGGTATTATGGCGTATTGGTATTAGCCCAATCCGTAACCGAATACTCGATCTGACTCTAGTAATTTGCATACTGTCTGATTAGTTTTCAGAGTCACAATTCTATTTACTATTTTCAGGAATTTAAATGAATGCACTCGTTTAGTTAAGAATATTTTACGCATAAATAGTTAAGTTTCTCCAAAGGCAGGGCCAGAAGTTTCTGTTTTTTTCAATGTTTTAATACTTGACAAAAGACTAGTCCGAAAAAGGGCCATACATTATATCTTTCCTTATTCCATTTAACTTTGGCGTATATACATACATACGTTTATAAAAAGTTGAAGGTAAAAGGAGTGCTACGACCACATTAAAAGTTTCCAACCCTTTCATTTTCTTTTTTAAATGGCAAAGTTGTTTTAAGTGCAGATGTTGTTTTAGTGTTGAATTTGTACACTTTGTTGTTGTTTTTGCCACATCTCATTTTCCTAATGTATCCGTATGATTTTACAATAAAGACAAAAATGTTTATTTAACATGTGCAACGATTTTCCTTTACGGCATTCAATGCAATTATGGAAGGAAATTCATGGTTGCAACAATAGAACTGTGTTAAATGAATCTAACTATATACACTCATATTTAACTCCTACACTTACTCATGCTTATGTGAATATATTTGTCTGATGAGAATTTGCATACACATATCGCTGACTTAAATGCAAAATCATACGAGTAGTTACCAAAATACTAAAAAAAAAATTAAATTGTAAATCAGATAAATATATTTGCTATACTTTTGATTCGATTTCAACAAAAGGTATTTTTGTGAAGACATTGTAATAATAAGGTAATAATTACATTTTTAACTTTTGATATTTAAGTGGTTCTCATCTTATCGTTAGCTAACCATATACAAGTACAGTGAAATCTCCCTTAACGGACACTTCCTATTAGCGGACACCCCCATTAGGAGGACATTTTTGTCAGGTCCCGGCAGCGCTCTATAAGAAAAGCATTGCAGTCGCTTTCCCTTGAACGGACGCTTGACATACTCACCCCTATCGTGAATAAAAATTCCACATGAAATTTGTTCCCTTTTATTTTTTAACATTGAATTTAATGTAAAAAGGGAACAAATTTCATGGGGAATTTTTATTCACGATAGGGGTGACTAATTCTTGCAATGTTTGTGGTGCATACGTATGGTTTACAAACCTATTTGACCAACAGCTTGTAATCTATGCCATTACTTACGCGATTTAGGGGATTCCCCAAATAATAATCGATGTGCGTTTGCTTATTGTACTTTGGAAAGCATTGCACATTCGTTTGTATACATTAGTGTTGGCGGGACTTTTTAAAATGGATAAAAAGAGTACTCATAAAACATTTTAAACTTTTATTACATATAGAGCTACATTTAATGATTTTTTGTTATTAAACCCAATTGGATTGTTTATTTTTTATATTTTTTTAATAAAAGTATCTTTAAATAAAAACAAACAATATTAGGCAAAGTTTTGTTGATTTAAATTTGTAGTTTTCTCTTGGCCGGCAGCCCCCTTGTACGGACACATTTCAACGGTCCCTTAGGTGTCCGCTCATGGGAGATTCCACTGTATTTGTAATTAACTATTGTATGTATAGGTACATACATATGTAAATACGAGTATGTGTGTATAGATATGCTTATATATGTCTTGAATATATATCTGTTCCTACTACGATGCTGTCTAATAAAAGGAAATGAACAACAACAGAACTCAAGTAAACACTTCAGTTGTCATTGTAATACCAACAGGTTTCAAACAATAAATAAAACCGACAAAAATACTCAAATACATTTGTTCATACAGTCATGTTTTGGCAGAAGAATTAATAAATAAATGCACAAAATAAGAAAATGTGTACATGCTATTTACGAGTATATGGATTGACATTGATTTTATTATTTCGTTTATTACATATGTATTGAAATATTTGTTGTGTACAAAACGAACTATACTTAAGTACGAGTACATACATTTGTACATACATACATATATAAATATTCTGGGTACTAAGGAAATTTTAGGACAAAATACCCATATTGAAGGCTTCATAGAAACTGAAAAATTCTTTGTTGATCAGAAATGTATTAATGATATTAGTAATGGTCAGAATCGCTTGGAAAAAATATTTTCAAAAACCAGTTAATCTCGTTTATGGAATTCAATTATGGGGTACTGCCTCAGCATCCAACATTGAAAAAATTCAAAGGGATCAAAATAAAATTGTACGTATTCTAGAATTCACAAAAATCTAGGCATTCCTTTGGTGAAAGTCGAATTTACAAAATATGCCTCAAAATATGTCAGCAAACTTGAACACCATCCAAACCCACTTGCACGAGACATCCTTAACTTTAGTGGCCATGTACGGTTGAGAAGGACGGATACTCTTGCTTTTACTCAAGCGCGAAACAGATGACTGGATCAGTTGATGTAAATTTTTTGTAGTATCATAATATTTTGTCTAGCACTGGCTGGACTTATTATTTTCTTTTAGTATTAAGATTCGAAAACTTATTGTCATTTCAACATCTGAAGATCTTTTGAAAGGCTTTTGAGGATAAATTCGATTGTAA
Organism: Bellardia pandia; assembly: GCA_916048285.2. Taxonomy (NCBI): domain Eukaryota; kingdom Metazoa; phylum Arthropoda; class Insecta; order Diptera; family Calliphoridae; genus Bellardia; species Bellardia pandia. The sequence continues at coordinate 72,100,083 of OU696533.1, forward strand.
ACAAGGGCTTTCAATGAACTATTTTAAAAATGTCTGTATTTTGGTAAGGATAAATAATTTCATACAGAGAAGATTTTATTATCGATGATAACAATAAAATAACAACAACTTAGTTTTAGTTAATGTTGGAATAAAAAATAAAGCGATTAAACATATTTTTTATTACAGCTCTATATCCATGACACCAGATATGACTGACTATTTTTTTTGGTATAACGATTTTCGAAAGTAACTTTTCTTATGGGACAATAGCGAATTAGAAAGTATGGGAGCTTATTATGTATGGCAGTAGATTTAACGATGCCCATCTGTTAAAATTAACTTTCCATTTATTTTCATATAAAAGTCGGATTATCGTGGGTACTCTGACGTAACCTCGTATCTCAAAAAACACTACTTTACAAGAGAGACAAAAAACATTTTATTAGAAAATCTAAAAAAAAGCTTTTGAATATTTGTTGTTAATTTGAAAGTTTTATTAACTTCTTATAGATATATATGTTAATTATGCTTAAGAAATTATTTTAAGTTTAATTTTTTGATTAAATTTTGAGATACGAGTTTACGATCCGCTAAGTTTACCATGAAATGTCAGTTACGAGGTTTTACATGTATAAATAAATGCAGTATTTTATTTAAAGTGCTCCGAATAAATGTTTTCTAAGATCACATTTTAATAACTTAAAACGTGGGATTTATTTTAAACTAATTTTTTATTCATATTTAACATACATATAATATATAATGAAATTTTTTTAAAATACTTTTAAACATGAATAGTTATATAAGGCCGTGATTATTCATTAGTATGAAGTAAATTTTCATACAAAGAATGATAATCCTTACGGATTAATGATTTCAACGATTGAAGATCTTTGAATTTTTGAGATGTAATAGGTATAAAGTATTTTCTTGAACTTTATTGTACTTCTTAGTCAATCGTTGAGGTAGATCCTTCTACTTATCATTAAATGATAATTTATATATACTACTATCTTTACTTGAAGTACAGTGAAGCCACGTAACTGTAAAACAGCCGGAGATCCAGACTTGTTACTTGGTCTAACAGATTTACAAGTTTTCAATTCTGAATAATTACAAAAAAACGTATGATCAACATACTGCACGATTCACCATTTGCGTGTGGCTTTTGAATAGATACTTTTGATATATAGTTATATTTTTTTGATTCGCAAATTGATACAAAGCGTTTACTAGAGTTACCTTACGGATTTGCGCGCTGTAACCATCGCTATAAAAAACAATAGGTGTACTCAGATTGACTTCATTTTTCAAAAAATGAATTAAATATGATGCAAAAACATTGCCATCCATAAAACCCTCGCCTTCATGCCATACGTAGCAAACGGTATCACCATTGGCAATATTATATACAATAAACTGATGCCATTTTAGCTTCTGCTTAAAGTATAATGAACCAGTTGGCAAATATGAAATCAATTGAATCATTTGCACTGACTTGCCTTGTTCGCGTTTTGCGTTTTCTAACTTGTGCACTGTAAAAATATTACATGGCATGAGTTACGTGTTTTTAAAATTAGATGCCTGAGATACGAGGTTCTGTTTTTTTAAATTAATAATTAACGGGTGGAGATTTTAATTTAAAATTTTACACAGTTGTGTATTCTTAATATGAATCCGGGTTAAACTCAAAACCTTCAAAAATTGAGTTACGAGGTTACGTCAGAGTACCCTCGATATTCAGTCATGCCTAAAAAATGCTTTGGGCAAATGTTAAAATAAGTAAATTTTTTAATATTACTCACACCATTTATATAGGTGTGGAGAAAAGCAAAATGAGAAAAAAACAAGTAAGAGTGCTATATTCGGCTGTGCCGAATCTTAAATACCCTTCACCTAAGCGTAATAAGAAATACAGAAACTACACTAGACTAGAATATCCTAATTCTGTGTTTTCTATTCAGTCTTAGTGCAAATTTTATTAGTATTTGATATATTGTTTGAAAGACAATTTTACGACCAACATGATTTATGTTAAATATTTTGAATTGTTGTCTAATTTTTACCATTTTAATTGATTTAATTATCAATTCTTACCATAATTTACAGAGTCTGTCTGATGTTCATAATAATCTTCAGTGTAATTTAACAAACAGAGTATAAAAAAGGGGTACAATTCGGTTTTAGTGATTTGCTCAAAAAAAATCAACAAAATGAAATGAAATAGGGCTTTTAGAGGAGATAACAGGAAAAAAAATTTTTGGAGGTCACGCCTATTTTCGAGGGGGCGGGCCCGTAAAGTTGAAAATATATTGGCCTATATCTCGGGAACTACTGGGTGCTTGATAATTTGTAATACACTAAATAAAAGGTTCCGAAAAGAATATTTTTTGACCCGAATTCATTTGTTTTTTGGAAATGGTTTTTATATGGCAGGTATGACAAATTATGGGCCGATCTTCTTAAATTATGGAACAGTTATTTTCGTGCATATGAGGATATTTCACGTCGAATTTCAACATACTAACAGTATATATAAGATATATATTAGTTTTAACGTGGATTTCGGTAGTGGACCTTATGTGGGGGATATAGTCAAATATGGACCGATATTCTCAAAATCCAGCAGTTTGATTTAGGCATGTATGTAAATGATCCGTGTAAAATTTTGGATTGGTACCCTTACTTATAAGAGATTTATGAGTATTAACCCTCTACTGCATGAGCATCGATTTTTTAATGAAAAAAATTTTTAGACCACAAATTTGTGTTTATTTGGAATGTATTTAAATATTTTAGAAAGAAAAAATGTTTATAATTGGATATTTTACGAGAAAAAAAAATAAGCCATATATGGCTTTGTATGTATTCAGAGGTATTTTCTAATTGCCATATATGGTTTTCTATGCATCAGTGTGAAAACTTGTAAAACAGTTTCTCTTATCATTGTAGCACAAAAATACTTCACATTTCTCACAATAAGTATAGGAACGGAAGGAGCAATTATTTTGACAAAGTTGTCTCGTTTTCATCCATTTGGGAAAATGACCAATACCGTCAGCTCTAACGGAATTCAATGGAAAGTCTTGCATCGACTGTTCAACTATGAATTCTATCAAATCGTCATTGAAAAAAAATTAAAGAACTCTGCTGGTCCGTCCAGTTCCTCGATAATATCTGGGAGATTCGTATTTCCCTGAAATGGAAAGTTTTCATTCGAATACGGAGGCAAATGACTTTCTTTCCAAATTTGGACTCTTGGTTTTTCAGGTTGTTTTTTCTTTGAAGTAGTAGGTTTCTCACAATGGTCTTCCAAATCGCTCTCATCAGTTTTCGGTACAAAAATGTTGTCCTGATCAGAAAGTGGGACTCTTACTTCTTCTTCATCGGTATCGGATATATTTTCATCATCACTTTGAAGTCCATCAGCGATTTCATTAGTATATTTCAAATTACCATAAAATTATTGTACATTCATAACTGCATGGAAGGCCATATATGGCTTCGTCAATTTTAGCAAAAAAAAGTATTTATAATGCTTACCTTTCATCAATATTATTGTTTTATTTATAAATGTAATGAACTTTTTACATAAAAAAAATTTCTTCGAAAGAAATACCTTTCTTTTATATTTAAAATTGATGGCAAACTTCTGTAAAACTCACTTCTATTAGGACAACTGAGACGCTCGCACAAAAATTTCAAAAACAAGAAGCAAATATTGTTTTTAAATAACTACACTTTGAATTTCAGAAGAAAACAACATAGAAAGAATGATAGATAAGACAAACATTTACAAAAGTACCGTTACCGTAAAGAGAAATCACAATAAAAATAAAAAGCCATATTTGGCGTTGTATGCGGTATAGGGTTAAAGTGATTTTCGGAAAAGGGCTTTATATGGGGCATACGGTTAAAAATAGACCGAAATTAACAAAATTTTGTGGAATGATTTTTGTATATATTAAAATGATCTGTGCAAAGTTTTGAGTCGGCACCGATATTTATACAATATATATGGGGAAAAATGTATTTTTCAGATGTGGTCCTTGTATGGGAGCTATGACCAGTTCTGGACCGACTACCATAAAATTTAGTACAACAATTTATTTGCCTATGAAGAGTATTTATGTCAAATTTTAGCCGTTTAACATTATTTATATCTGTTTTATACGTATTTAAGTGAATTTTGGAAGTGGACTTTATATGGGGTATATGGTCAAACATGGACCGAACTAAAAAACATATCTTATTATCTTGGTTTTTATAGAAATTATTTCTAAAACAGGCTTTTAAGGTCAGTTTTCCTCCTAAATGTAAATTTCATTTGAATTTTGTTTTGATATTCCATTTTTATAGGCATTTATGTATAATTGAGCAATATTTCGGGAAGATTTTTTTTGTATGGGGGCTATGAGAAATCATAGACCGATTCTTACTTTTTTCCGCACGCTTTCTTCTTTTATCATACAAACAACGTGTAAAAAATGTAATGGTATTATCTGTAATATATTTCAAAATATTGCAATTAAATGGACAAAAAATATCAAATGTTTATGGAGGTTGTCTCACATATTGGTTCATAACTCTGGTTGGCCTAGACCGCTATTTAGAATCAGGTTAGAACGCAAAGAATTCTGATGAGAGAATGTGGTGATTCTCGAAACATGTAAATTCAACCCAGGTTCAATCCCCAGCTCAGCCAAGAAAAATTATCAAAAATTTTTTAATAAGATTTCATGTTGTAAAAACAATTCCTGCCTTCAGTAAAAATAATAATTTAATGAAAATTAAATTTAATGAACTCGAGCCTGACTAAAGAAATATATCAAAAATTTAAAATTAACAGTTCGACTAAAAATAGTAATTATATTTAACACATATTAGTTTTGCATATACAGAAATTACGCTAGCAAATTGTATGACGATATGTAATGAATCACAGCTTGGAATTTCGAAAGTCGGTTCAAAACTAACTATTCTCATACAACTTTTACCACATTTAGTACAATTTTATGCAATTCTAAATAAACTACCCGCTTTTAGGTGATCCGTTTCATATTCATATATTCAGCTTCTAAACTCTTTTAGAGACTCTTAGGAACTATTAGTAATGGAGAACTGTTATGATTAATCGATTATTTCCACTAAGATTATTCTAAGTCTAAAGGTATGGTGACACTTGGCAAATATTTACTCAAAAAAGCGTAGCCACTTATTTTAGCACAAATATGTATGTTTGACGTGGGTTACTCTTACAAAATTTTCGCAAGATCAAACAGCATCAAATAAAATAAGACTAAATATTTGTTGTGTCTTGTCTTTTTTTTTTAATAAATAAAAAAGTTCAAAAACATTTCATTTAGTGGTTACGTCTTTTTCGGCAAATATTTGCCAAGTGTGATCGTACCTTAAGTCTTGTTATTTAAATTCCGTAATCCTTGAATATTATATGACCATTTCAATATTTTTGAAAGTTAGTGAATCCTAAGTTTATATAAATCTTAATATAATCTTTTCCATTATACAAAACACAAAATTATTTTTTACAGTTTTTTTGTATGGAAAATATATTCATAAATATATTTGAACATTTTAAGCCCAGATAGATAAAATATGGCAAAAATATTGCCAAAGTTAGCAAATTCGGTTGAACCAAAAGGCCATGGTACAAATTCACGAACATTTCTGTTTTTAGGCTATAGATCTGAAATAAGTATTTTTTTAGTGTTTGCAAATATCAAAATACAGAAGATTTGTTTCTATGTCATACTTTGCATTGTAAACCCCTACTTTTGCGCCTTTTAGCTAAACAATAATAAGTATCGACAACAGGTGGATGAGCAAAATTACCTTGTCTTCAATAAAGGACTCGCGAACTTTATAATCATGACAACTTGTCACGGTTAGCTTCGAATCATTAATACCAAATTTCTGTGAAGGTTAATATTCCATCTAATATTTGCATTATATAAACGTGCCTTTAAAAAAAATATATGTATTATATTTGTTGCAACGTGTTGGTTTTTTCTGCTTTATACAAATATGTATTTATTGCATTTCCTTTTATTTTTAGTTTTAGTTTTAATTTTATCATTTTATCTACCCATACAAAATGTTTTGCGTGTAATTATTGAAATGCGCACGTACTTAAATTATCTGAAATTATGTATGCGACAACATTCGCACTTAACAAAATTCCACAAAATGATTTTAGTGTTAAGTGACGCACTGGGACATTAATGAAACACTTGCCGCAGGACACGCAGCAAAATCATTTTACCAATTATACTATTGTGGTTATAAAGTTATTTACTAACGAAAATAGTTGCTTGTTAATAGTGATGGGAAAAAATTCTTTTATCGATTAATAAATCATATGATTAATTGAAACCGAGCGATTATTAATTGCAATTAATCGAAGGAAAATTAAAATAATCGAATAATCAAATGATTTTTTTTAAATTTTAACTAAACCGTGTAATTTTGTGATATGTTGATATGTGAATTGTAATGCAAATGCCTTGTAATAACAATAACAAAGAATTAATAAATGAAAGCAGCACCTGCCTTTGAAAAGAGGCGCTCTGCTGGTACCGAAGTGCCTAAAAGATAACAGTAGCTATGAGATATTATATAAAGCTTAGGGTACACCGTTCTAATTTCTTCCCATTGATTTGGTTAACTTGTGGTGCTTGGAGCCACCTGATGCATAACTGTTTGCGTTTGAAAAAGCAGTTTGAATATTGGGCTGACTGTTTTGCACTGAATTTGCTTTTGGGGTTGTGCTTGTGACTTCTATTCTTTCCTCATCACCTTCAGAGTCTTCATTGCATACTATTAAAATTTTAAATCAATTTAATTGTAATTGAAGCTGAAACACTTACTTTGAGGGATTCAACATCTGTTACGTGTTTTAGCCTAATGTGCTGAAGCATGTTCGTAGTATTCTTGCACCATGTTATTCTTTTCTCACACAACCGGCACTGCACTTGTCGTTAATTTTGGAATAAAATTTCCACACTTTGCTTTGAGTTGGAGCCATAGTTTTTTAGAAAAATTAGAAATTGGTAGAAAGCGCCCGTACCAAGCTCTTTTTTTGCGCGAAAAATGTAATGATATAAGAGATGTCAATATTATTTTGCCATTACGTTTACTTTCGATTATTTTAGCAACTAAAAGATTAACGTTTCGATTTATCGAAACTCATTTTTCGATACAATTAAATCGTTAATTGAAAGAAAAAAATCGATTATAATGCATCAAATGATTATTCGTCCCATCACTACTTGTTAAGGAATTTATATTTTACAAGTAAACAACATTATATGTATACACATAAACATACATAAATTAAAAAGTGTTAGTAATTTAAAAATCCGAAATACCGGAATTCACGTCAAGTAGACAGGTTGTGACGATTTTTTGCTTCTAAAACTTGTCTATGGCCATATCATGCTACTTGGTATATTTTACAGCATTTTCTTTTAATGTTTTAGAAAAATATTTTGGATACTTACTTATCATTTTACTTTTCATTTTACTCGACAATATTCTTGTTTGTTTTAAGAACGTAAAAATAATACAAATCTTATACTTACATATATGTATGTATATATGTACATTGAATTCGTAAATCTTTATTTACTTATGTACAAATACAATATATTTAACAGTTACAGGTTATATACATATTTAAGTATGTATGTACGTACGAGTATATATGAATATCTGTGTGTATTAAATTAACTCTGCGGGTACATAAGTATTTACTTATTTCCCTGCTGCTTTAATGGTAGCAGCTGCTAACTTTCCATTTGCTGAATTATTACTGAATCAGATCTTGATTCTCTATGTTATTGAACATAATATAAGCTTAATGTATTGTTACTTTAAGGTTGTTGATGTCCTGGTTTCAAATGTGACCATTTAGAACAAACATATTGATGGAGAAAGTAATTAAAATATTCGAAGCTGACAATACCAAGCAAATGCCAAATATCAACACCTAAAGATAATTTCAACACTGCTATGCATCCATATATGTTGATGATATCAAAGGAATCTTTAAAGTGTTTATTCCTTTCATTTTGATATTAGCGCAATTCACAATCTTGTGCAAATTGTATTGCATCATTGCATTTGCAAAAAGGTTTAGCATACTTTTGCTCTTGCTGTGTATTTTGCTAGTGTAGAGCACAAATATGCTAAACCGTTTTGCAAATGCAATGATGCAATACTATTTGGGCAAGATCGTGAATTGTACTACTGTATTTTGTTAAATGCAATTTTTTCACAAACTATGCCATATGAGAAACTCGATTATAATTTTTAAATTTCTATGCCAAAATTAAAATGTAAGTCCTAATTAATCAGCTTAGTTTAAAGAATTGCTTCGTATAAATTGGGACTAACTACAGTGAGAAATTTTGGAAAAAATGGAAATCAGTTTGCAATTTCTATGCTATATGCTTATAGCAAATGTATAGGTGTAACCAAGCTTAGAACTTGGAACCATGGCGCACATTGTGTTTAAATGTGTTGTTGTAACAGCAGCAGCGTTGTCATCTTTGAAATTTCAAAACGCACCAAAATGGAGAAAAAAGCGCATCATTTACAAAAAAAAAAAAAAAACGCACCAAGTTAAAAGTAATAATAGTAAAAGCCTTTTTTTAAATAAACGAGTTAATAAAGATAAAATAAGCATTTAACCAGTAAAAATTTAACTCACAATATAATATTCGGAACTAAAGTACTAATTGGTAAAAAAGCTAATTTCAGTACATATTTGGTACTTTTTTATATATTTTTGTTTTCTACAACGTCAAACAAATTTGTATTAAAACAAGTGATTACGCTTTTTTGAGTAAATAATTGCCAAATATGATCATATTGATAGAGCTGAAAACTTGTGTCTGGCCTACTATCCAATAGTACTAAATTTCATTCAAATCGGAAAACATCGATTTTTAAAATTGGGTAACTTGACGTGAAATTATGTGTATTTTTTAGACATAATATATAAGGAAAAAACCCGGTGGCCATTCATTATACCCTACACCACCATAGTGGTGAGGATATATTCGATTTGTGCATATGTATGAACGCTCAGAAATATTGGTCCAACACCCACTTTAAAGTATACTGATCGACTCAGAATCACTTTCTGAGTCGATTTAACGATGTCCGTCCGTCCGTCTGGCTGTCCATGTAAAGCTTGTGCGCAGAGTACAGATCGCAATTTTGAAGATATGTCGACAAAATTTGGTACACGATACTTTTTCGGCCCAAGGATGGATGGGATTGAAACTGGTGCAAATCGGTCCATTATTTCATCTGGCCCCCATACAAATATCCCCCCGAAATTGGTGTTTACCGATCATAAATGTTTGAATTATGCAAGTATCCAAAAAAGTTTCATCACAAATGATTAATAAATTAAGCCAAATCACATCTAAAATTTTTGTACAAATCCGTCCATAATTACTCGTAGCTCCCATATAATTTCCACTTCCGAAAATCACTTTAAAGAGCATAACTCACTCAAAAAAATTGGTATCCAAATAATATTTAATACAAATATATCTCATATGTATACAAATAATACAGTACAATTTTATTGTGATCGGTCCATAATTAGTCGTAGCTCCCATATAAGGCCCACTTCCGAAAATCACTTTAACGATCATAAATTGTTTAAGAATGTTAGTAATCAAGTAAAATTCGACACAAATAATATACAGAAATGATGACACCTAATTTTATAATGGTCGGTGTGTAATTAGTCGAAACTCCCATATAAGACCCTCTCCGTAATCAACTTTAACCTCCATAAATCGTTTAAAAGCATTTATATCGAGATAAAGTTTAACACAGAAATCATGACACTAAATTTTTGGATGATCGGTCATATACTGGGTGTAGGGTATTATATGGTCGGGCTTGGCCGACTATACTTTCCTACTTGTTTTATATACATATGTGCATATGTAAAGGTGGTATCAGACGGGATGTATTTTACATATGTACTGTCAAATTTTCCATCTGTAAAAGTTGTACACATCGTGTGATACATATGAAACTTTGTATGTGTAAAATACATGTGGAAATACAAATGTAATTTTTTCGATAAGAACACGCTCTAATTTCCTGTGACAAACATAAACAAAACAGCTTGTTTGTTTTGAAACAAAATTGTTTGAAAAAATATATTGTAAAGAAAATGGATAATGAACATGGAAAAGTAAGTATTTTTCGATTTTTAATAAATTAAATTATGTTTATTATATTTATTGCAGTTAGATTGGCCAAAAGAAGCAATTCTTGAAATTTATATACGTTAAAAACTCAGCTTTTGTTTACATTTATAGGTTATGTCATACGCAAAAACATAAGCAGGTGTGATAGCAAAAATTATGAATCGTATGTAAAATGGAAATTTTGACACACATACGGAATTACATATGGGTAGGAAAAGTGACAGTACATATGTAAAATACATCCCGTCTGATAGCACCTTAAGTAGACATACATATATGTATGTAAATAGAAACATAATTTGATATACTTACTTATACATAAAACAAATAAATTGTATTTTTAAAATAAACAAAATATATACACATTTATTTTCATGATAAGACGTAATGTTCGAATATAATATGCTTTACCATTGATTTCTTTAGTACAAAATTGTACTGTAGCATTTTTAACATTTACGGTTGTATATCATTGTATACTAAGGTCATGGATTTCAGTTAAGAAATCCAAGAATTAAATTATACAATTTTATACCAAGTAAATTGATTTTTGAATACGCAATCCTGTCTTTCTTATGTTTATGCATGTACTTACATGTGTATATTCTCTAATGCAGTCATTTCTATCAAGGAACCATTCCAGCCACCTTCAATTTAATGGAGTTTGTAGTCAGAATCACACGCACACTTTTACGTTTCAATATACATAAAAAATGTCACTAAACATTCACACAATTACACATTTTTTTCAGGGTTTCAACATTACATCAAAGGTCGTTGGAAAAATATAAAGACCAGACAGACCAAGATGATCATTTACATATATTTATGTTTTTAACAAATCATACTTAACTTTGTGACTTGTTCCTTAATGTAATGATGTCATGGATCAGAGACGATTCTTTCTATTCAACCAAATCACAGTTTAGAAGAATTCCGTTGTCGACTAAAAAACTAAAAGCAGACCATACCACAATATGGTATTTTGCATACCACAGAATAGAAACGAGAAAAAGCTAAATAATTTTCCGAATAATTCTTGCTGTGATATAAATAACCATTCAAATTTTAACTTTTACTCTAAAAATATTTATGCAAAAAACTACATGCAATTATTCAAGAATTCATTTCTTTAAAAAATGTTAAGTAATTTTTATGAAAACGTGAATATTTGTTTTGTTTTTGAAATCATAGTGATTCTACTGCTTGGATTTTAGCATTTGCTTTTTACCTCAGTGTGTTTAAATATAGATATCAAATACTATACATAAATATGTATTAAAGAACAAAATAACTTTGTTATTTGTCTGGTTTATGTATCATAATTCTAAGACAAATTCATGCTTTCGCTACATAATTTAGTGTAATTATTAGGCTATTTTGAGTTAAGGATACACAAATTTCTTACCCAATGAATCAATGCAATCAACTCTATTAGGAATCTTGAAAATACTAAATTGACAAATCATAAACAATTAATAACTCATTTGGATGTTATTCCACTTGATATAATATAATATAAATTCATTAAAATAAAAGTTGTTTGCATGCATTTGCCAACATTAATTGGCGTTTTTCGTAAAATAATATCCCCGATATTCGCTTATGAGCACCTAAAGCCATATTAACTAAACTATGAGTATTGTATGAAAATCGCAACAGGAGTCACGAAAAATATTGATAGATGACCATTTTTAGTTTGAATTCAAGTATGAATTGTAGTCGATTGTGGACTGGTCGTATTAATATATTCGCAAAATAGCCATGTAATTGTAGAACTACCCTCTAACTTTTCCAAGTTACAGGCAGACAGAGACTAAATTGAATATTATTTATATGTATCTGAGTACAAACATGTGAAGACACACACATTTCAGCAAAAACAAACACATACAACCGCATACATACATATGTATACAATGTATACTATACATATAGGATGCTCATGTGTTTACATGTAAGTTCATTGTAACCCGAGCAAATAAATAAAACATTGAAAGCAACAGTTTTGGCCGCGGGCACGACAGGTTCTAATTTTATTATGCCCTATATTTGCTAAACGATATTCAGTTTAAAATAAAACACAAAAGTAGGAAATAACATAAACTATGTTTCGACAACTTTAGCATTTTATTTTGTTTCAACTATTGCACAGAGGCAATTTTTTTTTGCTTAGAAGGCACGTAGCACATCTTTGTTTTTATGCCAACGTATACGTATGTATGTATGTATGTATGTATGTATGTATGTATGTATGTATGTATGTACGTGTATGTGTTAGTAAAATATATATACATTGCTGTGTTTTACCTTTGTATCTATGCATACATTTATTTATTAGCCTGTGTTTTTCTTCCTTAACCTTATACCATGCGTTAACCAGTTGATAAAACAAAAGCAAATAAGAAAAAAAAACCTATAAATTTAACAACATGAAGTGAAATTGTAAACATTTGCCAAAACAAGAAATTAAGGACTACTTTGTTTCAAAATGTCCAGCCCTAGACATCCACCTTCGAGTCCACGTTACATTCCGAAAATGAATCAACATCATTACAGCTGGGATGAGGGTACCAATGGCGGCAAGCCGTTGCCAAGTCAAAATCAGACATCAGTTAAAGTTCCAATCCGAGCATCATCTTCACCACTACCCTACAAGTGTCCCAAACCACCCAGGTATGTAATTATTTTCCATCTACCCAGACTCTTGACATTAAATGAAACGTGACTAAAAATCTTAAATAGATTTTATACATTTGACAAGACACAATTACTGCTGCATGTACATTGTACATACACATACGGAGAAGGTGTTCCAATGAACATATATAATTTAATAAATGCTTATAATGTTATATAAATAGTACAGCAATATTTTCTAGAATTTTGTAAATATTATAAGCTGGTTTAAATTTTAACTAATTTGTATACTTGTAATTTCATAACCTCATTAATATTGTTTTATTCGACTATTATTTATCAGACTATTTATTTAAATTACAAATATAAATAATGTGTATATTTAACTTCAATTCTTGGCCTCTTTCTGTTCCCCGGAAATATTAAAAAATATCTCCCTTTCTGAAAATGTTTAATACTAAATTAAGCCAATAAGCAGTTAAATTGTTCAAATAGTAAAGAGAACCTTAAACCAAGGTAATTTGTATTATTTTTTATAAAGAAAAATACTTAAAATGTTTAATGTTCAGCATCTTAATAATACCATTAAATTATTCTGTCTAAATGACCAAATTGGGTAATATTAAGAGTAACAAATTTTAGTCATCACTTGGAATTCCCGGGAAATTTTTTTTTCTTTTTAAAAGAGAAGTAACACTCAGGCAATTAATATGGCTATATATAATTGCATTACATTCTTAGAAAGGGGATAGGTTGGAGAAGTAAAAGTGCTGAAAGAAAAAAGCTTTTTTATATCACAACTCTGCAATTGCGCATTATGTTTGTTTTTAGTGCAGAATTGCAGCGCCTCTGGTAGTAATTAGGCGCATTAATGTTAAAGCTTGATTTTGTAGCCTTTATTTAATTATTTTACTTCGGTGGCGTTTCAATGCTATACAACCGAAGGAGGGCGCTGTGATAAATATAAGTTATGATAGAAAACTAATAATTATCAGAAATTGATGTTGTTTGAGTGCCAGCGGCTGGGAATCGAACCCGGGCTACAAATACCAACTCATGCTTAATGACCCAATGAGCTAACCAATTAAGCTACAGCACCCTCAATAATAACTCTATTATTTCTAATCGTAAGCGTAATAGAATAATGTGTCATATTGTGTGACGATTCCTAAAGGTTCAATTAGTCGTGACTTTGCCATACCATACATAACCTTAGCTATAACCTTAACTTTTTTTCTGTCAACAGTTGCTGAAATAACCGTAAACAGCTGTTTATGAGTTGTTTTTATATCTCAAAAGTGCAGAATCAAATAATAGGAATAGTATTATTTATTGTAAAATAAGGCATTTAAAGCGTAAGAAACGATGGAAAGTCCGATCTATCAAAACGAATTGGAATCAAAGTGGGTATCACCAGAAAACGTTTCGAAAATAAAAAAATATGGGCGAAGAAGAACTGTTTGCGAACACAAGAACGCCTCGGAATTTATACGATGTTTTTTTAAAGTTATTGACCCCTTCAATGAGTAAATTTGAAGAAACAGTTCACACCGTTCACTTCTGTAAGTTTCGAAATATTAACACCATTTGTAAAATTAATTTGAGCAATTTTTAGGTATTTAGCATATGGAACTCCTTTTAACACAGAGAATACAGTAGTGACAATTTTGACGTTTTGAAAAGACACAAATCAGTTTCCTATGACAGTTCCCATAGAACTGGTATCTAATTTTTGTGTCACGATCAAGTTTTGTCTTTAAAATTTTAATACACTCGCATTTTTTGGGTTTTCTTTAATAATATTCTGGCAGCATGAATGTTGTGTTATTGCTTTTTTATAAATAATACAATAAACCACCAAATTAAACTCCACTAATTAAACTTAAATAAATATGTATGTTGCTTTCTCGACGACATTTTGAAAATAAATTACTTTAAATTTGCGTGCAGCCTAAGTCACAGATTTAAATTTGAGAATTTTGACAAGCGGTATGTGTAAAAAATTCTAAAACAAAACTTGAACTTTTAACTTAGAGTTAAAGAAATTGCTTTATGTTACATGTAGCAAAAATATAAACAAAAGTCTGTTCTCAAAGAAAAAGAGAAATATGGTTTGATATCTTTTGTATCGTGGCACATGTGTATACTTTGTGCCGTAGTTGAAAACAGTAGTTAGCCGACCGAGAGCCAAAGTATTTATCTCGTCGGATTGTATTCCTTAGTTAGTTCCAACCACGTCACAGTTATTGTTAACAGTCCATAATTAAGAACAAGGTAATTTAGTCAAAGATTGACTCCGTATACTGAACATAAAAGACAGCTCTGTGGTAATATTTCAGAGGAAGCAGACCTCTAAAGAACCTTGACAGACTAGGCATTCCCCGGTTGGAAAGAAAAACTGCATTACAGTATTTAGGATAAACATATTTTTCATGTGACTAAGTAATTTATTTTGTCCAATTCGTTTTATTGTTAGGGAAATCAGTACTAGTGGTAATATAGGTAGTTGTCCAATTTGCTTGGACCATTAAGTAACATCAATACTGTAGCCGGTTATCTGATAAGAAAATCACTGACATAAATTCAATAACATCGAAAATTTTCTTTAGATATGTAGGCCAATAAGTAGGTACGGCATGGATGATAAGGTATATCGTCTGTAATGCGATATTTTTTTTTTCTTGGACCAGCACTCAGGGGATGACCCCTACTTATGCAATGCATTGTGTTGGAGCTAGGAAAATAGGTTATGGGAGGAAGGATAGCGGGAGTAGTGTCTGTGAACATTTGACTTGAATACGTCTGCTGGGAGTTTGTTCCACATACGGACAGTACGGCTAAAGAACGAATTTTCCCTGTAGTGTGTTGTGCGATCCACTGTCCAGTCGACCACAAAAGGATGAGCCCTGACTGAAGAACGTGTATTACGTAAAAAACTGCGTGTTTCAGGAACAAGTTCCCTAATTTCAGCAGAACACATTCCATTATAGTATCGATAGAACAGTGAAACACAACCCACATTGCGACAATGCTCCAATGAATCAATAGAGTTGGATACCATACTGTCACCGATAAGCACCTTCGCCCTCTCCTGTACGCGGTCGAGTAACTCCAAAATAGACTTCGAAGCACCGGCCCATACATGAGAGTTGTATTCCATTTTCGGACGAATATAGGTGGTGTAAATAGTAAGAAGATCAGATGGAGTGAAGTATTTTCTACACCGTTTTAAAAAACCAAGGCACTTGAGCGCTTCTTTCGACACTTGAAAAATGTGTTTGGTCCAGCGGACATCACACTGGATTCTCATGCCTAGAACGTCAAGAGCGTCTGATTCCTTAATATTTACACCGCCCATAAAAACAGATGAAGCAACATGATCTGTTGTACGTTTGTGCGTTAATAAACAACACTGAGTCTTACGTGCGTTAAAATCGACTCTATTCGCACAACCCCATTCCGAGATTGTTTCAAGATCTCGGTTCAGCGTATCATTCATATTTTGTCTCATTTCCCCAATCTCCAAAGGGTTTGGTCTATGGTTAAATGAGTATGAATGGCAAATGTTGCTATCATTTGCAAAAGAGTAGATAGGGTTTGAAGTTTGACAAAGAAGGTCATTTATAAAAATGAGAAATAAAGAGGGAGAAAGAACGGAATCTTGCGGTACCCCTGAATTAATCTGATGAGATCCCATCTATAACAACTCGTATAGTGTGATTTCTGAGGAAACTCGATATAAATCGAGAGAAGTTATCACCGACACCAAAAGCAATGAGTTTCGATAAGAGAGCACCATGCCAGACTCTGTCGAACGCCTTAGAAATATCTACAGCCACCACTTTACTTTCGCCAAAACGGTGTATAGAACGACACCATTTTTCCGATAGGAAGGCCAGTAAGTCTCCCAATATTGCTTTTAAGATTTTTTACATCTGGGAGTAGTAAGGCGAGAGCCATTATAAGTGTGTTTAGTATTGTAATGGCTAGCTGCGAAGTGGTCTAGAAACTGTTATGCCTTGGAGGACAATACATATATTGAGGATATTTATAAAACTCACCCTGTGGTCATTGAAAAAATCTTATTGTTCTTTCTAACTAAAATGCAGGTTCTTTGAGTTTCCACTCGGATCTGTATCTGTATCTGTATCGAATCTGTGCTTCAGATCCGCTTTGCAACTGAATAAAACAGTTCTCAATGTATACTGTCTGCGTTCTTTAGAATTAGAGTAATAATGATTTATTTATTATCTGATAGTTATTATAAATTTAAGCAGCTGATCAATATTTACTTTGGTAATATCAAAACAATTACTTATTTAAGACCTTCTTATTTGTAAGAAGCAAATTGTGAATACGTTCGCAGCCATGTTACAATAATTAGTTCAAATGGTAATTTTTAAAATGTGAGGTGGTCAATAGAATTTGTATATGGTTGTAGGTACATATTTATAAATACATACGTAAAGTTTATTTAGGCCTTTATATGTAAATGCATCTGAAAACTCCTGGTCGGAAATTATGTTTTAAATATTCTACGACGACGATCATTGATTAGACATGTAAGTTATACAAAAATAAATATGTATGTATTAATAAACAATAGTTGTAATATATGTATATATACAAATACTTCTTGAAATACCTTCTCCATATAAAAGCAGATATTTCGATTTGTGTGCGTCATTAAACATGTTTTTACGCTAATGGTGCAGACATTATTCTCACTTAATGCCTGTATTAACGTATGTACTTACATACCACTCTTAATTTTAAGTTTATTTCCATTTTAAGATGTCATTCGTTTCGTAGGTCGTAAATTGCTATAATCATTATGTACCATTATTCCTTATTATTATTTAGAAACTTTCAAGTACAAAGTGGTGGCAATCCATACGAGTCAGGTGTTAAGACATCATCGCTGCCACAACGCAGTCCATCAGTGCGAAGTAATTATAGTTGCCAAAGTAGTTATACGGATGCGGCGTCGACATCTTCCATGGGTAGCAGTCGATCAAATAGTCGTGATAATCCACCACGTAGTCCCAAGATAACAACCACATTTGCCAATGATTGTAGTGATGATGGTGGCCAGTCGTCGATTTCCTATTATCACACACCTACATCGGGAGCTCGCAGTCCTAAAGGAGTTTTTTCGACCGAAAACTCCACTGATTCACCATCTTGTCTGTTGTATAGTGGCAATCAAACTCCTATATCACCACGAAGAAGTCCTCATGCAGCTCGTAGTTTTGTTTTTGATGCCATTAGTCCTTTGGTGGATTCTCCCAGCCGAAAATTTGAATTTTACGAACCAGTTTCTCCGGACAATGATGGTGATGATGATGATGATAATGACTACAAGACTCAATCGCAACCAGCACCCTTATCACCCACACTATATGAGCATAGAAGACAAAATTCGAAAAAAATGGTACGTTCAACACCTGTGGATCAATTAACCAGATTTAGCAATACAAATCAATCGTCTAAACGTAGCGATGAATGGGAAATGACGATATCTTCAAATACTGGTGGAGATTATCAAGGTTTAGGTGTTAACAACTACTATGCGAAACGTGATTCGTGTGTAACAGAGTGTACACAACTATCCGTAGAGTCAGAAACGAGTACTTTGGCAACAACTACCACCTCGTTTAGTTACTCCGACAGTTCCACCAGACAGACATCCTCGGATCAAGCTCAAGACTTAAGTCCTCTGGTAGAGCCAAGTGCTGCTATGCGTAAGCGAAGACATGCCATTAATATAACTTCAAATCCGGGTTATCAGGTATACTTACACACACCATATCATCAGCAAGCACACAGCGTTTATCAATTTTGTTTTACTTAGGTTCTTCACAGCTCACACTCTACTTTGGATCGTACTTGTTCGGACAGTGTGGTATCTTTACGTTATAGAAAATCCACTAGTGATTTAACTCAAGATTCTGAAAACGACAAAAATAAACACAAACATGTTGGAGAATCTTCAACGCCCACAGCTGGTAGCTATAATCCACGCAGACGTGGAAGTTCGAAAGGTGGACTGGCCTACTTAGCCAGTCGTCGCAGTTCACGTGAATCAATGAAGAGCGCCTGTTCGAATGCTTCGCTGGTGTCGAATGATGACATTGGCCCATTGGCATTTCAGGCATCGAATCGTGGTCGGCAACGTAGAACTTCGAATTTCCTAGAACTACCAGGTTGGGAACATCGTTATCTGTGGAATATTGGCAAATTTATTAATTTCAAACATATTATTTTATAGTACCCGATCACTTCAGGCCACGTGTTTGTTCATTACCAGACCGTCCTTATAATCCTCGTGCAAGTGATGATTTATATCGTTTGCGTCATTTTTCAATTAGCAAAGGAAATGTCGTCAATTGCGGCGATTCGATTATATCAAGACGTTCACGCAGTAATACAAGTGTTAATTCAACAAATAGCCGGTAAATATAAAAAATTAACTTGAATTTGAATTTTCATTATCAGGGAGGTTGACCAATACAGCGATGAATACCGTCACCGTCAACTTCATTGATCATTAGATTTCAATTAATAATCTGTATCTGTCCCCTTTGTGTTACGTGTATTATACGTGTTAATTTTATTACTGCATGTTTTGATTACTTATGTACCTCCTATTATAGACATAAAAATATGAGGAGTACTTTAATAAAATTAAATTGATTGTTTGATCTTTATAATGTTTTTTCAATAATTTGATTTTGTGGCTTATCAAGTTACTACAGCAAGACCAATTTGATTGTAAAATAAAACTTGATACAGAGACACACATGATACATTGTGATCTCTTTATAAAATAATAAGAGAAAGGAAGTAGCGATTTAGATACGGAAGAAAACAGAAAGATAAATAAAAAGTTAATATTAGTAAAAATTAAGATGTAGGAAATAAGAGCTTATTTAATTCACACTGCCCGTCATAAAGCCACCGCCAAGTCTATAGAAATGTCTTCTATTCTATCATAGAATCGTTTACTCCGGCATATAATTCAATGGCATTGTAGCCTTTGAAAATGTTCCGTAGAATCTATCTTAACGTCGTACTCGTACTTGCAATACAAATCTGAAGTTCCCTTGTTGCATTTACAAATCTTGGTTATCACACCTTTTTAGGTCTCCCACAAACATGGAGTTAGTTGACCATGAGGCACCTCAAAGCCTTTATCGACGCTTTAAACCAGTATTATTGAAATGTCTATATTCGCCACTTACTTATTTGTTCTATAATTGATCTGAAACTTCCTCCAATTAATTATTACTTTATTTTACCTAACAGTGCTAGTGAAAGATCTCCCTTTGAGGGTTCCTGCTGTGGTGGTGGTTATGCTAATGTCGATTCAGTACCAGCATCTCCGGAAGATGACGATGATTCTGAAAATTACGAACCTCCGCCACCACCACGATATCGAGTTGTTATGTTGGGCGATGCTGGTGTTGGGAAAACGGCCTTAGTCAACCAGTTTATGACATCGGAATACATGCACACCTATGATGCCAGTCTAGGTAAGTTAATAATAATCTACCGAATCTCACGTCTTCATTTTATGAACTACATACAGCTACAAGTTAGTTTATATAGATATCGCCACCATTTATTAGCAATTTCTTAAAGCACAGCACAGTAAGTTAAATGCCCTTGTTAACTCACAACCGCTGTCCAATCCCGCTCCAATCCCTTGTGTAATATATAAAGTAAAAAATAATAATTGTTTTTGTATCAATAAATAGCTTGTTGGCTTTTCATTTGTAAAAATACTTGGTGTTTTTTAGTTAATAATACAAATTTGAGTTTTAGATGATGAATTTGGGGAGAAGACTGTTAGCATACTGTTGGACGATGAGGAATCTGAATTGGTGTTTATTGATCACCCGAGTGTGGAAATGAGTGTAAGTTAAATGAAATAATAATAATAATAATAATAAATTATCAGTTAAATGTCTCATATATAAGTTATCTGCAATAATTTTCTGATGACTATAATTAAGCCACTTGCACTTTATGCCGTATCCTAGAGTTCATTGTATTAAATCTATCATAATTATGTAACTAATAAAATAAAACATAATGTATAATTTATTTCTTTTCATTTTGCTTTAATAAACCCAAGGTCGAGAATTCACTGTCAACATATGAACCCCATGGATGTGTTATAGTTTTCTCTATTGTTGATAAGGCATCATTTCGTGTGGCTGAGGAAATAATTAATTATTTGTGGCAGGAAAATTATACTAAAGATAAAGCTGTAATTTTAGTTGGCAACAAAGCAGATTTAGCACGCTCCAGGGTGATAACGTCCCAAGGTAATTAAATTCAATTAAATAATTGTGTGTTTACAAAAAAAAAAAAAAAAGATTCCAATTTTATTATTCATAATTCTTTTTTGTGGTTTTCTCTCTTCGTTCTTCAATGTACTATAATTCTTATTTAAGCAGTTCTTCATTTTTCTATTATTATTATTACATTATTAATTTGTTGTTTTTTTTGCTTTCATTTTTTTGTGTGTAATTTAATTATAGAAGGCAAATCATTGGCGGCCTCACGCGATGCCAAATTTATTGAAACGTCTAGTGGCATACAACATAATGTAGATGAATTACTTGTTGGCACTTTGAAACAGGCACGTAAATATTATTTTTATTATTTATTTATTTAAGGTTTTCATTATTGGCGTTTTTCATTGGTGTGTTGGCGAGATTTATAGAAACAAAATTAAACAACAGAAAAACAAATTATTTACTGGTTCCTATTCGACTGAGAAATCTGGAAATTTAAGTCATCTGACGAGTATTTAAAAGCCGAATATTTTATATTTTAATAATTTTCATTAATGCGATTTTTTATACATACTTACACGTACATATATATGTATGTATGTATTTGTTGTGTTTTCCTTTTTAAATTGTTGTTGTTATTTATAAAATACTGCATATAACGAAAAAATGGTTGAAATGGTTTTC
This sequence comes from Bellardia pandia, assembly GCA_916048285.2. Lineage (NCBI taxonomy): Eukaryota > Metazoa > Arthropoda > Insecta > Diptera > Calliphoridae > Bellardia > Bellardia pandia. Next base: position 72,121,954 of record OU696533.1, read on the forward strand.
TCAACCAAAACCGCAATTTTTTAATTAACTCGAAAGTCGATTTTTATAATGCTCTTATGTTGAATTATAATTCTAACAAGTGTAAAAACCAATCAACCAAATATTGCTAAGTCCGCTTTCACACTCTTCAAGGCAAGTATTTTTAGGTGAGAAGGGAAAAGAAAATGAAAGGGTGCAAACTTGATGGTACTAGTCACTTTTCTTATTTCTTTTTGTTTTTTCCTTTCATGCATGTTGATTTGCAAGAAAATTACGAAAATTAAATTGACGTGTGTGAATGAAATGACAAGTTCAAAAGAGAAGTAAACAAAAACTGGTCAGCTAAAATTGAAAAGTGTGAAACAGGACTAAAGGTAGGGTCACACTTGGCAAATATTTACTCAGAAAAGCGTAACCACTTGTTTTAGCACAAATTTGCTTGACGTTGTTTACTCTTACAAGAGTTTTGCAAGATCAAACAACATCAAATAAAGTAAAACTGTCCTGTCATAAATAAACAACAAGTTTTTAATAAATAAACAAGTTCAAATATATTTTATTTAGTGGTTACGTCTTTTTCGTCAAATATTTGCCAAGTGTGACCGTACCTTAAGTCTTGTTGAAATTTTGAAATTTTTCATTTTATGAAAATTAAATATTAATATAATTTGTATACCCTACACCACCATAGTGGGTTGCAAGCTATAGTCGGTCAAGCCCGTCCATACTTTCTTACTTGTTTATTCGTTAAATTTATAATTATGGAAATATATGCTAAGAGGTATTAATTAGCTATGGTTACAACAACTATTTTCTTAAGGTTATACATATTTAAAAAAAATAATTATGTTTAAATACAATTCAGATTATTAATGATAAAATAAACTATAAATGTTTATATCTCCTTTCCAGATGCGCTTAAAGGAATCACGTGAAAAGAAGGCTTCCTCAAAAATGAAAACATCCCGTACCCACATATCTTTGCAAATGGCAAAAGAAATTCTTCACAAAATTTGCCTTAGTGACATTTCCAAATCCAAGAGCTGTGAAAATCTTCATGTTTTGTAAGTTTTTACTAAATATTGTTAAGCAAAAATTAAATATGTATTTTAAAAGAAAATCAAGCGAAACAACAAATTGTATCAGGTCATTGAAAAAAGTTTTTATAATATTTAAGGTACGAGTACAAAAAAGGTGTGATTTAAGTACGTAAAAAGAAAATTCGTCATAAGAAAAGCAAATTAACAGAAATAAAGTCAAAATATTTTAATAATTCCTTTACAAATATCTTTACAACATATCTAAGAAAAGATGGGGGTGAAATGTGAAACTGTTTAATACTATTTCCATTAGTACTTACCAAAACTGTTCAAATCATTAAATATTATTTGCAATTAAAAACCAAATGCTGAATAATATCAGACTTGTTCTGAAAAATACTAAACTTATTTTAAGAAAATCTACTAATCTAAACTTGTTTTATAAGTCGTATTTAAGACAATCATCTACAATATAATTATTCCTACTACATTTCCGTACAAAAACTATTCCCATCTTTTCTATTTTATATAAACTGGATTTAATAATTTAATCTTAACCATGACGTTTTATATCTCTTTATAGACGTACATATATTCGTAAAGTTACTTCTGAATCGAACATTTTACGGCTATTTTTATTTTTTCTAGGTACAATACTCTCAATAGCTTTTAATCGAGAAATTTATTAAAAGGTTTTTTTTTGCAAAATGTTATATTTAGGTGATTTTAAGAAATATATTCTAACTTTACCACTGTAACAATTACAGACTCTGAAGATCAAGATTAAACCAGATGTACATATATCTATTAACCAAAAGTATGTAAATAGACATTGAAAACGAATACAACAACATTTTAGGGTTTAGAAACCATGTTTTGCCCATTGGATCAACGTTGTAAAAAAATGTTTGTTAATTTTGTCCACAACATGTGGATTTTTTCCATAATTAATGTTCTAAAGTTCACTTTCAAATAATTCTTTCAGAAAGCGCTTTAAAGTATTTGATTTATTTTGCCATCAAGTTTATTTAGTTCCATCAAAATCCTCAGACAAATACACAATACTGCGTTTAATGAAAAACCCCAAAAGTCGTTTAACTTTTTAACATAGACTTATAGTTTCCCACTTCTGACAATAATTTTCTTAAGGTATTTGATTGAATTTGATTCATATTTAAAATTATTGGTTGACCTGGTAGTGCACTACTAGAAATGGATGCTAATGTGGAAGATACTAGATCCAACCTGTAGCTATGAAATATAGGCATATCTGTAAGTCAGATAGTAGATAACTTACCAACGTAAAGGCAGAATTACTCTTTCGTTTCTGTTCCGTTCCGAATCAGCTGACTTGATTCTGTTAAATAGAAAATGTGTAGAAGTCGTTAGTTGTTTTGTTACTTTCCTTGCCGTTGCGGATGAACCTGTTGAAAACAAAAATTTGCTAAGTAATTGTAAGTGACAGCACAAAACAGCTGACATCCGCAGAACAAAAAAATTTTTTGCTCTATTACAAAAATTTTCAATTTCTTTGAATTTAATTAAGTTTTTGTATAAAAGTTATAAAAATATAAAAAATAAACGATGGATGACGAAAAACTCATTACATTCAGTAAATTCAATAAAAATATACCTGTATTTTTTGATTTATTTTCGCGGTATGTGTTTGTTGTCTGTTTAGCTAAAACAGCTGATACGTTTATACGGAAAAACTAATTACAAAAATTTAACAACAAAACGACACGGAACAGAACAGCAACAGAAAGTAAAGACTAATGAAGCCATGTTATTAGTCGATGATATGACAGTTGGAAACCTTATTCTTGCAACTGCGACAACTGAACGCAAGTACCAGTCGACTTGCATGCTTATCTGACAGCAAGCTTGGTATGTCCCTGCATTTACGGTTTAGTTTGTTTTTTATTAAAAGAGATCCATATCCAACATCATAGCTTATTTTAGAGCCGTATACATCAGAATTAATTAATGAAATTAAAGCATAACTCTTTATTCAGAATTAAGAATTCACTACACCAAACTGTTTCCCTACAAAAAGTTTCTTTGGCTTCATTTAAAGGCTTTTATTTAAATAGAATTTATTCATTGTTGAATTTATTCATAATATAATTAGTTCTTAATAATATTTATTCAACCTTGAATGATTCAAATTCAAATCTAATCTAAATCGTTTTCCTTTCAATAGCTATTTCGTAATGGGCTTTAATTAAAGAAAACTTCAATTATTATTTAAGGAATTATGCTATAAATAATGAATTAAGGGAATTAAGCTTATGATATGAATTAATTCAAAGTGAATTCTTTAAGTTGGTTAAATGATAATTTAATTTGATTTTGAAAATTTGATTAAGAATAAATTTGTTTGAACCTTTGGTCTCTATATGTATATTCCAGTGTCATAGTCATAGAGGTTTCCTTCATGGATTGTTATGCCACCATTATGCACTACTCACATTTGGAGGTTACTTAAAGTTTGAGTACTCAATGTCTCTATTAACTTTACATATAGACAGAAGGTTAAATCTATATGCAATATACGTTAAATTACGTAAGATATTTCCATATAATTAAATGCAAATGAAAACTGAAAAATTTCAATATTTCCCTTGGAAACATATTTTTGAGTTTCAGAAACAAACACTTTGCAGAATTACAGTTTTAAAAAAGTGCCTACAGAAACATTGGCTGAATTGTAACAGTCTTAATTATATTATTATAAAATATATTTTCCGAAAACCAGGGAAGTCTCATTTTAACTCTTGCCAAAACATAGTTGAGTTTACATATATGTTGTATTGTACAAGTTTTTAAATATTTAAATTCCATTATTTTTGAAATTTATGATGCATAAATATCTTTTTCTAATAAAAAAAAAACATATGTACATTAGGGTGGCCCCGTTTGTATGAAGAAAAAATAAGGTATCGATGTTCCCGACTAATATGAAAATTTGATTCATTTTAAACCTACGTTTCTCAATTTTTTTGTCCTGGGGTCAATATTTGGTGAGCTGGATCAAAGGATAAAATTGTCCTTTTTAGAGGCTTTTTGATTTTTTCACATTTCTTCCAAAGGAACTATATGTAAATTTGGCATCATATGAAAGGTCTTTGAGAGGCACATTCAATGGGTTATCAAAAATTGAAAAACATTTTTTTTTAATTCAAAAATTTTGAAAATTTCAGACAAAATTTTAGTGTTTTTTTATTTTTTCATAGAATTTACTTAAATAAATTGTTGAAATTTCTTGATTATAAACATCATGCAATTTAACCCAAATAGGTTTTCCCGTTTTTTAAAATTCAACCTATTTCAATTTTTATTAATTTTTTTTTTTAAACCTTAATTCTTCCCTATCTGACAATCTCTGTTAACTCAATTCGTTAATGTAATGGGTATTAAAATAACGTCAATTTTATAAGCTATAAAACGGGAAAAACCTTTTGGGTTAAATTGCATGATGTTTATAATCACGAAATTTCAACTATTTATTTAATTAAATTCTATAAAAAAATTAAAAAACACTAAAACTTTGTCTGAAATTTTAAAAATTTTTGAATTAAAAAAAATTGTTCTTTAATTTTTGATAACCCATTGAATGCGCCTCTCAAAGACCTTTCATATGATACTACAATTACATATAGTTCCCTTGGGGGAAATGTGAAAAAAATCAAAAACCCTCTAAAAAGGACATTTTTATCCTTTGATCCAGCTCACCAAATATTGACCCCAGGAAAAAAAAATTGAGAAACGTAGTTTTAAAATTAATCAAATTTTCATATTAGTCGGGAACATCCGCAAACTTTATTTTGGGGCCACCCTAATGTACATATAAACAATATAAAAATAAAATAAAAGTGAAAAACCATCTATAGATAACATAGAATCTAGATTAATTTTACGCATTATTTTTTAGACAAAATATTTATAAATGTCAATTTTCTACTAGAATTTATAAATTATAAATTGTTAAAGAAATAAATATAAATCTGCTATTGCTTCTAACAAAACAATTTATATTCATAGATACAAACAAAAAGATATTTCTACTTGAATACATACAAAGTAAATTAATTCTTAAAGCCTCTTCCAATTACATTAATGAAATCATATCGAAATGACTGTTTAATGTTGTCTGTATTTTACAAAATAACAAAAATATTTTTCTTTCAAAAGTAAATTAAAACAAAAATCGGATTTAATTTAATTTAATAATATTAGTAGAATAAGTACTCGTATAGTTATATGTAACAAATAAGTTTTTAATAACGTTAATGTGTATATTGATATCAACGTAATATCCACAAAAGGAAGTTAATACCATGAACTTTCCTCATTTGCATAATACAAGTCTAACTTATGACTGTAAGATTTAAATACAATATTTTTGAACAGCATACTAAAAGAATGTATTCAATGATGTTTTAAGTACTTTCGTTAAAAATAACTAAATTAATTTAAAATCTATTGCTTTACATATAATTAGCCAATTCACAATGTGCGCTATTCTGTCCTATTTGTCCTATTGTCTAAAAATGTATGACTGTCATAAAAATGTTGTTGGTATTTCATATTTAAAAATATAATATGACAATACAACATTGAAACTCATGTTTTTTTGCTATGCTATTTAATTCAGTCATGACAGACTCACATTTGAACTTTGTTTGTTGATTCTGTCATAATTGTATCCATTGCATATTTTTCACACAATTCCTCCATAATTTTTTCTTTTTCTGTTTTGTTGGCCATTTTTTATTTTAATAATTGCGACCTTAAAATATTTTTATTTATATTTGACGTTTGATGTTTATTGAATGTGTGTATTCAGTAATGACATTTATGAAAATAAATAATATACCAGAGGCCGTTCACAACAGTGCTATTTGGCCTTAAATAGTATTTTATAACTTAGGACTTTAGAACACATTGTGAATTCGCTAAATGTATGTATTTGAACATTACACATTTTTCACTATTCAATATACTTTTCGTTGATCTTTGTAATGGGGCAGAATCAAACAGGATTAAGTAAATATCAAATTATTATTAAATCTATTTTATTATACAAAATGAAAGTACATATGTTAATGATAAATTATTTTAAAGTCTGATTAACCAACCATCTTTTAAATGAATTGAACTCTGATCTATGCACATAAACACAATACTGGCGTCAGGCGTTATCATTGCAATATACACAAACTAACCAGGACTGTGATTAACCAAATTCTCCAAAACACACACACTTGGTTATAATATCGTAATATATCTTCATAGATCGAAATACATATACATACATACATAATTAATTTATGAGCCTAACGCTAGCATTGAGTTTTTGAACAATTGCAAACAATAAGAAATAAATGAATACGCTTATATTATAATTAATATAAATTATTTAAATATAAATATAAATTATTTAATTATATGTTTGTATATATGTGTGTTAAAACTATAGAAATTTATATTAAAATGTATTTTTATTTACTTTGTATAACTAAGTTTATAATTAAAATAATTAAACAAAATTTAATTAAATATAGGTACATATGCATGTAGGTACTTAATACTACTAGTTAACTATTTTCATACTAGAAATTTTAATTATTGTCAATACAAAACTCAACAAATAAAATTTTTGAAAGTTTATATTAAAACTCTTAAAACATAATATAAGTAGAGAAAATTTAAATGACAACTTTTTACTCGTATTTCCTTCCTCTTCCAATGCCAAACTCTTCAATTTATACAAAATTAAATTTTAAATAAAATATTTAGAATTTTACAGTAGTCAAATAAATAACAGAAACATTTTTCTAAATTAAGTAGAAAAAAATCAATATATATACAATAAAAATATTTTAATTTGAAAACAAAGAAATAAACAAAAAAGTTTTTAAGTGTTGATACTCATTCACACATACACATTCATATTTTTATACACCTAAACACATACACACTTTACACATTTACTTTATACATACATACATACATTATTTGTATGTACCCAGCAAAAAGTTGGTAACGACTGACAATTACTAAACAACAATGACTACTAATTACAGTCTGCATTACTTAGAGGTAGTCGAATAACGTCTTATTTATTATTTGATATACAACTTTTTTAACTTTGTTTAATAGTCCAAAACCAGACGACATCTGATCCGGCATTGAACTGTACGAGTAGTAAACAATCCGATATTCCTTTTAATGATATCTGGTACTAGCTTTAGTGACTTATTTATAAGCTGAGCTAGTGCGGTGTTGTATAAATAATCAAGAATACTCGTACATATTTGCACATTAACTCATTATAGATTTTTGATGGATTTTATTGTAAACTTTATACACTTATTTCTAAATTAGTCATAAAGGATTGTTTTTTTATGTACTCTGTATACCTTTTTTAGTCAATCTTTGTATTTTCTTAATTCAGCTTGAGGTCTGTTTTATCAAAAGTAGGCAGTGAAAGAAACTTAAGACATCAACAACGGACTACACTGCATTAAATTAAAACAAGTAAGAAAGTATAGTCGGTCAAGCCCGACCATATAATACCCTACACCCAGTATATGTATAAAACAGTTTTTCAGAAATGGGATGAACCTATTGTGGACCGGTTATCCAAAAATTTAGTGTCATGATGTCTGTGAATATAAATATTATATGTGCCAAACTTTATCTCGATATAAACACTTTTAAAAGATTTATGGAGCTTAAAGTGAAGTGGGTCTTATATGGGAGTTTCGCCTAATTATGGACCGACCATTATAAAATTGTACCGTAATATTTGCATACATATGAAATTAATTTGCGTTCAATATTAATTGGATACCAACATTTTTGAGAGAGTTATGGTCTTTAAAGTGATTTTCGGGAGTGGGCTTTATATGGGAGCTACGAGTAATTATGGACCAATCTGCACAAAATTTGTAGATGTGATTTGGCTTCATTTACCACAAATTTTTAATGAAGTTTGTGTGGATACTTACATAATTCAAACATTTATGATCGGTAAACCCCAATAACGGGAGGACATTTGTATGGGGGCAAGGTGAAATAATGGACCGATTTCCATCAGTTTCAATCCCATCCATCCTTAAGTCGAAAAAATATTATGTACCAAATTTTATCGAAATATCTTCAAAATTGCGACCTGTACTCTGCGCACAAGCTTTACTTGGACAGCCAGCCAGCCAGACGGACGGACGGACAGACGGACATCGTTAAATCGACTCAGAAAACGATTCTGGTAAAATTTAGTAAGAGGCTACGATACAAAAATATGAGGCCATCAATGAAATAGATTCAGTACGTAAAATTGTTTGGTAAGAGTTTTCCACATATACAGCGGTACTTATTTTTAACCGATAATGTTTAAACGCATGGACTTAGTAATGTTAATATTACTCATGAACACACAAACAAAGGGAAATACAATTTTGGCATTTAAGTTGTTGTTGTTGCAATGACGAAGTTTACTAAAAAGGATGGGTCCATATTAGCGCCCATACAAATTAATTATTTCTAAATTAATATAAAATTATGCTGAAATCATTTCCATATACATATGTATGTATATGTAGTACCTATACAGAAACCTTAATTCACTATAGCTCTCATGTAAGGCCCTTTTCTGAATATCACTTTAACTGACATAAATAATGACAAATATTGGTATATGTATAATACAAAGCTTTATTCACATATATATTCCGGTGGCATAGTATTTAAATGTTCATGTAATAAAAACTTGATACGCATTTATTTTAGATGAAACTACGAGTAAAATTAATTTTTCCTTATAAAATTCCGTATTTTTGTTTTAAATAATCGCATTAAATGTCTTATTAAAATAGTCAACATTTTTACTGTCAGTAAACTACAGTACTACACTCAGCTTAAACTTTCTTTTACAAATAGCCCATAGACATAGATATATTTTTCTATTACGACGACCCGATTTCTTCGATACCAAGCAGCTTTTGAATAATGACAGGGAGATAACTTTAACTAATTTTGATTCGGTTAGCTTTTTGAGGTCCATTTTTACATATGTTTTATTTATAACAAGACAGTTGTTGAATTTTGTTAAAAATTTGTCCTGGAACCATTTTTCGTTTTGTACCATCACCATTTTGTGCTGTTGCAAAACGCAACATTATTGAAAGTAATACAGTAAAGTACGGATAAATGCACATCGGTTTTCGCCCGACTTTTTGTGCACTTATCCATTCTTTGCATTTATGCTAACCTCGGATAAGTGCACAAATATTGCAATTATGCACATATTACATAAGTGCACAAATATTGCAATTACACAATTATTGCGTAAATGTAAACTTTTTGCATTTACATATAGTTACAGAGAAAGAAATCAAACTATGTACATATGTTTCTTAAAATATAAGATAAAATAGACTGTTGATGATTTTTATAAACAAAGTTTAATTTTATTGGTAATTCATGTACATATGTATATATTTGTTTGCCTTATAGGGTTCAATAAAAAACTTAAAAACCTAAATCATAAAGTTTTAACGTACATACTACACATATGTATGTTTACCAACTTTCATGTATATTATGTAAAAAAATTTTTTTTACAAAACTTAAAAAATCAATTCTATTTTAGTATTGCATTTATACATACAAAGTTGTACTAAAAATGTCTCTTGAGGCTTAAAATTATTATGCACTTAGGCATTTTTTGCATTAATCCGTGTTGCACTTATCCGTGCATTTTTACATGATAAAGTATAAAAGAGGCGAATGGCTTCGAAACACGTTGCACTTAAGCGTTTTTTGCATTTATTCGTGTTGCACTTATCCGGTTTTTACTGTATTTAATTTTTGTTATTAAACTGTGCTTAAGGTTCGCTTGTATCGTTTTACAACATCACTTACTGTACTTTTGGGGACCTGTAGCTTTTCTGCAATCATTGAGCATGGCAATGTCGGTTATCGTTCCAATATATAACTACTCCACTATCAGCATACAATAATACTACAAAAAAAGCAGTAACTTAAGAAAAACATTTGCAATTTTTCATCGGAAATTTAAAAGTTATAAAAACTGTGGAACCGCATTTGTTACGTTTGATGCTTCCTTAAATTATGGCTTTCTGACTAAGATTATCTCAAAAAATGGAAGATTTGAGCTTGCCTCCATTAGAAAGTTGTCAACCAGAAAAAAACTGTTCGACAGCTAAAGCGTATTTTCACCTTCATGGCTTAGTTTATCTTTAATATTGCTGCACGTGTTTCTAATTGATTCGAAGGCATTTTGGGCTGTACGAATTATTGAGGCTGTTACTGGTGGTCGTTACATAACTGAGTTCTTTCTGTCTATATTGGATGATAGAAAGCTGTATAAAATATGTGCCCATTCGGTTAAATAAAATGATGTGCTGGAGTAACTAGTTGCCATTATCAAAATTCAAAAAGGAATGCTTCTATCGTTTTCATTACAATAAAAGAAAGAATAAAGTGTAACTGAACTAAAGCAATCTAATAAAAAATACCCTAAACATTTAACTCGAAATAGAATTGATTAATAATATTTTAGTCAGGCTATTAAACAAAATTAAAGTCATAATTCAACTTTTGACTTTTTTCCAAACTAAAATTCAATGCTTTTTTCAACTTTCTACTTTGTCATATTTGTGTAGGTAATTTACTCTTAACCATGGTGTAATAATACAAGGTGAGTGCAAATCGCCAACAAATACAACAAAATACAGAAACAACAGGCATTTTGGTTGTGTAAAATAGAGTACTACTGTCAAAAACACTTGAAAAAATATTAATTTTGACATAAGTAAATCGTAAACAACGTCAATCAGTTGTGATACTGCACTCTAGTGCTGGCAAAGTATTGAGTAATGGGTACCGAGTACCGAGTATTTGGCCTTTTTTTTTGGATACTCAATACTCAAAAGTAGTTACTCGATACTTTCTGAGTTGTATTTTTAAGCAAGTTGAGTGAGTAAAATAGTGTATAAAAAGACAGCAATTTTCCAAAGAATTTATTTTAATTATTTAATTAATTTAATTAAATTGTTGTTAACGTTGAATTACAATTTAGCTTTACATTTATTTTTGATTTAATAATAAAATACATACAAAACCAATAATAGTTGAAGATCTATTTTATTTTTTGAAGAAACTACTTCAATTTGCAGATAAAAACTATGCGTTACAATTTCAAAAAATCCATTAAAAGTATCGAGTAGTATTGAGTAATGGAAAGTAGTAGAATTTGCCAGCACTACTGCACTCACCTTGTATAGTTATACCATGCTCGTAACTTATATGTATGAAGTGTTGTCAAAAAATAAGATATTCATTTAGAAAATGTATATAATGTATTGACCTAAGGAAGTTTGTAATTAATTAATGTACGAGTACATTAGACTAGTTTTTTTTTTTTTTTGATAATCTAAATGCAAAAGTAAAATAAAGCTGTTTGTAAGTTTTATTTAGTTTGGCATAAATATGTATATATAAATATTAATGGTTAGATTAATATGTGGGGACTCTATTTATTTTCTTTAAAAAGCTTTTATATCTTAAAATACTTTTTTTTAAATACAAATTAATTAAGTTTCAAAACATTTTATTTTGCAAAATGGCATCACTATTTAAATATATTTTCTTAAATATTAACTTTTTCGTTCTTTAGTTAATTAGCAGATAAGATAAAATGATTTGCAAACAATTCCCTGCCACCCAAGTTCCAGATGTCCTGTTTCTGTGTACTCCTATCTAAGTACATTAATTTTATAGAATGTTTGCATATTAAGTTTTATTTTTTTAGTTTTATCTTTCTGTTTTAGTTCTTTTCCATTTTGTAATTACACTATGGAACAAATCATTAGTTTAGCAAAAGTTTGGTCTATTCTAAGAGTGAGGCGTGAAATAGAGGCTAAATTAGAAGACTCGTAGCGCGGCGTTTGTTTATGTTAGTTCGAATTTTTTTTTTTTAATCGACCTTCTAACTTTGCAGTCAAATGCCGATTTTCAGCATATTGTTTATATGGTTTTTTTGGCTATAACTCGTCGACTAATTAATATCTTTTTCTAAATCAATTTTTTAAAATATTTTAATTGTTGCACACCCCTCACTCTCAGAATCGACCTAATTTTTGCTAACCTGAATTTGTTCCCCAGTGTTATCTTGGCTTTTGCAAATAAACAAATATTTAGGCGGATTCAGCGTTCAGTGATTGCAAAGTTTTTAATTCTTTTATAATTAAAAAATACCTCCTTTGATTGCATCTGCTCGTACAAGAGAGATGTTTAAAGAATGTATTTGCCTTTTCCTTTCAAGGATATATTGTCATTTCATGTTTCAGTAACTACGAGACATAAATAAAGAAGCTTATAAAGCTGGTTATAGTCAATAATATTTGAAACTAATAGATAATGGTGTTTTGTAAAGTAACCTTGTCACCTTCATTCTTAAAATTTTAGTAAAAATCTAATATTTCAAGTAGGAGATAAAATGTATTTTCAAAGTATGAAAAAATATATTTAATAAAAATAACTATTTTGAACTTGCTAATATATAGTAGGTATAAATTCAACTTCGATAATTTAATATAACTGAAGATTACATTAACAAATTTTTATCGGAAATCAGTCCATAAAATATTGTGCCATAAAATAATGAATTTGAGGCTTAGTTAATTTAGTTTAGTTTAGTAGGCCACCGTTCAGAAATATAGCTCACTTGGGTCCAGTGCTGATATTCAGCCGATTCGGACCGGTTCCCTCGAACCGGTTGTTAAAATTTTAAAAATTTTCCGTACCGGTTGTTGCATATTCACCCTTATCGTGAAAAAAATTCCACATGAAAAGGGAACAAATTTCATGTGAAATTTTTATTCACGATAGGGGTGATTATGTTTTTTGCTTTAACGGTTTTATATAATGTGTATTTATTAAAGTGATATAGTCTCGGCAACAAACACAATATTGTTCAGTTGTTCATTGTCCAAACGTACAAACAAATGATTTTATTTTGGTCATACATTGGATTCTTGGATGATGATGTTTTCGATAGCGTTTTCTTCAATCTTTTGAGAAAAAAATAAAACAATTTTTTTTTACTTTTATTTTGCAAATCAAAACTATTTTTTGTTAAAAACGTAACTTTTTTTGATTAAACGAAAGTTTATATCATTTCCTTCAAGAGACTTGTGGTCTGTTACTGGGATGCGACTTTAAAATTTTCGCTATTTTTATAAAAATTTTACAAAAATATAATTTTTTTAAGCGAACCGGTTGTTAATTGTTTCGAATATCACCACTGCTTGGGTCCATGTGTTTGGTCACTTTTTGTTGCCTGAAAATATAATTAAGAAGTGGTAGATATATAGAGGGATGCGATGGATAAAAAGATAGGAAGATTTCGAGAACTAAGAGGTAGATCAAGAGATAGAGATAGTCCAATAGTTATAGATGGAGAAGGAATATTCTAAGTAAATTGACTGACTGATTTAAAGGCACTGCTTTGGTGTTCGAATTTAACCAGTTACTGTTCCTTTTAAGGACGATAAGCTGAAAGTCCACAACAAGTGTTTACGCGTTTCTCACGTTCTAAAAAAAAAGTAGAATCAATGTAGTCGTATATTTTAAGTTACACACTTAAAAGCGTAGAAAGCGAAAAGTTCGTTTACTTTCTACTTTTGAAAGCATTGCAGACGTCGAACAGCTGATCAAAACAAATGAAAAGCAAATTTATTTTAAAGGTGATGTCACTAAAAAAAATTACAGTTGAAAAAACATTTTTTATACAAAAAACTTCATATAAAATAATCCGCTGAGCTTACGACATCACCTCCGAAAGTACGTAAATACAAAAAATGATTGAATATTCGTCATCACACAATAATGGCGTCGGTTGAATTCGTCATATACGGCGAACTCTGAAATACATTCATTTCTTACGCCGCATAGTGGCTCAGAATCGTTTTTCATCGGACAAAAATCTGTAACTTTTAAACCGATGGAGATATTTTTGTATTTTTTTCAGGATATCAAAGAAAATATCTTAAATTTTGTTTTATCTAGTTTTAAAAACATTTTTTTTTTTGCAAAATCACAAAAATACACAGAAGCAACAAACATTTACTCTTTTAAGTACGTTTTCTATTTTAGATCTCATTCATTTTATGAACTTTAAGGATAATGTAAATAAATTGTGGACTAAATAAATCTTCATTCATTAAATTTCATGATGTTTTTCTGGTATTGTGCTCTCTACTAAATCTGTAATCTTTATTTCTTTCTTCCTGAGCCTCCTCTGATAGATATCTAAGTAGTACTAAATAATGCTTAATTACATCCTCTCCATGCTAAGAATTTTGTGAATTGTTGCAGACATTTTTCGCCAATGATATTTGGTATTATATATTCGTACAGTTTCCGTGGCATAATAATTTTCTAGCACCAATTTGTTTATTGCACGCAAGTTCTTCGATAATTGCTTTAAACCATGAAATAAACTTTATAGCAACACTTTTTATTTCGTACGATTTTTCGGGATCAAAAAAGAACCTTCTTGCTGTATTGCCATCGTTCGTATTGCTTGATATGTTCATGTTTTGGTTGATCTATAATTAACCCACATTTGTGAAATTCATCCTGAACATGTTTCTCTTTTTACATCGTTACTTCATGTTGGTGTCATTGTTTTTTTTTTTTTGATTCTGTAAGGCTAAAATCCAAATCATAATCTAAATTCATATGTATCAGTATTATCTAATGCTTTTTCCGGTTTACCCTCTAACCAGTTGCAAAGCTGCTACAAAATTTAGTAGTCTTAAAGACCACTATCAAACCAATATTATACGAGAAATGATAATTTCCTTATGATCAAATTTACGAAAATTGCATATTTTCGAAAATAACGTAAAATATTTGTTTTTAACAGCATACCACGCCCAAAATTGCCATAATTTTGAACTAATTTTTCGGCTACCTTAGTTTTAATATGTTTGCTATTGAATGCCATTACAATTTTGAAATTAATCAGTGACAACAAAAATTAAACTTTTGGCCGATGAAATTAAATTCTGAGCCACCATGCGTCATTTTAGTTCTAAATGTTTTAGTAAATAATGTAAATAAAATAAAAAAAAATTAGTTTAATTACTGCTTTATTTTTTACTTTATATAATTTTAAAGAAATTATTTTCAATACCAAATACTTCTGATCAATATGTATCATATTATCCGCATGAGTCCTTCCCTCTAGATTCTATGGGGTATACAAAGATGGACGATAATTATCTCGATGTGTTGCAAAAGTAATTACAAACTTAATATTCTTCTCCATATTATTGGGGATGGGTATAGAAATAGCAAATGGCGTCCAGTCTCCTTTTCCAGTCTCCTTTTCCAGTCTCTCTCTCTCTTATCTCGTACTTATTATATTGTCGACTAAACACTTATTTAACCCTTAAATGTACTGGTCGATCTTCTTATTAGTTTAGGGTCAGCTCACATCAGTATAAAATTTAGTATGTTTAATACCTATAGGTATGCAAGTGCATATACTCGTATATATTTTGTTTATCGTGATAAAAATTAAAAAATGTCCATTCCCGAGAATTTATAATTACTAAATCAAGCCAAAAACCAGTAATATATTTTAAATAATCGGTCAAAAATCTATAATGTTTATACTATTATTAAAAAATTTAAAATTTAATACTTCATTTTTAAATCAGAATGCATATAAACAAATCGAAACCAGTGTTATTGCCATAATTTTGTTTGATACTAATCAATTGTTCTATTTTGTATGAGAAGTTGGAGCGAGATGGTTATAAATTGTAATTCTTCGATTACAATTGATTTTCAATTGTTATTAACAAAAAAATGAATAATAGAATCTGTTTCAAATATGCAGTTACTAAAAAAAAACTTATGAAGAACAAGAAAAACTTCCAGGGATAGTTTTACCGGTAAGGAAACCTACTAATAACTAACAAAAATTCATTAACAAAAAAATGAATAATAGAATCTGTTTCAAATATGCAGTTACTAAAAAAAAAACTTATGAAGAACAAGAAAAACTTCCAGGGATAGTTTTACCGGTAAGGAAACCTACTAATAACTAACAAAAATTCATTAAGATTCACACACAAAAACTTAAATATATTTGGTAATAGTAATTCGATTGCTAAGAAATTTATATTATTTCAACTAAACGGAAATTTTATTAAAATAAGTTGGTTTCATAATATTGTTAAACTATTGAACTTAGACAGGCTTTTAATTTTACATAATATCGTACCTGCATCGAAATGGTAGCGCATGACACTGTTTTTACACCTAAAAATTTATGTACTGCGTACCACTTGAAAAAAGCAAGAAAATACAAACAAGATTTATTTTACATTTATGATCATGAACATACATATACATACATACATATAAATAATATTTAAATTCAAAACTGATCAAAGTTTTAAAGATATTTAGACACTGATTCAATAAAACTTACTGAAAAATTGTTTTAAATATTTGTAAGAAAATCAGTCAGTTTTTAATACGAAATTAAAAAAAAATATTCGTCTCTGTATCTGAATTAGATAGTAAAAGTAGTTAACACTTTTAATAACTTTTAAGTAATACATAGGTACATATACTATATAATGTAATTAATTTAACAATATAAAAATATATATATGTAATTAAGTTAAGTAAACATAAATAACTTGATATTAATATACATACATAATTATTTTCCAATATATCTACAACATTTCAAAATGAAATACATATATACATATATCTTGTAAATCAAAAGAAGAATATACTAAATAATATTAATATACATATTAAGTATACAAACTGTATGTTTGAAAAATCTTTAAAGAAAACATCTCATTACGCTTATTTACTATTTAAAATACAAATAAAATAATAATTTATAAACAATTAAACAAAGTACCCACCGAATTTAAAAAATAATAAATTAAAATTTTAACTAATATTTACATATACATATGTATTCATAAACCAAAAACAAAATTTCATATAAATTCAAACTGTTAAAATGTCTTATTAATTTTTTTGAAATCTAAAATTTAAATGTAAAAACTATAAACCTTAAATGTATTTTTTAATAAAAAACACTTGTTTTAATTGAATTTACAATATAAATAAGAAAGAAAAAAATGTGTAAAATTCACATGAATACTCTCATATACATACATTCATCTCATTCATATTACATACGATATATGCATAGTGTACCCTGCAGGTTTAAAAGTAGCAATTGCCAACTTTGTATTAGTCATCACTCTACTTATATATATTTATATATATATATTGATTCCTATGGTTCCAAGTTGGAACAAAGGGCCGTAACAAAATTCTTCCATTGGGATCTGTCCTGTGCGATTAGTCTGATCTCAGACAATGTTCTTCTTGTTTCGCTAATCTCGGATTCTAGTTCCTTCTCCAGGTGTTAGCTGGTCTACCTCTTCTTCTGCAGCCATGAGGGTTCCAATCAATTGCCATCTTTGGTATATCATCATGGGGTCTTCTCAGAATATGGACAACCCAGCTCCATTTCCTCTTTGCAATTTCTATGCGAATCGGTATTTCACCTGTTCTTTGCCAGAGATCTCTGTTGGAAACTAAGTTCGGCCAAAATATTCGCAAAATTTTTCGCAAGCAACGATTAACAAATACTTGCAGGGATTGGATATCGCTTGCAGTAGAGTTCCAGGACTCGTATCTATATAGCAGGATAGAGCGAAAATTAGAAAAGGCGAAACTTGGTTTTATATGTATTTGTGGTGACTTTCATACTTTTTGTAATGCACCAAAACACTGTTTTGCTTTCCTTATGCGAGATGCAATATCATCACGTGAGCCGCCTGTTGTTGATATGATACTTCCTAGGTAGCAAAACGATTGGACATCTTTGAGTTCTATGTTGTTTACTCGAAACTTGGAGAGATTAGTCGAATTGATACGTAGAGCCCTAATTTTTTCAAAATTAATTTCATGCAGTACTCGACATGTTGAGTTGCCATACAGAGCTTTGATTAAGTCGATTAGCACAGGTGGAACTCCCTTGCATCGAAGTGCGTGCCAAATTGCCTGATGGTGGAGCTTATCGAATGCTTTGGAGAAATCGATAAATATCAGGTATAGTGGAGATCTCCATTCCACCGACTGTTCCACTATGATCCGTAGACTATTTATATGGTCGGTGCAAGATCAGTGTGGTCTGAAACCAGCTTGCTCATTTCGAAGATCTGCTGAAATTGATGACGCCAGTCTAGCATGGAGTATATTCGCTAACACCTTATAAATCATGGTTAAAAGAGTTATACCCCGCCAATTTTTACATTCTGTTAAATCTCCTTTCTTGGGTAATTTTATTATCACTCCTTCACTTAGTTCAGCAGGAAGAGAGTGTGATGTCCAGAAGTCCCTGATAATAGGGTAGATTATTTTAGCGCTAAGAGTCGGATCAGCCTTAAGCAGTTCGGGGTTAATGTGGTCTACGCCTGGGGCCTTGCTACTTATAGGCCACTGAAATTAGTCACACTAATTACTAAATGTTAAATGTAAAACCTCTGACTATACCCAGTAAAAAATGTGCTCGAAAAGGAGCAGGTTTTATGTATGAATTCATACCTCAAATCGCTTCAAACCTGCTGATGGGATGCATGATTTTTGTATGAGGTGTTCCCGGTTTGGAGGACTTCTTTTTGCTGGCAATAAGCGCTTCTTTTAATCTAATCAAACATTCAAATAAAGCACTTTCCTAAAGTGTTTTTTAATTCTATCTGAATGTTTTTGCTTAAGAAAAATTTATAGTAACTGAGAAGCGCGATATTCGTTTTGTAATTGACTTTCGTTGTCATACGTAAATCTGTAGGCTATAATTTCATTTTTGTTTTTTCGCTTTAAAACCTTCTTCGTTGTCAGCACTAAACAAAGCATCTTTCTGTATATTTTATTCGTAAGCATTTACTGCTTCAAAAGAGCGCTTTTATTGAAGCGCTCGATTATGCGCTTTTTCTCTTAAGTGCTTAAAAAAACACGAATTTTTTTATTGGGTATAATCTAAATAAGATGCTAAATATTGTCATACATCACGTTTCCGCTACTCTAGATACATAAGGTCAAAGTTCATTACAACATTTTCTGAATACATACGTCCTATACAAGTATGTTCATAAGTTGTATATTTTTTTATTTACAGTAAGAATTATAATCTGCAATCAGATTACAAATTTTGACCTTATTGCCAAAGAAATTTCTTCAGTAACCTTTTAAATTTCTATATACTATATGTAGGTATTTAAGCAGTGGACTTTTAAATGTTCATTTACAAATGTTAGGTCAAAATCAGTGACCTTCATATACTTTACATAGTTTAGGTTTAGTAAAATTAAAAATCCTATGGTCATTTCATTCAGTGGCAACCATAACAAAAAACCTAACTTCTCATACAGATATTCATTCAGATAAAAATAAATTCATTCACGCCCATCCACTCTAAAGAATTAAGAGTTAAACAAGTAATAAGTGTTAGAAAAAAATAGAATAGAGTAAAATAAAATATCTACTATATCTACTATAAAAATAATAATAAAAATGTTTATGTCTGCTGTTAATAAAAACAGAAAAAATGCATTTTCATTTATTCTAGTTCTATTAAAATATTTACTGTAAGTCACACAATTACTCAGACTGACAAATGTTCATTAAAGTTAATATAGAAATTGTTAACGAACTTTTTTATTGGTAAGTAAAATTTCATTTTTAAGATATGTTATTTGCGGGGAATTCACAGATTTAATAAATAATTAATAAATTAATAATTGAAACTTATACACATTTAATTTTATCCAATAAATAATTACTATACAAATTGCTCCAAATTGTTGCTAATACGAAACATTAATCTTATATTTACAACCTTTACCATGGGTGGTAAAGATACATATGGTAAAGACACCTATTGTATCTTTACAGCACTCCATATTTAAATTCTACAATTTTAGTTTTCATTCACTTCAGTATATATTTTTGATCATTATTTATATAGAATTCCTACCAATTATAATTTGCGTGATTACCGGCTTGAAGTTGTTCAAAATTTTCTTCATCTGGGAATTTTACTAGACACCAAATTAAACTTTGTTTAGCACATTATCATGACGACAAATAAAGCTAGCTAGAGGTGAGCTAAGGAATGATGATCCCTATGTCACAAAACAATTTTACATTTTCTTAGTAAGACCTATATTGGAATATGGCTCTATTATCTG
Source organism: Bellardia pandia (assembly GCA_916048285.2). Lineage (NCBI taxonomy): Eukaryota > Metazoa > Arthropoda > Insecta > Diptera > Calliphoridae > Bellardia > Bellardia pandia. Next base: position 72,142,310 of record OU696533.1, read on the forward strand.
GGATTCTTAATATAATATTCCTATTCAGGGTATAGAGTCCGTACAAAAACAATTTTTACTCTTTTGTCTGCGTGGTTTATCTTGGCATCCTGATACTAACCTTCCATCATACATTTATAGACTTAAATTAATTTTAAAATTACCAACTTTACATAGTAGAAGAACTATGCTTAATGTAATATTTATGATCAATATAATTTATGGTGAAGTCTGCTCCGATTTCCTTGTATATAATGTTACTTTTAATGTTCCTCAACGATTTTCACGCCATTTTAAGCCACTGTATGTCAAACATGTTAGAACTAATTATGCCCAAGCTGACCCATTAAGAAGATTTTATCGTGAATTTAACAATCTATATGATATAATTGATTTTTCTCTTACAACAAATGCAATTAAGCATAAAATAATTACATTTTACCAATGACTATCTATCTATCTCTGAGTTGTTTAAAATATATTTTCACTTTTGATTTATACATATAAATACCTAATGCATCAGTAATCTACTAATATGATTATTAAAAGCAATCAACTTCCAAATATATATGGGTTCTCTCCATTAACATATGGCGTCAGATATTTATAGTTTCGGAGCAATTGGTTTCTCTGACCCACCTTATATAGGGTGTTTTTTTGAGAGGTATAGAACTTCGAATTGAAATAAGACACAAGAAAATCGTTTTAATGACCATCAATTTGGCTTTATTGGAAGGATAATGTTATGCCATTAATGCTTAAATATGACTTCAGGCATGTGGCCGCCGCGGCTGGCTCGAATAAAGCCAATTCTACAGGTCCAATTTTCAACCACTTTTTCGAGCATATGGGGCCGTATGTCGGCAATAACGCCACGAATGTTGGCTTCCAATTCCCCTAACGTTTCTGGTTTGTTGGCGTAGACGAGCGACTTCACATATCCCCAAAGAAAATAATCCAATGGTGTCAAATCACACGATCTTGGTGGCCAATTGACAGGTCCATTCCGCGAAATTATGCGCTCATCGAATGTTTCCTTCAATAAATCGATTGTGGCGTGCGCTGTGTGGCATGTAGCGCCGTCTTGTTGGAACCACAACTCATCCACATTCATGCCATCCAATTCGGGAACAAAATAGTCGGTTATCATGGCTCTATACCGACCGGTCTCCATTAATTCGGGTCCTCTTCAACACTTCGCTCTACAGCGGCAATTGTTTCTTCGGTGCGCACTGTTCGACGTCTCTGCGGATGCGTATTATCACATAGAGTAAACGTAGTGCGAAAACGATCCATGGTTAGCCGAATTAATTGCTCTGATGGACGATTATGTCGACCATAAAATGGACGGAGCTTGCGGTAAACTTCGCGAACTGAACCTTTATTTTCGAAATAAATTTGCACGATTTGCAAGCGTTGTTCTTTTGGCAACCTGTTCATAATGAAATGGCAAACCAAACTGAACATAAATGACATTAGAGTTGCCAGATTTGACCACAAAATGCCAGTTTTATCTCTTTTCGAAAAACAAACCTGTAAAAAAAACACCCGTTAGTAACTAATGAATTGTTTCACTTCCATATTGACTGGGTGTACACCTTATTAAAAGCAATCAGGTTCAAAAAGTGGCATCTTGACCAACTTCTATTACCTAGTGAATTGCATCTTTATTCATATGTTGATAATTAATAGACTGCTGATTTTACTTGCTTTGCACAAGTATAGTATTTGTCCATGTCTACGAGTACGAAATAAATTTCATTTGTTCATATCGTTTCAAAATTTCAAAACAATTGGGGGATTCACAAGGTGTCATAAAGTCATATGCCTTAAAATAATAACATGAAAAAATACGACTGCTGTGAACAACCCCTCATAATTCAGTGTGCTATTTTGAATTTGAATCAGCTGATTTAAAACAAATATAAAAATTAATATTGTTTTCCACAATGCCAAAAATAAGTGAAAAAACTAAAATAATAGCCAGTTTGTGCGACAAATACATTTTAGATGTTGTGATGGCAAACTCAAGTAAATAAACAAAAAATTTCTCTTCTGATTAATTACGACAGCACAATAAACATAGCAAGCAAAGTTCTATTAATTTAAGACACTTTTTGTTTACAAAGCAACAACAATATTTTTAAACCATTGTAAAATGTTAGAACATTATGACAATATAACATGATAGCACACCTTGTGAATACCCCAAATATGTAAAATAAGTAGTAATATTTAATATACTTGAAAACAGCGAATTTAAAAACTAATAACAACTGTGACCAAGAAAAAACGACAAATTTTCCGTGATATATGTATATTTTAATTTACATTCATTTTTTAAATAATTTAAGTTTTGTGTTGTGTTGTCCACATATACAAAAAATACTGTGTATAAATCATAAATTGATGTAAACTGACAAAAAAGATTATTATTTTAATAAAAAACTCAAATCCCTGAAGAAGTTGGAAAGAATACCAACGAAACGTCGGATTTAATAGAAAATGAAATAAATAATCATTTATTTACATTAAATTAATGACCTTGAAAGCCTGCATATAGGAAACTATATAAACTATTAATAGCAAACAAAAAAAAAGGTCGATCAACACTTATACATATAAAAACTTTGAATTGAAAATTAATTCTAAATTGCATAAAAACAGAAGCATTGAATTTAGCCAAATTTATTTTGATATACATATAATAGTAATAGCATACCACCCTGAACTGTGCGATGAGAAGCTTCTCAACATATAAAAATATAGTAGCTTTTATCCACCATTTCCCGTTTACCGTTAATGAAGACATCTTCTATGTCTTAGAACACAATTGAAGTTTATTATTTACAGTTCCAAGACCTTATTAAAACAAGTAAGAGTTTATATTTGAATCTAGTGCCGAATCTTATATACTCACCACCAAATCACCTATTATTAGGCGAACTTCATTAAATATTGTGCGGTTTATTTTAGTAGAATTGCATCTCAATGACGATGCATATTCCAGTTATAATCAAAAATGTACACTTTGTTTATATTTTTGCAGCGTGTAACATAAAGCGATTTACTTTAACACACAATAAATTAAGAAACAAAAAGCCCTAGAAAACAGATTTTGGCTTTCTGAAACGGCAAAATTGTCACCTCTGCATACTCTTTGGTTATTCTCGGAAGTGGTAGCTTTGGCCAATTATGGACCAACTTTCACAAAAGTCAATAGTATAATTTTTACATACTTATAACTGATCTTCGGTTCGATATGGATGTTTATGTAGGTTAATGAGTTTTCGGGAGTAGTCCTTATAAGGGAATTATAACCTAATACGGACCAATCATCAGGAAATTCTGTACAATGAGTTATATGTATCCGAATTCGAGTATGCGAATTATTTGTGTTGAATATCAAGATAATAATGATTTTTATAAGAGATTTATGCGAATTTAAGAGATTTCCGGAAGTGGACTTGATATGGGGCTATGTCAAAATATGGACCGATGCAAAAAAACATCGTTTTGAGATTTCACTTTGCATTTAACTTATTATTGCAGAATTTTGTATCGATACGGCTTTTCTAAAGACATTTTTGTACCATAAATCCATATTTCGGGAAGACATTTGTATGGGGCTATGAGAAACGTATAATAAAAATAAAGTGTGCAAAATTGCATGATATTATCTCCATTATATTTGAAGAAAATAGCAAAAAAAAATGCCTGAAAAATATCGAGGTAGTCTGAAACTTTGATCTACAACTCTGTTACTACTGGAACGATTTTGCTATTCTCGACAGACGGACGAACGTGGATATATCGTCTTAGAATCTAATAAGAATCCAGAATATATAAACTTTTTGGCTCTATGACCATGTTACAAACGGAATGACAAACGTAAAATACCCCCATCTTTTTGGTGGTGGGTACATTGATGAGATGTGATGTAGACTTTAATAATCTTTTTTAGAGTCTTCAAAAGAAAAAGTATAAAAACTACCATGTATTACAATATAATATCTGATTAAAACAAAAGCTATTTCATTAAATTCTTGATATACTTTTAAAGGTTTTTCCGAGATACCGTTTGTATTTTAACAATCTCTAAACTTTTAGTAATAAGTCCGAATGGTAAACTACTGTTAAGTCTCAGTTAGCCGACTGTAACGGAATGTAGTGTAATGACGTAAAAATGTAAGGAAATTCTATTTCTTACAGATTCATACATTTCGGTGTTGCGTTACCTTACAACTCCATAACCATTTGCATTACTTTAAAGATAACAATATCCATCAGCTCTTTCTTACTATTGCACTTGCATTGCATTACAGTCGGCTAACTGAGGCTTTAGTCTGCTTCATACGATCTAACTGACAAGTGGCTCACATTGTAGATTGATGTCTGACACACACATTATTAAAGGGATATTTCTTTTATTGCTTAAGCCATAGTGCAGGTACTTCGAGAATACTGTAGGAATAGCCGTCCAAGCAAGGTTTTCGCTTACTTTGTGTTTGAAATAACAGGCTGTCCATGTAAGCCTTTTGCGCAATGTACAGGTCGCAATTTTGAAGATATTTCACCTAGCCCCCATACAAATGTTCTCCCGAAATATGACGTTATCCTCAGAAATATCAGATTTTTATAGGTCTCAACTCAACTCAAATTTTTATTCTTATTTTATTTTTACTTATTTTAATTATTTTGGTTGTTTTAACAAAAAAAGTCTTTCGTGTTATGTAGGTTTTTATTTATTTATATCTTGTTGTTTTTTTATGATTATATTTAGCAGTCACAGAGCTATGTTAAACACGTCCGTTCGCAACGAAAGTTCAGTTCTTTGTTTTCCAAATAAGTCTTATATAAAAAAAAATTATTTTTGAAAATTTTTTGATGATCGGTCCATAATTATTGATAGCTACATATAAGCCCAAAAAAATTCAATGCAAATAAATTTCATATGTACAACGACTCATTTTATAACGACTGGTATATAATTAGTTATAGCTTCCATTTTTATTCCTTCCATCCAACCTCCATGTCTTCTTTATACTCAAATTCTTACGTACCAAAGTCGATGTCACGCCGCTTGAATTCGTCTATCAGCCTTTTTTGTAATTCTGCTTTATTAACTTTCACTCCTCAAACTTCATAACTTTTATTTTTTATACCTACCACCAAAAAGAGGGAAGTATATTACATTTGTTAATCCGTTTGTAACACATCGAAATAATAGTCGTAGATCCAAAAAGTCTAAATATTCCGATCCACCGAAATTTTTAGTTTTGAAAATGGGCAAAAACGGTTTAGTAGGGTCCGAGTTGTAGATCAAAGTTTCTGACTACCTCGATATTTTTAACATAGTTTTACTCTTTTCTTCAAATATAATGAAGATAATACCATGAAATTTTGCACACTTTATTTTTGTTATAGAAGGACAAGTCCTGTTGAAATCAGTACACAATTTATCATAGTCCCCATACATTGGTATTTAGATTGTTTAGATAACATAGTTGGTTCAAGATGATATTTACTACTGAAATTTTCTAGTAGTATAAAATATAAAACTAACCAAATCGGGTAAACCAGATTTTCTACAAAAATTTATGGTGTGTATAAGGATTCGGCATCAGAAACCGAGATTTTAAAAAGCAGTTTTCGCTTATATCTTTTTTGAGTGATTCTTTAAACACATAGAGGGGTATAAAGTTTTTCCGACCGCGGATGGACAGGCATGCGTACTCGACACTCCACTCTCATGGTTCTAATTGGTCTGTTGGAAAACTTGTTCCACCATCAGCAAAGATCACGGTGAAGTCCTGCTCTTCATCCGATAGTAGTACTAGCTGTTACAGTTTCTAAGTGGCACTGGTCTTACCAATATGGTCGCCTGGCAACCCCAGAAGTTCATCCAACTCTGTCAGTTCCGTCCTTATAAATCCTTCCTGAGCCTTATTTCGTCAGGGATTCCCGTCACTTCTGTCTCAACTCAAGTCCGCCCAAATCTGTCTTATATGAATCGATCTCCCTTACAATCGCTTCAAGATTGTTACCCTTTACAAAAGTCTAAAATGTACTGATACACACAAACGTAGAATCTATCTATCTATCTAGAATCTATTTAGAATCTATCAACATTGTTTAACAAATTATTTTGTGTTTTTCTTTTAATCTTAATTTTAACAACATTAAAACATTTTCCAACAATTTATTAAAAGCCAACCTCAACGATGGCCATTTTAACATACTACTCGTATTAAATTTAATATAATAAAATATTTAATACATTTCCAGCTATTCCAACTATTAACTACAATTAGTTTATTTTTGTTACTTAGGTACTTTATATTTTACTTTTTAACTAGAATTTTATAAGCGTTTTATTATATTTGTTTAAACCTTAAAATTCTACCAAACTTGTGCAAACACTTTAAGCACTCAAATACCCAAGGGGTTTCCATCACAACAACAGTGTGGCTTTAAATGAGCTAAATCATTATTTTATTCAGTTAACAGAGTCATATGTATTCACGTTCAATTTCATTTCAGCCGAAACATATTTGTTGGCACATGTTTTTGTTAAGTGATTTTTCACTTTTAGATTGTAATCAATTGTTGCACACTGTATGTGAAATGTACCAGTATAAAATCCTGCAAAAAGATTAGAAATAGGGAAGAAATACACAAACTCTACTTACCACACTGTATAGTATGTATGTATGTACATTGTATATACATACTATGTATTGTACACACATCTGTACATTAAGCGTGTATACATATGTAATACAGTCTCTCAGTTGTTGAAATTTAAAATAACAAATGTTTCTAAAATGTCGAAAATAAATTCTTAATAACAATTTATGGCCTTTAAAGAAATTTTGTTCAAGAAAATTACAAAAAAAAAATAAAAAATCGGAAGGAAGGAAGGTTGCACAAGCATACTATAAATGTGTAAATGTACATGTCAATCATTTACACATACACACAATGATAGCATTACATACATACCTACAATTCGTGTTTGTGTTGTGTGTGCATGTGCGTAATGAATGTTTTCTTTATTGTAAATGTCTACCAAAATGCCTTGGCTGATTGCCTCCAAACTAATCAAGTAAAAAAATAACACAAAAACAACAGTGTAATTTTAACGTTTTACAACATAGTCTTTGCCATCATTATCGTCATCAACATCTCTTCATCATCTTTACGATGTTGCCAAAAATAAAAATTACAGTTAATTACTTATTTAGGCAGGCAAGCCTGGCAATATACTAGATACTCTATACACCTACTGTAGATAACCTAGGAACAACTTCCATCCATTATTTAGAAAAACAATAATCGGTTACATTGCTACTGCAATAAATATGTATGTATGTTGAGCAGTCTTTGAGAAGAATATTATCCAGAATATAGTTCTGAATTGAGATTTTAGTTTGACAATTAAAATTCTGTATTGAAAATTAACTTTTGAACTTCCTAATAAATCACTACTAATACTTTCTGAATTTTAAAGGACAATACACATTTAAATCACATCACTTCACAAGTTTATAATTGTGAGAAAAAAATTTAAAAAAAAATATTTATCGGCGATATTTACTTTTGAGAAAACGAGATTTTTTTAATTATACTTTTTTGAAAGTAAGTAAATAGACGGCTTGACCGAAACAGTTTTCTAAAATTTGAAACCTTATATGGGAGCTATTACTTATTGCATATAAACCGATCGATACAAAATTAGGATCCATGGTTTTTGTATATAAGAAACTTGCTTGTAAAAAAATAAAAATAATTAGAATTATGGGCAAATAATCATAAAATTCTGATTATGACCCATATACAAGATGAGGAATAAAATTAATGATTTTTTTTATTGTAGGCGAGCGAGGTTAAAAAGAAAGAGGGGTAGAAAAAACGACACAATTTCTGTTTTCAATGATTTAGTTTTATTTCGTTTTGCATTTACTTTCGTTTATTTTTTATGTTATATTAATTTTCTGTTTCAAAGTGACAAATGCTTTTAAAAAGTGAAAACATTAAAAAAAATTTCAGACATTGTACAATTATTTTAATTTTAAATTTTGTTTTATAAAAATTACAATTTCAAATACGAATGAACAAATAAATAAATCAAGCAAGAAATAAGAATATATGTACATTAATTATAAATCACCGTATACATGTGAGAAGTGTATAGAAGATGTTTTCAAATTAATGGCTTCTGATTTTAGGCTTATTTGTATTGAATTGAATTTAGAATCTAAACACACTTCAGACATTTATGCTCGTTAAATTGATGTTTGGAAGAAAGCCATTTATGAAAGCTATGGTCAATTGCTGACAGAGATCTTGAAACAATCTCGGAATGGGGTTGTGCGAATAGAGTCGATTTCAACGCACGTAAGACTCACTGTTGTTTATTAACGCACAACAGATCATGTTGCTTAATCTGTTTTTAAGGGCAGTGTAAATATTAAGGAATCAGACGCTCTTGACGTTCTAGGCATGAGAATCCAGTGTGATGTCCACTGGACCAAATACATTTTTCAAGTGTCGAAAAAAGCGCTCAAGGCATTATATGAATTTTTGTCACCAAAAGAATTATTATTAAAAAGATTCTACATACTCGTACATATAATTAAATCAAAAGATGAAAATTTGAATATTCGTTTAGAAATAACAGATTTATTTCAATACTTATTAATTATAAGCCACTGTGCGGATTCAAGATTTACACCAAAAAAGTATATGTATGTATTGTATTTGTTGGCGTACATAATGACAAATACAATATAACCTTCCATTTATTCAGTGCTGTGTACAAAACGAAAAAAAGAAAAACTTAGTTGTACTTGTTGAAATTATTCAACAGTCATTCATTCCGCCAGGAATTCATAACGAAAATTATATAAAAGTTAGTAAAAAAAAACAATATAAATATGTATCTGTATATTTTTTTAAAGCAACATAAACTTGTCTACAAACGGAAAGTCAATTCGTGGCAAAATTATCGCGAACAAGACAAGTTTATTTTTGTTTGTGTTGTTTTTGAAATGTAACAGAAGGCTGAAGGTCTTAAAACCGGAAGAGGATATAGGAAACGTAAAAATAAACTTAAAAAAGGAAAACACAAACAACAAATTGACACTAGTATATAATTTTGTATCTTTAACTTTATATTTTATTCATTTTTATGGTAAGAACTTCTATTCATTTTTGTATTTTTTATTTTATTTTTATGTCTTATTACAATAGCGCAATTCACAATCTTGTGCAAATGCAATGATGCAATGACATTTGCACAAGATTGTGAATTGCGCTAATATAAGCAGTTTGAGGAATAAAATTCATTAAATTTATGTTGAAGGAAAAATAAATTCATATCATATAAAAGTGTTCTTTTGAAACTTTAAGTTTCTCAGAAAGATTTTTTAATAAAGTGTCAAAATAAAGTTTTTATTTTCCTTTGTTTCTTCTCTCATTGAAAGCCATTTTACACAATTTTCAAGTTTTAAAATTTTAAAATTAAAGTTAAATACGTATGTACACAATTTTCTTATTGCTTTATGTTTATTATTGTAGTAAATTTGTATTTTCACTAAGATAATTAACTTGTATTGTACTGACTCGGTCGTTTTTAAATCACTGTATTTTTTTTGCTGAAATGTTCAGCAATAATTTGTAGCATATTCCAAGATGTGTCCAATTTATTGACTGGTGTTTTTGGAACATATATAGTTTTAAGAATGCAAATTAAAAATTCTCACATTTTTAAAAGGTTTTTTAAATAAGACTTTCGATAAAGACAGGGCATTAGCTGGAAAATACTGAAATCGAGCCTGACTATAATAACATGCACCGAGTATACGTATGTATGTGTAAGCAAAAGCAGTTCTTCAAAAGTTAGCATAACTTATTTGTATTATATTTCATCTCAGTATCAGTGACATTCCGTTTGTAACACATCGAAATATTGGTCGCAGATTTAAAAAGTATATGTATATATTATGGGTCCTTATAAGATTCCGTCTGTCCAGCTGTTAAAGGCACGATAGAACTTCGGGACAAAGACTTCGAATAATGAAATTTTTACCGAACATTCTTTGTTTCACCGAAATGTTTGGTATTTAAAATGGGCAAAATCAGTCCAGTAGAATTAGAGTTATAAATCAAAGTTTCAGACAACCCCGATTTTTTCAGATATTTTAATATAGAATTTTCCTGTGGAAAATGTTAAGAATCGGTCCACGATTTCTCATAGCCCCCATAAAAATGTCTTCCCGGAATTTGGCACTATGGTACATAAATTCCTAGAGAAAAGCGATATCCATACAAAATTCAGCAAAAATAAGTTGCATGCTAAGAAAAATTCCAAAACGATTTTTTGTATGCATTGGTCCATATTTGAACATAGCCCCTTATAAAGTTCACTTCTGAAAATTATTTAAATGTGCATAAATCTTCTGTAAACATAACTATCAAGTTGAAACTCTTTACAAATAACTCATATATATGTGAAATTGTACATAATTTCATGGTGATCGGTCCATATTTAACCATAGCCCCTATATAAAGTCCAATATATATCTCAAATATATCAAATACATATATGTAAGTCATCCTACCGAATTTCATGGCGTTCGGCCCATAATAGATCATATCTTAAATATGAGGACTACTTCCGAAAAACTCAATAACTGACGTAAATATGCATCTTATAAATATCGAATTGATTTAACTCAATTCAATTATAAATATACATATGTAGAAACGGGGCAGTACTCGTAGTCGACGTATGACAGGGGAAGGAAAAGAAACAGGATTGTATGTATATAGGGTTGTTCCAGGACGAACAAATACATGACGGACTTAAAGACAGCGGATAGAACGGTGTTGATAGCGCAGTGAAGTTCTATCACACTTGTATTTTAATGGATTGTGTTTTTAAGTTAAGTGTCTATAACGTTGATTGCTGTGTTATAGCCAAACTCTACAAATATGTATTTAAAAATTATACTATTGGATTTTATGAAGGTTAATCCATAATTAGTCATAGCTACCATATAAGATCTACTTCCGATAATATAAATATAAATAAATATCGTTGTTAAGATCAAATTCAACCAAAATAAGCCTCAAATACTTAAAATTTACGCTCAATACTTGGTGATAACACCCATATAAGGGATCCGAAAAATAAAATAACTCGTAAAAATATCATTATCGATACAAATTGTAACACATATGGGATAATCCGAAAATTTTTAAACCAAAGGCAGAAATTTAAAGTTGTCTAAAATCCAAATGTTTGCTCATGGAATATTAGGATACATATTCAAGCTTCAAAATATATAAGCAATAAGGTTTTACGGTGGTTTGTTTGTGCTTGGTAGAGGCTAACCTAAACGTACCTCTTGCTTTCATTTATTCTTGTAAAAAAAGGGTATTTCCATGGTCAAGTGGGCAAAACAGTCGTTTCAGTATTTAGCGTTTACCAAAATAAATAGGGCTTTTTAAATTTAACAGAATGAATTTTAATAATTTTGTTTTCCAAACTAGCTTTATAAACAGAGTTTTTTATGCACTTTAATCTGATGCAAAAAAGAAATACCTTTATTACACTTTCTTTTAAAAAATATAAATGACAAAGTGTGTAACGTCCGTAACGGCATGAAAATACCCAAAAATTTGATTTTAATATTATGAGGTTTATAATGGCTTTTCACCTGCTGAATATGAATCTGGGCTTAGAATTGCTCTAGGTTGCCGAGAGTCCGAAAAACTTCACCTCGAAGTAACAAAAAGTGTGTTTATATAACATGCGATCCCCCAATCTGCAACTTAAATTGAGATGAATTTCAAATTCTTCTGAAACCTAAAATAATTCCTGAAAATCTATAATTAGTAATTAATAACCATGTTGTAAATCGTAACCGCCCATGCATGCAATGTTTACGTACTGGATTTTCCGTTAGAAATCTTTAAGAACTCCTTGCTTTAATCTCAAAATTTTGCCAAACTTCATTGCATTTAAATTATAAACGCGTGTGGTGACAAATATATTTGTATTGATTAAAATGAGTTCAAATGCAGACAGAACAACAAATTTGTTAAGCGAAAAGTTTGGCAACTAGTAAAAGCCCAAAATCTCATCTTAAAAACCGCTCGAAATTTTTACAAATTAGCAAAAAATATATATAAATGGCATTTTCCTAATTTAGGTTGGTAAAAATTATGTCAAAACTACATCTGCCGAAATATTAAAAACATGGATAAATGTAAAAAATATTCCAGCTCTTAAATCATATCATTATTTTTCGGGCTTTTCCAATGACAATACTATAAAAGTAGCTCGAACAGCTGGGTCTATTAAGCATAAGATACAATATTAAACATTTAAAGAAATAAATTAATATAAGCTAATACAAGAGTAATGAAATATTCTATAATTTTTTTGTAACAAATAAATTAATAATTGCAAGGTTAAAAAGATTTTTAAATGCATAAATGTTTTTTATATACACAATTTGGTTTAATGGAAAAAGTGTAACGTCCGTAACGTAACGTCCGTAACAGACAAAAATTAAGATTTTTGTATAACGGGACTACTTATCCTTCTTTTCTAAGCTGGATTGATATGGTCATATATTCCAATTAATTTTTTGTATTTGGACTTTTTTTTGTTTATTATGCAAAGTTAGCTAAAAAATGTTGAAATGCACATAAGCCTCAAAGTCGACTTACATTTTTTGTAACGTCCGTAACGGAACTTTAAGCTAGCATAATTTTTTTTCAAAAACAGTTAATCTTTAAGTTTAAAACAAGTTTTAAAGTACTCCCAAAGAACTGCATTTTGCAGAAAATTTCATGAAAATATTTTAATGCGAACGCCAGCTGTGTCAATTTTAACAAGCAAATTTGCGTGCGAATGTAACGTCCGTAACGCAGGATTAGCCCATATGTATCTATATGAGAGCTATGGCCAATTATACACCGATCGTCACAAAATGAATTTTATGCAATCCGCATAAAATGTTTAAATAACTGATAAAATGTTTTGGGGGACATTTTTATAAAATTGGTTGATATAATAAGCCGATTTCAATCTTACCTCACCTTCTTTTCATTGCGACCTGTAGTTTCAAGATTAAACATCAGATAAATAGTTTAAACTAAACTGTAGGAGTGTTCTGAAAATTATATTTCTGTAAATACTATTGTATTGTAGAAGTTTCCAAATTTATTTTAAAACTTAGTATTTGTAGTTTACTGCCTCTTTACAGAACACAATAAAGCGAAAATTCTGAAATATAATTGTCAACAAATCACCTTTTCTTATTTAGGCCAAATCGCAACAAATATTTAGTTTAAATTTATTAGATGTTGTTTGTTCTTGCAAAACTCTTGTTAACCTAACCAACTTCAAACAAATTTGTTCTAAAACATGTGGTTATGCTTTTGTGAGTAAATATTTGCAAAATGTAACCGTACCTTTAGTTTCAAGTAATCAAATATATTAGAATTATCTGAGTTGAAATAATCAGCCAAATTGATTCCCTAACCGAATATTAAGTTCTGTATATTAAATGATTAGTATCAAATGATTAGTATTTAAAAGCACTTTCTACAAGAACAAGATTTGGATCAACAAATGGCCAATTTCGGAAAAAATTTATTTAAATCCGACCTTTTTAAAGGAAATCTGAAAAATATAAAAAATGCTTATAATTTAATATTGAGCTAAAGATTGTACCACCCAGAAATTAAACTTTAATTTGACGTATAATACGACTCTGAACTTACTTAAAAAGCATAGATATATTCCGATTTAAAAAAAAAAATTTATAAAAATCGACTCACTCTGAATCAAACAAGTAATTTAAAAGTTCTATATTTATTATTATTTGCTAAGTTTCACATAACGCTAATGTTTTTAGTTAAAACGTGGGTAATTAAAAAATGTATTCTTAACCCTTTCGCCCCTACTGGGATTATATGTCCCAGCAATGTTTCCTATATAATAACTTTTTTTCTACCAATTATATTCTTATAACTAATGTATCCCAATAAAGTTTGAAGCTTATATGCTGTGTAAATAAAAAAAATATGTGTTAAATTATAACGGTATGTCATTTATGAGCAATTTTTTCATATGAGAGCACGTGTTTTTCGCTAATCGTCTCATAATTTTGTCAATAAAGCTCCAGTTTTTGTGTTTTTATTCACAATTCTATAAAATAACAAAAGGTAAGTAGTGTAATATCGTTTTTAACACTTTGCAGCAAAACATTTTTCGAACTGTAAAGTGTTAGAGAGTTTTTTTTGCTTATGGGACATATTGTCCCAATAAGATTGTTCAGTGGGATTTATTATCCCAATATATCGTTGCAAATACAAGTTTTGTTTTTTTATTCCGCAAGGATGGCAAGGAAGATATTGTCGGAAGAGCAAATGCTCGAGATTATGTTTGAAGATGATGATAGCGAAAATGATGGTACTGACTTCAGTGATTCCGGATCCAACTATACTCCATCAGATGACGAAGAAGAAGATAATATAACCGACTCAAGTGATGAATCCGAAGATGATGTTGCCGCTGATGATGCTGTTACACTTGGTACTGCTGATGCTGCATGTGGTGAGATTGCTCCTGATGCTGTTGCTGTTGCTGCACTTGGTACCGATGCAGGTTGTGAGATTGCTCCTGATGAGTTATTTGTAAGTGATCTATATTTAACGAAAATAATACATTTGTGCCTAAATATACAATGCCTGCGGACAGAGATGCAGAGGTATTATTGGATTTGACGCCTTCGTCTACTGAGTATGATGTCTACTTATGATGTATATGGAGCATCATCACCGTAAAGTTCCATTGATTCAGTTTATAGTTCCATTGGCTGAAGCACTTATAGCGGAGGGAGTGAATCGCAAGAGACTAAAAACCCGTCGGACAGGCGGCAGGCCTTCTAAGCGGCCGAAAAAGGAGCTTTTGAATATTGGCGATCATTTACCCATTGAAAACACCTCGAGACGTCGTTGCGTTCGATGCACTTCCATACAGAAAGAGACAAGAACCAAGTTCGTGTGCTCAGGATGCAACAATGCTCTATGTGCCTCCTGTTTTGCACCATTCCACCAATAAAACAATATATAATATATAATTTGAATTTGTTAAGTTCCATTATTTTCCTTATTTTATATTCTGAATTTCTTATTTTTCTTTGTTTTTCATATAAATAAATAGAAAAATATAAATTGATCAGTCATTTTTTTTTATTTTAGCTTTATTGGGACATATTGTCCCACTGTAAAATCTTATTGGGACTATATATCCCAGGACAACGGTAAGGATATCCGACTTTTTATGTACACCCAACATCTTATATGTTTGCCCTACAACCGAATTTGCCGTCAAAAATTAAAAAAACCTTCCAGATTTCGAGAAAAAGCTCAGGGGTGAAAGGGTTAAATTATGCTACATTAATTATTCCCATCCTAAATTAAGAATATATAAAAGAAAAGATTTTATTAACTTGTTTTACAATACATACCTATACAACATAGATACACACATATTTACATTTTTATATTTTTACATACGCCACCTTGACATCTGCGTACCTGTTGTTATTCTCCCAATTTAGTTAATTCATTTTATGTAAAAATTTTTATTAAATTATGGGTCCTTTTATGCGGATGTTTTTCTATATTTGTGTGCTTTTGTACGTGTAAAATTGTATGTTTTCTTGTGAACAAATGTATGAGTTTGAAGTTTCCATTAAAAAAAAACACTTGTTGAATATTTTTCATAGAATTTATTTCCCCATTTCAAATTATCTATGTACGACTTTTATTATTATAAATGTACTAGCTGAACCCGGTATGCTTCGCTACCCCCTTTGAGGTAAAGCTGTTAATAAACGTAGTAAAAAAGTAGGTGCAGAAGTGCGCATGGTCAAAAATATTATCATGTAATAAGTATTCCTGAGTCAAAGCTGTACGCTGTGAAAATTTAAGATCGATTAACAGGTCCAATATATCGCAAACAAAGGGGCGTGCTCTGCCCACTTTTCATTTGGTACGTATTTCTATTCGTGTCAATACCATATATAGCAAATACTGTCGCTGTTGGTCAAAAAATGCCCAAGATATGACGATTTTAAAGTTTGGGTTTATGGGCGAGGCCATACCCCTTTGTCCACTCACAACTTTATATAGTCAAGACTTTATTATTTCGTTATAAATCCTCTTTTGAAAATTTAATGACGATCGGTCCAGTAGTTAAGACTATATTACGATTTTAAATTTGCCTAAAAAAGGGCGTGGTACCACCCACTCTTCTCCTGGTACGTATTCCTAATTATGCCAATACCATATGTACCAAATATCATCGACGTGCACACGTCAAAAAATGCCCAAAATATGGCGATTTAATTTTTTTGGGTTATATGGGCAGTGCCACTCCCGTTTGTCCAAGGGTTTGGCCTCCTATTAAGCGCAAACATACAGACAGACAGACATTCATTTAAAAAAAATTAAATAAGTTAAGTTAAGTTTTAAAGCTCATTAAGCATCCATCCATCCAGTGATGCCAACTTAGCCCTTTTCGGGCTAGATTTAGCCCGATTTTAGTTACTCAAAACGCGAAAATAGAAAATTGACCCTAAACTAAAAAACGAGTAAATCCAGCACGTCTTACAATTATCTTTTAGCCCATTATTACTTTTTGCTCGATATGGCTACATTTTAGTTTTTTCGTACTCTTTCTTCCTTTAATCTAATAATATAGAAATAATGTTATTGGTAATAACACATTTCTTAAGCCATAGATTATATCTGTTATATCTGTGCCTTAAACTGTCTAGTTTTGCCATACACATATTGGCATATCCGTACTCAAACGCAGAAGTTGAGAGAAAAATAAAATTAGAAACAAAATGTCATTAAATACGTGTAACAGTTTAATGCATATTAAATATAGCCTAAAAAGAGATAATGTATGTTGTTCAAACTACAAAATACCTGACGAAGTGTGCTCAAAAATTAATTCGAATGAAACATATCGAGCCATAACCGCCGAAAAAATGTATCCCACAAACTCAAAATTTTACAGGGGAAGGTTTTTTTTAAATAAAATCAGTTTGAATAAAGCCATTATTTTAAAATTTATAATGTAAATATTGTTTTGTGTAATACATTTAATTTTAATAATTCTAAATGATGTTGAACTATCGATTTCGATAAAAAAAACAACAATCGATTATGGTGTGGGATACATTATTTTGGCGGTTATGGCTCGATATAAAAAAAAAATCAAAATATTTTATTGATAGTGTCTTATGGACTGAAATTGATGATGAACAAGAAATCGAAATTTTGTTCAGTAACGACCAATTTTAAATGTACATATACTATTTAATACTATTTATTTAATCTTTATTAAAATGTAATATGAAATGTAATTGAAATATGTAATTTTTTTCTAATAAATTATTTTATAAAAATGTGTTTGTTGTTTTGATTTTTAAAAGAAACATTTTATAATTTAGCCCCTTTTCGCACTTTATCGAAAATTTTGACAGGATGTGACTTTAAACGGATTTTTTTTTTTAATTTAGCACTTTTTAACCCTTTTTTCAAAAATGTTTACGCGTTTTGAGTCTCAAAAGTTGGCATCACTGCATCCATCCATTTATTTTGTTATTTATTCAAATACAAACTGTTTGTTAGTATAAGTACATTTTTGTTGGTACATATTATTATACAAACCGTGCAGTATTGAAGGTAGAAATAGTCAACTTTGTATTTGATATGTATTTTAGAATCACAAATTAAACTCTAAGAAAGCACGTGGTATTCACAAAATCTGTACCAAGATACTTATGAAAATAATACTTCTTATTTTTAACGCTATATTACACCTTGAATGTTATCCTCAAGAATGGAAGGTATCATTGGTTACCATGATACCTTAGCTGAGAAAAGATCACACAAATGTAGAATCAGATAGACCCACCAGCCTATTGTCGATACTCGTGAACAAGTTGTACTCGATTTTAATTGAATCATCAATTTGGATTTAGAAGAACACACAGTAAAACATTTGAAGGAAAAAAAATATTGTTCTACTCATTTGATTGACATTTCTCAAGCGTTTGATAAAGTGTGGCATGATTGAAACAAATTGAAATTAAACTTACCAGTAAGCTATTGGAAAGCTATTTAACTGGGCGAACATTTCAGCTTAAAAAAGGAGATTTTTTTAACTCCGCACAACCCATTGAAGCAGGAGTACCCCAAGGTTCTTGGGACCCTTGTTGTACTTAATTTATATGTACATCTGAAAAAATTTTCGACCGGCACTAGCTGGACTAAATAATTTAAATTTATTAAATAAAAGATTGGAAAGATTTAATGCAGATATAATATAATTTTGAATCAAGTAATTTATGTTTTGTGTTTTCAATATTTGATGTATTGTAATAAATTGATGAAGAATAGAACGTGGATAGTTGTCGATAGACCTAAAGAAAAGAAAATTGTGAAATCAAAATGGATTTTAAGAACAAAATATAAGCCTGATGAAACAGTTGATAAAAGAAAAGCGAGGTTAGTAGCTCAAGGTTTTACTCAAGTTCCTGGTATAGATTATTCAGAAACATACGCACCAGTTGCAAGAATTTCATCAATTAGACTTGTAATAGCTCTAGCATCACAGTTAAATCTCAAAGTTCATCAATTAGATTTTGTCAGCGCGTATCTAAATGGTGAGTTAGATGAGGAAATCTTAATGTAAATACCTGAAAACTGGATGTAATTTTGGAAAAAGATGAATCTGATAATTAATATAATTAATATAATTTTGAATCAAGTAATTTATGTTCTTTGTTTTCAATATTTGATGTATTGTAATAAAATTTTTTCACTCTGACTTTTATATTCAAACAAACAACAACGTATTGTTTTTAAATTCACAAGAGGTTTATGTGTTTTTTATGATCTTTTTAAAATTGTATGAAATCGGTCCAAATAGATTTTATCAGGGTATTAAATATACTAAAATTTCAAATTCTATTCTAACAATCACACAAAGTTCTTACATTACTCAAAAATAAGACAATATTAGTAACAGTTTAAAAGTTATTAGCAAATTTTACTTTAAGCATTTTGCACCCACATATTAAAAAGTATCCTTCTCAAACTTAAGCGATTCTGAGACTTCTGGATATAGCAAATTTACGTTTTACCATATACTCGTATAATAAAAGTCGTACGAGTTGTGATTCAATGTTTTTATATTTATTACTTGTATTTGTATTTATACAAATTAAATGTACATAAAGGCTAACGACATAAAAGTTAAAGGCACAGAGTAAATAGAACAATCACAGGCTTGTATTTTATCTCTTTTACTATGGCTAACTACTATACACAGTCACCTAAGTATCTTATCCATTGAAGGTTTTAAACCATCTGCGATACAGACTACGCTCTAAACAGGTAAAATAAGTGCCTATAGCAAGCTGACTAACTGTACACCCGGACAAAACGTAAATTTTTATGTTCACAAGAAAGCAGAAAATTCAAAAATACGAATGGCCTACAATGCAAAACAAGGCAATACAAATAACAACATGTAAGAGTGCTATATTCGGCTATGACGAATCTTACAAATACCCTTCATCTTTGTTGTGGATGCATAATTATATTATATACAAACATATTTGATAGTTTTTGCTTAATAGACTCCTCTATCTATAAGGATCCCGAATATATATACTTGTTAGGGTCGGAAAATTATATTGTGAAAATTACAAACGGAATGACAAACTCATGATGGTGAAGGGTATAAAAAGAGTCAAATACCTAGTAGTATTATAAGAGCGATATGCTCGAAATGGGGGATAAACTCAAAGATGACACACTTGCTATGTATATGCTGCCGATTTTAACGTATGCCTCGATAGTATGGTGGACATCCCTAGAGAAGAACAATGTGGTGCATAATCATATGTGGAGCACTTCGACGAAGGCTATTGAGAATATGTTATCAATACTACCGATCGAAATACTAGTGAAATATGAGAGTGCCACTAGATTAATGATAATGGAAGAATAATTATATTTACTACTGAAAAATGTGATAGACATTACATTACAATATTAAATGCTCTAGCATAATACCGAAAGGGGAAGAAGTAATAAGAGTAAAGAATGAAAAGGGAGTAGTGGAGAGAAATTGATAACAAGAATCCAAACCAACCGTATCTTTACGGCTAGCCAAACGGATATCAAAGTCCAAAGAAACAAAAGTGTTAAAGTCAGAAATGTTTTACAATGCAAAAATGAGATGAACACTTCTTCAGACTACGTTAATCTGGAGATAGTATAGTATCTATGAATGTCGGGTAAAAAACCACCGATATGGTTTCATCCAATGTGGAATCGCTGGAGGCCAAGTTTCCTATTACTTGGCTAGAGAAAACAACCGAGGTGACTAAACCAAAATGGCTCCACAAAAGAAGAAGAAATGAGTTTTATTTTATTTTAATTCAAATAAATAGTGAACGATATCACTTTCCTTTTATTTGTATGTTTCTTTTCGTTAAATTAAATTAAAAGAATATTAAAATTTCAAAGTAATGGCCAATTCAAAATTATCAACTATACGACTATTTATTTCAACGATTGCTTATGGACTGTATATGGCAAAACAACGATTCGCCAAAATACAACAACAAAATTTATATTTTTGCAAATTGACGAAGAAATTACTTAAAAGGTAATGTATGATGACATATACGCCTATAGATGTCCTCTGGCATCACCCTCAAGGTAAAACAGTCTCAAAAAAGGGCCAACCAAAGATGGGAGTACCAACACCATTCATCCAAAGTTGAACATCGGGAATGAGAAGGCGGACAAACTATTAAAAATGGAATTACGCATGTTCACCATAAACCTGGAAAATTTCAAACGCTTTCAAATGTTTAAGAAAGAATTTAAAAAACGGGCAGTAAATAAACACGTCAGAGACTGGCAGAATTCCACAATCTGTGGTGAAACTCAAATCAAGATAAAACGAAAGAGATTTCAAACCTTAATAGATCAATACTTAGAAATCTAGTCAATAGTCACATTCAGCTAAGGTCACATCTAGCTCGCATTACACGATCTGCAGAGCGTGTGAAAAGAGGACAAACACTTAGAACACAACTTGTATATGTGCCACTGTCCTGCTTTAAGTCGAATCAGAAAATAATATTTACACATTGACACTATAGCAAAACTGGAATATCTTACGAATTCAAACTTGAAGAATCTACGAAACTATATCGAGGGTACTACGTTCTAAACATAGTCAACATAACTTATAGGTTTTGTATACCCAAAATGGTATGAGCTATAAATAGCCCCTCTACTCAATCTACCCTAACCTAACCTATTAAGAATAACACAAATGTCTCAAAATTTTCGTAGATCAGATCTAATAACACTTGAAAAATTTATTTATTTTATTATTTTAATATGTAAAAAAAATCATTCGTACCACCTGTAGTTCACATAATAAAAAAACTTTTCATTTATTTGTTTAATCAAAGATGTCAATTACTTTGATAGATGATATCATTTCTTATCACAACAATCTGTGCTATGAATCACTTAACAAAATTACATTTACAAATGTAATATGCACTCATAGGCCTGAAATGAAGCTCATTACTACTCGTACTACAATGAAAAATCTGCTTTATATTTTCTGTAATTTGTTTGTAAATTGTGTAAGTGATTTTTTATAGCTTAATTATAATTGAATTCTGTAATTTAAAATGTAAACTATAGTCTTCCGTATTTTATACAATACATAAGTATATACATGGATTCCCATGAAAGTAGAGTTTGAAGTTAATGAGGTAGTTAAAGTATAAAGTGGTGTCATTTTCAGTTGTAATGTTGAAAGTGTGGAGGATATTCATACATATCGCACATTTCAAATTTTTGGGAAATTGAGGTTTATTTATTTCGCCCCCTTAAAAACTTGTATGAACCTGGAAATGGTACCAAGTTTTTTGCTTATCAAAAGATACATCAAACTGTCATTAGTCACTACATTAAGTGTTAAGGAGGTTTAATAGCAACCACTTTTATTTTGGAAAAATTACGTTTTGTTTAAAAAAAAAATAGAAAAAAGGACGTTTTGGTGTGCGTTTTTTTTTTAGACGATAAAATTTTGACAGAATGTTTTTAACCCTTATCTTATCTAGTAAAAAAAATTACACATTGAAATTAAATATATTGTTCTATTGATATTTACGACAATATTATTCGATAAAATTTAGCCTGAAATTTTGTTCGGCCCAAAGATGGTCAGGATTGAATTTGGTTGAAATCGGTCCATTATTTTAACTAGCCCCGATACAAATCACCTTCCGAAATAGGGTTTATTGGTTATAAATATTTTATTAATGTACATGTTCAAACAAATCTTACCACAAATAAGTTTTACATGAAGTCTAATCATACCTAAAAATTTGGTGAAAATCAATTCATAATTGCACATAGCTTCCATATAAGCCTCACTTCCGAAAATCCCTTTAAGAAGCATAACTCTCTTGAAAATGTTGGTGTCTAAATAAAATTAAAAAAATTAATAAATTTCATCATGACACCTAATTTTATAACGATCGGTCCATAATTAGTCATAGGTCACATATAAGACTCTCTTATGAAAATCTCTTTAACGAGCACAAATCTTTTACAAGTGTTGATATCGAAGTAAAATTTAATGCGAATAATTTGTATATGCTCAGAAGTGACGCTACTAAGAGCTCTTCAATGTCTGAAATACTATGTTTAATCGCATACTCGGTGTAGGGTATTACGCGGTCGGGCTTGACCGACTTACTTTATTACTTGGTACATCTTTAAATATTGCTGTGCTCCAAAGATAGTAATTTATATTTTTATTATGATTGACCTACATATATTTAATAATTATTCGATATTAATTCATGATCCTAGATTAGAACCAAGAAATAAAAAATTATAAACTAGTAGACAAGCTTTTATGTTTTTCATAATTACTATTATCTATTGGCAATAAATTGGTGTTAGTGCACAAAAAGTACTTTTGCCATTGCAAAATCACAAGACTTGTCCTTTGCATGCATGCGAATGTTTGTGTAAATGAAAAGAAACATTAACTTCTGTCTTTCGGTTTCTTTTCTCATGTCAGATTGCCGTCAGCTTGGCACAACAAATCTTTAAATTTGTTTTCATAAAAAATAGATGTATGTATGTAGTAAAGTCTAATAAAATTAAAAATGAAATGTGCGTACAAAAGAAAAATAATAATAAAATATTCACATTTCACGCCATAAAAATCAACAAAAATGCAATAAAACTGATGATGTTACGTACGATACAATTGGGAAAATAATGTTTAATGTGAAAGTAATATGTATGTACTTGTATGCTGAAACAAACAAAATTTTGTTGTATAAAAAGTCAATTGATGAAAGATAAGGAAGGTTTTACACTCTTTAAAAGGGTTACACACTTTTCTAAACATTAATACGCTGACGCTACGTTCATAAAAATTTAACGGTTAATGTTGTCTGTTCTCAAATAAGAAAATTACGATAAATTTTACTCGATATCGAATGCGGTAATTTGGCCCCAGATATTCACCCCTATTGTGAATAAAAATTCCACATGAAATTTGTGCCCTGGGATAAGGACCTAATAAATCCAAGTACAATCTTTGGAAAACACGTTCTGATGTGACTTGTTGTCCCATCGGAGGTCTTAAACATTGATTAGGAGCCTTGGTCTGTTCACAAATTTCGCAAGATTTGACATAATCAGCAACTTGTTTCGCCATTTTTGGCCAATAGAAGGACTGTTTCAGTCTATTTAATGTTTTACTTAGGCCACCATGGGCACATAAGGGATGATCGTGGGCTCTCTGTACGCATTTATGTCTAAGTGCGTATGGTATCCACAGTTTCCATGATAACTGCTCTTGTAACTCTTGTCCTGACGCGTGTTCACATCTCCTATATATAAAACCATCTAATATTCTAATATCGGGAAAGCGTTCTAAATTTGTTTTAAGTCTATCTATTAAGGATAAATATTCGTCAGATTTAAATTCTCTCGATTCCAAATTGATTTCCATGGCCTTTCTAATTCTTTATTATTTTCGGAATACATCCTTGACAAGGAATCGGGTACAACATTTTGGCTTCCTTTACGGTGAAAAATGTTTAAATTAAAACCTTGTAGTTTTAAAGCCCACCGTGCCAGTCGTCCGTGTAAGTCAGTCTGCTTCATGAGCCATTTTAATAAAGCGTGGTCAGTTATGATCTCGAATTCTTAGCCTTCTACGTACGTGCGAAACTTTTTTACGGCCATTACGGCAGCAAGACATTCTTTTTCCGATACTGAATAATTGGCCTGAGCAGTGTTTAGTTTATGGCTCATGAAAGCAATTGGTACTTCTTCCTGGTTATCTGTTCGTTGTGCGAGTACCGCCCAACCACATATTTACTTGCATCGCTCTGAATAGAAAATGCACGAGAAAACTCCGCGTTGTGCAACACCGGAGCTGAAGTAAGTGCACTTTTTAGTTCATTGAATGAATTTCTAGCGACTTTGGACCAAATAAATTGTCGAGATTTTTTCAACATGTCGGTAAGTGGAGCTGTTAACGAAGCAAAATTACGGACAAAACGTGTATACCAACCACAAATCCCAAGAAATCTTCGCAATTGGCGAACGGACGTTGGTAATGGAAAGTTTTGAATTGATTGTATTTTCTCCGGGTCGGTCGTTATAATTCCGTGGCCGATTATATGTCCTAAATATTTGACGGATTTGAGTAAAAATTTACTTTTCTCAATGTTTATTGTAAGGTTAGCTTTTCTTATATGAAGAGCTATTTCATGTAAAAGTAGAATGTGTTCATCAAATGTTTCGGTCATTAGTAGAAGGTCGTCTAAATATACGAACACCTTTGTACGTAAATTCGCAGGTATGACTTTATCCATGAGTCTGAATATAGTCTGTGGCGCGTTACATAAGCCAAAGGGCATGGTCACGAACTGGTATAAAGAACGCCCAGGCACAGTAAAAGCTGTTTTTTTCCTTTGACCGTTCAACCAAGGGAATTTGCCAGAAGGCATCCTTAAGGTCAAGACTCGTAATGAACCTGGCCTTAAGGAGCCTACTAAGTATCCCATCGATCAACGGCAAAGAATAGGCATCTTTTACCGTGAAACTGTTCACCTTACGAGCGTCTAAGCACAGTCGCACCTTTCCTGGCTTATGTACTAGAGCCACAGGGGATGACCAAGGACTCTGGGATTCATCTATGACTCCTAGTTTGAGCATACGATCAATTTCAGCGGATAACAATTTCTCAATTGCAGGTGAAACCGCAAAATAGCGCTGTTTGATTGGCTTATTTTCAGCCGTGTCTATAACATGAGTTACTAGAGTTGTTCGTCCAAGACCCTCTTTGGAATATGAAGGAAACGAATTTATGGCAGCATTAAGTCTTGCTTTTTGTTCAGGGTTCACACTATGTACATTATCATTTAAATCATTATCGTCTACTTCCGAGTTCTCGCCAAAGGTTGCATCTAAAAATAAATCGTCTGCCAGTCCAAATAATCTAACGAAATCTACGCCTAAGTACAAATTTTGCTTTAAATGTGGAATAATAAAGAAAGATAACGGTTTTGTTACGCCTCTGAAAGTGACTTTTGTAGTAATACCACCTAACGTAGGGTGTTGAGTACCGTCAGCAGTTCTCAAACAAAGTTTAAGTTTTTTGAATGGATGTTCATTTTTCCTTAAAAATTCAGTGGTGTAATCTGATGCAAATACTGAGACCGTTGCACCAGTGTCAATCATACCTACAACGTCTTCATCAAAAATACGTGCCGTTGTAAAAGGTCTTATATCGAAACTGTGTTTTTGAGATATGATTGCAGAGCATATATTTTTACGATTCCAATTACCTTCTTCCAAAATTCACGCAATCTTTTGGTGTTTCTTTTAATTTTCTTGGCAAATTTTTCAAGGTTAATTTCTTCATTAAAAATTCTGGATCTAACTTTTTGGTACTCTTGCAATCTTATATGATATGGTTTGAATATTATTTGATTCTAATGGATCAGAATTAAAAAAATTGGGTTTGAAATTTGTTTGACATGAAGTCGATTTTACATCTGAGTTGATTTTGTTTGGTATTGTTTTGGTTTGTGTTGAGGTGGATAGTTTTTTGGAAATTTATTACACTTCATGCAATTGGGTTTAAAAATATTTGGTGCTCCACAGCCGTAACAAAAAATCCTTCTATCTCCTAAACAGTCTTCGAAACGATGTCCTTTCTCCGAACAATTCCAACAGATAATTCCATTAATTTCTACAATTTTTCGAGAAATGAAATTCCTATTCGGTCTGCGACAATCTAACTCTTCTTCTAATATTTCGTGCTTTCGGACATATTCTCTTAATTGAGATATAGAACCAATGTCGAAATGTAAAAGTTCTTTACTAACATCAGGGGCCAAATTACCGCATTCGTGATCGAATTAGCTATCGTATCGAAAAATAGTTTCGATATCGAAATTATGATAAAATGTACTAAATTTCTTGCTCGATATCGAATGTCATAATCTCAAATAAGAAAATTACGATCAATTTTACTCGATATAGAATGCGGTAATTTGGCCCCAGGATTTAGATTCCGTTTTAAAAGTTCCATTAATTGAAAATCAGAAATAGGTGTTTATAGCCTATCCGTAATTTGCAAAATGGAATCATAGAATGAATCGAATTTTTCCCCTAATCTTTGTTTTCTACGTCTGACTTGTTCCTTTAAATCAAAATCCGTACGTCGATCACGAAACTGGTTTCTTAATTCGGTACACAATGTGTCCCAATCAAACCTTTGAGCAGTCCGGTGGAAGCGCCAGAACCAGTCCATCGCTTTGCCTGAGAAAAATAAGTGTATGTGTCTACACAAGACGTCGAAATATCCGCGCAAGCTTTGAATTGTGAGGGACTCTACCCTGTATATAAAATTATCAACTGATAATTCTTCCTCTTCTTGTCCACTAAACTTAATTTGCCAACCTGACATTATGTTTGATATCT
The DNA here is from genome assembly GCA_916048285.2 of Bellardia pandia. Classification (NCBI taxonomy): domain Eukaryota; kingdom Metazoa; phylum Arthropoda; class Insecta; order Diptera; family Calliphoridae; genus Bellardia; species Bellardia pandia. The sequence continues at coordinate 72,169,460 of OU696533.1, forward strand.
TTTCAGTAGAATACTCAAAGTTTTGGTAAAGGTGTTGTCTGCTAAAATTTTGACGATTAGAATTCTATCGGTTTGGAAAGTTTCTGCTATGATTAGACCTATTGTCTTCATTCGGGAAGTCGCGATTAGGATTAACTGGGTTAATATTACCATAACTTGGCCTAACATTTGAATTTGAACTTGCACTAATATAAGCTAATTGTGTTCTAACTGCCTCATTTATAAGATTTTGTAATATGCTATCACTAATGTTTTGATTACTAACATTAAATTGTGCATTTTGGTTACCTAAATTACTTTGGGAGATATTTAATAAATTATCAACTGATATTCTCCTATTAGGATTGTTGTCTACTCTAGGTGTTTGCTGATTGAAATTTAAATTACGTTTGAGATTAAACCCTTTAGATTGAGACTGATTAACAACTTTTGGTATAGCACCACGACTATCATTATTATCGTTAGTGGGTAAATTTTGACTTTCAGCACCTGATAAAATGTTGTACGATTTAAGCTTTGTTTGTCTACAGGCCCTGCCACAAATACTACAAGCTTGAGTTTCTTTAAGGACATTGACTATACAGTCTTTATGGAAAATATGTTCGCAAGGAGTTGATACAATTGACAATTGACATTGTCAATCTCGTAATCTTTCCTACAAATGGAACATGATTGTGACTTAATTCCTTCCATTAACGATGGCAAATTTTCATTGCTATGAACTAGCGACATTTAAAAATAATACTAAAAGTTTTTCTAAACAAAATATTATTATTTGTGAATCATTGGGTTTTCAGTAATACAGTGTATAAAAAAATTAATGACAAAAAAAAAATAAGGTAAAGTAGAAGTTTTGGCTTTGATAATCTCATATATAATCAACTGATAACTTTTGAATTTTAAAAGTGGACGGTTTGAGTTATAACTTCTTAACTTCAAACGTGTAATTTTGAGCCTTTAGCTTCCAAAAATAATCCGATAATACCATAATAGATTAATCCACACCAGAAGTATATTTCAACAAACTATCTCACTAACATTAAGGAATGAATACACTTAAAATTCATAATGGATTGTACAAGAATACTATTCATTCTATGTACAATTATTCCATCATGCATAAAAAGTTCTTATATTCTGGCTAAACCAAATAAGACAATACACTAAGTGAAATAATTCTATAAAATAACTCCTTAAATATGATATATTAAATTTCCTGGTTTAAAATTATTGATATAATAAGCTTTTTTTGAAGATATGAGTCCCAAAATCATTGATATGCCAAAACTAAGCTGTTATTGTTCTGAACTATTTGTCTAATACAAATTAGAATTTTTAATGACTTTGCGCCCCACGTTGGGCGCCATTTATTCTAATATCTATCTTGGTCGATTGGTGTCACAAGTTTCTATTTCCTAGATGTGCTTAAATAGAATGAGGTTCTACGGAATAGAAAAGTGTGCAAAAGAAACATACTTGGAACTTCACGCACGTCTTGCAGACTAGCCTGTTCGGGAGTTGTGGGCGAGGTTCTTTGTTCCGCATATGTACCGAATTACAAAAAAAATACGTGCGTTTGATTGCCCTTGAATAAACACCAGAAATAAAATATACCCTCTTCCTTACTAAACATTACCTTTTTGCCTTTTTCATTCAGCTAGATGAAAATGCTGCTGCCCCTTATCCCTCCCAACTATTTGAACAATTCATGATCTCAGTAAGAAAAAAGAAATAAGTGATAATAACGTAAGATCATATTATGAATGTGAGAGCATTCAACAGTGTTGGGTAAATCAAAGTTGTAAACATCTGCGGTAGGTAAAAGTACCAACAACAAAATGTACTAATTGAAATAATATAATAACTTTTGTTAATGACTACAATAAAAATTATTTAATGAATACAAAATATTTGAGATATTACACCTTAAAAAGCTTTTAAACATGGAAAATGATCGTTCAACGTCGACAGAAGTGATTGGTGCATGCTTAAATGCTGATAGTTCCTTTGTGGAATATTCGTTTTAAACTTGTTTTTTTTTTTTTTTTGTTAAAATTTAATTTAAATATATCAGCAATTATTTTATTTTTTTCAATCCTTCATTTTTTTAAAACTTTATCAAGTTTGATACGAATATTTTTATCCTCCACAGCATAGATTTTATTTATGACATCATCAATTAATTTAATTTGCTTACTCAATGGATTAGATTCCTCTAGCTTAACAATATTCTCAGAGATAAAACCATAACTGGAAGACACAAACACTAATTTAGCTTTTATATTTGGTAAATTTAAAATTTTTTTAATTTGTTTTATTGAGACTGCATCATCATCGCTGACTCCTTCCACTACATTCTTAAATTGGTCAAAGTTTTTAGCATAATACATAACTGCTGCCAACCACGTTCCCCATCTAGTTGTTATAGGCTGTGGAGGAAGACATAAATCGGGGTACTTCTCTTTATATGTATTTGGCAACACGCGAAGGTGCCTTACAAAAGATTTTTTTCAATAAGATGCATGGGCTAAACATGTAAGATGAATCATTTTTGGATAAAATACTTTTAAAACCTTTCCAGACCATATATGGCGCAGCATCAGTCACATACATACAGCAGTATTTGGTTTTTATTGATATTTTCACCTAATACAGCTATAGTCATTAAAAACACAAGCAATTGTTTCGTGGTTTGCTTTTTCCAACTCAACCGTATTAATTAAGATTTTTTGGTTGCTTTTCTCTTCCACCTCATCCAAAATTCCTGCAATAACATTGGCAACATAACGCTCTTCGATGTCTGTCGTTTCATCAATAGATATCCACAGAAAATTTGAACTTATTTTCGCTTTTATCTTACTTTGTTGCGCAGTGTATAACTTACCAACACAATATTTCCGAAGAGTCGCTTCGTTGGGAATGCTCTCATTTAGACAATAGAGGTTGAGATAACTTCTCCGCATTTTTGTCTACTAAGCTTTTGTGTTTTTGACATTAAAGCAAATAGAACACTTTTTTCAAAATATGCAACATAAATATGCATTCAAAGCAAAATATGCAAAATTATGCATTTAAAACAAAATATGCAAAAATATGCACGAACAAATCAATGCCATTTTACTGAAAATTTCTTGATTCGCAAAGATATTTAGTTTATGTTGATATCAGGCTGACGACAACAAATATGCATTTGCATAAAAATCCGAACCTTGGTTATAGTAATAATTTTGTCTTTACAGGTATGAAAATCTTTGTGTTAAAAAGGCTGGAGGGAAAATAATTTAACATCTCCGAAGGAAAATTTATTTTACAGCTGTAAAACTAGAGGAAAAAATTTAAAACATTTGTGAAATGTTTAGTTGATGTTGTCAAGTAGTCAACAATTTAATAAATTGGTCTATAGTCGCGAAAGTATTTAAAATTGGAAACCGCTTAAATATACATTTATTCTGACCAGATTTTAACGACCAACTAAGAAGAACACTAATGCAAACAACGAAAATATCCACAGGGTACTGAGAGCAATAAATATACATATATGGTCGTCTAGCAATGTCAACACCATTTGTTTTAGAAATTAACAGATTGATGAGGTTATCATTTGCCGAGATTAATAAAAATAAAATTATGATGGCAGTTTTATGGTGATATGAGGCTGCATTTCTGCCAACGGATTTGGTAATCTTGCAAGAAAATTGTAACTCTAGATCCGAAAAATATAGGTATCTAAAAAGAAATATTATTACATATTTTTAAATAATGACCCGAAATACACAGTTTTAGATGTTAAAATTTAGCTTTTGTACCAAACACTTCCTCAATGTTCGGACCTAAGCCCAATGGACATCGTAGAGGTATAATATATTTTTTTCTCGGAAATTTTTAATTCTTTTTCTTTCGGCATATTTAACACAAACATCTTCACAGCCAAGGGCAATAAGGAAAATATGTTTAATCTTTTTAACAAAACCCATTAAAAATTAAAAAATTATTAAAAAAATATCAGAATAATATATGTATTATATCTATTATAATTTTTTACTTGATTTTAACAATTTTATGTATGAAAAAAATAGTAGACAAAATAGTTTTGTAATACACTGTACTCGTATGTATATGGGTCAATTTAAAAAAAAAAACACAATTTTTGTGTCCGCGCACTTTACACTACTATTTTAGGCAAAAAAAAAAACAAAAAAAAATCAAAAATGTGAGAGTGATAAGCGAGGAATATATAACAAAAAAACGTAATTCTCAAATTTGTATGTTTGTTTAATCAGAATGGTGTTTTGGTTCTCCCTTTGACTGCTTCCATACGAAAGTATGTATGTGTTCCCTGTTAGAATTTTTAGTAAACAAAATAAAATCAAGAAAAAAGTAAATATGCAACATTTAATAACAGTTTTCGAATTATTGCGTTTATTTCTTGTGTTTTGATTTGTTATAGTCATCAAAACTTAATTAAACTTAAAGAAAGGTTGTCCCCATAATTTGCATTGAGCGTCACTTTTTTTATAAATCAAGTAATATTACTAGTTTTCAATTTGCATTTAAATGAAGTAAATAACGTAAGGAAAGTACAAACTTTATTTATTACAAAAGCGAAAAAAAAATCTATTAAAAAAAATGTGCATTTTCGTAGTTTTTGTGAACACCATGGTAAGGACGCGATATAATTTCATGAGCGTCACGCTAATTTTTTTAAAAGTGAATATATTAAATGTAAAAAATTTATGTTGACAATCATTGTTTTCGCGGTTTCAACTCATTTTTTATAATTTGTGAATTTGAGAAATAAATTGCCTACGAAAAAAAACCAAAATAGGCAAACATTTCATTTTAAAATATATTGCTTCATAGCTTAAAATGCTTAAACTCATTTTTTATAATTTGTGAATTTGAGAAATAAATTGCCTACGAAAAAAAAACAAAATAGGCAAACATTTCATGAGCATCACTTTTAAAATATATTGCTTCATAGCTTAAAATGCTTAAACTCATTTTTTATAATATGTGAATTTGAGAAATAAATTGCCTACGAAAAAAAAACAAAATAGGCAAACATTTCATGAGCATCACTTTTAAAATATATTGCTTCATAGCTTAAAATGCTTAATTTTGATTTTATTTTTTAATTTTCAAGAGTAAAACAACAAAATTAACGGCGGCTGAAAGAGCACGGAGATATCGAGAGAAAATAAAGCTCGATAAAGCGCGTAATGACGCATATAAAAGAAAGAAGAAAGAAAGGTATAATCGTGGAATATTTTAGTTTAGTTTTTTTTTGTTACAGACTGATTCTGTTTTTGCCACAAACTTAATTCGAAAGTGGTAAAAATTAATGAGAACGAAAAAAATAAAAAAATAATGCAGATTCAGAATAAGAATTCAAATGAAAATTTATAAATTAAATTAAGTTAAGTTATTGTTTTGTGTCAAATATTTACATATGTGTATAAGTTTCTTCAAGAATTACTTCCTTTTTTCCATTTTTGTTAAAGACATCAAAGAATATGTACCTATATGTTTAGTTTTGTATGAAAATTTTTGTTTTTTTTATTTATTTTTGTAAAAGAAGTAAAAGCTTTTTTTCGTTAAACTTTAGATTTGGCATTATTTCTTGTTTACGTGCAACAAAATATCTTGATCGTCACAAAATATCTTGAGCGTCACACTTAGTTTTTTTTCCTTAAAACGCTTATAATTGCAGTTTTTTTTAATACATTGTTGCAAGCCTATTACTTTGTGAGTAACCTCTAAGCTCGTCTTTTAAAAAAAAAAAAATTACATATTTTCATCTTAAAAAAATTACATATTTTCATCTTAAAATTTTAAAATAACTAGTCACTTTTAAAAAAAAAATAAAATCAATATGAATCGTGATTTTTTGTTTATAATCGAAAAGCTGATTTTCGCAAAAGTCAATAAAATTTAACTTTTTTTATTATAATCACATTAATTAAAATATAATTAAATAATATACATACATATGTCTATATATATAAAATTCAATGTATGTATTTATGTATGTATGTAACGTATAGACTCCAAAACGGCTAAGCCGATTTTGATGAAATTTTCACAGCATGTTACTGTGACTCTGGAAGGAATAATAGGGTACTTTTTTTTACCACGCCCACTTTTACTCCCACTTTTTTAAAATATTGTAATTGGAGACCAAACCTATGGACCGATATTTTTAAAATTTTCACAGCATTTAACTGGGACTTTGGTATGATTAATAGGGTACTTTTTTTTTACCACGCCCATTTTTACGCCCACTTTTTAAAAATTATGTAATTGCTCCCATATAGTTTTTAACAGATTTACTTCAAATTGTATACACATTATATACTCCAGGCGAGGTAAAAATAAAGATTTCTTAAGCCACGCCCCTTTTCACGCCAAATTTTTGAAAGTTTTATACTTTTTGTTCTCTATACAAATTTGTTCATTCCAACGTATTTTTTTTATTTGGTATTATATTGCTCTTAATACTGTTAACGTCACAATACAACTATGAACCACGCCTACTTCATCGCCCCCTTTTTTTAATTCAGATACTTACTTATACCACTAACAATGTTTGCTATACAAAATACTTTTTTTGTAATATGTATTTACCTAAAGTTTTATATACTTTTTAACTACATAAATTTTTTTATTACCAAATCCCCATTTTTCGCCCCATTTCACCTTAAATTATATTGCTTTTAATCTATATATATATAAATGAATGTGTGTCTGTATGTTTGTGCTTAAAAGGAGGCCAAACCCTTGGACCAATCTGCCTGAAATTTTTACAGCATGTTACTGTGACTCTGGAAGGAATAATAGGCTATATGAAGTTTTGATTGTACAAACGGGGGTGGCACCGCCCATATAACCCACAAATTTAACCCGCCATATTTTGGGCATTTTTTGACGTACGTCGGTGATATTTGGTACATATGGTATTGGCATAATTAGGAATACGTACCAGGAGAAAAGTGAGTGGGACCACGCCCCTTTTTAGGAAAATTAAACATCGTAATATAGTCTTAACTACTGGGCCGATCGTCATTAAATTTTCACAACAGGATATTCTTACGAAATAATAAATTCTTGACTATGTAAGTGGCCGAAGGGGCATGGTCTCGCCTAAAGCATTGCAATAAATACATTAATATTAAATAAATAAATGTTTGTAAATATATAAATACGTTTTATTTTATTTTATGACAAGGGGGGGGGGGTTGCAAAGCACACCGGGTTTAGCTAGTATATAATGAATATAGTTCTTAAGATACATGTATAATTGGCAACAAGGCTTTCTATGTATTGAAAATAAAGAATTGAAACAAAAGAACCTCGTAGTAAGCTTGAATTTCAAATACTTTTGCATTTTTAGCGATTTTTTCTACATATTTGGTGTGTGACGCTCAAGATAGATATCATAGAAAACCTAAAAAAAATATTGATTCTTCATCAATATCTACATAAATTGGCCACTCTTACAGGCGAATTGAAAAAACTTTAAAAATAAACAAAACAATACTCGTTGTGTACGTTTTTTTTTTATTGACCCATATGTTAAATGTAGTTATAGTTTTGATAACCGTCTGTGTTTATCTAAGCCAAATACTTGCATTCTTAATGGCACATACTCGTCGTAATTAAGCTCTGGGTGGAGAAAGAACTCGTGCGTCACTGCCATTATTGCTTGGTTGTTTGGCGTCGTATAGCTGTACCGCGTTACGGTTTCACGAAGTTTGCATTGACTACATACTATAGTTTTTTGGTTATATAACCTATAAGTTTGTCGTAGTGGATTACCAAACAAAACTCATTTTGGTTATTGGTGGAGATCATTAAACTCAGGAGTTGAGTTCGAGAATTCCGGTTTCCCATACGAAGGCATAGGTCGGTGGATCTTCCTGGACGAGTCCCCTTTAGGCGTTGTGATATATGCAGGCCAAATAAATCCTCCTATTAAGAAGGCAACTGAAATACCAACAAACAAACAATGGCACATACTCTTAAATGAGCGTCTTTTGTTAAATATACATAAATATGTATGTATATGAAGAATTTACAGGAAATAATTTTAAATGACTAACAATTTATATGTACATATGTATGTATGTACTATGTTTTCGAAATCTACCGAAATCCTAATTATTTGTTGATTTTACTTTTTGATGTCCAAATATCTTTCTTAAAATTGAAAAAACATTTATATTATTTTAAAGTAATTTGTATTATTGTAATTTATTTGCACTTAATTATAAAATAAAAATTCAAATAAAAAATATTTAACAAACGAGTGAATTCTGAAAAATTTATTATGAACTAATAAACAATAAATTATGTAGCAAATATTGCTTATTTAAATAAAAAACAAATATTGTTATCGATTTGTATTTACATTGAGTCGATTTCTTAATATGGTCTTAATAGTCTCCTCTTTTTGTGCTAATTTCTTCTCCAATTTGTCTATTTCCTGTACGTGTCTGGCATGCAGACCACGTACTTGAGACTCCTTATGTTTGACAATGGTTTCCAAACGTTTAAGAGCATCCCAGGTATTTTGCAAATTGGCTTGGCCCTCTTCAAGTTTTTGGGCCCACTGTAAAGCAATACGTAGTCGAGCTTTTAGACGGTCACGAGATCGCTTGACCTTTTCCACAGAACGCTGCAGAGAAACATTACGCTCGCGTAGCTCATTCGTTTGTGTAATATGCTCCTCAAGTTCCTGTTTCAGTTTCCAGTTGTCGTGCTTAAGATTTTCTATTTTCACGTCCACATTTGAATGACGTTCGGTAAGCTCGCCAATAGTACGTTCCAACGAATGTTTCTCTTTGTTATGTTGCTGACGCAATTGTTCTAGAAGTTCTTTACATTCTTGTAACGATGTAGCAATTGTGTCTTGCGGCAGCGCGGCCATGCTTTTCAATGAGGCCAATTCGGCTTTACAGCGTGTGTAGGCGCTCTGCAAGTGTTCCATGTCTAGTACTAAAGTTTGTATCTTTTGCTCATAACAATGCATCACCTCAACAAGTTTTTCTTTAACCAAATCGGTTTTTCTCGTTTGCGAATCAGCTTTTTGCCGGCAAATATCCAATTGGGCTTGTAGTCTGGCCCTCTCTTCGCGCCAATTACCACCGTCACGCTTGAGATTATCTATCTCCTGCTGCAAGCGATTGTTTTCCTCTATTACAGTTTTCAATTCCCCTGTGAAATGCTCAAACTGTTGTGTATATTGTTGTATTAAATCCTCTTTGTCGCATAACATTTCATCGTAAGCTTGCAGTAGGGGAGCCAAGGTGTGTGTATGTAAGCGTCCTTGTTGCCACTGTGAAATGGAAGACTTGGTATTTGAGTTTTGAGTTGATTTCTCATCTGACGTTGTCCCTTGCCTTAAGCAATCTTGGTAGCGTTCAATTTGTACATTTAAGCGATAGACTAGAGTTTTCATCATGTTCACATCGGCTGTCAACAGTTTGTTATCCTCTACACTCTTAGATAACTCATGGTCTAACTTGCGACACTTGTCACAATCCTCTATTTGATCTTGCAATGCAACAATACGCTGTTCTAGACATTTGGCATCGTTAAGAAGACGTTGATTTTCACCAGCAAATTGCTCATTGAATTTATGCAGGGTGGCCAAACGTTGAAGTAATTTTTCCATTTGTTGGTCTTTTGACTGCAGCTAGACAAAGATTTTTTATTTATTATTAATGTATTTGGTTTTTAGCCATAGTATGTAACAGCAAAATGCAATTTATTACCAATTCATTAAAATAACTAGTGTGTTTAGAAGATTTCCCAGTCTTATCCTCCTTTGAACCTTCTGCACTCTGAGAACGTCTATTGAAATTACCCGAAAACGTATGTAATGTTTTGTCTTTCGTGCGTTTATTGTGCACTTTACGATGACTATCTTCGTGTACGCCAATTTGGGTGTCCGATTGGTCCAGATCGGTAATAATAACGTTTCTTCTTGTAGTCGTTGTCATTTCTTTTGAACAATCATTTAATATTTATAATTTTTTCTTTTATTTTTTTTTATTGATACAAATTTCCTGAAAATATTATCACCCCAATTTTGTGAGCAGCGTGTTTTATTCAATTATAACTCATTGTGGCAATAAACAAAACATAGTTTGGTGGAGCGTTGCCATGGTAAACTCATATAGTTTATTTACAAGTATTGGCGCAATAGCTTGTCAACAATTCATAACAAAGTTTCAGCATTGATTTAGACTAATTTGGCACAAATTCTTTAAACTATGAAACGTCTGTTGTCTACTTAAGGAATTTATGTATATTTCATTATTTTAATTAGTTATAGCACACATTACTAAATCAATACTATCGGATTTATTTTAGCAGTCCTAGGAGGAATCCTAATTTAGAAATTATCAAATCGGCCCAATTAATACCGTATGAATTTGATACAATTTTTGGAATTTAATACGTAAACTATGAAATCACATTACTAATTAAATGTATGAACAAAAAATAGTTTTATTAAATTAAATACACACATATTTTAAATTTGTTACTTATTTTTGCTATCAGGGGGCTAATTCTCGCATTCGTATGCGAATAAATTTTCATTCGAACGTTCGAATTATTTAACATTTGGGATTCCCTCATTCAATAGCGAATAAAATGTGTCGAAATTTCTAATGATGGCATTCGATAACGAATGATTATTCGAACGCAACCTTGCGAGTTTTTACACGTAAGCAAAGAAGCATTCGAAATATCATTTTTTTTAGCAAACAGAAGAAAAAAGAAAATGTAAGTAAAAGAAATTGTTACTTACTTTAAAAAAATATCATAATATTAATAATTTTATTACTTTTAGGTCAAAAATAATTTTACGCATGCTTCCTTTGTGAGTCTAAAACGTCTTTTGAATCTAGAAAAACACATACATATGTATGTACATACATTAATACATATGTATGTATGTATGTATGCACATATGTACTTATTTATACTTATTCAATATTTGTCAATTTTAAGGGGTCGGAGGTGTTTCTTATGTCATTAATGTTTTCAATATCGTCAGAATCAGAAGACGATGAGTAAAAAAAACATTTTTAATTTAGAATAATTTCTTTAAAAAATTTTGCTCAAGTAATTTTTTGCAGAACCATATGTTTTTTGTTTACATTTTCTTTTATTTTATTCAGTGTTGTAATACGTACTTATTTAAGTTTTTTACAACACTGAAGCAATCAATCGATTCGATTCGTATCGAGTATCATCATCAGAAAATTTTGCAATGTCGAAATAAATTTCGATTCGAAAACAATTTCGATCAGGACTCCCAGAATTAGCCCCCAGGACTGCCTCACATTTCGATCAGAATGGTTTCAATTTCGACTGAAATATAACAACAAAATTCCCATGTATGTAATACTTTCGTTGTTAAAAATGTTACTACGACAATGATATTCGTAATAACGCTTATTATTCCGATTGATTTTTTTTTATTTTCTTCAGAATACGTTAGGTTTTGTGATTTCCTAAAGAATTAATAATATGTACATACATATGTATTAATAAAGTAAATATATTGCGAGTTTATAATTCCGTGATAATTTGCTTGATATACGAACAAACTTTAATAAAACTTTCACAGAATATTGTTCCTATCGAAAGGAGAATTCTGCATTTTTCAAGGGGAATCTGAAGAATCTAAAAAATCTATCTATAAATAACTACGGAATTAAAACAAATCCAATTTAACAGACCAGGATATTTACGAATAATCAACTGCTTAACCAAATCTGCTGTTTTACTTTTTTTCTTTTCGAACCGTTCAGAAATTATTGTACCAAAAACACCAAAAAAAAAAATATATTGGCGACAAAATTTGGAAAATGCCTTTTTTAATGACCTACAATTTAATAAATATTCGAAACCCTGATTACTTTTAAAGAAAATTAGACTCACTTAAATCAGTTGCGAATAGATCTAACTAAAAACATTTATATGCATGTATTTAAGACGTATTTATAGAATTACTAATTCTCATTAGTTTTGTTTTCATACAGACTCAAAGTTTATATTTATTAATAAGTAGATTTTGATTTTATATTTGCCTAGGTTCTATCTTCCACTACTAAGTGAAACTGAAATCGTTTTCAAGTCCACATAGACAATTTCACTGGGTAAAACTTTTATTCTACAATGAATCAAACTGGAAATAATATTTTACTTATCAAGTAAACACAACTTAATGAAAATTCCACCTTCACTTGGTTTTACAAATGAAGAATCCAGTTGATTATTTATTAGAAATCATACCATTATCCAAAGAGATTATTGTATAACATCGCACTTTAACTAAAACATATTGGAATTTATTTGAGGCCATTTAATATCAATTCCGCATAAAATTTTAGTTTTAGATTTTCAAAAGAAATACTTAATTTATTCCATTAAAATGTATAATAATTCAATAATTTAGAAATTAGCAAAATTAAAAAAACGGGGAATTGAAATATTGACCCCTATCGTGAATAAAAATTCCACATGAAATTTGTTCCCTTTTCACATTTTTCCTATTAAAATTCAATGTTAAAAAATAAAAGGGAACAAATTTCATGTGGAATTTTTATTCACGATAGGGTTGATTATCTGATATTCTTTTCTGCAGTCCCATAAATTGTTCTATTATTCTTAATATAAATTACCTCCACTTACATATGTATGTATGTATATGCAACTCGGTCGAATACGAGACAAGAATCTGTGTGCTAGAAATCTGTTGATAAGTGATTAAGTACAAAATAAAAAAAAAAAATCAACAACAGATTTTTACATATTTCATAATAAAAAATATTTGGAATTATGGTTTTAATGTAGAAGAAAAAAGTAAAAATGTAAATACGAGATGCAAACTTAAATATTAATATTAAATAAGAATTGTTGAAGACTTTTTTAGTGCTGTTGCATCAACTTAACACATCAGTTCTATGTATAAAGCATTGAAAATCGTCCACAAATTTTTGTAATTGTCGTCTAAGAGTGCTGTCATACGGTTGCAATTCGAATCTGAAATAAAAAATACCAGTCCTTGCCTTGAAGACTCTCTTCCAGCATTAAAAACCATGGTGCAAATAATATCATGATTAAAGCTACATTCTAATTTGAAATTATTACTTTTATTCTCATTTTAACAAAACAATTTATAAAATTAATACCGCAGCCTTAGAGCCTTAGGATGCGTTTAGTTGTTGAAGGGTTGTAAAATTAGAAAAAATATACGTGTAAAAATTAAAATTAAGAAAAAAATTACATCAAATAATTTACATTGGTATCAAAAAATTATAATTGATTAGAATAGTAACTTAGAAATAAGCAACAGATGCCAGACATTAACTGCAAATTTAGTCGTTTGCAATACATCGCTTACATCTTTAGTAGAAACATTTTAGATTCTAGTTTTTAGTTTTTAGTTTCAGACGACATACCACACTAGTTAATGGGAAATGTTATTTGCAAATTAGCAAATTGTCCAAACTTCTCCAATACAGCTGGATAAACGGAACGCATTAACTGCTGGTAGGCCTCATCGCCCAGTTGAGTGCGCAGGTTATTCAATTGCCAATCGATATATTGTGGTAGAGAAATTTTGTGTACCGGATCCTTGAGAGACAATTGCCTGCAACGATCGTAATGATAGGTCTTATAGTCGAAATCGTCCATGGTGCAGTAGCTGCTCGTGTCTAAATCGTACTCGTCGACAAATACCAAAGAATCACAGTACTTGACTGTTTTAGTTTCATTCGTTTTATTGGGATTATTGGCATCTTCCGGGTCGTCGTCGTCTTCGCGCATTACCTCAAACAGCGTATCACTGATATTTTGCATGATGGAAGGAAATCTCTCCAATAGTATGGGATTATTGGAGAATATTGACAGGAAGGCCAAACAGAAAAGTTTCAGTTTTTCCAACTCTGTCACCAAAGGCATCTTCGTGATCCACACATCCAATATCTTTTCCAGAGCATCTGGCTGTTGCAGTTCTTGTATAACTTCCATAAACACTTGTTGACTTATTAACAATACTCGTGCCACCATTGTTAGGTACATGCCCATCAGCATGGGGAAATCCTTGTTACTATATACTTGTCGAAATATATATGGTAATAGAGGTCGAACTAAATCTAAGCCATAGGTAGCATCTGTCTTTAGACAAATCTCCAAAACTTTCAGCATTAGGCTTATGCCCTCGGGACGTATGTCATCAAACATACGATTACAGAAGTCTATAAATGAACGACCATAACGTTCTAAGAAAGCATGGGCATCCAACAAGATGTAAGCTTGTATTAGCACTAGAACGGTACGCAGGTTTTCCGAAGACATTTCTATAATCGGCATAATGTTTCGACACAAATCAATTAGAGGTTCCGACATGCTAGTCGAATTTTCAACCACTGCCACCCACAGGGACAGACCCTCTTCGATGAGATAGATATGAGATGGCTCCTGAAAAATTAAATTTCGGTTTCTTCAATCGTTTCGATAAATAAAATAACTTCATTGTTAATTAATAAGTGATATTATGTATATTATGACTATCCAATCTGAATGGTGAAACTATATTCTTAAAATTCTTACCTGAATGTCTGTACTCAGTGCAATAACACTGTACAAGAAGGGACGCATTTTCTCCGGAATATCACGTATTGCCTTAACAACTTGCTGTAGCGTGCATATGATGGCACAGCGCAACATACTGTAATCTTCACTTTCTTTCCACAATAGCGGTAAATATGATATCAAATTATCAGCTTGCGGCTCAATGTTATCGCTCATTTTCTCCACCAAGGACGACATGATTGTCAAAACTTTCATTTTAGTATCGCATTCTTTAGATTCGCGCAGCAGCACAAAGAGAGCATTAAACGAGGGTTCCAAGTAGGGCAGAAATGCATCGGGGGCAAAATCAAAGTCCGAAACCAAAATTGACAGTGTCCTAGAGGAAGCCAGGCGAATGGACATATCTTCTGTATGTCGCAGCAAATGCAAACAGGCCTCGTATGCAAGTGGACGAAGGTCACGTGAGAAATTCACACCGGCCCATTCACCTAATAACCAAATTATACGACGACGCAATATTCGAAAATTGTCTGAGTCAATTTTCAGCTCATTCAGTAGCTGTCCACTAAACCAGGCATCAAAATCAAGTTCATTAAATAGATGTAGAGATGCTTGGCCAGCGGCATTGTATATTGCATCCTTTAATAAAATATCCTTAAGATCCGAACTCGGTGTCAGCTGTATTTGTTGGGCTTTTTGTATGTATTTTACTAGTTCGGCAGACATTTGTGTTTGGTAACACGTAAAACAAGAGGCAAATAATGTTTCTACGCAAGGTCTCAATGCATACTTCCATGTGTCGCCTCCATTGTCATCTTGTGCAAACTCCTCTGGATCTTCCAGCCACAAGTCAAGTTCAATTTGTGTTAGTATAAAATAGTGGGTAATGATCTTTTCGCAAATGTAACTTAAACGTTCTTCGGTGAAGAAATTTTCTAGAGACGTGCGTATCTCCAATTCTCGATTGTTTTCAGTGTCCCAAGAGTTGGCTATCTTTTGCCAGTAGAATGGTGACATGAGACCCTTCATCAGATTAATGCAGTGTATGGCAAACTGGCGAAAATTTATTATATTATCTGTGAATATAAGATAAGCGCTTATGTGGAAGACATGGTCGAATGAGAACTGCAGTGCCATCGGTGCAAAATTCTTAAAAGCCTCAGCATGCATCTCATGGAATTCCAACAATGTCTTCATCTGCTTTAATATCAACTTCTCTAATAGGGCTATAATTTGTTCATCAGCATTCAGTTGTCGCAACTCAAAGCGACAGTTCAAACATAGTTTAAGACGTTCGAATAGTTTTTCTATAAAACTGAGGCAAATTTCGGAAGATTGAGGCTTTGAATATCCATATATTGTTAATTTACGCAAGATTCTAGTGCATAACACTGATCGTTCCAAGGTAATTTTTGCCAAGAGAGGTGCTTCTTTTAGTTGATGGAAGAACAGTGGACAATGTGTATCCCACAATTGGTATATAAATTCATAGATATTGCTAGTAAGCTCTTGAAATGCCCTCTTTTCGGCCATTAAGCGACAAGAGGCTAAGGCCTTGATAACATGATGTAATGTCAAAAGCACTCTCTGCTGTTCTCCAGAATCGAAGGATTCACAGCTTCCTACATTAGCAGCGAATTCCTGCAAACGCTTCAGTAGTTCTGGTATCAACTGAGGCCACTCACGGGGGCAATCTATGCGGGCTATACGAGCCATTAAAACAGCAATTTGTAAAGAAATCTGAGGTATGGGTTCATTGGCAAAGTGTACTAATAGTAAATCCCTAATTTGTTGCTTC
The DNA here is from genome assembly GCA_916048285.2 of Bellardia pandia. Lineage (NCBI taxonomy): Eukaryota > Metazoa > Arthropoda > Insecta > Diptera > Calliphoridae > Bellardia > Bellardia pandia. Next base: position 72,185,871 of record OU696533.1, read on the forward strand.
TCCTCCTGTGACAGCTCCAGACGCGTACCTTTACGCCAGAACTTGTTTATTCCATTCTTCAAATATACCACAGCCATCCAACGCACACTCACATCTAATTGCTGGGCCATCGAAGCATCTATTCCACCCACAGCCGCCAGACATATGCGTGTTAGTGTTGTAAAAAAACCTGGTTGTGCTTCCCATTCGGCCAGTTGGAGTTCAGCTTTACGTACCACTTCGAGATTGCTATCGGTGGCTGCGCGCAGCGCTTGACACAACATAAATTCAGGTGATGATGGCTGCATATCCATGATGGATGGTCAAATAACTACAAGACAAATTATTTGCATCAAAGGTGTGGCAATTACATGCATAATTTTCATTATTCTCAGGATTTGCAAATGCTTAGGGGTACTTACATGCAGAAAACATTAAATATATCCTGATGGCCAGATATTGATTGAGTTAGTTGCGAAAAAAAATCGAATATTTTTCGTGAAAATATGAAGAAATAATTGGCAACAAAAAAATTTTCTGCAGAATTCGTGATGTTTTGTCGGCAAAGAATGACAAAAAAAATAAATTGTCAATTTTCAGTATGTTCAGTGGTGACAATACAGTGACCCCTAGCGGTTGCTAGCAACACAACACATTAACACATTACAAATACAATTAATTATTACTTATCAACACTGGATGACAATTTGCACAATTAACTTAAAAATTTACAGCAGAATATTTAAAACATAGTCTGTGATTTAAAAATTCTAAAGCATGTAAATCAATTAATATTTGTGCATTCAGTAGTTGAAATTTATTTTAATTGTTTAATTATTAAGAATATTGGGATTTAATCCAAAAAAAAAATTAGATTTATCAAATTTTCTTAAGTTCCAACATGTTGGTATGTTGTTTGGCTTATTTATTTATTAATTTGTCTATGGAAATGAATTCCTTACAGACAGTTTACAAAATATTATTTAACATATGGGAATAAAATACATGTAATAAATAATTATGGGTTTAAGAAAACAATTATAAATTTTTTTATGATATTAAAATCAATAAATCTGTACAACTGGTTAAACTGATTACAAATTCTTCTTAGGGGATCAGCGTCAGCATAATTGGCTCTATAAAATTTCACAGATAGAGGTGCAAAATTACGGGATAAACGTTGCGGAATGTTAAAAGAGATTTCATTGATTAGAAAACCGGAGCATATATCACCATTAATAACATTCAGGATAAATGATATATTCAGCATTGTTCTACAACTTTTTAATGTAGGAAGCTTAATAAGAGCAAGTCTAGTAGTATATGATGGTAAATTAAATGGGTTGAAATGGAGTCCACGTAAGCAAAATATCAGGAATTGTTTTTGCACAGATTCAATTGTATTGCTGTGAGTAATGTAAATCGGGTCCCATATTATTGAACCGTATTCCAGTATCGGTCGAACAAGTGAAGTATATAAAGTTTTTGCAATATATGGATCATTAAATTCTTTTGCCCATCGTTTAATAAAGCCTAGTGTACATCTTGCTTTATTTCTTATCGTAGAAATATGTGGAACGAAGCTCAGTTTAGGGTCTAATAAAATGCATAGGTCTAGAAAATTTTGAACCATTTCCACTTGGTAGTTTCCCAGAAAAAAATTTGTTGAAATAGGATTGCGCCTTGCAAAGCGCATTACTTTACATTTCTTTAAGTTAAGTTCCATCAAGTTAAGCTTGCACCATTCATAAAAAGAATCCAAGTCGGTTTGGAGACGTAAGTAATCAGAAGGTTGCTTATAGGCCAAGAAAATTTTTACGTCGTCTGCATACATTAAGACATTAGAGAATTTAATTACAAAGCGGCCCAAGGTGACTCCCTTGTGGTACTCCAGAACAAACGTTAATTTTATATGAAGACGTGCTATTAAAACGAACGGTTTGTGTTCTATTCGACAGATAAGATTGTATCCACTGTACGCTAAGATCTGAAAATCCCAATTTTTGCAGTTTCCGTACGAGAAGTAAATGATTTATTTTGTCAAATGCTTTACTGAAATCCGTATATATAACATCAGTTTGCATCCTTTGAATAAAGCCGCGATTGATGACTGTTGTTAGATGCAGAAGATTTGTAGTAGTAGAGCAAGATTTTTGAAAACCATGTTGAAATGAAGATATTAAATTTGATACTTGATAGTTTAAATGATCGGTCATTAATTTTTCAAAAAGTTTCGGTATAATACTTAGTTTTGCGATACCTCGATAATTTTCGACATCAGATTTTCTGCCCGATTTAAATAATGGAACAATATATGATTCCTTCCAGATTGATGGAAAGTATTCATTAATAATAGAAGTGTTAAACAGAAGTGCTAATGGAGGAGCTAAGACTTTGGCGCAATTGATTAATATGTTACTCGGGATATTGTGAGGACCGGAACTATATGAGAACTTAAGCTCTTTAATGCCATTTAGGACTGTAGAAACATCAAGCGACGGTAAGGAAATGGATCTATTTGCATCTAATATATATGGGTACTTGACTGCATCATCGTAATTTTTATTTGAGTAGGTGGTTGCAAAAAAGTCCGCAAACATATTACATCCCTGCCAGCAATTGGAAGTTTCTTTCAACGTCCATCGTCAAAGGCGTTACGTCTTACTCACTTCCAGACGTTAATTGGAAAATAACAATAACAATTTACATTGCATTCGTCTTTTAATCATCCAGACGACGTTTGGAAGATTGTTATAAAATAAATGAAAAGAATGGAAAAAAGAAGTTTTCGACATCATCGAAATTAGGTTTATTTTGTCATTTGCTGTGGTCGGTAAGTGGTAAGGTGTAGTTTTGTTTTGTTATTATTGTAGTTTTTACATATTTATTATCCCATAGTCAATATGAGTGTATTATCTGTAAAGTCAAAAAAAAAAAAATCAAAAGCAAAAGAGAGGCGAATAAAATAATCAGTGACTTCTTGAAGTTACTTCCGGGGGGTACAACTTCTCAATACGGAAGACGCTTCTACGATGAAAAAATAGTATCTCAGAAGATGAGTTTCAACTTCTTAGCGTCACTTCCGCAATAGAAAATGTTGGCAGGGCATATAACTTTAACATTGTCAGATTCATTTTGTTGATACGACATTACAGCAGGGTAACCGCTTGTCTTTTTCTTTGTGTTAACGAATTTGTAGAATAGCTTTGGATCACGTTTCAAGTTATGTTTTATTTTAATTAAATACTGCGAGTAATACACATTATTTAATTGTGTATATTTAGCCCGGCTAACGGTGTAGTTCAAATAATCAGAAGAAGATCCCGAATGCTTAAATTTTTTATAAAGTTTATTTTTTTATTCTTTGCAACAGCCAGCTGTTTGTTATTCCACGGTGGTCCAGAAAATAAAATAAATGTTTGTTTTGGAATACATAAGTCTATAAAATAATAAAGTTTATTATAGAAAATTTCAAATATTTTGTATTTACTTGTTGTTGGATATGCGGGAAGTGTTAAAATGTTAGTCCAGTTTGTATTACCAATAAGTTAATTTAACATGTTGTAGTTACTTCGTTTGAAACAAAAAACCTTTTCACTAATGACTGACGGAATATTTCGAGGTTGCATAAACATAACTACTTCCATAGTAGGATGATAACGGTCTTCAGGTTTTGTTAGTGGAGGAAAACGTTTAATAGAATAGTCGTCTTTATCACTAACAAATATTAAGTCCCGAATTTTTGAAAAATCATTCATTATGCCGTTAATTTGAAAAATACCTATGTCATATAATATATTAGAATACTCTCTCAAGTTTTCGTGGCAATGTGTTTGAACGTAGTACATTCCGTCAGGTAAAAATTCCCAAAAAATAGAGGGTAAGTTAAAGTCGCCCATGACTATGACAGTATCATTCACATCTGCGGTTTTAGTAACTAATTTAATAGATTCGCTATGTTGATAATATAATGATGGAGGGGACGAGGGTGGGATATATGAACACGTTAATATTATCCGTTTGTATTTCAATTTATTGATAACTGAAATAAATTCGATATCAAGCGAAGAGTTGTGCTCAAAAACTTCAGAATGAAGAATACTCGAAACCGCAATCAGAACTCCACCACCATGAGTACCTCGATCACGACGAAAAATATTATATTTGTTACAGAGAATTTCAGTATTAAGAATAGTGTCATTAAGCTATGTTTCAGTAAATACAATGATGTCATGATTAACGGTAAAACTTTCTAAGTACAAATCAGATAATTTTGTTCTTAGGCTACGAACATTCTGGTAGATTAACGATAATGAGTCAGCACTGAAATTGTTCAGTTTTTAACATTAAATTTTTAAGAGCCAGTTAAATTTATTGAAGATAACTTACGGCTCTTTTTAAATATCTCTATTATAATTGAACTGTTACTTTTAGTGTCAGAGGATATATTTTAATTTTCAATCTAGTAAAAATGTAACAAAAGAGTTTGATTTAAATTTAATTGAAATATTTGACATAAATAAAAAATAGTAAATAGCTAAAAATGTTTCTTATTTTTCAAAATCCTTATCTACAAAAGAGTAACATGATTAGTGAGTGAATAATATGAAAAGCTAATAATCGAATTTCGAAATTTTTAATAATTTTAATGTAAAGTGGCTACAACGGACAAGACTTTAACTGGTCCAAATTTGCTCTGAACAAAACCAAAATATACTTAACGCTTGTTTTTTTTATTTTATTTACACTATACCTTCCTATATCTATTAATAATATATATATACTTTATAGGGTCGGAAAATTATATTGTGGAAATTACAAACGGAATGACAAACTTATATGAAGGGTATAAAAACAAAAAATTCTAACGATAACTATACTTTTTAAGAGAAACAATTAAAACAACATTTAAAAACAAATTCTTGTGCTGAACGACTAATCGGACAAAGCGAAATAGAAATGATTAAAGTACAAAAATCTAACATTAAATATTTTGTAGCATATCCTTTGTTGTCCAAAACGATCTTTAGCGTTTGGGAATTGATTTTACCAAGTTATGACAAACATCCAGTTCTATGGAGTTGCAAGATTCTAGCCTCCTTTGGCCGACCTAATGTGTTTAACTTATTTCGATACACTCTCCTGGCCAATTCCTCGTCAATAACATTGAGCTCTGTGCATTTCAATCAGTTTAGAGGCAGTTATGAATCAACCAACTCCTGAAGTGTGCTTAGGGTCGTTATCTTGATAAAAATCAGTTTAACTCGATTCTCTGCACTTTGCTTTATTATGTAGAGGTAGACCAATTCTGTCATTTTACCATCTATAAAATGCAAATTTCCCACTTTAGCACCCGACAAACCACGACAGAGCCTCCTCCGTGCTTTACTGTGGCTTTCGTATTTTGATTGATACATTCGTAATTTGGTTTATGGCACACAAAGTGTTTACAATCTGAACCATGCAAGTTAAACTTGCTATTGTCAGTGAACAAAACCTTAAAATAATGTAAACTTTCAATGGAAACATTTTAGATGACTAACCGCCAAATTACATGGTTCCAAAACCCCAATGTTTTTTCTGGCAGTTCTTCCATAGTAATTGCACTTATGTATGTAATGTATTGCGAACAGTATTCAGACAAACATATTTTCCTGTTCGAGATTTTAATGACATTTTAATACATTTTGCAGATTTTAAAGGATCTTGCTTGATTTCTTTGACAAGCGAACATTCTTCTCTTTCATTTAATATTTTACCATGACCTTCTCTGCTTTTATTTGGAGCCTTTTTTGCTTAAAAAGTTAATGTTTTCCCAACTTCTTATAATTTAGAAATGATTATGACAAAAAAAATCGAGTCTTAATTTTAGTATTTAAAAAATAACGCCAATTAATGTTAGCTTTTTGTATTTTAATTATATTTACATCGCTCTGTCCGATTATTCGTTGAGCACAAGAAATTGAGTTATATAAATTATTTCTCTTTGCATTTGTCATGGTGCAACTATACAAGGTGAGTGCAGTAGTTTACAATTTACTTATGTCAAAAGTAATACATTTTCAAGTATTTTTGACAGTAGTACATTATTTTACACAAACAAAATTGCCTGTTGTTTCTGTTTTGTGTTGTATTTGTTGTCGATTTGCACTCACCTTGTATATTTGCACCATGTTACCTACACAAATATGATAAAGTAGAAATTTGAAAAAAGCATTGAATTTTGGTTTCAAAAAAAAAGTCAAAAGTTGAATTATGACTTTAATTTTGTTTGATAGCCTGAGTAAAATATTATTAATCAATTCTATTTCGTGTTAAATGTTTATGGTATTTTTTATTAGATTGCTTTAGTTCAGTTACACTTTATTCTTGGTTTTATTGTAATGAAAATGATAGAAGCATTCCTTTTTTAATTTTGGTAGTGGCAACTAGTTACTCCAGCACATAATTTTATTTAATTAAAGATAAACTAAGCCATGAAGGTGAAAATACGCTTTAGTTGTCGAACAACTTTTTTCTGGTTGACAACTTTCTAATGGAGGCAAGTTCAAATCTTTCATGAATTTTTGAGATAATCTTAGTCAGAAAGCCATTATTTAAGAAAGCATCAAACCTAACAAATGCGGTTCCACAGTTTTTCTAACTTTTAAATTTCCGATGAAAAATTGCAAAAGTTTTTCTTAAGTTACTGCTTTTTTTTGTAGAATTATAGTAGCTTATAGTGGAGTAGCTATATATTGGAACGATAACCGACATTGTTATGCTCAATAATTGCAGAAAAGCTAGAGTGTTCATCCAATCAGTACAATAAAATTTAGCGCGAAATGAAAAAATGAAAAAATTTAAATTTTATGTAATAAAAATTAATTTAATGTAACAAAAACTAAGCAAAATTTTCTATCGAATGTGTTTCTAAAAATAATGGATGGCTACCGATTCAAAACTGTTATAAAGAAACTAACGATAATATGCATTATTTACAAACTTTCTATTTAGCTTCTGAAATTAAAATGAATATATATGACAGCCTAGTTATGAAAATATTGAATATTTATTTATAATAAATTAAATATAAATAAATAATTTAATTAATTAAATAAACTCAACATGACTATAATTTAAAATGGGAATATACCAATTCTATAGAATTGATTTAACTAAGAATATAATTGGAACTCGATTTACCATTTTTAGAAAGTTCATTAATTGTTACAAAAAATATTTTAAATTTAAGGATCTTCTTTTCTTTTTCTTATATTCTTCGTGTAAAATTACTTTATGGATGCAAAAAACTATCATAAAACAATGTAACACAATAATCGTTACATTATTTTATCATTTCGTTGGATGTTAGTTGCAGTCAAGCTAAATTATTGTATGTGGTTGGGTCTTTATTATACACATAAAGTTCCCGTTCGATACATTAACCGGAAGGCTGGCAACTCTAATTTATAATAACGCATTCCAACACTTCTAGATAAAAGAAAAACAAATCTTTATCGAAAACAATAAATAAATGAAAATTATTCACCCAAGAAATTGATAACTACCGGTTAAACACGTAGCACAAATAAAGTTAGTATATTTTTTCAGACTCAAACAAGAATTTATTAAATATGTTAAAGGCTGTAATATTAATTGGTGGACCACAGAAAGGTAGAGAAAATCTAATATAAAAGGCTTAGAAAGTTTATAACTTTAAATTTTTTTATTAGGTACTCGTTTTCGTCCCTTATCTTTGGATACACCTAAACCACTTTTTCCGGTAGCTGGTCGTCCCATAATTCAACATCACATTGAGGCTTGTGTAAAGTTGCCTGATCTCAAAGAAATCCTTATAATAGGATACTATCCGCAGACACAAATGGAAACTTTTGTTACCGACATGCAGACATTGTATAGCATTAACATTCGTTACTTGCAAGAATTTACCTCTTTGGGTACTGCCGGAGGCATGCATCATTTTCGCGATCAGATTCGCGCTGGTAATCCAAAAGCATTTTTCGTACTTAATGGTGATGTATGTGCTGAATTTCCGCTACAAGAACTATATGAGTTTCATACCCAGAGACCGACCACTTCACTGGTCACTATTATGAGCACAGAAGCCACCAGGCAACAAGCTGTACATTATGGATGCTTGGTATTTGATCGTGATACTCATGCAGTTTCTCATTATGTTGAAAAGCCTAGTTCATACGTTTCCACTTTCATCAATTGCGGCGTGTATATCTGTTCTATGGACATATTTTCTAAACTCTCTGAAATATTTCACTCAAAGGTGCAAGAGTACAATGGAACTAATTACTATGCGAATGGTGGTTCAAATGGTAATGGCAAGGATCAGGGTCATATACAATGGGAGCAGGAAGTGTTGACCCCCTTGGCAGATACAGATAAATTGTATGCTATGCCCGTACCAAATTGGTGGTCTCAACTAAAGACAGCCGGTTCAGCCATTTACGCCAATCGTCATTATTTGGGTGAGTTATGGATAAAAATTATAAATGCTACCTATTTCTTATTGATAATTTGCATTTACAATTAAATGAGAATGTTATTTTTGTTTTGATAAACATATGTGTATTGGGTAAAGGTATGGTTACACATGGCAAATATTTACTCAAAAAAGCGTCACCACTTGTTTTAGCACAAATTTGTAAGGTACGGTCACACTTGGCAAATATTTATTAAAAAAATTTGTTTGATGTTTACTCTTAAGGCAAATATTTAGGCCAAAGCACAACAAATATTTAGTTTTAATTTATTTGATGCTGTTTGATCTTGCAAAACTCTTGTAAGAGTAAACAATGTCAAAAAAAAATTGTGCTAAACCAAGTGGTAACACTTTTTTGAGTAAATGTATGCCATATGTGACCGTACCTTAAGTGGTTACGTCTTTTCTGGCAAATATTTGCCAAGTGTGACCGTTCCTTAGGTCAACTAAATTGGGCCGTAGTTGATCTAACATTAGGTAGGTTCGCGTACTGGTTAAATTTATTTATTGCATTTTATTGTAGTCCGTTCGTTTGCTTTTAAAACTTGTAATGTAATTTAATAGGCGTGTTCAAGGTATCAGTAACTTTTGCTTTTAATCAAATATGGTCATCAAAAACGAATTTAGGAAATTGTTGTATTAAAAAAATTGATTCCATTTCAGGATCAGGTGAAGAAAATAAGAAAAATTAAAGAAAATAAGAAAATTGTAAGAAAATATGTAAATTAAAATATTGGAAGTAAAATGTGTGTTGTTGTAGCAGCATAACAATTTTACAATTCTGCTAGATCCAGTCCAGTGAAGTAGAACAATTCAATATGCGTGGGTGTCATGAAGACCATGAACACATGCTGGGCACACATTAAGGAAGTCACGGTCTATGCGGGATTAGAAGGCATCATTTATGCTAATTTAAATGTAATTTATTTCAATTACAGAACTCTATAAGAAAACACATCCTGAACGTTTAGCCAATGCTGGAATTAAACACGACGAAGATGACGGAAATCTTATATGTACAATAATATCCGATGTGCACATACACCCAAGTGCAACAGTTCATCATACTGCAGTGGTAGGAATTTTTTTTGAATTTCACAAGCTGTTATTTTTTAATACCAAACGATAAAAATTTAAAACTCTTTTGCAGTTGGGACCAAATGTTTCTATTGGTCCTGGCGTTACTATCGGACCTGGTGTAAGAATACGCGAGTCCATAATATTGGAAAATGCTATTATAAAAGACCACACTCTAATAATGCATTCAATAGGTAAACAACAAAGGAATTTATGTATGTGCATAATTTAATAATTGTATTTTAATATTGATTAAAGTTGGACGTGGTTCTACAATTGGTCAATGGTCTCGTGTAGAGGGTACACCTAGTGATCCAGATCCAAATAAACCCTTTGCTAAAATGGAAAATCCACCTCTATTCAACAATGAGGGAAAGCTTAATCCTTCTATAACTATTTTAGGTAAGTTTTTAAAACTGTTTCATTTTCAAAATATAAATTTTAATTAATTTTTAGAGCCTACTGTTTTTCTTAATGAAAAATTGTTGAACTTTATATTTATTATTAGAGAAAATATCTTATTTCGGCTTGAGTTAGTTTTTAATTAATAATTTAAAGAATACCATTGCAAAGTTACGTTTTCTAGACAATTGACACATTGGAATGCATTTTCTACCCTGCCAAGGCCGTCATCAGCAATGTTTGTTGTCTAATTGTAAACATCATCTAATTGTAAACATCACCATTATTGCAAAATAGACTTCGGGAATTAATCATATTTCTTATTATATTTTATGAGTTAGAACGAAATTTACATACGTTTATAATGTGTGTGTATTCTTTTTTATTATTATTACGAATTTTGTATTACTACAAATTTGTTGTTACTTTTATTGCTACGTCTACCGTCGGTTGACAAATTAGCAAAGTGTGTTGTTGTTGTCATTTCTCCTTTATGATAGATTCTTTGTTGGTTTTAACTATGAAACACCGGAGATGGGATGACAACTTTTTGCACCGTGCCTTGTGTGTTTGTTAATTTTTAGAGGATATTATTTCGAACTTTTTTATATTTATATATCAAGCCTAATTAAGAATTTTCTCTAATATATAAATATAAAAAAGTTCGAAATAATATTCTCTAAAAATTTATAGAATATTAATTAGCGAACCTGGGTATACTATAGAACTATAAAAAATTTTTAAATGCCTTTACGCAGGAATAATATTAATTTTAAATATTTTGCAAAAAGTTTTAAGCGAAAAAAAGTTTCACACATTTAATTTTCTGAAATATAAAAAAAAAAACAAAAAACATTTTATAAAATACTCGAGTTATCTGAAATGCCATTATGTCTACACTAGTGTATCCATTTGATTAATGATCCTTCGAATAATCGAACAAATTCTTACGAATAATTCTTCGAAGAATTTCAAAATGGCTATTTTCGAATATACGAACAATTCAATTAATTTTATGAAGAATAATGGAATAAAACAAAAATATATTGTGTTAATTTATCGTTTTAATATAAAATTTTTAATAATTTTAAATTTAAAAGTAGTAATAATTTAACAGCAATATGTGTTACAAATAAGGCATGTTTAAAAAACAGATATTTGTGTGTATAAATTGAATTATTATTATCTATGATACCATTTTGATCTAGTACAAATCCGTCTATTTTTTTATAAATGAGTGCTCTGATATCTCATTATATAAATATATACATGAATGTACTGAAATGAGTTATAATTCTAAAAAGAAATATTTGATATTTAGTAAAAAAGAAAATAGCGAACGAGTTTGGAAATTGTAGAGTCCACATATGGTGGCGAAATATTGGCAACATTAAAAGTGATTGCAAACAAAATATTTATGGAATAAAACAAATATCAAATATAGTACGGAACTATTGGAAACACGATAATACATATTATTAAAACATATTAATACATTGAATTGAAATAACTGGAATATACAGGAAAATACAATCAATAATAGAAAAGGAATCATCATGTACCACTTTCGTTTCAAATACACCGGTTATTAATTGACTGAGTGACTGAGACGTTGAATATGTTAAAGAAAATGATATTGAGGTTAACATTGATGATGATAACGTTGAAATAGAAAAATAATATTATTATTCAAATTTATATAAGTGATGTTATTATAAGATGGCTTTAGACGATGAACGATTTGACGATGGAAAAAATTGTTAATTTTATTTTATTTAAAAATTTCAATTATTCATTTTCGTAATTAATTAAAATAATTCGATTAATTTTAAATATATTATCGAATTATTCGAACAAGTTAAAATAACTTATATGAATTATTTGTTGTATTTGAACAAAAGAAAAATCGAATAATTTGCATACCTTAGGTGAAAGTATATTTTCACCTAACAAGCTAAAATTTTATAAGTATTTTCAAAACTATTTATATTTTTTTAAGTTTTCTAAAAAAAAAATGACGATATGGTTTTTAGTGTCTTATTAAGGATATATTAGAAATTATAATCCAAAAATAATCAGGACAATACCTTTTACAATTTTGAATTAACTATGAATCCATGGATTCCAAGTAAACAAAATATTAAAAATCTCAGCTTTTATATTTTACTATGTATTAACTAATTCTAATAGTCAATTTCTTTTTTTTTAGGCTGTTTTGTACAGGTGCCTTCGGAGAAGATACTTTTGAATAGTATTGTCTTACCGCACAAAGAACTAAGCAGAAGTTTTAAAAACGAAATCATTTTATAAATCGATTAATTTATATAAATATTTACAAATGTTTACTTGCGCTTTTTATATTTTTGTTTTATTAAAGTTTTTAAATTTTTACAATGATTTCATATGTATGTTTTTATCCAAAATTATCACAAATTAGGTTATAAATACTCGCCTGGGTAACGATCTTGACGCGATGCGAGGGCTTATATACACTCTGTGGTCTGAAGCTCCACTGTGATTGTGAATGCGTTGACACTTTCGCAGGGGAGTCATGACTTTGAGGGTGTATTACCTAAAGGTTACTCATCTTGTCAAGATATCGGGGCGATAGTGGAATACTTTAGCTGTTGCGTCGTATATTAAGACATTTATTTTCTCTCGTGATATACACACTTGTGGTTGTCACGGAATAGAATAGATACACTTTTAAGGTCAAGGTGAGTGGTAGCAGTGCCGAGGTCCTGAATGGCTGGTTAGTGTTTTTTTTAAATAAACCAGCAGATAACAGCTCCCCTCAGTGTCAGGGCAATACACTGTTGTAAGTAGTTGCCTAGTCCGCGTACGCCGTCACTGCGCGGATGGTCCGGTTCTTACGAGCATACTCGTGGGAACAAAATTGAGAATAACAAGTAAGAGTGCTATATTCGGCTGTGCCGAATCTTAAATACCCTCCACCTAAACGTAATAAGAAATACAAAAACTACACTCACTGGTTATAGGACTAGCATATCCTAATTCTGTGTTTTCTATTCAGTCTTAGTGTAAATTTTATCTATTAGTATTTGATATATTGTTTGAAAGATAATTTAATTACCAATTCTTACCATAATTTACAGAGTCTGTCTGATGTTCATAATAATCTTGAGTGTAACTTAACAAACAGAGTATAAAAAAGGAGTACAATTCGGTTTTAATAATTTTGCTCAAAAAAAAAAGAAAAACAAAATCAAATAGGGCTTTTAGAGGAGATACAAGCAAAAAAAATTTGTTGGCAGTCACGCCTATTTTCGAGGGGGCGGGCCCGTAAATTTGAAAATATATAGGCCAATATCTTGGGAACTACTGGGTGCTTGATAATTTGTAATACATTAAATAAAAGGTATTAAAAATACCTTTCCAATGATATATATCATGATTATAAAATATGGACCGAATATGGGTTAAATCCGAAAAGAATATTTTTTGACCCGAATTTATTTGTTTTTTGGAAATGGTTCTTATATGGCAGATATGATAAATTATGGGCCGATCTTCTTAAATTTTGGAACAGTTATTTTCATGCATATGAGGATATTTCACGTCGAATTTCAACATAATAACGGTGTATATAAGATATATATTAGTATTAACGTGGATTTCGGTAGTGGACCTTATGTGGGGGATATTGTCAAATATGGACCGATATTCTCAAAATCCAGCACTTTCATTTAGGCATGCATGTAAATGATCCGTGTAAAATTTTGGATTAGTATCCTTATTTATAAGAGATTTATGAGTATTAAAGTGATTTTCGGAAGAGGGTTTTATATGGGGCATACGGTTAAAAATAGACCGAAATTAACAAAATTTTGTGGAATGATTTTTGTATATATGTAAATGATCTGTGTAAAGTTTTGAGTCGGTGCCGATATTTATACAATATATATAAGGAAAATGTCTTTTTCAGATGTGGTCCTTGTATGGGAGCTATGACCAGTTCTGGGCCGACTACAATAAAAATTAGTACAACAATTTATTTGCCTATAACGAGTATTTATGTCAAATTTTAGCCGTTTAACATTATTTATATCTGTTTTATACGTATTTAAGTGAATTTTTTAAGTGGACTTTATATGGGGTCTATGGTCAAACATGGACCGAACTAAAAAAAATTTCGTTTTGCGATTTCTTTTTGCATAGAACTTATTTTTGCTGAATTTTGTCTTGATATTCCAATTTTATAGGCATGTAATGCCATATTTCGGGAATATATATATTTGTATGGGGGCTATGAGAAATCATGGACCGATTCTTACTATTTTCCGTACACTTTCTTCTTTTATCATACAAACAAGGTATACAAAATTTCATGGTATTATCTGCAATATATTTCAAAATATTGCAATAAAATGGACGAAAAATATCAAATTTTTATGGAGGTGGTCTCACATATTGATTCATAACTCTGGTTGACCTAAACCGATTTTGCTGATTTTAAATAGCAAACTTCTCGAACGCACTTCCGACAGAATTATTGAAGGTTTGGATCCCGAGTATATCTGGGGACTTCAAAAAACTGATTTAAACAGACAGACAGAAAGACAGACAGACATACAGACAGACGGACATGGCTTAATCGACTTCGCTATCTATAAGGATCCAGAATATATATACTTTATAGGGTCGGAAAATTATATTGTGGAAATGACAAACTTATATATACCCTTCTCATGAAGGTGAAGGGTATAAAAACATCAAAAAAACCTAAAGCGAAAGCAGTTTTGAACACCTTCATACATTTCTTATTTATCCTTAAATAAATAAGAAAAATTAAAAAAAGTAAAGTATTGAAATTTTCATCTTTTTTTTTGGGAATTTTAATAAAAAATTATAAAAGTAATTCCCAAAAAAGGAAACGAAAATCGAAAAACATATATATTTTTTATGCTGGCAAAGTACTTTAAGGGCAGATAAGAAATACAGCTTTCAGTTTTATAATCTCAGCTTTAAGGGTTTAGAACATATGGTCTTTTTTTTGGATTCTGATTAAAAAATAGGTCCAAGTAAGAAGTATTTTGGAAAATTTTAATTTTTTATATTGAAATAATATTTTTAAAAATAAATTTTAATATTGTAAACATTTTTTACAACAACAAAAAATTAGATTATTTAACTAATTTGTATCTCTGTTAAGAAATGTTATATTTTCTTTGAGCTAAAGGTCAAAATTTATTTTTATTTTTTTCATATTTATTCCAATATTTAACATTTTTTTAAATAAAAAATTAATTTGCGAAAGAATTTTTTGGACCTGTAAAATATATTGTTGCTGTAGACTTTTTGTGTATAATTGGAAATTTCGTTGTTAAACTAGCAAACTTAGTTTAAACTAAATCGGTCTTAATTTTTGCTCAATATTAAAAAAGCATGATGGGGCAAATTTTTGAAATAATATTTTTCAAATGCGTATAACTCGAACATCTTAATTATTAAATATCTAGTTGGGGACTGGAAAATAGGAAAATTTTAGAATTCGGATGAAATTTGGCAAGCGATTAAAATTTTACCTGTAAAAATACTACTTACAGCGCCGCTCCTAGAAGGACATTTTCAAAACCGCTTGCCTACCCCTTGTAAACTTTTATTCTAAAAAATTTAGATTCTGAAAGGAATGCTATAAAATAGGCAAATTTGTTAAAAAATCTATAGGTAACAAAATATGCAATTATGGCTTCTGCTTGATTTCTCTGATGTGTAATGGCACTCTGTCTGTGCAACTGTATGAATTTGTTTTCGTTGTTGTTCCACAGTGAACACAAATTTTGTTCATATTGTCTGAAAATTATGTGATCAAATTTTTCATTAAACTGCGATATGTATTTGGGTTATTTAAATCCGTTAACGGCTTTTTTTAAGTAAAGCATCTACATATTCACACACGAAAACTCCACAATTGAAGCTTTCGCTGATAATCGTGTTCTATTTTTCCAAGGCGCCAAGCTTCTGTTAGATCTTTTGAGTATAAGGCATTTATCTAGACAATACCAGGAATCGCTCCCAATACTTTTTTCCCGCCCACTCTCAAAGAATTGTGAGAAAAGGAGCAAAGTCCTGGAGCAAGAGTTGGGGATTGAACTTGGGTTGAATTTACATGTTTCAAGAATCACCACATTCTCTCATCAGAATTCTTTGCGTTCAACCCAAGTTCAATCCCCAGCTCAGCCAAGAAAAATTATCAATAAAAAAAAATTGATAAAAGATTTCATGTTGTAAAAACAATTCCTACCTTCAGTAAAAAAAAATAATTAATGAAAATTAAATTTAATGAACTCGAGCCTAACTAAAGAAATATCAAAAAATTTTAAATTAACAGTTCGACTAAAAATAATAATTGTTATTAATAAAGTTATATATGGAATTTTTAAACTTTAACATTATCTCTGATAAATAGTTAACATGACTCTGTTAACGTAAATGGTTTGTGTCTAGGGAGTTAAATTTCAAATTTATCTTCGCGCACATGAAACAAACAACCCTTATTGAAACAAGATAATAATTTTGTGGAAATAACGAGAAGTAATTAGAGCAGAGGTAGGCAAATCGTAAAATGAGGTTGTGTGTGTGAGCAAACTACCCAGCAAACATAAACATAATTATATAAATTATACAAAACAACTTAGATAGGAAACAGACACTCACAATGTATTTTCCGTAACATATAAGAAATTAACAACGAGCTTGATATACAAACGGAACTTCTAATACTTCAAAAGCTGATTACATGCATGTTACCAAATCTGTGGAGTTTTGACAAAAGAACCTAACTCGAGATCGGACAATTTTCCACTTTTTAAACCATATGTATAAGTTTTAAAAGCGCATCTTTCTGTCTTTTCAGTGTGTTTCTAGATAGTTTAGATCGGAAGATATAGAACCCCCCAAATCAACCTATCTCGCAATTTTTACAATCTGCTT
Source organism: Bellardia pandia (assembly GCA_916048285.2). Lineage (NCBI taxonomy): Eukaryota > Metazoa > Arthropoda > Insecta > Diptera > Calliphoridae > Bellardia > Bellardia pandia. The sequence goes on from OU696533.1 coordinate 72,202,780, forward strand.
TTGACAAAAGAACGCATATCGAAATATGTTGCTGGGCATAAAGAAAAATATTATAACGTAATTTTTACAGAAGAACCTATTTGAATATGGGTTTCCAATAATTTACTAAAATTATTTTGACAAAACAACCTATTTGCACTCATGTTCTTTTATCAAATTCATAAACGAAAATAACACGTTCCCTTCTAAAGTTAAGTTCTTTTAATAGTCATTTGATCACTAGCATTCATTGTGACAAAACAACCTATGTTAATATGAGTGCTTTAGTGTAGTGGGAATTAATGAAATAAGAGGAACCTATATCAAATCAAGTGCTTTTGTCGTGTGCATGTGTAACAAATTAAGACGTTTTTAAAGAAAATATGTTGTTTCCTAATATTGAAAAACAAAAATAATTTACAGAAGAAGACAAAAAAAAAAACAAAGGTTCCAAAGTTTTGGAGGAGCAGTGACTCTCTCGCAAGTGAATACATTGACTACAAGAATTATAGATTTACAAGATTACAGCAATTATCAGCATTTTTAAAGGTACCTACATCACGGCTCCAAAGAGTTTGGCAATTTGTATGGAATTTTCAATGATTTTAGAATTTTTGACTTTTCTGGAGGATGCAGTGTTTATCGAAGGAATTGCACCTTTGTTCAACTGCCGATACTTAACGAATACAAGTCAGCTAGTTGTAAAAAGTCACACTATCAACGACAGATATGTCAGTTACGACAAAATGAATAGTACTCTCTTTCTGTTTTTCATTCAAGTTGTGTTTAAATTAAATAAAATGTACCACACAAGTGCCCAAGATATTGATGAAGAGATTGATATTGATGAAGATCCTTTCCATGAATCTGATGTTGATGACCCCGATTTTGTCCCGGAGACGGATTCCGATCTTAACACCACTACGCAGGAAATGGATCCAGATATTGAGTCCAATGTAAGTAATTGGGATTTCACCGTAATTGAACGAACTTCCAACCACATCAGCAGTTAAAAAAAAGAACAGGCGTAACAAAAACTTAGGAAAAGAATATGTGACCTATAAAAGGAAAATCGTCCCTGCTAAACAAATTAAAGCACTTTCAAAATGCAAAAGGTTGTGTAATACTCACCTAAATTTTGAGGAGCAAAAGATGATTTTTAAACTGTACTGGAACTTGGGTGATTACAACAAACGACGGCAATATCTATCAGGCTTAATTGATATTAAATTTAAAAAAACGCATACTATTAATAACTTTGGAAATCGGCAATATAACTATTTGTATAATTGTGAAATTAACGGTCAAAGGAGAAGAGTATGTAAGCAATGTTTTATGAAAATATATGCCGAAACTGCTCAAAGTATTAAAACTGTTACTAAGTGTAAAGTTAAAGAAAGCTCCATTGAAATTGTTCAGAAATTGTTTCCAGAACACAAACTGTCGACGGAAAAGTAACAGGAAGTTTTAGATCACATTAATAGTTTTCCGAAATATGTGAGCCATTACAGCCGTCGTCATACAAAGCAACTATATCTTCAGTGTAATTTAAGCATGGCAGAATTATACAGATTATACACAAACAAATTTTCTCAACCTGTTTCGTTGTCAACATATCGAGAAATATTTCAAAAGCTGGACATTAAGTTTAAAAAGCCGCATATTGATGTATGCAACAAGTGTGAGACTTTAAGAATAGATATTAAAAATGCATTAACTGAGGATGAAATAGCAATGCTTAAATTAAAACAACAAAATCATCACGAAGAGGCAGACATGGCATATAAATGTAAAAAACATGATAAAGAACTGTCTTCGAAGGACAAATCTATTAAAATGTATACTTTTGATCTGCAGCAATGTTTGCCAACACCACACTTAAATGCGGCAATGTTCTTCTACAAAAGACCACTGTGGACATTTAATTTTACGATGCATGACGGAGCAACAAACAGAGCGAATTGTTATATATGGAATGAGACCATTGCAAAGCGTGGAGCAAACGAGATTAGTTCCTGTATCTTCAAATGTATTATGGAATTACCGATACAAGTGAAACATGTTATTTTGTACAGCGACTCCTGTCCAGGGCAAAACCGTAATTCTTATATTTGCGCCATGTTTGAAAAGGTTTTAGAAGATCATCCAACTATAGAATTAATTGATCACAAGTTTCTGGTTGTTGGACACACGCATATGGAATGTGACACGGTTCATTCCCAAATAGAAAAAAAGAAGAAAAAATGTGTGAATTCCATACATCACCCACATGACTGGGCTACTTTAATAGCAACTACAAATCACAAATACAATGTAATCGAGATGGTTCAAGATCAATACTTTGACTTCGGTAGCTTATTAAAGAACAAATACACGTGGAGAAATACTAATACATTAGGTGCGTGTAACACTACTTATATTTGAATATGTTTAGTATAATTTTTATTTGTTGTTTTGTAAAGGTGACAAATTTGAATGGAAGCTAATACGTTGGATGCGATATGAGAAATCTAAGTCTGGAATTCTACAGTACAAGCTATCTTTACAGCCGGACGAGGATTTCAAGAAACTAGACATAACACAGCGGCGACGGAAAATAACAAATTTCGAATTTAATAAATGTTATTCTGCTCCTTTGCCAATATCTTCCAATAAAAAACGTGATTTACAGTCCGTTTTGCCATTTATAAATGCAGAGTTTCATAATTTTTACAATAACTTGCACGTTGAAGGTGAAGTACAATTAGAAGATGATTGGGATATTGACGAATATGATTAGCTGTAGAGTGAGTTATTCTTTATTTCTTCTGAATTATAAAAAATAAAGCAATTTAATATAGATAAATGTGAACTAAAATATATTCTAATATATTAACTATTTGTTATTTGTATTTTTAATTCAATTAATTTCAACTATTCTTTTTCATACCTAAAAATACATGGAAAACATAACTTTTTATAATATTCGTTTAAAATAAACTGAATTCTATTTAAGAAAATAACATAAGTCACTGTATTTTACTTATTTCATTTTAATAAAAGCACTAGTCCCGAAAAAGGTTGCGAAAGATTTGTTACTTTTCAGTATAAAAAAAGACTTTTTCTAGAGAAGGGTTGATTTTTCGATCAAAAATTATTTTGACAAAACAACACATCTCGGTTTTTGGACATTTTCTCGGCAACGGTTATATCTGGAAGAAAGATGCAAATTGGAGAACAAAGGTTTGTAAATTCTCCACCCCAAAAATAGGTTACATTTGCTTAGATATGTTCTGGGACGATTCTGTGACCCTATAAAAGTGTTTTTTGGTCCTCCTGTAAAATTCAGTTTTTCGACATTGGTTGTTTTGTCAAAATGCCACAGAAATGCATTATCAATTATTAAATATTTTTCGTAATTTGAAATGTTTGTTGGGAAGTATTTCTGAAAAAAATATAAAAGCATCCGCCGCATGTGCACACATTGCTGTCTCAATGACGACGAGAGATTAAGTGTATGTGTGAAGTGCTCTCTGCACTCTTGTGCTATAGGATGCCGACCTATGAATTAGAGTGATCCCTTTTGAAAAGTTAAGCACTATCAGGTATATTCTTTACATATAATTTACGCTAATTATAGGAAATTCCGAAAATCCCTTTTTGCTTAGGTAATAAAATGTATCTGGTAATGTTATCAGGTACCACGTACGCATGTGCACTAGAGAAGTTTTAAGATTCTCATTGTTAGTATTTAAGGTTATTATTTAATAAAGAAGATTCATAATCTTCCAAACATTCTATCGTTTAAGACGAAATATCAAATATTAAAATAAACTAAAATATCTATTAAATTAACAAAAAAATATAATACTTCTCACCTCAATAGCATTTAAATTTGCTAAGAAAAAAGAAAAAAAAAACGTAGAAGTTTAAAAAAAGTTTAGCAAACATAAGCTGCGTGTGATCTATTCAATTATGACGAAGCCTACGCACCAACAACATCAGCAGCCCCAGCAACATCAACAGCAGACTTCTACACCACAGCCGGGTGCCATGTATCAGACAATGATACCAGCCGTAATACCCAGTAATGTACCGCATGGCGATTGGGTACATCCAGGTGGTTTACATTATCTACATGGAGATATGCCCCCTGAACAGGGTGCTTCAGTTCTTCAACAAATGGGTGCTATGCCCGTTATATTCCCAACAACAAATGCGTTAGGTGGCCCAGTAATGAATCCTAATGCCATTTATGCTATGCCGGTTTACAATGGACAACATATGTACAATTATGTTTATTATCTGCCGCCCGTAATGAATCAATCCGAATATCAGTATGAAGATGAAGTTGGTGTTGGTAGCCCATTAAGCGACGAACAGGCCATGTATGCCGATGAATATGGCATGAGTCCAGCTGATATGCATACTGTATCCTCAGATGATATACATGGTTGGGCTCATACTGTACCGCATGGCGCTTGGGTACATCCAGGTGGTCCACATTATCTACATGGAGATATGCCCCCTGAACAGGGTGCTCCAGTTCTTCAACAAATGGGTGCTATGCCCGTTACATTCCCAACACCAAATGCGTTAGGTGGACCAGTAATGAATCCTAATGCCATTTATGCAATGCCGGTCTACAATGGACAACATATGTACAATTATGTTTATTATCTGCCGCCCGTAATGAATCAATCCGAATATCAGTATGGAGATGAAGTTGGTGTTGGTAGCCCATTAAGCGACGAACAGGCCATGTATGCCGATGAATATGGCATGAGTCCAGCTGATATGCATACCTCAATGAGTTCAGCTAATGAAACTCCCAATCTTTTGAGTCCCAATTACCCACCCATGTATGAACAAATGTTACAACAAATGGGTGTTATGCACATTTATGATGATCCGCAAATGGGTCAAATGCAAGTAATGCATCCTCAAACAGGCGTGCCAGAGATGGAAGAAGAATTATCTGAATGTGGTTCACAACCCTCAGCACCCATACCAGCTGTATCAACTCCACTTGTAACATTGCCAGCTGCAACTATAGAACAAAGTAATATACAAACCCGTGAAAATCTTACGAACATACAGCCAAGCGAATCAGATACCGGTCTCAATGAAGAGATTGTTCAACAACCTGTCGACAATATAGCAATAGACTATCAGCAACTGCCTCAACAGCAGCAACAACAGCAAACAACATCAACTGCCTCAGTTACAGCTGCGCCCCATCAAATTCAACATCCACAATCGCCACAGACATCACCCAATGATGCTGTACAAATACAGTCCACAACAGCAGTAACACCAGCACCCTCTTGGGCCAGTTTATTTAGGAGCAGTGCAAATACCACCTCCACGGTCAGTTCAAACCCAGTTGCCTCCGCTACTTCAGCTACCACACCACCAGCACCCTCTTGGGCCAGTTTATTTAGGAGCAGTGCAAATACCACCTCCACGGTCAGTTCAAACCCAGTTGCCTCCGCTAATAGCTTAAACACCAATTCATCCTCTTCTTCAAACACCACATCTTATTCTAAGAAGCCCATAGCTAAAGTAACACCCTGTCTCAGCGCAAAATCTATCACCCAAAAGCGCCTCAGCCATGGATAACAAGAAAGCCACCTCAAGCGAACAACAATCACAACGCAACGCATTGTCCAATCTAGATGAATACTCATTGAAATTTGCTGAATTTTTAACGAAATACAAAAGTGACTGGGCACCTATTAGCCTGCGGCCAAGAGGTCTAACAAATCGTTCTAATTACTGTTACATCAATTCAATATTGCAAGCTCTGCTCGGCTGTTCACCTTTGTATAATTTAATTAGATCCATACCAAAACAAGCTGCCAATTTGTGTGAAGTTAAGACCCCCACAATTAATGCCATGATAAAATTCATGTCCAAGTTCTCTAATCTGCCTAGTGGTTTACGTTTGCGTAACACTAAGGCCGGCAAACGTAACAAAGATGATTTGGGTGGCGATTTAACCTGTGATCCCGCCTTTGAGCCAACTGAAATCTATAAGTTATGGATTAATAGTCGTGAAGAACACGTCGAGGGCAGACAAGAAGATGCCGAAGAGTTTTTCAGTTATATACTAAACAAATTAAATGATGAAATGTTAGAGGTTACAAAATTAATCGCAAAGCCAAATAACGAACAGAATGGACAAAATGAACCGGCAGAAGAAGATGGTGATGTTTGGCAGATGATTTGCAAGAAGGGCCGTGTTACACGTCAAACAGATTTTGGCTGCACTCCATTAAGTGATATATTCCGTGGAGAATTACGTTCACATTTACACCGCGAGGGAGAACATTCAACAGATGTTATACAGCCGTTCTTTACATTGCAGTTGAATATTGAAAAAGCTGCCTCGGTGAAGGAGGCTTTGGAAATCTTAGTAGGCCGTGATCAATTGGAGGGTGTTACCGGCAGCAAGAGTAAACAGGAAGTTTTGGCCTGGCAACAAATAAATTTAGAAAAATTGCCTCCCATTTTAATGTTGCATCTTACATGTTTCGACTATCGGTCACATGGTTGCACGAAGATATTGAAGAAGGTTGAGTTTCCGATTGAACTTAAACTTGATGCAAAAATTTTAGCTTCCAAGAAGTACTCGCAAAAACAACGATCTTATCGGCTTTTTGCCGTTGTCTATCATGATGGCAAGGAGGCCAACAAAGGCCATTACATCACTGATGTCTATCACACTGGCTACGGCAGTTGGCTGCGTTATGATGACAGCTCTGTTAAGCCAGTCAGTGAAAATCATGTCCTTTTTCCACGGACACCACGAGTACCTTATTTACTTTGCTATAGACGCTGTGATACCATCAAAGCACAGCAGTAAACACTAATTCCAAGAACTATTTATGACCTACATATTAATTAAATGCAACTCCAACATAATATACTATAAATAAAAACACAAAACAAATTTATTGGAATTATTTTGCAACAATACGATTAACAAACAAATTTTATATATAAGAAAATAAATTGTAAAACTAGTATTTAAGAAAGTACATGATAATAAATAAAACAGTCTTAATTTGAAAACAAAAGAGTGAAAAGTGTTTTTTTTTTTACTAAGAATCATTTTAAGATTCAATCATCATAATCGGGAAAATAAACAGAAAAAAATGACAACAAAACTCCAAAATTCTAACGAAATGAAATGAGAGCTGCTCACTTTGTCAACTTTGAAATTTCAAAACGCACCAAAATGGAGAAAAAAGCGCACCATTTACAAAAAAAACGCACCAAGTTAAAAATTTCGTTTTTGTTTCAAATATTTCAATTTTCTAAAAAAAACTTTTTATCAACGATTTTTTTGAAATAAATGAAGATAAAGTAAACATTTAACGACTCAAAATTTAACTCACTAATTGGTAAAAAAAGCTAATTTCAGTACATATTTGGTACTTTTTTTTATATATATTTTTGTTTTCTAGTTTAGGATTCCACTGGTACTCTAACTGGTTGTTCGTTTACAGTTCAGTAGACCAAACCATCAGGTTATACAAGAATTTTTATTTACATGTTTAAAATGTTAATTTGATTTTCAAACAGAGATTATTGAAGAATTTGATTTCATTTATCATACAATCGTATTTAAAATACATTTTTTCATCGTATATGAGTTATGAATTATTAAAAAACTGCAATTCACATTTTCGAAAAAATTAAAAAACGCACCGAAATACACAGTGTTGAATGAAATGGTACTCAAACAAGTGTATTTTATTGTAAACAGTTTTTTTCTCACACTGAAACAAAAAGTTGTGTTGAATTAAAAAGCGCACCAAGATTTAAAAAAAGCGCACCGCGCACCAACTAAAGAATTTTTCGCACCAAAAATTTAAAAAAGCACCAAAAATGGTGCGAAACGCATCAAGTTGACAATGTTGAGTGCTAGTTGTAAGCTAACTATTGATAAATGTCTTATCACAATATCTTGCATTGTTTTGGAATTATAAAAATTTAAAATAAATTAAATGAGAATTATTCCTCTTGCGAGTATTAATCAACAAATTTTTCAAAAATTTTAATCGAAGTTGCCTTCAAGTTAAATATACAATTTATTTGAAAATAAATTGTTACACTACATAACAGAAATATTCAAAAATAAATGTAGTGTAACAATTTATTTTCAAATAAATTGTATATTTAACTTGAAGGCAACTTCGATTAAAATTTTTGAAAAATTTAAAATAAAATGTTTTTAAACGTTTGAAGTCGAGCTGGATTTCGATTTGTTATAACTTTTTTCACAGTTAGCTATATTTAGTGATATGTAAGCTAAATAATGATAAATATTTTATCTCAATATCTTAAATATGATAACTATAATTCACCTTTTTTAAAGAAGAATTCTGCATCGAGATAAAACAAAGTTTTTAAATTGCATATTCATTTTTTGTTTTTTTTTTATTTCTAATATTTTATAACTAACATATTATAGGTATATATTATATTCTATAAACGACCATAAAATAAGTCACATATTTGAAATTATTAGCGCAATTCACAATCTTGTGTAAATGCTATTGCATCATTGCATTTGCAAAAAGGTTTAGCATATTTTTGGTCTGTTTATGTTTATATGAAAATTTAAGTCAAATTGCTAATCATTATTTTAAAACCCAAACCATAAAATGATATTACTTTTATATATATAGATTCTTAAAGACATGGTAAATAGCTCCAAAAGGATTTTATAGACGAATTGTACTTTATCCAAAACTAACAATATTATTTCTAAAAGTAACCATTTTATGTCATGAATTCTTTTAAAATATTCCGATATTATTTGGAGTAGATTGCATCATAATATCAAGATGCAGATTCTGAGCGGAATGTTCGTTTGTTGTCATCGGTTTAGCTGGTAATTGATTATGCTGCAATTCCTTGCACGGTTTATTTTTTTGGAGTTAATGCCTTTTTGTTTACTACTTGACGCTTTTATTTTGCAATTAAAAAGAATCCAGGGGCCAAATTACCGCATTCGATATCGAGTAAAATTGATCGTAATTTTCTTATTTGAGATTATGGCATTCGATATCGAGCAAGAAATTTAGTACATTTTATCATAATTTCGCTATCGAAATCATTTTTCGATACGATAGCTCATTCGATCACGAATGCGGTAATTTGGCCCCAGTTTATTTAAAGGACATAAACCAACGTTTTTAAAGGGCAACAAGATATTCAAAATATTTTTATAGATTCTTATTTGTAGGAATTTCAAGAATCAGATAGAATTTGATAAGTTTGGTAAAATATCTAAACTTATTAATCAAAATATCTTTATATATTTTTCCACGAAAGACAACTACTTTGACGATAAATTAAGCTTTGGCATTGAAATGATTAATGAGTGGATATGGCCGAATCGCACAATTAACAATGTACATATCGTTACCTTAATATAAGAAGGCCCCAACTCATTATTTTTGGAAATTCGTTTTTTGATTGATTCTTGTAGAATGGTTGCTAATACACATTCTATTAAAATTTCAAGCAAATTAGATAAAAAATAAAGACGTTATAAGCAGAACACAAAAAGCCCTAACTCATACACACAATTTTTCTGAAGAAAAAAAGCCCTAACTCACACACAATTTTTCGTAAACAAAAAAACACTGACTCATACATTTCTGCAGAAACGTACAAAGTAGGCATTGCATTTCTAGAATTGTTGTTGTTTTACATTGTGTATAACTGATAGAGCAAGAGCCGTTTATTTTCATTTGTGCGTTATAATTGTGCATATAAGGTGTACGCGTGTGTTGTGAAAGTATAAAAACTGAAAATATGAATGTCGGTAATGATAGTATCCGTACTAGGAGAATTAATCCAAATCAATCGGAATGGAAGTACAAAAGCAATAAAGTGAAGCGAATGAAAGGTGAAGAATATTTGGGTATAACAAATAATTCAATTTCCGTAAAGCAAGCACGACATCAAGGTTTAACCTGTTCATCAAATTATATTTATATTTATTACAAAACCGATATAAGTGCCGAATATGAGCCTCTACCGCAAAGGAAAAAGTCCATTACCAGAACCATCACACCTGGTCAACCTTACGCCAAAAGAATAAATAAATATCGAAAAAGAAGTGGGATCACTTACAAGATCTTAAGCAGTTTCTGCCCAAAGACTGTCATTACTTTTATGATAATTTACCATATCAAATCTAAATACTATCTACAATTATCTAATTTTTACAATTTAATGTATTTTGCCTTTTTTAATTTGTGTTAAAACCATGAATTTAAATACAATTTTGAGTTAAATTATTCTTTTCAAAAAGCCCTATCTCACTATTTCTTTCATAAAATACGAATACAAAAAGCCCTAACTCATATAACATCCATAAAAATTACAAATATATACATATGTATTTCAATCTGAATTCCTCGTTTAATTTAAATATAGAAGTTTTTGACAACGTTTGTGTAGCTATATTATTTCAGCTCTTATTAAGTTTTTTCCTTCTCCTGTAAAAAGTGTTTTTGATGAGTTGGGGCCTTCTTATATTAAGGTAACGATATGTATGTGTATTATAATTTGTCAACAAAACTCTTTAAGGTATATCAAGGCTCTCATTTTGTATATCGAAACGACAAACTATTAAAAGCAGTTGTATCGACATTTTTTAGTTTCAAACCTTATCAAAGTTTTCTTCATAAAACGTTTCGTTTGGCCAACAATTTTTTTTTACAATCAAATTTAAACTGAAAAAACAAATTCGTTTTGGGTTTTCTATGTCCTTTTAGTAGCCTCTGGTTAGTATGACCACTCGCACTCGACATAACAGCTGTCTATAATATTTGCAACGAATTCCACTGAAACCATTGAATTTTCCACAGGATTTTCATAAATTGTCAAACTTTTTTGAAATGAGAACTCGCCATAACAGCTGCATTAGTATTCCCAAAATTCTAAATGCTTAAAACATTGAAAAACTCAATCGTTTCCACTTAAAAATACGGCTAATTTATATGCTGAACACAAATAATAAATACAGGTAGATTTTAAAGTTGACAATTGCGCCAAAGGTAGTTGTAAAAATAAAGAAACCTTGTTGCGATAGTGGAAATGGTGATTGTTTGACTTCGTGTTGTTGGTCTTCAGTTGGGTTGAGTATTGTCTCGTTGTGTTTGTCGTTTATATGTGCTGTTCAAAGAGTCCAGTTGCTCATGGTTGTGTTTTTAGTGTGGATTTAATAATATAGATTCCTTATGAATTATTTTGTTGGGTGATGTCTAGTTGAGGGTTGTGGAGTGTTTATGTATTTTATGTATGTTGGTTTTGATGTCAATTACTTTTGTTTCTGTTAAATTTTTTTTGCTTGTTTATATTATTATAGTGTCTCATATTATTGTTTAGCTGTCAAGAAAGTTTGTATTTGCAGACTGGAAAAAAAAAAAAAAATTTGATAATTTAAACATAATAGACTAAGTTTTGAACATTTATTTTTAAGTAAATTTTATTATTAGGACAATTTTTGTGAAAAGGATCCAGTTTGATAGTTATAAATTACAATAGATTAGTTTACGATAAGTAAAAGCAAACCAAAGGAAGTATTTAGGTTTTGCGAAACATATCTGTCCTTCAACGAGCTCATTTAGGGATAGGAAAAATATTCGGGAAAATTGACTAATACAGGCTTAAATGATAAGCCAATAACAGTTCAAGTTTGATCCTTTAAATTAGTTTTTTTTTGTCAATAGTTTTTAAACATAGAATTAATTTAGATTTTTACTTTTTTTTAATACATTGTATAGGAGCAACTTTAGAAATAAATTATTATAATGTAGTTTTGGTTATATTTAATAAATAATGTTTTGCTAAAATTTATGTAGTGGATTTTAGTCGTCTTGGTTCGTCATGGTCAAAATGGTAAAGTGGTAAGTTGTGTGTAAACATAATCTAATAAAAATAGGGGTCATCTGAACATAATGGGATGACGTAGGTTGGGAAAAAGGGCAACGACGGTCTGGGTATCACATCTGTCCCAGGTTATTAGTGTTTTCAATTGGTGTACTGTAGGGTGTTTTAATATTCGTGCCTTTGTGTTCTTTAGTAGTTTTTTTTTGTTTACTTATAAATTTTTTTATTGTGCGAAGCAGATATGTGGTGCGGGCTCCAGTGGACCACCCCTGCATAGAGATTTTTGAGCTAGTCAGCGACCCACATACATGACCAAGAGGAGGTTTCGTAACAACCTTTTCAAACAGATAATTAGTGTTTGTAGGAAATCGCGTACAACACGGAAGTTTAAAATATTCAATATACATATATACTCGTATTTACATATGTATGTATGTAGTAGTAGGATTTATTTCAGAGCAGTGTGACCATTTTAGCATTTTTGCGGCTAAATTCAGCTTATTTTATTTTGATTTAGGTGCAAAATTTTACATTTAGCATTTGGCTTTTTTTAAATTTATGAATACTAATTTATTTTCTGCTGAAAATAGTTTCAAACAAAGCAAGTAAGAGTGCTATATTCGGCTATGCCGAATCTTAAATACCCTCCACCTAAACGTAATAAGAAATACAAAAACTACACTCACTGGTTATAGGACACACTAATTCTGTGTTTTCTATTCAGTCTTAGTGTAAATTTTATCTATTAGTATTTGATATATTGTTTAAAAGACAATTTTACGACCAACATAATTTATGTTAAATATTTTAAAATTTTGTCTAATTTTCACCATTTTTAATTGATTTAATTACCAATTTTTACCATAATTTATAGTTTGTCTGATGTTCATAATAATCTTGAGTGTAACTTAACAAACAGAGTATAAAAAAGGGGAACAATTCGGTTTTAGTGATTTTGCTCAAAAAAAACTTCATCAGATAGGGCTTTTAGAGGAGATGCAAGCAAAAAAAAATTGTTGGCGATCACGCCTATTTTCGAGGGGGCGGGCCCTTAAAGTTGAAAATATATAGGCCTATATCTCGGGAACTACTGGGTGCTTGATAATTTGTAATACATTAAATAAAATGTATTAAAAATACCTTTCCAACGATATATATCATGATTATAAAATATGGACCGAATATGGGTTAAATCCGAAAAGAATATTTTTTGACCCGAATTTATTTGTTTTTTGGAAATGGTTCTTATATGGCAGATATGACAAATTATGGGCCGATCTTCTTAAATTTTGGAACAGTTATTTTCATGCATATGAGGATATTTCACGTCGAATTTCAACATAATAACGGTGTATATAAGATATATATTAGTATTAAAGTGGATTTCGGTAGTGGACCTTATGTGGGGGATATTGTCAAATATGGACCGATATTCTCAAAATCCAGCACTTTCATTTAGGCATGCATGTAAATGATCCGTGTAAAATTTTGGATTAGTATCCTTATTTATAAGAGATTTATGAGTATTAAAGTGATTTTCGGAAGAGGGTTTTATATGGGGCATACGGTTAAAAATAGACCGAAATTAACAAAATTTTGTGGAATGATTTTTGTATATATGTAAATGATCTGTGTAAAGTTTTGAGTCGGTGCCGATATTTATACAATATATATAAGGAAAATGTCTTTTTCAGATGTGGTCCTTGTATGGGAGCTATGACCAGTTCTGGGCCGACTACAATAAAAATTAGTACAACAATTTATTTGCCTATAACGAGTATTTATGTCAAATTTTAGCCGTTTAACATTATTTATATCTGTTTTATACGTATTTAAGTGAATTTTTTAAGTGGACTTTATATGGGGTCTATGGTCAAACATGGACCGAACTAAAAAAAATTTCGTTTTGCGATTTCTTTTTGCATAGAACTTATTTTTGCTGAATTTTGTCTTGATATTCTAATTTTATAGGCATTTATTTATCATTAAGCCATATTTCGGGAATATATATATTTGTATGAGGGCTATGAGAAATCATGGACCGATTTTTACTATTTTCCGCACACTTTCTTCTTTTATAGTACAAACAACGTATACAAAATTTCATGGTATTATCTGCAATATATTTCAAAATATTGCAATAAAATGGACGAAAAATATCAAATTTTTATGGAAGTGGTCTCACATATTGGTTCATAACTCTGGTTAACCTAAACCGATTTTGCTGATTTTAAATAGCAAACTTCTCGAAAGCACTTCTGACTGAATTATTGAAGGTTTGGATCCCGAACATATCTTGGGACTTCAAAAAACTGATTTCAACATCCAGACAGACAGACAGACAGACGGACATGGCTTAATCGACTTCGCTATCTATAAGGATCCAGAATATATATACTTTATAGGGCCGGAAAATTATATTGTGGAAATTTCACACGGAATGACAAACTTATATATACCCTTCTCACGATGGTGAAGGGTATAAAAATATAAAAAACAAAAATGATTTGAAGGAGACTTCCGTTTTCAGGGATACTGTGGATTTGGAAGGGAGGGTTTTGGATGATACCCTAATGGGGGAACTAACCCTTACGGATATTCATGGCAGGATTCTGGAGCATGTACAACAGGATGGTATTCTGAAAAGGTCGAGAGACTCTTCTGGTGAAACTTGCGTCACTCAGGAGTTGGAGGAGCTGACTCTTCTATCTGATGATGAACATGAAATCACAATGATTTCTGCTCAAAATCAGATGGGGGAGACATCCCCTCTCGCCGCGGGGGACAGGAGCAACCAGGGAGGTCACTTGACAGAAGACGGTCCACATGGTAAGGCCAAATGTGTTAGGCAGGTAGATGTGGAGGAGCCGCTTAATGCCACTTCACGTGTTGTTGACACACCAAGCCGAACGAAGGAGGACAGGGCCAAAAACGGCCATCTGAGAAAGATGGGACAAAGAGACCCTGGGTCGTTAACCGCATAGGAGAAGTACCTTCTCAAGAAACACAGGCAGGACGTCGCTAAATTTGAAAGAATCTACGGCCCCGTGAGTGTTCTCTTGGGAGAGTCCTATCCTCGCGAGCGAAAAGTGGGAGGGGCTGTGGATCTGGATCTGAAGGTAGACTCTTGGATGAGATCGTCTTTTACGATGGTAGCTCCGAGGACGTATCCTTAAAAGGTGCAAACTGGGCTAGGGGAGTCAAAGTAATAAACTGTGGAAACAAAAATTCATTTGAATTTTAAAGAACCGCAGTTGGGAAACTTGGCGACCTTAAAGCTTGAAGTGGTGCGTGCTTCGGAGTTACCGCTTAGGACAATAGTGACAGTGTGGATTCCCCCACCCGTAAGACGGGTGGAAAACATACGGACAATATTATAAAAACAGAACGTTAATCTTCCTGCAGACCATTGGAAGGCTGTAACCTCGGTGGTCTGTAAGAACAATAACGGGAGGGATTTTCGATTCGCAGTGGATCGTAAATGGGTGGATAAGGTGAAGGGGATTGTCAGCTTCGGTTTTGGCACTGTCAGGTTTCGGTACTCAAAACATGACACTACCAAAAAGGCTGTTAGTGGTGCAGATAAACCTGCATCCAAATCCAAAACTGATGTGGCCCTAATCCAAGAACCTTGGATAAATAATAATAAGGTTTGCGGATTGGGGATAGCGGGGTACACGTTGTTTGTCCCGTCCACTGGTGACAAGGTGAGAACGTGTATCCAGGCAAAGAGAGAACTAAGACTAATAATTTCTCATTCTTTCAGGAGTGGTGATATCACCGTAGTTAATAGGGAAACCAAGGGTGAGCGGACGCTGACACTGGCTTCGGTGTATATGCCGTATGACGTAGCAGAACCACCTGGAAATGAGGTGGTGGAGCTAACGGCACAAGCAAAAAGGAGAGGTGCTATAATGGTCATGGGTTGTGATGCAAATGCTCACCACAGCCAATGGGGTAGTGCGGACATAAACAAAAGAGGTGAGTGCGTTTTTGATTTTATAACTGTCAATGATCTGATTATTTGTAACAGGGGCAATATGCCCACGTTCAGGAATAAGGATAGGCAGACGGTTATAGACATGACATTGACGAACCACAAGGATAATCTCGTTAGAAATTGGAGGGTATCCGCGGACTGCTCCTTTTCGGATCATAGCAGGATTACGTTCACCCTGGACTTCCGGTCACCGGCAGGGGTACCTTTTAGGAATCCTAGGGTGACGGATTGGGGAACCTTTTATGATAGGGTTCGTTTGGGGATGGAACAGTCAAATTCATGTGGTCCGTTACCATCCATTTTGGAAAATTCGGTGAACAATTTCACTCGTTTACTCAAAGAGAGCTACGAAGTATCATGTCGTTTAAAGTTTCCAGGTAGGCGCAAACAGCCTAGATGGTGGACCAAGGAACTTCAAGTTCAGAGGTCGACGGTTAGGAAATTGTTTAACAGGGCAAATCTTACTGGACTTCAGGGAGACTGGAACAACTATAAGGTGTGTTTCAATAAGTACAAGGGAGACCTGAAAAGAGCAAAGCGGACTTCATGGAGAAATTATTGTGAATCCGTGGATGACGTCAATGAGATGTCAAGGTTTCGGCGAATCTTATCCAATGACCCGAAGGACATAGGATATATTCAAATAGATGACAACTCATGGACGGAATCCAGCTCGGAAACTCTCTCACTGTTTGTTGAGGCGCACTTTCCCGGATGCGAAGGTACAGGAACAGAGGCTGAGGACCAATGGGGCAATATGCTTGAGGGTAGTGGTCAAGGCTCTGGACATGTTGATGAAATAGTCACAAAGGATAAACTACCCTGGACGGTGAAAACTTTCGATCCGTATAAATCACCGGGTCCGGATGGAGTATTCCCAGCCATGCTATGTAATATCCCGGATATAGCGCTATTTCTGTTGGAGGATATCTTCAAGAGTTGTCTCAGAAATAGGTATCTACCACATGGGTGGAGGGAGGTAATGGTTGTCTTTATACCCAAAGCCGGTAGGGCCTGCCACTCGAAACCGAAGGATTTCAGAACTATCGTCTTTTCTTCTGAAGACTTTAGAACGACTGATAGATCTACATCTAAGGAGCAAGATAGATACTCACTTCATTAGCAACGCTCAGCATGCCTATCTCAGAGGTAAGTCTGTTAAGAGTGCGCTTCATGAGGTGGTTGGTTGCATAGAGCACAGTCTGGAGCATAGGGAATATACTTTAGCTGCGTTTCTGGATATAGAGGGTGCCTTTAACAATATTAGAACTAAGGCAATTAGGGACTCCTTATTAGAACATGGGGTCACTTCCTGGTGAGTTGGATTATCGTAATGCTGGAAAGCAGGATTATCAACTCAACCCTAGGGGACGAAGTGATAAGAAGAAGGGTTACCAGGGGTACACCACAAGGTGGAGTTCTTTCTCCTTTTCTGTGGGTACTGGCGGTTAACTCTATTCTTAAAACCTTCGAATTCAAGGGTAGGAAGATAGTCGCCTATGCGGATGACGTGGTGATACTGAATTAGGGGAAAGTTTCTTTCAACTATCAGTGATATCATGCAGGATTCGCTTGGTGATCTCTCGTCCTGGGCGAAAACTAACGGGCTTAGTGTAAACCCATCAAATACGGAATTAGTGTTATTCACAAGAAAGTATAAGGTGGATAGCTTCAAACTGCCGAAACTGGATGGTGTGGAACTGAACTTATCAGAAGGAGCCACCTTCTTGACAAGAAATTGTCTTGGAAGTTAAATACGCAGGAGAGATTAAGGAAGGGCCTCAATGCTTACTATGCATGCAGGAACTCAATAGGCAGAAATTGGATCTACACGTCTGTTGTTAGACCTATCATAACCTATGGTTGCACAGTGTGGTGGGAGGCAATGAGGAGACGTAGTTATAGGACTATACTTAATAAAGCCCAAAGGTGTGCTTGTCTAGGTATCACAGGTGCCTTAGGCAGCACCCCGCAGGCGGCTTTGGATATAATCCTAAACCTACTACCCATAGAGCATTATGTGGAGAGTGTGACAGCAAGGAATCTACTCAGGCTATCAGAGTCTTCTTTGGCAAAACTCCTGCGGGTTGGTCACACTAGGATATTGTATAAGGCAGGACTTATGGGTCAGGACATTAATCCATCTGGGATTTCTGACTATAAGGTCGTGACCTATTACTTCGGTACATCACCCTCGGTAGAGTTCCCCAGTAGGGTTGACTGGGTTGGATCCAATCAACTGTTTGAGGGGTGCGCAGTTTTCACCGACGGATCCAAATTAGACTCTGGTACAGGGGCCGGGGTTTATTTGGTTGAAAATGAAATCAAGCGCTCTTATAGACTCCCAAACGAGTGCAGCGTGTTCCAGGCGGAGATCTATGCGATCTGGAAAGCCACGGAGCTGATAGGGGCACACGTCGAGAGGGGGTCTACAGTGACTATTTATATGGACAGTCAGACGGCACTAAAGGCTCTGGAGAGTAATCAAATACACTCCAACCTAGTGCAGGACTGTAGGAGAGCTCTACAGGAGCTATTGGTACTCTACCAAGTGAGATTGTGTTGGGTACCAGGGCACTGTGACATACAGAGAAATGAGGTGGCAGATGAGTGGCTAGACATCGTTCTGGTTTGGACCATGATACTAGAGAAAGTGAGGTCAAGCCACCTATTTGTCACTTCTACAGGCTGATTCAGGAAAGATTCCGTGACTGTGCAGACCAATCCAGGGGCAGTAGGTCGGATTGTATAGTGCCCAGGTCCTTATGGCCAAGACTAAATGCAAACGCGACCGAAACGCTGATGGAATTGGACAGGCATAGTCTAAGGATTCTGGTAGGAGTGATAACCGGGCATTGTTTGATTGGGGCCTTCAGAGGCAAATGGGACAACGACACACAGGATTTCTGTAGAGTTTGTGGGGATGCAGAAGAGCCAGAGACAATAGAGCACATCATGTGCTATTGTCCTAGGTTGCAGAGTCGTAGACTTAAGTGGCTAGGAAATAGATTCCTGGACGAACTCAGTGATGTTGCTGGCTGCGAACCGAGTAGCATCCTGGGTTACATTAGGGGAATATGGTGGCTATTTAAGGGATATTCTACAGCGACTCAAAATCCGTAAGGGGATTTTTCACTCTTTCTTTTTTTCTTCTTTCTCCCCCTTATCAGACGGTGTTGGTTGTCCTCATTTCTATATCTATCCTATCTTTATTTTCTCTATTTATTCTTACAACTGAGGGAAACCACAATAGACCACAAGGTCTCCGGGTGGAAATGCACTCTATGCACTACCCTTTTATCCTATCCTAGGTTATAAATACATAATGAGAAGTAAGTATAAAGCTAAGTATAGACGATATGTTGAATCAGCATATTTATGCTGAAAAATTTGTGACAAGTGCTTACATATCGTGTAAACGCAAAATTTTTTCAGCATACGTATGTTTAACAACATTTGCTAACACTTTGTTAACAATGCCAACAAACGTATGTTGGTAATATACAAATATACCTTGTTAACAAAGAATAAAACAAAATTAATAAAGTAACATACCAATTGCAATGTCCCCTTGGTTGGTTGGTTGGTTTACGTGGTAGTTCACTACGTGCGAACACTTAAGTAGGGTCGAAGGGACCTCGTTTTAAAAGACCACACCACTCGTCAGATTTAATGTCTTGTACAACATACTGTAGCTAATATGTGTGTGCAAAAAAGTCGTGTCTTGTTAGACCCAACCTGTAGCTGTGAGATATCTCAGCAGGTCATTAAGTTTTGACCCGGCTACCTCACCAAGGTCGTTCAGTGTGTAGTTCCCCATGAATTTATGTCTCCTGACACACAGGGCTGGGCATTCGCAGAGAAGGTGAAAAATCGTTTCCTCTTTTTCTCTATCCTTACAGCTACGACAATGGTCGTTAAAAGGGAGTCCCAGGCAATTTGCATGCTTGCCTAACGTCCAGTTTCCCGTTAATACTGCCAGCAATCTTGATATATCCTTCCTATTTCGAGTTATCAGTTGCATAGTACGTTTCTCGTTGAAAGATGGCCACATCAACTTGGCTATCCTACATGTGTCTAAATTTCGCCATCTATACTCAGCCTTTGCAAGAAAATGTCTGAGGATTATACCTTTGATGGTCCCCAGTGGAATCGCTACTGAGACCGCATTGGAGATATCTAAGGCAGATCCCGTTCTGGCTAATTCGTCTGCCCGTTCATTGCCGTAGTGGTTCCTATGCGCAGGCACCCAGACCAAGGTAATGTCAGATAGACGACCTAGCCTTGACAGAGAATTCCTGCATTGCCTGACTAGTGAAGATGAAATTGTGTAGGCATTAAGTGAGAGGAGTGCCGCCTGACTGTCGACAAAAATACCTATATTGCCTCTAATGTTATGATCGTGTAATGTATTACAAGCTGCCATGATTGCAAAAATTTCCGCCTGGAAAACACTACACTCATTCGGAAGACGATACGAGGTGTCTACCCCAGGTTCGTCACAGAAGACCCCAGAACCCACACCGCAGCTCATCTTAGAACCGTCTGTGTATATCCTAGTGTCGTATTTGTGTACGAGATTGCCCCTATTCCACTCACTCCTAGAGGGAATTAAGACCTTGAATATCTTATCAAAGTCCGTGTATGGAGTAATGTAGTCAGATGGTTGGAGAACGTTTGAAGGCAACTGGTCAAGAATCCCCGCGTGGCCATATATTCTCGATTTCCAACAACCGGACGCTTGAAGCCTCGCTGCGCTGCAGGCAGAAGTGGCCATTATGTGAAGGTCAATTGGCATAAGGTGCAATATAGTGTTCAGTGCCTCTGAAGGACTAGTCCTTAGTGCACCCGTTATGCCTATGCAGGCTGATCTCTGAACTTTGTATAGTTGGTCTACGACATACTTCCTTCTAGTTGCAGTCCACCATACAAGAGATCCGTAAGTAAGAATTGGACGTACTATAGCCGTATACATCCATTTAACTATGCTGGGACTAAGTCCCCATTTCCTACCAAACATCCTACGACAGGTGTAATAGGCCACCGTTGCCTTCTTTACCCTGTGTTGAGTATTTAGCTTCCATGACAATTTAGAGTCCAGTATAATGCCTAGATATTTTGCATTGTTTGAAAGGGGGATTTCACAGTTTCTCAACATTGGAAGTTTGAAGCTTGGAATCTTGGTCTTCGTCGTGAAAAGTACAAGTTCCGTTTTGCTCGGGTTTACCCCAAGGCCGTTAACTGTGGCCCAGTTGTCGAGCAACCTCAAAGCAGTGGACATAATCTCGCTGATCACGTCCGGAAACAGACCTGGTACGAGTATCACCACATCGTCCGCATAAGCAACAACTTTTATACCCCTACTGTCTAGATCAATAAGAATCGAGTTAATAACGATAAGCCACAGTAGTGGAGAGATTACTCCTCCCTGTGGAGTGCCTCTCTCAACTTGCTTAGACTTAACGGTATTACCAAGATTTGCTGTGACTATTCTTGAATTCAACATGGTAACTATCCAGTTATTGATATATTCTTCAACATCTAGGTTAGTAAGAGCTTGCTGAATTGCAAGAGTAGTCACATTATTGAAAGCACCCTCTATGTCTAGAAAGGCTGCCATTGTATATAATTTAAATTCGAGAGATCTCTCTATAACCCTTACAACCTCATGCAGAGCTGTATCTGTAGAGCGACCCTTAAGGTAGGCATGCTGACTGTTTGAGAGCCATGTCGAACCCTCCAGGCGCTGCCTAATATGAGCGTCAATGAGTCTTTCCAACGTCTTAAGTTGAAAAGATGAAAGACTAATTGGACGGAAGTCCTTCGCCTTCTCATGACTTCTTTTGCCAATTTTGGGAATAAAAACGACCCTGACTCTCCTCCAATTAACCGGAACATAGTTGAGGGAGAGACAGAGCGTAAAAATTCTATGAAGCCAGGGAATGATATGCCTTTTTGCACTTTGTAGCATCTTTGGCAAGATACCATCCGGCCCAGGTGACTTGAATGGTGCAAAACTGTCAATCGCCCATGATATCCTGTCATAGGAGATGATGTCACTATCAATATTGGATAGAGTCATGCCTACACCCTCAATAACCGTATCCATAGCAACATCCTTACAGCCTGGAAAATGTGTATTCAGTAGGATGTCAAGTGACTCTGCTGAGGATTCGGACTAGGAGTCATCATTCCCCTTGATATAAGTGGGATTGGATTGCCCCTTGGCCAGAATTCTGCTAAGTCTTGCAGAGTCTCTTGTGTTATCTATAGATTCGCAGAAGCGTCTCCACGAGTTTCTTTTTGCGACTACTATAGCTTTCTTGTAAGCTTTCAATAGATCACGATATGGTTGCCATGATTTACTATTATAGCCAATTTTAAAGGCCCTACGAGTTTCCCTACGTAGTTTAGATAGCTCCGAATTCCACCATGGAGGGAAGCTTTTCTTAGCCTTAGTGACTGGACAGGAAACTTCAAAAGCTTTAACCACAGTTCTACTAAAGTTTTCCTCCAATCTTTCAAGACCAGTGTTTGAATCTTCCACAACTGGCATATTCCTAAGTTTATGTTTAAGGATCCCATTAAATTTGAACCAATCAGTCCTTCTTGGGTTCCTAAATTGTATTTTTTCTGTCGAGTTCTGAAGTCTAATTTCGAAAAGAATCCAGTTATGATCAGAGAATGATCTTTCACTAGATACTCTCCACCTATCTACTGATACCTTAGACCTATCATTAATGAGTGTAATATCTAATACTTCCTCCCATCCATTATAGTTGTCCGAACTCGGAAAAATGAATGTAGGCGTGTTACCAGAATTACATATACTTAGTTTGCTGGAATTAATGAAATCAAGTAAAGACTCACCTCTTTCATTTGTTTCCTTGCTGCCCCAGATTGAATGCCTTGCATTAGCATCGCAGCCCAGGATAATGTCAGATGCTCCAACAGATGACAACAGAGTACTCACCTCGACTGGAGGAGCTGTTTTGTCGTGTGCCATGTAGCTAGAGGCAATCAAGAGGCTACTGTTGCCCGGTAGCTCAACCCTTGCTGCTGTAAGGTCCTCTGAACTAAGCTGCGTACAGAGAAAAATGTTAATAGATTTTTTGGGAATAATACATGATCTTGGCCTACCATTGTTTATTGCATAGAGTATATTATATGCTGAGGCCGGGAGACCCTTCACGTCCAGGTTTGAAACCCAGGGTTCTTGCACCAGCCCAATGTCCAGGTCCTCTTCGGCTAAGAGTACCCGAAGGTTATCTGTAGCACATTTCGAGTGCTGCAGATTTATCTGCACTACCTTAAGTGCCATTGTTAGTATCTGGGGGGGGGGTTTCGATAGCTTCATATCTGTGAGCAGAGAGCTTGCAACTTCAACCTCATCCGCCTCACCGCTACCTGTTCCTTTGAGCCGAAACACCCTGACCTTAGCGTCCCTCACTCCGAAGAACAGCTTGAAACCCGCCTTCTCAAGCTCCACTGAGCCAGATTATGTGATGGCGAGGATAAGGCATGTGTGGCCTTCGCCTTGCTCAGTACGGATGATGGACCAGTCATCCATGTGGATGTTGGGGTTCTGCAGCTTCAGGCAGTCCAACATCTTATGTGCTTCGGTTGCCATCTTTGGTAACCAAATGCGTGCACGCGGTCTCATCGGAATATCTTGAGCGGGGATCAGTTTAAGGCTTAAACCCTCCCATGCGCCACTAATATTAGCGATGCAGTTGCTAAGAAATTCCTTTGAGAACACGTCCATGCATTTGATCACCCTGTATCCCCGGTGAATTTCACCAGAGTCAAAACGAGGTGCCGTACCAGTCCTATTAGCGATCAAGTATTCCATAACTAGCTCAGCTAATTTGGACTCGATAGCACCCCATTCTGTTACTACAGGATTGATGGCACCGTCTTTTTCTGTCGCCAGAGCCATTATAAGATGGTCTTTAACCACCTCATTAAAGGGTCGTCTGGCGGATGTGGTCGTGGTAGACATGGGGCCCGGAGCGGCTTTTTTATCTGCAACCTTTCTCCGTTTAGGCGATTTTTCACCCTCTGCTTGAGAGCGATTTCGCTTGCCCCTTTCAGTTGCTAAGGCTGCTGCCTTTGATGTGCTGGGTACCGAATCTAACTCTTTCTGGTATTCATCTACCACAGCCTGGTATTTGGCGCGATCTGCCTCATCACGCTCATGCGGAGCACCGCTGGCAGCATTCTTGTTTATCTTATCCAGAATGTATAGCGCCTTGGTGTATCGAGACTTGAGGATGTCTTTCTGACTCTTCCTCTTTCTTCTTTTCTTCTTCAATTGATCGCCAGCCTTGGCATCCACTTGAAGAGGAGTATCTGTCAAGTTATTGTTTGAGGGCAGCAGAGTGCTGTGTCGGTCACCCACGCTGTCTTTCATTGCAACCAAGGTCTCTTGGCTAGAGGCCAGTAGGTCGCCTTCTGAAGAGGAACCGAGATCATCGGCGCTCTTCAGGGAGTTGTTGTTGGTTTTTGTGTTTTTATTTGTTATTGTATTTTTCTTCATTTTTGGTCCCACGAGTAGGCACGTAAGGGGATGGACCATCCATGCAGTGACGGCGTACATGGACTAGGCAAAATACTCATTACAACCGACCCGTGCCCTGGCGTTGGAGGGAAGCTGTTCGCGACTAGTTTCTTTAACCACTAACTAGCCATTCAGGTCTTTGGCACTGCTATCATCCACCTTGACCTTAAAAGTGGGGATAACCCTTGGTCATGTTGGCTTTAAAGCTTATGCCTTCTAACTTGTTCCGGCTAAAATTAACCGATTCAAGTTACAAGACATACACTACAGCCAGCATTTAAGCCACCACATCACGACAAGATGGTTATCCAGGTGGGGCAATGTCCCCTATTATGAGCTGCATTTGACAATCGATATTTGATGGCTTTCGAAAATCGAATGTAAAATTTGTATTATGAGTTGGCATCACTGTCGAAAATTTATTATTAATTAAGATTCAACCGCTTTTAAACGTATATAAATTTATTTCTTGTACCAGAGTTTTCGTATTTTAATTTTGGTAATACTGTTAAATATTTTGTGCAGTGTTAACAATGATTGGTGACATTAGAGTGCAGTTGTAGATCATTATCTGCTCTGAAGTGTGAAATATACAATTTTGATTAAATTGATTAAAGTCTGGCATCACGATAAATAACTAAAACAAAATGTTCAAAAATGCATTCAGAGCATGCCAAAAAGAGTGCAAGCTGTAATTGATGTCAAAGAAGGTTATACGAAATATTAAGATTTTTTAAAAAAAATTTTGTAATATTCCTTTTCCTCAAATATATATTTTTAAAACAAAAGAATTTATTTTTAATTGAATTAGAAGCATTTAATATACCTAAAAGAACAAATAAAAGGATAAATTTCCACTATTTTAAAATGTTATACGGCTTCAAACTAAACAATTTTGCATGTGTAACTAATAATTTGGCCACCCACTGTATGAGCTGCATTCGACAATCGATATTCGCTGACTATCGAAAATCGACTATCGAATATAAAATTTGTATTATGAGTTGGAATCGCTGTCGAAAATTTCGCTGTTCAACGAATTTTTTATCGAACACAAATTTGCTGTCGACGCTATATAAAACTGTTCAAGATTTATTTAAAATGTAAATATTTGTTTTTTTTTGTTTTGGTCAACCAAATACTACTTGTAAATTACTTTTGTTAATATCCTGCAGGTCGTAAATAGAAAACAACAATTGGAGAAGCTCGTTTCTCTCATGAAAGAAGATCCACGTTGGCAAAATGTATTTGCTCTAAAGTTCAGGCAGCCAAAATAGGAGTACATTACACAGAAGCTTAATTCTATTCTTCAGACGAATCATCAAACCAAACAATTCCGTGGTGGTCATTTCAAATTTAATTTATTTTTCTTTAAGAATTTTAAACAAATATGGCGCCAGCTGATAGAAATGTACTATTGTGCATAACCCAAAAAGAGCGATTTTCACAATCGGGGGTTTTTTTTCGAATGTACACCATAATACCAAATGAAAATTCATTCGATAACCATTTTCGACCACAGTTGAAAATCGAATTTTGCTCATAATAAGCACCTAGGTTTGAAATTGTTCTGCCCTTTGAGCATTGCTGCAGCAGTTCATCAGTAATGGACTGCAAGTCCACAACAGATTTTATAAATCTGTAAATAAAATTTATATTGTTTTTTGTTTGCAATGTTTTCAAACTGTTTGCTTCGATTAACCGTGATTACCTCTATTATCCGTGATGGCAGAATTTTTTTATTAACTTCAAATTCATACATACAATATAATAAATATAAAAACGGGGAATTCCCTTGTTTACATACGATGAGTCAAAAGCATTTAAAAATGATATTGAAGATAAAGTTAAAATAATAAACGAGCATTTAAAAATAATGTGAGTTTTACAATGCTAGCTCAAAAATACGAAGTTTTAAGAAGAATTAATTTTTGTACTATAAATACGTATGTAGTACACCAATGTTCACTTGTTAAATAATAAAAATATTTAAAAACTGTATAATAAAAATTGTAATTCGTTTAACCGTGATAATCGATTATCCGTAATGTTTCTGGTCCCGTCATTAACGCATAATCGAGCCCCGACTGTATAGCGTCAGCTGATAGATATGTACTATTGTGAATAACCCAAATAGAGTAATTTTCACAATAGTGGTTTTCAGTGAATGTGCACCATAATCATAGCTGCCAGATTTGACGATTTATCGTCATTGTGACGATTTTTGTTTCAAAAATAGCAAAGTGACGATTTGACGATTTTTTCATTGAAAGTGACGATTTTCTGCATTATAAAATTTTTCTATCATTTGCTTGTTTTATTAATGTTTTTTTTTTTTTACCATATTCTCTCTTTTTTTGAGACAACAACTATTTTTCTAGTTTAATATTATAAATATTAAGAAGAACATGACATATTTCAAAAACAAAACAAAATAATAGTAGAGTTTTCTCAATTATTGACAATTAAGTTTAAGTATAATAATTCCAAATAATAGTTGAAATTACTTATTTATCTGTAAACATAAAAAACAATTTTAAATGCTGAATTCCATGAACAAAAATTTTTAGAGGAAACAATTTCTGAATTTCAACGGGGAAATTCTACAAAAACTGCTCCTTTTTTAACAAAACGTCGAAAGAATATTCAGCCAAATAAATTTAAATAACAAAAATACGGAATTCTTTGAATATAAGTAACTGTATATGTTGGATGAATAGGATTATATACTCAAAATGTTATTTAAAACTTAATAAACTAAATTGTTTTGACATTGTAAATTAACTAGTATAGTCTTACAACCCTCAACCATGTGCAGTTCAAGCAGCACTTTAATTATAAATTAATGTACCTTTTACAGCATGGACTGCGCTATGCGTTCAAAATATCGATGTTCGTGTGTCCTGCACTTCACGCGATGACGCACAGTTTGCTGTGTTCTTCATCAACCCATGAGCCAAGTGATCCACCGCTTAGAGTGATATAATTATATTTGTTAAAATAGAAATTCATAAATTTGTTTATTGAAAGAAATCAAAAATACACCAAACCAAATTGGCATATATAAATTCCTTCAATAATTTTTTATTAATTTAAAACATACAAAGTTTGTTGCGAATATCTTAGTTCTTACAAAAAGAATAATTAATTAACTTAGCTTACATTTTGATAGAAACAAATGGAACATAAAATCGAATTAATTTTTAAAAAGATATCGAATTAAAAACAGAGTGTTGCCAGTTCGCTTTTGGAACGACCTCGATTTCCACCACATACTTGATACTTTCTGGTATACTTAAGAAGATTCTAGAGAACTAAAATTAAAAGAATTTGATTAAATAGCTAGCCAAATTTATCAATGGTTGCTATTTGAGAGGCAGAGGTTTCTATAGCAACTTTTCCAAATTGCAAGTTTAACATTTTAGATTACCATAAGGCTATAAAATCCTTTTCTGTTGAGATACTTCTGTTAGTATAATTAAGTGTGTTCCGTTAACACAACCAATTACGCTGGGGAATCCTGTTTTTTTTTTTCGAAAGAAATGCTTTTTGATTTCCTTTTTTTCTGAATCATTCATTTCAAACGAAATCCAAATGTTCACATGGTAATCATTGCCAGCACCTTCTTGGTAGCTCCTTCCGTAAGTAATCTCATTGTTGCCGCAAGCTTGACTACCTTTGATATATGTACTATAATTTTTTTTATATAATTTTTTTTTAAATGTATCAATGAGCACTGCTACACGTTCAATAAATATAATATTATAAACCTGAATAATTGTTCCTTAAAAATCCTTGTTTTTCACTAATTACAATAGCTTTTAGAGATAAGGAACCAATCTCTTATTTTCTGGAACCAATTACCGCGTAAAAACAGAATTAGGTGTATATTTGTCTGCTGTCTCAAATTTTTTCTACGACGTTGATTTCTTGATCACTAAATTCATCCTCGTCTTTAGAGGATGTAAAAAACCCACGCTTAACATTTTATTTAATAATAAAATATAAAAAACGTAAAAAATTAAACAAATTAAATGTATAAATTATGCGCCCATAGTTTTTATTTCTTTATTTTGACTGTTTCGATAACAGGCTGCATCATAACCATTTAATAAAGTGTAATAATTTAAATTATGGTTCAATTACAAAGTTGACGTAGGCGAAAATTTTACACGATACCATTTAATTTTAAATTCGACTACAAATACGCCAGTAGTCGAAATATGCCAGTAGTCGAAATACGCCTACGCCAAACACGATAAGGGTAAATACGCGTATATCAATGTTAACATCTTTAAAAAAATGCTACACTACACGTAACTGAAGTCATCTTTCCAGTTAAGTTTTTAAATTTCAGTTAATTGAATTTAAGTTAAAATAATTTAACATTTCCAAAAGAAAAATTATTTTACAGCTTTACAACAATTGCAAATCAATTAAATACATACATATGTGATATGTTTAATAGAATTCGTCAAGTAATAAGCACTTTACTGAAGTAGCCGGAACCTTTGAAAATTAACCATGTACTGCTTGCCCAAAATCGTTGAATGCAGGAAAGGAAAGACCAATATCCAAGCAAAACGGTGTAAACCTTTAACATTTACTTGGTTCAGAGATTAATGACCAACTAACTGTACTAATGTAAACAACATACAGTCGTGTATCAAGGTAAAGTGGTAAAAACTCTCTGAGTTCCATAAAAATAAAATGTTTGCGTGTTGGAAATCTGTTATATGGGTCAATTTCAAAAAAAAAAAAAAAAAACGTACACAACAAGGTTTGTTTATTTTTAAAGTTTTTGCAATTCGCCTGTAAGAGTGGCCAATTTATGTGGAAATTGATGAAGAATCCGGTGGTACTTTTAGGCCCTCAAAAAAATCAATATTTTTGGATTTTTTTTTTAGGTTTTCTATGATTTCTATCTTGAGCGTCACACACCAAATATGTATAAAAAATCGGTAAAAATGCAAAAGTATTGGAAATTTGTGGAGACACTTTGTTTTATATTATTTTATTTAATCGAAGTTGTTTTTATACCCTTCACCATCGTGAGAAGGGTATATATATAAGTTTGTCATTCCGTGTGTAATTTCCACAAAAAAATTTTCCGACCCTATAAAATATATATATTCTGGATCCTTATAGATAGCGAAGTCGATTAAGCCATGTCCGTCTGTCTGTCTGTCTGTTGAAATCAGTTTTTTGAAGTCCCAGATATACTCGGGATCCAAACCTTCAATAATTCTGTCAGAAGTGCTTTCGAGAAGTTTGCTATATAAAATCAGTAAAATCGGTTTAGGTCAACCAGAGTTATGAACCAATATGTGAGACCACCTCCATAAAAATTTTATATTTTTCGTCCATTTTATTGCAATATTTTGAAATATATTGGAGATAATACCATGAAATTTTGTATACGTTGTTTGTATGACAAAAGAAGAAAGTGTGCGGAAAATAGTAAGAATCGGTCCATGATTTCTCATAGCAAATATATATATTCCCGAAATATGGCTTAATGATAAATAAATGCCTATAAAATTGGGATATCAAGACAAAATTCAGCAAAAATAAGTTTTACACAAAAAGAAATCGCAAAACGAAATTTTTTTTTAGTTCGGTCCATGTTTGACCATAGACCCCATATAAAGTCCACTTCCAAAATTCATTTAAATACGCATAAAACAGATATGAATAATGCTAAACGGCTAAAATTTGACATAAATACTCTTTATAGACAAATAAATTGTTGTACTAAATTTTATGGTAGTCGGCCCAGAACTGGTCATAGCTCCCATACAAGGACCACATCTGAAAAATACATTTTTCCCTATATATATTGTATAAATATCGGTACCGACTCAAAACTTTGCACAGATCATTTTAATATATACAAAAATCATCCCACAAAATTTTGTGAATTTTGGTCTATTTTTAACCGTATGCCCCATATAAAGCCCTCTTCCGAAAATCACTGTAATACTCATAAATCTCTTATAAGTAATTAACATAACACACATTTTATTATTCCAAAACTGAAACTGACTTGAAAATTTTTATCACCACGTTTCAAAGCCAAATAAGGGCCGTTGTATGGTGGAGTAAGAGACGGTTTAATTCCATCATTTCTGACAAAAACATGAGTAGATTCATTTAGTTTAGGATGAATAAAAGGTTTTCTAACTGTATGATGTGAATTTTGAAGAAATGATTTTGTGGGATGAAGTCGGAATCCATGAAAAATTCTCCTGGTAGTTTTAAAGAAGTGCCGTATACTATTTCCGCAGGTAAAGAACTAATATCAGGTTTAAATGTTGTTCGTAAACCCAGTAGAACTAATGGTAGTGCTGTGTTCCAATTTTCTCTATTATAACACATAAGAGAACTTTTTAGAGTTCTATGCCATCGTTCTATAATACCATTTGCCTGAGGATGGTAAGCAGTTGTTTTTAAGTGATCAATGCCAAGAAGTCTTAATAGTTCACTAAATAGCGTTGATTTAAATTGGTGATCGGTGGAAATTCTATTTGGTATGCCAATTCGAGATATCCATTCATTAATTAGAGCCTGTGCAATTGTTTCTGAGTTAATATCTTTTAAAGGAATAGCTTCAGTCAAACTGGTATAACGATATATTATGGTTAAACAATAACGATATCCTTCAGATGATGCAAGAGGCCCTATAATATCAATGTTGATATGTTCGAAATGTTGCGAAGGCAAAGAATATTTGTTCAGCGGTGATGATGTATGTTTGTTTATTTTAGAACGTTGGCATAAAATACAAAATTATAGCCTGTTCGCCGATCTCGAACGTTAACGTTCGCTTAGATAAGACTTAAGACACAAACCTTTTATCGTATCTATTTTTTTTACTCAATCAAGTTTGTTTATTCCACAATCAAGTTTATGTCTTATCTAAGCGAACGTTAACGTTCGAGATCGGCGAACAGGCTATTACCCTCTTCCAAAACATGCTTTTGATTTAAAACGTTTCTTGATCACCTTTTCGATTATAAACACAAAATCACGATTGACCTTGATTTTTAAGTGACTAGTTATTTTAAAATTTTAAGATGAAAATATGTAAATTTTTGTTAAAAAAACATTTGAGCTTGGAGGTTACTTGGAAAGTAATAGGCTTGTAACAATGTATTTAAAAAAACTGCAATTATAAGCGTTTTAAGGAAAAAAAATTAATTGTGACGCTCAAGATATTTTGTGACGATCAAGAGATTTTGTTGCACGTAAACAAGAAATAATGCCAAATCTAAAGCTTAACGAAAAAAGGTTTGTTCTTTTACAAAAAGTAAATAAAAAAAAAACAAAAATTCTTCAAAAAACAAAAATTTTCATACAAAACTAAACATGTACATATCAGAGAACTTCAAAACCACGTTCTTGATTTCATTCAGCACACAAATTTTTGTTCATTTTAAAGAATAAAGAAAAAATTAAAAATTATATTCATTTTGCTGTACCCATCAGAGATCGGCAATGAATCGTTTTTTTACGATTCACAACTACTCATAACATTTTAAGTATAAGTGGTTTTACATCATTGAAATTTAACTACTCTGAGTTACTCAAACTCACAACAACGTTGACTTATAAATGCGGGTGGATATAAGTATAGGTACTACGCCGCCTTCGAGCTCATACCATTCCCAATATGTTTGATTCATAAACAACGGTATTTAGATTTACATTTTAAGAAAAATACTCATATACTCATAAAGTATTCAACTCAGTTAAGTCATTAAAAAAAATTTCAGATTATTCCGTTTGGTATTTATACAAAATAAGTAAAAAAGAAATATGAAAACATACAAGTTTATAGGAAAACATATTAGGGAAAATATAACATTTATTATTTTACATATATAATTTTTATAAGCGGACTGTAAAAATGAACGACATTCGCACGAGTGTATGCGAGTCATACTTATTTTTTTTATTGTCTACGTATATTGAGTTAAGGAGAGTCTAAATAAACAACATCATACATGAGATTAAGTATGAATACAATGAGTACTTCAAACTTCAAAGATGAGTAGTGGTTTGATGATAGATAGATAGAGACAAGTATGAGTACGTATAAGTATAACAAATTATAAGTCATGATTCAAGTATACTCACTTTTTCAGTACTCATAACTGATCTCTGGTACCCATCAAATTCTGATTATGAGTAGAATTAACAAAAGCATTTTATGAGCAAGTATGCACAGGCAAGAGAAAAGCTTGCAGTAAATTCATTGTGTCTAAACGTTCTTATTCTCATTAATTCATACAACATGCTTGAACCGCTGCTGATAACGTCTGTGTAGAATGGGTAAGTGAGGACTGTCAGCCTTTTTCTGCTATCAGTGGTTCAGGTTTCATGAAACTGGCAAAGTTTCTAATTAATATTGGCGCTAAGTACGGAGAACAAGTTGATGTTGACGCTTTGCTTCCTAAGAAGCAAATTGCACAGTTTATTTGAGGAATTTGGCATTAACAATATAGGTGACATAAAATTTATAACGGATAGAGGATCGAACGTTTTTAAAGCAGTAGAAAATAATGTACGACTTAATTGCAGCAACCATTTGTTTGCAAATGTCTTAGAGCACTCTTTTAAAGAAACCGAGGAGTTAAAAGAATTGGTTGAGGCCTGCAAGCAAATTGTAAAATATTTCAAAAAAGCCAACCTACAGCACCAGCTCCCAACATCATTAAAAAAATGCATGCCCCACCCGCTGTAATTCAAATTTCACCATGTTTATTAAATCGATAGTAGATAACTGGTACCATATAAATGAAATATTAAAATCAAAGAAAGAAAAAAGTCAGCGATTATTGTTAATAAGTATTTCAACTGTTAAAGAACTAGCGGATTTGTGCGATGATTTTGATACCATATTTAAAAAACTGCAACTATGCAGCTCTCCCTCTTTATATTATGTCATACCGTCTATTCAAAAAGTCAAAAAACTATGTGTTCCTAAGACTACATATGAAAGTGCCATAGCTTCCTTAAAGGAAAAAATTAATAGCAATATTGACAAAATTTGGTTAGCAAACATAAGTTTATGGCACAAAACAGCATTTTTTTATATCCGGCTGCTAAAAAATTTCAACATGCCGACTTGCATGAAATTAAACATTTTTGCATTTCGTTAATTAACAACATCGCATTATCACTGCCATCAACGTCATCACATTCTATAACAGAAATTCCATATACCCCCGATTCAACAATGCAATTTTCATTTGTAGAGAGTAGCGTTGCATAAGACATAGAACCTTCAACTTCGTCCCAATCCCAAAAAGATATTAATTTCTTTTTTTCTGAATTGATTCCAAACCATAATTTAAACACTCCCAATTCTCCTGCAGAGGAAATAGAATTGTACTGTAAGGAAAATGTTATACTGAGTGAAGAATTTGATATAATCAGGTGGTGGAAATCAAGTGAAAAGTCTTTTCCAAACCTTTCAAAAATTGCAGTGCAAATTCATGCCATTCCTGCTAGCTGGAGCATTGGCTGGAAATGTTATTACAGAAAAAAGAAACCGTTTAGGACCAAAATCTGTAAATAGCTTACTATTCCTACATTCTTATTTAAAAAATTTTTAAGCTAAGTAAATATAAAATTGCCTTATTATTTAATTATTAATTAAAATGAAAAGAATAAAACAACTGTAAATTAAAATAAAAAAAAGTTGCCTTTGTTGATAGGAATGAACGAATTCTACACAATGATTTCTTGCTTTTTGTACTTAAATGTTAATCAAAATTTTGTGTGTTGAGTGGAAAAGGCAAGTAAACGAGTTGACAAGTTTGATTCGAGCTATGATAAAAATAAGGCAGTTTTCAACCTGCAAGTTGTTCGATTGCCGTAAAATGAACAACGTATCCAAAGGTTTGAACAAGTTTGATTAATTCATTACCAGTTTAAGGGCCATTATTACAACTTGCCTCTAATGTTCTTAATAGTAAAAGGTAACTTTAATTAAAGTGAGGAATAAAGTGGCCTTTAAAATTTTTCGTTATTACAACTTCCTTGTAAAATAAAATGATTTTTTTTCTAAAATATGGCAATACCAGTGAGAAACCGATTACTTTTGATAAATTACTGACAAGAAACAGTAAATTGTTTGTGTTTGTGAAAACATTTGTGTGTGAAAAAATATAAATCAAATGTCTGCTTTCCATTTTTGTTTATTAAAGTATTTATTGGCAAAACAAAATTAAAATTATTTTATTTTTCATGAAGTTGACATTTTTTCCAGAACATATGGCAACTTCAAATACATACCTCACTATAAAATTTAAAGGCAAGATGATCTTCCCTTTAGCTTATCGGTCGGTTTTAGATTAAAGTAAACTTATAATAACCAAATAATTCTTATCTGTCCGATAACATCATACCTTTAACTATTATTAAGTTGTAATAATGGGCCTAAAGAAGATTATTTTTATGAGTCAACCGATGTGTAAACCATCTGAACCAACAGAGAGGCATTTGTTCGGTTGCTTTAAAATGAACAACACAACATTGTGTTTGGGCAAATAAAAGACAAGCTTTTTGTGACTTTGTTATTGTTGAACGGGTTTTTAATCAACAAGTGAAGTTCTCTGGTACATATTCTTTGATGTCTTTAACAAAAATGAAAAAAAAGGAAGTAATTCTTGAAGAAACTTATACACATATGTAAATATTTGACACAAAACAATAACTTAACTTAATTTAATTTATAAATTTTCATTCGAATTCTTATTCTGAATCTGTATAAACTTCATGAAATGACAAGCGGCTTTGTCTTTTTTTCATTCTCATTCATTTTTACCACTTTCGAATTAAGTTTGTGGCAAAAACAGAATCAGTCAGTAACAATAAAAATTAAACTCAAATATACCACGATTATACCTTTCTTTCTTCTTTCTTTTATATTCGTCATTACGCGCTTTATCGAGCTTTATTTTCTCTCGATATCTCTGTGCTCATTCAGCAGGCGTTAATTTTGTTGTTTTGCTCTTGAAAATTAAAAAATATTCTCAAAATTAAACATTTTAAGCTATGAAGCAATATATTTCAAAAGTGATGCTCATGAAATGTTTGCCTATTTTGGTGTTTTTTCGTAGGCATTTTCTTTTTTAAATTCACAAATTATAAAAAAAATGAGTTGAGACCATATAAACAATGATTGTAAACTTCAATTTTTTTCATTTAATATATTCACTTTTAAAAAAATTAGCGTGACGCTCATGCAATTTTATCACGCCCTTACCATGGTGTTCACAAAAACTACGCAAATGCACACTTTTTTTGATAGATTTTTTTTTCGCTTTTTCACTTTTGTAATAATTAAAATTTGTACTTTCCTTACGTTATTTACTTTATTTAAATACAAATTGAAAACTAGTAATATTACTTGATTTATAAAAAAGTGACGCTCAATGCAAATTGTGGGGGACAACCTTTCTTTGCAACGCCAAATTCGCACTAATTAAGTTTTGACGACTATAACAAATCAAAACAGAGGAAAGAAACGCAATAATTCGAAAACTGTTATTAAATGTTGCATATTTACTTTTTTCTTGATTTTATTTTGATTACTAAAAATTCTAACGGGGCCACATGCTTTTGTATGGAAGCAGTCAGAGGGAGAAACAAAACACCATTCTGAATAAACAAAAAACAAACATACAAATTTGAGAATTAGGTTTTTTTTTATTACATATTCCTCGCTGATCACTCTCACATTTTTGTTTTTTTACCTAAAATAGTACTGTAAAATTGACCCATATACAAGAACGAAATCAAATGTAAAATTTTTAAATGGACGATGCGACGTGTGGTCTAATGGACGGCAAAGGGAGCCCTAAATATAAGATGTATAAAACCAACGGTTATTTCTAATCTGTTATATGATGGTATAGAGCCGTATGTCTGCCGATGGAGTTGATAGTCTTGTATTGGTATTATGAACAGTGCCGAAGCATGGGTCTAAATAGATGAAACACGCAGCTTTAGAAATTTTATAGATATAAAATCTTTTTTTTTCAGATATGCTAATTCTATTCCTTTCCACTGAAATTAAAATAGCTTAAAATACCAATGTTCACAAAAATTTGAATCAACTCAAACATTTGGCAGACTTATTATTATATCTTCACGTAGGTTTCCAAGCAATTATAACAGTATCTTTTTTTTATATTAATATTCATATAATCGGGTTTTAAATAAATTCGTTAGCTTAGCATTTCCCAAATCTTAATGGGGTTCTGATCTGGAGAACATGCAGACTATTCAAGTACATTAATATTTCTCGAAGAAACGACTAACATGTATAGGTGTGTTGTCTTGTTGAAAAATAAATTGTTTTACTATTTTTACTATTTTCCTAAAATGGCACTAATTTCTCATCTAGTATTTTTAAATAATCAAAACAATTCAATTTGTTGCTAGAAACGCCAAATCAATGCTCCCCTGACCGTCAAAGAACCGCCTCCGAAATTTATTTTTGAGAATTATCGTGATTCCTAACGTAGGTCTATTAACAAACAACTATTAACAAATTTTATCGGCTTACCTGTTTCCAATTAGTGTTTTTTAACTTTTAGCGAATTCAAGTCTCGCAGTTTTGTGGCAGAGTAATCGGCTTAGCACACACAACAGTTTTTGTCGAGTAATCGTTTTTTTTTTTGGCAATTGCTCGGAACCTTAAGCCACTTTTTATATAAATGAAATTTAACCTTTTTATACCCACTATCAAAAAGATTAAGTTTGTCATTCCGTTTGTAACACATCGAAATATTGAGCGTAGAATCAAAAAGTCAATATATTCTAAGTCCTTATAAGATTCTAAGACGATCTAGCGATGTACGTTTCTTGTTGGCACGATAGAACTTCGAAAAAAAAAAACACAGAACAATTAAATTTTTACTAAAAATTTTTTGATCTACCGAAATGTTTGGTATTGAAAGTGGGCAAAGTTGGTCCTGTAGGATTTGAGTTATAGATCAAAGATTCAGACAACCTCGATATATTTCAGATATTTTTTGCTATTTTCTTCAAATATTATGCGGATAATATCACAGAATTCTCCACACTTTATTTTTATTATAGAGGAACAAGTCCTGTTGAAAATGTCAAGAATCTTTCCATGATTTATTATAGTCCACATACAAACGTCTTCACGGAATATGGCTTTATGGTACATAAATGTCCATAGAAAAGCCATATCCAAAAAATAGTCCATACATATACAAAAATTGTCATGCTTAGTTCTATGTCGATCGGTTCATATTTTTCCGTAGCTCCTATATAAAGTCTACATTCGGGAATCACTTAAATGAGCATAAATTTATTATAAACATCACTATCAAGTTGAAATTAAATACTTGCAAAGCTAATTAAAGTAGTTAAGCTATTATTACTGATCAAACAAATAAAGGTATTCGATCCAATGTAATTCTTGTTGATCTTATATTAATTACATTAAATTACATTAAATAATCCAAATGTACTTATAAATCAAAATAACGACGATCGATCACCTTTATGACGGTTGGTTTATTTAGAGAGAATTTTGCATATCGGTCCGTAATAGGTCCCTTATGAGGAGTACTTCCGAAAACTCATTAACCTACATAGGTAAACATTCATATGGAACCAAAATTTTAGACAGATCAGTTATAAATATGTAAAACTTATACTATTGACTTTTATGAAAGTTGGTCCATAATCAGTTTCCTAGGGCTTTTTGGTACCTAATTTATTGCGTGTTAAAGTAAATAAAGTAAACCTAATTTATTGCGTGTTACGTTTGTTTTTCTAGTATTTTTCTTTGCTTATCATAAAGTGTAATTATAGTTATGAATCACTAACAAAATATAATTCCACAATTTCTTTATTAAATTAATGAAGTGGTCTCCCAAATTTCGGATAAAAAGAGATCATTAAGCTGACCATACTAAAATTTGTACATGTTTTAAAAAGTGTTTGTAACTTTACAACAAATAGTAAACATCAAGTGTAATTATAGTAATGCAACACAGTGTATAAGAAATAACGCAGTTTTATCATTATTTATTGAAAAATAATAATTAATAATTTTATTTTTTTGGCTGAATATTCTAGACACGATCATTATAGACTTGCAGTCATGAACATTCTAGTATCTTAGCTCCGAACCTTCCAGAAATTATGATTGGTGTATAAATAGACTAACAGGGCCAATCAAATTAGTAAAGGTACGGTCACACTTGGCAAATATTTACTCAAAAAAAGCGTAGCTAGTTATTTTAGCACAAATTTGTTTGACGTTGTTTACTCTTACAAGAGTTTTTGAAGATCAAACAGCATCAAATAAAATTAAAAGTTTGTTGTGTCTTGTCCTAAATAAACGAAGTTTTTTTAAATAAATAAACGAGTTATTAATATAATTTATTTAGTGGTTACGTCTTTTTCGACAAATATTTGCCAAGTGTGATCGAACCTTTAGTATATTGTGTAAACATCAAGCGTCCTCAAATTTTAATTTAAGTGTGTTCTTAAACCGTAATATAAGTGTATAAAAAGACAAAGTGTTTATTATTCCCACCACCATATTGGATTTGTGCTGATATTTGTAACGCCCAGAAATATTGGTCCAACACCTACCTTAAAGTATACCGATCGGCTCAGAATTACTTTCTGAGTCGATTTAACGATGTCTGTCCGTCCGTCTGGCTGCCCATGGAAAGCTTGTGCGCAGAGTAACGGTCGCAATTTTGAAGAAATTTCGATAAAATTTGGCACATAATATATTTTCGACCCAAGGATGGATCGGATTGAAACTAGTGGAAATCGGCCCATTATTTCACCTGGCCCCCATACAAATGTCCTGCCGAAATTGGTGTTTACCGATCATAAATGTTTGAATTATGCAAGTATCCACACAAATTTCACCATAAATGAGTAGTGAACGGAGCTAAATCGCATCTAAAAATTTTGTGCAGATTTGTGCATAATTACTCGTAGCTCCCATATAAGGCCCATTTCCGAAAATCACTTTAAAGAGCATAACTCTCTCAAAAATGTTGGTATCCAAAAAATATTGAACGCAAATATATTTCATATGTATGCAAATAATACGGTACAATTTTATAATGGTTGGTCCACCATCGAAACTCCCATATAAGACCCTCTATATAATTTACTTTAAGCTCCATAAAAGTATTTATATCGAGATAAATATAACACTGTGAGACAAATGGTAAGGGTCAGTGATCGGAAAGGGTTCAAACTACCGGGGAAAGTTATATCGGTAAAAAAGAAGTTGTACGTGTCCCCTATATATACTTAGTAACTTCAAAGCGATATATCTCGATTCCTAGACGTGACCCAGCGAAACGCCGGACACGTATAACTTCTTTTTTTTACCGATATAACATTTCCCGTTGGTTTCATCTTACCCGATTTTGACTGTCGCATAGTGTAATATATAATACTAGCTGACCGCCCCGGCTTCGCTCGGTATTTACTATTGATTTGTATTTCATAGAATAAGATGTATTCACAACCTGCCTGCTCTTATTTATTTGCAAATTTGTACAGCATACTTTAGGGGACTTTTTTTTTCAAATGTTGAATTTTTCAGGAAAAAAATCATAACTGGAGAGTGGCTAGACCGATTTTGGATTTCAAAATCAACTAACCATCATCACTCCTCCCTGTACCTTCCCTAAAAATTTTATGGCAATCGGTCGAGCCGTTCTCGAGTTATGGAGTGACAATCAAAATGTACACTTATTTTTATATATATAGATTTATATTCACAGACACTAAATTTTTGGATGATCGGTCCTCAATAGGTTATATATCTCATATAACGCCCATTTCTGAAAAACTGTTTTATACATATATTTCTTACTTGTTTTTAATTGTTTTTGTGTACATTTTAATAAATAAATACTCGTTATATATTCTTCAAACTACTTGACGCTTTTATTTCGCAATTAAAAGGAATCCTGTTCATTTAAAAGGAATAAGCCACCGTTTTTAAAAGGTAATAATAAAAATCGAAACGGAATATCTTGCGGCATTTTTTGTCAGTTTTGTGAACATTATTCATAGTTTTTAAATCCAAAAAAAATTTTTTTCAAACAAAAACTTTTTGCCTCTCGAAAACCTTGCAAAAAATGGAATAAATAAATTTTTAAATAATTACAATTTATGTGTTTTAAAATTAACTCAAAGTGAGGTGTAGTGATTTACAAAAAATTGTGCAATGTAACTACAATTACATACATTTACAGGCAAATCCCGTTATAATCTCTCTTTAACGAAAATTCGATATAACGTAAAAAAGACTTTATAATGATTGATTTGGTGTAAGAATCCCGAGCTGATTTAGTTTCATCAATGTGGATGATTTTTATTAAAAAATTCTACCTGATGAAACGTTTATTCATGCTAAATAAAATAGCGCTTCCGAATAAACGATATGGAAGAATGGGGTAAAAATTTGACATTGCATTAATGTAGGTATTTGGAATTAAGAAAAATAAAACGATTTTTCTTAAAAAGGCCAAATGTACATATAAAGGGTGTCCCAACTAGAACTCAATTTTTAAATTTTAAATAAAACACAGATATTTAAAAAAAAATCGTTAAACTTTATTATATTCTAAAGTAGACAGAATGAGGTTATGTATGGAACAATATATCGTGCAGATGGCTGCCGCGGCTTTGCTGGCACACACGCGATTTTTTAATGAAATTTTCAATGACATTTTTGCATAAATGCTGCGGTATTTCATTAATGCAGCGTCCAATTTCCTCTTTTAAGGCTTGAGTCGTCGTCGGCTTATTCGCGTAAACCATCGACTTCAAAAAACCCCAAAGAAAAAAATTTAAAGGTTTTAAATCGCACGATCTAGGCGGCCAATTCTGGTCTCCAAAACGAGAAATAACACGACCGGGAAATGACTGATGCATTTTCTCTGGCTGTATAACATGTAGCGCCATCTTGTTAAAACCACATGCCTTCCACATTCATTTCTTCAATTCTAAGCAAGAAAAAAGTGGTTATCATTTCACGATACCGAACACCATTGACTGTTTGCGCTTTGTATGCGTGAAGGTGCAAATCTTTCGTCAAAATTCGCTGCATAGTGGATTTGGAGACACCAATTTGCTGAGCTCGGTGTCGAATGGAGGTGGATGTAGTTTGAGCGATATCATCACGTACAGCTGCGAAATTTTCGGCAGATCGACCTAGTCGAAGGCGCGTTGTTGTCTTTACATCACAAACAGACCCAGTTTCGGCAAATTCAACCATTAATCTTTTTACAGTTGACTCTTTTGGAGCATTATTGTGACCCCAAATTGATCACAATGAGAACGCGTTGTTCATTCGTGTAGCGCTTCATTTTTACTAACCTCGTACCTTCTACTATCAAACAATAACAATTGTTCAAATGTCAAACAATGACACTTCGAATGGCGCCAAATTTAAAAATTGCGTTCTAGTTGAAACACCCTTTACATATGTACATTAGGGTGGCCCCAAAATAAAGTTGAGGATGTTCCCGACTAATATGAAAATTGATTCATTTTAAGACTACGTTTTTTTGTCCTGGGGTCAATATTTGGTGAGCTGGATCAAAGGATAAAAAGTCCCTTTTTAGAGGTTTTTTGATTTTTTCACATTTCTTCCAAAGGATCTATATGTAAATTTGGTATGATATGAAAGGTCTTTGAGAGGCGCATTCAATGCGTTCTCAAAAATCAAAAAAACATTTTTTTAAATTCAAACATTTTTAAAATTTCAGACAAAATTTTAGTGTTTTTGTATTTTTTCATAGAATTTACTTAAATAAATAGTTGAAATTTCTTGATTATAAACATCATGCAATTTAATCCAAATGGGTTTTCGAGTTTTTAGCTTATAAAATTTACGTTATTTAAATACCCATTACATTAACGAATTCAGTTAAAAGAGATTGTCAGATAGGGAAGATTTAAGGTTTAAAAAAAATTAATAAAAATTTAAATAGGTAGAATTTTAAAAAACGGGAAAAACCATTTGGGTTAAATTGCATGATGTTTATAATCAAGAAATTTCAACTATTTATTTAAGTAAATTCTATGAAAAAATAAAAAAAAAAATAAAATTTTGTCTGAAATTTAAAATTTTTTTTTTTAATTTTTGATAACCCATTGAATGTGCCTCTCAAAGACCTTTCATATGATACCAAATTTACATATATGTAGTTCCTTTGGAAGAAATGTGAAAAAATCTAAAAACCTCTAAAAAGGACATTTTTATTCTTTGATCCAGCTCATTAAATATTGACCCCAGGACAAAAAAATGGAGAAACGTAGTCTTAAAAGGAATTAAATTTTCATATTAGTCGGGAACATCGATACCTTATTTTTTCTCCATACAAACGGGGCCACCCTAGTGTACATACATAAATCAATTATTTACATTCAAATAAATTAGATTAAGAATCATTGTTAGAACCGTTATACTTTCAATGAAGCCCTTATTAGCCCTTTATAATGCTCCAAGTCACCTTCGCGAAGAACAATTGGTTAGTACAAACTACAAAATATGGTCAAGTATTTAATTACAATAAACTCCCTCCCGAAAATGCGTTAATGTTATCGAGTAATCAATAGAATTATCTAATTTACCTGTTCAAATTTTTATCATGTTGTAGAGGCAGACAAAAACTGCAATTGGAATAATTTTAAATTCACCATAAATAATTTTAAATTCAACACTTTGAGTTTTCTAGTTGTACTACAAGTGGGACAAAGAGTATAACTCAATACATATGTATGTATTTAAGAGAAACAATTAAATATTAGTTAATCTTATCTCAAAGTAACAAATGCCACTACTAATGCAGTCAAATGTACATAACTGTGTAAGCTTTTATATATGTATGTATGTACGTGTTTCTCATAAAATTATCTTGGTCTCTAAACACTGAACATGTATGCGAACAGGTAGCAAGTCACTTAGTTAATAGTTTATACTTTGGTTTGCTCAAATTCGATTTTCAGTTAAGCAAGAGAATTCGTGAAGTTGTGACTTAAATGGTGTGTGTGTTTGAGAATATCGGAAAATGTTTAACAGATAGATAGATAGATACTCGATGGCAAATTACATTAACAAAAAAAAAAAAGAGTTATTAAAGTTATTATTTAAAAACAAAAACTAAACGCCATCTTTAACATCAACAAATACACACAGATGTACATAGTTTAACAAATTATATACCTATATAATTTTAATTTTTCATTTTATTAAAATACCATAGATACAAATTAAAACGTGGTCTAAATGCCAATACACAATACATAATTATTTGTGGATATCAATGCAAAATTCTAAATAGCCAAAAGAAGAAAAAAAAAAAGAAAAGTGAATTTCCATATTAATTTTAGAATGTAAAATATACTCGATAAAAACAAGTTTCATAATTAAAGGAATAAAATAGTGGTGTGTGTATTTGAATGTGGAAAAAACCCCTGTGAATTAATAAGAGGATCTACAAGTGCAGACCAGGTTTGTGGTTTAAATTCAACCAAAACAAAAACTTACGAGAGAAATAACAATTTTAAAGAATCTTCACAGAAGACAGGGGGAACGTGAACAGGTACGTACGTAGGCAGTTATTTTGTTAGTGCCCAATACAGAAAACTCAGTTATACATATAGGTATATGCGTGTATGTATAGCTCTGATCCGTGAGAGTAATTACAAATTTCTCTTTTTAAAGCAGCATGAGAACGAATAAACGCATCAGGTCGTCGATAATTTCGACGTTGCAAGTGTTGCGCGG
Source organism: Bellardia pandia (assembly GCA_916048285.2). Lineage (NCBI taxonomy): Eukaryota > Metazoa > Arthropoda > Insecta > Diptera > Calliphoridae > Bellardia > Bellardia pandia. Next base: position 72,247,048 of record OU696533.1, read on the forward strand.
GGTTTATTGCCAGTTATTCATTGTCTATTGTCATCCACCTCTCTTTCGTTGTTTCGGTTTTTTTGTTTGAACGATTCTAGTATATAGTTTATATGATCTTTTTACAGTTGGTTGTTGTTTATTCGCTTGACTTTTCGTGTATGTGTGTGTCTAAAAAACTCAGGTAAAATATACATTTTGTTGAATTGTTTATTATGAGTGCGTGTTCGCTATAAACTGACATCGACAATACTTATTCGTATATTCGTATTGTTTTTGCTCTTTTCTCTGTCTCACTTTAAATGGTAACTAGAGATGGGCACACGATTCACGCGTGATACTATCAAAAAATTCACAATTTCTCGTGATAAGTGAATTCAAATTATACAATATCTAAAAATGTAATTTTTATCAACAAAGCTTGTGATTATGAAAGATGTGATTTAGGGTTGATGATAGCTATTATAGATACACGTTAATTTTAGACACACATTTACTAAATGCCCAATGTTTGAAACCAGTTCGTTTTAGGAATTTTAAATTAGAAAAAATATTTTATTTAAAACTTGTTCGTGTGTGACTTTTTTAATTCACATATTCTCTCGTCTCTGTTATTGTTATTTTGTTGTTTTTTTATTCTCATTGTATTTTGTTACTTTTGAAGCTAGATATTGTATCTTTATCTGTGCATATCAGCATACAATTCATACAAACAATTAGTTGTTGTTATTTATACCGTGAAAGTATCTAGAATTACAAAAAATACCAACACCAAAATTATGGACTTGCCAAACAAAATTTGATTCTATATCTAATGGAGTTTACTTGAGATCATTTACCCTGTGGTAAATGTAGACATCAGATATACATATGTACATACATATAGAATTTTGTTATTAAAACTCAGAAAAATCGTTATATGTTTCATTATATTTGACTTAAAATAACAATATTAATTTCACAACTAGTATTAGAATGCAATAAGTTGTTGTAAGGTGGTGTTGTGACCAATGGTTTTTGAAGTTGCCACCTACGAATGACAAGCATTGCTTTCTTGAAATCCTTGTGAAACTAGATCTGTTACCAGTCATTTCTGTTTCAAATGATTACCCTTGAAGTATCAAATACACCTGCTGTTAAACAACTCTAGAAATAGTTTTTCCAGAAATGTTGAAAATTGTTACAAATGGAATTAAATCCGACACACAGTTGAGAAATGTTTGTTGGTTCTATCCTTATAAATATATACATATTACAGAAAAAGTTTTAAATAGTTAGATATTTTTACATAAAATAAGCTCGCTTATAGATTCTTTAACCAATTTGGATATAATTTTAATATTTTTTTTAATATCTGTAATGAATCGAATTCCATTACAAATCAAAGTTCTTTAATCCGTTTTAGAAGTTATTTGGAACTATTTTGTGAACCAATTCAATACATTTCTTGAATACTAGATACTAATCAATACTTTTTATTGCTGCAATTCACATTAAAAATCAAATTTCTTAAACACAGATGTACTTTTTCATTGAAAAATATTCAATTTATAAATTCTACAAAGCGAGAAAAATAGACAGTTTTGATTACTGTTTACACACAACTCTAGTAATTAATTCTAAATATGACATAAAAATCACAATAAAGTTTAACAAAATTGATGCTAAAGGTGGTTTCGATATTCCTAGTACATACTATGGATGTTATCAATAAATCTGAAATCCTGATTGTTTCATTCTATAACTAGTTACTCTGAACAAGAATTAATACACCTTTTTTCACTTACCAAGCTTGAAACAACAAATTATCTGGGCGTTTGTGAGATCTTAATGCAAATTCATATTCACTCACTTGTTCATCTCTAATGTTAATATCTTAATCCTTTTAATACCAAATTTAACAGTGATTCAGCAGTATTTAAAAGATTAGACAAAAGTAAATATATTTACTCTCTCTTCATCAACTAATCTTATATTGAGTGTATTTATCTCTCTTCCTTCTTCTCTACTATTCACACAAATATGCATAAAAAAAGAAAAGAAATCACTCCGTTATCTCTGATTTTATATCACTTTTACGGTATGTTAATGTGCCTGTTCGTTACATTCGTACTTTAGAAAATTAACAAAATAAAAAAGACAAAAAGTGAAAAGACCAAAACAAAACAAATGAAAAATCGTAAACTACTCTGTAATCCTATTGTGCGTGAAGGTATTTTGGAGTGAACAACAACACAACACACTTAACGTTCGAAAATGTATAAAAAACACGGACACACACAATTGCATAAACAGTAGAGTATGCAACAACAAGTTGACGTGTACAATTGACATTGAGTAATTAAGAAAGAGTGGTGAAAAGAGAACAGTTTCACTCAGGTGGGAAATGTTGATTTGATCAATTGGGGTTGCCACAGTGGATTACGATTTCAATTATAATACTACATATACATCTAAGCAAAATCTAGTAGATTTTAATTAAAATCTTATAGAACATTTTTGGCGTTTACACTACTACTTTTTGACATATTGTTGGATTTCATTTTCATAATAAAAACAGCTGAGTCAAAAAGAAAATAAATTGTAAACTTTTAGTAACAAAAATGGAGAGACAACAACAAATTTTATTATATTTTACATCCAGATCTAAAAAAAAACAATCGGAAATAACATTTTTGCGTAAAAAACAGCAGCATTTGTTAAACATAAGGTTTCACAAACTTCTGCAAATGTACTACACGCAATTATTATATATGAGGTTGGAATGGACACACGTAAGTATGGGAAGTATATGGCTATTCCTTCTACATCATCGAAGCTCTCCAATGTGGTCTCCCCAAAGTGTTATTAAAGAGCCTCTTCGTTTGTATTCCACTGCTTCTTCTTTTTGTAGGTACGTTTTCTGTAAATTAAGCTCGCATGTAGTATTACAGTTTATATTAATACATATAATAATTTATATAACCCTTATTTATTACTGGTTTATCCATTTCCACAAATGTTTATTTATTTATTTAGTATACGGTGTAGTTTACCACAAATTTATTTTATATCCCGCTCTTTATTATTTTTTTAAATTTATTTTTGTGCAACTGTCAAAATTTTCTTGTTCAGTGCTGTATTTTTTATTGAAATTCAGAGTTGTATTGCAAGATTTTGTGAGATTTTGCCAAAATCTCGTGACGAACTAGATTTTCTTTTGTATGGGAAATGAACAAGATTTCGCTTAAAATCCCTTAAGTACTAGATTTTGCGCAGGTGTAAATGTAGTATAAGTCAAGACAGATAATATATTTAGTAGCACATCCTACATCCTCCTGGACCATCTATAGCCACTGTTTCACCAGCATCGGCGAGTTATATCCCAGTTTCACTTAAACAATACCCTGTTGTACCGACTGATCTATGTATGCACAAGGTGGTCACTGATTAAGTGAAACATTTTTTTAAATATGATGCAAACGGAATACACATTTATAAATAATCATTACTCCAACTTAATCAGGCAAATTAAATTATTTTATACTCCTGTCCTCTAAATGCCATACATAAATATAATACATCCAGTCGATATGAATGCGTCAATAATTTCCATCATGACAATGTTTATTAAGTGTGTAACAAATAAATTAGTATTATTAATGACGGGTACATAATCGGATAGCTACTAATTTGCGATATCGTGGAATTAATTTGATTATTCCAAACATGCCCGATAGACCCATTTACGAATAAATGCCTCTAATTATCCGGATAGTCTATTGGTCATGAAGGCAGAGGAAATCTAAACGAACTTCATCTGAAAGAAATTGTTTAACAATAAAAAATCATGACTATTTGGTTTTCAGCTTAAAGGGAGTTATAAAAGAACGTGGATCGTAAGTTGTTAGATTTAAATTTACAAAAAAAAAAGGTCTTTAAGGGATAAGAGCTATTCGATTAAATAACATGCGTTTACGTTTAATTCACAATGTGCTCAGAATTTGTCATTTCGATACTAGAAATAAAGGTTATTAATTATTTAGATAGTTATTCGGTCATAAAGACAGTGGAAATCATAACGATCCTTGTCACAGTTTAAAAAGGATTGCATGGTCTTTTCCGATTAAATGGAATTACAGAAAACGTAGAGTGAAAGAGGTTCTTACATATGGACTTTGCTTTCGCGTTCAACTATATGTAAAATATGTTGGAAGACCTATAATTTTTATTATGCGTAAAATCTTCAATTCGATCGTGGTCAGGATGAACCTTTGGTTACCTTTTGAATTTATTGCTAAATAAAATATACATTAAATATTTTTAACTAAATTTTAAATTATTTCCTATATTTGAGGCACTAATAAATCATCTGTGGTAGTACTTTGATTTTAATCAGTTATACCTCTTATTTATACCGTAAAAGAAATTTATAACTTTAATAATAAAGTTTAGAGCGCAATGAGTGCACAAACTTGAGAGAGAGAGAGAGAGAGAGAGATATATCAACAAGTAAAATGTGGTGAATGGAGTATTAACTGATATTGCTGTACTCACACCACAAAACCCATACTAAAGCAAACACCTGGTTAACTGAGATGTGGTAAGTACTTACTACGTGTGCTGTGTGAGTGAATAAATGAATGAATGAATGAATGACAGAATCAACAAAAGAAACACGATTTCTGTTTGGAATTGAACCAACAGAACTGAATACCTCTAAAAAAGTATAATAAAAAAGAAACTCACAAAAAAAAAAAACAAAAAAGTAAATAAAGAAATAGGTACGTATAAAGGAGAAATAATACAATAATCATCATATTTGGTTGATTGTTCAGGTTTTCATACACACGGGAAACCATTAATCAGTTGCTGTTTTGCCATCAACCGGAGAGCGCGACTAAACGGATAAAAACATAAAAAAAAAAACGACAGAAGTCTTGGTTAAAATTGTATTTAATTTGATTACTAAAACCACAATATTAAACTGACTAGGCCGTTTTAGGCTTAAGTTAAACAAAAGTAAAAATACATAACATACACATTTGTATGTAGGTACGATCACCAACAACTGTAATATTGTTAAAAATATGTTTTAAATTAAGCTGGAATCTTTAAATTTTTTTAATAATTTTTGAAAATTTTTATTTTGTCAATAAAATAAAACTAGGAAAAAGATAAAAAGTGCAATAAACAAATAATTTAAAGTTTGTTAAAACAAAAAAATTAAAAAAAAAATAAGATACGAATCACAGACATTTTATAGTAGAGTGAAAACACTGTATATAAAATTCGAAAAAACAAACACCAAAAATAAACGAAAGTTTCTACGGTTTACTGTTGTTGTAATTTTGTTTGTACCAAGTGGTGTAATTATTTACAACCTGTTAGGAAGAAATAAAACTTGGACTTTGTGGAAAATCTGGAATAGTTTTTTATAAGTAAATCTACTGTTTACACTACACGTAAGTAGAAATAGCCAACTTCAGATACATTATCGGACACACCACATACCACATAGTCGTATTTAGTGTTTAAATGATAAAATTCATATCTACAAACATACTCGTACATATTATCGATGTTACAAGTGTCAGCTGAACTGGTAGACAATCAGACCGAACACGGCTAGCTACTCACACAATAATACTCTACCATAGAATACAAATATTATGCAGTTCCCCTTTTAGACAAAACAAAAATACCAAAATACCACTGACAACCATTGTTTACCATTTATCAGTTGCATGCAACAAGTGTACAAGTATCAAAACTATGCAAAACAGTAATGCTACGTAAAGAATGCGTAAGTTTGAGAGAGAGCATGCGCAACGTGAATACTTGTTATTTTATTTACGACTGCTTATTTTTGTAATCCCCCACACACAAATGTTCATTAAAAGGAATTGTACGAGTCGAGTACGTATGTAGATACATACATACATATATTGTTACCAAATGTATGTGATTGCAAATCATCAATCCAAATGATTTTAATGTGCCACCAGTGTATGTATGTCCACGACACGACGACTTTAAGATACAAAAACTAAAACAAAATCTAAAAGAAAATTGTTAAAGAAAATAACAAAATCCACAAAAAATTCAACATTTCGAAAAAAAGTTTCGTTTGTGCTGCGAAGTGAAAACATTTTACAGTTAAAACGAAAGAAACAGCAATGAAAAACGCGTTAAGAGTAAATGCAGAGAACAAAACAACAATAGCATGAAAATAAAACTCACACTAATGAACACTCACAATATACACACAAACCTACACAAATCATTTCTGATTTTAGTGAGCATGAGCTCTTCTTAGACCTCTTCTTTGTTGTCATCAATACATGTCTTTTCATTGAAATAATAAAAAATATCATCATCATCATACTTAGTTGCCAGATAATTTTGGCTACAAAATCATCAAATTTAAAAACAAAATCAAGGAAACCAGGAATATCCGATATGAATAAGGTTTCTAATCGATAATATTTTGCTATGTATATTTCGCCAATATTTTGCCAATCGAATGAATCGTTTATATTTCACAGAAAAAGAATAACGATTATAATAATCCAGTTTTTGTCACCACAGCTTAAATTTTTCAGTCATAATATAAAAATTCGTTCATTTAGACTTAATCTTTTTATTAGCTAAAAATTCAGTGTATCACAACTAAAACTTTCACTGTGTAACAAATGCAGAAATTGTTTATTTAAAATTGGAAATTCTATAAAATAATTTTAAACTCTTACGGCCATTTTCACTATAATTAATACATATTTACCTGAAAAGTTTACTAACTTCCAGTTTGACTAACGAACACTATTCAACTACCAGTTAAGGATTTCCTCTTCATCATCACTTGGTTAGATAACTTAATTGTCAGAAATTCTGATAATTCTGTTTATTATTCAGGTAGTATGTGATGAAAATCAATTAAGACACAAAAACAAGTTGAAAACGATAAAAGATGTGATGTGTGTTCTGCCTCTGGGGCTTATCTCCACGGCACACTTAAACGCAGGACGAACTCGGCTCGTCAGCGCATTGTATGCCCCTGCAAGAACATAGAGAATATGTCTCACAGAGATTCATACTTGTATGAACTTGCCAGGAACATACAATTTGCAATTCTTAATACATGACTTCAAGATCAATGTAAATATCACCAACAGAAAGCATAGCACTGACGCAGCATTGCATTGATCATGTAAAACCAAGGTCTATTATCTGCTGTGGTTGCCATAGGCCGCATCGAACCAAGTTCAAAGGCGACCAATACAACTACTGCTACGAAAGCCTTGCTCCCCATACATTTCCTGAGCACCGAGCTAAGTGTCACCACTACTTTCAACGGCTCTGTTGTTTCAGCAACAGCATCTAGGACAATTTGGTTGGCCGAAGTTTGCTTACTCACGCAAGCTAACATCAGCCATTAAACCAACTGCCATTCTACCCGCTTTGGGTATTAACCACAGCCACTGCGTGGACACCGAAGTGACCTCAACCAATCATCAGTTAAGGGACAAGCACCCTAATAATGAAACTAGGGATATGTCCCCGGGCAATAACTGATCCCGCAGTAATAGATGAGACTCTAGTCAGCTGCGAGTTTCTTCTCTTTCGAACCCTTGCAAGTTCATGGCACCGGTGTCGCCAATCTACCCCGGCATTGAAATGGTTATAGATGATTGAACACCTATACTATTTTCATCCGGGCGGTACAATTTTTTAAAATTAGATATTTTCTTTTTAGTAGTTCGGCGAAAGGGTATCATGCGGACTAATATTCTACACACATATAACCATTAATATAATTAAGCACTATTTTGATGTACACGGTCAATGTCTTACATTATCACAATAAGGTTCAGTAGCATTTTGGCACTTAGGTTAGTGGATTTGATTAGTCAATTGATAATTTTGTATAATTTTGAAATATTTGATGAGTTTGCGTCAAATATGTCTCTAATTATATGTAATTTCTGGACATTTGTAATGCTGGATAAAATTGTCCAAAATTTTAAAACTCATTCATATCTACAGCATATTCTGTTGTATAATTATCATTATTTGTGCCAGTTAATAAATTAACTAAAGGTGTGTTCACATTGTGTGTATTTGTCATATGGAATGTCACTTTTTCGCATGTCAAATTTGTACATATAGTCTGAACACCTTCAAACAATAGCATGTGTTATTTCTATGTGTGCAATACACATGACATTTTTTATTTAGAACGAGTTCTATTTTCTTGTGACAAACCATCTGACATCAGCTGTTTTTTATAACAAAAATTTTGTGGCGGCAAAAATTAATTGAAATTTTAATAAATATAATTTATAGTAAAACAAAAATCTCTCATTCCATTTTAAAATACAGTTTTATTTAATTATAAATTTAATTTTTTATTATACACATACAGAAATCAGCTGTTTTAAGATTTTTTTTTTTTTTTTTTTTGATAGGTTATGTCAAATGTAATTGACATACCAACATTTGAACATGTAAATTATAAACCGTATGTGAAACTCAAATTTTGACATACACATGAAAACACATATGGATAGAAAAGTGACATTCCATATGACAAATACACACAATGTGAACACACCTTAAATGTAGTTAAATTTAACTCCAACTTTTCTGATGCAATCTAAGTTGTCAGTTGTGGCAATTTATTAATGAGCAAATTTAGCAGAAGTGGATATTGATATCTTTTTTAATCATCTTTCCAACTGAAGTATGTATTGAGATGCTTTTTGGAGATTTTTATTAATGCTTGGGATAACCATATAATCGGCAAATGTGGATTTAAAAGTTTAATTGCCTGTTTTTATACAAAGCTTGATGTTATTACAGACAGCAGGACAATGTTTTTTCCTTCAAAGGTTTTGCCTTCGACATTTTACATGCCTTTCTGCTTGTTTAAAAGTTTATTGTATAGGTTTCTTAATCTGAATTATTGATGCGGCATACATCCATTTTCATTAAAAATTGGTTTTAACTTGTGCTTCAATAATTTTTCAAATAACTTTGATCTGTTGAATTATCTTAGGATATTTTTCTTGAAAATGCAACAAACCTTTAACCCCCTTATTCAAAAACGATTATTAAATTTAACAACCGTTTATTATGACAGATTTCCATATAAAATTTGAATTAATAACCGTTTGTTAAATTTAATAATCGTTTTTAAATAAGGAGGTAAATGTTTTGCTGCATAGGACTGAACTTTACTGTTAACATGTTTTGACATATGTACTTATTTTTAGTAGTAATTTTATGTGTTTGGAGCGGAGGGGCAAGGATTTGAAGAGCGTCGAACAAAAATATTAAAAATTGTTTTAAAGAGCACAATCAAATAATAAATACAAAGGATTATCTAAAAAAAATATTTTACAGGAATGAACAATATCTCAGGACCTTATGAACATGTAAGATTTGTGCAGATGTGAATAAGTCCCCGTTTACACACCTTTGGAAGAAAAACACCTGGAATTCTCTTTTGCTTTTTTTAACATTTCTCTTATTCGTGCTGTGTAATAATTTGTAGTAAATTCCAGCAAAGAAAATGTCAACAAAGCATGTTCACCGAGTACCGAACACAAAATTGATTCTCTCTTCCCCACCCGTAATTTTCTCCCAAGCTAAATGTTTTTCTTCCAAATGTTCGACTGTGTAAACGGGGACTAACGAAAACATTAATATCGTCTTAATTTAAGATCGATAAACTCGATTTATCATTTGTAGCCATTTATCTTGTAGTCTGGCAACAGTGATCATTATTATGATTGTTTTTTTTCATTATTTTCTTACATTATTTTTTATATTTTATAAATGCTGGCTTCTTGTTCGTCTTCTTTTCTATTCAATCGTATCGTTGTTGTTGCCTTATTGCTTATTACTTGTTTTGTTTCTTCTTCTTAGCTTTTATTGTTACTAAAACACAAAAAATAAAAAACTTGTTAAACTGCTGTTTGCTGCCAAACTTGTGAACGCATTTCTAAATATGTGTATGTGTTTGTTGTGGCCAATTTCAAAAAGAGACTACCACAACAACAACAACATTCCACATAAAACAATAATATACAATACTAATACAGTCAACAACAAATTTCATATTATGTGTTATTTTTGTTGGTTAGTTATTGTTTGTAAATAAATTGCAATTCATACAAGTCGAGTTTACGGTATAAAATAATGAAAACAGAAACAGCCTTAACAACAACATAAATGCAAAGAAAAAAGCGTATGGAAATGATCAAAACAAGTTAATTCCACAACTGTTGCTGTTGCATGCAACTCACACGTACGCTCATGTGTAAATAAAACACTTTAATTATTGCCACTGCTGCCATCGGTAAAAGTCCAATAATCCTGACAAAATCTCATGAATATATCTGATATATTATTACCACATGTAGGTCCATATCTTATAGAATAAACTTCATATGTAAGTAGTAATTATATTATAATTAAAGTAAAGAGTAAATTGATAAAGTTAAATGATTATGCAAAATATAACCTATAACCTAAAACAAATGACCATTATTGTAGATAATAAATGATACGAGTAAATTGATATTAAATTTAGCACATTTTAATAAGACAGGAGATTAAGTCCATTCATTAATGGTACACAAGAGACTAAAAATTAATTTATTTTTATTGAAATTATAAATAAAATGTTTGTAGGTATTTATAAACAATACCAAACGTCATTTAGTGGTTATTTCATTTTAGACACCGGAAATATTTCTATATACACATACCTACCTATTCGAATTAAATCAGACAGCCAGGCTGGCAGTAATAAATATACAACCTGATTTCCAATTCCAACTTTGTGTTGATAAAAACAGCTGTATGTATGTATGTTAATAATAAATACATATATACATACATACATATATATATATGTATTTGTCGGTATATATTTTAACTTTTTTTTTCCAAAATTTAAAATTATGTTTGCTTAAATGGAACCAGTTCGTCTGTACATATTATTTTTTACTAATTCATATTTAATTGTTTGAAAATAATGAAAACAAAACAAAATATGTACATATATAATATTATAGGCATTCTAAGTGTAATACTAAACTACCTGCTGTAACCATCACAGCATTGTACAAATTTCTGTTGTAATTTTTCTTGTTCTTGTCTTTAATATGTGTGTTTATATTTACATATTTATGTTTTAATAATAATGGTACAATTTCAAAACTCGTTTGTAATACTTATACTGTTAGTTTTTATGGTTTTTAAATGTTCGTTTTTAAAATAAATTCTAATTTGATTTTACATATTTCACCTAAATGTTTCAGTGATTTTATAAACAATGGTAGCATTTGATAATATGTTTGTATGTATATTATAAGTTGAGACCTGATTAGTCAACATTAACGCAGGTTTGTTTATCATCAAACTACCATCGATCAGCTGCTTGTAAAAAGTCACAACAATAACTTTGATCATCAGTTTGTTTGAATCAGCTGTTTACGATACAATATTCTTTTTATACCCTACACCACCATAGTGGGGAGGGTATATTGGATTTGTGCTGATGTTTGTAACGCCCAATCGACTCAGAATCATTTTCTGAGTCGATTTAACGATGTCCGCCCGTCTGGCTGGCTGGCTGTCCATGTAAAGTTTGTGCGCAGAGTACAGGTCGCAATTTTGAAGATATTTGGATAAAATTTAGTAAAGGTCGGATGGGATTGCAACTGGTGGAAATCGGTCCATTATTTCACCTGACCCCCATATAAATGCCCTCCAGAAATTGGGGTTTACCGATCATAAATGTTTGAATTATGCAAGTATCCAAACAAATTTCATCGCAAATGCGTGGTAAATAAAGCCAAATCACTTCTACAAATTTTGTGCAGATCGCTCCATAATTAGTCCTAGCTCCCATATAAGGGTCATTTCCGAAAATCACTTTAAAGAGCATAACTCACTCAAAAATGTTGGTATTCAAATAATATTTAACACAAATATATTTCATATGTATACAAACAATACGGTACAATTTTCTTGTGATCGGTCCATAATAAGTCGTAGCTCCCATATAAGGCTCACTTTCGAAATTCACTTTAACGATCATAAATTTGTTAAAAATGTTGGTATTCAATTTTGACACAAATAAGTTTCTTTTATACAGAAATAATGACACCTAATTTTATAATGGTTGTTCCATAGTTAGTCGAAACTCCCATGTAAGACCCTCTCCGTAATACAATTTAAGCTCCATAAATCTTCAAAAAAGTTCAACAAACATAATATTTATATTCATAGACATCATGATACTAAATTTTTGGATGATTGGTGCACAATCCTCCCATATAACGCCCATTTCTGAAAAACTGTTTTATACATATACTGGGTGTAGGGTATTATATAGTAGGGCTTGACCGACTATACTTTCTTACTTGTTTTTGAATAATTATTTACATACTTATGTCTTTTGCAAAAATAACAAAGTGTAACTCATATAAAAAATTAAACAGAAAACTTATTAATTTTCTGTCAAATAACAAATAATTACTTACTTAATAGTCAAATTTGCTTCACTAAATCGTGTTACATATATAAATGGTCCTGCAAAATTGGGATATCTGTATTTTCATTATTGTTTTATAAATAAATAGCCTTTCATTTCCGATATTATTATCATAAATAGGAATTTACCTCTGCTATCCCTTAAATGTTGAAATGAAGTTTAAAGATGTCATTTTGCACATAATTTGATAAAACTAACCTAATCTAGTAAAATAATAAATGTGTTAACACAGAAACAATATCACAAGTAAAATCAGTGGGATTAGTCCATAACTATGTAAATAAAAAAAATATTGTTATATGGATCAAATAGTAATTTCGGCATGAGAGGTGTAAACGGTTAGTTAATTTTCATAATAATATTATAAATATGCTCTACAAATATTGCTCAAACTTCTTTGACTTTGTCTTGTCATTTAACAAAAATGTTGAGAAGTTCTCTAGCTGTTGGCAGGGTTTAATTTAAGTTAAAACAAAAAAATTAAAGTAAAATTCAAATATTTACAAATTTAATAGATTATATTTGTAAGCAAAAATTCGCATTTATAGAAAATATAATTCTTACTATTATTTTCTAAATAATTTTATATTTTTGTCTTACTGGATAAAAGAACGAACGAAATGGAAATACTGATTTTGTCATTCTGTTTAGAACATATCACAATATTGATCGTAGACCAACAAGTGAATCCATTCTGGATCCTTTTAAAATTCTAATACTATTAAAGGTATCAAGAAAGATACAATTTTTCAAAAATATGCTTTGTCGATCAGAATTGGCCCAACCATAAAAAAATAAAATGTTTGTCGAGTTACGTTAATAGCTAACTTATGCGCCGATTCGGCTGATTGGCCAGGCTTCATATATAACCTTTTACGCTTCGAGTTATCGTAATGTATTCATTTCATGGCATGTAATGATTCGGTGAAAACATGATTTCCTTTTATAGCGTTTAAGCAGCATTTCAAATATGCATAATCGTCTTTCAAGATCTTTCGCCTTCAATTCATACGGTTTCCTAATTTCCCTACTTTGGGATTAATCCTGCTGATCGCAAACGTTTTGAAATTGGAGCTTATTTAGCTCTCAATGATTTTGCTGATATGGAAAACAATCTTCATGGAGTAATGCTTTCAACTCTTGGTCTTCAAACTTGTTTGACTGTCCTTGGTGATTTTTGTCTTTCTTGTCAAAATCACCACTTTTTAATTTTAAAATTAATTAAATCGTGAAAACCAGATAAAGGTTTTTAATAAACTTCCACAATAATCGATGCCCATATATTATTGGCGTTCGGTATATCAGAAATTATTGATAAAATGGTCGAAAACTTAGTTTATTTTCTGATGGGCCCAGCTGCAAAAATTGTTATATTATTTTGATATAATATCAGTTTTCATTGCATACTTATATTAAATACGTATGTACTTGATTACAATTAAACAATTATTATAACTAGTCGATTTTAATTGTATTCCCTTCACTAGCAAATCATAATAATAACGAATTAAATTATAACATAAAGTACTATTCTGACTAAAATAAATCTTTATTATACACCCATAAATACAAAGTTAGTAAACTTGTTTAAATGATCATTTAAAAGCAAATACAACAAAATTTAAATTCTTTTGAAATTGTTAAAAGATTCAGTTGATTTTCAGAAAACTGTTTATAAATTTATACGAGTACTTAATTTTATAAATTCTTTAAGAAGCTTAATTCATATACTCCTATTTAGTATTTTTTAAACAAAGATTTTGCTTACTTGGATCTATGAGTGTAATATTTTATATGCATATTTATACATATTTCTTTACAAAGATTTATTTTTATAATTAAAAAAATTATTTATTTGTCTTGAACTTAGGACAAAGTATTTTAATTATTTATAAATTTACCTAAGTTAATGAACAAATTACAATTAAGTAATTCATTATTAATGCTGGTTTCATTTAAAGACTTGTAAACATTTACTCAATTTATTACTAGCTTGATGAAATTGTTTTTGTTTTTCAGCGAGGCTAGATTAATAAATACATAATAGCAATTAGTTGCAAAAAGATACTTGTTGTTAAGAAAATAATTCAAATAATAACAATTTGCAACATGTTAGTTTAGTACTCTCGGAGAGGAGTCTAGCTAGACTCCTCAGAATACCATTTTATAGAGCACAAATATTTTAGTCATATAAGATCATTCTCGCAATCCCTTGCTAGAATCAGTAAACAAACAATTCATACAATTTTAATCTATATTTGAGAACACCAACATTGATATTATATGCGTTTCAGAAACATGGTTTCATACAAGTATCACTGATCTTTCAATTTCTCTAAGTGGCTACAATTTAATAAGGGTTGATAGAGTTAGGCGCGGTGGTGGAGTGGCTATTTATATTAGAAAAGGCATAGCTTACAATATTAAAAGCACATCTTATAGTAATGATGATGGTGATAGTAATAATTGCTTGGTGGAATACGTCTTAATAGAAGTCATATCCAATAGAAGAAAATTACTGGTTGGAAGTTTGTACAGGCCTAATAATAATATACCAATGGAACCGTTTTTTCAATTTTGGAGAACTTCACAGCTTTATATAATGACGTTGTCCTTGTGGGTGATTTCAACTCAAACCTTTTGACTGACAGTAGCATTATCGACATCTTGGCACCATTAGGACTTGTTCCAACTAACGTAACCACACCTACTCACTTTACTTTGTCCAATAGCACTCTAATAGATCTTCTCTTTGTTGGTAATAACAGGAATGTTCTATTTTACGACCAACTGTCTGCCTCGTGTTTTTCGAAACACGATTTATTGTTCATGACCTATAATTTTCAATTGCAAGTACCACCCTATTCAATAACTTTTCGTGATTTCGAAAATATTAATTACACCACACTGGAACTAGAATTACTCAGAATTAATTGGAATGCAATCTATTTTATGGCTTCACCAGAGGATCAACTAGCCTTTCTTGAGCGTAATATATTGTTTGATAAATCTGTTCCAATAAAAACCAAAATAGTGGGTAAAAAAAATAGACCATGGTTTTCACCATATATTAAGCAAGCTATTAAGCAAAGAGACTTAGCTTTTTCTCGTTGGAAACGGTTTAAAACAAACGATCTACACGTTGAATATTGTTCAGCAAGAAAGACAGTACACAAAATAATTAAGCAGGAAAAATCTAAATTTTACACTGAAAAATTCTCCACGGCTCTGGGATCAAAAAAAACCTGGGATATTGTAAAAGAAATCGGTGTTGGTAAATCTAGAAATTATTACCCTGTTTCTATTGTTCCAGATGTTCTTAATGAAAAATTTTTGAATATTCCTTTTGTAGAAGCTGATATTAGTTTTTACAATCATAGCCATAACAATCGTGAACCTCATTATAACTTCTCTTTCGATTGCGTAGATCAGTTCGATGTTATAAGGAACTGTATGTCAATAAAATCAAATGCAGTTGGCGTCGACGAAATTCACCCAAGATTCTTTAAAATAATTCTTCCAATAATATTGCCCTATGTTACACATATATTCAACAATATAATTACCACTAGTCATTTTCCCTCAAATTGGAAAAAATCTAAAATTATACCAATACCTAAAACTAAATCAGAATATAGGCCAATCGCTATTTTACCCTTTATGTCAAAAATATTTGAGAGGATAATACATAGTCAGATATCTAATTTCGTAAATGATCATAATTTGCTTAATGATAAGCAATCTGGGTTTCGGCAAAAACACAGTTGCATAACTGCTCTTGTAGATGTTGCGGAAGATATAAGAAGTGAGATAGATGAACGAAAAACCAATATTTTAGTACTTTTAGACCATTCGAAAGCTTTTGATACAGTCGATCATAACGTCCTATGTTATAAACTACAGCACATGTTTATGTTTTCTACAGCCGCTACACAACTAGTATTTACATATCTTACCAACAGGCATCAGTATGTTCAAAGTGGTAACGATAAATCAAATTTACTACCTGTTATGAGAGGTGTACCGCAGGGGTCAATTATTGGGCCTCTACTATTCTCGCTTTATGCTAATGACCTGCCGAGTCAACTTACGCACAGTAAAATCAGAATGTATGCTGACGATATACAAATTTACATCAGTTGTGATTTATCTAAAATTGAACAGTGTGTCTTAACTCTAAATACCGAGTTAAAACATATTTATAAATGGGCTACTGCTAATGGTCTTAGTATCAATCCAAAAAAGTCTAAATATCTTCTAATCCAAAAACGGACTACTATAAGTGATCATATACCGGATATTTTTCTTAATGACACACGTATAGAAAGGGTAAACTCAGCAAAAAATCTTGGAATTATCTTTAATAAGAACCTGACATGGAGCAATCATATTAATTATGCATGTGGCCGTACGTATTCCATGCTTAGAACTCTCTGGCAAACGCAGTATTGCACACCTGTCAAAATAAGAGTACTTCTTGCAAAAACCTATTTATTGCCAGTTCTGATGTATGGATGCGAATTGTTTGCCAAATGCGGTACCGCAAGTACAGGAAAACTAAACTCAGTTTACAAAAGTATTGTGCGCTATGTATATGGCGTGAAAAGGTTTGATTCTGTTTCGCCTTTTACGGCAAAACTATATGGTATGCAGTTTGATGCCATACTCAAAACAAGAGTACTCCTGTTCATGCACAAAATCGTGTATACCCAACAACCACAACATCTCTATAACCGCTTAACCCTATTGAGTTCTAATAGAGGAAAGCGAATCTTATTGCTTAGACATCATTGTTTAACTTCTGATTGGCAATTTTTTCTTAATGCAATCCGGCTTTGGAATCTACTCCCGCACAACATACAAATAATAAGTAACGCACTGAGATTTAAAAAATGCATTATTAATTTTTTACATGTTAATTTGTTAACTAAACACTTTTCTTTTTCTTTTTTGTTTTCTTTTATAAATTTATAAATTAATTAATTAGTTTAAACACTTTATCTTTAAGAATTATAATTTTTTTTTCTTTTTAATGTTTCTGCTAAAACTATGTTCTATACTGCAATAAGAGACTTTAAGTCTTGTGTATAGAATTGGAAATAAATAAATAAATAAATAAATAAATAAATAAAATTTTATGTCGTTCCGGATTCTGAAACCTTAAAGGCTTTCCTTTGCCCACAAATATCTCGTTAAATATCTCGATATCATGGTTATATTCTGACATGGTTATATTCTGACATGGAAAGGCATGGGGATGACATTTTCGGCAAATATTCTCTCTGAAATGCAATCACACAATTAAAGCACAAAATTTGCCACAGATAATTGTTGGTAAGCAAACTTATATACTTATATGTCCAGATATAAACAAACTTTATTTGGACACAGAAATCCAAATACTTTTGTATCAATATATATAAAAAACGTTGTTCGAATTTATCACTTATAACTAGAAATATACCACTGAAACCACATAGTCAGGGGTGAGTAAAAGTGTTTTTTGTGAAAATAATTGATATCAAATAATTAAAAGGTGATAAGTGCTTATAAATAAAATAAAATGACATCAGCAGTTGTAGCATTTTTGTTATTAGAGACAATGGCCGTTTTGAAGATGTAGAGGGAACTTCTTTCTCACATGCAGCATCTACATCTTCGTTGAGACCAACTGCTACGCCGCAAACACCTTCCACCAACTGCGAAATGCCACATAGCCGTGCTATGGTATCTTCTGTTGTTGTCATTTAATGCTTGCAAGCGGTCCATCGCCAGTAGCCCTAGACTCTGTCTTATTTTGAGCTAGTTTTCCACTCAGTCCATTTCTGTACGAATAAATAGACATTTCATATAACAATACAATTTGTTCTGTGGAAAAAATTTTGTTTACCTTTTTTCACCCATTCACGTCAAATTGTGGTGGCCCGGCACTATTCAGTGAATCAGCCAGTTCTTCCCAAAAGGCATTTACTGTTGGTTTGTCGCGCTTCGTGTAGCCTTTAGCTAAATCAGGATATTTTTCCAAAAGGTCAATGTTCTGGTCCACAGTTCTTCCCACAGGACATTCACTGTTGGTCCTAGAAACTAAAAAGATCAATGCAAAAATTTTTCTTTTTATAAAGCAAATATTAAATTAAATTAATTTACTTACATTTCTGAAAAATATCCCGCTGAAAAAAAATAAAAAAGCTGTTTTTTGCATAAATAAAAAATAAAAAAAGTGAGCAAAAATGAAAACTGACAGCTGTTAGCTGCTTGGTTTATTTCCAATAAAAAACCGATAACATTGGTTTCTGTGACACCTAAAACCGACATTAATTCTAGTTCGAACATAAAACCAATAACATTGGTTTCTATGACACCAAAGCATTTTTTCTTGTCGGTTTTAGAACCAATTCTGACAATATTGGTTTCTATGATACCCCTGAGTATTTATTTATTTAAAATTAAAACAACAATTTGTTTTCTTTTTAATTTACAGTTATTTATTCGCAGTTTTGCCAAACATTTTCTGTAATCCGATAAAATGAAATTTCATCGTGGCAACACTGCTGGTAAATGAAATAAAAATAATACAAGAGAGATTAAGTCCAAGTGGTATTTGGTGCCACTCTCCTTTCCCCTCTCACCCACAAACTCAAAAGTTGAGCAGCAAAAGTGGCAGTGTGTGACCCGGGACAAAGAAATGTCAAATTTGTCGCTTCGTTTCACAAATCCCGCGACACTAGCTACCCCGTAATCTCCACTACATTATTTCATCTATATAGCGCATTTGATCATTAAGCATGAGTTGATATTTGTGGCCTGGGGTCGATTCCCAGCCGCTGCCACTCAAAACAATATCAGTTTCTGATAATTATTAGTTTTTCTATCCTATCATAACTAATATTTATCACAGCGCCCTCCTTCGGTGGTATAGCATTTAAAAACGCCACCGAAGTAAAATAATTAAAATAATGGCTATAAATCAAGCTTTGATTAATGCGCCTACTCACCACAAGAGGCGCTGCAATACTGTACTACTAATAAACATAACGCGCAATTATACTACGTTTCCACGGTACATGCTTCGCTCTCTATTCATGCTTCACACCCCAATCATGTGCGAAACAACTTGCTTCACCATACAAAATTTTGAGAGCGAATCAAGTAGATTCATATTGAATCTACTTGCGAAGCCCGAAAAATTGCACTCTTCTCTAATTTTTATCGCAAGTTTATCTGCACTAGCTGTAAAAATTTAATATTATTGTAAACAAAGCAAATTATATTCTTGTTGCTGGAAGTAAAGAAAGTAAATACGTACGAATGTATGTTTTTTTTTTCAAATAAGCTAACTAATTTCCACTCACTTTTGTTTGTCCATTAAAAAATATTATATTCCACAAATTGTAAATTCTGTTTTTTTATTCTGTTTGTTTATTAAAGACAACTGTCAAATCGAATCAAGTTTATTAGTCATGTAAACAGCATGATTCATAAACATGATTCAGAAAGCAAAGCAGGTGATTCAAGTCGTCGTGGAAACATAGTATAAGTGTTAGTTCTCTTTAAAAAAAAATCAAATCGCAGGAAAAAAGTCGCAGGTAAAAGTCGCAGTGTATGAAATCGCTCTAATAGCAAATATAAAAGAAACCAAATAAGGAGATAGTGGGTACATAAGAGCCTAATATAACACTCCTAATTGTTTTAATTTGGCTTCACTTTAAAGCCTTCTCGAATAATTTTTTAAATTTAAAAAAGTTGTACCATGAGTCGATTCCATTAATGAAAAAAATAATCATTCATAAAAAATTAACCTAAATACCGAAAAAAAACTAGGAAGTATTCGAAATAGTGTCCATGTAGTCGGAAATACATATATAAAATGTTCTTAACATAAAAACCTTTGTTAACATTTAACTCGGAATTTAGTTTGTTGTTAATTCAGTTACATGAGGCAGTGAAAAAAAATACCTTCACAATATGGTTGATTCAAGGGTTTCATGAGGGTCTTCTGCTAACAAGTTCAAAGATTTTAAAACAAACATCAGCAGCAGCAGCTTTAAATGCATTTTAATTCATCAAATAATTCAGTACAAAGCTTTTTGAATAAACTAAAACATAACTTATACATTTATAATGTATCGTACATACATACATGTACGAGTATGTACTATACATTGTATATTATATTAAGATTTTCTTTTAATTTTTGGAGTTTTGCTTTAGTAGTATTTAATGGTTTTCTTAACTTTTACCCTCTGACCATTGAACGGTAACATCCGGAGTAACGACTGAAACCAGTAGTAGTGAGTGAATGAGTTGAGTGGAGTGAGTTAGAGCTGATTGAAGTTGCGGTTTTCTTTCGTAAACACACATTTCAAGTTGATAAAATTATTACAAAATTTAAATTGTAACTGAAACATTACACACAAGCACTCATAATTTAATTGTAAAAATATTATTTGAATACAGTGTTTTGAATCATTAAAATTAAAAAAAAACTGAAAAACTGAAATACATATTTGTTTGTTATATATTTTCTTAACCATGCCACAATTACAAAACGAACAAAATCATAAAGTCAAAAAGCATGAAAGATTTCGGTCTAAATAAAGTGGAAGTGAAAAATTGTACAAGTGTTTCTTTCTTTTTTTACATCTTTTTCACGTTCATTCATTTATTCCGTTACCGCTATAAATTTAACAAAAAAAAAAAAAAAATGTCATAATTTTTTCATTTCTTTTTCTTTTTGTTTCATGCAGTTTTTTTTTTTTGTGAACATTAATCAGGTATTTCTCTTGGTGTTTGTGGTTAATTTATTTTATAGTAGTTTTCGAATGTATCTTAATCTGTGTGAGTTTTAATGTACCTGTAACCGTGTGTTTCAAATTATTCAGTGGTGTTTTTTGTTATACATACTTTAAAGTATTGACTTTATAATTAAACAAGTCAAGTAGTAGTGGTCTTAAACGACAACAATACTAATACAATAAATTGTAAATTATTTAAGTAAAATATAAAATTTTTACACTGTATTTGTAGATTTAATTAAGTAATTGTTATTACCAGTTTACAATAATTTCATAATTTCCACATATTGTATATTTAGTCTTACTTGTCCGACTAACCTGAGCGCTATTCAGTTTGACCCTTGATCGTTGATCGTCGTTGAAATGTGTATTTTTCCATTGTTTTTTTTATTATTTTGCTAGTTTTTAATTAGAAAAAACTTAATGTAAGTTTTATAATTTTAAATATTTGCTTGTGTACATATACATACATATGTCTTATTATTAAGGGAGGGCAATATTGCGTAACTAGGAAAATGTCAGAGGAAAATTATTAAAATGGTTTCAACTCTGTAATGCAAATGGTATTTGATATTTACTAAACTATTATGTATTTTATTAAATTATTAAAAAATTTACTGTCGACTGTTCATATAGTTTAAAACTAAACCTGTTGACATTAAACATTTTTTTATATACATATATTTCATTTCATTTTATTATCCAATAATATAGAAAGAATTTAAATTGAATTGAAAATTGAATGAATTCCTGCTCAACTTTGTAATTTTTTCACATAAATCAAATAATATATATTCCGGAACCTTATTGATAGCTGAGTCTGCCTTGCTACAATTCCGATGCTGTGATTATTCGAGAAAATAAAGGGTGTCCCAACTAGAACGTAATGGTGTCAATGGTGTTCGGTATTGTGAAATGATAACCAGTTTTTACTTGCCTAGAATTGAAGAAATGAATGTGGAGGGCATGTGGTTTCAACAAGACGGCGCCACATGCCATACAGCCAGAGAAAATGCATCAGTCATTTCCCGGTCGTGTTATTTCGTGTTTTGGAGACCAGAATTGGCCGCCTAGATCGTGCAATTTAACACCTTTAGATTTTTTTCCTTGGTGTTTTTTGTAGTCGATGGTTTACGCGAATAAGATCGCGTGTGTGCCAGCAAAGCCGCGGCGGCCATCTGCACGATATATTGTTCCATATATAACCTCATTCTGTCTACTTTACGATATAATAAAGTTTCACAATATTTTTTTTAAAAATCTGTGTTTTATTTAAAATTTAAAACTTGCGTTCTAGTTGGGACACCCTTTATAAGGAAACGAATTTAAAATTTAATGAGTTCTTGACATGGGCAGGTAATGGGCACAAATCTAAGTACATATATTCTGGATTGTTATTTGTAGCAGAGTTTATATAGCGATGCTTTTCTGTCTTTTGATAATAAATTTTCGAAAGCTTTAAATAACTTACGAACAATAATCGAAAGACATGGTATATATTTTATCCATTTTCTTGTTTTGCATTGAATCATTCTTTATATAAATTTGCAATCTTAACCTAAAATATAAATAACTTCGTTATTGTCACTCCAATATCCTGCTACTTAAACTTCTCTCAAAAGATAGCAGTTCCCTTGCAATTTGATGATTTAATAATTTTGCAATGTACTTGAGAACTTAGGCTCCTCGTGTATTGTTGGGACATTGATATCCCTATGAGTACTAATATTTCGAATGTACCATTGGGTACTGTCATTATTCGTAAGTGTCTAAAGTGTCTTGAAGGTTTTTTATATTGTTTTATATCTGGTTACCATACGACTATATTGGCTTTATAACCGCCTTATACAAACTTTTTGAACCGATAACCAAAGATTAAAGACTTCAGTTTTATGTGTTGCATTTTGGACTAAAAATATTAGACAACTTTCGAGATGGATAACACGGTACCTTACATGGTTTTGTTCTAGATACATATTTACAAAGCTTTTCTTAAAAAAGTCGCGTTAAAATCGACCCAAGGAGAGATGGGATTGAAACTAAGTGAAAATCGGTTCATTATTTCACCTGGCCGCCATAAAAATGTCCTCCCGAAATAGAGGTTTAACGATCATAAATATTTGAATGATATTATTTCACCACAAATTTCAACCAAATAATATTGAACCCTGATATATGTCATATGTATACAAATAATATGGTACAATATGATGATTATCGGCCCATATGTAGTCGTAGCTCCCATATAAGGCCCACTTTCGAAAATCACTTTTAAGAGCATAAATCTTTTAAACATTTTTTGGTATCCAAATAATACTCAACATGAATATGTTTCATATATATAAAAATTATTTGGTCGAATGTTTTGATGATTGGCCCACAATTATGACTCCCGTACTTCTCTAAAAATGTTGGTATCCAAATAAACTTTAACAGAAATAAGTTTCATATATACAGAAATGATGACACCTAATTTTATAATGGTCGGTCCATAATTAGTCAAATCTTCCATATAAGACCCTCTCCGTGATTCACTTTAACCTCCATAAATCTTTTAAACATATTTATATCAAGATAAAGTTTAACATACATAATATTTATATTCACAGAAGTCATGACAAAAAATAGATAGACGATCGGTCCATAATAGGTCATATATTCCATTATATGGTCGGGCTTGACCGACTATACTTTCTTACTTGTTAATTTTGATATATTTTTATGCACAGAACTTAGTATCTAAGATATACGCAAACATACATATTTGCAAATGTTGTTCCATGCCCATTCGAAAATAATTCTCTATTCACAATTATAGACTTAATTATAGGTAAGCATATAGGTAAGCATAAAATTATATGTTTATATGTAAACAAGGGACATGAGAAATTTTACTAGAACCGAAAGATATTTTGGTCAATTATTGTGCCATGTGGATCAATCTGGGAACTAATTCTGATATTTATTTGAAATTCATTTTAAAACCTGCCTAGCTTTAAAAAAATTACTTTCTTTACCATCTAATATTATATAGACAAAATATTAAAAAATGATTTATCTTTTTTATTTTTCAGATAATGCAAATTTTACAAGTACCAAAATTTAAATTGGTACATGGCTGTACAACATAAAAACAAAAAAGTTGACATAACAATTACATCAACAAATTTATAGAAAATAAAATTTTAAATGGATCAACAAATATAAATTGAAGTTAATATATAACTGTCCAGAGAACCTTACAACTTGTAATTTTAATTGATTTAATTTATATTATTTAGGATTTAGTTAGCTGTTGTTGTTTAAAAAATAATTAAAACTAAAATAAAGTTACGTCATACTTAAAACACAACACATAAATCAAAAATATAAAAAATGCAGGTTCCCGAGCATGTGGTGTCATTTTATGTGGCAACGTGTGGACAAAACGGACCCGGTTTGGGTTCAGACGAAAAAGAAATCATATTGCTGGTCTATGTTATATTAGAGGCAGCTACCGGACAGGTAAGATTAAAAAAAATAATAAATATACTTATATATACATATCGTTGGTCTCATGTAGAAAGGCCCTAACTCGTTATTTTTTCGAAATTTCTTTTTTTTTTGCGATTCGAATGCACTTAACGCAAATACACCTCCTCACAAAAATTTATTGCAATAGTGTAAAAAATAACGCTTTTATAAGCAGTTGTACAAAAAAAGTTACATGTTGAATATTACAGTTTCTAATATGTTTTTACCTTCTCCTGTAAAGTTTCAAATATGCGAGTTAGGGCCTTTCTACATGAGACCATCGATATATGTATATAATTACAAGAAATAATATTGACTGTAGACATAATCTTAACTAATGTGTTGTGAAATTAATATAATTCGCTTTTGTAGGACCGCCCTTTTTTTATAAGAAACGCCATTTTTATTGCAATTTTGTGTTTACTTTAATTAAACAGTACATAGACATAAAATATCTATGTAAATTTAATATACATAAATGAAAAAATATTTATTCATACATAGTATGTATGTGTATGTAGATGTTTGTACATATGTGTGTATACATGTATGTTAAATATAGACAAATGCATTTTGTTTGATCTTTTTTTTTATTTTATTGTTTTGAGTTGAATGTTTTGCGTAAATATAAAAAGGAATAAATTAATGCAAATTTCACATTTTATTATTTTTAATTTGAATTGGAAATTTTATTTTGAAATTTTATTTAAACATTTTGCTACCAAATACCTATGAAATGCTAAACGTTTTATTATTTAATATGTTTGTGGAACGTAGAAAGGAATGCCGCATCGGCTCTAAGTTTGCAAAATACCTTCCTTTGCTGTAGGCAACATTTTCTTAGAAAACTTCTGCCGTTTTCTTTTCTGGAAAATAGGTTGCCCTTTTTTTGAACTATTGTTAGTGTAGTTATTAATTTATTAATATAATTGATAGTCTGTTTTTATTGAACTAGCCCTTAACTTGCAATAAAAGCTCTTGAAAAACCTTTAATATTTATAGTATATGAAAAGAAGAAAAAATAAATTTTCTTAGAAAATAAAATAAATGTTTGTGAATAATTTGAGCACATGCATAATCGTATTATGCAATAAATTTAAGCTTACTTAATGTCTTGGCAAATCGTTATTGCGACTTTATTTTAAAATAAATTTTAAAGCAAATTTTTCCAGGCATCAAAATTATCTATCTTTTGTAATATTTACTAATTGTTTTAGAAAGCGTTACTTGGGACATCATCAATAACGCTTCTGATAACTTTTTCCTGATACCTTAAGAAGTTTTATATCTCTGTGAATATAAATAGCCAACTACACTTGCATGGAATCCCCTATTATAAAGTTTTTTGTATTAATATATTTTTAATAATACTACATCTTATATGTAAGATGTATATAAGAACAATAAAAAATTGTTAAATCGACTTGATTTGATATTTGATATTTCATCAGATTTTCAAGCAGTCAGTAAAAAATTAATTATTTAAAGAAAGTATGAATAAGATATAAAATTTAATTTAGATTTGAAAATATTAATTGAGTATACTCCATGTTGTGCATCATATTCCTAAATGTATGTATATTTAACAATAGAAATATTTATTTCTAAAAATAAAAAAACCTTAGCCTAACTTAATTCAAATCTTGCAGATGAATGCAAATCGATGTTTAATACAGATTGATTTGTTTTTGAAACGCGTGTTGAAATGCTAATTTTGGCAGTCAGACAAAAGTTAATTTTTTATTCTTTTATTTATTTCCGCCATTAATTTTTCCTCCACTACTTTCTTAAACTAATTGGCAAAACACATACGAGGTCTGATCAAAAAATAACCGTTATTTTAATTTTTTTTCAAAAAGTATTTATTTATTCATCAATAACTATCTTGTCTCATTCAAAATAATCCCCCTCAAATATAATACACTTATGTCAGTTTTTTTCCAATCCTCGAAATACTTTTGAAACGTGATTTTTTGTATCGCCAACAGCTCCTGTTACGATTTTTCTTTTATCTCATCAATCGTAGCAAAACACTTTCCTTTCATCGGTGTCTTCAATTTTGGGAAGAGGAAAAAGTCAGAGCAAAAGACAGGCAAGTCCAGTGAATACGGTGGTTGAGGCATGATAAAGGTTTTGTTTTTGGCCAAAAACTCACGCACAAGCATCGATGTGTCAGCTGGTGCGTTTCTGACGAATTGCTTCGTTATGCGAATTGCGCATAACTTCAAGGTAGTATTCCTTATTGACCGTACGACCTTGTGGCAAGAATTCATGAAGCACCACGCCATTACAGTAAAAAAAAAAACCGAACTTGACGTGTATTTTGCGGTCTTGGCTCTTCTGGACGTTTCCATTGGGTTGATTGGGCTTTGGTTTCATTGTCATAGCCATACACCCATGAAATCTGGATCGTCGTTGACGATGTTCAACAGCTCCTAAGCGTTGTTTTCGCTCAAAATTTAGCAATTTTGGAACAATCTTTGCTGCCGCACGTTTCATGCCTAAAACATCCGTAAAAATTGCTTCGCATGAGCCGAACGATATGCCAACATCATCAGCAACCTCTCTGATAGTGATTCGACGATTATCCAAAATCATTTTCTTCACTGCCTCAATGTTTTCATCGGTTCTTGACGTGCTCGGGCGACCAGCATGAGAATCGTCAGTGACGTCGTCTCGTCCTTCCTTAAACCGGTTATACCACAATTGAACTTGAGTTCTGCTCATAGTAGACTCGCCAAACGCCACAAACAACATTTCAAATGTCTTTGAGCATTTAATTTAATTTTTTACACAAAACTTAATACAGTTTCTTTGATCCATTTTTTCGAATAGTCAAAAATCGAAGAGCACACCAAAACACGACTAACCTTTTTATCTGTCAAAAACAAACTGACAATCCAAAATGGCTGATATTACCAACACACATATATAACAGACATGTGTACCAACATAAAAGAAAAAAAAATGCGAAAATCGAACATACGTAAATCACGAAATTTGAAAATAACGGTTATTTTTTGATCGGACCTCGTATATTTGTATGTAGTATATAGATATGTATTTAGCTAAAAATAGACTGTCTAAAAATTATGTTAATTCGAAATGTTTGCCACAAAAATACTTAATTTAAATATCTGAGACATTTGGCTGAGCCAAACACTAACTATATTACCAACAGATAACAATATAACAACAATATTGTTTAATCAATTTTATAATAATAGATAAACATAAATTTGTGGATATTTATTTGCAAAATTAATAGCTTTTGCAAACATTCTTGAAAAGAAATCGCAACACACATAGTTAATGATTTTAAATTTTGCAAAATTTCCAAAGTTCGCAAATTCATAAAACATAATTTGGTAGATTAACATTTAAAATAGCCACAAAATGAACTATTATTGTCTTTCCTTTCTCTTTTACTTTATGCTGATTTTTTTGCTTCATTTAATAGATGTTGCGAAATGTGACTCAAAGGTCAACGCCTTTAATATTTGTGAAAGAAATTTAGTTGCCAAAATAAGAAATCACTGATAAAACTGTGCGCTTTCAATAAGTTTCTCGATTTATTATGGGTACGTTTACCATATGGGCCACTCCAATTAACATTGTCAAATTTTCACAGGAAACTTTAATAATTAAATATATTTATTGTACATATGTTAATTTTTCACAGTTCTTCGAAAGATTACTAGTTAAAAGAATATTTTCTTTATTTAGTTAAAAACCAATGTTTGTACAGACAAACAACATCAATCCGTATCACTAAATTTTTAATGTTTTAATAGCTTTAAAAAATCATAGACTGGCTGAAACAGACATTGAAACTTATTGTAATATTAAGTTTGTCAATCACAATGTTGCAATAAAATGTTTACTAAAGTTATGTCCACAAAATTTTATTGTGTGGGAAATTTTATTTCATATAATATCCCTTATGCATATCTCAAACAGAAATGTAAATCCCCTGCAGATTACTTTTAAATTATTATTTAAATCTGCATAAACTTTTAAAATATAATATAATATGATGATGATGTTTGTGTTTTCTTTCAAACCTCTTTATTGTTTGAAATCAACTATGTATGTTTGCTTTTACTTCACTTCCAAGCGCTTTTTTATTGTTACGTACATAAATCGATATGAGCCAAGAAGATATTGGTTGAAATACATGATGAGATCTTAAGGCTACTCCCATTAAAAAATACAAACTTCAACAGTAATACCTCTAGAAAATAGAAATAGATATATTATATTGTGTTTAATGAAATCGTACTCTTCTAAGGCTGAGAAAGTATTTAAAAAATTAAAAATCAATTTATTTTTGGTAAAAAAAATTTTCGTGAAAATTTAGTTTTGTATGAATGAAAACGGGGTTTTTTTTTGTTTATTATAAAATTTTGTATTATTGAAGGCTGTTCAGTTTCATTAGAATTTATAGTTGCTTATGGACCGATTATTCAATACAAATATTTGTGGGTTGAATATACAGTCAGAGACTAAAGTTTAAATACACCTCAAAAATTGATTGTTCAAAGAAAAGTAAACGTTTCAGGAAAACTTAAAGTATACAGTTTTATTTAGTTTTATAAATAAAAAAATACAATAACAAAAAATAAAGACTTCATTACTAACATAACCGTAATTCTTAAAAATACGATAAAATTCACTAGACAAAAGTTTAAATACATCTTGCAAAACAAAGAACTCTCTTTCATTTCTCAAAAACAAAGTACAATTATATTTTATGTTTCGGTGAAATTATGTTCTTACAAGCCAGAACTTGTTATTAGTACTCTTTTTATTGACAGCATTGCAAGTTTTGTCGAAAATTATGGGCAAAGGTAAATAAATTGAGTCCAGCATTAAACATTTAATAATAAAACGTTTCAACGAAGGAAAATCCTATCAGGAAATAGGAAAATTATTAAATGTATCATTTAAAAGTATCCAAAATATAATTAGAAAATATAAGGAAAATGGCTCCGTAGCAAATATTCCAAGAAGCGGTCGTTCAAAAAAACTTACCAATATCACGATTGGTAACCACACCGTAAAAGAAGTGAAAAATAATCCAAGAATAAGTGCACCAAAACTTGCAGATGATATCGCTAATAACTATAACAAAAATGTTCATCCAAGAACTGTTCGAAGAGCATTGCGAGAAAATGGATATAAAAGCCGAGTTCCCCGAAAAAGGCCACTAATAAGTGAAAAAACAGAAAACTTAGACTGGAGTTTGGACATAAGTACAGAAACAAAGACGCAGAGTTTTGGAAAAGAGTTCTTTTTACAGACGAGAGCAAATTTAATTTATTTGGAAGCGATGGTCGTGCAAAGGTCTGGCGCAAGCCAAACACTGCCCTTCAAACCCAAAATTTGGTTCCTACGGTAAAACACGGTGGTGCCAATGTAATAGTTTGGCGAGCGATTGGAGCAGCGTTGGTTGAAAATTTGGAGTTTATTGATGGGATCATGAATCAACATACTTAAAAGAGTACATTGGAAAGCAATTTGCAAGCATCCGTCGACATCTTTGGCCTTGGATCCCGTTTGATCTTTCAACAGGATAACGATACCAAGCACACCGCACTTTCTGTGAAAGAGTGGTTGCTTTATTCTGATCCCAGACAGCTCCATAGCCAACGTCAATGGCCAGACTTAAACCCAATTGAGCACGTTTGGGATATAATGAAGCGCAAATTATTGGCAACTTCAATAACGAGCAAAAAGTCGCTTAAAGAAGCTCTTAAAAGAATCTGGTCAGAAATATCGCCTTCTGAAACAGAAAACTTGGCACTTTCTATGCCACGCCGCTTGCAGACCGTTATTGATAGCCATGGCGGTCCAAAAAGTATTGAAATGTTTTCTTTTTTAATTTATCTAAAAAAAATTTATTAACATTCCAAGATGTATTTAAACTTTTGTCGAGTGAATTTTATCGTATTTTTAAGAATTACCGTTATGTTCGTAATGAGGTCTATATTTTTTGTTATTTTATTTTGTTATTTATAAAACTAAATAAAACTGTATACTTTAAGTTTTCCTGAAACTTTTACTTTTCTTTAAACAATCAATTTTTGAGGTGTATTTAAACTTTAGTCTTTGACTGTAATACAACGAGCTCTTTGTGAGATATTTTTTTTGTAGCTTTTATTTATTTATTGAATCTTCATATCATGAAATGACAATAAGTTTTCAAATCTTAATACTAAAAAGAAAATAATAAGCCCAGCCAGTGCTAGACAAAAAATTTTATGGTACTAAAAAATTTCACATCAACTGATCCAGTCATCTGTTTTGCGCTTGAGTTAAAGCAAGGGTATCCCTCCTTCTCAACCGAACATGGCCAGTAAAGTTAAGGATGTCTCGTGCAAGTGGGTTTGGATGGTGTTCAAGTTTTCTGACGTACTTTGACGCATATTTTGTAAATTCGACTTTTACTAATGGCACGCCTAGATCTTTGTGGATTCGAGAATTTTTAACATACCATGGAGCTGCAGTAATTATACGTAGAATTTTATTTTGACCCCTTTGAATTTTTTCAATATTTGATGCTGAGGCCATACCCCATTATTGTATTCCATAACACCAGATTGGCTTTAGAATTGCATTGTACAACAAAAGTTTGCAATCCAACTTTAATGTAGAATTTCTGCCGATTAGGCACTGCTTTTAATCTCATCTGAGTAAGTTTTGCGTCGATATGAGACTTCCAAGTTAAACGACGATCGAGGTGGATTCCGAGGTATTTGACTTCATTGTGTTGCGGGATAATTTGATTATTTATTCTGATGAACGAGCATGTATCTTTTCGCAATGTGAAAGTTATATGAATACATTTTTGTTCATTTACCCTGATTTTCCAAAGCTCTAGTCAATTTTCTAGTTTATAAACATACTAGCTAAAACCCGGTGTGCTTCGCTACCCGTATTTTTTAAAATTAACTTTGTATGGGAGGTACCACGCCCACTTAAAATTTCCAAAAAAAAAGTAGCCTATAGCTCCTTCCAGACATACAGAAATATACTGTGAAAATTTCAAGCAAATCGGTTCAGCCGTTTAGCCGTCTATAGACTTCAAACTAATAATAATAAACATAACGACACACATTCACTTTTATATATATAGATTTCTGCAAATTCTGTGATGCTTGGTGGTCCTTATGTACGCTGATAAAGGCTGTATCGTCTGCAAAAGTTGACGTATGGATTTTGGGATCTGACGGCATGTCGGAGGCATATATCAAATATAAAGTAGGACCCAGTATGCTACCCTGTGGCACACCTGATTCAATTGGCTGAGCGGTACTTAAAAAATCGCCTTCTGTGATTTTAAATTTGCGACTGTATAAATAACTTTCCATGAGTTTATGGGTGTTAGCAGGCAGAGTTAATTTAATTTTGTGCATTAAACCGTCATGCCAAACTTTGTCGAACGCTTGGGACACATCAATGAAAAGGGCGGAGCAGTATTTTTTGTCTTCAAACGACCCTCTTATCACATTTACCAATCTGTGTGTTTGTTCGATGGTGCTGTGTTTAGCTCTGAAGCCGAATTGATGATTAGGAATACATTCAGTGTCATTCAGAATTGGAGTCAACTTAGTCATTAACAATTTTTCAAACAGTTTTGAAATTGTCGGCAGTAGACTAATTGGCTTAGGAATCATGGTAATCATAGATACCTTCCAATCTGCAGGATAGTATTGAGTTTGAGCGATGACTTTGCGATTTCATGAAAAAAATAAGCAATAAAAATTATTGCTATTGCTATACAATTCAGTGGCAATGCATTGCCACTTGTTGGACATCGTGGGGGTTGGGTGTCGTGTGACAATTTGCCTTTTCCCTTATGTGAATGACAAGTTACACGGGTACCGTTTAGGTTTTGAAATTATTTTTTCTTTTGTAGAAATTGGCAATCACCGTACTTGAAACTTTTTGAGAGCTCCCAACTTTTGATATTTTATTGTATTTAAACGTTTGTTACATTTAAAATTTTGTTACAAAATGGTTGGGTTTTCATAAGATTTGTATGAAAGAGTTAACCGTCAATTACATAAGGGTTTACCTAGAAATTTATCCAATGTCTTTAGATGATGACGTTTAAACTAACGAACAATTATATTGATAATGGTGTTTTTTCATTTGGTGATACTTTTCAATCGTATAAATTGACATTGTGATGGTTTTTAGTTACTAAATTATTAACAACAGAAGCCGCCAAAACAATACAGGCCGCACAGACTGTCAATATCTACCCATTGAAACAAGAGTTTGATTTATTTTTAAATAAATTAAAAGGTTGCTTGTTTCTTTTTTAATTTTCAAAACCAGAATAAAAATGTTATTATTTATGAAACAAAAGTATGTATTGTTATTGAAAAATCCGTAAAGAAAACGTAATATCCGGTATCTGTGTATCTTTCGTTTGATAGTTCCTTTCCTTACACTACTGCTTTTTAAAAGTGCCTTTTTGAAAGTGCTTTAAAAATAAACTCAAAGTTTTTTTTGGCATATTGCTAAACCTTTTAATGCAACATTGAATATACCAAACTTTGAACACACTTAATAATAATCATAATAATTAATTGAAAAGGAAGAGAAAAAACATAATGATTTTTGTGTGAAAAAAACTATACACATCTATTTAAAAGTATTTTATAATTAATAACTGTCACTATTGCTTTAAATTACGTGTGTTACTTTCAAAGGCATCAAGTTTACGGTTATTTGAGGGAGATCAATGATTTCAGAGTAGCTATCTTCAAAATTAACTTTCTATTCATTTAAGGTCGAATTGAAATTATGTAGCCAAGAACATTCAAAGGGGAGATTTTTTTAGTATAAATATATAATTATACAATAATATTTTTCAACTGGGAAATCGCATCGATTTTCTTATTTTCTTTTAACGATTTTTCTTTTCTTTTTCCTGAACTAGAATTTTTTTCACTGATACACGAAGCATACAAAATATTTACAATACAATAGTTGTACGTATGTATGACATACATTTAGGATTCTCACAGTCTCAATTTATTTAATTTGTCTTTAGCTCAACAGTTGTGTTTTCAATGTCATATCATTTTGTTTAAATTCAAATAATTATTTAATTTCAACTGCACTGTACTCGTATGTGTGTATGTATAATTTGCTTTTTTATATTTTACTATATGTAATTATGTATAGCTATCCAAAAGTTTTTAATAATTTTTATCTTAAATCGCTTCATTAAATGAGTTAATAATGGCTTTTGCTTAATATTCACATACCGTTTTTTTTTTTGGGAAAATTATTGTTACTTTTTTGTTTTATTACCAAAATTTTGTATAATTTTGACTTTTTTGTATCCACCATCTTTATCTTTGTTATATGGTTTTTAATATTTATAATTATAACTGCATTGGACAGGAAAATAGGTTTCACTTTTTTTGTTTTTGTTTTTGTTTTTAAAGTTACAACTTTGTTAAGTACAAAAAATAAAGAGTGCATAACAACCGTCGTGATGTTTGTAATCAAAAGATCACTGCTATTAGGTTTTCTAGTTGTGGTTTTTGCTGTTAGTTTATTGTTTTATAATACATAATTGTGCCACTACAATTAAAAACAATTTATAAGTAAAAATATTGAAAAGCCTAACAAACAAACAAAAACAATCTACTAATTTAAAACTGGTTCAGTTAAAGTTTAAAAACTAAAACTAAAACTAATAATAATTGAGATATTAGTCATTACTAAATGATATATATCAACTGTTTGCATTTAATGATTTAGTTATGTATTAAATGTAAACATTAACAACAAATAAATAAAAAAAAATTAAAAAGAACTCAAAATTTTTTAGAATTTAAAAGATTTGTTCATAACTACAAAAATTATGCGTTTAAATACTTGTAAATTATTCGTTAAATTTGCTGTTTATCTAAATTCCATTTTAAGAAAACATTTTTTATTAACTACATATCAGTTTTATTTTACACTCCAAGTAACCATACACAGTGGGATGATTGCAAGAAAAAATCAATTTAACGTTTTAAAATATATTAATTTTTATGAAAACATTTAAATGTCAGTTTCAATCCGTTTTTAAAATGTGCAGATATGGACCTAGACTATTTAAAATACGTATTCTATAAACAATTCCCTAAATGACACAACTTATATGCAATAAATATATCCTATAATCGTAGGTAATTTAAATTCAAATTACACATTTGTTGAATCTAAACCTATATTTGTTTTGGCTAAGAAAATAAATCAGCCTTATTATGAGTGTCGTTTTCTTTTTACGACAACGACTGTTTCGTAAAAGATTAAAAATAAAATTAAATTTGTTTCCTTAATCTATTATGAAACAGACGTTGTCGTAAAAAGAAAACGACACTCATAATAAGGCTGAATAATTTATTTTCTATAATTATCACTAGTCAGTAACTATTTATTTTCAATTAAAAGTTTTTAGAATAAATGGAACTATGTATGAATAATTCGAATACAAACATATTCCTAACAAACTTTGATTATTATTGCATATTCATAGTTGGTAATTAAGCCTTTTAAATGTCCAATGATTTTCTTTTTACAATTATAAAATAAGTTTAATAAAGTCAGTCGTTAGCTATTTTCCTTCGTTATATTGGTGCAAAATTTTTATTAAAAAAGTCTTAAATATAAACACATAATTAAGTTAATTACATTTAATCGTAGAGGATGTTTTATTTTAATAAAATAAATAAAAAATTATTGTTTAACCCTTATGTAATTGACAAAAAAAAAACTGCATGTTTTGTACGATAAGATACCCGGGTACCTCTTTCATACAAATCTTATGAAAAACAATCCATTTTGCTAAAAATTTTTAAATGTTATAAACGTTTAAATACAATAAAATATCAAAAGTTGGGAGCTCTCAAGAAGTTGCAAGTACAACTATCGCACTTGATTTCTACAAAAAAAAAAAAAAATTAATTTCAAAACCTAAAAGGTACCCCTCAGTCACATAAGGATTAATAACAATTACGAATAAGAGAAAAAAGTATTTGCCAATTATAATAATTATGAGTCAATGAGAAAAATTATTTATTGAATATAATACTTAGCAACTTCTAACGAATTCTTCATTTCATTATAATAATTAAAATCAACTTTTATTGAATATTTCTTAAAAGTGGTAAATTTTCTTTTTGCTTCGACCAGCACTCAGGGAATGCATTGTGTTGGTACTAGGAAAATAGGGTTTTCTATATTGAAAGTGGCAGGGATACTTCTACTGGTAGTTTATTCCACATACGGACAGTACGGCTAAAGAACGAATTTTCCCTGTAGTGTGTTGTGCGATCCACTATCCAGTCGACCACAAATGGATGAGCCCTGACTGAAAAACGGGTATTACGTAAAAAACTGCGTTTTTCAGGAACAAGTTCCCTGATTTCAGCAGAACACATTCCATTATAGTATCGATAGAACAGTGAAACGCAACCCACATGAATCAATAAAACCAATAAATCAATAGAGTTGGATACCCTACTGTCACCGATAAGTAACTTCGCCCTCTCCTGTACGCGGTCGAGTAAATCCAAAATATACTTCGAAGCACCGGCCCATACATGAGAATTGTATTCCATTTTCGGTGGAATATAGGTGGTGTAAATAGTAAGAAGATCAGATGGAGTGAAGTATTTTCTACACCGTTTTAAAAAACCAAGGCACTTGAACACTTCTTTTGACACTTCAAAAATGTGTTTGGTGCACTGGACACTGGATTATCATGCCTGATTCTAAGCGTCTGATTTCTTTATATTTACACCGCACATAAAAACAGATTAATTATCTGGTTATCTGTCGTGCGTTTGTGCGTTAAATACAACATTGAGCTTTGAAATCGACTCTATTCGCACAACCCCATTCTGAGATTGTCTTAAGATTTTGGCTCAGCGTATCATTCATGTTTTGTCTCATTTCACCAATCTCCAAAGGGTTTGGTCTATGGTTAAATGAGTATGAATGGCAAATGTTGCTATCATTTGCAAAATGAACATAGCTTCTGTTTTGGGTCGTTATTTATTAGATAACAAATGAACAATTTATTTAGGTCGGTATAAACAGAAATTCTCCAATTTGTAAATATACTGAAATGTTATATAAAAGTTAATATTGATTGTGTTCTGATTGACTATTTTTTTTTTCTTTTTTTATAATTTTAAACAGTTACATCCTCATCTGATTGAGTTTTGTCCCTGGTTGCTATGACTGCCGACCGCTGTTTTAAATCATATATACAATACATTTAAATATACATTATTTTTACAAGGAAATATTAAGTTTTCTAACAAAGATACTCGTGCATTGCTAATATTGTCAACCAACGGAAGAAGCAGCAATAAAAACAACAACAAATTTGTAATAATAATAAATAACAATAAAAATGTGACCGAACCATTTTTCAAATATTTACCGAAAATTATTAGTTTTATAACCATGAATTATAGATCATTGGTTAGTTGGACAGTCTCATTCACGTTCAGATGGTTTCTTCTGCATATCCTTCAGTAAAAGTCTATGTTTTATTAACCAATAACTGTTAACGACTTACTGCCTCCAAAAAGCTTCAATAATAACTGTTGTTGTTGTTGTAACAGCAGTTATTTCTGAGTTGACAGCCCTTGGCCGAGTATAAGTCCGAGTCCCGCAAATAGTTTGAGTGACTTGTATGAAATCAGCTTTTTGAAAAATTTGTTCGTACAACATCTCTGCCAGCTCTCAAAGTGCAAACAACAGATTATGAAAGTACCAAATCAAATCGTGGTAGAAGGAACGATATGTTGTCAGGCCCATTCGTGAAACCAAAAAGTTCGTTATATTGAGATTTTTTTTGCCCACTTTTTGCTGTTTTTTATCTAAATGTTCTTCGGAAGGGTGATTTGGAGTATTTACATGGATTATTAGGGCCTTCATTGATAGGGATTGCTGTACTAAAAATGATACTGCCTTTTAATAATATCCATGCTTAAAGAGGTGTCACGAAACGGAAGATAATCAAGTTTTATATTTGTCTCTTTCTTTGTTAGTCCCGGTTTACATTATGAAATTTTTGTCGCTGCGATTCTTGCTTTGTAGGCGAGAGCGGTGAGTCGTACATGCATATTTTAATATGACTCACCGCTCTAGCCTACAAAGCAAGAATCGCAGCGACAAAAATTTCATAATGTAAACAGGGACTTACTATTTTTCTTTATTTTTCTGGCGCAATAAAATTCAATTTCGGTGCGCAGAGTATTTTTGTATTTTTCGATGCAATCATAAAAAACTGCGTTTCTAACAAATGCACATAATGCAGAAACTCCACAAAGTATAGCAATTTTTAATATA
Organism: Bellardia pandia; assembly: GCA_916048285.2. Taxonomy (NCBI): domain Eukaryota; kingdom Metazoa; phylum Arthropoda; class Insecta; order Diptera; family Calliphoridae; genus Bellardia; species Bellardia pandia. The sequence goes on from OU696533.1 coordinate 72,285,262, forward strand.
CAATTTAGTAACTTTTATTGAAATCACAAGCACATAAACACAATTTCGATTTAAATATTCTAACTCAAATTGATTTATTTATTTTGCTTTTTCAACAAAATTCGTGTTGCGTTATCAGAAGATTATAGCTCTTTTGAAACGTCATTATTGCCAACTCTGTATACTCTGCGGCTTAAAGTAAATTCTTACTCTTTCGATAAATTTACTCCTCTAACGTGTATAAGCGTTTTATATGATCTGCTGATTCTTAAAGAAGTCTTACAACGACCTTGTTAAATATTTTTTTAGTTTTAAATATAGACAGTCAACTTTACTTGCATTCAAACCTTTGGCTTTGGTTTTTAAAGCAATTTCATTAAGGGGAATGGGTTGTTCTGTAATCATTACCCACAATAAATCTTCTTTTTCATAAGGGAATACTCACCATTCTTTAAAGATCGACGATTACTGGAGCCATTCTTGATAGCTTGATATAATTAACAATGTTGAAAATATTGTTATATCGAGCATATGTAAATGTTTTAAACGTTCGTAAAAATTTGACTCTTTCTTTAATTTTGAATTTTGAATTAAATTCTAAATACCTACGCACATACATACATATGCACTTACAATACAATATTAAAAATATTAATCACCTGGTGAATTGATAAAAAACATTTTGTTTTTACACTCGGCATTTATGAATTTATCGTGAATAAAAATTCCACATGAAATTTGTTCCCTTTTCACATTTTACCTATAAAAAGTCAATGTTAAAAAAATAAAAGGGAACAAATTTCATGTGGAATTTTTATTTACGATAAGGGTGATTATTAAACAATATTTAATTATAGTTTCGCTAAAATAATTTGATATTAACTTGTTGTTTGTTTATACAAAAAATAAAAATTGTGATAATTGTTTCCTATTAATTATGCAAATTAGTGCTTTTGTGTGCATCTCTTAATCTAATTCTACAGCATTTGCCATTTATTTGTCAAATTAGACAAATATTTCAAATTGTAAGAAATAATAAAAGTTGGAAATTTGAACACAAAAACAGAAACCAAAAAAAAATGTTTTATTTGAAACTTAAAAACCAGTTTACTTTTTAGTGTCTCAGGTTCTTTTTTAGCAATAATATAAAGAATTTTATTATTACTAATAAAATGTTGTTCAACGAATATTTAATTAAAATAACAAAATATAATAAAATTAAATGAAATGCAGTTAAATATTTTTTATTTGAGACACTACATATACGAGATAGGTACATAAGAAAACAATATATACACATATGTAGTACATATGTAGTATGTACATAAGTATATTGTTTTCTTTTGTTTTGTTTTTTAAATCAAAAGATAATGTAAAAGTAAATTCAAAATAAATATATTTAAGTATTTATGTACATATGTATATTGTGTATGCAAAAGTAACTATGTATGTATCTATGTGTGGATCTGTGTAAAGTATAACAAACAACACTTATGATAATTACTTTTAATTGTCAGCATTCAAGTCATAACTATATAATAATTAACTACCAATTATTGGCCATTTTCATATCAATTCGAAAAATGACACAAATACACTAATACAGCAGATGCATTAGTATTTTTGTAACTGTGTTAATGTACATGTAATATACATTAGGACAGACCAAACATATCTGGAGATGTTTCCAGTCCAAGTTTGTTCTAGCGTTAGCCCTGGGATAAGATATAAAATTCCGTTGTTAGAAATCTACTTCAGGTGTCAGAAAGCCATGTTTTTTTTTAATTTTTCGGAATTAATTCAGCACCATTTCCATTTTGATTGTAAAATTTCGTAGGTATTCTATAGGTAGGTGCAAAGCCTTTTCGAGATAGAAATCATTAATTCAATTAAATATGTATTTTGATATCTGTATAATCATCACGACTGCTGATAAAATTTAGACGACATTAGACCTATTAAAACAACAACGATATTCAATTTGAAGGTCTAAACTGCTTTTGGATTATTCGCATGCAAAACATTAACACACAATTATCGAACTAAGCATGTTAAGATCAATTTTATAGATGAAAAAGTTTGAGTTTTATTCATCTTATTTGATTTAATGAAATTGCTATTTGCTTCTATAAATATTAAACAAACTTGAAGCCATCCCATTCATTATACATACATACTCATATATATGTATATATGTTTTAAAACAAAAAATTAGACTGAATACGTATCCGCTTTTTTAATTGCACAACAACAGCATCTTTTGAGTATTAAAATTATGGCAACAAATTTGAGTAACGTGTGAAATTTATATTCAGAAAGATATATTCGAATTAGTGACACTTTAATTCTATATTTGATTGGATTTTTTGTATTATTACTGGGCATACAAAGTTTAAGAATTTGAGACTAAGGTTCCTACGGTACTAGTGTGAGTCTATCCCTAAATGAAAATAGCTAACATAGTTTAAGTACCCCATCAATAAAGCCCATATTGGTCTACATCTTAAAAATTTACCATACTGCGAATTGACGACGTCGATTGACTTCTTTGTTCTGTATTTTCGCATTTTATTTTAAAAACATTTTAAATCTCAAAACTATAAGCTAACATTGCTAAATATAAGCTTTTCTTTAGAAACTCTTAGTTAATGTAACTAAATTAAAAAGAAAGTTCAACTTAAAAATCTTTAAGAAAAATATTATATTTCAAAACCAGTAATTTGCATAGCTACATATTTATTATAATAAATTAGTATGATGGTGGCCATAAAATCGTTTAAAGGTCAACAGAAATTAGTTGAAATAGACTGCTATTAACTATTGTTGAATAACGCAATTAAGTTATTTAAACAATATTAGAACTTTATAAAACAACAAGAATTTAAAAATTTAATTAAGAATTTAATCACAAGAAAAAGTGAGAAGGAAAAATAAATATAACAACAGTAATAATAAAATTTAATCGACAATTGAGTGAGGAGTGCGAATGAAATAATCGCTACATACTTACAGGTTTTAAATGCAATTGGTGAATGAGGGCATATATAAGTTTGTCATTCCATCTGTAACATTGAGAAATATACGTTTGAGATCCAAGAAAGTATATATGTATATTCTTGAACCTTGTGGAATTCTAAGTCGATTGAGCTATTTTTATCTGTCTGTCTGTCTGTATGTGTAAAACAGTCTAACGTCTAAAATACGTTAACAAAATCAGTAAGGTTTACAAAAACTCGTTTAAAATTCTCTTAAGCAGTTTGGTATTGAAAATCAGCAAAATCGGTGTTGTAGAACAAGAGTTTTAGACTAAAATGTGTGACAACCTCCATCAAAATATGATACTTTGCATCAGTTTTCTCGCTATTTTGTTTAAATGTATTACAGATAATACCACGAAATTTTATATACGTTATTTCTATGATAAAAGGAGAAACTGCGATGAAAATAGTAAGAATCGGTTCAAGATTTCTCATAGCACCAATGATACATAAATTCCTATAAAATAGCAATATCAATTCAAAACTCAGAAAAATTAAGTCTCATGTAAAAAGAAATCGCAAAACGAAATTTTGTTTAGTTTGGTCCATGTTTGACCCCATACAAACTCCACTTTCAAAATTTACTTAAATATGTGTAAATCTGGTATAAAAATAGTTACAAGGTTGAAATTTGTCACAATTAATCTTTGTGGATATAGAAATTGCTGTAGAGAATTTTGTGATGGTTGGCTGATTATTGGTCATAGCTGTCATATAAGGACCAACAGATGCATCTGAAAAATATATTAATCTTTATATATACCTTATAAATATTGGTACTGACCCAAAACTTTACACAAATCATTTATATATATACAAAATCATACTACAGGCTTTTGAGAATATCGGTCCATATTTGACAATATTTCCAATATAAGATACAATTCAAAAAATCTCTTAAATATTCATATATCTCTTAAATATACCGGTAATATGTTGAAATTAGACGTGTTATATCCGCATATGTATAAAACTCTTTGTACCGAATTTAAAGAAGATCGGTTCAAAATTGGTCACTACGCCAATAGTGACCAATAGGAATTAAGAAAATAAGACTAAATAAGGAAACCAGCGCAGTTTTTGTAATTCTATTTAGTTTATATTTAGGTGAAGAGTATTTAAGATTCGGCATATCCGAATATAACACTTGTTTTCAAATTAATTTCATGCCAGTATGAAATTTGTGTCAATCAAAAATATTATGACACTTACCTTGTTCAATTTCGGAGAGCACTTTACAGTTTATCAAATGTAGGCAATCAGTAAATTGTTATCTAATTTTGTTAACCATATTCGAAACAGAACAAGATAGTTGTGTTCGTTTTGTGACCTGTTACAAAAAATTTATAAGTCGTTATATGCATATGTTCATAGACAAGAAATCTGCCATAAATTCCATAAATGTTTATTAGCGAAATCAAATCAAATAGATTCAGAAATCTAAGAAATACAAGTTGTATAATATTCAAAACTATAGAATACTCTTCTTAATCTGCCAAATGATTCATATTGGCTGTCCGAAAAAATTATAAAATTAATTTGAAAAAATATTGTTTTAAACATAATTTCGATTAATGTGTGCAGTATATCGACCCAATCATGAATAAAAAATCTGCGGGAGTTTTTTCCCTTTTTATTTTTTTTAACATTGCAATTGAATAGGAAAAATGGAAAAGGGGAAAAAATTCCCGCGGAATTTTTATTCATGATTGGGTGCATACTGCAAAAAAGACTGAATAAAATATAATCAATGAATTAAATCAATTTAGATCTTTTTGAACATTAACCTTTGCGTCGATAAATTCTTGTAGTTAATACTTTATAATTGTCAATACATATAACAAAAAGTTTAAATTGTTTAATATATGTAGCTTTTATAAATAAAACAAAATTAGTTTAAACAAGTTGTTGGCACTTTTTGCAAAACTATATTTATTATAAATTTCGCCCGTTATAGATTTGGTTTAATTATTAACCGAAACCAAAATTTACTCTTCGACAAGTTTCTTTACACTGCTTTCGATAGGACTTTGAAATACCCTTCATTTGATATAAATAAAAAACTATGTTGGTCAAAATTATAAGCGCGGTATTCAAAATTTCATTGTAACCGAAGGACCAAGTTTTTCAGAAACTGGTTTTCATTTATACTGACCATTTATGGACCGATTTGGATGATTCCAGACAATTCAGAAAATATCTGGTTACTTTCTAAAATTAATTTACCGAAAAAATATGCCAATCAACATACAACCATAGGTTGGTTTTCGCTGCGTAAGAATTACCACTAAAGCAATTATAAAATTAAAAAAATACTCGTATATATGTACATTAAAAAACTGCTAATTATCAAGAGATATAGTCTTAAAGCCACAACAATGAAATGAAATTAAATTATTTAAATCAGTCAGACTCATAACTTAAAGATCACAGTTTCATACTAGCCAGCCTCAGCAGCATCATTTAAGCCATTAAAACAGCAATAACAGATGCAGTAACAACAATCAAACTTGAAAATTGTTAACATTTTTTTCTAAACACTTTTTTTTTTTTTTTATTAAATTAACAATTCTGAAAGCAAAATCTTTAGAATGATAAAATATTTACTAGTATAAATTGTTTTTTTTTATTCGCTACTTGGTTGTTATTTTAAAACCTATAAATTATAAGTGAAATCTCTACCCCTCTAAAAAAATATGAAAAAAACAAAACAAAAAAATACGTAAATTTGTACAAGTATTAAGAAATTGCGTGTGGTTGATTGCATCTACTCTGAACACTCGCTCGTACATATACATTGGATAAATAAATGTATTTGGATACAACAATTTAGCTACTACTCGTATACTATCAGCATTTAAATGTAATTAATTGTTGATTATAACATTTAGAAACACTCGAATGGAGATTTATTTTTTTCTTAGTTTTTATTTCCAAGTCTATTGCGTTTTTTGGTACTCTATAATTGGTATATGAGGTTTATTGAACTATTTGTAAAAACTGAAATTAATATTAAATATTAAGGCAAACAGGCTGCCTGAAGCTGCACAAGTCCCGGTATATATGAAAAATTAACTTAATCAATTGATGTATAAAGTTTACAATTTATCAATTAATTTCAGTAAAAATATAAGAAATTGTAATTTATTCAACAAAAATATTATTGGGATCCATATGGAATAAATTTACCCTTTCGTAGGTTTTAAAATAGGTTTTTCATTTCATTATATTTCATTCCATTTGGAACAATTTAATTTGGAAAATTATGGAAAGATTTGAAAATACAATTTTTTTCAGTGTATGTAGACAGTTTTTATTGAATTTTTTTTAATAGTTTGTTGAAACATTAAGCTAAAAACAGTATCTAATTCATAATATGTTACCCAGAGATAACGAATTATCTTAATCTATAGATAGTGTGAAGCAAGAATGATAATATAAAGATTACGCCAACGCGCGTAAAATTTTAAAATGTTCTGCGCATTTAGGCCCTGTGACGTCACACATTCTGTGTTTCTATTGGCTAATTTTTTCTCACTTGTTTTTTTTACTCATGTTTTGCTTGAATTTGCTCACTGCACTCTTCATGTTTATATTTTGTGTTGTTTTGTTTTTGTTTGTTTTTCTTTTTTACAGAGATTTTATTTTAGAACTCTCAGAGACTTCAATTGCAAGGTTGCCAACTATCACATAAAACATAAATTTTTCGCAAGAAATTTTAATTCTAACACATGAAACATTATTGGTAACCCTTAAAATGGCCATTCTACGTCACATAACGGGAAATCATGCGCATGGCGTAATCTTTATTTTATCATTCTTGGTGTGAAGTGCATACATAAAAGTGTAACTCTTGCAAGTGTTGTGAGTTCTAATGCAGTTCGTTTTTAAATCATAACACCGCAAATGCATCAAAACAAACTCTTCTCTCCATTATTTTGTTATTTAATACATTTTTGGTTTAAATAATATTTATTGATTTGCATAGATATGTATTTGCATTCGAGTATGTTTATGTTATTAAGTTTTGAACCAAAACTATTGTTGTAGAAAAATTTTTTTTAAAAAAAATCAAAATTTCTATTTAAATTAACTTGTTAATGTTGTATTTATAGTCATAAATATTTTACAACTTAATGCGCAGACAAGATTAACGTCAAATTGCTAATAAAAGTTTAAATTAGATTTGTGCTTTTAGATATGTATGTACGTACATATGTATGTATGTATATTGGTTGTATGTGCATTAAAATACAATGATATCAAATATTTTTACAATAACATGCGAATGATTTTGTTGATTTTTTTCCCGTTACACACTAAATTGAATATAAATTTTCATCATTCTGTTTAGCTTTCTAAAGGGTTTTCATTATTTTATTTAGTGCCACATTTGTCACAAAAACGTATCGAAATGGGAACATTTTTCATTCATCATTATTATGAATCACACCCTTATATTTGTGTACACATAAATCTTTTTAGCTAGCATTTGCTAACAAAAGAATATCAATACTAAGATCGCTAAAGATCAAGCAGAGCCAAATAAATATTCGGTAGTCTTCTCCTCTTTTCTGGTTACGGCACTGATTGCCAAAACTGAAAAGTTTTTTTTTTGTTATAAAGCGAATTATTGATTTTATTTGTACATAATCTTTTTCCCTGTTTGTAGTAAATATCTGGAGCAAATACAGTGGGGGGCACAAATTAGTACATATTAGTACTTTGTGTACTTGTTATGTTTAAATAATTTGTTATGTTTATGTTTAGTATTTAACAAAATAATTTTAATCAAAACTAAAAGTTTCAAGTTCTAAAATAAACAAGTAAGAAAGTATAGTCGGTCAAGCCCGACCATATAATACTCTACCCAGTATATAAATAAAACAGTTTTTCAGAGATGGGCGATATATGGGAGATATTACCAATTATGGACCGATCATCCAAAAATTTAGTGCCATGACTTCCGTGAATATAAATATTATGTATGTTGTACTTTATCGCGATATATGTAAATACTTTTAAAAGATTTATGAAGGTTAAAGTGAATTACGGAGAGGGTCTTATATAGGAGTTTTGACTAACTATGGACCGACCATTATAAAATTAGGTGTCATCATTTGTATATATATATGAAACTTAATTTTGTTAAATTTTATTCGGATAACAACACTTTTAAAAGAGTTATGTTCTTTAAAGTTCTTTCTTTCTTTCTTATAAGTGGCCTTATATGGGAGCTACGACTAATTATGAACCGATTTTCATAAAATTTGTAGATGTGATTTAGCTTCATTTATTACTCATTTGTGGTGAAATTTGTTTGGATACTTTTATAATTCAAACTTTATGATCGTTAAACTCCTATTTCGGGAGGACATTTATATGGGGGCCAAGTGAAATAATGGAATGATTTCCACCAGTTTCAATTCCATCCGTCATTGGGCCGAAAAATATCACTTACGAAATTTTCTTGAAATATCTTCAAAATTACGACATGTACTCTGCGCACAAGCTTTACATGTACAGCCACCAGCCAGCCAACCAGCTAGATGGACGGACATCGTTAAATCGACTCAGGGTGTGATTCTAAGTCGATCGTTATACTTTAAGGTTGGCGTAGGACCATTTTTTCACGATTTAGAAACAGTGCTTGGAGTCACCTGAAAGTAACCTTACCCACATGATACACGCTCTTATCTACAAAATGCAGATGAGCTTGCAAAATACGCAGATAGTCTTCTTTCCTCAATATTCCATAGATTCTTTGCAGTGGTCCGAGGTGTCACCATGAACAGCAAGTCCATATCATGGCGTTCCTTTCACCGTGCTTTATTGTGTCTTTGAATTCACAGGGCTGTTCAGCGTCAGCACGAACACGATTAATTTTGGATTTTTCTGAGCAGATTACACGTTTCCACTCTTCTACTGACCATTTTCTGTGCTCCCTAATAAACTGTACCTGTGCCTTAACATCATTTATCGACATGCAGGTTTTAGTTTTTTATTGCTGCTTGGCCCGTTATAAGCTTTAACGGACTTGACTATAGCTATAGAAGCTGCTTTTGGTATTAAGAACTTGTCTCTTGTCATTTCATTCATTGCTATCATGAGACGAATGTGAACTTGTTATTAGCTTTTTGCGATCTTTGATTTGTTTGGTTTGGGAACAATAGAACGCCATTTCTATCGCTGATTGACTTACTTTAAATTGTTTAGCTATAACTCGCATAGAATAGCTACTTTTTGTCACTGCTATGTAGAATTAAATCCAAAATAAATACATACGTACATAACAAAATACATTTTTTAATTTTCTTTGTTTGTTTTAGTTTTTGATACAATAAAAATGCACAATGGCCTCAATTGTTCTCTTCACTGTAAATACGGGTTTCTTTGAGTGATTAATTTGGTGATTAATTTCAAGTTACTATTTTTCGATTTATTAATTTTTTTTATTGTAAGGCGACATCTATTAAACATATCAGAATCATATTTAAAGGATTTACATATATGTTGCAAAGGTGCATAATAATTTTTCTCTCGGAAATGTAAAATTAATTTTTCTTCGGCATTTTTAAGCACTAAATTATACAAATAAGAATTGTAAATATATATAACACGTATTCTTTTAACAAAATATAAACTCTTGTGATACGCTTAACATTTTTTAATCATATTTTCAATCGTTTTCATTTAATTTCATCATACTCAACCCATTTCACTTTAGCAAAAACTCAATGTTTAGAGGAGAATCGGTATACAAAATAAAATTTTATTATGACATTCTATAATTAAAAGGAAACCGGGACCATCAAATTCTATTCTTTATATTTACAGCAACTGAAGATAAATGACTTAATTAAGTAATTATTTATTTACTTAAAACAGACAGTTGATTACAATTACATATTTAATAGGATGTTTCATAAGAATGAATTTATGTATGTGTTTGTAGCAGGATACACTCGTTTCTACTGTCTAATTAAAATATTGTATAAACTTATTTTACATACAAACGTATTTACTTTTTTACGTCAGTGTGATTTTGTATTCGAATGGTTTTGTCAACGTCAATGTACACGAAAAATTTTTGTTTAAATTCCAAATTGAAATCGAAAGAGTTGCTTTAAAATTCTAAAACTCAAAGAAAAAAGAAACAATTTTCAAAAGTAATGAAATATTTATGACTTTTGCGATGGTTTTTAAATGTGATTTTCGATTTATAAAAAAAAAAAATCGTATAAAAAACAGTTTCATTTTGTTTTCAATGTTTATGTTTTATTTTGTGAAATTCTATTTCAGTTGTTGTAGTCGTTTCGATTTTGGGGTTAAACCTGTACAAAATTATTATAAATACAATACAAAGAATAAAAGAAATAAATAAATGAAAACACCTCAGCTTTTTGCATATGCCCATGGATCAAACAAGTCCAGTTGGCTTTTGTATAATTCTTTTTTTTTTCTCCTCAAATTGAATTTAAATTTTCTTGAGTTTTAAAAAAATACAGCTTAATGTAATTTAATTTATTTGTATGTATAAAATATACACATGTATTATTGTTTGTGTGTGTGTTTGTCAACGTACACTGTTTTTAAGTATTAAATAAAGCACTTGATTGCTGCTAAATGTATTTATTTATAGACCAACCCAACAAACACAAATACTAGCGTTTGCAAAATTATGTCTCGTTTGTGTACTATTCAAATTTAAAAGCTTAAAGAACAATTATTTTCTTAAGTTCTGCAAGTTAGTTTCATTTTGAAGTCAATGCTGTGTGTTTGCTGGGCTTTAACGGAAATGGAAATTATAACACATTTACATATATATGAGTATGCAACAATAACTTACGGCAGCTGAAATACATATACGAAATATAGTTTTGAATATTTTAAAATACGTTAAACTTTAAAAAATGTGTGGAAATGTTTAGAAATTTTATTAGCTTAATATTAGAAGGAACAAACAGGTTTGAATTAGATGCAAATTTTTCTGTCAATTTTCAGAACTATAACAATGTTTGCAGGTTTTAAAAAAACATATTTTCTGATGACTGGATTTATATGAGAAAATTTAAGTAAAAGTTAAAATTAATCTCAAATTATATATTGTGCCTATTTGTTTCAAACTTTAGCCAACTTTTCGGTAGTAAATAAAAAATGTTTTAAAAGATGTCATGCCCATGGAGGATTAATTTATTTACAACAAAGCTTTTTAAATGTACATATATTAAACTCATAGAACTGGCGAATATTAGAAGAAAATCAAACTCCTTTCAGAACATTAAAATAATATATAGGTATGAAATCAATCAATTATGGCAATCAATGTGTGGTGGCTTTAATTTTAGGTAAAATTTAAATCAAATAGAAAACACAATATTGTTCTTGTTTTTAGATTGTTATTTTTTATTCAGTCAAGTAGAACATATGATGTGGCAATGCATGGCATAACATATCAGTCAAATGATTTCCTCGGTTATACTGGTACATACTCATACGCAATTTTCCATGACCCATGAGTAGTCAGTTATCGGAATCACAAATTCTACAATTTTAAAGATTAACAACGACTTCAATACATCTTCAATAATTTAACAGTGACCACTAAACTTTCATTACTTTTCAAATATTATTTAACAATGAAAATCACTATATACTAAACTGTTACTAACCAAACTGATTGTTTTGGTTGGCAAAACTTTGCTGTACATTCAAATATAGCACATGTTTCAGTGTTTATAATTTCGAAATCCAACCACTTTATCTATATTATCTTTATAATTTGTTTATGATCTTTAGAAAATAATATTTATTTTAATCAGAATTAAATTACATTCCCTTTCTGATGTATTTCACATTTTTTTTAGTATCATAAAAATTTTTGTCTAGCACTGGCTGGGCTTATTATTTTCTTTTTAGTCTTATGATTTGAATACTTATTGTCATTTTAATATATGAAGATTCAATAAATAAATAAAGGCTAAAAAAAAATAATTCGTTACATGTTGTGGATACATACATATTTCCAAAAAAAAAATCGCGACACAATGCTAGAATCTTGTATTATAATATTCCCAAAGACATTTCCGAATAAAGTATAACTATTTTGACCTAAAATTTTTTACCGATTCAATATGTTTTTTTGACAAAAAAGTTAGCTTGTGCTAAACAGCAAAATTAAGCATATTGTTATAATAATAATTCTAAAAATAATCTAATAAACTTAAATAGTTTGGTAAAGTTGAGAATTACCAACAAATAATAGTGTTTGCCAGATAGTTATCTGAAACCTTAAAAACTGATTAGATTTATGGCTATTTAAGAAATCATTAGAAATCAAGGTGCTTGGTGTGTTTTTTATGAATAAAATATTAAAATGAATTTGATACGTAATTGCCTTAACAATTTACAAATAATAAAGCTAAATAAAAGTGTGTGACTCTTGAATGGTATTTTCAGAATCTAGCCTTTATATGAAGGAAACCTATCTAATACTGTGTGCCAGGTCACTAAACTAATTCAAACAAAATGGTTCCATTTTGTAATTACCTAATTTTCTTGATATCCACTGATTAATTGACCATAGAACCATCCAAAGCGAAATATACTTTTTAAGAACAGCTCTAACGTTAAGCTTTGGCAAGTCGCGCGTAACAAGAGCATTAGCAGTAATTGTCACAGATTTCCCTTGAATTAACTAAAAATAATAATCTTTTATATTCTAGTAGATATTTTGTTATTTATTTACCGTTTTGCTTATATTTCCAGGTAATTGGTACCAAACAAATATTAGTACGTCCCGAGGGCACCTTCATTAAGGATCGTACGACATCAACATCATCGGATGCCTCAAATACCGCCTCATCACCACCATTGGCCATCACATATGCCGATTCTGTCAACAGCAGTAGCTGTAGTAGTAATAATTTAAATTCAACAAATAACAGTTTAAATTGCTTAAACATCACAAATAACAGTTCAACAACAACATCTCCCACAACCCAATCGAACATCAGCAATAACATCAACGCCACTACCAACATACCATCAACACCAACATCTGCTACAACCATCAACAATAACAATACAATTGTTAACAACAATAATATCACAAATGGGCCATCGTCGTTGGCCCCCGTCGATATCATCGAACTACCAATTGCTGTTGCTCAGGCTGCTGGAAAGCCACTTCAGGAAGCTATCGAGGAGGTAAGACATTATTTTGTTTATTGTTCTCATTATTGGAAATTATATTAACAATATTTAGTTGTCATTAGTTATTTACTGCAACTACATTTCGCTGTTCGGTTAGGTAGGAAACGTGCACTAGAAAATTTTACCAAAAAAAAAAAAAAGTGGAAATGTGGCAAATATTTGAAGGAAAAGATGTAACTACTGTAGAAAATATATTTTAATTCTTTGCAAAACATTCATATTATTTGATGCTGCTTGCTCTTACAAAATACTTGTAACACTAAACAATGTCACACGAAATTGTGCTTAAAATATTGGTAACATTAGTGGATATGTATTCGCCATGTGTCAATGTCTCTTTAAGCTAACTATCTGTTATTTTGATATTATACAACACTTCTTTGGTCATATTAACAATATCCAAATGCAAAGTCTTTAAATTAATTATTAATAATAGTTGAACTTATTAAGCAAATTTGTCTACAAATTTGCTCTTATCATTCAGATTAGATTAACCAGACCCACTGGATGATGTTTGTGTCTACATTTAAATATTAATTCTTTCAAACATTCACAAACAAGTGAAAATACCAGTATAAACAATTAACAAGTTTCTACGTATATTTTTTATTGTGCGATTACGATTGCGAGTATTTGTTTAAATATCGTTATAAATATATATGTATGTGTGTGTGTGTGTGTATGAAATATTTTTTTAATTTGTTGCGTTTACTCATGAACTTTAAACATTAGACTTTGGCATTGATGTAATTAATTTAATTCAAAATCTTTAATGTAAGTTATTATATTACGCAAATTTATATATTTTTTTTAATGAAAAGCAACACTCAGGCAATTAATATGCCTATATATAATTGCGTTACTTTCTTTGAAAAGGGGATAGTAGAAGAAGTAAGGGTGGTGAAAAGAAGAAAGCTTTTTATGTATATCACAACTCTGCAATTGCGCATTATGTTTGTTTTTAGTGCAGCATTGCAGCGCCTCTGGTGGTGAGTAGGCGCATTACTGTTAAAGCTTGATTTTATATAGAAATAAATATTAGTTATGATGGATAGAAAGAAAATTAATAATTATCAGAAACTGATGTTGTTTGAGTGGCAGCGGCTGGGAATTGAACCCGGGCTAGAAATGCCAACTCATCCTTAATGATCAAATGCGCTAGCTAACCAATTAAGCTACAGTACCCAGTAGAATAATTCTTTATTGCAACGTCATTTGAAATATATTAAATTTAGTTTTATTTGAAACTGTTATCTGTCTTAAAACTAGCAATAAATACAGTGTGACTAAAGATACGGTCACATTTGGCAAATATTTGCTCACAAAAGCGTAACAACTTTTTTTACCACAAATTTGTTTGACGTTGTTTAAATTAAAACTAAATATTTGTTGTGCTTTGGCTTAAATAAGAAAGTTTTTTTTTTAAATAAATAAACGAGTTCAAATATATGTTATTTAGTGGTTATGGCTTTTTCGGCAAACTACACTTACTGATTCCTGGATCAGTAAAAGTTCTTGTTAATTAATTATGAAAATTAACGATAATGCTAGTTTTGAATTCCGGCTTTTGTAAAGAATGATCAGACATTAACAAAAGCCACAATAACTTGTTTGTTGAAGTATTTGTAAGTAATTCTTACACAAAGGAAGTTCGAAAGTGTATAAGGGATTAAGTCAAGGGAATTTTTTGGAGTTTGTATTTTAACGGATCCCAACACAAATATATCTTCTGAGACAGATAGCAACACTGATCTTGATGCATTGCGCTCTCTTGTAAAAAGGAAGAGTCTAATAACCTTGGAAATTATAGCACATTGGCAATTTGCTCTTAATGTTTTCAAAGCTATGAAAAATATGGTACAACTATCTTTGGTGTTGAACAATTTTCTTAGCGACATCCTGTGTGGCTTTCGTAGGGCACGCTTAATCCTTTATGGTAAGAAATTCTCTTAATATACATGCAGCAGGCTCTCAAAATAAATTTTATAATGGAAAGACAAACATCATTTGAGACTCTGCAATTCGTATAATAGATTTACATAGAAAAGGTTAAACCCTGCGTGAAATGGGTAAAATTGTTGGAAGGCATCACTGTACGAGGGCGGTTCGGAAACTTCTTAACCTAGAAAGTTAAGTGTTTTGGAATATAAACGTGGTCGTACAAGCATTGAGGATTAACCAGGTAGTGGACGTCCAAAAACAGCAACAACAACAGAAATTGTAGCCAAATTGTATGATATGGTATTAAATGAACGACGAATAAAAGTGCGTGAAGTAACTAATATCATGGGCATCTCCAATAATCGAGTCCATTTAATTTTCCATGAAGAGCTACAGATGAAAAAGCTTTCTGCAAGATTGCTGCCGCATTTGTTAACAGTCGACCAAAAACGCATAAGAATGGAAATTTCTCAAACTTGTTTGGATCGTTTTAAGAAAAACAAAATGGATTTTAAGCGTCATTTCATAACTGTCAATGAGACATGGATCCACCGCTATACTCCACAGGCAAAAGAACAATCCAAGCAACGGACTGAAGATGGAGCAAGTGCCCTAAAGAAGGCAAAAATAATTCAATAAAAAATGCTGTATAAAATGTTGCATTCCATCTTTAACCTTTGCTTGTCAATTTATGCAGAAGATGCAAAGGTTCATTTTGTTCAGTAAAATACAGACCTTCAAAAATGCAAACGAAATATTGAAAGATTTAAAAACGTAAAAGTTATTAAAACGTAAAAAATTGCCACTTTAGAAAACCATAAATGAACAAAATCGCAAGAGCTTGGGTGCCAAGTAGATTTACTTAGGCGAGACTTAAGCATAATTTCAGATCGTTCTTGCAGAATGTTTATTATTGCCGTTCGAGACAAACCAAATTTGGTTTGTTGGTTTTTATTAATCGGTAGCACTCGCCGTTAACTAAGACGACTCATGTGGAATGCCTTCATTGCATTTATAAAAAAAACTTGGCTGTTTTCTAAATAACAATTGCACTTACGAACATTAATTTTGGTATTTGGCCAATATTTTCTCTGAACTGTGAATAATTTTGCG
This sequence comes from Bellardia pandia, assembly GCA_916048285.2. Lineage (NCBI taxonomy): Eukaryota > Metazoa > Arthropoda > Insecta > Diptera > Calliphoridae > Bellardia > Bellardia pandia. The sequence goes on from OU696533.1 coordinate 72,301,548, forward strand.
ATTGTTTATCCAACGTTACTGTTCTTAGTTTTAAATATTTTTGTAGAAGAGGTAAAAAATATCTTTATGCTTTAAAAACTACTAATCTTTTAAATTGTATTTCTTCTAATCGAAAAGCATTAAATACAAAAGCCCTCAAAAGTTATTGTTTCATACTTGTATAATAATGGATTTATTGGCTTCCAGCACAGAAAGTAGCAGTAAAAAGTTGTAGCCAAAGATTTAAAAATTGATAAAAATTAACATGCTGCCATAAAAATTTGTTTCATTTTAACTTCCTATAAGTCCTTCATTTACCTTCACGTTTATCAGATTAAAAGGGGAGTTTCATACTTTGTGTATGAATATGACTAACAGGTGTCATGTAAACATATTTAATAAAATTGTAAAAATGTTACGAGCACTTGTAGAAATACAAATTGGCAATGAATACACAACAACACATCAAATGCTGCAGATTTCTTGTTGTTGATTATTATCCGATTAATTAATTTTTATAAATAAAAAAAATTGTTTTTTTTTTTCGTATATCTTATTATTGTGATGTACTCAGTAGTTTCTATATACATACATACGTACATTTAGTTTTATGTACATATTATTATTATTTGAATTTTTTAAAATATTAATGATGATATTAAAACAAAAGGTGACATGATAATAACTTTCAAAAGAGAATTACTTTGATAGATTTTCTAAAAGCTAAAAAACCTTGACATAATAATTAAATAACAAACATTACAACACCCAAATAAACAGACAGGCCAGAGGGACTTACACATTGACTGACTAACTGACTGACTGACTTAATATACGAGTACAATTTAATATGAATTTTATATGCAAATACATCAAAATTCAAGTGATGACACACATTCAGTACCTATAAAGTGCATTTAAATATGTAGCCAAGTTATTCACATATACTCGCAGATTGATACTTAGAAAAATAAACAAATATTTTATTTATACAAAGAAAAAAAAAAACAAAACAAAAAACAAGTAAGAAACAAACTTAAAAACTCTTAATTTGTTGCTATTTGCGTTAATAAAACAGTTCAAGTTATCATTAAACAAGCGCAGAAATTGTGCATTGATCCCTAAGTGTCTTGAACAAAGAAACAACAAAATAGTCTACGAAATGTTGCACATTTGTAGTTTAAAGTTGCAAATGCAAATGCAGCATCATCAACAATCGTTGACAATCGATCACATCATCAATATTACCTACATTTGACACGTTATTTTGTAGTGATTTTCTAATTGATTTAACAAACAAATATTAGAAAACAAACGCAAATAGATTTTGTTTTATGTAAATCTAATAACAATATGGTCTGTGTAAATATTTGTTCATTTAGCAAAAAGTACAGAAAAAAATGCTAATATTAATATCTATATACTCGTATGTATTTATAGGCAGAAACCAAACAATGAGCAAATGGGAAAAATTGCAATAAAGTGTGAATTTCGAAAAAGAATTTTCTGTTAATAGGAAAATAATTCGATCATCAGTTTTTCTAATACCACACCCACTTTTATGGCAACTATCAATTGATGTCCGTAATTTTGTTGTAAAGTGCAGAAATGAGGGAAAATCTATTGGTGAATTAGCAATGCTTTTTTATTTATGGTTATCATAACAGATCTCCTCGCAAAAAACCTCTCATCTCAGCAAAAAAAATCGCAAACTTTGTTTGGAATTTGCACAAAAACATATTCAGAAGGAGATGGATTTCTGGAAGAGAGTTTTGTTCACTGATGAATCTAAATATGTATAACATATTTGGAAGTGATGGGAGAGATAAAGTTTGGCGAAAAAAATACAGCGATGAAGCCGAAGAACTTAGTTGCTACTGTTAAGCATAGTGGTGGCAGCGTGATGATTTGGGGAGCTGTCCCTGCTTCTGGAGTAGGAAAGTTTGTGTTTATTGAGGGTAATATGGAACGCTATCTGTATAAATCCATTTTGGAACAAAATTTGAAACGCTAGGTTGATATTTTAAATCTTGGTCATAGTTTGATTTTCCAGCAAGATAACGATCTGAAGCACACGGCGCAGATTGTCAAAGATTGGCTGCTCTACCATGCCCAAAACCCGGACTTACATATATGTTATTGAGCACGTGTGGTAGATTCCACAACGAAAAATTAAGGCAAAAAATAAAAGTTATTTTTTAACTTTTAATATTTTAAGGCAAAAATAAAAGTCATGAGTTAAATATTGCATAGTAATACGCTAGTTTTATTGCCTCCATAGCGTATTACTATGCAAGTTGCCAATAGGTTGCATTTTTTCATACAAATAACAATGTCTTATGTATAGCCATGGCCATCAGCAAAATCAACTTTCTTTTTTCATTTATTTTGAATTTATATCTGTGATTTTGAATACACAATACTTTAAAATAATTTAATATTTGTATTTTGACACTTAAAACCCAAAGCAAAGTAAATCAATGGCCGCTTTGATTTTTCAGAAAAATCGTTCGAAATGGGTGAATCGTGCTGCAAAAAACTCTCAGTAAAAATTTTTTTCTCTGGAAAAAAATTTTGTTAAGAACAAATGGGCGAATCCACCTTTATTGAAAGATAGCGAAATGTTATATATTTTTAGGTCTACTTTTATGAAACTTATATACATACATACATATGTACATATCCTCAACCACACTGGGCCAAAATTACCCTAAATTTATGAAAAACACGTCAATGCGCTGGCGCAGAATGATTGGCTGTGCGATATACATAAGCATGTTCGTTCATGTCATGTTAATCTTATATATTTTCTTTTGCTTTTGTTTAATTTTGTCACATTGAAAAGAGGAGGTTATGCAAAGTCTATGGAAAGGTGCAGAAGGGAATCATTTTAAGAGTTGTATAGTCTAGTTTATTTTATAGTCGTGTCTCAAGAAACGCTTAAGTTATTTTTATAGAAAATATTGTATACAAAATATTTGTCCGTATAACAGTATTTCTATAGAAGTATTTTTCATAAAAATATTGTGTATCAAACAGTGTTTTCTATAGACTATTTACACCACAAAACAACGCTAGTATAGAACAACTACTTTGAAACAAAACTTTAATTTTTTATTCTCGATATTATCTTTGATCTACGCAATTATAGGTAGAAAAATCATCTGTATGAAGAGCAGATTTTATGTAGAGCCCCGATTTTCGTCTATCCTATATGCGTCGCTTCGATTTGTGTCGGCTTTGGTATTTTGTACCAATCTGCTTTGCGTCGTTTTGCTTCCGATTTGCGTCGCTATGTATCATAATTTCATAATTACATGTGAATATTTTGCCTACGCAAGCAGGCAGAAAATTTACGCAAGGTAAATTTTATTCATTTTATTCATACCATATGAAGTTATGAACTATTAAATTAATACATACTTATCTACATAGATTTTTTTCTCCTTAAATATTTTTTTATTCCTTGTTTAAAAATACATACTCGTATACGAGTACATATTTTCAATTACAGTTACTCTCTTCTAAAGGACACCTCCCATATACGGACACTGTTTTCAGTACCAAAAAAAATTGTAAGGGAATATTACCCTCTTAATTCGATGGAAAACAGTGACAATTTTTTCATAAGATCAATATTATCTGGAAGTCGCTTTTTTATTTGGGAACATATTTCCAAATTAAAAGTTTTGCAATTTGCTTTAATGAGCATAATGTCTTCTATTTGCATCGAAAAACGTTTAATGTTTGTAGTTGCCAGATTACTTTCTAAATCGTCATTTCGTTACAATATCTTCGACATGCTCAGTTTTTAAATTATGTACTATACCAAACTATAAATTCGAAAATCCACTAAAAATCCTCTAAATACAATTTTCTTACCCCCAAATTTCCCCCTAAATAATATTAACCCCTAAATCTGCCCCTAAATAGAAAAAAACCTCTAAATCTGACAACACTGATTTGTATAGAAAAAAGAGATACGATTTTCGTCGTTTCGGTTTGCGTCCCTATTAACGACGCAAATCGGGGGTCTAGTGTATACCTATAGGTAGTTTAATTTTATCATTCCTAAGGGTAAAAGTAATGTTTTAATACTCGTATTATGTTGATTCAATCCTTACACTTAAGCTACATACTAAATATTTATTGACAACTGGTGGGTGTATTTGTTTAAAATATTTATCTAATAATTGCAACTAATTAAAAAAATAATTACATGTAGCGTTCACCAGATCGATGATTTGAAGTTTAGAGCGATAAAGTTTATTTGTTTTGTTTTTCATTTAAGTCGCACAAATCATTATGATGCAAATAAATGTAAACATTTATATTAATGTACGAGTATATTAATGATACTTGTGTGCTTTTTTTCTGTGTATGAGTTGGATCTAAGAATGGACTGAACCTGAACCGCACAGAATTCTCAGTGGGAAAAACTGTCAACTGCTAATTTGAGATTTTCTTGCTCCAGCCTATTATACAGAGATTTTAGATACAATGTGTGCGTGCGTGTAAATTGTTAAATGACGCTGCTAAAATCTTGAGAATGCATTAATGGTTGCAAGTATCTAGTATCTTTTATATGAACATGAGTGTTTGTTTAATATTGTTTAGTTTTATAGTAATTGTTTTTCGTTGCTGTCGTTGTTAATATTCTTAAATTTTTTTGTATTGTTTTCTTTTTTATTATAATTACGCAAAAACACAGTTTCGTATGTGTAAAAACAATATGAATTGTCATAATTCGTATCATTTGAGAAAAATTCTGATTATTTTGTATGATTGGGAAGGAGGAACAAAATGAAAGTGAAATCGAGCGTTTTTTAAGCAAGGTGTAAATTATTTAGACAGGTTATTACTAAGTTTGGAGATAAATCTAATTGGTGTAGATACATGTGTGTGTATGTACATTGCTGTTGATTTTATAAATGTTTTACAAAATTAAATATGTTATTTTTATTTCTGTAGAGTATTTGTCATTTTGTATTTTGCATTTTCATTGTTATTGATGTAAAGAATATTTTTTGTGTGTAAAAATACATAAAATTGTCGATCACTCTAAAATTAAATAAAAAGTTTTTTGTTTGTGAAAAATCTATTCATATTGTATGTAATGTAATGTAATAAATTCATATACAATTTTTAATAAATTAAAATTTGTGATTTTTATTCTAGGCATAAATAAAAAATAAATAAATAAACATACTAATAAATTAATAAAACAAATATAATAGTTAACCATTGATTGTAGTAACCAGTAAGACCAGAACTTGTATAGTAAAAACAAAATTAATAATAAATTCAATAATTTAAATAAACAAATAAATCATTTATTAAAAATCATCTCTATAATTTTTCTTAGTTCGATGAATATTTACGTTCATTATCGTTGCACGATACTGATTTCAAAATTATAACCGATGGTCAATTGCCCCTACGTCAGTGTTTACATCGCGAGGCGTGCGTCAAAGAAATCGGACTGCCTTCATACTACAATAAGTTTTCAGATTTACGCAAAGAGTTTTGCGTATACAAGTCCGGTGATTTGTCCAGAGCCCTGGTGCCAGTTAAAGATATTAAACGAATTTTACAAATGCCCGCTACAGCACTACCACAAAGTATCGGCGAAATAATGCAAGGTAAATAATTTTACAATAATAATATAATGCAATTATGTACATATATCATTATAATAATTTAACAGAAAAAAATCAACTAACTATAAATAAATATTGTTTCATTTAGAACTGAATATCACTACGGTGGATGATAACGAATTTTATATTCGCGAATCTCGTGATATGGTCTCGGTAATACAACATTTACTTAAATCAGGTAATAATCAATGTAGAAATTTAATTTTTATTCTGTTTGCTTTTTGATTTCGTATTTATATTTATTTAGTTATTGATTTATTAAACAAAATTAATATTTGTTGTTGCAGGTCATAAATTTACCACAAATGAAACTGTTAGTTTAGTGTTAGAACCTGGCATTTGGTAAGTACGAGTATTTATGTAAATTACATTACAATTAATGAATTTTTATCAATACTGCTTAGAACTAATATGGTTAGATTTTAAATGAATACTCTGAAACTTAATTATCATCTTAAAAATGTCAAAAGTAAAAACTTGTTTGTCCTCATTTAAATTATAAATTGGTTGCCTTTAGTTTAGAAAGCAGTAGAAGTATAAATTAAAGCTAAAGTTAGGTTAGGTTAGGTTAAACAGGCTTTCAATCTCGCCCCTTGCGATAGCTGTGAAGAAAGGACAACCAGAAGGAATAAGCTCAATACTGACCAATTTTAAGTGAAAAATGATTTAAACAAACTATACTGATGCACGTATAAAGTTATCTCAATGGCACTGACAGTTTCTTTATTATTGTATTATAATTTGATATGTGTTGCATAATTTGCAAAAAGTGTTTACCACATGCAGTAAAATTAATATTAAACTAATGTTTGCTTTAAGTCATAAACAAAGCAAACACATGCAATTCTGACGGTAAACTTGCTAGTATATTTGTGCAAATATTTCAAAAGAAACATTTCCGCAAAATTGAGGATATGCAAGTGTTTTTTTTTTGTACTAATTGTTAATTTCCCGAAAATAATTCATTTCCATTTTGTATTCTAAATTATTTTGTTTAGCATTAAACCTACATTTTTAAATATTCTTTATTAGTTTGTAATAATATTCTTTATTAGTATGTAATAAAAAGTACACATGGCACAAATATAATATAATATATTTCGTCGTATAAAAACCAAAGTTTTAATGATCATACAGTCCTTAATATATTTCAGTACTATGTAAAAGGTACTGCTAAGTAAAGTCTCATTTCAACTGAACACATCACTCCATAAATTCGAACGTAAATCTTCGTTCCGGAATTCATGTGGATATTTAGAATGTAAATTCAATAAAATATCTAAATGTCAAACATACGAGTACATCAATTCTAAAGCTTTGTCTACTAACAATTGACCCTTAAACATTAAATAATCATTTACAGACTCCGACATTATTATAAAGCAACAAGTGTAAGTCTCTAAGATTTTATATTAAAAACAACACTTTTTGTTTGTGTTCTGGCAAAATGTTAATAAACGTACTGGTTAATTTGCAGCCAAGTCTACTAAAGTTTTTTGATAATAACAATATTGTACAATTCGACTATAGAAAGCTGAAAGAAATGTCTTAATGATTTAGTAAAATCATTCATTATCAATAAGTGCATATGCTAAATTTTTTAGTACAGTACAACTTCGACAGTCCGGACATGCGCTAGTTCGGTCACTCCAATAAATCGGACGCTTCTATATTTCGGACAATTTAAAATGTTTACCTCTACAATCCGGACATTTTTTTTATGCATGAATAAATATTAAAATTCGGGGCTTTCCCGTTTTTTACTCGCATGTTTTGTTATTCATACATTGATTTACATTTTGCACTATCGTTACTTCAGTTTCGGTTCATTCTTTCGCAAGCGTGTTTGTCTAATTCCATTCCAAGTGTCATGTTTTTAAATAATAAACGCAAATATAAAACACTAAGCTTAAAGAGGAGTGTGATATTTTACAAAGTCTTGATGAGGAAAAACTATTAGGCAGGTTGCCGAAAAATTCCATGTTAATAAATCAACGAGGAGAAGATAAAACCAAACAATTTATTTCGAATACCTATAATTACTTATTTTAATAATTTAATATAATATGTAATTCAATATTATAGTTTATGGTTTTTTAATAAATCATAGTACAATGCATGTATGTACATACAATTAAATTCACTTTGATTATTTCAATATTTTCACCTACTATAGTCCAGACAACTCGTTCATCCGACCGACCCTAAAACTATGTATATGTGTCCGGATTGTCGAAGTTGCACTGTACTTCAAACGGATTTCTTTAATTCCTTTGAGAATCATTCCCTTTAGAATTAATTTTTTAGAATCATTAAAAAAATTAATCAAATTTATTGATTATTATGTACACTATTGTATTTTTCTGTCATTCATATTGTAAAAGATTAAAATAAAAATTAATTTAAAGAAGCTTATTTTTCATTCAATGAAATGACTTAAAATAGAATTATTCATTGAATTTATCAATCTGTTGTAATTTGTTTTAAATTGTATTGAGTGAAATAATGGTTTTAGAAAACTTTTTAATTTTGATTTAAGACTTTAGTTCTGGTTAGTTTAATTAATCGGAACTAGAACTCTTCTGGAACTAGTATTTTTCTTCGATGTTTTTCAAAAACAGTTATTGTTTCAATATTTCTCATTTTGTAATTTCAAAATACATTTCAAGAAGTATAACAATGAATTCCTGGGATTTTAAAATAGTATACAGTAAAAACGGTATAGTTCCACTACTAACATGCATATAAAGGGTGTCCCAACTAGAACGCAATTTTTAAATTTTAAATAAAACATAGATATTTAAAAAAAATCGTGAAACTTTATTATATCGTAAAGTAGGCAGAATGAGGTTATGTATGAAACAAGATATCGTGCAGATGGCCGCCGCGGCTTTGCTGGCACACACGCGATCTTTTAATGAAATTTTCAATGACCTTTTTGCATAAATGCTGCGGTATTTCAATTTTCTCTTTTAAGGCTTGAGTCGTCGTCGGCTTATTCGCGTAAACCATCGACTTCAAAGAACACCAAAAGAAATCTAAATATGTTAAATCGCACGATCTAGGCGGCCAATTCTGGTCTTCAAAACGCGAAATAACACGACCGGGAAATGACTGATGCATTTTCTCTGGCTGTATGGCATGTGGCGCCGTCTTGTTGAAACCACATGCCCTCCACATTCATTTCTTCAATTCTAAGCAAGAAAAAAGTGGTTATCATTTCACGATACCGAACACTATTGAAACCATTGCGTTCTAGTTGGGACACTCTTTACATACATAGCCAAAACTCATGTTAGTTTGGCGTTACTATAAATGATTTTTGTTTAAAATTCTCACCTTCAGAATAATGTTTTAAAACCAGTTCTTTAATCACTTCGAATTAGTTCTACAGAAGCGTTAAGTAATAAACACCCACTAGAACTCTTCTGGAACTAGTCTTTTATTCGAGTTCGGGTATTGCAAGACTATAAAGGATAATAATTGGAAAGTTTTGTATACTCGTATGTGAAATACGGTCTATACGGTCTCTATTTGCCATATAAAAAATAATTTTATTTTTTTGCTACTCGTGAAGTCTTTGACAAATTTTGTATGTTTTTATTATTGTGCTGTCTCTATGTATCCAAAAAAACCATGCTTGACTGTGTTTATCAAAAATGCTACTTTATGGATTTTGAGCATAACCTCCAATAATAAATGTTTTCTCAAAAACATCGATTTACGATTATTTTATATGAGAACACAAGTATATTTTGCCTTAGTTTCATGCATTAAATTTATACCAAAATTGTTTTTTGAAAAATGTTTTTCTTAAAATAGTAAATCATAGATATTATAATAAAAATCTAGCCAGTGTACCTCCTCAAATAATGTGCCACAAATTCAGCAATTTACAATTGATTTAAGTGAATGATAAACGATTATATTTTGAATTTGAAAATAAAACAAACATTTTCATAATTTCAAAAACGTATCTGATACATTTCGAGTACGTTTATAAATTTCTATACAATTTATGCATTTTTTTCTTGCATGTATTTATAAAATTTTTAAATCGAAAAAGGAATGACGATGTTAGTATGCCATTATATGCACTAGGTTTTGACTATAACTAAAAATTTTGGAAATATATAAATAATTTAATTTTTTCATTGTAGCGCAGCGTTTTGTTTTTCTAAAAGAAAGTTACTTCTTTAATTTCTAAAATGTGTACCTAGTGCTTACAAATTTATAATAAATGCTATCATTATCATGCTAATATTGTTTGATTTCAATTAAATGCATAGATACTTGAACTATTGAAAATGCACTTGACAATTCTAATTGGAAATAATTTTTCTCCCTACCAAATATTCTATTGTACGAGTACATATGTATTTACAATCTCAAACACTGATATAGAATCGATATAAATACTTATTTGATGCGTTTAGTATTTTTGTTTGTAAAGGGTGTTTTTTTTTGATGTATGTATATAACTTTAAGTTGGCAACACCTTTTTTAACTGGTGGCCATTTTATTAGGTGTAAAATGATTTATGTTTAGTTTAGTTTGGCATTTCAACATGAATAGACTGACGCCTGAACAACGCTTCCAAATTGTGCAAATTCATTTTGAAAATCATGGTTCTGTTTGAAATACGCACTTCGCAAAGTTTGTTTAGCTCACTTTTGTTTGAATGGATACGTCAATAAACAGAACTGCCGTATTTGGAGTGATGATAATTCTAAAGTAGGCCGGTGGTTTCAACAAGACGGCGCAACATTTCACAAAGCTCCTGCCACAATTGATTTATTGAAGGAAACGTTTGGTAACCGCATAGTTTCACGTTTGCACCTCTAAATTGGCCTCCAAGATCGTGCGATTTAACGCCGCTTGACTATTTGCTGTGAGGATATGGGAAGTCACTAGTCTACGCCGATAAGCCACTTGACGATTGACCACTTGACCAATGTTGGAAAAAGTTATCGAAAATTGGACCTCCAGATTAGACTTCGTCCGAGCCAGTCGTGCAGTCATATGCCAAAATTCATATTTAAATTATAGTGCCAGAAGACTATCTTTCGAATAAAGTAAATTTCATATCAAATAAAAAAGGCATCTTTGTTTTATTCCATTTCAAAGTTCTATACATCTAAAGAAAACACCCTTTATAACAATTGACTTAGTAATATTATATATGAAACATTTTTTTTTAACAAAGTGTCAAATTTTATTTGAAGATAAGGACTGTTTTTTTACAAAGATAATGTCCCATAATCATAGTCATAGAAAAAGCATACTTTAAGCAAAAGCATGCTTTTGTTTTAAATTCAGAACAAAATTTATATGTTTTTGTTGTTTAAAAGTCTACTTTTACTTAAAGTATGCTTTTTCTATGACTATGATTATGGGCCAATCTTTTTAATAGTCAATATATGTACTTATATTTATGACTTCGATTTTACAGACTTTTATTTAGAATGAATTACGAACCTAACTCGACATTCGATTTTCAAATACTCATAATATTTAATTCAAATACACAACAAACAACCACTTGATAATTATCAGTGAAGCATGTTAAAATCTTAAACACACTTACAAAAGATTCAAAAACTCACTCACCACTTACACATGTACGTGGAACGGACTAGAATATGACACTTGCAATCATAACGCTTAGAAGAACAATTTACATAACAGTGATGGAAAATTCAATACTATTGTACTATTTTCAGTACTTTTTCAGAACAAAAATACCACAGTACCCCATTATCATATTTAGTACTCTTTGTTTGTTTTGCTTTGTTCCCTGTTTAGAAATCCAGCGTTACTATTTTTTATAATCATTGACAACATTGGCTTCAGAACAAGAACATAAAGAATGCAGAAATTCGTTATTCTCTTATTTATTTGATCTGGAATAAGCTAATCTACAAAAGTAAACAGATGCATAAAGAATTAAAGTTGTTTGTGGTAATATTTTGATAAATTTTTTAAATTTCTTATGTTTCGTAAACGATCTATTAATGATATGGCTTTAAAACTAACAAAATGCAGGCATGCTCATATGTTTATTATCTTAACCCACAACAAATAAAAATTTTTGAAACATATATTTTTACATAAAAATTAATTAATTTTTAGTTTGTTGTTATAATACAGGGTGGGCCAAAAGAAACCAAGGGGTGTAAAAGTTTAATAACTTTTTCGTTTATTATTATTTTTTTATTTTTTCCTTCAGATTATATAATATACAAAAGGGAAATTTTTTTACACTAAGTATGAAAAATGATGTCTCTTAAATGACCACCGTTTTCAGCTTTGCACTGATGGGCTCTTGTTAGAGCATTTTCCATAACATCTTTCAAAACTTGTGGCTGTAGCGTTCGAATTTCTGCAACAGTGTTTACCTTGAGTTCAAGGATTGTCTCTTGCTTGTTCACATACACTCGCTCTTTCAAATAACCCCAAAGAAAATAGTCGGGTACTGTCAAATCTGGCGATCGCGCTGGCTAAATAATTTCCGAATTTCTGGAAATTATTCGCCCTTCAAAAATTTCACTTAAAAGTGCCATTGTGTCTCGGGCAGTATGGGCAGAGGCTCCATCCTGCTGAAACCACATACCAGGTCTGTTTTCAAGAGCAGTGCGTAAAACTTTTCTCCAAGTGTTGTCTATATAATCTGAAGGAAAAAATAAAAAAAAAAAATTAATAAACGAAAAAGTTATTAAACTTTTACACCCCTTGGTTTCCTTTGGCCCACCCTGTAATTTTTTCATTAAACTGAATTAAATTTATTTTTGAATTATTTTTAAATGGATTTTTTATTTTATTTTTGAATAAAAATAGTAAAAAAGTACCAAAATGTTGAAAAAGTACTCTTTTTGTTGACGGTCAGTACCATTTCAAATTTTAATTTTTCCATCATTGTTACATAAACAATTGTTGAGTGATATTCTCTTTAATGAGACATATGTCTACATATAGACATCCAAAGAGAGTAAAGTGTTGGTGTTTTAAAATGTATTATCAGTGAAGATGTCAGTGATGGGATTTAATAACTTTTGTCAGAAAAGGTACCAACTGTTATTAACAAATTAAAAATAGCAAATGTTTTAGATGCCTTATGGGGTTTGATGAAAAGATTATTAAAATAAACGACTATCAGAGGAACCGCACTAATCGTGCATGTCGGGGTCAAGTTGGCAACGAAGAATTGACAACGATGCATCGATGTTGACTTAGCATGCGTAAAGAGCTCCAACCGTCATTGATTTTCATCGTCATTGTTTTTTTTTTTTACTTAGTAGAAATGTAATACAAACACATCATTATTATAATCTTTTATAGTTGGACCAAACCATTAAAGTTTATAAAGTGCTACTTTTTTTAGCATTTTTATATTCAAAAAGTACAAAAAAATATAGTACATCCATATTCTCATAGAATAAAAATGATTTCTTGTAAGTTGTCCAATAATGGGGGCTAAATGTTGAAATAAAAGTCTGCGAAAGTCCGTGTTCTAATGCTCATAGACAGCGGTGATGTTTTTGGACGATGTGTTGTTATTGGCTAATTGTATATCTAGCGATCGTGTTGAATTTGCTCTCCTACGTATCTACTTTGAAGAGCCACCAAACTAGCAAACACTAATTTTAATAAAATAATTTTATCATTTGACGAGTAACTCGTCTAACTTGCCAATCTGATTTAGCATTTATAACTAACAGACATCTAATTTTCTAAGACTCGCTCCTAAGTCGTGTAAGTCATTTTATTAATATTTAAAACTTTAATTACGTTAAAGGGTTCTTACGATTTAAAAAACTTTACAATAATGCTACTATCAAATATATTTATATATACATAAATACATATGTATATAGGTTTTAATAAAAAACAAAATAATACCAAATACCGAAATATGTACATTTGTAGCCCTATTTCCATCACTATCATAATGTATGAGACTCGTATGTGTGAGCAAATGTTATGATACCTTGTTTACTCTATTCTTTTGTTTCTGGTTTTAGTTTAAAATACTCTTGCATACTTATTGGAATTAATTTCGAAAATCGAACTTGTGCTTTTTGTTTGTTCATTTTAAAGAATGACATTTTTCCTCTTTGCGTCGAATCTATTTGAAACGTGCTCTACGGCTTAAAAGTGTAAAAAGATCATGAAATCAGCAGTAGCTGTTTACACTCTAAATACGACTGACTGAAGAAGATTCCTTGAAATCTTACGGATAGAATCGAGTAGATTTTTTTTTAACAAAAGAAAATAATCAGCCAACGATTGTTATCGTATACAGAAAATAAACAAAAATCATTCAAAATATTGTATATTTTAAGAAATTGCAAACTGATAGACAATTTTTAAATTTTAAATTTTAAGTTCAAAGAGAAACAAAAAAAAAAAAACAGAAACATAAATCCCGGTTTTTATCACAACAATTTCAAAAAAGAAAAACTAAAACCAAATGAAAAGGTGTTGAAGTTAGTGCGTGCGTGATAAAGTGAGTGATTGATTTCTTATATATTTATGGAATATCTATTATACAACCAGAAATTGTAGCAAAATATTGTAAATTTACATACAATTACACACACACAGACAGGGGTAAATTATTTAAATTTAAATAAAAAATGAATACTAAAACCAAAACTTTATTAAAGTTCTTTATGTAGAGTTAGAGTGAGTTAGCGAACCTAGTGTTTGTTGCATTTTTCAGCTTAAGTCAGCAGTTTTTTTTTTGCTTTTGATTTTAAAGTTATTTGGCTGACTAACTGCAATTGATTTTACAGAAAACGTGATTTTTAAGCAAAAAATGCTGGCAAATACTGTAAAATTTGTAATAATAAAATAATACTTATTTACAACAAAGTAATCATTATTCTTATTAATGTGAACGTACATATGTACATATGGAAATGTAATTTAAATTTTAATGAAAATTCATACAATAGGTGAATGTATGTATGAATTTTGCATACAATGAATAATCATTATAATATTAATAACATGTAAACTATCGACACTAAAATCTATTTCTTTTTGCAAAATAAATATTGTACATTATCATATTTTCTATAATATTCAATAAATTTTGTTTGATTTTTGCATGTTTTCAGTTCAATTGATGATGAAATTGATGGAAATTGTATTGTAAGAGCTCGTGGTCTACCTTGGCAAAGCAGTGATCAGGATATAGCAAAATTCTTTCGTGGTCTGAACGTCGCCAAGTAAGTTAAAATATAATGCTAATGTTTATTTGATTATTTACATATGCACATACAATACAAATTTCAATCTTCTTTGTATGTTTGATGATTTCCTTTCGATTGCTAACTAGTTTGCATTTAAAAGCGGTTTCCTTTCAATTTGACTATTGGCTATTTGAAATACGAGTACATCTATCTATCTACTATGTATCTAGCTATATAAGTGTTAATGTATCTTGATTTTTACAAATAAATTACGTGTTTGACTTTAAGAAAGAAACTGCGAGAATTTATACAAAAGCTTTGAAGTGGTAGAAAATAAAATGTTAGAAATTCACTACAGAAAGTTTTTAAATTGAATAAATTTAAATAGAATAGATTAGATTAAGGATCACACAGTTAGGAGTTTGTACAAGTTAGTGTTTGTTAATGCAAAGTGATTCAAAAGCTAAAATTACAACTTAAATGTTTAAATGAACATTTTAAATAACTTAAAAAAAAAAAAATTAAAAATCATTCGCCAAAAAATTAGGCAATGCCTTGGAATTACTAAATAACATACTTTTCAATGTTTACTATAGACTGTCTGCATTAGTTAATATATATTTGAACTCGTTTAGGATAGGACACAGCAAACATTTAGTTTTATTTTATTTGATGCTGTTTGATTTTGCAAAACTCTTGTAAGAGTAAACAACGTCAAAAAAATTTGTGCTAAAACAAGTGGTTATGCTTTTTTTTAGTAAATATTTCCCATATGTGACCATATCTTTAGAAATAAAATTAATAACATCTGGATTATAATCTCAAATAAAAGATCTTAGGTATTACCTACAGACATCTCGACAATTGCAATCGCCCATACAAAGAGTTAATATAATTTTAATTTTTATACCCTTCACCTTCATGGAGGGTATATATAAGTTTGTCAAGCCGTTTGTAATTTCCACAATATAATTTTCCGACCCTATAAAGTATATATATTCTGGATCCTTATACATAGCGGAGTCTTTTAAGCCATGCCCGTCTGTCTGTCTGTTGAAATCAATTGTCTGAAGTCCCCAGATATCTTCGGGATCCAAATCTTCAATAATTCTATCAGACATGCTTTCGAGAAGTTTGCTATTTAAAATCAGCAAAATCCGTCCGTAAATAACGGAGATATGTGCAAAAATCCTAGACAACCTCTGAAAATTTCATCAAAAAAAAAACTATAAAAAAAAGTGTATTAATATAATATATATATATGTATGTATATAATATAATTATGCATCCACAACAGAGACCTGCAACGAGTACTAAATTTTCGGGTATACTTAATCATGCACATTGATTTTTATGATTTAATCGTTTTTGTTCAAATGCACAAAACGCTCGTTTACGCAACCGTTCGTTTCAAACACTCAGTTTTATTCACCGGTTGTTTTTTGCGAACATGAATATTCTGACTGTGTCGTTAAATGTATGAAGCTCGTTTTACATCAAAGCCAACGTGTTGTTAGCCGAACATGTGTTTTATTCATTTGTTGTTTTGTGCGAACATGAATGTTCGACTGTGTCGTTAAATGTATGAAGCAGCTCATTTTACATTTTTTCTTTAATTTTTTTTGCTGTGCAAAGATATATTTGACAAACTGTACATATTACAAATTTTATCATTGCTTTGTTAAATAAGTTTTCTTTTCGACGAAATAATGTTAAATAGGTAGTAAATGCACATTTTTTATGTTTTCATATTTTTCTGCCAGCCGCTTTTTACTTATAAGTGGCTCGTGTGTTTTTAGTTCAATTCCAATCAGATCATGCACAACAAAGGCGACATGCAAAAAACAAACTGTGTATAAACAAGAATTTTTGTTTTCAAACATTGCAGTTCGAACCAAGTGTTGGAAATGATTTATACTCGTTGCTGAATTTTCTGTGTGTGCATAAAAAGTGAATAAGCATAAAATTGAATCATACTTTTTTGTATTGTTCTTAAAATTCAACGTTAGTGAATAAGTCGGCTCGTTCATACTTGTTGCAGGTCTCTGATCCACAACAAAGGTGAAGGGTATATAAGATTCGGCATAGCCGAATATAACACTCTATTGTTTTAAATTACAGTGGGTGGTCAAATTAATAGTTACACTTATTAATTAAAATTCAACCGCTTTTAATACGTATATAAATTTATTTCTTGTACCAGATGTTTTTGTATTTTAATTCTGGTAATACTGTTAAATATCTTGTGCAGTGTCAACAATGATTGGTGACATTAGAGTGCAGTTGTAGATCATTATCTGTCATTCTGCTCTGAAGTGTGAAATATGCAATTTTGATTAAATTGATTAAAGTCTAGCATCACGATGAAGAACTAAAAGAAAATGTGCAAAAATGCATTCAGAGCATGCCAAAAAGGGTGCAAGCTGTAATTGATGCCAAAGAAGGTTCTACGAAATATTAAGATTTTTTTTGAAAAAATTTTGTAATATTTCTTTTCCTCAAATACATATTTTTAAAACACAAGAATTTATTTTGAATTGAATTAGAAACACTTAATTTACCTAAAAGAACAAATAAAAAGATAAATTTCCACTATTTTAAAATGTTATACGGCTTCAAACTAAACAATTTTGCATGTGTAACTAATAATTTGGCCACCCACTGTATGTTAAACTTTTAGAATATTTGAACCGATATCGTATCGTACCGTATTAATTAATCTAATATTACTTTTATACTGACACCGGGTTCTGTAAGTCTTTAAAAGCGATTATGTTATGCCTAATTATTTAACCCTGCATTTGTAAACGTTTGTGTAAATATTAACCGCTGGTCAACTCCATTATAAAAAACTCCTCCTTTCATACAAAACAGTGATCAGCATTCAGACAATATGGAATATGTGATTTTTGTTACAAGTCCGCCTCGGCAGACCGTTTCTTTTACACTGCATTTGTCGAAGTGCTACAGTTATATTAGGAAATATTTAAAATTAAAATTCATCGTTAACGAATATAGCGTTTAATGCTTGAAATTTCACATATTTGTATTAAATAGTTGGCAAAAGATGACAGCTGAGTTCTTGACATTTTATAATTTGACAGAAAATCAGCTTCATAACCTCAAATTTGCAAAACCTGTATTAATTCTTCAATAAACTTGTATTTCTTTAACCTTCAAGCCAAGTAGCTGCTTGAGTCAGATAATAATTGAAATCAGTTGCTACATTCTGAATACGACTAAAGGAAATTAGCAATCGAATTGGATTAATTCGTATTAATCTTAATTTAAAAACATACGAAATTAATCAACAATTGATTGTTATCGTCAAAATTACACGACCAGGAAATCAGGAAATCAGCTTCCAAAGATGTATGCTTGGTGAAATTGAATTGTTAATACCAACCAACGGCTACACCCCTGATCTTACAATTTATACAGATCAAACTGGATTACCAAATCACAAATTACGGTTATTGGCTGAATGGAGCTCTAAAAATTTTACATCAAAAATCAGCATTAATTCCAGTTGTGTTATTCTCAAAACATGGTCAGTTTAGTTTACACATGAATTGAACTTTAAGGACATTTTCTTTTAAAATAGCAAATTGTTGACTACAATTCCGAATTGTATTCGAAAAAAATGGTTTGTTTTCTGGCGGTTGCATCAAAGTCTCTGTAATGAATCTGTTGACATTAATGTCGCATAATTAAAAAAATAATGCAAGATTGCTTTATATCACCAGCACAAGTCCTTGACATTCTCCAACTAGAAAATAGAGAATAAATATTCAATGAATTTGCTTTATGCTCTTTTTTATTTTTAATTTGCATTGCACAACATTTATTTATTTATTTGTAATTCTTTAAGAACTAATTGTTGTTACGTTTATATGTACATACCAGTAATCAGCTGATAAACACTTAAGTATTTTTCTGTTTTGATAATGTTTGAATGCTGAATCACTTCATATTTCATTCTCTTGTCAGTGATCTCTATTACGATTTGAGCTGAGTTGCACACTGTAGGTCAAACACGCACTGATAACAAATCACTAAAGTTTTACAACATTCATTTCATTTTAATTAAAGACGATTTTTAATCTACCAGCAAATAGTTTGTGTAATTATTATTGCGTTATTATATACACACATATATTTTAAACAAATTCATTTGTTTTTAATTTGTCAATAATTTAATAAAATATTTGTTGTCCTAAGACAGATCATTGATATAAAAAACGTCTCATTCGGAAGGGACAATTTTAAATTTGTTTTCATCATCCCCTTAATCCGAGGCTGTTATTGACGTTTCTTGTTACGACTATTACTTACATAATTATATCTCCAAATAAGGCAATTCTGCTGAAGTCTGTTTATTATGAAAATATATTTCTTGTTAAATATTTACTAAACAAATTCCAATCATTTAAATTCATATACTTAGTTATTAAAAGTGTTTAATCTCTTCTAATCTTTTCTCTGATTATTAATTAATTTTTACAATTAAAATTTTTCCACATTCAAAACGTAATATGTACTACGTTTTCTTGGAAAAAGAAATTATTATATTGTAAATTATTACTTAGTAGTTTTGAATTTATTTATAAACAATTGCATTTATGTTTTCATAACAATGTAAATATTTTAAAATACTTATGTAGCTTAAGTTGTTTCATATCTGAGAGATTCATATCTGAGAGACTATAATTCCAGTCTTCTAATCGGCTAATCAGAGAGAAATTATAAAATAAAATAAAATAAAATGATAAAAGCATTTTAAAAGTTTTTGAAGATATGGAATCCAATTTTGGGGAATATCTGAATACTGAGGCTTCAATCGATAATTCTTTGGACCATGACAAGTTCACCATTGTAAACATTAATCAAGGAAGAGTTCAAACTCGTTCGGAAGATTTCTAGCACAGAACCAAAAGCGATAAAGGCTTCGTAGAGATAAACTAACATCTTGCTAAGATGATGAAGATTTCGTTATAGATTTTTATTTCTTAGTTTATTCTTGAGAATTCAAAGAGGAACCCATCCTAGCGCTCTTCTTTACGATAATGATCCATACATATGTATATGTAGGTCTTTGTACGTAATTATTTCCTTCTTATACTCCAGAAAATACTGAGAATACTTTTCACAGTGTACCTGTAGGTGAACATGTGCGCTACAAAACATTTGAGAATATTATTTTGAAAATAGATGCATTGAAAATAAAAGTAACCCCCTATTTCACGATGTCGAAAGATAACGTTCGCTTAGATAAGACTTAAGACACAAACTTGATTGTGGAATAAACAAACTTGATTGAGTAAAAAATAGATACGATAAAAAGTTTGTGTCTTAAGTCTTATCTAAGCGAACGTTATCTTTCGACATCGTGAAATAGGCCATAAATAATTAATTTCTTTCTTTATACTTAAAAATTTGTTATTGTTTTTACAGAGGCGGCGTAGCACTGTGCCTTTCACCTTTGGGTCGTCGTAACGGCGAAGCTTTAATACGCTTCATTTCCCAAGAACATCGTGACATGGCATTGAAACGACACAAACACCACATCGGCAATCGTTATATTGAAGTTTATCGAGCCACCGGTGATGATTTCCTATCCGTAGCTGGTGGTGCTTCCAACGAAGCCCAGGCATTCCTCTCAAAAGGTGCCCAAGTTATAATACGTATGCGTGGCTTGCCCTACGACTGCACAGCTAAACAAGTGGTCAGTAAATAACCAGACTCTAACCAATCTGAAACTTTATTTTCTTAACAAGTAAATTGTATTAATTTGTTCGACTCTTCCAGTTGGACTTTTTCACAAATGGCGAAAATCCCTGCAATGTGCTGGATAACACTGAGGGTGTTTTATTTGTTAAAAAACCCGATGGTCGGGCTACCGGCGATGCCTTTGTTTTATTTGCCAACGAGGGCGATGCTCCCAAGGCCCTGGCCCGTCATCGAGAATCGATAGGTCAACGTTATATAGAGTTGTTTCGATCAACCACAGCGGAAGTTCAACAGGTTTTGAATCGTTCATTGGATCCCAAGACTTATGAACCAAATCATCAGCCACCTTTAATTGCTCAATTACCAACCATGCAGTTGTCACTGTTGCCACAAGTAAAATTTTATTATTTTTATGTTAAAATTCAAATCTAATTCTTAAATATTCCGTTATTTTTAGCACCTTATAACTTCGGGGACTACTAAAAACTGTATACGCTTAAGAGGTTTGCCTTATGAAGCTCTTGTCGAACACATTTTACATTTCCTAGATGATTTTGCCAAACATATTATATTCCAAGGTGTTCACATGGTCATCAATGCACAGGTAAGCTGGAATAGATCAGTATTTGGAATCTCAATAAGATCTTGACGAATCAGTTTATATTAGTTCTGAATAAACAATATATAGTTAATAGAGATAGAGCTCTTCCAGTACTTGTCAAATTTACATATACAATATATTTTATATATAGCGTTGTAACGAGCATAATAGTAGTTCAGCACTTATCCAAAGTATACCTTGTGATTCAGAATCACCTTATAAATCAGTTTGACGTTGTCCGTACGTACCTTTCTCTGTATCAACCCTCATCATATATACTATATTTGTTGTTAATTGTTATCTTCTCTTTAATTGTACTGGATCCTGGCTAATAAATAAATTAATTAATTTGTGTGTGTAACTATTAAATTTCAGGGTCAACCCAGTGGTGAGGCATTTATACAGATGGATTCAGAAGAGTCAGCCCGTTTGTGTGCCCAACGAAAACATCACCAATTCATGGTGTTTGGCAAGAAATATCGTTATATTGAAGTTTTCCAATGTTCCGGAGACGATATGAATATGGTTCTGAACGGAGGCCTGCAATCACCAGTACCAGCAGCCCATGCACACCCCCATTTGGGGGCTGGCAAACAACCATCACTTTTATCACCGGGTATGTTAGCACAACAACCGCCGGCCAACGCACAAACTATTAGTCCTCATACGCATGCTCACACTCATGCCCATGCTCATGCTTTGCAATCGCCGCCCTCTGTTGCTGCGGCAGTAGCAGCCCTATCACAGCCACCCCAATTAGCTGTGCCGGCTCAATCTGCTCAATCGGTTGCTGTTGCCGCCGGTGGCATGTCACCATATATGGCAGCAACAGCACCGCCGACAGCGGTGCCACATCCGTCCATGGCTCAAACCGCGGCAGTGGCTGCTCAAAATGCAGCTGCAGCTGCGGCTGTGGGATCTTTAACCAATCACTCCAATCAGTTGCCTGTTCACACAGCCTCAGCATCAGCTGTGAGTCCCCAAGCCGCCATGACATTTCCCTTTAATCTCTCTTTGCCACCGCCCTCATCAGCGGCAACAGCTGCCGCTAACTCGGCTTTGATCGCCCAACAACAAGCTCAATTTATTGCTCAGCACAATTTGTTGGCACGCCAACAGGCAGCTGCCGCCGCCTCAGCATCAAATGTATACGCGGAGCAGCACCAAATGTATACAAATGTTAATCACTTGTTTATGCAACAGCAGAATGCTGCTGCTGCTGCAGCTGCAGCTATGGGTCAGGCCAGTGCCACAAATGCTGGCCAGCCTCAATTTGTCTTTATGCCACGCCCCTACTTCCAACCCTTTCCCTTAGGCTATATGCCAGCCCAACAGAGCTATCAATTTGCAGGCGTTATGCCTCAACAAGCTGCCTCCACTACAACGAGTAGCATGCATGCTGCTGCAGCAGCAGCTGCTGTTAACGCAGCCAATGTGGCAGCAGTTGCAGCTTTGCCACATTCCATGAAACGTTCCTACGAGAACGCCTTTCAACAGGAAGCCAATGCTGCTGCTAGTGCAGCCAAGCGTGTTTTAACCCGTCCTCCGGGAAATTTTTATCAATTTTATAACCCCGGCATCTAAATGTGCAGCTGTGAACTTTGTTTCAATCTGAATTTAAATCGAATATACATTCAAATGACTGCATAGCAGTAGTTGCATACAATTTATTACAAATACAATTACAATTTATACAAATATTTATTAAATTTAAACATTTTTGAGTGAACAAATCAAAAGGAAATAAGCTCCATTACTTTGCTCAAGACATTCCAATTTATAATAATAAAATTAAAGTGCTTCCAAAACGGCCTTCTTCCCCTATACAACCACCCTTTGCCCAACAGCACAAGGGCGGTACGATTGCAATATTTAAAGAAAACCTTTATAAACATAATAATAATTTAATTTAATTTAATTATCATTTAAAAGAATCTACTTTCTAAACAACATCATTTTACATTCATACAATAATTGATTAAATTCTTTTATGACATGAAATTTAAATTTTTTAAACTATTTATCATGGGTTTAACAATTTATTTTTTAATTTTTATTTGTTTATTATTTTTACATTTTACTTAAAATTAAGTTTAATTTCGGAATATAAACATTTTCTCTTTCAATTAGTTTAATAGTTTGAAGAAAACAGAAATAGTTTTAAGTGAAAACCTTTTTTGTTTTGAAAAAAAAAAACAAAAAAACTAAAGCATTTGCACAAATTTATAAATTATACATAAAAACATTAATTTTACTTAAATTAAACAAAAAAGGAATCAAAACTAAACAAAATTATTTCCTTAAACAACAAATCAAGTAATATTTGGCAGCTTTAAACAAAAGATTATCTCTGAAATATTCAATTGGGTTTTGAGATTTGGTTAAACAAATTTGAATTTCTATTTTGCAAAAATAAGAAATATAAAAACGAATTAAGAGGCTAACATTAATCAAACACTGTTCAAAGAATTATGTAAACCTAAAAAACTCTTTAGTTCTCTTATACAAGAGAATTCTTAAAACTCTTCTACTAAGTGCAATTTATTAAAAAAAAAAAAACAAACCTAAACTTTATTTCATATTCAGTTTTTAATTTTAATTTAATTTAATCTAATTATTATTGGTATAATTTGTTTAATGTTAAACCGTGTCTGATTAATGTCTGGTGTTGGCTTTTGCATAAAATTTTTTGATTTATAGAAAAAGACTTTGTAAAAACAAAAAAGTCTAATTTTTATTTAAAATGGTCTGTCTGACACATACATACATATTTATTACATATTTGGGCATTTGCAGTGTGTTTTTAATTACATACATATTATAAATTTTCAATTTCGCAAATATTATTACAAAAAATAAACTGTGTTTTTCAGTCTTTAAGATTATTGTATAAACAACACACTTAATTTAAAACAAAACAAAATCAAATCGAAATTATTCACTCTATTTCGTTAATTATTGGCTCATTTTTTATTTAAATGTCGAAAGAACATTTTTTTCTTTGTCATTTTCAATTAACTTAACAAATTCTCAATACTACCTAGCTTTTGGAATAATTGCTCCTAATTGAAAACTTTTCCTAAGACTTTTCCTTCTGCATAAATGACAATTTTAGTAAAAAAAAATTATAAATTTCAAACGGTTATTGTTTAATTTCACACATACATACTTATGTATGTTAACATTTTAAATCTTTATGATCGTCTATGATCCATATTGAGATTTATTCTTTAATTATCTTACCAAAACCAAAATGCATGAAATTTATTTTTTTATCAATAATCTCCTTCCTCACAAAGCTTCCAATTTGAAATTGTCTATTTTAGCCGTTTAATTTTTTAATTCTTTTGTTTTTCTAATTTCTTCTTAATTTGTACTTAAATTGTTTACTTACATTTTATACTTTTTACACAAAAGAAAAATATAAACTTAATATTAAATATTAATTTAATTTAATAACTTTTTGACATTAAATCATTATTTATATAGAAACATACTTACTTACATATACATACATACATATTTAAAATAATATCAAATATTTATAATTGTGCGTGAGAATAAATGGAAAATGAAAAAATTGTTGGTGTTAGTTACAAAATCATTATGTTGTATAGATTTAAATTTAATTACTCGTACTCGTATTTATTTATTTTTGTATTTTTTATATATATAAATGTATGTTTGTTTTGTTTTTGTCATCACTAATCCATGTACAATAGAAAACAATTTCAATATTATTGTTTGTTTTTTCTCTTCTAATTTTGTTTTTGCTTTTATGTCAAACTTTGCGCTCTATCTACATATAATGCTGCTGGGTTATCTTCTCATACTAGTGCTCGTATTCTAATTGAATTCATATATTTTTAAAAAGGTTTCATAAAATCATGTTTTGTTTTTTTTTTAGCAAATTAAAAGAGTCTTTATTTGTAATTAATAAAACTATGCTAAGCGTAGATTAATGTTATATTATTTTTGAAATTATTTATATATGAACCTGTAAAAACTGAAGTTAATGCACAAAAAATTAGTTTTTGTTAGTTTCACGCACTTGAATAATTCTTAATTGGCGTACAATCTATAAAAATAAAGTGTATTTAGTTCCAACTAATAACAAAAAGAACATAACAAAGTAGCTATAAGCAAAAAACTAAGATTTTGGCTCAAAGGTTGACTTATGTCAATAATAAGAAAAACTTAAAACTCCTCCTATTGAGAAAAGTATCACAACTTTGTTATGTTTAATATTATTTATAACTAAGTGAACGTAAGGTATTTTCATTCATTTTAAATATGAAAATTATTTGGTGCAATTTCAACTTTTTCAAATGCATAAATTATATAAAAGCCCTGCAGTTTTCGGTTTCATGTTCTTTTACGACTATTAAAACGATTCAAAAATTATTGCTTTAGAATTTGTTAAGTGCGCAAAGTTTTTATTTATCCATAACTCCAAATGTAGGGGTTATTGTAGAAATTTCAAAAATATGTTTCATTTTCAACCAGTCCAACAACTACTCTTATTCACTTAGCGTACAATTACTCATAATTTAGCACAGTGTAATTAAAACATTTTGTTAATATTTGTAAAGGTACGGTTTGGCAAATATTTGCCGAAAAACACGTAACCACTCAATAACATATATTTGAACTCGTTTATTTATTAAAAAAAAAAAGACTTTTTAGGCCAAAACACAACAAATATTTAATTTTAATTTATTTAATGTTGTTTGATCTTGCAAAACTCTTGTAGCAGTAAACAACGTCAAACAAATTTGAGCTTTTGAGTAAATATTTGCCAAATGTGACTGTACCTTAAATATTGATTTAATTACCAAAATATATATCGAAATTATTTACATGTACTGTGAAACGAACACATTTATGATTGCTTCTCTTCAGTTAGAATACTGAGTTGTGACATTCTTGCATTAAACGAGCTTGTTTTGCCAAAACAGTGCGAAATTTCATTTTTGGCATAGCTGACTTTTTTTTCTCAATGAACTATTTGAGTTGTGGCACCATCAGGAAATACCTTTACAGTGCCTTATTTTTGGTCACCAGAAAATGGCTACAATTCATTGCCCTTTAATGCATTTGGCATGGAAAATCTAAGTAATATTTGACCTGGAGTTATTATATAAATTTAATCATGTGCTCGCCTTTAAAAAATTCTTTAGAGCCCTAATCTAACCACAAGACGCACAGATTTAGTTGTTTGAATAGTGGGCCCAAAGAAATAATACATACATTCTGTCTCAGATTTTATTAGGGTTTTTTCTTTAATAAAAGTAAATCAAAATCGGTCCTTTTAACATTAAATCAACAATATAATTGTCCTATTCGTATTTTCCATTAAACATGCAATTGGACATCATCTAGCCGTTATGCATACATATGCCTATCTGTAAAAGCTCTTAAACGCTTAATCGTTTTACAATGTTTTATAAACCCCAATTATACTTTCGCAAATATGAATACAATTTTGTGTAATACTCTATAAATTAGCCTAATTCCGTAATTAAATCTTCTTAAAGCCTGTAACCCCAAGTGGTTTCAAGATAAATTTAAACGTTTATCTCTTAACGAAACTCTGTTTGTATTTATCCAATAAATGGACTTCGGCGTAATTTTAAATCAGTTAGAATAAAAATAATATAATCGAGATAATAAATTATTAGCGCAATTCACAATCTTGTGCAAATGGTATTACATCATTGCAAAGATTAAAATTGTTTTAAGAAATAACTTTCATATAAAGGCAATTAAAACGCTCATAAAGCCAAAAGCCTTTTAAAATTAATTCTTAACAGGTCATTTATTTATAATTTCTTCTTAGGGAAATATTTAAAAATTAGACATATTCAGCTGTTTGATTCGAAATACCATTTTCTCTCAAGTATTTGAATTATTCGTAAAACAAACATACATACATACATTTACATATAGATAATGATTTTGTAACCTACTGCACTATTTATAAAGTTTCTTTTGATATACGAAAACGTTAGTTTAAATTTACAATTTTATTCTTTTAGACTGTACTTAAAGTACTACAAAAGAATTGAAAAACAAATGAAGAAAACATTTGCTCAAAAATGGAATTGCTTTCAATAGAGTAAATTATTAAAAAAAGTAACTTTAAGTTAGATAAATAACGCATGAATAATTTTAGCATAAAAGAGTTTTGGTTTTGTTTGAGAAAAGTGTGTGTTTGAATTAACCTGGGGTTGAGAAAACAGACTCTATTCCAAAATTCTAGTTTACAATGAATTGAGAGAAAAATATTGAAATGTTAAAAACAAAATGTTTGGCTTTACATTTTTTTACAATTTAACAAGAGAAAAAAAAAAACATTTATTTTCGTTTTGATATTAAATAATTTTTATTAATTAATTAATTAATAAATTAACTAATTTTTTTACTTACTACATAATACAACATAAATATATTTCCATTTTCTTAATTTTGAATTATTTACTTAAATAAATATTAAATATTACAAAAACAACAATTTTATCTACTTAAATATAGTTTATAGACAACAACAACTACAACTACAACAACAACAAAACAAAAACAAAACATTTCTTTAAAATTTAGTTTGTGTGTGTGTGTGTATAATTAATTTGCTAGTGTTTACTTTACTCATATTTTACTTTATTTCATTTAATAAATTTTTTCCTGTAGGGTGTCATTCATTTATTTAGCATTTTTATGTGTGTGTATTTTTTTCCTATTTTTATTTACATATTTATAATTTTATTTCTCTTACTCTGGATTTATTATTTCATTAATTCAATGGTCGAATTTGTATTCATTTGAGTTAGAGTGTGTACAATTTTTCCATTTGATTGGTTTAGAGAAATTAACAAATTTTGGTGGTTTCCAGCAACAAAAAAACAAAAGCAAATGAATCAATAAATGAATCAAACAAAAAAACGGTTTCAAAGGTGGCTTAAATATATTTTATTCATATATATATTTAGTACAAATACTACTACTACTTATTATATTTTCTTTGATTTAGTTTATAGTTTAGTTTTTAATTGTATTTAAACATCTCTACTACCTGCATATGTAACTACGTGTGTGTCTGTGTAACGTCCGCCCACATTTCTGCAATTAAAATCAAATTAAAAACAATTCTTTGGATTTTTAATCTTGGGTTCAAGGTGCTGATGCAGTGAAAACTACGCATATTTTTTTATATTTTATACATTTTATTTATTAATTATATTTATCTATAACTATTTGTATGTGTTTTGTGGATGGTATTAATAAATAGAGCATTACTCCGACTATTTGAAGCTGTAAGTAATTTCCTTCTGCTCCTTGTAATATCAACTAGAATATAGTAAAACATCTTAACATTAAACGTTACATAGTGGTGCATCTTTCAGTTCATTTATAAGTTCTACAGATCTCTAAAATATGCAACTACAGAATTTTTGGACAGATTTCAATAAGGCTTAGAGTCACTATTTGTAGCAAAGATTTCGTTGAATATCTTTGGAGATACTACAAAGTAGTCGATTGAATATTTCGGAAAGTTAAAAGAATATACTGAAAGTACTGTCACACTTGTCTTTAAATTTCCATTGGCATTAACTCAATATTGTTCAATTGATGGAAGTCTTAGATGCCATTCCATTGCAGCTTTTGACTAGTTACAGAAACTGACGTGTTACAAGATATAGCCAAAATTTCTGCAAGCATTCTTTCAAAGTTGTTCTCTTCCGACTAAACCTGGAAATATATTCCTGATAGGTTTTTAAAAACCTTTAGTCCAATCCAATTAAAGAGAATTTAGTAATTTTTAGCTAGCTTTAATTTTATGAAGTTGGACTGGTTTAGGATTCCATCACCTCAATTTAGAAAATATCACCAAAATCATTAAATTTATTTTTATGATTTCGCGCAATTAAAAAATCATTAAAGCCGAAAGCTTGTGGGCATTTACTTTTGATTTTGAGAGTATTTTCACCATTTTAAAGGGCCGTTGATGAACCAAACAGGCGACGTGTCGAGTATAATAATCGCATTTATTAATATATACAAAATTGTATAAACTTTTCAACAATTCGAATGTTTGTCGAATCGTTCATATAAATTTGCTTAAACACAATATCGAACATTTGTTTAAAAATACAATCGTATAAAGTTGAACATCTAAAAAATACCGGCAATAATCTTATGTGTTGAAACGGGTATCAGCTTAATAGTTACACGTCTTTCAAAGACCCATGTTTAACGTTTAATGTTTCATTTAAGTGCAGTCATTCGTTTTTTTATTTGCAGCATAATTTTATTAAAGGATTAGCATTGTATGTATTTTAATACTCATAATCTAGTTGTATGTAACATTTTTGGTTTCAATTTCAATATACATATTAAATGGATTGATTTTATTTTTAGCACTGGAGCTTCTTTACAAAACAATAATAATTTTAGTTTAATATTATGATTATTTTTTTTTTAATTAAAAGTGATTGTTTATACTACATAGTTAAATTAAAATGTGTGTGTTGTTTAATTTATATACATTTATTATTTTTACACCAAAATAATTTTATATAATCATCATCGTACGTACTTTTTTGGTCCAGAGTGTCAGTTGTATTCTACTCTTATTGGTGGTGCTGGTGGCATAAAAATTAAAAACAAAAAAAAAAAATATACTGAATTGCAAAAAACAGTCTTCTTATTCATGGTGGGTCACTGGTAATTATAAATTTTTTTTTTTAAATAAATGTTTTAATTTAATAAATTTTGCTACGGTGAGTGCTTTTAATTTTAATACAATATATTATTCACACTTTTCCTTCCCTGACTTTCTCCCCCTTTAACACTTTTTAACCGAATAACTTTTTTCAAAATGAAAATTTAAAAACACTGTGTATTTCTTCCACCACTTTAAATATTTCTTAACTGTTTTTAATTTTGTTTTGTTTTTATTTATTATTTCTGAATTAAATAATTAATTTTGAGTTTGTTTTGAATTTGTTCTAAACATTTAAGTTTTAATAATCATGGATTTGTTATGAGTTTTGACTTACACTCGTCTACTCTTTGTTAGGCTTTTAAAATTGCCAACAATATTTACTAAATGAGTAGTAAACGAGTTTGAATATCCCTATTATTGTTTTTTAATTATTAATATTATGGAAATCAAATAAATAATTAGCTTAATTTTCAATTTTATTTTTCCTAATTTTTGTTTAAAGATTTTTGTTAATTTATTTAATATTTATTTATTTAGGTGCCTCTGTGATTGGTCCTCCATTTGGTCATTTTGGTCCGTTTCCTCCACCGGGCCAGATTTTGGCTTCACCACATCGTGTTCCTCATCATTCGCATGGCCCTACACATCCGCCGCCCCATCCAGCGGCCTTTTATCCACACCCTTTAGTTTATTGGCCATATCCAAGTCCTCCTGTTTCGCCAACGACATACTTCAATCAGCCTACACATTCGCCCACTCATGTTCCTGGTAGCCATGGACCACCACCACCTATGGTAGGTAAATATTCCTAATTCCAATTTTTTTCTCTTAAAGTTGGCTCAGGATATATATGTATGTATGTATATGATTAATGGGATTTCTGAAAGTAGGCTTTATATTTATGTGAACTATAGATAATTATGTAATTTATATACCAATAAACATATGAATGTAGTATTTTGTAGTGTATAACTACATAATTGGAATTAACGAACATTTACTCTTTATTTCGAGATGATGATTGTGTGAACCATAAACGCAGGCATCGACCATATACATACAAAAACAATGACATGTGTACAAATTTTATTCAATTACACTGAAAGACCGTTATAACGAATATCACTTTAACGTAAATCCGCTATAACGTACATCAAATCTTTTCTTATAACGGATGTTTAAAACATTTTATGACCGATATAACGACCAAATTTTTAACATTGACAAATATATCAAGCTATCAATAATGTCTCAAAAAATCGTAGATCTCGAAAGAAAGGTATATAACATCTGATATAAAAGGAGCTTTATTATAGGTTTCTCGGCCAGAAAAGAACACAAGTTAATTGAATTCCTTTATAAACCAAAGACATAGAAATGCGAAAATGCTTTATATTGATGGATTTGCTGCAACTATGACGGGCTATCTACTACTTCTTAAAGAATCACCAGAGAAGTTATGATTTATTGGAAACTTAAACAAATAATTGCAATAAAATTAAAAATTATTCCCAAAGTCGACGAAATTTTTTCTATTGAAAAATGCTGCCAGATAAAACATTTGTTCATGCGAGAGTAAATAGTGTTCAGGTAGAAAGTTATCAAAAGGTATACAGTAAAAACCGGATACATGCAACACGCATAAAAGCAAAAAACGCTTAAGTGCAACGTGTTTCGAAGCCATAAGCCTTTTTTTTACTTTATCATGTAAAAATGCACGGATAAATGCAACACGGATTAATGCAAAAAATACATAAGTGCATAATAATTTTAAGCCTCAAGAAACATTTTTAGTACAACTTTGTATGCATAAATGCACAACTAAAATAGAACTGATTTTTTAAGTTTTGTAAAAAAATTCATTTAAGGTGTGTTCACATTGTGTGTATTTGTCATATGGAATGTCACTTTTCTATCCACATGTGTTTTCATGTGTATGTCCAAATTTGAGTTTCACATACGGTTTATAATTTACATGTTCAAATGTTGGTATGTTAAGTACATTTGACATAACCTATAAAAAAAATCTTAAAACAGCTGATTTCTGTATGTGTATAATAAAAAATTAAATTTATAATTAAATAAAACTGTATTTTAAAATGGAATGAGAGATTTTTGTTTTACTATAAATTATATTTATTAAAATTTCAATTAATTTTTGCCGCCACAAAATTTTTGTTATAAAAAACAGCTGATGTCAGATGGTTTGTCACAAGAAAATAGAACTCGTTCTAAATAAAAAATGTCATGTGTATTGCACACATAGAAATAACACATGCTATTGTTTGAAGGTGTTCAGACTATATGTACAAATTTGACATGCGAAAAAGTGACATTCCATATGACAAATACACACAATGTGAACACACCTTTAGTTAATATGTACGATACATGAAAGTTGGTAAACATATGCAGTATGTACGTTAAAACTTTATGATTTAAGTTTTTAAGTTTTTTTTGTTTTAGTCTATAAGACAAACAAAAATTTATCCGAGGTTAGCATAAATGCAAAGAATGGATAAGTGCACAAAAAGTCGGGCGAAAACCGATGTGCATTTATCCGTACTTTACTGTAGTAACAATTTTACTTTACAGTAATGCAAAGTATTGCCTGCCTGTATATATTTTAATGTTAGAACCATTATAGGATTCAAAATGCCTCCCAATGAATATTTTATTAATCCTTGATAACCGGATTCTTAAACCAAATATTTCAATTTACTAAAATTAAATTATGGAAGCTCCCAGATAACTCTAAGAATTAATTAAATAATTAATTTTCATATTATTCTCAAAATATTGCATCGAAAAAATTTTATATTTGAGATCATGTATATCTATGTATGTAACGTATGGACTCCAAAACGGCTGAGCCGATTTTGATGAAATTTTCACCGCATGTTACTGTGACTCTGAGAGGAATAATAGGCTATATGAAGTTTTGATTGTTCAAACGAGGGTAGCACCGCCCATAGAACCCAAAAATTTAAATCGCCATATTTTGGGCATTTTTTTACCTACGTCAATGATATGTGGTACATATAGTGGGTGGGACAACGCCCCTTTTTAGGAAAATTAAAAATCCTAATATAGTCTTAACTACTGGACCGATCGTCATTAAGTTTTCACAATAGGATATTCTTACGAAATAATAAATTCTTGACTATGTAAGTGGACAAAGGGGCATGGCCTCAACCACTGAAATGCATCGCTCATATGAGATCCATATGGAGAAGATAGATATCACTTTGAAATGCGTCAAATCAATCAAGCAATCCGTAAGGTCGTTAATTATCCTGTTGAGTTCTTAAATTCAGTCGATGTGCTAAGCTTTCCACGACATGTGCTACAACTTAAAATTGGAGTGCCAATTATTTTACTGCGTAATATCGATCACCACGGCTTTGCAATGGCACTCGACTTGCAGTAAAAAAAACTGAGAAATAATTTAGTAGAAGCGACCATTATAACAGGAAAATATAAAGGTACAGATGTACTTTTGCTACGTATTCCAATGCTACCAACAGATTTACCATTCAACTTTAGAATCAATATTTGACTCCCAACATTAGAAATTTAATATATATGCACATTTTACTTTGAAGATTTTGTATAATAATTTGTCTTCAATTTTAAGTTAATAATATGCCTCTTTTACATGTTTTCTTCTCTAGTATTCTCTCGATTATATACCCGCTGTACCACCAACAAATTACGCTAATCCAACATCACCACTAAGTCCTCCCACAGTGGGAATTCCTACAAACACAACTAGCTTAATACTCTCAGCAAATAACACACCAACAATGACAATGGTGCCAACTCCCAAGCAATATCAAACAGTAGCGGCTGGTCCTCCAGCGCCAATTACGCCCATCACATCCACCTATCACAATAAAATGGCTTTGCCTTCACCACAGCCACCACCAACCAGACATACTCTCACAAATCTGTATCACCACTATAGTTCGCCAGTGCCTTTGCAAGGTGCTGTAGTTTTGGCCGCGCCTCCACCACCTGCAACAGCAATTGTAAATATACCACCAAGTCGCATAGTGAAAACGCCTCCAACAGAACAGCCATTGCTTGCCATCGATACCAGTCATAACGTAGAACGTAGTGCATTGAAAACTAATACGAAAAAGACCACTTCATCTACGACAGCTCCAAGTCTGCCGGCAGTAACTGATAAGGAACTCGTTGCAACAACAACAACAGCAGCAACAGACGCCACCACTTCATCAACTTCAACGTCAAATATGAATGGTACAACTGCTTTAGTCACAAATCATTGTGTAGAATTGTACACTTTATAGAAAATATTCAACACTAACTAACAATTACTACTAGAACAATAAGTGCTACTTTAATAATCACAGAAATTGAGATTTCTTTGTAACGGATTCTATTTTAAATTATTTATTTAATCATTTCTTCACAACGGAAACACACCAGCAAAACAATCACACTTCCTAATCTTGCCAATAGATGGCCCATCTATTATTTATTTAATTGAAACACCAACACCTTAAGTGGTTGTTACAAAAACCCAAACATTAAGCCAAGTTACAAACCATGTGCACCAAGATGTAATTTTAAAATACCGAACGAATCTCGAATGCTTTGCAAAAAGGGCTGCTCCTTAAAAAACTTAATTTAATATAAGAAAGTTGATATTAAAATGTTTAAACAATAACTAGACAAAAAAAAAAAAAAAAAAAACGAAGTAAATTAAAAATTATTTAAAATTGTTTAATTTAATTAATAAAATCTTATCTTAATAAATTAATATATACATAAATTATTAATTATGTACTTCATAACCATAAACCATAAATCGAACAATAAGAGATAAAGAGAGAAAGAAACCAGTAAATTTCTTTCTGGTTTAGAAAATTAATTTAAACAAATTACATTTTAAACATTTTATACAAATCTAGTGAATACAAAAACTAATGTAAAACAAATTTCACAATTTATTTTAAACAAACAATAAGTAATCATAACAAAAATAATACGAAAAACAAAAACCTAGTCAATAGTAAAATTATTTATGTTTTTATATATTAATTTTTTAAATGAATGTTATTTAAAAAAAAAAAAAAAAAAAAATTGGTTCACAGGAAAAAAAGAAGAAAGAAATCAATAAAAAAATCAAAATTAGGAACAAAATTTTCTTAGAAAATTTTATACAACTTTTAAAGTAAACAAATATAATTTTGTAAAATTTACAAATAAATCCAAATAAATATCTAACTTTAAAACCTTGTCAATATTTGTTTATGTTTGCTAATTTAAATGTAATTAAACATTCTTTTTATTTGTTTTTATTGTCAAGTCTATTAAATTGTTTTTAAATGTTTTAAATAAACCATGTACATTTTATAATAAATATTTCTTTAAGTGTATTTATTTATTTATTTTCTCTAAGCATTACAGTTTTTATGAATCATGCTGTTAACAAGGGGCATTTGCTTAGCAAAGACTATCACCATTTATACAAACTGGAATTGACTCGACTTTTTAGGAAAGCAGTTAGAGGGTTGTCAAGTGTTAGTAACACTGCTTTAATAAACACTACCAATAAGTTCCAAATTACACGAAGCAATTTTAATTGAAAAGATTGATTGATGGAAATTTCTTCGGTGTTCACACAGAACAATTCTTATACATTTTTATACACATACTTGTACATACATATGTAATACGAATAAGAGAGTAACACGAATTGCTAGTGTGTACTCGCCTTATCTTCACCTCAAGAACTGTTTCGTGTAAATTGGTACTAAGATCAGGGTATATGGGAGTTTTTAAATGATTTTTGCTTGATTGTGACACTTTTGGAAAGACTTCTTCGTAAGCATTCTTTTTTGATACATTTGTTTTTATTTTTACAAAAAAATATTTCATTTGGAAACAGATACGAAAAGCTTTTAAGGAAATTTTGTTTCTTTTTTCATTCTTCCATAAAATTAGTTTTGAAAGTCTTATATTTGCTGAAGAAATTCTCAAATCAAAAAACCTTAAATTCGTTTTGATTTAAAAACATTTCACTCAGAAATGTATGGAATTTGAAGGGTAATGAAAACGGCAGAAATAAGCTTCGTTGCTGAACACATTGTTCTGATAAAGTTGAAGATGAGTTTTGATAATGAAATTTAATAATTTGCAAGCGTTGTTCGTTTGGGATGATTAATTTATAGACCAAACTTAACATTTTTAACAGTACATGTTACACGAGAACAGCTGAGCTGTCCAAAAAGAAAGTTCCTAAAAATCACTCTTTAAAAATTAAGAATTATTGATCACATAAAATTAAAAACTCCAAGTTTAGAAAACTGGTGAATTGTTTTTGGAAAATTGTATATACTCTACTTTCCACATTTCATTAATAATTTATTTATTTACTTCCAAATTGCCACCTGAAGTAAAATATGACAAATTGTTCCCGTTGTAAATAGAAATATTATATAAAAAATTGTTAACGTTTTTTCAACTAAATGCCAGATTTTGAAATAAAAAGCTTAATGTAATTCAAAATGAGTCTTGAAAACCCTATAGCTAAAGTGTTTCCATTGCCCAAGACAACATTTTTATTCATTTGTACTCCGCATAAGTTGTATTACAAATCCATCATTACATTACTGTTCGACAAAATAGGATCTAACAGTAGTCGAGACATCATCTCTTGTTGCAAAAAATATTATTGAAAGTATGTAAGTCCGCTCGGCAGATGTATAATCAATGGGTTTCAGTTTAAAATATTGTTCCCTCTTCTATTAACCGACTTTTTTAAAAAATGAACAATCAACACCTAAAAATATACCGATTTACTCATAATTATGTCCTGAGTTGAGTTAATAATGTTCGTCCGTCTGATCGGCTGGCTGTCTGGCTGTCCATGTAAAGCTTGTACTTAGAGTACAAATCGCAGTTTTGAAGATATTTCGATAAAATTTAGTACATGATATTTTTCCAGTCCAATGACGGTTGTGATTGAAACTAGAGGAAATCCGTCCATTAATTCACGTGGCCACCATACAAATGTCCTCCCGAAACAGGGGTTTAACGATTATAAATATTTTAATTATGCAAAATTTGTAGATATGATTAGGCTGATCAGCCAACACAACAAATGTTGTGAAATTTGTTTGGATACCGAACAAAATCAGCCCAATCATATCTACAAATTTTGTGTAGATTGGTCCATAATAATTCATATCTCCCATATAAGCCCCACTTCCGAAAATCACTTTAAAGTGCATAACTCTCTTAAAAATGTAGGTATTCAAATAAAAATCAACAAAAATAAGTTTCATATATACTGGAATGATGACACCTAATTTTATAATAGTCAGTTCATAAATAGGCAAAACACCCATATAAGACCCTTCCCGTAGTTCACTTTAACCTCCATAAATCTTTTAAAAGTATTTACATCTAGATAAAATATAACACACATAATATTTATATTCACGGAAGTCATGGCACTAAAATTTTGGATGATCGGTTCATAATAGGTAATATAGCACCTATTTTTGAAAAATGTTTTATACATATACTGGGTGTAGAGTATTATATAGTCGGGCTTGACCGACTATACTTTCTTACTTGTAAAAGTTGTTTGATTTGGTCAATCTTGCAGATGAAGTTAATAATAATTTTTATTTTTTTGTTAAAAGTATTTTATAAGCAATTTCTTGTAAAATTAAAAAGGGTCAAGTTTACCATATCTAAATGTTAATGTTTCTCGCAATAGAGAAAAGTATGTTCAATGTTCTGTTTTTCGATCTTGAACGGAATACAAATAAAAGTCGATTAAAATTTGATCTTTACAAGAAAACTCGATTTTGTAGGATGTTAAAGTCCGCAATAAGCGCGTATTTTGATTTTGTCAAGTTATTTGTTCAAAATCAAGCTACTTTTCCAGAATGTCAACATAATTGACTAATCAAACCTGGGGCGTCTGAGGCCTAACTCACGAAACGTAAAAAGGTTAAATTTGGTAAAGATTTTGTCAAAATATGCTAAACGTTTAAACGAGTTTACGATGGTACTATTTTAATATGGGGTAAAGTTTAATAGTATGAAAATTGAAATATAAAAATTGTCTGACCTCGCGTCTCACATCTTCTTAAAAAATGAGCTGAAATTTCAAAAATAAATAGTCTTTGAAAATATCTAAACAAATATGCTTAAATATGTAGGTTGTCTCTTTTAGTTAAATAGATATTTGGGCTTATTTTATACTATTCCTAGATGTTTTTTCTGGGTATATATAATATAATTTCATAGAATACAAACTGGCAAAATTACTGCTAATTTATGATAGGTCCTATATTATTTCTTATTGTATAACAACATCTCATCACCAACTATGAGAAATTTCGTAATGCTCGTTACCAAAATTAATAATTTATCTAAAATACAGTTACTGTAATAATCAAAAAAAGCCATAAATTCCAAAATATCGTTGCAATTATTCACTCAATAATTTAAAGTTTTAATTCTAAACTAAAATACAAATTCTTGTTCTTAATAATTGAGTTTATTGAAATTTTTTTAATAAACATTTGTAATGGGCTATACCTAAATTTGCTTTAACGTTGTAAATATGGGATTAAATGGAAAAATTACTTCAATTTTTGATAACCATACCTATTATTTATTTTATATACTTTATTTTCTTTTTATAATGTCTAATCTCTTCTAAATGGGTTTCTGAAAATGGTGTTTATGAACAATAGCAAATAGTGATGAAATGTAATTGAAAAATATTTACTGACTAGACTTAAATGATTACATATCGTCACCTTAAAGACCTAACCAATCAACAAAAATCTCAAAATTGAGTTTTTTTATTAAATATTATTCCCTATATCATAGCGCATATGTAAGTATGTATGTATACAACATTTTGAACATCTAAAGCAAGAGTGCCCAAAAGTTGCTTATGTAAGAGCAAACACCAATACATTTAAATAAAAGCTAATTTTTATTCGGTATTTTTTGTTGTAAAAGCCAATACAAACAAAGAAACAACACACTTTTTTAAACGGTATCATACGTTAAACAAAAACAAAATCTACATTGACGATCGCAGTAGTGCTGGCAAAGTATCGAGTAATGGGTACCAAGTATTTGCCCTTATTTTTGGATACTCAATACTCAAAAGTAGTTACTCGATACTTTCAGAGTTGTATTTTTAAGCAAGTTGAGTGGGTAAAATAGTGCATACAAATACATCACTCTATAAAAAGACAACAATGTGTAAGATACAAAATTAAACCAACCGCCGAAATAAAGAAATAGAACAGAAAAAACATTAAAATACTTATATAATAATAGTTTTATAGAGAATAAAATGTCACAAAAAAGAAGTGATGAAATAACCGACCAATATGCTAAATGCAAAATCTGCAAAAAAGGCATATCTTATAAAGGTAAATTGTGTTTTATAGAGTATATGCATACATATATGCACTAATTTGCATCTTAATGTTCTTAGGTGGAGGATCCTCAAATCTGCGAAAGCACTTGCAGGCACATACATAATCAGGGGTGTCATAGAAACCAATATTGTCAGAATTGGTTTTAAAACCGACAAGAAAAAATGCTTTGGTGTCATAGGGCACTGCTACAGATTTTTTCTTGTCGGTTTTAAAACCAATTCTGACAATATTGGTTTCTATGACACCCCTGATTATGTATGTTCATGCATATGTAAATATTTTCAATTCTTTAATCAAAACAAAACATTAATTTTCGAAAGACTTTATTTTAATTATTTCTTAAGTTGTTGGTAACGTTGAAGAAAACGTTAGCTTTACATTTATTTTTGATTTAATAATAAAATACATACAAAACCAATAATAGTTGAAGATCTATTTTTATTTTTTGAAGAAACTACTTCAATTTGCATATAAAAACTATGCGTTACAATTTCAAAAAATCCGTTAAAAGTATCGAGTAGTATTGAGTACCCAAATGAAAAGTATTGAGTATTTATTATTGAGTAATGGAAAGTAGTAGAATTTGCCAGCACTAGATCGCAGTCACCAATGTTTACCAGTAGAGCATACGAAAGT
Source organism: Bellardia pandia (assembly GCA_916048285.2). Lineage (NCBI taxonomy): Eukaryota > Metazoa > Arthropoda > Insecta > Diptera > Calliphoridae > Bellardia > Bellardia pandia. Next base: position 72,341,528 of record OU696533.1, read on the forward strand.
GTTGTTGCTTTGCGCTTGCGTGTATATACTCTATACTATAGAGTGAAGTACGACAAAAAAACAAAAAAGGTAAAGTTGTTTGTGTATTTCGTTTTGCTAGTGCTGAGTGCTGTAATAAGTATACAAAACACACAGCCTATAGCTAAGAGTTTTTACAAATACAAAAGAGCACCAAGAGTATAGGGCTTGGGCACTCCTGATCTAAAGCATTAAACACATTCGAGATAGCACAGATACCGACTACAATATGTCAAAAAGCAAATTAAATAAAAAAAAAGCAAAATACAAATAAAAACAAGTAAGAAAGTATAGTCGGTCAAGGCCGACCATATAATACCCTACACCCAGTATATCAATGAAACAGTTTTTCAGATATGGGTGCTATATGGGAGATATTACCTATTATTATGACCGATCGTCCAAAAATTTAGTGCCATGACTTCCGTGAATATAAATATTAAGTGTGTTAAACTTTATCTCGATATAAATACGTTTAACCCTTAAATACCTGAAATTGAAATACGATTAAATTGCAGAAATAAATTTTTGTTCTAGCATGTATTTCTGCTGGAAATTACGAACTTCAGTTCCAATTCAGAAAAAAATAATCCTGGAGAGCTCCAGGACAAAAACAAGAAAGACCGCCTGTAGACGTTCTTAGTAGCTAAACGGAAAAAAATATTTTCAAAAATAAATCAAATATGAGGATTTAATGAATGAATATGAGTTTTATTTAAAATTTTTTGAATTACATAATATACATTTTCAATTAAAATACTCGTACATTATGCATCCATATGGTATCCTCTAAAACAGTTTTTTGTCTGGTATTATTTGGTTGTATTTGGTACAAAATGTGTGTGTATCTGATTTTTTGCAAAGTTTACAAGATTTTTTTGAACCCCATTGAGGATATTGATTGCTTTTGTCGAATCTTACACTATCTACCGGATGAACGACTTTTCTCCCAACACAAGAGCTACAATATGGATTTTCAACAAATGATGAACGACCAACCGATCGTCTCTTGATGGAAGCGCAGAGCTCTCAAGCGAAATTCATACATTGACATGGTGTTTCCATATTTATTGTTATAGTCATGTCAAGCAAATGATACAATAATCTGGTTGCCATGTCCTGGGTTTTAATTTTGAGACCATTGCGACCCATATATGATACTATTAAGTCTACACCTCCCATGTGCGCATTATATTCACGGATGATCTGTGGACAGTCGATATGGTTATAGCGTCCAATTTTAGACGGCTGGTTGACTAAATTGCTTCATTGGAAAGGCATTATGCCAACATAGGTGCAACATAGTTTTACATTTTTTGTGTCCTTCCACAGAACTGTTGACATATCCATCCCATTAGCACTTCCAATAAATTCCGTAGAAAACCACGTGGCTCTTTTCTGAGTTCATCATCCTTGTCCATTGGAAGTTTGCAATTAGGAACCCGATTTGGTCTTACTATGTCAAGGCTGTAAATACCGCGCGCTCTTAGGTACAGCATAACGTATAAAAATTGTCAAAATACATAATGTGGCTTTTATTAAATCCATAAAATTAGCTATTTCTTGGTCACTTAACGAAGAAAGTTTTATTCTTTTAGCTCTATGGGAATGCCGGTTTTCTCCATCTTGAGCTGACATCTTGTCTGTTAATGATCTCTTAGTTTATAGTCCAAAAAACAAGTAGTCAATTATTTCTTACTCTAGTAAAAACGCCAGAACATTTTTCAGCTAAGTGCCTAAGACCGTCTACAGACGGTGTTCACAAAACTTAGCATTGAATCCATATTCTTGCTTTTTTTATTCTAGATATGTACATATGTAATATGACCAAGTATGGGCAAATGCAAAATGAAAATGCAAAAAGAGCGAACGATGTGTACATACACAAAATTGATGAGCGAAGCAGAGAAACGAAATTGTGCTTAGTCTAGCAGAAAACTTCGAATGAAGCAGACGTGCGTCGGATGACATGAAATGAGAAAAATACAAAGCGAAAAAATTTACATTTATTCTAGCAACAAAATAGTTAAGCAAGTTATTTCTGCGGAAACATATAGCGTTTTTTAACACGTTCGTTTTATACGCATTATTGTACAGTACATTTTTAATTAGTTTTTTTTACTTTTATTATCTATTTTTACTTTTATTATCTATTTTTTATTATTTTTCTTTTAACTTTTTAATAAACTATAAAAATGTTTAAAACACAATATGAAAATGGATTTTTTTTTTGTCTTAATACTTTGGGTCAACCAGAATGCATGATTTGTTTCAAGGTTTTGAAAAATATTAGAAAATCTTGTTTCCGAACACATTATTTTGCCTTCCATAAAGAATATGAGAATTTTAAAAATGAAGAAAGGTTTCTTAAATTATATGAAATTAAGCTTGCTTTTATAGAAAAGCAAAATAATGTACAGCTAAACAACAACACCGATCAACTGCAAAATAGTGCGCAACAAAACAGTAACAGCTGTGAAGAAGACGTCTCACTTGTAAAGGCAACACTCAAAGCTTCCTTTATAGTAAGTTTTGCACTAGCAAAAAAAGGTAGACCTTTAGAAGATGGGTCCTTCTTAAAGGAAGTAACTGCTGACATGTTGGAATGCTTTGGAGAGAAAGGCAGAGAAATGTCAGAAACTATAAAAAACGTTCCCTTGTCTCGTAGGACTATTACAAGGCGAACCGAAGATATAGCATCTTTTCTGTACCTCCATCTAATTGCAAAAATTAAGTATTCCTTTCTCGATTTTGAAAAAATTCGAGATTTGATTGAGCTATATCGCAATCCTCTTCTGTGTTCTTTGAATTTCAATGACGAAAAAGCTCAAGTTGAACTCGAGAAGCTTCAGAAAGATGCATTCCTTCCGTTAGAGCGCGGAATTCAATTTTGGCGTCAAATCGAAAGCAACAAATATCCCGTCCTGAAAAACAAAGTTTACAACCTATTTTCAATATTTGGAACAACATACGGCTGTGAGTCTGCATTTTCCGAAATGGTTTTTATTAAAAGCAAACACAGGCACCTATTGACTGATACAAACTTAGAAAATCTTCTTCGTATAAAAACTTCAAACACTGACATAGATTTTGATAATCTTATTGCATTTATTCAGCCTTAAACAAAATATTTTCTTTACATAAATTTGTATTATTATCTACACACCGAAATTTAAAAAAAAGCGCACCACGCAAAAAGTTTGAAAAAGCACCCAAAAAGGTGCGAAACGCACCAAGTTGACGACACTGGTAAACAAACCAATACAGTGCCACACATGCAAAGCTTTGAATGTAGTGGTGCCCATACCTGAATATGACAGTAAACATTTAAATGACTTACCAAAAAAATGCAATTTCAAAAATAACCAGAATTCAGATTCAATTCAATAACCAGAATGTATTATTTTTTTAAATTTAATTTTCACTAAATTTACAAGCAATTTTTACGAATTTTTTCACTAAAGTTCTGATAAGAATGATTTTTTTCTGTCACACGTTTTCATTTATTGCAATTTAATTTGTACCATTATATTGAGAATTTTTTGCTCATTTAACATATTTACGTGCCAACAACGTGGAGTAAACCGTTTTTTTTATAATACTCATCTTACTGATGGCCGTCTATAGACGGTCTTAGGTGTTAAAGGGTTAAAAGATTTATGGATGTTAAAGTGAATTACGAAGAGGGAGTTTTGACTATTTATAAACTGACTATTATAAAATTAGGTGCCATCCTATTTGTACATAAGAAACTCATTTTTGTTAAATTTTATTCGGATAACAACATTTTTAAAAGAGTTATGCTCTTTTAAGTGATTTTCGGAAGTTGGCCTTATATGGGAGCTACGACTAATTATGGACCACTCTTCACGAAATTTGTAGATGTGATTTAGCTTCATTTATTACTCATTTGTGGTGAAATTTTTTTGCATACTTGCATAATTCAAAGATTTAGGATCGGTAAACCCCAATTTCGGGAGGAGATTTGTATGGGGGCCAAAAAAATATCACGTACCAAATTTTATCGCAATATCTTCAAAATTGCGACCTGTACTCTGCGCACAAGCTTTACATGGACAGCCAGCCCGCCAGACGGACGGACGGACATCGCTAAATCGACTCAGAAAGTGATTCTGAGTCGATCGGTATACTTTAAGGTAGGTGTTGGACCAATATTTCAGGGCGTTACAAACATCAGCACAAATCCAATATACCTTCCCCACTATGGTGGTGTAGGGTATAATTAGTGAGGTTCATTAGCATGTCTGGAATCATGTATATACATATGTTTTTCATGTTTGATAAATAAAACGCTACTTTAAAAAATAAGAGCCTTAAATGGCACCACTGAAATATAAACAGCTGTTTATATTTTCATTGTTTTGTTTGATTAAAGTTTGTAAGTGTTTTGTTGTTTAAGATTTATTATTTTTAATGTTTTTATTTACTTTTTTTTGTTGTATTTTAGTAATAGTTCCTATAAACTTAACAAAATTCTCTTCAGCCATTATGTTATTTAAAAAGTATTAGATTAAATTTCTTATTATTTCGGCTTGAGTTTATTTAATTAATAAATCAAAGAATACCATTGTAAAGTTATATTTTTCTAGACAATTGGCACTCTGGAATGCATTTTCTACCCTACATTAAGCACTTTTTTTATTTAAACAAGTAAAAGAAAGTATAAATGTTACTATTTAATGTAAATAATATTCATGTGTTCAATGAAATGCTTGATTATTTATCCTTAGGGAATTCACATGGTGGCTTTAAGTCATAAGTCGTAAAGTCATATTTGAAAAAATAGTACATATGTGAGTAGCATTTTGTATTTGCTACATCATAAGTCATAAAAACGTCAAATCAACGTCAGAGCAAAAAAAAAAAATATATTAAAAAATGCCGACAAGAAGCGAAAAAGATAAAATTTTTACGGTTTTGTGTGAAAAGTTCGCATCCGACATACTAATGGTGGAAACAAGTAAGAATTTAAGTGTTTGTTTTTTAAATAAAAAACTTTATTTATGGGCGATGAAGAAGAGGAAGACGATATTTATGAAAATTTTAGGATAAACATGATCTGCTTGATGTTGAATCGAAGAAGTGTTCATCTGGGAGTGCCAAAATCTTTCCTCTGGCAGCAAAAGGTGTTGGGAAATTACGACAGCAATAGATACAACCAAATGATGATGTTTTTTTTCTAAATTCTTATACTTGAACAAACCTCTACATCAAGATTGTCCATTAAAAAGTCAACAAGCGCATTTTCTTCGGCAACAGACCACTTCCTTGTGGGATTTTTTCTAAGCCGCTTTGGCTTCATCTGTAACAGCAGTTAATTAAAGTTTTTCTTTTTTTTGTACAAAAAAACTTACCGAAATAGATTCTTTAACTTCCATTTTATAAATTTAAATAACTTCCCTGCTTTTTTTAGTATTTACTAATTAAATTAATGTTAATAGTTTAGAATTTTGCAAAATTACATATTTCAAAACAGAGGAATAAAAAATACAAAACAAAAAACAGCTGACACTGAACATACTACATAGTACACATGAAAAACAGACAACATCAGTTTGTATTATCGTAAAATATTTAAACATGAAAAATACCAACAACATATTTACAACTGTGGTAAAGTATTAGCACATACGATAAATACAACATAATAGTACACCATGTGAATTCCCTAACTAATTAGTATTGCTGATAGGCTTTTTCAATTCCAAATAACCTAAGCGCCATATCATGTGTTTTGAAAACCAAAGCTTTCTCAACCGATATAGTTCTTTTTAATCAGAATATGTATATAATTTTCTTTTCAATATTGCAAATAATTCCAATTTTATAACGTTTTTTCTCTCTCCTGTAAACTTTTGAAAACTGTTGATAGCAAGGTGAATTTATACTAGGTGACAGCATAGCGCCAGCTGATTATTTTTTGCTCTATTCATGGTGAAATTGAAAATGTCAAAAAGTTGTTTACAAATAGTCAAAGTTTATATAAAAACGTTACAAAATTATTTTGTATTTGAAAAATTGAATTTTTGTCGCCGTTTTATCTGCGTTAAATAGTTTAAAATAGAAAATTATATTTAAATTTTTGTTAATTACTCTTTGTTTTCTAAAACGTGTAAAATTGTTTAAGAGTATGGTTTATGATTTCTTTTTATCCAAAATTTGGGAGACCACTTCGTCAATTTAATAATGAAATTGTGCATTAATATTTTGTTCGATTTTCACAACTATAGTTACATTTTATGATAAGCAATAAAAAAAACCAGAAAAACAAAATTATAACTTTTAATTATTTTTAGTATGCAGTTTTCAACAATTTGCTATAAAATAACGCTTGGTTCGTACCTTAGTGATTTTGAGAAGGGTCAAATTTCAGTCTACATAGAGGTAAAAAGTGGCTTAAGTTTTCGAACAATTGCCAACAAAAAATGTTACCGTGATGTGTTGTGGTAATTATGGTAAAAATAAAACTGGTCCACTAAAAAAAGCTTTCTGAGCACATTGAAGAGTGTGGTTACATTACTAACACTGGTTTACAGCCAAAAAATACCAAGAACGCCACTTGCCTAGATAAGTTAATTGGGACCTCCTGAACACGAAAAACGCTGTATTTTTTTTTTCTAAGTACCGTTTTTTAGATAACGGTACTTTTGTGTTTTTCGGTGTATGGTCCCATTCAAACCCTTGTGGAGCCCAACCGAAGAGCCCGATCGAGATGAATGGCATATCGTTTGAAAGGTAATCTAATGCCTTTTCTGCCGATATGCTGCAAATTTCTATCTGATAAGAAATAGCTGAGTTATGTAAAGCAGTGTAATGAATGTGAGGTGAATGAGACTGCTTAAAAAATCCAAGCAAATACCCGACAAAATCTATTGTCTTTGCCGAGGCCAAGATACACTCCGGCAGCCGATAATTAAATTAAATGGAGGAGGTTCTTTGATGATTTGGGAAGCTTTTTGTGAAGACAAATGAATTCTTCTGATTACACAAAATTACTCGATGAGAAATTAGTGCCACTTTTAAACAAGTAGTAGTAATGAAAAACAATTTATTCAACAAGACTACGCACCTATACATGTAGGTAAAAGGAATGGTTGCCTTTGAATAATATTAATGTACTTGAATGGCCCGCATATTCTCCAGATCAAAACCCCTTTAACAATATTTGGGGAATAGTAAGCCGTTGAGTTTATGCTGACGCCGACAATATGAAAGCATATATCATCTATTTCACATAAAGTGTATTAATATTGTTACGAACAAATTCGTCAACAGATGGCGTGTTTATCGACATAATTATGCATAATATAATTATGCATCCACAACAAAGGTGAAGGGTATATAAGATTCTGCATAGCCGAATATATCACTCTTACTTGTTTTGTTTTCTTTTGCAACTAACTTCACTGTGAAACGCCTTGTCAAAATCGGATTTTCCAATAGCAAAGCGTTGCCGCTGCGTTGTTTCGGTAAATTTTGACATTTAAAAAACGCTTACCGTTGGTATTTAGGGATGGCTGTTAAAGTTTTTGATTTTTTCTTTAATGCATTGCTGAGCTATAAACTGTGTATGTTTGATAGCAACTGGTTTTAGGACATTTATTTACCTGTATTCGTATGTATTCTCATAATTACAAATCTTTCATACATAAATCCAGTTTCAAAAGATTAGCAGAAATGTTGTTTAAAATATCTTCATTGATTTTGCAGAATAATGTTGACAGATGGCGTTACAAACGGACGAAAGTCCCACCGACCAGTGTAAAAAAACGGTCGTTGAGGACCATCATCCGGTCGCACCGAACCATTAAAATAAAACACACATCGCCACAACACTAAAATTGTATTTTCACAAACTCACACAACTTAAACTATTTGTAGGTAAAGCACATTTTGGTAACACAAACGCACTTAAATACAAATACATACCTACATAAAACACATACACTCACACAAACACTCACACAATCTTATGCACATGTCATGTGAAAAATTAAATAAATAAGAAAAATAATTCATCAATAACAGGATGACATAATTTATGTTCCGGTTGAAGCATTTGTTACACATCGCTGTAACTAACGTTGCGCCATGAAGGAGATGCCGTCAAATGTGCAGCTAAATAATAAAACCATTAGAATATTATTATAATGATCTATAGCTTCAAAGTAGATGACAATGATAAGTATAACGAGACAATATCAATGAATGTGTAACTAAAAATACTGTAAAAAATATATTAAAAATAAAAAAAAAATTGGCGGAAAAACAAAAACTTTAGATATGTGTGGAAGGAAGCTAAGACTAATAAATGAAATATAGAAAATAAATTTTATAAAAAGGAAACACAATTGCTGCAATATTGTTGACACAAGGTTGTCGGATTTAGATGTTGGCTGTTCTGTTCCGCTCAGTGTTACTGCTGCAGCTCCTGCTTGATTATGATGGTGCTGGCTGCCGGATGCTGAGGGCTGCTGCCTGCCACTACCAGTGGTTGCATATTGGATAATTTATGATCTGAAAAAGTTAACTTAAGTTTAAAATAATTTGTTAAAAAACTAAAAAAAAATGTGAACCCCTTTTTAGTTTTTAAGCACACAGCAAAACTCTTACACAGACGTACAAATGTTTGTATATATGTATGTATATGTGCTCATATGTACAATATGTGTGTGTGTGTGTGTGAATTGATATTTGAAAGAAGATAAATTCATAAATAATGGCCAATCAATATGTATGAAATGAGATTTTAATGTTAAAATAAAAAAAAATAAAATAATTCTTTAGCTTGAAACAAAAACTGCACTAAATCTCTTTTTATTTTTTTTTTCTCATTGGAGAAATAAAAATGGAATTTTTAGTTCGTTTGTTTTATTTATTTATTTCTTTTTACAAATACTAATGCATTTATTGCTTTTTATATAAACAAACACTTACAAATACATTGATATGTACAGATGTATTAAACGAATATGTTCTTTTCTGGTTGTTTTTCGTATTATTATATTTTGTAAATGTTCAACATGGTTGCATGAATATTTTTAATGTTGTCCTGCTTCGAATACTCAAACGTACGTATACTTACTCGAATGTACAGCTGTGGGCAAATGAAGAGAACACTTTAGAAAGAAAGCCCTTCTACTAAATACATACGAGTATGTATCTTGACTCTCAAACTTATTTTGAATATATTAGCGTCATGCAGGTAGGTTTTTGCTGACTGACTGTGTTGATGACAATACTTTCCAAACACCCTGAAATTAAATGAACTGATAATTGAATAATTTTTAATTATTAGGGTTTCATATTTATTTTTTTATTTTCAATGGCTGTCAATAGTTTTAGGAAATTAAATTAAAAATATTTAATTTTGAGGAATATTTTTATAAAATCAAAACATTAAAAAATAAATTTATTTATACAATTTTAAGAAAGATCGACAGTCTTTTCTGTTTTTTATTTGAAAATTATAATTTGTAAAGTCTAAAAATCAAATCAGAATTACTTACTCTTAAATTAATATAATAGCTATTATTAATTTCATTGTCATTAATTATTTATAATAATTATAAAAAACACTTGTAATTTTCTTGTGAATTCGTTGACTTATGGCGTTACAAGCGGACGAAAATCCCACCGACCAGTGTAAAAAAACGGTCGTTGAGGACCATCATCCGGTCGCACCGATTACAGTTACACCAAATTTTTTATAGATGATTATTGGGGATACAATTTTGGGCAACATATTTTTTACACATTTGTATTTAATAAATATAAAACAAGTAACAAAGTATGTCGGTAAAGTCCGACCATGTAGTACCGCACACCAGGTATATTAGCAAAAACACTTTTCTTTGAAAATTTTCAAAAGTGGACCTAATATGAACTATGGCTAATTATGGACCGATTATGGACCGTTGAAAAATTTGGTAACATGAATTATGTATTTCTAGAATTTAATTTTATTTTTATATCAAGATTTTTAAGACTCAGTTAGCCGACTATAATGGAATGTAACGGCAACAGTAAGAAACAGCTGATGGGTATTGTTATGCGTAAAGTAATGCAAATGGTTATGGAGATGTAAATTAACGCAACACTGAAATGTATGAATCTCTAAGAAATAGAATTTCCTTACATTTTTACGTCATTACGCAACATTCCGTTACAGTCGGCTAACTGAGCCTTTAAAGTGTTATGAACCGATCGCCATTAAATTAGGTGACATGATCTGTAAATATGGATATAAAACTTATATCTGCTGAATTTTATGTAGATACTAACATTTTCAGGACTTTTATGTTCGTTAAATGGTGTTGCAATAGTCGGAGCTATATGGCCAATTATTTATTATTTTATTTTTCTAAAAACTTATTTGTGACGAATTTACATGGACAGCCAGCCCGACCGACAACCTTAAATCGACTCAGCAAGAGCTTCTGACTATTGCTTTTGGCCGTTACAAACATCAGCACAAATCCAATATATCCCCTACTATGGTGGTGTAGGGTATAAATAGTTCAGAAATAACTACTTGTTACTTTATAAGGAAATTAAGTAATTAAAAGTTAACTTACCTTAATAGTAATTATTAGACATTTTATTCAGTATGTCAAATAATCATTCGTGACTTGCCTACTTAAAAAAAATATTTTATAAAAAAAATAGTTTTCTCTTGATTTTTATTATTTGCAGCATAATTATTATTTAATATTTACCAATGTCTCATTTATTTTTATTACATGCGAGTAAAGAGGTGATTCAAAATGTAGATTATTGAAACAAGGTACAACCTTGGATTATAAAATGCTCAAGTTAATCATAATTAAACATAAGGATGCCCAAAGGTGTTTTCTTTCTTTTAAATACTGAAAAGAAAAGAGAAAAAATTTACTTTAATATATATGTATATATGTAGATCCTTTAGATAAGATTCCAGTTAAAAATATAATGTTCAGAGGTTAAATACAAACAACAAAAATTAAGTATTCCAACTAACGAAACTAATTACAGTCGGGCCTCGATTATTCGTGATTCGGTTAACCGGTAACCCCGATTAACCGTGATGGAAAAATATCACTCTATTGTTTTTTGTTTGCAATGTTTTCAAATTGTTTGCTTCGATTAACCGTGATTGCCTCTATTATCCGTGATGGCAGAATTTTTTTATTAACTTCAAATTCATACATTCAATATAATAAACATAAAAACGGGGAATTCCCTTGTTTGCATACGATGAGTCAGAAGCATTTAAAAGTGATTAGTTTAATTTTGAAATTTGGGAAGTACGGGTGATTAGATCTACATATGTAAATATATTTAGTATGGCATCGTTACCAGTGGTAAAAAGATAAAAAAAAAAATTAATTATTGAAGATAAAGTTAAAATAATTAACGAGCATTCAAAAATAATGTGAGTTTTAAAATGCTAGCTCAAAAATACGAATTTTTAAGAAGAATTAATTTTTTTTAATAAAAATACCAATCAATGTTCACTTGTTAAATAATAAAAATATTTAAAAACTGTATAATCAAAATTGTAATTCGATTAACCATGCAAATCGATTATCCGTAATGCTTCTGGTTCCGTCCATCACGGATAATCGAGGTCCGACTGTATCTGATTCTTATAAAGCATACTTTTGTTTTTAATGATTAGAGATCGAGTGTTTCGAGAATTCAAATAACAACAATTGGTTAAATAAATAGATTTATGTTTTACTAAAATGGGACAACGTTCTTTAGGATAAGAACATTATTATATTCCTAATTATTGTTCCAAGTTAAGGAATTGCATTTTTTCAATCAAAACTGGTGTTTCTACTTCGATGATGGACATATAATTTTAGAAAGGCATTGGCGGTTGAAAAATGCATTTTTATTTATTATGTACGACTGAATTAATAACAAATAAAAGCATTTTTCACTCTAATATAGTGACATTTTTGATCTCGCTGTAATATTTTAAATGTTATAGGCCTTTTAAAATCACATTTCCCCAAGAAACCACAGTTTTCTCAAATCTTTTCGCAGAAAGGTGGCTATTTCAGAATTTTATGCAACACTTCGATGCACTACTAAAATTAGGAAAACGGTTTAATTCATTATAGTCTTCATTTTTGAAATGTAGATTTTTAACAAAAAAAGTTTCAACTTTAGGTCGTAAATTTAATTGTTAAAATTTTAAGCTAAGTCAAATCAACATATTGTTCCTAAGATTAGTTAAATTGAAGAATATTTGAGCTAATTTGACTAAAATAGTATAAAAATGTTCAAGTTATAGACATGAGCATTGATTTAACAGAGTGAAGTGTCATTATGTATACGTACAATGTCATAATGACCATACGAGTATACATACGTTATGATGTAACAAAGATTTTTGTTTCTAGCATTACTTACATTTTATATACCTACTATTAAATTATTTGTTCAATTCATAATAGATGTTGTAGTGTCGTAGCAGTTGTACGTCGTCCGAACTTACAATAGTTGTACAAATATTGCAGGTAATTTTTACATAAATGCTTTGTACAACATCTACGACATTTTTACATATGTTTAGCGAATTTTGTATGAAAGTTTAAGTCTGTCCAGAAGTTCAAATATGTATCTCAATAAAAAAACTGATTTTAATTAAAAAAAAACAATGAAACAGTAACACCACAATCATGAGCCTACTGGCACATTTAAAACAAAAAATTTATTTTGTTTTTAAATTTTACTTTTGGCAATTTGACGGCATAAACATACGACTTTGTTCAAAACTGTGTTCATAATCAGATATTTCATTAATTAATGATCTAGAAAATAGACTTTTGTAGCTGTTTGGGTTGAGTAAGTGATGTCTTTCAGACTTCTTATTGAGATCCTGTATTTATACATAAGACATGAACATGTTGAAGTTCATGTAAATCAATTGGTTATATAGCTAGAAAAGTAACTGACTCTGTGTAACCAGTTGTGTAACCAATTCGTTGACTACTTTGGACCAGCTATTAGCCAGTGTGTTTGTAGTTTATGTAGGGTCCATTGATTTCTGCCACGGACTTATTAAATATTACTAGTGCATAGCTAATTATCTAACCATTGATGAGAAGGGTAGTCACACAGAATTGCTGGGATAATGAAGAAGTGTTAATTATAAATATGGATGGCAAGTGTCAAAACATATTTTTTAAAAAGAATTAAATAATTGAGGACTTTTTTTCTAAAATGTATTATTGCTATTAATTTGCCCACAAATGCATATTGTATTTCTAAGAGTACTAGTAATATTTGGTGGCATATGCATGCGGGTATGTTAGTTTGAGCATTGAAAGTAAGTAGCATTTTAATGGTTTTCGGAAATAAAAATAAATTGCATTCGTACAAGAACATAAAATCACATAAAAAAACTATATATTTATATATAAACAGAATAAATTGTAAAAATCAAATATATTTTCATTTTATTTTGGCACTTGATTTGCCCATATAAATAATATAATAGTGAAAACCAATAACTTTGTTAAGAAAGTTCACATGTTTACAAATTTATTAAACTGTTTTTAAAGTAAATAAAGTAGAGATGGTTTAATATATTTATAAGGCACAAAGTAATTCAAGTTAAACAAATGAAAAATAAGCACTAAGAAGGAGTTAAAATTTGATATATAAATTTTGCTAAATTACGTTTTAAAATGCATTTAATTAAATTTTTTTTAATAACTATACATTTCGAAAGACATCATTGGGTTGTGTAATAACAATTGTGCAAGCTTTTGATGACGTGAAAAATATGAAAGGCGACTATTTGTCTAGAACACACAGTTTAACATAAATACAAAGCCATTTGGAAATAACGTTTTACTTAATCAGTATAAGTATTACATGTATGCATATATATAAGTATTGCTACATAAATAACACCATTTGAGATATTAATAAGAAAATTCAAAATGAAATGAACTGAATAGAATGTATAGAACATCAAAAAAGTGTACATATTTGTGTTTTTTATGTATTTTGGTTTGAACAAAACACAGTACATACATACATACATACATATTCAGTGGCATTAGTTGGCAAGAATAACAAATAATTTTGCTGCATTGCGGCGGGCTTTAAACAAAAAATATATAAAGAAGAAAAAAAAAAAATAAACGCAAGTACAGCTAACGGACAGACGAACGGAATATAACTTTTTTTTTTTTACTTTTTTGGCTTTGATGTTGATTTCTTTAAAAAAACACACACACCATAATAGTAGAGCATAAAATTTACCAACAAACGACAACAAGGACAACAAACATCTACACATACTGAAAAACACATACTGAAGGTACATATTAGGGCGGCTCCTTTTGTATGGTGTCACACAAGTTGCCCATGTATCGAAATAATAAAATGAAAGCTTAGTTTGTTTTTGAATCTTGAATTTTTGCATTGACCTTTTATATAATACACAACTTATACATTATTCTTTTGGAATAAATTGGGGAAAATCTTAAAATACACCAAATTTCTGTCTGATCAATGAATTAGTGAGCTTTTTGAATGAATGGAGACATTCCAATTTTTATATATGTACAGACATATTTACATATACAAATGCATATACTTACTTATGTACTTATATGAATACTTATGTATATAACTGAAATCAAATAATAAAATTTCAAACAACAGAAAATAAAAACATTCGTTGCAACGGTGCAGAAACACACAAATTACAAAAGAAATGAAAAACTGTAGACTAAAAAAATCACAAGAAATTCTATATAAAACACACAAACCATAACAACTGCAAATATAATAAAATGAAATAAACAACATACTAAATGCATTTTAACACGACTAAAACAAACGGAAGTTACTGCACAAACATACACTATTTCCCCACCACACACACATACATAAGTAAAATCTTTCGCACACAAAAAATAATAAGCGGTCTAAAAAAATAAGCATAAACTTTAACAACAAATGCAAACAATACATCCCAGCAATTCTGGATGACTGTCCAGAACTACATAATCATAAATTACTAGTTATTTTATATGTATGTACGTGTCCTAAGATGGAAGTCAATTGACCATAGATAGCTATCTGATAGCTGGTCTAAAATAGTCAAACCAATCCAATACTTGATAAGTTATATAATTAGTTATTTTCAATATGTTCGTATCCTAGGCGAAGGCTAAATGACTCCAAACTAGGATTGATATATTTCCTTTAATGAGCTTGATTGTCCAGTTATTTTAAATATGGTCAAGTTACAAGCCAATATACAATTTGTTAAAGCTAAAAATATTGTTTCATTTAAAACCCAGTTATAAAAAAACTATTACTAATATTCCATTATAATCTTTAATATATTCTCCCATTTCCAATAGCATTTCAGAAACTTCCAAAATATGTTGTACTTTTATAATAAATTTATTTAACAATGTTAAATATTACAGGTGTTCTGTAAGAACAAACAGCTTCAAATAAAATAACACTAAACTTCTATTGTGAGCTGTCCTTACTAAAATAAGTTTTTCAAATAAAACAAGAATTATACAAGTTTCTTTTTCTTCATATTCATTCTAGTAGATAAAATGCGTCATTAATAAAATAATGTAATAATATAATAATATAATATAAATAAATTTTGTTTAATGGTTTACTACTCGATCTCAAACTAAATTAAAAACAAACGAAAATTAATCACTCCAAGTCGGATCTCTCTAATAACGAAAACTTTCTTTCGACTTATACTACATTTACACCTACGCAAAATCTAGTACTTAAGGGATTTTGAGCGAAATCTTGTTCATTTCTACTAGATTTCCCATACAAAACAAAATCTAGTTCGTCACGAGATTTTGGCAAAATCTCACAAAATCTCTATATACAACTCTGAATTTCATACTAAAGTACTAAAAAATACAGCACTAAACAAGAAAATTTTGACAGTTGCACAAAAATAAATTTAAAAAAATAATAAAGAGCGGGATATAAAATAAATTTGCTGCAAACTACACCGTATACTAAATAAATAAATAAACATTTGTGGAAATGGATAAACCAGTAATAAATAAGGGGTGTGTAAATTATTATATGTATTAACATAAACTGTAATGCTACAAGCGAGCTTAATTTACAGAAAACGTACCTACAAAAAGAAGAAGCAGTGGAATACAAACGAAGAGACTCTTTTAATAACACTTTGGGGAGACCACATTGGAGAGCTTCGATGATGTAGAAGGAATAGCCATATACTTCCCATACTTACGTGTGTCCATTCCAACCTCATATATAATAATTGCGTGTAGTACATTTGCAGAAGTTTGTGAAACCTTATGTTTAACAAATGCTGCTGTTTTTTACGCAAAAATGTTAATTACGATTGTTTTTTTCAGATCTGGATGTCAAATATAATAAAATTTGTTTTTGTCTCTCAATTTTTATTACTAAAAGTTTACAATTTATTTTCTTTTTCAATCAGCTGTTTTTATTATGAAAATGAAATCCAACAATGTGCCAAAAAGTAGTAGTGTAAACGCAAAAAATTTTCTTTAAGATTTTAATTAAAATCTACTAGATTTTGCGTAGGTGTAAATGCGATTCGTGCGATTTATTATTGGAGATAAAATTAAAATTATTGTAAACAAATTGGAGTCAGCTGGGATTCTACAAACATATACATACATACACATTAACACATCATTTTTATTTGCTTTGATTTAGTTGAATTCTTACATACATACATTGTACTATCAACTGTATTACAGTAAATGTTTTTTAAATTTGTTTTTTCGTTGTTATTTGATTATAAGTGTCACATGCATACAAAAATAAAATACAAACACGCAGACACACACACAAAAGAGAGAGTTATAGACAACAGCAAAAGGAGCAATGTTTAAATAGCTTTTTTGTATTTACAACGGAAATGCAGTTAAATGCACAGTATAATGCTCTGTTGCAACGCTATTGCTATTACTTTACATAAAGTGTTTTGCTGTTATGTTTTTATAATATTCGAATTTTATTTAAAATTAGAAGAACTTTGTTTATTACTTATACTCAATGATTTTGTCATAAACATGTTTCAGAAAGTCGAAAGGCTTCGTGTCTTTGATGGTTTGCTAAAATTTATTAATATCTGATGTAATTTTAAAGTCAAAAAACAAGAGTTTTGTTGCTTTAGTTTTAGATTTTTGTTTATTTAGAATACATGAGGTTGCTGAAAGTTTATGATTGCATTTGAGTGATAAAACGAACATAAATTAAAAAAACTATACTATAAAAACATATAAGAAAGTGTGATCATATTACTGCCAGTTTATAAGACACAAATAACCGAGTAAATTGTGTAAAATTATAACATCAGTTTTGTTTTTGTACAATTAATTGTTTAAATTGAACTCAAATAACTATTTGATTTTGTCCAATAAACTGGTAGTTAGTCTAAAATTGTAATACCATAGTTGATATAGTGTGTCAATATCAATGTGTATTTGACTATACTAAAGTATGACGACAAATTCCCATTTTAAATTAATTTTAAATAACTATATAGGGGCGAATAAAAGAACTTTATTTGAATCTAATTCGTATTTGGTGTATTATAATGTCCATTTATTTCATATATCCGATTCGCCTTCACTCTGGGTATTGTGACATATATGGTGATCCATTTAACGTTTTTTTTTTTTATTAATTGTTTTTGTTTTCACTGTTAATATGTGACTGTTGTCATACTGACATATTTTTGGTATTGTTCCTTGAATATGATTTTTAATAGTAATCATTATTATAACTTTAATTTTTTTTTTTACTTTTTAGAGCGAGAATATAGTACAGTCAGACTTTGTCATATGAAACTTGAAGCTTCATTTAGATAAATCGTTATTAAGCGTAGACAACAAAGTCAACCTGTAGTTAAGGAATCCAAATATTGAAAACGTCAAGTAATATTGGTATTGATAGACAGGTCCCAATCTAAAATGCTTAGGGCCATGTTGGGAGTACCACATCATATATATGTAAGTAATGAAAACATGAATAGAGTCTTGGAAATACCAGTTTAAAATACATTTCAAATTACAACAAGATTATTACAAGAACTTTAGTATGAACAATGCTTTGAAGACCTACAAACATATGACCTACCACCCGGCTGATTAGGGACCCATTTTTTGATAATGGCTTTAATTTGACAGCATTAGTTTTTAATGCATAGAATCATATGAAGTTCAAGTAAATTCAATAAGTAAAACTTAAAAAAAAAATTCGAGTATATTGCTATATTAGCCCTGAAGTTTGAATATGAAAATTTTGATTTTAAATTTGTTTAAAGGGCTGTTTGTTGTTTTACCTTATTGTGAATACAAAACAAAATATTATATGCAAATATAAAAATGTTAAATTTACCTTTAGTAAAGCAATTTATTTTAGAAAATTAGATTTGTTTATATTAAAATTTTCCAAGTATACAAATTTATGTACATACATTTGCTGGTACTATTTTATTGTAAAAACATTACTTTTATTTTTAAAATTCAATATACAGCGATGCATGTGCATGTAAATTGGATTTAAACATTTTTTTACGTATCTGTAACATATTTATTTTATCGCCAGTACTTTTTTTTAACATAAAATCTACACTTTTTTTCAATAATACTTTCATTGAGTGTTATATGAGAAAAAAAGAACATTATTTTACCACAAGTACATAAATTAAGTTGATTTCATAACAACCGCTAATTGTTGGCTTAAATGCGCTAATAAAAATGGCAATAATAGTTAAAACTAAAACCAAAAAATACAATTCATTTAAGTCAAAAAGTTACTAAATATGTATGTATGTATGTATAAACCAAACAACAAACTGACCGAGCAAAAATAGCCAAAATAATGTTATTGTTGTAAATATGAACGTATATATGTACATATATCATACATACATATGTATAGGTAGTTGTTAGTATTTTTGTTGTTGTCTATAGTATTTTTACTAATATTGCTACTACTACTACTACTACTGGTATTATTCCCTGCAAATAACGCGACTAGTCCATACATGCATGTAAAGACTAGTCCAAAGAGGAGTAGGAGTACTCCAAAACTACTCCAAATATATGAAAAAAAGGTGGTCCATTTAACATTGCGATGTCCTAGGACTGGACCATATAACCCATCGGAGTAGTCCCAAAACTACTCCATGGAGTACTCACGAGGGTTAGTTTTAAACAACAACAACAACTCAATATGCAATCGTGTTAACACGAAACCATGTCGTTTAACTACAAACTCTTGTTTAACTATGACATAGTCCATGACTGCATTACATTGGACCATGTTGTGAGTAGTCCATATCATCTAAAATGGATCACGTAGTCCAATATTATTTGCAGGGTTATTCTGCTATTATTATGATTATTTTAGAAAAACTTGTTAAAATTTTAATAGCCACTGACAGGAAATTTGAGTATAAAACACAAAATGTTTGTGAGGAATGTGTAGAGGGAGTGTGATTATTTATATTCACGCTACCTATGTATGTATATATGACTTTAAACACGAATTTTGATAAAAATCATTATAAATGAAGGCATGAGTACTTATCTTGCATCCCAGCAATTTTGCAAGTAGTCAATGTAGCCCTTATAAACATTAATTTTCACAAATGTCTGATTAAAATTTATATATTTGTGGGTAATTTGTTCTTGGTAGTACAGAGATAAGATTATAGGTTACTTTATACATCCTAGTTAATCTGGCGCGAAGTTAATTGTCACCTTAGTTTCTCTAAGTAATCTAAAGTGTAGCATTTTTGAATTTTATTTTATGTTTTTTTTTCATTCAGAAAATAGTTATTTGATATACCAAAGGTAAATCAAAGGTTACTAAGCATCTTTTTGTAATCTGAAGTGTAGTCTGTTATTTTTTGCACTAAACTTTAGGTTTAATACTGGATGTATATTATTAGTAATTAGTAGATTTTATTTAAATTATGGTCGTAATATGACTGATTTTGTGTCTGATTTTATAGCATAGTTCTGTATAACGAGTGTATTCTCAGGCGAACGAGTGGTACATGAGCGAGTACGTAAACAAATGAGTTTCTATAATACACTCGTTTGACTTACGTTAGTTAAGTTAAACTTATATTAACGATAACATCATACCTTTAAATATTGACAAGTTGTCATAATGGGCCTTAAAAACTTTTCTTCATAGACTATTTGCTACCGGTTATTTAAGTGTGCTATTGTAGAAATCTATTATTGAACTGTCTGACGGACTATTAGCCTGCCATTTTGCAGCTGGTACCTGGCTGGCTTGCTAGGGGATGTATTTTAGATTGACTAGTTGGGATTAATTATCTGACACTTGGGACACGTGCATATTAAAACAGCTAGTTATTTAGCTAATCAAGTAACCGGCACGTATAAAGTATCCCAGTGTTGTCTACTAGGAGCCAGTTATTGTACAGTATCTTTGTAATCTATGTAGGGCTAAATTACCTACTGCTTTAAATAACTACTCACTTAAACAGTGTTGACCCTAAATGATACGTTAAATCAATAATTCAGAACTGCTGGGATATACATAAAATATACTCCCACATTTATAATATCTATATGTATGTATAGGTGATCTCACGTTATATGTATGAAGGTACATATTACTACAAAATGTTTATAATATACAAATATGGCTCATGATTATAAATAATTTATAGATTTTCTAAAAATCTAATGTTGTTGTAGAAAATCTGTTTTTTTTTTGCTAATTATTGTTGCATTTAAAAATAAATATATGAATATTTAAAGTGGGTGGGCCTGTCGTCTTGTTACGGACAATCATATGGATCGACAAAGATGTGATCTCAAGCAACATTAGTTCTATTTCTATCATTTCTTTAAATAACCCAGTAAAATATGTGCTCCAAAAGGAGCAGGTTTTATGTATGAATTCATACCTCAAATCGCTTCAAACCTGCTGATGGGATGCACGATTTTTGTATGAGGTGTTCCCGGTTTGGAGGACTTCTTTCTGCTGATAATAAGCGCTTCTTTTAACCTAATAAACATGCAAATAAAGTACTTTCCCAAAGTGTTTTACGTCACTTTGTGCACACCAATCAAAGAACAAATTCTATCTGAATGTTTTTGCTTAAGAAAAATTCATAGTAACTGAGAAGCGCGATATTCGTTATTGTTATTGACTTTCGTTGTCATACGTAAATCTGTAGGCTATAATTTCTTTTTTGTTTTTTCGCTTTAAAACCTTCTTCATTGTCAGCACTAAACAAAGCATTATTTTTGTATATTTTATTCGTAAGCATTTACTGCTTCAAAAGAGTGCTTGTATTGAAGCGCTCGATTATGCGCTTTTTCTCTTAAGTGCTTCAAAAAACAAGAATATTTTTTACTGGGAACTTATTTCATGAAATTTTTAAAAATTATATTTATTTGTTCCTTAAATACATATATACCGTTTATTTACGTATGTTCAAATATAAATATTATAAAACCTATATTGGTACTTAATTTCAAATTTAAATACAGTCGATGTATTTATTTGCTAACCGAATCCTTTGAGGTATGAGAAAGTCAATGTGTTTTTTTCATTTTATTGCCATAATACCACATGCTGCTGAAAACTATTTTAAAAAAATATAAAAATTTGATTTATTATTTTATGTGGTTATTTGCTTGTTTTATTAATACATTTTTTGCTCTATTTTTTTGTGCATAAACTCACAACCATTTGTTATTAAATTTATATTATACATACTTTTTTAGTCTGTTGATATATGAATGTTTTAAATGCTTAACTAACTTAATATTTATAATATTTATTTAAATATTGTGTAACTGTTAGTTTAATGTGAATACACTGTCACATACTTATACACTCACACATTCATATTTAGTACACAAACACACACACACATACACACGTTTAATATTTACATAGAAACAGGTAAATATGTGTATAATTTAATTTCAAATACCTCAATTAAACATCAAATCCATTATAAATGATGTCCACATGCACATGTATTCACAGAGACCATGAGCTAATTGTTGATTTAAAACAACAATAAAAAATATAATAAAATATTTGAAACTTTAATAAAAACAAAATGCATATTTCAACAAATTGCAAATTGAATTTGAGAGGTGTGTTGTTAATTAAAATTGTTTAAAATTCATATAAACAAATGAATAAAACAACAGAAGTCAAACAAATGATTTTGTTTGACATTATATAAAACCAATTTCTAAATTTTTATAATATGTGACCCGGCCTATGAAAAGGTGGCTTATGACTCAAAAAAGAAATTGCGAGACACAGCTGTTAAAGATAAACAATGCATTTCGTCAGTCTGTGTTGGACAAAATAAGAATAATGTTATGATATCATATCTGCAATGGCGGCTGGTTCGAGGACTCAACATTTTCACGACGTGAAAGAGAGTCTTAAAAACTATCGAAACCAAAAAAAAAGTGGAAACATTATTTTTGAGTCAAAAGCCACCTTTTCATAGGCCGGCCGGGTCACATGTGATGTTTAAATTGGCCTAAAAACTAAAAAAAAAATATATTTGTTATTGCTCTTATCTATTTGATTGGATTTGATTTAATTTCGCTAAATAAGTGTATTTTTATTATTTAACTTGCCTATTTAGACGAATAAAACTTGTGCAGAGAGTAAAAAGTTACACTACAGCTCAAGATATGTTTGTATGTTTAAGTCTAATGAGTTGGAGCAAATATGGAAAAGATCAGTAATGAATGCAGAATAAAAATAAAAATTAAACTCAAATTAATACATTTGTCTGATTTCAATTTTATCGGTCGGTTTTATTATAAAAATACAGGAGAAAAAATTGTTTTAAAATTGTTTATGACTGAGTGATTTACTCAATTTTTTAAGTGTGTTTCATGTGTAATTTAAATAAATTAAAATTTTAGTGAATAATAAAAATTCAAATACAAACTTTAATCAAATGTGTTATAATTTTTACTGAATTTGGTTCTATGGATTTTCTCTTTATTTAAAATTAGCTATGTATATTTTTAAAATGTGAAAAGTTTTTTGAAACGAAAAGTTTACAATTCAATGATTTTCGGGAACTTATAACTTCTTATAATGACAGTTTTGAGTCGTAATAAATTGTTGTTATATTTACCTAGAGCATTATTTTGCAATCAGTCCATTAGTAACATCTGCAAAACAACAAAAAAAAATTCTTATTAATTATAAAGAAACATTTAAGTTGATATGTAGTTTAATGTAGAATTATAAAATAATTACCTAAATGCATATTATGTATAATTGAAAGCAATAAAATTATAAATGAAATTCAAAGCAAAACATAACATACAAGAAGTTAAAAAAATATTTATAAAACTTGTTTAATATAAAAGGTTTTCATGACTATAATTTCAGTTTTTATTTACAAAGCTTCCATTATATTGTTTAAGAGAATTTAAAGAAAAAGTACTGCGAAGTCAACCCCCTGTAAATGATTTAAAGTGAATGATTTTTATTTAATTTATGCCAAATGCACACAAGACTTAAAAAGCAGAGACACACGAAAGGAAGCAAATGATTTTCTAAAAAAAAATTTCCTTTAAAGTTTCGCATTAATTTTTTTACGGAGTGGGGGGGGGGTAAATTCTATAATTTAACAAGAAACTTAATTTGTTTGTCATTTTTACAACACTTCAGCACATTTTATACACTTCAATAAACAGAATTTTTAGTTTTTCATCAACTATCACTTGTTTTCTCAATTTTAAATTTTTTACTTTATTTTATTCAAGTTATTTAGTGAAAAATTGTGAGTGAGTGTATGTTTTCATGTCTTAAAAGGAACAAAACAGAAAACAAAAAATAATCCTTTCAATTAAATTGATGATGCCATAGGGGTTGATAATTCTACCATCTGCAGTGCAGTCAGTGTTCGTTTCTTTTGTATGTTTTTTTTTTGTTAATTTTTTTTTGTGTTCATTTCACTTAAAAAATACTTTTTTTTTTTTGGCTAATTTCACTAATAAATAAAATGAAATGTACAAAACTAGTGCAAAGAATGTGTACCACGTACAAGAAAACTTTTTTTGAGAGAAAAAAACAAATCTACGAAAGAAAATATCGTAGTTAATTCTACTACGTATTGTGTGCTTAAGCGAAAGTGTACGAATCCACATTGAAGAAGTGTGTAATATAGCGAGTACGTATAAAACTAGGTTGCTTCCACTCCGTGAAAAGTTTTATTAAGCAAATATTATTTAAATAAGAGATGATTGAAATTGTTTGTATTTTTTTTGCTGGTGTAGTTTGTTCCATAAAGAATAACAAAAAAAGAATTTAGGTTCCATCAAAATTTAAAGGCTTGTATGTTTAAAATTGGTAATTTTCGGTCCTCATGGCGTATGAGTTTTAGTGACAAAACAGTAACACTCATACGTCATGTTGTGCTACTCTTTTTGAATTATATACTTGCATGTAACAAAATTGCACACGTATTAAATATTTCATCATCTATCAAACAACATCAGTCAGCAACAGATTTATAAAAAAAATGGAGAAGAAAAAAATATAATAATAAATTAAATTTTACATTAACTAAATTGTCGATCAACAAACAAGTAACATTTTTCATTGGCTTTTTACAAATGTATATAAAATATTATATGTTTTTTCAACATTTCTCATATGCTTTATGTGTTGCATATTGTGAAGATAGGAATATCTATTTAAGGTAATTTCATATAAAATGGGTTTAATGGAGTTCAAATAATTGAGGGATTACAAATGTTTACATCGTTGATAGGAGAGGGAACTGCCAAACAACTATTCACGTGTCCGATTCCTCTATTTGAGAGAAACCTGTCACTTTAACAAAATTAATATTTTTAGATAGGGCACTGTTATCACTTACAAACTATGCGACTTCTAGTTTACCCAAAATAAACTAATATTTAATTTGGTTTTGTTTTGTTTTATGTATTAGAGTACAATATTTGCTTAAAATCCGTTAGTTTGTAATAAATTTATACATATTACTTAAGGTAGAATTATATTCTGAAAATCTTTATATTTGTTTACATTAGTCCCGGTTTACATTATGAAATGTTTGTCGCTGCGATTCTTGCTTTGTAGGCGAGAGCGGTGAACAGAAAAAAGATCTTATTTGATAGAAAAATAAATTAGCACAATTATTTATATACTTTAATTTATAGTATCTAGAGACGTCAATGTGTGTAAAAGAAATGGTCATATAATGAATACACTACTCCCTTAATAGCAAAAGCTTCAAAATAATAGACTTTTTGCACTATTTGCACAGAACTAAATAATATAGTTGCGTTTATCTGAAGGTACTCAATCCATTTAAGTATTTATGTTCCTGAGCGAAGGAAATAAAATTTCAAATAGAAATACATTTACTTTTCAGTCATTATAATTGAATGAAATTAGAATGTTGCCAGGTAGGTAGCGATCAAGTATAGTTAGTATGTATCTATTTATGTAATTTTCTATAAGCATTATTAAGATTTTGAACATAATCTAAAACTAATCTGAGTATAGTAAAATTACAGACAAAGTAAACGGTTTAAACTTAATCGCCCTGTGCTTAATTTGAGGTTTATAATTATTTCGAATGAAAAAATTTCATGAAGTAAAAGTTAACAAAATATGGTTTAACCTATGGAAACCTTTAGATGACATGCCATTAATTATGAACATTTATAGTTATAGTTATATACAACGTCCCATGTTCGGGCTCTCTAGTATTATTAATATAATAATTGATTTTAGCAAATTTTAAATGTGATTATTACTACAATACTAAAAAAATTATTATTGTTAACTAGTGTTTATTATAGTGTAAATATCCTCTTTTGTATTAAATAAACGATAAAAGAGGCCGGTCAGGCAGTTACTGTGAATGGTGTTCGCTATCGTCAGATGATAACGAACTTTTTATGGCCCGAATTGGAAGATATGGATGTGGACGATATGTGGTTTCAGCAGGACGGTGCCACTTGCCACACAGCTAACGAAACAATGGCTCTTTTGCGCAACAAATTCAATGGCCGTGTTATCTCACGTAATGGCGATGTCAATTGGCCGCCAAGATCATGTGATTTGACACCGTTGGACTTTTTCCTTTGGGGTTATTTGAAAGAAAAGGTGTACGTCGATAAGCCAGCAACAATTCAAGAGCTAAAGGATAAGATAATTCGGCACATTAACGGCATAGAACCTCCATTATGCCTCAGGATCATTGAAAATTTGGACCATCGGATGGAGGTGTGCCGCCGTGGTTGCGGCGCCCATTTGGCCGATATTTTATTCCATACATAATTGAGTAATACAAATATATCATAATAAAATAAAATTACAATAATTTCCTAAATAGTTTGTGTTTTATTCAAAATCAACATCGGCCCTTGAAATTTAACCACCCTTTAGTTATACTTACTTCTAATAATATTTGACGATTACTTGATTTAAGTTTTAACAATCAATTTCAAACTGTACATATATGGGTAAGAGCTGACACTTCAACTTAACTGTTTAGTTTAACTGAGATATTTGAAATTTTTATATTGTTAACTGACAGTTTCAACTGAAGTGAACTGTACTATTCTCAGTCCAATTTGTCCAATTTGTGTCGAGAGTGCGTATCATGACCCGTAAACAGAACAAAGTAGATCTGAAATTTTTCTATGGAAAGTTAAGTCTAGCGAGTACCATGAACGCACAAAAAAAATGCTTCC
This sequence comes from Bellardia pandia, assembly GCA_916048285.2. Taxonomy (NCBI): domain Eukaryota; kingdom Metazoa; phylum Arthropoda; class Insecta; order Diptera; family Calliphoridae; genus Bellardia; species Bellardia pandia. The sequence goes on from OU696533.1 coordinate 72,368,350, forward strand.
TACAACAAGCTAATGAAGAAGTTACAAGAAGTAGAACCTGACGTGGAAAAGAAATCTGTTTTGTCAAAAATAAACAGTTTAACAGCAAAGAAGAAAAGAAACTTAAGCGCCCAAACCGCCCTGCTCGTTCGAATCCATGTTAACGTACGTATGTGTACATCTCAGTTCACAGTTAAGTCTGTCAGTTATAACTGAACAGTTGAAACTGACAGTTAAAACTGTACGTGAGTGGCCGGCTTAAGAAAGTTTTCAAGACATCAAAACATTCGCGGTAAATGTTGTCGCCCATGCTGTCATCGCAAAAAATGAATTATAACCAAAGTACAACTAACAAAAACACAGTGTTTTAAATCATTACTTGGTAATAAAAGCTTTTGTTATTGAACTACTGTTTCGAATCAGCTTATATTTTAAAGCCGAACATTTAGGTAGCAGTGTACTATAATAAATAAAATACTTGGAGGTAAGAAAAGAATCCATTTATTGTAGAAATTTAGTGATATAGAAAACATGTTACTAATTATCCAATGATTAATTACATAGTTACTTAGTAAGTGTGTGTTCATTAGCAACACATATACAATTTCATTTCATGTCCAGAAATTGTACATAATCAGCAGTTTTATCTATAAGTATTTGTATATGTTTATATATTTAATTTCATATAAACAACAGATAAATGAAGAAACCCAAAGATGAAGATATTAAACAAATGCCTTGAAATTTTCCCAGGAAAATATTTACTTTATTACATTAATTTATTAATAAATACGAGAATGTTGAAGAAACGCAAAGAATAGCAATGAATGAACGAATGTATGAATGAATAAGTATAGAAAAGTACTTGCTGAAATATTTTTATTATGATAAATATTTGTTGTTATCTTTTCGCAAAGGATGAAAAAAAAAACTGCAACAACCAGTTAAATGTAAGACATAAAATGTTATAAAATACAATAAAATAAAACTGAAAATAATAACAATTTAATAGTTACATTTTTCAAAACTTCATCTCTTCGGTGTACAATTGTGGTTTAGGGAATGTTGCTGCAGTTTGGAATGTTTTTTGGATTTATTCCCATTTTTATGGTAAAAAACATTTAAACAATAAAAATAAAAACTCGTCGAGAGAAACCTAATCATGGTAGAATGCTTTTGCACATACATACATACACATTTTCGTTTGTTTTGTTTGTTATGTGAATAGAGAAACACTGCCAGAAAAATACCCTACAAGAAACAATGGAAGGAAAAATCTACAACTGTAACAAAATCAAAATTTATTGCCGAGAATTTATGACAAGTTAGTGTTGCTTGAATTTTTTTGTTTTGTTTTACTTGCATAAATTACTACAAATAAATATATGTATATACTTAAAAAAAAAAATATGAAAAAAGATATTTATGAACCCAACAAAACATTGTCCGACGAAGTTGTACGTGTAGATGCAGCTAGGCTGATGATGAAGTTGTAAATTTTATTGGAATTATATAAATACTTTTGTTTTAATCGCAGTTATATTTCGTTTTGTATGTTATTTTATTCAACATTTATTACAATATATTATAGTATTATTATTTACTTTAAACCAGTTACTGCCAATGCTTTTTTGCTGGGCAAGTAAGTGCTAGAAGAAGTAGTAAGATGAGTATTAACAAAAATTTGTCTTTAAAAATTAATATGAAAATTTAGAACAACAATAAAATATAATAGAACAATGCTTTCAACACATTTTAGTTTCGAGCATATTTAGCAAATAAAAAGTTTTTTTTAGAAAATATTGCAAACAATAGAGAATTGGAAGAAAGTAAAGGAATGAAGTTTTAAATTTAATATTTTCTATGAAAACTGTTAAATATAAACACATAAACCGCTCTTCAAATTGTTCTTTTAAAAACAACTTTCTTGCATGGTTTTTAACATTGAATTAAATATAGATAGATGGGAAAAAACTTAAGCAACAACAAACTATATTGCAATCAATATATTTTGTAGTGTGTCAGCAATACAATTTGGAACAGAGTAAATAATTTTACTCTCAGTTGCGCCTCTAGTTCAAATCTATGTATTCTTACGCTTATGTCAATTTTTGGTGATCTTAAATAATCGATTTTCATTATATAGTGAAATAGACTATCAATATTAGGCTTTTATGGCTATTTTCTACAATATGCAATTAACTTTATGAAAATAATACAAAACAAAAATTGCATTATTTTCACAACTTATAACTTTTACCATTCTTATTAGAGAAACCTTGGCGGGGTTTCATTACAGTAACATTGCTCACTATGGGTGTGTGATTATTTTATTGAGTCTAAATGCACAATGAATTCAATGACTATGAGTTATAAAGGAAAAACATCGATCCTGCAACAACTAAGTTTAAAATGTATTGATGATTGAATGCTATTTATAGCTACAAATTCTTTTACTTCTTATTCATATTTCAGACAGTTCTTGTTCTATTATATATAATATATCCAGTAATTACTCCAGCCCTAAATAATTCGTTTTCACTTTAAATTTATTTCTATCTACGGAAATCAAAATTTTGCAAATTAAAAACATATTTGAACAATGATAAAAATAATCTTGATATTTGCGAAGCACTTAACCGAAAAGATATTACAAATTTATTTAACAACATCTATTGTTGTTTCTCTAGACTCTCTTTTTAAAATCGTTCACATGATTTTAAATGCATTCGAAACATTTTATGGTTTTTTTTTGGCAATAAAATCAAAGCAATGGCATTTGTTAAAGAAATATTGAAAACTGATTGTGAACAGAATCTAATAACAATTCTAATCCGATGATGATAACAAGAAATAGACAAGAAAGAAAAAAGGAAGGAAAAAAACAAAAAAAAAAAAAAAAGAAATCATATTTCGTAAAATGCGTACAAGTGTGAGATTGTTTGAGTGTGTAACTGTTTATGTTTTGTGCAGTGAAGTGCATACAAATGTATTTTTGCAATTGAAATAAATTGAGGTTAATGCCTGTTAACTACGAGTATTTGTAATCGTACTTGCATTATGATTCACATGAACATCGAACATGAAACATATTTTTTTGCTGTATTTTGTGTGGTGTGCGTGTGTGTTTTTTAAACAAAATCTGTACTAACATTTAAGATTTCTATAGATACTTATGCATGTATGTAGGTAGTATTTAGTAAATGAAACTAAAAAACAAATACAAAAGAAAACACGAACACAACCCGTACAACTACCAAAATTCAGTTGTTAACATTTTTGACCATAATAATGGGTTTTACAAAAAAGATAAGAAACAACAACATCAAGAAAGGGAACAACAACAAGAATTGGCAAAACAAGAATTGTAAAATGTCTTTTATGTATTTTCCCTTGTTGTGTTCTGAATTTTCTTATTTTTTTTTTGCTTTTGCATGTTTTTTTCAGTCATTTATTCTTTAGAAAATGCACTGGTAATTTTTGTAATAATTTCGTAAAATCTGTTTTATTTACAGCCTTTGGCATGTTGAAATTTTGTACAGAGTGGCACATTAACACAATGACCAATATGTATGTGCATTCAAATATGATCATTAAATGCTTGTTTTTTTAAGGATTAAATGTGCTTTCAAGTAATATAATCTTAAATTTGTTGTTATTTAAATTCATTTATTGAAATGTATTCAGCCAAGATTCAAAACACTTGTTTTGTTGAATTGTTTTTATTGAGAACCGCAGAATTTAAGAAGAGTTTTTTAATGAAAGCCATACAAATTTAGTTATGAATGTTTGGGATCAGTAAATATATTTTTAATTGAATAGATGAAAATTGAAAACTTTTTTAAAATTTCACAAGAATTGTTTAATGTTTTTTACAGGTGAGATTCTCACATCATCTAATAACAAAACGTTTGAAACGTTTTGAAGTAAAATGGTTTATTGTATCTTAGTAGACGTTAAGGGGTATTAAATTGAATCCTGCTTGGGAAATGACAGTTGCATTTAAGGTATTTATTACAAATTAAATAAATTAAATATTGTAGTTTCACATCCCATGTCTTGATGAGCCATCGTTTACTACATACACGAATTTTATTCATGTTCTTCTGAGTAGGGAAAAGGTGTTGATGTTCATGTAATTTTTTAAATTGATGATATTTTTGTATGTAAATTACATTTGATGTCCCACTGAAAACGCTATTCGAACAATAAAATAATATCGGCAAATCTTGTCCACATGATGAGAGTAATGCAAGGTTTTTCCCAAATTGAAAATTGATAGCATGACAGGATGGAGAGACATTGAAACACTGAATTTAAAATGGCAGTGTATGATCAAACTGCACAGGTATCCATTATTGCAGATATAACAGATTTCCAACCAAATCTTATGTTTTACGATCTATGTGGATTGGAATAAAAACCTTGGATTTTTCTTTGCTTACATTCCTAATAAAATTGTTGAAATTGTATGAAAGAAAGAGCTTAAAGAAAAATGAAAATCAATTAAATAAAAGTTTAGTTTTTGAGAATGTTAAATAATTTATATTGATTACTAATTTTTTGTGTAAGATGAGAGTGCGTTTTAAAGACATCAGTTGTGGACCTTGAGCATTTCAGAACTAACACTAGTCAAATCTCATAAAATAAAAAGCAGTATAACGTGATAATAAAACTTTTTATTATGGAAATTTATTTTAAATTTTAATAACAATCTAGAGCTTAGACATTAAAAAAAGAAATAGTAAACAATTTTGTATTAAAATATAATTCTTACACTGTACACATGAGTTTACATTCTGTGCATGTATGAATATTAGTTTCGTTTGCTTGTTGCCGAGAGTTGTAAAATGTACAATAGAATTGTACGTGTATGCATGTTTGCATGTAAATTCAAAGTAATGTTAGTCTTTTTTACTTTCATATCTTTACACAAAAGAGTTTATTTCTATGGTTACTAGAGCTGACAAAATAATAAATAACCGGCAACGAATATAAAATATATGCAACACTTTTATAACTACTTTAAAAGTTTACAGTTGTAAAAAATGTTAAAAGTGTGTTTAAGGGGCGTTTACAAATTTAGAACAAAATTAACTAAAGATTGAAAATTTAGAATAAAATAAGCAGTTATAAATATATATTTGGTTTTAAAAATTAAGAATTTATAAAAAACGTAAAGAAATTTTACATTGTTTTCAAACTAACTAATACATTAAAACTATCTAGTATTATTGAGTACCCAAATGAAAATTATTAGAATTGACAACACTAAAGTCGACGAATGAATGTGTTTGTGTATGTGCTAAGACATGTTTTCAACGAATATCTTTATACTATTCGCTTTCAGTATAAGTATAAAACTCAAATTTAAATTCCATTGTAGTTCTTGCCAATTATTTTGAATTATGTGCCACGATCCTGAGAAAAAGTAAATTAGAACTACAAAAAATAAAGTAGGAAGTAACAAGTATACACATATGTAGGTGAATACTTTTAAATTGTAATTGCACTTTTACACATTACATACATAGGTATATTGTTATTGTTGTTTATTGTAGATTTTATGCAGTAAACATGCATCATTGTACTGACTCTATTCATGAAATAACAAGTATGTGTTCCTTATTCTTGTGTTGTGGTAAATATTTATATCATGGTGTTAATGCTGCTTTATACTTCGTTTATACAGTCTAACCATAGGTGTCCAAGTAATACTGAACTACTACTGGTCATACAATAACAAATATTTTTTTTTAACTTATGATGCGATGATTGTGTAAATCCTGTGAGTCTTATTTGAAAACTCCATGTCTTTTTTATTATTCAACTTAAGTTGAAACAATCAATTAAGAATATGCCTACATATATAAATGTTTAAAAAATATTCTAAAAATTCCAAGACTTTGTCTTAATTATACGGTTTGAAAATACACCCTTTTTAATTCGTGTATTGGCACTTGTATTATTCATATGAGGGTAATAGAATTAAATGTAGTAACCTCGACTTTTACAGTTTCTGTAATCTAACTGTATTAGATTTGTTGGCGAAAAAGGAATGATCAAGTGTTATTTGAATTAACAATGTTGTACAACAACTAAACGAAACTATTAAGTAATGTTATGTTGTTATGTTAGTGTTAATATTCATACTAAATTTAGTTAAGCTTGGCTCATTAATACAAAGAGTAATTATGTACCTTGAGTATACTTGTTATAATTGATTAATATCAATAATACGCCATGATCTATATATGTAGTAACTTTAATAATATGTACCTTAGTTTTCAACTTTTGTCAACCGGAATATATTTCCATAACTTTTGATAATCAATCTGTCAAAAAAATAAAAAAACTACTTTAAAAGATTTTTCACCTATAAAAGAACAAAAATCATAATTTAGCATATTGAAATACTTGTAGATTTGTTAATTAATATATTTTCCACAAACTATTTATTGTTATAAGATACAGTTGAATTCTTTATTTTTCATAAAAATTCTCTAATTTTTATATACCATTAGCAGATACATACAGACAGTGAACTCCAATTATATGAACACCCCAAATTATGCACACTTTTTCTCTGCCATTGGCTACTACAAAATATGAACTTTGTACAAAAGCTTTAAAATATGAACATTTATTTTTTTTATTTTGAAACGCATTTCAGTTACATAATAAAGACAAAAATAGGGGAAACCTAACAAATGTCAATGGTTAAACAAACAACTGCACTTTGTAATTAGTTTTTACATGTACGCAGACGCAAACGCATGTTTGGTTTTTAAGTGTTACACATAAAGAACATAAGTTTCTAAGAATAAGAATTGGAGAACACAAAAATGACATAAAAAAGGGAAAAGAAACAACAGCATTATCTAAACACATGATAAGTACTGGCCACACAGCTGACTTTGAAAATGTAGAAATTTTAGATAAAGAAAGAAATTAGAAAAAGAGATACACATTGGAGAGTTTAAGAATACAACAACTCATAAACAAAACAATGAATTTAAAAGAAGATACAGCAAACATCAACTCGAGCTACAGAGCGGTGCTAAATTAAACATCTACTGTGATCAGTGTTGCCAATTTAGCACTTTTAGTGCTAGATCTAGCACTTTTTAAACTCATTTAGCACCAAAAAAAAGTGATCTAGCACCTAGCACTTTTTTAGCATTTTTAAATATTTTTCTAGCATTTTTAGCATTTTTTTAAATTTTTGGTATTTTAATATTGTTTTAATTATTTTCCCGCAAAAATATCTTTAACAATCAAGTTAATTTGTGTTTTAAATTAAACTATGTATATAAATATGCATTAAAAAATACATAATCTAACCCCTTCTTTATTTAAAATTACTAGACAATATAAAAGTTTTACAAAATACAGATTTTTTTCGGTCCAAAACGTTTTAAGTTCCCAAAAAGGCGAAATTTTACCAATTTTAAAATTATTTTGTATTAGCGAGGAACAAATTGGAAAAATAATTGACCAATAGTCTAGCATTCAATATATAAAATGGATTAATAAAAACAACACAGTTCCTTTCTGGGCAGAGGTAAAAGCATATAGAGATGCCGGAGGTAACAAGAGATTCGAGGAAATTGCCAATTTTGTTTTAAAACTTCTCAGTCTTCCGTGGTCTAATGCGGACGTTGAACGTGTGTTCAGTCAAATGAACACCGTAAAGACAAATATAAGAAACCGATTACATTACATTCTGTTTTAGCAATTAGGTAAGACTTTATTGTTAAATTTTAATTTCTTAATTTTATGATATAATTTAATAACATTTTAGATACGGATTAAAAGGAAGCGGAAAGTGTTGTTGCCAATACGATGTCCCAACGAATTTTCTGAAATTAATTGGATCTAGTGAAAGTTATGATAATAATAATAATGATGATAATGACTGGAATTTTTAAATTCATCAAATTATTTTCGTGATCTTAAAACTTATGTGATAAAATATGAATTTAAAAATTGTTTTTCAAGAATTTACTTTCGATTTTTGTTTTTAAAAATGAATAGAACATTTTATTTTTGATTTTTTTTTTAAGAAAAGATGTATTTTCAATTTCTTTATTCATATTTAAGTATGAAAATGAATTTTAAAGAAATACAGATCTCATAGTTTACTATATGCCAATTTTTTTTATTTATTTTTGTTAGCACTTTTTTTTAGCACTTTTTTTAAATTTTTAGCACTTTTTAGCATTTTTTTGAGAAAAATCTAGCATTTTTTCCCAATAATGTTTTGGCAACACTGACTGTGATATTAATTTTAAGACGTGGTTATATGTATTTTTACTGTAAACTTAAATGTTTTATGTTATTTGGTTGTACGTTGATTAATTATAAATGTGATTAAAATATTATTTTATGTAAGTTGTTGAAGTTATGTTTTTGATTGTAACTAAATTAAGTTTTTATTTTTTAAATAGACAATCCCTTGCAAAAGTAGACAAAACATCTACGAAACGTCTGGAAAAAATGTAAATAAAAGTTTTTAAAAGTCCACGGTGTCTGGAATAAAAAAGAATAAAAATGCAATTTCAATATGTGTCAACAATACATTCATCGGACCTGGAAAAAGAAAAACTATTGGTTTTATTAAAATTTTAACATAAAAAATCCCAAAAATTTGAACTGCCATTGCATTGTTTTCATTAGTTCATATTATCGCGCGTGCACTGTATATGACACTTGTGTAGAAAAAAAACTCGTATATAGATAAAAAGTGTTACTTTTTTTAATTTAAACAACTGATAATGTTTATCTAAAATACTAATTACTAAACAACTGTAAATGCAAATAAATTTAAAAAAGAAATAGGTGACAATAAAATAACCAAATGCAGTAAAAACTAAAATGAATATATTTCTCATACATACTTTAAGTATAATTTCAAATATTTCCTAGTATTCTACTTATTTTTATTTTTCCAAAAATTTTAGAGTTGAATCCAATAGCCTCCACTGCAGTAATCTCATGTTTGGTCACTACTGTTATTAATACACAATACCCGTATTTTTTGCTTTGCTTTTCTTTTTCGTCCTTTATATACTGTACATTCATTTGGTGAATTAAAGCCTGTGTATGTACATTTTCATATGTGTGTATAACCATGCAGAACAATACGAAATTATTTGATTTTAAATGTGTTTTCAATGGAAGCCACATATGAAAAATGTTTCTCATAAATCTTAGTGCTGTTCGAGTAGTATTTTGTGCCTGAACATTTTCAATGTACATATTTTGTTTATTTATTTTTATGTTGTGTGAGTTTGCGAATATTTGGTATTTATTTCTACTTTCTGTTGTTTCTCCAAGATCCTGCTGTGTGCGACTAAGTTAAGATTGCATTTGTTTTTCGTATAAAGCTGCGTGTACACTAGGCAAGCGTCCAAAAATAATTACTGTGGAGTTTCCAACTGAGTAAAATTAAACTTGTGTTTTCTTAATTTTAGTTACAATTTCACAAAATGTTTGTAGCAGCTCATTTCTCATATAAGAGTGATAACATTTAAAAATTTAAAATTTTTATTCTTGGATTTAGCTCATCAATTTGTAAGAAATGCTGTCTTTTTGTGAATGTAAATAAATGGAGCCACAGCAATATAGCTCTATATGATGTAATACATATACTTACATTATATATGTATGTGTAAAAGTCTTTGTTCAATATTAACATTTATAGGTTTTTGTGTAATATAAAAAAAGTGTAACTTGCCTGCATATCCCACATGACCAAACAATTGAAAATTTATTCGATATTGTATAGTGTAGAACAAAAGTTTTAAAAAAATTATCGATAATTTTGGAAAATATACATATGCAACATGCTTCATATTATTGTATACTGAGTGACAGGGTTTCGTTCGATATCGAATGTTTGTAAAACGAAACATACGATACAATTTTTAAATATTTTGGTAAGATATAAATACACACTTTTAACATACATATGTATCTACAAGGTGGCGCAAAAGTAATCCTCCTATCAGAAAATGCTATAAATTTTGCGAGGCCCCTAATGTCAGTTCTGTTTTGACATTTGTGAAGTAAATACATGCGAAATACACGTTAGTAAACAATGTTACGCTACACTGCTCCAGAACGCGGAATATTGCTGACAGAACTGACATTAGGGGCCTCGCAAAATTTATAGCATTTTCTGATAGGAGGATTACTTTTGCGCCACTTTGTATATCATATGAGTATATATGCGCAGTTGTTAAGCCGTTGTTATTTTAAAAAAGTTTAATACCTTTAAGTAGATTCTTAGAGCAAAACTACTTTAATGGAAATTGAGGCATTTATTATTGTAAATCAAAATACAAACGTTTTCCATTGTTTATATTTATATTAAATATGGGTTTTACTTTTAAAGCCGTTTTGTGATAAAAGGGATTGCTTTATGAATAAAAAATAAGCCGAGTAAATGAATGAAAAAGTAAATTCTTGATATACGAAAGTTATTTGTATTTAAATTATAAAAATTAAACTATTAACTAAAATTATTACATACTTATTAAGTTCTGTCTCAATATCATTGGCATATGTATCATTGAAATCATTAATTACAGAAAGAGATAAAAGATTAATAACAGGTTAAATTAATTATTTTAAGAAATAAAATTAAAAAAAGAAACGTTGCAATAAAACTTGAATTAATGAAATATATTACAATTTTTGGGAAACTTAATTATTATTTAATAAATTCAATATTGCTACCATAAATACAGATTTTAAAATTATTTTAATGCAGAAATTGTTTGCACTTAAATTTAACAATAACTTTGTTTTCCAACAAGTCCATAAAAAGATTTGATATTATACTTGTTAACATATCAGTTGCCATTTAAAAATTGTTACATTCAATTCTATTTCACTCGAACATTCTCTATGAAAATGGTGGATCTGTAAAAGCAACATTTCGTAAAATTCGTGATATGTTATAGTCAGTCTATATTATAGTCCTTTTCAGAACACTATTAAGAATTTGGTCGATAAAATTGCTTGTATGGTGTTTTCTGGCGTCGGGATTGGGGCCTATTCTTGATGATATGTATGTATATCACTGGCACAGTTACCAAATGAATGAATTTACTGCTAAACGAATTTTCTGATTGCTTAATATTACGAAATTCAGCTGTTAATTGGATGTTTTGTGGCTATACAGAGCCTTTCGAATCGATTACAGTATTAAATTTTATGATTTTTATATATGTAAATTATGTTTTGTTTTACTTTGAAAAGCACAGTTCCAGTTGAAAACCCCTTATTTTGTAATTAATGTAATGATAGAATTTTTAGTCTTATATAAAAAAGTTACAGCTTTTAGAAATAAGAAAATATGGTCAAGATATTTTAGGAACCATATTAGAATTTACCAATACTTAACGAGACAAACATACAATTTTAATTCTTGTGAGTCCGCTAATCCACCATTTCAACATTTGACGTCATCAAGCATTAAAGAAATCTGTGTTCTATACTGTGTTCTATTTTTTCAATTAGCGCTCTCAAATTATGATTATGTTTGATTATGATCTATGATGGCCACTTTTTAGCTCAGCTGCTGTCTTGCTTGAAAAATTCTCAATGTTTTATTTATTTTATGTGAAACAATTCTGCATTAGTTACACATTACTAAACATAGTGCTAATGTTGATGTGAGGGTGTATATTTTTACTATTTTAAGTCATATCAATATGACTTTTCGCTAAAATCTTACTCTTAATATTACTGCAACAACAACATTTCCTAGCGATTAATTTTGTTAACAATAATTAGAGAAATGAAGTGTAAATGTAGTAGATAATTACGTTCATAATTAAAATTTATATTTTTTTTGGTGTTTTGTATTTATTTAAGAAGAAAATAAATAAATTAAAATGTCGCATGTGCATTTAATTTATATTTGCATGCTTATGGCAATGCATACAAATATTTAAAACTATTTACTTTCCCATGCCAATACCACAACAACAGCAAACACACTTTTAAATTTCAAATACATATATTATATACATATATACATATATATGTATGTAGGAGTAAACATTAGACATGCACTTCTAAAATTCATTTAGGTTTGTTAGATTCGATTTTTTTATTTCTTAAAAACTAAATCTATGTACAGATCTTACAATATTGTCAGAAAAATGTTCAGCAAATGTCTAACAAAAGTGTGAACTTAAAATTTTTGTCTTCCTATATTGTCAGAAAAAGTGCATTTTAAGGCAAAAATATTTTCACACATTTAAGTAATATGTGAACACATTATGTTGCCATAGTTAGATTATTTTCATACATTATTATTTATGCATATGACAATGGCACCATTGTTAGAAAAATATTATGAAACTCATTGTCAATTTATTTGTCTTGCCAAATACACTGAGAGTGAGCAAAAAACATTAACGGAAAGGCGGAGAGTAAAAGCGAGCAAAAATTATTTAATATTATTACACCAAATAAAGAAACTGAGGCGTGTCTTTGTTAATTTGTTTTTACCTTCACTTTCCAGCGAGAAGAATTGCTACTGCTTCTATACAAATAGAAGAGCCTCTTATAGAAGACCTGTTTACACATTCTAAAAAATTCGGTACTCATTCCACTATTTTTTCGCTTAGACGGTGTTCCAGATGAAGTTTCAGAGGCATTCAAAATTGCATCTCAAAAGTAAGAACACGTATGGTTTTGCAATTATTGCTGTTAATTGTGACTATAACAACAAGCATTTTGCTAACTTTGTTATTCGAGTTATACACATTAATAAAGAGAGAGCCAATAAATTTTGCCTTTTCTGAAAGCAGTACTTTATATACAAAAATACATGTGATTTTTAAATTAATTTCAAATCCTTCTATAAAGTCTTATGCTGAATTGGAAAAGAATATTTTCTTACATAAAATTATTAATTCAGCCGACCCTTAATTACGCCTTCTATGAGGTATTACTAGGCATACCTTCTAATTGCCCTTCTCAAGTATGCCTTCTATCAGGCATCTAACCAGTAGCAAGTAGGCAAAGCCTTGACTACTAATGACCCAAAGGTCCTTGTGTCTACAAAATGGCAATGTTTGGCAACGAATCTGCCAGTTTTTGACATATACAAACTCTGACAACAGTATGAAGTGACAATTTGTGTTCACACAAAAAATTATTGTATGACAATTGTCTGCCAATGCAATTGTAAGTTTCTGAAGTGACAATTTATTTTTTGTCAAAATTTTTTTATTATTGGCCAGTTTCTAGATATAACAACATTGTTAGATCTGACAACCGTCTGTACAAACTCATGCAGGAAATCCATTAAAATTCCACATTTTTATAAATTTTGAAATTTTTTAAATATTTGAAATAAATCATGTCTTTTGTGAAAATTATCTGTCTAACAAGGCATTAAATGTAAATGTCGAACATATATAACCAAGTTGTTTTATTGTTTACCCTCTCTTTTTCATGCATATGTTGTGTAAACAATTATTTTTTACACAAAAACGCGGGTATATATAATAGGGAACAGTGGCAAAAAGGGCTATCCTATTGCATTTGTATGTTGTCAACTTTGTTTGTTTGAATGTTAATTAAAAGTGATTTAAATTTAAGGGTACGTTTGTGTGCACAGGATAATTTTTGGTTGACCATTTGATAAATAAGCAGCTGTTCTAGGTGAAAGAATGGACTCATACTCGTAAAAATATGTAAGCACATTCAACTTGTAAGATACATTGATTAACCCATTCATTGTTGTTTTTTCTGTTATTGCTGACATTATACGTTAAATAATTAAAAAAGTAAACAGACATTAAACCACACGCGAATAATTGCACATAAATGAACGTCATGAATTATATGGAATGGATTAAACAAGGGTTTCAATTTCAGAAACGATTCCAAAAAGGAGCTTATTTTTCACTTCCGAACTGCTAGTCAGCTGTTCACACTTTTTTAGAAATATATACAAATACAATTATTTATTCCATAGACAACAAAAAAGTAATAAAAATTCAAATAGGTAATATAATTTTAAGGAACGGTCACATTTGGCATTAAATATTTTCCGAAAAAGCAGTAGCCACTTAATAACATATATTTGAACTCGTTTATTTATTTAAAAAAAAACTTTTCTTATTTAGGCCAAAGCACAACAAATATTTAGTTTTAATTTATGTGATGCTGTTTGATCTTGCAAAACTCTTGTAATAGTAAACAACGTCAAAGAAATTTATGCTACGCTTTTTTGAGTAAATATTTATGGCCTATTTCACGATTTCGAAAGATAACGTTCGCTTAGATAAGACTTAAGACACAAACTTGATTGTGGAATAAACAAACTTGATTGAGTAAAAAATAGATACGATAAAAAGTTTGTGTCTTAAGTCTTATCTAAGCGAACGTTATCTTTCGAAATCGTGAAATAGGCCATTAGATAATTTGTTTTACTAAAGTAGCCTCTAAATACATACAGCTAGTAAAAAGATTCGTATCGTAAAACGATTGGATTATCTTAAAAAGCTTAATCAGAAGAACATTTTAAACCATTTAATTCTATATTCGCATAATTTAAATTACGATTATACATATATTTTCAAAATTCTGGGGAACCCGCAAATGTACTAAAGAATTACCAATATCGGGTAAGATAGATATTTTAAATTTGTTATATTTCAGAAACTGCTAATAATATTTGTATTTGTATGTCTATTTGTATTGCACACTTTTTAATTTGTAGTTTTTCGTAGAATTTTTCATTTGTATTTCAAAAAGTATTCCTGAAATATAATTAGAAATTTATGAAATGACCACAAAAAAACTTATTTATCGTATATCAATTAAAAAGTAATGGAAAATTTGCAAACAGACTTTGAATCTTTTAGAAAAAGTATTTATTTTTGTTCGCAATGTTCCAAAAGTTTAGGAAATTTGTTATTTTTTATCATTTGATTTAATTCTTTGCAATCTCAGGCTAAAGTTTGTATTTTTCTGGCTTCTGAGTAATTTGTTTATTTGCTACGTTATGCATTCATTATCTAACACGTACATTTTGCCCTGTTTGTAAATAAATTTCACTATTTTTATTGTTGTTCCCAATATTTCAATTAGCGTCGCTAATCATCTTCGGGGGTATTTAAAAATAATAAATAAATAATAAAATACAATAAATGTAAAATAAAGAAAAATTTTTTGTGTTATTTATTATTTTTAAATACCCCCGAAGATGATTAGCGACGCTAATTGAAATATTGGGAACAACAATAAAAATATTTAAAATAAAAATCAAAGGTGTAATATATTTAAAAGTAATGTAAAATTGACGAAAAGACTATATGTAAGTGTAATTATTTTATTGTTAAATTTATGGTTGTTTGTTATTAATATTGTTATTATCCTTTATATATTTATATGGTTGCCAGATTGAATAAAATTAATCCCTGAGGAGGTCGGAAAAATACCGACGAAACGTAGGATTGGAGAAAATGAAATAAACTAGTCTTTTATTTATTTTATAATAAAAAATACCTGACCTTGAAAGCCCAATTTAGAAATTTCTAATAAAAAAAAAAAATTTAACAAAATCAATATAGAAAAAGGTCGATAAAAATTAAACATTTCAAAATAACTTAATCGGAGGGCCCGCCGAAAAGAAAATAAGATAATTTAATCTAACACCAAAATGACTAACTTTTTTGCAAATATTAAACATGAATATGGTACCGAAACCTGCTTATTACTAAAGACATACTGCAGGGAGACAAAAAGATCAGCCAAACACACAGAAAGACTTAAATTTTTATTAGCCTGCAGAAAAAAGGGCTTAATACCGACACATATAGAAAACGCAACAAGAAATATGGATCAATTATTCACATCGTTTAAAATATCGCAAGAATTACAGAAAGTTAAACACAAATTACAGACTAAAATCATTAACCTGGAAATTAAAGAAACGGGTATTAATATCAGAGATATAAAAAGGGAAATCAATAATATTAGATACAAACTTAAATCAAATATAAGTGATAAAGAATATAGAGATTTCATGCAAAAACAGAAATCTAGATATAAGATCATGGTATCTAATGACAGGAAAACACATTTGCACAAAATACAGGACCTTTGGCAAAAGCAAATGAACAAATACAATTTAAAATATAACCCTGATTGGTTTATTAACAAAACTAATGTACAATTCCCAGAAGACAGTAAATGGCTTCTCTCTCTGGGATCGAAATTCGCACTCCCCATAAACGAGAAAAACTTCTCAACCATTAATCTGATAGCCGATTTAGAACAATGGGTCCAGACTTTGACAGATGATAAGGAAAAAGAAGTAATACGATCAAAAATAGCAAACAGAATATTAACGCATAAAAGGACTATGAAAATCAATCAAAAGGACAAATTAATACTAAACATTTATGAAAATACGAAGAGTTTTCTCAGGAAATATAAAGACGAGATTGTTATTACAAAGTCAGACAAGGGTAACAAATCTGTCATTATATATAGAGCAGATTACATGAGACAAATGAACAAATTATTAGAAGATAAATCTACATACAAAACCATACGAGTAGACCCAACACTAAAACTACAAAGGACAAACAACAAACTAATAGCGGATCTATTTAAGGGAGAATATATCACAAAGTACGAGAAAATTAAGCTTACATCAAATTCAGCGACAGCTCCCAGATTATATGGACTACCCAAGATTCATAAGCCAGATGTACCATTACGGCCAATATCATCATCAGTAGAAGTACCATGCTACAACCTATCAAAGTACATTGGCAACATTTTGAAAAATATTATATTGGACAAATACAATATAAAAAATTCACCGGAACTAAAGAAAAAATTAAGTGCAATATCTTTGGACAAAGACGAAATATTAATATCTCTAGACGTTGTATCGTTATTTACAAACATACCGATACATTTAGCAATAAGTAATATTATGGCTCAATGGAACGTTCTTAAAAACCACACAAAAATTCCGAGAACACAATTTCTTAATTTACTGAAATTTTGTCTAAACGACAACAATTATTTTATGTTTGGTGACACATTTTATAGCCAAACATACGGCATGCCAATGGGGAATCCATTATCCCCAACAATAGCAGACATTGTCCTGGATACTCTATTGGAACGTACAACTGAGGATTTGCGGAAAAACCAGAACATAAAAATAAAACTAATTACTAAATATGTGGACGATCTTTTTGCAATTATCAAAAAACAAGACGAAGAGAAGATTTTAAAAACATTTAACAGTTATCACACAAAATTAAAATTTACCATGGAAAAAGAGGAAAATAATTCAATACCATATCTCGATATGAGGCTACACAGGGAAAATGACAAAATTTTAACAGACTGGTACACTAAATCGATTGCATCTGGCCGCATTATCAATTTTCACTCTACTCAACCAATGACACAAAAGATAAGCACAGCATTAAATATGATTAACAACGTTTTTCAATTAAGTGATAATAAATTTCTATCAAAAAACATAAACAAAATTAAAGAAATGTTAGTAAAAAACAGTTTTCCGAGAAATATAATTGATAATTTAATACAGAAAGCCACAAATAAAAACACTGGGGAAATTAGCAATACCCAAAACAATAACACATCTGGCAGCACGAAATTCTACAGCTTAGCATTTATCCCCAAACTTACAGAAAATATACAAATGAGAGAGATTATAAAGGACAACAATATAATATTGGCACACAGAGCAAACAAAACAACGAATTCACTGTTCACGCAAACAAAAACAAAAATAGAAACAAGGGATAAAAGCAACGTAGTATATGAGATAAAATGTATTGGAAACGAACAAGAAAAGTGTGGAAAAATTTACATAGGCACAACAAAGAGAAGTTTAGGTACGAGAATAGACGAACATGAAGCTGACATTAAAAAGCAAAAACTAACAACAGGTCTCTCTCAACATTGTTTTGATAAAAAACATACGGCCGACCTTAAAAATGTGAGGATCCTAGAAGTAGAAAAGAAAGTTGGTAAAAGGTATACATTGGAAAGTTTAAGAATCCAGCAAAAAGCAGATCAAGTGATGAATAAGAAGGAAGATATAGACGGCGCTAACTCTAACTACATAATAGCAATAATTTAATTTAGTTTAACTTCAACTGTGATATTAGCGATAGGATAATTACTGTGATATTTTATTTTAATTTTTGCATTAATTTTTTATTAATTGACTGTGTTTGTATCGTATGTTAAATGTTGTACAAAAAAGGTGTAATATATTTAAAAGTAATGTAAAATTGACGAAAAGACTATATGTAAGTGTAATTATTTTATTGTTAAATTTATGGTTGTTTGTTATTAATATTGTTATTATCCTTTATATATTTATATGGTTGCCAGATTGAATAAAATTAATCCCTGAGGAGGTCGGAAAAATACCGACGAAACGTAGGATTGGAGAAAATGAAATAAACTAGTCTTTTATTTATTTTATAATAAAAAATACCTGACCTTGAAAGCCCAATTTAGAAATTTCTAATAAAAAAAAAAAAAATTTAACAAAATCAAAAGTTTTTATTTATTCAACGACCTGTAGCCGAACAAAACCAACAAATAATTAACCATCAATAAGGTCTACTAAAAACATATATAAATTTCACTATAAAAACCTTTGGCGTTCTCTTTGCCGTCGATATTGTAGTAAAAACTTTATGGAGTAAGACCTTAAACAAACTTTAGTTATGATACAAACAAGCTACAATAATAGGTTGACTGGCTATGTATGTACGTTCATATAAGCAAATAAATAATTAAGGGAAATACTTATAATAATTTAAATATGTAACTTTTAAAGAAGGCAATTAATTTAATAAATAAAAGAACAAGGCCTATTAAAATATATAAAACCAGACAGGACATAGCAAGTTTAGCTATATTTAGCTAAACTAAGCACTTATTTTGCTTAATTGATGACTTGCTAAGGTAAAGCTCTAAATAAAGCAAACAATTTTTTTAAATCTAAATTTAATTAGAATTTTAATGTATTTGTTTATGAGCAAATTAAATATTTTCTTGCTGGTTTAAATGCGATTTCTTAAATTTTTATTGAAGTTTTCAAACAAAAATGTGTTAACAATAGTTTGTTCTTTCAACAAAAAACTAAAACATAAATAAACATAATAGTTCATAAAATTATATATTTGTTAAAACATGTACTCATACATACATAATATACATGCATACATATGTATATTCTATATACATATATAAATATAATAAATTTTTGTTACAACATCCGTTTTACCATTACGAAATACACATTGACAGAATACACCAATACCTCGCTTTGCGTCGTTTCGTTTTGCGTTTTTGTCGACGTTGCGTCCCTGCTTAATTAGTCCTAATTTCCACTGTACGTCGTTAGATTGTCGAGGTTGCGTTGTTTTGGGTCCGAGCGTTAAATTTTTTTTTGAAATTTTCCCAAAACTTGCAACATCATTAGATGCTTAAACCCGTACAAGAAGTGCTTTGATGATCGAAATGGAGTCCTTGCTTTCTATTTGGATTGAAAATCAAGTTGCGCAGAGAATACCATTAAGTAAAACGATATTTCAAACCAAAGCAAAAAGCTTATTTGATGACGTAAAAAGTAAAGCATTATCCAACGATAATGCTAGTGGTAGTAATCCAGACAATTGCTACAAGGATATTTATTTTACGTTCAAAAAAAGGCTGTGCAAGAGCCCACTACTTAGTATTTTCGTAAACCTAGAACCTACCTTCGATCTTTATATGGTTTGCTATATAAAATCTTATTTTACTCGGTGTCGTTTTTTTTTTGGAACGTAACCCCGAGTGAGGTATTGGTGTACACTCAAACTTAGACTTTTATATGCCTATAAATATGTATAAATATTAATATTCACATCTGTGTATAATTTAAAGTCAAACCATAATATGAATATTGTATGTGTTGCAACATGCATGTATATTTGTGTAACATTCACAAAACTCCATAAAGCAAAATGTTACCATTTAAATGTAGATATTTACATTAGGATAGCCCATTTTGTAGGAAACAGACTTTTGATACTATTATCTATTTAAAAAAGTGTTGTGCTGAATTTTGTAACGCTGAATAGAAAGTCCTTTTTAACATAACATTATAAAATATATTATCCTGGTTACTAGCAGCTAAATATTAATTCAAGTTTAAAACATTGCCAACAGTTTTTCTTTGTACTAACCTATTGTATGTTTGCTGTGTTGTATTTATTCAAAAGTGTTTTCATTTCCATTCATTGTTCTTACAAGCCATATCATATGTACGTACGTATGTTCAGCTGTTGTGTCTGTCTGATTGTTATAATTTCGTAAGTTTTTCTTGTTTTTTTTTTACACCTTTTAAGTAAGTAGATGTAAATGTGTTTTTATATTCCTGTTTGATATATGAACGTGTAATGAATGCATGACTAAAATACTTTAGTGTTTTATGAGTGAAAAGTAAGTAGACATACTTACTACCACTGCATTCATTTGTTTTTATTCATACAACTCATTTGTTTACTCCCTTAAATGGCACTTGGACTTTCTTTTCATTTTCTTTATATTTGTCTTTTACGAGTGCCAGCTCATTCCACTTGCAACATACAGAATTTACATTTACATAAAGTGGCAAAGTGGTAATTTAATTTATTGTTTATTTGTCATAAATTTACGAAGCTACGTTCGTATGGCACAGAAATTTGCACATAATTATGAGTTCTGTCTGAAAAGTATTTTCACTATTTGAAGTCTGACCAGAGATGTTTGTTACTGGAAAGTAGCTTTAGTAGATAATGGTTTTACATTATGGATTTCTGTCCTCCTAATTATAAAATTATAAAAATACGTATCTGCAAAAACAAGCAGAATATTTCAACCCTCTATTTTATTTCGAATTTAACGGAAACAGCTTTGTGGAAAATTTACGAAAAAATTTCTTCTTTACTGAATTTCGTAATATTTTTAAATCTTTAATTTAAATCTTGCTTTCCAAATTTTGGCAGTAAAAACATATTTTTAACTAGACCTTAATGTAATAGGCAAATTATAAAACTCCCTTTCAAACGCTTTATTCAAGTACCAAATACATATAGCAAAGCCAAATAATCATTGAAGCTTTGAAATATTATTTTTAATAGCGCAATTCACAATCTTGTGCAAATGGTAGTGAATCATTGCATTTGCAAAAAGGTTTAGCATATTTTTGCTCTTGCTGTGTATTTTGTTAGTTTAGAGCAAAAATATGGCAAACCCTTTTGCAAATGCAATGATGCAATACCATTTGCGCTAATATATTTTAACTGTGCTGAATTTAATAACTCTTCTAGCTTGGGAAAATGCGAATTACGGATTATTACGACCAAGATGCCCTGCAGGCAAATGAAATCTTACAATGAATTAAATTCTTTTCAGGCTTATAAAGTGAAAGTGTAACTCAGTGGAAGTGTAACTTTGAGTGCTGAAATAACACTGAATTATGTGCATTACTTTGCGAAATTATAATGTCCCAAGTCAGATATTGTACACAATTTTAAATAATTAAAATATTAGTCAACGTTTAACATTAACTTTCACTGACGGTTCTAAAATTGGCAGGGGAACTGTATTGGGAATATTTGTATCTCCCAAAATACCTGATACATGTTTTACATATTTTAGAGGAAGATTTTTTTATTAAGAATATCGGCAGGGGAATTTATAAAACTGTTGCGGAAAAGTAGAAATCAATCTCTGACTCAACTAGGATGATACCATGACTCATGTGGGTATACCTAAGGATGTCTTTTTAAATGTCTTTAATATTTTTCTAATCCAAATTTCAAATGCAATCGATAAGAGAGCTCTTAAAAAAGGGACGCTCAGGTGTTTTACTATTACCATTTGGAATCTGAGACTCCTAGAACCCTCATTTGTTTGTAGTATGAATTTAATAATTCATAGAAGATCGACTACACATCTGATAGGTATTCTTAGGAATATATTCGTATAAATTGTTTTTTGTTTTAAACATTGTTTAATTTGTTTTTACTAAAGACAGTTATCCAAAATAAAGCTTGTAAAAAGACTATTTTATTTTTTGTGATAGTAACATTGTACACCAGCACCGAATCCACAATTGACCTATGCAATTTGAAAGAGCTGTATAGTCTTCCTTCTTATATAAGCACAGAAGCGCCAAAACTGTTACCCAAAACTCTAAAAGACACACATTTATTTATTAACAATATGTTGTTGTTGTATTGTGCTTGAATGTATGGCTGTGTGCTAGAATGCGTATGATGACTTTACATACATATTGATATTCTTTTTGACTATTTGTGGCAAATAAATAATATTGTGACCACTTGTTTTTATACACATTTACAAATACGTTCACATACATTCGTGTACATTTTCAATATTTTCTTCCTCTCTTACAATCGGTTTCTTTTAACATTTACTTTACTTTTTCCTTGTTGTAACCTTAAATTGGATTTGCTTTGTTGTAGTTGTTATTGCTCGTATTATTGTTCATCATACATAAATATGTATGTTTGTACTCAATGCACTTACTTATGATTGTATGTGTATCATAAATTGTTTTCCTGTGTATTGAGGAATATGAAAGCACGTTATGGCTGTGAAACGTGCGTATAACTGAAAATTGATTTAAATGACTAAAGTACAAAAATAAACAAGAACAACAATAACAACGACTACATCTCAGCAAGAAGATGGAAAACTAAAATAAAAAGGTACCAACAAGGCAAAACTTTTATTGTAGCCTCTAGCCTGGAAACAACAGAAAAAGTAGGAAATTGTTGTGTTTGTGTTTGTGTTTACAGTATCCTGACAATGTGTCTTTTCTTGTTGTTGCCATTCTTATTATTTGTTATTGCATAAAAAGGCATAAAAATGATAAAGAAAAGAAAAGAGTAGTACTTAATGACGCATGTGTTGGCTGTGTATGCAGCGGAAAATCAAATCAATCTCATAACAAAAAGAGAACAATGGCATATAAATTTATGCGTATAATTTTAATTAGGGACGCTTTTATTAGCTAAAGATTTCATAGTATTACATTTCATAGTAACATTTTTTAACTTTAAAATTATCTTTATATTTAATTTCAAGTTTTTCAACGGGGGTATTTTCCCCCATGGAATAACTTTGCTTATGTTTAAAACTAATAATCTGTTTAAATATGTAGTATAACCAAAACTCTACACAACACCTAGATTTTTGCTACTACCTTAATTTCAAAGCAAATGTTATGTATTTATGATTAGTATGATCATGTTTGTAAATTGTAAATACATGATTTTATTTATGTTCATGTTTTCATTTGTATTTGGTCTATAGCGGAAATCGTTAATAAAACATATTGTTCCGGTGCTTTTGTGATTTATTTAATGTACATACGAGTATTTATTGTATTATTTGTTCTATTTTATGCTTATTATTTTTGATTTTATCAAGTTAATAGCAATATTTATACCATCTGTGTTGAGGTGTTTTTTAGATACTTACTTTCAAATGCTTATGACTTTTACGTGTCACGGTTTTCAGTTACATTTTCGCTTTTATCATTTAAAAAAATGGGCTATAGAAAATGAGTGTATGAAAATAAATTAGATAAATATTTAATAAATAGAATTATTTTTGTTTTTATAAATATGTGTATATAGCTGTGATGAGATTTTAACATTTACATATCTACTGCCAAATTGCCAAACCTATAAAAACTACTTTTGAGAAAACATTTATACAAGCTTTGAATGTTCAAAACTTTTTTTTAGATTAGTTTTTTTATTTATTATTATTTGTTTATAATTTTTGATATATTTCTTTAGTCAGGCTCGAGTTCATTAAATTTAATTTTCATTAAATTATCTAACCTCTGCACCGCAGTGTCGACGAAAGTGGACAAAAAACATAATAGAAACAAATGTATTCATGTTTTCAAGACAAAGTCTTGATAGAAAGAATACGAAAAAACTGAAGAAAAAAGGAAAGCAACATGAAAATAAATTGAAAAATGATAATTACAGCAAATTTCGAACCACCGGTAACACTGGTTAAAAGTTTGATGTTTGTCTGTTGGCTAGCAGGCACCGCAGTGGTGCAGAGGTTAGAACGCAAAGAATTCTGATGAGAGAATGTGTTAATTCTCGAAACATGTAAATTCAACCCAGGTTCGATCCCCAGCTCAGCCAAAAAAAATTATCAAAAATGATTTAATAAGATTTCATGTTGTAAAAACAATTCCTACCTTCAGTAAAAATAATAATTTAATGAAAATTAAATTTAATGAACTCGAGCCTGACTAAAGAAATATATTAAAAATTTTAAAATTAACAGTTCGACTAAAAATAATAATTATAATTATTTGTTTATTTATTTATTTAATTATTTAGTCTATGAATAAAATCATTACAGACAATTTTCAAAATGAAAACAACAACATAATTTTCTAAAAGGATCTGCCATAGCAAAATTTGTTCGACAAGTTTTAACATAAAGTAGATTGTTATGGAGGCGAAGTGAACGTTGCGGAACACGAAATAATAATTTGTTTAATAGAAATTCAGAGGAGACATTTCCATTTCTAAGATTTACTAAAAAAAGAGATGCTAAGCATAATTCTACGGCTTTTTAATGTTGGCAATTTTATTAAACGTAATCTTGATGAGTATGACGAAAGTGATGCATATCCTCGATATACGAGTATATCCTTCAAACCAAAAACAAGGAATTGTTTTTAAACAGATTCAATATGATCAGTATGTATGGGTCCCATACAACGGAACCATACTCTAAAATATGTCTTACGGTCTTACTAGAGAAGTATATAAACATTTAGTGATAGGCTAAAATACCACGAGCTTTATTAACAGTCATCGTTATATGTCGTACAAAATTAAAATTTGCATCTAACAAAATCCAAACCAAGATCCATAATTGAGTTTACCAACTCTAGTTTATGATCCCTTAACATGTAAAAATTGACAGCATCATAATTTCTTGAAAAGTGCATATGTTTGCATTTCTTCAGGTTCCATTATTCCATTAAATTAAGGTCACACCAGCTGTTAAAATGATCCAAATCATACTGCAGATAAATATTAAATATAAATTTAAAAAGCATTTAGTGAAAAAACAACGCATCATTTTTAATTCGAAATCTCTTCTCCAAACTTGAGTGTATCAAGCCAGATTAAATATTTGATTATTATTTGTTGCTCTTTTATATGTACTCGTATATAATTAATCTTGGTGACAGTATTCAGTTTACTTGTTCACTGCCAAGTTCTGTTTGCAAATTTACGATTTTAAAAATGTTTAAGTGGTATGATAAAGATAATAATTTCATTTAAATTTAATTTCTATGCTTTGTTTGCAAGTTTTACTATCGATTTAAAACGGTTAGATGAAGGTAAATCTAATTTGGATTATTTTCGTGGCTGTATTTTGGGTTATTTTGTTAGCGATGCCGTTGATAACGATAACTTCAGTTTGACTTAAATGATTAATAAAGCTAATAGAAATTACAAATAAGCTGACATTGTAAATACTAGATTTAATATTTTGTAAATTTCAATAAACTCAAATATTGAAATCAAAAATTTTTATTTTCATAATTTAAAATTTAGGGCAGTTAGTAACGGTAGTCGAACTGAAGGATTATTTAAGAAATAACGATAGTCAAGCTAGTTTTATTGTTCTAATATTTTTACTAAGTCACAAAAAATTAAAGTAAAATATACATTTATTGACAGCTAATTTTAATCTTTATATGATGAACGATAACTAATTTAGTTACGCATATATTTATTAGAAATTTTTAAACAATTACATATGTAAACAAGTAAGAAAGTATAGTCGGTCAAGCCCGACCATATAATACCCTACACCCAGTATATGTATAAAACAGTTTATCAGAAATGTGCGCTATATGGTAGATATGACCTATTATGGACCGATCATTCAAAAATTTAGTGTCATGATTTCTATGAATATAAATATTGTGTATGTTAGACTTTATTTCGATATAAATACTTTTAAAAGATTTATAGAGCTTAAAGTGAATTACGAAGAGGGTCTTATATGGGAGTTTCGACTAATTACGGACCGACCAATATAAAATTAGGTGTCATCATTTCTGTATATATGAAACTTATTTGTGTTGAATTTTTCTTGGATACCAACATTTTTAAGAAATTTATGGTCGTTAAAGTGATTTTCGGAAGTGGGCCTTATATGGGAGCTACGAATAATTATGGCCCGATTTTCACAAAATTTATTACTTATATTGGGTGAAATTTGTTTGCATACTTGCATAATTCATAGATTTATGACCGGTAAACCCCAATTTCGGGAGGACATTTGTATGGGGGCTAGGTGAAATAATGGACCAATTTTCACCAGTTTCAATCCCATCCATCGTTGAGCCGAAAGAATATCACGTACCAAATTTTATCGAAATATCTTTAAAATTGCGACCTGTACTCTGCGCACAAGCTTTACATGGACAGCCAGCCAGCCAGACGGACCGACGGACATCGTTAAATCGACTCAGAAAGTGATTCTGAGTCGATCGGTATACTTAAAGGTGGGTGTTGGACCAATATTTCTGGGCGTTACAAACATATGCACAAATCCAATATACCCTCCCCACTATGGTGGTGTAGGGTATAATGAGCAAAGGTGTTTTATACTTCTTAAGCTTCTCTTATGAAAGTGAGCTGTGTGTTATGTCCTGTGTTATGTGATATGTCCGCTATTAAGTAGTTAAAGTCGGTATGATTTTAAAGTATGTCATACGTAGTCCGCATTCTATTAATGAACTTTTTTCATTTTTGTTATATTATTCAACCTGGCAAGAGTCGCGTTGTTTCAAAGTTTTCAACTTTGCGGTAGAACCATCCAAAACAATTTTTTAGGAACTGATCTAAGTGCACCATTAGTCGGTTTCATTTAAGTAAATTAATTTTGGGCTTTATTTTTTAAGATTTTTGGTAGGAATACTCTAGATATACATTTTAGACAATTTGAAAAATGTCAACCCAATATTCATTAAAGTGTACTTAAAGTAGGGTCACTAAAGGCAAATATTTTACGAACAAAACGAAATCAATAAATAATATATATTTTAATTATTTAATTGCCTATTTTTTTATAAATATTTATTTATTGTGTGTCATTAAAACTAACTAACAATAAATATTTCAAATCGTATAAATAATGAATTTTAATTATTTAGTCCAGCTAGTGCCGGACAAAAATTGTTTGTTTGTTTATTATTGTTAATTTTGTTAATTGTTTGTTATTAATTATTTATAAAACTTATTTAATTTAAGAAAAGACACAATAAATTTTTAGTTTTATTTTTTCAATCTTCAAATATGGTTAGTCTTCTCTCATATGTGACCTTACCTTTATATTAATATATCAATGGACAACTTTGTATCATTATAGAGTTTTGTATGTATAGGCATATAGCCAGAAATACTTGGTTAATACGTAGTTGGTATATAATTGCTATCATCTAAAAAAAGCATGTACTTAAATATTTAATAATTTATAATATGTATTTTTATGTATCAGTCTTTAAATGTGCATTTCTATGTATATTTCCACTTTGAAAATAAATATAAAAGTTATTTCATGATGTTTAATATATTTTTTGTTTTCTAATCATTTTTAAAGAACGTTTTAATAGATGAAAATGATTATTTG
Source organism: Bellardia pandia (assembly GCA_916048285.2). Taxonomy (NCBI): domain Eukaryota; kingdom Metazoa; phylum Arthropoda; class Insecta; order Diptera; family Calliphoridae; genus Bellardia; species Bellardia pandia. The sequence goes on from OU696533.1 coordinate 72,396,118, forward strand.
TTATTGACAATAACTACATAAACATACTCGTACATGTAAATGACAACAAAATAAACATATGGATGTTTGACGTCCTTTAACATCATCACTTTAATCATCAACAAACAACACTAAATAAAGGCCATAATAGAAAATAGTTTTGAATTGATTAGACTAGTATGTATGGATGTATTGTATGTGTGTTAAGTCAACAAATATTTTTATTTTTGTTTTATGTAGTTGATTTATAGTATTTCTTTTCAACATTTTAGTTTTGATGTGACACAATACTGATGCATCAAAAAGTCATAAATACCCTGCCAACATTTTCTATTGCGGAAGTGACTCAGAAGTGACGCTAAGAAGTTGAAACTCATCTTCTGCAATACCATTTTTTGATCGTAGAAGTGTCTTCCGTATTGAGAAGTTGTACCCCCCGGAAGTAACTTCAAGAAGTCACTTCAGCGTAACTTCAAAAAGTCACTTCAGCGTAACTTCAAGAAGTCACTTCTGCTTAACTTCTTTTGCTTTTGATTTTTTTTTTTGCCTTTACTGATAATACACTCATATTGACTATGGGATAACAAATATGTAAAAACTACAACAATAACAAAACAAAACCACACTTTACCACTGACCGACCACAGCAAATGACAAAATAAAACTAATTTCGATGATGTCGAAAACTTCTTTTTGGCATTCTTTTCATTTCTTTTATAACGGGGCATGTCATTTTCGGCTGGTGTTGTAAACAACAAACAATCTTCCAAACGTCGTCTGGATGATTGAAAGACGACTGCAATGTAAATTGTTATTGTTATCTTCCAATTAACGTCTGGAAGTGAGTAAGACGTAACGCCTTTGACGATGGACGATGAAAGAAACTTCCAATTGCTGGCAGGGTATAATGGTGTTTAAATACAAATACAAACAAAATTACACACACACACACACATACTCTGCTCTCATATACAATATACCCTGCCAGCAATTGGAAGTTTCTTTCATCGTCCATCGTCAAAGGCGTTACGTCTTACTCACTTCCAGACGTTAATTGGAAGATAACAATAACAATTTACATTGCAGTCGTCTTTCAATCATCCAGACGACGTTTGGAAGATTGTTTGTTGTTTACAACACCAGCCGAAAATGACATGCCCCGTTATAAAAGAAATGAAAAGAATGCCAAAAAGAAGTTTTCGACATCATCGAAATTAGTTTTATTTTGTCATTTGCTGTGGTCGGTCAGTGGTAAAGTGTGGTTTTGTTTTGTTATTGTTGTAGTTTTTACATATTTGTTATCTCATAGTTAATATGAGTGTATTATCTGTAAAGGCAAAAAAAAAAAACAAAACAGAGCCGGCTTCTTGAAGTTAAGCTGAAGTGACTTCTTGAAGTTACGCTGAAGTGACTTCTTGAAGTTACTTCCGGGGGGTACAACTTCTCAATACGGAAGACACTTCTACGATCAGAAAATGGTATCGCAGAAGATGAGTTTCAACTTCTTAGCGTCACTTCTGAGTCACTTCCGCAATAGAAAATGTTGGCAGGGTACAGACAGACATACATACATAAATATGTATGTAGATATTTACAAACACAATCAAACACATGTATAAATCAATATTTGTTTACCTTCAGTTTTTTTTTTAAGTTTTTCTATTTTTTTCTGCTTTTGCTGGTCGGATTAGAATTTCAGCAATAGAAAAATATTGCTGATGTGGACAAAACAAAATGCTAAAAAAAAAGGAACGAACAACTAATATTGTAACAAAAAACTACAATAGCAGCAAAAAGTCAACAAATAGAAGTTACAGTTTTACAACAAATAGAAAATATAAAAGTCCTATGTAAACATGACTATGAATGTTTGAACCGAAAAATCAATCATTTTTTACAGCAGCAGCGATGACAAAAAATTCACAAAAAAGAGAGCGACAAAAAACTGAAAAATATTAAACATTTCATATTGAATGATTGAGGTTAGACATAGATTGATACACCTCAACCTCCCTGCTACCAAATATTTCGAATATTCATACAGATATGTATGTTTGGATGGATGGATGTATACCTACCACACTGACACACAGTCACAAAAACAGACATACGAGTACATATGTACATACATAGATATTCATATATTTGTGGCTAAATATGTGCTAGTGTCTGTAAGCGTAGCATAAATGAGTAATAGTATTAGTATTTGGCTTAAAAACATGTAATACGAGGCCAGTCAGTCGGTTTAAGATAATAGAAAAACACATTAGTGTTGGAATCAGTTGTTTTAACATAATCTAAATACTTGAAGACAACATTTCTGAATACTTCAAGGTTTCAGCTAAAAAAGCGAAAACTACCAAATATTTGAATATATTGTTAAAATATGATTTAATAAGAAATAAACTATAACTGCTAAATACGTATGCTTGCTATTAACGAACCGAATTTATTAAAGCAGCTAGAATCGTAGGCATCGTTAGGCAATGTTTATTGTCCAAATTTTGGACACAATTTTTTGGAAAACAATTAAAAAATAAGTAAAATTAGGTTAATTTCCAATGATAATTTTTAGTATATTTTAAAAAAGTTGTCTACAGTCAAAAATCTTAAATATAAATTACCTAGTAGTCAAAAATTATTCATATATAATTATCTATTTACTTTAGAAAAATATAATTTTAAGGGGTAACAAATTTTAAAGGTTCCAAAGCCTTTGAATTTGTTTTAAATAAATTATCTACAGATTTTCTGCCGTATGAATAAAAAATAAAGTAGGTTTGAAGTGTGCTTTCAGACAAAATTATCATACAAAATTTTCTTAAAGTACATTTGAAGTCTACTTTAATTTTTTGTGATTAAGGGCATTTTCTACATAGATTTCTTTAACAACACAAGTACTCGTATATGTGGAAAATAATATTTATATTAAATATCAAATATATATGTTATGAAAAATGAAAATTATAACACTTGAGGGTAAAAAGGGCATTTTTATATTTATATTAAATAGACAATCTACGTAATGGCAATTTTAAATATTGGTGTTATTAGTGATACAACACTGCATCTAAAACATACTTTGTTAGCTTAGTGAGCAAACGTGTTTATTTTATTTTATTTTTTGAAAATTTAGATTTTACTCACAATAAGTAAATAGCACACTGTTACTTTAAAACAAGTTTACATTTATTTTTTTCTCGTTATACTGTGGTATGCAAATTGTGTAATTAAACAATGTGATTTGTCAAATGGAATTCACTATTTGAACCACTTGTTTTAGTAATTAGTTGTATTATTTAATTATAAACAAAAGAACATAATTCTTATATTTTTTAAGAAAATACTGAATTAATTTTGAAATTAATGGTCTTTGCAACTACTCCATGAAAGAAACGATATTAAAATGACATCATCTATGTGATATTCGTATAATATTATAGTTTTCAATAATCATTTGTAATATTATAATCGTTATATAAATTAATACAGTTTCTGTTGTCAAATCGTTCTTTGGCTTATTTTCTATTGATATCAATTGTATTGATGTTTCATTGCATTTTGAGCAGCTTTAATGGCAAGACTAACAAAGGTTTTAAAACAAAGAACAAACTAAGTAATAAATAATAAAAAGGACATCTCGAGAATCATAACCGGTCACTGGATGATTGATAACCATGCGAGCAGACTCGGACTTCCCTTCAATGATCACTGTCGCAGTTGCCAGGACTGGGAGAAAGAGGAAACAGTATTCCATCTTCTCTGTGAATGTCCGGCTCTTCAAAACTCTAGACTCAGATTTTTCAACACTCATCCTAACAGAGACATCAAGCAATAGATGGTGTGATTTCGTCGGATACCTGAAGGCTACTATAGGTTGGCTATAGTACCCAATCATATACTAGAAACTGGAAAATATCTAGTACTATCATCCGTTCAACGAGTGGTGTGTTAGTTTTCAGAACGGAATCAAAAGATTCCACTTGAATGCTTGAAGGCAGCAGGCAACCACCTAGACCAACCAACCAACCAATAGAAAATGACAGTCGCGAGCACATTTCTTCTAACATGTAAATATTTATCGATTTATAATGATAAGTAGTAAAACTACAATATATTAACAGATTTCAGAAACATTTATAATCAGTGTCGCCTGTAAAATTTGCAACTTATAACTTTTTCACACTAAGCTAAAGCCTTTTGGAAAATTCAAACTTAAACGTGTAAAAAAGGCAATATTTTGTATATTTGGTACATTTTTGGTACGTTTGGTAGGTCAGCAGGTGGCCGTGTAGTACGGCACACTTAGGTCCATATCGCTGGTCCTATTGTATGATTGCGTACGTTTGGTATCCTTTGTTAAATTTTAATGGGTAAAATCTGATGTTTTGTATTTGTTGAAATAAATGCATAATTTTTATAAAATGTGTTGGCAAATTTAACACAGATCTATTTGCAGTTAATATTAATTTACGGCACATGTCAAAATGATTTGGAAATCTCTTTTGAGAATGATCTCGTATGGAAAATTCATTAATTTATATAACAATTCTCATTCACGAAGAAACACACTACAACACAAATAAACGTACTAACAGTATCTGTGTGTACGAGTATGTTAGTATGTAGGAATGAGTGTTATACGTATTTATCTTGATTTTTTAAAATAGCATATCAAATGACAAACATGATACTTGAAGTATAGTGACAGCAACAATTTATTAACACAGCTAAGGGAATTTCAAAACAAATACTAAACATGCATCATTTTAAACAGAAATATACGAGTATACAGAATTAGAATGCATTAGGATGGCCCCTTTAACACAGTATCTAATTGTTGTTAGTTGTGGCATTTCCTGTTGAAATCCCATAGTTTTAGCAGGCGGCAATGGTTCCGATGGAATGGGGCCATTAGTTCAGTATGTATGTAGATGTTATGTTTTCCAGTACTCAAGTATCCAGGTATGTAAATATGCGTATTAAACGTATCTATTTATATAAGTGTAAAACTATTTGGACTTATGCATAAGCATCTAATTTCATAACTATCTAAGACCTGGGAGTCTACATATCTATTATGTTCTTGTCAGATGATTTAATCTGTAATAACATAAATTTCTGAAGGACTTTGTCTTTTGAGCCATTTAATATTAACTCACTTTTATAAGATGAATTTAAAATTTATATTTTTTGTCTTTATTTTGCATATTCCAAACATAAATATTTTAAATGTTATTCCTAAATTTATATTCATTTTGTAAAAGTATTTACATATTTGTAAGTTTATGTGAGTGTTCGTTAAAGATTGACATTATGTCAGAAAACATTCTTTAAATAGAAATATTTAAAATCAATTAAATATAAATAAAAGTATTTAAGACTTGTACATATACTTAGTTCACACTAATATATTTAAATAAATGTTTTTTGTTTATCCTATTGTTGTTGTTGGTCTCAATAATGCATAAGCAGTAAACTCCCTTCAGAAAGACAATAAATATAAATCTTTAAGGAATTTAAATTTTAAAATTATTTTTCAAAGAAAACTTAAAATTAAATCGCTCTTGGCATGTGAGTGATTTCAGTAATTAAATGAAATTTAAATTTAATTGTTTAGAAAACTCAAATTAAATCTAATCCAATGTGTAAATAGAGTAAAATGCAATTGAAAAGTTTGCTAAAAATAAAAACTTTATTTTGTGTTTGCTTTTAAAAACAATTACAACAGATATTTTTATGGATTTGGAAATTCGGGATTGTGAATTAAATCAGTTTAGATAATTTATAAGACAGAAAAATAAACAACAAGGCACATTTTCCAAATCTCGTTTTTGAACTTTAGTATATACAAAATAGTTAAGTTCATTTATTCTTTGGATAATAATATAATGGCGCCAATATTGTATGAATCGATTTTACACTTTTGTTTTTACCGACAAACCTAGTCGCACCTAGTGGGTAAAGCGAAATCGAGTGCAAAAATTTGTTACGGCCATTGTGATTTGAGCCTAAATTCTCAATGGTAAATCAAGAAGCAACTGCAATAACCGAATTATTGGATTTAGCAAAATTTTATAATCAAGATATGCCACTTGACTTAAGTGAAGAAGCTTGTCAAATTGTCAAATCTAACCTCAATATAAGTAAGTTACTCGCATCATTTCTGTCAAAGATCGGTGATGAAAATTGGAATAAGTGCTTTTTATCTTCTCAGATCTCAATCAATATTTTGCTGACTGACGATGGAGGATAGGTATGCTCTGAAAAGATGTTGAGGTAACAAAAATATTGAAGTCGGTCACACACTTTACTCCTCTAGGAGCAATCTGTGGATAGTTAGGGCGGCGAGAGCTAATTTTATAAAAATAATATTTTGTATGGGAACCCTCTTAAGGAGGGCAGATAGGAGGTAGGTGTGTCCATAAAAATGTAGGAGGAGAAATATTAGTGGGGGTCGGTCTCACATTTTAACCCTGTAGTGCGACTCAGGGACAGTTATGAAGCTTTAAGTGGATTTTTTCTCATTTTCTCCTACTTCTGAACCCGATGATGGGCCATTTGCCCCCATTGACTCATACATTTTTTTTGCCAAGCCCCACAAAATTAAGGGTTCAAGCGTATCCAAATCTTGTTACTAAGGATTTCCATATAACACTATTCCACCTCTAATATACATATGTAAATGAATTTAGTTTTTATTGGATTTTCTTAATTTATTATTTTGTCACTTCTTTATAATAATTATAAAAATTTATTAATGTAAATGAAATAGATAAAAATTTATTCATACTTGCTTTTTTATCAAAAATTAAAAATTTTTTGCTTTGTTTTTCCCAATAAATTAAATTCGAGTGCTTTTATATCAAAAAGGTGATTCGATTTGCGTAGTCGCATTTCTCCGGTTCCCATTAATGACACAAGTCATTCATTTGAGGCTGTAGTCTGAAAAGCTAAATTTTTGCAACCTATTCAACTATGACTTCAGATATTTACATATATAAACTAATATCTGCTGAAATGTTCGCGACACCATTACTCAATAAAGTTTTCGCCATAAAAGACTATCATGAGTAAAATATGTATATTAACCCCTAATTGTCGCCAGCTTAAGCCAATAAATTAATATTAGGCTATCGTCAAAGGAAAATAAAGCCAGATAGATCAAAATGTTGTATAATAGTTAATGCGCTCCACGAAAATAACAAAACACAGATTTTTCCAAAAGGAAATTAATTTTAGTTTCATCTTCATAGCGTAGACAGACGACACAGTTAATTTGCACTATCAGTCTTAATTCAAATTAACTCGTGTATTATCCCCATCCTGGACACTCTGAAATAAGAGAAGGGCAATTGTGGAAATCTACTTTTATTATTTTAATTTTACAATTGTCTTCTTCTTCTTCTTTTACAATAGTAAACAATTTGATAACATATGATTGATTGACGACGATGTTGCCATATTAAAATAGCTAAATGCAGTGTAAATTCACTCTGATTTTGTGCATTTACGTCTAATCTAATATTGGAACACCAATGTAAGCGGCATGCGGCCGCGGGCGGAGAAGAAGAAGACAATTGTAAAATTAAAATAATAAAAATAAATGATCACAATTGCCATTCTCTAAATTTAGCAAAAATAAATTCAGCTTTTTTTTCAAATAAATACTGAGTTTTCACCAACAGCATAGCTGCTAATCTTATTTTCTGCTTTCTTTCAATTTGATGACGATGTAAATGCCAAACAAATTTTTTCACTATTAAGCAGTTGTTTACAAACAAACAGCTGTTTACTAAATGCAAAAACTGTCGTCTGTCAGGGTAAAATCTTAATTCACATTGGTGAGATTTTAATGCAAATTAACGCTGTCGTCTGTCTGGTATTATATAATCTTTTAAATACTAATAAATAAATAAATTTTTGGTTCAAAAGTTTTCAGTCGCTATGTAAACGGATAAGCGTACGGATTTTATCTGAACAATGCTTTAATTTGTATTATTTTAATATAAACTAAACTTTAATTTTCGTTGTAGACATCGATCTTTTTGTTGTTTTATTCGACGACGATCATGATTAGGACACACTCTTGTGACAGTATATTCTAAAAGCTAAAAAGCAATATGTATGCTTTTTATACAGGTGACACTTAGTATTTATTTGCAGATGTCTTGAATGTTTTAAAAAAGCTTTAAAAAGATTAAAATCATAGAACGTTTTTAAAAGCCTTCTAACAGAGAATCGAAAAAATAGTGTCAATTTCTTTGCAGTCCAGTTTGGACAGTGACAACTATAAGAAAAGTCATTTACATTTTTTACACAATAAGAAAAATGAAATTAAAATAAATAAAATTAACATTTAAATCTCCCATGTGTGTTTATATTAAAGTCCTTACAGTGAAATCTGTCCACAATTATCGCCTTTACAATCTTTATCGCATTGGTATATATATGGAATATGTGTAGTGTGAATTTTAATTGCATTTACTGATTATATTAATTAAATATTACGCACGCATACAATGCGGTGGCATTATATTGTAAGTTGCCATGCATTTGAGTCCGATTCTTAAACCGTAGTTTTTTGTTTGTTGTTCTTAATTCTTTAACATTTCTTTATTTACACCTCATAAATTACAAAATCACATTAATTTAAATCTCATTTTTTTCGAACCTCGTTTTTTGGATGTATAATCACATCGACTTGTTCATTCATTACATTCGTAATGAATGTTCGTGTATTGTTGTTTAAGCATTTTAAAGAAAGGGTTATCAAATAAATAATGGAAGAAGTTGTCTATAAAAATAGTTGAAGGAGGTTTAAGATTTATTTATTATTTTGTTTAAGTCATTTGCATAGTTTCGGACTCAAAAATACTGGAGTTTAATGTGAAATAGTTCTTGTTTTAACTCAAAGATGTCAAGAGGTAATCAATCAACATCAAGGTTGGTTACCGTATCAAATTGGTTACAATAATTATAATTGACATTTCAGGCTTAATTGATAATAAATAGTCAAACGGAAACTGTAATTTGGCAAAAAGGTGAAAAATCTCTATCAAAATATTTGGTTTTCAATTCTGCTCAGTTGTGGTAACATCATTTTGTAACACAATTTGTGTAACTCTGTTATCGTCTGTAATTTAAACAAAGCGTTTGCCATTGCTGTCCGTGAATCTGCTCCTTGTCTGCAGAATGCTGGTTATCATGTATTATTCTTTTTGTGTTGCATTTTTGGTCATTTTGTTGTTGTTTGAAATTAAAATTAAAATATATTGTATTAAAATGCTCATTACGCATTTTATAATTGTAATTGTGTGCGTGAGTGCGTACTTGTGTGTGTGTGTTGTGTGTGTACATTATTGCCTGCAGTCAGATCAACATTGACAAACACGACAGACAGACAACCCAAACCATTAAACCAACCATGCAATCAGCCAACCAACCGTCCAACGAACATCTCACCCCGTGAACTATCAGGTTCTATAAATGTTCTCTATAAATATTGGACTTATTGTGTTCTGTGTATATAAAACATAACATCTTAAGTTGACTTAAGTAAATGTATATAGCCAAGAAAACTTGTATATAATACAGCTATTGTATTTAAATGTTTAACAAAAGTTATACAGGATTTATTAAAAAAAACTTCTGAAAACACATTTCACATGTTGATAAATATATAATTTAACCACAAAATTTAGATTAAAGATTTAGTTAATTTTCAAATGATGTTATAGCTAAACAATAACATCTGCAAACTATAGGTATGTTTTTTGACTTGTGCTGTTTTAATCATTAGCCACAGCATTGTATGTTATATTGATATAAAAATAAGTACATATTTGCATACGCTTTTATACATGGACATAAACGAATATAAATGTAGAGAAAAATATACACACACACGCATTCATTTATGTACGAGTTTTCATGTATTTATGCACATTGACCAAATAAATAATCTGCCAGTTTTAATTTATACTACAATAATCGAATTGTTATATATTCAACGTTTTTATTTATTTTTTGTAAATGTATGCAAATTTGTTTATGTATTGGTTTACAATTAAAAGCACAAATTAGTAGAAATCTTTTCAGAATCATTAAATAGATGCGGAAGAGCACTCGCGAGAGTATTCAATAAAATATTATTATTATATCCGCCATTTATTTGTGAGATGTAGTTCAGTAAATACTTACTTTCGTAAGAATGAGTTTCAAATATTTTTACTTTCAACGTTCTTGCAAGTGCATCATTCAAACGTAACATAATACTGCCAATGCCAAGTAAGTGTGTAAAAACCTAAACAAAAGTATTTGTCACTGTGTGAGTAATATTGCATTTAATTTGCTTTAAAATTTAAAAATTTTTTGATTGCAAGTATTGTGAATATGTTGAAAAAATAATGTAAATAAAATATTGGAATTTATGTTTAGATTTCAAATATATAATTTAATGCGAAGAATCAATTCAAGACCGATATGTGCATCACGGAAGATATCTGCTGCAACTTTTCCTTCGTGCTGGCATAATAAACACCGAAACAAATTTTATATATAAAGAAGGTAAGTCAGGCTACAGTGAAGTGCGGCATGGAATATTTAGCAAAACAACAAAGCACCAAAAGAGGATGACTAACGTAAGACTGTTAGGTTCTGGCGGAATGCGGAAGTTACCAAAATAGTAAAGAAGAGAAGAATCATGTCCTGTCGTTGCAAAAAAAAAAAATTAAAATTTCAAAATGAATTACACATGTTTCTATTCGAAATTCCCAAGTTTTTAAATAAAAGAATATACTTAATTGACTATTGACAACTAAAAGTACTGTTTGAAACCAATGCCACTATTGTATTATAAACCCTTGAAAAATATTGAAACAATATTGTTCAACCAAAACTAGGTATTTTGTACTTTTAAAAAGCAGACAAAAGTCTCTGAAGAGTAGATTTCCTTTTCAGTGCTTACAGGCAGCCGATAACCACGTAGACCAGACTCCTGGAAATTAAGAAATGCAAGAATATACGTTAGTCAAGTGGCCAGAATCAGGCAGGTTGAGCAGTAGTAGCAGACTTTATGAAAGTTTGAATTTTCCGCCATATACAAGAAAATGTGCAAGATGGATTGTCTTACAAAATACAAACTCATTGGAACGGACCCTTCAAGATGATTAAGAAATTAAATGACGTGCTAAGGGAGTATCTATTTTTAACTTACGGTTCACATCAATAACTATCAATAATGATTAGCCGACTACGGGAAAGGGTTACCGATTTAAATGTAACGTCTTTCAATATTAGTTTTAGCATTCGATGCTTTTAGTCAACTCTCTATTTACAAAAATCCTAGTAAAGTTAACGTTTTAAAGATTTCTTTCTGATATTTATCGACGAGTAATAGCAAGATTTGCAAATCTATGAAATTAAATTTTTGAGTAAAACAAAAACCTTTTTTGAAACGAAACGTGACATCTAGGTTAACCACAGAATGCCGGATATCTCGGAACGAGATAGCGGAACATTCTAGGATAGCGCTAATTTGGGTCCCTGGACATAGCTCGATTCAAGGTAACTATATTGCTGATGATTTAGCCAAGAAAGGTATAACGTTGGGTGATGAGGAGATTGATTCCTTCATTGGCATCAACATGAAAAGTCTGAAATTACTCTTTTAAGATGGTCACTGTAGTTTTGGGACACACGCCAGAAGACTAGGTCTACATTATAATGACTTTTGTAGAAGCTATCACAACGAGGAGGAGGAGGAGACAGTCATCAATTTCCTCTGCGAATGCCCGGCCCTATCGCTGAAAAGGGAACGGATACTCGGGTCACCCTTTCTTCCATGTTGTGGTGAACTATCTAGGATAAATCCAAGATGCATCAGCACCTTTGCTAAGGAATCTGGATGGTTCGATAGGGAAGCAACCAATGCGGAGTGAAACCGACCCAAGTGAGCTGTCCACGGAACCTAACCTAATCTAACCTAACCAGGTGTGCATGTAAAGAATTTCGAAACCAAGCTTCTTATAATTATACCCTACATAACCATAGTGGGGAGGGTATATTCGATTTGTGCTGATGTTTGTAGAAATATTGGTCCAACATCTACCTTAAAGTATACCGATCGGCTCAAAATTACTTTCTGAGTCGATTTAACGATGTCCGTCCGTCCGTCCGTCTGTCTGGCTGGCTGTCCATGTAAAGCTTGTGCGATAAAATATGGTACGTGATATTTTTCGACCTAAGGATGGATGGGTTTGCAACTGGTGGAAACCGGTCCATCATTTCACTTGGTCCCCATACAAATGTCCTCCCGAAATTGGGGTTTACTGATCAGAACTGTTTGAATTGTGCAAATATCCACACAAATTTCACCACAAATGAGTGGTAAATAAAGACAAGTCACATCTACGAATTTTGTACAGATCGGTCTATAATTACTCGTAGCTCCCATATAAGGCCCACTCTTAATATATAACTCTGGCTTGATGTTAAGTTCAGTATCTTGTTTGTTAAAATTATTAAAATTATTATTACTGTATTTTTGTTTCGATTTTGTTCATATTCATTTTTTTCTAATTTTAATTTAAGTTTGTACTTTATTATTAGCAAATCTAGTTGCACGAAATATCTCTGTACTACGTAAGTATTTATGTCGGCATATCCGTAAAACTTTAAAATAATCATAATTCTAATGATCTAGAAAATCTTTCTGTTTATTTGGTCATGGCTTGTTAGTTAGTTGTCTGGCTGGTTGCTTTCTTTATTGGCTAGTTAAATTTCTATTGCCCTAAGCAAGAAAAAGTTAAAAAACCATTAAATTCAATCACTTTAATTTAATATTTAGTTTTGTAAAAAGCATAAATGCCATTTAAAATTTATAAAGTTTTACGGTTAATAAATTCTATGCAGTAAAACTGTTAAACAATAACAGCCAACAAACAAACCTTATCATTAAACAAACTCAACAGCCACCCACATTCCTGAAACCTCCTTCATCCTCTAGCAGTTTCCCTTTACATTTACACTTCGTTTCATGCGCAAAAATCCAACATTTATAATTGACTGTTAAAGAAAGAAATAAAAAAAAAAAACAAGAAAAGGCATGAAAATCTGTGCGATGTGTTGGTTTCTGTCTTCGGCTTCAGTGTGTTTGCAAAGACGTCTTATACAAACAAAAAAAAAATCAAAGAAAATGCAGGAGCTGAAGAAAAAAATATATGTATAAAATGCCGAAGAAAAATATAAGAACTTCCTCCTTTCATACAGACTTTCATATAAAAGAAACTTCAATATATTATTTATAATGACTTACTTCCGTATCCGCGCTTAATTTACGGAAAATTTTTATAAGAAAAATAAAAAATATGACTGAAAAACCAACGGCACGTTACACTTAATGCGTGTACAATGGAAAAGTTTAACAAGGAACAAATAGAATACACAAAAATATAAAAAAAATGATATAGTAAAATTATTTTACGATTACATATTTGTAAATTAAATTAAGAGCAAGAAGTGTAAAACGAATAAAGTTGAGGAAATAATAAGTAAGACAATAGAGTAAATAAAAATACAAATAGAGTAAATATTACAAAAGGTGGTCAAAATTTAAATTCGCACCTTAATAATTTAAAGAAAATCAATTTTACATTATAGAATAATCAAATAAGTTTGACAGTTTCTAAGTAAAATCTTTCTCTGTATTATCTAATGATCTATATTATCTATATTCCAACAGAGATGAAAACAGAGAAATAACTTTCAAAAATATAGCTAACAGTAAACTTAATTTATTTAGTTTTTTAGATATATATCTATTTTAGAAATCACTTTGCAGTGAGTCCATTTGTAAACGGATCCGATAAACAAATCTTGGCAATGCATATTCACTGATATTTTACACATCTGCTTGAGTGTTCATAAATTTTATACATTAAAATTTAATTAAAATCTAAAATAAATTTCGAAAGTTTCGTGTTTTATTAATTTTTTTGTTCCCAGCAAGCCATATGAGTCCGAAGAGAATCTTTTCTGACACCTTTTTCGGAGCGTTAACGCTCTTTATGAGCCCAAAAAACAATCATAATTGCTCCGAAAACCTTCAGAAAAGAGGGTCATTACATTCGAAAATGGTCCGTCAGAAAGAGCTCTTAGATAATGCCAGAAAAGAGTCTTTTATGAGGGTTTTCTTGGGCTCTGTGTAATCTTTTTTATCTTTCTTGTGTGGTACAGCTATGTTTTTTTTTTTTGTTCAAAGCACAAATTACAGGACAACAACGCTTTGGTACACACATAATTAAGTGGAATTTCTGAGTCATACTGCGTGCCGGCTCAGGACAGTAACAAGCAAATTTTTCTTTCGCTCCGAAAATGCTCTTTAGTTGGACTCTTTTCTGACTCCTTTTTCAGAGCGCTCCTAGAATGGTATGCTGGGTTTCGCTATATTACGTAAGAAACATGACCTTTTGACTTATTTTAAATTCGTATAGTTGTAGAAACTATGCATGTATGTATTCTATTCTTAGTGTTTGGTGGCACAGAAAATAAGAAATGAAAATGAGTAAAATAGAAATTATTACTCTGCATAGTTAAGAGGCTATCAAACCGCCATACTTGTAAAATTATTTCAAACGAACAACAATAGTTTATTTTTTTCTTTTTTGTTGATTTTGCCCCGTGTTAAGTTTGTCTTCATTGTTCTAAAGAAATGATGGTGTTGGTGGCAGTAACTATTGTTATTCTTACAAACAACTTATCAGATATTTAAGATGATTTGTTTCCCTCCAAGAATTATGTGAATTCCAAAGAATGAACGGAATTTTTCATGTAAAGAGTTTTCGGTACTTTTTCCTGCAATATTTAAGTTAAGTTTTAAATGGTGGTGCATGTATGTTTGCATGTCAGTTTGTGTGGCAATGTATCTACATACATTCAAAATTCATATTTACAAACGTACCCGTACAAACAAAAGCTTGAGAACAGATAATTATGGTAAATTTAAGTACAAGTATCTGTAAGTACAAGTAGTTATTTGTAGTAGTTATTGTAGTAGTCGTAGAACAATAATAATAGTTAATAATAACGATAATAATAGTATTTAGTAGTATCTATCTATCTAGGTATTTATGTCTGTATGAATGTACATACATAATGTTTGTGTAGAGTTGCAAAATATCAAGTGTTTTCGGAATATTTATTCAGTGTATGATGGCATTCTACAGTCGTTCTTGGTAGTGTTGTCTTTATTATAATGTTCCTTAAGGAATATTAACTGAACTGTGAATGCGATTTTAATTTAAAACTCACATATTAAGTTACATTTCATACATTCGTAATTATCTGGCAATTAAAAAATGGAGTTTATTTCTTTGTTCTCATGTATATGACTGCAACACTTTAGCAGAATCCTCTTTCCTATATTTAGTATGCTTGCTCATTTTAATCGTTATGATAATTTCGTATAGTAGACTTAACTTTTAATTTTTTTAAAACAATAAAATTTAGATTTTCTTAAGATTTTCTCTTGTAATTATCTAAAGCGTTTTTCGCTTTAATTATGCAAATTAGTTTGGTTGTTGATTAAACAGGCATTAGTAAATTGTTCCGTGCAAAATTTTTATTCTTTAAAGTTAAGATTCTGCTCACATTAAAATTAATGAAATTTACTGAAAGTTTTCTAGCTGCAAATTTATTATTATGGTAATGTAGTTGCTTGCTGTTGAATGCAGTTGCCAACAGTTTTATTTAAGCATCTAATTTGAGAAGCGGTAATTGCATTCAATGCAGCTAAAATGGCATTTAAAGTAAAGGCATGGCAAGCTAAGCACGACAAATTGAGAATCTAAATTATACGAAATAATGTTGGACATTTTTTTTTTATTGAAAACTTTTGACCCATAATTTAAAAATAATAAGGCAAACATTTTCTTCAAGTAATGTTTATATTTTTTGGAAAATGCTTAGTAAAAAATACCGTATAATTAGAATAACACACTTTTCAAGTTGAAAATATACAGGTGGTATGTGACTCCATGATTACCTATTTTTCAAACTTATATATTGCCTAAGTACCTATATAACAATATCAAATATATAAACACCATACCAAATTGCATAAGTCTAACTATGTTAAGAACTTCTATTTTTGCCCATGTATGGATACGACAGCGAATCACAGTAGGGGTTATGTTCAATAAGAAATAAAATATTATGCTTGTATAATACTGGTACGATGGAGTATAACTTAGGCTATCAAAATATGTTGCCGTTTCAGTGATATGAAAAGCAATACTTTATGTAAACGATAGACCCTCACAGTGTTATATATGTATATGTATATACTAGCTAAAGCCCGGTGTGCTTCGCTACTC
Organism: Bellardia pandia; assembly: GCA_916048285.2. Classification (NCBI taxonomy): domain Eukaryota; kingdom Metazoa; phylum Arthropoda; class Insecta; order Diptera; family Calliphoridae; genus Bellardia; species Bellardia pandia. Next base: position 72,412,473 of record OU696533.1, read on the forward strand.
TCATCGTAACGAAATAAAATTAAAGAGTTATAAAACATATTAGTTTGTAATTATTTTTCACACTTTTTTATACAGATTAGTTTATATTCTATCTTGTAAAAGGCAATCCGATGATAAGCCATTTTATTGCGATCTTATTAACGGTGCAAGTCCAATTGCTCTATTTTTTAGCAGTCTTTTTGATGTTCGAACCCGCTGACCTTCTTTGAGATCAAATTTGTTGGCATTTCATATTTATTGGCAGGTCATATTTTTTCCACATATGTATATGATAAATAATATTTACAAGCTATGTCAAAATTTTCCTAAACCGAGTACAAATTTATGATTCCGAATTTATTCATAAAACATTTGTAGTATTGAAGATATACACGTTTTAGTGCTAATTGTTATGGGCGGCATTTATACAATAGATGTGAGATTTATGGCTAAATTCACAGTCTTTAGTTAGCTAATGGCAAAGGCTTAACTAATGATTCGCAATGCTTAGTTTGCCATAAGAATACCAAGTAATAGTTAAACAATAGTTAGTATTTTAGTTTACCAATAGTTAACTAATGACCGAGAATTTGGCGGTATGTACGAATTTTAGTACATACTTCGTATAGGCGGTATCACGTCTATTTGCCAAAACTCAACCATTCGTGATTCTGATATGAATGTTGATAATACAAACTTTGAAGATTCTACTTTATACAAAATTAAGAACTTATTTTGCATTTCCCATTTTTCTAAACAAAACCATTAATGGTTGTTCAAATATTCTACCTATTGTATTTTTTGACATATAGAAATTTAGAATTTACTTTGTATGTCCGCCCAATTTTTACCCACATATTCATATGGACATCAAAGTTACTAAAATGTTGTAGATTTCTGCATAGTCGAATTTAATTTGTATGAGAGGTGCCGCGGCCAATATTTGTTGTCCGACTATTTTCATTCTAAATATTGACACACAAGTTAATAGCACAACATTTTAAAACTCTAGATGTTATAGTTTCTTAGATTTTTGACATTTACATTATGTTAGGGGTACAACGCCCACGATTTGCAGTGCACCAAAGTCCACAGTATAATACGTATAAATCTGATACAAACATAGTTACCAGGTTAAAATTCGACATAAATAATTCTTATAGATAAATTGCTGTATTAAATTTTATGATGGTGATAGCTCCCGTATAAGGACCACATCCGAAAAAGTCATTTATCTTTATATATATCTTACAAATATCGGTATCGACTCAAAACTTTACACAGATCATTTACATATACTATGCACACAAAAATCAGACTACAGAGATTTGTGAATTTCAGTTCATCAAGTTAACCCTCAAAAATGTCTGATAAATATCGATATCGAATCAACATTTTATAGAGATCAGAAATTGTAGTCCAGAAATCTCAATAATATCGGTTATACGGCAATGATGCTACTGAATTTTGTAGCAGTCAGTCTATATTTGGAAATAGCTCCTAAATTAAGTCTACTTCCGAGTACAACAACCAATCATACAACTCTTGTAAAACATTACCGCATACTGGATTTAGAAGCTTTAAGTCCATAATTAAGCTGTTCCTACTATGCCACTCACATATCTCTTGTAAAGTTATTGAGATCAAATAAAATGATAATAAAACATACTAAGCTATTGGTATTAAAAACACTGAATAAGGATATTCTAGTCCTATAACCAGTGCAGTTTTTCTATTTCTCCGAATATTGCTCTTTAACTTATTTTGTTACTTGTATTTTGAAACTCGAATGTTTTACAAACTTTTTTTTTAGTTTCAAAGAAAATTCTGTATAGATTATGATTTTTTGAATTTTTGCCCTTGTAAACACATTTAGAACCTCTAAACCGATACCGGTACTGGCATTATCCGATTTTCGGCGTGCGCATTTCAACGGATATATAGCGAAAATGCACATTTAATCGTCACATTTTTATATAAAATTTTCATAAGTAGCACAAATTATAATATCAAATCTGAATTCCAAAAAATGATATTAAGCAAATTGTGCAAAAATTAAGTGAAATTTTATATATTGCCCTAAAATTTCAAACATTAAAATTTCAATTACCGTAAAACTAAAAAGTTTAAATATAAGCAAGTTTGAAAAATAAACAATCTGTGCATTTTCTAACTAAGAAATCTAAAATCTTTAACAAAATAATTACACCGAGGGAAATTTTCATTTCGTATTTGATTTACTTTGTTTCTTGTTTTTCTTTTCTTTCCTTTTATATTTGTTTAACTTTCAACATTTTCAAGTAGTCCTTAATTTACAAACTACAATACACAATCTTCTTTCTATTTAGTTAATTTAAGTTTTTTTTTTCTTCAAGTTTATAGTTTTGTTTTATATATACAGACCAACCAACCAACCAACTCACATGGCAATAATAAACATTAGTTCAGCGAAGCTCTTAATATGTGTTTTTGCCTTTTATAATGTTTCGCATGTGTTAGTCTATATGTAAGTATGTCTGTCTGCCTGTCTGTGTATCTATTTGTATATTCTACATAATTTTCTTGTTCTTAAAGAAAGTAGGTACAACTAGAAACACACAAGTTGTTTAAGAAAATGCACAAATCTTAAGAAAAGCACCCAAGGAAACTATATGTTTACAATGGAAAATGGAAATAAAGAATTTCTAGAAAAAAACAACACATAAAACGAAGGAAGATTTTCAAAAAAATAAAAAAAAACACAGACATTAAAAAGAAAATAAAAGTAGAACAAGAATGCAGGCAAACGAAACGGAAGTTGCCGCATACAATCAAACAGATGGTAAAAATATAAACACAACCATTTTTACAAACATACATACATTCATATGTATATATGCACACTAGTGTATAGACAATTTTAAACAAAAAAGAAAACAACAACAAAGTTATTCTCTTGAACGGCTCTTCATGAAAACGGACAGACAATAAGAGTGTGATATGAATGGAGCAGAAGATATAGACTTTTTTTTCTATATTCTAGTGTGCCTGCGTTAGTGTTTTTCAAAAAGTTTGTTTAGCAAAATGCTGGCGGCAAACAAACTAGTGTTGCAGTTTTTTTTCTTTTTTGAAGTTTTGTATTCTTTGGTTTCATTTTCTAATTTTTCTTCGTCAAATTTGTTTTTGACTTGCTGCTGTTTTTTAATATTCTCGTTTTGTATTGTCCGCTTCTTTTTCTCACATGTGTCTGAAATTTTAATATTATTTCACACAAAACATATTCATACGCACATACATACATATGTATGGATTTATATGCACATTTGTGTGCATATGCATAGTTTGCCTAAAAGTATACTATACTATTGTTATCTAAAATGTAAATTTTTCAAATTAACGAAATATAAATTTTTGTTTGCATTAAGTTGACAAAAGTTATTAATTAATAAAGATCTCAACACTGTATATTTTTCAATTTTACTGTAATAAAAATATAAATGAATTGTAATTTAACAACATTCAATTTTATTACTTACATAATTCGCAATTGTTGCCGCCCTTTTTTAAAACGGATACAAAGTTTTTCATAATAGGAGATAAGGAAAATTTAGTACATAAATAAGTTTTAAGCTTTTTAATATTAAAGTTTAAAATAATGTTATATAATATAAGAAAATGGTGCGCAAAGTAATACTTAAAAAAGCGTATGTAATCAAATGTTTATTATGCATTACTCCTTTCAGTATGATTGTTTAAATATAAGATAGGCAAGTTTTCGCGATAAACCAAAATTTTTTTTAGAGATTTTTGGTCATTAAAGTAATTAAAGGGTGGGCTGAGCACTTTATTTCTTTTAACTAAAAGGTGATTTTACAAAGTTTCTCTACACATATTTATACAAATTTGTTTCAATTTGAGCACAATAATGCAGACATCAGTTTTATACATGTTCCAGGCATGATCAAAAATTCTTTTTTTCGGGTTTGTCCTTTGTCCTTTATATCACATTTGCAACCTTCTATCAAACTTGAAATTCTTGAAAAATTTTTCAATATATTCAGAAATAATATAAAGATTTTTACTCCGTATTATTATTTAAGTTTTTTATGGTTAAAGTTGCCATTTACTTTTTAATAATTTTTTCATGAATTTTAAAGTTTAATCCAAATTTGCAAAATCGAATTTGTAAAAAGTAAATTTATAAATTGTAAATTTGTAAAATTGTAGAGAGCAACATTTTTAGATTCAGTTATGGAACAAGAACTAAAGTCCACAGAAACATTCTAATATCTTCCTAATAGATTCCATTTTTGACAAATTGATATTTAACAATTTTATCTGGTCTAGTCCAACAGTATAATATTTCTCGAGCTGTGGGCTGGAGGGTCTAATGGGATTCGTAATGGGAATGGCCTGGCTGGAATGGCAAGTGGAGGACATATGTCTGAGTAGGATTTGGTCAGGTTTCTCTTTTTACACTCTAATATTCCTTTCTTATCTTTTACTGTAGCTTCTATTTCCTCTTCTCTATTACTTCTTTTCCTATCTAAGGCATCGCAACGGACCATATTGGTCTCTGGGTGAGGGTGTGAGGTGAATCACATCAGCCTTCTTACCTGCCTACCTACCTACCTAACAGTATAATATTCGAAATTCAAAAAATTTGCTTGTGTGATTTTTATGCTAAATTTCTAAGGATGTCTATATATTTGAGAAATTTCTCCATACAATATCATAACAAACTCTAATATTTTGGGAAGACTGTGAGAACTTGTTCTCAAATAAGTAGTCAAAAACGAATATATGAATTAGTTTTAAAAGCCGTCTTGTGAAACACTAGACTAGTTTTATAGCAAACAAGTAGATCCGAAAGAATTTAATCAAATTATTTAAAATAAACTTATAATTTTTTTTAGAGCAAATCAACTTTTGTTTTAAAAAGTTTTAGTTTTTTAATTATTTAAATTGAAGAAAAATGCAATACAAAAATGTATCGCCTACAACCATGAGTGAACAATAATTCTGGAATATCGTTACAGAAAAAAGCTGTATAATACTGATTTATTTTTAAATGAAACATGAAATCATTCAGCAATGAAATCTGATATTTTGAATGCAATAATTTTCAGAATTAAATTAAAATTAATGAATTCATAAAGACATAAAAGGTTTTAAATGCAGTTTTTAAAAATGTTGGATTAAATAATTCATTCAAGATTTATTCATTCATACATTTTAGCAAAGATAAATGGATTATCAAACATAAGCAGGATGTTTAGTAAATATATGTATGTATATGACTTTTCCTGCAACATAAAAAAATAAACAATAGAAGTTCCTTTTTTGCTTTTTAGAACTAATATTGAATATAAATAAATAATTGTAAAAATAATTGTAATTGAGAGTATTAATCACAATAACAGTTTTATTTTCTACGTAAAACATGTCATGATTAAAATTGATCAATTATAACCAGTAAAAATCTAAATTTTCAAACGCATATTTGATATATTGATGGATTTATGGCATACCGACATACAGACATAGTTATGCAAATACTCATATATTGTATTGTGATGTAATGTTAATTGGTCACGTTGAAGGGTATAATAAAATGTCCTAAATGGTGAACTCATACAAATTTTGAGGTAACTGTAGAACTTTTAAGAACTGTATAATATAAAATATGACGTATACATTTTGTTATTTTTTTAAGCGTAAATTTAATATATTTAACAAAAATATATAATTGTATTGAATAATTAATTATAACATTGGGAATTACAAAGAATTCATCATTCCTGCCTGTAAACCACACTTACACGTTTTACAAGTACATACATAAAAAGTACTATTTCGGTTAATTAGTAGTTAAGTAATATGAATAATATGAAAATTCAGTAATAATTCTTTAAAATTAAAAGCATATAATGCTTATATGCAGATATGCATGTTGGTAGGGCACAGGAGAGAGACTCAAAGAAAACAGTAGCAAATTCTGCATTAACTTTTAATGTGAACAAACGAAAGACTTGGGGAAGACAGAGCGGAAAACAAGTTTAAAACTAGTTTTTTATTTTCTTTCTTTATCTTGTATGAAAAGCAACCAGAATGTTTCGTTAGTTTAATGCAAAAAAGAAAAAAACATGAAAAACCCAAAAAGAAAATTTCATTGCACAAAGGCGTTTTTATCACATGTGTGTACATATGATGTTACTTACTACACCCTAGTTATTGCACTTTAGACCCTCCAATTTGTACAACATACTCCTCACATCTTGAATCTTTTCCTTTTTGTTCATCTTTTTGGGGTTTTTATGTTTCATTCTTATATTTTTTGTTGGCTTATCATCTTTATGTTCTTTTGTTCATTTAGTCGTAATGTCGAGCTATTTCGAACAATTGAATATTCACACACATACACACATATGTACATGTATTAGTGCATGTGCGAATGTAGCAGGTTGTCGTTCAAGTATAATACTACAACTCGCAACCAGAATTGCCAGTACTCGTATGAAAAAAGAGGACGAGATGTGAAAAAAGGAAGAACATGGTGTGAATTGTATGTCTTGGTTGCATTGTGGGTGTGTTCGACATGTAGTTGTACATGTGTTTTTTCAAAGTTCTATGCATCTCAACAATTGTATTTTTTTCTGTTTCCGAACATAATTCTTTTACTTAAGCCTCGTTGCATCTTAGTTGGGGGTTCTTTTTTTAGTTTTTGCTCGTACAATCTTCTTGTTTTTGTTGCAGTTGTATCTTTGCAATGAAAAAGTTTATGTAAATTAAGTTGTCTGTCTGTGCAAGTGATTTGCTTTGTGCGATTGTGTATTTGTTTTTGTATGTAATTGCGGATGTTTATTTGTGTATGTGTGTGTGTATGTTGGTATACGAGTATATCAGAGAGTGAACAAGCGTTAAAGTTCTTAATTAAAATTATTGTTGACACTTTTTTCTTGCTTCTATTTTTCTCTTCTTTTTTTTGTTTTAATACCATTTAACTTCCTTAATAGAAATGCACTTGCACAAACGCAAAAATAAATACGAATAAATCTCCAAAAAAACTAAAAATTAAATTTTTGAAATCTCATAAACATGCACACTTGATCTTGTGTATATGCACAAGAAGCAACACACACAAGCTCATACATACATACATACATAGGTTTCTGTACAGTATTGCTTTCTGTGTTAAAGTTTTATGTTGTATAAATATTTATATAAATTTACACTCTCTCAAAAGAATGAAAAGGATAAAGTTCTTGGTATACATTTCCTGTCACTACTCCCCTTATAAACAACAAAAAATAAAATATGACATGACAATGCATGCCTGTCAACTTGTGTCTGTCTCTCCCTCTCTCTCTCTCTCTGTATTCGCCAAATAGTTTCAAATGCCGAAAAGTAAGAAAAGGCAACTTTTTGTTTCATAAAATATTCAGTTATTTGACTTAATAAACATTTAAATTGAAATCGTCTCATTTGCATTATTTGCTTAGTGAATTGCTTTATATGCAGTGTGATATATTTAATGTTATAATTAGAAAACAAAAAAAAAACAGGAACAATATAAAGGATCCTATGGAAATGGCTTAATTTTTAACAATTGAAAGAAACTTGAATTAAATCTTAAATCTTATAAATAACTCGTTTATGAGAAGCTGTATAGAAAACTGACTTTAAAGTCAAAACGTATCTTTGAAATATACGTTTTTTAAAATATTGATACTAAATAGGGTTTGAAAAATTGTATGATGATATGCAAAACAAATGAAAAATCAACATGAAATATAACGGTTTGATCTGGCATACAATCAGAAAAACCAAACAAAGGTTATGAGATTAAACTTACGAGTAATTTCCACATAATCAACTAAAAAACATTTCTTGCATTTACTTCGACACAGGCGCTACTAAAATGCAGAATCATAAGTGAGAAAACAAATGAAATGATTTAAACATTAATTAAGACACATATGAAGGAGACTCAAGTCTTTAGTGAATTTTATATATTAAAGAGCTTAGAAACAGTTACAGAAAATTAGCTCCATTTCAATTTCGACTGAAGTAGAAATACGAGATTTATTTGTATTTTTTAACATAACCATTGAATTGGATACGAGTTATGGCTAAGAGGCCTGGAACGCGAATACTATCATTTACAATATTTGAAAATTACAAGTATTTGTAAATATATTTCATCGCAGAATTCAAAAAGTGTTTTTTCACTCATATCATATCATGTGGTATGAAACATACACAGAAAAAACTGATTTGTAATGTTAACAGTATTTGTTGCCAATTCAAGGATTCGGTTGTAAACAAATATTTTTCGGTACTAGCAACGGCTACTCAGTAAATAACACAGAATTTCTATTGAAACAACCATATTTTTGTTACCCTTTCAACCAAATTCAACAATGTATGCGGAAATGGATAAGAACACTCTCCGAATAAAAATACAAATACGCACTGGGAAAATGTTAATTTAGCTTTATGTTTTTTGCTCAAATCTCGGTGTAGTAGGATATGAAACGACTATATTTTTTACTTGTTTAAAATTCATTATTATCTTATTTGATAAATTAAAACATCATCTTCCCGTTAGAAGTCTGAATTTGTTTCTATATTTGCAAAGAATATATATCATTTTAAAGATAAAGCTTTCGATATTCTTGGCATGTTTTAAACTCGAATTTTATATAAATTTATTTCTCTTTTTACAACGGTTAAAAGCAGAACTTTGTACAGAAATAAAGCAACGACTCTTATAAATCCTATTCTGTGGTTCTGTATTTTGAAGTTAAAGTACTTCTTTAGATTTTCGATTATATCAACTGACTCGATTTTCTTTGCATTTTTTCCAACATGATTTCGGAATGATTTACAGTGAATGAAATGTGTAACTCTTTGATTGAAGAAGCGATAAGCGTGTATTGCTTTTGTAAATATAAATAAAAACAAAGATATAAATGTTAATGTTTCAAGTGTGATAATATCATTGAATAAATAACTAGTTAAGAAATGTCAAACATCTTTAACGCTTTCTTCAAAATTGTTTTGAAGTAACAATTTCAAAGAGAAATCATTGGTTGCAAATCTTTTTAAATAACAAATATTTTCATATCTCTTGTTATAGTTTATTTGACCGTTTTTATTATTAAGATTTTAGTAATGATTTAAGCTTTAGGTCTTTTTTTATAAAAAAATCAAATTTTATTTCAATATTTCGCTACGTCTTTGTGTAGCTTTCTCTTTTTTCCCCTTAAATAATTACTAAAATCTTAAATATTTTTGAATTGATAAATTTTAGTTTAACCTGTAACATGACAGGCTTTAAAATAATAATCAAGCTCATTCAAGGTCGCAGTACTGAGTTTTTTTTAACAAGACCGTGTCACATGTCATGTAGCCCGTGAAATAATTTTGTAATAATCAACTTTATCGTTTCGATATATTGAAGTCTAGAATAACAAGCCTACAACTGCATCAATGACATTCAATAAGATGTATATAAAATGGTCCTAAAACAAAAAAAAAAAAAAAAAACTAAAACCATTTGAGAACAAACAACTGCGTTTTCTATATAATGTTAATATTAACATATATTCAAAAATGATCAGGCAAACAATTAAGAAGACACAATTATATTACTGCTAGATCGAGCATTCTCCAACATTATATGGTATTTTAACTCAAACACATATAAGAATGCAAATGTGTAAAAGTTAAAAGATATTACATTTAATGAATATCATAGTCTTCTGGATGGCATATAAAAATTTATTCTTAACTCTATATGCTGAAAGAATATTTAAATAAAAACCTCACATTTCTATACTACTCCCCCAAAGTCTACTTAATCCTTAACACTCGCTCACACAGTTGTAAAATACATTCTAAAGAGAAAAAAAAAAACATAAAAATGCCACAAGGCAAATATTTCTCAATTTAAATAGACCGTAATGTTTTTAAATACAATGAATATTAGTTTTCATTCTAGAAGAATGAAGCCTCCTTTTATTAAGGAGGCTTTGTGGAATTTTGTAATACTTTAAAAATAAACTGTTACAAGGAAAAACAAATATAAACTAAAATTGATAAACGACTCAAATGGAACTATTCAAATGTTTCAGGTCCATGAATTGCTAACGGTACAATACCGCAATTCATAGGTAACTACCTTAGACACTTTCGGAAATAAATCTTTGTTCGTAATTTCTAAACGCCATCTGTATATCGTAAAATGAAAATTTTATAAGTCAAAACTTTGTTCATTTTGTTAGGTTTATAATCTATATCAGTTATATATTAATTCTATGAATTATATAATGATGTTAAAACCCCTTTTGGATTATTTAGGATATTTATTATATATTAAATAATTCGGAAACAATATTAAATTTATTTATATTGCCATTCAATATTAACAAACCACACATACAAATTTAATATTATTTATTTCATTCGTGTAGGACATAAGGGGTATAACAAAAGCCCATTAAATTAATAGACTTGTATATCTAATCAGCTTAGCACTTTGCCTCAATGCCATAATATGTGATTGCATTGAGTATACATATGTATATAAATATCTAATATATATCTAATAATGGAAAAGAAAAGCTATGAAACGATATGAAATGATGTTTCGATATTAAATTCTGGACGATATGTAAATTAAGCGCCATAATTTAATGTAATGGAAAAAATGTGATAAAAATTGTAAAGGCAATTTTTTGTAATACATACATACATGCATAAGTATGTATCTGTGGTGTGTATGGAAGTGTATTTTTCTCATGAGTTAGCAATTGTGTTTGAGTATTTGTAGTTTCTCAAGACAGTGACCGACCGGACCGACCACGCAATAAAGTGGTTTTTTATTTTCTTTTCTTCTTTTTCTGTGTATTTTTCTTTTGCTTTTACTAACACATTTGCATAAATTTATACAAGTAGTTTCTCATATTATTAGATGTAGTTGTTGTTCTTGTTGTTTTACTCAAATCATGAAGGACGCCATGAAGGTAAAATATTTTAGCTGTGTGTCCTTTCTCTCAGCGTGAGTTTAAGGAAGATTTAAGCAATTTAACTGCATAAATTTCTAATTTAAACACCAACTTGTTAAGGGTTGAGGTGTATTTTGAACGTGAGGAGATGAAATGGGAAAGCAAACTTTGAATTAAAAACTCAAATATTGTACAACGACACGATGATTTATAACTTTTTTTTCCTACACTAATAACGGTCTTTTGTGTAGAATTATCAAGAACATTTTAAGAAAGTAAAAACTTAATGCAGAAAAGATTGTTCATGTGAAATAGTGAAAAGTTTCAAAACGCAACAACAAAATTACAAAAAATTAAATTTAATAAAAAAAAATATGCACATTTTAAAAGAAGAAAACACGTAGCAATAATTAAATTTAAGAATTTAGTGATTAAGTCAGTATTTTATAATATTTTCTATACAAATTTCCCAATGCTAATAAAAAAAGGAAAGAATTTCTTCATTGATAAAGGTTTAAAGCACCGTATAAATTTATAATATTGTTTCGCTTTTAAAGTTATATTTTGGCTGGCACCTTTTTAAGAACTTAACAATCAAATATAGTCAAGGCCACATAAAGTCTGTTTAACAATTTTTATTTAATATAATCTTAAATGTTTAGTTTAATCAGAATTGACACTGCAGTGTTGAATGTTGTTTTATATACATAGATAAATAAAGAATTTCAGTTTTATTTATAGTTTATGGATAACGAATGATAAAATTTGGAAAAATTTAAATTACTTTCACAATTTTAAACCAATTTGAATAAAATAGATAGACATTTATCACATAAAATATAAAGATATTGGGCTACTAAAGAGAATCTTAAAACAAAAATTTTTAAAAACTAGATTATAAATGCATTAAAATGTATTTCCAAAACTGATTCGTTTTCGATTTCCATCACATGCCTGAATAACTTAATTTGGAATATTAATAATTTATTATAATTATAAAAATGTTTATTCTTAATATTATATTAACTTTAAATATAATTTGCATCAAATACCTTTTTCTAGACAATGCTAACAAATTGATGTACATACATACATATTTTAAAACTTGAAAATTGTTTCTGATTTGATTTGAATGTTTTATACTTTCAAAAGCAAAACAACGCAGCATACCATTCTAGGAGCGCTCCGAAAAAGGAGTCAGAAAAGAGTCCAACTAAAAAGCATTTTCGGAGCGAAAGAAAAATTTGCTTAAAAATTAATTTTTTTGCATTGTTATATATTTTATTTAAATGAATTCCATTTTATTTTTTTTTTTACTGTAAATACAATTTATTTAATTTTTTCCCATTTCTGTTTTAGTTTAATTGTAAATTAATTCCCTTTTTGTTTAAGTAAAAACAATTTAAAAAAATGTGAGCTTTTAATGTTTTGTAATTAAAATTGCAATGACTCTTTTCTGACATGATGTAAGAGCTCTTTCTGAGCCCATAAAACCCTCATAAAAGACTGTTTTCTGACATTATCTAAGAGCTCTTTCTGGAAAATGGTCCGTATTTTCGAATGTAATGACCATCTTTTCTGAAAGTTTTCGGAGCAATAATGATTGTTTTTTGGGCTCATAAAGAGCATTAACGCTCCGGAAAAGGTGTCAGAAAAGACTCTTTACGGACTCATATGGCTTGCTGGGAAATATTTAAGAATATCTGACACATACATTTACATAACACAAATGCCGGGTGCAGTTGTTGTATAAACTTTATTGCTGTAAATCACAAAACATGTTGTTTACTTTTTTGGAAGAAACTAAAAAAAAACCAATTGATAGATATCTTCGACAATAGAAACAGCCAGAGTAAGTAACATCAACAACAATATGTACTACAAGTAGCAGCACTAACAACAAAATGCATGAATTAAAGTTGTATGTTTTTAAGAGAATAGGAACATGAATAAAGTATAAACATCCGTTTCCCTGGGTTTGTATTTCATATTCCTTATTATCGTCATCCTTATCATCATCATCAGCACCGGCAGGCAGTAGAAGCAGCAGCAGTTATTGTACTTGCAATTGTTATTAAATAACTACTCTTGCAATTTGTGTTTCCTTCCAGATTACTGCATGACAATAACAACAACAACAATTGTATTATTAATAACAATTACAGCAACATTAACAATGACAATATGTATATATCTACTAAGTAGTAAAATCGAGTTTATTTCTGTTTTTTCATATTTTTATTGTTGTTCTGTACTGCGATTTAACGTCAAGCAAATTGCACAACAAAGAACAAGAAAAGCAACAACTGCGACTGCAAATTTAACAGTCGAATACATTTTCAAAGCCAGTCAACTAACCAAAAATTCTTCTTTTTTAAGAAAATCGAACCAATGATTTCAACATTAACTAAATATAATAGTAACAGCAACAGAGTAAAATATGTACATACATACAAACAAAATAATATTAAACTTCAACAGCATCAATGGCTACTTTGCCATTGATAAAATATAAATTTATGTATGTATGTATGTATGTGTCTGTAATTTACAACATCTTTTACACATACAAACATACCCAGCGGGAGAAATTACAAGTGCTTCCATTTGTAGGCCTTATAGAAGACCTGTTTACACATTCTACAGGATTCGGTACTCATTACATTATGCTTTCTCTCAGAAGGCCAACAAATCATGATTTCAATAGCAAACATTTGCAATTATTCCTGTATATTGTCACTGCAACAACAAACATTAATTTAGTAATACAAATTAATAAAGAGAGAGTCTATAAATTTAGTCTCTTATGAAAAGTTTGAGGTGTAAAGTACGCGTGAAGCAGTACTTTATATACATGTGATTTTTTAAATTAATTTAAAATCTTTCTTTTACTTTCCACGATGAAATTATGAATTTAGCAGACCTTTAATTACGCCTTCTATCAGGCATTACTTTGTAGACCTTCCAATTGCCCTTTTCAAGTAGGCAATCTATCAGGCCAGTAGCTAGTAGGCAAGACCTTAATTGCCAATGACAAGCCTTGTAAAATTGAAACCTTGTGACTGCAAAGTAAGGCCTTCTGTAAGGCCTCTTTATTGCATCTTCTTCCCGCTGGATATAAAGATTGTTAAGAGATTGTGTATATTAGACGCAGCGAGTGTGTGGAACTGAAGGATATATATTTTTTTATTTAAAGCTTTATTTGAGGAATTACACTGTGTTAGAATATCTGGAAAAAGTTAAGCTGTTTCATTGTATTGACAATGACAACAATAAAGGCTACAATAACAAAGAAATCAAGTATGACAATGACATTCAAACGGAAATAACAAACAAACATTGAACGGCAACTTGATGATTTTCACAATTGAATTTAAACTAAAAGCCAGCGAAGAGTGAAATATTTACAATCAGAGTAAACGCGCATTTTCAGAAACAATATTTGTTATTAATTCAAGTTCTGTTTAATAATTTAAGCTTTGAAAATTTCCTTTGACTAATTAGATTAGTTAATTTATCAATGATTAATGATTTAAAATTAATGTTTGAAGACAATAAATATTGACATATGCATATATTTTTTATAATTTATAATTAAACAATTGTTTCCCTGGAGATGCTACACATTGTTGTAGCGAAATATCGGAAGCAATAAAAAATAAAAATAAAAACAATATTAGACCTTAATTTCGAAAAATGAAATATAATTGTTTAATAAATAAAAAGGTCGAACAATCAGTTAAATAATCAATAATTTATAATTTTTTAATAATTTAAAAGTAAAACATATAATTATAATTATGGATGCATTCATAGAATTTGATGGTTGGGGAAAAGTTAGCTCCTACGCGCACTTCACTAGTCACCAGGAAACCTGATACCAAAAGTTTTAGGAAAACTGAAGTTATTGTACAAATGAAACTATAATTCGAATGATAATTACAAACATTCAAGATTTTTTTGTGAACATATCCCAGTATTTGTCGTTACTTTTTCGAAGTTAAATTCATTTAAGGCTTTATTGTTCGATTAAAACATGTCAGCATATGAGTAATAGTGATCAATCATAACAAGTATAGCCAACAAAATAATTTGTTCTCTATTACAATGACCATGTAAAAAGATACAACATCAGTTTAAATACTGCAAGGGTTTCAAGCCTTAATATATATGAAACTTAAATATAAATGGATCTCAAACAGCTACCGGGACCAAAGTAGCAATGGTTTGGCCAGTAATTGACAGTTGTAGTCTAAAGACCACTACTTTTGTCACCTCCTAAAATTTGGGTTAGGTTATTAATATAAAGGAATACCTGCATAAATGGTTGCTTATTAGAATTCACCAGTCTTCTGTCATTATCTAAAATAGTGATGTTCAGCCCATATCACAATTGTGCAAAAATTGTACACACATTTGTTATGCTCTTTTAAAAACTTTCATTCAGTCGTCGTTGAGCAAGCGATGAGAACACATGCGGATGGTCGTCCTTATTCTTTTACAGAAATTTATTAAGCATTGTTGTTGCTTCTTCTTGGACGAAGCATAGCAAACAGACGCGATTCAATTACAATTGAACAAAATGAATAACAATCTGTTTTAAATGGACTTATTTTTGTTTTTTCTCAAAATTAGTTTTTGATATTAATAATTGTTATTTATGGTTCCTGATATTTTTTTAAAGAGGTTTATATCTGGCAAAAACTCTTTCTTTTTTTCTTATTTTAAGCGTTTGCCAATATGTTTGCTGTACGAAATCTCTCACCAATACATCTTCATTATTATTTTTGAACACCACTGATCTAAAAGCTGAAGGCTGCTGTACCTTAATCGGTTATCACATTTGATCATTAAGCATGAGTTGGTATTTGTAGCCCGGGTTCGATTCCCAGCCGCTATCACTCTAAAAGCATCAGGTTCTGATAATTTTAGTTTTCTATTTATCATAACTAATGTTTATTAAAGCGCCCGCCTTCGGTAGTATAGCAACCAAAGTAAAAATAATTAAATAAAGGCTTATAAAATCAAGCTTTAAAAATAATGCGCCTACTTACCACCAGAGGCGCTGCAATGCTCCACTAAAAACAAACATAATGCGAAATTGGAGAGTTGTTGACATTTACTTCTTCAGCCTATCCTATTTCCAAAGTAATTATATAACGCAATTATATATAGACATATTAATTGCCTAAGTGTTACCTCTCTTAAAAAAAAGCTGCATTGCATTGATGTGCAAGAAAACAGGTCGACTAGGTCGGTCAATTGGACAATATAGAAAAGGAAAGCTCAGTAATTATGTGCTTAATAATAAAAAATATATACAGAGCAGATGTATTGAAAGGTTGTGCAACATTTAATTAGAGTTGTGCCCGGTCGTTCATTTCAGTGACCGGTCATTTTCGTTCACTTATCCAAGACTGATTCGTTCATTCAATTCGTTCAATCGTTCACTTTGAACGAATGAATACAACCCTTATTGTATGTGATTTTCTGCTTGTCTTTTATAAACAGCAGCTGAACGAAATTGATCCGTACACTATTGAACGAAAACCGTTCAGTTAAATGACCGGCTCATTCCGTTCAATGAAGTGATCCGTTCATTTTAACCCGTTCGTTCATGAACGACACAGCTCTACATTGAATGCGATTCTTTTTTTAGCTTTTATATTTTGTTACATAAATATTACAGTTTTAATGTTACCAGATTTTTTGTAAACAAAACATTATTGAAGCATTATTTATGTAAGTATTGACAACTTACCATTTGAAATATTAATCGTCTACATTCTGAAATAGATGAAATAAGAATTGGTTAATTTTAGTACATTTAAATTTGATGCTTTGAGTAGCGAAATATTGAAATAAAATTTAAAATCTTAATAAAAAAAGGCCAAATACACAATAATAAGAAAAATAAAATTTGATGCATATATTTCTATTTGATTTCTGTGTTCCAAAAAATACAGTATTTTTTAAGAAACTTTTTCTTATTAAACATTAAAAGATGAATACGCAAACTGCAATCAACCAACAAGTATTCAAAAATCCTTATACCATTGTATAGGAATATAAAAAATGTTTAGATGGCTGTGTGACGTGCGGCACCTTCCTGTTGAAACCACGTGTCACTGTTAGCAATAATATGATACAATTTAGTAGTCAAATCTCTCTATATGATGATCCATGATCCATTCACCGTAACAAAATTTCTATTCAAGTTCTCGAAAAAAAATCACGCCACCAAACCACATAGCGCACCATACGATGACACGTTCTGCATGCAAGACTTCTCAAAAATTGCTTATGGATTTTCGTAGGACCAAATGCGGCAATTTAGCTTTTAATAGGCTTTGTCAGAAAAAATATTTTTTTATAAAAAGCGGTAGGTTGTTCTCGCATTAATTCAGCAAATAACAAGCGAAATTGATTTCATTGTAACAATTGTCAAATCTTCTTCTACTGATAGATCAACCATAAAATTTTCAAAACTTTCATGTTATTACAATATGCCACTGTTGGAAAACAAAATTCTTGTTCAAAACCCCTTTAGCCGAAATAAATAATAACAACTGTTTTTATTACAATCGCAGATGCTAGATTTGAATCAAACTACTGTCCTCCTTTTACCATTAAACTTTGTGTTTTGCGTGAGGTATAATAGAGGTGCCTATATTCCAACGTGTTTCACTGGGTCTGTTTGTAGTTTGTCTCTTGAAGTAATGTAGAGTGTTAATGTCGAGTCTTAACTTAAAAAAGACAGTTTTTGGTATGTGGATAGTAGTCTTTCCATCCAAGGTAGTGTAGGGTGTAACCATATGAACTTGTTTGTTTCTGCAAATCCATTGGCTAAAGTCAGGCGTCATGTGAATTGAGGTTGCATAATTTTCTATCCAATACTTGTGCTCAAATATACATACGTTTATGTTTATGGTTTCTGAGGTTTCAATAGTTGTTATTTGAATTTGAATTTAAATTTGCATGTTTGTTCGTTTGTTTTCTGGTGATGTTTGTGATTGTATTCAAATTTGTACTCCTTATGTAAATTGTGTCAATTCCATGTATAAATTATACAAACAAATGCAATAAGTTTGTAAGTGTGGGTGCAGAGGATAATTTAAATTGAAAGTCTAACAGTCACACACACATATGTATATACAAATTGTGCGCATACATATTCATTGTACATATGTTTGTATGTGGGTATAAGTGTGTTTATTATTTGCTACAGTCAACAAATTTGTTGATATCAAATGTTCTTAATTCACAACAGTTTGAAGTTAGTTTTAATTTGTACTTTTTAAATGCCGCCTTCAGTTGTCATTTATAAAATGTGTTTTTTTTTTCTTATTTTATTTTGTTCAGTTGTCTTTTTCATATTTACTAGAAATGAACAAAATATTAGAATAACAAGAAATAAACACAAAACATTTAAAATAATGCACAATATTGCATGTTTATTATTTGTTATTTAATACAAAATGAAGCAGTTTGCATGCTAAGCATACATATACATGTAGATATGTAGATCCCCACTAGCATTTGGAAGATTGTTTTATCAAAAATCACCTAACTATGTCTTCCTCGAGTACTTTTGACGAGCAAGTACTGATTAATCTATTTCGCGCTTGAAAAAAGACTCGAAAATAATTCGTGCTTATGCTTAAAAAGTAATTTATTGAAAATACAATAACAAGATCATATGTATATTTAGGTGTTTGTAATATGACTGTGTTGAAGTTATTTATGAATAATATTTTGCTCATCTATATGATGAAATACTGATTTTAATTCTGTTATTTTTATTTTTAACCTACCCCAGCTCATTCAAATACCTAAATGGAAAGACAAACATATTCCTGTGAGGATTAATGACATTGTGCTAATTTTTGATAAAGACATACGTAGAAAGCAATGGTTGTTTCAATTCGTTTACGTCGACCTACATACATACATACATATCTCTAAATTGGCAAGTTTAACCTTAGAAAAATTTGAATCAGGTTGATTTGTAGGGGGGAGAATGTTAGGGTTTTGAATTTAGTTTACATTAAAATACTTTGTTTAAAAACTAAATTTGAAATATATTTTCTAATTGATTCTGAAATAAATAAACGAACAACATCAAAAAGTATATAAAAATAAATACTATATTGTGAAAAGTGATTTTTTAATAAAAAAAATAATGCCAACAAATGAAGAGATTGGCAAAAAAAGAAGTGGAAAAAATAATATCTCCAAAACAGCAGAAAACTAATTCTCAGGACAATCAAACAAACAATGAAAGTTATTTTAATGGTGACAGAAGTGTTATGACTGATATGATATGATATACCTGAAAAAAGAGGGTGCTGTAGCTTAATTGTTTAGCGCATTTGATCATTAAGCATTGAAACGCCACTGTAAAAATAATGCGCCTACTCGCCACCAGAGGCGCTGCACTGCTGCACTAAACACAATCCTAATGCGCAATTGCAGAGTTGTGTTATAAAAAGCTTTCTTCTTTCACCTTTACGTCTTCAACTATCCCATTTCCAAAGAAAGTATCGCAATGATATATAGACATTTTAATTGCCTGAGTGTTACTTCTCTTTTAAAAAAAAAAAATTATTAGAAATAGGACTGAATAATTAATAGAAAAAGGCTCTTAGACGATCAAAAATACGATTAAAAATGAGTCGAAAAAGACTTGCAAATCATTAAAAATAAGAGTCACAAATATGTAGAAACTGATCAGACAATCCGGTAATTAAAGACTCCGCAAGAAGAGTCGCGGGTAGGGTACCATTTTGATCACAAAATGAGCTCATATATGTCTATTTTAATCGCGCAAAAGAGTCATAAATGAATCGAATATGATGAATTTTGTCATAAAATGCTTGCATGGATCTAGTACATACATACATACATATATGTATTTATTTATGCAGATGAATATGTATGAGTGTCTTTCTGCATTATTTATTTCATTTTCCTTTATAGTTTTTTTCGATTAATTTTTTTATATTGTATAAATTTAATATACTACTCGTAGTTTTAAAAATATAAAACGAATTATTTGGCTCAAGGATAATTATTTAAATTTGTTCGTTGCAAAAGCATGATTTATTATAAATTGTATCTAAGGTTTAAATTCATTTTTAAAGTATTTAAATGTGCCCGCGTAGATGTGTTTGTGTACACGTGTGTACTGTTGGTATGAAGGTTTTCCAGACAACAAAAACCGAACCAAAAATTGTATAAAACAAAGGTAACCACCATTTGACCGTTTAAAACGTTTGTTTATAAATCTTTTTTGTTGTTTTAATAACATTTGACCACATGTGAATTTTATGTTTTATATTAACCACACATTCATACAAGCGTGGGTGTGTTTGTACCCCACACCCGCACGTGCATACAAGAACTATTTTACACGCACATATGTACATTTATACATATGTACAATTATTTGTGTACATATGTATATTAGGCCGGGCCAATTTGTATGGAGCCGAAAAAATCGATTAGAGCCGCCCCCTATGATGATTCTATGGACAATTCTAAGCAACTTTGGTGAATGAACCATGGGTCTATCTCGATTTTCGAGTCTCCCACTTTTCAAAAAATGATTTTTTTCCCCTATAACATCATTTTGATTCGAAATTCGATTTTTTATTCATCGTTATATTACCTTTTTTATGTGTATATGGGTGGCTTTTGGGGTCGAGAAATTCATTTTTGATCTTTATTTTTAATATTTGTAATATTTTTCGTCTATTTTCCGAGAAAAAATGTTCGGTAAAATTGATATTTATTTTATTTTTTTCAACAGAAATTCAACCTAAAAAATAAGAACATGTGTAAAAAAATTAATTTAGTGGAAGAAAGGCGGAATAAGTTATTTTTGAAAGTCTTTCTTGTCTTCAAGTCATTCATTTTTTGAAAATTGGGAGACTCGAAAATCGAGATATACCCATGGTTCCTTCACCAAAGTTGCTTAGAATTGTCCATAGAATCATCCTAGGGGGTGGCTCTAATCGACAAAAAATGTGGCCCGCCCTAATGTATATAGATATTCATATACATACTCGTGCCAGAATTGAAATAATATTTGCATACACTATACAGACACATTTGCACAATCATGCACGTAAGCAGAAAAGTTATTTTAATACAGGACTTTAAAAGTATGTTTTTTTATGCCCAGAAATATTTATGCATATACATGTATATTTTATAAAGTTGCATATCTGTACCTACAGTGTCCCACATAAGTTTGTGACTTTAGCTTTGCTATAAAAATATATGCGAATTTATATATGATGATTTTACAAATTTTATAAATTTAATTGTAAACTAACTACACAAGTATAAAGATTTATATAGCAATTATTATATTAAAAAAAACCTCACACAATTATTTGCATTTTTATATTTGAACTAAATTTATAAGCTTTCATTTTGCAAATGTTTATATTTTATATTTTTAGGGTCTACTGTTAACTACTGGAGAACTTATTTGAACTATTTGATTTGAAATTATGCATATAAATACTTTTAAATGACCGTTATGGGAGAAATAGATATTTTTTTAAATTATTCTTTGTATATAACGATATAAACCTTGGGGTATCTAAAGCAAATATTTGTTTAAACGGAATTCACATTGAAAAGTTCTATAAAACATTATTGTGATTTGTGTGTTTTTATTTGGAAATAAAGTTACTCGAATTTAATTCAAATTAAAAAAATCTGGCAAGATAGCTTATACATACATATGTATACGAGTGTCTTCCAATACGTATTACCATTAATAAACAGTTTTTATGATTCTTAAAAAACATGAGTTAGAGCATATAATTTGATCTTCATATCGATGGCTTAATATAAAAAAGGCCTGACTCAAAAAAGAAATCAATGAAAAAATGTCTATCTTCGATACCTTCATTAAAACAAAAATAAACAAATTTTAAATGAGAAATAAAATGCGTTGCTATTTTATAAAACATTGTACTAAAATGTTTGTTGTATCTAAAATTTTACGGATTTTATTAAGTTTTTTCCTTCGTCTGTAAAAGTAACAAAAACTCTAATTATATCTTTTTTATATTAAGCCATCAATATGTAATTTTTATGAAGTAGTCAGTATTTTTACCACAAATGCTATCGATATTGAGTGCCATAAGTCTAAAAAAAGCCTATAGCAAAATAAAGACTTTAGTTTTAAAATAATAGCTTGAAGTGCAAACTATTACTCTCCATTCACATGAGATGGAATCCAAAACTAAATTTACAAAACTTTCGAGAGACTTTCACACCTATCGTAAATAAAAATTCCACATGAAATTTGTTCCCTTTTATTTTTTAACATTGAACTTTAATAGCAAAAATGTGAAAAGCGCATCCGAATTTGAAACATTTTAATTGCAAATTGTAATAGTTTATTTAGTGAATTTCTATATTCTAGGTTAGACCTGCGTCGGTCGTTACAAATGTAGTTATGGAATGATTTTAACATAATTTCAGAAAAGCTAAGTAGTTCAGATCTAGAACATAATCGCATTTTGAAAATTTTGTTTCCAACATTGAAAACATTCCAAATTTAAATTTCAAAATATTTAAGCTCTAGTGATACTGTTGTATTAATACAATTTATAATAATTATATATTTCCCAAGCGCTTAAAAATAATCTAAAGTTGTTAATGAAAAAGATAGAGTACATGCTGAACAAAACCAAATATCGTATACTATTCAAAAATTATTTCCTTTAATTCAGTTTTTTTAATTATTTACTTTAAGTTTCCGTCACTGATTTGACTTTGCTGTGCTTTCCCATAAATATAAATAGAATAGGATGGAATCCTTTGTAAGAAGTCGAGTTAGTTATTTAAACGTTTTTGTTTTTTTTTTTCTGTTATAGGAAGATGATTATAGAAGGCATATTTGAAATATCTGCTGATAAATAACATGTATTAAATATTAAAACTTGATACATTAAGCTGTCAATCTAAGAGTGATCTTTTAGCAAACTTAAATTATAGGTAAGAACTTTAACCACTTCTTTTCCGGAACCACCATGTTCTTGTTTTTAACAGGAAATGTTTCAGTGTTGCAGAGTGTGTCAGTATGTTTAAAACATGGTGCAAGCACAAGTGGGTGTCAATGAAAATATTGACTTTGATGTCTCTGGATAATAATAAAGCTAACTGTATATTTACACATACATATGTATATGTATGTATATTATAAAATATAAAAGTACATAACCATACATGCACTCTGTACAATTGTAGTAGTTTTATATACAATGTTTAGTTTCTTGGTTTGCAAGTTGGCTGAATTTGCTGGGTAATTGGACATGTGTTTGTGTCTTCTTTGATAGAAAAAAAACTACTTAGAAGAGTGAATAAAAACACAACAACAATATATTTAATAACAACAAATTCTATAAAAATAACACAAACTCTCAACGATGCACATGCCAACAACAATACAAAAATCTCGAAGAAAAAATTGCAAAAATAAGAGAAAAAGTAGAAAAAGAATAGACAAACAACTGCACTATATCCATACACATATACATATCTATGTACACTTCATTACATGCTTTGTGTGTCTAAACTAACATTGCATTGAAAATGTATGCGAGTTTGTATTTGTGTGCAAAGCTAAAAAAGAATTTTAAATCCAGTAGTCGCATTAGGACAACAACAGAATTGCCTTGAATTGATTTGAAGCTTAAATGAATTCAATCGCAGCGTACTTAATATTTTACAACTTTCATTTTAGTTTCGCTAAGGCTTTAAGGGGACTAAACAGATGCAAATTCTGTGACGTCACTCGATTCTAAAGCCTCAGTTAGCCGACTGTAACGGAATGTTGTGTAATGACGTAAAAATGTAAGGAAATTATATTTATTACAGCTTCATACATTACGGTGTTGCGTTACTTTACATCTCCATAACCATTTGCATTACTTTACATATAACAATATCCATCAGCTGTTTCTTACTGTTCCAGTTACATTCAGCTGAGACATTTTTCATTGTATTGATAGTTTGTCGTGCTGATCGTTATTTTAAGCAGGGCTCTGCAAGAATTCAATAAGATGACCTCATTCTTTTAAACTTCATGACACGTTTTAACGTCTACACGTACACAGTCTGTTAGATGTAAATGAATACATACCTACATATAAATCCTTGTGTGGTTGGGTTGTAATGTATTTTTATCTTATATAAGCTTGTAATATGATGATGTTTGTTAGATACATGCAATTGACGTTTGTATTTAGTTTCCTTTTTAGTCTTTTTTTGCCTGAATTTTCTGTTATTGCTGTACGAGACTTTTAAGGAAATAAATAAAAAAAAACTTTAGATTGCATTGAAAGTATTTGTTTTTCTGTGAAAGATTGAATGTAGAAAATTGACACATTGACGAGTTATTTGCTTCATTTCTCAAGCATACACACATACTACACCCCACAAATACACACGATTTACTGTCAAATACAGCTGTCACTAACTCTACAATAAGTTTTACAGAAAAATAGACAAATATACTTAGTCGTATTTGAATGTTCTTGTTCATTCGTTGCTTGTCTTTCTGTTATTTTTTATGCCGACATTATGATCTGAATGAACACGTATCAAACATGCAAATTATGTTGATTTTAATTTTACAACTTGTATCTTTTTCCTGCTTGTTTTTGTTTTTTTTTTTTTTTGACAGCATAGTATGATTTTCAATTATCTGTATTTCAATTGAACGCAGTACTTCTTTATTATTCTAGCGGAGTAATCAATTCAATTATTTTATTACGGTTTAGAAAATTAAAATTGGCACTAAAATATTCGCAGATAGTTTAGTTACAGCATACTTCCCAATATCCAAGTATATAATACATAAAAGTAATGATGTATCTAAAAGTCAGGGAATAGTAAGTTATTATATTTTAGGTTTTTAATTCCTTTTTTTTTTGAATTCTTCTATGAATTCTTGTCAAAGAGAACAAAGTTAGACCTCTTCAGTAAAGTATAATAAAGTCATAAAATAAATGAAATTCATTTCAGAACTCGAAACTAAAATTTTCAGAATTTTATATACATTTCTCAAAACCGGTTCTGAACGAGTTCTTGTGATATTTCCTGTCAGTATAAAGATGTAAAGATTCGATTGTTGTTTTAATTTCATATCTCAGAAACTAAAAATCTCAATCATCGCCATAGACTTAACTCCTGCCAAATCAAGTTGAAGTAATAAATCGAACTGTTTCCGGAATGAAGATTTGGCGAATATTTCTTTTGACATTATAAATATCCGAGGAGTTTGGAAGATCACCTTAAAGTGTTAGTTAGAGAAGTTTAGATATAATAACATTAATTGGTAGATCCAAGGAAAATAGTAAACATAAATTGATCCAGCGCAAAATTAACATGGTTTTAGCGTTGTTTAAATAGTTCAAACAAGTTTCTTCTGATGTGGTCTTAATAACTGGTGCCACAAGATATTTGCTTATATTATTAAAAGACAAGATTATAAAGATTGCATGATATTATTATCCATGAAAAGTGTAAAGACGTTGTTTTTGCTACCTTTATATCCATTCAAAGTGGCAAAAATAGTACGGAAAAAAGAGATTTCAGCAGTAACGTTATTAGATATTTCAAAGGTATTTTATAGATTACAAATATTTACAAATTAGTTTTTTTTTATATTTCTAATCTATTTATAAAATAATCGTAAAGATGTTTGCGTTATTCGTTATTCGCCCTTTTGCATTTCGCCTGTTAAACAGTGCAAACTGGCAAATCGTTTAGGAGTAATAAATGTAGCGCATCAGCAATTGGAAGTTGGCAATCGTTAAGAATGTTTTTTTTTGTGCGCAGCATATCAGTAAAATGAATTTTCTTGTATAAATAACCGTTTACTGATAAATTTTTATTTTGAAATAAATGTGCCCCAGAGGCCTGACAACAAATTAAACGACTTTGATTGCAAACATGTGCTCAAACAAATGCACGTCTATTTTAGTTGGTTGGTTTTGGTTTTTATCTAAACTCTATACATTTAATTAAAGTTGCTTTTATCAAGTTTGTTTTTATACAAAACATTTATATGTATTATAACTAGCAGCACTACATACATTACATCTGCTCTAAAATATGGATTTGCTTTGGATGGAGTTTATTTTTTTCATTAGTATCTAAAACTAACTGTTGAAAATTCGAATATTACAATCTGCGGATACACAATGATACTTTTTAATTTTTCAAAAGAAGACCCTTCCACCTCAGATATATTTTTTTAAAGGCAGGTCTAATATTTTTCTTACATCCACATACGTGTGATTGTTTATGTGCAACTATATAAATGTGTATTATTTGATTTTAACTTGTATGATTATATTACCAACACCTCATACATTTCATTCGTTAAATTTTTGTTTAAATAAAAAATGCCAAAATGCCAAACAAAATTCATTTATTTTGTTATTTAAGTTCATTTATAACACACGTTCCTACGTACGAGTACGTAGGTATGTAAATAGAAATGTTCATATTTGCAAATGTTAGATTGTTGGTTCTATAACTGAGTGTGTGTGTGTGTGTTTATTCAAAAGCATTAGATTGTAGTATACGAATGTCGATGTATATCTTTAAAATTAAATTGTGGCAGCCACTAGGTCTAGAATTCTATTTTCTAAATAATCGTGGTTATTTTAAAATCCTATACACATTGTATTCTATTTTATCAAGCATGTTTTATCTGTACTGCTGCTCTGTATGTGTGCTTGTGTTTATTTGTGAGTGTGTGTATGTGTTTTAGTTTGAAACTTACGGAAATTGAAATTTTATAAAATTTACATTTGTGTTTGTGGTTTAATATTCTTTGCTACATCTCTTTTAATTTTAATGCAATGTTAAAATTATTCAAATTTGTTTAACAATTTGTAGAATTAGAAAATAGTTTGATATGTATTAAATATTCGTTCAGCTAGAAAAATACAAAGAGCAATAGACAAAATTGGTATACAAAGCATGTATGTAGCAATTGATTTAATGTTTATTAAAAAATATGGCAAATTTTTTTATGGTATGGTTGGCATTCATGATATATTTAAAAAACTAAATAATTTATAGTTCAAAAGTGAGAACAAATATTAATGCAAAATGATTAAAAACGAAACTTTTATTATTCGTTTACCCAACAATAAAATTCCAATTTGACATTTTGTTAAAACATATGTTTACAGTTTGCAAAAATAATTGTTTGCAATTAAACGTGAATAAATTACAAATATGGACACAATACATAAAATTTGCCAAGAGAAACATTTAACTTTAAATAAATTTTCAGAGACCATAATCAATTTTTCCAACTATAGGCTACTAAAAACTTATAAGAAGAGGACCAATCCATTCTCTTTGCCAGATCAACAATTTAAAGCGATAGTGAAACTAACTAAAAACAGCATTTTATTAAACAGTAGGGGATGTAAAACATCTCCTGAGCTTCAGGTGTTAATTGATTTGCGTTGCTGGGGTCGTGGAGAGGTGTAAGTTCCTACTTTTTACAAACAGTCTTGCTTTATTAACACATTTCTTACTACCAAGATGACGCAGGTGACCATCATAGACTTAAACAACCTACAGTGTCAAGTATTTGTGTAAGAGTTGCTCGTGGATTAGCCAGTCATGGTAGAGATATAATAAAAATGCCAACATCGTTAGTGGAGTAAGCTATGAAAATTCGAGACTTTAAAGCAACTGGCAACTTTCCTGGTGTAATTGGGACCATCGATGTTACTCACATTCAAATTAAAAAGACTGATGGAGATTTTAACAAATAAAAAACCACAGACTTTTCAAAAAATCTTACAAATACAGTAAACAAAACAAACAATATACAATAGAGAAGTAAATTAAAAAAAGAACCTAACATTTTATTCGACTACTTTTCTTATGTTTATAGTAAATATATATATTTGTTTTTAGAATATAAGTTGATTCGTATAGTGGTTTTATGCATCACTATAAATAAAATGACAGAGTTGCCAAACTTTAATATAATACAAATACAAATTATAAAAACCTAAAATCACTTAATGTTATAGAGTTTATTTCACCAATTGTAATAACTACTTTCGAAATCCAATTTTAACAAATTTATAAACACATGAATGATATTAATCACATTAGATCAATAGTTTAATTAAAAGCTATAAGCCTGTTAAAAAGTATTATTAAGAAGTATTGCCATAAATAATAGAACTCAATAGTGAGAGTGTTGTAGAAAATTTAATGCAGCCGACTGTAGCATGATGCATTGCCACATGCCAGTATGCAATTGGATAACTGACACTCCAATTCTTTGCATATGAAAAACTCTTTTCACCAATTATTGAACTAACCTCTGCGAATGTCTAATTGAATAATTGAATCAAACACGAGAACAACCATGTAAACTATTAGAATAATCAATAACAATTTAATAACAAATTATTAATAATTTTTTACACGGTTTTAATTTAACACGGTTTGAAAATAAACAAATTTAAAATTTTTCACACGATTTTATTCCATCTAGCACGATTCAAAATCTTTTGGGCTTAAATTTTTTTGGTTAAATTTTATTTGCCCATTTTTGTAGATACAAGTAAATTTACTGGGGCCAAATTACCGCATTCCATATCGAGTACAATTTATCGTAATTTTCTTATTTGGTCAGGTCAGAAGGCCGGTGTGAGGTTGTCCCCACACCATCGCCCAGAGACCAATACGGTCCATTGTGATGCAATTTTCTTATTTGAGATTATTGCATTCGATATCGAGCAAGAAATTTAGTACCTTTTATCATAATTTCGTTATCGAAATCATTTTTGGCCCCTAGTCAGAGCAGTTGTAAATAGCACAAATTTAGGGGGAATTCCCTTTTAGTGCATACAACCAAATGAATTTGTAATAGGTATTTTTTTTAACTTTGCTTTTAAGCTTAGAGTGCATATCTTTTTTGCTTTAATAACTATGCTTGTGTAAAAACACATTGTAAGAGTATACGTGCTTAAACCTGAAAGTTAATCTTAAAAAATCATTGATTTTCACTAATTTCAATTCATATTAAAGATAAGGAACCAATCAACTATTTTGCATGCGATCAATGTCTTTTTTTACACGGGTTTTGCTATAACCAATTACCTTGTAAAAACAGAATTAGGTTTATAAAACTATTAAAACCCTTTGACAGAAATATATAAACATTTCAATATTTATTTCAAATAACAATTTATTCCAAATAACAGAAACAGTTTTGGTAAGGAAATGAGAGTAAATTTTATCTTTACAAAAAATAGTTGCCTGTGAACATGAACTAAACTACAATAAAAAAAAAACTTAGAATTTATGAACTATTCTGCAATACTATTGAAATTCTAGCAATATACTTATGTGTGATGTAGTTATGTATGTATGTATGTAATAGCAAATTTTCGTGCTGTTTATTAAAAAATACCTATTATGATTTTTGAGTCTGTTTTGTTTGTTTTGCAAAATCAACATGAGGCGTCATAAATCCACCAAACATCAGTTAGTGCCAATATAAGCCACTATGTCGAAAAGCCAGTAAAATATGACTAAATAATATTTGAAATATTTATTTTATTGCAAGCTATACACACATTCAAAAGCACATACATACTCGTACATGTGTATATTGCTAGAATTTCCAAATAATTTTCAAAACTAGTACATTCACTAATGGTAAATAGAAGTATCTATATATGTATGTGTGTATTTTTTAGTTTTTTGTTTGGGATTTTTATTTTGTCTGTTTGTATCTTTCAAACATAAAAAGGACTCATTGTAAGAGCAAAGAGTGTGATTTATGAACTTGTTTGTATCATACATATGTATACGAGTAAAAAGTCCATGACCATTTATCAATATGCTTTTTACCTTATTTTTGTGGGCAAATATGTATTAGACTTTTGTGACTGGTAAAACATACAAAACTTTATATGAAATGACACAAAAACGAAAATATGTATTGAGGTTTGTATGTAAAACAGCGTTTTCAACAAAAGAAACTAAAAATACAAACAACTTATTTGTTTGCGCCCAAAAATATGCTAAATACTTGTGTTTTCTTTTCTTGATTTTGTTTTCTCTTGCCTTAATGTCAACCACACACTCGTAAACAAACAGATAAACTTATAGAGCGTCAGCAGCCACCACAAACAACAACAAAATTAAGCAGACGATTTTATAGATACTTTATTTAAATTTCACTTAAACGGAAATAAGGTCATGTTGTTGTTCACTTCCCATTTCTGTTGTTTTTCATACAACCAAAATAGTTAAGTAGAAGAAAACAAAACAAAATAACAAAAAGGTTAAAAGATTTACTTCTGTTTATTGCACATCAACTCTAAGAAATGTTTGTATGTACGCTAAACTTAATTATAGGGTGTTGTATTTATTATAAGAGACTTTCAAATATCTTATTATTTACAAAATGTTTTATTTGGGTTTGTAATATTTCTATTACTGGTTTACCTTTTATTTGTCTACGACTACATAAAGTTTATGCAAAATCAATAAACTTTGAACTTACAATTTGTTTATGATAATATTATAATTGGTCTTCTTTGTCAAGAACAATTGATAAACCAAAATGTCTGCTTTTTACTAAAATTTAAAACAAAATTCACATTTACAGTGATATACAAGAGTACGCTTGAATTGTATTTAAATATCTGTATCAAGTTAAAGTCAAATAAAAAGTAATGTAAAACTGTATTGTACCCTAATAATTTTATATGCAAAGTACTAATACAATTGTATTCGAATTGTCGGCACAATTTTCTTTCTGTAAATTAAATTGCTTTTGAAACATTTGAATATATTCACAGAATTCCAAATATTTGAATATATTCATAGAAATTCAGTTTAGTGGCAGATCGTTCGTTAAAGTTGAAAATGGATGATTTGAATTTTTTATAATATTTCTTTACTTTATGTAAGAGGGTATAGTGTTGTTACCAATCTTTAAAAAATTAAAGACTTTCTTTTTAAAATCAATTTCGACAGCTTTGTTATACTTTTCCTCTGACCACTGTACACTGAAAAGAAAAAAGTAGATCATACTAATACCTGCTTTTTTTTGGGAACACCGAATGCTTTTGTTATCAATTTAGGTAAAGAAACTGTACTTTCCATAATATCATAAACAATTTTTTAATCACTGTACGTTTCGAAAAACCAATGCACTTTTTCAATTCCGTTAATTTTAGTAAAAATAAAGCTATTGAAATAGGTACATACATATATGTATGCATGTATAAACAAATAAAAAATTTAGGCCAATATAAAGCAGAAAAAATGTGTAAAAATTCTATTGAGGTTTTAACAGAAATTGATAAAATAAATCGTTTTTTTTTCAAACTCTCTCACAAACACAGATTTTTAGCCGTACGTAACATATAAAAAACTAAAACCTCAAACTAAATGAGAGAGTTTATGCGAATGTAATAGTTAAATTGTATTTAAAGGTTATTGGTCAAAAAATAAACTGAACTGATTGAGGTCAAACATATACTAATGTAATGTTTCACAGCAGAGATTCTTAAATAAACGGGAGCAATATAAAACATTTTTTTTTTCTATTTTATAGGGAATAATAAGCATTAAAGTACTAAAAATACCAGCATAAAATAATTAGAATTCTGCTTGAAACTTGAAAATTTTAAATTTGTATTTACTTTTTTACTGGAATTAAACTTTTATTAACTAGGATTACAGAAAATATGCTTATGCAGACACTTCGTGACCTATTTTACCTTTTATATCCCCCTCCAACAAAAGTGCTAAAAGGTTTTCATTAGTTATGTAAATATGTATCTAAGACCCAACAAATTATTTATTTTCTTGAACCTTATGAAATTCTAAGTAGATATGGCTGTCCGTCTTTATGTTTGTGTAAATCATTTTACATATAAAACACACAGCCAAACATACCAGGATTTCCACAAGAATGTTGTTGAAGTTTAACATTTTACAATTTTTTTTTTCTATTTTGTTTAAAGATATTCTACGACAGATATTCTTCTAGCCGCTAAATAAATTTCTTCCAGATATTTAGAAAGAAAATTCATGTAATAAGAAATCACAAGATCAATTTTTGGTTGATTGGTAGTTTTCAGGTTGAAATTTCACATAAATAATTGCTCATTGCTCCAAAATAAGAATCAATTCCGAAAAACACACTAACTAATACATACTAATACAGCGCTATGCCCATGATAACACAAATACATATGTAGCTGCTCTTACATCTAATTGAGAACCTCTGAGTGATACAGCAAAAACAAATACTTTGTTTATTGAATCTAAACAGCAAAATCCTATAAATTGTTTGCTTTTTAACAAAGTCTAGGCAAAAAATAAATACAAATAAATTTGTTTTAAAGTTCAATTCAATAGGAAATCGAAAAGTTTAATTTAATTTTAAACTTTATGTTGAGTTTTGTTTTGTACTTTTACTCCTCATCTCCAGCTCTCTTAGCTTCTAGTTTAACATTTTGCAATTTCCTTTTATAAAATGAGTTTCTTTTTCAGTCAAAAGAATTTTTTCGTAGCGCATTGTGCTTTCTGCTACTTTTGTGATGAAAATTACACAACAACGTTTTGTGTGTTTGGATGTGTATGTATGTGTAGCCATTAAAAGCCAACAATAACAACTACATCCGAATATAAAAAGCAAGGAAAAACTTTTTTATATTTTACAATCTACTTTCCACTTAAAATGAGCTTAACACTTTGCCATTATTTAATTGAGTTTTTGTTGTTAATTTTCTGCTTTTTTTCATCCTCATCTTTATGGTGTGGCATCACTACAGCTAGCTTTTGAACAAAACCCAACAACAGAAAGAGAAAAACTAGTATTAATTACAAAAAGGCCTTTGTGTGTGTGTCTGTCTGTGTGTTTAAGTTTCATTTAGGAAACAAAAGCTAGTCATGCCACCCCAAAGTCTAAAGGAACAATATTTTTTGCTAAACTGGTTAAAACGTTTAGAAAAACATAAATTTTTCCAAGGCTTGACTTTGTAAGATGTGCATTCGTTCCCTGTACTTCTGCTGTTTTTGTATTTCGAGATTTTAATTATAGTTCATTTTCTTTATGTATTTTTAGTGTGGCAACTGCTACTGTGGAATCTGTTACTTTCTCTCCCCCGCAACTTACTTAATAATGAAATAAATATTTAAATGTAAATATATTGCTAACAAGTTTACTTTGTTTTATATTTCGTTTTATTGCTTAATAATGTTTGACAATTTACTTTTAATATCATGGATTGCGGTGGACAATAGGAAATAATTTCGTCATCATAAAAAAGTAATAAAAACATTTGTGTGCTCATTATGAGAACATTGAGAGCCAATAAAAAAGTATTTTTGTGTATAAGCATTTAAATACTCATATATTTAGCTGGAGGATGAGATTTCAATGCAAATTAACAAACA
This sequence comes from Bellardia pandia, assembly GCA_916048285.2. Taxonomy (NCBI): domain Eukaryota; kingdom Metazoa; phylum Arthropoda; class Insecta; order Diptera; family Calliphoridae; genus Bellardia; species Bellardia pandia. The sequence continues at coordinate 72,445,943 of OU696533.1, forward strand.
AATTCTGCATGTTATTGCCGGCACTTATTTGTGGCTACTTAAATGTAGTAATTACACTTGTAATTGAGAATGAACACAATGGTTCATTTTTTTTTTGGTTTGAACATCAAATGGGTAAGAGCTCTTGTAGGACACATAGAATATTTAACAAAATTTTATTTGAAATTTGTTGAAGGTGTTGGTCATAAAAGATGGTTTACGATTTCAGGCTACTCCTTGCAACAATATTAAGCATTAAAGAAAAAGTAAGTGAAAAACAAGGCAGTGAGAATTAAAAATTTATAATCAATACCTAAACCTGATCCCGTGAATCCCCGGATCCAGATCTAATAGTGGCATTCAGTTAAACATTGTAATAACATAGAAGAGTGTAAATTGACAACTTTCAAACTGGACAAATCATATGAAGTTACAACAATTTACAATAAATCCCCACTATTAAATAGATTAAATCAATAATGTATGTTAAATGGATAAGAATTTTCTGTGTACTTTGTGGTAGCTCACTAGCTTTCAATGGAGCTGGGTCATGTTGTATGTTTCGGATAAATTTGTACACTGCACAAAGAAGATATCACAACTTCAAGCTATATTTTCCTTTAGTGCAAAGGTATAGTCCACAGGTCGGCATACAGAGAACATGGAAGAAAGATTATAATAACATATTATCCCCTTTTTCTCTCTCTCTCTCTCTCTGTTGTAATTTGACTAGCTTTTGGTTGTAATTTTTGTTTATTTTCTTATTATTTTTATAAACTTGGTTTATGTTGTTTACGTCTAAATAATCGATCAAGTCGATCTGTACCGAGATTTGATATAGAAATGTTGCCGCTATGTGTATGCTTCAACAGTACGTAATTATTATTACGTATATGCACTTTTAATTGTCAGAACTTAAGGTGATAAAATTGATTAAACGAGTAATATTCATTTCATTTTAAAGTATTGCCTTAAAATAAAATTTTCTAACCTTTAAGCTAATCTTTAAGCTAACGGATTGTTGCTCAATAACGGGAAACCTCTTTTATTATTCCATATCTTGCACTAGCTGTTGATCTGTGCTGTGTTTGCTACCAGTTGACTCCAATTTGTTATTAAATAATACTGCCTTTATTTCAAAGTTAAATAACTTTTAAAACTATGTATGTGTTAACAGCTTCCTATAATTACAGAACATTCGATTAAAGAACATTTAATTTGATTGTTTTTTTTTATTTAAACAATCAAATTAGTAACAAAAATTTAATATTTTTTTAATTTTTCTTTTAATACAAAAGACGTAATGTAAAAATGAAACATCAACAGACCCAATAACAAAGTTTTTCTTTTTTATAATTCATTCTGCCTTCTTTAATGTATTTCATTAAAATACATTGACAACATGTTTCCTTGTACAAGTAAGTATTCACTTCTAGTCTGCCGTATATATTTATGTAAATTTGCGACTTGTGTACCTATGTGTACAAATGGTACATACATATGTTTTAATAATTATTACACTGGGTATCAAACTATTTAATTAAATATGTTCTTCTGTGAAAATTTAACTCTTACTACATACACAATTTACAACGACTTCAGGCATGAATTTAAGAAGTGCCGAGATAATTTTTTTAACATTACAATTAGTTGCCCAATATGCAGTAACCATTAAATAATAATTTTACGAATACACTATATAACGATTTTTAATAGACAGTGATACACCAGCACATTCATTAATATTTTTACATTTAAACTAGCTTGAAACTCCCTTAAAGTATGCTTTTTTATACCCACCACCAAAAATATGGGAGGTATATTACGTTTGTCATTCCGTTTATAACACAGCGAACTAATAGTCATAGACCTAAAAAGCTTATATATTTTAGGTCCTAATAAGATTCTAAGAGGATCTAGCCATGTCCGTCCGTCTGTCCGAATGTTGAAATCACGATAGAGCTTCGAAAAAAAGACATCGAACAATAAAAATTTTACCAAACAGCCTTTGATCTACCGAAATATTTGGTATTGAAAATGGGCAAATTCGGTCCAGTAGGACCCAAGTTATAGATCAAAGTTCAAGACTACCTCGATACTTTTCAGATATTTTCTGCTACTTTCTTTAAATATAATGCTGATAATACCATGAAAATAATCCATACACACATAAATAAAAAGAATCATTATTACGTTGAAATTAAACAAAAGCAATTCGCATGTATATATAAATCGTCGACCGTAATAGGTCATAGTTGCCTTATGATGCCATCTCTTGAAAACTCATTAATCTACATAAACATCCATATCGAATGGAAATTTTACACAGATCAGTTATAAGTATGTAAAAGTTATACTATTAATTTTGTAAAAGTTGGTCCATAATTGAGCATAGCTCCCGTGCAATCTCCACTTCCGAGAAGAGCTCTTCCGGGAAGAGCACAGGGTTGACAATTTTCGCTTATGTTACACCCTGCAAAAATATAAAAAAAGTGTAAATTTTTGATTATAACTGGCATATGCATAAAATTCTCATAAATGTCGTTACTGAGATGAAATTTAACTAAAACAAACCTAAAATAAATAGAAATTACGGTACCCCGTAAGGTTGTTGATTTGGTGGTGGGTGTATAAGATTCGGCACAGCCGAATATAAACTCTTGCTTGTTTTTCAAACATTTAAGATTATTACGAACTTGTCTTAACTTATTTAATAAAGTATAGTACACTGTTTTTAGATCCTTATATAATTATATGATTATTAAATCATAAAGTATACAGGAGAGGTTTTAACCCGAAATGCCGCAATTTTGACGATTAACAAAGCTATCAAGTAAATATGCTTTAAAGCAAAGGCTATTTGAGCTGTGGTAGCCAAACTTTTATTATTCGTTAGTATTGTTCAAATTAAAAATAATTGTTTTCTCAAGTAGTGATTTGATATAGAAATCGTTTTGGTTGAAGCATGTCATCTAAACACGTTTCTGGAATTATATTACAGATTTAAGCACATGCAATTTTTACTTTAATAAACAAGACATTACAGTCTGCTAAGTAATTAAACCACTTTTTTGATGTATTTTTTATACTATTTTGATTATATGAACATCAGCTTAAAAAAAGTTTTCATAATTGTCTATGTTTTGTTTTTTTAAATTTTGTTCTTTTTCGCAAAAAATTTTCAAACTTTGTCCATCTTTTGCACAAAAACATTTGAACATATATGGAAATTGTTGCCCAATTGCAGTAGATTTTAAAATATCGATTACGCAAAAACTCTGCTCACTTACAATTTTGTTTGATTAAATATTATATTTCTTCCCTGAAGATGATCAACAAAGTTGGTCGAAATATTGGAAATAAATAAAATATAATAAAAATTAAAAACGAACAAGAGTTTTTATATTTTTAATAAAAGGGACCTCAATATAGAAAGATTTTTAAATATTTAACTTAAATCGAACAAGCCTGAAGGCATATCCTTCGTATATTTACTAAATATATTTACTAAATAAAAGCTAAATAAATAATTTGTAGTGTACAAGTGCATGCAGAAGGACTATTTATGTTTATAATATTTCTTAAGTAAAATGATTTACATAAAAATACATATTTTACATGTATCTAAATATACACGAGTACCAGGTATATACGAGTAGATCACATACTTAGATGAGAGTATGTAAATATTTATCCTGTTCATATGTATGTACACTTATGGACATTTTATATAATTACATGTAAAGTAGGTACTTTCTGAGTTTATTTTTTTCTGCTAAACATTTCGTAACGTGTATATATTTGCACACATACAGATACTGGCACTAACACTTCTGGGTTTTTTGATTTTATACTAAAAATACTAAACGATAAAGATGTTCTACTTTAATTTCATGCATAAATTATTAATTTATGTAGCCTGTTTAAATGTGCATGTGAGTGTTTTCGTAAGTGTATGTACATGTATATGTATGCGCGCATGTACATTAGACCTGTCCTTGTTTATTTATCTTGGTTGGATCCAGTTCTGGTATTTAGTTACTAAACATAATTGACAAAAATAACAAGCCAACTGAAAACTTAGACCGTAGTTTACTTTTTAATTGTAAAACTCGGTTGTTTTTCATTATTACAAATCCCGTCATCTCTTAAGTGTTCATATATACTTTAATTTTGGAAGAGATATGAGATGAGATATTATACGATCTCATTACAATTTGTTTTATTCGATCGTAGTTGACTTTAGAAGAATTCCAGATATGATGAGAATTTGCTACACCTTAGTAGTGCTTTTTTCAATGCAATTAAAATTTCAGATTACACTATTTAGTAATCTGATTTAGTAACCTGATACAATCAATTCTTTACAGATTATTCCTAACTGTGTTCATACATTACGAACAAAGACCTCAAAAGTAAAATTTACCGCCAAACAAAAAAGCGATTTATCAGTCGCCTTTTGAAGAAATGTTCATCTCTAACGTGAATAAAAATACCACATGAAATTTGTTCCCTTTTCACATTTTTCCTTTTAAAATTCAATATTAAAAAAATAAAAGGGAAGAAATTTCATGTGGAATATTTATTCACGATAGGGGTGGTTATAACCAAAACCGAAACAACCATTCAGTTGTAGATACTAAACCATAAAAAAATCACCCTTTAAAAATAAATTTATATTTTTAGATCAAGTCTAATATGCTTATGCTCCTAGTCATACTAGTGCATATCATTTCACAGACAGGTTGTATGCTACAAATGCTTGAACGACTATATTAATGTATGAACTTTTATTTATGAGCAGAATTTAAAGGTATTATTTTGTCATTTGTATTAGCTTTTTTTATCCAAATTCGTTTTCAGAAAAAAATAAGAAACCATTCTTTTAAGTCACTGCTTTTACCTTAGAACCTTTTGCAACTATATTAAGGAAACTGTGTGTTTTAGCAATTTAGCTCCATTACACTTCTTCTTTATTTCTCCAGAAATTAAACGAGGTAAAAGTAGAAAAAGGGAAACTCCTCTAAGTAGGCTTTATTTTAATTCTAACAATTTTGCTGGATTGTTTTAACTTAAACATAAGTAGCATTATCCTTCATTCATATGTATATGTATGCATATACATACGTATATGTCATACTCTTGGCATAAGTATTTGTTTGTGGATTTAAGTGTGTTTGTGCTTGTAGAAAGTTTTGATTAAATATGCATAATTACCTGGTGCCGTTTAAGAAACTGACAGAAGGTTCTCTTTGTCAACTAAACTAAACATTTAAGAATGTCCTGTTTCTATTACACACAAGTACAATGTTTATTCACAAACACTTAATTTGACATACACATGTACATGTATGTAAATATATACATACACATGCTTAGTTATTTACATTCATGTGTATAGTTTTCTTTGTGGATATGAGTAAACTTCTACTGTATGATGATGTTGGGCAATTTTCTTCTCTTTTTTTTCTCCATTTTCTAATGTTGGCGTATTGTGTAACTAAAAATAAAAACAAAAGAACAGAAATATACAATTTTAGCTTAGTTGCAAATAATTTTTGTTCTTATTTTACAAACAAGAAGTTGTTAAGATATAGTTTTATTATTGTTTGTCTGTTGGGCTGGTCTGTTTGTAGGTTGTTCTTTAAGTTTAAGTTTTATATTTCAGTAGTAATTGTGATTGTGTTTATTGTCTTTACTTTTACTCCTTTGCAATTGTTATCATACACTCGTAAAAAGTAATAGCAAAAGTTTTAAGTAAGTTCTCAGTAAGTTAAATTATGAGTTGTTTTCAAATTGTTTCATTAGTTAAACTGATAATATTTTATTCTATTCTAAAACTTAATAAAATATTTTCGTGAAAAATTATTTTGTACAACTTTAAACAATCTATTAAATCGCAATATTTGAAAGCACTAAAGTTATTTATATTAAGAATATCATATAAGAAAAACTCATGTATCAAAATTAAAATACCCAAACCTAACTATCATTAAATGTACAATTGTATTCAAATGCTGATTTAATTTAATTTTTTACTAAGATTTTCCAGTTAGTGTAAAATAACATTTCTTATTTTTGGTGTGCACAACTGCAATCTACAATGACATTATTAAAGTGTTGTTTTTCGGTTTGAATGATACGAATTGGTATTGATAGAAACTGTCACTGCAACTTTACCAGGACACAAACTTGTTATAGTGTTTTAATTTTCCGGCTATTTAAGTGAAAAGTTTAAAGCACTTTGTAGGAAGATTAAAAAAGTTTTTCGTTTTCTGAAAACTTTTTGCACTTCTCTTCTTTTAAGATTTTATTAAGTTATTGAATTCCACTTACTATATTGGAATACATTTTGAATTGATAATTTTTTTTTTATGAAAACTATCAGAGTATTAGATATTGTAAAAGTAAGGATAAAGTAGTTGGTTTAGATTCAATGTTAAATGTAATTAATGTCAAATCAAATAGTTTTAAAAAGTGTTATTATACTTTTTTAGTTTGGTAATAAAAAACAAATATATATATACTGAGCTTCAAAATAAAGTCAGCACCACGTTTAACTATATTAATAAAAAAATATTATTTAAGAAAATTATATTGCATTTTTATATAGTTATTTAATTAGAATTGCATTCACAAACACAAAGAAACAAAAGCGTATACAAATTTTTAATTTAAACCAATTTTTATGCGTCGAAATAAAATAAACAAAAAACCCCTGCCATTCCAAAATTATTGGCAATTATTTTAATTTAGCTTTAGTTTGAAAGTATTGCGGTAATGTGCGATTATGGATTCTTTTCTTTTGAGGCCAAGAAAAAGCGTTGTGCATTGATCAGAAAAACGTAGTCGGACGGGCAAGGTTTGTACTCGAAGGAATATGAAACGATTCACAAACACTTCTTTCTGAATAGTTTTTATTAGTTATTGCATGTGACCGAACATTGTCATGGTAGAATATTACGTTTTCAAGTCTGGCCGCATATACTGGGGGTTTTTTCAGCCAATTCTCACTTCAAACGATTTATTTGTATTCGGTGTAGGTTCCCTGTGATGATCTGGCAAAACTTCATGCTGTAATAACTCCAATTCTTGGTATTTAAACTTGTTCGGCTGACCTGGGTGATCTTTGTCTTGCGTGTATGTAAAATATTTAATAAATGACAGATATGTATCTTTCAAAATTACATACAAGTTATTAAAAACAAAAACCTCATTCAAAAGATACTCCATTTGTTTTGAATACCTCATTTTTAAGTAATACATCCAATACTATAATTAATAATATCTAATTAACAAATATCTAATTTAACAAAGTCGGTATGAAATTAAAAAAACAATATTAACAATACGAAAATAGCAATAAAATGTCTGACCCAGTCATTGAATTGAGAACAGTGAGTATGGCAACATTAAATTGTGATATAATTGTATGGAATATAAATAAGTCTCTGCATAATAAAATTGTATTACTTTAAATAAATCATATTTAGTTGTTGTGTAAATTTTAAATAATAACTTTTTCTGTAAGAAACATTTTAATTTATCCGGCTTGAGTTCGTTTTTAATGAAATATAATTCAAAGAATTCTAAAATTACAAATTTGTAATAATAACCTCTTCAGACCGTGGGTTCACATATGTGTACCTTAACTTATTACAAGGTTTAAACACTAAATAAAATAAATGAATGGTGCTGTTTAGAAGTTGTAGGCAATATTTTTGAATTTGAATTTAACAGTTTGAAAAAAATTCTATTAGGCCTTGGCAAAATTGTAGTTAAAATTAATAAAATATAGTTCTTCAGTAAGGTTAGTACTTTTTGAAGATTTCTATAGTAAACTTATTGAGAAACGTGAAAAAAGTAAGTTTTTTTTTAATTTTTAGTGGTTTTTCGCAATGAAATACTACTTTATTTTCTTGGTACACATATGTGTACTTCCGCTTTAAAAGTTAGTTTTACGAAAACATTGAATATTTGTTAGCTTGGATATGGATAAACAGCAGATTGCAGATATGCTCATTGATAGCGAATTTGATTTCTCGGGAGACGATGATGATGATCTGGATAAACACATTTTAAGTTTATAAAAAGAGCAAGCGAAAAAATTCCGTTGCAAAAATATAAGCGTAGAAAAACGTAACTACGATCGTAATTCAGAATACCTACAATCGAAAGAAACGTAGCGGAATCGAAATTCTGATTACCAAATTTGCCAAACGGAGAAAATTTCAATTCGAATCGAAAGTCAGAATAGGGGTGAATAACTCTTTCACAATTAAAAGAATCCTCTTCCTGCGTTCAAAAACTGCATTTTAAAAGGTATTAAAGGTAACAATATAATCGAAACACTCGATGGGATACAATTCACAACCAATCTGTTTTATCTGTGCATGAGTGTTGCTCTGAAAACTATAAAGTCATTCCAGAATATATAGTTGTAACTGAACATTATTATTTACTTTTTGGAAATAATTTGATATATGGGGCAGGTATAAAAATTATAAAATTTCTCAAGATTTAAAAATTTTTATGGAGTAAATGGTGCTAAGGCCAAAATATGATTACACCAATACCTCGCTTTTCGTCGTTTCATTTTGCGTTTTCTCAAAGTTGCGTCGCTGCTTAATTAGTACTAATTTTAACATCTACTTCATTTCTTTTTTCTACAGTTGTTCTTTACTTCAAAGGATATTTATCTGTATTAAATAGATATACCAATATTTCGTATTTCAAATTTGTACATAAAGAAATTAAAGTATTTCTTTAATTTCTCATTGGTAATTTTGTATTTATTTTGAATTATGTGTGAATATTGCAATTGCATAAATTATGTGTTTAAATTTGAATTTTATAAATTATATTTGATTTCATATTTCAATATTTTTATTTGCCACATTTTGCAATTTACAATGTTAATTTATTAATAACAATCGCAATAATAATAATAATAACAATATTTTGTTTTATTTTGTTGTTTTGTGTATGTAGTGTGTTGATTTTATAAATCAGTTCTTTAAACAACACAACAAAGAATTAAACATTTAATTAAACATTTAAATAATTTATATATTAACAATAAACAAGTAAACATACACACACACACACACACACATATACTAATCGGTAGGAGTATAAACATTTATACACGTACACTCACACTCACACATAGTATAAATATTTATTTATATTTATCTTTTTGATGCGTTTGGCGTTTTGGTTTTTATTTATTGTAATTCGAGTTACGAGCAACAGCAAAGAGAACAGCAACAATAACAAGGACAGCAACAACAATAAAAACAATCAAACATTTATCATGTGTGTGTAATTACAAGACAACAGAAATAACATTATAAGTATGTATAAAAACAAAAATAAAATCACAACAATAAAATAAAACATAAATCCATAAGTTTATCATGATGATGTCATCAGTATATGAACTTTAATATTTATGATGACTATGAGTGCATGAGTGGGTCTATTTTCCCTATGCAAATGTGTGTGTGTGTGTGTGTGTATGTGTAGGAGATATGGAAAGTGTTTTAGTGTGAGAATACTGTTATCAGCAACAATATTCAAACGATTGTTAAACTTAATTGTGTTTATTACACAATGATTTCCGATTAATATTTATTAAATTAAAACAATTTATGTATTTTATTGCAATTACTTGTATTAATAACAAAATAATTGTTTAAATTGCCTCTGTTTGTTTATTGCAATTAAATGGCGTTTTCATCTAGCTATATTTATATATTTAGTTGTATATTATTGCTGCTTTCTACCCTACATTACGAGTATATGCTTGTGTTAATGCGGGTACTATATTTAAAAGCTTTTACAACCTATAAGAATTTTTTACGTTGTCTATTATTGGGGCTGTTGAGGTTTAAAGAATACATACAATTATTGAAGAAGTAGATTATTAGCTAATTAAGTTTTATCATAAAACTAACGAAAATTTTTAATAAAAGTAATTGAAAGCAGTTTTTTGTAAAAATATATTTTGGTATTCTTGTGAAAAATTTATTCTATATTAAATTGGCATAATCTCACTAAATAAATAAGTTGATCTTAAGTGCTGTTTGGGTTTGTTGATGTAATGAAAATGTTCTCTATAAATTTATAGAAATTTTTATTTGGCACACAAGACAGATAGATTAAAAGTGGTAAGCTTCCACTTAATCGCATATTTGATGCCCTCAAATAATTAATATACCCTCAGATCTTTAGAAGTTGTAATTCCTACAGGACTGAATGTGTGTAACTTAACAAATGGATATAATGGGATTTCTAAAACGTTTGAAATAAATAATTCTTGATTAAATTTAAAAAAAAAATGGCAAAATTTCAGTTTATGGGGGACACCCCTGGGAAAAAAAAAAATGACACGCCCCCTTAAATGACCCCAGGAGTGCGAAAATCATAATGAATAAGGGGGCTCACGCCCCCTATGGGCGTGGCAGTCGAAAAACGACCCGGCGCACCTACGTAGACAATATGGGTATCAAATGAAAGCTAATGTCTTCACGATTCCAAAAATAGCCGTATCGTCCAATTCACGACCCCAGTCGTGAATGTCAAAGGCAGTAACGCAATCCATATTTAGTGATGTTCTCGTGTCAAGAGTCAAATCATAAATGAGGATAAGTACAAAATTAAGAAACGAGGAAAACTCTTGAAAGCTTCTGATTGATTAATGAAAATTTGTTATACTGGCTTCGCTTAGTAAAGTTTTTCTGCGTGACCGGCCTACGGCCGGGCTTAGGGGTTTTTAACTCCAGTATGTCTTAATTCTAGACGGCGGGGATCTCGAGTGCTCGGCCTCTGGCCGAGCTAAAAAGAAATACACAAAAAAAGTCCTTCCCCCATTTTATAAAAATTAACATATCTTCCTCAAATTCTGGACGATCTGGCAACTACGGGTATTTTTGGAATCGTGAAGACATTTCCTTTCATTTGATACCAATATTGCCTAAGTAGGTGGCATGGGTCGTTTTTCACCCCCGCCCCTATTTAACAAAAATGGCCGTATCGGCTGCAAAAACCGCCCGATCTGGCAACTATGGCTATTTTTGGAATCGTGAAGACATTAGCTTTCATTTGATACCCATATTGTCTACGTAGGTGGGCCGGGTCGTTTTTCGACTGCCACGCCCATAGGGGGCGTGAACCCCCTTTTTCATTATGATTTTCGTACTCCTGGGAACATTCTGAAGGGGATGGCATATTTAGATTTTTTCTCTAGGGGTGTCCCCCATAAACTGAAATTCAGCCAAAAAAATGAATTAAACTTTTATAAAATTTCAAAGATTAATTGCCTACTACTTCAAACTTATTCCATTTAATTCTTTTAGAATTCATTCTTTATTGATTCAAGTGATTGCATTTTTCTTCAATTCAAATCTAGTACAAACACAAATTCCAAGCACGCTTTTCAATTTATTTTGTAAATACTCAGAAACCAAATAGAAACAAATTGAATAAAAACAAAATTTAACATTATTAAACTAATTGTTCGACCTTTTTGTTTTTATGAAAATTATATTTTTATTAAGCCTGAGATCAAAGATCTTCTAAAAAATAACTGATATGTTCTCAAAGTCAAGATAGTGATTAAAATTTTCACAATATGATGATAATGCTGTTTTTTTTGTACAGATACAGGGTGGCGCAAAAGTAATCCTCCTATCAGAAAATGCTATAAATTTTGCGATTAGCCCTTACACACACATGCAAAATACACGTTAATAAACAATGTTACGCTACACTGCTCCAGAACGCGGAATATTGCTGACTATTTATTTGACCAATAATCGATCGGTGACTTTGGTACAACGTGAATTTCGTCGCAGGTTTCCTGGCCGTCCAACGCCTACTGGTGAAACACTGCGATGTTTAGCCGCTCGCCTCGAAGAGACTGGCATAACACGAGATGCTGCCAGGCGTGTAAGACCCCGGATTAGCCGTTCTGCAGAGATTATTGTAGCCGAGGATGTCATGGAAGCGCCGTCGACATCTATCATTGGGATTGGAAAACATGTGGTTCCAACAGCATGATGCAACGGCACACACTCCACGTGCCACAACCGATATGCTGAAGGATGCATTTCCCGGACGCATAATCTCCCGTTTTGGCGATTTGCACTGGCCAGCAAGATCGCCTGATTTGATCGCTCCAGACTTCTTTTTGTGGGGATTTTTGAAGATTTAAATATTCCATAAATTATATTGTAGAATAAGTTGAACAATGAATGAATTCGACTAGCTTTTCAAAGCTGATGATTATATGATAAACCTGGTTAAAGACGTATTCTACCAGATTAAGCTATTGTCTTTCAGGATGAAGTATTGGTGTTCTACTAAAAAAGAACGTTAGTGGTTGTACTGGCATCTTCGTCGATATTCAGAGAAAAGCTGTCTAATGAGCCGATGATTAGGCTCGCCCTAAATATCCACCAACATTAGAAAGTTGACAACATAAGCCGACGAGAAACGCTTTGTATAAAATCGGAAGGATATTTTAAAGCTAGAGACAGTAATAAAGGGTAACCGTGACTTTCTTTTAATAGTTACTGTCGAAGCTTTCAAGAAAACGGAAAGTATGAAACACTTTTTCATATTTTCTATGAATTTAAAGCTTTTCGTATTTTAAGGCGTTGATTTCTAAACGCTTACTACTTTATATAAAATGCACAAGACAACATTAGAACAATAACACCAATTCCAATATAATGAATAATTTATTAAATAATAACATTAAAGCAAAATCCTAAGTCAAACATGTCTTTGTCATTCCATTTAAATAAGAGAAAGAAAATTTATATCATAAATTTAAGAAATTATTGAAATGATGTTACATTGTTTTCCATATTACGTAACGATATATAGGTACTGAATGATTTAACTGATTTTGGTAACTAGTTTATGTGACCTTGTTAGATTACTTAATTTATCCGGTTGGATCAATTCATCTCACCAGCATCGCGTACTCATCTGGCTTCTTAAGCAATCTATCTGTTCCACTTAATTTATTTTTAGTTTTGTTGTTAATTTTGTTAATTTTCTATTTTCAAAAATCAAGTAGACGTTGCAATTTTTCATTCATTCTAAACTTGTTTCCGAATTTCTTTTATAATGTTTGATGTTCTTTAATCTGTAGCCCATATTTTTTAAAAATAATAAATATTTATGCATTTCAGTAGGGTGTCGTTTACCGGAAATAATCATCAATAATTTGCTTATTTGGTTTTTAATGCTTTTTTATAAAGCATAACAAAAAACATTTGGTTTTTATGTAGAGGTAAAATGTAAGAATGAAATTGTTCAATTTTAAATTGCATGATTTTCTTGCTTGTAATATTCGAATGGAAAGTGCAAAATCAATGATCCTCAACATTATTTTATGTATATTTTCAATTTGGGTGTTGGTTTTTATAACAAATATATTTATATTAATGTTTTTGTTTGGTGTGTGTGTTTTAACGCTCATTTATGTACACAAATACTCGTGCATACATATGCATGAAAGTGAGTATGTAAATGCTGTTTTTTTTATTTTTTAAACATGTGGAGCTGAATGTATTTTTTAGACTTTAACATAAATATATTTTTATAAAGTTATAAAATATTTAAATTCATGCTCAAAATTCTGCTTTTGTTTTTTTCATATTGTTTGTATACAATGCACTGTGTGGATAATGCTGTATTTTTATTATTAGAATAACAATATATGAATGTATGTTTATGATGTGTGCTTATATGTATATGTATGTATGTATGTACATTTGTAGTCTAGTGTACAAGTAGATTTCGTTTGTATGCTGAAAAATAAATGTATATATAGAGTCCATGAACGTATACTTAATATTACAAAAATTTGTATTTTAATATAAATCATACGTCATGTATGACAAATTGCTAGGAAATATGCATTTAAATGCATGTTATAATAAATGCATAAATATTTATGTATTCAAACACAAAGACAAAAACATGAATTGAATATCTACTTACAACAAACATTATAGATTTGATAGGATTTATATTGTTAAATTTTTAATGCATTTTATTTAAACATGAAATCAAACAAGTTAATACATTGTAAAACACATACGAACATATACATACATATGCAAATATTGTGTTAATAAAAATCTTTATAATGAAATACATACTTATATTTATATTAATCATACATATTGCAGTAGTACTTAATAAATTGATATTCATGTCTGAACTAAAAACGTGCATATATATATATATATATATATACATACATATACATACATATACATATTATGTACATTGTACAATGTCGTTAAGTAAACTTCAAAAAGGCTTAACTAACATTTAAGTAAATTGCAAAGCAAAACTTAATGATTTTGTACTATTTATTTTAAGCACTTTGTTATTTCCAATAAATTAGGGATTTTTCATTTTAATTGACTATTAAATTTGCTCTGGAATTTGAATGTATGTGTATACACTGGGATATCATAAATCTTGAATTTGAAAGACCAAAGTTTATGATTTTTAACACAGAGACACTTAATCTTTTTTTACTACGTACTATAATTTTGATTTAGAACTAAAATTGCCAGCAAATATATAATCATTGCATAAATTTTATAAATCTAATTGAATTATGGAAAGATGGAGTGATTAAATATGGAACAAAATCTATAAAAAATGAATTCTCAAAGGATTGAACTAAATGAATAATTAATTCTGAAATGAGTGAATTCAGTCAGTTTGAAGTCTGTTCAAATTTTTTGGAAGCATCCTAATGTGCATGTCGTGATTTAAGCCTCTTAGAAAACAAACTATTCATACTGTTAACTAAATTTATGATGAACTATTTATATGTCAATACAAATAAATGTATTTATTTAAGTAATTAATTACTTTTCATAAAATAAAGCTAGTTTTATTATTCTGGAAAATGGAAATTTTAAAGATATAAAATAATTACTTATACAAGCAAATACCAGTCTAATGAATGACATCCCAATAAGCACAAATTTTTTGTGAATTCCAATGTTGGAATTCCAGTGTGAATCCAAGCTTGAATTACATTTGAAATCCATCCTCTTTTCAGTCTGTTTGAAGTTTGTTAAAAAACAACATCAAATTTATTTTAAGCATATGTAAATAATGGTATAGAGTTGATGCAAATTATTGGCGGCGGTGATGATGATGATTTTATAATTAAATTTTCAGAGAATAGGTTCAGTTCAACTGGAATCATATTGTTATTTAAGGCTGGAATTACACTATAAATGTACTGTTTTGTTCGACTGTAATTCAATGGTTAATTTTGCTGGATTCGCTATTGAACTCAATTGTGTTTCAACTGTAATTCAACACTGGAAATTGGAAATTGTGACTGGATTTCAAATGTAATTCCACTTGAATTCCAGCCAAAATGCTTATTGGGATTTTGTCAGGCCTTATCTTCGGTAGGGTGACTTGGAGCATTATGATGAACTAATAATGTCCTTTTGGGGAAAATTTCTGTTCTAAAAATGAGTCTGCTTTAAAACATATCACGCTTTATGTTAATGAATATTATTTACAGGCAACACTTTGTTATGAATCTCCACAAGTTTTATTTGTTTCATTAACGCAAAGTTCAATTGTTATTTTAGCCTTCGATTTCTTCTGATGTAGTAATTTCATTTGCGTGATCTGGTAATATTTTCAAATAGATATCGGTTTCGGTCGCATTAAAACAATTTAATTAACTGGTTTTCACTCTCATGGAGAAGCTAATATTAAAGTTAATTTCCATCAGGAGATAATCTCCATTCTTTTCTTTTAGAGATCAACGTGTCTCTAATGCATTTTTGTTCGTTTATATCAATCGTGTTTTAATTTAAAGTTTTCGAAACCCATATGTACCTGCATCAAATAAGCGGTAACGTGGAAAACGAGCAATGCACATTTTTGCAATAAATGTTTTTTTTTTGTTTGTTAGACTATAACATTTTTTGCTTTTAAATGACACCAATTTCTTGTTTAATTTCTTGTTGGATTTATTTTTATGAAATAATGCACTGCATAAAATCCACCGTTAATATGTAAGAACATTAAAAATGTTTTCTATTTTCCTCTAGTAAATATTTATTTATACTTGTGTTTGACATCCAGCTCAATTATTATTTAAATGCTTTATTAGTTATTATGTTTAATTTATTTTCTTTTTACTTAATAATTCTACTATCTTCTAATTACGTTAAAATCTAAACAAATACTGTTTTGACTTAAGTTTATAATTTAATAAAACAAAAATAGACAGCAAAATCAATGTTAATAAAATCAATATTTAAATTGTTAAGTATTTGACAATTTAAGCATAAACATTTGACACTTCATGTAACATGAAATTTATGCAAAATAGAAAAGAGCAGCAACAACCACAACAATAAGAAATGGAAACGATAGAACACAGAAAAGTTTTTATCAAGTACCTTACAAAAGATATGTATTTGTTGTTATATATACATATATACGAAAAAGCATCATCATCTAAAATCAATTTGTGTAATAATAAAATAAACTAAATGACAATTGGCATTGTCAATTTAATACATATGTATGTATGTATGTACAATCTGTTTATGTTTTAAACGAATAATAACAACATCAAAATCAAAAGCAACTGCAACAACAACAACAGAAAAGTAGAATAGGGTAACCCATGGCATTTGAGTGTTTGTATAGCTGTGTGGGCTGGAAAAGGGCAGAGAAAAGAAAAACGCTTAAAAATATCACCAACATTAAGACACTTGTAAATACGACAACTAAATACACTTATAGCAACATCAGCAAAAGCAAAACCTACATATGTATATTATCAAACCCAGTAAAAAGCCAATACAGTCAGTACAGTACGTCGTCTACATGTTGTGGTATAAAACTACAAAGAGATCAAAAAACACAACAAACAAGACCACCTACCTATAAACTTGTTTAAGACCAAAATATTTAATCGGCCATATACAAATGTATGCCATTGTGCGGTGACCATGTCAAGTGCAGGTTTCCAACCGGTTTCGCCATTTTATATTGTAAACAAATACATTTTAAAGCCTTTGTATGTGTGTGTATGTGTATGTGTGTGTGGAAAGTAACGGTCTGCTAGTCACATTTAACACCGTTGATATTCTAAATATTATTTACTTATACATACACTCACACAATAAATGTTTGTTAAAAGATCATATTAACACATACATTTTGCTCTTCATCGAACTGGATGTCTGTCTGTCCAAACTTAGTGTTCATTATTTTGTGGGTGATGTCGTTTTCGACATCTTCTGATAAAAAGTTTTTAGATAGTTCGAGTATGATAATTAGAAATATATATGCAAAATTAGGCCAATTTGTTGGTATTTATTTTAAATTTAAATAAATTTTTTTTTATTTAATACCATTTTTTCTAAAGTACAAAATCTACCAACTTATTCAAAATGAAAACTACTTAATTATTTCTATTTCACTTCGATCGAACTAACAACTTTAACAATAAATATCATTCAATTATAATTTTTTGATAATTTGAGTTGGACTCGAGTTCATTAAATTTAATTTTCATTAAATTATTTTTTTTACAAGGTAATTTTTCTTGGCTGAGCTGGGGATCGAACCTGGGTTGAATTTACATGTTTCAAGAATTACCACATTCTCTCACCAGAATTCTTTGCGTTCTAAGCTCTGCACCACTGCGATGGCCGCTAGCCAACAGTCAAACATCAATCTTTTAACCAGTGTTACCGGTGGTTCGAAATTTGCTGTAATTATCATTTTTCCATTTATTTACATGTTGCTTTCCTTTTTTCTTCAGTTTTTTCGTATTCTTTCTGTCAAGACTTTGTCTTGAAAACATGAATACATTTGTTTTTATTGTGTTTTTTGTCCACTTTCGTCGACATTTTTCATGTGTACCACTTAAAGTACAAATGCAAACATTATAGCATGTGCCCTAGCTATTTTTAAGAACAATTATTATTTTTAGTCGAACTGTTAATTTTACAATTTTTTGATAATTTTAGTTGGGCTCGAGTTCATTAAATTTAATTTTCATTAAAATTGTAAAATTAACAGTTCAACTAAAAATAATAATTGTTCTTATCATTAAATTATGTAAAGTTTTTTTTAGCTATATCAGAGGAAGAGCTGTCCTTGTCTTGACATAAACAACTGAAATGCAAATTGTTTTGGAAGACCATCGGCTTTACAAAATTATATATTTGGGGAAGCTCCAAATGACCTTCTAGTGGAATTACGTTTAAAACTGTCTTTATTTTAGAGAAATCAGATAGAAAAATCTATCTGTTAGACTAATAAATATAAAAAACAATTTGTTCCTCGTTTGATTAAAAAGATTTAATTTGAAAATAATTACCTACAATTAAAAAGTACATTCAGCAGTAGTAAAAATAAAGCGTTACACAAGAGAAGAACGCACTTTGCAAATTATATAAGTTGCCTCATTTGAGATTCAGATTATCGAAAAACAAATGCATCAGTTTGATGCGGATTTTCGATTATAGGTCTAATTGGACAAAAATTAGGCAGGTCACGCAGTGATTATTACTGGTGTTAAAAATCAAGGCATTATAACACGAGTTCATTTAGCCTAATTGAATGATATTGTTGTGGAAGGCATCGAGTGAATCAACTAAATTACTACAAAAGCTACAATTTATTGGTATCTTGTTACATAACTACCCGTGCATGAAAGGAGATAATTCAAGACTGCATCAAAGAAAGTCAATCAAATTTGTGAAAAATACGAACTCGACACATGAGTTCGTATGTGGCAGCAAAGCCTTACATCCGTCTTTATGACCTAATTAATAGCAATCTTAAGAAACTGTATCTTCTATTGAAATCAAATGTTTTGATACAGCCTTTACTTTAATTTTAAATGACTGTTTTTATTTAATTCGATACCAAAACAAAGCATTTTTAATATACAGGATATATAGAGGATACAGTATTTTATTTTCTTTAAACAAAATTTAAAAACGAAATAGCATATTTGTTTTCTGTCAAAACATTGGATTTCAGCAGACTTTAGCCATATTTGTCGTGAAGCAAACGAAGACCAAGATTTTTACCATAGGTATAAAACCGAAAGTTGATCGGTATTAAATAATGATATTTAACCACATGATTAAAAACCAATAAACCATTATTCAAACCTTTGAAATTCAATGGCAATGCTCGTATGTAAATAATGTATTTTTAAATAAAAATTTTTTATTCGAAGGTTTACTTCTAGTTAAACATAATAATTTGAAATTTCGAATAAAAAAATTTTTACAATTAATACTCACAAGAGGAAAAATTCTCATTCAGTATTTTTAAATATATATAAACATTCTAAAAATTCCGAATAAAATACTAAATTAGAGTTTTATAAATGATTTCTACTAAAATCTTGCAGTGAGTGTATTTATAAAATTGAAAACTATTATGTATATGAATGTATGTATTTGTTAAAACTAAAAAGTAACCATAAAAATCAAGATAAGTTATTGGATTTGTAGCCTTTGTTGACCGGAAGCCCTGCAGGAGGAATGTGTGTCTGTATATGTGTGAAGCTGAATGAATAAATGAACGTAATATGAATGAATGTATGTATGAATGAATATGAGCTCTCTGTGGACTTTAACTACTGGTGATAGGCTGTCGCCAGTTTTTATACTAGATTAATTGCTTTTTTGGCATTTATTTTTATCATCAAATAATAAGCAGCAGCAGAGCCACAGACTGTGGCAGAGTGTAAGAAAAGTTGGAAAAAAATATTACTCAACGAGTCAGAAAACATTAAAACTATGCAAAGTAAACGTTGTGGTATGCAACGTAAAGTAAAGCAACAGCAAAGGGGAAGGCAGGAAGGAGCAAGTAAGCGCCACTTAGATTTGTTAAATTGTTTAAAATGTGTATTTTTATAAGTACTTTTAAGTGTGTGTGTATGTGTGTGTGTGTGGCTGTGTGTGTGTATGCATTTAGTAATACTTAAACATTTTCCCATAGTATGTAGTTGTGAATAAAGAAGGGTCTGCTGCATTTTCTGTCCCTCCTAAATTTTTTGTGTGTTATTTTTTGGTTTTTCCATTTTTTTTTTGTTCTGTTATTTCCGTTTCCTTTTAATGTAGTGAGTGGTAAATTATAATTTAGCGAGTGCTTTAAGCCACAGTAAGTATAAAAGATTTACTTGTGTTGAAGTAGCATGTATTAAGCTTAAGGCCACTATACCTATAGACTTTAGACTACTTCACAATGCGGATATTTCGTGGTAGAGGTTAAATACTTGAAGTTTTATTGTTAATTCTATTATTGCAACGTTATAAAATGCGGATCATTTCACGTTTTTGCTTCTTTTTGTTAGTTTTGTTTTTTTTTATAGAGGAAGTCCTCACTTTTTTTTGATATTAATATTTTAATGGTTTTTATCAACAAAAAGTAGATTAACACAATTGTTTCTTTAGTTTAATATTTAGTTTTTGTATATTTTGTAAATTAATTTAAAACATTTAAAGATTTATTAAGTGGTTGCTTTATGAAATTTATTTAAATAAAATGTTAAAATTTTGATAAATAAATACGAAGTCATACTTAAAAGAAACATATGGTTTTTAAACATTATAGAGGAGGTTCTCAAAAAAATCTAAGCAGCTCATATAAAGTATAACTTGTTGGTTATCAAAAGGTTTTTATGTACTGGGATCTATTTAATTAATATTTGATTAAGTTCGGAATTACTGGGAATATTCTTCTCTCCTTTTTCCGTATTTTCGTCCAGTTTATATATTCTGTGCTAATGGAAAAATTTAATTATAATAAAATTATAAATTTATCAAAAACAATTAGAATTATATTTACTCATGTCTTTTTGGGACATTAATAAGAGTATCTAAGTGAAGGTTTTACAATCAAATTTTTCATTTATTAAGTTCTAAAATAACGTAACATTGTTAAGCTTATAAGTGCCATACGATTTTGATTTGGAGGAAGGATTGTTTAGAAAATTTCAAAGACAAAATATAAGAAAATGCTTTTGAATGGGTTTGTAGTTTTCTTATATACACATTGTTGTCAGGATTTCCGACTAGGGATATGTATAACAAATATAAAGATATAAATCACTAAATGTCTTTACTTAACAATTTATAAAGTTCAGGATGTCACGTGCTCAGTCAATTAGAACTTAATCAATAATAGAGTCGACGTGGTGTCTGCATCGGCAAGTAACATGAGCCCACCTTATTGAATCGAAGGTAACACATATACAGCCCTTAAAGATCATGCTCACAATATGAATATGATTGGTATTAATACCATACCAACTAATAAAAAACATTATTTTATTCTGTCAAATTATCATAACAAATTTCCACAATTCAATTTATCTTCTCAAATACAAAAACTTAAATATTTGAAATGATTTAAATCTGTTTTTGTGAAAAAAGTAATTTGTTATATAAATTTTTGTTTCTCTTACTTTTGTTTTGTTCAGTTCATTTTTCATTCATTTTCATCCTTGTACGAAATTTTTCCACTTTAATATTTGTCACACTTCTTACCCTGAAAACACTGCAGCTAATCTTGTAATTCCGTGGTGACAGAACAAAAAATTGTAAATTCTAAATAAAAAATAAAACTGTTGTTTGCTTAAACTTCAACTGCTCGTTCTACTCACTCATCCTTTTCATTCTGCTCTAACAATTATCTCCTGATTTAAGTTCGTATACAAATTTTTTATTCTTTTTTTCTAGGGTATTCAGAAATGCAAACTAAAATTTGAATTTAAGCTAAATTTAGAAAAACAACTTATTTTTTAATCAGAAGAACTTTAGTAAAAATTCTTCTTTAATAAAATTATATTGTTTATATACATGTTGCCTTAAATATTCATTTAATTAGGGGACACCCTTATGTTGGTGTTTATAAAAGCATGAGTGCGTGAATTCGCTGTTATATATGTATGTTTAAGAATATCTATGTATTTGTATTAAACTTTGTATGTATGCGTGTGTGTGTGTGTGAATTTCAGTGTATCTCCACTGTTCCATGCTGTGTAGCAAGAGCATTTTATATTTTACGCTTTAAACCAACCACAACAACTTTGTGATTATAATTTTTATCCAACAAATTTCGGTTGAAAAGTTAAAGTTAAAATCCCCCAGATAATTGGCATGTTTAGCTTTTTTTATAACAAATATAATTATAAACGTATATATAAAACTAACTACATACATATGTATACTCGTATATATTTAGAGAAGTATATAATACTTGTAACATCATGTTGGAATATTTATATTGTTTTTCGTGCTTAAATATTTAAAACATTGTTGACACACAATTAAATTATGGTAGACATAATTGAGCTAATAAGTTATAAATAAAATATGTGTCTTCTTAAACAAGTATTTATGTACTTATGCAAATCCAATTACATAAATATTTAACACTTAGAAGTATTTGATAAACATTAACATGTTTTAACAAGACAGGATGCTACGTTCGATTGTGCAGAATCCAATATATTCTTCACTTTAGTAGAAAAGCAGTTTTTACCAAAGGCACAATTTAGGTCTTTCTGAATATTCGAATTTTTTATTGTGATCATTTATAGCAATTTGTTTTGGCGTCTTTGAATTCTGTCTACATTTGAAGCTGATGCCGTTCCCCACAGCTGTATTCCATAACACCATATAGGTTTAAAGATTAAGATTACAATCTAAACTAAGGTTAGAGCTTCTGCCATATTACAATGGGATTAACACGATGGACCCAAATGAGCTGTTATCAATGACGGCTGCCCACGGAACCTAGAGCTTCTGTCAATGAGCCAATTAATGTGGATTAATTGCAATGTTTTTATGACAATGTTTTTAAAACCCACTAGTAATTCGGTAACAGAATTAATCTGTCGGAATACATTTGTACGAGTGCTGAGCAATGGTAACTCAAAATAGACAGAAAATCGTGTACAAATTTCTTTAAAATCTACAACACCAGTGTAAGAAGAATAATTATTTTGGGATATTTATATAAAAGAATTCCTACAGAAACCTTTGCTGCCACTTATTGAACATTTAATAAACCAAAAACAGCAACGAGCTTGGTCTATTACAATCACCTTTTGACAAAATGGCAAGTCCATTTCGTTAAACACGTCACCGACTTTGAGTTTTAATCGATTCGATTAGCTCTGCATAGACTTTATGTATAGCGTGATCGGTGTGGCCAGGTTCGTGAAATTATGCGATAGAGAAATTTGATTTGCAATAACTTCAAAGTTTGTTAACTAGTTACTCAATAAGGCAAAAAAAAAACTTAATTGTATATTTTAAAAAAGTTCTAGGCAAATCAAATTTAATGTTTAGATATTAAAAGCTTTAAACCCATTATTATATTTAATGTGGTTTACGCTAATAGTCTGCACCTCGTGGATATTTTTATTAGATCTTCCATATATAATTAACATTATTTACAAGATCTGTGCAATTCTACATGGTATATTTAGTCAATTATTTGATGTGGACTTTGATCTGCTGTGAATTTCATTGGCCGAATAAATGACAAATATGAAAATAGCAAAAAATTCGACTTGGAGAATGTCTGCAATATTTCCATGACTTAGTTTGTTTAATTGACTTTCAATATATTTCTCAATACTTTCTCAAACTAGACGCATTCATTAATAAATGCATAATTACTCTCTTATAAAGTTAAATAGCTTAATTTACTATTGCATCTCTTAATTATTAAAAAAACAGTGTTTTATTTTAAGTTAAAATGATTAACTACTTTAGGTCGTTGTTATTATAATTAAACAATTTATATTATATGTAATTAAAATTTAAAAATATACTTTAATGATTTCACTATTTGTTATATTAGTTTTTAATTAACGCCTAATTGAATTTAATTATCCATACAAAATTTCAATTAAGGTAATTGCTTCATTAAGAGTTAATTGTTCTAATAATTGTTAAAATTAAAAATACAACCCTGTGAGAAGTAATAACTAAAATGGAAGTTGTTTCGCTTCTAAATTATAAAAGAATATTTTTAGGCTGAAAATTATAATATTAGAACCAAATACATAAATGTATTCTTTTTTGTCAGCTGCTGTCAAATGCTTATTAAATTAGCAATTTTGAGCATATGTGAACACTTTTTAATTAACCAATAATTGACTCAATTTGAAATGTATGTCTGAACACCATATTACTTATTACTTATTTTGTGAATTTTAAAGCCTAAAAGTATGCTAATTATATTTTGTTTACATTACTTATTTTACTTATTACTTATGTATTTTGTTAATTTTAAAGCCTAAAAGTATTTTGTTTACATTATATTGCTTCCCCACAATAAAGCTCTCATATACACGCAAATTTGTACATAAATTTAATGTATTGTAAGAAAAATGGCTTCTCCCCCTGACATTAGACAATTCTGTTGTTTTTAAACAGTTTAAATTAAACAAGAATAGGAAATTTCAAGCGCAACAGAGGTGCAATAAAAAGGTACATGACTGTTTTTATAATTTACATTTACGTGTAAAAATAAAACAAAATTTTATTTATTTATAAATTTGTGTTTGTGTTTTTTTGTCAAATAATTTTATCATTACTATCCTTTATTTTGTATTTTTTTTTGGGTTGTTTAAAACATTCATGATGTCGTTATGGCGTGTTAAAATAATTTGACAGTTGTTAATGTCATTTTGTTGTTTTTTTTTTATTTGATACGCCTTTTAAATTTTGTGATTGTTTCTATGGGTGTGTGAGAGAGTTTAGGTTAATATTATTGTAACAGTAGCTGTAGGAGTACATATTACCAAAAGTTGTAAAGTATCGGGTTATTGTTGTTCTTTTGTTGGTTTTATTTCAGTTTTATGGCAGTATTAACACCCATTGCTGGGTTTTTTAATGTGTGTGTTTTGTCGTTTATGAGTGTGCGTGTATTAGTTTGGATTTCCTTAAAACATATTTGTATAAATATAAGTGTGTGTATGCAATGCTTTATCGTAAAATTATTTAAATTTAGGGTTAAATATAAAACGATTATTAATTAAGCTAATGCGTGTTTTATTTAGTACATATTTACTTTTGACGGATACTAAACAATCATTTGTTTACATATATACATCTGTACATATTTGAACTTCGGAGTGTGTGTGTTCATGTTTATGTGAATGTGTTTATAATGGTAGTAATTTGCTAACACAAACAACAGGTTAAAGTATTGTTTTTTTTATATCCATGTTAATATTTAATAATAATGTTTATTCATGGTTTATAATTTGTTTTGTCTTAATAAAAATAACGTAAATGTTATTACTATCGTAAGTTTGCAGTTGTTCTTAGTTTGCGTGTTTTTTGCATTGAATCTGCAGCATATTTTCAGGATAAATTTACTTAATTTCATGAGTAGTTTGCATGTTTAAAGTTTTTAAGCCGATTATTGCAAATGGACAAGTACTTAAGCCACCGTTCTATGTTATTTTTCTTATTCAATAACTTTTGTAGATTAATTTGTTGGCTAAAAATATGAGGGTGTATTAAATTTGTCATTCCGTCTGTAACACATTCGTCCGTCTGTCCGTCTGTAGCAGGCACGATAGAGCTTCTAAAAAAAAGACAGAACGATGAAATGTTTACCAAACATACTTTTATCCACCGAAATGTTTGATATCGATAATGAGCAAAATCGGTCCAGTGGGATCCGAGTTATAGATCAAAGTTTCATACAACCTCGATATTTTTCAGATAATTTTTGCTATTTTCTGCAAATTTAATGCATCATTAAATTTAGCAGACTTTATTTTTATTGTAGAACCACAAGTCCTGTTAAAAACGGAGAGACTCGGTTAACAATTTCTCATAGCCCCCATACAAATGTCTTCCCGGAATATTGCTTTATGGTACATAAATGTTTATGGAAAAGCCGTATCCATAACAAATTCTACAAAAGTGAAATCTCAAAACTATATTTTGTTTGCCTCGGTCCATATTTTAACATATTCTGTTCAGAAAATGACTTAATTCAAATATACATTTAAATTGTCGTACCAATTTTCATAATGATCAGCCCATAATAGCATAGATCTTTTATCCTAAAACTCGTTAACCTACATAAACATCCATTTCGAACCGATATTTTACATAGATCAGTTAAAAAAATGTAAAAATAATACTATTGACCCTTGTGAAAGTTGGTCCATAATTGGTTATAGCTCCCGTACAAACTCCACTTCCGAGAAGAGCCACAGAGTACAAAGTATTGACAATTTTAATGTTTTTTGAAGACAAAATCAATTGCCAGGGCTTTTTGATACACAATATATTGTGTGTTAAAGTAAATCGCTTTATGTTACACGATGAAAAAATATAAACAAAGTGTAAATTATTGATTATAACTGGAATATGCATAAAATTCTTATAAATATCGTTATTGAGATGAAATTTAACTAAAACAAACCTAAAATCAATAGAAGTTACGGTACAATATTTTATGAAGTTCGGCTAATAATAAGTGAGTTGGTGGCGGCACAGCCGAATTGAAAACTTATTTAAAATAAAAGTTGTAAAAAACATGTTAATATTTATAACTGGTTCCAAAATGTTTTCAATGTGCTTAGAATGGGATAGGTTATTGTTCTATTATACTTTATAAAACATATTTTATTTTGTACACAGTATTTCATCGAGATCTAAAGTCGCGACGGAACAAGACTAACAAGCGAAATTACAGAAACAAATACAGAAATAAACCAGCAATTCACGTAATGTTCAACTAAAAAAAATGTCTTTGAGATTTTTTTTATTATTAAAAAACACTGTTAATAAAAATGTAACAATAAAATATGTGTCATAAAGCCATTATGTTAAAGCAAATGAAAAGTAATTTTATAAACAATTTACAACCCAAAACAAACAAAAGAAAAAAAGTGCAGACAACAATAAAATAGAAACATCAACTCTGACATGATATATGTAAGTAATCACTAAAACATTTTTTGTATGTCAAAAAAGATTCTTTATGTTTTCACTCACTAGCTGGGACCTTTTTTGATGACCCGAGCGTTGACAAAAGCATAAAGGTACCAAACAATCAAGCAGTAAAAATACTCATAAAGAAAAACTTGACACAGAAAAAATATGTATGTATATCTGTAGCTATCTGCCTGCAGAGAGCACTTACAGGTTAGAAAAGGGCAAATATTTTTCAAGTCACACTTGTTAAGGGATTTTGATATACAGATTGTATTTTAGGGATTTATTTAATGTGTCATTTAGAAATACTTTAGCGTTAAAAACAAACAATAAAGTAAAAAAGATAAATCACAGAGAATTTATCAAGCACTCAACACAAATTAAGGTAAAAATGTGCTTTCGGTGATGTGTTTGCAAAAAAAAAAATTATTACAATTTTAATAAAATAAGAAACATTATATCTACATTGAAAAACTGACAACCTCTAATAGTTTTAACATTGTTGACTTGCTAAAGGGTGAAATCAATTTATGTTCAAGGCTAAATCCAAACAAACGTTCTATATTCTGAAATATATAAATTATCCCACTAAATCTCGAAGTTAAGGTAATAAACCATCAACGAAGACATGAAGGCAGGTTTTATATAAGTTTTGTTCTGTAAGTCATTGATTTTGTTTCTACCAATTGGTCATTGAATTGTATATATCTTGCATAGAACGTCAGCGTTCCTTAGTTTCCCAATGGTACAAATATGAATATGGTGCAAAATATCAGAAATATAATTACCATATTCGATGAATTATGCAGTAGCTGTGAAAGTGAAGAATAGACGCTGTTATATCTACTATACCACTGTTTGTTTCCAGCAGGAATCCAGATTATTTTCTGCATTTTGCAACGTCATTTTTTGTAAATATGTAGAAGACTTAGCTTGGGATGTGCGATTATTCGAAAAATAAAACATCTTGATTAATTAACTTCCTGAATTATCTATTCATTAGTCGATTAATCGAAAACATTGATGATTAATTGAAAAATTTGTTTTTTTATACCCCCCAACAATTTAAGTTTGTCAATTCGTTTGTAACACATCGAAAGACTGGTCGTAGAACCAAAAAGTACTAGTAGATATATTCTAGGTCGTTATTAGGTTTTAAGACGATCTAGCCATGTCCGTCCGTTCGTCGAAGACACAATAGAGCTTCAAAAATATGATTTAGAAAATTCGTCGAATTGAAAATAGGCAAAAATCTGTCCAGTATGATCCGAGTTACCAAGACCAAATTTTCAGCCAATCTCCATATTTTTTTTTGCTATTTTCTTTAAATATAATAGAGATAATATCATGAAATTTCGCACACTTTATTTATATTGTCAAGCAAAAGTCCACGATTTATTTAGAACCCATACATACAAGTAACTGCAGAAAAACAGTATTTATACAAAATACTGCAAAAATAAGTTTTTTGCAAACGGAAATCATAAAACGATATTTTGTTTGCATCAGTCCACACTTGAGCATAGCCCCATATAAGGACTACTACTTCCGAAAATAGCACAAATGCTCATAAATCTTTTATAAAACTCACTTTCAAATTGAAATTCAACACAAATAATCAACATATACATACATATGGGTATAAATATATGTATAATGTAAGTAAAAATGTTACTGTTGAATTTTATGAAGGACAGTCCATAATTGGCCACCCAAAAAACTCAAACAAATTTCGTTATTGACATAAGACTCAAATACAAAGAAATCACAGTAACATTTTTTTGACGATCTTCCCATAAGATGGAGTTGAAAGTATCCATAGCTCACACTATATATATATGTATGTATGTATATTATGTGGGTATATACGATTCAGCACAGCCATATATGAATTCTTACTTGTTAATAATACATAATATAATTATATATGATTAATTTAAATAATATTAAAAAGATCTTCGTATTGGGTGGTCCCTTTTACTGAGATGTCTATCAAATTATACTAGAATTGATAAAGGTCTAAAAACATTCTTAATTTGATAACCATGTAAATGATTTCGAACATGCCATGCCATGTAAAAAGTGGAGAGGAACTTTTGAATGGTAAAGCTGGTTTTAGACCGTATTGTGTGTTGTGTGTATAGTGTGTATTGTGTGTATAGTGTGCTCATCAAATGTTTCACTGCAAAATGCAAACACGTCGTGTAAAAGCAAAAAAAAAAATGCTTCTGCAAATGTCAGCCTGCATTTACAGTGTAACATTTTCAATTAGAGCATGTTCTATTTTCATCTGACAAAGCAACTGCAACCAGCTGTTCTGCAAGTCAATTGTTTATGGCGACAAGAACATATTGTTTGTGAATCAGCCAATTTATATTAAAAATAAATTGTATTACACAAAACAATAAACTTGTATTAAAATATATATTTAAAAAACGTATTTATACACATACATTTTTATTTAACTTAAATAGAACAATTTTTGGCTCCACATGGCACATTTTCTCTTTAACTCTTGCTTATTTTTTTTATTTTGTAGAAGCTATTATTGCAAAAATGCTAAAAGTTAAAATTATTTAATTTCTTAATCCAGAAAACTTCCGCGAAAATTATCATAACAAAGACAGCTGTTGTGTTCTATGATAGATTATGTCAGATGAAACTAAAATTCGACGTGTGAAATCAAAAATTATAAACTGCCAGTAAATTGCCAATTTTGACAGACATGCACAATTACATATGTATCGTACAACTGACAAGTACACTGCAAAATACATACCGTCTGAAGCTACCTTTAGTAGAGATGGCGGTTTAAAAGCTCTATAAAAAGTAAAAAAAAAATAAAATTTGCTGCCATCATTTTTTCTTGACAAATGTGTACAAATGTAAAATATTATGGTATGTAAATATTCGTATATTCATATGTATCGCCTGGTTGATATTATTGACTCTCACGATTTGCATACATAAACACACGATTGTATGAAGAAAATAGAAATATATTTCATATGATAAAAATAAAAAAAAAAAACAAGGAAAAAAGTAAAATTCTATTTCAAATAAACATTTATCAATCTGAAATGGATTGAATGACAAAGTCTAGAGTTGTTAAGATAAGAGTTTTAAAGAATTGATTTAAAGTTATTGCAATACAATAAACATAAGAATATATTGTATATGAATGTAGCTACATATAAATAGGAATTTCAACACTTGTAAATATAAAAATACTTATACGTACTAACAGAAAGTAAAATAAAAATGTCAAGAGAATTTACGCATATTTACATTTAAATATTCTGACAAAAAAGAAAAAAAAAAACACAAAAAGAAAATAAATTAAACACAGTCATCCTTGAAAAGTCTATGATAATGAAACATCATCAAAATTGTCAGTTAAGTGACATGTGTGTAAAAATATACAACTTGTCTCCAGTCATATCAATCTACGTTAAATGTACTAACTAAATATTCGTAGTATGCAAAAAATGTATTCATTCATTTTATATTACTCATACACAAACATTTTTATAATATTACTTACTATACTACTACGGCACATTAATTCATGAGTGCACGAAAGTTGTTTCCATGTATGTATGTATTTCAGTATTTCAGTTTCTCCTTGAACCGAATTCCGAGAATAATATTTGCATATAATTTCTTAAACATACTGCAAGAACTTGTATAAAAATGTTTACTTTTTCTTTACTATTTTCAGTATTTACAGGAATTTCAAATATTCGTTCATGTATGATTTGTATCCTGCCGCAGTGTTGCAAGTGAAGCAACAACAACAACAGTAGAAACATGACATACACAACATCTTATTTGCATTTAGATTTTATCAAAATGAAAGAAATAATATTCATATGAAAATTTTCGCAGCCAAGCAAGTAAAAGAGTATAGTTTTGTGAGAAAGATCGTATTACAAATATGTTTCAATTATAAGAAAAATAAAACTGATTTAACTGCAACGCCTCTACAAAAATATTCCACGGTGTATCGAACACAATTTTTATCTCTCGAGCCAAAATTCTAGGTTCGTGATATTTCTATAATGATTTTTTTTAATTAAGTGATATTAAAAATCTTATATTGTGTTTAATTCGAAAAAAGTTATTTTATTAATTTAGTGATATTAATAAACTTTTTTTCATTTTTGAGAAATAGCATGTATGTTTTTTATTTACCTAAATCTATTATATTTGAAAAAACTAAGGTTTTATAACATGCTTTATAATATTTTTTGAAAGCATTAGCTTGTCCAACAATTTTGAAATTCCAAGGAATTTATGAACGAGTTTTTCTATTTTGATTATGTTCTGTTTGATTGAATTTTTTGTTAAAAAAGCAAATTACCACCAGGTTTTTAAAAAGGCTTCTGCAACGTAGCCGTATTTTATGGGAACAATGATTTACATGGCCACCATTTTGTTGGCATTTTTAAAGTTTCGATGCCCCGAATTTGTTATACCCTACACCACCATACTGGGGAGGGTATATTGGATTTGTGCTGATGTTTAACGATGTCCGTCTGTCCGTCCGTTTTCGGCCCAGGAACGGGTGGGATTGAAGCTGATGAAAATCGGCCCATTATTTAACCTGGCCCCCAAACAAATGTCCTACCGAAATTGGGGTTTACCGATGATAAATGTGTGAATTATGCAATTAACCATACAAATTTCACCACAAATGAGTAGTAAATGGAGGTAAATCACATCTAAAAATTTTGTCAAGATCGGTCCATAATTAGTCGTAGCTCCCATATAAGGGTCATTTCCGAAAATCACTTTAAAGAGCATAACTCATTCAAAAATGTTGGTATCCAATTAATATTGGACGCAAATATATTTTCTATGAATACAAATAATATCGTACAATTTTATAATGATCGGTCCATAATTAGTCCTAGCTACTATATAAAGCCCACTTCCGAAAATCTGTTTAACGGTCATAAATTTCTTAAAAATGTTGGTAATCAAATAAAATTCAACACAAATAAGTTTCATATATACAGAAATTATTACACCTAATTTTATAACGGTCGGTCCGTAATTAATAGAAACTTCCATATAAGACCCTCTCCGTAATTCACTTTAACCTCCATAAATCTTTTAAAAGTATTTATATCCCGATAAAGTTTAACACATATAATATTTATATTCACAGAGATCATGAGACTAAATTTTGAAAAACTGTTGCATACATATACTAGATGTAGGGTATTATATGATCGGGCTTCACCGACTATACTTTTTTACTAGTTTAAATGTGTAAAAATTGGTTTTTCGATGACAAATTATAATTTTAATTAATCATGATTAAGATCACTTAAATTTTGAGAGCAACCGAACTCAGTTTTCCTGCTACCGTGGCCAATACTCTAATTTCAAATTATTTACATTAGAGCATTAATTAACATCTTAAGCTCAATGCTTTATGTAATTGAAAATCATTTAAATTTTCCTGAATGTTTCAGTTCACTATGAAGGTACTTACTTTTTTGTGCATTTTTGTGCATTTGTAAACAAGAATCTGAAAAGACAAGAATATTAAAAAACTTAATTAAAATTCTTATATAGAAATATTATAGGGTGTTTTTTTAGATGTATAGAAATTTAAGTTTTTCCATTGGCGGCCATTTTGTCAGCTGTCAAGTGATTTATGTTTAAAGTCACTGGTCTAGGCCGATAAGTCCGAAACGATTAACCACTTGGATGACAATATATATGCGGCCACAAATGTTTGAAAAATTCATCAAAACTGGGACCTGCAGATTAGAGTACGTTCGAGCCAGCCATGGCGGTCATATGCCAGAAGTCTTAATGGCTTATTTATATTATAATGTCAGAAGATTATCTTTTGAATAAAGCAATTTTCATATCAATTAAAAAAACCATCTTTGTCTTTTCCATTTCAAAATTCTATCTAAAAAACACAGAACCATGATTTTAAAAATAAATTTGCACAATTTGAAAGCATTATTCAGGTGTCATTCTGTTCATGTTCAAATGCCAGACCAAACTAAACATTAATCTTTCGTGTTGCAAACTTAAAGTTTCATACATCTTAAACAAACACCCTATATAATTCTGTAATACTGATTGAAATTTAAATAAATTTGTTTTATCAATTAATGAATACTTTGCTCACTGAGTTGTCAAATGTGTATCAGTGCTGAACTACTTAAATGCGTTTAACGTGTTTAAATAAACTTGACGCCATATCACAACATGTTAAAATAATAATGCAATAAATTTTATGCAACAAATAAAAATGAAAACTTTTTCCCATTTAACAAAATAAACATAAATTGTATAGATGAAGGGGGATTGATAAAGAGGAAAAACAAAACGTAAAAAGAAACAATTAAACATGGCTAAATTAAACCTCATTTAGTTTTATGAATTGTGTGCGTATAAAATTTAAAAATTTATTGCAATTCATTTAAGCAGAAACCATTAATAGTATTTAAATGTGATTGGCTACTTAAACCAATAGTTGATATTGTATTTTGTCTATGCCTATATAGATAAAATAAATACAAGAGCTAAAAAAAATAAGCCACAGAAATGTATTTATTGTATTAAAATCGTTTAAATAAATACAAATGTTCTATTATACAAACACGTCCATGAGAATATGTGTTTAAGCAATATGTTTATATGTTTGCATGACAGTGTGTGTTTGAACTGTGCGTACACACCTGTCTACCAACAATATTTATATTAAAATAAGCCATTTAAACTTATCAACAAACATCAATTTACGCTAACATACACAAATAATTATAAATACTAAATATAAAATATTGTACAAGGATATGGACGAATCTAAATGTGTGTAATGTAGGTACAAAGTAAGTCAGTTTTATACACTGTAAATAGTATATATTCGAACTGGTATTCTCACGCTATAGTCAGACACCTTTTTAGACATGTGCGTGTATTTGCTACTAGACTGAAAGTGCTTTATGGGATGATCAAATATGCTTATTTGAATTATGCATATCCTGCCATGTTTAATTGTATTCTTAAATCCCAATAGAAAATGTATTTAGTGACCAGTGTTGGATGTTTAACCTTTTCAAGGCTTTGTCTTTTTGTTGCGTGTCAACGTCGAAATTTATGATTTGTAGGCCTTTTTAATTTTAATATTTTATAAGAATTTTCGAGTTTTGCAAACCTTAAGTATAGATCGTAAAAAGAAAGTAAAAATAATCCTAAAACTTACACAGAAAATACTATGTTTAATAAAGCAAAATACTTGTCTCTCCACCAATGACCACCCAAATGAATACAACACTGATGTAAGTATTGTAGAAGAAGAAGGATACGTGTGGATACTAGCGTATTGCAATTAAATATCGAAATTGTAGTGAAAAGCAGAATGATGTTGCTTTAACACGGTTACACTCATTCTTTACGACAATATTTTAACTAAATCCAACATCTACATTATTATGAACAAACAGCTATCAAAGTAGATTTTATACGCTCCACCACCATAAGTGTTGAATGAGAATATATATAAGTTTGTCATGCCGTGTGTAACACTAAGAAATATTCATCTGAGGCATAACAAAGTATATATATTCTTGATCATTATGGAATTCCAAGTCGATTGAGCTATGTCAGTCTGTCTGTCTGGCTGTCTGTCTGTGTAAAACACTCTCACATCTAAAAGACACAACCAAAATCAAAAGAGTTTACAAAAACCCGTTTACAATTCCCCTAACCAGATTGGTAGTGAAAATCAGCAAAATCGGTATAGTTGAACCAGGGTTACGGACCAAAATGTGAGGAAATTGATATTTTTAAACATTTTTTTTTTCAATTTTTTAAAATATATAGCAGATATTGCCATGAAAATGTTTACACGTTATTTTTACGTTATTTTTAAAAAACCCTCACCTTATATATATCTTACACTTTTTTATACTATGTTTGTTAAATTGTTGTCGATATGGAAATGTACTTTTAATTATATAGATTGTTAAATTACTCTCTAGATTATTATGAAAATCAGACAAACTCTGAGATTCATTGGTAATTACATCAATTATAAATGGACAAAATTAGATAAAATTTCAAAACATTTAAAATAAAATCACATTCGTGAATTACGATCAACAGGTAATATTGTCTTTCAAAGAATATATAAAATAATAATAAAATTTGCATGTCTGAATAGAAAAGATATTCTACTCCTAAAACAAGTGTAGTTTTTGTATTTCTTATTACGTTTAGGTGGAGGATATAAAAGATTCGGCACAGCCGAATATTACACTCTAACTTGTTTTTATTTTAGTTTAATTTAATTTATTATATATTCAATCAAAAAAAAAAGTTTTTAGACATCATGTTGTATGATGAATATACATAGGCTTAAAAAATGCGTATTAAGTATACGTAGCAGGGGTCTGGTATTATTGCAAAAGAAAATATTCCACAAAGAGGCCTAAAAATCAGATTTCTGTTAAAGAAAAGTTTGTATAAATATACAAAATTGTTTGCAAAGAAGATTTTAAGCTATTAAGTAACACAAGTATGGACTTGAAATTTTGACATTATAGCAAGAGATTTCATGTGTGGTTTCTACCAAAAGTGTGGTAAATCTTCAAAAAGCTCGAAAATTATATCAACGGAAGATATTGACTATTGTCAAAAGCAATGTGCCAGAAACCAAAACTATCTTTACTCGAAACGATTCTTGAAAATTTAAAATGAGATCCAGTTAATGACGTTAATATATGTTTGCTACAGTTTTTTCATATAAATTAAAGAATGACCTTTATTTATTTTTGGAATTGCCCGTAAAGTTGACAGACAACTCATGTAAGATCTTACACTTACACAAAACATTAGCGTTTCGTTCAAAACATATATTTAGCTTCTTATTTGAATAGAGTTATTCATTGTTTAATTAGTTCATAATAAAATATTTTCCAGGAAATGTTAAGAATTACATTTAAAAATATTAGATTTAAAATCGCTTTTCAGTCTTTAATAACAGTTACACCACTAGTGGTGTAATAATTATTTCTTGAGCTGTAGAATGCTATTGTTATTCCAAAGCACTTCCATAGAGTTTTTAAGGAGTTATTGGTTCCAAAACAACTTTTTATAATCGTTTTAAAAACTTAGATTTTTTTTAAATAAACAAAATTATCTTGCCAATAAATAAACATTATAGACAAATTATTTCCATTTTTATAATCCACAAATTACTACACAAATGATAGTCATACATACATACATATATACCTACACATGCATGCATGTATACATATGACGAATCATTAATGATTTGGTTTTTTTAAAAACCTTTTCAAAGGGCACTGCTACACGTTCAATAAATATCGTGATACTAGAAATATCAATATTGGTGGATCGCGATCCATATCGCAGAATGGCCTAAAATATGAAATCCAGAACGCGTATCGTGGATCTCGTGATAAATATTGAACGTGTAGCATTTTCAGTCAGAAAAAGTGATAAAGAAAAGAAATAAAATAAAATAAAATTAAACAATTGACAAAATTTGTGTATTGTAATAATGAGTAATTTGTGTATAGTGATAAAGAGTAATGTCAGAAGACAGTGAAAGCGAGTTAGTTCGTCAATGAAAAAGCAAGCAAAATAGGTAAACAGGCTTTACACAAAATAACAAAAATACTGACGCGATAAATATTGAACATTTAGCATACGCTCGTGATTCATCAGTACTTTAAAATGGATCGCGATCCAAATATCACGATATTTATTGAACGTGTAGCAGTGGCCAAAAGAATTATCTATATATAAAGGGTGTCCCAACTAGAACGCAATGGTGTCAATGGTGTTCGGTATCGTGAAATGATAACCAGTTTTTTCTTGCCTAGAATTGAAGAAATGAATGTGGAGGGCATGTGGTTTCAACAAGACGGCGCCACATGTCATACAGCCAGAGAAAATACATCAGTCATTTCCCGGTCGTGTTATTTCGCGTTTTGGAGCGCAGAATTAGTCGCCTAGATCGTGCGATTTAACACCTTTAAAAGAGTAAATTGGACGGTGCATTAATGAAATACCGCAGTATTTATGCAAAAGTGTCATTGAAAATGTCATTAAAAGATCGCGTGTGTGCCAGCAAAGCCGCGGCGGCCATATGCACGATATCGTGTTTCACACATAACCTCATTCTGTCTACTTTACGATATAATAAAGTTTCACGATTTTTTTTAAATACCTGTGTTTTATTTAAAATTTAAAAATTGCATTCTAGTTGGGACACCCTTTACATAGATATGCATGTGCTTAGCATATACTTCAAAAATATTATTATAAGTCTTTTTATGTTAACCTACATATAAGAAATTTCTATCTGCTCAAAACTAGTTCCAACTTTTTATGTAATTTATTTCGAAAATATATTTTTATCAGTCTATTTTAAGATTTTTTACAAACCGAGATAATTTTCATTCTGCAATGGATTTTTGCCTATTGGTCGATTTTAGGGACATTATGATGTTCTAGCAAATGTGAAACTTAGGACCTAGTTAAGTTTTGAGATAGAAGAGATTACATATACAAGATCTCACGTCCATTGGCTACAACCCTGTTATACAATAACTTCTAACGAGTTTGTAAAACTAAAAATTGGTCAATGTATGTAAGTTTAATGCGTACTTTTCCTTAAGATTTAGCAATCTGTGAACAAAAATATTTAATGAAATACAGCTTTTGCGTAAATTATATAAATAGGCTCAAAAATGTCATTCATCGAGAACCATGTTAAAACTGTGTCCGATCAGTTTATTGTTTTAAAGTAACTTTTAAGCTTACTCTCGTACATCGTATTGTATGTGAATTTTTAAGTATGTGTGTATAAATAAATATATGTTTTACTTGGCATGCAATAAATTGCATTAAATTGCATTTAAATGTGTCCGACAGCTTAACAATACAATACAATGAATGAATAACTTACATTACATGAACACATACACACACACAGAGGACAAAACACTACCATACACATTCATATTAATACATACATGTACGAGTACATTTCATGAATATTTTATATTTGTACATTTTGGCAAAATAAGTGTGTGGGTGTTTAAATTTGTTTTTCTTTTTTTGAATCCATAATAAAAACACATACATATATATGTAGTATGTATTTGTGCATGTGTGAGTGTGTGTGTGTGTGTGTGTGTGCACAAAACATAACACATGTATGTAAATGTAAATAAAAACGTATGTATGTGTTAACTTTACAACGTAACTTGTATCCCAGTTTTACTTTTAGTTAGTACATTTTACATTATAGAAAAAGAACAACATTTAAATAATTGATTATCAATTTAAATTGAATTTAAATTACAACCATCAACATCCAACACGTATTTATACGATTCCATGCGAGCCACTTACACACGCTGCTTAATTTATAGAAAAATTTTACAATCAAAGGATTGAGATCCAGCAAACAAAACTAAAAAAAATAATGGCATCGAAAGAGAACTACTTACATGCTGTTTAAATGCTCTGGACACACAATTGGTCACATAAATTAAAACGCTCTTTTTGTGGGAACATTTGTGTCAACAAATAAATTGTATCGGCTAATGTACGAGAACATACTTTAATACGTAAATAGAAATACTCATGCACCAAAAAGTTCAAAAACATTATTTTCGAAAATTTACTCCTAAAAGTGAATTAATTAAATGATAAATCACAGTGAGAATATGCATTTGAGTGAAAAGTAATCAATTTGTTGGGCATTGTTAGAAAATATTTTCTAATACGTATTGAGCAATTGCCTCGAATTGGGAATTTAAAAATGAAATATTAGAAACATTAAAAAATTTAAATATTCGGTGAATATTCTGCACTCAAGACAGAGATGGAAATATTTATACAATACGTTTTCAGTATTAGAAATCGTGTTTTATTTGACGCAATGCGGCATTTAGCTTCACTAGATTAAATAAAATTTTTATTTATTTAATCCTGCAAGTAATTTTTTTTATTTTAAAACACAATCACGCAGTTTGTTTTAAACCTAATTTTACCCTGATACATACTAATATTTGGTCATACGATTTTAGTTAGATTACAATATTATTGTAACATTTATTACAGCTTACATAAAACTTGCATGTGAATTTTACATCGATTTACATAAGACTTGTGTGTAGAAAATATTCAAAGATGACGTGTTTAGTAGAGAAAATACTTTTTACTTGACATCACTAACTATACAACCTTCTATGTCAAACATCCAACCATATACATATACTTGTTAAGTGTCAGACACATCTTCCACTCGTAATTAGAGGATCAATTTAATACTCGTAAATCCGAATCTTGCTTCATCAGTATTTATGTGTGGAATAAACATTAAAAAATCGTAAGTTTGTAATTTTTTTTGGCAATCAGGGCGATATTCATTGAAATAAATAACAGTTATATTACAATAAAGTTATATTAGGCAGATCCAACTATCGATAAATTTAGTACACAGCCTAGAAGATGTCTACGAATCTGCAAATTCAACGATGACTTGTTTGCATTATGTTACGAAATCAACTGCCCTGAGTGCATTAATTGATATACTGTTCTTCGATAATATACGATCCAGCTATTGTTCGAACAAAACGGTACGATCAGGCTTCATCATTTGTGTTGTGAAAACCTGCCTTACATTTACAATAGGCATTGAAGGATAAAAATTGAATGCAATTCGCAGGGATTAAATCCACAGCGGAATTTAAGGAATTTAATATGAAAATGGCCAGACTGTATGTTAATGAATATACATGGCCTTTCGCAAAGCGATCAATTAGCATTCAGAGAATGTTGAAAATTGTCGAAAATTGTGACGAAGGTCACATCTTATTTTAGTATCTAGTATCAACAGAATGCACAGTCAGGATAGGAGCCATTTCTTTAAATGTATGCACGCCAAAGTAATTTTCATAACATATGCTCAGTTCGATACTTAATTTCAAAGATCGCAGTCGTACAGGTTAGTTGTTTTTAAAAGCAAATCAAAGTTAAAGAACGCAATCTGTGTTATTTTTGTAATTGTCGTCTGTTGCTATTGAACTCGCACATGTGATAATTACATTAAGCTTGCTGAGATAGCAATACTGTTATGGCGCCGAGGTCCAAATCGAACAATCTAAATAAAAAAAAAAGTTCAACATGAAGAGACGGAAATTGTCTCAAACACTTCCTATCGGTATGATATCTGATTTATTTTCAGCTACAAAAAATCGGTACAGTGCTGGACTCAATATCATGGAATTGGATCCAGTATCCAATATAAACGCAGAGAAAAAACTTAAACCTCCTCCATTGATAACAAATGAAATAATTTCTCTTAAGGAACTTCAAGATTTACTTGGCAAAGATCATCAATCGGAACCAAAGCTATTCTGCAAAATAATTTATGCTATTAAAAATACGAAAAGATTTTATTGGATAACAAAGTAGAATTCCATGCTTTTAATTTTAAAGTGATTCGTTTATAGACAATATTTTTATATGGACTTTTCAAAATCAGTACTGAAGATATTAAGAATGATATCTTAGGTAAAATTTTAACACCATCATCTATTACTGAAATAAATACAAAGTTTAGTTTTGTCAACAATGCTACAGAGCACATTTTTTAGGCAAATTTTTTACCAAAATTCATTAAGCAATGTAACAGCAATATGTAATATAACTGCAATGTTGGAATTGTCGAATGTATGGGCATGGAGGTGAACATTGTTATTCCACTAAAATTTAAAAATAAATTACAGTCTCTTAGTTTTAAAATATTCCCTGTTCAAGTGACACGCGAAAAAGTACCACAGAAATAATTTGTATTTAAATAAATGCATAATTTTCAAATAATAAAATATGTTTATTTTTTAAATATTTATTTATTTATTTATTTGATACCCTGTACAACAAAACTAAAAGTTTTATAATTACAGTACAGGATGAGTTTTACGCTAACAAATTTATAGAATAAAATGACAAAAAGACAAGATCACATAAAATAACTTAAAAAATAAAATTAATATTAAAAATTAAAAATAATAATAATAACGTAGGTATAAAACTATGTACTAAAGTATTATATATAGATTTCCTAAATTCCATTGCGTTGCTCAAAAACTGTATCCAAAGACGAATAGAATAGACAAAGTATTGATATTCCGAAACTAGTTTTTTATGTCGTCTTTGAATAAGGTTATTATTCCTCCCTGAACGAGTGAAAACGAGCCGATTAAAAAGATAAGATGGTTCATTTGTAAAAATTATCTTATGGAATAATGTTAGAGATTTAATTTTTAGAAAGTCACAAAGGGAGAATTTTGTTTGAAAGGGTGAGATGTGAGACGAGTTTCTTAAGTTAAATACATATCTCAAGATTGAAGTAAGTTTCCTTGTGCTTTTGTAGTCACAGCTGGAAAATACTTCAGAACCGTACAGAAGTGTTGGAATAAAAAAAGTTTTTGCCAGCATTATGCGTATGGAAACCGGTGTCAGGTATTGAGTTTTCCATAGTCCACATAATATTGAAAAGGTTTTTCCAGTAGCACTGATAATATGATCTGACCAGGTGAGTGTAGAGTTAAAAATTATTCCAAGGTTCTTTGCCTTGTTGATAATATCAATAATTGGGTTAAGCCGGAGACCATTAGATATTGCCCAAGATTGGATTTTTAAGAGATCCGAGTTCAGTTTCTCAACACATTCATTCAGTTGGCTAGTATTGCAACATAAATATAATTGAACATCATCAGCGTACATATGAACTGTGCAATGTGATAATTATCGTGTTAAATCATTTATATATATTGAAAAGAGAAGAGGTCCTAGGATTGATTCTTGTGGAACGCCTTTTGTTACCCTTGACGTGCTAGAACATTTGTTATGTGCACAGACATATTGATATCTATTATCAAGATACGATGATATAAGCCCAGTTGCGGAAGAACTAAATTTCAGAAAGTTAAGATACAGCAAGTCACGGTTGACCATATTTATTTATTTTTTAATTCCTTTTTCTGAACTTTAGTTTAGGAGATGCTTAATTAAAGTTAAAAAAATGTGATTCCTTATTAAAGTGGCCGGCAGTGTACATAAATACATAAACATATGTACAGATAAACACCAGGGGGCGATAATATTCTTTTGTTATACAAAAGTTGCCCCTAATAAGTCATTTCTAAATGAATATTTGGTGTAGTGTACAGAAATACATTACATTTATCAAAGTATTATTTCATATCGATTTATAATTAAATTCTTAAGCTTTTCTTTTATTAATTATCAGTTCTGCTTATGGCTAAATTCACAGTCCTTAGCTAGCTAATGGCAAAGGCTCAACTAATGATTCTTTATTCGAAACGCTTAGTTTGCCATAAGAATACCAAGCAATAGTTAAACAATAGTTAGTATTTTAGTTTACCAATGGTTAACTAATGACCAAAAATTCGGCCATTAGTTTTGTAAGTTCTACTAAATGTAGTTACAGCAATTAAAATATATTTTACATTTCGGAATAATTTAGGCAATAAATTAAATTTGTACTCAAGTAAATTATAGATGTATTGCAGA
The DNA here is from genome assembly GCA_916048285.2 of Bellardia pandia. Lineage (NCBI taxonomy): Eukaryota > Metazoa > Arthropoda > Insecta > Diptera > Calliphoridae > Bellardia > Bellardia pandia. Next base: position 72,488,572 of record OU696533.1, read on the forward strand.
GTTTAAGGCAGTCACTAGATGTAAAACTACGACTATAAATGTATGAATATGTGAATTATTTACATACGTTTAAAAAGATAATGATTTAAAATGTTTCTTTACAAAGAACTATAGGGGCGTATAATGAATAAATGATAAGAAAAATAAATCCTTTTTCTTTTTCACACACACCCCCATAATTTTTCGTTGGTATAGAGTTTTATTTTTTTTTTTCAATATAATCAGCCTAGCAAAAGTGATTTAAAATTATTCTGGTTAAAAAGCAATATACACATTTCTTTTATTTTTGCTTTAACTTGTAATGCTTTATTTTACATACTGGGCTTTTCTTTTGTTCCAGTTATTTCAAGACTTTTATTTACTGCTGCACTTCTGTAGTCATGATATTCAGACAGAAAAGTTTAAGTGGTCAAGAACGCATTTACAATATCATGAGTTTGTACGGGTAATTTATATAGCAAACCGTACGCACAGTTGCATATCACAATAGGCAGACAGAGAGAGAGAGAGAGAGGCAGAATAGGTTTATTATACTTGGCTGATTGGTTTTAAGTCTTTACACATGTGAGTATGAATACAGATATGTATGTATATTAGACCTGTCCTTACAAAACACATCTTTTCTTTGAATTGGTCTTTTAGTATCAAGTTAAACGATTGCATTTTCAGCAGCTACTTTTTTCTAAAAATAACAAAATGAAACCTATCAACAAACAAATCAATATTTTAAGGGCAGGTCTAATATACATACATATGTGTATTTTTTTCTAGATATGTATTATTAGTGCCTATAATAATTTTAACACACCCCAGGCGTTATGAGCAATTTACTATTACGGCTTTAATTTCACCTTATTTTCTAATATATTTTAGTGCAAAAATAAGGCGAAGAAACCTTCTTCTTACACTTTACTTATTTAAGCACGAGCAGCTATATTTGTTCATGTATTTATTTGTATGTATAGTATTCATCCATAAAGGCTTAAATGCAAGTACATATTAAGTTGAGTAATTAATAGGTTTATTTTTATATCTGATATGTAGACATAATAAGTATTGTATGTACATATGTATGTGCGTGTGCATATAAACATATTTGCGCATATATTTACATAATTTATGGTTTATTTATGTTTATTGAAAAACAAGAAATAAGACAGACAGACAGCCAGATAATAAATGTTTACATAAATAAATGTATGCACGTGTAATAGTGAATTGAATTAATTTATTTGTGATTGATTTCTGTTAATCACGAATTTGGCATAAAGCTGATATTATGATAATATATTGAATTGCCTTTTGTTAGTTATAGAATTATTTAAATTATTTGAGTTGTATAAAATGGACAGACAATTTTTATATAATAATATAATAATAAAATTGATCATATGATCCTTAATCAAAACACAAACTTCTTAGGTTTTAGGGCTACTTTAGGACTGTAGATTAGGACTACGATTTGCAATAAATAAATAAATAAATCGACTTAGTTCTCCAAAAACGAGTTTTACTCTGTTATTCGTTATATGTATGTATTCGTCTCGTGAAGAGTACAGCACGGAATTGTATGTAGTGATTTCCATTAAATCCGTTTTAATAATAATTTAAAATATTTTGTCATAAGCACATATTCAGGTTAGTTCAAAACTGATAAGATCAATTTAAATTTCCGCGCGCACTCAAAGGAAGTACATATAACATTTTGCAGCTTTATCAATTTCGAATTCAATAAAATCATTGGCTTTGTGATCAAAAATTTATTGTGTTGAATATTTAGAAAAAAACTTTAAAATTGTATAAATTTGTTTTAAACTATAACTTTAAATTTGTTTACATTTTAGAGACAGATATTTTATCTTTAAAATTATATAAATACAAATTTTTATTTTCGATAGTTCAATGTTTAGGCTACAAAGTTGTAAGTCTGAAAAACCGACACTTTCAGAAGCTTTAAAAAAATACCTGGGAATGATTATCTTCACTGATTGTACAATATTTTAAAGTAAACACTTATTTAATTGCGGAATTATAGCTAGAACAGTCCGGTTCAAAGTATACTGAATATACGTTTAGTTTTTAAATCACTGGTCCGATTGAAATTACGTAAATATATTTTTATGGCCGGTGTAAATATTAAGGAATCAGACGCTCTTGATGTTCTAGGCATGACTGATGTGTGATGTCCGCTGGACCAAACACATTTTTTCGAAATAACCTCTCAAGTGCCTTGGTTTTTTAAAACGGTGTAGAAAATACTTCACTCCATCTGATCTTCTTACTATTTACACCACCTATATTTGACCGAAAATGGAATACAACTCTCATGTCTAAGCCGGTGCTTCGGAGTTACTCAACCGCGTACAGGAGAGGGCGAATATGCTTATCGGTGACAGTAGGGTATCCAACTCTATTGATTCATTGGAGCATCGTCGCAATGTGGGTTGCGTTTCACTGTTCTATCAATACTATAATGGAATGTGTTCTGCTGAAATTAGGGAACTTGTTCCTCAAACACGCAGTTTTTTACGTAATACACGTTCTTCAGTCAGGGCTCATCCATTTGTGATCGACTGGACAGTGGTTCGCACAACACACTACAGGGAAAATTCGTTCTTTAGCCGTACTGTCCGTATGGGGAACAAACTACCAGCAGAAGTATTCCCTGCCACTTTCAATATAGAAAAATTCAAGTCAAATGTTCACAAACACTACTTCCTCTATCCTCCCTCCCATAACTCCTTGTTGAATAAACGAGGTATATTTTGTTAAAGAAGACCACATCAAATGGTACAAGTATGAGTGTTATATTTGGATGTGCCGAAACTTATATAGCTACTAGTACTAGGTATTACCTACTACCAATATTTATTGTAAAGTAATATATTAATATAGTAAGAAGATGTCCTTACTATTTGTAACAGGACTGGTCCTTTTATAAAAAAAAACAAGATATTATTTTCAATATATTTAAAGAGTATATAACTCTGTTTCTACTAAACTCGTTTGGCACATTTTCAATAATAAACAGCTATAATTAGCAAATAAGTAAGCGAATACGAGAGTCGTCAAGTCCCTTTTGAGCTTTCTAAAATCTAAAAATTAGCAAAGTTTTTTGGCTTATTAACTAATGATATAAAAATATCAAGTTCATCCAAGTTAGTCCTTAAATATTGATGCTAAAAGCTTTTACAACAATTTTACGATCCATTAGTTCTGGTGTGACTCTTGATTTTAAGTTCTGAGTGACTAGATTATCCTAAAAGTATTTGTATATACTGCATTTATATCGTTTAGAAGATACATACTATTACTATTTACTTTGTGATACTGTTTTGCGTTAATTACATTTTTCATATGAATTTGAAGTAATATATTGCTTCATACTCTATTTTGGATAGTAACGAGTATTCGACTTAAAATGTGGATGAATTATAAAAAGAGATTTTATTAATATTCTATTGTTTACGATATAAAACTTTGAATATTTTATCTTAAGATGTGACCTATTGTAATAAATCATATGTAATCACGTATAAGTTCAAAAACCGACTCGCTTTCCAGTTGTAAAACTTAATTTTCTAAAAACCTGTTTTGAATAGGGTTACAGTTGGCGAAACCTTATTTATATGAGCAATTATTTAAGTTTGTTACTTTATAATGAACAATTACCAGCATACCATTTTAGGAGCGCTCCGAAAAAGGAGTCAGAAAAGAGTCAAACTAACGAGCATTCTAGGAGCGCTACGAAAAAGGAGTCAGAAAGGATTCCAACTCAAAAGCATTTTCGAGCGAAAGAAAAACTTGCTTAAGAAATTATTTTTTTTCCATTTTTATATATTTTATTTAAATGAATTTCATTTTATTTTTTTTACTGTAAATCAAATTTATTTAATTTTTTCCCATTTCTTATTTAGTTTATTTGTAAATGAATTCCCTGTTGAAGTAAAAACAATTTAAAAAAAATGTGAACTTTTATGCCCGTATATATAAAAAATTAAAGTAGACTTCAAATGTACTTTAAGAAAATTTTGTATGAAAATTTTGTATGAAAATTTTGTCTAAAAGCACATTTCAAGTCTACTTTATTTTTTATAAATACAGCAGTTAATGTTTTGTAATTAGAATTGCAATGACTCTTTTCTGACATGATGTAAGAGCTCTTTCTGAGCCCAAAAAACCCTCATAAAAGACTCTTTTCTGGCATTATCTAAGAGCTCTTTCTGACGGACCGTTTTCGAATGACCCTCTTTTCGGAGCATCAATGATTGTTTTTTGGGCTCATAAAGAGCATAAACGCTCCCTAAAAGGTGTCAGAAAAGACTCTTTTCGGACTCATATGGCTTGCTGGGTTTAAATAGGAAAATACATAAAATTCAAGATTAATCAAAAGTTTATAAAAAAAGTTTTTAATCGGCCCTGAAACCAAAAACTAAATTTTTACAAACTGACTCTCTATATATATTTTCTATTCATATTTAAGTCAGCGTTGTTGTACAAAAATTTAAAAAGTTCTTAATTATTAAAATCGGTTAACTGATGCAAATTAAACCGGCTATTCGAATAATTCAGGGGCCAAATTACCGCATTCGTCATCGAATGAAAAATGATTTCGATATCGAAATTATGATAGAATCTACTAAATTTCTTACACGATATCGATTGCCATAATCTCAAATAAGAAAATTACGATCAATTTTAATCGATATCGAATGCGATAATTTGGCCTCAGAATTATAAACTATTCGAAACCAATCGGCTTTTCAAATAATAAAATATCTAGTATGTCTGAATAATCTAATATTTGTACTTATCAAACTTTGTTGAACAAAAGCTATACTGGGGTAAATATGACTTAAATTTGAGATGTTATATCCATCTGCTATACGCTTTCAGAAAGATCATCCAAATATAGTTACATTCAGAATTTTAATTTGAACAGGGAGTATATCGTTACTATATAATCCGTAATAAATTATTTTATAGGGTCGCAGAGGAAAATTATTAGAGTTATAAATGGAATGACAGAATTGTATATAACCTGACCACTTATGATAAATTGTTTAAGTCATTGTAGCCAGTTGTGAATTGTGCAGCCATTTCTGAATTTAAAAGAAAAGTCAAAGTTTTCCAAAAAGCAATTTTATAACGCAGCTTTACAATATTTTGCATAACAAAAGGTTTAGTTTACACATAATTCACTAGAGTTTAAATAAAACTTAAAATTCATTCTGCATTATTTATACCAAAAACACTCAATCTTAACAATTAATAATATTAAACTGTTCTTTAACGAGAATAGGATTTCAATAGCTCGGATGGTGGAAAGTAATAAATTAAATTAAATTAAGTTATGCTGCATTATTATTTTGCATCAGCATGAACAACAAATAATGAAGCATAACCAAGTAGATTAAAATTTAAATTAAAGTTATTCTTCAACTACTCGTATATCCTATAATTACTTTTTTTGTTAACAAACAATTTGTGTTTAAAATTAGCAATATAAATACTGATGTGCAACCAGTACATACTTTGTGAATGACATTTTTCCATAACTTAAACTTGATAATCACTTCCTTTTGTCTCAATGTATGAGTGAGTGCAAATGACTGTATGTCTGTTGATTTCAGTATTTTGGACGTTAAGCAGCATCTAATCAAGCCACTTTTAAATGAAATAAAATAAAGAACAGAAAGAACAATTTCAAAAAACAATAATGAAGCTTGTCACACAAAACAAAAGGAAGAGGGAAAAACATATTTGAAACAAAAATAAACTTTTGATTGAATTTTAATCAGACGTATTATGTGATCATTAAAACTGTCATTAGTTTTTAAAATAACTTTCAATCATCTGCTTTAGCTACATTTTCCTGTTTGTTGATAGTTGGTGAACGATTAAGGTTGTTGTTAGAAATGAACTCAAACATATGTTTGTACATTTAAGAAGGAGCATTTGTTTCACAAGCAGCTTTTTGTCATACGATTTATTGGGGCAGCAGTGGTGCATGTGGTGAGTGGTAGTATTTCCGTTATACTCGTATCTACGTTTTGAAGGGAGTGTGTGTATTTGCAGAAGTATGATAAAACTTTAAATTATTATAATAAAAATAATAAATATGTTTTTGTAATAAAATGTGCAAGTGTATATTTATTTATACAGGGATGTGTGGGTCTTTCTTTATGTATTAAACAATATGTCATTTGCATAATAGAATGAAATTTTAAATTTCAATTTTCCAACAATAGAAAAAGGTCTTTTTTCATTTTTGGTCTGTTGTTCTTGTTAGTTATAACAAACCACAAGATAATTTATGAGTATGTCATATAAGGGAAATTGATGGGGTTGTACGTGTAGGTTTCTGTATCTGTGTGTTTTTGAACGTTTTATCTTAACAGTATGTTGAAGTCTGTAGGATGAAAAGATGAAGTTTGGTTATGTTCATAATTGTCCTTTTTTGCTGATATTATTTTATACATTTTGCTGTCTTTCATTTGCCATGGAAAATGCCCACAAATGCACAAAGTAGCCATAAGGTAAATAAATATAATAAAAAGCACAGAGAATTCAAGACAGGACAACCAACACCAACAAAAATAAAGCCACAAAAAACAATAACCATTTTGTATGTATAAATTTGTGTATTCAAAAAATATGGGGTGTTTGCTAAAGACTCAATGTCAGTGCTTGAGTGGGTGGACATGATTTTTTGATATTAAAACACATTCTTAGGTGTAGCTGTTTAGTATCTGAGGAGTGTTTGCTCGTAACAGTAGCAGTGACACATTTACTTTTTTTTTGTAACTTCTTGGTCTTTAACAAATATTTCATGAATATACACAACCGTTTGTTTAGAATCTTGAATGCTGAGTATTTTTTGGTCAACTATACAACCTTTTTGAGCATTATTTTGTGCTTAATTTGTTAGCATGGTGTTCTGTGCACAAACATTTTTGAAATAATTTTACTTTAAACCAATTTTACTGTCGACTCCAAATCATTAATTTTTGTACTTGGTTGCGAACTTTTGAATAAATTGCTTAAATTTATAATTTGATGTGGTATTTATAGATTTGTGTTGTAAAATAAGGTATTTTGCAAAAAATTATATTTCGATCCAAAATTTTTACTAATTCAGCCAATTTGATCGTTTTTGGGCATTGATATTTGCCGCTACGTGTGACAAACGACGGCCGGACGAATAATTGGTAGACAGACTTTGCAATCCGTATTTATAAAACAGATATGTAGATTAATGTGTTTTTCGGAGCTATATTCAATAGTGGGCTGATGTTTATACTGGTCTAGAAAATGATTCCGAGATGAAAGAGTTAAAAAAATGTAAAAACCGAAATTATTACTAATGGCTGGAAAAAAATAAAATATATAGAAGTTGAAAAAAAAATTATTGCAAAGTAATAAAAATTTACTATAATTTTTCAATGATGATACCTAAGAAATTTCTTTAACCAAAATGTAGAAAATCAGATTTTTGATAAATTTCGCAACAACTTCTAAACTCGTATGATACACAGCAACCAATATACTCGTATATCAATGAACAAGCAAAAATATTTGTCAACATAAAACGGAATTCTTTCAGATGACATAAACGTTGTTAAAATTCAATTACTCGTTTCAAAATTATTCTATTTTAAACATTTTCACAAAAATGTTCACATTTGGACGCTATAAAATATAAACCACACATTATATCAGTTTGATTTATATGTACATTATATAATGCGTGCTTAGGAGTAGATTACATGATTTGAATTTTAATAAAATCAAAAGGGATAAAAACTTTATACTTCATTTTTGTGTCGAAAAAGTTTCTAATTTTAATATCGGATATATACAGTGGGTGGCCAAATTATTAGTTACACATGCAAAATTGTTTAGTTTAAAGCCGTATAACATTTTAAAATAATGGAAATTTATCCTTTTATTTGTTCTTTTAGGAAAATTAAGTGTTCTAATTCAATTAAAAATAAATTCTTTTGTTTTAAAAATATATATTTGGGGAAAAGAAATATTACAAAATTTTTTGCAAAAAAAAATCTTAATATTTCGTAGAACCTTCTTTGGCATCAATTACAGTTTGCACCCTTTTTGGCATGCTCTGAATGCATTTTTGCACATTTTCTTTTAGTTCTTCATCGTGATGCTAGACTTTAATCAATTTAATCAAAATTGCATATTTCACACTTCAGAGCAGAATGACAGATAATGATCTACAACTGCACTCTAATGTCACCAATCATTGTTGACGCTGCACAAAATATTTAACAGTATTACCAGAATTAAAATACGAAAACATCTGGTACAAGAAATAAATTTATATACGTATTAAAAGCGGTTGAATCTTAATTAATAAGTGTAACTAATAATTTGGCCACCCACTGTAGTATAATAAGTAATAATTATTTAGTTCTTTTATTCGACCTTTTTATTATAATTTTAAAATTGTTAATCCCTGAAGAAGTTATCCATTGAGATAACGAAATATTAGATATAAAAATATATATAAATATATAGAACATTTTTATATAAATATTAAGAGTGACCTAATTGCTTGAAACAAGAAATTATAGAATAATAAGTAATATGTTGGCAAAATATATTAATAACTTACAAAGTTATGGTACATCATTGAAGTAAAGAAAATTTAGGAGTATATCAATATAAAAACAAGTAAAAAAGTATAGTTCGGTCAAGCCCGACCATATAATACCCTATACAAATTATACGTGAAAAAACAGTTTTTCTGATATGGGAACTCAAAAGCCCTATAGATTGCCTTTTATTTTTAAGAATTTTAAATGTTGTATGAAATTGGCGATTTGGTTTTCTTTAACAAAACTTTAATGTTTCAATAAATTTTTCGTTGATAATAATTGTAGGTCACTAATCCAATCTCTAAAACATTTTCTTAAATCCCCTTAAATTTTAAGTTTGTTAATATTATTGACGTTTTTTGAACATACCTTAGATAAATTCCACCTTATCTTATATCGATTTGGACTCAATTCGATTATTTGAAGATCTGAAAAAAGAGAAAAAAAAAATATTTTTGTGTAATAAAATTTTCAAAATATTTAAAATACAATAGGTATATGTTACTAATCAGTAGAACTCTAATAGAATGTTAGAAAGAAATTATTGATTTTCAATTAATTAAAAAAAAAATATAAATCATCTCCGAAAACGTGACATATTGTTGAAAATATCGATTATTTGCTCATTTTAAAATTATTTAGGACATAACAATCCTTTTTACAATCAATAAATTTCGGTTTTTATACCCATATTGACAAGGTATATTAAAGCTCACTTCCGAAAATCACTTTAACGACCATAAATCCGTTAAAATAGTATTCAAATAAAATTTAACATAAATAAGTTTTATATATACAGAAATTATGTCAGCTAATTTTATAACGATCAGTCAATAATTAGATATATGTAGCTCCCATATAAGACTTACTTCTAAAAATCAGTTTAACATGAATAAATCCTTTACAAGTGTTGATATCGAGGTAAAATTTAATGCTAATATGGGCGCCTCCATTACTGAAAAAACTATTTTTACTCGCATACTCGGGTATTATATGGTCGGGCTTGACTGACTATACTCTCTTACTTGTTGAAATTTCAAAAATGGACTCTTGCTGTGCTCAGATTGTTTTTTAAGAATAGTTTATTACATTAAAGGATTTAAAATATTGCTTAAATGAAACGTGCTTCTCAGAATAGATGACACGTGTTTAATAACATTTGACGTTATCATAAAAATACGGACAAGTGACATTTGAAAATGTCTGTTGGCAACACTGATTCTACCTAAATTATACTCTATATTGTATTGTATTGGTGGTTAACTGTACAGAGAAGCAAACCGTTAGTTGACAAAAGGATAATACTGATGACAGCATTTATTGATGTCAAGTGTACTTTGTCCTCATCATAAAAATATGACAAATCCTTGAAACAAGCAGAGTTCAGAATCATTGAAAAATCCTTCTTTTTCCATTATTTTATGCTTGCTTTGTACCATTTACGTATCACACTTAAACATTAGGAAGGACTCTCGGAATTTTTAAAGTGTTTTAAAAGTGACCATAATTTAAGATCATAAGAATATAAAATAAATTCAAGTCGAATACAACAGAATTCACACACACTCTTGGAATAAAACTTTTGTTTTAGAATCCTTATGTTACATTTCGATTTAATACTTTTGCACTTGCAGACATGTTGAAGATTTTTATAAAAAGTTTTGTCTCACAGAAAAGAAAACTAAAAATAAAAACTCAATATCTTATAATTCAGCATCAGGAGTAGATGTTAGTATCTATATATGTAAGTGTGTGTCTGCATGAAATAAACATCTTTTCTTTAGCTCACAAATAGCTACTGCTAATAATCCTACATATATTTATTTATTTGCTCTTCTTTACTTCCGGTTTCGTTTTGAGGTTCTGTATTAATCTTTCTTAAAAAACATATGGTTTGTTTAGCAGTTTGCAACAGTAGCTTTTATTCCTTTTTTCCATTTCCCCTCAACTTGGGATTATTAAATTTTAATATGTGTGCGTTTATGTCTGTGTATATTAAGAAAATAAACTTTTGACAAATACGATTTTTACAGTTACAGATTCTTTCCTTTGTTCTGTTGTTCTGTTCTATGTGCCACAAGCTTAACTTCTAACTTTCATTTATTGTCCTTTGCAAGAGTTTTATTTGTGTTTAATAAAAAAAACAATATTTTTTTAAATACATACTTTTATTAATTCATTTTTAAATTTGAATGTAGCAATAATATTTTTGTGTGCTATAACTATTTATGATGTCGTAAAATTTACGATAAGTAGAAAATAGCAAAATGAACATATGAAAGCTTTTAAATTCACTCATCAACTCTTTAGCACAGTTTATAGACAATTAGTTGAAATTGATGAAAATATTTGAAGTAAATTAGTTTATTAATCGGTTTTTAATGTATATTATTTTTAATTTATTATACATCTGTAAAATGATTGTTTATTATGTGTTCAGGAATATTGCGTTTTTAATTGTACTCGAAATATGTAAGTAGTATAATGAAATGAGTTCAATAACTATTAGGAATTATTTTTTGTTTATTGTTAAGCAAAATGTTAATGATTCTTTATTATGTGAATATTTTTATACCCTACATCACCATAAGTGGTGAATTAGGGTATAGTAAGTTTGTCATGCCGTGTGTAACACTGAGAAATATTCATCTGAGATCATTATGGAATTCCAAGTCGATTGAGCTTTGTCAGTCGGTCTGTGTAAAATACTCTCACGTCTAAAAGACACCATCAAAATCAAAAGAGTTTACAAAAAACCGTTTATAATTCTCCTAAGAAGTTGGGTATTGAAAATCAGTAAAATCGGTATTTCTCTAAAAATATTTGTCTAAAAATATTATTATAAATTCGATGAATGCTATTCAACACTTTAATTTAAAACAATTTAATAAAATGAAAAATGTCTTAAGAGAAAAAACACTGCATAAAGTGTTTGGTTTTCACTCACATAAATAAAAGTTATGTAAATGTTAAAAGTTATGTAAATGTTAAAAGTATTAAAGTGTCATGGTGGAGTCGCATTGTTCCACAATTAGCTTAAATGCAAAATAATTATCATGCTAATACAATCACTTTATAGTTGACCCATTTCAACATTTCACCCTCAAATTGGTCAACACTAATTGCGTCTACTAGTCAGTGAAAGATTTCATAGATTTCAATGATATGTTTCGAAAGCATGGTGCCAGAATACAGTTAAAACTATTTTAAACCATTTCAATTTTACACTAATGAAAGTAGAGAACGAACAAAAAACATTAACAATGACAAACTTGAGGTGGCCTAAAATGACTATGTCATGTTGGTAACCAAACAAAATGCATTTAACTCAACCAGAATTGTTGAATTATATAGTAGAACTAAATAAACCAGACACATTAGATCAAGCCAGGCCAGAGTAGGCCACAATGTGTTGACACGGTTAAATTTGGCGACACATTTAGTTTAATAGTTGTTTTGACAGAACAAAAATTCCAGTATCCAAAGCAAGCATTTAGCAGTAAAAATTAACAATAAAAAAGCAACTGAAAATACAAAATACTGGAAAATCATAGTTAACCACAATTTACTTACATACATATGAAAGCACTTGCATCACATGTGTATGCAAATTTTTCTTATTTCTAAATATGTATGTATATGTACTTGTGTAGTATGTATTAGTGTGTTTCTGTACGTGTTTGCATGTATTTACATGCACTTCCTATAAGCTGAACTAACATGATGTTAAGTTTCCGCATCCGTACGGAAGTGGTAGTGTATGTTTGTATACATTTTTGTTTGTTGGTTTATTTATCTGCCTCTCTTTTCAGTGGTTGTAACCAAATGTCTAGAATAATGTCTCTTAATACAAGGTTTGTGTGTGAATGTTGGTGTTTTGATATTCAAAGATTTTTTTTAATAAAACTTTAGGTAAAATAATTGTTTTAATAGAATTTATAATTTGAATAATTATTTTGAAATTATTATTTACTTTAAGGTTAATCAAAATTGCCCCGGATGTATAAAAAATTTCAATATTCATAAAGACCTAAACGTACCTTTGGTAAAAACTGAGATCAAAAAAAAAAAATGCAGAAATATACTTAAAAAAGCTTGAAGTGCACTCAAAGTCTTTAACCCGCTACATATTACTGAATAGTGGATATATTCGACTAAGAAAAGATATGCAGCGGATCTGAGCCGAAGACAAGATGGAAGAAGGCCAACTTAATATATAAAATTAACAATGGTCAAACAATTTTTGTGCGGCACTGGCTAAACTAAATAATGAAAATTCATTAGATATAAGATTTGAAATACTGATTGTTAGTACGTTTTTAAAGAAGATGCAATAAATAAAAAGAAGTAGAAAAAATTGTTAATTGTTTTTATATAGAATTTTCAAAATATATGTATGTATGTTGGATAGATATGCTTTATCACATTCTTTAAAAACACTTTGATAACTTAAATAGTTTAAGCATATTTTGACATTCACCATATAATCAAGCTTAGAAATAAACAAATCGTATATAGAAGATAATTAAAAAAAAAATGTCTATAGAAGCATCGTTTCCAGAACTGGCGCTGTGCGATGAATCAAATGTAATGTTACGGTGCCAAAATTAAAATGCTAAGAAACACTAAATTTTCTACAAAAAATATAGTTATACTTATAATTTTCTATATAAAATACATTTATATCCAAACCTTAAATACTGTCATTAATCCATAGAAAATACTGCTGTAAACATAATTCAATATGGCCAAATTAAACAAACACATCAAACATATCAAACAGCAAATCCTTCTGGGTCACAGAAATGAATACATTTTGTTTTTCGTTAAGCAATTCCATATGTCATCAACAGACTTCTCCTTTAATCTAGCAAATGCTAAGTCAAGTAGCTGTCTCGATTCACGCCACTCTACTTCTGCTAGTATCGGCAGATTTATAGGTAATGAACGGAGGAGAATAAATTCCATAATTTGTGCTAATAATTGAATATGATCATGTAAAGGAATAAATAAAATAAAATATTCGACCGAAAATGGAATACAACTTTCATGTATGGGCCGGTGCTTCGAAGTCTATTTTGGAGTTACTCGACCGCATACAGGAGAGGGCGAAGATGCTTATCGGTGACAGTAGGGTATCCCACTCTATTGATTCATTGGAGCATCGTTCACTGTTCTATCGATACGATAATGGAATGTGTTCTGCTGAAATTAGGGAACTTGTTTCTGAAATACGCAGTTTTTTTCTTAATACACGTTCTTCAGTCAGGGCTCATCCATTTGTGGTCGACTAGACAGTGGATCGCACAACACATTACAGGGAAAATTCGTTCTTTAGCCGTACTGTCCGTATGTGGAACAAACTGCCAGCACAAGTATTCCCTGCCACTTTCAATATAGGAAAATTCAAGTCAAATGTTCACAAACACTACTCCCGCTATCCTCCCTCCCATAACCCATTTTCCTAGTTCCAACACAATGCATAAGTAGGGGTCATCCCCTGAGTGCTGGTCCAAGAAAAAAAAAACAGACTAGACATGACACTTTCCAATAGTAGCTATTGAAGGGATTCAAAGTAACTAATATATACCGGAAAGGAAAACTAACCCTTCTCTTTCATTTATAAAAAATTTAACTGATGACTACACTAAGCAATACTGCATAATTTGACTATATTTTCATTCTGAAGAATAATAACAAGAATAATTTCAGCAAACCTAAATAACAATCTAAAGGTAAGGTCACACTACGATAATATTTGACAACGAGATGTTTCTCTATGTTTGACCAAAACTACATAAAATAATTAATGTGGTCACACTGTGCACATTTATTTGCCATATTTGTTAAATCGAACAGCAAAGAAACAGTGTCAAAAACACAATGAGGAAACCACTTTGCTTGGTGGTCACATTTATGCCAATATTTTTTCTAAACAATTTATTAATAAAACTGGAAATTTTTTTTTTTGTTTTCTTCTACAAATAGGACAGTTGTAGAAAGTTAAATATAAAAAGATTTTGCTATACAACTAAAACAATTAGGAAATTTCATAAATTTATTTAAACGTCAAATTTTTGTTTCTAAGTAAAATGCAAAATATTTTTGCAGGGCAAACAACAAAACAGCTGATTTTCGTCAAACAGATTTATTTACCGGCAAGTGAGATGTTTCTAATGTGAATAATGTGTGACCACTAAACAATAAATATTTTTCCCTATTTTTTATTTGATGCAAGATTGTCTTTAATGTAACACCAAAACCATTTAAATATTCTACTTTCATTTCACCGATATGTCGAGAAAATATGTTTTTATTTTTCGTTATTCCATGAAAGAATATTTTCTTTGTTATTTCGCAGCAGTAAACTTTTGTCAACATATTGGTATTTAATTTGGAAAATGTGCAATAATATTAAATACAAATTTCCAAGATCAAATAATTTTGTTCGTTGTTTGCTCTAAATTTAATTTTTGGTCATATTAAACAATGAAATATATAACGAAAAATGTCAAATATTAGCCGAGTCTGACCGTACCATAAGAGTACTGGTAAAATGTTGTAAAAATAAAAATATTTTCAACAAGCACGTTTAGCTCTATGTAAATAACGGCCAGCAATGATGCATGAAAAGGTAGGCACAATGAAAACAAGATGTTATGTACTCGTATGTGTTGGTCACAAATCCACATATGTACAACCTACATGTACACAAGTGTATGTACACTTATACATATTGTATGTACTGTATAGTAAGTAGGCAATAAAATTTATAATAAAACTAAACCGAAAAAATTGCAGACTGAAGGTTAGTAGAAAAGTATTTATACGTTGTATTCTTTCTGTTCTATTTTTTGTAGAATTTGTTTGGATATGTCACATACTCAAGTGCTCATGCTTATATACATATACACACTTACACGTACACTTAAATATGTATGCATGAGTTAAAGGAAACGGAATATAAGAAATGATACGAACTGAAAAAAAGAACCGTTGTACGAAGGATACTAGATATTTGTATGTTAGAACAAGTTTTATGCCTACTAAGCTCTTACTAAACCACTCCACTTTACTTTAGTCCTTTAATAGTGGTAATAGTTAACAGCAATTGTTGGTTTTATTGCTGTTGGTGGTGGTGTTCTTAGTGTTGTCAGTAGCGTTAGTGTTTGTATTATCGTCCTCGTCTACAATGATTGTTGTCATTGTAGACGATTCATTTGGCGTTGTTGTTAGCATTTTCAGTATGTTCTTACTAATATTTGCTCTATGTATGAATATGTAGGTTGTGCTGCTATAATTGTAGTTGTTGTTGGTCACTTTAATCAAATTTATATGTAACAATTTAGTTTCCAACTATCATTTCGAAAAGTGCTCAGAATGGGTGCCATAAAAGCGGCCACTATATATTCCTCTTATTACTTATGCTTACCATGCCCTCTGTCTCTCTCCTTTGTTTTGTTTTTCTTATACACCCTTTTTGTCACTTCCTCAAGCCCTTATCGCGCATTCTTCATTTGCCCTTTCTATAGGCCAAATATCATGACAGTGTGCTAATTAGAAGACTGTGTTTTTGTGGCCACAACATAAAAAGTAAAAACCACAAAAAGAATTGCAAAAAAATACTTAGTATGTATGTATAATATATAATTTAAAGGTATGTATAAGAGAAAATAAGGAAAAAGTGAAAAATAAGATTAAAAAGAAAATGTAATGCATTAAAAATGCCAAAAAGCATGTCATGTACAGTGAAAACCACTTTATATTTACATACATACATCTGTATGTACATATATGTAAATACATACATACATAAACATGAGCCCATTTGGACATGTTCAGATACAAACAAATTAAGCTCACAGATATACTCGTACGATTATAAATAAACACATTTATATACAAATTTATTATTTATGGTGTCTTAAATATTTGTATAGGCACAAAGTTATCTTTAGTTAAAGTTTACAGTAGATCCAAAAGTTGGTTGATAAAAAAATGGGCAAATAAAAAATACTTTTTTTTAAATCAAGTGGTAAAATAAATCTAGAAAGTAAAACGATGAAAATCCATCATTATCGGGGTCAATAACAACAAAAAAAATTTTAAGCTTCTAAAAAGTAACACAGATCTTAAACCAAAAACGGCAAAAATGTTATTAAATGTTGCTTTTGAAGAAAATACTACGTTCAGTCAAACAAAATCCGGGTCTGTCCGCCAATGTCCGTGCAAACAATTACAACTCCAATGGCGGAATACGTGTAGAAGCGGATATTAAAACCTAACGTGCAATCAAATATTCAAATTGTAGTAAAAAGCAGAAAAGTTTAACAAAATTCAACAACTGCTTTATTAGGGCTGATTAAACTTAGATGAAAACCAACCAAAGAAAGCTGTTGCAGCAAATCCAAAATATAAATGTACAATACAAAATTTTATAAACTTAGTTTGTTTTTTTTTTTGCTACAGAATGGTTTTCCATCTCTTCAGTGAAGTTTTAGTCCAATTTTGCTTCCTGACATTATTACAAAGCAGCATTGGATTAGTATCGACGACATTAGATCGACGTAATAGAAAAATACATAAACATCTTGTATTTATTCACAGCATCGGCCAATTGAACAATATTGAGCTATTGTCAATTTAAAATTTAATGCGTTGTATAAAAAACAAAAATGTTCGTTCGATTTGGAACAGTAGGAAGAACAAGTGATTCGGAATGTTAAGCAATATATTAAAACTAAAACACGGAAAAATTAATTTTATTGGTATAAAACTTAAGATGACGAGATTCTTTCAAATGTTTAGCTTTTATTTTGAAACATTTATACAATATAAATATATTCAAAGTATTGGCCATTGTTATCAATAACATTTTTCTATCTATGCGCCTAAAGAACTGCTCATCTGTTCTGTGATAAAACCGTATCCCATAGAGAGCGTTCTACATCGATCGAAACAAATATTACTCGGACGGGGCAAGGTCTGGATATTAATATATTGTTACGAAATTGTATTTGAATTTAAACTAAACGGCCGGTATCAACATACAACTTGTTTAGCATTTCTATATTTGCATTTGTAGAAGTTTTAATTTACGAAATTTTTTGCTAACATCCTGTTCTAAACATAGCTGTGCAATATGGCAGCATATGGCTGAATATTCTAGACACGCACACTCTAGACTTGCAGTCATGAACATTCTAGTATCTTAGTTCCGAACCTTCCAAAAATTATGATTGGTGTATAAATAGACTAACAGGGCCATTTGAATTAATCAGTCTCAAAGTGTTCTCAAACAGTAATTTAAGTAATATAATTGTGTAAAAAGATTGTTCCTTGTTTTGTGTATATTTAAATTAATAAAGACTCGTTATATTTTCTTCAAACTACTTGAGGCTTTTATTTTGCAATTAAAAGGAATCCGGTTTGCTTAAAGGAAATAAACCACCGTTTTTAAAAGGTAAAAAAAAACAATATATTAGTTTTGTTTTAGTTTTGCTTGTTTATTAAAGCCTTTGTTTAATGTTACAATTATAGATCTCAAAACTCTTTAATTGTAGAAAAGTTTGATTAAAACTTATAAGCAAATTATTATAAAATACAGATGTGTATGTGTTTTTTTTCTTAATTTAAGAATGAATAATTTTCTTAAGATACATTTAAATCATGTCTAGAAAATATATTCAGCCGATGATGATTGATGGCTCTTTAACTCTTTTAATTTTCTTTTTTTTAAAAACGATATTTATGTCACACTGTTGACGGTTTAATTAAAAGTTGTAAAAGTGGTAAACATTAAAAAAGCAATCAAACACAGGAAAAATTTACGAGCGTAGTTACATGTTACATAAACAATTACAATTACAACTATTTGTAAAAAGTATTTATTTGCTGCCATTAAGAACAAGTAAACAAATGAATGAAAGGACCTATTTTTGTGAGCAGAGAAATAACTAAAAAAAAAATAATTAAAAATAAATAAAATTTTACCAAAGGCATAATTAAAGAACTTTTTCAATAATCTGTATTGTTTTGAAATGAAATTTATTACCTCAATTCTTTTAAAGTTATTTTAATATAGACCCCATTTGGTGTCACAATTGACTTTGTTAATCAATTTGAAAGAATTGTTTAAGCTGAAAGTCTTTTCTAAAGTCTTTATTCTTGATATTTCCCTACTTCTTTGTTTAATTTTGATGATACACAGATTATTACGAAACAATTCTTTAATCAAAACAGAAAACAAAGGTTTAGTTTCTCAAAGCCTCAATATCATAATAGGATCCGCTCATTTGAGTTAAAAAAAAAATTTAATTGATTTAAGATATTGAAGATTAACTAGAAAATGGGGAACCGAAAAATATAAATTGTGAATTCATAGGAGATTTTTTTAAGATTGAAATTATATTTAAATTATTAAATAAAATATGAACTTTAGTAAAATGATATGTTGAATTCTAACTGATTAAAGTAACTGAAGCTAAAAATCTTAAATGACAGTTTTTCGTTGGGTAATTGATATTTGTGTAACACAATATTTACCTTGAAATTTACTTGCTATTATAAGCATAAGACTTTAGAATTGAGAAAAAAATTTAAATTACAAATTTAATTAACAATTTTTTTTAATTTAAATTCACATGCCATTCAAAATAATGCAAATTATATGAGTAATTTAATAAGAAGAACCAAAAATATACTTTTTGCCAAATAGAAAGTAACTCAAAGTCAAACACAAACAAGTAAATAGAAGGAAAATATTCTATACACGGTTCTTCTAAGGTACAGACACCTATTAAAGTCTGCCTAGAAATCTAATTCTAAAATTTATTTTGAGTTTATTTTCATGTAAAACACACAGCCATCATTATGTTGCAAAGGAGCATAAGTCTGAAAATTTTAAGCTCATCCTAAGAATGTGTATTTTTAAAGGTGTTCAAAGATAAATAAGAAAACGACAAAATAGAGAAACTCACAAGAAATAAGGACACCAACCCACACACACATTCACACATATATCTACTACTACTACTTAGCAATCAGAGGGCTTTATATTTTAACGCTATTTCATGACGTGGAAAAAATATGTTCAATGTCCTTCATAAAAGAAGTACATATATATATAAAAAAAACACAAACATTTCAGGCAAGTATAAGTATAAGCATACAGTTGTAGCAGTAGAACAGGTGCAAAAAAAAGTTATAAAAATAAAATACAGAAATAAGTGAAAAAAGAATTGTGTCACTGCTAGAGGTAACTACGACAACGACGAGGACGACGAAAATGACAACCAACACCACTAAGAAACATGAAATGTCTGTATATATGTATGTATGTATATTTTATTGTATGACTGCATGTGTTAATGTGTTAGTGTGAAGTCTAACGTATTGCCTTGACTACAATTTTTGGTGTAATAAAAAATTGTTGCAAAGAAACAAAAAAATTATAACGGAAAAAAGAAAACTGCAATATGTTAAATTTTTTTATACCTTCAAGTTCCTAAAGCAGCAACAAACGAAAAAAAACCGAAAGAAAACTGGTGTCTATACATAAAACTAAAACTTTGATATTCTTAACATGAAAAAATATCAACAACGGATTTTAAACACCAAATCTCTACAAGTTTCAATGAAACCAAACGAAAAACACCAAAAGTATAGAAATGAAAAATCTTAATATTCGTATGTATGTATGTGTGTATGTACCTGAATTTCACTTCAATAAGCTAGTGTGTGATAACAGACAGTTATTATGGCAGTAGTTAAAAGATGTTAGGACGACCCTTGGTATAGCATTCAAACGCCACCGAAGTAAAATAATTAAATAAAGGCTATAAAATCAAGCTTTAAAAATAATGCGCCTACTCGCCACCAGAGGCGCTGCAATACTGCACTAAACACAATTATAATGCGCAATTGCAGAGTTTCCAAAGAAAGTAACGCAAATATATATAGGCATATTAATTGACTGAGTGTTACTTCTCTTAAAAAAAGAGGAAATAGAAACAGCATCTACAATTCTTAAATTTCACTTTTACACTTTCCTAGCAAGAGGTTTTGGACTATGCATTTTACTCGTACAAGAGAACCTTGTAGTACAAATATAGGGATGACAACGTTTAAATATAATGGTCAAATTGTGAATATCGATGGTCTCATGTACAAAGGCCCTAACACGCATATTTGAAACTTTACAGGAGAAGGTAAAAACATAATAGAAACTGTAACTTTTTTTGTACAACTGCTTATAAAAGCGTTATTTTTTACACTATTGCAATAAATGTTTGTGAGGAGGTGTATTTGCGTTAAATGCATTGGAATCGCAAAAACAACTAAATTCGAAAAAATAGCGAGTTAGGCCTTTCTACATGAGACCAACGATATGCTATGTTTCTGTCCAAGAACGAACCCTATTGGAAATGGTAGAAATCTACTACAAAATTTAAATAAAAATAAAAATCGAATTACAACTGATCCCAATCTTGATGAAAGGCGAACTGTAGAAAATTGGTGGAAGAAATGGGTAGAAACCGATGATTGTTTAAGAAACAAAGGTAATTGGAACCAATTAAACAATTACCAATTTCCAATTAAGTTTGTTTCTTAAACAATCAAGCCCAAAGATTGAAATGATTTTAATGAAATTTGGGAAGACTGTGTTTTTGTTCAACACTGGGACCAGTAGGGGCAAATGAGAAAGCTTTTGAAATGCTGTTGTCAAATAATGATTGTCTTTGCAAGACGCAATAATATTATTATTCTAGCTTTCTGTAGTCACAAAAATCTGTATGAGAAAAGTACTTTTACGAAATTCTATCTTCAAGGGGGTAAAAACGGGCAAAAAGTAAATTTGTGTTTATTCCTAATATCGAAAATTCAAAATTAAAGAATAAAAAAGGGTAAAGATTTGTGTGTTTGTACTTTTTTGCTGCCTTTTGTATCCTTTTTTTTTAAAGCGAAGTAACACTCAGGCAATTAATATGCCTATATATTAATTAATTTTGCACGTTATGTTTATTAGTAGCATGAGTGCCCGATAGACTAGGCGATAGTGTGGCGGACTATCAGTCAGAGGGTTGCGGGTTCGATTCCCGCCAAAGCCTCTGGGTGTTTTCTGCATTCAAGCCAAAAAGCTTCGCAGTTTGTGTTTGTTAAAAAAAAAAATAATTAAAAAAAATATAAAGTATTGCAGCGCCTCTAGTGGTTAGTAGGCGCATTGATTAAAGCCAGATTTAGCCATTATTTAATTATTTTACTTTGGTGGCATTTTTAATGCTATACAACCGAAGGAAGGCACTGTGAATAATATTAATTATGATAAGATAGAAAAACTAATAATTATCAGAAACTGATGTTTTTGTTTGAGTGGCAGCGGTTGGGAATCGAACCCAGGCCACAAATTCCAACTCATGCCAACGCGCTAATCAATTAAGCTACCGCACCCTCATATGTTACGAAAGAACATGTATTTGGTAAATCCAGAAGTAAAGAGCCAAAAAAACGTACAATTATATTATTGGTACTTTTTTGTATAGTAAGTTCTATTGTAAATCGCTACAAATATTTTTTTGGCTTCGTAGTTTAACTCAAGTGTTTATTTGCAAAGTTTTTTTTTTGAAAGACAGGGGTGAAAAAGAGAATTTTATTGTCCTTCTAAATTAATGAACTACTAACATAAAACTTTATATAAATATTTTTTTATATAAAAAAATTTATATTTTTAGGCCCTTTTTATATTTTGTGCTGAAGTCACAAAATTTGTGTAGTTGCACTCTGCAATCAAAAAATATTTGTTAGGAGAGTACTTAATACACTAGTGTTAGACTATAAAAGTTTTTAGGAATCAAAAGTTTATATTAAATCTAATACAATATCAAATATTGTTGTCCCGAAACCCGCAATTTTTTACGTTCTTTAGTGAGGGCTCTTCCATTCATGGTCGTCTGGATAGTGGAACGCACAACACACTACAGGGAAAATTCGTCGTTCTTTAGTCGTACTGTCTGTATGGACAGTATTCTGCAGGAAGTTTATTCCTTTCCTTGTCACTTTTAATATAGGAAAATTCAACTCAAATGTTCACAAACATTACTCCCTCTATCCTCCCTCCCATAACCTATTTTCCTAGTTGCAAAACATGCATTGCATGAGTAGGGGTCATCCCCGGAGTGCAGGTCCAAACAAAAAAATTAAGGTGGAAAGTGTTCAATTACATTGTCGGTTCAGGTTTTTTGTAGACAACAGGACACTAAAAATCGTGGATTGATAGTTTCTATATTTCTATACTACGGCATTTACTTTGTGCACTTTAAAGTACTTGTAAAGCAAAAATTGGGAAGAGACCGGATTTTAGTATTCTCCTCGAAAATTATCTACGTTACACTCATTTTATATGGATAACACTCTACTGAATTTTGAACAGTTGTTCCATAATTTCCCGTAGCTACTGTAGGTATTCTTATAAACAAGCACACGGAAATTGTCTGAGGTCTTTAACTGCCTACCAACAGATAGTAATCGAGATCTCAGTATATTTAAAAAATAATTTAATTTCGAATGTGTTTTATTTCAAGTAAATCTAATAAAAATTTAGTACAAAAAATCTGGTTTCGACAGATTTAATTTAAGAGATTATTTTTATTATAGTTGTAAAAGTAACATTTTGTTTAAAAGATTTCTTATACTTATTTAATCGTCATATATTTTAATCTACTTTCAATATTATTCAATTAACTCAAAGGTATGATTTAATAAAAATGTAGTTTATCTTGTAAAGATATTCAAATATCTATTTGAGAGCTGAATAAAGTAAAAACCATTCGAATGTAAAAGTAACTTTTTTTTCATTTGTAAGAAATGTAAAAATAAAACAGCAAACAAAAAACAAACATCAAATCTCACAAAAACCAGGGGGGGATATAAATTGCATAGAAAATGTAATAAAACTTGACGAATATTGAATTCAGAGTGAGCAAAAAAATTAAACGAAAATAAACTTATGATTTTTGTTCTCGTCTGCTTTTAATTTAAGGTAAAATTGTGCAAAGTTTTTTTTTCGTTTGCGTTTTTATTCTTGATTTGTATATTCGTGCTTTGCATGAGATGCTTTGGTTTTAAGGATTCCTTTTCACCATATTAATTTTATTGCAATTTAACTTTATTCTTGGCTAAAGCTGCTTCTACGTTCTTCGTTCTGCTACATTTTCATTTTCTTTTTGCAAACATTTTGAAATCTTTTGGCTTAAACACTTCAATGGCCAACGTTTTGTTGCAATCGTTGGTCCTTACAACGTTTTATGGTTTATGGCTCCAGCTCTACCTCTGCCGTTACTCCTGTTTGTTTTTGCAACAAGCACGTACAACAAAAAAAATTCACAAAAAAAAAGATTTCTTTTAATTTTATATTTACAAAGTGTCATTCACTAAGCATACAATACTACACATACATACATATGTATAAATATATAAATGTAACGAAATGAAACAAAAAAAAAAAATAACACAGAGCGGAAAAGGAAACAAATGCACTATACACATACTCTGATAGTAAAACCTCTACTCTATATATTTTCAATTTAAAACAAATCTGTAAAACTAAGTGAGGGGGTCAAAAAATAGAAGAGACCAGAGACCAGAGAACAGCATAGAACGGTAAGACCAACATCGACAGCGACATCGTCACTCACTCTTACACAAATACATTTAGTCCTAGATGACAGAGTATTAAAGAACTTTGTTATTGTTGTTTTTTTTTTTGTATTTACCGCCTTTCACTCTTCTTCTTCGTCTTGTCATTTTGGTGTCGCAAATCCTTTTAGAAGCATTTAAAGGTAAAACTGCAGTGTCAAAATCTTTCATGCAACAACAACAAAAATACAATAAAACTTTGAGCTGTGAGCAACAGAAAAAAAACCAGAAACTGAAACGTTTAAGAAACATTTTATTTTCAAGTAGTTTTTGTTTAAAACAAAATTGACAGTTTTTGTAGGTTGTTCTAATTTCCTTTCATAGTGTCTTTTATCTTCAGTGTTTCATCAGACAATATTATTAAATTGTACTCGTTATGGCTGGACAGTGGCTAAAAGGAATTAATTTTACCACTCGTTTTTGCAAACTAAAATTGTGAAGAATTTTAAACTTTTGGTTGCTTGCAAACACTGTCATGATACTAAAAGGTGCGGCACGTTGGCCGTTGTGTTTTTCCGTCACCCTCCCAAACAGATTTTGTTTGTTTTTAATTAATTGCACGCGTTTGTTTAGCCAGTTATTTGCTAAAGTTTAACAACAGGATTTCAGCATGTTTTGTTTGCTGGATTTCAGCAGAAAATTGAAATTTGATTTTGTTTTTCTTGTATGAGAGTTCTTTTTTTTTTGTTTGTTTCGCTTTCTATTTTTGTTTTATTTTATGCCGTACAACTTTATTTGCTGAATTTAACTAGATGCCATCTGCGTGTCTAGTAATCGTATACAATATATAAATTTTCCACTTTATGTAAAAGATTTTAACTTTTTTCTAAACAAACTAAAGTTCTGAAGTATTTTATATTCCTTTAATGAAGTTAATGGTTTTATAAATATTCGATGCATTAAGATAAGATTGGATTAGATAACTTAATTAGTATATTCCAAGAGGTGTTTTGGTTGAAGCACACCTTAATGATTTAATTTATCAGTATTGAAATTTATTCGTTTTATGATTTTGTGTCATAGAATACGCGAGGATTTACCTAAAATAAAACCGTTTTAAGTGTATTAGTTGTAAATTTGCATAAACCTTCACTTTGAAAATCACATATCTGTTTCGTAAGATACAACAAAATACTTTTTTATTTATGAATGTATGAATGCATTAAAGATTGTGCAGAATCAGAAATATTGTTTAACACAATAACACATTTTCTAAATTGCCATCTTCTGTTTGTGCCGACCACTGGTTTAACTACTACTAAGTACTACTTCTTCAGTAATAACTTTTGCGATTATAAATTCTATTAAAATAATATATTTTTATTGTAGACTTATATTTACAGCTTAAAGGATTTTTTCATTAGGCGTCCGTTGCATTAGATTTTTTAAATATGTAATGGGGAATTGTATTGAAAAGGATTTGGAAAATGATTCATTTCCAGTGCATTTTTTCAATTTATTTTTATTACTAATTCATGTACAGTGGCTCACAGCTTATTTTATGCAGTGCATTTTTTGTTTTCAAAGCTCCATTAAAAGAAAACTAAAAATAAATTAATAAAGAAATTGGTGTCATTTAAAATAAAAAATATTATAATCGAACGAACAAAAATAAATTATTGCACAATAATTTATTGCATTTATTAATATATGAAAACAAAAAAATGCTTGTTTTTCACACCACATCATATTTTATGCAGGCACTTATTGGCTTCGAAAACTTTAAATCATAACTGGCAATTACACAATTTAATATTTGGTGTGATAGCCTTGATTATATACAACAATTTTAAGACGATTTGGCATAAATGCCATCAGTTGTTGGGTAATACTCGGCGAAATGTGGGCAGTTATATATTATTAGCCGCGTTTGCACAATACCCGATCTGTGCTTTGAATCGTTATCCTCGAAATCGAAAATCTGATCTTATACCCAGATTCTCTGTGCTTTCCAACAAGTTGTCCTTCAGATTCTGAAGGTACTTAAACTTGTCCATGGTTGTTTCAGCAACATCAGCTGACATACAGGCCCAAAACCATTACACTGCCATCACCAAGCTTCACTGTTGTCTTAAGGTTTTCTTTATTGATTTCTGTATTTGTTTTCCGCCAAACATACGATATGGCGTCTGAACCAAATACAAGGTTGCGCAAAAGTAATCCTCCTAATGTCAGTTCTGTTTTGACATTTGTGTAGTAAGCACATGCGAAATACACGTTAATAAACAATGTTACGCTACACTGCTCCAGAACGCGAAATATTTATTTGACCAATAATCGGTCAGTGACAGCCAAAAAACATCGAAAGTTTACTTTTGCGTCACCTTGTATGTTAAACTTTGATTCATCAGTGAAGATAACCGTATTCCAAAATGCAGATTCCTTGCAATCTGTTTGCCGGTTTATAAACAGTCTCTTGCGCGTTTCTAAGGGCACGTTTACACATGGCAGATATTTACTCAAAAAAGCATCAAATAAAAAGAAAAATTAAAACAACTCTTATTTAGTGGTTACAACATTTTCGTAAAATATTTGCCATGTGTGACCATACCTTAAGCTATGATGTGAAAAAACGAAAATTATTTAGTTTTTTTTTTTAGTTTTAATATATTGAAATATATATTTTTGCAATAATTGTTTTTTTTTTGTTAGACTATAATTTTTTTTTCTTTTAAATGACATCAATTTCTTTTTTAAGATTTTTTAACATAAAATAAGCTGTGAGCCACTATCTAAATTAACTTTTGACATGCACTTTTTCAAAAAATAAAGTTTTGAAACCGGTATCATTAAAATTTTACGAATTAGTACTATTTAAAACTTCTTCAGAAGTAATTCCTTCTAAAGCCGGCCACTCTAGTACTGAACAGTTGACAGTTAAAACTGTGCGTATCTCGTTTAACTGAGAAATTTAAAATTTTTATATTTTTAACTGACAGTTTCAGCTGAAGTGAACTGTACTATTCTCAGTCCAATTTGTGTCGAGCGAGAGTGCGTATCATGACCCGTAAACAGAACAAATTAGATCTGAACTTTGCCTATGGCAAGTTAAGGCTAGCGAGTACCATGAAGTGGGCGAAAAGTTACAAGAAGTAGAACCTGACGCGAAAAATAAATCTGTTTTGTAAAAAATAAACAGCTTATGATTTTTACGCTGTTTATTTTTTAAATTACAAAAAGTACACCGAGAGCGGCCAAACCGTCCTGCTCGTTCGAATCCATCTTCAAAACTGAAGTATTGAACTGCACGTGGATGTACTTCTCAGTTCACAGTTAGGTCTGTCAGTTATAACTAAATAGTTGAAACTGACAGATAAAATTGGAAGTAAGTGGCCGGCAGCCGAGATTATAAGTAAATAAAATTAACTTATTTCTGTAGCAATCGTTACGTGTAAATCGGATCTTATTAATGTAAAATTTATCACCATTTCAAGAGAAATTGGAATTAGTGCTTTTCATTACATAAATTTTCGGCTGGACCTTGAGTTCGTTTAATTATTGTCTATGTCAGTCAACCCTTAGACAAAACATTTATAAAATAATTTTGAATATTATTTGAATAATATTTACCTTCAAAACAATCCAAGAATAACTATGCCTCGTCTGGGAAAATGCTGTGCCGATGCATATTTATATTCTGTAAAATGGAAAAAGAGAATAATAACAATGAATCTTAATTATAATGAAAGAAATATAGAAATATATTAGAGATGAATTGTGCACACACATAATTTACATAAAATAAACATTTTTTAAGTAACCAAAAAAAGTATCATTAATAAAAATTCCATCTAAATTAAAACTTTACAATTGTGTGGTTACAAACATTTGGCTAAATCCTTAGCAACAGAAAAAAATTAAGAAAAAAAAAAACAGGAAATCCAACAGAAAAAACAGATAAATTTGATTTTCCTTTGTAAAGCAGTTTTAGCACAATGATTTTACGTATAAATATAAAATGAAATTAATAATGATTTTCAGAGTATGTATAACATTTGTTTAACTGTATTTGACTATTTTTTTTATCTTATTTTCGTTGTATAGAATACCATATAAATACATACAGCATGTTCAGGATTTGCAAATGTATGAAAATGGAATTAACATGAGTTGTTCAAGGAAATGGTGATATTGTTAAACAAAAATAATAATTAAAAGTTATTTGAGTATTGGAGTTTCTGGTCTAGTGCTGCCTTAAATATTACTTAAGTTTTTACAAACAACGCAGTGATATAGCGAGTTATTAACTTTGTTTATTAACCAAGAATATTTAATTGAAGTGAATTTATATTTAAATGCCTCATTCAATTGGCCAACTCCTGTATGTTACTGGAAAAATAACAAAAATCCTCTGCCATTTATATTGTTGGCACAAGAACAAATGCAATTAACATAGACATGTCTCTTTATATCCATGGAAAAGATAAACGCAACAACCATTATTATACGAGTATAATTTTATTAAAATGTAGTTACAAGAATAATATTCGTTTTCTTTCAACAATAATATTTTTTTAACACTTAAGCTCTTCTCGACATGGCACAAGTTCTTAAAATATTTGAAAAGTACATTTGTTAACTTAAATTCGTACTTAAATGCTTTTGTTTTAATACATTTTGTCAGCTGTCAAGTGATTTATGTTTAGTTTAGTTTGGCAGTTCCACATGACAACGCTTTCAAATTGTGCAAATTTATTCTGAAAATCATGGTTCTATTCGAAATACGTATTACACACTACGTTCATTTTACGGTCAACATAATCGTTCATCAGAACAATTATTTCGATTAACTATGGACGCACCAGGCATACTCAAAATGATAACACACATCCAGAGAGACGTAGTACAGTGCGTACAGAAGAAGCCATTGCTGCTGTAGAGCGCAGCGTGGAGGAAGACCTGTATCAGTCTATCTGCAATTGTTTGCAGGAAGTGGATATGTGTTTATCAATTTTATAAAAGATTTTGCAGAAAGATTTTGGTTTGCGTGCTTACAAAATCTAACTAGTGTAAGGATTGCAGCCATACGATCAGTTAACAAGGCGTATATTCAGTGAATGGGACCAAAAGAAGTTTGCCGTTGATCCCGATTTTCATAAGCGAATTTTGTTTATCCATGAAGCTTACTTTTGGTTGAATGAATAAGTCAATGAACAAAACTGCCGTATTTGAAGTGATGATAATCCTCAAGTGTATGTTGAGACACCGTTACATCCAGAAAAACTGACAGTTTGATGTGCTTTATGGGCTGGTGGAATAATTGGTCCATACTTCTTTAAAAACGAAGCTGACCAGAATGTTACAGGCAATGGTGACCACTATAAAACAATGATTACTGACTTTTTTGTTCATCGGTTTAACAATCATGATGTGTAAGAGTTTTGGTTTCAACAAGACGACGCAAGATCTCATACATGTAGAGTTTAGCGTTTCGGACCCGTGAATTGGCCTCCAAGATCGTGCGATTTAACGCCGCTGGGCTATTTTCTGTGAGTATATGGGAAATCGTTAGTCTCTGCCGATAAATCCGAACGATTGACTACTTGGAGGACAACATTCGCCGCATTATTGACGATATACGGCCACAAATGTTGGAAAGTCATCAAAAATTGGATCTTTAGATTAGAATACATCCGAGCCAGCCGTGGCGGTCATATGCTTGAAGCTATATTTAATTTCCTTTTAAAGAGAAGTAACACTCAGGCAATTAATATGCCTATACGAGTATATAATTGCGTTAATTTCTTTGGAAAGGGTATAGATTGAAGAAGTAAAGGTGGTGACAGTAGAACAAAGCTTTATATCACAACTCTACAGTTGCGCATTATGTTTGTTTTTAGTGCAACATTGCAGCGCCTCTGGTGGTGAGTAGGCGCAATATTTTTTAAAGCTTGAATTTATAGCCTTTATTTAATTATTTTACTGTGATGAATATTAGTTATAATGTCTATAAAGAAAACTAATAATTATCAGAAACTGATATTGTTTGAGTGGCAGCGTCTGGGAATCGAACCCGGGCTATAAATACCAACTCATGTTTAATGATCAAATGCGCTTAACCAATTAAAATTATGAAATTATAATGCCAGAAGGTTATCTTTCGAATAGAGTAAATTTCATATCAATTTAAAAAAACCATCTTTGTTTTATTCCATTTCTGTTCCTAAGAAGTCGTTTTTGCTTTTGTCTGACGATATATTAAGTACAATACTAAATGCACATATATTGCTATTAATCTGCTGGAGAATATGAGATCTGGGTGCAAGTTTGATAATAAATAAACAAATATTTTAAAGTATATTAAAGTAATTACTTTTTTGTAAGCGGCTGTGCTAAGTACTTGCCTCCAATGATATTCATTCGTGTTAAATTATGAGTTAACAAGATTTCTAAAATTTAAAAAAAAAAAAAATCCAAAAACATTTTTCTAAAAAACATCAAAAAACATGTTGCACTGTTGTCGTTTTTTTTTAATATTAATAATTTCAACATAAATATTGTAGTAAAAATTGGACTATATGGACTACTTGCTAGCTTAAATATCTTGTTGGGAATATGTTAAACCACAATACAAATTCTCTGCTTACAAATACAATCTCATGTAACTAACCCTTTAGATAAATCAGTCAATTTGTTTTTGGTTTTTGACTAACAACCACTTGCAAAACTTTTAGTTGTTTTATTAACACTACGACTACAAGTAAGTATAAATATTTTTTAATTTAGGTCTTGTATGAAAATAAAAATTAGAAGAATAATAAATTATTTTTCTTAAAAACATACTGTACTACACTTGGCTTCATTATTACCACTCACTTACTAACACACTTACACATACACAATCATCTCAGCGGGGGTAAAATGCAGTAGAGAGGTCTTTTTAAAGGTCTCATTTTGCAAGACAGCAGGACAGCCAGTTGCATTGTCTACCAAGACACGGCATTCTACTTTCTACATGGCTGTTAAAAGATCAACTTAAGAAGGGCTATTTTATTGTATTGTGTAGAAGACCTGTAGGGAGACCTAATAAATAATGCCTCATAATGTACTCCTATTAAAATACCTAAAAAGAAAGTCTAATTGAAGGACTAGTGAAATCAGCATAAACACTTGAAAGGATGTATTTTAATAATTTGTTATAAAGAAAGCACAATAGATGGTATTATTGTAGAATATAGACCACATATTGAAATAATTGCAAAACTATTCATGTAATGCACATGTTTAGAAGTAGTAGCAAGTCATTTACACAATATCTTCTGTGGAATGAGTATTGAATGTTTTAGAATGTCTTTTAGAAACACGTCTTTTTAGAAGGCCTACAAAGTGAAGCCCTAGCAATGTTTCCATCGCACTTGCACACACTCACATGAGAAAGACTTTTCACCATATAAACACCCTCATAACAGCTTGAGATACAAGTAAAATAAACTAAAGTGGTTTAGAGTATAAAGTAATGTTAAAATTATTATTATAATATGTATATGAGGTCCCACTTTCCATTCCCCGCTGAAACAAGTACATCATTTTAGCAGTAGCATTAAGCCCAGTAAACAATTGTAAGTAGAAATATTTAAATCAAAATTAAATCATTTAGTTTATTTTATGCTAAGAAAGAAAAATGTCTCGTGAATGATGAAAAAACTGCTTACTGGGTTGCTATTCCTTCATTCATTGATTCTTTCAATGTTGTCGTAGTTGTGGTAGGCAGTAGTAATAGTACTATGTACTAGTAAAAGTACTACCCTTATTTTAAAATATTTACTATAACTCTGTACATACATACATATGTACTCGTATGCATGCCTGTGTTGCAGAGTTATGTGGGATGAATGCAATTGTAGCTGTGGTAAGGTTGGTATTTTCAATCTAAAGTGTTGTGTTATACTTTACATTATGACTATATTGTACTTTGCCAGCTGCTTATCTGCATTTTAATTTTAAACGAATTTTGTGTAAAAATGCAAAAACACCAAAAAAACAAAAAAAAAAAAAAAACAAAAAAAAAAATAACAATAAGACGAAAACACACAGAAACGTACAATTTTCTCTAGAGATTCTGATTTGTATAGTAAGTGTATGTGTGTATGCAAGTATAGTATGAATGTAGTTGTAACAAGAGTTACATACACTTGCATGCACATCCTTAAACTCACTAGCGTCAGTTTACTTTCGAAGCGAAGAGTATGTGTGAGTTTTACTGCAAATAATTATAGTCTGTATATTCTTACTGCTAGAGCTTTTGTTGTTATTGTTGATTTTCTGTCAGTTTTGCCTTACGGGTGTGGCATTAAACTAAATTTTACTTTATGCCAAAAACAAAATTAAACAAAAAAAAGTAATTTAAACAACAAAAATAAGTACAAATATTAAATTTGTTAAAAACGAATTGTAGATACCCTGTAGTTTGATCTACTTTTATGGATATATGGGTCATTTTGTTTGCAGAATTTATAGAATATACAGTCTATACTTATTTATTAAGTGCAATTATTTGGTTTGAATTAGATCAATTAATGGTCGTCATGCTGACCCATATACTAAAACTTTTACTACATAGTCCTATTTCAGTATTATATTTTTTGAATCACTCTATGCCAGAACATTTATGTACTTGAAAAGTCTGATATAGACATAAATCAACCGATGAAAAATATTAAGTCAGCTGACGAGTTTACAATTCCCTGGTACTGGATTTGTGCTGATCTTTGTAACTCGCAATACAATAAGTCTAACATTCACATCGAGTCCATTGTAAAGATATTTCTAAAATTCTTTGCATAGTGGGTATATGGTAAGCGTAAATTCAATACCAAAGGGCGGTGCCACATTTCATTTATAGAAAACCAAACTTCCCGGTTACATAATTTCCAAAATATGGCCGTCCTGATCATGTGATTAATCACCACTGACATATTTTTTTGGAGCTATGTTCAAGACTATGTTAACTTTAGTTTTAGGATTTGAATACCTATTGTTAGTTCATTTAAAATGAAGATACAATAAAATAGAATATGCAAAAAAAAAAAAAAAATGTTCAAGAACTTGTATCAATCGAATCTACACACCCTTAAAATTCAATTTCCGTGACGTGATTAACAAGATAGATCCGAAACTTTGCCAAATATAGATAAAAGAATAGATATCTGTCCGATAAAATTTATCTTTTATAATTGTCAAAACTTATTCTTTTCAATACAATAAAATTTTTATTGATTTGCATATTTTTTTATTTTGAAGAACATAGTTCTTGTTGATAACCCCTTATTAGTAAGAACATATACCCATCAGCACAATAGTTTATTTAATACCTAAACTCACTGATCAAGAGAGAATATACATTTTCTAAACTATATTTTGATACTTTCTAATCTGTATGATGTAGAAATCGTGCCAACTTAAACCATCGATATGTAAATAATAAGACTAGACCTTTTCAAAGTTTCTTAAGGGTTTTGTGTTTCATTTGATTTTAAAAATGTTGAGCCTTTTGGATCTTTATCGCAAATTGTTTGCAAAATAAACCAAATAAATAATATATGTGTACATTAGCTATGACATAGTGATATATGAAAATTTTTGCAACAATATTTTGAAGTGCTACCGCCTTTTATTTTGTTAGGCTTGGAAAAAAAATAGACGGGACAAAAAATGGGGGATTTTGGTTGAGGATAAATGGCGCCTCATCGAGGTCAAAGTTCAAGGTAAAAGTAAAAAAATTAATAAAATGTCCAATAACTGCGGCGGAGTCGCCCCTAGAATAGTAAAATGTTAGACTGACCCCCATTAATTTTTCCTCCCCAACATTTTTGTAGAACATGCTTACACCCTATCTTCGCTCCTTAAGGGACTTGCCCTACAAAAGTTAGAGTTTTATAAATTTTACCCCCATCGACCTAACAAGTTTCAGGGCGCCTCTGGAGAATTCAAATGTATGACCAACCCCCAATAATTTTTCCTACCCAACATTTTTGTAGAACAAACTTATACCATATCTCTGCTCCTTAGGGTACTTTCCCTTCAAATACAGATTTATAATTTTGCCCTCTGACCTAACTATTTTAATTGCGCCTCTGGAGGATTCAAATGTATGACCAACCCCCATTGATTTTTCCTCCCCAATATTTTTGTAGAACATACTTATACCCTATCTCTGCTCCTTAGGGTACTTTCCCTTCAAATACAGATTTATAATTTTGCCCTCTGGACCTAACTATTTTAATTGCACCTTTGGAAGAGTCAATTGATTTTTCTCACACAACATTTTTGTGAAAGACACCCACCTTCTATATCTGGTTCTTAGAATACTTCCCTTCAAATAAGGTTTTATAAATTTGCCTCCTCGTCTTAACTACTTTCAGGGTGCTTCTGAAGGAGTCAAATGTATATTCCAAACCTTTTTCTCTGCTCTTTAAGGTACCTTAAATATACAAATTTTTTTTATATAAATTTTGTTCCTATTGTTCTAAGTGGTTCCAATACAAAAAACCAGTTTTATGTATCTTTGATATTTGTATTAAATTGAGTTCAATTACAAGTTTGAGTGCGATATGTATGTATGTAAGTATTTTATTTTAATTTAATAATTTATTTTTGTAATAAAGAGGATATTTTTTCCTATTTTCGGCAACGACTTGCAGTAAAAATATTTTTTCTTCCTCGTTGCGGCACAAAATATTGTTATAGTCCTCTATTCGTATAGTCCTCTTTCGGCAGAATCGTTGACAACATGCAATTTTTACAGTGTTTGTAGTGCTTGTTGGTAGTCTTTTCCCAAGTTTCTGGATCACTATCAAGAAAATCTTTTGACAATCCGTGGCGAGGAAAAATTTTTCCTGTGTCTGATGTAACATAATGACTCAAATTTTTCTCCATTCTTTTTTCGTATACTTCTTTTGGTGTCAATGAAATTCTTTTAACACTTTTGAAGTCACAAAAATATACTGGAGAAACATTTACTCTCGCGAAGTCCGTTTAATTTATTATCGCTTAAGTCGAGAAATTTGCGGAACAAAAACATTTTTACAGAGTATATGCCTTTGGCCATCTATCGAAAATAAATTAAACGGACTTCGCGAGAGTAAATGTTTCTCCAGTATATTTTTGTGACTTCAAAAGTGTTAAAAGAATTTCATTGACACCAAAAGAAGTATACGAAAAAAGAATGGAGAAAAATTTGAGTCATTATGTTACATCAGACACAGGAAAAATTTTTCCTCGCCTCGGATTGTCAAAAGATTTTCTTGATAGTGATCCAGAAACTTGGGAAAAGACTACCAACAAGCACTACAAACACTGTAAAAATTGCATGTTGTCAACGATTCTGCCGAAAGAGGACTATACGAATAGAGGACTATAACAATATTTTGTGCCGCAACGAGGAAGAAAAAATATTTTTACTGCAAGTCGTTGCCGAAAATAGGAAAAAATATCCTCTTTATTACAAAAATAAATTATTAAATTAAAATAAAATACTTACATACATACATATCGCACTCAAACTTGTAATTGAACTCAATTTAATACAAATATCAAAGATACATAAAACTGGTTTTTTGTATTGGAACCACTTAGAACAATAGGAACAAAATTTATATAAAAAAAATTTGTATATTTAAGGTACCTTAAAGAGCAGAGAAAAAGGTTTGGAATATACATTTGACTCCTTCAGAAGCACCCTGAAAGTAGTTAAGACGAGGAGGCAAATTTATAAAACCTTATTTGAAGGGAAGTATTCTAAGAACCAGATATAGAAGGTGGGTGTCTTTCACAAAAATGTTGTGTGAGAAAAATCAATTGACTCCTCCAAAGGTGCAATTAAAATAGTTAGGTCCAGAGGGCAAAATTATAAATCTGTATTTGAAGGGAAAGTACCCTAAGGAGCAGAGATAGGGTATAAGTATGTTCTACAAAAATATTGGGGAGGAAAAATCAATGGGGGTTGGTCATACATTTGAATCCTCCAGAGGCGCAATTAAAATAGTTAGGTCAGAGGGCAAAATTATAAATCTGTATTTGAAGGGAAAGTACCCTAA
Organism: Bellardia pandia; assembly: GCA_916048285.2. Classification (NCBI taxonomy): domain Eukaryota; kingdom Metazoa; phylum Arthropoda; class Insecta; order Diptera; family Calliphoridae; genus Bellardia; species Bellardia pandia. The sequence continues at coordinate 72,524,921 of OU696533.1, forward strand.
GGAGCAGAGATATGGTATAAGTTTGTTCTACAAAAATGTTGGGTAGGAAAAATTATTGGGGGTTGGTCATACATTTGAATTCTCCAGAGGCGCCCTGAAACTTGTTAGGTCGATGGGGGTAAAATTTATAAAACTCTAACTTTTGTAGGGCAAGTCCCTTAAGGAGCGAAGATAGGGTGTAAGCATGTTCTACAAAAATGTTGGGGAGGAAAAATTAATGGGGGTCAGTCTAACATTTTACTATTCTAGGGGCGACTCCGCCGCAGTTATTGGACATTTTATTAATTTTTTTACTTTTACCTTGAACTTTGACCTCGATGAGGCGCCATTTATCCTCAACCAAAATCCCCCATTTTTTGTCCCGTCTATTTTTTTTCCAAGCCTAACAAAATAAAAGGCGGTAGCAATTCGAAATCGAAAAATCGTTCACTATGTCATACCTAGTGTACATATGTATGTTACTTCCAAACTTTTTCACATTCCATAAACGCCCACTTTTTGGATATTTGATAAATTGTGAACAAGTCCTCTAAGCATAATAATTTGTGGAAAACTCTTTTAAATAAAAAATAAATATTAAGTAAATTGTATAAATAATCAGGACATCCAAGATGATTCACCTGCTTTGGTGATTTTTCTTTTATGGAATTCTCGATTCTCGGCGATAAAATACTTAAGGTGCAAATACATATTTACACATAGATACTGTAAATCAAACCCTCAGACTTTTAGTTTCGATTACTATGATCTAGTTTATCTGGGCCAAATTACCGCATTCGTGATCGAATGAGCTAACGTATCGAAAAATAATTTCGATATCGAAATTATGATAAAATCTACTAAATTTCTTGCTCGATATCCATTGCCATAATCTCAAATAAGAAAATTACGATCAATTTTACTCGATATCGAATGCGGTAATTTGGCCCCTGGTCACCGTCTCTAGATATATACTGATCTCTTGAATAATAATAAACATTGTTTGATATTCATTTTAGAATATACATTCATATGTTTTTATTTCTAATTTCTAATTTCATTTTCATTTGTCAAACTGTTCGATAAATTTAATAATATCAGAAATGATTAATAGCCGTAATGTTGCCATAGGAAAAGTAATTTGTTTTTCAACATATTTGCAAGTCAGAAGCGTTACTAAAATGTCAATCTAAAATTAACAAATTGTATGGCCTACAGCTACATAAAAGATAAACATGCATACATATTATAATGACTTGATATTATATTTAAACCGACTTACAAACGTGGAACTTACATGTATTGTTTTTTTTTTAATTTCGAAAACAACGTTTACATAGAAATATTTGCTACGTACTACGTACATAATACATATGCTTTAAGAATATACATAATTATAATTCCTTAGCTCGTTCCTGACTTGTGATGTTGCATATAATAATGTCTTGACGAACAAACCAGACAAAAAATTGTATCTAAAATGCCAAAAAAAAAACTAATTTCTAATAATATGTTCTCGATATAATGTAAACTTTTTCTATTGGAACACTTTAAGGCAAAAGCACATATTTATACAACGGTTTGTGTAATACTAGAAATATGCATGTATAACCCAATAGGCAATTTCATTTGTTTGGATATATTTGTGCTAAAAATGTATTACCAAATGTTTTTGGGGTTGCACGCTGGTGTTCTTGTATTTATATCCTTTCATATTGTTCTTCATTATGAGCTTTATGTATGAATACAAGTGCATTGAAATGTTTGTTTGAATAAGCCACAACTTTAAGTTTGTATGTTTATATTCATGTGTGTCTGTTTGTGGCAGCACCACAATGACTTACACTCGAACGAGCAACGCAATTATTTATCTTTTCGCACGCTGTCTTCAAACTACTGCCGCTGAGGCTGGTGCTTTCATATTGTATCCACTTAAACTTAAAAATTATCACATTTCTGTTCTGTTCTATTCTATATTTTACGGTAGCTGTTTCGTTTTTGTTGTAAAATTATTAAAGTTTCCTTACAAAACTTTAAATATCTCAATTTCAAAAACTAAATACACATTTGCATTGGTGTTGTAGTGTGTGTTTGTGTTTGTTAAATGAAAATTCATGACAGCAATTTAAATATGAAATTTATTGCATTTTACTAAAGTTTGCCTTCATTTTGTTTTCCTTTTTATTTTCGACAAGAATTAAATCATAATTTGGTTGCAAATTTTGATTTATTACAGTTTGAGTATAAATTAATAACGAATGCTTTTTATCGTGTGCTTTCTTAATGAATTGCTCTTAAATTTATGCTTTACTACTTGCTGGTAATTTAGTCACTTTAAAGTGGTGTCATAACAGTTTTGTAACTATGTATTTGTAACACTTTAAAATATATATCATTATCCATGATGGCTACGCTCATCACACTGATGTTGCAAGGCATTATTATCTTATGTTGAAAAATATTTTCAATTGGAACTGATTCAATGACAAAGCTTTATAAATAATGATAGTCAGATTTAATTAGAAATTATTTTAAATTGTTCTGGCGAGAACATTGAGCTTTACTCTTTTCTGGCTGTAAGTTTGACGAACGTAGTGGTGTTTTTTAATTTAGTCCGTTTTTATTTGTTCAGAACGAATCAGTGCAAAAAAACTTAATTAATGTGGACAAAGTCATATAAATAGAAAGGGGGATTTAGAAAGAGGTGCAGATTTCCATGTTAAAAATCGACAATGTCCAATCAACAACGGGCAGTGTCTGATAATTCTGTATTCTCATGTTGACACTGAACGTAGCAATTTAAGGATGTGTTAATTATACCCTACACCACCAAAATCGCCCTCAAATATTGGTCCATCACCCACCTTTAATTATACCACTCGACTCAGAATCACTTCCTTGCTCGATTTAACGATGTCCGTCCGTCTGTCTGGCTGGCTGTTTATGTAAAACTTATGCGCAGAGTACGGGTCGCAATTTCCAAGATATTTGAATACAATTTTGTACATGATATTTTTTCGGCCCAAGGACGGATGAGCCAAATCACATCTACAAATGTTGTACAGATTGGTTCATAATTGGTTACAGCTGACATATAATACCCACTTCCGAAAATCACTTTAAAGAGCATAAATCTCTTAAAAATGTTGGTATCCAAATAAACTTTAACTCAAATAAGTTTCATATACATATACAGAAATGAGGACACCTAACTTTATAATGGTCGGTCCGTAATTAGTAGAAACTCCCATATAAGACCCTCTCCGTAATTCACTTTAACCTCCATAAATCTTTTAAACATATTTATATCGAGATAAAGTTTAACACACTTAATATTTATATTCACGGAAGTCATGTCACTAACGTTTTGGCTGATCGGTCCACAATAGGTAATATCTCCCATATAGCGCCTATTTCTGAAAAACTATTTATACTTACACTGGGTGTAGGGTATTATATAGTTGGGCTTGACCGACTATATTTTCTTACTTGTTTTTTATTTGTAGAATTTTCTCTTTGAAAACTTTAGTTTTAATTTTCTTTTAAATATAAATGGCCTCCAGTCCAAGGTGAATTTAAATACTAGAACTAAAAGAAAAGGTTCAAAATGAATTCAGAGCATGCCAAAAAGGGTGCAAGCTGTAATTGATGCCAAAGAAGGTTCTACGAAATATTAAGATTTTTTTCAAAAAATTTTGTAAAGTTCTTTTCCTCAAATACATATTTTTAAAACAAAAGAATTTATTTTTAATTGAATTAGAAACACTTAATTTATCTAAAAGAACAAATAAAAGGATAAATTTCCACTATTTTAAAATGTTATAAACTAAACAATTTTGCATGAGTAACTAATAATTTGGCCACCCACTGTATATGCGACAGTGAACACGAACCTCGTTGTTTGAGGCAAATATCCACCGGTAATCGTATGTACTTCTAAATAACCAAACAAAGCGAACAGTTGTTGGCCTTTAATTGACATCTTCTGAAAGGATGTTATATTTTGGTCAAGTTGAACATTAGTGAAGGTAATTATTCCCAAAGAGAGTTGACACATTTTTATAATATATTTTTTTATTTATTTTTTTTTATTTATTTATTTATTTATTTATTGATTCCATTTCCTGTACAACAAGACTGAGTCTTATACTTATAGCACAGGAACGTATTACGTTACAAAACAAACTTGATGCAAGTAAATATAACAAAAAAAAAGAAATTATAAATTAAAATAAAAATTATAAATTATTATTTAAAAAAAAATTGAATAAAAATTATAAACTATTATTTAAAAAAATTGAATAAAAATTATAAATTTAAAAAAATAAAATTGAATAAAAATTATAAATTATTATTTAGAAAAATTGAATAAAAATTATAAATTATTATTTAAAAAAATTGAATAAAAATTTTTTGAAACTATTAGCATTGCTGTTTAGTTGTTGACTTTGTGGAAGATTGTTCCAAAGACGAGCGGCATGCACATAAAACTGCCATTCAGATACAAGTAAATTATGTCGAGGTATTACAATATTTCGGTTTCGTGGCGATTGAAAAAAACGTATTTTATCGAATATATATTTAGGTGTTTGAAAGTTGATTATTTTATGTAAAAAAATAAGAGTGCGAATTTTTAGCAAACTTTCAAAGGATACTCCATAAAGATTATTGGCAACAGAGGAAACATGATCAGACCGTCTTAATCCATACACATATCTTATTATGTTATTGAACAAGACATTCAATTTTCTCATACCAACTGAGTCACAGCTTCTAAATATTTCACACCCATAGATCAGGGAAGGAATCAAGTATGATTTAGCAAGTAAGGCCCTTATTCTTAAGGGTGTGAAATATTGTGTGGACCAGAGAGCACGTAACTTTGCATAGTTTTGACCAACCAGCAAATTTACATGATCAGTCCAGGTCAAATTACCATTGAAAATGATACCAAGATTTTTTGCTTTATTAACAATTTCAATTTTCTCGCCATTTAAAACAATATCCTCAGATATTGAGGGAATTAAGCTTTTTTTACATATTACAATGCATTTAGATTTATGAGGATTCAAACAGAGACCGTTTGCACTAGCCCAGAGGTAAATTCTATTTAAGTCGCCATTTAGGTAGGAAATCCCCAACGCTATATTTTGAACTGGGCTACTTAAAGTGAGCTGCACGTCATCGGCGTATAAGTGGATGTTACATTTAGTGAGTTGATTTGGTAAATCATTTACATAAAAGGAAAATAAAAGTGGACCTAGAATAGAACCCTGAGGCACTCCCCTAGTCAGAGATAGGCTATCCGACCGTACATTGTTCACAAACACCGATTGTGTGCGTTCTGAAAGATAAGACAGTATAAGTTTGGTTGACGTGCTCGTAAATCTAAAAAAGTGTTTAAGTTTTCGGATGAGTATGTCATGATCTACCGTATTTTTTCAAAATGTTTTGACCTAACACAGGCCGCTGCAAAACTAATGAAAAAATGCTCCACTTGGCAGGTTTTTCCATTTGTTGTCATGTATCCAATGACTTGCAATAACCAATCATATCTGATCATTTTTGAAATTCTTTCAAAAAAATTTTAAATTGTGTTACGTTATCATGTGGAAGCATGCAAATGTGTACGTTTTCAAGAATAGGACTGATTAATCATCATATTTTTAACTTGTGGTCTCTTATGCGCCGTTGTGTGTTCAAAATAATATGTAAAACTTATTAAAATAAGTAATTTACAGATTTCTACTGAAATCTTTTAAACATTTTGCTTTTTTACCAAACCTAAATGTTTGCTTTTTTAGAAAAACTACATTTAACTTTTGACTTTTAACCGCAGCCGCCACAACTTCCCCTGTTACTAGCACAATTACAAATGCTCTCACACATACAAAAGGAAATAAAATGCACTCATGCACACACAATTTTTTTATGTATAAAAAAAAGAATAAAGTTAAAAAAGACAACAACACGCATTTGCAAAATACAAAAAAAAAAAACTAGAGAAACTTTATAAAAAAAAACTTCAAAAAGAAAAACAAAATTATACAAGAACAAATAAAATTGTAGTCATAAATAAATATACAAGGAAAACAAAAATATACGAGTATATATATAAAAGAATGCATTCAAATAAAAATATATAAAAATGTAAAAAGAGGAAAAAGTACAGCTTAAATAAAAATAAATAAAAAAAAACTACTAAATACACATTAAAACTGTTCAAATGTATTTTGAAATAAAAAGCTTTATTTTTTGTTTTATGTTTTCTTTATCTATATTTTATTTGTGTTTTATTACGAGTATTTCATCTCAAACAAACTGAAATTCCTTTGTGTTGGTCATTTACACTAAACACAAAAATATATTGTACTACTTACATATGTATATAAATATTATTTTGTTGATGTCGGGCTGTTGACCGAAAATAGGTTTTTTAGACTGACATTGTTACTGTTGCTCAGTGTAAAATGTTTTTTGTTATTCAAAATACAAGTGTGCCGCTGATCTATATGATTGCATTTGAAAAAAGATGTAAATCCTAATATGTATTTGCCTTTGATGTTTTAGTTTTCCAAAGGATAATAGCAACAAATCTAGTTCTTGTTCATTTATAAAGTGTATTTTTGTCTTTTTAGAATCAAAAGTAGGGAATATTTCTAATTAAAAACTTAGCAAAGCTGCAAATTGGGAAAATAAATAATGACCCATAGTTTATTAAAACATTTCTTCAAGTAATATATGAAATAACATAAAAGTTGTTACATTTTAATTGTTGGCATATGCGTAGTAGAACAATTTAACAATTATTACAATGAATTTAATTCGATGAAAAATTCAATATGGAAATGATGGATCTATAAAAGCTACTTTCTATTTCTGAGACGTCTATCAAGAATTTGGTTGAGAAGCACTTGCATTTTCACTTTAACAATCTGCAACTGACGTGGTAGTCTAAAGCTATGTGTCCACGATCGTCAGATATTACAACGTTGTCCGAAAAATGTTCAGAAAATGTCTAAAAACCGTGTAAACTTAAAATTTTTGCCTTGCAACGTTGTAAGAAAAAGCATTTTCAGTACATTGGAAGACAATAATATTGTCAGACATCTAACAATCGTGTAAACACACAATTTTGTCATTGTTTTAAGACAATTGTCAAACGCTTTTCATTGTCATATGTGCAAAGTTTATGCATCTGCCAATGCCAGCATTGTCATAGAAATTATTTCTAAATGCAACTCTGTATATACATAAATAATAAACAAACAAGTATGCATTGATAAAATTGGAAAAAGTGGAAGAAAATTAAAGAATTAACTTAAAGTGTGCATTAATAAAATTTTTAAACACACACACAGAGCTGCAAAACGAATTTGGCAATGCCGCACAACAATCTGACAACCGTGTAAACTGATAATTTCGGTTGACAGATAAATTCATTGTTTGACAATTGTGTGCACATGAAATTGTTAGTTTTCTTACAGTCGTGTAAGCTGACAATTTACCTTTTGCTAAAAATGTTTCAATATCAATACATTGATAGCACATTGGTAGATATGACAACGTTGTAATATCTGACCATCGTCGACACATAGCTTAACAGACACTAACGAACATAAAAAAGTCATTTGCAAATTATTGCTACTGCATTGAAACTGCATTTAATACGAATTGTCCGTTTTTAATTAGAAAATTATTATATTAATAAAAACTTACACTCATGACTAAGAAGTAAAAATAGTTTAAAAAATTTTACGAAACACTATTTGGAAAATATTTTGTCATGAAAATAGTGTCTGGTGTACACCGCAACAATGGAATTGTGAGAGCAATATCACGTCAGTCACAGAAGGTTAAGGTGCGCTATGTGGTCCGGAGGCGTTACTGGAAATGCGTTTATTGTGAATGAATAGCATGGAGAGATGTTATCAACTAATTTTGGCCTATTATTGATGATGTGAATATTTATGTCACTGAGTTAATGAATCAATGAATTTATTGCAAAACAAATTTCCGAATCACATAACTTCAGTTCAATTGAACACCACTGAATTAATTTCTCTGGGGCTATTTTAAACATAAAGTCTACACAGAGCCAATCGAATCGATTCCCTTATAATTAGCAATATAAACGCGGCATTGTGCCACTTAGAACAACATAACGTTTGCATCATTGACCTTACGAGTCCACTATTGCAAATACCATCCGCAATTTTAAGTCTCAGTGTATGCTATTAGAAGATATGCGACCAAATAAAACAAACCCGTTTAATTTCCATAATGTTCTGATGTATGAACTATTTCTCTATTTTTCACATTGTTCTATATAAATCGGTTAATTTTTACGCTGTTCTCTAGGAACCTGTTCATTTTTACACTTCACATTTCCAGGTACCAGTGAATTTTTCACATTGTTGTATATGATCCGATGTTAACAACATTACTGGCGTAGTCATATGGAAAGATTGATAGAAAATGTACTTTACGAATTGATCCAATTCCGTTATAGGTGTTTTAGTTAAAATTAAAATAAATAAATCACTATAGCTTCGAAACTATTATTTCCTCTTACCAATATTTGCTTAAATAGTCGATGTAAATAAATTCAAAAGACCACCGCATTTAGTTTAAAAAACAAAAATATGTAATTTAAAGAGATTGAATAGAAAGAAACAGTCGCCAAAATGTCTTCTAAAACAACAAATAGTTATTAAATAAAAAACTAAATAAAAAACACACACACACAAACCGGAAGAGCACTTAAACTCAACTTCGTATAGAATATTTTAATTCATTTTTCTTGTTTGTGTATTAAAAATCTGAATATCTATGTATATTTTTTTGTAGTTTTTCTTTTGTTTTTGCTTAAATGCAATTTTCCTCTTATTTTGCATAACATACTTTGCTTTCTGTTCTTTGTTGTTTTGCCGAGATGTATGATGGTTTTGTTGCGTGCCAAATGTTAGTAAAATTTCGTCCTTTTTTTCTACTCTTCTGTGTGATTATGTAAATGTAAATGTATGTATGTTTATATTAATGTCATTTATATTTGTTATTCATATGACAAACTAAGTACATAGAAATAAACAAACAAAATTTTAAAGTAGTTGTTAAAAGCTGGCGCCAAAACCTCTATTTTTTCCTATTACAAAAAATATGCAAAACAAAAAAAAAAAAAAAAAAAACAAAAAAACATGTGCAGTTAAAACTATAATTTGTTGTATCATGAATATGCATAAAGTTACAACAAACACACCCACTCACACATGCATACATTGTATTTAGCCTTATCTCCTCTACTTTTAATGAAAACTAAAAAAAATCCTTACTCACACTTCGAAAGTATTTTTTGTTTGTTTGTGTTATTTAAACACATTCATGCAAATGCTGCAGTATATGTATGTGTAGATCTGTATGTATGTATGCTAATTAAATGTGTAGAAAACTTTTGACATCCACAATAAAAAATAGCATTACACTCTTTTATATGTATGTATGAATGTATGTTTGTACGAGTATATGTTTGGTTGTTTTTATTTTGCACAAATGTTACAGTGTATTATAAATATTTTTAAACTTAATGGCATTTAAGGAAAAGGCAAACACAAAAATGAATTTTAGGTAGCAACACTAAAGTCAAGAAATTAATAAAGAGCAATTTAATTAAAAAACAAAGTAATGGCAAAACTAGTGGCAACAGTATGACCAGTAATGTACATACATACATATATTCTATGCAAAATAAGTGTTTAGTTTTAGTGTTTATAATCACATTTTGTACAAAAACATTTTCCATGTTTCTCTATAATTATGTTTTCAAAAAAACATTTTTATTATTGGGCCAATAGGTAGGTACCATCACCTTAACCATCACGTAAACAAAAAGAAAACTAGAAAAAGTCTTATTAAAAGAAACCAGGAACTTACAATGAAAATACTATTTAATCCGGGTCTCTTCAAAAAATACATCAGTCTTAAGCTGTAGTTACACACGACAAATATTTGCTCTAAAAAGCATTTAGCACACTTTTGTTTGACGCTATTTGATCTTACAAGTGTTTTGTGAGATCAAACAGCTTTAAATAAAAAAAACTAGATTTGTTTGTGTAATTGTCCTAAATAAAATAAGTTTTTTAAATAAATAAAAGTATTCAAATATATTTGAATTAGTTGTTGCGCCTCTTTCGTCAAATATTTGACATGTGTAGTGTAAACGAAAATAGTGTTATTATAAAACGAGCACAGGCATTCTTTAGGACACCAGGTATAACAAAAATCAACAACTGTCTTTGCATGTATAATGAAACATATGTATGTAAAAATGGACCTCGAACAGCGACATTGACCAAAATTCTGTATTGCAGCGAAACCAGGAATGATCAACATATAAGTATGTATAGGAAAGTATATAGATTTAGTAATAAGGCTCTGAAGAGCACCACTTTTGTCACTATGACTTCGGATATTTAAATATATTAAAGACTGCCTACGGAAATGTTTTCTATTTTTAAAGTTGCTCCCTGTCATTATTCGAAAAAATGAGGTAATTAAAAAAAAGGTAATAATTGGCCAATCGCAACATATTGAGCTATTGTGAGAGAAAACTTAAAGCAAAGTGGTTATACATATAGTTGACAGAAAAAAATTTTGAGCGATTTGGAATAAGTATGCAGCGCAGGCGGATCGAAATGTTATGTAATACTATGTTCAGATATGAAACTTAATTGAGTCAATATTCGGTTAATTGACAGTATTATTTTAAGTGTTCAGGCATACGCAATTTTCAGCTTACTCAATAATCATTTGACAGTTGGAAAACAATACAAAAAATACTCTATATGGTTGTTGTGTTTTTATGTAAACAAACTTACCTTCACATTGACTTTACAATGATTTCTTTTGTTTTCTTTTGCTGACATTTGCCATTTTATACAAATTTGTTCACTAAACACAGTTGTGAGCAGTGTTGCATTCGAAATCTTACTCAATATTATAACAATTTCGTACTTATTGCGCAATAATTAATTGAGATTTTATATGGAATATTGAGCTCAATAATGATATTAATTGCGATTATCGTAATTAAGGTTCATATCTGAACACGCTATAACAGTTAGTGCGATCGATAAATACAAAAATACGGATTTTTATAACAGCAAAGTTTCTTCTTAAATATTTTCTTAAATATTATTAAATGAGTATTAATTTGTGGTTAAAAAGTATTCCAACGCTGAAAACATAAGGCCGGAGTTTTTGTGAACAATATGAACTTAAAATGAAATTTGAATATTTTGAAAATTTTGTTTAGATAAAAATTTAGTTTTGGTTGCAAAACTTAACGAGACTGGCATTTGTTATTTTCTAAGATTTCTTGCCTTGCTGAGGCGAAAAATAAATGGAATTAGACTTTGAATAATTTAAAACCACGAAAAGACGTATCATTCTTAAAATTGTTAAGAAATTGCAATTGTCAATTGAAATATGACGTCTGGAGTCATAATTAATGGAATTCTATTAAACAGAATATTGGATGTATTAACATTTTGCAATACTTTGAAAAATCATTTTGGAAATATAATTTTCTAGCATCTCTGCTGAATTAGTCTGAGAATTTTAGCCATTCAGTTTATCAGAACATTGATTGTGTGATCATAAGAACAGTTTATTGAAGGTTCTTTATTTCACCTAATTTTTTCATGTATTCAGTATTGTTTGTTAATTCATCATGGAAAGAGGACACACCTAAACAATGTCTCCTAATTATTCATCTGCATTATAAAAAATATCGTTTTGTAAGAAATGTTAATTTACTTCGAGGCCTTCTATGTTCAATACATCCACAAATTTGTGTGTGTGTTATTGGGTGAAATGTGAATAAATGTATAGGTAACACATCTAGACAGCAGTGCAGAATATGACAACTGTAGCGACGAGTGGAGTGAAGAGAACGATAGAAATGCTGAAAGGAATGATCTAGAACAGGAGTGCCCAAAAGTTGCTTATGTAAGAGCAAACACCAATACATTTAAATAAAAACTAATTTTTATTAATTTATTTTTGTTGTAAAAGCCAATACATACAAAGGAACAACACACTTTTTTAAACGGTATCATACGTTAAACAAAAACAAAATCTACATTGACGATCGCAGTCACCAATGTTTACCAGTAGATCATACGAAAGTGTTGCTGCTTTGCGCTTGCGTGTATACTATACACTGTGTAGAGTGAAGTACGACAAAAAAAAACAAATAAATAAGGCAAAGTTGTTTGTGTATTTCGTATTGCTAGTGCTGAGTGCTGTAATGAGTATACAAAACACACAGCCTATAGCTAAGAGTTTTTACAAATACAAAAGAGCACCGAGAGTATGGGGCTTGAGCACTCCTGCTCTAGAATTTTACCTTACGAACAGACCACCTACAGCCTGATCGCGGACATTATTTAAATGAAAAAATCTTTAAAAAGCAGGTTTAATATTGATTTGGCTCAAGCAATTTTGAGGCATATGTATATTGAAAAGTCTAGTGAAAATACTCTATTTATTTTTGATTTTCCTAATTATGTTTTTCGTTTTTTTAATGTTTAACCACAAACATGAATGTTTGGACGTAGATTTATGTAGATGATTATGTGATACATATTTTGCCACACTATTTTATCGAAGGAGCAGTTTTTATGTATGAATTCCTGACTGAAATCGCTTCAAACCTGCTGATGGGATGCATGATTTTTGTATGAGGTGTTCCCGGTTTGGAGGACTACATTCTGTTGATAATAAGCGCTTCTTTTAACCTAATCAAACATGCAAATAAAGCACTTTCCTAAAGTGTTTTACGTCACTTTGCGCACAGCAATCAAAGAACAAATTCTATCTGAATGTTTTTGCTTAAGAAAAATTCATAGTAACTGAGAAGCGCGATATTCGTTATGTAATTGACTTTCGTTGTCATACGTAAATCTGTAGGCTATAATTTCTTTTTTGTTTTTTCGCTTTAAAACCTTCTTCGTTGCCAGCACTTAAAACGCATTATTTTTGTATATTTTATTCGTAAGCATTTACTGCTTCAAAAGAGGGCTTTTATTGAAGCGCTCGGGCTGAATTTCAGTTTATGGGGGACACCCCTAGAGAAAAAATCTAAATATGCCATCCCCTTCAGAATGTTCCCAGGAGTACGAAAATCATAATGAAAAAGGCGGCTCACGCCCCCTATGGGCGTGGCAGTCGAAAAACTACCCGGCCCACCTACGTAGACAATATGGGTATCAAATGAAAGCTAATGTCTTCACGATTCCAAAAATAGCCATAGTTGCCAGATCGGGCGGTTTTTGCAGCCGATACGGCCATTTTTGTTAAATAGGGGCGGGGGTGAAAAACGACCCATGCCACCTACTTAGGCAATATTGGTATCAAATGAAAGGAAATGTCTTCACGATTCCAAAAATACCCGTAGTTGCCAGATCGTCCAGAATTTGAGGAAGATATGTTAATTTTTATAAAATGGGGGAAGGACTTTTTTTGTTTATTTCTTTTTAGCTCGGCCAGAGGCCGAGCACTCGAGATCCCCGCCGTCTAGAATTAAGACATACTGGAGTTAAAAACCCCTAAGCCCGGCCGTAGGCCGGTCACGCAGAAAAACTTTACTAAGCGAAGCCAGTATAACAAATTTTCATTAATCAATCAGAAGCTTTCCACGCGGTAATCCCTGGGTAACGCTAACAATAGTAATTTTTTCGCACAAAATGCTCATTTTTGTTTGTTTTTAACAAAATATAAGCAAAAAAAAAAAAAAAAAAAAATTCCCCCACCCCAAATTTTGCCAAAATGGCCATATCGGCTACAAAAATCGCCCGATCTGGCAACTACGGCTATTTTTGGAATCGTGAAGACATTAGCTTTCATTTGATACCCATATTGTCTACGTAGGTGCGCCGGGTCGTTTTTCGACTGCCACGCTCATAGGGGGCGTGAGCCCCCTTATTCATTATGATTTTCGCACTCCTGGGAACATTCTGAAGGGGCGTGGCATTTTTTTTTTTTTCCCAGGGGTGTCCCCCATAAACTGAAATTTTGCCAGCGCTCGATTATGCGCTTTTTCTCTTATAGCGTGTTCAGATATGACCCTTAATCGCAATTGACGCCATTATTGAGCTCAATATTCCATATAAAATCTCAATTAATTATTGCGCAATAAGTACGAAATTGTTATAATATTGAGTAAGATTTCGAATGCAACACTGTTCACAACTGTGTTTAGTGAACAAAATTGTATAAAATGCAAATGTCAACAAAAGAAATCATTTAAAAATCAGTGTGAAGGTAAGTTTGTTTACGTAGAAACACTCAATAAAGTTTCATATCTAAACACAGTATTAAGTGCTTAAAAAATATGATTTTTTTTACTGGGATATTACCTATACATACTATACTATATTGCCATCTGTTAGTTCAGTGTCATATTATCATTATTATTATAATTAGATTTTCACTTAATATTTAATATAAAAGTTGGGTTTACGTGTATCGCCGTTTTAATATGAAAATTTCACGTACTTAATTGTGAGAGAATATATATTTATTTAAATTGAAATTCAAATCATAATAATGTTTTTAAATTAATTTAATTAAAAATGCGAATTAGAGTCACATTTAACCTCATTTTAGAAAACTGCTAACGAATTCCTTTTACAATAAGCATTAATTCTTTTACATTACTGTTGAAATAAAATATTATGCATTGATTTTGGTTTTTTATATTATTTTATTTATGTATATTTTATTATATTCTGCAGTAATTTAACAACAAATAGAAGAGTGAAAAAAACACAAGAAATAAATGTCATAGAACAGTTTTTTGTCGGTTTGGTTTGCAATGGAAATAGCATCGTTCTGTTTTGGTTCTGTATGGTTTGGTTCGGTTGGTTATTATCGCAATGTACTACCAACAGCTGTGACTTTATGGCTATAAAGTTAATTGTTTTATATATATTTAAATTTTTTTTATTTTATATAGTTACTACTTATCTGTACATATAAAAATACATACATATCTGTGTGTACAGACAGAACTGCGTTTGTGTTTGTTAGTCTGTATGTCTGTCATTGTTTGTTTGTTTTCTGTTTTGTGGCAAATTTAAATAAAATTTATTTAGTTTATTAGGGGAAGTAAATCAACAAACCCTATTTCTCGTTAATTTATTCTTCTCTTAATTTATTTATTTTATATATTTAGTACACGGTTTGTACTCGTACGTACATACATATATTTTTTAATTAGACTTAAAAATTGTCATATACATATATTTAAGGGTTTTTATATAGAATTATGTATAATGCGTCGTTATAAATATGTATGTATGTTTTGTATTATTTTATTAATTTATTTAATCTATATTAAATCATGTTATTATCTGCAGTTTATTTTATTTTAATTACAATACAATAAGTTTATTTTGTATTTTCCCAGCTTTTGATAATACTTGTATTTATTTAATGAATTTAAATTACACTTAATTTGTAGGTGGTTGATTTTAATTACTTTAAATATTATTTTTAATATACAGGAGTTGCCGGTTGAACAGCAATAAATTATTTTTATATTATTGAGATTTTATTATTAATCAGCTTCACCACAAAGTGTTTTAAATGCGTTTTTCGACTTTAAATATAAAATAAATTTGTATTATTAGGCGATTCACAGTTAAAAATATTTAATTAGTTATAGGAAATTTTATATCAATAGCGTGTGGTCCTGTGTAGGTTAGGTTAGGTCAGCAGGTGGCCGTGTAGTACAGCCCACTGAGGTCCATATCGCTGGTCCTATTGTGTTACCTGACTTTCTGGATAGAGAAGAAAAAGAAGATATATGAAGAAGGAAATAGGATAGAAGAATACGAAGGATAGTGAAATAGATGTTTAAAGTAAGAGATGAGTGAAAAGTGTGCAGACCAAAATTTAAAATAGCGTAGATAACAGGTATTAGATTACTGCAGCCAATTAGTGCTTCTGATGAAAGCATCAATATTCTCCAATTTCAAATCTGAGAACTCAGATAAGTCGTTGAAGGATGATTGCCCCAGGAAGATGCTACGAGATCTACTCATTGCTGGGCATTGACATAAAAGATGAGAGACTGTTTCCTCAACTTCTTCAATATTACAACTCCTGCAAAAATCATTATACGGTAATCCCAGTCGTTTTGCATGGTTGCCGAATTTTCAGTGTCCTGTGATCACTGACACCAATTTACTAAGTTGTGGTCGCTGGAATTTTAGTATTTTTAGTCGTGTGACTGCACAGGTGTGTTCATTTACCCACCTGGTTTGAGGTAGCTCAAAGTAAAAGTTGCAGAATACTGCAAAGATGGTCAATGTGATCGTCAGGTAACATGGCACCTTTCTTTGCCAAGTCATCTGCGATACAATTGCCTATTATGTCTCCATGTCCACGCACCCATATGAGTGATACTGTTGAATGTCTCGCTATCCTATTTAAGGATGTCCGGCATTCCTGGACCAAGATTGATGTACATAGTGTGTATAACTGTCAGAGATTTTATTACAGCTTGGCTGTCAGTATATATTCGTATATCTCTTCCCTATATTCTGTAATAACTGATCCAATTAGCCGATCGTTTAATATCCGATATTTTAGACTGAAGGATACTACATCCGTTGTGTTTTTTTCCGTCACAGCTTTGTTGTTTAATATGGCGTCAATATAATAACATTTCAATTGATTACGACACTTGTACTGGTATTTTATCTGCATTGTTTATCAGACGGGCGGACGGACATACGGACATACGGACAGACATAAGCATGAACTATATGCAAACGTACCATTGGTAGTCATATTATATAGTCATAAAAAAGGAGAGAAAAACTTTTGCTGCATTTCCTATATATGTATGTATTCAGAATAGTTGATTGTTTTTTGTCACAATAAAAGTTTATACTAGATTCTTATTGTTTTTCTGTAAAGTCTTTGCTTCTTTGTGTTTTTGTTGTTGTTGTTTCTATTGTCATTCTTTTTTTTTGTCTTTTGCAATCGAATTAAAGTGTTGACAGTGACACTACACACAGAAACACACTTTGTTTATGCCACCAATACCCGATGTAAGAATGTGAAATTTTATTTGCAACATGATAATAAAATGTCAGTATGTAGTATATGAAGGTATGTTTAATAGTCTATGTAGATATGTATGTATAAATCTAAGTATAAATATGAGTGTATTTGTCTACAATAGTAACAAATATGAAGTGTAATTACAAGTGACAGTCGGTCCTCGTCATCATCATGAGCAGCAACTGCAACAGCAACAGCAACATCAGTAGCAGTGGCAGTAAGTAACAACAAGAACATCATCACCATCATCATTATTGCTTGTATTAGGTTGATCTGTGTAGCTGTGTATTGTGATGACGTTCATAATGCTGGTTGTTTTGGTTTTAGATAAATACATGTCGTCTACCTCAGCACAATTCAAAATTCATATGTTGGATGCATGTAGACAAACCTATTCAAATTGTCAGAAACGTGCCTATCAGGCGCTTCATCAGCATGTGAATTTCATCGTCATCGTCATCATAATCACCATTTGTACTTGCAATGCAATGCATTGCATTGTGCTAGTTGCTACTCGTACGAATCAGTACGAGTTGACATTTCTACTCCGTGCAACAACAGCTTTCCTCATGCAATTTTCATTTAACAAAACCATAGTGACAATCGAGAAACAATACAAATACTAACTAACATACTCTTACACTCACAGATGATGGAAAATTTGTTTAGTTGCTTGTTTCATTCTTTATGTACACAAATTAGACAGAGATGCATTTTTAAAGGATGCCCTGTTATGAGTTTTTCTTTATACGGAAAATATTTAATACTTTTTTAAATACTAAAAATAAATATCTACTTGCTACAATATATTGGATTTTCAATTAAATTTAAAGGACTTTTCTATCCTTCACACTCAAGTTACACATAAGTTTGTCATTTGAGACCTTATACAGTTTATTATCTAAGTCCTTATAAGCAGTATAAGGACATCTGTATTGAAAAAATCATTCGATGTCACATTAACTAAACCACTAGATTGATGTCCAATGTATGAATATTTGGGATTTTTCTTTAAAATACAGCGAAATATTTTGTATATTGGATATAAATTAACCCTTTTATTCCATAGTGACCAAAATTACCCAAAATGAAATTTGCTTTCATTTTATGAATCCTCAATTGAATGTTTTACTGCTAATCTTTCATATATTTCAATCAGATATAGTTATGAAGCGTTTTCAGAAATAGGCTTTTTCGAATTCCTAATATATGGCCCGATACCTCGCTTTGCGTCGTTTCGTTTTGCGTTTTTTTTTTTCGAAGTTGCGTCGCTGCTTAATAATTACTAATTTTCTCGTTAGATTTTCGAGGTTGTGTTGTTGTTTTGGGTGCGAGTCTTTATTTTTTTTTTAAATTTTTGCAAAATCTGCAACATCATTAGATGTTAAAACGATGACCCGTACAAGAAGTGCTTTGATGATCGAAATAGAGTCCTTGCTTTCTATTTGGTTTGAAAATCAAGTTGCGCAGAGAATATCATTAAGTAAAATGGCATTCCAGACAAAAGAAAAAAGCTTATTTGACATAAAAAAACGATAATGCTAGTTGTAGTAATACAGACAATTGCTACAAGGATATTTATTTTACGTTGAAAGAAAGCAAACATTGTAGTGTTTTAAACAATTGTTACTTTTGACTACTCAATACTACTCGATACTTTTTCAACTGAGTACTCGATACTACTCCATACTTTCAACGTTTTTTTTTTTTTTTTTAAATAAAAATATGTAAAAAGTTAAAATTCATTTTTATTGAAAGAACACCCAAATATACAAATTTTATTAATACACACCTTTATGCGAAATCATTGACTTGCATATATTGCATTTTGCCTTGTCTCCTTCAACTTATGTAAAATTTAGCCATATTTGGCTTCTTTTTCTGCTAGCCATTGTTTTGTTATGGTGTTTAATGTTCTTTTATATTGTTATTGCTTATTTATTATATTAATTTATTGAATATTTTGACGATGAATTCTGTTTTGTTCCACAGTTGTATATTTTTTGGCTAATTTTTAGATAAAATTGTGTATTTTTTACTAAAAAATGCAACTCTAAAAGTATTGAGTAGTTACTTTTGGCTACTGAGTACCGGAAAATATAGTCGGTATTGAGTATTCAGTACTCAAATACTCAATACTTTTCCAACACTAAAACATTGGACCAATTTTTTGTCAAAGAAAGTCTGGGGAACAAAATTATTACCAAAAATGTTGCGCCTATTTTATGATTTTAAGATTTGATTAAAGTAATTACAGTAGAACTATTATATCAACTGTCAATTCTATATACAATTACTCATAAATCAACAACCATTTAAAGGTTGTCGCAAATGCCAGCATGATTTTATTTTGTCTTTGTATGTTTTTTTATTTGTTCAATTGTTTTTATGCGGCTGAAGTTATAGATTATGCGGTATCTATCCACCATATAAAAATAATATTTTAAATTGTATTGCGAAAACTATTTTTATACCTTAACGTAAAGTTTTAGAAATATTTTTTTATGCGTTTATGAGCGGTGCTTATACACCGCATATTGTTTCAGAGTACAATGAGAATTTTGGACTCTTACTTTAAATTATTGTCAAAAAAAATCAAAACATGTTCAAAGTGTCAGTGTTTGGTTACGATTTTGAGTCTAGAGGCATCTTTGGAACAATCTCGAATGAAAATGGAGTTGGTCAAGCAGTGCTTGATATCGCTTAATGATAATAGAGATGTTTTTGGCAAAATTTAATGATATTGATGT
This sequence comes from Bellardia pandia, assembly GCA_916048285.2. Taxonomy (NCBI): domain Eukaryota; kingdom Metazoa; phylum Arthropoda; class Insecta; order Diptera; family Calliphoridae; genus Bellardia; species Bellardia pandia. The sequence continues at coordinate 72,544,783 of OU696533.1, forward strand.
GATTTTACCAAGAACCAAAAAACAGACAGTCATTCAATTCAATTATTGCAGGAAGAATTTCCTTATTGTTTCTTTTTAATACTGAATACTTTCTGTAATTTTCACTTTTTTACAATTTTTATTTCATAAACACTATTGTACTTTTTCACTGATATACTCATATAAAAATATTTATTGTAGTGATCTTAATACAATCGAGTAGTTTCTATTTGGTAGATTTTTATTTTCCTTTTAACTCGTAATCTATTTAAGGTAATTGAACACGCTTGGAACTGTTTTATCTTATTATGTAAGATTTTGTATAAAGATAGACAATTAAGTAATTTTCATAGAGCAGAGACGGCTCAAGACACTTAAAATACATTTTTTAACAAATTCACAACTTTAGTTAAAATTTTATACAAAAAAAATTCGAATAACATTGAAAACATTTCCAAAAGGAAATTTGTTTCACTAAATCATTAACAAAATTCATTCATCAAAAATTAAATAGTGTGTTTAGCATATGCTAACACTGCCTCGACTTTAAACAAAACTTGTCTTAGGCCATAGTGTGCATGCATATGTATGTCTCTTTGCAGTTTTCGATTAAACAAAAATTAAAAAATAAAAAAACATACATTTTAATTACGAATTAGAATCCTCAATACGCATGTATCACATAACTTTTTAATTGTGGTGGTTTTAGGAAGTCTCAATACCAATGCAGTGCAGCCTTGAGGGGATAAATGTAAGTTAAATTAGAAGACAGTGAGTAACTATTAGCAAATGCGTGAGAGTAAGTATGTGTGTGTGTGTGTGTGGTGAACGAATGAGGTCATTGCTTGACAATTGCATTTGGGGCAAACACAGCCATATTTACTGTCATAATGCAATATACAGCACCATGTTACAACTAAAGTTACTAAAACAGCCAACTACTGCATATTTACTATACAACAAGAAGAACAGTAGCAGCAGCAGCAGCATATTAAAACACACACACACACACACACTGGCATACAAATGTGCAATTAAATAGTAGTAGTAGTAGATACTAGCAGTAATAGTAGTATCTATGCATGTGTGTAATTTTAATAGTACATTTTATAGTAGTATGTCGCATTTGGTTTATGGTTTTATTTCCGTTTCCGTGTTTCTTCATGGTAACATAAAAGACAATAAAAAAAAACTCTAAAAAAACTGCAACTAAAAAAATGCAATCATACAGACGTACATAGATATTTGTGCAAACATATATAGTAGATGTGCATGCTTACTGGTGAATTTAACGGGTGTAATAGCAAAACGCATACTATTGCCGTGGCAGCCTTAAAGTATGCAATGTTCATTTAAAATGAACAAGCACACAATGCCAGTCAACAAAGTCATTAGATGTTTTGTCTTTTGGGAAATTCATTCTTCTCGTTTTATTTATGCTTTATTTTTTTAATTTTTCTTTGTCTCTCCATAATTTAGCTTTGGCTTTATTATTTTTTGTTCTGTTTAGTTTTTTATGCTATTCTATTTTACCCTAATTTTATTTACCCATTTATATTTAAGCTTTGTATTTGTATCTGTTTCAGTTTTAACTTTTTTTTGTGTTTTTAACTGGAACACGCCTGTCTTGTCTTTGGCTCTACTAGTCGGGTTGTTTTTTTTTTAGGATTTTGCACTAAATGACATTTCATTGCATTTCCATGTGCCGTATATTTTCTCTATTTAACGTAATTTATGTGACAATACAAGATAAATTTCCATTGGAAATTTTTATATTACATTCCTTTATATTCTCAACAATTTTTATTTTTTTATGCAAACAAATTTAGAGAAAAAAAAAAGAAACGCTTGTGAGTTTAATGAGCCACCAAGCAACGTACATACATACATATATATTGTAGAATGGTAGATGGTATTTAATATTACCAACAACAAAAACATTGTTAAAAGTGATGGTCCTTGCAGTTTTTTACTTGTCGCAATACGAGTATAAATATTTTTGTGTTTTAAAACAAAGAGAAATATTTAGATTATTTCTAAAATGCAAACTATAAATTTCAGCAGTTCCTCTTTTGTTTTAATTATCTATTCTGTCAACAATTAAATACACATACAGATTTAGAAACATGTATAGATACTCGTATGTATGTAAGTGTGTGTTGTATTTGTGTGTGTGTTGTGATGATTCATCTGCATGCAATATTTAAGTACACACATACCTTCTTTGATCTTTTCATTTTGTATGTCATATCTTTATCTGAAAATAAAAAGAAAAATTAAAACATGATTAATATGCACTTGCTGGTAAAGATTCATTAAAGGAAAATCTTTAAATTCATGAATAAGAAAAAATTAGAAAACGATTGAAAGAAATCCCATGGCCTATAAATTTAATTGAAGTGATCCTTTAAGCATATTGCAAATAGCATTTTTAACAACTTTTTTGAATTATATATTCCTAAAAAGCTATTCATACCAAGCGGTTCCACATCAATTTAGACAATAATTTTCAATAATGTCTAAATATTTGGTTGGCACCAGCTGTTGGATTGATTTCTTTCTATATCTAGCTAATGCATCGTGTCAATTATCCATTTAGTGTCTCTAAGTAATCTATAAAGTAGTCACTTTAATGTTTTTATGTAAGAATGTAAGAATGGATAGGCAAAATCGCTAGTTCGGACACTTTTCCAGAACTGCAGAGCATATATTCGATCAGCACTTGCTTTCATCATTCATCAAGTTGTTCAAATGGAATTTCTATAATTTAAATGTATCTCTATCTACTGCGAAATTTATATAACTAAAAATATGTCTATTCTTTCTATTTTTATAAGTAGGGTTTGAATTGAGACTTCCTACTGGTATGTGGCAAGTTTTCTTTTCTTACAACTGTTAACCGCATGTGCTTCAATTTTCATTAATTTGCCTGCAGTTCTACGGCAAATGTGAAAACTTCTGTTGCAAAACAATTTACTTTTACTAATTTGTGTACAAAAATGTTAAATGTATTTTTAAATGATTTCTGGTTAAAAACATAAAAAAGTTTTCTTGGTAAAACCAATAAAACAAAATGGAAACTCAAATTGTAGACAATAAAAAAAAAATGTCTTTTTAAAACAAGTTAAAAACAAACAAATAACTTTTTATTAAAAGAAAAAAACAACAAAAACAAAAGTTGTATTTAAAGTAATTTCTATAGCTCTCTTAAACATTTCGTATAAAACAAAACATTTTGCTAGTTAATACTCGTATTAAATATTTTATATAGTTGAAGCAAAGCTAAAAATAACACTGACGATTAAAATGAATATGTTGCGTTATTAAATGACATTCTCCAGAGAGTTAATACTGCTTGTATACGTTTAAGAAATACAGCTAGAAAAACCTAAAAGAACAATATTGAATGTCTCACTTGCTTTTGAGCAGCGCTAAACACACTCGTTTTGCTACCAGTAAAATAATAATTTATTTTATTATTCGTAGTTTTTTATTCATGGTTTTCAGATACTTTAATTCTCTGAACAATTTCAAAAGCAATCAATCTTGTTACCATAATCATGGTGGCGCCACAAAGTCTGCGTATATGCCACAAGTGTAGGAATCGTACAAAAATTAAAAAAATAACAAAATGAATCGTACATGAGAAAGAGCGCGCTCAACGTGGCAGTGTATCAGAGCCACTTAAGAGGTATTTTTAGTGGATTTCAGTTGTTGCCTTATTGCGTACCGCACCATACCGTACGCTTAAAGACATAGCTAAAGATGTCTGTCAATTTATCTTTTTAGTTTTTTTTCCACTTTTCTTTTGTGCTGTTGGCTTCCTTCTTGACTTGGTCAATGAGGTGTCAGAAAGCCGTAACTGTAACCTTTGCGGTATTAATACGTTGGAAAGGAAATAAGGCTAGTGAAAGAAGAGGGAAACAAAAATTGTATGTGGCTTTTGGGAATTTTATGCATAACATGACGTTTAATGCAGACACATATTTTTTTGTTCGCATACACCATGAGTGAACGCTAAACGTGAGAAGCATTTAATATATCGAAATTGTTACTCATGTACATTACACGAAGTAATTATAGAACTACTTGTTTTAAGGTGAAGAATCAAAGTGAACAATTTTAAGCATTAACATTTTTTATTGTAGCTGAATGTGAAATGCAAATGAAAAATTAAATTAATATAGAATTAATTTAGCATCATGATGGATGGCTGGTTTATACTTAGTAACATCTTAGTTAACAATATATTCCATTTTCTAGTTTTAAATGTATATCGATCATTTTATGCCCCGCCTTTCGAGTAGGCGTCACCAATATAAAATATTGAATAAAATATATGAAAATGATTTAAATGAAAACGATGGTTTTCATTTTGGCAGCAATCAATTTAATGTTGTAAAATTGGGCAATACAATGGTAGGGGAGTCTAATAAAAATTTATATTTTTGAATTATTGACTTTTTACATAATTTAACTAATATATATGGAAATAAAATTTAACTTAAGTCTACAAGTAACTTATTTTTAGAACGATTTATATATTTTTTTATTTTTTTAATGGATGTAGACATTGTGTTCAAATGTGCCCCCCATATGGGGCAGCTTTGAACTAGGCTGGGTCAGTTTTGAACGGCAATTCTTTCTTGTGGCGCTTATGTCCAAAAATATCATAAACAGGTATATTTTTTAAATATATAATAAATTCGATTTATTTATCAAGAAAAACATAAACATTAACAATTAAAAAATAAAAAAAATTTAGATCAAAAATAAGTTTTATATTATTAAGACGGAAAAGGCCTTGCGATTTCAGGTGACATTACATTTTCCTTTAAAGCATCATGATCAGCATTGGATTCGTCATTTTCAGAAAAAAGGAGAGTCAACAATATTTGGTACTTGTTGATAAATTAACCCAATCGCTGCGAAGGTATTTTTTATCGAATTTTTTTAATCACTTTGTGTGTGCTTTTAGAACGGCATATGTAACTCGAATGACCAAACAAAAGAAACACATGTTTTGTGGCATTCATTTACCGTTAGAAAAAAATGGGATTAATATCAGAATGTTACAGTGTTGCATTTTAATCGCTCAAAGCGCTAAAGGCTAAGGGTGGTTAGGGTGGTTCCATATGGAACCGTCGCAGCGATTGGGTTAACATGTTCAAAGGTGCCCCCTTTTTCTTTGTTCAAACCTGAACTGGCTTGCCATTTTACGGAAATTTAATATAAATATTTGTTTTTTTACATAAATATCAAATAACTTAACTTAATTTTGTTTGAAATAAATTTCTTTCACGAAAGAAAACGATCACTGAATACTTCTTACACTCGTACAAAAAAAAATAAAAAAATTATAATGGCACTGCGAAAACTTGTTCACCCAACTACATTCGGTCGACGACTGAAAAAACTAGCAAAAGTTGTTAACGTTGCTAGAAAACAAGGTACCCATGTAAAAAACTCGGTTAAGGGTTGGAAAAAATGTTAAACTGAGATTTAATCAACATAGTTCAAAGGTGCCCCTACTTAAAAAATGACCTAACAATGTAAATCACAGAATATTTGAGATATCTTAGGTCCTTTTCTTCAGAATACATAATTACAGAACTTTCCCTATAAAATATTAATTGTGTGACCTGCCGGGATTTTTAGGGATGAAAAAATACGGTCCAATTATACCACCATCGGTTACATATTGTGTAGGCATGACCGCTTGCTTTAAACATATGTGAGATGAACCCTATATTGCTTATTAACAAATCAATTAAGTTGCAACCAGAGATTTTGAATTTTGATAGTTTTAAAAATTCACAGAATATAATAACATTTAAAGAGTCTGTTTGATCCATGTTAAAACACAAAATTTGTATAACCTTAATGGAACCAACGCTATTAAATAATTTACAAACATCCTATCAAACATTCAAACAGTTTTTCAATAAAAGATGTATTATCTATCCATTAAAGTTTGTATTGTTATGTCATATAATTAGTCTTAAGCCGGGCCAGTTTTTATAACATTTCAGTCATTTAAATAAACCCAATTTATTGTGATGTGTATGAAGGCAGAACTGCCTTGTACGGTCTCAACTCAATTAATTAAATTAATTTAAAATGTACAGTTTCAGTTATCTCCCCCTTTAAATTTTCTTTCAATAACCATTTTAAAATATTTAATCCATTCCTTGGATTAAAGTAGCGTGTTTTGACAGAAGCAATATACAGAAACAAAATTTTCTAAAGACTGAGTTTAAAACAAGCAGCCTTAAGCTAAACATGCCGGAGAAACTTACTGTGAACTTATTTAAATGTCACACAGTGTTATATAGTCAATTGAACTGCTACTCTACCGCTCTCACGCTAATAAACTAGCAATATTGTTGTCGAAGATTTCCGTTTAATGTTGTTTAACTAAACCGAAGACTAAAAAGGAAACAGAAAGTAGATTGAACTGAGATTTATGTATGAATTATAATTTAGCAGATGTTACTAGTCCGCTTTTTAGATTCACATAAATTTGAAGTTTAACTTAATTGTTTCGTCATTGTTTTGTTCTTTTGTTAGAGCCTTGAAATCATCATCAATATGCGTCTTGTTTTGCCAAAGTACAAATAAATTTATGACTATCATAAATATAGTACAAACAAATGGACGGACGGACGGAGAAACAATTCACTAACTCGAAATGTCACAATTGACAGGTACCAGGTGAGCGAACAGTAAACTTTAGTTACGTGCCTCTGTCAATTTGTCTCACAAAATGTGACAACAATAACAACAAATACAAAAAGCAATGATACAAAAAGAAACACACAATCACTTTATTTGTACAAACTTTTTTCGTTTATTTGTAAAATACTCGTACCTATGCACAGAAAGATTCAAATCTGTGTTTCGGTTTGTGTACTCGTATGTTAGTGTAAGTGATTGAGTATAAATTGTTTGTCTTCATTCTAAAATGTTCAACAAGTTTTTGTTTTATTTTAGTTAATTAGCACACCATGAAACTAAAAAAATAAAACAAAAAGGGGGTGTATCTCTTGGAATCTCTTTTGCGCTTTTTTTGTTGCTATTGAATTTTTAAATTGCGTACTTAAATTTCTGTTTCACACTCTTATTGTATGTTTGTATTTCAATTTGTTGCTTTTTTTCTTCTTGTGCTTTCGAATCTCAATTGTGGAGGCCATTTAATAGCGAAATATACACAAGTTATTGACCCTACACCAACATTTTAATTATAAAATTTTTGTATAAAACTTTCTCGCGAAAATCAATTTATCAAGCATTAGGTCCAATACGTTTCATATAAGCAGACATAATACTTAATTTGTATATTCCAATAAATTTTTGAAATCACCAAAAGCATGTCCTCTGTAAGGCATAAAGTCAGCGTCGATGTTCATAAATTTCATAGTAATTTTAAAAAGGGCACTCTTTTTTTGTGAAATTGTCATATGATGGCACACTCGTAGTTGTGGAAACAAATGTTCTGATAATTTTATTAGAACAAAAACATAACATCTACAAGAGGGGTATAGACAAGACCAATTCATGTTGGCACAAGTCAGCGTTCACCGAAAGAAAAAATCGGTAGATTGTTAAGACTTGGGGCTTACAGAAGTCATGAAAATAGTGAATGAGTCGTGAGTATCCACTTATTATCATATATTCATACATTATCTTAAATTAATACTTCTATTTTTCGTAGTGCACGAAAAAATGCTTCTTTTCACAAGAGCTTCGAAAAGAAAGACGTGTCCAAATCTTAAAAAAAGATTTCCACTCTTAGGTTTTTTAAGAATTTGTCATTCTGTAAGATAATCGGGATACTCTTTATTTTTCATTTTAGATTCTAAAAATGTAAGATTTCGACCCATGATGCCTCCATGCAATCCCAGACCATTACTGACCATTACCGCAGCCTTGTTTTACCGTCTTGGTAACATGTTTACTACTAAAGGCTTCATTCTTGGTTCGCCATATTTTTGGAGTGTTTTGGACACTAAATATTTCAAACGTTTTTCCAAAAAAATTTAGGGCTCATTCATATGTTTTTACGAAATTCAAACGTTTGGTTTAGTTGTTCTTTGATATAAAGGGCTTCTTACGTGACACTTTATCATGTAGGCCATTTTGCTAAAAAGATCTTCTAATTATACTTTCGTAATATTTTAGCTATTTTTACAGCACTAGATGTTGGGGTTGCTCTTACTTATCTTACTATAGTTCTTACTTCAGTTTTTGTAAGACGCTTTTTGGTCGTTTTACGCCAGGCAAATTTTCTATGATATTGCGTTTGTTATACTTGTCTATAATTCGTTTTATTGTACATTGATGCCTTCCAACGATTTTACCTATTTCATGCAGGGATTTATCTTTTCTATGCAAGTCTATTATGATTCGCCTTGTCTCAATTGATGTTTGTCTTCCCAGTTTAAATTTTTCACTACTTAACGTCACAACTTATTCTCTTTTAATGATAAATTATGAAATTTGCATTTAATTTGAACGGCACTTTACCGTTGTATATTACTTTCAACCAAAGAAAAATTAAAAGAATTGCCACTACATTTGTTTACTTTATTTTTACACGGGAAAAATTTGGTCTTTTTAAACAATAAATCAATTAAATTTGTAAATAAATGGTGTTTTTTAGATGTATGGAAGATTCAGTTTTTTTTTATACTTTTTTTATTAATTGAATCTGCCTCATTTCCTTAGGCCTAACAATAAGTATTCAAATCTTAAATCTAAAATTAAATCTTATTACTCTCTAACAGAGCAATAATTTATTATTGGCTGATAAGCTTTACGAAGCCTCGACTGCATCTGGCTCTGAACTAGAATTCTAGCAAGCGGATGTGGATGTTTTTATTTCTTATGCACTTATGTACATAAGATTAAGTTGGCAACACTTTTTAACTGGCGGCAATTTTATCAGCAGTCAAGTAATTTATGTTTGGTTTGACATTTTAATATGAATAGACTGACGCCTGAACAACATCTTATAGTTCTATACATCTAAAAAATATCCTATACGTTTCTGTTTTTCTTTTTGGGAATTCAATTCTATTTGAATAATTATATCAAAATTTATTATATTTTTCTAAAATAATATTACTTACATTAAGAACAATTATTATTTTTAGTTGAACTGTTAATTTTTCAATTTTTGATTATTTTTAGTTAGGCTTGAGTTCATTAAATCTAATTTCGATTAAATTATTATTTTTACTGAAGGTAGGAATTGTTTTTGCAACATGAAATCTTATTAAAATTTGATTGATAATTTTTCTTGGCTGAGCTGGGGATCGAACCTTATATTAATATTAATAATACCTAAATGTGGTGTTGACATTTTTTTAACGCTCACGGTAGGTAGGAATTTCTATGGTTTTGAATTATTTACGTGAATGAATTGTTTGTATATCTATTACACTACGCTAAATAATAAGAAAATAGTATTTCACAATTGAATCTGTAAAGATTGTAGACCGTGTTGAGTACGTCCATCACCCCATTTGGAAAATTGCTGCTAAAGTATGAAAGTAAAACAATTTTGTGTAGTTTTTTTCTGACTTCACGGAATTAACGAATCCTCAGGCTGCCATTTCTAAATTGTTAAATAACAATAAATAATGTAACAAATATAATAATGGCATTACTTTTCTCAGTAGGTAAATTTAAATGTTTTTTTTAAATTACTTAAATATTATTTAAAACACAATTATGATAAAGAAATATGTAGAAATTTAGACGCCTACAAAATGCTTCAAAGTGGGCGAACTAAAATTTTGTAAAAGGAAGTGTTTACAAGTTGAGCATGTTTTTAAACAGCATGCAAATATTTATTAACTATTGATAATTTCGAAATAAGTATGAAGGTCCCAGCAACAACTTTACTTACATTCTTAATATTATTGACTTCCAGAATTCATTATTTCGTAGATTTATTCGCCACTTTTTGTATTATATCTTAGAGAGGTCATAATTATAAAATCCAAAAAATTTACTTCAAATAAATTGATTTAAAGGATTTAGTCTGCTTTCACACGTTTCAATTCTGACTCTTCAAGGTAAGTACTTTTTAGTGAGCCGGGAAAAGAGTATCAAGGTACTAGTAAATTTTCTTCTTTCCTTTTGTGTTCAGCTTTTATTTTCTCCATCTTATTCTGCGTGAAGTTGTTTGCATGAAAAAGTACAGACTTGATGGTAAAGAGTACGAAAATTTAAGATACGCGTGTGAACAAAATAACAGGTTTAAAAAGAATTGAACATAAACTGTTCGGTTAAAACTGAAACGTGTGAAACAGCAGTAGAAAAATAAGTTATTAATTTTTTGGTTAAAAGTGGCAAAATTATAACGGATTACTTTTGGGACATTGCGAACAAAAATAAATACTTTTTCTAGTAGATTTGTAAGTAGTCTGGTCGACAATTTCCTATTACTTTTTTACTTAATTTGTAAGTAAAGTTTTTGCTGGGATATAAATAGTCAGCACGTCCAAAATACCACATAGAAGATTTTCAAGAGCAATTCTGTGCTAATATATATATATAAAAGTGATTGTGTGTCTGTATGTATGTATGTTTATTATTATTAGTTTGGGATCTATAGACGGCTAAACGGCTGAACCGATTTGCTTGAAATTTTCACAGTATATTTCTGTATGTCTGGAAGGAGCTATAAGCTACTTTTTTTTTAAATTTTAAGTGGGCGTGGTACCTCCCATAATTTAATTTTAAAAATCAAATACTTGGGAAACTATAATAGCTATAGTACTCAAATTTTGCATGAGCAATTCCATTGTTTGTTAAAATATTTGCGGAAAAAATGGGAGTAGTAGCGACAGGGGGCGTGGTACCTCCCATATGATGATAATTAAAAAAATATCAAATATACGGTATAAAATAAGATATATGGTACGGTTATTCTACCATCAATATTAATATTTAGGACAAGAATGGGCGGACTATCAATAGTGGGCGTGTCAACTCTAATAGATATGTTGATAAATTATATATAGGGAAAGCTATATCTGCTATCAATATTAATATTTAGGACACCAATGGGCTGACTAGCAACAATATTAAGTATATGTTAAAATTTGTATACATTTGAAACCCTTGTCTATATATAAAAGTGAATGTGTGTTTGTTTGTTTGAGCTAAGGAAAACTGTAGATTTTAATAACTTAATAATTATTAACTCTAAACTTTTTATTTCATAACGATACGGGTAGCGAAGCACACCGGGTTTTAGTTAGTTTTATATAATATTTAAGAATATATTAAGGATATTTTGATAAAATGAATAACTAATTATAAACCAGTAGACAAATTTAATCGATAGAGAATGCCTCTAAGTAGATTCTCTATGGTTCGCAATTATCAAGTGATATATGTAAACAATTAACCTACAACTGAGGTTTTATATAAAAAATATTATTGAAGATAAAAATGTTTTAAAGAAGTTTCATAAAAGATTTGCAGAAAACAAAACAGCAAGTGACTGATTTTGACATTTATGTTTCAAGAGTTTCTACACTAGAGGAAATCAGTCTAGAGGAAATTAAACTTGTTTTCGTTAAGATTTCATTGCTATTCATGCTTTTCACAATGCGTAATAAATTTAGGGTATCATGCAGTCGTATTTGTCCTTCTCTTGTTTATTTTAAGTTGTTACGTGTTTTATATTATAAATGGTGATACTACTAGACACAGTTGTGTGAATGTTTTTATTTTAAAATACAAATACAAACTAAGAAGTAGAAACCTAAAAAAACTGGCCGTATTTTCGCCAATTGTTGACGTAATTATGCCAAAAATAACCTATTTTATGAATGAGAAAGAATTCCAATTCATTTAGTTTTTTGCGGTAATTTCACAAAAAAAATATATACTTTTATATTCTGTTGTGTTTATGCCATATTTGTACATATGCATGTGTTTTGTCACATAGTCGTGGGTTGTGAGAAAAGTTTATTGATAGTTTTAATGTTATGAATTATTTGTAAGCTACTTTGGCATTGGAATTCTTAAAAGAAGAACTACAACTTTTAAAATTTTTCATTTACTAATTATTTTTAACGTTTGTTTTATGGTTTTTAAGAGATGTTTTTTTTTTTATTAATAAAACAAATAATATGACTTAAGGTACGTTCACACTTAACATAGATTTACTCAACAAAGCGTAACCACTTATTTTAGCACAAATTTGTTTGACGTTGTTTACTCTCACAAAAGTTTTGCAAGATCAAACAGCATCAAATAAAATAAAACTAAATATTTCTTGTGTCTTGTCCTAAATAAACGAGTTCAAATGTATTTTATTTAGTGGTTACGTCTTTATCGGCAAATATTTGTCAAGTGTGACCGTACCGTCACTGAACGCTCTGAATTATTTATTGTCATGTCCTACAACTCGAAGTTCATTATAAACATCAACCTAATTTAAAGCAGAACATTTTAGATACTTGTTATTTATTGCTAATGCTTCTCTTTTTGGAATAGTTATTATTGTCGTTTTAATTTTTGTTTCCTATTTTTTTTTGTTGAGGCTGGACATTTAATATTTTAGTTGTATGATTTTCTTGGCATCTTTTGTTAAAATTAAGTATTGTATTTTATTGGTGGCTTTGGAAAAGTAATTAAAAAAACAGTGCCCTTGTTTGCAACAAATTATTGTTATTCTAACAGAAAAACAAAAGTATGGAAACTTATGTAAACAAACCACTAACCAACTTTACAAATTACTATTGTTATCATTGTTTTTAGGGCTGCCAAACATAAGGGAATTCTCTTTTAGCTGAAAGGAAAGGGATAGTAATTATAATTTCTTAAGTATTTGGTTAGAATTTGTGTTGGAAAATTTGGTGAAGAGAAACAAATGTGTGGACGGGCGTGTGTAAGAATGTGGGAGTATTTTTCAAAATTTACAACTGAATCATTATCACATATTCTACAACATATTCCAACAAATACATATCGTATGTGTATTAGTATGCATGTATAATTTTCATTTAACCTTTAACAAATTACTTTGGCAAAGGCTACAAAAAAAAATAAAGAAAACAACAATAAAATCACAAAAAAAAATAAATAAAAACAGAATGAAAAACTACCACTTTAAGAGTCAAGCTGTCACAGTGACAGGTTTTGCCAAAAATTTGTTTTGTTTTTTTTTATATTTTCTAGTTTGGGAAGGACATAATCAAAATCTACCTTGATTTATTGTACTGTCCCATTTCCTTCTTTTAGTTTTCATTCAGAAAACAGTCGAATATAAGAACTAAAAGAAGACATGCAGCCAAGAAAAAACCAAGTGGAAGAAAAAAAATGAATTGCTAAAACGGGGTCATTGCTGTGATATTATTGCGCCAAAAATTTCCTAAATTTCATTGTAGATAATTTTAATCATACTCGTACGAGTCAGAAGTATATTGTGCACTAGTACTTTCAAATGCAATGACATAAAAACACCAAAAGCCCATGAAAATCCTTGGCAATTTGTTGTTGGAAATTATTGTTCATTGATGATGACTGGAGCAAGAGTACAAACTAAAATACACCAAAGTTGGAAGGATTTCATCTGTTCAAACGTAGTGGAAGCTTATTATATAAGCCTTTGTTCGCATTTTAATGTTTGAAATATTGCACAATAGATTTTAGGAATTTAGCAAATATATAGAGAGTAGTCTTAAGTACTTTTGATTAATTGTTACTTAAAAACAAATAGTTATTCTTTAAAGTAGACATTAATTAGCTATAGTTTTTCAAGTTTTTATCTTTGGTTATAGAAAGATTCAAAACATAGTGATTGGAATGATATGTAGACGGTGTTGACAGTCTTTCGAAAAGAAGATTTGTTGTCACAGGTACAACTTTGAAGGAAATAGTCAACATGTCACCTTTATGCCATCAGACCATTTGTTTGCAAAGAAGGAAGTAAAATGATTCTTAGGAGATAGCGACCGCTTCCTGTCTTAACATTTCATATGAAAGGGACCTGACACTTTAACGTTTATAAATTTAAAATTTGTAGGGTACTTGATAGTTATCAAGCAAAAAACAAAGCTAATATTAGTTTGCGACCCCATAAAGAATACTTATATATACGAGTACATAAGTTGGTAAGTCGATTTAAGGCTGTCCGTGTGTTAGTTGAACAACGCTTTTAGCATTAGCATTTTTTAGTCAAAATATTATTTGAAAATTTTGAAAAAATTCAATAGTTTTCAGAAGCTTCTGTATGTCAGATCTAGTCATGAGAATTTTCGATATTTTGGTCATATTTTTGACAATATATTAGATTTACAAGCCTTTCCAACGTCGTACCCATGACATGGAAATTTCTCTAACCAATATTTTTAAGTATATAAAGAAAATAAATAGTCAAGATTTAATTTACCGAATAATTTGGCTTTTTTTTACAATAAACCAGACTTATTTTCTATCTAGTTTTCCCATAAAGTCAGGATCACATACAAAACGGTTTCATAAGAAACATATATTTCTTAAAAAATATTAAACATTTGACACAGCCAAATGCTAGAGGTGATCAACCCTGTATCTCATTCAAACGGTGTGATTAGTTTTGTGTAGTTTTTATTCCAATCGCAACATCATTTTTGGAGACACACATTTACTACATCTATTATTAAGCATATTTAAAATAATAAGTGGATTCATGAACAACTTTCTTCATAAAATAAGTTGTAACCCTCGTATCGTATTCAATGCCGCACAGCGCACAGTGGTTCAAGTATCTAAGGAAGGCGGTCATACGTAGTTTACTCAGTTATAGTCATCAAAATTAATATGAATATTTATGTTTACGGTATTTATGGGCCAATTAGGGTAACATAGGATTAAATTAAATTAATTTATTTACGCAAAATTTTATAACGGCAATTTAATACAATATTTGTACATTAGAAGAAATCAACGGGTCGGAATTTAGAAGAAGTCTATGCAAAAGATCAGTGTTAGTGACAATACGAGACATTTTTCGCTTGTTGTCTCGTCTGAATTGCTTAAATAATTTATTACCAGATTCAGCGGCTTCTTCAGAGAGCTCGCCTATGGAAACTGGACAGTGTTCAACTACTTCCGATTCATGAACTAACACTTTTTGAACGGAAGCAGGCAAATTTTACCATTGATACGTACTAATAAGCATTCGTGCGGTTCGTAACGAGTAATCTCTAAATTCTGCCACTTCCGCCACTTTCAGCCTTGTCGACAATTAAACCTAATCGTGTCCTAAAGTGCTGCTGAACATATAGTTTTTTCTGTGCAAGAAGCTCCTTTTCATCTGTTGAACGAGCCTGCCACTTTTTAAAATATAATCGGTAAGAAAAATTTATAAAATATTCAAACAATCTTATCCATGAACGCAGAGGAGATAACCCAAACTGATATGTAGCAGTATCAATAACGGGTTTACTTAAACACATGTTAATCTGCTGGAAAAAATAAGGAAAGTTGTTTTGATTTGTTCACTTCCGATGCAGTAAATGTAAAAAACAACTGATTGATTGCAAATCTTATCGCATGTTTTAGTAGTACCACTAATAGTGAATATTAGAGCGAACTAACGGTGAAAAAATCCAACATCGTCATTTGACCACTATGTCCTACTACTGAACCACTGTGCAGCGGTTTGGAAACATTTAATGTTGGAGCTCGAGGACTATTTCAGATATCTTAAAGAATTTTAACACACTCAGAGCTTTTGCATTTGTATGATTTCATAATTGTAACGAAGGAGAGCTGCTTAGGTCACCTTGGTCCTAGAAATCCACCACCAAAACTTTGTGTGGTATCCAAAGAGACCAGTCTGTATTGAGAATAACATCAGGTGTTAGATTGGTCTCAAATATAATTTTTTGAATTATTTGTATTTATAAACATATATAAATAACTCTACTAAATCAGCTCGGGATGATAACTTCTCTACTGACTCGAATATGAATAGCCAGCCATTGCTAGCATTTGCAGGTGTTATGATACTTAAATAAATTTTATATTTTTTATGTGATAAACTAATTTAATATTCTTTAACTTTTAATATTTGTCCTGATGCCAGAATTTGACTGTTTTCAATTCATAAAAAAAACACACACTTAATGGCTGTCAAACCATATTTGCCGAAAGGCGCCTATTTAACTTAAAAAGTTCTGGTGAAAAAAGCATACACACAGAATCAATATTATGGTAACATCCTCCTTTCATTATTGAGATATTGACATTTCAAACTTTTTATAAATTTGCAAACACAGTTCGCAGTATAAAAAAAACTACGTAGAAAAAGTAGAAATAGATGCAACAATACATTTAATTTACAGAGAAAGAGAAGGAGTGTAAAAAAAAGCACTCTGCATCATCAATGTACACCGAATGTCAACATCATTCTAAAATTTTATGAGCCTATAAAGCGGAAGTAGGCGTGGCAGACATTGCAGTCATTCAAAATGAAAAAGAGCGAAAAATAAGAAACAAAATAAACCAAATGTTGCCAAAACTAACGTCAATGCACCGATAATGTAGTTTTGTAGTTTTTTTCTTCACTTTGTTTTTTTTTTTGGCATTTTTATGTTCTTGTGTATTTGGGGCCTATTTGGGTTTTTCCAGTCCATGGTTGGCTTTCAATACATACACACATAGTCATTCAAAACACATTCATATAATTTTATAGAGTATTTTTATTATTTGGTTTGGTTTTCCTTTTCAAATATGTTTGGAAAATTATGGCCAAATAGCTGGAAAAAAAGCCACTGAAATGAAATGAATACATGACTTTAAACAACAAGAAATTATGCATGAGCAAAAAATCATTTTCAGTAGAGAAAATTCATGGCTGGATTTTACCTTGAAATTAATAAAATTGGTCATGAACAAAACTTCATAAAGTAGAAAACAACTGCAAGAACAATAATTTAATCGTAATTTATTTTAAGTAGAAATGCTATGAAAATTATAAATATTCCATTGAAATTACAAGTGAATGCGTTCAAGTTTGCTATTCAATGGAGAGTTCTTTTTTTTCAACCATCAATGTTTTTCTTTAACAGATTAAGAAAAATTAAACAAAATGTTAAATATTGAAAATACATTTAAAACTTTAAAACATTTGCATTCAGTTCATTTAAAATGAATACTTGAGCTTTATTTCTTTAATATGTTTGGCATCTGGGGCTGGCTGACTAACTAAAGCCCCTTAAATTTATTAATTTTCAGTGACATTTCAACCTATATACTGTCAAATTAGTACAAAGAGTTGATAATAATTTTCTTAAAACCTCATTAAACAGCTGTTGAATTGAGGTTTTTTTTTAAATTAAACGAACGTATTTTAAATATTTAAATCATTTAGCTCTGTAATCTAAAACAAAAATAAATAAATAAAACGAATACAAAAACAAAGACATTATTGCTCTTATCTCTGGAGTACAATATAAATATAGAATGTATGTATGTTGTTATTGTTGACGTTATTTATTTTTATTGTTTCTAATACATATTTACAGAAACATTTAAAGAAGGTGTTTAAACTACAACTCATCTACATAAGTCATGAAATGAGTGCTTGCAAGCTGCAACAATAATAACTTTCCAATAAAAGTAAAATATAAAATTTCGCTGAATAGAACTAAAACGAGCAGCAGAAAAATGTTGACTTTGTTTTTGGCTGAAGAGCAATCACATTTCGAGAACGACAACAACTTTTTGCACGAATCAGAGATGGAAATCGTTGTTTAAAACATGTAGACTTCGACATAAAGAGACCCTAGCCGATTAGCTATTGGTGGTGATTATTGTTTCATATTTAATAGTTTTGACGAGCTATAACCGATTATTTTCGGTCCGTTAGATATTTTCGACATTGTCGAAAACAAATTTTGAACATTAATGAATTTAACATAATTATCTCGTTGCTCCAAGTGGAATTTAAGAATTCAATGTTTGATCACAAATTAAACCGTGTATAACATGAAAATGCGGGATTCATAACAGATGGCGAATGTTTCAGGGTACCGTTAATGGGAACCAAAACCAAATATCAATGACGCTAAGGTAATGCTCTGTATTTGGTAATATGAGCTATTGAAATCTGGCCAGACCATCACAGGGAACCTGTATCGAATGCCCCGATGTGTGAGTGTCCCGATAGACTAGGCGATAGAGTGTCGGACTATCCGTAAAAGGGTTGCGGGTTCGATTCCCGCCAAAGACTCTGGGTGTTTTTTTTTGCAGATAAGCCAAAAGCTTCGCAGTTTGCGTTTGTTAATTATTAAAAAAACTTATTCGTTTAAAGACAGCATTGGCCATAAGACGCCCTGAATATGCGGTCATACAACAAAAAGTAATATTCCATCATGACAATGCTCGGCCACATATGCAAGTAGCTGTTAAAAAAATTAAATTTAGAAATTTAAAATGGTTGAGAAGATTTCACTCCAGACTTTGCCTCCGGCCAACTATTATGCAGTTTCCATTCCTGCTACGAATTATTTATTTAAACCATTTTTTGATGGTATAAAAGAGTATAGTGTAAACAAAATTAAAGAGCATTCATACCAACTGATGCTAATAATACAAACACTTACTGGCGGAGTTGTCAGAACTACTGTAAATATGCATTGCAATTCTATATAATAATTACAACACAAAAACTTTCGACAAAATGTTCCAATTAAAATAAACAAACTATTTTTAACGCTTTATTTATTGTTTTTTATATCTAGCTAAACCAGAATGCTGTTTAGATCCATCGTTCTTCGAAAGTTTCTAAACTCGTATTTACCAATAGCAATTCTAAGTACCTATAGAGGCTTTCAGTTGAGCTATCTATATAAAAGCATTTCTTAAAATGGGCTTATTTATGTTTAGTGAAAACTTATTGACACCTTGTGTTTTTTATAAATTTAGATATTATCAGTTTTGCAATTTAATTTTCATTAACTAGAATACGATCTTTCCACATTAACGTCGGGAATTTATTTATAAAATAGACAGTTAGTTCTAAACATGTGCCGCTTGTTTACAGTATTGATTGCTGAATTATAATTCTCATCATAAATTTCTAAATTCTTTCTTCATAAATTTAATATAACAACATTTTTAATATCGCGTAATTTTCTGTGCAAAATTTTGTACAAAATTTAATCAACATCACTTTTTCGCCCAAAGTTGCAAGTCAAACAACATACCAACCTCAATTTTTTGGAAACGATCTATATAAATTTATAGACAGGTTTTCCTTTTACGCTAAATTAAAACACTTTTCACAATGAAACATACGGGAAGTGTGCTGTAGTAGTTGTGCTCGTAAAGAGCAAAAGATACCAAAACAATTTTATTACGTTTGTAGCAATAAAGAACATTTCATACGTACATATGTATGTATATGAAAACTATATATATATATAAAATGCTGGTGGCTAAAATTTTAGGATATAAATGTATTTGGTGCTTATATGAAAAAAAAAAACGAAAGAACAAACTGAAACGAAAAACGTGGTATAAATGTAGTCATGTATTTGTGTGAATATGTAATATACATATCGATGGTCTCATGTAGAAAGGCCCTAACACGCATATTTGAAATTTTACAGGAGAAGGTAAAAACATAATAGAAACTGTAACTTTTTTTGTACAACTGCTTATAAAAGCGTTATTTTTTAAACTATTGCAATAAATTTTTGTGAGGAGGTGTATTTGCGTTAAATGCATTGGAATCGCAAAAACAACTAATTTCGAAAAAATAGCGAGTTAGGGCCTTTCTACATGAGACCAACGATGTGTACATACTGACGGCAGTGGCAAGATACCTGGGATGTTTCGAATTTGGTAATGCCACAATCCTATTACTGAAAATTTAACAAGCAATATATACTAGTAGTGGAATATATTCTTAGGTAAGACTTTAAGAGTAATATTGGATTGAGTTAAAATGAATTTCTATAAGAAATTATTGTCGCCAAAAAATGGAATTTTGGAATAAAAATTCTAATTTTTGATTAGGTAGATAGACCCGGAGAAAAAATACAGTTTTATATGATCACCACAATAATTTCCACATGATCACAAGTTTTTCTTTATCAATGTTATATACTCGTATGTATGTTAACGAGCTGAATTCGAAGTTCACTAGCTGGCAATACATCTACAAAAAATTACTTTTTGATCAATGGCAATTAATTGATCAATGTGGTTTTAGCAGGACAGGCTGACTTCCACTTTTACCACAATATACATTCTAGCTGAACGATTTGATACTATGGTGAATGTAAAATCAATTTATCACCAAGATTGTGCTTCCAGTTATCGGCAAACTAATAGTACTTAACTTTGGAATTGTCTAAATCTCATAATCACATTTATCATTTAACTTCGTTTATATTATTGTAATCAAGCAATAAACGTAAAGGTACGGTCACACTTGGCAAATATTTGCCGAAAAAGACGTTACAACTAAATGAAATATATTTGAACTCGTTTATTTATTAAAAAAAAACTATGTTTATTTAGGACAGTAGAGGACACAACAAATATTTAATTTTATTTTATTTAATGTTGTTTGATTTTGCAAAACTCTTGTAAGAG
Organism: Bellardia pandia; assembly: GCA_916048285.2. NCBI lineage: Eukaryota > Metazoa > Arthropoda > Insecta > Diptera > Calliphoridae > Bellardia > Bellardia pandia. The sequence goes on from OU696533.1 coordinate 72,565,378, forward strand.
TAAACAACCTCAAACAAATTTGTGCTAAAACAAGTGGTAACGTTTTTTTTTAATAAATAAATATGTCAATACCTTAATACAAACTCCTTATATGAAAGCTGGTGCGAGACTGATTTGTTTTATTTGCCTTTGCACCAGCGTTGCAATATGTAAAGTTTCCCTTTTTTGCAAGATTTTTGAGAGGCAAAAAGTTTTATTTCGATTGATAAATAACATTGATAATTTTCTTAGTCAAATTTAATTAAGTTTGATATTTTAAAAGAATATAAAAAATGTGTGTGTCAGAGTTGGCAAACATTGTACAATTGTACTTTTTTATACATTTTAAAATCAATTGGTACCGAGGCACTACCACGAGCCGTTTGGTACAATTTCAAAATATTGCTGGATCAAAAATTTTATATATTTTAATAGATATGAAATTAGTTGGCATATCATACGTGACAAAATCTTGTATAGGTTCTATAAATTATTCTAAATATGTTTTTATTGAATGAAGATAATTTACAGGAAACCTTTTATTACGAAACGATCTTTGTTTCCATCCCTTTCCAAATAGAAGAGGTTTAATTTTCTTTGTTTCAAATACATTACCGCAAATTAAAATTGTTATCCTTCGATAACTGTCTTCCTGGACCACTACCTTTTTAATGTGAGCAAATTCTTAATCTGGCAGCAGTATGAATCTCTCCTAATTCTCTTAAAAGTCTTACACCATATAATTTTTTGCAATAAACCCTCCATTACAAAGCCTTTTTGCGTTTCTATGGGTTTGATTTTCAAAGCACTTCAATTAATTGATATATTGCTGTTTTTTTCCTTTTGTAGAAAAATCAATACGAAATCTCAATTTCGACGATTTTTGAGGCATTCTTGATATCCTGATATAATAGTCAATGTTAAGAATTTGGTCGTTCGTTATATCGAGTATAAAATTGTTTAAACATTCATTATATAAGATTATGTTAAAAATTGTCCAGTAGGTTTTGTTATTATTTAATAAATATTAAAAATGGTAGCGTGGAGGTCTACAAAGTACATTTTATTTATAAAGTTGATACAAAATCCAAAAAAATGTTTTTCATCCCCGGTGTGTACACAGCACAGTCTGACATAGTGGGTCCATAGAGAGCTCCTTACATAACATAGGCCATCGATCAAATTCAGCTGGATCTATTGAAAATTTAAAATCTAAGATACGTGCTATATTATAAATCCTAGACGGACATTTGAACTATGTAATATCTCGTACTAATTCCCTTTTAAATAATAATTTGATGCAAATAGCTTGTTTCATTCCATTTTAGAAATTATTATTTGAATTATTTGACAATTCTGGATCAGGCAAACGTTAGAATAGTTATTTCCCAAAACTGAATTCAAAACTTCAGAGCGGATGTGATAATGGTTAACTTTTAGATATTAAGAGTCTAAAAATAATTAGATCGGGACTCCATAAATTTCAAAAAGAATTTGACAAAGTTAAGTTTTAGTATTGAAGAATTAAGTTAGTTTTTATTGCACATGTCGGAAATGTATATAAACTTTAAAGTTTCCAAAGTGCCTTATTTTGAGAAATATACATTATATTCCAAAGGTTCGATTGGCAAATAGTGATGACGGTCTCATATAGTATGTTAACATATCGGTATTAACTTGCATAGAAACATGTACTGTCCTTTACTCAATTGCAAGTAAATGGATTAAGTTGTTAAGGGAAGTAGCAAATTATAAAACACATATCCATACTTACAATTACCAATAGGTAACTATATATCACATACCCAATGGAAAAAATTTACAAGGGCTTTATTTTGCAGGCCCTTTTGAAAGCTTTTATGTCTACTTAATTTTAAAATATCATACAGAGAATGTTTGCTTCTACTTCTTTTGGAATTAGATAAGCAATCAACATTGCATTCTAAAGCCCACTAAAAGACACAACGAATTGAGATTAGTTCGGTAAAGTCATTTGATTTAATTTTAAATACAACAACTGTTTTTAGTACATCTTCATAAGATTTAGCGTTGAAGGCCTTTTATTTACTATGATTTAGAAAGTTCCTATTAAAGTCAATTCTTCCATTATATCAGTTTCCAAAGCGAAAGTATATCGGTAAAATTAAGGCCTTTTGTATGGCCGCTTTCGTGCAACTTTTTCTTGCTGGGTAGATGTTCTACACAAATACATACATACATATACATGTATGCATACTCTGTGAAGAGTTTATATTGTACATATGTAGTTAAGTATAATGGCAATGGCACCAAATGCAAATAGAAGTACATGAAATAATTGTAGTACACACTACATATATACATACATACATATATGAAAACAGTTTACAATTCAACGAAAAAATAAAACTTTTAAATAAAAAAAAATACTAAAATTAAGCAATTTAAATACTGAGTTGTCATATTGGTTTAAATGTTTCTTTTTATTTTTTATTCTTAAAATTTTGTTGTAGATTTTTTTTTTTATCATTTGCTAAGGAGGGGCCTTGTATGGCTCCACAGAAAGGTGCCTGTCGTCGTGTGGCAGAGAACTAAATGGAAATTGCAGGAATTTTTTTGTTTGTTTGTGGAACAAGCGCCACTATTTCTACAAATATATAAGTATTTGCATGTATGTATCTAAGTAGGTATGTGTATGGTACACACGTACGTTTCACTTATTTACTTATGCTGATTGTGAGATACTTGTACTGAGACGAAATGCAAAAGAGTATGACAGAATATGTACATACAAATAAAATTAAAACAAAATTAAGAGAAATGTAATAAAACCTTCAAAATAAAATTGGGAATATTAAATAAAGGCAACTTGCTGATATTGTATGCCTGTGGAACTTTTCATTACTGTTACAAAAGAAGCGAGAAATAAAGTTTTGGATGATCCAAAAGTGAAGCTGTAGAATATGTCTAGAAATCTGATACATAAGTATTACATTAAACTACTACAACAAATATTTATTTGCAATTGTCAATGTTAGAGAAGTTCCGAGTTGCATTTAAAAGAAAAAATGCGTTTATTCAGTGTTTGCAAGTAATTAGCAACTAACACATAATATGATTGCGGCCGTCATAACAATGTCTACATTTGTCATAATATTATAATCAGGTTTAAAACTTAAAAAATATCACAACTATGTATATTTTTCCGAGTGCTTGATAGCAAGTAACTTATCAATATTTGAAAATTTAACGAGGTTAGAAGTGTTAAATTTTGAAGATATCAGGTACCGTGTTAGCTTAATCTAATAACTTATTTCTATACAGCATCGGAATTATTTAAAATTATTGCCTATACTTTGCTACTAAAGACAAGTGTAATGAATTAGATTGAAGTCATTTGCTGCCAAGGCCATTAGTTCAGGCAATAACTGACAACTGAACAAAAGACAAATAATCAAAAGCGTCAAAGACTTAGACAACTATAAACCTAAACTAACCCAGCCGAGGAATTTCTTGTCCAGACATGAATTTGTCTCATCATGGACATCCCACCTATTGGCCGACGGACCGACGGAAGACTCCCGATGTTATTGACTTTGGGGTAGTGAAAAATATCCCTGTAGAATGGATGCAAGTGGATCCTTCACTGGACTTGTCCTCAGATCACTCTCCTACTATCATTTCAATGCATTTCCCTCAAGGGTGTGGTTCTCCATTTATGAACATGACTAAGACCCGAGTAAGTTGCATAAAATACAAAAAGTTTTTAAGTTCTCATTGCACGGAAAATGTTGTGTTGAGAACTACCGACGAGCTGTGCATCACGCTTCCACTTATCACGTTGAATGTAGAAATAGGACAAACAGAACTTATTTCTCTGAACTCGAACATCTCCTATCAGAAAAAAGAAGAATGAGAAGAGAGTGGCAAATTCACAGGTCTCCTGAACTGAAAGCTAGGCTACGGGAATGCAGAGATATACTAAGACATTTCTTAGAAACCCAACGAACGGCCTCACTTAGATCTTACTTGGAAGGTCTTGATAGTACCCCACAATCTGACTACTCGTTATGGAGGGCGGCAAGAGGTTTAAAAAGACCAGTGAGAGGAAAACCTCCTTTGCGAAATCCGACTGAAGACTGGGCTAAAAATGATTCCGAGAAAGGGACATTATTTGTTAACCATTTGAAAAATGTGTTTACTATACACAACTCAAATAATAACGAATCTGAATCTTGTTATAAGACCTCCTGTACCTCTAAGACTAAACTTTCGTGATGTGATAAGAGGGTCGTTTGAAGACAAAAAATACTGCTCCGCCCTTTTCATTGATGTGTCGCAAGCTTTCGACAAAGTTTGGCATGACGGTTTAATGCACAAAATAAAATTAACTCTGCCTGCTAACACCCATAAACTCATGGAAAGTTGTTTATACGGTCGCAAATTTAAAATCAAAGAAGGCAATTTTTTAAGTACCGCTCAGCCAATTGAATCAGGTGTGCCATAGGGTAGCATACTGGGTCCTACTTTATATTTGATTTATGCTTTCGACATGCCGTCAGACCCCAAAATCCACACGTCAACTTTTGTAGACGATACAGCCTTTATCAGCGTTCATAAGTACCACCAAGTTGCATCACAGAATTTGCAGAATTATGTTTATAAGCTAGAGAATTGGCTAGAACTTTGGAAAATCAGGATAAATGAACAAAAATGTATTCATATAACTTTCACATTGCGAAAAGATACCTGCTCGTTCATCAGAATAAATAATCAAATTATCCCGCAACACAATGACGTCAAATACCTCGGCATTCACCTCGACCGCCGTTTAACTTGGAAGTCTCATATTGAAGCGAAACTTACACAAATGAGATTAAAAGCAGTGCAACTTAATTGGCTAATCGGCAGAAACTCTTCATTGAAATTGGATTGCAAACTTTGGTTGTACAATGCAATACTAAAGCCAATCTGGTGCTATGGAATTCAATTATGGGGTACTGCCTCAACACCCAACATTCAAAATTCAAAGGGGTCAAAATAAAATTCTACGTATAATTACTGCAGCACCATGGTACGTTAAAAATTCTAGAATTCACAAAGATCTAGGCGTGCCATTAGTAAAAGTCGAATTTACATAATATGCGTCAAAGTATGTCAGCAAACTTGAACACCATCCAAACCCACTTGCACGAGACATCCTTAACTTTAGTGGCCACAATCGGTTGAGAAGGAGGGATACCCTTGCTTTAACTCAAGCGCAAAACAGATGACTGGATCAGTTGATGTGAAATTTTTTAGTATCATAAAAATTTTTGTCTAGCGCTGGCTGGGCTTATTATTATCTTTTTAGTATTAAGATTTGAATACTTATTGTCATTTCATATATGAAGATTCAATAAATAATTAAAAGCAAAAAAAAAAAAAAATAATCATGACAAGAGTTGTCAAAGTTTCATTATGTTCTTTTTCTAACAACGTTGACAGAACATTTCTTCGCACAACTATCTCTGCTATCATCGACACGCTTTCCTCATACAAAAGAACATAAAGAAATTTGCGTTCACATTAATATGGCTCAAGGCATGAGTAAAGCAAATTTCACATAAAATCTGTCCACACTTTCGTTATTTTTCAGTGATTTAATTTTAAAAATGCCTACAGTTATTCTGCCGAGCAATGGGAAAGTAATAGAAAGCAAATTGTGCACAAAGTCTTTGAAAATTCGTAATTGTTGGGATCAGTCATAGCAAAACTCGCGAAAAGATCATAAACTTGCAAAGAAAATACTCCGTTCAATAAAGCAAAATCCTCCGACATTGACCGGGTCCGAAAATTAACGCAGCTAGAATACGTGTTGGTACTGGTTTTTAAACCAACTGTGAAATTGAACATTCAAATCGTAGTGAATGTCAGTATGGTGTGTTTAAAAAACGGGTACGTTGCTTATTAAACTTCATTATTAGTTTCAGCCAATTGATATTGGGCTATTGCCAAAAGAAAATTTAAAGCGAAGTGATGCTGGAATTCTAGCGACTTGAATGAGGATGCTGCGCAGGCGGATCAAAATGTTGTAAAACACTTGATGTGATCCATCAAAACAAAAACACAATTTTTATAAGAGGAAATTCAATTAAATTTGTTCAGTTGTTCAGTATTATTCAATAGTCTTGTTTGTTGCATAAATATTAAAACATTTACAATTGAAAATATATGCTATACACTAGCTGACCCGGCAAACGTTGCTTTGCCATCAAATTTTATTTTTATTGGAAAGGTTTCATGCCAATCAGTCTATTATAATAAGAAAGGCCACCAGTGCCATTTTTGAAAAGGGGCGTGGCATTGCCTACTTCCACCAAAAATGTATAGTATCCAGCTGACACGGCACACGTTGTCCTGCATAATATTTCAAGCGATTAGGATATTAACCAAAGTATGAAATGACTGCTGCGCCATTTGCCGGGCTGGTTTGTGAATTTAAACCATCCAAGGTGGCAGCCAAACGCATGCAACAAAATTTATTCAGTGACATACACACGTACAGTAGAATTATATACATAAAGAAGATTTGTAGGTGAGGTACCACGCGTCTTTATCAAATCCCGCCCATATTTACAGCAGCTCGTAAAATATGCACACCAAACCGATGTACCAAATTTTGTTCAAATATCGTTATCAGGAGCAGAAATAATATATTTTTATTTTTTAGTTTGTATGAAAGGTACCACGCCCCTTTGTCCAATTGGACCGAATTGTAAATCTAAACCACCCGGGGCGCCACCCAAACGCATACAAAAAAATTTATGCAAATCGGTCCAGCCGTTTAGGAGGAGTTCAGTCACAACCCACGTACAGTAGAATTATATATATAAAGATACATAGTTGTTAAACCAACAAGAGACTTTTTTAAAATAACCTAAATTACAAATTTGCAAACCAAACTTTCTTACAATATTTACAAATAATATAATAAAAAGTTTGATTTAATTTACAAATAATTATTTTACGAGTAATAGATTTAAATAAAAGTTTTTGTTCGCTTTACTTTACTTTAGCCTTTTAACTTACAATTATCACAGTTTTATGTTCTGGCCATAAATCTAAATTAATATTCTTAAGAGATATCTTAAGAAGTTTATATTAAAAGGCAAATTTATTGATTCTGATGACCTCTTTATTTAAATTAAGAAAATAAAAAAAGACACAAATTCAAGAGATTTATCCATTACAAGTGTAGGCACTTAATGCGAGCGCATATCGTATAAATCCAACATAAATGCCTTAAGTATAAATTTTTTTGTATCTTTTTTTTTGCATAATGCAACTGAAGTCGGGTTAAAATATGGCAAATTAATTGATTTTTTTTAAAACAATATAAAAAACAAGCATAAAACGAATAAAAAAATAAATACTATTAAAATACCTTTTTTTTTTTTTTTTTTTTTTTGCATATTCTTTTTTATTGTATCTTCATTTTAAATGAACTAACAATAGGTATTCAAATCTTAAAACTAAAGTTAATTAAGATAAGTCCAGCCAATGCTAGGCAAAATCTAGTTTTCAAATTCGATAGGATATAATGAGCAACTTGTATTTATTCATCTGAGAGCGGTGGTGTCCCTCCTTCTCAAACGGCTATGACCGGGATGTTGTAAGATGTCTCGAGCGAGGGGATTTGGATGAGTTTCCAGCTTACCCAAATAAAGGGCCACGTGTTTAGTTATTTCCCATTTGACAAGTGGAACATCAAGATCGTTGTGTATGTTGTTGTTTTTAATATACCAAGGAGCGGTAGTTATCATTCGTAGAATTTTGTTTTGACGGCGTTGAATTTTCTCAATATTGGAGTTGGAGGCAGAGCCCCATAACTGGATACCATAGCACCAAATTGGCTTTAAAATTGAGTTGTAGAGTAGAAGCTTACAATCGAGCCGAAGGACGGAGTTTCTGCCGATGAGCCAATGAATTTGGGCTGCTTTCAGTTTCATTTGAGTCAGCTTAGCATCTATATGTGGTTTCCATGTGAGGCGACGGTCCAGATGAATACCAAGATATTTCACGTGTGAGTTTTGAGGCACTGTATGGTCATTAATACGAATAGGGGGACATGATTCCCTACGTAGAGTAAATGTTACGTGGGTGCATTTCTGTTCATTTATTTTTATTCCCCATTGTCTTGCCCATTTCTCCACTTGCGTTACGTGGTGCTGTAATTTAATCGAGGCATCTTTTGGATCTTTGTGAGTACTGAAAAATGCCGTATCATCAGCAAATGTTGACGTGTGAATTTCATTGTTTGTTGGCATGTCTGCTGTGTACAGCAAGTATAGAATTGGTCCTAAGATACTACCTTGAGGGACGCCAGCACCTATAGGTTGAGGACGGCTTAAATAGTCACCTTCTTTAATCATAAACTGACGGTCGATTAAGTATTTCCATAGTAGGTGTTGAAGATTCACCGGCAAGTTCTGCTTTAATTTAGATATCAGGCCTTCATGCCATACTTTGTCGAAAGCTTGAGAGACGTCAATAAAGAGTGCCGAACAGTATCTCTTTTCCTCAAAGGTTTTTCTTATGACTTGTACCAATCTATGTGTTTGTTCTATTGTACTGTGTTGACGTCTGAAGCCAAACTGGTGATTGGGAATGCAGTTGTTTTCATTCAAAATCGGAGTCAGCTTGGTTATAAGCAATTTCTCGAATAATTTGGACATAGTTGGTAATAGACTTATTGGCCTATACGACTCAACTTTGCAAGGATCTTTTCCCGGCTTAGGAATCATCTTTACTAGTGCAATTTTCCAAACCGGAGGGTAGTACTCAAGCCGTAAGATGGCATTAAAAAGAAAGAGGATTAATCTTTTTGCAATGCGAGGCAGCTCAAAAATCATTTTATTGCTGATTTTATCAAACCCAGGTGCTTTTTTAACATTTAAATTATCAATAGCCTCAACAACCTCCAGATATTGAAATCTTATTTGTACAGGTGGTCTGGCAACAACAGGCGGTAGTTGGCTAATGTCAGTATCCATATTGGGAGTGAATACATTTTTTAAATGACTTACGAAAAGGTTGCCTTTTTCTTCGTTATTTCGTGCCCAAGATCCGTTCAAAGTACGCAGTGGAGGTTTTGCGATTACGGGTTTTCTTAGATTTTGGACTGCACGCCATAATGAATAATTTGACTGGGAAGTTGCGTCTAGACCTTCCAGATGTTGTTTGAGAGACTCTGCTTTTTGCGCTTCTAGCAAGATCCTAAGATTTTTGGTACATTCTCTCAACCTAGTTTTAAGTTGGGGCGATCTGTGTTGTTGCCACTCTCTTCGGACTCTCCTTTTTTCAGACAATAGTTGCTCAACATCTGCAGAAAAAACTCTGTTGTACCTATTCGGGCGGTAAGTGGAAGAAGCATGTTCTGCGGCTTTCTCGACATGTTCATTAAGACTTTTTATACAGGCATCGATGTCTTCAGCAGTTTTTAACGGGAGTTTCTCTGTGCAGTGAGTGCTGATGTATTTTTTGTATTTTAACCAATTCAGACGTTTGACAAGAAGTAAGGCGTCAGTTACGATTTGCTGAGGACTTCTGATGGTGATTACAGTGGGTGAGTGATCTGAAGAAAGATCCAGTGAAGCCTCGACTTGAATGAGTTCCGGGGATACCCCTTTCGCCACGCCGAAATCGATAACGTCAGGAATTTTTTGCTGGTCAGTTGGCCAATAAGTTGGTTGACCAGTTGAAATCACATTCAGTCCCATTTCAGACAGGGAGTCGTACAAGATACGACCTTTAGGGCTAACGAGTCGTGAGCCCCAGAACGTATGCTTAGCATTGTAGTCGCCAGCCGCTATGAAACGGCTACCTAGTGATTTGTAAAAATCTCTATACTGATCTTTTGTTATTGAAAATCTGGGCGGACAGTAAACTGACGAAATCACGAGGTTTTGACAAAAGTTTTCAATACAGATGTTTGTTGCTTGAAGATAGCACTCTGAAAGACCACCCAATGAATGGTGTTTGATTCGCGATTTGACTAATATTGCCGAGCCACCACATGATCTATCTCTGGGGTCCTTGGTGTCGTAGAATGTATAACCACTTATTTTAAAAATGCTTCTCGACGTCATATGAGTCTCGGAAATCAGCATTACATCAATTTTCTTATTAAAAAGAAAATATTCAAGTTCATTTTTGTGTTGGCGTATGCCGTTTGCGTTCCAGAAACATATTTTGAGACAGTTCATGGTCTATTAAGTATGGCCTGCAGTAGCGTGGACTGCATTTTTTGCATCTCCTGCATCATACTTGTCATGCTTGTCATGAAATGGTTCATGGATTGCGCCAGATTTTCCATTATACCTTCAAGTCGGCTAAAATTGTGGCTGTTTGTATCATTTATTGGTGACTCATTTTGCAGTGTTGGTTGGTTAGATCTAAGCACGTTGGCATATGAAAATTGGCTAGTGGATGCTTGTACTACGGGGGGAATAAATGTAATAGGTACTTTTGTCGTCTGGGTAGGGGTAGAAGCTGGTTTGTTGATCAAGGAACGTTTAACGACCTCGAAAACAGGGCAACCCCTGTAGTTGGCAGTGTGGTTTCCACCGCAATTGCTGCATCTTTTTACCCTGGAATCATCCTTAGGTTTATCGCACTTTGAGGTGTCATGAAGATCCCCACAAACAACACAAACAGTAGGCAACTTACAATAAGATTTTGTGTGACTATACTCTTGGCAGTTCGAACACTGTACTGGGCCAGATCGCTTATGAGGTTCTTCCACTGTAACTCTTCGGTGCATTATGAATTTCAAGTCATATATAGGATGTGTTTCACTTTTCTTCAGCTTAACATCACCAGGTTCTAACTCCACTCTAAATAATGGTTGAGGGATCCTATCTCTGTTTCTTATATTTGATACTGCCTTGATTTTAAAGCCTTTGTCGGCCAAACTGCTCTTGATCTCCTCAGGATCAACAAAAGAATCAATTCCCTTAATTACGACTTGTAGACCTTTTGCGCTTTTAAGTTGATACGTGTAAAAATTCTTTTTGCGTTTTTCAAATTCCGAAACTATTCTCCGATAGTCGTTTTCGTTATTAACCTGAATCTTTGTTTCATTAATATTGCCACGCTTAATTGGAGTCACATAAAAAGAATTTTCACCAATTAATGAAACTAATATTTTTATAAGTTCGTTTGAATTTTTTTCTCTTAAATATATTGGAGGTGGTTTTACTGGCTTAATCACAGCGTTAGGGACATCATTTTTCTCTTGGAGGATGGCAAAACGATTTTGCGAGCGTGGCTCTTCAGCATTCTTTGATAATTTTGCGGCTGGTGTAATTTCGGCAGATTTTGGGCTTCTGCCTCTCTTCGATACTGTTATATAACGGTCCATTCCTACCTGTGTTTTTTGTTTTTCTTCAGCAGCAACTATAGGAGCGGCCTTATTTGTAGGACTTAATGTGCCTTTTGCAGCTGTTGACGTCTCTCCAATATTTGATAACGAGGACCGTGAAGAAGACGGTCCTTCAGTGATTTTTCTATTTAAATTAAATATGCTTTGGGCTAAGTTTGTGCCCTGTTCAACACATTTATTCAAGTTTGGTGCACTTGCACTTAAATTCAGATTTGTGCTTATTTTTGGTTTCACAGTTAAGTAGTTTTTATTAAATTCGGGATTTTTAATGTTCTCATTACTAACACTTGCCGAGCTCAACACGAAATAAGCATTTCGGCTCTGAGGCCCACTCGCGCTGTTAGAATTGTTACTCATTCACTGTCTCACTGTATTTAATTTTCTAGTTTTCAAATAATTAAAAATAAATTATTACAATTTATTAATTTTTTATTGCACCTAGTGCAATTATTTGACTTTGTAAAGTTTTTCACCTATTACGAGTTTTTTTCCACTTTTTTATTTAATTTAACTTTTTATACTTTTGCACCTATTACGATTTTTTCACCGAAAATTCAGCCGCACTAAAAGTAACACGTCCGAACAGTTCGATGTATCAAAACACAAAAAAAAAAAAAAAATTAAAATACCTGAAAACAGAAAAGAAATGCTCAAGTTGTTAGAACAATGCGGATTAGGGGTAGTTAAGGCAAAACGAGAAAAGAACTAAGTTAAATGTTAATATATTTTCAAATCCGCCGAGATAATTACATGAATATTAAAAATTCTCATTTAGAAAGAAGCAAGCTCACACATTAATGGGGGGGGGGGGTGATGTTTGCTACAAACATAAAAAATAAAAGAAAAACAACGAATGAATGACTGAATGACAAAAACTAAATTGCAAATGAAAAATAAATGTATATGTATATAAATGTATGTAGCAAAGTTACAAATGCTTTTTATGTTAGTACAAAAATAAATAAAAATCCTAAAGAATATATAATTAAGAGTCCAACAGCAGTAGCAGGAATATGAAAAATTACATAAAATGCTCAATTTTAGCTCGTTTTATTACGAGTATTAATTAAAATTGTAACAAGAAAAAACTCCTTATAACGGAACAGAAATGAATTAGTTGCAGCTGGAAAATAGGAGCAAATGTTTAACAGCTGTAATTAATATATATTTTACCTTTAGCAAAGGTCAGCCATACTCGTATGTCTTCAATTTGAAGAAAACTATGGGTCTAGTTACAGGTTTCGTGACAGTAGTTGTTGACAGTTTATTGAGTTGGAAGACATTGGCACTGATTTAATTTTTGCAATTTTAATTTAAAGCATAATTAAGTAAAATGTCAAGTGAAACAAATACTGGATAATAGGTAGCAATGATATACATGCGTCATAAAACGTAGTGGCTTGATTATTGTAGGCATAAAACTTGTGTTTAATTGTATATTGATATTAATAATTCTGATATATTTATGAGTGTTAAAGCGATGGTCTTATAAGGCAGCTATTGCTTTTATATCTCTACATTAGGGTCGACCATATTTTGCACTTATTCCCAAAATCTAAAATTGTCCGCGATATATTTTTGGTTCGAATAAACGGCACACTCAAATTGTATTAGTTGTCAACGTTTTAGGAAAACACTCAGGCAATTAATATGCCTATATATTAATTAATTAATTGTGTTACTTTCTTTGGAAAGGGATAGGCCGCATTGCAGCGCCTCTGGTGATGAGTAGGTGCAATGATCAAAGTTTAATTAATAGCCATTATTTTAATTAGTTTACTTCGGTGATGTTTAAATGCTATGCCACCAAAGGAGAGCGCTCTGATAAATATTAGTTATGATAGGATAGAAAAACTAATTATTAGAAACTGATGTTGGTTTTGAGTGACAGCGGCTGGGAATCGAACCCAGGCCACAAATACCAAGTCATGCTTAATGATCAAACGCACTAATCAATTAAGCTACAGCACCCTCACACCTCTTCACTTTCTTACTCTTCTCCCTTAAGACCTTACATCCCCCACTACGTTTCAAAGCAGAAACATTGACCGTCGATCTAAATAAATCAGACAATACATCATTGGAGAGAAATGCTAATTTCATTTTATTATCGATTATAAGTTTTAGTTTTACATCATTTATCTCCATGGCAGCTTCTTAACAAACATGAATATGAAACAAAAACGGTATTTGGAAAGCTCACAAGCGATTGTCAAAAAGTCAATACATCCACAAAAAGAGATAGTCTTTCATTATGACAACGCAACTAAATTGAGAGATAATCTCTTCTAATCTCATGCCATTCAAAACATTGAATCATAAACCGTCAAGAATATCAAATTTCAGGATCCATTATTATCATATAACATGTAAATAGATTGGTTTGTAAACGATAATTTATCCGTATGTAGTTGTATTTCTGTCCCATTGACTGGATTTAAGGATGCTCTTGTGAAGCTTGTGGTCTAATAACACGTAGCAAGCTTATGAGTATATTTAGGCCAAGGCAAAGCCAATTTAAATCTCTTTCTGATTTTATGCTTTAGAGATCTAAAAGTAGTATTAATATGCTGAAAATCGGTCTCTATTTGACTTCAGTCATATATAAGTCATCACTATCGGAATTCGCTTTAACCCTTATAAGCTTTATTTATGTATTACGAATCCATATAAATATGGTATACTATAGAAAATCACATTAACGTTAATAAATCTAAAAGAAATATTGGTATCATGATAAAAAATAGTTTCAAACAATATCCCCCTTATTGATAGATAGAAAAGTATTTATTTATAACAAAATGCTAGGGATAACTTTAACTATTTTAAAGTTATTTATAATATGTAATTATAATTTCGATGTGGATACGAAACCAAAATATATGGACACTCTAAAAGCTTCTACATCATTTGGTTTTTTTTTTCTTGTAGATGTGCCTGCCTACTGATGGCCTTGTCAGCGTTACAATTTATTACAATTTAATTAAGAAAGTAAACATAGATCATGTTATCAACATTATCGTTCCACCTCATAGTCAGAGTAGTCGACATATGTATGAGCAAACCCATAAAATTTCCTTACCACCCATCTTGCTTTCCCCACCATCCAGACAATCGCACACATGTTTATGTAAGTGTCGTAACTAATATTTATGCAGAAATATTACATTTCCCACATTTGACAAAACGAAATTCTAAGTGGGAGAGTGAGTAAGTGAGTGACGCTATGTAAACAGATGATTTTGTTTAATTTCTAAGGCCATTGAGTAGCTGTGTGTTTATGTGTGGGCGCCGTGATTTTTATGAATGAAAATATTTCAAGTAAATCTGTAGACAAGTGTAAACGAATCAACATAAAATTCTCATGTCATACAGTCAGTCGTCATACTCGAGCGTCTGATGGGAAGACCGAATACAAAATTACGTTTTGACTTTGAATATACAATATGTTGTTGTTATTGCTGTTGCTGTTTTTGTTTTCTATTTAAATATTTTATAGTGAATGTGGTTGATGTTGCACTTTTCGCATACTGGACCAGACTAGACATCCGGTTGATGATCGTATGTATTTGCACAAAAAATATAAAATCTACATTATCACTTATTTTCAAATTTAAAATACAGATACGACAAGAATTGTCATCAATCAATTATTTAAAATATATAAACAGAACATTTTATACAAATTTGTGTGTCAAAAGTTTCATTATATGGAAGAGATGGAAAATTAAATTTTGATTTCGTATCCAAATAATATTCAAAAAGACTGACAGTACCTATTAAATTAAATTGTTTATTTATTTTGATAATTTATAAACATACAACTGACATGTATGTATGTATGTATATTATATTCTAAGGTCAAAATAATAGTACATACAAGAATTTTCCGGGGAAATGGAGTTAAACACAAAATGTGTAATGAAAACAGACTTTCTTGAAATTCAATCTCAAAATAATTACCAACAACTGACACGCTTACATCAACCATCAAATCATTCTAGGTATACGAGTACAGGAATGATTTTTACATATAAATATTTGAAAGTGATAAATAAGTCGAAAGATATAGGGGAGAGGGGCACCTTTGAAATATGTTGATAAAATCTCAGTTTAACATTTTTTCCGATCCTTAACCGAGTTTTTCACATGGCCATTGTAAGCTGTCCCGTATAGGGGGCACATTTGAACACAAGGACTTCATCCATTAAAAAAATAAAAAAAATATATAAATTGAACTAAAAATAGGTTACTTGTTGACTAAAGCTAAAGTTTATTTCCATATATATTAGTTAAATTATGTAAAAAGTCAATAATTCAAAAATAAAAAATAAGGTAGGGGGGGCACCTCCCCTACTAAGGTGTTTGAGAAATGAAATAGTATTGACCAAAATACGATCATGTCATCTACTCCATCCCTGTAACATACATACACATATGTATGTTAAAGTTTGTTTTATCATTATTGTGATAATAAACTTGTACGATATAAACAATAGCAAATTTGTTTATGTATAAAGTACATATTTGTCCGGAAAATTCTTAGAACTTTTTCTAAAATCAATTTTTTCAATCAAAGCCACTTCAGTTACTATAATTAATATCTAAACTACAATTAGAAATAGAAAATAATGAATTACATAGAGAAAATTGAGAATAACAATACAACTGAAAATGTTTAAATATAGATGGATTTTTCTTAGAATTGGAATATGTATTTTGAAATAGACTAAAAGAAATTAATGAAAATTATCAAATATACACTGACTAACAGCTTATATTATGGAGTGCATTTTTTGTTTTCAAAGCTTCGTAAAAAGAAAACTAACAGGACCTTAAAAAAGAAATTGATGTCATTTTAAAGAAATTTTAATATTTATAAATTTTTATTTTTATACATGTGTTTTATAGTCTAACAAACAAAAATAATTTATTGCAAAAATGTACAATTCTAATATGTTGAATTATTGAAAACTAAAAAAATAAAAAAAATTCTCGTTTTTTACGTCACAGTTAATTTTATGCAGGCACGTATGGGTTTCGAAACTTGAATTTAAAACTGGCAATTACAAAATTTAATATTTAGTGTGATAGCCTTTATTATCTACAACAGATTAAAGGCGATTTGGTATAGATGCGACCAGTTTTCGGGTAATAGTCGGCGAAATATTCGACCACTCCGTCAGTACCGCTTCTTTTAAATCGTTTTTGTTAGTAATTTTGTGTTTTCTTATTGATCGTAATTTATTGATATCATTAGGGTCTTGCGAATGTGGTGGCGGTGTCATTAAATGTGGGCACTTATATATTAGCAACGTTATCCTGGTAATATCTTATACTTAAACTTTTGCATTGTTGTTTCAACAAATTTTAAATTTTCAGTACCAGCAGCTGTCAGGATCAAACCATGACACTGCCACCACCATGCTTCAATGTTGCCTTTAGGTTTTCTGCGTTGAGTTCTGTATTTCTGTACATACCACATGCCATCTGAACCGAATATCTTAAACTTTGATTTATTAGCGAAGATGACCGAATTCCAAAATGCAGATTTAGTGCAAACATATCCTTTGGCGTATTTTAGTCTGTACAGTCTGTTTTTCGGGTTTTTAAACGATTTGTTTCGTGCAACGCGGCCATGAAAATCATGTTGGCACAAGACACGACGATCATTTTCAACGCACATTGTTGCCCCATGTCAGCTTCAACTGTGGAGGTCAGTTGTGAAGCTGATAGTCTTCGATTTTTCCTTATTTTTCTTAAAATATATTACTTATCTTGCTCATTAAAAATTTTATTTGGTGCCTTTCTGCCGTTGTTATAGACCCGATTTTAATAGATTTCTGCTATTTTTCACTGCTATCAGTACAGTAGGATTAAAATAAGCTGTGACGTGTAAAAAACGAGCCTTTTTTCTTTTAGTATGTTAAAATGTACATTTTTGCAATAAATGTGTTTTTGTTGTTAGGCTATAAATTTTTTTCTTTTAAATGACACAAATTTATATTTTAAGCTCTTGTTAGTTTTTTTCTTATGAAGCTTTGAAAGCACTGCATAAAAGAAGCTGGTCTAATATAAAAGCTGTGATTAATTATTGACCGACCGTTATTAAAATGGGTGTCATGATTTTGTATATATGAAATTAAATGTTCAATTTGTGTTGAATTTTTAATTTTATGGTCGTTAAAGTGATGTTCAGAAGTGGAACTTATATTGGAGCTATGACCAACTATTGACCAATCATTATACAATTTTATCAAATGATTTATGTATGTATATATGAATTATATTTATTTATTTATTTATTTATTTATTTATTAAATTCAGATTACAAGCCCAAAGGCCTACTTAATCTAGATATCTTATGACGAAAGAAAAAAAATTCCAAAATATACATCTAAAAAGATAAGAGATATTCACATAAAAACAGTTTATGTACTTAAAAAACCCCCACTTTTGCACAAACATTAAAGTTAAATATATTCCTGTATTACGTTACATATCTTAGAACTTTTTTACGTAACAGAACATTTTTATTTTTAGAAATACTTCTTAGAAATGCTGTTAAAATTTGCAACTGATCTCCTAAAATTGCGTTCTTCATAAGGAATATAGTGGTTCCAAATTCGGGATACCCTCACCACAAATGGTCTAGTCATGTACAATGAATATTATTTGGATACCAACATTTTCAAGAGAGTTATACAATTTAAAGTGATTTTTGGAAGTGGGGGTTATATGAGAGCTATGCTCAATTATGGACCGATCTGCCCACAATTTGAAGAACGTGTATTCTACGTAGAACTTATTAGAATTTTTTTTAGATACATTCATAAATCAAATATTTATGACCGATAAACTTATTTCGGCAGGACATTTGTAAAGGGGCTAAGTGAAATAAGGGACCGATTTTAACAAATTTCAATCCCAACAATTATATATAACAAATTAAATCGAAATAGCCAGCAAGACGGACGGATGGGCATCGTAACTCGACTCAGGAAGTGATTCAAAGACGAACGGTTTACTTCAAGATGTGTGTTGGACTAATATTTATGGTGGTGTAGGGTATGAGTAGCCATAATAGTTGCGTGATAGACTGCTCATACACTCCTTATCCCTAAATACATGCAGCTTTATTAAAACTATTTACTTAGCATATAAAAAAATGTGTCATTTTATTTATCATTTAATGTTTATGTTTATCCAACAAATATTGAAATAATCATGTAAATTCTCAAGTTGTTGTTGTTCAAAAAATTATGTACATACATATGTATTATAATATTTTAATGTAAAAAAGAACTTTAGACAGCTATGCATACATTTTTATAAAAAAAAACCGTTAAACGCATCTTAAGCTAGCTTAAATACTAAACATGTTGAATTGTAAACGGAATACCTACATAAGTTTCATTTCGTAACAAATATTGTTTAACTGTTTGATAAGATATGTACATATGTATGTAGGAGAGCCTAAAAATAAATGTGGTATATGTATGTGAGTATTTTGAAACTTTCTCTTTATACGGAAAATATCAATCCCAATTGTTCAGGTGTATAAAATTAATATGCAATAATTATTTATTTATCATCATAAATTCTGAAAGTGTGTTAATTAACACTTCTGAGTAAATTTGTTTATCTTCATATCTTTTTTTTTTTTTTTTTTTTTTTTTTTGTTTGATAAAAAGTTCATTAAACTCAACTCTTAATAATACCTTTTGTTGAATTAAAGATGTAATAATTTTTAATCAGCTTAAGTTTTCTCTGTTAATCATCTACGTGGAGCATAGAATTTTATTAGTTGGAAGAACTGGTCAAAGATTTAATATAATTCATTTGGATGTATGGGTGTGGACTGAGAAGATCGTGTCATCTATATTTTTTTACACTTTATACTTGTTTACATAAATATGTTTCATTTGTTTTTTTTTTTTTTTTGTTATTTAGGCAAAATAATTTAATTATTATTTTGGTTTAAGTTTACTTTGTTTGATTCATGTATTTATTTTTTGGTTAGAATTTTCATATAGTACTTACATACATACATACATATGTATGTACATGCAATGTATAAATTTCATGTTGATGTTTCGAATTTATTTATTTTTTTTATTTATTCTTTTTTAATTTCTTTGTTGTATTTATTTAATTTTTTCATGTGTTTTTTTTTTTCTTTTTTGTTTTTACTATTTATTTAGTACGGAATTTGAGCCACAAACGAACAAAAAATTGTACCGTTATTTTGTACTGCGCCATTGAAGCAACGGAATGCGAATGACTATTATTACCGTACACAAATATTGCCGACGAAGAGACGAATGACTCACACGAACCGATACCGTAAACTAGAACAATAACAAAAACACCAACAAATCTACTTCAAAACAAAAGCAAATGAACACAAAAAACGAAGTCTAACAAAATCATACCATACAAATATGTATAAACGTTTGTATGTAATTGGGTATGAAGGTACATATTTGTTCTACAATATTATTGGCAATATTCACTTCAATTCACTTCACTACACTCTAGACTGTAACTAAATGGCTCCAAAAGAACCGCTGTAGCAGACAGCCAACAAACGAATGAATGAAAGGAAATGATGAGTTCATAGACGAAGTCCACACTCAACCGAAAAACACACAACAAACATAAGAAGTATGTAAAGTACAACAAGCGTAGAAAACACGAAGTTTCATCTATTGCAGGGGTTTCCATTTCATAGCTCAATTGAGCTACCACTACCAAGACATATTTTTATGCTCTTCAATTCAGTCGTCGATGTGACTTCGACAAGTGCACATGTCTAGCGGATGCTATGGTTTTTTTTCAGGTTAACAGATGATGACACTCAAAAAATATTGTGCGGTCAAAAATGCTTTTGGTAACATACATAGCAAATTATAAAATATGTATATTACTAAAATTTTTCTGCGGCTTTAAATAAATACATTCTCTCAATTTTATTACTCTCTCGTACTCACTAATACAGTACCAAAAAATTTTTGGAAGCCTCTGATCTATTGCGAGTGAATAACCAACAACATTTGGGGGGCAGTCAGAGCGCCAGCGTTAGGTAAAATAAAAAGCGAGATGCTAGGCACAAAACAACAATACCAAACAACTACATATGTACATACTATACAAAATCAACCTCAGAGACTTTGTAAAAGCTTGCAAATTAATTAAGCAAAAAAATGGGAACCAAATCCAACAACAACTACAACACACATTTCTACTTAAAACCGGCTTGCTCCCCATGCTCCACTTTCATATAAATACTCTCTCTCTTTCGCTTTGTCTCTTTCGTTAACTCCCTTACTATCACCGTTTTCTATTTAGGTTTCTCTTTAAAATATTTCAGAATGTGTTGGTAGAATGAGAGCGTAGGTCGTCTAGAGGCCGTTTGATAAATACGTATGTATGTATGTATTTGAGCTTTCCATTGTTGTTGTTGTAAATTGCCTGAGTCTTTTGCATTCTTGGACCATACAAAGTCGGTCGCAAACCCCTCTACGTAGTATATTTTGTATTATCTGTTACCAGATTGAATTTTATTACACTGAGGCTGTCAATTTAATTCCTAACTTTACTTAATAGAATGATTTTTAAGGAGAGTTTGAAACTTATCACTTAATGATTTTTATAAAAAAAACATATTTCAATGTTTCCATTTTAGCTGATTTTCCTACAGCCAACACTAATGATATTTCATCCAATCGATTTAAATATTCATTATGAATTAATTTAAACATATTAACTTCATTTCTCAATGAATTCATTCTTTATTGAACTCATTTCTTATTAAATCCTTATATATGCAATTAATTCGAATCCATATATTTGAATCAGAAATGTACCATGCAACACTCACAGTCATCAGATTATACGAGAATGTATTACAAAAATATTTTTGTTATGTTGGAGCGTATTGCTTATAATTTTCTTTTCATTGCGTCAATTCTTTCTATCTATATATCAAATGCAAACCAGATCTAATTGAAATAATATGCTCCAGAGCATGGTCAGATTAAAGATCCCACTCATCAGCAATGTTCGGATCCAACCTACTTACTGCCTAATAACATTACCGATATAATTAATATTACTGTAATCAAGCATTTAAAATACAGGTCGTCTGTCGCCGATTCTAAATTCTAACAATTTTTCATAGAAAATATATACCTAATCTAAATATAATCTAAAACTTTTTAAAACTGAAAATAACAAAATTCCCATGGTTCAATCCGGAGTATCGAATGCACTTAGAGAGAAAAAATAAATAGTCAGATTCAAGCTTAAACAACGTTCTTTCAAGGTATGTAAGGAATGTGTAACGATCTCTTACATGCATACCAGTTATCCATACATATGTACATGCATGTATTCAGAACGATAAGTATTCAGAAAAAGTAGAGACATTTTTTTAACGTCGATGTAATTATTGATTGCCGAGTATTGCCTAAATGTTACCAATGCGAAGTGAATAAAGTTAGAAGTAAGTTAAAATTAAAAATCTAGTATTCAAATTTATTTGATTAATGAAAATTTATTTGTTTGCGTTTATTGCTTTATAGAACAAAATATAAAACTGAATAATATTTTTCATTTCTCCAAAATAGCCGAATCTAAAATAGGAGGGCATAAAACTAAAATATTTACTTCTCCTAAACTACCCTCGCAAAGGAACTTAAAATTACCAGATCTCGTGATTAATTGCTAGGCTGTTTCGACCGGTTCTAGTTCTAACAATCTATTGTGTTTGAAAAAGCCTGTCACTTAGAGATTAAGGTCTAGGACCGTCAACATTCCTACCTCATGCAAAGTAGCTGAATGAATAATGATCCAAACCATATAAAGATTTTGAACAAACGCTTCTCAAAAACAACACTCGCATCAATTTAGTTTTTTAAGTATTTTGTTGGCTATAACTTCGGCCTTTATAGTGAATTAAAATCTTTTAACATTCTGTACGTTACAGGCATTAATATGTATGTACAAGCTACAGATGTACATACATACACATGTTTGAATATTATGAATTTAATAAGTATGTATGCGATTACTTTTTTAATAAACTAAATGAGGCAACACTTCTTAGCAATCTCGTACAATTGCTGCAACTCTCATTTAACCTGAAAAGAAAATACTGATTGTGCTCATATTAAAGCTTACAATCTCTTTTGGCCCCAACAAAACCTTGCAATAGTATGTAAAACTCTTTTCTGCATTTCGTTCATTTATTCCCTCTCTCTAGCTCTGGACCGTGTTGTGCTCTTTGGTTGTGTGTGTTTGTAATAAAATTGTATTTTTTTCTCTTACACAGGGAAATCATGTGTTTTTTATTTAACTGCAAATCAAAGTCGAGGTCGTTGTACGACCGAAAGAATGTTGGAATGGTGCTGATGATGTTAAATTATTTTCTTTGTTATAGTTGCGTTACCGTTTTGTTTGTTTGTCCGTCAGTCTGCTGCAAAAACAGCATTTGCTTTTTCGTGTGAGTGAATGTTTGTTCATGTGAGTGTGTGTGTGTGAGTTTGTGTGTTGACTGTTAAAAGCCGTATGTAGTTCCCATTCTGCTTTAGAATTGTATGCCAGTCGTGATAACTCTAAACGGTTAGTTGGCTTACAGTATAATAAACCAGTGCTGAAATTTACTCACAATTGCACTTTTTTTAGTACCTACGATGCAAAGCAGAAAAGCACATTTGGTACCTAAAATTTAAGATTATTTTCAAAAATATTGCAGCACGATGTCAATGATATTTTCAATAGTTATCATGTATTGCAACTATGTATGTATGTTTGTATGTATGGATATGTACATACATATATCTTTGACTCCAGATCATTTCCGGTACAATAATATGATTTCTTAAAAACTTTCTTTAGTACTACTACTACTTAGCTCCGCTATAATTTCATTTATTAGGTCAACAAGTCAATGTTTTGGTCAATACTTTTAATATGTAATATCTGTGATTGAAATTGAAATTATCCAATTTGAAATGTGTAGCTTTTTTCTATCTATTTTGGAATTCACTTCTCCTAAAGTTCTTATTGAAATAATGTTGTGCTACAGTTGACTAAGGTCGAAAAAGTACATTTTAATATTTTCGTTGGTACATTTTGTAACGTATTTTCCCATCTCCATTAGAAAGGTACACAAACACATGTGCATAAGTTTCTGTACGAGTGTGTTCTTTCTAATTTATTTTGATAACGAAAAAAAGAAAACTTAAAACTGAAACAACTTATAAATATGCAATGCGATCAATGTTAATAAACTTGGCTTTAATACTAAATGAAATAGTTGGCTGTTTTTTTTCACGTCAAATTTTCGGCTTTTGTAGATTAATTAGTTAAAAATAGACCGTTTTGAGTTGGTGGATGATTTTGTGCATGATTTTGTTTGCTTTCCTTTATCTGTATTATTGCTCTTTTGCCAGTTTGTTTGCTGGGTTAGTTAAGATTGCTTTCCCAGTTTTAGCAGCTAATAGACGACCATCTTCATAGAGTTTATATTTGCTATTGCCTTTATGCTGATATTGTTGCTGTTGTTGCCGTTGTTTCTTTAGTTCGATTCTAGTTTTTTTGCGTTTTGGTATTCAGTGAAGACTTGTTTTCTTCACATTGCTCAATTATTCCGACATTAAGTTGTCGAAGGAATGTTGTCGTTAGAAAAACCGTAAATCTTGTCTTGGCTTACAACATACACTTGCACACACTCATGTTTTGCTTAAATTCTTACAAATACTTAACGGTACGGTATTCAGTATTCTGCATTGGGAATGATGTGTGATATATTACATACGTACATACATATGTACATATGTAGATACAAATTGAAATGGGTTATCGATACAAACAGAAAAATAACAGAAGAAATAAAAAATTAAAACTGGATTCTAAAAGTCTTTTAATTGTCAGGAATTTATGTCAGCTGTCGAAAAAAACAATTTAAAAAATTCATTCAAAAAGCAAATTTGGAATCGCTCTCATCAATTTTACTACAATATGTTTGCAGATTTTGTGGAATTTTATTAACAAGTCTATTTTTTCGGTTTTCGTTGGACTCTTAATTGTATTAGTAAATAATGTTTCGAGTTAAGGGGAAATGCAATTTTAATTAAGGAAACCTTGAATTTAGTAGAAAAAACTATATTTTAAGGACGTGAAAGCTAAGTAGTAAATATATCCGGTATATGAGCACATGCAGAGGATGATTCGTTAAATTAAAACTCAATGTCAGCTAATGTCTACATTTATCTAGATAAGTTTTTTCAATAATTTTCAAAAAGTGGTGCTAAACTTGTTTCCGAACTTGGACTACTTTCCTTCCAAATTTCAAATATTTCGTCGGCCCACTCTAAAATAAAAAGTGCCAACTATTAATTTGCATTATTATACCCTACACCACCACAGGTGGTGAGTTAGGATATATATAAGTTTGGCATTACGTGTGTAACACTGAGAAATATTCATGAGAGACCCAACAAAGTTTATATTGTATATGTATAGATATTATTGATCCCTTTTATAAGAGCCCATTCCGAAAAACCACTAAACTTTGTGGGTCTAATGAGTATCGATATCACACCAAGATTTTATACCGATCCACATATAAATGGTTTAAATATTTTACATTTGCAGAGGAGAGACGCCCAGTATTTGGATTTCTTTACGGCTATACAATCTTAAAACTCATTCATAGTATAGGTATAAATAAACCTTAAAGTTTTTGCAAAATTGCAAAAATCTTATTGTACGTATTTATAATGAACTTTTAGAAACAATATTTGAGTTACAAAACAAAATTCATTATTATAAATGAATGTTAAATTTCCTAGAATAGAGAGCATTTCTAAGGCAAAAATATCTATAATTAAATTTATATCTATTAAGGTCAAGCAAGTTATTTATATAAAACAGGTAGCTATGACAGTACGTATTATCTTTTATGTTTTTCTTTTTGTTAGTTAGGAATGGTGTTTTTAAAACACTGATAATTATTTGCATCTTGTATTTGGGGTCAAAATCTTATAATGTAGAATTTCAGATAAACAAAGCAGTTAATGAACTTTTTAAATGTCTTAAAATCTGCAGATCTTTGAAGTGGTACAAATTAGTAAAGAACTAAAGAACAAATTGCAATTGTCAACCCAAACTTTTCAAAGCCTAATGTTAAGGTCACATTTGGCAAATATTTACTTGTTTTAGTACAAATTTCTTTGACGTTGTTTACTCTTGCAAGAGTTTTGCAAGATTAAACAGCATCAAAAAAAAAAAAAATTAAAACTAAATATTTGTCGTGCTTTGGCCTGAGTAAGAAAAGTTTTTTTTTTTAAATAAATAAACGAGTTCAAATATATTTTATTTAGTGGTTTCGCCTTTTTCGTCAAATATTTGCCAAGTGTGACCGTTCCTTAAGCATTTCACAACCGAATTATTATTAATTGCACTTTTGCAAATTAAATCTATTTTTATCTTTATTTATTTATTTAGTTATTCTTAAGCATTCCTACTTGTTACACGGTCAATAACACTTTGCCACCTATAAATACCTACATACAATACGGCAATAGACAATTTGAATTAATTACTTCTATGTATACATATATATGTATGTATGTATAGGTATGTATGTGTATATTTATGTATATTTATTTAATTTAATTTATATTCATTCATACGTCTGTATTTTTTATAATATTTAATAACAGTACGAGTACAATACAATCACAATAACATCTATCTATTCATATAACAATTATACAAAAGTTTCTAATTCAAAAATCGTCTGAAATATTTGTTATCAACGTCATTATTAACATCATCGTCATTATTATCACGAGCAACGTTTTTGTAATCAAACTATCCCAACGTGACTTCGCAAATATTTTAACAACGACAACAACAATTTATACATTTGTAACGTCAATGTCGATTTGTTGGGAAGATGTGTTTGTTCAGAGATTTAAAGGAACTGAAGTGCTGCTCTGAATTGAAATTCATATTTTTATAAGATATGCGATTAAACAATGTCTATTTAAATTATTGTTAAAAATAAAATTTCAACTTATTAATGAACTGGTTGGTAGTTGTTAATTCCATTTTAATATATTTATAGAAAAATAAATGCCAATGTTACTTAGATAAGTATTATATTCCGGATCTTTATAGGTATCGGAGTCTATATAGCGGTATCCATCTTTCTGTGTCCAAAAAACGTACGGTGGAACTTAGGAATTATATTATTCAAAAAATTAAAAAGACGAAGTTACAACTTTTGCTATACAGCGGAGAAGACCTAGACATACAAAGAAAAGGCCAAAAAGAAAAGAGCATTAAATATATGTATACATACATACGTATGTATGTACATATATTCACACTTGTATTTATGATATAAAATACATAAAACATGTGTTAAGAACTTCATTAATTCAGAAACTGCCATCTAATTTAAACACATTTATAGATTTAGAGCTCTAATAAATGATCAAATTGTGGACTTGTTCAAGAAAATTGCCTTTAAATAATGGGACCAAGGAACAATTTATGATTTTTTTTTAAATGGGCTTTCAACAAGACATTTGTTTGGCAATTTACTTGTTGACACATCAGGGGGCTAATTCTGGCAGTCGTATACGATCGAATACTTACTCGTGAGTTCGAGTTTTTTAACTTTTCGGGTTTTATTAGTCGTAATCGAATAATATGTATCGAAACTTCTAATGACATCAGGCGATAGCGAGCAAGGGTGTAAATGCAACATTGCGAGTATAAATAAGAGCACTATCGAAATTGCTTTCGAATCGAAAACAATTTCGATCACGACTGCCAGAATTAGCCCCCAGTTTGAGAATTGTTGCAATGAATTATATTTATTTCGAAATATGTATTTGGCTCTGTAAAAGCTACATTTCGTAAAATCCGTGATATTTTCGCACTTCGGACAGTGCTATTAAGTGCATTTGTGCATTTGGGGTTCTGAAAATGCAAGAGCAATTGTTGAGAAGTCTTTTCCTACTTTATGATACGCTGTGTGCTTTGGAGGCGTGAATGGTCCGTTTACTTTCGAAAACTAGTTGGAAATTCGTTTATGGTGAATGGATCATGCTACCGAGTGATTCTAATATCTAAATTTTGGCCTATTTTTAATGATATGATTATCGCTGGTATGTGCCAAATGTCAAACAGCCACCGAAACATTGAATTTAAGAACTGAGAAATTTTCGAACTTCGAGGTTTTCTAAAAATCTTGGTTACCTTATTTTTATTTGAATTGAAAATCGATACCATATTATACGACATTAGAAGCCGTTACAAGTAATTAGAACAATACAGAACTTTGATGTAAATTTAAAGTGCTTCTCAATTATACTTGTGAATTATTTATTTTTCATTCGGTCTTACTTCGGACGTCGATTAAATTGTTGAAGTTTTGCGTATTTAAGGTTGAGGGAAATACTTCATTTTTATAGATATCCCCAAGACCTGTTCTTAGTTTCTTTAATGGCTTTTTAATCCGATATTATTTAATATACCTATATGGATTTTTAAATTTCATTTCATACCTTTAATCAGCTTCTCAATATTTCTTTATAAAAAGCTATTCAATTATGTGTAGAGTTGTGCCCGGTCGTTCATTTCAGTGACCGGCCATTTTCGTTCAATGAAGTGATCCGTACATTTTAACCCGTTCGTTCATGAACGACACAGCTTTAATTATGTGTATTATTCTCACTATTTTCGGGGATCATCATTTACTCTTCAACTCTTGAATATTACAATCAAAATAAACTAAATAGCAACAAATCTTTTGAACTTCATGTGAACTCTTTTTCGCTTTTTATTTTGTCCAATATTTACATATAAACTAAAAGCATAGAGCGGGAACAGTGGGCTTTTAACATTTTTATTTTTACTTTCGTATTTGTTTGAAATGCATTCCAAAGGGAAATTTCGTTATCAATTTCATACAATCGTTTTCGTATACGTACAACTATGTATTTGTTGTTGTGTTATTGACGTTTTATAGGAAAATTATTATGAACTTGCAATAATTGCTATCAGTACGTTTAAATATTTTTTGTAATTGTGTTTTACTTTTATTTTTTTTTAATTTAAATGATAAAAATGCATTTAGCAACAACGAAAAAAAAAGATGAAATTTCTTGGAAAAATTTCAAACTTATTCAGCGTTAATTTATACATTTTTTGGTTGAGACAAATGAAATTATGACACTTTAAATGTTAAACCTTGAACTTGAATATTGTTAACAAAATATAGGGTGTAGTTATCAATAATCAATACCAAAGAAACTTTCTAATAAGTGGCCTAAATAGTGGACATAAATCATTTTGATTGAATTTCAAAGAAGTATTTTAATAGAATAAGTGTTGAAATTGGAACCTGAATTACCTATAACAGAATCGTAAATTAACCAAAGCTGTTCTGTAGCACCTATACTCACTATTTTAGCATACATAAATATAAATCCCGAATAATAGCTGAGTCCCACATTTCTGTTTCTATTTCAGAATAGATGAATGTTTATGGAATTTGTTAATTTTTTACAATCGGAACTAGAAATCGCAACTAATTTTGAATTCTAATTGTTATCTTCGATTTAAAAATTAAAGTTGTTTCTTATTTGTGCGAAAATCTTTTAAAACTTACAATTCTAGTTGAGAAGCACGACTCTGATTGGTCAATAGCAACTTAACGAATTTTGTTAAGTAAGAGTTTAAAATCTTTAAGCTACTTGGTCAATCAGTACGTTACCTCTTACAAGGCAATAGAGGATTTCTGTTTTTCGCGAAATGTGCAGAAGCGTCAATTCTTGGGTAAGGTAAGTGCCATTTCAAAAACCCTTTTTAAAGTTCTTAAACAATTATCTGAGAATAACTAAGCACAGACAATTCAGAAAGTATTTCTAATATATTTGGGTATTTTTAGTTCAGCAATTGTTATCTTTGATTCAAAAAATAAAAAAGCATTACTAAGTTTTTCGAGAAGTCTGCACAAACGTCATTTTATACATTTTATACAGACAATTATTCACCCGGTTGTTCAAGAATTAGCTTTAGATAATTTTTGTAAATACTTTTCTAACATATCAGTCATAAAAAAGTCGATTTTGCTGATTTTCAATACGAAAATTCGAATATCTATATTTAAAATATTGGTAAGGGGTCCACAATATATTAATACTGCTAACATTGATTTCAGAATATTTTTAGGCTCACAAGTAAATATTGTCACCCTGCATGGTTAAGGTAGAACAATTTCATTTAAAATTTATTGATAAAATGACATTAGGGTGTTTTTCTTTGTCCTTACCGATGTGAATAGCTTAACATTGACTATTTTACTGCGTACTCAATTAGAAACGTGTTTGGCTTTAATATTACCTTTTTTAAATTTTTCGTTTGTTTTGACATTTAAATAAATTTATCAAACTAATTTTTAGTCTTGAATACAGTTGGTCTTAATTTTGTCTAGAAAAGTTAACAAGTAATAAACCCTGCAAAAACTTTTCGATAATTTCTTAATGCTTTTTGCATTAACAGGAAGTAGTTATATAATGACTGATATATAATCTGATATATTGTTTATGAAATTCAGAATTAATTCATTCAATTTAATAAATTATCAAAATGGTAATTATTGATTAAAATCGAAAGCAATTTCATTTCAAATATGTTTCCTTCATGCATTTTCTTTTTAATCTCATATACTCGTAAAATACTAATATTAATACTAATTTATTAATATGTAGTTACTTATTTAACGCCCTATTCGTAAGCATTTGCGGTAAGGTCTTGCCTCCAATAAAATCATCGTGTTGAAATAATGAGTCAAAATTTCAATCTATTAGTATTTATGAGTAATTTTAACTTGTTACTTTGAAAAGGACTTTTTTGCTGGTAATACCTATAATGATGCTAAAACTGAGATGTTCTAAATTAAATCGCTTTAAAAAGTAAGATATTCAAAGATATGTTCAATTCAATAAATCAATGAATTTGGTTAGTGTCTAGCTTCAGGGTTTAAACTTTCTAACTTAATTTTGGTTTCTAAATTAGAAACTGTTGTCAGGTGTATGTATAAAATTAATTTCAGGTTTATTTCAGTAAAATTTTCAAAATAAAATTGCATTTAAAGAATCCCCAAAATAATGTAGAAAAGCAAAGAAGAAATTATACTTACCATTAATTCATTTGAGCCAACATATATACATATGTACGTAGCTATGTATGTTTATATTTCCGAATAGCTTTTTCGTTAGTAATGACGTTGCTCGCTCCAATTATAGAATTCTTTAAAATTCGAATTGTTTATTATTTATAAACATGGGCGGTATTCTTTACTATTATTTTTATAGCTGTTCTTGTTGTTGTTTATAATTCTTGGTAAAACACTAATTAGTTGTAATTTGCGTAATGGAGTTTTCTTTGCACAGAGAGCGTTGTTTTATTCTTCGTTGTTCGTATTTGTTTAAGAAATTAACAGAAAAACAGAAAACAGTTTAACAAGTCTTGGGCCGTTATTTTTAAAACATTTATTATATGATTTTTTATTTTGTTTTTTTTTTTTTGAGTTTTCTTGTCTATTACAATTTGGCTCGTAAAACTTTTAGCTCTTGAAAAGTTTGTTTTTTGTTTCTTTTCATTTTGTTTGTGTTTTTAACACCGATAGACTTGACACTCGAGATGAACGACGATGGACTTCTTGAAATGTTACAAGGCAACTATTTAACACACAATTAAATATAACACTCGCACTCAATCGTACAAATTATTTCTAAATTAAATGTTGAAAAGTCTTTTTACGTAAATGCACGTCATTTCAAACATTTGAACGACAGCTACTGCTGATAAGACGACTTCAAGTGAGTGTTAATATTAGACACTTAAAACGCTTCTTAATATTTTTCTAATTATGCATTTAGTTTTTCTTTTTTTTTATTTATTTATTTCTTATAATTTTGTAATTTTCTTTTTGTCGTTGTAATATGTTTGAATGTTTCTTTTTTACACGTTTAAAATATAAGACACTCGACTTTTCTTGCATTTTGAATGACGTTTTGGTAACACTAGTAGCAACTTGGTTAGATGTAGAGGCATAAAAAACCAACACAACACAACGTCTGTCTAGTACGAACGAGTTGCAATGTCAATAGTTATGAGCACTTAAAATTGCTATACATGTTCATTGGGTCTGCTCATGTGTGCGAGTGTACGAATAAACAACTTGAATGAGTAGAGCAGTAAGCAGTTGCAGCAAATAGTTGTAGACTAAATGGTATTCAATGGTTGAATGAACCAATAAAACAAACATTTACTCGAACACACACACTAAGTGCAAGCAGCAAAGAAGCAGTCGATACAAAAAAACGAAAAAAAAAAATATTTAGAAAAAAAGGCCAACAAAATATCGGTTAAGGCGGCGGGTGTGTTGAGTGGAAGTAAGTCGTCGATGGATGGATGGATGAATGTATTTATATTGTAAGCTGTATGAAGCAGTCAGTATAACAAGGCACCAATGTGTAATTGTCTAGTAGGTATGTAGGGTAAATAATATTAATAACAATAATAAACCGAGACGTTCAACGACCGTTGGACGAATGAATATTGTTACGGCGAACGTCATGCGATAAAGCCATAAAAGAAAAATGTGAAATGATTTTAGCATAACGATTACAGGAAATTGCACGAAATCAGCAACATCATCATCAACAACATCGTCATCAAAATCATCATCATCATCAACATCGTTGCCATCACTATTTAGTACGACGACTACTAAGTAAGCACACCACTCACTACCAGCACTGTTATCGGCAACAGCTGCTGCTGCTGCTGCTTTAGTAACAACAGCAGCAGTACCAACCAGCAACAACAGCAACTCTACAACTCTATTCCAAATGCAGTTTAACGAAACGAAAACTGTTTAGTTGGCAATCAAAGCGAACGAACACACGAACGAAAGAACGAACGAAAGAACGAACGAAGAACTAACTGACGTACAACAATAGGCGGAACTGGTTCATTAAATTTTCATTCACAAAATGGGCCATTGGGTAGGTATTCTTTATTCTTACCGATATGAGCAGCCCAACTTTAACTCTTTCACTGCGTACTAAATTTGAAACTTGTTTTGCTCTAACGTTTAATTTCTTTGTATTTTTTGCGGTTTGATTTTGACATTTAAGGCGTTACGCTATACATATTTCAACTTTTCCAACTCCAACAATATCATCTTTATTTGCCTTGAATAGATTTTAAGTCACTCACATGCACACAATTCATAATTTGTTACACATTAAAATTTCAGTTAGTTATTGGGATAAAGACTAGAAATATGTATTTATACTTTTAAAGATTTCTGTATTCAAAATTAACCAACTTATTGAAATTTTGAATATACGATAAAATGAAAAATTAACGAATTTAATATTTTTCCTAGCTTTAATGTCATAATTAATCAAAACTTAGAGAAGTAAATTTCTGAAAATATATTTTGGGTTTTTATGCTCAAAATGAAATTAATACTGAATATGAAGAAATAGTTATTGCCATAATCATTTCATATTGGGTTTCAGCTCTCAAATGTAAAATAAATTCTCTAAGAAATTTCTAATGGGGTGAGATTTTACTCTTGGTTTAATATAATTTAATGACTATACACGAACACGACTATACATTTTATTTTTTCAATTTGCAAAATCCTTAAATCCATAAAATAGTTGGAAGCAAATTAGTACCAAAGGCAAAATTACAAATCATTCGGCAAAAAACTTGTGTTGCTTTTGGAACGCCATTTTAATATATTGTAACATTTTTACATCCACCGCCAAAAAGAGAACTGGATCGAAATATTGGTCGGAAATTCACAATAATTTACAGATATACTCTGGGTAATTATAAAATTTTAAAAAAATTTAGCTATCTTCGGCTGTCGGTCTTTTAAAGGTACGTTAGATCCTACAGAAATTGAATTTTAACCAAATATTATCCGTTGAATAGACACGTTTTAAATTGATCAAACCAACAACACGTTAAACGAAATTATCTAATTTTAAAAACAATTAAACGATAATAAATTCTAAACGAGGAGACATTTCGGAGACAGAAAATTTAACTCAAATAGTACCTAACTGATAAATGTGACCAAAAATTAACAAAATAGTTTTAACCGTTTATGTGAAAAACATTGTGGTAAGTATAGATTCGACACATCAGTCTAATTAACAAACACAAACTTACAATATCTGTCAATATATATTTGTTCAAGTTTATTGCTATAACTTTTGGTTTAAAAATAAAAGTCGTGTTACATGGAGCCACAATGTAAAATTACTTAAAAGTTTCTAACATTCACAGATAATGACCAATTTAGCAACCGAAGAAAAATATATATATAATATTATTTTTAGCTAAATTATAATTATCTTTTCGTAATAGATAAATTAATATTGTGGTTAGGATTTATTATTACTTTAATGTAATGTTTAAAAGCACTATACAGTAGACGCTCCTAAATTAGAACTCTCGGATATTCGAATCCTTCGGAAATTAGAATTAACGTTTTTAGCACACTACATGCTCTGAAATTGTTTGTTTTCAACACTGAAAAATGGTTATGGTTTTATTTGGCTTCCACATATTAAAAAAGGGGAATCCCATGTTACTTACATGTGTAATTTTTATTGTCAGTGAAATCGAAAAATGGAATGAGGACATGTTTGAATACTTATCGGGGCATGAATTTAGTAGCGATGACGAAAATTCAGATAGCAGTGATAAAGATATTGTTGAAGTCACACGAGTTACTTCTAATGTTTTAGCCCCTGAGAGTGTTAATAATTTAATAAATTAATGTAGAACTAGTGAACAGTTTTCAACAAAGTACATGACCAATCTTTTGGCGCTTCGCAACGTTATTTTTATGACAAATTTAATAAATAAAAAAAAAAACAAACAAATGTTACTGATTATATGATCAACAATTAGTAGTTATAAGCTTTTTAAATAGTTTAAATACTTTTATTTTATAGCAGTTTTTATATGTATATGTAGTATACGTATTTTTAAAATATTTTTTTTTGCTTTAATCTGTGATGAATTTTAATAATATTATATAAATAAAATTAAAAAATCTCTGCAGTAGTGTTTTTTTTTTTTGTGTATTTTCTAAACGAAGCTGCACTTTTATGTTGCTTTTTATTAAAAACAAAAACCTTTGGAAATTAGAATTTTGCGAAAATTACAATTACTCCAGGTTCTAATTTACAAGCGTCTACTGTATTATTAATATCACAAACAAATTAAGAAAAATGTTACAAAAGAGCAAATTACAAATCATCTTGCGGCAAAAACTTAATTTGTGAAAGTTTAAAAATTAGTATTACGATCAATGTGTAATTTAGAATTTAAACAAGAAATCAACTTTCTAAAAGCTTGCATCACCCTTGAAAAATTTAATACACTTAAGCTAGATTTACACGCTTGAAATTTTCTTCAAAATTGCTCTTCAAAATGCTTCAAACTCGTGTAAACAGCAAAAATTCTTTAAAATTTATTTATTTAATAGTTATTAATAGTTGCTGTTTACACGAGTTTGAAGCATTTTGAAGAGCAATTTCAATCGTGTAAATCTAGCTTTAGTTTAAAAGATAAATATTATTTTCAGTTTTCTTTAGTCGGACCCACTGTTTTGCGATATCATTTGAAAAACTAATTTTAAAATACATCTTAACACAGAACTACTTAACTAAAACTTTTGAAACTCTGGACAAACATAAAGTTTAATTATTGTCAGATATTTTTCAAGAAAGTAGCTGTTTTTGAATTATTTGTCTTTGAACCTTGTTACCCAAGAATTTTAATTCATAATACTAAAGGAAAAATTCTTAATTATAATATATCAAGGGAAAATATATTTTAACTTAGAAACTATAATACGTCTATGCAAGTGTTTTATCCTTTTATGGAAGACAATTAGTAAAAACTTTGGATTAATATGGTGAAAATAATTAAGAATTAAATCGAGATTTGCATTACCATATAACATGTTATTATTTATGCCAACTTTAAATCAAACTTTATTCCAAAGTTTTAATTTTTATTTTACACAAGTTTTAGAAATCTGAATAAAAAATAAAAACTTCTTTAAAACTTAGTTCTGCTCTTTATATTATGTATATTATACATCATGAGAGATAATTGAAAAACTAAATTTCACTATTTGTTGAAAGTTCTGGATAATCTTTCAATTGATATATGAAATTGTCACTGAGTTGGGCGATCAGGATATAAATCGATTTGCAGTGAAGATTTAAAATTTTTGGCAGTTTCGAACTAAAAAACAGTTTTTTCTAAATTGTATTTTTTATAACAACCATCATTAACAGATCTAAAATCAACTGAGTCACCAGCGTAGAAATGTCTAATGATTAGAAGAATATGATAACAAACTAAATAGCTATATTATTTAACAAATTTAAACCCGATATTTGATGTAAAGAATCTACATGATACAATATACTTACAAAATATTATAAAGTTAAGGCAAATATTGTTGGGTAGTTATATCCGATTGTTATGAAATTGGATCGTGCGATTTACATATATATTGAATATTAAGTTTTATTTCTTATATTTGTTAATTCTTGTTTATAAATCAAATCATTTGAATAATGACAGGTGATATTTTTTTTGTTTTTTTTTTTGTTAAATTTCAGTTTTTTATGTTCAGCAAATGCAGTACAACTTTAATGCTGTAATGCAACAATTAGCCCAACACAGTCATTTTAGATTAAAATGAAGTGATGAAGTATCTTCCAAGAGACGAATATTTTATTTTTAGAAAAACTTAACCAATATGTTGCCCTGAACGTCAAAACATTTAATGACATTAAATCCCTCCACTGCTAAATTAAATGAAATTAAAAGACTGGGAATGTTTTGTAGAATTCATTTTGTGTATCAACTAAGCGTTTTAAACAACAATCAAAAATTTCTAAACATTAAAAAAAACTGAAGATGTGGTTAAGCAAACATAGTCTTCTAATTTTTTCCTTTCAGGAATATTTTAGTAAAACGTAAATCTGGTGCTACTTAGCCAATCTGTCAGTCTGTGATTCGAATAATCGTTAACACCACTTGAAATATTATTTGTCTGTGGCAAATACTGATTGATTTTCTTGACTTTCAAATGTATGAAACTAATGACTCTCTTGCACTATCACCAATATTAGCCATCATCTTGTAATAATGACAGTAATTATCATGTTTGAAATATTTGTTATTGTAGCTGTTTGTCTGTGGCTGTTTTTGTTTTGTTTAATTATTTGTCTATTCACTAAACCGCTAGTTAAATGTTGTTTTCTCCAGTCTTTTTCCAAATACTTTGTTTCAACATTTTTTTCTGGTTATTTCATATTTTATTATTAGAGAACGAACGGTAACACTAGTCTTTATGGCCACTTTTCATTTATTTATTTGTTGTTGCTTTAGTTGCTGTTGTTGTTTTAATATATTCTTGTCTTGGCCAACAAACAGCAACGGAGAAACAGTTTTTTTTTTTTTTTTTTTTTTTGATATGTTTGATTTAAAACATTATTACTTTTTTGTTTGTGTTTGTGCTTTTTTTTTGTTCATATGAAAATCAATGCATTTTGATTATTTATGTTTAGTATTATGGTTTTGATTTAATTTGGCTTTAAGTATATTTTGCTAGTCAGCAAGCCAACCAACTAGCCAGCCAAGCAAAGAGCCAGCCAGACAAGTTATTTGAACCGTTCCTTGTGAAAGTTCCGTTTTAACTGAAACGCTTGCATGCCAAACGACAACTTGAACTCACTCAACGAGAAATGTGTGTATTGCAAATTTCTGTTTTCTGTTTTCAGTTGTTTGTTGTATTTTAAAATTTATTTATTTATTTTGTATATGTATATTTTTTCTTGCGATTTTTTTTTTTTTGCTTTTACCAGTATCAGCTTCGTTCGTTTGTTGTACTCTGTCGTCTACGCCGCCAACGTTGTAAAACAGAAATATTGCAGCTGCAGCTTTGGTTTTACTCCCAGGTTTTTTATGTTTGTCAAACAGAAAAAAAACAACAATAAAACACATTTCATGTACATACACTCACAAACACTGGCAAACAATTCAATGCATTCGCATTCATTCTTAAAGGCCTTCTAAGAGAATGAGTGGCTTTCTTTGCAGCCAAATAGGAAGGCCAGGTTAATATAAGATAAATATAACAAAATAGGTATAATATGTACCTATAACAATTTATGCAAACAGAACTATGGGTACCTATATTGCCCATTCATTTTCGAGAGAAATTTGTTTTTCATTTATACATACAATTTTAAAAAAACTGGTAAAAAAAAATGTAATCCCAATATTTTTTGAAATATTTTTTAAATTATTTAATTTATAATTTAACCCTTAAGTGCCCACCAGGGCCTGGCCAAGCATTTTTGAACATTTTTATAGTTTTTACTTAGACATCTTAGAACCATCCCTAAATACCGGCGGCAAGCGCTTTTTAACTGTCAAAATTTCTCATGCTCATACATTTTGTATGGAGCATACCTAACCAATGCGGCGGCAACGCTTTGCTATTGGAAAATCCGATTTTGACATGGCGTTTCACAGTAAAGTAAGAGTGCTATATTCGGCTATGCCGATGTTGTGGATGCATACTTATATTATGCATAATTGTGTCGATAATCACGCCATCTGTTGATGAATTTGTTCGTAACAATATTAATACACTTAGTTTTTTTCATGAAATTTTCAGAGGTTGTCTCGGATTTTTGCTCATATCTCCGTTATTTATGAACGGATTTTGCAGATTTAAAATAGCAAACTTCTCGAAAGCATGTCTGACAGAATTATTGAAGATTTTGATCCCGAAGATATCTGGGGACTTCAGAAAATTGATTTCAACAGTCAGACAGACAGACAGGCGGACATAGCTTAATACTCCGCTTAATACTCCGCACCGTCCTGCTGGAACCACATATCGTCCACATCCATATCTTCCAATTCGGGCCATAAAAAGTTCGTTATCATCTCACGATAGCGAACACCATTCACAGTAACTGCCTGACCGGCCTCATTTTGGAAAAAATACGGCCCGATGATGCCGCCAGCCCATAAACCGCACCAAACAGTCACTCTTTGTGGGTGCATTGGTTTTTCGACAATCAATCTTAGATTCTCATTCGCCCAAATGCGGCAATTCTGTTTATTGACGAATCCACTGAGGTGAAAATGTGCCTCATCACTGAAGATGATTTTCTTCGAAAATTGATCATCCACTGTTGCCATTTCTTGCCACCATTCTGCCCATTCACGACGTTTGGAATGGTCAAGAGGCTTTTTGCACCTTGTAAGCGTGTAAATGCAAGTCTTTATGCATAATGTTCATCAACGACGAGCGTGAGATGTGCAATTGTTGGGCACGACGACGAGTTGAGGTGGACGGCTCTTCAGACACACTATCGCGAACAGCAGCAATATTTTCTGCAGTACGAGCTGTACAAGCATACACTGGTGTTCTCACATCTTCTACAGACCCGGCTTGCTCGATTTTTTCCACGATTTTTGCGATTGTACGCACATTTGGACGATCAAATTGACCAAAAAATTCACGATTTATTTTGATTTGAACGCCCATTTTCATAATAAGTCTGGATAACTTTAACACGTTGTTGGATTGTGTATCTCTCCATGGTTCAAATTGAGTAAGTCTGAAATAGAGAAATGTCAAATAAAATTCGGAAAAAAGCTTGGCGTTTAGGTGTGGTTCACATTTAACATCGGCCCTTACAATTTAACCACCCTTTTCTTTATAGGGTCGGAAAATTATATTGTGGAAATTACAAACGAAATGACAAACTTATATATACCCTTCTCATGAAGGTGAAGGGTAAAAAAAATAAAAATAAAACAACAATGTCCAGGTGTAACAATAAACAGGGTCGTTTTATTTATTTGTTTGATAACCCTGTTTTTATCGTTTTGTTTAGGGATGGGGTATCAGCGTTAACGCTCAGCGTAAAAGAACGTGTTTCTTACCGCAGGTATTTAGGGATGGCTCTTAGGCGGAGCCCTTTAGCGTTTTATTAATTCCTCAATAAAGGTGTTTGTACAAACAAATTTAAAAAAAAAAACTTAAGATTGTTTATCTGTAGGCGTGATAATTGCTCTCAACATGTTTGTAACACCAGGTCCCAGCCAGACCCTTTACAATTATATAGAGAATGCAGCAAATAATATCAAAGCAAAAGAGGAAGCGATTAAACCAATTTATAACTACATATATATGTACCTATTTTGTGTTTTGTCAATCTGTTTGTACCGTTCAGAAATTAGTTTTTTTATGGTTGTGTTGGCAGTTTGCAAGTGTATAGTGTTACAATGAGTGCTGAAGTAGAAATCTTTGAAACAGTTTCAAAATCTGACCCTAACAATTATGATAGATTGGCAGAGGCAATTGCCAGTAGTATATAAAACGAAATTCAGAATGAGGTTAATGGAAATGAAGACGATACTTCTGACACTGGGAAACAGTTAGAAATTGATAATAAAATTGAAGATTTTTAATTTAAATTCATACAAAATACAAAAAGTCCCAGCTAGGCGTTTATGTGAACATATTTTGGTGTGTGCTTAAAGGCTTAATTTGAAAAGGGGACTTGGTGAAAACTTTATATAAAAAACAAACCGAATAGCTTCGAATCAATTTGGAAGATTGATTATAGAAATTGCGTAAAATAGGGAAGTCAGAAAATATGTAACAATGTCCTTTTTATACAAGTATAATTGTTGTTGCATTTTATTAATTTGCATCAAAAATTGCAAGTCATAAAAGCATGTTGTATTTTGGAAATTTCAGTTATTTGTTTTTGAGTTTTTGGTTAAAAAAAATACGTGCTAGGCATTTTCCAAATGATATAAGCAATAATTTCGGCCTTATTGTGCGCACAAATAAAGATTTTAGCGTTAAAAAGGCCAAAAGGAAAAATAATTTTACAGGGCAAATAAATTAAAAACTTTTGTTATATGTTTAATAGACGTTGTTAAGCAATAAACAATTTGTCTATAGTCGTGAAAGCATTCAAAATTTACCACGAAATGATTGACTAAAATCGTTGAATGCAGGGGAGGAAAGATAAATACCTATAGAAAACCTATTAAACCTTCATTTATCCGGACCAGAGATTAACGACCAATAAAATATGACCCTATGTAATCAACGAATAAATCCGTAGTGTGCTGACATCCATAAATATATCGCACCCTAAATACAAAAGGGTCACAAGTTAAAATACTAAAATTTTCAGGAGACAAAAAAAGTTCATCGTGCACAAGGAACACACTTGACATAAAAATACACATAACAGTATTTTTCCAGCATTAGTTGAAGATTAATTTATGGAAAAAAGTCAGTTTTGGAAAATTTTAAGTTATGACCCTTTTGTATGTAGGGTGCGATATGTTATATTCAATGACGTAAACAAATGCAACATTTTTGGTTCAGGTGGTCGTCCTAGGGTCTAGTGGAAGCCAAAACAGAAAGAAAACAAAATAGTTTTGTAATACACTGTATTTATATCATTAGATGCAATATTGTCATCATTCCATTTTAAATTTACAGTATAATAATAAACTTACAAAACTCACAAAAAACATTTTTAAAAAATTCCAAAATCATGTGCTTAGAATTATGTATATGGAAATCAAGTGTTTATTTGAACAAAAGTCTTAAATAACGCTTATTATGATCATCAAGTATAATGATGTTCTGTTTATAATAAAGTTAACA
Source organism: Bellardia pandia (assembly GCA_916048285.2). Lineage (NCBI taxonomy): Eukaryota > Metazoa > Arthropoda > Insecta > Diptera > Calliphoridae > Bellardia > Bellardia pandia. The sequence goes on from OU696533.1 coordinate 72,606,627, forward strand.
ATATTACACTGTGTACACTGTACACTGTGCTCAGATGTAATGACTATAAATTTCTTTGATATTGACGTATAGGCAAGCTCGACTATATAATACCTAACATCGAGTAGATGATCAAAAATAGTTGTTTTTAGAGATGGGCGCTATGACCTATTATTGAACGATCACCCTGAAATTTTGTAGCATGAATTCTGTGTATATACAAATTATTTGCATTAAATTTTATCTCGATATAAACAAACAATTTATGAATATTAAAGTGATTTTTGGAAAAGCAACTTATATGAACCGATCATTATAAAATTTGGTGAAAGGACATTTGAATATACATATGTATGTACATATGAAGGTATATGAATCTAATTAGTATTGGATTTTATTGGGATGCCAACATTTTTAAGAGTTTTATGATCGTCAAAGGGATTTTCGGAAGTGACCATATATGGGATTTTTGATAGATTATTGACAGGTCTACACAACATTTATGAGCGTGATATAGATTTTAATACAAATTATTTGTAGAAAAATTTGTCGGGATACATGTACAAATCAAACATGACCGATAAAGTCCTATTAATGAGTGCTAGGTGAAATAATGGACCAATTTCCAACAATTTCATTACCAATTGTTCTTAAGCCGAAAAGATATCATTCCAAATTTTATCGGCTTTGCAAACACATCAGCACCAATCCAATATACCCTGGCTATAATGATCGTGATAACAGTGTTTAAATCAAGTGATCTTTAATTTAATAAGTAAAAAACACTTTTGAATTACAATGAGTTTAACATATGTACATACAAATTCGAAAATTTCCGTTTACGGATCGAGTTGAATTAGTAATTCTCTGAATTTATTTAAGAATCATCAAAATCTCTTGCAGAGAAATTACAATTTATCTGCTGGTAACCTTTAAATGTGTGTCCAATAGACATTGTGCTCAAAGTCGATGAAGGAAATACCGATGCTGATGTCAGCGGTGGCAGAAATAGCAGACAAACAGACAGATGGGGGAATGTCTGAAAGGTTGGTTGGGTGGACGCATAGCCAGAGCAGTGTAGAGTTAACGACAATGGTATTTTTGTATATTTAAGAACCTAAAATCAAATCTAGGCTCATGCAAGAATAGTGCTAAGGATACTACAAAACCTATTTCTGAAAGGCCCGTTAGCGCACACAGTTTGGCGAGTATCAAAGAAAAATAGTGTGAAATAATAAAAAAAAAATACACATGCAACAACACAGAGAGGCATATATGTAAAGTAAAGCAAAATATGCGTCGGCGCCGTGGCAACATGCAGACCCTAAATAAAAGAAGAGAAGCCAAAAGCAACAAAAATAAAATAATAATAATAAGCACGAATACCGTTTGAAATGTTCAGTATCAACAATACAAGTTACAGTCACTGGAACAATAAACTTTTGTCAGTCACACTAAGCAACAAACAACAATATGAAAAACCACCGTACAAATATTTCAAAAAAGCCTGAGCAGTGCTAGTGAGCTACACACCACCTCACCAGTTACTTGCATTCACTTGCCGTTTGCTGCTTTCAGACTGAGGACATGCAGCAGACAACCTCATTCCCTTGCTGACAGCAAATGTTTGCTTTTTTTCGTCTAGAAACTTACAAACACACACACACACACACTCTGTCACACATGCAGCCATGCAACAAAAAAAAAAAAAAAAAATGGAGCATACGATATATCTCCGTTACACGCGCGCGTACTAATTAACAAAAGTATTCAATTCGTACTCATAGTACTCAATGCAAAGATACTCTTGACATAATGTGTTTGCAAAATTCTCTTTAGTTTGTAGAACTCTTTCGCAAATAGTATATGCAATTCGGCATGCTGGCTGCCCTCTCCCATTGGGTTTTCAAATGGCATGCGTTTTACTCATAATCCAACTGTAAATACGATTGAGTGAATGTGTCTGGTTGTGTGTGTGTGGTCTCAGTCATCATTCTTCACCCATCACCCTTCTCACGACACATTTCTGTTATAAAATTGTGTTGGGTCTCGTGTTATCTACAGTCTGGGTTTGTGCCAAACTCAAGGCACGAGGTGTCGTCGTGTTTTGGAATTCGTTTATAAAATGTTGGTCTCCCTTCTGGGTTGTAGCTCTGCTGCACCTCCCGCTGCTGGACAAACGAAGAGTGTTGGAACAGAAATGCAAATAGGTAGACGAGTACGAGCAGCATGAACGATTGCAAAGGAATTCCCCGAAACCAGCAAGCGCCGTTTGTTAGACTTTGGACCCCATTTAATTGCTGGAAGTATTTTATTACGCAGCAACGGAATTTCTTATTGTTGTTGTTGCTGCTATTTGTTTTTTTTTATTATTGTAATTTATTGTTGTTGTTGTCATTGTTGTACTGCAACCGATTTATTTAACTCAGTTGTCGCTGTATACTCTTAATGTTTGTTTTTTCAGCATTCTTTTTTCATTTTGCTTGAATTTCGTTTTAATTTTTTGCTGTTGTAATTGCTATTATTGTTGTTGTTGTTGTTGTTGTTGGCTTTTTTGTTCGTTGTTCATCGTTTCGTATGCAGTTCGGTGTGTGTTTCTTTGTGTTTGCATACAACTGACGCCCTGTGGTCCTTACTCAATTTGTGATTACGGGTAACAGTTATTTTACAAATGTGTATGGGCGTATGTAGGTACATGCATATGTATGTATGTATATGTGAGTATCTGTGTGTTTCTGAGAGTGTATGTGTGTGTGTGTTTGATATATTTTTATTTCAGTGTTCATTTCTTGTGGTTGTTGTTGTTTTTGCTAGCGTTTTTGTATTTTTGCATTATTTAAACTCTTTGTATGCTCTTTACTCATGTTTGAAGGCAATTGGATTTCTTCTGTTTCTGTTCTGTTGTTGTTGGTTGTGACAATTTTTGAGTTAGGATAGGTTAGGCCTTGATTTACTACTATATTATGTTGTAATATAATGTGTGTTTGTGAGTATACATACAGTGCTGGTCAACGTAATAACACAACAAATCCTGCCTTTAATTTGCGAAGAATTAAGAATTAAGTGTGCGGGTCAAAATATTGTCGCACTTGTTAAAACTTGTGGTCTGAAAATGGTCCGCGCATTGATGTTATGTTAATTTTTTATGATTGAACGCTTTTGCTAGTTCCTAAGACCAATACATTGGCCACAGTAGCTAAAATGTCTAGTACAGTGGTTTCCCGCTTTAACGTATACTCAATTTAACGTATATGCGATTTAACAAACAGTCATATTCTTTCCATTGAAAACCTTATATTACGAACAAATGAAAATGGCATGTAGGTACTCGGTTTAACGAAGAAAAAATTATTTGTATGTAAAGAAATTTTTCGCTTACCAAAATCAAAATTTATACCTACATACGTTACAAAGTAATTTTTTAGTTTTATTTGAACTAATTATTTAATTGAATGTGATATGAACTAATTATTATTTTTTTGTTTTTGTTATGAATTAGAATAAATAAACATGATTTTTTATTAAATAAAACATATTTAAAGAACTGCCGGATTTAACGCATTTTTCGATATAACGAATGGGCCTGACAATATATAATTCGTTAAACCGGGAAACTACTGTACTACGATTTAAGATCAAGTGGCACAATATTCTGACCAGAGCTTCTCAAGATTAAAAGACAACAATTTTGCTTCATATTTTTAGCAGAAATATATTTCTTATATTAAAATAACAGGGTTATCACAATTTTCAGATCACGTTTATATGTATGTAGTTTTTGTTATATAAAGTTTTTCATAGAATTAGTTTGTTTGGTGTTATCCATTTCTATTAAAAATAATTTAGTCCTTATTGTGTGCGGTTGTGATGATCTTTGTGTTATAAATGCTAAAATTAAAACGATTTTATATTTCCCACAGAAAAGTTTTGACACTGTTTTTATTTAAATATCGAAATTCCTAAAACGAGGAAAATATGTCCTATCAATATAGTTTCTTCTTAAGAGAGGAGAGCTTATGCGAGGCTGACTTATTTTGTTTACCTTTGCATAATGTGTGTGCCAGGCTTGGAAAAAAGCTTTTTTGATTTTTTATCTAATATATAAACAAAATGTAAAATAGTGAAACTTTAATATAAATGGAGCTTAGGTATGGATTTATCGATAAAAGAAAAAACATACAATACAATCCGTAGAAATACAAAGAGGCTTCATAATTATGGATTTATTGCAGGTGACAAAAAAGTATACAGTGTAAGACTTCTAAAAGAATAATGATAGAAATTATCCCGCAACCCTTTGACTAATAGTCTGACACACCAGAGAACGGATTGATTGGTTAATTTTAGATTTTGAATACAATCACAAAAAACGAACCTCATGTTGACAACATAAATCAATTCCGTAAAGCAATACATGTCATTATTCACAAAACGGAGTGTAACGAAAAATGATGCTTGCATTGCATGTCTTGTACAAATGTAAACGTATACTACTCCCAAAAGCAATGAATACTTAACGATTGGTACGAATGGTTAACGATTGGTATGAATGGTTTCAATGCTGATTGTATAAGTTGTACATAATAACAAAAATTATTTACTGTTAACAAATCGCATATAAAGCAACAACCAAAAAATACTTATTTTCTCATTAGGTTTTGTATTGTTTTTGCTCTTTCTTTATGTTTTCATTCACTGAAAGCAACGAATACTGGACGAATGGTGTGAATGTTTTTAGTTTTTGCATGTGGCATTGAATCGTTGCTTGATGTATAACAGCATAACAAAAAGGGAATGTAAAATAGCAAACAGTAATAAGGAATGAGTAAACAAACAGAAATGCACATTTTTATTATTGTCGAGTAAAAGCAATGCAAAAGCAATGAATTTGCGAATGGTTAGCAAATGTGAATGGTCTCTTTTTGTTCTCTGTGACACACTATCTAGCCTAGTTTATCGGGGGCAACAAAATTTAAAAATTTTTGAAAAAGTAAAAGTAGAAGCATTCATTTGCTTTATTAACGCATTTTAAGCCAGTAATGCAGCAAGGAGTTTTAAACCAAGCTCGGTGATGCTAAGGTACTTCTATAGAGTATGTAATGTATTTGCAATTAATTATATCGATACACATAAAAATTATTTCTATCAAATTTGTTCAGCAGGATTTCATAATGATTTAACTCGAACGAAGTGACTTTTACATGAGTTTAAAAATTAAATTTAAAAGCAAGTGCAAGTGCCTTGGCGTGAGTGTCAAGCAATTGAATTGTACTTTATATTTACTGATGTTAATAGTATTCTCCACAAAATGTTTGTGGTGGACATATTTTTTCTTTTATAATTCTTAAATTATTTGTTTTATTTTGTTTTTAAAAACAAAGTTCTTTGTTGAAAAATTATGTGTGTAACAAAATTTGTTGATGATTTGTCGACAAAGCAGACCATATTGAAATTGCAAAGCCATGTATATACAAGTCAACTCAAAAATACTTACAGTGCGTGGACAAATTATTAGTTACACATGCAAAATTGTTTAGTTTTAAGCCGTATAACATTTTAATGTAGTGGAAATTTATTCTTTTATTTGTTTTTTAAGGTAAATTAAGTGTTTCTAATTCAATTAAAAATAAATTCTTTTGCTTTAAAAATATATATTTGAGGAAAAGAGATATTACAAAATTTTTTGAAAAAAAATCTTAATATTTCGTAGAACCTTCTTTGGCATCAATTACAGCTTGCACCCTTTTTGGTATGCTCTGAATGCATTTTTGCACATTTTCTTTTAGTTCTTCATCGTGATGCTAGACTTTAATCAATTTAATCAAAATTGCATATTTCACACTTCAGAGCAGAATGACAGATAATGATCTACAACTGCACTCTAATGTCACCAATCATTGTTGACACTGCACAAAATATTTAACAGTATTACCAGAATTAAAATACGAAAATATCTGGTACAAGAAATAAATTTATATACGTATTAAAAGCGGTTGAATTTTAATTTATGGATTTCCAACAAAAGCAACCAAAGAAATCAAAAAAAAAATATATAGCGTAACATTATTTTGACCACGGCTGTATGTAGTACGTCTGTCTGTTCACATGCATGAATGAGTGTATGAATTTGAACTCTCCATTTGTGTTTCCATATAACTTAATTAATATTTTTCCAATATAAGTTTTAATATTAAAAATGAAGTACATTTTTTATGTTGCAATGATTAATCTTAAAATATCTCTTCAAGTTTCACAACAAAACAAGACTTTCGTTGTAAATTTTGTTTTATTTAATTCAATGAACATTAGACATTGTTTAAACTAACAATTATTAGAAATATTAACATATTAAAAGTATGTAGCTAATCATCTGGTATCTAAATCACAACATGGTGTTAAAATAAACATGTAAATGATTGGAATGATCATAGTGACAAATTTTGAATTTCCTTCATATGTTTTTTTTCATAGAACACCCGTGACTGGTTGTTATGTTTTAAATTCGATTATTACATTTACTTTAAAACACCTAATTTAATTTATGTATATCACACTGTCATCTTATTTTTATTCGGTATTGTTTAACATTTCATCATGGAAAGACTCTTACTGCTTAAACATCTCCGAACGATTTAGCTGTTTTACGAGAATCAGCGTTCTGTAAGAATTGTGTTAAGAAATCAATTTGTGTTAAGAAAGATAATTGTGCATTCCGGAATTATCAATTGGCGGGACACATTTAGATCTTTTCATTAATGAAACACCCCTCAGTTTCGCAGTAACCATGCCTTCACTTTGTGTTATGTGCGTGTTTATAGCCAATTCATAAATGTTTCTAAAGGTATGGTCACACACGGCAAATATTTACTCAAAAAAGCGTAACCACTTGTTTTAGCGCAAATTTGTTTGAAGTTGTTTACTCTTACAAGAGATTTGCAAGATAAAACAGCATGAAATAAAATAAGACTAAAAAAGTTTTTTTTTAATGAATAAACGAGTTTAAAAAGATTTTATTTAGTGGTGACCGTACCTTAAGCATTTTAGTTTAATAATATTGTAAAAATTAAGGGCCCGATTATCGTTCACAACACTAAAACAACACAACATTTATTTTTCATACGATTAAGCCTATAAGTGTTGTGAATCGTAATCGCAGTTTACAACATACAACATGAAAATACTTAATCTTGTGAACAGTAATCAGGGCCTAAATTTAAGCCTTTTGAACAGCTAAAAAAAAAATTATACAGAAAACTACGCATTACAACACGTTTTCTCACACAGAATTTTATGATTGACAGGCCAGTTAATCGGACAGCCCGAAAAAATGCATTATATGACCGCACTGTTTCTTTTTTTTTTTTTGTGAAATTTAATTTTTGTTAATAAAAAATATATGTATGTATATCTTAATGCTCTTGAATAACATTGTTTAAAAAAACTAGAGTTTTCTCTTAGACTGTTTAATATTTGCAAGATATTCAGGCATGTGATGGAAATCGAAAACGAAAACGAATGCGTTTTAGAAGTCAATTTTTTCGTAATATTTCTGTATTGAAAAACTTTCATCACATAAAATATAAAGATATTGGGCTACTAAAGAGAATCTTTAAACAAAAATTTTAAAAAATTAGATTATAAATACATTAAAATGTATTTCCAAAACTGATTCGTTTTCAATTTCGATTTCCATCACATGCCTGATTAATTTAATTTCAATTTAAGTCAGTCTTAATTACTAATTATACGAATCTTAACCAGTATATTAAGCATGCGTAGGGGGAAAACAAGAATTAATTTTCTTATCTACACAATGCCCACAAGTCTGGAAAAATATTGACATCCATAACTTTTGTTTTACAATCTTAATATTAGTTAAATAATTTAAAATGTATGTTTTAAATATAACAGCATAATAATAATTTATATAAACTATGTACGAGTATGTTCATATTTGAACAAACATAATGACTATTTAAAAAACATAAATCTTTGCATTTAGCTACACTGGCTTTGATTTGCTCAATATTTTAATTATAAAAATAATTTGTGATTCAAATTGTAGACGATTAACTCCAACGATTATTTTCCCTTTCAAAGGAGATACTATTAAGCTTGAATCAATTAAATAAATAAAGTTACTAAATACAATTTAAATAGATTTTAAGCCACCATAACTTTAAAAGAAACATTGTGGTAGATTTTCCTTATTTTATTTAATAAATAAATGTATTTCATTTAAGATTTATAAACTGTGTGTGTGTGTGTGTGTCTTTATTTTTTTGCACTAGTTTTTTCTCTCATGCTCCTCTTTGCCATAGATATTATTTAACAAAATTGACTTTTAACTATGCTATTAATCATATTAAAACCTCTACTAGAAACAACGCACACATCTACAATTGGTAACTGCAAAGAATATGGATGTGGCAAGGGAAATGCTATTCAATAGCACACAAATATCCACACAACTATGCACACAACTAACTATTCCATTTAACTAGTCCACCAAACAAAACCCCAAAGAAAACGGACGGATACTCGTTGTTCGTACCGCCAAAGACAAAAGTATCGAAACGTTAGAGGAACGAATGAATGTAACTTACAATTTTGAAAACTACACAAGTGCGATTATTTCTGTAGGCAGAAGTCGACTTTATTATTGAATTTTTCTTAAAGTTTTTGCTTGGGCCCAATATTTTCAATTGTATATAAATATTGTTGTAGTGTTTCATATATAGTTAATAATAATTTTTGGATATGTTCTAGTATTTCAAAAGGAAATTTAGTTAAAAGCTATTTAATATCTTATTCTTCTAACGCACATATTGTAGCGAATAACCTTGATTTGTAACTAGATGGTGTAAGTTTTAAAAGTTTAGCGAGCATGCAATAAATGTTTCCGGCTCCTGTCTCGTCGGCTAACGGTGTAGGTTCTTATTTTTGCTAAACTCAATTTTAACCAGCTACAGCTAACATTATTTTAATTTGCATGCTTCAGTTGAAAATAAGAAGAATAGTAGAAATAGCACAGAAGATAGAGCATTTTTTTTCTAAATAAGCAAGAGTTAAGTTCGACAGCTAAGCGAAGATATTGGAACGCTTAATACCCCTCCCAACCATGATCATATTGCGTAACGCACGGAAATAAATTGGCTAATATGATCCCTAACATATAACTCACCTTAGCACGTTCAAAAATCAGAACTCAAAATTCTTTTAGAACTTCATTGTGAATAATACAAATTTATTAAATAAAAAAATTAATTAACATAGCTAACTTCAAATTTCAACTTAACAGTATATAAATATTTAGTATAACTTTACTACTAAAGATTTGTAACATTATATAAAAAGAATAATAAAAAAAATAAAAGATGAGCAAAAAAAACAAAAAGTTGATTGAAATAAACTTTCGAAAAAAATAAATTGTGCATTTAAAATTTTTGAATTAAACTCATAAAAAAAAACAAAAGAAAAAAAGGTAATAACGAAACAAAAAAAATAAAATAAACTTTGTTTATTTACTGGGATTCGAACTCAGAACACACGGCTCGACGAAGTAGCCTCTAACTACTACGCTAGATCAACATTTTGTTAACATAGGACGAATAAGGTATTTAAAATGGTAAATAAAATTTACTAAATCTTCAATTGTTTACATAGTTACTAGAAATCAGTGTTGCCACGAAAAAAAATTTTTTGTAACCAACATTTATGAAAAAAATAACCAAATTTAAAAAAAAATAACCAAATTTAAATGCATGTACTATTTATTTATTTTTTGTAATTTTAACTATAATTTGTACTTTAAGGTAACAAAAAAACATAAAACAACGTATTTTACAACACAACTCCTAATACTAAAAAATAATTTTTTTAAAAAACTAAGCGTCATATTTTGCAAAAAGTAATGCAAAGAAACATAAGCTAATGCTACAATTTGTAAAATTTAAAATTCCAATACTTTACATTAAGTTTTGCAAGTTTAATTATTAATTTTTAATGTCTTAAACAAAAATAAAAAGTATATAATAAAAACAAAAAATTTTTCATTGGCAATAAAATAAGGAACTAGAAAGTTACTCTCTTAAATACTAAAAAACATGTAATTATATTACAATAAATATGGAGATCATTTTTACTTAAAATGTCACAGCTTGAGTTTTAAAATTTGTCTTTGGCAGACCAAACAAAATGGGCATTTTGTTGATTTTTGCACAATTCTTTTGCTTGCAATATATTACTAATTGTCTTAAAATCTAAATATTTTCAGTAAAAAAATAGCCAAAACAGAAAAAATCTACACATGTACACATTGAGAAAAAAAATAACCAATTTTGGTTAGAAATAACCAAAAACGGCAACGCTGCTAGAAATATCATACATTCAATCTATTTTTATTTTTGTTTCCATAAAGTTTTGGGGAATTTAAAGTTAAATTAATAACATATTACGATGGTAGCAGCAAAATGTTATTAACATTTGTTTTGTTTTTATTTACATTGACCTTGAATATATGATCATTTCTTTTACTTAATTAAAATATACCAATAACATACTAAAATAATGATATTCATTGAGACTTACTTGATTATGGGAATCCGGAAAGATCTTTCAGCGGCTCCTTGCTTGACTTAAAATGGGTTTATAGTTTTTTTTTTTTTGAAATTATTGATATATAATTAACATAAACAATTGATAGACTTTTTTTTCTCAAAGATATTTAATTGTTATTAAAGTTAGTCTCTTTTATAGATCAATAAACCTTTTGTCCAAAATGTTTTATGTTTCTCTTGTTCTTTTGTTTGTTTTATTTCGTTTTTATTTCAACACTTGTTATTTAGTTTTAATTGCACATTTTATCTATACTTTTATAATAATACCCGTATAATTACAATTTAAAATTTTGTAGTTAAGAACAATAATAAAATTTAAAGTAAACAAAAATAGCTTAACTACATAATTTTCTTTTTTTTTTATAATTTGAATAAAACTAAGAATTTGAGCATAATCGAGTTTCTGTTAACCGATTAAAAAAAATTAAATTTTCTTTTGCATTTAAAGAAACTTTCTGAAATCGACTTCGACTTTGGTATGATATGGATAAGTTAACCTCCAATCTGGTTTAACTAAAGTCTTTCACATTAAATTAATTTATTAAATTATCTTTAAACTTTGACGGAATTTTTATTAGATTATTACAACCCATCAGTCAAGGAAATTTGCTGCGTTGTTGCTCCTTCACAAAATTTAGCTGGATGATTTTCACAGAGTGTTCCCTGCAGCCATCAGGTAAAATCCAATTGGAGATAGAGGAATCACTATTAGCAACAGCATAATAGATTCACTTTCGGCTTGGCACCAATTCGACCAATTGTATAAAAAGGAAAGGATTCTTTTTGGTTTTTTATAATAATATCCTTCTCCAATGAAAGTGTTAAAGAAGTTTGTGTTTTTACTTTTCGTCGAAGTAATTTTTTTAAAATTTTTACAAAAAATGGCCTCTATTTTAGAGAAAATTTGGCTTTTATACTTCTAGCATTCTGGAAGCAATGCGCTAATTCAGCGTGCCATATTACTTTTCAGTATACTCTATATCTATCCATAATTTCTACCCCCCTCCTACATAATCATCGTTGTCTTAAAACGTACCTAAATTTTTCAACGCTTAAAACCCTGCATTATCATTATTAGACACTGCACTTTCAACATAAAAGAGATGCCACTATAGCCACAGAAACTTACTTGTAAGTATTATAAAATATTGTTTTCACCGAAAAAATATTAATCTGAAATTTTAATTAAAATTTATTCATTAGGGAAACCTGAGGTGTCTACATGTACATATACATATACATATACATATACATATACATATACATATACATATACATATACATATACATATACATATACATATACATATACATATACATATACATATACATATACATATACATATACATATACATATACATATACATATACATATACATATACATATACATATACATATACATATACATATACATATACATATACATATACATATACATATACATATACATATACATATACATATACATATACATATACATATACATATACATATACATATACATATACATATACATATACATATACATATACATATACATATACATATACATATACATATACATATACATATACATATACATATACATATACATATACATATACATATACATATACATATACATATACATATACATATACATATACATATACATATACATATACATATACATATACATATACATATACATATACATATACATATACATATACATATACATATACATATACATATACATATACATATACATATACATATACATATACATATACATATACATATACATATACATATACATATACATATACATATACATATACATATACATATACATATACATATACATATACATATACATATACATATACATATACATATACATATACATATACATATACATATACATATACATATACATATACATATACATATACATATACATATACATATACATATACATATACATATACATATACATATACATATACATATACATATACATATACATATACATATACATATACATATACATATACATATACATATACATATACATATACATATACATATACATATACATATACATATACATATACATATACATATACATATACATATACATATACATATACATATACATATACATATACATATACATATACATATACATATACATATACATATACATATACATATACATATACATATACATATACATATACATATACATATACATATACATATACATATACATATACATATACATATACATATACATATACATATACATATACATATACATATACATATACATATACATATACATATACATATACATATACATATACATATACATATACATATACATATACATATACATATACATATACATATACATATACATATACATATACATATACATATACATATACATATACATATACATATACATATACATATACATATACATATACATGTATATGTACATATACATATACATATACATATACATATACATATACATATACATATACATATACATATACATATACATATACATATACATATACATATACATATACATATACATATACATATACATATACATATACATATACATATACATATACATATACATATACATATACATATACATATACATATACATATATAAAATATACAATTTAGTAATTAAAATTTTGTATATTCTTAATTTCCTAAAAAAACGAAGTAAGCAGAAAATTTCGAATTATTTAAAAATAAAATTTAATAAAAAAATTGACAAGGCTACAAGCGCTCTACATTTTCCCCCCGCCAAAATCAGATTTGGGGTTCATAAAAATGCCAAAGCTGATACCGCTTGTAGCTTTAAGGTATACTATACAGTTCCCTATGGTCTTATATCCTTTGCGTGATAGACTCCTATTAATTTTCCATTTAAGTCCTCCAACTGGTAATAACAATAGCCTGTCTTTTTACGAATCCTTGCTTTTACAAATGTGGGTGCCAGTTTAGCATTAAAACCCTTTCCTAAATCGCTCTGACGAAAATTTCTTCTAAATACTTCCTGACCAGTTTCATAATTAGCCTCACGTGATCGCATGTTATACGCCTTTTTATTGTTCTCCTGTTGACGTTCAATATTCTGCGCAGCTTTTTTTCTAATAATTGAAAGTGAATCTTCCCGATTAAAATTGACAGTTCTGTCCTCCAGCATTTCCAAATTTCGTAGCAGTGCATAGGATTTAGCATTGGTAATCATGTGCTGTCCGAAAGCCATGTAATAAGGCGAAGTACCTATCGCAGCGTGCACAGCTGAACGCAATGCACAGCTGATGCTGCTTAGATACTTATCCCAATTACTTTGGTCGTGTTTAATATATGCCCTTATTGCCGCTATAACTGAACGATTGACACGTTCAGATGCATTAGCTTGGGGCGAGTATACTGCCGTATAGACATGATTTACACCATAATCCTTCAAAAATTCGTTAAATTTCCCTGATTTAAATTGGGAACCATTATCTGAAACCAAAGTTTCAGGTGTACCAAAAGTGTGGAATAAATCCTCTAAATATTTTACAATAACATCAGAATTGAACTTTTTCACTGGCTTAAGAAAATTGAATTTAGAAAAGTGATCAAGAACTATAAATATCCCAACATTTCCTGATTTCGAGCGAGGATATGGACCTAAGAAATCGACGTACAATTTCTGGAAAAATCTAACTGTATTCGAAGTTTTTCCCATTGGAGGTCGCATAATAAAGTTAGGATGTTTTGTGCTTTTACACACCTCACAAGCATTCACGTATTCCCTTACGTCATTAACCAAATTAGGCCAGTAGTAAAATCTTCTAATACGTTCCAAAGTTTTGGCTATACCACCATGAGAAGATAGAGGACTATCATGTGCCCTTCTCAAAACCTCCGGAATCATATCCTTTGGAATCCAAAGTTTCCAAGCAAGGTCATCTTGCATCTGTTCGCCTGAACAGTGTTCAGTTCGTCTATACAAAAATCCGTCAATAATTCTAAGGTCTGGTGTTTTAACTAAATTTTCACTTACTTTGTGTAAAAGTTGTTTGTACTCTGTCCCTTTGAAATATTCAGATTCGAGATCCACGAAAACCCCAAAGTCTTCTAATTCACACAAATTTAAACCTATGATTGCGGACAAATCTTCTGTATTGGTACGCGAAAGTGCATCAGGAACCACGTTTTTACTGCCTTTCCTATGTTCTATTTTAAAATCAAATCCTTGTAGTTTTAAAGCCCATCTTGCCAAGCGTGAGTTCAAGTCTGTTTGGGACATAAGCCACTTTAGTGATGCGTGGTCTGTGATCACAGTGAACTCATGCCCTTCCACATAGGCTCGAAATTTTTTTATGCTTAACATTGCTGCTAAGCATTCTTGTTCGGTAACCGAATACTTGCGTTGGGCTTGGTTGAGTTTCTTAGACATAAATGCTATCGGAAACTCTTCACCTTCCGCATTTTTCTGTACCAAGACACTTCCTATCCCAGTGCTGCTAGCATCACAGTGAACAAAGAATGGCTGTGAGAAATCCGGACTATGCAAAACTGGTGCTGTGGTCAAGATTGACTTTAACTCTTCGAAGGATTTTTGAGCTTGATCGCTCCAAGTAAATTTTCTTTTATTCGTTAAAAGGTCTGTTAGTGGGGCAGTGATAGATGCATAGTTCCTTATAAACTTTCGGTACCAACCGGACATACCCAAAAACCGTCTGAGTTGACGTACAGACCTCGGTGTCGGGAATTCTGTGATGGCCGAGATTTTTTCCGGGTCTGTTTGAATCACCCCGTTCCCTATTATATGGCCGAGATAACGGACTTCCTGTACGCAAAATTTGGATTTCTCTACATTAATAGTTAGTCCTGCAAGACGAATTTGCTTAGATATTTCTCTTAAAACCTCCATATGGCGACTAAAAGTATCAGACACAATCAATAAGTCGTCCAGATAAACGAACACCTCTGTCCTTAACTTTGCCGGAACCACCTTGTCCATTAGCCTCGACATAGTCTGAGGCGCATTGCAGAGGCCGAAAGGCATAACCTTGTAATGGTACAAGGGGCGGCCAGGAACCGAAAATGCCGTTTTATCTTTCGACGAGTCATCAAGTGGAATTTGCCAAAACGCGTCCTTCAGGTCCAAGCTAGTTATAAACTCCGCCTTAGGCAGCCTACCAAGAATACCGTCAATATTTGGCAGCGGATATGCATCCTTAACAGTAACAGAGTTTACTTTACGGCTGTCTAAGCATAACCTGACTTTTCCCGGTTTTCTAACAAGAACGATTGGCGATGACCAGGCACTATCCGATTCTTCTATAACATCGTTTTCTAGCATTCGGTCTAATTCACTATAAATCAGTTTTTCCATCGCTGGAGAGACAGGAAAATGTTTTTGTTTAATAGGAGTAGCCTTACCAACATCTATTATATGACTTAAAACTGTAGTTCGACCTAATCCTTCTTTTGCGAATGAGGGAAACGTGTTTATTACCTGTTGAAGCTGAAATTTTTGTTCACCCAGTAATTTCTTTTGATTTACTGAATCACTGACACTACTGATCCCGAAATTACAACTAATTGCAGAATTCAATCCTGTTGGCAGTAGATCAAAAGCACGCCAAAAATCGATTCCCAAATAAAGGCTCTGTGACAAGTCAGGGACTAAATAGAATTTAATTTTCCTTGTAAGTCCACGAAAGGTAACATCTGTGTAAATATAGCCACACACAGTTTGGGATCTACCATCGGCAGTTTTGACAAACGATCGTATTCTCTTAAAATCAGAACTTGATTCTATAAATTCAACAGCAGAATCTGACCCAATACAACTTATAGAAGCACCCGTATCGAGTAAACCTCTCCAGTCTTTGTCAAAAATCCGGACATCAGCATAAGGCCGAATGTCAGTTGGATTGTCAAAAACAGAGCTTAATAAACTCTGCCTACTCTGCCTCACAAGATTCCAAAACTTCCTCATACGATCAGATGATCGCTTTTTCTTAACACTTGGAGTAGGTTCGTTGAAAATCTCAGCCCTTTTTGCGTTATATTCTGCTAGTCTAACGTGAAAAGGTTTCATATAGGTTGGAGTTGGAGAAAAAGACGTTTCAGATACGTTTGGATTTAAAATATTAGATAAATTTGATTCAAATTGGTTTTTATTTTCAGGAATCGTATTCAATAAAACTTTAGGAAATGTTTCTAAATCTGGGGGTGTTATAATTTTAATAGAATCTGTCTCTATTTTATCATTAGAACAAGACTCTTCAATGTTAAGGGTGGAATTTATTTTTGAAATTAATCGGTACTCGTACTCACTGCTGTCATCCGTTTGTGTGCTCTTTTCGGAGCACCGGAATTCGAGTTTTTTGAACCATTGCAGTTGGTACAAGTTGGTTTATATGTATCCGGTGTACCACATCCATAACAAAAAATCCGACGTTCTTCTAGGCAATCCTGATATCTATGACCAACCTTTTGACAGTTCCAACAAACCAAAGCTATTGCTGAAACCTCAGTATCGTCAGTCAATTCTAGTTCATCTTCTACGATTTCGTGTACTTGTCTACGTTGAATAAAAGGTTTATTTGCTGCTTGTTTCCTGCCTATATCTAGTAAAAAGAATTCTCGGCGCCGACAAATGTCTCTCAAATGAGATACAGAATACACCGAAATATTCAGAATCTCATGTTGAATTTCAGGCAACAAATTCCTACGCAGAATTTCGACCAAAACATTTTCGGGCAAAGGAGTTGATAGACGATCAGAAATGTCAACTACTGACTCGTAAAAAGAATCAAAGTTTTCGCCTGGACGCTGTTTTCTATCTCGGATCATTTCCCTAAAATCGACGTCTGTTCTGGAGTCTTTATACTGATGCCTTAGCGCAGTACACAAATCGGCCCAATGAATTTCTGAAACCGAACGGTGGTATCTCCAGAACCAATCTGATGCTTTAGCATCGAATAATGTAGATATATGTCTACATAGCAAATCAAAATTTCCGTTGAGCGTTTGATGTGTGAGAGCCTCTACTCTATAAATAAAATTATCGACCGCCATTCCCTTAGCCTCACCTGAAAACCTAACTTTCCAATTGTGAATAATGTGACCTACCTTATCGGACCTCAGGGAAGAATCTGCTGAACCACTAGTATTTAAATTTATATTTCCAGCACGGTTTGAAAAATTCGGATTTTCCTCTACATTTGAAGGCAAATTTAACAATTGTTCCAATGTTTGTCTTTGGACTGAAGGTAATACTGGAACTTGAGATGCATTATTTTCAACCGTAATTCTAGGATTAGAATTCCTATTACTAGTGTCACTCTGGGTTGAATTATTCAAACTCAATCGTCTAAAACCTGCTTCAATATTATCCTCTATAATTTTGGTTAGTTGTTGACTTAGACTAGTCAGCATTTCTGCCTGTTGCGCTCCTACGGCGGCAGTTACCATATTTCTAATATGTTCTCTTTGTTCCTGAGGGGAACTTGAAGACATTACAGAGTAATTTGGTATTATTGTCTGATTTTGTGCGGATTTCGGAGGGGTAGAAGGATCACAGCGATTTACATCAAATTCTTGAGCACGCTGGGCTTGGGATCTAGTTACTATCGGTGGAGGTGGAGCTGATGGAGTTGCTACCAAATTCAGTTTTGTATTACATGTTGGACAGATTTGTTTTTGCTTTGTATGCTTTTGGAAACATGATTTGTGAAAATTATGTCCACACGTTGTTTTATAAAGATATGACGAGTTCGTTATAGCGTTAGCACAGACACCACAATTAGGCAAAGATTTACCTAAGGAAACAAGGTCATCTGTACTTCTTTGCAGAGACATGTTTGAAACTTAATTACAATAAAAGAATCAAATGTGTAAGTGAGACAAATTTAGAAAGAAATCTATTATTAAAAAAAATTAAAATTCTCGTATTAGATGTATTTCAGTTGAACTACAAAAACGAAAACCTCAAATATGAAAACAATCTAATAGAAAGTATAGAAAACCTGATAAACTATATTAGGTGTGACAAATTTTAATCAAACACAATTCAGTAGCTATAAATTATCCTATAACCTAAAAATTGAATAAAAAATTTTAACTCTTTTATCAATGTTCTTATACAGAAAAATTAATAAAAAAATTTTAATATAAAGAAGAAACAAAAAAACCAAGTAAAAGAATAAATCAAAAGATTTTTAGCAACGCAAACTAAAAATAAATATCATATAAAAGTTTCTGATTTCTGAACAGTGCTGGTGAAAAAAAAGTTTGTTATATATTATATGTCGAACTTTATATTAATCCACTTATTAATCTATAAACTGGCTTAATTTAAACAAAAGAAAAAACTTTTGTGAGCAAATTTGAAATGAACGAAGCAAAAAAAATTTACTTAAAATTTTAATAAATGTTCGATTTGGCCTGCAAGATTAATAACTGAATAATGAATAAACTCTAGCATTATCTCGAATAAAATAATCCCACAGAAAAGAACAAAAATTGTAAATAGAAATAAATACGAAAAATAGATATTATTAGTTGGTGCGTGTCTAAATAAATTCAAACTCGTAATTTCCTAACTAATCAAAGAAATAGAACTGTTTTTATTGTTGATGTATAGCATCCTAACGGTCTGAGTTTAGTACAGATAAAACCAATGCTCAGCATTTCCAGAAAAGGACTATTCATCCCAATTGTAAAACAGTGTCAGAAGACTTAAAGTAAAAGAACATGCGTGAAATCTAATAGTAGTTAACACAAATCAAGCATAATCATCTATGTTAAATTTCTCACAATCAAATTTCAGTGCATAATTTATTAAAGAAAAAAATAAGAAGACGAAAATAAAAAGGAAATAAGAATAAGAAGAAGAGAAGAAAAATAAAATTTTTATTGAGAGCCACACATAGATTGAATTAAAATTCAAAAGGTGTTAAAGCGGGAGTTTAAATGTGTGGGCCCCACGTTGGGCGCCAAAAATAATTATACTGTAGCGAATAACCTTGATTTGTAACTAGATGGTGTAAGTTTTAAAAGTTTAGCGAGCATGCAATAAATGTTTCCGGCTCCTGTCTCGTCGGCTAACGGTGTAGGTTCTTATTTTTGCTAAACTCAATTTTAACCAGCTACAGCTAACATTATTTTAATTTGCATGCTTCAGTTGAAAATAAGAAGAATAGTAGAAAATAGCACAGAAGATAGAGCATTTTTTTTCTAAATAAGCAAGAGTTAAGTTCGACAGCTAAGCGAAGATATTGGAACGCTTAATACCCCTCCCAACCATGATCATATTGCGTAACGCACGGAAATAAATTGGCTAATATGATCCCTAACATATAACTCACCTTAGCACGTTCAAAAATCAGAACTCAAAATTCTTTTAGAACTTCATTGTGAATAATACAAATTTATTAAATAAAAAAATTAATTAACATAGCTAACTTCAAATTTCAACTTAACAGTATATAAATATTTAGTATAACTTTACTACTAAAGATTTGTAACATTATATAAAAAGAATAATAAAAAAAATAAAAGATGAGCAAAAAAAACAAAAAGTTGATTGAAATAAACTTTCGAAAAAAATAAATTGTGCATTTAAAATTTTTGAATTAAACTCATAAAAAAAAACAAAAGAAAAAAAGGTAATAACGAAACAAAAAAAATAAAATAAACTTTGTTTATTTACTGGGATTCGAACTCAGAACACACGGCTCGACGAAGTAGCCTCTAACTACTACGCTAGATCAACATTTTGTTAACATAGGACGAATAAGGTATTTAAAATGGTAAATAAAATTTACTAAATCTTCAATTGTTTACATAGTTACTAGAAATATCATACATTCAATCTATTTTTATTTTTGTTTCCATAAAGTTTTGGGGAATTTAAAGTTAAATTAATAACATATTACGATGGTAGCAGCAAAATGTTATTAACATTTGTTTTGTTTTTATTTACATTGACCTTGAATATATGATCATTTCTTTTACTTAATTAAAATATACCAATAACATACTAAAATAATGATATTCATTGAGACTTACTTGATTATGGGAATCCGGAAAGATCTTTCAGCGGCTCCTTGCTTGACTTAAAATGGGTTTATAGTTTTTTTTTTTTTGAAATTATTGATATATAATTAACATAAACAATTGATAGACTTTTTTTTCTCAAAGATATTTAATTGTTATTAAAGTTAGTCTCTTTTATAGATCAATAAACCTTTTGTCCAAAATGTTTTATGTTTCTCTTGTTCTTTTGTTTGTTTTATTTCGTTTTTATTTCAACACTTGTTATTTAGTTTTAATTGCACATTTTATCTATACTTTTATAATAATACCCGTATAATTACAATTTAAAATTTTGTAGTTAAGAACAATAATAAAATTTAAAGTAAACAAAAATAGCTTAACTACATAATTTTCTTTTTTTTTTATAATTTGAATAAAACTAAGAATTTGAGCATAATCGAGTTTCTGTTAACCGATTAAAAAAAATTAAATTTTCTTTTGCATTTAAAGAAACTTTCTGAAATCGACTTCGACTTTGGTATGATATGGATAAGTTAACCTCCAATCTGGTTTAACTAAAGTCTTTCACATTAAATTAATTTATTAAATTATCTTTAAACTTTGACGGAATTTTTATTAGATTATTACAACCCATCAGTCAAGGAAATTTGCTGCGTTGTTGCTCCTTCACAAAATTTAGCTGGATGATTTTCACAGAGTGTTCCCTGCAGCCATCAGGTAAAATCCAATTGGAGATAGAGGAATCACTATTAGCAACAGCATAATAGATTCACTTTCGGCTTGGCACCAATTCGACCAATTGTATAAAAAGGAAAGGATTCTTTTTGGTTTTTTATAATAATATCCTTCTCCAATGAAAGTGTTAAAGAAGTTTGTGTTTTTACTTTTCGTCGAAGTAATTTTTTTAAAATTTTTACAAAAAATGGCCTCTATTTTAGAGAAAATTTGGCTTTTATACTTCTAGCATTCTGGAAGCAATGCGCTAATTCAGCGTGCCATATTACTTTTCAGTATACTCTATATCTATCCATAATTTCTACCCCCCTCCTACATAATCATCGTTGTCTTAAAACGTACCTAAATTTTTCAACGCTTAAAACCCTGCATTATCATTATTAGACACTGCACTTTCAACATAAAAGAGATGCCACTATAGCCACAGAAACTTACTTGTAAGTATTATAAAATATTGTTTTCACCGAAAAAATATTAATCTGAAATTTTAATTAAAATTTATTCATTAGGGAAACCTGAGGTGTCTACATGTACATATACATATACATATACATATACATATACATATACATATACATATACATATACATATACATATACATATACATATACATATACATATACATATACATATACATATACATATACATATACATATACATATACATATACATATACATATACATATACATATACATATACATATACATATACATATACATATACATATACATATACATATACATATACATATACATATACATATACATATACATATACATATACATATACATATACATATACATATACATATACATATACATATACATATACATATACATATACATATACATATACATATACATATACATATACATATACATATACATATACATATACATATACATATACATATACATATACATATACATATACATATACATATACATATACATATACATATACATATACATATACATATACATATACATATACATATACATATACATATACATATACATATACATATACATATACATATACATATACATATACATATACATATACATATACATATACATATACATATACATATACATATACATATACATATACATATACATGTACATATACATATACATATACATATACATATACATATACATATACATATACATATACATATACATATACATATACATATACATATACATATACATATACATATACATATACATATACATATACATATACATATACATATACATATACATATACATATACATATACATATACATATACATATACATATACATATACATATACATATACATATACATATACATATACATATACATATACATATACATATACATATACATATACATATACATATACATATACATATACATATACATATACATATACATATACATATACATATACATATACATATACATATACATATACATATACATATACATATACATATACATATACATATACATATACATATACATATACATATACATATACATATACATATACATATACATATACATATACATATACATATACATATACATATACATATACATATACATATACATATACATATACATATACATATACATATACATATACATATACATATACATATACATATATAAAATATACAATTTAGTAATTAAAATTTTGTATATTCTTAATTTCCTAAAAAAACGAAGTAAGCAGAAAATTTCGAATTATTTAAAAATAAAATTTAATAAAAAAATTGACAAGGCTACAAGCGCTCTACAATATGTCCAATTTATAGAGTTTTCTATTTTATCTATCAAATGTTCATAATAATTTTTATGTTAATATTATCTTACTTTCTAACCTAATACTATGTTTCCACGACGACTTGAATCACCTGCTTCGCCTTCTGAATCATGTTAATGAATCATGCTGTTTACATGACTAATAAACTTGATTCGATTTGACAGTTGTCTTTAATAAACAAACAGAATTTACAATTTGTGGAAAATAATTTTTTTTAATGGACAAACAAAAGTGAGTGGAAATTAGTTAGCTTATTTGAAAAAAAAAACATACATTCGTACGTATTTACTTTCTTTACTTCCAGCAACAAGAAAATAATTTGCTTTGTTTACAATAATATTAAATTTTTACAGCTAGTGCAGATAAACTTGCGATAAAAATTAGAGAAGAGTGCAATTTTTCGTGCTTCGCAAGTAGATTCAATATGAATCTACTTGATTCGCTCTTAAAATTTTGTATGGTGAAGCAAGTTGTTTCGCACATGATTGGGGTGTGAAGCATGAATAGAGAGCGAAGCATGTGCCGTGGAAACATAGTATTAGCAATTAGTAATGATGCTTTTAAATTCACAATCAATATATTTTTAATGGTAATTATTTTCGAATTACTGACAGTTAATAAATACTTCAAAAATCTAGTTAAATCATAAAATGTTAATCAGCTCCGCATCAGCTCTGAAATTTTGAAATACGTTTACAAGTAGATAATTTGTTATTATATAGTGTTCACATTTCGTTATAACTGATATATACATATTTGAATATGAAAACTACAAACAGGCTGTTAAGTTTGGAGTTAAGTTTAGGAAACAAGTTTAGTTTGGATTTCAACTCTGTGAAAATACTAGAAATTCATACGTTAAAATACTGCCCACTAATAATAATATATTTTTTAGATTTAAAATCATTTGACTAATTCAGTTGATTTGGTTAACTTTAGTAACAAGTTTAACCCAGGTTCTTGATTGATGAGTACAAAGTTGTTCAAATATTAGGATCCAAAAATGTATACCAATGCAACCAATTTTTTAATTTTTCCTGTTTCACACTCTTCAGTTTTAGCTGATCAGTTTTTGTTTTGAACTTGTCATTTCATTCACACACGTCAATTGTATTTTCGTACTGTTTAATGCAAATCAACATGCATGAAAGAAAAAAAATTATATAAGAAAATTGACTAGCACCGTCAAGTTTGTACCCTTTTATGCTCTTTTCCGTTCTTATCTAAAAAAATTTGACTTGACGAGTCAGAATTGAAGAGTGTGAAACTATTTCTAGGCCTTATAATTTTATTTAGCTTTGTTGTGTTTTAATTGGTTTTAAATGGCGAACGGGCGGACATTTTGTTCTAAGGTTTCCAATTGACCGAGTTCTTCTTTCTCAACAGACTTTTATAAGGACCCAGTGTATTATATATTTATTAGAATATACAAATACAAATAAAATACTTAAATAAAAAAGTAACTATTTACAATCTGTATCTTTAATAATTATTCTCTGTCTGTCTGTCTCTGAATCATTTTTCCAAATATATTCTTGCAAATAATTATTGATAGATTTTAATAGAATGACGTCATAAAAGCTACTTGGTAAAGTTCAGTTGGCAAACAAAATTGGGTTGCCCTTAGCGAATCATTTTTCTCTTATTGGGGCAATATTGAAAGCAAATATCCACTATTATTAACCTTTTCCCCTCAATGTACTGCCTGGCAATTTCTTTAAACTAGGCGAAATTTTTAATTGTTGTTATTAACATCATAAATTGTGTCTTTCTTTCCTTTATAAATATTTAAACAATACATTCAGAGGCGTTACAAATATCAGATGAGAAGTACTTTTTCATAGTGGTGCTGTAGGGTATGAAAAAAAAATGAATTAAGAAACAAAAATATCTCAACGAACGCATTACAATATGCACTTGACTAGGAAAAGAAGAACAGAAGAAATATAAAAAAGAGGTACTTCAAGCAATGTTGAGTACTTGCAACACTTGCTTGCAACAACAACAAAAAAATAATAATAAAGAAAATGAAAAGAAACATGTAAAATATTCGTATTCTATGTGTAGCAAAAGAAAGCTTTCTTTCACAAAAATGTCGTCGACGATAGCATCGAGAGACATTACGAACCTACACACACAGACCCTTCTTGTGAAATAAAATACAATTGTAAAACATGAATAAGTCCCTCAGAAGGAACAAGAAGGAAAAAACACGACTCAAGTGCAGTTTGCCAAAGGCTGGCATAAAAACTAAAAAACACGTTCATGTCGCACACTGAACAACGAAAGATCTCATGGGACACAGACACACACACACACACACTAAATCACACATAAATACATTCGAAATCAAAAAAACAAGTAAGAAAGTATAGTCGGTCAAGCCCGACCAAATAATACCCTACACCCAGTATATGTATTGTACATGATTTTAAAAGATTAATGGAGGTTAAAGTGAATTACGGAGATTGCCTTATATGGCAGCTATGATCAATTATGGAACGATCTGCTCAAAATTCGTAGATGTGATTTGGCTTCATTTACCAATCATCTCTAGTGAAATTTGTTTAAAGACTTGCATAATTCAAAAATTTATGATCGTTAAACTCCTATTTCGGGAGGACATTTGTATAGGGGCTAGGTGAAATAATGGACCGATTTCCACCAGATTCTATACCATCTATCTTTGGGCCGAAAAAATATCATGTACCGAATTTTATCGCAATATCTTGAAAATTGCGACCTGTACACTGCGCACAAGCTTTACATGGACAGCCATCCAAACGGATGGACGGACATTGTTAAATCGATTCAGAAGGTGATTCTGAGTCGATCGGTATACTTTAAGGTGAGGTTGGACCAATATTTCTGGGCGTTACAAACATCAGCACAAATTCAATATACCCTCCCCACTATGGTGGTGTAGTGTATAACAATACAATACTCTCGTACAAGAAAACAGTGGTTAAGGATACGATGACAAAATCTTTGTTACATAGTGTCTGCTTAGGAAAAGCGTCATTGTTTAATGCAAACGAACTGAGCGAACGAAAAAATGAAAGTCACCAACAAAAACAGAGCGCCAGAAAGAATGAAATGAAAGATATAACGGAGGTTAAGGCGGAAATCGGCGTCAAGTTTTTCAAATGAACCGGCATTATGCGAAAGCTTCCGTTTACCCAGAAATGAACCACAAGAACCACCATTCAAAAACAAAAAGCACGAAAACTCGTAATACCCATTACTACACTAAAGAGAAGCATTACATGGTATGTAAAGAAGCCGTAGTAAAAAAACACTTCATGTAAATTACAAGAGTAATGCTTAACTCTCTCTTTGTTTTTGTTAGTTTCTCTCTTCGTTGAATACAATATAAAAACTTTGACATGTTACTCTTTGTGACAGACATTATTGGGATAGAATTAAGGTAGGTCAGACAGCATGTGATGACAAAAGCTCATTTGTTCATATTGCGGTCTATTAACGATTTACTTACCAAACCATACACATCAGGGAATAAAGCCTCAAGTTAAAATTAAACATGACGATATGTCTTCCCACCGCTTAATTATAACAATTAATTTATTATCTTAATGATATTAAATTATTAAGTTAGAAAGTAGCTGCTCAAGCAGAGAATATAGATAATGAAAACATTTTAGGATTAAGAGCGTGAACTTAGTATAACCTGGTGCCAGTATGGGAGCTACGATGAATTATGGGCAGATAGTCAAAAAAATTGGCACGTCGTTACATATGTAAATTAGATATGAATTAGATGTAAATTATAATAAATTTAAGAATTATTGATGTCGAATTTCTAACGCTGTTTATATGCGATCTATGAGTATTTAAGTGATTTTCGGAAGTACGAAAATTTGTGTGTATAAAGGTACGGTCACATTTGACAAATATTTACTCAAAAAAGCATAACCACTAGCTTTCGCAAAAGTTTGTTTGACTTTGTTTACTCTTACAAGAGTTTTGCAACATCAAACAGCATCAAATAAATTAAAACTAAATATTTGTCCTGCTTTGTCCTAAATAAGAAAAGTTTTCTTAAATATATAAACGAGTTCAAATATACATATGGGTAGTTCCATGAAAATGTTAACCACGACCAAAAAAATAAAAGTACTTGAAAAATGTTTCTAATATGATTTAATAAGAGAAAAATATTAGATTTTTCATAATATGGAAGCATTTACAGGTTATTGGAATTTTAAAACTCAAAAATGGAAGAGAAAAACTGAATGTCCCTTCGACTCAGTTTTTGAAAATAAAATAAATTATTTTCTATTTGCTATTAACTAAATTAATAGATTTGAAACATTACAATTTCATTTTAAAAATAAATTTGCAATAACAAATAACTATAATAATGAGAGAATAGAGCTCGAATAACGGTATTTTTTTTTTGATTTGCTTTTGATTGTATGCTAATGTCACGTACGTTATGCAAAAACATTGTTTAACTATGTCATTTGTATATCGGTAGTCGCAGGTAAAGAAGATTACAATTCTAAAATAAGAATTCTTAAAATTAAAGATATTAACTAAAATTTTATTTTCAACCGAAATAAAAAAAAAAGTTATTAGCTTTTAAAGTTCGTCGCATACGTTATTTTAAGTACTATAATTTAAATTAAATGCATCAAAATCAATGTTAAATGCAAATTTTCTATTTAAATTATTTTAAATAGTCGTAAAACCATGAAACGGTGGCGGGAAGATTTAAAAAAAGACGAAGCAAATCTGAAAGAGCACCAAAAAAAGGACACTGAAAGACATCGGGCCTATTGCAAAAGGAAGGCAGATGAAGCAAAAGAAGATGCCAAACTTCTTCAAGAAAAAAGAAAAAAAAAATCGTATTCGGCAGCAAAAAATGCGTCAACGTATAAATGTTGCTCGAACGGCTTACTCATTACGAAAAAATGTTACAGTTTAGTTAATAAGTATGTAATGAATTAATTTAATAAATATTTTATGAATTTGATATTATTTTTATTATCACACCGTTTTTTGAATAAGTAAACACTTTTATTTTCTTTCCCCATATGTATGTCTAAAATTATCTACAAAATACATTTCATTATTTATATACGAGAAAAATTGTCACGTACGTTTTGTCACGTACGTTATTATGTTTTTCTTTTATATAAAACTAACCAGAGATGATTTATCTTTAAATATTAAAGGATTATAAAGGTACATTATTTAGCTTATTTTAGGAATATTTAAAGAAAAGAAAAACTCCCATGATTCGCAGACTTTCGCATGTACGTAAATATTCCTTAAAAACACTTCCGTTTTTGTCACTTACGTTATTACCTTATTTTGATCAGATATTTTCGACACCAAAGTTCCGAGGCTGCCCATTTTTTTCTCAAACATAGAAGCTTTTGATTGCTACAAACTGTAATATTGTTTTTAATTAACTTCTATTTTTGTGGGATTTATATTACTCCATATTTGTACGAATGTCACGTACGGCTGTATGAAAACACCCATATGTTATTTAGTGGTTATGTCTTTTTCGGCGAATATTTGCCAAAGTATACCTCAAGTACGAGTATTATATGATTATTTGCCTCGAATTTTAACGTGATAACGAATTTTAGTGAACTTTACATTGGGGCTATTCCATCGAAATATCTTGTAATTTTTCTTTACATAAACCAAATTTTTGCAGAATTTTGCATAGAGCCATATTCCAGGACAGACTTGCATGATATATAGCAAACAATTTTTTTTAAAAAATTGAGGTTGTCGCAGATTTTGTTCCATAACTCTGGTTCTATTTATCCCATTTTTAATACCAAATGTTAATGATAAAGAACATTTATTAAAGTTATTTTTTAAAGACCCTATTGTGCTTTCAACAGACTGACGCAGATAGCTGCAATATATCGTCTTAGAATTTTATAAGGTCCCAGAATATAATCAGTTTTTCGTTCTACAACTAATACTTCGAATTATACCCCCTTCTTTTTGGTGATGAGTAAAATAAGAAAGCAAAAACGTGTTATTAAAATAAAACAGGAACTTACAAAGAAAGTGGTAAAATAAATAAAGCAAAATTCGCGTCTCAGCAACAATAGCACGCAAAAAATACAACATCAGTATAAATACTGCAAGAAGAATATTTGCGGATGCTGGGTTTAAAACTTTCGTGCAATTAAATATCAAAATAGTACAAGTATCAATTTTAACAAAATTCAACAAGTATCTTTTTATGGCTAATGAATTTTAAATACATCATCGAAATTTTTATTAATGAGTTTTTAAAATCTTATATCCGATTTCTTATTTTAGTGCAAAGTTTCTAGCCTCAGAGAAAGATAATCTGATTTTTTTTTCCAATATATATTGCGCTTTGTAAAAGTGGATTCACCCATTCCTTCTGAACAAAATATTTGTTCGGACAAAGTTTTTTTTTCTTATAAAGTTTAATGTCTCTCTTTTTAAAAGAGAGAAAATATTTTTTACGTATAACTCTCAGCTTGAATCGGTTTAATTTTTTTGTCTGGATAAAAATGAACTGAGGTGCCAGTAGCTCATCAGCCATGTCACAGAATTTAATTCCGTTCGGAAGTGGAATTAATTCCGTATTTTGCTTCTTTACAAAAAACAAAACGAACAACTTTTTCGTAATGAAATCACTTTTAATTTGCTATGTGGAATTGTAATTTCAAGCATTTCTAGATTTCATTCCGAAAATATTGTTGGTTTTACTTCTTCAATTCCACTTCCGAACGAAATTAAATTCTGTGACATGGCTTGTATATCTCTATCTGTGGTTTTTGTGAAATTAAATTATTCATTTAATTTATTCATTAAACATTTTGTAAATTGTTTTTAATAAAATATACACAATATTTTAAAATAGTTTAATATTTGTTTTTTGATATTTAAAAACAAAGCAAAATAAATAAATGGCCGCAGTATTAACAGTTGTAAAACTAGTAGATTTTGTTTAGATATGGCGGCTTTGATTTCCTAGAAAAGTCGTTCGAAATGGATGAATCGTGCTGCAAAAAACTCTCAATAAAAAAAATTTTCTCCGGACAAAATTTCTGTTCGGAAGAAATGGGTGAATCCACCTAACATCACCCTCGCTATGAAATTTCATCCTTCCCGGTCCTTTTCTCTAAGTCTTTGACAAACATAGCTAGATAGCTAGATCGTCATTAGTTAGTTTTGTTAGTGAGTTTAAACAGTTTGGAAGTAAATTCTACTTAATATTCTAAACCGAGAGAATACGTAGTAGAATAATATAAATTATAATCATAAAATAAATATACAATATAAGAATTAGGCATACTTAATGCTCTATTACAAGAACAGATATATTGGAACCGATATTTTAATAGATATTTAAATTACTTTCAGAAAGTGGAAATTTAATTTTTTAATCGGCCAGGGGCCAAATTACCGCATTCGATATCGAGTAAAATTGATAGTAATTTTCTTATTTGAGATTATGGCAATGGATATCGAGCAAGAAATTTAGTACATTTTATCATAATTTCGATATCGAAATCATTTTTCGATACGATAGCTCATTCGATCACGAATGTGGTAATTTGGCCCAGCTCAAAAATCAGCACAAACGTATAATAATTTTCTCAATACGGTGATATGAACTTGTTAGTGTTCTTTTTATCTTCTGTCAGTAATTTTCTTAGATTTCAACCCCTATTTCTATGAGGAATTCTAATGTAAAATTAGTCTCAAAAAAATTTCATTTAATTTAATTTAATTTAATTTAATAATATGAATAAGTACGAAGAGCAATATTTAAATTCTGACTGAAAAATAATTAAACTTAGCTTGTCTTATCAACTTATGTACATATATTTAATTGTTAATTCCCTTTCAACACGTGCGTATTAATAATCCAGCTAAAGTCTCATACATACATTTGTAATACAAGAAATGTATGTTTATAACAATTTAACTGTATTGTAATTCAAATCCTATTTTTTTTTTGTATTTATCTTGTTGCTTTTTCTGTTTTCCATTCTCTTTAATACATTATCAGCTTATTGTAAAAATGAGCTTATTTGCTATATTTTGCTCTAAGTAGAGTTTATTCTACCAATTTAACCATCATCCACGATTTGAGTTCATTATTTAACAATTGTAAATACAATAGCATCGTAGTCTTTGTTCCTTCTTATCCTTTTTCGACTTAAGGAAATGAAAAGTGTACTGGCAGCTGTGCTTGAAGGATGTTGTTCTTACAGTTTAAGTACATATTTGTCGTTCGTATTCTTTCTCACAAATTTTCTTTTGAATTTTTGTCTTTATTTGGAAAAACGTTGTTAATTCTACGAAATTTTAGGCGAACGTGGTGTATACATTTTCCAGTATTTTTACAGAACCTTAAAAGATTTCATTGTTTGTTTAAGCTTTTTTTTTACAATTTTTGATTTGGTTGCATTTATTTAATGAGTAAACTCTTACGAAGAAATTCTTTTAAATACCATATATCTATATTCACTATAAGGGTGTTCATAATATATTAAGGGTCGTCATGATATCGTTTAAAAGTCTCGCAAACTGTGCATTTTTACGTCCTTGTCAAAAATTACATAAATTACATTATTTACACATACTTCGTAAATTTGCCCAACAATTTTGGCTTGAAACTTGCGTTCTTCAATTGTGTATTTAACTCAACAGCTGATTTTTATTAACTTTAAAAAAAGACAGTTGAAAAAGAAAATTTTGTGATTTCGGCACTGAATGAATGTCATTGAATAGCGAAAATAGTCTCCAGCTTCAAGAACATACATATGTAAGAGAAATCTTTCAAAATTTCTTCTTCCGCCTTACGTTGATTATCTATAAACAACCAAAAAAGAAAAGTAACAAAAATATTTATGCTCGCCATCATTTTTACCAAAAAATTCAATTCAATCTGAGTAATTTAGTCTATTGGCTTTCTTTAGGCATTTTTAATAATAAATACATATCTTTTTTAAAAGAAAAATTTAAGTTTATTTTATTTATTTTTAAATTGATCTTTCTCACAAACTGACTTTGTTAGGTTGGATCAAAAAAAACATAAAAATGGCTTCATGAAACAAGTCTCGCAACATTGCCAAACTGCACAGATGCCAATTTTAGGCAATATCATGAGTATCCTTATTAATATGTTTTTCAAATATTATTATCTAATGATGTTGTATCTTAAAACGATAAATTGGAATAACAATTATACGATTCAAAAATAAAAACTTAGGTTTTTTTAAACTATTGTAAATATTCATATGTAGATATAAAAATAAAATATATGAATCCAAGTTTTATATTTATTTTCATAGGTTGGATCTAATTTTATTCAATCTGATAAATCCATAGTTATGAAATTGGGAAACAATAGACTTTTTCTGATTTCTTCATAAATATTTTTAATTTTTAAATGAATCTTTTGCTGGTAATCTTTGCCTCAATTGTTCTATTATTAGTTTCATAAAAAAATTTAACACTTTTGGCGTTAAATTTTTTCGGAAATTTCAATATTTTTCCGTTTTGTATTTCATTTCTCAAATATTGTTCAAATTTATATGAAAACTCTGCCGATTACATTAAAACATTATCAAGTGAGGCTGAAGAAAAGAAAATAAATAAAAGAAAATGGTTCTGTTGGTTGTTTTTGGAAATGGTTTACTATTTTAAGATTAATAAACGCATACATAATTGTATGTAAAATACTTTTCAACTTAAAATGCCAAATAGCCTTTAAAAGGCTGTTTTAAAAATAAGAAAAGACTAAAAAAAGCCAGAAGCTAAAACATAAATTTTAAAGCTAAAAGGTAAATAAAAACGCTAGATTTAACATCAAAGAGGCTAAGCTGGCAACACTGCTCTGAACACCCTAATAATTCTTATAGTAGTTGTGCATGTATAATTGCATAAATTTAGCTCTTGAACTTTAGTGTTTTTTTTTTGCTTTGTAATTTGAAAAATCCGATTTTATGCAAATTTTAAATTACCCACACACTTAGGATTGTATATTATTAAGTTTTCACTCAGTTTGTTGTTTGGATTTTCTGTTGCATCCAGTGGTGTCTTCTTTGGTTTTTCCTATTACATGGTTTATCATTCGCAGTATGGTATGGTAATGGCCGAAATCTCGGTTATTAGTTAACCATTGGTAAACTAAAATACTAACTATTGTTTAACTATTACTTGGTATTCTTATGGCAAACTAAGCATTGCGAATAAAGAATCACTAGTTAAGCCTTTGCCATTAGCTAACTAAAGACTGTGAATTTTAGCCATGACAAATTATTTGAATGTAAAGCAGTGATTCGTCGATAATAACTTTAGATAAAACTGAGTTCTTAACATTGAATACAAGTGACAGGACTGCATTGATATACAACATACTTTGAATATTCAAAAAAAAAATTAAACCGATTCAAGCTGAGAGTTATTCGAAAAAACTATTTTCTCTTTCTCAAAAAGAAAGATGTCAAACTTCATATGATAAAAACTTTATCCGAACAATTATTTTGTTTAGAACGAATGCGTGGATCACCTTCAAACATTATGACGTGTATATAATTAATTTTGAAAAATGTTTCATGCGTTCTCTTGCCAGAATTTTTAAGAAAGCACAGTCTCTCAAATTTTTTATTAGTCTCTGATCTAAGATAAATCCAGTGGCCAAAATTAAATTTTCATTTAACTACTTGCATATTATATTACAAATACATATACCAGTTCTTTCAAATCTACATCTAAAGGTCGTGATACACTATCCTACACAATCGTACGATCCATTCACTGGAAAATCTGACCGATTTCTATTACACTCAAAAGAAAATCGCATCAAAGTCTGTCATAGGTGCCACACTATTACACAAAAAAGATACAAAAACATATGTTTGTGCTAATGTAAACAAACGCAGTTTTCCGCCTTTTAAATTAACTTTTATTCATTGTATTTTGTTGTTTTATGTGAATTTAATAAATTTTATAAATTATACAAACAATTAAAAAATGTTAAACGTCTGTCCTTTAAATTATAATGCTTGAAATCAGCTGTATTAGAAAATACAACTCTGATCGCATAGAAACTATCATTTTATGAAAATTTTTAAAAACTTTTGCAAGTCGGACAGACTTGTCAAAAAATCTGTCATTTAGTTAAATTTTTAGGCCACACTATTATACTTTATGAACATACACGATTTTTTTGACATATCGTACGACTAAATAGGATAGTCAGCATGCACCTTAAGTCATGATGGTAGCTAGATCGTCATAGAATTTCAGAAAGACCCAGAAGTTGAATAGCTTGTGTTTTTAAGCATAATATTTAAATTGCCACTTGTTAAAAAAAACTGCGACTTAAATAAAATGTAAAAAAAACTAAAGAAACACTGGCATAAATATGCTAATTAAATGGGTATACGAGTATTCGATATATGGGTATATTTCATAAAATACCCCGATATGAAAATGTACTCTTATTACTTGTATTAAATTCAAGTTTAAATATACTATAAATTCATGGTTTTATATAGTACTTTGCTGTAAGCATCAAAGTTGGGACTTAAAGCATTTAATTTAGTGCCAAAATTGCGTTAAAAAAATGTATCAAAATGGGATTAATATCGCCAAAAATAGATTCAAGAATATTTTTCTGAATTTCATGGAATGAAATAACATTTAAGAGTTTTGTTATTCATGTTATTTATATCCATAATAAAAGTATTATATTTTGGTTGTAGATCTTTTCTAGCTGCCTGTAAACTTCAAAGACTATCTAGCTGTGTGACCGTCTGTATGTCTTTTGAAAACAAAAAGCGAAAGTATAAAAGAAAATGGTGAAATTTTAACCAAACATTGTCTGTTCATTAAAAAAATCATAGAATCATAAAATCGGAACAATCAAAATAAATCTAACATTATCACGTTTTGCACACACAATGCAATAGTACCAAAACTTACAAATACTAGGACACTAAACTGCTCACTGGTGCTGTACATACATATGTACTTATGTAGATATACATACATACATATGAATATGAATTTTACATTCGTTTATATGTATTTGGAATTTTAAAAACCCACAAAACACTTTCATGGAATAACGCCATATTTATTTTACAACCACATTTTCATAATATTCACACATAAACCAATTATTATAGAAAAATTAAAATTTAATTTCAGCCATTTACGAGTTCAAATACAATAAAACAAGTGAAGATGACCATAAACATAATATATAGATACTTTCAATACGAGCGAATCGTTCGTTACATGCAAACAAAACTGTGGGATGCGGGCAACAATATTTCGTTTTTTCCCAATGCATACATGTGTAGTAAATGTTATTGTCTACATACGAGGATCAAAGTTATAACTTATAAGAAACAACAAAAGTTGAGACTGAGTTTCTCTGAATTACATAAAGTTAATAGTTTTTCAGCGTATACATTTTCTAAAATAGAATCGTTTTAAAAGTTGACATTATAGATTTGATGTTATCAATATGGTTTTTCCATTTCTTCAAATTGCATAATCTGTGAAACGAATTCTTAATGTGCAAATGAATTTATATTCTACTATATTACCAAAAGATACGTTCAATTTGACTACGTTATATACATATATGTAAGAAAATTAAAAAAAAAAAACTTTTGTACCTTAAATTGGAGTTTTGTGTTATACACACAGCCTCAAAAGTGAGTAAACACCAGTGAATTGTCTGATTTTTTTAAGATTATGAAAAGCATTATAGTTCAACTTAAATTTTTTTTCATAACCGAATCTATTATTCAACCAAATATCCAACAAAACGAAACTTTTAAATTTTAATCGATGGATAGATTTTAGGATTTTCATTATCTTAAAAAAACCAAAAAATTCACTGGTGTTTACTCACTTTTGACACTCATAGTAGATCGTTAATACTCGTATTTTACAAACCAACACGTTTAGAAATAGTAAGAATTTTGATTTTCAGATTCCATTTTCAACCATAACTTTGTATTTTAATATTAAAGAGGAATTTGTGTGTTAAGTAAATATTATTTCTCTTCACTTATCCTACAATCCTCGCATTACCTAATCAACTACATCTGCATTTATTTTTAGTCATTGTGGTTAAAATTATTATTTAACTAAAATGTTGCTACTGCAAGGTACGTCCTTTAACAGGCAATTGTTTTACATGTGTACATAAAAACATTAAGCCTTATTCATGAATTTAAATATTTAGATAGAGTCAAATACAATATCTGTAAGAGTATGAATAGGGGAATCTTAATATAGGGTGTTGTTTTAATAGTAAAATTACAAAAATATTTTGCAGTCTATTGTATTATCTCTTATCCTTTATTGTAGAAAAAGTGTTGAAATGAAACCAGTTGGGTTTTACATAAAAAATTACTTGTGATATTGTCGACTCAATGCTTCCATTAATTTAATACCAAAAATCGTTGGTATCTGAGTAAATGGTCTTTATAAAAACAAGTTATTAAGAAAGTAACTGAGCACTTACAAATCTGGCAGTATTAACAATTTTGATAATATGGGATCATTCGCCGATGGCAGCCGAGCCAATGAAGATTAAACGTTTTCTCTTAGTTCTTGTTCCAGTTTTTTTTTTAAGTTTTTTTTTAAGTTTTTCAGTAAGGTAGTATAGTAATCAGTATTCACTTGTACCCAGATATTCTACCTTAAAGATACTATAATAATTCTGGAGTTTTCTTGATATATGGATATTTAGATCCAAGTATGTACAAGTTAAATTTGTCATACGAGCTCTGAACAAAAAATAACCGTTATTTTAAAATTTCGTGAGTTACGTATGTTCGATTTTCACATTTTTTTTTCTATTATGTTGGTACATCTGTCTGTTATATATGTTGGAAATATCAGCCATTTTGGATATTCAGTTTGTTTTGAAAGATAAAAAGGTTAGTCGTCTTTTGGTGTGCTCTTCGATTTTTGCTATTCGAAAAAATGCATCAAAGAAACTGTATTAAGTTTTGTGTAAAAATTAAATTAAATGCTCAAAGACCGGTTTAAAAAAGGCCGAGAAGATGTCAATACGATGATCGTCGTGGTCGCCCGAGCACGTCAACAACCGATGAAAACATTAAAGCAGGGAAGAAAATGATTTTGGATAATCGTCTAACCATTATCAGTGAGGTTGCTGATGATGTTGGTTATTAACAAGCAAACAACGTCGCATGGACATCGCTCAGGAGCTGTTGAACATTGTCAACGACGATCCAGATTTAATCAACATGGTCATAACTGGTGACGAAGCATGGGTGTATGGCAATGACATTGAAACCAAAGCCTAATCATTCCAATGGAAACGTCCAGAAGAGCCAAAGCCGAAAAAAGCACGTCAAGTTGGGTCCAACGTGAAGCTTTTGCTCACTAGTTTCTTCGACTGCAATGGTATGGTGTATCATGAATTCTTGCTACAAGGTCGTACGGTCAACAAGGAATACTACCTTGAAGTTATGCGCCGTTTGCCAGAAGCAATTCGTCAGAAACGCACAGAATTTTGGAAAAACCAATCATGGATTTTGCACCATGATAACGCACCAGCCAAAACAAAACCCTTATCATGCCTCAACCACCGTATTAACCGGACTTGGCTCCTGCTGACTTTTTTCTCTTCCCAAAACTAAAGACACCGATGAAAGGAAAGCGTTTTTCTACGATTGAGGAGATAAAAGAAAAATCGAAAGAGGAGCTGTTGGCGATACCAAAAAGCACGTTTCAAAAGTGTTTCGAGGATTGGAAAAAACGCTGGCATAAGTGTATTATATCCGAGGGGGATTACTTTGAATGGGACAAGATAGTTATTGATGAAAAAATTACTTATCAGATGATGGTTGAGACAAATGTCTTCTTGCAAAGTCCAATCTTGCCTTAAAAATTGTTTCTAAAGCAAAGACACTTTTCTGGCTATTCGCAGTCTACAGTTCAGACAATAGTCAATAACTTTAAAAAACTGGTACAGTTGAAAAATAACCACGTGGAGGTCTCCCAAA
Organism: Bellardia pandia; assembly: GCA_916048285.2. Taxonomy (NCBI): domain Eukaryota; kingdom Metazoa; phylum Arthropoda; class Insecta; order Diptera; family Calliphoridae; genus Bellardia; species Bellardia pandia. The sequence goes on from OU696533.1 coordinate 72,644,913, forward strand.
GAAACTTAGTCGTAGAGACGTTAGATTCATTTAAAAAGAAGTGGGCAAAAATCCAAAAGTAAATACCACAAAATTAGCCGACGATATCGCAGCAAAATCTGAATTAATTGTACATCCAAGAACTATACAAAGAATTTTAAATAATAATGGTTACCATAGCAGATCTCCTCGCACAAAACCTCTCATCTCAGCGAAAAAAATTGCAAACTTCATTTGGAATTTGCACAAAAGCATATTCAAAAGGACATGGATTTCTGGCAGAGAGTTTTGTTCAGTGATGAATCTAAATATGTATAACATATTTGGAAGTGATGGGAGAGATAAAGTTTGGCGAAAAAAATACAGCGATGGAGCCGAAGAACTTAGTTGTTACTGTTAAGCATGGTGGAGGCAGCGTGATGGTTTGGGGTGCTGTCTCTATTTCTGGTGTAGTAAAGTTAGTGTTTATTGAGGGTAATATGGAGCGCTATCTGTACAAATACATTTTGGAACAAAATTTGAAACCCTCGGTTGATATTTTAAATCTTGATCAGAGTTTGATTTTCCAGCAAGATAACGTTCCGAAGCACACGGCTTAGATTGTCAAAGATTGGCTTGTCTACCATGCCCCACGGCAGTTGTACAAACCACCTCAAAGCCCGGACTTAAATGTTATTGAGCACGTGTGGGAGATTCTACAACGAAAAGTTCGTAAAATTCCTATTACTAGTACCCCAATGCTTAAAGGAAAGCTTCAAGAAGAATGGCTAAACATAACATCCGCAGAACTCGACAATTTAGTTGTTTCGATGCATAGAAGCCTACAGGCAGTTATAGATATCCAATATTATTAATTCTAATAAAAAGTAATAAGTTGTTTTTTATGTTAATTTACAGCTCGTATGTAAACGTTTGTTTTTGTGTTATATTATTAAAAATACATTTGAAACAAAACTGTATTATTACTTTTCTTCAGTATGGTTTCAAAATGCCCAAATTGCAAAAATATGGGTCGTACGTACATGATGATATATTAATCATCATATCAAATATTATTACGATCGGCCAAAAAATTTTTATAAGGAAAACTTCCGAAAAAGGCTGTAAATATCTTATAAATAATTTAAACAATTTTACTCAGATAATCAAAAATCAAATTACTATGTATTTCAAATTTTGTAAACATCGATTGAAACTCCCCACCGAAAAATATATTAACCTACATAACTACTTACGAATGTCGATATCAAACCAATATAGAACAGTTATTTCTATTTATGTAGAAATCGTATTATTGCATTTTGTGAAGATCAGTTCATATTTGTATAGATACCAATAAAGAACCATTTCCGAGATTAAATGAATTATTCATAAAACTCTTGCTAATGTCGTTATTGAAATGAAATTCAACCAAAACAACCAAAAAAACAGTCATTTGAATATATACAACTTTCAATTTGCTGGAATCTGCATTATACAAAATATTTACAGCACTAAAGTTTCTGTTCATCTAAACGATCACACCCGTTAAGAGAATAAATATAGAATAGTATTTGATTTTATTGCAAAACTAGATAGACATAGACTCACACATGCCAACAGCTACTGTTATATTTAAATACGTGTGAGTGAGTCTGTTTGTGAGCTTTTGTGTACCTTGTGGTTATTTAAACATTTCCTGCATATTGTGTTTGTTAGTTATTTCCGTTGAAATGACAAAATATCATTTGATATTATTGTTACGAATATATAGTTGCCAAAAAATAATAATAACTACTGATTCTACTACTATCATGCTGCTAACACCCACACTCGTGCATTCATATTTACAAACATCCCAGCAAGCCATATGAGTCCGAAAAGAGTATTTTCTGACACCTTTTTCGGAGCGATAACGCTCTTTATGAGCCCAAAAAAGCTCTTAGCTAATGTCAGAAAAGAGTCTTTTATGAGGCCTTTTTGGGCTCAGAAAGAGATCTTACATCATGTCAAAAAAGAGTCATTGAAATTTTAAATACATCAAATTTAAAAGTGGCATTTATTATTATTATTATTTTTCTAAATTGTTTTTACTTAAACAAAAAAGGAATTCATTTACAAATAAACTAAATTAGAAATGGGGAAAAAATAAATAAATTGTATTTACAGTAAAAAAAAAATAAAATGGAATTCATTTAAATAAATTTATAAAAAAATGAAAAAAAAAAAAATTATTTTTTAAGCAAATTTTTCTTTCGCGTCGAAAATGCTCGTTAGTTGGACTCTTGTCTGATTCCTTTTTCGGAGCGTTCCTAGAATGGTATGCTGGGATATTACATGTATATACATGTGTTGATTTAGGAACACCACTACATACAAAAATATTAGGGTGGACCCAAACGACAGCTGGCAATACACTCAATTTTAATAGAAATTTAGTTTGTTTCAATCTTTTATTGATTGACAGTTGCTTTTTAGAGACTTTTCTGATATTTATTTGAATTGTTTCATTCAACTGGGGCCATCCTTATGTACAATTGTTTTCTGCAGTTGTATAGTTGGTTTATTAGTTGTTGTTGGCTGTTGAGTTGTATTGTTTGTCTTTTTCTATATTTTAGTTATTTGTTTTAGTATAAAACATGACACACAATCACCAATTTAAACTCTAATCGTTGATAATAATACATACATTGTTATTGTTGTTGTTGTTTGTGCTGCTGGTTGTTTAACTAGCAACATACAATTACAAAAACAATTATTGTAAATTATATTTACGCGCATATTACTAGTTCATAAGTTACTCATACTCTACACATTGTTGCAGAGCTGGAACTAATTGTAGTTTTGTGGGGGGAGAAAAATTAGTTTGTATATACAACATTGATGATATATAATCAAATCAGGAGGCATCAAATTAATGTAGTCAATACTTACGTTTAATTTTATGTCAAGTGTAATAAGAGAAATATAAAATTAGTGTTACCAGTTTTAATTTAAAAAGAAGTAAGAAAGTATAATTCGTCAGGCCCGACAATTTAATACTCTATACCCAGTATACGTACAAAAACAGTTTTCCAGAATCGACCGCTATATGAGTGCAAAATTATGGACCAATCACCCAAAAATTTAGTGGCATGACTTGTGTGCATATAAATATTTATTGTGATAAGTTGTATCTCGATAGCAACACTTTTAAAAGACTTGTACATGTAAAATAAGGTGATTTTTCGAAGGGAGTCTTATATGGAAGCTATGAATAATTATGAATCGATTATCATAAAATTGTGTTGAATATTATTTGTATACCAACATTTTTAAGAGAGTTATGCTCTTAAAGTAATTTTCGGTAGTGGGCCTTATATGAGAGCTATGGTCAATTATGGACGGATTAGGCTTTAGGTACAACATATTTGTGGCAATATTTGTTTCCATACGTGCATAAATCAAACATTTGTGACCGAGAAAATCCTATTTAGGTGTGAAATAATGGAGCGATTTCAATCAAATTTAATCTAAACGGGCTTTGAGCCGAACAAAAGTCTCATGCTAAAGATTAACTAAATATCTTCAACACTTTGTACCTGTACTCTAGACATATATCGTTTAATCGACTCAGAAAGTGATTGTGACTTTAAGTTAAGTGTTAAACTGTGGTGGTGTAGACAAATTTTAAAATAGTTAAATAACAGGATTTCCAAAATTTAAGCGGTACATAAAAACAAATCAGTTGAGGTTTTTAAATTAAATTAAAATTAATAGAATATTAAATGAGAATTATTCCTCTTGCGAGTATTAATAAACAATTTAAAAAAAAAAAAAATTAATCGAAGTTACCTTCAAGTTAAATATACAATTTATTTGAAAATAAATTGTATACACTACATTTATTTTTGAATATTTCTGTTATATGTCTTACATAGCCTTCCGTTGGAAAGCATAAATGCAAAATCATACGAAAATATTTAAAGAGACACTGGCCTGCTAAAATAAATTGTATATTTAGCTTGAAGGTAACTTCGATTTTAATTTTTTTTTTATTAATAGAATATTTTTTATATTATTTATTTTGCGAAACATTTTAATGAACTGTTAAGAGATTATGATTTTTAAATTCCTCGGTATTACCAGTACCTCTTAAAAAAAGTCTGATGTGTGTATAGAAATTAAGGAAATTAAAGGAATTTGTGAAAACATTTCTAATATTTAAATATTTTACCATATGCATATCCTCAGAGTGCGATTAAAGAAAATGTCCATAAGTATCGGACTTTGGAAGGCATTTTAACTTCAATCAATCACAATAAAAAAAGCCAATTACCACAGTATCTACTAGTTTTGTAAAACTACGTTTTTTAATGAAATTATCTCGTGACATATAGAAAGATTGTGTGATGAATATAATAAATCCAATACATAACAATTTCGTTTATTTTAATCTAGTTTCCTGATCTGTCACACTATGTTTTAAATGTAACAAACACAGTTCTCTACCAACTAATCAATGACGGCATTATTTTTAATTAGCATTATATCAAGTATAAAATGCAAACAAATCAAAACAAGCGAAAGTTTTGATTCTCGAGCGAAACTCTAATGAATTGAAGACTTTGCTTGGTTGTTTAGATTTTGAAAGCACGTCCTAAATCTAAATTTATGGTGAATGGAAGAACTGATAACAAAACAACAACTTTTTAATGTTCTTTTTATATAAGAAAACCTAATACTTAATCCTCACCAAACCATGAATTAGGTAAACAATTTTGGTGGAAAATATTCGATTTACAAAAAATCAGACAAATTATTGCAAAAATACAAAAAAAATATTGCAAAAAATCTTACAAAAAAAAGAAAAAATAGATGTAACTAGAGGATTTAAAAAACAAGCATTTAGCCAACAATTTTATATTCCAAATAATGTTTTGTTATCAGCTAACCGGTTTACTTCCAATTGATAACGATATAAAGTATTTTTGTTTATCGGTCAACTTCTTTAAGAATAGTTATTTATCCTTGGTGACTTTTTTATTTCTCTGAACTGAAGTAAATTTAACTTTGGTTAGTTTATGTGGTTGTGTGCATCCTTTTGGAATCCGTCGTAGATTATTTACAAATACAATATGTTCGGATATTGTTTCAGGTTCAGACAAAGTTTTAGGATGTTGAGGAATTTCAAAAAAGGTGTAAATAATTTTGTAATTTCTAAAAGGATAGTAACATTTCAATAGGCTATAAAAGTCGAATTAAACTTTTAAATTTAGTTCTAATATTATTAGATTCCATATTATTAAAATCTGACTATCCATTTCGAAATTACAGTTTTATTTCAAATGGTGAAAAGTATTGCTGACACTGCAAGACAAATTTATAGCGTACAAATTAACTTGTAATGAAGATATTTGTGTCAAAACCAATTTTAACAATGCTTGGTAAAAGTTCGCTCACAGTATATATTCGCTTGAGTGAATTATTGTATATAAGATTTATTTTGTTAAATATTAACTTTTTACTGTTACGACTGATTTAGCGTTAGTAGAAATTATGGCTCCTAAAAGTGAAATGGAACGAAATAGAAAAATACTCCGATGAGTGCCCCGATAGACTAGGCGATAGAGTGCTGGACTATTAATCAAAGGGTTGCGGGTTCAATCAAAGGCCCTGGGTGTTTTCTTCAGAAAACACAAAAGCTTCGCAGTTTGTGTTTGTTAATTATTAAAAGAAAAATAATAATTTGAAAAGTATTGTCTCATTAATTATTTTAAACTACATCCCTGCATTAACATATACAATTTAAACACATACTCATATAAATGTATGTAGTTAAAAAGTACTTCTTGTCGTTGTATATTGTTTAGTAAGTTGTTCAAGTTATTTGAACATAATAAAATATTTGATAGCTAAAAGTGTATTTACGATGCAAGCGGGCGGTTTAACAAGTACAATTAGTTGGCAAACATGCCTAAAATTTTTATTCATAAATTGCATGAATTTTCAAAATTTCCAAATGAGAATGTATAGAATGTAATAGAATACACGAAACATAAAATGACAAACATACAGTCATGCACACCCAGCAAACACAAAGTCGAGCTGTTAAAAAAATTTGCTTTTCATTCAACATCTCAAAGATATATAAATACTCGTATGTGTATGTGGAAAATCAGTAACTTTAACTCTCTGAGACCCAACAAAGTATATATATTATTGGTCCTTACGAATTTCTAAGTCGATTGAGCCATGTCCGTCTGTATGTTTGTCTGCTGTCGGTCTGTGTAAAACACTCTCACGTCCAAAGGACAAAACCGAAATCAAAACAAACGAAACAAAAAAAAAATCGGTAGAGTAGAAGAAAAGTTATTGATCAAAATGTAAGACAACCTCCATAAAAAATTGATTGATACTTTTAAAATTTTTTCTTGTTATACTTTTAAATATATTGCAGATAATACCACGAAATTTTGTATTCGTAAAATAGTAAGCATAGGTCCATGATTTCTCATAGCCCCCATACAAAAATCTTCCCGAAATATTGCTCAATTATACATAAGTGCCCATAAAATTGGAATATCAATACAAAATTCAGCAGGAATAAATTTCATGGGAAAAAATCGCACAACGAAATTGTTTTTAGTCCGGTCAACGTTTGATCATAGACCCCATATAAAGTCCACTTATAAAATTCATTTAAATACGTATAAAACAGATATAAATAATGTTAAACGCCTAAAATTTGGCATAAATAATTTTTATAGGCAAATAAATTGTTGTACTAAATTTTATGTTGGTCGTCCCATAATTGGTCATAGCTCCCATACAAGGACCACATTCGAAAAAGCCATTTATCTATATTTATATCGTATAAATATCGGTACCGAATCAAAACTTTGCACAGATCATTCTCATATACACAAAAATCATCCCACAAAATTTTTTGAATTTCGGTCTATTTTTAACCGTATGCCCCATATAAAGCCCTCTTCCGAAAATCACTTTAATACTCATAAGTCTCTTATAAATAAGGGTACCAATCCAAAATTTTACACGGATCATTTAAATACATGTCAAAATCAAACTACTGGATTTTGAGAATATCGGTCCATATTTGACTATATCCCCCACATAAGGTCCACCTTTATGATGTTGAAATTCAACGTGAAATATCCTCATATGCATACAAATCATTGTTCCAAAATTTAAGATCGGCCCACAATTTGTCATATCTAAGAATAATTTTCGAAAAACAAATAAACTCATAAAAATGTCTAATAAATATAGAAATCGAACCAACTTTTATATAGATCAGTAATTTTAATCCAGATTAATATCGGTTACATGGCAATTATGCTACTGGATTTTGTGGCTGTCTGTTAATAATTGGCAATAGCTCCCGGATTAAATCCACTTCCGGGCATACTAAGCAACAACATATGAGTAACTCGTGTAAATACGGTTATTAAGATGAAATTCAACCAAAATAACTCTCAAATACGTAGAAACCACTGGATTTAAAAGCTATCGGTCCATAACTGGTCCACTTCTGATATACCACCCATAAATCTCTTGTAAATAATGTTATTGAGATCAAATTCAAACAAAAAGGCCTCATCTTATATCTTATTTTTTTTATACTCTGTTTCGTAACTTGTTGTGAATATGGAAAAATGTTGTTTTAATTTTATAAATTGTTAAATTACAATTCGGATTATTATGAAAATCAAACAAACTCTTTAAATTACAGTAAGAATCGGTGATTACATCAATTATAAATGGTCGAAATTAGATAAAATTTCAAAACATTTAAAATAAAATAACATTAGTGAATTACGATCAACAGGTAAAAGTGTCTTTCAAACAATATAAAAAATAATAATAAAATTTGCAATAATACTGAATAGAAAACACAGAATAAGGATATACTAGTCCTATAACCAGTGTAGTTTCTATAGTTCTGATTACTCTAACTTGTTTACATACACAATTATTTAACCCTAGGAGGTATAACCAGATCTGTGCAGACTTCTTGCATATAAAAGTGTGTATAACTTTTTTGTTTTTCATGTTAGAAAAAAAAGCCGCCCATGTAATCCTGCAGAAAAAACCTCCGAACACAATGAGCAAAAAATCGGAGCGATTGGTGATCCAGGTTCGGAATAATCCGGGTTTACAAATAATTGGCGCTAAATGGTATAACCAGGTCTGTGCAGACCTACATATGATTTGTATGGAAATGCATAGTCAGTTGTCCTAAAAGTGTCTATAAATGCATTTTATGCTAGGAAAACCATAAAACGAATAATTAAACCGCATTTTTTGTACATCTTAGGTAGATATTAACGCTATTTTATTATTTACAAATCCGTTTTTGAGTGGTTTTGGTTTTGAGTTTTTGTTTTGAGTATGTAGAGAAATTTACGCTTTTATTGGCCTTACTTTGTTTGCCGGCGTATTCGGGTCAAACGGTCAACCTAGTCATGAGTTGTAGGGACACAATGGAAACCCTATATACAGGGCGACGATGTCTGCTGTGCGATATAAACTTATTTTAAAGTATATTCGATTTGATGACGGTACCACGAGATCCACTCGACTTGCAGAAAGCAAAACGGCCGCCTTCGATGACATCTGGAACATGCTCATGTACAAATTAGAACGTCGATATGTTACGGATTCCCAAATAACTATGGATGAGCAATTGCATCCGTACCGAGGCCGCACGCGCTTCACCCAATATATTCCATCAAAACCAGTCAAATACGGCATAAACATCTGGTGGGCGTGCGATGCAAACTCAAATTATCCAGCACGTGCGGCCAACCTTGGCGGAAACGTTCTTCTCAAAATATATTCAGATAACTTTTTCTCATCATACGATCTGGCCACGGCTTTGATGACAAAACGGTTGGCTTATGTAGGCACAATAAGAAAAAACAAGGCCTGCATACCGAAGGAAATGTTGGACCCTAAAATAGAGGTGTTAAGCACATTATTTGGTTACAACAACAATGTCGCACTATGCTCATAGGTGCCAAAAAAGAAGAAAGCAGTGGTTCTTATCTCCACGGAACACTATAATTCCACCGTCAACTCATCAAAACCAACGCAGAAACCGTTCCAAATATTGGACTATAATATATATAAAGCAGGAGTGGACACCATGGACCAGATAGTTGCTGGTTACACCTACTAACGGGCCACAAACCGATGGCCGTTGGCCATGATTTTTAATATGCTGGATGTTGCAGGATTGGCTGCATTTGTCATACATGACAAATTGGGGCATGTAAAACGAAATGATAGAAGACGTATGTTCCTTATGGAATTGGCCGAACAGCTGGGATCAGCATGGAAGAAAGGGCAACAAACCCAATTGTAAGAGGCGTGCAACATGTGAAACAGTCCATGGCGTTATAAAAAACAGCGAAAAACACGCTTTCATTTCATGCATTGCAAAAAGCCTGTAGCCAATTACACTCACATGCCAGGTACTCCTGCCTTGAATGCCGTACATAATATGTATTGTTTTACATATGAATAATAAAATAGCGTTAATAGCTACCTAAGATGTATAAAAATGCGTTTTAATTATTGGTTTTATGTTTTTCCTAGCATAAAATGCATTTATAGACACTTTTAGAACAACTGACTATGCATTTCCATACAAATCATATGTAGGTCTGCACAGACCTGGTTATACCATTTAGCGACCAAAAACCCTTATACCTCCGAGGGTTAAGAACAATCTCAAACATCTAATGTTCGATAAAGATTTTGATTTATTTAAAAACAGTCTCAATTCAATATCATACCTTAATGTGTGTTGGACATACGCACACAATAATATGTACTGGTATGTGTGAAAATAAATGAGCGAAATGATACAAGTGTGTGTGTGTGTACTTAAGAGATGACAGGAAGACGGACGGGCATTCCATGTTATATTGTTTATTTTAAATGCTGATGTGCACAAATTAGTTAATGAAACATTTCTATGAAATTTAATTAACTACACATACAAGTCCATAAACAAACACATTCATATTCACCCATTCAAAGAGACATTTCTAAACTGTTCTATCTAATTTATAATTATAACGACTAAACAGGAACATTTATTGTTGGTGAAGCTTTTATTAAATATTTAAAAGAAGTTAGAAGTGAATACTCAATTTAAATGACTAAAGATTGCATTTTTGTGGAAACTTTCCGACTAAATAAAAATGTATGTTTATTATTCTTAAGCTAATCCCGAAAACAAAAAAATATTCCCAGGAAATCTCAATTATTAAATACTACCGATTCCTTAATATTATTAAAAAGAAATCAGTTTCTTGACAAATGTGATGCTTAAATATACAATTTTGTTTAAATGTCTGTTATGAATATTAAAAATTGTTTAATGAATATATGTATACTCCGCGCCACTTATATAATACTCCTAAATTCAATAAAAATATGTTTAATCATTGCGACTAATTTTATGATGATCGGTCCATTGCTTCCATATAAGACCCTCATCCGAAAATCACTTTTACGAACCTTAAATATCTTATATTCTAAAAATGTTTCATAAATACAAATGTTATTTCACATAATTTTAAACGATCGGTTCATAATTAGTCAAAGCTTAATAATAATAATAATAAATAAAATAATAAGACCCTGGTCTGAAAATCACTTTAAAATTAAAATTTTTTACTAGTGTTGATAACGAGAACAAGTTTTGTACAAATGTAGATAAGTAATAACACTCAATTGTATGATGATCGATCTATAATAGGACATAGTTTCTACCTGGGTTGCGTAACTATAAATAAAGAAAACTTTCTTGAAGAAAAGGTAAATTAATTTAACCCACTTGTATGTGAAACGAACAAAAAACAAATATTATTTATTTTTTTCTTATTTTACCTCTTAAAAATGTATAAAGATGTAAAATAAACAGGGGAATTACTCTCTATTGCGATGCGAAAGAAAATTCGATGCGTAAGAGTATCAATTTGTACTCTTATCGCATCGAATTTGCTTCCGCATCGCAATAGAGAGTAACCCCCCCTGAAATGTAAAAAATAAAAAAAAAAACTGAAATTAAAATCACTTAATATCAATATTCACACAAAAAATTAGACTTTAATTATGTAATAGGCCTCTTTTTTTGAATGAACTTAAAAATTCAATCAGATATAATATTAACCAGATTTATTCTTATATCTTCAAATGTAGATCTCCAAGCCTTTGAAATTTATTTAAAAAAGATATCGTGGTTTCTTCCGTAGGTCTCTCCAATAGCTATTGAAACCATCTGGGCCATAAAGACTGTATTTTTTCTCATCGGAAAAAAATCACCTTAAACAAATACGAGTATGTGTCGTACAACTATTAACAAATATTGTCGAGTTACTTGTTGGTTATACACATTTACCTCACATTCATTAATAACACTGTGCTAGTTGAAAAATGTGACAAACGGGGCACCTGGCGGGTTAACCTAATTCGGGTACGCTGAATCCAGTGGTGCTAACCGTTTTTTTAGGTTAGCTCGTTTTTTCGAAATATACCGTTATTTCGAAAATGGAGGAGGTTGCACAACATATATTCGCGTAACTCAAAAACGGTTTAGTTTATTGAATAAACTAAAAAAACCGAAATTCCGCAATGAAATTTTCTTTAAGTAAGGTTAAACTTTTTTCTAATATGCGCAGTCGTTGTAGAAACATAATTTTTTTTTTTGACCAAAAAAAATAGTTTTTTTTAGCAAAATTTCAAAAATTTTGTTTTTTAAAACGGCATAAAAAATTGGCAAACGCAGCTGTGCTTCTAATTTTTTCTGCAGGTATAGCAAACAAAGTTCCAAACAAAACAAGACATAAATAATTAAAATCTGTCTACAACTTTTGATTTTATTTACAAAAGATGAAGTATATAATAACCAGACGAAACTTCAAAAATTAAAACATTTATTTTTGTTGTTAATTAAAGTTTAAGTTTTTATTTACAAATTTATTCTTCTTCCTAATGCAGATTCCAACAAATATCCCCTAATAGCGAATCAAGTTGTTTGCCACTATACCAGTGTTCGAGTCTGGCTGTTACTTGGTGAAATCTCTCGGCATGTTCATCAGACTAGGCTGGTGATTGTTCATTAAATTTTTCTGCTTGACAATGTAAAAAATGTATTTTCAATGACATTTTGACGTTTAAGTTTTTAAATGCTGTTGGCATATCTCCAATTAAAATTCGCCAATTTTCAGACCGATGATTTCCTAATACATTTTCTATTACTAATAATACTTTGTTTATCATAATCTACTAATAATACTTTGTTTATCATAAAATATTATTATAGTTATGAAACACTGTATGTTTTTTTAGTAGACCTTATTGATGGTTAATTATTTGTTGGTTTTGTTCGGCTACAGGTCGTTGAATAAATAAAAACTTTTGATTTTTCTTTTTAAATATTTTTATTGTTGTTCCCAATATTTCAATTAGCGTCGCTAATCATCTTCGGGGGTATTTAAAAATAATAAATAACACAAAAATTTTTCCTTATTTTACACTTATTGTCCTTCTGCTTGGATTTTTGTTACTAACAAAAATGTGGTTTCCTCAAAATACCTGAAGAAACAAAAATTAAAAGAAAATAAATTTTTTATTGTACAGAAGCTGTGTATGTAAGGGTTGAGAACCTGCCCTGTTGTGAGAGCTGAGCTAGGCTAGGGCATAAAAAAATACACGGTGAAAACGGTTTCGTAACAATAAAATGGGAACAACAATAAAAATATTTAAAAATAAAAATCAAAAGTTTTTATTTATTCAACGACCTGTAGCCGAACAAAACCAACAAATAGTTATGAAACACTAGCAAAATATTAATGCATAATTTCTCTTTTTAATTGATGAAGTGGTCTCATAAATTTTGAATAAAAAGATATCATTACCAATACTCTTAAAGCTGGAGGTCCACAACTCGCGTTTTAACGTTAACGCGTGGTGTTTCAAGTATTTCAAGTTACATGTGAATATTTTTCGCGTCAATCATTTGTGTTTTATATATATGTACTTTCGGAGGTGATGCCGGTTCACAGGCAGTGTGACTAGAATCTATTTTAAAATGCAAAAAACTGTGCGATTTTTTTCAAGATACTTTGTTGAAATAATTTTTAACAATTTGGTATTCATGCTTAGAAAATAAACTTTTTGATATTTCTTTTATTTCGGCTCGAGTTCATTAAATTTAATTATCATTAAATTATTTTTACTGAAGGTAGGAATTGTTACATGAAAATTATTTTAAAAATTTATTGATAATTTTTCTTGGCTTATAAGTGAATGCCAAGTTATGTCACATGAACAACTTGTGGAACGTTTACATTGGATGTCACGCTAATATACATACATTTGACAGAAGGTCTGGAGCAATTGGTCAACAGGTTCTGTCATATATATACCTAACTTTGCTTTCAATAGGTTTCTATTGGCTTTAATATTTTTCTGATCATCTTTCGGACCAACTGTGTTTCAAAGTCTGAAAAAGTACAATGCCAATGAATAGGTGGTTATTGTAATATAAATTAATTCGCATGTAATTGGTTTAAAAAATAACTTAAATGTTCAGGAAATAACAAGGCTTTATCATTGGAAATTCGTGTCCAGCTGCTATTCACTTTTCTTAACAAACTTTGCACCTCTACTTAAGTTCTTAAAGTTTATGTTGTTATGTTGGTGAGTTAATAAGATGATTTTTACAAGTTAATATTGGACAATGAACATTGCTGGTGACGCCCTTGGGCGGACAGAAAATGCATTGCAATGTGCCAGTTGCCTAAAAATATTACTTTACAATAGTATTATTTGAATTATTAATTGAAATGAACTTAAGCCAAATAAAATGTCTATTAAAATTTTTTCTAAAGAAGGAAACTTATAAGTATCTTGTTTAACCCTGTTACTACGTTTAGAGTCTTTTGATGACCCATTCGTATTTAACATTGTATAACTTGCAAAAAAACGTGTTTGTCCGTCAGACCGACACACAATCACTCTAACGACGATATAATGCATTGATCACAAACCTTAAAAATATTTTCGAAATGTACAAATTTGAATTTTCTCAATAAAAAATTGTGAGGTCAAAATATGACCCAAATATAACATGTGCATTTTTTCTAACATAGTAGCAGGGTTAAAGCATTCAGATTCTTTTTTCTCCTTTCTAGGAAAATTATTTAAAATTTTTAATTGTAAATATACCAATAGGTTTTAAATGCTTTGACACTTAGAGACTCTAAGTTAGAGTGGTAAAAAAAAGTAAAGACGTCACTGATACAATTAACAATAACTCCACTTTCTATATTTCACCCAATTTGTTTTGAAACTTTATGTAAAACTTTAGTTTGTTATTTCTTTTGTATTAGCTTATAATCGCGTGGAAATGATAAGCAGATCGTTCGTGTAATATTTTTGATATTTCTGGTTGAGTTGTATAGATAATGATTATTTTTGCTGCTAAAAAGGATTAAGAGCAGATTTAAGCCAACAAAATACGTAGCGTGTAAGAGGTAAGCCTGAAAGCAAAATTTTTAAATGAGATTGAATGTAATGTTGACTTAAGGTACGGTCACATTTGACAAATATTTCCTCAAAAAAGCGTAACCACTTGTTTTAGCACAAATTTGTTTGACGTTTTTTGCTCTTACAAGAGTTTTGCAAGATAAAACAGCATCAAATAAATTAAAACTAAATATTTGTTGTGCTTTGGCCTAAATAAGAAAAGTTTTTTTAAGTAAACAAATGAGTTCAAATAAATGTTATTTATTGGTTACGTCATTTTCGGCAAATATTTGCCAAATGTGACCGTACCTTTACCCACAGAACATATGTTTCACAACATACCCAGCATACCATTCTAGGAGCGCTCCGAAAAAGGAGTCAGAAAAGAGTCCAACTAAACAGCATTTTCAGAGCGAAAGAAAAATTAGCTTAAAAAATTAATTTTTTTCCATTTTTATATATTTTATATAAATGAATTCCATTTTATTTTTTCTTTTACTGTAAATACAATTTATTTAATTTTTTCCCATTTCTAATTTAGTTTATTTGTAAATAAATTCCCTTTTTGTGTAAGTAAAAACAATTTAAAAAAATGTGTACTTTTAATGTTTTGTTATTAAAATTGCAATGAATCTTTTCCGACATGATGTAAGAGCTATTTCTGCGCCCAAAAAATCCTCATAAAAGATGCTTTTCTGACATTATCTAAGAGCCCTTTCTGACGGACCATTTTCGAATGTAATGACCCTCTTTTCTGAAGTTTTTCGGAGCAATAATGATTGTTTTTGGGCTCATAAAGAGCTTGAACGCTCCGGAAAATGTGTCAGAAAAGACTCTTTTCGGACTAATATGGCTTTCTGCGTACATAGATAAGAATATATCTATGTGTTGGTATGTACATTTCAGAAAATATTTCATGTCACAGCATCGTAAGTACAAGTTATGCTGAAAACTGTATTTAAATAGTTTTTTCAGATTATATTCGCATTCAGTTAATTAATACGCATCCTCGAGTGGCATTTATCTTTTTAAATAGAAATCGTTTCTCTTTTTACATAATCTGAAGTTTGGTTTTTGTCTCTACTCATTGATTGATGGAAGTTAAATATAATAGGATAATGAAAGGCGTGTTCGGGAACATATTAAAGTTCCTATTCGTAAATAATTTTAGCTGCTAACTTATTTAATTAACACACGGCACTACTGAGCAATACCGAATTTAGAACAGTAAAACACATGTCCAGACTGACAAACTAGCTCACTACCTACCAGAGCATTCCCCATATTATTTAAATTAACTAAAGTATATTGATTCCTACCACTGCAAACAAATTTGTGGCTTTAATGTTACAATACATTGTAATTCCCCTTTTCCCAACATTTTAACCAAAGTGTCAATGGGAGTGCGTGCAATGCAAATGACTGCACTTATGTGTTGTCTGCTAGTTTGTTTATTTTAATCTTAAAACTTATATAGGCAGCTTAACTGTGATCCCATATTTATATAAATTTAATTTAATTTCAATTTTTAAACACCGTTCACCTGTATTCATTGAATGCAATAAATACGATTAGCAGTGGAATGTAGAAAGCAGTTGTTGTGTTACTAATTACCAACTTAATAAGTGAGTATAACACAAATGCAGTATTTGTGTTTTTGTGTGCTCCAAACATAATTCACTTGAGTATTTTGGAAATATTATTACGTAAATTTTCGATTACACCATTGGATATCAACCAATTTATACGTTTAGTCAGCGTAATTTCAGCTAATCATCATGAGTATCACCGCTAGCTGCAGAGTGAACATCCTAATTATTGCCTTCTGAAAATTTCACTATTTTAGATTTTACACAAATAACTATACACATACATATGTACGAGTATGTATTTATGCACATATATTCAACCAAATGCAGACATATAGAGAATCGGTAATTGTATTAAATAAAGTATAGGTGATGGTCTCGCATTCACATTCATTCATTTAACCCTTCATTCAGTTATGTACACACTCAAACACATGCACATCCCTTCATGCACATACGAGTACACATACGAATAAAACAGGAACAGTCAAAGATTTAAATAAAGGACAGATGTTAACTATTTTTAAATGAAAACAGGCCTAATTTTTATAGAGCAGTTTTATGTACATTATGAAACACTGGTTACTTAGTTACTACATAGTTACAGTGATTTAAAATAATAAATTTGTATACACAATTAGATACAATTCGAAACTAAATATAATTGTAAATGAGTAATGTTAGTTCTCATCCTATCCGAAGACAGTCCACTTCCCATCTAAATTTAGCAACTCGTATTGCTCGTGTAAATCGAGTCGCATTTAGTAAATTGTTTATTACAAAATGCTTTTTCCAATCAACAAAATTATAACATTTCTAATGCCTGAGATTTATTCTTTCTTTTTTTTTCAGTTTTTGTTCAATTCTAATGCATTCCACTCTCATGCCGCCACCTTAGACTAATGATTGTTTAACCCACTAAGCCAATTGGTGTTGTACCATTATAATGAGATGAGTTCATAAACAAACAAATGAATGGCGCAAACATTGTGTGTATAGTTAGTTGCTCTTATAGTTTGTGGGTTGATTGGCCAGTGATGTCACTTGTCATCATCCCGAGTGATTATTGTTTGTTTAGCCGGGATTGCAATTTCTAAAACTATGTGAGAGTATTGAACGTATTGCTTGTAAGCCTGTGAATTAAGGCGTCTCTGTTTGTATAGAGCAAAAAAAATCGTAAACGGAATTAAAGCTTGCATCTTTTTAACTATTATTTCACAATACTTTGCAGTATTTTTGATATTTGCTTTTGTGTTTTCCGTTATTGAATCTTACTATTTTGGAATTAATTACAAGTACAAATGTTATTTCTACTACAATATCCAACAATAGTTTTCCATGAATAATATTGTCCGGCTAGTTCTTAGGTTTCCATTATTCTAAGAGGATTGCTAAACTTTAAAGAGAATTTTGATAATCTATTAGTATAACCATATAGTAGAAGCGTGAGTATTTCTATATTACAATTTCGAATGTATAATAAATATATAAAGAACCCTTTCCCTTTCCTTAAGAAACTTCTGGGCATACTATACAACTCTATAATATTGAATGAAGAGAACATTGTAAACCAAGTTCAGGGCTGAGGGTGGGCGAACCTCAGGCATTTGAGCAGACCTTAAATTTATTTGAGTTACTTTAGAATTATATAGTTATGCTTCCGTTCCGAAGGATTTTTGACAATCGTTACAAAAGATGGACGTGTGAATTAGTGACTCGTTGATATACATATCTTCCTTATAAGATATGTATGTATAAGAACGATCGTATAATATACTCTAAGGTACACCATCGTTGTATCGGATGCTCTGATATTGCTGTTCAACAGTATTCTTCTAAAACCTAATTGATCTATTTGACCAAATTGATTTTGCATATTGAAGTGAAAAAAAGCTTTAAGTAGAATACTCGTATATACAAATTGTGTCAGACAAAGTTCGTACTTGGTCATATTAGTTCCCAATTAGCAATAAACTACAAACGAAAATTTGAGGCATAAAGGTTATAATTGCAAGTGGCTTATTTTTCCATAACAATGTATAAGTGATCCATTTACAACTACAATTACATGCCGGTACATTTAATTTAAAACTTGAAGACATGAGTTTTCATTCGATGTTGGAAATTCTAAAAAGAGTCATACTGTCGTGTGTTTTTATAAGCAAATATTGTTGAACAATAAATATTAAACAATTAAAATCTATTTACATTCAAATGCTTTAGCAAAGTTCAATCCAAATTCCAAATTCGACTGATGAACGTTGAATACATAGTCGGGTTCTCTTAGTTCCACATCCCTTCGAATTCAGCACCATTTTTAAATCTTAATTTTTTATCCCAGATATAAATGTAAAATTTAAACAATTTACGTTTGTTCATTTAATTTAAAAGGAATCTATAGATTATCATTAAAATAAAATCCTAATCAATTTTTACAAGTCCAAGAATTTGGGATATAAAAATAAATTTACTTTGACACCATACGTAGAAATAAAAAAAAAAAAAAAATTAAGATTCTTTCAGGCATCTATCTGACCGACTATACTTTTTTACTTGTTTTATATTGTTATTATATATTATATATACACATCAGAGATCAGTTATGAGTACTGGAAAAGTGAGCATACTTGAATCATGACTTATAATTTGTTATACTTATACGTACTCATACTTGTCTCAATATCATCAAACCAATATTCATCTTTCAAGTTTGAAGTACTCACTATATTCATACTTATGCCCCTATTGCCGTTCTCAACTCAACTAAGTTTGGTCGTCTGTCAGTCAACCCGACTTTAACTCAACCAAATTATTTTTTGGTATTGTGTAACACAACGATTTTTAGTTGTAATTGTTATGGCGTTGCCGACATGAAATATCGATTTCATGTTGGCAACACCATGCATTTTATTTGTAAAGTGAAGAAAAAACGCAAAAAAATCAAGTTTTTATAAAATAAAAAGAATGGATTTAAGTGTGGATTTATTTTTTGAAGACGAAAATCATGACGCTAATACAAATGTTCTACGTATACGTAGAAAAATACGCGATGATTCCAATCCTCTTGAACTACCCAGTGCGAAGTAAGAAATTTCCAAAATAAGTAACAAATATGTTAGTATAATAAGTATTAATTTTCATAGAGGCAATTTTCTTTTGCTTAATTTGTTTATTTCATAATTTTTATAACTGGTTTTCTCCAAATCCTTAATACTTTTTTAAAGTTTAGCTTGTGTCTCGCATTGTTTTCTCAGAAGTTCCAGACGCTCTTGTTCTGGTGATTTTTTTCTTTTCTTGGCTGGTGTGTTTATTATCTCAGGTTCATTTGTAACGATTTGTTCCATTTCGAGATTTTGAGGAGTTTCTAAAGCCTGACTTGTTGACGGACCAACGTTTTCAACGCCGAAAGTGTGTCCAGATGGTGCTACTTGGTAATTTAGTGATAACAGCTGGGACACGCAATCCTCAAGTACATTAAGCGGAATTTCTTGTGAAGGACCACCACCTGCTGCTTGTTGGTTTTATTTATTATTAGCAAGTTTTTTTAATAATTGCTTTGTAATGAATCCAAACCTATATGAAGTCAAAATTCTAATAAAATGTCTGTTTACAATAATTAAGATGGCATATACTTACACGTTGCCATTCGAAGGATGTTCTTGTAGGTGGGCCCAAGCTATTCAATTCTATTGTAAATCCTTCCCACGCTTCCTTACACTGAGTTTTAGTCATCTCAAATTTTTGCTTTCCTTTAGCAAGTTCTGGATTTTTTTCCATCAGCTGCACAAGTCGCTCAAATTGGGCTTTGGTTGTTATTTTGACTGTTCTGCGTATGTGTATTAATCATTTAATTAATTATATTAAGATCAAAAAACACCTATACTTACGATTTTTCCATTTTTTTATCTTTTTGTATTATTTTTTTTAAAGGAAATGTATTAAAAATTTTATTTAAATCTATAACCGACAAAGACTCAACTGCTAACAAGCAGTTGTGTATATTTATCGTTTTTGTCAACCAAACTCATCCAAAATGGTGAACCGCAATACTATTAAACACAACCAAAGAATCAGCAGCACAACCAAAAAGTCAACTACATTTAAGTTGTGAATGGCAATACCGATTTATGAAAGACGACCAAATTATTAAAAAAGTTGTGAACCGCAATAGGGGCATTAATCTCATGTATGATGTTGTTTATTTTGACTCTCCTTAACTCAATGTACGTAGACGATAAAAAAATAAGTATGACTCGCATACACTCATGCGAGAGTCGTTCATTTTTACAGTGCGCTTATAAAAATTATATAAAATAATAAATGTTATATTTTCCCCAATATGTTTTCCTATAAACTTACTTGTATGTTTTTGTATTTCTTTTTTACTTATTTTGTATAAATACCTAACGGAATATGCTGAAATTTTTTTTCAATGACTCAACTGAGTTGAATACTTTATGAGTATGTGAGTATTTTTCTTAAAATGTAAATCTAAATACCGTTGTTTATGAATCAAACATATTGGGAATCGTATGAGCTCGATGTCGGCGTTGTAGTCATACTTATATCCACCCGCATTTATAAGTCAACGTTGTTGTGAGTTTGAGTAACTCAGAGTAGTTAAATTTCAATGATTTAAAACCACTTATACTTATGAGTAGTAGTGAATCGTAAAAAAACGATTCATTGCCGATCTCTGATACACATATATGGAATGTGTTCTTTCCTCCAGTCGGGAAACCAATAATAAAGCTCATTTTCCATCAGGGATACTAACTGTTCTTTAGAGATAAAGAAGTATGTATGACATATATTGTATGTACATTAGAAAGAAGTCAATTATTTTTATATACAAATTGCTAATTCTAACATTGATCATAGTATGTCGCTTAAACTATAAACGTTCAAGAAACTTTAACTTCAAGAAACTGTTTTAAACATTATTTTCCTTTAATAACTTTTAAACAATCTTCCACGTTTTAATTAAAATTTAATTTTTGAACAGATAAAAAATTCTAATTATTTGTGGCAAAGTTCTAGATCGGTCAGATTTAAATTTTGTTGTACATTATTTTTTTTTTTGGTTTTACCGACAGAAGGATATATACTCTTGGGCAGCATTTCAATGTGTTGCCAAAGGACTAACAAACTCAATATATAGGGAGAAAAAACAAAACAACTTTTATTAACTTTCATTTTAGTTCTGAACATTGAAAACACTTTTGGGAACAATCCTAATATTCATACAGAGTTGTTTGTTGGTGTTTGCATCATGCCAATATTTTGTGAGTAGCAGCATTGCAATTTACATAATTTTATAAACATTCATATGGATGAGTTTATTCGTGAACGAGTATTTGGAGTAGCTGCGTGCGTGTGTTTATCTATTTATTTAAAGTGCACTAAATACTCGTGTCTAGAGGTTTCAAAAATTTTATCAATTTGCATCACATTGATATTGTTAGCGTTGAAATTGTTTAGTCAAGTGAATAAGGACGTAATATACAATTACATATACATATGTACTCGTATGTAGTATGTATGCGTGTTAAAAATTTTGGTGTTTTTAAAATAGGCATGAGTACATTAATTTATTTTAGATTCTAAAACAAATTCAAATAAATTACTGTTTGCTAAGTTTGTATCAAACTAAATCAATTACCCAGCAAAAACTTTACTTACAATCTTACCCCCTGGCCCACGATGTCGAACGATAACGTTCGCTTAGATAAGACTTAAGACACAAACTTGATTGTCGAATAAACAAACTTGATTGAGTAAAAAAATTGATACGATAAAAAGTTTGTGTCTTAAGTCTTATATAAGCGAACGTTATCGTTCGACATCGTGGGCCTGGGGGTTAACTTTAATGACTTCCAGAATTCATTATTTGGTAGCTTTATTCTCCACATTTTGTGGCGAATTACTCTATATATTTCTTTCAAAAATTTGCTTCAAATAAAAAGATTTAAATAAGTTATTATATGATTATAAATAATTATTATAAATTTGCAAAGAATGTCCATAGTATTTGTTAAGTTTGCTTCTTTATTCCATAAGATTTTGTTGTAATCAGTCACAACTATATCTTTTTATAAAACTTTTAAGTAGAAAAATAAGTTATTAAATTTTTGGTTAAAAGTCACAGAATTATAACGGATTACTTTTGGGATATCGCCAACAAAAATAAGTACCTTTTCTAGTAGATTTGCAAGTAGTCTGGACGACTTTTTCCTATTACTTTTTAACTTAATTTGTAAGTGAAGTTTTTGCTGGGTAATTCTGAAAAATATTAAAGTTCGAAACAATGTTGGTATGTTGGTCGCAACGTTCGTAATTTCTACAAGATTTTTTGCCATCCGATAAAGATTAAATTTATTATGGAACTTTATATCTGAAGAAATAAATAAAACTGTTCGATACCGTTCACCAGTTGAAGTAAATGAAAGTCGATATTTTAAACCCATTTGCCGTAGATATTCTACGTGTCATTACAACAGATAAATATACATACCAGAGATCGGCAATGAATCGTTTTTTTACGATTCACAACTACTCATAACATTTTAAGTATAAGTGGTTTTACATCATTGAAATTTAACTACTCTGAATTACTCAAACGTTGACTTATAAATGCAAGTAGATATAAGTATGAGTACTACGCCGACTTCGAGCTCATACCATTCCCAATATGTTTGATTCATAAACAACGGTATTTAGATTTACATTTTAAGAAAAATACTCACATACTCATAAAGTATTCAACTCAGTTAAGTCATTGAAATTTCAGCATATTCCGTTAGGTATTTATACAAAATAAATAAAAAAGAAATATAAAAACATACAAGTAAGTTTATAGGAAAACATATTAGGCAAAATATAACATTTATTATTTTATATAATTTTTATAAGCGGACTGTAAAAATGAACGACACTCGCATGAGTGTATGCGAGTCATAATTATTTTTTTATCGTCTACGTAAATTGAGTTAAGGAGAGTCAAAATAAACAACATCATACATGAGAATAAGTATAAATATAATGAGTACTTCAAACTTTAAAGATGTGGTTTGATGATATTGAGACAAGTATGAGTACGTATAAGTATAACAAATTATAAGTCATGATTCAAGTATACTCACTTTTTCAGTACTCATAACTGATTTCTGATACATACATATCTGTCAAGTTCAGGCCATAAATGACGAAAAAAATACACAACTTTAATTTCTTGACACAAAATTGATTTTATCTGCATTTGTATAATGTATTTCAAAGGCCTTTAATGCGATCACATTTACGTCAAAATCTTATATAAAATTATTGAAAAGTCTATCATTGCTATAATTGCTTTAAATAGATAAATGTTAACTAAAATTATGTAAGACTATTGCATATTATTACTATCTAACTACTTTCTATGTAAAAAGCATAATTATATTTAAAGATTTACAATTGTAAAACACAACATTTAGTGATAAGCCTGAATTTGAATTACATTTACATATGTACACATGTTTACACTGCTTTATAATGTAGCCTTCGTTCTACTATCAGGGTGATGCTAAAT
The DNA here is from genome assembly GCA_916048285.2 of Bellardia pandia. Lineage (NCBI taxonomy): Eukaryota > Metazoa > Arthropoda > Insecta > Diptera > Calliphoridae > Bellardia > Bellardia pandia. The sequence goes on from OU696533.1 coordinate 72,668,577, forward strand.
TTTATTATTGATTAAAAACCAGCATAAAATAATTGTAATTTCAAACTGACTCGTAAATTAGCTCTTTACTTTGATTGAAAGAATCATTTAACCGATTTCGTCTTCTGGTTTGGCGCTAAAAATGTTCGACAAGTAAAACACAACTACTAAAAGTCTTTCATACCCCCGATATCTTTAATCACTGTCATATATTAAAATCATTTTTTATTAAAATGTATTAAAGTTCATACTGAATCATAAGTGCATGCATTTGTGTTCTAAAATATACACATCAAATAATAAGGGGTTATGAAAATGGTACCGATGGCAAAAAGCCTTTAGAGAATATTCTATACAGATGTATTTCAACGTTTTCTGTTATTTTATACTCTAAAGACTTTTTAGATTTTCATTTGTATTTTCATATGTGTGCGCGAGTATGTTTGACTTTTTCCCTCATCTTTCTCCACTATAACTTTGTATCATTAGTCAACATCAAAGAAATGTGTGTAAGGGAATATGGGGAGGAAGAAAAATGTTGCAAATAGTACTCGTCTGGGATGGTAGTAGCAAAAGTACTTTTCTTGTTTTAATTAAAAACAAAAGTTAAGTTACAATTAGTAGCTATGTTAATACTATAGGGTTCTGATTTAAAAATTGTATTTTATGTTACTAATTATCCATTTAGTATTTCTTTCTACCCATCTCTAGTATGTAACCAGAGGAAATTTCTTGAATATTTGTAATACTCATGCATGCACGGAAACATACTGCGCCAGTTACGTGCACTACATTTAAATTACACATGCGGCACAGTGGTTTAATTCGGTAACTCTTAAAGAAATTTTACACAGTCTAATGCTTGGTTTTCACTATGTCAGTTTTGTTGTCAAATTGTCTAAATTGTTATGAAATTACCAACAATTTAGACAATTTGACAACAAAATTGACATAGTGAAAACCAAGCATAAGCCGTGATGTTCCTGAGTTGATTTTGATTTATACGTATTCTTGGTAGAAAAGAGAGCTAGTGGGCTGCACCAAAGCATGTCACCTTTATCCTTTCGGCTCATATATAATTTAATTCTGAAAGAAAACTTTATGTATATGAATGTAAAGTTTTTATTATTAATTTTGGAAACCTTAGAATAGGTTGTAACTTTTGTTTAAAAAATATATCAAATTCTCTAAAACGTAGAAAACATTATAAAAAGTCTTTTACACTAAAGAAGAAACCCCACAAATGTAAGAATATTTTTTGCAAATATTATCTGAATATATAATTTCTTGACATTTGGATAATAAGTAAATAGTTGCGATTTCTTTTATATTTCATTATGACACCTTTTGTCATTTACGAGCTCTCGAATTATTTCCAAAATAACATACATAAATCTAAAACACTGTGCGCGAATACACACACATATAGAATGTAAAACAATCAAGACCTTATAGTTTTAACACTACATTATTTATGGTCTTGTAACATTTGTAGATATTTACATATACTAACTAAGAAAATTGACTATTTGTATAGAAACTATGATTTTTTATTACTAAAGAATTTTAAACCTTCAAATCTATTTATGTAGCTTTTAAAGATTTGAACTACTTTTAATCAGTAACAGAAATTTTCTTTAAATTTGTCATTATTATTGTGTGCAAGCTAATATTGGTTCTTTCCTATACTTAAAGCTTTTATTTACCATAACAAATTTATTTTTCTTCAGAGGCACTTTTATGGTGGTACAGCAATTTTAATAAAAGCTCGAATTAAATACTTCTTAATGCGTGACCTTTATGAAGATTATCTTCAAGCCACTACGATCTGTATTGAAGATTGTTATCGAAACATATCCCACATTCTCTAAAGTTCAAATAACAGAAAGTCAATCAGGGGTGTCATATAAACCAATATTGTCTGAATTGGTTTTAAAACCGACAAGAAAAAATGCTTTGGTGTCATAGGGCACTGCTACACGTTCGTGATACTAGAAATATCTCCCTATTTTTTGAAATTACTAGAAATATCTCAATATTTATTGAACGTGTAGCAGTGGCCTATGACACCAAAGCATTTTTTCTTGCCGGTTTTAAAACCAATTCTGACAATATTGGTTTCTATGACATCCCTGAATATAATAACTTTTTAAATTTCTAGACCCCCGTAAGTTAAAAAATTAAAATATTTTTAATCTAAAAATATATACATCAATACCTCGCTTTGCGTCAAGGTTACGTTCCAAAAAAACACGTAGCTTAACGTTAGATAATAGATCTAGTATGGTAACAAATTTTTTATTTTTTTTAACGTTTTTTTTTTTAAATTTAGTTAAACAAAATATAGATTTTTTTGAACATCTCTATGGGAGGGAACAAAACATAAAAAAATTATGCCAATAGCTCTCAAGTTTTTCTGTACCCGCGATTTTAATTTGGCGATTTTCGGGGAAAACATTTGTTTCCATATTTTGATGAATAAGCTTAATTTCTTTAGTGTTATGAATTCTAAATAATATCCCTCCAGATTAATATAGTTCAGATATGGTTAAATACTTTTCGAAAGTTTTATTCAAAACAAACAATGTTAACCTTTAAATCGTGATGGTCAAACTTCAAATTTTGATATATTGGTTAGCGCATTTGATCATTAAGCATGATTTGGTGTTTATAGCCCGGGCTTGATTCCCAGCCGCTGATACTCAAACAACATCAGTTTCTGATTATTATTAGTTTTCTATCCTATCATAACTAATATTTGTCACAGTTGCATAGCATTGAAACGCCACCGAAGTAAAATAATTAAATAAAAGCTATAAAATCAAGCTTAAACATTAATGTGCCTACTCACCACCAGAGGCGCTGCAATTCCGCACTAAGAGCAAACATTATGCGCAATTGCAGAGTTGTGATATAAAAAAAAAGTTTTCTTCTTTCACTACATTTACTTGTTCAACCTATCCCCTTTTTAAAGAAAGTAACGCAATTATATATAGGCATACTAATTGCCTGAGTGTTACTTCTCTTTAAAAAAAAGAATTCTAATGGTAAGATAGCGAAATGTTATAAATGTTTGAGTCAACTTTTAAGAAACTTGAGAAGAATATATATTAATATTATTTATCGGAATGTGTTTCTACAATCCATAGAACAATTTTAGGGATGGGGAAGGTCAAACTTTACAATTTTATTTTTTGGAACACTCTAGTGACACACTTATAACATTAAATTCTTATACTTTATATACATTTCGCTTGTATGTTCCTTTTGGCCAAACACACTATTTGTATTTGTTTGAATTTTATTTGCTCATATACATATATAAATTAGTTGTGCTCGTATATTTCTGTGTGTATGAGTTGGAAAAGTTATAGTAAACGTACATGGCAACAAACATATACAGCAATACCTACACTAACTTACATATACATATGTATATTTCTACATATGTATATACGTACGAATAAATCTACCTTAACGGACTAGCGCATGCATAGTTAGACTTGTTAAAGATATGCTTTCAATTAGTTTATGATGTGATGACAGTTGCTAAAGGATAACAACTAATTAATTGTATTCACATTTTTTCCTTTTATTTTTAAGCAGTTTTCGTGTTCTTGATGCTGTAAAACGTAACTTGTGTTTGTATCTACATACATATGTACGTATGAATGGATCTGTAATTTAACGAAAAAGAAACACTCATTCATACTTTACATTTACAAGATACTGGTATTCTAAGTATTATGAATTGCTTTTAGTGTCAACTCTTTTAGCTCTTTTCTTATACTTTTTCGTCGTTTCTTTTTTGCCCCTTTCTTAGTTTTGTTGTATTCGTTTAAACCCTTAAAGAATATTTCACACATTGTTGCTGAAGAATAAGTAGTTTTAGCTTTGAATTATATTTTTTGGATGATGGATGATTATTGTACTCATCATCAACACTGTTTAAAAGTGTCTCCCAGAGGCAATTAATTAAATCAAAGAAATACTAGTTTCTTAAGTAGACTAAAGAAGGATTAATATTCGTAATAATGCTCTTGGTTACTAATAGCTCTATGTTAAACATAAAGAAAGTCATAATCATCTAATGAGTTTTACGCTCTTCGGCAGGATTAAAAGTATGCGTGTTTTCGTGAACTCATCTTTTCATCTTATGCAACATACATTTTAAATATGTATCAATCACAAAACCATCAATAAATGTGGATAAATTTAAATTTACAATAGAGAAATAATACATATTTTTCAAAATTAGATTTTAAATTTAGTATTTTTTTAATAGATTAAGAAATATTTTCATTCATTTGATGTGTTTGACATCTATGTAGAGTATTTTGTTCATAAAATGTTTAATTTTTATTTTTTTAAATCAATATAGAAAAATAAAATAAATAAAATTCAAAAATGTATTTTATTTTGACCCTAGTTCCAGTAAAAAATACGATTAAGAAAAATTAGAAATTGGTACAAGATAGTTTTAGCTGCCTCTAAAATAATGCAAAGAACTGCCTACTTGCTTGCTGAAAGCAACAAAACAAACTAGACTAGAGCAGAGTCTTTAAGGAATAAAACACTAACAAAAGTGGAAGAGTACAGTAACTTTCTTTACTCTACTTCATGTTTTTTTTTACCATTTTTGTAAGCTAAATATTGTATGAAGCTTTACTGGAAGTTGTAAAGAAACAAAATAAATACTCAAATTCAAAATATTTTTGCTGGAATATTTTGTGATATTCTGAACGATAATCCTATATAATGATTTTTGACCATTTATTTGATTGAACGGATTTTGTGAAACGTTTAGAATAAATTTCTGTTGCCCTGGGTCGTAAAAAGTAGAAAGTAAACGAACTTTTCGCCTTTCAAGCGCCAACGCTTCCTACGCTTTTAAGTGTGTAACTTAAAACGTACGACTACATTGATTCTACTTTTTTGACAGTTTCTTAGAACGCGTGAAAATGTAGACGCTTCGTATGGACTTTTAGCTTTAGGCACTAATGCAAATGTAGAGGTAGATAATGCTCCTGATTTAGAAGATGTGCATTTTTCTTTAACAGGTAAATGTAAATTAAAAGCTTTAAATAACACAGTGCTTTAATTCTCTTTCGAGTTTTGCAGGTAAAATACTTAAAACCACTACAACAATAGAAAAAAAAAGAATTGCAAAAATAAAATCACGAAAAAGAGCTGGAGAACCGGAATTGAGATGGTCTACAGAATTTGGTTTGGGATATATAGCTATGTCCTAAATTAAAAAATAAATTAAATTAAAATACCATTAAATCTCTACAAGACTCATCATACTCATGAGTTAATCACTTAAGTGAAAGTGGCTTAAATAATCCATCAAGCTCACTAATGGTTACTTTAAAGTCTTGTGATCAAGTTTTTATAAAACTAAATGGGGAAAAATTACTTTTTGCACATAAATACTTGCAAAAACATTTAGGGGAATCAAAGGATTTTTTGTGTCCTTTGTGAAATGACATGAACTGAAAAAACTCTTTCTTAGATGTATTATGTATGTTAGAATAAGATCACTTAATGTGGAAATTAATCCAAATATAAATAGCCAAAAAATAAAACATAATAAAATAACAAAATAAAGTTAGATAAAAATAAACTTCAAAATATATTATTTTTTATAAAAATTTAAATTTTATATATTCTTTCAGTACTTGATAATTTTCATAAAGTTATAAATAAATAAATAAAAACAAAATTTTCAACAACAATTTTCTTATAAAATTGTTTAAGGAAAAAAGTAAGAAAATTTCCCACTGTCATATTAACTTAACTTTTAAATGTGAAATAATTTCGTGACGTCATTTGGCCAATATGCGCAGAAAACTCAATTTTTTAATTTATGGCGTAATCTTTATTTCTATCATTCTTGATGTTAATATTATATAATAAAATTTTGATAACACAATTCAATATTTTAAATGTTCAGCTTTGTAGTTTTATACGGAGTATCATATTACTAGCTCTGGCACTAGTTTGACATTTCGTTTTTACTGAGTAAGTGCTTATGAATTAAAAATAACAAATAACTAATTACTTTCTTTGATTTTGGACATCACCGTGTTAAAATCTATATATATAAAATTCAATGTATGTATGTATGTATGTAACGTATGGACTCCAAAACGGCTGAGCCGATTTTGATGAAATTTTCACAGCATGTTACTGTGACTGTGGAAGGAATAATAGGCTATATGAAGTTTTGATTGTACCAACGGGGGTGGCACCGCCCATATAACCCAAATATTTAAATCGCCATATTTTGGGCATTTTTTGACGTACGTCGGTGATATTTGGTACATATGGTATTGGCATAATTAGGAATACGTACCAGGAGAAAGGTGAGTGGGACCACGCCCCTTTTTAGGAAAATTAAACATCGTAATATAGTCTTAACTACTGGACCGATCGTCATTAAATTTTCACAATAGGATATTCTTACGAAATAATAAATTCTTGACTATGTAAATGGACAAAGGGGCATGGTATCGCCTAAAGCATTGCAATAAATACATTAAAATTAAATAAATAAATGTTTGTAAATATATAAATACGTTTTATTTTATTTTATGACGAGGGGGGGGGGGTAGCAAAGCACACCGGGTTTAGCTAGTAAATAAATAAAATGCATTAAGAATAAATTAATTCTTATTAGTAATATACAAATTCTTATTGAATAATTAATAAAAAGTCTTTAGAATTTCAAATTTTTATTATAATTTATAATATTTTGAAGATATTTGCCAAATATTCTTATATAAAACATTTATTTCGATAACTGTTTTCAGGAAATGTGCTGATGATGGAATTTTGTTGCTAGAAACAAAAGTTCAACACTTAATAATCATTTCATTCATTACATTACATTACATTACATTACATTACATTACATTACATTACATTACATTACATTACATTACATTACATTACATTACATTACATTACATTACATTACATTACATTACATTACATTACATTACATTACATTACATTACATTACATTACATTACATTACATTACATTACATTACATTACATTACATTACATTACATTACATTACATTACATTACATTACATTACATTACATTACATTACATTACATTACATTACATTACATTACATTACATTACATTACATTACATTACATTACATTACATTACATTACATTACATTACATTACATTACATTACATTACATTACATTACATTACATTACATTACATTACATTACATTACATTACATTACATTACATTACATTACATTACATTACATTACATTACATTACATTACATTACATTACATTACATTACATTACATTACATTACATTACATTACATTACATTACATTACATTACATTACATTACATTACATTACATTACATTACATTACATTACATTACATTACATTACATTACATTACATTACATTACATTACATTACATTACATTACATTACATTACATTACATTACATTACATTACATTACATTACATTACATTACATTACATTACATTACATTACATTACATTACATTACATTACATTACATTACATTACATTACATTACATACACACATATATTTACTTGTACTCTGATTCACTATCAACATAAAGCTAATTATTATAAATGCTTTAATTAATGAAGTTAAAAAGTTTTTCCCAGATCTTATTGTTGGTTTGTTTTTTTAAATCCATCAAAATTATTACAATTACATACAGAGAAAATTAAAGTCCACAATTAATTTAATGTTGAGACATGCAAACAACACTTTAATCAACATAAGTAATTAGTCGACATTCTAGTCCACCTTAAAAGCACTAATGCACAAAAGCACTCACACTGTTTCTTTTCCCTAACAAGGACTATGATTATTGTGAATATACAAACATACCTACATATATTAAACATGCCACTTAGTCCACATTTACATAAATATGTACATTAGAGTGAACCTAATGTGTAAAATTTCGAAGATATAAAGCACTAATAATCCAATAATCAACTTTATTTGAAAATTTTAATTGTAAAATTTAACAATATTTTACTCCCGTTTTGCAAAAATTCATTTTTTAAGATTTAGACAACATTCCAAATACATACTTGTATTGTAGAATTTTGAAGTCTGGGACCAATTTACTGCATTCGATATCGAGTAAAATTTATTGTAGTTTTCTTATGTGAGATTATGGCAATCGGTATCGTGAAAGAAATTTAGTACATTTTATCATAATTTCGATATCGAAATCAGTTGTCGATAGGATAGCTCATTCGATCACGAATGCGGTAATTTGGCCCCTGGTTAAATTACTACGTTTGTGCCCTGTTTCATAATATTAGCTAAGTTGAAATGTACCGGTTGAAAAGGTTAATTTTGAACCACTCTAATGTGCATAATCTCACGTACATACATACGAGTATGTATGTGTATGCTAAGAAATGAATGTGGTAAATAACTATATATGTATGTAGTATTTGCATTCACGTTCATACTTACATGCAATTTGTACATACAAACATCTTAAAAGGTATGAATACTAAAGCAGGTATAACAAACATTTTGAATGTTGCATGAATGTTTAACTGACTTATGCGAGTTCTTAAGTCCTTTCTATACAAACTTTTAACAAAAAAAAAAAAAAAACACAGCATTTTTAACTATTTGTTATTTTTGGCTGTCAGTCAAAATTTCATCACTGTTATTTGCAATACAAAAAATGTTTTACCTTTAGACTTTTCAACTAATAAATTATATAGATATGTTGGTATGTAGTTTGTATAGGGAAACAATGTATAAAAAATATTTTATTACACTCAGTATGGGATGTAATTTAAAATACTTTATCCAAATTAAGTTTCTTCTTAATTGCTTCAACCTTTGTAAATAAATAAAAGACTACTTAGGTCATATAGGGATTTTACCTGGGAATTAAATACAGTGATTGGTAGAAATGAATATTTGAAATTAAGGGGTATTGAAGTAAAGCTAGCAATCTTTTCTAATAGTGCCAACTAGGTACATTTTATGAATACATATGAATAGTGAATAAGTCAACATGTAAATATAAATATAATAATATAAATACGCTTTTTTTAAATAACAAATTTTTAAAATAATTCCTTCTTAAAAAAGTTTGTGTTTTTGCTTTGATTGATCTCACAACATTCCGTTTCAGCTTATCCCAATCGGTAACAAGAACTACGGTACCTTGTACACTAGCCAAATAGTTTTCAATTGGCCGAAGATGGGTACAAATTCCACCATTTAAAAACAATATTAACACTGGGCCCAGCCAAAACGAGAGACACTGAAAGAATTTTCCACAAATAATTTTTGCTAATATCAATTTCCAAAAACGACCAAATAAGCTGCATTAATAAAAATTTTTAGACGTATCAAATGTATGAACTTGAAATGAATTTTATTAATATAATTTTATTAGAATATATTTACCATTTAACTACGAAGGTGGTGCTAAATTTGACACTATGCTTTTAATTTTTTTGATTTGCTTCGCACTTGCGATATATTTATGTTTTATTTATTTTTTAGTAAAAATATCGTGTAATAACTTTAAGAAAAAATTAGAAAAGCATGTTTTTTTCATAATAAACTGAGTCAAATTTACTAAACGCCAGTGACTAAGTTAAAATATTTCCGGTTAATTCGACAATGTATGGAATTTATTCAAGTAAAACAAGTAAAAAAGTATATTCGGTCAAGCCCGGCTATATAATACCCTACACCCAGTATATGTATAAAAAGTTTTTCAGAAATGGGCGTTATATGGGCGATATAACCTATTATGGACCGATCATTTAGTGTCATGATTTCTGTGAATATAAATATTATTACTTTATCTCGATATATGTAAACAGTTTTAAAAGATTTATGGAGTTTAAAGTAAATTACGGTCTCTTATATGGGAGTTTCGACTAATTATGGGCCGACCATGGTGTCATCTTTTCTGTATATCGACAGCTCAATTCCAAAACATGCTAAGTCGAAAAAGTGAGTTTTGCAGGAAAAGCTCCTAAAGTTTACAGGCGATATCTAAAAAACCATATGAGGTAGAACTTTGTTGTTTATAACTATTGATTGGACTAGCCAATCACAACCAAAATTTGACAGAATTTAAGTTGTAAAAATCTAAATTCAAAAACGCAAAAAAGATTAAAAACATGCTAAGTCGACATGGCATGGTTTGGAATTGAACTGTCGATATAAGAAACTTATTTATGTCCAATTTTATTTGGATACCAACATTTTTAAGAAATTTATGGTCGTTAAAGTTATTTTCGGAAGTGGGAAAATTACGGGTGGGGAAGAGAGAATCAATTTTGTGTTCGGTACTCGGTGAACATGCTTTGTTGACATTTTCTTTGCTGGAATTTACTACAAATTATTACACAGCACGAAGAAGAGAAATGTTAAAAAATAAATAATAATGAAATGTGTATGACAACATTGTTCGGCAGTGTGACCGCGAATGAAAAAACAAAAGAGAATTCCAGATATTTTTATTCCAAATGTTCGACTGTGTAAACCGGGACATATAGGTAAATAAGCGTATAAGAAGAATATCTCCATGGTCTAACTAAACAAGGTGAGTGCAGTAGCCCAGCTGACTGACTTTGTTTACAATTTACTTATGTCAAAAGTAATTATTTTTCCACTGTTTTTGACAGTAGTACATTATTTTACACAAACAAAATGCCTGTTGTTTCTGTATTGTGTTGTATTTGTTGCCGATTTGCACTCACCTTGTATAGTTACACCATGAATATCTCAATTTCAGTTTATCATATCTGACAATAATAACTTTAGTAACTACAGAGCAACAAACGTTTTCTTCATTTTAAGTTTAAACTTGATGAAGTACCCGTAAGTGGCATCATTTTTAATGCATGCAACTTTTATTTACATGTATAGGTATGTATATTTTAAGGTAAATATGATGATTTTAATATACCCATATACATAAATTTAAGTTTCTTCTCCCTTTTCATATATAAAATTTTGTGTTAAAATATTTAAAAGAAAAAGTCATACAGTAACAGAAAATCATTAGAAGTCAGTGGAATTTGAATATATAGAAATAAGAAACTTTTTTAGTTAATACTATACGATCATAAATACATACATATGTAAATAAATATTAATATTTCAATAATACTTATTATAGGCATAATATGAGCACAATAAAATACATGTGCACAGATACTGTTAAATTGTCTCGTTGTAGCATGTCTACAGCTTGCTTCATCAGACAGTCAAATAAAAACGAGATGTGAATTGTAGAATTATATGTCTTACCCTTGTCATAGTATCCTTGTTATCCCGCCAATGTATGTCGTGCTGTGTTTAAGACCATTCTTTTAGTTAATTCTGAACTCTGGGAATAAGTCATTTTATTACAGTTTTCTCTTCAAATCTTTGTATTAAATTCATCTCGAGGTTTAGCTAACTTTGTTTGATGATGATTATTAGCAGTTCAGCTGCCTGCAAAATTTCAATAGACTTCCCACTTTCTAGTAAACAGGTATTTTCATGTTGCTCTGGATTATTTTATATGTACACTAAATAATTTGCCAGTATATGAATTTCATGAAGTGTACGAAACATGAATTCATTCATGTCTGCTTTGTTTGTTGACTTTTTTACTTTTTCCACCTTCACGGTAGCAAGTTAAAGTTGAGGTGTTAACTTTTATAAAATAATAATGCAAAAACTACAGAGAAAAAATGAAACCCTTGTGGTGTGACACTTATGAGTTTATATTTCATTACATTTACACCACACACACAAACCGTTGCACACATGCTCATTATATTATTATACATGCAACGCAATAAAACACAACTAAACTAAAGTCGGTTACGAATGAGGTGTGAATAAGATTCATTGCAAAAATAATGAAAGAAAGTGTGAAAGCAGAAAACTACTGTCGCATAGTCAGGATCGGATTACGTTTTAAGAAGAATTAAGTAGCCTTACTTATTCGTATATGTGTGTACTTGTTGTACATCAATCCCTTCACAGAAGCAACATGTTATAGTCAATACTCGTATCACATTTTATCTTATGAGTAAGTTGACCGTTCATACTGTTTTTATAAGTAATTAAGTATTAGGTGTATAATAAAATTAGTATGCAATAATTAATCAGTTATAAGTTTTTCCGTCTTTTGTAAAAAAGGTTTTTTATCCCCAAAAAATTCTTGTTTTGTTAATTTATTTTATATTAATTTTGTTAATTTTTTTTATCGCTTTCCACCAATGCACTGTGGTTTGAATTCCAAGTAAAATAAGTTTTTAACCCTGAAATAAGCGGTAAACTTTTTACAATAACTTGACTTCTTGAGCTGTGCAGACCACGCAACGATAATGTATACGATTTTGCCTGTAGATAATGTTTGTAATAATGAATGTATATCCGTATGATTTCTCTACCACTCGTCTTCATAATATTACGGGCTTGGAATTAGTTTCAGATAAAATCAAAAAGCTTACACAAAATTTTAATATCAGATGTCAAAACTCCATTTTTGTTCATATTAATGAACTAGTATCATCATAGGTTTTTTTTTATCTTTTTTTTAAATAAAAATTAAATAGGTTTTTACCTATTTTCTCCTCCTTTTGTTAAATATGTATCTATAATTAAGCTGAACAAGAAAAATCTTGAACACTTAAATACTTAATTAATAATTTAAATGAATTAGTAAATATTATGGATAAATAAATAAAATGAAATGAAATATCCGATTGCTTAGACTTGTAGAAATAGCTATAGCTAAAAAAAAGTCTAAAAACATAAAGAGTGTGAATTTATAAAAAAGAAAAGTAATTTAATTTTTTTATTTATTAGTGTTATGGACTTATACAAAAATTGGAAACGTATTGTTATTTACGTATATAGAACATTGACATTTCTCAAGTGTTTGATAAAGTGTGGCATGATGGTATAATATACAAGTTGAAACTTTCCCGTAAACACACATCAGCTAGTGGAAAGCTACTTAACTGGTCAAACATTTCAGCTTAAATAAGGATATCTCTTAAGATCCGCACCACCTATTAACGCAGGAGTACCTCAAGAAAGTATCCTGGGCCCTCTCTTATATTTGATATATATATATGATCTTAGTAGATGTTATTAAAAATAAGGAGCAAAAAATAAGTTTACAAATATTATAAATTTTGTATTGTTTATATGGCCTTAGTTTGCGGTTAATTTTTCTTTAAATGGAGTTTCAACAACTTAAATTGCAGAAGAAAACTGCACCAATTTAAAATTTATTTTATTTTCAGTAGTATTTCCCTAAAGCTCTCATCATTTTAAACTCTCTCTCACTAAGTGTGGCCTTGCCGTTCTTATATTTAACGTATCCGTAGTTTTAACATATTTTTGTGAATGACAATGAAGCAGACGATCAATCAAATAACTCTAAAGGTACGGTCACACTTGGCAAATATTTGCCGAAAAAGATGTTGCAACTAAATAAAAATATATTTGAAGTCGAAAAAACTTTTCTTATTTAGGCCAAAGCACAACAAATACTTAGTTTTCATTTATTTCATGCTGTTTGATCTTGCAAAACACTTGTAAGAGTAAACAGCGTCAAACAAATTTGTGCTAAAACAAGTGGTTACGCTTTTTTGAGTAAATATTTGCCGTGTGTGACCGTATCTTAAGAAATATAAAAAGGTAAAAATACACATTAAATAAAAAATATGGCTAAGCCCGTTTGTAATTGTAATAAAAGATATAAATAATTTATGAATAATATTATGTATATTATTTTGAAATAGTCAGTATGTCCAATAAAAGCCAAATGTTGGCAATAAAAAACTCACCGCTTCATTTAATTTGCATTTTCTCCGAGAAGCGGAAACATCGTTAAAAGCCTCAAACTTTTTAAGCATATAGTACTGATTCAAATCATTACCTTAATTACAAAATTATTAACAATTTGCTTATACTTACCCCTAAAATATTATCCGGTAATAACTTGCAGGTTGCTTATAACAATGACCTTGAGACTTTACTGTGAGAATCGATTTATTACAATAATTATAGCCATATACATACATATGTAATGATTAATAAAGATTCCATTGCTTAATTTTTTGTAAATTTCAAATATTTTTCGTCTACATGTAGGCATACTTTTTGATTTTCATCAACTTTTCAATATGTAGAACATTTTTTTATTTCAGTTTTTTTTTCGTAAAAAGTTTTGTATGAAATTGTGATTTTCTTGATGTGTCATGTCCGAACTCTGAAACAAGAAAACCATTATACTGCCTATAAATTCGCCGCTCTTCTGTCAAGTTGTTTAAAAATAGCAGCAAAAACTCACATGTTTGGCAACCCAACTTTGGTTACTACAAACATGTGTGTAACAAACATAAATTTGATTGTATCTAGTCTAAAGGTCTTCTATTATTAATGGTGACAGTGTGGAATAGCATCTTCACCAATGCCAACCGATAATGGTGACGGCGGTATCAGTGACAAAATGTGTGCATGATTGTTTATAAAATTGTTTGTTTGTTTGACTTGTTGGTTGTGTGAAAAGAAAAGTGTTGCCCTGAGGTTTGAACTTTTTTTTTTTTTTTTGGTAGCAACAATAAAAAACCAAAGTTTTACTTTTAGTTGTTGTTGTGTTTTGCTCTAAAAAGGAAAAAACCAACAAACTTTTCATCATTTTATACATACTTAGATGCATTGTATTGTATATACTCGTAACAAAACTTACTAACTAAGTATGTATGTATTTACTTGCAGACGCATACTCCTCGCACACAACTATTCTATGGAAAATATTCTGTATAAACATAACTATGGAGTAATATTTGTTTTTAAATCTGCGTATTAGGGGGTGTGTTTTTTATGAAAACATTTTATTCGAATTTAAAGGATTGCAGTTCGGAGTCACTTAATAGTGTCATTAAGTCTCTAACTTTAATTTGGAAAAGATTTTTGTTAATTTGTTCAACGCCAACGGAATGTTTGATGCTTTAGATCGATAATTAGACTTAATTAATGGGTCAGTGTATATTTCTCTATATTGATCTAGATCAAAATATTCTGCGATAGTTTAAAGTGTTAATGCATTCATCTAAACTGTGACATAGAACTAATTAAACATATTTATAGATAATTCTCATTAAGTTATGTACATATCGTTAACTTAATGAACAAAAGTGCTAAGTCGAATTTAATGAAAATGTAAATATTGATACAAAGGCATCAAAATGGACCGTATTGGTCTCTGGGTGATGGTGTGGGGACAACCTCACACCGGCTTCTAACCTAACCTAACCTAACCTAACCTAACCTAACCTAACCTAACCTAACCTAATATTGATACAAACGTTATGACAAGTAAAACTACTCAGTTTGCTAAAAAGAAATGTTTACAACTATTTCGCTGTTACTCGTAAGTATACCTTTGCCAAACGTGTTAGATTCTTTTGTTATCAAACTTGTAAAATTTTTAGCTCAGTCAAATCGTATTGAGAAATATACGTTCTTGAATCTATAAGAGCGTAAAAGTTTTTTTCAATTATTAGTTTATTCACTTTATTTTAATAAAAAAATTTAAATCACAAATTTAATATATACGATACACAGAGGGAAAAACGACGTTAAAAAATCGACAACGGTTGGTGTCATTTTGACACCTCCCATACAACTTAAATAAAAAATGTGGCATAACTTCCATGATTTTAAATATATCAACTCAATTTTCATAAAGCATTAATACTGTAAATGTAGAATGAGCTCCTGAAAATATGAACTTAATCCGCCCATTTTTACACCCACCTCCCATACAAATGATATTTCAAAAATGTCATATCTTCTGTACATTTGTAAATATGAAGAAAATTCGCCCACTGTATGGGCATGTAGTACCATCCATACAAATCAATGTACAATTTTGCCGTGTCTATACAATATATTTGGAATTTCTCAGCGTCTGTTGCCTGACTGAAACTTATTGTGGATAATATAACTTTGAACCGATGAATCAGATGAATTTTTAAGAGAAAAAAGTTATTGATAATATATGTAAAGCTCTTCATTTAATGTGGAGTAAGTTCACATTTAGATTTTTTGTTGTTTAGTCTAGGTTTTTTAGCTTTGATAAACACTTTTGTGAACATTTGTTTTTATAATCGCAACTCAAATTTAAGTTTTTTCTATATAGCACACATGCAATGAAATTTTCGTATTTCCCGCTCCCAAATTGCCACCGGCTACGTGTAACGCATATTTTTTACTGTAATTTTTTGGTTTTTCATTGTTTTTTCGGCGGCGGGCAAATTGGGGCAGGTTTTTTAAGTCTGTTAGCTGAGACTCTCAGTTTTAATTTGGTATAGGACTCCATGTGTCTCACTGCTTCGCACACAACTAAACGTCTAACGGAAAATCATAAATGTTTATTTTTTTTGTCTCAAAATATATTGTCAAAGGAAATTTTTTATTTTATGTCTATTTTAAGTGAAAAAATACTTATAAGGTACATTCGGTGTATAGTTTATAAGTAACAAGCTTTTGAATATGACCTTTAGATAGTTTTTAACCATCTGTGCAAAAATCATCAAAATCGGAGAGCAGGTCCAAATTGATTTATTGCCGCAGTGGACACAGTAGCGGCGTGGTATCAAATCGACAGTGATGCGGTGTCAATTCTTTGTTACAAAATTGACACTGTTTGTGTACGATTTGTGCACATACGGGGTTGATACACTTTTGACACCGTATGGTGACAAATCGTACACGTATGTGTTCATTTTTTCTCTGGGTGTACACAATTATGCTTAATAATTTTATGACAATCGATCCATAACCAGCCATAGCTCCCATTAATGCCCAATTCAGAAAACCACTTTAATTCGATATTTATTTTTTTTAATAAGTTCTAAGCGGTGAATAAGTTGAGGTGTGAAATTAGGAAGCATGACTATCGTTCAAATAAATAACAGTCAAATATTAAGTCATATATTTAACTTAAAACAGACTTAGAAGACTTCTTAAGACTTATAAATTTAACGTTCCATAGCTTCTAAATTTAGGCCTTTCTATAAAATATTATTTACAAATGTTTTTGTTTCTAATATGAATATCTTTTGGGGCCATACTATTAAGTACGTATGAATTACTGTGTCGTTGAGTTGTAAACAGCTGAGGGTAAAAAATTATGTTCATGTAAATCAACTTTAAAATTGTATAAAACTAACACACACACATAAACATACGCACACCCACACTTTTAACACATGTATGCATATTTTATTGTCGTTGTTGTTCTTGTTTTGTAAATTTTTTCTTTGTTTGTAAAAACAACAAGTGCTGGTGCTTGTAAGTTTTTAGTTGCTGGTTTATGATTCGTAAAAAGGCACAGGGATGTTGCAAGAGGGATTACTGGCAATTTACTACATACTTGTAAACTGTTCTCATTGTGGTAAGTTTTAAGTTTAAATAAATAAGAATTGAATTTCAGAAACTATCAAGAATCAATAATGACCAGCAGTTTTCAGCCCTGTCTCTACTATTGTCACACATTTTGAACTTGGCAATGTCAAATTTGAGGAATTATTTCATGGCACTCACTCGTGCTGCTATCCACTGTCAGGTGCCACTGAACAAAAGTGAAGAAAAATAAAAGTTTGCTTTTCCATACTTTTGCCACTTGTAGATGCAAATCTCTGAACAAACTTATGCATGCTTAAGTAGCTCATATTTTGTTGTATATAACAGTGGCATTAAATGTGTGCAGCAGACGCAGTTCAGAAGCTGAAGCATTTGATTTACATGAAAGCACTAAGTGCCATAAGTATAAGAAAAAGTTACTACTACAGTTTCACTTGCTGTTCAAAATCACTGAAATAAATACAAGGGTTAAGTTGAGTCTTAAATTTTAAGAGCATTAGAATTTCGTTTGTTTTCGTTTATTGCACAAAATGAAAACATACGCACACACATACTTATTTATTAATGTATGTTTATTAAAGTCCTACTAAACATTATTTTAGTTTAATAGATTTTTTTTAATTTAAACAGCAGTTTTTTAATTAGGAAAAGTTGAACTCATGTGTGTCAGATTTTAATAGATATTTAGTCCCCAAATAAATGTATATGTATGCGAAAATGGATGGTTTGCATTTATTTCGCCAGTTTTATGGAATTTGGACATGAATCCATTGCTAAATTTTTTTATTTTCATGTCAATAAAGTAGTCGCTTTTAATGATAGTGTCATTGCAGGTAACATACAATTAAATACATTATTAGAAAACAGTGAAAAATTCCAATAGCACCTCTTTTTCAGCTTTGATTATATGGTCGAACTTATAGAACAAGTTGTATACACCCTGTATGTCACTGTATTTTTGTGGAGAATTGCAAAAATGTCCATTTGGCCCCTGAGATACAAATTTGCATTTTTTTTAAACTATACTTTAAAAAAACAAGTAAGTGTGCTATATTGGGCTATGCGGAATCTTATATACCCTTCACCTTTGTTGTGGATGCATAATTATATTATGCATAATTATGCCGATAAACACGCCATCTGTTGATGAATTTGTTCGTAACAATATTAATACACTTTTTTGATGCAATTTTCAGAGGTTGTCTCGGATTTTTGCTCATATCTTCGTTATTTATGGACGGATTTTGCTGATTTTAAATATCAAACTTCTCGAAAGCATGTCTGACAGAATTATTGAAGAGTTGGATCCTGATGATATCTGGGGTCTTCAGAAAATTGATTTAAACTGACTGACAGACAGACAGACGGACATAGCTGAATAGACTCCGCTATATATAAGGATCCTGAATATATATACTTTATAGGGTCGGAAAATTATATTGTGGAAATTACAAACTGAATGACAAACTTATATATACCTTCTCAGGAAAGTGAAGGGTATAATAAGAGGTAGGCACCAACAGTCAGTTACAGTATCCTCATTTACTCATTCGTTTATGAAAATTTTAGAAAATATGAAAAGTGCCCTGTTATTAATAGCGTTATTTATAACTTGTGGAAACGAAAAGCTCAGAGAAGTTCGATAAAAATTAATATATATTTGAAAAGGGGAAAGCTTTATGGAGCTTCTATTTGTTATTGGAGAAAACCTTATGAATTAAAAGTTGATAATTAAGTAAAATGATATTATTTTATAAATTGTTCGGATGTCTTTACTTTAAAAACTAAAATTTCTAAAAAGAGGAAAATAATCTCTACCCTATCCCTAAATTTTTTTTCAAAACTGTCCAAGTTTGATGAGACCTGAGAGGGACTTTCTCCAACTGAATGATTATTTTACACGTCGAATTAAGTTCTGAAGAATTTTTCTTATATAGAAAAAAAATCTAGGGACTTTATAGAAAAACCTCAAAAACACGGCTCTTTTTACATGTTCCAACTTTGGATTATTGTAACTCTTAGCAAGTTTTTTTAATTTTGTTCAGAATTTAACCAAAAAATATAAAAAAGTAATCATGTCAGCTTATTTGTAGATTTCAAAGACTTGCACAGAAAGAGAATAGTTAGTTTTTCAAAATCATTTTTATTTTTCAATATAATGTCCTTAAACTTCAATACACTTAAGCTAGATTTACACAATTGAAATTTTCTTCAAAATTGCTCTTCAAAATGCTTCACTCTTGTGTAAACAGCAAAATTTCTTCAAAATTTATTTATGTAATAACTATTAAACTATTAAACTATTTATGTAATAACTATTAAATAAATAAATTTTGAAGAATTTTTGCTTTTTACATGAGTTTGAAGCATTTTGAAGAGCAATTTTGAAGAAAATTTCAATTGTGTAAATCTAGCTTTAGTCCAACGCTTATCCAGCAATTCATCCCATGATTGAAATAGTTCTCCTCAAAACCTTCAAAATAGTGGTTTACAACTGTAACTGCATCTGCATTTGAGTTAAAACGTTAAAAGTCACAAGGAGCTAAATCAGGAGAATAAGTTGGGTGATCAACTCGTACTTTACTTTGTTGATTTTAGTCATTTCTAAAACACTCTTGTGTTCTGGTGTGTTGTCTTAACGAAAAATAATTTTTTTGTGTTGTAAGCCAGGACGTTTTTGTCGAAGTTTTGCATTTAATTGATCCAAAATATTGCAATAGTATTCTGAATTTAAACTATAAATCCTTTTCCAGATAGTAAATCAATCAAATACCTTTGATGCCAATTGAATTGTTGTTTGCCTTCTTAAGATCACTTCCCCCAGCTTCAATTTTTTATTTTTCTTTAAAAGATCCAAACAAGCTAGAGAAATTTTCATTCTTATGCGATTTTTGGGCGACTGTTAACAAATGCGGCACCCATAATGCAGAAAGTATTTTCCTCATGCAAAATTTAATGAACTCGTTCATTTGAGATGTCCATGTTATAAGCTATTTCACGCACTTTTATTCGTCGATCGTTCGACACCATATCATGCACTTTTGCTACAATTTCTGTTGTTGTTGATGTTTTTGGACGTCCACTACGTGGTTCGTCCTCAACGCTTGTACGAACACGTTTAAATTCAGCAATCCATTTTTTTACTGTTGCATATAAAGGAGCACTTTCATTTAACACATTCACCATATCATTATGAATTTCTTGTCCCGATAAACCTTTTTTATTTAAATATTTAATGACACCACGAATTTCTAATTTTTCCATTGTTAAAAATCGCGGATGCGTGAACACCTGTTTCTATATGAAGGAGCTGCCAGATCGTAAACAAATTTAACATGTGTTCACATGTGAACAGATGGAAGTTTCCAAAACACTTAACTTTTTTCTATTTACACCGTGCTTTCTGTTCTAGGCTAAGAATTTTCCGAAACGCCCTCGTATTTATATTTTAAATTTCTGCTCATTAGTATTATAAATGGATATTTTGCGATTTAGAAAGAATCGAAGGAACAAACTTTGAGGTCCAAAATGTTTCTAAACCAATATCGATATTGTTAATAAATATGAAAAGAATATAAATAATATAAAACAATTTGTATAACAATTAAAATCGCATTATCGGTTCTTAGTTAATCATTGCCATCACGATAACAGAACAAAAACAAAACCTAACCAATCTTTGTGTGAGTCTTATATTTTCCAGTTAATTATTTAATGACTAGTATTTTCTCATACCAGTGTAGACTATGTGCTTTACTTCAGACTTGTCTAAGCTGTGATTTAAAAATTCTTTATTTTCGCTTATTTTGTCTTGTTCGAGTAAGTACCAATAAGAGTAGCATATATGTTTAAAACGCAAATCGACCTAAATAAATACAATAAATACACGTACAAAATACTCTTTCTTTACTTTGACCACCTTATTGCATAATGAACCCTCTTTTTCGTGCATTAAAGATGTTTTCGCAATGAATGTTAAATTTAATGAATCCTTAAATGCGGTTTAATATTCTAATCTAATTTTCTTCCCTTTCTCTCAGATACTGCCGAACACATTTTCTCACATTGTTGGCTTTATTTGCATTTAAAATCTCCATCTAACACAATTAGACAATCTCGTGAAAAAAACAACAACGAGAACAGCAACAACACAACTAATTTAAACCCCTTTTGTTTATAGAATTTGAAGTAGGAGTGAGTTAAGTACGAATACATTTGCTTACGGATGCTGCTGTTAAAGAGCATTTTTATATGGATGTGAATCAGTGTGTGTATGTGTGTGTGTATGAATTTGTCTAAATGTGTGCCATGGAATGTTGATGGTGTAACTTCCGTTGTTTGGTTGGCCTCGTGTTTGTCTGTCTAACCATAATATGTTCCTACAAACACCCACATATACACATATATATACATACATTCGATTCGAATGTTTTAGAGTGTGTGAATAATTTTACACTTTTGTATTAGAATTTAAATTCATCCATATATGTATGTATGCATGCATGTATGTAGGCAACGTATCTATGGTACTTTTAAACATAAATGTTTGTATATTTATGTGGCAGACATGTGGTTTACCGTGAAAATACCGGGTTAAGATGATTAAGTGCTTCCGCATATGCGCCCGCACTTCAAAACTAAAAAAACCAACAAAACAAAATAACTGTAGCAACAGCGGCAGCTACAAATACAACGACTATGGCGGTGGCATTGGAAACAAAAAAATCATCTGCAACTACCACAAAACACCAACAACAACTGCAGCAACACAAACATACACCGATATCAACACATCGCAGTTATACAATTCACATGGGTAAAAAGAAATGCAGCCCGTACCGTACCTGTGCTAAATAAGAACGTACCAAATAAAAGCATCAGAGCTAAATTAGTACCTAGGCTTTATGTCTTTTAGATACAAAAGTTTAGAAATCTTCGGGATTTATTCTGGATTTAAATGGCATTAATTCTCATTCATCTTAAGATCTTTTTTCTACTTGCTCTTGTATTACATATTTTTAGAGAATTTTGGGCTATACTTCAGTCCTCTACTAACCCATCAATAGTTAGAAATAAATACCATCGAAGCCCAACCATACGCTTCTCTTACATAGTTGGCAAAGTGTTCTATTTTCATACTGAAAGTACCAGCATTAGAGGGATCCAGAATTGCTCAGACGAAATTACACATTATGCTATTTGGAGAGGATCGGAGAATTATAAACTTTTAAAACAAAATCACTTTGATAATAGTTTATACACAATCTACCTTATTGTACATTCTATGAGTTACTCAATAGCATTGGCATTTGATATATGTATATAGGCAACATACGAGTATGAATTTGGCGCCAACGAAGTGCTGATCTTTTAAGGCCAAGAACTGATAAATTTTGGGTATCCTGTTCTGTTGACACTTTGTATCTCACCTTGCATTCTATTGGTATTGTCACAAATTCTCTGAAAGTTAATGTCCCCCTCTGCGATTTTAAAACTGTATTTAATCTAATTAAGGAAATATGAAATTCAATTATAAAATACAACTATAAAGGGGACAATTCAAAATAGTTTGGCTCTATATACAGTGGGGAAAACAAATGAGTGAATGTTTGTACCTCTTTTTATTTCATAAAACTAATAAATATAATTTAAATATATTTTTTGTCATTTATTTTATGCCTAATACTAAACAATATAAATTACAATACCAAATGGATAATATTAATTTTCGGGAAATAAACAATTGGTACAAAAAAAACTTGCATATACTTTTTTTGAAATATTTGCACAAAAATATCAAAGCTTACCAAAAAAAAACATTAGTTTGATATTAATTTAATTTAATGTGGTAAACACTTTTTGCATATTATACAACACAAATCAAATTATAATAAATAATAAAGAATATATAAAGATTCATTGGGGACAATATTCTGAAAGAGAACACAGAATTGGAGAAATTGGTAGAGGACTGGAAACGTGTAATCTGGTCAGACCAATCCATTTTTAATCGCTTTCAATGCGACAGTTAACAATATTATTGACCGCAGAGAATTCAAAGACATCATGTTAAAGAAACAATAAACCACCTTGGATGAAGTTATGTAGAACACCCGACCTCAATATATTGGAGAATTTGTGGAAAACAGTTGGGAGAACATCAGTTAATTCCACATTTCGTGAATATCTAGAAACATTTCAACCAATGTAAGACCACAATACTTTACTTTACACAAAACAAAAAAAAACTTATAACACAGTAACGGTGAGTTCTGAGACAAACATTTAAATAATAATGTCTTAAAACGAATTAAACTTAAAAATATAGTCACTCCCGAATTTTGTGAATAGTAAGATCAAACAAGTCTAATGTATATTCATCTTTTTGTATCTGTATCTAATATGTATAACAATTCATTTCGGTCTACTTTAACACCATCAGCTGTAATACACTATGGCACATTACAATACGCCAACAACAAGGAGAAAAAGTGAAATACAACAAACGAATGAACCAACAATGCAACAACCATTCAAAGCAACCATTAGCAGCAGCAACAGCAGGTTGTTAATGGTTCCTCGCTCGTTTGATTCATTCATTCAAACATTTGTTTCATTTTTGGATGTTTGTATTTTTATATTTTCTAATTTTTTTGTTTTTGTTCATTTTTTCTATGAGTATCTTTAGTTTTTATTGTTAGTGGAACAGGGATGGAAATTTGTCTGCATCAAATTATTAAAAGTGAGTAAATTTTCACAAGTGAACGATAGCCAATAGATTGTCTATTCCCGAGTATGAAATTGTTTAAATATAGTCGAAAACATTTATATTGAACAAGTAAAGTTTATAATGTAAATCGCTCTTATAATAAAACCAAAACATTTAAAATAAAGTAATTAAAAATTGTATAATATGTAAAAATAACAAAAGAGTTACCTATACAAAACCAAAAATAAAAACCAATCTTGCATTTTAATTACTGCAAAAACTTGTTTTCTACATCAATGTTTTGTTCCATATTTTATAATTACATCACAGTTAGTCGCTATATGGGTGGAAATATGATTTGAATAATGCTATATTTGAGAAAATTCTAACTACAATCTTAGCTAATTAAAAAATGCTTTTAATTGTTTCGAATGATTGACTACTATATTAATAAATACTCCATAATATGGTCATGTGGCTGCCAATTTAATTTGATCATGTCATCTAATATATTCAAAAATAATCAGAAACCCGTTGAGCATAATATTTTCATAACAGCTACCATATTTCTACATAACCATAATATGGCATAGATAGAATAATATAATGGTTGGGCTCAATCATATCTGTTTGATAATGTTCTCTACAGACATTTTTACTTGCGAATATAACAAATTTGTTTTATATTTTTTTTGCTTGGACCAGCACTCAGGGGACGACTCCTACTCATGCAATGCGTTGTGTTGGAACTAGGATTTGAATTTTCCTATATTGAAAGAGGCAGGGAATACTTCTGCTGGTAGTTTATTCCACGGCTAAAGAACGAATGTTCCTTATAATGTGTGGTGCGATCCACTGTCCAGTCGGCCATGAATGGATGGGCTCTGACTGAAGAACGGGTATTATGCAATAAACTACGTGTTTCGGCAACAAGTTCCCAAATTTCAGCAGAACACATTCCATTATAGTATCGATAGAACAGTGAAACACAACCCACATTGCGACGATGCTCCAATGAATCATTAGATTAGGATAGACTACTGTCACCGATAGGCATATTCGCGCTCTCCTGTACGTGGTCGAATAACTTCAAAATATACTTCGAAGCACCGGCCCATACATGAGAGTTGTATTTCATTTTCGGTCGAATATAGATGATGTAAATAGAAAGAAGATCAGATGGAGTGAAGTATTTTCTACACCGTTTTAAAAAACCAAGGCCCTTGAACGCTTGACACTTGAAAAATTTGTTTGGTCTTTGGTCCAGCGGACATCACACTAGATTCTCATGCCTAGAACGTCAAGTGAATCTGATTCCTTAATATTTACAACGCCCATAAAAACAGATGAAGCAACATGCAACATCTGTCGTGCGTTTGTTTGTTAAAATTCACAATTGATCATACTATAAGTATGTCGATGCATTGTAAGGGTTATAAGAAAATTATTAATAATGTATTTTTGAGAGTTCCAAAAGAGCTTCGAAAGACTTGGTTATTTTCAATAACTATTATTAAAACAATTTGAATGTATCCATTCCTGTCATATAATTGGCGTTGTTTTGTTGTTCTAATTGCTGTCTGTTATTGTTATTTTGGTTTTCCTGGATTTTAGTTTTGTTTTGTTGAATATTTTATAAATTTTGCTTTTGTGCAATTTAATGGAAAAACTAATTTATTTAACTGTGTATATTTGTTAAAAAGTTATCTTTTATACTTTTTGTTTCTTTATGTTTTGGTTTAAATTTGATACAAATAGAAATGCATTCAGAACTTTAATTATTATACATAATAGTTATTTATGTAGAACATAATTAAACTTATAATTAATGTCCTGATTTGGCTGATGTTTACCCCATGAACCATACATGATAGTAAGTTATTTGTAAACTTCGCAGGCAGATGGTCATCCTTAAAACCTTTCTCCTGCCCATAGATTAGGATTTACACCATTGGCTGTCTAACAACATCAGTTTGTATTTCCTGAAAATGAAACAAATTATCCACAGTGGACACAGAGAACATTAAAAGTTATCAATATCGGAATCATGCAACATGACATCCTCTCTTTTTTTTAAAGAGAAGTAACACTCAGGCAATTAATATGCCTATATATAATTGCGTTACTTCCTTTGGAAAGGGGATAGATTGAAGAAGTAAAGGTGGTGAAAGTAGAAGAAATATTTTATCACAACTCTGCAATTGCGCATTATGTTTGTTTTAGTGCAGCATTGCAGCACCTCTAGTGGTGAGTAGGCGCATTAATGTTAAAGCTTGATTTTAAAAGCCTTTATTTAATTATTTTACTTCGGTGGCGTTTGAATGCTATACCACCAAAGGAGAGCGCTGTGATAAATATTAGTTATGATAGGATAGAAAAACTAATAATTATCAGAAACTGATGTTGTTTGAGTATAAGCGACTGGGAATCAAGCCCGGGCTATAAATACCAAATCATGCTTAATGATCAAATGCGCTAACCAATTAAGCTACAGCACCTTCACATCCTCTCTTGCTATCTCATCTGCAATATAATTTGTATTAACATTATATTTACTTGATTCCAAACTTCCCTTTTAGAACCATCAGTGCAAGATTAACCCTTAGCCAACTCAATTTACGTTATCCGGACTAATGTCTTCCTACAAACATACTCGTACAGTGCCGCCTTGCGCAACAAAATTTTCAAATTATATCTCCACGAGCTGACAAATCTCAATGTGGATTCCATTACCTGAGATATAGTGTATCCACTTTTAGGACAACATTCGCCGCGTTACTGCCAATATACGGTAAGAAATGTTAAGGAAAAAGTCTTTAGATTAGAAGTCAAATTTAAATTTTAATGACAGAAAATTAACTTTCGAATAAAGTAAATTTCATGCCTATTAAAACAAATCATCTTTTATTCAATTCCAAAGTTCTATACATCAAAAAAAGCACCCTGTAGAACTATGCCTTGATGGGTAAAAAATGGCAGGACTAAATA
Source organism: Bellardia pandia (assembly GCA_916048285.2). Classification (NCBI taxonomy): domain Eukaryota; kingdom Metazoa; phylum Arthropoda; class Insecta; order Diptera; family Calliphoridae; genus Bellardia; species Bellardia pandia. The sequence goes on from OU696533.1 coordinate 72,695,722, forward strand.
TCAATATAAACATACAATTGACACTTGTTTTGCAGCTATTGTTTTGTATGATAAAATAGATCTACATACATATACTCGTTTACAAAGAATTTTTTTTAAATATAAAAAAGAAATTAAGTAATTCCTGGTATTAAATGACAGATATAATCTAGAGATATTTTACATTGTTCTGTGCGTATTTAAGTATCTAATCCCCAAGTTACAGATAACAAAAGTTGACTAATTGAATTTAGTTTTTCTATTTATTAAACAAATTTGTTTACATCTTTTAGTCAAATAAAATAAAATTAAAAAAAAATGTGATGCAATTCACACATGCAACACAAGTTTTATTTATTTTACTTGAAAAGAGATCTTATATATGTATGTATGTGTACTGTAAATCACATTTACATACTGGCAAAGCTTTATAAAACAAAGAATGGAAATGCTTTCAGTAAGTCATGTCAAAACATACGATGCTCTACAGCAATAAATATTACTTGTTTTTGGTATATTGTGATGCCCTTTAGTTAATTGGAGAAAGTTAAAAGGACTTAAAAATGTCAAAAAATTTTACTATAATTAATAGATAATAACTTATTAAATTTACTTCATATTTATTGAAAATTTGTCCAATTTTATTTGATACTCTTCTAATTCTCATATGAATCAGCACAATTTGTTGTATTTTTAAATTGAATACAATTAAATTTTTTCGCAATATTAAATCAACTTTAATTTTAATTGTTATCGCTATTCAAATTTTAAACCCAAAACCTTCTTTAAAATGCCTTAACTCGATGCAATATATTTTTTATCAAATCCAATAGATTTATTAATAAACCAAACTGACAGACGTTCCATAGAGACAATAAGTGAATCTTGTTTGTACACATTGATTTGACTAAAGTGCAACAACACAAAACAATAAATAAACAAATAAATAAATATTTAAAATAGATTTTAAATGTACAATAAAAAATTCAACTTTAGCACTTTAAACTGCAATAAAAATATTAAAATCTATTTATTTTATTTTTGTAATCTCAGGAGAAAAAGTTTATATTTGTCTTTCTATAGGTAAACTATGGCATGTTTTGGATTAAGTTGGAGACAGAGGGAAGATCTGTGTAAAGCAAGTGTGAATCCTTAGGAAATCTTTATTGATACATTCAACATTATTTTGAGGTTTGTAATATCTATGTAATGAATACGGGCATACAAACATACTCGTATACAAATTGGAAAAAACATGAAGATTTACACAACTTGGAGAATTTAATACCAGTATTATTTTCAAATAACTTAAATTTAAAGCAGATAAAAATAACTATAAATGATTTAGTATGATTCTTACTTACTTTAGATACAAGAGGGTCAAATTTGTTAAATACTGTTTGTATAAAATGAGGAATATACTAGTAACTACATAAAGCGTTGTTCACACAAAATGGGGCAGCATACATAAAAAAAAGCGATTGAATACAAATTTATACTCGATTTTTAATATTTAGGTAGAATCTAAAATCCATAATAAGTCTTTGATATTTAAACAGATAATAATTTACTATATAATGTCACACAATGATTTGATTTAGGAATTCTCAAGATAAAAATTTAAAATATCAAAAACATTAACCATTTCTACATAAACTATGACTGTGATTTGAGTAAAATGGAACATTTTAAAAAGAGAAAGTGGGCCAAGGCTAATCATACTTGTTGAGAAATTTAATACTCTGTTTATGTATTTTATATTCAATAAATTTTCTTACACTCGCTTGTTTTCGAAATCACCCAATTGAAAACAAGCAATAAAGTACAGTCGGTCAAGCCTGATCATATAATCATAAACAGCTTTCTTTAAACAAATTCGGAAGTGAGCTAATATGGGAGCAATGGCTTATTATGATCCGAAAGTCATAAAATATGGTACCAGACTTATATATTTTCAGTTTTATTTGGATACCAACATTGTAAAGAAATTTATGCTTGTTAAAATGATTTTCGGAAGTGGACGTAATATGGGTTTTATGACTAAATATGAACCGATCGTCACAAAAAAATTGTTAAGCTATTTATGCCAATTAAAGTGATTATGGAAGGGACCTTATATGGGTGCTATAAGTAATTATGGACAGATTACATATTTAAAATTGGACCTTATTTAAAAGCTATGGTGAATTATTGTCCAATCTAGGTGTGATTTCTTTTTGTATATAAATTGCAATTTACGCGAAGCAATTTTTATTGAAAATATTGATACAATTTTCTCCCAGGAATTTCTTCGGTGGTCGCACAGTACAATTTTATTACTTAAATCACTCGTATTTTTATTCGAGACTATACAGACATTTGTATACACATACATATGTAATACGAATAATAGGAACACAAGTTGCTAGTATAATCAAGTCTGTGAATATAAATATTAAATGTGTTAAACTTTATCTCGATATAAATACGCTTTATGGAGCTTAAGTGAATTACGGAGAGGGTCTTATATGGAACTTTCGACTAATTATGGGCCGATCATAATAAAATTGTACCGTATTATTTTTAGACATATGAAATATATTTTCATTCAATATTATTTGGATACCAACATTTTTGAGAGAGTTATGCTCTTTAAAGTGATTTTCGAAAGTGGGCCTTATATGGGAGCTACGAGTAATTATGGAACGATCTGCACAAAATTCGTAAATCTGATTTGTTTTTATTTACCACTCATTTGTGATGAAATTTGTTTGGATACTTGCATAATTCAAACATTTATGATCGGTAAACCGCAATTTCGGAAGGACATTTGTATGGGGGCGATGTGAAATAATAATGAATCCTTGGACCGAAAAAATATCACGTATCAAATTTTATCGAAATATCTTCAAAATTGCCACCTGCACTCTGCACGCAACCTTAACATGGACAACCAGCTAGACGGACGGACATCGTTAAATCGACTCAGGTGGGTGTTGGGCGTTACAAACATCAGCACAAATCCAATATATGCTCCCCACTATGGTGGTGTAGGGTATAATTATTAAAAATTATGTTGTTTCGAGCTTAAATAATGTCATTATGTGGTTCTTTTGCATTACGCACGTGACAAAAGAATGTTGCCGAAAAAAACCGGAAAAATTCCGTTATTGATGCACAGTTTGCTCTCATCTCACATTTTTATATTCATTTGTTGTTGTATCAATTACTTATATACCAAACTGCGATATTTCATATATATATTGTTTTCGTCAGCAGCCATTTTAAGTAATGCATGCTACAGCTTTTAAATTGAATTAAAGAGTCATTCGATTTACATACCAGTTTTTTGAATTTAAAATTATGATAAGCTGAAAATTTGTTTTACATAGTAAAATCTCAATAGTTTTTTTCAATATTCTGTGCGTAAAAAAATTATGCGAGCATTTTGATTTTTTAAGTCAAGTACTTAGTGCTCTACGACAATGTGCACTTAAAATACAACAATAGTATAAGTACCGCAACAAGAATACCTATAGTCCAATTAAATATCATAATCATACCGAAAAGCAGAATGATGTTGCTTTAAAACGGGCAAAATTTTATGGCTGATAACACATACATAAGTAAAAATGGACTTTACAAAGCTAACATGGTCGAAATATTAACGGCGAAAGGCGCACTGTGCTCCCCACTGTATTGTGAATTATAGGAATAAAATTGAATTCATTTTTCAATCATTTTAATTTCTTGAAAGGTACAAACCAGTTCCAAAATGTTTTTTTGTGAACTAACAAGGGATCTGCAGAACTAGTCTGGAATTGTTATATATTGGTGCAAATTAGTCCATTAATAACCCCGAAGTACTTTAAAACCACAATAACGATCTACAGTTCAAATAGGAATTTCAATTCTGATTAGACTAGTTAAATAGAACAAATTGAAAAAAAAGTGTTATTTAAATTACTTCGTATTATAAATTAAGACTGTCAAAGAATTTAAAAATGATTTTTTGCTGTAAAAGCTCTTTAAGTTAACAAAAACACAACAATAATAATGACAAAAAAATAACGACAAGGATAATAAATTGAAAAGTTTTATTTCTATAATTATACGTCCGTCCGTCCGTCCGTCCGTCCGTCTTTCGGTCTTTTAGTCTGTCTATTTGTCAAAAAGAAGAATCACATTTATTATATTGTACATTTAAATGTATGTAGATATTTTAGTTTATTTTTATTTTATATTTTTTGGTGATTTTGCAATTTCTTGCATTATTTTGTATTTTTAATTTTACATAAACATGATTTTTTTTTTGCATTTTAATTCGTAAATGGAATGTTACGAGTAGTCTGAGTGTTATTTATTTTTTCTACTGCTGCCATTTTATTTTGATATTTTTTTAGTTTTTTACTTACATATACATACATACATACATACATGTATATATATAAAAACCCCAGGAAATCCGTTTGTTTTTCTTTTTTGTTTTAAAACCCTTTTTAGTTTTTTTTCGTGCCTTTTATTTTTTATTTTTGTGCATTTTTGCTTTGCATCAATGTCTACATTTTGTGGTAATTATGGTATATTTTTGTTTCCAACAAATAATTTATGTTTTCATTACTCAAGATTAGAGAATAAAAAATTGCAAGTTTTTCCATGCAAATCCTCCTCTATTTATCTTCCACAAAAACTATGGTGTCAATCTTTTTCCAAACAACCAACCACATAGCCAGCTTTTCAATATTCCACACCGAGGAGAATCTAGAAAATAATAAAAATACTTTTGTCATTTTTAAATAAAATAAATGAAAAAATAAAAGAACAAACATGTAATTTTATTTTATTTTATTTTGACCATCGATGGAAAACACTAAAATTTAGTCATACAAATGGGCGACATACAAATGAATCGAATGGATTTCAGCTCATTTTTCTTTTTAATTTGTGTGCATGTGAGCTTGTTTGCATGGATGTTGGTACCTGTCACACTAAATCAAACATTTATTTTAGCATTTATTCAGCTTCATTCAGTCCATTTGATATTGGTGCAGCCCCTTGCTTCCCTTAAGTTGCTCTGTATGACGTTGCATGTCCTCGTACGTCCACAATGAATTACTGCTGTATATATTGTGTTTATACACATACAGGCATACTTTGTAATCCCCTTTACATATCCGTTCCATATGATTGCATTAGAAAATATTCTATTTAGTCTATTTGTAGATTTTTCTTCAGTTTTGGGACTAACTATTTTATTTTCGTTTAGATGTTTTGTTTCTGCTGCTGGAAACATCTTCTTCATCTCTTGGAGTAACTTAAGTATTGACATGTGTCTAAATTGACATGTTGACTTTATGCATTGAATTTCCACTTTTGCTTTATACATTTAAACAAGAAACAAAAAAAAAAAAAAACACATCGTATGTCAACAGCCCCTTGGTTTATACTTCGAAATGCCTTCCTGAGCATCTATGCACTCGTACATGTGTATGGAAAAATACCTAATGGACACTTGTATTGTGTAGACGGTCGACCATCTAAATGAATTTGATTTTCAGACTTATTATGGAGTGAATGTTGTTATCGTATCGTGTATCCTGTAAGAGGATGAGGATGCAATTGCTCTCTGTGTAAAAATTCATTGAATTTCAAATGTTATCACTGATGAATTTGCAACGTCCTCTTCAATATTGATCTAAGACTCTTCCAAAGTTGTTCACTATCGCTTTAATTTGTTGATTGAATACATCGAAACATCTAAATATTGTACGTAACATTTGATCAATTTCATTTTGATTTGTATGCAGCAGTAAAGAAGATTGCATTTATATTGTTGTAAAAGGTCACATTAAAGGCCACAATGTATTTCATCACTTTACTAGTAAAAACATTGAGCTTTTGAAGTAGTAGTAGTTAAAGTGTCCTATCGAAATTAGTTTTAGTTAAAGTGTGTCTACTGTTCTAGTAATTTAATAGTATGTAAGTATGAAAACTGCTTAGTTTATTTATTTATTGAGTTTTAGTTAAAATATATTATTCATTTTAAACATTGTACATACATATGTACATATGAGAGAGCTCTAGCGGCGTAATTTAAAAAAAATTAATTTTAGAATACAACCAAAAGTAGCAATGTAGTGGCATTTATTTTGGATTCAGTTGTATTGTCAGCTGCAAGCTGAGTCCCATATAACAAAGAACAAATTTATTAGCAACTTAACAATCACTCTTGGCAGATTTGCTATAATTAAACATATAAAATACTCAGCATGATAAATTAAAAGCTTTGTGATCTTCAAACGTTCTGATTTTTCTTTTAACGGCATCCGATTCATTACTACTGCAGTGTTTTAATTCTTTGTGATTATAGTTTTAATAATATTGTTACGAAAATTATTAAAATAGCTTAAAAAAGTTGTTAATATTCTGTAGCTTGTCAAAAACAATGAACGTTTATCTCTTAAGACAACTCACAGGGAATTAGCTCTTTGTACCAGATATTGCCCGGGATTTTATTATCGTTTAAGCCTGATCACTGATCTTTTAAATTTTGGTAATCTGTTATAGGAATATCACTCAAAGGAAGCACAATAATGTGGTGAAAAATCTTTTATGGGGCCAATGCTCGGCTCAAACGAATCAGTTTCATTTGGTACTGCTTTCCTGTGATGGTCTGGCCTGATTTCAGCAACTCATAATAGACAGGACTCTGTTGGTATCACGAAATACAGAGCATTACCTTAATGCCATAAATAATTGGCTTTATTGTCGATTCGGCTGGTTGACCAGGCTTCATATACAATGTCTTTTGCTTCGGTTTATCGTAATGGATCCATTTTTCATTGCAAGAAATGATTCCGTGCAAAAATAATTTGTTTTTATAACCTTTAAGCAATATTTTGAAACTGCAAAATTATCTTTTCCTGGTTTTGAATGAATGACTTTGCAAGCTTTTGTTGAGTTTGACAACAATCCTCCTGGTGTTACTTTTTTTTCTTTTTTAAATTCGACATTTTCGAACCAAAAAAATGTTGCTGTTTTGGAATATAACAGATGTGTACCCTTCAAAATTACATATAAATTACCAAAGAAAAGAAAAGACGTTCCAAATATATGCCATCTGTTATTAATGCTTCAAACAGCAAAGTATACAAATGGTACCAAAAAAGTACCAAATGGTACCATGTTCTTAAATATATTTCATTATAGAAATCCATATTTAACAAGAAAGTATAGTCGGTCATGCCCGACTTTGGGCGCTATATGGGAGATATGACCTATTATGGACCGATCATCCAAAAATTTAGTGTCATGCTGTCTGTGAATATAAGTATTAAATGTGTTAAACTTTATCTCGATATAAATACTTTTAAACGATTTATGGAGCTTAAAGTGAATTACGGAGAGTGTCTTATATGGGAGTTTCGACTAATTATAGACTGAGCATTATAAAATTAGGTGTCATTATTTCTGTATATATGGAACTTATTTGTGTTGAATTTTTTTTGGATACCAACATTTTTAAGAAATTTATGGTCGTTAAAGTGGTTTTTGGATGTAAGCCTTATATGGAGGCTACGACTAATTATGGATCGAACTTGACAAAACTTGTAGATGTGATTTAGCTTTATTACTCATTTGTGGTGAAATTTGTTTGCATATTTGCATAATTCAAAGATTTATGATCGGTAAACCCCAATTTCGGGAGGAAATTTGTATGGGGGTCAGATGAAATAATGGACAGATTTCCACCAATTTCAATCCTATCCGTCCTTGGCCGGAAAAAGTATTATGTACCAAATTTTATCGAAATTGCTTCAAAATTGCGACCTGTACTCTGCCCACAAGCTTTACATGGACAGTCAGCCAGCCAGACGGACGGACATCGTTAAATCGACTCAGAAAGTGATTCTGAGTCAATCGGTATACTTTAAGATGGGTGTTGGGCCAATATTTCTGAGCGTTACAAACATCAGCACAAATCCAATATATCTTCCCCGCTATGGTGGTGTAGGGTATAATTAAGTCGATTTATGTCTATTTCTCCTTATTATCGTATTATAAAGTGAATTATTATTTTGCCCTGCTGTCGTCAAAATAATTATTTAAATATAAATGTGTGTATTTTATTTTGAAAATATATTATTCGGTGGTGAATGTGTTTAACACTTAAAGCTACAACACAAATTTCGTTGTCTGAGATCAACGGATACAAAAGGTACGAAAGCACAAATTATAACCCTTAAGTTTAACTTCCCAAATGTATGTTGTTGATGAGTTTTTTTTTAATTTTTTAATAAATCAATATTTAAAATGTCAAGTCTGTAGGTTATTTATTACAAATAAACACAAAATGTTACGTTTTGAACCTTTAAATACCGAATTACCGAAGATTACCGAAAAGGCACTTTTCTAATACATATGTATGTATATATTTTTGTGATTACAGAAAACTAAAACAAAAACTAAAGAATAAACCCCTTTTTATCCCGTCCTAGTCCAAGTTTAGAAAAATGTAACCTATTAATGATTCCAAGCATGTACCTATCAGAGATAGGCAATGAATCGTTTTTTTACGATTCACAACTACTCATAATATTTCAAGTATAAGTAACAACGTTGACTTATAAATGCAGGTGGATATAAGTATGAGTACAACGCTGACTTCGAGCTCATACCATTCAAAATATGTTTGATTCATAAACAACGGTATTTAGATTTACATTTTAAGAAAAATACTCACATACTCATAAAGTATTCAACTCAGTTGAGTCATTGAAAAAAAATTTCAGCATATTCCGTTAGGTATTTATACAAAATAAATAAAAAAGAAATATAAAAACATACAAGTAAGTTTATAGGAAAACATATTGGGGAAAATATAAAATGTATTATTTTATATAATTTTTATAAGCGGACTGTAAAAATGAACGACACTCGCATGTCTGTATGCGAGTCATACTTAGTTTTTTATCGTCTACGTACATTGAGTTAAGGAGAGTCTAAGTAAACAACATCATACATGAGATTAAGTATGAATATAATGAGTACTTCAAACTTTAAAGATGAATAGTGGTTTGATGATATTGAGACAAGTATGAGTACGTATAAGTATAACTAATTATAAGTCATGATTCGAGTATACTCACTTTTTCAGTACTCATAACTGATCTCTGGTACCTATCTAAGTACTATATTTCAATAAAATCAGTTCAGCTGTTTAGGCGTGATTGCGGTACAAACTTACAAAGACATAAAACTCTGACATAAGAAAATCAGCGATATATTTCCAAGTTACAGAGAAAATAGCTTTAGGTATTTGATTACATTGTGTGTTAATGCTTAGGACTTGATTATTTCAAATAGTAATGTTTTTAATGGAAGATAATCAGGTTTATTCGGGAATACGCGCTTCACTAATTCGTCGTCGAACGTTCACTTTCGACATTTCGTCTTCGACATATTCTAAAATACGAGTGAAGAATTATCGTTTGCAGTAACGATTTTTTGCAATCTCTTATGAAAAACATAAACATTGAAAACAGCTGTCTAATTAAAACACAGAAAAATTTTAAAACAAATATATAATATAAAAATAAAAATTGAGATGGATTCGATTGCATTTTTAATTAATGCACAACCTGAAAATTTTAGAGGAGTAATTAAAAATTTAAGAAATAACACGCCGGATATATTTAAAATGAATGATGGCAGGTAGGTATGTTTATTAAAAATTTAAAATCACCTCTTCTAATACCAAAAGAAGTATTAGGAAAAAATTTTAGAATCAGCAAAGAGACATTGAAATATATTTTATCTGAATTGGAAGACAAAATCTAACAGCAATCACGGATTGGATGCTTAAGGCCTGTGGACAAGCTGGCAGCAGCCCTTCGTTTCTTCGCTGAAGGAAATTACCAACATGGAGTTGGCAAGGATTGGCATCTTAATATTTGCCAGTCAACTTTTTCAAAACTTCTGTTTGAAGTATTAGTTGCAATTGAAGAGAAATTATGCCATAAATGGATAAGTATCAAAATGAGTAGACTAAAGAAGAAGCCCGAATATACTTCTTTCGAAAATCATCGATACCATGCGTAACCATGGCTATTGATGACCACCATGGCTCTGAACTGTTGCAGTGATGTTTGTTTTTTACACCTGGACAAAGAAACAGAATTAACTTTCATTGTATGTTTTTTATACATGTACATACATATATTTACTTATATTTGAAGCATACGCTTGTTATTTATTTTTCAGTTAAGTAGGTATTTTATTTTTACGCGCTAAATCAAGCGTCGAACGAAAATTATGTAGATGTGTTGTGAACAAGTATTTTAGAATGCATACAAAGTGAACAAAAACATATGCTGTCTGTTTGCACATCTTTTGTTTTCTGGTACTCACATCGCTAACGTATTTTAGAATAACAAAAAGTGAATGAAACGCGTATTTGTGGTGAAAGTGACTTCCCGAATAGACCTGAATATGTCAAGCTATCTGGAACACACTTTTGGGTCAAATAAAGCCTAAAACTTATTTAGAAAGAAAAATCTTCGGAATATTTTAGCCTCATTTACTTAGACCCAACCATAAGTATTTAAATCTTAAACTAAAATTAAAGCTAATTAATCTGTAGTGATATCTATGACCCTTATTATTATGATTATGTACTTCCATCTGTGTGTAAAACTTCACATTACGTTTTATTAAAGTTCAATATAGGTGATGTTTGCTCTGAGTTAAAATCTCCTGCTTTTCAATTTTAGCATAAATCTCTTAATTGGCTTAAGTAAATTTAAATGTCCATATGAATAAAATTAATTATTTTTTTTAGAATGAATCTCCATACTACTGTTTTTTTTACAATTTGATGCTGACACGATGAGCTCGCTAAGAATTCTTTCAAAACAATATATGTAATTAATAATTAACAGTCTGGTAAAATACTTTAATGTTGAATAGCACTATAATTTAAAGGAATTCCACTGGTATGTTCTGCAATTCCAAAATAGTCATATGAATAAAATCTTAACTGTTTGATAATCAAGAAAATAATAAAATGTGTGTCAAAGTCGTCTTACAATTATAACATTTCTGGGATTTATTACTGTCCAGATTTAGTATCAAATCAACATTAATCCCACTCTACTCAATTATTTATTAATTACATGCCACAAAGTTGAAACAATACAAACACATCACGTACATAAACACTCACTCACTCACAGCTTAAGTAAAGAGAGAAGAGCCAGCAAAAAAAAATATATATCGGTCACATACCAGTCAACCAACCAAGTTCCAGCATTGAAGGAATTAAACTTGTATGACGACTTTATAAAAGCCAATTTCAATGCCAGCAACAGAATAAAATTGCACTCGTACACTGCATGAGTAAAATGCTGCTTGTTTAACATGAAGCAATAAAAAACGTCTTGTTGCCAACTGCATTGTCATGCAACAGCAATTGCAACCTTGTCACACACCACATTATGCAGCAGCTAAAACACAACGTAAAAAAACAGAAACAGTTAAAACAATGACGGGCAAATGTAATGAAATCTACACGTACATACATTCATACATACATAATAACATGCCTATATATTGTATAATGTATGGCTGTGTTAGACCGCCTCGTGAAAACCGTGCACCCTGAAAATTAAGTTAAGTTCATTTTGAGCTTGCATATTGAAAATGTTGTTCTTGGAATACAAGAACAAATTAATTTAAAAAGTAATAGGAAATTGTCGACCAGACTACTTACAAATCTACTAGAAAAAGTACTTATTTTTGTTCGCAATGTCCCAAAAGTAATCCGTTATAATTTTGCCACTGTTAACCAAAAAATTAATAGCTTATTATACCCTTCACCATCGTGAGAAGGGTATATATAAGTTTGTCATTCCGTGTGAAATTTCCACAATATAATTTTCCGACCCTATAAAGTATATATATTCTGGATCCTTATAGATAGCGAAGTCGATTAAGCCATGTCCGTCTGTCTGTCTGTCTGTCTGTCTGTCTGGATGTTGAAATCAGTTTTTTGAAGTCCCAAGATATGTTCGGGATCCAAACCTTCAATAATTCTGTCAGAAGTGCTTTCGAGAAGTTTGCTATTTAAAATCAGCAAAATCGGTTTAGGTCAACCAGAGTTATGAACCAATATGTGAGACCACCTCTATAAAAATTTGATATTTTTCGTCCATTTTATTGCAATATTTTGAAATATATTGCAGATAATACCATGAAATTTTTGTATACGTTGTTTGTACTATAAAAGAAGAAAGTGTGCGGAAAATAGTAAGAATCGGTCCATGATTTCTCATAGCCCCCATACAAATATATATATTCCCGAAATATGGCTTAAAGATAAATAAATGCCTATAAAATTGGAATATCAAGACAAAATTCAGCAAAAATAAGTTTTATACAAAAAGAAATCACAAACCGAAATTTTTTTTAGTTCGGTCCATATTTGACCATAGACCCCATATAAAGTCCACTTCCAAAATTCAATTAAATACGCATAAAACAGATATAAATAATGTTAAACGGCTAAAATTTGACATAAATACTCTTTATAGAAAAATAAATTGTTGTTCTGAATTTTATGGTGGTCGGCCCACAACTGGCCATAGCTCCCATACAAGGACCACATCTGAAAAAGACATTTTTCCCTATATATATTGTATAAATATCGTTACCGACTCAAAACTTTGTACAGATAATTTACATATATACAAAAAACATTCCACACAATTTTGTTAATTTCGGTCTATTTTTAACCGTATGCCCCATATAAAGCCCTCTTCCGAAAATCACTTTAATACTCATAAATCTCTTATAAATAAGGGTACCAATCCAAAATTTTACACGGATCATTTACATACATGCCTAAATCAAACTGCTGGATTTTGAGAATATCGGTCCATATTTGACTATATCCCCCACATAAGGTCCACTACCGAAATCCACGTTAATACTAATATATATCTTAAATATACCGTTATTATGTTGAAATTCTACGTGAAATATCCTCATATGCATGAAAATAACTGTTCCAAAGTTTAAGAAGATCGGCCCATAATTTGTCATACCTGCCATATAGAACAATTTCCAAAAAACAAATAAATTCGGGTCAAAAAATATTCTTTTCGGATTTAACCCATATTCGGTCCATATTTTATAATCAATATATATATCGTTGGAAAGGTATTTTATCCTAATTCTGTGTTTTCTATTCAGTCTTAGTGCAAATTTTATTATTATTTGATATATTGTTTGAAAGACAATTTTACGACCAACATAATTTATGTTAAATATTTAGAAATTGTATCTAATTTCGACCATTTATATTTGATGCAATTATCGATTCTTACTGTTATTTACAGAGTTTGGTTGATTTTCATAATAATCCGAATTGTAACTTGACATTTTAAAAACTTAAAAAAACATTTTTCCATATTCACAACAAGTTAAGAAACAGTATAAAAAAGGATAAGATATAAGATGAGGCTTTTTTGTTTGAATTTGATCTCTATAACATTATTTACAAAAGATTTAGGGGTGGAATAGAAGAAATGGACCAATTATGGACTGATAGCTTCTAAATCCAGTATCCACTAATCAACTTTCTATGTATTTTAGGATTATATTGGTTGAATTTCATCGCAATAGCGTTATTTACAAGAGTTGTATGGTTGGTTGTTATGCTCGGAAGTGGACTTAAACCGGCAGCTATTGCTAATTATTGATTGACAACTACAAAATCCAGTAGCTTAATTGCCGTATAACCGATACTAATATGATTTCTGGATTAAAATTTCTGATCCATATAAAAGTTGGTTCGATATCGATATTTATTAAACATTTTTGTGGGTTTATTTGGAAATGGTTCTTATATGGCAGCTATGACAAATTATGGGCCGATCTTCTTAAATTTTGGAACAGTTATTTTCATGCATATGAGGATATTTCACGTCGAATTTCAACATAAAAACGGTATATTTAAGATATATATTAATATTAACGTTGATTTCGGGAGTGGACCTTATATGGGGGATATAGTCAAATATGGACCGATATTCTCAAAATCCAGCAGTTTGATTATGGCATATATTTAAATGATCCGTGCAAAATTATATAAAATTTATAAGAGATTTTTGAGTATTACAGTGATTTTCGGAAGAGGGCACAACATTTTGTGATGTGATTTTTGTATATATGATTTGTGCAAAGTTTTGTGTCGGTACCGATAAATGTCTTTTTCAGATGAGGTCCTTGTATAAGAGCTATGACTAATTCTGGGCCGACCACCATAAAATTTAGTACAACAATTTATTTGCCTATAAAGAGTATTTGTGTAAAATTTTAGCCGTTTAACAATTTTTATATCTGTTTATACGTATTTAAGTGAATTTTGGAAGTGGACCGAACTAAAAAAAATCGTTTTGCGATTTGTTTTTTGTTTTCATAAAACTTATTTTTACTGAATTTTGTCTTGATATTCCAATTTTATAGGCATTTATGTATAATTGAGCAATATTTCGGGAAGATTGTTGTATGGGGGCTATGACCAATTTTAAGCCGATTCTTACTATTTTCCGCACACTTTCTTCTTTTATCATTAAAACAACGTATACAAAATTTCATGGTATTATCTGCAATATATTTCAAAATATTGCAATAAAATGGACAAAATATATAAAATTTTTATAGAGGTTGTCTCACATATTGGTCCATAAATCTGGTTAGCCTATAACGATTTTGTTGATTTTCAATACCAAAGTTACGCGCAAAATAAAAAATATTTTTCTGGAAATTTCGTTTAGTTAAGTTGTACAGTTTGACGTGAGAGTGTTTTACACAGACGGACAGACAGACGACGGACATGGCTAAATCGACTTAGAGTTTCATAAGGATCAAGAAAATATATACTTTGTTGGATCTCAGATGAATATTAAAAAAGTTTCAAACGGAATGACAAACGTAATATTCCCTCATTCACCACTCTTGGTGGTGGAGGGTATAAAAAGTAAACAAACATAACAAATATTAGGGAAACTTATTGCAAATGATATCAATAAAGATTTATAATCATATACTAAGTGCTGTTTCACACATTTCAGCTTTAGCTACCCAGTTTTTCTTCAATACTGTTTAGATAATTTAGAAAATTGACTAGTGACTTCAAGTATGTACCCCTTTTATTATCTTTTCCCTTCTCGCCCAAAAATACTTGCTTTCAAGAGTAAGAATTGAAACGTGCGAAAGAGGTCTAACTCCTCTAAATCTATTTATTTGATGTAAATTTTTTGGATTTTATAATTATGATCTTTTTATTATATATATAATATATATATAAGTTATTATTTAATATATAATTAGTAATACAAAAGTGGCGAATAAAGCTACGAAATAATGAATTATTTAAATCATTCCAATTAAGAATGTAAGTAATGTTTTCGCTGGGTATACTACACACATTCATAGGCACATTCTTATTAGCTAAGATCTTTAAAATACTTTTCCAAGAGTACAAAATAACACCAATACAAAAAAAAATAACCCGTATCAGTTCATAATTGTAAAAACCGGTTTATCAATCAACATGAAATCGTTATGACAAGTCATCAATTGGTTCACTATGCGAAAATTTTCGTGACCGCAAATTAATTTATCCCGTGTGGACAACTCTTGTCGATGTTATGTTGTCGTAACATTTGTATGCACAACTATGTCTGCCATCAAATGTAATTCCACACAAAAATGCAGCCATTTTAAATAATTACAAAAAAAAAATTATTAACGACACATTTCCGCCACATAGAAGGCATAAATAAATTTGTGTCCCTAATACTACGTTTCCACGATACATGCTTCACTCTCTATTCATGCTTCACACCCCAATCATGAGTAAAACAACTTGCTTCACCATACAAAATTTTAAGAGCGAATCAAGTAGAATCATATTGAATCAACTTGCGAAGCACGAAAAATTGTACTCTTCTCTAATTTTTATCGCAAGTTTATCTGCACTAGCTGTAAAAATTTAATATTATTGTAAACAAAGCAAATTATTCTCTTGTTGCTGGAAGTAAAGAAAGTAAATACGTACGAATGTATGTTTTTTTTCAAAGAAGCTAACTAATTTCCACTCACTTCTGTTTGTCCATTAAAAAAAATTATTTTCCACAAATTGTAAATTCTGTTTCTTTTTATTCTGTTTTTTTATTAAAGACAACTGTCAAATCGAATCAAGTTTTTTGGTCATGTAAACAGCATGATTCATAAACATGATTCAGAGAGCGAAGCAGGTGATTCAAGTCGTCGTGGAAACAAGGTATAATTCTCACGAATTTTGTCTTGACGAGGGGTAATAAGCGGCTACGATACGAATTGACTGAATGTTTAATCAGATGATTACGAAACAATGAAAATTCATCTAATAAGAATAAACTTTTCTAAGCCATACCATAATATGAACCAAACTTAATTTTGAGGTGGTGGCAGTAGAGTTGATTTTTCTGTTTTGAGATTTAGCCGGTATAATGTGTATGAGTAAGTAAATATATACAACATACATAAGTGTAATGGAAAAGTCTATGCAACATGCTATGAGTTGTTTCCAAATTCAGCTGGCATTTTTTAACCAATTAATGCCATAGAAAATGTTAAAAATCCGTTTATTTCAAACGGAACTAACTGCAATAGAAGAAATAAAAAAAAAACGATTCGAAAAAAAACTCAAATAGCAATCGGGATTAGAGCAGAATATTTTTATTTTTTCTATCAAAGAGACTACGATGAAAAAGTAGTAGAAACGAAGATGAAAACAAACACACAAATTGTAAATGTTTAGGTATGAGAACAGCACAAAATGCAGATGAATGCATGCTGCATGGAATGTTGCATACACGCGACAGACAAACAGCCAGCCACCAAACAAACTTGTAAGCAGCTGAAATAGAGGAGGAATAGAGAACAGAAAATCTTAGAAACTACCAGTAGAAAGAAGAGAAAGAAATACATAACTGGTAGATCAAGATATTTCTATGGAGCTTATATTTCTAGTCAGTCTTTCAATCCAGAGTTTCTGAAATTTGTTAATTGTTAGTCATTTTTTGTGTCTCTAACATACATACGTATGCTTTAAATTTACACGATATTCGCAGCCGTCTAGAGAAATACCTACATAGTTTAATTGATATGTATCCAGGGGCGCTTCAAATAACCAAAAAACATTTAACTCTAGAATTTGTAATTTAATTACAACAAAATCACGATAAAAAAAACAAGTAAAGCTAGATTTACACGATTGAAATTTTCTTCAAAATTGCTCTTCAAAATGCTTCAAACTCGTGTAAATAGCAAAAATTCTTCAAAATTTATTTATTTAATAGTTATTCAATAAATAAATTTTGGAGAAATTTTGCTTGTAAATCTAGCTTAAGAAAGAATAATACCTTACACCAAGCAATGGGAGTAACCAAGCACCAATGGCAAGTATAAGTAGGTTTGACTTTCTACATAAACAAGTTGAATGCTTAATTCACTGTGAATGATGCAAATAAATTATGTTATACACTGACCATAAAGTTTTCCATCAAGACGTATTTTCAAATTTGACAATTCATCATGGATTCATATTGAACAGTAATATAAAATCAGCCATACATAATTCGCATCATTAAACTTCCGAAACCACTATTGTCAATCACGCCTCTGGATTATTTTCTTTGGAGTCGATAAGCCAGCAACGATTCAAAACATGGAAACCAAAATTACTCGAGTAATTCGCGAAATATCGGTAGCTATGCTTCATTCAATTCAATTTCAAGTGTTTTATTTAAAATAAAAAAAAGAACTTTAAATGAATCACCTTATAGTTGTATAAAGTTTCTTGTTTATATTAAATTGGTATTCATTTTGTTTTAGGAATGGCAAGTAGATTTTCTATTTTTGCGTCACTAAAGTGTAGAATACCAAACTTGGTCGTTGTTGTTGTTATAATTGCTGTTAACTCTGCCGTCGCGACCAGAGACCTGCAACAAGTATGAACGAGCCGACTTATTCACTAACGTTGAATTTTAAGAACAATACAAAAAAGTATGATTCAATTTTATGCTTATTCACTTTTTATGCACACACAGAAAATTCAGCAACGAGTATAAATCATTTCCAACACTTGGTTCGAACTGCAATGTTTGAAAACAAAAATTCTTGTTTATACACAGTTTGTTTTTTGCATGTCGGCTTTGTTGTGCATGATCTGATTGGAATTGAACTAAAAACACACGAGCCACTCATAAGTAAAAAGCGGCTGGCAGAAAAATATGAAAACATAAAAAATGTGCATTTACTACCTATTTAACATTATTTCGTCGAAAAGAAAACTTATTTGACAAAGCAATGATAAAATTTGTAATATGTACAGTTTGTCAAATATATCTTTGCACAGCAAAAAAAATTAAAGAAAAAATGTAAAATGAGCTGCTTCATACATTTAACGACACAGTCGAACATTCATGTTCGCACAAAACAACAAATGAATAAAACACATGTTCGGCTAATAACACGTTGGCTTTGATGTAAAACGAGCTTCATACATTTAACGACACAGTCAGAATATTCATGTTCGCAAAAAACAACCAGTGAATAAAACTGAATGTTTGAAACGAACGGTTGCGTAAACGAGCGTTTTGTGCATTTGAACAAAAACGATTAAATCATAAAAATCAATGTGCATGATTAAGTATACCCGAAAATTTAGTACTCGTTGCAGGTCTCTGGTCGCGACGCACAAATAATAATTTTCTTTTTAAATTTATTTTTTAAATTTTCTGTAAAATATTCATCCATTATCAAAAAATTGATTTTTCTACTAATTTTAACTTTGATAACCCATAAGTAGGCCCCTACAAAGCGTAGAACCTTTTCCAAACGCTCACTTCATAGGCTGAACAGTTATCTATCATATGCTGTTTAAACTGTGCAATTATCTTATTCGGTTCAAAAGATATGATTTTTGCAACGAAAAAACTCAAATGGCGCCACTGTGCGCCATACAATTTCTGCAACCATGTCGTTTTAAACTTTTTTACCTCTAGAAGCCAAACGGGCATGTGCGGGCAGATAAAACCTTTTGAATTATGTAAAGAAGTAATCAATAAACAGGTTTTGCAAAGCTGGCAAATATACAAATATATTTATTTTTTTTATTTTCCGTCAAAGTTGAAAAATAGGGGGAAAAACGGATAGTTTTTAAATAGTGATTTACCAGAAGAAACACAAAGCAACCAGGTAATTTTTTTTTTATAATTATATATTTAATAAATACATGAATCAATACAAAGAAAAAATATGGCGATTCGTTACCTATTTTTCGTGATATTACACCTGAAATCGCAACAAATTGACTAAAACTTGTGTGTTTTTTTGAAAACCGAAAGTCGGTCAACTTTGAACGGTTATATCTTTTAAACTAAAAATGTGATATTATTAAGAGTGCCATATTTGAAATCGTTGAAAAGTTTCTTATAACATGGGATTATTCAAAACTTTGTCGGCGTTCATGAAAATTTAGATTTTTGCAACCTCGTTTGCTCTAGGGGCGCCACTGTGTGTCGTTGAAAGTCATTTCCTGAGGAAAAAGCTTTCGGTTGATACAATTGTCAATTGTGATAAGTGAGATTTTATATTCGTGTGTGCCTAAACCTAACTATGTCTGTACCCAGCGTCTATATATCAGTAGGTAATGTGATTTATGCATACTTGAAACTAATTTGTGTTACATTTTGTATCGATAACGATACGATTTTTCGGATCCCTTCGTTATGGGACAATCGTCATAAATTATTTTACTGTGATTTCTATGTATTTAAATCTCAATACCATATTTCATCTTTGTAACGATATACATATTTTAGAATTTCTTTGGGTTTTCAAGTTATTCGGAAATGAACCTTATATTAGACTTGACAGATCTTTGCAAAATACAACAGTAACATTTTGGCATTTCAGTTCAACATCAATATTTATAAGATGTTTATATAAGTTTATGTGTTTTACGGAACTGGTGCCCATTTGGGAGCTATTACCAATTATTGGCCGATCGTTATGATGATTTATATCTATATGTGAATTGTTTGCTTTGAATTTTAACTTGATAATAATGTTGATAAGGGATTTAGCTCATTTCTGGATGTGGATTTTTTTTATGGCGGATACAGTCAAATATGAACCAATCGTCATAAAATTCGGTACGCTGATAATAATATATATATAATCCACGAATATCAACTTGAAGTGATTTTTATAAGAGATTTATGACCATTTAAATTATTTTCGAAAGTAATTTTTATATGGGGGTTAATGTAAAATATGGACTGATACATAATATCGTTTTATGATTTCCCTTAGCATGAAACTTATTCTATAGGCATTTATGTACCATAGAGCAAAATTCCGGGAAGACATTTGTATGTGGGCTTTGAGAAATCGTACACCGATTCTTACCAGTTTCCACCGGAGTTGTCCGTTTATAATAAAAACAAGTAAGAAAGTATAATCGTTCAAGCCCGACCATATAATATAAAACTGTGTTTCAGAAATGGGCACTATATGGAAGATATGACCTATTATGGACCGATTATCCAAATATTTAGTATCAGGACTTCTCTGAGTATAAATATTATGTATGTTAAACTTTATATCGCCATAAATACTAGATTTATGGAGGTTAAAGTAAATTACGGAGTGAATGGGAGTTGTGACTAATAATGGACCGATCATCACAAAATTGTACAGAATGATTTTTATAAAACATTTGCGTTCAATATTGTTTGGATACCGACATTTTTAAGAAAGCTATGCTCGTTAAAGTAATTTTCGTAAGTCGCCCTTATATGGCAGCTATTATCAATTATGGACCGATCTGCACATAATTTGTAGATATTAGTTAGCTTTATTTACCACTCATTTGTGGTGAATTTTTTTTTTTTGGATACTTGTATAATTGAAACATTTATGATCGCTAATCCCCTATTTCGGGAGGACATTTGTATGGGGGCCAGGTGAAATAATGGACTGATTTTCAATCCCATTCGTCCTTGGACAAAAACATATCATGTACCAAATTTGATCGAAATATCATCAAAATTGCGACCTATACTTTGCGCACCAGCTTTACATAGACAAACATCATCACAAATCACAAATTAACAGTTTGGGAACATCTTATACAGTCAGCCCAACTAGCCAGTCACTCAGTCAGACATCTAGTTAGCAAATGGTTGCTGTTTGATAGTTCAATGCCACTTAAGTTGTCTGAGAATCTACAAGTGCGGCCTACTTTCTCTGCATTCCATGTGAAGACTTTTTATTTGTAATATAAAAAAATAAAGAAAGAAATCATTGTTTTGCAAAAAATAAATTAAAAACCTGAATACGCTAAGAATGAATTTATGGAGTATAAAGAAATGAACAATAAAAGAATTATGTTTAATCGAAGAAGAATTTTCAAATGTCACTCTACTTATAACACTCAAAGTAGTTCTATACATAACAATTCTATAAATAATTTGTATGAGCTTTGAAAAGTATGAGCAGTGAATATTTCAATTATAATCGAAAAAATAAAAACTATTAAATTGGTTTACTTTGTCATTAGATTTGTATTGAAAAGAAAACTAACAAATAAAATTGATGCCTTTGTAAAGAGAAGGTTAGAATTAGGAAAACAGTGCCAATAGTTGTATTCCTTTAAAACGTTAGTGCATAAAACATTCCATAATTTTTGATTTTTTCATTAATATCCTTCTATTTTCTATTTCAGGACTCAGGACTCCCCAATGGTTTTCGGTGATAGTCACTTCATAACATGGACTTTGTTTTGCTTACACCAAAACTTAACTAGTTTGGATGTACGATTGGGGCATTGTCCCTCATTAGCGGCATTTCTACTCTGGCAAATGTTAGCATTTTATTTTGCAATATTTCTACGTATTCCACAGCTCACATATTTGAAATTATCAACAAACTCTTTATTTTTTTTGGCCTCCGAACGACGTTTCATTCTGATCAAAACACATTTCTCCCATTTCCCCGTTAAAAATATGTTTCTGTTAAAAATACAGCCTATCTCTAACATTCAGTTTGCTCAATGCGAACTAAGGGATTTTAATCAAGACTCACGAATTTTCCAACCAGTAGAAGTGGATTAAAATTAATAAATTTTGAGCTCTTTAGATCAACAAAATGGGTTTATTTTACTTTCATTTACTTATTAAATACTTTTTGTTTTTCATTTCTGTCATTTACTTATTTCTGGTTTTAATTTTCTGTAGCTTACTTGAAAAACCTTCATTTTGGAATGAATCCAACAATATTGCTTTTTGACTAATACTTTTTCCTTGTTTTCGAAGCTTTAAATAATTTATGTTTAAAATAAACTGCAGTGATTTGCAAGACACGTTATTAATTCTTTTCTGGACTAAAGACAGTTGAAAAGGTAACAGAAGCGAACATAACCACAGTAGAACAAGGTAAAATCATAAGGGAGAGTTTTCAGCATTTAACCCCAAAATTGTCACTTTTTTAAATTGTTGTCACAATTTTATTAGAACAAAGTTTTAAAATAATTTTGTTTAACAAAACTATAAAAAATGTATTTTATTTTTGACATTTTTTATACGTAACTATTGTTTTCATTATTTTCCTGTTGAAATTTAATTTTTATTATTTTTTTTTATAAAATTTTGGAAACTAAATTATGGTCATTAAATAGATTCATAGAAAGCGTATCAGTATATTTACTCTTAAGATCATCAGTAAGTTATGAATTTGTTCTTATAATTTAATCCATCACTGCATTTACATAGAAATATCAATAATATCAAGCATAAGATATAATGTTTTAAACAAACATGTTATTTAGCGATAACAACAGTAGTAATACGAGTAAGAAGGAAGTGAAAACTACATTGTTGCAAAGTTGCACAGTGTACTCAGTGTTGGTAAAAGTGATCAATGATAAATTATGTTTCAGTTGGTCAAACTAATTTCAAATTGAAAAGCGTAGCTATGAATTGTATATTCTCCATTACAAACATATGGAAAGATATGGAATGGTTTAAAGCATATGAATATTCTTTAACATTTGTATTAGTAGAGACTTTGATCACGCGAGAGCCGCGTGTCTGCGGGTCTTCACGCAGGAAATGGTGGGAAGATGCAGATGGCGAATATAATATAATAACAGCGAGTTATTCGACCAGTTCGTTTATCGTAAGCAGTGATTAAGCGAACATCAAACCGTATTACTGAGTAATTTAATGAATATTACAAAATTGTTAAGCTAGTACAGATGGTTGTCAAATCCTATAATGTTGTTAAATCTGGAAATGTACTGATAATGAGAAATTGTTAGCAAAAGGTTCAGATGATTGTAAGAAAACCTTACAATTTCATCACACAATACATTTATCTGTCAATATGGGGCATCAGTTCAAATAGTTGTCATATATTACATTGCCCATTAAGCGCTTTTGCCGGTATATCAAAAAATAATCGTTATTTTTGATTTTTGCATTTTTTTTATGTTGGCACACATGTCTGTTATATATATATGTTGGTAATATCAGCCATTTTTAATTGTCAGTTTGTTTTTGACAGATAAAAAGGTTAGTCGTGTTTTGGTGTGCTCTTCGATTTTTTACTGTTCGAAAAAATGGATCAAAGAAACTATTAAGATTTGTGTAAAAAATTAAATTAAATGTGCAAGGACATTTGAAATGTTGACTGTTGCATTTGGCGAGTCTACTATGAGCAAAAAACAATGTCAATTGTGCTATAACCGATTTAAGGAAGGCCGAGAAGATGTCAATGACGATGCTCATCCTGGTCGCCAATGATGAAAACATTGAAGCAGTGAAGAAAATGATTTTAGATAATCTTCGAATCACCATCAGAGCGGTTGCTGATGATGTTGGCATATCGTTCGGCTCATCCCAAGCAATTTTTACGGATGTTTTAGGCATGAAACGTGCGGCAGCAAAGATTGTTCCAAAATTGCTAAATTTCGAGCAAAAACAACGTCGCATGGACATTGCTCAGGAGCTGTTGAACATCGTCAACGGCGATCCAGATTTCCTCAAAAAGGTCATAACTGGTGACGAATCATGGATGTATGGCTATGATATTGAAACCAAAGCCTAATCATCCCAATGAAAACATCCAGAAGAGCCAAGACCGAATAAAGTACGTCAAGTTCGGTCAAATGTAGAGGTTTTGCTCGACTGCAATGGCGTGGTGCATCACGAATTATTGCTACAAGGTCGTACGGTAAATAGGGAATACTACCTTGAAGTTATGCGAAGCAATTCGTCAGAAACGCACAGAATTGTGGAAAACCCAATCATGGATTTTGCACCATGATAACGCACCAGTTCACACATCGATGCTTGTGCGTGAGTTTTTGGCCAAAAACTAAACCGTTATCATGCCTCAACTATCACATTCACCGGACTTGCCCCGGTCTTCGTCTTCCAAAACTGAAGACACCGATGAAAGGAAAGCGTTTTGTTACGACTGAGGAGATAAAAGAAAACTCGAAACAGGAGCTGTTGGCGATACTAAAAAGCGCGTGTTTTGAGGATTGGAAAAAACGCTGGCATAAGTGTATTATATCTGAGGGGGATTACTTTGAAGGGGACAAGATAGTGTAATGTGCACCTGTAATAAAGCTAAAGCAGTACCA
Organism: Bellardia pandia; assembly: GCA_916048285.2. Taxonomy (NCBI): domain Eukaryota; kingdom Metazoa; phylum Arthropoda; class Insecta; order Diptera; family Calliphoridae; genus Bellardia; species Bellardia pandia. The sequence continues at coordinate 72,720,443 of OU696533.1, forward strand.
TAATGGGTAACAAGTAAATCTGCTGTTAAAGACAAATAAAGAAAATAAGCAAACAAATACATGAAAAATATGAAAGATAGAAAAATTCTGGAGAAAAAATAGTGTGGAGGGACTTTTTTTAGAAAAAAAAGATGGAGATGTGGCGCCCCGAGGTATCTTGGGAAGGAAAATATAAATATTTATGTTTATTACTGTCAGTGCAGTTTTTTGTGTTCGAATAAAGCAACAGGTTTTTAAAACGCTTTTGCATAATAAAAAATACTTTTCATTAGAACGTTTCCCAGTTTCTGCAGTGGTGTTGGTTGGTGGTGGCATTCGCCAAACCGTATGTTTCTAATTGTGCACTGGGCGTGTCAGCCATCAATCCAAATATGTTCAACTAATTAACATCATTCTTATGTATTTTTTACTCGGTCGCTAGTCTTTGCCTTTTCAATTTCAAAAGCAGACACAAACGTTTTTTTTTTGCGATAAGTAAAAACTCAAGTTAAAATTACGTCTGCGCCTGCGGCTATATGGCAACGTATTGAATGAGGCAACAACTGGCAGTAAAATATAAACACAGACAAAACGCGAAATGCCGGCTGCGCAAAGGTCGTTAACACACATTCGATCACAAAAGAAGATACGCCCTATCGCAGTAAAGTATGTACAACGTGTAAATTATATTACGCTCGTTTTGAATTTTCACACACTTACTTTCGTTACATGGAAAAAATATTACATACATACATAAGTATTTATTTCATACACTATTTACGTTCATTGAAAGCTTTATATTCATGGCCAATTGCATAATAAATATTTATTTATATGTATTTTGAATTTCTATTCATTCTATTCGTCGCTATGCCTGTAAAAAGAGTTTATACAAATGATATTTTAAAAAAAAACCTTTTCAGGAGAGCATATTCGAAAGTAGTTTAGTAAATAGAAAGCATAATGACCAAACTCAATTCAAGCTAAAACGAGATTTGTGAGCTTTGACCTCCAATATCATGTAGCTGGCATATTTTGCCCAACTAGAACGCAATTTTAAAATTTTAAATAAAACATAGATATTTAAAAAAGAAATCGTGAAACTTTATTATATCGTAAAGTAGACAGAATGAGGTTATGTATGGAACAAGATATTTTATTAATGCAGCGTCCAATTTCCTTTTTTAAGGCTTGAGTCGTTGTCGGCTTATTCGCGTAAACCATCGACTTCAAATAACCCGAAAGAAAAAAATCTAAAGGTGTTAAATCGCACGATCTAGGCGGCCAAGTCTGGTCTCCAAAAACGCGAAATAACACGACCGGGAAATGACTGATGCAGCAATTGAATTGTTTCTCTGACTGTATGTGGCGCCGTCTTGTTGAAACCACATGCCCTCCACATTCATTTCTTGAATTCTAGGCAAGAAAAAGCTGGTTATCATTTCACGATACCGAACACCTTTGACACCATTGCGTTCTAGTTGGGACACCCTTCATCAGTTTTCATTCTGCCGTGAAATATTTATTTAACTGGTGTAAATGCACATGTCGTTATAATTTATAAATATGAACTACTGCATCCAAAAACGCAACCCCAACATAAGTTCAGTTCATGCTAAGATACTATTTCACAAAATTTCTGTTCTGGCATCAGTATTTAGTGAGCTTGATGAAATGATAAAATTGTCCTTTTACAAAATTTGTATGAGATTTATACCCTACACCACCATAAGATCTAAGCGTTGGTTTGCGTCAGGAAAATATTGAATATCGGACTAAAAATACAAAAAAAAAAAAAAAAATCACAGTCATCGACTTCATATGCAATACAAATTTTTTATATACCAAACTTTGAAACTGCAACATCTCCTTTACAAAAAAAAAGACGCAAGCAAACGAATTCCAGTAGTAGGAAGTTGTTACGAGTGCGCGCAGCTACCGTATGAAGCAGATATAGACTCGTTAAATCTTGTACTGGCTGCTCCAAGAAAATCCACAATCAACACTCGATTAGTCGACCAATATGTACAAACTGCTCGATAAATCTTTTCATGTGATGTGTTTGTTTAGACTTTACAAAATATATAAAAAACAAGTAAGAAAGTATAGTCGGTCAAGCCCGACCATATAATACCCTACATCCAGTATATCAATAAAACAGTTTTTCAGATATGGGACCTATTACGGACCGATCATCCAAAAATTTAGTGCCATGACTTCCGTGAATAATAATATTATGTGTGTTAAACTTTATCTCGATATAAATACGTTTAAAAGATTTATGGAGGTTAAAGTGAATTACGAAGAGGGTCTTATATGGGAGTTTTGACTATTTATGAACTGACTATTATAAAATTAGGTGTCATCTTATTAGTACATAATAAACTCATTTTTGATAAATTTTATTCAGATAACTAAATTTTTAAGAGATTTATGGTCCTTAAAGTGATTTCGAGAAGTGGGCCTTTTATGGGAGCTACGACTAGTTATTGGCCGGTCATCATAAAATTCTACCATATTATATTATTTGGATACCAACATTTTTAAAAGAGTTATGCTGTTTTAAGTGATTTTAGGAAGTGGGCCTTATATGGGAGCTACGACTAATTATGGACCGATCTTCACGAAATTTGTAGTATTGATTTAGCTTCATTTACTACTTATTTGTTGGGAAATTTGTTTGCATACTTGCATAATTCAAAGATTTATGATCGGTAAACCCTAATATGGGGAGGTCATTTGTATGGAGGCCAGGTGAAATAATGGACCGAAGAAATATCACGTACCAAATGTTATCAAAATATCTTCAAAATTGCAACCTGTACTCTGCGCACAAGCTTTACATGGACAGCCAGCCAGACGGACGATCGGACATCGTTAAATCGACTCAGAAACCGATTCTGATTCGATCGGTATACTTTAAGGTGGGTGTTGGATCAATATTTATGGGCGTTACAAACATCAGCACCAATCCAATATACCCTCCCCACTATTGTGGTGTAGGGTATAAAAACACAGATTGTTATAAGAAGAACTAAATTCGAATATGTATATGACTATGAATTTGTGATTAAAAATATTCAATCGCTTTTATTACTATATTTTATGAAATAAATAACCATTTAAAACTAACAAGACGTGTGTTCTTTATTGATTTAAATTATAAGATTGTGCACCATTTTTCTAAAGTTAAAATTAAACCTTAACAACTATTAAGGTCCAACATTTTGGCCTGAATTTATGTGAACTATGTTTACGTCTTAGAAAAATAATTTACAAATTGTAACTACTACATTGTAAGTGTGTAGAATTATGTTACATATATCATTTAAAAATATCTATTATTTGAACATTTTTATCGCAAATACTTTTAAATCATTCCTTTGTGTCTTTTACATTTGTGGACATTTCGATTTGTATAAATATTTCAATCATGCTTAACAAACATTTTCTTTGTTTATTTTATAAATCCACTCTTAATTGAAAACGCATTTTTAACGAAAGTGTGACAATCGCACTTACATAAATATGTATGTATGTACGAGTATATGTATGTATGTATATACATGCCACCAATAGCAACAACAATGTCTGTTTGCTTTATTTTATTTCCAGTCCATATGGTCGGTCATACATATCCCATAGCAAATTCATTCAAACACATCGAACACACATTCATATGGAACTCGCATGCTTTCATTAATTTGGAATTCCAAAAAAGCAGTTGTTTTATTCCACATGCATACCGACGAACATCCCGCAGACAGTCAAACATGCATAAAGCTTTTACTCATGGATGTGTAGAAAATCTCAATTCGACTTTATACATTCATACATACATATGTAAGTGTTTTATTATTTTCGTTTGGTTTTTTGGTCATTAATTGAAGTTCGTTTACCTTTATTATTATGATTACGATTGCACTATTTAGTTATACTTATTATACAAGATAGATATTCACACTTATGTACATATACACATAGATATAAATATTGACTATTGAATATCCAAAAATAGATAGTTCCCTGTATTTAAAACATTGAACTTTTTATGCGAGTTTTTTATGAAGAATTTTTTAAAGTAAAACAAATTAATTCTCACAATGAAATGTTCTACTATACAAACTACTCATACTTGTTCTGTATTAAAACCGATCATACTCGGCACGTTATAAATATATATAGTATATTTATTACAAACTATGAACAATGAAATCAGTTGTGCCAAATTTTTTAAGGGTTAAAAATATGTACTGCTCTGTTGACTATATATAGCTCTACCGTTCGAAAAGTTAATGCACAAAATTTAATGTCTCCTGCGACAATTTATGAATAATTATCAGATCGAAAATTTATAAAATTCTCGATTTTCCACTTATTACCTTGAATAACATAAACATTCCACAGACAGATACTGTTACTTACCTTGATTTTCACTTGGATGGAGAAGTTACTTGGCGTCGTCATGTGGATGCAAAAAACATCACAAAAAGTTAAAAGCTTCTAGTGTTCACTGGTTAATTATTGACAAATCAAAATTAAGCTTTGACTATAAAGTCGTCGTGTATTAAAATAATTTGGATATATGGAATCCAATTATAGGGATTTGCCAATTATTCTATTATCATCTAATATAGTGGGCACAATCTAAAGTTCGTAGAACCAGGACACCATCACCACGATACATAAATAACAACTAAGAAAGTATAGTCTGTCAAGCCTGACCATATAATGTCCTACAAATAGTATATGTAGAAACCACAATGGACCACTAGGCCTCCGGGTGGAAGTGCACTTTATGCACTACCCTTCTATTCTATCTATCCTATGACCAATTATCGACCGATCATCCCAAAATTAGTTCCATGACTTTTGCGAATCTAAATATTATGCAAGTTAAACTTTTTCTCGATATTACTACTTTTAAAAGATTTTATTATTTCGTATATATGAAATATATTTGTGTTCAATAGTATTAAGATACCAAGAATTTTAAGAGAGTTATGCTCTTTAAAGGGATTTTTAATTATGGACAGATCTACACATAATTTTTAGATGTGATTTGGCTTCATTTACCACTCATTTATGGTGAAATTTGTTTGGATACTTGCATAATTCAAACATTTATGATCGTTCAAGCTTTACATGGACAGCCAGCCAGACGGACGGACGGATGGACGGATGGACGGAAATCGTTAAATCGACTCAAAAATTGCTTTTGAGTCGATCGGTATACTTTAATGTGGGTGTTGAACCAATATTTATGGACGTTACAAAAATATATTATGTATAAAACTACAACGCCAAACAAAACCACATGCAAGACTTTTCGCACAGAGCCAAATGCAATTATGGATTCGTAGAGAGGTAGATTGGCTCCGATCGAACAGGACTTATAAGTTGGTCGGCAATATTATAACATAGAAAACATAAAAAATTATTTTCTTTAAAATATTAATTAACTAATTAAGAGCAAGTAAATCTAAAAATACTTCAAATCATACAATATGCAAACAAGTTTAAAACGTGCGCAATTGTTTTTTCAGCTCTTATACTCATTTTAAATACCTATGTAAATATATGTGGCTTAAATATGACTAGCAAAATTTTTTAAAGCTTTAATGCGCAGATAAATATCTACAGTTTAGTTAAAAAACTCCACAACAATTCTATAATAAAACAACAACATTCACACATTAATATCTGCGGAAAACAAAGTAACAAAAAGTTAAAGTGCAATATTCGGCTGTGCCGAATCTTAAATACCCTCCACCTAAACGTAATAAGAAATACAACAACTACACTGATTATAGGACTAGAATATCCTTATTCTGTGTTTTCTATTCAGTCTTAGTGCAAATTTTATTAGTATTTTATATATTGCTTGAAAGACAATTTTACCTGTTGATCGTAATTCACTAATGTAATTTTATTTTAAATGTTTTGAAATTTTATCTAATTTTGATGTAATTATCAATTCTCACCATAATTTACAGATATTCATAATAATCTTGAATGTAATTTAACAATTTATAAAATTAAAATTAAATTTTTCCATATTCACAACAAGTTAAGAAACAGGGTATGAAAAGTGTAATATTGTAAGGTGAGGCTCCTTTTGGTTTAATTTGATCTTAATAACATTATTTAAAAGAAGTGGACCAATTATGGACTGATAGCTTCTAAATCCAGTATCCACTAATCAACTTTCTATGTATTTTAGGATTATATTGGTTGAATTTCATCTCAATAGCGTTATTTACAAGAGTTGTATGGTTGGTTGTTATGCTCGGAAGAGGACTTAATTCAGGAGCTGTTATTGACTGACAGCTACAAAATCCAGTAGCATAATTGCCGTATAACTAAAGTGACGATATTTCTTTTATTTGAAAACGGGACGTCGAACAATTCTGATGGGTTCGGTTATATGAAATAAAAATGCATAGTTAATATAATAATATTTAATTTGTCCGTAGTGAATGGCAGTATTTATTTTACGTTACACTAAACTTCTGCAGAATAATTGTTGTGTATATGCAAATGAGCTATATAAAGTTTTTAGTCGGTACCGATATTTATATTAGATGTGGTCCTTATATGGGAGCTATGACCAATTGTGGACCGACCATCATAAAATATAATACAACAATTCATTTGTCTATAAGAATTATTTTTGTCGAATTTTAACCTGTTTTATGCATATTTAAGTGAATTTTAGAAGTGACTTTATATGGGGCCTATGTTCAAACAAGGACCAACCTATAAAAAAAAATTCATTTTGAGATTTCTTTTACTTGTCACTTATTTTTGCCGAATTTTGTAGTAATATTCCAATTTTACAGGCATTTATTTAGCATTAAGGAATATTTCGGGAAGATATTTGTATGGGGGCTATAAGATATTATGCACCAATTTTTACTATTTCCTTCCTTTTGCTGATGCAAACTGCAAACAGATAGACAGACAGACAGACGGACATAGATCAATCGACTTAGAATTCCATAATGATCAAGAATATATACTTTGTTGGGTCTCAGATGAATATTTCTCAGTGTTACAAACGGAATGACAAACTTATATATAATGTTATTCACCACTTATGGTGGTAGAGGGTATAAAAATAAGCCAAATTATTTAAACATGCTTTTGTAAATAAAGTGAAGAAACAAATAAAAACTGAGTTAAAAATATGAAATATTACAAAACAAATAATAATTAAAACATCTGTTGCTGATTGGATGTGTATTTAATACGAATACGATCATTTGAAACAAAAAAACAATATTCTTAATGATAATTGCAAGCAAGTAAGAGAGTTATATTCAATTGCTCCGAATCTAGAAGTCATTACTTACATTTTAAGATATTTTAGTTTGTTTTATATGAAACCTATAACGTATTATGTACAAACCGATAACATGTTATTTGATTAGAATTTTATCACAATATTTCAGATTTATTAAAATATTTATTCATAGCATAGTGGTTTTTGGATGCGGACTTTAGATGAGTGTTATTATTGGCTGATTTTTTTCAGACAGACGAACATTGAATGTTATTGTAAATCCATTTTTCATTGAAATTGAGAGAATTCGATATAAAATTTAGAATTTAAAATTAAAATTGAAAAAACCGAAATGAACATGGTGTAACTGTACAAGGTGAGTGCAGTAGCATAGCTGACTGACTTTGATAACAATTTACTTATGTCAAAAGTAAAATTTTTCAAGTGTTTTTGACAGTAGTACATTATTTTACACAAACAAAATGCTTGTTGTTTCTCTATTGTGTTGTATTTGTTGCCGATTTGCACTCACCTTGTATTATTACATCATGGAAATGAATTTCTAAATTAAAAATGAACAAAATGAAATTAAGTACATATGGACCAGAGAACGGATTGATTGGTTAATTTTAGATTTTGAATACAATCACAAAAAACGAACCTCATGTTGACAACATAAATCAATTCCGTAAAGCAAAACATGTCATTATTCACAAAACGGAGTGTAACGAAAAATGCATGTCTTGTACAAATGTAAACGTATACTCCCAAAAGCAACGAATAATTAATGATTGGTACGAATGGTTAACGATTGGTATGAATGGTTTCAATGCTGATTGTATAAGTTGTCCATACTAACAAAAAATATTAAACTTTACTAGTTTACTGTTAACAAATCGCACATAAAGCAACAACCAAAAAATACTTAATTTCTCATTAGGTTTTGTACAGTTTTTGCTCTTGCTTTATATTTTCATTCACTGAAAGCAACGAATACTGGACGAGTGGTGTGAATGTTTTTAGTTTTTTCATGTGGAATTGAATTATTTCGTTGCTTGATGTATAACGGCATAACAAAAAGAGAATGTAAAATAGCAAACAGTAATAAGGAATGAGTAAACAAACAGAAATGCACATTTTTATTATTGTCGAGTAAAAGCAATGCAAAAGCAATGAATTTGCGAATGGTTAGCAAATGTGAATGGTCTCTTTCTGTTCTCTGATATGGACATATTTCAATTTTAAATTGGGATCATTCCAAACAAAATTTAGAATTTCAATTTTAGTTATTTTAAATTTTAGCATACATATATACATACATATATAAAAATGAATGTGTGTTTGTAAATTTTTTTTATATGTCTATATACGGCTAAACGGCTGAACCGATTTTCTTGAAAATGTAAAAAACTAACAATTTTATTGGCACACAATTGTCACGCAATGAATGTATCTGTTTACCGAAAATGTTTTTCCACAATGTTATTAATGCACACTGGTTTCTTATTTATGTGTATACAGAGTTGCATTTAAAAATAATTTCTATGACAATACTGCCATTGGCACATGCATAAACTTTGCACATATGACAATGAAAAGTATTTGACAATTGTCTTAAGACAATGACAATGACAAACATTTGTGTTTACACGATTGTTAGATGTCTGACAATATTTTTGTCTTGCAATGTACTGAAAATGCTTTTTCTTACAACGTTGGAAGACAAAAATTTTAAGATCACATGGTTGTTAGACATTTTCTGAACATTTTTCGGAAAACGTTGTAATATCTGACAATCGTCTATACATAGCTTAAGACGAAATAGCGTCAAGCAAATCTGTGCTAAATATTTGTTTACGCTCTTTAGAATCGTAGATTTTTGCATCAATACCTATATTATTTACTTCAATATCTGAATCATAAATGGCTGAGTTTGAGAAAATGAACGTGGTAGAATCTTAAAATTGTACATGGTACATTTAAACCTGATATCTATTGTAGAAATAACTAAAATTCATATAAATTGAATAATACAAATGTTGTATGAATAAATTCGGAATCATAAATTAATTGTCGGTTTTGGAAAATATGTGAAATTAACAAAGAATAATACCATGTGAATATTATTAAGCGCATATCTGGAAAATGAAAGATGTAATTTGGCAACTTTTTTATTTCTACCATGAATGGGCATGTAATCAGTAATACTTTATATAACCTACACACCTAATTTTATAATGGTCGGTCCGTAATTAGTCGAAACTCCCATATAAGACCCTCCCCGTAATCAACTTTAACCTCCATAAATCTTTAAAAAGTATTTATATCGAGATAAAGTTTAACATTTCTGATAAACTGTTTTATACATATACAAAGTAAGTACTAAAATTCATTTTCTTGAATAATACAAATGCATGAATAGATCCGGAAAAATTTATTTGTAATGAAATTTGTTTCCTAAGATTTAAAAATTATAAATTTGACGTACATTCAATTTCGTAATTTTGTTCAATCTTTTATTCTATAGAAATTGTACGTTATTTAGCTTCAAAAAAATTATCTCTACCCAAACGTACCAAGAATGCAGAGTCTTTGCAATCCCAAATGTTAAATGAAACCTGAAGACTAAGAACTGAAATGAGTCGGACTTTAACCTCTAGATCTAAGGACACATTTTATCAGCACGAGTATCTTGAAAGAGAAACATCGTCATCATTAATATCAAGAGCTGCCGAAACACCAACAAACGCTAAACATCTTCGACAACATTCGACAACATTTACAACGATCAACAGAAACACCGTTACAACAGAAAAAACGTCTTCAAAGTCAGCAATGCTGTATCACAACATGACGATCTCTACAAATATCGTTTGAACATCTTGAACGTCTTTGACATCAATACAATCTGTAACAGTCCAACCTAATGAGCCGTCATCAGTGTTTTCAAATTCAACGAAATCGTACAAAAATATCAACATTTTGGACCCAAGTAGTACTTGTGGTGAAGGGTATAACTATCCAAGTTACCCAGGGCCTCAAATATACAAAGGTATATACATATAGACCAATTTATACCATTTTTCATAGTCATAAAATAAAAATGCTGTAACGCTTCTATTTAGATGTATTTAGTAAAGTATTTGTACCGTAATTACTAAACTTGATTAACACAACAGACATAAATAAGTATGAGCAAAATGATGTGGCACATGTTCGCATTAAATCGTACACGCGCGGCGCATAATCTTGATTTTTGTGCGATTTTAGTTTAAGTTTGATTTATATTTTTTGCGAATTTCTCAAAACAATAAACAAAAAAGTTTAAGTATCTGTAAAATACATTTGGTTTTTTTTTTTAATTCCACGATCGTTGTGTAATATTCAGTTTTTATGAACTGAGCTTGATTTTTGTGTATGTACGAGTATATATTATATTAGGGCATTCAAATTATTAGTTTTTTCTTTTATTCTTTTATTATCTTATCGTTTAAAATCACCTTTAAAAACACCACTTGTATACATTTTAAGATCATGTTTTTTGTCATCCTCAATAAATCGCTCATATTTTTAACACCACTCTATTAGAGGCCATTTACACGATGCAATTTTTCATGCCATTAATTGCATGCAATTGATGTTTGTAGGCAAACAGGGTAGAGAAGCAAGAGGGGTAGAAAAAGTTGCACGACTTTCGTTTTGCATGCAATTTTTTGACATTTCCTTTTACCATCGTTTGTGTTTTACGTCTTTTATTTAATTCTTATTCTGCCTTTGAAGTGTGCGTTATAAAAATTAATGCGCAAGAATATTACTTCTACTTACAATTACTTCTTCTGTATTAAAATCTTCAATTTTTTATATTTTTTAAAATTTTTGTATACATATTGTATTTATGTATATGTATGTATAATATTTTGTATATTATATTTATATTTTAAAATTTAGTTTTCTTTGTTGCGAATGAAAAACTATAGAGGGATGTGTAATTAAACGTCAAAAAATTTCATGATTTATTGCACGTAAAATTTCATCGTATAAATGCACAACATTTTAGGTAGGGATTGGAAAAAATTGCATGCAATTAATTTCATCGTGTAAATGGCCTCTTACTATAAAGATAACACTGGTTCAAAAAATATTATAATTTATGGATTACTTCTGTTTATTCTAGGCATTTAAATTCAATGCCTTGATATATGTATGTATACCAGTAATATTCATGGTCTTTCAGGCAATGTCTCAACCTATAAACCCATAAATATTTTATTTGCAATCACTTCTTTCTGAGCTAATATTATATTATTATTATTAATTTTAAAAGAAAGGTATCAGCAGGGGCTACCATGTTTTCGAATTAATCAAATCAATACCAAAATCTTCAGTTCAGAGCAGAGATGTTTTTTTTTTTAATAATAACTTCTTACAGTAACATTTATATTTATATTTGTTACTTTAGCTTTATTTTTTTTAAATATTATATATTAAAATTGGCAATATAATTTCATATTTTGGATACATTTCTGCAATTTAGAGATATCATTGCAATAGCTTAATAATAATAATCATAAATTTTGTAAATATCATTTTAATGGTATATTAAAATAAATATATTTATTTGTTTTATTTAATTATTCTACACAATCTTTAAATTCTTCGAATATTTATACGTAAAAAAATTTTCGAATACTCGATCAAACATTACTTGTATGGATGCCCTAATATATATTTGTGCATATTTATGTATTCACAAGCGGCAAGAAAACTTTAAACATAAACATAAATTTCGTTAGTTTTATTTATAGAAACATGATTATAATAAAACTGGATTATTCAACAAATCATCATTCAATCGTAAACAGCTGATTTCTAGAGTTGCTAGCGAATCATTGTACCATTCATATTGTAGCGGATCATACCAACCGACTGATACAAAGTTTTTTTTTTATCAAAACTAAAGACTTTTAATCGCAAGATTCCTTTAACCATCTGCGACTGACGTTGTAGTCTAACAGACACTAACAAACATAAAAAAGTCATTTGCAAATTATTGCTCTGCATTTAATACGAATTGTCCGTTTTTAATTAGAAAATTATTGTATTAATAAAAATTTACACTCATGATTAAGAAATAAAAATATGTAGTTTAAAAAATTTTACGAAACAACATTTGGAAAACATTGGGTCATGAAAATGGTGTCTGGTGTACACCACGTCCATGGAATTGTGAGAACAAAATCACGTCAGTCACAGAGGGTTAAAATAAAAAATATATATTTTTCCGTTTGTGGGACTTTTATTAACTTAAGTCATAAAAGGCGTAAAATTCATATGATACCCAATTTCCCTGCTTTTCGAAGAAGTTTCCTAATCGCGAACGTTTTGAAATTGCTGCTTGATTAGCTGCAAATGATTTTGCAAGCCTGAGCGATCTTAGACTTCTGAACTGCACAAACCCAAAGAACACATTCTTAAAAACTGTGGTGAGCAATCGGTATGCTTCAGCGGCACTTTTTCCAAATTAACCCATTAACGCCGGATGGGTAGAAAAATGTCCAAAAAATAGAGCTGTTTTAAAAAATTCTTGTTAGAGTCAGGTGCCAGGTATCACAAATCTGTTTTCACTGACAGATAGAGAAAGGATGGAACTAGTTAAAAAAATTGGAGAGTCATATAGGGTCATGTATTGGTGGGAAATGAGTGGGTCAAAAATCAGCAATTTTACAAAATCAAAACTTTGAATGTCAATGGCTCTGGAAGATTTGAGGAATTGACTTCCCGAAAACCATCTTAGATGTCCACTATCATTAACAAAAATATCAGAGGGATAGGACCACTCGTTTCACAGGTTCAATTTTATGGCATGGGTATTTAAATACCCACTTAGGCATTCAGGGGTTCTAAAACACATGAAATATTAATTTTATTTTTAAAGTAAAAATGGGTTTTTGTAGCGTTTTTTTTTTGTAGAAATTCAAGAAAAATCCAATTTTATTATTTTTATATTGATAAATACAAACATGTCATGTAAGAGACTGCCCAAAAATGTTTTCATTTCTTTAATTTAAGTTACGAAACCAGGAACATTTTATTTTGTCCAGCATATTCATTTGTACTTTCGAAGATCATATTCATGTCATCTTCATCAAAAAAGGATTCCCATAGTTGTAATGGCGTTAACGAACCTAACGAAAACAGAAATTTCTCTAAGGATTTGTATACAACGAATGGATTCCACACAACATATATAACAATTTTCTCGTAAAAAGCTTTTTGGGCACTCTCTTTATTGTCAAAAGGTTGTTTATCAAATTTGTAATAATGCGATTTACTCCATTTAGGTTTCTTTTCCACTGAGACACGCCCTTTTTATTTAAAAAAATAAAAATAAAAAATTGGAGCTGAAGCGCACTATTGCTCACCGAAACTTATAGTCCATCGGTCTCAAGGATGGTCTATGTGGTACAGAGCAATGATTTTGACACGGAAGACAAACATCGCCAGCAAAAAAGACCAGCCAAAAGAGTTTGAAACACAAGAGTTGGATTTTTTTTTATTAACAAACACATACTGCAAAGCTTTTGGCATATCTGCAGAAAATACCCAGAGTCGTTGGCGGGAATCGAATACACAACCCTCTGACTGATAGTCTGACACACTATCGCCTATTCTATCGGGACACCTAATTACTCCATGAAGAAGAAACAAATACTATTCAAGAGCAGCTAGCGAAAACCACTACTTTCTGCAGTAAATATTAAGAAACGTTTTTCTTTCAAAATAAGAAACATTTTGCAACCAGTGCACTATTGGGATGATGTTATATTCTGCGATGAGACTAAAATAATGTTGTACTACAACGACGGACCAACTAGAGTGTTTCGAAAAAACTTAAGATCGTTTGAAAATCGCAACATTATTCCAACATTAAAATTTGAAAAAATATCGACGATGATTTGGGGCTGCATTCCGAACAAAGAGGTATGAGATTTATCTTTCATAGACACTACAATGGATGCGCAACAATATTTAAGCATTTTGCAAAACAAATTGATAAACAGTGCAAACAAATTCGGATTCATACGCGATAATAAACCGCACTTTAAATTTTATAAAAATAACGAACCCAAACACAACTCCCATGTAGTAAGAATGTGGCTACTTTATAATTGCGGTAAAGTCATTGATACACCCTGCCCAAAGTCCGGATTCAAATCCGATTAAAAATTTGTGGATATTTTTTTAAAGGTAGCTAAACGCCAACCAACTAACATGACATCTCTAAAAGAAGCAATCTTTGAAAGGTGGCAAAATATACTAGCATACTATGACTTGTGGAAGTGAATTCACGCGAGAATGCAATGCGTGTCGGACGCTAAGGGTGGTCATATCAAGCACTAAATCTGCAAAATCCTTTTTTTTTATAAAATTAATGATACATATACTAGATAACAATGTGTTTGAAAAGAGTTTCTTGATACCAAAAAAATGAAGTATTAATTGTTATCATATATTTTAATTTATTTTTTTTTTATAAAAGTTGATTTTTTTGTTTTACGTCTTTGTAAAATATGTAAATAATAACAATGAATTAACCCCCTGGCCCACGATGTCGAACGATAACGTTCGCTTAGATAGGACTTAAGACATAAACTTTTTATCGTATCTATTTTTTACTCAATCAAGTTTGTTTATTCCACAATCAAGTTTGTGTCTTAAGTCTTGTCTAAGCGAACGTTATCGTTCGACATCGTGGGCCAGGAAGTAAAAAATGTTGTTTTTAAATAAAAATAACTTTTTATTTTATAAATTAAAGTAATAATATGTGACCCGGCCTATGAAAAGGTGGCTTATGACTCAAAAAAGAAATTGCGAGACACAGCTGTTAAAGATAAACAATACATTTCGTCAGTTTCTTAGTAGTTTTTCTTTTGCATTATGAACAGTCATGCCCAAAAGGCAACCAGAAAAGGCAAAAGAGCATAAATGAGATAAGTTCGTGTGTGTATATAAAGAGCGATGTTTTTTTCAATGCAAAGCACAAACCAGTTTCAATTCCATTTATTATCTTGATTCTGGATTTTCAATAAAATTCTGTTTTTCTTTCATTTGTGCCCTTCTTTCTCTACATTTTTAGTACACTTCTAAGCAAGTTAGGACTTTCTAGTTTTCACCACGTGAAAGAGCGAAACCAAAAACAAGTTAGAAAAGTATATTCGGCTTTGCCGAATCTTTAATACCCTCCACCAGCAAATATACTGTTAAAGTTAAAGGTAATAAAAACAAGTTAAGAAACAGAGTATAAAAAAGGATAAGATATAAGATCTCTATAACATTATTTACAAAAGATTTATGGGTGGCATAGAAGAAATGGACCAATTATGGACTGACAGCTTCTAAATCCAGTATCCACTAATGTGATTTCTATGTATTTTAGGATTATATTGGTTAAATTTCATCTCAATAGCGTTATTTACAAGAGTAGTATGGTTGGTTGTTATGATTATTTATATTATTGACTGACAGCTACAAAATCCTGTAGCTTAATTGCCGTATAACCGATACAAATATGATTTCTGGAATAACATTTTTGATCCATATAAAAGTTGGTTCGATATCGATATTTATTAAACATTTTTGTGGGTTTATTTGGAAATGGTTCTTATAAGGCAGCTATGACAAATTATGGGCCGATCTTCTTCAATTTTGGAACAGTTATTTTCATGAATATGAGGATATTTCACGTCGAATTTCAACATAATAACGCTATATATAAGATATATATTAGTATTAACGTGGATTTCGAGAGTGGACCTTATGTGGGGGATATAGTCAAATATGGACCGATATTCTCAAAATCCAGCAGTTTGATTTTGGCATGTATGTAAATGATCCGTGTAAAATTTTGGATTGGTACCCTTATGAGTATTAAAGTGATTTTCGGAAGAGGGCTTTATATGGAGCATACGGTTAAAAATAGGCCGAAATTCATAAAATTTTGTGGGATGATTTGTGGAAAGTTTTGAGTCGGTATCGATATTTATACGATATATATATATAAATGGCTTTTTCGAATGTGGTCCTTGTATGGGAGCTATGACCAATTATGGGACGACCACCATAAAATTTAGTACAACAATTTATTTGCCTATAAAGATTATTTATGTCATATTTTAGGCGTTTAACATTATTTATATCTGTTTTATACGTATTTAAATGAATTTTGGAAGTGGACTTTATATAGGGTCTATGGTCAAACATGGACCGAACTAAAAAAAATTTCATTTTGCAATTTCTTTTTGCATAAAACTTATTTTTACTGAATTTTGTCTTTATATTCCAATTTAATAGGCAATTATGTATAATTGAGCAATATTTCGGGAAGATTTTTGTATGGGGGCTATGAGAAATCATGGACCGATTCTTACTATTTTCCGCACACTTTTGTCTTTTATCATAAAAACAGCGTATACAAAATTTCATGGTGTTATCTGCAATATATTTCAAAATATTGCAATAAAATGGACAAAAAATATTAAATTTTTATGGAGGTTGTCTCACATATTGGTCCATAAAAATGGTTAGTCTATAACGCTTTTGCTGATTTTTAATGGCAAAGTTGCCTGTAAAATTATAAATATTTTTCAGGAAATTTCGTTTAGTTAAGTTGTACAGTTTGGACGTGAGAGTGTTTTACATAGACGGACAGACAGACGACATGGCTAAATCGACTTAGAATTTCATAAGGATCAAGAAAATATATACTTTGTTGGGTCTCAGACGCAAATTAAAAAAGTTTCACACGGAATGACAAACGTAATATACCCTCATTCACCACTCTTGGTGGTGGAGGGTATAAAAAAGTGGAAAATTATTTTTGAGTCATAAGCCACCTTTTCATAGGCCGGGTCACATATTATATTTTTCTTTAATGCACAATCTCATTCTTGACATACTGTATATCGGTAAATGAAATATGTACCAAAATATATTTAAAATTTAATTTTGTTTTTAAGAATAAATTTGTTAAAATTTTGTTACTTTCATCAAAAACTCGAAACTCAGTTATTTGCTTGTTGTTCCAAGTGTTTAATAATGACGTAGAGCAGCTTTATCATCGAAAATCCATAATATGGGTCACCCTAGTGTTTATACATATACGATATACATACATATGTATGTGTGTATGTATGTTATACACATTTCTATTGTTTTTTTTTTTTTTTTGGTAAACTTGTAATTATTTCTCTGGCATTTTTTGGTTAGATGTATGTATATATGAATATACATACTCGTACATTAATTGTCTACAAGTATCTGCTCGTTTGTAAATATTTATTAAAACGATGTGTGTGGTTGCGAAAGTGATCGTTCACATTTACGTAAACGATTCGCACGTTTTGCTTTTATGGAATTTTCAGCAACTGAATTTCTATTTGAACTTTATTTTTATAAGTTTTGTTATTATTATTGTTTCTTCGTTGTGTTATATCGTGTGTGTTTTGCTATATAACCGGAAGTTCATTTACCTTTAAAAGCTTTTAATAGAAAATAGCTCAAAAGCAACAAAGAGATGAATGACGATTGTCTGGACTCTAGGGCAATATCACAGAGTGATCCATTCAGAAATACGAGTATAACGAATATGAAAGTTAAATGCGCAATAAAAACGATAAGAGAGAGAAATTTGTGTCAAAAGAGTAAAGTCAATAAAATACGTATGATTGTAGAAACATAAAAAAGCTTTAGAATATTTAAAACAAAACTCAATTGGATAAATGAATATTAATACTGGAATCAGTTGCACTTATTAAATGAGCCAAAGATGCTGAACATAATTTGTTAAAGAGCATTGAATCTTTTTACTGATATTACAAAAAAACAAAAATGAAAGTAATAAAAAACTTGATTTATGTTTAGGGGTTACACTTGTTTTAACTCTGTTTTACGAAATTAATATTTTTTTAGATTTGAAAACAGGTAAAAGTCACTAAAAGCTAAATCAGGAGAATAATTTGGGTGATCAACTCGTACTTTACTTCGTTGATTTTAGTCATTTGTAAAACACACTTGTGCTCTGATGTGTTGTCTTAACGAAAAATAATTTTTTTGTGTTGTAAGCCAGAACGTTTTTGTCGAAGTTTTACATTTAATTTATCCAAAATATTGCAATAGTACTCTGAATTTATTGTTTTACCCTTTTGCAGATAGTCAATCAATAAAATACCTTTACAGTCTCAAAAAACCGTTGCCATAACCTTACCAGCCGATTTAATTGTTTTTGCTTTCTTGTGGGCACTTCCTCTCGATCATTTGAGATGCCCATGATATTAGCTATTATAGCGTAAAATGAGGTTGTGTGTGTGAGCGAATTACCCAGCAAACATAAACATAATTATATAAATTATACAAAAAAACTTAGATAGGAAACATACACTCACAATATATTTTCCGTAACATATAAGAAATTAAAAACGAGATTGATATATAAACGGAACTTCTAATACTTCAAAAGCTGATTACATGCATGTTACCAAATGCATTATCAATCATAAAATATTTTTCGTAGTTCATTATTAATTTGAAATGTTTGTTGGGAAGTATTTCTGAAAAAAAAATATAATAGCATCCGCCGCATGTGCACACATTGCTGTCTCAATGACGACTGAATGAAAGAGATTAAGTGTAGGTGTGAAGTGCTCTCTGCACTATTGTGCTATAGGATGCCGACCTATGTTGTACATCAGCAATCCAATGTTTTAGTGTTGCATATGACGGATCACTTTCATCTAACACATTCAACATAACATTATGAATTTCTTGTCCCGATAAACCTTTTTTATTTAAATGTGACACCACGAATTTCTAATTTTTCTATTGTAGAAACATCGGGGATGCGTGAACACCTTTTTCTATATGAAGGAGTTGGCAGATCGAAAATAAATTTAACATTTGTTTATAGCAAAGATTTAAGTTTCTAAAACACTTAACGATTTTCTATTTGTGCTGCGCTTTCTGTTCTAGGATAAGAACTTTCCGAACCGCCTTCGTATGTTATACATATATGAGTCAAAAATGCACTATATTTCATATTAGTTATTCTCGAAAATGGTCCCCATTTGGGATATGGTCAAATATGGACCCATCGTAACAAAGCTATTATTTAAATGTATATGTGAATTATTTTTGTTGAATCTATATATATAAAAATAAGTGTACATTTTGATTGTCACTCCATAACTCGAGAACGGCTCGACAGATTGCCATAAAATTTTTAGGGAAGGTACAGGGAGGAGTGATGATGGTTAGTTGATTTTGAAATCCAAAATCGGTCTAGCCATTCTCCAGTTATGATTTTTTTCCTGAAAAAATTCAACATTTGAAAAAAAAGTCCCCTAAAGTATGCTGTACAAATTTGCAAATAAATAAGACCAGGCAGGTTGTGAATACATCTTATTCTATGAAATACAAATCAATAGTAAATACTGAGCGAAGCCGGGGCGGTCAGCTAGTTCTTTATGAAATCCAATAGTCTGATACTTACATTACTGATCTGTGTAAAGTTTTGGTTCGATACTTACATATATTTATTAGATATTTACGCAAATTAATATGTAACATGGGGATATGGTCAAATGTAACAAATTATAGTTTGCTGATACTGCTTTCTCAAGCAATTTATGGACATACATATAGATTACACCGTCTTCTATTGAAAGTCATTATTATTTAGATCAACACTTTTTTAATAAACTTTGCCAACTGCAATAAACCACTTCTTACAAGCAACTAACTTCCGATAACGTTCTCAATAATATTGTACAAATAAAATTCCCATTAATCAGCTGGCAATTACACAAAAAATTATATTTTCGGAAACTGCTTGTACTGAATTTTATATACCTTCCACTAAATGAGTTGCTAAGTTAAATTAACCGAATTCACCAAAAAAACACATCTTAAGCGAACCGGTTTGATACTTATAAGTTGACTGGAAGGTAAAATATACTTTTCAAACGAAAAAAATATTTGAATTAAAAAAAATTTGGGTAAAAAATTTTTTTTTCCGGAAAAAATCTTTTTTTTTTTTTGGCAACTACCATAACTGTAAATAAGAAATTTTGATGAAAAAATTTTTTTTTGAAAAAACTGACAGACGGACAGACGGTCATAATTGGAAGTCATAAGTGGAGGTTATAAAAAAGCTATATCATGGAAACTAGAGCTGATAGAGACAAACTGATTACAGATTTGAATTCAGCGTATCAGTTGAAAAAGTATCAGTATCAAAGAAGCAAAAATCTTTTTTAATTTTGTCGGGCTGTGCTATCTTTAGACTTTTTGTAAGTAGCAAAAAATTATAACACATCCAGTTAAAAAGTAAATGAGTTTATGAAGACTTTGAATTTATAGTTAAAAATTTCCAAAATCCTGACAATTTAAATTCAGAAAGAAAGATTGATATTTCAATAAATATACGTAGCATGAAGGAATTAAACACGTACAAATCATACTACTGATTCCTCTATAGTTGATCCTTAAAAGGACCTCTTCCTAAAATCGCATTAAATGGAAGCTGGCATAAGCTATGAGCTGTGATAAATTATAGATGTTAAAGTGATGTGTGGAAATATGGGGTGGATCATTAGTTTTGAGCATTACAATCTCCACTAACTGGTATGGAGTGTAAAAAGGCGCATTGTTTTATTCACATTATCTTTTTTAAATATAAAATCTAAACATAATAAACGACTTGCAATTCGATAAACGTACTTGTGTTGTGCATATTCAAATATCTATGTTTATTTTGCAGAATTATTTAATTAAACTATTCTAAACTATGCCAATAATCAGAATTGAGTGAAGGTAATAATAATTTTCATTTATTTTTGCTCTTCACTGTATATTTAGATTTGTTTATATTGTATGTAATATCGTTCGTAAATACATTCACATGCAGCAACATTTTCAATTAGACTGATTTGAAATATAATGAAATTACATAAGAGCATTTCTTTTATTTATAATTTCAAATCTCATTGGAGTGAATGAGCAAAGAACCATTGCAAGCTTTTCAACTAATTAGAAATATTTGATGAAAAAATTACAATAAATAAACATATTTACGTACGAAAGAAATATATGCAAAAAAACAACAAAAATAGTGGAAATAGAAAATTGGAATATACAAAAAAAAAAACTCAAGTACACAAAAAAAAATTAAAAAATGCCAAAAAAAATAAAGAAATTAGATTGATTCAAAAGTATACATGTGTATGTGTATGTAAAAACATTTTTAGAAATGTGTTGATATGTAGTGCGGTTTTCTAGTTTTTTGTTGTTGTCATATTTCAAAATCCTTTATGTTCATACTGACACAAAATGAAGGAAAAAAAATGCGCATTTAGCGAAATGCAAAAGTGCAAATACATACTTCCGTTTCCGTTGCATCACTTTATACTTTATATATGATTTTTTCAAACATTTTTTACATAAGTAATTCTTGTTATCTTTTTTTTTAGCAAATATCAGAGAGTTGTTCATTTTTTGTCTTTAAAAGACTCGCCCACTTTTTATACCGATTCTACTTATCAAATGTATGTTTGTAGGAATCAAGTAAAGTACATCATCGTTGATAGATGAAGTACAGGACAAGATGGAGATGTGCCGAGAAATACATATTTATGCGAGTGTACTACATACAAACATGTTTATTTATTTGCCTTTACACTTATGCGAAGAAGTTTAGTCGCAAAAATAAAGTCTTAACTTTAAAGGAATGAATTTAAAGGAAAAAATACTATAAATTCACGCATACGAATACAGTAGCCGGTAAACAAAATCTTACCAATAACTCCAAGGTCATATCTTTCTTCGCTCATTCATCAGCAATTTAATATGCGCCTGTCTTCATATTCTAAAACCGATAATAAATTGACTAGGTATATGAACTGAACAAATACTATTCAGAAGCATTATTGTAATAGAGTTGACAGCTTTCATCGATAAAAGCTTGTTCTCGTACAAATCTATGGTCGAAAAGTTTATTCTTGCGATGTAATAAATTTCCGTGTTTAGTTTGTGAGTATTAGAACCGACAATCATAGGCAAACAGTTGTGTCCAGCAGTGTCGCCAGATGGACCTGATAAGTGGAACCTACCAAGTCTGTTATAGCTAAACTGAATAGTTCATAATTGAATGGTGTATGGCCACCACCAATTAAGTCAATTCAGTCACAATGTCGAGCCTCGCAAAATTTATAGTATTTTCTGATAGGAGGATTACTTTTGCGCCACCTTGTATTTCTTGAGAGACAATTTTACTAGCAACATAATTTATTTAAAATCTTTAGAAATTTTGTCTAATTTTGACCATTTACAATTGATGTAATTACCAATTCTTACAATAATTTATAGAGTTTGGCTGACTTTCTTAATACTCTTGAGTGTAATTCAATAATTTATAAAATTAAAAGAAAATTTTTCCATATTTCACAAGTTAAGAAACAGAGTATAAACAAAGGATAAGAAATAAATAAGGTGAGGCTTCTTTTGGTTGAATTTCATCTCAATAGCATTATTTACAAGAGTATTATGGGTGGCATAGCAGAAGTGGACTGATAGCTTCTAAATCCAGTATCCACTAATATGGTTTCTACATATTTGAGGGTTATTTTGGTTGAATTTCATCTCTATTATTGACAGACAGCTACAAAATCCAGTAGCATAATTGCCATGTAATCGATATCGATATTTATTAGACAAATTAGGAAATGGTCCTTATATGGCAGCTATGACAAATTATGGACCGATCTTCTTAAATTTTGGAACAATGAATTATATGCAACATAAGAAATGTATATTTAAGACACATATTATTTTTAAAGTGAATATCGGAAGTGAGGATATTGTCAAATATGAACCGATACTCTCAAAATCCAGTAGTTTGATTTTGGCATGCATGTAAATGATTCGTGTAAAATTTTGTGGTGAACCATATTAATATTGACTTGTTTAATTTTACAATTATTATGTATTTTAACTTTGTTAACTTTGATTTAATTGTTAAATGAATTTTCCAATTTGAGTTTTGTTTCAAAAATATATATCATTCATTTTTATTACTTTATATAAAACACATATGTAGATATATTTTTAATTTAAAATTAACATAAGATTTCCATAATTTGGATCGGTACCAATATTTATTAAAGATTTATGAGTATTGAAGTGATTTTCAGAAGAGGGCTTTATATGGGGGATACGGTCAAAAATGAACTGAAATTCACAAAATTGTGTGGAATGATTTTTCTGTATATTTTATTGATATGTATAAAGTTTTGAGTCGGTACCGATATTTATAAGATAAATATAAAGATAAAAGCCTTTTTCGGATCTGGTCCTTATACGGGAGCAATGACCAATTATTTGATATAAATGATACCATTAACACGACTCACAGGCACTAAAAATTAAAATGCCTAATATTTTATAACGATATTGATAAGTTTTCGAAAAGGCCTGTCTGATAAATTTGATACGTAAATATGATAAATAAATGCGTTTTTTTGGACGTAATCGCAATGTTAAGGCTCAGTTAGCCGATTGTAATGGAATTTAACTGCAACAGTAAGAAACAGCTGATGGATACCGTTATGTGTAAAGTAATGCAAATGGTTATGGAGATGTAAAGTAACGCAACACTGAAATGTATGAATCTGTAAGAAATAGAATTTCCTTACATTTTTACGTCATTACACTAAATTCCGTTACAGTCGGCTGACTGAGGCTTTATTCAGACTACGGTTTATCAATTTTGATCCAAAACATTTTACACTCTCTTATCTTTTTCGGAGTATAATTTCGCTTTTTCTGCAATCACAACTGTTTATGCATGTGTTGTGGTATGCAACAAAAACAAAAAAACAAAACAAATAAACAACAACAAAAAATTGTTGGTAAATATTATTTGGGCATATGCCAAAAATATTGCCAAATGCAACGAAATGAGTGTACGAATGAATGGATGAATGAAAAGAAAACGTTTCGATGGGCACTAAAGGCAAGTAATTCATCCTGGTGATGTTGATGGCAGCCAGAATTTGATTGTGCCACTACCAGTGGCTTTGACTCCTACTACTGTTGTGGAGGCTTTTACCACAGTTACACACTAACATACGAGTCTACATATGTAGATATAAGCAAAAAGTCGGATAGATATATAGACTGTTGTAAGTACGAGCATTATCATGAAGTGATGCTGTTGTTGATGATATTATATCACAGGATGTTGTTGTGGGTTAAAGGCAAGAAACTTGCAGTCATTTTTGTGCTGTCAATAATGCTTTTTCTTTTCGTTTTTGCTTTTTTCTTGGCTCTTTCGTTTTTGTCCTGTGAGCTTTTTTCTGCCGATATACTCCCACAAAAAATAAACTACTGCATTATTATCAAGTCCAAATTGATATGAAAAGTTTATATGCGACATGAATTATATGATTAAAAGATGCTGTTATTTCACTACTCTCCGCTTTTTGTTTGTTTTGATTTTTTTTTGTTGTTGTTCTTGATGCGGGTAATCCCTGTAATAATTTCTTGTTTATACATACACAAGTGGAGTCATGTCGTCAATTTTTATATTTCATTTCATTGCCACATGATTGAAAATCTTAACAACATATTTTACACATTAATTGAACTTATTTTAAACATTCAAATTAAAATTATGCACTGATACATAATGATACATATTGGTAGCATTTTTAAAACGAAAAACGCACTTGCCGTGATATTTATTTATCATAAAAAAATTAATTTTATCATTTTTAAAGTGTCCATGTGCTGGTGATGGAGCAGACATTTGACTGCAAGTGTGAATAATTGTGCAAGCATGTAAATGTACGTTTGTATCTGTGTACAAATTTGTGCGTATTTAAAAATAATGACAATTTCATAAAATAACTGATGCCATTTTTCGCACGTATGCCATTTAATTAACCAACGACATTGTAGCATATAATCTCGGTTAATGGGCGCCCTCAACCGATCACCATATTTTACTCATAATGTCCTTAAAACACAAACACCAGCAAATAAGTAGCTACTTAAAATCACTACACTAATGTGTAAAATTATATTTTATAGTGAACAAGAAATTTCAACAACAATAATTCCAATATATAATATGCAAGGTGGAAAGGTTAATTATACTTTTCATTAGACAAACTAAGAATAGATTGCAAATTTAGTCCAAAGTATAAATTTGTATACCACCATACCACCACAAATACATGGTTTTTGGTTTTCCATATCTAACACATTTAAAATTTGATTGTAATATATGTTTATACAGTGGGAAGCACAACTGTCCGGATGTTCTGCAAAAAGGATGGTGCTTTTGGATGAGCTTATGCGGCCTATACCAATAGCATTCTTTTCCATCAGACTGGTATCGGTTGACTTTCGTTTCGTCGCTCCAAATAACCCCTTTCCAGTCATCTACTGTCGAATTTTTGTTGGTTTTACAGAAATGAAGGCGTCTTTTCACATTTCAATCGGAAAGTGCTGGCTTTTTATTTTTTTACACTGGCTACTAAACCAATTCTATTTAATGCGCGTCTAACCGACCAGAAACTGACATCCTTACCAATACTTTTTGCAGCATTTTTCTGGGTTTTGATGTTCTTATTATGTAGGAAACGTTCAATCTGCCGGGCATCACCATCAGAAAGCAGTCTTGGTCAGTCAGTTGGCGATTTTCTCATCTTTAAAGATCTTTTAATTTTTTATTTAAATATCAAGTTAATCACTTCACAGGTCAAACAATAATGCACAAATATATAGCGTAATAAAAGCTTGATAACGAGATCGCAACAAACAAAAAAAGCAAAGAGTCAAATACCGTTACATTTCAACAGAGCAATATCGTGATAATGTTTATTTCTTGTACTGTGCAAAAGTGTCCGAATGCTGATTTTTTGTTTTTATATTTGATTTGTGCTGATGTTTGTACCGCCCATGGTCCAGCACCTACCTTAAAGTATACCGATCACTCAGAATCACTTTCTGAGTCGATTTAACGATGTCCGTCCGTCCGTCCGTCTGGCTGGCTGTCCATGTAAAGTTTGTGCGCAGAATACAGGTCGCAATTTTAAAGATATTTTAATAAAATTTGGTAAGTGATATTTTTTCGGCCCAAGAACGGACGGGATTGATCGGTGCATTATTTGAGCTGGCACCCATACAAAAGTCCTCCCGAAATTGGGGTTTACCGATCATAAATGTTTGAATTATGCAAGGAACCAAACAAATTTCATCACAAATGAGTGGTAAATGAAGCCAAATTACATCTACAAATTTTGTGCAGATCGGTTCATAAATAGTCGTTGCTCCAATATAAGGCCCACTTCCGAAAATCACTTTATACCCTAGACAGACATAGGATTTGCATACCATATTAGTATACCATACTACATGTGTGTTAACTTGTACTACAATTAAACCATAAAACAAGCTGGTTTATATCTGGTTTCAATACTACGAAAATAATCGTGGTATAAATGTAGTATGTTGTCTATAGCTGTGTTCAATAAACATTGGGGAAACCCTCTCACAAAATTGATTGTAAGTTCTTTTAATGACAGTTATATTTTATTTAATTTCTTTTAATTTTTTTTTTTTTTTGATCAAAACCCAGCCAACATTTACATATAAAAATAAGCTTTCAAATGTAAGCAAGGAAAATTTATCTATATTTTCCAGTACAGAAATTGCAGCCGCACCGTTTCATATATGCTCAAAAATTTCGGTGCTTCTGCGCATAACACTTTTCTGCCTTTTTTCTACAGACATTAAATTAGTAGATAATTACCTTTGTTAATAGAAAATGATAATTAAAAGTATCAAACACACTTAATTTAACAACAATTTAACACTATTTATTAACACAACTTATTAGCACAGCGAGAATGACACGTTTTGCTTAAATTTATGAAACACTTGCATTTTCAAGCAAATTGTCAACGACGTTCGCAAAACACTTGCCATTTGCAAGCAAATTACCTAAAACATTCGCATTAGCAAGCAAATTGTCAACGACATTCGCAAAACTCTTATTTATGCAAGCTTGCTGCAATCTTAATTTACAAAACGCTTGCCAATATGTTTATTGGGAAAGTAAAAACAAAAATACTAGTATAGTATGTACTACATGTCTGTCAAGGCAATGTAGTATCAAAAACCATAGTATTTGTATTATGGTATAGAAATCCTATGTCTGTCAGGGGTATCTTTGACTAGGGTTTATGGTTTTATATATGAACCGATCCAAACCAAATATAATAATCAAATAATAATAATACGCTTTTTTATAAAATGTTTGATATCTCAATTAATATCAAAGAGTAATATCAGAGCGACTATTATATTCTTCACAACTGTAAGCTGTTTATAATGAAGGAATGAATACATTGCGTATTTATAATGAACTTTATTATTATTGTTTCATTTGTTCATTATTGTGGTTACATCATTTTCTCTTAGTTTGCCAATAAAAATCGTAAACTGCCAAAGATTTAATACAAAAATTTAACACTTCTCTTTTTTTTTAAAACTATATTTATTTAAATATACATACATAAGTATGTATGCATATGCATTTTTAGCATCATTAATGAAAATTATTATAGTCAGCCATAATCAAAATTCAAGCCAAATAACTTTTTGAAAATGTTAATGTGGTTCTTGCCATGGCGTGTTTTAGTAAATTATACACAAGTATCGGTGTAAATAAATGTAAATGTATTTATTTTAATAATAATCAGCTTTTAACATTAATACGTCTATAGATTACAATTTAAATTTCAAAAGTTAATAAGGTTAATAAGAATACTGTTGTGTCAAAAATTAATGTATGCACATATCTATGTATATGTATATTGCTATACATTATACTACACGTCACTAAAATAAGGTAATAACAAAACAAAACATTCTTTTGCAGATAATAGACATTTGCCATTCATACTCATTTAACCATAGACCAAACCCTTTGGAGATTGGGGAAATGAGACGGAATATTAATGCTACGCTGAGCCGAGTTCTTAGGACAATCTCGGAATTGGGTTGTTCGAACAGACTCGATTTTAACGCACGTAAGACTCAATGTTGTTTATTAACGCACAAACGCACAACATATCATGTTGCTTTATCTGTTCTTATGCGCGGTGTAAATATTAAAGAATCAGACGCTCTTGACGTTCTAGGCATGAGAATCCAGTGTGATGTCTGCTGGGCCAAACACATTTTTCAAGTGTCGAAAGAAGCGCTCAAGTGCCTTGGTTTTTTAAAACGGTGTAGAAAATACTTCACTCCATCTAATCTTCTTACTATTTACACCATCTATATTCAACCGAAAATGGAATACAACTCTCATGTATGGGCCGGTGCTTCGAAGTCTATTTTGAGTTACTCGACCGCGTACAGGAGAAGTCGAAGATGCTTATCGGTGACAGTGGGTATCCTACTCTATTGATTTATTGGAGCATCGTCGCAATGTGGGTTGTGTTTCACTGTTCTATCGATACTATAATGGAATGCATTCTGCTGAAATCAGGGAACTTGTTCCTGAAACACGTAGTTTTTTACGTAATACACGTTCTTCAGTCAGGGCTCACCCATTCGTGAACACACTACAGGGAAAATTCGTTCTTTAGCCATACTTTCCGTATCAATATAGGAAAATTCAAATCAAATGTTCACAAAGACTCTCCCTTCATCCTCGCTCACATAACCCATTTTCCTAGTTCCAACACAATGCATTGCATAAGTAGGGGTCGTCCCCTGAGTGCTGGTCCAAGACAAAAAACATAATAATTAAATGTCATAATGGTTGGTAGTCAAATAAACAATCACAATAATGATTGTGAAAAATTATTATTATTTCGCTGTAAAAGAGTTGATAGAACTCTCGCAAACATATTTATCCTAAAAAACTTTAGCTATTATGTTTCAGTTGTTATATAGAAAGTTATTTCTGTTCTAGATATTTAAACTACTTGAAATGTTATGCAAAATTTTTTATTTGCATTTCTAAATGCAGCTGAATTGAAATAATTTAAAGATAATATACTTTAAATATGTATATACGATTATTAAGGTGTTTTGTTCCAATGGAAATGTTCCTTATGTGTTTAAGTCACACCTCATTGGAATATCAAACCATACATGTCAACCGGAAATTAAATTGTTATAGTGTTTTTGGTGAAAATAACATGTTTAGCAAAATGACCACAATCAGGGCTGCCAGATGAATCGCAAAATCCCGATAAAAAAAAAGAATTGAATTTTAGAAATCGTCAAAAAATCAGAAAAATAAAAACTCACTACTTCTAATAGTATTTTGAAATTTTCATTTAAACGAAAAAATAAATTTCGCGTATATTAACTATCTCTTGTACAATACATATCAAAATACATAAATTTTAACATTTTTAATAAGAAACTACAAAAAATGTTAAATGTTAAACACAACTTGTGTAATATTTTTATAATATCTTACTCCGCTCTCACACTCTTCAATTTTGACTCGTCAAGGCAAGTATTTTTGGATGAGAAGGGAAAACAGAACAAAAGCGGTAAAAACTTGACGGTATTATGCAATTTTCTTATTTCCTTCTGTTTTTTCTTTCATGCATGTTGATTTGCATTAAAAAATATGAAAATTGAATTGACGTGTGTAAATGAAATGGCAAGTGCAAAAGAAAATTCAACAAAAACTGGTCATCTAAAACTGAAGAGTGTAAAAAAAGACTTGCAGGATTTTATAAATAAATATCTGAATTTAGCATATTTTATTAATTTAGGTTAAACAATTTAGTTTATTTAAGTTTTAAATAATATTTTGAATAAAGAATTTAATTCATCCATCATATACAGGTACTTATTTTCATTCTTTGTCATTTAAATTTATTTGGCTGAATATTCTTTCCAAGTTTTGTTAAAATAGGAGAAGTTTTTGTTGTAATTCGGAAATTGTTTCTTCTAAAAATTTTAGTTCATGGAATTCAGCATTTAAAATTGTTTTTTATGTTTACAAATAAATATTATTCTGATTCAATATTATTTGGAATTATTATACCTAAACTTAACTTAACTTAGTTTTGTTTTTGAAATAGCTATGTCATGTTCTTCTTAATATTTATCATATTAAATTAGAAAAATAGTTGTTGTCTCAAAAAAAAAGACAGAATTTGGTAACGAAAACATTAATAAAATAAACAAATTATAGAAAATTTTAATAATTAAGAAACTCGTCACTTTCAATGAAAAAATCGTCAAATCGTAACTTTGCTATTTTTAAAACAAAAAATCGTCAAAATGACGATAAATTGTCAAATCTGGCTCATAGTTGCCAGAATGTATTTAAACAGAGCTTTTGACACCAAAACAAATGACTTCTTCAAAGACCATTCAATTGAAACATTTTCTCACCAGCAAACAAATTTGTATTTAAATAGTATGCGTAAA
This sequence comes from Bellardia pandia, assembly GCA_916048285.2. NCBI lineage: Eukaryota > Metazoa > Arthropoda > Insecta > Diptera > Calliphoridae > Bellardia > Bellardia pandia. The sequence continues at coordinate 72,751,230 of OU696533.1, forward strand.
ATAAACTCGATTGTACTTAATAAATAGTAATATACTTTTAGGAGGCATACATATGTATGTACAGACAAACGCCACATTCATAAAATACTTATTTTCTAAACAAAAATCTATAAAATTTATGATACAAGAATACAAAACAACTTCAATAATGTTGTACTAAATGGATATGTAAATATTATATGGCATATCGTCGTTGCGTCAATAAAATTTTAAAAAATGTTTTGTTTTTTTATACCTGAAAAAAAAACCTTGTTGATCCGTGTCCGAAAATTATTTGAAATGTTTCTATGAGAATTATATTTATATAAAAATTAAACAATAGTTGTTTTCCGGAAAAGTTGTTCAAAAGGTTTTTGTAAGTCTTTTTGCTGGCGAATCGACCATATGCTAATATTTGCTTAAAAACATACGTAAGTATATTTAAATAAATATTAGGAGGACTCTCAAAAATATGATTAACCTTATAAACTAAATTTTTACAATTAAACGGAACATTTTAAAATTAAAAGAATTTGTATAAATAATAATGGGAATGAGACCTTGAAACTTAAATAACAATTTGTTTTCCCTATTATTCATTCATTCAAATCAAATGATGTTACGGGCCGACCCTAATCTTGTATATATGTAAATCCATATACATATATATACGAGTACATATATGTTATAAATGCCTTTGTAAGTTTGTTTGTTTGTTTGTTCCCCAATCACGCCTAAACGACTGAACCGATTTTAATGAAATTTGGAACGTAGATAGATCAATGCTTGGCAGCGCCAATTGGCTATATTATTTTTTAATACTTGGACCTGGAAGGGATAAAATAGGTAAAATTAGTACCTGTGTGTCTTAAACAAAAAAACAACACGCCTAAACCGTTTTTTTTTTTTTGAAATTTGGGCGGTAGATAAATCCATACTTGGACTTGCAATTAGGCTTTACATATTTTCAAGACTTGGACCAGGGAAGGATAAAAAGGGGGTTAAAATTCTAATATTTTGTTCTTAAATAATGATTACTTTTGTTACGAAGCAACTTTTATTTTAGCTTTCTATAGCCACAAAAATGTGTATTACAAAAGTACCTTTTCCGCGGTCTTCTTTCAAGGGGCGGGTAAAAAGAGGAATTTTCTGGTTATACAAAAGACCAAACGGCTGTACCAATTTTATTGAAATTTGAAACGTAAATATATTAATGGTTTAAAGCGTTAACAGGCGTCATGGAAAAAAGGGGAAAACCGGTAAACCGACATTTCTGTTGCCACAAAGTTGTGTATTAGAAGAGTAGTTCTTTGTAGGTCTATCTACCAGGGAATAAAAACGAATAAGAAGTGGAAGTTTGTGCATAATCTTAATAAGTGATCTACAGACCCGAAACTTTAAATATTGATATATTAAAAGACAAACAACTTATAAACTGAAGGGGTAAAAAAGGGTAAAGAATTGTGTTTTTGTACTTTTTTGATAGCATTTGTATCTGTTGTTTTAAGACAACATACCATACATTAGTACTTTGTGCACAGTTACAGGCATATAAAACCAACTATATTTTTGTACGAACAGTTTCGCAGTGTCCGACGCATATAATTTATATCCTGAATCGATCGTTAAGTTCTTCACTGACGCCAGTAATATCCGCAACAATTTGTGGGTTTGAAAAAAAGCCTTGACGTGTTCCCGTCGCGACGTTAGAAGTTCCTGTACCTTGTTTCACTTATAAATCGTTTCAAGCTTTAATTCCCGAAAGCCTGAAAATATACCCCATTTGTTGTCTTATTGAACATTTGTATGAAGTTTTGGAAGTGACTTTTGAAATTAAAATCGATGTTACTAAAAGGGACGGTATTTGGCGGTTGTTTTTTTTTCTCTTAATTGAAAGTACAGACTCGGACCTTCCATTTTTTTATAGTTAGAGGGCTAAGCAGGGCAAAGCACATACAGTTTTTTTCTATCAAAAAGTGAAAAGTTGATATTTTTAGTATAATTTTTGATAAATTATAATAATTAAGTTACTTTTGCAATTTCAATAATATTTTTTTTTTATAAAAAAATCAGTGCTAATTTCACTAAAAAATAAAACAAAAGCCATAGATATAAACTTACACACAAAAAAAGTTCTTTATTTGGACAATAATTTTAATCTTATTTCACTGAATATATTTCCGTTGACTTCTGCTAGATTTTTAACTACAAAATTTCACTTTTCATAAAAAACCTTGTTGAATTTTTCTTATTCAAATATTTCTTTTCAAAACCAAATCATTAAAATTTTGAAATTGGAAAGTTAAAAACCCTATTTTTCCGCCGAAATGCCACTGTGAGGCGTAAGTCTTTTCTTTATGAAATGCCAAACAACACTAAACAAAGATACATGATGGAATAACCCGACTCACACGTGATCTGTCAAAAAAAAAGGCTATTGAATAAAGTATCTCTATTTGAATCATCCTATACATACCGTAATCTAAAAAATAATTTGAAAAAAACGGAAGTGGGATATCATAGGATAATTGTGCCTTGGAGACTGTTCATAAATTATTTTTTACATAAAAGCTCCTTTACACGATCGCATTGTACGTCATACATTTGAAACGGCATCATATTAAAGTGCCTTTTGACAGGTTAAACATAACAAGAGGGAAATATTTTTTGTTATTTATATTTAATACGAATGACATTTTTCATTCCTTGAAAGTTTTCACAACAAAAAAAACATTCCACTAGCGGATTGAATTTTATTTTTGCTACTGTCTCAAATCAATTGATCAATTAATTTTTAACTTGTGGAATTACCAGTATAATACGGATACCGAATTTTGTACATTTTGTATAAAAACATTTATCTGCCTACTTTCTCGGGTCAATTTTAAATAGATTTAGATTCAAGCATTATGTATAATAAGTCCGAACAATGTTTGTCATATCTTCTTATTGGTTTAACATGTTAATTTTTGGCCATTACTGTTAGCAATAACAATTCTGTCTGGATGAGGCCTTCTCGTATTTGAATTATTTTTAGGGACAATTTCATAGACTATGTCCTTCTGGAGGAACTATCGTTTCTAGGACGTACAGAGTTAGATTGTCTTAACGCTTATAAAAAGTTAACAGAATCACTTTTTTCATCTTCGTACGAAGTTAATCATTCTACTACTCATTGTTATTATTTACTATAACTTTGAATCTAGAGAAACCCCTCTTGATATCCTGTTTAGAAGAGGAAAATTCTATATTGAAAATATAAAAATGAAAATAAACTGATAATAATTTGCTAATATTTAATTTTAAAGAACATCTAACATTTTTAAAAGACTACAGAATAATTTAAAAAATTTGAATGTTTGTCGAAAAGTAACAAAAAAATTGTAGAATACTGTAAATATTTATTTATATAAGTTGTAGTATTTAATATGTATTTAGTGCTGTGTGAATGTATAAATAAATAAATACTTAAAACACATTTCATTTATTGACTTTAATGTAAGTAAGTATTTATTTATGCAAGGATGTGTGCATGGATTCCGTTTTTGAAGTTCTTGAAAATTAGGTGCAAAATGACCACACAAAATAAATTTTCAATTGCCTGACAACAAATAAAAATAAATGCACTCGTACAAATTCGTTAATGTTGTGTCCTTTTCTATAGTTATCCTTCTGCTGCTTTTGTCCATTTCAATTGTGTTTCTTTTCTTTGAGTTGAACTGTTTAGTGTTGCTTTTTTTTCTTCTCCTTGTACATACATACTTTTGTTCTGTTGCTTTGTAAAACACGTATGAACATCATTGCATATGGAGACGTTGGTATGTGTTACAAGTTTTATTACATTTGTAAATGTGTATTATGCATGTATAGTATTTTTACTCAAACAACGCGTGTACCAAGTCCTTGTTTAACGCAGTTAGTTATTGTGAAATATATTGTAATATAATAAGTAGGAACAAGTTTAGAATTTTAATCTGAATATATGTATACCGATATACCGTAACCATTCGTGCTCATGACATGTACAACCCCGTTGAGTACAGAAATAAATAATTAGTCAAGTGATTTTCGAATACTGTTTAATAGAGCCAGACCAAATATCCTGCTTGGTGGGAAATCAAAATTGTTATCCAAGTTCCTCAAATTCTTTCATATGTGCAGTGGTCTCATAGTGTTTCTCCCAAAATTTGAACGGTATCATCACAGTGAATGGATAGTACCTGAGACTTCACAGTGGGGCAGAATCTTTTTTTAGAAACCAATCTGGCATTTTTAAACGGCTGGTCCCATCTAGATAAAATATTATATGGACGAAGCCAAATAGTATTATAATATTTGAAGAAATATCATTTTGTAGATTGACACCAATGGAACCGTAAACCTCCTGTGTCACAATGATCGTTTTTGTGATTTTCATTAATATTTTTATTTATATAGAAAGACTCAAATGACAACGACGTGTCCAAATTATTCAGCTGTATTACAAAAGTCAGCGATATGTAGGAAATTGTTTTCGTGCATGGTATCCATCAACGACCTTCGTATGGATCAGCTAAGTTCGTGTGATACCACATTTTTGTTTAGGTGATTTGAAAGACACACAAGACAACATTTTCTATGCAAAAGTGTGATTGCACCTTTCAAATAAACCACTGATGGCAATTTTTAATGAAATTATCTTTAAAAAGGTAATTGTCAGAGATTGCCATATCATAATAAAGATTTGTCAAGTATTTTAACCTCTTTCCAGCACTAAGGTTGTGTTGTCGTTTAAATATTTAGAAGCTTTATAATAAACATTTAAACTTCAAGGACTTATTTAATTATTTTTTATATAATTGAGCTAGGAGCAATTGTTTTAAAACAAAATGTTTCATAAGTGTAAATTATTAAAGCAGGAAAGTAGGACTGTAATCCACTAGACTGGCTCAAGATTGTATGAAATTTGCAGATGTAATTTTTTTTTGTCTCCACAACGCCGCCCCTATTCCAGTCATCAAACGAAGTGTGCATACCAAAAATTGGAACAATCGGACCATATTTAGAGGTCGTTAGAAATTTCAACTTTTTGGTTTTGTGTTTCAACTTACATTTTATAGTGCAGTACTATATTTTTGCTTTGTTTATATTAGTATAAATTTCTGTTAGTGTACATATGTTTTTACAGTGTATTTATTAAATTCCGCCATTGTCAATAGTTGTCCTATTCTTACTTACTTAAAGAAAAAATAAATCAATCACAACCAAATCAGTTTTAACCCTTAAGCGAACACCAGGGCCTGGCCAGGCATTTTTGAACATTTTTATAGCGTGTTAATTACCAGCGTTGTCAACTTTTAAATTTAAAAATGCACCAAAACGGAGAAAAAAGCGCACCATTTACAAAAAAACGCACCAAGTTAAGAATTTCGTTTTTGTTTCAAATATTTATTGAATTAATTTGAAATTGTTTAATATCATAAATTCTATAAAAAACTTTTTATCAACGATTATTAGTAAAAGTAAACAAGATTTTAATGTTTTTGAATTTGAACCAGCAACAGGCGATTTAGGGGGCAGATAAAGGGCCTACATTATGGATCTACTATATCCCAAGCCTTTCTCGTTTTTCCTATGCCGCAGATTCATCAATGACCTGTAAGACATGCAATTATCCAGGAACAAACAAGGTCAACCTCATTAAAAGGCCTAAATGCATTTCCATAATTCAAAATTTCTAAATTTGTACCTTAGTAAGATTTCCATAATTAGTAGGTCAACACGAGCGTAAAGTAGTTCTAGCCACTGAGAGGACTTTATTTCAGTTACATATCTTTGAAGACTTTCAACATTTTTCTTTCCACTTCCCAGTATCAATTACTGCAACTCTGAATTTGCTCCGGATTTTCTGTAACGACTAATAATAATAATCTAAGACTAGTAGGCGAAATGAAGCGGATCAAAATGCGGTTAATTGATTTTTTTTCCAAAGGTTGGTGGCAAAATTAAAAATATCTAGTCGCTGAGTTTCCAAATTTAAATTTCACACGGAAGTTCTCTTAAAAAGAGGGATAGGAGTTTGTGTTTATTTTTTTGTCTTGTGACGACAAGAACCTTTGGTTTTTGAAAGTAACGATTTCGTGTTTTTGTTTAACTTTTTCTCGTTAGTTTTTTAGTGTATTCTCGAGTACGTTTGTGTTTTTAAAGTTTCCTGTTTTTGGACATTTAACAAAACGTAGTTAAGTTTTTTTTTTAGTTGATGTTTCTTTTTTCGTTAAGTTGCTGCCTTGTTTTTATTTTTATTTTTATTTTATTTAATGTTGTTTTTGTATTTGTTTATTTACTTTTTTATTTGCCAAATACGACACACTTAAGTTTCGTACAACATGCGACATAAGGATACAAATCACACTCATACTCATACGTACATACTCATAAATAAACAAGCGAACAAACCAACAATGACAACAAAATATTGGTATATATCTGCAATCAGCGGTAATAAAATTCTTTTATTTCAACCAAACTGTTGAAAAAAAAAGACAAAGAATGAAACTTTTCATGCATTGAATACAGAAACTCATTCGCTTTTACTCTATCTACAAGTACAAATACATAAAATTGTATTAATAAAAAATCAAATAAAATAAAATGAAACAAAAATAAATGAAAATAAAATAAAATAAAACACCAACCGAACAACTACCAGCAAATAAATGAAAAATACACATTATTTGGTTTTTCATAAAATACAATTTTAACAACAACAAAAATATTTTGTTGCAACACCAACAAAACACAATGTTTCGAGGTAAAAGAGACAATTTGTTTAATTTCCAATGACACTGTGCAACAGAATTTATCTTAAGAAATCGGAAAATATAGTCATCGATTACAATATCAGTTTACATATTATAAATCAAATAAATACTTTGTATGTATATATATATGTATATATATTTCTACACTTTTACAACACTTTTATGTACATAAGTACACTTTTATCTCTGTAAAAATAACATTTATCTTCTGCGAGGAGGCATTTAACCCCCTACTTCGTACATATATTCAAAGCATGTAATACATGTATATATTCACTTTGTAAATTGTTTAGTTTCGAAAAATATAATATTGAGTAAGTTTATCAAAGGATATTAAAAACACTATCAAAATGTAGCACTAATTTAGAGGGGTTGTGGTATAGGGCAAGTGCAAGTGAATTTACGTTCAACTGATCACAAAAATTTTAATTTAACACTTGCGTTGGCACACAAAAAATGATAATCAAAAGGTTAAATAAGAAGAAAGAACAAATGTTTCTGAAATATTCTTTTTATAAGTTCACTAATTTGAAGATATTATTAAAAACACTTCTTCGCGATGGTAGGATTATTAATTCTAAAAAATGCAAAATTGCATTGCAATTTAAGTAATGCAACTTTACCCATATTTTATACCTTTAAAATCCATAAATTTTCTTATGTCTAGGATTATAAATTATAAAAAAAATAAAATACGAGTATGTTGAAAGAACGAAAAGTAACAGTAAGGGTTTACCCATGCCATTTCATTGCCCAGATTATGAAAATCTATTTGTTTTGGTAAACCCAAAAAGCAGCTAAAAAAAAAAGATAACCAAATTTTAACTAGATTTGGTCTAGGATCAAATAAAATCACACGGTGAATATGTCCATGGGTTTAAGAAAGAATAGCTACTTCAGTGTGAAAATTAAATAAAAAATTGGAAAAATCTAGTAACTCGCTTCGAAAGTACTCCAACCGTAATAAAACTGATATGATTACAATGATCCATTGGGTTGGAGAAGTTCATTTAAACTAACAGATTACCATATACTCAGACGTATAATTTTTTATGCAAAATAATACTTACATAGATATTTTTTGATTTTGTTAAGTTATTCTAAGAAAACTCATCTCATTTTTTGGTAAAAAACAAAATGTCAATAGATATATTTAGTAGATTATTAGTTTGCTCAGGTATATTTTCAGATTTATTGTTTAAGTTAATGTTAAAATTAAAGTCTGAAGAAAGAAATTATACCGTTAAGTCCCTGGTTATTAATTTTATAAAAGCTCCTGTTCCAACTTTTAAGTTTTCTTTATTTATGAAAATCTGTATATAATATAATTTGTAATTATATGAATCTAAAGCAAGAATTACCATGAGAAGAAGTACTATAAATAAAATTAAAAATTCTTAAAACAAAATAAAAGGAATACAAGCCTCCCTGTTTCTCAATTCAATAATAGATAATAAATGAAACACCAGAAAGGATCCTTGCTCATCATTTTTTGGACTATTATTTTTTGTAAAAATATACTTATATGAACTACTTTAAGGCATAAATAGAATTGTAATTAAGTATGACTTAATATGTGGTAATCTACATTCCCCCTTCAAAAAGAATTAGAAATTCGAAAAAGTTTGAATTTGAAGTTTTTTTATAATTCCTTTTCTGAAATATGTACGATAAAAAGGGCTCAATAACTACATATGTATATGTGACCCGGCCTATTAAAAGGTGGCTTATGACTCAAAAAAGAAATTGCGAGACACAGCTGTTAAAGATAAACACTGCATTTCGTCAGTTTCTTAGTAGTTTTTCTTTTGCATTATGAACAGTCATGCCCAAACGGCAACCAAAAAAGGCAAAAGAGCATAAATGAGATAAGTTCGTGTGTGTATATAAAGAGCGATGTTTTTTTTTTTTTCAATGCAAAGCACAAACCAGTTTCAATTCCATTTATTATCTTGATTCTGGATTTTCAATAAAATTCTGTCTTTCTTTCATTTGTGCCCTTCTTTCTCTACATTTTTAGTACACTTCTAAGCAAATTAGGACTTTCTAGTTTTCACCACATGAAATAGCGTCTCAAAAACTATCAAAACAAAAAAAAAAAAGTGGAATTTTTTTTTTTTGAGTCATAAGCCACATTTTCATAGGCCGGGTCACGTATTATAAATACGAATGTATGATAAATACATATAGGTACCATGTACATATCGTTGGTCTCATGTAGAAAGGCCGTAACTCGCTATTTTTTTCGAAATTAGTTTTCCAATGCATTTAACGCAAATACACCTCCTCACAAAAATTTATTGCAATAGTGTAAAAATAACGCTTTTATAAGCAGTTGTACAAAAAAAGTTACATGTTGAATAATACAGTTTCTATTATGTTTTTACCTTCTCCTGTAAAGTTTCAAATATGCGAGTTAGGGCCTTTCTGCATGAGACCATCGATATTATCAAATACGTCACACTATGGTTAAGGTTTTTTCTTTGAAAATACAATAAATACAATTTTGAGTGGTTCAATGCTTATTTCTATTATTTTCGAGTGTTAATTTTTATTTCTATGCTTATTTATTTAGCACAATCCAAGGCGTTCTATGGATACTCCTTTTACCCTCGTTTGACCACAGTTTTGTCCGTTAGTATAAATAATTTTGACAAATTGTAATTGTTTGTACGACTTCTATTTAGACAATAATATGTAAAAGAAAATAGGTTTGAGAAAAATTAACCATAAAGGGATACAATTGTTAGGCCTTAAAAATTATAATTTCAAAGAACTACCGAAAAGATTTTTGTTCTTCATTGATTTGAGCCGGATAGATTTTAAATTGTATTTCAAAGTTGATTTATTTAGAAACAGAGAGTTCTTGGCTATCGCTTTTACCCATTTTGATCATCTAAAAATTAGAATTTCCAAAAAGTAACAGACACCTCTCATCTTCTTTTTTTTTTTTTGATTAAAATCACAAAAATTTTAAATTATAATTCTGGCTTTATTAGTTTTAAACAGACACAGTTACTATGTTTGCCTTACCCAAATTTTAAGTTTCTAGCTTTAACGGTTTGAGCTTTGATGAATATTTATATATGTTGAGATAATATTTTATATAGATTTTTAGTTCGCTATTAAAAGGTCGTGTTGTAAAGTGTAATGGAAACGAAAACCAAATTATACAATAAAATGTTGCCTACATTTCAGGTGCAATAAAATGTTTCCCACATTGAAATCATAAATAATTATTGAATATTTACATTCAGCCGCATACATACGTCTGTATGGCTGTGTGTACATATGTCTGAGTATGTGTAAAATAAAATGTTGCACAAGAGGAAAATAAGGTACTAAATAAATGCGTCATTTCGATATTTCTAGGCTGTGTTTTTAAATTCATACATGTTTATATCAGTTCATATAATACTTTTCTCTGCAAATTGCTATGCATTATTTCCCATAATATTATTATAGAAGTTTTGTTTATTGTTGCCTTGTCTATTCTTTTCAATAATTTGCCACTTTTAATACAATAAAAGCATGTAAATCAGCATATTTTATATTTAGTATTTCGAGAAATTTCTGTCCTAAATGTTCTATAGCTTTCACTCTTCAGCAATGGATCCAACGATTTTCTTGGCTCGAACTCAGAATTCAGTTTTGTAGACAAGTCTATATTGTTGTAATTTCTTCCATTGTTCGTGTTTTCTAAGAAATTTTAAAACTGAGTTCTCAAATTCTGCTATTAGGTTTTTTAAATCTATTATTATTTGACGAATTTTTTTACACATAATTTTTTAATTTAAAACAAATCTGCTTAATAAGGTTTGAAGGAAATTATTTAAATTTTATTTTGTATTCTTGTTTTGTTGAAACACATACTACTAAAATTGTCATTGAGTAAAATTAATCTTTATAATTTTCTGTTAAAATTGACAGCAACTTTTTATTTTGGGAATAATTCGGTACCTCGGCAGCTGAGGTGTTTTTAGTTGATTTACAGGTTTTTGGCATCGTGGGCGGAAGAAAGCCAGTGGGTGGATTCTCAAAGTTTGTCACCTCAAATCTCAAATATTTAAAAAAAAATCGCCAAAACTCCACTTATGATCCCAATAAGCTGGGTTTTAAAATATAAGTGGCCCTTGAGAAGATCTACAAAAATAGAATTACATTTTTATGCTATCTCTATTAGTTTAAAAGATCTTTTTTGGGGTTTTTTGATATGGCGGGCCTTCGGAGGGTCGAAAAAATGCAAAGCACCGATGCTCTAAAAAGGTCCACATTTGTATAGCCCTTTATGTTGCTTAAATACACAGATAATTTTTTACTATCACACATAAAATAACGTCACAGTGGGCATTTTTATAGAAAAAAATCTAATTTTGGAACTCATTTTTTCCGTTTAAGGAATTTCGGTATTCAAAATAAAAATGGCAAAAATTATAATGCCACTGATTAAGGGACATATATATCTATATTAGCTTTGAATTAAACCCAAAACATTAATGCCCGTATTTATAAAAAATTAAAGTAGACTTCAAATGTACTTTAAGAAAATTTTGTATGAAAATTTTGCCTAAAAGCACACTTCAAGCCTACTTTATTTTTTATAAATACGGCAGTAAAACTTTACGACCCTCCGTAGGCCCACCACATCCAACACCGGGAACTAAAATTGATAACCTACACATGTAAACGTATTCTTTTTAAGGACTATATATATAACTAGCTTATTAGGATCATAAATGGATTTTTGGTGATTTTTTAAAAAATGTAAGACCCGAGGTGACGAACTTTGAGGGGCCATCCACTGGTCCTCTTTAGCCTACAACGCCAAAAAAACTGTCTATCAACGCGAAAATACCTCAGCTCCCGAGATACCAAATTACTCCCAAAATAAAATGTTTCTAAACCACTGTGCAATGAGGAAATGAGTTTTAATGTCTAATTCATATAGTTTATATAGAAATTCATTATATGAGCAAATCAGAGAGGAATATGTTATAAATAAAGAAAATAAAAATAGTCTTAAAAGTACCGTTTATTAACATTAATTTGGAGAATTAATTAACATTCTGTTGTTTGGTAAATTAATTTTCATAAAAATTATTATTGCCTCCATTATTTTTACAAATAATTTTTTATATTTTACTAATATTTTTTAAATTAAAATCATCTTTAATATTCTACAAATTATATTTTTTAAAAAATTATTTTTTATTAATTAAATTTTCAATTTACATTTTCTTTCTTTCTTTGATTTTCAAAAATTTTAAATTATACAGCAACACCCTTTCTTGGTCAATTAATTTTTATTGGTTCGCGCCAAAAGAAATGCTCATCTTTAAAGGCCAAAAACGAGTCAAGCCAATTTCCGAAGTAAAATGTAACTCAGAGAGAGCATTCTGCATCGACCGAAAAGAATAGTAATTTGTTGGAGCAAGCTCTGGATTCTAAGCCGAGTGAGGCAAAACTACCCAACTACTTATTTTTAATTAGTTTTTGCTGTGCGTTTTTCGGTCAATGCTCACTTCAAACTTATCAGTGGTATTCGGTACTGGTTGCTTGCAATGGTCTTGCCAGATTTAAGCAGCTCATAATAGATAGGACCCTTTTGGTTCCAGGAAAGAAAATACAGAAAATACTGTGCCTTGGATACTTGGCATTTGTGTAGATTCGTTTTAGAAATCATTTTTCAAGGTCTCTCAGCTCTTCATAAGGTCACCAATTTATACCGTTTGATATTGATCTTTAACTCTGATTCTAATGGGCCGATTTGGCTTATTTTCATTTTGGCTATAAAAAAATATTGCAATTAAAGCTTAATAAGTGTAAAGACAGGCGTGTTGCGTAACCAATCAAATTAAATTGAAAATAAAATATTTTCCATTGTCCATTCGTGCGTATGATTTCTATGTATGTAGTGATGAAAACTCCTAAAAAAAAGTATTTGGGTTACTACGTAAATTTTAACTGAATAGGATTACCAGAAAGCATATGAAATATTTGCAAAATTAATTTTTATGCAGTATAGAATTTAACACTTTTTGACACTTCAAGACTAGGGTTGCCAATATAGAAAATTAATAATAAATGAATTTGATTTATAATCTCCTCCACAAAATGTTAAAAATAGTTTGTAATTATAATAAGAGAAATATGATAAATTAATTATAGTTAAAAAATAAAATAAAAATACTATTGATAGAATAGTGCCAATCTGGCTCACAACAATTATGTTAGGCCAAATATCGATTAGTAAAAACATTGTAAATTACCTGAAATGTATAAAATTTAATTATATCTATTAATAAATAATAATAATATTTGCAAAATTAATTATTTCAACATAATTAACACATATATATAATTATAAAAACATGTTCGAGTGCTATATTCGGTTGTACCACATCCTAAATACCCTCCACCCAAATATAATGAGAATTACAAAAACTATGCTTTTGTTAGAACCATTATTTAGTACTTCTTATTCAGTTTTACAGCAAATTTTATTAGTAATTTATATATCGTTTGGTAAAAAATTTGATATTGATGTTATTTCTTATCATTACACAGTACAATACAAAAACAATTACGGGGTTCCGACGATTGATTGTTGTTAAGGAGACCAAAAAAAATATACGTGTGTCGGCGTTTTGATAGATCACATCAGAAATTCATTTATGAAGCGGTTAAAAATTCCCAGCTCTGGCCTGTTCTTGCAGCATATCGGTATATAAAACTATGTTCAGAATTTTTGTAGATAATTTTATGGCAAATATTTTTTAGAACATATTAACCCTCTAACTCCCCCCTCATATCGGCATTTTTGGCTTTATTCTAAGAAATTGTAAAAAACACCCCGAAAAAGGGGAAGGGCGGGGATGAAATGTTCTACAAAAATGTTGGCCATAAAATTTTTCTAGATATGTCAGAATACACCAAAATCCAAAACTTAACACAAACACTAAAAACCAAATTAAAGATATAAAGCAAAACCTTCTGCAGGACGCGGGACATTTGTGCATGAACATTTTTGAAAATTTTCTTGTTTACACTGTAATGTTCAATAACTAAGTGAGAATAAATGGAAGAAAATAAAAGTTACTCAAGACAAAATTCGCGTTCAAAAGATACGCCATCTGTTTTGAATTCCGCATTTTTAAGTTATGATTATCTATTTGAAACTTTTTAAAACTATTTTCAGTCTTTAAAATTAAAACGTCTAAACCAAAATACATTGTTGTCTTCTCATGTAAGAGTGTTGTAATATGCATCTATAAGGGGTTAAATTTCTGTTTCCATCATCGTTTTCCATTCTTCTAATTTTCATTTAAAAATGGACCATAAATTAACACTCCAACGTCAAGTAGAAATGAAAAATGTACATTAACTACTACATATACGAGCCATAGATGTTGTACTTATATACATATGTATGCATGTACTATATAGTAAGTACATAGACACCCATATAAAAATATATGTAGATGGACATTTAAAAACAGCAAAATGTATTTCTAGCAAAAATTACCAAATAACAATACAAAACATGGTAAATATGGGACGGAGTAAGTACATATGTATGTGTGTATAAGTGTAAATTGAAAATGCAAACAAAAGTCTAAATTAAAATCTAGTTGACATGTGATGTACAGAAGAAAATTGTTGGTCATGTTTGTTTTTTTTTTTAATTTTGTTAATAAAATATTCCAGTAAGGACGAAATCAACATAATTCTTAACTTTTTTAATGGTTAAGAACATAAGGTCATAAGGCATTACTGACTGAGTATGAAAAAGGAAACAGTTTACAAGTTCGGAATAAAAAATAAACATATGTACGAGTACATACGAGTATGTAAATGTTAAAAGCGCACACAACTTCTTACGTACTGGTACATAAATAAACATACAGTGTCTCACAAAACTATATGCCAATATAAAATTGTAAAAAGCAGGTAAAGAAAGATTTTCATTTTTGTCATTAATAATAGACAATGTCCCTTTTTGTTTAGTTTTTGTTGAATTTTATTGATATGCATCACAAATTGCAAGTCAGAAATTTCAGATATTTATTTTTGCTTTTTCTTAATTCTTATAATTTTTTATGTTTTTTGTTAAAAGCACATACATATGTATGTATTTTAAAAATGTTATTAATTATTTCGACGTTATTGCACACAGGTATGAAGATCTTTGCGTTATAAAGGCCGAAGGGAAAATAATTTAACATTTCCTAAGGAAAAATATATTCACTACTAGGAGAAATAAGTGAAAAATATTTATGATATGTATGTTTAATAGACGGCTGCCCAAGGAACCTAACCTATGTTTATTAGATGTTGTCAAGAAGTGCACAATTTAATACTTTGGGCTATAGTCCCGGAATCATTTTAAATTGACCACGGAATGGTCTTCCAACTGTAAATGCAGTCGAGCAAAGACCAACTAAGAAGAACACTATATACCAAAGTAAATAACAAAAAAATCTATATGGTGAAGGGAGCCATAAATATATACTTGTTTTTCACAATTTTATGTATGAATGAGAAACAAATTTTGTGATACACTGTATCTGTATACACTGTATGAAAGAAGACAAACAGAATTTGTGTAAAAAATTGAAACATGTTGGTTGGTAAAATTCTGGCAAATGTATTACATGTCAAATGTAAGAATGTAATAATTTTAAACTAGATGACACAAATTTTAACAAACCAGAAAAAATAAGACTGCATTAATAACATGTTAGAACACTTACGTGTTGCATGTGTAAAATCTTTACAATTTACCGCGTGCAGCTTGTCAGAGAACTAATGATAAAGATTAAAGTGAAATGCATTTTAGACATTTATACATACACAATAAATACACAATATATTACATAATTACACTTATTTAAATGGTTTATTCACATTTTTATATCGATACATATTCCCATTTTATACAACTATTTTATTAAATTAAAGCATGGAGGCGTAATATGACTATTTCCAAAAAAAAAACTTTTTTTGCATAATAATATTTAACATATCATTTTACATTTATATTCTTAAACCATAAATTTAAACATCTATAGTTTTCTCAAGAATATTTTCCCTAATCGCTAGTTCTAGCACGAATGTAACCGGAACCATGTCAGATTTTTTTATAACATCTATAGAACTAGTGATATCACAACTGCTTCTAGAACCCGTTTTAAAAAACAATATTCTAATTTTTAAGAAAAATGGGTTTTGTATAATATAAACTAGTAACTAAAGAACTTCATAGAGGCATGATAACGGTTCTGTTTTTGGCCAAAAACTCACGCACAAGCATCGATGTGTGAGCTGGTGCGTTATCATGGTGCAAAATTCATGATTGGGTTTTCCACAATTCTGTGCGTTTCTGACGAATTGTTTTGCGCAAACGGCGCATAACTTCAAGGTAGTATTCCTTATTGACCGTATGACTTTGCGGCTAAAATTCATGATGTACCACGTCATTGCAGTCAAAGAAAACCATGAGCAAAACCTTCACATTTGACCGAACTTGACGTGCTTTATTTGGTCTTGGCTCTTCTGGACGTTTCCATTGGGATGATTAGGCTTTGGTTTCAATGTCATAGCCATACATCCATGACTCGTCATTAGTTATGACATTTTTGAAGAAATCTGCATCGTTCATGCGACGTTGTTTTTGCTGAAAATTTAGCAATTTTGGAATAATCTTCGCTGCCGCACGTTTCATGCCCAAGACATCCGTAAAAATTGCTTGGCATGAGCCGAACGATATGCCAACATCATCAGCAACCGCTCTGATAGTGATTTAACGATTATCCAAAATCATTTTCTTCCAAGTTTTCATCGGTTGTTGAAGTGCTCGGGCGTACAGGATAAGCATCGTCATTGACATCATCCCGGCCTTCCTTAAACCGGTTATACCACAATTGAACTTGTGTTCTGCTCATAGTAGACTCGCCAAACGCCACCGTCAACATTTCAAATTAGTTTACACAAAACTTAATACAGTTTCTTTGATCCATTTTTTCGAATAGTAAAAAATCGAAGAGCACACCAAAACACGACTAACCTTTTTATCTGTCAAAAACAAACTGACAATCCAAATTGGTTGATGTTACCACCATATATAACATACATGTGTACCAACATAACAGAAAAAAAAATGCGAAAATCGAACATACGTAACTCACGAAATTTTAAAATAACTGTAATTTTTTGATCAGACCTCGTATATATATAAAAAAAAATGTATATAAAATGTTGCATAATAACGATGAATAATAAAAATGGAACATATGTGCATATGAATGTATTTAGTGGGATCTGTTATCATAATTGCATTATTTGTGTCAAATAACTGAAATATTGTGTAAATTTATATAAAATCAGTGCTGATATTCAGCCGGTTCGGACAGGTTCGCTCGAACCGGTTGTTAAAATTTTAAAAATTTTGCGAACCGGTTGTTGCATATTCACCCTTCTCGTGAATAAAAATTCCATATGAAATTTGTTGGGGTGATTATGTTTTTTGTTTTAACGGTTTTATATAATGTGTACTTATCATGGTGATTAGTCTCGGCAACAAACACAATATTGTTCAGTTGTTCATTGTCCAAACGTACAAACAAATGAATTTTATTTTGGTCATACATTGGATTCTTGGATGATGATGTTTTCGATAGCGTTTTCGTTAATCTTTTGAGAAAAAAATAAAGCAATTTTTTTTACTTTTATTTTGCAAAATCAAACCTATTTTTTTTTTTAAACAAAAGTTTATATCATTTCCTTCAAGAGGTCTGTTACTGGGATGCGACTTTAAAATGTTCGCTATTTTTATCAAAATTTGGCAAAAATATAATTTTTTAAGCGAACCGGTTGTTAATTGTTTCGAATATCACCACTGTGTAAAATAAATACAAAAATTCCATAAAAAAGATTGATGAAATAACTAATTTTCGTTCTTTAATGGGTAATTTATCGCTTTCGTAAATCTTGCTATAAGGGTGACAATTTCAAAATGAAGTCATAGATTAAAGAGCTGCTTTCAGAGCCGTTCTAATGAAGGGGTACAAATTTTAACTAAAGTACTTAGTCGTGTTTTGGTGTGCTCTTCGATTTTTTACTAGTACACTTAAATCACAAGATATTTTTAAAAAACTTTATAAATTCAAAATTTACTGAAGAGACCAGTAGCTATTTAACATGCATTTTTAAATATGTTACATCTATCATAAGGCAGTTGTTTAATTTGTTTAAAACTATGTTTTAAATAATGACTAAAAATTCCAGTTTTATAGCAACAACATTGAGCAAGCAATTCAATTAATTTAAATTTTCATAGTTCATTTGTTGTTTGGGTGATCAGAATTAGATTACATTCTATAAGATTGTTTAAGTGAAAGCCCACAAACGCACAACGCATGTTTAAATTTTTATTCATTTATACAAAATTGTCATTGAGAATTCCGTTTTAGCCATTAGCCCAATGTATTTATATATTTGAATTGTCCAAAAATATTTAAAAGTTGAAAAAATGTAAAATAATTTTTTTTTTTTGTAATCACAAAATTATGAATGTAGTAACAAGTAAGAAAGTATAGTCGGTGAAGCCCGACCATATAATACCCTACACCCAGTATATCAATAAAACAATTTTTCAGAAATGGGCGCTATATGAGAGATATGAACTACTATGGACCGATCATCCAAAACTTTAGTGCCATGACTTCTGGGAATATAAATGTTATTTATGTTGAACTTTATTTCCATATAAATATTTTTAAATAATTTCTTAAATTTTGAAATTGATTTTCGGAAGTGGGCATTATATGTGAGCTATTATTAATTATGGATCACTCTGCACAAATTTTGTAGATGTGATTTGGCTTCATTTACCATTTGTGGTGAAATTTGCGTGGATACTTGCATAATTCACACATTAATGATGATTAAACCGATATTTCGGGAGGACATTTGTACGGGGGTCAGATGAAATAATGGACTGATTTTCACCAGTTTCAATCCCAACCGCCCTTGAGCCGAAAAAATATCATGTATAACACAATTTCGAAAGATCTGCAAAATTGCAAGCTGTAATCTGCACACAAGCTTTACATTCCAGCCAGACGGATGGACGGACGGACGGACATCGTTAAATCGACTCAGGAAGTGATTCTTATATTCGATCAGTTTACTTTGAGGTGGTTGTTTGAGAAATATTTATGGGCGTTGTCATTCACAAAGCATAATTATTTAATTTTCTTTACTTTTTTAATCACATTTGTATATGCTGTTCTAAGAAAACGCAGCTTAATATAATCACAAGAATATATATTAATTTGTTTATATGTATGTCGACCATTGACGTGTAATAGCGAGAAAATTGGAGTATTTTGTATTTATTTTAAATCAATAACATACAGATTTAAAATTTTAAATTATTTAATAGCAAATAAAAAGGGTAACATTATGTTATTTGCACATAAGAATATAAAAAATTATTTAAAACAATGAAAATTGTCAAATAGTCAAACATAATACGGTATCTTTTTCCTAATATAGTACTTGGGAGGTAATTCCGGGTAAAGAATTTAAGGCACCCAAATTCACACAAAATATATTTAGGTAATTTTTTAAATTTTTTATGTTATTAATAAGAAAGTATATTTCGGTTTTTATTAAAAGTAATAAATTTTGTTCTTATTTTTAATAAATTATCACCAGACTTAAACTTGTAAATATGATGTCCTTTTTCGGTTCAAATGTTCATCTGTAACATACATTTGTGAAATTCTAGTTTAAAGTAGTAAAAACAAATTTTCACATCAAACTCAATTTTCTAATTGTTAATTACTCTAACATCGTAACAATATTCTAACATTTTGTATACAGAAATAGGTATCGTCAGAGATTTTTTTAGATATTTTATAATTTGAGATACTTTAGAATGACATACGAGTATATATACTCATATACTCGCCATACTCTCAGTTAAAGTTCATTCCAAGAATAAGTGAAATATTTAAATTAATTTGTATTAGTCTCAACTTACTAACTTCTAACTAACATCTTGTTTTGAACTCTAACAATTCGACAATTTCAACATTTCTCTTAAAGATTTAACTGGTCATTGTGATAAAAAGAAGCTTACTTATAGACTTACTCATACTTATAAACCGCACAAATTAGTACTTTAGTTCATACTTCCCTTGTTTAGCTAATAAACTCATTTCTATTAATGTATCTATTTAATTTTTTTTCTGCCTTGTTGCTGTAATTACGAAAATTGCAGTAAGAATTTTTCTATTTGCTTTTTATTTTCGTCTTTTTTTTTTGGGTTGTTTCTTTACACAAAAATAAATGGCAAAGATTGCGATGGCAAACTCATTATTTGACCAAGAATTGTAAACCGAATTAAACAACATGTTCTTTAGTTAAACTTGTTTAAACTTTTTTCACAAACACTCTAACAGAGATTCAGGCAATATGTTTTATGAATCGTTTGGTAATATTTAGATATTTGAAATATCAATAGATATAAAAATCAATATGTGGTTATTTGTACATTTGTTTAAGGTCTATAGACGGCTAACGGCTAACAGATTTTCTTGAAATTTTCACTGTGTCTTCCCGTATGCCTTAAAGGAACCGTACGCCACATTTTGTGTTAAAATTGCAAGTAGTTGAGGTGCAACTCCTTTGTCAAAATAAGTATTAAAAGTCGCATATCTCGCAAACTGCTACAGCTAGAATCTACAGCTACAGCTTGAATTGTGGGCGTGCTACACCCTACAGAATCTAGACTTCTCAAATTTTGTAAGCACAACTTTGACGATCATACGAATATGTGGGTGAAAATTTATCGGACTATCAAGAGTGGGATTGCACCCCACACATACAAAGTGAATCAAAAAATAGCAGAGTAAATATAGTAACAATATGATAAGAATCTATATTTCAAGTTGAGCTTGGAAAAATGGGCGTGGATCCGCCCACACAAAGTATGTACGAAATTCGTATATATCAAAAACATACAATCAAATTTCGTATGAGTAATTAACAATTATGTCTGCACCAAATCGAAACGTATATCTTGAAAAATTTAAGTCGTACAATTTTTAAATTTTACATCTAAACCTGTCATTTATTCTGTAAATGCGCTAAGCATCGCCCTTACAATTAAATTACTAAAATTGGCATATCTTGAATAATACAAATATTGTAGGAACAAATTCGGAATCATAAATGGCCGGTGACATTAACAAACAATAAAAACATTATTTTATTTACATATAACATATGTATCTGGAAAAAATACAATATGTAGATTTTGTTGTCATCTTCTTTATTTGAACCATGAATGGGCATGTAATCGTTAACACCATTTAAACACGAAACACGCACTCAAGCCCTAGCTCAACATGCCACAACATTAAGAGCCACAGAAACACCGTAACATCAGGAAAGACGTCTTTAAAACGTCCTTCATAGTTACTGTTATTCTAGATATCTGGATTCAACGATTTCAAAAAAAAATCCAAATAATGTTAAAAACTTTTACAAGCAACACAGATCGTAAACAAAAAAACAAAAATTTTAGTAACAGAAATACGGAAATTTGCAATGTGTCTGTCCGTCAATAATAGAGCAAAAAATATCCAAATCGTATTGAAAACAGCGTTGTCAACTTGGTGCGCTTCACACCATTTTTGATGCTTTTTAAATATTTTTCTGCTAAAAATAAATTCGGTTCTTTTTTTAATTTTTCCGAAAATGTGATGAAATTTTTCTTATTACTAATTTTTAATTGCAGTTTTTTAATAATTCATTATCATTAAATCTATACTATGAAAAATGTCCCTTTTAAATAAATGTATTTTTAATACGAATGTGTGATAAATGAATCAATCAAATTCGTCACATGAAGGAAAATAAAATTATAATTTTAAACATGTAAATAATAAATCTTGTATAGCCTGATGGTTTAAATTGTAGACGAACAACCAGGGTTAGAGTCCCAGTGGAGACCTAATAAATTTGAATGAAAAAATTCATATGGAAGTATTTAAAATAGAAAAAAAATTATTAAAAAAAAATACCCAAAATGTACTTTACTAATTAGTTCTTTAGTGCCGAATAGCATATTGTGAGTTAAATTTTGTGTGGTTAAATGTTTATTTTATATTTTTTATTTCGCTTATTTAAAAAAAGGCTTTTAATATATTACTTTTACTATTAATCTTTGAGCTCTTTTGAAATTTTATATAGAATTTATGAATTTAAAGAAATTAATTCAATAAACATTTTCATTAAAAAAGAAATTCTAAACTTGGTGCGTTTTAAAATTTCAAAGTTGACAACGCTGATTGAAAATGTTGATACTCTAGAACAGGAGTGCCCAAAAGTTGCCTATGTAAGAGCAAACACCAATACATTTCAGTAAAAACTAATTTTTATTCAGTATTTTTTGTTGTAAAAGCCAATACATACAAAGAAACAACACACATTTTTAAACGGAATCACACGTTAAACAAAATCTACATTGACGATCGCAGTCACCAATGTTTACCAGTAAAGCATACGAAAGTGTTGTTGCTTTGCGCGTGCGTATATAGAGTGAAGTACGACAAAAAAAAACAAATAAGACAAAGTTGTTTGTGTATTTCGTATTGCTAGTTCTGAGTGCTGTAATGAGTATACAAAACACACAGCCTATAGCTAAGAGTTTTTACAAATACAAAAGAGCACCAAGAGTATAGGACTTGGGCACTCCTGCTCTAGAACAACAAAGTTTTCACCATATTCCAAAGCAGAAGCTTAGTATTGATAAAACATATATATATATTTAGTGAAAACTCTTTGGGTTGGTAAAAAATGTTAAACAAAATTTGTTATTTTTTACCCGATACAAAAAAAAGGCTTGCCAAATAATTTGAAAATATAAAATATTCAAAACCGGTCGGTTTTTCAATGGATTGGTTGGCGTACTAGAAAAATATAGTAATCAGGTCTATTGACCTGTTTTGATAAAAGAAAAATATCATTTAGCTTTTTCAAGTATTAATAAAATAATAAAATTTAAAATTTGAGGTTAAATTTTTTTTGTTATAATATCCGTATTTTATATGAGCAATGCCTTATAGGAACGACAAAATCATTTAAAATACATGTATGTTAATAAAATTGGCCAAATTTTACGCGAATTCATATAAACTTATTCCTAGAATTCAAGCTTAACAAAGTCAATTATCATCCTGCCAAATTAAAAAAAAACATTTCTGACAGTACCGATTAATGTCATATTTATGTAGCATACTTTGAGGATGTATTTTATTATTTTGTAAAAGGGTGTAAAATATTCGGCCAAATATCAAATAATGTTTTATATGTTTTCGATAAATTGTAATAGTTGTAGTAGTTTTGTTAGAGTTTTTTCTTTCATGTAGTTTTTTGGTTTTAATATCCTATTGTTTTAACTTCCGCTAAATTGCCTCAATTGCCACAAATTACAAACGAAAACAAACGCACATACAAATAGGTGCAATTCGAGCCGCGTGTGTATAAATGTGTATGCATGTGTATGTCGAGAATACAAATAAATACATTTGTTTGTATGGATATAGCGGTTTAGTGGTGTGTGTGAAATACTATACATATATTAATTTACATTAGGCTGACCCCGGCACTATTTTTCTTCGTTTTCATTAGTTGCGAACATCGAAAACTAGTTTGGGCCCTCCTAATATACACAGTACGTACAAGTGTATATGTTAGTTTTTTTGTATTGTACAAATAAAACATACAGATAAATTTTTATAACTTAATTTTTAGAAAAATGTTATTTGTTTGACCGTTTTGTCTGTCTTTTTTTGTTTTTCTTTTTAAATTCTATTGTGTTTTAATGTGTGCGATTGTCCATTTTATACTCGTAGGTATGTGTGAATACTTTAGTTCTTTTTTTTTAGTTATGTTGTTTCAATTTCTGGTCCAGTAGCTATTTTTTCGATATGACTCTGTTCACGCTTCAACCACAAAACGAAGTGAAAAATACATTCAAACGTACAAAATTCATTCATTCATTTATTTGGTCATGTGCACTCTTACACACACTCAAACGTACTCGAATTCATACGCCGATTTTTAGTTGTCCCTTGTTTAGTTTTTATTGTATTATTTTTGTAATTTTCGAAAACAAAAATTGTTTGAAAACAGAAAAACGAAACATAAATAAATTAAATAAACACTAAAAAAAACTGTGCAAATTGCAATTCGTTAACAATGAATTTGTGAGCAAAAACACCAAAAATAAACATTTAAAACAAGAGTTGGATGATAAAAAAAACGGCACGAAATTAAACGAAAAACTAACAACTGCACATGCCACACATATTGAATGTTTAATGTTGTCGTTTTAAGTTGATGTTTTGTTGCTGATTTTTTGTATAATTTCGATCAATATTTTATCACTGCAATATTGATGTTTTATTTGTGTTGATGGCTGATTTTCTTTTGGTGCACATGTGGCATCAGCTTTAAAACTCTTGAGATGTTGAAAACTTAAAGGTGGCATAAAATATTAGTTACTTTAATGAGTTAGACATCTTACATCTACCATGTCGAGTTATTCTAATTAAAATTTATTTTTTGCCAATATATGTAGCGGTATAATTGATTTGGTGTTAATTCAGCCCAACGTTATTTTAATGCCTGTGTCGGTATGTGTGTATGTAAATAGTAAACATTTTTTCTTTGCAATGAATTTTTCGCTACATTTGGTTTAAATACTGTACATTAGGGTGACTCTAATTTTTGCACTTTGTCCATCTTAGTTGTTGTCAATGTTGATCTAATTCATCTAATAAGCAGATGTTCATAATTAGTGAAGCAAAATTAGTGAAGTTTCTAATTTTGGATCTAATTTTTGGAATTTACTTTGCCCAAAAACTTGAAATAAAATGTACAACCTTTAAATATTTCTGATTTTTCTAAAATTTTCAACAATAAAATGATGAAAAAATATCAAATTAAAGTTCAAGATCAAGTTTATTATTCCAAAAATGTGTTCTTTTTACATACATACTATATGTTAAATGTGCATGTTTTTACCATTAAATCTAATATTTATTGTATACATTCATATTTATTGAATCATTTTCAAATGCTGCGAATCAAATTAAAAATATTTTTTCTAATTCATTTGCCTATAAATGTTTAAATATACAATATAATAATTTTCTGGCATTATAAACCTATTATTACTTCAAACGTTAAATCTTAAATCACAAATTTAAAATTTAAACTTAAAATGGCGTATCTTTTAAACGCGGTGTTTATCTTTAGTACTCTTAGGGCCATTATTATAACTTGCCTTTAATGTTCTTAATAATAAAAGGTAACTTTAATTAAAGTGAGGAACAAAGTGACCTTTAAAATTTTTCGTTGTTACAACTTCCTTGTAAAATAAAATAATTTTTTTCTAAAATATGGCAATACCAGTTAAAACCCGATTACTTTTGACAAATTACTGTCAAGAAACAGTAAATTTTTTGTTTGTGAAAATATTTGTTTGTGAAAAAAATATAAATCAAACGTCTGCTTTCCATTTTTGTTTATCAAATTATTTATTCGCAAAACAAAATTAAAATTAATTTATTTTTCATGAAGTTGTCAATTTTTCAGAACATATGGCAACTTCAAATACATAAACCTCACTATAAAATTTAAAAGCAAGATGATCTTCCCTTTAGCTTATCGGTCGGTTTTCGATTAAAGTAAACTTATAATAACCAAATACTTCTCATCTGTCCGATGACATCATACCTTTAACTATTGCCAAGTTGTTATAATGGGCCTTAACTTATATAAGACTTTAAAGGGTGGTTAATTCCAATACATTTCGAACCAAAAATATAGTTTTTAATTTTTTTTCTCTTTATACTCGCAACAAAAATGGGTATATTTGTTATTCCGTTTAGAACACATACGAAATACTGGACATAGAAACAAAAGGTATATATTCTGGGTCTTTATAAAATTCTAAGACGATCTAGCTGTGTCCGTCTGTTGAAGGAGCCTCGAAAAAAAGACATAGACCAATGAAATTTTTGACAAACATTCTTTCATCCACTGAAATGTTTGGTATTGAAAATGTCCAAAATCGGTCTAGTAGTATCTGAGTGATAGATCAATGTTTCAGACTATCTCGATTTTTTCAGATACTCTTACTTGTTAGTTTTATTAGAACTCAAACCACTATTCTCTTAACCCTTTCAGACCGTGATGGTTTCTTTTTCAATATTTTTGCTTCTGTTAACCCAATTTGACATAGACTGGCATCCATCGATTGTGCTGATTGTTTTTTGTATTTGCTTCTCACATTTCTCTTTTGTTTGGTTTATCGGTTCTTGAATTATTGCGAAATTCTTTAGTCACATTTCAATTTTAGCAGAATGAGTCAGTCGTAGAAATAAATAAGTGTTTTTAATTACAACAGTATTAATCGTTTACAAATAATGAAGTGCACATATATTAACTAAAAAATTGATAAATTTTAATATTTATATATAATTGAAATTGTTTCATGCAATACAAATATGTTTTAGTTATGTAAAAATATTAATGAAAATCGACCGAGATGCATCCTGTGTGCATATCCTGAAAATCCTTGATTATATTTTCATACGCTGTAGAGATCATATATTCCAAAAATTATTAAAAAATGCCTGCTAGTTTTGCGTCAGATCTGAAAGGGCATATCATATATCATATCATATATGTATGGTTCATATTTTATAGCCGTCCAAAGTGGAACACATACACACGGACATTTTTGTGAAAATTTAGCAATGTAATGTATATAATTACAAATATTTTATAAAAAGTATCTACCAAATGAACCCCCAAATAGAAAAATTTCTTTATTCTTTAATATTATGAAAAAGGATTCATTTTCATTTTCTTAAATTTTGTTTGCATAAAATACCTAGTCAAGTCATAAATGCTGCTGGCACACAGAAAATCGACACCAAATTTAAAATCACTAATATTAAAAAAGAAAATGTTTTGGTTTTTTTTTTGTTATTTAATGGCTTAAAAACTAAGAACAATTAATTCGAAATGACTACCGTTTGCTTTCCAGCACGATTTGAGACGATGTGACCACTCATTGATCGCGAGACGCCTGAATGGACTCAATATTTGCATGTCGAGTAGAGCAAGCAATGGCCTCTAATACGGCCCACAACTGCGGCCGTGAGCAGCTTGAGAGCGATGAGTGCCAAATCTTCTTTGATAATGCACGATCTTAACACGATTAAATTAATAAATTAAATCTATCTTACCTGAAATACTGATGGTCAAAGGCCACTTTTGTTGATTTGTTGACAATTTGGTTAAAGATATTTTGTAGATATCATCATTCGTTATAGACAATTTTTGTTCCTTTGCAATGTATTTTTTTAACCGCAATATATTAAATATTGTTACAAAATTGTATTTCAATTTAAATTTAACGGTCGGTATCATATGCTTATCAACACACAACATCTTTATCAACAGATGGCGTGTTTATTGACATTCATTTGTAGAAGTTTTGACCAAGATTCTGAAGATGTTAAAATAAACGTTTCGTAATTATGGTGCAATAAAACTGTAGGTCAAATAATCTCAAGAAAAATTTAAATAAAGTTAGAAACATCTAATCGTTATCTGATTTTGCTGAAAATTTTAGCATTTTTAAATGACGAAGGATACCTTGGGAACATCGAAAATAGCGCGAAATAAGGGCCACTGTACTGTACATAGACATACATACATTAGTGTAGGATGATGTACTCTCAGATGTTTGTATAAATATGTTACAGCCTGTGTCCTTTTTTATATAATTCACTATTTTCATTTTGCTTTTTTTTTGTATTGCTACTGATGCTGTTGTCGAGAATCGTTTAAATAAATAACTATATTATACTTACACATGGTTCAAATTGAATTGATTTTGAATTGATGTTTTGTTGTTTTATACAATTCTGCTGTTGTTCTTGTTTGTATGTGTAATTGCTGTTGTTGTTGTTTTATCTTGTGCAAAATAATCTTTTGTTTCGAGTGCCTTTGTTGATGTTGTGATTTAATGCCACAAAACAATTGGCTTTTGTTTAATCTAAATTAAAATGTGGCCCAAATTATATTATATGCATGTATGTATGTCTTTTTTGTACTGGAAATTGAAATCGTCAAATTCAATTTCTGGTTTTGTTAGGTATGACAATTTACTCACACACTTTCACTTAGAGAATCAAAAATAAAAATAACATTTGTATAACATTTATTTTCCGTATTGGGAAAAGTTATTTTGTTTAAGAAATAAACAAAATATTTCTGCTAAAAAGAAAGGTATTTCTTTAAAAAGTACTGAAGAAAATTTACAATACGCCAAACTTTTTGATGTAAATTAAATATTTTGTTACATCTTATTTTTCAAAAACTTCTTTCTGTTTAAGTTGTCACTGAAGATTCAAAAAGGATAACTCCTTGATCGCCAATACCTCAACATAGATCTTATTATAAATCCATTTGATGTGTTCACTGCTCAGTACATTGCTAAATCTTGCATATTCTTTAGTATCCTCAACAGATTTGAAGAAATTCCACCATGAATTTCTTTTTAAGATTTCAATTTTGTCACACCTTCTTTTTATGTCAGGAGAGTTTCAATTACCAGCATTGAACTGAAATCAGTCGGGACTTTTAGAATTCCTAAAGCAAGTCATTGTCTCATGGTGCATTACTATCTCAAAGAGTATCAAATTATGGTTGGTAAAAATCAGAAATTATTTTTGAAATATCAATGCCTGATTTTCTTAAGGCATATTTTTATAAAGTCAAGTTAATGTGATACACAGACTTTAAATCATTGAAAGTAAATGCACGCAAAAAACTCTACAGAAAATAATTCATAATTATTACCTTTAGTTACTATTACTATTACTAAGTACTTGTATCATAATTCTTGAAAATGAATTAATGTTAAATAAAATAATTAAAACAAAAAGGACCTTTTGTTACACAACAGAAGGAAATCTCTGAAAGAAAAGTGCACTTTGTATAGAATAAATAAACAAAAGTTGTCGAGTATTTGTGTCAGCAAACAGTACAAATACGTGTCTACAAACACATATAACACACGCGTTAGCAGACACTTGTAAATACACACTGGCAGACGTACACTCACACAATTAGAGCAAAAATAACAATACTTGACAACATGAATATAAACATAAACCACACAAACAAACAAACAATCTAACAACTGAGCAACAAAAACACTAATACAAACACATACAGATACATTTATGTTAGATAAATCACACACATTAACAGACACCACAATAAACTAAACTTGGCCAAAATGGGAACACAAAAATTAACTTTGTAGACGAAGAATGAGTACATAAGCAAATGAGTGCTCATGGAACATCCACACATCTACAGTACGCTGCCAGGTAAATATGACCAATGTTCTGTCTCAGTCGGATTCACTTCCAGACTATCCTTGAATTCTAGTTCGTAGCTGCCTTCTTACAGTTGGAGAACACTTCGATGTTTACTCAACGATATAACAATAAACTAATCTACTTGATTGGCCATATTAGTCTATTTATACACAAATAATAATTTCTGGATGGTTCGGAGCCAAGATACTAGAATGTTTTTGTCTAGAATGTTCGTGTCGAGAATGTTCAGTCAAAACCGTTAAAACCTAATGTTACCAGGGTGTTATCAACAATGTTTATAAATAGAAACTTTAACAAATCCAAATATTGCTAAACATGTTGTATGTTGATTCCGCAATTTTCTGCAGTTTCTCATTTGTCATTCTAGATGCTTCTTGAAGTCCCTTGGTTTCTGTATACCGACGACAAGTAAGTAATCCTTTAATCCTGTTGAATTTTTGTTGAAGCCAATGTCTTTATGATTTTATCCTGGGGATTACTTACGTCAATTTTACGGTGCGTGTATCACAAATTCTTCATCCCGTATGCAATTCGACTAGAGTTACATACAAATTTCAAGTTGAGTGAATTATAAAGTGTATTATTTACTTATTTAAAATAATAATTCGGTCGTAGACTTACCACTGACATGACTTTAAAATATGAAAGAAAGGAAAATCATTGGCATTTGCTTTTTAAAACTGATTTCTTATAAATACTGGCCACGACTACGCTGTTGGTTGCCCATTCGATAGGTCTACTTTGCGACCACTTTTTTCAGCATTGCGAATAATATATCTTTCCGGCTTTGCAACCAATATCTCGCGAATTATGTCTTTGAATGCACTCAAACATCTGGGCGTCCAGATCAATGGCCCGAAACGGAATATTAGCTTTTCAAAATGAGGCCCAATAAAGCCAAGGATGATTTTCGTAATACATCTGAATAAATTGAAGACGTTGAGGCAGCGTGAGCCTTTCCATGATAAATGTCAAACAATTCAGAATAAAAATAAGATAATAGTCAAACATGATCTGTGAAAAAACACAAATGAAAAAATGTAAGAAAGTATAGTCGGTCAAGCCCGACCATATAATACCCGAATATGTGTAGAAACTGTTTTTAAGAAACGAGCGCTATATGGGAGCTATGAACTATTATGAACCGATCATCCAAAAATTTAGTAACATGACTTCTGTGCATATAAATATTTTTTCTGGATATAAACACTTTTAAAAGATTTATACATGTTAAATTGATTTTTGAAGGGGTCTTGTATAGGAGCTTTGACTAATTATGGACCGACCGTTATAAAATTAGGTGTCATAATTTCTATATATGTATATGAAACTTAATTCTATTAAATTTTATTTGGATACCAACATTTATCAAAAATTTATGACCGTATAGGGGATAGGTGACTTCAACCAATTTCAATCCCATCCGGTTTTGGGCCGATAATATATCAGTAACCAAATTTTATCGAAATATTTTTAAAATTGCGCACAATGTTTGAATTGGCTGGCTGTCCAGGCAGCCAGACGAAGGGACGGGCATCGTTAAATTGACTTAAGATGTGATTCTTAGTAAAACCGTATACGTGGGCTAATATTTATGGGCGTTAAAAACATCAGCACAAATCCAATATACCCTATACATTATAAGTAGGCTAGATATTAGTACATAGTACTTGTATATATGAGTATACAACATAATATTTTTCCATATATTTTTCGTTGGTCTGTCTTAATATTTTGTGGATGTATTGTGAAAATAGCTTTTGTATAAATTTAAGGAACAATCCAATGAAAGAGCGAACGTTAGCTGGGTTAGTAACAATACACACACTCTTACTATTCATTCATTTATTTGAGAAGATGACTTCGTTTTAGGGTTTTTTACGTTGTTGTTTGTTTGTTTGCATTTTAAACACTCGCGAGCCAAACCACTGTAAACAATGATGACGGTTCATAGGAAAAGACGACAATACACACACTCTTACCACTACACATCTATAAACACATACAATGACGACAACAGCAACAACAAAAAGCCCTTAAACGCAGGCCAAAGCACGTTTGTTAAACAATGGCGACGGTAAACTTCATTAGAAACTGGCAAAAGGACAGCTCAAAGAGGACACAGCTTAATCACACACACACACACATATACACATTCCGCACCGTAGTGGATCATTTCAACGATGAACCAAATATCAGTGACAACAAAAACTCCAAAGACAGCCACAACACAAACAAACAAACTCGCTTTATAGACAAACTAACGAACGAATGAAAGAACGAACGAACTAACTGAGTACCAATTAAAGCAATTGCAGTTAAAATTAAAGGTTATTTGGCTGATGCTTCTGCTTGCTTTGGCAAAAAGACTGTTAACACTGTTTGTTTGCCTGACTGTACCCTGCCAGCAATTGGAAGTTTCTTTCATCGTCCATCGTCAAAGGCGTTACGTCTTACTCACTTCCAGACGTTAATTGGAAGATAACAATAACAATTTACATTGCATTCGTCTTTTAGTCATCCAGACGATGTTGGGAAGACTGTTGTTTACAACACCAGCCGAAAATGACATGTCCCTTTATAAATGAAATGAAAAGAATGCAAAAAAAAATGTTCGACATCATCGAAATTAGTTTTATTTTGTCATTTGCTCTGGTCGGTCAGTGGTAAAGTGTGGTTTCGATTTGTTATTGTTATTGTTGTAGTTTTTACATATTTGTTATCCCATAATCAATATGAGTGTATTATCTGTAAAGGCAAACAAAAATCAAAAGCAAAAGACAGGCGAAGAAAATAACTTCTGGAAGTTACTCTGAAGTGACTTCTTGAAGTTACGCTGAAGTGACCTCTGGAAGTTACTTCCGGGGGGTACAACTTCTCAATACGGAAGACACTTCTACGATCAGAAAATGGTATCGCAGAAGATGAGTTTCAACTTCTTAGCGTCACTTCTGAGTCACTTCCGCAATAGAAAATGTTGGCAGGGTACCCTGCAAGCAAGCAGAAGCATCAGCCAAATAACCTTTAATTTTAACTGCAATTGCTTTAATTGGTACTCAGTTAGTTCGTTCGTTCTTTCATTCGTTCGTTAGTTTGTCTATAAAGCGAGTTTGTTTGTTTGTGTTGTGGCTGTCTTTGGAGTTTTTGTTGTCACTGATATTTGGTTCATCGTCGATTTTGAGAAAACATGGATTGATTTCAAATCCACTCGGTGATACAGAGGTAAACTTTAGGGTGGATGTCGAACAACTTTTTTTAAATCGTTACAAATATCTGCACAAATTATACTCTCTGCAGTCTTATGGTATCTTCTTTAAACGAAGTTTTAATGATGATTATGGTAAGTGCTAAATGGTCAAAGTTAGCATTCAGTTATATATCATGCAAAAACAACTTTTAGCTCAACACACGTGTTGTAAAGCGATGATAACATCAAATAATTTAAATAGTTTATTGTTTTAACAAATAAAGTTTTGTGAATTTGTATGTGGTTTTAAAAAAAAAATGGATACATGGATACTTTTTAACAATGGATATATTTTTTAAAGTGAAAATTTAAGTTTTCTGAAAGCATTTAATGAAAATAATTTAAATTCTATGATTTTTTTTTTACATAAAAAGGCTTAAGTCGGTTTTTTCAAATCACTTCCAAAATTGTATCGCCGGGCTCCAAAGTTTGTATTATGTAGAACTTTATCCTTGCTTTATTTCTTAGACGATATTTATATCAAAATACCTTTCCGATTATATGTAACATGACCTTATATGAACCATCTAGAGAACAATTTCAGGAAAATTATTTTTTGAACCAATAGTTTTGAAAAATAAGTACATAAATTACAAAATTTAATAGTCAAGAAACTAAGCTTTAATTTAAGGTATAATTAGACCGTGTAGGCCATCCGAAGAAATTAAAGAAAGATTATGATATTTCACCATAAACAATACAGCAAATCTTTACTATGCGAAGCCGATATTCTGTATACAATAGAGGAGAAAATCTTGTATTTAACATATTAATCGCCGCTTATGTATTACATTAATTCAAGGTGGCGCAAAAGTAAACTTCCGATGTTTTTTGGCTGTCACCGACCGATTATTGGGCAATATTCCGCGTTCTGGAGCAGTGTAGCGTAACATTGTTTATTAACATGTATTTCGCATGTGTTTACTACATTACATTAGGGGCCAATCGTAAAATTTATAGCATTTTCTGATAGGAGGATTACTTTTGCGCCACCTTGTATTAAAAATAAAAAAAAATTGGTTTCAATCACTTCCTAATGTCTGGCTATTTATATTAATTAACTAAAATAACACTTACATAGACTTTTTTAAGATTTTTTAGATATTAGAAAAAAATTCGGTAAAAAATTATATTTTTCGAATTTAATCCATAGTGGGTCGTCCATATGTTATAATCATGGTATATTTCGTTAGAAAGATATTTTAAATATCTTTAATTTGACGTAATATAAATCATCATAGTTTCCGAGATATAGGCTCATATATTTCCAACTTTAAAGACCCGCCCACTAGAAAATAGGCGTGACCGACAAGCAATTTTTGTATTATTTTAATCACTTCTAAAATTCTTATTTGATGCATTTTTTGAGAAATGTAACTAAAACCGACTTTGTATTTGTAAAAAGCAAACATACAAAACATTATAGTGATGTACATACAAACAACTAAAGTAAATAAAACTCTTTTTAAATTACTATAAATGTGGTTAGTTTATGTTTTTATGCGGCATAAATATTATTTTATATATTAAAATAAGAATAAAATTTCAGTTTATATTAAAAATATAGAAAACATTTTAAGAAATCCGAATATCCGAATGAAATAATAAGCGTTGTTTTGCATCGTTAACCATAAAAAGACAAAAGAGAGTGATGGTGATGGCAGTATCAACATGTAAAATTAATTGATGTATGCAATGTTCACGTAGATATGTTAGCCTTAAAGTGTTTATTAACTAACGTGAACTTCAATCCTCAAATATTTTTTTTGTTGCATAAGGCTGTTAATGTTTAAGTTTTTATGTTTCAGGGAATGTATAAATTATAAAACTATAGTATTTAAAAAAATTTTTACAACAATTACTTTTTGTTAAAAAAAATTAAAAAATTTTAGGTGAGTACAAAGATGGTACTTAAACAAACCAAGTGAAGCGGGATAAACTATAAGTATGTGCAATGCACTTACAGAGAAACTTACACAAACAGTTAAAGACATAACAAAGTTAGACTAAAAAAAGCATGAAAATCTCTCATGATATTCGTAGTACAATTCGAAAATTTTTGTTCTAATTAAAATTCACCAAAAGTGTTACATGAAACACAAACCCAAACGTAACAATGCACACACACACACAGACACACACACAATCATACGTACACACATGCAAGTACCCTGCCAACATTTTCTATTGCGGAAGTGACTCAGAAGTGACGCTAAGAAGTTGAAACTCATCTTCTGCGATACCATTTTCTGATCGTAGAAGTGTCTTCCGTATTGAGAAGTTGTACCCCCCGGAAGTAACTTCCAGAGGTCACTTCAGCGTAACTTCAAGAAGTCACTTCAGCGTAACTTCAAGAAGTCACTTCAGCGTAACTTCCAGAAGTTATTTTCTTCGCCTATCTTTTGCTTTTGATTTTTGTTTGCCTTTACAGATAATACACTCATATTGATTATGGGATAACAAATATGTAAAAACTACAACAATAACAATAACAAATCGAAACCACACTTTACCACTGACCGACCAGAGCAAATGACAAAATAAAACTAATTTCGATGATGTCGAAAAATTTTTTTTTGCATTCTTTTCATTTCATTTATAACGGGACATGTCATTTTCGGCTGGTGTTGTAAACAACAATCTTCCCAACATCGTCTGGATGACTAAAAGACGAATGCAATGTAAATTGCTGGCAGGGTACCCTGCCAGCAATTGGAAGTTTCTTTCATCGTCCATCGTCAAAGGCGTTACGTCTTACTCACTTCCAGACGTTAATTGGAAGATAACAATAACAATTTACATTGCAGTCGTCTTTCAATCATCCAGACGACGTTTGGAAGATTGTTTGTTGTTTACAACACCAGCCGAAATTGACATGCCCCGTTATAAAAGAAATGAAAAGAATGTCAAAAAGAAGTTTTCGACATCATCGAAATTAGTTTTATTTTGTCATTTGCTGTGGTCGGTCAGTGGTAGAGTGTGGTTTCGATTTGTTATTGTTGTAGTTTTTACATATTTGTTATCCCATAGTCAATATGAGTGTATTAACTGTAAAGGCAAACAAAAATCAAAAGCAAAAGAGAGGCGAATAAAATAACTTCTGGAAGTTACGCTGAAGTGACTTCTGGAAGTTACTTCCGGGGGGTACAACTTCTCAATACGGAAGACACTTCTACGATCAGAAAATGGTATCGCAGAAGATGAGTTTCAACTTCTTAGCGTCACTTCTGAGTCACTTCCGCAATAGAAAATGTTGGCAGGGTACCCTGCAAGCAAGCAGAAGCATCAGCCAAATAACCTTTAATTTTAACTGCAATTGCTTTAATTGGTACTCAGTTAGTTCGTTCGTTCTTTCATTCGTTCGTTAGTTTGTCTATAAAGCGAGTTTGTTTGTTTGTGTTGTGGCTGTCTTTGGAGTTTTTGTTGTCACTGATATTTGGTTCATCGTCGATTTTGAGAAAACATGGATTGATTTCAAATCCACTCGGTGATACAGAGGTAAACTTTAGGGTGGATGTCGAACAACTTTTTTTAAATCGTTACAAATATCTGCACAAATTATACTCTCTGCAGTCTTATGGTATCTTCTTTAAACGAAGTTTTAATGATGATTATGGTAAGTGCTAAATGGTCAAAGTTAGCATTCAGTTATATATCATGCAAAAACAACTTTTAGCTCAACACACGTGTTGTAAAGCGATGATAACATCAAATAATTTAAATAGTTTATTGTTTTAACAAATAAAGTTTTGTGAATTTGTATGTGGTTTTAAAAAAAAAATGGATACATGGATACTTTTTAACAATGGATATATTTTTTAAAGTGAAAATTTAAGTTTTCTGAAAGCATTTAATGAAAATAATTTAAATTCTATGATTTTTTTTTTACATAAAAAGGCTTAAGTCGGTTTTTTCAAATCACTTCCAAAATTGTATCGCCGGGCTCCAAAGTTTGTATTATGTAGAACTTTATCCTTGCTTTATTTCTTAGACGATATTTATATCAAAATACCTTTCCGATTATATGTAACATGACCTTATATGAACCATCTAGAGAACAATTTCAGGAAAATTATTTTTTGAACCAATAGTTTTGAAAAATAAGTACATAAATTACAAAATTTAATAGTCAAGAAACTAAGCTTTAATTTAAGGTATAATTAGACCGTGTAGGCCATCCGAAGAAATTAAAGAAAGATTATGATATTTCACCATAAACAATACAGCAAATCTTTACTATGCGAAGCCGATATTCTGTATACAATAGAGGAGAAAATCTTGTATTTATATGTGTGTGTGTGATTTCCCTGCCAGCATTTTCTATTGCGGAAGTGACTCAGAAGTGACGCTAAGAAGTTGAAACTCATCTTCTGCGATACCATTTTCTGATCGTAGAAGTGTCTTCCGTATTGAGAAGTTGTACCCCCCGGAAGTAACTTCCAGAAGTCACTTCAGCGTAACTTCCAGAAGTTATTTTATTCGCCTCTCTTTTGCTTTTGATTTTTGTTTGCCTTTACAGTTAATACACTCATATTGACTATGGGATAACAAATATGTAAAAACTACAACAATAACAAATCGAAACCACACTCTACCACTGACCGACCACAGCAAATGACAAAATAAAACTAATTTCGATGATGTCGAAAACTTCTTTTTGACATTCTTTTCATTTCTTTTATAACGGGGCATGTCAATTTCGGCTGGTGTTGTA
The DNA here is from genome assembly GCA_916048285.2 of Bellardia pandia. Lineage (NCBI taxonomy): Eukaryota > Metazoa > Arthropoda > Insecta > Diptera > Calliphoridae > Bellardia > Bellardia pandia. Next base: position 72,788,475 of record OU696533.1, read on the forward strand.
AACAACAAACAATCTTCCAAACGTCGTCTGGATGATTGAAAGACGACTGCAATGTAAATTGTTATTGTTATCTTCCAATTAACGTCTGGAAGTGAGTAAGACGTAACGCCTTTGACGATGGACGATGAAAGAAACTTCCAATTGCTGGCAGGGTACCCTGCCAGCAATTTACATTGTATTCGTCTTTTAGTCATCCAGACGATGTTGGGAAGATTGTTGTTTACAACACCAGCCGAAAATGACATGTCCCGTTATAAATGAAATGAAAAGAATGCAAAAAAAAATTTTTCGACATCATCGAAATTAGTTTTATTTTGTCATTTGCTCTGGTCGGTCAGTGGTAAAGTGTGGTTTCGATTTGTTATTGTTATTGTTGTAGTTTTTACATATTTGTTATCCCATAATCAATATGAGTGTATTATCTGTAAAGGCAAACAAAAATCAAAAGCAAAAGATAGGCGAAGAAAATAACTTCTGGAAGTTACGCTGAAGTGACTTCTTGAAGTTACGCTGAAGTGACTTCTTGAAGTTACGCTGAAGTGACCTCTGGAAGTTACTTCCGGGGGGTACAACTTCTCAATACGGAAGACACTTCTACGATCAGAAAATGGTATCGCAGAAGATGAGTTTCAACTTCTTAGCGTCACTTCTGAGTCACTTCCGCAATAGAAAATGTTGGCAGGGTACTTGCATGTGTGTACGTATGATTGTGTGTGTGTCTGTGTGTGTGTGTGCATTGTTACGTTTGGGTTTGTGTTTCATGTAACACTTTTGGTGAATTTTAATTAGAACAAAAATTTTCGAATTGTACTACGAATATCATGAGAGATTTTCATGCTTTTTTTAGTCTAACTTTGTTATGTCTTTAACTGTTTGTGTAAGTTTCTCTGTAAGTGCATTGCACATACTTATAGTTTATCCCGCTTCACTTGGTTTGTTTAAGTACCATCTTTGTACTCACCTAAAATTTTTTAATTTTTTTTAACAAAAAGTAATTGTTGTAAAAATTTTTTTAAATACTATAGTTTTATAATTTATACATTCCCTGAAACATAAAAACTTAAACATTAACAGCCTTATGCAACAAAAAAAATATTTGAGGATTGAAGTTCACGTTAGTTAATAAACACTTTAAGGCTAACATATCTACGTGAACATTGCATACATCAATTAATTTTACATGTTGATACTGCCATCACCATCACTCTCTTTTGTCTTTTTATGGTTAACGATGCAAAACAACGCTTATTATTTCATTCGGATATTCGGATTTCTTAAAATGTTTTCTATATTTTTAATATAAACTGAAATTTTATTCTTATTTTAATATATAAAATAATATTTATGCCGCATAAAAACATAAACTAACCACATTTATAGTAATTTAAAAAGAGTTTTATTTACTTTAGTTGTTTGTATGTACATCACTATAATGTTTTGTATGTTTGCTTTTTACAAATACAAAGTCGGTTTTAGTTACATTTCTCAAAAAATGCATCAAATAAGAATTTTAGAAGTGATTAAAATAATACAAAAATTGCTTGTCGGTCACGCCTATTTTCTAGTGGGCGGGTCTTTAAAGTTGGAAATATATGAGCCTATATCTCGGAAACTATGATGATTTATATTACGTCAAATTAAAGATATTTAAAATATCTTTCTAACGAAATATACCATGATTATAACATATGGACGACCCACTATGGATTAAATTCGAAAAATATAATTTTTTACCGAATTTTTTTCTAATATCTAAAAAATCTTAAAAAAGTCTATGTAAGTGTTATTTTAGTTAATTAATATAAATAGCCAGACATTAGGAAGTGATTGAAACCAATTTTTTTTTATTTTTAATACAAGGTGGCGCAAAAGTAATCCTCCTATCAGAAAATGCTATAAATTTTACGATTGGCCCCTAATGTAATGTAGTAAACACATGCGAAATACATGTTAATAAACAATGTTACGCTACACTGCTCCAGAACGCGGAATATTGCCCAATAATCGGTCGGTGACAGCCAAAAAACATCGGAAGTTTACTTTTGCGCCACCTTGAATTAATGTAATACATAAGCGGCGATTAATATGTTAAATACAAGATTTTCTCCTCTATTGTATACAGAATATCGGCTTCGCATAGTAAAGATTTGCTGTATTGTTTATGGTGAAATATCATAATCTTTCTTTAATTTCTTCGGATGGCCTACACGGTCTAATTATACCTTAAATTAAAGCTTAGTTTCTTGACTATTAAATTTTGTAATTTATGTACTTATTTTTCAAAACTATTGGTTCAAAAAATAATTTTCCTGAAATTGTTCTCTAGATGGTTCATATAAGGTCATGTTACATATAATCGGAAAGGTATTTTGATATAAATATCGTCTAAGAAATAAAGCAAGGATAAAGTTCTACATAATACAAACTTTGGAGCCCGGCGATACAATTTTGGAAGTGATTTGAAAAAACCGACTTAAGCCTTTTTATGTAAAAAAAAAATCATAGAATTTAAATTATTTTCATTAAATGCTTTCAGAAAACTTAAATTTTCACTTTAAAAAATATATCCATTGTTAAAAAGTATCCATGTATCCATTTTTTTTTTAAAACCACATACAAATTCACAAAACTTTATTTGTTAAAACAATAAACTATTTAAATTATTTGATGTTATCATCGCTTTACAACACGTGTGTTGAGCTAAAAGTTGTTTTTGCATGATATATAACTGAATGCTAACTTTGACCATTTAGCACTTACCATAATCATCATTAAAACTTCGTTTAAAGAAGATACCATAAGACTGCAGAGAGTATAATTTGTGCAGATATTTGTAACGATTTAAAAAAAGTTGTTCGACATCCACCCTAAAGTTTACCTCTGTATCACCGAGTGGATTTGAAATCAATCCATGTTTTCTCAAAATCGACATTCTTTTTGGATTTGAGCTAACTAGATCAATCATAACAATGTTAAAAAAGCTAACATTGTAATTAAATTCACCACTTATCTTGTCTTCTTAGAGACATTTTTTCTTATTTCTTAATAATGTCACTCTGCCAAGTGGTGGCTAAGTAGCATATAATGTGTAAAATTACATACTACATGGTACTTACTGCCTCGGGAAGCATAGCTGAATGCTATCAGACGCGTCCACGGGTTGCGGATAGTGGAAACCCCAGCAGATATGCTGGGAAGCTGCGAATAAAATAAGCAGTCGCGGACAATTCAGCGGTCTCAAGGGGAGAGTCTCGGGGGGTCTCGCTTAGAGCACCTGTAAATACCCGAGTTGCCAATGATCCTTGGAACGACGTGGCGAGTAATTGGCGCCACTCAATAGCCAATCTCAACAACTTATATATTTTTCTAGCATTTCTGGATGCTACAACCGGCAGCCCCGGTACCAGAATCGGATGCGATCGGCTAATCACCGGTTCATCTTAAATCCTACTGATTACAGAAACCGCAACGAATAGAAACCAAAATGATCCCCAACTGTTGACGACTTTTAGCTTTAAATCAAGGACACGATTCGGAACATGGAATATTAGAACGCATCTGGAACCATCAAGATTGGCCCAAATTTGCAAGGAATTCAGGAACTTTAGCCTTCTCTTCCTTGGTTTATGTGAAACAAGGTGGCCTGATAACGGCACAATAACAACCGACGGTGACTTGACCTTTTTATATTCTGGCAAGCCAAGTGGTCTCCCTCGATCGAACGGTGTAGGATTCCTTCTTTCTAGAGAGGCCAAGATCGCCCTAATGGCATGGAAACCTCATTCTGATAGGATTATATCCATCCGTCTGCATACCCGGGCTCGCAACATCACATGCATTCAATGCTATGCCCCTACTGAAATCTCATATCCCAATGACAAAGAAAACTTCTACAGCCTCCTGGAAAAGGTAATAAAAGACACAACTACTGGTGATATTTTACTTCTTACCGGTGATTTCAACGCTCAAGTAGGTTCAGTTAACACGAATATTGAGTCCGTTATGGGAACTCATGGACTGGGGCAAATGAACGAGAACGGCAAATTATTTACCGGAATATGTGCAACCAGTGGTCTTACAATCGGTGGTACTATTTTTCCTCACAGGGATGTGCATAAAATAACTTGGGTTTCCCCTGACCACAGAACAGAAACCCAAATCGACCACATTGCGATAAGCAAGAAGTGGCGGGGTTCATTACTAGATGTGCGCAATAGACGTGGGGCAGATGGAGCGTCAGATCACCATTTACTTGTAGGAGAGTTACGATTAAGGACATCTGTAATCCGATGACTAACAACACGGTCTTTGCCAAGACGATACGATGTATCCAAATTAAAATCCTCAAATATTCTCAGAAGTTACGTTGGCTCCCTAACGACTTGCTATGAAGATATCCCGAACAGCAATAGAGGCCAATGGAATGCTATAAAAAGCATTTTCACAGACAGTGCGAAGCAACATCTTGGTCATCCTCAACCTAAGCGTAGAACATGGATCTCAGACGCTACCTGGTAACTTATTGAAGATAGAAGACAACTTAAAGGTTCCATTAACGTTGCCCGAACAAGATCTGCTAAATCTAACCTACAGGCACAGTATACCAACCTTGATCGCCAGGTAAAACGAAGTACGCGGCGAGACAGCGGGTTTGGGTGGAAAATATGGCCATAGAAGCACAGTCAGCTGCCGATGCACATCGAAGCAGGTATTTGTACAAAATTGCAAAACAGATATCAGGGTACTCCCGTTCAACCATACATCTGCTTAAGGATCCGATGGGAGGAACTGCCTCGTCCACGGTGCGGCAACTGGCAATATGGTCCGACTATTATGCCGGCATACTGTCAATTACGCAACCTACAACTGTCTGGCAATGTCACTGTACTTCACACCAAATCAGACTCGACATAAATACAATTTGTCCAGACGAAACTGAGATCGTCATTGCAATCCGTGCACTAAAGAATGGCAAGGCACCAGGCGTAGACAACATTAACCCCGAACTGCTTAAGGCTGATCCGACTCTTAGCGCTAAAATAATCTACCCTATTATCAGAGACTTCTGGACATCACACTCTCTTCCTGCTGAACTAAGTGAAGGAGTGATAATAAAATTACCCAAGAAAGGAGATTTAACAGAGTGTAGAAATTGGCGGGGTATAACTCTTTTAACCATGATTAATAAGGTTTTAGCGAATATACTCCATGCTAGACTGGCATCATCAATTTCAGCAGATCTTCGAAATGAGCAAGCTGGTTTCACACCACACCGATCTTGCACCGACCATATAAATAGTCTACGGATCATAGTGGAACAGTCGGTGGAATGGAGATCTCCACTATACCTGATATTTATCGATTTCGCCAAAGCATTTGATAAGATCCACCATCAGGCAATTTGGCACGCACTTCGATGCAAGGGAGTTCCACCTGTGCTAATCGACTTAATCAAAGCTCTGTATGGCAACTCAACATGTCGAGTACTGCATGAACGCATGTTAAGCAATCCGATTGGTGTAAGCACTGGGGTACGACAGGGATGTATCCTATCTCCTCTGTTATTCAATATTGTATTGGACTGAATTATGCAGCAAGCAACCCGAATAAGAAGAGGCATTACATGGGGTATGAATGGTCGATTGGAAGACCTTGATTATGCTGATGATATTTGCCTGCTCGCACACAACTTTACCGACATGTCAGCCAAATTGGACCAGATACATCAGCTAACATCGGGTGTTGGTCTTCATATTAATTTTGACAAAACTAAGGCTCTACGTATCAATTCGTCTAATCTCTCCAAGTTTCGAGTAAACAACATAGAACTCGAAGATGTCCAATCGTTTTGCTATCTAGGAAGTATCATATCAACACACGCGATCTTTTATGAAATTTTCAATGACCTTTTTGCATAAATGCTGCGGTATTTCATTAATGCAGCGTCCAATTTCCCCTTTTAAGGCTTGAGTCGTCGTCGGCTTATTCGCGTAAACAATCGACTTCAAATAACCCGCAAGAAAAAAATCTAAAGGTGTTAAATCGCACGATCTAGGCGGCCAATTCTGGTCTCCAAAACGCGAAATAACACGACCGGGAAATGACTGATGCAGCAATTGAATTGTTTCTCTGACTGTATGACATGTGGCGCCGTCTTGTTGAAACCACATGCCCTCCACATTCATTTCTTCAATTCTAGGCAAAAAAAACTGGTTATCATTTCACGATACCGAACACCATTGACTGTTTGCGCTTTACCTGCCTTATGACCGAATTCACAGTCTTTAGTTAGCTAATGACAAAGGCTTAACTAATGATTCTTTATTCGCAATGCTTAGTTTGCCATAAGAATAACAAGTATTAGTTAAAGAACAGTTAGTATATTAGTTTACCAATGGTTAACTAATGACTGAGAATTCGGCCATTAGTTTCATAAAAAAAGGTCCAATGATTCCTTCAGCCCAAAAACCACACCACACAGTGACACGTTGAGGATGCATTTGCTTCTCGTGAATCACTCGAAACTTCGAAAGTGTTGCACATATAGGAAAACGGTATAGAAACAGATTAGAGAAATTGTAATTCTTAATTTTTCTAAATTTGTTTCATCAAAATCGGACAAGTGGTTCTCGAGTTATGTTAAACTACGTTTTTGCCAAAATGTTACAACTAAGCGAAAAAACATCAAGATAAGGAAACAATTTAAAAGGTCATAAAAAAAACTGACACATACGAACGCCAAACCCTTTGAAGGTTTTACTATACTGACCTAGTACCATCACCCTGACTTGGAATTTCTCACCCCCAGACAATAATCCCAAAAATGTTCCACAGTGTAATTAATTAAATATAAATCCATTGGTGTTATAGCACAAGGTCTAAGAACCAATTCAGATTGCCGAAACGAGGCATTTAATAATGACAATAGTTCTTCGACAATCGCATGAGAGATCCCTAAACACCAATTGTAGCTATTTTTACGATTAACAAAGCCAAGATGATAAGTTATTGACATTGTTACTTGTAGCTTGGATATGCTAAGGGAAGTTAAATCAAAAAGTCACAATTAAAATGTCATACAAATTGAATAATTTTGTCAACTCTACTTCGAGTTCTGACGATGACATGTCTTCGCAATAAGTTTATTACACAATACAATTCTTTTGCTCATAGTGATACGAATTGGTTTATTTTTCACAAGAAATTCGTTATGATTGACCGTTTGTACCAATTCAATTAATAATTTCATTTTCGTTTTAGAAAGCTTTGTACCCAAAATAATTAAGAAATTAAGATTTTAGCATAAAAAACTTAGATCATCGCCATCATTTGCTTTTTGAAACCTTTCTTAAGCAATTGGTAATTAAGTAAGATTGCAAATATAATAAACAAATTATTACAATAAGCTTTTATTTCGATGTCTAACAAAATACAATATTATACTGCAAAGGATTATAGATAGACCTTATAGTCTTTCTTCTTTTAACTATGAAGAATTTTAAATAAATATATTAGATAACACATCATTTATTATTATTATTTATATAGCAGCCATCATGCTTGCATTAAAAAGAAATTAGTAGATTCGTACTAAAATCACTTGTTTATTATGTTCTTGTAAAATCTTCGCTAAACTTTAAGGTTCTAAGTTTTTTTAATTCTCTTTTACTTAACCTCTTGATTCTTGATTCGTCGTGAGTGCGGGATTCCTTTTAATTTCATTTGTGAACATTTTTCGTTTTGTTCGTTGTTTGTTAGACTTAAAGCTAAATGACAATTAAAAGTTTTTATTCAACTTAATGCGGATGAATTTCATGAAACTGCGTTCCCCATAGAGCGTGTATTTTTTTATGTGTTTCTGCTGTTTCTATCTTACATGGTGTTAACCCAGAAGCGGATTAAAATCGTGAACAAAAAATACCCGAGTCATTTGTACAAAAACATTAAGTTGAGTTGTTAATTTAAAAAACACAAAAAGAAACAAGTTTGTATAATTTTAATCAGTACGTGTAGCAAGAAACTCAAGAGAAAAACTTGTTAAATTTGTTTAGTTTGTATACCTACATACGTATAAAATACAAAATATGTATATCATACCTTGTCCCCTTATTACCCCAACAATGTTTTAATGAAAATGTTTTCAGGCCAAAAAAGACATTTTCAAATTTGTATTTATTAAATTTTACTTTATATGTATGTGCATTAGGGTGGTATCATTTGAAAGGTCTTTGAGAGGCGCATTCAATGGGTTATCAAACAATTTTTTTTAATTCAAAAATTTTTAAAATTTCAGACAAAATGTTAGTGTTTTTTTATTTTTTCATAGAATTTAATTAAATAAATAGTTGAAATTTCTTGATTATAAAAATCATGCAATTTAACCCAAATGGTTTTTCTCGTTTTTTAGCTTCTAAAATTTACATTTTTTTAATACCCCTACATTAACGAATTAAGTTAACAGAGATTGTCAGATAGGGAAGAATTGAGGTTAAAAAAAAAAAAATTAATAAAAATTGAAATAGGTTGAATTTTAAAAAACGGGAAAAACCATTTGGGTTAAATTGCATGATATTTATAATCAAGAAATTGGGTGCCCCGATAGACTAGGCGATAGAGTGCCGGACTATCAGTCAAAGGGTTGCGGGTTCGATTCCCGCCAAAGACTCTGGACATATGTATGTAGACGAGTCAGCCATATATAGACCATATGTAAACTAGTCAGAGAATCTAAGTCATCGCAATGGACCATATTGGTCTCTGGGTGAGGTTGTGAGGTTACTCACACCAGCCTTCCTACCTAACCTAACCATAATCAAGAAATTTCAACAATTTATTTAAGTAAATTCTATGAAAAAATAAGAAAGACACTAAAATTTTGTCTGGAATTTCCAAGATTTTTGAATTTAAAAAAATGTTTTTTTAATTTTTGATAACCCATTGAATGCGCCTCTTAAAGACCTTTCATATGATAGAAAATTTACATATACATAGTTCCTTTGGAAGAAATGTGAAAAAAATCTAAAAACCTCTAAAAAGGATATTTTTATCCTTTGATACAGCTCACCAAATATTGACCCCAGAACATAAAAATTTAGAAACGTAGTCTTAAAATGAATCAAATTTTCAAATTAGTCGGGAACATCGATACCTTATTTTTTATCCATATAAACGGGGCCACCCTAATGTAAATACATATGTATATATGTAATATTTTAAATAAAAATTGCATTTTAAATAAACATTGAAAATTATCAATAAGTAAAATCAAATGGATCTGCCAATCTGTCTGCATTTTGCACGTATTTGCTTTATTGACAAGAGGTCAAAGTTTAATAATTTGATTTTAATCTTAGAATTTCAGTGAAAAATTAAAACAAAACAACAATTTATTTAAATAGTTTGGTTATATTTAATAATTTGACACACATTTCATTAAACTGTTTAATTTAATAGTTGACAAGCTTTTTCGATTGCAATTGATTAGTAGTTTTAATAATCGTAATGAAATGATGTAGATGATGTAATTAAATGTATTAATGCTATTTATGAATTTAGATGTTTAACCTTTGATTTCTTATTGTCAAGTAATGCGTGCATTTACATAAAATTTTAAGAAAAAATAAAAACTGTTTTAAGTGTTTAAAGCAAGTTAACTCTAAATTTCGTTAAGGGCAATAATTTAACAATAACTCTACTTCATGAACATTTCTTATTACTTCTGTAAAAATATGTAAATTATAACTACCCCAATTATTTAGCTGCAACAAAACTTAGTAATCAACAATTTGTTTGCCGGAAATAATAGCTAAACCAATCAATAATTGTGTCTTTCAATTCAGTTTAGCAGCAGCGGTTTTTAACAACAAAATATGTAAGTAATTTTATAAAAATAGCAATATTCTTAATTTCACTTCATCCATAAATTTCCATAGTTTTATATCCTGACTCAAGTTTAAATTGCTGCTAATTTCCGAACAATATATTCAATTACATTGCATTGAGGTAAGAATTGCTGCAGTTTTTTGCAATTAAAAAACATGTCAAACCAAAAAACAAAATGCAACCACACAGAAGGAGGCTAAAATACTTTTAAAGTTTTTTATTCTGTTGTTGTTTTTTATGACTCACAGTCATGATTGAAAATTGTTCCTTGTTATGGCCGGGCCTCCCTTTTATCTTTCTCTTTGTTTGATTTCTTTTGCATGAACAAGCCGAACATGAAAACTAAACAAACTTTAAAACTCAATTTATGAACTTGCGGAATTTTGTGAAACAAAAATAATACGACAAAGAGAGCAAACAAACAAAAAATTAAATAAAGAAACATTTTAACATGTCTCCTACTCGACCCTTGGCACAATAAAACGCGACACATTAAAATTGCGTGTCACTGCTCGTTAATAACGCGCGACAACGCAGCCAACAATCAGTGTTATGTAACCACAGCGCAGAAAGCCTAAGTGAATTATTAGAACACAAGTTTAGCCAAAATATATAGAAAGAAGACAAGAAAAAAAAATACAAAAACACAAGAGGAAGAAAAATTAATTTAACCAAGGAAAAAAAATGGTTAAGAAGCTTCCCGTTAGTCTTGTGCAGGGTTTTAAATTCGCTGATAGTGACGACGCGTCGGCCATAATCCACAAGTTTGTGAAATGCATATGTGCTGACACTAACTTTCATTATGCATACTTATGTACATATATACAAATGTACATATCGTACCTGTTCAACAAAAGGGCATTAACTCAAAATTTTGAAATTTTCATTAAAAAAAAAGCTATACATAATCACCCCTATCGTGAATAAAAATTCCACATGAAATTTGTTCCCTTTTCATATTTTTCCTATTTAAATTCAGTGTTAAAAAAATAAAAGGGAACAAATTTCATATGGGATTTTTATTCACGATAGGGGTGAAAAATTTACTCTACTCACTGTAAAAATCCCCCATTATTTTGTCTACTCTTTCGTCAAAAAATACCGTTATGTCACTCTTCATATCTTCAGAGTTACTATTTATATTTATATCAAAAAAAACATAAATAGTTTTCTGCCTCTACTGAAAAATAGACAATTTTGAGCTACTACCCTTTTGTTGAACAGGTGCGATATGTATGTTAGCTTAGTATTTAGCAAGCGAAAATCTAGGAATGGGAATTTAATGCTTTGTTCTTTCAACTTCAAAAAAAACATGAACTTGCTATTTGATGCGGTTACTAAACCGATATTATTTTATGAGGTCTCTGTGTGGTGAAAAACACTGCATAAGGCCTCGTACTATATTTTCCCTAAGGAGAATGACAATGCTGAAATAGGAGTCTTACTAGAAGTAAACCAAACTCGCTTTTTACTTTAGGTACTAAACTGAAGGCCACTGGATCTAGTGACCGGAAATTGGCATTGTGCACGACTTTCAGACAAAGCCCGATTGGAATATGGAATCACATGAAGATATAGCTAGTACAGTATTTATCGCTTATATGCATTTCAAATTTTGCACGACTTTTCGTGCTTATAAGCGAGAAATGCATGTATAAAAATCGGTTATATTAATTACGAATAGAAAATTACTCATGTTGGGATGCATATAAACGTTAAATGCATATAACCGACGTGCATATAAGCGATAAATACTGTATTATCAAAAGCATGCAAAATCTTCCAGATACAATTTATTTTTCCACTCTCAGACTCTATAGAAGTTTAAGCTTTGCAATTCCAAATGACACAGAGAGTACCCCTTAGCGAACGCTTCTAATTAAGTACATGAAGGAGATGACAACCGATCACTGTAAATTTGGCGATCGTGCGAAAACACTTGGACTCTTCTATAATGAAACTTGAAAGAGCTGTCATATTGAAGGACTATTAAACTATTTTTCACTTTTATACCATGAAGTTAGAGTGTATTAAACTCTTTATTAGAAAAATCAACTGATTATGAATCTAATTTGCTGTCAAAAAAATTCGGCAAATGACTTGAAAGTGCAAATTGTCAGAATTTTCTGAATATTTTAACTCAACTTCGTATATGTCTTAACTTCTTCTCTTTCTCTTCATCTCTATATCTTTCCATTTATCTTTTCAAGCAATGCTACACTAAACTAAAACTATGTACATATATACCAGTAATGGAAAAATTAAAAATTTAAATGATACTGACCGTCAGCAAAAAGAGTACTTATTCAACATTTTGGTACTTTTTAGGAAACATATTTTTATTCAAAAATAAAATTAAAAATCCATTTAAAAATAATTCAAAAATAAAATTAATTCAGTTTAATAAAAAAAACTATTATAACAACAAACTAAAAATTAATTAATTTTTATGTAAAAATATATGTTTTAAAAATTTTTATTTGTTGTGGGTTAAGATAATAAACATATGAGCTGCAGGCAGTGTTTATTATTATTTATTTATTTATAAGTCTACGGATAAAAATCCTTACAGACCTTAATTTACAATATAATATAAGTATTAATTAGTATTAAGGTACAGTATAATATTACGTTTTATAATACTGACATCAACAGTAAAATCAATAAGAAAATAAAATTCATTATAAACTCTACATAATCTTCTTAATGAATCAGCATTGGCATAATTGGATTGAAAAACTTGCAGATATAATGGTATAAAATAGCAAGTTGATCGTTGTGGAACATTAAAATTTATACTGTTTAGCAAAAAATCAGAGTAGATATCACTATTAATTAAATTAAATAAAAAAGGTACATTAAGCATGACTATGCTGCTATCCAAGGTTGGTAATTGACAGTCTTGAAGAATAAGGAGGAAGAATAACATCAGGATTCCAAGTTGAGTTGCCCAGACAAAAGAGAAGAAACTGCTTTTTGGACCGACTCAATCATATTTATATCACAATATGCATCAGGAACCCAAATGACAGATCCATATTCCAAAATTGGTCTTACCAAAGCAGTGTATAACCGTTTAATGATCGTTAGCTCCGTAAATTCTTTCGCTCATCGTTTTATAAAAGCTAGCACACCACGAGCTTTATTAACAATCATGTTTATATGATTTTTAAAATTTAGTTTAGGATCCAAAAGAATACCAAGATCCACAAATTCTGTAACTGATTCAAGTTGATGTCCACCTAATAAAAATTTACAAACAGTACTATTGATTCTTGAAAATCTCATATGCTTGCACGACATGACACGATTTTTAGATGTTTGAAAATATTTCTGTCTTACAATATACTGGCAATGCATTTTGCTGACAGCGTATGAAGACGAAAAGTTTAAGTTCACATGGTTGTCAGACATTTTCTGAACATGGTTTTGGCAATATTATAAGATCTGTCAACCGTCTGCACACAGCTTAACTAGTATTTAGTTGTCGGACAGAATGATGATATGTGTAAAATGTTTGCGTTATTAAAAAACTCAAAGAACAATATTTGTTTTTGGTTTGGAACAATTTATATAATTTGTTTTTCAAGTAATCATTAAAGCTTAAAACTTTTTATTTTTGTATTTTTTTAAATTCTAATGTTTATTTATTCTTATGTTCAGCTAATTAAACTTCATTTCAGTATTAATGCCCTTGGAAATGTTCAAATAAGGAACATTGCTTTGACCTTTAAAAATCTGCGGCAAAGTAAAAAATCGTTCCCATAATTTTCCGTACAAGAAACCCTAAACGTCTGTAAACTTAGGGAAGCAAAAACCAAAATAAAGTGTTGGTTTTACGAAGAACGTTTTTTGACTTTAATTGCCAAAAGACTAATGGTGTCAAACACACACACACTGACTATCACCATTTAAATTTCATACGAAAATGTTCTTAAAAGCCTGTTTCTCTCTGCTCTACAAAAGGACATTGCCTTTATGTTTTGTTGTCATACTTAGAAGTAGTAACTGTTCGGTATTATTAGACGCTGCTCTTGCCGTAATGGTGAATGCCATATGGATACAAGGATGCGTGGCAGGTGCGGTGGTTAAAATTGGGGTAAAAGAAAAATGACGCTCATTAAAAGAAAATTGAATTTTTGAAAAGTCTTTAACCAGCAGACATACTGTCACTTTGCCAGTACTTGTAGACGCACCAGTATGACATAATTAAACTACTAAAAAATGGTAATTTGTTTAAGTCAAAAGGGTTTTTAATATTTATATACCTTTAACACTCACTCAAATACACACATTCACCTAGACATGTATTTCATTTGTAAAATGTAGATATACGAGTACATACTTATTTTAGTACATATGTATGTATTTCAAGCACTTGTGCTTTACTTGATTATTTATAATTGATCTACTATAGAGTTTATTTAGAGAAAATTAAATTGTTTTCATGCAAAATCTAAATAAAATCAAAAATTAAATGACAATTTTTCATCTTGCGAGTATTAATTGTAAAATTTTTTATAAAAATATACAAAAATAAATACATAATGCATACAATTTATTTTCAAATATACAAATATACAATTTATTTTCAAATAAATTGTATATTTATCTTGAAGTCAACTTCGAATACAAATATTTATAAAAAATTAAAAATTTATAATTAAGTACATCATATTTATTTTTTACTTCTATTTATTTATTGTGTCTTCATTAAAAACTAACTAACAACTTGTATTTCAAATCTTATATCTATGAATTTTATTTCTTTCGTCCGCCACTTTATTAGTATGTAATTAATTGGTATTCTTCCTTCTTGTCATTGGCTCAGATCCGCTGTATTATTTCTTCTTAGTCGAAAATTGCCACTATTATTTAATATGTTGCGGATTAAGCTTTTTTTTTTAGATATTTTTATGCATACTTTTAGATTTCAGTTTTTAATGGAACGTTTAGATCATTATCAATATTCGAATTTCTTATATGCCAGAAGTTATAAAGTAGGAGTTTACAATCTAAACTAAGCTTAAAATTTCTGCCAATTAGCCAATTAATTTGGATTAATTTCAATTTCATTTCAGTCAATTTTGCATCTATATGGAATTTTCGTATAAGGGGACGATCGAGGTGCATACCGAGGTATTTAACTTCTGATTGTTGTGTTATTGCTTGATTATTGATATAAAGATTCTGTATGCATTTCCTTTATAAAAGCTGCTCTTTTTTGACCTGCCGTAAAAATCTGCTTTTTTCAATAACATCTTGCAAAAGAAATAATCCATAATGGTTGTTAAGAAGCCCAGACCAAAGAAGAAGCCAATGACCAAGAAAGTTGCACCTGCTTGTCTCGCTTTGTAAGATGGCCCACGTACATCCGCGTCCAACGCCAAAAGGCCGTTTTGCGAAATCGTTTGAAAGTGCCCGCACCAATTAATCAATTCACCCAAACTTTGGACAGGACTACCGCCGTCAAAATGTTTAAAATGTTGGAGAAATACCGCCCTGAATCTGTCATTGCTAATGCTTAAAGAATATTGCTGAAGCCAAAGCTAGCGATAAGGATGTCCAACCCACGAATAAGCCCTCTTTCATCCGTGCTGGTACCAACACCGTTCACATTTGTGAAATTCAAACCAAAGGGGATATAGAAGGATAAAGATTTGTGTTGTGGTACCTTTAGTATCTGTTGTATCTTTCTAAATAGAATTTGATTGTAAATTGCAAAATATTTTTTCTGGTTACGTTCTAATGATATATTTTCCCTTGGACAATAGACTTAATTAATTTACATATCAAGGAACATGCTTCTTGGAACACAGATTACACTAACGAAAAGTTATCAACTATAAATCAGTGGAATTTGGTTTTAGCTGTTTTCACAAACTTTAATCTCTCTTAAAATAATTACACTTTCCAATTTAATGTCAGCTATTAAAAAAGTTGTTGTGAAAGTTAATGATAGAATTCTTTTTAATTTAATTTTATTTTTTTAACTAATATATTTGATTTGAAAATAAAACGACTTAACTTTATTTAGGCGGACAGCACACACAGTACAAGTGATAAGTAATTTTATTTTTTTATTATTGGGTCATTTAAACATTGTCAACACCTAACAATGGAATTTAGGACAAAAAAAAAACGATAAAAAAACGAAGACAGAACAGAGTAAAACTTTGTTAATACGCTCAAAATCGCTAAAATAACAAAGTTTTTCATAATTGCTAAAGTCGCACTTAAAACATCCGACACATTTAATATCCAGCATCATCTACAATGCACTTTCTAAAATACAAATGAGAGTACACACATAGAAAACTCAAATTTATGTACAAGAGTTTTCATATTGCAAATTGGGCTGCCAGAGGTATATTTTTTATATGAATGAAAAATGAATCCATGATTGAAATACAAATGCTTGAAATACAAATTAGATTCATTGCCCACCCAGAAAGTAGTATGTATTTTCAAAATCCAAATAAATAAAAATATAAAACGAATTACACATTTTAGTTGTGAATTTAGAACATTAAATTCCTGTGTATGCATTAAAATTACAATGTGCATCAAAATCCTGTAGAATCTCATTATTACAATCTGGCATCGTTTTGATAAAACTGATAAAAATTGCTACTTGAAAAATATAACAAACTTAAAAACATAACGAAAAGTAAAGTTGTCTTTGCCGTAAAGAAAATAGACGAAGGGAATTCAAGTGAATGACTTAAGTTGTCATATTTTTCATTTTTTCGCTTCTACGTTCACTTGGTTTTTTGTTTTTAAGCTGGAGGAGCAACAAATGTAACAAATACTTGAAAATTGCATTCAAGTTGTTTCAAAGTATCAGAGAGTGTGCAAATAAGTGTGGCCATTGTGAATTGCAAAAGTGAAACAAAAAAATAAGAAAAAGAACAAATAAACAATCAAGCGAAGGCAAACTGCAAAGTTCATTAAAAATTTCTGACATACTCGTATGTCAAAAATTTCAAGACAAAAATCTACAACAAAGACTGCTTTTCTTTAAACTATTGTAACCAATACAGTGGCTCACAGCTTACAGCAGTGTATTTTTTCGTTTTCAAAGCTCTATAAAAAGAAAAAATAAGAAAACAAAAAATGCTTTTTTTCACGTCACAGCTTATTTTATACAGTCAATTTCTACCGTACCGATAGCTCAATGCAGCAGTTGTTAGTTTTTCGTTTTATATACTTCTATCAATATTCTCTGTTGAATTGTGAGTTCGATTTTGTAACGTTAAGTGTCAATTTAAAATAGTTCAAATTAGTACCCTTACAACGAGCAACGTAAATTGGTTTTAAACCATTTTGTAAATGGCCCTCACAGCGTACAATATCTGAAATGACAGCTTCCACAGGGCTTCATGTCAATGACGATCTACACTGTTTAAGAAAAATAGGGGCAAATAAAAGGCAATCAGCTTCACAATTGGCCTCCAAAGTTGAAGCTGACCTGGTCAACCAGTGTTGCGTTGAAACTGTTCGTTGTGTATTGCTAAATTTCGCCAAAGATCATGTTTGCAAAGACCGACTGGTCGAATATTTGGACGAGTATTATCGAAAAACTGGTAGTATCTATGCTAAATCGCCTTAAATATATTGTATTTAATAAAGGCTAACACACAAAATATTAAATCGTGTAATTCCCAGTTTTAATTTCAAGTTTTCGAAACCCATACATATGTACCTGCATAAAATAAGCAGTGACGTGAAAAAACGAGCATTTTTTCTGTTTTTTTTTTTAGTTTTAATACATTAAAATCTACATTTTTACAATAAATTATTTTATAAAGCTTTGAAAACATCAAAAAAACACTATATAAAATAAGCTGTGAGCCACTGTACATATATTTTATGGAAAAATCAATTCGTGTAATTTCATTATTTCAATCGTATTTATTTCGATAAAAGGAACCAAACATGGTTTGCTTTATAAATTATTTTATAAAGCTTTGAAAACATCAAAAAAACACTATATAAAATAAGCTGTGAGCCACTGTACATATTTTTTATGGAAAAATCAATTCGTGTAATTTCATTATTTCAATCGTATTTATTTCGATAAAAGGAACCAAACATGGTTTGCTTTATAAATTATTTTATAAAGCTTTGAAAACATCAAAAAAACACTATATAAAATAAGCTGTGAGCCACTGTACATATATTTTATGGAAAAATCAATTCGTGTAAGTTCATTATTTCAATCGTATTTATTTCGATAAAAGGAACCAAACATGATTTGCTTTATAAATTATTTTATAAAGCTTTGAAAACATCAAAAAAACACTATATAAAATAAGCTGTGAGCCACTGTACATATATTTTATGGAAAAATCAATTCGTGTAATTTCATTATTTCAATCGTATTTATTTCGATAAAAGGAACCAAACATGGTTGGCTTGTAAAACAATGTATTCGAACTGTAAGTAATTTTGCAACTCGTCTGAAAGGATTTTAAATAATTTGAATTTTGAATAATAGAATAATTGCCATAGACTTAATGTCCTAATATTTTCTTTTGAACAGCACTACATTGTGTTGCATTACATGCGGATTCATCCACTGAGTGCTGAGTGCAACTAGGAAAATAGGTTATGCGAGGAAGGATATATGAAGTAGTATTTGTGGATATGTATTTGAATTTTAGAGGAAGTTTATTCCCATCCGAACGGTACGTGGCTAAAGAACGAACTTTCCCTGTAATGTGTTGTGCAATCCTTTGCCCGGTATACCACGTTAAGGAACGTCTATAGCGTTAAAAAGTACTGGTTTTGAGAACAAGTTTCCTAATTCACAATGAAACGTATTGACAGAACAGTGAAAACAATCCAGTTTAATACCCTACTGTCACCGAAAAGTACCTTCGGCCTCTCCTGTACATCTAATTATCATGCCTAGAATCAATAGCTTCTAATACTTTAATATTTAGACATCAAAATTAAGCAGGCGAGCAACATGACATGTTGTGTATTGGTGTGTTAACATACAACTCCACTCATAGCTTTTAGACACTGCTCGTGTAAAGATTTGTCACGCCTGAACACTTTGACACAATTTTATAAATTAAATGTGGCTTAGAGACCATGAACTATTGAAACTAATTAAAATTGGTCATTAGAATGGTTAGGTTTTAGCACATATTAAATTTATATTTGAAATAAAGAAAGTGCAGGCTCAATGTTTAAGGAGCTTTTCGGTCTACCCGCCTGTCTACGTTTGACTGAGTGTATAAGTTTAAGTATTTCGAGTTTCACATGCCATTGGCCACTATCGACCCACTTAGCATTGCAGATATCCTGTTGGGTTACCGTTTGTTATAAAAACACATACATACACATATACACATGACAAACGTAACTAAGGGAAGCGATCGAAATAAATGGAGCTCAGATTTCTTTTAGTAAAGCTTTTCTTGTATCTTCATTCTATTTTTAGTAGAAGTAATTGTTTTTTTGTTTCCAATTTTTATTTGTGCATATGTTTGTAACGCCCAGAAATATTGGTCCAACACCGATCGACTCAGAATCACTTTCTGAGTCGATTTAACGATGTCCGTCCGTCCGTCCGTCTGGGTGGGTGGCTGTCCATGTAAAGCTTGTGCGCAAAGTACAGGTCGCAATTTTGAAGATATTTCGATAAAATTTGGCATATGATATTTCTTCGGACCCAGGATGAATGTCATTGAAACTGGTAGAAATCGGTCCATTATTTCACCTGGCCCCCATACAAATGTTCTGCCGAAATTAGGGTTTAAAGATCATAAATGTTTGAATTACGCAAGAAACCAAACAAATTTCATAACAAATGAGTGGTAAATGAAGCCAAATCACATCTAAATTTTGTGCAGATCGGTCTATAATTACTCGTAGCTCCCATATAAGGCCCACTTCTGAAAATCACTTTAACCTCCATAAATCTTTTAAAAGTATTTATATCGAACGTGTAACATACACAATATTTATATTCACAGAAATCATGACACTAAATATTTGGATGGTCGGTCCATAATAGGTTAAATCTCCCATATAGCGCAATGTTTTATACATATACTGGGTGTAGGGTATTATATGGTCGGGTTTGACCGACTATACTTTCTTACTTGTTTTTAATTGTTTCAAATTTTCTCGAGAAAGCCAAAGTTTTTCCGTTATACAATGTTCGAATGTTTGGGAAAAGATCGATTACAATATTATCAGCTTTCCTATGTATGTACGGTACAGCTCTGCTTTGTTCACTCTTTATTAAAAAGTAAATGTAGAGTTATTGTTCACACAAACTTTTTATTAATTTAAATAAAAACTTAATCTCCTTTTGCCAATTCAATAATTTAATTAATATAAATTAACACTGTAATTTCCCAAGAGTGCCGAGGATATAAATATAATAGTATTATCAGTTTTCTAAAAAAAATACTAAAATTATAATCTTAAAAATATCCACCATTTAATTCGCGCTCAATCCTTAACATGTCAAAGTTGAAGTGTGAATGAGTGTGTGTGTATGTTAACACACATACATACATACACTTACTCACAAATTTGTGTTAGTTGCTTAAGTGTATAAGGATTCAAGTGTTTCTTTTACTTGTTGTTTGTTTTTTTATGTTTGTTGTTTAGTTTTTTGTGTTTCAAATATTTTAGTGCATCTGCAACACATAACTAAAATGTTTTTGTGTTGTTCTCTATGTTGTTGTAGTTTGTTTGCCATTATGTCTTAACATGGTGTTGTATCCACATACACTTGTATGCATGTGTTAGTGTGTGTTTTCTAGATGACTTCCGTTGTGTATGTGTAGAAATTTTACTTTGTCTTTATTTACTGTTGCACTTACATCAGTTACGACACTTATTGAGTGTCTAGATATGTTTTCATATGGCTTTTTTCGCTACCATTTAACTATGTACGTTACTCCTTCTTGCTACCGTAGTCATTGCACTGTCATTTCTTTATTTCTACTTGTTTTTGTTGTAAGTTAACGCATGTGTGTTGTATTTTTCTTTTTTATATTATCAGCTTTTATGCAATCAATGATTTTACATGGTGTACAATGTATACTATATCACCTAGTAATTTAATTTGCTGACGTCTTTAGGGTTACTCATAAGCAACATATTTTACAACTCTACTCCCATTAAAAATATTTTATCGTTGCGAAAAAATAGTTTATATAAATATAAACATGGAACAAAGATATCTCAAAGAAACAAAACAATTAATCATCATTTTATTCCAAGATATTAATCATTGCAAATTATATTTGAAAAATGTTGCTACTTAGTTTATTTGGTCATAGTTTCTTTGCTTAACATCCTAAGCTCATAATATTATTTTCATTTAAAAATTAACAATCTAAGCAGATTTCGAACAAGGACATAATGGCCGTCAAATCTTTTATCTATTAATCAGGCACTGAACGGAAATCAAAATGACAAGTTTCATGATTGATAAAATGTAATTATCAAAATAAGTGTTTGTTAAAGCATAAGCTGTCCATTTTACCACAAAGTTGGGGTTATCATTAAAATTGAACATCCCGATTGAAAAAAAGTGGTAAAAAATCAGTATTTCCTAAACTACCGGTCCGATTGCAAAATAAATAACCTTCAGAAAATTAAATTCGTGATCGAATACAAGATGTTATAAAGAGAAACAAATTCAACCATCTCCGGTTTGCAAAACTAGTACAAATATAAAAAAATTAAATCTATTAATATCTATTATACTCGTATATTAAAAGACATTTAAATTTTCGTTGTTTATCTCGAATGTTTTGAATTAACAGCCCAGTCGTAAAAAATATTTAAAAGAGTATGAAAAATACCTAAAGTTTGATGAAAATGTTTTATTATATAAAATTTTTCTCAAATATTTCCAAACTAATTTTATAATTTTTACGCATTTGCTAAGAACTAGTTTTAAAAATTACAAATAATAATATATTTTTACAATAAATTCATGTAAACATCAATCATACTACGAGGGCGGTTCGGAAACTTCTTAGCCTAGAACAGAAAACGCGATATAAACAGAAAAAAGTTAAGTGTGTTGGAAACCTACATCTGTGCACATGTGAACACATGTTAAATTTCTTTACGATCTGACAACTCCTTCATATAGAAACAGGTATTCAAAAAAGATGCATCCGCAAGCGACAAGGGACATTGGGAAAAGAAATTCATAACGATATGTTGAATGTGTCAGGTAAAAGTTCTCCTTCATACGCATCAGTAAAAAATTGGGTTGCTGAATTTAAACAAGCCAAAGTACATGATATGGTATTAAATGATCGACGAATAAAAGTGTGTGAAAGAGCTAATATTATGGCCATCTCAAATGCTCGATTCCATTTAATTTTGCATGAAGAACTACAGATGAAAAAGCTTTCTGAAAGATGGTTGCCGCATTTCTTAAAAACTCCTAAGAATGAAAATTTCTCAAGTTTGTTTGGTTCGTTTTAAGAAAAATACAATGGATTTTAAGCGTTGTTCACTACACTCCAGAGACAAAAGAACAATCCAAGCAATGGACTGAAGCTGGAGGAAGTGTCCCAAAGAAGGCAAAAACAATTCATTCGGCTGGTATGGTTATGGCAACAGTTTTTCGGATTACAAAGGTATTTTATTGATTGATTATCTCCAAAAGGGTAAAACATTTTGGATCAATTAAATGTAAAAATTCAAGAAAAACGTCATGACTTGCAAAAGAAAAAAAAATGTTTCATCAAGCCAACGCACCAGCGCACAAGAGTATTTTAACAATGGCTAAAATCAACGAATTCAAGTACGAGTTGCTTACCCACCTTATTCTCCTGATTTAGTTCCCAGTGACTTTTACCTGTTCCCAAATTTAAAAAAAATCCTAGCTGGCAAACGTTTTACCTTAAATTAAGATGCAATTACAGTTGTAAAGCACTATTTGGAGGCCTTGAGGAAAACTATTTTAATCAAGGCAAAGAAGTGCTTGTATTGTATTGAAGTTTGAGGAGATTGTATTGAAAAATAAAAATGTTTTTAAAAACTAACTCTTCTCTTTCTGTGTTAAACTAAAAAGTTTGCGAACCGGCCTCGTATATGTAATATTTAATGCGATATTTAAACTAAGATTTTTTTTTGACAAAGTGAAAAACTTCTCAGATAATACTGATACCCAACATAAGATTATTGGCTTACTTCCATGTAAGTGAAGCTAATCGAAAAAATATGCCAAAAGAAAATTTGAATGAGACAAATATCATTCAACTGGAGATCAGAATTAGAATTTGAATTAAGGAAATATTGTTTGGCAATATTTTTAGATGTTGCTGAAGCTTTTAACAAGGTATGGTACTAATGCTGTTATACGAGTATTATAAAATTAAATGTTTTCTGCCACAATGTAGCCATAAACTATTGGAGTCTTATCTGCCGGATCGTTTATTTACAGTTAAGTGCAACGAATACGTGGCAAGAGAATATAAAGTTAGAACTGACTTTTAGCAAGAAAGTGTTCTTGTACCTACACTATATTTTATTTCTTATTTGCTAACGTGTGATAAATTAATTATATCAACATTTGCTGATGATACCGCCAATATTATCTCGCACGAAAATCCGCATATACCATCTAGACAAATGGATAACTACCTCACTTACGAGAATGTGGAGAAATGGTAAATGAATTATCCATCTGTTACACTTTACATGAAATTTAAAGTCAGTAGCCTTTACGAATCAAAATTAAGACTTGACTATAAAGTCATCCTGTATAAAACTAATTTTGACATATGTAATCTAATTGTGGGGAACAACGAGTAATACAAATACAATACAAATTTTTGGGACCTTGACCACAATGCTAAATAAAAAACTAGAACATCCACAGGGGCTTGTAAGTATCACTAGTGAGGGATGAGTTTAATAAAAACCGTGATATATATGGGTAAATTTAAAAAAAAAGCAATTTGTGTGTCACCGCACTTTACACTACTATTTTAGTTAAAATAAAACAAAAACAAAAATGTGAGAGTGATCAGCGAGGAATATGTAACAAAAAAACGTAATTCTCAAATTTGTATGTTTGTTTTTTGTTTATTCAGAATGGTGGTTTGTTTCTCCCTCTGACTGCTTCCATACAAAAGCATGTGTCCCCCGTTAGAATTTTTAGTAATCAAAATAAAATAAAATCAAGAAAAAAGTAAATGAGGGCCTAAAAGTACCACCGGATTCTGCATCAATTTCTACATAAATTGGTCACTCTTACAGGCGAATTGAAAAAACTTTAAAAATAAGCAAAACAAAACTCGTTGTGTACGTTTTTTTTTTAAATTGACCCATATACATATGTATTTTAAACCTGCAATGTCACCTAAATCCTATTACAAGCCTATTTCCGCACCACCATGCGCAATCAAGGCTTCGTAGAACCGATCTACCACCCCGCTAAGACAATGACTCTGTTTGTGATTTATTTAAAAGAAATACAAAATTCTTTTTCTATCCGTTATAACTCTTAAAGTGTCATATTATGAAAAAATTACTTCTCAAACTTAAAAACAAATTCCATTTTGTTAAAACAACTAATACAAAAGGTACCAAAAGCCACACTTTATACTCTTTAGTTTGAATTTCAGAAATGTACATATGCTGTTTTTGAGGTTTTTGTGTTTTTTAATATACCGATAATTAAAATTTCAAGTCTACCGATTGAGTACATTGAATATATAACAATATAAATTAATTATTATTTAAGAACAAAATTTTACCCGTTTTCCCCCTTTTTATAACTTTCTGGTCCAAATCTATCCCATTGATAATTACAAGCATCACGTTGCAAATTTCATTAAAACCTGTTGACCCGTTTAGGTGTGATTGCGGAAACAAACAAACTGAAAAAGACATTTATATAGATGTTCGTCGGTTGATAGCAAAAATATTTTTTGCCATAATATTTCAATAATTTAATTTTTAAAATACAATAATATTAATTTCGTTCTATCTATTGTTTCTTTATATATTTTCCAGTTTTTTGACCGTATTATTTTTATTTGCATATTGTTTAAATATGTGCTCGTAAAAAGTATAGAACTGGCCCGATCTGTATTAAACTACTATCGAGAAAGTTATGACATACAATGACTACATACAGAAAATTAAAAAAGTACAATATTTAAGTAATAAAAATATAATATAAATCCTTTATTTAGTTACTTTTATGAAAATAAAAAGCAACATTTTATTTTTAACACTCAGTAGAGTAATCCCCCAAGGAGATAATTGCAACAGCCAGCCACTTTAACGATACTGTAAACGTTGCAGTAGCAGTGTTTTATTATTGGCCAATACTAAAGAGGGAGGTTTGCTTTAAATCATAAACTTTCTGAAAATATTTAAATAAGAGTTTAAAGCGTATGTTTAAAATTCATAAATGTAGGTGAATGGTGTCATAAATCTGTGAATTTTCATACTTATCATTGTTACTCCGTTAAATATATTTTTGTTTTCATTCTTCTTATATGTGTTACTGCAGTAATCAATGATATTTATGGTATTACAGCCATTAATACAAATAGTACACAGCGACTACTGTTACTTTTGCCCGTTCACAATGTGGTACTTCATCATGGCAATTACATGACGCCATTCATACACAGCAGCAGAAACACACAAATCGACATCATCGTCATCATCATCATCGTCTCGATTATTATCAGCATCATTACATTGTTATATTCGCCATCAGTGTTCGCTGATACATGTATTGTTTGGTTTCCTGAAAGTGCAATGAATGCCTTAAGTTATTTTCCCCGTTTTGAATTACCATAAAGTTCTCAACATCATCGTCATAATCATCATTGGAAAATGCAATTAAACACGAAAGGCTACAGGCTGAATGAAGACTTTTAATGTGTCACATATTTATAAACATGCACTCACTGTATAATATTTAACTTGGCTTGTTGCACAGCGGGCTGAGATGTTGTAAAATTTCTGTATATAAAAAACATATAATACACATTTCTTTCTTTTAAGCAGATAAAGGGTTCCAACAAACATTCTGATTTCCATTCTTATATTCGCATGTGAATCTATTTTCATTATCTCAATTAAAACCGTGATAATATCTCCCTTTATATTACTGTATTGTACTGAGCTCTTATGTCATTCCAATTTAAATATATACAAATTTGTTTGCGCATCCTAGCTGAATAATAATGACAAGGTATAACCTAAACGTAGAGAGTCATATTCAGCTGTGAATTTAATTCCATTGTATGTATGTAATCATCAAATATGAAATACAAAACCACAATAGCAAAACCAATATATTCTCCAAAAAATTAGTAAAAAATTGCTCACAAAGGAATCTAAAAAAAATTAAATTTAAAGAAATTTTAATCACTATATTTAAAAATCGATTTTATGTAAATGCATACAAACATATCGCACCCTACATACAAAAGGGTCACAACTCAAGATTTTCTAAAACTCACTTTTTCCCCTAAATTAATTCAGAGTGCATATCTTTACTACTGCAAACATTTCTTTCACGTCATTATCTTATGTATGTCTATTTTTGTCTCTCCTGAAAATTTAGTATGAATTTTTTTACGGACATTTATAAAACACTTTCGTCCCACTGTCTGATGGCATAAAAAATGATGACGACGGCAAAAAGCCAAAGAGACTAAAAGAAAATAAAAATCACAATTTACCGTAATGAATTGCTATGGAATGATATAGATTTATGGTAGCAACAGTACGACTGTCTATACGTATGTGCGTTTATATTTGTGTATGTAGCAATGACATCTTAACTGCTTGCCACTCAAATAACAAACGAACAATAAACAAGAAACAGCAACATGAGCAGACGTAAAGACAAACACCTACTGCGATAAATGGCACATTGAAACAAATCAATGTGATAATGCAATGTGAATGGTTTGGCAATTAAACACACGCTCTCTCACCAATCCACAGTAGTATTCACGAGTGCGTGTGTAAATATTTTCTTAGCCAAACAATCAAGTGCTTCATAACTATAAAATTAACGACAAATGAAATGCATGCTACCAGCCGGACCTTCTGGTCTGTATACATATTTATATGTATATGTATGCATATCAAATAATACAAATTCACTTTCGCCAACATCAGCGTCATCATCATTGTCATGACCAGCCAAAATAATATTAACATCAACATGGCTGGTAGCAGCAGCAATATCAGCATCGAAGAGTCACAATATCAACACAAATTTGCTACGGCAATATAAAAGGAAATCAGAAAGATTTCCTGCTGAGCTTTCGCAATATCAACAGGCACTGGTAAATGGCAACTGAAGCAACTCATATACAAGCCAACAACAGCGAATTAACCCGACAATCAACCATTCATTCATCTATCGAATCAAGCAAATAACACCAACCTAACTACAGTTGCAACAGCAAAGACTCTCTTGCAACATGTACAACAACTATATTTTGAACGACTTTACGATTTAACTTGTTATTCAATGATAGTTAAAATTAACTTTTTATGTATGAATGTGTGTGTGTGTGTGTGAGGATGTGCAGTATTCTCACACTGTATCCTTTTTGTCGTATGTGTAGATGTTTATGTTATACAGGATACACACTTTTTACCTCTTCAAATACACGCACACATACAGTACCATTTTCACACAATGACACACAGATAATGATGTTTAAATATCTTTCAGATTCCAATGACTAGAGATGTTAAATTATTTTCACATTTCACACTTACACGCACGTACTTCTTTGCTTATAAGTGGAATGTGCGTCACGCATTCAAGAGTAACGTAATAATTTGTCGTATTGTTGCATAGTTTCACACAGAGATGTATACGGATGCATGTTTCTGTATAAGGACATGTGCGGAAAAGTATTCTACACTTAGACAAAATTATTGAACACTCGTTTTGATTTGCTAAGATTTCTGAGCAAAGTAAATTTTATTATTGATTCATTTAAAACTTATCGTTTACCGATCGTTAGATCGAATTTCATTTACATAACTAAAGGAAATTAAAAATGTATTCTTGAAAATTCTGAAATAATTCCTTTCAATTTGGCTTAATTAAAATTTATTGAAAATTTTTCTTGGCTGAGCTGCTCAAGATTTCATGTTGTAAAAACAATTCCTACCTTCAGTAAAAATAATAATTTAATGAAAATTAAATTTAATGAACTCGAGCCCAACTAAAATTATCAAAAATAGAAAATTAAACTATTTCATTATTTGTCTTTCACATCATACTTTGGTTAATATCCTAATCGCTTGAAATATTATGCAGGACAACGTCTGCCGTGTCAGCTGGATGTACAGTATATCTTTGGTGGAAGTAGGCAATGCCACGCTCTTTTTCAAAAATGACACTTCCTTTTACAATAGACCGATTGGCATGAAACCTTTCCAATAATCCCATCTCCGGTTTTCGTAGTTACAAAAAATAACTCAATCAACCAAAAAAGGAGAAAAATAAAGGAGAAATGACAACAAAAACATACATACAATTGCTGTTATTGATCTACAAAAAAGGTAGACGCAGCAAGAAAAGCAAAAACAAATTTGTAGTAATACAAGTTTCATAAACAATAATAAAGAATACACACACATTGTAAACGTACGTAAATTTCGTTCTAACTCACAACACGTTAAAAAGAAATATCATAATTCTTGTACTCTATTTCTCAAAAACGGTGAGTTAAATAGATGATATTTACATAGTGATAGTGGACAATGAAGATTGCTGAAGACGCCCTTGGCCGGGTAGAAAATGCATTCCATTATTTGAACTAGTAGCCTGAATAAAAACTTTTCACTTAAAAATTAAGAAATATCAGTTCATTTTCGATCTCTAATTAATAACAATAAAAATAATATTTGAAGACCAAGCAACGTTTGCCGGGTCAGCTAGTTTTTAATACTAATTTAGATTTCTCAATTTATAATAGTTTTTTCTAAATATAATAATTTACTATTCCGAATTTTTATGTGGATTTTCTCAACACTTATTTGGATTTCTTAATTGCATTTCAATTACATGGTCAAAATACTTGTACCGTTTTACGCTCTCTGAAAATCGAACGAATACAATTCAACAACAGACAAATCCTAGTATAATGAACGAATTTTTTTGTAAATTTTGTGTGAATTGACTATTTTCAAAATTTTTCCATTTTTAGTAGTTTTTAATAATTATTCTTAAGGTCGGTTTTTAATATTTCATGTTGACAAGGATTAAAGAGTCTTCATTGGATGTGATTTTGGTTCGAGTTTTTTTTCCACCATTAAAAATATTCACGCTTTATTTGAATCCGGTTAATTTACAGGCAGCACTTTGTTTTGACACGAGTAGGGTGTCTTTTTTTTTTGCATTATTGCAAAGTTTAATTGTTACCCTATCCTACGATAACTTTCATATGGAGTAATTGTTTATAGTAGTAGTTTTTCATTAGCAACCAGTTTCGTCCGTATGAAAAATAAAATCAACAGATAGACTGTTTGTCCTTAATAGTTTTTAAGGAAATTCGATAAATTCAAACAAATTATGAATTTTTTAATCTTATAAATGGTGGACTTTACAATTTTATTAAAAACAAACGAGATTCAAATTAAATTAAACACGTCTTCAAGGTTTAGTATGTATTGCAAAACTGTAAGTATTTATTTCATTTTTTCTTTAAATTCACTTATTATTTTTTCAGCAAAACAGTTAATTTTTACATTGTAATAATATACTAAAATTAGGGTTGCCATAACTGCAATAATATTCATGTTAATACTTTTTAGGATTCCAATTTTAATTTAATTTTAATTCATTCTAAACAATAAAATTTAATTAATAAAAAAATGGAAAAAAAATATAATTTAAATGTTTAAAAAAACCAATTGTGGAGAAAACCAATAATGGCCAAAAAACTCCACGCTCCAACATACTGGCCCCATTGAAGGACCAAAGGTCTTCAATCAAATGGTAGTGGTGCTAATTTAGTAATTGGACGTTTATAGACGCCGTTTTTGGTTTTTACCTCCGCCACTCTGACCTTGCCGTCTTGCCCTTCTATTACGCCGACGACTTTCCCGGTCAGCCATTCTTGAGGCGGGAGATTGTCCTCGTGTACTACCACTATTCGGCCTAGTTGTAGATTGGGTTCTTCCTTGACCCACTTGCCCTTGTCCTGCAGCCCCAGAACGTAGTCTTTGGACCAGGCTCGCCAAAACCTCTGCTTGAGAGCGCATAGCATCCGCCATCGCTTCAAGCACCGCAGATTGTTGTCGTTGACGTCTCCGACGGATCCTGGCGGCAGCGAACGCAGACCCTCTCCTATCAGTAGATGTGCTGGTGTTAAGGCATCTCCGTCGTTCGGGTCTGAGGACAGCGGTGCGATTGGCCGGCTGTTGAGCACCGCCTCTACCTCTACGAGCATCGTTTGCATTTCCTCCTGAGTGAGCAGTGCCTTGCCCACAGCTCGTAGAAGTAGGAACTTCGCCTGTTTCACAGCAGCCTCCCATAGTCCTCCGAAGTGTGGTGCCCTGGGTGGTATGAAGCTGAAGTCGACCCTGCACGATGCTGCGTACGACACGACGTCTTCCTTGGCCTTCTCGAACGCTTCTATTAGTTCCTTGAGGATCCTGCTGGCTCCTACAAAGTTGGTGGCGTTGTCGCAGTACACCTTGCGTGGAAGACCTCTCCTGGCAGTGAACCTTTTAAAAGAAAGAATAAAAGAATCAGAGGATAAGTCAGAAACTAATTCTAAGTGAACAGCCTTTGACGTGAAACAAACATAAACCGCTATATACATTTTAATTGGTGGTCGACCGCGAATACGCAACGAAATGTTCACGGGACCACAAAAATCTACGCCAACTATCAAAAACGGTCGTAGAGCTCTCACCCGATCGGTGGGCAAATTTCCCATTATTTGGGTCATAAGCTTTGGTTTATAGCGGTAACAGTGAACACATTTACGTACTACTCTGCCACATTCTTCCTTAGCATTTATAAGCCAAATATTTTCTCTCGAAAGGGATATTAATGCTTTAATACCAGCATGGCAATTTTCGAGGTGCAGAGCGCGTAAATATGTAGTCACAAAAACAGTTTTCTTTGGTAATAAAAGTGGGAATTTAGTGTTATAAGATAACGGTGCATTTAGCAACCTCCCACCTACCCTTAATAGTGAAAAGTTTCGCTTATTCTCTGTAAAATTATGTATAAATGGTGTAAGCCTTTGAATATTTGAAGGCAACACTAGAGATTTCTGTAATTTCTGAATCTCCTCAGAAAAACTTTCTTTCTGGATAATTTCAACAAGTCTATAGAAGGCCCACTTCATTTCTTTTGCAGTAGGTTTTTTCGAATTGGAAATTTCACATTTTCTACAAAAATCAACGAATCTTAGTACGTAGCACATGATTCTTAAAATCTTCTTATATGAAGAGTAATCTTCAATCAATTTTAAAAATACATTTTCCAAATTTATCGATTCTTCTACTGCTACGAGAATAGTAGTTTTTCTCTTTTCC
Organism: Bellardia pandia; assembly: GCA_916048285.2. Lineage (NCBI taxonomy): Eukaryota > Metazoa > Arthropoda > Insecta > Diptera > Calliphoridae > Bellardia > Bellardia pandia. The sequence goes on from OU696533.1 coordinate 72,819,909, forward strand.
AAAGACGCTTGGTCCTCTGTCAACTCAAAATGATTATTAACAGGCCACATTGAGTTATCTTCTAAAAGAAATGAAGGACCATCAAACCAAATCGAATTTTTTATATCGTCTACATCACATCCTCTTGATACAATGTCAGCTGGATTTTGCTTAGTAGGCACATGGCGCCATGAAACATTATCTGACCATTCTTGTATTTCTGCAACTCTATTCGAAACAAATGTTGCAAGACTGGATGGATGAGTTTTTATCCAGTGTAACGTTATTTCTGAGTCTGTCCAGAAAGTTACACTCTCGATTTCAAAGCTAATCATCTTCTTAATTCGAGTCCACAATTTCGATAATAAATGCGCTGCGCATAACTCAAGTCTCGGGAGAGATTTCGTTTTGAGTGGCGCTATTTTTGATTTTGCCGTTAGCAACTTACAAAAGACTTTATTTGAGTCACAACTTCTTATATACAGGCAGCAACCATATGCCCGAATTGAAGCATCAGCAAAACCATGAATCTGGATTGATGCTACAGAAGTGGTGTGGACGAATCTTGGGATTTCAATAGAATTAATTTTCAACAAATTGTCTTTAAAATTCTCCCATGCTGTATTTAGTCGCATAGGTATTGATTCATCCCAGTCAAGTTTTTGAATCCAAAGTTCTTGAAGTAACATTTTGGATTTCGTTATTATTGGGCATAAAAGTCCGAGTGGATCAAACAATCTGGATGAAACAGACAAAATATTTCTTTTTGTTGCTTTCAGATCTTTAAAACTATCCTCCAAATTAAACTTGAATGTATCATTCTTTGGAACCCAATGTATGCCCAGAGCTTTAGTTAAATCGGTATCATGTAATAATTTTTTCTTACACTCAGATATATTGAAATCAGGGTGATTTGAAAACCATTTTGTTAAATGAAATTTAGCTGAACTCAATATTTCAGTCACTTGATCTCGAATAGTTAAAAGTTCGTCAAAACTATCGGCACCTGTTAGCAAATCGTCAACATAAAAATCACGGCGAATTACTTTTGCCCCGATAGGCAAAGTCTCTTTGTATAAATCACTCAAATAAATGAGGCATCTGATCGCTAAAAACGGTGCAGAAGAAGTACCATAAGTTACGGTGTTTAAGCGAAACACTTGTAGTGGATCAGACGAATTTTGTCTCCAAAGGATCATTTGAAAATCTCTATCATTGTCGCCAACCAAAACTTGACGATACATTTTTTCAATATCAGCCGTGATTACAAATTTATGAAAACGAAAACGGATTAGAGTTGCGTATAAATCTTCCTGTACAGTAGGTCCAACCATTAAAATATCATTGAGCGACGTTCGTGAAGAAGTACGACACGATGCATCAAAAACTACACGAAGTTTGGTACTTGTACTTTGAGGTCTCAAAACGCATTGATGTGGTATGAAATAATGAGGAAATTTCGGTATTTGGTTGTCCGCAATAGACATATGACCTAAGTCGATATACTCTTTCATAAAATCATGATACATTTCTCTCATATTTTGGTCATGTGAAAGTTTGCGCTCAAGCGCTAAAAATCGCCGTTTGGCGGTATCAAACGATGACCCCAAAATGTTTTTGTCTGATTTGAAAGGAAGTGAGACTTCAAAATGCCCTGACGGTAAACGTCGAACCGAATCTTTAAAATATTCCTCACATTTTTTCTGTTCCTCATTATATACTGATTTTTCGTGAGAAACTTCTTCAAGTTCCCAAAATTTACGAACAATCGAATCGATAGTTTCCTCGTTTTCTATTTTATTGCTAACATGACATATTTTTGAACTAGAGCCCTTTGACTGATCACACTTTCCAGCTACTATCCAGCCAAAAGATGTTTTCTGAAGAACGGGTAGGTTTGGATTATTCTTAATCTGTCCAACACATAATAGTTCAAAGAACATTTCACCACCAATTAACAAATCTACTTTCTGAGGTTTATAAAATTCAGGATCTGCCAATTCAATATTTCTTGGAATATTCCAATTTGTAGTGCAAATCCTGCGATCAGGTTGAAAGTTCGTAATTGAACTCAATACCCAAAACTTCGAAGAGAATTGAGTAGAATTAACCCTCGACATAACGGTGATCTCTATATTAGATTTAGAAACCGAACTAATTTCACCTATTCCTGTTAAATTTAATCTGCCTCCATCTCGTTTTATTCTAAGCCTTTGAGCAAGTTCCTCGGTAATCAAATTTGTTTGAGAACCGGAATCTAATAGTGCTCTTGCTAGTATAAAATCGCCAGAACTACATTTAACTTTTATAATAGCAGTAGCAAGAATCACATTGGCATCAGATGCTGAGTGATTTACTGCAGCGTTAGATGTTGTTGGAATATCTGACGAAAAGTTCGAAGCAGTATTCACACTCTGAGTCTCAGAACTATAACGATGCAAAAGCTTATTATGTGCTCCCCCGCAAACTCTGCATTTTTGAGCACTACAACGTGCCACAGTATGACCCTTTTTTAGACAATTAATGCATGCAGGTGCGGCTTTTATAAATTCAAATCTTTGAACAACTGGTACTGTCGTGAAAAAAGAACAATTATATATGTTATGATCGGCAGATTTACAAAATATGCATTTTTCAACAGATTGTTTCGATTTCGTTACAGTTAGTGATGTTTTCGAATTTTTCTTAGGCACAAATTCGTTTTTATTTTTCATATTTTTAGGTTTTGAATCCGAAGATTCATCAGCAGAAATATGCTGGTATCTTCTATTTAACATTGCCTCGCAGTCAGACCAAAGTGGGAGCCTTTCGAAGTCAAGCTGTTCTTCCCATTTGGATTTAGTGACTGGATCAACTTTCGACATCACTAAATGAATTAAAATTGCGTTCGATATCTTTTTGTCATCGCCAATTGACAACAAAGAATCATAAATGGCGGAAACCGTGTCTATCATGTTTCTCAAAGCTGGAGCTGAAGGTTTGTTGATTTCTGGGAGATCGAATAATTTTGAAATATTTTTTAGAAAAATGAGACAATCATTGTCATATACCTTCTTTAAACTCGCTAATGCCTTTGGATAATTATCTTCAGTTACTTGAAAAGCTTTTACTGTCCCTAAAGCTTCATCAGTTAAGCATGACATAAGATGGTTAAATTTTTCAATATCTGTCAATGTATGATCATTATGTACCAAATTTTCAAACAAACTCATAAAATTTTTATAATCGGAATATTTTCCGCTAAATTTAGGAAGTCGCATGTTTGGAAGCCTAGAATGGTGAGGTTGCATAAATGAACTTTCCTGCAAACTCGTTCTTCTATTCTTGGCCTGAAGACTCAGTAATAGAGACTTCGTGGTAACACATAAATCTTCAAGCTCGGATCTGTCGTCATTTGTGGGATCCAAAATATCTAATTCCGACTGAAATTCCATAGCTTGAGCGATATGTTCCTTTAAAATTTCTAATCTGCAATCGATCTCAAAGGGATTGAAAGAAATTGTCTTTTCGAGAATTGACTTTTTTATTCTTTCAATATTTTCAACAACTTTGGCTTTTCGCTGCATCAGTTTTTCTACATTCTCTGATACAGGAAGAGATTGATGTTTCTTTCCACCAGCCATATCGAATAAAGAATCAAAAATATTTCAGATATTTACTAGAACCCAATAAAACTCAATCTCGAAGCAATTTATATTTTATTATCGAAGAATCTATCTTTTATTCCTATTCCTTAAAAGCGATTTTGTTGTAATATTTAAGAAAAATATTTACTGAATTTTTTAACGTAAATCCTAATATTAATCGCTTAGGAATTGTACAAAATTTTAAATTTTATAAATATGATTCTAGTAATCCAATAACAAAAAAATAAATTGTTCGGAAATACCCAATAAAATTTTAGCACAACTGAATTATAAATGATATTAATAAATATTTCTTTTTTATCTCGCCAGCAAACTCGCATATATTAGTAAATTTTTTATTTCGTTGTCTTTGTTATTTTATTTTCACTATTAAACAATTTAAAAAACAATTTAAAAAATGATTAATTTTTTAGATTTAATTTTTTCTAAAAAAAAACTCGTTCTAAAATCCGTGAATAGCAACCAGTCTTTGGTAAAATAATTATTTTTTCCAAGATTTATAAATTTATAATTATTTATTTTAATCTATCTCACAAATGTTTGTTTACAAATGAAAGTAAATTTCTTTACGTGTAACGTAATATTAAACAATGTGGTTGATCTGGCAACTATAAGTGATATGCAATAGTGGCCACTTTAAACTATTGGTTTATTATGGCAACACGGAACGAACGGAATGAAACAAACAGATGATCAACAACAATAAGAATTTGTGTGAAAGGTAAATAAAAATAACAAAGAAAACAACAATGAAATTGTTAATTAATTTATAAAAATTAATAAAATTATCACTCGCGATAATAGTGTAAGTGTAAATTAAAAAAATTGAAAACTAATTTCTTAATAAAGTGCCGACGGTTCACTTTGATTTTGTGCAAGTTAATATATGTAAGTATATTATTGTATCCGTGTGTATGTGTGGTTCTATGTATTAACACTCGCAAAAATTGTTTCACAAATAAAGGCGATTGTTCACAATAATAAATAAAGAAATATATTTCAAATGAAGCGTAAAAAATTTGTGTTGTACTCGCAATTTTGCGGAAAAATTCTAATTAATTTATAGAATGCTCTAATCTGAGTAAATTACAGGTTAAAATACAAACACAATATTGTTTACGCTTTTTACCTCGGTTTCAGATAGACCAGAATCGCTACTTCCCTGTCTGTGATGTGGACGGCAATTACGGCAACGGCAACGACGAGGCATGTGGCAGCAATGAAAGTGGAAAGTCTCTGATGGATGAACGTGTTTTTGTAGAAGTAATCGCGCACTAATTTAACACAATCACTTTTTAAAATTAGTTAAATTATTTTAATAAAGTAACTTTTTTTTTTAATTTTGAAATAATTTATCAAAATTTTTTTTTTTTTTAATAAAAAATGTAATTAGTCCCTGCTCGGGCGCCAAAATGTTTGTCCTTAATAGTTTTTAAGGAAATTCGATAAATTCAAACAAATTATGAATTTTTTAATCTTATAAATGGTGGACTTTACAATTTTATTAAAAACAAACGAGATTCAAATTAAATTAAACACGTCTTCAAGGTTTAGTATGTATTGCAAAACTGTAAGTATTTATTTCATTTTTTCTTTAAATTCACTTATTATTTTTTCAGCAAAACAGTTAATTTTTACATTGTAATAATATACTAAAATTCGGGTTGCCATAACTGCAATAATATTCATGTTAATACTTTTTAGGATTCCAATTTTAATTTAATTTTAATTCATTCTAAACAATAAAATTTAATTAATAAAAAAATGGAAAAAAAATATAATTTAAATGTTTAAAAAAACCAATTGTGGAGAAAACCAATAATGGCCAAAAAACTCCACGCTCCAACATAGACTATAATCAAATACCGAGCTCTCCACTAAATCAGCTCGGATTTTGAATGTATAGTAGATAGCTAACAAGAAATCCACAATTATATACTCTTTATATATTTCTTTGGTTATAGTTTTTGAAGCAATAAACTAATAATCAATACCTGATGTGTGTTTCCTCTTCTGGAGAAACCAATTAAAAATCTCCCTTTCCATCAAGGGATACTTGCATGATCTTTAGAGATTAGATGAGTTAATTTCAAACATTCAAAATTCGCTATATTGCGCATAAAATTGTTTAAACATTCACCTCCTTATTCAAAAACGATTATTAAATTTAACAAACGTTTATTAAGCAAATTTTTATATGGAAATCTGTCATAATAAACGTTTGTTAAATTTAATAATCGTTTTTGAATAAGGGGGTCATTATATAAGATAGTTAATGTTGAATATGTTGCCTTACGTTAAATTAAATATTCGTTAAAATGAGATTCATTATGTCGGCACTTGCCCATGGGATAACTATAAAAGGTGAGTGCAAATCGGCAACAAATACAACACAATACAGAAACAACAAGCATTTTGTTGGTGTAAAATAAAGCATTTCTGTCAAAAACACTTGACAGTCAGCTGTGCTACTGCACTCACCACGTATAGTTAAACCATGGATTTGCCTGTACATAATTTCTAATTGTATTTCAAAAATGTTCAATTGAATTTCAAAATTCAGAAAACATTTCACAAGTTTCTAATAGAAATACCAATTAGAATTTTTAAAATACAATTAAAAATTTCTGAAATATTAATATTTAAAAAAATATTTCGTGAACGCACTGCGATCAGGTACTGCTAATTAGCTAACAACATGAATAACTAATGAAGAGTATCCGAATAGATACGATACGTTTACGGATGTGATATATTTTTCTACTCGCAATAACGTAATTATAATGTAATAGCTATGCCAAGGAATAATCTAAACTTGGGTGAGATAATGTAATATTGTTTTTACTTCTTACATAAAGTATTGCTCATAGTGCAGCAAATGTTTTAGATTTATTTGTGTTGGACAACGAGTGGTATGAGTAATATTTAATTATTTGTATTTTTATGTAATATTTAGGTACCAATTGATAATTTATATTTTTTCAATAAAAATATACATGAAATACTTTGAGAAAAACGTTAAAAAACATATATTTAATAACCATAAAACCGCACAACTATCATAGGATCGTCCAAGCCGAAATTTTTTCAATGTATCTATAGTGTATATCAATCTATCTACTGGCATGTACAGTGCGTGTGTCATTGCTTAAGTTGATACTGACGTTTTCTTTGGCAAATAATTGCATATAGCTAGTAGTGTTGCTGTAGCATACACTCGTGTTGTTTACACTGCTGTTGCACTATTTATTGATAGTGTTGGCATTTTGACGTCTGCTGTTATTGGATTCATCATCATTGTCAATATCTAGAGTTTGTTTGTTGAATGATTTTGGGAATATTGTTACAAATGAAATCAACGAAAGTAGATAGCATGTACTGAATGTCGATTACAAATTCTGATTACTAATTGAAGCATATACGCGAAGAACGGCTTATGAAATGTTTAATAAATTTTACCGCATGAAAATAAATACGATAAAATAAAAATAATTTTTGTCTGCATTATTTTTTCGTAATATATAATAGGATCCATCCAACTCGAGCCATAATATATATATATAAATTGATGATTGATATTTGGCAAAACAAAAAAAGGAATACGTTTTATCGAACATTTGTAAACAGGAATTAATGTACTTAAGTACTTTTTATATTATTCTAATTTTATAAATCTTCAGTTCAATCAAGGTATCTAGAATGTACGTATATACTATACTATTGCAGCTCTATGAGCAATAATTCAATGTGTTGCAGAGGAATGACAAAATCAATGTAATTCGCATAGTTTTGGTGGTGGGTATAATAATAAGATTTTATAAATATCTTTACTTCATTATATATATAGTGAATTTCACATTAAATGACCCAATTTCAAAAATCGATGTCTTCCTTTCTTAAAAAATAAAAAAGATGATCTTCCTTTAGCTTATCGGTCGGTTTTAGATTAAAGTAGACTTATAATAACCAAATACTTCTTATCTGTCCGATAACATCATACCTTTAACTATTACCAAGTTGGAATAATGGGCCTAAACATAACAATCTTGAGTGTAGTTTAACAATTTATAAAATCAAAAAACAGTTGTCCATATTCACCACAAGTTAAACAACAGATATAAGTATGATTTCTGGATTACAATTCTTGATCTGTTTAAAATCTTGATTCGATATCGATATTTATTAGACATTTTTGAGGGTTAATTTGTTTTTCGGAAGTGTTACGTATATGTGAGCAATTGTAAAACCTGGGCCGATCTTCTTGAATTTCGAAACAGAGAATTTTATACATATGAGGATATCCCACGTTGAATTTCAATATAATAATAGTGCATTTAAGATTCGTATTAGTATTAACGTGAATTTTGGTAATGAACCTTATTTGGGCGATATGGTTAAATATGGATTTTCAAAATCTAGCAGTTTGATTTTGGCATATATGTAAATGCTCCATGTAAAATTTTGTATCGGTATTGTTATTTATAAAATTTTTATGAGTATTGAAGTGATTTTCGGCAGAGCGCTTCATATGGTCAAATATGGACCGAAATTCACAAATGACATTAGTATGATTTTTGTATACTCATATATGTAAATGATCTGTGTAAAGTTTTAAGTTGATAGCGATATTTGCAAGATACATATATGGGTGTTTTCCTTACATGAGAGCTATGACCAATTATGGACCGACCATCATAAAATTTAGTACAATAATTTCTATATTTATTCATGTGGTATTTTAACCTGGTAACTATATTTGTACTAGATTTATACGTATTTAAATGAATTTTAGACATTATATGGGGTCTATGCTCAAACCTGGACAGAGCAAAAAATTCGTTTTGCGTTTTCTTTTTACATGACACTTGTTTTTGCTGAATTTTGTATTAATATTTCAATTTTACAGGTATTTATTTATCATTAAGCCATATTTCGGGAATGTATTTGGATGGGGGCTGTGAGAAATCATGAACCGATTCTTACTATTTTTTCACACTTTCTTCTTTTATTACAAAAATAACGTGTCAAAATTTCATATCAATATCTGGAATATATTTAAAAAAAATAGCAAGAAACATTTTTAAAATATCAAGTTTTTATGGAGGTTGTCTCACACTTTGGTCCATAAATCTGGTTCTACTATACCGATTTTGGCGATTTTCAATACCAAACTGTTTAGCAGAACTCTAAAAAGTTTGTTGCAAAACTTGTTGATTTTAGTTGCGTCTTTTGTATGTGAGAGTGTTTTACACAGACAGACAGACAGACGAACAAAGAATTCCATAAGGATGAAGAATATATAGTATATACTTTGTTGGTTCTCAGATGAATATTTCTCAGTGTTACACACGGAATGAAGAACTTATATATTCCCTCATTCACCACTAATGGTGGTGGAGGGTATCAAAAGATGTTTGCAATTAGATGGAAACGTATTAGCTTAGCTTAACATATTTTAAGTTAACATTTCTAAAATCCAGGTATGAATGCGTTCTTCTGGGTCCATGCTTTAATTTTTGGAGCCACAATATTGTATTATTATAGTTTTTCAATACAAACAATTGAATATGAACTAATCAAAATTATCCAGAGATCCAGAGGCGGTATGCAGAAAGGTTTTTAATATATTATTTTTCAACATAAAATATATATGTAATTTATTTCATAAGATATGGGAATCATTAATTAATTTTTTTATTAATACATGTCTAACAAAAACACTTTTCTTGATGTTTCTACACTACAAAAATTATTGTCTTTTTTTAATGTGCAATAACATTTTACATATTATGACTGAACTGTATAGTTGCTTACTTACTTACTTCCTTACTTACTTACTTATATACAGTAAACATTTAATTTGTGCAAAAAGAAAATACAACATATAACTGCAGCTACTTAGAAAATCATGCAATTTAGAATTGCAATTAAAACCATTGTTGCCAGTTACGAACAGCGATAACATTATTATGATTACAGCTTTAGTGTCACTTCAGAGTTCAACATGGATACAGCAGATCCAAAGTTAATTTCTAATAACTTTATTAACTGCAAACATACACATATGCCACATACTACATATTATGCATACTAACATACTTACATTATTAATACGCATATGTACTCTGGGATGATCATATTTTCATGGAATTAAAATTTAAGCTTGTTTTAATATAATGTTTGTAAACATGCTTTAACGTTTAACATCATTAGCGAGAATCTCTGGATCACTTTAACTAACCTACCGATTCTGTCCCATAATTCAGTTGTTTATTTCAAAAGATTAATACGAAATTAAATGAATTAACCGAAATAAAATATTAATAATAATAATATGTTTGGGCTATCCTAATAAATATAGACTTGTTAGCGTACGTTAGAAAGAGCTACATATCAGATGTTCTCAACAGGTGGCTTATTTTATTGGTAGCTTAAAGAATAAACAAAATACTTAGAGTCAGTAATTAAAAACCATTCCGAATGTCTATTAGAGCTTTCTCAATCTTATGATATCCTACATTTGCATTAAATGCACTAAAAATAAATCGCCATAAGAAGCCTGACTTCTGATATGGATGCTATTATATATTTGGCACTCCCATTCGTGTAGTAGTAGCGTCTTTTAAATTTAATCATACGTTCCTACACTAACACGACCGAAGTCACTCACTTACCTGCCCATCATAATCTCTAATGTTATAAATTCAGCCTACGTTATACAACAATATAATTATATATTAACAATAGTATTGACAATTTAACACTAAAAATAAACACATAATTGTAACATTATTTGCATCCTATTCCAGCCATTACTTGTACTTTAAATTTTTTGTTAACACAACAAGCTCAAATTACCTTTTTATTTATTTATTTATTTATTTATTTATTTATTTATTTATTTATTTATTTATTTATTTATTTATTTATTTATTTATTTTCGGAAAAACAGTACAACAAGATTTAATCTTATTTAATAGTACTGCGTAGGTGGAGGCAATATATTAATACAAACAAAATTCTTAAGCTTATTAATAAAAACTAAATAAATAACAACAAATCATTAATTAAACAATAGAATGTACATAGTTTGACAAATAAATTAAAAGAGTTTGGAAAATTATCATTACTATCTAAAAAGTGTAAATATTGCTCAATATTACTCAAATGAGCGACTGTTTGTTTGCATCTGCAAGCCTCTTACTGTTTTTATCGTAGACAACAGACAACATTAGCCATTGGGATTAGAAACACAATTCAATATACTATCATACCAGTTTTTTTAGAACCAAATGTTCTGCCAGTATATCGTCCTTGACATCTACTTCTGTAATACCAGCATAAAAATTCCTCCAAAAAGACCTTCATATGCTGGTATTTCGCTTTATGAAAAACCTTCAGATGATCTCACAGAATAACGGGCATAGTGGGACTAAACAGTGTATGTCTATTCCTCTACATAACTCGTGGGGGTATTCTAACAATGTAACATCCCGGGCAATAAGCCAATGCTAATAGAATGTACAGATGAGCGTGTAGCGCATCGATGTCGGAAGCAGTGGCTGATTTTTTTTTACAATATGGAGTTAGCAGAAGATGAGGCAGCCCTACTGGAATAGAACGCCTATTCAGAGAAAGCCAGCGTCAGTGTTGTCTTAGCGATTACTCAAAGTGAAGATTTTTCAAATAAGCCTACTTAATTTTTTGAAAGGCCAAAAAAAGAACTACAACATTTAAACTTACCTAATAACTAAACCAAGTAAGACCACAATAGGCAAGAGGTCAAGGAAATTGATAACCTTTGCTATCAAAAGAAACATCTCTCTTAAAATTTGTGCAGATGCCAACGCACATCCGTCGAGGCAGGTCAAAAATGTATGTCGCTTCTAAGTTCATAGTCATAATAAACCAAGAGCAGACTACTATTCAAACTTGAAAAGTATTTTAAAGTGTTGAAGGACCGTTCCCTATACGCATGCACCCAAATAATGACTCTGAATAGCTTATCTCGACTTAGATTCTAAAGACTACATTTCCCACGAACACTTAATTAAAAATCAGCTAAGATTATGTTTTACAGTTGAGTTATTAACTGTTAGCGTAGCTGAAATAACAGAAAAATTCTATTTAGAAAGACTATTGGCTAAATTGATGAAATTGCGGAGAAAAACAAACCAATGAGGCACACGTAGCAGCAACTAGACCACATACTTATTGTATGTCTTATCCGATATGCAGTGGGTCAAAATCGATATTTTTTTTAAATAAATCTGGCATTGCTAAAAGTTTGGTCCGATTACTTGATAAGTAATCAAGAGTTCTACAAACTGTTGAAATCCAAAATATAACTAGTTTTAAACATTTCCTTGTAATGTCACCTTCTAAAGAATATAGGCTGGAATTCAGGAAGATTTAAGAAAAATCGTTTAATTGCCACGTTTAAGAACCACTAATATCAGTAGTAGATTGTAAGAAATTATGTGTAAGCATCAGTTTCTTAGACCACTCGAAATTAGTTTGCGGTTATTTTTACAAATACACTTACATAATTATTATTACTATGCTGCAGCAACATGTTGTTTATGAATGCCCGAGGTTACCAAAAACATTTCAACCAGCCCATAATGTATACAAATGAGTGTGGGTGTCTGAGCGTATGCTGCTGTGTGCATTGTTGCTTACACACTCATACTTATACTGTTTGTTAATAATGTCTTAAAGGATAATTACTTCAGCTTAAACTTCCCTTTTAACAAATAGATAGAACAACAACAAATACTTGAAAGCAGCAACATTTATGCTCTCCGTCTTGTTCTCCGTGTCAAGTACACAAACGGTTCAAGATGAGTGGAAAGGAGTTATAAAGACACTTTAAGAATATATTAAAGTGGTGACACTGGTCATTTGTATTATTCACAACTACATACATACGAGTATATACAATTGTCTATGTACGAGTACAGATACATACTTCTAACTGCAAATGCTAGAAGAAGTCACTGCTTGAAACCATCATCATTAGTTTATGTCTTAAATACAAGCTAATAAACTTAAATAACAGCAAGAGTTGTAGCACGAGTCGCAATAGCAAAAACAATAATATTAAGCTAAATGCTCAGAATCAGCTTTAACTTAATTATACTGTTTATTAGACTACTTTGCATAGATATTGTTGGTTAATTCTTTTTTTATGGAACTGAGAATATATAATTGTAAATTAGGCATTTGGGTATAACGAAATTCCAGCTATATCAGTACGTAATTATCACTTCATTCACATAATTTGGGTTTTAGTCTCAGAATTTTTCATAAAACGGCATTGTTTTATTAGTGCATCTTATTGCAAGCCTTTTTCTAAAATTCTACTTTAAAAATATTTTTCCAGAGCAGTTGAATTGTGATATTTAATTCAGCAAAAATCAAAACTAATATAAGTTGATGGTACTGGCATTATAATTAGAGAAAAATAATACATTATGGCCTAGACAATTTTTATAAAGTATACACATTAGGGCGGGCCAAATTTTTTGTCGATTATAGCCGCCCCTTAGGATGATTCTATGGACAATTCTAAGCAACTTTGGTGAAGGAACCATGGGTCTATCTTGATTTTCGAGTCTCCCACTTTTCAAAAAATGAATGACTTGAAAGCAAGAAAGACTTTCAAAAATAACTTATTCCGCTTTTCTTCCACTAAAATATTTTTTTTACACATGTCCTTATTTTTTAGGTTGAATTTCTGTTGAAAAAAATAAAATAAATATCAATTTTACCGAACATTTTTTCTCGGAAAATATACGAAAAATATTACAAATATGCATGAAACGCCCTCTGGTGGTGTTCATAGGTAAAAATAAAGATCAAAAATGAATTTCTCGACCCCAAAAACCTCCCAAATACACATAAAAAAGATAATATAACGATGAATAAAAAATCGAGTTTCGAATCAAAATGATGTTATAGGGAAAAAATAATTTTTTGAAAAGTGGGAGACTCGAAAATCGAGATAGACCCATGGTTCCTTCACCAAAGTTGCTTAGAATTGTCCATAGAATTATCCTAGGGGGCGGCTCTAATCGATTTTTTCGGCTCCATACAAATTGGCCCGGCCTAATACACATACAACACTAAGCTCAATATATTGTCCCAAGGAAAATTTATAAGATGTTTTTGATCTACAATTTATGGCACGCATACTGGCGTTCTTAGTTAATGAATCCCAAAGGTAGACAGTTGTACAGGGCTCGAGTTGACCAAAAACCTGCTTGCAATTCATACTTCCTGGGCCACATACCTACAACCTAATCATTATATACAGTAATTTTATATATAATTTTATAAGTAAATTCGATGGTTAAATCTAAGTGTCAAGATCCTTAAAAAAAACTAGAATACATGTTTTTAACTCAAATATTGAACGACTTCTCCTCGAAAGAGAATGGTAATTACGCAGAAACCCTTCTCCAAAGCTGATACTGCCCGAAACGCAGAAAACTATAAAGCTAGTAAAATAGTTATTGATTGCCCCGTGATTCTATAGCACTATAACAATGGAATGTGAAGAGTTGTGCCAATTGATAAAAAAAAAAGTGTTTAATGAGGGACGATCGTATAAGAAAATTACGTTTTTATTTACGTTTTTTCTTCGAAAGTTTCTAGTAACATGTTTATAATTGCAATATTTTATATAAAACAAGTAAGAAAATCCGACCATATAATACCCCACACACCCAGTATATAAACCGATCATCTAAAAATTTAGTGCCATGACTTCCGTGAATATAAATATTATGTATGTTATAATATATCTCAATATAAATACTTTTAAACGATTTATGGAGGTTAAAGTTGATTACGGGGAGGGTCTTATATGGGAGTTTTGACTAATTATGGACCGACCACTATAAAATTAGGTGTGATCATTTCTGTACATATGAAACTTATTTTCGTTAAATTTTATTCGGATAACAACATTTTCAAGAGATTTATGGTCGTTAAAATGATTTTCGGAAGTTGGCTTTACGTGACCCGATAGACTAAGCGATAGTATGCCGAATTATCAGTCAGATGGTTGCATGTTCGATTCTCGACAAAAACTCTGGGTGTTTTCTGCTGATAAGCCCAAAGCTTCGCAGTTTGTGTTAGTTAATTATATAAACAAAAAAAAAAGAAAAAATATATGGGAGCTATAACTAATTATAGACCGATCATAAAAAAAATTCTACCGTATTATATGTGTATACAAGAAACATATTTGTGTTCAATATTATTTGGATACCAACATTTTTGAGAGAGTAATGCTCTTTAAATTGATTTTCGGAAGTGGGTCTTATATGGGAGCTACGGCCAATTATGGACCGATCTTCACAAAATTTTTTGATGTGATTAAACTTCATTTATTACTTATTTGTGGTGAAATTTGTTTGGATACTTTAATAATTCAAACATTTATAATTGCTAAACTCCTATTTCGAGAAGACATTTGTTTGGGGGCCAGGTGAAATAATGGACCCATTTCCACCAGTTGCAATTCCATCCATCTTTGGGCCAAAAAAATATTATGTACCGAATCTTATTGAAATATCTTCAAAATTGCGACCTGTATTCTGCGCACAAGCTGTAGCAATTTTTATAAAAAATAATCATCCTTATTATAAGTGTCGTTTTCTTTTTACGACAACGACTCTTTCGTAATGGATTAAAGATAAAATTAAATTTGTTTCTTTAATCTATTATGAAACAGTCGTTGTCGTAAAAAGAAAACGACACTCATAATAATGCTGAATATCAAATGTAATTTTATATCTTCAAACCTTTCAAACACCGATGTTAACAGAGAGAAAATTGAATCCTTGTTCCTTGAAATTGTATATAGATCAGTAATTTTATTTCAGAAATCATACTAATATCGGTTATACGGCAATTATGCTAGTAGACTTTGTAGCAGTCAGGCAATAATTGGCATTAGCTCCCGAATGAAGTCCACTTCCGAGCATACTAAACAAACATATAACTCTTGTAAATAACGTTATAGAGATGAATTTCAACCAAATCACATTACTGGATACTGGACTTAGAAGCTATCAGTCCATAACTGGTTCACTTCTGCTATGCCACCCATAATTCTATTGTAAATAATTTTATTAAGATCAAATTCAACCAAATTGAAATTTTTTTTCTTGACTTGTTGTGAATATGGAAAAATAATCTTTTAAGTTTATAAATTGTTAAATTCTTGAGTGTAATTATTATGAAAATCGGACAAACTCTGTAAATTACAGTAAGAATCGGTAATAACATCAATTGTAAATGATCAAAATTTGATAAGAATTTCAAAACATTTAAAATAAAATCACATTAGTGAATTACGATCAAAAGGTAATATTATCTTTCAAACAATATAAAAAATACTAATAAAATTTGCACCAAGACTGAATAGAAAACACAGAATAAGGATATTCTAGTCCTATAAACAGTGTAGATTCTGTATTTCTTATTACGTTTAGGTGGAGGGTATTTAAGATTCGGCACAGCCGAATATAGCACTCTAACTGTTTGTATTTATTTGTGTGTATAAAATAATGTTCGGATTGTTTCATACTAGTATAATAATATTTGCTTAATTAACCAATTAAAATGTAAAACCGAGTACTTGAAAATCCGAGTGCACTTTTATATGTTCTCTAATTAAATTTAAGTTAAACATATTTATCTATTATATTTCTTAAAATACAAACATCTTTTGGCTGCGCCGTAAGGAAATGTTGATGCTCAAGTAACAGCAAAGTGTTTGACTTTAAACATTGTTTTTTTTAAGCTATCTAAATTATTTATATCATTCAACTGCTTACATTATTTAGCTTCGCCAACTTACAAGTCCACAGGCGGCCCAAAAAACAGTTCAACACCTTAAGGCATTGACACTTAAGTTGTGCGTCTCAGTGACACCATCCTGCTCTCTGCTTTGTTTCAGTTACTGTCAGTAATGCAATTTATTATATGGTTGCAAATATTATAACGATTTGCTACTACAAGGACTGCTGCTGGTGCTGGTGCTGGTGCCCAGTAAGTACAAGGATATTCACAATCGATACACTTGTACGCGCAGCATGAATGATTGATTGATGTAGTGCGTGTTTTAGCATGTATTTTATAAGTGTGTACCAAATATCTTTCGCAAGTTTAAACATTTGCTCTTGTGTATAGAAAATGCTGTATATAAAACAGTTGCTGGAGCTATTAATGGCAGCTCTTTTATATTACGTGTGTGTATTTTTTGTGTTGCTATACTTTAGTTTTATCTCGTTAATGTGGCCAATAAATACAATGCCAGAGACTTAGTGGCGCTCAAGTGTCCTCCATAATAATTTGTTCGTTCGTGTTTTTTTTTTTTTTTCTTTTCTCCACTTAAAGTTTTTCTTGTAGTTTTTATGAGCTACATCTTGAGCATTGGAAAATAAGGTTATTTTACACGAGCCTTTATTATTATTCTCAGTTTCCTTGAAGATATTTTTGTGCTGTTTGTTTTTTTAGCACCGTCGTCATAGTCTCCCGTTTTTCTATAAAAATTCTAATGTTGCATTGCATGAGGAATTTTTGCGAAAATTTGGCAGGAATTTTAGTCAGAATATTTTTTATTTTTTTTTTTTTTTGTATTGTATTTTTTGTGTATGTTGGTTTTATACTTTACCGCACTAATAAATGCGTTTTTGTGTACTGTCTCTACAACTTCGATACTTTATTTCATGCAGAACATTAATTTTTCGTTTTAGTCTTGTTAAGGGAAGAGTCAACATGGAAAAAACTTTAATTTTTACAATAAATATTATTCAGTTTAACATTTTGGCGGCAACATGGCCAAAAAATTTCTTGTTGAAAAAATAATTAACAGTGGTCCAACATTTTGCACAGATCAGTTGTATGTAGACATAAATCAGAAACATATTAACAAAATATTATGAACCGACTAAAAGTTTTTGAAAAACATTTTCTAGTAATTAATTCTGTTTCAAATTGCATCAGTATTTGGGATCATTGGCAGATCAGGACAAGGTTCCCTTAAGTGGACTATGTAAATTGTTTGTTGGTTGTCAATGACTGTTGGCTGTTAATTTGTGTGTCATCACTCTTGTCTTTTGTTCTTAATGTTGATGTGTGCTTTATGGTTTTGGCTTGTGCAGGGCGACTTTAGTTACCAGTCTCGCATAGCTTTAAGTTAAATGATAATAATTTTGAATATGCTGATTGTTATCAAGGTATAGTGATTTTGTCTATATATTTACCCCCTAGATTTTCAACTTAAGAAAGTCAATATAATAATTTCTTTAAATCACTAGGCCCCCCTACACTGGCAGCTACAGATTACAATGCTAAACACACATTCTGGGGATCAGGACTTATTACTCCGAAAAGTCATGTCTTGTTTGATACAATTTCTAAAATGGATTCAATGTGATTTCGAGCGGAAAACCCACTTATTGGCCTTGGATAATAAAAAATATCCTAAGAGAAATTATTCAAGGTTAATTTTTTGTTAGAATTATAATTAGATCACTCACCGAGAAATTGTATTACCGATTGGTAATTGAGCGACTACCGGCACAAGTATACATTATTCTTAGAACATACCGCTAGGAACACCAGAAAATATCGAGTACGCTCTTATCAGTTTGGATAATGATCTTAAACTGGCTGCTCAACTTGCTACCCAAACCATCCGACAATTCAGTTATAATAGAATTTATTTTACAGATGTTGAATGGCTCTTAAATGAACAAGTAAGGTGGAACAAGTATTAAATGTAAATTTCACCTAGATTATAAATTCATACATTTAAATGGCATCGAGAGAAAAATGTACAACAATTTTCATAAATGTATGTTGGTCGAAATTTCGTTACTAATTCAAACTATTTGTTTGCTTGGTTTTAGACATTGATATTATTGTAGTAAATTATTTCACGGAATTGGACTTTGTGTGGGGGCTGTGGTAAATATTAACCGATCATAAAAAAATGCAGTTCGCTGACTTATATATATATATATGTGGAATATTTGAATGAGAGATTTATGATAATTTAAGATATTTTCAAAAGTAGAATTTATATGGGGCCTATGGTGAAGCGTGAACCGATTGTCCATATGCGGATTTATATACAGTTCATATTTGATCATTGCTCCCATATAAAGACCATTTCCAAAAATCCCCTAAGAGTGAATAAATCCGTTTTAAAAATCTTTGACTTAAAATGAGGGATATGATCATAGGCATTAATGTACCATAGAGACAAATTCCGGGAATACATTTGTATGGGGGCTATACGAAATCGTGGATCCATTGATACAATTTTCAACAGGACTTGTCTTTCTCTATTAAAAATAAAGTGTACAAAATTTATAATAATAAGATCAGCATTATATTTGAAGAAAATAGCAAAAATATACTCGTATATAAAATTTCGAGGTTGTCTGAAACTTTAATAATTTGTTTCCTATTAGGCTGATGTTGCCTATTTTCAATACCAAATAATTCGGTGAAACAAAAAAATTTAATTTTTTTTCGAAACGAAGAATCTTATAAGGTCCCAGAATATATGGAATTTTTGGTGCTACGTCCAATATATCGATGTTTTGCAAACTGAATGACAAACTTAATATATTTAATAGCTTTTTGGTAGTGGGTATAAAAACGAAGATTACGGTAATTGCACAGATCGCCCCTAAACTAAAAGATTGCATAAAAATACATAAAATGACTTGACTGCTTGGAATATCGGAAAACTGAATCACTAAATAAATATTTAGAAAATCTGGATGCAAAGATCACAAAGTTGTATTAGAAAAATGGTTAAAGTAAAAAATGTGAACCAAAAGGAGCAGGTTTTATGTATGAATTCACACCTCAAATCGCTTCAAACCTGCTGATGGGATGCATGATTTTTGTTTGGAGGACTACTTTTTGCTGACAATAAGCGCTTCTTTTAACCTAATCAAACATGAAAATAAAGGATTTTCCTAAAGTGTTTTACGTCACTTTGCGCACACCAATCAAAGAACAAATTCTATCTGAATGTTTTTGCTTAAGAAAAATTTAAAGTAACTGAGAAGTGCGATATTCGTTTTGTACTTAACTTTCATTGTCATACGTACGTAAATCTGTAGGCTATAATTTAATTTTTGTTTTTTCGCTTTAAAACCATTTTCGTTGTCAGAACTAAAAAAGCATCTGCTTCAAAAGAGCGCTTTTATTGAAGCGTTCGATTATGCGCTTTCGCACTTAAGTGCTTCAAAAAACACGATTTTGTTTACTCGGTAAATGCGCACACATTTCTTTAACGTGTGAAAACTTGTAAATTTCCATTCTCTCCTATTTATATCAATAATCAAGCAATAAGACAACAATCGGTATAAACCTCGATTGTCGTCATACATGGAAATCATATAGTTGCAAAATGTACTCAAATTAAATTGAAATTAATTTAAATTAATTGGATCATTGTCAGAAACTCTAAGCTTGATCTAAATTGTAAACTCTTACTTTATAACTCGATCCTAAAGTCTATAGGTATGCATATGTCATATTGTGGAATAGAGCTGTGGGAAACATTCTTAGCTTCAAATCAACAATGGTCAACGCCGCTGGCTGAACTAAATAATTAAAATTCATTAGATATATTAATGTAGATACAATAAATGAATAAAAATCTTGTGTTTTTTAGTCTATGGTTATTCAATGATCGAAGAGCTGAATAAATATATTCAAGATATTCCAGAAATTTGTTTCCAGAAATTTGAAATATTTACACAACTAGACAAAGTACTCGATAGCAATGATCTCTCTTTCATATAGAAAACTTTGTACAAGTATTTCAACTAAAACTTCTTTCAGCATCAAACAAAATGCTTTCAATGTTTCAATGGAATATAATCCAAGATTAAAGAAAATCTACATCAAAGCATTGTCTACTTTATATCACTAGTACACAGTGCATTTAGATGTTTTATTTCATTTTGTTTTTATTGTATGTTTTCTGTTTAGTATGTTATAAGGATATACATATGCATGTAAATAACTATGTAGTACATTATTTTTGAAATACTCAAGAAATTTTTTTTAACTCTACTCTCTTTGATTGGTCTTTGGTAAGGTTTGCATTTGAGAGAAAAAAAACTTTCTGAATTTTTTGTTGTATTAATATTTACCACAAAGTATTTTAACTTGTTATACGCACTACAGCAGCCTGTGTGGCAGAACCAAGTATTATTTTATTTTGTTTTTTATTTTTTTATTATATTTTATGTATATATGTGTGTAGTCTTATTGTATGTTTTTTTTTTGTTATTTCTTCATCTTCTGCATCAAAGAGAAGGCGAAAAAAAAACTTAAGCCATACAGCTTTTGTGCGCTCAATTTGCGCGCTTTTGCAAGCAATTATTCAACCGGCGGCTTAAACTTGCCACAAAACACAACCACTTTGTTCTTGTGAAAAATATTACGACCCATATTGGCAGGTAGCCACCGTTATCGTTAATTCTACTCAGCACCCAATACGACCACCCACTAGCCGACTCTGACTGACTCCCTACAACATATGCCACCACCTTTAAAATTTATGAAATTCAAAGGAATAAAAAACGGAAAACGAAAACCATGTTTTCCCAATGCTCTTCGAAATAAAAACAAACAAAAAAAAAATGCAAAAAATATACGAAAAGAAGTGGTAAGTAGTGGTAAATACTTTACACACTGTTCTGAATACTTTGAAAGCTTATAATCTGCATGAATGTTTGGTTGAATGCATTCTCTCCATACTGCCAGTAGGATGCGATGTGATGCGCTACTGTTCTGCTTTGGGCTACGCTGAGTGCGTCATTGTGCACACCAGAAAAGGTAGAGGTTAATAAGTTACATTTTGCCATCACATCGAAACATCGCTCAGATATAAGTCAATTATAGTTTAAATCGTTAATGACAATACTAAAACCGCAAAAAAATATCACTGATTGTTGATATCAAATTTTTCAGAAGAAGGGTTGTGTTGTAAATCATCAGGTGGGATTAATACACTCCAAGAGAAATGACACCATTCTCTCATCATCTTGTATAATATTTATCGATTTTATTATGGCATGAATTTAGTTTTTTTTATATGTTGGTGTGCTGACGTCACTGGGTTGAGAACCTTTTCTGAAAGTAGCTAGCGTAGGGAACATCTTCAACCATGCCTGTCGACCTCCATATGAATATTAGCACACTACATATTGACATGTAGTACATGCACTACAAGAACGCATACTAAAATATCTTTGTACGAGCCTATTTCATTAAGAACTGTTTGCGGCACATCAGATTAACAAGGCTGTTTGAATTTGGGAGAGTGACTTTTATTATATTACGTATCGTCTCGTTGTGTGTCCATCGCACCATTCACTCTACATTATGATAAATGAGTGAACCTTACTTTTACCACCTCTGGCTAGACAGGTTTTGTCTTAGGTCTCAGGTCAGGACTGTAACAGAGAAGATTTTAACTGGTCTATACTAATTCCTCGTCGTGTGTTCTGTAATGACTACTATGAAGTTTTTAAATTTTGATGATCTTGTTCTCTAAATTTTCATATTGGTCCAGATTTATATGGTCTGCTTTCAAATGGATACTCTTCCGTCTGTAAATATGCGGATGAGAATCTACGGACGGTAAAGGCCAAAGTATTTATCCGGTATAAAATACTTGTAAATTCCTGAAGATTCATATTAACGTGACCTTAGTATTGCGTTGTTAATGTCTCTTTGTTTCGCTAAGATAGCTGGAGTTAACCAGTTAGTATTAGCGAACAGTACCTTAGATGGAGTAGCCCTTCAATCGTATAGGATTTTAGATTTGATTCATTAGTTTAGGTCAATTGCCGGCAATTGTGTATACGAGTTCCACCTTGGTTTCTGATCAGTATTGCCAATGATATATTACATTAAAATCTTTCGACAAATGCTATAACTGAATGATTAATATTCACTAGTCTTATAATTTTAGTAACCGATTCTATAGTTCCAATTAATGATTATAGCGCAATTGCGGTTCATTTACCTTTTTTATAGACATGTTCCGAGGGATTGTTTAATAAAGTCATCAATGATCCTTTCAAGCTTTTTGAGTAGATATAGCCTGGAGGTCTCTTGGCCTTGGTATTTGAAGATTTCCCTCCCTAGTCCTTGACAGCCAGGCATTGGGCAAGAAATAGCACTGAATTCTGACAACATTTCCAGTTGAGGCTTACGTAATTAATTTGATAGTTCAAATATCTCAAACTATGAATACCATAGAAAAAACAAATGAATGAAATAAAAAATTATCGAAGACTTTAAGGTACGGTCGCATTTGGCAAATATTTGCCGAAAAAGACGTAACCACTAAATAACATATATTTGAACTCGTTTTTTACTCTTCTTATTAAGGCCAGAGCACAACAAATATATTAGTTTTAATATATTTGATGCTGTTTAATCTTGCAAAACTCGTGTAAGAATAAACAACGTCAAACAAATTTGTGCTAAAACTAGTGGTTACGCTTTTTTGAGTAAATATTTGCCAAATGTCAACGTACCTTAAGACACAACTGACTGTAGAGTGTCGGCGCAATTTATTTTATTCGCTTTTTTACTTGCAGTGAATTTGCATTGCTCTTTCGCACATTCCGTTTATTGAATTATTTGCGTTTAAGAGTTTGATGCTGACAATTTGTGTGTTTTCATTCTATTCTTTTTTTTAAATCTGCGCGTATGTGGGTTGGTGGGTAAAAAATATGTTTATTTTTTTTTTTGGTTTGTTTGTTTTATAGTTCTGGTACACATTTTTAGGAATTTTCATCACACTGCATACACATGCATTGCAGGAGACTTTTAAATGTGTTTTTACGTTATGTGCACTCACTCAAATATACATACACACGCATTTCACTTTGTTTTGACATGGTTGCCAAATATTAACACGTTGACTGCCAAGGCCATTTTCAGAAAACTGTCAAAAAATGACATTTTGATTTTTTCACATTATATTACTAAAAACTCTATTTCTAGATGATAGGTATCATGAAAAAGCAAATAGGATGTTTTAGGAGGAGCCAAAACTAATTTTTTTTCGTTTCCCAAAAGCCATTTATCGATACTAGCACTGATATAATACAGTTTTACTCGTAACTACACAAAAAGTGGCAGTTTTAGATAGTACGCGATAACTCTTAGTTGGCTTCCAGGAAGGGAAATCAATCTTCGAGTTATCTCGTAGTTGGCAGTCAACGTGTTCACAACTTAGATGCAGAACATAAAACAATTCCATTGTTATTAATCAACAATATTATTTCCAATAAAAGCTAATTTACAGAAATTAATACTAAAGGTACGGTCACATTTGGCAAATATTTACTCAAAAAAGCGTAAGCACTTGTTTTAGCACAAATTTTATTAACGTTGTTTACTATTACAAGAGTTTTGCATGATCAAACAGCATCAAATAAATTAAAACTAAATATTTGTTGTGTCTTGTCCAAAATAAACAAAGTTTTTTTTTAATAAATAAAAGAGTTCAAAAACGTTTCATTTAGTGGTTACGTCTTTTTTTGGCAAATATTTGTCAGGTGTAACCGTACCTTAACCCTTTTAAAAAGCTTTTTCACAACATAATAATATGAAATTGAATGGCTTACCTTAACCGATGTTATATTATTTAGCTTATAGAAAACATATAGGATTCACATGAAGGTTTTAACAATTTTCTTGTTGTAGTAGTAAATGCTTTGAGATATTTGTTATGAAAATGGTGGACCTGTAAAAGCTACAAATTCGTGATATTATCGGTCAATATTATCCTCAGAATGATGATAATATAATTGCTAGGCTTCCGAAAATCCAAGAGCATTTGTGGTTTTAATGAATTTATTTCAAACCCGCTCGCATAATTTAGCAAAAATGGCAAATTATGTTTTTTTAGGCTTCATTAGAGATAGAGTTTATACAGATACAGCTTTAAAACTCAAAATCCATAAAGTGATTAACGAAATAAACCCGCCATTTTGCAAAACTGTATTTGAAAATGATAATCAAATTAATTCAAAATGATTAATACTCGTATGTCATAATTTCGAAATTTTTGCAAATCTTTTTCCTACGGATGTATAAACTGCATTCTAAAATGCAGGAAAATATATAGGTGAAACTAATTACTGCGAGTTGTTCATGTTCGTGTGTATGTGACATTAATTAAAATTTGCATTCTACTCCTTTTTACAAATGCTTTAATGGTTCAAAATATTAAAAATTATTTCAAGGCATAACATAACATTTTCAACGGTTACTTTGACAACCCTGACAGCAGTTGGCATCGCAAATATAGGCTAATGCTGCTACACACTGTGCAAGAACAAATGACTGGTTCAATTGTTTTGTGAATTTATGGCAGAGTTTATTTTTGCTTTTCCAATTTGAGATGTTTTTCTTCCTCTCTTGTTTTCTTTCTTTTTTTTTTTTTTTTTTTGGTTTCTTTAAGATTTCACTAATGTAAGTTGTTTGCATTACAAGGAAATCTTGAGGATTTTGAAGTTTATTTTTACTTCTTATGTTCTTTCATGTAAAATCAAACTTTGAACATTCGTTAGTGGTATGAAGGGATTTCAATTTAACTCAAAAAATAAATATGAAAAGATCAAGTCGTTTTAATGTATTCTGTAAGGAAAAATAATCTTTAATTAATAAAGTTAATTGTTCAATTCAAAATGAAAATTGTGCTATTGGACAACTGAAACATATTTCTATCTCCAATGATTATTAAGTTTTATTAAATTGTTGTTTTGTTGATAGCAATTATCATTCGCTCTCTATACATTTGTTAGTCGACTATCCGTAGTGCAGCAGTTGTTCGTTCTCAGGAGTAGTAGCTATATAAGCAGTGTCTGTAAATCGGTTCGTTTGTTGTAGACACGATAGGGCCAACAATCTTTTGTAACACATCGAAATATTGATCGTCAAACCAAAAACTATATATATTTTTTATCTTTATGAAAATCTAAAACTAAGACAAGATCTAGTAGGATGACATTTTATACAAATATTATTTGTTCATTAGAACCAGAGTTATGAACCCAAATTTGAGACATCCTCGGTATTGTACAATAATGTTTTCTGTTCTTTATGTTCTTTAAATAGAATGCAAATAATTTTGCACATGTTATTTGTTTAAAAAAAAAGTCAAGTTGTGTTAAAAATGGTAAGAATCGGTAAATGATTTCTAATATCCTCCTGCCTTTTTGGAATATGGCTCTATTGTACATTAATACCTATAACAAATTAATATCCATAAGTAATTCAGTAAAATTAAGTTTCATGTAAACAATTTTAGGAAAATTGTTACAATTATAATAATAATGTTTTTTAGATCATATTTCTTCCCTGAAGATGATCAACAAAGTTGGTCGAAATATTGGAAACTAATAAAGGATACTAAAAATTAAAAACGAACAAGACTTTTTATATTTTTAATGAAAGAGATCTCAAGCCGAATTAATAAAGTAAAAAGGATTTTTTAAACAAAAATTGTGAAACCGTATTTTATATAATGCAATACAAATTTTTACCAGGCAAATATTTGAGACAAATAATTATCATGTCCATCAAAATTGACGCACGAAATCGTTTGACCTAATTGTGGCTCCCATATAGCGACCAATTACAATAATCACTAAAGTACGAACAAATCTCTTATAAATATTGTTAAAAAGTTGAAATATATTATCATATTGCTCTCATATAGTTATAAGCACCAATTCCAAACAACACATATCCATCTTATAAATATAGATATCGAAGCAAAATATGTTTATCAACCAAACATTATGAAACTAAACAAGTAAGAGTTTATATTCGGCGGTGCCGAATCTTATATATCCACCACCGAATCACCTATTATGGAGATTTATAGAATATTTGTGCCCATTGAAGTTATTTTGGGAACTGGACTTCATATGGGACTACGATCCTATATAGAACGATAATAAGGAAATTTGATACGATGATTTATATTTTGATTACGCTTGTCGAATTTTAACTTGATAGACATTTTTACAAAAGATTTATGTGCATTTAAGTGATTTTCGGAAGTGGTATTTGTGTGGGGCTTTGTCAAAATTATGAACCCATTCAAAGAAAATATTGTTTTGAGATTTCACTTTGCATGAGACTTATTATTGCATAATTTTGTTTAGATACGGCTTTTCTATAGACATTTGTGTACCATAAAGCCATATTCCGGGTAGACATTTGTATGGAGGCTATAAGAAATTCTTGGTGTCATAATGGATTCATTTTTCACAGCAATTAATGATTCGGTGGAAAAACTATTTCCTTTAATAGAGTTTAAGCAGAATTTCGGACATGTGAAATTGTATTTACAGACCCCAATTTCCCTGCTTTTTAAAGAATTCTGCTGCTCCAACACGTTTTAAAATTACTGAAAAGCTGCTGAAACGCTTCTGAACCGTAAAAACCATCTTTCACACATGAACACATGCACCATAAGCTTCAGTTAGCAATCGGTGTTCATCAGGGGTTCATTTTTTTTAACAAAGAAGTAAAGTAAAATTATTCACATATGACACTTTGTTAGCATTAAATTCAATAACAATAAAACGTTGTTGGTTACACTATAATGTGCAATAACTAAGAGAGAATAAATGGCCCTACAAAATGACAATGATAAGTTTTGGACGGCCGCCTACGCCAACTGTTATGAATCCCGAATTTTTAAAGTATACACCCACTATACAATAATTTTATGAAGATGCTCTATATAGGCCACAGCTCCCATATAAGAAACATTTCTGTAAAACACATTAATCTACATATATATATTTTAAATATTGATATTGAAGGAACATTTTAAAAATTAATATTTGTAAAATCGTTCCAAATGTTTCCCCATACTTCATTAAAAAAATACAACACGAATTTATACTAATTGTTATTGTTAATATTAATTCCCAAAAACGATTAGATCAAAATATATGAAAAACATTTGTATCCTTAAATCTAAAATGTATGTAAAATTGTCATAGTCGAATATTTGTATATAACTTTACCTGTCTTACTTTTTATAACACTGACTATAGAAGTATTTTTAATTTTTACATCGTAAATTTTAAAAGTGAATAATAAGTATGCATTTATATCAACAAAAATTTCATTTAAAATATTTTTATGATTTACAATTTATTACTTACAACTAGACATTTAAGAGTATTTGGTCTTACATGTTAAACCAAAAAGAAAAAAAAACAAAACAGGCACATCTTCAGCGGCACAATATATTTTATTAACACTCAAAACACACCCATATATAAAAACATATTTAACATACATACGAGCACACGAAATTTAAAAATCCTGGCACATAAATGTATACAAGCAATCAAACTGTACAAGTATTGTGTACACACCAAAAGTTTCAAGTTACGTGTATACACATCCTTACATTGGTGTTGCATCAACTTTAACATTAAAGACTT
Organism: Bellardia pandia; assembly: GCA_916048285.2. Classification (NCBI taxonomy): domain Eukaryota; kingdom Metazoa; phylum Arthropoda; class Insecta; order Diptera; family Calliphoridae; genus Bellardia; species Bellardia pandia. The sequence continues at coordinate 72,848,083 of OU696533.1, forward strand.
TCTCATTTAAACACCATATGCAACATACAAACACATAAACACACTTAGATGCAGTGTGTACAATATACAAACATACAACATGTGTAAACACATAAAACATGAAATAATTTTTTGGTGAAATTTTTGCAGTAAAATGTCACTTAAGTATTTCAGAGGCCCAGGCACAGAGGCAGCCTTCATACACAGAGTTATAGAAATGCTGCCTGCCATGATTGGCATGGCATGCCAGTTGGAAAACTATTAAGATGCATATTAAGCCGCCATTCAGGCAACAGAACTTCTAACACTCTCTAACTAACATGCTCCCAATGAAAGTCAGTCAGTTTGTCAGTTATAATAGTTAAATCGGCAGACATGCACACTATTGCTGAGAAAAGTACAAGTACGAATGTATACTCACTCGTACATGTGGCAGGTTAGACAAACAGCACGTATGTATTCATGCAGCAGAGTACCAACCTAGCAAACAAATACATCTGTGCATTTGTTTGTGTTTGTCTAAATGGCAAGAGCCACAACACATTTAGCCATTTACTCCACTCTAGCCACCTAGAGTTTCGCATCGTAATACTTATCTAAAGGCTTCCATAATATCCCAAGTGTTTATGGTTTAAAATGCATTTCGAAAATCAGGTTATGAGAATACAACAAATTTGAGCAATGTCAGCAAGTAAAACATTTTTATAGTCACATTCTTACTAAACAAAATACATATGGTCATAACATCTGTCCCAGCAAATTATATATTGTTACGTTTTTAACTTTTAAAAATGTTGGTTTATTTCTTTTAAATAAACTGGATTCGATTTAATTGCAAAATAAAATCGTCAAGTAGTTTAAGGAAAATATATAACGAGTTTATTCAAATGTACACAAAAACAATATAAATAAGCACTCTGGTGCCTATTATAAGCAAAATTCGATTTTCGACTGTGGTCAAAAACTCTTATCAAACGAATTTTCATTTGGTATTATGGTGCACATTCGATGAAAAAACGCTATTGTGAAAATCACTCTCTTTGGGTTATTCACAATAGTACATTTCTATCAGCTGGCGCTATATTTGTTTACAAATTCTTAAAGAAAAATATCAATTTGAAATGACCAGCACGGAATTATGGTTTAATGATTCCTCTGATAAATAGAATTAAACTCTTGTGTAATGCCCTCCCAGTTTTTGGCTGCCTGAACTTTAGAGCAAATACCTTTTGCGAGCTTCTCCAATTGTTGCTTTCTACTTACGACCTTAGACCAGCAGGATATTAACAAAAGTAATTTACAAGTACTATTTGGTTCAACAAAACCAAAAAAAAAACTAATACTTACATACATTTTAAAGAAATATTGTACAGTTTTACACAGCGAATACAGCAAATTTGTGTTCGATAAAAAATTCGTTAAACAACGAAATTTTCGACGGTAACGCCAACTCATAATACAAATTTTCATTAGATAGTCGATTTTCGAATGCAGCTCATAATAATGGCCTCTGTCTTTTACTACTCTTTTACAGTTTACTTTCTTAACACATTTAAATTACAGTTTGAGAACGTTTTGATGTTTTTTTTAACGATGACTCACAATAAACTCCACTCTGAGTTTCCCTGTTTGTTCTATTTATAAAATAGCGCCATCTCCTAGTAATTTCCGGCGGCATTTAGAGAAGACAATCGAAAGTTCCTTTATATGGCCGTTAAATCTAAATGTTGCCATACTGCGTGTTGTAAATAATGTTTGTGTATAGAAACTTCTACAAATGCAAATGTTGACAATCATGTTATATGTTGATACCAGCCGTAACAAATCGTCAATTTTAAATTGACATACAATTTCGTAACAATATACATATATATATATGTATAGTGTGTTTTGCTTTTTAATTGAAAGTATTTTTGTTAAAAAATGGTATAGCATCTAAAAAACGCCACCGAAGTAAAATAATTAAAATAAATGCTATAAAATCAAGCTTTAACATTAATGCGCCTACTCGCCACCAGAGGCGCTGAACTGCTGCACTAAACACAATTATAATGCGCAATTGCAGAGTTGTGTTATAAAAAGCTGTCTTCGTTCACCATCTTTACTCCTTCAACCATCCCCTTTCCAAAGAAAGTAACGCAAATATATATATAGGCATATTAGTTGCCTGAGTTTCACTTCTCTTTAAAAAAAAAATAAAAAATTAAGTTGGAATGCATCATAGAGTTCACTTTTAGACACGAAAAGATAACTCATTAATTTTGCAAAATTCCATAAACCATAGCTAAACCTGTAAAAGCTTTCATTTGCCAGTAATGAGTTATGATTATAAATTTTGTTAGTACCGATTCAATTATTTCCCTAAAATTTCTTTTATTTTTACACAGCACAATTTTTTTCTTAAATCACTCGTACTTTTATTTGGGTGAGAGTAGACATATGTAACAAGTGCAAGAATTGCTAGTGCAATATACTCGTCTTATCTTCCCCTCACTCCGATGTCTAAAAAGTAATCAATTTTGCTGTAATATTTTAGTCATGTAAATGGGGACTTACTTGACAATAACATTTACTTATCACAACCATCTCTAAATATGTCATTACTTTACTATAACTAAAACCAGTTGCAAGTAATGGCTTAAATAACTCATTAAGTTGTTGCTGAAGAATTTGATTTCAATAACTTTTTAGTAGTTACCAACTAGTTTTAAATATTTTTGAAATCTTTTTATGCAGTTTAACACATTTTATATGATTTTTAATTATATATAAACGCAGTTTAAACGGAGTATTGTCATCTTATGGAAATTTTTAAAATCTATAAAAAACTAAGTTTATTCTGAAAAAAGTTTAATGTTTAAACGTTTAGCCCTATCCACATTTGAGCTCTATTTCGGAATTAAAATTGAGTACTTTTTAAGAAAATATTTTTTTTTTTATTTTATTGTTATTTTTAGTACAGATACATTTAAGGTTTAGTATGGATCTTTGTTCAAACTTAAAACTTCCTCGCTGCACGAAAGCAGAAACTTAAACTTTTTTTAAATTGTCTAGCTTTTGTAGTATGCAAAGGAACTGAGAACATAAAGTTAGAAATATCTTAAAAACTGACCATAAGATTGGAAAATTTAATAATTATTTTTGTTTAGCCAAAATTATACATAAAAAAGTTTTGTACAAGAAGCCCCTTTTGATACCCTACACCACAATAGTGTGGAGAGGGTATATTGAATTTGTGCTGATGTTTATAACGCCCATAAATATTGGTTTAACATCCACCTTACACTATACCGATCGACTCAGAATCACTTTCTGAGTCGATTTAACTATGTCCGTCCGTCCGGCCGTCCGTCTGACTGGATGTCCATGTAAAGCTTGTGCGCAGAGTATAGGTTGCAATTTTTAAGATATTTCAATAAAAATCGATCCATTATTTCACCTGGTCTCCATACAAATGGCCTCCCGAAATAGAAGTTTAACAATTATAAATGTTTGAATTATGCAAGTGTCCAAACAAATTTCACCACAAATGAGTAGTAAATGAAGCCAAATCACATCTAAAAAATTTTGTGAAGATCGGTCCATAATTGATCATAGATCCCATATAAGATCCAATTCCGAAAATCACTCTTCTAAAAATTTTGGTATACAAATAATATTAAACACAAATATGTTTCGTATATCTACAAATAATATGGTAGAATTTTATGATGATCGGTCCATAATTAGTCGTAGCTCCCATACAAGGCCCACTTCCGAAAATCACTTTAACGACCATAAATCTTATAAAAATGTTGGTATCCAAATAAAATTCAACACAAATTAGTTTTATATATACAGAAATGATGATACCTAATTTTATAATAGTCAGTTCATAAATAATCAAAACTCCCATATAAGACCCTCTCCGTAATTCACTTTAACCTCCACAAATCTTTTAAAAGTATTTATATCGAGATAAAGTTTAACGCATATAATATTTATATTCATAAAAATCATGACCCTAAATTTTTGAATGATCGGTCCATAACAGGTAATACCTCCCATATAGCGCCCATTTCCAAAAACCTGTTTTAAACATATACTGGGTGTAGGGTATTATATAGTCGGGTTTGACCGACTATACTTTCGTACTTGTTGTTTGTCTAGTAGTGCAGTCAATGAAAATTTGGAGCTATTAAATGTTCTATTACGTATTTTTAATCAATTCCGTTTGAAATAATTTTATACAATTTTTTAAATTTTTACTTATTCTATAGTTTTGATTTAAAACCGAAATTTTCCTAAAAAGTGCAATTACTCACTTAGCTAGTAAATGATATGTTTCTTATTAAGAGAAAATATCGAGCCATAACCGCCGAAAAAATGTATCCCACAAACTCAAAATTTTACAGGGGAAGGTTTTTTTTAAATAAAATCAGTTTGAATAAAGCCATTGTTTTAAAATTTATAATGTAAATATTGTTTTGTGTAATACATTTAATTTTAATAATTTTAAATGATGTTGAACTATCGATTTCGATAAAAAAAACAACAATCGATTATGGTGTGGGAAACATTATTTTGGCGGTAATGGCTCGATATGTACAAAAGATTAATTTGTATGCGTGTATACTACGAGTATACTTGTTCTGATCAATCAATATTGCTCATACGCCTATACGAGTATGTTTTATGTCATAGAGGCAAATGTAATTGTAATGTGTTTGTCACAACACATAACAACTACCCAAAATTAATGAACACAATTAAAAACAAATCATATTTTTGTAACATAAAACCTTAAACACAATAGTGACACTTTAAACATTTTATAAATCCAAAGCAATGTATGACACATTTAAAACGGCACTTGTAATATTATTCCATACCACACATGAACACAAACAGTGTGAATTGACAAAGGGTCAAATAATACAATGCATATAATTTCATGTGCAACTCAATCACAGCTCAAACAAAGTATTGAGTAACATTTGAGTCAAATACTGACCAATGAAATCCAAATGTATTAATTAAATAGGTCAAACAATGCAATAGAAAGAGAAAAACTAAAATAAGATTTAGAAATTGTAAAATAGAAAAATTAGTATAAATAACGGAGAATTGTTTAACAAAAATCAGAATACTTTTTAATCTTAACACATTAACTTGTTTTTCTCAATATTCTAGCCGAGCACCCAAAAGGTGTTTAAAAGAATTGAAACGTTTTGCAGCTAGATGCAACATTCAAAAATTCTATCAAACCTCTAAAGATCAAATACACTTTTACATTATATGTACATTACACATACTTTATATGGCGATCCTGCCAGGTAGAATATTTTCATTTTCAAAATTGCAAATTCATTCAGTGAAATCTAAACGTTTCTACATACATATATAATTGCTTTAAACTTTTTTTTAATTATTAGTTTATTCACTTAATTTTAAACAAATAACCTAAATGATAAACTGTTTAGGAAAATATTGGAAATTTTTAAATGTGAATATACCAATTAAATTATATTCTGCTTTTCCAATTTTTTTTATAAAAATATTTAATTGTTTGCAAATTTAGTTGTGTTCAAAAGAAAATTGTTTTTAATCATTATCTTGAAGAGTGAACGGTTAATAAAATTCGATACTGCCGAATTTGGCACTCTTGATATGTCATATTAATTAGTAGTTTTATTAGTAGTGCCGATCAATTGATAATATAGTCGTATGTGAGTCTGAGCCTAAAGGTACGTTCAGACTTGGAAAATATTTGGCGAAAATGATGTAACCACTAAATTAAAGTTGTTTTAGTTCTTGTTTTCACTTCGAAAATATATTTTCGCAATAAAAGTTAAGTTTTATTTTATTCGATGCTATTTGTTTGTACAAAACACTCACAACATTGAATGTCATCAAACAAATTTATACAAAAAATATTGGTTACACTCTTTCGACAGCAAAAGCATTATTTAAGTTTCGAAATAAATAAAAAAAAACTTATAAATTTAACATTCAACGGTACTTTAAAAATAAACAATTATTCTTAAGAAAATTATCTTTCTAACAAAGTACCAACGATTAATGTGTAAATAAACAAAGTATTTTCCCATTGATAGGTGAATGTAAATCAAACCACTTGAAAGTATGAACAATGTCTACATACTCATTTACAGTATACTTATTTTATTTACATAACTTGATGTATTTAAATATTATACTGAAAGGAATAAATCCAAATAATATATATTATTAGTTTGTTCAGGACATGACATAGTAAGTGGAAGATGTCATAGACGAATTTTCTTGAGTTATTCCTAATATTATCATATGCTTACCAAGTCTAATATTGCATGAATTAAAATCATGAATGTGGATCACTGTAGCTCCAGTGATTAATTTCGACAACACACTTTATTTATTTGAAATATTTAAGTTTGAATTTAAGAAAACAGAAAACTTATTTTGAACTGTTTTTGCTAGGTAACCATATGTATGTATGTGTGTAAGACTTATAGAAAATAAATATCGAAATTGTTGAAATTTTGTACAGTCTATGATAAAGATATAATAACGCTGTCGCTACATTTATTTATTTGATTTATTTTAATGGTTTTGATTCTTCAAATACTAATGCAATGGTATTTCACTAATAATAAGTAAAAATTATATTCTATCAACTCGCCATATACCCTACACTCAGTAATAAATAAAACTGGGTTTTTTTAAAATTTAAATTTTTTCATTTGTCATGTCAGTTTAGTAAATGCGTAGAATAGTTATATAAGCATCAGTAGATACTACATATTATTTTAAAAATAATGAAAGTTTTTTTCAGCGATATATATATATTATAAAAAATTAAAAAACGACTGTCAGTGAAGACTTCTAGGCTCTCATCCCTATAATAAACCTAGAGTGTATAGCAACATAGTTTTGAAAGTGTGCTGGAAGCTATGATTAATTATGATCTAAATTTATATATATGGACCAAATGCAATATAATATTGTACGAGGGCGGTTCGAAAACTTCTTAGCCTAGCACAGAAAGAGAATAGTTAGTATTTTAAAAACATTTTTATTTTTCAATATAATCTCCTAAAACTTAGACCAACGGAGAATAAGGTGGGTGGTCAAGCAACTCGTACTTGAATTCGTTGATTTTAGCCATTGCTAAAATACTCTTGTGCGCTGGTGCGTTGTCTTGATGAAACAAATTTTTTTGTGTTGTAAGGCTGGACGTTTTGCTTGAATGTTTACATTTAATTGATCCAAAATGTTTTACCCTTTTGGAGATAGTCAATCAATAAAATACCTTTCCCAAAATACCGTTGCCATAACCTTACAGGCCGATTGAATTGTGGATCCATGGCTCAGCAAGAGTTATGAAACGACGCTTAAAATCCATTTTGATTTTCTTAAAACAATCTAAACAAGCTTGAGAAATGTTCATTCTTAAGCTATTTAGGTATTTCATCTGTAATTCTTTATGCAAATTTGAATAGACTTAATCATTTGAGATGCCCATGATATTAACTATTTCACGCACTTTTATTCGTCGATCATTTAATACCGTATCATGTACTTTGGCTTGTTTAAATTCAGCAACCCAATTTTTTACTGTTGCATATGAAGGAGCACTTTCATCTAAGACATTCACCATATCATTATGAATTTATTTTCCCAATGTCCCTTGTCGCTTGCGGATGCATCTTTTTCGAACAAATGTTTCTATATGAAGGAGTTGTCAGATCGAAAAGAAATTTAACGTGTGTTTATAGCACAGATGTAGGTTTCCAACACACTGAACTTTTTTCTGTTTATACAGCGCTTTCTGTTCTAGGCTAAGAAGTTTCCGAACCGCCCTCGTAGTATGATTTAGGTTTACATGAAATTTATTTTTCAGAAGTGAGCGCCTTATGGGAGCATGATTTCTGCATGCAAGACTTCTTTGAGTTAAATTTTATTTCAATATTAACACTTGTAAAAAATGCATACATATTAAAGTAGGGCTTATGGGAGCTTATTATTTGGATACAAAAATGTTTGAGACATTTATGCTTGTTAAAGTGATTTCCGTAAGGCGCCGTATATGGGAGCAAAGTCAGTTATTGACTGATCTGCACAAAATTGTTCAATGCACTATTATAGTTTTGTGCTGATATTTTCAACGCCCAAAAATACTAGTCTGACACCCACAATAAAGCATACCGATGTGAGTCGTTTTGATGACCGCGCGTCCGTTCGTCTGTCTGGCTGGCTGTTCATATAAACTTTGAACTTTGACTTTGAACATGTTTGTTCGGCTCAAGGACGATTGGTAATGAAATTGCTTGAAACCGGTTTATTAATTCTTCTATATCCCAAAGAAATGTCCTCTCAGGTCATAAATGTTTTATTTATATATGTATCCAAAAAAATTGTGCCAAAATCTTTCGCTAAAATATTATGCAGATCTCTCAATAATTAACCATGCCCACTTTCCAAAATTCCTTTAACAAGCATAGATCTCTTAAAAATGCTTGTATCTGAAATAAAATTTAACTCAAATATATTTGATATATACAAATCTCCTTTTACCTAATTTTATAACGATCAGGTCATTATATTCATCATAACATCAATATAAAAGTTCCTTCTGAAAATTACTTTAACATGCACAAGTCTTTTACATGTGCTGACATTGACATAAAATTTCTTTCAAATTATTTGTATATGCACAGAAGTCATGCTGCATACGAGTATATCAAAATGTATATGTTTTCAGAAATATGTTCATCTAGTTTTGAACCTGTTTATGGGGACTAGTTAGTAACTGTTACCTCAAACATTTATTAAGTATTCGTTGTAATGACACAAACATAGACTTTTAGTTGTTTTTCCATAAACCACTGTTGAAGTTCGTTGTCTGTCCTGCAGTTTGTTGTACGGGCTGGTAAAATCTGTTTGGTGTAAATTTTGAAAAAATAAAGCAAGAACTACAACAACAGCCTGTTTGTTTGATTGTGTTTGTTGATCAACTAGGGTTACGATTTTTGGCGGCGGAAGCGGCTTTTTAGTCATAACTCAAACCACATATGAACACAAGGCACACACATGCATTCAGCATTTGTGGCAGTAGTAGTATATATACATATACACTTTGTTTTTATCTAACGTACACATGCACACGTATTCATACACACTATTCATATACATGTGTTGTCGTTGTGGTGTTACTCCTGCTTTATCAGGAGTTATTCGGTATTTGTGGTTCGTTTCGAGGTTTCGTATGTAATCGTTTCTTTGGTTTCTAGAATCATCCATGCATGTTCGTGTAGCTGTGTTAACTATTTTCCTTAGTTGTTGTTGTATTCAAACTGTGTGAGCTTGTAGTTAAAATATGGGTCAAAATGTAGTGCAATGTCCTCAACATCCGCATTGCCGTAGTTTAACTTCTGTTCTGTTTGGGAATTGCATTCAGGACTATTTTATGTTCATTTTTAGTTTTCATCCGTTTTTTTGTTAAATATATATGTATATATATTTTAATTCAATGTTGTTTTTGTTTTGTTCTCCTATTTCTTTATAACACTTTGGAAGTTTGTATTATTGTATTACTTTTTTTTATGTTTTTAACCCATGAAATAATTTCGTAATTCGTAAGTTTTGTTAATTTAATAATCAGAAAAACAGTATTTTGGCAACATACAGTAAGGTGTAGTAACTAACAAAATACTGCGAAATCCTAAAATAAATATCATATGGATTTAAAAAAAACGAGGCAATCGTTTTGAGTCACATAATTTTAAGTTTAAAAGATGCACGTTTCAAATTGCATTAGAATTCTTTATATGATGTTTAAGCTTAAGATAGGAGAGGATATACATATAACCTATTGCTAAACACCTTATCAACACAATAAATGGGTTAATACCTGAAGTGTACAAGTATTCACTTCGTCATAGTTTGATATACAATGTAATGTAAAGCATTTCATTGCAATGCCTCTTTTAACATGGCGATACGACACGTTAACGGAATAGATTATAGGCTCAACTCTTTGCAATCCATCCGAAAAACATTCTACTCATACATCCATACCACCACATACACACACACACACAAACACATATATGTATTTAAATGTATATACAAATCAAAAGTAACATTTAGACACTCGCATTCATTTGGTTGTTGTTTCAATTTTATTATTAGTGATTTCGTGTGTAACATACAACAGAAGCGTACTGCTCCTATAATGCGGCTATTGTTTGCAAGACAATAGCAAAAAAGAGAAATAACTTGATATCTAAAACTTAAGAAAATGTTACTGAAATAAGTCCACACAAATATAAGAACACAGTGACTTGAAAGAACACTTCAGTTTATAGGATGTCCCAAAATATATATACTCGTAATCATGAACTTTTATGGACTAATATTACTATAAATAACATAATGTTCGAAGTTTAAATGCCCATTTTACAACCAGTTTTAGAATGCAGGCTTAAGCTAATACTCGTTCAAGTTTGGAGTTGCGAGCAGACAGTGGGGGGGGAGGAATTTAGAAAAAGGTAAATAGATCTGTAATTTCTAAATGGTAAATCCGATTGCAATAAAATACTATATGCTTAGAGAAAAAATATAGTCGAGTTTTAAAAATAACAAATATCAAAAAAAGTCTTCGGGAGTAAACGGACTGATGGTTTTTTTTTTTTTTTTTATATTGTAAAACTTGCAATTTATTTTATGGCATCTTTACGAAGTAATCACACATTATTAAGACAGTTCAAGTACCTTCAGTAATTTTTGTTTGAATTTTCACACTTGGAATTAGTTTTAAAAATAACATCAGGGGGCTAATTCTGGCAGTCGTATACGACCAAATACTTACTTGTGAGTTCGAGTTTTTTAACCTTTGGGATTCTATTAGTCGTTATCGATTAATATGTATCAAAATTTCTAATGACAGAAGTCGATAGCGAGCGAGCGTTTGAATGTAACCTTGCGAGTTTTTAATCGTAAGCAATAAACCTATCGAGTAACATTTTTTTTGTAAACAAGAGAATATAAGAATATAAGAATGTAATATGTATATGTAAAATTACTGAACGTCATATACATACCTCCTGAAAAATTATATTTTTCCATGAAATATTCTTTGCATTCATCACTACTCGTGCTTCTTGGGCTAAACTTTATGAGCTGGCTGTATAACTTATGCTCCATCTCATTAACCAATCGCTTCGTTATCTTACAAATGGAGTTTGACATATTCCGATAAAAAAAATCGAAAACAATTTCGATCACGACTGCCAGAATTAGCCACCAGTACTTATTACTGCTTCCTTGGTTCATTTATGGAATTAGCTTTAGAAGAAATAAATTTACCGACGATATGCTTAAACGATATTTTAAGATATTCAGCTGCCATTGCATTTGACACATATAAAATATGGAATAGTGTTCCGAGTTCAAAACTTTTCAAACCGGTTTCAAAAAGTTGTTTCTGAACTTATATAACTCATCTAGGACTACAGTAGAACTAGAATTAGTTCCTTAAAAGCACTATAAAAAAGGCTTTGAATCTCAATCCCGTTGTACAGAACATTTTTTAGAGGTAATTGTGAAATCATTAGTGTCGCAAACACTCCTGGAACCTGAGAAGTTCTAATTACATTAATTCTAGAACTAATCCGAGTTTGGTCCTGGTATGACCTAATGGTAGGCATCATATTCTGTTATATTAAAAAAACATTGAAATTTGTTGGATGATCTCTAATAATATTGGATTGGTTAGTGAAAGCAGAACATTATGATGCAATTTAAAGGGATTGCTATATGCAGAGTCTGGAACTCTTGGGGTGTCAAGCAGGGGATATATTGTTTATGCAAGAGAATTTCCCAAAGCATAAGGATATCCATGATATGGCTTAAGAATCGTAATATTAGCTATTTAGATTGGCCCCCACAATCACAGGAGCTTAAAACAATCGAAAATTTCTGGTATAAATTAATAACGAGAACTCCAATGCCACAAAATCTGGAAGAGCTTTGGGTGGCGGTAAATGTAAAAAATTAACTTGACGTGTCTATTTTAAGAAATTTAATCAACAGTACAAAATAAAAATAGGCTTCAGCTTAAAAAAAAGGTAGTCACATTAAATAATGAAATATGATTTCAGAATATTAAAAATTGCCTTCGTAAGTTTTTTTTTATATTTTTTGCTAATTTTTAAGAAAATTATTTTCTATTTGTTACTTTATTATTTAATTAATTTTTTTTTTAATTTCAAATATAGAGAACATATATTAGAGTGGTTCGCCTTCCATACAAAAAAAAAAAAGTTGTGCCACCCTCTAGAATTAAAGATAAATTAAAAACAATTCCAGAAATAATTTCTTATTTTTTGCCACGCCTACAGGTATCGCCATTTTAGTATTTTGGTCACTGTGTCGCTATTTTTATTCCGATCATAACATTTTGTGTACCGGTGTTCATGGCTCTGTAAAGGCTACATTTATGTTCTTAATTATTTTTTACTACCACGTCGACTTCTAGACATGACTTCTCTAATATATGTATATTATATGCTGTTAAAAACATGTGTTATTCAAAAAAGTGTTTAAATTAATATTCTTATAAACAATTTGGAACTCACTGTATTTGCAAATAATTTACTAATTAACAAAATATTTTGATTGGGGCGTATTAGTAATAAGAAATATTAATTAATACATATTAATTATACAACTCAGAGTCCATATATTTAGAACGTATTGTTTCCCAAGTTTTATTTTAGATTTCCAATTTATATTGAACTTTAGATCGCAAATATTCAGATATTAAGCTATTGAATACGCTAATTTAATTTAAAATTAACTAATTTTATTAATTTTTTAAATAAATATAAGAAATTTTATAACACAATTTTTTATTTTCATACTTGCCACCATATTGAAGGGAAGTATATATTATTTTTATAATAAAAGCACAAGTTCTCTTAAAAATATGAGGAATAATCGATCCATAATTTCTCAAAGCCCCCATACAAATGTCTTACCAATATATGGCTATATCTCACTTAAATACATATAGAAAAGCAGTATTCACAGAAAATTCAAAATATATTTCATACTAAGATAAATCTTAAAACGATATTTTATTTGCATTGGTCCATACTCAAACATAGACCTCATATAAAGACCACTTCCGGAAATGACTTATATAAACGTCAGCACAAAGCTAATATTCGACGCAACGTCGCACAGTGGTATTTGTTCATACAATGTTTGGCAAAAATATAAGGAGTGCTCGTAGAATGTTGAAATTTGGCACAGAGCCTTTGGTTGGCTTAATTAAGAAAAATATGAAGTTTCATCAAAATTGCCCACGCCCTCTACCCACCGCCCATAGAACCGAAAATTTATTTTTGGTCCAAAGTTTTTGAAATTTGGCACAGAGCCTTTGGTTAACTCAAATAAGAAAAATATAAAGTTTCATAAAAATTGGCCACGCCCACTACCCACTTCCCATAGAACCGAAAATTTATTTTTGGTCCAAAGTTTTTGAAATTTGGCACAGAGCTTTTGGTTAGCTCAATTAACGCCCCCACTTACTGCCCATATAACCCATACTATATTTTTTCCCACAACTTTTTGTTTCTTTACCAAAACTAATTATTTTATAAATAAATTTCAATACATGTGCATTTAAATATAGACTGATTTTTTCACAATTTGAATTTCATTAATAGTAAGCACCGTGTTTTTAGTTTTTATGAAATCAGTTAATAAATCCACATTACTATTGCAATTTATAAGTTCCTTGCACAATTCACTATATGAAACACAAAATGAATTCATTTTAAAAATTAGTTACGTTTAATAATTTTCTTAGACTTTTTTTTTGCAAATATTGTTATTTTAAATAACGGTTTAATTAATCATATGGTTTTGTTTTTCTTTTTTTTGTTATGCACTTTTTCGATATTCCTGTCAATCAATTATTAAAAAGTAAAAGCCTAAAAGTATACAAAACCTTTTATTGTAAATATGCATTGCAATTTATTGTAAATATTCATAAAAAATACGTAAGTTTTATCACAAAATTTATAAGTTTGTTCAGCGATCGCAAAAAGTCGCAGAATTTTTTTAAATAAAATGAAAGAAAATATTCCAAACTTTTATTTAGAAGTAGTACTAACACGGAGGTAGACCGAGCTAACTTATTTCTTTTCTAATGAAAACTGAAAATGCTAAATTTTTTGGAGTAATTTTGATTTGCTCAGATCTCTTAAACTATATATGTAATTTAAATATTTTTTCTTTCCTATTAAATTTAAAATACTATATTTTAATAAAAATGCTCTAAAACTATTGGTAGTTGAACCATTTTTATTGTATAAACAACTGAAATGTAGTAAAATTTTCATCAGTTTTCGTTGTATAATATTTAGATAACTTCACCACACTTTTTTTATACAAAATTTTATTTTTTCTAAAACAAATCATGGTTTTCTACTAATGAAACATTTCTCTACAGAATTGCATCATTAGATTTCTAAAAAAATAACTGTAAAAAAATAGACTTTTTGCAAAAAAATACCACTGTGCGTCGTACAGAATTTCATGATAATCAGTCAATAATAGGTGATAGCTCCCATTTGAGAACTACTTTCGAAAAACTTATTAACCTGCGTAAATAGTTACTATGTTACAAATATTGATATCAAACGAAAATTTTACAGATCGGTTAGAAATTAAGGTATAATATTTTGTAACGAACGCCCCATAAAAGGTGATAGCACCCATGTAAAGGATCCGAAAACTAAAATACCCCGTATAAATAACGTTATCGATACAAAATGTTCAAGTTTGCATTGATTACACAACTGGTATATTGGTGGTGGGTACATAAGATTCGGCACAGACGACTATAGACTCTTGTTGTTTCTATGAATGTAAATGATTATTTACATAAGGATTTTTTTGTAAGTAACACAAAAATTGTTTTTTATTATTTTTTTTTTTTCAAAATTTGGTTAACAAATTATAGGTATATGAAAAGTTATCAATTACCTGAAGATAAATTATAACTGTTATAAGATAAGAGGCAATGCGATCTAAGATAACTAAATTTGCTTCGACCTTGTTGCATTAAACATTACAGTTCGTTTTTGTAACAATTCTTTGGACATTAAAAACATTAGCACAGATATTTCATTTGGGATAAGTACAAGCTAAGGTATTTATTTATATATTACATTTAAATATAAAATATTTTTATCTAAATATCCTTAAGAAAAAAGCTCTGTAAATTCAAAAACCTTAGTAATTTTTCGTATTTAGATAGAATCGGCAAAAAAGCTCTGATAAATTTTATTTTCATCAGCATGAGAGATTTTTTATATGAAATAATATACAAATACAAACCATTTGAAAAAAGTTTCACATCGATTAAATACATGAATTAGCATAATTCATAATAAACTGGTTTCGCAAATATAGAAATCATCCTGCAGAATTTTGTGACTATCCGATACAGTACTGTGGCAAAATTGTATTCAACTATATTTTAAATAATATTTAATTACAATACAAATTGAGCAATTTTTAATTCCAAAACTTTGTCTTATGGTCGGTCTTTACTTAGCTTATATCGAGTTCAGATATGAACTTTAATTGCGATAATCGCAATTAACACCATTATTGAGCTTAATATTCCATATAAAATTTCAATTAATTATTGCGCAATAAGTACGAAATTGTTATAATATTGAGTAACATTTCGAATGTAACACTGTTCACAACTGTGTTTAGTGAACAAAATTGTATAAAATGGCAAATGCCAACAAAAGAAAACAAAAGAAATCATTAAAAAATCAATGTGAAGGTAAGTTTGTTTACATAGAAACACAACAATTATATAGAGTATTTTTGTATTGTTTTCCAACTGTTAAATGATTATTGAGTAAGCTGAAAATTGTGCATGCCTGAACATTTAACATAATATTGTCAATTAACCGAATATTGACTCAATTCAGTTTCATATCTGAACACAGTATTAGGGTATTATGTGATCCGGTTTGACCGACTATAATTATACTCTACACCACCATAGTTGGGAGGGTATATTGGGTTTGTGCATATGTTTGTAACGCCCAGAAATATTGGTCCAACACCCACCTTAAAGTATATCGATCGCCTCAGAATCACTTTCTGAGTCGATTTAACGCTGTCCGTCCGTCCGTCCGTCTGGCTGGTTGTCCATGTAAAGCTTGTGCGCAGAGTACAGGTCGCAATTTTGAAGATATTTCGATAAAATTTAGTACGTGATATTTTTTCGGCCCAAGGACGGATGGGATTAAAACTGGTGGAAATCGGTTTATTATTTCACCTGCCCCCTATACAAATGCCCTCCCGAAAGTGGGGTTTACCGATCATAAATGTTTAAATTATCTATGTATCCAAAAAAAATTTACCACAAATGAGTAGTAAATGGAGCGAAATCAGATCTAAAAATTTTGTGAAGATCGGTCCAATTTTAATCGTAGCTCACTTCCGAAAACACTCTAAAGAGCCAAACTCACTCAAAAATGTTGGTATCCAAATAATATTGAACGCAAATATATTTCATATGTATACAAGCAATATGATACAATTTTATTGTGAGCGGTCCATAATTGATCATAGCTCCCTTCCGAAAATCACTTTGACGATCATAAATTTCTTAAGAATGTTGGTAAGCAAATAAAATTCGACACAAATAATATACAGAAATGATGAGCCTAATTTAATAATGGTCGGTCCGTAATTAGTCGAAACTCCCATATAAGACCCTCCCCGTAATCTACTTTAACCTTCATAAATCTTTTAAAAGTATTTATATCGAGATAAAGTTTAACATACAGAATATTTATATTCACAGAAAACATGGCACTAAATCTCCCATATAGCGCACATTTCTGAAAAACATATACTGGGTGTAGGCTATTATATGATCGGGCTTGACCTACTATACTTTCTTACTTGTTTTTTATTTGTTTTATGTGTCTTAAGTTCTCCTTGTGGATTCATAAAGACTTTGTGTTAGGCAACTACTGTATTGCTATTAAATAAATACTAACCATCTATAGCTATTACTAATTGTTCTGTTGCAAGATTAAATATATTTATTTGTTTAAAAAATATATGTACGAGTATATATTTATCACTGGTAAATACCTAACTATGACTTAAATTGCACCACTTTGTATGTAGTACCATTTAGTTTATAACATTGGCATACCCTGCCATAAAACTTTTTTTGCTTAAAAACATATGTTTGGACGTGTAGTTTTAGTTGTTGTTTATTTTTTTTTTTTAATATTCTATTCTCTTTTCATTTTTGCTATATTTTGCTAGAAGGTACTTAAAAATGATGAAATGAAAATTGCCTATAGCCATGGCACATCAAGTACTTATATTATGAGCTCCATATATCCATAACACGTACTCATATTTTTGACAAACAAAAAAATGGATGAAATAACTCTCACCCAAACAAATGGAAAATGGAAAATAATGTAAAAACAAAGAACCTACGTTAAATGAAACGAATTTTGGAAAAATAATATGCCTTTATGGATAAAAGATACTAATATTTGGGTATATAGAAAATAAATTTGTAAGAAATAGTAGACTAAAAAGTTGCAAGACTGTCATAAATCAAAATTCACTGTTACAAATAAAATAGCTTTTATTAATTTGAAATACATATTATGGCATAAAATATCTTTTCAAATCAATAATAAATAATAATATAATTTTTTTTGTGGACTCTTCTCACTTAAAACTCAATTCAAAAGAACTGAGTTGTGACTGTCTTGTCAGAAGGGAGTGGCATATTATAAAAACTTATGCAATACATTATAAATGCATTTTTAATATAACACCCTACAGTATGCAATGATAATTATTTATGTTTCGTTTCCAAAGCAGTCTGAATTTCATTATAATAAAAGGTGACAAATTTTGCCAATATGTTATTCGCGAACGAACAAAAAAATTTTCTGAAATTAATAAAAGTTACTATAATATTTAATAATAGAGAAATATACTTTAACAAAAGTTATAGCTAAAAATTTGCACATATTATATTGCAGAGACTTCGTAAATGATAAACGATTTCTCCATCATACTATTGCAGCATCATTATGTCATTTTGAACATAAGTATGGGTATTATGTAATTATACAAACACATCACATCATACATAAATATTAAATAATTGATCAACATTTAAATAAATATAATAAATAATATTCCTGAAACAAACTTTAAATTTGTTGTTATTATAAAATCATTTTTAATACATATATAAACCAACAATATTCTTAATAAAAGTTTGGTTTCTCCAAACGATGTAGTGAATTTTTATAATTCATTGGCTTGACTTTAATGTTCCAGCTTGTTATATTTATGAAAAATTTTAAAAATGTAATTATAGTACGAGTACATATACATATGTATGTATGTATATGTATATTATTCTGTAAAAAAAAACTAATATAAATTTATTTTACCATACAAAGAATGAAACGAACTGAGCCAATTAGAAAATGCAAATAGAAAAATAATTTATTATTAAACCAAACATACATACCAGTACATACCAGTGTTGCCAGTTTAGCATTTTTGACGCTCGATTTAGCCTTTTTTATTTACCTTTCAGCATCGAAATTTATATTTTTGAGACTTTTTTATTGTTTTTTTAAACAAACACAAACTTGTCTGCAGAAAACACCCAGAGTATTTGGCGCGAATCGAACCCGCAACCCTCTGACTGATAGTTCGGGACACTATCGCCTAGTCTATCGGGGCACCCTTAACTTCCTTTTTAAAACAGCCTATTTTTTATTTCAAGTTAAAAAATATTTCACGTACAAATATGTATGCTGTCATTAATCTGGCATATTCGATTGCTAAAATAGTACACCATTACTAGAACCATATACTTTTGCCATTGATACTCATCTGTCAACTTGAATTTTAACTAATTATCATTCCCAGTTGAAACAATGTATGAGAAATAAAAACAAACAATCTTCAAGTCATAGAATCAACGAGTTTTTTCGTGAAATCAGGCAAAATTGTGTACCATTCTTTAGGTTATCCTAGCACGAATTATTTTCTTTGCATAAATTTTTTGTGCAAATATTTCCACAGTTATGGGAACGCTAATCTAAAGCTTTTGACAATCTTTCTTACAATTTTGGTGGTATGCTTAGAATCAATGTCCTGTTGAAGCCAGTTCTAATTTCTCTACCCTCGGGACTACATTGTTTTTTAAAATTTTGTTTTTTTTTTTTTGTAGATGTTTTTCATTGTAGATTCTATAAATATAAGATTACCGATCCCTGATGCCGCCATATAATACCAGACCATTACTAAGCCACCACTTTTACCGTCTTGGTAACATTTTTATAACTAAAGCCTTCGTTTTTGGTTCGTCATATTTTTGAGGGGCTTTTGACTCCTAATATCTCAAACTTACTTTTATCGTTGGAAATAATTTATACCAAAACATTTAAGTCTCCTTAATATATTTTTTTGCTAAATTCAAACGTTTGGTTTGATTCTTCATTGATATAAAAGGCTTTTTACGTGGCCCTCTACCATTTTGATGCAAAGATCTTCTAATCGTACTCGTGCTTACAGGTTTTTCAAAAGTTTCGTAAAAGTATACTGCAGTATCAGCTATTTTTACATTTTTACTATTTTTGATGTTGAGTTTGCTCTTACTTCTATTACTGTAGCTCTTACTTCAGTTTTTTTTTATGACGATTATAGATGTTTGAAAAACTGAAAAATATATAAATTACATTACTAACTCTTAAAAATCTGTTTCGTTGGGTTGATCTTACTTCATTCTTTAGCATCTAGAAATAATTAATGCAAAATTTTCAGCTTATCGGATGACGAGATTTCATATTAGAAGCTGATTGGAAATTACTAAATTTGCTAAAAACAAACTATTTTGCCTTCTTCAAAAGTTGCTTTCAAAAGTAACAATATTTATGAGGAAATTAGAAAGAATTTGTTCCCTATTTACTAACTATGGCGATATTAGATTGGCCTTAAATTTAAGTCAATGAGTTATAGATACTAAAAAATATAGTAAGACCTAGCGGCTGTAAATATACACAATACTAATATAACTTGGATTTATATACATACATAAAAATACATATTTACCAACAATGTTTTATACTAGTACTTCAAATGTACTGAATTTTAGTACTTTAAATTCGAAAAAACGAGATAATTCGAGTCAAGATTTTGCTGTTTTTTTTTGGCTTTTTAAAAAGCCCCTTTAGCTTAACTTTTTCAGCTCCTGGCAACACTGGTACTTGAACGAATAATGATTTGTTAAGAACTCTATAATTTATACATTAAAATTTCTTGTTTAATGTTTAACACCCCACAGTAAATAAGTTTATATGCTAATAATATGTCAGATGAAATGCCGAAAATACTGGGTATTAAATTAAATTCATCAAATTGTACAAACAGCCAAACAATAAGTAAATTGTTTATGTCTTCTTATTTTATTTCATAGATTCGAAAACTTCTAGTTTTTTGTTTTCGCACCCTTTTCTAATGAGTTGATAGTGTTCAGAATTTCAATGAGTACAAGAAACATACAAAAACTTTGAATCCAATAACTTGAATATTTCAGCAGCCACAGTGTTCGAAAAACTATAATTGTACATTAGGATTAATTGTCCTTGTTAAAAAAAAACCAGCAAAACAATATTAAAACAACAATCAATTGGGTGATATACTATGATTTAGCAACATATGGCACCTTGTCAGGGTGACTTTGGTCGTAGTTTGTTTAATCAAAATTATTTCAAAATTTTAATTCTAATTTTTTTGGCTGTAGTGAAATATTACTTTTATTTTTATAAATTTTTTTATTTATTTTTTTTTTATTTCTATAACTTTGCCTTGATTTTTAAAACCTTTTCTTTACCTTCACTTCAGAAAATCAAATCTTGTAACGTTAATTTAACCGCCTTTTTGCCCAATACAAATGGATGAAACTTTACAGGCATACATATTCCCGACGACAATACACGAATACCTGGCCGTAGCCAGGATAAAATTTGGGGGGAGGGGGTGCAAAAGTTTTTTTTATAAAATGCTTTTTTGACCGCCTTTTACTCAATGCAAATAGATGAAACTTTGCAGGCATTCATAGTCCCGATGGAAATACGCGAATGCATGGGCGTAGCTAGGATAAAATCTAGGGGGGGGCAAAAATTTATTTTTTTGTAAAATGCTTTTTTGACTGCCTGCTACTCAATACAAATGGAAAAAACTTTGCAGGCATTCACCAGGATAAACTCCGTTTTTTTTTTTGCGTTAGACTTTGGGACATTTTTTTGGACATATGCGGTCGAGCCGGTTTAATAGACATCCTTCCATTCCGATTTATACGCTTAATCATATTTTCTTCCTACTTTACTAAGGAAAACAATAGACCTGGAATAGAATTTATCAAATTTTAATATTTTCGAGTAGTCTTCGAAAAACTACGAACTGTAACGTCATGGTACAAGTATACAAGGTGAGTGCAAATGGACAACAAATACAACACAAAACAGAAACAACAGGCATTTTGTTTGTGTAAAATAATGTACTACTGTCAAAAATACTTGAAAAAGTATTACTTTTGACATAAGTAAATTGTAAACACCTTGTATAGTTGCACCATGTGTAACGTTAACAAAAAAAAATACAATTTGGATTGTGCTGTGACGTTTGTTAAGTGTTCATCGTTTTACAATATAAAAATCAAATCTATAATTAGTGCAAACATTTTAAGTAAAACTTGAATTTTGATCCAAATTTGTTGATTGATTATTGAGTTACATCGTGCAGACGTCTTCCAAAGAAATTGAACATTTTTGTAGGTGCAAAAGTCATGCTCCGGTCAAACGTCGACGTGTCAAATGGATTAGTAAATGGTGCCATTGGATTCATTGAAGAAATTATATAGCCCCATTTTCGACGAGCACAGATATACGAAGAAGACATTCCGTCTGTAAAAGTGAAATTCGATCAAATTGGCGTACACTTGATACGTTCGATTTCAGTTCAGTTTCTAGCAAAACGGAGTTTTTGAACGACAGAAATTTCTGTCATGGGCTTCAACTATACACAAAATACAAGGTTCGACTGTCGATCATGCTGTTATTGATTTGGGACCAAAAATATTTGCAGAAGGACAGGCTTACGTTGCATTGAGCCGTGTACGATCGATCATTGGACGGCTTACGAATCGAAGCACTACAATGCGAAAAATTAACAGGGTCTAAACCGTGCAATACTAAAGCATTGGAAGAGATGGAGAGACTGCGAAATGTATCATAACATTACTTATACTTATCCACAAGTGTAAAGTTTTATTATATGAATATAAATTTTTTTTATTATATGAATATACAGCCATGCCACAGAGTTTAATTCCGTTCGAAAGTGGAAATAATTCCACATTTTGCTTATTTAAAAAAGGTAAAATGAAAAAGTTTTTCGGAATGAAACCTAGAAATGCTTAAAATTACAATTCCTCATAGCAAATTAAAAGTGGTTTCATTTCGTAGAAATGTTTCGTTTTACTTTTTCTATAGAAGCAAAATACGTATTTAATTCCACTTCGGAGCGGAATTAAACTCTGTGGCATGGCTGATAAAATACAAAACATGTAAAAAAAATTTCTTATTTAGCATGGAAATTGCGCGTTGTTATGAAACAAAATGCTTAATTATTGAAAATTCGTAGCTTTAAATATTTATTTATTTATTTATTTATTTATTTAGGTCAATAGATTTTACATCCTTACTGACTACATATAAATGACAAAACAGTAATATATATATATATAAATAATTAGTTCAACAATTTAGATATAAAGTAATTTTTTTCTTCAGTACGTCGTTACTCTCAGATATGTTCATAAGGTGATAGCATTTATTGAAGTTAACACATGCACGACGAAAAGAATCGTTATTAGCATATACAGAACGGTAGTATTTTAATGCTAAGAGTTCAAAATTGCGGGTTGGTCTAACAGGAACATTGAAGTTTAGTTGACTAAGCAGGAACTCCGAATCAACATCACCACGAATTATGCCCAGAACAAATAAAGCACTCAGCATCAATCGTCGACTATTTAGAGTTGGCAATTTTATCAAAGCAAGTCTACTTTCATACGGTGGCAAGACATAAGAATTCCAACCAAGATCACGGAGACAGAAAATTAAAAATTGCTTTTGTACCGATTCAATACTATTGATATGAATTGAATAACAAGGATCCCAAACAATTGATCCATACTCAAGAATTGGTCGAACAAGAGAAGTATATAAAAGTTTTGTAATATAAGGATCTAAAAATTCCTTAGACCAGCGCTTCATGAATCCAAGTACCCCATAGGCTTTATTTACCATTATAGAGATGTGATCGCGAAAATCAAGTCTATGATCCAACAGTAAGCCAAGATCCCATATGGTTTGAACTTTATTTAAAATAACAGTATCAATATAATAAGAAGTCTCAATCGGATTGTGTCTAAAAAATGACATGTGTTTGCATTTCTTAATATTTAACTCCAATAAATTAAATCTGCACCATTGAGAAAAATTGTAAAAGTCGGCACTTAGTAAACTATGTCCATTTGTATCATTAAAAGAGTTAAAAAGTTTAACATCATCGGCATACATCAGTACATTAGAATGCAAAATAACAGTAGGAAGATCATTGATGAATAGCGTGAACAAAATTGGACCCAGGTGGCTACCTTGAGGAACACCAGAATGTACTTGAATAATTTTTGATATAACATTCCCAAATATGATCGGTTGTATTTCATTCGGTCTGAAATATTAAAGTGTACCCACGGCAGTCATATTTTTTTAAGTTCAGGTTGGTATGGGCGCCCCACGCTTTTCTTTAAGGGATGTGTGAGATTTTTTCCATTTTGATTTGAAAGTTTATGTTGTTTGAAATGTTCTTATTTTTTCACTTTTAGACGATGTTTTTAGTATTTATATTTATTTTGTGTTCACAACTGATCAATATATTAAGGTAAAGAAAAGCGTTTCTTAAAAAAATGTTTTTTTATTTATTACTTTTCAATATTATAAAAAAAAAATTTATCATTTGAAAATAATGTTACACAACAAACCATGGTGTACTATACAAGGGCACTGATACATGTTCAATTAATATCGTGATATTTGAAACGCGATCCATTTTAAAGTATTGATGGATCACGAGCGTATGCCACATGTTTAATATTTATCGCGTCAGTATTTATGTTATTTTTGTGCTGTACAGGTCGTTTATCAATGTCGCGATAAAACCAAAAGAAAGCCTGTTGAGCTATTTTGTTTGCTTTTGCATTGAAGAAAAAAGTGGGAAGAATAATTTGGAGCAAAAAGTGGTTGCAGGATCGGAAAAAATATACGCACTTAAGTTTAATGGGCACAATTATTATTACTTGTCAATTTTTACTGACTGAAAATGCTACACGTTCAATACTTATCACGAGATCCACGATCCGCGATCTGGATTTCATATTTTGTTGTTGTATTTTGGCGAATCGTCGTTTTGCCATATACAACCTTTTAATAATTTTGACAACTTGATATTTGAATTGTAGTGAATTTTTTTAAATAGATTGCATTATTTTAAATTGGAAAAAATACATAAAATCAAAAGGAAAGTGATATCGTTCATTAAATATTTTGAACTAAACAAAAATAAAACAAAACAAATTTTCTTTTTCTATGTGGATCTCGACCAAAACAACCTGTATTTTTCCTGCCTATTGCAGGAAACTTGGCCCTCATATCGGTGGTTTTTTATTATCTAAACGAGATAACAAATTTCAACTCGTTGTTGAGGTAACCAGATCTAGATTGTTTTAAATGATCCTGTAAAACGTTTATACGTGATAGCAAGTCTGCCACATTGTTGTCAGCAACTTGCAAGTGTCGTATATCCGTCGTATACTGACTTATAAAATTCAACTAGCGTGCTCTACTTGGCGACGCCAGGCCTGGTAAATTGCAGTGAGCTCCCTATAGTAAGTGCTGTATGTCGATAATTTGCTGGGATGTCGATAATTTTTTGAAGTAAAAACCCAATGGCAGAATTTGATCTCATACTATTTGGTGCAGGACAGCTCGTTAGCGTTAGTTTAGTCATTTTTACATGCTTCAAAAGCAGCAAAGGATTCATCGGTCCAATTTATTATGCTATTGTAATTTTTCTATATATAGCTATAAAGTAGTCGTGTTGGGTATCACCACAACTGCTATAAAAATCTCAGACTATTACTCAACAAGAGCTGTTGTCTGTGCCAAGGCTATTACTTCACCACAAAACTGCTAAACAGGAATTCGCTAAAAGACAATAATCTCTGTTAATAGTTGAAATATTTAAACATATATTTGTTTAAGGTGGTCCAGATCGTTTCAACAGCTATTTAGGACTTCCGGAAAGAACAACGATATTTCATAAAAATAAATTTCGGAGGCGATTCTTTGGTATGTGAAGATTTTTGTTATTTGGTGTTTCCAAGAGCCAAAATGTAATCAGAACACAAAATTGCTAGATGCTAAATAAGTACAATTTTTAGAAAAGAGTAATGAAAAATAATAATTCTACATACAAAGAGATTGTTGTCTCCGAAAAATATTAATGTACATGGATGGCCCGCATGTTCTCAAGATTAGAGTCCAATTGAGAACATTTAAAGAAAAATGTCAACTATTTGCTTTTATATTTTGTTACAATCATTTAGGTTCTTCTAATACTAATGGCTCAGCCACAAACAATATTGTGTAAAGTTTTATTCCTCAGGGGCCAAATTATCGCATTCGATATCGAGTAAAATTGATCGTAATTTTCTAATTTGATATTATGGCATTCGATATCGAGCAAGAAATTTAGTACATTTTATCATAATTTCGATATCGAAATCATTTTTCGATACAATAGCTCATTCGATCACGAATGCGGTAATTTGGCCCCAGTTCAACACTAATTTCACTGCAACTGAATATTTTTCAGCATCGTATGCAAAAATCTTAGCTATACTGAAAGCTTTGAAACCTGGTAAGTCATCTGCTATTGATTGCATTACTGATAGTGTTCTTAAAGCTCTACCAAAAAAAAAAAGGAGTAAAGTTATTGACTATTTCCTGTCTATCTCCTATACTATATAATATATACACTGCCGATATTCCAACTATTGCCCATTGTATTATATTCATATTTGCTGATGATACAGCAGTTTTGTGTTCAGGTAAATTATTCTCGGAAATACTCTCAAATTTGCAGCTAGCACTTGGATTATTATTAAAATATTTAAAAAAATGGAAAATAAGATTAAATTGTGATAAAAGTCAGGCGATATATTTGAGTAGCAAAAGAAGAGAATGGGTCATTTCCCAGAATAACATAAATATAGACAATGCCAAAATTATTTGGAGAAAATTGTAAAGTATCTAGGTGTAGTACCAGATAAAAAAAATTATCTATAAGGATCAAGTATCATATATTGTTAATAAATGTAACGTACTAATTAGAACACTTTATCATTTAATAAATAGAAATTCGACTTTAAATATTAGCAACAGAATGTTAGTACAAATTTGAATTAATATTTCAAGCAGTTATTGTCTATGCAAATGGTCACCTAAAATGACTTCAGATTCTCCAAAATAAATTGCTAAAGTTAATTTATAATCTTCCATGGCTATATTATACAGTAAGACTTTACCAAATAGCTAATGTTGACTTGATGGTGGTCAAGATAGATATGTAATGTTTAAATACAAATGTTCCTATTCAAAGTTCGATCACATTGCTGACTTTTATAAAAAAAAAGTAATTTCATAAAGGTTTTTTAAAAATTTTCACCTCCACTTATTATATTAAATTATAATTATTTATGCCATGAAAAAAAATAATCACCCCTATCGAGAATAAAAATTCCACATAAAATTTGTTCCCTTTTCACATTTTTCCTGTTAAAATTCAATGTTAAAAAATAAAAGGGATCAAATTTCATGTGAAATTTTTATCCACGATAGGGGTGAATATTTAAGTAGAAAAAGGAAAAATCCTTAAACTCTTTGTTAATATGTATAAATTGTAAATACCATGAACATAATAAATAAATATCTAAAATATTTGTTTTAATTTATACGATGATTAACGGTTTTTTTTCAAAATTAATAGTCTCGTAAATTTCTGTTAGAAAATTCAAAGTAGATTTACACAGAATTCTATCATTGATTCAACTTGTCTAAAATTACATTGCGCTTAAATCATATCAATATAAGTTTGTCATTCCGTGTGTAACACTGACAAATACTCATCTGAGACTCAACGAAATATATTGTATATTCTTCGTCCTTAGTCCGCTTTTACAGTTGAGAAATTGAAAGACAGACAAACGAAGTTTGTAGGCGATGTATTGCAGATGAAGAGTGTGCGGTAAACCTCTACTGTAGTGGACATTTTAAGACATTTTTCATTTAGAGTTACCACTCTTCACATTTATTCATGTTGTTGCATTACATCATTTTTCGCACTTTAAAATTAAATTTATTAACCAAATAGATTTATTGATAACAGAAACTTTATAATAAACAGTTGTTTGCATAGGTTTTTTAATTTTTTTATTCTCAATGCGTTTTTATAATAAAAATTTAGAAGCTATCAGTCCATAACTGGTATATTTCTTCTATGCCACCCATAAATCTTTTGTAAACAAAAAAGCCTCATCTTATATCTTATCTTTTTTTTATACTCTGTTTCTTAACTTGTTGTGAATATGGAAAAATGTTCTTTTAATTTTATAAATTGTTAAATTACGCTCAAGATTATTATATGAAAATCAGACAAACTCTGTAAATTACAGTAAGAATCGGTAATTACATCAATTATAAATGGTCAAAATTTGATAAGAATTTCAAAACATTTAAAATAAAATCACATTAGTGAATTACGATCAACAGCTAATATTGTCTTTCAAACAACATATAAAATTTGAACTAAGACTGAATAGAAACCACAGAATACTGTTCCTATAACCAGTGTAGTTTTTATATTTCTTATTACGTTCAAGTGGAGGGTATTAAAGATTGGGCACAACCAAATATAGCGCTCTAACTTGTTTTACCATAACACTAATCGGGACAATAGAGGTATGCTTGATTATTATTTCGACTTTATTTATGTTCCTTCGTAATTATCATACTTACTTATCTTGTTGAATAGAAAAACATACCTTTTAATCTATAATTTTACTGCACTAAACACATGCTCTTAAATGCCACTCAAAATGTCTTTTAGAATCTTTGCAACTAAAATATTAAAGAAAAGAAATGACAAATGACAGTTGTTTTTTACTTTGTGTAACTGCAGTCATTTTAAGCACAACCAAAAATAGAAACATCTTTTATTTTCCACACCAAAAGTAAAAAAGTTCAAGTATCTACAACAAAAAAAAAAAAAAAGGATGAAAAAAACAGCAACAAGAAAGAAATCATTCCAAAATAATGATACACAAACAAACGAGTAAGTAACTGCCAAAATATATATGAAAGTGTGTTTTTCTTCTACTGCCACTAAACACATACACTTCCCAGCAAGCCATATGAGTCCGAAAAGAGTCTTTTCTGACAGCTTTTTTGGAGCGTTTACGCTCTTTATGAACCAAAAAAACAATCATTATTGCTCCGAAAACCTTTAGAAAAGAGGGTCATTACATTCGAAAATGGTCCGTCAGAAAGAGCTCTTAAAGATGCCAGAAAAGAGTCTTTTATGCGGTTTTTCTTGTGCTCTTTGTAATCTTTTTTTTATCTTTCTTGTGTGGTACAGCTATGTTTCTTTTTTTGTTCAAAGCACAAATAACAGGACAACAACGCTTTGGTACACACATAATTAAGTGGAATTTTTGAGTCATACTGCGTGTCGACTCAGGACAGTAACAAGCAAATTTTTCTTTCGCTCCGAAAATGCTCTTTAGTTGGACTCTTTTCTGACTCCTTTTTTCGGAGCGCTCCGAAAATGCTCTTTTGTTGGACTCTTTTCTGACTCCTTTTTCGGAGCGCTCCTAAAATAGTATGCTGGGTTACATGAGTGTTTACGTGTGTGTGTGTATTTGTTGAATTTGTGCATGTGTGTTTGAAGCAATTGAAAACTATTAATTTATCTTTCAACTTAACGTAAGTTGAAAGAAGAATTTCTTTTCTGTTTTTTTTTTTTGCTTTTTGGAGTATAAGAAGAGAAGGTTTTTTAACAGCGTTAAATGAACGAAAAAACTTTCAAAATGACTCCAAACTTCATGACATCATGCATCATGGTCATCAGGACTTTATTTATGTGTCTGCGATAGTCGTTTCTATGTATGTATTTATTAAATATTCTAGTTGGAAATGTTTAATTTTTGAAAATAAATTCTTTTGATTTCATTTTAAGCAAATGTTTTAATCATTAAATGACTGTTACAATTTCTTATACACATCAATCACAAGCATTAAAATCTAATATTTATTATAAATTGGTCTGATTCTAAACAAAATAAATAAAGTTCGGTAAAAATGTCTAGCAGTAATTGAATTTGCATAACTTTGCTTAAATAAACCCTATCTTGCCTTCAAAAAGGTCGTTATATAAAATTTGTTTATTTTACCATCATTGTCAATTAAATTATTAAACTATTTACTACTAACTTTACTTTCAAATATTCATATAAACAATATCCTGCTTTTTGCTCTCCTTAGAAGTTGTTATATGAACACCCGAATAGCGATATACAAATAGATTATAAAAATTCGATTATTTGAGTAAAATAAAACAACATTGTTTTCGTTTGTCAGTTTAGCCTTTTTGAGGCTAGATTAAACCTTTTAATTTACCTTTACCTCGAAATTTATGTTTTAGCTTCTGGCTTTTTAGCATTTTAAATGCAATTTTTCTTTTACATTAAGAAATATAATATTTATTGAATCTCATTAATTTGGTATCGTCCGATTGTTAAAATAATAAACTATTTCAAGAACAACCAATACAACCCTTATTTTGTCATGCCATTGTCACAGATTTGTTTAAGATTAACAAGAGTTTACTGCCTTTCGGACTAACCTCTCAGCGCACTTAATTGCGGGAGAACTCGGCTCACCACCGCATTGTATGGCCTACAAGAACTTACTAATGTATGTCTTGCAAAGAGCACATGAACTTGCCAGGTACATACAATTTAAATTTCTCGTACATGACTGCAATGATAAATGTAACGCGCACCTTGCTTAAGAGCTTGAGCTAACTAATCTCTGCCATCCATAGCTAAGTCAATTAGCATGAACCAAGACTATTACTAGAAAAGCAGCAAACGTGACATTGCTCCGACCGATTACTACTGTCAAAAATGGAAGATTAGACCCAACCGATGAAAATATAAACATATCGTCACCTAAAATCCAAAAGGCTGTAACTACAAAAAATTCAAAATCGATTATTTGATTGATTGTTATGTAATTAAGCAAAATACATCTTTCTTTAAAATTTTACTCTCATATGCCGAAAAACGTCGATTCTATTAATACAATTCAAAAGGCCCCAACTACAATGTTAAAAACTGTATAAACCAAAAAGTTGTAACTACACTTTTAATTAAAGAAACAAAAACAAAATATATTAAAACAAATTAATTTTTTTTAAATTTTTCAAATTAGTAACAAGGACTCTGTGGATATTTTTGTCGACCCAGTTCGGTTACATAAAGAAATAATAATAATGTCTAAAAAGAAATGGAGCCACCTCCGGGAACTTAAATGTTTACTTCCGGCTATTTGCCTCAGTTTTTACGATAATTTACCATACTCAGATTAGATTTATAAATTTTACTTCGGAATGTGTACTCCTTTTCTTTTCATATATAGAATAATAAAT
The DNA here is from genome assembly GCA_916048285.2 of Bellardia pandia. Taxonomy (NCBI): domain Eukaryota; kingdom Metazoa; phylum Arthropoda; class Insecta; order Diptera; family Calliphoridae; genus Bellardia; species Bellardia pandia. Next base: position 72,879,040 of record OU696533.1, read on the forward strand.
AATATACAAGGTGGCGCAAAAGTAATCCTCCTATCAGAACTGCTAATGTCAGTTCTATTTTAAAATTTGTGTAGTAAACACATGCGAAATACACGTTAATAAACAATGTTACGCTACACTGCTCCAGAACGCGGAATATTGCTGACAGAACTGACATTAGGGGCCTCGCAAAATTTATAGCATTTTCTGATAGGAGGATTACTTTTGCGCCTCCTTGTATAAGTATATTTTTCTCGAATTCATTAAACTCGTTGTAATCTTTTATATTCAAAACACAGAAAACAAAAAATAATAAATTTTTAATAAGAGTGAAAAGCGGAATTTTTTCATCCTACTTTATTAAAAAATTTTTTGTTGTTACGGCTTTTTGTTTTCAGCACAAACGATTCCAAAAGGCTTAAGTACAAATACTAAAAAACTACTATTCCAAGTCCGCAATAGTATTTTAAGGTTAATTCTGAAATTTGGCCAATAAGAATGAAATAGTCATAAATTTATAAAGTTTTTTGCTTCTCCTGTAAAAAACTAAAATGTGTAGTACGGCCTTTTGGATTTTAGCCTTTTTTAAAGGAAAGGAATTTAACCTTTTTTTGCGGTTCTTAAAGTCCATTTAGCTTTTTTTTCCAGCTCCTGACAACACTGATCTTTAAGGATAATTATGAATAAAAACCTAAGTCTCGATTTTGACCTACGACATTAAAAGCAAATAAAGGAGTAAGTTTTTAAAGATATTAATATAATATATGATCGTGTGGACGATTTTGCAGCAAATAATAGTATTTTTCGATTATAAATATTTAATATTTATTATACTAACAGCATTAACATGCACTCAAGTAATCAATGATTAGATTCAAGTAATTATTCTCCTGAAAAGAAAATAATGACGTATGACCTGTAAGAATATTAAACATATTTGTGTGGAATTTTATTTGAATTCCAATATTTTAAAGACATTTATGCTTACACTGGGTCATATAGCTCCCATTATAGTCGAAATTTGTTTGGATACGTTTATATGTAAATCAAACATTTATGGCATATAAACTCCTAATTCCGGAGAATATATTTTGGATATTTACCAATTCCAATGGGTTTCAGAGCAACAGGTTTATATGGACTGCTCCAGATGGACGGGCGGACATCCGGATATCGTTCAATTTATTCAGAATTATACTGATTCTATCTGTATATTAAAGTGGGTGTTAAACTAATATTTTTAGGAGTTATAAACATTTGCACAATTCCAATATACCTTCCAAACTATGGTAGTGTAGGGTATAATTATCTCTCTTAGATACCTTTAGTCATACATATTTTCGCTAAAAAGAGAGAGTATTCAAAAGTCCTCTAGTCCTTGGTCTTTAAGTAATCACGACGACATCTATAATGCAAATTCCGGAAGGACGTTCGAAATAAATTATTTCATCATTCCAACACCTTGAAAAGTAATTTCCTATTAGCAGTATAATAAACAGGAGGAAATTCATTTACCTACAATTTCTCAAAAGGTTTCTAATAATTTTTCCAATTGGGTTTTATTTTCAAGTAGCTGTGAAGGTATTATGCATCTGTGTGTTGTGCTAGCAACATATGAGTGAGTGAAAAAGTGTGGCACATGTGTGATTACGTATCATTATTGTGGGCCAAAGTAAATACTATTGCGGCATAATAATATAACAACAGCTTTGCGGTATTTGTTGAACACAAATCTTTTAAATTATCGTAAATTGTGTGGTGGTTTTCACAATTTTCTTTGCTTTCATTTGGCTGTTATTTGTTGGTATACTCGTACATACTCCTATGTATGTAGTTGCAGGTTGTTGCTTTGTTACGTTCGTTCCCTTTATTTGGAAAGTCGAATGAAAGAAATTTATGACTCTTGACAACTTTCCATAGGTTTTTTGCCTTATTAGAAACTAAAAAAGTGTTTTTTCTTTTGTTCTGTTTGTTTAAGTGTATGTGAGTGTACTTTTAAAACATTTTAATAGTTTTATGGCTAATTTAAGAAAAGGACATGTAAACAATTTTGATCAAAGGCCAACAAATAAGTATGAACAAGTACAAGAATTGCAATGAATTACAATAAATGACATTCTATTTTATATTTCAATGTAGAAGCAAAAACCCTTTTCTTCTTGTTGTAAAATTTATGAAAATGAGAAAAAATTCAATTATCTTGGGGGTTGCAAGATCTTAAAAAGCCTTTTAAAATGTCTTGTCTTACAAATTTCTTAAATAAAAAGGTGTAAATACATTTTGAAGTTCTTGAAAATTATTTTTCTTCCCTCCACCACCATAAATGGTGAATGAGAATATATATAAGTTTGTCATTCGGTGTGTATCACTAAGAAATACTCGTCTGAGACCCGACAAAATATATATATTCGTCCTTACGAAATTCTAAGTCGATTGAGCCATGTCCGTCTGTCAGTCTGTCTGTCTATGCAAAACACTCTCACGTCCAAAGGGCACAACCGAAATCAACAAAATTTTCAAAAAAAAACCCGCTTATAGTTCTCCTATGCAGTTTGGTATTGAGAATCAGCAAAATCAGTATAGTAGAACAAGAGTTATGGATCAAAATGTAAGACAACCTTCATAAAAAGTTAATATTTTTAAAAATTTTTCTTGCTATATTTTTAAATGTATTGCAGATAATATCATGAAATTTTGTATACGTTGTTTTTATAATAAAATAAGAAAGTGTGAGGCCCCCATACAAAAATCTTCCCGAAATATTGCTCAATTATACATAAATGCCTATGAGATTGGAATATCAATACTAAATTCAGCAGGAATAAGTTTTATGTAAAAAGAAATCGACAAATTAAATTTTTTTTGGTTCGGTCCATGTATAGCAAAAGTACCAACGACACAATTTTTCACTTTTTGGTCCTCTAATTTTAGGTTTAACTTATATTTCATTGTAAGAATCCATGTTAGTGATTCATTTCAAAGAAATGCAAAATTCCCATTTTTAACCGTTGTTACTATTTACTATTTTCGTTGTATTAAAACAACAGATACAAACGGTACCAAAAAAAGTACAATAACGCAAATCTTTACCTTTTTTTACCCTTGCAGTTTGTATGTTTTTAAAAGTTTTTTTGTTTTTTAATATATCAATACTCAAGGTTCTAGTCTGTAAATCACTTATTAAGATTAAGCACAAAATTTCACTTCTTACTCGTTTTTATTTCCTTGAATATAGACTTACATAGAACTACTCTTCTAATACACAACTTTGTGACAACAGAAAAATAAAATAAAAATGCTGTTTCTTCATAACAAAGAAAATCATTATTTCAGAGACAAATTTTAAAAATTTTCCACTTTTTGTCCCTTCCCGGTATCAACGTTATATTAAATTTTACCGGTTTTTACCCATTTTACCACTTCCTAATCCAAGTCTTGCAAATAGATCTAACTGATGTCTACATTTCAATAAAATTAGTTTAGCCGTTTGGCTTTACCGGGTTTCCACTTTTTATCCCGACCTGGTCCAAGTTTTGAAAAAATATATAGCCTATTGACGCTTCCAAGCATAGATCAATCTACTTTATAAATTTCATTGAAATCGGTTTAGCCGTTAGGAGTGATATGAATTGTAATTATTTAAACAAAGAAAAAATAATAATAAAAATAAAAAAACCAAACTTACGACATTTATAATATCTATATTAAATTTATTTTTGCTTTTATAATACAAAATAATATTTTAAAATTTAATAATATTCTTATGAACTTTACAATAAAATAAGTAAGAGCGTTATAGTTATTCTCCTATATACAGTGGGGTGTACAAATGAATACATTTTAATTCTTTTGTTATTGCATAAAAATAAAACTAATAAAGAAAACTAGAAATAAATTCTCAATAGGATTATGGTCGGACTTCATTAAAAAAAATTCTGCGCGCTAAGCCATTCACGATTTTGGAAGTGTGCTTTGGGTCATCATCTAGCAGAAAAGTAAGTTTATCCACATGATAGACGCCATTATTTACAAAATCGGAGAGACTTTGCAAAATATCCAGATAGTTTTCTTTTCTCATTATTTCTTAGATTCTTTGCAGTAGTTCCAAGTGCTGCAATGTAAAGCAATCCCATATCAAGACGTTTCTCCCACCGTGCTTCATTGTTTCTTTTACATGGTGTATTTGAATTCTCTACTGGGCTGCTCAGCGCCAGCAATATTATTTACCTGCGGATTGAAAACATTTAAATTTATATTCGTCTGACCGGATTGCATCGTCTTGCTGTTCATCGACTAATTGTTTTATCTAGTACCATAGAAGCCTCTTTAGATGTTAAACACTTGTCTATTTTAATTTTTGTTATCATGAGAGGTGCGTTCACATATGTTAATAGCTGTTTCCGACCTCTGATTTGAGGTTTGAGAATAATAGAACGTCTTTTTGTATTCTTGTCTTCTAGATCTAAAATCTAAATCTTTTTACCAATTTAGCCTATTAGTCGTTTTTGGACATAGATATAATCAATAAGTATTTGTGACAAATTCTCCTCGTTCAGGACCTATTATAATTTAATTGTTTTAAATAACAAACGGGGGGACATATTTTCTAAATTTTTTTTCTGTAGATAATGTGTTTTTCGGAAGTAGTGCTTATAGAGAGCTATGGCCTAAAATTAGTCGATCTTCAAAATATTCTGTGCGATGATGTTTATGTACATATATGAAGATTATCGATGACTTGAATACTAGAGTTTATAAGAGATTTATTGTGTATTTTCGTGATTTCCGGACCAATTATAGGCCGAACGTCATAAAATTTAAAACATTGCTTTTTATGTATATAAGAATTATTTTTCTCAAATTTTATCCTGATAATGAAATGCGTAACAGATTTATGTGTATTAAGTGAGTTTAAGAATATATGGGAACTATGATCATACGAGGTCTGATCAAAAAATTACAGTTATTTTAAAATTTCGTGAGTTACGTATGCTCGATTTTCGCATTTTCTTTTCTGTTATGTTGGTAAACATTTCTGTTATACACATCTGATCGTTCGGCTCATGCCAAGCAATTTTTACGGATGTTTTAGACATGAACCGTGCGGCAGCAAAGATTGTTCCAAAATTACTAAAAAGGTCATAACTGGTGACGAATCATGAGTGTATGGCTATGACATTAAAACCAAAACCGAATCAAACAAAATGAGGTTTGGTAATTTATATTCACATGAAACTTATGTTTGTAGAATTATATAAGGATACTGCTACAGATATATAGATACTTACATATGTACCACAGAGTCATATTCCTGTAAGACATTTGTATAGAGGCTGTGAGATATCAATGACCGATTCTTGCCATTTCATCAACAGAACTTGTTATTTTATAAAAAAAATAATATGTGCAAAATTTCATGATATTATTTGCAATAATTTTTAGAGGATCTATCGTATCTACGACACACACTGTGTCCACTGCGGCAATAAATCAATTTGGACCTGCTCTCCGATTTGCACAGATGGTTAAAATTTATCGAAAAGTCATGTGTGGAAATACCTCCATTGGTTTTCTGTCCCGAGCAGCACAAAGTTGAAGTATGTGAACAAGTCTCAAATGTGATAGTTTTCTATGTCATATTCAAAAGCTTGTTACTTATAAACTATACACCGAATGTACCTTATAAGTATTTTTTCACTTAAAATAGACATTAAGCATTATGTAAATTAAAAAAAAATTTCGTTTTCCGTTAGACATTAAGTTGTGTGCGAAGCAGTGCAACACATGGAGTCCTATACCAAATTAAAGCTGAGAGTCCCAGCTAACAGACTAAAAAAAAAACCTGCCCCAATTTGCCCGCCGCAGAAAAAACAATGAAAAACCAAAAATTTTACAGTAAAAAATATGCGTTATGCGTTATTTTACGCGTGCAAAAACAACTGCGCATTCTTTCTTTCTTTGCTACTCGTGCCAATTTGGAAGCGAGAAATACGAAAATTTCATTGCGTGTGTGCTATACAGAAAAAACTTAAATTTAGAACAGAGGTCGGCAAAGCGTAAAATGAGGTTGTGTGTGTGAGAAAACTACCCAACAAACATAAACATAATTATATAAATTATACAAAACAACTTAGATAGGAAACATACACTCACAATGTATTTTCCGTAACATATAAGAAATTAACAACGAGATTGATATACAAACGGAACTTCTAATACTTCAAAAGCTGATTACATGCATGTATAAAATATTTTTCGTAATTCATTATTAATTTTAAATGTTTGTTGGGAAGTATTTCTGAAAAAAATATAGAAGCATCCGCCGCATGTGCACACATTGCTGTCTCAATGACGACTGAATGAAAGAGATTAAGCGTATGTGTGAAGTGCTCTGTGCTATAGGATGCCGACCTCTGATTTAGAACGAAATTGGAGCTTAAAAAATTACATTATCACGAAGATGTGAAAAAGTTGTTAATAAATGAAATAGAGTGAAACTGACAAAAATTTTGTATTGGAGTTATATGGGGGGGGGGGGGGTGGGTGTTACAGTGGGCGGATTGTGTTCATATTTTGAAACTAGCATTTAATAGATGTTATATGCATTTTTACGAAACATTCTAGTTAAAAATTTCCAGAAGATATGGCATTTTTGAAATATCATTTGTATGGGAGGTGGGTGTAAAAATAGGCGGATTAAGTTCATATTTACAGGAGCTCATTCTACAATTATAATATTAATGTTTTATGAAAATTGAGTTGATATATTTAAAATCATGGAAGTTGTGCCACATTTTCTACTTAAGTTGTATGGAAGATGGGCGTATTTTTGTAAAAAAAAAATTAAAATTCTTAAAAAATTTAAAATAAATGTGTGCAAAATTTAATGAAGCTCCGCAACCTCCTTGATTTATGGCCATTAAATACACTACACGGCCACTGTGTGCGACAGACGGATGGACAATATTAGAATTTCAATATTTTGAATGTGTTACAGACGGAATGACGGAGTTAATTTACCAACCATTTAAAACTCTCCATTGCAATAATATGTTTCAAATAGTGAATAGAATTGCCGCAACAGCTACATATATCCCGGATCAAATTTGTCAAAATTGTATTATATCCTGAGCAAGTTGTATTATTATGTATATTATTCGTTATATTCTGAAGACACAAATTTTTATACAACTGTAACACACATGGTTTAGGAGCAAATCAATCCGGTATAAGGCCAACATCAATTGGAACCTTATTATAAACACATCTACATATGCTACATATATCATGTAATATTACAATCGATAGTAATATAATACAGTATATTTGTTTGCCAGGTTATCAGTATCTAGGGTGCATCACGACGAAATGAAAAAATATTATTATTATAAAAAGAATCAACCGTTGTTAGTATTAGATAGAACACTGTTCATTTGTCTTCCAAATGTTCTGAAAGGTTGGGTCAAAACAATCAACTCTTGATCCAAAAAAACCGACTGACCTATTTTCTGCCGATATATTAAATTAATTTGTGCCCTATCTATTCTATGTACCACAAGCTGCATAAATCGTACAAATTTTACGGGTGGCCTAATGTACATAAATACACACACATGTATGTCCATGCATAAATGTATGTTTATATGTTGGCTTAATTAAGTCAGTGAGAAAATTGAATTTAACCCAATATAAAATTAACATCATTTTATTTTTTGAAGATTTAAATTCATGGACAATGTACGTGTTAAATTTAAACATTGTCACAGCAAAATTTATAAATTAATATTTATGCAAAAAGGCTCACCAAATAAACGTATGGGATTTAAAAAAAAAATAAATAAAAAAAAAGTAAGGAGAAACAAAAAAAAGTTTGAATATTTATGAACCTTGACCAAAGAAAAAATAGTAAGAGTTGGAGACTACAAGTGGATACAATATCTTTTTTATTTTCTGTTTTTAGTTCTGCAGCGAGATGGATAAAAAAAATTTACAATAAAACAACAACAAGAGCCAACAACCAAATGTAATTCAATGTAAATTTTATTTTCAAGTTTTATACACTGGGCTCAAAAGTATAATAATGTTCCTACATTCATACTTTTCCAAATACTCACTCACACACACCGTTGTAGTACTTGAACAGTGTTGCCATTATAAAATAACCAAAAAACCAGTTGCAACAACAAAAATATTACAAAACAGCCATAAAAAATGATAAACAACTGTTGTTGGAGGACCAAAAAATAAAATAACGAAAATTATTCACAAAAAAACACTATGGATTTGCAACGAAACGCATGTAAAAAAATATTCATACATATAAAAATTAAAAAAGGAACATTATATGGATTTTTATTATAGTAAATTTATATGGGCCTGTATGCAAACATACACAGTTATACATATGTACAGATATGTACATATACGAGTATGTCTGTGGTAGTTGGTATATCCAGTGAACATTTTTGGTCAGAAATAATATCAGACACTTACCGAATAATCTAAATTTCCCCTACACATACTGTGAAAGTCAAAAGAAAGTCAACAACAAATATTATTAAAAGAAAAGCTTAGTTATATTTATATGTATATATAATTCTACTCTACGTGTGTTGTGACTGAACTCCTCCTAAACGGCTGGACCGATTTGCATAAATTTTTTTGTATGCGTTTGATTGGCGTGTTACCTCCCATACAAACTACAAAACGTCTGCCGTATCAGCTGGATACTATACATCTTTGGTGGAAGTAAGGAATGCCACGCCCCTTTTCAATAATGCCAATGGTGGCCTTTCTTATTATAATAGACCGATTGGCATGAAACCTTTCCAATAAAAATAAAATTTGAAGGCAAAGCAACATTTGCCGGGTCAGCTAGTATTAATATAAATAATATTATAATCTAGAAAATTATTTTGCTTTTTTATGTACATAGTTATATAAGGATAATTGAATTTACAAAAAAAAAAACGAAATCGTATACAATTCCAATGGCTTTAATGTTAAAATACGCAAATTTTAACGCTTTAAAATGAAGTAAACGGAGGCAATGCTTTTAATTTTTCTTTGTTTGAATGTAAGACGATAAAGTGGCGTTCAAAATGATTGAAAGTTTTATAATTTGTCATTAAACGAGATTAAGTTGTGACGTTAACTAGAGAAAAAGACAAACATCCATTGAGACTCGACAAATCATAATAGAAAAGTTAAATCTGTGCGTGAAATAGATGAAATAGATGAATAGTTGAAAGGCATTACGGTACAATAATAAAAATGCTAGACAAGTATACCAAACATAATAGTAAAAATCTTGCTCGTTGCAAGACGACCAAAGCGTCATACAAAAACTGAAGTAAGAGCTTTAGTAAGAGAAGTAAAAGCAACACCTATGGTTGCAAAAATAGTTGAAACTGTTAAGAAACTTCGGAAGACCTGTAAGCGCGTGTACGATTAAAAATGCTTTGCATCAAAATGACCAACATGGTAAAGTGCCACATAAGAAAACCAAACGTTTCAATATATATAAACGAACCTAAAATTTTTTGGAATAATATTATTTTCACCTGTGAAAGTCAGTTGGAGTCAAAAGTCCCCCAAATATATGGCAAACCCAAAACCTAGCCTTAGTAAAAAACGTGTTACCAAGCCGGCAAAACATGTCAGCGGCTCAGTAATGGTCTACAATGAAAAAGGAAGATTAATTCGACATATCCATGTAGCTCCTAGTGTAGAGAAATTAGAGCTAGCGCAGAACTGGATATTCCAACAGAACAATGATCCTAAGCATACTTCCGAAATTGTGAATGTTTGGTTGCTTAATCTTTGCCCAAAAATTTTAGATCATCCTCCGCAGGCCCCAGACTTTAATCCAATTGAGCACACTTCAGGCAAAACGACTAAAAACAAAATATTAAATACACGGTTTTACATAATTTTAATATACTTTTACTTTAATTTACTTTTCCATTGAAATTTTATTATTTTTTTTTTGTTCCTTATTTTTCTAGTTTTTGTTAATGAGTCATATTTGGCTTAATATGATTTATGCAATATATTTTATTTTAAATTTGTTATTAATAATAAAAAATTGTTTTAAACAATATTAGGTGCTTACTTTATATTGACGCGCACAGTATAATTGAAGAGTTAAACATTTTTAAAATTGCGATTTCAAACGCTGTTGCACATTAACAACATTTCCATAAATGTATATGACACCAGTGTGTTCTGCGGTAAACTAAGGATAAATCCCTCAAAACATCTTCCATACAAAGGTAATGTATTTTAGGTCGATATCTTACCGACGGCAAAGCATGTTAAGTTCTACGGGGTTAAAACACTCGATAGTCCTCTTGCAGTTTCGTTGACAGGCAGCAGTAATTCGTCAGACAGTGTAAGATAGAACTGGCTAGGTAAAGTCTTCTAACTGACAACATTCAAGTTTGGATCCCTGTGCATAGGGACGGCAGGTAAAAGCAGAACCATTAAAAGCAAAATCTTCAGACACTACTCTAGGAAGACTGACATTATATAGCGGAAATTGGAAACTTGTAAAACTGCAAAAAATTTTGGACAGCATACAACTCTAAATGTAGTTCACAGCTCTTGAATAGGAAACGGAATGACAGTTTGAGGCTAATATCAGTGTTAGCTGGACTTCCATTCAACAGCTACTGACGCAGTTGTCTGGATTCTCCAAAATAAGAAACTGTTTTTCATCACATCTGCCCGGCTCTTCCTTTATATAGATAAAGATTTTCGAATATGATTTTTGAATGCACAGTCTGAGACATTGTAAATTAGATTGTACATTATAATTGGATACGAGAATGCGACAGATTGGATCAAGTACACCTAGTTACTAGCATCTGGATTTTATTTAATTTTTACAGCAACAACCACATAAACCCATCTGTCGCAATAGCGCTTTGTACTTTTTTAGACATTATCTATAGAAATCTGATATAACTACATAGATGAGCCAGAATGATGTGCAAGATTTCCAGATTTCCTTTTCTGGTTATCATGGAATACGAAATTCTCTACTTGAGCAGACCGTATTTACCAAAAATGTTCTTTGGGTACATATTTTAAACGAGATGTGAATGTTTAAAAACGAATGTGTATATTTTTTAAAGTGTGCAATAGAGATTTTTTGTAGTGGTTTACAAAAAATAATGTTTCGCACTTCCGTTTCCGTTAGAGCCAATACACAGAGTTGAATATATGAGTTTAGTGATTTTTTTTTTAATATTTGCCAATGAAAAATAGGTGGCAAAGTTAAACAAAAAAAAAACATGGCGACATTCTGACGTGTATTTGTAGAAGAGACTAATGCGGCAGTGCATGTATGAGTAAATATCTACAGAATTTTCTATTAGAAGATTACTCTCAACTCTTGAAAATACTCGCATTGTGTGTGTTTTAAATATTCATTTGGAAATTTAAGTAGCATGGAAGCAATTTAAAGTTTAGTAGTAATATATATTTCAAGTGAAATAATTCTTATTCTGCTACAGTTGTTCAGGTTGGAAGTAAATCTGTGTAAAACTAAAAGATTGGCTCAACAGAATATGTAGAGTAAATGACTTTTCTAAATGAATGTGGTCATCAAAAATTATAAAAAATTTTATTTTTAATTTTTGAGCTATAAATTAGCGAAAACAAGTAAGAAAGTAAAAAGGGTTAAGCTCGACTATATAATATGCCTTTCTTATATTTATGTAGATATATATATTATTATTAGGTGGCTGTACTTTGATACTGTAATTTATTTTAATGAAATTTCGATGGAAAAAAAGTACCAAAGTGATATATATATATATTTAAATATCAAATTTAGATAAACAGATTCATATTATTTTAAAATATATTTTTTCTTCAGTATATGAACACAGATTTGAATTGTTTGAGACATATGTACATATGTCACAGCAAATTTCGGCAAGTTAAAGACTAAAAACGAAAATGGGGACTTTTTATTCAATGGTACTTTTTTAACAATTTAAATTATTTTAAATTATGACATACTATTTAGCTGATATGTTTCTGGGTAAAATAGCAATCATTGGTATTAAGGATAAAGGCTATTAAGGGATTGAGACAAAAGGTACTTTATGAATTTTCTATTATAATGAGCCTAGTAACATTTGTACTAGAATCCAAGCAGCAGATATATTAATAGTACTTTTTTATTAATTGTTATCGTACTTTTAAAATAACTGCTAATAGTGAAAGGAAGCATGAAATTATAAACCTGATCCTAAATGTTAGAAAATTGGCACATTTTTCTCCTTTTCGCTTTTGTTAAAATTCAAGCCAATCAACTCTTAAGGCCCAACTATAATATGCATATGCTAGCTTAAGCAAACGTGCGAACACATATAAATTGTATGTGGCAAACTATAATGTACTTAACGAAACTTTTCGTTAAGTTTTTCAACTGTCATTTGCTTAAGCAAAAAGCGAAACTGATCGCACATTCTGTACGGAATCAGCTGTTTGTTGTTGTTTGTTTGTGTTTTGAACAAAATGGAAGAAAATATATTTATTTTAAATTTAATAGAAAATGCGGAAAAAAAGTGCCTTTACAATAAAAGGGACCCTTTTTATTTTAACAAAAATGTCTTTCTGTCGCTGTTTATTTCTCTGACATAACAAGAGCGTCTTCTTCTTTTACAGTATAGTTCACTTATTTATTTTAATGTGCACAGGCCTTCAAGCGCTAACTTTAATATTTTTATATTATTTAAATTTTTAAGTTTTTCTCCATTTTTGCAAACACAATACGAAAATTAACAAAACATATCGACACCTCAATTCCAAAGGATGCTATGTCGACTTAGCATGTTTTTAATTTTTCCCCTTTTTTGAATTCAGTATTCTTAAAGTTAAATTCTGTCAAATTTTGTTGTCTATCGTCCAACCCAGTCAAAAGTTATAAGCAAACATGTACTTAGCATATACATGACTGTTAAAAAAATCTCAATTCCAAAACGGTCCAAGTATACTTAGCATACTTTGGTTTGGAACTTTTTGTATTTGAGAGATTTGTATGTATACTTAACATATTATGGAATTAACATTTATTTGTGTCATGTTCTCTATGTATACTTACCATGATCAACACACAATTTGTTATACTTCTATGTATAGTTAGCAGGGTTTTCCCCTAACTTGAAAAAATAGCTTAATCGTCTATGTATACTTACAATGTTTTAGTTTGCACATAGTAGTCATCGGAAGAGTATCAAAATTTTGTGTGTTTTTACGGATAAAATGAGTTCTCGGTCAAGAAAAATGCTAAAACTTGCCCAAAATATGGGCAAAGGTATTATTTATTTATATTTAATGTTAAAAGTTAAAATTATTCTATTATCTTTTGTAAAACAGAAGAATCGAAAATTAATAATATGACACATACCTGTGATGAAGGAAACATTGGTAAGTTAATAAAAAGTTGTGTGAATTTTGAAATTAAAATTTCCTTCTATATATTATAATTTAATTAGGGTATGCACAGGAATCTGTTGGACCATTCGGTTTGTTGTCACCTAATTTGTCACCTACATTATCACCAAATATGGATATTGCAGACAGTGATACCAGTTTCTGTATGTAAAATTGTGTATTATTTATATAATTTATAGTAAAACCTAATACTTTTAGAAGCGTTCCCTGAGAGTGCCAGCGAATATGACCCAACAAGTGATACATCTGATACAGATTCATTGGAATCGACACCAGCTTTCAGCCCTATCACACCGAAAATGGCAAATAAGCAACTAAACCCAGATTTGAATACACCACTTGAAAAGAACTTCTGCAAGAAACCAAGACCATCAGAGTGGCGTAAAAATAAAGCAAAAGCTTTAAAATGTCAAGGTAAGGAGTATTTAAATGCAAGTGGCAGTTTAAAACCACGAAAAGAATTAAAAAAGGGTTGTGGAGAGTACTGTAGAATGAAATGTTCCCAAAAAGTATCTGAGGAAAATAGAATTCAAATTTTTGAGAATTTTTATAAACTAAGCAATCAAGAACTTAAATGGGCTTATATTTCAAACTTAATAACATTATATCCAAAAAAGCTTTGCAGAAATAGTGAAAACTCACGTAAAACAGAATCAAGAAAGTACTTTCTGTCTTTTCAAAATGATAACATAGAAACAAAGATACCAGTATGCAAACCTATGTTTTTAAACACTCTTTCAATAACACACCAAACAGTTGAAACTGTAATACAAAAAATGCATTCAAATTCAGGGTTCATATCACCCGATAAAAGAGGAAAATTAACTAAGCCAAATCAACAAATAACTGAAATTAAAAAAATTGTAAAATTGCACGTTAACGAATTTCCGTTAGTGGAATCTCATTATTGCCGGAAAAGATCAAAAAAGATGTACTTAGATGGCGAGATCTCATCAGTAGCACAAATGTATCGTTTGTACGAAGAATGGTTCATTGAAAATTCCCATGATGTCGAGTTTAAGGCAACATTAGCACAATATCGTCAAACTTTTAAAAGTGCTTTTAACATATCATTTTATATTCCAAAAAAAGATAAATGCGATATATGCGAAAAGATGAAAAACTCAAATGAGCATGAAAAAAATCTCATTGATACTGAATTTAATCACCATTTATATTGCAAACAAAAATCCAGAGAGTTAAAAGATATGGACAAACAAGAAAGTATTGACAACGATAATGTTGTTACAGCTTGCTTTGATTTTCAAAAAATTCTATCGTCTCCCTGTGCTGATGTGAGCACATTTTATTATAAAAGAAAGTTGCATGCTTAGAATTTCACGATCTTTGAGCTCAGCTCCAAGCTTGCATCTTGTTTCGTATGGGATGAAACTGTTGCAAAGAAAGGTTCTGTAGAAGTATCAAGCTGTCTGTTTCGGTTTATATCTAAAAACACCGAAAATAATGGTATTAAAAAATATAATTTTTGGTCAGATAACTGCGGCGGTCAAAATAAAAATAAGTCAGTGTTCGCATTTTATGTATGGATTTCACGTAAACTTAATATTGACATAAGTCACAAATTTCTGGAAAAGGGTCATACTCAAAACGAAGGCGATAGTGTTCATGCACTTATTGAGAACTGCAAGAAAAACAAACGTATCTACACTCCAAGGGAATGGTTCTCGTTAATTAGAAATGCTAAGAAGACAGAACCATTGTACGATGTAATCGAAATGGAAAACGAGGACTTTTTAAGTTTCAAACAATTTGTTTCAGTTACAAATTGGTCAAAAAATTCAAAAAATGAAAAAGTGAATCTATGCAAAATTAGAGAAGTTAAAGTATCTAAAATTTTAAACTATTTTATAAATATGAATTCGACGAAGACTTTAAAGAAATTATTATCTATGATGAAACCAGAAAGCGAAGAAAGGAAAAATTAATTCCTGAAGAAATACCGCGCGCATATATATCACCATTTCCTATTACTGAAGAAAAGCGTAAAGACCTCATGCATCTATGTGACCAAAACTTAGTTCCAAAAGTTTACCAACAATTCTATAGGGAACTTAAGAGCGTGATAGGAAACGAGTATGTGGTCATGTCCGATAACGACATTTAAAAAATATTAAACTAGATTTTAAAGTACCTTACTTTCAAATATGTACGTGTATATTTCACTTAAAATTTTATGAATTAAAAATTAATAGTAACATGTTAAATGTAATACTTAGTGAGTTATTTTTATATTTTTTAGGTTTTTGTTGACTTTTATTATAAAAAGTTTATTTCTTAATGTTATCTTAATATATTTTGTTTGAACTGAATTGTACTGAATTGATATTATTTTACTTTATAATTAAAACAAAAAAAAAACATTTTAACACGCATAATTTAATATAAAATTAATAATTAAATATTAAAACTTCTTCTGAGTGTATTATTTTTATTTTTTTAGGTTTTAAATTTACTTTTATTATAAAAAGAATTTTTTTTAAGGTTATCTTAATATTTTTTTTTGAACTGAATTGATATTATTTTACTTTTTAATTAATAAAATAATAAAATTTTTAAAAATTTTATTTCATTTTAAACCAACTGTCGTCTAAGTAGGCAAATTCAATTTCACTTGCTAGATATGTTGCAAACCAAAAGATGTTATGTATACTTAGACGACCAAACAAAGAATGAAAGAAACATCAAAAACATGCTAAGTATACTTACACGACCTCTTTTTACGTTGTTGGTCGCGGTAAACTATGCTATGTCATTTTTACCTATGACAGCCTAAACATTTTAAAAATTTTATAATGCAAAAAAAATTGTATTAGCTTTTTAATAAAAACAGTGAAAGATTCAATGTTCTATTACTTATAGTTTCCGAGATATAACCTGTAAACTTTAAGTGCTTCTCCTGCAAAACTACTCTTTTCGACTTAGCATGTTCTGGAATTGAGGTGTCGATATGTAAACGTTTATTATTGTTTACAATGTAGTGCTGCCACAGCTGTACAGTTTAGTACTTTTGCCGATAAATTAAAAAAAAGGAAAAATTATGCGTTTCGGGTACGAAGTTTTCTTTTAATTATAAAATAATATAATAATATTTATAAAATATAGTCATTTAATGGCTTTTTGTTAAAATAAAATTTTATTTTAAACATAAATGAGCAACTGTGGACAAACAGTTTCAAAGTCATTGTAGCCACCTAAAAGTTAACTCTGAAATGGTTATGCATTTGACAGCCTTTTCGTTAACTTTTGCAATTTGCTTAAGCTTGCTTAAACACTGGGCCTTTAAACACCATTGAAATCGAGATTGGTAAAAATTACAACTGGTTACAAATAAAATGGAATTAGTACTCATACATGAAATTAGGCAATTATAGTACGAGTTTTTTATACTAGACGTACTTCGAACTTTAAATTAGACGCATATGAACCTGAATGAGCTAAAACTGTCACTTAAAGTAACATTTTGCATTTTTTTTTTTAAATATGAAATTAAATATATTTGGCCTTGAATGAATAAGAAACAATAGAGTGTAAGCACATTTTCTTTTTCTAATGGTGTGTTAGGATTTTAGTTCTAAATTTTGATTTTTTAATATTAAAAAAAATTATTATAATAATAAATCTAGTAACGCAAAAATACCGGTAGATATTTATATACATATGAACCCGAATACAGTTAGAACCGACTAAACTAAACATTATTTTTGTTATGAAACCATTTGAATTCTCTACATGTATGCATGTAGAAACGAAAGAACCTAACCGTACTTTCTTAAATGTTAAGGTCTACCCAGAGCAAAAATTAACTTGATGATGGCATTGTCTAAAACAATGAATGATCAATCTTAAACGAGAAAGCAAAACTTGATAATATCAAGAATAAATCGAATTGAATTGTAATTTTAGCCTATAATCTGTCCTCTGAAATGCATTTTTGTAAGAACTATAAAAACTATTTAAACTATTGATATTTGAAGTCTAGTAAAATTAAATTAATTTCGTAAAAAAATTTTTAAAAAAAATTATTTATTCGAAGGTTTACTTCAAAGTTAAATACAAAAATTTATTTGAAATTTATTTTTGTATACCTCTGTTATATGTTCTACATAGCTTTCCGTTGGAAAACATAAATGCAAAAACATACAGAAATATACAAAGAGACACTAGCAAAATGTAATGCATTTTCTGGCCTGCTAAAGCCTTCGTCAGCATTCTTTGTGTCTATTGTTGTTCATTTTCAAATTTCTTATATTTAACTTTTCAAATTGACTATATGAGAATTTTTCCTCTTGCGAGTATTATTTGATTGTAAAAAATTTTTTAAAAAAAATTATTTATTCGAAGGTTTACTTCAAAGTTAAATACACAAATTTATTTGAAATTTATTTTTGTATACCTCTGTTATAGAAAATGCATTACATTTTGCTAGTGTCTCTTTGTATATTTCTGTATGTTTTTGCATTTTCAACGGAAAGCTATGTAGAACATATAACAGAGGTATACAAAAATAAATTTCAAATAAATTTTTGTATTTAACTTTGAAGTAAACCTTCGAATAAATAAACTTTTTTAAAAAATTTTTTACAATAAATTAATACTCGCAAAAGGAAAAATTCTCATATAGTTAAATTAATTTCTTTTAAAAACCAATTTTTTAAAACAATTTAAACTCTCATTATACCCTACACCACCATTGTGGGGAGGGTATATTGGATTTGTGCTGATGTTTGTAACGCCCATTAATATTGGTCCGACACCCACCTTAAAGTATACCGATCGCCTCAGAATCACTCCCTGAGCCGATTTAACGATGTCTGTCCGTCCGTCCGTCTGGCTGGCTGGCTGTCCATGTAAAGTTTGTGCGCAGAGTACATAGCGCAATTTTAAAGATATTTCGATAAAATTTGGTACGTGATATTTTTCGGCCCAGGGACAGATGGGATTGAAACTGGTGGAAATCGCTCCATTATTTCAACACATGTTTCATACAAATGTCCTTCCGAAATAGGAGTTTAACGGTCATAAATGTTTGAATTATGAAAGTATCCAAACAAATTTCATCACAAATACCTAATAAATGATCAACATATTTTCTGATAATCGGTCCATAATTGGCCGTATCTCCCATATAAGGCCCACTTCCGAAAATCACTTTAAAAAGCAAAACTCTTTCAAAAATGTTGTTATCCAAATAATATTGAACATAAATATATTTCGTATACATACATATAATATGGTAGAATTTTGTGATGATTGTTCCGTAATTAGTCGTAGCTCCCATATAAAACCCACTTCCGAAAATCATTTCAACGACAATAAATGTCTTAAAAATGTTGGTATCCGAATGAAATTTAACAGAAATAAGTTTCATATGTACAGAAATGATGACACTCACTTTACCCTCCATACATTTTTGAAGAGTATTTATAAAGATAAAGTATGACATACATAATATTTATATTCACAGAAGTCATGGCACTAAATGTTTGGATGATCGGTCCATAATACGTAATATTTACCAAATAGCGGCCATTTGTGAAAAACTTTTATTTATATACTGGGTGTAGGGTATTATATGGTCGGGCTTGAACGATTATACTTTCTTACTTATTTTAATTGGCAACATCAACAACAACATCTTTGGATCATAATAATACTACATCTCCTAGAACATATTTACATACTTGATGAAAATAACATGTATCTTTATTATAACTCTGCAACTTTTTTATCCACTTTAGCCAAAATATAAATTATGTATCGTGGGCATAATTATTACCTCTCTCCGTATTCAAAGGCAGCCAATGAAAAAAGAAACAAAAACACAAAAAGAACTTTAAATTATACGAGTAATATGTTTAAATTGAATTTAGTTAAAGTCATAAATTACCACATGATTACCTTAAATTACAGTATTAAAAGCCTCAAAAATATACAAATAAAGCCAGAACAACAATATGATTATTTTGTTAATATGTTCATTAGACCCGCCCTTAAAAATATATTTCCTTTAGATGGGTATTATTTTATTCTGTTTATTTTATATCGGATAACTAGATCATTTGCCGGAAGTCTATTGGGACCTGCAAAATTCGATAAGCTATGGCACCTTTTATAATTTTAATATTGCTTCTATAGCTTATACTCGTATATATATGATCTATTAGAGAAAATTATATATCTCAAGATGTTAAAGATTCAGAGCAGGAGCTAGTAGTTTAGCTACTAACTATATAGCAAGTTATGAACTATCTATAGCAAATCTATTTTTTAAGGGTAGGTGTTATGTATATATCTAGAAATACGTACATAATTGCCCATATATACATATGTATATGAATTTAGATAGTTACGTACATATTTAGGCATGAATAGATTTAGTGTATTAACTTTAAACTGCAGCAGTGTAGAATGAAACTGCAGCAGAAATAAAATAAATGATTTAAATAAACTGTATTAATAAATTTTTCCAATTAAAAAGCAATCATTATGTGTACATTAGGTAGGTACTGAAAACCAACGTACATATAAGTGTTCCAGTAATTTGTAACATAAACTTGGTATTAGAATTCATAAGATTTTTAAACCAAAAACTAATCTGATTTAAATTTGTTTAAACATCAACAATGATATCATTTGTTTAATTTAATGTTGATGGTTTTAAGTTTTGGTCAGCATACAACAACAAAATTATGTTGAACCTTAATTCAAATAACACAAGTAATACAAGTTAATGATTATGTTTACTGGCAGGTGCAATTTACACCTAAGTCTCCTTTTGTGCAAACCTTGATACTTTGTCATTTTTGAGGATTATTAACTTAGATTATAACGATTGTAAATCCTACTTTTAGTTATACGAGTCTATATCGTTACCACTCAGAAGCAGAATACAACTGCTGATTTTTTGAAAAACATTGATTTATTATGCTAACATGGTCTTAACTTGCATCTACATATGTAATATAATTTATTTTTCAACGTAATTTTTAGCGCCTAATTAACTTAAAAATTGGCGTAATTATCAAGGATTGATAACGCTACGTTGTCAGCCTAATTTTTCTTAAAAACGGAAAACGAAATAAGTCAGAAAGTATAGTCGGTCATGCCCGACCGTAGATATAATACCCTGTTGTTATGCGAATTTATTTGGGAGCTCTATTTAGTGGGGCTAGAAGAAACAATGGAACGAAGTTATCCAATTTCAATCTGAATTGTCTTTGGAGCGAAAAATGTTTACAAACTAAATTTTATTAAAATATCTTCAAAATTGCGACCTGTACTTTACGGAATTTTACATGGACAGCCGGATAGCAATATTTCGCTTAAATATTATTCACCAGAATAAAAGTTTGAACTGGTCACCATGATACCTAAGCCTGGAAAATATCGCACAAAGGTAGAATCATCTAGACCCATCAGCCTATTGTCGAATATAGCGAAGCTATTCGAGAAGATGCGCATGAACAAGTTGTACCCGATTTTAATTGAACATAATTGCATTCCGAATCATCAATTTGGATTTAGAAGAAAACACAGTACTATCGAACAAACCCATAGACTTGTCGATATCGTAAGAAAAATGTTTGAAGAAAAAAATATTGTTCCGCTCTTTTTATTGACATTTCTCAAGCGTGTGGCACGAAGATCTAATATACAATTTGAAGCTAAACTTACCCGTAAACACACATAAGCTATTGGAAAGCTACTTAATTGGTCGAACATTTCAGCTTAAAGAAGAAGCTTTCTTAAGCTAAGCACAATCTATCAACCTATTGAAGCAGGAAGTACCTCAAGGAAGCATCCTGGGACCCTTCTTATACTTGATATACACATCTGATGTGCCAACAAACAATCGCACTTACACATCTACATTTGTTGATGATACATGAAACCCCTTAAGAAGCATCTCGCTAACTACAAAATCATATATTTGAATTAGAAAACTGGTTACAGCAATGGAGGATAAAAGTTAATGACAGAAATGCACACACAATTTTACATTGCATAGAGAATCATGCTCGACGCCTTACATGGAAATCCCATATAGATGCAAAATTGACTCAAAAGAAATTAAAATTAATACAAATTTATTGGCTCATTGGCAGAAACACGAATGATCACAATTGCCTCCTGGCATATAAAAAATTCGAATATCAATAAATACCTACACGTGCTTTTGGTAAAAACTGAGAACCAAAAAAATGCAGAAAAACACTTAAAAAAACTTGAAGTACACCCAAACCCATTAGCCCGCAACATATTAAATAATATTTGACTAAGAAGAAGGGATACAGCGAATCTGAGCCGAAGACAAGAAGAAAGAATGCCAACTTAATAAGAACAATGATCAAACAATTGATATACTTATTGTTAGTACATTTTTAATGAAGATACAATAAATAAACAAAAGTACAAAAAAAACATGGACAGCCATCAAAACGGGCGGATGGACATCGTGAAATCGACTCAGAAAGTGATTCTAAATGTAAGGAAATTCTATTTCTTACAGATTCATACATTACACATAAAAATATCCATCAGCTGTTTCTTACTGTTGAAGTTAAATCCCATTACAGTCGGCTAACTGAGGCTTAAGTATTTTGGCAATCAAAAAACATTTAAAACTTAATACTTACAATAATCACGGTGCGGTACTAAACGTGACTGACTATACGTATAGTACCGCACCGTGAGATTAATTCTCTAACAGGGGACCTCCAACCATAGCCTAACCACATCATGGGAAAAAACATGACACGAACACCTAAAGTATCACTGGAGATCGTTTTGTCGAAGTCTTGATTCCGCTATAATCAATAATATATATAGTTTGTTGGGTATCAGATGAATATTTTGCAATGTTACGCACGGAATGACAAACTTATATATATCCTCATTGACCACTTTTTGTGGTGGCATAATAATCATGTCAGTTGCAGTTTTTTTTTATATTATGAGCCACTCAATGCGCCCTTATTATCATCAACGTAATAGACAACAGAAATTTTGAGAAGAGTTTTAGAAATTATATTTAAACACTCCGCTACTATTCAAAATATTCCTACCTATCCCAGAATCACACTTCTGATATTTGATACAAGTCACAGAAATATTGATAAAATGTAAATGCTCTGTACAAAGAGGGATCGGTGATGCAAATCAATATTAACTGTATTGGTTTTAATATGTATCGCTATATATGAAGTTCTTTCGATTGATAAAATATGTTATGGGGGGGGGGGGGTGTTGGGTTTGTGACGTGATAAATTTAGTAGTTCACATTTAGTGCACTGAAACAAAAACCCATACAATTATGAGTGAATGTTTGCAAATGTGTTACAATATTCATATACAGACACACTACAACTAAAAGCATGCAAATACACCAACATGGACACAAACAAACATAATTTCTGTACGGTTGTTAAAGGACTGACTGACTGCATGACATATTGACCGCAATCGTAATATGTTCATAAACACACAGTCAGATACATTCCATAAGCTACACACATGCATTTGTGTCGATGAGTATTTTGTGAGGAAGAGGCAGATACAAATACAGACAAACAATGTGAGACCAAGTCCAGAGTTTGTCATACAAATAAACAATGTGGCAACAAAGTTAATTTTTATGTGGTACCAATATAATGATGGTGATCATGACGATGATGAAAAATTTATTAAAAATGCAGACATAACCAAACACAAAACATGGTCAGAATAGGTTTAAATTAAAATATTGTTGCATGAATGAATGTACTCGTCACCAGTGCTGCCAGATTAGCTTTTTTTATGTTATATTTAGCCTTTTTATTTACCTTTATGTTTTAGCTTAGGGGACCTGGGGGGTCAAATCGATCAATCTAAATTTCAAAACGTTAAAAATGAAGAGACAGAAATTGTCTCGACTACTTCCTATTGGTATGATACCTGATTTACCTTCAACTTCAAGCAATCGGTACAGTGCTGTAGCTGATGTCAATGAAATGGATTTAGATCCAATAGCCAAAAATTCAACTCCTCCATTGGTAGCCGATAAAAAATTTCTCTTAAGGACTTTAAGATATACTAGGCAAGGATCATATTTATAAACGCACATCTATCGGAACCAAAATTTTTCCGCAAAATAATGTATGCTACAAAAAATGTACACAGATTTTTTTGGATCACAAAATCGAATTCCATACTTTTAATTCTAAAGAGAATCGCTTATATACAGTGTTTCTATATGGACTTGCCAAAATCAGTACTGAAGATATTAAGAATCTCTTTGTTTAGAAACCAGAGCAAAAGCAACTAAAAAAGCTCACATAAATATTTTTTTAGATGTATGAATAAAATTTGAAGTTGGCAACACTTTGTTAACTGACGGCCATTTTGTCAGCTGTCGAGTGATTTATGTTTAAAGTTGCTAGTTTACTCCAATAAGCCCGACATAATTGACCACTTGGAGAGCAACTGCCAATATACGGCCACAAATAATGAAAAAAGTCATCGAAAATTGGACCTCCAGATTAGACTACAGTTATAATATGCCAGAAGTCACATTTATATTATAATGCTAGAAAATTATCTTTCAAATAATGTAAATTTTTGTTTTATTCCATTTCAAAGTTCTATACATTTCAAAAAAAAAAACATAGAACCATGATTTTTAAAATAAATTTACACAATCTATTCATGTTAAAATGCCTAACCAAACTAAACATAAATTACTTGACAGCTGATAAAATGGCCGCCAGTTAAAAAAGTGTTACCAACTTAAAGTTCTATACATTAAACAAAATCAATCATAACAACAACAACATTTATCGTGACACCTTATCATATGCAGATAAGATCAGATAACGATCTCTTTAACATCGATGAACTCTTTGGCATTTTAACAACAGCGTTGAGTGAAATACAAAAATACAACAAATTCAAGTTATGTCAATGGTCAATGGCGTATGCATATCAAATAAATCTCTTAAGCTAAGTATAGACGATATGTTGAATCAGCATATTTATGCTGAAAAATTTGTGACAAGTGCTTACATATCGTGTAAACGCAAAATTTTTTCAGCATACGTATGTTTAACAACATTTGCTAACACTTTGTTAACAATGCCAACAAACGTATGTTGGTAATTTTAGCATATCGTGTAAACAGCATATTATTAGTGTTTGACAAATTTCCTGCGTATGTTGACAGATATGTTATTTGTTGAAAAGCGTATGCAAGCTTTTCAGCATATGGCAAATTCATATGCGATCAGAGTTGTATTTTCTAATAAAGCTGATAAGAAAACAACAATGTCGGCTTCATTGATTTAAATCACAAATTATGATCTAAAGTACATACGTTTAACATTTTTTAATTGTTTGTATAGTTTATACAATTTATTATATTCACATATAACAACAAAATAATTGAACACAAATATTAATTTAAATGACGGAAAACTGCGTTTGTTGACATTAGCAAAAACATATGTTTTTGCATCTTTTTTGTGTAATAGTGTGGCACCTATGACATACTTTGTTGCGATTTTTTTTGAGTGTGATTGAAATCGGTCAGATTTTCCACTGAATGAATCGTACGATTGTGTAGGATAGTGTATTACGGCCCAGCCACCGATAGTTTTTTTATGTAAATACAATTCTTGTTGCATATGTACGTACACACATACACACACAAGAACACAAAACGCAATATTCAACGCAAAGTTCAAATTAATCGACACAGGGGCCAAATTACCGCATTTGTGATTGAATGAGCGAACGTATGATTTCGATATCGAAATTACGATAAAATATACTAAATTTCTTGCTCGATATCGTATGCCATAATCTCAAATAAGAAAATTACGATCAATTTTACTCGATATCGAATGCGATAATTTGGCCCCAGGTCTCTAGAAATAAACAATAACCCCCTTATTCAAAATTATTAAATTTAACAAACGTTTATTAAGACAGATTTGCATATAAAAATTTGCTTAAAAACGCAGTAGCTCCCACGTGATCATTTATGTTTTTTTTTATTGATATTTTTATTATTTAATTTTATTTCAAAAATTTCACATAAAATACAGAAGTTGAATAATAATTGAAAAATGTTGTCAAACTGACTAATTTCACAAACAAATGTTTATACGACTCAGCATATGTAGCACCACATAAAATTCAACATATCGTATAAACACAAAAATCGTATGCTAACTCATATGTTGACATTTCATTTGCTGACATATGCTGACATCAAAAAATTTGCTACTTTCAACATATTAATCATATGCCTGTCAGCATATATATGCTGATTCAACATATCGTCTAAACTTACGTTTATATTGAAATTTAAAAATTTAGCTATACCGCTGATAAAATAATCATAATTGACGCTCAATGCCGAAACTTTTAAAATTATAAATGAACAAACGTAGAATCAACAGTTGAATTTTGGGTGGAGGTATAAAAGTTCAAAAAGACTCTTCTGAGTTGCTACATATTGCAAATTGCAATTTGCTTTTTAGGACCACCTTTAAGCAAAGCGGTGGCTATTAAGAACTATTGAAATTGTTAAAACAAAACAAATAAATCAAAATAAAGTTAAAGAGCTAAATTTATTTTGATTATTAAATATTATATGTTCTTTAAAAATACAACTGAGGATGAAACAATTATTATACCTATTGTTGAAAAACAAGTAAGAAAGTATAGTCGGTCAAGTCCGACTATATAATACCCTAATATAATACCCCAGTATATGTCTACAAGTGTTTTGCAGAAATGGGCATTTTATGGGAGATATGACCTATTACGGACCGATTTTTTGTAGCACGCCTTCTGTAAATATAAATATTATATGTGATAAACATTATCTCGATATAAAGAGTTTTAAAAGATTTCTGGAGGTTAAAATGAATTACGGAGAGGGTCTTATATGGGAGTTTCGACTAATTATTTAACGTTCATCACAAAATTAGGTGTCATCATTTCTGTATATATGAAACTTATTTGTATTGGATTTTATATTTATTGTGTAGAGATTTATGGTCGTTAAATTTTATATCCGAAGTGGACCTTATATGGGAGCTACAACTAATTATGGAAAGAACATCATAAAATTGTGCCAAATGATTTGTATATATTTGAACAATATTCAATATTATTTGGATACCAACATTTGTAAGAGAGTTATGCTTTTTAAAGTGATTTTCGGGAGGTGGATTTATATGGGAGCTATGATGAATTATGGACCGATCTGCAACAAATTTGTAGATGTGATTATGCTTCATTTACCACTAATTTGTGGTGTGACTCAGGAAGTGATTCTGAGTATCGGTATACTTTAAGGTGAGCCCAATATTTATGGGCTTTTCAAACAACCAACAGCGCAAATGCAATATACCTCTACCCCCTCTATACTATGTTCGTGTAGGGTATAAAAATATTGAGTTGCATATACAAATTTACTAACTCTTAAAAATCATTTCAATTTTACACGATGTATCATTTGTAGTCAAGGCAGTGCCTACTCGCTGCTGGTTAGATGCCGGTAAGAGTGCATACTTGAGAATGGTAACTAGAAGGCCAAGTAATGCCTCATAGAAAACGTCATTAAAGAGCTGGTAAATTAATAATTTTATTAAGGAAAATATTCTATATGAATTTAGCATAAAACTTTAAAGTAGGGTTTGAAATAATTCACATTGTATACCTTTATAAACATTGCTTCATGCGTACTTTACACCACAAACTTTCATAAAAGACCAAATTTATACACGTTTTTAATACTCTTATAACAAAGCTTAAAAACGATATACTCGTATAGGAATTATTACAAAATCATTCATGTTTGATACATACTTAAATCTTTACTTTATGACTTTATTTTGAAATGTAATTGTGAATGAGTATAAAACACTTTCTGAGAGAAGTCACAGTGGAATGAGTATCGAATCTTTTAGAATGTGTAAACGCGTCTTCTATAAGGCCTGCAAATGGAAGCGGTAGCAATTTTTGCAGCTGGGTATATTTACTAACAAAATAAATTCGAATTAAAATTGTGTTGGCCTTTCCTAGCCTTCTTTTTTTGAAAGGGATTTATTTTCTTTTTTGCTTATTTTTAAGCCCATTTAGCTTCTTTTTTCCAGCACCTGGCAACACTGCTCGTTACACAAACACTTCAATGTATGTGGAAATTTAAGAATATTTATATGTTTGCTGTTGTATTGGTATTTTATATTGCTACCAAATTGAAATTGGTTGAGTTGTTGATGACGATGATTTTTTGGTAAATATGACAGCTTTGGTAAATGAAAATGTGTTTTCTCTTTTTTCGTTTCTGAATTAATATTATAAAGCTACTAATAATAATGTTGATGATAATAAACTTTTTCCAATAAATGTGATGATAACAATAATGAAGTTCGTTAACGATAATAATTATTACAAAACTATTGGGTGTGAATAAAATCTCCGTCGGTAGTGTTCCAGGGTAACATGTGAGTTGAATTTGTTTGACACAACCGATAAATAAAATATGTATCAATGTATCTTAAAGATATCGAAAATTAATAATTAATAACACATATCATTGCTTATCAGGGATTAATACTCTACTGTACATGGAAGCAACACTATGGATGGAAACAATATTTTGAGGTAATTAATTATGAAGAACATATAAAGTGAGAGAACTATAATCGGTCCCTACCAGAGATGTGCATGAATACCATTCAAATGACATATTTATTATTTTGTAAAAGTGAAGACTGAGTTAGCACTATACATAACTAAACGAAAGCTGTCATTGCATGATTCACCACAGCAAGTGGTTTGTTACAAAATGCATATAATTGCTTGCTTATTCTGTAAGCTCTTACCATTCACAAAAGCATTGAATCAGTATGAGTGTTATGAATATACGCAGAGCTTTTTGAGTAAATATACACTTTACTATATTTATCGCATATTCTTTTTAATTTTATTTGATAGTGCTTTAACATATGTATTATTATAGGGATAGTAATAATGATAATGATAGAAAAAATAAGTACAAATTTCAGCCATTTTTCAGAGGTTAGCAAAAGAAATAATGTAATACTTCATGTTCAATATTTTATTATTTAAAGATAAATATATGTATGTATTTGTTGTTTTTATAAAATATTGTAATATCCCAAATTTTACTTCTGCTTTGTTTATTTTTTACAATACGAAAAACACTGTTTTAAATATTTTTTATTATTTCGGAGTTCATCTTGAAAACTTTAAAAAAATTAACGAACTGATTTTGCACTATGCAATCTGAGCTTTTATGAATCATTTGATTATTTTGCTTACAAATCAAAACACAGTTATAATTTTTGATTCGTTATTGCTAACGGCGTTTAAAAAGTGATTGAGAAAATGACAAGCAATTAGGAGAGCGCAAACACTGCAAGCAATGTTATTAGCACATGTTGATGATTGAAAACAAAACAAAAACAGTGAGTTCATACATAAGGAAAAAAGTGAATCAACTCGTGTACATCTCTGGTCCCTACCAACCAGGAACTAGTAACGTGATTTGTTATTTGTTATTTTACTTCCCTGTAGAAGTGCCCCGATAGACTAGTCGATAGAGTGCTGGACTATCAGTCAAAGGGTTGCGGGTTCGATTCCCGCCAAAGATTCTGGATGTTTTCTGCAAATAAGCCAAAAGCTTTGCAGTTTGCGTTTGTTAAATATAAATATTTAAAAAAAGACAAATGGAATTCCAATAACTTTTCTTAACAGGGGCATATTGAAATAACATGTAAGTTTCCATATTTTACTTGATGACTTATCAGTGGTGGAAGCTTTGAGAATTCTTACAATTAATTAAATTGTTTAAAAAATCGCATTCAAATTGTTTTGTGCGAATAGTATTTTCATTTGTCTGGGTATGCCAACAAGCATTTGGGCTTTTGAAACTCCTAATTTAAGAAGCCTTTTCAAGCCGATCACATAATTTAAAAGTCTGGATTATTGTTCTTGTAACTATTTTATAGATAGCGCTTATCGATTACAACCCTAAAACTCAAAATCCGTCACGTTATTATTTACCACAATATGATTGAAAATTTATATAAAGGATTTGAAATCTGTGTACGTGGTCGTGGTGGACCTCTTTTCGAATTGTCAAAACTTTTATTTTCCAATACAATAAAAATTTGTTTAACTTGTTTTTAAAAAAAGTTCTTGTTGAACTACCATAATCTTGACTATGCAAATATTTGCAAGAGCAACAACAATTTGAAAAGTATTTTTCGCCTAACCAAATAAATTGTTTAAAGCTACAGTCATAAATATTTATGCATATGTCAAAGTAGGATGTTCAAATTAAAAAAAAGATAGAAATATGTTTGCAGACTGTTCTAAAATCGTTAAATTTAACAATTGGTATGGAATTAAAGATTTAAATCAAAATCTAACTATATGAGTATGTAGCTTGTCAACAAGAATAATTCAATTAGAATTCATTTAACGAATTTGCAAAAAAAAATATTTCATCGGGACACTCTAATGAAAATTATACTGTGTGTGTATAAAATCCAACAGTATTGATGAAATGTGTGGGCTGCACGGTAATTTGGTGAAATTTGTAATTTTTTTTTTATTCCACACATTAAATAATTTCTGATATACTCGAACTTTGTTATTTAAAACCAATAATGAAGTGAAAATTATTGAAATTACATATTATGAAATATTTGAAAATTCAACCACATTATGGTTGCAGTAAAATTGATATCAAAAGCAAATTTTTGAAACTGAACGCAAAACCGCTAAAATTAAAGTTTTCAAATACTGTTACAATAATTATCCATAATGGCTTATGCTGTCGACCACACAGTAATACTAGTAATAATAATGATAATTATAATTATATTTATTATATTATTGTGCATGTTTATACATGTACAAACATTTATTTACAAAAATACTTGTGTGCTTATATTTGGGTTAGTTAATGAATGACACTAATCATAGAATCAAGTGCAGATGTTAATTAATGTTTTTGGCATTGCATTCGAAAGGTTTAGTGTCAAATTATGAGCTGAAACCAAAGTGCATCATACAGCTACAACTTACCTTATATTCTTAAACAAAACATACAAGCAATATTACAGTTTGTGTGTCTATTAGGATAAACAAAATTTCCTATTGCCTCCCTTTCAAATTTTTGGAAATTTGTTTTATTAATTAGCCTGGAATATTAGCCTGGAATGTGAATAAATTTGAATAACTTTATTGAGAAATTAAAAAAAAATATTCAAATAATTAATAAGAAAATCAAAAATTTTATTACTGATTGTTACTTGAAAGGAAGAATCAATTCGTAATTATTTCAATATTCGGAGGATTTCGAGTATTGGTAAGAATACATAGAAGATCGATAACATTGTATTTTTTTATTATTCAAATGATTTGTTTTATTCCCGTACTTGTTTTATTTCACTATTGCTTAGCCAGGTCCTTCG
This sequence comes from Bellardia pandia, assembly GCA_916048285.2. Lineage (NCBI taxonomy): Eukaryota > Metazoa > Arthropoda > Insecta > Diptera > Calliphoridae > Bellardia > Bellardia pandia. The sequence goes on from OU696533.1 coordinate 72,910,005, forward strand.
TGTATAAATAGCAGAATCAGATTTAATTTCATTATCATTTTTCTAATTTGTATGTCCAATTATTTTCAATAATTGTATTTGAATATTTTTGTTTCTAACTTTAATTCACTAATTAATTGTCACTAAACTTAAATATGATAATTGTTTTGTTTTTAATGTATAATAAAATATATAGTTGCATTTTGATATTTTTAGGAAAAGGTTCGTATAGGGTTACCTGGAATTATAAACATAGTATGATAGTTAGCACAGTGCCTTGAGAATTAGGGCCTTGAGGAGGTTATTTCATTACAAGTTGTTAAATGAGAAAATTCAAAATATGTCAAGAGTCGTTGATACTGAGTATTTCTTTTTTTAATTTAAAAAACAAATTGCGTCGCATGTGTCGGACTTCATTGCTCATCTCATTGTCACAAGCCAAGAGATGATGAAGAATCATAAAAAAATTTAGTAATTTTGGATGAGCCCAAAACGATTGACCACTTGAAATCCAATATTCGCTGCGTTATTGCCGATATATACCACAAATGTTGGAAAAAGTCACCGAATATTGGACCTGCAGATTAAACTATTTCCGAGCCAGTCATATGCCAGAAGTCATATTTAAATTATAGTACCAGAAGAATTTTCGAATAAAGTAAATGTCATGTCAATTTAAAGAAAAATCATCTTTCTTTTATTCCATTTCAAAGTATGTATAGAACTAAAAAGACATCCTATGGTATAAAATTAAAGAAAGTGGATTGTGCTAACTTTCAGTTACATTAATTTTTTGTAGGTTTACGAAACAAGTTCAATTTTATTAAAATTTATCTTTTATGGATATTTATTTTTAAACCATAATCGTTTTATAATCGTTTTTCTTCAGAATGCCTTAAAAGCACTCTATTTAAGTACCCTGCAGTCAGACTGTATCCATATGTCTTTTTGTCAACAGTACTAGTTCATATGTCTCCAATCTTTCATATCTGTGTCAATATAAAAAATACAGAGACAAAAGATGTGGTGTGTGTCTACTGACATTGTCAACAAACATGTCAATATTCCTTAAGAAAATGTCTATAGTTAAACTGTGTTGACTCGCGCTTGACTTGGTCAACTGTATTGACGACTAATTGTACACCATACAATGTCTCTGCTGTTGACATTTATGTTTTCTATTATAGTAAAGCCGGTTAACTAGAAAACATAGTGTGCGTCGTTTTATTAATTAACATTTGAACAATTTTGTTTAACGATTGAAAAATTGTATTATTTTGTTTGGAATATAAAAATAATATTTTTATATAATAAATATAATAATAATAAATATAAACGTTATAACGCGAGTAAAAAATATGAGTAGGAGAAATTATAAAAGACAAACTAAAGAACAAATTACTTTATATAAAAATAAAATTATAAATAATAAAATAGTTTTAAGTGAAAAAAGTGAAACCGTGTTTAGTGAAGCTACAGAGGAAGGAGAAAATGGTAATATTGATGAGCTCGCAGATTATTAGACTTGGAAAGTTTTTTTTGAAGGACCCGTCGTCAGGAGTTGGGAATATTAAAACAAATTTTGTTCCTGGTGAAATAGAAAAGTTTTCTATAAAAGATAAAATTTCCATACAAAATTTGCTTTATAAACCTCTTATAATCCTGTTGTAAGTTTTATGAATAAGCGCATTTGAATTTACATTTGTTTGCCTAGCCAATTTTTTAATAATCTCAATTTATATAACATAAATTTCATAACAGAAAAATGACCGATTATGCTCATTTATCCAAAGGAAAATTAAAATATTTTCCACCTCAAGGTAAGTTTTACAAAGCTTTTTTGTACATATGTACTATAATTTCTACTGATTTGTATTTCTGTTTTTTTTTTAGTTAATTCAAAATGCGGATGCTGCCAAGTAATTTAGAATTAGGGTTTAGCCTGACCTGAAAAAATGTGCTTAATTTTTGTTAATTAATATATAATATATATAAATATGTATATGTAGTTTGAGCTATGATGTTTTTTAGTAGTTTTTATCCCTATTTTTTGTTAAATAAACTTCACATTTAATCATATTGTACGACTTAATTTATTTGCTTCGGTATCGGCTTAAAAGCCCTAATATTAAAAAAAAATACAAAAAATACTATTGCCAAAATACTAGTATGACACCACCTATTTACTATTGATATTGCTTACAGGAAAGTTCCATAAGTTATAGAAATGTACTAGCAAATTCCTGGTCCTAATGTCACCATATGGATCCATGAGAAGTACCTAGTCAATACTAAGTCAATAGGCAAAATGTTACTAGAGGATTTTCAATGACACGCTCATGTTAAATGTCTATAGAACTAAGCATTGTATGGGGTATAATTCGTCACTAGTACTTGTTGCGGTGGGAAGAAAATTCCAAGTTATAGGCTAAAAAAATTTTTGCGTAGCGCCACCTTAGAGAATGCGTCGGGAGGAGGTCAAAGGTACCTACTACCTCGAGTCCCTCATAAATAATAGGGGAGGGGCCACTCAGAATTCAGAGGAACCACCCTCCGGCCCAAGTCCCGGTTCAATTGTTATTTTTGTTAATGTGTTAGATTTTTTTTTGTTTTGTTTGCCGGGGTTAGTATTTTTAGTAAATTTAGTTTTTTTTGATCCATTTCCCTCATGCGGCTGGCCTCTTGCAGGGGAACCATTTTAGGACCAACTTTTATCAGCGGCTGAGCAAAACCGCATTTTATGGATGCTCATTTTCCTTGTCCTGAAAAGAAAAATATTAATGAATACGGAAATTACAAATATTGGAACGATACTTTACCACCAATCCCAAATCCCTGAAAAGATCTATAAATTTTATAAATTAGGATAATAAAATAAAAATTAATGCCAGAATATAATTACAATGTGACACTTACCTCATGTCTGCTTCATTGTTTTTATTTATATTTTTTCATTCCATATGTTCATATGTTAGGGTATGTTGAATGAATGAATTTCAACAAGAAAGTTGGCAACTAAATTAATTTGCGTAGATAACAGAGATGGTTGTTAATAACGTATTGAATATTTTTGTATATTTATTTGAAATTTATGAATGAACCGATTCAACCATCTAACTTTATGAACGCCTGATCATGCAGTTCGGTATCAATACCAAAATAAATTATTGAATAGGACAGGATAGGAGCAGTGAGGAAAGGGCATGCTCTCTTTTTTTGAGGGAATTTCAGTAAAGATGGCAAATAAAGATGGCGATAGCGCGGACTATCTAGAAAAGTATTTTGTATGTATTTATTTGGAAATTTTTGTATATATAGAAGAAAATACATTATATATTGGAAAAGGTATTCCGTAATAATGGGAAAAGATTTGGTAGTATAAAAGCGAAAACTTAAAGAAAAAAGAGGAAGAAGAATTTTGGAGATTGTTTTGAAAAATGTAAAGCGGCTTGTGCGGGTTTGATTTAAGAAAAAGACCGGTGTTAATTTTTATTAGAGACAGAAAACTTTATTGTGCCGTAAAACAAAAAAATAAAAGGGTTTATTAAACAACCACTAACCAAAAATACTACAGAATAGAAAAACATTTAAAACATTTTAAAAAAGAAATCTGTTAAGTTATAAGCAAAAAAAAAAAAAAAAAAAACATTTAAGCTATTAAATTAAACAAACAAAGACTAAGTTACAAACATTTTTACAATAAATAAATAGAAATAAATATGCCAAATAAAACAAAACAATCCAAGGCTGAATAGAAATTTAAAAGACAACAAAAAAACAAAACTGAAGCCGAGACAACGTATGCCAAAAGTCCGGGGAAATTGATTGCTTCTGGTGACCGTGAGACCTTGAGACCGACATCAAAGTAATTGCCAAGCTGTAATGGTAGTTCCAGATGAAATTTTCCTGTGGGTCAAATTGTATTGATGAAAGATTGTATTGGTATGTTTGAAAAAATATGTTTCAAGTGTAAATAAGGATAACATTAAGTTAGGTTAGTGTAAAATTTTTATATGTTAGTGTACTTTATTTTATTATATGTTAGCTAGTAAGTTTTTTTTTATGAAGATTATATTTCATGTAAAATACTGATCTGTTAGGAAAAAAAGATATGATGAAAAAAAAAACTGAACGTTTAGGTATATGGATTTTCTCGAAATTTTGAGTAAAATTTCTATTAGATCTGAATAGTGGCAGATCCATTACTAACCTTAGAGAGCTCTTTCAGGTAGTGAACCAATACTTAGACAAATATCAATATAAAATTATAAGTCGAGAAAGGATATATAGCTAGATAAATAAATAGTTAAACTATATTGACATTTTTTTTTAATCTAACAGAGAGGTTCAATAGTTAGTGTTAAGTGTTAATTGTAATTACGTTAAGACTTGTTTATTAATTTGGAAGATATTGAAAGGAAGACCAAAAATGTTTAGTTTTAAGTTAATAGAAAATAAATATTGAGATATTGTAATGTTGTAAAGAAAATGTATGAGTAAATTTTATTTCAGAGGGGATATTGAATAGTAAGTGATCAGTGTGTGTGTGTTACCTTTTGTGGGGCCATAATAAAATAAATTGTAAAGGAAGTAAATATGGCCATGGATGGGACTCGGGCGGCTGGAAGAACAAGACCAGGCTTCCCTAATATTGGTTTTAGCTTGAAATAGTAAGTAAGCTTTGTGTTACAAGTATAATTGGTGCGTGGCTGAGCCTTAGGAAAGGGTTGAGAACTACGTCCCTAAAGAGAGTCAATAAAAAGTTAAAATAGCCGGTGAACCACCTAAGCGCAGAAGCAGTCACGTAACAATATGGCGCCCAATCAAAATGAAAGATATGAAGAATTATTTCAAGTTGTGTATATGATCGAAACACAACACCATAGCCCAATAGATTTTCAGCAATAAGCCAAACGCATCTTAAGCCATGAAATATCCATAAATCTTTTGTAGCCGTTTCAGAAAATATTTGAAAGTCCGTTGTACGAAGGTATTAAAGGAAATTTTATGTTGTTAGGATGTTTTTTTTTATATAAAAAAGAGGATTGTGGGAAAAGTTCTTAGAATAAGGAAATTAGTCTAATCGTACTACCTACTAATCTTCGATTTTTTTTTTGTAAATAAATAAGTACATAATTTCACTTGTGAAGTGGTGTTATTTTGTTAAGCCGTATCGATGTAAAAATCGAGTTAGAGTCAAAATATTAATAAACTCTCCCTATCATATTCATCTACTAATTAGAAATATTATTGTAGGGTACAAGTGAAGTGGTAATAGAAATAGTTTTAATAAGTAAGTCCGATTAACTAAAACATTTATATTAGTTCTCGTAAAGAGAAAGCCAAGAAATTTTTATAAAGGTTTATACACACACACATCACTGAATTCAATAATCCCCAAGAAAATTTTATGGAAAAGATTTTATTTAAAAAAAAAAAAAAAAAACAAATATTGGTGAATTATTTATCATCGTTTTTTTTTGGTTGTTAGTGTTTTTTTTACATTTATTTTTTTTATTTATTTATTTTTTTTTATATACTATTTATTTAATTTATTTATTAATTTAATATTTTTATTATAGAATTTATTTTAATTATTTATTACTTTTTTAGCGTATTTATTGTTTTTTTTTATTTTAGTGTTTTTAGTTATTGTCATTATTCATTATAGTTTTTATATTATTTTATTGAGTTATCGCAATTTTCAGTGATAACTATTCAGATCAAACTTTTTGTGTCAACTAGAAAATCCGGTTTAAAAGTTATAAGTCCTTTAATAAAGGGGTGAATAAGTTATGAATAAGGCTACGAGATCACAAGTTCCAAATAGAAAAAGAGATAGGCAACAAAAAACAGATCAAAATTCCAGTATTTCTTACAGCGTACCTCCTAAACAGAGGAAAATTAGTGAACAGATAATGGCAAATAATAATACGCAAGAAGCTATTTTTGTAGATATGTCCGAGACTATTAATTCTCGCTTACAACAGCCGGTTAACGCTATGCCAAGATTATCAGGACTTGGACAGAGAGAGGCTTCTGTGGTAGATACGGATTTGGATCCGATAGTTAGGGATTTAGTGGTAGACGAAACCTTAAGCGTTCAACGAACATTAGAAGAAAAAATGAAGAATATGATTCAAAACGAAATGGCAGATATTAAGAAGATAGTAGGGGATTTGTCTACGACGGTAAGGGAATTGGCAAATACTAGGTCACAGAATAGTGTAGCAACAACCATACAACAGCCTAATATGAGTAATGAAAGTGCTGATAATGCAACTATGGCGAATAGGGGCATAATTCAAGATAATAATCGATTTGCCTTTAATCCTACTCCCACAAGGCAAAATACAAACTTTTTCATTCCAAATTCGAGACCACCATCACATAACATTTATAATAATAGTGGAGCGCAATGCTTACCTAACAACAGAGTAAATGCAGGAATAAATTTTCTATCCGAGCCCGTTGTGAATAATTCTGCGACACCTATATTTCGTAACGTTAATACGCCCGCAACCCAGAAGGACTCGAATATATGTAATGAGCGTCCTGCAGAGAAAGTTGGCATTAGAGTCGATAAATGGGGTTTAATATTTAATGGAAATAATGCTCATCTTAATGTAGAAGATTTTATCTTTCGCTTAGAGCATTTACAAGCTCACTATGACGTCCTTTGGGATGAGATACTCAGGGATTTTCATTTATTGGTCACAGGACCCGCAAAAGATTGGTATTGGCTAATTATCCGGACACATGGTGTAATGAAATGGCCAACACTCCGATGTGAACTATTAAATCAATTTAAAACTAATACGTCCAATTTTGAAATTATGCGCGACCTGGTAGAAAGAAAACAACAGATAAATGAATCAATAGACAATTATTTTTATGCTATGAACAAACTGCGATCGAGATTAGTGCAACCAATACCAGAGTTTGACATGATCAAAATACTAAAGAGAAATATTAAAGAAAGTCTTGCACGGATAGTTTATCCAATTTCAGTTTCGTCAGTCGAGCAACTTCGTCTGGAATGTAATGAAGCAGAGCGTAACTTCTTCAGGAGGGAAGTCAGAAATTCTTTTCCAACATCACGTACGACTAGGGCCGTAAATGAAATCTATTTTGAAAGTAGTGAGAATCAAGAAATAGATGAGGAACAGTCAGCAGTGGAGGAAATAGCTGCTATTAGGGAAACACATGCCCTCATTTGTTGGAACTGTCAGTCAGTAGGACATGGATTCCGGGAATGTGAATCAACGGAAAGAAAATTGTTCTGTTACCGATGCGGCAAGCCCAATGTAGTCGCTCCAAAGTGCCCAGATTGTAAGCAGGTAAATTTCAAGAAAGGCGTGGGAATGACGGGGGTCTCACGTCAGTCTCAGAACCCCAAAACATAAATGGTATTTTAAATAAAGCCAATACAAATACTAACGAATCAAATTTAATTCGCAGTATAATGAAAGTAAATAGTAAAAACCTATCTCATTTAAGACATTATCTACCGGAAAGCATAAGAAAAGAAAATTATGAGAAAATTAGATCTCGAATTTTTGCTACAACAAACAAAACCAGGAAACCCTCCGAACGTATATTAAAGATAAGAAAGAAATTTGCCGAACGTCGAAAGAATCGAAAGATTATAATAGACTCAATTTTAAAAATAAATAAGAACAAAACCGATACTAGGATCTTTTTAGATATTGACATAGAAGGAAAACAGGTAAAAGGCCTATTAGATACTGGAGCAACAGTAAGCATTTTAGGAAGAAATTGCAGGGAATTCGTTAATAACAGCAATATTAAAATAATTCCGATGTGGGCTGTCGTAAACACAGCTGGAGGTAATCAATATAGAATATTGGGGAAGATTGAGGTCTCTATTAAATTCAAACACCAAGTGAATCAAATGGTTGTGTATTTATGTCCGGATCTGGAACAAGATCTATATTTAGGAGTAGACTTCTTCAGATTATTTGAACTAGCTCCGGAGGTACTAGAGTTAGCTGAAGTAAATGTGGAGAAGATTCAGAAAGATTTTACTAATACAGAAAAGGAACATAGACTGAAACCTCACTGTCTAAATGAAGAGCAACAGAAACGTCTTGAAGAAGTTATTAAATGTTTTTATACCTTCGAAGAAAAAGGACTAGGGTGTACAAAATTGGAGAAACATACGATAAAGCTAATAGAAGGTGCAGTTCCGGTAAAGGACAGATACTACCCTATCTCCCCCGCAGTCCAGGAAATCACTTTCAGCGAAATAGATAATATGCTTAAACTAGGGGTAATAGAGGAAAGTGAAAGCCCATGGAGCAATCGTACTACGCTAGTAAGGAAGCCCGGAAAACAACGTTTTTGCCTAGATGCCCGGAAATTAAACGCGTTAACAATAAAAGATGCATACCCACTTCAGAACATAAATGGTATTCTGAGTCGAATAGATGAGACGTACTTTATCAGTAGTGTAGACTTAAAATACGCCTTCTGGCAAATAGAGCTGGATGAAGAGTCTAAGCCGTACACTGCTTTTACTGTGGCGGGCCGTCCATTGTACCAGTTCCGTGTCATGCCATTCGGCCTTTGTAATGCCGCGCAAAGATTATGCAGACTAATGGACAGAGTGATACCAAATAGATTAAAGACCAACGTATTCGTGTACCTCGATGATCTTCTAGTCATCTCAGCAGGATTTGAAGAACATTTAGACTTACTACACCAAGTTGCTAAATGCCTAAAAGATGCTAATTTAACAATCGGTTTAAAAAAATCACAGTTTTGTTACCAGGAATTGAAATACTTAGGCTTTATAGTTGGAGGTGGCATTTTAAGAACTGATCCGGAAAAGATTGAAGCAATTAAGAACATTCCCATACCGAAGACAACAAGAGAAGTACGAAGTTTCCTCGGGACCGCAGGGTGGTATAGACGGTTCATTAAGGATTTCGCAGCAATCGCCGCCCCACTTACGGACACATTAAAGAAAACAAAAAAATTTTTTCTAACACCAGAAGCAATAAAATCATTTGATCAACTCAAAAAAGCTCTCACCTCATCGCCGGTACTAAAACATGCAGATTTCTCCAAACATTTTTATATACAATGCGACGCCTCAGCTTATGGCATCGGTGCCGTTTTATTTCAATACAACGAGCAAAAGGAGGAAAATCCGATAGCATTTTATTCACAAAAATTAAACTCGTGTCAAAAAAATTATACGGTAACGGAAAAAGAGTGTCTAGCCGCCGTGATGGCCATACAAAAATTTAGACCATATGTTGAATTAATGCCGTTCACTATAATTACCGACCATGCCAGCCTCAAGTGGCTAATGACAACAAAAGATCTTAACGGCAGACTTGCCCGATGGTCCCTACAATTACAAACATTTAATTTCAATATTGAGCATCGAAAAGGGTCGGAAAATATCGTAGCTGATACATTGTCAAGATCTACTATGGATAATGAAATCAATGAGGCTGAGCTTGAAGATCTAATCGATATTGAATCGGCTGAATTCAAAAATGATGAATACCTAGACCTTATAAAGAATGTTACTGAAAATTTAGATAAGCTGTCGGATCTAAAAATTCAAGATGGTTTGATTTTTAAAAAAATGCATTTTGATCAAGATTCTGGTGAGCAATTCATTTGGAAACTTTGGGTACCTGCAAGTATGACAAATAATATAATAGAAAAGGCCCATGCAGTAAAAACAGCTTCTCATGGCGGTATTGCAAAAACCTTAGAGAAAGTCAAGAGATTCTTTTACTGGCCCAGAATGGCAGTGCAAATTAAAGAATATATTAAGTCCTGTGATTTGTGTAAAGAAATAAAACCTGCTAATCAAAACTTGCGTCCTGAAATTGGTACGGAAGTTGTGACAAATCGACCTTTTCAAAAACTGTACATCGACTTTCTTGGTAAATATCCGAGGTCCAAAAGCGGGAATAGCTACATCTTTATAGTAGTTGATCACTTTTCAAAATTTACATTTTTGAAAGCAATGCGGGACGCAACTACTAATAGTGTCATTCAGTTCCTAATTCATGACATTTTTCATAAATTTGGTGTTCCAGAAATTATTCACAGCGACAATGGTTCGCAATTTATTTCCAAAAGTTTTCAGGCTATGATAAATACTTATAAAATAAAACATATGAAAACAGCAGTTTATTCACCACAGGCTAATGCCTCAGAAAGGGTGAATCAGTCTGTTTTAGCGGCAATTAGAGCGTATCTGGAGGAAGATCACCGCGACTGGGATCTTTATCTCTCAGAAATAGAATGTGCTCTAAGAAATTCCGTACATTCCGCAACCGGATTTACGCCCTTCTTTGTTCTTTTCGGTTACCACATGTATACCAGCGGAAACGATTATAAATTGGCAAGAAAACTGCAATCATTAAATGATCACGAAATTAATAGCTTATTGAATAACGATAGACTTGCTATAATCAGGGAAAAAGTTCGCCAGAACATGCATGAAGCCTACGAAAGAAGTGCTGCAAGATATAATAAGAGAGCCCGGATTGTAAAACTAATTCCTGGTCAGGAAGTCTTTCGAAAGAATACTATTCTGAGCGACTTTGAAAAAGGTAGAAACGCAAAATTCTGTCACAAGTTTTTAAAATGCCGAATCGTAAAGCCAATAGGGAATAATATGTATGAGTTGGAGAATCTACAAGGCAAGCCAATAGGGATATTTCATCTAAAGGACATTAAAGTTTAGACGAAAATCTTTAATAACAGCAATATACCCAGTGCAATATTAGAATTAGTTAAGCGTTTTGAATGTCTTGAATTTTGTTTTTTCTTATGTTTTGTTTTTTTTATTTCCATCTCACGGGGTACCTGATCTTTTCATGTAAATTTTTAAGCTCTGTGATAATACCAAAGTTCCGTGCAATATTAGGATTAACAAAACATTTTTAATGACTAAAGTTTTGGAGATTTTTGGACGTTAGTTTTTTCTTTATGTCACTGCGTACCTGCTTTTATTTTAAGTTTAGATTTAAAAAAAAAAAAAAAACTCTGTGATAATCCCTAGGACAAGATACAACCTCAGTGCAATATTTTTATACCTTATAGTCAAGTGAATTAATATATATTACGTTTTTTTTTTTGTTAGTCAAGTTTTAATTTAGTATTATAGACTGGTATACTCACTAGATGTATAGAACCTTATATGTGATTAGAATACGTTTTCCTGCTTAAACCTAGTAGCCATACCCACAAACTGAAAAGAAAGAAACAAAGAATAAACAAAGTAAATGTAACATATTAATAATACAAAAAAAAAATACTCCCCATAATCTTCAGCAAGGAAATACGTTCAAAACACAAGATATCGTATGTACGTATGCCCGGCGCTTTAATGAGACGATTTCAGGGTGTGGGAGTTCCCCACGTTGAAGTTCCTTCCACTAAATTTATCCCACGCACACCATTTCCGCCTTCCATTGTCTTCAAAACTGGTGTTTTGTTGCGGTGGGAAGAAAATTCCAAGTTATAGGCTAAAAAAATTTTTGCGTAGCGCCACCTTAGAGAATGCGTCGGGAGGAGGTCAAAGGTACCTACTACCTCGAGTCCCTCATAAATAATAGGGGAGGGGCCACTCAGAATTCAGAGGAACCACCCTCCGGCCCAAGTCCCGGTTCAATTGTTATTTTTGTTAATGTGTTAGATTTTTTTTTGTTTTGTTTGCCGGGGTTAGTATTTTTAGTAAATTTAGTTTTTTTTGATCCATTTCCCTCATGCGGCTGGCCTCTTGCAGGGGAACCATTTTAGGACCAACTTTTATCAGCGGCTGAGCAAAACCGCATTTTATGGATGCTCATTTTCCTTGTCCTGAAAAGAAAAATATTAATGAATACGGAAATTACAAATATTGGAACGATACTTTACCACCAATCCCAAATCCCTGAAAAGATCTATAAATTTTATAAATTAGGATAATAAAATAAAAATTAATGCCAGAATATAATTACAATGTGACACTTACCTCATGTCTGCTTCATTGTTTTTATTTATATTTTTTCATTCCATATGTTCATATGTTAGGGTATGTTGAATGAATGAATTTCAACAAGAAAGTTGGCAACTAAATTAATTTGCGTAGATAACAGAGATGGTTGTTAATAACGTATTGAATATTTTTGTATATTTATTTGAAATTTATGAATGAACCGATTCAACCATCTAACTTTATGAACGCCTGATCATGCAGTTCGGTATCAATACCAAAATAAATTATTGAATAGGACAGGATAGGAGCAGTGAGGAAAGGGCATGCTCTCTTTTTTTGAGGGAATTTCAGTAAAGATGGCAAATAAAGATGGCGATAGCGCGGACTATCTAGAAAAGTATTTTGTATGTATTTATTTGGAAATTTTTGTATATATAGAAGAAAATACATTATATATTGGAAAAGGTATTCCGTAATAATGGGAAAAGATTTGGTAGTATAAAAGCGAAAACTTAAAGAAAAAAGAGGAAGAAGAATTTTGGAGATTGTTTTGAAAAATGTAAAGCGGCTTGTGCGGGTTTGATTTAAGAAAAAGACCGGTGTTAATTTTTATTAGAGACAGAAAACTTTATTGTGCCGTAAAACAAAAAAATAAAAGGGTTTATTAAACAACCACTAACCAAAAATACTACAGAATAGAAAAACATTTAAAACATTTTAAAAAAGAAATCTGTTAAGTTATAAGCAAAAAAAAAAAAAAAAAAAAAAATTTAAGCTATTAAATTAAACAAACAAAGACTAAGTTACAAACATTTTTACAATAAATAAATAGAAATAAATATGCCAAATAAAACAAAACAATCCAAGGCTGAATAGAAATTTAAAAGACAACAAAAAAACAAAACTGAAGCCGAGACAACGTATGCCAAAAGTCCGGGGAAATTGATTGCTTCTGGTGACCGTGAGACCTTGAGACCGACATCAAAGTAATTGCCAAGCTGTAATGGTAGTTCCAGATGAAATTTTCCTGTGGGTCAAATTGTATTGATGAAAGATTGTATTGGTATGTTTGAAAAAATATGTTTCAAGTGTAAATAAGGATAACATTAAGTTAGGTTAGTGTAAAATTTTTATATGTTAGTGTACTTTATTTTATTATATGTTAGCTAGTAAGTTTTTTTTTATGAAGATTATATTTCATGTAAAATACTGATCTGTTAGGAAAAAAAGATATGATGAAAAAAAAAACTGAACGTTTAGGTATATGGATTTTCTCGAAATTTTGAGTAAAATTTCTATTAGATCTGAATAGTGGCAGATCCATTACTAACCTTAGAGAGCTCTTTCAGGTAGTGAACCAATACTTAGACAAATATCAATATAAAATTATAAGTCGAGAAAGGATATATAGCTAGATAAATAAATAGTTAAACTATATTGACATTTTTTTTTAATCTAACAGAGAGGTTCAATAGTTAGTGTTAAGTGTTAATTGTAATTACGTTAAGACTTGTTTATTAATTTGGAAGATATTGAAAGGAAGACCAAAAATGTTTAGTTTTAAGTTAATAGAAAATAAATATTGAGATATTGTAATGTTGTAAAGAAAATGTATGAGTAAATTTTATTTCAGAGGGGATATTGAATAGTAAGTGATCAGTGTGTGTGTGTTACCTTTTGTGGGGCCATAATAAAATAAATTGTAAAGGAAGTAAATATGGCCATGGATGGGACTCGGGCGGCTGGAAGAACAAGACCAGGCTTCCCTAATATTGGTTTTAGCTTGAAATAGTAAGTAAGCTTTGTGTTACAAGTATAATTGGTGCGTGGCTGAGCCTTAGGAAAGGGTTGAGAACTACGTCCCTAAAGAGAGTCAATAAAAAGTTAAAATAGCCGGTGAACCACCTAAGCGCAGAAGCAGTCACGTAACATACTGTTGACAAATTCGATAACGACTCAGTACATTTTTAATATTGACGTTTCCTACAGGGTATTTAAATGTTATTTTTATGCTGGTGAGTGTTCAATACATTCAAATTCTAAATATAATGAAAAATATTTAAATATATTTTTGACGTTATAAATAAATTTTGGAGTACGACGAAACATATAACTAACATTTGAACGAGAAGAAAATAGGTTTCAATAATTCAAACACAACGGAAAAAGCTGTATTTGTATATCATTTAAACTAAATTTCATAAAACTTAGAATTTTTGCAAAAAAAATAACCAAATTTTAAACATAATTATTAACAAATTTTAATATTTTTTTATTATTATTTTAATATCTTGAAAACCTTTTAGTATTCAAATTTATCTATACGTTAAAAATATGCTGACCTAAGAAACCTTTGAAGTTATTAGTATCATAAAGTAAATATTTTTTTTAATTTGAAATTATCTCAAATATAATTTCTATGACTTGGGGTAAAAAAATCCTTATTGTGTGATTCTAGTTATTATTTAGTTATTTGTGAAACGTTTTAACGTATACATAAATATAAATGACAAAGTGATTTCAACTAACCTTATCCACTACAAGTACAAAAAAAAACACAAATATTAAAAGTTGAGTTTACAATATCACATTTCTGCGTGTGCTAAAGTAATCCTTAAGGTGTTGAGTAAACATAATACATCTCCGCAGGATAATGACCAAGAACTACAGCAGACGTGCGTTATCGCTAAACGACGAAAAAGTGGTTAAAATATATGAGATGAAGAAAAGATGAATGTTTATCACACGTTGGTGGTCACTTGAGATTTTCAATTCCGTTATCCTTAAAAGCAAACATAAACGCTTAATTTGTATGCATATGTGTGACAAGTGCATACGTACATATATCTACGTAAATGTTTATAAATGTGTTTGAGTGCATCACAAAGGTGTCAGGTAAATGTTACTTTTGCATAAAGAACTAGCTTTCATACATTTATTCATTCAATTGTCTCTCTTCTCTGCGGTATGTTCACTTTTTTCGCTTCAATTGGAATTTTTGTCGCATTTACAACCGCGTTTTCCTACCATCCTTACGAATTATTCCATCATTCTTCTCTTAATCACTCCAATCCATTCATTCATTCATTCGCTGATTCGTTCGTAAATATATCCTTTCGTTTATTCATCCATTTGCTCACTCATTGGGTGATGAGTGACCACAAAACCCCCACAGAGCACAAAGACTTAAAAGCACTTGTGGCCAAGGGAATGAAATGCATGATTGCAGTTGCAGAATTCAACCAGAAGTAGTACATTGTTTACTTGCTTCACATTGACTTGCAGCAGCCAACAAAAGCAAACGCGGACATTGGGTTAAAATTGTTTATTGTACAATAACTTGTAATAGGTTGCAGAATTATTAGTTCGAGGAATGCGAGTTCAATACTATATCCAAAGTCTCTGAACGTTTCTTCAGACAAGCCAAATATTTTCGCTGTTTTTATTTAAGAATGGCTAGTTGAAAAAACCGACAAGCGAGGCATTCAGTGGGTAAAGCTAAATCGAGTACGCTGCATTTAACGCTATATCTCGAAAACTAAAAACAAAATAACAGTCAGCACCACTGAATTCAGCGTACTCGATTTAGCTTTACCCATAAGCTTCGAAGAACCATGTATATTAATTATCGGTTGATTAATAAACTAATATTTTATAATTTCTCAGGATTGAGAGAAAAAAAGTGTTAAAATCAAGCACAGTGTTATTAGACTCACATAAACAAATCTCCAATTAATACAGACAAATTCCGGTATAACGAACGATATACATATGTTGTAAGGCGCATTAAACCTAAATATATAAACTTTGTCATTCCTTTTGTAGCACATTGAAATAATGGTCGTCGAATCAAGAAGAATACAAATACTGGGTCCTTATAAACTTCAAAGACGATCTAGCAATGCCCGTATATTGAAGGCACGATAGAGCTTCAACAAAAGGACTTAAAGCAATAATTTTTTCCCCAAACATTATTTGTTTCACCGAAATGGTTGGTATTGAAAATGGTCAAATTTCGTCTAGTAGATTTAGAGTTATGAAATGTTTTCCTATTTTTTTTAAATTTAATACACAATAAATAAAATAAATACAAATAAAACTTAATTTTTATTATTGAAGGAATAGTTCTATAAAAAATTGTAAGAATCGGTCTACAATTTCATCTAGCAATCATACAAATGTGTTCTCGGAATATGGCTCTATGGTACATATATAAAACCAGTATTCATAGAAAATTCAGCAAAAATAAGTTTAATGCTAAGGCAAATCATAAAACGATATTTTGTTGGCATCAGTCCACATTTGATCATAGCCCCCATATAAAGTCCACTTTCAAAAATAACTTAAATACTAATAAGTCTAATAAGGCATACCGAATTTTATGACGATCGGTCCATATTTGACAACAGCCCCGATATAAAGCCTGTTTACGCCAACAACATAATATGTTCATGTTTTAACCCTATAACTTCAACAAACTTAGTTTTCGTTTATTATATATAAAAGCTGTAAGTTACCTAGATGAAGAATTATAAACATAACTATTCATCTCTTTCTAAGGTTATAAACCCTGGCAACGCTATGGCTAGAGAGTGAACTAAAAAATGTGCTGTGCGAAAAATATTTAATTTTTTAAAATAATAATTGTAAAAAAGATTACAAATAAAACTAATAATAGTGAAAAATTATTAGAGTTTAATATGCGTACATAATATAAAAAGACAAATTTACAAGCAATTTTACAGAAAAAATATAAAGGCAATTTTATCACATACTAAAACAACAATTTAGTTTAAAAAAAAAAATTTTTTTTTCACCAAATTTAAAATACCTATAAACAATTAATACGAAATAACAAACAAATTGGAATATATAAAAAAAAAGAATAAAAAATTTTACAAGCTAACACAAATTGATTACACTAAAGCACATTTGATCACTTTGGATAACCTCAAACTAGTGTTTAGCACAAGTGTCTCGAAAAATGGCATTTGTATGTACGATCTGTTCTACGAATTGTAAAAAAGCTGATTCAATGATATGTGCTATTTGCAATGGATATCAGCACGTGAATTGTGTCATTGAACAAATGTCTAATGTGAGTAAATCAGTTTTGGACAATACCTTGAAAGTTAAACCTGGTTACTCTTTCGGCTGCAAAAGATGTTTCTTCTCTTCTCCGGTTAATCCCATTACTTCGAAAATGGACGCTGTTGAAAAGCATCTTTCTGAATTAACTAATCTCATTAAGGAAAGTGTCACTTCACAACTAGTAGAAATAAGAGCTGATATTGCTAAGTCTTTGGATAATACCAAGCAATTTGAAAATGAAACAAATAAAAAAATTGATAACCTTCAGGTTGAAAATAATTATCTACGTAAGCAGCTAAATCGACCAGATATAATAGTTAGCGGTCTTCCATCGCATCTTCAGTATACAGACTTGTACTCTACAGCTATTGAAATTGGAAAAGCTTGTGGTATCAATGTTACTGAAAATGATATAAATTTTTGCACCTGGATACGTAGGAAGTCAGCTGTGTTAATTAAATTTAACAATGTTCTGAAACGAGACTCCATAATGGTAAATTATAGAGCTAAATATAGCCTGAAGCTCAATGAAGTCATGGTAACGGATATTGAGAAAAGAGTTTATCTAAATGATCATTTAACTCCTGTTGAATCAAAACTACATTTTATCTGCCGAAGCAAGTTAAAGTCTGGTGAGATTAATAGTTACCGTATCTTGACACATAATCCATTAAAGGTCAAGCTGATTCATGCTAATAAAGAAGAAGTCATCTTAACTGCAGCAGATGTTGTCAATACTGAACCAAGCCTGGAACGCACTACTAATAAAGGCACCACCAACTCTTCTCAGATTTAATTTCAATCCACACATTAATTTTAATTTTCAATGATCAATATTATGTTCGTTTCTTTATTATTTTTTTATTTTGACATACATATGCGTTTATATTTTCCAATGAAATTATTAATATTAAAACATTTTTTCCCTGTTAATATTGTAATATATTGCTTTTTTTTTTTTGAACTCTTATGCTTAACTTATTTGTGTAACATATTACTTCATCTTCTTTGTTTTGTTTTGATTTTTGCATAGAATATTAATATATAAATGTAAAGAATTCTATAAATAGATTATATTTGTATCAATCATTGTTTTTTACCTGCCCTTGTTATACGGTTTGATACTTACATATTTTTTAAGAGTATAATAGTATTTGAGATAATTTTATAGTGAATATGAACATAATACTGAATTTAATTATATAAGCAATAAAAGTGTTAAATGTATTCTTTTCTTTAAAACATATTTTTTGTAACACTGTATAGCGGGAGTGAGTTGTATTTTTTCTTAGTTATGATAATTTACATACTATATTATTGTTGCAGTTCTCTTATACTGTTATACTCTTATATACATATACTATGTTATTTAATACACAGGGAAAAATTGATACTGTTGAATTTTAATTTTATTTCTTTTATATCTTACACATTCTATTTTGTTTGATTTTTTTTTTGCGAAATTACATATATGTATATGAATATATTTATATATAAGTATAAAGTATATTATATATAAAAAAAAACTGAAATTATCTCATTAATCTTTTTTACAAATCTCTCATTTACTACAATCGCACAGTTATTATTGTGAAAAATTTTTTTAAATGAATATAACAGTAAATTTATATATATTTAAGTTTATAATTGGGATTAATTTATCTTTTGCACAAATGTTAGAGTTATATATGTATTGTTATGTTATGTAACCTTGGTCCTTTGTTATGTAACAGAACATCCTTAAATTCTGCTCTGGACATTAACAATTTTAACATTTGCCACTTTAACGCTCAAAGTATAGTTCCTAGAAATAGTTCAGTCAAATTCCAAGAAATAAAACATGTTTTTGATAGTTGCAAATATGACGTTATTGGTATTACGGAAACTTGGTTGAAAAATTATATAACAAGCACAAGCATAGGTATCAATGGTTTTCAGATTGTTAGGAATGATAGATGCTGGAGAAGAGGAGGTGGAGTATGTCTTTATATATCTGAGAAATTTGATGTTAAAGTAATTAGTGATTATATGGATGAGGGGAATATTGAGACATTATTTGTTGAAATTTCTTTAAATAACTACAACAAAATCTTAATTGGTGTTATTTATCTACCACATGGGAATTTTTCTGGTTGTGAGGACTTGATTATAGATTTATCAGGTAGATATCATAATTGCATCTTAATGGGAGACTTTAACACTGACTTATTTACCAAATCAAATATTGTAAGAGACTTTTGCTCTCGTTCTAATCTTTCAATAGTTCATAACAGTATTCCAACTCACATTAATGAATTTCATAATACTTCTACTTTAATAGACTATTTCTTTGTCTCAGATATTAACCTGGTAGGCCATAAGGCTCAATACCAATTTCCTCCACTAAATTCTGGTCATGCTATTATATCCTTAGGCTATAAGCTGAAGAATGACACACTTCATTCGGAACGTTGGTATAGGGACTACAAGTCAATCAACTTGGATCGATGTAATTCAATATGCAATAATTTTAATTCTTCTTGTTTTTTTAATACTCAAAGTGTTGATGATCGATTGGAAATTTTTAATAATATTGTAGGAAGTTGTTTTGAGGAAAGCGTTCCACTTAGGAAATTTTATGTTTCTAAAAAGGAAACATGGATGGAATCCAGAGAATTAAAAATTGCTAGGATAAACAGAGATTTAGCCTGGAGGGCATACTGTGAATGTAATTCAGTTTCTAATCGTAGAATTTATTGTAAATACCGAAATAGAGTAAAATCAACTATTAGACGATTAAGGAAAGTATATGCCATGAGTTATTTTGAAAATTGCTCCCAGTCACAATTTTGGAAAAGATTGAGATCGGAAGGCCTGTTGGGGGACAATTGTTATGAAGGTATGATTGATGTTGACGAATTTAATCGACAATCAGTACTTCCTCCCATAAATCAAGCTAGTACCGGTATATTTTCATTTTACAACAATGGAGGATTTACATTTAGAAATGTTGATGAATCAGAGGTATTTGATGCTATGACAAGTATTAAAAGTAATTCGAGCGGGCCTGATGGTTTACCAATTAAATTTTTAAAAATCATATACCCTTTTATTTCAGCTCAATTCACTTTTTTATTGAACTCCATTATTACCTCTTCAACTTTTCCTAAATCTTGGAAAATTGGTAGAGTTATACCCATACCAAAAATAAAGTCGCCACGTTCTTCTTCAGACTTTAGACCTATAAGTGTGTTAAATGCTAGTTCCAAGGTTCTGGAAGTGTTGCTTAGAAAGCAAATAGAATATCATCTTAGTACAAGGGGCATGATTAGTCCATTTCAATCTGCTTATCGAAAAAATTATAATACTACTGGATTGGTATTGGATATTACTGAAAATATAAGGAGGAATATCGACAGCTCTTATAATTCATTACTTGTGATACTTGATTTGAGTAAAGCGTTTGACTCTTTAAGTCATGAAATTTTATGTCATAAACTTCAGAGAGATTTTGATTTTGGTACCTCTTCTAGTAAATTAGTTTGGAGTTTCATTACGAACAGATTTCAGTATGTTGAATATGGAGGAAAAAGATCATTGACTCTAGAAATGTTCAGAGGTGTTCCACAGGGATCTATTTTAGGACCACTCTTGTTCATAATGTACATGAATGATCTGTATCGTGAAATTACTTCATGCAGTTGCTATATGTATGCAGATGATATTCAACTTTTAGTGGATGATTCTGGATTAGGGGTAACACATCTGGAAAATACTATCAACAACAATTTAAAATCTATTGAGGAATGGTGTCAGTCAAATTACATGACTTTAAACTCATCAAAGACAAAAGCCATGTATTTTTCAAACAACCTAATTTTGCCTAATATATCAGTAATGAATGAAAAAATTGAGTACGTATCCCATTATAAGTCGTTGGGTATATACTTAGATTCTAAACTTGATTTTAATTTTCATATAAGTCATATAATATCAAAAGTTTCTTTTATCTTAAAAAAGCTTTATTGCCTTGGATATTTTTTGCCATTCGAAGTCAAAAAGAGAGTTGCGCTGTCTTTGTGCCTACCTTCTTTTCTGTATGGGATTGAAATATTTTCCGGAACGTCCCAACAAAATATGATTAAATTACGATTGTGTTTTAACCGTGTAGTTCGTTTTATTTGTAATCTTCGGTATAATGAACATATTTCTGCCCATGTTATTAGCATTTTAAGTTCTGATTTTTATACTTTTGTTAATCAACGTTTATTACTACAATTTTTTAAGATTATGAAGTTTGGAAAACCTCCATATCTGATGGAGAAATTTGTTTTTGGCAGGTCTACCAGAACTAATACTATTGTTTGCCCTAGGCACTCTTCATTGTACATGACTAGATCATTTGTGGTGAGGGTATCCCGAATTTGGAACCACTATATTCCTTATGAAGAACGCAATTTTAGGAGATCAGTTGCAAATTTTAACAGCATTTCTAAGAAGTATTTCTAAAAATAAAAATGTTCTGTTACGTAAAAAAGTTCTAAGATATGTAACGTAATACAGGAATATATTTAACTTTAATGTTTGTGCAGAAGTGGGGGGTTTTTTAAGTACATAAACTGTTTTTATATGAATATCTCTTATCTTTTTAGATGTATATTTTGGAATTTTTTTTCTTTCGTCATAAGATATCTAGATTAAGTAGGCCTTTGGGCTTGTAATCTGAATTTAATAAATAAATAAATAAATAAAAATAAATAAAGGTAAATGTCAAGTTGGCTAAATATGTCCTAACACTGCTTCCGTTTTTTTTATATTATAAAATTGTGAGTTCTGAGCTTAACAAGAAAAGAGGTAATTCAATCCGCAATAAAAGATTTTGAATTTGTCCAAAAACCCGAATACTTTGTTCATTTCTTTTCATTTCTTATAAGGGTTTTATTTCGAGTAGATAAAATAATAAAAGTTATTTTATAATAAAAGTTATTTTATTTACATTCCACTGATCTCCTCTTCAGTTTCCAACCATCACTTTCCTGAAATAGACAAAGCCCACTTCCATAAATCAAAAACTATAATTTTGAAATTGGACACAAACAATCCACATATACGTGATCGCCCAATTATATGTTATATGATCGTCCTATTACATGTATTGCCGAATGTAAACTTTTGCTTGTTTATATAGAGATTTGCTTTTGGAATAAGTTTTAAGTGGCGTGGAACTAGGAGTCTGTCTATTGTCCAAACTTGTTCATATTTAGTCATTCATAACAGCTTTATGTTATGAAACGAGCAGGGTTTTCTTTGCCTTTCTAATAAGAAGAGGTATAAATTTTAGAACACCAAACATTAACCTCTAGTCTAATTCAGTGATGCTAACTTGGCTATTTTAGGGCTAGATTTAGTTCTTTTTAATAACTCCTGACACGTAAAATTTTCCGTTAGCTCTTTTTAAAATAAAAATAGCTAACACGGTCTCTTATCAAACATGATATTGGCACGTTTAACACTTTTTGCATCTATCAGTAAATACTCCCGTATTTACCCTCTTGCTTCGTCTTTGGTTCATTATAAAGATAATATTTGTACACATTTTTTGCAACAATGTTTTTTGCAAATATATATATATATATATATGTATGTATATGTATAACAGTTTTGAGAAGGCTTGTGATGATTCTCATATAAGTGAATCAGATAAATATATAATTAAACAGAATTTAATACAATTCGTAAAAAGTCTCAGTTATGAAATTAGGGCAAAACTTCCAACAAATTTTAAGTTGTTAGAAAAAAGGTCGGCATTTAGTGGAAAAGTCTTTAAAAATTTAAGATTGTAACAGTGGAAAAATTTAGATAGAGCCGATCAATTTTAGATCAAGGTGCATCAATTCAAGAATTCGGTTAATGAGAATCCTTTGTTTGTCTTAAAATTATTATTTTTTCCCCCGCTTTCGCAACCACATATTTATTTATGTAGCTGCTTATTTTATTTGAACAAAATTTATTTTACAAAATTCAATTTGGCCTCAGCGCCAAGTAGGCATAATTGAGGCAAGTTGGCAAATTAGTTAATAACTGTACAAATAAAATAAAAGTTTTTTTTTTTTTAGAAAAAAAGAAAAATTTGTTTATAATACATATAAAAAACTTAAAACATTAAATCAAAAGCGTTTCAATTGTATTAAATAAGTGTTCTTTACAAGCGGATTTAAAAATGGATATTCGATCAATTAGTTTTAAAGCTGGTGGCAAGTTATTAATTTTGATTCCACGAATATAATCAATTCGCTGCTTGGATGTTTCTAACCTGCATCTAGGAACTCTAAAGTTGGTTCTGTTTCGTGTATTAAAATTTATTTGATTTTGCCTAAATGGTATAGTGTGGTAACCAACATTATTAATTCTTTTAAAAACAAACATTAAAACTTGGTATTCATGCAACCCATAAATTGGTAATATTGATTTGCTTACTTCTTTATATAAAGAAATAGTTGAATACAACAATGGTAAATTGTATATAATTTTTAACGCCTTGTTTTGCATACATTGCAGAGATTTAAGTAATGTATTATTTTTATTGTGAACATATATAATGGCCAAATAATTTAAGTGTGATTGAATCAAGGATTGATATATCATCAGCTTTGATCTTTTCTCCAATTTATTTTTCAATTTATATAATATTCCAAGTGCTGGAGCTATCTTCCTTTTCACATCATTTATATGAAGATCCCAAGATAAGTTGCTTTGGAGAGTAATTCCCAAATACTTTACCGAATGGGTTTGATTCACAATTTTTTCGTCTACATATACATTAAAATTGTTATTAATACTCAGAGAATGTGGTCTAAAGCGAATTAGTTTGGTTTCATTAGGGTTGAGCAATAATCGATTCAACCTCGCAAATTCGAAAATCAGTGAAGCATCTCTTTCAATTTGAGTTTTGAGTACTACATCAAACTTATATGGATACAATACACACACATCATCAGCAAACATACACAGCTGACCACCTAAATTAAAATGTTTTATATCATTTAAATAATTGAAAATAACAACGGCCCAAGTCCACTTCTCTGTGGCACATCATATTCAACAGAACCAACAAAACTCTTTGAATTGTTTATATTTACATATTGCTTCCTGTTGGTAAAATAACTTTCAAACAACAAAAGTTCACGATCTTTAACATCATAACACTTTAATTTATGTAGCATTATCTGATGATCTACTAAGTCAAAAGCCTTAGTGAAATCAAAAAATATACCAGCAACTCCAGAAAAACCATCATCAAGCCCCTTACAAATGTGTTTAACAACATTCAGAGCAGCATCTTCTGTACCACATCCGCACCTAAATCCAAATTGAATATCATACAGAAAATTATTCTCCTCCAGGTAAAATAGCAGTTTATCATATAAAATATGGCTTACAAAGCTGTAGCGCATGCTGTTCAAGTTACGATTTGCCAGCAAGTGCACCTTGTAAAAAAAAATTCAATTGAAACATATAAAAGATCAAAATATTATATAAACACAAACATATGGCCAGAAGATGAAGACAAATTAACACTTTTTGAAAATTAATGTTCATATTTTTAGTTCTACTTATTGAAATGATACATATTGTAATGTAAATATTTGTATACAATTTTTAAGTAATAATTTTATTAAACATTAATATGTAAATTTAATTTGTTCAATCAATATTAATGAGTTTGATGTAGAAAAATTAATAATAAATAGATTTAAAACAGAATAATCTTTGATTTTTTAAATATAGCACTTTTTAGCTCTTTTTGCCTGCTCGGTCGGTACGTTTTGCTATTGAATAGTTGGCATCTCTGGTCTTATGTATTTAAAAATTTTCTCAGTTCGATTAACTTGCAATCCATGATCTTTACAGCAAAATAGTTTTCAAACCCAATGTGCGACGTACATACAAATGCTTATGTGGTAGTTGCAACGTTACTGCAAATAAATCTCAAAAAATAATTACACATGTAACGGTAAATGTTGTACAATTACCAACAACAACAAGTAATGTTGTAGAAAGGAGCAACAATAACAAAAAAAAACTCATAAAAATAGGTGTAACTGACCAGATCCTGGCCAGCTTATGCATTCTTAGGTCATAAAAATCCAACTTGGGTGAGTGTGTGTGTAAATGTGATTGTGTTGTTTTTTTCACTTAAACTGCATTTAAATCTTGTTCTCATGTGCGCGTGTGTGTTTGAGGTGGCTTTTGTGTAAATTGAATACGATTTTTTTCTTTCATTGCGTTTTTTGGTCGTTGGTTTACTTTTGCCTTTTTTGTAGCATTCCGCTCCGTTTGCTCGTAGCAGCTGCTGTGTGCCGTTTGTAACATCTTTTGGAGAGGATGTGCTTGTATCGGGGTGCTTGTGACCGGTGTAAGTTACAATGTTTTTACAAGAAGTAACCTTTAGCTCCATTTCTTTCCTCATTTTTTGCTTTTTGCTTTTTATTATTTTATTTGTATGTCAGAACATGAATGCAACCAGTGTTTACTTTTTGGTTAACAAAACGCGTACGGTCATGGTTAATTCTACTGCATTGGTATGCTTGGTCATCTTTTGAGTATCGCGAGAAGAACAATTGTGTTTGCTGCAATAGCAGTGTTGTAATATTTTTGTGCACGTATTGCGAGACTGCAGTTCCACCAGTACAATCACCGAACTTGTTTTCTTTAATTTGTTCAAACTTAAATATATTCACCCTAACTATAGCTTCTTAGCTGTCACAGCATTTCAGTTCGATAGTATGTGGAATTAGCTATATCCAATAATTTAAATCTAAAATATTTCACTATTTTGGAAAGCAGACCAGGTAAGCAAAAGTTGACTGTCATAATTAGTATCTACTAGTTAGTGGATTTTTCAATCCCCGTATTCTGAATTTATCGGGATTTAGAATTTTTTGATTCACATTAAAAACATCGTTTGACAATTCGTTCAGGCTCACACCGTAGCAACATCTACGAATTATTCCTTAATCCTTAATATCCTTAAACTAAAGATATGCCAACGATATTTCTGCTCCAGCCTGTTTCTATAAAGAACAAATTCAGTTTTCGTTTTTATGGCAGTGGTTTATGAATGTTTTCCGTATCTTACCAATAGGGATTTTTTTAATAAACTGCAGTATTTTTTCCATTGAAATAATTAAATTTACCCCAGAGATACATTCGAAAAACATCAGTCAAATTAGTATTTTCCAAAATAAAAACAAAAATCAAATCTTACAAAAAGTCCAAAATGAAAAAACAAACAAAACGAAACAAACGAAAAAAGTAATTTACTAGAACTCACTGATAAAAAATAAACCAGAGATGAAAATACAACCGCGTGTACGAGCATATGTATGTATTCGTACATTAATATTAAATGGTGACCCTTTACATTCTTGAAGTAATTTATATAATTTCATTAATTGGAATCTTGAATTAACTTGAAATGTTGTTGTTAACCTTTTAATAGTTTCTTTTTTTTTTTTTTTTTTTTGAAATGAACATTCAGGTTAATAGTTTTACAAAGTAATACAAGTTAATTCGGTTTAATTAAATTACTGTAATTAGTAAGTTTATAAGTATAAAGACATAAAATGGACTGGTACTTTGACAATGTAGCACATATGCACATCTTACAAACTTGATTCATAACAATTAACAATTCATAACTTTCTTTCAGCTTTCTCCAAATTAAATGCCTATTCGAATAAGTTCTTTGAAATTATAGCATGTGCTATAATGCCTTTGAATGTGCTGAATGAGGGTATAAATAAGTGTGTCGTTCCTTGTGTTACATTAGGAAATATTCATGATCCTTATAAAATTATAATTCAGTTAAGCTATTTCCTGGAATATGTGTAAACCACTCTCATGTCTGAAATACGCAACTAAAATCAATATTTATACAGAATTCAATTCCGTTCGAACGTGGAATTAGTTCCGTTTTTTGCTTCTATAGCAAAAGCAAAACGAAAAATGTTTTCGAAATGAAACTGTGATATAATTTTAATTTACATACATTTACTGCCTGGCCCAGCATATCGATCGACATCGGTCGCTTGCATTTTTAACGACAAACAGCTGATTTGCGCCCCACTAAAATTGTGGTGCAAGACATTTCGATCGACAATGAAAGCGAGCGATAACGTAATCGTCTTCATATAAATTTGCGCCCCACTAACAAGTTTTGTGCGACAACAATTGTCAAAATTAGTCACTTGTGTTGTGGTTGTCGACAAAAGAAAAAAATATAAAAAAGTAAAAAATAGTTTTCAATATTAAAAATTAAGAAGCTTAATTATGGAAAAAAGGTATTTGTTGTATATAAATTACATTATTTATTAATAAATTCTTCTTTATTGCCCAAATGCAATTGCTTAGCGTTAAAAAATCAAACTTGAAGCAGTTACAGATTCTTGTTGAATATATGGAAGCAAATCTGGAGTTTGCTTGAGACTCTGCTATTTTTGGCAAAAATAAAAACTCCATGGCAGAACAGTGGATTGGTCTGACCAAGAAACTGAATTCATATGAGCCACCAGTGCGCAGCATTGTTGAGTGGAATTCATTTCTATTCTGTTTAGTAAATTTTAATTACATCTGCGCAATTTTAGACTTGGACTGATTTAAAATCACACAGCACTAGCAAGTCAGTTGCCATTGTCACGCCTTCAAGACATCAAGAAAGTGTTGAGAAAATGCCACAGCCCACTCACCAACCAGCGGAGCTTTCAACGTTTTCACAGCAAGCACAAAAACGGCAACTTGAGAGCAATGACAACGATCTACCCAGCTGCTCATCTGCTAAAAAAAAAGTATAGCTGTGAAGAGCAAATCGGCTTCATCCGCAGACAATTAAGGGTTGGAGAACAATCAGTTGCTGTGGCAAAAGGAATATTGAAAGCTTTAACGGAAAATTCAAAAAAGTGAAATTCTGAGAATTCCACAATATTTTTATTTTATTTTATTACTAATTTTCCAAGCTTAAGGTCTTTCTTTTAAATATAAAAACTTTTTAACTTTATTTAAAACCAATATTTCGGCACTTCCTTGAGTGCCTTCGTCAGGATTTTTTTCTTCCTAATTTTACAAATTTTTAACAAATTATAACAAATTAAATAATAACTGACAAATTAAAAAATTTTAAAATTCAAAAAACAAAGAAATATTTTTCAAATGAAAATTGATCTATGTATATGTAAATAAATTATTTTTTTAACTTCCGTTTCTATTTTTATAAATTAAGTGTCTATAATTTTGTGCTACATTTTCAGTGTCTGACTTAAAATTAATTCTCGAAATTGTCGGAACCTTTATAATTTGTAACATTTCTAACATAAATCTACGTTTATAATTATTTTCTGTGTTTAAAACCGTTGTATTTTCAAAATCTGGATAATGGTTTAGATTAGCACAATGAGTTGATAAAGCTGTTTTCTGTGATATATTTCTATATCTTTGATCTGATTTATGTCCTGCTATCCTAGTCTTTAGTTTATTCTTCGTTGTACCTATATATACTTTATTACACTGTCCACTATCATTCCCCTTACATGGTATTTTATAAACAATATTTGACATAT
The DNA here is from genome assembly GCA_916048285.2 of Bellardia pandia. NCBI lineage: Eukaryota > Metazoa > Arthropoda > Insecta > Diptera > Calliphoridae > Bellardia > Bellardia pandia. The sequence goes on from OU696533.1 coordinate 72,938,643, forward strand.
CCATTCTCTTTATTTTATCTTTCATTTTAGTAAATAGTTTACCCACTGTGTTAAAAGATTTATGAGCTATTTTGTATATTTTGTTATCATATATATTTGATTTTTCTAATCTTTCTGAAAATTTTGGTATATATGTTACCGACTTATAAATCCTCTGTTCTGTAATACTATTTCGGTTATTTATTCTATAATTATCATGTCGTATTAATAAATCTGTTACTAATTGTTTAGGAAAGCTATTATCAGTTAAAATATTTGAAATCTTCCTTTTATTATCTCCATGAAATTCTGAATCACTTATTTTTAGAACTCTTTCTATAAAATTTTTAGCTGTATTAATAATTATTCTCTTTGGATGTTTCGAGAAATAATTAATAATTCTACCAGAAGATGTTGGTTTTTGATACCAATCTATTAATATCCTATTTCCTCTTCTAATTATCAAGGTGTCCAAATATGATATTCTTGAATTAGATTCCCTTTCAATTGTAAATTTAATGTCTGCATGAAATGAGTTAAAAATATCTAACATTTGCTCTATTCCTGATTCAGAAATTATACAAAATAAATCGTCAACATATTTTGTCAAGATCTTCGGTTTTATAATTAATTTTTCAACACATATATCTAATAACCTTTCCATAACTATATCTGCTACAATCGGAGAAGCTGACGAACCCATAGGAAGTCCTTTCATTTGATTATATATATGATTATTTAATTGAAAATATCTACTATCTATTATACAAAATGTAAGAATACGTAAAAATAAGTCCTTTTCCATATTAGTATGTTTCCTTATTATATTCCATTTTTCTTCTATTATATTAATAGCTAAGTCTATTGGAATGCTAGGAAACAATGAAACTACATCAAGAGAAATTAATCTCTCATTGTTATCTAATGTAAAATTCTTAAGTCTGTCTTTAAATTGAAGAGAATCCTTAACATTATATTTTGAATTTTCAGTAATTTTATTAAGAATTCTTGTTATATATTTACACAGTTCATATGATGGAGAATTTATCATTGAACATATTGGTCTCAATGGAGAATCCATTTTATGAATTTTTGGAAGACCATATAGCCTAGGTGCCATTGCTGTATTAGTTTTAAATTTATTCCTTTCTGTAATTGTAATTATGTCCTTAATAAAAAGTTCCTGAACTAAATTATTATTCATCTTTTCCAGTTTATTCTGCAATATTTTATATCTAATAACGTAAGTCAAAGCGACCGACAGATCGATAATTAGTGGGGCGCTTATGCGAACGATATCGAGTGAGTTGTTGTCGCTCGCTTAAATTGTCGATCGATATGCTGGGCCAGGCAGTTATTTAAATATTTGAAGTTTTTGTGTTGTGTTGTCCACCTATACAAAATACTGTGATATAATTTATAAATGATGTAAAACTGACGAAAAAGATTATTGTAAGTGAATTTGTTAAAAATGAAGATTATAATTATTGTTATTATGGACTAAATTTTAATTTGTTTTTTTACAATGTTACCAGATTTTAATAAAAACTCAATACCTGAAGAAGTTGGAAAGAATACCAACGAAATGTCGGATTTTATTGGAAATGTAAATAATCTTTTATTTACATTAAATTAATGACCTTGAAAGCCTGCATATAGGAGACTATATAAACTATTAATAGAAACCACTTTTAATTTGCAATGTGGAATTGTAATTTTAAGTATTTCTAGGTTTTGTTTCGTTTCTAGGTTACTTTTTCTATAAAAGCAAAATACTTAATTATTTAATACTTAATTAATTCCACTTCCGAACGAAATTAATTTCTGTGACATGGCTGACTGTTTTCTAAGCAATAAACGTCCCAAAAACCAGCAACAATCAGTCCATGAGTCAACTGCCAAAAAAGTTGATATATGTATATCACAATGACAACAAAATATGTTTAAAAAAATAATAGAGATGTTATGTAATATTGGCTCCAGCGCGAAAACCTCAAAAAATAAGTCATTTTTATATGCTTATTGACGTCGCACAGTGGCTCTGAATCGGTTTTCATCAGCCAAAAATTTGTAACTTTTGAACCGATGAAGATATTTTAGTATTGTGAAGAGAAAACTTCTTGAATTTTTCTCCACTTTTAATTTCATTAAAATCGGTTTAGTAGTTAATGAGGAATTTAAGATCAAAGTTGAACTTTTGATATTTTGTAGCATTTAGTATGAAATTGCAGGTTTTGTTGAATCTGATTTCAATATAAAAAAAGGCACAAGCTGATAAAAAAAAAAACATTTTAATAAACCCAGGATAATTTTGTGAACATGTATCCACTTTATAACGGTATGACGCACAGTGGGATTTTTTGTGCAATAAGTCATTTTTTCGACATATAAAATTTAAAAATGTAATGATGCAGTTTTGTAGAAAATTGATTCAGTATGAAGAATCCATAAACAGAATCTAAAAAAACGTTTATTTGTCTTTGAAATAATGAAGTAAAGTCACATGTAAATTTTGGTCCAAAATATTGAAAACTGTTAAGGCACTTCTAAAGTGTTTGTACGTAAGATAATTTTATTGCTCTGATTTAAATAGCGATTTTCTTCAAATATAGCCTTTTCTGCGTATTTAAAAAAAAAATTATAAAATTCGCTCATATGGTTTAAAAGATATGATAGAATAAAATTTGTTCTATAATGTGCCGTGATTACAAACTTCCTTGGAAAAAACAAAAGGTTGCTCGGTCGTGCTCGGTGCTCTCGCTATAATAAAATGAAAGGTAAGACTCCATACTATCATTTAAAAAAAAAAAATTTAAATAATTAATAATCTTTTATAAAATCATAAAATTGGTTTCCGATTTCATGAAATTTTTAATTTTAAAAAATTACAAAAATATATTGCATAATTTTAGGCACGTGCGTTATAATGACATTAAGTTACAACAATAACTTATTTAGAATAGATTAAAAACAAAACCATATGATTTAACAACAATAAAAATAAAACAATTTGTGAAAATATCGAAGTGGAAAAGATATTATTAAAATGAGTTTATTTTCTATTGATGGTGAAGCAATCAAAATGGGCGTTTCCTTCTTACATGCTCGCATAAAATTTATGGAGTGCATACTTCATATCGCCTACAACAAACCATTTGAAAAATGGTCCGCGCTCAAGGACGAACACAAAAGTCTTAAACTAGAAAACAAACTTCGAATTCAGAAGGCCTCAAAGGAACAGATGGGTATACGAGTGGATGCAGTTCAACAAGGAACTGGGTCTACTAACGATGGAAATACGTCCAGGCGTTTCTTTTCTAACCCCGCACTTGTTGCCGATGTGACTGGTGTAGAGGAGCAACTAATTGATCGATTTCGCATTATACTACAAATAATAACATGTGGCAAAAAAGTTAATTCCTTGAAGTTCAAGAATTTTGCTCAAGATACAGCAAAACTTTTTGTTGAAAAATATAGTTGGTATTATATGCCAGTAACAGTACACAAAATACTAATACACGGAAAGGATATCATGGATGCGGCAATACTTCCTATTGGCATGCTTTCTGAAGAAGCCGAAGAAGCCAGAAATAAAGATTATAGAAATTATAGATTAAGGTTCTCCAGAAAATGTGATAGAGTTGCAACAAATACAGATGTTTTTCATCGACTTCTAGTATCGTCAGATCCTTTTATAAGTAGCATTAGATGTCAACCCCGTAAACAGGTTATGGAACTTGATGATATAGTTACAGAAATGATAGATGATGAATAAAAGTCTATATTTAAATGCATGTATTGAAATTTATTTATAAAATAATTAGTTTTGGTAATGAAACAAAAAGTTGTGGGAAAAAATATAATATGGATTATATAGGCGGTGGGTAGAGGGCGTGGCCAATTTTGATGAAACTTTATATTTTTCTTAATTGAGCTAACCAAAGGCTCTGTGCCAAATTTCAAAAACTTTGGGCCAAAAATTAATTTTGGGTTCTATGGGCGGTGGGTAGTGGGCGTGGCAAATTTTGATGAAACTTTATATTTTTCTTAATTAAGCTAACCAAAGGCTCTGTGCCAAATTTCAACATTCTACGAGCACTCCTTATATTTTTTGCCAAACATTGTATGAACAAATCCCTCTGTGTGACGCCATACAAAGTCCAATTGGTTCAGGAGTTGAAGCCAACTGACCATCCAATATATTTTCGCTTCGCTAATACCCTAGACAGCCATAGGATTTGCATACCATATTAGTATACTATACTACATGTGTGTTAACTTGTACTACAATTAAACCATAAAACAAGCTGGTTTATATCTGGTTTCAATACTACGAAAATAATCGTGGTATAAATGTAGTATGTTGTCTGTAGCTGTGTTCAATAAACATTGGGGAAACCATGGTGAATTTAAATACTAGGTGACAGCATTGCTACAACAATTACAACAAGGCAAGAACAACAGGCATTTTTCTATATGTAAAAACCTTCGTGACTGTCAAAAAGTTTTTTTTTTATATAACTTTTTGACATTTTCAATTTCACCATGAATAATCAGCTGGCGCTACGCTGTCACCTAGTATTTAAATTCACCTTGGGGGAAACCCTCTCACAAAATCGATTGTCAGTTCATTTAATGACAGTTATATTTTATTTAATTTCTTTTAATTTTTTTTTGATCAAAACCCAGCCAACATTTACATATAAAAACAAGTAAGAGTGCTATATTCGGCTGTGCCGAATCTTAAATACCCTTCACCTAAGCGTAATAAGAAATACAGAAACTACACTAGACTAGAATATCCTAATTCTGTGTTTTCTATTCAGTCTTAGTGCAAATTTTATTAGTATTTGATATATTGTTTGAAAGACAATTTTACGACCAACATAATTTATGTTAAATATTTTGAAATGTTGTCTAATTTTTACCATTTTTAATTGATTTAATTACCAATTCTTACCATAATTTACAGAGTCTGTCTGATGTTCCTAATAATCTTCAGTGTAATTTAACAAACAGAATATAAAAAAGGGGTACAATTCGGTTTTAGTGATTTTGCTCAAAAAAAAAAAAAAAAACAAAATCAAATAGGGCTTTTAGAGGAGATACCAGCAAAAAAAAATTTGTTGCCGGTCACGCCTATTTTCGAGGGGGCGGGCTCTTAAAGTTGAAAATACATAGGCCTATATCTCGGGAACTACTGGGTGTCTGATAATTTGTAATACATTAAATAAAAGGTATTAAAAATACCTTTCCAACGATATATATCATGATTATAAAATATGGACCGAATATGGGTTAAATCCGAAAAGAATATTTTTTGACCCGAATTTATTTGTTTTTTGGAAACGGTTCTATATGGCAGGTATGACAAATTATGGGCCGATCTTCTTAAATTTTGGAACAGTTATTTTCATGCATATGAGGATATTTCATGTCGAATTTCAACATAATAACGGTATATATACGATATATATTAGTATTAACGTGGATTTCGAGAGTGGACCTTATGTGGGGGATATAGTCAAATATAGACCGATATTCTCAAAATCCAGCAGTTAGATTTAGGCATGTATATAAAAGATCCGTGTAAAATTTTGGATTGGTACCCTTATTTACAAGCGATTTATGAGTATTAAAGTGATTTTCGGAAGAGGGCTTTATATGGGGCATACGGTTAAAAATAGACCGAAATTCACAAAATTTTGTGGGATGATTTTTGTATATATTAAAATGATCTGTGCAAAGTTTTGAGTCGGTACCGATATTTATACAATATATATAGGGAAAAATCTCTTTTTCAGATGTGGTCCTTGTATGGGAGCTATGACCAGTTCTGGGCCGACCACCATAAAATTTAGTACAGCAATTTATATGCCTATAAAGAGTATTTATGTAAAATTTTAGCCGTTTAACATTATTTATATCTCTTTTATACGTATTTAAGTGAATTTTGGAAGTGGACTTTACATGGGGTCTATGGTCAAACATGGACCGAATTAAAAAAAAATTTCGTTTTGCGATTTCTTTTTGTATAAAACTTATTTTTGCTGAATTTTGTCTTGATATTCCAATTTTATAGGCATTTATTTATCATTAAGCCATATTTCGGGAATATATATATTTGTATGGGGGCTATAAGAAATCATGGCCCGATTCTTACTATTTTCCGCACATTTTTTTCTTTTATAGTACAAACAACGTATACAAAATTTCATGGTATTATCTGCAATAGTTTTCAAAATATTGCAATAAAATGGATGAAAAATATCAAATTTTTATGGAGGTGGTCTCACATATAGGTTCATAACTCTGGTTAACCTAAACCGATTTTGCTGATTTTAAATAGCAAACTTCTCGAAAGCACTTCGGACAGAATTATTGAAGGTTTGGATCCCGAGTATATCTGGGGACTTCAAAAAACTGATTTCAACAGACAGACAGACAGACAGACAGACAGACGGACATGGCTTAATCGACTTCGCTATCTATAAGGATCCAGAATATATATACTTTATAGGGTCGGAAAATTTTTTTGTGGAAATTACACACGGAATGACAAACTTATATATACCCTTCTCACGATGGTGAAGGGTATAATAAGCGTTCAAATGTAAGCAAGGAAAATTTATCTATATTTTCCAGTACAGAAATTGCAGCCGCACCGTTTCATATATGCTCAAAAATGTCGGTGCTTCTGCGCATAACACTTTTCTGCCTTTTTGCTACAGATATTAAATAAGCAGATAATTACCCTTTTTTTAATAGCAAATGATAATTAAAAGTATCAAACACACTTAATTTAACAACTTTAAAAACAATTTAACACTTTTTATTAACACAACTTATTAGCACAATTTTTAACAGCGAGAATGACACGTTTTGCTTAAATTTATGAAACACTTGCATTTGCATGCAAATTGTGAACGATATTCGCAAAACTCTTATTTATGCAAGCTTGCTGCAATCTTAATTTACAAAACGCTTGCCAATATGTTTATTGGGAAAGTAAAAACAAAAATACTAGTACATGCACTACATGTCTGTCAAGGCAATTTAGTATCAAAAACCATAGTATTTGTATTATGGTATAGAAATCCTATGTCTGTCAGGGGTATAAGTGGGCCTCAGATCGACTTACAGTAGATGCTGATTTTCCCAAAAAAAAAAAAAAAATCATCTTTTCAGATGAAGCTCATTTTGGTCTTGGCGGGTATGTAAACAAGCAAAATTTTCGCATATGGGGCACAGAAACCCCGCACGCATACATTGAAAAGCCGATGCACCCAAAACGAGTCACTGTTTGGTGCGGATTTTGGTCCAGAGGCATAATTGGGCCATTTTTATTCGAAAATGAGCAAGGAGTGGCCGTTACAGTCAATGGCGATCGTTATCGGGCCATGGTGAATGAAAAGGAAAAACACAACTTAAATAGAAATTAATAAAAAATGATAATTACAGAAAACTTCGAACCACCAGTCACTGGTTAAAGGATTGATGTTGTCTGTTGACTAGCAGGCACCGTAGTGGTGCAGGGGTCAGAACGTAAAGAATTCTGATGAGAGAAAGTGGTGTTTCTCGAAACATATGTAAATTCAACCAACAACCCAGGTTCGAATCCTAGTCAAAAATTATCAAAAATAAAAATTTTTCAAGTTGTTAAACAATTCCTTCTTCAGTAAAAATAATTTAATGAAAACTAAATTCAATGAACTTAAGCCTAACTAATAGAAAAATATCAAAATTGAATTATTAACAGTTCAACAAAATACTACTAATTATTTTAAAATAATACGGTGGTATTGCTCATTTCATAGATCGGTGTTATTCACTAAGCCAATTTAAGGCTTCATATTTCCGAAACTCTCAATAGTTGACCGAATGATGACTTTAGTCAAGGACGAGTGATTTTGTATTCTTCTTAATAATTATTATTCTACTAATATATATTGTTATTCCACCTGTTGAAGTTCATAACAGTCGATTTTATTGGCTTGTTGTTCCTATTCTAATTAAAAACAAGTAAGAGTTTACATTCGGCTGTACCGAATATTATATACCCACCACCAATATATCCGTTGTGTGATTTATTCATACTTGAAATTAATTTGTTTTATTTTTCGTATCACTATTGCCTGTAATGGGGTGATCTTCATAAAATATCGTTTCGTTGAGGCTTATTTTGTTTGAATTTCATCTTAATAACGATATTTACAAAAATTTCATGAGTATTCCAGTAATTCTATAAAGAAGAGCTGTGTTCAATTAGGGACTAGCCTTCATAAAATGCAATAGTATAGTTTTTGCATGCATATAACTTATCTGTGTAAAATGTCGATTATTTTTTATTTTAGTTATTGAGGTTTTCGGAAGTAGTGGGAGTGGGAGCTATGACCTATTATCGGCCGATCACCATGACGTTTTATACATATACAGGATATTTGTGGCGAATTAAAATATGGACCAATACAAACAAAATATCGTTTTTTTTTTATTTTTTTTTAGCATGAAATATATTTTTGTTGAATTTTGTACGGATGCTGCTTCTCTAGGCATTTATGAGATATTATAGCCATATTCCATATTCCATCTGTTGATGGACACACGGACGGACATAACTTGATTGTCTTAAATAATATATATACTTTTTGATTCTACAGCCAATATTTCAATGTGTTACCAAAAGAATGACATACTTAATATAAAGCCCATCTTTTTGGTGGTGGGTATAATAATGAATTCATTCACCTGCAATATTGTTAAATCCTTAAACAAACACATCACCTTCTTCACACACATGTATGTGATGTTTAAACTATAAAGTTACATGTTCTCTACTCCATCTTTTACTTTACAAAGTTGTTTAAATTTATTAAAAATCCATCATCCGAAAATCTGTGATTTGTGGAGCCTTCAAAATCTCTACAACGAAAATAACTTACAAATCTTAATAATTTAATACCATTGTAAAATATCCTCATGTGACAGGAATAAAAACCTAAAACTAATATTTCTTTCGATATCCGGTATTTATATGCGTGTGTGTGTGTATGTACGCCTATGTAAGTGTGTGTATTTCGGAAAAGTACTAGTAAACATGTAGTACATCTAACAAGCCTTGCAGCAGCCACATACTCCCATGAGGGTTTTCAATTTTACTGCATCATAAATTAAATTACCCCAAGCTGCTGCCACAGCCACTATTTCGTACTCATACGTACATAAACATAGAGAATATTGTCATGAGATGATGATGCCACATCTACTGCACCTTTATCAACTGCGTGCCTCTCTTTTATACGTATATGCATATATCCACATATGTATGCATACATGTATATATGTATGCATGTGTGTGCTCAGGTATACATGCATATATCTTTTTAAACATCGTCAACCTTTGACTTTTGCCAAATAAAAAAGTTAAATAGAAGAAATACACAGAATATACAAAAAGTATGCGCAAAAATCTTCAAAAAACCACATTGGGGAAAAATAGACACAAACAAAAATGAATCGAAAAACATATGATGATACTTGTATATTATTTAGTAGGGTTCTCTGCTCTACCAAATGATATACAAGTGGGAATGTTAGAAAGGAATTGCATGCATTTAGATAGATTTTACAGAGTCAGTGTAGACTTTACAAAGTGATAGATTTCACAGAGTTAGTAGACGTTAGTCTGGCTTTTGCCAGAAAAATTGTAAAGTGTACCCTTCATGCTCTCCACGTAAAATTTAGGAAATGTCATAAACATATATATTTAGTTAATATATTTTCATACCCTTTAGATTTTTAGACATGCTCGGTTTCCTGCAAATACATATATACGAATGTTTAGAGGTCTATAAAATGGTGAATATGGCTATATTCGGTTCATATCTTCTCAACTAATACAGATAAACAAAAATGTAAGGAAATAGTTCAATTTGTTTTTGTAAAGTTTAAAATAATTAACATCATAATCATGTGAATCATATCCTTTTTGAACCTTTAAGAAGTAACATTTTTATAAGTTGTTGGTTATTCTTTAATAAACTATTTGTTTGGACATATGAATTCATGAAATTACAATATGATATTTAAATTTAATAACTTAAAATACACCAAAAAGTTTAAAAAAACAAAAATGCATTTTATTATAAATTATTAAGCTAATTTTTAAGGTTTCATTAGGGCCATTGAGTATTTAGTACATTATTGTTCTTGAACAACTTAACGCAGATTTGCATCAATTGAGTCATGTATGTGCCACTCAAAAATTAAATATTTTAAAAGTTGAAACATGAATTTGTTCATATTCAGTTTCATTCTACTCATTTTATTCTGAATATACCTAGTCAAGTCATAAATAATGATACACAGAAAAATCAACGCCAAATGAAAACGATTTAATATTTTAAAAAATTTTCATTTTGTATCATTGATATTTCTCTTATTTCGGCTCGAGTTTATTAAATTTAATTTTTAATTAAATTATTTTTACTGAAGGTAGGAAATGTAACATGAAAATTATTATTAAAATTTATTGATAATTTTTCTTGGCCTAGTATTCGAACCTGGGTTGTTGGTTGAATTTACATATATTTCGAGAAACACCACTTTCTCTCATCAGAATTCTTTACGTTCTCACCCTCTGCACCACTGCGGTATCCGCTAGCCAAATAAAATTCAACAAAAATATTTGGCATTCAGCCAAATTTTGTGAGGATTTGTCCGTAATAAGTCACAGATCCCATATAAGCCCCTTCTAAAAATCAACTTAACGACCATCAATCTCTTAAAAGTTTTAACACCAAATAAAATTCAACAGAAATAAGTTTTATATACAAAATATTAATTTCATTTAACTCTCATATAACACCCACTTTTGAAAATAACTTTAACAAAGATAAATATTTTACGATATATATTTTAAATGTAATGCAAATAATTTGTATTTTGCTTCTTAATTTTATGGTGATCGATCCATAATCTAGTCAAATTTTTAATGCAGAATGAATATATGGTAAAAGCTACAATAAATCAAATACACGTGATTGGCGCAAAACATTGCACTTCATAAAAGTTATAACAATATTTATATGAAATAAATTTTTTTACATATTGGTTAAAGTTTAGCCAATTTTTCTTCCTTGGCAATGTATTTTTCTAAAATTGTATAATCCTTTTCGCCTCAGAATAACTCCTTAGAACATAGTGCAATGTCTATTATTGTAAATTATGTTGTAAGGTACAAGTTGTAATTATGAATGTAATGTATAATGTACTCATATATATATGCATGTATAGGATTATATAAATCATGAAATCATGATCCGATTTCAATCAAATTCGATGAAGATAATTTTCAATTAGATTACGTATACTATGTTCTATCATATTATCAGTCATGTCACAGAGTTTAATTCCGTTCGAAAGTGGAATTCCGTATTTTGCTTCTATAAAAAAAGTAAAACGAAACATTTTTTGGAAATGAAACCACTTTTAATTTGCTATGAGGAATTGTAATTTTAAGCATTTCTAGGTTTTATTCCGAAAAACTTTTTCATTTTACCTTTTCTAAAGAAGCAAAATACGATATTAATTCCACTTCCGAACGGCATTAAACTCTGTGATATGGCTGTATATTTATAATTACAACCTGTACATTATTATTAAATTTACATCAATGGGCCATGGGACACATTCTTCATTATATTAACTGGGTTTTTTATAAATACAAACAAAATACAAACTTTACGAATCTATGAATCTAATCACATAATTATAATTCAATCAATATAATGAGATAAGGTAACCTAAAATTGATAGCCCTAGAACCCTACAATTTATAACAAACAAAACATCACAACCACTTACAAACATTTATGCATATATTCTTCATAATGTATTTGTGTCTTTTTTTTTATACACACACACATATATAAATGAATGCTTGTGAGCTCACACACTCTCATATAGATCTACCACTACGAACGTATTTAAGGTGAAATACTGACAGCGGAAGAAAAAAAAATTAAACACAATCTGAAAAGTATTACAAAATAAAAAGCGTAACATGCCATAAAATAAACACTCTTGAATGGTAAACCTAAGTACTCCAACTGTGTGAGAGAGACAGAGAAAGGAGGAGGAGGGCAAGAAAAAATACAAACAATTCTAACAGAAATGGAATGCACATTCATTGAAGCAAAAACCAATTCCCAAACTGCAGCAATATGTAACAAATATTCTTCATCTCGTACTCATACTCGTTCTCGTATATTACGTATACGCAGTGTTGGTGTAAGAAGAGTTCACAGAATCAACAACACGCAAACAAAAATTGGAGCGTTGATGTTGTTTTTGGCCACAAACGGTAGAATATTAAAATGATATAAAAAAATAGACAAATAAACAGACAGACATACAAACAGCTACTAAATGCACAGTGTGATGACCGCAAGGTTTATTTAATAGGGATTTTTCTTCAGCGTTGCAAGGTTACCGAAATACATTCTAGTAGTAACAAATTAGAAAGGATATAAAGTTTAAACAATTGCAACAAAGGGAAAACCTATGTCAATCACTTCCAAAAACAAATATCAAACAGTGACACGTTGTGGATGCATTTTTTACTCGCTAATCACATATTTGACACAGTCATTAACTTGAAAATGTGCTTAATCGCTTATGTTGACTTTTTTGAATTTTTTTAAATATTGTTCACTATAAAATTCTCCTCATATAATGCTCCATTTTTACTAAACCTTTACTTTCAGCTCACAAAAATTTGTTTCGGTAGGTAAAACATTACTGCATAAATGGCAGTAAATTTCAGTCCTGCATGAATCTTACATGACTAAATTTGCTGATGATCTCAGAAGTAATCGTAAAAATGTTCATCCTTTAATTTGTTGATATTGACATGAAAGTGAAATAAAAAATCATATCTTTGTTCTTGTCTTAAGGAATTCCAATAAGGAAGGATTAGACATTAAAATTTTTGCATAATGATTGGCTGAGAGTATCAGCATGGGAAGTAAGCTGATCAGAGTCAAAGGCAACGGTTTAAAACAAAGATAATAACTAAAAGATTATATAGAGAAAATGTAAAAAACAGTGTCTTGAGAGTTGATATTCTGTAGTAGAGCAAAAGACACCCTACACAACTAAAGGAGAGTATTGTTCCAACAACCACTTTAAAATACACCAACCTGTTTAGGATCACTTTCGGAATTTTGGCGTACAATTCTTTATTTTATTTGAATTTTTGCATATCTTTAAATCTAGCCAATTTTTCTTCCCTGGCAATGTATTTTTCTAAAATTGCTAATACTTTTCGCCTCAGAATAATACTTTAGGACATAGTGCAATGTCTTCTATTGTAAATTGTGTAATAAGGTTACAGGTCGTAATTATAATTATTAATTCTTATTAGGATGATTTATCATTATATCATGATCCGTTTACAATAAAATTGTATGGATATAATTTTCAGTTCGATTACGTAGACTATGTTTCATCCATGTGCCATGGGGCACAATTGATGCTATAACCCATTTTTCTTTAGAATCAGTCGATTATTTGTTGTAGTCCCCATAAACTTTTCGCTCTGAATGAGATTTAAGCTGGCATAGACTTGGTACCAATCGGTTCATAATTATGAATAAAAGTTTAATAATCTGATCTTCTCAGAGTTTTATTTTAGTTTTTAAAGTAATAAATTTATTAAGTATGAATAACTGAAATTGAAATCTAAATATTTTTTGCAGTTATTGGAAACACTGTTCTTCAACAATTTATATATCAAAATTTAATGAAATCAGACCTTTTTCCCATTACTATATATCCATTTGGATTTTTTGGTTGAATAGTTGTTGTCGTAAACAATGCGTATTGTCCTTAGAAAACGAGATAAAACAATCCAAAAAAAAAGAAAATAAATAAAACAGCCAGAGAAAGCCAGGTAAGTACGTAGTACTGATGCTCGTTATGTTAGTCTCGTTTTCTGCATTGAAAATTCTAGAGGCATTAGAAATCAGTAACAGCAGCAACAGCAACAGCCGAACAACAAAAACAGAGATTGTATCTTATTTACGATGTTTTACACATGAGTGTATTAAATTTGTATATTTTGATTTTGTAATCACAGCCAAAATATGATCACACACAAATACTAACACTTTTGTATTGATATGTACGGATGTATGGCTGAATATAGATGTATGTGTATAGGTGTACAAATGTTAAAGTTACAAATCTCTCATATATTCACATTGATGGGTAATGATTGTAATGGCTTTTGACTGAATCAATTCCTTTGGTATTATTGGCTGTGGGTTTCTATTCGCTTCGCTTCAGTTCAGTTGTCGTTGTTTTTATTGTTTTTAATTTTTCTTATTTTTAGTAGTTGATGGTGGGTATGATTGTGATGCCACAAAACACTATCATCACCATAATAGTCGCCATCACCATATAATAATGTACAACCCGCCGAAAAACTTCTCTTGCTATTTTATCGCAAAAGTGCATGTGTTCAGTGGCATGTGTGTGTGTGCGTGAATACTAAGTATGTTTGTGTTTAGCTTCGTCTAATTTATGTAATTTGTCTTTGCGTCCATCTGCAATTGGCTTGCATCCCATTTGGCTTGGCATGTCGCATGCAACAAAACAAACATAAAAAAACAAAACATACAATACAATATGTATTTACAACATGGACAGTTTCGAGTGCATTTATATAAACCCCCCTTAAAAAAAGGAGAAAAACACAAAAATAACAACATAACTGGAAAGGAATAGTCCTGTTTTATTATTTGTGTAACCATAATTAAAATTACCTGCCTGCGCAATATTTGCTTACTCGTTTGTTGTAGTTGTTGGCTTGTTTGTATATTAAACGTACGTTCATATGAGCATTTGTTATTAAGTTGTTAAGGTCCTTTAGTGCACTTACACTATGCTTAGAAAGTATTCCGACCGGTACTGTTTATTCTGTTTGGACCAGCCACTACTACTGCAGAACAGTGTTTTGGAACTGGGTAAATGAGACTAGTATACGAGATAGAGTGAATTGTATTTGTGGGCAATTGCTTTGAATTTTCTTGAAAGTGACAGGAGAGTCGTCTGTATAAATTTTATAAATGTATAAATGAGCTCATGCTAAAGGGCGTCTATTAACTAAGAATTGAGGGGCATTTGGAACAAGTTCCCTAATTTTAACCAAAAAAAAAAAACACATTCCATTGTTATATCGAAAAAACAGTGATACCATAAAGTTGGATGGCCTGTAACCGCTAACTACCTTCGATCTCTCCGGTCAAGAAACTCAAAAATAAAATTTAAAGATTTGAATATATTATTTTTATTAAGATCCGGTAAAAAGATAATTCCTTTTTTCTGGCACTGATTGTACATCTGAACTAAAACAATATTATTGCTTATTTATACCCAACACCACTAAAGTGAGGATTTGAGAATATAGGATTTGTACTCATCTTTGTAACGCCCTAAAATATTAAATATACCGATCAACTTAGAATCACTGTCTGAGTCGATTAAACTATGTCCGTACGTCCATCTGGCTGGCTGTCCATGTAAACCTTGTGCGCAGAGAACAGGTCGCAATATTAAAGATACATAATTCGATAAAGTATGAGATACCATTTCTCTTTATGTTATATGTATGTTTGCGAATAAATCAGTTATTTTAAATTATTTATAAAAAGTATGAGGAATCCAAAAAAAAAAAAAAATTAGCCGGAAAATTTAGGAGCTTCTGTGGAAAATCGGAAAATTTAATTTTCATGGGAAAATTTAAAGGTAAATTTCTAAGAAAAATTAGGAAAATTTTATTTTTCAATTAAAGCCTGATTCAATACCTTTCCAACGAGCTATCACTCGTTGCGATCGCTTTAGTAGTTTTTTTTTTTAAACAACTTTCAATGAGGTCCCTTATGAAGAATTCTTCAATTTTGTCACAGACAGTGGTATACACCACCACTAAACCAGTCACTATAAAAAAAAAAAAATATGTAGGTACATTATTTTTTGTTGGGCAATCGATTGAGACTATTTATTTTAAAATCGGAGAGGGGTCGTCCAAAAATTTGCCAATTTTGATCGTTTTCATATGGAATTGCTCTATATATTTTTCTTTATTAATAAATTCGTGATACAAATCGGCGATAATCTCTGTGTATTCAAAATGTTTTAACTTAGAAACATAAAATTTTACACAGTCAATGCAATGTTCTTTATTTAAATTTTATATTTTCAATATTTACGAGTATGAATTTAGAACCATTCGATTTTTTTATGTAAAAGGTGGATATAGACTTGAAGGCGCTTTTAAAATCCTTTGATAAACTTACAACATATTATTTTTATTAAATAATTTTTAAGCTTGAGGTCACTTTTTTGTTTTTTATAAAAGATTTTTATTTCTTATATATAATTTACTCAATATTTCGATTTCCTTTGGAAATCTTCTTCAGGAGTTAATTTAATATTATAAAAATTTTCTATGTGTAAAAATTTTTTTGATATAAGTTTGAAAGGGGTTGACAAAATTGAAAACATGTTTTACAGAAAAATAATTTTAAATTTTCGATAATAACATTAAACAGTAAAAAATTATAACAGAAATATACATAGTAACATTTTAAATAATAACATTTTGGAATTATAAAATTTTTTAAATACATAAATTGTGTTAATTTCTCCTATTGTTAATATTTATATTTTTGTTCAATAGGTATCTGTAATTTTGAGCTAAGTTTTCTGTGTCTTTCTTAAAATTTATCCTTCTTTCTGATGGTAAAATTATTTAATAAAAATCATTAAAAAGGTCGAAGAATATAGAATAAAATTATTAACATATTATTTTTTAATTTTTATACCCTCCACCACAATAAGTGGTGAATGAGGGTATATTACGTTTGTCATTCCGTGTGAAACTTTGTTAATATTCATCTGAGACCCGACATATATATTCTTGATTTTTGTTAAATTCTAAGTCGATTGAACTATGTCCGTCGGTCCGTCCGTCCGTGTAAAACACTCTCACGTCCAAAATAAACAACTTAACTGCACAGAATTTCCAGAAAACTGTTTTGTATTTTTTTAAGCAGTTTGGTATTGAAAATCAAAATAATCGGTAGAGTAGAACCAGAGTAATGTAAGACAACATCCATAAAAATTTGATATTTTTAAACATTTTTCTTCCAATTTTTAGAAATATATTGCAGATAATGCCATGAAATTTTATACACGTTGTTTTTATGATAAAAGAAAAATAATATGAATCGGTTCATGATTTCTCATAGCCCCCATATCCGGTAAGAAATTGAAGATCGGATCATTACCAACAAAATTACAGGCTTATAAGTGCGCAAAGGTACAAAAACTGTTTTTTTAACAATAAATCCGGATTATGGAGGTGTCCGGCATATTTCACTATTGGATTCTTGTTTTACTCGACAAGCCGTACAAGAAAAATAATATCCGGTTCCAGGTTTTTTGGACTGTCGCACCTTATTATTTACAAGAGATTGAGATCAAATTCAACCAAAAGAAGCCTCACCGTATAATCTTACCCTTTTTTATACTATGTTTCTTAACTTGTGGTGAATATTTTTAATTGGTGGATTGTTATAAAAATAAGACAAACTCTGACGTAAAATTGTCTTTCAAACAATATATAAAATACTAAAAAAAATGTCCACTAATACTGTAAAAAACACAGAATAAGAATATTCTAAACCTATAACCAGTGTAGTTTTGTATTTCTAATTATGTTTAAGTGAAGGGTATATAAAATTAGACACAGCCGAATATTGCACTCTAACTTGTTTTACATATACTGGGTGTAAGATATTTTATGGTCGGGCTTGACTTACCGACTTTACTTTCATACTTGTTTTAATATATATTTTTTGATGGAAAATAGACTTCAATTTTTCCTTTTTTATGGTATTAACATTATTATCTTAGAAACTCAGTTATCAATTGAAATACCGAAAGAAATCGTTGAAATCGAAATAACTAGGCGTTTCGTAGCTATGCGTTACAAACTTAGATGGCAAAAAGGCCACGAATAATCGAGAGGTATAAAACAACCACTGTTACTTAACAGAGTGAGAAGTTAGGATAACGTCAGGGTGCTGTGTTTGTTCCCTCCTATGCATGAAATGTGCGTTAGTTCATTTACTAATTCCGCGATGTGGTTTTGATACTCAATTAATTCAATATATTGACCTTCTGTAGTTGTTCTATTGAGTTCAATGAGTTGTGTATATTGAAATCATCTGGACAATTCAATTACTCAAAATCTTCTTAAGAATTTTCTATATGAAATCGGAAAACCTATAAACCTGTACATAAAGTGATGTAAATCGGATCAAAAGCTAATTAATTAGTAAAAAAAAAACGCTGAATGAATGTAAGTGGTATGTAAGCTTAATTTTTTGTTAGGTTTTGGGTCATAATTCTTCCTAAAACAAAGTTTTAATGACACAAATTTAACGATCATTGAACGATTGATTTTCCGTCTAATACATAACAAAGTATACACTCGTATATTATTGATCCTTATGAAATTCCAAGTGGATTGAGCTACTCCCACATCCAAGATACAGAACCAAAATCCACAAACTTTACAAAAGAAAATTTCAAAATCAAATTCTGAAACAATCTTCAAGATTGTTTACATATTTTTCGTCAATTTCTTTAAATATGTTGTAGATAAAACCATGCAATTTAAACAAGTTATTTTTATGATAAAATGTAAAACCATGTTGAAAATAGTAAGAATCGGTACATAATTTATCATAGCACCAACACACCCCCCCCCCCCCCATACAAATTTATTTCCGAAATGTAATATAAAATGACAATATCAATACAAAATTCAGCAAAAAACGCTATTTGGTTCTGCCCATGTTTGACTATAGTCCCCATACAAAGTCCACTTCCGAAAATCACTTATATACGTATAAAGTTTGTCGAACTTTTCTCCAAAATTATTTTTTCCATTCTAATAGGAAACCCCAAATTTAGGTACCTAGGATTAATAATTCATTCTTTTCCATGTCTCTTATTGAAAATCATTTCGGTCCTATGTATCTCTTAATTTTAAATCAGTAATGCATTTGTATGAATACAGAACGAAAATAGGAAAAAGGATCGTGTCAATCCATAATATTACAGACAAACAACTAATCGTTAAATATTTGCCATATTTAAAATTATCTTAAGTAATAGCTATTCTGAAAACTTTTTTCCACTCATCTGATTAATTTTAGAATGCAGTGTGCATACATACATATGTACGTAATTGTGTGTATATAATGTACAACACGTTTGTGGTTGTGTGGTATTGTTGATTTTGTAAAATTTTCAAAGAAATTTTTTATGCTGACAATTTTTAGTTTATTACCTTACATTGCAGATATGAAGTCATTTTTTTTTGCATCAATATTTTGGCAATCCAATTGAGGTTTCAAATGTGTGTACGTTTTATTCTTTTTTTTTTGTTTGTTTTTATTGTTATTATTGCTTCAAAGCTACGTTATTTCGTGCGTTAATTATATTTAATGTATTTTGGCCATGTAACGAGTTAATTAATTTTTATTAATGAAATTTAAAAAATCAATAAAATTAGACAAACATTGAATTGAAACACTATTTGTAAATGATTGCAAAATTCAATGCGTTTCCACAAAGTACTCAAGATAATTTTCATTTCAATGTCATCAATAGATGTGTATCTAATTCTTTTAAGTAAGCTAAATACTATGAAACATTTAATTTCTTTTTTATCTTAACGGTTGTGCGAAAATAGATCAAACCAAAATAAACTGAAAGCTAAAAGCGAAATACATATGTATATGACTTGACTTTTATACAAGCGTTGAATAGAATTAACTTTTATAGAAACATTTTGGAAATTATGGTCATTCAAGAACTTAGTGTTATACCAATTTTTATAATGGGCGATCAAATTTTGAGTTATGTTTAATTATGAAAGGATCATTTTAAAGTTTGACAGTCGGCCCTTTGTTCCTACTAGGAACTACAGGACATAATATAAATATATATAATTTAAATTTATATGCATTTAAGTTGTGGCAATTTTAAAATCATTAACAAATATTTTATCAGATTTTTTTAGAAATTATATCGTTGTAAATACCACTGTAACCTTTCTGTACTCTAGTTCCAGACACAAACTTAATACTCTAATAAGCCAACGCTATTAGACCCTAAAAATTTTAAGGGCAATTTTTTGTTGGCTAGCTAGATATGTAGGTTAATGTGTTTTCCAAAAGTAGTCCTTAAATGGGATCTATGGAATGTAACTTTATAACGATATTTATAAGACATTTATGTATACTTCAGTGATTTTCGAAAAAAAGGGTCTATATGTGAGCTGCGATCAATTATGGACCTCTGGTTATAAAATTTTGTACATCAACTTTTAAATACATGAGAGGTATTTGTCTAGAATATTAATCTTACACAGTATTGGAAGTGTACTTAATATATCGACAGTTCAATTCCAAACCATGCTATGTCGACTTGGCATGTTTTTATTTTTTTTGTGTTTCTGAATTTAGATTTTTTCAACTTAAATTCTGTCAAATTTTCATGCAAAACTCACTTTTTCGACTTGACATGTTTTGGAATTGAGCTGTCAATATGGTCAATTACGGATCGATATGAACAACTTGCGGTTTTGTAATTTCTCTTTACATGAAACTTATTTTTGCTGAATTTTATATAGATACTTTTTGCTAAAGGTATGTACCACATAGCCATATGCCGGGAAGGCATTTGTATTACGGCTATGAGAAATCATGGACCGATTCTGACCAGTTTCTACAAGACTTGTCCTTTTATAAAACAAATAATATGTGCAAAATTTCAATATATTGCAATATATTTAGGTTGTTTCAAATTTTGGATTATAACTTTGGTTCTACTAAATCTATTTCGACTATTTTCAATGCCAAACAGTCCTATTAAAAACTAATTAATGAAAACAATTTCGAGGCTCTATCGTGTCTACAACAGATAAGGAGCCAGAATTTATATGTATACGTATACTATTTGGTTCTACAATCAATACTTCGGTGTGTGACGAACTTAATATACTCCCTATCTTTGTGAAATTACTTCTGTAAATAACTTTCGTCATAATCACTTATATAGTCAGTATAGGATTAATTTTAAGTAATGCAAACCATATGTACCAGTCATTGAATAGTGTCTTAAACAAGTATTTAAAAAAATTTCAAACTTTACCAACTACTTGAGAAACTCATAAAAAAAAGTTGAACATGAAATATTAATAACAAAATCAGAGAAGTGAATGATTTGTACAGAGATCTTTTTAGCGTTAAACAATATATATTTTAAATAACCAATAAAACGTATTATTTTATTTATTTATTTATTCAATTTAAATGCAATTTAAAAATTATAATTAAATTGTATTAAGCATTAGCTGTTTGGGCTATCGGCTTAAAACGTATTATTGTTTTAACCAATTCTTATGTTTTTATGAAGTTTAATAAAACATAATCCAACCAACAAAGTTTGTACGAGTACTTATGGTAAGAGGTTTTTCCCATTAAGATTACGTTTCTTATATTTCAACTTTGATAAGATTTCTCAAGCTAAAAACAAAACAAAAACAAGCAAAAACTAAACCGTTGTTAGGCATAATAGAGTATAATAATATTCTTAATATTTAAAACCCTAAAAAACTAAACAGAAAATTATAATTATATTCTGCTTCATAGTCGGTCGTATTTATTAAATTTCAAATGAAAAGTTACGTGCACCCAGTTAAATGTGAATTGTTAAAATTCTCATACAACATTTAAAGCTGCACGATTCGCTTATATGCATGGACGCATGCGAGTATATATAATATACTATACATTGTATATATATATATATAAATTAAATGGCATTTTGAAGAAACTTTTTAAGCAATGAATTGATTCATATTTTTGTTATTTTTTCTTTTACTGAAATGTTTGTGTCTTAATTTTTAATTCTATATAAATCACAAATCATTAGTAAATACCGAGCAAAGCCGGGGCGGACAGCTAGTTATTAATAAACATAATTTTATAAATAAAGGAGACCCTTCAAACTGTCTGAAGTTAAAACTGTTACCAATAGTCACATAAGTTACGTCCTAGAGACTTTTAAATGATAGTCAACGGAAAGAACAATAATAATACACAAGAACCAACATTCATTGACGACGAATTGATGTCCGATATAAGATCATATACGCAGCTCAAATTACAGATAGAAATTTTGATTAAATATCGCAAGTGGCCTTCCTTTAAATCAGGTACAATATTATTAAAATCAATTCAGTATTTCTAGCACCCAAGCAATTCTCTTCACATAACAGGACATTATTATTAATATGAATAAATGTCTCTCAGTTTTGGTTCCTATATAAAGTCCACTTCCGAAAATCGTTCCTGTCTTTAATTAGGGATGAACATTAAAAATCGCCCAATTAATAATCTCAAGAACCACGCTTATATTTGAGACAATGAAAATGGGTTTCTATTATCTAAAACACTGTTCACATTAAATCCGGTCCTATAAATATCGCAATAAGTGTGTAGCAAAATAAGCGATTGTATACTTTTGAACCACTTTACTGAAGAGTGATGACGACTTAGGAAAGGCAAGGTAGCTGTTGTAGATCCATTTTACATATTACAGGATATGTAATTCTTGAGCCATAATTGCTTCCTTAATATTTGGGCCATTTACAGGAGTAGTGCTGTAGAAGCTGCGGGTATGTTAATTTAAATCCGTATTACAATGTTTCACTTTTATAACTCTGACATTAACTTCCACCAGATCCAAGTTCGTCGTTGTCAACCTCCTCAATCAAACGTTCAAAAAAAAAAAATACCCACCATTTAAGGAACAGAACTTGGCATATTCATATATATATGTATGTAAAATAAAGTAAGTCAATGTACATTTTGATAGAAAAAACTATTGTATTTATTTTATATAGAAATTGAAATAATAAACACGTGAATTGAAATTACAAAAACAGCATGAATGTTCAAAAAAGCGTTAGTTTTGTTCCCTTACTTTGTATGGCTTAAACCGAAAAAAAACATGAAAACTTTTTATAGTTTTTGTTAAGATTTTACTTAAATATCACATTTCGTGACTTTAGTCCGGTAGTGAAATGTTCGTTTTTAGAAGTTCTTGTTATTTTTTTTTTTTTGTTTTTTTTTTTTGCCAAAAAGAAAAACCTACAAAAGTTTTTATTTAGCAGGAGTGATAATAATAACACTTGTTTTTTACCCGTGTGTGTTTTTAAAACAACAGCATGATTTATACAATTTAAATAAATTGGAAAGGGAGATTTTTTAAACTACTTCATTGTTACCCTTTGAACTTATTCAACGTAAACATGTATACAGGTCGAATTCGAAATACTCTGCATAAAATTAATAATTATTACGGTCAGTGAACTATTGAAAACGAGAACTGGGGGGCTAATTCTTGCATTCGTATGCGAGTAAATTTTCATTCGAACGTTCGAATTTTTTAACATATGGGATTCTCTCATTCGATAGCGAATAAAATGTATCGAAATTTCTAATGATGGCATTCGATAACGAATGATTATTCGAATGCAACCTAGCGAGTTTTTACTCGTAAGCAAAGAAGCATTCGAAATAACGTTTTTTTGGCAAACAGAAGAAAAAAAAAGAAAATGTTAGTAAAAAATTTGTTATTTACCTACTTTAAAAAAATATCATATCTAATATTAATAATTTTATTAATTTTAGGTCAAAAATATCCAAAATAAATTTTACCTATGCTTGCTTTGTGAGCCTAAAACGTCTTTTGAGTCTAGAAAAACACATATGTATGTACATACATTAATACATATGTAGTATGTATGTACATATGTACTTTTTTATACTTACTCATTGTTTGTCAATCTTAAGGGGTCGGAGGTGTTTCTTATTTGTTGCCTTATGTCATTAATGTTTTCAATCTCGTCAGAATCAAAAGACGATTAGTAAAAAAAGCATAACTGGATCCATTTTTAATTTAAAATAATTTCTTTAAAAAATTTCGCTTTTACTTGAGTTATTTTTTTCAGAACCATGTGTTTTTTTTACATTTTCTTTTATTTTATTCAGTGTTGTAATACGTACTTGTTTAAGTTTTTTACAACATTGAAGCAATGAATCGATTCGTATCGAGTACTATCATTAGAAAATTTTGCATTGTCGAAATTAATTTCGATTCAAAAAAATTTCGATCACGACTGCCAGAATTAGCCTCCTGATATGATTGATGCAATACGTCAAATTGAATGTATTCATGTGTGTCTCGAGCGTAAATTTCATTATGCTCCAGAATGTGTTTATGAGACCAGGGGCATATCAAAATAAATAAGTTCTAAATATGTAGAATGTTATGAAAAATTATACAATGATTTCGAGGCCGGCCATATAATACCCTACAACCAGTATATGTGTAAAAACAGTTTTTCAGAAATGGGCGCTATATGAAAGCTATTATGAACCTATCATCCAAAAGTTTAGTGGCATGACTTCTGTACATATATGAAACTTATTTCTGTTGAATTTTATTGATTTTCGTGGGCCTTATATGGGAGATATGACTAATTATGAACCGATCATTATAAAATTGTACTAAATGATTTATGTATATATGAAACATGTTTGTGTTAAATATTATTTGGATACCAACATTTTTAAGACAGTTATTTTCTTTAAAGTGTTTTTCGAAAGTGGGCTTTATATGGCAGCTATGGTCAATTATAAACCGTTCAGCATAAAATTTGTAAATATGATTAAACTTTATAAACAACTTATTTGTGGAGAATTTTGTTTGGATACGTTCATAAATCAAACATTTATGACCGATAAATCCCTATTTCGAGGAGAACATTTGTATGGTTGCTAGATGAAATGATGGAACTCTTCTAACCAATTTAAATCGCAACCGTCCGAAAAATATAATCTGCAAAGAAGCTGGACAGCCACCCAGACGGACGGACGGATATCGTTAAATCGATTCAAGAAGTGATTCTGAGTCGACCGGTATTCTTTAAGGTGGGTGTTGGACTAATATTTATGGGCTTTATAAATATCAGCACAAATCCAACATACTATACCCTGCTCACTATGGTGGTCCAGAATATAAATATGTAATCTATATGCTTAAGTTCAAGGAATTATGCTACTTCAACCGGAAAGTTATACTGGCCGTAGGTAAGTACGGTTTGCAGGACAGTTTAATATCTGGGGTATTTTTGAAACACTGACGGTTAAAGATTCATACCGTTCCGGGTTTACACATATGCCCATTGTGCATGTTGTGCGCTATTTTTAATGTGGTATTCTTCATATTCAAAAACCTATAAAATATATATCGATATAGTTTCTCGGAGATTTAAAATTTGAATTCCTAAAATATATTTCAGGTTTAGTATAGTGTACATACTTACTACATACGCTTGTTACAGTTGAACTGAACAGCTTTCTTTAAACAAAAAATAAATATCCTTGTAGCAATTGTCTGTATTACTACCACTAGCATTATCGTTGGATAATGCTTTACTTTTAATGTCATCAAATAAGATTTTTGCTTTTGTCTGAAATACCATTTTACTAAATGCTATTCTCTGCGCAACTTGATATTCAATAATTATCAATGAATGTTATTGTCAATATAACATGGTAGAATATATAATCTGTCACACTATGTAACTTAATACAGATGTGACCTTTAATGTGTTACAAACTGCAATACAAATTTATTGTACATCATGTACGGTCACCTCGTGGGATGGTGGTAAATAAAAATTATTCTTTGTTACTGGAGTTTTTTTTTCTGTTTTCCAACATTTTGGTAAAACGTTTTTAAATTTTATATCCGCCATTGTTGTTTATGTTAAGGTGGTTTTTGTTGCATTTTTTTATTAAATTTTTGTAGAAAAGAAAACTACAATTGTAATACAAAACAAATATTAAAGTATAGTCGGTCAAGACCGACTACAGTATACATATGTATAAAGCAGTTTTTCAAAAATGGGCGCTATATGGCGATATGACCTATTATGGACCGATCGTTCAAAAAATTAGTAGCATGACTTCTGTGAATATAAATATTATGTGCATTAACACTATTTCGATATAACGATAGACTAGGCGATAGTGTCCCGACTATCAGTCAGAGGGTTGCGGGTTCGATTCCCGTCAAAGACTCTGGGTGTTTTATGCAGACAATCCAAAAAGCTTCGCAGTTTGTGTTTGTTTAAAAAAAAAAAAAAAAAAAAAGGTTTATGGAGATTAAAGTGAAATTTAGTGTCGTCATTTCTGTATATACCAGTATGATAATTATTTGATCTGCATCAAATTTGTAGATGTGATTTGGCTTCATTTATCACTCATTTGTGCTGAAATTTGGTTGGATGTTTGCATAAATCAAACATTTATTGAAATTTTGAGCAATTTCAGTCCCAACTGTGCTTGGGCCGAACAAATATCACGTACCAAATTTGATCGATATAGCTTCAAAATTGTGACATGTACTTTGCGCACAAACATTACATTGACAGCCAGCAAACTAGACAGACGGATAGACGGGCATCGTTAAATCGGCTTAGGAAGTGATTCTGATTCGATCGGTATACTTTAAGGTGGATGTTGGACCATTATCTATGGGCATTATAAACATCAGCAAAAAAACCAATATACCCTCTCCATTATGGTGGTGTAGGGTATAAATATATAAAGAATATAAAAAACAATACGAGTTCAGTGTATAAAGTGTGGTAAATCAAAGTCTGAAAAGTCCGTTAAACACTTCTTGTTTTCCACCTGACAGGAATTGGAAAAAAAGCGTTTAATTCGTTTGTTTGCAGTTTCCAATTTTTGTTTTTGTTGGATTTTTGTTTTATTTTATTTATTTGGTTTTTTACTTTTATTTCCTTTTTTTATTTTCTCTATGCTAAGGTCGTTCAGCCAGAGTCGGTCATACAATTTGAAGCAATTATCGCACATGATGTAACACGTTAAACACGAAATTGATGGCAAAAGGTGCCGCCATATTGTAGTGATTTTATTTAAAATCCTTTTTTGTTCGTGTGTAGGAATAAATGTTTTTTATAACGAACAAAAAAGAAACATTTAATACTAATACATACAAAAGGGATACATACAAAGAGACTCTTTAATCTATCTTTTGGCTTTTATTTTACTTGAGTCGATAAAAAACACTTTTTTTTAAATACTTATTTATGTTTATAAATAAATGTGAGCGTACAGTGAGAGGTAATAAATTAAATGCACTTGAATAGTTATTTAATTCATTGCAAAATTATATAAAACTTTGATGCACCGCAAAATACCAGAGACCAAATGGACTTGTTGTCGGAGTATGCCTAATGTGGAAGCTATGATATTGTATAGGAAGAATAGTTACTTAAGCTCCAACCATTAGTACAATGACTTTACTTATGCATATTTATGCATATTCATGTTGCCTAGAAAGATGAGAAATTGCGATAGAGATAGAAATGAAAATGTAGAGAGGAAGAGAAAAGTGTGAAGTTTACACAAAGAAGATAATCACCCTTATTCTATGTTCGATTACGTTCCCGCATTTAGTTGCGTCAGAATCGAAAAATTTTATTCTGATAAACCCCTAATGGAAAGAAAAAGAAGAAGAGTATGTTCAATTACACATTTTTTACTGCGAAAAATATGTGAAAAAGAGACCAAGTAATTTTGTCAACATTTCAATAAAGAGTTAAATAAATTGCTCAAAAAAAACAGTGATTTAATAATAAAACATAAAACAAGAGCAGACCATCCTTGAGAAATATTTGTGGCTAAACTATGTATTCTAGTCTAAAGAATCCTGTTGCGCCGGAGATGATATTTCTCATTTTAATTTATCATTGTGGAACAATAATTTTTTCATTAAATAAACAGAAGTCAAGCGCTAGAGGTGATATTTAAATTTTCTATATATCATTGCAAAACAAAAATAAAGTTTATTTTAATTTCAGGAAGAATTAGAATCTATAGTAGCGGCGTTGTTGTTGGAAGAGGAGAGCAATATGCCCCAGAATGCAGAGTCAAGAATTGAAAGACGGAAATTGAGAGACAGTTGCAATCCATTCGAAATAAATGATAAATTGTAAGATATGTATATGCTTGATATGTGTGTGAAATAATTAGTTAACTTTTACAGTTTTTTCCCCCTGAAATAAATAAAATAATAATTTAAATGAGGAAAAACTATTACAAAATAAATTTATATTATTTTATTATTATATTTATTATTATAAAGGGTGTCCCAACTAGAACGCAATTTTTATATTTGGCGCCATTCGAAGTGTCATTGTTTGACATTTGTACAATTGTTATTGTTTGCTAGTAGAAGGTACGAGGTTAGTAAAAATGGAAAATGTTTTACCAAAATGGTGAAAGTTTTGCGGCTACAGTTGCAAATTGCGATCAATTTGGGGTCACAATAATGCTCCAAAAGAGTCAACTGTAAAGAGATTAATGAATAAATTTGCCGAAACTGGGTATGTTAGTGATGTAAAGACAACAACGCGCCTTCGACCAGGTCGATCGACCGAAAATGTCGCAGCTGTACGATGATGTCGCTCAAACTCCATCCACCTCAATTCGACACCGAGCTCAGCAAATTGGTGTTTCCAAATCCACTATGCAGCGAATTTTGACGAAAGATATGCATCTTCATACATACAAAGTTCAATTGACTCAGGAACTGAAGCCAGCTGACCATGGACGGCGAAGGGAGTTCGTTAATTGGGTATTAGAGAGACAGCAATAGGCAGAATTGTCGCATTTGGGGTGAGGAAAATCCTTGAGTGATTCACGAGAAGCAAATGCATCCTCAACGTGTCACTGTGTGGTGTGGTTTTTGGGCGGCAGGAATCATTGGACCTTTTTTTATGAAAATGAGGCAGGTCAAGCGCAAACAGTCAATGGTGTTCGGTATCGTGAAATGATAACCAGTTTTTTCTTGCCTAGAATTGAAGAAATGAATGTGGAGGGCATGTAGTTTCAACAAGACGGCGCCACATGTCAATTGCTGTATCAGTCATTTCCCGGTCGTGTTATTTCGCGTTTGGGAGACCAGAATTGGCCGCCTAGATCGTGCGATTTAACACCGTTAGATTTTTTCTTTGGCGTTTTTTGAAGTCGATGGTTTACGCGAATAAGCCGACGACGACTCAAGCCTTAAAAGAGGAAATTGGACGCTGCATTAATGAAATACCGCAGCATTTATGCAAAAAGGTTATTGTAAATTTCATTAAAAGATCGCGTGTGTGCCAGTAAAGCCGCGGCGACCATCTGCACGATATCTTATTCCATACATAATCTCATTCTGTCTACTTTACGATATAATCAAGTGTCAGTACTTGTTTTTAAATATCTGTGTTTTATTTGAAATTTAAAAATTGCGTTCTAGTTGAACACCCTTTATTATTATTTAATACAAAAGAGAAAAACCAAATCGTAAATCTATCCGTTAGAAAAATACAGTTTAATAAAACGTAGCTACAATCGTTATTCAAAATAATCGAATACCAAAGTTGCCAAACGTAGAAATTTTCGATCCGAATCGAAACGCAGAATAAGGGTGAATGAAGTTTAAGAAATTAAGTTAAAATTTGCAGAAAAAAAGGTTAAAAGCGAATTTTCGGGTTCAAGTCGTTTGTCAGATTTAAGGTCACACCAAGGAGACTCATACTCTCGCTCTTTCTATAGCTCATACTTTGGCTTGGAGAACGATACAACCATTCCTAATCCTAAACGAAATCCTTATCCCGAATGCAATAGCCAATGTTATCTGGTAGTGATTGCGGCAATACTAGCATGACCATACGATCCATGTGCCAATCGCATTTAGCATGAAATATCATAAAAAGGAACTTTGTTGGAGTCATACCATACTCCTCAAAACCATCTTTTTTTTCAGGATAAATTGTAATGCTTTATTTATTAAATTGCTATGGGTTTACACTTTTCTTAATTCTAATCCCGCGAAGCCTTTGGCTTGTCTGCCATAGTACATAGGAGTATATATATACAGAGACCTCATAAAATAGTATCGGGTTAGTAACCGCTGCAAATTGCCAGTTCACGCTATTTACATGGAAGTCCAGGGGCCAAATTACCGCATTCGTGATCGAATGAGCTATCGTATCGGAAAATGATTTCGATATCGTAATTATGATAAAATGTACTAAATTTCTTGCTCGATATCGAATGCCAAATTCTCAATCAATTTTACTCGATATCGAATGCGGTAATTTAGCCCCAGGCTTTTGATCTCCTTGAACAATACACAACACTTTTCAGATACATAAAAATTGCAATACATGTGCATTTAATCAATTGTCCACTACTATGAAATTAAAGTGTATAATACTTAAATCTTTAACTGTGCTGTAGACTAGACTAAATTTCCAATCATAAATCACACTGCTTCTTTTTATTGTTTGTTATTGACGCAATAAAGCAATTCTTGTTGCTATTACCGATATTGTTGTTGCTATTGCTGTTTGTAGTTTTTTTTTTTTTTGTATCAAAGTATAAAATATTTTCCATGTATTTCTATTCAGTTTATGATTCTATAAGTACGAACATTTTGTCTGATAATAAAAGTTTCGATAAGTATAAAAGTCATAAATTAAAATAAAATGGAATGAAATAAAATACTTTATTTAGTTAATAAAATTGCTGTAGTGGCCATTTTTTATACATTTTTTTGGTAAGAACTTTATAAGGACAAATCAAGCATTAAGTACTTTCATCTACTGAATTGAAAAGTACTTTGTGATTAACATGAAGAACGACAGGATTTTTAGATTTAAAACTATTTTTATTTTACAACATCTTACTGTGGTTCTAAATGAAAATCTAGCTGTACAAAAATATTTCTTAGCTTTCGTATTTGCTCTGCATTACGTATTTTTCGACTTACAATTACATTTAGATATAAAAAGGTTTTTTGAGCTCGAGGTCCTGGTTTTATTATCAATTATTCTAATTTTACAATTATAAGTTTGCCAATATTTCGTTTTTCATTGGAAAATATCATCTGGGCTATAATATATGTTTGCTGTTTACACGAGTTTGAAGCATTTTAATCAAACTGGCATGCAGAATTCTCTTCCCCCGTTATTTTACCTCATTAAATACCTTTGAAAAACTCAGATTTCAAATCTTACATGTCAAGTGCAGGATTCTTTTAGCTTTTATTTTGAAACATTTGTACAATATAAGGTTATTCAAAGTATTGGCCTTTTCCCATCTCTCTGGTAACATATGGTTTCTGCGCCAAAATAACTGCTCATGTCTTGGGCTAAGAACGAATCAAGCTAATTTCGGATATAATGTTCTGCAGTGAATCGTATCCCAGAGAGAACGTTCTAGTAGACAAATGGGACAAGGTCTGGGCATGTGAGACAATATTTACTTCTTCTACAGAGTTTTTACAGGTATTACAACATGTGGCAAATCGTTGTCATGGTAGAATGTCTGGCCGCATTATCTGGCCAATGCTCATACCCTTTTGGTCCCACCAAATGCAAAGTATTACATGGTTGATCGGCTTCACATATGATCTCCTAAGCTGCAGGTTATCGTAATATATCCATTCTTCATCGCAAGTAATGTTTCGGTCTAAAACATGCAGAATCGTCTTTTAAGATCTCACGGTTTCAATTCATATGCGCCGTTGTTTTGAAATTGCTGTTTGGGTATCTTCCAATAGTTTTGCAAGCCTTTGTTGAGTTTGACAATAATCTTCGTGGAATAATGTCTTTAACCATTATGGATCCTTGTTAGACAAGGTTCCAAAATCACCAATTCTAATGCGTCTTTCACTTAACTTAAAAATCCTTAAAGGTTTTGTTATGGATAATGTAAACTGTAATGTAAATGGGAATGATTTTGTTTGTTGCACTGCGTGAATGAATTTATAATAGAATAATTTCTTACGAAGAGTTATTCGAAAATTTTTAAAATTACCGTTTTCGAATAATGAATTATTTTATATAGAATAATCGAATAAGACGAATAAATATATATGTTTAATATTAGTTATTTTTATACCCTTCACCATCGTGAGAAGGGTATATATAAGTTTGTCATTCCGTGTGTAATTTCTACAAAAAAATTTCCGACCCTATAAAGTATATATATTCTGGATCCTTATAGATAGCGAAGTCGATTAAGCCATGTCCGTCTGTCTGTCTGTCTGTCTGTCGGTCTGTCTGTCTGTCTGTTGAAATCAGTTTTTTGAAGTCCCCAGGTATACTCGGGATCCAAACCGTCAATAATTCTGTCAGAAGTACTTTCGAGAAGTTTGCTATTTAAAATTAGCAAAATCGGTTTAGGTCAACCAGAGTTATGAACCAATATGTGAGACCACCTCCATAAAAATTTGATATTTTTCGTCCATTTTATTGCAATATTTTGAAATATATTGCAGATAATACCATGAAATTTTGTATACGTTGTTTTTATGATAAAAGAGGAAAGTGTGCGGAAAATAGTACGAATCAATCCATGATTTCTTATAGCCCCCATACAAATATATATATTCCCGAAATATGGCTTAATGATAAATAAATGCCTATAAAATTGGAATATCTAGACAAAATTCAGCAAAAATAAGTCTTATACAAAAAGAAATCGCAAAACGAATTTTTTTTTAGTTCGGTCCATGTTTGACCATATACCCCATATAAAGTCCACTTCCAAAATACGTATAAAACAGATATAAATAATGTTAAACGGCTAAAATTTGACATAAATAGTCTTTACAGGCAAATAAATTGTTGTACTAAATTTTATGGTAGTCGGCCCAGAACTGGTCAAGCTCCCATACAAGGACCACATCTGAAAAATACATTTTTTCCCATATATATATGTATAAATATCGGTGCCGACTCAAAACTTTGCACAGATCATTTTAATATATACAACAATCATCCCACAAAATTTTGTGAATTTCGGTCCATTTTTAACCGTATCCCCCATATAAAGCCCTCTTCCAAAAATCACTTTAATACTCATAAATCGCTTATAAATAAGGGTAACAATCCAAAATTTTACACGGATCATTTACATATGTACATGCCTAAATCTAACTGCTGGATTTTGAGAATATCGGTCCATATTTGACTATATCCCCCACATAAGGTCCACTCTCGAAATCCACGTTAATACTAATATATATCGTATATATAGCGTTATTATGTTGAAATTCGACGTGAAGTATCCTCATATGCATGGAAATAACTGTTCCAAAATTTAAGAAGATCGGCCCATAATTTGTCATAGCTGCCATATAAGAACCATTTCCAAAAAACAAATAAATTCGGGTCAAAAAATATTCTTTTCGGATTTAACCCATATTCGGTCCACATTCATAATCATGATATATATCGTTGGAAAGGTATTTTTAATACCTTTTATTTAATGTATTACAAATTATCGGACATCCAGTAGTTCCCGAGATATAGGCTTATATATTTTCAACTTTACGGGCCCGCCCCCTCGAATATAGGCGTGACCGCCAACAAATTTTTTTTTTTGCTGGTATCTCCTCTAAAAGCCCTATTTCATTTTGTTTTTTTTTTTTTTTTTGAGCAAAATCACTAAAACCGAATTGTACCCCTTTTTTATACTCTGTTTGTTAAATTACACTGAAGATTATTATGAACATTAGACAGACTCTGTAAATTATGGTAATTAAATCAATTAAAATAGTAAAAATTAGACAACATTTCAAAATATTTAACATAAATTATGTTGGTCGTAAAATTGTCATTCAAACAATAGAATCTCAAATACTAATAAAATTTGCACTAAGACTGAATAGAAAACACAGAATTAGGATATTCTAGTCTAGTGTAGTTTCTGTATTTCTTATTACGCTTAAGTGAAGGGTATTTAAGATTCGGCACAGCCGCATATAGCACTCTTACTTGTTTTTTTTATTTTTATAATTCAAAATTCAATGTTAATCCCATTACAGTATCACATAAGGATTACGCCTGCTTTTGTTTAAGAAAATTAAATTGTCTGTCTGTCGAGATACAAGGTTTTTAAATTAAACATTTTAAATTAATTGTGTGTATGTAAATGAAAACATACAAATATAGTTTTAAATACATTCATTTAGGTTCAAATAAACACTACAGATATGTCTACATATTTGTAGTAAATATTAATATAAATATTAAGGAATAACCCAAAAGCCTCCTACAATGACAACAACAAAAATCCTTTATAATCATTTAACGTTTTTATTTGCTTCATATAAAATGTCGGGAAAATGATTGATGAAACAATTCAAGCTGAGCAGCAGCACAAAAAACAAATTTTGTATGCCTTCGATTCAATGACCAGTAAAAAGTTTATTATTGTGTTTATTGCATGTTTTGTTGTTTTTCAATTTATCTAAAAATTATTTCTAAATCTTTGTGAAAGTAAATCAAAATAAAAGTCTGCCATTATGCAGTATTTTTCTTATTATTTATACTGGACAAGAAACAAATTTTATAGAGATGATGGCTTAAACATAGATAATGTGCCTTGACAGACCAAATATTTCTTTGTTTGTACGTTTATCATGAATTATTCACAAATTGTGCATTATTTATTGCACCATAAAAAATGCAACGAATAAAAATAGAATTGTCATTGTCATATGACAAACTATTATTCACTATAACAAATACTGTTGTATTAGAAACAAATCTGATCAAAAGTTCAGTACTTGGAAATAATAGATTGAATTATTTTGAAACCATTTTATTTTCTGATTGTTAGGTTCTTCTCTGTGTCTACTATGGGCGGTGAAAGCTCAAGTATGGCATTCATAAGACGAACTTTGATCATGCAAATACATCTGTATATTCTCGAAACTTCTCGAAATATCGGAAGTTCTGCCGACTAGAGATGAATCGTAATCTAAAGCCTCATCATCTACGACGCCAATATTAAGATTTATCTACTTTCTAAATATGATATATTTTTGGGCAATATTGGACAATATAAAATCAGTTACTATGACTCAATGGTGATTTTTAAATATTTTTTTTTACTAGGTTATAAATCCACATAAAATATTGAAAAAATCGGCAAATATTTGGATGCGCTACTGTCAAAAACTCAGAATAGGGTGGCTACAGAAATTAGAAATTTAATTTTTATATACAAATATCTCTTAAACTATAAAAGAAAATATATATGTATCTTCAATGAAGTTTTTATAGTATTCGACTAGTAGCTTTCATATATAATATAATATAATATTTAAAATTGGATCACAAATGATTTCAAATAACGGAAAGTCAATATAATAAATTTTTAAATCGCTATGCCCCTGTTTTCTGGCAGCTGGCTGCTATAATGTTAAGTGCACATTCTGGACTGATTTCTCCGAAAAGTCGTGTTTTATTTAATACAATTTATAAAATGGAATTGAATGTGATTTCGAACGGAAAACCTACTTACTGGCCTACTGACGGAAGATACCGAGTGTAAATGATTTTGGAGTGATAAAAAATATCTCGAGAGAAATGATTCATGTTAAATTTTCGTTAGAATTATCATCAGATCACTCACCCACAATTGTTATTATATCGAGCCCCCAAGAAATTGTTTCAAACTCAATCATAAAACCTATATGGTGTTATGGAATACAGCTATGGGGAACAGCCTCAGCTTCAAATGTAGACCGAATTTAAAGGCGCCAAAACAAACTGCTACGAATGATCATAACTGCCCTCTGGTATATAAAAAATTCGAATATCCATAAAGACCTAAACGTGGTATTGAAACAAAAAATTAGGTCCAAAAAAATCTAGAAAAATACTTAAATAATCTTGATATACTCCCAAACTCATTAGCCCGCAACATATTGTATAATAGGGGCTATTTTCGACTAAGAAGAAGGTATACTGCGGATCTGAGCCGAAGACAAGAAGGAAGAATGTCTACTTAATACTTATAACCAACAATTGTCTAAAAATTTTCGTAGGCCACTGGCTGGAAAATATGCGCTTAAAATATGCACTAAAAAATCCAAAATA
This sequence comes from Bellardia pandia, assembly GCA_916048285.2. Taxonomy (NCBI): domain Eukaryota; kingdom Metazoa; phylum Arthropoda; class Insecta; order Diptera; family Calliphoridae; genus Bellardia; species Bellardia pandia. The sequence continues at coordinate 72,974,809 of OU696533.1, forward strand.
TGCAGTAAAACTTGAAAAATTTTAATTTGAAGGAATCCAATTCATTTGGAGAATATTCATTTTCTAATTCAGAGCCCACATTTGATTCCAGATCAAAAATCTTTGAAATTTGTTTTATTTTTTGAAATCCTTCATTTTTTTGCAAAATGCTTTGGATTTTTGTTTTAATTTGTTGGGCTTTTCTTCCGTCCACATTGTTAATTTTATTTTCTGCAATATTAATTAATTTAATTTGAGTATTAAGTGAACCAAATCCCTCCAAATTAGTTATTGTCTCCCCAATATATTCGTAATTGGAAAATACAAATGCTAATTGACTTTTGATGTTATTTAAATTTAATATTTCTTTTACTTTTTTAATTGCATACGAATCGGTATCAACAAGCTCGTCAATAACATTCTTAAATTGCTCAAAGTTTTTTGAATAGTATTCTACAGCATCTAGCCAGGTTCCCCATCTTCTTAATACTGGCTGCGGTGGAAGGGGAACCAAGGGATACATTTCTTTAAAAATTGCAACTCGCGAAGAAGCCTTTAAAAATATTTTTTTTATGAAATCAATAAATCAATACTATCGAATTTGCTTCTAATTTCCTCTGCAACCCGGTCTAACCTATGTGCCAAGCGGGTAACATGTAACAGTTTTGGATAAAAGAAGTCAGTTTTTCTCAAAAAAAATTAAATATTACATTTATGTTTTTATTTGAAAATTGAATGTGAATTTGTTAGTATGCGATATCAAGTTATGTAGTATATGCGTCTCCTTCTAATATAAAGTAGTATTCTAAGCAGAGCACTAAAAGAATTTATTGACTTTTTTTGTTTATTTGGAAATTTTTTGAAAAATCACTCAAAAATTCCAAAATATGCAAAAATATGTATTAATAAATTTAAAATATGCAAAAAAAATATGCATTTTAAATCAAAATATGCAAAAACATGCATTTTCACCAAAATATGCAAAAATATGCAAAAACAAATCGATGCCATTTTAACGCAAATTTCTTGATTCTGAAAGATAATTGGTCGACATCACTCATAGATTATCGACAAAATACATGCATTTGCATGGAAATCGCAGCCCTAGATATAAGATTTGAAATACTTGTCGTTAGTTCGTTTAACCTGCTTTCCAATACGTATATGATTTCTGTTATATTTACAATTAGTGGTTTTGAATTATGCATGAATGTAGCATGCTGCCATCTAAATGAAACAGTTCTTTACAATAAATCTGTTAATTACCAAGATTTGCAAATTACTAAATATTAAAACTATTGCACTTATCATTTCCACAGAAAACCTCTTAATATAAAACCAACAAAAAACTATGGCAGCAGTATGAAGATGTGTAAGATAAATCTACAACGCGGAAATTTTGACAACAATAAAACCATCTATCAGACGGAGCAACAGCAATTATTTCTCACATTTGATAGCTGAAAATTACACGAAATTGCGGCATAACTTGGCTTAAGAGTGCAAAAAAAACAAGATAAAAACAATGAAGAACCCAAGACAAAAAAAAACTAAACACGAACTAAATTGAAATGATGCAAAATTGCAGTTGCAGTGGTGGTCATAAATCCTTGACAGAGTTGCCAACATAACAACACCTAAAGGAGAAATAGAACATGTTGTTGGTGCTTCTGCAAATGCTTTAGATTCTAAAACAATTCATATACTCCAATTTACGTACATACACATTCATATGTGTACTCGTATGTACATTAGGGTGACAATGGTTTGTATGTAAGAAAATATTTGTTGGAATTATAAAGTTTTCTCAACGGAATATTGTGCCAATAGGTCTAAAAGTTTTGTGCCGAAAATTTGAGCCAAATCGGACAACGTTTTCTGGACGCGCATCGAGGTCAAAGGTCAAGTATTTTTATATTTCGCAGATAATATGAAATAATGTTGGGAAACTCATAAATTTTCTACATTAGTTTACAAAAACATCTGGATTCTGTAGACTTTTAATAAAAAGGACAGTCAAACTGTCAAACTAACCCTCAAATCTCATTTGGATCAAAGTGACCGACAAACTATTTTATTGCAAGAATGTTTTGTATATGTATGTTATTATTGCCAATGTACACAAATGTACAAATTCTGTAGACTTTTGATAAAATAACTTAAAAATATTCCAAGAAAAAAGTTAAAATTTTTAATTAATATAAAGTTTTAAGATTTTTTTTCTTTTAAAATTTACAGATCAAAATCTCTTTGAAGAGAATGTAGATTAGCATTTTTCGGATACAACTGCCTATATTTTTGTACCACCTGTAAAATATTAAACCATGTTAAGAAAAAAAATTTTAAAATTTATAATATATATATATATAGTTACTTTCATTAAATGTTGTTTCTGTTCCTCATCTTTTGTTATCTTGTCATGGTATTCTTGAATTAACTGAATGCCTCTTTCAGCACAATCATTAACAACACTCAAGTTTTGGATAATTTGTTTTGCTCTTAGGTACTCTCCTATCACACTCCAAGAATGTGGATCTTTGCTAAAAAACTCCATTGAAATTCCAAATCTTTTGAAAACTTTTTTGGTATTTTTTGAAAACAAATCTTGTAAAATATCAGAGTTGTCTCTGGAAATGAAACTTTTTAAGTTTTCCTTCTTTATGATTAGCTTCTTTGGTATTTCTTCATCTTCATTTCCAGATGTATCTACAGACATCTTTGCCACTAACTTTCTTTTTGTCATGTTGTCTATCCTTTCGTCAAACAAACAAAAGCCCACACATTCTTCGTTTAAGTAATACAGATGATTTAATAGCTTTGAAATGGCTTTGTCCGCAATATTTTGATTAACTGTTTTGTAGTTTTCCAAATTTCTCCAAAAGATAATGTCATTTAAAGCAGCTTTATATGCTTTATTTGAATCAAACCAAAAATTTGAGTAACAACTTACAATAAAACCAGTTACTTCTATCAATACAGGAATACGGCCCTTTTCCCAAAAAATTATACACTCTCTTACCACAAGATTAGCACTATCCTTTGCAGTTAGCTTCGTTGTCCTCATATTATAAAAAAAAACTTTAAGACAGTCCCTCTTCGAGGGAAGCTTTGAACCAACTATTTGATGTTTTGAATAGCCTATTAAAAATATTTCTTCTCTCAACGAGGGCATTGCTATATATTTTCACCAAATTCACAAAAAAATATCTCACAGAAAGCACTTTACATCAGTAATTCACACGACTGAATGCAATTTATATAATTTTTGGGAAAATACATAATTCAAACGTATTTTAAAACTTTAGTAGGCCTTGAAATTTATAGTAAGAATCCGTAATAATGGTTGTTGTCTAGGAAAATTAGCTATTTTAAAATATTTGAGTTGTAGATGACGTGATTTACTACAAAGATGTGTTTTTGTAATTATACATTACATGTCTTCGGCAGCCGGAAATTAATGATGCTTTTATTCAAAAACGTTAATGTTTGTGGCCCGCTTTGAAATATGAGGGTTAATTACCGAAATAGTTTTTTTTACTAGTTTTTAAGAAAATCAATAAATCTACATTTTTTCGTTAAATATTGAAGAAAATACACGAGTTCAACAAATTTATTTCGTATAGATTGTAAAATATAAAAATACTTGACCTTTGACCTCGATGCGCGTCCAGAAAACGTTGTCCGATTTGGCTCAAATTTTCGGCACAAAACTTTTAGACCTATTGGCACAATATTCCGTTGAGAAAACTTTAAAATTCATAAAAAAAATTTCTGCTGTCACCCTAATGTACATACATATAAGTGTAGGTATGTATGTACTATATGTGTGTTTGCATTTGTAGAACAAAAGTACGAAAATAGTTCAAAATTTATGATGCAACCTGCCAAATGTGGAGTGTGTCTCTTGTTTTTTTCCTAAAGTTTTTGCCAACATTTGTTCATGTTTCTATACACATTGTTACTCACACAACTAAGTTGTAATTTATTACCATAAATATGGGCATGTGTAACTACCCTGCAGTTTTAATCCAGTTGCCAATTTGTCACTAAATATAACACACAGTAGTTAGTTACCTTAAAGTCCACTGGTATCATTTGCAGTAGAGTATTGAGTACATTATTTATTAAATTTACTATTAGCTTTGTATTTCTAATTCAGTGGAATTAAGATGTTGCCAGTTACTGACCTCTGCAAAATGCAGTAATATGCTAAATATAAATAAGTAGCTTTTGGTTACAAATCATAAGATTATCCATCTAACCATGTCCAAATATTTCAGCCCAGTGCGTAATACAAGACATGCATTCAATTCCACTCAATATTTGTTTTATTATCTTATTGGCAAGTAGAATGTTCATTCCAGATCTTTTTTTAATATCGAATAATATCGAATTGGATTCCCGAACTACGGGGTATTCATCGACAGACTAAATATAGTATGTGTGTGGAATTTGAAATATATTCTCACTCTAAACAAATTTTATACAATGAATATTTATATTCCTGTGAATAGGAAGAGGAAAAAATCACACATTTAGAACATATTATTACCAAACAAACTGAAAACTAAAAGAATTAGCTTTTTAGCAAAAAAAAAATGAGTTATTTGTACGGGTACTATTATACGAGGATCGTGTTAAAAATTAAATATAATCAATATACATAATAATTCTGGGAGCACAAATGAGTACATGTTTGTGCCGTGTGTACGTTTTATTGCATATGACATGTTTTTACCCGTTTTGATCATCTAGAATTTGAGTATAGATAGAAGGTAGATTAAATAATCAAGAAACTGTCAAGAGCCATTGAGGAAAATATTCTAGCAAAGACAACAAGTGGGTATTCTACGGGAGTAAAATCTAAACAGCTAAAGTCAGTCAATCAGTGGAGGTAAGAGTCCAAAAAAGGTGTTCTATTGTTATTCATGATCCAATTTAATCCAATTTTCATATTGCACCACCAATGACATATACATATTTATTTTTCTTGCTTTTATTTAATTTTTTTTTTTTTAAAGCCTGCCCTGTTTTTCAAAACGAGATATCAAACTCTTAAATCGGTTAGTTAGTTCCGATAATATTTACAAAAATCTTATGTTATAACGATCCAATATCAAAATTTTAAAATTTTCGAAATGTTGCATTCAAAAATCCGAGTTTTCGGTTTATTTAATGTTGCATTCAAAAATCCGAGTTTTCGGTTTATTTACAAAATATTTACATCATTCGATAACACAAGATATTCCGCGCTTACTAAGGTCCAGCATTGTACAATAAGTTGAAAATAATAGTATATTACCAATCGATGATAAAAAAACTTTATGTACTCTTGCATTTAACATATCTACATTTTGTGCACATTTTTGAGTTTTTTTCAAATGCCGATAAAAAATAACAGTACATTCAAACAAATTGCTCGAAGCGCTTGACCCGACTCTATGTGATTTTTGAGGAAACTAAACCGATTGGAAGCGCTCTTATTCTTTTTGTTGGTGATTTCCGTCAAACTTTGCCCGTTATTCCAAGATAAATGCCCGCAGATAAGCTGAACGCATGCTTGAAAGCTTCATATCTATGGAACCGAGTGGAGAAAATCACGCTATCGACGAACATGCGTGTGTATTTGTTTCAAGACCCGTCTGCCCAAGCATTCTCAAAACAAATTTTTAACATCGGAAATGGAAAAATTACAATTAAACGCGTCACGAACGAGATTTCGTTCCCGCCTTACTTCTGTCAAATGCAAATAAATATTCAAGCCGTTGTCGACAAGGTATTCCTAAGTCTAACAATCTTTTACACAATTTCGAATTGGCTGTGGGAACGTGGAATTTTGGTACCAACAAATTATGATGTCAACAAATAAGCAAATTCAATTGAAACTGCCCGGCAAATTAATCAAATACAAATCAGTTGACACAGTAATGGATGAAGAACCAGCCGTCAATTATCCCACTGAATTTTTGAATTCATTAGAACCACCCGGAATGCCACCGCATGTGCTAACATTAAAGGTTTAATCACCGGTAATTCTTATTCGCAACTTAAACGCACCAAAGTTTTGCAACGGAACCAGATTGACCATCAAAAACTGCAACAACCATCGCTGGCAGATTCAAAGGCGAAGGCGAACTTATTCTACGAATTCCGATGATTTCCAACGATTTACCATTCCAATTCAAGCGGCTCCACTTCCCTTTGCATCTTGCCTTTGCTATTATCATCAATAAAGCACAAGTCCAATCATTGACTATTGCTGGCTTAATTTTGGAAAATTCATGTTTTTCACACGGCCAGTTGTATGTGGCTTGCTCCCGAGTAATAAGATGAAGTAATAAATAAATATAATTTCCAATTTGCCTTAAATAGATGAGTTTCTTTTTTGATTGAGCCCATATCTACACCACATGTAAGTTATTCTGTAACAAAACTTTATGATAGGTATTCTATGGATTTTTATTTAAAGGCCGTAAATTTCGTGAAAAGCTCAATTTAAATCGTGTGTTAATACAACACTCATGTTTGCTTAAGGCCAGCTAAATTTAAAGTTACTTTAATTTTATAATGATGCCAAGACAATTGAAATTTTTAATAAATATTGTAATTAAGTATAAGCAGCAAAATAAGAAAGATTTTTTCTTCATAAATCTTTTTGTAACTGTAAAATAATTTTGAAAATGTATTTTTAACAAGGTGGTCTCTTAAATGCTCTTCTCCTGTCCAAACAAGGAGTCGGGGCCCATTTTTTTATTGCTAATTCTTAAAGCAAAAATGATGAGGAATCCAAAAAAAAAAAATTAGCCGGAAAATTTAGGAGCTTCTGTGGAAAATCGGAAAATTTAATTTTCATGGGAAAATTTAAAGGTAAATTTCTAAGAAAAATTAGGAAAATTTTATTTTTCAATTAAAGCCTGATTCAATACCTTTCCAACGAGCTATCACTCGTTGCGATCGCTTTAGTAGTTTTTTTTTTAAAACAACTTTCAATGAGGTCCCTTATGAAGAATTCTTCAATTTTGTCACATACAGTGATGTACACCACCACTAAACCAGTCACTATAAAAAAAAATATGTAGGTACATTATTTTTTGCTGGGCAATCGATTGAGACTATATATTTTAAAATCGGAGAGGGGTCGTCCAAAAGGTGATCGCTTTCATATGGAATTGCTCTGTGTGTACTTCTCTTTAAAAAAAAAAAAAAAACTCGATATTTTTAAAAAATATTTTGCTATTTTCTTTAAATGTATTGAGCATTTTGCACATATTACTTTTTTTATTAAAGGACAAGTCTTATTGAAAATGGTAGAAATCGGTACCTGATTTTTATAGGCCCCATACAAAAATGTCAATAATAAAGCAGTATTCATACAGAATTCAATAAAACCTAAGTTTTATGCAAAGAAAATTAACACAAAGCCGTATTTTGTTTAAAAAGGCCCATAGTTGACCATATATTCCACTTCTGATAACTATTAAAATGCGCATAAATCTGTTTTTATTTATGTATAAATAATATATTTTAAAATTTACACACTCGTATACATAGTTTCAAGAATTTATGTATGTAATATTGAGATATCGTTAAAATTACAAATGAACAAAAAAAAAATAGATCTTTTACAAATACATTAAGTTTTTATTAAAATAAATATATTTCTTAGTTCAAACATACGAGTATTTGAATATAGTTTTTAAATGTAGTTTTAATGTAAAGTTGTATGACTTTACTAAATGCATGTGTCATTGGGTAGATAATAAATGAGACGCATGCCACTCGTGTGATTGTTAACCACTACGATTGATAAGAATAATAAATAGGATAGTACTTATTACGCATGTATTTCAGTTAAATAAATTCAGTGTTATATTAACATTGGAAGAGTACATTACAACTATTCCCAGTGTCTAGGAATAAACTGAAAAGTGCATTACAACCACCTTCAATTTGGCACTCACGCGGTAAAGTACTTATCTTTATTAATACCCTCCACTACCACAAGAGTTGAATTAGGGTATATATTAGTTTGGCATTCCGTATGTAACATTCAAAAATAGTCATCTGAGACCACACAAATTATATATGTATGTATATTATTGATCCTTATGAAATTCTAAGTCGACTGAGTTGTGTCCGATTGTCTGTGTCCGTTTTGTCTGTCTGTGTAAAATACGTTTACGCCCAAAATACACAACTAGTTTATAGGAACCGATTTAAAATTCTCCTAAACACTTTGGTATTGAAAATAACCTCCAGACCTTCCAAAAAATGGTTTGCTAATTTCTTTAAATATGCTCCAGATTAAGAAAATATGGCTCATGATACATACATAAATGCTAGGGATGCCAAACGGGACTGGTTTTTCAAATCCCGGGATTCGGGATTTCATAAATGAATGAAATCGGGATGAATGAAATCGGGATTTTCGGGATTTTTGTTTCATATTAAAAAAATTACAATATTAATGAAAAAACTATTTATTTAATTCATAAATGTAAATAAAAATATAACAAAAAAAAAATAGTTCATTCAATTAAAGTAATAAAGAAACAAAAAAGTAACATATATTTAATATTAATTTGTTTAAAAACAAAAAATTGTCTCAAAGCTCTTAAAGGAAATGGTCTAAGGTTTCTTTTGAGGAAAAATAAAAAAAAACTTAATTTAAAAAAAAAATAAAAAAATGGGGAAAATAAAAATGATACATGTGCCAAATATTTAAAAATCCTATTCTTGAGTTAAAAAATAATATTTTTGATCGATATCCCACTCGCATCTCATTAAGCGATTATAAAGGCCTTAAAGTAAATTGTATAAGCTTTCTTTTGACAAAAAAAGGTCCCAAATTTAAAAAAAAAAATTTTTAAAAATGAAAAAAAAATATTTTTGAGATGATTGAAGAAATAGCTATCTAAAGTCCTTTCCACAATTTTTTCTAGGATTAATAGGTGAAAAGTTACACTCATTTAAAAAAAAAAAAACCGTGTATGACCAAAGTTGACCAACATGTCCAACTTTGGCCCCCTCTAACTACGGAACTTCTGGACTGATAGAGCTGAAAATTTGTGTCTGGCCTACTATCCAATAGTACTAACCTTCGATTTTTAACATTGGGTCTTGACGTGAAATTCACCATATACAAAAAAACATATTACAGGATTTTGTAACTATCGGTCCACAAGTGGCTACAGCTACCCAATAAAGTCCACTTCGGAGTATCACTAATGTACATATAAAAGTTTCCTTATTTTGAGGCATTTAATTAAAATAATTTAAAGACATCTTAGGAGATGATTATAATATTATAATTTGCATTAGTATTAGATGTTCTGAAGATCTGAAATTAGAATTATCGAAAGTTAAGAATGGCATCTCAACATATTTATGAAAAATGTGGCATGCAATAGCTATACATACTCGTATGTATATATATATCTTCCAAAATTATTTATTACTCTTTCTGCAGCGGAATCGCAATTCTCTGAATTATTAGTAATTTTTTCAAATATATTTAAGGACAAAGAAGAGGCCATGCTCTAGACTTAACAGCAAAAGTATAATCTAATTCGTACAGAAATAAAAAACATTTTATAACTAAAAACAAGCTGTGATTTCATTAATAACATAAGTATTAAAATATTTAGAAATGATAAAACCAACGACTTAATTGTGCAGCTTTATAAACAAAAACCAAAATATTAAAAAAAGGAATCTATGTATATCGATTTTGAATTACTGAACCGTCTATCTTGGAATGGAATATTACCATTTACATAACGATTAAATTTTGAATACTACTGTCCTTAATTAGTTGCACGCAGCTGTAGTTATAATACAATTTTAGCTTCTTTTCAATCTCCTCCTATAAAATTAATTTAAATTATCTGACGCAGCCTGAAGTTCCTCTTGTAAGACTTCGTCCATCCATCCATTTTCAATTTGTTTCAATTACGAGTTGTAATTTTGTCGTTTGGGATGAATTGTTATCGATTTTTTGTTTAAAGATTGTATTTGAATAGAAAAATATTTTAGAATCATAAATATGAAAATTCTCAAACTCATACTTTATACATTATAATAAATAATTATTTAAATTAAGTCATAGAATTATCTAAATATAATAGTATCAGTTTAAAATTGAAAAATATGTTTTTCCTATCTTTATTATAGTCTATAGTATTAATAAAAATGTATGTTTACTCCCAGTTTAGACTGAGAAAGTAAGCCAATTATACAGAGAGTACCATTCGCTAAAACGAAACACTAAACCTCAACAATACTCATTATACGTATGCAGTTCATTACAAAAATTACTTATCAATATAAATTTCTTATGAATAAATTTACACCCGATCATTGCACCAAATTAAAAATTAATTACAACAACAACAACAATGTTCTACATTTCTATCTATGACACGCACTTAAGTATCCTCTGTCTATCTGTCACTCTGCCTTTCCATCTGTCTGTCTTTCGACATATTTTCTTTCGCACGTATTCTGCCGGATATTTATTGCGCACCCCGAGAGAGACAAGGCGAAACGAAGTGTTGTACGGAAACTACACAATCTTCCGGCCATCAATGCAGCCAAACTATCTAAAGCTATTGGCCCAGACGGTATATCCATGCTGATATTAAAACACCTTGGCAAGCATGGAGTCGACATCGGTTTTTAAGCTGTCAGTAAGGAGACTAATATTACCCGGTGGCTGGAAAAAAGGTAGAGTCATTACCTGGGAAAAATACGACTGAGGCCGATTTCCCTTTTATAACCGGTCGTAAAGACTCTAGAGGCTCTTCTCCTAAGTTAACCCGACACCTAGCAGCTCGTCACCAGCATAGATTCCTTAAAATGAACAGCACCAGATCTCATAGGGCTTTAACCAGCAGAGCCCTTGCGTAAGGAAGATCCTCGTGGCGCTCGACCTATCGAAAGCTTTCGGTACCGTCAGCCATGTCATCTGTGGATTTCAGGACATCCTTGAAAGCGCTACCCGGCAGCACTTTGGGTATCGAGAAAGAAACCTTGTTGGCTACCTATAAAACGATTGGCCGGTCAGTGGTAAACTACGCTCCGCCAGTGTGGTCACCTTCGTTGAGTGATACCCAGTGAAGAAACATAAAAGCTGTTAAAATGCTGCCTTACGTACCATCACAGGCTGCATGTAAATAACCTCAGAACATCATCTACATACGGAAACGAAGGTTCTACCTGTAACAAAACATAATGTCATGCTAACAAAACAGTTCCTCCTGGGATGTCCTCGGAGGAATCATCCAAGCTTTAACATCACACAGATGGCCAAGGTATGTCAGGAAGGACCAATTTCTTGGTGTGGACCTCACTGCAGAACCCCCTGATTAAAACTTTTTTAGTCTAGCTGTTACAACAACAACAACCCCAATAACAACATGCAAATGCACTTCAACAAAAAATACTTATCAATATGAATACCGTTACAAACATACTACGAAAGTCTAAAAGGATTTTGTACATCTGAGCCACTTTATTAAGCTGGGCCAGAGTCTTAAAGTCTCTTTTTCTCCGAACTGACTGTAAGTATAACCAATTGATCAACCCTCTGCTCCAAAATCACATGCACATCGTTAAGTTATATCCGTAAAAGTCCCTATTGTACCATTATTTAGTCACCAATCAACGTTAGTTCAGCCCCAAATTATGTAATTTGAAAGTTGAGTCCTCAAAATATCTTGGGAATTTCGAAAGTGAATTTCAACCGACATACATACATACGTATATGGTATATATAAACAAATATAAAAAAACTCACTTTTCATTTAGATTCTATTTATAGGTACAGCACTATTGAGCGACATAAACATGGAAAATTATGAAAATTAGATCAACTATTCCAGACACTATAAAGCTTATTAATGTATTTTTACAAGTTTGTTATAATTAATAAAAAAAAAAATAAGATAATAAAGATAAATATAAGATAATCACCCATATTCTGACTTTCGATTCGAATCGAAATATTCTACGTTTGGCAACTTTGGTATTCAGAGTTTCGATTCCGCTACGTTTCTTTCGATTGTAGGTATTCTGTATTACGATCGTAGTTAAGTTTTTCTACGCTTATATTTTAGCAACGGAATTTTTTTCGATTGCTCTTTTTAGAAACTTAAAAAGTGTTTAATTTTTAAAATGTAAGTATAAAATGTTTAACAAGTGATTTATATAAATTTTTATTGTACGGTCAATTAAGAGGTGATATGAAGCAACAAAGAACATTGTTAAACAATTGTGTAATGATAGAACGAAGGAGTTTTGAATTACTGTCACTACAAACAGGAAAACAGCCTATTTATTAATTTTTTTCGGTCAAAACAACGACATCAGAGTAATACGAAAAGCTGGCAAGTTTAATGTCAACAAAACAGGATATTGCTTGCGGCTACCATAAACGATCCAAGGAGGAAGTTCAGGTATTTTCTTTTCAAGCTTTTCAAGTAGTGTTCTGAGTCACGTTGTTCTCCTCTCCCACCAATAAAGCCAGTGCTATGGTTTCCATTTCTCCTTCAAATACAAAAATTAAAAATACCACCTCCGGCTTGACAGGATTCTTAGCACTTAAATATTTTGCAAACAAAAATTATTACCTTATTATTATTATTAATTCACAAGTCTTTTGTATTATTTTATTTTTATTATTTCTCCTTATTAATCGCAAAAAATTTTTTATTTTCCTATTTTTATTGTTTGTTGTGACTTTTGATTATTAAAATAGTAACACACTTGCTCATTTCTTTGTTTCTATTCCACATTTCATAGTAACAAATTGGTTTTGTAAACATTGTTGTCTTCTTGTTCTTTCGATTCAGTTTTTGTTTGGAATACCAATTTCGATCGCAGCGTAACTGAATGCGGAGACGTAACCGAAAGTCAGAATATGGGTGAATAAAAATGCAGTAAAATTTTAATTTTTCGCGCTTAGGTCTAATTACCATTAAAACCTGTTACCTGAAAATGATAGATAAATAATTTAGTTTTATTTGACTAATATATTGTTTTATAATTTTTGTACTGAAAAATCAAATACTTTTTAGCTAATATGCAAAAATCACTGATGACATATATATTTATAGCTGCAACAGATTTCTAAATTAGAGAAAGGCACTAATTTAGTGAAAGTCAATTTCCCAGCCAAACACAATATATTCTTGAACAGTTAAAAGCCGGATGGCGAAGTATCCTTATTTTAATAGATTTTTCCGAAACTTTGAACCGTTGCCTTGCTTGTCTCCACAGCACGGCTCACGACTGTACATATTGGAGTGTCTCGCCTTACTTGCAAAAACAAAAGTTCGCGGTACACCACCGAATATGAAGTATTGGTGCAAGACAATTTCGAAAAAAAAAATTTTGTTTTTTGCCGAAAGTAGGGGTCGCCAAAATACATGTTTTTGTCTTCAGGAGACCAATGTTTTGCATTTACTGACCAGATCTCAGTTCCTACTACCCTAACATCAGAAAATTAAAGCTCACAAAAAATCATTAAACTGAATAATTTTAAATTTAAATCATTAAAACATTTTCAGTTTATGAAAAATGAAAAATTAAAAGTGTTTCGGTGTTAAAATATTGTCTAAATATTATAAAAAATTAAATTCTACGTGTGTGCTGAAAATTTAACGTTACATTCAGAATATCGCGAAATTTTAATCAATCATATTTTGAAATGAACCAGGTTAAGTGTATTTTTGCCGGTTCTGTAGTTTGGAAAAAATGTGGCCAATGCGTTGCTTATCGGTGACAGCCATGGCAGATACATGTAATACATGAACAAAACGCTCGGTGTTTTGAGAATGGCATGGATAGCTGCGAAAATAATTAAATTTAGCAAACAAGACTATCAAATAAAGTTATTTTCCCTGGGCACTGCTACATAAATTCTAACGGATAAATATTGAACATGTAGCATACGCTCGTGATCCATCAATACTTTAAAATGGATCGCGATCCAAATATCACGATATTTATTGAACGTGTAGCAGTGCCCTTAGGGTGGTAGGAACTGATATCTGGTCAGCAAATGCAAAACATTGGTCTCCTCAAGACAAAAACATCGATATATCACACTTCGAGATCGGACTATAAATGCTGATGATATGACAAAGATATTTAAACATGTAACCCCTACGTTCGGCAAAAAACAAAAATTCATTTTTTTAATAGTTCTGTTGGAATTATCGAAAAACTTCCTTTACAAAAGTTTAATGATATTTTGTGAGCTTTTAAATTCTTATATTAGCGTGGTAGGAACTGAGATCTGGTGAGTAAATACTAAAACGGGATATTTGAGGTAAATTTTTAGATAATAGATCTCCTCAGGACAAAAACATCGATATATCACACTTTGAGATCGGATTATAAATGCCGAATATATAACAAAAAATTTATTTTGGCGACCCCTACTTTCGGCAAAAAAAACAAAAAAAAATTTCGAAATTGTCTTGCAACAATACTTTATATTCGGTGGTGTACCGCGAACTTTTTTTGTCGAGACACTACTTACATATGTTGACTTGGGTCAAATAAACCGGGCCCCATTGACATATGAAAATGATTGACTGAGGCGGCTCAAACACTATATTTCAGGAATGAAATTGCGGAAACTGTTGCAACAACAGAATAATTACTCCCTAACTCGAATTAAAAGGGACTAATCCATAGTTAATTAATTACACAGAGAAATTCCAAGTCAGGATGATGGTACTAGGTCAGTATAGTAAAACCCTCAAAGGGTTTGGCGTTCGTATGTGTCAGTTTTTTTTATGACCTTTTAAATTGTTTCCTTATCTTGATGTTTTTTCGCTTAGTTGTAACATTTTGGCAAAAACGTAGTTTAACATAACTCGAGAACCACTTGTCCGATTTTGATGAAACAAATTTAGAAAAATTAAGAATTACAATTTCTCTAATCTGTTTCTATACCGTTTTCCTATATGTGCAACACTTTCGAAGTTAAAAATGAATGTATGAAGGGAAAAAAGTATTTTTTGCCTAAAAATTTAAATATTTTTTTTGTCATTCAACAGGTGCCGACGAACGCACAGCAAAAGTGATTTTTCTCCAGTTTTTTAAAAGTGAACAAAACTGAACAGAATATGGAACTGTGCAAGCCAGATATAAATAGCTTTTGCTACTGCTGTGGTCAATATGTCTCAACACATAAAAAAGGGGAAATTTCAGTACTGATTTTGTTCAAACATACGAGATGTACTTCAACCAAAATGTTATAGTGAACGAAAATTGGGTACCAAATATATGTAGTGTGTAAAAGCTGCTACAACCGTCTAATGGATTGGAAAAATAGGAGACGTGAAAGTATGCCATTCGGTATCCCAATGACTTGGAGTAATCCTGGCGAAGGTCACAATCCATTGAATTGCTATGCATGTGCGAATAAAGGAGCCGCAAAAAGGATAAGAAAATCGTATAATTACGTTGGTGTTGCAAGTGCCACAACACCATTACCTCATTCGCACCACATTCCTGTGCCAAAAGCTTCTAGCCCAGATATTTTCTCTTGTACGACAATTATTACATTAATTGGGGGTGTAGCGGTTTTAAATAAAAGAGTTATATTCAGCGTTGTCAACTTTGAAATTTCAAAACGCACCAACATGGAGAAAAAAACGCGCCATTTGAAAAAAATCCCACCAAATTTAGATTTTTTTTTTTATTTAATAAAAGTTTATTGAAAAATTTCACATAAAAAATATAATATTAATAACAATCTTCAACAGTTCATTCAGTGTTTTTATAAAAAATAAAAAACTTAACAAAAATAAAAAATAAACTAAACAAATTTATTTTTTGTACCAGATGTAATTAATTTGTTTTTTACCCGGGGTTACACATGCAAGTAACAGTTCGAATAACTCAATAATACACTCACATTTTTTACTAATACACTCACATTTTTTTCACTTGCAGAGCTAGTCAAGTTTTTCGAATAAGTTTTCGTATATAATACGTACACAGCACTCGCATGCAAGTAGTACTTGCATGTGTAAAGAAAGGCAGGGTTATTAACTTTTTAAAAAAGTACTCAGTTCAAATTTGGGAAAAATGTTGCGCAACATTAATTATTTCATACCGAAAATTTGACGTGTAGCTAATGTACTTTTGTAAACAAAACACATATGTATATGTTTTGCTTTTTTGTGAATTTGAATCGAAAATAATTAAAAGTTAAAATATTTAAAAATCTGTGTTGAATCGAAATCGTTAAATAAAAATTAATAAACATATATTACTGGCCGCATGTGCAGCAGCACAACAAGTAATAGATATTGTTGTGATAGAACAGCTTTTGGATGACAGTCAACTGTTATTGAAAATTCCACGTGAAACAATTGCCACTTTAATTATTTCGCTGTGAAAAAATAATATTGCCAGATACATTTCATATGTTTTTCACAAAATGAACAGAGTATACTACTTCTGCAACATCTTTTCATGAAAATTTCATGTAATTTTTTTAACATGTATTTTGACAGCATTCCACTTGAAATTTTGAACAGAGTACAAGCCTAGTACTCATATATGCTATTCGGAATTGACAATACTGGTAACAAGCATAATATTTTTGGATCACCTTGTTAGATTTTTTGGCTACAGGTTGACTCAAATATTTTTTGGTATCCTTAAGTTATGCTGTAGAAACTTTCTTTAAAAAAGCACATTGCAATTCAAGTTGTTTCTATTATAATAAAATACATATGGTAACTTTACAACGTAAATTACCATTCATATGGCAACATTTGCTGTTTAGAATTTGATGCGAAACAACCGCAAGATAAAAATAAACAAACAGTGAAATAAAACAACACGTGAAGTTTTTGTTGGTTACTAATTTTAATAAATTTAAGTGAAATAACTAAATAATTATTAAAATGTCCGAGTGTATAGTGTGCAAAAAACCAACCAATAAATACAAATGTCCCAAGTGTTTGGAATTCTAGTAAGTGTTTGACATTGATGTGATTGTTTCTTTGTAACTTTAAATTAGTTTTTTATTCGCTCCATCATCCACAATAGTTGCTCTCTGGATTGCTATAAACAACACATAAAATCACCTCACTGTTTGGAATTGTTCAAAATTAAAACAAACGATGAAGATATAAATGAATGCTGTAAAGAAATTGACGAACCAACAGTTCATGAGCCATTCAAAACAGAAGACACAGTAGAACAAGAAAAACTTAAAGCATTAGGTAAGTTTTTGATTATAAAAATGCCTTTATTGTATCATCAGTCCACATCTCAAGACGTTGGTTTAAATAACATTATTTTTAAATATTTCCAACATCTAACCGTTTAATCAAGTCGTTTATTAACAAATGTTAGCCCTATATCAAACTTCAACCATGAAGTATAAATTTCATTTTATAATGTGCTCGGGTTGCTTGATTAATTTGATGCATTTTAAAGTGATAGCCATCTTCTCCATATGGAAAAATAATAGGATACTGAAGCGCGTCATATAAGCGATGCATATCAGTGGGCGAGGTCATGCCCCTTTGTCCACTTACATAGTCAAGAATTTATTATTTCGTAAGAATATCCTATTGTGAAAATTTAATGACGATCGGTCCAGTAGTTAAGACTATATTACGATTTTTCATTTTCCTAAAAAGGGGCGTGGTCCCACCCACTTTTCTCCTGGTACGTATTTCTAATACCATAGTACCACATATCATTGACGTATGTAGGCCAAAAAATGCCAAAAATATGGCGAGATAAATTTTTGGGTTATATGGGCGGTGCCACCCCCGTTTGTATAATCGAAACTTCATATAGCCTATTATTCCTTCCAGAGTCACAGTAACATGCTGTGAAAATTTCAGACAGATCGGTACAAGGGTTTGGCCTCCAATTACAATATTTTAAAAAAGTGGGCGTAAAAGTGGGCGTGGTAAAAAAAAGTACCCTATTAATCACACCAGAGTCGCAACGCCTTACGGGTTGCTTGATTAATTTGATGCATTTTAAAGTGATAGCCATCTTCTCCATATGGAAAAATAATAGGATACTGAAGCGCGTCATATAAGCGATGCATATCAGTGGGCGAGGTCATGCCCCTTTGTCCACTTACATAGTCAAGAATTTATTATTTCGTAAGAATATCCTATTGTGAAAATTTAATGACGATCGGTCCAGTAGTTAAGACTATATTACGATTTTTCATTTTCCTAAAAAGGGGCGTGGTCCCACCCACTTTTCTCCTGGTACGTATTTCTAATACCATAGTACCACATATCATTGACGTATGTAGGCCAAAAAATGCCAAAAATATGGCGAGATAAATTTTTGGGTTATATGGGCGGTGCCACCCCCGTTTGTATAATCGAAACTTCATATAGCCTATTATTCCTTCCAGAGTCACAGTAACATGCTGTGAAAATTTCAGACAGATCGGTACAAGGGTTTGGCCTCCAATTACAATATTTTAAAAAAGTGGGCGTAAAAGTGGGCGTGGTAAAAAAAAGTACCCTATTAATCACACCAGAGTCGCAGTTAAATGCTGTAAAAATTTCAAAAATATCGGCCCAAAGGTTTGGTCTCCTATAAGGTGCATACAAACAAACACATGCAATTTTATATACAGGGTGGGCCAAGTTTGACTGAATGCTTTGAACTCTATTGTAGCCGTTGTGGTGCATCCCTCGGCAATAATTCTTGGGCCAATTGAATTTTATATTGAAACATCTTCAGATCTACTTTCAGAATACGTCGTAGCGATGTTCTGGAGATGTTCAATTGAGTATTAAATTAAAAATGCAAAAGTTATAAGCATTTCAAATCAGTCAGTCCAAGTTGGCCCACCCTGTATATACATAGATAGAAGATAAATATTTTTTCATAACAATTAAACAATTTAGTAAAAACTAAAAAGTGTCAGCATGTTCCAAAATGTGACGAAATTATTCCAAAATGCATACTTGTTATAATTTTGGCATTCAATTAAATGAAGAAAATAGACCACATACGAGTATAGTGATACGTTCAGCATGCCAAACATCTCAACAAAACTTGAATTAATGTATAATATTGAATTTGAAATAATATAAATATTTTCCATAACAATTAAACAATTTAATATTAAAATCATTAACAAATTCTTTTTAACTTATTATTATTACAATCATAATTTTTGTATTATTCTTTCTAGGATCAAGTGATGACATAAAGAATCTTCTGTACAATTCACATTTAAGAAACTTATTAAGGGAGATCGATACAGCACCAAATGCATGGAAAGCCATTAGAGCGGCCATGCATGAGCCACTTTTTTTGGAATTTGCTGATGAGTGCTTAAAAATAGTAGAACCTATCGCACACGAAGATGATCTATAACACATACACTTTTAAACATATGTACATATGTATATTAAAGTCTGAACAAATATTTGCTATTGTGCGCCTCAAAATATAAGAATATTATTATGTAAATATATATTTTTTTTAATAATTACCATTTCTCATAGTGACAAAAACATAATTATTTATTATTATTAGTTTTTAATTATTATTAGAAAAATTTTATGTTGCTTAAGTTTATTTTAATGTAATATATAATTTAAAGAATATCATTGTAATTTTATACAATTGGCAAATTGGAATGCATTTTCTGCCCAGTCAAGGACGTCATCAGCAATTACTTAATGCCAATAGGAAATAATTTTATTTGTGCCTAATTATGAATACTTAAATATTTAAAGCACCTTGGCTAATGTTACCAATAACATTAGTCTTAAGGTGTTTAAAAAAGTAAGTCAGTTGGAGTCTCACATTCATAAAATTCATTGCATAAACTGTAATAACGACTACGTAATACATGGGCTGCAGTCTTTGGTTGGCGGTTGCGGGTAAATATTCCCTTTTTATTGCCTCCCACTCGGGTAAATGCTTCAAAAAAAAGGAATTATAAATATCAATATAAAGTCAGTTTTATTCCCAACATTTCTTAACAAACTTTGTTCGGTTTTGAAGTCGGCAAAATTCCATACAAATTCTCCAATAAACCATTTCTGATCTCTTAATTCATCAAACGCTTTAAAATGTTTTCCCAGTAACATGATCTGATAATCTTCAGACCAAACATATTCGGGTAACTACAAAAATAATACTTAGGCAAAGATTTACTTTATAACAGACACTTTTAAAAATTACCGCATGTAAACCCTCCATAGTGTCGGCCCCATATTCCGACATCAAAACGGGTCGACTATATTTCAGCCACCAGCTGGTAGCTTCGTCTTTAACAGCTTTTGTAATCATATCCAAATGTCCAGGATTCTGGTACCAGGCATTATAACGATTAAAGCTAATAACATCTAAAAATTGAGCCTAAAGTTAAAAAATAATTATATAAAATTAAAATGAATTTATTTAATTTTAGCGACTTATTACCAATTTATCTTTGTTGATTTCCACATTGAGAGATGCGGTCAAGGGCCTTGTCTTATCCAAAGTCTTGGCATATCTTACAATTTCTCTAGTATCGTTAGTAATAAGATCCATTAAAAGCTTGTTTAAATTTTAAAAACAAATATTAACATTTACCTAAAATAGGGTTCTGATTGATTTTTTGAGGTTCTAGGTTCGTTTGCTACAGACCACATTATAACACTAGGATGGTTTCTATCACGATGTATTAGCTGTTCTAATGCAGATTTATGATTGTTCATTAATTCAGAACCAAAGTAACTAAAAGAGAAAGTTAAGTTTTCATAATTTCTATTGATTTATTGGCGCAATTCTGTTTGTACTTACTCCGTATTCACACTTGAGCATTCATCAATAATCATGATGCCATTTTCATCTGCAAACTGCATAGACTCTTCCGAATAAGGATAATGGGAAGTACGATAGGCGTTGGCCCCAATCCACTTAATCAAGTTGAAATCTCGTGTGAGTAAAGCAAAATCTAAACCTTTACCACGTAACTGAATCATATCATAATTATTAATTAGAATATTAAAATAAAGAGACTCCAAAAAACTTACATCCGAATCTTCATGTCTGCCAAAACCATGCAGATAGATTTCCTGACCATTTATACGAAAATGCATACTGTCCCAATCCACTTTACGAATACCAACTTTCATACGATAAACATCGAGAAGAGAATTGTCCTTAGACGAATGCAAATAAACTTCCAAAGTATACAGATAACCATAATCCGCATGCATAAGATATGGCCACCACAGGTTAACGTCCTCTATCACAAGAGTGCCATTAAATGGCATTTCTTTGCTGTTTTGCTTGACCACTATCTCGCCCTGTTTATCCCGCAATTGCAAATGTAAATAATATAAACCCGACGCCGAAGTCGCAAAGGAATCTTCATGAACTTCATTGCTTTCATAACCGGAAATTTCTATTGCATAATTGATAAGGCCCACAAATAATTCCATTTCATAAATATCGGGCTCTGTTAATTTGACGTCTGTTGCGATCATTATATCTTGAATATAAACTTTGGGAGTCGTATACAAAACAACCGAACGATGTATTCCAGCATAGTTGAAGAAGTCAAAAGTATATATCTGAAATGTTCTGTTACCGGAATCGGTTAATGCTTTTACCACATCTCCTTGCGGTATGGTTGAACGTGTTAGAGTGTTGTTACATAAAACTGTTAGACGATTTTCGGCGCTATATTTTAGATATTGACTTATTTCGACTTCAAAAGGCAAATGACCGATTGAATGACGTAAGATTTCGACGCCGTTCAACCACTGAAAAAAAAGAAAAATTCACAATAACAACTGTCCTTTAAGCTTTGTTGAATACTTGATAAATCCGTTGGATAACACCAATAAATTGAATAGCGTATTATCTGTAAATACATGCATACAATATCTTTTTGTTGGGGTTTTATAATCCGTGGGTTTTTGGTCGAGTTTAAAGCCAATTAATTGTGCTAAATCTTTGGAAAATGTGATGTTATGCAACTGCAACTTTACCTCGCGTTATAACAAATGTTCCTAAACAAATTTAGAAGACGTTATTAATTTAAAATGAAAACTTACCACTGTGGCGGAATAATGAACACTGCCGAATCTCAACCAAACTCGTTTATCCAATGACCAATCGTGGGAGACGAAAAACTTTCGTTCGTACCAAACTCCCCCCACGTGATCTCTTAATGTATCGTCTGTAGTCAAATCATTATAGCTGGCGGGAACTGGCATGGCAATTGTACGATCAATCTACACGGAAATGCAATGTTGTAGTATTATTTGCATGGGTACATACATACTCGTACATACATATAGGTGTTAATGTACATATATAAATTCATACATTAAAGTTTCTTTAAGTTGGTTTAAAAAATTTTAATGTAAAGTAAATTTATGAAAAACTATTTAAATTGTATGGTTAGATCACGTTACAAAAGTTAATGTCTTGTAAACAAAATCCATGACAAAGAACTTTTTATTGTTAAAAACAAAGAACTACATAACTTGACTGCATCTTGCGTAACGTTTTTATACCCTACACCACCATAGAGGGGAGGGTATATTAGATTTGTGCTGATGTTTGTAACGCCCAGAAATATTGGTCCAACACCCACCTTAAAGTATACCGATCGACTCAGAATCCTGAGTCGATTTAACGATGTCCGTCCGTCTGGCTGGCTGTCCATGTAAAGCTTCTGCGCAGAGTACAGGTCGCAATTTTGAAGATATTTCGATAAAATTAGGTACGTGAAATTTTTTCGGCTCAAGGACGGATGGGATTAAAACTGGTGGAAATCGGGTCATTATTTAACCTGGCCCCCATACAAATGTCCTCCCGAAATTAGGGTTTAAAGATCATAAATGTTTGAATTATGCAAGTATCCAAACAAATTTTACCACAAATGAGTGATAAATGAAGCCAAGTCAGATCTACAAATTGTTTGCATAATTAGTCGTAGCTCCCATATAAGGCCCACTTCCGAAAATCATTTAAAAAGCATAACTCTTTTAAAAATGTCGGTATCCAAATAATATTGAACACAAATATATTTCATATTAATACAAATAATACGCTATAATTTAATGATGATTGGTCCATAATTAGTCATACCTTCCATATAAGGCCCACTTCCGAAAATCACTTTAACGACCATAAATTTTTTAAAATGTTGGTATCTAAACAAAATTCAACACAAATAAGTTTGATATATACAGAAATAATGACACCTAATTTTATAAGGGTCGGTCCATAATTAGTCGAAACTCACATATAAGAAGCCGTAATTTACTTTAACTTCCATAAGTCTTTTAAAAGTATTTACATCGAGATAATGTATAACATACATACATAATATTTATATTCACAGAAATCATGACACTAAATATTTGGATGATCGGTCATAATAGGTTATAGCGCCCATCTTTAAAAAACTTTTTGTACATATACTAGGTGTAGGGTATTATATGGTCGGGCTTGACCAACTATACTTTTTTACTTGTTTTTTTTTTTTTTTTTTTTTAATGCTCCAATTCATTTCGAAAGTTTAAAATAAAAAGCCTTTTGCCGAAAGCTAATTTCTGAAATTGTCGAAAAAATAAACAGAGTGATTATAATTAAGTACACATTCATATTTAAAATGAGTTCAGATTTTATTGTTTTGTGAAAAATTTAAAAACATAAAATTTTAAAATAAATATTGCATTTTTGCAAAATTATTTATTTTTTTTTTTTTGAATCTAATGAAACTAATGAAAATATAATTTCATGTTGAAAACTAAAAAAAACTCATTATTGTACTTTTCAATTGAAAATTTTTAAAGACATCTTGTACAAATCGGTAAATAATCACTTTCTAAGTTAATTTTAAAGATAGAGTGCGTTCGCAAATGTTATGAATTTGTGAAATAATAAGCAATAATCTGCAGGCTTTTGCAACATAAAACAAAATGATATCAACAATTTGCCTTAAAAAAACGTAGAGCAATGATAGCAAATCTGATTTTAAGAACGCTATATTTGAATTATGGTGCAGTGAAACAATATTAACTTTGACTCATGACCGAAAGGCTATTGTAGTTGGTTGAAATTGATGCAGTGAATCACAGTGAAAATAGCCCAACTCGAAGTAAATTAATATCTGCTCAATTTAAATTAATAAAATAATGGTTGTTGTATAATTCCACCACAACCTGCAGATTAAAACATATGCCCCTATTGCCGTTCTCAACTCAACTAAGTTTGGTCGTCTGTCAGTCAACCCGACTTTAAATCTACATTAACTCTACTACATTTAAGTTGTGAATGGCAATACCGATTTATGAAAGACGACCAAATTATTAAAAAAGTTGTGAACCGCAATAGGGGCAATAATTTAAAATTTGTGGCATAAGCTAGAGATTGAAGTGCGAAAACATTGAATTTCTAATGTCAACGACCTTAAAGAAGCTTTACAGAACAAATGCAGAAAAATTACTCCAGATTTTACAAAAAAATTAGTGGAAGCCATACCTAACCGTCTAAAATCGCCCAAAAAGGATTCCCTAGAAAAATAAGATGAGACATTTTCACTGTGAAATGAAATTTTATATGGGTTCGCTTTTCTTGCTTAATTTTAATATTTAAATCAGGAGTGCCCAAAAGTTGCTTATGTAAGAGCAAACACCAATACATTTAAATAAAAAAAAATTTTTATTCAGTATTTTTTGTTGTAAAAGCCAATACGTTAAACAAAAACAAAATCTACATTGACGATCGCAGTCACCAATGTTTACCAGTAGGGCATACGAAACTGTTGTTGCTTTGCGCTTGCGTGTATAGAATACATATACAATACACAGAATATAGCTAAGAGTTTTTACAAATACAAAAGAGCACCAAGAGTATAGGGCTTGGGCACAATGATTGAATTTAAAAAAGTTTAGTTCCTTACATTCAGTGTCAAATAAGCTTTAATTTAATAATGTCCTTTTTTGTTTACTTGTTGCATTTTATTAGTTCGCATCACAAATTGCAGATCATAAAAGTAATTTGCATTTGGAAATCCCAGTTAATTTTGTTGTTTTTTTTTTTAATTTTTGATGGAAATCGTTATGAAAAGGTTGTAAGTGGACAAAATTCGTTAAATAGAGGTAAATAATTATTTCTATTTCGATAGTCTGCACTGAATGAAAATTCGTTATAACGAAGCTATTGACAAATGTATTCGTAATAGAGAGGTTTATTTTGTATTAAATTTTATGGAGCGTTGTAGGGGATTTTAAAAAAATCGTTAAATCTAGGAATTCGTTATAGTGAGGGTCGTTATATCGAGGTTTGACTGTATTAGCTTTTGTGAAAGTTGGTCCATAATTGGCCACACCTGCCACTTCCGAGAATAACCACAGAGATAACAATTTTGACGTTTCAACATCCGTTTCCTATGGTTTGTTGATACTTAATATATTGTGTGTTAAAGTAAATCGCTTAATGTTACACGCTGCATAAATACGAAGTGTAAATTCCTGATTATAACTGGAAGATGCATAAAATTCTTATAAATATCGTCATGGAGATGAAATTCTACTAAAATAAACTTAAAATAAATAGAAATTACGGTACATATATTATGAAGTTCGCCTAATAATAGGTGATTTGGTGTTGGGTATGTAAGATTCGGCAGCCGAATATAAATTCTTACTTGTTTCAATTGTTACACTTAATAATAATTTTGTACTCGTTGTGCGCAGATATTTGCGTTAAAAAGGCCGGAGGGAAAATAATTTAATATATCCGAAAGAAAAATTATTTTAAAGCTTCAAAACTGGAGCAAATAAATTAAAACCATTGGTGATATGTTTAGTAGATTTAATAAATTGGTCTATAGTTGCGGAAGCATTTAAAATTTACCGTGAAATGGTTGTCCTATAAATACATACATATGTATATTGGCGTCGTTTGACAAGGTGAAACCCATTCTTTTTGGAAACTAACAGATGAGGTTATATTATAATTCACTGAGATCCATAAAAATACAAATGCAACATTTTTGGTTCAGATGGTCGAGTGGAGTTTGGAGTGGAGCCAAATAAAGCCATGTGTGTGAAGATAAATTCGAATTTAACAAGCATAGACAAAAAACACAATTTTTAACATTGATAATGTTGCAGTCAACAGTTTAGCACTTAACAGTCATAATACTTGAATTATAATACAAAAATATATCTGAAATAATTTCAGAAATAAAAAGATACAAACAATAATTGTTGGTTTGAAAGAAATACTCGTAGTAGGACATCTGAAATAATATTGAAATCTTAGTGATTTGGGTTTGAAAAATGTAATCGTGAACAAAATGTGAAATTTTTGTTCCCATCAAATTTTCATTCCCCAAGAAGGGGACTATGCTATCGTGAATTTCATGGGAACGTCTGTTCCCGCTATTAATTCGTAGTGAATGTAAGAAAAGAAAGAAGAAACCCATTCTTTTTTGGAAACTAACAGATGAAGTTATATTATAATTCAGTGAGATCCATAAAAATACAAATGCAACATTTTTGGTTCAGATGGTCGAGTGGAGTTTGGAGTGGAAGCCAAATAAAGCCATGTGTGTGAAGATAAATTCGAATTTAACAAGCATAGACAAAAAACACAATTTTTAACATTGATAATGTTACAGTCAACAGTTAAGCACTTAACAGTCATAATACTTGAATTATAATACAAAAATATATCGAACATAATTTCAGAAATAAAAAGATACAAACAAGTAGGACATCTGAAATAATATTGAAATCTTGGTAATTTGGGTTTGAAAATTTTAATCGTGAACAAAATGTGAAATTTTTGTTCCCATCAAATTTTTATTCCCCAAGAAGGGGACTATGCTATCGTGAATTTCATGGGAACGTCTGTTCCTGCTATTAATTCGTAGTGAATGTAAGATAAGAAAGAAGAATAAATTAAAGTTTACAATCAATAAATATACATTTTTGGCGCAATTAAAAATTCTTAAGTGCAAATAAATTGGTTCAATCGGAATTCAGCTCTGGGTGGAGAAAGAACTCGCGCGTCATTATCACTTAAGGGCAATCAGGCCGTCCTTTTTTCGGTGCCTTTGAGAGAATTGCGTCTCACTTTTACATTGGTTAATGCTTGGCGTCGTCTAACTGTACCGCATTACGGTTTTTCGAAGTTGTGCACTAGTCACATGCTATCATTTGTTTAATACAATAATCCTATATGAAGGTATAAGTCGACTTGGGACTTACTTGAATCGATCGGGGAATAACCTGGCAATTGGAGGGATTAATTCTCCGCCAACCAAATTTATATTAAAAAAAGTGGTCTTTTAAAATAATATAATTTAAATAGAGAAAATGTTTAGAATTGGTGCCATTATTTTATTACAAGAAGAAGAAGTACAGCAACAGCGAATAACTCGTTGCGCTCTACGAGTGCGTCTAATCCTTTGGAGTTACCTGATAGAACGTAAGTGACTTAAATTCTATGAAAATTAGGGTACTAATTAGTTCTCATTTTAGATTTATCCAACATTACAGAGTAAATAAAGCTGCTTTCTCGTATCTTTTGACTACGCTGTCTAATTCTCTGCCGGCATCAAAAAAATAATTTGGTATTCCGCTCATCCTAAAACTTAGTTTACGTTTTTTTGCAGAGGGCGGATACCAAACAGGTGTTGGAAGAGACTACAAAGTGGGAATGGCACAATCCACTTTTTGTGACGTGCTCTCCAAAGTGTTGGGCACTTTAGAGCAAAGTCTCTGTGCTGAATGGATTAAATATTCGTCAGAAAAAGAAAGCAAACTTACTTGTCAGGAGTTCTACCGAAAATTTAGGATACCCGGCGTCATCGGATGTATTGATTGAACACACATCAATATTATAAGCCCAAATGAGAACAACCACCTGTACTATAACAGAAAAGGAAATTACAGTTTGAATGTTGCTTTGGTAAGTTGTGTTCCAAATAAACTTTATACAGATGCACATACATACATAAATGAATATACAGTCATGCACATTATTGTTTTGCAGATATGCGATAGTGAAATAAGGATTAGATTCGTTGATGCCACACATCTCGGAGCCTGTCATGACTCCTTTGTGTGGAATACAAGTCCTTACAGGCATGTAATGGAGCAAAATTTTTGCGTGTATGGCTACTAGGTGAGTGAAAGTATACATACATACATATGTATGTATGTGCCTACATATTAGTGCAAAGGTATGATGTACTTATAATGATTTCATTCAATATGAACATTTTAGGAGACGCCGGATATCCCTTGGAGCCATGGTTATTAATTATAAAACCAAATAACTTCTTAATGAATTATGAATATTGTTCATATACCTACATATATATGCTTGTATATAAACATAATTAATTTTTCAACGACTACAAGTGTAGAAACAACAACCCAAAAGGATGTTGCACGAACCATAAACTTACTTTATCCAAATCTGTTTTATACCAATCCTCAGCTGGAAAAGAGCTATTTGCTTTCGATTTCAAAAATTTCCACATGCCATCTAATAAACGTATTTCACGAGATTCCGATTCGAATGGATAAAGTAAACCCCTGGTCTTAAGGGGGTCATTCTTGTTATTGTTTATCTTCAGCGACAAGCTGGTACATAATGTTAGCGATAATATGAATAAGTTGAACCACAACATTTAATTTCAATTTAAATTTTTATGTGTATTTATGCGTTTGTTTTTTATATTTTCTGCGCGTATTTTTGCAAAACCTCATGCCAACACGGTTTTTGTTAAACTAAATTATGATAAAATGTTCGCTAAATTCTGTGAATTACACCTTATCTCTCTCTGTTCATCGTTTAACTGTGTATATGTACCTACATTGGTTTATACAATAGTCCCACCTAAAGCCGGTTACTTTTATTCTTCAATGATTTTATTGTTTAACAAAAAAAATTAAAATACATATTGTATTGATCCAACTTTTACTGATCGAATTTACTTGAAATATACGTTATATGTTTGAAATCTATTTACTTAGTGCATAAACATCGAATTTCTAAGAGTACGGTCAAACTTGGCAAATATTTACTCAAAAAAGCGTAACCACTATTTTTAAGCACAAACAGCATCAGGCAGCGTCGGTAGTAACAGAAGTTTCCCAAATAGATACAAGAATTAAAAAAAAAACACATTTTATCTAGTAGTTGCGTCTTTTTCGTTAAATATTTGCCAAATTTGACGGAACCTTTATAAATTTATGTATGTTATTATACATATACATATGTATATGTTAGTATATTTAATTGAATTTCAACAAGAAATTATATAAAGAAATTACCGTGTTACTGGAGAGTCAATTATTGTTTTGCGGCATTTTTTGTTTATACTGTTGATGTTTGCACTTCTTTATATACTACAATAAAAATGTAGTTGTACCCTATAGAGGGTTATAATTGACCGCATTGGTATCATATGCAAGTAAGTTGATGAATAACGTATGTATGAAGTTTTTAGCCAACATCTTACGACTTTGAAAATAACATTTATTTATGAATTTACATATGTATGTATGTATATATTTTAATATATTAATCGAATTATTAAAAACTCTAAATTTGTAATATATTTGTAATATATTTTATAATAATATCTGCATCTGTGGCAACAGTTATAGGGATACATAACATTAGACCGGACCCGTTATTCATAAATAATTGTTTAACTTTTTGTTATAATGTTTTACGCCGCAAAGAGTAGGTAAGTATAAACAGTGGCGGTTGAAATATTAATACCACAAAACCTTACTTCAATTGATGCCGTTTCGAATAATAGTATATGTTCTTGTCTCTGTTTATGTATTATTTGTATTTCGATTGTGTCGATAAAATTCTAAATAAAATATCCCAGCCAGCATTTCGTGAAAATTTTAAACAAAAATGAGTAACATAAGACTCTTCTAGATGATTAAAACAGTCGAATATGCGCTCATTATTTAGTCGTAAGTTACTCTCCAGTCGTGAGGAAACGGTACCCTGCAATGACTATTCCTACAGAATAGTTTATGATTTATGCTTTAAATCAGTTTTTACGAGTATTTGATATAACTTTTTACTTAATTTGGCAATCGTTTTGTGGTAATATTTGAAATCATTTTATGATCATATTTGAAATCATATACAATCATTTTTTGATTATATTTAAAATCATTTTCGCCCCAATTTTATAGTCAGATATTACTATAATTATAATTCATTTTATGATTGAATGTGAAATAATTTTAAAAACAATTTTTTTTTTGTAATATTAATTTATTTCTATTCCATTTTAATTACATTTATTAAAGTTAATTAAATTTAAGTAAAAAAAAAAGTTAAATAGAATTTAAGTTAAAAAAGCAAAACAGAAAATAAAAACTTAATGTATACAAACTATAACTAATTTTTACATTGGCGTTTACGTTTTTGCAGGCGCTCTTTAGCATGCACAAAGTGTTGTTGGAGAATTCCATTAATTTCTTTCGCTTCAGCTTTATACTTCTGGTGGCAAATATCTGTAACAAACCATATTAAATACAAAATCATATTGTTATTTAAATTCATATAAATCTTACTTATGACTATGGTTGTAATAAGCAACTTCTCACCGCTTTAAATTGTTTTTTTTTTTTTTGTTTTTATTAATACCTTTTTTAGAAATGTCTCAAATTTTAGACCCCAACTTCTCACTATGAATCACAAAACTAAATGAATATAAATTTTATTTCAACTTCTCAAATTTTCAACTTGATATAAAAGTCCCGGTATAACTGTTTTAATAAAACACAACCATCAGTTTTCAATCATATAATTACCAAAAAATGATAGCACCTGCACGTAGATCATATTTTAAACATATAATGAGTAAAAAATGATTTATAATTATTTATTTTTTTTAACCAAGAATGCATTTTTGTTATTATCATTTTTTGGTCATCTAGTGTAATCTATAATGACTCAGAAAATGATTAAAAAAATATCTTCAGTTTTCAATCATAATTATAATTATAAAATAAGAATTAAAATAGAAAAAGAAATTTAAAAATCGCTCCATTATTACCATTTTTATGATCTTTACAATGCAGAAAATACAAACATGTTCTCACCTCTGCTCCCCACTGTATATATATGTAGATACATAAAGGGTGTCCCAACTAGAACGCAATTTTTAAATTTGGCGCCATTCGAAGTGTCATTGTTTGACATTTGAACAATTGTTATTGTCTGCTAGTAGAAGGTACGAGGTTAGTAAAAATGGAGCACTACACGAATGAACAACGAATTCTCATTGTGAAATTGTTTTACCAAAATGGTGAAAGTTTACAGTTCACATGAAAATGCTGATTTTGCCAATAAAATCATCTTCAGTGACGAGGTCCATTTCCATCTTGATGGCTTCGTCAAAAGGTAGACTTGTCGCATTTGGGGTGAGGAAAATCCTCGAGTGATTCACGAGAAGCAAATGCATCCTCAACGTGTCACTGTGTGGTGTGGTTTTTGGGCTGGAGGAATCATTGGACCTTTTTTTATGAAAATGAGGCAGGTCAATGGTGTTCGGTATCGTGAAGTGATAACCAGTTTTTTCTTGCCTAGAATTGTAGAAAAGAATGTGTAGGGCAAGTGGTTTCAACAAGACGGCGCCACATGCCATACAGCCAGACAAACAATTCAATTGCTGCATCAGTCATTTCCCGGTCGTGTTATTTCGCGTTTTGGAGACCAGAATTGACCGCCTAGATCGTGCGATTTAACACCTTTAGATTTTTTTCTTTGGGGGTTTTTAAGTCAGCCGCGGCGGCCATTTGCACGATATCTTGTTCCATACATAACCTCATTCTGTCTACTTTACGATATAATAACTTTCACAATTTTTTTTTTTTTAAATATCTGTGTTTTATTTAAAATTTAAAAATTGCGTTCGAGTTGGGACACCCTTTATATAAGTATGTAGTAGGAACACTTAATAGATATCTCTTGGAAATTTTATTACGAAGAATACTGGCTTTCAACCCTAAATTAAAAATCCAAATCGAAGTAAACGACAAAGTTTTAACAATAACCGCCTCATTATGGATGAAAAGCTGCCGGAAGCAACATTTTATGTTTCAACCAAACGAGAGGATGCCGACCCAATGTTCAGTTAATTTAATATAAGCTAGAAATGGAAATGGAGATCTATTATGAGTTTGGAGATCTTTTTTGAGTTTTATGTTTCTAGGTTTGTAATTTAATATAATTTCTTGTAATTTAATATAAAAACTTATTTTCAAAATAGGTCAAAAACCGAAAAATCGTATTAATTTAAAAAGAATAAAATTAAAAAAAGTCCTTGCTGTGCTCTACTTTCTATATTTTATCACTTCTAAAGCTATGTGTCCACGATCGTCAGATATTACAACGTTGTGTAAACTTAAAATTTTTGCCTTCCAACGTTGTAAGAAAAAGCATTTCCAGTACATTGGAAGACAAAAATATTGTCAGACATCTAACAATCGTGTAAACACACGATTTTATCATTGTGATTGTTTTAAGACAATTGTCAAACACTTTTCATTGTCATATGTGCCAATGGCAGCATTGTCATAGAAATTATTTCTAAATGCAACTCTGTATATATTTACATAAATAAACAAACAAGCATTGATAAAATTTTTGAAAAAAGTAGAAGAAAATTAAAGTGTGTATTAGGACATAAGCAGATCAAATGGTTCCAATTGCTCTTTTTTGTTCCATTACAATATTTAAAATTTTAAACACACACACAGAGCTGCAAAACGAATTTGACAATGCCACACAACAATCTGACAACCGTGTGAACTGACAATTTCGGTTGACAGATTGTGTGCAAATGAAATTGTTAGTTTTCTTACAGTCGTCTAAACTGACAATTTACCTTTTGCTAAAAATTTTTCAATGTCAGTACATTGCTAGATATAACAACGTTGTATTATCTGACGATCGTAGGCACATAGCTTCAGTCTTTCATTTGAACCTTTGGTAAAATATGACAACTTGTTGCCGATGCAAATAGAAAAATTTACAAATATTTTTAGCAGTATTTCTTCTATTGTTAACATTTTAAAATAACTAAAGGCCAGAGTTTGAAATAGTTTTTTTTCAAAGTTATATAACAAAACAAGAATGGTATTCCGAATCATCAAATATAGATTTAGAAGAAAACACAGTACTATCGAACAAACCCATAGGCTTGTCAACATCGTCAAAAAAGCTCCTTAACTGGTCGAACATTTCTGCCCCTATTGCCGTTCTCAACTCAACTAAGTTTGGTCGTCTGTCAGTCAACCCGACTTTAACTCTACATTAACTCTACTACATTTAAGTTGTGAATGGCAATACCGATTTATGAAAGACGACCAAATTATTAAAAAAGTTGTGAACCGCAATAGGGGCATTCAGCTTAAAGAAGGAGATTTTTTAAGCTCCGCACAACCGATTGAAGCAGGAGTACCTCAAGGAAGTATCCTGGGACCCTTCTTATCTTTGATATATACATTTAAAAACGATCGTACTTACACATCTACATTTGCTAATGATACTGCTTTCTAAGCATTCATGAAAACCCTCAAGAAGCACCTCGCTACCTATAAAATCATATATTTGAAGTAGAAAACTGGTTAAACAATATATTAAATAATAGTGGCTATATTCGACTAAGAAGAAGGGATACAGCGGATCTGAGCTGAAGACAAGAAGGAAGAATGCCAACTTAATAAATAAAATAAAAAATCGTTAAACAATTTTTGCCCGGCACTGGCTGGACTAATAATTGAAATTTTTTAGATATAAGATTTAACAAACTTTTTGCTTTTAATGTTTTTAATGAAGATACAATAAATAAATACAAATCCAAAAAAAAGAAACAAAACAAAACTTTTTTCAAAATGAGCCCTGAAAAAAATATTCGGCCTTAAAAGCGACAAACACAGAGAGTATATATATATATATATTATACTCTGTGCCAACAAATTCACATTTATGAAAAAAACTAAATTGGAACCTATCGAGTAGTGCTGGCAAAGTATTGAGTAATGGGGTACCGAGTATTGAGTATTTGCCCTTTTTTTTGGATACTCAATACTCAAAAGTAGTTAATCGATACTTTCCGAGTTGTATTTTAAAGCAAGTAAGTGGGTAAAATAGTGCATAAAAATACATCACTGTATAAAAAGACAACAATGTGAATTTATTTTAATTATTTCTTAAGTTGTTGTTAACGTTAAATTAAAAGTTAGCTTTACATTTATTTTTGATTTAATAATAAAATACATACAAAACCAATAATAGTTGAAGATCTATTTTTATTTTTTGAAGAAACTACTTCAATTTGCAGATAAAAACTATGCGTTACAATTTTAAAAAATCCGTTAAAAGTATCGAGTATTATTGAGTACCCAAATGAAAAGTATTGAGTATTATTGAGTAATGGAAAGTAGTAGAATTTGCCAGCACTACTATCGAGGCCCAATATCCATAAGAGCTTTACCATCAATATATTATATTTTAGCATTTTAAAATTAATAGTTAAGGTTAATTTAAAATCTCATGTTTTACGTAAATACTTATTCCGTTATTTAAGATTGAGATTCGATGTAATACTATGTTTCCACGACGACTTGAATCACCTGCTTCGCCTTCTGAATCATGTTTATGAATCATGCTGTGTACATGACTAATAATAAACTTGATTCGATTTGACAGTTGTCTTTAATAAACAAACAGAATAAAAAACAAGTAAGAGTGCTATATTCGGCTGTGCCGAATCTTAAATACCCTTCACCTAAGCGTAATAAGAAATACAGAAACTACACTAGACTAGAATATCCTAATTCTGTGTTTTCTATTCAGTCTTAGTGCAAATTTTATTAGTATTTGATATATTGTTTGAAAGACAATTTTACGACCAGCATAATTTATGTAAAATATTTTGAAATGTTGTCTAATTTTTACCATTTTAATTGATTTAATTATCAATTCTTACCATAATTTACAGAGTCTGTCTGATGTTCCTAATAATCTTCAGTGTAATTTAACAAACAGAGTATAAACAAGTAAGAGTGCTATATTCGGCTGTGCCGAATCTTAAATACCCTTCACCTAAGCGTAATAAGAAATACAGAAACTACACTAGACTAGAATATCCTAATTCTGTGTTTTCTATGTAGTCTTAGTGCAAATTTTATTAGTATTTGATATATTGTTTGAAAGACAATTTTACGACCAGCATAATTTATGTAAAATATTTTCAAATGTTGTCTAATTTTTACCATTTTTAATTGATTTAATTACCAATTCTTACCATAATTTACAGAGTCTGTCTGATGTTCATAATAATCTTCAGTGTAATTTAACAAACAGAGTATAAAAAAGGGGTACAATTCGGTTTTAGTGATTTTGTTAAAAAAAAAAAAAAACAAATAGGGATTTTAGAAGAGATACCAGCAAAAAAAAAATTTTTGGCGGCCACGCCTATTTTCGAGGGGGCGGGCCCTTAAAGTTGAAAATATATAGGCCTATATCTCGGGAACTACTGGGTGTCTGATAATTTGTAATACATTAAATAAAAGGTATTAAAAATACCTTTCCAACGATATATATCATGATTATAAAATATGGACCGAATATGGGTTAAATCCGAAAAGAATATTTTTTGACCCGAATTTATTTGTTTTTTGGAAATGATTCTATATGGCAGGTATGACAAATTATGGGCCGATCTTCTTAAATTTTGGAACAGTTATTTTCATGCATATGGGGATATTTCACGTAGAATTTCAACGTAATAACGGTATATTTAAGATATATATTAGTATTAACGTGGATTTCGGTAGTGGACCTTATGTGTGGGATATAGTCAAATATGGACCGATATTCTCAAAATCCAGCAGTTAGATTTAGGCATGTATGTAAATGATCCGTGTAAAATATTGGATTGGTACCCTTATTTATAAGCGATTTATGAGTATTAAAGGGATTTTCCGAAGAGGGCTTTATATGGGGCATACGGTTAAAAATAGACCGAAATTAACAAAATTGTGTGGAATGATTTTTGTATATATGTACATGATCTGTACAAAGTTTTGAGTCGGTAACGATACTTATACAATATATATAGGGAAAAATCTCTTTTTCAGATGTGGTCCTTGTATGGGAGCTATGACCAGTTGTGGGCCGACCACCATAAAATTTAGTACAACAATTTATTTGCCTATAAAGAGTATTTATGTAAAATTTTAGCCGTTTAACATTATTTATATCTGTTTTATGCGTATTTAAGTGAATTTCGGAAGTGGACTTTATATGGGGTCTATGGTCAAATATGGACCGAACTAAAAAAAATTTCGTTTTGCGATTTCTTTTTGCACAAAACTTAGTTTTGCTGAATTTTGTCTTGATATTCCAATTTTATAGGCATTTATGTATAATTGAGCAATATTTCGGGAAGATTTTTGTATGGGGGCTATGACCATTTCTGGGCCGATCACCATAAAATTTGGTACAATAATTTATTTGCCTATAAAGAGTATTTATGTCAAATTTTAGCCGTTTAACATTTTTTATATCTGTTTTATGCGTATTTAAGTGAATTTTGTAAGTGGACTTTATATGGGGTCTATGGTCAAATATGGACCGAACTAAAAAAAAAATTTCAGTTTGTGATTTCTTTTTGTATAAAACTTATGTTTGCTGAATTTTGTCTTGATATTCCAATTTTATAGGCATTTATTTATCATTAAGCCATATTTCGGGAATATATATATTTGTATGGGGGCTATGAGAAATCATGGACCGATTTTTACTTTTTTCCGCACACTTTCTTCTTTTATAGTACAAACAACGTATACAAAATTTCATGGTATTATCTGCAATATATTTCAAAATATTGCAATAAAATGGACGAAAAATATCAAATTTTTATGGAGGTGGTCTCACATATTGGTTCATAACTCTGGTTAACCTAAACCGATTTTGCTGATTTTAAATAGCAAACTTCTCGAAAGCACTTCTGACAGAATTATTGAAGGTTTGGATCCCGAACATATCTTGGGACTTCACAAAACTGATTTCAACATCCAGACAGACAGACAGACGGACATGGCTTAATCGACTTCGCTATCTATAAGGATCCAGAATATATATACTTTATAGGGTCGGAAAATTTGTTTGTGGAAATTACACACGGAATGACAAACTTATATATACCCTTCTCACGATGGTGAAGGGTATAAAAAACAGAATTTACAATTTGTGGAAAATAATTTTTTTAATGGACAAACAAAAGTAAGTGGATATTAGTTAGCTTATTTGAAAAAAAACATACATTCGTACGTATTTACTTTCTTTACTTCCTGCAAGAATATAATTTGCTTTGTTTACAATAATATTAAATTTTTACAGCTAGTGCAGATAAACTTGCGATACAAATTAGAGAAGAGTGCAATTTTTCGTGCTTCGCAAGAAGATTCAATATGAATCTACTTGATTCGCTCTTAAAATTTTGTATGGTGAAGCAAGTTGTTTCGCACATTATTGGGGTGTGAAGCATGAATAGAGACCGAAGCATGTACCGTGGAAACGTAGTATAAGGGCTAGATATATTGTGGTCCTATTATTTTGAGCGCAGCTGTATAATATAAGTATACATATGTATGTATGTATTCACATGGAATTTTTGTCGATTCAAAATTTAAATGGTTTAAAGTTTACATGCCTAATTATCCATCCATGCAATGTAACAAAACTGATGCAATTGTATGTAACTATATACATATTTATGTACATACCATACATATGTAAGACGTAGTTATACATTATTATTATGTATAGCGATATGAAACAGCTGTTCTCAAGTGAGTAATTTTAAACAAATAATTTAACCCTTTAAGTAATACTATTCAATTTTATTGTTTTGTTTATAATTTGTTTTTAAAATTAGTAACGCTAACAGAGAAATATACATACATATCTATGTACATACATATGTACAAAGAAGTAACAGAAATTAAAGAAGGATTTTTTCACTTTTTAGATTTTTGAGGCTTACAAGTTCAAAACTTGTTCTCGTAATCAACAGAATTAGATAATATTTACAGATTTTACATTTTATTTGTAGTTTTCGGTCAAAGTATTTGCGATTATATTCCAAAAAATAAAGGTTAAAAAACCAAAAGCAATTAAACATAGTTTTTGAATTTCATTTGCATGCCTATTTTTTTAAATTTTGACAAATGTCATTAAATATGGAATTTGAGATATGCATGCAATACAGTTGATTCAGACATTACATTTTATAGGATTCTCTTTCTGGTAATTGAAATCCTTTTTGATTTTTATTCAAAATACAAATGAATTTAAGCCGCTTTTATTTGTAGCAAAAATGTCAAATCATTTTATTTACGGTTGTTGACAAAATCTATATATATAAAAGAGAGTGACGTTAGTTACTAGCTTTATAACTAAAGAACGCCTGGACCGATTGCAACGATTCGCACGAATTCAGGCTGGTCTCAGGCCAGAGAAGAAGAATCCCCAGAAAAAATTCAGAAATTGACCACGCCTACTTTTTTTTTAAATTAATGTTTTTATGTGTGAGTGTGTGTATGTACTTTATAGAATCGTAAACTATGCATTTGATCATGTGATGCATGAGCCCGGGAAGGTTTGTAAGTTGGTATGACCACGCCCACTCTAACGCCTACTTTTTTTTAAGTAATTCTACATGGGTTTTTACAGATTTACTTCAAATTATATATACATCTTACTGTAGGTGAGGTAGAAATAAAAATTTTATGTGACACGCCCACTCACGCCCCATCTCATGCAAGACCCTTGCCAGGTAAGCCAGACCGCTGGAGCGATCTGCCTGAAATTTTCACATCACATCACTAAAGCTCCGGTATGTTTTATAGAATACTTCTTTTTGCGACCACGCCTACTTTAACGCCTTTTTTTTAAATTGTGTAATTGATTCTACTCTGATTTTAACATATTCACTTTAAATTGAATATCTTACTCTAGGCGAGATCAAAAATTAAGATTCATACTCCACGCCTCCTTTCACGTCCCATCTCTAACGATCTTTTTTGACCGCCTACTTTTTTTTAAATTGATGCCGTAGCATCGCCCGCAGTGTACAGCCGAATTCGACCACGCCTGCTTTAAAATTGTGTAATCGATTCTACAAGGGTTTTAAAAGACTTACTTCAAATTGTATACACCCATTACTTTTAATTATTATCTTCTAAAATCCAAAAATCAAATGTCGTTCCTCTGTATATCACAATTTTTACAACAATTGTTTTTCCACCTAATTTGCTTGAAAACTTTTTTTGTTAATTTTTTTTTAGAAAAACAAATTCTGGTTCTGCCATTGCCAGTAGATGGCGTTGTGACCTTTGACACCTGATTTATTTTTGTAGTATTTAAAATTTTTCAGCATTTTTTAAAAGTGATTTCAAAAGGTAAGTTCCCTAATTGATTTTGTGACATTGTGTTTGTGACATTAACTGCTTTTGTGACATTAATTTCTCAGTGTTATTCATAATGCCGCGACCCAGAAGATCTGATCTTTCGCATCGAACCCGTAATGCAACTACAAATCGGAATATTACCAATCGATTGAATACGGATGTACAAGAAATCGCACGAGATCAGCGACGTGTTAGTATGGCCCGACTTCGCGTAACGCAAACACAAGAAGAAAGACAGGGGACAAATGAAACGGCTCGATTAGCAATGATAAATCGTCGATTAAATCAAGCAATTCAACAACGTAAAAATCTAAATCAACGCGTAAGAAGAAGAGCTTCAAGAGTTGATTTGAATCGAGTTGCGTTTCATTACGATTGCACTTTTGTCTGCAGCTCGCATCCTTCCGTTCAAATTGGCCCAATCGAGATTGTATGCAACCATTGCATTAAACTTCACCGGAGAATCGCCTGGGTTGTGCTGTCTCAGTGGTAAGGTCAAATTACCACCATTGCCTTCACCATTGGTACGACCACGCCTACTCTAACGCCCACTTTTTTTAATTGATTAATTGCTTCTACATGGGTTTTTTACAGATTTACTTCATACAGACTGTATCCACATCTTACTGCAGGCGATTTAAAAATAAAAAAAATTATGTGGCACGCCCACTTTCACGCCCCATCACAAAAAATTTATGTTTACATGGATTTTCAGTCTGCGGGCGGAGGGGCGTGGCAAAATCCAATTTTCATATTGCACCACCAATGACATGCGAGCATACATACATATATTTTCAAAACGAAATATCAAACTCTTAAATCGGATTCGGTAGTTCCGAAGATATTTGCAAAAAACTTATGTTATTAACGATCCAATATCAAAATTTTAAAACTTTCGAAATGTTGCATTCAAAAATCCGAGTTTATTTACAAAATATTTACATCATTCGATAACAGAAGATATTCCGCGCTTACTAAGGTGCAACATTATACAATAAGTTAAAAATAATATTATATCATCAATCGATGATAAAAAAAACTTGATGTACTCTTGCGTTTAAGATACCTACATTTTGTGCACATTTGTGAGTTTTTTTCAAACGCTGATAAAAAATAACGGTACATTCAAACAAATTGCTCGAAGCGCTCTACGTGATTTTCGAGGAAACTACAAACCGATGGGAGGCGCTCTTATTCTTTTTGTTGGTGATTTTCGTCAAACTTTGCCCGTTATTCCAAGATCAATGCCCGCAGGTGAGCTGAACGCATGCTTGAAAGCTTCATATCTTTGGAACCGAGTCGAGAAAATCACGCTATCAACGAACATACGTGTGCATTTGTTGTAAGACCCGTCTGCCCAAACATTCTCAGAACAACTTTTTGACATCGGAAATGGAAAAATTACAATTAATCGCGCCACGAACGAGATTTCGTTCCCGCCTTACTTCTGTCAAATGCAAATAAATATTCAAGCCGTTGTCGACAAGGTATTCCCAAGTCTAACAATCTTCTACAAAATTTTGGATTGGCTGTGGGAACGTGCAATTTTGGCACCAACAAATTATTATGCCAACAAGCTCAATGAGCAAATTCAATTGAAACTGCCCGGCAAATTAATCAAATACAAATCGATTGATACAGTAATGGATGAAGAACAAGCCGTCAATAATCCCACTGAATTTTTAAATTCACTGGAACCACCCGGAATGCCACCGCATGTGCTAACATTAAACGTTGGATCACCGGTAATTCTCAACTTCGCAACTTAAACGCACCAAAGTTATGCAACGGAACCACATTGACCATCAAAAACTGCTCACTAAATTTAATCGAGGCAACAATCATCGGTGGCAGATTCAAAGGCGAAGACGTACTTATTCCACGAATTCCGATGATTTCCAACGATTTACCATTCCAATTCAAGCGGCTCCAATTCCCTTTGCGTCTTACCTTTACTATTGCCGTCAATAAAGCACAAGTCAAATCATTGACTATTGCTAGCTTAGTTTTGGAAAATTTATGTTTTCCACACGGCCAGTTGTATGTGGCTTGCTCCCGAGTAGGCACGCCAAAAAACAAAAAACATTGTATATCCACTGGCCCCAAGATGAAGTAATAAATAAATATAATTTCCAATTTGCCTTAAATAAATGCGTTTCTTTGAGCCCATACCTACACCATATGTAAGTTATTCTGTAACAAAACTTTATGATAGATATTCCATAAATTTATTTAAAGGCCGTACATTTCGTTAAAAGCTTAATTTAAATCGTGTGGTAATACAACACTAATGTTTGCTTAGGGCCAGCAACGCGGACCGGGTCAGCTAGTAGTTAATAAATTAAAAGAGTTTAAAAATGTTGTGCTGGAAATAAAGAAAAATCCTAAGGTACCAAAATAACAAAAACTATTAAGAGTGTTCGAAAGAAAATGTCTTCGAGCTTGTATATCCAAATTTAGATCTTCAGAAAGCAATTATGTAAAATATATATCTAACAATAAGTTATACAATTTATCAAATGTAATAAGAATCGATAATTTTATTATCTATCTAATAAGAAAACATATCATAAGATGTACAACATGTTTAAATAATAATTTAATAATGGGTTCATATTACACAAATGAAGAGTATATTATTGATACATTAGAAAAAGGATTTGTACCTCCAGAAGCCTTTTTATATTTAGATAAAATTAATATTATACAAAATGAAAACTTGGTCCCGATATTTTATCATAACTATAGACTATAGATTTAGTACAAGTATAGGTAATAACGTATCTTGTAATACTCGAAGACTAAAAAGTAAAAAATTTTGGTGGCTAAATCTATAATTGTTATACTATTTTCTTTTATTCTTTTGACAATCTTTTTTAATTCTAAAAAAATGTAATGTTTTTTTAAAATTTTCATTGCAAATAAAAAAAATCATAATCTATTCTTCATTTAAAGTACATAAATTATATCATATACCCACAAAAGTAACTATTATTAATATTATTTATACTAGAGAGCTCTTGTATGGGACATTGTATAATCTGAATTTATATTGTTAACTAGTGTTTATGTAGTTTAATATACATATATCAATATGTAAATAAATAAACGATAAAAAGAAAACCCATTGAATATGCAGGAAACTAGAAAACAAAGAATGTTTTCGTATTTGGATTCTCGAAAAGATCGACCACATGTTAAAGAGTTAGCAACCACGCCATGATTCCTTGCTTTCAAAGCCATTTATAGAACTACGTTTTAAAAATCATTGTTTAATATGATAGTCATATTATAAAGAGTATTATGACAACATTAGATTAAAGTGTCAGAATATGGAATATGAGAATACGAAAATCAGGCGTTGCCTACTGGCAGTCCAAGTCCAGTTTAGTTGCTATACATAATCGACCCATGAATCTCCTTTTTTTTTCTTTAAAACGTACACAATTATCTTATCGGATTAAAACAGTTTAAACAGTAAATTTTGTTTTTCATCACATTATTTTTAGCTTATATTTCGCTTACAAACAAATGGAACATGAAATCGAATTCGTTTTTAAAAAGAACCCGAATTAGAAACAAAACGAAGGATAATAAGTCTTGCCATCAGACCTGTTTTCGTTTTTAGCTTTTGGGACGAAATCGATTTCCATCAAATACCTGAATAAATTCTCCTGAAAATTTCAGGATGTAGACACCTCTACCAATTCGCTCTACCCTTTTTAATCCGATCATGTATCAAATTGGGGATCTGCTAATTGTTGGTCACTAACCCTTTCGCCCCTACTGGGATTATATGTCCCAGCAATGTTTCCTATATATAACTTTTTTTCTACCAATTATATTCTTATAAATAATGTATCCCAATAAAATTTGAAGCTTATATGCTGTGTAAATAAAAAAATATGTGTTAAATTATAACGGTATGTCATTTATGAGCAATTTTTTCATATGAGAGCACGTGTTTTTCGCTAATCGTCTCATAATTTTGTCAATAAAGCTCCAGTTTTTGTGTTTTTATTCACAATTCTATAAAACAACAAAAGGTAAGTAGTGTAATATCGTTTTTAACACTTTGCAGCAAAACATTTTTCGAACTGTAAAGTGTTAGAGAGTTTTTTTGCTTATGGGACATATTGTCCCAATAATTGTTCAGTGGGATTTATTATCCCAATATATCGTTGCAAATACAAGTTTTGTTTTTTATTCCGCAAGGATGGCAAGGAAGATATTGTCGGAAGAGCAAATGCTCGAGATTATGTTTGAAGATGATGATAGCGAAAATGATGGTACTGACTTCAGTGATTCCGGATCCAACAATACTCCATCAGATGACGAAGAAGAAGATAATATAACCGACTCAAGTGATGAATCCGAAGATGATGTTGCCGATGATGTTTTTTTTTATTTTAGCTTTATTGGGACATATTGTCCCACTGTAAAATCTTATTGGGACTATATATCCCAGGACAACGGTAAGGATATCCGACTTTTTATGTACACCCAACATCTTATATGTTTGCCCTATAACCGAATTTGCCGTCAAAAATTAAAAAAACCTTCCAGATTTCGAGAAAAAACTCAGGGGTGAAAGGGCTAAGCGAAGTTTCCCTAGAAGATAGTTTTAGGAGTAATGTCGATGACTGTGTATAATCAAAAAAATACTATTTAATTTTGGAGATCTTCCAAAATTAAGTTCAGGGGGATTATTATGTTATTATGTATTTCGAAAGACAATGTAAAACAGTATACAAATTCGAACATTTTTCTTTTTGAATCGAAATACACATTAACCCCCCAGAGGTGTTGTTATCAGGAATGTCATTTTAATTAATAATATTGTTTTTAATATCTATATTGAATTGTTTTTCAACAGAAAGTGAACCTATTGCTTATCTGCAAACGTTCATGTATGTACTGATATTGAAATAAAGTTTTTACACTTCTGCTACTATTACAGTCTATAACAATTTAGATATTTTTAATTCCAATTAATTTTTATTTGATAATAAAAAGCGTAGGCATTTATTTAAAATTGTACAATTCAATATAAAAAATAGTTTATTTGCTAGATTTTTACTATTTTCTATACATACATATACACACACATAAACATACATAAAAACATTTTACATTTATATAATTATTTA
This sequence comes from Bellardia pandia, assembly GCA_916048285.2. NCBI lineage: Eukaryota > Metazoa > Arthropoda > Insecta > Diptera > Calliphoridae > Bellardia > Bellardia pandia. The sequence goes on from OU696533.1 coordinate 73,019,453, forward strand.
TAAATAAATAAATAAATGCAGTGGAAAGTTTAAGAGAGAGAGCAACATCATGACTTTGTAAAGTTTATTATAAATCTTCTTCATTGTGTTTGCCCATACGCGAAGAACCGACATCCGTTATGTAGATGAAAAGGTCATCAGGGAGATTGCACTGTTCCATTTCACGACCCAATGCAAAGTAACGTTTACGTATCAGATGAGCGACAGCTTTGGGCTGGCGACTGCGTGTGAATACACCTTTTTTGTTGCCACCTACTCGAGTAACAGCTGCAATATAATTTAAAAATATTTTGAATATTTTGATTTATAGAGCACTTGCTAGTTACATATAACAAAAATTACTTTGAGCTGTTTTGAAATCTGCAAAATTCCATACAAATTCTCCGATAAACCAGGTTTTCTTTCGTAAGGTATCAAAAGCTTTAAAATGGCGAGAAAACAATTCAGTTTGATACTCTTCAGACCAAACATAGGGTGGTAACTGAAAAAGGGCAATACAAAATGAAATAAATTTGGATCATAGTCTACTAGTTTAATTAATAAATCATTAAACAAAACTTACTGAATGGAAACCCTCAACAGTGTCAGAACCATATTCTGACATGATGACAGGTTTATTGTGGCGTTTATTCCATGTTGTAGCCTCATCAATAACACGTTTCGTAATCATATCCAAATGGCCAGGATTGCTGTACCAGCCATTGTAGCGATTAAAACTAATTATATCTAAATATTTGGCCTAAAGATAGTTGTATTACTTTTAAAAATATCTTTTTAAATCATTAATGAGAGTACTTACAGCTTTATCATCCTGTGAGGATACAGCTATGGCTGCTGTCACCGGTCTGGTGGGATCCAATTCTCGGGTATAATTTGCAACGTATCTAATGAATAAGGGAAATTATTTTCTCTATAGATTTTCTGGTTGAATTTGTGAACTTACTGAAAATATGAACCAGCATTTAATTGATTTGTACGGGGTTCATTGGCTATGGACCACATCACCACACTGGGATGATTACGATCTCTGTGTATTAGCTGTTCCATGGATGATTTGTGTTTATCTAATAGTTCTTGTTTGAAATTTCTGCAAATAATAAAAAAAAATTGATTTACTTATTCTTCTTGAATATGTACTTTAACAGAAACCTTTGTTGTAAATTTTTGTCGTTTTAAATAAAAATACATAAATTAAGATTTTAAACATTAGAAAATATTTACGAGGGTTAATGTTACAAACAAGATAGAACAAATAATACAAATTATCCAATTTCAATTTTGCAAGAATATGTCGTCTTACATGAATCTTTGGATTGGACTTATCGCTAACCCTAATTTCATTATTTCCGAGATAGAAAATTATCAGTACAGACTTTCTTATGAATGTACCAGTTCCATCTTCAAGGACTTTACACTAACAGCCTTATGCAAACAAAATCTTACTTGAAGATTGAAGTTCATGTTAGTTAATAGACAATTTAAGGATAACACATCTTTGTATGTTAAAAAATAATATACAAAAACAATACATTAACTATTGCATACATCTATTAATTTTACATGTTTATTCTCTTCTGTCCATTATCTTTACTTTAAAATGCATCAATTAAAGTAATATCCATCTTCTCCATGTGGAAAAATAATAGGATACTGAAGCGCGTCATATAAGCGATGCATTTCAGTAGGCTAGGCCATGCCCTTTTGCCCACTTACATAGTCAAGAATTTATTATTTCGTAAGAATATCCTATTGTGAAAATTTAATGACGATCGGTCCAGTAGTTAAGACTATATTACGATTTTTAATTTTCCTAAAAAGGGGCGTGGTCCCACCCACTTTTCAATCAATCAAGCAACCCGTAAGGCCGTTAATTATCCTGTTGAGTTCTTAAATTCACTCGATGTGCCAGGCTTTCCACCACATGTGCTACAACTTAAAATTAGAGTGCCAATTATTTTACTGCGTAATATCGATCACCATGGCTTTCAAAGGCTCTCGACTTGCAGTAAAAAAAACTGAGAAATAATTTAATAGAAGCGACCATTATAACAGGAAAATATAAAGGTACAGATGTACTTTTGCTACGCATTACAATGCTACCAACAGATTTACCATTCGATTTAAAAAAAAAATTCCTGCTCGATTAGCGATGTTAACAAAGCTCAAGGTTGATATCCCGTGTATATGTGTTTGCTCCTGATGGACAAACTAAAAATATTGTATATCTAAAGCATTGCAAAAAATACATTAAAGCTAAATAAATAAATGTTTGTAAATACTTATATAAATACGTTTTTTTTTTTATTTTATAACGAGGGGGAGGGGGTAGCGAAGCACACCGGGTTTAGCTAGTATTGTATAAATACAAAAAAAAAATAAATAATAAAAAAAATTTTCTAATAAAAATTTTCTTGGAAGGTTTTAGAAATTTGCATGAGTTTTTTTTCGCAAAATGTCGGGAGACATGTGTTTTCATTACTAAAACATTCTTGGACACCACGTGGTACTATGTACCATTTTATTTAAGTCACCAATCCCTAGTTACTTAATTTATTACTTATTTATTCCCTTAATTTATCCCCATAATCTCTGAGCTCTAATCTATCTCAAATAATTCTACTGATTCTTACACTTTAAACACCATACACATATGTACATATATGTATGTATATGTACATCAAATTTTTTTCACATACAATAATAAAATATGATATTGATAGTAGTGATATAAAATGTATATTACGGACCCGGTGATTTGAATGGGTCAATGTTTAGCGACCACTGTATTCTATTCCCGTTTATTGAAACTGATTTGGTATACAGGTCTTTCTTTGTTCTTTATTTTAATATTATTAGAATTAATTTTATATTGAATGAATTTTCACGAATTCATGAACGAATTAAAAAAAATTAAGAACTTCGAAGTGAAGCCTATGATTGATTAATATGATTTTTAAAACTGATTTCAAAACTGATTATGAGTTCAAATAAAAACTAATCTTCTTAGTCAAGTAAATTTGTCTACGCAATAATTGTAAATAGTTATTAATAATAATCTTACTCTGTATCCACACTAGGACATTCATCGATAATCATGATACCATTTTCATCAGCAAATTGCATTGACTCCTCCGAGTAGGGATAATGAGATGTACGATATGCATTTGCGCCAATCCATTTCAATAAGTTGAAGTCACGAGTCATTAAAGCTAAATCCAAACCCTTTCCACGTATCTACAAGAAAAGCTCAAATTATTAGTTGTTTATAGTATAGTAACAACTTCAATCAATAAAAAAAACATAAACAAGACATACATCAGAATCTTCGTGTCTACCAAATCCACGGAAATAAATTAGACGATTATTAATCATAAATGAAGTATTGTTCCAACTCAAGGTTCTTACACCCACATGCAGTCGATAGACATCGAGCAGAACATTGTCGGTGCCATGCAGAAATACTTCCATTTGATATAAATAACCCGGTTCGGGATGCATTAAATATGGCCACCAAGGCACAACTTTTTGTATCTCTAAGACACCTTCCAAGTCCGAATTGGAGGTTTCATTGGCTACGATAACTCCCTCCTTGTTGCGTAATTGCACTCGAACATATAAATCGCTGGCAGCTTCATTGGCAGACATACCATTTGTATTGACCTTATAATAAACAAAGCCAACTATAATTAAAAAAGAAACTTGTTTGTAAGTATTATTTTAGCGAAATCCAGTAACTCATACCAGTATTGTCTTCTGTCAGATCGGTAGTAACTTTAATCTCTTTGATATATGTTAAGGGAGTGGTATATAAATGCACAGAACGGTGTATACCAGCATAATTGAAAAAGTCAAATGAATACTTTTGTACTATGGCAACGCCATCATCTCTGCAATTATTAAAGTGAAAAATAAGGACATATGAAAATAGGTCTGTATAGTTTAAAAACGTTAGTAAAACACACCTTGAAATCTCTGTTATTTTCCCCTGAGGCACAGTGGTTTGTATTAAGGCATTATCGCACATTACAGTTATACGATTCTCTTCGCCGTACTTCAATTTATTTGTTATTTCTGCCTCAAAAGGCAAGTGGCCCATTTCATGTCTCACTACCATTTCACCATTAATATACTAAAAACAAGCAAATTTTTAATTAAGATGTACATAGGTATAAAAAGAAAATTTTAAAAATGTCTTGTACCCACCACAAATGCTTCATAATGAACACTACCAAATCGTAGCCAAACTCTTTGCTGATTGGACCACGATTTTGGAGCAAAGAATTTTCGATCATACCACACTGTTCCTACATGATCGCGTAACGCACCTTCGGTTGTGATGTCATTATAACTGGCGGGCACAGGCATGGCTATCGTCTGTTGGACACGACTTAAATCGTCCGTATACCATTTGTCTCGGACACCCTGTGTGGGATTTGTTACGTCTGACTTGACAAAATTCCAAATGCCATCTAAAGAGCGCACTTCACGTGTTTCTGATTCTCGTGGATACATCATACCGGTAGTGGGTGTGATTTCTCTATTCAATATTACCAGTGCTATGGCATAGTGTATACAAAATCCAATAACGCCCATGGCAATTAACGACAGTGCTGTAAAAAAATTAAAAGTTATGATTTAATATTTACATATTTATTATTTAGTAAATGTGTTAATGACAGAGAAACCTATAAGTACTGAATTGCTCACCAAATTGGTTTGTTCATAATGTCAAGGAAATCTTTAACGATTTTCATTGCTTTTAAAGTTTCGGGAGTTTCGATTAATTATGGACCGACGATTATAAAATTAGGTGTCATTATTTCTATATAAGAATCTTATTTGTGTCAAATTTTATTTGGATACTAACATTTTTAAAAAATGTATGATTGGTAATGTGAATTTCGAAAGTGGTGAGGATATAAAATCGACAAAAAAAGTACAGATATCAAATCGAAGTAAAAACAGCAGTACAAATAAGAAAAAAAAGTACACTTTTTATTTAAAAAAATTCAGTACATAAAATGATAATTAAAGAAAACTTCGAACCACCAGTCAGTCACTGGTTAAAAGATTGATGTTTGTCTGTTGACTAGCAGGCACCGTAGTGGTGCAAGAGGTCAGATCGCAAAAAAGAATTCTGATGAGAGAAAGTGGTGTTTCTCGAAACATATGTAAATTCAACCAACAACCCAGGTTCGAATCCCAGTCAAGAAAAATTATCAAAAATAAAATTTTTTCAAGTTGTAAAACAATTCCTAATCCAGTAAAAATAATTTAATGAAAATTAAATTTAATGAACTCAAAGCCTAACTAAAGAAATATCAAAAATTTAAATATTAACAGTTCAACTAAAAATAATAATTATTCTATTTTTAAAAAATGATATAATTTTTTTCTATTCTATATAAAATGTTTTAATACAACTTGTTTTTTGGCAACTTGAAAAAATTATAAATATTTATCGCTTTTTGGACTTGGTTGACTATTCCATTTTTACCATCTTCCGTTTTTAAAAAATTGCAAAATTCATTACATACAAGTGTACTCAAAATTTGTTTTTATTATTAATTCGCTTTCTACAATTAGAAGCTTGTTTCGTTCCTTTCTCCAAAAATTGAACATCAAACTAAAAATTCTCTCGGTTGCCGCATTAGAATGAGGAATTGAAAATATAAACATACAAATTTTTTCGAAATTGGGATATGATCCACTTTTTAGGAATGTTTTCCATTTTTCTTCAACAGAATTTTCTTCCGGAATATTTTGAGCAAAAGTCTTTAAAGATATAAATGTATGTATATATTTGCTATCAAATAAGAAATTGTTCCTTAAAAAAAATAAAAAGAAGTACAGAGGCTGAAAAAAAGCACATTTGCGTACTTCTTTAGGTCTTATGCAGACAGAAGTACAATTAGTAAAAAAAAAATAGTACGCGTACTTCTAAATGCAGTACGTCTGGCAAGCATATATGGAAGCTACGAATAATTATGGACCGATCATAATAAAATTTTACCGTATTATTTTTATACATATGAAATATATTTTGTTTCAATATTATTTGGATACCAACATTTTTGAGAGAGTTATGCTCTATTAAGTGATTTTCGGAAGTGGACCTTATATGGGAGCTACGACTAATTATGGACCGATCATAATAAAATTGTAATACATATGAAATATATTTTGGTTCAATATTATTTTGATACCAACATATTTGAGAGAGTTAAGCTAGATTTACACGATTGAAATTTTCTTCAAAATTGGTCTTTAAAATGCTTCAAACTCGTGTAAACAGCAAAATTTCTTCAAAATTTATTTATAGTTACTACTGAGAAACACAATCAGTAGTTAAATCCCGGCAAAATATATTTGAGGTTTAATATAACAGTGTGTTAAGCTGAGTTTAACTGACAATTAAAAAACTAGCTCCTAAAGCGATTTTCGGAAGTGGGCCTTATATGGGAGATACGACTAATTATGGACCGATTATAATAAAATTGTACCGTATTATTTGTATATGTACATATGAAATATATGCATTCGCGTTAAATATTATTTGGATACCAACATTTTTGAGTGACTTATTATGCTCTTTAAAATGATTTTCGGAAGTGGGCCTTATATGGGAGCTACGAGTAATTACGGACCGATCTGCACAAAATTTATAGATGTAATTTGGCTTGATTTACCACTCATTTGTGATGAAATTTGTTCGAATACTTGCACATTTCAAGTATTTATGATCAGTAAATCCCAATTTCAGGAGGACATTTGTATGGGGGCCAGGTGAAATAATGGACCGATTTCCACTAGTTTCAATCCCATCCGTCCTTGGGCCGAAAAAATATCACGTACCAAATTTTGTTGAAATATCTTTAAAATTGCGACCTGTACTCTGCGCACAAGCTTTACATGGACAGCCAGCCAGACGGACGGACATCGTTAAATCGAGTCAGGAAGTGATTCTGAGTCGATCGGTATAATTTAAGGTGGGTGTTGGACCAGGGGCCAAATTACCGCATTCGTGATTGAATGAGCTATCGTATCGAGATTTGATTTCGATATCGAAATTATGATAAAATGTACTAAATTTCTTGCTCGATATCGAATGCCATAATCTCAAATAAGAAAATTACGATCAATTTTACTCGATATCGAATGCGGTAATTTGGCCCCAGTATTTCTGGGCGTTACAAACATCAGCACAAAACCAATATACCCTCCCCACTATTGTGGTGTAGGGTATAATTATACCTACATCGAAATCTCAATCATACTTACATTAAGATAAGATAATTCATTGTGTAAAGAACATCATGCGAAACGAAACGAGAAAGAAATATGAAACGGAACAATTGTTAATTTTTTGAATTGAATTTAAAACGATTCAATGAGAAATAAACAAAAATGACAAAAAAACAGAATACAATATAAACAATAGAAAGCATATGTTTGTATGCAAATGAATGTAATGTGCACGAGGCGCATTTTATATACATACATACATATATACAAAACAAGAGAAGAATAATCAAAACAAAAAGAACACATTATTACGTCATTTCTTGCGTTTCTTTAAGTTTGTTATTTATTATTCTTTTATTCTAAAAAAACGCGATTACTATGTGTTAATATACATACATACATATGTACATATTTAACGAACTCAGTAAGTAATAAGAATATCAAAACTAAAAGAATGCAAAATGAAAACAAAACAAATAAAACAGCTGATTTATTATACACATGTAATATACATAATATAAAATTTCATTTCTTCTCTAAATCACAATTAAAAGTTATAAATGCAATTAAACTTAATGATGTCAACAAGTACATACATACATATGTATGTATATACATATTCAATTGTATTAATCGCATAAAATAATTAGCAAGTATAATTGTGATTGTAATAACTTTGTTTAATCGTATTCCTTCTTTTGCCATTTTAGTTAAATTAATGCATTTGTGTTTAATTTTAGCACAAACATTTCAAAAAACTATGTATTCCCATAATCAAAGCATGCCCCACTTGACAAAATATTAGTCATTTATTTAGTAAGTTTATTTGTATTTTTATTTTATTTTCTACAACGACCGAGTGCGACCGACGCGTTGACTTCACGTCACCTCTGAAAAATGTAAACTGTTCGGTCTGACTGACTAATAATAATTATTTACTCAAAATCCCACTATATTTCTGTTATAATACGGCGAATTCAGTTTATTTATTACTTGTTTTATCTATCTACATATCTATTTAGGTACCTATATCGCATTGTTTTTATTTTGTACGAAAAAGATTAATAATTATTATAGATAGGTACATACTCGTACATAATGTCTAAATGATGAAACAGAACTGGGGCTGAACGTTTTTTTCCATACATTTTGATATAAAATTATGCCAGAGAATGTGGTCGTGAAAATATATATGTATATATATGGTGCAAATATATAAGCCCAGCTGACTGACTTTGTTTAGAATTTACGTATGTCAAAAGTAATACTTTTTCAAGTATTTTAGACAGTAGTACATTATTTTACACAAACAAAATGCCTGTTGTTTCTGTTTTGTGTTGTCGATTTGCACTCACCTTGTATAGTTGCACCATGATAGAATCTATTTTAATACTCTGTGGTCTAAATGATGAAACAGAACTGGGGCTGAACGTTTTTTCCATACATTTTGACATAAAATTATGCCAGAGAATGCGGTCGTGAAAATAGAATCTATTTTATTTTGACAGCGTTTTTTCTTGTGCTCTCACTTTAACAGACAAATGCTCTCAACAATATTACCATACTTTCATTAAATTTTATATATTTTGTAAACACAACCATATGTTTTTGCAGCTTTGGCGCAAGAAAAATAAAAACAAAAGAAAATCAAAAGAAACGTTTAAAAGTGAGATTTTTGTAATTTAAAAGAAAATAAGTGATATTATAAAAAAATTAATTGAAGAAGTACAAAAGCATGATTGCATATATAATTTGCAGTCGCCATTGTACAAAAATTTTTATTTAAAACAAGATTTGTGGACAAAAATTGGAAAAGCTGTCGGCATTACAGGTTGGCACACAGAAGAAATATAAAAACATTAAAAGACAGTTCGTGAAGTTGCAGCCGTCGTAATCAGCGTTACCGTTGGTAAATTTGAGAAAGTCGCACAAAAAGGGGATTTCTTAAAAAAAAGGGGCACCACTTTTAAAAAGATGGAAAATAAACAAAACAAAAATAAAATCGTATTTTTTCATTTAAATGTTGTATATAATGTATGTTTACATATGCATATAATAAAAAAATTAATAAAAAAACTAATATGTATCAAGTAAAACAAAAAAAAGGTACACAAAAAGTGGCAAGGCATCTGTAAAAGGGTCAAATTGCCACTTTAGTCGCATCAACGGTAACGCTGGTCGTAATTATGGGCCTGTTTTCTCTGAGAGTCGTTTTTGCTTGAAGTTGCGGTCGTATTCTGTTTCATCATTAATGTGAAATTTTTACATATGGATGTATGTACATATATTTGATAAAAAAGCTTTCTCACAAACAACAAGTTGTTAAAATTCTTATTAGACCTATCTACATGTGTACATACTTATTTACATTAAAAGTGGTAAGGATTTATATATGTATGTACGTACTACAGTGGTGGCCTTATAATTAGAATCGATGCTTTGATATAATAAAATCGCTGTAAATTTTTTTACCGTTATTCAATGCGTAAACAATCAACATTGTTGTACATGCTCAACACGTTAAATTCTAAGTTAAATTAAAAAAAAAAAAAATATAAAAATATTATTTTAAAAATTGTTTTTTTTTTGCTGGCCACGTAATTAGCAACCCGCATTTTTTTCTTTTTTTCTAAATATAATAGTGACAAAGTGAGTATAATTTGTTAAATAATATATTGGTAATAATTTTGAAAGTGGACAAAAACAAGTCATGTGCTTCAGAAATGAGATGGTTAATTGTGCAGTGTTACCAAAATGAAAAACTTTCAATGTCGGCTATTGCACAAAAGTTTTCTTGTTCAAAAATGGTAGTTGGTGCAATTCACTTGTATACATATACAAAGGAGTTTGCAACCTTAGCCAGGAAACCTAGGATAATGTCAAATTAAATTTATTAACTTTTTCGAAATATAAATTTTTGAACAAAGTAATGTTGACATTCAGATTTTAAATCACTGGTTGATGATAACTGTTAAATTTGTTTTCTTAGTTTTCCCTTTCCAAACGTATATTTGAGCTTGCTTATCGTACATTTTTTGAAAATTAATAAACTTACATTTAAAATTTGAATAGTCTTCGTTGTTTTCACGTCTTTGGCATATTGTATAAGATCTTAATTGCTATTACAAAATTGTGTGCTAATAAAGAGTTCTCTTTTTTATCATTAAAGGAATAGATGGCCTGATTCCCCTTTTTATATAAACCTTTTTTTATTAACTCCTTTATTATTTCAATTGAATTTCCCAACCCTGTTATTATTGTAGTTGAATTTAAACTGTAAATATTATTGTGCTTGAATTTATAATCCACAAATTGAAATTGTAGCTTAATGCATATTTGAGCCTTTGAGGTCCCGAGCGATTTTAATTACCATGAAACGTAAAGTTCGTTAGCCCCGGGTCACACGCTGCCACTTTTGCTGCTCAACTTTTAAGTTTGTTGGTGAGAGGGGCAAGAAGAGTAGTACCAAATACCACTATTCTTTCCCTTCTCACCCACAAACTCAAAAGTTGAGCAGCAAAAGTGGCAGTGTGTGACCCGGGACTTAGTAACCAGCAAACCACAAGGCCGGACCTCAACTGCTTACATCCCATCACATATAACTAAGTATATTTTAAATAAATATTTAAATACGAAAACTTATTCGAAAAACTCCAATTATTTGCAAGTAGCATTACTGTTTACACAGGACAGTGAGAGTTCATTTTCAAAATGTTGTCAAAGCGTAAACTTCTACCGGCAGCTCCATTTGATTTGCAATTGCTTCGAAGCCCTTGCTTTTCAAATCGTTCTTCCTATATGCTTTATCACTCATATCCCACATAAAAGGATGGGAACGACATAAATTAATTAAATTTATTATATTTTTTATATTTAATTTTACTTCCATTTTTGTTTTGATTGAAAAATAGAGTTGCCAGTTGTTCACATTTTTTTTTAATACATTTATTTATTTATTGAATCTTCAGATGTTGAAATGACAATAAGTTTTCGAATCTTAATACTAAAAGAAAATAATAAGTGCAGCCAGTGCTAGACAAAATATTATGATACTACAAAAAATTTACATCCACTGAACCAGTCATCTGTTTTGCGCTTGAGTTAAAGCAAGGGTATCCCTCCTTCTCAGCCAAACATGGTTACTAAAGTTAAGGATGTCTCGTGCAAGTGGGTTTGGATGGTGTTCAAGTTTGCTGACATATTTTGAGGCATATTTTGTAAATTCGACTTTCACCAAAGGAATGAATAGATCTTTGTGAATTCTAGAATTTTTAACGTACCATGGAGCTGCAGTAATTATACGTAGAATTTTATTTTGACCCCTTTGAATTTTTTCAATGTTGGATGCTGAGGCAGTACCCCATAATTTAATTCCATAACACCAGATTTGGCTTTAGAATTGCATTGTACAACAAAAGTTTGCAATCCAACTTTAATGTAGAATTTCTGCCAATTAAGTTGCACTGCTTTTAATCTCATCTGTGTAAGTTTTGCGTCGATATGAGACTTCCAAGTTAAACGACGATCGAGGTGAATTCCGAGGTATTTGACTTCATTGTGTTGCGGAATAATTTGGTTATTTATTCTGATGAACGAGCAGGTATTTTTTCGCAATGTGAAAGTTATATGAATACATTTCTGTTCGTTAACCCTGATTTTCCAAAGCTCAAGCCAATTCTCTAGTTTATAAACATATTTCTGCAAATTCTGTGATGCTATTTGATGGTCCTTATGAACGCTAATAAAGGCTGTATCGTCTGCAAAAGTTGAAGTATGTATTATGGGGTCTGACGGCATATCGGATGCATAAATCAAATATAAAGTAGGACCCAGTATGCTACCCTGGGGTACTCTTGCTTTAATTGGCTGAGCGGGACTTAAAAACTCGCCTTCTTTGATTGTAAATTTGCGACCACATAAAATTATTCATTTTGGAAAAATTTCATTAACAATAATTATTATGATTTTAATGATATTTATTCTTCAATATTAAAACATTTTGCTTATCAATATTATTTGAAAGAAGTTTGTTTACAATCACTCAAAAAACAAACTAAAATTTCAATTATAAATATTATATTATCCACTTTCTATTCATTGGAAAATATACATACATGTCAACATTATTTTTTTATTTGTCGTTTACTGGCATGAGAGTGTCAAACATTCCCTCGTATGCAAATTTAGCTGCGAGCAGCGTTGCCATTTGTCAAGTTTTCCCTTTTGCAAAATGTTTTCAAGTTTTATTCTAAAAAAAGTTTTTTGGAAATTTATAATTTATTTATAAGTTTAATTTAGTTTATAAAACAAATTATTTTCACCATTAACAAAACAATGTTTTTCTACTATGCTGCACTGCGTTAGTAATTTAACGATATTATACCTTTTTAATCCATTTTTACTGCAACAATGTTTTTTAGTAATACTCCGTCTTAAGTACAATAAATGTCATATAAATATTTATAAAATGTTAACAGTTTACAACACAAATACACTCCTTATTTTGTACATACGAGTACATATACAAGGTGGCGCAAAAGTAATCCTCCTATCAGAAAATGCTATAAATTTTGCGATTGGCCCCTAATGTCAGTTCTGTTTTGACATTTGTGTAGTAAACACATGCGAAATACACGTTAATAAACAATGTTACGCTACACTGCTCCAGAACGTGAAATATTGCTGACTATTTATTTGACCAATAATCGGTCGGTGACTTTGGCACAACGTGAATTTCGTCGCGGATTTCCTGGCCGTCCAACGCCTACTGGTGAAACACTGCGACGTTTAGCCGCTCGCATCGAAGAGACTGGCACAACACGAGATGCTGCCAGGCGTAGCAGACCCCGGAGTAGCCGTTCTTCAGAAAATATTGCAGCTGTAGCCGAGGATGTCATGGAAGCGCCGTCGACATCGACCAGACGACGTGCCACGCAAATGGGTATCAGTCGACGGTCTTTACAGCGAATTTTGGTACAAGATTTAAAGATGTTTCCGTACAAAGTCCAGACGGTGCATCAGCTGTTAGCTGCTGACCGCCAATCGCGTCTAACATACGCTCAAGCCATCCTTAATCACCACCAAGAGTAAGATGATTTTTCATCAAAAATAATCATGAGCGATGAGGCCCATTTCCATCTTAGCGGGTACGTAAATAAGCAAAATTTACGCTTCTGGGGCACTGAAAATTCGCGTGTAACCCACGAAGAGCCATTACACCCGCCTAAAGTCACTGTATGGTGTGCTGTTTTCGCTGGAGGAGTCATCGAACCTTTTTTCTTTGAAGACGTCGCGGGCCAAACGGTTACTGTGAATGGTGAGCGCTACAGAACAATGATCAACGAGTTCTTTTTGCCGCAAGTTGATGAATTGGGATTGGAAAACATGTGGTTCCAACAGGACGATGCAACGGCACACACTGCACGTGCCACAACCGATATGCTGAAGGATGCATTTCCCGGGCGCCTAATCTCCCGTTTTGGCGATTTGCACTGGCCAGCAAGATCGCCTGATTTGACCGCTCCAGACTACTTTTTGTGCGGTTTTTAAAGACAATATCCGTCAAGAATGTGAGGACCTATCGCCGGAAGTTTTGGCCAAAGTGATTGAAAATGCCAAATGACAATCAACTGTGGCGGCGGCCATTTACATGACATCATATTCTCGACTTTATGTAAAAAAAAATTAAAAAACCAAATAAAAATAATCCACAACAAGAATCAAAGTTTTTAATTTTTTTTTAATTACAGCCAAAAAACATCAAAAGTTTACTTTTGCGCTACCTTGTACATATATGGAGTTGGACAGTTAAGATTTCTCAATTAAATTGTAAAAATAAAAGTTGTTTTGTTTTCAATAAAAAAGTTTTTTTTTGCTAAAAAAGTTTTTTTTTCTAAAAAAAGTTTTTTTATAACCTTCACTTTCATGAGAAGGGTATATATAAGTTTGTCATTTCGTTTGTAATATCCACAATATAATTTTCCGATCCTATAAAGTATATATATTCTGGATCCTTATAGATAGCGGAGTCTATTAAGCCATGTCCGTCTGTCTGTCTATCTGGATGTCGAAATCAAGTTTTTGAAGTCCCCAGATATCTTCGGGATCCAAATCTTCAATAATTCAGTCAGGCATGCTTTCGAGAAGTTTGCTATTTAAAATAAGCAAAATCCGTCCACAAATAATGGAGATATGAGCAAAAATACGAGACAACCTCTGAAAATTTCATCAACAAACTAAGGGTCATTATTACAACTTGCCTCTAATGTTCTTAATAGTAATAGGTAACTTTAATTAAAGTGAGGAATAAAGTGACCTTTAAGATTTTTCGTTATTACAACTTCCTTGTAAAATAAAATAATTTTTTTTCTAAAATATGGCAATACCAGTGAAAACCCGATTACTTTTGACAAATTACTGACAAGAAACAGTAAATTGTGTGTGTTTGTGAAAACATTTGTTTGTGAAAAAAATATAAATCAAACGTCTGCTTTCCATTTTTGTTTATCAAATTATTTATTGGCAAAACAAAATTAAAATTAATTTATTTTTCATGAATTTGACATTTTTTCCAGAACATATGGCAACTTCAACCATATACCTCACTATAAAATTTAAAGACAAGATGATCTTCCCTTTAGCTTATCGGTTGGTTTTAGATTAAAGTAAACTAGTAATAACCAAATACTTCTTATCTGTCCGATAACATCATACTTTTAACTATTGCCAAGTTGTAATAATGGGCCTAAGTGTAATAATATTGTTACAATTATTTTTTTCATAAACAGATGGCGCTGATTAAAGTGTTTAAGTGTGTTCTTAAACCGTAATTTAAATGTGTAAAAAGTTTTCGAAAACTTTAAGTGTGTTCTTAAACCGTAATACAACCCAGCATACCATTCTAGGAGCGCTCCGAAAAAGGAGTCATAAAAGAGTCCAACTAAAGAGCAATTTCGGAGCGAAAGAAAAATTTTCTTCCCATCAAGCCATATGAGTCCGAAAAGATTTTTTTTTGACACCAAAAAACAATCATAATTGCTCCGAAAACCTTCAGAAAAGAGGGTCATTACATTCGAAAATGGTCCATCAGAAAGAGCTCTTAGATAATGTCAGAAAAGAGTCTTTTATGAGGGGGGTTTTGGGCTCTGTGAAATCTTGTTTTTATCTTTCTTGTGTGGTGCAGCTATGTTTCATTTTTTGTTCAAAGCAGAAATAACAGGACAACAACGCTTTGCTATACACATAATTAAGTTTCAGTCATACTGCGTGCCGACTCAGGACAGTAACAACACTTAAGTGTGTAAAAAGACAGCCCAGCAAGCCATATGTTTGCGTTTGCGATGACTGTTAACAAAGTTCAAGGTTAATATCCCGTGTATATGGGTATGCTCCTGATGGGTAAACTAAACCTAAAGCATTGCAACAAATACATTAAAATTAAATAAATAAATGTTTGTAAATATATAAATACGTTTTATTTTATTTAAAACGAGGGGGAGTAGCGAAGCACACCGGGTTTAGCTAGTATTGAATAAGAAAATATTACGTTTCTGAGAATCACTTTTATGGCCGTATTAAGAGACACAAATATATATTAAATTATCGATTATCATCAGATTCGGATCATAGGCCTCTCTCTCATTTAAAAATATTTCCAAAAATGTTTCTTGTTTTAAAAGTATCGTGATAAAATTCAACACACAGACAGAATCATATTAGAAACATATTTACTAAATATTGCGATTACATATAATATTTCCTACGATTTCAGTTCATCTTTATCCAGAATAAGGCATTGTTCAGATGAAATCCGGTCGTATAATTTGTTTAATATTTATGTAAATACTTTTGGACAACAAATTGATACTCATTTCTTAACGTTGAAAATAGCGAAAATAATTTATTTTGGAAGGAATAACTATAGTTTTACAAGGCTTGTAACTGCGCAACCGTATGAAATATATTTACTGGTTTTCTAAGTCCTCTAAAAACTTGTTTAACACGTTGGCTGCCAAAACCTTTTTAGAATTTTGATCGTTCAGTAGCAAAGTGATTTAACAATTTTGGTCTCCTGAGGATAACAACTTATTTTTGTTTAATAGTGCTTAAAAATAAGTTTTGATTACTCGCGACTTTATTTTGGTCCTTAATTTTGCAGTTATAACCAGCGTTGTCAACTTTTAAATTTCAAAACGCAACAAAATGGAGAAAAAGCGCACCATTTAGAAGAAAACGCACCAAGTTAAAAATTTCGTTTTTGTTTCAAATATTTATTGAATTAATTTGAAATTTTTGAATATCATAAATTCTATAAAAAACTTTTTATCAACGATAATAATTATTAGCAAAAGTAATAATTGTAAAAGCCTTTTTTTAATAAATGGGCTAATAAAGATAAAATAAGCATTTAACCACTCAAAATTTAACTCACAATATAATATTCGGAACTAAAGCACTAATTGGTAAAAATGCTAATTTCAGTACATATTTGGTACTTTTTTTTATATATTTTTGTTTTCTAGTTAAAGTACTTCTAATTGATTTTTCCCAATAAAATTTATTAGGATTCTACTGGTACTCTAACCCTGGTTGTTCGTCTACAGTTCCGTAGACCAAACCATCAAGAATTTTTATTTACATGTTTAAAATGTTAATTTGATTTTCAAACAAAGATTTTTGAAGAATTAAATATGTTTTTGTTTCGACCTTTTAAATTTTAAATAAATTAGTTAAATAATCAGGCTCGAGGTCTGTGTTATAATCAATTGTTTTATTTATTTATTTCAATATTTGAGTACAATATTAAATGTTTAACTTTAAAGACTAATTTTTGATTATTGTAACTCATTGTTGTTATTTTGCTGATGATGCTTACCGATGGTAGGCGAAATATTGAAATAAATAAATAAAACAATTGATTATAACACAGACCTCGAGCCTGATTATTTAACTAATTTATTTTTGAAGAATTTGATTTTATTTATCATACATTCGTATTTAAAATATAGTAAATTTTTTTGTCGTATAGATGTCATGAGTTATGAATTATTATAAAACTGCAATTAAAAATTAGTAAAAATAAAGATTTCATCAGATTTTCGAAAAAATTTAAAAACGCACCGAAATACACAAACAAATTTTGCAGTGTTGAATGAAAACAGCTGTATTTTATTGTAGAAAGATTTTTTCTCACACTGAAACAAAAAGTTGTGTTGAATTTGCTTTGGTGCCACCAAAAATTAAAAAGCGCACCGCGCACCAACACAAAAAACCCAGAGAATTCAAATTCCACGTAAAATTCCCTATTAAAATGTACGAAAATGTGCGCAGTGGCCTCAGGGTAACATCTGGGTGTCGCATGAAAACGTGCGACGTGGCAGCCAACGCGTTAAACCGAAATGTTTATATTTGTTTTAAAATTTTGGTGAGCTACGGGATGCTCTATCTGTATTCAAACAGTGTGCCTTACTCCAGCATTTTAGTATGTATACACATGTATTCAGCAACATTTTTTCAAAGGCTTACATACTAAAACTTACATGTATGTATTTTAACAGCAAAATATGTATTATTTTAATTCAATAATATAAAAGAAAAAAAAAAAACAATTTCAACTTGCAGTAACTTTCTTAACACTGTCTCTTTGTTGACTGAAGTCGATGCAGTAAACGAACCACGTTTTTAAAGTAATAGTTTACAACTGCTACTTTAAATTATTTAAAATTAAAATAAAGAGTAGTCACACAGTTCCAGCTATTTTTAAGAAAAGGCAGCCAAAAAAACCTATTAGAATGCAAAGTAGCAGGTTATGGGTGCGATTGACACGGATTGTTTTTGTTGGCAACAATTTAACTTGTAAATGGAAAAGCACTGTTGAATATCTTGCAATACAACGTTCTGTTGATACAAAATAAACACAGCTGGAATTTCCGAAATAAGATTGTGTATTTCTATATTATATACATACATACGCTTCTTACCGAAAACTTCAAATTTATGACATGACAAATGTATAGAAAAACGCATTGTTACAACATTAATTCAAATAATAAAATAAATGCGTGTACTTGTACAAGAGACACAATTTATTAGAAAATAGTATTTTATTTGAAGAATTTTAAATGAATTTGTTTTACAACGATAAGAACCGACCACTATACTGATGTGAAAAATAATTTGAATAAATTTATTGAGCTACATTTTCAATTCTGTTTTAATCTAAACTCTATGGAAATTTGTTTTGCGTTCCAAACAACATTTAAATATACAGTGTGTTTTGTTTGCTTAAATGCAGTTCTTATAGTCGCCATACCATGGCTTTAAGTAACCAGTGCGAATTCTAAAGACGAAAACCAGATAAAGGTCTAGGAATTAGTACATATGTGAATAAAGTTAAAACATTAATTGTTCCTAAATAGTTAGATGAAGGAAATAATTTTATGATATACTTGGCGAAATTGGAATAAATTTAATATGCAGATCCACTAATGCAGGCCAAAGAGTTCTTTAAAATATAAACTACATATCGATGGTCTCATGTAGAAAGGCCCTAACTCGCATATTTGAAACTTTGCAGGAGAGGAATCGCAAAAAAAACTAATTTCGAAAAAATAGCGAGTTAGGGCCTTTCTACATGAGACCAACGATATGTATGTATTTTGTACTACCAACACTTTTTGCTGTAATTAATTATACCCTTCACCTTCATGAGAAGGGTATATATAAGTTTGTCATTCCGTTTGTAATATCCACAATATAATTTTCCGATCCTATAAAGTATATATATTCTGGATCCTTATAGATAGCGGAGTCTGTTGAAATCAAGTTTTTGAAGTCCCCAGATATCTTCGGGATCCAAATCTTCAATAATTCTGTCAGACATGCTTTCGAGAAGTTTGCTATTTAAAATCAGCATAATCCATCCATAAATAACGGAGATATGAGCAAAAATCCGAGACAACCTCTGAAAATGTCATCAAAAAAACTTAGTGTATTAATATTGTTCATCAAGAGATGGCGTAACCGTAATATAAGTGTCTAAAAAGACAGTGTGTCAACAGATGGCGTTGATCATACAAAGTGTTCGAAAACTAAGTGTGTTCTTAAACTGTAATATATGTAAATGTGTAAAAAGACAGTGTCTTCATTTTTAATTGTGTTTGTGTACATTTAAATAAATAAAGACTCGTTATACATATTTTCTTCAAACTACTTGACGCTTTTATTTTGCAATTAAAAAGAATCCGGTTTATTTAAAGGAAATAAACCACTTTTTTTATTAAAAGGTAAAAACGCAACAATATAATATATATATGTATATAATATAATTATGCATCTACTACAAATTTTGAAATTAATATCGTTTGAGTTTTTACTTTTAACATAATGTGCTTTTAATATAATTTCATAGAGTGCATTTTCGCCTATAAATTTACAATGTTTTGTGGATATTCTTTAATTTGTCTAATTTGAATAGTGTTTATCTCATTTTACATTGGAAATCAATTGTTATTTTTTCTATTTTTATTCTATGTTTTCCTAACAAAATGTCTCATATGCGAGTTTAAAGGGCTGTCTCATTTGCTGTCACTCAGTTTTTCTTCGTTTTCTTTACCATCGTCTGCAATGACTAGTTATTCACACCATTACTCGTAGTAAAATAGTTGTAGTAATAAGGTCAATTTAATCTCGTGATTCTTTAGCTGACACATGCACAATAAAGGGCTTACAAAGCTTAAATATCGGTCACTAGTGACTAGTCTATAGTCGTAAGTATTTAGTTTTTATTTTATCTATTATTGTCTTGTTATTGTTGTTGCTATCAACATTTCTTTTGTCTAACAAAGAGTAGCCAGATTTTTTCTAAATTATAATTACAAATCACGCTTATACATAAATTATGTATAATTTTCGTATTAACTTTGAATCTATATCTTAAAGATCTATTTAGTTTAGGTTTCTAAAGGAATTTTCAAAACAAAATTTTGTTCTCCAACAAAGTCAAATTTTTTTTCGAAAATTCGTTTGGAAATGCTAACAAGAGATTTTAACAATATTTTTAAGTATTATTGATGTTATGGATATCACTGACATGCCACACAGCCACCGAAACAATGAATTTGTTGGAAATAAAATTTTCCGTTCGCAAAATTTCACGCAATCATGGAACTTAACACCACTGTTTTACTTTTTTGGTTGGGCTATTTTAGCGATAAAGTCTATACAGAGCCCATCGAATCGATTACAGCTGAAAAATTCCCGCAATTTTTCCAAAATGTAATTGAAAATTTTGATAAAATAAACGACATCTGTATGTGTGATCGTGGTGGACAACTATCCGAAAATATTTTTTATTTATAATTGTCCAACAAAATAATTGTTTATTTATTTTGAAAAACAATCCCTTTATAAGCTATTTAGTTCCTAAATACAAAATTCTTGGTAAAACATCTTCATTCAATATGGCATCCATTTTATAAATCCATTGAATTTGCTTTTGCGGAAGTCTTTGCATAGTATGAGTGTCACAGAATGAATGTGTCTTGCATTTGTTTTAAACAGATACAAACTTCGTATAGTTAATTTTTGTTTTAGCGCAAAACGTGGTTAAAGACAAGCTGTACAAGTGATAAAACATGAGTAAAAACGCATTTTAATGGAATACATATAAAATATACATAATATGCATTCAAACGAACTGTGCAACAATACTCTGATATAGAAAACTCCTCAACTTGAGGTCAACTTTATTCTGATCTTTGTTTAATTGAAATATGTTTGTTAAGGAACGACTTTTAAATGTTTTGTTCTTATTGCGTATATTTAAATATTTGTTTTATTATATGGTGCGTTTGTTTAGCTTTAAGCTGTGTAAATATAACAGACTGAAGGTAAAGAAATATTTTTATTGCCACCTCTAAATAAGAAGACATGGTTTATTTTAAGATGATTCCTAAAATGTTATTGGTGCAATGACAATTTGTTCTTTGGAGCTGCCAAAATGAGTACTTTTTAGGCAGTATTTTGTTACTGAGTTAACATTTGCAAAATTCAAATGACATTGCCGTGTTAAATTCGCCAGTTACAATTAAAACCTATTAAGTAGACCGTCTAACTCATAACGGCTCTCAGTTCAAATGCGGAACTAGTTCTACTGCAAACTGCAGGGTATTTTATCTTTAAAAATGTGATGGCATGTTTGCCTTTTAATTTATTCAATATATTTTTAATACTCTAGGCTTTTATCAATAAATACATTCTCCTGTAATGTATGTAGGTAATTCTGTTACAATTGCATGTCTTACAAACTGTGTATAAATTATTTTTTACAATAACACTCGTACATATATGTGGTTTTGTGTAAAAATATTTAACTAGTTAATCATTTAAGCCATTAATGTGTATCTTTAAAAGTTTTTATATTTACCAATATGATATTCGGCAATTATTAATTTTCACCTTCATGAGAAGGGTATATGTATATAAGTTTGTCATTCCGTTTGTAATTTCCACAATATAATTTTCCGACCTTATAGATAGCGGAGTCTATTAAACCATGTCCGTCTGTCTGTTGAAAGCAATTTTTTGAAGTCCCCAGATCTCTTCGGGATCCAAATCTTCAATAATTCTGTCAGACATGCTTCCGCGAAGTTTGCTATTTAAAATCAGCAATATCCGTCTATAAATAACGGAGATATGAGCAAAAATCCGAGACAACCTCTGAAAATTTCATCAAAAAAACTTAGTGTATTAATATTGTTACGAGTAATTTAATCAACAGATGGCGTTGATCACACAAAGTGTATTAATATTGTTACCAACAAACTCAACAGATGGCGTTGATCACACAAAGTGTATTAATATAAAATAACAAATTCATCAACAGATGTTTATCGACATAATTATGCATAATATAATTATGCATCCACAACAAAGGTGAAGGGTATATAAGATTCGGCATAGCCGAATATAGCACTCTTACTTGTTTCTATTGGTTTTGTTTAAATAGAATATGTTTGTCTATAAAGCAACATGAATTTTAATTATTTATCTTATTTTACCTGATATTTCATACGTCGAACCAATTCCCTTATTTAATATGGATACTCTATCTTTTTTTACGCAGTTTTTTTACGCGAGTTTTCGAGGAACGTGTCTATCGCGTAAAAACAGAATTAGGTGGGTTTTAATAATTTCGAGCATAAATTAATATCACATATTTCATAAATATTTAGTTTATATAAAAAGATCATTGCAGCCTTAGAATGAAAATATGTTTACCAGCTTTCACATCCTCGATAGTATAGTGGTCAGTATCCCCGCCTGTCACGCGGGAGACCGGGGTTCAATTCCCCGTCGGGGAGATGTTTTTTTTTTTTTTTTTAATTAATCTAATTATGTAATCAATTTAATTGATGTTTTTTGACATTTTATTTCCTCATTCTATGAACAAATATTATTACCAGGGCTGAGATTTTGATGCAAATTAAAGTCAAGCAATAACACCAGATCTAGTTTATTCAAATACTTTTCAAAGTCGAAAAAAGCTTTATGAAAAACTTGGCTTTTAAAAATCCTAATTAAATTTTCCCTTAAAAATACATCATTTTAATGCTGGTTATCATTCATGGAACATAAATATTATTATAAATATTATTTAAACTTTAAAATAAAAAGATATTCTTAAATTGTATACAGTGGTGGCCATACCATTAAAAATAATTCCAAATTTTCAATGTCAACAAACCACATTTTTTATTTCAATTTTATGAAATTTATTTTAAATATACATATTTATCAGTGCAGTGATGGCCTTAAATAATACTCGTACATATTAGATAGAATTTATGTTCGACATCAGATTTTAATACAAAAACATCTCCACTTTAATTCATAAACAAAACGAAACCTAAGTACGTGCATAATAAAATCAAGAGAATGTACATCAATTAATGCGATACATAAATTTAATACGTTCGATTCTTGCAGCATTTAAGATAAATCATACATTTCTGTGTATAAGTTGTCTGTCACTAAATGTTTTATATCCCATATGGTCTAGTGGCTAGGATATCTGGCTTTCACCCAGAAGGCCCGGGTTCGATTCCCGGTATGGGAAATTTTTTTTTATAGAATAATATTTAGAATATGTACTTTTTTATTTTCCATTTTTGCACACATTGTTGTATTTGGGTCATATTGTAAGACTCTAAATAAAGGCTGGAACAGAAGACTACAAACAAAATATTAAATACATTTACTTAATTTTAATATATTGTCCTTTAAAATTTAATTATTTTTTATGTTCCTTATTATTCTAGTTTTTAATTTTGCTTAAAAGTACGGTCACATTTGAAGAATATTTGCCGAAAAAGACGTAACCACTAAATAACATGTATTTGAACTGGTTTATTTATTTAAAAAACTTTTCTTATTAAAGCGAAAGCACAACAAATATTTAGTTTTAATTTATTTGATGCTGTTTGATCTTGCAAAACTCTTGTAAGAGTAAACAACGTCAAACAAATTTTTGATAAAACAAGCTTTTTTGAGGAAATATTTGCCATGTTAGGCAATATGTATTGTTTTAAATTTGTACTTGTAGTATATATAAGAGAAAACGTTGTTTTAAACAGTAGTAGGTGTTACTCTATACTGACGCTCACAGTAGATATCTAGTGACTTTTACGCTACAATATGTTTGTTGGAATTAGTAACAGGAGAATTATCGTGGCTGGTGAAATTTATTTTAATTAATAAAACTTAACGAATGTTATAGAAAATGTATTTTCATTAAAAAACAAAGAATAAATTGTTGTGAACCAATTTAAGTGACACTGAATTAAACCTGACACAGACCAAGAAAAAAGGGTAACAAAAACACAAAATTGTGCATTCTTTAACTACATTAGAGAATGACAATGAAATATTGAAAATTCAATTCTTACCTGGTTGGGTTCTTTTCTTTGCTGCTAAACAAAACAACACAAACAATAAAAGAAAATCAAAACTATTTTTAAACAAATATTTATTTATTTCTTCAAGTGTTTAAATACATAAACTCAAATATCTATTGATTGGTGGACAAATTTGGAACGCATACAGTATTATTTAATTTCTCTATTTATTTTAAAATGTTTGTTTTTTTCTAATATTTATTATGTACATATGCCTTTTCACTTTCTAATCTATTGAAATTCACAGTGTTAAATTCACTTTTATTTGGATTATGATATTTTCGACACTGCTTTATTTATTATGTATTTATGTTTCGTATTTTTTTTTCAATAAATTTAAATAGATTGCATCCGTACGCAAATACCAACTACAACCAACTGAGTGTTGAAAAAATTTTAAATTTTAAACTTGTGCTATGAGTTGTTAAAGCGCGTATTTATTTATTCATTCATTCATTTATTCATCAGTCGCTTGTTGCGAAACGGACAAAAAACATCATTATCATTATGATAATCATAATGCGATAATTTACAATAAGTAAAAACAAACAAACAAAAAGAAGAAGAAAAGTAAAGTATGAACAATAACTCTGTAAAATTTTATATGTATGTAACACAAGAATGAATGTAATGTAACAAGTAAGAAAGTATAGTCGGTGAAGACCGACCATATAATACGCTACACCCAGTATATGTATAAATCAGTTTTACAGAAATGGGCCTTATATGGGAGATATAACCTATTGTTATGTCGATATAATACTTTTAAAAGATTTATGGATTTTAAATTGAATTGAGCTACGACTAATTACGGACCGACCATTATAAAATTAGGTATCATCATTTCTGTATATTATTTGTGACGAATTTTATTTGATTACCAACATTCTTAAGAAATTTATGATCGTTAACGTGATTTTCGGAAGTGGGCCATTTATAGGAGCTACAAATAATTATGGACCGATCATAATAAAATTGCATCGTATTATTTGTATACATATGAAATATATTTTGTTTCAATATTATTTGGATACCAACATGTTTGAGAGAGTTATGCTCTTTAAAGTGATTTTCGGAAGAGAGCCTTATATGGGACTAAGAGTAATTGCGACCTGTACTCTGCGCACAAGCTTTACATGAACAGCCAGCCAGACAGATGGCCGGACATCGTTAAATCGACTCAGAAAGTGATTCTAAACACAGTACCATCGAACAAACACACAGATTAGTAAATGTGATAAGACGGTCGTTTGAAAAGAAAAAATACTGTTCCGCGCTGTTTCCCAAAGTCTTCGACAAAGTCTGGCATGAAGGTTTAATACATTAAATAAAATTAGCTCTGCCTGCTAACTGTGGGTGTTAGCTTATGAAAAGTTATTTATATGGTCGCAAATTTACAATCAAAGAAGGCGATATTTTAAGTCCAGCTCAGCCAATTGAAGCAGGAGTACCCCAGGGTAGCATACTGAGTCCTACTTTATATTTGATTTATGCATCCGATATGCCGTCAGACCCCATAATACATACTTCAACTTTTGCAGACGATACAGCCTTTATTAGCGTCCATAAGGACCACCAAGTTGCATCACAGAATTTGCAGAATTATGTTTATAAACTAGAGAAATTGGCTAGAGCTTTGGAAAATCAGGGTAAATGAACAAAAATGTTCATTCATGTTCAGAATAAATAATCAAATTATCCCGCAACACAATGAAGTCAAATACCTCGGAATCACCTCGATCGTCGTTTAACTTGAAAGTCTCATATCGACGCAAAACTTACTCAGATGAGATTAAAACAGTGCAACTTAATTGGCTAATCGACAGAAATTCTACATTAAAGTTGGATTGCAAACTTTTGTTGTACAATGCAATTCTAAAGCCAATCTGGTGTTATGGAATACAATTATGGGGTACGGCCTCAGCATCAAATATTGAAAAAATTCAAAGGGGTCAAAATAAAATTCTACGTACAATTACTGCAGCTCCATGGTACGTTAAAAATTCTAGAATTCACAAAGATATAGGCATTCCTTTGGTGAAAGTCGAATTTACAAAATATGCCTCAAAATATGTCAGCAAACTTGAACATCATCCAAACCCACTTGCACGAGACATCCTTAACTTTAGTGGCCATGTTCGGTTGAGAAGGAGGGATACCCTTGCTTTAACTCAAGCGCAAAACAGATGACTGGATCAGTGGATGTAAATTTGTTGTAGTATCATAATATTTTGTCTAGCTGGCTGGACTTCGAAAACTTATTGTCATTTCATTTCTGAAGATTCAATAAATAAATTAAATGTATTAAAAAAAAAAAAATATTATTTTGATCGGAAGTGAGCCTTAATGGGAGCTACGACTAATTATGGACCGATCTGCACAAAATTTTTAGATGTGATTTGGCTTCATTTACCACTCATTTGTGATGAAATTTGTTTGGTTTCTTGCGTAAATCAAACGTTAATTTTCGTATTGTGTTTGCAAAAATTATGAAAAACCTTAAAAATTTAAATAATATAAAAATATTAAAGTTAGCGCTTGAAGGCCTGTGCACATTGAAAGAAATAAGTGAACTACACTGTAAAAGAAGAAGACGCTCTTGTTCTGTCAGAGAAATAAACCGCGACAGAAAGACATTGTTGTTAAAATAAAAAGGCCCTTTTATTATAAAGGCACTTATTTTATCCACATTTTCTATTAAATTTAAAATAAATGTATTTTCTTCGTTCTCCATTTTGTTGAGAACTACCGACGATATTGATGAGTCGATTGGCAACTTTACCGAGGACCTTCGACGAGCTGTGCATCACGCTTCCACTTATCACGTTGAATGTAGAAATAGGACAAACAGAACTTATTTCTCTGAACTCGAACATCTCCTATCAGAAAAAAGAAGAATGAGAAGAGAGTGGCAAATTCACAGGTCTCCTGAACTGAAAGCTAGGCTACGGGAATGCAGAGATATACTAAGACATTTCTTAGAAACCCAAAGAACGGCCTCACTTAGATCTTACTTGGAAGGTCTTGATAGTACCCCACAATCTGACTACTCGTTATGGAGGGCGGCAAGAGGTTTAAAAAGACCAGTGAGAGGAAAACCTCCTTTGCGAAATCCGACTGGTGACTAGGCTAGAAATGATTCCGAGAAAGGGACATTATTTGTTAACCATTTGAGAAATGTGTTTACTATAAACAACTCAAATAATAACGAATCTGATTTGCCACCACTTGTTATAAGGCCTCCTGTACCTCTAAGACTAAACTTTCGTGATGTCCAAAACGCTATTGGTACTCTGAACCTTAGAAAGGCTCCAGGTATGGATAAAATCAGCAATAAAATGCTTGTGGAGTTACCTCGTGTAGCAAGAAGAATTATCCTCTTTATCTTCAACGCTATTTTACGCCTAGAATACTATCCTGCAGATTGGAAGGTGTCTATGATCACTATGATTCCTAAGTCAGGGAAGGACCACACCAAAGTGGAGTCATATAGGCCAATTAGTCTACTGCCTTTACCCTCTTTCATTTAGTCGTCGATGAGACAGCGACGAATGCACATGAAGCGAATGTCTACATATTTTTGTTCTTATTTTTTCAGCCATAATTGTCCAGTAAATAATGCATTTGATAACATACAATGCCTTTTATGTTATCAATATGTTTGCTGTTTTTGTTACTACGAAACTGTCATAAGAGTATAAGTTTAGACAATATTGTTAACATTGTGTAACAAATCCGCTTCAAAGAACTATCAATTCTGATCAAACTTGAACTTATTTGCATCAAAATTGAAAGGGGTTTCAAAAGATCAATCAATGGTTATATATAATATAACATTGATTTAATTGAAAAAATCAAAATAATAGGTTCAACTAATCCCGTAGAGCTAATAAAACAATTTTAAAGATTGGTTGAAAACAATTCAACGTCTTAATTAAATCTTTTTTTTTACTTTTTCCATATGCGTAAAATTACCTAAAGAAATATAATGCAGCATAAAGGCTCAGTTAGCCGACTGTAATGGAATGTAACTGCAACAGTAAGAAACAGCTGATGGATATTGTTATGTGTAAAGTAATGCAAATGGTTATGGAGATGTAAAGTAACGCAACACCGTAATGTATGAATCTGTAAGAAATAGAATTTCCTTACATTTTTACGTCATTACACTACATTCCGTTACAGTCGGCTAACTGAGGCTTTATGTTTCAAACGCTTATATTTGTGTTTTGTCAACTCACTAATACTAATAAGCATCAATACATCCACAGTTTTAGCTGTTGTCACCTCTGATTTAGAGCTTTTTATAACTGCAATTAAATTATTCGGGAATGTGTCATCAGTGTTGCCAAAACATTACTGGGAAAAAATGCTAAAAAGTGCTTAAAATTTAAAAAAGTGCTAACAAAAATAAATAAAAAAAATTGGCTTTATAGTAAACTATGAGATCAGTATTTCTTTAAAATTCATTTTCATAATTAAATATGAATAAAGAAATTGAAAATACATATTTTGTTATTTTGAATTTTGTTATTTTAACCCCGCATACAATTATAATAACAAAAAACAATATCAATATAAAGAAGTGTCCAAAGCTAAAATCAAATTGATTTACATACATACATATGTAAAATCTACGCATTTTAATATTTAAGTTTTAAAGTAAAACAAACAAGCAAAATAAATACCCACCACCAACGTCCTTACTCCTTTTCTCAACTAATTTCTTTAAGATTTTGTTTTAATTGGGTTATTAATCCAACAACGAATTTGATGCAATTATTTCTAATTTCTTGTACTTTATTTTTTCGAATTTTACCTGTGTTTTTTAATTTGTCCACATGCATTTCGAATTCATAACCAAGACTACAGGTGTACAAAATTTTATCTTCGAAATCGTCGTATAATACATCTATATTTTCGTTATCCAATATATTTTTTTTAAGAAAGTTAATTAACAGAGTTCTTTCTTTTAAAAGGAGCGTTGGGTCATTTTCATTGCTTTGAAATACTTTATTAACAGTTTGTATTTCATGTAGAATTGGCTTCAAAAAAAAAAAAATAAATATAGATAAATTGTTTCTCCCCTGTACATTTCGAAAAAGATTTTAGCTTTCTGGCATTTTTCATTGATGTTTGCCATTTCAAAATGTAACTTTAGTTCATCCCATTGGAACAATATTCTTACAACCGCAATCTCTACAGATAGCCATCTTGTGTCTGAAATTCTAGTAATTTTTAACGGCTCCTTAAAATAAAAATAAGTTTAAAAATATTTAAGCTAAAGTATGTAAATAATAAAAAACATACTTTTCCATTAAAATTTTCGTATAAAGTTTTCTAGGATTGTTGATACTTTTCCATTAAAATTTTCGTATAAAGTTTTCTAGGATTGTTGACGATTAGAGCTCTTTGAAAACCAGTTGAATGTTTCATAAACAATAAATTCGAAATACGCATTTCACAAGAACCAAATCAGGAACATATTTTTTTAGTGCTACATGGACGCTTTTATTTTTACCAATCATTACATTGGCATTGTCGGTACCAATTCCGACCAATTTATTGATATTTAATTTAAATTTTCGTAGGGTATCTGTTAAAGAAATAACAATGTTTTCGGCAGTTCCATTAGGAATTTCTTCGATATTTAAAAATGTAGAAACAATTATATTTTTTCTTTGGCTGAAGTAAATTATTGCTAAACCTTGAAAAGAAAATGGAAATATATAGTTTAAAAATCTGTAAGTACTAAAGGAACTTACCTAAAGTTTTTGTGAAAGATACATCTGTTGACTCGCCGATTAAAATACTGTAGTAACCATTGCCGATGTCATTGGTAAGTTCTTCATTAAAATATGGGCCGAGGACATTTTTTATTATTTTGCTACATTTTGTACGGTGTAATTTTATTGATGCGCAGCCAAACTTTGCTTTACCTAAGTGGTCTACGGGCTTAATTGAGCTGTGAACAGCAATGTACATACATAATGTAGTTTCCTGCTGTTGAAGTTTAAAGCTTACGGGTTTGAATGCAACGGGTTTATTTCTTGTGATATACCCAATGGCACTTTCATGTGTTTTTGTTTCTGCGTGTTTCTCCAAACAACTAAACTTCGCCAAAATATCGCATTTGCAATATTTGCAGAAGACTTTTCCAGAATCTTCGGGCTCTTTTATACAATCTTTAAATTTTTCGTTACTTAGCCATTCCTTACGGAATTTTTGAGCATATATTTTATTCATGTTATCACTTTAAAAACTTTATTTTATTATTGAATTTTTGTTTGACTTTACATAGTTTAATTTAAAACACAAATTAACTTGATTGTTAAAGATATTTTTGCAGGAAAATAATTAAAAAATTATTAAAATACGAAAAATTTAAAAAAATGCTAAAAATGCTAGAAAAATATTTAAAAATGCTAAAAAAAGTGCTAGATTACTTTTTTGGTGCTAAATGAGTTTAAAAAGTGCTAGATCTAGCACTAAAAGTGCTAAATTGGCAACACTGTGTGTCATATACATATACTCGTACATGCATATATTCTTAAATACATATAACTATTTACAGAAGTATGTAAATATGTATGTAAAATATACATTTGTATGTAAGTAAATTGGTTGTAGATATACATACATACATACATCTGTTATCATAAGGTTCATGGCGTTAGTTTATTTAATTTTCATTTCTAATGACACATTTGCTTTATATTTCAATGTCACTGTGTTTAATCCATATATTATAACTGGCTTTGTAAGTTTGTTTGTTTGTTCCGCAATCATGCCTAAAAGGCTGCACAGATTCCAATGAAATGTTTTCACGACTTGGGCCAGGAAGGGATAAAATGGGTAAAAACCGGTAAAATTGGTACCTTTTTTTCTTAAACAACCAATCGCAAACGGCTAGATAGATCCATACATGAAGTGCCATTAGGCTTTATATTTGTTCAAGACTTTGACCGGGAAGGCATACGAACAAATATTTTGTTCTTATATAACGATTAACTTTGTTATGAAGCAACTGTATTTTTATTTTATCTTTCTATAGCCATACAAATTTGTATTGGAAAAGTACCTTTTAGAAGGTCTTTTATCAAGGGAATAAAAGTGGGTACAAAGAGGAATTTTCAATTTATATATATAAAAAGGGGAAAACCAAACCAAACGACTGCTCCAATTTTATGCTTAAAAGCGCCAACAGGCTAAATATTTTTTTAAAACTTGGACCGGGTCGGGACAAAAAGGTGAAACCCCGGTAATCCCTAAAGGCTCAACCGGCTGGAGTTAACATTTGAACGAAAACATATCCGTGAAGCGTCTTTATCTTTTTTCAAAACTTAGACCAGGTCGGGAAAAAACGGTAATCACAAACGAATATAACAATTTGATTGAAATTTAGAAAGTAGATTTATCTGTGCTTTAAAGCGTCAATAGGTTAAATCATTTATAAAAACTTGGACTATGTCGGGATAAAAACGGGAAAACGTTAATCCCAAACGGATTCACCGATTGTATTAAAATTTGGAACGCATCTATGCTTCGAACATAGATATTTATATGCTTCGAAGCGTCAGTAGGCTAAAAAGAGGAAAAATGAAACAACTTTTGAAAGAATCTGTTGTTTGAATGCATTAACCGCTCTGAAATTAGAAACAAATCGTCATACTGCGATTTTTTTTGAGTTGTAAACACCTTAATTTTACACAGTTGCTTTCGTTTAAATTACTTAGTTCGAGTAAAAGGATCAATGCCTGCAGACAAAAGTATTGGGCTACTAGAACAAAAGCTTGCAGTATAGCTTAACTTGCGAAAATATATAGTCGGTATTATGACTGACGGTGCAGACGGTGAAAAAAGTTGGCAGCTTATTACCTGTAAATTAACAGTTATGCTTTGCCCATGGTGTCCAATTGGCGTGCTATATCAAAAGCAGGATTTGGAAAGAGAAACAGATGATCAATCCCACGAAGGTGAAGAATCAGAAGTGGAAGATGATTTTTCAGAGAGTAACGAGGATGAGGATTTTTCTGGCAACGAAGAATTGGAGGATACCAATGTAATATTACTGAGGTCAATTGCGGTTCAGTGATCAAGAAGGTGCGAAAATTAATAGTAATATTTAAACGATCGCCTATCACATTTGAGACTTGTTCACATACTTCAACTTTGCGCTGCTCGGGACAGAAAACCAATGGAGTTATTTGCATGAAATTTTCCACACATGACCTTTAGATAATTTTTAACCATCTGTGCAAAAATCATCAAAATCGGAGAGCAGGCCCAAATTGATTTATTGCCGCAGTGGACACAGTGTGCGCCGGGTTCAAAAATCTAGTTGCATATAAAGGATTTACTCAGTAATGGTTAATGATTTATGTTTAATAAATGTAGAAAATCAAATCAGTTGGGAGTACGAACGTACCTATGGTATTGTTACACTTACAAAGGCACTTGTGAATACATGCCCAGATAACATTTTTTGAATATATCTGAAGCTATCAGAGTTTCGAATTGATTAATTAGTTTATTTTGAGCTCAATTCACCAAAATCTTAATTAAGGAAAGAAGGTATCAGCAATTAATTCTATAAAACTAGATATTTGTTTCATTATTTAAGTAGGATTTATGCACTGTTGTTCAACACAAATTAAATTAATGGAGATATCCCATATTTTAAGTTCCATGGAAATTTCTATTTCCGAAATTATTTTCAAATTACGAGTAAAAAATGTTTAAACTAAAATGGTCACTGGATAATATGACAGTCCAACATAATACGTTTTACGTTAATTTATCAAATCAAGTTTGGACAATTAATTAGTTTGAGGTATGTATGTATGTACTCGTATATGTAGGTAGTATTCGGCAAAACTGTACATAAAAAGAAAAACTACTTATGATGATTCAAGGTCATTAAATATTTGAAATAAATTATACAAGAAAAACACAACAATTAATTGAATTAATTAAATGAACAAAACACAGTAGAAGTAATCAATTTGCAATTCATGTGCTGCTCTTTATACCCTACACCACCATAAAATTATTAAAATAGCTTCATTAACAGTAATTAATTGTTCTAATAATTGTTAAAATTAAAAATACAATCCTGTGACAAGTGTGTTTAGTTAGCACAATAATACTCAATCAACAAACTTTGTTGAAATTTGACAACTCAAATTTAAATAAATGCAAACAAAGAATGGCGGGTCAAGTTGAATGTAAGTTTTTTAATATATACAAACTTTGAATCAAAACTCGATTGTATTTTTATTTTTTTTTCTTGAACCAGCACTCAGGGGATGACCCCTACTTATGCAATGCATTGTGTTGGAACTAGGAAAATAGGTTATGGGAGGGAGCTAATTAAATTAGCAATATTGAGCATGTGTGAACACTTTTTAATTAACCAATAATTGACTCTATTAAAAATGCATGTCTGAACACCATATAACACAAATATATTTTATATGCACACAAATAATTCGGTTCATTTTATGATGCCCATAATTAGTCATAGCTCCCATATAAGTCCATTTCCGAAAGTCACTTTAATGACCATAAATCTTTTGGTATCCAAATATAATTCAACACAAATAAGTTGTATATGTATATACAGAAATCATGACACATAATTTTATAACGGTCGATCCATAATTTGTTGGCTCAGTGGTAACGGTAGCCAACTGAAATAACGTATTTGGTAATTAAACAAACAGTTACTAATTTCTCGGAGTGATATTACTATGGTAGCTATGGCCAAGTATTGGCTTAGTAAAACCCGAGTTATGGACCAAAATGTGAGGTAACCTCCAAAAAAGTTAAAAATGTTTAGCCATTCTTTTAATGTATTGCAGGTAAGACCATGTTTGTTGTTGTTTTTGTGATAAAAGGATAAGTAAAATAAGTTTCATGTTAAAAGAAATCACAAAAGTATATTTTCTTTAGATCGGTCCATATTTTCCCAATCACAATATTTTAGTGATTGCCCACGTCCAAAATTCAGTAAAATAAATTATCGATTTCGAATCAAATTTTGACACAATCACACAAAGTCCAATTCAAATTTATAAATAAGTTTGTTTGTTGCTCCGCTATCACGCCTAAACGAATCAAAAAAAAGTCAATAGGCTATAAGTTGGACCAGGAAGGTTTAAAAGGGGGGGAAACAGGTAAATTTATAACATTTTATTCTCAAATAATAATTAACTTTGTTATGTTGCAACAGTATTTTTTCGGGATTTTTTGGGATTAACTAATCTCGAAAACAAAGTCATCATCAACAAAAATAAAATTTTAAAAAGTTTGTCGAAGAAATAAAGAACTAAAATTTCTTTCTACAGTTTTTGGAATTTGGAAATTTCTATATAAAAACCTTTAATTGATTTGCAAGATTTCAACATGTTAAATTTTTGAAAAATCCGAATATTGAAAAGTGAGTTTGATAATGAGATGGAAATGTTTGTTATTAGAAATGAATTAAAAACGTTGATTGCGAAACTAATGAAACGATGGTTTTTGTCTTTGTTTGGTTAAGGTGTCCGGGTACCTTTGGCGTTTTTAGTCAAAGTTTATTCATTTAAACTGATAACTTGTATATCTGAAACTTTTTGAGAACTACTAACTTTCAAATAATTTAGTTTTTTGCAGCCGTACGCCTTGACTTTTTTTTTGTAATTTGCCTGAGAGACCAATTTACTTTTAACACCCTTTAATGTGCATCAAGGTACCCGGGTACCTTTACGTCTTTTATATGAGAAAGCGGCCATTGCAGGTATATTATTTGAAGTTGTTAGTAGCTTGCAAACCTTAAGGCGTTAAGAAAAATTATATAAAATATCTCTTAACTACGCTCCGAAAATGCTTTTTCTCTACTTAACTCTCATATAGGTACCCAGGTACCTTGCAGCACATTAGAAGGTGTTTTTTCTGCCGCACACATTAGGGTTAATACTGTTATTCAACAGCAATTTGTGTACTTAAAGGCAGATTTTTATTGCTTCTGCTACAGAATGAACTGTATGAAATTGTGTAGAGCGATATTTTTGAAAACCAAAGTTTAAATAATGTAAAATTATCAGCACGCTGCAGCTATCAGGAATATGAGATAATTAAACTCCGAGCAATAATTATTTTTTGATCGGATCAAACATTTTATGCAAATATTGGAACATCTTATCAATATGAACTGTTGTTGATTGTGTTCAATATCTAAATAAAATGTCATTCACTTTTTTTGTGTGCTTAAATCTTAATATTGGATTTTATGACTATCGATCCATAATTAGTCATTGCTACTATATAAGGTCCACATCCGGAAAACTCGAATATATTCCTTATCATAAACACCATCAAATTTATATAGAAATATTGATTTTGTCATTCCGAATGCAACACATCGGTGTTCCAACAACAAAAACATATGTATATATTCTCGGTCCTTTTAAATGTCTCTAGGTATGCACGTCTGTTTTTTCTAGATATGTCCATCGGTTTCTTGAAGGCCTAGATGGAAGGTCTTAAGGGAATAACAATCCCCTAATATTTCTGGAACAAAATATAAACATATAAAATTTGATACTAACAACAGCACTTTTGTGTTCTTCATTTACATGAAAAGTTATAGAGAAATAGGTTGGGCTACCAAAATGATAGATGTACATATGATAGCATGTCTGTGAGGTTAGAAAATGGGGAAATCCGTTCTTCCGTTCATCATACGGTGAGACCTAGAAATAATTTGACATAAATAGTTATTAAACCGGTTAAGAGTTTTTTAGAATATACAAATATAGGAGATATTTCTTTCGCTTTCATCACTACACATAGTTTGTTCTCGATGAATATAGAATACGAGTAAGGTGAAATTCTCCACTACGGATGAATCAGATAAATATTTATACACAGATTAAAAAAAATCGGCACCTGATATACATTTATTAGTGGTGGGTAAGTAAAATAAGGCACATCCGAATATAACACTACAACTTGTTGCAAAACATCGCTTAATATCGACCGTAAGTGGATTAATATAACTTCTATTGTCAGTTAAGGTAAGGTCAGACTTTGCTAATATTTGACAGTGAGATGTTTCATTGTGTTTGACCAAAACTACATAAAATAATTAATGTGGGCACCCTGTACACATTTATTTGCGATACACTAGAGTCCCGATTTGCGTCGCTAATGGGGACCGGGGAAATTGACACAAAATTTCAAAGTCGACGCAAATTGGAATCAAAACGACGCAAAGCGGATTAAACCACATTTAGAAAAGCGACGCAAATCGAAACCATGCAAATAGCATAGACGCAAATCGGGGCTCTAGTGTATTTGTTTATTTAAACAGCAAAGAAACAATGTCAAACACACAAATGGGAAAACAGTTTGCTGGTGGTCACATTAAAAAAGCTGCGAAAAAATATTAATTTCTTTTTTTCCGATAAAATGGGACTGATGTAGAAAGTGAAATTTTTAAAGATTTTGCTTTACAACTGAAACAATTATAAAATTTCATTAAATTTATTAAAACGTTAATTATTTTTTGTTTCTAGTATGAACATAAAATATTTATGCAGGTTAAACAACAAAACAGCTGATTTTCGTCAAACAATTTTATTTGCCACAAAACTTTGTTTAATGTTACCAATGTGCAAACACCAAAAATTTTTCTCTATTCTTTAAAACAGTGGCAAATAACAGCTGTTGCAGCATATGTCATCACAAAATCCGTGTTGCATATCATAAAAAAATTAAAAATTATATTATTTTTTTTTATATTAAATTTTGCTTAAAATTCACAAAATAAAAATACTAAACAATTCCAACATTCCATTGTTATTTGTAATAAAATTTGTGGATTTTTTTAGTTAAAAATTATGCAAAATAATCTTATCTGGTAAAGCGAATGATTATAGGCCTTAGGGTCGAAACGATCTTAACCTATTCTCAAACTTTAAATGGGTAAGTACCTCGCCTTTCTTGGTATGAAGGTTGTGGATGTGATATGATGTGCCCAGAACAGGCGCTGTGGGATGAACCATACGTAATGTTACGGTGCCCAAATTACCTACAATAAACAAAATTTAATATTTATAAGATGAAATGAGTGTGTTTGTATTTACCCAATTAACCAAAACACTACATATGAAAAATATTATGTACCAGATTTTATTGAAATATCTTCAAAATTGTGACACCTTCTGCGCACAAACTTTACCAGCCAGCCAGACGGACGTCGTTAAATCGACTCAGGAAGTAATTCTAAGTCGATCGGTGTACTTTAAGGTGGGTGTTGGATGGGCTTTACAAACATCAGCACAAATCCAATATACTGTCGATAATATGGTGGTGTAGGGTATAATAACAAATGTTGACGAAAAATTTACATCTTATAATTAAGAAATAAAATTAGTGAAGTTGTGTCTTTAATGTAATACCAAAAACATTTAAATTTTCTTCTTTAATTTTACCGAAATGTCGAGGAAATATTTTTTTGTTTTTGACCTTTTTGATTAAACAATTATTTTATGAAAGTGTTTGTTATAATGTGATCATAGGGAAAATATAATTGATGTTTATTTTTCGCAGCAGCTTGATCAAATAAAAAGAGAGAACTTTAGTATGTATAGTAGGTTTGTAATTTGGAAAATGTGCAATAATATTAAAAAGAAATAAGCAATATTAAATTTTAATTTTTTAGATATTTATATAGCTAGCGGTCCATTATGGTCACATTGGGAAAATATTTTTTATGTCGGCAAATAATTTTGTTTGACAAAAATCTTTTTTTTTTGTTTGTTCTTAATTTTATTTGTGGTCAGACTCAAGCAAAAAAATATTTGCTAAAAAATATCAAATAATAGATGAAACCAATATTTTTGATTGTTACAAACATCAAAACTATGCTGATGCCTGGTATAAATAATCGATTATATTGAAATACCCAAATAGCTATGTAAAATAATATAAAAATAAGATTAACTTATTACACTTACAGACAATTAAAACTATAAGTTTCCATTGAATTCGTAAATACATTCACAATTGTTTTCGAGTGAAGAAAGTATATCAAGCACTTTTCCAAAGACTATCAGTAAATATAAACTTTAGTAAACTTTTTGTTAATTAAGTGCAAAAGTTAACAGTTATGCTTTTGATATTAACTGAAATTAATTAATTGTTTAGAATTCTCAAAACGAACACAACTACTCTAAACAATATGCAGTTTTCAAAAAAAAAAAAATATTAAACACTATTTGAATAATTCAAATTTGTTATATTATATTCATTATTTAAGCTTTTTTCTTTATTTTGGTTTTCCAAACAAATATTTCATATTAAACGATTAACAATGTAAGACATTAACACGGTTAAAGGACTAAATTATAACTGAAATAAAAACACACACAAAAAACTATGAAATGAAAACAAAACGATAATTTGAATGCTATTTAATACACTTTTGGTCGACACGAATGCCGCTTATAATCGAAAAACTAAATATTTCAAGGAACACGTACAGTTGAATGTCTTTTATACGGCACATGTTCTCGTTCAAGATTTCTTTTTCAAACTTTGTAAAAGTAAACATCGTTATTGATAACGAAATGTATGACAAATACATATGTTTCAAATATGCATAGGTCACACTACTGGTATAGTGGTGATATATGTATAAGATTCGGCATAGCCGAAGGACCATAAAAGATTTTATTTCTATATGTTTTTCGCTTCCAATATAATTTCTAAACACAGTTTAAATATATTTTCTAATTTTCATCAAATTTCACCAATGCAATCCATAACAAATCGTTATATTCCAAAATATAAAAAAAAATAACTTTTACCAATAACTTAAGCTTAATCGCGATTCTACTGTTTAAATAGAACTAAGACTTCTTGTTATGACATTTGCGACTTGTGACAAGTCCCCTGGTATGAGTTTGCTTGATAATTACGACTACGGTGAATGAATTCTACAAGCACGGTTAAACAATATAGGCAAATGAGTGTTTGTTGTTGTCGTTTCCTCAGACATTTTATTTCCTTTTTATACCCTCCACCATCACAGGTGGTGAATGAGGGTATATTACGTTCGTCATTCCGTGTGAAACTTTAATACTATTCATCTCAGACCCAACAAAGTATATTTTATTCCGAATAAAATTCCAAGTCGATTGTGCAATGTTCGTCTGTGTAATTAACTCTCACGTCCAAAGTACACAACTTGACTTAATAAAATCGCCAGAAAATATGTTTTATTTTGTAGAAAAATTTGGTACTGAAAATCAGCAAAATCGATACAGTAGAACCAGAATTATGGATTAAAATGTGAGACAACCTCCATAAAATTTGATATTTTTTATTAATTTTATTGCAATATTTTGAAATATATTGCAGATAATGCCACAAAATTTTGTACCCGTTATTTTTATGATAAAAGAAGAAAGTGTGAGGAAAATAGTAGAAATCGGTCCATGATTTCTTATAGCCCCCATACAAATATATATATTCCCGAAATATGGCTTAATGATAAATAAATGCCTATAGAATCGGAATATCAATACAAAATTCAACAGGAATAAGTTTCATGCAAAAAGATATCGCAAAACGAAATTTTTCTTTCCCCATATAATGTCCACTTCCAAAATTCGACATAAATAATCCTTATAGTTAAACAAATTGTTGTGCTAATGGTGGTCGGCCCATAATTGGTCATTGCTTCCATATAAGGACCACATCCGGAAAAGCAATTTGTCTATATATATCTTATAAATATCGGTACCGACTTAAAACCATACACAAAAATCATTCTGCAGAATTTTATGAATTTCGGTCCATATTTGGCCGTATCCCCCATATAAAGCGCTGTTCCGAAAATAACTTTAATACTCAAAAATCTCTTATAAATAACGGTACCGATTCAAAATTTTACACGGATCATTTATATACATGCCAATATACCCATAAAAGGTCCACTTCCGAAATTCACTTTAATACTAATATGTACCTTAAATATACCGTTATGACGTTGAAATTAGACGTGAGATATTCTCATATGCATAAAATTCACTGTTCCAAAATTTAAGAAGTTGGGTCCATGATTTGTCATAGCTGTCATATAAGAACCATTTTCGAAAAATAATTTAACCCATAAAAATGTCTAATAAATATCGATATCGAACCAACTTTTATACAGATCAGAAATTTTAATCCAGAAATCATACTAATTGGGTTATATGACAATTATGCTACTGGATTTTTTAGCTGTCAGTCAATAATGGGCAAAGAGCTCTTGAATTAAGTCCACTTCCGAGCATACTAAACAACCATACAACTCTTGTAATAACGTTATTGTGATGAAATTCAACCAAATCACATTACTGGATACTGGATTTGGAAGCTATCAGTTCATAATTGGTCCACTTCTATTATGCCACCCATATATCTCTTGTAAATAATATTATTAAGACCAAATTGAAACAAAAAAGCCTCATCTTATAATCTTACGCTTTTTTATACTCTGTTTTATACTCTGTTTGTTAAATTCCACTCAAGATTATTATGAATGTCAGACAAACTCTGTAAATTATAGTAAGAATCAGTAATTACATCAATTATAAATGGTAAAAATTAGATAAAATTTAAAAACTTTTAAAATACATTACGTTGGTCGTAAAATTGTCTTTCAAACAATATACAATAAAATACTAAACAAATTTGCACTACGACTGAATAGAAAACACAGAATAAGGATATACTGGTCCCATAACCAGTATAGTTTTTGTATTTCTTATAACGTTTAGGTGGAGGGTATTAAAGATTCGGCATAGCCGAATTTAGCACTCGAACTTGTTTATACTCTGTTTCTTAACTTGTTGTGAATATGGAAAAATATTCTTTTAATTTTATAAATTATTAATTTAAACTAAAGAACTCTTTAAATTATGATAAGAATTGGTAATTACATCAATTACAAATGGTCAAAATTTTAAAATATTAGAAACAAATTATGTTGTTCATAAAATTGTCTTTCAAGCAATATATAAAATACTAAACAAATTTGCACCAAGTCTGAATAAAACACACTGAATAACGACATTCTAGTCCAATAACCAGTGTAGTTTTTGTATTTCTAAATATATTTAGTTGGAGGGTATTTAAGTTTCGTCACAGCCGAATATGACACTCTAACTTGTTTTATTCTGTTTGAGTTTTATTACGTTTTTATTATAGAATTTAGTTACTCGTCGTCATACATTTAAATTTTATATAAAAATGTATTAATGTCAGGATTAGCAAGTGTGATAATTTTGAAAAGCTAAGGGAGACCATTACAAATAATCTCTATTCGAAATCTGACAATGCTGAAATTTAAAGGATGTTAGAATCAGTATTGGTAAAAGGATCAGAGTTTTTCAGAGTTTTTAATGTTTAGGATCATTTTGACCTGTTATTGTAAGTGTTGGACTTTAATACTATTATTTGTTAGTAAATTAAAATGTTGCTTCAATTGTAATTTAAACTTTTCACAACATAAGTAAATTGGTTTTAATTTAACATTAAAACAAGATTAACAATTTCTTAAAGTGTTGAAATATCAACAGAAAAATCACTGAAAGTTACTTTGTAAACTATTTCCAACTACTAAAGTTTTCAAAAACAAAGACAAAGACAATCAATAAAGTAGAATTTCGAAAACTTAAATGACAATTCTAACCACTAAACTCTGACATAAAAAATATTTAACGTATGACGTTTAAATACGAATAAAATTGTAACAACCCTGCCTGTCAAATGAGTAACTAACTACAAAAAACATCAACTTTAAGTTAACTTTGCAAATACAAAATTTGCATTGAGCAAAGTGTATACAAACACTGCGGACTTTTTTTTAAATGACACTTTGAACCAAACGGCTACAAAACCCACAAAAGATTTCATTTATTTATGGTCATTTTTACAATTTATGAAGTAGAAATTGATAATCAGTTATGGCCATGTTATAGAGTAATTAAAAAATTAAATAAATAAAATTGTTCGATTATGTGGGAATTACTCATACATAGTTTTGCATTTGTAATAATCGCCTTTAGTATCGGTTTTATATATTAAAATACGAAGGTACTTACATACATATATAGTAACTGTCATATAAAGACTAAATATTTTTTTATCAGTATCTTTTGCATTCTTTTCATAAAATTATTTTTTTGTCTAAACAAATAAAAAATTATTAAGTTAAAAAATGGACATTAGGGTGACAATGAAAAATGAACTTTCGATTTTAAATGATTATCGCGCAGATTATTATGCCACAAGGTCTAAAACTCATATGCTAAAAATTTGAGCCAAATCGGATAACTCGATCACGTGCACCTTTTAGGTCAAAGTTCAAATTTTGGAAAATTCAGTATATTCAACTGTAATGGAGCTAAAATAATGTTTTTTATATTTGAATTATACCCAAATCTGAGCGAATTACTGTGTCATATAGTCTAAAGTATGCATGATGCAAAAATTAAGCCTTGCACCTTTGAGGTCAAAGTTCAAATTTTGGGAAATGCCTTATATTTTACGATAATTGTTCTAAAATGATGAAATACAAGAACTACACTGGTTGTAGGACTAGAATATTATAATTCTGTGTTTTCTATTCAGTCTTAGTGAAAAATTTATTAGCATTTTTTATGTTGTTTGAAAGACAATATTACCTG
Organism: Bellardia pandia; assembly: GCA_916048285.2. NCBI lineage: Eukaryota > Metazoa > Arthropoda > Insecta > Diptera > Calliphoridae > Bellardia > Bellardia pandia. The sequence continues at coordinate 73,062,378 of OU696533.1, forward strand.
TTGATCGTAATTCACTAATGTGATTTTATTTTAAATGTTTTGAAATTTTATCTTATTTTGACCATTTAAAATTGATGTAAAATCCGATTCTTACTGTAATTTACAGAGTTTGTCTGATTTTCATAATAATCTTGAGTGTAATTTAACAATTTATAAAATTAAAAGAACATTTTTCCATATTCACAACAAGTTAAGAAACAGAGTTTAAAAAAGAATAAGATATTATAAATAAGGTGAGGCTTTTTTGTTTCAATTTGGTCTTAATAATATTATTTACAAGAGATTATGGGTGGCATAGCAGAAGTGGACCAATTATGAACTGATAGCTTCCAAATCCAGTATCCAGTAATGTGATTTGGTTGAATTTCATCACAATAACGTTATTACAAGAGTTGTATGGTTGTTTAGTATGCTCGGAGTCTACTTAATTCGGAAGTTATTGTCAATAATTGACTGACAGCTAAAAAATCCAGTAGCATAATTGCCGTATAACCTAATTAGTATGATTTCTGGATTAAAATTTCTGATCTGTATAAAAGTTGGTTCGATATTTTAATTTTTGTGGGTTAAATTGTTTTTCCGAAATGGTTCTTATATGGCAGCAATGATAAATCATGGGCCGAACTTCTTAAATATTAGAACAGTGAATTTTATACATATGCGAATATCTCACGTCGAATTTCAAAATAATAACGGCATATTTTAGATATAAATATTAACGTGAATTTCGATATTCTCAAAATCCAGCAGTTTGATTTGCAATGTATATAAATGATCCGTGTAAAATTTTGGATTGTTACCCTTATTTATAAGAGATTTATGAGTATTAAAGTGATTTTCGGAAGAGGGCTGTATATGGGGCATACGGTTAAAAATAGACCGAAATTAACAAAATTTTGTGGAATGATTTTTGTATATATGTAAATGATCTGTGCAAAGTTTTGAGTCGGCATCGATATTTATACAATATATATGGGGAAAAATGTATTTTTCAGATGTGGTCCTTGTATGGGAGCTATGACCAGTTCTGGGCCGACCACCATAAAATTTAGCACAACAGTAAATTTCGTTTTGCGATTTCGTTTTGCATAAAACTTATTTTTGCTGAATTTTGTCTTGATATTACAATTTTCGGGAGGATTTTTTTTGTATGGGGGCTATGAGAAATCATGGTTCGATTCTTACTATTTTCCGCACACTTTCTTCTTTTATCATACAAACAACGTATACAAAATTTCATGGTATTATCTGCAATATATTTCAAAATATTGCAATAAAATGGACAAAAAATATCAAATTTTAATGGAGGTTGTCTTCTCGAAAGCATTTCTGACAGAATTATTGAAGATTTGGATGCAAAATATATCTGGAGACTTCAAAAAACTGATTTCAACAGACAGACAGAGAGACGGACATGACTTAATCGACTCCGCTATCTATAAGGATCCAGAATAAATATACTTTATAGAGTCGGCAAATTATACTGTGAAAATTACACACGGAATGACAAACTTATTTATACCCTCACTCACCACTCATGGTAGTGGAGGATATAATTAGCAAATTTTAAGAAATAATCAAATAAAAGCATATTTTTCAGTTAAATACTCGTATATCCATATTTACTTGCATACGAGTTTTTATCTTTGTAGCATAACGTTAACCAATTTTTTATGTATGGTCAAAAAAGGTTGATTTTTTTAACGTCTGTTACAAAATTCCACTTTCAATTTGTTAAACATTTTCTTGAAGAAAATTCTGAATTTTTGGAACATCTCCTTGGGATTTATTAAGGATAATAGCGACCAACCTATTGTACTCGTACATATGTTTATAGAAACGTGATAGGGAAATCCTAGAGGTGACTGACTGACTAAGTATTTAACGAAACTAACTTTTCTTAGCAGTAAGTCGCTTGAAAACTCTGCAAGCGAAATTTAATATTTTTATTTAGTTAACAAATAAAAATTGTAGCTATATAAATTTACCTTAGTTACTGTCTTTATTCTCTTTTTCGTTAATTTGTGTGTGTATATGGCGGAATGTTTGGTGGTTGTGTGAGCAACTGTCGGTAACATACGCCAATACTAAGACCTGTGAATTTAAATATATGTACATACATATGTAACTAAGTCCCAATTTACACGAAGCAATTTTTATTGAAAATATTGATACAATTTTTTCCTTGAAATTTCTTCGGTGTTCACATAGCACAATTCTTATTGCTTAAATTGCTCGTATTTTTTCCTAACCAAGTGTGTACTCGTCTTATCCTTCCCTCCCTCACCCAGATGTCTAAAGGGTAATCAAATTAGTTTAAAGAATAGCTTCGTGTAAATTCGAACTAACACTAAATTATTTGGGTAACTTTTTTCTATTTAAACAAAATGTTTTGAATCTTCATAAGGTTTCATTAGTTTTGTGGTCGAAGTTAAGAACACGGGTTTGTTGATTATTTGAATAAAGTAATAAATTAAGTTTTTATAACTATAATTAAGTTTTTTTTGAAGAGTTAAGTAAACATTTGTATCATAGTGGATAGCAATTGCTGGAATATACTGTGTTACATTACTATAATGACACTTGATGTTTGCTATTATTAATATTCAATTATACTCGTAATTTTTTAAATTATTATTTAAATCGCATTTAGTCATTAATTTATTGTCCACAATCCTGGACAATTTTCTTTTATTTTTTGATTGTATGACTACCTAAAATATACATAAAAACTAATTATTTCTTGCACTGACACGCGATTTCATTCATAATTGTGGCAATGTTTTCTTTCCCAACTATTCAACTTAATGTAAAACGTTTAATGAAACTTTTTTATATGCAGATGAATTTAGTATTTTGATTTATTTAACAAAAATATAAAAATGTCTTGCCTTAATGTAAATAACGCAGACAGGAAAATATAAACATCAAATTTGTATATCGCATACATAAAATCTTGTTATAATCAAGATCGTTTTTATCTTGTATGAGGAATGGTCACCAAAATGACGTGACTTAAATAAAGTTCGTAATAACCAAATTTTACTGTAATAAGTAAATTTTTGTATTCCAAAAACTAAAAAAAGCAATTTCTTTGCCAATAATTGCCTAATGTTGGCGAAATATTGCAAATAAAGAAGGGAAAATATGACATGTGGTTAAATTTTTTATAATCCTTTTCGTGAAGTTTATTGAAGTTAAATGAAAAATGTTTTTATGAAAATTCCAGCGCGGGCTAAAAATATCACTTAATTGAATTTTTTTTTTTTCAAGTATTACCTTTGTAAGTCTAAGACAGCAAAATATTACTATTAGAACTTTGTTAATTAACTTTTATTTTTTTCATACACAAGCGATCCACCACCCTACTTTGTAGTCAATGCGCGGGCTCTTACATTTAAAATATTTCAATAAAATTTTAAAGACTTCTATTTGAACTAGTAACACAATAAAATTTTGCTATTAGATGACGATCTAAGACAAAACAAAATTTCACCCCACCCTAATGTGTATTTCTATTTTATATTTAAAACGAAATCAACTTGGATTTGATTTAAACAAAAGCACTTTTAAAAATTAAAGTCTTGTAGTCCCGAAAAATTAATTCAGTCTCTATAATTTCTTGTTATATACCTCGTCTTCATTATCGTCGATCATTTTGAAAGCTTCACAGTTAGATATCAATATGAATTTTTAAAGCGATAGTTTGTTTAACTTGCAAATTTTTGACAAACTTATCTGTTGTTTGTTTGTTGTTGGTTGCTATGGCCGTTGATTTTCATTCATTCTTAGAATAAAACCGGGTTCGTTGCATATTTATTTATTAGGTCTATATATTAATATAAATTCTTTCAGACAAATTAATTAATACAAATACTTTAAACACAGTACATTTAAGAATTTAAATACAAAATAATTTTACTTTTCACCATATCATTACTTTCAGATATATCTATAATATGGTAACATTTGTTGAAGTTTTCACATATACGGTGGAAAGGGTCGTTGTTAGCGTAAACGGATCTGTAGTACATTATTCTCAATAATTGAAAGTTGCGTGTTCGTCTATTTGGTACATTAAAATTAATTTTACCAAGCAGAAACTCGGAATTAACATCACCACCAATTAACCCAAGCAGTAGTGAAATACCCAACATTACTCGACGACTTCTTAGAGTAGGTAACTTAATTAGATAGAGTCTACTCTCATATGACGGTAGCATGAGTGAGTTCCATCCAAGGCCTCGTAAACAAAATATTAAAAATTGCTTTTGAACAGATTCAATACTATTAATATAAATATTATAGCAAGGATCCCAAATAATTGCTCCATATTCAAGAATGCACGAACTAATGCTGGGTATAGTTGTTTTGTGATGTATTGGTCGAAAAATTCCTTGTACCATCGTCACAAAAAAAAGAATATGGGAATTATATTATCTCGAGAGTCGTCTGTCTATTTTTATATTTTTTCTCCAACCAAACAAATCAATTATTTTCTACACTGGCAATGCTGTTGAAGAAGAAAGATTTTTTGAACCACCCGGTACATACAAAAAATTATAAAAACAACCTTTTGTTTCTAAATTGATTAAGATATAAGTTAGAAAGAAAATAAAACAGAGAATAAGCTTATATGCTTCATCTGTTTCCGTGGTGTAGTGGTTATCACATCCGCCTAACACGCGGAAGGCCCCCGGTTCGATCCCGGGCGGAAACAAATTACTTTTTTTTTTTTCTAATTTTATTTGTTTTTTAAATATGTATGTATTTGTAAAAAAAACCAACTGGGTGAAATTACCCTGCAGGAAATGTCAATAGTGAAACTGTACTGATTTACTATTGACACAGTCACCAGTACTAGTGACTTAGTATACCCCAGACAATGCTAATTACTATAGACATTTAACATGTGCGTGTCATTGAAAATCCACTACTGACATAGTTACTATTGACAAGGTAGTTCTTTTGGGACCACATTGTCTACACTTTTGGTACTTTTCTGAAATAGAAAATAAAAATGCATTTTTTTTTGCTAATTTTTGGAGTTTTATTAAAAAAAAAATAAAATACTAAAAAATATTCAATAAAAAATAAATTCGAAAACAACCCAGAGTCTTTGGCGGGAATGATAGTCCGGCACACTGTCGCCTAGTCTATCGGGGCTCATATTTGAAAAAAGATAATTGTATAATAATAACCATTGTGACAATGCTTTTGACAATGTCGCCAAACCGTTACCAAAATAGTAGACAAAAGTGGTGACTTGGAGACACTTGCCCCCAGGTTTCCTTCAGGGTAATAAAAGACATAATGTGAAACAGCAAATATTCGAAAATAATTTATAAAAACAGAAATTATTTATTTATTTTTATTATTTATGTGCATATTATTTAACGATTTGATTGTGAAAAAGGAAAATAATTAATAATAACTTTAACTTTATATTAATTAGACAATAAAATAAAACGAATAAATTAAAAGTTTTACGTTGTTTTTAGCAAAATTCGCGTAATTATAAAATAAATAAATAACATGAACATAAAATCTGCAGAAAAAAATGATTGACTAATTTTTAACCAGCAATGAAATAATAAATAATTATGAAAAGCTAAAAAAAACAGCAATATTCGGCTGTGCCTAATCTTAAACACCCTCCACCTAAATGTAATAAGAAATACAAAACTACACTAGTTATAGGACTAGAATATCCTTATTCAGTGTTTTTAATACTAAGAGCTTAGCATACATAATTCGTTTCAAATGTTTAGACATTTTATTTAATTTTGCTCATTTAAAATTGAAGTATTTACCAATGCTCACCATAATTTACAGAATTTGTTTGATTTTCATAACAACCTGGAGTGTAATTTAGAGCCACATGGATGATATGAGTACATTTAAGTTATATTAGTATCAACATAAATTTAGGAAGTGGAGATTATATGGAGGATATGGTCAAGTATGGAGCGATATATTCAAAACCAGCAGTTTGATTTTGTGTAAAATTTTGGATCGGTACCGTTATTTATATAATGAATATGGTCAAATATTTACCGAAATTCAAAAATTTCCGTAAAATGATTTTTGTGTATATGCAAATGATCTATATAAAGATATATATAAAGATGACTTTTTCGGGGCTATAAAAAATAATGAACCGATTCTTACTATTTTATTCACAATTTCTTCTTTTGTCATGCCAAAATTACAAGAAAATGTTTAAAAATATAAAATTTTTATGGAGTTTGTCTTACATTTTGGTCCGTAACTCTGGTTTTACTATACAGATTTTGCTGATTTTCAATACCAAACTGCTAAGGAGAATTATAAACGGTGTTTTGTAAACTCTTTTGATTTTGGTTGTGCCTTTTGGACGTGAGAGTGTTTTGCACAGACAGACATACGGGCAGACGGACATAGCTCCATTGACTTAGAATTCCATAAGGATCAATAATATATATACTTTTTTTGGTCTCAGATGAATATTTCTCAGTGTTACACACAGAATGACAAACTTATACATACCCTCATTCACCACTTATGGTGGTGGAGGGTATAAAAACATGTGCCATTTCTAAACGCCACCGGTCGGTATAAAATTTTAATTTTACAATGGTGTAGTAAAGGTTATTCGAAGTTTTCAAAACAGATCAAACAAACCATTGGGGCTAAAGTATGGCAAATTGGAAATTAATTCTTTTTTATTACTTAATGTTTTTAACTACGTGTTGTTTCGCGTGTGTTTTCAATTTATCTTTTATAGTTTCCAAGTAACGAATATGAAAGATTAAATTTTAAAATTAGAATTATCTTAACTAATATAATTTTAATATAAAAAATTTACCTATTTTTCATAAAAATTTTTATTACAAAATTTACTGGAATCCGAAAGGTGGGGTTTTAAAATGGAGAGCAGGTTTGGATGCCCACAAAGTTAGGCAACATTGTAAAAAATACAATTTTTGGAAATTACGGTATTCCCTTTAAACTATGTTATTTTTTTCAAAATTTTGAAAATGTCGCTCCTTGAAGAGATATGCATGTCAAAGGTGCTTTACTTTAAGAGACCACAGCCTTATACCGGGAGAGTACGTAGCGTTAATTTTGATGACTGAAAGTAGATATGCCTTTGTAAAATTTTCACCCTGCCCATTGTGCATTGCAGCTTTTAAATTATGAGAAGGAGCTAAATTATCGAATAGTGATTAATAAGAGGCAGCAATGTTAAGGTAAATTTTGTTAAAACTATATTGAAATTAGTTTAGGTACCTACAATCGATATCCAAAAAGTAACAATATTTAAACCTTTCTCATAATGATGTTTATTTAAAGTGTAAAATGGCGTCAAAAATAAATTTTGGTTTTTTATAATTGTCCAATTCACAAGTGATGTTGTAGTGTCTTAGGAGTTGTACGTCGTCTGAATTGACAATAGTTGTACAAATGTTTATGGTAATATCCAGATATATAAATATTTTTTACAACACCTACGACATTTTTACAAAAATATGATTTTCAAATGTTGTATGAAAGTTTAAGTGTTGCCAAAAGTAAAAATATGTATCTCAGCATAAAAATTACGCATTTTAGTTTCAAATAATAACCAAATGGTTGCACTCAAATTATAAACTAATTGACAAATTTAAAATAAGAAAATAAAATTAATAAACAAAAAATTATAATAATATATTTATTTAGTTCGTTTATTTGACCTTTTTCAATATTTAATAGTTTCTTTTTATAAGTTAAAAATTTTTTCCAATTTCATATTTCAATTATTATTTTATCATAATTCAAAACTTGTATTATCCCTGAAGAAGCTATCCATTGTGATAGCGAAATATTGGAAATAAATATGTATATATAAATAAATTAAATATTTTTATATAAAATTCAAGTGACCTTATTGCTTATAAAAAGAAACTATTATAATATATTTATATTATGTTTTATGGTTTGTATGATTGTTTTTAAAATATTTTATTATTTTTGTCATTTTAAAGGTTTGACTACATAAACATACGACTTTGCATACAATGTCGCTTGTGAATTGAACAAATGTTTTATAAATTGTAAACTAGTCAGTAGTGAACAAGATCATGAATATTTCTTAAATTATAAGTAAACTTAAATAATGTATTTTAATTGCCCTTTGTCGATATCGAAAATAAGTTTATTTTAATATTTAATACTCGGCCGAGTGTGTAAAAAATCACACATTTTTAGCTTAATTTTTGTAGTGTTTAATATCTGTGGATAATATAGAGCGCAGTTACCTGTTGCACTGTTCTTTCGAAAGTATTTATATTATCTACCAGAAGTAATCTATTGGAGAGTTAATTGTTGTTTGGTGTACCTATGTATGTAGTATGTAATCTAAAGTGTATTATGTTTAAATTTCTTTAGCCAGGAAAATATTTACTCAAAAAAGCGTAACCACTTGTTACAGCACAAATTTGTTTGACGTTGTTTACACTTACAAGAGATTTGCAAGATCAAACATAATCAAATCAAAGAGAACTAAATAGTTGTAGTGTCTTGTTCTAAATAAACGAAGTTTTTTTTAAATAAATAAACGAATTCAAATATATTTCATTTAGTAGTTACGTCTTTGTCGGCAAATATTTGCCAATTCGCAGATCTTCGAATATATGTTTATAAGTTTAGAGCATTATTATTCAAATTTAAAAACAATTATAAATATTTATTCGTTTTATTCGAGTATTCTACACATTCTACACAATTATTCAATATTCGAAAAACTAATACTAATAGCATGGTGTAACTATACAAGGTGAGTGCAAATCGGCAACAAATACAACATAATACAGAAACAGCAACCATTTTGTTTGTGTAAAATAATGTACTACTGTCAAAAACGCTTGAAAAAGTATTGCTTTTAACATAAGTTAATTGTAAACAAAGTCAGTCAGCTGGGCTACTGCACTCACCTTGTATAGTTACACCATGACTAATATAAATAAAGTATCGAATATCTAGTCAAGTAACCTGTAACTGACTTTATGTAATATAACGATTCACGTAACCAGATTCTGTAACCAGTGTTGACCAAAACTGATAGGCAAAATCAGTAGTTCGGGAAAGTCTCACAGAACTGCTGAACAGTTTCGGCGGTAATAATTGGTATCTATGTACATATGTATGTATGTGTGTATGTAAAAAAAATTCCTTTAGCCTAATTACAAAGTTATTGAATTTTTGTTTTAAATTAACTTTTAGTTACGAGTATTTTCAAAACTCACATCACGTAACACAATATAAGTTTAGGCGAATTCCAATTGCATTTTATTTTACATGAAGCAATTGGTATTGAGTTGCTGTTTCAAGTACATTCGAGTATTAATCTAAATTGACTTTTCCATCTGTTCAAAAACTACAAAACAAACAGTGAATATTCATTAGACCGGACCTTTGTTGTATGGAATTTTTTTAAAACGATTATTTACTTGTATAGATATAATTTTGTTCTTTATTATCTATAATAAATTATTGAGAAATATGGAGACATACAAAAAATAATAATTTTATTAAAATTTGCAATACGGCATCATCTTTCGACATGGTTTTGTATTTTGCAATTAACTTCCACCTTCAGTAGTTACATTTATTCCAGAATTTTTCTCGGAAGTTTATCGAAATGATGATCGCATATAGTCAAGTTAGTTTTTAAAATTCTCCAGTCCAACTTTGGGTGATATTTTGCTTTTAATTAAAACCAGGTAACAGTAAAACTGATTGCCCTTTTTTAATATTTAAGTACCAAATTTGCAAAACTGAATTCATGGCGAAAGATCTAAATTTTGAGAGTTATCTCCTAGTTTCCCTATTTGTATTCTCTTAAATATGTCGCCACAAAATTTTGCAATGAAGGCTATTCCTTCATTGCGAGGAATATTGCTGACTATTTATTTGACCAATAATCGGTCGGTGACAGCCAAAAAACATCGGAAGTTTACTTTTGCGCCACCTTGCATAACGAAATTCATAAAAAACGCTATGAAATCAAGATTTCAACAGAGATACAAAGAGCATAACAAGCTTATTATTTTGGAGGTGTCTAATGTAAATTCAAATATGTATATTCTCGTATTGATACATACATACATACATACATACTCATAGTTACTTCATATAGGACCGTATGAGGAATTTACATATTTCAGGAAAGTGATAGGAAAATCAAAAAACAACAACGGTACTAGGCATAAAATCTTCAGCAAAACAAAAGACAACCAAAAATCAGTGCAACTTAAGGATAAAGTTAACGATGCATACACACTATACATATGTATGTACGAGTATGTATGTATATACTTTCCGTCTTTTGTTGCGTCGTTCTTTCTGATGGCAATATTTGACACTATGTTAAACGATTTTTTGGTTAAGCAGAGTCGTTTTGTTTCAAAGGGGAATTGGAGATGTAGATCGAAATATTGAGAAGCTTTATTTGTTTCAGGAAAAAAGTTCAATAATTCCAAAAAGGGTTTTTAACAGGGACGCTACATAAGTTGACCGATAGGGACAGCAAACGACGCCATATTTTTTGTCGCTCTTTTGACATTTCTCTTCAGTAAGGTTTGCTATTTCATGATGGAAAGATATACGAGCCAACAATGAGTCGAAATTAATAAAATTTACTACAGAAATTCGGAGTCAGTGGCCTCAACATTAAGAGCGCTACGTCCAATTTATAATCGTTATACCAGATCAACAATTGAGCGTCTAATGGATAAATTGTCCGTAGTGTCGAGAATATTGCTGCCGCTGAGGCTTCAGTTGAAGAAAGCCCAAATGTGTCTCTCACATGTCGTTCTCAAGCGTTATGCATCTCTATGACGTCGCACAGTGGTATTTTTTTTTGCAAAAAGTCTATTTTTACAGTTATTTTTTAGAAATCTAATGATGCAATTCTGTAGAGAAATGTTTCATTAGTAGAAAACCATGATTTGTTTTCGAAAAAAATAAAATGTTGTATAAAAAAAGTGTGGTGAAGTTATCTAAATATTATACAACGAAAACTGATGAAAATTTTACTACATTTAAGTTGTTTGTACAATAAATATGGTTCAACTACCAATAGTTTTAGAGCATTTTTATTAAAATATAGTATTTTAAATTTAATAGGAAAGAAAAAATATTTAAATTACATATATAGTTTAAGAGATCTGAGCAAATCAAAATGACTCCAAAAAATTTAGCATTTTCAGTTTTCATTAGAAAAGAAATAAGTTAGCTCGGTCTACCTCCGTGTTAGTACTACTTCTAAATGAAAGTTTGGAATATTTTCTTTCATTTTATGTAAAAAAATTCTGCGAGTTTTTGCGATCGCTGAACAATCTTATAAATTTTGTGATAAAACTCATGTATTTTTTATGAATATTTACAATAAAAGGTTTTGTATACTTTTAGACTTTTACTTTTATGATGTTTTGCATCATCTGATCCCTATATAAGTAGTATAAGACGTCAACCACGTAAACATATTTTCGAACTAGATGATGTAGTAAAAGACATGATAGATGATGAATAAAAGTCTATATTTAAATGCATGTATTGAAATTTATTTATAAAATAATTAGTTTTGGTAAAGAAACAAAAAGTTGTGGAAAAAAATTAGTATGGGTCTATAGTCTATATTTAAATGCATGTATTGAAATTTATTTATAAAAAAATTAGTTTTGGTAAAGAAACAAAAAGTTGTGGGAAAAAATATAGTATGGGTTATTGGGGCAGTAAGTGGGGGCGTTATTTGAGCTAACCAAAGGCTCTGTGTCAAATTTAAAACAATTTGGACCAAAAATAAATTTACGGTTCTATGGGCGGTGGGCAGAGGGCGTGGCCAATTTTGATGAAACTTTATATTTTTCTTAATTAAGCCAACCAAAGGCTCTGTGCCAAATTTCAACATTCTACGAGCACTCCTTATATTTTTTGCCAAACATTGTATGAACAAATACCACTGTGCGTCGTTGTGGCGAATTTTGCGAAAAGATCTTGGCCTACATCCTTACAAGATCAAATTGACGCAAGAAATGAATCCGCTTGACCACCAGAAGTTTGTGAATTGGGTTGAGCAACAACTTTAAAATGGTTCGGATTTTCATCGAAAAATCATCTTCAGCGATGAGGCTCTTTTCTGGCTGAATGGTTTCGTCAATATATTATATATAAAGGCTGTTTTTTTTTATGTATAGAGTATTGAAATTAAATAAAACAAAGATGATGTATTCAAATCAACATGCAATTAATTTTATTCGAAAGATAATCTTCTGGCATTATAATTTTAATATGACTTCTGGCATATGACCGCCACGGCTGACTCGCAGGTAGTCGAGTCTGGAGGCAAAATTTTCGATGACTTTTTCCAACATTTGTGGCTGTCTATCGGCGAACGAATGCCGCGAATGTTGTCCTTCAAGTGGTCAATCATTTCGGGCTTATCGGCATAGAGTAGCAACTTCACATATCCTTACAGAAAAAAGTCATCCAAAAATTAGACCTCCAGATTATACTAGTCCTGAGCCAGTCATATGGCAGTCATGTGATGAATTAAAAATTCGATTAAAGTGATTTTCAAAAAGTTTAGAAATCAAGGAATTCTTTGAGATGGAAGACATACTCTGAAAAGCACTATTTGTTTACTAAAAGCAATCGTAAATCGAAACTAACTCCGTTCCTGACCATATCCTTTAAGAATTTGGAAATTCACATATTTTCCAGTACTACATGCGTTTGTTGTATGTTAGATGTTTGCGAATGTATGTATGTCTAGCTCTGTAACATACAATACATACATATGTATGACATGTATATTAACTTTGGCGAAACATTTACTAAAGCCTAGTTCGAGGTTTTGCATTTAAATTTTGACTTTTTTAGCTCAACATAGTTTCGTGGTTATTTGCCGTTGTGTACATTAGGCGATACGATATGAGTAGCGAATTGAGTCACCAACGACACAAGAACTCCATAGCAGAATAAGTAACACGTTGACAATCAATGATGTCTGTAGTGAATCTCTTTGTTTGTTGAAAGTTCGAATTTCTGTTTGCGAATATGTAGATAGATAGACGTTGGTGGTATGCATCTTAACGACTTTAGGTATCACTGTATATGATGTCAACAGAAAAGTTAAACTAAGTATGGAAATGTATATTATATGTAAATAACGTGACCACAGATTTTGCATTCGTCAGGATTTTCTCACAGCAAAATAAGGAAAAAATTGGTTTGATACTGATTCCTATAAATAAACATATTGCGCTATTAACAATTTTATGCAGAAAAACTTAATTATAATTCGTTCTTTTTTGTTTGGTCTGAGGTACCATTTTTAGAATAACTGCATCTGGTCGCATTAATGATACTATATATTTCTTTGTGAGTCGAGGCGCAGAGTTAACTAAAATCAATGTTATATGTAAGTGTGCACTATGTGTCAAAAACTATAGATTTATTTGAAATCTTAAAGGTTGTTTTCAATATTAACCACTAGTGAAGCAACAAATTATGAAACATTTGTAAACCAGTCACATGTAAAAAACTGAAAATATTGAAAAATAAACTTGAAATTAGCAGAACCAGTTTTAAAAGATAATAAAATTAATACCAGGGCATACGCAAATATTTAATAGTATCCAACCATGTTGCAGTAAAAACCACCCATTGTGCAATGTGTATTTGAAACATTACGAGAAGGTTTTGTATTTCCGTTTAACGTTTCTTTCTTTTTAATTTCTCCCCGTTAAACAACATTTGTGATATGTGTTCTTCAACACGTTTGGCATGCTAAATGCTACTCGTTGGTTTTATATTTTTGGTAAGGATTTAGCAAAGTTTTTTTTTGCTTACTCGCTTTTAAAATTCAAAGATTTTGCTTTGCTATGGTTTTTTGCTGGTTTAAAATCAATGTGATTTGAATACTACTGCACAAAGTTATAGATTCATACACACTAAGCGTGCAATAAATGCACAGCCACACATTCAATACAAATGTATGCAAATCTGATGTTGAAAAAAAAAATCGGATTTAGTAGTTGAATTGTATAAAAGTTAAATGAATAGACAGACTAGATTTGAATGCAAAGAAAAGGTTATTGAGAGAAATTTAACGAGTAGTTATGCAGTGCACAGTGAAACTGAGTTTGTTTTAACAACTAAATTTATCACTTGTATTTTTTTGTTCTCAGTTATTTTTAATAAATTCAATTTCTTGGTTCATATAATCTGATGCTATTGGCCAATCTCCATAGAAGTAGAATCGAATGGGTGTATTTTAGTAGGCTCGGTAATGTCATTCTATATAAAGTAATATTGAAAATATTGCAGTGGATATTTGCTATCTGGTCTTAGTAGAAACCTAATAAACCTAAATAACCAACAACCATGGTAGAACCCTCGACTGATGCATTTAAGTAATCTTTTCAAAATGTTGAAAAGAGATCTAGTAATGCACCACAGATTCAAGCAAGCCAAGAATCCTGATAAAACCAGATGATAATTTTATAGATATTAGTACTAAAATATTGGAGCTACTTGTACGTACTTTCCACGTACACGTAGCTGTGTTTTAAACTAACATAAGGGTATTTCAATAATGAGCACAGAGAGCAGTAGTTGTATTTTCATTTTGTGAAACCTTTCAATCAACGACAATCGATCTTATTGGCTCAACTATTGACTATTAGTATCACGGTCTAAAGAAAACGGTCGGTAATTCTTATCGATGATGTCTAACATAGTATTTTAAAATTGCGAAATTTAGTGAGTTGGATGGTATCATTCTGAAAATTTCATAGGAATGTAAATAGCGTTGCTTAAATTTAAACTCTTGTGGAAACGTATAGAAGAAATTTGAATGCAAAAAGCACTTCGTGGTTCTCGAATTCGTATTCAGTACAAGATATTAGCAAACGAATTCTACCAATTCCGAATTTTTTCAATGTAAAGGACCAGAATACTAACAATGGATGACTGGGCCAGTATCATTCGGACACTGGATCATGGTTTTCCACGTTTTCAATTCCAAAGTAATTAGATTTAAATGTTTTTTCGCGTGCATTCTTCCTACACAGTATAAAAGCTGGACGAAAAGGTAATTGCTGACAAATGAACCATAAAGGGAGAATTATTTTACGAAATTGTGACACACAGGGACAATTACATACAGTTTGGTGCGGTATTAAAAATTATCAAAAGATATTCAAAGAAACAAAACTCAGTTGATCACCGATTATCACTTGTAGAATAGCCAATATTTCGGGTACGGTATTTCAACGGTACGCGAGCAGAAAAGGTATTTTAGGGGTAAAACCCTAAAAAAATCCCGCATGTGACTTTTTGTTGTCGCAATGACGATATTTGCAGGGAAATTCTGATACTAAAAATTCATGGCTAAAGCGCTTTACCTGAGTAATTATCAACTGAAAAATTAACAGCAAAATCTATTATTTTCAATACCAACAAAGACCTTTAACATTCTTAGGTTTATTTTATCGCAGTCCAACAAATAAGTATATAATTATTATTTCCTTTAATATGTATATTGATTTTACTTCAATTAGCACACTGTATTCCAACTTGATGTTTGCAAGGAAATGACAGGAAACGGAAATCGTGAATTGCATTGTTTTACATACGTTTTTGGTGTTAGTAATCGAAATTGAATGTATTGTTTTTATTGTTGCTGTTGTTTTTGTTATGTTGGGAGGTTTTCTTTTCTATATAAAACTATTGTTTTCATCAATTTTTCTATTACGTTTCATTTCATTCCATTTCCTTCTTACGACGACCCACACAATAATATTCCTAATAGTTAGATGGGTTGGTTGGTTGGTAAACATAAAGATATAGTTTTTTTTTTTCTTTGTTGTTTTTTTAGATGGATAGATGACATAGGCTTTGTTTTCGGATATGACTTTTAATGTTTGTTAGTTCGTTCAGTTGTTTCAGTAGTTATATACTGACGTTTTGACATGATTGCCTTTCGCTTTAGTTGGAATAAAAACCAAATCCCACTTTTATAAATAGTTATACAATATGCATATGTACATATGATATAGTTTTGTGTTTGTTTTAAAACAAGTCTACATCTGAGCATGTTTACTAACGTATTTGAACCTTTGTTTGTTGGATTTTAACGATACTACTGTTTTGCATTAAGAATATAAAGAAAAATATTACATAAATACATGTGTAAACTCTCTGATACAATTTAATTTTAAAAATTTTTTTTTTCAAAAATATTTTTTCAATTTGGGTCCTTTTTTTTTAAGAAAGCTTATACAATTTATTTTAAGGCCTTTATAATCGCTTAATGGGATGCGAGTGGGATATCTATCAAAAAAAATATTTTTTAACTCAAGAATATGATTTTTCAATATTTGGCACATGTATCATTTTCATTTATATATTAATTTTATTAAATTATTTATTATTATTATTATTTAGTATTATAAGTAATAAATAGAAAAAAAATTAAAATAGTGCATATGGTACAAATTGAAACACTTTCTTTTGCAAATTTTTTATAGATACCCCACTTGCATCCCATTAAGTGACCACAAAGCTCTTAAAGGAAATGGTCTAAAGTTTCTTTTGAGAAAAAAAACTCCATTTAAAAAAAAAAAAATAAAAAAAATGGGGGAAAACGAAAATGATACATGTGCCAAATATTGAAAAATCCTATTCTTGAGTTAAAAAATAATTTTTTTGATAGATATCCCACTCGCATCCCATTAATCGATTATAAACCCCTTAAAGTAAATTGTAAAAAATTAAAAAAAATATTTTTGAAATGATTGAAGAAATAGCTATCTAAAGTCCTTTGGACAATTTTTTCTATCTCGTATATAGAAGCAACAATTTTGGTTTCGAAATCCATTGTAAAATTTTTCAGTCTTTTTATACCCACCACTAAAAAGATGGGGGGTATATTGCGTTTGGCATTCCGTTTGTAACACATCGAAATAATGGCCATAGAGCCAGAAATTCTATATATTCTGGGTCCTTATTAGATTCTAAAACGATCTAGCCATGTCCATTCGTCTGTCCGTCTGTTGAAAACACGATAGAGCTTTGAAAAAGAGACATAGAACAATGAAATTTATACCAAACATTCTTTGATCCACCAAAATGTTTGATATTGCAAATTAATCGGTGCAGTAGGATCCAAATCATAGATCAAAGTTTCAAACTACCTCGATATTTTTTGCTATTTTCTTCAAATACTTGTATAATGCAGATAACACCATGCAATTCTGCGCACTTTATTTTTTATTACACAACGACAATTCCTGTTGAAATTGCTAGGATTCGGTCCACGATTTCTCATAGCCCCCATACAAATGTCTTCTCGGAATATGGCTTTATGGTACATAAATGTCTATAGAAATAAATTTCATGCAATGTGAAATCTCAAAACAATATTTTATTTGCATCGGTCCATAAATTTGACATAGCCCCATACAAAAACCACTTCCGAAAATCACTTAACTCTAACCCTCCGGCAAACATTTTACCTCATAGACTCCGGGAGGGGGTCACCGGTGACCCGTGTGTATTTTGTATGGCGTTGAGTGCATCGTTTTTAATCTCTCTCTCTTTTTTGGTCTATTGTCATTTTACTTGTCCATTATTTTGTTGTGTCCATTGTGTTTTCTTATAGCAAAAATAAGTCTTTAGATAGGCTTCCATGGAGAAGAGGTGTGCTAAATGTAAACGCGTAAGTTTTTATGTGCACGATTCGATTTGGATATTGTTTTGAACGAGTGTTTATATATAGATTAACTGCAGCAAACATGGATTTCTTGTTTGAAACTGATGATGAGGATGAGCCTGTTGAATTCCAAAATGACAGTGAAGATGAATGGTTACCTGATAATGATGAGGCTTCTGACATTGAAGATGAAATCGTGGTTGAATCACCTGACATCGAGGATGAAGACGAAGACGAAGATGAAAGTCGTGGTGATATACCTATTATTGGCGAAAAATACATTGACCAGACTTAACGGAATGGTTTAAAAACCAGCTGCCACAGGGAAATGTACAATCACACAATGTTCTACGTAAAAAAGGTGATTCATTCATTCGTGGAGATTGTGTGAATAGTTTCTAAGTAATGTTTTGAATTTAGGTGGACCTCATCGAAAGTTTCGAAAAGAAATGACTGCCAAGGAAATATTTGATGAGTTTTTTACGACAAACTTGAAAGATGAAATACTCAGACACAGCAATAAAAAGAGCTTAGATTTAGCTGCGGATTTCAATAGAAATTGCTGCCCAAACTATCAAAAAACGTTAGATGTAGCTACATTAGCAGCATTTTGTGTTTTCAGTAAACTGAATCCGAAGAAGTCTAAAAGGCGATCTTCTAGACGCTATTTCTTGACTCAGCTTGGAAAAGATTTGGCAACAGCTAACATGGAAAAGAGAGCAAATGATTAAATGGTTATAAGAAAAACTAATTATAGAGCTGCTCTTGAGCTTATGCTCGGAATAACTATACAATTTGTTCCTACAGTTCCAGTTCCAGTTGCCGAAAACGTTCCTGTAGTTGGACCAGCAGCACCAGAGCCTGAGATGAAAACAAAAGATGGTCGTAAAGTTGCGAAGGGTCGTTGCTATATTTGCATTTTCAATGATCCGAAATCGGACCGGAAAGGTCGTACAAAATGCTCAAATTGCAAACGCACAATGTGTGCCACCCATACCAAGAGCTTGCCACCGCTCTGTACTGGACCAAATTGTTGAATTTGTATGGCATTCTATTAGCGCGCCACCAGCCAATTTTTAATTTTGGTCCAAATTCTTCAATTTCCATAAAAAAATTTCAACTAATTTTGTATTTATATCCACAATGAATATCTCTTTTTTTATTACAACCTATAATTTTCTATATTTAATAATAAAATATAAAAAAAAATACAAAACAGAAATAAAAACTGTGTTCTTATTTATTATTTTCCTATAAAATGTATGGTGGCCATTACGGGTCACCGGTGACCCGCTCCCGGAGGGTGAGGGGTATTGGACTTTGGCGCACTCCAGCCCGGAGTCCAAAAACGTAAGTAGCCTAAATCCAGCGAAAAACGCTTTAAAATATGCTCTTGATAGCTATCCTAAAATTTGATCACTGGAAAAAAATTTTCTTCGGAGATATTTGACTTCAAAGGTAAAATGGGTCACCGGTGACCCCCTCCCGGAGGGTTAGAGCTAAAGGAACATAAATCTTTTTTAAAAATTTTTTAAAAATAAATAGTTAGAAAAAGCAAACGATCATTATTCCCTATTATATACAAGTTTGATCAACTTACTACTAAGTTTTATCAATATTCTAGATTCATGCCTTTAAAGGTTTTTCATATATTTTGATCTGAAACTTCTTACCTTTTCAACTTGTATTATTAATTTTAACATTTAAGGACGAACGGGCATTTTGTTTTAAAATGTTTGTTTGAACCTTTTTTCCCCATTTTAATACCAAATATTTCTGATCAACGAAGAATATTTGGGGAAACTAGCCTTTTTTCTATAGACCTTCGAAAGACAAATAGACATAGTTAGAACAGATATACGGACTTCGTTAGACCTATATATGTTATTGTGGGTCTACGACCAATATTTTTATGAGATGGTTATTCGCGTTTAATGTTTTTACCGAAGAAGCATTGTGTTGTTATGGATCCAAATCACAAAATCTAGTTGTTAGATTTAGGCACACTTGAAACAATTGTGCGTTAAATTTTCTATTAACATTGATATTTACGCGTTAATGTATTTTCCAGATGGGGGCTTTATATGGGACCTATTAAGGGAAATCCGTCATAAAATATATTTCCCGTGCTGTTTTATGTATTTCGGAATATTGCGGTTGAATGACAATAATAGAGTTCTGTTCTAGGAAGTGAAACTTATATGTGAGCTATGGTGTTTTTCCGAATTGGTCCTTATATGGGTTCCATATATTTTAATTAAATTCAGTACGTCAATTTTTAAATACATGAGGATTATTAATGTCGAATTTAAAATAATAACAATATTTATAACATTTTTTTGCGTATGTAATATATTTATGTAGGTTAATGAGTTTTCGGGGGTAGTCCTCATAAGGGAACTATGACCTGTTACGGGCCAATCGTCATGAAATTCTGTGCGACGATTTGTATGTACATGCGAATTATTTATGTTGAATTTTAACGTAATAATGGTTTTTATAAACGATTTATGCGCATTTAAGTGATTTTTCAAATTGAATTTTATATGACGACTAGGGTCAAATATGGACGGCTCATCATTAAATTGGGTGTGAATATTTCCATATATGCAGGAGTATGGACTATTGAATTTAAACTTGCTGCTGATGCTTATAAGAGATTTATGCGTAATGAAGTGATTTCCGGAAGTGGACTTTATATGGGGGCTGTGGTCAAATACGAAGCGATCATCATGAGATTTAGTACAACAATTTAGATGTTTATAAGGATTACTTGTGTTAAATTTCGATGTGTTAATGATATTTATAAAAGATTTATTCTCATTTAAGTTCTGTAATAGAAGTAAAGTGTGCAAAATTTCATGATAATTTCTGCATTATATTTGAAGGAAACAGCAAAAAATATCGAAACTTTAATCTATAACTCGGAACCTACTGGAGCGATTTTGCCCATTTTTAATACCAAACATTTCTGTATATCAAAGAAGTTTGGTAAAAATTTTATTGTTCTATGTCTTTTTTTCGAAGTTCTATCGTAATTTCAACAGACGAACAGACGCACGGACATGGCTATATAGTTTCAGAATTTTATAAGGACCCGGAATATATATACTTTCGATGTGACAAACGTATTATACCCCCATCTTTTTGGCGGTGGGTATAATAAGCAGTGTTTCAAGTATTATTACTCGTAGGTCACACTACTGTTATTGGGTGGTGGGTATATGAGAATATTTTACTTGTTTAAAGTCAAATTGTATCATTTCTGATTTTGCTGTCGTTTGTGGTATATGGTAGAGCTGTGTCGTTCATGAACGAACTGGTTAAAATGAACGGATCACTTCATTGAACGGAATGAGCCGGTCATTTAACTGAACGGTTTTCGTTCAACAGTGTACGGATCAATTTCGTTCAGCTGATGTTTATCAAAAGTCAAGATGAAAATCACATTCAATAAGGGTTCAAAGTGAACGATTGAACGAATTGAATGAACGAATCAGTCTTGTATAAATGAACGAAAATGGCCGGTCACTGAAATGAACGACCGGACACAACTCTAGTATATGGTATAATAAAATCTCTGCAAAAAACGCGATTACAGCAACGATTACGGTTATTAAAGCACGAATAATTGTCGTGTAATAAGAAGTTTTGCTTTGAAAATGGAATGGTCCATTTGTGTGTCAATTTGTGTAAATATGTTAGTGAATTATAGTAGTTTTAATCCTTAAAAATTAAGATTTGTTTTGTTTAAACAATTTTTATTTCAGCATAATTTTATACCAGAAATTTGTTGACATATAAATGACATAAGTCTTTATATTTTTTATATATGGCTGATGATGATGATGATGATGATGAGTAGATTACACCTATATTCATCCTTGGTTTACCTCCATACGATAAAATGTTTTTCAAATATCTTTTCTCTTTGCGGTTATAAATAATAACAGTTTTTAAAGCTTTAATTTCACCAAACATTTGTTTTATTTGTTATAATTGTGTTTCTTATAATATTTTCTCTCGGAACTTCATGTTTTTTAAGACACTATATTTGTTAAACTGAATAGTTTTTTGAAACTTCAACAGCCATGAAACCTAAATCGTTGTCTTTATAATCTTTTGTGTGCTTTTTCTTATTAATATTCGTCTGTTGTCTGTATTGTTTTTCTTTTTTTAATTTTTCCCCATTTGCAGCCTGTTGGAGCAATAAAATAAACACTTTCTACTTGAGGGCGACAGTAAGTCTAATACATATAGAATTTATTTAATTTAATTTTATGATGATTGAGAGAAATCTGCTCAGTAATTTTGGCGCCATCATCAACCTCTTGTTTAGTAAACGAAATATAGGTATCATAAGTGTTGTATGGGTGTTTTAGCATACAAATAATTACAAATAATCTGACAAAACAAGTAAGAAAGTATATTGGTCGAGCCCGACCAGTTTAGTAGCGTGAATTCTGTGCATTTACATATTTATTGCATTAAAATTTTACCTCGATATAGACACTTGTAAAGCATTTATTAATGTTAAAGTGATTATCAGAAGAGAGTTTTATATGGGAGCTACATATGTCTAATTATGGACCACTTATCATATGATTAGCCCGAAGGATTTGAAGGATGTGTTGAATATTATTGGGATACCAACATTTTAGGCGAGTTGTTCTAATTAAAGTGATTTTCGGATCTGTACAAAATTTCTTGGTGTGATTAGGCTTAATGAATAACTTATTTGTGTTCAAAATTGATTGGATACGTGCAGATATCGAATATTCATGACCGACAAACCCTATTTCGGGAGGACTTTTTTATGGGGGCCAGGTGAAATAATGGATCGATTAGAACCAAATTCAATACCAACTATCCTTGAACCGAAAAAAATGCTATGTACCAAATTTTATCGAAATATCTTCAACATTGTGACCTGTACTTTGTTCAAAAGGTTTACATGGAGAGCTAGCCAGCAAGACGGATGGACGGACATCGTTTAATCGATTCAGAAAGTGATTCTAATTCGATCGATATACTTTAAGGTAAGTATTCGAAAAATAGTTTTGAGTGTTACAAACATCAGCACAAATCCAATATACCCTCGCCACTATGGTGGTGAAAAGCATCTTGTTATCAGGGTAAATGCTGTTTCCTATTTTACATTAAACTTTTATAAAACAGCAGGATAATAACTTATCTGTTGCACTGAATTAAATACGTAAATAATAGCCATATATAAACTCTTACATTTAATAAGTCATCTTACATCAGGTTTGTTTTTCTAGTCGTAAAGAATTCATTCACAAAGAAAAATCTTTCTCTTATAAAGGCAATAATTATTTTTGTCCGATTTGTACTTGCTTCAATTGCATTTTATATAGTTTTTATGTAATTTATCAATGAAATTAATATTGTTTTTTTTAACGTTCAATTTATAGGTAAGAGAGTGTAAAACATCTACTAATATTTTTAACCCCCTGGCCCACGATGTCGAACGATAACGTTCGCTTAGATAAGACTTAAGACAC
Source organism: Bellardia pandia (assembly GCA_916048285.2). Taxonomy (NCBI): domain Eukaryota; kingdom Metazoa; phylum Arthropoda; class Insecta; order Diptera; family Calliphoridae; genus Bellardia; species Bellardia pandia. The sequence goes on from OU696533.1 coordinate 73,085,643, forward strand.
AAACTTGATTGTGGAATAAACAAACTTGATTGAGTAAAAAATAGATACGATAAAAAGTTTGTGTCTTAAGTCTTATCTAAGCGAACGTTATCGTTGGACATCGTTGGCCAGGGTTGTGTTTCACTGTTCTATCGATACTATAATGGAATGTGTTCTGCTGAAATTAGGGAACTTGTTCCTGAAACACGCAGTTTTTTACGTAATACACGTTCTTCAGTCAGGGCACATCCTTTTGTGGTCGACTGGACAGTGGATCGCACAACACACTACAGGGAAAATTCGTTCTTTAGCCGTACTGTCCGTATGTGGAACAAACTCCCAGCAGAAGTATTCCCTGCCACTTTCAATATAGGACAATTCAAGTCAAATGTTCACAAACACTACTCCCTCTATCCTCCCTCCCATAACCTATTTTCCTAGTTCCAACGTAATACATAAGTAGGGGTCACCCCCTGAGTGCTGGTCCAAGAAAAAAAAAAGTGTTTTTAAATAAAACAAAAACGGTTTTGGATATCAATGAAATTCTTTATTCTTGTGAAAGTACGTTCGATGCCATTATGTATGGAACTCGATTTCTTTCGACGGTTTTCTAGCATAAATCGGAAGAAGTACGTCCCAATGACGCTGTCGGCTCATAAACTGCACCAAACCGTAATTTTTTCGGGATGCAATGAGGACTCCAGGAGTACGTGTGGATTGCTGTCCGACCAATAATGCATATTTTGCTTATTGACGAAGTCATTCAGCCAGAAATGAACCTCATCGCTGAAGATGATTTTTCGATGAAAATCCGATTCTTTTTAAAGTTGTTGCTCAGCCCAATTCATGAATATACGACGCTTCTGGTGGTCAAGCGGTTTCAGTTCTTGGGTCAAAGATGTAGGCCAAGATATTTTTCGCAAAATTCGTCACAACGACGTCACAGAGATGCCCAACGCTTGAGAACGACGTTTGAGAGACACATTTGGGCTTTCATCAACTGAAGCCTCAGCGGCAGCAATATTCTCGACACTACGGGCACTTCTTTGTCTCACTGGCACGGGAACATTTTGTACTGTGCATGTGGATTCAAATTTTTCCACTAGACGCTCAATTGTTGATCTGGTAGGACGATTATGACGACCATAAATTGGACGTAGCGCTCTTAACGTTGAGGCCATTGACTCGTTGTTGGGTCGTATATCTTTCCATCATGAAATGGCAAACGTTACTAAAGAAAAATGTCAAAAGAGTGGCAAAAAATATGGCGTCGTTTGCTGTCCCTATCGGTCTACTTTTGTAGCGTCCCTGTTGAAAAACACTTTAAATGTCTCGATCATCCCAACCTTTCCATCTAGTATTGATATCTGAGTTTAGAATTCTTCAAGCAATGGAATTTCTTAAAAACGTTTGATTGAATTTTACGATTAGTTGTGAAAAACCAGTGGCAAATTAAACAATATTTAATTTTTTTTGTCAAAAATTGCTAATAAAACGAAATTTATAAAATTTGTTTTAAGTTCTTTCAGTTTAAATTTTATGCCCAATATTATACTATCCACAGCAATGATAACGATAATTCAAATTTATACCGCTTAACTCCAACCAATTTGAATGAGTTTTGTCACCGAGTTTAGTGCGACTGAAGAGTATTCCAAATGAATTAATTGAAAAATTCACCATAAGTGGTGAATGAGGGTATATATGTATAAGTTTGTCATTCCGTGTGTAATACTGCGAAATATTCATCCGAGACCCAAAAAGTCAGTCCAAGTTGGCCCACCCTGTATATATATTCTTGATCTTTATGGAATTCTGCGTCGATTGAGCTATGTCCGACTGTCTGTCTGTCTTTGTAAAATACTTTTACGTCCAAAAGACACAACCAAAATCAACAGAGTTTACAAAAACCCGTTTACAATTCTCTTAAGCAGTTTGGTATTGAAAGTCAGCAAAATCGGTGCAGTAAAACCAGAGTTATGGACCAAAATGTAAGACAACCTCTCTAAAAATTTGATATTTTTAAACATTTTTCTTCCAATTTTTTTAAATTTTATATTGCAGATATTGCCTTGAAATTTTGTACACGTTATCTATGATTTCTCATGGCCCCCACACAAATATCTTCCCGAAATATGGCTTAATAATACATAAATGCCTATAAAATTGGAATATCAATATAAAATTCAGCAAAAAAAAAAAGTTTCAAGCAAAAAGAAATCGTCAAGACAATTTTTTTTTTAATTCAGTCCATGTTTGACCATAGACCCCATATAAAGTACACTTTCAACATTCACCTAAATACGTATAAAACATGTATAAATATCGTTAGCAGGTTAAAATTTGACATAAATAATCCCATAATTGGTCATAGCTCCCATATAAGGACTCAAAACTTTATATAAATCATTTACATATACACAAAAATTATTCTGCAGAATTTTGTGAATTTCGGCCTATTTTTAACTGTATTCCCCATATTAGGCCCGCTTCCGAAAATCACTTCAATACTCATAAATCTCTTATAAATAACGGTACCGATTCAAAATTTTACATGAATCATTTACATACATGCTAAAATCAAACTGCTGGATTTTGCGAATATCGGTCCATATTTGACTATATCCCCCACTTCCACTTCCGAAATTCGACGTGCATAAAATTCACTGTTCCAAAATTTAAGAAGATCGGGTCATGATTTGTCATAGCTGCCATATAAGGATCGTCTCCGAAAAACAATTTAACCCATAAAATGTCGATATCGAACCAACTTTTATACAGATTAGAAATTTTAATCAAGGGATCATACTAATGTCGGATATGACAAAAGAAGCCTCACCTTATAATTTTACTCTTTTTTAACCTGTTTCTTAACATGTGGTGAATATGGAAAAATGTTTTTCAATTGTATTTATTGTTAAATTACACTCAAGATTGTTATGAATATCAGACAAACTCTGTAAATTATGGTGATTAAAAACATTTCAAATAAATTATGTCGTTCGTAAAATATTCTTTCAAACAATATATAAAATGCTAAGCTCTTAGTATTAAAAAACACTGAATAAGGATATTCTAGTTCTATAACCAGTGTATTTTTGTATTTCTCATTCAGCCCAATCATGAATAAAAATTTAAAAAGGGAAAAAACTCCCGCGGATTTTTTATTCATGATTGGGCTGATTATATTTAGGTGGAGGGTGTTTAAGATTCAGCACAGCCGAATATTGAACTCTAACTTGTTTTTATTCCGTATTGTTTCATCATAGAATGTTTCGCACTGCAACAACGTCTCTAAATTATTTAGCTGCATTACGAAAATACACGTTTTTCATTTACTCCTCTCAACCTAATGTGTGCTCGATCAACCTTTGGAACCAATATTGCTGTTATGTGAAAAAGTTTAAGTTGACAAGCTAGCTTCGATGCAAGCCTAGGAAACCAGCGTTGCTCGTGTAATGCGCGAGATTCCGGAAAAGTGTAATTGAAAATGTGTTGTTTCGAATATATGTATCAACAACAGCGTGGTTAAAATTAAAAAGTTCTAAATGAATCACCTTATATTTCATTAAGCATGAGTAATTGTATGAATTACGTAGTAATGTAATACATACTAAGAACAACGTATTTACGTAAGTAAAACGAAATAAATGCTGCATACGAGTAGATCTTAAATTTCCTTTAACGAGGCTAAAATAATTTTACACGTTTGCGTTTTTGTGTTTTTAACATTTTCCATTTTCCATTTAGCCATTGACCGATGTTGCATGTACTAGCTTTTTGTTGTCCAACTTTAAGAATTAAGTTGTTGCTGCATGCAACAAAATAGTAACTGGAAAAAAATCACGTTTACGATGTCACGTTTGACGCATGTTGACAGAGGTTTCAAAACAAAACTTTTCTGAAGCCTTACTTCAGAACAAAAAGCCAGAAACAAAACAAATTCTAATAGAAAATTTCAAACACGGCTGTTTACAGAGATTATACAACTCTATGCTGTTGCATCTAAGTTAAAGTTTAATAAGTTTAAATTGCACAACGTCAGTGCATAAGTTTTTTAATAAGAGAAAACTTATATATAGTAATAATTGTTTTAGACTGAAGTAAAATCAGTGACAATGACAACAAAATAAAGAAACACAATTTTGTATTTATGTTCTTTTAACTTCAACAAACACATGTCAAATTGTGTGACAATAATTCAAAGTATTATTTTTTATTCATGAATAATAAATCAATATTAAGTTAATAAAATGTAAATCATCCTTTGTATTCACTTCACTTTTCTTTTCTTCTAAATATTTAATAATAATATTTGCAAATCTAAATACTTATGTATGTATTTTGGATTCAAAATGAAAACATTATTTTCATTTAGAGCGAATTTCTTTATTTTTTTAGGTATTAAATATTTTTGAAAAAAATAAATAATCTACTAATATTGAATTGAAAAACAATGATTGCTATAGCTATGGAAAGGTTTTAAATAGGGAATATTTGCGAAAACGCAACATCCGGAAGAAATATTCTGACATGGATGCACTACTTCTGCTGCTATATATTACAGCTTCATGCAATTGAATCGCCATAAAATCGTATGTCTATAACGTCTATAACAAGTAAGACTTGTCATTTTCAAAACTATTCTTGTTCCTGTGAATATTGTGATATAAATTGTATAAATAGTAAAATGCATTAATTTTCTATCTGGTGCAAATTTGTGAACTAGGTCACAAATTCTTACATTCGTTTCCTTACTTTTTCCTTATCATTCTCATATTTCTATACATTTTATTAGATATCGAATAATGGAATCTATATATATAAAAGTGATTGTGTGTTTGTATGTATGTATGTATGTATGTATGTATGTATGTATGTATGTATGTATGTTTATTATTATTAGTTTGGGACCTATAGACGACTAAACGGCTGAACCGATTTGCTTGAAATTTTCACAGTATATTTCTGTATGTCTGGAAGGAGCTATAGGCTACTTTTTTTAAAATTTTAAGTGGGCGTGGTACCTCCCATACAAAGTTAATTTTAAAAATCAAATACTTCGGAAACTATAATAGCTATAGTACTCACATTTTGCATGAGCAATTCCATTGTTTGTTTAAATATTTGTGGAAAAAATGGGAGCAGTAGCGACAGGGGGCGTGGCACCTACCATATGATGATAATTAAAAAAAAAATATCAAATATATGGTATACAATAAGATATATGGTACGATTATTCTACCATCAATATTAATATTTAGGACAAGAATGGGCGGACTATCAATATTGGGCGTGGCACCTCCCATAGATATGTTGACAAATTATATATAAGGAAAGCTATATCAGCTATCAATATTAATATTTAGGACACCAATGCGCTGACTAGCAACAATATTAAGTAAATGTTAAAATTTGTAAACCCTTATCTATATATAAAAGTGAATGTGTGTTTCTTTTTTTGTATATTGTAAATCATAATAAGATAATGTAATAAGATTTAATTTAAAAGGAAAACTGTAGATTTTAATAACTTAATAATTATATTTATTTAACTCTAAACTTTTTATTTCATTACAATACGGGTAGCGAAACACACCGGGTTTTAGCTAGTCTATAAAATATGAAAAAGTAGTCGCTCGTATTCAAATACATAGTGTGAAGGATATATTGGATTTGTGCTAATGTTTGTAACGCTAAAAAATATTATTCAAACACCAATCTTAAAGTATAACAACCGACTCAGAAACACTTTCTGGTTGTCCACGTAAATTTTGAAGATATTTCGATAAAATTTAGTATGAGATTTTTTTTCGACCGAAAGTTGATTGGAATTTAATTTGGTTGTAATCGGTTCATTATTTTATTTAGCCCCTTACAAATGCCCTCCCGAAATACAGGTTTGTCGGTAATAATTATTAGATTTATGTACGAATCCAATCAAATTTTGCAACAAATAAGTCGTACATGAAGACTTACGTTTATCATTTTTTGTGGATCGGTCTATAATTGATTATCGTTTGTATTTAAATTCCATTTTAACTAGCATAATTTCTTTGAAATGAAAGTCAAGTCTTTTTAATAAGCCATTTAATTCAAGACCCAGAAGCCAACATAACTTACACAATTTGCGAGATACCGGTAGCAATGCTGAAAATAGTGTTCGAAAACAGGACCATCCGATTAGAAAAAGTAACCGATTGTTCTTTAGAGTCATAAGAAAGACGCCGACATGAAATTCATTTAAAATTAAAAAACCATAAATTTAAAGGGCGTTACATAGTTTCGATTATAAAAACAAGTAAGAAAGTATAGTCGGTTAAGCTGGACCATATAATACCCTACATCCAGTATAAGTGTGCGTTTTATAAGGATGCTATGACTAATTATGAACCGACCGCTACAAAACTAGGTGTCACGATTTCTGTATATGTATATGAAACTTATTTGAGTTGCATTTTATACGGATACGAACGTACATATTTGAGATATTTATGGAAGCTATGATCAATTATCGACCAATCTGCACAACAACATATGCAACTTATTTGTTGTAAATTCAACATTTATGACCTATAAAACCCTATTACCGGAGGACATTTATATGTGAGCTAGGTGAAATAATGGACCGCTTTCAACGTAATTCAATCCCAATCGTCCCAAATGCAAAATTATCATCAAAATATTTTCAAAATTGCAACCTTAATATTGCCAGCCAGACGCATGGAGTCGATCGGTATAAATTAACATGAGTGCTTAACTGACATTTTCAGGCGTTACTAACATCATTGCAAAAATCCCGGTAAGAGTGATCTCTTACAATTTTAAAGATGCCTAAGTTGTAATTTTGAAATTTTTGTGGTAAAGACAAATCTAACACAGTTTTATCGCAAATATCTTCTGTAATAGTTGTTATTAAAATATGCATTTTTTCTAATGTAATATTCAGTTATTAAATCGATATAAATCTAAAGAAGTGATTTTAAACAAAACTCTAAGCTTATCATAAAGTCACATCGGTTTCAAATCCAAAAAATATGCCCAACTCCAAGATTCGTTAATATGTACATAATTTGGCAATTATACAAGAAGATACAAAATCTTTACCACTTTCTTCAGATTGACGCCACTGTGTAATGGTAGGGTGTAAGATATGTGAAATTAGGTATAAATATTTCTTGTGTAATATTAAAAGAAACGTTTACTTTTTCTTGCGAGCAACTTATCGTGTCGCTCAAACAAGTGTTGTTTTTATTCTGTATTGTTTATACAAATATTTGGGCTTATATACTACTTATGAAAATAATGATTAGCCTAATATTAATAATACTTATTAACTAACGCATGGGAACCGTTAACGCAATATGATCCTTGTATAATAGGTGGTTCCCATACAATATATATATTTAGAGTATGCAGATTAAACAATGCACGCTTGCAAAAGTACCGACGCTACACATTAGTTAATTGTGAGGAACTGACCAATGACAATAAGTGTCAGTTTCAAGTGTTTATGTGCAGGTCTCTAAAATAATGCAAACATGAGTTAATCGTACTACTCTTGGTCACGCATAAATTATAAGGCCAAAATGAAAGAAACTGCCGAAATGGGACGACGCACGGGACGACCTCTACTCATGCTATGCATTGTGTTGGAACTAGGAAAATATGTTATGGGTTGGAGAATAGAGGGAGTAGTCTTTGTACATATATTATTTTAATTTTTCTATATTGAAAGCGATAGAGAAAACTTCTACAGGAAGTTTTTTCGACATACGGACATATGCACATATTTTGTGCAATCCACTGTTCACTGTTCTTCATGGATGAGCCCTGACTGAAGAACGTGTATTACGTAAAAACTACGGGTTTTGGGAACAAGTTGCCTGATTTTAACATAACACATTTCATTGTAATATAGATAGAAAAGTAAAACACAATCCTTATTTCGGCGATGCTCCAATGAATAAATACAGTTGGATACTCTACTGTCACAGATAAACACCTTCGCCCTCTCCTGTACGCAGTCGATTAACTCCAAAATATACTACAAAGCACCGAACCATACAGAAAGTTGTATTCCATTTTCTGTCGAATATAGTAAGGAGATTAGATGGAGGGAAGTATTAAAAACCGAGGCACTTGAATGTTTCTTTTGACGCTTGATTCCTTAATTTTTACAAGGCCCAAAAAAATGATGAAGTAATATGATCTGTCGTTCTATTCGCACAACCCCATTTAGAGATTGTCACAAGATCTTGCTTAAATGTATCTTTCATGTTTTGCCTCATTGCCTCATTGTTGTTACGAATTACACATGTTTTGCATATTTGAAAAGTCGGACTTTTTAATTATTTTAATAAAGAAATAGGATTTACTGAATTTTGAGCGGATTAACACTGTCATAGTGTGATAATACCCTACGTCCACCTGTATCAGTAATTTTTTTAAACGCTATTAACAAGAAACATTTGTTATTTAGGTCGTTTATTTGACCTTTTTCAATATTTAATAGTTTCTTTTTACAAGCAATAAGATCACTTGAATTTTATATAAAAATATTTAATTTATTTATATATATTTATTTCCAATATTTCGCTATCACAATGGATGGCTTCTTCAGGGATAATACAAGTTTTGGATTACAATAAAATAATAATTGAAGTATAAAAATAAAACTTTTTAACAGAAAATGAAAAGTTTACAATTATTATATATCAAATAAATGTATATAAATAAATTTAATATTTTTATATAAAATTCAAGTGACCTTATTGCTTGTAAAAATAAACTATTAAAGAAACATTTGTTTTAATTTAGCTTACATTTAAAATATCCCGAGAGTTTCCTGTAATGTAAAAAGTCCTTCAAGTTAGGAAACCTAACTGTAACGTTTAAACGTATGAACCTAAAAAGTTAAAATTAGATCCCGATATTGGAAATGAGAATAATATCAAATTACATGCATATTTGAGATGATATGACCGTTTCCCTTGTAATCGGGTTTTCATTCAAAAGTCCCTTAAAAATATCGATATTGGGATAATATATTCGCCAATACCACTTCCTGCTAAATTTGCTAAATGGTTTATATTTGTACTCAATATAAAAAACTTGACAAAATAAAATACGAGAAATATTTATAATGCCGATTATATAAATTATAATAATTATTATACAAATAATTTTGTAGGTTTCTTTTTATGCATGTACGATTATTTCTATCATAAATATAAATAAATATAGATTGTTTTAAACTATTTTTTTGTCCCGACTAATTTGTCGGGAAAATATATATAACGATTCCGTTGAAATATCTAAATATCTAATGTGGATTCACACTTGCAATCATATGCAACTACCATCAGTTGATATGAGTGTATCTACATACATACATATGTATGCATGTATGAATGTAAGTCTGTACAAATGTGTATATGTATATTTATTGCTGGCTTATATAGAACAGTTAGTAAGTTGTACTAAAATCCCTGATATATGTGTTATTTTTTGTCATCCTTTTTTATTTCTTTCTACTCCCACAAACTCGTACAGTGAGCGAGTGACTATGTTTTGTTGCGGATGGCTCTATGGGAGCATATAAAATGTCAGTGACTGCAATAAAAATTGATTCACTTTTCTTATATGTTTTATTTAAAAAAAAAATAACATTTTTTTTCTTTTACACTTGCACAGTTGATTCGAGTGTTGACTTCATAAAACTCTTAAGAAAATGTAATGTTGACGGGAAATTTTTAAAAACTACGTAAAAAAATATGAAAATAAAAATTTAAATTACACACATACAATGAACATTGCTTAAATGTCAGCAGAGTGTGTGGAATATTGTGAATTTCTTTCAATAGTGCTTAAAAATGTCAGTTGTTCTTAATATGAAATATTTAAATGAAGACATTTCAATGACATTTACTAGTTAAATAAACTGGGGTATGAATCTAGCTTCTCTCATGTTCGAATTTGCAAAATCTTGAAACGTTTATTACATAAGTTCATATTGGTTAAATTTTCGTATATGGCTGTGGGTATTTTATTGATAATATATTACAGTCACTGCTGCCATATTTGACGATTTATCGTCATTTTGACGATTATTGGTGTCAAAAATTACCCTTTGACAATTTGACGATCTTTGCCCCTATTTTGAAGATTTTTCAGTATAAATGATTTGCAACACTTTTTTCTCATATAAAATTTATAATTTGGTTTCGGAGTAAGAAAAGAGTTTATTGGAATTTTGGAAACACATTTCGGAAATTCAAAGGAAAGATTTAAATCTCTTGGTTTCCCATCCTATACAAAAAATTTTAGTTTTACCTCATTCTTCGAACGAGTATTTAGTCAGGTAAATTTAAACAAAACAAAAATTAGGAATAGGTTAGGAACGTCTTCTTTGGAAGGAATTTAATTCACTAAAGATTTTTTAAAACTAAATAAATGTTGTTTTAATATGAGCTTATTAAAAAGTTTAATAGAGAAATGTACCTACAAAATTAAATATATGTACTAACCTTCACAATTTCCAATTATATTTTAGAAATTTCTAATAATATTATAGAATTTTCAAATTGTATTTCAGAAATTTTCAAATGCATTTGAGAAATTCTTAATTGTATTTCAGAATCCAAACATATTTTTAACTTAACTTTTATGAAATACGATAAGAATATTCTGAAATACAACTAGAAACTACAGAAATGCAATTGAAATTTTTTTAAATATAAAATTAAATAGAAAATTCTGAAATATAATTGAAAAATTCTTAAACGCATAGTGTTGTAAAAAGGTGATATTTTGTATTTAGAAGTAGAATTTTTTATGTTTTACTATGAAGAAATTGTTTTGTTTATTTTATATCAAAAATTATATAAATTTTTTAAGAAATATTGATAAAAATTTCTTAAAAAATTGATTTTAAAAACTATATTTTGAAAAGTAATTTATTACTAATTTTTGTGTTCCTTTTACATTAATTTTTGTGTTTTGTTATTTGTTACTCTTTTTTATTTTAATATTGGTATTTATAATTATTTTTTAAACTTTTATCGATCTCTTAAACATATTTAATTTTTTTTTTGTTTTTTTCCACTTTTTGTTTATGTATTAAAAAAATTAATTTGAAAAAATAAATAAAATATTGAATTGATAAAAAGTTTTATTTTATTTGACGATTTTTTGACGATTTTGAAAAATGCATTTTGACGATTTGACGATTTTTTATTCAAGATTTGACGATTTGAACCCTTATTTATCTGGCAACTATGATTACAGTATAAATTAAAGTTTCCACTTTTTTTAAATAAATCGTATGTATGTATATGTATGCATTCACAAACAATATGTAGTTTAGTAACCAACCGCTAAAATAACATTCTTTATATATATATATGTACATTAGGGTGGCCCCATTTATAAAGTTGCTGAGGTTCCCGACTAATATGAAAATTTGATTCATTTTAAGACTACATTTCTCAATTTTTTTTTGTCCTGGGGTCAATATTTGGTGATCTGGATCAAAGGATAAAAAGGTCCTTTTTAAATGTTTTTTGATTTTTTTCACATTTCTTCCAAAGGAACTATGTATATGTAAATTTGGTCTTTGAGAGGCACATTCAATGGGTTATCAAAAATTAAAAAAAAAATTAAATTCAAAAATATTCAAAATTTCAGACAAAATTAAAATTTTTTTTTTATTTTTTCATAGAATTTACTTAAATAAAATTTCTTGATTATAAACATCATACAATTTAACCCAAATGGGGTTTTCCCGTTTTTTAGCTTATAAAATTTACGTTATTTTAATACCCATTACATTAACGAATTGAGTTAACAGAGATTGTCAGATAGGGAAGAATTTACTAAATTCAATTCAACCTAAATTCAATTTAGGTTAAAAAAAAATAAATAAAAATTGAACTAGATAGAATTTTAAAAAATGGGAAAACCTATTTCAACTATTTATTTAAGTAAATTCTATGAAAAAATAAAAAAAAAATAAAATTTTGTCTGAAATTTTCAAAATTTTTGAATTCAAAACTTTTTTTTTAATTTTTGATAACCCATTGAATGCGCCTCTCAAAGAAATTGGAATAAATGTGAAAAAAATCAAAAAACCTTTAAAAAGGACATTTTTATCCTTTGATACAGCTCACCAAATATTGACCCCAGGACAAAAGAAATTGAGAAACGTAGTCTTAAAATGAATCAAATTTTCATATTAGTCGGGAACATCGATACCTTATTTTTTCTCCATACAAACGGGGCCACCCTAATGTACATACGTGTATGTATTAATATTGTCATTCCGTTTGTAACATATCGAAATATTGGTCGAAGAAACAAAAAGTATATATAATGGGTGCCTATAGAATTCTAAGAATCAGCCATGCCACAGAATATAATTTCGTCCGGAAGTGGAATTAATTCCGTATTTTGCCTTAATAGAAAAAGTAAAACTAGTAATTTTTTTCGGAACGAAATCTATAATAATTTTAAGTGCAATTCCTCATAGCAAATTAATAGTGATTTAGCAAAAAATTAAATTAATTCCAATTCCGAACTGAACATGGTTGTATATTGCAACTACTTTAGGTCTGTTGTAGACAAGATAGCACCTCAAAGGGAAATCTAAAATTATGCAATTTTCCTCAAATAATATTTGTTACTAATCATTGGTATTAAAAATGGCCCAAGAACCAGAGTTATTGACTAAACTGTGAGGCTCTATGGTACATATTAAAATATTTTTAGAAAAGCGTAGTAACTAATACACAATTCAGCAGAAATAAGTTTAATGTAAAGACAAATCACAAAACGATATTTTATTTGAATCGGATCATATTTGGCTTTTGATACAAATCTATTAATAATTTGTTACCGTTCCTTCAATAATAAGACGAGGTAATAAACCACAAAACTCTGAACTCTACATCCTCGGGAAGGATCATTATTTATTATTGAAAACATTCTAAATGAAAATTTATTATTAATACAGCTAATAATATTAAGCAATAAAAAAAATTCAAAAATAAAAGGACTAACACAAAACGATTTTTTGAACCAAAAGCATATAAATCATTAACTTATGTATCGAAAATATCCGAAAAATTAAAAATAAAATCTTGATAATAACAATTATAAAATGGCAGATAATTAAGTAAAACAAAGGATAGGTTACATAAGTTAGAAATGTCACAAAAAACAGCAGTATCATCTTATTGTACAAATTTGAATATTCACAGAAATCCTGACACTCATTTTTTGGATGATCGGTCCATAATAGGTCATATCTACCATATAGTGGCGCTATTCTGAAAAACTGTTTTATAAAGATAATAAATAAAGATATAATTTTAATAAAAACAAAAAAAGTCGAACAATTATTATTTTTAATAATTTGTAAGTCATTTTATATGTCGTTTAACTGATTATGACACAGCTATGATATGTCCAATTATTGACAGAAACGCAAAAAACCTTGCAATTTAAGTATAACTACATGTGAAAATATCCTAAAGGTGCTTCTAAATAAACCCTACGTAAATCGAATATGTATACGTATTTACGTAAATCTAATTGCTTCTTATTATTAGCATCTACTACAATTTAATGGACAAACATTAAAAATATACTTGCTTTATGTTACAATAAGTACATATCATAATGTTAAAGAAATATTTACATACATATTGTACTTACTTGCATGTAGCATGGAGCTCATTAAAATTCATTAATATCGTACTATTGTCATATGTACAAATAGGTTGAATGACTGTACGACATTTAATTACAATAAAAATAACGAGAATGACAGATAAAATGAGCAGTTAAATGCAAGCATTTAAAATTTATAATATTATTCAGAAATACAAGAAAAATTATATTGAAAATTTTACTTCTACCACGAAATTTAATATGATATTTTTTTTAGAAACATATCTAAAACCACAAAATAAAAAGAAGTAAGAAAGTATAGTCGGTCAAGCCCGACCATATAATACTCTACAATAAAACAGTTTATCAGATATGGGCGCTATATGGTAGATATTACCTATTATGGACCGATCATCCAAAAATTTAGTGCCACGAATTCCGTGAATATAAATATTAAGTGTGTTAAACTTTATCTGCATATAAATACGTTTAAAAGATTTATGGAGGTCAAAGTGAATTACGAAAAGGGTCTTATATGGGAGTTTTGATTATTTATAAACTGACTATTATAAAATTAGGTGTCATCCTATTTGTACATAATAAACTCATTTTTGTTAAATTTTATTCGCATAACAACATTTTTAAGAGATTTATGGTCCTTAAAGTGATTTCGGGAAGTGGGCCTTATATGGGAGCTACGACTAGTTATGGGCCGATCATCATAAAATTCTACCATATTATATGTATATATACTAAACATATTTGTGTTCAATATTATTTGGATACCAACATTTTTAAAAGAGTTATGCTGTTTTAAGTGATTTTCGGAAGTGGGCCTTATATGCGAGCTAATACTAATTATGCACCGATCTTCACGAAATTTGTAGATGTGATTTACCTTCATTTATTACTCATTTGTGGTGAAATTTGTTTACATACTTGCATAATTCAAAGATTTATGATCGGTAAAACTCAATTTCGGGAGGATATTTGTATGGAGGGCAGGTGAAATAATGGACCGATTTTCACCAGTTTCAATCCCATCCATCCTTGGGCCGAAAAATATCACGTACCAAATTTTATCGAAATATATATATCAAAGCTTGTGCAGAGCTTTACATGGACAGCCAGCCAGACGGACGGACATCAGAAAGTGATTCTGAGTATACTTTGAGGTGGGTGTTGGACGAATATTTTCGGGCGTTACAAACATCAGGACATTTTTAATATACCCTCCCCACTATGGTGGTGTAGGGTATAACAATATTGAGAATTTTCAATAGTTGTGGTAGCATTGGATCTGAAATTTGGTAATCCAACTACTGATGTACATTATTTTCAATCATCGTTAATCGCGTTAATCTCTTATATATATGCAACATATAATACAAATATATATACGAGTATAAATTCTCTTATAGAACTTTATGACTTATAATTGTTCATAATTCCCATATGGGGACCATATCCTAAAAACGGGTCTATATTAGTAAAAATCAGCCCATAATTGGCCTTAGCTCTCAAAAAATCTAAAATATATCGTTATTAAGATCAAAATATCCTTATTGAGATAAAATTCACCATAAGACTCGAATACATAGAAATTATAGTAAAATATTTTAAGGTATCCGATAAGGAATATAAGCTTGGTATTGCTAGAAAGATGGTGCGGTAACCAAGCAAGCTCAAGTTGAATTAGTTTATAATTTGATTTGTGTATTAGCAAGTAATGCTTGGGTTTAACCCATTTTTTCAGTAATAAATATTAATAAAATAATGATTTTCTACATATAAAATGCATATGAATCATTAAGAGTTTTTTCAGATTGAATATACATACATGTGTTAAAAATAACTCAGTGTTTCACTACAAGTGCTGAAATTAAAAATACTTTATATAACGAATTGTAAATTAGGGCCTTTTAGGGCATAAAATAGAAAATTGGGGATGCATATCGAAAATATTGGAAAGACTGTTGTTAACATACACATTTTCGTCTTATCGGAATTTACATTTTATCCTATCTATGTGACTCGAGTCAGAACATTATTAAGGTCTTTCGCTATATCAATAAATAAAGCTGGATGTATAAGCCTAGATCATATGATAGTTTTCTCAATGAATCTGTGCTTTATATAGACATGTTGCTTAAATTTAATTGCGAAGTCCGCTCTTTATATGCTTGGTATTATTCTTTTTTATTTTTAATGTTAAAGGTTTAGAAAATAAATTTTCCATGAAAATATGAATATATTTATAATCGAATAATAAGCAATAGATTCCTTTAGAATGAGCAAATCATTTATATTTAATGTATCTAAATTTACGACATGATTTAACTTGCTATTTAAAATTCCGGTAGCATAAAATGTTGCTTACTTTCATTTAATTTTTTTTTATTTTAATTTCTAAATCTGTTGTGTTCGAGTCTTTAAATAAATCTCAATTTTATGCACATTTGTTACCAATAATATTTTTTATTCCCATTTATGTTGGTGTCGACTGCTAAGCACTTTCATGCAAAAACCACAAAAAAGTTGCACGTTTAAACAGTTCTTTTCCTTTTTTACGATACAAATAGGAAGTGGGTACGTTTGAACAATGGACTTTTTTTTATTTTTAGCACTTTGTGCCGTTTTTGCACATTTTATTCTCTTCCTTCCTGATGACAACATATGTTGTGGCTAATCCAACTGCCATTTTATGAAATATTTACTCAATTCTTTTTTTCTTTGTTTATACTAGCTACATATACATACGAGTATGTATGTGTTTTTATAGAAGTATTTATGTAATTGCTTACAAATCTTCAGTACTTATTTAGTACACAAATTTATTTATATGCAATAAATAGTGCTTGTTACAGTATTTACTCATATGTATTACGATCGAGTACAATGATGTTTTAAGCCACAAATAAACTATTTATTTATATCGCTAATGCAAACATCTTACTCAAATACTTTACAAAAAAATTCTATATATAGATAAGTGTTGTAAATTTCTAAAGGCCCTAGTAGTATCACCAAATAATTAGCTATGTGACGAGTTATTTTAACAAGTGCGCATTTTAGGCGTCATTGACCCTACATTGATTACATAGAGACAGTCACATAGCTGTTTCTAAAATTATATGCTTTAGACTAAACAGGTACATAGTGACAATTTACTGTCCAACAGACTGCAACAGTTCCGACAGTTGTATAAAATAACTATTTTCTAAAGGATGGTATAACATAAAAGTTTAAAGTAAATTGAACCTAGATTAATAGATACCTGGGATGTATAAAATAAACAACCAACTTCCCTTTGTACAGCAACAAACGTAAAGGCATATGCACGTGTTAAATGACCCAAAAATATAATATTTGGAGTCAACTAAGTGAAGAAACATGAGTGAAAATTATTGTCTACTTGTACATAAAATACATTGACTTCTTGTAACACTGCTGGGGTTGTAACTAGTTATAAAATCTCTCACTACTTATTCAAATTATCCACCGACATTTGCAGTAACTGAATTCACAAAACAACTCCAATAATATTTATATTTATATGTATATTAAAAATTTGATTACAAAATTATGTATGTCTTCAAAATAATGGTCGTAGAATAAAAAAGTATAAATTTTCTGGGTCCTTATGAAATTCTAAAACGACTTAACAATGTCCATCCGTCTGTCCGTCTATTGTAAACATGAAAGAAGCAAAAACTAAGGAGGATTAATTTCCTCCCAAATATTCTTTGTTAATCAATTCTGTTTTGTATTGAAAATCTACCAAATCGGCTCAGTGCAACCATAGCTATGGACCAAATTTTGAGACAACCTTGATATTTTTAAAACTATTTTGCTATTTGCTGTAAATATATCGGAAATAATAGCTTGAAATTTTGCACATATTATTTTGTTTTAATAAAACGACAAGTTCGTTTAAAACCGGTAGGAATTGGTCCATGATTTCTCATAGCCCCAAAAGTGTTCTGGAATATGACTTTATGGTACATAAATGCCTATAGAAATGCAGTATCCAAATATAGGTTACATGCAAAATATGTTTCATGTAAAAATCTCAAGATGAAATTGTGTTTGCTTTGGTCCATATTTGAACATTGGCCCCATATAAAGTTCTCTTCCAAATAATCGATTAATTGCACATAAATATCTTAAAAACATCACTTGCAAGTTGGAATTCGACTCTAATTACTCACATATATAAATCCTTGCACCAAATTTCATGATGATTGGCCCAGAATAAGTCATAGCTGCCATATGTTTCATAAAAATCACTAATAAACATATATATCGATATCGAACCGAAATTTTACACAGATCAGTTATGTGTACGAGTATGTAAAACTTATACTATTGAATTTTTTGAAGATTAATACATAATTGAATCAACAATAACTTTAAATAAAAACAAGCAAGAGTTTATATTCGGCTGTGCCGAATCTTATGTACCCGCCACCAAATCACCTATTATGGAGATTTATAAGAGCTTTAAGCGCATTTAAGTGATTTCTAGTGGACTTTATATGGGGGCTACGGTCAAATATGGACCGATCGTCATCATATTTAGAGTGACGAATTATATATGTATATATGTATTATATGCTACGGTCAAATATAAACTGATCATCATACATTTGGTATAGACGATTTTTATATATGCATGGACTATTTGTGTTGAATTCCAAGTTGATAGTGGTTTGCGGAACTCTACTTTATAATGGGGCTACGGTCACATATGAACCGAATCATCATCATATTGAGATGGCAAATTTTTATAGAGGTACGAACTATTTGTGTTTAATTTAAACTTGATAGTGGTTCTTTTAAGGAATTTATGCCCATTTAAGTGATTTTCGGAACTAGACTTTATATAAGGGATATGGCCAAATCCGGTTATCATGAAATTTGGTACGACGATTTAAATGTATATTTTGATTATGCTTGTCGAATTTCAACTTAAGATTTCACTTTGTATGAAACTTATTATTGCAGTATTTTGTTTAGACACGTTTTTTCTGTAGGCATTTATGCACCATAAAGCCATATAATAGCGGACCAATTCCTATCGTTTTCAATAGGACTTGTCGTTTTATAATAGAAATAAAGTGTGCGGAACTTTATGGTATTATCTGTATTGCATTTGAAGAAGACAGCAAACAAAATATCTGAAGAATATCGAGGTAGTCTGAAACTTTGATCTATAACTCGGATCCTACTGCGCCGATTTTGCCCATTTTCAAGACCAAATATTTCGGTAGATCAAAAAATATTTGGTAAAAATTTCATTGTTCTATGCCTTTTGCCGAAGCTCTCTCGTTATTTCAACAGACGGAAAGACGGACGGACATGGCTAGATCGTCTTAGAATCTTATAAGGACCCAGAATATATAGACTTTTTTGTTCTACGACCATTATTTTACAAACGGAATTACAAACAATTGGTGGTGGGTACAAAAAGCGTTAAATGCATATAAATTATTGTACATTATTTTATAGTGATCGCCCCACAATAGGTGAGATGATAGCTCCTATATAAAGGTTTTAAAAAATAAAATAACCCATATAAATTTCGTTATCGATACAAAATATAAGATAAATTAGTTTGCATAGATCACACTACTGGTATATTGGTGCTGGGTATATACTATTCGGCATTGCTGAATATAAACTCTTACTTGTTTAATTTAGTATTTAGAAGACACTTGCATTTTTCAGGAGACAAAAAAAGAAAATGTCCAAACAAAGAGAAACTACAAAAAGTGTAGGTAATCATACACTCAAAGACAATGATTAATATAAATATGATTTAACATATGTATACTGACGTACATGCATTTTTCGTTAAAACTGATTAAAGTTAGTTAGTTTTAAAATAATAATTGCAAATTGTAATATTAACAAAAATTTTATTTTAATGACGCTCCATAAAATATTTATGAACTTAATAATTCTATGAGTGTATTTTCATTAAAACACTTCTAATGTTTTAAGCTGTGCTGAATAAAATAAAGGGTCAACGTACAAATTTGCTACAAATTTTAAGAAATAAAATATAACATTTTAAAGGGCATTAAAACTTTTAATTAACATTTGAGTTGATAAACGACTCTACAATGGTTAACAATTGTTCAAAAAAAAAAAAAGTTTTGTATTTACCAACCAGTTGAGAAGATTGCTAGGGCTTCACTTTGCAGGCCTTATAAAAAAAAAACCTATGTGAGCATGCTAAAAAATTCAATGGTCACTGACCTTTCTTAGAATCTGTTCTAGAAGGATTTGCTCTTGTACAAATGGCATAAACAATACAATTTCCCTTTTCAAAAAATGTATAAAAAGTCTTTACAGCAATTATTATTATTACATTTTGAAATTCTTCTCATATTGTACATACATATGTATGTGTATGTTTCGTTTGTTTACTTTCGTTTTGAAACAAGTACAAAATCTTCTATTAATTTTTCTTTTGGAAACACTTGTGTTGTAGAAATTGGTTAAGCAGATTTTTTTTATATTTTAAAAAATAATTGTAATTAACAATTATACATATTTTAATAGTCCTTAAATTAGGCTTTCTATTTGTAGCCAAACTTTTTGCATTACTAAACAGATCTCGTAAAAGCCCTTCAAAATTAGGCCATTAGGAGGGCGTCTTTACTGCATCGTTTCCCGCTGGGTATAAACTTAATGCAAATTTTAATGAACAAAATTGAAATGGAAATATTATTAATAAATAAATAATTAAATAAAATAAAAAAATTTAAAAGTATACGTAAAAGTTTTTGTATGAATGACCGAAAATCTATCTACCATCACACAGTGATACAAAAGTTAACGAAAATATATCAAGGGGGTTTCATAGCAGATCTGTTTCGTTGAAGTTCATGAAGTACAAAAATATGTAGGTACTTATAGTTTTTCTAGTTACTAATTTATATTTAAATCGACTCAGCAGGAGAGTGTGTGGCTAGATGTCCATGAAAGCCTTGTGCGTAAAGTATAGTTCGCAAGTTTGAATATATATCCATAAAATGTATGTATGTATGTATGTGAACTTTTTTAGGCCCAAGGGTGATTGTAGTCCATACAGAAATATACTCCCGAAATAGGACATTATCGGTCATAAATGATGATGTATCTATACAAATTTTGCCACAAATAATTTGAACGCCTATATAAATCCAAAATCTAACATTAATTTTGTGCAGATAGTTCATTAATTGACCGTAGCTTAGATATATGGCCACTTCCGGAAATCACTTTAACAAGCATAAAGTCGTAAAAATAATGGCATCCAAAACAAATTTAACACAAATATGTATCATACATACAGAAATTATTTCACCTTACTCTATAACGATCGGTTCATAATTAGTCATGGCTCCAATATAAGACCGTATCCTTAAAAACAATATCAATAATTTGTATATGCTCAGAAATCAATAAATAAATAAGTAAATTATATGCTATAATTAGATTATAGCTGTCATATATCACTTATTTCTGAAAAACTGTTTTTGCTCATACAATCGAGTTTGGCCGACGATACCTTCTTGTTTAAGGATTTGAAAAGTATCGATTTTTGACATACACTGTCGGACAAAGTAAAGTGCAGTTTTGTAACCTTCTTCATTCCTTTTTGATATTTTGCTTCTACATGTATTATTTACTATTGATTCACAGCCATGTTATTTGTTGGAGTATCGGAATTATTTACATAAACATTGCAATTTTATAAAGTCGCTCATTTATATTTCTGATGTAAATATATTGAAGTGCACAAGAAACCTCCGCGACCTAATAAAGTGCGTTTTTTTTACCTTAAAATAAGAGTTGCTTTCCTGATTTTTTTTTAAATTTGTAGTAAGTTTTTAAAAATAATATATTCTAGTGAAGTACTTATTTATTCAATTTAATATTACTTAAATATATACAAAATAAAACTAGACCCAGACTGTCAAAGAAATAATTGCTTTGTATAAAATAAAAAAGTCACACAAAAACCTAAAGAACTTATGTGGCGGAAAATACAAGACCACGAATCTAGACTATGGCCGTATCGCAATTCTAGCAAAAAGAAATTCTTTTACGACAGCCAGAGATATTAAGGAGGAACTAGAATTAAATATTTCGACTCGAACTGTCCAAAAAAGACTTAACGAAAGCGGTGTAAAAAGTACGTGCGCTAAGAAAAAGCTTCTACTATGAGCTGCAAATATAAAAAAGCGGTTAGACTGTGCAAAGAAGTACATAAATAAATTGATAAAATTGTAACCGAATTAAAAACAAGTTAGAGTGCAATATTCGGCTTTGCCTCGTCTTAAATACCCTCCACTTAAACATAATAACTACTCTGGTTATAGGACAAGAATATTTTATTCAGTGTTTTTTAATAGTAATAGCAATATAAAAATGTTTAAAACTTTTACCAATTCTCACCATAATTTACAGAGTTTGTCTGATATTCATAACAATCTTGATTGTAATTTAACATTTCGATATATGGTAACTATATTTGTACAAGATTTATACGTATTTAAGTGAATTTTAGATGTAGAATATTGTCAAATATGGATCGAACAAAACAACATTTCCTTTTGCGATTTCTTTTTACATGGCACTTATTCTTGCCGAATTTTGTATTGATATTCCAATTTTATAGGCATTTATTTATCATTAGACTATAGTTCGGGATGATATTTGTATGGGGGCTATGCGAAATTATTTCATGGCAATATCTGCATATATTTAAAAATATAAAATTTTTATGGAGGTTGTCGTACATTTTGGTCCATAAGTCTGGTTCTACTATACCGATTTTGCTGACTTTCAATACCAAACTGCTTAGGAGAATTGTAAACGGTTTATTGTAAACTCTGTTGATTTTAGTTGTGACTTTAGGACGTGAGAGTGTTTTACAGAGACAGACAGATAGACATAGCTCAATCGACTTAGAGTTCCACAAGGATCAATGATATATATACTCTATTGAGTCTCAGATAAATATTTTGCAGTGTTACACACGCAATGCCAAACTTATATATTCCCTCATTCACCACTTATGATGGTAAAGGGTATAATAAAACTTAAATTTATAATAATTAGAAAATAATATATACACGTTTTAACACAAAAACAGGAATTTTATGTTGTCGACAGCGTACATAGCTTTGAATTTTGTAGCTTTGAACATTGATACTGAAAATTGATACTTACTTTTTAATATTTAAGGAAATCTAAAAGAAGAAACTAAAATCAATGTTACATGAACATGAAGCTACATGAACTTACTAGTATCTTAGCTTCAAACCATCTAGAAATTATAATTGGTGTGTTAATAGACTAACTGGGCCACTCAAGTTCGCTTAGTTTATTGTGAGTAAACATCAAAGTGTTCTCAAACTGTAATTTAAGTGTGTAAAGTAAACTGTAAAAGTATAGAATGTTCATTTAAAATTGTTTCTGTGTACGTTTTAATAAATAAAGACTCGTTATATTTTCTTCATGAATTTGCAATTCATAATTATCCGGTTTCTTTAAAGGAAATAAACCACCGTTTTTAAAAGGTAAAAAACATGACAATATAAACATAAAGATTACCTTCATTTCTTACTACTTTTCTACCATAATTCAATTACATACTCATACTTTTACAAAAAATAATTTATTTATTATATATTATAAAAGTGTATAAATATTCATATGTTATTATAATTTAAGCACACTCTTGAACTATTGCAATTGATTTCATTTTATTGTTAAAAATCGTCATTATCCAAAGCCACTCACGTGTAAATAAAAAGATGATAAATTATTACAAATTAATAATTGACCTACAGTGCATTGAGAGTAGTACATATAGTTTATTTTGTCATATTATTTGATTTCAACTCATATCTCTTTAATATAAAATTAAATTACATTTGCCAGTGCACAATGATCTAAAATATTTTTTTGTTTGGAGAAACGAAAAGTTATAAATTTTTATTATAATTTTTAAAATATTTAGTTATGTGGAAGTAAAATAAGACATTAAAGAACCATATTTCAGTTACAAAAACTTTTAATCGGGTTCCGTTTTTACAATATTGTGTATGAACTATTAAAACAAAATCACTTTGAAAACAGTTTATACACAATCTCCCTTATTGTGCATTTTATGAGTTTAGGAGTTATTGCAATATGTCTAGAGATTACAATTTCAAACATTTTGGATACAGATATGAATAAAGTTCTTATGATTATTTGTTTTTCAGCAGAGTTCCAATACAAAGTTTCATGCTTTTAAAAAATTCACATTTCATCTGGACAAGAAAACGATTCTGAGACAAAAATCCTTTATTTTATAAAATGAAGCAGCAGATCGATTCTGTTCGTTTGTACAATATTATTTTTTTTTTTTTTGAGAATTGGCCATTGATATGCATTGGCAACATGTGAATTGCGCGCTGATCTTTTAAGGCCAAGAACAGATCAATTTTGGATATCCTGTTCTGTTGACACTTTGTATCTCACCTTGTATTCCAACGGTATGGTCACAAATTCTCTGAAATTTAATGTTTTCCTCTAAGATTTTTTCATATATCATTGTGTAAATGTATCAGTAGTTTAGAAGATACAGTTTTTTTCATTTGTTTTAATCAACTATGCAACACACTTAACAATGTAAATGTAGGTATAATTGTTAATCATTGATCAATAAACCTTGAATATATACAACAACATATATAAAATTGTATTTAATTAAGAAAATATGAAATTTGGAAAACAAATGAGTGCATGTTTGTACCTCGTGCACAATATAATTTAGAGAAAACATATTTAAACATAAGTATTTAAATTATCTTTATTAGTTTTTATCTTTTTTTATCTTTATTAGGGCGAGTTTTCACTATGTAATTTTTGTTTTCAAATTGTTGTCAAATTGTCCAAATTGTTGGCAATTTTATGAAAACGGGTTGTCATATGGCGTCATCTATGTTTGCAATCATGATAGATGACGCCATATGACAATTGACAACAATTTGAAAACAAAAATTACATAGTGAAAACGCGCCCTAATAAAGATAAAAAAAAAATAAAAACTAATAAAGACAATTTAAATATGTTTAAATATGTTTTTTCTAAATTATATTTTATTTTAAATTTTGTTCATTTAATACAAGATTAATTGCTACGTGAGAATGGAGTAGATTTGTAGAATGTCTTAGGTTTTTTATTGAAATGATTTCGTTATTATAACAAGAATGCCTTAACAATGTTTGTTGAATTTATGGCCGAAAATATGCATTTATTGGCCATAGTATATGCATAATTTGAAAATTACCCATATACATATTTACATATTTGTAAAAAAAATTCTATTTATTTGAACCTGCACTGCACAGTCTCTTATATTTATACAGACATGCAAGTTGTAAATAAATGAACCTTAATTAAAATGATTAACTTTATATTAATCAATGTTTTTTGTAAATTGTTTTTACATGTCCTTTTTTATTTTTAATAATAACCATTTTTTGTTGTTGATTTCTTTGTGTAAAAAATGTTGAAACATAAATATAATCATTTTCTTTATTAATTTTTATTATTCAATACATTTGATTTTTATACTTATATTAAAAAAAATTATAATAAATTAATACACTTATCATAAATGAAACATGTTTATTTTAATATTTATGTAAAAACATGAGTGCGTCCAAGTATTAGTGTGTTACTCATCAGCACTAAAGTACTTTTATATAAAATTTGTCTCAAACATTTCTTATTGCTTATGCATTGCTTAGAAGTAGTTGTATAATGATTTACGTATTTGTTTAATCATTACTTGTAACTAGTTTAGTGCTATTAAAGTAATGATATACATACATATTTATAAGCAGTTGTGGTAAGTACTTGCCTCCAATGACATCGCCGTAATTAAATAATGTGTAGAAATGCGAGAATTTCGCACTTTACTGTATTACTTGTTAATGAAAGTTATAAACAATAAATTTTGTTCTCATAAAAATATACTAGAATGTATGTGCCACCTTAATATCAAGCAAACACTGATACTTGATAATATGTGGAATTATTTATTGAGTATGCCATACAATTTACAATAAATTACAAATTATTTTAACTGCATGACAATATATTAAACATTTCCGTTCAACAAAAATTACAAAAAATAAAAAAAAACAAATTTAATATGAAAAAATTTCAAAACTGACATGAAAAACACTTTCATTTTTTAAGAGTGAAACGTTGTTGTTTTCGCGTACTTACATATGTATTTGTAAATATGAATATAACTACATTTTATACATTTATGAATATATATTTTATTTTTTACAATTACTATGATTTCAATACAAAATGAACAGTATCTTTTTGCATTGAAATTATATGGCAGACAAATAAATATTTATAATATTTCTATAAAAACAATTACATTTCGATTTATTGGTCATTAAGAAGGTGTCATATTCTGGCAGTGTCAAACATAATCAGTGAGTATAGTGTTACCAAACGTGTTGCGTTTCGTTGAATTGTCCCACTTTTATTCATAGAGTCTCGCGTCACGTCCGGGAAACGTAATACCTTCATTTTATGGAGATTTTACATCAAAGTCAACTCAGTACTTCATTTTCATTGAGAACTGTTTATTGTGAACTAAATATATGTATGTATTTAATGATCTTAATTTATTTTTTCAATAACTGCTAAATTTACTTTTAGTCCAGCCAGAAATACAAGGTGGCGCAAAAGTAATCCTCCTATCAGAAAATGCTATAAATTTTGCGATTGGCCCCTAATGTCAGTTTCTGTTTTGACATTTGTGTAGTAAACACATGCGAAATACACGTTAATAAACAATGTTAAAATTAAAAGACCAAATAATAATAATCCACAAGAAGAATCAAAGTTTTTAATTTTTTTTTAATTACAGCCAAAAAACATCGGAAGTTTAATTAAACAATCAGAATAAACAATTAATTTGAATAAATTTTTAAGTAACTTCTTTGAAATGACAATCTTCTCAATTATTTTGGCATATTTATTAATATTTGGCTGTAGAATAGCAAAAAACTTGAACATTGATTGACTTTTAAGGGGAATTAAATAGTTTTAATGAATTTGGATCCATGGATTTGTTTCTTCTTTTAGCATTTAATGTTTGTACTCGTATATGAAAATTTACAAATTTGTCTTAAAGACTTGGAGAAAGATACATAAATTCGTGTTTAGTAAATACATACCCAACAAAAACATGCATTACACAGTTAAAATCTAATACAGTAAAGAGTCATTACTTAGACAATGGAATTTTAACACGGTGATGCCATTGCAGACAAGCGTTCATATAAAATCCGGTTGCCTAAATGTTTTAATATTTAAGTATGTAACAAGAAAAAAAACGTAATTGAATATTGACACAGGTAACGCAAGACTAACTTCTTTCTCCTATTTATTTCTTATATTTTTAAATGACCTATTACGTCTTCTAACCCAATCTATTGCAGATGATTGCAACATTTGCCATTCATATTCATTCAACCATAGACAAAGCCCTTTGAAAATTGAGGCAATGAAGCAAAACATGAAAGATACATTTAACCAAGATCTTGTGACAATCTCTAAATGAGGTTGTGCGAATAGAGTCGCTTTCAACGCACATAAGACTCAATGTTGCATGCTAATACACAAACGCATGATCATATTGCTTCATCATTTTTTTGGGCCTTGTAAATATTAAGGAATCAAGCGTCAAAAGAAACATTCAAGTGCCTCGGTTTTTAATACAGCCCTCCATCTAATCTCCTTACTATATTCGGCAGAAAATGGTATACAACTCTCATGTATGGGCCGGTGCTTCGTATTATATTTTGGAGTTAATCGATTGCGTACAGGAGAAAGGTGTTTATCTGTGACAGTAGGGTATCCAACTCTATTGATTCATTGGAGCATAGCCGCAATGTGAATTGTATTTTACTTTTCTATTTATATTATAATGAAATGTGTTCTGTTAAAATAAGGCAACTTGTTCCCGAAACGCATAGTTTTTTACGTAATACACGTTCTTCAGTCAGGGCTCATCAATTCATGATCGACTGGACAGTGGATTGCACAAACTATTACATGAAAAATTCATTCTACAGTCCTTATGTGGAATAAAAATTCAAATCAACTGTCCTCCCTTTCAAAACCTATTTTCTTAGTTCCAACACAATGCATTGCACCAGTAGGTGTCATTTACCCAGAGTTCTAGTCCAACAAAAAAAAAAACATTTACTGATACATATACATATTTATATAAATATCCGAAGTCATTGCTTAAGAGATGGCAAAAGAAGTGCTCCTCAGAACTCAAAGAAAATGTTCTTGCCAAACCAAATTTACCCTTTTTTTATATACAGTGGGTGGCCAAATTATTAGTTACACATGCAAAATTGTTTAGTTTGAACCCGTATAACATTTTAAAATAGTGGAAATTTATCCTTTTATTTGTTCTTTTAGATAAATTAGGTGTTTCTAATTCAATTAAAAATAAATTATTTTGTTTTAAAAATATATATTTGAGGAAAAGAAATATACAAAATTTTTTGAAAAAAAAAACTTAATATTTCGTAGAAGCTTCTTTGGCATCAATTACAGCTTGCACCTTTTTGGCATGCTCTGAATGCATTTTTTTAACATTTTCTTTTAGTTCTTCATCGTGATGACAGACTTTAATCAATTTAATCAAAATTGCATATTTCACACTTCAGAGCAGAATGGCAGATAATGATCTACAATTGCACTCTAATATTACCAATCATTGTTTACACTGCACAAAATATTTAACAGTATTACCAGAAATAAAGTACGAAAACATCTGGTACAAGCAATAAATTTATATACGTATTAAAAGCGGTTGAATCTTAATTAATAAGTGTAACTAATAATTTGGCCACCCACTGTATTTACGAGTATATATGTTTACGATCTGTGATGTAGGATTGTTTTCTGGAGCATAAGTTTTTTCGAAATGTCGGGTTTAGGAAAGTCTAAATAATGGATATTTATAAAAATAAACAGATGTATTTTGCTGTCTACTTTTAGCATTACAAACACATACAGTGTTGGAAAATATAATAGAAACAATGTGCAGTTTTCTTTCTTTTCAGAATATTTATTGTAAAAAATTTTATTTTTGGAGTTTAAATTTTTTTATAACAAAACTTATTTATATATAAAAAATATAAAAACTCAGCCTAGGTGCATTTATGTAACAAAACTTATGATTGTCTTTAAAAAAATTTGCTATATTTTTTGGCTTATAGCCAAAAGGATTGTTTTTCAGAATGCCCCAAAGGTGCTCAATGGAGTTTAAGTCCGAGGACCTTGACGGTCATGCTAACTGGTGGATATTGTTGTCTTGGAACTATTTCTTTATATGGTATGCATTTAAACCCGCAGATATCAATCTATTTCTGATTGTTTGACTGCTTACCGGTGGAATGGATTTTTTGACTCTCTTATGAGCAATTTATGTAGTATGATTACATTACAACATTTATTAACACGGCAGTTACTGCCGTATTTATAAAATATTAAAGTCGATTTCAAATATACTTTAAGAAAATTTTGTATGCAAATTTTATCTAAAAGCACACTTCAAGCCTACTTTATTTTTTATAAATATGTATGTACATTAATGTGAATTTTATGAAATTTTTTTAAAGTTATATTTCAAAAACAAAACACAATCCAAATGTTTAGGAGACATTCTATGTTTCAATTTGGTTTTTATTAATGTTGATACCGAAAAGACTCTTTCACTGACAGTTAATGTCGGATTAATAGTTTATTTTTTCCGTTCTCTTGTTAAATTTTTCCAAATATTCGAAGTCATATGTAAGGTTATTGAGATTAACACGCATTTATTACTCAAGTCTTGAATAGATTTTAACGTCAAGTTTAGGTCTTCTTCTAAACTTTCGGGAAAAATAAGAAAAAATTACGGTTTTTACAGATATAAAAAATCGGTTAACCGGGGGGGGGGGGGGGGGGGGGGAAACCGGTTTCTTAAAAACCATAAATTAGGCCAAAAACCGGGTTTTCGGTTAACCAAAATTGAAAACACTAAGTAGGATGTTGGTTGAATTTTAAAATATAATTTTTTGGTTATGTTGCTACTAATATTGGCTGATACTTAAAAAATTCGGGTTTTATAACAGATGGCGTATCTTTTGACCGCGTTTTTTTTTTGTTTTTGGTAGCTAATATAACATTTTGAAGGGTACTTACCTGTCTTTTATTTCATTTCGTTTTTAAACATTATGTGTATGTATTGGACTGAAGCTGATAAATATTAGTCCAATCCCCATATAAATGTCCTTCCGAAATATATGCACGTACCCAAACAAATTTCGCCACAAACAATCATATCTACAAATGTTGTGCAGAGCGGTTCATAATTGACCCACATACATAAGACCCACATCCGAAAAGCGTTTGAACTTTGAACCAGAAATTTCTTAAACATGTTGGTATACAAATAAAATTTAACACAAATAAGTTTCATATACATATACTGAAATCATGACACCGTAATTGGACGGGCTATAATCAGTCAAAGTTCCCATATAACATGTACATATGTTTATATAGTAGACTTAACACAAATAATATTTATATGTACAGAAGTCATGCTACTAAAATTTGGTGATGATAATAGATCATAGCTCTCATATAGCGACTATTTGTGAAACACTGTTTTTACACATACACTGGGTGTAGGGTATTATATGGTCGGCCTTGACCACCATGCTTTCTTACTTGTTTTTTGCTTGGAAAATAGTGTAAACGGAGCGCTTTAAATTTGGTGATTTTGACACGGAGGACAATGATCTGTATTTGTTGGGACCAAAGGGTCACATACATATATTATGAGCTGCTGAAATCTGGATAGACTATCAAATGAAAACTGTGACGAACGTCATTGATTTATTTGAAGCGGGCATAAAATATATTCCATAACATTCCTCATGGCAACGCTCGACCACATGTTGCAATACCTGGTTAAACGTATTTAGAAACAAGAGTTTAGTAAGTTTAGCCTCACCTACCATATAGTCCAGACCTTGTTTCATTAGACTACTATTTATTTCGATCGAGTCTCTCTGGGACTCCCTTTACTTCATACCAGGGTATCCGAAATTGGCTTAATTTAGAGCAGTTCTTTTCAAGCAGAATTCAATTCAATACTTTGAATAAATTTACATATATTGTACAAATGTTAAAAAACGAAAAGCTAAAAGTCTTAAAAAATCCTGCATTTTTAAGTTATACACCCAATACACTTTGAACTACTTGCTAGCTTTGCGCAATTTCTAGCAATTTCCTCTCCGAATTGTAGTACAAATTATTTTAACCCGACAAAAAAAACAATTAATTACCGGCTGGAATTTAAAGAACAACAAATGCGCTATTACTGAATTTCCTATACATTGTGTTACACACATAGATACTGTATTCTTCTTGTATTTGTGTGTAAAGTGTACATGTGTGTTGCACTGATCAATACTTTCTACACCAGGATGTTGTCAGCCAACATAAACAAGTTTCTCTATAATAAAATACATTCGAGTATAAAAGAAAAAGAAAAATATAGAACAGAACTAAAGAACAGACAAGAGGAGATACAAGTAAAGAAATTCAATAAAACAAACTTAATTTGTGCCACACATACATATTGTGTTTTCAAGTTTATTATTGCATACACAGTGTGTATTACACACTAGTAACAGACATGCATCCGTTCATGTGCATACGGGTGTTAAAGTGGCAACCATTTGTATTTTGCCAGTACTGGTACTTGTGCAATTTGATATGTTGCTGGAAATCTACACCTAGCAATATCTCACACCTTTTTATATCCTCCACCACCATGAGTGGTGAATGAGGGAATATACAAGTTTGTCATTCCGTGTGTAACACTTGAGAAATATTCATCTGAGACCCAACAAAGTATATACGAGTTAATTATTGATCCTTATGAAATTCTAAGTCGTCTGTCTGTCTATGTAAAACACTCTCACGTCCCAAATACACAAACAAAATCAACAGAGTTTACAAAAAACCATTTATAATTATCGTAAACAGTTTGGTATTGAAAATCAGCAAAATCGGTACAGTAACACCACAGTTATGGATCAAAATTTACGACAACCTCCATAAAAAAATTTATTTTTAAACATTTTTCTTCCAATTTTTTTTAAATATATTGCAGATATTGCCATGAAATTTTGTTTACGTTGTTTTTATGATAAAAGAAGAAAGTGTGAGGAAAATAATAAGAATAGGTCCATGATTTCTCATAGTCCCCATACAAATATATTCCCGAAATATTGCTCAATTATACATAAATGCCTATAAAATTGGAATATCAATACAAAATTCAGCAAAAATATGTTTCATGCAAAATGAAATCGTAAAACGAAACTTTTTTTTAGTTAGGCCCATGTTTCACCATAATTATAAAACTGGTATTAATAATGCTAAATGGTTAAAATTTTACATAAATAATACTTATTGTTGTACTAAATTTTATGGTGGTCGGCCCAGAATTGGTCATAGCTCCCATACAAGGACCACATCCGAAAAAGCCATTTATCTTTATATATATATCGTATAAAAATCGGTACCGACTCAAAACTTTGCGCAGATCATTTACATATATACAAAAATCATTCCACAAAATTTTGTGAATTTTGGTCCATATTTGACCGTATCCCCGATATAAAGCCCTCTCCCGAAAATCACTTTAATACTCTTATAAATAACGGTACCGATCTAAAATGTTACACGGATCATTTAAATACATGTCAAAATCAAACTGCTGGATTTTGAGAATATCAGTTCATATTTGACTATATTCCCCATATTAGGCCCACTTCCGAAACTCACTTCAATACTAATATGTATCTTAAATATACCGTTATTACGTTGAAATTCGACGTGACATATCCTCATATGCATAAAATTCACTGTTTCAAAATTTAAGAAGATCGGCCCATAATTTTTCATTGTTGCCATATAAGAATCATTTCCGAAAAACAAATAAACCCACAAAAATGTCTCATAAATATCGATATCGAACCAACTTTTATCAGTAGTTTTAATCCAGAAATCATACTAATATCAGTTATACCGCAATTATGCTACTGGATTTTGTAGCTGTCAGTCAATAGTTGGCAATAGCTCCCGAATTAAGTCCACTTCGGAGCATACTAAATAACTATGCAACTCTTGTAAATAACGTTATTGAGATGACATTCAACTAAAATAAGCCTCAAATACGTAGAATCACATTATTGGATACTGGATTTAGAAGCTATCAGTTCATAACTGCCACCCATAAATCTCAGGAAAATCTGAGAATTGATAAAAATCAATTTTTTTTTTAATTTGACGTGATACAGACATTTCCACGAGTCTGCCTAAAAAAATTCAGCTCGATTGCATCACGGAAAAAGGGTTAAAAATCGATCCAAGACACTACGAGCTCTATACTTTATATATAGGATGTACATGAAAATCGCCGATACACGTGTATTTTTATTTTTCTCCCCTTTCCGAAAAAGTATATTTGGTTCATAGGACAGAATGTGTATAACGCGGTGTACTTTTTTTTTTGCAAAGTGATTATTAGTAGGGGGCTTAAATTGAAAATAATTTATTTGAGTGGTTTTAATAGAACAATTTTATAAAAAATTTTTAAAATAATCCACTATAAATAAAACATTTAACACAAATTTTTGGCAAAGAAAAACAGCGAAATAATTCTAAGCAAAAACCTTATGAACACCCACGTGAAACTGAAACAATACTTCATATAAATATATAATTGATATAATTATTACTAATTCAATATGTTAACAATTTCTTTTAAGTTACACCTCTAATGTATAATTTTACTCATTTATATGGTTTCGTAATCATTAGTCATGCACTAAAGCATAAAATTCCAGAAATAATCCATTTAAAGTTTTCCAATTTTTTGTTGTTTCATTGGTTTTATTTAAATGAGAATTGGGTTAAATGCTCTGCTACGACCTTTAAATTAAAAATAAAATCTTAATTTCAAAGCAATTTAAACATGTCCTTTTAAAAAACTTATATTTTTTATTTAATTAACTAAAAAAGTTAAAAACGTAAGAAATGACAAAAGTTGACAAAAGCTCCTAGTTAATAGAAATCAGTATTATTATGGAAACTTATTTAAGCACACATTGTGGTTGACCAACATATACTCGTACGTATACATTCTAACTCCTTAGATAATAAAACTCTAAGGCACAATTTGTGGTTATTTCTATTTTAATTAAAATAAATATTAAATAAAATCGTTGGTTAATTGTAAATAAACTTAAAATTAAGCACACAAAAATACATGCATACGTATACAAATATATATTTGTTTTATATAAGTAATTACATATATACATAGTTGTGAGTGTTTTATAAATAATGAGTGGCCACTGGCCAGTCATCAGAAAAGGTTTAGTTTATTGAATTGTTATATTTTAATTTTTTTAAACCAAAGGCTTCTTTTAGTCTTTGATTTTTTAATTATACCCTAAACCACCATAGTGGGTTGGGTATATATAATGAATTTGTTGTGATGTTTATAACGCCCAGAAATATTGGCCCAACACCCACCTTAAAGCATACCGATCAACTCCTGAGTCGATTTAACGATGTCCGTCCGTCTGGCTGGCTGTCCATGTAAAGCTTGTGCGAAGAGTACAGGTCGCAATTTTGAATATATTTCGATAAAATTTGGTACTTGATATTTTTTTGGCCCAAGGCTGGATGGGATTGAAACTGGTAGAAATCGGTCCATTATTTCACCAGGCCCCCATACAAATGCACTCCCGAAATTAGGGTTTAAAGATCATAAATGTTTGAATTACGCAAGAAACCAAACAAATTTCATCACAAATGAGTGGTAAATGAAGCCAAATCATATCTACAAATTTTTTACAGATCGGTCCATAATTTTTCATAGCTCCCATATAAAGCCCACTTCCGAAAATCACTTTATAGATCACAGCTCTCTCAAAAATGTTAGTATCTAAATAATATTGAACACAAATATATTTCATATGTATGCAAATAATATGATAGAATTTTGTTATGATCGGTCTATAAGAAGTCGTAGCTTCCAATAAGACCCACTTTCGAAATGCACTTTATCGATCGTAAATTTCTTAAAAGTATTGGTAACCAAATAAAATTTGACACAAATAAGTTTCTTATATACAGAAATAATGACACCTACTTCTATAATGGTCGGTTCATAATTAGTCGAAAATGCTATAAATTTTGCCAGTTCTGTTTTGCAAAATTTATAGCATTTTCTGATAGGAGGATTACTTTTGCGCCACCTTGTATTTGTCAAGTGAGACCGTATCTTTAGAAATAAAAAAAGACAGCAAGTCTTTTTTTTTACATAAGATTCTGAGGTCGTGTCCCTTAACTGAATCCCATAACAGTGTATTGTAGTGCTGGCAAATTCTACTACTTTCCATTATTCTACTACTTTCCATTACTCAATAATATTCAATACTTTTCAATAGGGTACTCAATACTACTCGATACTTTTAACGGATTTTTTTGAAATTGAAGTAGTTTCTAAAAATAGATCTTCAACTATTATTGGTTTTGTATGTCTTTTATTATTAAATCAAAAATAAATGTAAAGCTAACTTTTAATTCAACGTTAACAACAAGGAAATAGTTAAAATAAATTCTTTGGAAAATTAATGAACATTGTTGTCTTTTTATACACTATTTTACCCACTCAACTTGCTTAAAAATACAACTCAGAAAGTATCGAGTAATTACTTTTGAGTATTGAGTATCCAAAAAAAAAGGGCAAATACTCGATACTCGGTACCCATTACTCAATACTTTGCCAGCACTACTGTATTGATTTTTAATTGGTTTATAAATCACAATTTTACAATCTAGACCAATCGTAGAGTTTCTGCCAATTAGCCAATTTATTTGAATTGCTTTCAATTTTATTTGGATTAATTTTGCATTCACATGTCATTTTTATGTAAAACGATGTTAAATAGCTGTAAATACTGTATTTGTTTAAGATCGTTTACAATAAAAAACTGTTGTATCAGAAGAAGTGAAGAATACGAGTTTAAAAAATCGAACGGAATTATCGTTAAAGAACGAACGTGCTAAAGTAGGTACTTCCAGTAAAGGATACGGGCATATGATCATAGATCCTTCTTATCATTATAACTTGTGCAGAAATCATATAAAGGAATACCAATGCGTGTGACATGACAGTAAAACAATATCCAGTGATAGTTGTCAGTAAGTCACTGAGCTGCATGCGCTGTAATCGAAAATGATATAAGTATATTCTAATCGAGGTCATAAGGCCTTTCTATTAGCCATTGTTGAGTCATGTGGCCACCTATATTGAGTGTAGTTATAGAAAACGCATCTAGGAAGCTATTTGTTAATCATTGAACCTGAATTCCAAACTCATCCAATTAATATGCCACCATCATATCTTTCTACCATTTTTTAACTCATTGCAAAATCACATAGTGGTACTATCGAGGAGGAGAGCTTTGAATATCGCTCTAAGCTAAAGGAACCAAGAAGATGGCATTAGGAATACTGTGATCAACATTTTTAGAGTGCAAGTCGTTGATCGATAATTGCATCTGTCAATTGTTGCATACGTTGCCTTTGATAAACAACTATCCATGATAAAAAGCGACTTTGTGGGCGTAATTCTTGTCTATGGCCCTCTCACAGACATATAGTGCTGTCATGACTTCTGATGTTGCTGACTATATATGTTATTTACTTCAGTGCCCTTTATTTAATTATCACTACATACGAGGTCTGATCAAAGAATAACCATTATTTTCAAATTTCGTGAATTACGTATGTTCGATTTTGGCATTTTTTTCTGTTATGTTGGTACACATGTCTGTTATATATGTTGGTAACATCAGCCATTTTGGATTGTCAGTTTGTTTTTGACAAATAAAAAGATTAGTCGTATTTTGGTGTGCTCTTAAATTTTTTACTATTCGAAAAAATGGATCAAAGAAACTGTATTAAGTTTTTTGTAAAATAATTTGAAATGTTGGCGAGTCTACTATGAGCAGAACACAAGTTTAATTGTGGTATAACCTGTTTATGGAAGGCCGAGAAGATGTCAATGACGACGCTCATCCTGTTCGCCCGTGTAACTCAACAACCGATGAAAGCATTGAAGCAGTAAAGAAAATGATTTTGGATAATAGTCAAATCACTATTAGAGAAGTTGCTGATGACGTTGGCATATCGTTGAGCTCATGCCAAGCAATTTTTACGGCTATTTTAGCATGAAACGTGAGGCAGCGAAGATTGTTCCAAAATTGCTAAATTTTGAGCAAAACCAGGAGCTGTTGAACATCGTCAACGATGATCCAGATTTCCTCAAAAATGTTATAACTGGTGACGAATCACGGGTGTATGGCAATGACATTGAAACCATAGCCCAATCATACCAATGGAAACGTCCAGAAGAGCCAAGACCGAAAAAAGCACGTCAAGTTCGGTCAAATGTGAAGGTTTTACTCACTGTTTTCTTCGACTGCAATGGCGTATTGCATCATGAATTCGTCAGAAACACACAGAATTGTGGAAAAACCAATCACGGATTTTGCACCAGCTCACACATCGATGCTTGTAAGTGAGTGTTTGGCCATAAACAAAACCGCCTCAACCACCGGACTTGGCCCCCGCTGACTTTTTCCTCCTCTCAAAACTGAAGACACCGTAAAAGGAAAGCGTTTTGCTATGATTGAGGAGATAAGAGAAAAATCGAAACAGGAGCTGTTGGCGACACCAAAAAAGCGCGTTTCGGAAGTGTTTCGAGGTTTCGATAAAATGCTGGCATATCTGAGGGGGATTACTTTGAAGTGGACAAGATAGTTATTAATGAATAAATAAATACGTTTTGAAAAAAAAATTGAAAATAACGGTTATTTTTTTATCGGACCTCGTACATCGTTAAATGTTGAAAAAGTTTTAAATTATTATTCTTAAACGGGCCGTTATCGTTATAGGGTTTTTATCATAACGTTTGTTTCGTTCACACAATCTTCAATCACTCCAATGGACTGTAAACCCTTATCACCGCGGTAGAGTTATTCCTTTAAAGGTTTAAAAAAGCTTCAAATGATTTGTATGAAAATTGTGACCAACATTATCTATAATAAACTTAAGGTACCTTAAACCAATAATAATCCAAAACGAAAGTTCTCATTCACTAAAGACACAAGGACAAGCATTAGTTCGATTAAGATGTTGTTGTTTAAGGTTTTTGTCTTATAAAACCCATTTCAATATGCGTTTCTTTTACATCATTTTGAAATTTAGGATGTCCAAATTGCCTTGCGGAAAAGCATTTTTATGTGAGTTTACTTATTTAATTATAATTAAAATTTATTTATAAATATGTAATTTAACCTCACATAAGAGTAGGGTGCACTGAACAAAATAATCATTATTTCAAGCAGAGTGAATATAACCTCCATACTTCATTATTTAAATGAAAAATGTCTTGTTTGTCAATAAAAGTAATTTGTTAAATAAACTCTATTTTAAACTCTTTATTTGCCGCATTTAAGTGATCAGCATTGAATTACAAATACTCGTATGTTTTTTGCATGAATGTATGTATCTCGGTTACAACTTAAACCACAATAAGTTATTTGTTGTAAATAAAATGATTAATACGACATTGCAAAGGATTCGAAACGAATGTCCAATTTTGTACATACATACATACATATGCACATACACTATAAGTAGTATGTATGAATGTATATGTTTGTATCTGTATTGTATTTATTTAAGAAAGTATCTGGTAAGTATGCAAAATTTCTATTCAAATAAAAACTATTTATTCTAACTGTCGATGTGCTCTCATGTACATTTCTGTAATTAAACAACAATTAATTGTGTAGAATGTGCAAATGTATTAGTATTTATAAATCTAAATTAGAACTGCCCTTCAAAAATAAATTTGACTTGTATATGTTTTTTTTAATAAAATTTGATACGTGATATTTACTTAATACTACTACTAATATGAAATGAAATGAAATACTACATGGAAAACAACAACATCAACTTAATCTGTGGTTACAAAATAAAGCTACAACCTCAAGAATTTATAAAGATTTAGATTTCGAAAGAGGTTTCAATTATTTTATTGACAACATAAATCAATCTAAAATAACGTGGATCTTTAAAGCAAGATATGGACTTATTAAACTGAATTACAACACTTTCGGAGCAAGCTTTGTAATATGGGTACAATGGAAACATTTGAAAATTTCCTAGGTGTTTGTCCAGTTCTCAAGGAGTTCCGAATTGTTCATTTTGAGAAACCGAATTTACTTTACACTGAAATGATTAATATACTGAATGGTGAAAAAGATACAGACTGGGAAAAACTGGTGGATTACCTAAAGTCAGCAT
The DNA here is from genome assembly GCA_916048285.2 of Bellardia pandia. NCBI lineage: Eukaryota > Metazoa > Arthropoda > Insecta > Diptera > Calliphoridae > Bellardia > Bellardia pandia. Next base: position 73,124,853 of record OU696533.1, read on the forward strand.
TACAATACAGGACATTTTTAATACAAGAATATAATTAACTATTTTGTATAAGAATTTTAAAGTTTATTTTTTTTTTGATTATCGACAGACGTTTTTTAAAACATTGTCGAATATTACTTCCAATTTTCTAATTTTCAATAAGAATTTATTTTATAAATTAAGATGAAATTTGTAAACAAAAATTTATTGTAAATAAAGAAAATCTTACTACTACCAATAGTTGTGTAAAAAAAATTTACAATACTGTTGCTGAAAAGAAATACATATGTCACCCGTCACACTGAATAATATAAATATTTCAGAGACAGATACTGTTATTAATCTTGGTATTCACTTGGGTAGACGACTTATATGACGTCGTCATATAGATGCAACAAGTAAACAATTACTTATACATCAGATTTTATGTCAGCCATTACTAAAGTACTTCTTAGTAATATAGTTAGTATGAAGTAATTATTGAAAAGTATGTATGTTCAGCAATTAAATGTCATTACCAAGTTTATGCTGGCTAATGATAGTTTACGGAAATATCTATAATTTTCCCTATTTTCTTCAGCCTTGCAAATCCTAATTGCATTATGTATTCAGCATGTTGGAACATTAACAACAGTTGCAATAACATCGGCCAGAAGTAACAGCAGAACGAACAAGAAATGGAAGAATAACAATCATTACTGCGTGACCAACAATTTGCAAAGTTATTCAATAATGTTTCCTTATGTTTTCTATTTATTTACCTCCTGCTTACTGGGGTAGTTGCCAGTCTTTCGCTAACAGTTGAAGCAGTAAGAGCATCAGCAGCATCGAAGTCATGGCGTCCTACCAAACAACCTATGAAGCCGTGCACTAAATATACAGGCATATGAATGTTTGTGTGTTCGAAAGAGTTTATCCAGGCATCCAATGAAGCATCAAATGAAAACTCATTAAACATTTAATTTTAAATTGGTTTCGGTACAACGCTTAATTAAAAACTTTTCACAAGTAAAAATATTTGTAATGCAACACGGTTTGTCTATGTTGTTCTCATTATATTTACGTATGTATGTATGTAATATCTTATGTACATATAAAAATCTGTGTTATTTATATAAAAAATAAATAAAATTAAAAGAAGAATACTAACATACATACATATACACGAAATCACTATCGTATAAACATGAGACTACAACAAAGAGGAGCAGGGAATATTCATCCATTGAGTAACACAATGAATGTGTGTGTTTGTTTGTTGGTTTAACTACAAGTAATTAATCCAAATCATAGTCGGATCCTTAAATTGCTGGAATATATTGAATAACATAAAACATATCTAAAGATCATTAATTTAACGACAAATTTTATTTGGAATTTGATAATTAGAGCTCAAATGAAATATTTATAGAAAAAGTTATAGTTAAAGATTTTAAAAAATTTTGTTTAGAAAAGTAAGTCCTTTAAAAACGCAGATATTGACATGAAATTATGTTTACGTTGCTTTTATGATAAAAGAAGAAAGTGTGAGGAAAATAGTAAGAATAGGTCCATGATTTCTCATAGTCCCCATACAAATATATTCCCGAAATATTGCTCAATTATACATAAATGCCTATAATATTGGAATATTAAAACAAAATTCAGCAAAAATATGTATCATGCAAAATGAAATCGTAAAACGAAATTTTGTTTTGTTCGGGCCATGTTTGACCATAGACCCCATATAAAGTCCACATCTAAAATTCACTTAAATACGTATAAATCTGGTACAAATATTGTTACCAGGTTGATATTCGACACCATAATAATTCTTATAGATATATAAATTGTTGTACTAAATTTAATGATGGTCGGTCCATAATTGGTCATAGCTCCCATATAAGGATCACTTACGAAAAAGTCATTAATCTTTATATAGATCTTATAAATATCGGTAACGACTCAAAACTTTATATATATCATTTAAATATACACAAAAATCATATCGCAAAATGTTGTGAATTTCGGTCCATAGTTGGCCATATTCCCCATAGCCCTCTTCCGAAAATATGTTTGAAATAATGTTACCGATCCAAAATTTTACACGGTTCATTTACATACATGCCATAATCAAACTGCTGAATTTGGAAATATCGGTCCGTAATTGACTATATCCCCCATATAAGGTCCACTTCCGAAATTCACTTTATTACTAATATGTACCTTAATGTACCGTTATGACGTTGAAATTTGTTGTGAGATATCCTCATATGCATAAAATGCACTGTTTCCATATTTAAGAAGTTCGGCCCATGATCTGTCATAGCTGCCATATAAGGACTATTTCCGTAAAACAATTTAACCCACAAAAATATCTAATAAATATCGATATCGAACCAATTCTTATACAGATCAGAAATTTTAATCCAGAAATTATACTAATATCGGTTATACGGCAATTATGCTACTGAATTTTTTAGCTGTCAGTCAATAATGGGCAAAGATCTCTTGAATTAAGTCCACTTCCGAGCATACTCAACATATGATTGTAAATGGTTGGTTTGTAAATAACGTTATTGAGATGAATTTCAACCAAATCACATTACTGGATACTGGATTTAGAAGCTATCAGTCCATAATTGGTCCACTTCTACTATGCCACCCATAAATCTCTTGTAAATAATGTTGTTGTGATCAAATTCAAACAAAAAAGCCTCACCTTATATCTTATCCTTTTTATACTCAGTTTGTTAAATTACATTCAAGATTATTATGAATATCAGACAAATTCTGTAAATTATGGTAAGAATTGGTAATTACATCAATTATAAATGGTCAAAATTAGATAAAATTTAAAAACATTTAAAATAAATTATGTTGGTCGTAAAATTGTCTTTCAAACAATATAAAAAATAATAATAAAATTTGCACTAAGACTGAATAGAAACAACAGAATATGGATATTTGTATTTCTTATTTCGTTTAGGTGGAGGGTATTTAAGATTCGGCACAGCTAAATTTTGCACGCTAACTTGTTTTTAATAAATTTTTTCGTTGTCACGTTTTATTTTAATGAAATGTTTTTTTTTTTTTAATAATATTTTCGTTTCAAATCCTAAAAACTCCAATTTATGGCCAACGGACTTTCTTTGATTTTGTAACACAGCAACATAAAGTTTAGTCGAAATAACTGCAGTCTTGTTAAAAGTGGATTTAAACTGTTCTTGTAGATAAATAAATGTTCATTTAACATATTAAATAACATTTAATTTCCCAAGACAAATATCATGTTCTTACATTGATGAGAGAAGTAAGTAACATAATTTGTTTGCAACATACGATACCAACAACAGCCAACTTCTTGTCACATACCTTCCTACATACTCGTACATGGATATGCAGTTTCTTATCTGAGGAAACGTGCTAAAAATGTTGAAAGCCTAATAAGTTGACATATTCTGCTACTCTGCTCAAATTACCAATGAGGTTGTTTTTATCCGCTGTTTATCGAATTCTTGGGTTTGGAGTTTTAGGGAAGTTTTGGATGAGGTCCTGGAATTTAATATTTTAAAAAGGAAATGACATGCGGGCAGTAACAATGATAAATATTAAAACAAAAGATATTGATTCTAAAATAAACAAAATTATATTTCATATAAATACTGGAGCAGCTATATTAATAATAACCGCCACCATGAACATGCCAGAAAACACAAAAGACAAAAGGGTTAAAACGGATTTTTGTTGTATTTAGTAGAGGGTCGAATGTACTAAAGTGAATACTTATAAATGTAGTTTCATTATTGGCAAATTATCTGACAGTGTGTGTGTGTGATTATTTGTTGTATTACTTTCGAATTGAAATTTTGATGAATCATTTTTGGAATACATTACAACACTTTGTTAAAATATGTAAAAACTTTATTAAAAATACTACTTATAAGACTGATAAGCTTTAAGTACTGATTTCGTACTGAAAACAGAGACAGAAACTGGGGAAATTTGTAAAACTCTTATACTTACCAACAAAAAAGCTATTTTTATAAATGACATTTGTGCATAGTAATCAGTGTCATAGTCCTTTGTCATTTTATCGCCCACAGCTGTTAAATATTTTCAAGGGTTGACAAAATTCCTGCCAGGCTGCACATATGAACGAAAGCTTTTTTTGGTCCCATACAATTGCTGTTTAACTTTGAGTCTGCGCTTGGCAAATGATAAACAATGTACCGCTGCCAATAGCCTGCTAAAAAGAGTATAAATATGTTAATTGAAAAAGGACGAAGAGAGAGAGAGAGAGAGAGGGAGAAACAGAAATAAAACTTCGTGTTGAGGTTTCTTGCTCGTTTTTATGTGCTGGCAAGTTTAGTTCATTCCCAATTTACATCTTTGTAAAATGCTTTTAAATATACAGACGGTATTATTCATCACTTAGTCAAGCAAGTGAGTTGGCTGCGGAAAGGACTAGATTTTGCCACCGGTGTCCTGGATCTTTTAGCTTTTATTTTCAAGCAGCCAAGAGTTAAAATTACACAAGAAATTAAAAAAAATACCAAAATGAGAAAAAATATAAACCAACACTTACATACATTCATAGTTACATATGTATGTAGAAAAACTTTTGCTCAACCGTCAATAAAAACTGTGTCCTGTTTGCAGCTGAAAACAAAAAGAAAAACAAACTGAACTAAACTGAACAGAAAATATCCTGGTTCCCTGCGAAGTTTGATGCTTAGCTTAGCATTTGAATTTTCTATTCAGTCGGTGACACGTGCCCCACGAAGACGTTACAAAGCTTCGCTGCATTTCAATCTTGACAAAAAAATATATTAATATGTAGAAAAGTTTTTGTGATATTTTTTGTACTTTATTAAAAAAAAGAGTGAATGTGAAAATGATGTATAATTAGGGACAAAAGTGAACAATTTTTGCATAAAAAACTAAATGCGAATGAACTTTCAATGTAAACATCAAAACAACAATATAATTTGAAATTAAAACAACTATTCATTTGGAAACTTGCCCAAACTAGCAGGTAATTTTATAAATAATTTTTATTAAAAAATCAAACACATATATTTGTAATATTACTGAATTATAAATATTTATTTAATATTTTTTTTAATTTAATTAATGTTAAGAAACTTATTAATTATTAAATTTTAAACAAAAAAAAAAAATAGAAATTATTTTTTATATATTCATATCAACTATACATACACATTGTGCCTACATATTTATATTTTTGAATTTGAATTTAGAGTACCCTACAAAATGACTTTTCATTAATAAATTCTTAAATTAAAAAAAGTGTAATCTCAGCAGGTAATTGAATCCTAACGATATCTATGTTTTCATTAAATTTGATTTAATTTAAATATTCAAAAAATCGGCTACATATAAAGCGTTTCACGGTTGGTTAAATTATTTGCAGTGATGATTATTTTTAGACTGATACAACAAATATTTAACCAATTCACAACCAACGTTGTATCGTTGTAACGTAAAAATATTATCCTAAGTATATTTTTGAAAACAAAATGATAAAATGTCTAAATACTACAAATTCTATTGGTTCATGTTAATTTTTGATTGTGATCAAACAATACAATCGTTTAAGAAATTTCGATTTTAAAAATTTTGTAACAGCTTCTTATTGTTTTTTAAATTCATTAGGTCATTTACGAATAAAACTTTATTTATTTTATTTTGAGATACAAAAGTTATACATGTAGTTTTTCAGTTCGAGTCAATGGCCCAGTAAAAAATTATACATATACAGCCCAATCATGAATAAAAATTCCGCGAGAGTTTTTTCCCTTTTTATTTTTTTAACATTGAATTTAAATAGGAAAAATGAGAAAAGCGAAAAAAAAACTCCCGCGGAATTTTTATTCATGATTGGGCTGATAGTAATTTTAAATGTTGCGTATAAATTATTAAATATGTTATTTAACACAAACATAATATTTACATTAATATTTATAAAATATTGATAAATAAAATAAATGCTTCCATAAAGTTTTTTTCGAAACTAACTTTTTTTGACAAAATTTTGATTGACAGATATTATTTTCTGCAATATAAAGGGTATCAATAACAGCCAAATACCAAATAAAACAAATTTTTCATTCTACTTATTATCGAATTATGTAGCACATATATAGAAGATTTTGTATAATTATAACTAATATGTAAAGAAGACATCGTACTGGTTCTCTACAGTGATTTTAGGTCCCCTTTAATTTTAATTATTAGATCAAAATAAGAGTTGTCAATATAATTTCACATTGTAGCTTCTATAGGCGGCATTTCTATGAAAAATTGTGTAAATTTAAACAACTATTTCTATTTGATTTTTCTACTACATAAAATAGTCCAAATTATTGTGAAAACATAGTGGTTTGTGCTGATGTTTGTAACGCTCAAATAGATTAATTAAAGTATACCGATCGACGCAGAATCACATTCTAAGTGCATTAAACGATGTTCGCCCGTCAGTTTGGCTTCTTATCCATGTAAACCTTGTGCGCAAAGTACACGTCGCAAATGGGAGATACATATATCGATGGCTTAACATGTAAAGGCTCCAAGTCCACTTTTTTTACAAATTAAAATTTTGATGCAGTTGTGTTCAATAAGTAAAAATACAGTTATCTCATTTGTTGTTGTTGTTTTGTAGTGATGAGGAAAGGCGCAAAGTCCAATTTATCACATCTTTGTTTAATATCTCACTTCTTCCAATGTTGACATATCAACTGTTCTGCGCGGAATAGTCTGAGAATCCAACCAATTGACATAATATTCTTTCTCATTGGCTACACTCTCGTTGTTTTGAGTATCAACGCCATTGACAGTCATGACATTAATCGTCATGATGTTACTTATTTGGATCAATAATTTTTTAAAAAATTTAACAATGTACAATTTTGTAAAAATATTCGCTTTGGCCGTGGAAAAGGCGATTCCAAAGTGACGGACATTCGAGGAATACAATACACACCAAATGGTGAAATTAATTACAAACTTAGATTTATTTTCTGAAAAATTCATGTGCGGACAAGTGTATTAAGTCTTCAGTATTAGTGTAATCTCAACCTATAGTACAGTCGACTGCTAAGTGTGCATGAGGAAAGGGAAAAAAATTCATACTTTTTAGACTGATGCTTCAATTATTCTGTGTGTTTTTAAACATTAAATGAATATGCATATACATACCGTCATAGGAAAATCAATTATGTTTATGGAATAGAATACATATGAAAAGGAATGTAGTTTCCCAGCGGACAAACGATATAGTAAAGAGGCCTTTTAGAAGGCCTTATTTTGCAGTCACAAGGACTTCTAGCCGTATTGCCAAATCATTTAATTTTTACATAGTGTGTCATTGTTTGACAAGGCCTTGCCTACACGCTACAGGTTACATGCCTGCCTATTTGAGAAGATTAATTGGAAGGTCTACCAAGTACTACCTCATAGAAGGCGTAATGAAAGGTCTGCTAAGTTAATAATTTTAGTGCGGAAAGGAAAAGAAGAAGGCTAAAAAAGAAGTGTTAAAATTAATATATTTTTTATTAATTTTTTAAAATGTTTTTATTAATTAATTTAAAAAATAACATGTATATATGTAAAGTACTGCTTCACGCGTACTTTACAGCACAAACTTTCATAAAAGACTAAATTTATAGATGCTCTCTTTATTAATTTTTATTATTATTGCTCGTATAAAGTGAGCAAAATAATGCTTGTTGTTGCAGTGACGATATATGTACATTGTACAGGAATAATTACAAAACCAATAATGTTTGAAATTTAAATCATGATTTGTTGACATTCTTTTGAAATGCAATTTTGAATGAGTATGAAAGGCCTTCTACATAGAAGGCATAGTGAAATGAGTATCGAATCTTTTAGAATGTGTTAGAACAGGTTTTCTAAATGCTTGCAAATGGAAGCACTTGCAATTTTAGCCGCTGGGATGTTATTATTTCTAAAAATACTTTGTAATATTTATTTCCAAACAAAAATATGCAAACTTTGATCAAACCATGAAAATAATAAATTTAAGTCGACAAATTGTTTTAATTTGTTTGAAAACAACATTCGTTGTCGGGGATACAAATAAAACAACCGTCTAGTAAATAAATAAATACGAGTATGTGCATACATATATATTTATATTTTGTCTGTTTAGTTATAGATACTGCCTAATCAGTAGTACCGTTGTATTGTGAATTGTTTATTTATTAATAACATGTAGTTGTCATGACATAATTCATTTTGTTTCTTTCTTTACCTCTACCTCTAATCTATCAAATTAGATTGTCAAACTAAAACTAATTACATACAAGTATATTTAATTTCAATATTTCAAATGGATTAAGCAATTAATAGAAATAACTTTCAACTTATTATAAACAAAAATAAATAAAAAAACTTTTGCTAAATATGTATTAAATCTTATTTGCACAATATGGTGGAAATTTCCAAAATAGTATTGAATTCATTCTATTATTTCTATTTAGTATTAAGCTAATGATTTAACATTGCATGATGATGGAAATTTCCCTTATATTGTTTTTTGCTAAATTTATACTATAAAATATATACTATGTATGATTTTCTTAAACATTTTCCTTTAGTTTTGAACATGAATTATTAAATCACGCAAGGAAGGGTTAAGCGAAATTAAAATGACATTGTATAAGATTGTTATTTTGTACTTGGAAGGTGTAAGTCAAATTCTTTCACGTAAATAAATAATTAAACGCAGTTCTTGGACTATTTGTTTAAAAGGAAAAACATTTCATTTTAATACAATTAAGATTGATAGATTTACTATGTATGTAATCGTATGCAGATTTTTGGGCTATGAGAAAACTACATCAATATGAATTAGTATTTGCAATTATGCCCTCAATTAATAATTACTAGGAAGTAATTTAGTTTCATATGAAAGTAAATAAATATACATAGCAACACTTATGCATACATGTTCCAGCAGTTCTGGGTGCCTCTAATGAACTAATTGTCTACGTAATGGGTCATTTTAACATGGCGGAACAATTGGTCATACACAGATTACAAGGAGACTGTCACATACTGCATACAGTTACTTTACTAGCTACAAAACTAATTTTTTAACATAACATGTCCTAGACAGAATTAAATAGACCCCAAATAGTCAATCTAAAAGACAAGACAAAAATCTATTAATAGTTGTTTAATTCAAAAATCTAACGTATTAGTTACTAAGATAACGTCAAAAGATCTATTTATTGTATAGTTCCGCCTACAATCTGCTTCCTACAATGGGACCAACATTCCACATACAGTACAAAATAGTCTGGAAATTAAAGTTTAATTAATTTACTTTTAGGGTACAGTATACATAAAAATATACTGTAGATTGGTCTGAAGAGGGACTGCAAAATAATTATACAACCAGCAATATATCATCATTACTAAAGGAATGGATGGACAATGGGCAGTACACAATAAAAGTTTAAAGTGACATTACCCTAAATTACTTAGAGACTCATAACTTGCAACTGATTTCACTATTGATTACTTGGGACGTATGATGTAGCTAGTTAATCTGCATTTGCACTACGAAGAGCAAATACGTGTCATAAGACTAAAAAAAATATAAACTAGAGTCAGTCAAAAGATCAGACATTTGTACAAATTACTAGTTTTAAGAAACACATAAACTATCTACATTAACTTTTATTTTCTAGTGCTAATTATACCCTACACCACCATAGTGGGGAGGTACAGGTCGCAATTTTGAAGATATTTTGATAAAATTTGGTACGTGATATTTTTTCAGCCCACGGATGGATGGAATTGAAACTGGTGGAAATCGGTCCTTTATTTCACCTGGCCCCCATACAAATGTCCTCCCGAAATTGGGGTTTACCGATCAGAAATGTTTGAATTATGCAAGTATCCAAACAAATTTCATCACAAATGAGCGGTAAATGAAGCCAAATCACATCTACAAATTTTGTACAGATCGGTCCATAATTTATCATAGCTCCCATATAAGGCACACTTCCGAAAATCACTTTAAAGAGCATAACTCTCTCAAAAATGTTGGTATCCAAATAATATTTAACGCAAATATATTTCATATGCAGAAAAATAATACGGTACAATTTTATTATGATCAGTCCATAATTGGTCGTAGATTTCATATGAGGCCCACTTTTGAAATTCACTTTAAAGATTATAAATTTCTTAAAAATGTTGGTATTCAAATAAAATTTGACACAAATAAGTTTCTTATATAGAGAAATAATAACACCTATTTTTGTAATGGTCGGTCCATAATTAGTCGAAACTCCCATATAAGACCCTCTCCTTAATTCAATTTAAGCTCCATAATATTTTAAAAGTCTTTATATCGAGATAAAGTTTAACACATACATATAATATTTATATTCATAGGCATCATGAGACTAAATTTTTGGATGATCTGTCCACAATAGGTTATATCTCCCATATAACATCCATTTCTGAAAAACTGTTTTATACATATACTGGGTGTAGGGTATTACATGGACGGGCTTGACCGATTATACTTTCTTACTTGTTTTTACTATAAATCAACTTCGGGCAAGCTATCAGCTGTCTCTATATAGGGAAATTTGACTTCCATCTAGATTACGCACATGTTCAAAAAAATAGTCTCCTAATTAATTTTACAACTAGTGTTCGCTGCTTCAAACTGCTGGGAAAATTGTATGTACGAGTATATAAGAGTTTTCCTTGTGTATGTGAGCATGTATCTTATATTATATTTAAGTTTTAAAAGTATTTTAGTTGAATAAGAAAAAAGCTAAAACTAACTTTATTGTTTGAGCCATTTTGTATGGATGTGTGTCAAAAAAATACACTTACAGTATAAACATATGTACATACAAAACTATTGTTATTTTATAAGAAAGAACACTACAAAAGGATATGCAACATTTATATAAATATGCTTGTGTGTGTGTAATTGTTTTTCTTACTTTTTTTAAGCATCACGAATGTTCATACATATGTTTTGGAAAATTTATTCGAAGAAAATTTCATAAAAAAGATTATTTGTTTGATATTTACTTAATAAGAATGAAAGCTAAATATTGTTTTTCATTGTATGATTTGCAAGCATTTCTTATATAAGAATACATTTGCGGGTTATTCAATAAATTCTTACTAAATATGCACAATTCTTCCAAATATATATCGAATTTTCTTTTACCCTTTTAAATTTTTACAAATAACGTGTTTAACTAATTGACTCAAATTTCAAGGTATATATATATATACCAAGTGTCACTACCAGAAATTCGATAAAAAGTAAAAACTAGTTTACTTCTGGGACATCCCGAATAAGAATAATTAATTTTTCTAGTAGATTTGTAAGTAGTTCCTATTACATTATAACTTAATTTGTAAGTGAAGTTTTTGCTGTAATTCAATTACAGAGATGTGGTCTTGATATTTATTTATTAGGTCTACAGACTTAAAAATTACTTAAATACAGTTCATTTAAGAATTTAAATACAAAATAATTTTTCTTTTCACAATATATCAGATATATATATATATAGATATAGTCATATAATCAGAGAAAATTGCAATAAGCAAACATCCACAACCAAAATGTATTCATAACAAGTAAGAAAGCATAGTCCGTCACGCCCGACCATATAATACCCTACACCCAGTATATGTATAAAGCAGTTTTCAGAAATGGGCGCTATATGGGAGACAGGTTATATCTGGACCGATTATCCAAAAATTTAGTGTCATGATTTATGTGTTAAACTTTATCTTGATATAAATACTTTTAAAAGATTTTTGGAAGTTAAAGTGAATTACGGACGGGGTCTTATATGAAATATATAAAATTTTACCGTATTATTTGTATATATGCACAAAATATATTTGTGCTCTATATTATTTAATTTTTGAAGGAGTTATGCTCTTTAAAGTGATTTTCGGGAGTGGGCCTTATATGGGAACTATGATAAATTTTGGACTGATCTGTACAAAATTTGTAGATGTGATTAGGCTTCATTTACCACTCACTTGTGGTGAAATTTTTTTTCATACTTGCATAATTCAAACATTTCGGATCGGTAAACCCCAATTTCGGGAGGACATTTGTATGGGGGCCAGGTGAAATAATGGACCGATTTTCACCAGTTTCAATTCCATCCGTCCTGGGGCTGAAAAAATATCACTTGTCGAAATCTCTTCAAAATTGCGACCTGTACTCTGCGCACAATCTTTATATAGCCAGCCAGCCAGACGGACGGACATCGTTAAATCGACTCTGGGAGTGATTTTGAGTCGATCGGTATACCTTAAGGTGGGCGTTGGACCAATATACTAAAAAGACCATAAGTACTTGGAATTGGCACACAAAATATCGAGACACGTAAACTTCTATTTGTGTAATAGAACTCCGTTTCTAAAGTCCCTTTCTAACACATTTTGACGAAAATCTTAAAAAAACTTATACATATAAATATTAAGATGAAGCGGAATATTTCATACTGTTTCTTATTTTCTTAGGTTTCCTTCCCTTAACTGCAGTTTAAAATGGAGGTGTTTGGCTATTTGAAAGTAAGTAAACGTGTCTAAGTAAGTTTACCTTGCGTTTTCATTTATTTTACGTGACCTGTTGAACGGTTTTATTTCATTTTTTTAATATTGTTTCTCTATGGCTTTGTAAACGGATGTCATCGTTGGTTGGTTGGTAGTTCAGTTGGTCTATTGATGGTCATTGCATACTCCTACACATCCTCATTTATTTGAAAATACACAATCTCAGTCAAACAGAAATATGCATTTAAGTTTATGAAACTTGCTAGCAGGAATTATAAAGGTTCTGTCACGCATGGCAAATATTTGACGAAAATGACGTAACCACTAAATAAAAGTTGTAGGATTTAACAGCGTCAAACAAATTTGTGCAAAAAATATTGGTTACGCTTTTTTAAGTAAATATTTGCCATGTGTGAAGAGTGTTCATTCCCAGCAGATCTGGGTGATTGTGCCAAAGTAGTGACATTACATATCATTTAAGGTCACCACTGGTAACACAATTAGATGAGTGACTGGTTATTGTAGCATGTGCGTGTCCTAAAGAGGTAATCAATTGACTTTACATAGATTACAGGAACACTGTTGAAAAGCTGGTTCAAAGTAGTCAACGCATGCGATGCACACACCAGTTACATAGAGTCAGTTACGTTACTACTAGCTTGAGTTGCAATTGACTCATTCTAAGGAAAGTTGCGTATTAGTTAAAAAGTCCAACTCGGTTTCTTGTGAACAAACTATCTAGGAAATCTTGATTATAACATAACATTTGAACTCAACCTAACTTTTGTGTGTTAAGAATTAATCTTATATGATTGACCGGCTCTAGACTACTTACCTGGGATGTATAAAGTAACCAATTAACTTTTGCACCACAAAGAGTGTTATGGCCCAAAAATATATATAAACTGGGGCCAAATTACCGCATTCGATATCTAGTAAAATTATGGTAATTCTCTTATTTGAGATTATGGCATTCGATATCGAGCAAGAAATGTACATTTTATCATAATTTCGATATCGAAATAATTTTTCGGTACGATAGCTCATTCGATCACGAATGCGGTAATTTGGCCCCAGTATTCAGAAATATGGCCAGACATTAGTGAAAATTACTGTGTATTAAGGAATATATTGAATACTTTTAAAACTGCTGGGTTTGGTTTAGATGATTGTTTGTTTATTTGCTCGGAAATGCGGTTTATCAGTTGCTGCAACCATATGCATGTGACTCCATTCGTACAGTTTATTGCATTCAGCAACAACTAAAACAAGTTGACAATTAATTTTAGATCAAGGCAGAGAAATCATAAAATCTTTTTGCCAAAATGTTTGCACTGAAACGTGTTTAATACTTTTTTGTTTTGTGGTCAATTATAGTTTTTTTTCTATAACTTTGTTATCACTAAGAGCATTTTAAAATAAAATATATATTTCTGCCCCTTTTCTATTTTTATTTTAATACTTACAGTTGTTGATGTTTTTCTTATCACCTCAATATGTGCCAAATTAATATGGTTTCAGTTTGTTTCCAAGCCTTAGGAAAATTTCATATTATTTTTGATTTTTGATGCCAACATTTTTTCTTTTGGTTGTTCATATGAAAATAAAAAAAAAAAAAAACTTAATTTAGAAAACATTTGCCTACCAATACAAATATGAAATTGCATTCCAAAACCAAGGAAATACGAAAACAAAAACCTCCCTCCCTTTTGCAACAAAAACACTTTTTGTTCTTTCGATTACTTCCTGTTAGAACTTTTGGCATGTGTACACCGTACATAGGACCAAAGGAACGATGAAGGGAATGACTGAATGGGTTTGTGAGTGAATAAGCATTTGCAAAGGATTGCGGTCTAAGCATGCTAGCAAATTGTGGCTGCTTGTGTCCTTTAATGGTATGTTTCTATTCAGTAGAGTTAAGGCTTTTTTTATTTTCATCTGCCACTGATGTCTGTGCCTTACATCGTTTTACAGTGACAACATCTGTTTGCACTTGTTTGGGAAATTTCTTATGTTTCTGTTTGTATGATAATAATTTTGTTGTTTTGCCAAAAATACAAAAATTCTAAATTTAGCTATTACTTTTGTTTGCTGCTTGGTATTGAATAATGCACAATGTTGATTTTATATACACTATACGAGGACATATTTGATTTCTGTTATGATAATTCCAAAATAGGTAGTTTTATTTTAGGTATTTCCATATGCATATGTTTTGTGTTAATAAACATGGGAAATGTTTATTTGTATTTGTAGGTACTACATAAAATAAGTTTAATCTTTAAAGTGTGAAAGAATACATACTATTAATATGTACAAGGGCGGTTCGGAAACTTCTTAACCTAAAACGCGGTATAAACGAAAAAAAGAGAAGTCTTTTGGAAACTTTCATCTGTGCTATGAACACATGTCAAATTTCTTTTCCTTCATATAGAAACAGCTGTTCAAAAGAGACGCATCCGGGATTTCTTTACCATGGAAAATTTAGAAGTTCGTGGTGTCATTAAATATTTAAATAAAAAAGGTTTATCGGGACAAGAAATTCATAATGATATGGTGAATGTGTTAGGTGAAAGTGCTTCTTCATATGCAACAGTAAAAAATTGGGTTGCTGAATTTAAAAGTGGTCGTACAAGCATTGGGAATGAACCACGTACCAACAACCGAAATTTTAGCCAAAGTTCATGATATGGTATTAAATGATCGACGAAGAAAAGTGCGTGAAATAGCTAATATCATGGGATTTTCTTAAACAAATTTAAGTTTTATATAAAAAGTTCAAAAAAAAAATAGTTTTTTTTAGAAAAAATCGCGCACAAGTTCCTAGAAAGGTTGTTAAAAGAGCTTTGCGATCAGAATATTTTTAAAATGCTTGATTGTTATTTAAGGCAAAAGAAATGTTTTATATTAGCTATTTACTTAGACTAAATAAATCGAACACTAAAGCAGATTCAGGATACCCGCTTGAACCATGGTTGATGACTTCATACAGAAATCCCAGGGATCCTCTGGTGAGGGTCACATTAAAGTGTGCCTATGGAGAAACCTTACAAAGTAAAAGTTGTGTGTTTTGGCAGAAGAAAAACTAAATTATTGTGCGTGTCGAATGTCATAATGCCAACATTTCGATACATTTTGCTCGATATCGTATGCGGCTATTACAACCCAAAATAAATGACAAAATACATTTTCTTTATTAGTATTATTTTTACGCAATAAAAAGAGCACAATCCACCCACAAGAGAACATTTGAGCTACCCACTGTACATGTAGCATTAAAAAATACTAGTAGTATTATTAGCATGTTTTTCGTTGTCTTAAGTATTCAATCGTGTTCAGAAACTTAAATATATTAAAAATCGTTATATGAAGAATCAAAATGTCGTAAATGTAAATGGAAAAGATCAGTGACTTCGGTGGGGGTATATTGTAAGTTTGGGAGAACTCTTATACTATATTGTCAGAACAATCAACATAATATGAGACTTACATCACCACAACATACTATTTACCAATGTTGCTTGTTAGTCACAATGGAACATATCGTTGGTCTCATGTAGAAAGGCCCTTGTTCGAAATTAGTTTTTTTGCGTTTCCAATGCATTTAACCCAAATAAACCTCCTCACAAAAATTTATTGCAATAGTGTAAAAAATAACGCTTTTATAAGCAGTTGTACAAAAAAAGTTACATGTTGAATATTACAGTTTCTATTATGTTTTTACCTTCTCCTGTAAAGTTTCAAACATGCGAGTTAGGTCCTTTCTACATGAGACCATCGATATGTACCTTGGGAGCACGATATATGGGAGGAATGCAACAAAGGACGGCTCCTTAATGTACTCATATTTAAATTTTGAAACCACGACAAATCTAAAATGTAGCAAACTTTCTTAGAAAAGATGGAATCCGAAGAACTGTGTTCAGTACAAAAATAAATATGTATGAATATGTTTTCACAAATTTAGTTTCTGTTTTGTTTGTAATTAAACAAATATTTAGAAACAAAAGTGTTGAAATATAATTAGCACTTATTATTATTATTATTGTATTCATTGGTATTTAAATTTTATTGTATATACATAGATATGTTACTTTAATTCTGTTTGTAATTTTAATACTATTTAATTCCTATAATTACATTAAAATATCTGCACATTAAAGTAAATCGTCCAACACACACACACACACTTCCAAATGCATTCAACAATTAATGTGTATTACAAATGTGCATATGTATAAATAAATATATATATATTGGATTGCACAATTTATATTTAATACTACTGAAATAATTTTAAGTACGGCATTAGACACTGTAATGTTTAGCAATGTTAATAATTGTTAATATAAACTTTTTAAATGTAGGTTTATTATTGGCAGAAACATACGTATATTTAGGGGAACGTTAGAAAAAAAAAGATTTTATAAATGCACCTTTTACAATGTGTCAATAACAATTGTATTATTTTTTACAAAATAATAAATAGAGCTTTTTAAAAGTTTTAAAAATGAAATTATCACAACTCAACTTGTTTCAATATAATAAATATTCTGTCTCACGTTCAAATTAAGAATCGTTTATAAAATTCTCGTTTATGTTATCATAAGCAATTTCATATTAAAAATTATCAAAATCGGTTTGGAAGAAAAAAGGTAAGAACCAATATCATACAAACGTCATGTCTTCAATTAGAGAAAGGATGTGCTTCTGAATTTAGTTTCATCGCTGACACGCTCTCTTACAGAAGTGTTTTGTGCTCTTTAAATCATTGCTTTGCAATTGATAATTTTTTTCTTTAGACTATTGCTGCTAAGAAGTTTCATAGATATGATATATATGTATATAAAACAATCATCAGAACAGTAATTAATTCAATTCTTTTCTTTTTATAAAAAAATAACAATATTTTTTTTACTAGCTACGAAATTGTAAGGGATAATTAATTTATGAAAATATAATTAAAACATTCACCACTGTGGTCAAATTACCGCATTCGTGATCGAATGAGCTATCGTATCGAAAAATAATTTCGATATCGAAATTATGATAAAATGTACTAAATTTCTTGCTCGATATCGAATGCCATAATCTCAAATAAGAAAATTACGATCAATTTTACTCGATATCGAATGCGGTAATTTGGCCCCTGGTTTATTATTTCTAATAATTTTCCAATTTTCGTAAAATAATTATAAATTTGCCGCATGAAGACATCTACTTGGCATAGTTTTGACCAAATGCCTGCAAAGTAAAATGGATATAGCTTGCAGGCCGGGTCAATGTTTTCCCACAATTCATAATTTATTGTTCCAAAATTGTCTAAACTTATAAATTGGGTGAGATTGGAATGATGTTTTAATTATATGATCACCAATTTTCAAAAACGATGTCTTCCTATTTAGATGAAATTTGCACCAAGCTTAGTACTATTGGATAGTAGGCCAGACACAA
Organism: Bellardia pandia; assembly: GCA_916048285.2. Classification (NCBI taxonomy): domain Eukaryota; kingdom Metazoa; phylum Arthropoda; class Insecta; order Diptera; family Calliphoridae; genus Bellardia; species Bellardia pandia. The sequence goes on from OU696533.1 coordinate 73,142,874, forward strand.
GTTTTCAGCTCAATCAGTTTAGAAGTGCCGGAGTAGAGGGGATCAAAGTTGGACATTTTGGTCATACAGGGTTTTGTTAAAATGAGTGTAACTTTTCACCTATTGGTCCTAGCAAAAATTGTCCAAAGATAGCTATTTCTTCAATCATTCCAAAAATATTTTTTTTTACTTAAAAAAAAAAATTTTAATTATTTTTTAAAAATTATTTTTTTTAAATTTGTTTTTCAATTTAGGCCCTTTTTCTGCAAACTTTTTTGAATGGAAAATAATGAACAAAATTTTGCTGCTTACCTAAACTAAATGAGAATAAATAACAGATATATAGTATTATACCCTTAAAAATTACATATAAGTTACTAAAGGCAAAAACAAAAACCGCGTTTAAAATATACGCCATCTGTTATGAATCCGACATTTTTAAGTACAATTAGAAATGTTGTAGAAGGCCTGAAGAATATTATTTTACATAAATAATTTAATTTGAAAATATTTGCGTCGTTCTAATGGCATATTTCAAAATGAAACTGAAATAACTTCATGTTTAATTTTATATATAACTAGCTAAAACCCGGTGTGCTTCGCTACCCGTATTTTTTAAAATTAACTTTGTATGGGAGGTACCACGCCCACTTAAAATTTCCAAAAAAAAAGTAGCCTATAGCTCCTTCCAGACATACAAAACAATATACTGTGAAAATTTCAAGCAAATCGGTTCAGCCGTTTAGCCGTCTATAGACTTCAAACTAATAATAATAAACATAACGACACACATTCACTTTTATATATATAGATTTTCAATGTTCAAGAAATTCATTAAAAATATAAATTTTTGGTCTCTGTTATGCCTTCATGCGCATGAAAAAACCTTTTTATATAGCGAGTACCCAACATTATGTCGTTCATCAAACCGTAAATCTTGCTCCATTATTCACCTGAAAATTAAAGGTCACACAAACAATACTCCTATACATTCATTTACATATTTATTTAAAAGTTTAAAACCCAATATTCCTAATATAGTTGCTTTATATTTGTTACAGATTAATGAAATTTTAATGGAGATTTCAAAAACAATGTTCATGTGGTAAGTACATTTATATTATTCGTATTATAAATATTATAAATATATTGGTGTCATATCTGGACGGTCGTGAGGAGGCTCTAAAGATTGCATAGTTAACTAGTGGAGTTGAACTTGTGTAATTATCAAGATAATAGAATTAATACATTTAAATATATTGTTACATTTAAATCTTTTATTTTTCACAAACTTTTGCTATTTTCATAAGTATATAAATCGGAGAAAAAAATATTATATATATTAACTTGAATGGATCTCATCAGAAATTTAATACCGATATGTACAAATTATACAAATTTTATTACACTTAGGCCCATTATTACAACTTGGCAATAGTTAAAGGTATGATGTTATCGGACAGATAAGAAGAGTTTGGTTATTATAAGTTTACTTTAATCTAAACCGACCGATAAGCTAAAGGGAAGATCATCTTGCCTTTAATTTTATAGTGAGGTTTATGTATTTGAAGTTGCCATATGTTCTGAAAAATTGACAACTTCATGAAAAATAAATTAATTTTAATTTTGTTTTGCGAATAAATAATTTGCTAAACAAAAATGGAAAGCAGACGTTTGATTTATATTTTTTCACAAACAAATATTTTCACAAACACAAAAAATTTACTGTTTCTTGTCAGTAATTTGTCAAAAGTAATCGGTTTTTAACTGGTATTGCCATATTTTAGAAAAAAATTATTTTATTTTACAAGGAAGTTGTAATAACGAAAAATTTTAAAGGTCACTTTATTCCTCACTTTAATTAAAGTTACCTTTTATTATTAAGAACATTAAAGGCAAGTTGTAATAATGGCCCTTAAAAAAGTACTGCCAACTTAAAGTATTATACATCAAAAAAAACACCCTATACAAATTCAAAACAATATACATACATTGCATAATTCATAAGTAACTCAAGCGAAATATATGTAGCTCATTAACAAAAACTAGAAAAATAAGGAATTTTTTACCAGATATTTTGTGTCAAAATAAAGTAAACAGGTGGTTTAATATTTTGTAAAACATTGTATTTAATATCTTGTTAGTAGTCCTTTTGCCACAGCTGACAATCTTCTAGACACAGAATCAACTAGTTTTTTACTGAAGTCAGTCGAAATTCTGTATTACTGCCTTAAGGTTATCCTTGCAAGAAATACTTCTTTGTGTAATTTTTTTGTCCAGATAGTCCCACTGGGAACTACTCTAAAGAACTAAAGTTGTTGACCAATGATTGGCAAATACTCTTTCATAATTTTAGAGGAATGCTTAGGATCATTCGTCTATTAGAAAATCCAGTTCTACGCTATTTCCAATTTCTCTACTACACTACATTGTTTTATATGAAATATAGAGCTACTCTCTTTTTTTCATTGTAGATCCTATAAATTTAAGATTACCGACCCATACAAACCGTCTTGCTTTACCGTCTTGGTAACATATTTATTACTAAATGCACCTTACACATCTATATTTACTGCGGAAATCATCGCCATATTAGAGGCAATTAACATTATTAAGAAAAATAATGGTTTTTGGGCAATCTGTACCGACTCGCTTTCCTCTCTAAAAGCTATTTCAAATATGACAAACAATAACCTTTATGCCACGGCAATTAGAGAAATTTTAATTCACAGGTACCCGAACATACTTATTTGGACGCCAGGACATTGTGGAATAAAAGGAAACGAGTTTGCAGACAAAACTGCAAAAGAAGGGGTCAATAGACCACTTCTAACTTCACACAATTTTAACAAACCCGATATAAACAAATTTTATAAAAACCAGTTCATTGAGAATGCAAATTTGTTCAATAAAACTACCAATTGGTACCAGGCTATAAACGAAAAACAAACAACTATTATAAATTTTCTAAAAGACACCGAACTAAACAGACTGGACACAATAAAAATCGTGAGACTCCGCTTAGGACACAAAATTATCCATTAATAAAATCTGCGACTGTAATGTTTCACCCTCAAGTTCCATTGAGCACATACTTCTAACGTGTCCAAAATTTAGGAGGCAACGCGATCTGACCTTTAAGAATATATCAAACCCCATATCATACTTGGCATCCCTAACATAAACAACCTCCTCCATATCATATCATTTTTAAAAGAAATTCATATATACCAATTAATATAATAAAAAAAAAATAAAAAAAAAATAATAAAAAATAAAAGAAATGTAATCTTGCAAAATTGTTCATAATAATTATACAAATATTAAGACCAAGTTGTCATGGCCTTTTGTATTCCATTAGTTTGTAATTTATAATTATCTCCTAATGTTTAAAATAAATAAATAAATAAATAAATTGGTTCGCCATATTTGGGGGGTGTTTGACTCCAAATATTTCACACTTAAGGCAGAATTAGTATTTACTTTCTGTTACGTTCCGAATCAGCTGAATTGATTCTGTTAACTAGAAAATGTGTACAAGTCGTTAGTTGTTTTGTTACTTTCCGTGCCGTTGCGGACGAACCTGCTGAAAACAAAAATTTGCTGAGTAATTGTAAGTGACAGCACAAAGCAGCTGACATCTGCACAACAAAAAAATTTTTGGTTTATTACAAAAATTTTCAATTTCTTTGAATTTAATTAAGTTTTTGTATAAAAGTTATAAAAATATAAAAAATAAACGATGGATGACGAAAAACTCATTACTTTAGTCGAATGTAATGAAATATTGTACAATAAAAAGCTTATTATTCGAAACAAGTTGAGGCTCGTTTACATATTTTTTTTTTTGCGAAATTCGAACGTTTAAGGCCCAACTATAATATGCATATGCTAGCTTAAGCAAACGTGCGAACACATATAAATTGTATGTGGCAAACTATAATGTACTTAACGAAACTTTTCGTTAAGTTTTTCAACTGTCATTTGCTTAAGCAAAAAGCGAAACTGATCGCACATTCTGTACGGAATCAGCTGTTTGTTGTTGTTTGTTTGTGTTTTGAACAAAATGGAAGAAAATATATTTATTTTAAATTTAATAGAAAATGCGGAAACAAATAAGTGCCTTTACAATAAAAGAGGCCCTTTTTATTTTAACAAAAAATGTCTTTCTGTCGCGGTTTATTTCTCTGACAGAACAAGAGCGTCTTCTTCTTTTACAGTGCAGTTAACTTATTTCTTTTAATGTGCACAGGCCTTCAAGCGCTAACTTTAATATTTTTATATTATTTAAATTTTGAAGTTTTTTCTCCATTTTTGCAAACACAATACGAAAATTAACAAAACATATGTAAACGTTTATTATTATTTACAATGTAGTGCTGCCACAGCTGTACATTTTAGTACTTTTGCCGATAAATTAAAAAAAAAGGAAAAATTATGCGTTTCTGGTACGAAGTTTTCTTTTAATTATAAAATAATATAATAATATTTATAAAATATAGTCATTTAATGGGCTTTTGTTAAAAAAAAAACATTTTTTTTAAACATAAATGAGCAACTGTGGACAAAAAGTTTCAAAGTCATTGTAGCCACCTAAAAGTTAACTCTGAACTGGTTATGCATTTGACAGCCTTTTCGTTAACTTTTGCAATTTGCTTAAGCTTGCTTATGCATATTATAGTTGGGCCTTTAGTTTGGTTGTTCTTTAATATAAAAGGCTTCGTACTAGTGCTGGCAAAGTATTGAGTAATGGGTACCGAGTATCGAGTATTTGCACTTTTCTTTGGATACTCAATACTCAAAAGTAGTTTCTTGATACTTTCTGAATTGTATTTTTAAGCAAGTTGAGTATAGTATTGCTGAAGACAGCAATTATCAATCATTAATTTTCCAAAGAATTTATTTTAATTATTTCTTAAGTTGTTGTTAACGTTGAATTAAAAGTTAGCTTTACATTTATTTTTGATTGAATAATAAAAGACATACAAAACCAATAATAGTTGAAGATCTATTTTTAGAAACTACTTCAATTTCAAAAAAATCCGTTAAAAGTATCGAGTAGTATTGAGTACCCAAATGAAAAGTATTGAATATTATTGAGTAATGGAAAGTAGTGGCACTCCACCATGTAGGTCATTTTGATGCAAAAATCTTCTAATGGTACTCTGGGTTCCAGAAGTTTTCGTAACATTTCCAGCTATTTTAAAAGCACTAGATGTTGGTTGAGTTTGCTCTTACTCCGCTTATCACAAATCTTATCTACAAATATCGACATAGAGATATAGTTCAACAGAAATTTATCACATTTATACATTATTACCTCAATATCATTCTATTATTAAAACAATATTACAAAAACTATATACATACATATCTCTTCTAGCAACCAAAAATATAACCCACACGCATTGCTAAATTTATGATAATTATTATTTTTGCAAATATTTTTCTTAAACAATATTAAAAAAAATATATTCGGAATTATGTGAATTTGATAAGATAATATTAAAAATTTTCTTTTATATTACGAGCATTTATTAAACAACCTAATTAAACTTTTATACAAAACATTCTAGTTTTAGTTTTATATTCTAGTATGAATAAAAACACATACATAAATGAAACTAAATTAAATGGTTGACATAAACAAGATTTAAAGCTCATCATAAAAGAAACCATAAAGAAAAAAGCAACAAAAATTCATCATTTATTAAAGTTTTCCTATAATATTTTTTTTATTTCGCTTGCACAAAAATGATGGTGTTTAAGATTTTGAAATTGTTTGTTTTTTTTTGTACAAATTTAAAAAAAGTTGCTGTTTTGTAGTTATTCCCTTTGCTGTTAATTGAGTGTTTACAGGAAATGAGCTGTGTAATTTTACTTCAAACCCCCAAAAATAAACCATCTTTAACGCAAAATCTTTTATGTAATACTCTACTACATCATCATTAGTTTTATTTCTATTGTATGTATGTGTTTATGGTATGTTAACACATACAATAGTTTGGTTTCATGAACAAACATTAGAAAAAAAGAAAGAAAGAAAATAATAAATATGTCTATCAAATCGTTTATAAACACAACGGAAACAAACTCAAATTGGCATTAAACGCACATTAATTTCACTGCTTAATACAACCGTGTAAATAAAACCACACACACAAAAACTGGCATCTCAAAAACTGAGCCACCTGTCACGACTCCACTCACTCTACCTTTTGTTTGATGTACAAAAGAATTTTTACTCACAAAATAAAAACCTTTTTTATTTGTTGTTGTTGGAAATACTTTTAATAATAGTGGGTCGTTGTTTTGTCTACTCTAAATTCTTTTCTAGTTACTTGGCTGCGTAACACGCCATGTCGACTTTTTTGACGTTCGAATCCAAACAACAAAAAAAAAAGAAAATAAATCCAAATGGCAAACAATAGGCACGCGTTGCTTCAGAATATAACAATTTATCAAAATACTTGTTAATGACAGTAGTTTGGCATATAACTATATAGACTCTCTAAAAAATAAAGTATACTTGAAGTATGCTTTTAGAGAAAATTTTCATACAAAATATTCTTAAAGTACATTTGAATTCTACTTTATTTTTTATAAATACGGCAGTCTGTCTTTAACATATGTAGCTACACAATAATACAAAATATTCGAGTGGTGTTGAATAGCATGATCGGGTTGGCCAATTAACTGAGCTGAATTTCATGAATTTATGCAATCAGGAAATTTGTTTTGCAATGCAAGGATCCCGCTCTTGCAATTTTAAATTTAAATAAAAATGAGCTTCTACTGTAAAAATGTTCCCAAAAGAAGCGAGTACTTACATATTTTAAAACAAGTAAGAGTTTTTCTGCATCTGTGCCGAATCATATATATCCCATCACACTATATTTCAGTAGTGTAATCTTTGAATACTTGAAACAAATTTGTGTTACATTTTGTATCGATAACGATGCTTATATGAGTTATATTATTTTTCGGATTCTTTATATGGGATCTATTACATCTTATGGAACGAACTTTTGACATAAAATTTTTTACTGTATTTGTGTCTTATGGTGAATTCCATATCTTCAACTCAATAGTGATATATTTTAGAGCTTTGTTTGGTATTCCAGTTATTCTCGGAAATATTAATTATGGTCTGACCTTCATAAAAACTAATAGTAACATTTTTACTTACAATATAACAGATCTATGTAAAATTTCGTTTCGATATCGATATTAACGTATGGGACCTATGACCGACTATGGATCTATTACCAAAAAGTTCCTTACGATGATTGACATAAACATATATAAAGATTATTTGTGTCGAATTTCAACTTGATAGTGATAGAATCGAATTCCGGGAAGACATTTGTATGGGGCCTATGAGAAATCATGCAATGATTCTTACCATTTTTAACATAATTAAAGTAAAGGAAGCAAAATTTAATGATACTATCTGCAATATATTTGAAGAAAATAGAAACTTTTAAACTGCGGCAAATAACTCGGATTCTACTAGAACGATTTTGTCCATTTTCAATACCAATATTTGGGCAAAAGTTCATCGTTCTACGACTTTTTTTTCGAATCTCTAACGTGCCTTCAACAAACGGACGGACATGGCTAGATCGTCTTAGAATCTTATAAGGACCCAGAATATATAGACTTTTGGTCCTACGACCAATATTTCGATGTGTTACAAATAGAATGATAAACTTAATATACCCACATCTTTTTGGTGATGGGTATAACTAGTGCTAATACATCAGATGAAAAAAGTAGTATTAATTTGCAATTACGGTTTCCCTGTCCGGCAGAAACATTAAACATACATATGCGAATATTTCAAATATTTTACTTAAGGTAACAAAACATAAATTTCCGTTTTAAAAATACCTTTCCAAAAGTTACTGTTTTCGTTCAATGTTGAGAACATTGTATAGATGTTAAAAATGATTAATGATTTTCATTAAGCGGCTGTTTTCTACTTCTACTTCCTTTAAACAAATTAACAAAATTCCTTTAAATATTTTGTGCGAATTATTGTTGAACGTTAACTGCCAACTTAAAATTTATATACTGTCGTTAAATTTGTTTTTAAATACATAGTATACAAATTGCTATAAATTTCGGCAATTTTGTTATAAGTTATCTTCTTAAACTTAAGACTTGGAAAATATTTCCCGAAAAAGGCGAAACCACTAAATAACAGATATTTGAACTCGTTTATTTATTAAAAGAAACTTTTCTTATTTAGGTCAAAGCACAACAAATATTTAGTTTTAATTTATTTGATGCTGTTTGAACTTGCAAAACCCTTGTAAGAGTAAACAACGTCAAACAAATTTGTGCTAAACAAGGGTTTATGCTTTTTGAGTAAATATTTGCCAAATGTGATGACCGTACCTTTACAATACTATTTTTGCACAACAAACCATTGCGGGGACCACTAAAGAAATTCATAGAAAGCTTTACCATAAGATTATCAGAAGTTGACAGCAAGATTAGCAAAGTGATTCGTTTTTAAGTATTTCTTCTTCTCATCTTGGAAAATTAACAAGCCGTTATTATTATTTTTTCCAACATCCGACTCGGAGTTACATTTTAAAATATATGTATGTATATGTGTGTACGTTCAATTTACTAGTCATGTTGTATGTTGTACCATGTTGTCAAACAATCAAAATGATAAATGAAAAATATTTTAAAAACAATTATACAAAATATAAAATATGAATATTTTCCAAAATTAAAACATACTGTAGTATTTTTAACAATATTCATTATTTGTTTGTTTGTATTTAAGTTGCCTCCTTGATAGGATGATTTAGTTGGCCATAACGCCAACACCAATATACGGCTTATGCCTAAAGGAGACTTGTCCAGAAAGATTCACCGACCTATACCTTCGTATAGGAAACCGGACTTCTCGAACTCAACTCCTGAGTTTAATAGTCTCCACCAAGATCCCAAATGAGTTTTTTTTTGGTACTCCGCCGTGACAAACTTAGAGGTTATATAACCAAAAAACGATAGCATGTGGTCAGAGCAAACTTTGAGAAACCGTAACGCGTTACAGTTATACGACGCCAAACATTAACCAAGACTCTCGAAGGCAGCGAAACAAGGACGGCCTGATTAAAAGATAATGGCAATGACGCGCAAGTTCTTTCTTCACCCAGAGCTGTATTACGACTGAATATTCATTCATGGGGAAATTACTTTACAAGGTGACAGCATAGCGCCAGCTGATTATTTTTGCTCTATTCATGGTGAAATTCTTGATATCATGAAAATGTCAAAGACTTGTTTACAAATAGTCAGTTTATATTAAAAAGTTAAAAAATTATTTTGTATTTGAAAAAGTGAGTTTTTGTCGCCGTTTTAACTGCGTAAAATAGTTTAAAAGTGTTCAAGAACTATTTTATATTAAAAAGTGTGTTTGTTTTTTGAGTTGTTTTACAAAAGTGTTATTTTTTTTTTGTTCTGTTTTTATCCATGTTTGTATGTTTGTTTTCTTTATTTTATGCCAGATGTTTTTGGCAGTAACGAAAGTATTACACAAACAAAAATGCCTGTTGTTCTTGCATTGTTGTAATTATTGTAGCAATGCTGACACCTTGTAAAGTAATTTCACCATGTATTCATTATTAAAATTTTTGTTTATGAATTTCATTTTCTTGTTTTTAATTTGTCAAGCAGTTTGTGATTTGAGTGTTACCGTACGGTTATTTTTTTAAATGAACTGAGTATGAGGCCTTTTAGATGATGCAATTAATTGCATGCAATTTTTCCATTCTCTTTTAAAATTGCTACGTAAAATGTTGTGCACTTATACGATGCAATTTTACGTGCAACAAATCATGCAATTTTTTGACGTTTAATTACACATTCCTCTTTAGTTTTTCATTCGCAACAAAGAAAACAAAATTTTAAAATATATGTAAATATAATATACAAAAAATATATGTACATATGTATGTATATAAAATAATATACATACATTTACATAAATACAATATACAAAATTTTTAAAAAATATAAAAAATTGAAGATTTTACTACAGAAGAAGTAATTGAAAATGTTCTTGCGCATTAATTTTTATAACGCACACTTCAAAGTCAGAATAAGAATAAAACAAAATAAGCAAACCTAAACGATGGTAAAAGCAAATGTCAAAAAATTGGATGACAAACGAAGTCGTGCAACTTTTTCTACCCCTCTTGCTTCTCTCACCCGTTCGCCAACAAACATCAGTTGCATGCAATTAATTGCATGCAAAATTGCATCGTCTAAATGGCCTCTCTGTTGAGATACATATTTTTACTTTTGGCAACATTTAAACTTACATACAACATTTGAAAAACATATTTATGTAAAAACGTCGTAGGTGTTGTACAAAATATTTATATAGATATTACCAACAACATTTGTACAACTATTGTAAATTCAGACAACGTACAGCTCTTACGACACTACAACATCACTTTTAAATTGAACAATAGTGGGTGGTATTATTGATTCCGCACGGAAAGGAAAACTAAGCGGAAAGAAATATCGATCGATATGTAAAATGTAATTATTCATTCCTGCGGCATGCCGTGCCGTGCTGTGTAGAGATGATACCGCAAAAAGGACAAATACCGCAGCAACGAAATGAATAATTTCAAATTATGCTTCCGCACAAAAACTTTCTTTCCGCAATCGCGGAACGGAATGAATAATTCGACCCAGTATTTACACTATATAGCAACTAAATTTAAAAGTGTGAATGAATGTGAATGTCTAAGAAAATATATGCATATGTATGTATGTATAAAACTGTTGCAAATTACTACTTCTCTAAATTGATGATGTCAAAATTAAATTAGATTAGACAGAGCGAGCCAATGTTTAGTTTGCTAACTAGTAAATGTTCGTAAATGTTAGAGACAAAATATTAGTATCCGAACCTGTTACTGAATTTTTTATTTAGAAACACAAGCTCTGAATTTAGTTTGTTTGATTTTCTTCATATACAATGTATGTTATAAAAATTTAACGACAAATACAATAGCTTTTTTCTTTAGGTAGCGGGTATAATAATTAAAAAAAATAAAAAATTAAAACTGTTAAATATCAAAAGAGAATGAATTTTTCTAATTGACCCATTTGGCAACTTCCATAAAATTCTACTATGTATAAGCAACACTTTCTGTTTGATATAAATATAAGTACATAGTACGTACAAATATTAATAGAAATATTAAAAATGTCCTTGCAACATTCTAAGATCATTAAGATATTTGCTTTTGTTATTGTTCGCATTGTTGTTACTTTTTTTTTAATTTATAATTTTCTTACATTTTGACCTAATTGAAAACAAAGTCCTTATGCAAATATTTTCACTCAATTTCTGATAAGTGTTGTTGGTTTTGTTACGTTCTTTTTCTCTTTTATTATTAAGCAAGTATATGTACAAAAGTGTATGTTTGTTTCATCTTCTCACATTTAACAAAAATCCCATAACAACATGAACACTAAGGACACACACAAAGATACACGCACACAAGCATAAATAACCAACACATTTAACAGTTTTCCATCCAATTCAATGATGACCAAGTTGGCAAGGAGCCAACAAGTAAATGACTTTCTTTCTCATCAAATAATTTCAATGTCTATCTATTTTTCTATCAGCAATCGTAAAACTTTTGCTACGACACTACTTTCCACCACTACTTGTACTCAGTCAGACTTAAAATTCTTTGAAATTTTTATATTCTGTCAGCAATACTTTATCTTTGTTAAATGAATTATACAAATCATCATATAAATGGATATATTGTCCTATAAATATATAAATGATAAAAAAAGACCAAGAAAATTAAGATCGATAATTCGAAAAAAATAATATTTAACCCACATTTATTAAGTACATCTGGAACACTCTGTTTATAAGTAAGAATCTGTATAGAAATACGGAAATTACGATGCCTTATTTTTTCTCCATACAGACGGGGCCACCCTAATTTACATATATTTAAGTTTATAATTTTTCATAAATTTGAATTCTAAAATCGTTTGGTTTGAAATTTACTTTGAATTTAAAGACATACAAGTCAGATATAAATAGTTTTATGCGTAATCCCATATTCTGGAAAAAATCGAATAATATGTATATCGGGAAAGTAAAGCTTAATGTCTTGTCTGAAATTTTAAAAATTTTTGAATTAAAAAAAAATTGTTTTTTAATTTTTGATAACCAATTCAATGTGCCTCTCAAATACCTTTCATATGATACCAAATCCACATATAGTTCCTTTGGAAGAAATGTGAAAAAAATCAAAAACCTCTAAAAAGGACCTTTTTATCCTTTGATCCAGCTCACCAAATATTGACCCCAGGACAAAAAAATTGAGAAACGTAGTCTTAAAATGAATCTAATTTTCATATTAGTCGGGAACATCCGCAACTCTATTTTGGGGCCACCCTAATGTACATATGTATATTGGCATTTGGTTATTATAGAAAGCATAACTATTGAAAAAGTATGATCTGATCACACTGGGCTCGTAAAAATTATCCTAGTATAACAATACAAATATACACCAAATACGTAGATAAAATCACCAAACACACAACTAGCATTGCCCAGCAAACAATCGGAAAATGAAAATGAAAACGTCAAGCTTTTAAAAATCTTTTGATAATAAAAGTTTCCTGGAAAAAAATTAATATTTCATAAAAAAATGTTGAACATTTTAATACATACACGTTTGAAATGTTAAGTGTGAATGTGTTTGCTGGGTGATAAACAAATTGAGACAAATAAACCAACAAACAAACACAAATTACACACATACATAGATATGTATAAACAAATAAAAAACGTAGAAAAAAAACATTTAAGGCAAAATAAAAAAAAATGCCTACGGGAAATGAAAATAGAAAATTGAAATTCATGTTAGATGGTGTTTTAGACAAACATGGATGATAATAATTTCTAAAGAATCAAAATAAAATAAAGCTGATAATGATGCGATGGTTAGCAGAGTGCGGAACAAAACCAACCCACAAAATGATGCACAAATTAATGTTGAAAGTAAAAATAAATACAATTTATGTTTATCCTTTTCATAAAGAGCATGAACAAAATTTGAATAAATTTGTATCCAAAATACACACATGTTTTACGCTAGACTAACATTGTAATACATTTTACTCATACATACTTAGGTTAAATTGGTATGATGGTCATCTCTAGAGAAGAAGATTAAAATTAAAACCTCATTAAAAAGTGCAGAGAATCATTTCGACTATTGAGAATATTTTATCAAACCGCCACCAGATGATGATAATGGGAGAATGACTGATAAGTGACCACATAACCAGACACCAAAGTTTAATGAACATTTTCATTTCATACTTTATCAAGTTTAAATTTTCTTTTGCATATTTTACTTAGGGAAAATTACAAAAATAAAAATATAATTTTAAGAAATTTAGAAATTTACCCACTGGCTCACGATGTCGAACGATAACGTTCGCTTAGACAAGACTTAAGACACAAACTTGATTGTGGAATAAACAAACTTGATTGAGTAAAAAATAGATACGATGAAAAGTTCGTGTCTTAAGTCTTATCTAAGCGAACGTTTCGTGCGTTGTTTGTCTCTGTTCACATGCTGTATGTTTTATTGAAAAAATTATATTCATAGCACAATTAGTATTTAAACAATAAGACTTGCAACGTGTGAACACAGACTTTTTATAAATTTATATATGCAAACTTGATTTATTCCGAATTTCGTTGCATAATGCCTGGGCTAGGTCTTAATTTACATATCGAGGTGAGAGGAAGATTAGACGAGTACACACCTCGTATATCGAACCTGTTCAACAAAAGGGTATTAATTAACTCAAAATTTTTAAATTTTCACTTTTTATTAAAAAACGATACATAATGATATACTCAACCCACTGTAAAAATCTCCCCTTATTTTGTCTACTCTTTTGTCAAAAAATACTCTTATGTCACTCTTCATATATTCAGAGTTACTATTTACCAAGAATGATATGATTTTATCATTCTTGCTATTTACATATATATCAACAAAAACATAAACAGTTTTTCGTCTCTACTGAAAAATAAAAATTTTAAGTACTACCCTTTTGTTGAACAGGTGCGATATGTCAAATGAAAATACACGCGAGTTAAGAAATAAAATTGTACTGTGTGAACACCGAAGAAATTTCAAGGAAAAAAATTGTATCAGTCTTTTTAATAAAAATTGCTTCTTGTAAATTGGGACTAAAGAAGATGGCTTTACTTTGTTAAGAATTAAAGAGCGCACGTTTTAATTCACCGGCCGTTTATTTCTCTCACCTACAAACCTTGTAATTTTCCACTTTTGAACTTAATGATAGACAATAGCTTTTGAAATAAAATAGCAATTTCAAATTGAAATTATTGTAACTATCATTTGTAGATTTGTTTAGAAAATGCAATTGTCTTTTTAAATCTCTTTAACAGTTTTTCTCCAGTCGTTACACTGTGTATGTGTGACAGGAAATATATTACAAAAACCCACAATTATTACAACACTTGTGGTAAGAAAACAAAATTAAAAAAAAAACATAATCTTTTAAATTACTTGAAGGGCAGTAAAAAATAATAACCTCCAACTATAAGCAAAACAGTCCCCAAAATATTAAGAGGGAAAACGACAAAAAAATTACTAAATAAATTAAACAAGCAAATAATAAAACATTATGAAAACAATAACAACTCAAGTCAAGTCAAGTAAAGCACTTGTATAATGGTGGAACCATTATAAAATTCATCCCAAAAATAATTGTTTATAATATTGTATTATTTATTTAATTTTTATGTATTTAACAAGAAGGCCTTTTAATAAATTTGAGCCACAAACTCGTAAAAAGAAATCTATGAACTTTATGGCCGTCCAGCCGGACACCAACCAACAACCACCAAACCAAAGCAAATACTTGAGAAATCTTCTTCAATTTGTTCTCATCTTGATTTTCGTTTAAATTTTTTTCTCCTTTTCCAAGTCCGGTGGGAGCATTAGTGTTATTGTTGCAGTGGCTAGGTATGAAGATGGTGGTGGTGGACGGTGTACAAAATATGCTTTTTTATCGCCATCAGAAGACAAGATTATAGCTATAGCCTTTGGGCATATGATATTCTTACTCTAACGCTGGTTGTCATATTTTTTCCAATTGTAGTTTATACAAACAGCTGTAGATACATACATATCTATGTATGAATGAGTAGAAAGGAACCAGTCAGTAGTAGTAGTAGTAGTAGTCCGTTAAATATTGGTGCGTTTTCTGTGTTAACGGCATCTTTTACGGGTTTTCCCAGAGACGCCAATGAAGGATGGATGTTTCAACTGCCACAGATGCTGGGTGTTGTATTGAATAAACGCAAAATAATTGCTTTTTAAATGGAATTTTACGGCACAATCCACACTGTGACCCAACTTTATATCTGCAGGTCTGTCCGATTTATTTTATTTTTCTTTTTTAAGACTTTATACAAACATACTCGTACATACTTATTTATCCAAAGATGAAAAAAGAAGGTAAAGTAGCAACTTCTTTGTTTCATCCTTGGTTGGATAAATACTCAAACAACAAACAGCAAGATGGATGGATGGATGTATGAATGGAATTGTGTGTGTTTGTATTTTATGCGACACATTTAAAGAAAATTGTAGAGCTGGAAAAAGAGTTTTATTTCAATTTTTTATGCTGCCGTTATTAATTCTTTCTACCACTACTTGTGACCATGGCAAAAAATAAAGTTGGTTGTCGATTTTTTTTTTTATTTCTAACTTTTGTTTCTTGTTTTCTGCAAGTTGTAAATCCTAGATGACTTTTTGCAGATTTATGGTGTTTGCAGCCGGAAGGATATTTTTAATGAGATTTCAAGCAATGTGATGAAAATCTAGTGATAGATGTTTGTACTTACATATATATGTATGTATGTATATATTTAGATGATTTCTTTTTTCCTTTTCTTTATTTCATAGTTTCTGGGCTGTCTTTTAATGCTTAATATATAAAATATTATGATTTTCCATTCCATTTTAGGTTTTTCTTTTAAGTAAACCAGATTCAAAATAATAAACAATAATCGACACTAGAATGCAAATTGGTATTCATAAAACCACTAATGTATTCGTATATTTAAAATTCATAGTCAATTGAAAAAAATTAAATTCAAAAGTTTTTATTTTGTTCAAGGAAGGCTTAGCAGAGGTAACAGGGTTAACAGGTTAACATATGTCAAATTGAATAGACCAAAGTAGTAGAAATTCAGAATCTTGTTAAAAAAAAACACTTAAAGAAATTTAAGAAAATTTGATTAAATAGTATTAGTTTAATTCAGTAAGTAACAGATAAAACGCGGAAAGGCAGGCAGCCATTGAATTAATCTCTCAAGTGTGGCAACTTGTATAATATCGAATAAGGTCCCTAAGTTTTATAACACTAGCAAAGTTTAAAGATATTCTGCCTCGATACAGCTTTCCAATGTTCAGCAATGTTCAGTTGTCCAAGATTTCTTCAAACATGTTCTATTGAAATCAGCAATTTTAAATGCTGAAAAATGTTAAAGCAAAAAATTGGAATAATAAGGCTAAATATAGTTAGGTAGGATTTGATGCCAGTAAAACACTACCGAATTATATTTCTCAATAATGGTGAGTTAAATAGATGACGTTTATAACGATTAATCTGAAAGAATGCCTGTAGCGGGCTGTATACCACGATTACATTTATATTGCCTCTAGTTCACAACATGTATGCATTTTCAATTCTAAACTTTCTAGGGTAAAAATATAAAATTCTGGAAATGCACGCCTGCAATTACATTAAATTATGTTAAATGTTCGAGCAACAAGATTTCTAGCCAATTGTAACAATTAATACTTAAAAATGGTAATTTTTGACAAGCGAAACAAACACTAATTTACCTTATCAATTTGACGCTCAACTTATATTAGATAGATAATATCATCCAAATTAACTCTCTCAGAAAAAGAAGAGAAATCAGTGATACTACATCAGAGGTGATCAAAATTTAAATGCTTATGTATTGGTGAGAAAATGAGACAAATTTAAAGGTACAGTAAAACGAAAAAGTAAACGATCGATTTTTATAAAATAGTAAACCTAAAAAGTTGTTTCGGTTTAAAAAATATTAAAAAATTATTTCGCTTCGCAAAATATTGAGTTCCGTTTGTATTTTTAACTCATATTTTGTAACTTCAACTTTAAAGGGGGCTTTAAAAAGATCAAGAAATGGTTCAAGGGCATCAAAATCTTTAAACCTATCTTGAAAATTAAAAAAGGGTTTCCCATTGACCTTTAAATGTTTTATAACACAAAAGGCATTGAGAATTACCAAATGCATTTTTGATTACAAAAAATTCTCGTAATGGTACCATAATTTTTTAACGTACTGTTTTAAAAAAACATTCAAAGCATCCGCTAAGCATGTGTACCATTTGCCTTGTGAAAGACAACTGAATTAAAAGAGCATAACAAAGTAGTGGGTTGGGCCAATAAGCAATTGTTCTATGAAATGATCACCTCTGTACTACATTTACTGTAATTACATATTTATTAAACTTAAGATAGGAGCACATATTTGACGTAAAAGACGTAACCACTAAACAAAATTTGTTTTAATTCTTGTGTTTAATGGGAAAAACATCTTTTACTAAGGACCAAATCACAATATACTCGTAAGTGTAGTTTAATTTAATTTTATGCTGTTTGGTCTTGCAAAATAGAAGCAAATGAGACATTGAGAAAACCAAATTTCTTAAATCGGCAGTTTTTCGTTGAGAAAAAAAGATAATCGCCTAATGAGAAAACAGCCCTTTAACAATTAAAATTAATGTTTGGACAAAAACCGCTTCTACGTTTAAACAAACAAAGTCATACTGAATACTAATTAGTTAAAAATATTTAAAATAATCGAATAAATATTTTTTTATTTATTTAATAATATTTTATTAGAATTTTTATATTTTTGGCAGTAGGTTACCAAAGTGATGTATGAGATTAGATTTCCCTATACCTTTTGTAGTAGTTCGAATTATTGGTCATATCCCATAAAATATTGTGAATTCTAAGACGAATGTAAATTTAGTTGCTGAAAGGACGTGAGCTTGTATATACATGTTGGGCAAATTTTTGAATGAATACGCCTAAGTATACGCTGGAATTAAAAGTCATGGACCTACACCCAATTAATATGTTCCTTTAATTAATTTAATGTTTCTTTATTTTCAACCACAATTAATTGTAAGTTTTTAATTAAAATGATTTATTCGAACACAAGAAAAGTCGCATAATTTGGACAGCCTAAACTTGTATGTATGTATGTTCACTCGGACATTCAGTTGTAGCCCAGCTGTTCAGCTGATTCAAATTAGTCAACTAATGGGAGTCACATTTACATATTCACAGTTACATATTTTTATTTTTTACTCACAACATCAAATATCGAATAAAAGATTAAAGTCACTACACTCTAGATTACTTAGAGACACTAAACTGACAATTGAATTTACTCTAGTTTACTTGAGATGAATAAACTAATAAAATAACTTCCGTTTGATTGCATACATGACTCTAAACTCCATACACTATGAATTGGAGTCAGCCAAGTGACCAGACATTAGTGAAAATTACTCCTAAAAAGGTATAAATTGACTACTTGCGAAACTGCTGAGCATGTGGTCCACCCTAAAGTCGAACAAAATTGATGCAAATGGAATCCTTATATAAAAATTTTTAAAATTGGAATACAAATTATATTGTATATTTTGTAAGTATTATTATGATGTAGAAAATGAAACAAATACTCTACTGTTCAGTTCTTTTTTTCAGAGTGATTCATTTAGATCTTTTTTTAACTTTGAATATCAAAATTTGTATTATTGTCCAAAAGAACAATCCCTGACATTTAAAAATAAGCTTAATCAACTAACTAACAAACTAATGTTATATTTTTACTAATTTTTTCATTAGAAGTAAGTATTGACCAGTAATGATACCGGTATGTCGACTTTGACACCACATAACCCCAAAGAAAACACAAATGGGTGTGATAGCACTCGATCTGTGCTACCTGATCACAGGCCCAGAAGGCAAAATTAGCTGCTCACCAAACTGATTTCTAAATAAAGCCATTGCTCACAAAAAACGATGTTTTCTGTAATACAGCCGATTAATTTGGAAATGTTGTTAAGGTGTAAATCTTTGCATGATGAATTGTCAAACAATACGAAATGACAACGCGATGACTAGTCTCGCGTGATCTGTGAAAAAGTAACAAGTAAAAAAAAGGTCTAAAAAGGCAATAGTTGTAGGATTTTATTGAATATTCATTTAATCCTGACTGCTCCCAACAATATTTAATACCGATTTAAAACCTGAAAAAAGTAACGGTAACGTCAATTTTCAATAATTCGGTAACGGAGATTTGTCATTCCAATTAATTGCTTTTAGTTTGGTAACTGTATTCAAATGCCAACTGTAATATCGGTCTGACTTAAAAGATTATTAAACTGACATATAACATAACATTTTCAAGTCTGTAAATTTTAATAAAAAATTTTATTTATATATATAAAACTGATTTATAAAATAACAGTAACGGTTTTAGAGGTAACGGTATTATAGATTATTTCGGTAACTGTATTTTTGCAATAATGGTAATTGCAATTATTTCGGTAATACAGGTTTAACGGCAATAGCAGCCGAAACAGCATATTTTCCTACAAAGAGACTTTTTAGCTGTCTCTCGTACATAGAAACAGAATAAACACAGGCAGTAAGTCATGTTTTTACATACACACACGCTTATATGATTAACTAACCAGACCTAAATATGGACAGAATAAACATGTGCAAAATACACACTACTCGTAGTCACAGATCCATATACTTATGTAGATACTAAATAAAACGTGAATACATGTTCATAATAACTGTGAATGTGTTTTATGTTGAATAAATAGAACAAAAACATAAAATAAACAATAGCAATACAATAAAGCAAAAAAAAAACAAAGTAATACAAACACACTTTTTATGCATGACATATACACACACAATACATGCATGGTTGTCTATGTTGTAAGGACGACATTCGTTCAGTACACACACACACATAACAATAAATGAAACAAAACGATGGGAAACATTGTATAATCGGAAGATATTTTACAAAACTTTCTGCCTTACTTCCGTTTTTTATCATATTTTTTTTTACAAAAACTCACACATTGTTTTTATTGTTGTTTGTCTATACATATGTACTACTAATGTGTTTGTTTGAGTTTTACCAGAGTCCATATTTTTCCCATTGACTCACAAATACGCAAACTACTTAAATACAACAAACATTAAACGACAAAACGTTTTATAGCATCAAGTCTATACTTTTTTTCCCAAGAACCAGGTACCTTTGTGTTGTGACAAACACATGCAAACTCTATATTATATAATATATACATATGTACATATTTATTGGCTTAAGGCATTAATATCTCTACAAAGGTTTAAACATACCTGATACATTAGCATTTAAGTCCTTTAAACACACAACCAATTAAATCATGTGAAAAAGCGATTAAGTAGACAACGTACTTATAAGCATTATTAATTCTAATAATGTGTGAGAATGACTCAACGACTAAAAAGTTAAAATTTGTATGTTTTGATTTTTATCAGATATAAAAAGAGCTGGGTATTGATTTTTCTTTTGTTCCAATAAAACGAATAATTCGAATAAGACCTTTAAACTTTCGTTCGAATAATTCGTTCACATATTTACAATTAATCGAGTGATTAGAATAATTAAAAAAAAAATAAGTAAAATAAGACCTGTTTCACACTCAACAATTGTTTTTCTTTATCAAGTCGTACAGAAAGCAGTAATCATCTTAAGCCACTTTTAATAATATCACTTATATAAAATTCAATAAATAAGTTATTCGTCTTTTTCGACGTTATGATCATCAATGTCATCTTAAATATCAATTTCTTCCACATATTCAAACCAAATTTATTCACTGTCTAAATGTAGTCAGCTAAATGCCACGTATGAAGTCAAATATTTGTATGTCCGTCAGACATCCTTTTCCACAATTCCTCAATATAGACACTTCCACTAAATCGAGAAATCTCTGCAGCAGATGAGTGAGTGGCCCTTTACCAATCTTATAACATTCTTTTCTTGAGAATATAGGTCTTGATTTACTGGCCATTTAATTAATTTAGAATATAGGTCTTGATTTACTGGCCATTTAATTAATTTAGTCTTAATGACCCAATTTTTACATTCGGTGACTGAAATTTTTATGTTGAGATGAACTAACATTTTGTTGATATAATTAAATCATTCTATTATTGAGAAACACCTTCGGTATCCATGGCATTATGTTAAGTCTCGACAACAATTTCATTGATATTGTTCAAAACCCTTTAAAACCATAAAAAAGCTCAGTAAGACTTGAAAGGCCAAAAACACGAATCCAAGAACGGATAACAGGATTGTAGCACTTGCTAAAAAGAACCCTTTTGCATCATCCGAGGAAATTTCGATATTGGGAGTGTTGTATCTGCAAGAAGTGTTCGGTGATGCCAGAAAAATGTCTTTGCTTTAGAAACAATTTTGAAGGCAATATTGGACCTTGCAAAACGACATTTAAGTTTGTCCCAACCATCATCTGAGAAAAAGTGACACAATATTCTTTTTAGCGATGAAACCAAAACAAACATGCTCGGTAAAGACAACGGCCATAACGTATGTACGTGGCCTCCCGGTAAAGAATTCCATGCGCGGTTCACTAAAAAGACCGTCAAGCACGGTGGTGGTAACATCATAATATGTACTTATTATTTTAGCCATATGGGTATATATGTATATATGTTTACATACCAAACCCCTGTCGAAATTATAGTCACCCTAAACCGGGAAGAAAATTGGCTATTTTAAAAGTGATAATTGTTAATCTATAGATCCTGAAGTTAATTCCTTCTGGCATTTTGAACTAAGCAAACTATCATTTTATAGATAGATCTGGTATCCACAATTGGACTATATTTTCTATCTACGGTTCAATTTCTCAAATATTTTTAGATGAATTAGTAGGAATATTGCAGAATATATTGGCAATTAAAATGCATTTACAATGCTTAAGGATCTCAAATGGTATTTTGCAGAAAATATCACGATTAAGTAAATTTCCTATAAGGTTAACATTTTTCTGTGTTCATATTATTCATATTTCTTTATTTGCATGATTTCCTGTGATTGTATTATTTTCAACATAACGTAAAAATGTCCTGTACGCAAGTATGTGTATGTAGTAGGTTCATTTTGAAAGAGTCCGCTTGTGTATTTAGTATTAGTTTTTATAGTTGTACCAGACAAATTTCATTTGTTTTGACTTCCTTGTTTAATAGTTCCGTTTTACATACAAAATTGTTTGATAATTGTTTTATTACAATTTAAACGCAAAAACATTTTTTAAATGTAAAGAGGAAAATTTGTTCGCTTCAATATGTGTAATTTTGAAATATGTTTTATAGGACCATATCCTACAAAGGTAAGGTAAAAAATAAGTTAGTTACACTAGCTTACTTAAGTCCATGTTACGTTCCCATAAATCAGGACCTTCACATGTTCGTGTTTGATTTGACAGCGAGGTGGCTCCGCACAAATGGACGAAATCCAACAATTTTTAAATAAATCCAATGCACCAACTTTTCAAAATATAAATAAATAGAACAAACATATAATCGATATTTAATCATGTGGGGAGTGTTATTTGACTCCGTTATATACTTGGTTTTCTGGGATGCGTTTAAATATCAAACTGTGCAGGCAGTTACTCAAGGCTCTCAAGTTAAGACCAATATCGGTTTGGCCAAAACAAATAACAATTATATTTCTAAATAATTGAAATGTTGACCTATTTGTACCTGTTATAACTAAACGATTGCCTTAAATTACACCCCGTAATACTTTGATTTAAAAAAAAGAACACAAAGTATTTACAATATTATCATAAATTATTTATTCCTTTAAACAAGCTGGTCTCTCATAAATCTGCCGTTTGTTTCAACAAATTGCCAAAACGATCTTAAATTGAATAAATTACTTTTTCAACAAAGTGGAATAGGTGGCAACGGGAGCTGTATAAGCTACAGGAGCAGCGCCATAAACGGAAGAGGTATAGGTTGGGACAGCGGCCGAGTAGGTTGTGTAGGCTGAGGTCTTATAGGGAGCAGCAGCATAGGAAGTATAAGCAGGAGCGGCAGCGTAGGCGGTATAGGCGGAAGGAGCAGCAGCATAAGCTGCATAAGCGGGAGCAGCAGCGGCGTAGGTTGTATAGGCAGGAGCGGCAGCAGCATAAGTAGTGTAAGCGGGGGCAGCAGCACTATAAGTGGTGACTGGTGCCAAAACGCCAGCTTGGGCAGCAGCAACGAAAAGTGTCAAACAGATAAGGAACTGAAAGGATTAAAAAACAATTAATTACAATTCATATTTGAAAATACAAATTCTCTTATTTTCTATCAAACTCACTTTCATTTTGTTTAGAGTTGGTTTTGTGTGTCTTTTTGATTAGTTGAATAAACAAATTAGAACTGATGCTGTTTCTAACAACCACCCGGCATTTATATACCAAATTAATTGATAATTCTAAACATTTTTTTGTAGAATTTTTTAAATAAAGCCATAAGCAAAACTTTTAACTTAATGACTATTGCTGATATAAAGAATAAATCATTCAATTATGATTTGTCATTTTGTGTTAAATCACTTTTCTTGTCTAAAACAACAGCAATAACAACGAAACATGTCTGCACTCATTCTTAAAGATTAATAACCCGAATTTTATTGACAGTAATACTCAGGCCAGAAATAATTCAGTATTACTTATTTTTTTAACTTTGTTCTACATACGAGTATGTACTCCATACATACTTATGTTGTCAATGAATGCGGATGTTTTATTTATTGTGGAGGGAGTTACTTAATATATTTGTGCCCATATGTACACCAAAGCCTCGTTATGTAGCTGATTGATTTAACAGATTAAGAGATTAATATTTATAATAAATGAGCTTTTATAACATTGAAAAATACTTCAGTACAATATTTGGCATAAATTTGCAAAATACCCATTTTAACAAAATTTAGTACAAATATTCATCAATTTAATCAAAATATTTAAAACTTGAAAATGTTAAATAATAAAGTTTTACATTTTATTAAAAATAAATTTTTTATATACAAATTTATTTACACATATAAAGGGTGATTATTTAGCAACTTGCATTTTGGCAAGACTGTTTTAGGCAGCTCAGGTGTTCTTGTATGCATAACATGTAACATGTTACTGTTAAACATGTTCAGTGTGGTCTATAATTAAAGCATCAAGTTAAGTATGCAGTTTTATCATAAAATTGTGTTCAGCGCCGAAGCTCATTTATGGTTGAATGGATACGTAAAAATGCAAAATTTTTGTACTTGGTGTAAGGACCAGCCAGAAGTATTGCCATAACAGACAATGCATCCACACCACAATGCACTGTTTGGTGTGGAACAATGGCCCAATTCAGAGGCGAATTCGTTGTACAGTTCAGTTATAGTTTGGGGCCGGTCAATTGGCCGCCTAGATAGTGCGATTTAAAGCCTTTAGACTATTTTTTGTGGGGCTATGTTAATACTAATATTTATATGAACGAGCTCGCAATGTTTTCCGCACTGGAAGCTAGTATTGAAGAATTTATTCGTGAGATACCGGCTGATTTGTTAAACCATTTGAGGCGTAGCCCCGGTCAAAATTTGCATGAAATCTTTGAACATTGAGTTATATAATTTTCTCTATCGACTTAAATAAAGATTTCATACATTTTTCTAAATTTTATGTGTTTTTTTTTATCAAATCCAAACGCTCTTAAAAAATCACTCTTTACAGTAACAAAAAGCTGAATATATATTTTTGCTATAATAAGACATTATCACCAGCTTTAGGTTTTTGATAATTTATATCGTCTCTATTCTATTACAAAATCGAGTTATTTTGTATCGAGTTTCAAGACTTATCAAAATTTTGAAAATTTATTTTGATGTTCTATTTACACGTTTCAAAAATTTTATCAAAATTTCGTTTCAATATATTTCAAAATCTTTTGATAAAAATTTGATCAAAATTTTTTGAAGCTAATTTACACTATTGGTAAACTTTTTATATTGAAAATATTGACTTTGATCAGCTGGTTTGCTTCTTTTGTGAAATAATTTATTATTATAAAAAAAAAAACAATTAATAAGTATGGACAACGACATAATCATCATAGCATCAACATTTTTACTAATGGAGGAAGAAAACAAAAGGAACATAGGATTCGACCATTTCTTTTGGAAGGTATGTCTCTTTTAGGGAGCGATTGATAAGGAATGATCCTGACTTTGTGCGAATGTCACCAGACGATTTTGATTATTTGCTTAATACCGTCACCCCATCAATACAAAAGGCTAATACTAATATGCGGGAATCTTTATGCCCCGGAAAACGCCTGGCAATTACTTTGAGATTTTTAGCGACTGGAACAGTTACCCAAGTCTGATGTTATTGTCTAAAAGATCAAGATCATCGATATGCAATATTGTGCCTGAAGTCTTGGGTGCATTATATAAAGTATTAAAAGATGAATTTTTAAACGTAAAACCTAATTTATTAAGTAAAAAAACATATCAAAAATAATATCTATTGGTACAGATGTCAGCAACAAAAGAGGA
The DNA here is from genome assembly GCA_916048285.2 of Bellardia pandia. Taxonomy (NCBI): domain Eukaryota; kingdom Metazoa; phylum Arthropoda; class Insecta; order Diptera; family Calliphoridae; genus Bellardia; species Bellardia pandia. The sequence continues at coordinate 73,168,693 of OU696533.1, forward strand.
ATGGGAGAGTATTTCCCAAAATATAAATAAAATATGGAATTTTCCCAATTCTATAGATGCATTAGATGGAAAACACATCAATATTATAGCACCAACACATGTATATGTATTGATATGGTTTTGAATCAAAAGAATGAACATGCTGTCAAATTATTTATTGTTATCAATATTGCCAGATGCGATTTTGATGCTCATTTACACGGCATCAATAAAATCTTCAAAAGTTTTGTTCAATAAATTTTGATCAATAAATTTTGAAGAAATGTTGCGTTTACACGAGTTTAAAGCATTTTGTAGAAAATTTCAATCGTGTAAATCTAGCTCTACTGTTGTACTCAAATGACCATATAATGAAGCAAATACCGGTATAACGAATCTCACATTAACGAAAATCCGCAGAATAACCACATTCAAATACATAGTTGAAACAATCTAACCCCTGATGCGTACGAAACTACTCTCTGTTAAAAAATGCTACCAGATAATCACCCCTATTCTGAGATTCGATTACGTCTCCACATTCAGTTACGTTACGATCGAAAATTGGTATTCCAAACAAAAACTGAATCGAAAGAACAAGAAGAACACAATAATGTTTACAAAACCAATTTGTTACTATGAAATGTGGAACAGAAACAAAGAAATGAGCAAGTTTGTTACTATTTTAATAAATAAAAGTCACAACAAACAATAAAAATAGGAAAATAAAAAAAAATAAAAAAAAATAAATAATAAAAATAAAACAATACAAAAGACTTGTGAATTAATAATAATAAAAAGAAAATAATTTTTGTTTGCAAAATATTTAAGTGCTAAGAATAATGTCAAGCCGGAGGTGGTATTTTTAATTTTTGTATTTGAAGGAGAAATGGAATCCATAGCATTGGCTTTATTGGTGGAAAAGGAGAACAACGTGACTCAGAACACAGAGGTAAGGCTTGAAAAGCTTGAAAAGAAAATACCTGAACTTCCTCCTTGGTTCATTTATGGTAGCCGCAAGCAATTTCCTGTTTCGTTGACATTAAACTTGCCAGCTTTTCGAATTGCTCTGATGTCGTTGTTTTTGACCTGGAGAAATAAATAAATAGGATGCTTACCTGTTTGTAGTGACAGTAATTCAAAATGCCTTCGTACTACCATTACACATTTGTTTAAACATGTTCTTTGTTGCTGCATATCACCTCTTGATTGGTCGTACAGAGTCCAGTGGTTTTACGTGAGTACCTGCCCAGAGGGCCCAAACTCACGGTGCTCTTAACACCGGGTGAATACAATGCGTCCACCATCGCCCCCGCACGCGACAAATTGCCGTGCACGAGTACCAATTTGAATTTGTGTATTTGGACACATCTTCCCCTTTGGCAAAGAGCGGAGCCCATCTAAAACTCCTTCCGATCTATGGGTCAGGGCACCCGGTTGCAATGCAACTCCACACCGAGCTTGCGCTCTCCTCGCGATTTGAGTTTAAACCACAGCCACCACGTTGCTCCCCGAAGGGCCCTCACCAATAGCCAGTATGTAACCGAAGTTACATGGGCCACTGACTCCCGTGGTACCAGAATTGAGTCTCCGGTCGGACCTCGCAGCCAAGCAAAATTGGCCACTACCAGTAGGACTAATTGGTCGTACAACAAAAATTTATATAAATCACTTTTTAAACATTTTATACATAGATTTTTATTTATTTATTTATTTATTTATTTATTTATTTATTTATTTATTTATTTATTTATTTATTTATTTATTTATTTATTTATTTATTTATTTATTTATTTATTTATTTATTTATTTATTTATTTATTTATTTATTTATTTATTTATTTATTTATTTATTTATTTATTTATTTATTTATTTATTTATTTATTTATTTATTTATTTATTTATTTATTTATTTATTTATTTATTTATTTATTTATTTATTTATTTATTTATTTATTTATTTATTTATTTATTTATTTATTTATTTATTTATTTATTTATTTATTTATTTATTTATTTATTTATTTATTTATTTATTTATTTATTTATTTATTTATTTATTTATTTATTTATTTATTTATTTATTTATTTATTTATTTATTTATTTATTTATTTATTTATTTATTTATTTATTTATTTATTTATTTATTTATTTATTTATTTATTTATTTATTTATTTATTTATTTATTTATTTATTTATTTATTTATTTATTTATTTATTTATTTATTTATTTATTTATTTATTTATTTATTTATTTATTTATTTATTTGTAATATTAAGCATTCTCGGCCAAAATAAAAATATATTACATAGTAATAAAAAACCACCTGAAATTTTAATTAAATTAAACACTTTTTAAGTTTATAAAAAGAACAATCGAAAAAATTCCGTTGCTAAAATATAAGCGTAGAAAAACGCAATTACGATCGTAATTCAGAATACCTACAATCGAAAGAAACGTAGCGGAATCGCAACTCTGAATACCAAATATGCCAAACGGAGAAAATTTTGATTCGAATCGAAACTCAGAATAGGGGTGAATACGTTTATTTATACTAGCAAACTTATAACCCTTGAAAGGAAGTTATCAAATGTTATAGAAAAAAAACTAGTGATTTTTTTAAATTATCTTCTTCAATATAAACTATAGATAATGTTAATTAATAATTTTTTGAATCAAAATACCTCTCAACGGAGACTTTATTAATTCTTATAATTGCTCTAAGTCACTCTCCCGAAAAACGATTATAAAAACTATTAAAGATAAACAAATTTGGAAGAAAGTCATGTCACACGGCTTTGAATTTATTCCAAAAAGATCTCGATATTAAAATTAGAATTTTCATAGTCCAAAATCAATTATATTACCAACTATATGCAATAATCACAATCATATAAGCCAAAACAATATTAGTAAAACCAAGATATTATTGAATTAAAATGTATTTACATACATATGTATGTAAGAATATTTTTGAAACTAATGATTTTATATTGGGTAAACAATGTTATGTTTCCATTAAAAAAAAATACACCAATAACTGATCAAATCGTTAAACCGCACCTAAATGTAAAATAAATAAATATGTACGTACATATTTTCATTGATAAAACATTTCTAGCAGAATCGCCCACACTTAAAAGCGATTGATATCAAACCAAAAACAATTATCCATTTAATATAAGTCTGCTCTATATAAATTAAATTACATAAATAAATATTTCTGCTGTATGTGAGACAATAACAAATAGATTATTTTTTTTATTTATAATTGTTATTCATAAATGTTTGCGTAACTAATTGTGAAACCAAACGATTTATAAGCTAGAAACAAATAATCCCTACATATGACTGAGCTGTGTGATGATTTTGAAGAAAAAAAAATAAAAGCGACATCAGCAAACAAGTTTTCTGAAATGTATGCTTAAGTGGAGTAAAAATGCTTTATAAAATGTTCTAAAAGTTAAGAAAAACTAAACAAAATACTTTTGCTATATAAACTAGCTAACAGACACCAATAAGTATCAGTTGCCATTTCGTTAACAAACTTAACAAACCCCAACCAATAAAACAAACACTATTCAAAATGAAAGTAAGTTGATATTTAAATTAAAAACAAAGATTATGAAACTAAATTAAAATCAATTCTAGTTCCTTATCTGTTTGACACTTTTCATTGCTGCCGCCCAAGCTGGCGTTTTGGCACCAGTCACCACCTATAGTGCTGTTGCTCCCGCTTATACAACTTATGCCGCTGCTCCTTCTGCCTATACCGCTTACGCTGCCGCTCCTGCCTATACAACTTACGCCGCTGCTCCTTCTGCCTATACCGCTTACGCTGCCGCTCCTGCCTATACAACTTACGCCGCTGCTGCTCCCTACAAGACCTCAGCCTACACCACCTACTCAGCCGCTGTCCCAACCTACACCTCTTCCGTTTATGGTGCTGCTCCCGTAGCTTATACAGCTCCCGTTGCCACCTATTCCACTTTGTTGAAGAAGTAAATATTTCTGATTAAAAATGCAAAGTAAACCTTACAATGGATACCGATCGATTAATAGTTAAAAAATAAATTATAAAATATAAAAATACATACATACATACATTTGATTTAATTTTCGAGTTCTTCAGGAAGTGTCACCTATTACATTTTTGTCCACATATTGAAGTTAAGAATTTACGATATTTCTATCTTGTGTTGCACGTTTATGTTTTTGAAAATCAGTCTCCTTAGACTGACTGTCTAATAAATCGGAAAGTTCAAATAACAAAAACGATTAGATGGCTTCTGGAGCCCATGATACGTGAGTAATAAAAATTGCCTTCAATTTTATCTGGTCGACTCCTTTTTTTGGAGCTTACTTAATCAGTATAGACTTTGCGATTTTATCTTTTACCGGGTAGGTTCTTATACCAATAAGTATAGCCAGTGAAACTTCTCTTCTGATCTTTACACACTCAGATTTTTTTAAATGATTCTGCCTACTTAAAACATGTTGAGCTTAATGTATGTAGATAGATGTTTTGGTTCCAGTTTATAAATTTAGTTATATTCTCAATTGGGTACTCCTATAAAAAGCTTATAACTAAACGCCAGAATAGGATCATTCCAAGCATAAAATGTTGCGTACAGTAGAATGATTCAGTAAGGTATCACTTTACTTTCTGAAATTCTTATAGGAGTAAAGTGCGAATATTATAATAAATACTTAAGACACCTTTATCCCATGCTCAATCCTAATTCTTTTTTATGATTGCAAATATCGGCGGGATTAATTATTTTAGATTTTATGAATAATCTATTCGATCTTTAACAAAATGTAAACACAACAGTCGTAAGGATTTCGGCACTACAATTACCATCTCTCAAACTTTTCTGCTCAAAGTTAAACTAAATATGGTTAAAACGAAATAAGTATATAAGTATATTGAATGGTTTAATTAATAGACTTTATTTAAAATTGCAATTATTTTAATCCGATAAATATTTCTTTCATCCACATAAACTATCTACAATTTCCATATGTATGTATTTATGTATGTATGTACATTTAAAGTTAAATTATCATTTTTTTATTTGTTTTTATTGTTGTATTTTGACATACAGCTGTGACATTTAAGAATTGTTATTGCTACACTTGTCACTTTTCGGTTACAAATGAATGCAAGTGTCAATTTATATTCATCATCAGCCAACCCAACATCACCACCTCTGTCTGCAGACAAAAAGACCAAGTGGTGGGTGAATAGTAACATTTTAATCATTGTCATCAATAGCTGAGCAATGTCGTCATCAACACATCAACATCATCATACGCTTTGCTTGTAGATTTGTGTCCTGTCGCAAATGACTATCAATTACATCTATGCATTACTATGTACGATGTCCAATCGAAGGGTGTCATAAATGTAAGTGTGTATGTATATGGATGTTTGATTGTAGATTATTATGTTTGTACTGTGTGACTATTTTGAACAAGGAATCAAATTATTTAAACATTTGAAATGGTTATGCACTCAGTCGCAAACAGATAAATATATAAAAATATTTGGATAAAATTTGAGTTAAGAAAAATGTATTCATGACTGAATTAATTCTGAATTTCGTAAACAGATGACATGTCAGTCATTACCAAACTACTTCTAAATAATTCAGATGGTATGAGGGAATTGAAAAGTAAGTTGTCCTGTAATTGCAAGTCATTATCAAGTTTATGTGTGCCTGGGTTATTTAAATTATGAATTAATATTTTCTTATTTGTGTGATTAACACTGTATGCAAAAAAATACTCGTATGTTGATAAATATATTGTATGTACATTTTATTCAGTACTGTTTGTAAAACCGCAGTAATAAACTACTGCATCCAGTTTATACTTTCAATTCAGTCAAATATTTATTAGAAAAGACAAAGTTCCCTCCCATAAGTTTGAATTCATGCACACTTCTTTACTACACACATGAAATAAAGTATGTATTCTCGAATTTAGTTTTTAGATGATATACATGCAAATACAAGTTTAACAAAACTCAATTCAATCAAACTTTTTCAGTTGTAAAATCAAAAGTTTAGGAAAGTAAAACAGATTCGAAGGATCAAAATATTATTCCAAACTTTAATTACAATTTAAAAAATGATTTAGTAACTAAATTGACTAATTAATGTGCAATATGTAGCTTTAGTTTTTACACCTGTTTGTTATTCCTAAAACAATTACAATTACATATTACATTTCAAGGTGAGTGAACAACTATGTATGTACTCGTCTGTACATACATATATGTACATGAATGAGTGTAAGTGTAGGTAATAATAATTATTAGTTAACTAATAACAAAATTGTATTGTATTGTATATCATTGAATGCATGCAAACATCGTACTGTGACACATTATTTATTGATTTTCAATATATTGTTAATTACGTTTTGAAAAGTTTATATTTTGTTTGTTAGTTTTTTTTTTGAAAAATAATCGTAATTGCGTGTTTTAAAATCTTGATATAAACTAATAAAATAGTGTAACATAATTAAATATTAATAAAGAAATATATTTTAAATGTTAAAGTGGGTTAGTATTGTTTATAGAATCAATGTAAGTGCAATTGAATAATTCAAGTTCAAATGAAGTGACACCAACAGAAAACAACAATTATATGCATATGTAAGTGTAATTAATATACTCGTATCATTATTGGAGTGGAGTTAAACGATGGCGACAGTTTCTCTTGCATTGCCTCACTCAACCTGGGTTTGATGTGTTTAATTACTATAGCATCACAACCTCTTTGAGTGAGCTACAGCAAGTTGAAGATTCAACAGTGAATAGTTAATTTAAAGAAAGTTACAGTGAAAGTGCGAAAAAAAACAAAACAATCCAAGTACTCGTGAATTTCCATAATTGGCCATAGCTGCCATAGAATGCCTTATTCCGAAAAATACATAATCAAATAAATTAACAAACTAGATTTTGTAATAATCGGTATATAAAGATCACAGGTGCACATCCGAAAATCACGTATAGATGAAAAATCTCCAAATCATCAACGGTAATACGTTTCTACGAGTATTGAGCAGTGAAAAATCAAAGTAAGAAAGTATAGTCAGTCAAGCATAACCATATAATACCCTACATCCAGTATATGTGTAAAACAGTTTTACAGAAATCGGTGCTTTATGATAGATATCCCCAATTATGGAACGATCATCCAAAAATTTTGTGGCATGACTTTTGTGAATATTAAATATTAAGCTTATCTTGATATAAATACTTTTAAAAGATTTAAGGAGGTTAAAGTGAATATAAGACGCTAGGAGTTTTGACTAATTATGGACCGACCATTATAAAATTAGGTGTCATCATTTCCGTATATATGAAACTTGTTTATGTTAAATTTTATTTGGATACCAATATTTTATATGGTCGTTAAAGTGATTTTCGAAAGCGGGCCTTATGTGGAAGCTACGACTAATTATGGACCGACCTGCTCGAAATCTCAAAATTTGTAGATGTGATTTGGTTTCATTTACCACTCATTTGTGGTGAAATGGATTTGGATACTTGCAAAATTCAAACATTTATAATCGGTAAACCCCTATTTCGCGAAGACATTTGTAAGGGAGCCAGGTGAAATATGGACCGATTTCCAACAGTTTCAATCCCAATCGTCCTTAGGCCGAAAGAATATCATGTGCCAATAAAAAAAAATATCATGTACCTATATAAAGGTCACTTCCAAAATTCACTTAAATACGTATAAATCAGCTATAAATAATGTTACCACATTTGATATAAATAATTCTAATAGGTAAATAAGTTTTTGCAGGTACCAAATAAGGACCACATCCGAAAAAGTCATTAATCTATTTATACATCATACTAAAGTCAGCACTGCCTCAAAACTTTACACAGATCATTTACATATACACACAAATCATATTATAGAATTTTCTAAATTTTGGTCCATATTTGGCCATACCCCTCATATAAAGCCTTCATCCGAAAATCACTCAATACTGATAAATCTCTTATAACTAACGGTACCGATCCAACATTTTACACGGAGTATTTGCTTATATGCCAAAATTAAACTTCTGGATTTTGAGAATATCAGTCCATATTTGACTATGTCCCCCATATAAGGTCCACTTCCGAAATGCATTTTAATACTAATACAAGTATGTATCTTAAATTTACTATTATTTTATTGAAATTCAAAGTGGTACATGGAACAAGTCGGTTTTAGTGACTTTTCTAAAAAAAAAATCGTCAAATAGGGCTTTTAGAGGAGATGCCAGCAAAAAAAATTTGTTGGCCGTCACGCCTATTTTCGAGGGGGTGGACCCGTAAAGTTGAAAATATATAGGCCTATATCGCGGGAACTACTGGGTGCTTAATAATTTGTAGTACATAAAAAATGCCTTTTCAACGATATATATAATGATTATAAAATATGGACCGAATATGAGTATAATCCGAAAAGAATATTTTTTGACCCGCATTTTTTTTAATAAATTAAAATTAAAAAAATGTGTATATAACTGTGATTTTAGTTTATTAATATAAATAGCCAATACATTAAGCTTTAATTTAAGGTCATATGTGTCTGTAGGTACTATAATAGAATTATAAGATCTGAAAAATTAAAAAAACACATTTATGCAGGAAATGCTTAAAATGCAATTCATGAGCTGTTTGAAAATATTTGGAATGTCGGAAAATAGAATCACTAAATATATATTTAGAAAATCTGGACGCAACTCCGCAATCGGATTACCAATAAAAGTCTTAAAAGATCTGTCATATGTAAGCCTCCTTGCGAAATTTAAGTGATGGTTGGGCCAGATATGACACTGAAAAAGGGAATGTGTTTGTTAGTCATTTAAAAAATTTATTTATCCCAAACACATTACTGGTTTCACTAGTTAAGGTGGCTATACACTACGTGTTTTTTACATTGTATATGTCAAATTTTACATATGGAATAAAAACATATAGTTGGTGACCTCATAAACTTTGCGTGTGTAAAATACATGTAGAAATACATATGTAATTTTTTTCGACTAGAACACGCTCTATTTTCTTATGTTCAAAGACATGTTTTCAAATGTATATGCCATGCGAAAAGATTTGTCGACGGTTAAATATCTGCGTTATCATTAGCCGGTCGTATGAAGAATTTGCATAAGTAATAAATTAAATATTTTTTATCTCATTTTGTTAATTTAATAACAATGATAAAAATTATTTAAAAATTTTTGATACAAGCTCCACATATTGTATATTAAAAGACGAAAAACCGTAAATCAAAATCAATAAGCAGAAACACGTAGTGTATAGCCACCTTTACCACGATATCTGAGCCGGGAAAATATCACACAAAAGTAGAATCAAATAGACCGATCAGTCAGAATTGTATTCCGAATCATCAATTTGTAAATAATAAGCATTTGGAAAGCTATTTAAGCTTAAAGAAGCAGACTTTTTAAGTTCTGCACAACCTATTGGAACAGGAGTACCCTTAGGAAGTATCCTGGGACTCTTCTTATACATGACATTAACATTTGCTGATGATACTGCTATTCTAAGTATTCATAAAAACCTGAAGAAGCGTCTCGCTACCTACAAAATCATATATTTGAATTAGAAAAGTGGTTAAAGCAATGGAGGGTACTTTAGAATACTCATTCAATATTATCAATAATCAAGCAATAACACAACAATCCAAAGTTAAATATCTTGGTATACACTTCTATCGTCGCCTTACATGAAAATTCCATATACATAGATGCAAAATTGGCTAATTGAAATTGAATTAAATCCAAATTAATTGGCTAATTGGCAGAAACTCTAAGCTTAGTTTATATTGTGAATGGTGTTATGGAATACAACAGGGGTACAGCCTCACCTTCAAATATAGATATCATTCAAAGACGTCAAAACAAATTGCTACGCATGATCACCATTGCCCTCTGTTTTATAAAAATTCAAATACGATATGCATAAGCATCTAAACTTGCCTTTGGTAAAAACTGAGATCCAAAAAAAATGCAGAAAGATTCTTTAAAAAGCCAAACCCATTAGACCACAACATTCGAGTATTACTGAATAGTGGATATATTCCACTAAGAAGAAGGGATACAGCGGATTTGAGCCAAAGACAAGAAGGAAGAATGCCTACTTAATACATATAAACAACAATGGTCAAGCAATTTCCATCCGGTACTGGCTGGAGTAAAATAATTAAACTTCATTAGATATAAGATTTGAAATATTTATTGTTAGTGCGTTTTTAATGAAGATGCAATAAATAAACAAAAGTACAAAAAACAAATTATAAATGGCCAAATTTCTAAAAAAAAATTAAATAAATTATGTTGTTGTTAGTAAAATTGTCTTTTAAAGAATTTATAAAATACTATTAAAATTTGTGCTAAGACTGAATCAAAAATACAGAATAAGGATATTCTAGCCCAATAACCAGTGTAGTTTTTGTATTACTTGTTTGATTTCTTATTTTTTACAATAGTAGTTTATTGTGTTTGATGGTGGTTTTGTTTTTTTTTTTCTCTTTATATTTTTGTTTTTACATTACATATATATTTTAAAAAACTAACCAAAACAACCATTTTAGTGAAGGAAAATTAAAATTATTATAAAATTGAAATAAAGATTGAAATATTAATTCAAATTACCTTTTTTATTTTAAGGATTGCTATTTCATTTGAAGAGGAAGTAATGGCAACCCAAGTGCAAAGTTTTACTCTAAGTACAAAAAATTACTAGGACGTTTAAAATACGGCGTCGTTATTAAATAAATCTAGACAACATAAATTTTTTTTCATCAATCATAGTTCAAACAAGGCCATCCAAAAGCTGCCGATTTGATAATGTTTTATTTTTGTTTTTCAAATATATAATATAAATTATGTATTTAAAACAATCCTTACAGATAAACATTGATTTAATTGGTGTACCCAGGAAAAAGTGACAAAAGCAAAGGAAACAGAAAACAAACATTTCTTTATTTTTATATAAACAAAAAACTATATTTAAAATTATATATGTACATATGTATTCCCAGATTGCCAAGATTACATCACGATTAATTTCATATTTCAATCCTCGGCCCGCTTGAAAAATTATGACGAAAAAAAAAATTATCATTGCTGAATCACAGGAAAGTCTCGTTCTTCATCTACTAACCCTCAACGATTGCAAAAGAAATGTGAAGAAATAATAAATAAATAATCGATATATCTCGATTCCTAGACGTGACCCAGCGAAACAGCGGGACACGTATAACTTCTTTTTTTTTATCGATATAACTTCCCCCGGTAGTTTGAACCCTTCCCGATCACTGACCCCTACCATTTGTCTCACAGTTTTAGCAAACAGTCTAAAATTGGCTAATTCAACTATACCGTTTGACATTTCTTTGTTCGGGATACGTGAAAATTCAGAAAAAAATTCTTATGCCATCAGCTCCCTAACAGAGATTTTTTTTTTTTTTTTTTTTTTAACTTCCCTTTATTATTACACCTGTCAACAAGATGACAATAAGTAATTTAATTTACAGAGGTGGGATGATAATTATCTTAAATCAGTACCTAAGATAACTTAAATCGAATTATTGAATGATAAGTAATATATAAATTTTTTAGTATCGCTCAGCTAGATCTGAAGGTGTAAACCGTTTAAGTCTTCTAGGTGCCAGGATTTCGTTTGCCGGCAACTGTCTGAGTTCCATGTTGGAATGTTGTGTTAAACGAGTTGTATGTTTAATGCTGCTGATACGGATAATTTCTTTTATTGTTTTGACGTTTAGATCTCGATGTATGTCCTCATCTCTAATATACCATTCTGCGTTGACAATAGTTCGCAATATTTTAGATTGAACTCGTTGAATAATTTTTAAGTTTGTTGTGCTAGCTGTACCCCATATTTCTACCCCGTACTTCCAAATTGGCGCTATAATTGTGTTGTATATAAGTAGTTTGCTTTGAGTTGTTAGTTTAGATTCTCTCCCTAACAGCCAAAATAATTGTCTAAACCTGTTGTTTATTTCTTTTTTCTTTTGAGTGATGTGATCTTTCCAGTTAAGTTTTGAGTCAATTATAATGCCAAGATACTTCGCCTTTGTATCCATAAGAATTGGTAGAGTATTTATTTGGATAGGTTGAAAGTTTGTTATCTTTCTATTAGTGTAGATTACTTGAATTGTTTTATCACTGTTTACTTGAATTCCCCAACTACGGAACCAATTCATTGTATTATTGAGCAGTTGTTGTAAGTTTTGCATAGCCCATTTGATGTTTGCGTGTGATGATAGTAGAACAGTGTCGTCAGCAAATGTTGCTATCATATTGTTATTTGTTGTAGGAGTTGGAATATCTGATGTAAACAGGAGGTAAAGCATTGGTCCGAGGACACTACCTTGAGGTACTCCAGCTTTTATAGAAAGTATTTTTGAATACTCGTCTTTATATTTAACATAGAATCTTCGGTTTTGTAGGTAGTTTTGTAGTATTAAGAAGAATTCTTTTGGCAATTGATTTTTTAGTTTATGAAGAAGACCTTTGTGCCATACGCTATCAAACGCCTTTGCAACGTCGAGGTATGTTGCAACGCAAAAGTTTTTTTTGTCAATATCAGACGATATTTTATTTGTTACTCTATGAATTTGTTGTATAGTAGAGAACTTTCGCCTAAATCCAAATTGGTGTTTGGGGATGAGTTGTCTTTCTAGAAGAATTGGTTCAATACGTTCATAGAAGAGTTTTTCGAAGATCTTTGACAGCAGTGGCAGAAGGCTAATTGGCCTGTAAGATGTTGTTTTTGAGGCATCTTTGTTTGGTTTAGGAATAGCGATTATCTCAGCGACTTTCCATACTTTTGGGAAATATTTAATATCTATAACTGAATTAAATAAATTTCTTAAATAGACTAGGGCCTTATTCGGCAATTCTTTTAGTAGTTTTCCGGTGATCTGATCATAACCAGGAGATTTATTATCTTTTGTTGTTTTTATAATTTTTTTAATTTCATTAATTGAAATTCTTCTGATATGAGAGTTGGAAGAGCTGTTTGGAAAACTTTGAAGAGTTATATCCTTTTCGTCCATTGGATTTGTAAAGGTTTTAGAAAAATGATCTGCAAGAACATTAGCTTTTTCTTCATTTGTGCGGGCCCATGTGAGATCAGGTTTTTGGATCGGCGGCTGATGTAAAATTCCATTATTTATTTTTTTGGTTGCTTTCCAGAGCGAGTAATTTGTTGTAGCTGATGAGTCAAGGTTAGTAAGATATCTTTGTAGTTTATCTTCTTTGTCCTTCTTTAGCAAGTTTTTGAGATCTTTTGTGAGCCTATTAAGGTGGGTTTTGTCCTGAATTGACCTTGTAGTTTGCCATCTTTTTCTTAATCTTCGTTTGGCTTTTATTTTCTCTTGGATGTGAGGTGGAATACTGAATTTATCTACTGTGTGTGTTCTGGATGGAGTAGAATCACTAACCGCGTTTATAATCGTATCATTGAAAAAAGTTATAGAATTATCCAATTCTTCTTCGGTTTTTAGCGATATATTTGTCTCAAGTTTTGTCTCTAAGATTTCTCTGAAACAATCCCAGTCGGTTTTCTTGTTGTATATAAATTTATTTTGATTGGATAGAGGTACATCGGTTTGGTATATAAGTACCACTGGAGAGTGGTCAGAAGATAATTCAAAGCATGATTTTATATTTAGATAATCATGTCTTATATTCTTGGTAATAAAAAAGTCTAAGAGATCTGGTTTTTTGTGAATGTTTGTAGGCCAGTAAGTAGGCTCTCCAGTACTTATAAATTTGCATTTGAATTCATTTATTGCCTCTAGCAAATTTTTTCCTTTCGATAGTGTTAATCGAGATCCCCAAACTGTATTTTTGGAGTTAAAATCACCACCCACTATAAACCGATTCCCAAGAGATTTAAGGAGTTCAAGATATTCAATTATTGAAAAATTATTATAATTATTAGAAAATTATTATGAATTTGTTTTGAAAAAATATTGTCCCACATTTTGTGCTGTTTTAATTTAGTGCTTCGTAATTCTGAACTTGAAAAAAAATATATGTATTAATTTTGCTACTCAGCAATTTTTGTAAACAAAGCCAGTTTTTGAATTCTTCTCCTAAATACATAGAGCGATTTATTTGCAAGATTAGGAAGTCCTCAGTAAAACAAGTAATACACCCACCACTAAATCACTTCATAAAATATTGTACCGTAATTTCTATTTATTTTTTTTTTTGGTGCTATCAGACGGGATGTATTTTACATATGTACTGTCACTTTTCTTACCCATATGTAATTCCGTATGTATGTCAAAATTTCCATTTTACACACGATTCATAATTGTTGCTATCACACCTGCTTATGTTTTTTCGTATGACATAACCTATAAATGTAAACAAAGCTGACTTTTTATCGTGTATAAATTTCAAGAATTGCTTCTTTTAGCCAATCATCAATTCATTATCCATTTTCTGTAATTTTTCTTTACAATATATTTTTTCAAACAATTTTGTTTCAAAACAAACCAGCTGTTTTGTTTATGTTTGCCACACGAAAATAAAGCGTATTCTAATCGAAAAAATTACATATGTTCCACATGTATTTTACATATTGTTGGTCTCATGTAGAAAGGCCCTAACTCGCTATTTTTTCGAAATTCATTTTTTTTTTGCGATTCCAATGCATTTAACGCAAATACACCTCCTCACAAAAATTTATTGCAATAGTGTAAAAAATAATATTGCAATAGTGTAAATAATAAAGTTTCAAATATGCGAGTTAGGGCCTTTCTACGTGAGCCCATCGATATGCAAATCTTCATATGTATCACACGATGTGTATAACTTTTACAGATGGAAAATTTGACAGTACATATGTAAAATACATTCCGTCTGATAGCGCCTTTAGCAGCGTGTAACATAAAGCGATTTACTTTGACACACAATAAATTAAGTACCAACAAGCCCTATGAAACTGATTTTGGCATTTTGAAACGTCAAAATTGTCACCTCTGTATACTCTGTGAGTATTGTCGAAAGTTGCAGGCCAATTATGGACCAACATTCACAAAAGTACATAGTATAATTTTCACATAATTATAGCAGATCTGTGTAAAATTTCGGTTCGATATGGATGTTTATGTTGGTTAATGAGTTTCCGGGATAAGGAACTATTTTCCATAAAGGAACTATGACCTATTATGAGCCAATCATGAAATTCTATACGCTGAATTATTTGTATTAAATATCAAGGTAATAATGATTTTTATAAGAGATTTATGCTCATTTAAGTGATTTTCGGAAGTGGACTTTATACGGACCAATCATCATGACGTTTTAAATGTACATTTGGATTATTTTTGTTGAATTCCAACTTGATAGTACTTTTTGTAAAAGATTTATGCCCATTTAAGTGATTTTCGAAAAGTGGCCTTTGTATGGGGCTATGCCAAAATATGGACCGATGCAAATAAAACATCGTTTTTAGATTTAACTTTGCATGAAACTTATTATTGCAGAATTTTGTATAGACATTTATGTACAATAAAGCCATATTCCGGGAACACGGTTGTATGTGGACTATAAGAAACAATGGACCGCTTCCTACTATTTTCAACAGGACTCGTCTTTCTATAATAAAAAATAAAGTTTGCAAAATTTCATGATATTATCAACATTATATTTAAAGAAAATATCAAAAAATACCTGGAAAATATCGAGGTAGTATAAAGTTTCTGACTAGATCTATAACTGGGATCCTACTAGACCGATTTTGCCAATTTTCAATAACAAACATTTCGGTAGACCAAAGAAGGTTTCGTAAAAATTTCATTGCTGTATGTCTCTTTTCGAAGTTCTATCGTGATTTCAACAGGACATGGCTAGATCATCTTAGCATCTAATAATGACCCAGAATATATAGACTTTTTGGCTCTACGACCATTGTTTCGATGTGTTACAAGCAGAATGAAAACGTATCATTATGAAGATATCACAAAAAGTATCAATTATGTTTCCCTATTTCATAACTATCGCGTTATCAGATTGGCCTTAAATTTTAAATCAATGAATTATAGCTACTAAAAAAAATACGACCCAAACGATGAAAATATAAACTTGGATTCATATATATATTTAATAAAAAATACTTATTTATCTGTAAGAAGTCGTTAATAGTAATACATGTCTTATACTTGAAGAACGTTTTAATTTGTTACTTTTACTTCTTAACTTGAAAAAACCAAACGAAAATTCGAAATAAAGCTGTATTTACTTTTTTTAGCAACTTTTTAAAGGGATTTAACTTTTGCTGGTTGTTTTTTGAAAGCCCATTTAGCTTCTTTTTTCCAGCTCCTGGCAACACTGGCAAGAACAAATAGTTATCTACTTCTGTATTACGAGTACTTACGAACAAATGGCTACTTAAAAGGATTTCTGTCTTCATAGCTATAATTTTTTAATTTATTAAAATTTTGTAAAAACAGATTTTGTATCTTGTAAACAAAATTTTATAAATCATTAATAATTTCAAAACAATAATATTACACTAAAATATTAGTTTCAGAAAAAAATTTATTATTTCGCCTTTAATTTCTATATTAATTTAAAAGCACCCGAATATTATCGATCGGTTTTAAAAAAGCTTGTTTAAAATATTATGACATATAATGTAAAAAGAATCTTGATTTAATTTTGTTAGCAATATATGATTGATTTTTGATTTTTCTACTAATTTTAACTTTGATAACCCATAAGTAGGCCCCTACAAAGCGTAGCACCCTTTTCATTTCATAGGCTGAACAGTTATCTATCATATGCTGTTTAAACTGTTCAATTATCTTAATTGGTTCAAAAGATATGATTTTTGCAACGTAAAAACGCAAATGGCGCCAATGTGCGCCATACAATTTCTGCAACCATGTCTTTTTAACCTTTTTTACCTTTAGAAGCCAAAGGAGCAAGTACGGGCAGATAAGGCCTTTTGAATTATGTAAAGAAATAATCAAAGAAGAGGTTTTGCAAATATGGCAAATACACAAAAATAGTTGAAAAATAGTGAAAAAATGGATAGTTTTTAAATAGTGATTTACTAGGAGAAACACAAAGCAAACAGGTAATTTTTTTTTATCATTATATATTTAATAAATACATCAATCAATACAAAGAAAAAATATGGCGATTCGTTACCTATATTTCGTGATATTTCACCTGAAATCGCAACAAATTGACTAAAAATTGTGTGTTTTTTTGAAAACTGAAAGTCGGTCAAATTTGAACGGTTATATCTTCTAAACTAAAAATGTGATATTATTAAGAGTGGCATATTTGAAATCGTTAAAAAGTTTCTTATAATATGGGTTTATTCAAAACTTCGTCGGCGCTCATGAAAATTTTAATTTTTGCAATCTCGTTTGCTCTACGGGCGCCACTGTGCAACGTTTGTAATTTATTTCTAAAAACAAACATTTCTATCTCAATATCAAATCAACTCTTCAGTTTTGGGTTTGTTTAAAAAATTAAGAGTTGTGTAAATCATCCTTCTTTCTTGGTTTGTTTTAAAAAGAGAGTTCACCACTTTATCGTTTAATATGAAAGAAATCACTTTTTGATATCTCTTTGAGCATAAATTAAAGTGCAACATCGGCAGAAGTTCAAATCACTGCGACAAAGGGCTTCATCTGTTACTTTCACCGGATTTAAAATTACCACTATTTGTTTTCATCTGTCATCTGTTGAGCTTTTAAATCAATTTAAGCTTTTTTTATAGGAATTTCCGATTCCAAAAACCGTAGACACATCAAATAGTGCGTTCGAGTTTGACAATCCAAAATTAATTTCAATTCTTTCGCCTTTTTTCTTTGACATATTTTTGCGGAAGAGCTTGTGGAGGTTCGGCAATTCTTATAAAGAACAGAATAAAGCATTATCTAATGAATAACATAAGTAAGGATTACCTCCAAGCAGCAAACATTTGCATTGAATTCTGTCAATACAAATTTGTTTTATCATCGATTTATTCTCCGCCTCGATTTTCAATAAAAGAACACCAATACCATAACTTCTTTAAATCCCTTGGAGCTAGATTTTTAGTTGCTGGCGACTTTAACGCCAAACACGTCTGGTAACCCCAAAGGGTCGCTTACTCTTCAACACCATTGCTAAAATGGGCTTAGATGTACTCTCAAGTGGACATCCCACCTATTGGCCGACGGACCGACGGAAGATTCCCGATGTTATTGACTTTGGGGTAATGAAAAATATCCCTGTAGAATGGATGCAAGTGGATCCTTCACTGGACTTGTCCTCAGATCACTCTCCTACTATCATTTCAATGCATTTCCCTCAAGTGTGTGGTTCTCCATTTATGAACATGACTAAGACCCGAGTAAGTTGGATAAAATACAAAAAGTATTTAAGTTCTCATTGCACGGAAAATGTTGTGTTGAGAACTACCGACGATATTGATGAGTCGATTGGCAACTTTACCGAGGACCTTCGACGAGCTGTGCATCACGCTTCCACTTATCACGTTGAATGTAGAAATAGGACAAACAGAACTTATTTCTCTGAACTCGAACATCTCCTATCAGAAAAAAGAAGAATGAGAAGAGAGTGGCAAATTCACAGGTCTCCTGAACTGAAAGCTAGGATACGGATATGCAGAGATATACTAAGAAATTTCTTAGAAACCCAAAGAATGGCTTCACTTAAATCTTACTTGGAGGGTCTTGATAGTACCCCACAATCTGACTACTCGTTATGGAGGGCGGCAAGAGGTTTAAAAAGACCAGTAAGAGGAAAACCTCCTTTGCGAAATCCGACTGGTGACTGGGCTAGAAATGATTCCGATAAAGGGACATTATTTGTTAACCATTTGAGAAATGTGTTTACTATAAACAATTCAAATAATAACGAATCTGATTTGCCACCACTTGTTATAAGGCCTCCTGTACCTCTAAGACAATCAACTGTGAGACTTCGTGAGAATAAGACGTGTTTTATTGTGCTTTCTTAAAACTGTTAAAACTGTTTCAATCAAAAAAATATAATTAAAAAAAATTGGTTCGATTTTATGAATTTAATTAATTGATTGCATTTTTATAAAAAAGAAAAAAAAAAACAATCACTAGTTCTGTGTTACAACAGGCTGTGATTTAACAAACAAACAAACAAACAATAACATCAGAAATAATAAACTTTAAAGTGTTTTTTCTTTGATTTTGTTTTCGTAAATAAATCAATAAACAATAACAACAATAACCTTTACATCGTTCTTTCATTTGATCTTGTTTTTCTATATAAATATATTAAAAGACAATAACAATAATCAAAGCAAATTTAAAAACTGTAACCATAAACAATAACAACAACAATAACTGCTGCTCACTTTAAATAATTTCGTGAGAACAATAAAAACAATAACACTCATTTGTATTTGTTCTGATATAAAACTCTTATACATTTTACACCTGAACCTCTTTATTCGTGTGTTTAACATAAAATCATAAAATCAATTATTTATAATATATTAAAGTCGGTTATATAATCTCAACTCTATAATTGTTATCATGTCTTGCTCTAAGCCTAAATGCCGTAATAAATCCGATGAATTGATGGTTTCCTGCTGGCTTTGTGATTCCGTTTATCATGCTAAATGTGTTGATTTGGCTGCTCGAACTGTTGACAATTTGCGTGAAAATAATGGTCTGCGCTGGTGCTGCAAAAAATGTATGGCTCTTGACATTGAATTTTACTCATTCTTTAAAAACACATGTAATCAATTTAATGAAATTCATAATGACTTAAATAACCTTTTTAAGAAATTTACGCAATATAAAGAACTTCTTGAAAAAACACCAAGCTCACCGAAAAGAAAGAAACAAGCTACAACTATAACTAATGCTGTTGAAAAAGTTTCTGATAATCCACTAATTGCATCTTCATCTTCATCTACCAGTTCTTCCTTGTCGTTGGTTCACCCATTAACAACTGAAAAAAGTCCTGCAACTATTTCTATACCCTCATCTGACTTAATAAACAATGTACCATTATCTTTAAATCTTAATTCAACAAGTTCACCTGTTCCCATGAATCTAAATCAACTCGCTCCTGTTTTTAAACCACCAAACCACAAAACTATTCAACAAGTTCTTAATCCGCCAAACAATTCAACAAGTTCATCTGTTTCAACTAACTTAAATCCGCCCACTCCTGTTCCTATACCGTCTAACAATACTCCAATTCTTCAAGTTATTTCTCCAAAAAAAACTATATTTGCTGCTCGATTTGCTTCCTTTACAACTACTGATGACATCAAACATTACATAACTGATAAAATTGGCTCCAATATTGATATGATTGTTTTCAAATTTAAATATTCTGAACCAAGAAATAAAGCATCTTTTAAAATAATCGTCCCTCAAGAGTACTTTGATACAATTGTGAATCTAGATTTTTGGCCGCCAAATGCTCTTATTCGTGAATACGAGTATAAAAATACTTCAACATCTGGCATTGTTCATCTACCGCAATCATCTTCAAAAAACTAACTCAACTATCGATAGATAATCTCATTAATATTATTTACCAAAATGTACGGGGTCTCAATACTAAATTAACTAATCTTTTTGCAAACAGTTTTGATTTTTCATACCACATTATTGTATTTACCGAAACCTGGCTGAATGATAAAAAATGTATTCATAACAATGAAATTCTATGTTCCAAATATCAAATATTTAGATATGATCGTATGCGAAAACTTGGTGGTGGAGTACTTATTGCTGTCCTTGATGTTTTGCTATGTGAGATTATAGAAAATGTTTTAATTGATGACATTGATGATGAAATTGAGTTTATTGCGGTTAAAATTCGTGTTGGTCATAGACAATTATTTGTCACGTGTTCTTATATACCACCTAACTCATCTCTTTTAATATATAATAAACATTTTTCCGCTATTAAATTCGTTCTGAATCAATCAAACACATCCGATATAGTACTTCTACTTGGCGATTTTAATATTCCAAATGTAAAATGGGTTCAATCCTTTGATTGTAATTATTTGCTACTAACAATTATGTCCGATTTTTTAAACTCCCTGCATGGATGCGGATTTTTCCAATTAAACCATATAACAAATGAATCCGGAAATATTCTTGATCTTGCTTTCGTTAATTATCCTCTGGAATTTTGTCTTCGTGATACATTGCCTGTGTCGTATCCCGTTGACCTTCACCATCCTCCTTTTGAAATTGGTTTATCATTGCCGGATAATGAACAATCTATGGCTAGAATACAAAATGTTATACCATTGCAATCTTACTGTTTTACTCGCACTAACTATACTGTACTTAACAGCTTGCTATCTAATGTCAATTGGGATTATGTACTTGCTGATGATAACTTAGATAATAATGTATCAAGCTTTTATAATATTTTGCATAATTTCATTAGTATCACAGTTCCAAAAAGTAAATTCTACAATAATAATGGGCCGCCATGGAATAATCAACACTTACGAAATGCTAAAAATAAGAAAAATAAATGTTTTGCTAAATATTTGAGAACTGGTGCACTGGTTGATTTTCGTAAATATGCTATAGCAAGATCTGAATACAACACTACTAATAAACTTGCATACAATAACTATATTTATCGTATTAAAAACAATATAAGAGTAAACCCCAAATCTTTCTATAAATTCGTAAACTCCAAGCGTCGCTCTTCATGTTATCCAAAGCAATTGAAGTATGGCTCCTTAACTGCTGATGACGATGTTTCAATAAGCAATATATTTGCTGACTTCTTTTCAACAACTTATTCTACCAAGTCCTATTCTAACACAACAAAATATCCTTATACTACGACTCATTCATGTGGGATTTACTTTCCATTTATAAATATTGATACTGTGCTTTCGAACTTAAAGTCGCTGAAGAACTCGTTTAGTCCAGGTCCTGATGGTATTCCAAGCAGTATCCTTAAAAACTGTGCAGCATCACTGTCCGCGCCTCTTACTGCATTATTTAACAAATCTGTTGTAGCGTGTTATTTGCCATCAGTGTGGAAAACATCATATATAATTCCTTTATTCAAGAATGGCAGTAAAAATGATGTATCTAACTACAGAGGTATCGCTAAAATTAATGCAATTCCAAAACTCCTTGAAAAAATTCTTACAGATTGCTTATATCATCAAATTTCTTCCCTTCTATCACCATGTCAACATGGGTTTCGTAAGTCCCGTTCAACTACAACTAATGTTTTGGAACTCACTACTATCGTCAATGAAGGTTTTACAAATAAAATGCAAACTGATGTGATATACACGGATTTTAGTAAGGCGTTTGATAAAGTTAACCACAATCTTCTATTACACAAATTATCATTTATGGGCTTTAGTTTCTCAGCTATAAAATGGTTAAACTCTTATCTATCACAAAGAACTCAACAAGTCAAATTTGGGAATGTTATATCAAAAATTATTCAAGTATATTCTGGTGTTCCTCAAGGTAGCCACCTGGGTCCAATTTTGTTCACGCTATTCATCAATGATCTTCCTACTGTTATTTTGCATTCTAATGTACTGATGTATGCCGATGATGTTAAACTTTTTAACTCTTTTAATGATACAAATGGACATAGTTTACTAAGTGCCGACTTTTACAATTTTTCTCAATGGTGCAGATTTAATTTATTGGAGTTAAATATTAAGAAATGCAAACACATGTCATTTTTTAGACACAATCCGATTGAGACTTCTTATTATATTGATACTGTTATTTTAAATAAAGTTCAAACCATATGGGATCTTGGCTTACTGTTGGATCATAGACTTGATTTTCGCGATCACATCTCTATAATGGTAAATAAAGCCTATGGGGTACTTGGATTCATGAAGCGCTGGTCTAAGGAATTTTTAGATCCTTATATTACAAAACTTTTATATACTTCTCTTGTTCGACCAATTCTTGAGTATGGATCAATTGTTTGGGATCCTTGTTATTCAATTCATATCAATAGTATTGAATCAGTACAAAAGCAATTTTTAATTTTCTGTCTCCGTGATCTTGGTTGGAATTCTTATGTCTTGCCACCGTATGAAAGTAGACTTGCTTTGATAAAATTGCCAACTCTAAATAGTCGACGATTGATGCTGAGTGCTTTATTTGTTCTGGGCATAATTCGTGGTGATGTTGATTCGGAGTTCCTGCTTAGTCAACTAAACTTCAATGTTCCTGTTAGACCAACCCGCAATTTTGAACTCTTAGCATTAAAATACTACCGTTCTGTATATGCTAATAACGATTCTTTTCGTCGTGCATGTGTTAACTTCAATAAATGCTATCACCTTATGAACATATCTGAGAGTAACGACGTACTGAAGAAAAAAATTACTTTATATCTAAATTGTTGAACTAATTATTTATATATATATATATTACTGTTTTGTCATTTATATGTAGTCAGTAAGGATGTAAAATCTATTGACCTAAATAAATAAATAAATAAATAAATAAAAGACTAAACTTTCGTGATGTCCAAAACGCTATTGGTACTCTGAACCTTAGAAAGGCTCCAGGTATGGATAAAATCATCAATAAAATGCTTGTGGAGTTACCTCGTGTAGCAAGAAGAATTATCCTCTTTATCTTCAACGCTATTTTACGCCTAGAATACTATCATGCAGATTGGAAGGTGTCTATGATCACTATGATTCCTAAGCCAGGGAAGGACCACACCAAAGTGGAGTCATATAGGCCAATTAGTCTACTGCCGACAATTTCAAAACTGTTTGAAAAATTGTTAATGACTAAGTTGACTCCAATTCTGAATGGCACTGAATGTATTCCTAATCATCAATTCGGCTCCAGGGCTAAACACAGCACCATCGAACAAACACACAGATTGGTAAATGTGATAAGAGGCAGAATTATGTTTATAAGTTAGAGAATTGGCTAGAGCTTTGGAAAATCAGGGTTAACGAACAAAAATGTATTCATATAACTTTCACATTGCGAAAAGATACCTGCTCGTTCATCAGAATAAATAATCAAATTATTCCTCAACATAATGAAGTCAAATACCTCGGCATTCACCTCGACCGCCGTTTAACTTGGAAGTCTCATATTGAAGCAAAACTTACACAAATGAGATTAAAAGCAGTGCAACTTAATTGGTTAATCGGCAGAAACTCTACATTGAAATTGGATTGCAAACTTTTGTTGTACAATGCAATTCTAAAGCCAATCTGGTGTTATGGAATTCAATTATGGGGTACTGCCTCAGCATCAAACATTGAAAAAATTCAAAGGGGTCAAAATAAAATTCTACGTACAATTACTGCAGCTCCATGGTATGTTAAAAATTCTCGAATCCACAAAGATCTAGGCGTGCCATTAGTAAAAGTCGAATTTACAAAATATGCGTCAAAGTATGTCAGCAAACTTGAACACCATCCAAACCCACTTGCAAGAGACATCCTTAACTTTAGTGGCCACAATCGGTTGAGAAGGAGGGATACCCTTGCTTTAACTCAAGCGCAAAATAGATGACTGGATCAGATGATGTGAAATTTTTTTAGTATCATAAAAATTTTTGTCTAGCACTGGCTGGGCATATTATTTTCTTTTTAGTATTAAGATTTGAATACTTATTGTTATTTCATATATGAAGATTCAATAAATAATTAAAAGCAAAAAAAAAAAAAAATATTTTTGTAAAATTTTAATTTTTGTGGATGGCTGTGTTAAAGAGGTTTCTCCGAACTTTTCAACTACTGTTTTAATGTGAAATCTGTCCGTATATCTCTTTTATTTTCTGCTATTAAATGTGCTAAGGAATCATCATTGATTTATATAAAGTGTAGGCAGTGGTGATATTCGAAACAATTAACAACCGGTTCGCTTAAAAAAATTATATTTTTGCCAAATTTTGATAAAAATAGCGAAAATTTTAAAGTCGCATCCCAGTAACAGACCACAAGCCTCTTGAAGAAATGATATAAACTTTTGTTTAATAAAAAAATAGTTTTGATTTTGCAAAATAAGTCAAAAAAATTGCTTTATTTTTTTCTCAAAAGATTGAAGAAAACGCTATCGAAAACATCATCATCCAAGAAGCCAATGTATGACCAAAATAAAATCATTTGTTTGTACGTTTGGACAATGAACAACTGAACAATATTGTGTTTGTTGCCGAGACTAATCACCTTGATAAATACATATTATATAAAACCGTTAAAACAAAAAACATAATCACCCCAACAAATTTCATATGGAATTTTTATTCACGAGAAGGGTGAATATGCAACAACCGGTTCGGAAAATTTTTAAAATTTTAACAACCGGTTCGAGCGAACCGGTCCGAACCGGCTGAATATCAGCACTGAGTGTAGGTGTTTTGTTTTGTGTATATCAAACAAAAGATAAAAACAATTATTATACTTCACTGGATCTTTTACACAAATACTAATTAATACCCGGGTTTTAAAAAAAATCCCGGGATTTTCGGGTTCGGGATTGTCATCCATAGCTGTCATAATCGAACAACCGCCCACTAGTCTGCATTTCAACCACGAAATATAAATATCAATCTACTCAAAAATACCTCAACATTGAGTGCCTTGAGAGATATATATATATATATTCAATTTTGTTAACAAATTCACAAGGTACCGAATTATTTAAAAAACAGGAGACAATTTTAAGTAAAATTTTAACCGTTGCAGTGTTTCACTTATCAAAAGCAGACTCCTCATACTTTTTACATATCGAGCCATAACCGCCGAAAAAATGTATCCCACAAACTCAAAATTTTACAGAAGAAGGTTTTTTTTAAATAAAATCAGTTAGAATAAAGCCATTATTTTAAAATTTATAATGTAAATATTGTTTTGTGTAATACATTTAATTTTAATAATTTTAAATGATGTTGAACTATCGATTTCGATAAGAAAACAACAATCGATTATGGTGTGGGATACATTATTTTGGCGGTAATGGCTCGATATGATGTATGTAGGCTTGCCAGACGTACTGCATAGAAGTACGCGTACTTTTTTTACTAATTGTACTTCTGTCTGCATAAGACTTTAAGAAGTACGCAAATGTACTTTTTCTGCCTCTGTACTTCTTTTTGTACTTTTTTTTATTTTTTTGTTTTAAAGAACAATTTCTTATTTGACAGCAAATATATATATTTATATCTTTAAAGAATTTTGCTCAAAATATTCCGGAAGAAAATTCTGTTGAAGAAAAATGGAAAAAATCCCTAAAAAGTGAATCATATCCCAATTTCAAAACAAATAGAATGTTTATATTTTCAATTCGTCATTCTAATGCGGCAACCGAGAGAATTTTTAGTTTGATGTTAAATTTTGGAGAAAGGAACGAAACAAGCTTCTAATTCAAAATGTAGAAAGCGAATTAATAATAAAACAAATTTTGACTACACTTGGAATGAATTTTGCAGTTTTTTAAAAACGGAAGATGGTACAAATGAAATAGTTAACCAAGTCCAAAAAAGCGATAAATATTTATATTTTTCTCAAGTTGCCAAAAAACAAGTTGTATTAAAACATTTTATATAGAATAGAAAAAAATTATTTTATTTTTTAAAAATAAAATCAAATACACCTGGCAAATTTTAAGTTATTTTTATATGATCTCTTATTTTGTTTTGTTTTTATTATTTGAATTTTTTTCATTGAATTGTTAATACTGAATATCCTAGTTCTTAGTTACATCAATTATTTGGGCGATTCTATTCTGACGGGTGCAACATTTAGACGCTTGAAACATCTTTTACTAATAGAATAAAACACATTTCAATTAAGTTATTTCTAGAAGGGGTAATATTTTTCTATATACTATTGTTATCTATTTACAAAAATTTATATGTAACGACCAAATTGGCCCACTTTCATAAGATCATACCACAAAAACACAAAACTCTGTTAATTTTTGAACTTTTATTGTATTATTCTTTTTTATTGTGAAAGATGAGATATCAGACGATGATTATCAAATCAAACATCGTAGAGAAATATAATCCAAGAATAAGAAATTTGCTCTTTAAGCCATGACGGGTGCAATATGCAATTATGACGGGTGCAACACGTTTAAAATAACTAAACAAAAATCCATTTTTTTCTTCATTTTCACATAATTATTCAAAATATAGTTATTTATTAATCAACAAATAAAAATACATAATAAAAAACTCATTTGTCAATAATTAAAAATCAACAAAAACTCATTTAATTCATTTTTTCAAATATTTTAAAATTATAAAGAAAAGGTAAAAATAAATAATAAAAAAATAAATTTTCAATACGAAAATTATAGCGGTTACACCGCATCTAAATTATTTCAATAGCTACATCAGCAGGTTGATATATAAGTATATTAAAAAATGTTTGTACAAAGACTGCGCGAGACATCAAAAAAATCTTGAGCACTGTTAACTAGGGCGGTCGTAAAGTCCCGACAAGCTGTTCTTTTTTACTTCCAGCTAGTCTATCAACCGCCCCTTTGCCATGTGAAGCAGCAAAAAAGTTCCATTCGAGATGTTTTACTCCGTATTCAAGTTTGAGTGCATTCATGCTTCCTATTACATAACGATTCTTGAATTGATCTTTACAATTGTCGCTGAAGATGTATATGGATGTAATATTTTCATTGATAGACTTTATGTACTGCAGAATTGTTTGCAGAAAGAGATGCACAGCGTATTTACTGTGTTTTAATTCGTCACTTATTATAATAACGAAATGGAGTTTGTCGTTCATCCAAATACAGCAGGTGAAAAGAGTTACTTGTCCATGACACCAATGTGCTGACTGAATTTCATCTTGACTCCATAATTCTCGGCAAAGTCTATTTGTACAATAACTTTCTTATCAGTTAAGTTTTGTTTTTCAGTTTGAAAGTAGTCTGACTGTACATTCTTAACAAAGAAATGTATATGGATATAATAAAATATTATCCATTATACAATAATGCTAAAAGTCATATCAAATATTATGATGACGGGTGCAACCATTTTGAATTAACGTTAATTTCAACACTAACCAGAATCTACACTTCACTTTAATAGATTTCTATTTGTCTTTGACTTTTTCTTACTTTCACAAAGTTTAAAAACATTGGCTTTTAATTTCTATGAAAAAAGTAGACTTTTATACATTTTGCATGACGGGTGCAACATGTTAACATTGGATTTTTAAAATCAATAAATTTTCTGATGAACTAAAAACAATTACTTACTTTTTTTATATCGCTGATTGATAAATGTTTGCAGTTCAATATACAAAATAAAAATATGATCACAATCTGGCAATAACAGCTGTTTTGAACAAGTATTAGTTACCACGTATGAATTTCCTGTTCGCGCCAAATCTATGAATCTTAATGCTTCGAAGTGCACAACAAATTTATATTTAAGCTTACGTCTAAAAAAAATATATTATTATAAAATATAGATATTTTACTTTAAATTGGCATCAAAAAAGTATCAAATAGTGTGATTTGAAAATTGATGTTAAAAGTTGTCTAGAACAGAATCGCCCATTTCTTTTATGTACTGAATTTTATGATTTGTTTTAAATAAAAAGTGTACTTTTTTTCTTATTTGTACTGCTGTTTTTACTTCGTTTTGATATCTGTACTTTTTTTTGTCGAATTTAAGTCTTGGAACCCTATGTATGCCTAAGATACTGCGTATTAAATAATGGTTTTACAACAAAATGAATAAATATATTAAATATATTACAAAAATACGCTTATAAGTAAAATAATAAAAAAACGTGCCTTTTCCGTGACAATGCGTTAATACACATTGCCGTGACCAGGATTCGAACCTGGGTTACTACGGCCACAACGTAGGGTCCTAACCACTAGACGATCACGGCTATTAAAGGCTGATTTCAACAATTACCAACTCTACTACACATTGTCATACAACCATAGTAATCAACAATAGTGGTGAATTGTTATAAATACTTACATTCAAGGTGAATTTAAATACTAGGTGATAGCGTAGCGCCAGCTGATTATTCATGGTGAATTTGAAAATGCCAAAAAGTTATATAAAAAAAAAACTTTTTGACAGTGACGAAAGTTTTTCATATAGAAAAATGCCTGTTGTTCTTGCCTTGTTGTAATTGTTGTAGCAATGCGGTCACCTGGTATTTAATTTCACCATGCTTACATTCTTTGGTAATTAAACAGGGTGACTTATGCTCTTCAACTTTTGCAAATAATACCGACTGTTTCATATATACATATAATTGAATGTTTATTCAACACACAGCAATACAACAAATGGTAAAAAAGTTTGACAATG
Source organism: Bellardia pandia (assembly GCA_916048285.2). Classification (NCBI taxonomy): domain Eukaryota; kingdom Metazoa; phylum Arthropoda; class Insecta; order Diptera; family Calliphoridae; genus Bellardia; species Bellardia pandia. The sequence goes on from OU696533.1 coordinate 73,198,076, forward strand.
ATATTTCTTGGTCACAAATACCTGATAACGAATATGTTTATTTATTTATTTTATAACATGAAGCAAATAAATTAGTTTGTTATATAAATGATTGTTTTATATGCGAAACCATTGTGTTTGTTAATAAAGGAAGTAAATATATTCATATATTTACATACATATGTATGTATGTATGTACATATATATATGTATGTATATGTATGTATGTATGTATCTACCTATACATATTTTTTTTTGCAATTTATAAATAATTAATTAATAATATTATGTAAAATAGGAAACTCCAAAAAAAAAAAAAACTGTAAAAAATATTAATTTTTATTATGGTTGCATATTAAATTAAATTAATTCAAATCAAATTAATAAATTTGAAGGTCAGAAAAGTATATTTAAATTGGTGTAAAATTTTTGTATTTTTTTTTTAATTTTGCATGGAATTTTATTTATTTTATTAAAACAAATACGTGTTATACATGTTCAAATTGTTATTACAATAATATAATAATAGTAGTAATAATTGTTTCCTTATTGTTCTCGGCTGTGAAGATGTTTGTTCTAAATACAAGATTACCAACTCCATTCGCGTAAATTGCCCCAATCATAATTAACTGTGGATTTTGTATTATTATATTTAAGGCTTTATTTGGCTTCCACTAGATCCTACGTCAACTATCTGAAGAAAAAATGTTGCATTTGGTTCCGTCATAGATTACAAAATTTTTATTTTTATGGATCTCAGCTTATGTTAACCTCATCAATCTGTTAATTTCCAAAACAAATGGTTATGGATTTTTATTGTTATTCTTGGTTGATTGTTAATTTATGACGTGATAAATGTAGGTTTAGGAGGGTTAGTGTGTGCATTAACGATTTTGGGCAACCATTCCGAGTGTGAATATAAATATTATGTATGTTATACATTTCTCGATATTAATACTTTTAAAAGATTTATGGAGAGGTGGTTGTATGGGAGTTTCGACTAATTATGGACCGACCATTATAAAATTAGGTGTCGTCATTTTTGTATAAATGAACTTAGGGTATAATTTGCTCACCTAAATTATTAGAATTTAATGGTGAGTCAAAATAAACTGACTAATTCCGGTTCTCGTTGTCACTATTTATATAGCCCCGGCATCTTCTAGCAATTTCCTGCACAATGTAGCCGAGGCACTCAATAGTATTCTACATACCTTGAAAATGAGTATGCTATGCATTTAAAACAATTATACATTGAATATTCTGTCATAATCCGGAACAATGTTGGCAGAACTGTGTTTATAAGCTTCTACTTCCACTTATGACAATATACTAGTATGTATAGAATATTGAGACCTGACATTAATACCCTTAAATTCTGTGTACATAATTGATAAATGCAATTTTGTTGAAAATTTGGGGCTTTTAAAGTAATTGTACACCAAACTTGTTTACCTGATTTAGGTTTTAAACGAAATATTCTATTACATGAAATTGATAGCGATATCATAATTAGTTGTTATATAATTATGAAATTACATACATACATACATACATATATCCAAATCTAAATAAAGTGTTGACTAGTGTATTGACACTATACGAGAACATATGTAAATGGTTTTAGGCGTGTGGGGTATTTATCAGCTTATAAAAGTTTGCCTAAACTATTTAAACATCATCAACAATAACAAATACAATAATAGCAAGATAAATTATTATTTTAATAATTTGTTTTATTATGTTTAATGTTTTATGGCTTCATTAACCAGATAATTTATTATTTTATTAAACACAATAAACAAAGCGGCCATTTTAGTACTAAAATCAATTTTCAATGTAATTTAATTTTTGTCCTTTGTATTATTTTGAACTTTCGTTGCAACATTTCGAACAATACAAGAAGTGTATGAAATAAAATGTTGTGTCATTGTCGATACCTAAATGACAGTCAGTTTTTCGTAATTATTTGTCTATTATTGTTTTGTCATTAATTACACATATTGTTCTGTTTGTTGCTGTTGTTTTTAATGACACTTTTGTGGTAACCAACAATAACAGTGATGATCACTACGTATTACTACGTTCAGATGGTAGTTACTGGTTTTGTAAATAAGCAGAACTATTTTTATTATGGGGGTCATTTAATATCGATGATAAGTGCACGAAAAGTACACTACTAAAAATGTAGGCAAGAGCGTATAAAAAAAGCTTGTTGAAACTAATATGAACAATCAGGATTATATTGTAAATTATGTAGCAAAGATGCATATCCACGAACAATTAATTTTAATACTTAGAAAATAATCAATCTGTTTATATAAAAATAGTTGTATTATTATAAAAAATATGTTTGTGTCAGCTTCTAAATTAGTTCTTGAGTTATGTATGTAGTCCGGAAACAATAATTTAAATATAGGATTTGAAAATTAAAGAAATATTCATATAAACATCATGTTTAAATTTCTATACAAAATGGTAGGGGAGAGGGGGCACCTTTGAACACTTTTTGTTTTCAAGCCACATAGAAATTTATATTTTTAAATTATTGACTTTTTACATAATTTAACTAATACATATGGAAATAAACTTTAGTTTCAGTCTACAAGTAACTTATTTTTTCTTGTAGCCCTTATGTCCAAAAATAACATAAACAGTTATATTTTTATATATATAATAAGTTCGATTTATTTATTAAGAAAAACATAAACTTAACAATTAAAAAATAAAAAAATTCAGATCAAAAATAAGTTTTATATTATTAAGACGGAAAAGGCCTTGCGATTTCAGGTGACATTACATTTTCCTTTAAAGCATCATTATCAGCATTGGATTCGTCATTTTCAGAAAATAAGAGAGAATCAACAATTTTTGGTACTTCGGTTGATAAATTAACATGTTCAGAGGTGCCCCCTTTTTTCTTTCTTCAAACCTGAACTGGCATGCCATTTCACGGAAATTTATAATAAATATTTTTTTTATACATACATATCAAATAACTTACCTTAATTTTGTTTGAAATAAATTTTGGAATGCAATCAATTTCTTTCACGAAAGAAAACGATCACTGAATACTTCTTACACTCTTACAAAAAAAAAATAAAAAAATTTACAATGGCACTGCGAAAACTTGTTCACCCAACTACATTTGGTCGACGACTGAAAAAACTAGCAAAAGTTGTTGACGTTGCTAGAAAATAAGGTTATCATGTGAAAAACTCGGATAAGTGTCGGAAAAAATGTTAAACTGAGATTTTATCAACATTGTTCAGAGGTGCCCTGTGTTCAAACGTGCCCCCCTCTCCACTACATACGAGTATAATAACTTTTAATAAAATGTATGCCCATAGTCTGCATAAATTAAATTCCTCGTTTTGGTTTCGAATTTTTCTGAGTGTATTTACAATTGTTTTATACATACATGTATATGTAATGGCGCCAAGTCACACAAAATAAAATTTTAATTTGGAATTAAAATCAATAACTAATCAATTTTTTAAATTAACAATATTGAAATGTATTGCTACTTGTGATAATCGAAACAGCTTGTTAATATAAATACCTTTTCAATTATGATATGCTAATCTATAAAACGGCATTATTGATAGATAGGATAGATCTTTTTAAAACATACATGCGTGTGTTAGTTATCTCTTGTGGTTTTTGAGCTATACGTATGTGAAAACGTGAGTTTCAAAGTTTTGCCAAACAAAGTTCGTCGTTTATGACTATCTGTGAATATATCCTGCTCTTAGCTGAGCTCTGCTCACAGTAAACAGAGAAATCTTCTGATTCCGTTCTGAAAACAACCACACCACTCGTTAAACAGATGATAGGACAAGATCTTTTCCAGATACTAGTATATAATGGGTACTGTATCCAGCCTGTTGTGTTCAGCTATCCCATGAAATCGCACCATCTGATACTCGATGTCTCTGCTAGGTTGTTTATTTTATAATTATTAAAAAATTTTAGTCTAGAGTTTTGAAGAGCCGAACATTCACAGAGAATGAAAGGAAATACTTTATTCATCTCCCTTCCATTCACGTCTGGGTGGAATAGTGATTTTGAACCTTTTATCAAAGTCTATGAGGCGTATTGTGTAGTCAGATTTTTGGTGTAATGAAGAGGGAAGCAAATCAAAGCGATCAAAGGCAGATAATTTCACTGCACGCCTTGTGGAAATGACCATTAAGTGTATGTTTATTGGTGTTAGGTGCATAATAGTATTCAGAGCTTCTCAGAGACTAGTGCGTAACCTCCTTGCTAATAGTTTCTAAGTTAAGCGATTAGGAAGTTCGAACTTCCTTTAAATATGACCCTACTTGTTGTAGTAAAGACAGCTGCACTCATTTCAGCATGTATATGTCTATATTTAACAAGAAGCTCAAAACTATATTTCAAACACCAAATGAATTTATATTTATTTTTAATAAACAATTAAACTGGCAGTCAACGAATCTAACAGATCAGAAAAATATGTTAGGCATATTTCTAAATATGTATATGATTATTATTATTAAATAAACGCTACGAAGATACCACGAAATGTATCTAAATTTCTTCAGTTCTGGTAATGCATGACAACGAATTTAACAATTTTTGACATACTCTGACAACCGTCTGAACTGACAATTTCTGTTGATAGATAAGGTTTTCTTACAGTCGTCTGAACTGTCAATATACGAGTACATTGTATGATCTGACAACCGTCTGTACATAGCTTAAATTTCAATATTGTTGATGTAGCCAGAGTATGACAAATTTCTAGACAGCAGAACATCATAATGTGTATTGGTATTGTCAATTGATATTCACCATAGAAATTCGATCTCGGAAACTGTACGAATATGGCAAATTTCTCCCTGAACAACATTCGTACACACGGCATGAATGACTTCTATTTCTAGTCTCACCCAAATTCAAAGTGCAACATCTCGTATTCAAAGAACACATTCATTTTGCTAAAACTAAAACTTAAGACTGCAAATCGTAACATGTACTACATATCGCATGTACGAATAACTGCTTTAATATTTATGCAGATAATGTCAAATAAGTTTGTAATATGATCTTGTCAGTTACTTAATAATGTTTCAAACAATTAAATTAATTTTTCATGCACATGGATGAATATTTTCTTTCAGAAGCTTATTTGAGTCAATGTAAGTAACTACGAGTAAGTAGGTCTGTAAATTATGTATGGAAATGGAATTGCTTTACATGTACAGATGCACAGATCCTATCGTAATATATTTATGTATGTATATGCTTCTTAAGTTCATTTTTAATTTTATTCATTTCATTCTACAAGTTTTATGCCCCTTTTTACTTACATACGAGTATTTCTTTTCACTTCTTTACGGATTTATTTCAATTTCAACTTTGTTCGCTCTCGTTCATTCTGGGCAAGTGGCAGTTGTGCTGTGGAGTAGGTGGAGCTGGTAAGAGTTGGCTTGGGAGTGCAACTAACACCAGTAGACTATAAATTGCTTTGGGAATGAACAATTTAATTGTGTCACGTAACTTTTCGCACTTTTGTGCGGTAACGAATCTTGTTTAAGTATGTCTGTCCGTCCGTTTATTTATTCATCTGTCAGCCAACAGTTTTATTCAACTGAAACTATTCCTGGTACTACACAAAAAGCATCCCATGATAAAACACAGTCAAAATGAGTAGCATTTTGAATAATAATATAAAAAAATAAAACTAAAGATGAAGCACAGAAAAAAACAAGAAAATAAACTGTAAACTAAATTAAAAAATTGTTGAATTGTGGGTTTTTGCTTAAGTGTGAAAATGTCTGTTTAACGTTTGTTTGTTGCAACAACAACAAAAAACGACAATTACACCACAATATGCAAACACATACATTAACAAAGTAAATGAAATAAACATGCATACACTTGTACACAAACAAATACGAGGTGCTCCTCATAAGTAACTTAGTTTTTGAGAAGCTGAGACGAAAATGTATGCGACCGGCTTTTATGTGAACAATATTCTTTAAGAAAAAGAACTTTGACTAAGTTTGGGTTTTATGGCATAGCGGTATCGGAAAATATGTAACGGCTCTTAATACAACTTGATCAAATGTAACGAAAATCTTTTTAATTTACAAGACCAACATCTAGGTGTCGATTTTAAATAGCTGGACTATTGAACTCTTTAAAGAGGTTCCATACTTTGGCACTATTTTTTGCAACACATCTTGGCTATACCTAGGGCGTGTGCTGGCAATAGTTGGAACACTGTCATGCCAAGCTTCGCTCAGGGCCAGACTGTCTGTCAAGGCTGGGAATATTCACAGACCAAAAAACATCTTTCAATGAACTAGAAGAGTTCAACATGAAAACAAACGGATAGTTTTTATTTACCAGAGGAGGGCTAGATTTTTTTTTGAGGGACCTGAACCCTTATTTGGTATCTCTAAGGGGTATGCTAAATAAAAGTCTACCACATGGATATATATATACTTTATGTCATTGTGTCAACTATTGGTTTATCGAATTCGATAATAAGAAAGGTTAATTTATGAAAGAACACACATTCAGGAGTATAGCAACTGTATGTGCACTGTACGCTTTGGGGGCGGACTCAATTTATCAACTAAATTTACACGACTGCGCTATTGACTTGATATCTTCGGTTTTTATTTGGAAAAATTCCTTTCCATCCTGAATCGACTCTAATACTTATGGAACGCTGTTTAAAATTATAAACATTTTTGACTTAAAAATATAGTGCATCAGATTTTGAATTGATGGCTTTGTTTTTGTTTATATCTATAGAGAATCAGAATCATTTCCTGAGTGGATTTAACGATATCCAATAGTTTAGGTCCATAATTATTCATAGCTCCTATATAAAGTCCACTTCTGGGAATCACTTTAATGGGCATAAATGTTATCATCCAAATGAAATTCTACACAAATGTGTTTCTAACATACATAAATCATAATTTTGTGAAGATCAGTTTATAATATACGGCGTACATCAGAAAATAATTAGTGTTTTTTCATATACTCGGTGTACTATGGTAGAGCTTGACCGCCTATACTTTCTTTCTTGATTTGTTTCAAAATTATACAGAATTTATTAACTCAATAATTTAGAGCTTGGATTAAGTGATTTGCATACCATATATTTAGCAATTAATGTTATTGTGTAGAAGAGATTAAAAACGTGAAAGTTGTGTAATTAAAAACAAGTAAGAGTTTATATTCGGCTGTGCCGAATCTTATATACCCACCACCAAATCACCTATTAAGGAGATTTATAAGAGATTTATGCGCATTTAAGTAATTTCCGGAAGTAGACTTTATATGGGGGCTTCGGTCAAATATCGATCGATCATCATCATATTGAGAGTGACGAATTATATATATGTATTAAATATTTGTGTCGAATTTAAACTTGATAGTGATTTTTATAAGGGATTTATGCCTATTTTAGTGATATTCCCTACTGATGCTGAAGTGGATTTCTAGTGATTTGTACAAGTGGACTTTATATGTGGGCAATGGCCAAATATAAATTGATCATCATAAATCGGAGTTCGACGATTTTTATATATGCATGGACTATTTGTGTTAAATTTAAACTTGATAGTGGTTTTTATAAGGGATTTAAGTCATTTTCGGAACTGGAATTTATAGGGGGGCTACGGTCATGAGCATTTGAATGTATATTTTGATTATGCTTGTCGAATTTCAAGTGGATAGTCATTTTTACAAAAGATTTATGTTCATTTAAGTGATTTTCGGAAGTGGTCAAAATTATAGACCGATGCAAACAAAATATTGTCTTGAAATTTCACTTTGCATGAAACTTATTATTGCAGAATTTTGTTTGGATACCATATCATACCATAAAGCCCTATTCCGGGATTACATTTGTATGGCGGCTATGTGAAATCGTAGATTCCTACCATTTTCAACAGGACTTGTACTTCTATAATAAAAGTAAATTGTACAAAATTTCATGATATTATCTTCATTATATTTGAAGAAAACAGAAGAAAATATCTGAAAAGTATCGAGGTAGTTTGCCCATTTGCAATACCGGTGTATATATTTTTTTCGAAGCTCTATCGTTCCAACAACAAATGGATAGACGGACAGATATGGCTAAATCGTCATAGAATCTTATAAGGACCCAGAATATACAGACCTTTTGGTCCTACGATAATTATTTCGATGTGTTACAACTGGAATGACAAACGCAATATGCCCCCATCTTTTTGCTGGTGGGTATAATAATAATTGAAAATGCGACACATGTAACTACATAGCAAGACATCAGATGTTACTGAACTTCAATACAAGAACAGCAGATAGTATTCTTATGAGCACAGCCATTTGGCATTGAAATGAGATAATATGACAATGTTATACATATGATTATAAAGATTGGATTAATTAAGATACATAGATATTACCTTAAATATGAGAGTGTGTATTACACTATTTGACATTATAAAAAAAAACTATTGTATTTAAGACATTTAAATTCTTTTTATAATCCACTCATAGAAATCAATTAGAAATCCTCCGACTCTAAGTTCAAAATGCATTAACTTATCGAACAACCGCCTTATTTAAATGTGATGACGAATGTGAATGGGTCGAGTGGAAGTGTGCAAATGAACATAAGTAAGTAACATGCATGTATGGAACAATTAACACCCCGATCCACAACTTCACTCACTTTTCCAACGCCCACACCACACCACTATTTACTGCTTGTCATCAGGGTTGTGCAATTTACTCGTATTCATCACCAGTCCCTGCGACTCGTATGACTTTATTTATGGGTGGGTTGACTCCTTCATTCCGTCACACATTCAAGACAGCTTAGTGCAATGCATTGCAAAGCAATGCATGTGATACGCTTTTTTTAATATAAAATTCAGTTTGCATATTTCAAGGCGCTAAGTTAAGCATCTCTGCGACTTTCAATGCACCCGGCCACCGCCCACCGCCCACCCCCATTCAGTCATTTTTATTTCCATTTTCTTCAGTTTTTTTTCTTTTTTTTTTTTGCTGCCGCTTTTGCGTTTTATTTTATGCAAGGATTTGTATGTGTAAATAAATGTGTGTGGCTGTGTATGGGAGAGTTTGTTGTTGGTGTTATTTCCCATTGCATTTTGTATGTTTGTCAATGTAGTTGTTGGCATCATCATGGGAACACTAAATGCAATTTGTTGTATTGTAAATGATACTGAAAATTATCGTGACATTTATTTAAAAGCAGAATTAGTTTCTTCTGTCGTAAATTGTTGTTGGTGGCATTGGTGCAAGCTAGGGAGCTTGCATGTGAGTGGTGGTGGTAGTGATGGAAATGCTGCATGAATCTATTAAACGTGGATCATCATAAATATAATGGAATGCTGTAAATTTTATTTCGAAAGAGCATTACAGAACGAATATAAGTATGTGTATATTCAAAAATAAGCACTGTCCAAAATAATGGTGTATGTATATTAAATGTAAATGTATGTATGTAAATATATATATTGAAGAAAGGAAATTATAATGCATACTTTAGAAAGTTCCTACAAGTTATAAATTGAAACTTATGTACGTACCTAAGTGTCGACTGTGGTTTCAACTTTCTTCGCAGATTCTCCTACGTAGTATTACTTTAAAATATAATGAATTAAAAAAGTTATTTAAGTCCCATTCTAACAACACTTCAAATACATCGCTAACACGGTTGTAATGTATGTTTGTATGTCACATTAGCTCAGTACTCACATATATTATAATGAAACAACTTCCTAACAATTCGACGTCGAAGAACCTATTGCTTATTAAAAAATGTCCGATAACCATTATTGAAGCTAAATACTCCAAAGAACTATTCATTCTTATCCGGATATCCAAGAATGGTTCTTACAGAGCAACTGCTGAACACACCCACCACTTCTTAAACAGCATCTCAAGAATGAGAAGGTTTAAAACTTACTTATAACAAGTCAGAGTTTATATTCGGCTGTGCCGAATCTTTATACCCACCACCAAATTACCTATTTTTTTTTAAAGAGAAGAAGCAATTATTATGCCTATATATTAATTAATTAATTGTGTTACTTTCTTTGGAAAGAGAAGAATAGGTGGTGAAAGTAGAGAAAAGCTTTTCATATGACAACACTGTAATTGCGCGTTATGTTTATTAATAGTGCAGTATTGCAGCGCCTCTGGTGTTGAGTAGGCGCATTGATCACAACTTAATTTATAGCCATTATTTAAATTATTTTACTTCGGTGGCGTGTAAATGCTATACCACCGAAGGAGGGCGCTGTGATAAATATTAGCTATGATAGATAGAAAGAAAACTAATAATTATCCGAAACTGATGTTGTTTTGAGTGGCAGCGGCTGGGAATCAAACCCAGGCCACAAATACCAACTCATGCTTAATGATCAAATGCGTTAATCAATTAAGCTACAGCACCCTCAGTACCTTAGGAGATTTAAGAGATTTCCGGAAGTAGACTTTATTTGAACCGATCACCATAATATTGAGAGTGCCGAATTATATATATGTACTAACTATTGGTGTCGAATTTAAGCGCAATTAAGTGATTTTTAGAAGTGGACTTTATATGGGAGCTACGGTCAAATATAAACTGATCATCATAAATCTGAGATCGACGATTTTTATATATGCATGGACTATTTGTGTTGAATTCCAACTTGATACTGGCTTTATTAGGGATTTCATTAAGCGCATTTAAATAGTTTAAATAAATAGCAAATAGTTTTTAAAGGTTTAGCATGAGATTTAATTACATATTGTAAGGCCTATAAATAATAAAAAGTTAACAAAAGAGATTTGCGAAACTCGACTTTATATGGCCAAATATGGACCGATCATCATGCCATTTGGTACGAGGATTTAAATGTATATTTTAATTATGCTTGTCGAATTTCAACTAGATAGTCAGTTTTACAAAGGATTTATGTTAATTTAAGTGAATTTCAGAAATGGTCTTTGTATGGGGCTATGTCAAAATTATGCACCGATGCAAATGAAATATTGTTTTAAGATTTCACTTTGCATGAAACTTATAATTGCAGAATTTTGTTTAGATACTGCTTTTCTATAGACATTTATGTCCCATAAACCATAGACTTGTCCCTCTATAATAAAAATAAATTGTGCAAAATTTCATTATATTATCTGCATTATATTTGAAGAAAACGGCGAAAAATATATGAAAAATATCGAGGTAGTCTGAAACTTTGATCTATAACTCACATCCTACTGGAGCGATTTTGCCCACTTGCAATACCATACATTTCGGTGTATCAAAGAATGTTTGGTAAAAATTTCATTGTTCTATGGCTTTTTTTCGAAGTTCTATCGTGCCAACAACAGACGGACGGACATGACAAAATCGTCATAGAATCTTATAAGGACCTAGAATACGAGTATATAGACCTTTTAGTTCTACGACCATTATTTCGATGTGTTACAAACGGAATGACAAACGCAATATACCCCCCATTTATTGGTAGTAGGTATAAAAATAAGGGCAATATTACTCCCGTAGTAATAGAAAGGGGAGCTATCAAATCCAAATTATCAAAGCTCGTTGTAAATCACATACTGTTCAACAGGGCTCTGTTGAGAACTTTTACCTTTATTCTTTAAGGATTTGTGAAAGCAAATAAAGTAAAGCTCTTCTTATTCCTTCTCCAAAAACGCTCACAAATAATTAAACAAATCTTTAGCTAAGTATCAAGAAGTAATTAATAATGGTTTATTTGTCTTACACACACTCTTGAGCATTGTTGTACAAGTATAATTAACACTCTTATTTAAATTGCCCAAAAATTAATCATTTCAGCACAATTTGAAATTTGTAGCTTGAAACAAATTTTAATTATTCACTATATTAAATTTCAAGTGACTACTTTGAACATTAATAAGGCAAAGAATTTTAATAGCTCCACCAATTATCTAATAACGTATTGTTGTTTTTAATGAAAATTTACAAAAATATTGGCGAAATTTATTTGTTTTAATTTACGTGTTTTGCATATTTTATTACTTAAGCCTACTAAAATTTTAAATTATGGCCATGTTTCAACGCTCTGCTCTACATATTTTTTTTAGAACTTAATGCAAATAAGTTTTGTTTTTTGTGTGTGCAGTCCGTGCAGCATTTTGAATGTTTTGAATTAAATAACAGCTGTTTTATTTGGTCGGTCATGCAAACAACTGTTAATAACATCATGTTTTGGTTGGTTGTTGGTTGTTGTATGTAGGGTTTGGAATTTCCCCGGGAAATGGAAATTAAAAAATAAGTTAGATTGTAATATTCTGAATCTTAAATACCCTGAAATAAAAAAATACACTATTCGGGGTTCTTTTAATCAAATTTAATCTCAATAACTATAATTACAAATTTGTCTTTTATGCTTATTTTTTATCGCAATAACCTTATTTACAAGAGTTGTATGGTTGGTTGTTATACTCGAAAGCAGGGGCCAAATTACCGCATTCGATATCGAGTAAAATTGATCGTAATTTTCTTATTTCAGATTATGGCAATCGATATCGAGCAAGAAGATTAGTACATTTTATCATAATTTCGCTATCGAAATCATTTCTCGATACGATAGCTCATTCGATCACGAATGCGGTAATTTGGCCCCAGACTTAATTTTGAGCTATTGCCAAATATGAACTGACAGCTACAAAATTCATTAGCATAATTATCGTATAACCGATATTAGTGTGATTTCTGGATTACAGTTTCTGATCTATATGAAAGTTGGTTCGATATTGATATATTTAGTAGACATTTTTGTGGGTTGAGATGTTTTTTGGAAACGGTCCATATATGGCAGCTATGACAAATTATACGCCGATCTTCTTAAATTTCGCAACAGTGATTTTTATGCATATCTCTGATCGAATTTAAACATAATAATAATATATTTAAGATACATATTAGTTTTAAAGTGAATTTCGTAAGTGGACTTTATATGGGGGATATAGTCAAGTATGGACCGATATACCGTAATCCAGCAGTTTGATTTTGGAATATAAATGTAAATCATAGGTCGGCATCCTATAGCACAATAGTGCAGAGATCACTTCACACATACACTTAATCTCTTTCATTCAGTCGTCATTGAGACAGCAATGTGCGGCGGATGCTTTTATATATATTTTTTTCAGAAATACTTCCCAACAAACATTACAAATTAATAATGAACCACGAAAAATATTTTATGATTGATAATGCATTTGGTAACATGCATGTAATCAGCTTTTGAAGTATTAGAAGTTCCGTTTATATATCAATCTCGTTGTTAATTTCTTATATGTTACGGAAAATATATTGTGAGTGTAGGAAACATACACTAAGTTTTTTTGTATAAGTTATATAATTATGTTTATGTTTGCTGGGTAGTTCGCTCACACACGCAACCTCATTTTACGCTTTGCCTACCTCTGATGTAAATGCTCTGTGTAAAATGTTGGATCGGTACCGTTATTTATAAGAGATTTATGGGAATTAAAGTGATAGTTTTGAAGCTGGAAATTTGAAAAAAAAAATCCCGTATTTTTAACTTGCATAAACGATATTTTAAAAATTACAAATTAAAAAAAAACTACCAAATTAAAAAATATTTAAATGCTTGTCAAGAATCGAAGTATACATATATACAGCAATAATAACTTGTTATTGAAATTTAACTACGTTAAACATTTCAAATATGCTAATTGTTTGTCAAAAAAAATTAAAAAAGCGTTAATTTGAAATTAACCGTTTTCGTGTGGAATTTAAAATTTTTTCCCGGAATTTCTCGACCATTATTTTCCAGGATTTCGCGGGCCCCAAACCCTAGTTGTATATTGCAGTTTTTTAGTAAGTGCAATTTTTTAATTGTGTCACGTAAATCTTTAGTTTAGTTCTATTTTTATTTTGTTCCTGTTGTAGTTGTTGTTGTTTTGTTTTTCTATTATTTTGTATGCAGTCACAACGTTGAAACGCATTCAATGAGTTCGTGAATAGCTTTTCTATACAAAACATATAAATAACAAAATACAGGCACACTTACTTAGGTATTAGACTGGCTCACGAAAAATGTTTTACTGGTAACATCATCGTCATTGCGACGAACAACAAATTTTTCGGAACAAATATAACACACTTGTGTGTACTAAAGTCTTAAAGGGACCGAATATCCCTTAGAGGGAATGACTGAAATTTTCGTACGAAAGTTGAGTAAGTCTAATATTTGCATAAGCATGTACGTACCCATGCACACACACATAGTGTTAATATGAGTTCATACAAAATAAATAAATATTGTTCAATTAATATTGGAAGGTTCTGAGTATTAGAGTATGAAGGTACGATCACATTTGGCAAATATTTGCCGAAGAAGACGTAACTACTAAATAACATATATTTGAACTCATTTATTTATTTAAAACAACTTTTCTTATTGAGGCCAAATCACAACAAATATTTAGTTTTAAATTATTTGATGCTGTTTGATCTTGCAAAACTCTTGTAAGAGTAAACAACGTCAAACAAATTCGTGCTAAAACAAGTGGTTACGTTTTTTTTTTTGGGTAAATATTTGCCAAATGTGACCGTACCTTTAGACCATTAAATCACATTACAGAACCAATGAGTACAATTTAAAATTTATAGGGAGCATTATTTGGCTGTTGAAGAATTAAAAGTCATTAAAATTTCACAAACAAACACTGTTTGATGTATCGTTTTCTAATTTTATAGGCAATGATAAACTGTTTTAAATGTTCATCAATTTGAAATTTTTAAATTTGAACAAATGTCGATCTATTTAAAAGGGTTGAAGACTCCTGGTAGGAAACTCTATATATTCTATTCGACACCCAATTTCCTTTTTGTCAATCTCTGAAATCAATGGAAACGAAATCTCTCGGGATAGAGTTAAAAGAATTTAAACTGATAGTTTTTCTGCATATAAATCGACAGGACTGAACGGAATTCTCTTTAGAATACACAAACTCTACATCTCTCTTCCAAACTGTGTTTGGAGAAGTATTTTAATCCATACGAATGCCAAAGACAACTCAAATATAAGGCAAAAATGGAAGGCTTCTTTAAGACTTTCAAGATGTCAACCGAAAATTAAACCATATGATGGTGACAGCTTTCCTAGCTAATCCAACAATGTTCGCAATGTCGAGATATTGAAAAATACATCAGCAACTTCATACTGCTGTGGGGATCTCTTCTCTTCTATAGCTAGTCGTTGTTAATCTGTTTTTTAACAAATTGGAAAAAAGGGAATGAAAGCTGTTGCTTATGAGTACCAGGTACCAAGCATGTTTCTAGCAATAGAATAGCAACGCAATAGAAGTGTATGAAAACAGATAAAGTTGTCACGTTTAGGGTTCTTAAAATTCAAGATAAACTTTTAAAAAGCCTTTACATGCTGATCGTGGGAATATATGATGCTAATTTTAAATCGATGAATGAATTATGTTATTGAGAGATGTTTACCACTAAATTTACCTATTATTGACAGTGCCACATATCTAACAGCCACTGAAACAGTAAATTTATTTCAGACCAAATTTCCTGATAGCATAATTTCACGAAATTCAATTCTTAATTAGCCGGTATTACTTTTTGTGGAATTATGTTACAGTTTTCATCGAATCGATTACAGCCTTAAGACTCCGTTATATGATTAACGAAATACACCCGCCACTTTTCCAAAATGTGATTAAAATTTTTGATAAAATGATCGACATCTGTATGCGTGGTCGTATGGGATAACTGTTCGATAACATATTTCATTTATAACTGCTAAACCATACATTTTCCGATATGAACAAAATTTTAATGATAATCATATAAATTCTTTGTTTCATTTTATTTCTAAAAACAACGTTCTCGTTGGAAAGCTCTTTACTGTAAACATATTAAACTGCATAAAGCAAGAACCAACAAAAGAGACTCTTCGGCATTTTTAATTTTTTTAATTAGTTAGCCTTGAGACATGATTTTAAGCTTGTATTTGAGTAAAAATTATTGAAATATTGACTGCTTTATAAAATTTTTACAACTTAGTAAGTTAAAGTTAATATAGTCTAAATCCCAAATACATATTACCAATTTTAGATGAATAATATTCATATTCAAATAAATACACTTGCCTAGTGATGACATATTTGAGATTTCACTAGGGTGGCCTATATGGGTTTTCAACCGGTTATAAAGCTGATTTTTCTAATATTAAATATGCATAGTTGTCTTAACTATAGATTAAGGAAGTTTACACCGGAACATTTGCTCAAAATCGAAACTTAAAGGAATTAGCATGTTGAGTCATAAGTATGTAATTCTAGTGAAATATGAAACTGAAAAGAGATGTTATATTCATAGACCGATTTGGATGATTATTTCAACACAGACAAGTCAAGAAGTATTTTTGACAGATTTCAGTTCAGTTTTATACGTTATATCGGAGTTAACCAATATTAACTTTAGCGTATAAAACATGACTATTTTTTATATCTCAGGTATTTATGGCCAATTTTGTATTTAATTTTTTTTTTAGCAAATTGAAAGTTGTTTTACTTGACAACGTAAACAATTGCGTTTCTTTTTGTTTAAAAAGTAAACCCGGGTTTTGAAAAAGTCGAATAAACGATCACCCTAGTGACTATATTTTACATATTTTTACTGTTTATAGTGAAAAACTCAAATGTTTTTTTTTCGATGAATACATGTAGGCGTTTGTAGTTGTAAATATATTCCCATACAAAAAAAAAAAAAGGCCGACGACATCACAATTTTGTTTCTAGAGATGCACAGTGGATTGATTAAAAAATAAATTCTGTATAGTTATATATGGGAAAGATTGAAAAGACAACTTTGGATTTTTAAATATAACCGGACTGATTATTGTACTGCTTCTTCAGATCTCTCGTGTTAAAAGTTTGTGCCATGCCCTGAGATAAATGCAGATATAATTTATCAAAAATAAGCTTTCTTTGTGTAGACGTTATCAGAAATCATTTCAAATATATATGGTATTATTAATTATTTCTAAAAAAAAACTAAGTTGATAAAAATAAAGGAAAGGAACGTAAAATAATAGTACTGAAACCCGTCAGAATAATTTTGCTAAATAGATTTGGCTTCGAGAACGGTATTGAAGATTTTAGTAAATATATAATTTTTGTTGCTATTGTCCTATTTATAAATATTTATTATCATAAATATATAAATTATCTGTCCCACTGTGCGCTACTATTCTTTCTGTTATTGTATGCAAATATATATATTTGTAGTTTTTGTACCCTCATTCACCACTTGTGGTGGCGAAGCATATAAAAAGTTAATGTAAGTTTATCATTCCGTGTGTAATATTGATGGTATTTATTCAATTGATCCTTGTAAAATTCTAAGTTGATTGAGCTATGTCCGTCCGTCTGTCCGAAAGAATTAATAAACTTTATTAAAAACAGTTCATAATTCGGTATAGTAGAACCAGAGTTAGGAATCAAAATATTTGAATATTTTATACAAGCAGATAAAGTCATAAAATTTACTTCCGTAAATCAGTTGGATACTTTTAAATCTGTTATTAATAACGGTACCAACCCAAAATTTTGTACAGATCATGGTTTTTGTGAATATCGGTCCATATTTGATCATATTCTGCATATGAGGTCCACTTCCGAAAATCACTTAAATAGGAAATATTTCTCTTAACAATATGCCGATATGTTATTTAAATTTGAAGCGATATATTCTCATATGTATAAAACTCTGCACACAATTTTTTGAAGATAACATTAAAAAACATTTGAAATAAATTATATTGTGCGTAAACTTGCCATAAAACATTATAGGTACGGTAACACATGGCAAATATTTGCTCAAAAAAGCGTAACCACTTATTTTAACATAAATTTGTTTTTCTAAATCTCATTATATTTAGGTGGAGGGCATTTAACATTCGGTACAGCTGAATGTAGCACTAACTTGATATATTTTTATTTCAGTTGGTTGTTAAACTGTATGTTGTTGTACATGCACAACATTGTTGATATTGTTGTTGTTGTTCTTTAATGTTGTTAAAAATTTAATTTAAAAAAAAAACATACAAATGTTTTTGAAATGCATTTATATGCAGGGAAGCGCGATCAGAAGTTTCTTTCCCCATTTCAAATCTTTATCTACATACATATGTATGTACGAGTAGTTATGCATTCTAGAATACAATATGAAAAAATTTAATTTAGCTACAAAGTGCAGACATAAATTTTAAACGAATTAAACAAAAATATTAAAAAAATTTACACATATCGTATGAAGAAATGTAAATATTTATTTAATTTTTATACCCTCCATCACCATAAGTAATGAATGAGGGAATATATAAGTTTGTCGTTCTGTAGTAGTATATACATTCTTGATCCTTATGGAATTCTAAGTCGATTTAGCTATGTCCGTCTGTCTGTGTAAAACACTCTCACTTCCAAAAACCACAACCAAAATCAGCAGAGTTTACAAAAAGACTGTTTATAATTCTCCTTAGCAATTTGGTATTGAAAATCAGCAAAATCGGTTTAGTAGACCAAAATGTGAGACAACCTCCATAAAAATTTGATATTTTTAAACATTTTTCCTGCAATTTTTTTAAAAATATTGCAGACATTGTATAATACATTTTTCCAGGGTAGTCCAGCAGAACCAGGATTTCAGCCATTAGAAACGATTAATCCCAGCAAACAATCCCGTACCAGTGAGGGAACAACCGTGACCGACCAGTTACAAATTTCGACTCCTCCGTCGCTTGAGGGGCGGCCTTTAAAATATTGGAAGCTATTAAGGATGTTAATGTGTTAGTCACTATTAACTGTGAACTATGGCTGTAAAAACCAGTAGTTTCACTGTGTACTACGACTACGTCTGGGACTATGGCTGTAAATACCAGTAGATGTCCTGTACAATGCCTGGGATCTATGGCAGTAAATACCAGTAGATACTCTATGCACTACTACTACTGAGTTGTGCGTGTGTATGGCTGCTATCGAAGCTATTACAAAATTGCGATGGCTGTTCGTCTGCTAAACAAGATGTATGTCGGTAAACATGCCATCTGTTGTGTGTTAATAAACATGCTGTATGTTGATACCGACCGTTAAATTTAAATACAATTTCTTAACAATATATAAAATGCTAAGTAATTAGTTGAAAAAAAACACTGAATAAGGATATTATAGTTTTATAACCAGTGTAGTTTTTGTATTTCTCATTATATTGCGATCTAACTTGTTTTATTTTATTTTTACTGATGCTACATTTTGTCGTATTTAATTAAGCCTATGTAGATTCCAAATAATTGTTAATTTGTTTTGATGGAAGGAATTAAATCAATTTAATGAATAACCTGACTTTTAAAATATGTAATTTTCGTAGCATTTAATCTGAAGTATTTTAGTTAATGTGATTAATGTTAGATGGTCTCTTCTTTTTAATAGAGAAAAAATGTGTTTTCGTTACGTTGTTTCTAAAGTTTGAATTAATTCTTTTAAAAAGCCTAAAACAAAAAAAAAAACAAGACGCTAAAGAAAGTTAAAGTTTTAATTACATTTTCCCTTCTCACTTTTAGCACTCAGAGTCCATTTATAGCCAACATTGAAAAAATAAAGTTATAATTAAAATATAATTTTCAATTATTGCAGTTGTTGTTTTTTTTGCTATGTTGGATTTTCTTGTCACCAACTCGTTTATATAATTATTGTTGTTAATTTTTTTTCTGTTGTACATTCATTTTCATTATTTACCACATTTTGTAGTTCCAAACAGAAGCTATGTATAGACGGTTGTCAAATCATACAATGTTTTCAGATCTTGCAATGACATTGAAAAATTCTTAGCAAGAGGTAAATTGTCTATGATTTTTCTGGCAACGTTGGAAGACAAAAATTTTAAGTTCACAAAAGTAAACAACCGTCTGTACAAAGCTTTACACTAACTTACACCCAAAACCATACACAGAGAAAACAGTTGGGTTGTGACAATCGAATTTGTTGCCAACTGAACAATTAGTGTCATTAATAATCGAATTTTCCAGTTGAGCCTGTGTAATTTTAGATACCCCGCTTAATTGCCTTTTTCGTTTATTTACCTCGCCTTTTAAATACCCGTTTATTTTTCATAGTTTTTCAAACAAAACAACACGTTTTAATAATACCCAATTCGGGTAATTGCCTCAATTTAATTACCTGAGTGCAGTAGCACAGCTGACTGACTTTGTTTACAATTTATTTATGTCCAAAGTAATATGTACTTTGTCAAGTATTTAATAATACCCAATTCGGGTAATTGCCTCAATTTAATTACCTGAGTGCAGTAGCACAGCTGACTGACTTTGTTTACAATTTATTTATGTCCAAAGTAATATGTACGTTGTCAAGTATTTTACAAAAAAAAAACGCCTGTTGTTTCTGTATTGTGTTGTATTTGTTACCAATTTGCACTCACCTTGTTAATTACACCATGGTGGTAAAATTATAGAAACATTAGTTTTCGAAAAAAGTGGTGAATTTAATAAAATTTAAGGTGGTGCATACATATTTAATGAATGGCTTTTATATATTTAATGAAATAACGCAAAAACTTTTATTGATCTCTATTGCAAAAAAGGGAAACAACAAAACACCAAATAGCTGCAGAATTTAATTGTGATGTTTCATGGCCCCTAAAATAGGTACTTCTGATAATTAATTACCTTCTTAAATGCATTTAAGCAAATTCGTTTAATTACCTTTATAAGTTAATAACCGTTAACGTTTAAATACTTTCCCCGGACAAGTACCCACAATTTTTGGATTCTCTTTATGGAGTAGAAAAATTATTTTCAATAAAAAGAAAAGCGATTTCCACAACACTTCTAATTTCTCTGTGTACTCAAATATTTGCATTGTTCATAAATATTTTGTTTCGAATAAAATTAACAAATTAACAAAACTTTTTTTGTTTGTGTCACACACAAATATTTAAAATTCACTGACCTAGAAAATTATTGTGAGATCGTAACAAAACGATTTTTGTGGTTGTTTAATGATGACAAAGTCTAATTGCCTGCTTAAGTTATTAAAAGTCTTAAGTATGATTATTTAAATGGTGAAATAGATTAATAAATTATGCCACAAGAGACTCAAAGATATTTTTTATATTCGGTTGTGTCGAATCCTAGTTATATACAGCTTTGAATTTCACACAAACAAAGAATATAAAGTTATTTATTGAAAATTTTAAAATGAGAATAAGCAGAAATATTTGAAATATTAAATAGTTGACTTGATATATATGTATATTAAAATAATGACACGTATGTTTTACAGAACGTACTAAACAAAATATAAATAAATTCTTAAGGTACAGCCAACCCATTATAAATATTTCACGAAAAATACGTAATGACTAAATATTCTTTTTTATTTCCTGTGTTTATTTGGAAAACTTTTTTTACTACGCACAAATGGCAATAGAAGCCTATTTTTACATTACAGTAAAAACCGGATAAGTGCAACACGCATAAATGCAAAAAACGCTTAAGTGCAACGTGTTTCAAAGCCATTCGCCTCTTTTATACTTTATCATGTTAAAATGCACCGATAAGTGCAACACGGATTAATGCAAAAAATGCATAAGTGCATAATAATTTTAAGCCTCCAGAGAAATTTTTAGTAAAACTTAATTGTTATGCTAACATTTCCGCCTCATTGTTCCCATCGCCTTCAGCCGATTGACGTCGGCGTGTATGGACCATTTAAATCAGCAGTAAAGATTGCATTTATTGACTGGATGAGGACCTGCAAACAGCATTATTTTTACCGATGAAGATTTTGGTGCTGCATTTGTTACCGATCAACCTGAGACAATCCATCATAAGCATATGTTCCACCAGCACAAATACTTTCCGCGACAACTGAAATTACTCCAAAAATCGCCAGAGCTTTTTTAAAATCCGGTCCAAGGAAGTCTCAAAATAGACGAAACCGAGGAAAGTCATCTATTCTTACCGACACGCCTGAGAAGACAGATGAAGAAAACAAAAGAAACGAAACAAAAACAAAAGAAACAAGTTAAAAAAATATTAATTTCATCGTCGGATTCCCCACTAACATGATATTGGAATCAGAGGAAGAGCCTGGACTTGATGAAATCGATGATGACAGCAATGAACCACCTCTTTTAATTGACCAAGATATTTTGAAAGAGAACGACATGGTTTTGGTTAAATTTACTACACTCAAGAAGCAAAATGAATTTTATGTTGGCAAATTTGTCACCGTCCACGGTTCTCAATATTTCGAAATTACGTTTCTAAAACGAAAGAATGACAGATAGATTTACTTATCCCGATTTACCGGATATTAGCCAAGCTCAACGAAACGAAATAGTGGCATAGATGCCCCAACCAGAAGAACTCCCGGGAACATCTCGATCAGCAAGTTACATAAACTTTAATATAAACTTCTCCAAATACAACATGGGATAGAAATTAATTTTGTTATTTGTATTCAACTGTATTATAATTTTATTTTTTTTAATTTTCTGAATTGTATGGAATTATTCTATATATACAAAATAATATATAAAAATATATATTTTAACTCCTTCTTTGTGTTTATGCATCAATTGTCAAATTTTGAATGGTGTCCATATTAGCGCCTAGTAAAATCAATGGTCAAATAGACAAATATAAACTCTTTTAAAAATTCTTTGATTTATTTTTCTGTAACTATATGTAAATGCAAAAAATTTACATTTACCCAATAATTGTATAATTGCAATATTTGTGCACTTATCCGAGGTTAGCATAAATGCAAAGAAGGGATAAGAGCACAAGAAGTCGGGCGAAAACCGATGTGCATTTATCCGTACTTTAATGTATTTGATACTGTTTGCTTAAAAAAACACTTGTACGATTAAACAAATTCGTGCTAAAAAATAAAATTTTTTAATTCATTTCTGAAATTATCTATTTCCATACGCTTTACCATGAGTGCTAAGGGTATACATATATAAGTTTGTCATTCCATTTGTAATTTCAACATATTTCATTGTGACTCTTATCGGATCCTTACAGATACGGGGAATCGATGGCCGTCTATTGAAATCAACTTTTCAAGGTCCAGGGTATTTATAGAAAATATTTGTTAATCCGATGTTGTATTACAGTCATGTACATACATGGACAATATCTAATGAAAAACCTATCTATTCTAAACAACGGCTTAGAATTCGGAATCTTGATAATGAACCAATTTCGGGAAAAAATCACAAACATTTTTTTCGGCAATTTTTTTTTTTATTTTAACCAAAAGTAAATAATAATTGTGAATGGTATATTAGATTTAGGCTCAAAACATGTACCGCCGGCACAAAAACTTTGCACAAGTAACTTTATCAATAGCGCAATTCACAATCTTATGCAAATATTATTTTATTGCTTTTGCAAAAAGGTTTAGCATATTTTTGCTCTACACTAACAAAATATACAACAAGAGCAAAAATATGCTAAACCTTTTTACAAATGCAATGATGCAATACCATTTGCACAAGATTGTGAATTGCGCTAATATGTTTACTTAAACAATTTTCGCCACAAATATGTTTTATGTGAATAACTTAAAAATGCGCAAATTTTGTTTTAAATTTTTAGCTTTTATTTTGAAATATTTGTACAACATAAATTTATTCAAAGTACATATTGGCCATTTTTGCTATAAGCTTTTCCCATTTTTCTGGCACCATATAGATTCCGTGCCAAAAGCTCGCCGATCATTTTTTTAAGCCAGTTTCGGATACGCTATTCTGAAGTAAAGCGTATCCCAGAGCGAGCGTTCTGCATCTATCGAGGCAAATAATAGTCGTACGGGTCAAGGTCTGAGCTCTAAGGCGGGTGAAGTAAAACATTTCAATCACTTCTTTCTAAATTGTTTTTAACACTTATTGCAACATTTGGCCGTGCGTTGTCATAACGAGTATTACCCTGCCAACATATTCTGGGCGTTTTCACAAGTTCCCAAAGATGGTGTGGCCAAATTTGAGAGTCTCATACTAGATAGACTAAACCAATACTTTGTTTTCAAACATTTTTGACGATCTTTGTCGTCCGTACTAATATCATTACTTCTGAAACCAAAGGCAATCTGTGAGCAAATCGGTGTGTTGCAGCTGAAGCTGGATTTTTTCAAAACAAAAATATAAAAATGGTTTACACTATAATGTTGTGTGCTCGTAAATAAAGTTACTGAAGACAAAAATCTGTTATAAATCTCGCACCCGATATAAAACCAAATTACACCCAAAACTTGCGTGCACGCGACGTGACGACGACGGTCAATAATTGACTATATGCAACGATCTGATATTTTTTAACACTTTGAAGCTTTTGAAGAATAACAGAGAGCTAAATCGGGACAAAACTGAGGAGTTGTGACGTTTAATAATGTTTTTGTAGGCCTGTATATTTATATAAATTTTTACGTTTTTATATAAATATCAAAAGTCATTGTTAAAGAGGTGCTCTTTAGACCACAATAGTAAATTGCATTTTAAACAAATTTATCAATTTATCAATTTTTTCATATTTCTATTTTGGGTCAGCATTCCTTCTGCAATATAAAACGTACATCCCGGTAGTTGTTTGAGGTTCATTCTCGCATGTGTTCCATCCTTAATAAGACAGTTGTTGAATTTTGTTAAAACGTTTTCGTAAAAATACAAAGGTTATCTATATGTAGATGCATCCTAGAATATTCAGTCAATGACAGTAAGAATTAACAAAGTTAATACATAGTTTTTAAGTTTCTCTTATTCACATCATTTGAAATAAGCAAGTCATTCTTATTATTTTTTCCAACACTGTATATAGCAAAGTAATATGTATCATGTAGAAAATAACACCAATCTTTATTAAATATGCAATATTGAATAATTTGAAATATATCACTGGGAGTTTTCGAAAACCATTTTCAAAAATTGTATATAAATAAGAATAATAAATATATTGGAAATAAACTCCAAAGATTTATATGCTTAATTAAGTGTAAGTAAAATATTTTAAAGAAAAATACATATACATACATGTATGTAAGAGTATAATAGTACGGCTTAGGTACACTATTGCAATCGCAAAGACAGTGGCAAAAGCTCTGCACTTTCAGCAATAATTTTTTCCAACATTCGTATTGATTCATTGTTTTTATTTTTCGCAAAACCCATAAACAAGTTGTTTTGAAAGCATATAAAATCAACAGAGTAGATTGTAACCAGGTACATGTAAAAGTAACTAATACACCTAACTGTTTGTATACATTCTGTTTTTATTGGAAATTTTCTTTCGTAGAGGAAAGTGCAAGCACTTGAGTTTAAAAGGAACTTGATTATTAAATTAGCAAATATTCTAAGGAAATTTTTATTTTGTTATAATCAACATACAAGTACATACGTTAAGCTAAACAATGTTAACAAAATGACATTAGGTTACGCGAAGTAAGCTTCCGTTTCATTCACTGTATAACCAACTATTGTGTAGAAATTGATTGGTATGTAATGTGTCATTGGTATTCCCTTCTGCAATCGAAAACACACCCATAGTTGTTGAGTACAACTTATTGACAGCAATAATTCTCCATTTTTATATTACAAGTCCTGCCAACCCTTAAAATATAGACTAATATTTATACTCGTAGTATCGACAAAGGTTTATTAAAAGAAAAAAATAAAACATAGTTTTTGCGATTGGATACATTGGAAATAATGATAAAACAACGAACGTTAACCTTTTAAGGTGCAATAAAATTAAATTAAATAATTAAAAAAATTCACCAAAATTGAGTTTTATAACTAGCTAAAACCCGGTGTGCTTCGCTACCCGTATTTTTTAAAATTAACTTTGTATGGGAGGTACCACGCCCACTTAAAATTTTTAAAAAAAAAGTAGCCTATAGCTCCTTCCAGACATACAGAAATATACTGTGAAAATTTCAAGCAAATCGGTTCAGCCGTTTAGCCGTCTATAGACTTCAAACTAATAATAATAAACATAACGACACACATTAACTTTTATATATATAGATATTATAATACAAACAGAGCCAAACATAAGCATAGACAAACATATACGCCTATGTTCTAAAGTCCACTACGAAGTGAAACTGAATTCGTTTGCAATTCTACATGGACAATTTCACGGCGTTCTAGAAAACGGGTGAAACTTTTATACTATGATGAACCAAACTACTTTTTATTATTTATTATTATTTTACTTTTCAAATCATTTTCATAAAATTAAGAACACAAACTTTATGAAAATTTCACTTCCACTTCATTTTACAAATGTAGCACCCAGGTGATTATGTAAAATTGTCAGTCGCCTGAAGCATAGCTCCCGAGCGTTGGTCCCATTATGATAACCGTCGATATTGATTTGTTTATAAAGGTTTGATTATAAAGTCCTGTAGATAGTATACGTTTTTTAGATTAGTGTCTCAAGGCAAATCATCTTTTGCAGCAATATAATGCAGTTCAAGTTCAAGTTGAGTTCATTATTCAGTATTAGTCCAAGATACATATTTGCTACTCCATCGATTTTAGGGGTAAGAAAATAAGAGAAATGAAATAACATGCAAGTCCAAAACTTTAAAAAAAATTATTTCCAAAATAGTTCATTTTTGTCCAACTGTGTACCGAAAGGGATAATAGAAAAGCAATGAATAAATTAGATTAAAAAGCCCTTTCTTTTTGAGAAAACAGCACATAAATAATGATAAAATCAGCCAGCAGAAGCGTATATAAAAACAAATTCGAAAGAACTATTATTTAATAATATTTCAACTGGTATCAAGGCCATGACTAACCTATGAAGCTAGTGGCTTTACTCCATGACAATTGTTGTCGAACTCTACAAGAGCTAACAAAATCATTGGGAGCTACTCAAACAGCAATTTAAAAACGTTTGCGAGCAATAAGCGTTCATCCATAAGAAAACGTTTGCGAGCAGTAGCGTACATTGCGAGAAAAAAGAAAATAATTTTTGCACCGAATTACTTGCGATGAGCTGCTGAAGTCTTGCCAGTCCATCACAGGGAAAATGTACCGAATACAACTGAATCGCTTAAAGTATGCGGCCAGGCATGAAAACGTAATATTCTAACATGGCAACGCTCGGCTAAATGTTAATATACCTGTTAAAAACTTTTTAAAAAGAAGTGGTTAGAAAGTTTGCCTCACCCGCCTTATAATTCAGACCTTTATTTCGAGCGATGTGCTGTCCTTTCAGAACAGGGTATCCGAAATTTGCTTAGTTAGTTTTTGGCAGTTCTTTTGGCGCGGAATATATACATACATATTGTTACGTTTCTATACCCTCCACCATCATAATTAGTGAATGAGGGTATACATGAGTTTGTCATTCCGTGTGTGACACTGAGAAATATTCATCTGAGACCCAACAAAGTATACATATTATTGATCCTTATGGAATTCTAAGTCGATTGAGCTATGTCCGTCTTAATTCTCCTTTGTATTTTGTTCGGTCCATGTTTGTACATAGAACCCACAACGACTTGAATCACCTGCTTCGCTCTCTGAATCATGTTTATGAATCATGCTGTTTACATGACAAAAAACTTGATTCGATTTGACAGTTGTCTTTAATGAACAAACAGAATAAAAAAACAGAATTTACAATTTGTGGAAAATAATTTTTTTAATGGACAAACAAAAGTGAGTGGATATTAGTTAGCTTATTTGAAAAAAAACATACATTCGTACGTATTTACTTTCTTTACTTCCAGCAACAAGAAAATAATTTATTTTGTTTACAATAATATTAAATTTTTACAGCTAGTGCAGATAAACTTGCGATAAAAATTAGAGAAGAGTGCAATTTTTCGTGTTTCGCAAGGTGATTCAATATGAATCTACTTGATTCGCTCTTAAAATTTTGTATGGTGAAGCAAGTTGTTTCACTCATGATTGGGGTGTGAAGCATGAATAGAGAGCGAAACATGTATCGGGGAAACGTAGTATAAGTCTAGTACAAATATAGTTACCAGATTAAAATTAGACACAATAAAGCCTTCTTCCGAAAATCACTTTAATACTAATATGTACCTTAAATATACCGTTATTACGTTGAAATTCGATGTAATAACTGTCATATTCCTCAGCTACCTTTATAACAGGGTGTTATCAACAATGTTGATAATATAAATTTCTACATATACATACAAATGTTGCTAAGCAAGTTGTATGTTAAAAACATGTTGTATGTTGCACCAGCTGTTATTTAAAAGTGAAATACTATTTCGCAGCGTTGTCAACTTGGTGCGTTTCATACCATTTTTGGTGCTTTTTTAAATTTTTTGTGCGAAAAAAACTTTAGTTGGTGCGCGGTGCGCTTTTTTTTTAATTTTGATGCGCTTTTTAATTGTTGGTGGCACCAAAGCAAATTCAACACAACTTTTTGTTTCAGTGTGAGATAAAATCTTTCTACAATAAAACACACCTGTTTGAGTGTTTTTTAATTTTTTCGAAAATGTGATGGAATCTTTATTTTTACTAATTTTTAATAATTCATAACTCATGAAATCTATACGATGAAAAAATGTCTTTAAATACGATATGTATTTATATATATGTATGATAAATGAAATCAAATTCTTCAAAAATCTTTGATGGAAAATCAAATTAACATTTCAAGCATGTAAATAAAAATTCTTGTATAACCTGATGGTTTGGTTTACTGAACAGTAGACGAACAACCAGGGTTAGAGTACCAGTGGAATCTTAACAAATGTTATTGGAAAAAATCAACTAGAAAACAAAAATATATAAAAAAGTACCAAATATGTACTGAAATTAGCTTTTTTACCAATTAGTACTTTAGTTCCGAATATCATATTGTGAGTTAAATTTTGAGTGGTTAAATACTTATTTTTTCTTTATTAGCTCATTTATTAAAAAAAGGCTTTTTACTATTATTACTTGTACTAATAATCATTGATAAAAAGTTTTATATAGAATTTATGATATTAAAAAATTTCAAATTAATTCAAAAAATATTTGAAACAAAAACGAAATTTTTAACTTGGTGCGTTTTTTTGTAAATGGTGCGCTTTTTTCTCCATTTTGGTGCGTTTTGAAATTTCAAAGTTGACAACGCTGCTATTTCAATATATAACAATATGTTGCCAGAAAAGTCAAAGCAAAAGAATGGCCAATTCTTTCAATAAAATTATATTTTACATACATATCGAGCCATTACCGCCAAAATAATGTATCCCACACCATAATCGATTGTTGTTTTTTTATCGAAATCGATAGTTTAACATCATTTAAAATTATTAAAATTAAATGTATTACACAAAACAATATCTACATTATAAATTTTAAAATAATGGCTTTATTCAAACTGATTTTATTTAAAAAAACCTTCCCCTGTAAAATTTTGAGTTTGTGGGATACATTTTTTCGGCGGTTATGGCTCGATATGTCCCAAATAAATGATAAAAATTAAAAAAAATCTCATTTTTAGGTTATACACCCAATATATGATGTGGGAGTCTTCTTTGAACTTCATTTAAACATTTAATTTAACCTATACTTCATCCATCCTGAGCTTTATATTACCTTGCAGAATTTCATTAATCATCATCCTGGATGACTTTGTTTTAAATAATAACAATCTAATTAGAACTATCTGTTTTATAAGTTGAATTTTTAAATTATGATTATATGAGGAAATAAAATAATTATGTTGAATAATATAAATTACTCCATAAAAAAGCGCTAAATAATAAATTACATTACAAAAATAATTTACTAAAAAAATTAAACTAATAAATAGGCAAATGTTACATATCGCTGGCTTAACATGTAAAGGCTCTAAGTCCATATTTTACAATATTACAGGAGAGACAAAAAACAATCAAACATTTTTTTTAACAAACATTTTTGAAATCTGTAAATGCAATTTGTTTTTGTATATTTATTTCATTGCTGTTATAAAAAAATATTATTAATTTAAATCTTTAATGGATTTAAAAGTAATATAACTGGCGACGACTATTTTTATTCGTATGGCAAATCGTCATAAGATTTATGGTGTTTTGTAGGCAAAGTGGATTTTAGATATTCAGGCATGTGATGGGAAATCGAAAACGAATCAGTTTTGGAAATACATTTTAATGCATTTATAATCTAATTTCTAAAATTTTTGTTTTAAGATTCTCATTAGTAGCCCAATGTCTTTATATTTTATGTGATCAAAGTTTTTCAATACAGAAATATTACGAAAAAATTGACTACTAAAACTCATTCGTTTTTGATTTCCATCACATTCCTGATTGTAAGTCTTCGAACTTTCTAGTTTTTATTTTTCTTCTTTCTTGATAAAGATGGTGTAAATCCGACCACTCTAGTGCGACTACATTTTCATTTATTTTTTGATGGATTCATCAGAAAATAAATCTAAGTTTGTAATTAATTTCACCATTTGGTGTGGTCACTTTGGAATCGCCTTTTCCACGGCCAAAGCGAATATTTTTACAAAATTGTACATTGTTAAATTTTTTAAAAAATTATTGATCCAAATAAGTAACATCATGACGATTAATGTCATGACTGTCAATGGCGTTGATACTCAAAACAACGAGAGTGTAGCCAATGAGAAATAAGATTATGCCAATTGGCTGGACTCGCAGACTACTCCGCGCGAAACAGTTGATATGTCAACATTAGAAGAAGTGAGATATTAAACAAAGATGTGATAAATTGGACTTTACTCATCACTATAAAACAACAACAACAAATGAGATAACTGTATTTTTTTTGTAATCGATGTATTTTTATTTATTGAACACAACTGCATCAAAATCTCTCAAGCGACAGAGGAGCCCGAAGTGTGCTCAAGTGTCATCAAATGCAAAAGCTTCTAAGACTGTGAGTAATGATCAAAATAGGTTTGCTCTCCTCCAGACGGATGAGCCAGAACTTCCTAAGAAGACGTTTAAGCCCCCACCAATTTATCTGAGAGAGCCCACTTCCAGTAAATTGGTACAAGGAATTGTTTCGGTAATAGGTGCAAATATGTTTAGCGTAACATCAATTAAACATGGAAATATCAGCGAAACCAAAATACAAGTGAAAAAGGAGGATGATTTTCGTAAATTGTCCAACCAGTTGGAGAGGGAAAGTAGGGATTTCTATACCTACCAGCTGAAAAGCGCAAAAGGACTCCAAGTCGTTCTAAAGGGTATAGACCCAGATGTTGATCCTGCCGAGATAAAGACTAGCTTAATGGAAAAAGGCTTCAAAATTAAGAGCATAACGAATATTAGAAACCGTGAAAAGACTCCACAGCCTATGTTCAGGGTGGAATTGGAACCTGGAGATGTCGTATTAAAGAAAAACGAGTCCCATCCCATCTACAATCTGATGTACCTTCTGCATCGTAGAATCACCGTGGAAGAACCACATAAGCGTCAGGGACCCGTCCAGTGTCTCAACTGTCAAGAATTTGGTCACACCAAGGCGTATTGTAAATTGCCGACAGTTTGTGTTGCGTGTGGGGAGCTACATGCAACTGCTCAATGTGATAAGTCGAAAACTGATTCAAAAATCAAAAAATGCAGTAACTGCGGAGGTAATCATACCGCAAATTATAGAGGTTGTCCAATTTACACTCATTTGAAAGGCTTAAGCACCAACAAGACGTCAGTATTACCTGATCATCGTCAACAGCCTATTTTGGCATCAAGTGACAATTTCCCGCAATTGTTACGGTCCACTAGTCATGTAAACGCGCCTAGTTCTAGACAAGTTTCTTACGCTAACGTGGTTAAATCTAATATGCCAGGTTTGGAGCAGGCACCTAAATCACAATATTACGAGCCTAATAGTAACACTCTAGAGACTACATTGCAGACACTTGTCCAAACCATGAACACTTTTACGACCACTATGACATCCATGATGCAGGAAATGCTGAAAATGCAATCCACTATCTTACAAGCCATTTTAAAGAAATGATTTGTTTAAAAATTTGTTTTTGGAATGCGAACGGCCTCCGCCAACATAAAAACGAACTGGAACACTTCCTGATGGATAAGCAGATTGATGTCATGATGATTGCTGAAACTCACTTGACGGCGACAGCGTACTTCAAAATTAATGGCTACGTGTTATATGATACTAAAGATCCCCGCGGAAGAGCATGTGGAGGTTCGGCAATTCTTATAAAGAACAGAATAAAACATTATTTAATGAACAACATATGCGAGGATTACCTACAAGCAACAAACATTTGTATTGAATTCTGTCAATACAATTTTGTTTTATCATCAATTTATTCGCCGCCTCGATTTTCAATAAAAGAACACCAATACTACAGCTTCTTCAATTCCCTTGGAGCTAGATTTTTAGTTGCTGGTGACTTTAACGCCAAACACACATTTTGGGGTTCACGTCTGGTGACCCCGAAGGGTCGTGAACTCTTCAACACCATTGCCAAAATGGGATTAGATGTACTCTCATGCGGGCATCCCACCTACTGGCCGACGGACCGACGGAAGATTCCCGATGTTATTGACTTCGGAGTAGTAAAAAATATCCCTGTAGAATCGATACAAGTGGAGCCTTCATTAGACTTGTCTTCAGATCACTCTCCTTCTATTATTTCAATGCGTTTCCTTCAAGGGAATGGCTCTCCATTTCGGGACATATCTAAAACCAGAGTAAGTTGGATAAAGTATAAAAAGTATTTAAGTTCCCACTGCACGGAAAATGTAGTGTTGAGAACTACCGAGGATATTGATGGGTCGATTGGCAAGTTTACTGAGGACATACGAAGAGCTGTACATCACGCCACCACATACGACGTTGAGTGCAGAAGTGGGACAAATAGAACCTATTTCGCTGAACTCGATCATCTCCTGTCAGAAAAAAGAAGAGTTAGAAGAGAGTGGCAAATCCACAGGTCTCCTGAACTGATAGCTAGGCTACGGGTATGCAGAGATATACTAAGAAATTTCTTAGAAACCCAAAGAATGGCTTCACTTAAATCTTACTTGGAGGGTCTTGATAGTACCCCACAATCTGACTATTCGTTATGGAAGGCGGCACGAGGTTTA
Organism: Bellardia pandia; assembly: GCA_916048285.2. Taxonomy (NCBI): domain Eukaryota; kingdom Metazoa; phylum Arthropoda; class Insecta; order Diptera; family Calliphoridae; genus Bellardia; species Bellardia pandia. Next base: position 73,231,253 of record OU696533.1, read on the forward strand.
AAAAGACCAGTTAGAGGAAAACCTCCTCTGCGAAATCCGACTGGTGACTGGGCTAGAAATGATTCCGAGAAGGGGACTTTATTTGTTAATCATTTGAGAAAAGTGTTTACTATAAACAACTCAAATAATGCATCTGATTTGCCTCCACTCGTTATTAGACCTCCTGTACCTCTAAGACTTAGCTTTAATGATGTTCAAAGCGCTATTGGTACTCTGAATCTTAAAAAAGCTCCAGGTATGGATAAAATCAGCAACAAAATGCTTGTGGAGTTACCTCGTGTAGCTAAAAGAATTATCCTATTTATTTTTAATGGTATTTTACGCCTAGAATACTATCCTGCAGATTGGAAGGTATCTATGATTACCATGATTCCTAAGCCAGGGAAGGACCCCACTAAAGTAGAGTCATATAGGCCAATTAGTCTACTGCCGACAATTTCAAAACTGTTTGAAAAATTGTTATTGGCTAAGTTGATTCCAATTCTGAACGACACTCAATGTATCCCAAATCACCAATTCGGGTTCAGAGCTAAACACAGTACCATCGAACAAACACACAGATTGGTAAATGTGATAAGACAGTCGTTTGAAGAGAAAAAATACTGCTCCGCCCTTTTCATTGATGTGTCGCAAGCGTTCGACAAAGTCTGGCATGAAGGTTTAATGCATAAAATTAAATTAACTCTGCCTGCTAACACCCACAAACTTATGAAAAGTTATTTATATGGTCGCAAATTTACAATCAAAGAAGGCGATTTTTTAAGCCCCGCTCAGCCAATTGAAGCAGGAGTACCCCAGGGTAGCATACTGGGTCCAACTTTATATTTGATTTATGCATCCGATATGCCGTTAGACCCCATAATACATACTTCAACTTTTGCAGACGATACAGCCTTTATTAGCGTTCATAAGGACCATCAAATAGCATCACAGAACTTGCAGAAATATGTTTATAAGCTAGAGAATTGGCTTGAGCTTTGGAAAATCAGGGTTAACGAACAGAAATGTATTCATATAACTTTCACATTGCGAAAAGATACCTGCTCGTTCATCAGAATAAATAATCAAATTATCCCGCAACACAATGAAGTCAAATACCTCGGAATCCACCTCGATCGTCGTTTAACTTGGAAGTCTCATATCGACGCAAAGCTTACCCAGATGAGATTAAAAGCAGTGCAAATTAATTGGCTAATCGGCAGAAATTCAACATTAAAGTTGGATTGCAAACTTTTGTTGTACAATGCAATTCTAAAGCCAATCTGGTGTTATGGAATTCAATTATGGGGTACTGCCTCAGCATCCAACATTGAAAAAATTCAAAGGGGTCAAAATAAGATTCTACGTACAATTACTGCAGCTCCATGGTATGTTAAAAATTCTCGAATCCACAAAGATCTAGGCGTGCCATTAGTAAAAGTCGAATTTACAAAATATGCGTCAAAATATGTCAGCAAACTTGAACACCATCCAAACCCACTTGCACGAGACATCCTTAACTTTACTGGCCATGTTCGGTTGAGAAGGAGGGATACCCTTGCTTTAACTCAAGCGCAAAACAGATGACTGGATCAGTGGATATAAATTTTTTGTAGTATCATTATATTTTGTCTAGCACTGGCTGGACTTATTATTTTCTTTTAGTATTAAGATTCGAAAACTTATTGTCATTTCATTTCTGAAGATTCAATAAATAATTAAATGCAAAAAAAAAAAAAAAAAAAAAAAAAAAAAAAAAAAAAATCTCAATTTCTAAAAAAAAGTGGACTTAGAGCCTTTACATGTTAAGCCAGCGATATGCATTTTTAATTTCACTGTAATTTGTTGTTTCTTTTTATAAAATAAATATGCATATCTAATCAAAGTTTATATTGTTCACACTGTTTGTACATAAGGTTGCTCAATTAGGCTGGTCATAATTGATATAGCCAAAATATTCATTTCAATTGGAATACTACTTTCATGTTTAATGATTTCAGTGAATTGAATATTGCTATAAAGCAATTAAGAAACATTATTTTTCTTAACTAAGAAGCGAAATTTTCAAATTAAAGCTTTAATACTCGTATCTGTTAAAGTGTTAACTGTAAGATATAAACTTTATTTTCATACTTCCGTTAGCTTTAGGTCCTTAAAACTTTTGCAAATTTTGTCATTCAAACTATTCTAGAAGGGAGGTCACAAATTTTATTTTCAGCAGTTTTATTATAACTTTTTCTGTTGCTTGAAATATCCTCTAATATTGAATAACAAATGGTACTGAATTAAGAGCTTTAGTTGCTTAGATTATAAATCTATAAAAATATGAACTTTCAGTTAAAAAATTAAGCTGCTAAAATAGGATTTGGATTGTAAAATTAATTTAAAATTTTGGTTAAATTGAAAGAAAAGTAAACAGTTTATTTTTGCAAGAAAAAACTATTTTCTAAATTTGTTTGTGTGGTGGTAGTGTAATTTAAAATTCTTTTAACTGAATTTTGACATGAAAGGCAAATATCGCCGCCGCCATTGTTGTCAAATTTAACAATAGCTTGCAAAATAATTGTGAGATTTTGAAGAAGCAATTTCAAAATGTGGGGGAATTGGGTACCATATTAATTGAAGCCGAGAGATCCTAAAAGATGATTTTGCATATCTGAAATGCTGCGTAAAGGCTATGTTTGCGATGAAAAATGGATCCATTAAAATAGCCCGAAGCGTAAGAAATCGTAAGTAAAGCTCGACCAACCAGCCGAATCGACACCAACACTAAATAACCATGGCGCTAAGGTAATGCTCTGTATTTGATGGGAGCAAAAGGGTCCTATCAATTATGAGCACTGGCATTCAGCCAGATATGTCCATCATGACTACGCTCGTCCGCATGTTACAATACTTGTAAAAAACTATTTAAGACTAGTACGATTTCTCTGGGTCATGCTAAACTTGAGAGTAGAGCATCTGAAATTGTCGTGATTCGTTCTTGGCCTCAAAAGATGAGCAGTTCTTTTGGCTCGGAATCAATATGTTGACAGAAAGCTAGGAAAATGTCATAGCTTGGCCAATGTTTTAAATAAAAGCTACAAATTTAGAAAAAATCCTCAATTTTAAGTTATACATCCAATATAATATCAGTTTTTTTGGTAGTTCATCATTTCTAATTGAAATCGATTATATATTATATTAAGAAAATTCTATCAAATTCCAATTTAAAATTTTTAATTACAGTTAAAATTTTCGCAAATTTCAAATTAAAATTCTCAATTTCAATTGGAATTTTTTTTAGTTTAAAATTGAAGTTCGGATTTTTATATGGAATTCTGGCAATTTAAAATTTAAATTCCTAACACCATTTAGAATTTTCGCAATTTTAATTTTAAATACTAAATTTTAGTAGCTTTTTTAAATTGCTAATCCATACTAAAATGGAGCTCTCTAATGTGGAATTTAATACACTTAAATTATCAATAGATACATATGTAGATATTGTAGATTATAATGTGTATTACAGATTGACTATATGACACAACTGAGATAATTGTGCGCGTTCGTGTATCTGTGTCTTTTTTTTAATTCAGCGATATGGAATAGTTTATGTTTATAAACTACAAGATTTATGAATGCAATTTGTTTAAAATGGAAGTTATTCTCAATGGTCGGAAACAAGTGATGAATTACCCGTATGCTTGATTGTTTGTAATTGTACATACTCGTATGTATGCGTTTGAATATTTATCTATGTTTGGATATAAATATGAACATTAAATTCATAAAAAATAAATAAATTACATAAAACAAAAATAAAAAAATGTTCATATGCAAAAATATACATGTATGTACATATGTATGTATGTATATATGTATGTATGCAAATGTGTGTTATAAATTACAATAGTAATTATTTTCACTGATTGATTTGTAAAAGTTTTGTTGAGCATGTATGTTGTTGTTTTTTGTTGCTGTTTGTTGTTCACATAAAATATCATATTTATTTATTTTGTTGTTGTCTGAAATTAATTGAAAACAGTGTGATTTTTATCACATTTTTATTCAAACTATAAATTAAATGAAAATAATGGAAACATTTTGCGCTTCAAATTTGTTGGAAAGAAAACAAACTACAATTAAAAAAGGTTACTTAGGCTGTTATTTCGAGTATTAATTGTAGGTCTCGGTTTAAAAATGCAATCAATTATTAATATCTGTCATATATTCATTCGTATTCTATTATAGCAAATGTATGTTGCATACTGTAAATAATATAAATCATTTTACATATAGTAAAACAAAACATATGAATTAAAAAAAAAAAAAAAATTTCTAAATTGGCCCATGGGGGGATCGAACCCGCGGCCTTCGCGTTATTAGCACGACGCTCTAACCAACTGAGCTAATGGGCCAGGTAATGCTACGTTGACAAAAGGTATTTATTTGCTAATTGTAAAACATTTAATTTCATTTAATTGTTTTAAGAGTGTTGAAAATTATGTTGAACAAAACAGAAGTTGAAAATAAATTTCAAGGTCGTAACTTGCCATTAAATTAAAATTTTCTCAAGTGTGTTCTCAGGTGTAGTTGGAAATGTTAACTTTAAAATAGAAGTTATTGAATGAAATATTTTTGTAAAAGTTTATATCGTTTAGTTCACATTTGACCTATTATTTACAGTATAAAATACATTTCACATAAAAATTATAAATGTGTGTGCTCCAAAGGTAAAAAAAATTGCTCCATATTTATGCTGAATAATTAACAAATGTTCCAAATTTTATTTTAAGTTTTGAGTTTAATGTCAAGTAAATACCTACATATTTAAAAAAAATAAAAGGTTGAAATACTTGTTGGCCATTAAAATTCAAAATCTAGCTTGGAAATACATAGTTATGAAATTAGATAATAATCGAAGAAATTTAAGTTTTAGTAGGAAATTTATATAATATATAAAAACATTATGAAAAACCTTTAATGACAGAAATTTTCATTACAAAAATATTAGACAATTTTCGGCGAACATGTAACTAGTGATGGCAAAAAAAAGAATAATGGATTATATGATTAATCGAAAAGAAAAATAATTGATTGCAATTTAAATTTTAACTTTTTAACCCTTTCGCTACTGGTTTTTATTGGGGAGCATTAAAATTAAATTTTTAAATTTTTCGATTCTGTCCCTTTTTGACCTTAGTATCAGTAATCAATTATAATTTCCAAAAAAAAGTTTCTCTATATGTGTTTTTTAGAATCCATATGGACTCAAATATAGCGAAAGGTATTTTTTTTTAATATAAATTTTATTTATTTCATTGGTTTTTAAACATCAATTAAAAGTAAATATCTTAAATTAAAGTAAATAAAATAACTTTATAATAGTATTTTTTATTTTATTTATAAATAAAGATAAAAATTATAGGAAATCGAATATAGTTACATATAAATTTAATGAAAAATATAACTATGTATTTCATTTATAGTGGAATACACAAGTGAACATCACACTTCGAACATTTGTATCTGGTTTGTCCTGAACATCCTCCAATTTTGCATCTTTTTTTATCTTTTGTGTGCTCTGGCCAATGTTGATTTCCGTCATATCGGACCGACATTGAGAGTGCTCTTTCATTTCTCTTTTGGGAGGTTGATGGGCTGTTTTGTTTATCATCTCTAATTGTAGAACTTGGTCGTCCCCGACTACGGGAACATGCTTTCTGACTTGACTTGAAAGCTGAGTAAGTCCATAGACTTATTTGGCTGTTGCTTATTGTTTTTGTAATCTATTTTGTATTCTAGCCAAGAATTACATATGGCTAGATCAATAAAGTGATCAAATATTTTAAGAGTCCACTTTTGGGATCTTATGGAGATTCTATATAGAGAAAGGAGAAAGTCCATTTTGTCCACTCCACATATACTGTGCTACAATGTTAGGTTGAATGATTTCAGTCCTTTCTTTTTTCTCGGCACAAAATCTTCGAACTCTTTTGAGAGGTTCATCGCCAAATATTGAAGAAACAAGTTGAACAATTCCTCCGTCAAGCCATCTTAAAAGAAATATATTGTCAGACCTTTCGATACGATGGTCAAAACTTCCTCGACCTTCTTTTTTTTAACTCTTTTTCAGATTTCAAGAGAACTTTTCCAACCCTATTGCCACGAATTGTACCTGTGGCCCAAATTTGTTTTTGATTTAAATAAACTATTAAATTAAGAGTTGAGAAATAATTGTCGAAAAAGATTTTGTGATTCTTCATTTCAGGAATAGTTTTTGCAAGATGAATTACTATATCTGAGCAAAATCCTAACTTTGGACCATCTAGAATTGTACTTTTGCCTTGGTAGATTTCGAAGTCATATATTATTCCATTTTAACTGCATAGGCAAAATATTTTTATACCCCATTTGGTAGCTTTTTGGGCATATATTGCTTCATTGAAGTTAACCTTGAAAGGAACCATCATTTCATCCACGCAAAGATTTTCATCCTTCGGAATTGTATATGATTTTTTCGTAAACATATTTATTATTGGCCGAACTTTAAATAGTTTGTCATCTTGTGCAGAGTTTAATGAAAACTTTAAATTGTTTCGTAAGGAATTAAATCGAATCCTGGACATATTATTACGGAACGATAGAATTTCAGTACTCTCTGACATTATCTCTAAGGCCAAGAAATTCAAAAGTTCTTCTTTAGTTAGATTGATAGATTTACCATTTTTTTGGAGTGATGCCTGATTAGTGGCAGCGATGAGTTATTGAAGAAAGTCGTCTGTAAAGTATTCCAAAAAATATTGCACAGGCAATTTTAATTCATTCTTTGGATACATTTCAGTGAAAACGAAATCGGATGATGTTTTCTTCCATCGAAACTTTTTGATTGGTACTTTGGAAGTTGCATTTTCAAGATAGGTCGAGCTCTCGGGTACTACATCAACTACAGTTGTTTCAATTACACCCATATCTTCTACGTCTATATCTTGGAGGTTTATCTCATATTGACCTTGACGAGAAAGCTCTTGCAAAAGAAACGTTGTATTATTATCCAATGCGTCAATTAAATCATCAACCAGGTCAGGTTCTGACTCTTCTATATCGGATAGATCCGAATCATTAAAATTTATTAAAATTTTCTCAATTTCTGTAGGCTGCATTTTTCTTCCTAATTTCTATTTAATTTGAATGCAGACAGCGCAAGAAATAAACATCTGCTAATAACAAGTGCAAACGCAAAATGATTTTGTTACTTTGTGTTTGGTAACATTTTTTACCTTGTAATGAATTTGAATCCACACGAAGTTTATAAAATTACCACTGGTTTTACAGTTATTAAAATGAAAAACTAATTATGCAGAATCATAACATAGAATTTTTTTTGTATAACTGATAAATATTTTATTTTAATTTTTGATAAAAATTTCATATTATTTGCAAAATAGAAAAATACTTAAAAAAATGGGATTGAAAATGGTGTTATTAAAAATACCTCTAGTTTTGTCTATTTTGCTACTACAATATTTTTTTAAACATTTCTTAAGATATTAAAAAATCATAATAAAATTAAAAAAAAATACAACCGGCAAAGCGCAATAGGCTCCCAAAGTTGCATGTATCCATATGGACTCAAAATAGCGAAAGAAATCACAAAAAATAATGTTAAACCCAACTTGTGTAATATTTTTATAATACATATATTATAATACATATTTCACACTCTTCAATTCTGAATCTTCAAGGCAAGTATTTTTGAATGAGAAGGGAAAAGAGAATAAAAAGGTACACACTTGACGTTTCTAGCCAATTTTCTTATTTTCTTTTGTTTTTTTCTTTCATGCATGTTGATTTGCATTAAAAAGTGCGAAAATTTCATTGACGTGTGTGAATGAAATGGTAAGTTCAAAAAAGAATTCACAAAATCTGGTCAGCTAAGACTGATGGTGGCTATATTAAGTTTAACCTATGTGAAACTGTTGCACTTTTACATAAAACAAGAAAGAAAGTATAGTCGGTCAAGCCCGACCGTAAAACCGGATTTTGGAGGTGACCGGTGTAAAACTGTGTTAATTGATTAATAAAATGTTTAAAAGTTTATTTTCATGAAAAGTTAAATAACTCAGTCAATTACTTATCTATTTTTAAACCAAAATATGCGTTGTAATCGTAAATAAACGTTCTTTTTGAATAAATTCAATAGTATTATAGTTTTCTTAATAAAATAATGTATTTAAACTTCACCAAAGTTGAAAATTATTGAAAAATCTACCAAATTTGTGTTTGCTCGACAATAACACCAAAATTTCTCAAGATTTCTTAGATAAATTATATGTCATTCGAAAGATCTCAGTTTCTTCTTTCCAAATCTAGTAAGAAATTGAAAATCGGGCCATTGTCAACAAAATTCCAGGCTTATAAGTGCGCAAAGGTACAAAAACTATTAGAATCTTGTTTTACTCGACAAGCCCTACAAGAAAAATAATATCTGGTCCGAGGTTTTTCTATTTTTTTTTTTTTCAATTTTGTATCACTGTGTAATGTGTTAGGCACCTTTTCTTAGAATCGAGTCAAAATTTCGATCAGATATACATCTCAAAGCATCTATAACAGCTTCTTTTAGGTGCTTTATACTTTCATATTGTCCTTAAAGGAAATTGTATAAGCTTTCTTTTGAGGAAAAAAGGGCCCAACTTGAAAAAACAAATAAAAAAAAAATAATTTGTAAAAAAAATTTTGGAATGATTGAAGAAATAGTCCTGTAGACAATTTTTTCTAGAAATAATAGTTACACTCATTTTAAGAAAACCCTGTATGATCAAAATGTCCAACTTTGAGCCCCTCTAACTCCGGTAGTTCTTGACTGATAGAGCTGAAAATTTGTGTCTATCTATAGTGTGTAACTATCCAATAGTACTAACCTGGGACCGATGGTCATTAAATTTGGTACGCCGATTAATTTTTTATAAATGATTTATATTAAATAATTTTTAAGCTTGAGGTCACTTTTTTGTTTTTTATCAAAAAAATTTTACACATAGAAAATTTGTTATAATATTTAAATAACACCTGAAGAAGATTCCCAAAGGAAATCGAAATATTGAGTTAATTATATATAAGAATTAAAAAATCTTTTATAAAAAACAAAAAAATGAACTCAAAATCATTAAAAAGGTCGAAGAATATAGAATAAAATTATTTATAAATGATTTATTTTTTATATGAAAATATGGACGAATGCAAACAAAATATCGTTTTAAGATTTCACTTTCCATGAAACTTATTATTACAGAATTTTGTTTAGATGCGGCTTTTCTATAGACATTTATGTACCATAAAGCCATATTCCAGGAAGACATTTGCATCGGGGCTATGACCGATTTCCGATTTCCGGAGCATTTATGTTTATTATTTTTTTTTTAATTATTTTGTGCATATTTAAACTTGCTCTAGTATAAGTATTAATCATTTGACATGATCTTCACATATTAAAAGAAATTTTCACTTAATTAAATTATTTTTTAATTTAATGTAAAAAAAATTTGGCCCATGAGGGGATCGAACCCGCGACCTTCGCGTTATTAGCACGACGCTCTAACCAACTGAGCTAATGGGCCACATGAAAAAATTCTAGAATTATATATTCGAATGACAACAGTGGGAACTAGTTTGGTTGTATTGTTTTGTTATTATTTCTTTAAATAATACGTTTCTAATAAAAATACTATGTACAATAATTGAACTGAAAATTTAATTCTAGAATTGTTTTTACAAATTGTTTTAAGAACAATTTGACTTTAGGTTAACATGTTCAAATAAATAATATAATCAAAGACTATAAATATATATATATTATTTATAGTCTATGATGTAATATTTATGTGATTGCCACGATTCAAGATAATACAATATTGGCTCTTTTTTTTTTTTTTTTTTTTAAATTCGTTTTTATTTGCAATATATTTTACAAAAAAATAAAATAATAAGCAAATTAAATAATAAAATAAAAATTAACATATATATTAAGTTCCAATGAACTCAATAAAAAAAAAAAAAACAATTATTAGTTTAATTTAATAAAAATTACTAACATTTTTCTATTTTCTATGTTTTACGGGACGATCCATTTGACAAGGCACATCTAAAAAATGTTCTATATCGTCTCTTGTTGGTTGATCATTTAAAAGAAAGGGGTTGAATGTTAACTCTAAATGCTCTTTAAAATCATTAGCTTTACTGACATCAGACCTACACCATTCGTTATTATTATTTTTAATTTTAGATGACCGTTTTAGATATCTAGTCGCGTTCCACAGATTGTGTTCGTTATTTTTACCCACATCTAAATTTATTAAATCATTTTTTAAGGAATCATTTTTATATTCTCTTAAGAGTTTTTTTAAAGTTGCGATGATCTGTTTAAATTTGTTTTATCTGATGGGCTTCTGGTGTTTTGGTATATTCTTCTTAATCTTCTTTTATTAGCGATTAGTTCCCTAATCTCAGCCGATAATCGAACGTTATTACCATTAGTTTGATGTCGTTGTGGAGTTGATATAAATGCGGCTTCATGAATTATGTTGGTAAATGATTCAACGGCATCTTCCAGACTACATCCATCTTTAATTGGTATATTTAAGTTTAAATTTTGTTCGATCCAGCCTTCAAACTGCTGCATGTCTGTTTTAGATGTAATTATTTTAATTTTTTTGACCACAGTTTGAAGTATTGTACTAAATGCTAAAATAACGGGGCTATGATCCGAGCTTAAGTCAGCACTATCTGATATATCCAGAAATGATCTTGGTATTCCTTTATAGACATAGAAATCTAGAAGATCAGGTATTTTGGTAGGATCACTGGGCCAGTATGTAGGGCTACCTGTAGACAATGTTGAATAATTGTTCTTTGAAATGCATTTATATAGCTCTCTTCCTTTTGGGTTCGCCAAACGGGATCCCCACCAAGGGTGTTTGGCATTAAAGTCACCACCAACAATAAATTTGGGACCAAGTTCTTTAAAAAAGCTTTCAGATTGTTCGCATTTAACACTATGCCTTGATGGAAAGTAAATAGAAAAAATATTAATACTGTTATTATCACATGTTAGTTTAACGCCTGTACATATATACATATTTATATGTATGTATATTATAAACAATACGTCTGTCTAACTTTGATCTATTGAACAGTGTTGACACTAGATGATACCTGTATAGCCAAACAAAAGAGACCAAAGAAATAATCTGCAAACAAATATTATAAAATAAACTATGATATTGAATTTTTCTTATTTTTAATCCCCTTTTAATGTTTCTTAGAGTCGAAAAACAGATTTTAATATGAATTTATGTTTAAATATATTTTCAAAAATATAAAATTTGGGAGTGGAGAAATGCGTGAAACATTATTTTTCCACAAATTTTATTATTGTTTTTAATTATTTTAAATATATTGAGATTTTTAAACCAAAAGTCGAAATTTAAAAAACTAATGGTAATTTATTACAAAAACAGAAAACCTTTTTATAATTTTAATTCATTTTATTTTATTTATTTATTATTATTTTACTGTTTTCTTAAAATGTTTTCGGTTAAGCCAAATTTGTAAACTGCAATCAATTATATTCGTCTTCCAATCTTAAAGGGTTTATTTCTTCTTCAACAAGGTAGAGTAGACGGTGGCGGGAGCTGCATAAGCAGCAACTGGGGCGGCACTGTACACGGCAGGGGCGGCAACATATGAAGCAGGGGCACTATAAACAGAGGCGGTATAGGCTGGAGCAGCAGCGGAGTAGGCAGTGTATGCAGGTGCAGCAGCCGCATATGTGGTATAAGCTGGAGCAGCAGCAGTGTAAGTGGCAACTGGATCCACAACATGAGCTGAAGCAGCAGCGACGAAGAGGGCGAAGCAGATGATAAACTAAAAAGGAAAATTTACAATAATAATTTTAATTAGTTTCATTGCAATCCCTTTAGTTTTGCTGCAAACTTACTTTCATTTTGAGTTTTGTTTGTTTTGAAGACTGTTCTTTGCAATGGAGCTGAATGAACTGATATCGATTACAATTTCCTACATTTATTTTATAGTGACAAAATATTGAAGAAATATTTTGTTTGTTTTAATAATGCTTGTTAGTTTTTGTTGCTCTTACTTTTTGGTTATTTATTTTTTAATCAATTAAAATTACTTCATCATCATATAAATACAGACATACATTTGTATGTATGTATATGTATTTAACAATACAAATAAATATATTGGAAATAACAAAACATTTATTTGTTCAGATTACAACGAATACACTGAAAAGGAGAACAGCGCAAACATCCGGATACATTGACGGCATTTGAATATAATCTGCTTAATATGTAGACGTACTTGCCAAATTAATCTATAGAACATGTTATAATTTAAAAAAAAATATATTTTTTTATATTTTATGATTGTTATGAGCAAGGTTCGGATTTTTATGCAAATGCATATTTGTTGTCGTCAGTCTGAGATCAACATAAACTAAATATCTTTGCGAATCAAGAAATTTTCAGTAAAATGGCATCGATTTGTTCGTGCATATTTTTGCATATTTTGTTTTAAATGCATAATTTTGCATATTTTGCTTTGAATGCATACTTATGTTGCATATTTTGAAAAAGTGTTCTATTTGCTTTAATATTTTGCATAAATACGTCTCTGAAAACGGAGCTGTATTTAAAACAGACGGAACGATTCTTTTTTGCAATGTGTGCCTCAAAGGAGTTGCTTTTGAGAGAAAATCCCAAGTGGATCAACATTTAAAAAGTCAAAAACACAAATGCTTAGTAGACAAAAATGCGGAGAAGTTATCTCAACCTCTATTGTCTAACCATGAAAGTAAGTCTAAGCAGTTTAACATGGATCTATGTCAAGCTCTTATTTGTTTTTAATGACTCTATAGCTTTATTAGGTGAACATTTCAATAAAAGCCAAATACTGCTGTATGTGACTGATGCTGCGCCATATATGCTTAAGTCTGGAAAGGTTTTAAAAGTATTTTATCCAAAAATTATTCATCTTACATGTTTAGCCCATGCGATGCACCGTGTTGCAGAAGAGATAAGAGACAACTTCGTTGGTATTGATTTATTGATTTTGATTTATGTCTTCCTCCACAGCCTATAACAACTAGATGGGAAACGTGGTTGGCAGCAGTTATGTATTATGCTAAAAACTTTGACCAATTTAAGAATGTAGTAGAAGGATTCAGCTATGATGATGCAGTCTCAATAAAACGAATTAACAAATTTTTAAATTTACCAAATATAAAAGCTGAATTAGTGTTTGTGTCTTCCAATTATGGTTTTATCTCTGAAACTATTGTTAAACTAGAGGAATCTAATCCATTGAGTAAGCAAATTAAATTAATTGATGATGCCATAAATAAAATCTATGCTGTGGAGGGTAGTAACTTAAGTAAAAATATTCGTATCAAACTTGATAAAGTTTTTAAAAAAAATGTAGGATTGAAAAAAATAAAAAAAATTGCTGATATATTTAAATTAAATTTTAGCGAAAACAACGAAGTGGAAAACGAATATTCCACAAAGGAACTATCAGCATTTAACCGCACAGCATTGCACCAATCACTTCTGTCGACGTTGAACGGTAATTTTCCATGTTTAAAAGCTTTTTAAGGCCAAACAGACTCAACTTTATTTTTGAAAATATTAAAAAATATTTGTGTATCTATCTATATAAACTAAATTTTTTCTTATTCTTAATTCATTTTATATGTAGGTTCAAATATGTATGTATGTATCTGACAAGTGACTTAATTTAAGTGATTGTTTTACTTTAGTTTAACTTGTGCTTTTGAGTTTATTGTACTTTACTTACGTTTATGAGACTGAATTGTTACTTTTTGATTTTATTGTTATTTTGATGTTTTTCTTATCATTAATAAATGTTGTAACAAAAACTTTACTGCATATTTTTTAATTTTTAGCGCATATTTTTCTATTTTTAGTACATGTTTTATGCACATAAAACGCAATTTTAACTGCATAAAAGTCCGGTCCCTGGTTATGAGTTAAACTTTTTGCGAATAGAATTAAGGAATTTTATATTACACAACATTATTTAAATTATATTTTATAAATTTTATTAAGCCAGATTTTTCGCCACAGTTTAGTGCTATAAAAAGTCGTATATATTTATACAATACACCAATATAGTTTGTGTTGAAGTTAGTAAAGCCCAAAAGTATTAGAATAATATCTGCTTTTAAGTAACACAATCTCCTAGTTCTGAGTTAAATAAGCTTTATATATTAAGATATCACATTTAAAACTTGTATGTACATCGGCCCACAATTATTCAGAGCTTCCATATAAGTCCTAATTTCCAAATAACTTTAACGACCTTAAAACTCTTAATTATTGTAATAAAATTTACCACATATATGTACGTTCCATATACTACCTCTTCTTATAAAGCTAGGTCCACAATTAGTCATATACGAGGTCTGATCAAAAATAACCGTCATTTTAAAATTTCGGAAGTTATGTATGTTCGATTTTCGCATTTTTTTCGTTATCTTGGTACACATGTCTGTTATATATGTTGGTAATATCAGCCATTTTGGATTGTCAGTTTATTTTTGACAGATAAAAAGGTTAGTCGCGTTTTGGTATGCTCTTCGATTTTTTACTATTCGAAAAAATGGATCAAAGAAACTGTATTAAGTTTTTTGTAAAATAATTTGAAATGTTGGCGAGTCTACTATGAGCAGAACACAAGTTCAATTGTAGTATAACCGGTTTAAGGAAGGCCGAGAAGATGTCAATGACGATGATAGTCCTGGTCGTCCGAGCACGTCAACAACCGATGAAAACATTGAAGTAGTGAAGACAATGATTTTGGATAATCGTCGAATCACTATCAGAGAAGTTGCTGATGATGTTGGCGAATTTGGTCAAATGTGAAGGTTTTGCTCACTATTTTCTTCGACTGCAATTGCGTGTTGCATCATGAATTCTTGCCACAAGGTTGACCGTACGACTAAAGAATAAGGAATACATACTACCTTGAAGTTATGCTCCGATTGCGCGAAGCAATTCGTCAGAAACACACAGAATTGTGGAAAAGCCAATCATGGATTTTGCACCATGATAACGCACCAGCTCACACATCGATGCTTGTGCGTGAGTTTTTGGCCAAAAACAAAACCACCGTATTCACAGGACTTGGCCCCCGCTGACTTTTTCCTCTTCCCACAACTGAAGACACCGATGAATGGAAGCGGTTTGCTATGATTGAGGAGATAAAAGAAAAATCGAAACAGGAGCAGTTGCGATACTAAAAAGCGCGTTTCAGAAGTGTTCGAGGTTTGGAAAAAGGGGGTTTACTTTGAAGGGGACAAGATAATTATTGAAGAACAAATAAATACTTTTTGAAAAAATTTAAAATAACGTTTAATTTTTGATCAGACCTCGTATATCTAAAATATGGTCTACTTTTGAAAATAACTTAACGTTAATCTATTTCATTATTCGGAATGACTACCCACGAAAAAGAAAACTATTTTAATAGTTTTTGGGACTCGGAGAAGGTATTACTTTAAAATGTACATACATATGTGGTTAACAACTTTATTGTTTAACTAAAAGTGTCCGAACGCTTTAAGAATATTCGAATGAAAAAAATGGAAAGCTTTTGAAATGGTTGTGATTTTAAATTTTTTTGTTTTTTTTTTTTTATAGAACACTGTAAATAATTTTAAGATTATCAGTCATGTCACAGAGTTTAATTCCGTTCGGAAGTGGAATTCCGTATTTTGCTTTTATAGAAAAATTAAAAGGAAACATTTTTTCGGAATGAAACAACTTTTAATTTTTCTATATAAGCAAAATACGGAATTAATTACACTTCCGAACGGAATTAAACACTGTGACATGACTGTATAACTCAAATTTAAGATATTTGCCTATATCATTCATAAATGAAATTGGAAATTACATACATATGTACGTGTATGTATATTTCACTAACTATCGGCTGGTTACCTTTGAACACACGAGGGCGGTTCGGAAACTTCTTACCGTAGCACAGAAACAGAATAGTTGGTTTTTCAAAAACATTTTTATTTTTCAATATAATCTCCTGAAACTTTAATACACTTAATCCAACGCTTATCTAGCAATTCTATCCCTAGATTAAAACGGTTTTTCTCAAGGCCTTCAAGATAGTGGTTTACAACTGTAATTGCATCTTCCTTTGAGATAAAACGCATCTAGGATTTTTTTAGATTTGGGAACAGGTAAAAGTCACTGGGAGCTAAATCAGGAGAATAAGGTGGGTGGTCGAGCAACTCATACTTTAATTAGTTGATTTTAGCCATTGTTAAAACACGGTGCGTTGTCTTGATGAAAAATTATTATTCTGTGTTGTAAGCCAAGACGTTTTTCTTGAATTTTTATATTTAATTGATCCAAAATGTTGCAATAGTATTTTGAATTTATTGATTTACCCTTTTGCAGATAATCAATCAATAAAATACTTTTGACGTCCCAAAAAAACCGTCTGGATAATCTTACCAGCCGATTGAATTGTTTTTGCTTTCTTTGGGACACTTCTTCTACCTTCAGTCTATTGCTTGGATCAACAGTTATGCAACGTCACTTAAAATACAATTTATTTTTCTTAAAACTTATACCGTTTGAGAAATGTTCATTCTTATGCGTTTTTGATCGATTGTTAACAAATGCGGCACCCATCTTACAGAAAGCTTTTGCATCTGTAGTTTTTCATGCAAAATTAAATGGACTCGATCTTTTGAGATGCTCATGATATTAACTATTTCACGCACTTTTATTCGTCGATCATTTAAAACCATATCATTCACTTTGGCTACAATTTCTGTTGCTGGTGCTGTTTTTGAACGTCCACTACGTGGTTCATTCTCAGTGCTTGTACGACCACGTTTAAATTCAGCAAACCAATTTTTTACTATTGCACATGGAGGAGCATTTTCACCTAACACATCTACCATATCATTATGAATTTCATGTCCCGATAAACCTTTTTTATTTAAATATTTAATGACATCACGAATTTCCGATTTTTCAATTGTAAAAAAATCGCGGATACGCCTTTTTGAACACTTGTTTCTATATGAAGGAGTTTTCAAATTGAAAAGAAATTTAACATGTGCTCATAGCACATATGGAAGTTCCCAAAACACTTAACTTTTTTCCGTTTATACCACGGTTTCTGTTTTAGGTTAAGAAGTTTCCGAACCGCCCTCGTACTATAAACTTTTCAGATTTCTGTTTATCATAAAATGTGAGCAATGTAAAACCCTAACTATTATAAATAAAAATATCTATTAAATAATGTTTTTTTTATTACTTGTATACTGTATGCCAAACATTAAGTTCATTTAAAACTTCCAAACTATAGTTTTGAATCTCAAAAGAAATTTAATACTAACATTTGTACAACCATCTCAATTTCGTAGTAGGTATAAATTAATTATTTAATCATGCAAACTCAAATATTTTGAAGTAAATACACAACATAGACATTCATGCAACCACAAGACGGTTTAAAATCTAAAATGTATTGGCTTTCTTAATTATGTTTTAAAATCATAATTAAATATTTTTGTAATTCTAAACATCTTTCAAATTATTTTTTTTTTATATAGATTACATTTTTAATGGATTTTTTGTTACATATATAAATTACATCAACGCAGCAGGGATAACAAAAATTCAAAAACAAAATACATAATTATAATATTAAACAAAAATAAATAAACCAAAAAAAAAAAATTAAAGCAACAGCAGAAATTAAACATTCTGGAAATACTTCGATAAGCCACATAAAATGTTAAATAATTGTGTTAATACAACAACAAATCGATTAGAGCACAAAGAACAACTAAAGTAAAACCACAGCAACAAATACCAAAAAATAATATGTACCTATTGTATGTGTGTGAATTAAATAAATATAATCAGTTTATCTGTGTTGTATGTAGAGCTATTCAGGGATGAGTGTGCATCTATTTACATACTTTTCTTTACTTGGCAAATATTTGCCGAAAAAGATGTAAACACTAAATAAAATATACCTACTTGCACTCGTTTATTTATTAAAAAAACCTTCGTTTATTTAGGACAAGACACAACAAATGTTTAGTTTTATTTTATTTGTTGCTGTTTGATCTTGCAAAACTCTTGTAAGAGTAAACAAAGTCATGGAAATTTGTGCTACAATAAGTGGTTACGTTTTTTTTTGGTTAATATGTGTGACTATACCTTAAAGTTGAAGCTTAAACTATCAGATACAATAGTTTTCTATATAAAATCAAAGCTTCAACACAAAACACACTTTGCCTACCAGACTACCATGTGTTTCCGTGGTGTAGTGGTTATCACATCCGCCTAACACGCGGAAGGCCCCCGGTTCGATCCCGGGCGGAAACAAGGTACTTTTTGCGTGTTTTATTTAACAAATATTTTGTTAAATTTAATTTTGTTAGAATTGTTATGCTAATAATTTGTTTATTGTTAATTAACTAATGAAAACTACAGTAATAGTATAAATTACTATAAAATGTATTTTACAAATATGTAGTAATTATTATACACTGCGGACAAAATAATAATTTTCATCTCGATAATGATGGCAATCAAAGCGAAAAGAAAAACAAATCAGAATTGTTGAAAATTATGAAATATTAAAAATTGTCATATAAATTTTGTTTTAAAGACTGTGAGGTTCTTAAAAAATCTCCTTTTTTAATTATATATATTTAATTTAATACTTGTCGAAATTTCTTCTATCAATTTTAGGATTTGTCGACTTTTTATACCCTCCACTACCATAATAAGTGGTAAATGAGGCAAAAGCGTAACCACTTGTTTACAAGAGTTTTGCAATATTAGACAGCATCAAATAAAATAAGACTAAATATTTGTTATGTCGTGTCCAAAATAAACAAAGTTTTTTTTTCATAAATAAACGAGTTGAAAAATATTTTATTTAGTGGTTACGTCTTTTTCGGCAAATATATGCCAAGTGTGACCGTAACTTTAGTGATGGCGTTTTGAAGGGTACATAAATGTCATTTATTTACACTTAGTTATTGAAGAAGTCAAATGTTGTGCGTGAAGTCTTGATTTACTTCTTTAGTTAAAAAAAGTGAAGCTAACGCATTCTGATTCTCGCTGAAGCATATGATGAATGTCCGAAATGCTGCTTAAACGTTATAGAAGGCAATCATTTATTACTTGCAACGTATCCATTCCGGTACCCAGAAGTACTAGAGATTGTATGTGTAGCCCAGCCAACCAACCGAATAGACATCAAAGCAAAATAACCATGGCGCTAGGGTAATGCTCTGTATTTTGTTGGGCCAAGAGAATCTTTTCTTTTATTATCCACTGATTAGGGCCAGACAATCACAGGGAACCTGTATCGAATGCAACTAATTCGTTTGAACACCGCCAGACATGAAACCGTAATATTACAACATGACAAAAGCAGTGTTTCGGAAGTTTTGTTCGCCTTATAGGGGTATCCGAAATTGGTTTAATTCGTTCTTGGCCTCAAAAGATGATCAGATATATTGGCGAAATCCGTATGTTGCCTGAGAAAATGGTAAAAGTTCTACAAACAAAGCTAATAATGGTCAATACTTTAAAAAAATATGTATTGTGCAACTGCTGCAAAATAAAAGCTTTAAATTTTATTAAATTGGTTTTGAAAATATCGATTTATTGTGAAGTTCTTAGTAGTACGATCGTGTGCAATGAGTGCTAAGATATTTTCTATAGTTCAGACAATTTACTTTTATAACTATCATTGCTAAATTGCCAGCCAGTTTTATTTGTCTAAACCCGAGTTTTTTTTCAGTTGCCAATTTAAAATTTCCAACATGATTTCGTCAGTACAAAACTTATACATATATACTGAATGTTTTTTTTTTGTGCAGAACTGGACAAAATTAGTCGTGTAATTTTTATGAATTTATTTGTGTTGAATTTTGTAGGGATTTCAATATTTTAGATTAAGTTTTGGGCAATTGAATTGATGAAGTCCTCTGTTAGTGGTGAGAGTATTTATTTAAAATGTTACTGATAGCTTTTATTAATATGCATACTCGTAGACATACACATATATCGGGTAAATCATTAACCATTTCTTGAGACAAACAAAAATCACCTTGAACATTATTTTTAATTGCTTTGAGCTGATAAATGTTCTTTCGATATCGAAAACATGATAAACGAACATTAAATCGTAACATGGAGTGTCTGGGGATTTTGCAACTCTTTGAAATGGAAGTTGAGAACATGAAATAGGTTCTAAGAAACAATGTGACATTGTCGACTTGTTAAATGAACGCCACGACGCACAGTGGCACCATCCCATTTCTTGGAAAAAAATAGAAGGAGTGGTCGTACAGCAATGAAATTTTGCAAAAACACTTCTTTGTGCTAAATTAAGAAATTTTGAAAAAATCTTGGAAAACCGCCCACTGCCACACCCACCTCCCATATAACTGCACTAGTCAAAATTTTTATTTTTGGACCTAGGGACTTGAAATTCGGGACACTTCTTAATTGAGTTCTCCTTATGAAAAAAAATTAAACATATTGGGTATGCCACGCCTACTTTAGATTTTACGCCCACTGAAAGTTGTAGATTTTAGGTGTTTTACTTCCCTGTTTAGAATCATATGAAAATTTAATATAAGTTAAAAAATATTAATTTTTATTCAAACGTTAAACATCTGTTGTCTCCATACAAAAGAAGAGAATATCCCCAACAACCCTCCTCGAAAGATATTAGCCTTCAAATACACCGAAAATATCGCACAAATGCATGCCGCTTTTCTAGGCAAGTATATGCCAAGTTAAAGTGTGTAAAACCTAAGTCATTGAAACAAATTGATATAAAATACAGTTATGAACCCTTTTTAATGCTTTTTAATGAAAAAAAAATGGTGTTGCCAATATTGAGACGCCAAATGAGGTTTTTATACCTTTCAACTTGATAAAAATCCAATATAATATACAATGTTTTAATTGAATATGTAACAGGCGAAAAATTGTGTTAGTTTTTATTTGTAATATTATTCAAGCACCATATCTTTAACAATGGGATCTAGTTCGAAGGAGATTTTATTCGAAGGACGCCTTATGCTACTTATGTAAGGATCCGAAGTTATAAGAAGTCTGTTGAATACATCAGTATTTGTGGAAATTCGATCACACTTTCTCGAAAACATCAATCGATACTTCTTGTAATCTTTGTTTCTGGCTTCCTCGGCTTCCTCTGAAAGCATTCCTATTGGTAATAGGGCAACATCAATTATATCTGTACCATGCATTAGTACTTTGTGGTCCGTAACAGGCATATAAAAGCAACTATATTTTTGTACGAACAGTTTCGCAGTGTCCGACGCATATAATTTAAATTTTTCATATTAATATAAACTATATAAGTATACATATGAATGAAATTTAATATATTTAAGTTTTTATTTCGATTGAAATGTCATTCATTTTCGTTACGCCTACATATTCGTAAACAAAAATAATGTTTTACTTATAAATCGTTTCAAGCTTTAATTCCCGACAGCCTGAAAGTATACCCAATTTTTTGTCTTATTGACCATTTGTATGAAATATTGGAAGTGACTTTTGAAATTAAAATCGATGTTACTAGAAGGGACGGTAATTGGCGGTAGTTTTTTTTTTTTTTTTTAATTGAAAGTACAGACTCGGACCTTTCATTTTTTTATAGTTAGAGGGCTAAGCAAGGCAAAGCACATAAAGCTTTTTCCATCAAAAAGTGAAAAGTTGATATTTTTTAGTATAATTTTTGATAAATTATAATAATTAGTTTACTTTTCCAATTTCAATAATTCTTTTTTTTTTTATAAAAAAGTAAGTGCTATATTTTCACTAAAAAATAAAACAAAAGCCATAGCTATAAACTTATACAGTAATTTTTTTGGGCAGTAATTTTAAACTAATTTCATTGAATAAATTTCCGTTGACTTCTGTTTGTTTTTTTAACTACAAAATTTCACTTTTCATAAAAAACCTTGTTGAATTTTTCTTATCCAAATACTTCTTTACAAAACCAAATCATTAAAATTTTAAAATTGAAAAGTTGAAAAACCCTATTTTTTCCGCAAAAGTGCCACTGTGCGACGTTTAATTGTAGCTAAATATTTAAGATTATTAATTAATTTGTATTATTACCTATGTATATTATTAGAAAGACGCATTTGGAATGTATGTTTATAATATAATTTTTATAATTTAGTAAAAGGACAACAAAAGACTGTGTATTAGAAATTAAGCATATGAAATTGTAGTTAGTTATTTCCAAGAGCAAATTGATAGCATTAGATCATAACATTCTATTTCATCAAAAATGGTTTTAAATGATTTTAAATTTAATATTGATAAATCGCAAATTAGCAATGTATGTATATAATTTTTAAAACTACATCTTTAAAATGAACCGGCAAAAAAAAAATTTATTTTAACTAGAAATTAAAACTATGAGTGATAAAATTTTGGAAGTGATTTGAAAAAAGTCACTAAAACCGACTTAAGCTGAATTTATTGTAAACATTTTTACTTCTTTAATCACTTTTTTTAACTTTTATACAAAAAAACACAAATTTTCTCGTATCTGTTCAAATATTTTGCAAACAAGCATTCAAGTGTCACTTTATTAAATGGTTAAAGTTGGGTAGAGAACACAATAAAAATATCAAAACATACAAGTGACTTATAACCAGCTAACAAGCTATTATGCATTTATGAATTCAATTTTTTCGTATTTTGCCTCTCATTGCCTTATGACACTGTTATAATGTATTTATGAATTAGACCGTTAATGTTTTTGTCGTGTAACAGCTGATAGATAGTGTGGCTATATTTACAAAATATATATGAAAAAAAAAATAAACATTAACAAAAACCCAGTAAAAAAATTTTTTTTAGTTAATTATTTTGTATTATATTTTAAATTAAGTAAAGATAAAAATAAAGCAATAATCAACCAAAAATTCATCTTTCGTGCAGTTGTGTTCCAAGTATAGCACTGATTTTGATCAAATGAAGTGGCAGCATTGTTCTGATTTGTTTACAGCAGGGATGGAATAGTTGATAGGATATTCAAAAGTACCGTAATAATTTTGCCACTCATTCGTTACGTTCAAACTACATATTTTCGATATTTTATGTAACAAGACAAATCAACAAGAATTATTTTGTGCTATAGTTAAAGTATTTCCTTAAGAATAACCTTATTTTCTACAGAAAATTTTCATTTAACAATATTTTCTACTGAAAATCTTCAGTATTACACTATTAGACATTTACCGTTGAATTTTTTTAAACGTGTAAAAAGTATTTTGTTTAATTTTTGTAAATATAATCAACAAACACAAACTGCAAAGCTTTTTGGCTTATCTGCAGAAAACACCCAGAGTCTGTGGCGGGAATCGAAGCCACAACCCTCTAACTGATATTCCGGCACAATATCGCCTAATCTATCGGGGAATCCAAATAAATAAATAAAATAAAACTATACCCCTTATTCGATCCGTCATGAAAAACTAAACAAAAACCCGGTGCTAGGTATAGAAATAGTGTATTTTTTAGTTAAAATACTAAGGGGCAAAAAGGAAAAAAATTTATTTAGTATTATCTCTGCAGCGTACCAGGCAATATCACTTAGCAACTATCCAATACAACATATTTGTTCATTGTAAGAAATTAAAGCAATGAAAAATTAGGTCGATATATCAAAATTTTTATAAATCAATTTCAGAATATAAAACAATATCTAAACAAGTAAATGCCCAACTTGCATAAGCAAGATTAAGCAAATTGCAAAAGTTAACGAAAAGGCTGTGCATAACCAGTTCAGAGTTAACTTTTAGGTGGCTACAATGACTTTGAAACTTTTTGTCCACAGTTGCTCATTTATGTTTAAAAAAAATGTTTTTATTTTAACAAAAACCCATTAAATGACTATATTTTATAAATATTATTATATTATTTTATAATTAAAAGAAAACTTCGTACCAGAAACGCATAATTTTTCCTTTTTTTTAATTTATCGGCAAAAGTACTAAAATGTACAACTGTGGCAGCACTACATTGTAAATAATAATAAACGTTTACATATGTTTTGTTAATTTTCGTATTGTGTTTGCAAAAATGGAGAAAAAACTTAAAAATTTAAATACTATAAAAATATTAAAGTTAGCACTTGAAGGCCTGTGCACATTAAAAGAAATAAGTGAACTACACTGTAAAAGAAGAAGACGCTCTTGTTCTGTCAGAGAAATAAACCACGACAGAAAGACATTTTTGTTAAAATAAAAAGGGCCCTTTTATTATAAAGTCACTTATTTTTCCCACATTTTCTATTAAATTTAAAATAAATGTATTTTCTTCTTTCTCCATTTTGTTAAAAACACAAACAAACAACAAACAGCTGATTCCGTACGTAATATGCGATCAGTTTCGCTTTTTGCTTAAGCAAATGACAGTTGAAAAACCTAACGAAAAGTTTCGTTAAGTACATTATAGTTTGCCACATACAATTTATATGTGTTCGCACGTTTGCTTAAGCTTGCTTATGCATATTATAGTTGGGCCTTAAGAGTGCTATATTCGGCTGTGCCGAATCTTAAATACCCTCCACCTAACCGAACTAAGAAATACAAAAACTACACTGGTTATAGGACTAGCATATCCAAATTCTGTGTATTCTATTCAGTCTTAGTGCAAATTTTATTAGTATTTAATATATTGTTTGAAAGACAATTTTACGACCAATTTTAATTTATGTTAAATATTTTGAAATTTTGTCTAATTTTCACCATTTTTAATTGATTTAATTACCAATTTTTACCATAATTTACAGAGTTTGTCTGATGTTCATAATAATCTTGAGTGTAACTTAACAAACAGAGTATAAAAAAGGGGTACAATTCGGTTTTAGTGATTTTGCTCAAAAAAAAAAAAAAAAAAAACAAAATCAAATAGGGCTTTTAGAGGAGATACCAGCAAAAAAAAAATTTGTTGCCGGTCACGCCTATTTTCGAGGGGGCGGGCCCTTAAAGTTGAAAATACATAGGCCTATATCTCGGGAACTACTGGGTGTCTGATAATTTGTAATACATTAAATAAAAGGTCTTAAAAATACCTTTCCAACGATATATATCATGATTATAAAATATGGACCGAATATGGGTTAAATCCGAAAAGAATATTTTTTGACCCGAATTTATTTGTTTTTTTGGAAATGGTTCTATATGGCAGGTATGACAAATTATGGGCCGATCTTCTTAAATTTTGGAACAGTTATTTTCATGCATATGAGGATATTTCACGTCGAATTTCAACATAATAACGGTATATTTAAGATATATATTAGTATTAACGTGGATTTCGGTAGTGGACCTTATGTGGGGGATATAGTCAAATATGGACCGATATTCTCAAAATCCAGCAGTTTGATTTAGGCATGTATGTAAATGATCCGTGTAAAATTTTGGATTGGTAGCCTTATTTATAAGCGATTTATGAGTGTTAAAGTGATTTTCGGAAGAGGGCTTTATATGGGGCATACGGTTAAAAATAGACCGAAATTAACAAAATTGTGTGGTATGATTTTTGTATATATGGAAATGATCTGTACAAAGTTTTGAGTCGGTAACGATATTTATACAATATATATAGGGAAAAATGTCTTTTTCAGATGTGGTCTTTGTATGGGAGCTATGACCAGTTGTGGGCCGACCACCATAAAATTTAGTACAACAATTTATTTGCCTATAAAGAGTATTTATGTCAAATTTTAGCCGTTTAACATTATTTATATCTGTTTTATGCGTATTTAAGTGAATTTTGGAAGTGGACTTTATATGGGGTCTATGGTCAAAGATGGACCGAACTAAAAAAAATTTCGTTTTGCGATTTCTTTTTGCATAAAACTTATTTTTGCTGAATTTTGTCGTGATATTCCAATTTTATAGGCATTTATGTATAATTGAGCAATATTTCGGGAAGATTTTTGTATGGGGGCTATGACCAATTTTGGGCCGACCACCATAAAATTTAGTACAACAATTTATTTGTCTATAAAGAGTCTTTATGTAAAATTTTAGCCGTTTAGCATTATTCATATCTGTTTTATACGTATTTAAATGAATTTTGGAAGTGGGCTTTATATGGGGTCTATGGTCAAATATGGACCGAACTAAAAAAAAATTTCGGTTTGCGATTTTTTTTGTGTAAAACTTATTTTAGCTGAATTTTGTTTTGATATCCCAAATAGGCATTTATTTATCATTAAGCCATATTTCGGGAATATATATATTTGTATGGGGGCTATGAGAAATCATGGACCGATTCTTACTATTTTCCGCACACTTTCTTCTTTTGTCATACAAACAACGTATATAAAATTTCGTGGTATTATCTGCAATATATTTAAAAATATTGCAATAAAATGGACGAAAAATATCAAATTTTTATAGAGGTGGTCTCACATATTGGTTCATAACTCTGGTTGACCTAAACCGATTTTGCTGATTTTAAATAGCAAACTTCTCGAAAGCACTTCTGATAGAATTATTGAAGGTTTGGATCCCGAGTATATCTGGGGACTTCAAAAAACTGATTTCAACAGACAGACAGACAGACGGACATGACTTAATCGACTTCGCTATCTATAAGGATCCAGAATATATATACTTTATAGGGTCGGAAAATGTTATTGTGGAAATTACACACGGAATGACAAACTTATATATGCCCTTCTCAACAATATTTTCAAAAATCGCACCGAATCATGCCAAACGCCCAGGTGGTATTGACCCATTAAAATTATCTTCAAACTAAAAGAGAGCCTGAAAAATCATTGAGCGAAATTTAAAAACGTTTGCGAGTAGCTGGATTCATCGAAAATTAAGGCATTTGGATACAGTATGGATTGAAGCTGGGAAACCTTTAAAGACGATTTTACTCTATAAAAAGAAATATTTTTTGCACGGAATCATTACTTGCGATGTAAAATATATCCATTACGATATCTGAAGCCCGGACAACCAGCCGAATGCTTTCAAATAACAATAATAATAAAATCAATACACAAATCATATACAAATTCATACTTACATACATTCAACAACAAACAATTATCTACCAACAAAAACAACTACATTCTACTTATTAACAGTTTAAATATTATCATTTCACAACAAACGTAACCTGTTTTCAATAACACATCTATACCTCAATCAACGCCTTATTGTTTTTGAGTAAATATTTATTTTTCGTAAACTATGGATTGCATGAATGAAAATTGTAACATTACTAGCAACGATCGTATGATATCTTGTTGGTTATGCCTGGGTACCTACCACTTAAAATGTAGTAAACTTAAGGCACGTGATGTGGATGCACTTGCTGACCCTGGGAAATCTCTCCACTGGACTTGTCCTAGCTGCAAAAACATTATCGTAGAGTTCTACAAGTTTTTCAAAAGCTATAAGGAAGTGTTCGATCAGCTTGACAAAGATTTTGTATCACTGCAAGGTAAATTATCAAAGTTTGGTGAATTGTTCACAAAATTTACTACTTTGGATAATTTTACAACTGAGCAGTCGCAATCGCCAAAAAGAAAGAAAACAACCAACAAGCCCTCATCCATACCACATAACTCGCTTCCTTCAGTGGTTTCTTCTAAGAATCGTGTTGTAGTTGAAGATTCTATTCCAATATCTATAATGCCTAGCACGTCTTCTTCATCTGCAAATATTTTGTCACCTCCTGTTTCCGATGAAAGATCCACTAATCATACAAAGCCATCAATATTATCTCCAAATGCTGGTAGCATGGTGGAAAATTTAGTAAATATGCCCAGTGACTTGCGTATTATTCCTCCTAGAAGAAAACCAATATTTGCTACTCGTTTCCATTATGACACAACAGCAGACGAAGTAAAAAATTACATTAAGCATAACTGCAATAATGTGCTATCTGAAAATATCCTCGTTTATAGAATAAATTCAAGTAATAGGACCTCCTTCAAAATAATTGTACCGCTGGAATTATTTGAACAAATTCTCAACCCTATTTTTTGGCCAAAATATACACTCATACGTGAATTCATTTATAACAAAGAAAAATTGGCACGTATTCCATCGACTTTTAATAAAAATTCAAAAAACTAATACCAGCTTCATCCGTTGATATTGTTTATCAGAATGTAAACGGCTTGAATACAAAATTATCTGATTTATTCCTAAACAGTTCTGATTTCGAGTTTCATATTGTTGCTTTTACGGAAACTTGGTTAAACAGCAATGTATACAATTCTGAAACAATGTGCGATAAATATCAAATTTTTAGACGCGATAGAACTGGCCGACTCGGTGGTGGAGTATTGATTGCTGTATCAAGCTTGTATCCTGCTGAGGAGATCTTAATTGAAAATTCATATAATTTGGAAATAGTAGCTGTCATCACTCACATTAACAAAATAGTGATTTATATTACTTGCTCTTATATTCCACCTAATTCTGATTATCGGATCTACGAAAAACATGCCTTATTAATACATTCTGTAGCTCAAAAACTTAAACCAGCAGACTACTTGATTATACTGGGTGACTTTAACCTTCCAATGGTACCATGGCTTACTTCGGATGATACTGATTTCTTGGTACCAATTACTTCAAATGATTGGACAGAAGATTTCCTAGCATTATTGGCAGATATTAATGTTTTTCAAATTAATAATATTTCCAACTGCAACAACAGGTTTTTGGATCTCGTCTTTGTAAATAATTCCGTTTTGTTTGATGTGCATAGAACTAGTCCAGTATGTACTCCTGAAGATCGTCATCATCCAACACTTTTAATTCCCACACCTTTCCCTCTAATATCTGATAATTCTAAAGTATTTGAGTCACTATGTTTTAGGCGTACGAACTATCAAATGTTAAATCAACTGTTAGTAGATGTTAACTGGCTGGAATATCTCGCATTTAAAAATGATGGAAGTAACTTTGAACAAGTCATACACAAATTTTATTCTAAACTATCACATTGTATATCAGCAAGTGTTCCTCTAATAAAAAAAGGTGTAAAAAATAGTACTCCATGGACTTCTAATTTGGTAACAGATATAGCAAATTTGTTTGCAGATTTCTTTACATCAAGTTGCTCTACAAAATCACTTGGCAACACAAAATAACCGTATGAAATCCTCAAGAATATCCACAATAAACATATCCTCCTTGGATGTCTCAGCTGGTATTTTATTTTCGATGTATAGAACTTTAAATTGGCAACACTTTTTTGTAAGCTGTCAAGTGATTTGCATATGTTAAGTTTGGTTTGGCATTTCAACATGAAAAGACTAACATCTGAACAACGCTTCCAAATTGTGCAAATTTATTTTGAAAATCATTTCAAAATACGTGCCGTGGGTATTTGCTTTAGAGGAATAGAAAATTGGACCTACTGTTTAGACTACGTGACTCGAACAAATCATATAACAGAAGTCATATTTCAATTATTCACAAAGTGTTGCTTGAACTGGTCGGACGTGTTATTTTTAGTGCGGCTGAATTTTTGTAATAGGTGAAAAAAATATGTACAGATATCGTAATAGGTGGAAAAAAATATCTATAGTGGTTTTTCGGTAATTTAAAAATCTCATAAAAACTGCATGAGTGTTCCTCTCAGATGTAATTCTGAGAAAGAGCTAAGCTACAGTAGAAAAAATCTGTGGATCTCTAAGGAAGAATCCTTAAGAAAATCCGTGGAGTCTCTTCTTACTACAAGAGCCGAAATACGGCGCCGTTCCTGTTCGCCCAATATAGTTATCTCATCCGATGAGAAACCATCATCTTCATCAAATAGTGCAGTCAAACCCAAAAAACAAGTAGGTATGGATAAGTACATCACCGTTCTCAAGCGACAGAGAAGCCCGACATCTGCTCAAATGTCTTCCAACTCAAAAGTTCCTAAGATCGTCAATAGTGGTAAACCAAATGACCAAAACAGATTTTCTCTACTACAGACGGATGATCCAGAAATACCGAAAAAGACATTTAAGCCCCCACCAATTTACCTGAGAGAGCCCACTTCCAATAAACTGATACAAGGAATTGTTGCTGTAATAGGTGAGAACATGTTTAGCGCAACCTCAATTAAACATGGAAATATCTGCGAGACAAAGATCCAAGTGAAAAGGGAAGATAATTTTCGAAAATTGTTCAACCAGTTGGAGGGGGAGACTAGGGATTTCTATACCTATCAGCTCAAAAGCGCAAAAGGACTCCAAGTCGTTCTAAAGGTATGTCTCCATGGTATGTTAAAAATTCTCGAATCCACAAAGATCTAGGCGTGCCATTAGTAAAAGTCGAATTTACAAAATATACGTCAAAGTACGTCATCAAACTTGAACACCATCCAAACCCACTTGCACGAGACATCTTTAACTTTAGTGGCCACAATCGGTTGAGAAGGAGGGATACCCTTGCTTTAACTCAAGCGCAAAACCGATGACTGAATGAATTGATGTGAAATTTTGTAGTATCGTAAAAATTTTTGTCTAGCACTGGCTGGGCTTATTATTTTCTTTTTAGTATTAAGATTTGAATACTTATTGTCATTTCAATATATGAAGATTCAATAAATAAAAAAAAACTGATAAACGATGTGGCCATTGCGGAAAAAAACAAACTTCATTTGCAACAAATGTGATATATTATCATACGCCTAGTGTACCTACTACGCAGTGTCCCTTATAAGGGACGGTCCATAACTTCAAAACTATATTTTTTTTAATAAAATGTTTTTAATAATTTTTATCAATAATTGCTGAAAATTATTTAAGGAGAGTGGCCAGGGAACTTCGTCCACTAATGGGTTAAAATCTTATAAAACTAGTCCAAACTCACGTGGATATTTTCAGTGAAACTTTTACAACGTCGAACGTTACTCTCTCTCTTAAGCCCTACTAATACCCACACGCCAAACTCGAATAAAATAAAACCTCTCATTAAAAATTAATGATAATGTCTTGTGTCGAAATTTTTCAGATGATAATGCGTTTTTCTAATACTATAATAAATATAATAATACTAATAATACTACTACTGATAATACTAATTAATAAGCTTAATTAAACGGTTGATTCCATTCGAATTAGCCTCTAATTCTCGGCATTTCTCCAACGTCTCCATGTGATCCAACTTTAATTGCAGTTTGTGTGTGAAATGCATTTGTTGTTCAATGTTCATTAACTCATCCGTGTCATATTCCGAAATGCGTTCCATTGAATATGAGATCAATTTCTCTGTTAAACGCAACTTGGCTTTAGCATGCTCAGACTCATTGTTTTTGAGATGAGACAATTACTTACGATACTTGTACAACATGTAGGGTATCGGTGCTGAATTGTTGATCTGTCCTGAATCGGCTTCAGAATCAAAAGAGCTGTCGGAGTCTACTTCCATTGGTGAAGGTTGGTCATTGTTGAAAGCGTTGTCTTCACACCATTCCATTGTTGATTATTCCAAGACGAAGTGTTGGCTGATTTGATTGTCAAAAAATGCTGACATTGTTGAATATAAGTTTATTTTATTTACTTAAATAGTTATATATGAAATTTTTCACTTTGAATATTTTTAAGTTGTCTGCTAAGAATTGCGAATATAAATGATGCTAATTTTTTAAATTATCTTCTTTATATAATAATTTTCTATATTTGCTTACCAATTCAGGTATGTGCAATTGCGTCATGTAATTGGGTTGGAGGTCTAGGTACTTGTAATATTAAGCGCCAGATAAAAAAATTTTGATGCGTATACAACGATATGTAGGGTATAAGAAAAATTTACAAATTTCCCCAATTTTATTGGCATACCAGGATTAAGAACACCTGGAAAATTTTTATTATACACTTAATAACAAAAACAAACAAGATTTAAATTTTCGGAATCTGTAGGTAACACATGTGATGAAAAACATGAGTTTATAACCAAATGCTGAAAATTTATGTCTTTATAACTTGATACTGAAAGTAGAAAGAGGAATAAGAATTGATTTTACCAATTTCAGTTAATATTTAAATATCACTTTAATGCTTGGTTTTCACTATGTCAGTTTTGTTGTCAAATTGTCCAAATTGTTAGTAATTTCATAACAATTTAGACAATTTGACAACAAAACTGACATAGAGAAAACCAATCATAACTCTCTATCTTGTAGACTTAAACTAAAGTTTATTTCCATATACATACATACATATGTATATTAGTTAAATTATGTAAAAAGTCAATAATTCAAAAATATAAATTTTTATGTGGCTTGAAAGCAAAAAGTGTTCTAAGGTGCCCCCTCTCCACTATTCGTTTTCTTCTAATAAATTGTGTTGCGCTAGAATGAGACAGATGAAGCCTAATTTTTAATCTATTATTAGAACAAATTTTAAAACAATATTCGCTAAAGGTACGGTCACATTTGACAAATATTTCCTCAAAAAAGCGTAACCACTTGTTTTAGCACAAATTTGTTTGACGTTGTTTGCTCTTACAAGAGTTTTGCAAGATCAAACAGCATCAAATAAATTAAAACTAAATATTTGTTGTGCTTTGGCCTAAATAAGAAAAGTTTTTTTAAGTAAACAAATGAGTTCAAATAAATGTTATTTAGTGGTTACGTCATTTTCGACAAATATTTGCCAAATGTGACCGTACC
Organism: Bellardia pandia; assembly: GCA_916048285.2. Lineage (NCBI taxonomy): Eukaryota > Metazoa > Arthropoda > Insecta > Diptera > Calliphoridae > Bellardia > Bellardia pandia. Next base: position 73,264,021 of record OU696533.1, read on the forward strand.
TTAAGGAAGCTAAGCTCCCCCCAGAAAAAATTTAGCCACCCCCAGAATTTTTATTCTTTTATTGCATTTTTTTATTTGGACAATTTTCCGTAGCTTTTACTAAATTTATAAATTAACAATTTAATGTTGTCTGTCCACTTAATATTTTTATGTGTAGTTAAAGAACACTTTTTTACAAATTTTTTTTTTTTGAGTTTTCAACGTGTGGCTAAGTACAAACTCCACAGTGTAATTACCAGCTGATTGACCAGATGATCGTAAACAAAACGTAAAAGCAAAACAAAACACAGAAATATTTTATTGAAGTCAGTAAAAAAAAGATCAAAAAAGCTAATAAATGAATTAAAGCTAAAGTATTGGTATGTTTAATGATTATTAAATCGTGTTAAATGTATTAAAAAGTGTATTTTTTTATAGTTAGGAAGAAAATAAAAGATATACGATCATTTTTTTAACAGACATAAATTTTCAGCATTTGGTTTTAAAATCCTTTTTTCGGCATATGTGTTGTCAACAGATTCCGAGAATTTAAAACTTCTTTATTTTCCTTATTTAGTGCATAATAATAATTTGCAGGTGTTCTTAATCCAGGTATGCCAAAAATATTTGGGAAATCTGTAAAAGAACGCAACCATAAAATATTTTTGCTATACCCTTTATTTTCGTAAAATTAGCGTAAATTTGTTTGTACCTGGCGCTTAATATTACAAGTACCTAGAACGCCAACCCAATTATATGACGCAACTACATATACCTGTATTGGTAAGCAAATTAGTATATAAAGAAGATAGTTTAAAAAATTAGCTTCAGTTAGATTTGTCAGTCGTCAGTCAACTTAAGAATATTCAAAGTGAAAACGTTCATCTATAACTATCTAAGTAACTACAATAAACTTATATTCAACAATGTCAGCATTTTTTGACAATCAAATCAGCCAACATTTCGTCTTGGAAGATTCAACAATGGTGTGAAGGCAACGCTTTCAACAATGACCAATCTTCACCAATGGAAGTAGACTCCGACAGCTCATCTGAATCTGATTGTGACGAATATTCATCAATGGCTGAATACTCGAACAGATCTTTGGATTCTGAAGCTGTTTCGGTTTCTAAAGCTGATTCGCATTCTGAAGCAGATTCAAAGCATACCAACAATTCAGCAGACTCTGAATCTGATTCGGATTTTTGTTAAATGAACGCCACGGCGTTTAATTGTAGCTAAATATTTAAGATTATTAATTAATTTGTATTATTACCTATGTATATTATTAGAAAGACGCATTTAGAATGTATATTTATAAATTAAATAATTTTTAAATTTAGTAAAAGGACAACAAAAGACTGTGTATTAGAAATTAATCATATGAAATTGTAGTTAGTTATTTCCAAGAGCAAATTGATAGTATTAGATCATAACATTCGATTTCATCAGAAATGGCTTTAAATGATTTTAAATTTAATATTGATAAATCGCAAATAGCAATGTATGTGGGTCAATTTCAAAAAAAAAACGTACACAACGAGTTTTGTTATGCTTATTTTTAAAGTTTTTTCAATTCGCCTGTAAGAGTGGCCAATTTATGTAAAAATTGACGAAGTATCCGGTGGTACTTTTAGGCTCTCAAAAAAATCAATATTTTTGGATTATTTTTTAGGTTTTCTACGATTTCTATCTTGAGCGTCATACACCAAATATGTATAAAAAATCGCTAAAAATGCAAATATATTTGAAATTCATACTTACTACGATGTTCTTTTGTTTCCCAAGAATAACTTTTGCGAAAATCACCTTTTCGATTATAAACATAAAATCACGATTCACCTTGATTTATTATTTTTTTTAAGTGACTAGTTATTTTAAAATTTTAAGATGAAAATATGTAAATTTTTGTTAAAAAAAAGACTTGAACTTAGAGGTTACTTGCAAAGTAATAGGCTTGTAACAATGTATTTAAAAAAAACGCAATTATAAGCGTTTTAAGGGGAAAAAACTAAGTATGACGCTCAAGATATTTTTTGACGATCAAGAGATTTTTTTTGCACGTAAACAAGAAATAATGTCAAATTTAAAGTTTAACGAAAAAAAATTTATTCTCTTACAAAAAGTAAATAAATAATGTCTTTAACAAAAATGAGAAAAAGGAAGTAATTCTTGAAGAAACTTATACACATATGTAAACATTTGACACAAAGCAATAACTAACCTTAATTTAATTTATAAATTTTCATTCGAATTCTTATTCTGAATCTGTATAAACTTCATGACATAACAAGGGGCTTTGCTTTTTTTCATTCTCATTAATTTTTACCAATTTCGAATTAAGTTTGTGGCAAAAACAGAATCAGTCAGTAACAACAAAAATATTAACTCAAATATACCACGATTATACCTTTTTTTCTTCTTTCTTTTATATTCGTCATAACGCGCTTTATCGAGCTTTATTTTCTCGATATCTCCGTGCTCCTTCAGCCGCCGTAAATTTTGTTGTTTTACTCTTGAAAATTAAAAAAGAAAATCAAAATTAAGCATTTTAAGCTATGAAGCAATATACTTCAAAAATGATGCTCATAAATTATTTGCCTATTTTGGTTTTTTTTCGTATGCAATTTATTTCTCAAATTCACAAATTATAAAAAATTGAGTTGAAACCATGTAAACAATGTCAACTTCAATTTTTTACATTTAATATATTCACTTTTAAAAAAATTAGCATGATGCTCATGAAATTTTATGGTGCCCATGGTGTTCACAAAAACTACGCAAATGCACACTTTTTTATTAGATTTTTTTTTTCGCTTTATCACTTTTGTAATAATTAAAATTTGTACTTTCCTTACGTTATTTACTTTATTTAAACTTGAAATTGAAAACTAGTAATATTACTTGATTTATAAAAAACTAGCTAAACCCGGTGTGCTTTGCTACCCCCCCCCCCCCCCTCGTCATAAAATAAAATAAAACGTATTTATATATTTACAAACATTTATTTATTTAATTTTAATGTATTTATTGCAATGCTTTAGGCGAGGCCATGCCCCTTTGTCCACTTACATAGTCAAGAATTTATTATTTCGTAAGAATATCCTGTTGTGAAAATTTAATGACGATCGGTCCAGTAGTTAAGACTATATTACGATGTTTAATTTTCCTAAAAAGGGGCGTGGTCCCACTCACTTTTCTCCTGGTACGTATTCCTAATTATGCCAATACCATATGTACCAAATATCACCGACGTACGTCAAAAAATGCCCAAAATATTGCGGCTTAAATTTGCGGGTTATATGGGCTGTGCCACCCCCGTTTGTACAATCAAAACTTTATATAGCCTATTATTCCTTCCAGAGTCACAGTAACATGCTGTAAAAATTTCAGGCAGATTGGTCCAAGGGTTGGCCTCCTATTAAGCACAAACATACAGACACACATTCATTTATATATATATAGATTAAAAGTAATAATTATAGTATATAAATAATTTAAGGTGAAATGCGGCGAAAAATGGGGATTTGGTAATAAAAAAAATGTATGTAGTTAAAAAGTATATAAAATTTGTATAGAGAACAAAAAGTATAAAACTTTCAAAATTTTGGCGTAAAAAGGGGCGTGAAAGGGGCGTGGCTTAAGAAATCTTTATTTTTACCTCGCCTGGAGTATATAATGTGTATACAATTTGAAGTAAATCTGTTAAAAACTATATGGGAGCAATTACATAATTTTTAAAAAGTGGGCGTAAAAATGGGCGTGGCAAAAAAAAGTACCCTATTATTCCTTCCAGAGTCACAGTAACATGCTGTGAAAATTTCATCAAAATCGGCTTAGCCGTTTTGGAGTCTATACGTTACATACATACATACATACATACATACATACATTGAATTTTATATATATAGATTTACGCTCAATGCAAATTGTGGGGACAACCTTTCTTTGCAACGCCAAATTCGCACTAATTAAGTTTTGACGACTATAACAAATCAAAACACAAGAAAGAAACGCAATAATTCGAAAACTGTTATTAAATGTTGCATATTTACTTTTTTCTTGATTTTATTTTGTTTACTAAAAATTCTAACGGGGGACACATGCTTTTGTATGGAAGCAGTCAGACGAAGAAACAAAACACCATTCTGAATAAACAAAAAAACAAACATACACATTTGAGAATTACGGGTTTTTGTTACATATTCCTCGCTGATTACTCTCACAATTTTGTTTTTTTTTTTGTTTTTTTTTATCTAAAATAAAATGCGGGGACACAAAAATTGGGTTTTTAATGAAATTGACCAAGTATATAATTTTTAAAACTACATCTTTAAAAGTTGTATCAAATTCATTGTAAGAAATTAAAGCAATGAAAAATTAGGTCGATATATCAAAATTTTTATAAATCAATTTCAGAATATAAAACAATATCTAAAATTTTTCGAAACACCGAATGTCGTAAATTGTATTTGAAGTTTGGAATTTTGGGTTAAAGTGATAATATTTTCAAAAATCACACCGATTGCTCATGCCAAATGCCCAGGTGGTATTGACCTACATATTAAAATTATTTTCAAACTCAAACAGAGCCTGAAAAATCATTGAGCGAATTTTAAAAACGTTTGCGAGTAGCTGGATTCATCGAAAATTAAGGCATTTGGATACAGTATGCATTGAAGCTGGGAAACCTTTAAAGACGATTTTACTCTATAAAAAGAAATCTTTTTTTGCACGGAATCATTACTTGATATGTAAAATATATCCATTACGATATCTGAAGCCCGGACAACCAGCCAGAACCAAATATCTATGACATTCAGGTAAATCTCTGCATTTGGTGGAACTAAAATGGTATTTTATTTTCGATGTTTAGAACTTTAAATTGGCAACACTTGTTTGTAAGCTGTCAAGTGATTTGCATATGTTAACTTTGGTTTGGCATTTCAACATGAAAAGACTAAAGGCCCAACTATAATATGCATAAGCAAGATTAAGCAAATTGCAAAAGTTAACGAAAAGGCTGTCAAATGCAAGAATGATAAAATAAAGATTACGCCAACGCGCGTAAAATTCTAAAATGTTTTGCGCATTTAGGCCCTGTGACGTCACACATTCTGTGTTTTTATTGGCTAATTTTTTCTCACTTGTTTTTTTTACTCATGTTTTGCTTGCATTTGCTCACTGCACTCTTCATGTTTATATTTTTTGTTGTTTTGTTTTTGTTTGTTTTTCTTTTTTACACAGATTTTATTTTAGAACTTTCAGAGATTTCAATTGCAAGGTTGCCAACTATCAAATAAAACATAAATTTTTCGCAAGAAATATTAATTCTAACACATGAAACATTATTGGTAACCCTTAGAATGGCCCTTCTACGTCACATAAAGGGAAATCATGCGCATGGCGTAATCTTTATTTTATCATTCTTGGTCAAATGCATAACCAGTTCAGAGTTAACTTTCATGTGGCTACAATGACTTTGAAACTTTTTGTCCACAGTTGCTCATTTATGTTTAAAAAAAATGTTTTTATTTTAACAAAAAGCCATTAAATGACTAAATTTTATAAATATTATTATATTATTTTATAATTAAAAGAAAACTTCGTACCCGAAACGCATAATTTTTAATTTTTTTTAATTTATCGGCAAAAGTACTGAAATGTACAGCTGTGGCAGCACTACATTGTAAATAATAATAAACGTTTACATATGTTTTGTTAATTTTCGTATAGTGTTTGCAAAAATGGAGAAAAACTTAAAAATTTAAATAATATAAAAATATTAAAGTTAGCGCTTGAAGGCCTGTGCACATTAAAATAAATAAGTGAACTACACTGTAAAAGAAGAAGACGCTCTTGTTCTGCCAGAGAAATAAACCGCGACAGAAAGACATTTTTGTTAAAATAAAAAGGGCCTCTTTTATTGTAAAGGCACTTAATTTTTTCCACATTTTCTATTAAATTTAAAATAACTGAAAGAAAATATTCTTCTTTCTTCATTTTGTTAAAAACACAAACAAACAACAAACAGCTGATTCCGTAAGGAATATGCGATCAGTTTCGCTTTTTGCTTAAGCAAATGACAGTTGAAAAACTTAACGAAAAGTTTCGTTAAGTACATTATAGTTTGCCACATACAATTTATATGTATTCGCAGTGTTGCTTAAGCTAGCATATGCACATTATAGTTGGGCCTCAACGCTTCCAAATTGTGCAAATTTATTTTGAAAATCATTTCAAAATACGTGCCGTGGGTATTTGTTTTAGAGGAATAGAAAATTGGATCTACTGTTTAGACTACGTGGCTCGAACGAATCATATGCCAGAAGTCATATTTAAATTATAATGCCAAAATATTGTTTTTCGGATAAACTAAATTGCATGTCAATTTAAAATTTGTTTTATTTGTTTTATTCAGTTTTAGTCTCGTCTCATCGAACTGTTCGAACGTGTTATTTTTAGTGCGGCTGAATTTTTGGTGAAAAAATCGTAATAGGTGAAAAAGTGTCAAAAGTTGAAATTAAACAAAAAAGTGAAAAAATTACTCGTAATAGGTAAAAATATAAAAAAAAAACATTAAAAATCGCATCAAAACAGTATGAGTGTTCCTCTCAGATGTAATTCTGGGAAAGAGCTTAGCTCGACTAGAAAAACTATATGGGTCTCTAAGGAAGAATCCTTAAAAAAATCTGTGGAGAATCTTCTCACTGCAAGAGCCGTGGAACGGAGTCGTCCTGTTCGCCCAATATAGTGATTTCAACAGTGATTTCAAAGTTATATATACATCTAAAAAAAAACTCCTTATATATATGAATTCTGGCTAGGCCATTACATGGAACCTGAGAAAGCGCTATATTTGATCATGATAATGCTCAGCCACATGTACATAGCACTACCTGTTAAAAACTATTTAGAAAAAAGTGATTACAGACCTTGCACCGTCCGACTACTATTTGCTTCGATCGATGCGGAACTCTGATAGCTGACAAAATGGCCGCCAGTTAAAAAAAGTGTTGGCAACTTAAAGTTCTATACATTTAAAAAAACACCATTTATTATTATAGATGTTATTCCATCATAAAAAAAACCATCATTATTTCAGCATTATAAATGTCGAATTCTTGATAAGCGAATTCTTGCTAAGGAAGTAGGACCCTTATTTTCTCGTAAAATTGTGAAATGCACGCCTACAGCAAGTTAAAGATGTTTTTTAAAGTAAAGCGTCTCTTATGAAATACCACTGTGCCCATGTTCTGTAACTCCCGCGTCGAGAAACTTTTCGATTAAAATGTGTGAAATGAAACAGAAATGCCATAAATTTAAATAAATAGCTGCTTTTCTTACAAAACACAAGTACGGAGCAAAAAATTGATTCCTTTTAAAATATCACTATTATATGATACCACTTAATATATTTTTAATTGTATGAAAAATTATGATATCGCTCCAGAATAATATTATTATCAAAAGCTATTTAAAGTCTACAAATTATATCACTAGTTCACTTGATTACAGCGATATTTTGGATTTTAATAAAAAGATATTACCAATTTTTCAGACATCTTACGTACAAATCGCACCTTAAATAAAATAAAATTTTTGGCCTCAGTGGGGCAGAATTAAATTATCTTGAAAGTAAAATCTGTAATTCTACCTTTACTCTTTGCTTCATAAAAAAAAAATTCTTGAGAAGCTTGTAATGTTTTTATAGTTGTCAAAAGACACAGATATATATTTGAAAATGAAAAACGTCTAAATGGTAAGAATCGGTCCACGATTTCTCATAGCCCCTATACAAATGTCTTCCCGGAATATGGCTTTATAGTATGAACATAAATGTCTATAGAAAAGCCTTATCAATACAAAATTCTGCAATAAAAAGTCATCATGCAAAGTGAAATCTCAAAACGATATCGGTCCATATTTTGAACATAGCCCCATACAAATACCATTTCCGAAAATCACTCAAATGCAAATCTTTTATAAAAATCACTAACAAGTCGAAATTTAACACAAGTAAACAGTATATACATCTAAATTGTCGCAGTAAATTTCATGATGATTGGTCTATGTTTGACCATAGCAACCATATAAAGTTCACTTTCGAAAATCACTTAAATGGGCATAAATATCTTATAAGAATCAGCAGCAAGTTTAAATTAGACACAAATAGTCCATACATATATGGAGGATCGGTCCATATTTGACCATAGCCCCCATACTCGTACATGCAGTCCACTACCGTGAATCACTTAAATGCGCATAAATCCCTTATAAAACCGCTATCAAGTTCTCGTCCATCTCAATATGATGATGATCGGTCCATATTTGACCGTCATCGTCATCTAAAGTTCAATTTGAAAAATCACTTAAATGCGCATAAATCTCTTATTAAAATCATTACTACTACTACTACTTTAATGGACAATTGTTGCACTTTTTTTGTATTTATTATTGGAGACAATTTATTATTTAATTTTTTAACCAATAATTCAAGAATTACCACAGATTAATTATTTTTTTAGACAATTGGTATATTGAAATGCATTTTCTGTCTTGCCAAGGACGTCAACAGCAATGTTTATTGTCCTATTAAAATCATTATTACGTTGAAATTCAACGCAAATAATTCGAAAAACAAACTTCATTTGCAACAAATGTGATATATTATCATACGCCTAGTGTACCTACTGCGCAGTGCCCCTTATAAGGGACGGTGCATAAACTATATTTTTTTTTAATAAAATGTTTTTAATATTTTTAATCAATAACTGGTGAAAATTATTTGAGGAAAGTGGCCAGGGAACTTCGTCCACTTATGGGTTAAAATCTTATAAAACTAGTCCACACTCACGTGTAAAATATTAAGTGAAACTTTTACATGGTCGACAACGTCGAACGTTACTCTCTCTCTTAAGCCCTACTAATACCCACACGCCAAACTCGAATAAAATAAAACCTCTCATTAAAAATGAATGATAATGTCTTGTGTCGAAATTTTTCAGAAGATGATAATGCGTTTTTCTAATACTATAATAAATATAATAATACTAATAATACTACTACTGATAATACTAATTAATAAGCTTAATTAAACGGTTGATTCCATTCGAATTAGCCTCTAATTCTCGGCATTTCTCCAACGTCTCCATGTGATCCAACTTTAATTGCAGTTTGTGTGTGAAATGCATTTGTTGTTCAATGTTCATTAACTCATCCGTGTCATATTCCGAAATGCGTTCCATTGAATATGAGATCAATTTCTCTGTTAAACGCAACTTGGCTTTAGCATGCTCAGACTCATTGTTTTTGAGATGAGACAATTACTTACGATACTTGTACAACATGTAGGGTATCGGTGCTGAATTGTTGATCTGTCCTGAATCGGCTTCAGAATCAAAAGAGCTGTCGGAGTCTACTTCCATTGGTGAAGGTTGGTCATTGTTGAAAGCGTTGTCTTCACACCATTCCATTGTTGATTATTCCAAGACGAAGTGTTGGCTGATTTGATTGTCAAAAAATGCTGCCATTGTTGAATATGTATAAGTTTATTGTATTTACTTAGATAGTGTAGATATGAACGTTTTCACTTTGAATATTCTTTAGTTGACTGCTAAGAGTTGCGAATCTAAATTTTTTTTTTTTTTTTTTATTTATTTATTGAATCTTCATATATTGAAATAACAACAAGTTTTCAAATCTTAATACTAAAAAGAAAATAATAAGCCCAGCCAGTGCTAGACAAAAATTTTTATGATACTAAAAAAATTTCATTTCAACAGATCCAGTCATCTGTTTTGCGCTTGAGTTAAATCAAGGGTATCCTTCCTTCTCAACCGATTGTGACCACTAAAGTTAAGGATGTCTCGTGCAAGTGGGTTTGGATGGTGCTCAAGTTTGCTGACGTACTTTGACGCACATTTTGTAAATTCGACTTTTACTAATGGCACGTTTAGATCTTTGTGGATTCGAGAATTTTTAACATACCATGGAGCTGCAGTAATTGTACGTAGAATTTTATTTTGACCCCTTTGAATTTTTTTAATATTTGATGCTGAGGCCGTACCCCATAATTGAATTCCATAGCACCAGATTGGCTTTAGTATTGCATTGTACAACAATAGTTTGCAATCCAACTTTAGTGAAGAATTTCTGCCAATTAGCCAATTAAGTTGCACTGCTTTTAATCTCATCTGAGTAAGTTTCGCTTCAATATGAGACTTCCAAGTTAAACGGTGGTCGAGGTGAATGCCGAGGTATTTGACTTCATTATGTTGAGGAATAATTTGATTATTGATTTTGATGAACGAGCAAGTTTCTTTTCGCAATGTGAAAGTGATATGAATACATTTCTGTTCATTTACCCTAGCCAATTCTCTAGTTTATAAACATATTTCTGCAAGTTCTGTGATGCTATTTGATGGTCCTTATGAACGCTAATAAAGGCTGTATCGTCTGTAAAAGTTGAAGTATGTATTATGGGGTCTGACGGCATATCGGATGCATAAATCAAATATAAAGTTGGACCCAGTATGCTACCCTGGGGTACTCCTGCTTCAATTGGCTGAGCGGGGCTTAAAAAATCGCCTTCTTTGATTGTAAATTTGCGACCATATAAATAACTTTTCATAAGTTTGTGGGTGTTAGCAGGCAGAGTTAATTTAATTTTATGCATTAAACCGTCATGCTAGACTTTGTCGAACGCTTGGGAAACATCAATGAAAAGCGCGGAACAGTATTTTTTCTCTTCAAATGACTGTCTTATCACATTTACCAATCTGTGTGTTTGTTCGATGGTACTGTGTTTAGCTCTGAACCCGAATTGGTGATTTGGGATACATTGAGTGTCGTTCAGAATTGGAATCAACTTAGCCAATAACAATTTTTCAAACAGTTTTGAAATTGTCGGCAGTAGACTAATTGGCCTATATGACTCTACTTTAGTGGGGTCCTTCCTGGCTTAGGAATCATGGTAATCATAGATACCTTCCAATCTGCAGGATAGTATTCTAGGCGTAAAATAGCATTGAAAGGATAATTCTTCTAGCTACACGAGGTAACTCCACAAGCATTTTGTTGCTGATTTTATCCATACCTGGAGCTTTTTTAAGATTCAGAGTACCAATACCGCTTTGAACATCATTAAAGCTAAGTCTTAGAAGTACAGGAGGTCTAATAACGAGTGGAGGCAAATCAGATGCATTATTTGAGTTGTTTATAGTAAACACATTTCTCAAATGGTTAACAAATAAAGTCCCCTTCTCGGAATCATTTCTAGCCCAGTCACCAGTCGGATTTCGCAGAGGAGGCTTTCCTCTAACTGGTCTTTTTAAACCTCGTGCCGCCTTCCATAACGAATAGTCAGATTGTGAGGTACTATCAAGACCCTCCAAGTAAGATTTAAGTGAAGCCATTCTTTGGGTTTCTAAGAAATTTCTTAGTATATCTCTGCATATCCGTATCCTAGCTTTCAGTTCAGGAGACCTGTGAATTTGCCACTCTCTTCTAACTCTTCTTTTTTCTGACAGGAGATGATCGAGTTCAGCGAAATAAGTTCTATTTGGCCCACTTCTGCACTCAACGTCGTATATGGAGGCGTGATGTACAGCACTTCGTATGTCCTCAGTAAACTTGCCAATCGCCCCATCAATATCCTCGGTAGTTCTCAACACCACATTTTCCGTGCAGTGGGAACTTAAATACTTTTTATACTTTATCCAACTTACTCTGGTTTTAGATATGTCCCGAAATGGAGAGCCATTCCTTTGAAGGAAACGCATTGAAATAATAGTAGGAGAGTGATCTGAAGACAAGTCTAATGAAGGCTCCACTTGTATCGATTCTACAGGGATATTTTTCACTACTCTGAAGTCAATAACATCGGGAATCTTCCGTCGGTCCGTCGGCCAGTAGGTGGGATGCCCGCTTGAGAGTACATCTAATCCCATTTTGGCAATGGTGTTGAAGAGTTCACGACCCTTCGGGGTCACCAGACGTGAACCCCAAAAAGTGTGTTTGGCGTTAAAGTCACCAGCAACTAAAAATCTAGCTCCAAGGGAATTGAAGAAGCTGCAGTATTGGTGTTCTTTTATTGAAAATCGAGGCGGCGAATAAATTGATGATAAAACAAAATTGTATTGACAGAATTCAATACAAATGTTTGTTGCTTGTAGGTAATCCTCACATATGTTGTTCATTAAATAATGTTTTATTCTGTTCTTTATAAGAATTGCCGAACCTCCACATGCTCTTCCGCGGGGATCTTTAGTATCATATAACACGTAGCCATTAATTTTGAAGTACGCTGTCGCCGTCAAGTGAGTTTCAGAAATCATCATGACATCAATCTGCTTATCCATCAGGAAGTGTTCAAGTTCGTTTTTATGTTGGCGGAGGCCGTTCGCATTCCAAAAACAAATTTTTAAACAAATCATTTCTTTAAAATGGCTTGTGAAATAGTGGATTGCATTTTCAGCATTTCCTGCATCATGGATGTCATAGTGGTCGTAAAAGTGTTCATAGTTTGGACAAGTGTCTGCAATGTAGTCTCTAGAGTGTTAATATTAGGCTCGTAATATTGTGATTTAGGTTCCTACTCCAAACCTGGCATTTTAGATTTAACCACGTTAGCGTAAGAAACTTGTCTAGAACTAGGCGCGTTTATATGACTAGTGAACCGTAACAATTGAGGGAAATTGTCACTCGATGCAAAAATAGGCTGTTGACGATGATCAGGTAATACTGTCGTCTTGTTGGTTCTTATGCCTTTCAAATGAGTGTAAATTGGACAACCTCTATAATTTGCGGTATGATTACCTCCGCAGTTACTGCATTTTTTGATTTTTGAATCAGTTTTCGACTTATCACATTGAACAGCTGCATGTAGCTCCCCACACGCAACACAAACTCGCAAATATTTGCATGTTTAATTGAGGTTACACTAAACATTTTTTCACCTATTACAGCAACAATTCCTTGTATCAGTTTGTTGGAAGCGGGCTCTATCAGGTAAATTGGTGGGGGCTTAAATGTCTTTTTCGGTATTTCTGGATCATCCGTCTGAAGTAGAGAAAATCTGTTTTGGTCATTTGGTTTACCACTATTGACGGTCTTAGGAACTTTTGAGTTGGAAGACATTTGAGCAGATGTCGGGCTTCTCTGTCGCTTGAGAACGGTTATGTACTTATCCATACCTACTTGTTTTTTGGGTTTGACTGCACTATTTGATGAAGATGATGTTTTCTCATCTGTTGAAATCACTATATTGGGGGAACAGGAACGACGCCGTTCTACGGCTCTTGTAGTGAGAAAATTCTCCAGAGATTTTTTATGGATTCTTCCTCAGAGATCCATTTAGTTTTTCTAGACGAGCTAAGCTCTTTCTCAGAATTACATCTGAGAGGAACACTCATACAGTTTTTATACGATTTTTAATGTTTTTTTTTTTTATATATATTTTAACCTATTACGATTTTTTTTTTACTTTTTGTTTAATTTCAACTTTTTACACTTTTTCACCTATTACGATTTTTTCACCGAAAATTCAGCCGCACTAAAAGTAACACGTCCGAACAGTTCGATGAGACGAGACTGAATCTAAATGATGCTAATTTTTTAAATTATCTTCTTTATATAATAATTTTCTATATTTGCTTACCAATCCAGGTATGTGCAATTGCGTCATGTAATTAGATTGGAGGTCTAGGTACTTGTAATATTAAGCGCCAGATAAAAAAATTTTGATGCGTATACAACGATATGTAGGGTATAAGAAAAATTTACAAATTTCCCCAATTTTATTGGCATACCAGGATTAAGAACACCTGGAAAATTTTTATTATACACTTAATAACAAAAACAAACAAGATTTAAATTTTCGGAATCTGTAGGTAACACATGTGATGAAAAACATGAGTTTATAACCAAATGCTGAAAATTTATGTCTTTATAACTTGATACTGAAAGTAGAAAGAGGAATAAAAATAGATTTTACCAATTTCAGTTAATATTTAAATATCACTTTAACACTCTATCTTACAAATTTAACAGAAAATTTGGATTGATATTTAACTGATGCGATTTCTTCAGTTAACTCCAGTTCCAGTTAGCTTAACTGGAAGAATAATTTAAAAAAGAAAATATGAATGAGATTTATATATTTGGACAGTTTTGGAACACAATCACCATTAGCTGTACTATGCAATTGGTGTGCTTCCGAAACACATTTTTTAAATTAAGAATGTAAAGCAAAACTTCCCGCACTTGGCACAAAATTTGGTCAAAGGTTTTGAAATCAATTTGTAGTTGTGGTAATGAAGGGAACAAATTTTGCTATTTCTCAACAATGACTTTGGATATTTATGTTTGTAAAAAAATACTTAGATGACTCCAACCTTCATTAAAGTTTTGGTATGATTTAGCTCCCTGATATTATACAAAACCTGCTATGGATTTTTATCGTAGAAATCAGCTATACGTAGTATAAAAAAATATATGAGCATCCAGCTTGTTTTCTATTTTGTTCCAATATATGTATAGGGGAGAGGAGGGCACGTTTATACCCGGGGCACCTTTGAACTATGTTGATAAAATCTCAGTTTAACATTTTTTTGCGACCCTTGACCGAGTTTTTCACATGGCAACCTTGTTTTCTAGCAACGTTAACAACTTTTGCTAGTTTTTTCAGTCGTCGACCGAATGTAGTTGGGTGAACAAGTTTTCGCAGTGCCATTGTAAATTTTTTTAGTTTTTTTGTAAGAGTGTAAGAAGTATTCAATGATCGTTTTCTTTCGTGAAAGAAATTTATTGCAGTCCAAAATTCATTTCAAACTAAATTAAGTTAATTAAATATTCCTTTTTAAGCTAATTAGGCCTAAACTTTTCCAATGTAATTAAAAAACTTTTATTTACATTTTTTCCCGACGTTTCGTAGATAGTTTGTCTACTTTTTCAAGGGATCGTCTATTTAAAAAATATAAAAACTTAATTTAGTTACAATCAAAAACATAACTTCAACAACTTACATAAAATAGTATTTTAATCACATTTATAATTAATGAACGTACAATCAAATAACATAAAACATATCTATAAGTTTACAGTAAAAATACATATAAACATGTCTTAAAATTAATATCACAAACTCTTAAACTCTCCAATGTGTATCTCTTTTTCTCCTTTCTTTCTTGATCTAAACTTTCTACATTTTCAAAGTCAGCTGTGTGGCCAGCAGAGACCTGCGCCGATCGGCTGCCAGCCGGCTGAATCGAGCTGCTAACAAAATGTAGTAGCCGCCGCCACCGAAGCATTTTTCGGCTTAAGTCGGCTTAAAACAAGCCGCCGTTTTAAACATTTGAGTACAATTTTTATTTTACAATATGGTAATAATACCAATATCTGCATATGGATTCTACCTATTAACTTCATTTCTTTCAAATTATTATTTAAATCTATCTTTCAACGTTTATTTTTGAATTTAACTGATGCAACTCTGTAATTTTTTTATTTGATAATTTTAATACGACTCTGTACATATGAGCACTTTTTACTTTTTGAAATTAACTGATTTTATCAGACGCAACTCTATGATATTGCATTTTTAAACAACCTTGTTATGTAGTATAGGGTGTTTTTTACAGGTTTGTTTTTCGAAAAGAGATAAAACTGGCATTTTGTGGTCAAATCTGGCAACTCTAATGTCATTTATGTTCAGTTTGGTTTGCCATTTCATCATGAACAGGTTGACAAAAGAACAACGCTTGCAAATCGTGCAAATTTATTTCGAAAATAACGGTTCAGTTCCGCAAGCTCCGTCCATTTTAGGGTCGACATAATCGTCCATCAGAGCAATTAATTCGGTTAACTATGGATCGTTTTCGCACTACGTTTACTCTATGTGATAATACGCATCCGCAGAGACGTCGAACAGTGCGCACCGAAGAAACAATTGCCGCTGTAGAGCAAAGTGTTGAACAGGACCCGAATTAATGGAGACCGGTATAGAGCCATGATAACCGACTATTTTGTTCCCGAATTGGATGGCATGAATGTGGATAAGTTGTGGTTCCAACAAGACGGCGCTACATGCCACACAGCGCACGCCACAATCGATTTATTGAAGGAAACATTCGATGAGCGCATAATTTCGCGGAATGGACCTGTCAATTGTCCACCAAGATCGTGTGATTTGACACCATTGGATTATTTTCTTTGGGGATATGTGAAGTCGCTCGTCTACGCCAACAAACCAGAAACGTTAGGGAAATTGGAAGCCAACATTCGTGGCGTTATTGCCGACATACGGCCCCATATGCTCGAAAAAGTGGTTGAAAATTGGACCTGTAGAATTGGCTTTATTCCAGCCAGCCGTGGCGGCCTGAAATCATATTTAAACATTAATGGCATAAAATTATCCTTCCAATAAAGCCAAATTGATGGCCATTAAAACGATTTTCTTGTGTTTTATTTCAATTCGAAGTTCTATACCTATCAAAAAAATACCCAGTATTTATTTACAACAATGTATTGGAAACAGTATAAAAGCAGCGTCAGTTATATGAATAAAATCACTTTGCTTTCTGCCTTCAATGAGTAAACATCTTTGTCTAGTTCTTTTAATATACCGGACGGGATGCAAACAAATTAAAAACATTTAAGTAAAAGTAGTTAAAAATATAGAAAGTGTTCAGTGTTTTTTTCATACGCCAGCTTATGAATTATAATCTTGGAAATAAGATTTCTTCAATTGTACTTTTTTGTTTTTTGAATATGGATAAGTTTTTCGATTGTACATTATTTTTCATAAAAATAATGGAAAATCAAAAAATTACGGATTTTTTTTTAAATTTATGCAATGGGAATGAATTTAACCCAGAATCTGACTCCAACCTGGCAAAGATAAATGAAATTGATAGTGACATTCGTGAATAGGAAAAAAATATTAAAAGTTAAAAGATAAATAAAGTAAAAAACTAAAATTGTACTTAATGAGAAATATTCTGCATGATCTTACGCATGGATCCATTGTGGGTAAATGGTTATTTCAAAGAAAGCTGTTTTAAAAAATTATGTTATATGCAAAGTTTAGGGTAATGAATTTGTTATCAATATAAATATTTAATTATAATTATACAAAATTTCAGCCTTTAGTATGAGAGGTTCCATCTAAAAACGTAAATCGATCGCAATGACATTTACCACAGTAATTAAATATTGCACTTTTTCGGTCCAAATTAAAAATTTAAAAAAAGTGAAAATTTCACAAAAGTGTTTATATGTAAATATGGCCCAGAACTTTTTACAATGAAAAACATTTAATTTTTGATATTTCTGTTAGTTTGGCTTTGAGTTCATTAAATTTAATTTTTATTAAATTATTTTTACTAGAGTAGGAATTGTTTTACAACTTGGAACATTTTAATATTGTTTTAATTATATGTATATCAAAAGCAAATACATTTTAAAAATAAAAATCCAAATTAAAGATGTACAAAATAAAGATGTAAACATTTATTGAGTTTTGCTGTTTTTTCAGTATACAAGTCATCATAATTCTGAACAGAAGAAGATTTTCATTCAAAAAGTCAATAATTTCATGGACACATTCAATATATCTGTGGCAAATTGTATTGAAATGATATTTTGGAATGGATTCTCCCTAAAGTATATTATTACTTTACTTTATTGTTTAGTTACTGCCGTATTCATAAAAAATAAAGTAGATTTGAAGTGTGCTTTTAGATAAAATTTTATTAAAGCACATTTGAAGTCTACTTTATTTTTTTATGAATAAGGGCATTAATCTTTAGTTAACATTACTTAAGTTTATAGAAGTAAAAAGTGAAAAAATTTTAGATTTATTTGCGAAGTGCTCATGGCATTGAGTGAGCGCGAAAAATATGGTATCAGTTCGTTCCAAGACAAAATCAATTCTGTCCGGAAATGCAAACATGTTAGAAATATCTGTACATTTGATTGTTCAGATGCGGCCATTTAATATTGTTGAACAACCAGAATTTACAGATATGAAAGCAATTAAACCCAATTTGTCATTACCATCGTCAACAATTTTAAGTCGTTTTGCATTGTAAGATGTACAAAGCAACAATATTAAAATTTGTTAACACCTATTGTCGATACTGTTATAGCAATGTGGATGTAAATAGGAATTTAAAACAATTTAGAAATTTCATGGTACATGCAAATTTTATTATTATTTAACTTTTGGCTGTGTGGTCTGAAAATTCATTAATCTTCCAGACGAGGTTCCTTTAGCATACCAATTTTTTTTTTTTTTTTTTTTTTTTTTTGAACTTCCCTTTATTATTACACCTGTCAACAAGATGACAATAAGTAATTTATTTTACAGAGGTGGGATGATAATTATCTTAAATCAGTACCTAAGATAACTTAAATCGAATTATTGAATGATAAGTAATATATAAATTTTTTAGTATCGCTCAGCTAGATCTGAAGGTGTATACCGTTTAAGTCTTCTAGGTGCCAGGATTTCGTTTGCCGGCAACTGTCTGAGTTCCATGTTGGAATGTTGTGTTAAACGATTTGTATGTTTAATGCTGCTGATACGGATAATTTCTTTTATTGTTTTGACGTTTAGATCTCGATGTATGTCCTCATCTCTAATATACCATTCTGCGTTGACATACCAATCAAAAATTATTTTATTTATTCCTCTTGTCAAATTAGTGTCCAAATATGATATTTTGTTGTCAGATTCAATCTCAAGTGTAAACTTTATTAAACATTGACAAAATAGCTTCCGCGTCCTTTCTTTTAATAATTGCAAATTTGTTATCTACGTATTTAACAATAAATTTAATATTAATGTCGCGTTCATTGAGTTTAGTTATTTGATATTTATGTAAAATATTTATTTTAAATTTCCGTGAAATAGCATGCCAGTTCAGGTTTGAACAAAGAACATGTTAATTTATCAACCGAAGTACCAAACATTGTGGATTCTCTCTTATTTTCTGAAAATGACGAATCCAATGCCGATCATGCGCTTTAAAGGAAAATGTAACGTCACCTGAAATCGCAATGAATTTTTTTTTATATTTTAATTGTTAATGTTTATGTTTTTCTTAATAAATAAATCGAATTTATTATATATATAAAAAATATAACTGTTTATGTCATTTTTGGACATAAGCCTAGTGCAAAGCTGCCCCGTATGGGGGGCACATTGAACACAATGACTTCATCCATTAAAAAAATAAGAAAAAATATAAATCCAACTAAAAATAAGTTACTTGTAGACACACAAGTGTTGCTTGAATTGGTCGGACGTGTTATTTTTAGTGCGGCTGAATTTTCGTAATAGGTGAAAAAAAATAAGAAAATATATACAGATATCGTAATAGGTGAAAATAAAATATCTATAGTGGTTTTTCGGTAATTTAAAATATATATACAGATATCGTAATAGGTGAAAATAAAATATCTATAGTGGTTTTTCGGTAATTTAAAAATCGCATAACACCTGCATGAGTGTTCCTCTCAGATGCAATTCTGAGAAAGAGCTAAGCTACAGAGTGTCCAAGTTTTACATGTGCACCTGTACTTTGACACAATCACATGGTGGGTCTAATAAAACGACCCCTAACAAGATCAAAGGCCTACACCCCCTCATTCCTCCTCCTATACAAAATAATCCTCGTGAATTCACCAAGCAAACGCAAGGTGTGAGGACTAGTCAACACACTACTGAAGTCACCGATACTCCCCAAATCCTTAACCTCGTCATACAGTGGACAAACTGTCAACACATGCAGACAATCCTCAGCCTCAGCCCCACACAAACACCCGGGCGTTTCATGCAGGCCCCTTTCATGCAAAAATGCCCTGAAAGTGCCATTGCCAGTCAAGAAAAAGCCCAGACCCAGCCCAAAACTAAAGTGAGGATGGTTCCTCACGAAGGTAACATTCCGTATAAACGAACATGTCGTACGACCCTTCGTGGAAACCTCCCATCTCCTCTGCCACCTATCAATAATACAGTCATCCAAGACTGCCCTAATCCGTCCCCTATCAAAACCAGCTACATCTTCCGCTGATATCCAATCAGAGCTCAGAAAAGGCAAACCCCTTCTAAGCTTAAATACAATAGCCCTACGAACCACCTCTAAGTCCAAAGGCACATCACCCAGCAGCACTTGTAAGGCCTCCGTAGAGACAGTCCTACAAACAGGCAGAGACTCCAATAAAGCAATTCTCTGACACGTCGTAATCTTGTCCCTACCATCAGCAGTCATGACAGTCTGGTACCATACAGGGGCACCAAATGCTGCACAAGCAACAAATAGTCCCTCATATATGATACGATCTGTCCGTCTGCTGAGACCCCAATCACTCCTAAGCACACGCCTCAGAACCCCAGCAACAGTAGCTAGCTTTCCCCTAATGTGAGAGCTATGAACTCTAAATCATCCTCTCTCCCTTCATCAATCCCAGGTATCTGACCTCAGTCACATACCTAAGATTTACACCACCAAGAGCTATACCTGGTGGCCGAGTCCTCGCCAATCTACCCTTCAGCAACATAATTACTGACTTTTCCCTTGACACAGCAACTCCTACACTACTATCCCATTCCTCAACAATCCCCATTACCTGCCTACCCTTGGTCTCAAGGTCAACACGAGATTGACCTTCGACAAGAATGAGCAGATCGTCGGCATATGCACACACCTTGTGAGAAATCGCCAGAGACCTCAACAGAGTATCCATCATGAGGTTCCAAATAAATGGACCACATATGGACCCCTGCGGACAGCCCCTAACAACATCCCTCCAAACCGTGCCAATACCACCTACCACACACGCCTTTCTATTCTGAAAATAACTGCGCCAGATGCCAATTTCTCGACAGCCAAGCGCATCGAGTCTATTTATGATAGAATCCCACTGCAGATAGTCGAAAGCACCCTTAAAATCGACAAATATGCCCAACACATACTTCGATGTAGAAGCACCAACACTATCCCTTACATAAAACAATGCATCCTCAACTCCTTTACCTTCCCTAAACCCATATTGATGCTCAGAAATACCCGCATCATCAAGCCGCGCAAGCCGTGACACCATAATCCTCTCCAGTACTTTTCCAAGTACTGGGAGTAAACTGATGCCCCAATAGGATTCTGGATTACTCCTAATCCTATCGACAGACTTAAGCAGCACCACAACACGAGCCGTTTTCCATCAGGAAAATAGCCCTCACTCATACACATGCTATTTCACCACTTCACCTTGCCAAACCTAGGCCTAAGGCGGCGACCAAGAATAGTATCATTTACATATACCATCCACTCATCAACCTTGGCAACTTGTCCATCCACAGGCAGATTTGAAAAATCCACTAAAGATGTCTCAGTCACCATTTCCCTAAAAAACCTAGTATAGTTTTCCCAACTAACACTAGGGTGTCTCCAACGACGAAGCCCATCATCCCCCTACCTACGTCCAGAATGACCAACCATAATCTCAATGAGACTATGATCACTCACTCCCCACTCACTACTTATCGACCAACTAAAATCGAAACCTGCCCTAGCCGCACCATTCGCAAGCGTGATATCAATATCACTAGTCCCACAAGGTCCGTCAAAAGTAAACAGGTCACTCGGCTCATTCAAAACATGAGCACCATTTGTGACCAGCCACTCATTGAACACCAGCCCCCGGGTATAGTTCTGATGGGCAGTCGCATTCCTGCCCATCTTACTATACCACAGGCATTCGCATCCAGGCCAAATATCAGCGGAGTACTACCCGCAAGGAGTAGCATCGACTGCATATATCCCAGATACGGCTCCAACGGCGCGCCATACCTGTAATAAATGCTACATAAGAAAATCCTACCAAAAGCACCCTTAGCAGAAACGCATACCCCGAATTCGGAGGTGCTAACCATAGTGCAGTCTACACTAGAATCTGCCACTATGACGGCCGCACTCACTCCTTCATCCGTGAATATACGCAAGCCGCTAGGAAGACCCCTAATCCTACCGGCCGTAGCGTACGGCTCTTGCACAAAAACAAAAGCCGCACCCAGACTACGAATAGTCTGTCCCAACTCACACATGACCGCAAACGCCCTCTGGCAATTCAACTGCAGAATTTTAGTTCCAATATTCCCTTCCAATATTGCCTTGAATTCACCCTAGCAACTCTAGCCCCATATACAGGACACTCCTCTCACTACATATAATGGTCAGCCGGATGCCCCCTCAACGCACAATTGCGGCAGCGCACACCAGACGTGCAGCGTTTAGCCACATGTCCGGCCTGCCCGCAATGACGGCATACCTCTTCTTTCACCCTACAGTCCTTGGCCCTATGGTCAAAGCCCAAACACCTGTAGCACACCGACACTTGACTATATTCCCTCACTCTCAATGCAAACCACCTAATGTAGCACCGGTCCACCTTCAGAAAATGCTGCTTGGCCCTAGCGCTACCCTCTAAAATGACCGTAACAAGTCCGTCACCATCCTTCCATGGGCCCGAAACGAGCCGCACCGACCCCTTAAATTCCTTCGCAGACATCAGTCCATCAAAGTTGAGACCATAAAGGTCCGCCATAAAGTCCCCAACGGACACCTCCGCCGGAACCTTCTCCACTACAACCCTAGGCCCCAATTTCTCCCTCACAATCACCTTCAGACCCACCTCACCAAACTTCGCATTAGACACAACCTTCTGCCTTTCCGCAACAGATGGGGTACGCAGAACAGCTCAAGCAAAAAGGTCATGCACACGCACACCCAGCGTCGGGCCAACCTTACTCTTTTATTTATTTATTTATTTTACGTCTACGGAATAAATCCTTACAGACCAATTATAAAAAATTTATATAATATACAAAATAATAAAAAAATTAGACAACCATTTAATTACACTGATTAAGGTACAAAGTGATATTACGTTTAATTACATTAACATTAACAGAAAAATCAATTAGAAAATAAAAATAATTATAATGTTTACACAATTTTCTAAGAGAATCAGAATTAGCATAATTTGTTTGATTAATTTGAATATAAATGGGAATGTAGAAACGAGTTAATCGATGAGGAACATTAAAGTTTATGTTGCTGAGTAGGAAGTCAGAACAGACTGCACCATTTATTAGGTTAAATAAAAATGAAACGCTAAGCATAGTTCTTCTGCTCTCCAACGTTGGTAATTTTATTAATGCAAGCCTTGTAGTATAAGGAGGAATAATGACGTTAGGATTCCATGTTGAATTACCCAAACAAAAAAGAAGAAACTGTTTTTGCACTGATTCTATTAAGTTTTTGAGATAATCCGCATCCAGATCCCAAATAACAGATCCATATTCCAAGATTGGTCTGACTAAAGATGTGTATAACCGTTTAGTAATGATTGGTTCAGTAAACTCCTTAGCCCATCGTTTTATAAAAGCCAACACACCACGAGCTTTGTTTACCATCATATATATGTGTTTTTTGAAATTTAATTTAGGATCCAAAAGTACTCCAAGATCTGAAAATTCCGTAACCAAATCAAGTTGATGTCCGCCCAATGTAAAGTTAAATAAAGCGTTATCATTTCTTGAAAAACGCATATGTTTGCATTTTTTCAGATTCAGTTCCATTAAATTAAGCACGCACCATTGAAATAGTTCATTTAAATCATGTTGCAGCAAATTTTTGTCAATGTTATTGTTATAGCTATGAAATATCTTCACATCATCGGCATACATTAAGACGTTACAATATTTAATTACGCACGGCAAGTCATTGATGAATAAAGAAAATAAAATTGGACCAATGTGACTGCCTTGGGGCACTCCAGAACTTACAATAATATTTTTTGATGTAGTGTTATTGAAAACAACATTTTGCTTTCGGTTTGTTAAATATGATTTAATCCAATTTAAGCTCCCGTGTGTAAGTCCCATAGCATGAAGCTTTATCAGAAGTAATTTATGATTGACTTTATCAAAAGCTTTACTAAAATCCGTGTAAATACAATCTGTAAATTTCCTTTTAATAAATCCACGATTTACTGTAGTGGTCAGTTGCATGAGATTAGTTACTGTTGAACGACCTTTACTAAAACCGTGCTGACAGGAAGAAAGTAGGGATTTAACCCAGAATCTGACTCCAACCTGGCAGAGATAAATGAAATTGATAGTGACATTCGTGAATAGGAAAAAAATATTAAAAGTTAAAAGATAAATAAAGTAAAAAACTAAAATTGTACTTAATGAGAAATATTCTGCATGATCTTACGCATGGATCCATTGTGGGTAAATGGTTATTTCAAAGAAAGCTGTTTTAAAAAATTATGTTATATGCAAAGTTTAGGGTAATGAATTTGTTATCAATATAAATATTTAATTATAATTATACAAAATTTCAGCCTTTAGTATGAGAGGTTCCATCTAAAAACGTAAATCGATCGCAATGACATTTACCACAGTAATTAAATATTGCACTTTTTCGGTCCAAATTAAAAATTTAAAAAAAGTGAAAATTTCACAAAAGTGTTTATATGTAAATATGGCCCAGAACTTTTTACAATGAAAAACATTTAATTTTTGATATTTCTGTTAGTTTGGCTTTGAGTTCATTAAATTTAATTTTCATTAAATTATTTTTACTAGAGTAGGAATTGTTTTACAACTTGGAACATTTTAATATTGTTTTAATTATATGTATATCAAAAGCAAATACATATTAAAAATAAAAATCCAAATTAAAGATGTACAGGGTTTTCCAATAAGGACTTGACAACTTTTTTTTTAAATAAAACGCAAACCGTTTGAGATATTTCCAAAACTTTATTACCGACTTGAAATACATTCAAAACATTTATGAATGGAACTCGACTTCGTTCATATGGGCACCGCGGCCATGTCGGCAGTGGTCGATTCGTTGGACCCAATTTTGGATGACTCGGTCACACATTTCGGCCGGAACGGCCGCTATTTCGCGTTCAATGTTGGCTCTAAGTTCTTCCAACGTTGTCGGCTTGTTGGCATAGACCAATGATTTGACGTAGCCCCAAAGAAAAAAATCTAGAGGCGTTAAATCGCAAGAACGAGGCGGCCAATTGACTGGTCCATTTCTTGAGATAACACGCTCGTCAAACTTACTCTTCAGTAAATCGATTGTAACGTGTGCTGTGTGGCTTGTGGCACCGTCTTGTTGAAACCACATGTCATCCAAGTCCATGTGTTCCAATTCGGGCCAAAAATAATCGCTAATCATTGCGCGATAACGATCGCCATTCACAGTAACGTGACGATCGTTATTGTCGACGAAAAAATATGGCCCAATGACGCCGCCGGCATGCAAAGCGCACCAAACAGTAATTTTTTGTGGATGAAGTGGTGATTCGTGAAGCACATGTGGATTTTCAGCAGACCAATAACGCATATTTTGCTTATTGACGAACCCATTGAGCCAAAAATGAGCTTCGTCACTGAAGATGATTTTGCGATGAAATTCATCATCTTGGTGCATCTTCTCCAGAGCCCAATCGGAGAACGTACGTCGACTCAAATGGTCCATCGGCTTCAATTCTTGAGTCAGCTTAATCTTGTATGGGTGTAAACCCAGATCCTTACGCAAAATTCGCCATAAAGTGGTCTTGGGGATGCCCAGTTCTTGAGAACGCCTCTTGTCAAATTAGTGTCCAAATATGATATTTTGTTGTCAGATTCAATCTCAAGTGTAAACTTTATTAAACATTGACAAAATAGCTTCCGCGTCCTTTCTTTTAATAATTGCAAATTTGTTATCTACGTATTTAACAATAAATTTAATATTAATGTCGCGTTCATTGAGTTTAGTTATTTGATATTTATGTAAAATATTTATTTTAAATTTCCGTGAAATAGCATGCCAGTTCAGGTTTGAACAAAGAACATGTTAATTTATCAACCGAAGTACCAAACATTGTGGATTCTCTCTTATTTTCTGAAAATGACGAATCCAATGCCGATCATGCGCTTTAAAGGAAAATGTAACGTCACCTGAAATCGCAATGAATTTTTTTTTATATTTTAATTGTTAATGTTTATGTTTTTCTTAATAAATAAATCGAATTTATTATATATATAAAAAATATAACTGTTTATGTCATTTTTGGACATAAGCCTAGTGCAAAGCTGCCCCGTATGGGGGGCACATTGAACACAATGACTTCATCCATTAAAAAAATAAGAAAAAATATAAATCGAACTAAAAATAAGTTACTTGTAGACACACAAGTGTTGCTTGAATTGGTCGGACGTGTTATTTTTAGTGCGGCTGAATTTTCGTAATAGGTGAAAATAAAATATCTATAGTGGTTTTTCGGTAATTTAAAATATATATACAGATATCGTAATAGGTGAAAATAAAATATCTATAGTGGTTTTTCGGTAATTTAAAAATCGCATAACACCTGCATGAGTGTTCCTCTCAGATGCAATTCTGAGAAAGAGCTAAGCTACAGAGTGTCCAAGTTTTACATGTGCACCTGTACTTTGACACAATCACATGGTGGGTCTAATAAAACGACCCCTAACAAGATCAAAGGCCTACACCCCCTCATTCCTCCTCCTATACAAAATAATCCTCGTGAATTCACCAAGCAAACGCAAGGTGTGAGGACTAGTCAACACACTACTGAAGTCACCGATACTCCCCAAATCCTTAACCTCGTCATACAGTGGACAAACTGTCAACACATGCAGACAATCCTCAGCCTCAGCCCCACACAAACACCCGGGCGTTTCATGCAGGCCCCTTTCATGCAAAAATGCCCTGAAAGTGCCATTGCCAGTCAAGAAAAAGCCCAGACCCAGCCCAAAACTAAAGTGAGGATGGTTCCTCACGAAGGTAACATTCCGTATAAACGAACATGTCGTACGACCCTTCGTGGAAACCTCCCATCTCCTCTGCCACCTATCAATAATACAGTCATCCAAGACTGCCCTAATCCGTCCCCTATCAAAACCAGCTACATCTTCCGCTGATATCCAATCAGAGCTCAGAAAAGGCAAACCCCTTCTAAGCTTAAATACAATAGCCCTACGAACCACCTCTAAGTCCAAAGGCACATCACCCAGCAGCACTTGTAAGGCCTCCGTAGAGACAGTCCTACAAACAGGCAGAGACTCCAATAAAGCAATTCTCTGACACGTCGTAATCTTGTCCCTACCATCAGCAGTCATGACAGTCTGGTACCATACAGGGGCACCAAATGCTGCACAAGCAACAAATAGTCCCTCATATATGATACGATCTGTCCGTCTGCTGAGACCCCAATCACTCCTAAGCACACGCCTCAGAACCCCAGCAACAGTAGCTAGCTTTCCCCTAATGTGAGAGCTATGAACTCTAAATCATCCTCTCTCCCTTCATCAATCCCAGGTATCTGACCTCAGTCACATACCTAAGATTTACACCACCAAGAGCTATACCTGGTGGCCGAGTCCTCGCCAATCTACCCTTCAGCAACATAATTACTGACTTTTCCCTTGACACAGCAACTCCTACACTACTATCCCATTCCTCAACAATCCCCATTACCTGCCTACCCTTGGTCTCAAGGTCAACACGAGATTGACCTTCGACAAGAATGAGCAGATCGTCGGCATATGCACACACCTTGTGAGAAATCGCCAGAGACCTCAACAGAGTATCCATCATGAGGTTCCAAATAAATGGACCACATATGGACCCCTGCGGACAGCCCCTAACAACATCCCTCCAAACCGTGCCAATACCACCTACCACACACGCCTTTCTATTCTGAAAATAACTGCGCCAGATGCCAATTTCTCGACAGCCAAGCGCATCGAGTCTATTTATGATAGAATCCCACTGCAGATAGTCGAAAGCACCCTTAAAATCGACAAATATGCCCAACACATACTTCGATGTAGAAGCACCAACACTATCCCTTACATAAAACAATGCATCCTCAACTCCTTTACCTTCCCTAAACCCATATTGATGCTCAGAAATACCCGCATCATCAAGCCGCGCAAGCCGTGACACCATAATCCTCTCCAGTACTTTTCCAAGTACTGGGAGTAAACTGATGCCCCAATAGGATTCTGGATTACTCCTAATCCTATCGACAGACTTAAGCAGCACCACAACACGAGCCGTTTTCCATCAGGAAAATAGCCCTCACTCATACACATGCTATTTCACCACTTCACCTTGCCAAACCTAGGCCTAAGGCGGCGACCAAGAATAGTATCATTTACATATACCATCCACTCATCAACCTTGGCAACTTGTCCATCCACAGGCAGATTTGAAAAATCCACTAAAGATGTCTCAGTCACCATTTCCCTAAAAAACCTAGTATAGTTTTCCCAACTAACACTAGGGTGTCTCCAACGACGAAGCCCATCATCCCCCTACCTACGTCCAGAATGACCAACCATAATCTCAATGAGACTATGATCACTCACTCCCCACTCACTACTTATCGACCAACTAAAATCGAAACCTGCCCTAGCCGCACCATTCGCAAGCGTGATATCAATATCACTAGTCCCACAAGGTCCGTCAAAAGTAAACAGGTCACTCGGCTCATTCAAAACATGAGCACCATTTGTGACCAGCCACTCATTGAACACCAGCCCCCGGGTATAGTTCTGATGGGCAGTCGCATTCCTGCCCATCTTACTATACCACAGGCATTCGCATCCAGGCCAAATATCAGCGGAGTACTACCCGCAAGGAGTAGCATCGACTGCATATATCCCAGATACGGCTCCAACGGCGCGCCATACCTGTAATAAATGCTACATAAGAAAATCCTACCAAAAGCACCCTTAGCAGAAACGCATACCCCGAATTCGGAGGTGCTAACCATAGTGCAGTCTACACTAGAATCTGCCACTATGACGGCCGCACTCACTCCTTCATCCGTGAATATACGCAAGCCGCTAGGAAGACCCCTAATCCTACCGGCCGTAGCGTACGGCTCTTGCACAAAAACAAAAGCCGCACCCAGACTACGAATAGTCTGTCCCAACTCACACATGACCGCAAACGCCCTCTGGCAATTCAACTGCAGAATTTTAGTTCCAATATTCCCTTCCAATATTGCCTTGAATTCACCCTAGCAACTCTAGCCCCATATACAGGACACTCCTCTCACTACATATAATGGTCAGCCGGATGCCCCCTCAACGCACAATTGCGGCAGCGCACACCAGACGTGCAGCGTTTAGCCACATGTCCGGCCTGCCCGCAATGACGGCATACCTCTTCTTTCACCCTACAGTCCTTGGCCCTATGGTCAAAGCCCAAACACCTGTAGCACACCGACACTTGACTATATTCCCTCACTCTCAATGCAAACCACCTAATGTAGCACCGGTCCACCTTCAGAAAATGCTGCTTGGCCCTAGCGCTACCCTCTAAAATGACCGTAACAAGTCCGTCACCATCCTTCCATGGGCCCGAAACGAGCCGCACCGACCCCTTAAATTCCTTCGCAGACATCAGTCCATCAAAGTTGAGACCATAAAGGTCCGCCATAAAGTCCCCAACGGACACCTCCGCCGGAACCTTCTCCACTACAACCCTAGGCCCCAATTTCTCCCTCACAATCACCTTCAGACCCACCTCACCAAACTTCGCATTAGACACAACCTTCTGCCTTTCCGCAACAGATGGGGTACGCAGAACAGCTCAAGCAAAAAGGTCATGCACACGCACACCCAGCGTCGGGCCAACCTTACTCTTTTATTTATTTATTTATTTTACGTCTACGGAATAAATCCTTACAGACCAATTATAAAAAATTTATATAATATACAAAATAATAAAAAAATTAGACAACCATTTAATTACACTGATTAAGGTACAAAGTGATATTACGTTTAATTACATTAACATTAACAGAAAAATCAATTAGAAAATAAAAATAATTATAATGTTTACACAATTTTCTAAGAGAATCAGAATTAGCATAATTTGTTTGATTAATTTGAATATAAATGGGAATGTAGAAACGAGTTAATCGATGAGGAACATTAAAGTTTATGTTGCTGAGTAGGAAGTCAGAACAGACTGCACCATTTATTAGGTTAAATAAAAATGAAACGCTAAGCATAGTTCTTCTGCTCTCCAACGTTGGTAATTTTATTAATGCAAGCCTTGTAGTATAAGGAGGAATAATGACGTTAGGATTCCATGTTGAATTACCCAAACAAAAAAGAAGAAACTGTTTTTGCACTGATTCTATTAAGTTTTTGAGATAATCCGCATCCAGATCCCAAATAACAGATCCATATTCCAAGATTGGTCTGACTAAAGATGTGTATAACCGTTTAGTAATGATTGGTTCAGTAAACTCCTTAGCCCATCGTTTTATAAAAGCCAACACACCACGAGCTTTGTTTACCATCATATATATGTGTTTTTTGAAATTTAATTTAGGATCCAAAAGTACTCCAAGATCTGAAAATTCCGTAACCAAATCAAGTTGATGTCCGCCCAATGTAAAGTTAAATAAAGCGTTATCATTTCTTGAAAAACGCATATGTTTGCATTTTTTCAGATTCAGTTTCATTAAATTAAGCACGCACCATTGAAATAGTTCATTTAAATCATGTTGCAGCAAATTTTTGTCAATGTTATTGTTATAGCTATGAAATATCTTCACATCATCGGCATACATTAAGACGTTACAATATTTAATTACGCACGGCAAGTCATTGATGAATAAAGAAAATAAAATTGGACCAATGTGACTGCCTTGGGGCACTCCAGAACTTACAATAATATTTTTTGATGTAGTGTTATTGAAAACAACATTTTGCTTTCGGTTTGTTAAATATGATTTAATCCAATTTAAGCTCCCGTGTGTAAGTCCCATAGCATGAAGCTTTATCAGAAGTAATTTATGATTGACTTTATCAAAAGCTTTACTAAAATCCGTGTAAATACAATCTGTAAATTTCCTTTTAATAAATCCACGATTTACTGTAGTGGTCAGTTGCATGAGATTAGTTACTGTTGAACGACCTTTACTAAAACCGTGCTGACAGGAAGAAAGTAGGGACGAAATTTGATGAAGGAGATTGTCGGTAACACACTTTTCAAAAAGTTTAGGGATTGCACTTAACTTTGCTATGCCTCTATAGTTTGTAACACATGACTTACTGCCAGATTTAAATAGCGGAATAATAAAGGAATCTTTCCACGACTGAGGAAAATAACCATATTTTAAGGATATATTAAATATTATGCTTAATGGAGTAACTATTGCATGTGCGCAATTCTTCAGAACACAACTAGGAACACCATCATATGGTATGAAGACTTAACAGATTTTAAGGAGTCTAAAATCTGATTTGTGTGAATTGGAGAAAAGTGTATCGTTTGATGGGCCGCAATTGGATGTGGGTATTCATGTAAATCATATTGGGAATCAGAGTAAGTGGAGGAAAAAAAATCAGCAAACAAGTTGCTTATTATATGATCGTCACTGGATTCGTTAGCACCGTACTTCATTGTTTTTGGGAAGCCACCAGATTTCTTTTTGGAATTAACAAATTTATAAAAGGATTTCGGATCGCTGTTAAAATTATGTTTCATATTAGATATATAGTTTTTATATAGCTCTGTGTTTAATAAGTTATATTCAGCACGTGAAACCGCAAATCTGCTATAATCAAACAGCAAGCTAGTTGTTTTATATTTTTTAAAGCGTTTATTTTTTATGTTTTTAAGTCTGGATAATTCTTTTGTGCATCACGGGGGACCAGATTTTTTGTGCATTGTTAATTTAGGAACACATTCGTTAAAAAAGTTTTTCTTCACCTTCTGGATTACCTTCTTAGAGGAAACCCCTTTCCCACCCCTCACTACTACCGACCAAGTCTCGGTAGCCTTGGGGACCGGCGGTGGTGCCACTACCCTAGTAACAGGAACTGGCTATTCAACCGCAGATACGCCCACAGAAACCTTGGGAGCAACAGCCCCACCTGACGTATCAACTACAACCGGTGAAGGGGTAGGAGCAAGAGTAGCAGTCCTACCACTCGCCAACCCCTTCAACGCAGCGACCTGACCCCTAAGATGCTCCCTTTCAAGCATCGACTCAACCACTAAACCCTCAAACCCCTCAACAATCTCGCGAACTCCCAAAATCATCTCCGCGGCAACACCCTTCCCCTTAAGGTAATCCACCAGCACACTGGTGATTCCCCTCATCCTCACATTAATACCTCCCTTACCTCCCCCCCCCCCCACTACAGTAACTCCTTCACCTTCCCTAACTTCCACAGACGTGAAGCGTTTAGCCACATGTCCGGCCTGCCCGCAATGACGGCATACATTCTCTTTCACCCTACAGTCCTTGGCCCTATGGTCAAAGCCCAAACACCTGTAGCACACCGACACTTGACTATATTCCCTCACTCTCAATGCAAACCACCTAATGTAGCACCGGTCCACTTTCAGCAAATGCTGCATGGCCCTAGCGCTATCCTCTAAAATGACCGTCACAAGTCCGTCACCAGCCTTCCATGGGCTCGAAACGAGCCGCACCGACCCCTTAAATTCCTCCGCAGACATCAGTCCATCAAAGTTGAGACCATAAAGGTCCGCCATATAGTCCCCAACGGACACCTCCGCCGGAACCTTCTCCACTACAACCCTAGGCCCCAATTTCTCCCTCACAATCACCTTCAACCCACCTCACCAAACTTCGCATTAGACACAACCTTCTGCCTTTCCGCAACAGATGGGGTACGCAGAACAGCTCAAGCAAAAAGGTCATGCACACGCACACCCAGCGTCGGACCAACCTCACTCTTCACCTTCTGGATTACCTCCTTAGAGGAAACCCCTTTCCCACCCCTCACTACTACCGACCAAGTCTCGGTAGCCTTGGGGACCGGCGGTGGTGCCACTATCCTAGCAACAGGAACTGGCTCCTCAACCGCAGACACGCCCACAGAAACCTTGGGAGCAACAGCCCCACCTGACGTATCAACTACCACCGGTGAAGGGATTCTTGAGTAAACCACAGCTGCATATGACAATTTTGATGAATCGCAAAATCCATGTATTTCAAACTTTATGTTTCTGGTTTAGCCAATCCAACGACTCAGGTAAACAATTTTTCCAGTCTATGCCCAATAACCATAAGTTTTGAAATTAAATTTTTTCTAATATAGTTGTAGGAGCTAACCAGCCAAGAGTGTCGTAGAGTTTAGCAGCATCTGACAACAAACTTCTCTTAGTAACTTTTGTAGTATTATTTTCAAAATTTATTTTAAAGGTAAAGCAGATTCAGAGTCCGAATCAGATTCAGAATCCGAATCAGATTCAGAGTCCGGATCAGATTCAGAGTCTGCTGAATTGTTGGTATGCTTTGAATCTGCTTCAGAATGATTTCATTCTTTAGAAACCGAAACAGCTTCAGAATCCAAAGATCTGTTTGAGTATTCAGCCATTGATGAATATTCGTCACAATCAGATTCAGATGAGCTGTCGCAGTCTACTTCCATTGGTGAAGATTGGTCATTGTTGAAAGCGTTACCTTCACACCATTCCATTGTTGAATCTTCCAAGACGGAGTGCTGGCTGATTTGATTGTCAAAAAATGCTGACATTGTTGAATATAAGTTTATTGTATTTACTTAAATAG
Organism: Bellardia pandia; assembly: GCA_916048285.2. NCBI lineage: Eukaryota > Metazoa > Arthropoda > Insecta > Diptera > Calliphoridae > Bellardia > Bellardia pandia. The sequence goes on from OU696533.1 coordinate 73,297,672, forward strand.
TTATATATGAAATTTTTCACTTTGAATATTTTTAAGTTGTCTGCTAAGATTTACGAATCTAACTGATGCTAATTTTTTAAATTATCTTCTTTATATAATAATTTTCTATATTTGCTTACCAATCCAGGTATATGCAATTGCGTCATGTAATTGGGTTGGAGGTATAGGTCTTGTAATATTAAGCGCCAGGTAAAAAATTTTACGCGTAGTTAACGGAAATGCAGGGTATAGCAAAAATATTTTATTGTTGAATTTACTAATTTCCCTAATCTTATTGTCATACCTGGATTAAGAACACCTGCAAAATATTATTGTACACTTAATAAGGAAAATACACAGAGCGAAAACTGCCTAGTAGAATTAAGAAGATTTTCTCTATGAAACGCTTTTTGGGTGAGGAGTATTCCGGCAGAAAGAAACGAAGATTTTTTTAAAGAGATTCCTTATTATTTTCACGGTATAAATCTTTTTAATTTTTTCAATAAGTAAAACACATAAAATTAAAAAGAAAGCTTGTTATTTACCATGTTTTTACTAAAATTCCGTTATTTTTGGCACCAAAAACACAATCCATAGAGAACAACTTTTTGATTATATTAGGTTTTCTTATGAATTGCATAAAAAAAAGTATTTCTTATTAATTTCATTAGTCGACCTAATAATTTTTTTCAAAAAGGTACTTCTTATAGATTTCATTAGGCTACTTAATACGCTGTTTTTTTTTATTAGGTATTCCTTACTGATTTTATTAGGTTTCTATTTAATCATGTGTAAATTATCTTATTGAATTGTTTAATAAGAATATCTTCTTGATTATATTAGCTGGTTTGTTATTTCATGAATGCATACACATCAACACAGACAATTTTTTATGAATTTTCAGTTTTTGTACTGTTATAATTGTTTGCGTGTTTGTACAAGTGTTGCGGCGAACAACTTTTAGTTGAAAGTGAACAAGTGACAAGTTAAGAAGTGGAAAAAGTAATTAAATTAAAATAAAAACTTGAATTATTGACAGTGGATGTGGTTTAAATAATTAAATCAAATAATTTTTTTATTTATTGAAAAGTGTTACATTTGAATGTAATGTCAACAAAAAAAACATAAACAATAATATTTTAAATAATGGGAGATCACAATAGTTTAACTGAAAATATAGACATTTCTCCAATTTATAAATCCTGGGAACTATGTGATGAAACGTGTGACATTCTTTTAGGTTTTGGAATTACATCAACAACCATATTAAAAAAAATGGAAATTGAAGACGTTGAAAATTTATTCAAGAAACTGGACAAAAAATATACTGGGGAGTTGATCAAATTTAAGGCATGCCTAAGGGAATGGAGAAGAAATATTGTGCGTGCAAAATAATGTTCATAAAAAAAATATTTTAATTTAGGCATATTTTCAGAACCTACCGTTCATATGTGAAATAGAAACTTTATCGGCAAATAGTCGGATATTGGATTGGTTGGAAAAAATTTCTGAGAAACTCAGTAATTCAGGAAATACTGACTTCACACCCAGTACACAAACGTCAGGAGACAATTCTATATGTGGTACTAGCCTTACAAACCTTCTTAGAAATACCGTGAAAGGACAGCTAGTACTAACTTTTAATGAAAAAAATAATTATCTGGACTCAAAAAATCAGAAGACTTTAGTGCACTGTATTATTGAGAAGTATGTTGGCACAAGATCCAAATTAACATACGCAGAAATGCAGCAATGGTCTTATGCTATCTGTGATGTATTTCCTAAAGAAAAACCGGTAAGAAATCCAAACAAAATTTTATTTAATGTACATATATTTTTATTAACAGTTTTGGTTATTCTAGGAAACATACTTTTTGAAACGGAAAGACGGGAAGAAAAATCCAACAGGAAAATTATTTTCTCGTTGGACTAATGTTGAAAAAGGAAAATTTGATGACTATAGTGGCAGCACTGCGGAGGAAACTTTTAAAGATTTTGATAACGGTATGGATATATAAAATTTCTTAAAGTAATATACATATGTACATCTTTAAATATCTATCTTTCTCTCTCAAAGATAAATATTTCGAGCAAAAGTGCTGGCTGCAGCACAATTGCAGTCCAAGGGATCAGGTACTTTCTTTCTGGAGGGAAACAAGGAAACAATCATCGAATCATATTCAGAATCCGAATAAGATTCAGCATCCTAATTAGATTCAGAATCCGAATCAGATTCAGAGTCCGGATCAGATTCAGAGACCGAATCCTAACCAGATTCAGAGTCCGCTGAATTGTTAGTATGCTTTGAATCTGCCTCAGAATGCGAATCAGCTTTAGAATCCGAAGCAGATTCAGAGTCTGCTGAATTGTTGGTATGCTTTGAATCTGCTTCAGAATGCGAATTAGCTTTAGAATCCGAATCAGATTCAGAGTATGGATCAGATTCAGAGTCTGCTGAATCAGATTCAGAATCCGAATCAGATTCAGAATCCGAAGAGCTGTTTGAGTCTTCATCCATTGATGAATATTCGACACAATCAGATGCAGATGATCTGTCGGAGTCTACTTCCATTGGTGAAAATTGGTCAATGTTGAAAGCGTTGCCTTCACACCATTCAGATGAGCTGTCGGAGTCTACTTCCATTGGTTAAGATTGGTCATTGTTGAAAGTGTTATCTTCACACCATTCCATTGTTGAATCTTCCAAGAAGGAGTGCTGGCTGATTTGATTGTCAAAAAATGCTGACATTGTTGAATATAAGTTTATTGTAGTTACTTAGATAGTTATAGATGAACGTTTTCACTTTAAATATTCTTAAGTTGACTGACGACTGACAAATCTAACTGAAGCTAATTTTTTAAACTATCTTCTTTATATACTAATTTGCTTACCAATACAGGTATATGTAGTTGCGTCATATAATTGGGTTGGCGTTCTAGGTACTTGTAATATTAAGCGCCAGGTACAAACAAATTTACGCTAATTTTACGAAAATAAAGGGTATAGCAAAAATATTTTATGGTTGCGTTCTTTTACAGATTTCCCAAATATTTTTGGCATACCTGGATTAAGAACACCTGCAAATTATTATTATGCACTAAATAAGGAAAATAAAGAAGTTTTAAATTCTAGGAATCTGTTGACAACACATATGCCGAAAAAAGGATTTTAAAACCAAATGCTGAAAATTTATGTCTGTTATAAAAAATGATCGTATATCTTTTATTTTCTTAATAACTATAAAAAAATACACTTTTTAATACATTTAACACGATTTAATAATCATTAAACATGCCAATACTTTAGCTTTAATTCATTTATTAGCTTTTTTGATCTTTTTTTTACTGACTTCAATAAAATATTTCTGTGTTTTGTTTTGCTTTTACGTTTTGTTTACGATCATCTGGTCAATCAGCTGGTAATTACACTGTGGAGTTTGTATTTAGCCACACGTTGAAAACTCAAAAAAAAAAAATTTGTAAAAAAGTGTTCTTTAACTACACATAAAAATATTAAGTGGACAGACAACATTAAATTGTTAATTTATAAATTTAGTAAAAGCTACGGAAAATTGTTCAAATAAAAAAATGCAATAAAAGAATAAAAATTCTGTGGGTGGCAAAATTTTTTCTGGGGGGAGTGTCGTTCATTTTTACAGTCCGCTTATAAAAATTATATAAAATTATAAATGTTATATTTTCCCCAATATTTTTCCTATAAACTTACTTATATGTTTTTATATTTCTTTTTTACTTATTTTGTATAAATACCTAACGGAATAAGCTGAAATTTTTTTTAATGACTCAACTGAGTTGAATCAAAGACTATAAATATATAAAGATGTTGCACTGCCATACATTGTACTGTCAGTGCCAAATTTGTCGATGGCAGAACGGTTACTGCCACTTATTGTACTCAGAAAACATATTATACTCAGAGAACGTATTATTTTCCATTCAGTCGTCGTTGAACAAGCGATGTGAACACATGCGGATGGTTATTGTCATTTTTTTTCAGAAATTTATTAAGCATTGTTGTTGCTTCTTGTTGGACGAAGCACAGCAAACACACGCGATTCAATTACAATTGAACACAAAAAATAAAAAACTGTTTTAGATGGACTTATTTTTGTTTTTTTCTGAAAATAACTGTTCTAAAATTGTTTTTTGATATTGATAATTGTTATTTATGGTCCCTGATATTTTTTCTTAAGGTGTTTATATCTGGCTAAAACTCTTTCTTTTTTTCTTATTTTAAGCGTTTGACAATATGTTTGCTGGGAAAATTCTCTCACCAATCCATCTTCATTTTCGAGTACCACTGATATACAGGGTTTTCCAATAAGGACTTGACAACTTTTTTTTTAAATAAAACGCAAACCGTTTGAGATATTTCCAAAACTTTATTACCGACTTGAAATACATTCAAAACATTTATGAATGGAACTCGACTTCGTTCATATGGGCACCGCGGCCATGTCGGCAGTGGTCGATTCGTTGGACCCAATTTTGGATGACTCGGTCACACATTTCGGCCGGAACGGCCGCTATTTCGCGTTCAATGTTGGCTCTAAGTTCTTCCAACGTTGTCGGCTTGTTGGCATAGACCAATGATTTGACGTAGCCCCAAAGAAAAAAATCTAGAGGCGTTAAATCGCAAGAACGAGGCGGCCAATTGACTGGTCCATTTCTTGAGATAACACGCTCGTCAAACTTACTCTTCAGTAAATCGATTGTAACGTGTGCTGTGTGGCTTGTGGCACCGTCTTGTTGAAACCACATGTCATCCAAGTCCATGTGTTCCAATTCAGGCCAAAAATAATCGCTAATCATTGCGCGATAACGATCGCCATTCACAGTAACGTGACGATCGTTATTGTCGACGAAAAAATATAGCCCAATGACGCCGCCGGCATGCAAAGCGCACCAAACAGTAATTTTTTGTGGATGAAGTGGTGATTCGTGAAGCACATGTGGATTTTCAGCAGACCAATAACGCATATTTTGCTTATTGACGAACCCATTGAGCCAAAAATGAGCTTCGTCACTGAAGATGATTTTGCGATGAAATTCATCATCTTGGTGCATCTTCTCCAGAGCCCAATCGGAGAACGTACGTCGACTCAAATGGTCCATCGGCTTCAATTCTTGAGTCAGCTTAATCTTGTATGGGTGTAAACCCAGATCCTTACGCAAAATTCGCCATAAAGTGGTCTTGGGGATGCCCAGTTCTTGAGAACGCCGCGGAATCGACTGATTTGAATCGTTTGCTACGGACGCCTGAACGGCAGCGATATTTTCGGAACTTCGACCAGGCCGTTGTCTTACTGGCACGACAGCATCACACAATGAATATGTAGACTCAAATTTTTGCACTAAACTTGTTATTGCTTGTCTACTAGGGCGAGAATTACGACCGAAAATTGGAGTTAACGCTCTTAAAGTTGCGGTCACCGACTCCGAATTTCGGTAGTACATTTTTATAATTTCCAAACGTTGTTCCTTCGTGTACTTTACCATAACGAAAATGTTAAGTTTACTGAAAAAAAAGAAAAAGATGATCAGTGAAATAGTGCGTTCACAATTTAAATTCAGAGTTGTCAAGTAGCTATTGGAAAACCCGTTACATACATATGTATGTACATCAGAGGCAGTGCTGCCGCTAGAGAAAAATTGAGTGCAGTAGATTTTGGAAAAAAGTGGAGTAGATTGAATAAAATTGAAGTAGTATACATTTTTGAAAACAAAACAATATAATTCATTTTATTAAATAAGAAAAACAAAAAAATAACATTTCATTTTAAATATAGATACATATAATAAAATAAACGTACAAATAATAATATAAAACACATTTCGATACTATGATAAGTACATATATGTATACAAATATGTTAAAATAATTTTAAATTTTAATTGGTCTTAATTTTTTGGTATTTATTTATGATTTCTTTGGGTGGAACCCAGTTTTCAAATTCAAATTCCGACATTATTTCTTTAATTAGAAGTATAGAACTCACTGTTTCTACGTTAAGACAATTTCGGATAGCCGTTTTATTTTATTTCATTTGGGAGAATACACGCTCCGTGGAAGCACTGCTATGAGGCAAGCAAAGTAAAGAACTTATAAATTGCCGCAAATGTGGATACATGTGCTCTCCTAAACTATTTTTTACTTTAAAAACATTTTGCCAAAACATTTCAAGAGTCATCTCTTCCTCGGAAAATGCATGCAATAATAAAAGTCTCCATTCTTCATTAATATCTTCAATGTTCATATTTCCAACGAGATTAGGGAATATATTAATAAGTGGCACAAGGCTTGGCCCTAACTGGGTCCTTAAAATTTATTCTTTTTAAAATTTGCTTGCTTAGCGAAATGTAAAAACGTAAACAATTTTTTTGCATAGAGTAAATCTCTTCCGCGGTTAAAGTGCCTCCTAGAATAAACATTTCAGTTTGAGCTCCAAGATAGAGATCTTCAAGTTTTTTGGCACAAGGCTTGGCCCTAACTGGGTCCTTAAAATTTATTCTTTTTAAAATTTGCTTGCTTAGCGAAATGTAAAAACGTAAACAATTTTTTTGCATAGAGTAAATCTCTTCCGGGGTTAAAGTGCCTCCTAGAATAAACATTTCAGTTTGAGCTCCAAGATAGAGATCTTCAAGTTTTTTGTACATTGTACTATCTTCTATAGTATCTTCACTTAATGATTCAAAATTTAATAGGTTTATGTGCATGAAATTGTTTAAAATACTTTTTAAATATAATTTTAATGTTTTTAAGAGCTGAAACTCTAAATTTATTTTATTTACGTTTTTTAGACTGCTGCTTAAAAACAGCAAATAGCATTTATTTAACGGTGTCATTTGTTCTAAGATTTTTTTTTAGCAATGTCATTATTTTCCTCAAAAGCAGCGCTAGCCAAATAAGTTTGAAGAGCTGGCCATTGTTCTAACACTCTTACTATGGCGTGTTCCAAACTAAGCCATCTAGTGTCAGCTCTTTTTAAAATCTTATGCTTTTTTAAGTCAAAGTAATCTTGAAATTCTTGAAATTCTACTTGCCTCTTACTACTATGTGCAAAAAAATAATAAATGTTTCTTACTAATTGTTCTATTTCTGGAGGTATGGTTTTCGTGGCTGTTGAAGCACATAGGTGCATTGAATGACAAATGCAGCCAATCACATAAAGATTGGGGTTCCATTCTTTTAATAATGTTTAACACCTGAAACGCCACCCATCATTACAGCGGCATTATCGGCGGCAAATCCAACAACATTTTCAAATGGTATTTTCAAATCAATAAACAATTTTTTTAGCGCCTCAAATAATGATCTTGCATCACATTTTTGTACTTCAATCAGTTTTAGAAAACGGTCTCGAATTTTGCCTTTTTGTTGATCAAAATATCGAGCAACTACTCCTAGGCATTTTAAGGTACTTATGTCAGTAGATTCGTCTATAATAAGCGAAAACTTATTGTGTCTTAAACAATTAGCCATATCTTCCATAAAATTTTCAGCCAATACACCATTAATTGTCTCTGCTGTTTTGGTTCTACCACACTTTATTTCTTTCACTATTTCATCGTTTCCGGCAACACTCTTAATAAGACCAATTAATTGTGTAATCAGTGCAAAAGGTAAATTGTGTACACACAAAAATAATATTATTTTCAGCTCCGCAATTTTTATTTTTCGAATTTTGGATTCAAATGCTTGCACTTTTTTATTTTGGTTTAATTTCGGCTGCTGCTTCAATGTGCATTCATTTTTTTTATGTGACTCACCATAGCCATGTCTTTCAATATTTGTTTTATTGTTAGAGAGATATTTTTGGCAAATTTTGCAAAATGCTTTGCCTTTGATGTTATCTAGCCAACTTAAATCACGCTTCCATTCCTCTCTGAAATGTTGTTTATATTTTTTTTGTCGTGATGGAAAAGTCGCTGCAGGTTCATGGTCGTCAGATTCCGAAGAAGAAATACTGTAACAGTTTCAAATGTATATCTTTTATTAAAAATCGGAGAAAATGTTTGATAACAAAATTTACCAATTGTCTAGACAAGTCCTTTCTTTTCGAGATGACGAATCACTTGAAGATGATCTGCACCTGGCACTGTAAAAGTCAATTGACAAAACTTGATATAGCCGCCATTTTGATTTTCATGTGCTTTTTTATATGTATAAAACACAAATAAATTTGTTCAATGATATACTAACCCTTCATTTTCTGGATCTGAATTTTGTGCAGGTAGCTCCTTTTGGAAATAGCTGAAAAAGAAAGTTGAATTTTAAGTTATTCTTTCACATTACAAATTGAAACGCACCATGCAGAAATACTTGTTTGGAAAGATAGATTAAAATAAACATACATACCTACTTATTAACCTGTTCTTCGTCGGTGAGCGTATTCCTTTGCTAAAGATATTAAAGAATTTATAATTAATAATATATTTATATTTTTTATGGAAATTATTGCTCTACTTACCGATTCATCTTGCACAACACATGTCCATACGTTATTAACTCACAACAATGTGACAGTTCACGCAATGACACTTTTAAGGCCCAACTATAATATGCATAAAAACATCGAAAGCATATTCAGCCAAATAAATTTAAATAACAAAAATACGGAATTCTTTGAAAATAAGTACCTGTTCTCGTATATGATGGATGAATTGAATTCTATACGCAAAATGATATTTAAAACTTAATAAAATAAATTGTCCTGACATACGTTAAATCAATTTTCGTACTTTTTAATGTAAATCAACATGCATGAAAAAAAAACAAAAGGAAATAAGAAAATTGACGGTACCGTCAACTTTGTACCCCTTTTGTTCTTATTTCCCTTCTCATCCAAAAATACTTGCCTTGACAAGTCAGAAGTGAAAACGGACTGAGATATTATAAAAATATTACACAAGTTGTGTTTAACATTATATGTTTTGTGATTTGTTATGTAAAAAGTTAAAATTTATGTATTTTGATATGTATTGTACAAGAGACTATATAAAATTGAATTTTTATGCTCTCGTTTAAATAAAAATTTCAAAATACCATTTGTTTTTCTTGAAATATTTCCTCGAAAATAAAAAAGACGGGGTTAATTTAATTTAAATATAAATTCAAGGGTTTATTTTCAGTTTTTTCTTTTCTTCGTGTACGTACCGTACTTGTTGGGGGTTTTACAAACAATAACAATAATATCAGTATACATACAGCATCAACACAAAATAACAACAATTTAACTTAACGAAACAATTAGCAATCCTATGAACAATGATTGGGGGACATTTACACTATGCGCGTAAACATCCCGCCCCCCTTGCTATACTGCAACAAAGAGGGTTAAGGATCACGCGGGTCGAGCGTTCATAACATTTATGACAATGGTTGTCGTATCCGGTAACGTTGATGGCCTGGGTTGAACGGCGTGCTGTGTTTGTTGTTTATGTTGCTGTGGTTGTTGTGGTACGTGTTGCTGGCAGCAGTGTTGGCATGTGTCTCAGAGAAAGAAGGACCTTCAATGTGTTTACGATGGATCTCAAGGCGGCGTGATACACTCGACATATTCTCTATAGGGTAAATACAAAATAAAGGAGAGAAAAAAAAGAAAGAATTAGTGGGTTTCTGAACTGGGTAAGAGAACAAGCTTCACGATGGGTCGAGTAAAAATTTCTGAAGCTTTTCTCATGTCCGCTGTGCGGACCTTAGAGTCATGCCCAACATGAGTCCTCTCTATTCGTCCTAGTCGCCATTCACTAGGGGGTAAATTATCTTGACGAATAATCAGTAAATCACCTACTTCAAAATCTTTCTGGGGGTATTTCCATTTTACATGACGATGATCTATAAAAGGGTTCAAAGTGAGCAGGCTGCTCTTTGAAGGCTGAGTGTATTCCGGTATAAAGTTCCACTGACACAGAAGAACCAAGCGATCTCGGGTGAATTTCATTTCTGACTGGGTTAAAATCAAGGTATCATACGAGCATTTTTGGGTTCTCAAATACTGTAAACACCTGAACAAATACGAAGTAATTCGCATTGCACGCGATAAATCTGAAAATCGCTCTAATATGTCATACGGGCGTTCGAGCTGAACTGAAAATGACTGAACTTCAAGGTGTTGGTGGTCGATAGGGGGGTGACGCGGCCAGTACTCACGAGGTTGTCTTAACCATACAGGGCCATGCCACCAAAGAGAATTATTTATTAAATCTCTAGCAAGAATTCCACGACTTGCCAAATCGGCGGGGTTGTCCTTGGAATCCACATGTGACCAATTTTCATTACCAACTTTATTCACAATCAACGCTACTCTGTTTTTAACAAAGGTTGGCCAATGGCACAGGGGTTTTTTAAGCCAGGATAACACTATAGTAGAATCAGTCCATAGATAAACCTTTCTCCTGTCTAGATTTAATTCGGAACATAATGATTCTACCATTTTTGCCATCAAAGCCGCTCCACACAATTCTAATCGGGGTAATGTTTCAGTTTTCACGGGAGCTACCTTTGTTTTTGACGCTAGCAAATGCGTCGTAATCGATGAGGACGATACATTTCGAATGTATAGAGCAGCGCCGTACGCCTTTTCAGAGGCATCGCAAAACGCATGAAGTTCCATTTCATTTTCGGGGAGAAAATCAACCCATCTTGGAATGTTAATTTTCTCGACATTAGGGTAGTCGTTTAAAAATGCGCTCCATTGAGATAGGGTTAGGGGGTTCAAAACTTCATCCCATTCTGTCTTGTCTTTCCAAATTTGTTGCATTATGATCTTAGCCACAATGATTTTCGGTGAAAACCACCCGGCTGGATCAAACAACTTCGCTATTTCTGACAGGACACCACGTTTCGTGACAATATCCTGGCGTGGCTGCGATGCAATTTTGAAAAAGAAACAATCTTTAGTCGCATCCCATCGCAAGCCTAGGGTTTTAGTAGTACTGGCATCCGAAAATTTTAAGAAGTCTGCATCAAGCAGATTCTCACGGGGTAAATCTTCCAAGAGTCGTAAATGATTGGCCGTCCATTTTCGCAAAACGAATCCAGCTGAGCCAAGAACATGGGTTAGTTCATTACGTCTCTTGAAAGCGTCTTCTAGCTCATGAGAGCCAGCAAGCACGTCATCAACGTACATTTGGGTTTTCAAAATTTCGGATGCCGCAGGACTCTGGGGTTTACAATCGTCAGCCAATTGTAATAGAGTACGAAACGCTAAGTACGGTGCACAGTTTACTCCAAACGTGACCGTACTAAGCTCATAGTCCTTAACTTCAGCTACAGGATCATCACGAAACAATATTTTTTGATATTGGGTTTGATTGGGATGAACAAGTATCTGGCGATACATTAATTAAATTAAATTAACCCCGTCTTTTTTATTTTCGAGGAAATATTTCAAGAAAAACATTTTGGTCCTTTCGAACCGGATTTAAACCCCCGAGTCCCCTTGAAATATTTTCAAGAAAATATTTTTTATTTTCAGAATCCCCAGTGTTTTCATTTTCTTCATCAATCCCCAAACATCGTTTTGCGATCATCCTCATCATTATAATAACAACCCCCATTTTCCATTAACACTTTAATCAAAAGGTAAGTTGTGTGTTTTTTAATTTTGTTAAAAGTGAAAAAGTTAAAAGTGATAATATAAAAAACAAGAGAACCAACAAGTGCGCGAATCAATTTGCCGTCGGCAAAACACCACAGTGAATTTGTGTTAAAATTTTTTGCTCCACATTTTTTTTTTACCCCTTCATTCGCGTGTGTTCTTACTTATAATTAATTATTAATTTGTTAAATAATAAATAATTAATTGTTTAAATAATAAAAAATTAATTTTTTAAATAAAAAAATAAATAATTGAATTTTTTTAAAAAGTGAGTATTGAACCACAGAACACCCGTTTATAAGTATTGACACTTAATTGCTGATCTATTGATAATAAATAAAATAACCTTTCAAATAAGTAAGTGCAATCTATTGTACTTTTTATTAAAAGCACAACCGTGAATATTTACTGTGTCTTTGTTGGTTTTTCTTTTGTTTTTCATTATATGGTCACACACACACAACGTACACTAGTGCTGCACATTTTTATTCGTGCGAAAACCCGGTTACTATTTAATTAATTGTGAAAAGTGAATTTTTTTACTTTTTTATTAATTTTTTTGCCCTAAAAATTTAAGCAATTAATTAAATAAATTTTTTAATCGCTATAAACGAATAATTTATTAGTGAATATATAATATTCGATTTACCCATAGTGGGTACCCGTTAATATTTTGCAGCAGCACAAGTGTTTTTAATAGATTTTTTCTGTTTTTTAATTTAACGAAGTTCTTTTTACACTTACGGAATTCCTTATTAAGTGAAACTTAACCCGATTTTATTTCCTAATATCACAAATTTAACCCGATTTTATATATATATACACATATATATTGTACGTGATATTTACTCATTGTATTGAACAAGGAATCCGAGTGTCAAAAATTCGCCTTGTTGAATATATATTTTTATTATACCCAGTATATATATAATTTTATTCTATAAATTTATTTTATACATTTTATTTCGCCTGAAAGAATTTGTTACTCTTTTTTTAAATTGGATAGATTTATCTATTTTTAACCGCAGTTTCGTTATCGTTTCTTCTCTGTTAGAAAAAGCAAATTTTTAATCTGATTTTTTCCTCACGTTGGACTTAAATTTTTACTCGCGTTTTGTAAATAATTTTTATGAAAATTTCTCCATATCGATTGAGATCAAGAATGGATTTGACTACTTTAATCCGCAATGCCGACCGTATGGCAGACTTTGAGGCATATATTGCCAGTATACCCGTGGTGGAACACCAACTCGGTGCTTTAAGTAGTCATGAGGAAGAGCTCAAACGGTTATGGGAAGCTGTTCGGTTATCTTATGACTCTTTATTAATAGAGGCCGAAAAGTTGAAAGATCCCCAGATTATCGAACTGAAAGCCAAGTACTTTCAGTCTTACGGCACATACACCCGGGGGATATCTCTTATAACAGGTCACCTAGAACGACTTAAATTATCGACACAGGGCGAAAGGTCCATTGCGCAGTCTGCGCCAATGATTAATTTACCTCCGTGCGACACCCCAATATTCTATGGTGACTATAAGAGTTGGCCCTCATTTCGAGATATGTTCTCAGCTTTGTATGGTAATAACCCCCATTTAACCCCAGTACAAAAATTGTACTACCTATTGCAGAAAACTGCAAAGGATGCACATGATACCATACAAACTGTGCCACTTACCAACGATGGCTATGAAATCGCATGGAAAAGGTTGGTTGACACATATGAGAACAAAGATGCCCTCATAAACGAACAGCTGCGAACCCTACTAAATATTAAACCGCTTTCACAAGAATCCGGTTCGAAGGACCAAAATGTTTTTCTTGAAATATTTCCTCGAAAATAAAAAAGACGGGGTTAATTTAATTTAAATATAAATTCAAGGGTTTATTTTCAGTTTTTTCTTTTCTTCGTGTACGTACCGTACTTGTTGGGGGTTTTACAAACAATAACAATAATATCAGTATACATACAGCATCAACACAAAATAACAACAATTTAACTTAACGAAACAATTAGCAATCCTATGAACAATGATTGGGGGACATTTACACTATGCGCGTAAACACCATTAGAAATAGTGACTTTTTATTTTTCCGATTTTTTTGACGATTTTTAAAATTCGAAATGACGATTTTTTCTTTTTTATCGGGATTTTGACGATTTTTTCCGAAATTCATCTGGCAGCCCTGTGTAGGTATTGTATTATTTGTTTTTGAGCAAATGAAAGAAAATTGACAATCTATCGATTCAAAGAATTTATTATTGGTTTGTCTCTAAATAAATGCAGTTGCATTCTATCCTAATTTGCTTGTTTCAACATTTCTTTTTTTTTGGAATTTTTTAATTTACTCAAACGCAAAACACCAACAATTAAGCGGACTCTGAATCTAGTTCGGATTCGACCTCTGAATCTGATCCGGACTCTGATTCGGATTCTGATTCGGACTCTGAATCTGATTCGGATTCTAAAGCTGATTCGGTTTCTAAAGCTGTTTCGGTTTCTAAAGCTGATTCGCATTCTGAAGCAGATTCAAAGCATACCAACAATTCAGCGCCGATACCCTACATCTTGTTCAAGTACCGTGAGGAATTCTGTCGTCGCAAAAACAACGTGAATGAACATACCAAATTTAAGTTGAGTTTATATCATATCGAAATATGATACGGATGAGTTAAGGAACATTGACCAGCATGTTAATTACACACACGAACTGCAGTCAAAGTTGGATCACTGGAGGCCTTGCAAAAATGACAAGAATTAGAAGCTAATCTGGATCTAATCGTCGCGACGGTTGCAGTAAACACAAGATGGAAAATTCATACATAGTTACAGATTTCTCTTTTTTTTTGTCTTATATATTTGGAGTTTGTTGTTTTATGCTTTCGCATCAAATCATTACGAAGCAAGTGACAATGACTGTGGCATGCAGCATGCAACATGAACTGAACTCTATCTTTTCTGTTTGGTTTTTTTGTTTCATATAAACTGAAGAGCAAAGTAACAATAAACCTCGTTTTTGATTTTTTATAGCTGCTTTTATTTCAGTTGTCGCTAATTGTTTGCAGTTTTTATGTATTTTTTTTAGTTCAGTTTTTTTTTACATTTGTAGAACACAACTTTTATGAAAATGCAGGAAAAAAAACGAAAAAACTAAAATGTTAATTTTTATTTTTTCCCTAAAGAGTCGTCAACATTATTTTTGCCAAGCGACGAACACTGAGAATAACTTTATTTTAAGTGTCATTTGTGGAAGAATCCTTTTAGAATTTTGCACTGAATTACGACAGTGCTATGTTTTGTTGTTACATGAAGATGTTGAGAGAACATTAGACATTAGCTGCCAACTTTCAATAAAATTTTTATCACTTAAAGACTACATATTATTTTCTACTATCAGCTTGTCTGTCATTAATTGCAAGTTCGTTTCCATTTTTCTCTAAAATTTTTCAAAATCAAAAAACATTGTAAAAAAACGAGTCACAAAAGATCCTTTTTTTAGAAATTCTTAATAATTTTACAGGTGATCGAATTTGAAATATATATAGGAAACAATTTTAGAAACTCATCTTTGAGAAAAGAAGTGTCTCATTATGTTATTATGAACCAATTATATCTAAGTAGATATAATATTAAAATATAATTAGGTATAATATATCCCTGCTCTCACTAACCTAAATACATAATTATGGCCGGTCGATATTGGGATTATTTGAAACTCCATTCCCCCTTATGACGCTTCAAAACCACTGCTGTTGATATAACTTTTAAAGGTTCCTTTCCCTTTTGCTGTACAGTGTAATCATGTCTTCGTTTTATTTGTATTAATTTTTTTAGTTCTCTTTTTCTTGCTCAAAAAACTTTTGTATTTTTAATTGTTAGCTAATGATAAACTTGCTCCTGCAACAACTTGAGATACAAATTCAAATTTGTTTTATTTATTTGATAAAGAACTAAATAAAGTTTTAATAGTTTAACAGTGTCTTTTATTTAGTTTTTTGCAATTTTCATGTTTCTGATTTAATTTTTAAAATATTTAAGAATCATAAAATTTTCACAGGACATGCACAAATTTTTACACGTTGTCATACACACATGCTCATGTATTTAAGCAATAAAAAAGGCTTTATAAACAATAAAGAAATGTGTGAAGAAAAAACATCTATACCCTACACCACAATTGTTGGCGAGGGTATAATGAGTTAAATGTTTAAAACGCTGTCACAAGCTCATCTCAAATTATACACTTCCGATTCTGTAATAGAGCTTTGCATGCTTCTCTGATCCTCTGATTAGGTTCTACGTCACAATTCCTATTAAAGTCATATATATTCTTACGATCAAAAGGTGGCTATACACTACGTGTTTTTGCTTATGTATTTTTAAGTTTACAACCCACATGTTTTTCTTTATGTCTGTCAAAATTGGTTATTTTACATAAGGGTTTTAATTTTTGGTCACCAACTTGTATGTACAATTACACGTGACATCGCCATGATTATTTACACTTGCCTTTTAATACTCTTGCACACTTACTTCAACACACACTTAAATTACAGTTTGAGAACGCTTTGATGTTCACTTTACGCTGACTCACAATATAACTAAGAGCCATCTCTGAATACCGGCGGAAAGTGTTTTTTAACTGTCAAAATTTCTCATGCTCATACATTTTGTATGGAGCATACCGAAACAACGTGGCGGCAACGCTTTGCTATTGGAAAATCCGATTTTGACAAGGCATTTCACAGTGAAGTTAGTTGCAAAAGAAAAATAAAAGAACAATGTCCAGCTCTTACAATAAACAGGGTCGTTTTATTTATTTGTTTGATAACCCTGTTTTTATCGTTTTGACATAACGTTGCCGCTTTTGTTTATACTATGTTTCCACGATACATGCTTCGCTCTCTATTCATGCTTCACACCCCAATCATGTGCGAAACAACTTGCTTCACCATACAAAATTTTAAGAGCGAATCAAGGTGATTCATATTGAATCTACTTGCGAAGCCCGAAAAATTGCACTCTTCTCTAATATTTATCGCAAGTTTATCTGCACTAGCTGTAAAAATTTAATATTATTGTAAACAAAGCAAATTATTTTCTTGTTGCTGGAAGTAAAGAAAGTAAATATGTACGAATGTATGTTTTTTTCAAATAAGCTAACTAATATCCACTCACTTTTGTTTGTCCATTAAAAAAAATTATTTTCCACAAATTGTAAATTCTGTTTTTTTTTATTGTTTGTTTATTAAAGACAACTGTCAAATCGAATCAAGTTTATTAGTCATGTAAACAGCATGATTCATAAACATGATTCAGAAGGCGAACCAGGTGATTCAAGTCGTCGTGGAAACTTAGTATTAGGGATGGGCTATCAGCGTTAACGCTCAGCGTAAATAAACGTGCCGCTTACCGTCGGTATTTAGGGATGGGTCAAACTTTTACTCCATTTATACAATATCGCCAACTTCTAGTAATTTTCGGCGGCATCTACACAGAAAGAAAAATGGCATTCTAAAATTAAGTTTATTTTTCTCAGTTTTAGCCTAAAATTTTCAAGTACGTTTTTAGTAGTTCATAAGTAAAAATCGGGATTGATTTGACAAATCAAGCTCAGATTTTCTTAAAACAAGAATAGTGTTCTTGATTTAAGTAAAAAAACTCTTAAATTAAGTCCAATTTGTTCTTAAATCAAGAAGATAAATCTTAAACCGAAAACTAAGATTTATTTTACTTAAATTAAGAACCTAAATCAATGCCAGAGAAGAAATGAGCGAAGGTAAACTTACTCTCTCATAATTTTTTATAATTTATTGAGTAGGAAATTCTTACTTTAAGTCCAATTTGATCTTAAATCAAGAAGAGTACTCTTAAAGACTTATTTTTACTTGAATTAAGACAAAATAACTTATATTTTGAAAAAAAATTGGAGCAATATTGTAACGTGTAGTTACGAAAACAACCCTCATGCTAATATAACGTGTTGTTACAAAACACACACTTCCGACATTAAAATTCACTATTATAATTCTCAAATAGTCTATGTGAATTTTAATATAAAATATATAAGAATATCACAATAAAGCAAGTAAGAATAGGAGCATCGATCCAGTTATAATCTGTTCCGAACGAACAAAATATAACCAGACGTGGCCTTGGTTCTTACTTCATAATATTGTAGCCGTAGTTAGCCGACCGAGATCCGAAGTATTTATCTCGTATTATTGAGCTCATTTATCTCGGGCATTCTTAAATCAATCCGATTTTAGGATTACATCAAATATGAATTCGTGCTTAAATCTAGTTTATAATTCTTAAATCAAGCTTATTTAGCGATTAATTCAATCTCAGCCATTCTTAAGGAGAGCTAAAATTAAGATTTTTTGACTTGATGAATCCGTACTTGAATAGGGATGAAACGATACCACAATGGTATCGATATTTTTACTCCTTATGGTATCGGTCACAAAGTATCAATACCTACTCAGTATCGTAAGAAAAATATCGATACTTACTTGTATCGGTCAAAATAAACCCAATAATTTTCGTGTTTATTCGTGTTTAAAATTCAATTTTATTAAAAACAAAAACTTAACAAAAACATAAGGACAAATAATAGATAAAATAAAAAATACAATTCATGAGATCAAAAAATTTACATATTGTAAATATGTACAAACTTATTACGTATTATGTATGTACATATATTGAAATTAAATATTTTAGTTTTATTAAATAATTTTTAAGCTTGAGGTCACTTTTTGTTTTTTTTTTTATAAAAGATTTTTTTTTATATATAATTAACTCAATATTTCAATTTCCTTTGGTAATCTTTTTCAGGAGTTATTTTATTGGGCAGATTGTTTTTCAAATGCAGCTTTTAGTGTGTTTGTTGAATTTGTTTGACATAACTCCGAACGTGAAGAACTCTTTGTTGATGTTGAAGACTCGAAACTTGTTTGATGATCAGGTGTTTTTTCAATCGTAGCAGATGACCTTCCAGATGCGACACCGCAATCGCTTTCTTTTTGTTTTCTCCTTAAATTTATTGTTTTGTATTGAATTATTTTTCTTCAATCCTTCAATTTATTGTATATACTTACTTCGATATTTTTCCATCAGCAGATTCAACATAATTCGGATGACTTTTTAAATGTTTGTGCAAATTTGATGTGTTACCACAATACCGTACATATTTGAATCATTTTTTGCAACAAGCATTTTTATCATCCTTTTTGGTGAAAAATGCCCAAACACTTGATTTTGTAGGTGCCATTTTTACAAATTTTATTCATATAATAAATTTTTTATTCTTTTTACAGAGATCACAAATTTTGTTTAATGGCGCCACTATATTTATTGTTTTTGTATGTAACGAGTACTTTTGACCGATACGAGTACTTTTTATCGATACCTACTTGGTAGTTGGTAGTAAAATATCGATACCAAAAGTACTTGGTATCGCAATAAAAGTATCGATATGTACTTGTATTTACTCGTATCGTTTCATCCCTATACTTGAATCAAGTATTTTTTACGCGGGATAAGAAAATTCGTACTTACCCTACTATTGACACCGCTACGGATTGATTTAAGTGCGGATTACTCAATTTTTTTTTTGAGTTTTGAGAAGACAATCGAAAGTTCCTTTCTATGACCGTTGAAACCTAATTTTGCCATACCGCAACATAATAAATGTTATCAACAATGTTTGTAAATAGAAACTTCTCGTAATGCAAAAGTAGATAAACATGTTGTATGCTGATAAAATGCTGTATGTTGATACCAGCCTTTAAATTTATATTGAAATACAATTTCGTAACAATACTTAGTTGGGAGAGAGAGTGAATTTATATATTTTGTGGAGTCACATACTCGTCTACCAGAGCCTGATATTGAACACGATTTTAGACGAATCGCATTCACTTGAATGGTTTGCAGTTATAAGGAATGGTCATATTTTGTTAAACTCTGCATTTTAAATGCATGTGTTCTTGCACGACACAAAGAATAAATTTTTATAAATATTAGCTCGCTATTTATTGGTGTTAGCTTTTTGTTTGTACAAGTAAATCTTGTAAATCTAGTCAGTTCAGTCATAAAGTATTCATCGAAAAAGGATTCTTGTTCGCATGCATCATAAACACAAACACAATTTGCAGTTGTTGTTGTTTATTATTTTAAGTTTTAGTTGTTGGTTTTTCTTTTTTATTACAATATTTTGCTAAAAGACAAACATCATTGTTTGCCTCACATGAATTATTACAGTTCACTGGCATTTATAATAGTTAAAAGCTTAGCATTTGACCCAAAAGCATTTTTGGTGAACGAAAAGGAAAAACAACAAAAATGAAAAAAGACAATAAAAGAAATAAGGCTAAAAATCTATTTTACTTACAACTAGTCATATCAGTTTACTGAAATTTGTAGCACCATTTCCAACGACAATAAAACTAGGTCTCCCTTAACAAAGTGGGTTTGTTCTTTGTGTTAACTTAATACAATAAAATTTTATGTTTGAAATTTAAAAGGCAAAGTGTGTACGAGTATTTAGAAAATTGTTGAAATAAATTTTAGTTAGATAACTAGTATTATGGAGTCCATAGTAAGCTTCTCAGGTTTGTTGGCGGTTCATAAATTTGCAACTCCACTTATTAAATAAATTTTTTAAAAACAAAAACACCAAACTATATTTTAAAAGACAACATTGTTAATTCTAATGTGGCTAAAGAAGCTTAAAAACTGTGCAAATATACTGCAGGCACACAGTGTGAGTAAATACAAATGAATTTGCAACCAATGCCCCATGCAACTAATACTTGTGTTTCATTCATGCCATTTTTGTTGTAGATTTTTTTCTAAAAGATTAAAATATTTTACATATATGTATGTATATATGTACATTAGGGTGGCCTATAATGTACAATTGAAACATATCATGTTCAACGCTATATGAGGTTATATATTTGGAATTAAAAATGGATTTTTGTTCATGTTAAAATTTTCTTTCATATAGGAATTATTATACATAAATAATTTATTATAGATTCCCTGACTGAACTTAAAAATTGAAAAACTCTTTTATTATCATCCCATGTTGTTGTTTGGGATAATCGCCTCTAAACCCTCCCATCCAATGATCTTCTTGGCGAATATGACACTAAGATCCCTACTTAAATCCAAACTTACTTTTTCATCTCATCGCGAAAACATTAAAATAATTTAGAAATTCATAATTCACTTAAAAATTTATTCAACCAAATTTATGAAAACCATTATGTAGGTTGTAGGTAAAAAAAAAAATTCAACAATTTTTAAATCTAAATTGGGTTTAAAATATCAAAAGGAAAAAAACATTATTCTAATATTTAAGCAAAAAAAAAAATCAACGATAGTAAATTCAAATTTTGAAGAAAATAATGTCTAGTAATTAAATACTTATACCTACTTATAATATTTTCTAATGAAATAATTTGTTATCTTAAGTTTCTATATTTTTGTGACCATACTGTAGTAAAATACAATAATCAAATCAGAGAATGCAATGTGGATTTTGTAATGATCACTTACAATGTTAAATGATCATTGCTTAACATTTTTTTTGTTTATTGTTTTATGGTTTTCGATTTTGATGCGTTTTGCTTTTTTTTAAATTACCGAAATTCTGATTTTGTTATTAAATTTATTAATAATGAATGCGAAACAAATAGTTTTTATTATTGAGATATTTAAAACAGAGAAAAAGACTCACCAACTTAATTCTGGAAACGCTGAATGATGAGGCCTCGTCAGACTGCTTTTGTTGGATGTTTCGTTTGTTGTTCACATTGTGTGTATTTGTCATGTGGAATGTCACTTTTCTATCCACATGTGTTTTCATGTGTATGTCAAAACTTGAGTTTCACATACGGTTTATAATTTACATGTTCAAATGTTGGTATGTCAATTACATTTGACATAACCTATCAAAAAACAAAAAATCCTAAAACAGCTTATTCCGCTTCTTTGCACCAGTCAAACTGGAACAACATAAAAATAACTATAAAAATTGCAATAAAAAAATACATATGCATGTACTTACTTTTGTTAACTCCTTTTTAATTTTTCCCTTCATTTTCAATAATAAATTTGTATAGTTTTTCTTTTTTGTATTTTTGTTTTACTATTTATAAATTATATTTATTGAAATTTCAATTAATTTTTGCCGCCACAAAATTGTTGTTATAAAAAACAGCTGATGTAAGATGGTTTGTCACTTGAAAATAGAACTCGTTCTATAAAAAAATGTCATGTGTATTGCACACAGGGAAATAACACATGATATTATTTGTAGGTGTTCAGACTATATGTACAAATTTGACATGCTTAAAAGTGACAGTCCACATGACAAATACACATAATATGAACACACCTTAAAAAAAAACTTAATTAATAAATAATTCAACTAAGATAATTTATGTGCAATAAGTTAAATTTCTTTTTACCCTTAAACCTGTTAAACTTTTGGTTATTAACTTATTATATAATTATATTTAAATAATATTTAAGTTCGGGGATTTAAATACACTTATACAACTTGTTAAGAAATAAAAGTAATTTTATTTCTTAAAGTAATTTTGATTCTAGAAAGAATATAGGGCCTAAAAAAAACTTAACCAAGCACAATCTTACGTAAAAGTTGAATAATTTTAAGACTCAAATCGAGGTAATTGTCTTATGAAGAACTTAGATAGCTTTTGGAGGTTTTGCTAGACGAATTCTGCAGCACTGTTTTGGAAGTTGGTAGGTGTTTTAGAGCTCTTCTGAGACTTCTTAATATTTGCTTGTTGTATTTTTTTTTTAATTCTTTTTGGCTGATACACAATAACGAAGAACTTGACTTTAGGTGTTGTCTTGCCGGTAGATTTAAAATAATGATGATCAGCGGTAAAAACAATTCTTGTGACAGTGGTTTTTAGGTTTTATTAAATGTGACATAAAAGTGAATACAGTGGTGGCTAACTAAACACCCCCGTGCCTTTTGGATAGAAATTAGCTTGTGTGTTCGAGACTTTTTATAGTGTTTTTCCACAATTTATCAACCTGTCTTCCAATGAAGGATTATGAAGGATCCAGGTTATGTCGAACCTTGAGATTTAGCAATAAGCTAATTTCCCCTCTCGTTGTCTATTATAAAATGTTAATTAATTACCTAGAAATCTTTAAGTTTGTTATATATACCTTTATGAAACTTTAAAATTAAATTTGTATAAAAATTAAAGTGTGTCCTTTACAAAGGATATTATATATCTTTACTGATCGATGTGTTCACCTAGAGGTATAAAAATCAAAAGAATGTTAACACCTTTGGTTACGAAAAACCATGGTTTACTTTTCGTTAGTATTCGGAATTTTTAATGGCGTTTATAGGCGTTGAGATGCGTTATTATGCATTGCCATATGTCAGAAACAAATTTGCTGCGTTCAATGTGACTAACTTGATTCTTGAAAGTAAATACAACAATGAGAAGTGAAATACAACACACAAAGCCTTACTGTTAAAATTCAAAACGAAATTTTCAAAAAAAAAAAACGAATTGAAGCAAAATTTTAATTTCAGTGAAAACGAAAAATAATACAAAATATTTATGTGTTACAACATAAAATATGTATATTTAAAATTAAAAATTTTTTTAACAATAATCGTCCATTACAGGCCCCAAAATTAAGTTGCGGATGTTCCCGACTAATATGAAAATTTCATTAATTTTAAGACTATGTTTCTCATTTTTTTTGTCCTGGGGTCAATATTTGGTGAGATGGATCAAAGGATAAAAAGGTCATTTTTAGAGGGTTTTTGATTTTTTTTCACATTTTTTCCAAAGGAACTATATGTAAATTTGGTATCATATGAAAAGTATCATATGAAAGGCACATTTCATAAGTTATCAAAAATTAAAAAAAAATTTTAAAATCAAAAAATTTTGAAAATTTCAGACGAAATTGTAGTGTTTTTTATTTTTTCATAGAATTTACTTAAATAAATAGTTGAAATTTCTTGATTATAAACATCATGCAATTTAACCCAAATGGGGTTTCCCGTTTTTTAGCTTATAAAATTTACGTTATTTTAATACCCATTACATTACCGAATTGAGTTAACAGAGATTGTCAGATAGGGAAGAATTTAGGTTTAAAAAAAACTAATAAAAATTGAAATAGGTTGAATTTTAAAAAACAGGAAAAACCTATTTCAACTATTTATTTAAGTAAATTTTATGAAAAAATAAAAAAAAAAAATTTTTGTCTGAAATTTTAAAAATTTTTGAATTTAAAATTTTTTTTTAATTTTTGATAACCATTGAATGCGCCTCTCAAAGACCTTTCATCTGATACCAAATTTACATATACATAGTTCCTTTGAAAGAAATGTGAAAAAAATCAAAAAACCTCTAAAAAGAACATTTTTATCCTTTGATCCAGCTCACCAAATATTGACCCCAGGACAAAAATTGGAGAAATGTAGTCTTAAAATGGATCAAATTTTCATATTAGTCGGGAACAGCGATACCTTATTTTTGTCTCCATAGAAACGGGGCCACCCTAATGTAGATACCTACATATGTATGAAATATACATGCATATATTTATTTACTACATACAAAAACACATACATAAATATTAGGAATTTTTGTTGGGATCCCATAAATATAAATATTGTAAACATTTATTGCCAGCAACAGCCAACACAAATTTCATTCAATTGGCAAATTTGCAAGTTGTCCCTGGTCTCACACTGCTCTCATTGGGGTGTTTCTTCTTTATTTTATTTATGGTTATCTCTATTGTTTTCATACAATTAGTTTTTTCATTTTTCTTTTATAAAGTTATGGAGTTCAGGAGAACATTAAGGCAATAGAACATGTTCCTATTTTAGTTGTAAGTTTATAAACTGTTTCTTTTAAGCTTATTTTTTTCCGAATATGTAATTAGCTTTTAAAATCAGTAAACAAATTATTTATGTCTGTTTTTATATTTAATTAAGGAAACTTAAATATGTTTCGTTCACATTGTTGTAAACTTACTACCTACATATCGTATAGGTATATGACGAAATAAGTGTAACCTTTTATTAACATGTTTGCTTTGTTTGACATTACTTTTTTAAGAGCAAACATTTTTTTTTTTTTTTTTTAGAAGAATTTTTATTGAATATTATTTTAATAAATTACATTTCATTTAGGATTAAATTAAGGACCCACGAAGCCACGAATTGGCTTGTCTGTAGGCCAAGAATAAAATACTAGAATACAAATTTTATTAAAATTATTTAAATATTAATAGCTTAAATATTAACAGTATTAAATTTTTTATTTGATTATTTATTTATTTATTTATTGCGAACTTATGTAAAATTTCTTTATTTCATTCTTTTTCTTTATTTTATTTGTAATAGATAATATACTGGTTGGAAAATTATTAAGAAATTTCGGCAGTGTTACATCCAATTTGGCTTTTCCATAATTGTTTTTGTATTTATCCGGCTTGTATCGTCCTTCTGCGCAAAGTCTGGTGTTGTATTCGTGGTTTATTTTATTGAGATATGTATTTTCATGTTGGAAGTTGTTTATTAAGTTTGTTTCGTAAATACATATTTAGTTTTTTGGCGGTGTTAGTGTTTTGGTCTATGTATTTAGATTTTTGTTGATGATTTGATGATTTGAGTGGTGTTGTTTATGTTGTTGTTTGTGCTGGTATTGTTGTTTGTGATGGTGTTGTTGTTTATGCTGGTGTTGTTGTTTGTGCTAGTGTTGTTGTTTGTGCTGGTATTGTTGTTTGTGCTGGTATTGTTGTTTGTGCTGGTGTTGTTGTTTGTGCTGGTGTTGTTGTTTGTGCTGGTGTTGTTGTTTGTGATGGTGTTGTTGTTTGTGCTAGTGTTGTTGTTTGTGCTGGTATTGTTGTTTGTGATGGTGTTGTTGTTTATGCTGGTGTTGTTGTTTGTGCTAGTGTTGTTGTTTGTGCTGGTATTGTTGTTTGTGCTGGTATTGTTGTTTGTGATGGTGTTGTTGTTTATGCTGGTGTTGTTGTTTGTGCTAGTGTTGTTGTTTGTGCTGGTATTGTTGTTTGTGCTGGTATTGTTGTTTATGCTGGTGTTGTTGTTTGTGCTGGTGTTGTTGTTTATGCTGGTGTTGTTGTTTGTGCTGGTGTTGTTGTTTGTGCTGGTGTTGTTGTTTATGCTGGTGTTGTTGTTTGTATTGGTGTTGTTGTTTGTGCTGGTGTTGTTGTTTGTGCTGGTGTTGTTGTTTGTGCTGGTGTTGTTGTTTGTGTTGGTGCTGTTGCCATGTCCAATATAGGACTCCGTGAGTGAAAAATATTCTTGCCTCAAGACACTATAAGCAGACGAGTTGCTTAAATGGTAAAGCATAATTGAAGACTTACGTAGTTGCTTCTGCACTTCATCGATGTGTGTTCGCCATTTAAAATTATGATCTATTTGCACGCCTAAGTATTTGTATGTGTTGACTAATTCGATTATAGTTGTGCAGTTATCATCATTATTTATTTTTTCATCGTGGATGCAGTCAATACCGTGGAATTTAAGTTTAATTCTAGCATATATGAAGTGCCGTGGTTTTATGTGCATGATCTTGGTTTTGCTAGCATTAATGATTAAACCATTATCGTGACACCATTTTGTTGCTATGTTGAGATCATTTTGCATAGATTTTGTTGCTATATCAAGATTTTTATGGCAGACAATTATGGCAGTATCGTTTGCATTGCAAATGTTTTACTGTTTTTCAGTATGCTGATTAAATCATTAGCATATATCAGGTACAATAATGGACCTAATTTTGACCCTTGTGGAACTCCATGAGTAATATCAATTTCATTGCTAAAGTTAGCGCCTATTTTAACTTTGAATCTTCTACAGTTCAAGTATGCTTTGAAGAAATCCAGGCAATTACCTCGTATTCCTATTCGTTCTAGTGTGTCTAACAGCTTGTTGTGATTCAAGGTATCGAAGGCTTTACTGAAATCCACAAAAAGAGCAAGACAATTTGCAAGACGATTTGATTTGCAAAATTTCCTAGTAATTTGTTTATGTTTTTATTCTATATTGGTTTTCATTAATTATTTTATATCGTTCTGTAAAATTCGATATTCTTCTCTTCATTACTTCTTCCATAATTTTTTCAACAAGTGGTAAAATAGCTATTGGTCTGTAATTATTATAGTCGCTTTTTGTACCGTTTTTGTAGATAGGGCGTACTATTGATATTTTAAACAATTCTGGAACGCTCGCTTGATTTAAAATCATGTTAATAATTTTTGTTATTATTTGCGTTAATGTAGTTGCATTTTGTTTTATATCGCGTGGTCTTATACCATCTATTCCCGCTCTTTTATTTACATTAAGTGTTATTAATATATTATAAATTTCTATTTCGTTGGCATTTTCGATAAAAATTGAGTTGTTAATAGTTTTTCCAGTTCTTTTGTTACAGGTATGTATAATATTTTGAACATTTTGTTTCAAGTTTTTTGCGAAATTATTTGTAACATCATTTAAGTTTTCATTTTTGAAATTTTTTATTATTATTTCATCTAAATTTGTATTTTTTTTACCATTTATTTCATTAATAAGTTGCCAAGTTATTCTCATATTACATCTGTTAGCAATAAATTGATTCCTATAATAGTTATTTTCGTAAAATTAATTTTTTTATTTAATGCATTTCTAAATTTTTTATATATTAGTTCATTTTCTTTATTATTTCTATTGTGAACCCATTTTTTATAAAGTTTATCCCGTTTCTCACAACACGATATTATATCATTATTTATCGACGGATTTGTTCTTGTTTTTTGCCTTTTTGCCACTATCACAGACTTTGCATATATATCTGCGAATTTTCCGTTAAACATATTATAAAAATCGTTAACATTGTTGACGTTATTTATTAAGTTGCACTAGTTAATTTCATTTATTAGATTATCTACTTTTTTGTTATTAATTAATGTTTTGTTACAAGAAAAGTTTGGGACTCCCTGGGCATCCGTAAAACAAGTAGGTGGTCTCTGGTTGTTTATGTTATTGTTTTCTATCATAGCTGGGGAATTTCGATTAGAATTATAAATCATTACGATTAGAGAAATAAAATAATCTAATCATTAGAATTGAATTTTGATAAAAATTTCAGATTACTAATCACAATTAGTGACGATTAGCATTTCTAATCAAATCTAATCAAAACTAATCCAAAAAATACTTGAGTAGATTTCTTGATTATTTTTGATTAGATTTGATTGATAGTTGATCTAATCTACTATAATCAAAAATAATCAAGAAATCTAATCAATTATTTTTTGGATTAGATTTGATTAGAAATGCTAACCGTCACTAATTGTGATTAGATTTTTGATTATTTCTAATCTAATCAATTAGTAATCGTCTAAAATGGATAACTAATCATAATTAATAAATTTTTCAGCACAATTAAAATGCCTAATCCAATTGCTAATCATTAGGATTTCTAATCATTATTCCCAAGCTTTGTTTTCTATTTGATCATCTTCTACACAACAGAGAATACTGTATTGATCAGCTATTGTTGTTTTAACTACTGCTGCATAACCTGATGATTTATTTTTGTTGTCTCTTACAAAGCAGTGATCAATGCATGTTTGTGTGTTTGCTTGTGCATCTTCCCGTGTGCTATCATTTATGACACTCTCCAAACCATTCGACATCATCATATCGATGTATTTTTTTGTTGTTAAATTGT
This sequence comes from Bellardia pandia, assembly GCA_916048285.2. Taxonomy (NCBI): domain Eukaryota; kingdom Metazoa; phylum Arthropoda; class Insecta; order Diptera; family Calliphoridae; genus Bellardia; species Bellardia pandia. The sequence goes on from OU696533.1 coordinate 73,326,045, forward strand.
TTTTTAGACTATCAATGTTTATGTCTCCTATTATTACAATTTCTTGGTTTCTTTTTATGCTGTTTATTACTTTGTCGAGCTCAGAAATAAATGTATTTACATTTGATGAGGGGGGTCGTATGCAAAAGTATATGCTTTTTAAATCAATGTTTTAATATATTTTGTAGAATTCTTGTATATTCTTTAAGTATTTTTATACCCTCCACTACCAAGAGTGGGAATAAGGGTATATTACGTTTGTCATTCCGTGTGAAACTTTGTAAATAAATATTCATCTGAGACCTAACAAAGTATATATATTCTTGATCCTTATGAAATTCTAAGTCGACTGATTATGTCCGTCCGTCTGTCCGTCTGTGTAAAATACTCCAACGTCCATAAAAATTTGATTTGATTTTATGATTTGATTTATTCATTTTATTGCAATATTTTAAAATATATTGCAGATAATACCATGAAATTTTGTATTCGTTATTTTTATGATAAAAGAGGAAAGTGTGAGGAAAATAGTAAGAATCGATCCATGATTTCTCGTAGCCGCCATACAAAAATCTTCCAGAAATATTGCTCAATTATGTATACATAAATGCCTATAAAATTGGAATATCAATACAAAATTCAGCAAAAATAAGTTTCATACAAAAAGAAATCGCAAAACGAAACGTTCTTCAGTTCGGTCCATGTTTGACCATAGACCAGGGACAGAAAATAACTGTTATTTTTAAAAATTTACTTGAAAAAAGCACACATAAAAAATGATCGTAGACAATTTTGGTTCTTATCATTATGATACATAGGTGATGTACATGCAAATTTTTGTATGACTTTTAAATTTGAGCCTTTTTTGATAAAAGTAAAAAAATAACTTTTAATTTTGACTTTTACTTTTTAAGGCAATAAAAGCACTTTTATTTATTACACATGAAAAGGTCGAATAAAAACTTCTTGAATTAACCAAAAATTAAATGTTATTTTTGACTTTTATTATTTTACTCACAAAATAAAATTTATTTTTAACTATTTAGTTCTTTTATTCGACCTTTTTTTAATATTCTATAATTTCTTTTTTGCAAGCAATTAATAATAATTTATTTATAAATAAGTATTTATACTTCAATCATTATTATATTATAATTTTAAAATTGTAAATTCCTGAAGAAGTTATCCATTGTGATAACGAAATATTGGATATATATATATATAAATATAAAGAACATTTTTATATAAATACTAAGTGACCTAATTGCTTGAAAAAAAGAAATAATAGTTATTTTTTAACTTTTCATATTTTAATGCAAAAATAAAAGTCATGAATTAAATATTGCATAGTAAGTAATACGCTTGTTTTATTGCCTTCAATGCTATAAATGATAAACTTAGAATCCATTTTGATGGTAAAATTAAACAGCTGAACAAATAGTTATAATAATAATAATAACAATAATTTTTATAGACTTCTGTAATATATATAAAGTCCCCTTTCGAACAACACTTCAAAACTCATAAATCTCTTATAGAAATTGGTAGCGATCCAAAATTTTACACGGATGCCAAAACCAAACTGCTGGATTTTCAGAATACCGGTCCATCTTTGACTATATCCCCCATATAAGGACCACTTCCGAAATTCAGGTTAATACTAATACGTATCTTATATTGAAATTCGACGTGAGATATCCTCATATGCATAAAATTCACTGTTTCAAAATTTAAAAAGAAATTTCCGAAAAATAATTTAACCCATAAAAATGTGTAATAAATATTGATATCGAACCAAGTCTTATACAGACTTTTAATCCAGAAATCATACTAATATCAGTTATACCTGAATACGGGATTTGGCAGCTGTCAGTCAATAATTGACAATACTTCCCGAATTAAGTCCACTTACGAGCATACCAACCAACCATACAACTCATTTAAATAACGTTATTGAGATGAATTTCAATTAAAATAACCCTCAAATACTTAGAAACCACATTACCCGATACTGGATTTAGAAGATATCAGTCCATAATTGGTCCGTTTCTGCTATGCCACCCATAAATATTTTGTAAATCATATTATTGAGATCACCTTATATCGTAACCTTTTTTATACTCTGTTTTTTAAATTACACTCAAGATTATTACGAGTATCAGACAAACTCTGTAAATTAAAGTAGAAACGGTAATTACATCAATTATGAATGGTCAAAATTAGATAAAATATTAAAAGATTTAAGTGTAGTGCTTGTATGTCTTATTATGTTTAGGTAGATGGTATTAAAGATTCGGTACAGCCGAATATTGTACTCTAACTTGTTAATTATGCATTTGTTTAGTGTTCACGCTTATTGCCTCAAACATTTCAACAATGCAAACGTAATATTAGAGTGACAAAAGTGACAGGTAATTTTAGAAACATACATACAGTGGGTAGCACAAATGAGTACATTTTTGTACATTGTGCACTTGCAAATTATAAAAAAAAAAAACAAAACAAAACAAGTAAGAGTATATTTTGGGCAGTGCCGAATCTTATAAACCCAGCAACTATAAATCAGAAGTGTGGTATATGCATACTTGATCCTTGGGATCCCTTATGTGGGATCTATTACATGTTATGTGTGATCGTTATAAAACATTTTACTGTATTTGATATTTATTATCCTGACAGTCTACGTTATGTCTATATCTATTAGCTCCGAACCATCCAGAAATTATGATTGGTGTATAAATCGACTAACAGGACCAATCAAGTTAATCAGTTTGTTGTAAATCGTCGTTGAGTAAATATCAAAGTGTTCTCAAACAGTAAATTAAGTGTGTTCTTAAACCGTAATATAAGTAATTAAAAAGACAGAGTGTTAATTTTTAATTGTTTTGTGTACATTTAAATAAATAAAGACTCGTTATATTTTCTTTTATATTTATTTTATATTTATTTTCTTTTTTTCAATTAAAAGGAATCCGGTTTATTTAAAGGAAATAAACCACCGTTCTTAAAAGGTAAAAACGTAACAATATAAACAAATATATAAAATAAAAATTAGATCTTAATTATAAGAAAAATTTTAAATTGTTTCAAGTTTTCCATACTTGTACGATGGCATCATTTTAAAACAGCACTTTTAACAGTATAGAAAATAGTTTTGTTTTTTATAACATATTTTATATTTTTAAGAAAGTACACTTTGTTTTTTGTAGATATGTTTATGTTAACTCGGCCATAAAGAAATATTTAATCATATTTAGTTATTTAAAACGAAATATGTCTTTTCTCTCAGTGTAGGTTTATAAGAATGCTAGTAGGGAAAAGTAACATTGCTAAATTACCATACGATTGTTGCTATAATGCAATATTCGATAGAATAACAATGACAAGTGGAATAAACACGAATATGCATAATCAAACCAAATACAACAAGAAACATTTGTGTATCAATGTACAAACTACGGCAGAAGTAAAAGTGAAGGATAAAAGTTTATTTTCAAAAATTGTTAATACTTTTACTACGAGCTCTTGAATACTGCTGCGTGCAACAACTAACTAGATACAATTGATGCATAATTGCTGTTGTTGCCGCAATTGTATTCGTATAGTGGTGGAGACGCGCATTTTACGCCAAACTAAAATGTACACTGGGACCAAGAAGCACAAAAGGATTTAAATTGTGGGTTTCGTTTTAATCTTTCCTTCACTGGTGTGACTGTGGCATGAATGAAATGACACTAGATAGAAAAAAAACATTCATAAGTACATGTGTCGCGTCAGAGTCCAACTGAAATAAAGAATTGATTTTTTAATTAACACACAAGCAAAAAGAAATATTAGCATGAGAGCTAATGAGATATAGTGAACGTGCGCTTTAAGCAGAATTGGGTAAATATATAAGTACTTTGGTAAAAAAGTGGCTTTGACTGAGAAAAATTGTAGCCCTCATTTATTCTGTTAAATCTTCGAGATCAAGATCATGTGGGATTCAGGAATGTTCAAATTCAAATATATATATATTCTAGTCTTACTGAAACTTTTGATTTGTCTGCATAGTATATAGGTTACATTGGCCTTTTGAAGTTAGTTAAAAAGGTCAGATAAATATACGTTAAATTTATGACAAACGTACGCATCTAATTAAAATTATTGTGAATATTGTCTCTATGCAAACTTTTGAGTTGATTCGATAGTAACTAAACATTGAGCAATCCGGAAAGTCGTCTTTGTTTGACAATTTCTGCAATAAATATTACATGGTTGAAATTTTAATTTAAATTAACTAAAAGTAAAATACAAATACCAGAGAGCGCACTGAAATTTAAAGAACACGTAAAGGACAGGTTCATTCAGACATCTATACATAAAGTTGTATACCCTAGCTCTATATTTATTTATGTAGAAGGAACTTCCAAACACGTTCTGACGTCGAGCTCTATTTATTTCGTTCGAAAATTTGTATAGGTAATACAAGGTGGCGTAAAAGTAATCCTTCTATCAGAAAATGCTATAAATTTTGCGAGGCCCCTAATGTCAGTTCTGTCAGCAATATTACGCGTTCTGGAGCAGTGTAGCGTAACATTATTTAATAACATGTATTTCGCAAATGTCAAAACAGAACTGACATTAGGGGCCTCGCAAAATTTATAGCATTTTCTCATAGGAGGAAACAGGGTGGTATTTTATCTCCCCAACTATGTTTAACTACTATACACAGTCTACTAAGGATTTTATTCGCTGCAACTTTCAAACACATCACTTATGCTGATCAGAGGAAAATGACTTAATGAAACTTAATAAAACAGAAAATTCCAAACCAGTCTTTCAAAACAACACAACACAAATATCAGAAAACTTAAATATTTAGGAGTAGTACTCGATTGGAGATTATTCTGGAAGCAGCATGAGTGTTCGACGACCATAGCATTTCTCAATAGTTTAGCCGACACTCCTGGACAAGATGATTATTATTAAACCTTTTCAAAAAGTGCAAAGGCTGTGTTGTATAATAATATATGGAGTAATGAGAGCCACATCGACGAATGCTATTGAGAATATTTTGTCAATACTACTGATCGAAAAACAGGTAAAATATGAAGTATTGATGGTAATAGGAGAATTACTAATAAGTGACCACATAACCAAATACCAAAGGATAATAAACAACTTGCCAAAAGGCAGTATTACTATGAACTATATCGAAATATAAGTTATTAATTTCGTCTCCCAGATCACCATACTGTTTTTCAGCCCGATATAATAGCGATTACGGAGGGTATTAAAAGGTTGAATGGAATCGCAGAATTCCACAGTCGATAGAACCTAACCTAACCTACGTGTGGGTACACTCAATAAGAAATCTGATCGAATTTCTACCATTCTCAGGTAGTAATCATAAGCCAGGTAAGACCCTAAATCAAAGGTATAGAACTGAACTAGAACTGAACTAGAACTGAACCAAAAACTTTTTTTTTTTTTTTTTTTTTTTGGGAATTTGGCAAATGTATTGATATGAAAAAATATAATTAGTTTTCTGATTCATATCAGAAATTACCAAAAAAAATCTGAAATACACATATTCATTTTTAAAATACTGCTGGAAATGGTTTGGCTAGAATATAAATATGTATGTCTTGTATATCGTTTATGGAATGATTGATATTTCTTAAATATATTAATTCCACTATAATTAAGATCAGTACTATAACTTAAATGTAAGTACTCACAGTTCCATACTCATATGGTCTCATTTAATCGTACACCAGTGTGTTTATGTGAGAGAGCAGTGTTAATCCTTTTAGTTTATCAAAAACAATGATTGTAACAATTCAATTGAATTAATTGATACTTTGGCAGTTACTTGTATCTGGAATGACAATGAGACACACAAACATTTCAATGACACTGATGGGACTCGCCAACCACGCTCCAGTTTGTGTATTCATTCTTTGTTTCTGCTTTATATAAATTTTGTTCGTACATATTTGTTTTGCCTGACACTGGCCTGACACTGTTTTGTGGCATACTTTTGTGCGCATCAGTATGCAAGCCTTAAGTTATGCCATGAAGTGGATTTTGGTGTTGCTGTTATTATTGTTTATTGGAGCTTTTTTGCATTTCGTTTCGTTTAATTTTGTCTTTTTTAATGCTTTCATTTCCGTTTCTTTACATTTGAACATTTTAACCCTTCTGCGAGTAAAATAGCAGCGTGAGCAAATTATTTTTCTTTTATTTACATCACTATAAAAGACTATTAAGAGTAATGCGGACAGCTGATTGTTTTTGTTGTTGATGATGTTATTTTTGTTAATGTTTTTAATTACATTTAATTAACGTTGCTGTTGTTGCTTGGGATTGTGTCCGTGGACTCAAACAATGAATGTGTATGTTTGTAAGATATACATATGAAAATGGATCTCACCTGAAGTGTCAGTTTGTTTTATTTAAAATTATGGTGGCAGGCAGATCTGCTTGTGCGATTTTTTCCCATTAAAAGTAACAAATGTAAATAAAGTAGATTGAATTTAAAATGTTTGTGTTTTCATTTTTATCGTTGTTTACGTAATATTCCCAGAAAATAACATATACAATAGAGTAAATATATAAATTAATTGCAAAATGTAAAATTATAAATTTAGTCTAAAGAATAATAATAAAAAATTATAAAAATGTGATAGAGATTTCTTTATTTCACTATGACATTGAAATATTTGTGGGAATGTGTTCCATCAGTTTTAACGTGCGAAGTAATAATTTTGACACAGAAGGTAAATAAAAATTTGAAGATCAAGAATTGAATGAAGATTGTTGTCAAACAAAACAAGAGCTTGCAAAATCATTTGAAGCTACTCAGCAGCAATTTCAAAACGTTTGCGATTTGGGTACCATCTGAATTGAAGCCGAGAGACCTTGAAAATCGCATGTAAGAAATGCTGCTTCAACACTGTTAAAGTAAATAATATTTTTGCACTGAATCATTGCTTGCGATGAAAAATGAATCCATTACGATAACTCGAAGCGTAAGAAATTTTATGTAAAGCCCGGTACACCAGCCGAATCGACACCAAAGCCAAATGTCCGTGGCGCTAAGGTTATGCTCTGTATGTGGTGAAACCAACCGAGTCCAATATATTATGAGCTGCTAAAATCTATCCAAACCATTACTGGGAACCTGTACTGAATGCAACTGATTCGTTTATAGTGTGCATTAGTCGAAAAAAGCTTAGAATATTTGGCCAGACATGAAGCAGCAATATTCCATCATGACAACGCTCAGCTGTTAAAAACTATTTAAAAGAAAGTGGTTATGAAGTTTTTCCTCACCCAACATATAGTCTAAACCTAGCTCCGTCCAATTGCTATCTGTTTCGATCAATGCAGAACGCACTCTCTGGGATACGCTTAACTTCAGAACCCTGTTCAAAATTGGTTGTTGGACTCAAAAGATGAGCAGATCTATAACCGCGGAACCCGTATGTTACCAGAAAGATGGGAAAAGTTCATAGCTAACAATGGCCAATACTTTAAACAAATGTATAGTGCACAAATATTTAAAAAAAGCTAAAATTTTGTATATACGAAAATATTTTCAAAATGTTTAAAAAGCAGGCACAAAACAAGTATCATGGTGCAACTAAACAAGGTGAGTGCAAATCGACAACAAATACAACACAAAACAGAAGCAACATGTACTACAGTACATTGACATGTACTACTGTCAAAAATACTTGAAAAAATATTTCTTTTGACATAAGTAAATTATAAACAAAGTCAGTCAGCTGGGCTACTGCACTCACCTTGTATACTTACACAGAAAAAACTGGAGCTCTAAAATTGCCAACAATTTTATTTGTATTAAATAAAAAATTTGTTGATTAAAAATTTTGTCAAGTAGATAAAAAAATTAGTCAAAAGTTGACTTAGGGAAAATAGTAACCGATAAATTCATTTAATAAAATAATTAATCTGTTTGAATAAAAAAGTTAGACAATTTGATTAATAAACTTTAAATTTTGTCATTAAATGTTTTTCTTGTACTTTTCGTTGTTGTTGCCATGCAGTTTGCTGTTACTAGCTTTGAAAAGACGTTACAAGAACATTTTTGTTGGTACATCATATTTTAGCTTAAGATTGTTGTTGTTTAACGCCTGTGTGAAAGATGAAATATCAACGTCTTTTTTTGTTTTTATGTTGAGTTTTATTTTGCATTTCAATGTGGATGGACGTATTTTGTAAAGAGTGATTTATTAACAAATAAATATACATATATTATAGAAAGTGAAAAGTGATTTTAAACAAATATGCATAATTCTTGAATTTTATTTATTAATTACATCTATTATTTTTCTTCGGAAGCCGGATAAAGATGGTAAGTTTAATTAATGGCTAAATTCACTTAACTAACTAATGATTCTTTATTCGCAATGCTTAGTTTGCCATTAGTAAACCCCCAAACGTCTTTGGTTAACTGTCAGTCAAATAACAGCTGTTGCTATGAAAATAAAGTTTACAATTGTTTTCAGCGATAAATTGTAAATATGTCTTGCGAATTTGAATAATGGCTAAATTCACATTCTTAATAGTAATAGTTAAACAATAGTTAGTATTTTAGTTTACCAATGGTTAACTAATGACCGAGAATTCGGCCATAAGTGTTGTTTTTGTGATGATTCATTTGACATAATTTATATTTCATAATTTGTGCATTCAAAAAAACATAAACCTTTTGGAATCAATATTGTTTGTAATTTTGAGGAATGTTACCAAAGTTTTTCATCTAAAGACAGTTTTAAAAGACATGTTTTTGAATCAATTACAAAAAATTAAATTGTCTAGAAATATAAATAAAACGTTAGAAGAAGAAACATGTAATCATTATATTGATTCTGAGAATTTAAACGTGAATAGTTCTTTTTGTAATGAGCCATCTTCGATACCACCTTTTTTTTTATAAATATTGACACGATAAATTAGATAAATTTAACTGAATTAAATATTTACAGATTGACATAGATTTTGGTCTTAAGCATCCACAAGCTAAAGATATGAAAACCAAGTGGGTTTTTACAGAAAATAAATTGTTACATATGCTTCGGACTAAAGTACCCAACATTTCGGTTTCAACAATGCTGAACAGCTTAAAATCGATGATGGTAAGTTATTATTTTATTACTTATTCACTCATTCAACTTTTAATTGCATTTTTATTTATTTCAGAATCAAGGATTTTTCCAATTTTATATTTCCTACATTATTTGTTTCCACCACAGCAGAAAGTAGTTACTGACAAAGCCGGGGCCAAAATCAGAAATAAATTTACCGTAATGGATTCTCAAGATTCGTTTGCCTTAGTTGCAGAAACCAAAGAAGAAATGGATATGAAATTAAAACTCCTAAAACTTCAAAAATGTAACATCCAACCAAGGTTGTTAATTCTTGGTGAAATAGCAAATATTAAATAAATTTATGTTTATTTTGATGAAATAAAGTATGCAATGGTACAAATAATCACTGCTGTAGATATTCTATTTAAAACTTTCTTTGTTTTTAACTTGGAGTTTCCTATAGAATCCGATTAATTTTATAATTTTATGCAACAATTTTTTATGAAATCAATTCAGAAAAGAAATATTCAAAAGTGTTCACTGTAATTAATGAAATTTTAAATTTAAAAGAATAATGTAAAACTATTTAAAATTATGAAAAACTGAAAAATTATTTCTGATATAAAATGTTATTTTAAGTACAATTAAAATATAAATGAAATCTTTATGTTCCTAACATTTACAATTATAAAATACAATTATATTTTTATGTAATAGCTTTAAATAATTTTTTAAAAAATAAATTTTTTTGTAACAAAATTTTGTATTTTTAAATATTTTGGGTGGAAAAAAACATTTTTGATAAAAAAAATTTGTCAAATCAATAAAATTTTTTATTAAAATTAACGTAAAATCCGACAAAAAAAATGTTTGGTTTAATTAAATTTTTAATCAACATTTTTTTAATTATATAACAAATTTCATAGTCAAACCAACAAATTATAATATCAACTAATAAGTCAAAAATTCAACAAAAATGTTTATCAGGTTCACAAAAAATTTTGTTGGAGATTAAAAAATTGTCTGATTAATTTTTTAGTTGACTTGATTAATTTTTTTATCGACTGTAAAATGACAAAAAAAAAAAGTTACATATTTCGTAATCAATAAGACAAAAATCTTTATAGGCTAGAAATTGAATAATTTTGGATTCAGATCTGCGTATTTTGTAGTCAAATATGATTTTTATTTTTTTCTGTGTACACCATGACAAGTATGAACAAAAAATTAGAAAAGAACTGTTTTTGCTCATATACGAGGCCGGTCCGGAAACTTCTTACCGTAGCACAGAAAGATAATATCTTTTTAGTTTTTCAAAAACATTTTTATTTTTCAATATAATCTCCTCAAACTATAATACACTTAGTCCAACCACTTAGGAAGCACTTAAGAGAAAAAGCGCATAATCCAGTGCTTCAATAAAAGCGCTCTTTTGAAGCAGTAAATGCTTACGAATAAAATATACAAAAATATGCTTTTTTAGTGCTGAGAACGAAGAAGGTTTTAAGGCGAAAAAACAAAAATGAAATTATAGCCTACAGATTTACGTATGACAAAACGAATATCGCGCTTCTCAGTTACTATGAATTTTTCTTAAGCAAAAACATTCAGATAGAATTAAAAAAAACACTTTAGGAAAGTGCTTTATTTGCATGTTTGATTAGGTTAAAAGAAGCGCTTATTGTCAGCAGAAAGTAGTCCTCCAAACCGCGAACACCTTATACAAAAATCATGCATCCCATCAGCAGGTTTCAAGCGATTTGAGGTATGAATTCATACATAAAACCTGCTCTTTTTGCAGCACATTTTTTACTGAGTAACAATTCTATACCTCGATTAAAATAGCTTTCCTCAACGCCTTCAAAACAATGGTTTACAACTGTAATTGCATCTTCCTTTGAGGTAAAACTTGGCAATTGTTTTTTTAGATTTGGGAACAGATAAAAGTCACAGGAAAATAAGGTGGGTGGTCAAGCAACCCAAAACACTCTTGTGCTCTGGTGCGTTGTCTTGATGAAAAATTATTTTTTGTGTTGTAAGCCAAGACGTTTTTCTCGAATTTTTACATTTAATTGATCCAAAATGTTGCAATAGTACTCTGAAATTCTTGTTTTACCCTTTTGCAGATAGTCAATCAATAAAATACTTTTAAAGTCCCAAAAAAAAATCTTACCAGCCGATTGAATTGTTTTTGATTTCTTTGAGACACTTCCTCCAGCTTCAGTCTATTGTTTGGATTGTTGTTTTGTCTGTAGAGTATAGTGGCGGATCCCTGTCACATCAACAGTGATGCAACGTCACTTAAAATACAATTTATTTTTCTTAAAACGGTCTAAACAAGCTTGAGAAATGTTCATTCTTATGCGTTTTTGATCGATTGTTAACAAATGCGGCACCCATCTTACAGAAAGCTTTTGCATCTGTAGTTTTTCATGCAAAATTAAATGGACTCGACATAGAACATTGTGATCTACAGTGTCAAATGCCTTTGAGTGATTTAGTAGAACTAGGAATGTAACATGTCCACCGTCAACATCTTTCCGTATGTCTTCAGCAACATCCACCAGAGCAGTTATGCAACTATTATTTTTTCGAAAGCCAGACTGTTTATCAGTTAATAAATTATTATTATCAATAAAGTCTATTATTTGGGTTTGAATTAGTTTTTCTAGAACTTTCGAAAGAAATGGTAAAATTGCTATGGATCTATATTCAGAATTTGATTTGGCTATTGGAATAATTTCTGCAGTTTTCCAGCATGTAGGGTAAGAACTTGTAGTAAGAATTTTATTGAAAATAAATGTCAGGTGAGGAAGCAGTTTTGGTAAAATAATTTTAAGAAATTTGGGATGAATACCATCTGCGCCAACAGCATTGGAAGTAATAGATAGACAGCTTGATAGAACATCACATTGGTTAACACAGGCAAAAGAGAAATGATTTCGAAAGATATCACTATGGTTCCGGTAGTAATTGAGATCAGCAGTTATCATTGGTGTACTAAGAAACTGTTCATTAATTTCATCCGCATTATCTTGTTGTAACTCCTGTTTCATTTTTCCAATGCCAATTTCACGTATTATTTGCCATTTTTTCCTACCATCCAGGGCATTTGTGAATTTTTCAGCATATAATTCAGATTTAGCTTTTCGGATTAACTTATTAACTGAATTTCTGAGTATGCGATAATGCTCATGTAACTGCGTGGTTTTAAAACGTTTCCATCTAGAAAAAGCTAAGTCTTTAATATGAATGGCATTTTTTATTTTATCAGTGAACCAAGGTTTTTTCTTCCTGCTTATAGTTATTGTTTTTAAAGGAACTGTTAGATTGAACAGCGTATTGACGTTATATTCGAAGAACGAAAGTTGCTCATCCACTGTGTACATATGAAATAGACAACTCCAATCGATTTTATGGAATTCTAGTTCTAGAAAATGTAAATTGATATTTCTAAAATCGCGAAACGTTATGTATTGATCAGGTACAACATATAAGTGAAAATTATAGGTAAGAAATATTAAGTCATGTTTAGAGAAACAAGGTGCTGATAGTTGATCATAAATCAATATTTTAGATAAATTGTTAACGTAGAACAGATCCAAAAGAGTATTATTCGTAGTCGTAAAGTGAGTTGGGACACTTGTGTTAGGTGAGCTAAGGCCCAATGATGTCATAACATCTGAGAAATTTCGCTCAACTAATATATTGGAGTTAAAATCTCCAGCAATAACAACATCATCATATAAAACCGTTAACATTTCGACTTTTTTAAATAAATGACCCAAACGTACATTCCTGTTTGGTCTATAAACACAGCCTAGAAGCAATTTTCTTTCATCGCTGCTCACTTCAAGAAATATATATTCTACTTGATTTTCTTCATCAATTTCATCATCAATACCAGGATCTCCAGATTTGCTTATAATTTTAAATTTAATACCTTTTTTAATATATATCGCAACACCGCCATATCCATTCCTATCATTTCTGCATATATTATAACCAGCTAATGAGATTGATAAATCCGATAGACTATCATCAAACCATGTTTCAGAAATACAGATAAAATCAATTTGTGAATTCTCGAATATGTAACGAAACTCATCTATTTTATTCTTGAGGCTTTGAGCGTTGATGTGACATATTTTAGCTCCATTTCTTTGTTTGGCTAAAATATTTACCATATTAGCTAACCCATCTCTGGAACGAATTCCAATGCCATTTAAATTTCGCATATTTGTTTTTACTACTAACAGGAGCAACGAAAGCAGATAACAAATAGTTCAGAACAAGAAACATTATTAAGTACAAGATTGTAACTATACAGAACGAATAATATAAAAAACATACAATGAATATTGAGTATACACAGTGAAAAATAACTAAAACAAATGAATATTGTGATAAAAAAGCATTTAAAAAATGTTTGTAATAAAAATTAATTATCATTATTATTCGTCGATTATTTAATACCATATCATTCACTTTTTCTACAATATCTGTTGTTGGTGCTGTTTTTGCACGTCCACTACGTGGTTCATCCTCAGTGCTTGTACGACCACGTTTAAATTCAGCAAACCAATTTTTTACTATTGCATATGGAGAGCACTTTCACCTAACACATTCACCATATCATTATGAATTTCATGTCCCGATAAACCTTTTTTATTTAAATATTTCCGATTTTTCAATTGTAAAAAAATTGCGGATGCGTCTTTTTTGGCAGATCGAAAAGAAATTGAACATTTGTCCATAGCACATACGGAAGTTCCCAAAACGCTTAACTTTTTTCTGTTTATACCGCGTTTTCTGTTCTAGGCTAAGTCGTTTCCGAACAGCCCTCGTACTTACTGAAGACATTAGTAATTATTTCAATTCCTTGATTTTTTGTTCTACAATCTCCTCTATGGTTTTGTTTAGTCAAATTGAATATGTTTTTCTAATTTGCCATTGATTATTATGATCTAATGACCAGTATGCAAAGCATGTTAATTGCTAATTCTAACTCCTTTCATAAATGGCAGTATTTAAATAATTAAAAGCTTAATTTTCAATTTAATTACATGCAACCACCCACAACGCACACAGACACATAATTCTCGTATGTATTAACACATCTGAATATTTACAAATTCAGTTGTAGTTGTTAATATAACCATACATGGACTAAATACATTTCAAAACTGCATGCAATGAAATATAATGCAAAATAAAATACTGGATGTACGACTTGTTACAAGGTGTGAATTTTGTATAAAACAATGCAATTTTAAATAAACAAAAACAATACCTATGGAAAAATTGAAAAACGTAAATAAAATTCAAAATAAATAAACAAAACATTGACAATGAAATACATGCAACTTTGCGCTTTCTATTAAATATTTATGTATATGTATCTTTAAATGTACTAGAAATAAATACGTGGGTAAAATCATGGTGTAACTATACAAGGTGAGTGCACTAGCACAGCTGACTGACTTTGTTTACAATTTACTCAAAGTAACACTTTTTCAAGTGTTTTTGACAGTAGTACATTATTTTACACAAATAAAATGCCTGTTGTTTCTTTATTGTGTTGTATTTGTTGACGATTTTCACTCACCTTGTATAATTAAACCATGGGTACAATTGTATTTTTTTATTGTTACAATTTGAATCAAAAATTTACAGTGGCGCACCAATCACTTCACTTCTTTGATATAATTGACAATTTTACGTCCAGATCTTAACACTTAATTATTATACCCTACACCACTATAGTGTATAGTGCTGATGTTTGTAACGCCCAGAAATATTGGTCCAACACCCATCTTAAAGTATACCGATCGACTGAGAATCACTTTCTGAGTCGGTTTAACGATGTCCATCCGTCCGTCTGGTTGGCTGGCTATCCATGTAAAGCTTGTGCGCAGAGTGCAGGTCGCAATTTTGAGGATATTTCGATAAAATTTGGTACGTGATATTTTTTCGGCCCAAGTATAAATGGGATTGAAACTGGTAGAAAGCGGTCCATTATTTCACCTGGCCCCCATACAACGTACTCCCGAAATTAGGGTTTACTGATCATAAATCTTTGAATTATGCAAGTATGAAAACAAATTTCACCACAAATGAGTACTAAATGAAGCTTAATCACGTCTACAAATTTCATAAAGATCGCTGCATAATTAGTCGTAGCTCCCATATAAGGCCCACTTCCGAAAATCTCTTCAAAGATCATATATTTCTAAATAATGTTGGTATTCAAATCAAATTTGACACAAAAAAGTTTCTTATATACAGAAGTAATGACACCTAATTTTATAATTACTCAAATTAGTCCATAATTAGTCAAAACTCCCATAAAAAACCCACTCCGTAATTCAATTTAAGCTCCATAGATGTTTTAAAATTATTTATATCGAGATAAAGTTTAACATACATAATATTTATATTCATAGACATCATGACACTAAATTTTTGGATGATCGGTCCACAATAGGTTATATATCCTATATAATGCCCATTTCTGGAAAACTCTACTGGGTGTATTATATGGTCGGGCTTGACCTTGTTTTTTATTTTTATTGCACCCTGTGGAATTGCACTATGCACAAATGACGTGCCTGATACATACTTATTCTTTTGCCGACACAAATGTGGCTAAATTTTGTTGATGTAGATTTTAATTTACTCCTTCAATGCAAATGTGTTTTTATATAGAGCTTTATCTTGAAATAAGCACATAGATATCTAATAGTGTTAAATCATATAGTTCTCCTAAGCAGTTTGGTGTTGAAAAATTTGATATTTTTAAAAAAATTTCTTGCAATTTTTTGAAATATCTTACAGATATTGCCATTTTGTACACGTTATTTTTACGATAAAAGAAGAAATTATAAGGAAAATAGTAAAAATCAGTCAATGATTTCTCATAGCCTCCATACAAATATCTTCCCGAAATATGGCTAAATGATAAATAAATGCCTGTAAAATTGGAATATTAATACAAAATTCAGCAAAACGATTCCCATGTTTGTCCATAGACCCCATATAATGTCCAAATCTAAAATTTCCTTAAATACGTATAAATCAAGTAGAAATATAGTTACCTGATTGAAATTCGATACAAATAATTCTTATAGATATATAAATTGTTGTACTAAATTTTATGATGACCGGTCTATAATTGATCATAGCAATACAGAAGCGTAAAGGTGAGATCAAAATAAATCTCTTTTATACATATATCAAACACTAATCCCTTTGTGTTTTTATTTCTTTTCTTTATCCCTAAAATAACTTTCTAATTTCTCAATCCTTAGAAATTATAAAATATTAGTTTATTAATCAACCGATTAATAATATGGTCCTATATGACGAAAAAGTCATTAATCTTTATATATATTTTATGAATACCGGTATTTACTCAAAACTTTACACATATCATTTGGATATAAACAAAAATCATACTACAGAAATTTGTGAATTTTGGTTGGATAGAGCTAAAAATTTGTCTCTGGCCTACTATCCAATAGTACTAACCTTGGTGCAAATTTCATCCAAATCGGAAGACATCGATTTTTAAAATTGGGTCACGTGACGTGAAATTCACCATATGTATATATATTTAGTTCTCTGGCTAATATTTCGATGTGCCACAAACGGAATGTCAAACATAATATACCCTCATCTTTTTGCAGGTGGATATAATAACAAAAATCACTATCTAAAATGAATCACAAAATTTTTTTTCACAATTTTTCTTAATACTTAATTAATGGAAATGTAACAATATTTGAACATATTACACACTCGTACATATTGACTTTATTAAAAAATAGTAGTAATTATATTGAGTTTTTCATTAATTTACAATATTTTTAATTCTGAATAACAACAAAACAATTTTGTATACAATTTTTCTGAATACAGATAATAAACTTTAAACAGATTTATCAATAGTGAACGGAACCAATGCTACTCGTACTTATAATCTGTCCGTAACATGGCATAAAAAAACAATACAAAATTTATCTTTAGCAGGCATGTGCTAAAATGGCACATTAAAGTCATTAGTATAAAACCAATTTTAATACTTTAACAAAATTATACAATTTTTATAGATTATTTAGTGTAAAAACATAATTTTAAGAAATAACTTTAGTGTGATTTCATTATTCTTGAAATATCTTTGATTTACTTTGCTGCAAATTAAAATATTGCGCTTTTTTAACATTTGTATATTTCTAGTCGACATTGCAACTATGCAAATGAAAAAGTTAGATAAGAAAAATCTAAGTTTTAAAAAGTACCAATTTAGACCGGAAAACCCTTACCCTATCCTACCCCATATTATTCGTGTTTAAAATAACGCAATGGTAATTCATGTTTGTGTGTTAAAAGTCAAAGTCCCAATTTACACGAAGTAATTCTTTAAGCTAAGTTGATTACCGTTAAGACATCTGGATGAGGGAAAGATAAGACGAGTACACACTTGGTTGTACTAGCAATTCGTTTTACTCTCTTATTCGTGTTACATGCATATGTGTATACAAGTGTGTGTATACTCACAAATAAAAATAAAAGCGATTTAAGCAATAAAAATTGTGCTCTGTGAATACCGAAGAAATTTCAAGAAAAAAAATTGATATAATTTCAATAAATAAGTCTTTTCGATTCGTGTAAATTGGGACTAAGTTTATTTTGTCTATGTATTTTATCCTAGATTTATAATTTTTCAATTGATTTTAAAATTGTTACCAAATATCGGTTTTAGTACTGCTTTTATATCAACAAATATATCTTTTATCAAAAATCGTAATATTTTAAAGTATTATTTACAAATTGCAATATTCTAATCAAAATAGGTAGATTCTGTGTTTCAAAATATTTAATTTATAAAAAGCACAACAAACATACGAGTAACATAATTTCGAAACAGAATAAAAAATCTCAGATATGTTATTCTGTTTCCAGACTGTTCTAGCAGCTGATTTATTCAGTACAAGTGATTTATTCAGATTAAGATTATCTAAAATTGTATTTCGTTGGGGATTCTGATTTACTTTGTTTGAAAATAAATACATTGGTTTAATTTTAAGGGATCCGGGAACGACTCTATTGAGATATTGGAAAAATGTTTTATATTATAAAAACCTCTCTAAAATTACCTTACGTACATATTGTATATTTGCACATAATTTTATTTTAAACAAAACTCCTTCAGCTATTCTATTTTAAAGCCAGTCAGTGAGTATAGTTGGTACCCTACACCGAGTATTAGAACTTTTCCAAATTATGCCTAAAGTAATTTCAGCAGCAAGAATCAAGTAGTTGAAAATAAGATTTTAAAGTCGGTAAGAAAAATTGGAAAAAATATCATAATAAATCTATTGGGTTAGAATCGAAACACTGAAAAAACTCGGTGACGTTACAGAAAACTATAAAGGGCGACGACAACCAATGCTAAATAATCATGCAAAGAGGTTGGTGCGACGTCTGGTGCTATACGGGTCAATAAAGAACCAAAAGGGTCTCTCTAAATCAATGTAACAAAAAAAAAACTGTAAATTGGACTCGCAAGTAGGGGAAGCTCGTAACATAACGAAACTAAAATAAACCGGTTAAGCTCTGATAGTCGTATGCATCACATGGCGTAATATTCAAAATACATTGAAGTTTGATGGAGGATCTCTTATGATATGGGGTTGCTTTCAAGGAGGGCATAATGAAAGCTATTATATTAACATAAGGCATCCTTATCTGTCCAGTCTGAAAGTTTTTGGGTATCAAGTAGGCGATACTTTGTTTATGCACGACAATGAACCAAAGCACAAGGCTAAGGTAATCTTGAAATTGTTGCCGTACCGTAATATTAACTGTTTTAATTGGCCCCCACAATAACCGGATCTTAACTTAATCGAATAATTGTGGAATAAATTAAGGAAGAAAATAATAACGACAACTCCAGTGCCACAAAATTTAGAAAAGCGATGGCGGTGAATGATGAATGGGCTAAAATTTCTTAAAATATTTTAAGAAATTAAATTCACAGTAGTATAAAAGACTTCAGCTTATCATTAAAGCAAAAGGTTGTCACATTAAATACTGATATATGCTTTCAGAATATTAAAAATTGCCTTATAAATGCATGGTGTAATGATACAAGGTGATTGCAAATCGGCAACAAATGCAACACAATAAAGAAACTACAGGCAATTTTTTTGTGTAAAATAATGTACTACTTACTGTCAACAACACTTGATAAAGTGTTACTTTGAGTAAATTGTAAACAAAGTCAGTCAGCTGTGCTACTGCACTCACCTTGTATAATTACACCATATTCATAAGCTTCCAAAAGTATTCACTAATTCTTTTTATTTTTTTTTTACTACTTTTTTGCGAGTATTATTTTTAATTTGTTACTTGTTTGTTGTCATTATTTACTTAATTTTTCAATAAAAATAGAGAACATAAGTTTATGTTGTGACAAATATTTTTTATTTTAATATTTTTATTACCAGTTTTAGAATAAAATATTTATTTTATTTGAATTTTTAAACCTTAATTCTTGTGAAAGTGAGTTTTGGATTTGGACATCATATTGGAGCAATAACTAAATATAGACCGGTTGACATAAAATTAGGCGACATGATTTGTGTTAATACTAATTTGTGTTGAATTTTATTTGGATAGCAGCATTTTTTAAATATTTATGGTCGTTGGAGTGGGCATTGATTGAGACAACCTAGATAATACTAAGAAATCTAAGTCTGCGCTCTTGTAAAACAGGACAGACATATAGGTGGTTGTGTACTTGGTCGTCCTCTTATTCATATACATACATATGTTCCGAATGGTTTCCGCAATCACCACTATACAGCAGATTACTAGTACAACTCATAATGAACGCAAATTTATTTTGGTGGCATCTGATAATTAAACTGTTCCCAGCTCTGCTTTATTATTGTTCACATGTATGAATCTATTATAGGACACGTATAGTCCCCCTGCTCGCTATGTTTGTTTCTGTTTTTTTTTTGTTTCAAATGTCACGAACTCAACTTGATTATTGGCAGTGATGAATGAAAGCACAATTTTATTTTCTCTAAAAAATCGTATAATAATTTTCTGCATTCTTACTTTATCAAGAAAATAATTAATTAATAAATAAATTAAGAAATCGTATTTGTAATTTTAGTAAAATGATTCATTAAATTAAACACAACAAAAGAAAAACTACGCAAAAAGCGGAAGTAAAATTTTGTAGCAGCAAGAGGCTGCGTTCAGTTGGACACTGATTCACACCGTTGTTATTATTTAACTAATTAATTTCTATAAATATAGTTTTGTTTTGCATTAATTGTGCAATAATAGAGCAGTTGGCCCTGATCTTGAAAACTGAAAAAAAAATCATTTCAATTCTAATATTTTGTGTTGTAATTTTTTTATTTTTTTTGTTCTTAATAATTCTATTTATCGAAATTTTTAAGAACGTGACTTTGTGTACAAAACAGCAATGAAAACTTTGTTTTGTGCAAGAGCTTAAAAAGGGAGAGGAAAATATTTATTTGGTTTAGCATGTGGCGAACTACATTATTTATCTTATTTTTATAAACCAAGAAATGATTCGAACATAAAAAATGTAGTAATTGTGGTGGATCACACTGCTAACTATAAAGGTTGGACAGTAAATTCTATTGTAAAACCTTCTCTACGTTCGGAACCTTCGAGACGCAAATTGCCCACAAAACAGGCAGCCGACAACCAAATATATAACCTACGGTAATGTTCTAAAAACCAACCAAATCCTATAGAACCCGTTACAAACAATCAAACCCTATCTATTAAATTTAGCCGGCTCGAGGCTACAGTGGAAACCCTTGTTCAATTCAATGAGTAACATGATGTAGGAAATGCTTAAAATGCTGGAACGCAAAAGGCATTCGCCAACATAAAAACGAACTCGAATATTTCCTAAAAAATTACGAAATAGACGTGATGCTGATTTCGGAGACACATTTGACGGCTAGAAGTTTATTTCGTATAAACGCGTATCTCATTTATGATACTAAGGACCCCCAGAGGCAGAGCATATGCAGGCACATCAATTTTAGTACAAGCTCAAATTAAACACTACTTAATGAGTGATCTCTTCAGCCAATACGATCTGAATTGAAAATTCATCCCCTAGATTTCCAATAACAGAAGATCAATACAATAATTTTTTTCAAATCACTAGGATCCTTTTCCTGACAGCTGGCGACTATAACGCTGAGCACACATTGTGGGGATCAAGACTTATTACTCCGAAAGATTGTGTTTTTTTTTTGATAAAATATCTAAAATAGGATTGAATGTGATTTACTAGCCTACTGACCCACATAAGATACCGGATATTGTTGATTTTGGAGTGTTAAAAAATAACCTGAGAGAAATGATTCAAGTTGAATCTTTGTTAGAATTATCATCAGATCACTTACCCATAATTGTTACTATATCCAGCCCCCGGGAAATTGTATGCCCAATTGGCGATTTAGCGATGACAGGCACAAGAATAAATTGGAAATACCTGTGTACACACAGAACACCAGAAGCTATCAGTTACTCTCTTATCAATTTAGATAATGATTTTAAATCTTTTTTATCGATGACGATCGCTTATATGAGTTTTTACAATTGTCATGAGGCGATCGTTATAAAATATTACACCCAAATTTATATTTATTTAAAGTTTATTTTGCTTATCTCTTTTTTTCAGATTTGCCCATTTTTTATATTTTTGTAGCGTTTAACGATTTACTTTGACACACAATAAATTAGATATGTACGCTAGGAATCTCTTTTTTTGAAACGTCAATATTGTCTCCTTGTTTCATTGTTCTATGAAGTGTTGTCAGTTTAGCCTTTTTGAGGAATTTAAGAAATTTTAAGTTTTAGCTTCTGTATTTTTTTTAGCCTTTTTTTATAACCAACACCAAAATGATGCGGGGTATATTACGTGATTGAAATGAAATTCAACCAAAATAAGCCTCAGATACGTAGAAACCACATTAGAGGATACTGGGTTTAGAAGGTATCAGTCCATAACTGGTTTGGTTCTACAACCAATATTTTGATGTGTTACAAACGGAATGCAAACCTAATCTTTTTCGTGGTGGGTATAAAAATAACCAAACGGTAAAACTTACATCAAAAACTGATTGATAAATTTAAAACAAGAAACTGAAATTAATAAACAACAAATTTAAATAATAAAGATTGTTATTCTCTTTTTATAATTAATGAAAATGTCTGCATTATATTTTTCACACAATAAAGAAATTATTTTGATTTTCTTATTTGTCTTATTAATTTTATTTATTGAAATTTGTATATTTGTTTTGATATTTTACTTTTGGCACTTTGAAAGCTTGACAACATATGTAAGTAAATTGTAAACAAAGTCAGTCAGCTGTGGTACTGCACTCACCTTGTATAGTTACACCATGTAATTTTGTAATTCTGTTGTTTTATTTTTATTATAAGTTATTGTTACGTTTTTATAATCTTCCAAGAACTTACAATTTACATACTGTTTGTAGTATTTTTGTAGTACATATTTCATTAATTTAATTATGGAGGTTTTTAATTTTTATTTAATATTTTCAATGGAGTTTTCCAAACACACCCTGGTTTAAACTTCTGTATTTTTTTTAAATGTTGCATGTGAAATTGAAATGAATAAAGAAACATATGCGTATAGTACGGTAGCAATTGCTTATCATTGTTATGCACAATAACCTATAGAGGTGTATCGTTTTTCAATTTCCTGGTGCAACACACCTTCTTTAAGAACTCTAATCGGGTGTTGTCCTTTATTGAAAAAAATTAATACATTTTAATAAAATTGGCCACAGCGATGGGAGTTTACAAAAATAAAATATATTCAACAGTAATTGTGGCTTAAAATATAATTCCAAAGCAGAATTACAAACCAAATAACTTTAGCAAAAAATCAAAAATGCCATGAGAAAAGGCAATAAAAGTATTAAAAGTCCCTCTTTGAACCATTAATGCCGAAACTAATATTATAGGAATGAAAATATACCATTTTATCACTTTTATTCAAGAACATTTTCTCCAGATTAATGATTCTAGGCGTTGATGCGAGCTCCGGTTTTTATTTGAATTTTAGTATGGGCCTTATATGGAAGCTATGAGTAATCATGGACCGATCAGCATAGTATTAAGCCGAATGATTTGCATATACATATACAGTGGGAAACACAATTGAGTACATGTTTGTGACTTGCGCAATTTTATTACATAAAACTAAAACTATTAATGAAAATTTGAAAATGTCATTTATTTTAGTTTTAATGCAAAAAAAAAAACATGCATGTACAAAAATAACAAAGTAAAGATTTGCTTTGTTTATAACATAAAAAACATTAGTTTTATAAAAATTTAACTGCGTGCGATAAATACTCTTTGCAATTTATCCAAAACAAATCAAATTATAATACAAACTATAATAAATGATGAAGAAGCTGCCAAGAACCATTGAGGACAATAATCTAGCAAAGATAAAACCTGGACGCTAGTACAAGGTTAAATAAGTCAATAAGTGGCCATAAGAGTTCAAAAAAGGCGTTATACCACAAAGCTCTTAACGAATGCGCATGCCACGTATCATGATGACACAAATGAAATGTGATAAATGTTTACAAGCAAAACATGCTGCAATAGCACTTGGCAAACCCATTAGTCGATGGTCAGCAAAACGAGCTCTTCGCGATATTGTCAGTAACAGTGGGGGAATGTGAAAATTCTATTTTTTACATGCCTTGAGAGGAACTGCTTTCGACTTTAAACCCACCAGGGGCGGTGCCAAATTGACGCACCTCAGGCATATGAGAAATTTAAATCGATACCAATTAAGCGCTCCTGGTGAAATTTAAGTAATGTTTGGCCAAGATATGATACTGAAAATTTAAATTATTTATTAATCATTCAATAAGAACAAAAGTTAATGTACAGAAATGCACACACATAACTTTTACATTGCGTAGAGAATTATGCTCTCCTATTTATATCAATAATCAAGCAATAATACAACAATCCACGTTGCCCCACATGGAAATACCATATATATGCAAAATTGAATGAAATTAATCCAAATTAATTGGCTCATTGGCAGAAACTCTAGGCTTGGTTTAGATTGTACCCTCCTACTTTATAACTCAATCACAAAACCTATATGGTGTTATGGAATACAGCTCAGCTTCAAATGTAGAAAGAATTGAAAGACGCCAACACAAATTTGCTATGAATGATCACAGTTACCCCTGGCATACAAAAAAAAAAAAAACTCAAACATTCATCTAAAACTGAGACTAAAAATATAAAGAAAAATATTAAAAAAAACATTGAAATACACCCAAAGCCACAATTCCGCAACATATTACTGAATAGTGGCTATATTCGACTAAGAGAACGGGATACAGTGGATCTGAGCCAAAGACAGGAAGGACAAATGCCAACTTAATATGTACATATAAACAACAATGGATAATACAGCCAGCATACCATTGTAGGAGCGCTCCGAAAAAGGAGTCAGAAAAGAGTCCAACAAAAGAGCATTTTCGAAGCGAAAGAAAAATTTGCTTGTTACTGTCCTGAGTCTCAGTATGACTCAGAAATTCCACTTAATTATGTGTGTACCAAAGCGTTGTTGTCCTGTTATTTGTGCTTTGAACAAAAAAAAAAACAGATGTTCCACACAAGAATGATAAAAACAAGATTACACAGAGCCCAAGAAAAATCTCATAAAAGACTCTTTTCTGACATAATCTAAGAGCTCTTTCTGACGGACCATTTTCGAATGTAATGACCCTCTTTTCTGAAGGTTTTCGGAGCAATAATGATTGTTTTTTTGGGCTCATAAAGAGCGTTAACGCTCCGAAAAAATGTCAGAAAAGACTCTTTTCGGACTCATATGGCTTGCTGGGCATTTTTGTCCCGCAATGGCTAGACTAAATAATTAAAATTCGTTAGATAAAAGATTTGAAATACTTATTTTTAGTTCGTTTTTAATGGAGATACAATAAATAAACAATCAAAACAAAAAAATCTCTAAAGTTATATGCATTCAAAGATAAAACATTTGAAAATATGTTTTTGGTAGTATTATGGAAATGGGGAGGCAGAACTGCCAATAATAATGTTTCCTTGTTTTGTTTGTTAAATTAGTTTGCTTTTTATCATTTGCTTTATTTGCATTTTTGTTTAGTAATTTATAATGCAGTTATAATAGGGAGGTTAATATTATTTCATTTAGTCTGCATTAGGAGGAATACAATTATTTGTAAACTTAAGGTTATAGTAGAGAAACTTATTTTATTTAAATAGAGAAGATGAATTTTATTAAAAACTAGCTGACCGCCCCGTCTTCGCTCGGTATTTACTAATGATTTGTATTTCATATAGAATTAAAAATTAAGACACAAAAATTTCAGTTAAAGAAAAAATAACAAAATTTTTTATCAATTTATTGCTTAAAAAGTTTCTTCAAAATTCGATTATAATTATATGCAACAACAATTGAAACAATTATTAATTAAAAAACAGAAAAAAAAAATCATTTTAAAGCTTGATGGTAAACAATGTTTTTTGTTCTGACGGTGTACCGGCTCTCGAGCACACAACATACAATTGACCGTGGGGAAAAGCATTGGGATTCTAGATTTAATCCACACACTTTAAAGATTGTCCTTGAGATTTATTTATCGTCATTGCGAATGCAAGACGAACTGGAAATTGGACGCGTTTAAAATTAAATTGTAGAACACTTGGTTTCGTAGGTAAGTTTTGCTAAAATTTTCTCATACTTAAAAAAATGATAAATGAAAAGAAGGGTGAATATATTAAAAACATATTAAAATTTCCGAGTTTTACCAGGAATTTTATATTTTTTTTACAAACCATCTCCTGAGAATTTCAAATCGAATAAAAAAACTCAGCCAAATCCCTCCAGCCGTTCTCACGTGATATCATTACCTACATGGACCATTTAATTTTTATAAAAATGTGCGGAAAATAGATTTAAATAATAAAAATAAAAAGTTTAGTTTTTATTATTACTACATTGCATTTGCTTTAGTTGATTTTTTTGTGCAGTAGGTTTTTATACACTTCACCTTCATGAGAAGGGTATATATAAATTTGTCATTCGGTGTGAAATTTCTACAATATAATTTTCCGACCCTATAAAGTATATATATTCTGGATCCTTATAGATAGCGGAGTCGATTAAGCCATGTCCGTCTGTCTGTCTGTCTGGATGTTGAAATCAGTTTTTTGAAGTCCCAAGATATATTCGGGATCCAAACCTTCAATAATTCTGTCAGAAGTGCTTTCGAGAAGTTTGCTATTTAAAATCAGCAAAATCGGTTTAGGTCAACCAGAGTTATGGACCAATATGTGAGACAACCTCCATAAAAATTTGATATTTTTTGTCCATTTTATTGCAATATTTTGAAATATATTGCAGATTTGTTTTTATGATAAAAGAAGAAAATGTGCGGAAAATAGTAAGAATCGGTCCATGATTTCTTATAGCCCCCATACAAATATATATATTCCCGAAATATGGCTTAATGATAAATAAATGCCTATAAAATTGGAATATCAAGACAAAATTCAGCAAAAATAAGTTTTATACAAAAAGAAATCACAAACCGAAATTTTTTTTAGTTCGGTCCATATTTGACCATAGACCCCATATAAAGTCCACTTCCAAAATTCACTTAAATACGCATGAATCAAATACAAATAATGTTAAACGGCTAAAATTTGAAATAAATACTCTTTATAGGCAAATAAATTGTTGTACTGAATTTTATGGTGGTCGGCCCACAACTGGTCATAGCTCGCATACAAGGACCACATCTGAAAAAGACATTTTTCCCTATATATATTGTATAAATATCGTTACCGACTCAAAACTTTGTACAGATCATTTACATATATACAAAAATCATTCCACACAATTTTGTTAATTTCGGTCTATTTTTAACCGTATGCCCCATATAAAGTCCTCTTCCGAAAATCACTTTAATACTCATAAATCTCTTATAAATAAGGGTACCAATCCAAAATTTTACACGGATCATTTACATACATGCCTAAATCAAACATGCCTAAATCAACTGATTTTGAGAATATCGGTCCATATTTTACTTTATCACCCACATAAGGTCCACTCTCGAAATCCACGTTAATACTAATATATATCTTAAATATACCGTTATTATGTTGAAATTCTACGTGAAATATCCTCATATGCATGAAAATAACTGTTCCAAAATTTAAGAAGATCGGCGCATAATTTGTCATAGCTGCCATATAAGAAACATTTCCAAAAAAAAAAAAATTCGGGTTAAAAAATATTCTTTTCGGATTTAACCCATATTCGGTCCACATTTTAAAATCATGATATATATCGTTGGAAAGGTATTTTTAATACCTTTTATTTAGTGTATTACAAATTATCAAGCACCCAGTAGTTCCCGAGATATAGGCCTATATATTTTCAACTTTACGGGCCCGCCCCCTCGAAAATAGGCGTGACCGACAACAAATTTTTTTTTTCCTGGTATCTCCTCTAAAAGCCCTATTTAATTTTGTTTTTTTTTTTTTTTTTTTTTTTGAGCAAAATCACTAAAACCGAATTGTACCCCTTTTTTATACTCTGTTTGTTAAATTACACTGAAGATTATTATGAACATCAGACAGACTCTGTAAATTATGGTAAGAATTGGTAATTAAATCCATTAAAATGGTGAAAATTAGACAACATTTCAAAATATTTAACATAAATTATGTTGGTCGTAAAATTGTCTTTCAAGCAATATATCAAATACTAATAAAATTTGCACTAAGACTGAATAGAAAACACAGAATTGGGATATTCTAGTCTACTGTATTTTCTGTATTTCTTATTACGCTTAGGTGAAGGGTATTTAAGATTCGGCACAGCCAAATATAGCACTCTTACTTGTTTTATACTCTGTTTGTTAAGTTACACTCAAGATTATTATGAACATCAGACAAACTCTGTAAATTATGGTAAGAATTGGTAATTAAATCAATTAAAAATGGTGAAAATTAGACAAAATTTCAAAATATTTAACATAAATTATGTTGGTCGTAAAATTGTCTTTCAAACAATTGATATATACTAATAAAATTAGCACTAAAGGTACGGTCACATTTGACAAATATTTCCTCAAAAAAGCGTAACCACTTGTTTTAGCACAAATTTGTTTGACGTTGTTTGCTCTTACAAGAGTTTTGCAAGATCAAACAGCATCAAATAAATTAAAACTAAATATTTGTTGTGCTTTGGCCTAAATAAGAAAAGTTTTTTTAAGTAAACAAATGAGTTCAAATAAATGTTATTTAGTGGTTACGTCATTTTCGGCAAATATTTGCCAAATGTGACCTTAAGACTGAATAGAAAACACAGAATTAGAATATTCTAGTCTAGTGTAGTTTCTGTATTTCTTACTACGCTTAGGTGAAGGGTATTTAAGATTCCGCACAGCCGAATATAGCACTCTTACTTGTTATGATTATATTTGTTTTATTTCACCAACTATTTAGTAAGAATAGATGTTATACATATAAACAATAATTGTGGTGTAATATACTTTTATTTTCCCCATATAATTTTGGTTATCAGCATTTTTATACCTACATACATACGTACAGATTCGGCACAGGCGAAAATAAACTATTACCTGTTTTCAATTGTTTTTAGATTTTACCCATGACCATAGACACAATATTATTAAATAAAATATTTCTGTTACAATTTCTCTAACAAGGTTAAGGAACTTTGATTAACAACAAAATATTCTTACTTTGATAATATTCTCTGGTTCATTACTTTTGTGATTCTAAATGTTATGCCAAACATAAAAACTTAAATGCTAATTAATATATTTTTAATATTATGGTGTTCAGTTTGTCTGATATTCATAAGGCCAAAACCGCCTGAAGGAGCATTCCAATGCTTTTGCGAAGTACTAGAGAGTTCTTAGCTATTGTCTTGGTTACAATGAAAACGAAGTTTTTTCTAAATAATATGTTCAGAGAAATTGTAGCCCGAGACAATAGCTGCAAAAATAATTCAAACTTTCAAATAGATTACGAAATATGCGCCCAAGAAAATTTGCAAATTTTCCAAAAAAAAAAAAATAAAGTCTGAGAAAAAATTTCAAGTCAAAATCGGGAGGCTCGATTTTCACCGTAGAGATATGGTCTAGTGGATTTTTTTGCTCAGTACAATCCCAAGAATGAGAAACGCGATTCGCCCATTAAGATTTTTTTCCTTCCATACAAATCGCCCCACTCTAATGTACATATATATAATCTTAATGTATACCGATCGACTCAGAATCACCTTTAAACTACAACTCATTATATTGTGATACTTAAAATCAAATAGTTTATTTGAACTTGTATCATTTAATTTATTTTCTCCAATTAAAAGCTATCGTATGATTAACAACCATGAGGGGATCTCGAAATACAGGGTGGCGCAAAAGAAATCCTCTTATCAGGAAATTGCTATAAATTTTGCGATTGGCCCCTAATGTCAGTTCTGCAATATTCCGCGTTCTGGAGCAGTGTAGCGTAACATTATTTATTAACGTGTATTTCGCATGTGTTTACTACACAAATGCCAAAACAGAACTGACATTAGGGCCAATCGCAAAATTTATAGCATTTTCTGATAGGAGGATTACTTTTGCGCCACCCTGTACATAACTGTACTATTTTTGTTATCAATCAAAATAAATATGTGTTATATACTTTTATTGAGTATATTTGCAAAGATTTTCATTGTTAAATTGCATGTTTTAGTTTGAACCAAACAAAACATTTCACATTCCATAAAATTTCATTAGGCATCCCTTTCATAGTTTGTGTTAGAAAGAAAGTAATTCTGACAAATCTGCCGCACTTGAATGATTTTTACTTTTAATGAAATTTATGGTAATTTTCCAAATTTAAAATATTATTTGTTCAATAAATATTGATGTAGAAATAAATAAATTATTGGAACAAGCGACGAGAAAGGTTAGTTAAGTCAGTTGGCCATGTTAGCGGCATATTTGTTTTAAAACTGTGATTAATTTTCTTTATTAAAATTATTCATTCATACAAAATCACGATAAAAACCAGTTTTACTAAAAACGGCTAAATTGAAAATAACAACACTCACACACATATATCAGCCATTCAATCAGCACATTCACCTGCTAAAGAGCGATGAAGTATAGTGACGTATTAAACAACAACAGAAACAAAATTTGGTGCTAATGGGAAATACCTAAAACCCTTAAAATGTGTAAAAGTTCAGTCAGTGACTAATCAGTCATTACTGTTAATATGTACTCATAACGATAAAACCGCAAAACAAAAAGTCTTAAACCGTTTATGAGTATTAACAATTAAAATTACTAATTGATGGTGTTATAAAATGCTTCCATAATACCAAACAAAAGAAAGTTTTTGTTTAAAAAGAATTAAATACTTTCTGATAAGCATCTCTTCAAACAAATGTGTCATTGAAAAAAGATTTCTGATTAAAAATTCCGGAAGGTGCCAACATTTAATGATGAAGTATTTCTTTCATATGTTTAACATTTGTTTTGAAGTTTAAACAAATAAAAACTTAACAATAACAAATTTTATATTGTAAAATAAACAATACGATAAATTCGGAATGTTTTTTTTTATTGATCCATTATTCCACATGGAATTTACATGTTATAAATGAAACATAAAGAGATAATGAATGGAATATGAATTATAATTATACTTTTATTACGATTATTTCGACATTATTGTTGTTTAAAGGCAAATAACCGATCATGTCCAGCACCTGGTGGCAATTAGTGTCGACCACTGCACAGTTCAAATAGCAAATTTGTAATAAAACTTTCCATGGAAGGTTTCGTCCGTAAGGGCGAATTTAATAACACCAATAAAAAGGGCACAAATTCAAATTATTATGCTGCACTGATTTATAAGACACAAACCAAACATTTAATAAAGACTAAAAACAAAATAATTTAATAAAATCATACACTTACCGCAGTGCTTTCCCTTAGTCCCAATTTACACGAAGCAATTTTTATTGAAAAGATTGATACAATTTTTTTCTTGAAATTTCTTCGGTGTTCACACAGCACAATCATTTGTATACACATACATATGTAAAAAGAATTGCTAGTACAATCAACAGCGTTGTCAACTTGCTGAGTTTCGCTCAATTTTTGTGCTTTTTAAATTTTTTTGTGCGTTTGTAAATTTTTTCAAAATGTGATGAAATCTTTAATTTTAATAATTTTTAATTGCAGTTTTTTTAATAATTCATTATCGTGAAATCTATATAATGAAAAATTACTCCATTAAATTCATTTTAAATACGAATGTATGATAAATGAATACATACTAACAAATTCGTCACTTGATGGTTATTGCTAAAGGCGAATAGGGTGAAAATCTTTGTTTGAAAATAAAAATAACATTTTAAACATGAAAATAAAAATCTTGTGTAGCCTGATGGTTTGGTCTACTGAACTGTAGACAAACATCCAGGGTGAAAGTCCCAGTGGAGCCCTAACAAATTTTATTGAAAAAATTCAAATAGAAGTACTTAAAATAGAAAACAAAAATAATTAAAAAAAGTACCAAACATGTACTGAAATTAGCACTTTTTACCAATTAGTACTTCAGTTCCGAAAACATATTGTCAGTTAAATTTTGAGTTGGTAAATGCTTATTTTACCTTTATTAGCTCGTTTATTAAAAAAGGCGTTTACTATTATTACTTTTAAACGTTGATCTCTTTTGAAAAAGTTTTGTACATATATAATTTATGAAAAAGTAATTTTAATCTTCCTGTGTTTTTAGTAGCGTTTTGAAATTTCAAAGTTGACAACGCTGACAATCAAGTGTGTACTCGTCTTATCTTTCTCTCAACGCGAATCCTAAAAGGTAATCAGCTAAGCTAAAGAATTGCTTCGTGTAAATTGGGATTGATGTAAAAAAGAACAACAAATAATACATATTTTGCAGTTACAATTTGGCAATTCAAGTAGAAATTAAGGTGGCTTACATAACATTAAATAAATTCACGTAAGTAAATTTATTTCTCAATTCACCAAATTCAAAATGTTTGCTAATCGCATCTGCAGTTCTTAAACACTTTGATTCCGTCTATTGCGCTTAAAAGAACCAAACGCATCGCGAAACACTAAAATTAATCAGATTTTTACACAAATTCTCAACAAAGTGTTCTGGAGTTAGCAGGCTACTTTTTAACAAAGAAATTTCACGTTCATTTAAAAAAAAAACACCTAGAACACCAATACATTACATTAATAGGGCTGCGATTTCCATGCAAATGCATGTTTTTTCTCGATAGTCTATGAGCGATGTCGACCAATTATTTTTCAGAATCAAAAAATTTGCGTTAAAATGGCATCGATTTGTTTTTGCATATTTTTGCATATTTTGATTTTGCATATTTTTTTGCATATTTTAATTTTATTAATACATATTTTTGCATATTTTTTTCAAAAAATTTGCAAATAAGCAAAGAAAATCAATAAATTCTTTTAGTGCTTTGCTTAAAATACAACTTTATATTAGAAGCAGACGCATATACTACATAACTTGATGTCGCATACTAACAATTTTCAAATAAAAACATAAATGTAATTTTTAATTATTTTGCAACGTATTTTTGAAAAAAACTGACTTCTTTTATCCAAAACTGTTACATGTTACCTACTTGGCACATAGGTTAGACCGCGTTGCAAAGGAAATTGGAAGCAAATTTGATAGTATTGATTTATTGATTTCATACGGAAAAAAAAATATTTTTAAAGGCTCCTTCACGAGTTGCAATTTTTAAAGAAATGTATCCCTTCCACCGCAGCCAGTAATAAGAAGATGAGGAACCTGGCTAGATGCTGTAGAATACTATTAAAAAAACTTTGAGCAATTTAAGAATGTTATTGACGAGCTTGTTGATACCGATTCGTATGCAATTGAAAAAGTAAAAGAAATATTAAATTTACATAACATCAAACGTCAATTAGCATTTGTATTTTCCAATTACGAATATATTGGGGAGACAATAACTAAATTGGAGGGATTTGGTTCACTTAATACTCAAATTAAATTAATTAATATTGCAGAAAATAAAATTAACAATGTGGACGGAACAAAAACCCCACAAATTAAAACAAAAATCCAAAGCGTTTTGAAAAAATGAAGGATTTCAAAAAATAAAACAAATTTCAAAGATTTTTGATCTGGAATCAAATCTGGGCTCTGAATTAGAAAATTAATATTCTCCAAATGAATTGGATTCCTTCAAGTACGCTCCTATAATTTCGGTTGACGTTGAGAGATCATTTTCTATGTACAAAATTTTTTTTGATAATATAAAAAAGTATTTATTTATTTATACAAACAAAAATGTAAATTAGTTACATATTTTAGTTTTTAAAAGATTTACGTTTAAATAACAATAGACTGAATTTTTTGTTTTTTTGTTTTTAATAAAATTAAACAACAAAACATTTTTTTATTGAAAATTTTCAAGTTTTACTGCATATTTTGGATTTTTTAGTGCATAAAAATCTTAGCCCTAATTATTAATAATTATATTTCAAAAGCATTAGATACTCATTTAATGAATATATCTGTTTGATTGACTCTGGTCTAATGGTGGTGGGAGTAACATGATTCACACCTGATGAAAAATGGTCAATGGTCACAAATCTTAATGGATTTTTGTCAGTTTTAAAATCATTTAACATTCATCACACATCTCAACATCCCACATTAGCATTTTTAATTGCCAATAATCTCTTAATGACACCAAATATGCTGTTGGGCATTTCAGGTCAATACACCATTATTTGAAAGCAAAATCTTCATTCACAAGTGTCTGATTAATTGTTTTAAAAACATAACTCATTAAATATTTTAACCCCAACCCAATTATTTTATCGTACTTACTAAAAGTTCAATGACCTTTTTTCCCACCCATCCTTATTAAACAAAAAAAAAAAAAAAAACTTGCAGAAAACAACCCAGAAATACATGAATTTTAAGAAACACACAAACATTCATTCACACTTGCATTTAAAACATTAAATAATTGTTTAAATTCAAATATTTATTTGTACTCGTAAACATGCGAATAAATTACAAAAAAAAAAAATTAAAAAAAGTATGTTTAAAAAAAATATTTTTATATTATCGCAATTTTGACGCTGTTAACTTGCTTGACCCAATTCTTGTCATGAATCGCTTTTTAATGTACAACCACTACGGGGACATAGTGCGAGGCAAAGTTGTGGTGCTGGCAGTAAACAATAAACGTATATGAGTACGGTTTAGTAAAATAAATCAAGTAAGAAGAAAAAAACACAGAATTAAAAAAAACACACATACATTTTCATGTGAATCGTAATGAAATTTCCGCAAAAATGTCAAAAACACGCAAATCACCAGTCTGTATAAATTCAGATAAAACATACAATATGTATGTATGAGTATAAAGTCATTCATAAGTACATACATATGTACATTAGTGTGATTCAAAATTAATTAACTGTTAAAACATATTTATCAAACTAATTTTTTTTTCCAAAAATAGAGGTAGATTTTCCCATTGGTAACTGATCTACAACAAGTGGTTGGCAGTTATAGCCATCTGGGTTGAAAGCTATCAACTCCACAGATGTATACGACTACAACTAAATATATGTATATGAGCTAAATTTGTATACCCTACACCAGAATAGTGGAATGTATATTAGATTTGTGCTCAAACCGATCGACTCAGAATCACTTCCTGAGTCGATTTAACGATGTCCGTCCGTCCTAGTTGTCCATGTAAAGCTTGTGCGCAGAGTACAAAATTATGATAAAATGTACTAAATTTCTTGCTCGTTATCGAATGCCATAATCTTAAATAAGAAAGTTACGATCAGTTATACTCGATGTCGAATGCGGTAATTTGGCCCAGGTCGCAATTTTGAAGATATTTCAATAAAATTTAATACGTGATATTTTTTCGGCCAAGACGGATGGGTGGAAATCAGTCCATTATTTCACCTGGTCCCCATACAAAAGTCCTTCCGAAGTTTAACAATCGTAAGTGTTTCAATTATGCAAGTATCCGAACAGATTTTACCACAAATGAGTAGTAAATGAAGCCAAAACACATCTACAAATTTTGTGAAGATCGGTTCATAATTAGTCGTAACTCCCATATAAGGCCCACTTCCGAAAATCACTTAAAAGAGCATAACTCTTTTAAAAATTTTGGTATCCAAATAATATTTCATATTTTTAATTTTGTACTGGGAAGATTACAATATAAATTTGTTAGCTATGATCTATTTTCATCAGATTTTGGGGCCAAGAACGAATCTTGTCAATTTCGGATTCCCTGTTCTGATGTGAAACGTACTACTGAGAGAGTTATATAGTAACAGGTATTGCAACATATTGCCAAGCGTTGTCATGATGAAATACATATTACGCTTTCATGTGTGTCCGTATATATGTACATGAGTGCAGATCATTACCTTTGTGCCATGGATATGTGGCTTTGGTGTCGATTCGGTTGGTTGGCTGGGCTTCAGCGTTGGCAAACATGGTACAATTGCACCTTTTTGATAGATTTTAAACACAGTTGGTACCGTGATATTACCACGAGTCATTTGGTACAATTTCAAAATATTGCTGCATCATAAATTTGTATATCAGATAAAATAGATAAATACATGATCTAAGTTACCATTTGTGTAGTAGTGCAAGCCGAAGAGATTAAATTTTTTATTAAATTTCTTAAACACTCTGGAACTGATCCATATGACCTTTAAATATTTAAAGATAGGTATAAGATGGTTATCACTATAATAAATTGTTGGCTGATATTAATGATATTTATTCACATTAAATGATTTTAGTTAATCAGGATTTCAGAAACGTTAACCCTTTAATTTCTTTAATATATTCTTAAAATAATAAATCTACTAATTTTGGAAATGCAATCGAAGGATGCTCAATATACATTTCAATTAACATTTCGCAAATAATCCGATTCATCATAATTACCAATGTTATAGATATTAGTGATAATAAACGAATATAAAATTCTTAAAGATTCAAAAGTAGCCGTAATTATATATTCAAGAGCATATATTTAAACAAATACAGGCAAATCCCCAAGCAATATAATTTAAAGGAGACATTTTATTACGAAACGCGTTCTGTTTCTTTGTCTTTCCAATAAGAAGAGGTTTAATTTTCTTTGTTTCAGATGCACTAAAATAAAATTGTTACTCCGTCCTTTGATAACTTTCTTCCTGTAGCACTAGTTTTTTATCTTCATCTGCTACCATTTTCCAATACCCCTGCAAATAACGCGACTAGTCCATACATGCATGTAAAGACTAGTCCAAAGAGGAGTAGGAATACTCCAAAACTACTCCAAATATATGAAAAAAAGGTGGTCCATTTAACATTGCGATGTCCTAGGCTTGGACCATATAACCCATCGGAGTAGTCCCAAAACTACTCCATGGAGTACTCACGAGGGTTAGTTTTAAACAACAACAACAACTCAATATGCAATCGTGTTAACACGAAACCATGTCGTTGTTGTGAGTAGTCCATATCATCTAAAATGGATCACGTAGTCCAATATTATTTGCAGGGACAGACCAGTTTTGTTGCCTTTAGAAGGTCACAGAAGTTAGATTGTATTTCTTTGAAGACGTCTACACCATTGTGTATTTCTATGGCTTTGATTCAATAACCTGTTTTTCCTTTTGTCGAGATCTCAATACCAAAGCTCCATTTCTATTTAGAATCTAAATTTTAGATGGATTCAGCCATTTATTCTAACAAAATATTTGTTTTTACAATGTTTTTTTCATATAAAGTTTTAAGTCTCTCTTTTTGAGAGAGAGACATTGTTTTTGCGAATATCTCTCAGCTTGAATTGGTTCAATTTTATATTTTGTGTGGACAAAAATGAACTGAGTTGGCAATAGGTTACATTTCTATCTGTGGGGTTTGTGAAATTAAGTTATTCATTTCATTTATTCATTAAAAATTTTGTAAATTGTTTTTGAAAAATATATATAATATAAAATAATTTAATATTTGTGTTCTGACACCAAACCAAAGCAAAATAAATCAATGGCTGCAGTATTACCAATTGTAAAATTAATAGATTTTGTTTATATATCGATCGCAGCTTTAATTTTCCAGAAAAATCGTTCGAAACGGGTGAATCGTGCTGCAAAACACTCTCAGTAAACAAATTTTTCTTCGGACAAATATTTTTTTCGCAACAAATGGGTGAATCCACCTTATTTATTTTTTAATATTAAAAATGTTGTACATAGTTCTTTATATCGAGTATAAAATTGTTTAAACATACGTTTTATAGGTAATGTTAAAAAATTTGCCGTAAGTTATATCAAATTTTTCTTAAAATGAATTTGTGGTTAACTTTTATTATTATGTAACAAATATTAAAAATGGTACTGTTAAGGTCTAAAAAGTTGGTACAAAAGTAAGGATTCGGTTCAAAAACGATTTCTTTTATTGCGAACAGGTAAAATCGATTTTTAAGAGCTTACGGATTCAATTATATATAATGTATATAATAACCGACTTTCCTACTTTTGGATAAGTCCTGCTAATCGCAAACATTTCAAAATTGCTCAATTTTTGATAATTTTTGATAATTTTTGATAATTTTTGATAATTTTTGTTAGGCTCAAGTTCATTAAATTTAATTTTCATTCAATTATTATTTTTAGGAATTGTTTTTACAACATGAAATCTTATTAAAATTTTATTGATAATTTTTCTCGGCTGAGCTGGGGATCGAACCTGGGTTGAATTTACATGTTTCGAGAATCACCACATTCTTTCATCAGAATTCTTTGAGTTCTAACTCTGCACCACTGCGGTGCCTGCTAGCCAGCAGTCAAACATTAGTTTTTAACTAGTGTTACCGGTGGTTCGAAATTTGCTGTAATTATCATTTTTCCATTTATTTACATGTTGCTTCCTTTTTCTTCAGTTTTTTCGTATTCTATCTGTCAAGACTTTGTCTTGAAAACATGAATACATTTGTTTTTATTATGTTTTTTGTCCACTTTCGTCGACATTTTTCATGTGTACCACTTAAGTACAAATGCAAATATTAAAGCTTTTGCCCTAAATTGCTACTTGTATAGCTCCCAAAGATTTTACAAGCTCTTGTTGATTTTGACAACAATCTTCATAAAGTAATGCCTCCAATTCTTGGTCTTCAAACTTTTTTGTCTGACCTGGCCGTTCTTAGTTTTCTGAAATCACCACTACTATACCTCACAACCGATCTCTCGCACATTAAAACCAATGGAGAACATTCACCATTAGCTTAGGTAAGCAATTGGTGTGCTTTTCAAATTAAACAACCAGGTTAGAAGGCCGGTGTGAGGTTGTCCCCACACCATCACCCAGAGACCAATACGGTCCATTGTGAAATTAAACAACTAACGCAAGGAAGTATTACGTATTTGACGATTCGTTGACAGAAAATCCGACAAATACTTTGTTATTGTTTAAGTTACTAAAGACAAAAATTGTGTTTAAAAGATACGACATCCGTTATGAGACCCGCATTTTGAAGTTATACTCCTAATAAAAATATTTTACTTTCGGGAATTTAAGCCTTTTTGGAACTGAGAAAAAAAAATTCATCAATTTTATCTTTTGAAAAGAATTCAAATTCAAAAGCAAAAACTATGCAATTCTTGAAAAAATAGTAACATTGTTGATAGAATGACCAGTTCATAACGTGAGCAACGGGAATTTTTGACTTTTCAATCGAATCTGAACTAGATGCAATTATTATATAAGTTCATGAAAAAATGGAAATTGAGATGCTTCACATTTTTATTGTTTCTAAAATATCATAATATTTAATAAACTTAAACCCGAAGCGGTTGTCATAGTGGGATTTTAAAATATTGCAATTTTGAGTTAAAACTAGCAACTTCAAGTCAAATGTGTTTCTGAACTTTATTCGATTTTGCAAAATTTCTAACATTTTGTTTCTAGAGATGAAAATATGGGCCGCCCTAATATGTTATACATATGTATATAGATACATACATATGTATATACATATAATAAATTTTCCTACATCCTATTTATATGCAACAGAAACGATATACTCTCATTCAGATAAATATATACATACGAGTATGTACATATGTATACGAATACCCAGCATACCATTCTAGCAGCGATCCGAAAAAGAGTCAGAAAAGATTCAAACTAAAAAGCATTTTCGGAGCGAAAGAAAAATTTGCTTAAAAATTATTTTTTTTTAATTATACCCTTCACCATCGTGAGAAGGGTATATATAAGTTTGTCATTCCGTGTGTAATTTCCACAAAAAAATTTTCCGACCCTATAAAGTATATATATTCTGGATCCTTATAGATAGCGAAGTCGATTAAGCCATGTCCGTCTGTCTGTCTGTCTGTCAGTCTGTCTGTCTGTCTGTCTGTCTGTCTGTCTGTCTGTCTGTCTGTCTGTTGAAATCAGTTTTTTGAAGTCCTCAGATATACTCGGGATCCAAACCTTCAATAATTCTGTCAGAAGTGCTTTCGAGAAGTTTGCTATTTAAAATCAGCAAAATCGGTTTAGGTTAACCAGAGTTATGAACCAATATGTGAGACCACCTCCATAAAAATTTGATATTTTTCATCCATTTTATTGCAATATTTTGAAAACAATTGCAGACAATACCATGAAATTTTGTATACGTTGTTTGTACTATAAAAGAAGAAAGTGTGCGGAAAATAGTAAGAATCGGTCCATGATTTCTCATAGCCCCCATACAAATATATATATTCCCGAAATATGGCTTAATGATAAATAAATGCCTATAAAATTGGAATATCAAGACAAAATTCAGCAAAAATAAGTTTTATTCAAAAATAAATCTCAAAACGAAATTTTTTTTAATTCGGTCCATGTTTGATCATATACCCCATATAAAGTCCACTTCCAAAATTCACTTAAATACATATAAAACAGATATAAATATTGTTAAACGGCTAAAATTTGACATAAATACTCTTTATAGGCAAATAAATTGCTGTACTAAATTTTATGGTGGTCGGCCCAGAACTGGTCATAGCTCCCATACAAGGACCACATCTGAAAAAGAGATTTTTCACTATATATATTGTATAAATATCGGTACCGACTCAAAACTTTGCACAGATCTTTTTAATATATACAAAAATCATTCCACACAATTTTGTTAATTTCGGTCTATTTTTAACCGTATGCCCCATATAAAGCCTTCTTCGGAAAATCCCTTTAATACACTAAATCGCTTATAAATAAGGGTACCAATCCAAAATTTTACACGGATCATTTACATACATGCCTAAATCTAACTGCTGGATTTTGAGAATATCGGTCCATATTTGACTATATCCCCCACTAAGGTCCACTCTCGAAATCCACGTTAATACTAATATATATGTATATATAGCGTTAATATGTTGAAATTCGACGTGAAATATCCTGATATGCATGACAATAACTGTTCCAAAATTTAAGAAGATCGGCCCATAATTTGTCATAGCTGCCATATAAGAACCATTTCCAAAAAACAAATAAATTCGGGTCAAAAAATATTCTTTTCGGATTTAACCCATATTCGGTGCACATTTTATAACCATGATATATATCGTTGGAAAGGTATTTTTAATACCTTTTATTTAGTGTATTACAAATTATCAAGCACCCAGTAGTTCCCGAGATATAGGCCTATATATTTTCAACTTTAAGGGCCCGCCCCCTCGAAAATAGGCGTGACCGCCAACAAATTTTTTTCCTGGTATCTCCTCTAAAAGCCCTATTTCATTTTGTTTTTTTTTTTTTTTTGAGCAAAATCACTAAAACCGAATTGTACCCTTTTTTATACTCTGTTTGTTAAATTACACTGAAGATTATTATGAACATCAGACAAACTCTGTAAATTATGGTAAGAATTGGTAATTAAACCAATTAAAATGGTAAAAATTAGACAACATTTCAAAATATTTAACATAAATTATGTTGGTCGTAAAATTGTCTTTCAAACAATATATCAAATACTAATAAAATTTACACTAAGACTGAATAGAAAACACAAAATTAGGCTATTCTAGTCTAGTGTAGTTTCTGTATTTCTTATTACGCTTAGGTGAAGGGTATTTAAGATTCGGCACAGCCGAATATAGCACTCTTACTTGTTTTTAAATATTTTATTTAAATGAATTCCATTTTATTTTTTTACTGTAAATACAATTTATTTAATTTAATTTAGTTTATTTGTAAATGAATTCCCTTTTTGTTTCAGTAAAAACAATTTAAAAAAAATGTGAACTTTTAATTTTTTGTATTTAAAATTGCAATGACTATTTTATGACATGATGTAAGAGCCCTTTCAGAGCCCAAGAAACCCTCATAAAACACTGTTTTCTAAAATTATCTAAGAGCTCTTTCTGAGCCCAAAAAACCCTCATAAAATACTCTTTTCTGACATTATCTCAGAGCTCTTTCTGACGGACCATTTTCGAATGTAATGACCCTCTTTTCTGAAGGTTTTGGGAGCAATAATGATTGTTTTTTGGGCTCATAAAGAGCATTAACACTAAAGAAAAGGTGTCAGAAAAGACTTTTTTCGGACTCATATGGCTTGCTGGGTATGCATTGATGTGTGAGAAAGTGTGTGCATTTATAGTTGTGCAATACAATATACAAAAATGTTTGTATGTATGTCGACCTATTCATTGTGTGCATTTGCTATGGCCTTTTATTGGGGATCCTTCATCCAACATCATTGCTGTTCGGCTGGCACGTGAGCTTTATGCAAATTCGCACATAATATTGTAAACTAAATGTTCATTTCTGTCATTATTTATTAAATCTACAAACATATTGTACACATGCATGCACGCACTCATTCACGTATAATTTTAAGCTCTCACCGACATTCACGTATTCAAACAAGTGTAAAATACATTGCAACCTGTTTGGTACTTGTTATAATTCAACAAATAGATTTAATTTCACATATTGTAGTAATTTTCATTATTATTGATATGGCTATTGTTGTACATAAATTATACTGTATTTAATAATTAAAAAAAAAATAAATAAAATATTTTTTTCAATACACAAGTAATATATACATACGAGTACATATGTATATAGGATTGTAGATATTAAACCTTGACTGACTTTTTCGTTAAACACACACTTGCCTGCAGTTTAAAGCTTTTTTGTTTAAGGAAACAAATACAAAACAAAATTAACACCTTTTCGACCAAACAAACTAAAGGATGACACACATATGAAAATAGGCAAAAGTTTATCCTAGTTAGACAAAAGTTCATATGAAAAGTTTTATGGAGAGATTCAGAGCGGTGTCGGGTAGCATTATCTAATTTGAATACAATTTTCAGACTGTAAATACAAAAAAGGAACATTCTGGGGTTGAGCTTGTCTGATTAAGCGTTCTACCTGGTTTCTTTCACAAATCTCTTAATTTTATTCATGGCTTATATAATATTACTATTACATTCTCCACAACTTTAAC
Organism: Bellardia pandia; assembly: GCA_916048285.2. Lineage (NCBI taxonomy): Eukaryota > Metazoa > Arthropoda > Insecta > Diptera > Calliphoridae > Bellardia > Bellardia pandia. The sequence goes on from OU696533.1 coordinate 73,368,873, forward strand.
ATTGTGACAATGACACATCTTCCAGTGGGTTAAACTAATTCTTGTTACTCCTATAAAAATTTTACATTTAATTCATGCAAAATATAAAATATTAAAACATATTTATACAAAAATACAAGTAATTATTACAGTAGAATCATCAATCAAACTGTTTTGACATGCTGCTGAAAATGACCGCCAACGCCATCATCATCCGTCTGATAATAATGATGATAATAATACGAGTAAATAATACAATAAATATACATTTTGTATGCTAAATAGTTAATTTGGCATTTAATTTATTACATTTTAAATATGGATGTACAATCTGCCATTGTATACGCCTGCAAATCAGTTATTTATTTTGACAATAATGATTCGAATCTTTTGTTATTTGTTTTGGAGAAATTAAAAAAATAAGAATGCAAAATATACTCGTAATTTAGTTTTAATTGTATGTATATAACATGGCTCGTTATTTGTTTGTACATACATACATATCGATGGTCAATAATGATTCGAAGAAAGAAAGGCCCTAACTCGCATATTTGAAACTTTACAGGAGAAGGTAAAAACATAATAGAAACTGTAATATTCAACATGTACCCCCTGGCACACGATGTCGAACGATAACGTTCGCTTAGATAAGACTTAAGACACAAACTTTTTATTGTATCTATTTTTAACTCAATCAAGTTTGTTTATTCCACAATCAAGTTTGTGTCTTAAGTCTTATCTAAGCGAACGTTATCGTTCGACATTGTGGGCCAGGGGGGTAACTTTTTTTGTACAACTGTTTATAAAAGCGTTATTTTTTACACTATTGGAATAAATTTTTGTGAGGAGGTGTATTTGCGTTAAATGCATTGGAATCGCAAAAAAAAAACAAATTTCGAAAAAATATCGAGTTAGGGCCTTTCTACATGAGACCAACGATATGGTGAATTTCACGACAATGACCCAATTTTAAAAATCGATATCTTCCGATTTGGATGAAATTTGCACCAAGGTTAGTACTATTGGATAGTAGGCCAAACACAAATTTTCAGCTCTAGCAGTCCAGAACTGCCGGAGTTAGAGGGGGTCAAAGTTGGACATTTTGGTCAGTTTTGGTCATACAGGGGTTTTTTTTAAATGAGTGTAACTTTTTACCTATTGGTCCTAGCAAAAATTGTCCAAAGGACTGTAAATAGCTATTTCTTCAATCATTTCAAAGATATTTTTTTTAATTTTTAATTTTTTTTTAAAAATATTTTTTTTTAATTTTTTTTTCAATTTGGGCCCTTTTTTTCTCAAAAGAAAGCTTATACAATTTACTTTAAGGCCTTCATAATCGCTTAATGGGATGCGAGTGGGATATCTACCAAAAAAATTATTTTTTAACTCAAGAATAGGATTTTTCAATATATGGCACATGTGCCAACTCGCATCCCATTAAGCGATTATGGAGGCCTTAAAGTAAATTGTATAAATTAAAAAAAAAATTTTTTAAAATTAAAAAAAAATATTTTTGAAATGATTGAAGAAATAGCTATCTACAATCCTTTGGACAATTTTTGCTAGGACCAATAGGTAAAAAGTTACACTGATTTAAAAAACCCTGTATGACCAAAATTGACCAAAATGTCCAACTTTGACCCCCTCTAACTTCGGTACTTCTGGACTGATAGTACTGAAAATTTGTCTCTGGCCTAGTATTCAATAGTGCTAACCTTGGTGCAAATATCATCCAAATCGGAAGACATCGATTTTTAAAATTGGGTCCCTTGACGTGAAATTCACCATATATATATGGAATTAATTTTCTAATACAGTACGCAAAATATAGGATTATAGCCTGATATCAAAGTTAGATAATATTTTAATATAATGACAAACCTTCTAATTGATTTTCATTAGGCCTTAATTTGATCTTAAGCTGGCTTTTCAACTGGAAATTTCTGTGCTCCTATCACAAATCATTTGTATCTAAATAAATATTTTACTAGATTGTCGAATTCTGTATACGTGCAGAAAAAACCCAGCTGCCAATGTTTTATTTTCCATTTGAATTTAGTTTTATAAATTTAAACCTACTACGTATTAAAGTTAATCAAAGTAATACATGTGTTTGGCAGAAACATGTCAAACGTGATTTTATTACTGTTTGAAAATCAAAACAGAAAAATATTTGTAATAACTAATTCAGTAGCTTTTAAGCAAAGTGACTTCTACTATTAAAGTTTTCAAATAAAAGTAAGAATAAATAATTAAATAAAAGTTTATTAAAACAAAGACAATCAAAAATGTGCTCAAAAAAGTGCAACAAAAAATAGAAAAATATGCACTAAAAATTAATTTGGCTTTGTTTGAAATACAAAGTTTTTTTGAAATTATATAAAAAGTAATATATTCATAAATCTAATTTAATACTACGTTTAATTTTACTTAGAATAATATATTTATTTATTGTGGGAAAGCCACAGGTTGACAACTTTTTAATATTATTTAATATTTACTTCTTTTATTCGACCTTTTTCACTATTCTTTGATTTATTTTTCAAGCAATGAGGCCACTTTTAATATTTATATAAAAATGTTCTATATATTAATATCCAGTATTTCGTTATCTCAATGGATAACTTCTTCATTTTCTGTTAAAAATTTTCATTTTCATTTTTTATACTTCAATTATTATTGTATTGTAATTTAAAATTGTAAATTCCTGAAGAAGTTATCCATTGAGATAACGAAATACTGGATATTAATATATAGAACATTTTTATATAAATATTAAAAGTGACCTCATTGCTTGAAAAATATATCAAAGAATTGTTTAATAATCAATTGATTTTCCTGTTTTTTTTTTTGTTTAAGTTCTTAAATATTTAAAAATACTGTGTACCTTAACTCTGTACGTGTGTGTACCAATGTTTATAGTATCAGTTCGAATAAATTTCTCTTAATGTTTCTACTCTACGAGTATATGAAGTTATAAAAAAACTTTTTACATAAAAAATTCAATCCTTTGTAGTTTGACAACTTCGATGCAGAGCGTGGGTAATTTTTTGGTAAACAATTTCAATGGCTTTTGCAGTTTCACCGTGTACGAGTACATATGTACATATGTATGTATGTATGTATGTATGTATGTATGTAGCAGTTATATAAATTCGAATTCAAGATTTTAATAAAATTTGCAACAGTTGAATTATTTGGACTATTTATCGCATTACATATGTAAGTCATAAGTATATAAGTCGATAATGGTTATTGTAAATATACATATTTCTGCCTTAAGATAATGAAGTCAATTGTTATTTGGCCTTAAAAATAGTCCACTGTAGAATATAAAAAATGTAAAGTAAAATATGAAATTATTTTAAATAAAAAAAAAATAATAATAAAAATCATAAAATAACATTATAAATGTATCTTTTTCGCCCCGCGGACGAACATTATTGAAAATAAAAATTATTAAAATCAATCATGTATTGAATATTATAATTAGGGGTTTTCCCGTTGAAGGAAGCGTTCAAAGAACTCAAAATATTAAATACTTGTTTAATGCACTTTTAACTATTCTTCCAACCTCGGTAAAAAGTCAACGAGTTTTTTCAGTAAAGCGGGCAATTTGTAAATAAAATCAGAATTAGCTTTCTGAAGACTCAATAAACGCTTTGAGTGTGTTAAAAAGTTATTTCCCAAGCCGTTAAAATTTTAGTATAGTTATTAAAAATATATTATATATTTTATGAATTAAATTTTAATTTTTTGATCTCATATCTTGAGTACTTGAATTTGCTATTTTCTTATGAATTGTTATGTTTATGTTTTTTTCTCTGGTATCTAGAGCATAATAATAAGAAATTTTCATTTAAAAGCGTAATGTAATAATTTAAGTTTCTCTTTCAATTAAAACTAATTTTTGTAGTATGTAAGTATTTTTTTACCATGTTTTTTCCCTCACGTTTTTGAATAAAAGTTTTTTCATAAATAAAGACAAATTTACTTTTTATTTTTTCTATGGAGCGCGATCCCGGGATTTCGGGAAATTAAAAAAAAATCCCGCTTTCCCAGGAAGCGAAAAACTGCGGGGAAAAAACTCTAATTATAATGCTTGTATACTTTTGAACCAAAAATTGCTACAAATTTATAAACATGAAAGTTTTTTGCAGCACGAGTTTAACAAGTGGTAATACTGCGACCATTGATTAATTTTGCTTTGGTTTTTAGGCATTAAAAAAGAAATATTAAATTATTGAATTATATTTTGATTTCTTCGTCCTTTTTTTTGATAAAATAAAAAAGACTATTTGAGAATTTTTCCTCTTGCGAGTATTATTTTATTGTAAAAAATTGTTTAAAAAAATTTTATTTATTCGAAGGTTTACTTCAAAGTTAAATATAAAAATTTATTTGAAATTTATTTTTGTATACCTCTGTTATGTTCTACATAGCTTTCCGTTGGAAAACGTAAATGCAAAAACATACAGAAATATACAAAGAGACACTAGCAAAATGTAATGCATTTTCTGGCCTGCTAAAGCCTTCGTCAGCATTCTTTTACAATAAAATAATACTCGCAAGAGGAAAAATTCTCAAATAGTCAATTTGAAAAGTTAAATATAAGAAATTTGAAAATAAACAACAATAGACACAAAGAATGCTGACGAAGGCTTTAGCAGGCCAGAAAATGCATTACATTTTGCTAGTGTCTCTTTGTATATTTCTGTATGTTTTTGCATTTACGTTTTCCAACGGAAAGCTATGTAGAACATAACAGAGGTATACAAAAATAAATTTCAAATAAATTTTTATATTTAACTTTGAAGTAAACCTTCGAATAAATAAAATTTTTTTAAAAAATTGTTTACAATAAAATAAAAAAGTTTTCTCGAGCTCGAAAAAACTTTTTTATTTTAATATTAAATTATTTTAAAGTATTGTGTATTCAAAATCACAGATAATGAATTCAAAATGAATGAAAAAAGAAAGTTATTTTTGCTGATGGCCATGGAAATACATAAGGCATTATTATTTGTATGAACAAATTGTAACCTACGAGCAACTCAGTTCATTTTTGTCCAGACAAAATATATAATTAAAACAATTCAAGCTGAGAGTAGTTCGTAAAAAATATTTCCCTTCTCTCAAATAGAGAGAGCTCAAACTTCATATGAAAAGTTTAAAGTTGGGAACAATTAGTTGGGGATAATTAGTCACGTTTAAAAATTTTTTTATTAAAGCGACCTGATTCCTTCGATACCAATCCACTGCAGTTGGATGACAAGGACCTTAATCATTCCTCAACTTTACTGAAGAGTGGAGATGCCTTATAAGAGGCAGCAAACGTTTTTGAAAACATTTTTTTTTATAAATTGCGGATGCCTTGGTTAATTATGTGACACAAGTGGAGCTCTTCATACCACATTTTACCAAGCTTGCCAAAATATTTTTATCAATATTTCCCTTACTGTATATTTATATTTTGATCTGAGAGCACTTGTTTATATCGATTGTACTATTAATATTGCCTCAAGGACCTATAACAATTAAATTCGAATAAACTTTGCAATATCAGTAATGACTTCATTTCACTGGTGTTTATTTTGCTAAATTTTTGGTTAAAAATTTATGTGTATTAAATATGTAAGAAAAGTTTAATGTGCTAAGAAAAAGCGATTTTTCGTAGCTAAATTATATGATATACGATTTAGAGTAAATAAGTTGAATTTTATTCCACATAAGAAAAACTATTAATCCATAATTGCCCATAGGTCTCATATAAAGTATGTTCTCGAACCAAGCGAACTTTAGTATATTTATGCAATTAACCAAATTCTATCGATATTAAGCATTTGCCAATTTATTTGTAAATTATGCATAAGAAATGATTCATTCGGTTTATATTTGAAATGCATTTTCAGATCTTAATTGAATTTTTAAGATTTAGAAATATAAAATATGAATAAATGTTAAAATTTGAGACCTACATATGAATGTATTTTAACAAAACTGAATATTTGATAACCCCTTATGAAGATTATTATTTAATAACTTGATTATTTTCTCCGTAAAATATCTGAATGTAAATCTTTTGAGTTTAATTGAGAAATTAAAAATTGTCTTTGGCAAAATGATAAATTTCTGCCAGCGTAATTTGTGTATGACATTCCAATATTGGTTCTTAGCCAATAAACCAAATAAAAATGGTTAAAGAAATGATTTTAATAATTTTGTAAAAAAAACTTAAAATTAAAAAACCAAGACAATTACTTGGAATTACAAATATTCTGCATATATAAAAAAATATTAAATAAATATTTACGTATACTGTGTGTTTTAAATTGACGCAAACAATTGTGATAGGTCAGAAAATTTTATAGTAAAACACTCATTTATTCTTTACACCCACACATTATCCATTCCATATGAACTTTATATATTTGCGTCAACAATTGTATTTCCTTGTCATGACAGATTTTTTTCCATTAAGTTAAAAGAAGAACATGGATTGTGAAACAAAAGCATCTCGATTTAAATAAAAGATTTCAACTGAGACTAGTACATATTCAAGGACATTCTTAAATATAGAAAATGAACATTAATACATATATTTAATTCTACCTACATTCTTGTATACATATATATTTATATATCTATTTAAACGATTGAATGAGTTTACTTTTCTTACAGAGAAAATTCTTCCTACATATTTTTAACAGAGAAAACTAATTTTTTGTGAAATCCGTATTAATTGCAAAATCTAACAATTTATACACAGATTTTTTCATTCTGGCTACAGAAAATCAGTTCGTTAAGATAAATTAATATTTCACAGGTACAACTTGAATATTAGACTATAAAATTATGCGATTTTTTTTATTTTTTATATTTAATATGAATGTTATTAAAATTTGCGTGATACTTAATGATGACTACGACATCTATTGACCGGAATCCATTACACATAATGAAACTATCGAAAATTAATAGAGCTCGGAATTATAGAAATTCCGTATAATTTATGATCCAAATCTTACTAATAATTCATTCAAATCTTGCAAATGATTTGGTAATATAACAGGAACGATTAAGACTTTTTAGATTTTAGATTCATGTTTTTAAATGTTATTGAAAACAAATATATGTACTCGTATATACTCGTGCTCGTGTATGAAATTTATAGAGTCGCAAATGCATATAGTAGAAATTACAAACGGAATGACGAACTTATATACATTTGTAGGATAACCTATGTTTTTCTGGTCATACTCTTCAACAGAGCCATTCAGCGCTCCTTATAAATTTTATACGAAATATTTTGAATTTCCTTCCACAAATCATAAATATTCTTGGGCTCTTCTGCCGTTATATGTTGCTCCACATCCTTCCATTGGTTCTCAATTGGTTTAAGATCCGGAGATTGGCTTATTCTGCTCCAAGCAACTCCTCACAGTGCGGCAGATGTGTCGTTGTCGTGCATAAAACGCCATATAAATGACATATTCAGCGTATGTAATGATACAGTTTAATAAAGATACTGATCCATTAGATCATCGACGTTATGTCGATGAAAACGCTGCCTACACCATCACATTACTACCATACGTATATTTTTCCATCTGATCCGAACCTACAAAATTTTGACTCATCATGATTTTTGAAATGCTCATGGGCAAAAGAAATCCGGGACTGTAAATCCTTTTTTTAAACATGTGGCTAATGCTAAGCAATGCATCCACGTATTTATACCCTACACCACCATAGTGGGTGCTGATGGATTTGTGCTGATGTTTGTAACGCCCAGAAATATTGGTCCAACACCCACCTTAAAGTATACCGATCGACACAGAATCACTTTCCGAGTCAATTTAACGATTTCCGTCCGTCCGTCCGTATGGCTGGCTGGCTGTCCATGTAAAGCTGGTGCGCAGAGTACAGGTCGCAATTTTGAAGATATTTCGATTAAATTTCGTACGTGACATTCTTTCGGCCCAAGGATAGATGGGATTGAAACTGGCAGAAATCGGTCCATTATTTCACCTGGCTTCCATACAAATGTCCTCCCGAAATTGGGGTTTACTGATCATAAATGTTTGAATTATTCAAGTAGCCAAACAAATTTCACGACAAATGAGTAATAAATGAAGCTAAATCACATCTACAAATTTCGTGAAGATCGGTCCATAATTAGTCGTAGCTCCCATATAAGGTACACTTCCGAAAATCACTTAAAAGAGCATAACTCTTTTAAAAATCTTGGTATCCAAATAATATTGCCGAAATCACTTAAAGGACCATAAATCTCTTAAAAATTTTGTTATCCAAATAAAATTTAACAAAAATGAGTTTCTTATGTACAAATAGGATGACACCTAATTTTATAATAGTCAGTTCATAACTAGTCAAAACTCCCGTATAAGACCCTCTTCGTAATTCACTTTAACCTCCATAAATCTTTTAAACGTATTTATATCGAGATAAAGTTTAACATATATAATATTTATATTCACAGAAATCATGACACTAAATTTTTGTATGATCGGTCCATAATGGATAATATCTCCCATATAGCGCCCATATCTAAAAAATTGTTTTATACATATATTGGGGTAGGGTATTATATGGTGGGGCTTGACCGACTATATTTTCTTACTTGTTTTTCCTTGAGTCTTCTTATAATGCGTTGTAGACCATATTCGTTGAGCAAATTAAAATAATCTTGCCAATGGTGCTTCCTCTAGAGTTCATCTGTTGAATAACCTTACGCTGTTCCTCTGTGCACCACTTTCTTTAGCCATGTTTAAACAGTATTTTATGATCTAAATGTTTCATGAAATATTTTTATAACTTAAGGTATGGTCACATTTGGAAAATATTTACTCAAAAAACGTAAGCACTTGTTTTAGCACAAATTTGTTTGACGTTGTTTACTGTTACAAGAATTTTGCAAGATCAAACAGTATCCAATAAATTAAAATTAAATATTTGTTGTGCTTTGACCTAAATAAAAAAATATATGTTATTTAGTGGTTACGTCTTTTTCGGTAAATATTTGCCAAGTGTGACCGTACCTTTAGCAATTCCTATAAACATACCATGAAAAACAACAAAGTTCATATTGCCTCTTAATTGCAAAAATAATGTAATACACACTAAGGGGACCTTTTGATCATAGCATAGGACAAAAATTGCTGTTTATAATTATAATCATAAAAATCATAAAAATGTTTTTATGAACACCATATGTGTTTCTAACCTCATGCCAACTTACCATGCAACATAGCATATACATAGCAACATTATGTCGACTGACTTAAAAATTTATTAATATCAAAATTAATTTTCGAGTGTAATTACGTACATACATATGTGTAGATACAATCCAACCAGCTGAAACTCTTTTTTATGAGTAAGTATAAATAAAATATAATTTTTAATGTGATCAGCTAATGAAATCCACAAGATACTTCTGATCGTTTATGGTAACTCTCGCACTCTCTCAGAGTCATACTCATGAATATAATTATTGTTATTGTTTTGATTACGCTATGAGTATTAAACCCAGAGTTGGCAAACATGGTACAGTTGTGTGCTTTTCGAATTATTTTAGACTTAGTTGGTACCGTGGTACTTTATCAAAATATTGCTGCATCATAAATTTGTATTTCAGATGAAATAGATAAATATATGATTTAAGTTACCATTTGTGTAATAGTGCAAACCGAAGATTTCATGAACATTTTGGAACTTATATCAATATCTTTAAATATGCATATGTATGTTATCATTAATAGAAGATATTGGTTGTATTATAGAACAAAGGGAGCCTTTTAATTATTATTCCGCATTAAATGTTTTTGAGGCTAAATCCAAAAACGAAAGCTTAAAGTATAGTTAATCAAAATTTCTAAAAATTTAGAAGTATACCCTACTATTTCTTTAATACATGCATCAAATAATATATTTTGAAATTTTTGAAATGCAATAGGTAGATGCACAAATGTTTACATAAATATATTTTTATCAATGGTAGATTTTTGCAAATAAACCGAACTTCAATTAATAATGTTATAGATGTTAATCGTGATAAAAAATGATAATAATGTTCTTATACGTACATATATTCCTAAGTCTATTTAAACGACGAGTTAAACAAATATAAGCTAATACCGATATAACGAACGTTATATCAAGTCTATTCGTTAAATTGCAAATTCGTTAAATCTAAATATTTGAATGAAAATTAGGTTAATTTTTCTTTGTTTCAAATGCATTACTGCAAATAAAATTGTTTTTGTATTCTTCGATAAGTTTCGTCCTGGATCACTAGTTTTTGAGCGTGAACAAAAATTATATGGCAGCAGTATGATAATTTCTCTTCTAATTATTTTACAAGTCTTACACCGTATGCTTTCTTACAATAAATTCACCATTATAAAGCCATTTTATATTTCTATGATATTTCTATCAATTAACAGATATGTATATTGTCTGTTTCTCCTTTTCTCGAAAAATCAATACGAAAGCCCTATTTCCATTAGAGATCGACATTGAGACATTCTTGATATTCTGATATAATTGTTAATGTTAAAAATTGGTATAAAATTGGTTAGGTATTGTTAAAAATGTTGCGATAAGTTATTTATTATTTAATAAATATTAAACAAGTTAGCCCAAGTGAGCTTAATTTGGACCCAAGTGAGCTGTATTTATGATCGGCGACCTACTTAACTAAAACTAAACTAATAAAGGACAACTTATTTATATAGTTGGTAAAAAATTAGAAAAACGATTTTCCATCCCTGATTTAACCTTATGGATATTGTACTAACTGCACGCGATCAGATGCATTTCTACTCAATGCGTAATGGAAAATGTTGCATTCAATAGAAGAGAGAGTGAGAGTGTTGTACAGAGAAAGAGCGCGTGAAATTAATAATCAATCAGCTGTTTTTTAATACTCAGTCGCTATTATTAAATCGATTGTGTGTGAGAGCGGGTATTGGATTTAACTGAGTATCAAATGGGTCGTTGTTGTTGGTTAGTTGCATACACACATGTTTAAAGAATTATTATTAATTTTGTGCCAGTGTTTTTTGTTTGTTTTATTTTGCGTTCCACTTGAAAAACAACAGCAACAATACAAGAACAATAAAACGAAAACAACAAAAGTCGCCATTATTCAAACGAGCCGAGTGGCAGTAAGCCTAACTAAAACCATTTCAGTAATCAAACAAACGCGAACGAAGCGAAGTGGTTGGCCAACAGAACTGACTAACTGTGTGTGTGCCGTTGACTTTTAATTCATTTTTAATCAATTTTTACACTCATCTAAAAGAATATTTTTTTTAGTTTTGTTGTAAATTTTACACAATTCGTTTTGATTTTAAATTTCGGTACGTTTCATGTTATTTGTGCTAAAAACGCCGCGTACTGTTTTGTTTTGCTTTTTCTGGCATTACGGAAGAAATTGGCATAAACAAATGTAACAAATCTCCTAGATAGTTGGAATACAAATTCGCGTACACAAGGAAAACTATCAACTATCAGTGTACACTCTTTTTTGCACTAGTTTTCTAGTTGGTCTCTCTTGGCTTTTGTTTTCGGTTGTTGTTGCAGAGTCAAATTGTGTTTAACATTTTGCGGTGAAATTTTATGAAAGAAAACTAAAAAAGAGGGTGTGTTTTCTTTTGTTTTTATTACATATTTCTTCAAACAAAGTTTATTGAAATTGTCATAATTTTTATAAAGTCACTTAATAAGTATACTCGTATCGATAACAAAACAAATCTACCATAAATATAAAGTGAAATCATAATTAAATATAAAAAAAAATCATGGAAAAGAAAAGTCAATTTGAGTGAAATCCTTTGTTGTGTTTATTTTTCCTGAATTTGAAATTGTTCAAGATGACGCATGTGCGTTACTGCTAAATGAACAAAAATCATTTGAATGAATCCAATGAGATTCAATACAAACGAGAAAACATTAAAAAGTGCATTTTCAAAATAAATCACAATAATTGTGTAAAATAACCAATAATATATTCGAAAAACTATTTGAAAATTAAGTGAATCGGAAAACAAATTATTAAGTATAATAAATGAAAAGAAAAATGATAATAATAAATCTTATTATAACCAAGTAAAATAAATTTAAAAAATAATTTAAATCTCATTTATTTTTAATAATCTTCTGTTTGTGTATAAGAAATAAACGATTCTTTGTTTGTAGTAAAAAAAAGAAAAATCAAATAAATAAAAAAGATAACAACGCATTTAAATTTCCCAACGACCACCACAAAGTGTGTTTTTATATAATTATTTTCAGTGCTACAAATAAAATAAAGCAAAATTATACATACCTACATACATATGTATATTTATTTGAATCCAAATAAGCCAAATAGCGAATTAGTGAAAATGTCATCGATTGTTTTTAAATCATTCTTGCTTTTATTGTTATTGCAACAAGGTGCATTTGCAGAATCAAATGATGATTCTTCTGCAATGAAAGCTTTTAGTCTTCGCAAATCATCCAGATCAGAATCAGCTGTTTCTGACGATTCGGTGGTAAGTAAATAAATACGTTAATATCAATCACATATATTGGGTTGAAAAACTCCCCTCTTTTATGTTACTTGAAAATAGACATTCTCTTTTAACTGGCAATAAGAAACAGTGTTGCTAACTAAAGTTTGCAAACGTGTGCTTATATTAACTTGTGTCTATTGATTTTTTAAAAGACTTTTTTGAGGTGAAATATGTAAAGTCCGCTTAATGAGGAATTATTTGATTGCTAAATATTGATTGCTAATAATCACACGCACACTTACAGTACACAAAAAAAGGTGATTCAGTAACATAACATGTTACTGATGAATTGTTTACTAAATCACGCATATAGACTTAGAAAAAACTTGGCATTAGCAATAAGAATTAAATATAGAAAAGTTAAAAAGAATGCAAATTGTCAACCGTAAAACAAAAATATATGTACTTAAATAAATACTAAAAAAAAGTAGCATTAAATATCTCTCAAAACACAGAAATCTTGTGGAAAATTGAATTTAAAGTCCTAGCGAGCAATTTAAAGTCATTGGCAAATTTGTATGTTTTCATTAAAAAATTAAGATAGAAAAACAATAAATTAATAAAAAGTACTCTTTTAGTAGTTTTTAAAAAGCTTTTTTTAAAATATGTTAAGTGCCTAAGTACTAGTCATTACAAACAAAACTATAATAAATAGTAAGCAACATTTTAAGTTGGAAAAGTCGGTTTTAGTAACATTGGTCAAAAATGTAGTACAGCAAATTAAAAGTACCTTTCCAACGATATATATATGTACAAGTATGGGTTAAATTCGAAAAAAATATTTTTTGACTCGAATTTTTTCTAATATTTAAAAAAATTAAAAAGAGTCTATATAAGTGTTTTTTTTAGTATATTAATATAAATAGCCAAGATATTAAGCTTTAATTTAAGGTATGATATGTGTCTGCAGGTACTCAAATCACAGAATTATAAAATCCGAAAAATTAAAAAAACACATTTTTTCAAAATTTTATATACAGGATAGGATTTTTTCCTCTATGGTATACAGACCACCGGCTTCGTATAGTATAGATTGCCTGTATTGCCGGCCTATGGCCGGGCAGAAGGATTTTCTCCCCTATGGTATACAGACCACCGGCTGCGCATAGTACAGATTGTATTATTTATGGTCAACTGTCAGAATCTTTCTTTAATATCTTCGGATCTATATTGCCTACATGGTCATATTATACCTTAAATTAAAGCTTAATTTTTTTACTTTAAAATTTTGTAATTTTTATACCTACTCATATAGACCTTTTTATCGATTAAAAAAATAATATTCCGAAATTGAGCTATAGGTGGTCCATATAAATAGAACATGGCCTATTCTTATATTGTTGGAAAGGTCTTTAAAATACCAAGATATAGCTAAATATATTACAAACTTTGGAACCCCACCCACTCGAAAATAGACTATATTTTAGAATTTGAAACTCTCTTAGTGATAAAATTTTGGAAGTAATTTGAAAAAAGTCACTAAAACCGACTTAAGTCAAACTTAAATTAGGAAAATTAATTTTTTGCTACTTTTATAAAAAGTGTTTTCGACAAAAATACCTTTTAACTGCTATTGTAAACATGTTATTATTATTAAGTACCATAAATGTCGTGCAAATCATTTCAATGTTGGGAAGAACATGACTTTGGAACACTACTTATGTGAATATTATATTCAAAATTAATGCTCAGTTTCGTTCGTACTAAATTAACTTAAACCTCAATATTATTTTTAAATATTAAATTGGAAATTATGCCCTTATTCATAAAAAAATTAAAGTAGACTTCAAATGTACTTTAAGAAAATTTTGTCTAAAAGCACACTTCAAACCTACTTTATTTTTTTATGAATACGGCAGTTAATCTTTAAAGTTGGAAAAAACTTAAATGCAGAAAAAGTATTTTTTGTACATTTAAGAAAAGTGTTTTACATAATGACTCAACTAAATCTGTCATAATCTCCACGAGCATAGTGTCACAAAATTTATTTACTGCAATTAGTGATGGTAAGCAGCAAACTCTGTTTGAAATAATCCAGAGTTTAAAACCCGTGGGTCAATATTGGGGATAAATTCCAAAATCTGGCATCATTGAATATACGTTTAAAAAATATTCAACTTAACTCTTAGACGGTAGTAGGCAGTTGATAATTATTAAAATAATTACAGAAAAATTGGTATCTTGTTTATTTTATTCTTATCTTATACATACGAGTAGGTACATACTAACTTTTTTTTATAAACACATACATAAATAAAACATAAAATAATTGTAACCATTTAATAAATGTCAAGTCCATCCAATTCGGGCACTATTTTAAACTCAATTGGCGATAATTTTCAGGACTAAAAATACGGTCACAATCACACGTTTGTCATGAAACGATCTATTGCAGCTCATGTGTGTTCTTTTTTCATTTCAATGATGCGTATTGTGCTGATCTATTTATTTCAGTCTATGAAAAACAAGAATTGACAAAGCAATAAATGATAAAGTGAGTTTTTATCGTTCATGAACTTCACGACTCTACCAGATCGTAAGCAAATTTTATTACTGCACTACCAAAGAATTTTTGTATTAAAAATATATTAAGCGACACATGTAAAACTTGGTAAAGCGTATATACATAATTTATCTTAAACTATTTATGTTTGCTTGGTCAGAACTGATAATGTTTAAATGGGCACATACTAATTACTCAAACACACACATAACGTTTTTTTTTTTGCTGAAATGATCTACATTACATGTGATTATTTATTTTGTGTCAGTAAACATTGATGTTCATTTGTGTTCATTAATGAGTGAAAATTGTTTGGTCTAATAAAGATAAGTAAGTCGAAAATTGTACCATTACTATTAATGTTAAAGAATTAGTTTGAAGTATTCCGGATGGCTAATTTATCGGATTCGACTTTATACATAACCGGACGCGTCTTCCATCACTTAGATAGTGTAAAGTATGTTGTCACATACTTATAATCTTTCTTAGGTTTTAATTAAGTACATACTTTTTCTGATTTACATATATTGAAAAAATGTTTTCGGCAATGTTTGCAGTAAACACTACCACGTGAACCTGAGTTAACTAACGAGCAATGCGGACAAATTTTGCGGCTTGTTAGAAAACTGGCATCGAAATACGATCGCTAATTTTCTAAAAGATCCAAAAAATTGTGTCAAAAATAAACGCAAAAGACGGATTTCAGCCATAGACAGTAGATATAGACAGATGAAAACATGAGCTCCAGGCAAATAAAAGTAGAGCTCGACCTCAGTGTTACTCGGCAGCGTTTACAGAAACTGCTAAAAGAGGATAGTGCTCTTAAATATGAAAAAAAAATAGCAAAACCATACATTACGCCACAAAGAGCGCGTATTGCGTTTGCTGAACAATTAAAATTTTGGTATGAAGAATTTGAAACGATTACGCTCAGCGACTATTCACTATTAAACATTGCACATATAATTATTTGTCATAGTTATGTACATATGTATGTGTTTTTAGAAATTTTATTTACATACTACATTTAAAACCCAACTTTTGAATTAAGTTGCACAAGAAAAGGGTTTCTGAACTTTTCTACTTAACAACGTGTGAGTCATAAGTAGTTATTTGTGAAGAACTTATAAGTAGTTATTTGTTAACAAAACCGAAGCACACAGGAAATCTATTTTTAACTACTGTACGAGTATGTTCATACAAAAAAATTATCTTTTTGGAGCGGATATATAAATTTAACGAAAAATAGTTAATATTGGTAGCATATTTAGTTTTGCTTTTACCACATTTTTTTAATAGTACACAGCATATTGACAGCTGCTAAATTTCTTTTTCCGTTTTCGTACTCGCCGGATAACGCTTATCACTGTGAAAATTGTTTTAAAAATTTGTAGGTAATATAGAAATGACTCAGATTAAAAAATAAAAATAAATATTATACCACAACTTCTTATACCTATATATATTATATTTGCCCGATATCGGTCGGGAATTTAAAAATATGGGGGACAATTTATGAATATAAAAATTTTAAATCACTATCACTTTAATAACAGTTTTAGCACATGCCATTATAAAAATTTATATATGTTTCTAAATACCGGCGGTAAGCGCAACGTTTTTTACGTTGAGCATTAACGCTGATACCCCATCCCTAAACAAAAGCGGCAACGTTATGTCAAAACGATAAAAACAGGGTTATCAAACAAATAAATAAAACGTCCCTGTTTATTGTAACTGCTGGACATTGTTGTTTTATTTCTCTTTTTTTTTTGTTTTGTTTTCTTTTGCAACTAACTTCAGTGTGAAACGCCTTGTCAAAATCGGATTTTTCAATAGCAAAGCGCTGGCGGTTGTTTCGGTATGCTCCATACAAAATGTATGAGCATGAGAAATTTTGACAATTAAAAAACGCTTGCCGCCGTTATTTAGGGATGTCTCTTAGAAATATATCCAATTCGGGAGAGACAACTTTACCATTCAGAAAAAGATTGATTTTGCACTTAACAAATTGTAGAAGTATACAAATTGTTTCTGCATCTTTCATAAAATTAAGCCACTTTTGAGATAAATGTGATTCGTAGTACTTCCTTAAAAAGTGTGTAGGTTCATAGGAGATTTGCTTGAGATTAGGGTCATATTTGCTACGAATTAAGAATCTTGTATCTTTAGGCTGGGAAATATGGTGCATGCCAAGGCGGAGTTTTGTTTCCACCCTAGTGAACCATGAAAAGAAAGTTTGTGGTATATGCGGAAGTTGTTTGTAAATCACTGGGGATAATGTCGCATTGCATGGAATTTGACTTAAGGTTACTAAATACATGGAGTGTATTTATATGTGCATACTAATAGCTTAAATATAGCGACTAGACTTATAGCGTGTTCAGATATGAACCTTAATTGCGATAATCGCAATTAAAGCCTTTATTGAGCTCAATATTCCATACAAAATCTCAATTAATTATTGCGCAATAAGTACGAAATTGTTATAATATTGAGTAAGATTTCGAATGCAACACTGTTCGCAACTGTGTTTAGTGAACAAAATTGTATAAAATGCCAAATGTCAACAAAAGAAAAAAAAAAGAAATCATTAAAAAGTCAATGTGTAGGTAAGTTTGTTTACATAGAAACACAACAACCATATAGAGTATTTTTTTGTATTGTTTTCCAACTGTCAAATGATTATTGAGTAAACTGAAAATTGCGTATGCCTGAACACTTAAAATAATATTGTCAATTAACCGAATATTGACTCAATTAAGTTTCATATCTGAACACAGTATTAGGAGGGTTTAATTGTGAACGCTAATCAGATGAAGCCCCGAGCAATGCAGTGTACTACAGACGGCATTACAAGGGTGGCAAAAAGTTTAAGGTATTATTGTGTATCGGGAGATATTTATATATTTACTTATGTATATCAATACTGTCATCCGATTCGTGGTGGGTCTCTTGTTGATTTGGGTACTGGGATATATCAGCTGTTCCCGCTAAATAGGATTTGACGATGGATAAGGTGATTACCGAAAACGTGATTGGCATTTTACTTGCTCAAAATAAGATGTTGATTCTCTAAAATTTATTTTAGACAGTTCTGTATTACTTGGACATTCAACTACATTTTGATTGAGTGCCATAGCTGGAATCAAGCTTAGGTAATTATACCCCTATATTTGATCAATAAGATGGTTGGGAATATTTGGTACTTATTGGAATTGATATATGTAACATGTTTGATGTACTGGCTGTAGAATAGCACAACGGATACAAATATTAACAAAAATAATCCGAAATTGTAAACAAAATGTTGCTTCTTAATAAACAATAGAAATCGCTTATTATGCAAAGATGACATTAATATATCCATTTGACAATAAGTCCAATTCTAGTTAACCACTTTAACAACATATTCCGCATGACAAAGCCTTATAAGTACGAGTAAATATAAAGGGTCTAACAAATAGATTTAGGAATAAGGATTATTTATTTCAATTTAGAACTAAACTTGTTGGAATAAAATAATTATGGCACATAAACCAATGTTAATGTGTTTGCGCAAGCTTTAATTGACCTTCAATTCTTCTTGTAAAATATAATACGAAGATCTAAATATATTCTCTGGAATATTCACACGTGTTAATTTAGGGATTACTTTAAATATACTAAATGTCTAGTAACTAAAAATAAAACGTTCATAAAATCATAGTTTAATTCATTAAACAAATCTTCAGTTTGACAACACTGACACACTCCTTTAACACATGTCAAATAAATACTCTCACACCCTTATAATTTTTAATTTGTTGGGTTTATCAGCCAGCAAGTCAGCCTTTCAGTCAGTCAGTTACTCACTCATTCACTGCGTCAGCCAGTGTTTCCTTTGTATATTATTGCATTGTATATGTTGTTGCTCTGCTCCTCTTGCTATTGTTGTGTTTTTGTGGGTTTATTGAACTACATGCCTCTACAACTACTTACAACAGAATTGTGGATAAGATAGCAAAGGCAACATAAAAGGAAACTCTGCTGTTAAAGTATTTGGCGCCGGACTGTCGCATTTTGCCGGTAGTGTTTAATTTTTCTCATTTCGTTTAATTTTCATGCAGACTTTTCCTTTGGTTTTCGTTTTCATTTCATTATTTTGTCTTTTTTGCACTGTGTTTTGTAGACATTTTCACTCATTCTCAATTTGTTTATTGTTATTATTGTAAAAAACATATGTATATAATTTATTTTGTTTTAACTTGTATGTCCTTTTTAACAAGAACAAATTGAGTGAGTGCTAATGTGTTGGAGTGTTTATTTTTGTTTTGTTTGTCGGTGACCTTTAAATTTGTTTCTGTATGTTTTTCACTCAAATTTTTACATGTGAATCATGATCGATTATTGTGTGCGAATGTCGAAAAGACATGAAAAAAGGAGATTTTTTAATAAATTATTAATTTGTGTGTCTGTTGAAAAGGGTTTGAATTAATTTAAAACACGGTTTTACAAATGACAAATGAGTCATAACGGAAATGCAAAAAAAAAATGCTTTATGATTTTTTATTATGTATTTGTATATTCAAATTCTTATGCAATAATTAAAATACTTTGGCAGCAACTTATTATAACCTATCCCATCAGTGCTACGATATCATGCGCTTGTTTTAATATTTGTAACACAATGCCATAAGAGAAATGCACATACATAACTTTTACATTGCTTATAGAATCATGCTATTTATATTAATAATCAAGCAATAACACAATTATCCGAAGTCAAATACCTCGGTATACACTTCGATCGTCGCCTTACATGAAAATCCCATATATGTAGATGCAAAATTGACTCAAATGAAATTGAAATTAATCCAAATTAATTGGCTCATTGGCAGAAACTCTAAGCTAAGTTTAGATTGCAAACTCTTACTTTACAACTCAATCAAAAAATGCAGAAAAATACTTAAAAAAGCTAGAAGTACACCCAAACCCATTAGCCCGCATATTCGACTAAGAAGAAGGGATCTGAGTCGAAGACAAGAATCTGCAGATATTCTTAAAATGGTTAAACAATTATCGTCCGGGACTGGCTGGACTAAATAATTAAAATCCATTAAATATAAGATTTGAAATAAAGGGTGTCCCAACTAGAACACAATTTTTAAATTATAAATAAAACACAGATATTTAAAAAAATCGTAAAACTTTATTACATCGTAAAGTAGGCAGAATGAGGTTATGTATGGAATAAGATATCGTGCAGCGTCCAATTTCCTTTTTTAAGGCTTAAGTCGTCGTCGGCTTATTCGCGTAAACCATCGACTTCAAAAAACCCCAAAGGAAAAAATCCAAAGGTGTTAAATCGCACGATCTAGGCGGCCAATTCTGGTCTCCATAACGCGAAATAACACGACCGGGAAATGACTGATGCATTTTCTCTGGCTGTATGACATGTGGCGCCGTCTTGTTGAAACCACATGCCCTCCACATTCATTTCTTCAATTCTAGGCAAGAAAAAACTGGTTATCATTTCACGATACCGAACACCATTCACACCATTGCGTTCTAGTTGGGATACCCTTTACTTATTGTTAACTCATTTCTAATGAAGACACAATAAATAAACAAAAGTACCAAAAAAAAAAAATACATAAGGGCCTATTAACTGTCTGGAACCTTTTAAACAGTCTATGCATCCATACCTTGTTATCAAAGCACAGGTTAAAATCTTGGAAACAGTTTGATACAAGAACAAACCCAATTGGAATTTGTTAGAAGGTAAATTCTTATGGAAATCGGTTTATTACATGTTTTCAATTGTGATTGAAAACTCCAATTAAGTACTTAGAAATGAAATAAGTATCGACCGATGTACCTTTTATTTTATATTTGAAATTTTAAGTTTTGTATAGTTTTACACCCATAATGGGTTTTTTGAGAATTCGACATTACTTCAACTAAACCGCAGTTCAACCGAACTCTTCTTAATGTTTTATATCCAAATACTTTCCGATGCATCATTACTTACTTTCAACCTGATTCCAGACAGATAGAGTCTGTCTTAGGAAGGAGGAACAAGCGATAATATTGGTTGGACTAACAAAATTAAACAAAAACTAATTTAGTTTTATAAACGAGTTAAAATTCCCAAACTCTTTGGAATTTCTATAGTTTATTTGCCAATTATATTAACGACTTTTTAGTGCTAATACATACAATTATATACTTCCTTACATATATACTCTCTGCTGTTGACTGATTAATACCACCCATTCGTGTGATAATAGCCCATATATGCAACAGTGCATTACATGTGAATACGGAGACATTGCCAGCTCAAATGACTGACCCTAAATCCATAATCGTTTAATGGTATGCTACGACATACCATTCCAATTCATCATGACATTCATGCTCGTACTTTTCTATGGGCATTGCGCTCGCTACTTTGGTTTAATGTGGCTGTTTCTAAACGTTTGTACGAGGGCAATGTAAAAAGTTATATGAAGCAAAGTTCTTGGATTCATTGGACTGAATGTGTAATTGGATATTGATTAATAATCGTTTGGATGTTCTTATACTGAACAGTTAGTACTCATATCAAAATAATGCGTGTCGGGCCCATGTTCTGTAACTCCCGCGTCGAGAAACTTTTCGATTAAAATGTGTGGAATGAAACAGAAATGACAACAGCTGTTTTTATCACAAAACAGTGTGTGTAACTTTTTTGGCGAGTAATCGCTGCCACGTAAGAAAATTACTCGTCCGTTTACAGAAAAAGTGTGTCCCGCTTTGAACTATCAAATATACTCACAAATAAAAACGCGGCGAGATATAATTTTAAAAATCAAAAATATTCAAAATGCAATGATTAATAACACTATGCAGCAGTCAAAATCGGGATGGGATGAAACCAACGGGAAATGTTATATCGGTAAAAAAGAAGTTATACGTGTCCCGGCGTTTCGCTGGGGATATTATTTTCTCAATTTTCGATAAAATATTTTGTTTTGCGAGAAGCTTTCACTAAAGTTACAGAACATGGACACAGATATCGTGTATTTATTGGGGTCTGTAAAGGTTATCAGAAAAATAAAAATAAAATTCGTTATTGTGCCACAACTACTAATGTGTGCCACTGGTTATATATCCAGCTAAGAAACCAGTAACTGTTCTTCGATTCTTCTAATTAAAATGATCTGTTGCAAATTATTACAATATGTCATTATATATTTGTTTTTTTTTGTAAACTTTTCAGGCCGACTTCGTATGTTCAAATAGAGCCAATTTTAACATACCCTGTATATGTATTAGGGATGCCATATGGGACTGGTTTTGGGATTTTGGGAAATTTTCGGGATTTTTGTTTCTTATTAAAACAAATTGGTTTATTAATAAAACAAAATTCTGTCCTCAAAGCTATACTTTTTAAATTTACTAAAAGTTTATAAAGCAAATTTTGTATTTTATAAACCATTAATAATTTAAAAACATAATAATATTATATTGAAAATTAGACAAAGAAAAATAATATGTCATCATTTCGTCTTTAATTTCTATATTAATTTAAAAGCAATAGATTATTATCGTTCGATCTTAAAATAGCTTCTTAATTAATATTAAGGCATCTAAAGTAAAGAGAATCTTAATTGATTGCATTTCTCAACCACCGAAACAAATAATTATGCATATTTCTTATTCAATATTTGATTCCATATCATTATAGACATAAGCTGTAGTGGGGGGCTTTTACATGTTTCAATTACATTCATTATTTTATTTGTTTCGCAATCAACGTTTTTAGTTCATTTCGAATAACAAATATTTATATTTCATTATCAAATTCACTTTTGGATTCAGTTTTGGATTGTTTTTAAATATTTAAAAGTTTTTAGTAAATCATCCTTGATTTCTGGTTTCACCATTTCATCGCTTGATATGCCATCACTTTTGCTCTTTGAGCTTAAATAAAAGTGCAACATCGGCGGAGATTCATATCACTGTGACAAGCGCCTTCAATGTCGTCCGTCATCTGCTGAGCTTTTAAAGCGTTTTTATAAAAATTTCCAATTGCAAAAACCGTAGAAACATCAAATAGTGGTAACGAGTGTGGTAATCCAAAATTGATTTTTTTCTTTCACCTTCATTTCTTCCACATACTTTTGTAAAATTTTAATTTTTGCTTGTAAATAATTGTGAAATGTTCAGAACTTTTCAGTTTTTGATTTAATGTGGAAACTCTCATTAGATCGCTTTTAGTTTCTCTTATTAAAAATGCTAAAAATATTGATTTATGTTAAGTTAAGATGGATCTTTTGCACAAATACTAATAGAAAATCCCGAAACTCCTGGAATTTTCGAGATCGGGATTGGCATCTCTAATATGTATCTAAATGAGCCAGTGTATATGTTTATTTTCCAATGTTTACGATAATGATGTTATCGCTTTTTTGACTATAGACACATACGAGTTGTAGGTTCCCTGTGACTACTGCATTTACTGCATGCTGTCTACACACATGCAATTTGTATGTCTGATTGCACTCACATCAAAACAAATGAACATACTCGTACGTACACATGTACATTCATATGTACATAAATTCATGCATACAATTCATGCAGTCTTTTTGATATGCCAGGCATTATGCGTTTGTGTTTGACTAAATGTGCACATAAGAAATAATCAAAATTTTGTATACGCTCATTTAGATTTAGCATGATGATGATTTTATTTAATGTGTTTGTATTTTTTTTTGTTTGTTTAAGTCTTTTATACCCTACACAAGAAATTATACGATTAGCACTAGAGAACTAATTTAAGAGTGATTACATTGTACATTACTTTGAGACACTAAAGTGACAATTGACTTTACGTTAGATTATCTGAGATGTATAAAGTAATCAACTGACTTCTCTTTGTATTATAAAGAGCTCATACATGTCAATGATTTAATAATATATAAATTGGAGTTTAGATTATCCCTTGCATATGCATACAGAAACAGAATCGTGGTGACCACGGAATTTGTTGCAAAGCGAATGATAGTTAATTACCAGCAACAACAACTGAAAAGTTCGGTTATAAAGCTGTATCGTTCATCTGACAACAATAGATAATTTGTCAACTTTTTGTCACAATTGGACAAGTGAAATCGTGCTTCCCACCATAAGGAAACAAATTAGAATATAATACTAACTAAGAAACAGAAACACTTAGTTCTATCTTTCATCTCTGAGATTTTGATTCTGAAGCATTAAAGAGGGCATACAAAGTTGCGAAACTATAATTGCCAATGTAAAGTTTAAACCGTGATTTAAAAAAAATAACCGTTATTTTTAAATTTCGTGAGTTACGTATGTTCGATTTTCGCATTTTTTCCGTTATGTTGGTACACATGTCTGTTATATATGTTGGTAATATCATCCATTTTGGATTGTCAGTTTGGTTTTGACAGATAAAAAGGTTAGTCGTCGCTCTTCGATTTTTACTATTTGAAAAAATGGATCAAGGAAACTATATTGGAATGTTGACTGTGGCGTTTGGCGAGTCTACTATGAGCAGAACACAATTGTGGTATAACCGGTTTAAGGAAGGCCGAGAAGATGTCAATGACGATGCTCGTCCTGGTCGCCCGATGAAAACATTGAAGCAGTAAAGAAAATGATTTTGGATAATCGTCGAATCACTATCAGAGAGGTTGCTGATGATGTTGGCATATCGTTCGGCTCATGTCAAGCAATTTTTACAGCTGTTTTTAGGCATGAAACGTGCGGCAGCGAAGATTGTTCCAAAATTGCTAAATTTTGAGCAAAAAGAACGTCGCATGGACATCGCTCAGGAGCTGTTGAACATCGTCAACGACGATCCAGATTTCCTCAAAAGGGTCATAACTGGTGATTAATCATGGGTGTATGGCTATGACATTGAAACCAAAGCCCAATCATCCCAATGGAAACGTCCAGAAGAGCCAAGACCGAAAAAAGCACGTCAAGTTCGGTCAAATGTGAACGTTTTGCTCACTGTGTTCTTCGACTGCAATGACGTGGTGCATCACGAATTCTTGCCACAAGGTCGTACGGTCAATAAGGAATACTACCTTGAAGTTATAAGCCGTTTGCGCGAAGCAATTCGTCAGAAACGCACAGAATTCTGGAAAACCCAATCATGAATTTTGCACCATGATAACGCACCAGCTCTCTCCACGATGCTTGGGCGTGAGTTTTTGGTCAAAAACAAAACCGTTATCATGCCTGAACCACCGTATTCTGCGGACGTGGTCCCCGCTGACTTTTTCCTCTTCCCAAAACTGATGACACCGATGAAAGGAAAGCGTTTTGCTACGATTGAGGAGATAAAAGAAAAATCGAAACAGAAGCTGTTGGCGATACCAAAAAAGCGCGTTTCAGAAGTGTTTCGAGGTTTGGAAAAAACGCTGACATAAGTGTATTTTATCTGATTATTACTTTGAAGGGGACAAGATTGTTATTGATGAATAAATAAATACTATTTGAAAAAATTTAAAATAACGGTTATTTTTTGATCAGACCTCGTGTTTAAGATCGAATAACTTTGGAACGAGTTATTGAAATTTTACAAGTGTGATGATTGAAATAAAAACTCTATTTTTGGGTTGATAACTTTTAGAATTAGCAATACATTTTGTAAATAAAGAACAAAAAAAGAAGAACCAGGAGGTGAATAAGGACGACAAGATAGTTTGGCAAGGCGAAAAGAAAGAAATGCAACAAGTCGTGGTTAAAGATAGCTGAACTAGGGAAGATAATTAGAAGAAAAAGGCGGTCCATAGACTATTTAAATAAAATTGTCTGTAGCCGAATGTCGCCAAATTTAATCTAAGTTATGGAACTATAAATTTTATCCTGGTAATAGCATCCTTCGGCGATAGTAGGGGCAAACCAATGTTACTCAACAGAGTACAGAGGTGCTGGTAATGAAATATCGAGATAGTATTCTGTTGATACATACATATGAGTTTATAGGGTACTGTATGTGTTCTCATTACCAACCCATTATGCTTTCCACTGTGCCTACTTGATACGCTTAATGTGGCTGCCTTTATTGTCGTTCTTTTCGTTTTTCGTTGATTGGCATGCGTTAGTTGCTACTTATGAAGCACAAACTGAACTAAACAATGGCTGGTAATTGTGTTTTATTGTTTTTGAAGAGCTGCTTTTGTTCTATCCTTTTCGTTTTTTATTTAATTTTTTGTTTTGATTCTTTCTTTATTTTCTCCCCTTCTCCGGTCGCTATTAGGTTTGCTTGTTTACTCTGAAATGAAATGAACAAATAATGGATATAAAAAAATAATAATAATAAGTAACTGTATCATACAAATTTATGTAAAGAAAATATAAAAACAAAACGTTACTTGCGCGTACTTTGTTCGATTTCAAATGCAGCGAGTGATATGCAGACTTTGTTCATAATTTTCTGCTGTTGATAAATTTCCATTATGTGGCAAGTAGAAAGAAAAGAAGGGATTATAAATGAATTTATTGACTTATTCTAAGAAGAAATGTAAAAAAAAATATGTTTGTTTATTTTAAATTTAAGTCACATTCAGAATGAATGACACTGTGTTGCAAGGGGACGGCGCTTAATTGTTTTTCAGACCCGGAATCTACATAGTTTTGACAATGGAAAATTTTCTGACAATTAAAAAAAACATTTGCATTATACTCTTTTTTCTAAGTTTTTTTTTTTGTTGATCTTAAGTGTTTCTGATAAGCAATGATAATATATAAGTACATATGTATGTATTTAGGTACGTATTTTTTTACATTTGCGGTGCTAGATCGTTGAGATAGATTATAGAATAAAATTACCTTATATTGCATTAAATTTAATTAACTTGTATGAAATCTAATGATTAAGCCGGCTTAATGGGATTAGTTTTGGAGGTATTGAAACGCGACAGTTAACCCTCGATGGTTACTGTTCGTCGAATCGACGAAGCTTATTTGCTATCTATCATATAACTCATAAAAAAGAGTCAAATTCGCATCGAATTTTAAGATAGAAAAAAACAAATTTGTGTTACATTATATTTTTTTTGTTATTTCTTAAATAAAATTCTTAAATAAAAATATGTTTATTTATTTTTAACTTTAAAAACTGTTCCGCTAATATTATTTTTAAAAATTGTTCGTCGATTTAACGAAGAGTAACCTTAATGTACAAAAATGAAGAGTAACCATCTAGGGTTAAAGTCGTACCAAATTCTGACTCACAACTCTAACGTATAAATATAAATTTCGACTTTACACTTATTATGAACAATGAAAATGATGCAAAGTTAATTTTGACAATCAACCGGTACTTAAAATAAAATTCATCAGATTTGTCAGTGAGAAATCGCTGAGATAGCATACATGTGTACATAGATCATGAAAGGAAAGCCCAATAGGAGCAGGAACAGATATCAGTAGTTGTTACGTGGATAAACCTTACGTTCAGATATGTGTCCAGTCATCAAGTGCGCAGTATTTATAATTAATCCAATTCCTATCAACAGAGAGAGTTGTTCTCTTTAGTCTTGACAGAGAGGGCCAGAGCATTATTATTCTACATTTGGTAGTAGTAGACCGCCTTAGTACTGTCTCTCCCAACAACCATTCGTCAATCAAATTCGTTATCGCAACCAAGGGGGTATGAATGTCCCTTTGCGCAAGAGGACGATACTTGGGCGTAGTTATTAATAGTTAAGTGTTAAGTGGCAAGTCTCTGTACATTGCTAATAATGCATCATGGTGGAAAAATTACTGAATTTGTGTCTTCTGGTACAAAGAACCAGGTTCTGGCCAGAGACAGTAAATTGTCAAGGGCTAATTGTATGAGATCACTTCTTGCAGGAGCATATACATACATACCTATACAACTACGAATATAATATATCTTTTACAGGCTAGTAGGATATTAGTATTATATTCGTGCAAAGAAGAAATCCCTCCCTCCTCCCTTTATCACGTATATGGAATGCAATCTGGAAAGTGTGTTTAAATAAGTAGTTCTGATGTTTCGTACCAAATTTCCAAAATTAGGTATTTACACTTAAGATATTTGCATGTGCACTTTGCCACAGATTTAATTAATAACCAGTAATTATGTAAATAAAAATCGAAGCTATTTACTACTATTGCTATTCCATAACATTGCAATTAAATAATTATTATGATTCAATTCAATTAAATTAAGCACTATTAATTAATATGGCTATAATCACCTCTATCTAGGTTTTTATTTTATGTTTGGTACTCTAGGGAATAAATATTATTTCAACATTATTGGCTGATAACAATTATTATTGAATTACCAACTCTCAAAATAATATAATACATGACAATTAATATTCATTAACCTTCAATTATTTTAATCACAATTCTTATCAAGTTGCAAAGATCCACTTTAGTCGGAATTGTGGTATATTGTTATGTATGCACACACATACATATGTATGTAATAATATATGTATGTATGTATTTATTATCTATTTTAAAAAGTGTAAATATTAAAATGTGTAAAAATAAATGGTACATAGTTAAATTATGTTTTTGTTCTAATAAAAAATCTGATTTAAATAAATAAGTAAAACGAAACGGTTTGCAGAAATTCCACTTAAGCACATTCGTACGCACGCACGGTTGTATTAATCATGGTTGGTGGTCAGGGTCGACCACAAGTCACTTTAACCTAGAGGTAGTTATAAATATTAGCAAATATGTATACAAATATGTATGTATATTAGACCTCGCCTCACTTGTATGGAAAATTTTTTTTTTTCGAATTTTGCATTTGGGGATTGGTTAAATATGCCATTTGATGTAAAAATTCATGTGGTAAAATTTGAAGTCGATCAGAGTGTGCCAACCCGTGCCACGCTGAGGTCAAAGTTCAAAATATATAGAAAACAATCGTTTTTTCATTGATGACAAGTTATTTATTATAAAAAAAAACATGCAGTTCATATAATGTTTTCTTAATTTGCAATTTTTTATATTCAAACATTTCATTAACAAAAAAGAAGAGCATTAATATCATTAAATTATTATAAGAGCGACGATTTAGTATATGCTGGGAATTCCTTTCGGTAGTTCTCAACAACATGAAACAAGTACTGCTTGTCTTCTTCGCTATGTGTTAAGGACCGGTTAAAATCTGTAATAAGTTTGACTTTTCTCTCAGCAGCATCATTAACAACATTAATATTTTTCAGAATTTGAACGCCTTTAATGTATTCTGCTCTTTCGTGCCAATTTGAAGGATCAAAGTTTAATTGGTGTCTATTTCCAACTTTGAAATCTTCCAACTTAAAAGTGTTCCATTCCCGTGAAAAACGTTCAAATATACCAACTTCTGGACCACTAGATTTTCCAAAATATACCTCAAAAACAGCTCGCAGTAAGATGCCTGCACGGTAACCACATCCAACTCCGATCTAATTTTTTTCTCCAGCAACATTGCTGCCCTATTATGTTGACCAGTGTTGGTAGTAGTTGTGTCAAAGCACACCATTTCTAATGAATTTATCATGTTCATGGAATGTCAATTAACTTTTCAATATTTTCTGCAGTGAAAACAATAGCTAGGCGGTCAACTTTTTCTTTTCCAGCCATTGCAGAAAGTAGTTTACCATCCCAAGTTAATTGTAGTAATTCCAATTATTGAAGTTGGATCTGGAGCAGCAATCGCACAATCAAAATCAAAAAACGGTGAGTTAAATAGATGATGTTTACAGATTGATCGTGGACAATGAAGATAGCCTGAATAAAAAAAAAACTTTTCTCTTAAAAAGATAAATATTAGTTCAATTCCTTCTCTAATTAATAAGGAACACTTTTAAGTTGGAAGATTTCAAAGTTGGTATTATGAATGAAGAACTGCAACGTGCTGTAAGTGTCGAAGAATGTAACTTTAGCAAAGAGTTTTGTATTAAACATTTAGGAAAAGACAATATTCGACATGATTATAAAGACTTATTACGTATATTTTTCTTGGTGGCAGCATCCCAAATTTCGCATTTCATGCACCTGCGGCAACATCCCATGCACGATTTAAAAATATATGCTTTACAGACAGTTTCAAATGTCTCCCAGCCAGGGGCCAAATTACCGCATTCGTGAACGAATGAGCTATCGTATCGAAAAATGATTTCGATATCAAAATTATGATAAAATGTACTAAATTTCTTACTCGATATCGAATGCCATAATCTCAAATAAGAAAATTACGATAAATTTTACTCGATATCGAATGCGATAATTTGGCCCCAGTTGAATGGTTTGCGAAATATTTGTATATTTCTGGTACGCCTGTATGTTCCGTACTGGTTCAGAACCACTTATGCTGTCGAAGCACCAAAGAACAATTTACAGCTGGTTATAAAGATTGCAAGTTATATTGAAACCAAACATATCAATACCATTATTAGCAAAAATCCGAAACCACATATGGTATTTATCGGAAGAGTTAGTTGCACTTGCGTTTTTTGATTGCAACGTACCCTTTGACGTAAAAAAAATGGTTGCGGCACTTGCAACTGAGATCGAAACTGAGGAAGACAATGTAATTTCCACTGCCTAAAAAAGTTTGCGCTAGTATTGAAGAATTAAAAGAATTTCAATCTAAAGATTTGAGTTGCTTTGTAACACATAAAATAAAACTTTTTTGCACGTTTGGAAATAGACACCAATTTCTTAAACTTTGATCCTTCAAATTGGCACGAAAGAGCAGAATACATTAAAGGCGTTCAAATTCTGAAAAATATTAATGTTGTTAATGATGCTGCTGAGAGAAAAGTCAAACTTATTACAGATTTTAACCGGTCCTTAACACATAGCGAAGAAGACAAGCAGTACTTGTTTCATGTTGTTGAGAACTACCGAAAGGAATTCCCAGCATATACTAAATCGTCGCTCTTATAATAATTTAATGATATTAATTCTCTTCTTTTTTGTTAATGAAATGTTTGAATATAAAAAATTGCATATTAAGAAAACATTATATGAACTGCATGTTTTTTTTTTTGTAATAAATAACTTGTCATCAATGAAAAAACGATTGTTTTCTATATATTTTGAACTTTGACCTCAGCGTGGCACGGGTTGGCACACTCTGATCGACTTCAAATTTTACCACATGAATTTTTACATCAAATAGCATATTTAACCAATCCCCAAATGCAAAATTCGAAAAAAAAATTTTGAGGCGAGGTCTAATGTATATAGCAAAGTGTTTTTATTACTCTGCTTGTAAGTTAGTCTAAAAATCTAACATCGGACATAATTTGGATTTGACAACATCGCTCTTAAGCTATGTATACACGAGCGTCAGATATTACAACGTTGTCCGAAAAATGTTCAGAAAATGTCTAATAACCGTGTAAACTTAAAATTTTTGTCTTTCAACGTTGTAAGAAAAAGCACTTTCAGTACATTGGAAGACAAAAATATTTTCAGACATCTAACAATCGTGTAAACACACAATTTTGTCATTGTCATTGTTTTAAGACAATTGTCAAACACTTTTCATTGTCATATGTGCAAAGTTTATGCATCTGGCAATGGCAGCATTGTCATAGAAATTATTTCTAAATGCAACTCTGTATATACATAAATAATAAACAAACAAGTGTGCATTAATAAAGTGGAAGAAAATTAAAGTATTAAATTAAAGAAAATAAAAAATGGATAGCGACATATCTTCTGATGAATCCTGTTACATAGAGTGCAGATAAAATGCTTTCAATTGCTCTTTTTTGTTCCATGGCAATAGTTAAAATTTTTAAACACACACACAACGCTGCAAAACGAATTTGACAATGCCACACAACAATCTGACAACCGTGGGAACTGACAATTTCGGTTGACAGATAAATTCATTATGTAACAATTGTGTGCCAATGAAATTGTTAGTTTTCTTACAGTCGTCTAAACTGACAATTTACCTTTTGCTAAAATTTTTTCACTGTCAGTACATTGCTAGCACATTGCTAGATCCGACAACGTTGTAATATCTGGCGATCTTGTATACATAGCTTTAGATATTAAAACAGCTTTCTTAACTTTTTGAAAGTTTTAGAAATTATGAACCAAAATATTGTCTAAAGGTTTTCTAAAGGTGGATTCACCCATTTGTTTTGAACAAAAATTTTGTCCGGTAAAAATGTTTTTACTGATAGTTTCTTGCAGCACGATTCACCGATTCACACGATTCTTCTGGAAGCTGCCATGTGTAAACGAAATATGTATATTAGTTTTACAAGTGGTAATACTGCGACCATTGATTTATTTTGCTTTAATTTTTAAGTGTCAAAAATTAACATTAAATTATTTTAAAATATTGTGTATAGTTTACAAAAACAATTTACAAAATTTTTAATGAATAAATGAAATGAATAATTTAATTTCACAAGCCCCACAGATAGAAATATTTTCTCTCTCAAAAAGAAAGACGTCAAACTTCATATGAAAAAAACTTTGTCCGAACAAATATTTTGTTCAGAACGAATGGTTGAATTCACCTTAAGTATTCATATGAAAAATTTAACAAACTACAGACAGTGGGGAAAGGGAAATTTCAATGTATTCTTAAAAACTATAATAAGTGTGATCCCAGCTTTTTAAATTATAGATAAGTATAAAGTAGATCACATTGGTAGCTTTAAATATCCACAAATAAGATTCGATTTGGCTCAACTTGTACTTGGAACTGGAAATATTACATGTTATTATAATTAAGCATCTTGATAGATTTTCGATATTAGAAGTTGGGAATGTTCTCAATAGCTGGATGTTTTATAAAAGAGGACCTTGAAGATCAGGTGCAGATCTACCTTGCATTAGTTGGTCCACATTGCATGGCTGTCTAGATGTATATCAAGATATTTTACACAATTATGTTCGGTAATTGTGATATTATTTATTTGTATTGGTGAACAATTGTCACTTCTTAAGGTGAACATGGCCATATTTACAATTCATTAATGGGAGATTCATTATATTCGAATGCTTTCGAGGGTACTTACAAATGCAGTATCATCTGCAATGGTGGATTTGTGATCAGGTGCTCACACGTTGGCATACTTTCTTTTGGTAAATCAGCAAATTTTAGTCCACTATCCAATGAGAGATAACTATAAATAATGCGTAGCATATTGTTTGGTAATGTATATATCTCTTATACTTTGCATTACGTCGAAAACTGTCCACTGCCTAAATAAGAGTTTAAACGAAATCATTCTCAGTGCTAAGTAATACAAGTTATTTATATATCATTGTGCAAGTAATTTAATCCATACCCGTAGATTGGTCGGACAATACATCATTATTTATTGCAGGTGTAATACAAGAATTTGTTCTATTTGAGATAAATTCGAATTATTCAGTTGTATTATTCGTCCATTGGTCATTTTGAACTCATATGAGAGATTTATATGCAATAGAACATTACGTTATTTTCACGACCTTCCATAGACTACAACATTTTTGCCGTTTCTATGATTGATTGAGTTGATGCTTTAGATTTGGAATCAAGCCATTGACATCTAAAGTCTCTATATTTACAGGTAATTTTTATGTCATTAACTCCACAAGAAGACTAACTTCTTCAAACACACAACTCAGAAGAGCGTATCATATGAAAAGTATTTTTAAGTAATTCTCAACGATTTATTTTCAGCAGCTCATGCTGCTTAATAGGTCACTGACCTATTTTCGGTATCAAGTGTTGCCACAGTGTAAAGAAACCATCTGCCGTTAGCTAATTATAGCGGAGTATTAATATTTATTTATTATATTCAAAATATAATATAATATTAATAATTAAATGGCTAGAAACATAAAATTATTTGTTAGTATAAATTTCTATTAAATAAATAATAAATTTAAATATTTAAAAAAATTTAACAACTTGTAGCATTTGATTTCAGCAGCAGTTTAATGGCTTTTTAATGTAAATTTTAGCGCCAACAATAATTTACATTCTAAACAAATTTGTTTATTATAAAACAACAACATAAAATGCAAATATGTGTAAAATTCAATTAAAATCAATTCATTCATTTATTCATTTGCTAGCAAGCGCAGTATCTAGTGTTGATTAGACTGTAAATAGCACATGTACGTTTTTTAACGTCCAATTAGTTGGAGCTGTCTCAACGATTTTTTATGCATTTTAAGACAAAGTTTACTTATTAATCATATTAATTAATTAACGACGTTTATTCGTAGATTAAGAAAAATTCAATTGTTTTAAATTAATAATTTACTTACATTTATTTTATTGTCTCTTAAAAGACCATTTCGAGACCGTGTGTATAGAAAACATTTTGGGATAATTTATGCTCGCTGCGACACATTATGAAAAAGTGAGTGGGTGGAAACGGCAAGAGTTGAATTGGCATTGGCTAAAGTGAAGTCGAATGCAAAAATAAAACTTTGTTTTATACAAATGGAGGGAATTTAGTTAAATGCACTTTAAACGAATGTGTCTGGATATCAGTAACTGCAAAAGTTTATTAACCTTGTAAAGTTAAAGATACAATAAATAGTAAGCGCTATATCTTTTGTATAATATTGTACACTAACACATACATATGAACATATTTACGAGCCTTAAAACAATTATCATGTTAATATGACTTGTGCAAATACAGTGGAATACCGATGTTTGTGCTAAATTGTTAATTTTTCTCACATTGGAAATTGTACTTATGTACATGATTGTTAAAAATATTTACTAATTAAAAAAAAACATATAGAAATATTAAGTTCAAAAATTCGTGCTCAGTTCTATGGAATTTAGAAATTTTACTGTATGCAGATATTTACATATAAACATGACTGTTTATGGATTTTAAGTTGCAGTTTATCACTGTTTAATGTGATTTTTCTACATGCATACATACGTAGTCATTAATTAAACAGTTAAAAAAAAATAAAACAAATAACAGGCGCTTGCAACAAAAGTTAATTTAAGTACTATTAGGGCCATTATTACAACTTGCCTCTAATGTTCTTAATAGTAATAGGTAACTTTAATTAAAGTGAGGAATAAAGTGACCTTTAAAATTTTTCGTTATTACAACTTCCTTGTAAAATAAAATTATTTTTTTCTAAAATATGGCAATACCAGTGAGAAACCGATTACTTTTGATAAACTACTGACAAGAAACAGTAAATTGTTTCTGTTTGTGAAAACATTTGTGTGTGAAAAAATATAAATCAAACGTCTGCTTTCCATTTTTGTTTATTAAAGTATTAATTGGCAAAACAAAATTAAAATTATTTTATTTTTCATGAAGTTGACATTTTTTCCAGAACATATGGCAACTTCAAATACATACCTCACTATAAAATTTAAAGGCAAGATGATCTTCCCTTTAGCTTATCGGTCGGTTTTAGATTAAAGTAAACTTATAATAACCAAATACTTCTTATCTGTCCGATAACATCATACCTTTAACTATTGTTAAGTTGTAATAATGGGCCTTAAAATATTAATTTCATATGTTAATAATACCAATCGAAGATCAAAAATGTATATATATATGTATCTGGGTTCTTAAAAAATTCCAAGTCAATCTACCACTATAGAGCCTTTACCAAATATTATTTACTTAATTCATAAGTTTGGTATTGACAATAGTACAACCAGAGTTATACAACATCATTTCTGACAAAAATATCGTTTTTTCAAAAATATTTTGCCATTTTCTAAAAGGAAATGATAAGAATCGTCCAAGATTTCTCCTAACCGCCCACACAAGCGTCTTTCCAGAATATGGCTATATCTTACATAAATGTTCTTATCCATACACAATTTAGCAAGAATAAGTTTAATCCAAAGAAATCACAAATAAAATCTACGCCCCTGAAACAAGAGTTGTATTTATTTTGAAATAAATTTAAAAATGTTTCTTGTTTCTTTTTCTAATTTTTAAAACGTTATCAAAATTTTATTATTTGTGAAACAAAAGTAAAGTTGAAATTTATAAATCTTTGATATTTCTTTATTTCGGCTCGAGTTCATTAAATTTAATTTTTAATTAAATTATTTTTACAGAAGGTAGGAATTGTTACATGAAAATTATTATTAAAATTTTTATTGATAATTTTTCTTGGCTTAGGATTCGAACCTGGGTTGTTGGTTGAATTTACATATGTTTCGAGAAACACTACTTTCTCTCATCAGAATTCTTTACGTTCTTACCCTCTGCACCACTGCGGCGCCCGCTAGCCCACAGTCAAACATCAATCCTTTAACCAGTATTACTGGTGGTTCGAAATTTGCTGTAATTATAATTTTTCATTTTATTTTACATGTTGCCTCCTTTTTTCCTTCAGTTTTTTCTTATTCATGCCGAGACTTAGTTGAAATTTATATTTAAGTTTATGATTTAGATTATAATGCCTACACCCCATATAAAGTAGATTTTCGAAAATCACTAAAATTTCATAAATCTCTTACCAATGTCAATATCAAAATGAAATAAATATTCTCCATATATACACTGTCGGACAAAATAAGTGCGCTTTTGTAACCTTCTTCATTCCTACATGTATTATTCACATATTAACCTTGTAGATACGATGTTATCTATCATGGGGTAAAATTATTAAAGGCATGAAGAAAGCCACCAGAAAAGCCACCAATGTTTCCACAGCATTTTATTTGATTTTTTAGAAAATGTTCTGATTCCCAAAGGGTAAAAAATCTTGTTGGAATTCATTTCTATCATTTGTAGGTATATTTAGAATTCTAGACGTGTGCTTATTTTGAATACAGCGACATCTGATTTTGTACTGATTATCATTCCAGTGAGTCGTCTAACTGACACTGAACTAATTCGATTGCACAAAGTAGATTAGAGTTGTTGTGGTTTCGGAGCTTCCCTGTAGTCATCGAGAGTACTCAGCACATATTTGTGTGGAAGTATCAAAAAGAGAACAAACATCCAGAAATAATAAATTGCTTTTCAATCTATAATGGATGATGGTTATTTAATACGATCTCTCGAACCTGGGACTTTGAATTTTGCTTTAGACACTGTCTTGATACAAATGGAATAAGGGTGTGGGGGGGGTTAGAACTGCGGCCATGCTTTTATATTGAGCTATTTCGGCAAACTCCAGGACAACATTGGCTATTACACAAACAGACTTTACATATATATATACATAGGTACAGTAACTTTAAAATGTCTGATTTCTTAAATCACTGAACAAAGCGGGTAATTCGGATGATAGATGGAAACTTTATGATTGTGTGCAGAGATAGTTGATTGAGGCCAGTACTATGGCAAGGACCATTTGGTATAAGTATAGTGTTATCCTTTAATTGCAATGATAAACATTCCGCCTAATCTAGTACGGAATTTTGTACCAGTAACTACCTACCTACTGCCTGTTCGGTATGCACTCTAGATGATTAAACTTATCACATAACGCCTTTTACAGGAGTTGTAATGATGAAGGTTAGACGGTAGAGGTAAAGCTCTTACTTTGCTACTGCAGGTCTATAGTTGACCAGAAAACAAATTGATGTCATGTCTAAATTATCTCTCCCTTACAAATCTACTTCTCGGTAAGCGGGTTTTATGTCTTGAGATGTATTATCGAATTTTTCAATATAAGTATACTTTTCAATATAAGTAGAAGTTTTAAAAATTTTTACAACATAACTTCTTAATTTAATCTTGTTTTATAAGTATGCACTTGAGTTCAACAATTATTATCACTTTTAAAATGACATCTACATTACATTAATATTTAATTGTACCTTGTATTTAATATAAATGTATCCTTATTGGTTTTGTTGTTTCTTGTTTATTTTCTTTTGTTTGCATGTGTGAGAAACCTACAGTTACCTACAACTTCCTTTTTGAATGACAAAAAAGCCATAAAATTGTCATTTCCGTTTAATGTGTACGAAAACAAAAGACAAGTAAACAAACAAACAGACAGACAGAGAAGTAAATGGACAGACAAACAAATACTGTGTGTATCAGTTTTTAGTCATAAAACCAGACACAACAAATATGTAAACAAATGTATTTATAGTATAGTTGAAAACTAAATGACCGAATACTAAATACGGTGGTATTTTGTATTTTGCAATTAAACGTTTAAACTTTAATATAATACTATGTTTCCACGGTACATGCTTCGCTCTCTATTCACGCTTTACACCCCAATCTTGTGCGAAACAACTTGCTTCACCATACAAAATTTTAAGAGCGAATCAAGTAGATTCATATTGAATCAACTTGCGAAGCACGAAAAATTGCACTCTTCTCTAATTTTTATTGCAAGTTTATCTGCACTAGCTGTAAAAAGGTAATATTATGGTAAACAAAGCACATTATTTTCTTGTTGCTGGAAGTAAAGAAAGTAAATACGTACGAATGTATGTTTTTTTTTGTTTGTTTATTAAAGACAACTGTCAAATCGAATCAAGCTTATTAGTAATGTAAACATTATTCAGAAGGCGAAGCAGGTGATTCAAGTCGTCGTGGAAACATAGTATAAGACAAGAGTTTCATGTGTTTCAACAGAATTACATTTAATTACGTTCTAAGTCCTTAAAGATCCAGCAGAGATCCTCTAAATTGTTGGCTAAAAAACTTTATAGAAATATCAGACATCACAAACTTATTTTTTTTTTTTGATATTCGGTGAAATAATGTCAGCTGTACAACCAACACATTTGGCCAAATTAAAGAAATTTTAGAAATGCCTACATTACATTTCCATAAACTCAATTATGAGAGAAAACAAATAAAATTTCTATTATTAGAGAAGTTCATGAATATATCTAAATTTTCAAGATTTTTTATGGGATTATCAATATATTCGAACGTACAGCACTTCACAGCAATCATCGTTGAATGTTAAAGTTTTGCAAAAATCTAAAAGATAAAATTATATTTCATAAATACCACATTTGTGTCACTCTAATGCACATTCCTAGTAAACGTAAGTAAATATTATTATTTTCTGTTGGTTGGTTGAAACATGTCATTAACATGCCACAAAACAATAAAAAAGGGACAGCAATGCTTTATTAAATGCCATGTTTTAAGGTGCGTTATTTGCCAAATTATGCACATACTTACGTTATTGAGAAATACTAGAGGGCAAGCATCTATTTATAGCGAAAAAAACTTTACTTTTTACATAAAAAAATACTTAACAATCAAGCCCGACCATATAATACCCTACACCCAGTATATGTATAAAACAGTTTTTCGGAAATGGGCGTTATATGGGAGATATAACCTATAGTGGACCGATCATCTAAAAATTTAGTGTCATTATGTCTGTGAATATCTCGATATAAATATTTTTTAACCATTTATGGAGCTTGAAGTGAATTACGGAAA
This sequence comes from Bellardia pandia, assembly GCA_916048285.2. Lineage (NCBI taxonomy): Eukaryota > Metazoa > Arthropoda > Insecta > Diptera > Calliphoridae > Bellardia > Bellardia pandia. The sequence goes on from OU696533.1 coordinate 73,408,328, forward strand.
GGGTCTTATAGGGGAGTTTCGACTAATTATGGACTGATCTTCACAAAATTTGTTGATGTGATTACACTTCATTTATTACTTATTTGTGGTGAAATTTGTTTGGATACTTTAATAATTCAAAAATTTATAATTGTTAAACTCCTATTTCGAGAGGACATTTGTTTGGGGGCCAGGTGAAATAATCGACTGATTTCCACCAATTTCAATCCCATCCATCTTTGGGCCGAAAAAAATTTCACGTACCAAATTTGATCAAAATGTCTTCAAAATTGCCACCTGTATTCTGCGCACAAGCTTTACATGGACAGCCAGCCAGCCAGACGGACGGACGGACGGACGGACGGACATCGTTAAATTGACTCAGAAAGTGATTCTGTGATCCCTCCCCACTATGGTGGTGTAGTGTATAAAAATCAATATTATACAGAGCAGTAGCTTGTTGTTAAAAAAAATAATAAAGGGTTATTTTAAACATATACGAGTATGTACATAGGTATATGTAGCTATTTATTAACAACATATTATGCAGAAAATAGTTTTGTTTTATACAGATTTTGTGGTTTAGTTATTCGTAAATGTGGCATAATTATATTATAGAAAACATTGTATTTATCTGACCATATCAGGGAATGAGTAAAAGTAATCTTAATTCATTGGGACAACAACATCAGCCTGAAGACTATTTATTACATTCATTCTAGAGACTGAAAGCAATTTTGATTCCAAACACACAAAACTGTTTCCTGAATGAAATTCAACAATTATACATTAATTTATCAATAGATTTGGAGTGTTACATTGTGTATCTTTGCATGTCCACACTAACTGAGCAGTGTTGCCAGGAGCTGGCAAAAAAAGAAGCTAAATGGGCTTTAAAAAAACAGAAAAAGTTAAATCGCTTAAAAAAAAATTCTAAAATAAGCCAACACAATTTTAAATTGAATTTTAAACTTTTGTAAAATTAAATTGGATCATCTTTTTAATTCGATTTCTTTTCACAATTTGTATAGAATCTCTGCATTAATGAAAGGAATTACTAAAAAGCTAAACAATAGATGTAGCAGGATTTTCTTGCAGAGCATTTTTAAACGCTCATACCTCTACCGAAAAGTCAACTGTTGACTCTACGTTCAATCATGGTTATTTCATTAGTGGTATAGCTAAATTTTTATAACCTACATCACCATTGCGGGATTGGATTGGATTAGTACTTATGTGTGTAACTATTATTTTGTAAATATCGATCAGAATCACTTCCTGAGTCGATTTGACGATGTCCGTCTAGCTGGGTGGCTGTCCATGTAAACCTTGTACGCAACGTACAGGTCTCAACTGTTAAGATATTTGTTTGAAAAAATTTGATACATGATATTTTTCCGGCCCAAGGACGGATGTGATTGAAAAAGGTCCATTATTTCATCTAGTCCCCATACAAATGTCATCCCGAAATTTGACTCTATCGGTCATAAATGTCTGATTTATGATTTGTGATGATAAGTTGTACAGGAAGCCTAATCATACCTACACAATTTGTGCAGATCGAAGTTAACTGATCATAGCTGCAAACCTTTAACGACTATAAATCTCTTAAGAAAATTTAGTATTTAAATGCAATTCAAGACTGATAATTTTCATATATACAGAAATCTTTACACCTAATTTTATAACGGTCGGTCCATAATTAGTCGAAACTCCCATATAAGACGCCATTGAAAATCACTTTTACATGAATAAATCTTTTATAAGTGTATCGAGATAAAATTTAGAACAAAAAATATTTACATATACAGGAGTCATGTCACTAAATTTTTAAATGTACCATAATATTTTGGATGGTCCATAATAAGTCATAGTTCCAATATATTTCTGAAAAACTGTTTTTGTACATATATAGGTACTGCGTATATTCGGATTTGGCTTTTTACTTTTTTTTTTGTGTATATTTTTACTATTTAGTGAATAAATAAAAAAAATTTTCGAACTTTGTTTTATTTGACATTTTTAGCGTATTATTTTTCAAGAAATTTCACCTATTGTTCGTTTTTTATTTTATCTCTCATATATTGTTTAAATTTAAATGAAAACTGTACAGATGACATTAACAATTTTTCTGGTGGGGATAATAATGAGTTAATATTTATGTTGACAGTTAAATATCGCTTTGGTACTATTGCTTGTTCTTGAAGTGAATTACTATTTTAAGAATGATATATGCCAGGTTAATACGTACAATATTTCTTAACTAAAAAAAAGAAAAATAAAAAAAAGCTAAAAAGCAAGAAGATAAAAAAATGCAAATAAAAAGGTTAAATCTATGTGGTTATTGTGTATTTCGATTCGAAAGTAAAAGCTTTCGAAATACAATGTAAAAAGAAAGAAAGAAACAAATTCGAACGATTTTCTTTTCGAATCGAAATACACAATAATCCCCCTTACTCTCAAAAGGGCAAAACTGGCAACACTGGCACTGATACAGATTGTAGCAATCATTGGTAATTGTTTGGCTAAAATTACAACCAGTCCAGCCAGAGTTAATAATGCATTTTACACGTTATAAGGAGTGTCAACCACTGATTTGTAATACGGTCCAGTGCCACCGTAACCCCCAGGAGAATAGTAGTATCTAGGTTGCAAATTTGAAGATATTTCAATGAAATATAGAAACGCGATTTTTCCTCCCCATAACCCAGACTATTAAAATTAATATAATAAATAATAAATAGGAATTTATAAGTCATAAATATTTATCATAGAATCACCTTTTCTGAACCATATAAACCATCCCTCGCACGTTGATGACAATGGAACACATTTTCCATAAGTTTCTGTGGGTAGTCGATGTGCTACATCGTCACTTTTCATTAAATTGAAGCAGTAAAGCAAAACATCCCACATATGATGCTTTGCTGGCACAAAATTCGACATTTATTTTTGTATTTACAATATAATGTTAATTAATAATATAATTAATAATTGGGAATAAATGGCAGATATGCATCCTACAAAATATAAGTTACTAACAATGCTAAAACAAATTTTTCGAATATGATTTTTATTGTAGTTTTTTTAAAGAATTAAATAAATGTAAATAAATATTATGTATTTTCAAAGATGAAATTGTTTTAACAATAACTACTTGCGTCGTTAATATGGAACGGGGAAATGCGAGGCAAACCGAAACGACGCAAATCGAATCAATTTTTTTCTATACAAATGTATTGACATAAAATTTCAAAGTCGACGATTAAACCACATTTAGAAAAGCGACGCAAATCGAAACGACGCAAATAGGATAGATGCAAATCGGGGCTCTAGTGTATTGGTAATATTAATTTTGTACGTGTGTACTCGTATGATATTTGTTGGTGCAAAAAATTTTAATATATTTGTGTTTTAATTTTATTAAAATAATCTATTTATATCATGTTTATTTACATAATGCCACTTGTAATAGTAAAATACAAAAAGGAAATGTTTTCGTTTTATTGCTCTAACTAAAAGGAAAATAATATTCTGCTTTTTTGTATGTATCATGTGAAAATAAATAGAAAATCTAACTATAAAGAAAATTGTAAATTGTATGTGAATTCATTTCATCTGCTGTTTCTATTTCGATTTGATTGTTTTTTATTTAAACCATTTGCATGCATTTTTTTCAAATACATAAATAAAGAATAATAATAAACAATATTTTCTTTCTACTCGTCTTGTCTTTTTGTTGTTGTTGTTGTTTGTATAATAATAAAATCGAAAATAAATTTATAGCAAGTGATTTGTTAACAAATAAAACAAAAAAATTTCGACAGAATTGTATAGTCAGACAGACAGGCATTTAGAAACATCCTCGTACATAGAATACAACAGAGACTGTAAGAAAATAATGGACGAATGTAGGAATAAACGAACCAAGTAATGCATTCAACCACAGATACAGTCATTAAAGTGCTTTTTTTCATAGTTGATGTATTAAAAATACCAAAAAACGTAAAAAACAAACTAAAGGAAGGAAAAAACAAGACAATAACCAAGAAACGACCCTTGTAGTTTCATTTTTGTTTTATTCAAATGCACCGAATGAAACCAGGGATGCCAATTCTTTATACACATGTTTAGGATTTGGAAGTCCTATATTTTTATACCCACCACCAAGAAGATGGGAAATATATTAAGTTTGTCATTCTGTTTGTAACACATACATTTATATATTGGTAGTAGAACCAAAATTTTAAGACTATGTCTAACGAAGGCACGATAGAGCTTCGAGTAAAATAAATAAAAAATTTCCAATATTTTTTGCTATTATCTTTAAATATAATGCAGACGCATGAAATTTTTTACACTCTATTTTTATTATTAAAGGACAAGTTGTATTGCAAATGGTAAGAATCGGTTCACGATATCATATAGCTCCAAACAGATATATTTCTGGAATTTGCTCTTTGGTTCTTAAATGCATATCGAAAAGCACTACTCTTACATAATTCAGCAAAAATAAACCATAGAACGATTTTTTAGTTGCATCAGTCCATATTTGAACATAGCCTTTATATAAAGTCCACTACCAAAAGTTGAAAGTTACATAATAGGCCATAGCTCCCATATAATTTCCATTTCCGAGAATAATTGGAATACCAAAAAATCTAAAATTTATCGTAATTAAATGTCGTATTCGAAAAATAAAATAAAATAACTTATATAAACATCGTTATAAATAAAATATGTAACACAAATTTGTTTCAAGTATGCATAAATCAAATGTCAAAATTCTCTATGGCCTTTGACACTTTGCAGTCCATTCAGCATTTCCGGGATCATTTGGTATCATTTAGGAACATATCAGCATGTGACACTTAGATATTTGTCTTTTCTATGAATACACCAGTTCTACTGCCTAGATCCATCATAAAACATTACACTATCTTTAAACATTCTATCAGATCCAAACAAGTTGTTTCTTTCTGGCTAATATTGGGAGCATACTTTCGAAAGCATATACCGAAATACTGTAGTGCATGAGTGGCAGCATTGGCTGGCTATATCGAAAAACTAACTATGCAGGAAAATACCTTCAATCCTCCGAAATATATTAAACGAATCCAACTTTTAGTAAATAGATCTGATGTCTTTAGGTTGCGCCTCAGGGCTCGATTATCGTTCACAACACTACATATTTTTCATACGATTAAGCCGATAAGTGTTGTGAATCGTAATCGCAGTTTACAACATACAACATGAAAATACTTAATGTTGTGAATAATAATCAGGGCCTCGGTCTCTTACTTTCAGCCCAGTAAGAAAGTTCGCCAAGCAATGTCTGCACTATGTTTTAAATCACCATCACAACATAATCCACTCGTGCTTCAATAGTGTTTAAGATATTATTGACCGACATTAAGTAGGGGCAGTGTTCCTCCTCTCTTGGACTTGCATTGATATTTGTGCTAACAAGAATGCAAACTATGCAATTCATAAGGAAATCCTCGATGCTACGTACTTTTATGAAATTATTTCATAGTTCCAACCTGGTTACATTTATGACTATTTAATTATATTGTTGATGGCATGCCAGTATATCAAATGTCCAGGAATATTAGTTTCCATCAGTAGTAGTGCAGCTCGTTGACGACTCAAAATACAAAAAACCATGAAGTTTGTTTTTGGTGTACAATTTATATTCATTCCAATCCTTAGATTGTTTTGTGAGCTCTGAGTATTAAATAGCTGAGCTTTGATACCTAAATTCTCTGATTTATCACTTCGGCTGTTCCTAATAATCGTTTACTTTATTTGTACCAACAATTTTCATCTTTTGTTGTAAATAATAAAATTCATTCAATTAAATTTACGAAAAATACTTTGCATAATTTGAACAATTCCTAAAACTTTATTCCTTTTTAGCCATTTCCATTTGGCATCCCTAACTGCAGCAACTAAACGTACTCGAAACTAGGAAATACCAATGAATTGAATGAAATACCAGCCATAGAATGCATGAATCTAAATTTAACACTTCTACAACACTTATTTAGATTTATTAAAGTACTAAACTATACAACGGCAACAACAATTGAAAGAAACACAAAAACACTAAACAAATTGTTTATGTTGTTTTGTTTTTTATTTATTTGTATAGTTCGGGCAAAAACTAATAAAATCAAAAATGAAAAGAAAAAACGCAAAAATAAATGAATGAAAACAAGAAAGAAGGAACCGAATAACAAACATTATGAATCAATGAAAAATATGGGACACCAGCTGTGCAATTTTCATTTTTATAGTTTTGAACTGCATTTTTTTGTTTGTTTGTTTGTTTGTTTGGGGTGAGGGTGGCTTCTAGTTACTATGTGTCATTGTAAATTCTATGACAAATAATGATTCTTGGTTGACTTGTTTATAGTTTTAAGAGGCGAGTTTTTAAGCAGAGTCAACTTGCCAGCATATACATACATACATATGTACATATGTATTTACATATGCAATTCTATTTTCAATTCCATATTTAAAACTTTTGAACCATAAATTGATATCTACTCATTAATTAATATTTAAGAAATGCTAAAAGAAGAAATTTAAATTAATTTCCTTTTATAAAAATCCGTATTTTGTTTTGATGGATGATCTGTTGAACAAAATATGCTGCATAATTTTTATTGTAAACAGCTACAGGTATGACTATGCTTCAACTCTCCTGAATACTTTGATATGTTTAATAAGAAACAGCAGAGGTTTCTGCAGACAACCTAACTCGAGATCGGATAATCTTCCACTTTTTGACCCATATGTAAAGTTTTAAAAGCGCATCTTTCTGTCTTTTCAGCGTGTTTCTAGACAGTGAGAAAAGGGGGCAGATTCTTTTCTTTCACTGCAATTTTCCTGGTAGGTATTTTATATGTTGTTTTTTTTGACATTGAATTTAAATAGGAAAATGTGAAAAGTGAACAAATTTCACGTGGAATTTTTAATCACGATAGGGGTGAATATTAAGGTCATAACGGACTTTAAAAATATTTTCGGTAATGGTAATTTGTCGGACTTTTGGAAATGTTATAGTTTGATCACTATTAAAGAATTATGTATTATCAGAAATGCTGTTTTATAACTCATTAAATTACAATTTCAAACAAAAAATATTTCCTTAAAGATTCCATTTCAAATCAATGTATGTACATATGGGAGGCGTGGGGGGGTCAATTTATTTTTCCAATAAATTATAAAAAACCTTGCATAAGAAACTATCTTATGGTTTTAAATAATAGGTAATGAGAGTAAAATACGGTTTTATGCAAAAAAATACCACATTTTTAAGGTTCCGTACTCAAAGAGTAACAACGGAACCTTATTAGTGAGATATCTTTGTCCGTTCGTCCATCTGCAAGCCATATTTTAAACACCTGTATGTAGAAAATTTACCTAAATAATTAAGTTTGTAATGATACTGAACAATCAGTAAGAACACCATTTCTATACCCTCCTCTACCATAAGTGGTAAATGAGAAATATTCATCTGAGAACCAACAAAGTATTGATCCTTATGGAATTCGTAGTCGATTGAGCTATGTCCGTCTCTCTGTCTGTGTAAAACATTCTCACGTCCAAAAGACACAACCGAAATCAATAGATAACCCGTTTACGATTCTTCTAAGCAGTTTGATATTTTAAATCAGCAAAATCGGTGTAGTAGAACAAAATTTATGGACCAAAATGTGAGAAAACCTCCATAAAAATTTGATATTTTTAAACATTTTTCTTGCAATTATTTTAAATATATTGTAGATATTGACATGAAATTTTGTGCACCTTATTTTTATGATAAAAGATGAAATCCTGAGGAGAATAGTAAGAATCGGTCCATGATTTCTCGTAGCCGCCATACAAAAATCTTCCAGAAATATGGCTTAATGATAAATAAATGCCTGTAAAATTGGAATATAAATAAAATATTCGGCAAAAATAAGTGTCATGTAAAAAGAAATCGCAAAACGAAATGTTGTTTTGTTTGGTCCACTATTAAGTCCACATTGAAAATACGTATAAATCTGGTACGAATATAGTTACTAGTCTAAAATTCCACACAAATAATTCTTATAGATATATAAATTGTTGCACTAAATTTTATGATGGTCGGTCAATAATTGGTCATAGCTCCCATATAAGGACCACATCCGAAAAAGTCATTTATATTTATATATATTTTATAAATGTCGGTATCGACTCAAAACTTTACACAGATGATTTACATATAATAAAAATCATACTACAGAAATTTGTAAATTTCGGTCCATATTTGACCATATTCCCCATATAAAAACCTCTTCCGAAAATCACTTCAATATTCATATATCTCGTATAAATAACGATACCGAAATTTTACACGGAGCATTTACATATGTGTATGCCAAAATAAAACTGCTGGATTTTGAGAATATCGGTTCCTATTTGACCATATCCCGCATATAAGGTCCACTTCCAAAATTCACGTTAAAACTTATATGTATCTTAAATGTAGTACATATTATTAGATTGAATATCAACGTGAGATATCCTCTTATGTATAAAATTCTATGTTCCGAAATTTAGGAAGATCGGGTCATGTTTTGTAATTGCTCACATATACGTAAGACTTCCGAGAAACAAGTTAACCCTCAATAATGTCTAATAAATATCGATATCGAATCAACATTTTTTTTACAGATCAAAAATTGTAATCCAGAAAGCACACTAATATCCGTTATACGATAATCATGCTTCTGAATTTTGTATAACAACTAACCCTACAGCACTTGTAAATAACGTTATTGAGATGAATTTCAACTAAATTGCATTACTGGATACTGGATTTAGAAGCTTTAAGTCCATAATTGATCAGAGTCTGGCATACCACCCATATATCAAATTCAACCAAAAAGAAACCTCACTTTATAATCTGACCCTTTTTTAAACCCTGTTGCTTAACAAATGGTGAATATGGAAAAATGTTTTTTTTTTTTAATTTTATAAATTGTTAAATTATACTCAAGTTTGTTATGAATATCAGACAAACTGTGTAAGTTATGGTGAGAATTGGTAATTACATCAAGTTTAAATGGTCAAAATTAGGTAAACTTTGAATGAATTATATTGTTCCTAAAATTGTCTTTCAAACAATATATAAAATGACAAGCTATTAGTGTTAAAAGACACTGAATAAATTTGTTCTAGTCCTATAACTAGTGTAGTTTTATATTTCTCAGTATATTTGAGTGAAGGGTATTTAAAATTCGGCACAGCCGAATATATCACTCTAACTTCATTTTAATTATTGTTTTATTTCGTAATTCAGACAACGGAACCCGAGTCTTTTTTACAATCCATTCGTGTTGTTTGAGTTCGATTTTCTAAAGTCACTTTCATAACACCATCACTATTTTTTGCAGTTTTACGTTTTTATAAACTGAATTAAGGCTAAATTTCTACAATGAATATAACTATTCATATTATTGAACTCTTATTTCTCTTTCTTGACAACTTTCATGGCAGATTACTAAATTATACTTTTTAAACGAGAAGAGCGGAAATTTAAAAAATCATTCTCTGTTTAAGGCTTCGTAATTCGTATAAAAATTAAAACATAATATCGATGCAAAATCAATGTTCCGTATTTCTTAAGCAGTATTTAGTGAGAACATAATAATTTATTTGTAATCAAGAGGATTTAAGAAAAAAATGGGATAAATAAGTCCAAAAAGAGCAACTAGATTTGTGTTTTGTTTACACCAAAAGTTGCTAGTTTGTTATATTTCATAATCAGACCTCTCGGCGGGATTTCGGTTTTCATTTTAGACTCATACTTTCTGCGGATAATTTTCTTAGAATTTTGTGTAGATTTCAATTTTTGTTACGCCTGTCACGTTTTTTTTCACCCGAACAAATTGACCCACCCTAATGTACATATATTTAGGTTTATTTAAAATAATGACAGTTTATTCTTATTAATTATATTATTCATTTAAGTTGTGTGTCTGGCATATACTTCATCATTTGACCCAGATAAAAAAAAAAGAAAACACAATCGATTCTACAAAATAAAGCTGAACGAAACTAACAAGACAATAAGATGCGAATACTGACTTAAATACTGATTCAACAAATTGACCTTAACTTTCAGAAGATTAGAAACGAAAAAAAACAAAACTAAAAACCAAACACACAAAATGAACGAAAAAAAAAACGACAAACCGACAAATTATACACAAGTTTGAGTAAATTGATGATATATGAATTTTTAACGTAAAAAAAAACATCTGTCAATTGAATATGAAATTTCAATAAATTTTATTAAATGCGAATGATTAAGAAAAGAATTCGCTTAGGTGGTCAGTTATTTAAAGGAATTAATTTATAGGAAAAGATAAACTCCTGTCGAAAACAACAAGCGACACTTGGTACATCATGACGCCAGACCCCCTTGAGATGAAAACCTTAAGACAAATGTATAAAATAATGGTTAACAAAGAGGACTTTATAAAACTAACAATGTTGTTGCTTTTTGAGAAAAAATAGTAAAATAATACAAAAAAAAAATTGACTTTGCTTTCCTTTAGTTCTACTTTCTGTTGTCATTGTTCGTTATTAAATCGATAACGAGTAAATGTTTCATTGATTGATATTTTGTATTTAATACAACATTGAAGATTTCAATAATAATTTTCATTAAAGGTTGTTTGTGAGTATTAAAAGAAGCTGAAAAACATTTTGCTTTATCATCAATTATAGCCGAGTAACTAAGATGCGGGAATGCAAAGTATACTACGAGTATATACTGCACTATACTGTACATACTTACTCGATGACTCGAGGAAGAGGGATGGATAGGATGGTGTTATTGAATCATCATCGCCATCATCAATCAATGCAATTAAATGAAGCATTTTATATACAGTAATTGATTTAACTTTGACTGATTTTCTTGAGAGTTTCATTTGTCGCCATTTAAATAATATTTCATGTTTTTATCTTTTTTACTTTCAGTTTCAATTCTACACATTTTTCTTTGCAGTGCGAATATATACATGAGTAGTAATAAATAATTATATATACTTTGTATTTATATCATGCATATCAATTATTCATTTATATGAGTCTTTGAAGCGGTGTGCTCTGTATAATAAAGTGTTTAGGTGTTGAATAAATAGATGAATGATTAATTAGTTAAATCTTTCAAACTTGTGCTTTTTGTTGGGCAAATGAAAGGGAAAGTGATTTGTCCACTGATCTATTTTATCTAGAGTTGAGAAATGTAATAGATTTTTAGAAGTATCATATTGTACGATAAAATTATAGAAGAGAAAGGCTTATCATTATCATTACTCGGCTTTCAACATTTCCAAAAATAATTACTAAAACACACTTGATAAATTCAATATAGCTTGCTGATTTTCAAAGTCTTGACACTTAAAAGACTATAAACACACTTGATAAATTCAATATAGCTTGCTGATTTTCAAAGTCTTGACACTTAAAAGACTATAAACATATGTAAATACGTATTTTAGAAACTACCAACTGTCGACGAAATTTCTGGATACTAAATGGTTTTTTATAGAGTCTGATCATCCACAAGAGGATTAATAAGGCCTACGTTGCTATTTACTCTTGCAAAGAGTTCAACAGTATTAAGATAAATGGCAAACTGTCAAACATTTTACTAAACTTATCGATAAAAAAATTAAGTTATGTCAAAAAAATGTAAAATTGTTCAACTTAAAATTGACATTTCAAACTTGAAATATTAGAAGTGTTGCTGAATCAGCGGTTTATGGGCAAATTTGGCGATTAACCGTTTTTTTGTTCGTTTTGTTTTTATGTTTCTCATAAACAAAAATTTGACAACATTTAATAAAATATACAAAACCATAACAAAAGAAAAAAACTAAAATGTAATAACGGGCTAAAAGGGCTAAAAGATAATTGTAAAACGTGCTAGATTTACGCGTTTTTTAGTTTAGGGCCAATTTTCTTTTTTCGCGTTTTGAGTGACTAAAATCGGGCTAATTCTAGCCCGAAAAGGGCTAAGTTGCCATCACTGTGTAGAGGACATCATTAATTGTCGAAATTAACCCAGGTTCGATATGAGAAGACATTAAATTTCTTTATGAAATCTTTTTAGTTTAAAACTTCGATGAATGCTTGAATTCTTCCAGACATTTTTGATGATTACGAGTCCATACGGGCCTTTGTGTCTATTGTTTTATACGCCTGATATATGAAACGTTGTTAAATTGTGTCAAAAGAATAACGATTTATCAATAAATTATTAGCGAACATTTTATTTGGCTTCAGTTCATCAATTTAATAATTCAAAGAATACCATTCCATTCTAAAGTAATATTTTTACACAATTGGCACATTGGAATGCATTTTCTGTCCTGTCAAAACAATCTAAGCAATGTTTGTTTTCAAAGATCTACTTGTTCATTTATTTAGTTCATCATTATCGAGAAACAGATTTCATATTTCTCTTATATAGTATGTTTTGAGTTAGAACGAAATTTACATACGTTTGCAATGTGCGTATTAGGGCACGGTCACATTTAACAAATATTTACTAAAAAAAGCATAACCACTAGTTTCAGCACAAATAGGCTTGACGTTGTTTACTCTTACAAGAGTTTTGCAAGAACAAACAGCAACAAATAAAATAAAACTAAATATTTGTTGTGCTTTGGACTACAAGTTTTTAAAAATAAATAAACGAGTTCAACTACATGTTATTTAGTGGTTTGGCAAATATTTGCCAAATGTGACGGTACCTTTAATATTATTAAAAATTTGTATTGTTACAAATTTGTTGTTGTTTTTATTTCTGCGTCTTCCATTGGTTGACAATAACAGCAATATATGTTATTGTTGTCATTGCTCCTTTATGGTTGATACTGTTTTTTGCAACCACCAAACTCCGGAGATGGGATGACAACTTTTTACACCGTGCCTTGTGTGTTTTGTTAATTCTTCTGTTTTTTCTTAGTGAAAAATTACTTTTACAATGGTATTCTTTGAATTATTAAATTAATAGCGCAATTCACAATCTTGGCAAATCGTATTGCATCATTGCATTTGCACAAGATTGTGAATTGCGCTAATGGTAAATATCAAAATTTCAACAATTTTTCATTAGAAAAAAACAGAAGATTTTAAAAATTATCAATAAATTGTAGTTGAGTGCTGTAAAATATCAGGACAATAGAATCGGTCCATAACCGGGACAACTAATCAAGGAACTGTGACGGCTAATCTAGCATTGAGAGGTATTGTTTGACATGATGAGTTTCCGAAGCTGTCAAATGAAAACTTCATACCTGAAGAAATGTTATGTGTGAGAAATAACTTTTCATAATCTGATAATATTCTTCATGACAGCACAATAATTTGGTAGGTGGCAATGAGATAACATGACAATATAGAGAACAATGTGGGATAATGTGGGATATCAAAACATATCACAGTGCAAGCATTTATTCTATAAAATTATAGTAACAATGCACGATGCAACCTACTCTCTCCTACATACATGCATCTCTATTTTCAAATATAATTACTTTTAATTTTTTTTTTGAATGCAATAAAACTGTTCCACTAAATCCCTACACTTAAAATAGCACCATTAAAAATAAATGACAGCAACAAATTAATACAAAAGAGATCCTTCAATAAGAATAAAATAATGAAAAGAAACTGCATAATAAAACTAATAATAACGATGATAATGATAATAAAAAGAATGCATTAACTTTGCTTAATTAAAAATTTAAATTCTAATTACTTTTTATTAAAACTTTTAAGTAATTTATGCATAAAAATGTCTCAGCAACCAAAAAGAAAAATTAAAAAAAAATACTAAGAAAAGAAAAACCAAATGATTACAATTCATTTAATAAAGAAACAGTGAATGAGTAGAACAACGAAACGAATCTAATGACCCCTGACTTGAATAAACTACGAGTCAGAACAGAACGGAACAGGACAGAACAGAACCGAACAAAACTAAGAAAGGGGCGTAAGTAAGTGTTTCATGCAACTTGTAAGAACTGCAAATATTGTCTCTGAAACAAAAGATGCTGCAATTTGTAGAAAATAAGAAAAATATGAATTGTGGAGTGGGAGTCCGTCAGTAAGGTGCAGGGTAAAGTGTGTTGAACAAAACATTTAACACTGTGTGCAGGTTTAACTTGTTACCCGTTGTTTTTGTTGATGGTGATGATGATGATGATGACGTTGCTGATGCTGAAATTAAATTAAAGTTACATTGTGGGATTCAGTTCATTCCAACAGCATGTAGTGTTAAGTTAATTTGTACTCATTTCTTTCGTTGCATTTAGAGTTTTTTCTCAGTTTTAAGAATTTTGTTGGTTCGTAAATAATAAAACATGATGTTGACTTTGTTTTCCTCTCATATTTTTTGTTATTTGGCTGTATTTTCTGCAGTTATTGTATAATTTGTTCATTTTTCCAGCAATGTTATTTTAATGCTTTTTTCTTTGTATTTTAATGTGTTGCTGGTATTGTTTTTAATATAAATAAAACTTTGGTAGACATAAAAAACCATGTGCAACAATCAAATGCGCCAACAGAAACCAGAAAGGCAAAACATACAACAATATGTATAAAAATAAACATTTTTGTAGACATTTGTGCGATATTTTTGCCATTTTTATGAAAGAAAAACTTGTGGTGTTTGGATTCTCTTTTTAATGTTCTAAAAAATTAGCATAATATATATGTAATTAGTAGTTTGTTTTTGGTTGTCATAAATTCGCGCAATTGCCGAAAAATACTTTTCAAAATCCTCAGAAATAGGATTTTTTTAAATTGTGTGGAATGGCTTATAGCGTGTTCAGATATGAACCTTAATTGCGATAATCGCAATTAACGCCATAAGAAATCATTGAAAAATCAATGTGAAGGTAAGTTTGTTTACATAGAAACACAACAACCATTTAGAGTATTTTTTGTATTGTTTTCCAACTGTCAAATGATTATTGAGTAAGCTGATAATTGCGTATGCCTGAACACTTGAAATAATATTGCCAACTAACCGAATATTGACTCAATTAGGATTCATATCTGAACACAGTATTAGAATAGCATTTTGGTCTTTAGGTTACTAATGTTTTAAATAATATAGAATTTTTATGGAATATCCAGCTGCGCTGTACATTTATTCTAAATATCTAATATTTATTATTGTCAAAATATAGAGTCACTCCGCTTTGCAGTGGCAATAAGCCAATATTTCTAAATTAGGGGGTTATGTTAACTTTCACCCCTATCGTGAATAAAAATTCCACATGAAATTTGTTCCCTTTTCACATTTTTCCTATTAAAATTCAATGTTAAAGAAATAAAAGGGAACGAATTTAATGAGGCATTTTTATTCACTACAAATCCTTTGCCGCTTTTTAATCATAGCATGCAGAAAACTCTGTCCTAAACATTATTCAACATTACTGGTGACGTGTAATAAGGAGCATTTATACAGGCAATCCCAAATCTTAACTGAAGAGGTGACAAAAAATCAAAGGAGTGCTCATCAGACCCCAACTGCGAGTTACTTACCAAACCATTGCCTTTTTACCAAATTTATCATTTAAATTATCCAATTTATCCAACAGGTATAAAAGAGTTAATAACATCATAAATTTTTGAAATTACAAAATCGTTTTCTACCTTAACCCAGAACTCGAAACTTTGTGCAACCTCTTAACGTTATCCGATTCTGCTCACATATGGTTTTTAGAAAACGGATACCAATTTTAAACGGAAAATGAAATGTATCCAAGTCATGTGCAACCGTAATGTAAATACTGTGTGGAGCACAAATGAGAACATGTTGGTATTTTGTGCACTTTTTATTGCACAAATATAAAACTAATAAAGAAAATGTCTTTTGTAATTTATTTTATGTTTAATATTTAACAAAATAGTTTCTGAATTGAAATTAAATGTCTCAAGTTTTAAGAAAAAATACAAACGAAACGAAAACAAGCCAGATGTTCTCAATTCTGCAACATACAAAACCATTAGGGAATGATACTATTTTGAATATTAGTCCAAAGCCGGTTATCTCTTTTTAAACGTTTTGGCGTAATCTCCAACAATTTTTCAATTACATAATTCATTTGGAATACTTTCGTATTCGCGCTGAAACCCCTGTCAAAGCTCGTCCAAATTGGTTGCAATTAATCGTAATTGTCGCAACTATCTCTTCACGATTAACCACAAATTCTCAATTGGATTGAGACCGTTTGCTAGCCACTGCATTAACAGGAAGTTTTGCTCATTAAGTCATTCTTTCACGATTCAGCTGAAAAGTAAATTCATCCATATGATAGACGCTCTTATCTACAAATTCGGGAAGATGAGTTTGAAAAATACGCAGATAGTCTGCTTTCTTCATTATTTCCAAGTAAAGCAACCCCTATATGACGTTCCTCGAACCGTGCTTTTTGTTGTCTTTGAATTATCTCGGCTGTTCGACGCCAGCAATATTGTTTACCTTCGGGTTGAAAACAATTAAATTTGGATTCGTCTGAAAACGTTTTTTTTTTCAATTGTTTGATATTTGTATCTTCATTAAAAATGAAAAAAATAAATTATTAATCCAGCCAGTGCCGGACGAAAATTGTTTGACCATTATTTATTAAGTTGGCATTGTTCCTTCTTGTCTTCGGCTCAGAACCACTGTATCCCTTCTTCTTAGTCGAATATAGCCACTATTATTTAATATGTTGCGGTTTTTTCTGCATTTTTAGATCTCAGTTGTTACCAAAGGCACGTTTAGGTCTTTATGGATATTCGAATTTTTTATATACCAGGAGGCAATTGTGATTAATCGTAGAAATTTGTTTTGGTGTCCTTGAATTCTGTCTACATTTGAAGCTGAAGCTGTTCCCCATAGCTGGATTCCATAACAGGTTTTATGATTGAGTTGTAAAGTAGGAGTTTGCAATCTAAACTTAGCTTAGAGTTTCTGCCAATGAGCCAATTAATTTGGGTCAATTTCAATTTCATTTGAATCAATTTTTCATCTACATATATGGGATTTTCATGTAAGGCGACGATCGAGCTGTAACCCAAAATACTTAACTTCAGATTGTTGTGTTATTGCTTGATTATTGATATAAATAGGAGAGCATGATTCTCTACGAAATGTAAAATTTATGTGTGTGCATTTCTGCTCATTAACTTTTATCCTCCATTGCTTTAACCAGTTTTCCAATTCAAATATATGATTTTGTAGATATTGAGATGCTTCTTAAGGGTTTTCATCAATGCTTAGAATTGCAGTATCATCAGCAAATGTAGATGTGTGAGTACGATTGTTTGTTGGCACATCAGATGTGTATATCAAGTATAAGAAGGGTCCCAGGATGCTTCCTTCTGCTTCAATAGGTTGTGCGGAGCTTAAGAAATCTCCTTCTTTAAGCTTAAATGTTCGACCAGTTAAGCATCTTTCCCATAGCTTATGTCTGTTTACGGGTTAAATTATTTTCGACTTGTATATTAGACCATCATGTCGCACTTTATCAAAAGCTTGAGAAATGTCAATAAAAAGAGTGGAACAATATTTTTATACCCTTCACCATCGTGAGAAGGGTATATATAAGTTTGTCATTCCGTGTGTAATTTCCACAAAAAAATTTTCCGACCCTATAAAGTATATATATTCTGGATCCTTATAGATAGCGAAGTCGATTAAGCCATGTCCGTCTGTCTGTCTGTCTGTCTGTCTGTCTGTCTGTCTGTCTGTCTGTTGAAATCAGTTTTTTGAAGTCCCCAGATATACTCGGGATCCAAACCTTCAATAATTCTGTCAGAAGTGCTTTCGAGAAGTTTGCTATTTAAAATCAGCAAAATCGGTTTAGGTTAACCAGAGTTATGAACCTATATGTGAGACCACCTCCATAAAAATTTGATATTTTTCATCCATTTTATTGCAATATTTTGAAAACTATTGCAGATAATACCATGAAATTTTGTATACGTTGTTTGTACTATAAAAGAAGAAAGTGTGCGGAAAATAGTAAGAATCGGTCATTGATTTCTTATAGCCCCCATACAAATATATATATTCCCGAAATATGGCTTAATGATAAATAAATGCCTATAAAATTGGAATATCAAGACAAAATTCAGCAAAAATAAGTTTTATACAAAAAGAAATCGCAAAACGAAATTTTTTTTAATTCGGTCCATGTTTGACCATAGACCCCATATAAAGTCCACTTCCAAAATTCACTTAAATACGTATAAAAGAGATATAAATAATGTTAAACGGCTAAAATTTGACATAAATATTCTTTATAGGCAAATAAATTGCTGTACTAAATTTTATGGTGGTCGGCCCAGAACTGGTCATAGCTCCCATACAAGGACCACATCTGAAAAAGAGATTTTTCCCTATATATATTGTATAAATATCGGTACCGACTCAAAACTTTGCACAGATCATTTTAATATATACAAAAATCATCCCACAAAATTTTGTGAATTTCGGTCTATTTTTAACCGTATGCCCCATATACAGCCCTCTTCCGAAAATCACTTTAATACTCATAAATCGCTTATAAATAAGGGTACCAATCCAAAATTTTACACGGATCATTTATATACATGCCTAAATCTAACTGCTGGATTTTGAGAATATCGGTCCATATTTGACTATATCCCCCACATAAGGTCCACTCTCGAAATCCACGTTAATACTAATATATATCGTATATATACCGTTATTATGTTGAAATTCGACGTGAAATATCCTCATATGCATGAAAATAACTGTTCCAAAATTTAAGAAGATCGGCCCATAATTTGTCATACCTGCCATATAGAACCATTTCCAAAAAACAAATAAATTCGGGTCAAAAAATATTCTTTTCGGATTTAACCCATATTCGGTCCATATTTTATAATCATGATATATATCGTTGGAAAGGTATTTTTAATACCTTTTATTTAATGTATTACAAATTATCAGACACCCAGTAGTTCCTGAGATATAGGCCTATGTATTTTCAACTTTAAGGGCCCGCCCCCTCGAAAATAGGCGTGACCGGCAACAAATTTTTTTTTTGCTGGTATCTCCTCTAAAAGCCCTATTTCATTTTGTTTTTTTTTTTTTTTTTTTGAGCAAAATCACTAAAACCGAATTGTACCCCTTTTTATACCCTTCACCATCGTGAGAAGGGTATATATAAGTTTGTCATTCCGTGTGTAATTTCCACAAAAAAATTTTCCGACCCTATAAAGTATATATATTCTGGATCCTTATAGATAGCGAAGTCGATTAAGCCATGTCCGTCTGTCTGTCTGTCTGTCTGTCTGTCTGTCTGTCTGTCTGTCTGTCTGTCTGTCTGTTGAAATCAGTTTTTTGAAGTCCCCAGATATACTCGGGATCCAAACCTTCAATAATTCTGTCAGAAGTGCTTTCGAGAAGTTTGCTATTTAAAATCAGCAAAATCGGTTTAGGTTAACCAGAGTTATGAACCTATATGTGAGACCACCTCCATAAAAATTTGATATTTTTCATCCATTTTATTGCAATATTTTGAAAACTATTACAGATAATACCATGAAATTTTGTATACGTTGTTTGTACTATAAAAGAAGAAAGTGTGCGGAAAATAGTAAGAATCGGTCATTGATTTCTTATAGCCCCCATACAAATATATATATTCCCGAAATATGGCTTAATGATAAATAAATGCCTATAAAATTGGAATATCAAGACAAAATTCAGCAAAAATAAGTTTTATACAAAAAGAAATCGCAAAACGAAATTTTTTTTAATTCGGTCCATGTTTGACCATAGACCCCATATAAAGTCCACTTCCAAAATTCACTTAAATACGTATAAAAGAGATATAAATAATGTTAAACGGCTAAAATTTGACATAAATATTCTTTATAGGCAAATAAATTGCTGTACTAAATTTTATGGTGGTCGGCCCAGAACTGGTCATAGCTCCCATACAAGGACCACATCTGAAAAAGAGATTTTTCCCTATATATATTGTATAAATATCGGTACCGACTCAAAACTTTGCACAGATCATTTTAATATATACAAAAATCATCCCACAAAATTTTGTGAATTTCGGTCTATTTTTAACCGTATGCCCCATATACAGCCCTCTTCCGAAAATCACTTTAATACTCATAAATCGCTTATAAATAAGGGTACCAATCCAAAATTTTACACGGATCATTTATATACATGCCTAAATCTAACTGCTGGATTTTGAGAATATCGGTCCATATTTGACTATATCCCCCACATAAGGTCCACTCTCGAAATCCACGTTAATACTAATATATATCGTATATATACCGTTATTATGTTGAAATTCGACGTGAAATATCCTCATATGCATGAAAATAACTGTTCCAAAATTTAAGAAGATCGGCCCATAATTTGTCATACCTGCCATATAGAACCATTTCCAAAAAACAAATAAATTCGGGTCAAAAAATATTCTTTTCGGATTTAACCCATATTCGGTCCATATTTTATAATCATGATATATATCGTTGGAAAGGTATTTTTAATACCTTTTATTTAATGTATTACAAATTATCAGACACCCAGTAGTTCCTGAGATATAGGCCTATGTATTTTCAACTTTAAGGGCCCGCCCCCTCGAAAATAGGCGTGACCGGCAACAAATTTTTTTTTTGCTGGTATCTCCTCTAAAAGCCCTATTTCATTTTGTTTTTTTTTTTTTTTTTTGAGCAAAATCACTAAAACCGAATTGTACCCCTTTTTTATACTCTGTTTGTTAAATTACACTGAAGATTATTATGAACATCAGACAGACTCTGTAAATTATGGTAAGAATTGGTAATTAAATCAATTAAAAATGGTAAAAATTAGACAACATTTCAAAATATTTAACATAAATTATGTTGGTCGTAAAATTGTCTTTCAAATACTAATACTAATAAAATTTGCACTAAGACTGAATAGAAAACACAGAATTAGGATATTCTAGTCTAGTGTAGTTTCTGTATTTCTTACTACGCTTAGGTGAAGGGTATTTAAGATTCGGCACAGCCGAATATAGCACTCTTACTTGTTTTTCTTCAAATGTTTTTTTTAATGATATTGACAAGTCTATGGGTTTGTTGTAAATCCAAATTGATGATTCGGAATACAATTGTTTTCAGTTAAAATCGTGTATAACTTGTTCATGAGCATTTTCTGGAATAGCTTCGATATTTGATGGTCGATATGATTCTACTTTGATGTGATCTTTTCCCGGCTTTGGTATCATGGTAACCAGTGAAACCTTCCATTCTGGTGGATAATATTCAAGGCGTGATATAGCGTTAAAAATAAAAAGCATTATTCTTATTGCTATCCGGGGTAGCTCTATAAGCATCTTGTTACTGATTTTGTCAATGCCAGGTGCTTTCTTAGAGTTTAAATCAATAATAGCCTTTTCAATCTCTCGAATCTCAAAACGTAGGGTACAGATGGTCCAAAATGGTGTGTGGCTGGTAGCAAGTCTATTGATTAATTTGATGGGTTTGGGGTAAATACTTTTTTCAAATGATTTGTAAATAGATGGCTCTTCTTTTTTCATTTAAGAGGCGTTCGACAGCTGCAGAATAAATTCTGTTATATCTAGTTAGACGGGGGGTTTGGGGAGCAAGTTGAGCAGCCAGTTTAAGTTCGTTACCCAAATTGATAAGCAAGTAATCGATATTATCTGGTGTTTTTAGCGGTATGTTTTCAGAACAATGTGTATAGCGGTATTTTTTATATTTAACTCAATTTATTCTTGTGCCTCTCATCGCTTAACTACCAGTCGGAGATACACTATCTCGGGGGCTCAATATAGGAACAATTGTGGGTGAGTGATCTGATGATAATTCTAACGAAGATTCGACGTGAATTAAATCTCTCGGGATATTTTTTATTGCTCCAAAATCAGTAAGATCTGGTATCACATTCAATCCCATTTTAGAAATTGTATTAAGTAAAACACGACAGCTGCCAGAAAACAGGGGCCTACTGATTTAAAAAAATTGTTGTAATGACTTTCCGTTATTTGAAATCTATATTTAGGTTAATATATCAAGGGATATAATTTTTATGAACTCATGCTCAATTCGTTTTCTTGTCCGTATGAAAATTATACTCGTATAGTGTTCAGCTGGAGTCAATGCCTGTGCATAGAAGATTACTGTAAAGGCCGTGTCATTATTTCCTTGTTGCAGACTGCTGCAATACTTTCTGTTAATCAATTTGAGAATTTTTAAACTTCAAATGCTTCAAATTCTTTTCAACTAAATTTTTTGCATTTGTTGCTAAAAGTAAATAATCTTTTAATTTTTCATTAAATCATTAAAAAATGTATGAAAAAAATGTATGAAATATTGCTGATGTTGTCAAGTAAATACGTGTATGTGTATGTATGTATGTATGTATGTACATATGTATGTATGCCTACAGACTTGTAAACATAAAAAATAATATTCATAATCAAAACGTTCATACTTACACTGTTATAGGAGCAAACCCATTTTCAGTTTTTATATCTGCATCTTTGTATCTTTTAAGTTTTATTTTTACTTCATTTTACTGTTGTATGTATGTCGAGTTTTTGCTCCAGAAATATATATGTAGACTAGTTCGTACAGATGATGATGGCTCATTTCAGTTTCTATTTTTTTTTTTTTTTTGTTCTTTAACTTATTTTTATTTCTTGAGTTTTATTTTTAGGAAAATTGTAATTTCCTGTGTAATATTTTGGTTTTGAAATCATGTTTTGCTTGAGATATTTTTTGTTAATGCTTAAATGCTGACATTTGCATTTTGCCACAACATTTTTACTTGTGTTTTTTTTGCATTTCATTTCATTTAATTTCTTATATGCATTTTTAGCCATTAATTAAAACATTTTGTCTGCTTGTAAGTGTCTCCCACAGAATTATGCTAAAGTTAATGTTTATGAAATTTACGGCATATTAAAGAAATAAATTTATCAGACTAATTTTGTTTCCATTTAAGCAAATTATCATAAAAATATTGATGTATTGAAATGTGAAGACCTAAATAGATAAAACAAAGTGTGAATATATTTATGGATGTACTCGTAAATCCTTTATAATAAGTTTAATGTTCTTAGTGCTACACATGCACAAACCCTATAAATAATATAAAGTTGCAACTTATCGGAAAAAGTTTTGTATAAATTTGTCATTCTAACTGCAAGTTCTTAATTTAAAGGTTTATGCTTTCAGTTGCATTTAACAGAAAATATTTAAACTATGTTTATAAGTACATTAGTTTAATTAAATAATAATAAGAGCATGTTTAAATGGTTTTATTAGAGAATTCTAATACAAAAATACAAATAAATTGACAGATCTAAAGTATTGGTTCTTTAGGAATATATTTTGACTTACAACTCTTTCTAAACAATTTTCAAAAACTTTGAATATTCTCTTTATATATTTTAACATATTTATACCATAGTGGGGAGGGAATATTGGATTTGTGCTGATGTTTGTAACGCCCAGAAATATTCCTTAAAGTATACCGATAGACTCAGAATCACTTTCTCAGTCCATTTAACGATGTCTGTCCGTCCGTCCGTCTGGCTGGCTGGCTGTCCATGTAAAGTTTGTGCGCCGAGTACAGGTCGCAATTTTGAAGATATTTCAATCGAATTTGGTACGTGCTATTTTTTCGGCCCAAGGACGGATGGGATTGAAACTGGGGGAAATCTGTCCATTATTTCATCTGGCCCCCATACAAATGTCCTTCCGAAATTGGAAACGATCATAACTGTTTGAATTATGCAATTCTCCAAACAAATTTATGAGTATTAGATGAAGCCAAATCACATGTACAAATTTTATAAAGATCGGCCCATAATTAGTCATAGCTCCCATATAAGCCCTACTTCCGAAAATCCCTTTAAAGAGCATAACTCTTTTAAAAATGCCAGTATCCAAATATTATTGAACACAAATGTGTTTTGCATATATACAAATAATATGGTAGAATTTTAGGATGATCGGTCCATAATTAGTCGTAGCTCCCATAAAAGGCTCACTTCCGAAAATCACTTCTTAAATCTCTTAAAAATGTTGGTCTCCAAATAAAATTCAACACAAATAAGTGTCTTATATACAGAAATAATGACACCTGTTATATAATGGTCGATCCATAATTAATCGAAATTCCCTGATATAAGACCCTCTCCGTAATTCACTTTAACCTCCATAAATCTTTTAAAAGTATTTATATCCAGATAAAGTTTAACATACACAATATTTATATTCACAGAAATCATGACACTAAATTTTTGGATGATCGGTCCATAATAGGTCATATCTCCCAAATAGCGCCCATTTCTGAAAAACTGTTTTATACATATACTGGGTGTAGGGTATTATATGGCCGGGCTTGACCGTCTATACTTTCTTACTTATTTTTATTTTACTTTTTAATGAACTCTATTATTAGTTCATCTAGATATTTTTATTTTTTTTTAATTCAATCTGGTTTATCAATGAATGAGTAAATATCAAAAAGAAATTCCCATTAAACACTATTTTATATCATTTTTATTAACATATTTTTATAAATATTTATGCATAAAAAAATAATAAAACGACTCACAAAATAAATATTTTTAGCTTCTTGTTAAATCATTAATATTCTGAGAATAAAATTGACAAAACATATGTTTAACTAAACTTATAAACAAACAGATAAATTTTATTAAAAATATACAAAGCATTTTTTTTAACTTTAATAAATTTGGCTGAATTTATTTAAGTTTAATGTCGTCATACAGACAAAGTGTAAGTGTTTGCTCTATCAAATTTTGAATCGCACTATGGCACACATTTTTTCAAACAAATTGTTGGATTACTCAATGCACAAATGTGTGCAATTCTTCGAATTATTCAAATTTCTGAATTTCGAAAACAGGGTGGTCAAAAATTCAATTTTCTAAAAGATTGTGCTCTTTTATATGATTTGTACAATATTTTGCAATCGGAGCAGTATGTTAATATAACGATTGTCTCCAATGTGCAACGTCTGTAAGATATTGCAAGATATTAATTCATGTTAATGGAAGCTGTAAACAAATGTCTGTTAACGGCGAAAGTCCATTTTTTACTTTAATGATTCTAATATAGGGAGTTTCATTTTAAAGGTCTTATGTCCCTGGCTTTTATACCACTATCTGCAAGACATTTATACACACTAAAATGTTTACTGGAAGTGGGACTCAGAATCACTTCCTGAGTCGATTTAACGTTGTCCGTCCGTCCGTCAGGCTGGTGGCTGTAAAGCTTCTGTGCAGAGTACATGTCGCAATTTTGATCATATTTTCAATAAATTGGTGCATAATATCTTTATAACCCAAAGACGGTTGCGATTGAAATTGGTTGAAATCGGTCCATTATTTGTCCTTTCGAAAAAGGAGTTTATAGGTCATAATTGTGCGAGTTATGTACATATCCAAACAAATTTTGTCACAAATGAGTGGTAAATGAAGCCAAATCACATCTACAAATTTTGTGTAGGTCGGCCCATTATTAGTCATGTGGGTATTCAAGTAAAATTCAACACAAATAAGTTTCACTCATATAAGTTCCTCTTCAAAACTCCTTTTAACACGCATACACTTTTTTAAAAGTCTTAATATCGAGATACAATTTAGCAAAAAAATATTTATATGCACAGAAGTCACAGCACAGCCCACATTTCTGAAAAACTGTTTTTACACATTAGCTGCAGGGGATTATATGACGGGCTTGACCGACTATACTCTTTAACCTGTTTTCCAGCTTAGTCGGAGCTCTTTCAGTTTAGAAAAAAAAAAATTGTAATCATCGCAAGTTAGCGCTCTCCATTCACAGCAACGTTCCTGCCTTTATCGTCTTTATACTATGTTTCCACGACGACTTGAATCACCTGCTTCGCTCTCTGAATCATGTTTATGAATCATGCTGTTTACATGACCAAAAAACTTGATTCGATTTGACAGTTGTTTTTAATAAACAAACAGAATAAAAAAAAAAACAGAATTTACAATTTGTGGAAAATATTTTTTTAATGGACAAAAAAACTGAGTGAAAATTAGTTAGCTTATTTGAAAAAAAAACATACATTCGTACGTATTTACTTTCTTTACTTCCAGCAACAAGAAAATAATTTGCTTTGTTTACAATAATATTAAATTTTTACAGCTAGTGCAGATAAACTTGAGATAAAAATTAGAGAAGAGTGCAATTTTTCGTGCTTCGCAAGTTGATTCAATATGAATCTAGTTGATTCGCTCTTAAAATTTTGTATAGTGAAGCAAGTTGTTTCACTAATGATTGGGGTGTGAAGCATGAATAGAGAGCGAAGCATGTACCGTGGAAACATAGTATTAAAAAGTACGGTCCAATGTTGCCATCGACCCATAATCCACGCCACACAGTGCATTTTTCGGGATGCAAATGCAGTTCTTGCAATGACTCTGGCTGCTCTTCACACAATTTTCCTTGTTTACGTATCCATTCAACCAGAATTTCGTAGCTGAACTTTCTTAACCCAGCATGCATTTTGATAATAAAATTCAATAATCTGTCAGTCAAATGAGCCGATAAATTTTAGATGCGGCCGTCTCCGAAAATTTTATTGGCTTAAATCGGCTTCAAAAATAGCCACAGCTTTTGATATACTAAGTTCCTAATAATTTCAGTAAATTTTCGGAATACCAATTTTCGCTTTTAAATATTTTTATTTTTTATTATTTGAGCAATTTGTCTTTAGACGGCTGAGAGCTGGATTTGGATCAGCCGGCGTCAAATTTGTACGGCTCAGGTGTCTGCGAATAAATTATAGATATGTATGTGCGTGAAAATAAATTTGAAATCTAACTCCCTAGACACAAACCATTTATGTTAACTACTTAACAGAGAAAATGCTAAAGTTTTAAAATTCGATATATAACTTTATTAATGATATTTTGACACAAAAAACACTCAGAAAAAATTCAAAAAAAAATCAAAATCTATAAAAAAATGTCTCAGAAAATTTAAATAAGTAAAAATATTACACTCAAAAAAATTATTTATAAAAATTTTTCGAAAAAATAACTTTTGAAATTTGAAAAATTACTTTGGTTCTTTGCTCACAATTCTCTGAGGTATTAGGAGCGACTGCTGGCATTGTCTAGATAAATGCCTTATGGCATGGTCCTTAAATACCAAATTTAACACCATTTCCAAAACATTATCTAAAATACTGCCATATTTGGTGTTAAAAATATAATTTACTTTTAATCCGAAAACCGAAAAGCCTCATTGAAACATGTACTTATAAACTATTCTTTAAAATTCCAACAAGATTTTTATAGCCCCTATTATCGTACATTCATATTATTACCCTTTCTATAATGACAAATACTTTTTGTTCTCATCATGTTTCCATTTGAAAGGAGTTTTGTACTCTTTGACTTCAACTGCCTTCTAGATACACTGACAGACTGCATAATAATGTTGTACATATTCCATAACCACAACTATGTATATTGCACCTCTTATATATTAATAATAATAATAAGTACAAATAAAGACAAGTGCAATAATATTCAGACAGAATATTGATAAATATCTTCTCCTTTATAAACTTTATAAACGAATAAAGAAGGTAAGAAAAAAAAAACCAAAAGTTCCAGCAAAGAAATAAAGTAAAGAGGCACTTGGAAAATATTTCATAACGATTGTTGCAGTATTGTGCGAGTTTGTGTGATTCGTATTGGTGCCACTGCTGGAGTTGTCTGCTGCAAGTGCAGCAGCACCTACTTGTAACAAGCACTCAATGACACTTTAAAGTTGTTTTTTTTTTATATTGCAACAAAACTTGAAGAAACATACTCGTATAATAAATAAATATATTTAAATGTCCTCAGAGAATAATAATCAAATAACGATATATAACTAAACTACTTCAGCAAATACAGCATAATGCACCAATTTGTTGTTGAAGATTTTCCTATACGAGTACATACATATGTACATTGTTATCTACTACTGTTCATATACACTCGTAAACATACATACGAGTATGTACAGATTTAATTAAAGATTGTCAAAAGCAGGAATTTGTTAACAAAATACTAAAATAATATTTTAAATAATTTGAGAGAATAACAATTAAGCCTTCATGGTGGATTAGTGTGCAAATAGTTGATCAACAAACCTGTTTCTGTTAAAGTTGCATGTGTGCCAAATGACTTTCTAAAAAGTGTAAGTGAGTGTTTAATACTATTTAAATATTCATGGAAACTAATTTTGCTTGCAACAATTTGCATGAAATGCATGCTTTGAAAACATGTTAAACACATGGCTTAAAGACTGCTGCAGATACAAACAGGTTGTGGTAACGGACCTGCTAACAAATCATTGTTGGGTGATAAATAACACATTAACTTAATTCCTTCTTGTTAATTTTACACTTTCTCAAGAAAACTTTTTCTGTTACTCTTAAATTCTAAAGAAGCCATATTTTTTGTCTGTGTAAATGTTGATGTATGTAGGTTTGTAGTATAAATTACTAGAAGCCCAGCATACCATTCTAGGAGCGCTCCGAAAAAGGAGTCAGAGAAGAGTCCAACAAAAGAGCATTTTCGGAGCGCTCCGAAAAAGGAATCAGAAAAGAGTCCAACTAAAGAGCATTTTCGGAGCGAAAGAAAAATTTACTTGTTACTGTCCTGAGTCTCAGTATGACTCAAAAATTCCACTTAATTATGTGTGTACCAGAGCCCATAAAAAACCCTCATAAAAGACTCTTTTCTGACATTATCTAAGAGCTCTTTCTGACGGACCATTTTCGAAGCAATTATGATTGTTTTTTGGGCTCATAAAGAGCGTTAACGCTCCGAAAAAGGTGTCAGAAAAGATTCTTTTCGGACTCATATGGCTTGCTGGGAGTATTGTACAGATTTGCTAGGCATGGGCCAATTTGTATATTTTCTAAATTACTTAATTTCAACTTTATCTTTATATGGCCACCTTGTTCTCTTACAAACAAGTATGCAAGTTTCTCTTTCATTCTAGCAGTATGTTTCCCATAATTTGAGTTTTATTTAAAATGTTTTCCTGACTTGTGTTTGCAACTTAGTTTTTCTTGCTGTAGTTATTTATGTATTTAAAGCGCCAATTTAAACTCAATTGCGGACGACTGCAATCCAAAGTTGTTTTGAACACTTTTAAATTTAATGTTTTGTTTTGTTCCATTCATAGCAGTGCTGCCAAAGAGTTTTTTTTAACATTCTTTTCAACTTTGTATTGGGTGTTTAGCTTAAAAATGTGGTTTATTTGAAAATTTTTAGCTTTTGTTTTGAAACATTTATAAAATATAAATTCATTCAATGAAGAGCTATGACCTTTTTCCATCTTTCTGGCAACATATGGATTTTGCTTAAAAATAACTGCGATCTTTTGAGAGCAACAATGAATCAAGCCAAATACGGATACCTTGTTCTGAAGTGAAGCGTATCCCACAGAGAGCGTTCTGTATTGATTCAAACAAATAATAGTCGGACGCGGCAAGGTCTGGAATATAAAAAGCGTGAGATAAAATTTCCTAATCACTTTTCAAATAGTTTGTAACCAGCGTTGCCACGACCAAAAAAATTTTGTAACCAAAATGTAAAAAAAAAGTAACCAAAAGCAAAAAAAAGTAACCAAAATTTTTATATATTTAAAATTTTATTTTATTTCAGCTAAAAAATATATATGTAAAATATAAATTAACCATTACATTTCAGTTTGTAGTTCAGTCTTATAATTAGGTACAATTGAAAGAAAAAACTAATTCAGCAATAACGATATTAATAAAACCCAAATGTAATTAATTTCATTACATTTGTTACCAAACACTAGTAGATAAAGTTTAAGTAGATGAGGCTAAAAATCTGTCTTGAATGTTCTTAGATGATTTATCCATATAGCGAACGACTAGAACTAGTGATTTCTTTGTGGATACGTCTGTTGTTTCGTCTACTATTAACGAAAACTTTGTCGTTTTTAGTTTGGAAATTAAATTTGCTTTAGATTTACTTCCTAACATTTCTGTTAATTAAGTTGCTTTACCTGCCACATTTAATGTGTTTCGCAATTTGACAGTCGGAACAGCGCTTCTCTAATAAGCCTGGTAGATAGTCCATTAAAAAAAAGGCAAATTGTGGGAAATAAGAAACATTACTAATGTTAGCTCTGTTTGGTGCACTTGCTTATTAAGAGTTTCTTTTTGAGGACTTGCAAATGTTATTTTTATTTTCCACATTTTGCTTATGAACACTTTTTAGTGTGCTTTCGTAAATAACTTACGTGATTTGCAATTTTTTTACACAGGCAGCGCAGAAACAACATCCATCTTTGTTTCTTAGCCACGGAAACTCATCCAACCACAATACATGGAATTTTCTTTTCGGGCTGTTATTAATGTCACTACACAACAAAATATTATTTAAAAAAGTTATTGAAATTGAATGAAAATATACATATTCTCATCATCACTTCCAGAACATAACTCGACATAATTAGTTTTACTTTGAGCAGCCTTTTTAAATAAAAATCTAACAAAAATAAAAATTGTGCTTAAAACCAATATTATTATTTTTTAATTCGAAGTACATACTTATCCATTTTTTACGAAAGAAACCCAATCTTAACTATTTAGAAAACACTTTATTAAAAAATTAAATAGCACGCTAATTTGTAAAAAGCTTTTTTTTTTTTGTTTTCTGGTAAAAACATAATTTATGAATGTTGATTAAGGTTCGTTCATTTCTAAAACAAAAGAAAAATTAACTTGTTCCGATGTCAAATCAATATGAAAATGCATTTTGTAGCATGTTTTTAGATGGTTTTTGTGAAGAACCTTTTACTCGTTCACCAATACAATGATTGTGTTTGTTATGTTTGGAGACAGGCATGTATTTTTTTGTAATCCTGTGTTTAGTGTTTTATTTTTAAAAAACTTTTAAATTGTGGTGTAAATTAAGTCAAAGTAAAAGCAATGTAAAAAATGGTTACTTTTATGTTAAAAAAAAGTAACCAAAACGGAAAAAAAGTACACAAGTACACATTGGAAAAAAAAGTAACCAATTTTGGTTAAAAGTAACCAAAATGGCAACGCTGTTTGTAACAGCTATTGCAACAAGTGTTGCCAACTTTTTTTTTGGAGAAATCGTCAATTTAAAAAAAATCGTCAAAATCGTCAAGTTAAAAAGGAAAAAATCTTCAAGAAATCGTCAAGACAAAAAATACGTTAAAAATACCAAAAACATTTTTTTATTAACTTTTTAAATATTTTTATTTTATTTACAGGTAAATAAAGTTATTATTTAATAAAAAAAATAACTAATTTAATATTGGTATTATGTGACTTTACTCTGGTACATTTCTGTGTGGCATTTTTTAATAAGTAATTTTTAATTGCTATATTAAAACACTGAGAATTATTTAAATTAAGATAATCTTTTGAAAACAATATTCCGTGTAATGTTGAAGAATCCAAAGCATTTCTGGTTTTTGTTTTATTTAAATTTACAATATTAAAAATTCTTTCAATATTGGCCCTCGAATGTGGTAGTGCCATTAAACTCGAAACAAATTGTGTTAAAATTGGAAAGGCCTTTGCATTATTGACTCTCTTTAAATTAGAAACATTTTTCCAAAATGCCAATGTTTCGAGTTCAGTGAATTTCATATTACGTAAATTCTCGAACTTCATTATCAAGTTCTTGATATTCTTTTCCATTTAATAAATTTGGAAAAAGTTTGGCCAATTATAAAATTTAATCATTATTTTGTTTAAAGCTACGCTTGGTTCAATGGAGTTTAATCCTTCTAAAAGTTTATCGCCAAAATCAAAACGTTTTAAAATTTGTGAAACGAATTCAATATAAAATTGGACGCAGAATTCAACAAATATATTATATTGACTATATTCAATATTTAAACTAGCATTTCTCTTCATCTTTATTTAAAAATATGTCTTCGTTATTAAAACTTTGGATTTCAAAATTAACTAAATACTCTTCTACAAAAAAAATGTCCAGTACAGATAGTCGTGTACTACACACTAGTGCTGGCAAATTCTACTACTTTCCATTACTCAATAATACTAAATACTTTTCATTTGGATACTCAATACTACTCGATACTTTTAACGGATTTTTTGAAAATGTAACGCATAGTTTTTATCTGCAAATTGAAGTAGTTTCTTCAAAAAATAAAAATAGATCTTCAACTATTATTGGTTTTGTATGTCTTTTATTATTAAATCAAAAATAAATGTAAAGCTAACTTTTAATTTAACGTTAACAACAACTTAAGAAATAATTAAAATAAATTCTTTGGAAAATTATTGAATTTTGTGCTTACACATTGTTGTCTTTTTATACAGTGATGTATTTTTATGCACTATTTTAACCACTCAACTTGCTTTAAAATACAACTCAGAAAGTATCGAGTAACTACTTTTGAGTGAGTATCCAAAAAAAGGGTATTTTCGATACTCGGTACCCATTACTCAATACTTTGCCAGCACTACTACACACTCTACCTATTCCACCCCTCGTCAACAAACTTCGTCTGTCTACCTATCAATTTCTACATTACCATAGGGGACTTACAAAATTTTAATTTTCGGAAAAAAGGTTACCATATGTTTTGCTTTTAAAAAATCGTCATTTTTGTTCGCGGGAAAAATGAAAAATCGTCAATTGTCAATTTAATAAATTTGACTTTAAAAACCGTCAAAATGACGATAAATCGTCACAGTTGGCAGTGCTGATTGCAACATGTAGCCGAGCGTTGTCAAGATGGAATATTACGCTTTCATGTCTGGGCGTTTTTCGTTTCTCTCTTCAAACGAATTAGTAGCATACGGTAAAGGTTCGTTATGATGGTCAGGCCACATTTCAGCAGCTCATAATATATTGGATTATTTTGGTCAAAGCCGAAAATGAGCAGTATGTTAGCGCCATGGATATTTAGTTTTCGCGTCGATTCGGCTGCTTAGCAGGGATTCCTCTACGATCTCTTTTCTTGTGGTTAATAAATCCATAGGAAGTGTTGATACAGTGCAAAAATAATTTCTTTAATAACATTAAAACAGCATTTCGGACATGCAAAATTGTCTTTTAAAGGCTTTAATTAATATGGTACCTATTCCCTGCTTTTAAATGAGTACTGTGCTCGCAAACGTAAACGAGTAGCTCCCAATGATAGGAAGCTATCTTCATGTAGTAATGCCTCCAATTCTTTGTGTTGAAACTTTTTTGACAGGTCTAGGCGATCAGCACGAACCAAACTAAACAGCAAATTTGTTGGAATCACTCGTCATCGTTGCCTTATTTGTAAAGCAATTTAAATCTAAGTTAAGCAAA
This sequence comes from Bellardia pandia, assembly GCA_916048285.2. NCBI lineage: Eukaryota > Metazoa > Arthropoda > Insecta > Diptera > Calliphoridae > Bellardia > Bellardia pandia. Next base: position 73,441,783 of record OU696533.1, read on the forward strand.
GTAACTAGAGAATCCGCCTGCATGTAGTAAGTTTTTCAAGATTATTCCAAGGAACTATTTTTACAGAAATGTAAATTTGAAAATATCTGAAATTTGGTAAAAGGTTCTTATAAAATGTTTGTAGTATTTTAGGTAAAAAAATGTATTGCAAGTATTTGGAAAGGTTGACTTACACTTATTATAAGTGCGCTATCCAATATCTGTTCTAGCTATAAAATTGGCTTTACTGAATTAGTAAAACAGTAAGATCTCAAACTTCAGTCTTAGCTGGGTTTATACCCAGTCCACATCATTGGCACCACATTTAAATATATTGAGTGTTGAATTTAGAACTGCATAGAGAAACTTAGCCAGCCATAATGACAATGTATGATAAATAAATAAATAGTCACCGATTCATTTTACATTACGTTTCTCATTTACAGAATATACTGATTATAATACAAAAAACTAAAAAAATTTAAGGAATGTAACCAAACGGCAACACTGATACAGTTGCAACTAAGTATAAAAAGTGTTTGTGTTACATTTTTCTTGGGAGGAAGTAGTTAATAAGTACGAAAAAAATAACCAAAAAAAAATTAACCATGAGTGGGTTGCTACATTAAATGGACATACATAAATTAAGGTGGGTTGCAAGGTGGTTGGGAAATATTTCGTTTTGTTTTTGTTCATAACAAAAGTCATACCAAAATAGCTCTTAGACTACGTTGAAGTTCAGAGAGAGTGAGGAGAAGTTCTTGTAGTGGAAAATATTATTTTTATCTGTGATCGTATTTTGTTCATGGGATTACGGCATTTCTTTGTATGTAGTGTTATATGTAATTCAAGAATTTTTAGCAGAGGCCTATTAATGTTTTCTACAATATGTTGTATATTATTTGCTTTTTCAAATTAATTTTAACATTTTTATTTTCTTTTATTTTCAGGTAAGTGTCTTTGATAAACTTTTCTACATTATTTACATTATATGTTGTAAGTATAGATACATATGTATGTACATATTTAAATAACGAATCAGTTACGGTAAAAAAAAACAGTGAGACTGTTTGTATGGAATCTGGATGGACAAGTTAATTATTCTCGGAGCCGGCAAACAAAATAATGAGCTTATTTTGTTTTTCTCATAAACAAACCCATTAGGAAATCGAAAGAAAACAGACGAAATAAAGAAAACAAGTTATTAGGATTTGTAATATGAAGAATTTATTGAACTTTCTTTTTATTAAGATTACCTTTCTGTATGGGAGGCGTTAACAAAGACCTTTTTAATTTTAAACGATTCACCCTATATAATTATCATTGCCAATATGATATTTATCTTAAACATGTTATGGAAATTTAATCAACTGTTAATAAATAATTCACATACAAAATTAGCATTTTACGAAATTTTTCCTTCTACACAGTTTCATAAAATTCCTGCAAATTTTCTAAGAAACATACAACAAGCTAAATTGAAACAATTGTTCCCACAATCTCATCTCTAATCATTGTTGTATTTCATACATAACCATACGTACAATTTTGTTTCTATTAATCGAGATTTTCTTCAAGTAATTTATTCCATGTTCAGACTCGCCCTTAAACAGAAATTCATACAATTTATTTAACTTAAATATTCGATTGAGCAATAATATACAAACGTACAACATAAATAAAATTTGTTGCTGCTGTTGTAAAACACACATTAATTTACTTTGTTGTTGAGATTGGACAAAAAAATTTGCAAAACTTTGCAAAGTTTTCATTCTTTTGTTTCATGAGAGTTGTGCGAGAAGAAAAAAACTTTAAGAATTATTATGATATATTGGAAAAGTTGTAAAATGCATTATTGAAATTACATAAAAGAGTTTAAAGTATGCACATACGGCTGGATAATAAATATTTGCAACAGAACTCGTACAGTGGAGCCGGCAATTGTAGCAGAAATTAAGCTTATTGTATTCACTAATACCCTTTTGTTAAATAAGTAATATCAATTTAATCCAACTTGAATTAGAATTTGTATAATTGTTTGATGTATTTTTTCTTGTAGTTTAATATATACTTAGCATGTGTGTGATTTATAGTAAAGCAAATTAAAATCAGATAATACAAGTATTGATGAGCAAAAAACATAAATACAAAATTTTAAAATTTTTTTGATAATAAATATACTCGCACAGAACTGCTAAACATATGTATGTCAGTGATGGTAAAATGAAAAGTTGAAATGGTACTGACCGTCAACAAAAAGAGTACTTTTTCAACATTTTGGTACTTTTTAGGAAACATATTTTTATTGAAAAATAAAATAAAAAATCCATTTAAAAATAATTCAAAAATAAAATTAATTCAGTTTAATAAAAAAAACTATTATAACAACAAATTAAAAATTAATTAATTTTTATGTAAAAATATATGTTTCAAAAATGTTTATTTGTTGTGGGTTAAGATAATAAACATATGAGCATGCCTGCATTTTGTTAGTGTTAATGCCATATCATTAATAGATCGTTTACGAAACATAAGAAATTTAAAAAATTTACCACAAACAACTTTAATTCTTTATGCATCTGTTTACTGTTTGTTAAAATTAGATTAGCTTATTCCAGGGGCCAAATTACCGCATTCGTGATCGAATGAGCTATCGTATCGAAATATGATTTCGATATCGAAATTATGATAAAATGTACTAAATTTCTTGCTCGATATCGTATGCCATAATCTCAAATAAGAAAATTACGATAAATTTTACTCGATATCGAATGCGGTAATTTAGCCCCAGATCAAATAAATGACATGAATAACGAATTTGCGCATTCCTTATGTTCTTGTTTTGAAGCCAATGTTGTCAATGATTATAAAAATAGTAACGCTGGATTTCTAAACAGGGAACAAAGCAAAACAAACAAAGTGTACTAAATATGATGTGGGGGTACTGTGGTATTTTTGTTGTGAAAAAGTACTGAAAATAGTACAATAGTATTGAATTTTCCATCACTGATGTATGTACATACATATGTATAGAAATTATAACGTGAATGTACTCTCAAAATGTGTCTTGCCCAAAAATTCTCAAATACACGCAACATACATATACATACATATATAAATAAACAAATTTATAAAAAAAAATTTATTTAAAAATAAAAACAACGGAAATATTTTAACAACAACAACAACAAAACGTATAAATTTAAACTGACCTACAATATACTTTTTATACCCACCACCAAAAAGATGGGGGGTATATTACGTTTGTCATTCCGTTTGTAACACATTGAAATAATGGTCGTAGAGCCAAAAAGTCTATATATTCTGGGTCCTTATAAGATTCTAAGACGATCTAACCTTGTCCGTTCGTCTGTCCGTCGGAAAAAATACATGGAACAATGAAATTTTTACCAAACATTCTTTTATCTGCCGAAATGTTTGGCATTGAAAATGGGGAAAATCGATCCAGTAGGATCCAAATTATAGATCAAAGTTTCAGACTACCTTGATATTTTTAGAAATATTTCCGTTAATTACATGTTCTTGCATTGGTTTAAAGTTAATTTAATATTTTATTCAAATAAAGTATTTCGATGGTCTCAGGTAGAAAGGCCCTAACTCGCATATTTGAAACTTTACAGGAGAAGGTAAAAACATAATAGAAACTGTAATATTCAACATGTAACTTTTTTTGTACAACTGCTTATAAAAGCGTAATTTTTTACACTATTGCAATAAATTTTTGTGAGAAGGTGTATTTGCGTTAAATGCATTGGAATCGCAAAAAAACAAATTTCGAAAAAATAGCGAGTTAGGGCCTTTCTACATGAGACCAACGATTTGTTTCGCTATTAATCCCACGAATAAACTATAGATGTACATATCTATTGTAAATGTTCTTAAAAATAAGAGAAATATAGAAAAAAAAACTGGCCGTACAAGTTTCGCTTGTAACTACTGGACGTAGCTCTCTGATGTAACTTGTTCAGCCTCCAGTTGTATGATGTCGATGAAATCCTAGCAGATACTGTTGCGTCAACAAAGCGATTTGCTTTTAGGTATCAAGGTTTTTAAAATCTTGCTACAAGTGTTGTTTCATGTAACAACTAGGATAGGGTTAATTGATTAGCGCGTTTGATCATTACTCATGATTTGGTGTTTGTGGCTATAAATCAAGCTTTGATCAATGCGCCTACTCACCACCAGAGGTGCTGCAATACTGTACCATTAACAAACATAACGCGCAATTACAGTGCTGTCATATGAAAAGCTTTTCTCTATATTCACCACCTATTATTCTTCTACTTATCCCTTTCCAAAGAAAGTAACACAATTAATTAATTAATATATAGGCATATTAATTGCCTGAGTGTTACTTCTCCTTAAAAAAAAAAAAAAAAAAAAAACTAAATTGGCCGTCCCTGTCAGTCTGTCTGTGAGTTTATGTAAACCATGTGATCAAAGTATAGCTCAGTAATAAAATAAGATTTGTCAATCTAATTAAATAAAATTTGGAAAAATCATTATATTTACAACGACGATCGGTGCATTATATCGTCAATTATTTGAATATATATGTTACAAAATATATATGTATGTATGTATATGGACTGAAATATTTTATTAAGGGAAAGAAATGCAAAAATATAAACTAACAAATCGATGACATCCGACTCTTAAGAAACAACGTGCAAATGCATACTGACAACATAATTACAATGGAAAATGCTGAAATTTAAATGCTGATTGATTATGCTAAAAAAATCAAACAATTCGGTCTGTAAATTTAGGAGATAAACGAAAAACAGTTTTTTTAAAAACGGCACCGCTTAAATTTGGAAACAGTTTCTGTACATAGACAATAAACATACATATGTACGAGTATACCATGAAATACAATACCACCACTCCCTCTCTGTTCAGTAAAATAAATACATTTAAGTTGTTCCCTTAATCTGTATCGTGTGTCAATTAAATGTATCACTATTCCCAAAAACTTATTTATCATTTACTAATTTGACACTTTGGTTGTCTGCTATTTTCATATATCAAAACCACAAATATGGGGGATTCACAGATGATTTGTTTGCATATAAAAAATTTTATTATAGCTGTTACAATTATTAAAATGATTAATGGACATGAAATTCATAGAAATTGATATTATTTTTATTTTTTTAAAACTAATTCCAAGATTTATTTCTTCTGTTTTTTTATAATGTTTGAAATAAAACCAACAAGCTAAGAATAGGAAGAAAACATATTAAAAAAAAAGGAAACGATATAACAGAAAAAGTTTAATTTAAAGTTATGTTTGCATAATGTTTAAAAACAAAACAAAGAAAAAAGTTGTTAAAAAAGTAGAGAGAAAACAAACTTCCTTTTTCGTTTTAAAATTTATTCCGAAGAAGAACAAAAAATATTAAGTATTCATCTCATGTTTTTTAGTGGTAAGAAATAATAAAATATTAACATAATGATACTTTAGCAATAATAACAACAACAACAACTACAGCTATAACTGCCATAATAATACCAGGAACACACACACACACACACATGCTAGAAACTACGACAACTTACAAAGTTGCCAGATGAAGAGTTGATATGACGGCTATTACTGTCATTAACTTTGGAAATTCGGAGTTTGTTTTTTGATCGATAAGTTACTATTTCGAGATGTCATTTGTAAGGGGCTAGGTGAAATGATGGAACGACTTTAACCTGCTTTAATAGGCTTCAAAATTTTATCGAAATATTTATCTTCAAAATTGCGGTATGTACTTTGAGCACAAGTTTTACAAGAGCGGCAGAATTCGGGAGGTGATTATGAGTCTACCAGTATACTTTAAGGTGGATATTAGACTAATACGTTTGAACGTTACAGACACACAATCAGAAACGCTCCTTTCAGTTATGGGTAGATCCATATAAGTTATGTGATCAACATTTGATTTAAATTTATTTTTAATTAGAAGAGTTTATCTCGTTTCCATTCTAGAAAAATATTATGGCATAATTGGTTTTTTAAAATTGACATTGTTAAATCAACTGGGGGAGCAAATATAAATCAGATAAATATACACTTATTCTGTATTTACACGGTTTAGATCTAAAACGGTTTGAAAATAAACAAATTTAAAATTTTTTGACACAATTTTATATAATTTAGCACGAAGTCTTTTGGGCTTAATTTTTTTTTTGTTAGATATAATTTTTGCGAAATACACCAATACCTTGCTTTGCGTCATTTCGAAGTTGCGTCGCTAGTTAATTAGTATGTACGAGTATGTTCATATCACAAATTTAGAGGAAATTCTTTTAGTGCATACAATCAAATGAACTTGTCCTTAAAAAGATAGTGGATATATGATATATGCGATTTAATATAATAAACATGATCTTTAAAGACTTTGTTTTTCACTAATTTCAATAGGTTTTAGAGATAAGGAACCAAACACCTATTTTGCATACCATCAATGTCCTTTTTACAAGGGGTTTTTTACACGAAGTTTCCTACAACCAATTACGTGTAAAAACAGAATGAGGTGTATTTATATTAAGTTAAATCCATTTAATTAAGTTTATATATAGTCCAACAAAATTTAATTTAGTCGTTTAAACATTTATAAACAAATAACATCTGGCTACTCAGCCACTTTGAACAATTGTTTGCAGCGAACTAAAAATAAGAGCAGAAAAAATAATAAAAGTTTGTCGTTACAAAATATTGAAATTCTACAAAATGTGGCATTGTAAGTTAAAAGATGAAATAATAAAAAACAAAAGTTTCAACTAAACGTCATATGTACACAATAATTCTGCTTGCGATGATGCTGCTTTAGGAAGGAGATCAATAAACTCTTATGTTTAAGAGAAGAAAAAACGTAACAACATTTTTTATAAATATTTTTGGGGGTAAATCAATTGATTGATTGGCATTAAGCTGGTGTTTACCTAAGAAGAATTTTTTTATAATTCCAAAACAAAAAAACAACACTCTTTAAATATTCTGAGCGAATAAATTCATTTTCAAATTCGTTTATAAACTTGTAAACAGGTGCCGCCCTATTGTAAGCACATACAGTGGCGCCAAAAGTAACGTGTCATATTTATGGCAACCACAACACACACTTGAATGCACTCCTAAAAGCTGTGGGTAGCCGTGTTAGAGGGCGTAGCAAGTATTAACTCAATCACCATTTGATTAATTACTTTAAATTGCCACGCATTGCACAGACAAATCTGGCTTTTAATCGATAGTAACTGCCACTAGTGTATGTAATTGTTGCTGTTGTTGCTACTATTCCATTATAATGACACTTATACCTCATGCAGCAATTACAATAATTCTCAGTATTAAACGAAATCTGAAAAAATCTATTGTAGGCTTTGGTTTTTACACTGTTATTACAAATCAGTCAGACATTTAGCCAGTCAGCTTGTTCGTAAACTTTGACACTTAAATGTGTTAATTTCCTTCCAAAAAAAAAGCAACACAATGCAAGTGACTTGTTGTCAAGTTGTTATTATGACACTTCTAAAAAGTGTGTGTTGGATTTTGGTTAAAGTGCTTAAGCAAACCCATGCGAATTGCTGCATATTATGGAGTGATTAAAAAAGTTAAATGTATTCAATGTTAGACAGTTTTAAGGTCCAATTAGTTAAGTATATTATCAGAACGCACTGCTCATTAAAAGATAGGTTTAATAAAGCGTATTATTTTCAGTAATGTTTGGGTGATTATTCATTCTGTTAGGGTCTTGTGACATGATTGACAATTTTGATGATTCGTTTATGAACGATCGCCCGAATTAAAAAATTTTAATTACGTAAAGTTTTTTTTTTGCTAATTGTTCATTTATCTTGATTAAAATGAAAAAATCCGATGCAGCTTTGCTTAATAATTTTTCCTGTGTAGCTTGAGGGCTTCTTGCGCCTTTAACTTATTGTAGTATAGATTTATTATATTTCTGGCAGATGGTGCGGAAAAAGAGGCAATCTCTTTATGCTTTTACAGATAACGGATAATGTGAGATCTACCAATCAGTAAGCTAGTGAAATCGTTAATTATAAATAATTTTAGTGATATTCAGGTAAGTTGTAATAAGTATTTACTTGCATACAATCGCGTTAAAATGAAAATTTGATGTTTACTCAACAATGACTCACAATAAACTAAACTCACTTGAGTGGCCCTGTTAGTCTATTTATACACCAATCATAATTTCGGGATGGTTCGAAGCTAAGATACAAGAATGTTCAGCTAAAGCCGTTAAAACTTAATGTTGTCATATTGCTCAGCTATGTTTCTAACAGGGTGTTATCAACAATGTTTGTTAATAGAAACTTCTACTAATGCAAAAATACAATTTCGTAACAATATGTATGTACATATATAGAAATATTTTAAACATTTTGTGTGTAATATTTTACAGAAATTTGAGTATTATTAACAGTAAGAACATTAAAAAAATTGCATGAAATATTAAAATCGTGGTTAAATTTATCCATGCAAATCGTGCTATTTGACATATCGCCATTTATTAAGGTACGGTCACACTTGGTAAATATTTGCCGAAAAGGACGTAACCACCAAATAAAAATATATTTGAACTCATTTATTTATTAAATAAAACTTTGTTTTTTTAGGACAAGGCACAATTAGTTTTTAGTCTTATTTTATTTAATACTGTTTGTTCTTGCAAAACTCTTGTAAGATTAAACAACGTCAAACAAATTTGTGCTAAAGCAGCTGTTTATGCTTTCTTGAGTAAATTTTTGCCGTGCGTGATCATACCATTACATGTATTAGTTATTATCGTTAATCAACATGTTATAATAAGATCTATGATATTATTGTTGTTATAAAGACAGTTTCAACTTAAGTAAACAACTAAGGCATGCACAATCATGATCGATTATTCAGATTTTGGCAGTCGAACAGTAAAGTTCTTATATTGCAACAATCAAAGATTTAATAAATAATAATTATAAAACGTAATTAATACTAAAAGGATAATAATCCAATAAGTAAAATATTATTTTAAATTTAAATAAATAAATTATATAAAAAGCCGATTTTATTTAAAAAACTTAATTAAGGATTCAAATAATCCAATACGTAATTATAAGCCACACCAATATCATTTGAAACTCTTCTATTCATTGTTTTAGTTTCTGCAAAAGTTTTTGAAATTTGCAAAGTCTTCAAAAGGAATTTAGTTTGCTGTTTTTGAAAAACAATTCTCTCCTTATACGAGTACGTAGAGCAATGGTGGTATGTGTTTTGGTAAGACTTGGTCTTGGTTTAGCTAAACTTGTGTAATTTTCGTCACCATCATCACAATCAATTCCTTTCACATGTGCAGTAATAACAAGAACAACAACATCTATTCCTCACATTAACCAAAAAGAGGCATCATATTCAACATGTGCCAGGCAGTTAGCCAGTCAGCCATCCAAACCGTCACATAAGAAGATAGACATCCAACTACTAGTCACTATTCGAACACGAGTACAGTGTTTAATGTACGTGTTTGTGCTCAAATGAATATGCCAAGCAAACATTAGCGTTCTTTACTCAACGCAGCTGATGGTTATTGTTGCAGTTCTACACGATTTGGTGCTTTGGGTTTATTTCTAAAATCTATTTAATATTAAATATTTTTGCTATGAAACACCTGTTACAGACTAAATTTCAAATGAGTTAACTCTAGTCAAATTGTTTGCTGGTTTATTGGGGCTGTGAATGTTTTTGTGTTACAAAATAAATTCTTTAACATTTCCCATATTTGGTGTATTTTTGTCATTCTTAATGTGCAACGTATTATTGTTGTTGTTGTTGTTGCTGTTGCTGTTGCTACTGTTTACATTCATTTGTGTTGTTGCTGTTGAAATTGTTGTAGTTGCAGTTGTTTTTGGGCTTGTAGCAAGTTTCCTTTTAAGGATACGGTTTCTCGTCTTCTGTCGGTTTATACGTTTTTATGTAAGAGAATGAATGCGAGCGATGATTACATGTTGTTGTTGAAATTTTATTGTCGATGTTGTTGTATTTGTTGCCGTTGCAGTCAATCTCTTTCAATGTTGATGTTATTATGCTGCGCTATTTGTTATTGTTGTTGTTTTCATCATCGTCATTATTGTGTTTGTTTCTACTACTGCACATTAACATTCAGTGTTGCATGTGCAATTGCGTTGGACGTTCGAATAATTGTGTGTGATTTACGTTCTTTAATTTCATATTCGTTCGTACACAATATTCCTCTGTCGTTTCCGAATGACTACAGTATTCTTATGAACGTTTTATAATATTATTTTTGGTAGGATTTGTGTGGGTTGTTGTTTTTGATAATGTTGTTTTCCTTTTCGATTTTATTTATACAATATGAATTTTTTAAATGTTGTTTTTGAATTGCTGCTAAATTTGGTTAAAAATAAAATTTGTCATTTAAATTTTTTATAGTAAATTAAAAATATTGGCATTAAAAAAGCAGTTTATTTTATATTATGAATTATTGACTGCGCCCACTATTCCCCAGGGAATATTTCATTGCTAAACGATAAAACTCATGGAAATTATTATGACAGTTCTAGACAGAAGAGTTGGAGAAGAGTTGCATAGATAAACTAAATTAATAAGCTTCACGAATGAAACAATTATATTTCTGTAGAAAAAAATCAAACTCCTTTGTTGTTGCAAAAAAGTATAAAGGTCGATTTTACTTATGGCGTTTTCTTTTCTGGCAAAAATGTTACACGTTTTTCCCATTTCGCATCTTTTTTAATTTTTTTGTGTTCTTTTCTGAAAAAATGTCAACACTGCTAAAGTGTAGTGTGTTCTTTTCTATAAATGTCACACTATAAATTTAAAAAATGTTGCACCTTTCACACTCTGTATTTTTAGAGGGAGAGAATCGCACGATAAAACAGCTGACATTTGCTTTGTTTATGAATGTGTATTTGTGTTAAGAAACAAAAAAATATACAAAATGGAAAATATTACTACTTTTTTATGTGCTGAAAAAATTTTGGATGAAATATTTGATATGATTATGAAAAGAAATCCACAACCGCGAGTGAGCTATCTGCTTCTTCTTTTTTAACAAAAACAGCTGCACATGAAAAAAAAAGTGTTACACTGTTGTGATTGTATGTTCTATTCTGACCATTAAAAATGCGACATCTTTAAAATGTGGGGTAAACATTATAAAAATGTACATAATAAATGTGTAACATTTTATTTCAGAAAAGAAAACACCATTAGAATCAAAAGGTCGATATTTTTGAAAAAATAAATAAATTATAACATAAACACATGAACAATTGCTTAACCCTTAAGCAAACACCAAAATGTGTTCACATAAGCGACTTTTTTATATTTTGTATGGATTTAAATTAAAAATCTTCAATTTCATTATCAACTCTTCGGCAATATCAAAATCATCGTCTTCATTTCCATCAGCCTCATTCTGAATTTTGTTTTCTATATCACTGGTAATTGCCTCTGCCAATCTATCATAATAGTTAGGAACTGAGTTTGACTCTATTTCAAAGACTTTGACTACTTCAGTTCACTATACTATTGTTAACTGCCAACACAATACTAAAAAACTAATTTCTGAAACGTACAAGCAGATTGACTCTGCTTTTTATACAAAACACAAAATATATATTTAGTTATAAATTGCTTTAATCTCTTTCTCTTTTGTTTTGATTTTATTTGCTGCGTTCTCTTCATAATAGTACAAAATACCTTCATTGAGGAATTCATAAAAAGATAAGCGGCTCCGCCTAAGATATCTAAGAAATTATAAAAATGCATGGCTAGGCCCTGGTGTTCGCTTAAAGGATAAACATATAATATATCTATGCTTGAAAGCAGGCTACATATTTTTTAAAAACTTGCACCAGGTCGGGAAAAAATTTGAAACGTTGATAGATCCATTTTTAAAAATGGGAACAGACTATATATTTTTTCAAAACTTATGCCAGATCGGGATAAAAAGGGGAAACCCGGTAAAGCGAAACGGCTAAACTAATTTTATTGAAATGTGGAACGCAGATACATCTATTTGCAAGACTTGGATGAGGAAGTGATAAATTGGGTAAAATCCGGTAAAATTTAATATATGTAACGTTGATACCGGGAAGGGGACAAAAAGTGGAACATTTTTAAAATTTGTCTCTGAAATAATGATTGTCTTAATTATGAAGCAACAGCATTGTTATTTTACATTTCTGTTAACTCAAAAAGTTGTGTATTAGGAGAATATGTATACAGAAAAAAATTAAAATGAGTTTCAATTAAAATATTTGTGGAATCAATTAAAAATTTAATTGAAATAGGACCTGTAAACAAAATGATAATATCAATTAAAAAAAATTTAAGATTTAATTGAAAATATCAGAAAAATCAGCAAAAGTAATTGAATCAATTAAAAATTATTTTAAAATAAATTAAACGTTTAATTAACAAAAAAAAATTATTTTTTCTGTGTAGTTATCTGTAAGACTATCTTCAAGGTACATACTAAAAACGCGTAAGAAATGGAATTTTGTGCTTAATCTTAATAAGACTCGAAATTTTAACAACTTATTTAAAACATACAAACTGAAAGGGTAAAAAAGAGTAAATATTTGCGTTATTGTACTTTTTTGGTACCTTTTGTATCTGTTGTTTTAAGACAATGAAATTTTTGTTATATCTTTATGCAATCACAAAAATATGTATCTAAGAAGTTAATTTTTTATAATACGAAACCTAAATAGTAATACACAGAAAGAAAAATGGCATTCTAAAATTAAGTTTATTTTTCTCAGTTTTAGCCTGAAATTTTCAAGTACGTTTTTACTACTTTATACTTAAAATAAGTAAAAATCGGGATTGATTTGACAAATCAAGCTCAGATTTTCTTAAAACAAGAATAGTGTTCTTGATTTAAGTAAAAAAACTCTTAAATTAAGTCCAATTTGTTCTTAAATCAAGAAGATAAATCTTAAAACGAAAACTAAGACTTATTTTACTTAAATTAAGAAAAAAATCTTAAATCAATCCCAGAGAAGAAATGAGCGAATTTAAACTAATTCTCTCAGAAGCTCTCAAAATTAATTTTTATAATTTATTGAGTAAGAAATTTTTACTTTAAGTCCAGTTTGCTCTTAAATCAAGAAGACAACTCTTAAAGCGAAAATTAGGACTTATTTTTACTTGAATTAAGACAAAAAAAACTTATATTTTGAGAAAAAATTGGAGCAATAAAATTTACTCTCTCAGTTGCTCTCAATATTGTAACCAGCGTTGCCACGACCAAAAAAATTTTGTAACCAAAATGTAAAAAAAAGTAACCAAAAGCAAAAAAAAGTAACCAAAAGCAAAAAAAAGTAACCAAAGTTTTTATATATTTAAAATTTTATTTTATTTATACTTTAGCTAAAAAATATATATGTAAAATATTAATTAACCATTGCATTTCAGTTTGTAGTTCAGTCTTATAATTAGGTACAATTGAAAGAAAAAAATAACAATATTAATAAAAACCAAATGTAATTAATTTCATTACATTTATTACAAAATACTAGTAGATAAAGTTTAAGTAGATGAGGCTAAAAATCTGTCTTGAATGTTCTTAGATGATTTATCCATATAGCGAACGACTAGAACTAGTGATTTCTTTGTGGATACGTCTGTTGTTTCGTCTACTATTAACGAAAACTTTGTCGTTTTTAGTTTGGAAATTAAATTTGCTTTATATTTACTTCCTAACATTTCTGTTAATTGAGTTGCTGTACCTGCCACATTTAATGTGTTTCGCAATTTGAGAGTCGGGACAGCGCTCCTTGTAGATAGTCCATTAATAAAAAAGGCAAATTGTGGGAAATAAGAAACATTACTAATGTTAGCTCTGTTTGGTGCACTTGCTTATTAAGAGTTTCTTTTTGAGAACTTGCAAATTTTATTTTTATTTTCCACATTTGGCTTATGAACACTTTTTTAGTGTGCTTTCATAAATGACTTACGTGATTTGGAATTTTTTTTTTCACAGACAGCGCAGAAAGAACATCCTTCTTTGTTTATTAGACACGGAAACTCATCCAACCACAATACACGGAATTTTCTTTTCGGGCTGTTTTTAATATCACTAAACAACAAAATATTATTTAAAAAAAGTTATTGAAATTGAATGAAAATATATCTATTCTCATCATCACTTCCAGAAGATAACTCGACATTATTAGTTTTACTTTGAGCAGCCTTTTTAAATAAAAATCTAACAAAAATAAAAATTGTGCTTAAAACCAATATTATTATTTTTTAATTCGAAGTACATACTTATCCATTTTTTTACGAAAGAAACCCAATCTTAACTATTTAAAAAACACTTTATTATTAAAAAAATTAAATAGCACGCTAATTTGTAAAAAGCTTTTTTTGGTTTTCTGGTAAAAAACATAATTTATAAATGTTTATTAAGGTCCGTTCATGTCTAAAACAAAAGAAAAATTAACTTGTTCCGATGTCAAACATCAATATGAAAATGCATTTAGTAGCATGTTTTTAGATGGTTTTTGTGAAGAACCTTTTACTCGTTCAACAATACAATTATTGTGTTTGTTATGTTTGGAGACAGGCATGTATTTTTTTTGTAATCCTGTGTTTAGTGTTTTATTTTTAAAAAACCTTTAAATTGTGGTAGTTTAGTTTATCACCAAAATTAGTGGTGTAAATTAAGTCAAAGTAAAAACAATGTAAAAAATGGTTACTTTTGTGTTAAAAAAAAGTAACCAAAACCGAAAAAAAGTACACAAGTACACATTGGAAAAAAAAGTAACCAATTTTGGTTAAAAGTAACCAAAACGGCAACGCTGATTGTAACGTGTAGTTACAAAAACAACCATAATGATAATATAACGTGTTGTTACAAAACACACACTTCCTACGTTAAAATTCACTATTATAATTCTCAAATAGTCTATGTGAATTTTAATATAAGATATATAAGAATATCACAATAAAGCAAGTAAGAATAGCAGTACCAATCCAGTTATAATCTGTTCCGAACGCACAAAATATAACCAGACGAGGCCTTGGTTCTTACTTCATAATATTGTAGCCGTAGTTAGCCGACCGAGATCCGCAGTATTTATCTCGTATTATTTAGCTCATTTTGGGATTAATTATATCTCGGGCATTCTTAAATCAATCCGATTTCAGGATTACATCAAATATGAATTAGAGCTTAAATCTAGTTCAAAATTCTTGAACTAGATTAATTCAAACTCGGACATACTTAAATCAGTCTCATTTTTGGATTACATCCAGTGTTGCCACGAAAAAAAATTTTTTGTAACCAACATTTATGAAAAAAATAACCAAATTTAAAAAAAAATAACCAAATTTAAATGCATGTACTATTTATTTATTTTTTGTAATTTTAACTATAATTTGTACTTTAATGGTGTTTTCTTTTCTGAAATAAAATGTTACACAGTTATTATGTACATTTTTATAATGTTTACCCCACATTTTAAAGATGTCGCATTTTTAATGGTCAGAATAGAACATAAAATGACAACAGTGTAACACCTTTTTTTCATGTACAGCTGTTTTTGTTTTTTTTTTTTTGTTAAAAAAGAAGAAGCAGATAGCTCCCTGGTAAGATCGCTTGAAGTAAGACAATGAATATTTATCAAAAACACCAATGGCACCTTCCCGACTAATACGCAAATTCTTAAAGTATAAAAATTATATATATAGACAAACATTACATATATACATAAGAAGTAGGAAATTTGACATACATCAACTTCAGAGTATTCATAATTACGTTCTCTACAAAGCCTTTCACTTTTCCATAATCATATAAAATATTTTATCATCATCAGATAATGAAGATGAATTCAACAAGTCATCCAAAATTTTTTTCAGCATATAAAAAAGTAGTAATATTTTCCATTTTTTATATTTTTTTTGTTTCTTAACACAAATACACATTCATAAACAAAACAAATGTCAGTTGTAGCGAAGCCAACTTAGCCCTTTTCGGGCTAGATTTAGCCGGATTTTAGTCACTCAAAACGCAAAAAAAAAAGAAAATTGGATGTGGTTTTATATGGATTATTTTCCATTTAGCCTGTTTTTCAAAAATGTTTACGCGTTTTGAGTCTCAAAAGTTGGCATCACTGGTCAGCTGTTTTATCGTGCGATTCACCCCCTCTAAAAATACAGAGTGTGAAAGGTGCACCATTTTTTAAATTTATAGTGTGACATTTATAGAAAAGAACACACTACACTATAGCAGTGTTGACATTTTTTCAGAAAAGAACACAAAAAAATTAAAAAAGATGCGAAATGGGAACAACGTGTAACATTTTTGCCAGAAAAGAAAACGCCATAAGGTAACAAAAAAAAAAAACATAAAACAACGTATTTTACAACACAACTCCTAATACTAAAAAATAATTTTTTTAAAAAACTAATGACGTTTTCTTTTCTGGCAAAAATGTTACACGTTTTTCCCATTTCGCATCTTTTTTAATTTTTTTGTGTTCTTTTCTGAAAAAATGTCAACACTGCTATAGTGTAGTGTGTTCTTTTTTATAAATGTCACACTATAAATTTAAAAAATGGTGCACCTTTCACACTCTGTATTTTTAGAGGGGGTGAATCGCACGATAAAACAGCTGACCAGTGATGCCAACTTTTGAGACTCAAAACGCGTAAACATTTTTGAAAAAAGGGCTAAATGGAAAAAATCCATATAAAACCACATTCAATTTTCTTTTTTTCGCGTTGTGAGTGACTAAAATCCGGCTAAATCTAGCCCGAAAAGGGCTAAGTTGGCATCGCTGCAGCTGACATTTGTTTTGTTTATGAATGTGTATTTGTGTTAAGAAACAAAAAAGATATATACAAAATGGAAAATATTACTACTTTGTTATGTGCTGAAAAAATTTTGGATGACTTGTTGGATTCATGTTCATCATCTGATGATGATAAAATATTTTATATGATTTTTGTAGAGAACGTAATTAATGAATACTCTGAAGTTAATGTATGTCAAATTTCATAGGACAATATCTCCTACTTCTTATATATGTAATGTATGTTTATATATATAATTTTTATAGTTTAAGATGAATTTGCGTATTAGTCGGGAAGGTGCCATTGGTATTTTTGGTAAATATTCATTATCTTAATTCAAGCGATCTTACCAGGGAGCTATCTGCTTCTTCTTTTTTAACAAAAAACAAAAACAGCTGTACATAAAAAAAAGTGTTACACTGTTGTAATTTTATGTTCTATTCTGACCATTAAAAATGCGACATCTTTAAAATGTGGGGTAAACATTATAAAAATGTACATAATAAAGGTGTAACATTTTATTTCAGAAAAGAAAACACCATAAGCGTCATATTTTGCAAAAAGTAATGCAAAGAAACATAAGCTAATGCTACAATGTGTAAATTTTAAAATTCCAATACTTTACATTAAGTTTTGCAAGTTTAATTATTAATTTTTAATGTCTTAAACAAAAATAAAAAGTATATAATAAAAACAAAAAATTGTTCATTGGCAATAAAATAAGGAACTAGAAAGTTACTCTCTTAAATACTAAAAAACATGTAATTATATTACAATAAATATGGAGATCACTTTTACTTAAAATGTCACAGCTTGTTTTAAAATTTGTCTTTGGCAGACCAAACAAAATGGGCATTTTGTTGATTTTTGCACAATTCTTTTGCTTGCAATATATTACTAATTGTCTTAAAATCTAAATATTTTCAGTAAAAAAAATAACCAAAACAGAAAAAATCTACACATGTACACATTGAGAAAAAAAATAACCAATTTTGGTTAGAAATAACCAAAAACGGCAACGCTGATTACATCAAGTACGAATTCGTGCTTAAATCTAGATTATAAATCTTGAATCAAGCTTATTTAGGGATTAATTCAATCTCAGCCCTTCTTAGGGAGAGCTAAAATTAAGATTTTTTGACTTGATGAATCCGTACTTGAATCAATTATTTTGTACTCGGTATAAGAAAGTCCGTACTTACCCTACTATTGACACCGCTACGGATTGATTTAAGTACGGATTACTCAATTTTTTTTTGAGTGTAACGGTTAAAAATAGGAATTTTGAATTTCTTTGGCATGAATCACTAACAGACTTAGAGTTCTAAATATGGAATCTTACAATGAAATATAAGTTAAACCTAAAATTAGAGGGCCAAAAAGTAAAAAATTGTATAGTTGGTATTTTTTCTATATTTTGTTCTAAACTCCTAAAAAAATGTTTGTCACTCTCTGCAATCAGAAAAATTTTTATTAGGAAAGGTCTTTTTCGATAGTCAACCTTCAAGAATTATTAAGTACACAAGATTTAGCATATTTCTATTTAAGGGATCAAAAGTTTAATATTCTACTAATATTCATATCCTGAATGTTTTCTCATGTTACCCATATTTATTTATATAAACAGTAATCTTACATAAAAACTACCAAAAAAGGAGAAAAAAGGTCATCTGTTCCCATAATTATGAAAAAAATAACTCTTTATTAGCACACAATTTTCAATAGCAATCAAGATCTTATACATTATGGCCAAAGATGTAAAAATAACGAAGACTATTCAAATGTTAAATGTAAGTTTATTCATTTTCAAAAAAAATTACGATTAACAAGCTCAAATATACGTTTGGAAACTTCCTAATATTTGATGGAATATGTTTACAAAAGTGGGCTCTACTTGACAAGCATACATACATCTGGTAAAATAATTAAAAATATTAACCTGTGTCCTGGCATAAAATATTCCACTTAAAAAGTAAAAGTACAACGTAGCAGAAATAACATCATTACCCGAGGCAAATTGCAAACAATAAATAATTATGCGGAAAACTTTAGCAAACAAGCAAAAAACTATAAAAATTATACATCTACA
This sequence comes from Bellardia pandia, assembly GCA_916048285.2. Taxonomy (NCBI): domain Eukaryota; kingdom Metazoa; phylum Arthropoda; class Insecta; order Diptera; family Calliphoridae; genus Bellardia; species Bellardia pandia. The sequence continues at coordinate 73,460,715 of OU696533.1, forward strand.
TATTACACTCATTTAAACATTATTTAATTAACACCTTGTATCTTTTTGTTTAATCGAATACGTTATTGCTGGCAATAAACTAATTTGAGATGAATCACAATTCATTGAAATTAAAAGTTGAAAAAATGTTTATTAAAAAAAAACGAAAAAATTCACACTATCTGGGATAAAGATTAATGGCAAGATTGACGAGTTGGAGAAATATATTTGATTTAATTACCGGTTATTAATCATTAATACATACAAATTATTAATGAATTATTTATTGAACAAATAAAACGTTGTACATACAATATTGAATGTCTGACAGAATGCTGGCTGGTTATGTTGGTGGTAGTGTTAATTGTTAAAGTCGCTTGGTAATTTGTTTGAAAAATGTCAATTGTCATTTAACGGAATGAGCAAAAAAATTCAAATAATAATGAAATAAATGATAAAAACACAAAACAAAATACTTTTACAAATTTAATCGAATATATGTACACTGTACATATTTGTAGGTATGGATAAGTTTGTTTAGTAGCTAAAATACTAGACCTACATATGAATATGTATTAGGGATGCCAATCCCGAAAATCCCAGGATTTTTCGGGATTAACAAATCCCGAAAACTAGTACCTATTTATTTACAAAAGGTTTTAATCATAACCAATTTTTAAATTTAAATAATGTTTTAAAATCAAATTTTGTATGGAAATTTTGCTTTAAAACATTGTTTAAATTTAAATTTTTTTTATGACTATGTGGGAAAGTCTTTAACAAAAATTTAAATTTTAAAACGTTTGTCGAAGAAATAAAGGTGACAGAATTAAAATTTATTTTGATGAAACTACATTTTTTGGAATTTAGAAATTCCCATATAAAAACCTTCAATTGATTTAATCCTTCTTTGCATGATTTTTCTTTATTGGTGAAATAAATCAATATGATATGTATGTATATATATGTAATTCAAGTTCAAAATTAAATGCAAAAATGATAAAAAATATATTTGTATATATTTATAAATTTAACAAAAAACAATATGATGGAATTTTCCATTATCATCCAATGTTAGATCATTAGCTTAATGCTAAATACTAAATATAAATAAAAGAGGGCATTCAATGTTATGATGAAAATTTCCATCATTATGCAAAGAATTGTTAAAACCTCAAGAGATGAAGTAATATTTGTTTTACTTAAACAAATAGTTGACATTTTAAATCCAGTTAAAGTAACCGACAGAGCTCTTTGTCGCAGTGATATGAATCTCTGCACTTTTATTTATGCTTAAAGAGATATCGAAAAGTGATCTGGTGACATCTTTCCATAAAAGAAACCAGAAAAGAAGGATTTACTTAACACTTTTAAATTTTTTTAAAACCCCAAAATTAAAGAGTGAATTTGATAATGATTTTTAATATTATAAATTAATTAAAAACGTTCATTGCGAAACGAATGAAATAATGAATGTAATTGAAATATGTAAAAGCCCCCACAACACCAAATAACGTCTGTAATAAAATGGAATAAAATACTGAATAAGAATTATTTGTTTCGGAGGGTGAGAAAAGATTGTTTATGCAATCAGAATACAAGAATTTGCTAGCAATTTTGTCTGCAAACGATAAGCTATGTGTCCACGATGGTCAGATATTACAACGTTGTCTGAAAAATGTGCAGAAAATGTCTAACAACCGTGTAAACTTAAAATTTTTGTCTTCCAACGTTGTAAGAAAAAGCATTTTTAGTACATTGGAAGACAAAAATATTTTCAGACATCTAACAATCGTGTAAACACACACTTTTGTCATTGTCATTGTTTTAAGACAATTGTCATTGTCATATGTGCAAAGTTTATGCATCTGCCAATGGCAGCATTGTCATAGAAATTATTTCTAAATGCAACTCTGTATATACATAAATAATAAATAAACAAGTGTGCATTAATAAAATTTTTCAAAAAAGTGAAAGAAAATTAAGGAATTAAATTAAAGTGTGCATTAATAAAATTTTTAAACACACACATACAGAGCAGCAAAACGAATTTGACAATGCCACACAACAATCTGACAACCGTTTAAACTGACAATTTCGGTTGACAGATAAATTCATTGTGTGACAATTGTGTGCAAATGAAATTGTTAGTTTTCTTACAGTCGTGTAAACTGACAATTTACCTTTTGCTAAAAGATTTTCAATGTCAGTAAATTGATAGCACATTGGTAGGTATGACAACGTTGTAATATCTGACCATCGTGGACAGATAGCTATACAAACGATAAACAATGTTATAATTATAGTTTATATAGTTTCCTACATGCAGGCTTTCAAGGTCATTAATTTAATGTAAATAAAAGATTATTTATTTCATTTCCAATAAAATCGAACGTTTCGTTGTTATTCTTTCCAACTTCCTCAGGGATTGAGTTTTTATTCAAATAATAATCGTTTTCGTCAGTTTTACATCATTTATAAATTATATCACAGTAATTTGTATAGGTTGACAACACAACATATTTAAATAAATGTATGTAAATTAAAATTATATGACAGACAATTTGTATTTTTTACTTGATCAAAGTTGTTATTAATACTAAAGTATTGCAATGGTGTAGTTTGCATGTTTTTGTCAGCTTCATATATTGGTAACAAATTTAAATCAAGATTCTCTTCACTGTAGATACCTTAATATTTTTAAGAAGTTTTACCAAACCATAATATTCTGTTGCTTTAAAATTAATATAGAAATTAAAGGCGAAATGACATGTTATTTTTGTCAATCTAACATTTCAATATTTATATTTAATATAAGTAACTTCCTTTAAAAATAAATAAAAAAAAACACAAAAAATCCCGAAATCCTGAAAAATCCCGAAATCATTTCCGTTTGGCATCCCTAGTACCTACGTATGTATGTATATTGTTTAATGAATTGAACGTGAAGAAAATTGATGACAATAGTGACAAATGACAGCTAGTAAATGTCAACAATGCAACACTATTTAATAATGGTTAGATACAGCACATGACAGATCAGGGAAATTAAACATGTTCCATTAACATTTCTTTAGCGAATACATAAAAATACTGGTAGAATTATAGGAATGCAAAGCAAACACTGAAATAATTCTGCACAAATTCAAATCATTTAGGATTACTTATGGGCCGTTTGCGAAAGCCGTCTAGTTCAAATATGTAAAGGAATTAATATTATTTAGTTATGTACTTATATTTAGTTTTCTTCTACATGTTTTGTGTCTCTTATTATCGTTTTATGTCATGAAACAATTTATTGATGATTGCTTTCTACAGTTATTGTTTTTAATTAAATCGTATATCAAATGTTGCAGTCAAGGGAAGTAATGATAAATCAATAGTGACTTGTTTAGAAGAATAATTAAATTGTCCCACGGATGGTATGAACACAAATCAGATGCTTTTCTCTCAATACAAGACTTTTATTAACATCTCAGACATCAACAATTAATATAAAATCAAATTAAAAAAGAGTAGCAACAGCAGCAGCAGCAGGAAAAAAACTAAATAAAGAATTGCAATAAATATTGCAGTTAATTAATTAAAATACTCACACACATGCATATATATTAACTCATACAAACAAATAGTTATTGTGCAAACATGTTTATATCTATCAACAAGAAATTTTATTAGAAAAACGAGATATAACATAAAAGCAATCCCCCATCAATTCAATTTATAAATAAATGATAAGGGAATGATGGTCTTGAGTTGTTGGTTTTCAAATTAAATAAATTTTATTTGAATAGCAAAATATAACAATAACAATAACAACAACAGCAACTAATGAAGTAAGTAAGTGTTAAACCATAAACCACTACAATCATTATTCTTTTATTTATGTAGTAAATATGTAATAAATGTATCTGTGTGTGATGCCAATATTCATCACATCCTCTTAAATTCTTTCACTGTTTGGTCTACGTTTTTATTTATTTTGCATTTAAAAGTACTTCAAATCATTTTTCCGTTTAGATATGTATGTATACATACATATGCATGTATGTGTGTATATATACAAGTATATATTTATTTTTTATTTGCTACTACTGTTTGTGTAACCAGAACTACAGATGAACACATTCATCTGTAGCAATAAATATCGATAGAATTCATATTTAAGTTAACTACGAGATTTGATCAAAAAATAACCATTATTTTCAATTTTTTTAAAAAGTATTTATTTATTCATCAATAACTATCTTGTCCCCTTCAAAGTAATAATCAGATATAATACACTTATGGCAGCGGTTTTTCCAAACCTCGAAACATTTCTGAAACACGCTTTTTGGTATCGCCAACAGCTTCTGTTTCGATTTTTCTTTTATCTCCTCAATCGTGGCAAAACGCTTTCCTTTCATCGGTGTCATCAGTTTTGGGAAGAGGAAAAAGTCAGCGAGGACCAAGTCCGCTGAATACGGTGGTTCAGGCATGATAACGGTTTTGTTTTTGGCCAAAAACTCACGCCCAAGCATCGAGGAGTAAGCTGGTGCGTTATCATGGTGCAAAATTCATGATTGGATTTTCCAGAATTCTGTGCGTTTCTGACGAATTGCTTCGCGCAAACGGCTTATAACTTCAAGGTAGTATTCCTTATTGACCGTACGACCTTGTGGCAAGAATTCGTGATGCACCACGTCATTGCAGTCGAAGAACACAGTGAGCAAAACGTTCACATTTGACCGAAGTTGACGTGCTTTTTTCGGTCTTGGCTCTTCTGGACGTTTCCATTGGGATGATTGGGTTTTGGTTTCAATGCCATGGCCATACACCCATGATTAATCACCAGTTATGACATTTTTGAGGAAATCTGGATCGTCGTTGACGATATTCAACAGCTCCTGAGCGATGTCCATGCGACGTTCTTTTTGCTTAAAATTTAGTAATTTTGGAACAATCTTCGCTGCCGCACGTTTCATGCCCAAGACATCCGTAAAAATTGCTTGGCATGAGCCGAACGATATGCCAACATCATCAGCAACCTCTCTGATAGTGATTCGACGATTATCCAGAATCAATTTGTTGAAGTGCTCGGGCGACCAGGACGAGCATCGTCATTGACATCTTCTCGGCCTTCCTTAAACCGGTTATACTACAATTGAACTTGTGTTCTGCTCATAGTAGACTCGCCAAACGCCACAGCCAACATTTCAAATGTCCTTGCGCATTTAATTTAATTTTTTACACAAAATTTAATACAGTTTCTTTGATCCATTTTTTCGAATATTAAAAAATCGAAGAGCACACCAAACACGACTAATCTTTTTATCTGTCAAAAACAAATTGACAATCCAAAATTGCTGATGTTACCAACATATATAACAGACATGTTACCAACATAACAATAAAAAAAATGAGAAAATCAAACATACGTAACTCACGAAACTTGAAAATAAAAGTTGTTTTTTGATCAGACCTCGTATACAGTTGAGTTATTTGTTTGTTGCTGTTCTTGTTTTCTATACAGAAATAGAAACCTTTGAAATTGTTAATAGATTTAATAGAAATTGAAAAAACAAGGAATATAACAACAGTACAACCCACAACAACACAGGAAACACTTGTTGCAAATGAAAAACATTATAAAAAAAACCAAAATCAACCAGTCACCCGCAGCATTGTGATGCCTCGTTGTCGCCCCAAAGTCCCATAACGCCACCAGCAACTGTTGTAACTCTCTGATATACATACTTTGCACATAGAAATATTACAGTGACTCATTTCGGTGTATGTTTGTTCAGTTTTTCCATCGATGACTTATAATCAATAAGGTATATCTGATAATACATAATTGTTCAGGAAACTTAAGCAATGTTTACAATTAATTATGTCAAGAGGACACTGATTTCTCATGCCATCAAGATCATCAAGAGCTTCTGATTTCTTAACATTTGCAAATTAATAAACAGGTTTGGAAGTTCAACGTAGAAGGTCATTTAGAAAAATAAGCAATAAGGTAGAAGAAAGAACGGAGCATTACTCTGTCCCTGGTACAACTGGTATAGTGTGATTTCTGAGAAATCTTGATATAAATTGAGAGAAGTTGTCACCGACACCAAAAGCAATAAGTTTCGAGCACCATGCCAGACTACATCGAACAGCTCGGCATTATGCTACCATAATCTAGTAGTCTGGCAATCTCAGATTTAACTTATCTTAATCCGTAGGTGATATATAAATCACACTTTCCACATGATGGAGGCCATTGTTATAAGTAGCTCCAGTGGCTGGAATGTTGTTGTAAAACCTATATCAAAAACTTTTTCAGGAATCGTATAATCAACACGAAGAGTAATATTGGCGGTTCCTAAAATAATAATAGGACCATAATACAGGTTTCCATGCTTTCTTGGAATTTAATCTAATTGCGCACAATTGAACAGCTGCCGAATCTGGAGTGGTGTGTGCAAAATAATATTTATATCCAATTTACGATTACAATATGTTCCCACTGATCACAACGGTACTAAATACTAATATAAATATCTAAAAATTCGCTACAGAATATTTGATTGTTTGAAAAGTTTTTCAACAATTATAAAATTTTACTGAATAAAATTATTATTTTTCTATGGCCCGTTTTCTCAATGTGCCGTCAAACTGCCTGTTACTAAATGTCGACATAAATTTATTAGACTGATAATATGTCCGTTAACAATTTTGGTTTTCTTAATATACCGACAGGTCTGGCATGATAAACGCTTTCAACATTTACTTGGAATACACGTTTTTCGAGTTCATCCTCCATCAAATTAATGTTTATTCCTCTATTAAACATTTTTTCTAAAATCTATTTAATTCTTTTTACAAAAACTCAAGTTATTGCCACATAAAAAATATAAACAGCAGTCAGCTGATTGAATTTAGCTATACAACAAATAAATAATCGGCAGATGAGGGCTGGTTAGTTTTGCGACAGAATAGAAGCAAATGAGACATTAAGAAAACCAAATTTCTTTAATTGGCTGTTTTTCGTTGGGGAAAAAGATAATCGCCTAATGAGAAAACAGCCCTACTTAAATTAATGTCTGTTTTACAAAACTACAATTGTGTTTATATCAAAATATTACAACAATAGGTACGAACAATTTACTGAGTCAGTATAAGTATATGTAAGTGTATTTAGATATACAAAGATACCCAGCGGGAAATATTGTGCTTCCATTTGCAGGCCTTATAAAAGACCTGATTACACATTCTAAAAGATTTGGTATTCATTACACTATGCCTTCTGAAGGCGTTTCATACAGATTCAAAATTTCAAAAGAATGTCAACAAATCATGAGTTTAATAGCAAACACGAATGGTTTTGCAATTATTCCTGTATTTCATCACTAAAACAACAAACATTTTACTCACTTTGTTATACGAGTAATAAAAATTAATAAAGAGATCGTCTATACAAAATTTGCTTTATAAACCTCTTAATAACCTGTTGTAAGTTTTATGAATAAGGGCATTAGTCTTTTATGAATACTTAATGTAAAGTATGCGTGAAGCAGTACTTTATAGACATACAGTGGCACAGTAAAGTAAACATACCCCTTGAAAAACGGGGTTTTGGGTTATCTATGAACAATTTAGCAATAAAGTTCATTTCAAAGAAATTCAATCGAACAACAAACAATACATTTTGACCAACGGCTATGTGGAAAAGTAAATAAAATGGAACTCCGTACTTAAACAGTGCTACCACACACTTCAGGCATCTTCACGAGCTACAGTTATTTAGAAAAAAGTTTAATTGTTGTTAATTTTGCAGTTAATTTTGTTATTTAACGAAAATGAGTAAAGAAATTTGTGTAAAAGTCACTGTACATGTGATTAATTTAAAACCCTTCTTATATTTTTATTCTTTTTTTGCTTTCCTTAATATACTTATTAATTTAGCAGACCTTTAATTACGCCTTGTATGAGGCATTAGTTGGTAGAGCTTCTAATTGCCCTTCTCAAGTAGGCCTTATAGCATGCTTGTAACTAGTAGCGAGTAGGCAAGGCCTTGACTAACAATGACACGTCATGAAAAATTTTAACGTTTTGGTAATGCTGCTGAAAGTACTTGCGACTGCCAAAAAAGGCCTTTTAGAAGGCCTCTTTACAACATCTCTTTCTCGCTGTGTATGTATGTAAATGTATGGTAGTGTTAGTATTAGTCTATTCCAGATATAGTTTGAACACTATTTTGCGTATTTGGTTACAAAGTTTAAATTTAGAAAAAATTAATAAGAGTTTTATTTTCGACTGTGCCGAATCTTATACACCCACTTACAATATAATGAGGCCACCAATGTGTGGATTTTGTATCAAAACATTTCAATCGATTTGACTAATTTTACATTTTCTATTAGTTACGATATTGTTACATTTGCTAATTAAAATGTTATCGGGAACAAAATACATACATATGTACCCAGTAAAAAATGTGCTCCAAAAGGAGCAGGTTTTATGTATGAATTCATACCTCAAATCGCTTTAAACCTGCTGATGGGATGCATGATTTTTGTATTAGGTGTTCCCTGTTTGGAGGATTACTTTCTGCTGACAATACTGATCTAATCAAACATGCAAATAAAGCACTTTCCTAAAGTGTGTTTTTAATTCTATCTGAATGTTTTTGCTTAAGAAAAATTCATAGTAACTGAGAACACGAATTTTTTTTACTGGGTATGTATAGTGAAAGTCTCAAAAAAATTTATTTTTTTTATTGGATTTTCATTGTTTTAAAATATCAGAAGGATGGATATTTTATTCTAAAATTTATTTTGTTTAGACCGATGTTGACGATTTGCAATACCCAACACTTCTGGTCAACTGACATACGAACATAACTAGATCGTCTAAACATTTTATAATGCTAAGCTACCAATATTTCGATGTTTTACATACGAAATGATAAAATCAATATACCTCTATTTTTATGAGCTTTTAAGGGAACTTATTTTTTTCTCTTCTGTACGGACTTGTAACAACTTTGGCGTTTGCATGTTTTTTTTCTTTACCTTTAATTAAAAGTGTTATAATTGTGAAGCCCTTTTTGTTGCTAACAAGGAGTGCAAGCTAAAGTGAATGGGGGTATTCGTAATGAAAGAATATATTATTTATAAAAAGTATTCATATAAATTGCAATTTATTTATTTATTATTTTTTTGTTTTTGAGAATTTAAAATAAAGTTAAACTAAAGTTAAAAAGGGATAAGGGAAAAGTTTAAATCGATTATTATTTAAGTAAGCAGAGAACAAATAGAATAGAAAAACAAGTAAGAGTGCTATATTCGGCTGTGCCGAATCTTAAATACCCTTCACCTAAGCGTAATAAGAAATACAGAAACTACACTAGACTAGAATATCCTAATTCTGTGTTTTCTATTCAGTCTTAGTGCAAATTTTATCTATTAGTATTTGATATATTGTTTGAAAGATAATTTTACGACCAACATAATTTATGTTAAATATTTTGAAATGTTGTCTAATTTTTACCATTTTAATTGATTTAATTACCAATTCTTACCATAATATACAGAGTCTGTCTGATGTTCATAATAGGTAATCTTCAGTGTAATTTAACAAACAGAGTATAAACAAGTAAGAGTGCTATATTCGGCTGTGCCGAATCTTAAATACCCTTCACCTAAGCGCAATAAGAAATACAGAAACTACACTAGACTAGAATATCCTAATTCTGTGTTTTCTATTCAGTCTTAGTGCAAATTTTATCTATTAGTATTTGATATATTGTTTGAAAGATAATTTTACGACCAACATAATTTATGTTAAATATTTTGAAATGTTGTCTAATTTTTACCATTTTAATTGATTTAATTACCAATTCTTACCATAATTTACAGAGTTTGTCTGATGTTCATAATAATCTTGAGTGTAACTTAACAAACAGAGTATAAAAAAGGGGTACAATTCGGTTTTAGTGATTTTGCTCAAAAAAAAAAAAAAAAATAATGAAATAGGGCTTTTAGAGGAGATACCAGCAAAAAAAAAATTTGTTGGCGGTCACGCCTATTTTCGAGGGGGCGGGCCCTTAAAGTTGAAAATATATAGGCCTATATTTTAGGAACTACTGGGTGCTTGATAATTTGTAATACACTAAATAAAAGGTATTAAAAATACCTTTCCAACGATATATATCATGATTATAAAATGTGGACCGAATATGGGTTAAATCCGAAAAGAATATTTTTTGACCCGAATTTATTTGTTTTTTGGAAATGGTTCTTATATGGCAGCTATGACAAATTATGGGCCGATCTTCTTAAATTTTGGAACAGTTACTTTCATGCATATGAGGATATTTCACGTCGAATTTCAACATAATAACGGTATATTTAAGATATATATTAGTATTAACGTGGATTTCGAGAGTGGACCTTATGTGGGGGATATAGTCAAATATGGACCGATATTCTCAAAATCCAGCAGTTAAATTTAGGCATGTATGTAAACGATCCGTGTAAAATTTTGGATTGGTACCCTTATTTATAAGCGATTTATGAGTATTAAAGTGATTTTCGGAAGAGGGCTTTATATGTGGCATACCGTTAAAAATAGACCGAAATTCACAAAATTTTGTGGGATGATTTTTGTATATATTAAAATGATCTGTGCAAAGTTTTGAGTCGGCACCGATATTTATGCAATATATATGGGGAAAAATGTATTTCTCAGATGTGGTCCTTGTATGGGAGCTATGACCAGTTCTGGGCCGACTACCATAAAATTTAGTACAACAATTTATTTGCCTATAAAGAGTATTTATGTCAAATTTTAGCCGTTTAACATTATTTATATCTGTTTTATATGTATTTAAGTGAATTTTGTAAGTGGACTTTATATGGGGTCTATGGTCAAACATGGACCGAACTAAAAAAAAATTTCGTTTTGCGATTTATTTTTGTATAAGACTTATTCTTGCTGAATTTTGTCTAGATATTCCAATTTTATAGGCATTTATTTATCATTAAGCCATATTTCGGGAATATATATATTTGTATGGGGGCTATAAGAAATCATGTACCGATTCTAACTATTTTCCGCACACTTTCCTCTTTTATCATAAAAACAAAGTATACAAAATGTCATCGTATTATCTGCAATATATTTCAAAATATTGCAATAAAATGGACGAAAAATACCAAATTTTTATGGAGGTTGTCTCACATATTGGTCCATAACTCTGGTTGATCTAAACCGATTTTGCTGATTTTAAATAGCAAACTTCTCGAAAGCACTTCTGACAGAATTATTGAAGGTTTGGATCTCGAGTATATCTGGGGACTTCAAAAAACTGATTTCAACAGACAGACAGACAGACAGACAGACGGACATGGCTTAATCGACTTCGCTATCTATAAGGATCCAGAATATATATACTTTATAGGGTCGGAAAATTTTTTTGTGGAAATTACACACGGAATGACAAACTTATATATACCCTTCTCACGATGGTGAAGGGTATAATAAACGATTATTATTTGTACATATGTATTGAAAACAGAAGTTGCAGAAATATGGTGATACAAATATTAGCAAACTTAGAGAATCTGTGAACTCACAGTGGAAGAGTAAAGGTGTGTAAATAATATAATAGAACAGTATTTCATGAAATTTAAACGTAAAAACGGGGATGCTATGATCTAATATATAAAAAACATTTTGAGTTTGGAACTTTTGTAAAATTTAAATTTAAAAATTAATATTTGTGTTTATTGAAACCTACCGATTTTGAAATGCAATATGAGATTACCTTTTGTTAATTTAATCAATAATTTTAGCCAAGCCGATATTACCATTATTAATAAAATTACGTTACTGAAATAATAATAAATTTCGTTAGTACTAAAATACCGTTGCTGATAGATACAAAATTTTCGTTACCCCTTCATTTGAATTGTTTCGTATCGGGGAGTTGTTAACTATTATCTTATTAATTGGTCACGTGGACCAATAGAAATGAAGAACATATTGAGCCATAACAAATCGATTATTATTTTTGGATGAGAATATTTTCTAAAGTGGAATTTTACCTAAAAATAACTATATTTGTAGTGTAGTGAAAGTTTTTTTTTTTTTTAACACATACCATATTTTTCTTTGGAAGTTTGCTTTCCTAAAAATATACATACTCGTACATTAAAAGTTTTCTCAAGAATTTCTTAAATAATGTAAAAAGAATATAAAGTAAAATATTACCAAAAATCACATTTTTAAAATTTATCAAATTTTTGACTGCGATGATTTTTAAACAATTTTTTTTTACTAGGTTTACAATAGTGTTGTTAATCAACAACATTTAGAGAAAATCTGGAAATGTGTGGAACCGGTATCAGCAAAAAAGGGAAAAAGATTAGGGTGGCTACAAAAGTTAAACATTTATTTTCCATATGTGAATATCTCGTAAACAATAAGAGATAAAATATAGCTAGATTTTATATACAGTAGTAGTATATATTAGAAATGGGATGGTTTTCAATAATTCAGTATATTGCAATTGAAATTAACGTTAGAAATTACAGATGTGTTTCCCTATTTTTCTAAAGTCCTTCACTGTGTTTTGTAAAAACCTATTACGTAGATTTCCTAGTGCCGGTAAATGACAAAGACAAACATAAATCAATGCTCTATAGCATTTTTAATAAGAGAAAATAAAAGAGTTCTAATGACAGATTCCACATTAAATCACTAACTAAAAGGTCAGAAGCATTTTAAAATTATTTACAAAGTCACCAACAAAAATTTAAATTATTAATTTTGGATCGGATTTTGTCCGGAGAAAAATTTTTTTACTGAGAGTTTCTTGCAGCACGATTAACTCGATTCACACGATTTTTCCGCAAAATCAAAGCTGCGATATATAAATGAAATCTATTAGTTTTACAAGTGGTAATGCTGCGGCCATTAATTTATTTTACTTTGGTTTCAAAAAACATTATTTTAAAATATTGCGTATATTTTTCAAAAACAATTTACAAAATTTTTAATGAATAAAGAAATTAATATTTTAATTTTACAAACCCCATGTAATGTAACCTATTTGCAACTCGGTTCATTTTTGTCCAGACAAAATATAAAATTAAAACAATTCAAGCTGAGAATTGTTCGTAACAAATATTTTCTCTCTCTCAAAAAGAGAGACCTCAAACTTCATATGAAACAATTTTGTTCAGAATGAATTGGTGAATCCACCTTAACTCAAAACTTTTTTAGGAAGTAGTTCAAAATTGAAGAGTAAATTTGATAATGAAATAGAAATGTTTGTTATTAAAATTGAATGAAATTTGTTTCATTGATTGCAAAATGAATGAAATAATGAATGAAATTGAAATACAATAAAAGCCACCCACAACACCTTATAATGTCAGCAATGATATGGAATCAAATATTGAAAAAGAAATACGTATGTATAATTATTTGTTTCGGAGGGTGAGAAATGCCATCAGCTATGAGGATATAAAATTTTTGTTTGCAAACGTATTTATATTTAATATAAGTAACTTTTTTAAATAAATAGTTTTTATTATTAATAAAGCAATTTGTTTTAATAAGAAACAAAAATCCCGAAATCCCATGCTTCCAAACATTTTTAAAATCCCGAATCCCGTGATTTGCACATCCTGTCCCGTTTGACTTCCCTTGTTGAAATCCAAGAAGATATGTTGTACGCCAGCGGTTTAATTTAGGCCATATGATTCTTATGATTATGAATGTTGGTTAACATCAATACAGTTCTCTGTTACATCTCTGTGTTCGTACATTCTTAAGTGAACGACTTTCGAATGCCTGAACTAGACTTGATGTCAGTTAGCCGCAAACACAAGGTGTGATTTTTTATATTCTTTTTTTTTTTTTGTAAATTTGTTTATTTATTGTGTCTTCATTAAAAATGAACTAACAATAAGTTTTTCGAATCTTATATCTAAAAAATTTCAATTATTAGTCCAGCCAGTGCCGGACGAAAATTGTTTGAACATTATATACTTTATTTATTAAGTTGGCATTCTCCTTCTTGTTTTCGGCTCAGGGGGCAATTATGATCATTCGTAGCAATTTGTTTTGGCGTCTTTGAATTCTTTCTACATTTCAAGCTGAGGCTGTTCCCCATAGCTGGATTCCATAACACCATATAGGTTTTATGATTGAGTTGTAAAGTAAGAGTTTGCAATCTAAACTTAGCTTAGAGTTTCTGCATCTACATATATGGGATTTCCATGTAAGGCCTTGATCGAGGTGTATACCAAGATATTTAACTACAGATTGTTGTGTTATTGCTTGATTATTGCAGCGTTGTCAGTTGAGGATTTTTTTTCGTGATTTGGGATAAAACTTTTATCTTGGGGATCCGGGGATTTGTTGGGGATGACAACACAATTTTAAGGGATTTTTGGGGATATTTTTTTAAAAGTGATGGTAACAAGATTGATTTTGGAGCTAAAAAATATGCGTCTGGCTGAAATGCTAAAGCTTTTTAATACAAGCAATATGTACTATAAAATTTCTGAGGCTGATGAATCAGAAGATTTTGATTCTGAAGTTTTTGAAATGCTAAATGCTTTTTTATACTTCTATATATTAAATTATGTGTAATTTTTTCTTTACAAGATTTATAATTACAAATCTAATTAGTTTGAGTAATGAATTTTTATTATTATTTTTATATTATTTTTTAAATGAAATAAAAATTTTGCAAAAAAAAAATTTGAATCAAAAAAATCAGTTTGGGGATTTTTGGGGATGACAAATCAAAAATTGGGGATAAGTTCTAAAAAAATACTGGCAGCACTGGATTATTGATATAAATAGGAGAGCATGATTCTCTACGCAATGTAAAAGTTATGTGTGTGCATTTCTGCTCATTAACTTTTATCCTCCATTCCTTTAACCAGTTTTCTAATTCAAATATATGATTTTATAGTTAGCGAGATGCTTCTTGAGGGTTTTCATGAATGCTTAGAATTGCAGTATCATCAGCAAATGTAGATGTGTAAGTACAATTGTTTGTTGGCACATCAGATGTGTATATCAAGTATAAGAACGATCCCAGGATGCTTCCTTGAGGTACTCCTGCTTTAATAGGTTATGCGGAGCTTAGGAAATCTCATTCTTTAAGCTTAAATGTTCGAACAGTTAAGCATCTTTCCAATAGCTTATGTGTGTTTACGGGTTAAATTAGTTTCAACTTGCATATTAGACCATCATGCCACACTTTATCAAACGCTTGAGAAATAAAAGAGCGGAACAATATTTTTTTCTTCAAATGTTTTTTTTTAATGATATTGACAAGTCTATGGGTTTGTTCGATAGTACTGTGTTTTCTTCTAAATCCAAATTGATGATTCGGAATACAATTGTTTGCACTTAAAATCGGGTATAACTTGTTCATGAGCATTTGATCGAATAGCTTCGATATATTTGACAATAGGCTGAGGTGTCGATATGATTCTACTTTTGTGCGATCTTTTCCCGGCTTTGGTATCATGGTAATCAGTGAAACCTTCCATTCTGGTGGATAATATTCAAGGCGTAATATAGCGTTAGAAATAAAAAGTATTATTCTTATTGCTATCCGGGGTAGCTCTGTAAGCATCTTGTTACTAGGGGTGCCAGACGTACTGTTTTTACCAGTACGCGTACTGGTTATTTTCAAATGTACTGTATATTTTCAAATGTACTGTTTTATGCACAAGACCCAAAACAGTACGCAAATGTACTGTTTTTACACGTTGTACTGTTTTTTGTACTGTTTTTTCGTTAAAAGCTTATTTATATTAAAATTTAAAAAAATATTGATAAAAAGAAATTTTTGTTCAGTGTATTGCTTTATTAATAAAAGGATTTATTTATCGGGGTTTAATCTACTTTAAAGTTGATTATGAGATCAGTGTTAATGGCTCTAAAGCATTGGTGTCCAAAAAAAGTTGTCCATTTGAAATGAATACAACAACAATTGTTTCATGAAATGGACATCATTGCTCTAAAGGCATTTCTAACCATTAAACATTGTAGATTAACATGAAGAATATTAAAAAAAACAAATTGGATTTCATAAATATATCGTTGTTTATACAACGTATTTAAATACATTTTTCGAAAAGCTGATGGCACATTTAATTTTAGAGTAGTCATGTTATAGGGGGTTAAGATAAAATGTTACTTGGATTTTTTCAATAAATGATACTTCTTGATTTTTAAATAATAAATTTCTACACCATGTAAATTGGAACAGCATTATTCTTACTAAAAAATATTGAAAAAGGAGTAAAATTGAGTTGACATTAAATTTAAAGTTCACTTTTGTAATGTAAATTAATACATATGTATACAGATTGATTTACAAAAACTAATAAATTTAAAACTTTGTATTACAAGCAAAGCAAAGATATTGTAATCAAAAAGGACTTTGATGATATAAAAGATACAATATGTTATTTAAATTGCATTTTCTATGTACCTTTTTCAAAAACGTTTATAATATATGTTATGATCTCATATTTTTACGTATTTTTAAATTTTTTGGTTTCTTATTAAATTAATATTACAAAAATGTTATCACATGAATAAAGAGTTATGTTTTCGTTAAAAAATAAAATGTACTGTTTTTTTTTTGAATTGTACTGTTTTTTTTGTATACGATGTACTGTTTTTCCGTATTTCAAATCTGGCTACCCTACTTGTTACTGATTTTGTCAATGCCAGGTGCTTTCTTAGAGTTTAAATCAATAATAGCCTTTACGATATCTCGAATCTTAAAACGTATACCCCTGGTCGGAAATGGTGTATGACTGGTGACAAGTCTATTTATTCATTTGATGGGTTTGAGGAAATATGAACAAAAAAAATTTCAAAATGATTTTCTATGGAGTTTCAATTAATCCTAAAATTTTATTTCTACTTAACTTTTCCCTCCATTTTCTATTTCTTATGCTCTCTAAAATAATTATCTACAAAAGTTATATTGCAGCTGCCAGGATTTTAATCTATAGCTTTGAGTTAAATAATTAAAGTCTCAAGCCATTTAACCCTTTTTATTTAGTGGCTAAACGGCTAATAGTCGGACATTTAAATTTGTTTTTTTTTAATATTCACTCAGTCAATTAATTTTAACTACCCCATCATATTTGCTCATTCATTTAAACATTTTTTCCCACACTATTCAAATTTAAAAGGCTGGACAATTTAACTTAAAATTTTATAATCCTGCTGCAAGCAACGATATAAAGTGACGTATCCAATTTAGAAGGTGTGGCAAATGATGGCCTCATACTATTTTCATAAATCTCGTTAATATTTTTTAAATAAATGTATAGAAAATTGTGTATAAATTATTGGGGGTTGTGATTTTAATTGGAGTGATTTTTTTATCGTTCACATTTGGATAAGAACTTTAAAAACCTGTATATAAAAAGCACTAAGGGTTTGTTTTAATATTATTAACTCGTCTTAAATTAATCAATCGTTCTAACACCAAACAGTAAAGAAAATGCTAGTAAATGATAATAAATATATAACTTCTAAATTACTGCTAAGATTTCTTTGAAACATAAAAAATCAAAATTTTTCAACGTACATGCGAGTACGCAAGGTCAGACTGCTTAAATATTTGACAGCGAGATGTTCTATTGTATTTGACCAGAACCACATAAAATAATTCATGTGGTCACACTGTACATATTTATTTATTTGTTTAACTAAACAGCAGAAAAACAGGGTTAAACACACCAAGGGGAAAACAAATTGTCTGGTGGTCATATTTATGCCAATATGCGAAAAATTCTTTAGTTGGTGCGCGGGGCGCTTTTATTTAAATTTTGGTGCGCTTTTTAATTTTTGGTGGCACCAAAGCAAATTGAACACAATTTTTTATTTCAGTGTGAGGAAAAATATTTCTACAATAAAATACACCTGTTTGCGTACCATTTCATTCAACAGTGCAAAATTTTGTTTGTGTATTTCGGTGCGTTTTTTAATTTTTTCGAACATGTGATGAAATCTTTATTTTTACTAATTTTTAATTGCAGTTTTTTAATAATTCATAACTCATGAAATCTATACGATGAAAAAATTTATTTTAAATACGAATGTATGATAAATGAAATCAAATTCTTTAAAAATATTTGTTTGAAAATCAAATTAACATTTTAAACATGTAAATAAAAATTCTTGTATAACCTGATGGTCTGGTCTACTGAACTGTAGACGAACTGTAGAGTACCAGTAGAATCCTAACAAATTTTATTGGAAAAAATCAACTAGAAAACAAAAATATGTAGAGAAAGTACCAAATATGTACTGAAATTAGCATTTTTACCAATTAAAAATTTCAAATTAATTCAATAAATATTTGAAACAAAAACGAAATTCTTAACTTGGTGCGTTTTTTGTAAATGGTGCGATTTTTCTCCATTCTGGTGTGTTTTGAAATTTCAAAGTTGACAACGCTGATGGTAAATAACAGCTGTTGTAGCATATGTCATCATAAAACAGTGTTGATATCATAAACTGAAAATCGGTAAATAAAAAACAAATCGCTAAAAGATGAACAGATGGAAAACAATATTAATTTCTTTTATTAAATTATATTAAAATCCCAAAACAATAAAATAAAACACAAATGAACTAAGGTTTTCATTAGCTTTAATTAACATTTTAAGCAAAATATGTTATGTTTTGTGCGTGAAGATAAATAGTTTTAGTTGGAAATTTCTATAGCAAAGGAAATCATATTTACATTGAAAACGATATCATTAAAGTGGATATTTTATTTCGTAAATACATACTATCACGTTCAATTCGAAAACGACTATCAGTAGTATCATATCCAACGCTAGTAGAAATACATACATATGTACTGGAGAGGGGGGCACGTTTATACCGGGGGCACCTTTGAACTATGTTGATAAAATCTCAGTTTAACATTTTTTCCGACCCTTAACCGAGTTTTTCACATGCCAACCTTGTTTTCTAGCAACGTTAACAACTTTTGCTAGTTTTTTCAGTCGTCGACCGAATGTAGTTGGGTAAACAAGTTTTCGCAGTGCCATTGTAAATTTTTTTATATTTTTTTTTGTAAGAGTGTAAGAAGTATTCAGTGATCGTTTTCTTTCGTGAAAGAAATTGATTGCATTCCAAAATTTATTTCAAACAAATAAAGTTAAGTTATTTGATATTTATGTAAAAAAAAATATTTATTATAAATTTCCGTGAAATGGCATGTCAGTTCAGATTTGAACAAAGAAAAAGGGGCACCTTTGAACATGTTAATTTATCAGCCGAAGTACCAAACATTGTTGATTCTCTCTTATTTTCTGAAAATGACGAATCCAATGCTGATCATGATGCTTTAAGGGAAAATGTAATGTCACCTGAAATCGGAAGGCCTTTTCCGTCTTAACAATATAAAACTTATTTTTGATCTGAATTGTTTTTATTTTTTAATTTTAATGTTTATGTTTTTCTTAATAAATAAATCGAATTCATTATACATATAAAAAATATAACTGTTTATGTTATTTTTGGACATAAGCGCTACAAGAAAAAATTGCCGTTCAAAACTGCCCCAGCTTAGTTCAAAGCTGCCCCGTATGGGGGACACATTTAAACACAATGACTTTATCCATTAAAAAAATAAATATAAATCGAACTAAAAATAAGTTACTTGTAGACTTAAGCTAAAGTTTATTTTCATACATATTAGTTAAATTATGTAAAAAGTCAAAAATTCAAATATATAAATTTGTATGTGGCTTGAATGCAAAAAGTGTTCTACATCGTAAAAAAGTAAATCAACAAAGTAATATATTCGAACTTTTTAAATTCTGAAAACTCACATTTTAATGTGTAATTTTTTCATATTTATCTCCTAAAATCAACTGCATTGACTACATTGTTTACAATAAAATATTCAGGTCTATTCGGGAATACGCGCTTCACTTCTTCGTCGTCGAACGTTCACTTTCGACATTTCATCTTCGACATATTCTAAAATACGAGTGAAGAATTATCGTTTGCAGTAATCGATTTTTTGTAATCTCTTATGAAAAACATAAACATTAAAAACAGCTGTCTAATTAATACACAGAAAAATTTAAAAACAAAAATATAATTTAAAAATAAAAATTGAGATGTATTCGATTGCATTTTTAATTAATGCACAATCTGAATATCTTAGAGGAGTAAATAAAAATTTAAGAAATAAAACGCCGGATATATTTAAAATGAATGATGCCAGGTAGGTATGTTTATTAAAAATTTAAAATCCCTCTTCTAATGCCAAAAGAAGTATTAGGAAAAAATTTTAGAATCAACAAAGAGACATTTAAATATATTTTATCTGAATTGGAAGACGAAATCTAACAGCAATCACGGCTTGGATGCTTAAGGCCTGTTGACTAGCTGGCAGCAGCCCTTTGTTTCTTCGCTGATGGAAATTACCAACATGGAGTTGGCAAGGATTGGCATCTTAATATTTCCCAGTCAACTTTTTCAAAACTTCTGTCTGAAGTATTAGTTGCAATTGAAGAGAAATTATGCCATAAATGGATAAGTATCAAAATGGATGAGTAGACAAAAGAAGAAGCCCGAATGTACTTCTTTCGAAAATCGTCGATACCAGGCGTAACCATAGCTATTGATGACCACCATGGCTCTGAACTGTTGCGGTGATGTTTGTTTTTTAGACCTGGACAAAGAAACAGAATTAACTTTTATTGTATGTTTTTTATACATGTACATACATATATTTACTTATATTTGAAGCATACGCTTGTTATTTATTTTTCAGTTATGTAGGTACATATTTTCTTTTTACGCGCTAAATCAAGCGTCGAACGAAAATTATGTAGATGTGTGGTGAACAAGTATTTTAGAATGCATACAAAGTGAACAAAAACATATGCTTTCTGTTTGCACATCTTTTGTTTTCTGGTACTCACATCGCTAACGTATTTTAGAATAACAAAAAGTGAATGAAACACGTATTTGTGGTGAAAGTGACTTCCCGAATAGACCTGATTGTTGCCAGCAGTTTTTTTATGATTCTATCAAACAATACAAAAATACTCTGTGTCAAAAATTAATTTTATTGCGTTAGAAAAAAAAAGCAAAATAGTAACATAAAGAAAACAAAAAGGCAGTTCTCAAAGAAAGAAACTTCATTATCTTCCTTTTCGTGGCACTTCTTTTTACCCTACGGTTTTAATGTGAACTATATTTAATGTTTTTTTCACAGCAGTTTGATCAAATAAAAAGAGTAAAATAAAATTCACTGTATAATAAGAAAATAAAGTAAAATTTTAGTGAGCATATTGGTTTGTAATTTGAAAAATGTGCAATTATATTAAAAACGAATTTCCAAGATTTAGATGTAATTTTTTAGGTGCTTATATAAAGAAATTGGTCACACTAGGAACATATATTGTATGTCGGCAAATAATTTTGTTTGACGAAAATATTTTTTTTTTCATTGTTTGCTTTAAATTTTATGTGTGGTCAGATTCAAGCAATAAAATATTTTACTTCAGACTGAAGTAATTATAAAGATGTTTTAAATCCACATTTGGACATAGTTGTATCAAAAACAAAGACATTTTAATTCATTAAAAGCATTTTCACCCCTATCATGAATAAAAATTCCACATGAAATTTGTTCCCTTTTATTTTTTAACATTGAATTTTAATAGGAAAATGTGAAAAGGGAACAAATTTCATGAGGAATTTTTATTCACGATAAGGGTGATTAATTCAAGTGTAATTTAAAAGTTCTAAAGAAATCAGAAAAGGTACCATTGTTTATTCAACTTTATAACCTAAAATCGATTTCTGTGACGGGTTCTCGTTATCAGAATGGCTTTAAACTTTATATCAGCTAGGTTTAGACACAAAAAACAACTAAGAAATACTTATAAAAAGCCAAGTTTACACTACTTCACACTCCTTACTCTTGTTTCAATTTGATTTAATTTTCTTAAAAGAAAAAATAAATAAACTTAATTCCCGTTAAGAAAAAGTTCATTAATAACTAACCCTAAATTTCATAAATCTGTTTGTTAACAAAACTTAATAAAATCAAAGTTTTTCTTTCATAAATACATTTCTATAGCATGAGTGGTAGTATGTAGTCTATAATATGAAATCCATACTTTTTCTAATTATATTACAACATAATTTTTTATTTACTACAACCCCAACCCCTAGAGAAATGTCATCAAAATAGAACCCTTCTTCGAAACTAAGTTTCTAATTCAATTAATATATCTATCCTTTAGTTTTTGTTCTTACACTTTGTATGAAATCTTGTAATATAATTCATCCCACTAAAGTTTATAAAAGAGAAGATGAGAAACCCAGTAGGAAATATATACAAAATGTGTTATATAGCTGCAGGCAAAATTATCAAATAAAATGTAATTAAAACCCATTAAATGATCCAAAGAATGTCGTTGATATTTACTTTACTAAAACAAACTGATTTTGGACATAACGCACATAAGAAACACATCTGCCCTGCTGTAGGCCGAACATGATTGGTTATTTACCAGTACACAGCTCGAATGTCATTAAAAATCATAAAACTGAAATTATTATACAATAGTTAACTATGTTCCATGTTGTCTTAATGCCGACCTCTGCACCTTAATAGTAACTGTAGTTAGTTTCCAATTGGGTGTTAAATATTTGCTCCAATAGCAATTAGTTTATGTACATATATGGCTTGAAATGTTTTTGTATATTAACGAGGAAGACTTACAAAGGTGGGTGGTCGGTCATATAGGACTATATAGTTATTTAATCACCAGTTAATTTATAGGACTAACAAACATTTTATTATATTGTTCAAGTTATAATGTTAATTACATACATACATATATGTCATCTAACCTGAAGTTAACACACACACACAAACTCATACTCAGTTATAGTGGTATACATGTACATTGTACATATACCAATTTACCATACATATTACAATTTAGAATGCATACTTTGTTTCACTGTAAAATAGGTACAATGTACATACATACGAGTACATACCTATATAAAGCTTTTGTGATTACGATTACTAGTGCAAGTACGTTAATATGTATAGAATATATATGTATTTAGAAATTATGTTTGTTTTGGTCACGTTGTTCTTTGAATTTTGTTCGACATGTCTAGTGTGATATAGAGTACGTCTCGATGTCGGCATGTCTGTATATTTATTGGCACGTAGGTATGTGTCATGAACACACTAAACTGAAGGGGGAGTAAAGTGGGTTGTAGTCTGGCGTAGAGACAGATAGAAATTATATTTAAAGGAAATAAGTTAAACACTATTTTGTTGATCATAATTTGTAATAATGATTGATTGGCTTCGTATGTGCCTGGGTGTATTGTAGGAGAGAGTAAGTGTTTCTGGAGTGTAAAATATATCCGCCTAATGTGTAAGCGTATCAGTTTCATGTGACTCGGAATTGTTTGGAATTGTTTATACTGCATAAAGCAAATCTTTTAAATTGGTTGACATTTAAGGCACACTAGCGTAAGACCTCCTACTAAGTGATGAGTTTATTTGTGCCTGCCTGGCTTGCACAACACACGAAAAAACTTGTGGTCAAGTCATTTCATTATTTGAGCTTTTTTATAATATTTTTATTTGTTTGTTTTTGGTTAATGACGCACACCTTTTTTTTTGTTGGTTTGAACTGACAGTTATTGTTATTTTTCTATTAGAGATAAAATAAATTTATGATGGTCATAAACCACAATACAATACAAAACATAAATACAATTCATACTTGTATAACAACAAAAAATAACACCCCGAAAAAGTGAAATACTAAGGAAGTCAAATTTCTTGCTAAATTAATGAATTTTCTTACAAGTTTGGTCATACCAACATATTTATCTATCAATTCGCATGACTGTATTCGGTACTCACCATCATGTCTTAATTAATTTATCCATTCATTCATTTACTTAAATGCAAGTTAAATTAAAAGAATGCGACTTTATCATTTGACATTTTTGGTTGCACACTACCGAACTCTTCTGAGGGTTATACGTTCTAGTTGTCATTGGCAACAACTGGACGATTCCTGCTAATAGTTATAAATAGTTACAATACTGCATTAATAAAGTCAAGTGAATATTTCTTATTAATTTCATAAAAGCTTTTAACATCATTGTAAGTAGTTGTGTGTGGGTGTTACAATATGGTACTTTCGTTATAATTTTAGTAATTTGTAAGATACCCCCGAAAAAATTATGTATAAAGGTTTTGTGTTTAGAATTTATAAATAATTTCAAACATGTTAAAAATTTACATTGGAAACCTGCTCTTAAACACCTATAAGGTATTACTTGTATAAATCTATAAATGTCCATCTAACTATTTCACAAAGTATCAAGATTATAGTTGTTTGTGTGCGTTTAATTAAACACTGTCCCTATGGATATTAGGTAGAGTAATTAAAACAGAAACTGTAACAATTAAAAGGACCACGATATATATTCAGTATTCTTCTTCTCAGTATACTTCTTCATGACTTTAAAAAATTCCAGATCAGAGCATTACATACCTATGCATAAGCACTTACTGATCATAGTACCCTTATATAGTGCTGAAAACTATTTTTATTACCCAAAAAGTACTAGAAAATTACGCTATAATATATTTTAAAATTCGACTCGGATGTAAAAAATAATGCTCAAATATTGCAAAATTTCACTTAAAATACCAATATTTAAGGAAAAACCCCGAAATTATTAACAATTTATTTAAATGGAATTTGAAGACAGTGTTTGTTATTCCATTTGTTACTTCTACAATATTCATTTGCAACGCTATTTGGGTCCGAACTAGGAATCATTGTGATACCTTGTATTTCACTGAATAAACATTTACTGCGTTATGCATAATAAAAAGTTGGTAACTGTTTATAAACTGCGGTCAACTAGCTGCTAACTAGAATATAGATTTGACTTAGCAGTTTCTTGGCGAAATGTTTATTCATAAATAATTTGCAAACGTCTGCTAACTTTCAAAAAATCAACTCTGAAAATGAATGATGCCTAAAATTACTGTTTTTGTTTATATCATCCCTGAATTTGACATTTAAAGTTTGTTTTCCCTCTATAACAAAATAAAAATTTGCAAAGCGTTAAAAATATTTTATAGTTTAAAATGGAAATACCGGTATTAAATAAAACAAAAATAGAAAAAACGAAAAGATCAGCAAATTGGCAACAGGATGAAAACGGATAAACAGCTGTTTATCAAAAGATGGTCAGTATTTGGTAACACGCTAACAAGTGTTTAACAGTTTGTTAACCGTAGTGTGTTTGCACACTATAGTTCAACACTATGCTAACTTCATGCCAATTTTGTTATTATACATAACGCTGTTATAGTTTAAGTTTTCAAATTCCGAACAGTGAAAATGTCTTTTTTTCTTCATCGTAGCAATTTCTATAAAAGTCGCTCGATCTAAGGGAGTCGAAGCCTTTAAGAGTGGACACCTAGAAGTCAGTGACTAGTAATCATGACTATGAAGTTTACTGAGATGGATTCCAGGCAGATTTATAACAAGTCGCATATGTATAGTTAGGCATATATTTCAGGTCGCAAGTTGTATCCTCTGCATTTCAATATTAGGCCAGATTTTTCTGGTCTCCATACAAGTGGAGTTTTGCTCCCATCTTTCTGTGAAATATTTATTACTCATGAGAAGAATGCCCAATCAAATCTTGAGTGATTGGATATTCGGATGTGTGTCAAATGGGCTCGAAACGATGAATATTTTGCCATTTTCTCTGGAGACACTTTTCTATCAGTAAATATAAGGATACTCTTGTATCCCGCGGTTCTTTTAACTGTCACAGGTCCTGTTAAATTTACTCTACTGCATATGCTGAGGTAAAATGTCAAAGTAAACGCCCACAAACCACTATGATCTTGATAATTTGTGAAATAGTTTGATGACATTTCCCTTTACGTGTCATATTCAGAACTCTAAGTTATATTCGCCATCAATATGTAAATACCTTAAATGAGCATGGTTACTCATTATATTTCCATGCTTTTGTGAAATTTAATCTCATTGCTTTGTTCGGAGAATGGTTTTCTCATAGATGGAATAGTCGTAACTGCACCTATGATCATAAACGCCATCATCGCAACGCAAAACAATCAAATACCTGCCTTAAAATCACATATTCATTATTGCTTATTATGGAGAATATCATAGTTGTCGCTTTAATAGTCCCGGATTGTGTATTCAGATTCCAGTTCGGTTTATTATCCAATATTAGTCAAAGATATTTGTCATTGGCGAATATTTGTCAAATATTTACTCAAAAAAGCGTAACCACTTGTTTTAGCACAAATTTATTTTACGCTGTTTACTCTTACAAGAGTTTTGCAAGATCAAACAGCATCAAATAAATTCAAACTAAATGTTTGTTATGATTTGGGCTAAAAAAGAAAAGTTTTTTTTAAATAAATAAACGAGTTTAAATATATGTTATTTAGTGGTTATGTCTTTTACGGCAAATATTTGCCAAATGTGACCGTAACTTTAGGCTTTATGAAATGTTGCATTTGGTGTTGCCTAGTAATTAAAACAAGTTGTAGTTGCATTTAATACTAGTCTTAGTGCAGATTCCAGTACTTTCAAAAGTATTTTGTTTCTTTGCATATATCGCCATAGTAATAGTCAGGGCGACGAGTATTGATTTCTAAATTCAAGATCAGAGCACTACATACATATGAATAAGCACTTACTGATTTAGTTTTGAGGTTTTTGAAGTTCTATAAATCTCTACATAGAGTGCTGATCATTACAATGTTGAGCATTGTAATCACATTAGATTATCTGTCAGACCTGTTGGAACTCTTTAAAGTATACAAAGAATTATTATAGACAGTGAAAATGCCCATCTGTCAGTTGAAATCTTGTATGAGTATATTATTGGAGAACTTTGGTGTTGAAAATCTGAAAAACCGGTAAAAAAATAATACGGAATCACTAAATTCCTATCTATTTTTTGTATAGATTTTTACATAAATCGAACCAATTTAGAATCTATTACTTTATATAATCAGATAATTTGTCGTATAATTTGTATGTACCAATATAAATGGACATTCTTGTCGTTTTCCTCTTGCCAAAAGTATGAATATTTTTGTACATACAAAATACCCTGATATGCACACGCAAAGAAATGTCAACTTGCTCAAGTTTGATTATAATTACGAGTATAGTTATTGCATTCACTCCATAAACTGTCACACTATGTGTATACACATACATCTGTCAAAAACAGATACGACATAATTGAAGTAAACAAGGCAACAGTAAAAATTACATACATACACCTGGCTCATATGTTTGATTGGAAATAATTCTTGTGTGACTAAATGACTGACTGGCCAACAGAAATATATTTAATTATATTGAGGTTTTAAAGCGGAAATAGTTTCGATTGCTTTTCATAAGTTGTTTAATATATATATGTATATGTATTGTCTTTTGGCATGCATTTTTAGTAAAGATGAGAATGCCAAAAAGTAATACGCAGTTTAAAATATTATGAACATCAACCAATAGTTTAATATTTCGTACATTTAAATACAATTACTTGACATACGATATAATTACAATAATTTAACATTAAATAAATGGCGCCTAATTTTAGATGTAATTATAAACAAATTTAAGCAGATTTTAAACTTAATAAATGAATTTTCCCAAAGGAACTATGATTTACCTAAACGCCAACCGTTACTTAGTCATTTACTATACCTACACACATATATACCATATATTTACTTTTAATAGTTCTGACAATTTGCAAAATATTAAAGAAATTTTTTTAATTTAATGGCAATAAATTTCATTGTAATATAGGATATATAGAATATACATATAGGAATGGTATTGCGTCTTGTTATTCAAGTTTGTGTTAATTTGGTCAAAATATATTATTAGTCAGCTTGCCATACATGTTGTGGCATTGTTTTCAAAATATGCTTTGCTGTTCAGTCATTCAGTCTGCCAGCCAAGCGACCAGCCGGCATGTCATGGCACTCAATTAATTCACATGTGGCAGGTCAACAAATATAAATTAATGTTATAGGGACGTACATACATACATACATATGTACTCGTACACTTCAATAACTTTGTGTTTATGCGCAAAATGTAAATACACATGTTTTTTATACACTCTACTGCATTTGAATATGATGATGAAAATAAATTTTTAAACAAAGTTGTAGTTTTTCAATTTCGTAAAGAATATTTTTTTTTTAAATTTTGGGCTTAAATGTGAAACCTTAAAACTCTACTAATTTAAATATAGTACGTTGCTCTATTCAAATACTTCGAGTTCAACACACATTTAGACGATGTGTTAAATGGACGTCAACATTAGTTTTTATACATTAGTTTGTTTGTATTTACGTTTTATGTTCATATGTATGTACATATGTGTTTGAATATTTTGTTTCATATGATTTCCGTTTTCGCACAAGTATTTGTTATTTTATTTACTTGCATTTATATTTATAAAATATTTATTTATTTATTATAATGTTCAAATTATAACGAGAAAGTAAATTCAAATTGTGTGTAGGGTGTCCAATTTATTAGATTTTTTTTTGCTCGCATAATATGAATAATTCGAACAAAGAACACTTTAACTTGTTCGAAGAATTCGATTTATTTTAAATGTGTGATCGAATTATTACCAAAACTTGAGTGTCATCTTAATAAAAATTGAAAATGTTTAAAGTTTTTCTCTTCAGCAGTTCGTACGTAGAGAAGTCCAATGCCTACCCAGTGGACCTGACGGTATTCTTAATGCTGGTGAACTAATCGGCTAACCACCGCATTGTATGTTATGTAAGAATATGCAATTTGCTTGTCGTGCAAAGAACATACGATTGTATGACTTGCAAGGAACATACAGTTCCAGGACTATTATCAGACACGCAGCAATCGCTCCAATACGTTTCCTGAACACCCAGAGAATTGCCATTAAACCCACAATTTAATAATTATTCGTAAGGAATTGTTCGATTATTCGAATGAAAATTTTTTGACTAGATACCTAGAAGATACTTTTGAATATTGAATATTCAATAAAACAATCGATATTGAGCACTTAAAAACCAAATACTCAATACTTTTACAGCCCTTTGTGTCGTCTTGTAATTATGTTATTTTTGTAAAAACCGTTTTTCTTTATATACAAATATATTTTCCTACATACATATATACATGTATGTATATATAGTAAGTCAGTTATGTAAAAGAATAAAAACTGCAAATCAAACCGACAAGTCCCAATTACGTGACTGGTTTTCTAAACATATCGAACCATAAATACAAAAGGATCACAACTCAAAATACTAAAATTTTCGGAAGAGACAAAAAACTGTTTATGCACAAGCAACACATAAAAATAGAAATTTTTTTATTTTTTTATTTTTACTTTTTTATTAATTACACTGTGCTAGTTGAAAAAAGTGACAAGCAGGGCACCTGGCGGGTTAGCCTAATTCGGGTACGCTGAATCTAGTGGTGCTAACCGTTTATTTTTAGGTTAGCTCTTGTTTTCGAAATATACCGTTATTTCGAAAATGGAGGAGGTTGCACAACATATATTCGCGTAACTCAAAAACGGTTTAGTTTATTGAATAAACTAAAAAAACCGAAATTCCGCAATGAAATTTTCTTTAAGTAAGGTTAAACTTTTTTTCAATATGCGCAGTCGTTGTAGAAACATATTTTTTTTTTTGACCAAAAAAATAGTTTTTTTTAGCAAAATTTAAAAAAATTTGTTTTTTAAAACGGCATAAAAAATTGCAAAACGCAAGTGTGCTTCTAATTTTTTCTGCAGGTATAGCAAACAAAGTTCCAAACAAAACAAGACATAAATAATTAAAATCTGTCTACAACTTTTGATTTTATTCACAAAAGTTGAAATATATAATAACCGCACGAAACATCAAGAATTAAAATATTTATTTTTGTTGTTAATTAAAGTTTTAGTTATTTACAAATTTATTCTTCTTCCTCCTGCAGATTCCAATAAATATCCCCTAATAGCGCATCAAGTTGTTTGCCACGATACCAGTGTTCGAGTCTGTCTGTTACTTGGTCAAATCTCTCGCGCGATGTTCATCAGTCTCGGCTGGTGATTGTTCATTAAATTGTTCTGCATGACAATGCAAAAAATGTATTTTCAATGACATTCTGACATTTAGCATATTTCCAATTAAAATTCGCCAATTTTCAGACCGATGATTTCCTAATACATTTTCTATTACTGATTTCACACAATCCCTGCCCAATAGCTCCATATCATTCAATGCAAGTTCAAATTGTTGGTCCTTCATTAGACGACGAATGTCCGGTCCATTAAGAATTCCTGTAAAATAAAAACATTATGGATGTGGAGTGGAGGAAGCAAAATCTTTTCCATCGGCACAAGTGGTAATTCAATAATATTATTTCTATGCCATCTGCTTTCCTCACGTATAGCCCAATCCCGTGTATTGTACTGGTCGCGTATTCCATAAGCACATGAAGCACATATTTTTAGTATAGCCCAATTGCATGCCTCTTAAAAGAGCCACCACTTTTAAATCTGCGCATATTTTCCACTTGTGGTCTTCATATTTAATTAACTCTATTATTTTTTTCTTTGATGCGTATGTCTCTTTAGTATTTGTGCTTAGTGCTATCGGAATAGGACTTTTTAAATTAGTGGCATGTAGCAAAACTGCTTTTAAGCTACTTTTGGACGAATCGATGAATAAGCACCAATATTCAGGATTATATTCATGTTGCATTGTTAAAACCAAGCCGCGGATGTCAGTACAATACGCGAGAGAATTATTGTCAATGGATTTAAAAAAAGTCGTAAATCGACGATGGCGATTAATAGCCCCGTATATTTGTACGTCTGGTGCTAAAATATTAGCTTGTTTTAACTCTTTTGTTAAAGAATGCTCTGCTTTTAAGCTATATTAAGGATTATATTCATGTTGCATTGTTAAAACCAAGCTGCGGATGTCAGTACAATACGCGAGAGAATTATTGTCAATGGATTTAAAAAAAAAGTCGTAAATCGACGATGGCGATTAATAGCCCCGTATATTTGTACGTCTGGTGCTAAAATATTAGCTTGTTTTAACTCTTTTGTTAAGAGAATGCTCTGCTTTTAAGCTACTTTTGGACGAATCGATGAATAAGCACCAATATTCAGGATTATATTCATGTTGCATTGTTAAAACCAAGCCGCGGATGTCAGTACAATACGCGAGAGAATTATTGTCAATGGATTTAAAAAAAGTCGTAAATCGACGATGGCGATTAATAGCCCCGTATATTTGTACGTCTGGTGCTAAAATATTAGCTTGTTTTAACTATTTTGTTAAGAGAATGCTCTGTCTTTGAGACAATTTTAGGCGCCGCGTACCATTATATCGAGACGATTTTGCGTGATTTCATTGTGGTTACATGAAATCGTAATGTATGACAGTTGATACATCGATGCAGCTGCTCCACAGGTTTCAACAGATTGAATTATTGAGGGAATATTTTTTGTTGGTATTTGGCTATCCGGAACAGGAATTTCGTCAGAATGTGGCAGCAAAAATTTAGCATATATTGTTGCAGTGTAAGATTATTGAATCTGCTTTATTTCCTTAGGCCTAGCAATGAGTATTTAAATCTTAAAACTAAAATAAATCTAATTACTCACTAACAGAGCATTAATTTCTTATTGGCTGTTAAGCTCTACGAAGCCTCGACTCCGTCTGGCTCTGAGCTAGGATTCTAGCAAGCGGATTCGGGTGGGTTTGTAGCTTTTTGATGTAGTTCTCGCGGACCCTTCTGAATTCATCCTTTACCAATGGTACTTCTAGATCTCTGTGGATGTTTTCATTTCTTATGTACCATGGTGCGCCCGTCATGGTCCTAAGAATTTTTGATTGGGCCCTCTGTATAAGTTCAATACTGGTATTACTAGCAGTTCCCCACAATTGGTTTCCATATGCCCAAATTGGGTTTAAAATGGTTTTATACAGGGTGACTTTATAGTCCAGGTTAAGCTTAGATTGGTCACTGATTAACCAGTGAAGGTTAGATGCTTTTAACTTTATGTAAAGTCTCTTGGTTTCTATATGACGACGCCAAGTAAGTCTTCTATCTAAGTGAATACCAAGGTATGTAACATAATCGGACTGAGGTATATTTACATTGTTAAGTGTGACAGGTGGGCAGCATCCCCTCCTCAATGTGAACGTAATATGTTTGCTTTTTAACTCATTTACTCGTATTCTCCATAAAAATAGACAGAACTGTCTTTTTCCAGTTAAAGAAAATATTGATGTGAGAGAAATTTTTGCAGTAGATAGAGATGTATACTCTGAATTATTTTATGGAAAAAAGTCAGTTTTAGAAAATTTCGAGTTGTGGCCCTTTTGTATTTATGGTGCGATATATGTATATATTTGTCTTTGGTTTTACAAATATTAAACACTGTATTACAGTGTTTAACACTGTTTGTACAACATATGTTCCCCATAACTGAAACCCGTTTGTCCAAATTGGCTTGGATACTTTTTTTAAATAAGTAATCTTCATATAAAGTCTCCTATCTCTTGTAGAAGTGATTCACAACCATTTTACGTGAATATTTGTTAATATAGCGTTGAATTTGCCCCATCATGACTGCTTGAAATAATCCCATTAAAATAAATCCAAGGGAGCCTAATTATGATAACCGAAATGAGAAATTACACGAGCAGAAAATGTCTCATGCAGTAATTGAATTACTTCACTAGCTGTTTCCAGCACAAACTCTGAACCAAATAGTGATCCGTTTTGATGAATTTGTTTTACGTCAATCAAATGTTTGTTCTCTAAACTCCAACTGCTGCAATTTTAACGTATTATTTTACAACGACTAGAGTATTTAGTATCAGCAGTCGATCCAACCTCCTTGAATCTTTCATTTCTCATTTATTTTATTTTTAAATAACTGATGATTTTTTCGTTTAGAAGTGTTAAGAATATCATTTAAATTAGCTCCTATGACTCATCCGCTGTTTGATAAACAGATGGATTTTGCAGTAGAAAATTATTATTAGATGGATTTGACATACAAATTGTCTGAAGATTATCATATGTTTAGTATTTTCCAAACTCATCTGTAGCATCTGCTTCTGCGATTTTCTCTAAATATAGAACTCTTTCGGGTTTTGTAAAAGCGATGTACAGCTACTGCTGCACAATCAAATCTCAATTTGATATTCAATTTTGAAATTTTTTTTTGGGGAATTTTTAAAATGACACAATGATAAAATACTCAATCTTGCATATATGATGCAATAATTCATTTGGAAACTATATTCAATTTATTTTTTTTTATTTATTAATTATTCGTTGACAAAATTTGATTTACAACTTTCGCAATTTATTCCTTCCTTTAGAACTCTGCTAGACGTCAAGCTACCAACCATGCTTAAAGTGTTTGTACCTTTATAATACTTGTAAAATTTATTTATATCTTTCAATTACAATATTAAGCCATTCAGTCGCCCATTTGTTCATTTAGTCAGTCAGTCGTTGATTCATTTGACCATTTATTAAACCATTCCATTGATAAATTAACATTTTATTCGTGATCTCCATTGGGAAATTCTATGCACTGAATTTTAGTGAATTCTGATGGATTTTCAACTAAATATTTGCTGTAGCTTTGTTAACAAATTACCAATGATTTATTCGTTGTAATATTTGTAGTAAATAACAAAGTAACCGTTTATTATGTTTTCAGTTTTGTTGTCTAGTTGTTAAATAAATAACTTTGTATTTAGTAATAACAATGATAGTTATTATTGGATTTTTTATACTTTAAAGTTTTAAATGCTAATTGACCCAATTTACAATTTCGCATAAATATTATCGTTATTACGTAAATTTGTGTAAAAGATTGAAGTGTATGTGTATGTGTAGATTAGCGAAATATATGGTACAAAAAGGATTATGTACAATTAATCCCTTGCATACATACATACTCGTACTATAAACGAACAAAGTTAACAACAAGTTTACAATACTAAATACTATTTGATTAGTTTATTTGTGTATGTTCTACTATAGAAACTAAATCCAACTGTTTTTTATTTAGATTTCTAATTGGTTTGCGATATTTTTTGTACAAAAGGTAATAAAGTCAAATTAAATCATAATAAAAACGGAAAAAAATATTCAAAGCGAATTTTAATTAATATTTTCTAAAAATGGTTTGAGTATTATTTGATATAAATCTCAAATATTGATATTTACATGTAGAATATCTTTTATATTATGGTTAAGGACTGTTCGTTGGCTCTGAACCTAAGACCCAAATTACACGAAGCAATTCTTATTGAAAATATTGATACAAGTTTTTCCTCGAAATTTCTTCGGTGTTCACACAGCACAATTCTTATTGCTTAGATCGTTCGTAGTTTTATTTGAGATTATACACACATTTGACGAATTGCAAATACAAACAAGTGTTTACTAGTCTTATCTTCCTCTCACTCTGATGTCTAAAAGGTAATCAGCTTAGTTTAAAGAATTGCTGCGTGTAAATTGGGACTAAGTAATGTGGAACAACTCACACGTTATTGCTATATTGACAGTCGCTATTAGGATGGGTTCAATTTATTTTACACTTAAAGTTTTAAAGATTCTTTTACAAAGCAACATCATAGAAAATAAATCTGTAATCTATTTGAAATTACCTTTAATTTAAGGAAGAAAATTGAAGTTATTTATAAAAAATTATATAGACTGATATATAGTATAAGTTCCTATTTACGAAATTCCGAATTAATTACTAATCAAATTTATTTAACCCTTGAATAATTACATTTTTTATTACATCAAATCGAATCCGCACTGATTTAAATTTTTTCCCGGAAATATTTAATTTATTTCCTTTCGCTTTTTTTTTTTAGGAAAATAATTTTGTGCTGTACTGTATGTTTTCGATCAGATTGAATTGTCAAGTTAAACAAAATTTTTGTTTTCTTGAGTTTTTCTTATCTCGCATTAGTTAGCCGATATTGTAAATTTTAGTAAATAATAAAATTCTTTCGAATATATGTGATATATTGGTGTGTCGTGTTGCTTAAAAGGTGCTAGGGAAAATGTATTGCGAACATAAAATGGCAATGACAAACTTATATATATACATAGATATGAGATGTACCTCCCTGCTAGTCATAGTTGATGGTTATTAAATAAAGCAATACACCAAAAATATTTATTATAAAAACAAAATCGAAAAGGAAATATAACGATTTCTTATACATATGGAGCCTTATATAGAAACTTAGTTTAAATGATCTTATTTTACAGCTTATATGTAAGTAGCGCCCCTTCAACTTGAAAGAAAAATAATATTCAATAAACTTAACTAGTACTTCAAAATCAGCAATATTAATCTCTAGTTATTCCTTCTTAATAAGCAGCATAATGTTTTAAGAAAAAGTTCAAAGTTCGGATATGCGAGAGTGAGAAAAACAACATACTAAACACTAATGTGTAATTGAAAATCACTTAAAGCAATACCTACAGATACATAGAAATATACAGTGCGACATGTAAAGTTTAATAAAAAATCGGCTGCAACTGAGCTGATACCTTATGCAATGGATGACATTTACTGGAAATAATCTCTCTT
This sequence comes from Bellardia pandia, assembly GCA_916048285.2. Lineage (NCBI taxonomy): Eukaryota > Metazoa > Arthropoda > Insecta > Diptera > Calliphoridae > Bellardia > Bellardia pandia. Next base: position 73,496,475 of record OU696533.1, read on the forward strand.
AATTCCAATAAATTTTTTGACAACCTTCTTATCATTATTTCTAAAAAATCGGAATTTCTATAACACCCCTAATTTCATTATTACAACGAAATTCAACCAAATTAAGCATCAAATACATACAAATCACGGCACAATATCTTATGACTATCGCCCCTCAATAGGACCCACTTCAGCTAATGCATATTAATATCGATATTAATAACAAATTTAACACAATTTTTTTCAAGTATGTACAAACCTTTCCATTGGGTTTTGCGACTCTCAATCCAAAATAACTCATTGTTCATCTATAAAGTCCACATTCAGAAAATAAATTAAACCTTTATTACAACTACCTCCAAAAAAAAAAGGGTGGTGAAATATTTCTCATTGGCCCACAACATTCTATCTATGTATTTCTGTCTATCCTAGTAATGCGCTTCTTTAAGACCTAGAGAGTAGGACTTAAGGGGATAAAATTTTACCCAAATATGTTTTGTCGATCAGAAATATAGGTATTTGGTATTGAAATATGTAAAATCGGGTCAACCAAAAATTGTAGAACGAAATTCCCGCCCGTTTATCATTTAAAAACAATTAAAACACGATAAGGCTTTAATGTATTCCCATAAATATAGTATTTATTGCTAATAGCAATTTGGCTGCCTTGAATCTAAATTTTACATTATGTTTATGTACATTCGTATATTATTTTATTATTTAATATTATTTGTATATATAAAAATACTAAAATCCAAAAAATGTCTTTAATTTTGGCAATTGAAAAATTATTTGAGTCTACAATTGTTTGCGGTCGTTTGTTTTTTGCTGCTTCCAACACTAGCACATATGAGTGAGTATGTGCGTGCCCGAGACTGATCTAAAATAATCACCACTGGTAACCAATCATGTGATTTATGCATACTTACTCGTAGAAAAATTTTTTGTTCCATATGTATATCGATAACGATGTTTATACGAGTTATTTTATTTTTCGGATCCCTTATATGGGAACCAATACAATTATGGAATGATTGTCACCATTTTACTGTATTTGAGTCAATACAATAACGACAAATTTTAGGGTTTTTTGTGTATTCCAATTTTCTCGGAAATGGAACTCATATGCGAGCTATGGCCAATTATAATAATATACTCTGTGTAAAATTTCGGTTCGATATAGATATTTATAAGATATTTGCGTTGGTTAATAAGTTTTTCGGAAATAGTCCTCATATAGGGGTTATGACCAATTATGAGAAGGAAAACAGCACGATGATTTATGTATGGGAGTTATTTGTGTCGAATTTTAACGTGATAGTGATTTTTATAAAAAAATTATGAGCATTTAAGTTATTTTCGGAAGGGTCTTTATACGGAGGCTATGGTGAAATGTAAACGGATCGTAACAAAATTCGGTTTACTAATTTATATATATGTATGTATATGTGGGTTATTTGTGTCGAATTTAAACTAGATTGTGATTTTTATAAGAGATGTGTACTTTATATAGGGCTTATGGTCAAATATGAACTGAAATAAACAAAAAATAGTTTTTGCTAAATTTTGTATGAATAGTGCTTTTAATGTACCATAGAGTCAAATTCCGGAAACACATTTGAATGAGGGCTATAAGAAACCGTGAATCGATTTTTACCATTTGCAACCGGGCTTCTCCTTTTAAAATAAAATAAAGTTTAGTACATTTGATAATATTATCGGCATTATATTTGAAAATAATAGCAAAAAATATCGAGGTTGACTGAAATTTTGCTGTATAACAGTAGTGTTTAAAAATAAAAATGAAGATGTAAACACCTTAAGAAAAATTATAAGGGACCGTAAATAACAATTATCAATATCAAAAAACAATTTTAGAACAGTTATTTTCAGAAAAAAAAACTAAGTCCATCGGAAACAGTTTTTTATTTTTCGTGTTGATTTGCAATTGAATCGCATGTGTTTGCTATGCTTCGTCCAACAAGAAGCAACAACAATGCTTAAAAAATTTCTGAATAAAATGACAATAGCAATCTGCATGTGTTCTCATCGCTTGCTCAACGACGACTGAATGAAAGTTTTTAAAAGAGTATAACAAATATGTGTAAAATTTTTGCACAATTGTGGTATGGGCTGAACATCACTAGTGTATAGCCCGGATCTTATTAAACCGATTCGGGCTATTTTCAATACCAAATATTTCATTAGAACAAAGATTGTTTGAAAAATAATGCATTGTTCTTAGTCTTTAAAGCTCTACCGTGCCTTTAGCAGGCAGACGGGCGGACATGGCTAGATAGGGACCCAGAATATAAATATAATGTGTTACAAACGAAATGACAAACTTAATATACTTTTAAGTAGCGCGACAAAATATAATATAATAAAATAGGTTAAACTGGTGTAATGTAATGTATATTGTTCTCGTTAACATATAAATGTTTAAATCTAAAATCTAGGTGAAATTAACATCTCCAATTTAACAAATCGGGTGAAGCAGATAAATGTATTTACATATATAAAAGGCACAAAATCGGTAATAATAATAGATAAATGGAGATTCATTTAGTCTACATTTAAATAAAAATCTTAAAATAGATTGTCAGAATCTTTATTATCGTCCGAGAGAAAAATCGTTTACCTTTAATTTTTAAAAAGTATTTCATTTAAATGTTGACCGTGATTATATAATATAATATATAATAGGTGATATGTATATTCTGAAGGTGCAATTTTCGATTGCTCTTTCAAGCATTCATACTGAAATCTTGTTAGCTTTCAGGTGTTGTCTGGCTTATCGACAAACACTTTTTACACATACTGTAACTCAAATTTATGAAAGATATTGGCAATAGTGGAACAAAATAAATAAATAAAAAAATTTGGAAACACTGTTGCGGTATAAGGCTTTCTATGACGGTGATCCACCCATTATATTGAATTGGTGGGTACTCGTACAAGTTTCGACCCAGCCGGATATAAGACTTTTACTTGTTTATATTTATATTTAACTGTATTTTGTTTGAACTAGTGTAAAGTATTTCTTGTTACTCTGTCTTAAATAAAATTGTTATTGAAAATTTTTACTCGCAATGCTGTTATCCATGATAATACCGTTGATGACGGTGGTGGTAGTGATAGTGGTAATAGTAATTGTGTTGGTGTAGTTAGTTTCAAGTGCTGCTGTAAATGTATGTAAATGTAACTGGCGCTAATAAGTTTTGTATGTGTATTAAACACTTAAGCTTATTGCAATCGTAGCATCGTATTAAAATTGTTAAACAGACACACACACACACATGGATATAAATAGTAGACAAACACTTGTGCAATTATAATACAAACACAAATATGAACATTAAAATTTAACCGAAATAAACATTATTACATTTGTGCAGGAGTATGCATACAGTGTGTGTAAGACACACTCACACATTTTGCATAATAGCAATGTGGGTGTTTGTTTTAGAATTTTTGTATAAGAAAATCATTAAAATTTTGAAAACATAAGTTTCCACTTTATGCCAATTTCAATTATGTCACTTACGTACACAATTGCACATACACACACTCACACACGTTCATACCGCCACCCACAAATATACATTCAATGTGGCACCAACTCACATACACGCATACATACATACATACATATAACCCAAATGTGTGACTAAAACAATTTACTTTACTATTTGCATTTCTATATGTTGCATGAATGAGACTCATTGGGTTTGTGTGTGTGTGTTTGTTGTATAGATGTGTGTGAAAACCCTGCAAATAATATTGGACTACGTGATCCATTTTAGATGATATGGACTACTCACAACATGGCCCAATGTAATGCAGTCATGGACCATGTCATAGTTCCCTGCAAATAATATTGGACTACGTGATCCATTTTAGATGATATGGACTACTCACAACATGGTCCAATGTAATGCAGTCATGGACCATGTCATAGTTAAACAAGAGTTTGTAGTTAAACGACATGGTTTCGTGTTAACACGATTGCATATTGAGTTGTTGTTGTTGTTTAAAACTAACCCTCGTGAGTACTCCATGGAGTAGTTTTGGGACTACTCCGATGGGTTATATGGTCCAGTCCTAGGACATCGCAATGTTAAATGGACCACCTTTTTTTTCATATATTTGGAGTAGTTTTGCAGTACTCCTACTCCTCTTTGGACTAGTCTTTACATGCATGTATGGACTAGTCGCGTTATTTGCAGGGAACATATAGTTGTATACATACTCGTATATAGAAATATAGCTTAAGTACTTGCAGAGAAGAGTTGCCTAGTACTAGTGATTTTATTAGGATTCAATGAGTATCTATATATACTTAATGACATTGATGAATTTCTGATACCACAAACAGAGTTCAGGACAAGAGCCCTTTCCGTACGTAAAAATCCATGTGATTACTATAAATGATAATGATAATGCTTTGAGTACCATTTTGGAAAAAATTATTTATTCACCTCATATCAAATTATTCTTTGCTCGTCGAACGGCCTCAACACAAAGCATAAACATGTTCAGCAAATACCTACAGTGTTGGAAAGAATGGCAGCGGCTTCTTAATTTGCAATGATGCGAAGAAGAAAAACTGCATAACTTGATTCTTAGATTAAATTAGGAGGTTCAACTAAATATTAATATTATATGAGACATTAATTTAGATCAGCAGGAAATAACTCTGAAGAAAATACAATTTACAAGTATGGTTCTTATTATATTATGTAATACTGTATTCAAGAATATTTTCTGCTATTTGCACGGCAATAACTTGAGTCACTTTCCCCAATTCGACTTTCGAGACTACCACTACTTATAAAGAAACGGCTTATCGTAGGCTAAATTTCTTAATATTCTAATTTTTTAGTGTTTTAAAACGCATTTATTGCATTACTTGCCCAATTGTGGCTTAAAGTTAACATTGTATCAATGAAAATTAAACAAATTTGAAAAAGAATAAGTATAGTTAAGATAGTTCCGTGACATATCGCATAGTACATGAATGATGCGAACCGCTTCCTAGGCCAACATTATGATATGTATTCAACATAAAGATCTCTTAATAAATAAGTTCTCACTCAGTGTTCTCTTAGTTATTTCTTGAACAAGTTTATATATATATATATAATATTTATGTAAATATAAATAAATGAGTCAGTCTTCAACTGGCATTAAAATACATTGTATCATTGGCATATCACATCAGTGATAGTATCCTTTTACTTAAAATGCTTAACCAGTGCTCTTTCTTCTAAGAAAGATCTTCGATCGTCATTAAGAAATCAACTTATTTTAAATGATGGAATGTTGATTAAGCTTATAATAAAAAGAGTTAAATACAAAATATTTTCATAAAAAACTTTAAATATTTACAGTCATGGCAAGCTATCGCAAATATTATTTGAAATACATCCATTGCCGGCACACCAATTATCTTAATTAGTTGAAATATATTCAGAGTTATGTTTTTAATTCTCTACTTTAATTTAATGACCGTCTAGAAATATTTTTGATTCATCAAACAAAAACTGGTTAACATGTACCAGCTCATAAAATTTTTTACAATTTTTAGTTTAAAGAAGGATCATGTCACTATTTCTGCTGAAATACAAGCTATTATATTGTCCGTTTCACCAGCGGCCTTTATATAAAGAGTTTTGTCTATGTTCAATATTTACGTGTATAAAAGTTTTGTGTTTTTCTATTCAAATCCCGGTATAGTGCAAGGCACTGATAATGAAATTAAAAGTTGTTTTCATATTTTTCAACATACAATCCGCAATGTCCTTTTGTCTGCATATTTCCACCAGGATTTCGTGTGTGTACTTCTCGAAGCATTAATAATCTGCTACAAGTTGTAAGTTATTTCTTATCGTTTTATATACAGAATTACCAGCTATGTCTGAATCAAAACTGGCTACTATCCATGCTATAACGAATATTATTGTAGCCTCCCAGCAAGTCATATGAGTTCGAAAAGAGTCTTTTCCGACACCTTTTCCGGAGCGTTTACGCTCTTTATGAGACCAAAAACAATCATTATTGCTCCGAAAACCTTCAGAAAAGAGGGTCATTACATTCGAAAATGGTCCGTCAGAAAAAGCTCTTAGATAATGTCAGAAAAGAGTATTTTATGAGATTTTTTTTGGGCTGTCTGTAATCTTGTTTTTATTATTCTTTTGTGATACAGCTAAGTATTTTTTTGTTCAGAGCACAAATAACAGGACAACAATGCTTTGATACACACATAATTAAGTGGATTTCCTGAGTCATACTGCTTGCCGACTCAGGACAGTAACAAGCAAAATTTTCTTTCGCACCAAAAATGCTTTTTAGTTGCATTCTTTTCTGACTCCTTTTTCGGAGCGCTCCGAAAATGCTCTTTAGTTGAACTCTTTTCTGACTCCTTTTTCGGAGCGCTCCTAGAATGGTATGCTGGGCTGTTATCCAGTATCGTTCCCATAGTTATCAGTCTATATGCTTCAGACATTGCAAATATATTTCCTTAAAAATACTGCATGGATATTCTGTGCAGACCTAAGTCGAATGCGTAATTTGGCTCAGAAAATTGCACCTTCCGTGTCATTTATTTTGGACTTTTTCTCAGTCCCAATGGGCTGAGCCGTTATCTAATCGCATTTTTATACCCTTCACCTTCATGAGAAGGGTATATATAAGTTTGTCATTCCGTTTGTAATTTCCACAATATAATTTTCCGACCCTATAAAGTATATATATTCTGGATCCTTATAGATAGCGGAATCTATTAAGCCATGTCCGTCTGTCTGTCTGTCTATTGAAATCAATTTTCTGAAGTCCCCAGATATCTTCGGGATCCAAATCTTTAATAATTCTATCAGACATGCTTCCGAGAAGTTTGCTATGTAAAATCAGCACAATCCGTCCATAAATAACGAAGATATGAGCAAAAATCCGAGACAAACTCTGAAAATTTCATCAAAAAAACTAAGTTTATTAATATTGTTACGAACAAATTCATCAACAGATGGCGTGTTTATAAGATTCGGCATAGCCGAATTTAGCACTTTTAATTGTTTAATATTGAATTGTTTAATCTTTCTCAGACTGAATTGAGTTCTAAGATAATAGTATTTGTTGGACCGTTGCACCAGATCGATTTACATTTTTTTTTTATAAATTGGAACGGTAGCTGTAGAACTTTGAGCTCCCTCACTATTCAGATCCTCTATTCTTTTCACCCATTTCCCCAATAAAACCTGGGTACTTTTGTTCGTAATTGACCAACATTCAATGGAGCGTACAAACTAATGAATTCTTAATCCATCCATCCATTATGTAGCAATTACACAGTTTTAAAAATTCTCTTAATATCTTTACTTAAAAATGGCAATTCTGGAGGGTGTGCTAATTTGAAAAACAACTAACCAATTCCTCCATCATCCAACACCCTACACACACTAAATACGTACTACATAATTTTAAATGTCTTTTAAAATTTGAGATAAAAGACTTGTATGAATAAAATAAGAATTATTCGTCAAACATTTGTATGATAGATATGAGTGTATGATTGACTGTATTTGAGTTCTGCGGTTCTAAAGGTAGCAATTGTCTGTCAACTTTACTCTATATATCGCTATGTCTTGTATCTGCTAAATGTAAATATACCCATACTCACTGGGTCTGACTGTATTAACATTCACCAAAGAAAATCGCTAGTTCGATATTTTTTCGTAAAGCGGTTGAGAAGAAAAAAACATGGGTTGGAGTGGTAAAAAATATTAAAGTAAAATACATTCATCAACGCTGAATTAGTTCCAAGCACTGCAGGAAAAGTATATAAACTTATATGTATGAGTGTATGTTAAAATTTGATTTTGACAGTTGGCACAAAGTACCTGTCAAATTTTCTGAAAATACAAATACATTTTACCTAATGGTCTTTTGACATTTATGTCTGTATGTTAGTAAATGTTTTAATACATTTACACGCACATCCCCACATCCATACGAAGCATGTAAATTTCATAGTAAATTTGTTATACTCGTACATGTTTGTATTTAAGGACTAAAGTCTTGAAATATTTCTACCATAAGATGTGTTGTGCTATTAGAGACGTTTTTTTTGTTGTTCCTGTTTTACAGAGTCCCAAGCAAGGATGTCTAGATGTGTATTTTTCTTCTTCATTTGCTAGTTAGATAATAAATTTATGATTTCATAGGTAAATCGTTGGATGTATGTACATATATGTGCAAGTGGCTTTATGTCAGTATGTTGATGTCATAAGAGTATTATTTTAATAGGGCTACTTACATGGATGTTTGTGTGCGGTATTAATAGGGAGTCCATTGATGTTAAAATGTTGCGGAAATTTTTAAAAAACATTTTCAGAAATATTTGTGAACTAACATTTCAGACCTTTTAATTAATTTAATAATCGTAATTAATCTCATTATTCAAACAAAAACTTTTAGAAAATCTGGTTATTTTAATTTTTGTCTAGCACCCTTATTGTGAAAGAAAGTTATAATTTTTCTTGTTTTTTATTCATAATATTTCAATGACAAATTGATTGGAGATTTCATGTCATATCAAATGCTACCATTTCTATCTACTATTCATTTTCATTTATACTTAATAAAAAATACATCTACCTACATACATATGTACATATGTGCATCTAAATACTCATGTCATATATATTTGTATATATTTGTTCACATAGTTATACTCTATTCAATCTGTATTGGAATTGTATTAAATTTTCTATATAACAACTAAATTAAAAAGACAATATATGCATATTTCCCAGTTGTATTGATATGCGAAATTTTTATTTTTAATTAAAATTGCTGATAAAATAAAATAACTTTGCTATTTTTTATAATTTTTAATTTGTTTTTTGTTGCTGTTACATAGTAAAAATATTATTGATTACTTATTATTTATTTTTGGTTCAGAGTTTAATTAAATACTTTATTGTTGCCGCACACATCCAAACACACTTCTTTATTGGTTAATACTTTACAATTATTTTAAGGCTGAAGCACTTTTAGTGGAATTGTTGCAGAGTCAAATGTGCGTCACAAATTGAATTGAATTTATAGAACAATTATTTTAATGCGATGTTGGTTTTAAAACAGATAATCTATTATTAAATAAATAAAATTGGTTTGCTCTACAAATGCATATCATATGGTGAAGAAGAGTAAAAGACTTGTTAAAAAATTAATTGAAAACTTATTATGGTTTTACACGTTTTTATTTTTATGTATTTCCATACATATTTACTACATCTAGCTAGATACATTATTGTCAGCTTTATTTGTATGTTGTTAAACATTGCATTTTAAGCATACAGAAACCTCAAAACTTCATCGCAAAGTTCATAACAAAGTCACTTCAGTTAAAATGCTTATAAACCTAATTCTGTTTTTACACGGTAATTGGTTCCAGGACACTTTGTGTAAAAAACACCGTGTAAAAAAAAGACATTGATCGTATGCAAAATAGTTGATTGTTTCCTTATCTCCAAACCCTATTGAAATTTGTGAAAAACAAGGATATTTTAAGAGCAAATATTCAGGTTTATTACATTAAATCACATACACACATACATATGTACATATCCTGAAGGAAACCTGGGGACAAGTGTCTCCAAGTCACCACTTTTGTCTGCTATTTTGGTAACTGTTTGGCGACATTGTCAACAGCATTGTCACAATGGTAATAATTAAACAATTATTCTTTCAATTGTGTGCCCCGTTAGTGATAAAAGAACTTGTCCATAGTTTCAACGTAATAATGATTTTTATAAGAGATTTGTGCGCATTTAAGTGATTTTTAAAATTGAACTTTATATTACGACTACGGTCAAATATGGACTATTTGTGTCGAATTTAAACTTGCTGCTGATGCTTATAATATACTTATGCATATTTAAGTGATTTCCGGAAGTGGACTTTATATGGGGGCTGTGGTCAAATATAACCCGATCATCATGAAATTTAGTAAGACAATTTAAATGTGTCGACTTGTTAGTGATTTTTATAAAAGATTTATGCACATTTAAGTGATTTTTGGAAGTGGTCTTTGTATGGAGCTATGGTCAAGATATGGACCGATGCAAACAAGATATCGTTTTGAGATTTCACTTTGCATGAAACTGATTAGTGCAGAATTTTGTAGGGATATGGCTTTTCTATAGACATTTATGTATCATAAAGCCATATTCCGGAAGGCGTTTGTATGTGGGCTATAGGAAACCATGGACCGTTTCCTATCATTTTCAATAGGGCTTGTCGTTCACATAAAGTGTGCAGAATTTCATGGTATTATCTGGATTATATTTGAAGAAAATAACAAAAAATATCTGAAAAATATCGAGGTAGTCTGAAACTTTGATCTATAACTCAAATCCTACTAAACTGATTTTGACCATTTTGACCAAAACCGTGTAAAAACAGAATTAGTTGCATTCTAGTTCTTCACTACATAAACAATATCAGTTTAACTCATTATTTGACGACCATGATAGTGAGACAAAAACGTATTACAACCGCTTATAAATAAGGCATTACTTAAATATTCCTAAAACTAGTTATACGTACCGACTTTAATAACTAATTTACCGAAAGAAAACACAGATCTTGTAATGAATAAATTCAGAGTATAGGCAAATTTCTGGATAATAATCACTTGCATATTAGGCAAATAAGTTTGATGATCATATGAAGTAAATGCAAGTTAAACCTAGTATCGAGTACAACTACATCACACCGAAATGGTAAACATTTAAACTCCATACATAAAAATAAGAAATGTTCTCTTCTAAAATTTGATTATAATAGCTATAGGCCGATTACCATAAAATTATTGGCTGTATAACTTAATGCGGGAATTTTTTTAATTTTTAACTTTTATTTTGTAACATTTGCAGAATATAAATTTATTCAAAGAATTTGTACCATCATTCTGGTTACATATGGATTCCGTGGTCACCTTTCGAGACCAAGTACGAATTAAGCCAATTTCGGATACCCTATTCTGAAGAGAATAGAATTCTAGAGAGATCTCTTTGGCAGCCACTGAAGCAAATTGTCTTATGCTACACTTCCCAGCTACTTTTTTTTAAATAGTTTCTAACAAGTATTGCAACATGCGGCCAAGCGTTGTTATGATGGAATATTACGTTTTCATATCGGGCCACATATTCTTTGGGCTTTTTGGCCAATGCTCGTTTCGAATGAATCAGCTGCATTCGATACAAGTTCCATGTAATTTTAGCATCACATAATAGATAGTAACCTTTTGGTTCCTTAGCGTCATGGATAATTGGCTGTAGTGTTGATTCGGCTGGTTGGCCGGACTTCACATAAGGGTTATCGTAATGGATTAATTTTTCATCGCAAGTAATAATCCGATGCAAAATATCTTTCGTTTATGGCGTTTAAGAAGCATTTCGAAAATATAAAATCTTTCCAAGCCTCTAGGCTTCAGTTCATATGGTTGCTGCTACAGTAGCTCTTAATGATTTTACAAACTCTTGCTAAGTATGAGAACAAGCTTAATGGAGTATTCAAACTTTTTTGACTGGCCTGGGCGATCTTTGCCTTCCATATTAAAATCACCACAAATTTAAGTTTTTTGTTGGCACAAAATTCGATATTTTCGAAACAAATAAATCTTAGTTGTTTACACGATATTCTTCAATAACTAAGTGAGAATAAATGGAATTTTGAAGTTATACACCCAATATATTTACCCCCTGTTTCACGATGTCGAAAGATAACGTTCGCTTAGATAAGACTTAAGACACAAACTTGATTGTGGAATAAACAAACTTGATTGAGTAAAAAAATAGATACGATAAAAAGTTTGTGTCTTAAGTCTTATCTAAGCGAACGTTATTTTTCGACATCGTGAAATAGGCCATTAATGATAATTATTGAATTTTTCAAACTGATTTTTTGTCGTAGATGCTTAATTTATACTAGATTAATATCTTCTATCCTGCACAATTAAGTAAAGTAGAGATATAAATGAGTCCTATGTATTATTTCTATAAAGTTGTAAGTTAAGTAGACAATGTCTCTGTGGTTAACACCGAAAATGTATTTCATTCTGCTAATGTGTCTAATTATATAACTTTTCCTTTTAAACTTTTAATCGATAAAAAATAAACTCGAATTATCAGTCCTAGTATGCTTAACATGTATTGAAGAAGTACTTATATATTAGGTAATAAATAAGTCATTATTCGATTATTAATCTAAACAGCCATTTTAATTTTATAGATGGACTAAGTAAATTGAAGTTCTTTAAGATTTTTATTGTTGTTTTAATCCCCACCTTGCGTAATATGATTTTGTCGGGCAAATTATTCAGAATAATGACTTCTGTTATTAAAATTAAGCTGCTAAGTCATTCATATATAAATTGCTTTTATATGATATAAATTGACAAGTTTGGATAATTACTGACATGAAAATATATATGTATGTCCTAATTTAAACGAAGCAATTTTTTATTGAAAATATTGAAACAATTATTGTACATTCAGACGACATACAACTCTTACGACATCACCAAATCAGTTATGAATTGAACAATAATGTTTAAAAGATTATAACAAAATAATAATAGCCTATTAATTAATTCTTATAGCTTAATTTAAAAAAAAAGAAACTACAACCAACTGAAATATATTGTAAAACCAAAATGTATGTCATGCAACAAATAGGTATAATAAAACCAAACTACAAAACTTCTGTTAAGCTAATGTATCTTTTGAAGTGGATGCCAAAAAATGTTTCATTCTTTTGTTAATCTGCCTCTTTATTTTAAAGTATTGTTATCTTACCAAATTCTCCATAAACGTTCAAATACCAAAAAAAAAATAAAATTCAAATACACATGCATATATAGTAAAGTACGTGTGGGCAGTAGAGTGCTTCAAGATTGTATGGACGAAATAAATTTCAAGTTAGAGGCAGAAACACGTTTTGAAAAATATTGGGGTGATAGGATAATGTTCATTGTCATCGCATCGGCTCTGAAATAATAACTTAATAACTTAATAACTTTAAAACTTGTTAAGCGATTTTTATCTTTTATATCTTATTGGAACGCCAATTTCGTACACATTTTGATTATTTTACATTAAAAGGCAAAACAAATTATTTAATTTCAAAATGTTTGCAAGAACGAAAAAAATGCATATTTTCCCCTCCAAACTTTAGAGCCGATGCGGTGGCAGTTAACGTTATCCTATCATCCCATTATTTTTCAGAACGTGTTTCTACAATCCATAGAACTGGGGTTGGGGACGTGCAAATTTCACAATTTTATTTTTTTGGAGCACTCTAGTGTGCAATCGGGATAAGTAAATATGAAAATGTAAAATACATTTAAATGCATAATCTGCAACGAAACCAAACAAAACGAAACAGATGAAGAACAGAGTCTGTACTGGTGTTTGCGTGGTTGGAATAATGCCTTGCTTAACTTTAAAAATCATGTCATAGATTTAGGTATTAAAACTACAACAACAGCTACAACAAAAAGGAAATACATTATAGATTGGCCACAAACTACTTGCAACACACACTTGAAGAAAAAAATCGCTGCCAACAGATTCTAGATATAAAAATAAAAATGGTTATTTTGTTGTCCGTCCTAGTACATGGATAATTTGGCACACACAAACAGCAAACCTAAACAACATGAGGGTGTTGCTAAGAGTTTTCCCTTAAAACATTTAAACTATTGTTTATTTAGAAAGTTGTTGCTTTTTTTTGTATTTTGGAAACAACAGTTTCGTCCCCCCGATAACAAAAAAAACAGATCAGCAACAATGCCATAAATATGCATTAGTATTTTTATTTCGCCTGCCCACCTCCCAACCGTCTGTTCAACAACATCTGATTTCTCCTACATCGTGTACTAGTTCTGATTCAGATACTTGTTCATTTTGGCTTAGTGCCCATATTCAAATGTTCTTCGCAAAATGCTAATAACCTAAGAATGTTTGATATTTTATCAAAATAACCTAAAGAGTATTTTGCTTTTTCTTTTCTGCTTGCAGTACAATTACTTGATGGAGTTTGATTATCTACCAAAATCAGACATCGAAACAGGAGCACTAAGAACGGAGGAACAACTTAAGGAGGCCATACGAAATCTTCAGGTAAGTAACAATTTTTTTAATGCAATAGACTAACAGAAAATCATACAGTGAAACTAGACTATAACGAACTAGACAATTTTAAAATCTTCATATTTTGTTTTAAATATTCATTCCAAAACTATCAGTTAAAATAAATCCCTAGCTAAGATTAAATTAAACTCTAATATAAATGAAACATAGATTTTTAACAAATACTTTAATATAGCTTATCATAGAATATTTAAGTTGTATCCTTTGGTCATTTCAGAAAATAGTTTTTCTAACTCCAGAAGTTGGTTATAACTTAGTTTTACTGTATTAAAATCTCATTGCAAAGCCCAAAAGAAGAAAACAATATTGTACGTAAAGTATTATTTTATGCGGTTTTAATCTTTTACAGAGTTTTGGCAATATTCCAGTGACCGGCGAAATGGATAATATAACGAAAAAACTTATAAAGCGACCACGTTGTGGTGTTGGCGATAATAATCATTCATTATCATTCTCACCCGACAACCTACATCATGGTCGTATGAAACGATACGTGCTACAGGGGCCCAAATGGGACAAAACTGATTTAACATGGAGGTAAGTTAATGTTATAATTCTATAAAATATTCTTAAAGAAAAATAAAATACAGTTGATTCAGAAAGTGAGTGCTCACCTAATAAATGTAAATCTAAAAGTACATATTTTAGGCTTTATTGTACACACAAGAAGTTGACACCAAATTTTGAGCAGTTCTAATACAAAAACATAAATAAAAATATTAATTAATTCAAAATCACAACGCATAACTAAAAATATTTCAGTTTTTAGCTTCAAAAATGGAGCGCTCATTTCGATTTTTTTGCCATAAAAATCGTGTAGAACAAATAGTTAAGTATTTGGTATAGGAGCCCTTTGTCTTCATTAAGTCTTCTGGGAATAGAATCCACTTAGTTTTGGGTCTCGAAGATGGAATTTTATTCCACTCTTCCTGTAAAACTATTGGAAGATTAGTCCTTACTTCTGTCTCTCTCTGTCTTTCCTTAAGTATTCTGTCTAAATGATCCCACAAGTTTTCAATAGGATTAATATCGGATAATTGGAACTGTTGGGGGTTGAGTGGGGTAAAAGAAATAAAATAAATTTTAAATTGAGGTGGTATAAAAATACAAAAATGGGGTTAGTGAAAAGTTGGGAATTTTGTCTTAAATAAACAAACGTACCGTCGGGTTTAGAGGATTGATTCTAATAATCCTTTTCGTTTTATTTTAATACAATATCATTCATTCACAATAATAACAGAGTTGTAATATACACTTAAACTATAATTCATTTTTACTTAAAACTAGGGTGACCAGCGTAAACATCCCGCCCCCCTTGCAAGATTGCAACAAGGAGAACGAGCGCTAGGTAGCCAGAGATCAGAGTAACAATTCATTAAAAAAATCACAAGATAAAAAAGGAGTTACAATTAAAAACTAATTAGTTTTTGCCATCACATTAATAACGATTGTGGCCGGTGTTGATGGTGTTGAATTGTCAACCTTCTTACTCTCTTTCTTGCAATTACACATGCAATTAGCTTGGTTGTGGGTTGCGCCTTTCTGGGAGTCCTTTTTTTGTTTACGTTTGTTATTGTTGTTGGTGGGTTTATTTGTACATTTATTGGGTTTCTTATTGTTGCTTCTGGGTTTATTGTTGTTGTTTACTTCTTTGTGGAAGTGTAACATAGTGTGATGCTCCTCCAGGCATTCCATGCATCTATCCCTACTGCGACAGTTCTTCACAAAATGAGAATGAGCTAGGCAGTTTATACAATATTTAAGACGCTTCACAACACTCAATCGCCGATAGGGATTCATTTTGCGAAATGCTGGACACTTTCTTAGAGGGTGGTCCTTTTTACATAGCCGACATAGGGCTCCGGCTGTAGCGATAACCTCATCTAGGCTTTGGTTCTCAGCACGTTCAACGGTGAGTCTTCGGGGGGCTTCTGACATCTGTTGGGGAAGAATGAGAGAAGATAGCAAAAAAGAGTGGAATTAGTTTTGATCGGGATTTGGAAGCAGTACGAGTTTAACAATTGGCCTTTTTAACACGCCATCTGCTGTTCGAATATCAGCCACTCGTACTTTCGAATCAGAGCCGAGATAAACTCGTTCGATCCGACCTAGCTTCCATTCGTTTGGGGGCAGATTATCATGTCGAATAACAACAAAGTCATTAATCGCGAAATCTCTTTGAGCATATTTCCATTTATTACGTTTATGTAGCTCGACTAAATATTCGTCCTTCCACCGACGTGCAAAATGATGATGCAAAATTCTTAACTTTCGCCATCTATTTGCATATGTCAATGACTATCTAGACAAATCAGGTTCAGGGGGGGGAAGTAGGGTACTACCAACTAGAAAATGACCAGGGGTCAAAGGGTTAATGTCTAATAAATTATCCGTCATTGGACTAAGTGGGCGCGAATTCAAACATGACTCTATCCTTGCCAGCATTGTACAAAATTCCTCAAAAGTGAAACGCTGAGCATTAGAAATCTTCTTTAAATGACTTTTAAAACTTTTACCACCCGCCTCCCATAGTCCACCCATATGTGGAGCCCCAGGGGGAATAAAGTGCCAATCGACTAATTGAAAGGCGTTTCGACCTATAAGTTGGTGTTTCAAGTCAATCAAAAATTGGTTTCGATCCTTTTTTAAAAGGTTGGCTGCTCCA
The DNA here is from genome assembly GCA_916048285.2 of Bellardia pandia. Lineage (NCBI taxonomy): Eukaryota > Metazoa > Arthropoda > Insecta > Diptera > Calliphoridae > Bellardia > Bellardia pandia. The sequence goes on from OU696533.1 coordinate 73,513,338, forward strand.
ACGAAAGCAGTTCCATTATCCGAGTAAATGTGAGCTGGACAACCGCGTCGTGAGAAGAAACGAGCAAATGCTGCTAAGAAGCAGTCAGTTGATATGTCGTTTGTGGCTTCCAAATGTATGGCTTTCGTTGCAAAACAAACAAACACCAAAACATATCCCTTTGTTATACGACATCCGCGACCAATATAAGACTTAATTTCAAAAGGACCTGCAAAATCAAGTCCTGTGTGTGTAAAAGGGCGAGTTAGGGTCGTTCTTTCCGGGGGTAGAGCAGCCATTATTTGCTGACCCAATTTTCTCTTATTTAGGGTGCAGACTTTACAGTTATGGATAACCGTACGAACCAAATTTTTAAGTTTAGGAATCCAAAACTCTAGCCTCGCTAATCGTAGCATTAACGAATTCCCTCCGTGAAGTGAATTCTTATGAACGTATTCTAAATAGAGACGGGTAAATCGACCATTATAGGGTAACAATTTGGGAAAACGTTCTTCATACGTCAAAGTAGGAGACTGTGAAAGTCTACCATTAATTCGCAAGAACCCATTTGAGTCAATAAAGGGGTTAAAAACTAGTAAGGAGCTCTTACGCGATAGATTAGCTCCTGATTTTAAAATAGAATATTCGGGAAAATGAGCATCTTGACATAAAACAATTAGACGATTCTTCACATATATAATTTCACGTCGACTTATAGGGTTCGATAAGTTCTGACGTTCTTCTTTATGTTTTGGGTGTACAGAGTGATAAAAGCGAAAAACATAAGTTAACACTCGCAATGCTTGGGCTAAGTCTGAGAACCGACTTAGAACATCCTCCGAGATCATTGTTTGGGTGGTGTTTACGTGAATAGCACGAGTTTCCAAATGTGTTGATATTTGGAATGTTGTTTTTGGCCAATCAGACTGATTTTGTCTTAACCAGCCAGGCCCCTTCCACCAAATATCAGATATAGCAAGTTCCTTTGCCGTTATGCCGCGACTTGCTACATCGGCGGGGTTATCGTGAGAGTCTACATGATTCCAATTATCAGTACCTATTTTGTCCAAAATAAACGATACTCGGTTTGCAACAAAGGTTGGCCAATGGCACGGGGGTTTTTGAAGCCAGGACAATACGATAGTCGAATCAGTCCAATAGAAGGCTTCCGACATGGTGAAATTCAGCTCCGTACGAAGTGAATGCACCATTTTTGCCAAAAGAGTAGCACCACAAAGCTCTAGACGGGGTAAAGTTTGCACTTTAATCGGGGCAACCTTTGTTTTAGCAGCGAGCAAATTTGTGATAATTTCACCTGACGGGGTTTGGACTCTAATGTATAGAGAGGCAGCATATGCTTTCTCTGAAGCATCACAAAAGGCATGAAGTTGAACTTCATACTGTGGATTATAATTAACCCACCGGGGTATGTTAATATTTTGAATATTGGGGTAATCATCGATAAATGCTTGCCATCTATTTAACGTCATGGGTTTCAAACATTCGTCCCAATCCGTATTGTCTTTCCAAATTTGTTGCATAATAATTTTAGCAACAATTACCTTTGGTGCTAACCAACCAACGGGGTCAAATAGCTTGGCTATTTGAGACAAGACAGCACGTTTTGTAACGATAGAACAATCGGGCGTTGGAATTGGTTTGAAGAAAAAAACATCACTACTCGCATTCCAACGTAAACCCAGAGTTTTTGCATTACTAGCATCTGATAATTTCAAAAAATCGGAATCTAAAAGATGTTCGGGGGGGATATTTTCAATAAGACTCTCATTATTAGCGGTCCATTTTCTAAGCGAAAAACCAGCAGAATTCAACACGTGCGTCAATTCATCACGATTACGAATGGCTTCTTCTATATTATGTGCACCAGCAAGAACATCATCCACATACATTTGAGTACGCAATATATTAGAAGCTTTGGGGTATTGAGACTCACAATCTTGTGCTAGTTGATGCAAAGTTCTGATTGCTAAATAAGGGGCACAGTTCACACCAAAAGTAACTGTGGTTAATTCAAAATCTTGAACTTCTTCATTCGGGTATCGCCGGAATAAGATTCTTTGAAAGGATGTTTGATCAGGTCTGACCAGTATTTGTCTATACATCTTTTCAATGTCAGCATTAAAAACAAATTTAAATAGACGCCAACGGAGAATTAAAATGGTCAAATCAGACTGCAAAGTTGGCCCTGGATGCAATATGTCATTTAGACTTAATCCATTAGAAGAGGGACTTGATGCGTTATAAACTACACGAAGTTTAGTGGTCGTACTATCAGGCTTTAAAACGGCGTGATGTGGCAAATAGTACCTTACATTCGGGTTGTCTAATAAATCGGGATCAACTCTGACCATATGACCTAGAGTAGAATATTCATTTAAAACTTGATCGTATTGAGCCTTAATGTCGGGAGTTTTTATCAAACGAGCTTCGTTTCTAAAAAATTGAGAAAGGGCTGCTTTTCGTGATGCACCAAGCTGTACTTGATTAGGGAATTCAGGTCTAAAGGGTAAAGAAACTACGTATCTACCTTCAGCATTTCTATACGTGGTCTGACGATACAAATTTTCGCAAAAGGCATCGTCGTTAGACAGTTTTTTCGTCTTTGGGACTTCCTCTATTTCCCAAAATCTAGCAATGCTCTCATTTAGATCCAACTGATTGAAAAATGAGACAACAGAGCTTATAGGGTGTGGGTGAGGGATTCTTCCGGTAAGTATCCAGCCGAAAACTGTCTTCTGAGCTATTAAATGACCTTTAGGGTGTTTTTGGACATCATCAAGCATTATCTGAGGGTACACATCACCACCTAGGAGCAAGTCCATGTGCGAACATTTTAAGTCTATCATTGGTAGTTCAGACAGATCAAAATCTACAAAATTGGACATTGAACAAGTAGGTAATCGACCAGTCAGTTTTTCAACAACATATGCTTCGGTTTCTAACTTGAATTCGGGATCTTCCGAAGATCCTATTGAAATAATGCAAACCTTAGTCGAATTTCCTGCGACAGCGCCGTTAAGACCAAAAATAGTAGCGGATGGGGCTGGAAAGGTTGGGAGTGATAACTTTCTCTGTAACTTTTTAGAAATAAAAGTGGCTTGTGAGGCAGGGTCAATCAAAGCTCTAGCACCACATCTTACATCATTAAATAAGATATCTACTACGGTTGTTCCCAACAAAACTGTCGAATAAGAAGTGGACTGTAATTGAGTAGCAAAAGTTTGAAGGGAGCGTGCCGCAGCAGATGTCGATGGTCCTTCATTCATACTATCTACGTGTGTAGATGTATTTGGGGGCAAATGTGCAGGAACAGAATTCCTAGAACTCGTGGGATTGCTTTCCGATACTACCTTACTCTGGTTAGAAGATTCGGAACGATGAAGTAATGAGTGGTGCTTTTGTTTACAAGTGTAACACACATTGGAGCTGGGACATCTCCTAAATTCATGTGACGTTGCTAAGCAATTAGTACAACACTTATGCCTTTTGACTGTTGCCATACGATCACTAACTGACATTCTAAGAAATACTGAACATAAGCGAAGGGGATGATTGTCTGTACATAACAGACATTTTCGAGGGGGTATATTCGGGGTTACAGTCGTGCCAAAACTTTTTAATTTCTTAGAATCATGCCATTTTTTTGAGTTATGGGCTTGAATATGGGATTGCACTGGGTTATGTGGGCCTATAATATCCGAAACCGAGTCTAAAGTTCTATATCTAGCAGTCAGAAACTCATTCATACTACTCCATTTAGGTAAATTTGAGTTAGGTCCTTGGGATTGCTCCCAAAGACCGAGAGTGACTTCAGGTAGTCGGGTTGAACAATAAATACAAATATGATATCCCAGTTTTGAGTTTCTATGCCTAATAAAGACAAATTCGTGATACAATCATTAATTGTTCTCTGTAACTGTTTTATTGAAGGACCGGATTCCTTTCCAATTGAAGGAAGATTAAACAGAGTTTTTAATTGAGCATTAACTAGAACTCGTTTATTCTCATATCGATCTACTAAATTCTGCCAAGCCATATCAAAACCTTCATTTGTTATAGGACAGGTGCGAATTATATCACGGGCTTCACCTTCTGTTTTTTGCAACAAATAATACATCTTCTGAATATTCCCTACATGTGGGTTATTCTTATACAAAGCCGAAAACATATCTCTAAAAGTGGGCCAAGACGAATAGTCCCCAGAAAATGTTTCAGTATCACACGGGGGAAGATGTATTGGGATAGATGTCGATAAAGCCGAGCCTTTGCCTTTTAGTTTTTCAATTAGACCTTCTATAAATAATACTGACTGGAAATATGTTGTATAACCAGACATATATTTGGCCTTCACATCCTTTGCAGACCTTTTTGTCTCTTCTGAATTTTCTAATAAATCCTCATAACAATCGCGAAATATTTCCCACAAACGAGACAATTCTTGACGATGAGTATTCAGGGAGTGAACAGTATGTTCACTTTGAGGTATAGCTTGAATAAAGCTTTCAAATTCTACTAAACGATTTTGATTTTTCATCAAATTTTTCAAAGACGCCATTTTTTTTTCGGTGTATTGTTTTTGAAAATCGGGGTTTAAAACAAGAAATTAAATCAAATAATTGAAATAAATTGATTAATCGATCAAATAAAATGAATAAAATATAGGGTATATCGAAAGCCAACAACAACAGATTACAAAAAAACTGTTTTTAATATCCAAATTAATAAAAGAATAATCACAAAATTTTCAAAACAAATTTTGTGTTTATTTGTATGGATATTCAGTAATAATTTACTTATTATAGTAAATTCCAAAATTACTATGTGTTTAATAAGACAACGAAAATGTATTATCTTAATTAACTGCCAATATTAAGTATTTGATTGTTAACTTCACATACACCGATTGTTAACTTCACACACACTGTTGTGTATTATAACAAATTGTTAACTTCCCGCACTCAGTGATCAAAAGAAAACAAGCAATAATCAACAATTAATAACAACAACAATGCATACACATATATGTATATAAATATATGTTTGTTGTTTATATTATTTTATGTGGTATTTTTGTTTGATTTTCTGATTTTCTTTATATGTATGTCACAAGCACTTCATAAATTATTTTTCTACGTACCTTTGTAAAACAAATAATATAATTTTTGGGGATTTATGGGTATTTATTTATTTAGCAAACCAATATGGAGCCTTCGGGTTACTCAATATGGAGCCTTCGGGTTACTCTGCAAGTAAAACTCAATTTAAAAAATATTTTATTTTTTGGAATAATCCGGTTCGCTGGACCAAATGTTGGGGGTTGAGTGGGGTAAAATAAATAAAATAAATTTTAAATGGAGGTGGTATAAAAATACAAAAATGGGGTTAGTGAAAAGTTGGGAATTTTGTCTTAAATAAACAAACGTACCGTCGGGTTTAGAGGATTGATTCTAATAATCCTTTTCGTTTTATTTTAATACAATATCATTCATTCACAATAATAACAGAGTTGTAATATACACTTAAACTATAATTCATTTTTACTTAAAACTAGGGTGACCAGCGTAAACAGGAACGGAGTTCCCATTCATTTTGGAACGTTATACAATAGCCATAACTTAGTATTATCAGCCGTGTGTCTTGTGTAAATATGAAGTTTTCTGAAATATACAGTTTTTTGCACACTGGGATGGAGATGCTTTTTTAAAATGTCAATACACTTCCTAGGATCCATTATGTCATCTATTATATGTAAATTTCCAACTCCAGAAGCGCTCATACATCGCCGCACTAGACACTCTGTTTAACAGTTGGACACAAAATGTTTTCTTTAAACCCCTCATTTGGTTTGCTCCAAACTATACATCTTCCAACGTTTCCTTATATATTAAACTTTCTCTAATCCGTAAAACCCACTCTGTTCCAAAACTCGTTCGATCTATTTCGATGTTCTTTGGTGCATTTAAGTCTCAGACTGTTGTACCCAGACACTTTTCGTACTGTATTTGCTGAAGTTAGTATCAATAGTTTTTGTTATTTTCCCGCAGAATTATACCACAGGCATTGAGAAAATACGTTTTTCCTTTGTGATTTTAATTACTAGAAAGATATAATACCTTTTTCCAGGGTAGTCCAGCAGAACCAGAAGTTATTTTGTTTATAATTAATTGAGCTTCTTTATTTTTCCGACTAAAAGATTTATTATTGGCTTACAAAACTTCAAGTCGTTAGAAACAATTAAGCCAACCGTAACCGACTCTACCCTCGCTTGAGGGGCGGCCTTTTAAATATTGGTGGTTATTAAGGATGTTAATGTGTTAGTCACTATTACCTGTAAACTATGACTATAAATACCAGTAGATGATACCTTGTACCCCTGGCTGTAACTCCCTCTGTAAATACTCTTATTTAATACGCTTATATGAAAAAATCCAATTAAAAATTAAACCATTATTTCTAAAGTATATTCTTCCCCACTGTGCAATATTTACTAAACACAAAATTTCATTTACATTGATAAACATTAAAAAATATTAGCATGTTTAGCTTTGTTAAATATTAGCAAACAATTCAATTATATGCAAACAAATTTATTTAACAGTTTACTTTTGCCTGATTACAAACATGTAAATTTAAATATTAATTAAGAACATCATAAAAAGGCAAATTGCATTTCTGATGCACAGGAGTCACGGTATATTAATGATAGAAAAATCTTTTCGTCTAGAAATTTTTAATGATTTTCTTGTGATGCAGTTTTTCTCCACTTTTTCTTTGTGTTTCTTAACAACTGCACAATAAATTAAAGTTATTCCTCCCTCAAATAAATATATACAAATTTTGAAATTAAACTAAAAGGAGGTTGAAAGTGACTCAATGAAACACTACACTACTAATTTTACTTATCAAATACGAACTCTAATTTTTAATTTATTATTATATGTAGTACTGGAACTGATCGTTTGAATGCTTCGATTTTCCCCTACCAGGATAAAATATTGTGAAGGTTCCTAGCATAAAATCTAGTGCAATTAGAACCGATCCCAATGCCTGACCTCTTTACAGATTTTAACCGAAAAAGGAATTACAATTTTACTGAAATATTTAAAGGAAAAACTACATGCCGTTTAATTCACTCATACAAACAAATATGTATATCCTGTCATCCTTTTTTTCAATTCTCGTTCGTCTTACCATCTCATCCATTCATTCCTTAGTCACTGCTTACTTCAATACAATCCTCCAACTTGTTTTGTATGTTTACAATATTTTCAATTAATTCAAATGTCAAACAGAGCGTAACGTGTTAATTGTAATTTTTATTGCACAATTTTATGAAAATCTGAATTAATTTTCATCACTGAGCAAAAAATGGTAATGAGAAATCACATGAAAACTATCATGGGGAATGCATTAAATTCGAACAAGATGGACGTTTTATACATTTTAGGAAAAAAAAAAACGAAAAAATAAAAGAGTTTTACGGCGTGGGGGAGTTATGTACTGCAGAGCGATAAGAGAATAAAATAAAAATAAATTGATGCATATCGTCTACATTTGTCCTGCATGACATTCAAAGTTTCTTCATTCGTGCATTCTTGTTTAACATTTTTTCTTCGTCATTCTTATATTTTCATACAATTTTTAAATTAAACGTAAAATGTTTAAATACTTAAACGAAGTCAAGTAACAAGAAATTATATTGCCAAACAGTGTAGTCAACTTTTAGTTTGTGAAAGAAATTGCTAAAATTGGATACGAGTAAGAAAAAATGACGTTTGCAAACAATCCAGCAAAAACTTGCAATTACTCAATAATTTTCTTTTCAATGACTTCTGCATACCACCAACATTACTTAGAAGTACTAGTATAATGTCTTATTTATTAAATGTTATATAGAGAAGACAGGCTTTCTATTCATTTGTATAATATTATAAATTTTTTAGGATGTATTTTTTCGATGTATAGAACTTTAAGTTGGCAACTGTTTTTTAATTGTCGGCCATTTTGTCAGCTGTTAATGATGTGATTTATGTTTGGATTTTCAACATGAATAGACTGATTGACCACAAATGTTGGAAAAAGTCATCGAAAATTGGACCTCCAGATTAGACTACGGCCGAGCCAGCCGTGGCGATCATATGCCAGAATTCATATTTAAATTATATATTTTTAAATTACATATTATTACTACCCTAACAGAGATCTAACTTCTCTTACTGTAGCTCTTGCGGCAGTTTCTCTAAGACGCTATGGTCGTTTTGCAGCAGGCAAATTTTTGTGGTGTTGTGTGTGGTATACTTGTCTATATATTTTTTTTATTGTACTGTGATAACTTCAAACCTTTTCTAATTGAGTCAATAATGATTTGCCGGGTCTTAATTGATGTTTATCTTCCCATTGAAAATTTTTCACTACTTAACGTCACATCACTTAATCTCTTTTAATGATAAATTCTGAAACTTGCAATTATTTTGAACGAGAAATTAAAAGAATCGTTACTTATTTGATGACAGGGTTTTTTTTTTTGCATAAGTATGATACCATTGTTTATTTTAGTTTGACGTGTAAAATAAATTTTTAAATCACCCCTATCGTGAATAAAAATTCCACATGAGATTTGTTCCCTTTTATTTTTTTAACATTGAATTTAAATATGAAAAATGTGAAAAGTGAACAAATTTCATGTGGAATTTTTATTCACGATAGGGGTGAATATTAAATTTGTATACGATTTTATTTTATTTTAATTTTATGGAGAATTCAATATTACTTATATAATACAATTTTCTAATATAATATTATTGATATTAATATAATTAAGCTTTTCTTTTAATAATAGTAAAATAAGTTGGTGTTGACTTTATTTTGACGCTCACAGTATAAATACAAAAACCTGGTGTGAACTTTTACATTATTTATAACTTTGAGTGTCGGAGTTGAGACTATCAGATCTGTGACACATTTATCCTCTGGCCCATGATGTTGAACGATAACGTTCGCTTAGATAAGACTTAAGACACAAACTTGATTGTAGAATAAACAAACTTGATTGAGTAAAAAATAGATACGATAAAAAGTTTGTGTCTTAAGTCTTATCTAAGCGAAGGTTATCGTTCAACATCATGGGCCAGGGGGTTAAATTAAAAGTATTGATTTCAAGCTATTATTCAGATGATTTGGTCAAATTCTAGAATAATAATAATTCAATTAATAATCCGATTTTAATTTGGCAAAAAGATTTACATTCAAACGAACGTTTTGTCTTTGTTTAAAAATTTTAGAAAAACAAATAATTAACAATTCCCCTTAGACATCTAAAAGTGGTTTGCTTTCGAACAAATTAAATGTATCTTAATAATTGACCTTAATAAATATTTTAATAAATTATTGGTTCAAGGTCTCAAAAAACTTCCATGTATTTTGAAATATTCATTTTCTTTTACAAGAATAGTTATTTCTGTCGTACATCTTTTTATTAAAAATCTAATAATAATTTCGATCATTTCTATTTTATTTTATAGCACTTTTTTTTTAATTTATTTTTGTAAAAATTGTTTAAGTACTTTTTCCAATGTTTTCATTGTTATACCATATACTCGTAATTGTTGTAATTTTCCAGTTTGTTTATAAGTTTTATAATTTTTTTCAGTAAAATTTCTGTTGACTCATTAAAAACTCGCCAAATTAGCAGTACTATTGGGGGTGGCCGATTTTAGCATTTGACTTACATTTTCTTTAAAATAAAAGGTTTTCCTTTTAGTTTTTTACTGCGTAAACTTCTTGAAGCATACAATAAGTGGCATTTTATGTAAAATATATAAAAAAAATGTTTTTGCTGTAAGTTCGTTTGGTATTGCAATGGCGGTACGCTGTTTTTGTTTTTTCAAGATTGCAAAAAAGTACTGAAATTAAATTGTATTTAAATATTATTTGCTAAAGCTGGATAGATAACAAATAGTAAACGTTTGATATAGTTGGTAGATAATAAAAAACTAAACTTTATGATACTGTCTCGCAAAGTTGAGGACCTTGGCGTAAGTAAGTCTTCCAAACTGATTTTAGAGACTTTTCACTAAAAAACTAATTTCTATACTGCGCTTAAAGTACTTTAGAAGAAAATAAGTATCAGTGCGTAAGTAAATAGTACCTTTTATTAAAGCACGTCTTTCATCATCTAACTCGAAGATGAGTTTTATATCTTTATTGTTTTTATTTTATCATTAATGTCTTGTTCAGTTAAGTTTATCATAAAACTAAATGAAATATTTATGTGTAAAATGTTTCTGTATTTTTTTACTCATCTTCCTTGCAATTGTTGCAATGTTTTTAAGTTTTGCAATTGTTGTTGGCAGGGGGATGTTTTTCTTATACAAGTATATTTATTTTTTTGTTTTGTTTAATTATAACAAGGATTGAAGTTTTTTGTATGTTTGTTTGTGTAATTGTTGCAGAATCTGTAGTGATTTTCATTTAGTTCAGTTCAAATGTTAGTGATAGTGATTGTTATTCGCTTGTTTGTAACTGAATACACCTAGGTCACGATGTCTGTTCTTAATGCTTATCACGAATTATACAAAACAATATGACAATCGAAAAAGCTTTTGCTGCTAAACAGTTGTGTCAACCAAATTTGTTGTCAATCGAATGATTAAGTCAACATTTAAATTGTAACTGCAACAAACATTTGGGTTTTTTTACACGTAATTTATCTTTGGGGTAACCGAAAAAAATTATACAATCATATAATTGTGTTAGCACTCCATTGCCACAACGAATTTTAGAAAAAACAAATTGCAAATTGTTTATAGAGTTGCAAAATAATGATAGAATGACAGAATGACAGACTCCCACTCATAATGAAGGGTATGTAAGGTTTAAAAACGCATAAATGTGAATTCCCCTAAACCGAGACCTGAGTGTAGTTGCTTTTTCAATTTACAGTTTTATCGTTTAATTGTAGATGTTTTGTAGTTGCTGTTAGTATATCTGTATTTCTTTTTTTTTAATAATGATGTCCATGTCGACAACCATGTTTCAAAGTTCATTAAACACTTTGCGCCAAATTGAATTTAATGTTTGAGTGTTAAATAAAATTGCTATTCCTTTTGTAGCCCTTGGGTCAGATACAACAAGAAAAACACAACAAAACGATGTGAAACCATCCGCTGGAATGGTGAACGTAGCTCGGATGTTGGTGTAAACTATAGAGACTAAAGTTAGTATTTTATGCAAATTGCATAATTAAGCATAAAAACACTGTTGAGTTGTTTATTTCTTTGTTCCTGTTGTTGTGATTTTTTTTTTATAATTTCTTGAATTTTCATTAAAATCTATTGAATAAGAAGTGTCAGCAAAAAGCAAAAACAATTAACCAGTTTAAACGAATGATATTGTATTTTAATTTGTTGTTTTTCTGGCAACAATTATTATTATTATTTTGTTAAATAAGTAAATAAATATGCAATGATAACATTTTCATGCATCATTTACTGTGCAACATTAAAATACACTCATACTAAGCCAAAACTTTGCAAATTGCCAGTATCCTGTTAATACAAACTTACGCAAACAAAGGCATAATAACATTAAATGTACCACGTATGTATGTATGAATATTTTTATTTACTTATTTAGGTGGAAATATTTACATACATATATACGTACGTTCATTTGAATTAATAACAATTTTGTGGTAAATTTCAATTGATAAATTAATATCGAGTGCATTAAAATTGCATCGGGAAAGTTTAAATTATTTATATCGTTTTCTGTAATGTTCTTAATATAATTTATGATTTGTTAAAAAATTTAACTTTTTAATATAAGTATTTAGCTGAAAATGTTGTTGTTTAGACCTGATTGAGGACATATGATGTCCAACAAATGTTTAATAAATGTCCTCTAAGAGTTCGATTCTTTTTCGGCAACCTAACATCATCAAATTGTTTTAATTGCATAGAATAAGTCATTCGCTGGACTTGTAAACGTTATAAAACTTTAACAGCCTTAAGCAAAAAAAAAAAAAACTTAACATAGGCAGGAAAACCAATGTTAACAATAAGCAGGTTTTATAAAGCTACAACTAGAGTAGAAATATTAAGAAAATGTCCGGAACTGATCCTATAAATAATTAAAAGGTACCTGATTGCAATACTAAATATATTATTCAAAGTAAAATTGAACAAATTATTAAGTAGTTGTTTATGTGACCAAAATGAAAAAATTTTTGAACCTTTCCTTCATAAACAATCAAATTCAATATATATTGTATATTTTTATAAAACTTTGAATTTTACACAAAAGCTAAATTTTAGGACATATTTCTTATATTTTCTAGGGGAATATTTTTCGCATTTTGCACATTAAACGCGATCCACGTTTCTGTTTCACCAGCTCATGCTATTGTCGTACGATGTCGGTGACTTTGAAGGCGCTCTTCACGTTCGGACGGTGTCTCGTTAGATCAAAACTCTTACAGATTGTACTGATGTCGAAGACTTTCCAGGCGATCTTCGCATTCTAACGATGTTTCTGTTGCACGTGAAGTTGTGTCGCAATTTCGCTGACTTTAAAGACGTCCTTTTCGTTGTGAAGTTGTTTCTGGTGTTGTTGTTGTAGAAAGTTGTCGGGGTTCTTCAAGGCGTACTTAGTGTATAGATGGTGTTTTGGCAGCTCTAGATGTTGTTGATCGCCATTTTTGTTTTTCAAGAAACTCGTTGTCCTGTTGAAAAATTTCTGCAGATCGAGGAGTTGAAGCCCGCCTCATTTCAGTTTTCTGTCTAGCTTCACGCTCTTCGAAGTTTCACTTAAGCATTTGGGCTTATTTTACTTGAAATTTTTTCACAGTATGTATACATACGTACATATATGCACTCAAATAAGGTTTAATTTGTTTACAGTCATAGATTACGAAATTACATAAAATTTATAATTTTTTAATCAAACAAAGATAGGCAACAGGTCAATAATTTTTTCCCAATTTATTTATACAACATTTTTATTATTAGTACTTTCTTTGTATGGGCGGCGCTAAGCGCATTTATACAATAGATGTCAGATTTAGATGTACTATGTAAAGATTCTACCTATTGTATTGTTCTTAAGAGATATATATTGACTACTTACTTTGTATGGGTGTAGCCTCGTCCATATTTCCAAACTCAACAACTTTTGCTTAAAATACAGATTTTTAGAAGAAGTACTGATTACTTCGGATACAAAATTGAGCTAAGAAAATAATAATTAAGCGAGTATAGGTCACTGACTACAATTTCAAAAATTCTATCGCTAGAACAGACGGATTTTGACAAATAATAGAATATTGCTTTAAAGGAAATTATGTCAGTATTGGAAATCCGGGGTCTGAGATCAATTTAAAAGAGTTTGAATGTGTTATTCGTTTTTTTGTAATTTAATTTGCAGAATATTACAATATGCAGATATGTTGTAGTGTTGGGATGTAGTGTTATTGTGTTGTGTTAGGGGACCAGCTTAATGGTTAGGCGTTCTTACGAACTGCCAGATTTGGGGATAGAATATTAATAAAACAAGGCAACGATGTGCCGATTTCAGTTTCAAATATAGAATCCTGTTTATTTGTGGGCTGCTGCCCTTTTTATACTTATTTCTACATTATTGTTTACTTATTTGAACTTATTACATTAATTACTTAAATATATTCTTTTCTATCAGTGTCAGACAATCATCAAGGTTCAACATGCATAGTATTACTTTAGCCAATCAGAATGTAAGAGTGTGGAATGCACTCATTAATATTTGACACTCATAAGTTTTGTCACTCACATTCTGATTGACCTAAATACTTTACTATAGTAGACTCATATTTAAACATATTGGCCCATAATCATAGTCATAGAAAAAGCATACTTTAAGTAAAACAAGACTTTTAAACAACAAAAACATATAAATTTTGTTCTGAATTTATAACAAAAGCATGCTTTTGCTTAAAGTATGCTTTTTCTATGACTATGATTATGGGCCATTGAGTCACTAGATAAGTGCCGTTATTTGATCTTATATTTGTGGCATTATTCACCCTACCATTATTGGGGTGATATGTATATATTTTATGGCGTTTTCTTTTCTGGCAAAAATGTTACACGTTTTTCCCATTTCGCCCTTTCTTTTAATTTTTTTGTGTTCTTTTCTGAAAAAGTGTCAACACTGCTAAAGTTTAGTGTGTTGTTTTCTATAAATATCACACTATAAATTTAAAAATGGTGCACCTTTCACACTCTGTATTTTTAGAGGGGGAAAATCGCACGATAAAACAGCTGACATTTGTTTTGTTTATGAATGTGTATTTGTATTAAGAAACAAAAAAAATATACAAAATGGAAAATATTACTACTTTTTTATGTGCTGAAAAAATTTTGGATGACTTGTTGGATTCATCTTCATCATCTGATGATGATGAAATATTTGATATGATTATAGAAAGAAATCCACAACCGCGAGTGATAGGCTTTGTAGAGAACATAATTAATGAATACTCTGAAGTTGATGTATGTAAAATTTTATAGGACCATATCTTCTACTTCTTATAATTTAAGAAGAATTTGCGTATTAGTCGGGAAGGTGCCATTGGTCTTTTTGAAAGATATTCATTGTATTATTTCAAGCGATCTTACCAGGAAGCTATCTGCTTCTTCTTTTTTAACAAAAAAACAACAAAAAAGCTGTACATGAAAAAATGTGTTACACTGTTGTGATTTTATGTTCTATTCTGACCATTAAAAATGCGACATCTTTAAAATGTGGGGTAAACATTATAAAAATGTACATAATAAAGGTGTAACATTTTATTTCAGAAAAGAAAACACCATTAGAGTGGTTCTTTGGTAGGCAGTAGACACTACAATGCAAATAATTATATATGTATGTACAAATCTGAATCAAATATTTTAAAGGAATTTGAAGTCTCACGTACTATAAACTAATGAGATTTGAAGGACCTTTAACTAAAAAGCAATGGATAGTCGGTATGTGCAGAAATCTAGTTATAAAAAGTATGTACTATTATTAATTACCCTAGTTATTTTTATTTTGGTTAAAAAATTAATTTCTATTTTTACAGTTTTACTAGGTAGTACAAGTTTTTTGAATAAACTAAAATATTAAAGAAATTAAGTCAACTAATAGACACATTTTAGCCCTCATATTCCCTCCATATAAACTCCATGAAAATTACAGACATTTTATTGCTTAGTTTCAATTATCTGCAATTAAGATAAAGAAAGTGTGAGAGAAGACAAAACCCCCTTATCCTTAGATACCAGCAGCGCCATAAATCAATTAACACCTAATCATATTAAGAACTTGCAACTAATTGAAAACTTTATTTTATTAATAAAGAAACCCCCTGATTGTCGCGACCCTTCTTCCCCGACATGTGTGTGTGTGTGCCAACATAGGAGTTCACTAAACAAATAAAGATTTATATCCACTATTGTCCATATATATTTGTGTCATTGTTTTAATAAAAACTAATTTTGGTAACAAATACTTAAAATAAAATGTCTCACACTCGACTATATTGCCATTAATTTAATTACCACCAAAAGCTTCTATTCAATTAAACAAGTAAAACAAAAACATAAAAAAATTCCCGTTATTACCACAATTTTTTTTTGTTTTTTTTTTTTTATTTCTTTAAAACTTTTTGGTCTTATGATTTTAACCAATTATCTAATTGAGCTTTTATATGCAAGTGGTTTTTATTGCAATAGAAATATACGTTGAGAGTGATTTAGAATATAAGTATTAAACAAATACTTAAATTGTATTATAATATTTAAAATATCTACTACATATAGTATATCGTTGGTCTCATGTAGAAAGGCCCTAACTCGCTATTTTTTCGAAATTTGTTTTTTTGCGATTCCAATGCATTTAACGCAAATACACCTCCTTACAAAAATTTATTGCAATAGTGTAAAAAATAACGCTTTTATAATCAGTTGTACAAAAAAAGTTACATGTTGAATATTACAGTTTCTATTATGTTTTTACCTTCTCCTGTAAAGTTTCAAATATGCGAGTTAGGGCCTTTCTACATGAGACCATCGATATGTATATACACAAGAGTGCTTCAAGATTGTATGGACGAAAAAAAATTTCAAGCTACAAGCACCCCAAGAATTGTTCTATGGATTGTAATAACACATTCTGAAAAATATTAGGATAGAATAACGTTAACTAGCGCCGCATCGGCTCTGAGGTTTGGAGGTATATTTACAAGAGGAAAATATGAATTTTTTAAGTTTTTGGAAAATTTTTTTATTGAAGTATACCGATGAGAAAATGTTTCTGAGTCGGTTTAACGATGTCCATTTGTCCGTCTGGCTGGCTGGCTTTCCATTTAAACCTTGCCCGCTGAGAAGAGGTCGCAATGTTGAATATGGTACATGATACATGGTGTACGTAGTAGTTTTATTGACCTTGATCGTATATCAATAATGTAGAGTGTACAAATTCAAATAATAACAGTAATTCATATAATATTATTATGTATGTAAATATTTACTTATAACTAAATATATGCACTAGTTAATATTACATACAGTAGAATAAAATAAAAATTATATATGAATGTTGGATTGTGTGACTGTGTATTTTCTCCTTAATATATAATATGGTCACATAATTTACCACATGCTATGTTGTTACAATTTTGTCGCATAATTTTCTTTCAATTTAGTTATTTAACGCTATAAAAAGCAATATAAAATAAGTGACTGAGTTGAGTTGAGCAAAATGGCAGGATGAAGGAAGTGGGGAGCAAGTTAAGAACTCATTGTTTACTATATTATGCGTCATTGAAATTGCATTATGGCGCCTGTAAGGCGACAGGATATGGCTATAGCAACAAGAGAGAACGCAGAAATGGGAAAAACGAAGAAAAACGTTTTAGAACAACAATAGAAGCAACAAGAACAACTACTAAAATAACATCCATTCCACTGTAATCTAACTATGTTTCTAATGGAAGAAAATTAACTTTGTAATATGTTTAAGTAGAGAAGTATACCCTCACCAAATGTATGGAGATTAAAATGTAGTAGCTAAGGTTAATTGAGATCGAAACGAAATATTTAAATATAAGGAATATAAAGAATATGTCAGCCATGTCACAGAATTTAATTCCGTTCGGAAGTGGAATTAATTCCGTATTTTATTTCTATAGAAAAAGTAAAACGAACATTTTTTCGGAATGAAACCACTTTAAATTTGCTATGTGGAATTGTAATTTTAAGAATTTCTAGTTTTCATTCCGAAAAAATTGTTCGTTTTACTTTTTCTATAGAAGCAAAATACGGGATTAATTGTGTGACATGACTGCATATAAAACCAAATTAATGCAAAAAATGTTGTGTTATTTTTCTTGGTGATTCAGCCGATCGCTTCAATTAAAGTCAAAACTTTTAAGGTTTTAAGTTCAAAACAATAGATAGTGAATATTGAAAGAATGTCTCAAGTACATCTAGTTTATATAGGGTGATTCAAGTAGAGATACTTTTTTCAATAGCGTGTCATGCTGTCATGTTATTTTTGTTTAGTTGTGTTTGTAATTTCATAATGAACAACGTTTACAAATCGTTCAAATTTATTACGAAAATTCACGTTCTGTGAATAATGTGTTTCGTGCACTTCGCTCAACTTATGGTCAACATAATCGGCCTACTGAGCGTACTATTCGCAACACTATCACCCTTTTTGAGACCCAGTATTCATTATTGGATAATATTCGACTGAATATACCACGTCCAGCACGCTGTGAAGACGTGGAGTCATCGATCCATATTTCTTTAAAAACCGACTATTTGATGCCTGCAATTGAAGCTCGTGATCTCGGCGGTATTTAGTTTCAGAACGAAGGCGCCACTTCCCACGCATAGCATCAATCAATGGATTTATTGATAAAACACTTCGGTGAGCACATAATTTCACGTTTTTGGCTGGTTGATTGGCCACCAAGATCGTGTGATATCACACTGTTATACCTTTTCCTGTGAGGATATGTAAAGTCCAAAGTTTATGCGGACAAACCCGCTTCGATTCAGGCCTTGTAGGAAAACATCACGCGACTCATTCGCCAGTTTCCAGTCCAAATGCTCGAACGAGTCATCGAAAATTGGACTCAACGGATAGACCATCTGCGACGTAGCAACGGCCAGCATTTGATAGACATAATCTTCAACAAATAAATGCCACAGAATGTTCTTTCAAATGATAATAAAAATTCCCCTTTAAATTTGAATTTTCTGTGTTTTTTTCTTTTAAAAATGAATCAGTCTTTGTACAATAAGCTCTAAAGCCTTCAAAATTCAATTATACATGTTTAAATATAAAATGGATATAATTCGCTATAATTAGATATTCCAAAATTGTACAATATGTCGAAAATGAGAATTTAAATAAACCTTGTATAGACGACATAGAACTTCATTAATTTACATTTTTAAAATAATTCTTGTACATATTTCAAAAATATTAATATCCTAATTTTCTCTTACAGGTAAGACTTTTCTACAATTTTTACAATTATTAATTCAAACTGAAGTAAGTAACATTTTAAACATCCATGTATTGCTAAATTTGTAAGCAAACTTTTAATTATAATTTTTATTTATAATTTTCATTCGGAATACCTTCTTAGAAAAAAGTTTGCGATTACAAGGTAGTTTTAAGTTTTATTATGACAAAGCATTTATTCCATTTAAATTTATATATATAACAGCAGAGCTTCTATAGGAAAAACGTGAAGAAACCCCCATTGACTTAGTAGTGGTTTAATTGAGTGTTTTTCTACCTTTTATAGTAAATTATTTAGCTTTATACAATAATTTAAACTAAAGCGCATTTAGTTACCGAGATTAACTTCATTACAAGAAAGGCATGAGTATTAAGTTACTTTCTGATTCTTTTTATAAATACTTATATAAAATAATGTTAACCAATTTTTCCAGTTATGTTTAGGATTTCGAATGAAAGTCCTTTTACATAAGTACATACAAAAGAATGTCCAAGTGATGATTTCTTTTTAAATCAAGATCACAAATAATTTACGAACCAATAAGCGATAATAATATCGGTAAATGCTGCCGATAATTTTTCTGTTGAGACTTGGTAAAATCGGTTGATATTTTCGAAAACTTCCAGAAGATTTTCTTGGAGAATTTCTTTATAATTTAAGGATTTAATTGGTGTATTCTTCCAACAGATTGTCAATTACAAAAGGTCAGCACAAACATTTTTTTAAATGTATTATCTACTGATGATTATAATGCTTAGCACATATTCTCGGCTCACGAACGATTTCTTCAAAGAGTCGAGTTTTATGAAATGGAATTGAAACCTATTATTGTCTAAAGACTAAAATTAAATTCAATGAGTTTCAATGTGATTTCGAACGAATACACAGAAACCCGGACATAGAACCGACTAAATGATTAAATAAGAGTTCAAAGAGAGTGGTCATTCATTCAACAAATTTATCTACAATTGATGATATCATTTATCATAGGCATAATAAAATTAAGATAAAACAGGTACAAACAAATTTTTTCCCGAAATAAACTATTTTAAAAAGTATTCGAATATCGTATAAATATCTAAACACTATCGCGAGCCATCAAAAATCCTGTTCTTTTTTTAACCCAAATAGAGGCCGCCTGACAAAAATAGAAACTGAAAATTCGAGGTTTCAATTAAAAACTGATTTATTCCGAATCATAAATTTGGATTGAAAAAGAAACACAGCACTATCGATCAATCCCATAGGCTTGTAAATGTTGTAAGAAACACGTTTGAAGAGAAAAAAGTATTGTTGGTTTCTTAAGTGTTTGATAAAGTTTAACATAATATTAATTGTTATCAAAAATAAATGTATATATACAAATTTCAAAGAACTCTACGTCTCAGGTCTCCAAATGTAGGACCAGATCTAAAGTGGTCTTCCTATTCTTCCTCGTCATTTAAGCTTCTGTTTTTGTTTAGATGGATTCTTGGCAGATTTGACGCAAATCTATACTAATCCGTATTGGTCTATTTGTACTCCAATGTGGGTTTCCTTTCTCTTCTTTCCTTGGCATTTAAATGAATTTTTTTTGAGACATCAGCTATTTATCCCTCAGGAAGGGAATGACAATAACACCTACGAATTCTTGGGTTTTCTTAAACTCGCCCCATGTTCATGGTCCCATATTATGGTAACCGATGAATGTCTTTCTATCTTCTATCCGGTAGTCATGGACAATTTTCATGGACTTTCTAGTGATCTAGGATTTGATATCATTTGATTAGATATCCTTTGATGCTGCATTTGTTTTGCGGTGTAGATGGCTACGATATTTACATGCGTAGTGAGTAATGCCTCGTTTTTCATTTCAATAATTAAATATGATTAACAAATCATCATCATATAAATCTCAAACGTTAAATTCAATGGAAATACCATATGGATGCAAAAATTAACTCAAATGATGATTGAAAGCTATTCAAATTGAATATCGTTTAATTAACAGAAACACTCTGCTTAGTTTAGATTGACTATTTCTTCTTTATAATTTGATTAATATTATTTTAAAAAAAAAATAAATTCAAAAAATTTCTTTAAAATTGTTTGGTTTCAAATCGATCTCCAGTCAAAATAGGTAAAATAAAATAAAATTATTACAATCAAGAAAAGAATTCTTAATTTTACAAATTCCATAAAAATAATTTGGAATATTAAAAATTTGGAATTTGAGATATGCATGAAATTACATGATTTTTTTTGATATCAAGTGATAATGAGTTGAGTTATTTTTATTTAAGTTACCTTAAGAGACTAACAACTTGCCAAATTTAAATATCTATCATGTAGAAATAATTTTTTGCGTTTTCGTTTATATTGTCAACATTTAAGTAGTACCCAGCAAGCTATATGAGTCCGAAAAAAGTCTTTTCTGACACCTTTTCCGGAGCGTTCATGCTCTTTATGAGCCCAAAAAACAATCATTATTGCTCCGAAAACCTTCAGAAAAGCGGGTCATTACATTCGAAAATGGTCCGTCAGAAAGAGCTCTTACATCATGTCAGAAAAGAGTCTTTTATGAGTCTTTTATGAGGCTCTGAGAGAGCTCTTACATCATGTCAGAAAAGAGTCATTGCAATTTTAAGTACAACTAATTAAAAGTTTACATTTTTTTAAATAGTTTTTACTTAAACCAAAATGGAATTTATTTACAAATAAACTAAATTAGAAATTTTATATTGTAGTTAATTCAACATTTTATAATGTACTAGCTAAACCTGGTGTGCTTCGCTACCCCCCCCCCTCGTCATAAAATAAAAAGTATTTTATTTTTAGAAACATTTATTTATTTAATTTTTATGTATTTTTTGCAATGCTTTAGGCGAGGCCATGCCCCTTTGTACACTTAAAAAGTCAAGATTTTATTATTTCGTAAGAATATCCTATTGTGAAAATTTAAGTGGGCGTGGTCTCACCCACTTTTCTTCACACATCATTGACGTAGATAAAAAATGCCCAAAATATGACGATTTAAATTTTTGGGTTATATGGGCGGTGCCACCCCCGTTTGTACAATCAGAACTTCATATATCCTATTATTCCTTCCAGAGTCACAGTAACATGCTGTGAAAATTTCATCAAAATCGGCTCAGCCGTTTTGGAGTCTATACGTTACATACATACATACATACATACATACATTGAATTTTATATATATAGATTAATAAAATAACTTTTTTTCCTTTGAGCTCGAGATCCTGGTTTTATTATTAATTATTCTAATTTTACAATGTTAAATTTTGCCAATAATTCGTTTTTCATTGAAAAACATCTTCTGGGCTATAATCTAGAAATTACAAATAACAAAAAGAACAAATAAATGTATATTTTCTGTATATTTCCACAAAAACAACTGTAAGAAGATCAAAAAATACTAAGCGACAACAATTTTCCGACAAATCTAATTAACAAATTACTTTTTGATTATGACAAATATAAAATAAAGAATCTGGATGGTGAACAACAACCAAAAATATTTAAATCCATTATATTTGTTCCTGTATTATGTTAGAGATTTGAAAAATCTAAATTATTTAATAATGAAATGTACGCAATGGCCCACAGATCTAGTAACACATTGGCATAATTGTACAGTAAAACTAAAGATAAAATAGATAAATTGGATAAATCAAATGTAATTTATAAAATACCATGCAATCAATGGCAACGAATTTGGGCTATGTGACAAGGTTTATATAGGTACCACTAAAAACAAACTAAAAACAAGAATTTAAGCACACAAATCAGATCTAAAACTAAGAAATAAAATTCCAACACATAAAACCGCACTGTTAACCCACTGTGCACAAACAAAGCACTCTCCTAATTTTGACAATGTACAAGTAATACAGAGTGATTTGAGTGATCAAATTGGAGTACATATATAAAAATGGAAAAAAAAAATAATTTGTTAAGCAAATTTTTTTTCGCTCCGAAAATGCTCTCGTTGGGACTTTTTTCTGACTCCTTTTTCGGAGCGCTGCTAGAATGGTATGCTGGGTATTAAGTAACTGCGACCGCCGACTGTGTTTACAAGACTCTGTCACAATAACATAAAATGTATAATAAATATACAATAACAAAACAAGCAGGAGCATGTTCGTAAAACGTAAAATAACTTAATAATCTGCTTTATAGTATAAGCAAATATGTGTTAAGTTTGTGCGACTGTGTGTCTATGGGTGTGGGTGTAAGGACCACTACCTCCATAAGGACATCGATGCTATAATTAACGCCAATGTTTCCATTACAACAACTATTACAACTACAGCAACAGCAACAGCAACAGCTACAATAAGCAATACCACTGTGTGTTTATTCTTAATAGGCAATTAAGTGTACACGTTACAAAAGTAATTGAATTCCCTACATTTTTAATGGCTTACAAAACATACTCTTACAAATACTCATTCTTTCTTTACATCTTATTTTGGCTTCTCTCTTTCTCTCTCTCTCTTTCTTTCACTTACTTGATGTCATTTAGTTACTTTATTCATTCGCACTCTTACACATACCAAAACATGCACAACGTACAGGATAAATCAATATTAATTTAAGGAAATTGAATCCTGTAATTATATTTTGATACGAAAATGATATTGTATGCATTATTTCTTTAATTTTGTTCGTTTTTTTTTTTCGAAAAACATCACTAACAAGAAAAACAACCGGGACTAAATGTTGTGAGATGTTTGTCATGTATTTATTCACATATAATGAGGGTGTGTTTCACTTAAATTTATCGTATTCACCCATTGTGTTTACTCAGTGTATACTAGAACATCATTCATACAATTTTGTAATTAATATTTAAAAGCTTTTGATTTGTTTAATGTTCAAATATGTTCATTTGAAGATAATTGTAAAGTTTACTCGTATTTGATTTTTTTATTTAAAGGAACAGGACCTATAGCATGTTTTTTTAGCGGGGTTGAATCAGATATACATATAATTAATATATTATAATATGTTGTGGAGTGGAGTGAGTACTACATACAATTAACAGATTCAGATTTTTTATTTAGCATTAAACTTAACATAAATAACAGACAATATTTTTAAATTTTCGTTATTAATTTCAATTTTATGCATTAAAAAGTTCACAAGGCACAAACATGCACACATTGTACATATATCTAATTTCATGTTCATGTTTTTATGTATTATTAGAAAAAATTAGTTAGTTTGGTTTCTAACTCATGCATGATTTTAGGCTCATTATTATAGAAAGTTAAGCATTAAGCACCATGTCCTTGATCTTTATTTCACTCAGTATCATATCCGATAACTCCAATCAAATTAAATCAAATAACTCAATATAATTAAATTTAATAATAATAATTAAGATTTTAGTGTAGCTTCTTCAGGAAAAAATTTTTCTTCAGGAAAAAAACACAAAGACGTAGAAAAATATTGAAATAAAATTTAAATTTTTTATAAAAAAAGACCTTAAGCTGAAATAATTACTAAAATCGTAATAATAAAAAAGCTCAAATAAACTATAATAAAAATTATAATTAAATTATTAAAAAAAGTACCAGTTTCTATTTTTCCTCTATAGGTAAATTTTTAAATTTAAAATACTCCATTTTGAGAAAGTGTTCTGTGACACAGAGTGATATCGTATTTTTTTTTTTTTTTTTGATAAGTGAATTTAACGGCCGTTATCAACATACAACATGTTTTTCTACATATCACTTGTTAACAACATTTGCATTTGTAGAAGTTTCTATTTATAAACATTGTTGAAAACACCCTGTTACAAACATAGCTGAGCAATATGGCAACATTTAGTTTATCTTTGGCAGAACATTCTGGACACGAACATTCTAGTATTTTAGCTCCGAACCATCTAGAAATTGTGACTGATGTATAAATAGACCAATAGGGCCACTTAAGTCAATCAGTTTATTGTGAGTCATTGTTGTGTAAATATCCAAGTGTTCTCAAACTTTAATTTAAGTGTGTTTTTAAATATATTATATCGATAATTATCTTACTTGTTTTGTATTTATTATTTAGAAATTGAAATAAAATATCCACAATTTTTCTCGTGTAAATTTTAAAAATTAAACTATGAAAAAAATACTAGAGAAATTTTATTTAGCTTGAGATCATTTTAATTAATAATTCAAAGAATACAATTGTAAAGTAATATTTTTAGACAATTGGCACATTGAAATGCATTTGCTGCCCTGCCTGGGAAATATCATGGATTTTTACAATCTCAAAAAATGTAATTTTGCCGATTTTATTTCATAATTTTATTTGTTAATTATATTAACAAACAATAATGAGAATTACAAAAGCTACACTGGTGTTAGAGCTTCAAAATCCTTACTTAGTATTGCTTATTCAATCTTATCTCCTTTATATGGGAGTAGAGAGTTTTATACATATGAATTTCAACATAATGCCGGTATATTTAAGAGATATATGAGATGAAGTGGTTGAATATAGATCGACATTCGCAAAATCCAGCAGTTTGATTATGGCATATACACAAATGATTTATGGGTATGTAAGTGATTTTTAGAAGTTTACTGTAGTATGATTTGATAAATGATTTGTGTAAAGCTTTGGTTCAGTACCGATATTTATAAGGTACATATATATAAAGATTATAATATTTTTCGGTTGTGCTCCTTATATCGGAGCTCTGACCAATTATGGGCGGACTACCATACAATTCACTAAAGCAATTAACATACCAATAGTATTTGCGTCGAATTTTAACCTTGTAACAATTTTTATACCAGATTTATACGTGATCTATGGTCAAACATGGACCAAAATAAACAAAATTTCGTTTTGCGATTTCTTTTTATATGAAGCTTACTTTTGTTGTTGTTTCATTATTGTTTCTCCTTTTATCATAGAATTAACGTATGCTCAAGGTCATGGTATTATATATACTTAAAAAAAACAGCAAACAACTGATGGAAAATATTAAATTGTTACGAAATTATATTTCAATTTAAATTAAATGGTATCAACATACCAGTACAGCATGTTTATCAACATACAAAAAATATTGTATAAGCAACTTCAGACTGTTTTTGACAGTCAAATTCTCAAAATGTGCATCTGGCGGAGTCCAATCGAACTTTTTCTAATTAAAATCGTCATGCTTCTAACAGTAACTAAGTTTTAACACTACTTTTCGAACTTCTACGCCTATGGTTTCTTCCTGCATATCATTTTCTTAAATATTCTCAATATTTTCTAAACCAATTGGGCTTTTTCAAAATAACTCTTTCTAAAGCTCCCATTAAGTCGTCTATAATGTCAGAATTCTCGGATTCCTCTAAGTCAGAAATATCCGATTCAATAAAGCTATTAAAAATATTTTAGATTTCACAATCTCCAACTTCTTTACTCTGTGAGAAATTGAAATGTGTCTCACTGTCGCATGCAAAAAAATAGAGTTTTTTTTACACATTTATTCGTTATTTAAGTAAATGCCATCATGCAAGTTTAAAAAATTCTAGAAGTTAAGTAATTTTTTTTCACTATTAATAAATGATAATTTTTTCAGACTTTTGCAAACACTTTTTTTTTAATTTATTCTAAAATATAGTAAAATATAGGGCAATATTGAATGCTAAATATTTTTATTATCGAACTCGTACTTTAGTCGTAGTGTTTTGCACTGACAGACAGACGGACATACAGTGGTTCAAACGCATAATTGGACACTTGGCGTACTGCTTTCCATCTGACCCAAGAAGGTTGAATTTACTCTCGTTAGTGAAGAAAACTTGTTTAAATTGATTATTTTGAACCTTAATTTTTTATATGTAGGTACTCTTCACTGACGAGAGTAAATTTAACCCTCATGGGTCAGATAGAGTTTTTGCCTAATAACACTCGGGCTACAATCAAGCACGGGGCAGGATCTGTAATGGTGTGGGGATGTGTTTCCAGTGCAGGAGTAGGGAATATTCATTTTATAGAGGATAAAATGAACCGATTCCAATATTTGGACATATTAAAGAAAAATTTGAAACAGAGTGCTGAAAAATTAAACATATTGGACACATTTGCTTTTTACCAGGATAACGATCCGAAGCACATTTCACAAGTTGCGAAGATGTGGCTAATTCAGAATTGCAAAAATTACTGCAAAAACCCGCACAGTCCCCAGATCTCAACATTATTGAGCATGTGTGGGAAGAACTTGCCCGAAAGCTCTATAGATCTCCTTTCAACACATTAGACCAGTTGAAAGAGGGAACACGACATGAATTAAACAACATAAGTCCAGAATTTTGCGCTAGTCTCGTGCAGTCGATGCCCCGACGTTTAGAAGCAGTAATAAAAGCAAAGGTTTTGCTTCCTAGTACTAAAACTGTATATTTCATTTGACTGTCCAATTATGCGTTTGAGGTGAAATTCGTTATTTTAGTTTTATTTTCTTATTTTAAAAATCATTTTGAATAAAACATCTAAGTATTATACATTGTTTTAAAGCTTTTTTAATAATCTACAACATAACATCAATTTTATTAGAATTATGTATTTTTATTGAAGTGAAAAAATCGGCATTTGAATATTATCATGCCAGGTGTCCAATTATGCGTTTGAACCACTGTAGGTCAATCGACTTAGACTTTCATAAGGATCAAGAATATACAAATATTCTTTGTTGGGTCTCAGCTAAATATTTCCCAATATTACACACGGAAGGACAAGCAAGATACCCTGAATCACTACTTGTTGTGGGGGAGGATATAAAAATTGCATTTGTTTACATGAATAATTCTTCATTTAGTGCGTATATAAAGAAAAATTAAACAAAACATATAAAGCTGCTTCAACTAACTTTTATACTGAAAAAGAAAATCGTTTTAATTTTTAAAAATCTTTCTATTTTATTAGTTCGGCTTGAGGTCCCTTTTATTAAAAATATAAAAACTCTTGTTCGTTTTTAATTTTTATTATATTTTATTTATTTCCAATATTTCGACCAACTTTGTTGATCATCTTCAGGGAAGAAATATAATTTAATGTTTAATACAGTGTTGTCCGATGTTAATATTTTAAGTTTTAATTTTTTGTGATTAAAACAATTTGTATATTTTAATATTAAGATTTCAAAATATTTTAAAAACGTTTCAAAACAATTTAATTTGTATGAAAAATTATTTTAACACACGGCATAGTTTTAGGCTAAATTACTTGACTTGGTGAAAATAAGGGGAAAGTAGTTCGCGAGCGAGTTCAGTATCATTTGGCATGTGAAAACTTTTATATGGTTTTCTTTTCTTTATAGACCTAATATGGGCAGTGCAGTTTTAATTAACATTATTTCAGCTACTAGCAAACTTAGAACTAAATTCAGTAAATCAACTCAATATAAGAAATTTAATTTGTCAAACAATATGTACGTTAAATTTTTAATTGTTTAGGGTAATACGTTCCCACAAGTCATTGGCAATATAAATTAAATAAATTAAATTCACAATGTGGTAACATTCATTTGTTTTGAGGCAGGACGCCAAAAAAAAAAGAACAACATACAAAGAAGACATCTCATTCATTTGTGGAATATGACAGGAATATGTGTTATAACAAACGAGTCACCGGAGACCAACAACCAACACTAAGAAAAAGGTTATGGAGAGACAAAAAATGAGGGAAGCAAATAAACCGAGAAAGTAATAATAAAATAAAACTAGTAACTTGAATAGAAAACTTAAAACGAAAATAGAAGTATCAATTCTCATTTTACTAACTGACTGTATGAAACTAAAGTTATGCATTTATAAGTAGTAGAGAGAATACATACATATTTATACTCGTATACTCCCATCTAACAAATATAAATGTTAATGTGTATGTGTTATAAAGTATGTTTGTATGTAAATATGTTTTGGTGGGTGTTAGTGTTTATGTTTGTGTTGGAGTTTAAGTTGAAGTTGAACATTTCTGCATAATGTTTGTCATTTGGCAACATTAAATGTAAAAAGTTGTGTCGAGTTACACAGAAGCACTGAAGGAAGTGCATTAAACTTAATGACATCCGCTGCCAAGGACTTTTGCAATAACTACAACTACTTGTGTTGACTATAACTGTTACAACTGCAAATAACTTACACACTGATATCTGTATATATGAACATAAATAGTTATGCTTACAAACATATAAATATAAATAATAACGTTACACTTACAAATACATATTTGCATATTTGAATCAGGCGAAAACCTTAAAGTGACAGTGGTTGTAATCTTAGTTCTTGCTAAGTAATCTTGAATGCTAATTATATTAACAGAAATATACTGAACATTACTTAAATGCTACTTTAATCTTTAGAACTAACCGCGCAAAAAAAAAAATCTCCAAGTATATCACAAATGTTTTGCCTGTATGCACAGATAAAAGATGAAAATTTTAAAATAGTTAGTTAGTATTTTTGGTGGCAATTCAATTTAAACAAACAAATTAAAAAGTGCTTCTCCGCATCCGGTTTGAATGCAACAATACGAGCAAATAAGCCAAACAATTCAACAATAGACACATACTATACGTTTTCGCACAGACACACCAGCAGGCTATCTCGCAATCACACTATCACCTACAAACAATAAAAAAATGGAGAAAATAAAAGAGTTGGTAATATGGAAAAATAACGGCTAAATTGTATGAAACAACGAAGCAAAAGCAATTTTATTAAATGGCATCGTTTTATAACAAAATAGTACAAAAAAAAAAAAAACAGCAACTACAATTGCAATTTTAAAGTAATTGTCAGAAAACTAAATCTACAATGACCTGTTACACAAACACTCGCAGACATTGCAACACACAAACACTTTAGAGTAAGAGAGAAAGACAGGCGGACAGAAAGTGAGAAGTATATAAAAAATAGGATTAAAGTAACAGTATGTTTGTATAAATGTTATTGGATTGTCTCTGAGTTTGTGTGTTTGTATGAGATTGTTATGAACAGTAACAGGAAACGGAAATAACTACTATGTTTTTTGTTTGTTTTCTACTAAGAATTGTATTTTGTTTGTAAAATTATAAAACTCAAATAAAAAGAGAAAACAGTCGCAACAAAATAATCAACCAAATAAAGAAGTAGCTAAAAAAAGCGTAGTGTCAATTTCCGTTTTGTCGTGCAAAATTTGCATGAATAATAAATGAAGTAAGTGTAAGAAAAAGCAATCCCTTGGAAAATATTTCCAACGAGTTAAGAACTGCATTAAAGCCATAATAAAACAGTGTTTGAAAGAAAATAGAGGAGAGGGTGGTTTTTGTTTTGTGGCATAATAATATTGCCATTTATGCTATGAATTGAACTGAACTCAAGAGCAGCCAATCAATGTCAAATTCATACTTTTTAACAATGACCTTTAAATAAGAATTTTTGTGTTTGAAAAAAAAAAGAAACCATACCCTACTTTCAAATGGAAAAAGTAATTTTAATTTAAGAGGTTTTCAATCGAAAAATAGCAGAAACCTTTAAACAAAAAATGTTTAAAAATTCATAAATTTTCTTTACCGTTCTTCAAAAAAAACAAATAAATAAATTATTTGTGTTAAATTGTATCTCGATATCAATACTAATAAGAGATTTATGCATGGTAAAGTTATTTTTGGAGGTGGGTCTTATATGGTGGCATTGGCCAGTTATTTAATATAATAACTGTAGGGTTTTATAATGAAAACACCTTTATTTTAATTTATTTAGTTATAAATTTATTTATTTAAAATTCATCGGGTTTACGTGCTAGCTTAAAATTTAAAGTGTTATCTGTCCGAGCTCTAAAACACAACTCTCTCTGTCTGCTGTCGTTTTTAGATTTTGTCATAATTCGTCCGTTTGTGACTCGCTACTTCTAAAAGTCAAATATCTACAACAGTGTTGTATTTTAGTAAGAGTTGCCACTTCTAGTTGTACGTCCGTTATATCCCGTCCCCACATAACTATTCAAATTAATAGTTAATTTAAATCAATTGATTAATCATTGTATATAATTGATTTATCATTCCATATAAATCTGTAAACAACAGGATTGGTGGGAATCGAAACAAAAAACAATAACTGTAA
The DNA here is from genome assembly GCA_916048285.2 of Bellardia pandia. Taxonomy (NCBI): domain Eukaryota; kingdom Metazoa; phylum Arthropoda; class Insecta; order Diptera; family Calliphoridae; genus Bellardia; species Bellardia pandia. The sequence continues at coordinate 73,543,995 of OU696533.1, forward strand.
ATTTTTTTAAACTCTGTCTGGAAAATAATCGAAGAAACAATATACTTTTTTAGTTTAAAGTATCACAAATAACATTGATGAAATAATTTCTTCTAAATATGTAATAAAGAAGTTTTTTCTTCTAAATACATAATTCTTCCCAGTAAAAACTACACTTGCAATTTAAGTTAAAAACTAATAGGAAATTGTAGACCACACTAATTATAAATTTACTACACGCAGAGAAAAAACATGGTTGTGGTAAACATAATCTAAGAGCAACATATTATGATGAATACAAGTGCAATAAAATATCATATTATGATCAATTATCATCATAATATTTCATCATAATATTTAAGTGTTAATCATAATTTTATAATATTTTTTAATAATATTTAATATTAAATTAAATTTTGATTTCTTCGACCCTTCTTGTTTTTTTTTTTTTTTTTGATAAAATATTCATTATTGAATGTGGGGACAATAAGACGCCTTTTATTGAAAGAAAAAAGGTTGAAGAAATCAAAATTTTATTTAATTATTAAATAATATTTATAATTTTATTATAACATCATATTATAACCTAATGTAATCATAAAATTGTCATACATAATCATATTATGACCCAATGTAACCATATTATAGTTTAAAGTATTCATATTATGATCTAAAGCAGTCACATTATGATCTCAATTTATCATATTTTGTTATATAATAATTATATTATGACCTAAAGCAATTATATTATGATAGTACTTTATGATAATATGTTAAATTAATATCATTTTATTTTCACTATTTGTCAAATTATGATTTTGTAAGTATCATAATATGAATGCAAAATTTGCAATGGTACCAGTTAAAACATTATTTCTAATGAAGACACAATTATTTTAGTATTTCGTATATATATTTCGCATAATTGTAATTATTTCTACATTTTTTTAATACAAAACTTACAAGCACTAGTTAATATTTTTGTGAATAGAAATAAATATTTGCGCACTTTCAACGTGAAAAAATTACATTTAGTTGTAGTTATATTTAAAAGATTTCTATTTTGAGAAATTTAAGATTATTTATTAAAGTGTACATAACCATTTTATTTAGATATTTTACACTTCTTTGAAAATTGTGTATTTTGTAGTAATACGAGTAGTTAATATATTTTAAATACTAATTGTTTTTTTTTCAATTATTGTAATATTGAAATCCAACTAAATAATCTGATATCACGTAGACAAACTACTGAACAGATGCAAAAGCATTCTACAACTGGTAAAAACACAATATAATTCAAATTAAACATATTTTGTTTGCATTTTAAAAATAATATGGGTACAAATATAGAAACTTACCATTTAATGGTTATTTGTAAGTTAAAATAGTTGTGGCAAACATTTTTTTAAAAATAATTCTCTTTCAGTGAACCTATTCAATGTTATAATTGCGATAAACATACAAATGTTAATAGTAAATAAATTATTGTTAAAATCAAATTAAAATAACAATTATTTGTGTATCACAACAATATATTGGTACGAAAACCACAGTGTAGTTGTCGTAATCATGTCCAACCATGTTTTTTCTCTGCGTGCAGAAAAATTAATTTTTTGTTCACAATGTCCCCAATGTAATCTGTTATAATTTTACCACATTTAACCAAAAAAATTAAAAATTTATAATTTAATTTATTTATACGCAAAAACTTTATTAAAATATATAATTGTAATCATTACAAAAAAATCTCATAAAATAAATAAACAAACTTATTAAATATTAAGGAAAATGATATTAATAATGATTTATAATCATATTATGACTTCCTTAAATTTATTTATTTGAAGTAAATTTTTTAGTTTTTATTATTATGACCATTGAGAACTGTTTCGAGATTAGTTTTAAGAAAGCTTTTGGCTTTATAAATTATTTGGAGTAGTAAATGTATATAATGCGTTCAAGAAGTAGTGAAACTAGAACGCTACCGAAATAATCGCTGAAGTTAAAATACCGCTACCAAAATAATAGAAAATACCGTTAACGTTATTCGTTATTCGCATTCGATCGAAATTGCAGGTTATTTTACCGAATTAACAGAAAGTACCGTTACTGAAATAAGACAAAGTCAAAAATAAAACATTAGAAACTCCAAAATATAAGTAAAGCTTTCTTTATTAACTCTACACAGTGAACTTTTGTTTAATATTGTATAATATCCAATAAGATTCTTTCTGTCTTATTAGGATAAAAGTAGTGGTAAAACAATTCAATATTGACCCAATGAATAAATAATTCTTTTTCCGCAACCACTCTTCTATGATGCTTACATAAAAGAAAATAAAAAAAATGACGAAGAAACGATTTTAGAAGCAAAAGTTACGAGTTTCATTTGTGTTACAGTCAACAAAAGGAATTATCGTTGAAAAACCAGCCGGCAATCATCTGCATTATCAAGAATTAATGAGTTAGAGCTTTTGTAAGGCCATCAAGCGATTAAAGCAAGTTTTCTTCAGTTGGGTTCTGTTTTTTTTTTTTCTTTGTTCCCTTTTGTTAATAAAACTTTTCTTTCTTTGCAACGAAAGTGGACTTATTACTGGATTATTAGTTAAAGTGTCAATGAAATGGACTGTTTTCAGCTTTTTTTATACATACATTTTTTTTCTTTTCTTCTTTTTTCTTTTTGAGCCGAAAATTCTTAAAGAATTGTTTGTTGTTGTGATTGGTTTGCAAGAAATAGGAAAACAAGAAGAGTGGAAAAGATTTTTCTAAGTGTGTAGACAAGTTGTAGTGTTATCTTGTGCATAATCGTGTGGTGTTAATAATGTCATCCCTAAAGTATGCAATATATTGGTGTTTGTTTTGAAGTGAATTATAAAACTTTCAATTTGCTAAACAATTGCATATTTTTAGGAGGCAATTTAAAGTTAAAGGTTTTTGAGTGTAGATAGATTTAAGCTAGATTTACACGATTGAAATTTTCTTCAAAATTGCTCTTCAAAATGCTTCAAACTCGTGTTTGCTTTAGTTATTTAACTAACTTATTCAATGTCAACTAAAATCATGCTGATGCCTAGTGGAATGTTTACAAAAAACGTGAAAATTGTGGCTTAAATTATTCTATTTCCAAATACACACATATTTTGGTGGATTATAAACAGCCAAAATACGTGAACAGATAAAAATAAGGCCATTGTGGGCATTTACCACATTATGATTTTTAACGTCATCATCACAATAATCATTATCATTAATATTCCTTAATATTCTGATCCCTTTTTTGTTGTCTTCATTTGTCGTTATTTTTATTTATGGGCTGCCTGAGTGTGAGTGCTTTGTATTTCCTAGGAAAAATAATAACAAATCATCTTAGTTTTAGCAATGCTGCCATTGATGCCAGACTTGAAAAGCAAAGAAATACAAAACTTCAAACGATATTTGTGAAATTAACTGTAATAGAACAGTAACAGTAACGTTATTGAAATCAACACTTTTAATTCGTAATAAACTTATATCCAAATCAGTCTCTTTTTCTTTTCTGAAATAAACAAGTTCAAAAATTTTCAAGCAATCATATATCGAGAATATTAAAAATGTATTTGAAACCAAATCAAATTGCATATTTTCATCTCTGTGGCTAGTTGTTTTCCTAAAGGTTTGGCAACTTTGACCCTAAAAGTCCTCCTAAGGACACGTACATAAAAGTGTTTGTTAAGTGGCTGTGTGTTTTAACACAGACATATGTGTTAGAACATACATTCAACTATTACAATGGTGACATTTTTAACTTCACGATAGGTAGCTGGCGGCATGATTGTTGTACGCATTCTCATTATTTCATGTCCTATTGTATTCTTGTTGTTTTGTATCCTTGTGTCCAGTCATTCATCTATTGGTCAGATAACAAGTGTGATGGGTTAAACTTACAAACAAGTGTTTCTGATAGAATATTGAATGTTTGTATTGCTGGGTATGTGTATGTGTTGTTGACATGACAGTGGCGATGGTAGTAGTAGAAGTTTGATAGTTTCGACTGTCCTTTAATTTATTTACGTAATTCAAGGATTATATTTCTGTGATGTTGGAAAAACCTAAGAGAAAATATATTCATAAAAAATGGCTGTATAAAAATTCACACTTGTGTAAATAAATGAAATTCATGATGGCCGATAGGAAAAAAAACGAAAAATTTGTGTATAACTTAAATTAGATGAGTTGAAATAAAAGTTGTCTGATTTTGTATAATAGTTTTACATACTAAATTACTTTAAAATTAGGCCATAATTATAAAAACATATTTTTGTAAATTTCTGAACTGTATACAATAGATTTCATTAAGTGCTCCTTAGTAGGTATCTTACTTATTAGTAAGCATTTTTCATAAAACGTCTAAAACCAGTATATAATCATAAGTATTTGTCAAGCTTTTCGTCTTCTTATCAATGGCTGTAAGTGTAAACGAGTCAGAAAAGCCTTATTTATAAGGATATTCCAAGGTAGACAAATTATTTACAAAATATCCTCCAATTTTTCTTTACATATCTTTTGAAAGAATCTAATTTGTTATGACAATTGTTGCCTGCTACCAGTTACTTTTTTGAATACTAAGAAGTATGTATTGTAAGTCGGAGGAACAGTTAAAAAAAAACAATTCTAAATACTTTGTCAGCTTTTTTGTTTTCCATTAAGCCGGGTTCACTATTTCACCCTCTAATGCTTTATAAACGGTTATATGCATTTAAGGTTATGGGAATAACCTGGCCTCCAGTATCATGGCTTTTTAATCATAAATGTAGTAACATGTATTAATGGCACAACTTTATAAATCCATATTAGACATATGTTAACGCTATTGTACAGGTCAGCATTTATTTTAAATTAATAAAGTTTATTGGTTAGACTTCTTTGCAAATTGGAACATCAATAGAATACAAGGAGTTGAACTTTTGGATTATTGTCTTTGAAACTAAAAATGTTAACTCACAGTTTGCACAAATATTTCAAACCTTGATAATTCTCAAAAATAAATAAAACACTTGAAACTTAATAGTTTGTTTGACATTTAGTTTTTAAAATAATTTTATTGCAATATTTTCAATTGGTTCATTCGGAAGGTTAAATTTTCATTTACTCCTTCCAACATTGCTATCGGTAACTCGTGAATTAAGACTCTTTTCAATATTGCAATAGGTATCTCGGTAATAACGACTTTAGACTTCACATAGTCGCACAATGATATCACAAGTTCTAGTCATGCAGTTGACAAGTCCGCAACGCAAATTTAGCTGCTCGATAAAATGATGTCTCAATAAAGCCACTGTTTAGTTCTTACAATACTGAATAAAAATGTTTGTTTCTGTTTGAGTTCAAGATAGTTAAAGATGGTTGTCATAGTTGTTGATCTTGAAATATTTCCGTTGGCTAAATAACTTTAGCTTCCTTTTTTGTACTTTTAACACGAAGATTAAATAATTTATAAGCTTTATTTAGTTTTTTTTTTAAATAATAGTTTTATTAAATTTTCCAATTTCCACTGGGTATTTATTTAAATTTATGAAACTAAGTAGACCGGCCAACCAGGCTTTCCAGACTTGGAATTTGGCACCAAAGATGGGGAATTTGAAAGGCTTTGGTGTAGAAATTGAAAGTCTTCTGGAAACAGAAGAAAAGTTGTTTTGGAGCTATTGTGTAATTTTCAGAGTTGGGAATTGTCACCAAAGAAGGGGAACCCCAAAGATGGGAACATAATAAAAATTATTTCAGAGATATTATGAATTTTTTTTTATAATATTATAACAATAACTGTAACTTAATTCAAACTCTTTAGATGAAAAATACAGAATTGGAATTACTTGTTATCTTGGCAACATTGGGATATTTTTAATTCCGTTTAGGGAGATCGAAGTAATTTAGCTGCTAACCCTGCAGCAAACAAACTAACTTATAGACTGACTGACTGACTAGTTGACGTTGCTTCAAATATAGTTTTGGGAATTTATTTTTATTTTGTTGATAATTGAAAATTTGATTTTATTTTCTTGCTGTTCACATGTGTGAATATGTGTATGATTCCAGGCTCCTCTAGGGAGGGGAGTATCCCATGTACGGCTATGTATGTATGTCCTATGTATACTTGGCAGACATTGTATTAAGACACATATGCTAGCTGTTAAATAAGCAATTGTGTGTCAGTGTAATTAAGAATATATAAAATACTTAAGTAACTAAGGGATTGCTTGGCTGCAGTACTATGGACCTGAAATTAAAACAAATAAAAATAACAATAATTTGGTATTACATTATTTTTGCCAATGTTTTTAAACTTTTAAATTTAATCATTAAAGTAATACCTTAAGTAAAAAAAAAAACAAACTTTTTTTAAATAAAAAAAATGATGGTCCTTTTGTCACTTGAATATTTGTTAATGTTTTCCATTCATAATTAAATTTCATCATAATCCTTTTGAAATTAAGTAGCATTTTCTTTTCGGTTTATAATTTTTCCCAATGAGAAAAACGCAAACTTTTTAATTATCTTGCAACTCATTTTTCTACTTAATTTCCACTAAATTCCCATCAAATATTCGAGGCCAAAAGCTGAGAAAACAAAAACCCCAAATGAAACCAAACTCATAAACCCTTGGACTTCATTTGTTAAACTCTTACCCTCTAATAACTAAACTACACTATTGTTGTTGTTTTCGTTTTAATTTTTATAAATCCCACTCACTCACCCAAAAAAAAAAAAAATAGACGAAAAAAAGAAGAAACGAGTTTTTGTTTTTAACCACAATATGTGGTAAACGTCACTTTGATGTCATATCACTTGGTAAAACTGCTGTTGCTCAGAGAACAATGTTCGTAATGAAGCTGATGATGATGCTTTTCCAGCTCAAAGTCAAAATTTAAAAAAATCACTAGACCAAATACCTTCTGACCAACACAGTACAGTAACCCATTTTGCATGCCTTTTCTGTTTTTATACAGTCTTTTTTGCTTAATATTTTTAAACGTTTTTTTTTTTGAGAGTTTTTTCCTACAATTTGTTACTGGTTGAAGGTTTTTCTGTGTATACGTTTCTCTCTTTTTCATGGGTATAGCTTCGCTTGAAATCTTCTTTTTTATTCTTCTTTGTATTATATTTATATCTGTGTTTTATTCTCATTTAGTTTAATTACATACAATTTTAAAAGTTGGCATTGAATTACACAATAATTGTCTGAAAAGAAAAAAAGAAAAATTAAAACAATATATGACATACAGTAGGAGGGAGGCCAGCAAAGAAAAGTAGAAAGCATTTAATAAACTTCATTTTCTAAAACAAACATAAAAGAGTAGAATAAAAAACAGCAAGAAACTTTTTAATTTCAACAATTAAAGTTCATTTCGAAGTACATTTTTGTAACTATACACTGACACAATAGATTCAACAATCGGCGAACAGGGATGAGAAATAAAACCCACACAAATTATACTGGACTTGTAGATACATTTAAACGTGAGAGGCATGGCAAAGGTTTTATAAAAATTAAATCAAATGAAACAAATTAAAAGTAAAATATAGTACAATGCGATATTTCATATATAATTTGCTTTGATAATAATATTAATGTACCATTTTTAGTTAATAAAAGTATATTTTTGTCCTTCCAAAATTATTTTTGTAAACTAAAGAGTGTCCCAACTAGAACGCAATGGTGTCAATGGTGTTCAGTATCGTGAAGTGATAACCAGTTTTTTCATGCGATTTAACACCTTTAGATTTTTTTCTTTGTGGTTTTTTGAATAAGCCGACGACGACGACATTTATGCAAAAAGGTCATTGAAAATTTCATTAAAAGATCGCGTGTGTGCCAGCAAAGTCGCGGCGGCCATCTGCACGATATCTTGTTCCATACATAACCTCATTCTGTCTACTTTACGATATAATAAAGTTTCATGCTTTTCTTTTCAAATATCTGTGCTTTATTTAAAATTTACAAATTGCGTTCTAGTTGGAACACCCTTCATTATATGTTTTCTTAAATCCGACAATTAATTAAAGTTAATGGGATTCCATTAACATATTGGTTCAGAAGAAATATTGATATTGAAAGTAACGATGAATGTAAGGTTGAAAATGTTTACTAAGGTGATGTTCCTATAGGTGGAATAGACGGCACAACGAAGAGAAAAACTTAATATCTTAATTTCTTTAACAAATTTTAATTATTTCAAAAAAAGAAAAAATCCAAAAGTTTGGATACCCTAATCAGAACTCATATTATCGTTTAAAATATTCGCTACGTATTTTCTTTTATTCATATTTTGATTAAAAATTTAAATTTGAGAATAACGAGTAGTATTTATGCAGCTTTTAGATAATTTGATTAAGTGGAATTATGTAACCCATACTGGAATCTGTTTTTGTTTTTCATAACACAAGAGAAATGAATCCTTTTCTTAAAAACAATCTGCTTTAAATGTAAAATAAGCAACAATAACAACAAAATTGAATGACATTTTATGATGACAAAACGCAAACAATTCCACAAAATTTTACAACTTTCGTGTAATGGACCTCAACAGGAACTTGCGAATTGAGTTGAGTTGAGTGCTACAAGAAAAACAAATGCACAATCTCACATACCATCTACATCTACATACTTTCGTGCAAATGTGTGTGTGTCTGTTTTTTTCTTTCTTCTTGTATGTATTGAATGCATATTAATACATGATGCTGTACTATATGAGTATATGGAACACGCTTGGCAATATGACTGCGACAAGCAACCAACCATCTTTGGTCTGTCAGTTTGGGTTATTGGTATTAAAGACGTGCTTGTGTTAAGTGCGTACCAGCAGAAGGACGATGACGTTGTTCAGAAGAGTATTTTGTTTTGCGTTTAGTATTACGAGTATGTTTTATTTTTTTTACTTTTGGAGTTTTATGACTGCTGTTTGTTTTGCTGATGTTGGTGATATGCACGAGGATACCACGGAAAGTTTCTTTATATAAGTGGAATATTGAATTTTTAATTCAATGAATTCATTTGTTCTAAATATGAACGGACTGAAGTCAAATTAAAAACAAATTTTAAATAATAAATTTTGATCTCCCAAATGAATTTTATCTTATTAAAATGTTGAATATAATTAAGAATTGATCATAAAAAAAAACTACCCTCATCAAAGTTTAAAATTCTGTCGACTAAGAAAGATTTTATAACGATATAAATATGTTTGTATATTTATCTAGTTTTTAACTTAAATGCAAATATTTTAATTCATTACGTGCTGCTATTAAACTGCAACGATTTTGTTTTTGTACCATTATCCTTTGTAGAATTCATACTAATAAAACTATTTGTAAATGTAACAAACAAATTTGCAAAAGTTCTGTTCGGACGAACAACTTTTTACAAATTTTGCATACTGAACACAAATCTGGCCAACATTTTAAAATCGTAATATTAGAGTAGTTATTTGTCAAGGCGGTTTCGGTTTTTGTTTGTACTATTTTAGTATTTTTTAGCATTATATAAAAAAAACATTTGATAACTTGCAAAGGACGCATTTTGTGGCGTCCTTTAGAAGTAATGGTCTTTATTGGACGATTCTAAATATGAATTAGCCTTACCTGGAATAGTTAAAAAAACAACTAATAAAGAGTTTATTAATATATACACGCAGAGAAAAAACATGGTTGTGGTAAACATAATCTAATCTAAGATTTATGATTGTAGTCAAAACATATTATGATGAATATAAGTGCCATAAAATATCACGATCAATTATTATCGTAATATTTCTTCATAATATTTTCTTTTTAATCATAATTTAATATTATAACATCATATTATAACCTAATGTAATCATAAAATTGTCATACATGATCATATTATGACCCAAGGTAACCATATTATAGTTTAAAGTAATCATATTATGATCGAAATTTATCATATTAGGTTATATAATAATCATATTATGATCTATAATACATTATATTATGATATATAATAATCATATTATAATTTAAAATAATCATATTATGATCTAAAGCAATTATATTATGATAGTACTTTATCATAATATGTTAAATTAATATCATTTTATTTTTATTATTTGTCAAATTATGATTTTATAAGTACCTTAATATGAATGCAAAATTATGCAATTGTACCAGTTAAAACATTATTTCTAATGAAGACACAATTATTTTAGTATGTATTTCGTATATATATTTCATATAATCACAATTATTTCTACATTTTTTTGAACACCAAACTTACTTGCACTAGTTAATATTTTTGTGCACTTTCAAAGTACATAAAAAATTCATTTATTTCAACACTGTATATATTGAAGATTATATTGAAGATATTTATGAAATATTAACCGTCTAATTCATAAAACTTACAACAGGGTTATAACAGGTTTATATAGCAAATTTCTATACAAAATTTGTTTTATAAACATCTTATTAACCTGTTGTAAGTTTTTATGAATAAGGGGGTTAATATATTTAGATAGGAAAACATCAAGATGAACATTTGAAATATTTTTTAATTTACAATTTTATTAAAATCTAAAGTCAATCCTTGAAAGATTTTTAATGGAATTACACACCTTACATTAGAATAAGCCCAAATTTTAGTTAGGAGTAGTGACAATTATTTTTTTCAAATTACATCTCACTTCTTGCACTAGCTTCGCATCTTGAAAATGGACAATGATACTGTGAGTAAGGCGTCGCTAATAAAAATCCTTTTAAGATTAAGATTCCTATTAAACCAAAGCAAAATAATATTAAAACCAACAAAATAAATAAAGAAGAAAAAAAAATAAAAACACGGAAAACGGAAATGAATGCAAGCACGTAGAGCGATGTTTATCAAAATGTTGTTGTATGATTTTCTGCTTTATTTTTCGTCTGCCATTAATTTTCATTTGATTTGGTTTTAGCGTGCGTACATGTGGGAAGAGATGTTTTATATGAATTGGATGTGCAAACATGTTAAGGTGACATTGAAACTTAACATTTCACTCGTTGTTGCTGGTTGTAACTATGGCCGTCGATTTTGTGGTCATCATAAATATAAAAAGAAATTGAGATATTTTTATATTTGTTGTTTTCGTTTTCTAAATTCAAAAAAGAAAAAAAAAAATGGAAAGAAAAAAAAGCTTCAAGTGAACGAATTTTTACAGCCACTTCTCACTACCAGTAAGTATTGGAAATTTTATGACTCTATACTTTAATGGCTGTGTTCCTTTGAATAGACGTGCGTATGTATCTGCATTTTTATACGTGCAAGTATAAGTATCTGTGTTTATCTACTAAACATGAAAGTGTACAAGGGGTACACGAGTATGTGTGAGTATAGAAATCTTAAATGCTTGTTTCCTTTTTTCATATGTACATACTTACATACATTTATGCACTATACTAAATATAATACTTTGTAGAAGTACGTACGTTCACAAATCCATGGATACATAGGTACCACTACAAGTTAGTTTGTTTTTGTGCAACGTAAACAAATTTAATTGCTTGTATCCGTTGCACATTTTATGATCGAATACATTTAATAGCTAAACACACACACACACGCACACACACTTTGCTACAATACCCATATGATACTTAAGCACAATCACATATTCATTTGTTTCTCCATTTATTCATTCATTCGGTATTGCATTGTGCAAAGTGTCCCTTCGACACAATGCTGATGATGATGATATGTTCCTGTTCTTCTTGTTGTTGCTTGCTGGCTTGCTTGCTTTTAAAAGAAGCACTTGTGTTACCGCATTTTTCCACCCGCAACTTCTCTTGAATAATAAGCCACTAACTGTTTTTTTTACTGGATTCCTCTACTCCATTTTGCACTCCATGTGTTGGTGTATAAGTTTGTATGAGTTTTGTATTTACTTTATTTTTTTATTTAATTTTTTTTTTGTATTCTTATACTTTTATATGTTTTTGAACTGTATGAGTATCTTCCGTTTATTCACTTGTTTTAGCCACCATTTCTGAATGTTTGTTTGTAATGAAGTCATTTTGTTACATCATGTTGTTTTAAATGTGTTTATTTTTACGAATATGAATAATAGATATGGTATCTTCCATTTAATTTCTTTAAATTTTAACTAATTAAGTTTATCTCTTTCTAAAGGTTGAAAATCTTGGAATTTCTTTAAAAATTTAATAATTTTAATGCCAAATCTATTCCCGATGTATTTGGTGTATAACTTACAATGCGGGATTTTTTAAAATTTTAGTTTTGAACATTTATACAATATAAATTTATTGGCCATTGCCAGCTATAACTTTTTTTCATTCTAATAACATATTAATTTCGCGCCAAAAGAACTGATTAAGAAGAAATAAAGGCAATTTCACATACCCTGTTCTGAAGAGTTTTGCATCGATCGAACTAACTGGACAAGGTCTAGACTATAAAGCGGGTGAGGCAAAAATTCTCAACCACATATTTCTAAATAGTTTTCAACAGGTATTGCAATATCTGACCGAGCGTTGTCATGATGGAATATTGCGCTTTTATGCTTGAACCCATATCGCCGTTTTTCGGCCAATGCTGGTCAGGCCATAATAAGAAGGAACCAAGAACGATTGCTTTTGGTCCCACCAAACTTAGAGCATTACCTAAGCGCCTATTTGGCTGGGCTTTACATACAATCTCTTGTCCTTCTGGTTATCGCAATGGATCCATTTTCCATCGCAAGTAATAATTCGGTGCAAAAATGATTTCTTTTTTTCGGAAATGGAAAATCGTCATGTGAAGAGAAGCTTCATGAAACTTCATTGCCTCCAATTCTTGGTCCTCAAACTTTTATGGCTGGCATGGGCGATCTTTGGCTTCCGTGTCAAAATCATCACTTCTAAACCGTACAAACCATCCGTAAGCTTCGGTGATTAATCGGTGTGCTTGCAGCATATGAAGATTTGTTGGCACAAAATTTCGAAAAAAAAATGTTAGAATATGCAGCCAGACATGCAAGTATGGGATTACATTGTCGTAATGCTTGGTCACATTCTGAAATAAGTTGTTGGAAAGTTTTTCCTCACTCGCCTTATATTTCGTCTGATACAGAACGCTATCTCTAGAAACGCTTCACTTCAGAAAAGATTAGACGAAACTGTCTTCATTCATTCTATAACATATGTACATTCGAAACGGAAGCTTTATTATTTGGAATAAAATAATACTTAGTTCGCAGAGCTTGCTGATTATCTCTATCGACAACAAGAAGTGAACTCACCCATACACTTGTTCAAGAAACAAGCAAAAAAAATTGTACTCAATCCGGATCTTGCTTGTTGGAATGGCAATAGAGTGCATTCACACGTACGTAGATTATATGTACTCTGAGCGTCAATATAAAACTAACTCCTATTATTGTTAAAAAATGTTTTGCTATACATATTTACTACAAGTACAAATATAAGAAATTAACAACAACTGGAAAAATAAGGAACAGGAAAACGTAATTCAATTTTAACGGAAAAGTACCAGATTTTTCACGTTAAATTCAAGTAAACTAGTGTACTGTATGGGGTCTATGAAATAACTCCCACGAAATAAGTCCCACTTTTAAAAACGAAATAAGTCCCACCAAAAATTGCTGTTTCGAAAGTGGGAGTTATTTCGTTTTTAAAAGTGGGACTTAATTCATCAATTGATGGGACTTATTTCGTTACGCGTTTTTATTTTAAGTGGGACTTATTTCGTTTTGCGTGGGAATAAATTCGTTTTGTGAAGTGGGAGTTATTTCATACCAAACTAGTATGTCTATTCTATCGTGCAGAAGTTCATGAAACCCTTCAAATATTTGTCTGATAAATAAATGATTTTTTTATGGAGGGGTGCGATAGAGCCATGTTATATAAGGCCATTATGGCTTTATTTCTCATTTTTTTCTTATGGAAAAAGTTATATATTGGAAATTTCGTAAAAGGGACAACCATAATTTTTTGTCCTTATCTCTCATGGCTCTCCATTTTTTGTTATTAATTACTTTATACTTACTATAATAAAAAAACTTTAAAGAAATGTGTACAAATAGGTACCGAACTTAACTACTGGAAAAACAATAATAAAAAAATTGTTGACGTAATTACGTCTGTATGTGTTTTATTATATTTTTAGTAGGAAATTGAAATTCGTGTTCCATGTTTTCTAATATCACCATTACAAAATACAACTAATCCCAATGCCACTATATACCGTCTACCATGCACTGGATCTTCAAGCCATTTATAAAGGTCGATAATTTTAATGTGATGGTCCTTCCGAAACGGTTTCCATCTTAATAATAAGAACAATTGATCTGTACTTAATCCTTTTACGAATCCAAACGTTGTTACTAGTAGGCGTTCTCTATACGTTCCTTGACCGAAAAAAGAATTAATAATAAATTCTGGAACTCTATCAAAATTCGTAATATCCATTCCATTAAGAAGCCTTCTGCAAGCTTGCAAACGATTTTTCTTTAATATTCCTCTGCTTTGAATATTCATATTATTCGACGTATGTTTTTTTCGAAGAGCCAAATACTTCTTATTTAAATCGCATCAAACAGTGAAAAAGTGGGACTTATTTCGTTTATGAAAGTGGGACTTAATTCATTTCAGAAAAATATTATTCAAGGGGGAGTTATTTCATTTTGAATGGGAGTTATTTCATTTCAAGTAAATTTTTAAATCATTTCATTTTGGTGGGACTTATGTCGCTTTCAAAAGTGGGACTTATTTCGTGGGAGTTATTTCATTTTTTTAAGCAATTTTTGGTGGGACTTATTTCGTTTTTAAAAGTGGGACTTATTTCGTGGGAGTTATTTCATAGACCCACTGTATGATCTAAAGTTTTTTTGACAATGATTAAGCAACCACTCTTTCACAATTTTGGAGGTATGCTGAAGATCATTGTCCTGTTGGAAAATTCAGTTCTGCGTTAGTTCTAATTTTTCTACACTACATTGGGTCTACATTATTTTTTAATATGTCGATATAATCTTCATTTTTAGATAATAAGAAAATTGGATGAAAAATAATCTAACATTGATAATCGTACTCTTTGTAGTACAACTATAAGTTTGATATTAATCTTTTCAACTAAACATACATAAATACATATATTTTGACATTAAATAATAGATACTAAATTTAAATTTAATATAAACTTAAACTATTATTAAAGTATCAAAAAAAAAAATACAATTTTTACGATAACATTTTACATACAGCTATTGACATGAATATGTTTAATTTTAAAAAGATACTTTATCTATTTAGGTAATGAAGTCATTATCTACGAAATGGTAGATCTAAAATATGGTGTCGTTTAAGTTTCTTTATTTCATTGGTGTCGTCTAGTAAAGATATTGCTAACGGATTTACGTGGTTGCTTAATCGGTTTAAATATCTTTCACTTTGAGATCGTATGACTTCCTTTACAGTTGGAATTTTTAGATCATTATGTATGGCTTCGTTTGTTATAAACCAAGGGGCTTGACTGATAAGTCTGAGTGTTTTTGACTGGTATCGTTGTAAAATCTCAACATTGGAGTTACTCGCAGTACCCCAGAGTTGAATTCCATATGTCCACACAGTTTTTAGAAATGCTTTATATAATTTAATTTTGTTTTCAAGATTAAGCTGAAAAGCTTCATTCTTGGTTCGCTTTATTTTTGGGGGGTTTTTGACTCCAAATATGTCAAACTTACTTTCATCGAGGAAAAGAATATTACTTCAACAAAATTGAGGCTTGTTTATATAATTTTGTTTGCGAAATTCAAACGTTTGGTTTGGTTGTTTTTTGAGATAAAGGGCTGCTGAAGTGGCACTCTACCATATATATTATGTCCTGTAGTTCCTAGTAGGAACAAAGGGCCGCCATATAGGCCATTTTAATGCAAAAAATCTTCTAATCGTACTCGTTCTTACAAGTTTTCCAGAAGTTTTCGTAGAATTTGCAGCTATTTTTACAGCAATAGATTGGGTTTGCTCTTACTTATCTTACTTCTCTTGTGTTAACTTCCAGCCTTTTAAATGTAACTCTATTATGATTTGCCGGGTTTCAATTGATGTTGTTTGTTTTGTGATGTTGTAAATTTTCCATTACTTAAGGTTTATTTATTTATTTATTTATGTAATGATAAATTATGAAACTTGCACTTTACCGTTATATTTTTAAATAAAGAAAAATTTAAAAATTGCCACTAATTTTGCAATGACTGGGCTTTTTTGCATAAGGACGATGAAACTGTTTATTTTATTATGACGCCTAAAAATTGGTCTATTTTTTTCATTTTTTTTTTTTGTTAATTTAATTCTACTTAAACAACTATTTATATAAAAATGCAATATAATTTTCTAATATAACATTATTTATATTAGTGCTATTAAGCTTTCATTTTATTAATATGTGCTGTTGACTTAATTTTGACGCTTACAGTATGTATCAAGCATCATTGTATAGTTGGACGGTCGGACGGTTGGAACGTTGGTTCTATTAAATGATTTTTGGAATGGTTGGTTCCCATACACTTTGTAACACAAGTACAAAATAGACGACGTTTGAGTTGTGTTTTGTTGCATGTTGGTATGCGTGTCATATTTGTATGAGTGAGTATAGATTGGTATGTACTTGTGTGTGTATAAGTGGTTTTTTGAACGTGTTTAAGTACTTGTTTCAGAAAAATGTCTGTACATAGAACAAAAAAGTATCTCTTCACATACATACGTGTATTTATTCGAATACTTGTATACAAATTATAAAACTTTTTAACATTTATACAAACACACACCCGTAAACAGCTGTTAACCTCATCATGAAGACCCTACTCATTTAACCACAGGATGATACAACACCAACAACAAGAACAACATTCATAACAATAAGGAGAAGAAAACCAAAAAAAAAATAAAAAAATTGAATACAGAAAATAAAAGAAAACTCCGACACATTTATTCATTCGTTCACATTTGCAAAGTTTTACATTAATTCTATTTTATTCAGTTAAAACATGAATGCATATTGTTAAAATACAAACGACAAACATTCACATACCTTCATGTATTTAAATCACTCTACCTTGTATTGTGCCACAGGTCCTTTTTTCCTGTTTGTACTCTCACACAAACCAATGATAAATTTGCCAGTTTGCCAGTTTTTTTTTTTTGCATGATTTTGTTGTTGTTGTTGCTGTTGTACTGTTTTTTACATGCACCAGATTGTTTAGTACTTTTTAAGTACTTTTTGTATCCGCAGTTTTAAGCATTATACTGTGGGCTATGTTCGAGTGTTCGTCTATTTGAATGTTTGTTTCTTTCTGAATATGTGAGAGTGTTTGTACAAGTTCCGTGTACCATGTATGTAAGCATGGCTGTGTTTGCGATACAAACAAACTGCCTTACAACTGTTGTATTCGTATGTTTGCATGGCTATACCACTTTGCGTTTGAAACACTTCCGTTTTGTAACCGCACACACACACACCAATGTGGTATTTGTGTGATTATACCCTGCCAACATTTTCTATTGCGGAAGTGACTCAGAAGTGACGCTAAGAAGTTGAAACTCATCTTCTGCGATACCATTTTCTGATCGTAGAAGTGTCTTCCGTATTGAGAAGTTGTACCCCCCGGAAGTAACTTCCAGAAGTCACTTCAGCGTAACTTCAAGAAGTCACTTCAGCGTAACTTCCAGAAGTTATTTTCTTCGCCTCTCTTTTGCTTTTGATTTTTGTTTGCCTTTACAGATAATACACTCATATTGATTATGGGATAACAAATATGTAAAAACTACAACAATAACAATAACAAATCGAAACCACACTTTACCACTGACCGACCAGAGCAAATGACAAAATAAAACTAATTTCTATGATGTCGAAAACTTCTTTTTTGCATTCTTTTCATTTCATTTATAACGGGACATGTCATTTTCGGCTGGTGTTGTAAACAACAAACAATCTTCCAAACGTCGTCTGGATGACTAAAAGACGACTGCAATGTAAATTGTTATTGTTATCTTCCAATTAACGTCTGGAAGTGAGTAAGACGTAACGCCTTTGACGATGGACGATGAAAGAAACTTCCAATTGCTGGCAGGGTAGTTACACATTTATGTGCATTTGTGTGCTAGGTATGCATATATGTACATACATATTTGAATTGGCAATGTTGGTATTAGCTTTATTTAAGTCGGTGGTTATTAACGCCTAGTAGAAATATGCTGTAATCGGTGATCTGGTTATGTGATATAGTTACAGTTGTGATTCATATGTCTTAATAAATCATACCATAATTATAAGTTTATTAAAAAAAAGCCGCTTAATAATCCCCAAGATCATCCAAATGAACCAGAAGTTAAAATAAACTGGAATTTTTATAAAGATTGCTGAAGGAGCATTTCGATCAAAAATGCAAATCCATTTGCACCAATTAATATAGGACACACTTATTTTTATTTATTTATTTATTAGTTTAGTGTTATATACAAAAGACTTAGAAGTCTTATATTCTAGTACAGAACTGATGATTTGTGAAACACATTATAAAAAATATTGCTTAGTATAACTTAATTTAATTTTTACAAATCATATATTTATGTTAATTTGTTAATTCACAAATGATTAAACGTATATTCTTGCTAAGTGCATCATTTGAAGAACTGAAAACACACAATTTTACTTCATTTGAAAATATTAAAAACCAATAAAATCAATTTGTATGGAATTTCGGGCAGTCAAGCTGTTCGATGTCATCTGTGCTCTCATTCGGGTTATATGTATGTAAAGGAAATCTGATTTGGGTTTCATTAACTCCTATTATATACGATCGATCTTTCTCATTCGGACAAAAGTTTTCCATATACATATAGGCTTTCAAGTCAATCGAATACAAGTGACTAACTTTCTTTTTTTTAATTTTATTGCATTAATTCTTAAATCAAATGAATATCATTTGGAAATTTATTAAGAATCAATTTGCGTCGGGGTTTCGTTAAAAAAAAAAAAAACACAACGCAAAGTGAATTAAGATTTTCTATAGCAAACCATGTAAATATCAAAGATAGGTTCTAGAGTTACAAAAATACTAAGTCCTCGGCTTTCTTTCACAAAAAAAAAAATCCTCCAATGTTTGCTGAACAGCTCAACGTAAAATTAATTTCCTTGTAGCAATTATCGTTGGATAATGCTTTACTTTTTATGTCATCAAATAAATTTTTTGCTTTTGTCTGAAAGACAATTTTACTTAATGGTAATCATTGCGCAACTTGATTGAAATAGAAATCAAGAATTCCATTTCGATCATCAAATCACTTCATGTACGGGTCATCGTTTTAGCGTCTAATGATATTGCAGATTTTGCAAATATTAAAATAAAATTAAAGACTCGAACCCAAAACAACGCAACCTCGAAAATCTAACGCCGCACAGTAAAAATTAGTACTAATTAAGCAGCGACGCAACATCGAAAAAAAGCAAAACGAAACGACGCAAAGCGAGGTATTGGTGTATATGCGTTCAAAGTATAAAGGTACGTTCATATTTGGCAAATATTTACTCAAAAAATCGTAACCACTCCTTTTAGCACAAATTAGTTTGACCTTGTTTACTCTTACAAGAGTTTTGCAAGATCAAACAGCATCAAAAAAATTTAAAAATTTAAATTAAATATTTCTTGTGTCTTGTCCTAAATAAGAATTTTTTTTTAAACAAGTTCAAATATATGTCTTTTTCGGCAAATATTTGGCAAATGTGACCTTACCTTAGGTTTGTTTTAATATTTTGAAAGGAAATATAATATTTTAAATTAAAAGCTCTCGAATATAATTAACATTTTTTGGAACTAGTAAACTTATAAAGTTCTTTTGTTAAGTATATGATGGATTTGTAATGGATTATAATATACTGATATTATCAATGTACGAGTATAGGGTTAACCATTAAGATCGAATGAAAAAATATATGAATTAAATCCTATATGACTAGAATTTTCCAGTAAAACGGAGATATAAATTTAATAAAGTTATTTTTATTTTTGTTACATTTTTCCAACATTTTTGAAGTTTAAAACCTAATCATATTTAAATTTTAGTAAAATTCCTCAAGTGCTACCAGTTCAAGTTCCTCAAGTGCTTAGTGGCGAAAAGCAGAAATATTAAGATTCCACCTCAGTTTAAAATATTCTGAATACATTAATACTTGATATCATTAATGTTAAATAAGAACTTCTATTAAATGTTAGACACCTCAGATTCGATCAACAGGTAATGGTAGATAATCCTCCGAAATGTACATTTGACAATTTATGTTGAATATTTTAGAGCAAATGGAAATATGTATCAAATAGACTTTGGAAAAAATTGAGTTTAGAAGAGAATCGTTTAAATTTGAATCTCAAATCTGCGAAGCGAGTTTATATGATTCTGATATTTGAGGCCGAGGTGGCTAACTGTATTTCAATCAAGGAATTTTGTTTGCATCACATACATAAATGTGATGTGATGTGAGCAAACAGCTCACTAGTATAATCCACTTGACATCTTAACTGATGGGTCAAAGTAAAAGGTGAGTTTTGGCTGCTATATTCCTCAGAATGTGATGACAGTAAAAAAGGCCTGAGTCTATACGAAAAAAGTAGTGAAAGAAAAATTAACTGAACAGAAATAATTTCACAGCTAGTTTCATATTCTGTACATTAACAGTAAGTTTGTATTTGGTTATCTGTGTGTGTGTTATCGTTTGCATGGATGTGTGTAAAATTTGGAAAAAAGAGAAATAAATTTGTAATTTCTAAATAGTTACTCCGATTCCAATACAATTTTTCCAGGAGATGTGGGAAAGGTTTCCAAAGTAAGGCTTCTTGGGTATGTGAAAAATTGAAAACGATCCAAATTGACAAAAAAAAACGCATTGTCGCTTTCATGGTTTAAGCGAAAGATTGGGAACTAAAATTGGTGGCATAAATTGAAATGAGAAGTAAAAATTTCTCAGCCTCTGGAAATAACCATTGCTTACTTTAACTCTTTCAGTCACAACAAAATCGAAATATTGTGTCACTAGTCAATGGAACAGTTTGTAATTTAACATTGGCATCTCAAAATTATTGATAAGTAATTGAAATTTCATTACAAATAATTAAAAGCATTAAAACATTTGGGATGTGGTGCAAATCCTTATAGGTAAATGTTTTTGTTTCACTCTGAATCTTATCGTTACAGCCGAAATTTGATGTGATGTTTGAAATACATATTTATGTATTTACGACAAAGTGGACCAATAATTTTGATGCAGAATTTGTAGCATGTCTCCAGCTTGCCTTACACATTAGTTCCTAATGGTATTTATTTTTTGTTTAAGTATAAATATTTTATTATATGTACATATACGACTAGATACTCATCATAATCTCTTTAACTCATTTCAAACATACAAATAACCACATTCATAGACAGACGCACACAATACACAAGTAGACGAAGTTAAATCTCAGCATACCTGGTGAATTCACGATTTAAAAATGTTGCAAAAAAATGTAGTGGAAAAAAATTATGAGAACAGAAAAAATTTCACAGCTAGTTTCCTTTTCGGTATGTTAACAGTAAGTTTGTATTTGTGTATCTGTGTGTGTGTGTGTGAGCGTTTGAATGGATGTGTGTAAAACTTACTTGTGTTGTGTAGTCTCACTTGTATGACAGTTGACATTATAAGCTGATTGCGCGAGTGTGAAAGCGTTAAGCATGTGAATAACGAATAAATGCAATGTGTGTATCTACATAAGTGTAACAAAACGCATACAAAGTAACAAACAAGCATAAACGTAACATTGCTAATAGTTGTAACTAGTATAACCCAACAGTTCTGGGTAACTGTTCCTAATTAATGATTTTTCTTATCCACTTATTGTCAGCATTGGTTACATAATTTTTTTTTTTTTTGAAAAGAGAGAAGTAACACTCAGGCAATTAATATGCCTATGTATTAATTAATTAATTGTGTTACTTTCATTGGAAAGGGATAGGTAGGAGAAGGATAGGTGGTGAAAGTACAGAAAAACTTTTTTTCATATGACAACACTGTAATTGCCCGTTATGTATATTAATAATACAGTATTGCAGCGCCTCTTGTGGTGAGTAGGCACATTGATAAAATACTTAATTATTTTACTTCGGTGGCGTTTCAATGCTATACCACCAAACCAGAACGCTGTGATAAATATTAGTTATTATAGGATAGAAAACTAATAATTATCAGAAACTAATGTTGGGCCTTTTTGGATTATGTTCAATGCGCTGCATCTAATGCGCAGTACGCTTGGAAAAGCAACAGTTGGCATCACTGTAAATGTTTTGTATTCTAAAATGCAGCACTGAAGCATCTGATGCGCAAACAATATAAAAAGAAGCATCACAAAAATGATTAACGCAATAAATGAGCAGATATGCATCAGCATTGCAAACTTATCACAGGTGAGCATTAGGTGCAGAGCAGTGATGGATTTCCGAAAAGGCCCGTTGTTTGAGTGGTAGCGGTAGGGAATCGAATCCAGGCCACGAATACCAACTCATGCCTAATTATCAAACGTGCTAATCAATTAAGCTACAGCTTATCAATAGGGATCAATAGACCTTACATAGAATACAAAGAGACTGTCACTGTGGTCACTGTGCCTCATTGGTTAATTGACTAGCTACATAATTAATTATTTTAATATGTAAGTAGCGCATGAAATTGAAAATATTGAAAAGATAACATCTACAAAGACCCTGTGTAATAGTCTGTCTGTAGTTGACTCATCATCAACAAACTAACGTATTAGTGACAAGGAAACCGTACAATAATCGATTTCTTAAAAAGGAAGCATCCTTCACAATGGGACCAATTTCCATTTAGCATCTACAATATGAAATAGTCTATGAATAAATATTTATATTTGATTTATTATTCGCATTAATAAGAATTAATATTCACTTATTAAATAAAAATGCGGGATTCATAACACATTGTGTATCTCTTGAAAAGGGGTTTTGTCTTAGATGTAATTTGGATGGATACATGTCTGTCTTTTTATTGAAAGTTATAGTTCAACAAAAAATTTGTTTTGCTGTGAAAATTTTGAATTTTGTGCCAAAAAAGTGCATATGCGGGAAGCAATACATGTTTAATTTAAAATTAAGCGTGATTGAAGCATACCGGCTGCTCTGCATAGTTTATGGTGAATGTGTTTAATCGTTTTTAACGGACGAAAAATGGTTTGTGAGGTTCAGAAGTGGTGAATTTGGCACGGATAGCAAAAATCGGCCAGGATAGTGAAAAAGTTTAAAGACAAAGAATTGGAGGTATTACTGTGGTTAAACTCAACAAGAGCTTGCAAAATAATTAGAAGACACTGAAGAAGCAATTTCAAAATATTTGCGAGCAGCAAGATTCATAAAAAAGCAGGGAAATTGGGTACCATATGAAGGAATGCCTTGAAAGACGCTCTTGCATTTTTGAATTGATACAAATAGAAATCATTTTTGCACCGATTCATTACTGGCGTTGAATAATGGTTGCATTACTATTATCCGAAGCGTAAGAGATCGCATGTAAAGCCCGACCAAGCAGCGCAATTGACACCAAATTTTGTGTGACTTCTCTGTATTTGACGGGACAAAAAAGGTAATATCGATCACAGGGAATGGTCGAAGAATGCGTCCAGATATGGAAGCATTATATTCCATCATATCATCGCCCGGCCACATATTGCAATACCTGTTGAAAACTATTTACGCCTTGCCACTTCCTACTTCTATTTGTTTCAACCAAAGCAGAACAAACTCTCTGGGATATTGGCTTGATGCATTCTTGTCGCAAAATCCATATGTGGCCAGAATGATGGAAAGAGGTTATAGTAAACAATGGCCATATTGGACAAGTATTTTAAAATAAGCTGAAAACTAAAAACAAAAAATCTCTAATTTTTATACACACCATCAAAAGATGGGGGTATATTAAGTTTGTAATTATATCTTACGCCACTATGGTGGAGATTTGTGCTGCTGTTTATAATGCCCATAAATATTAGTCAAACGCCCACCTTAAAGTATATTGATCGACTAAGAATTTCTTCCTAAGTCGATTTAATAATGTCCGTGTGTCCTACTGGCTCCATTAAAGCTTGTGTGCAGAGTTCAGGTCGTAATTTTGAAGATATTTTCATAATTTCATTTCTGTCCATTATTTAACCTAGCTCCCATACAAATGTCCTCCCGAAATAGGAGTTCATAGGTCATAAATGTATGATTTATGTACATATCAAAACAAATTTCGCCACATGAAGATTGGTTCATAATTGACTATAGCAGCCATATAATAACCACTGCCGAAAATCACTTTAAAGAGCATAACTCTTTTAAGCGAGTTAGTATCCAAATAAAACTAAACACAAATATGTTAAATATTCCTTTTTTAAGCTAATCAGGCCAAAACTTTTCCAATGTAATGAAAAACTTTTATTTACATTTTTTCCCGACGTTTCGTAGATTTTTTGTCTACTTTTTCAAGGGATCGTATATTTAAAAAATTAAATAAAAACTTAACTTAGTTACAATCAAAAACATAACTTCAACAACTTACATAACATGGTATTTTAATCACATTTATAATTAATCAACGTACAATCAAATAACATAAAACATTTAAGTTTACAGTAGAAATACATATAAACACGTCTTAAAATTAATATCACAGTAGAGGTTTAATTTACACCGCTCTATAGCTCGAGTTGATGTTTGCTGTATCTTCTATTAAATTCATTGTTTTGTTTATGTGTTGTTGTATTCCTAAACTCTCCAATGTGTATCTCTTTTTCTCCTTTCTTTCTTTATCTAAAATTTCTACATTTTCAAAGTCAGCTGTGTGGCCAGTACTTATCATGTGTTTCATATATACACAAATCATTCGGCATAATTTTATGCTGATCGGTTCAGTATTTGTCATTGCTCACATATATCTCTTAAAATTGTGGGTTGGTTTACGTGGTAGTTCACTACGTGCGAACACTTAAGTAGAGTCGAAGAGACCCCGTTTTAAAAGACCACACCACTCGTCAGATTTAATGTCGTATACAACATACTGTAGCTAATATGTGTGTACGAAAATTGTGGGTATTCAAATAAAATTCAACACAAATAAATTTCACATACACAGATATTATGACGCCTTATTTAATTAAGGTCAGTCCATAATTAGTCAAAGCTTTCATATAAGATCCTCTTCGAAAATCACTTAAACATGTAAGAATTTTTTAAAAGTGTTCATATTGAGATGAAATTGCACACGAAATATATTTATATGCTCAGAATTCCCACCTATAAACTTATGGATGATCCGTCCATAGCAGGTCATACCTCCAATATAGCGCCCATTTCTGAAAAACAGTTTTTACGCATATACTGGGTGTAGGGTATTATATGGTCGGGCTTGACCGACTCTGCACGATAATTACCTACTAATTTTCCCAAACATTCTTTGTTTCACCGAAATATGTATTTGGTATTGAAAATGGGCAAAATTTGTTCAGTAGGATCAGAGTTATAGACCAACGTTGCCGACGACCTCGATATTTTTCAGATACTTTTTGATATTTCCTTCAAATAAGATAAGAATCGTTCAACGATTTCTCTTAGTCGGAATATGTCTCTATGGTACATAAATGCCGTACAAAATTCCGCAAAAAAAAAGTTTCATGCTCAGGGAAATCATACATCGATATTTTGTTTGCATAGCCACGTCCAAAAATAACTTAAATGCTCATAAAACTCAAGTAAACTCTATCAAGTTGAAATTTGACACAATAAATTTTGTACATATGGGCGATTCTATTCTAGACAACTTTTAACATAAATTTTCAAATCACACTATTTGATACTTTTTTTGATGCAAATTTAAACATTTTATAATTATATAATTTTTTTAGACGTAAGCTTAAATATAAATTTGTTGTACATTTCGAAGCAGTAAGATTCATTTTATTTGGCGCGAACAGAAAATTCATTCATGTTGCACCCGTCATCGCTTAAAGAGCAAATTTCTTATTATTGGATTATATTTCATCGTCTGATATCTCATCTTTCACAATAAAAAAGAATAATACAATAAAAGTTTAAAAATTAACAGAGTTTTGTGTTTTTATGGTATGATCTTATGAAAGTTGGCCAATTTGGTTGCACCCGCCATGCACTTTAAAGCTCTCTCGCGGCTATTTGCTCCTTTCATATAAATTCTTGTAAATAAATAACAATAGTAGATAGAAAAATATTACGCCTTCTAGAAATAACTTACAAAATAAAAGTTTAAAGTTATAATTGACACCGCTTTGCTTTGCCTGTAATTAACTTTCATTTGATGTACAAAGATCAGCCAGTGGTCTGATATTAATGAAAGGGATACATTTACAACTTGTAAAACTGCTGGGATAAATGCTATACATACATATATCGGCGTGTGAATGTGTGTGTTTAACATTTTCAGATTCATATTTTCGTATGCTCTTGTATTATATGCATTTAAGCCTTGTTAACAAAAATATACAGTTGAAGATACCAAACAACTTGGCAAATAAACACAATAACAAAAATCAAATTTACACATAGATGCAAACATACAAGCATACGTCCATACAATAAATGTTGGGAGTAGGGTGTGTAAAAGATACTAAACAGTAACTGTCTAAATACGTACGAGTACATGAATACAAACAGTCAGTGACAATGCTGTCAGACATTAGATATTTTGGTCCTTTTATAAATAATAAAAGAATATTGAAACTGTTAATATATTCTTCTGGATCAGTGGTGTTCCGGGTGGGAAAATGGATGAAGTGCATTTAAAACATGGCTCTGATGTTCACCAAATTCAATAGTTTGATTTTCACAAACCGACCAAGCAAAATATCTTGTTGTGTTGTTTCTTTACATGAATTGTGAATTTGCTGAATTGTGTATGAATACTGCCTATATAATCATTTATGTACCATTTAGCCATTTTCCGGGAAAACATTTGTATGAGGGCTAGTAAAATCCTGGATCGGTTCTTAAAATTTTCTACAAAACTTGTCGTTTTATGTTGGAAATAATTTTCTGCAATATATAGGCCATTTTAAAACCACTTTAACAGGATCAGAATATATGGGTAAAATTTCAGCTTTATATCTTAGAGTCTTAGAAGTTTATGAGGACCATGAATATATACACTTTGTGTGTTACAAACTGAAAGAAAAGCTCAGTATAAAAATGTACTTCAAGAAACAGTAAACTTTCAGAACCAAACAACTGTAACATTTCTAATCTCTCACTGTATACAGATACATAGATGTAATACAAATTCGTATGTGTGAATGTCTATATAAATTTGGTGACTTTAGTGATGAGAAAGCGTGCATTAAAGAAAAGTACCTAAATGTAAGTGAAGTAAATACATACGTATGTACATATGTGCACAATAATTATGTACATAGAAGCACACATCTACAATCTCGAGTGTACAACTACAACAAATACAACAATAGAAAGAATAGAAAAATAGAAGAAACAAAAATTTACATTTGTCGAGTGTCATTGGTGCTTTTGTTAAAAGGACTACAAGTACAAGACTATAAAGTGTTGCAGATAATAATGATGATACTGTCATATTTGATGTCAACGGATGTCCTGACTTAAGAACGAATACGAGTACAAAACTGTCGTCAGAGCAGTTTTTCTTGTTGTCTCATACTACATGTATATACATACGTTTTTTTTTTTGAAAAAGAAAGAAAAAATAAGTACAGTACGAGTGTCTAGTACTTTCTCTATCTGGTTGCATAATATCTAATACATGAACACATATACCTACATACGTCTCCACATACACACATACATATCGTTGGTCTCATGTATAAAGGCCCTAACTCGCTATTTTTTCGAAATTTGTTTTTTTGCGATTTCAATGCATTTAACGCAAATACACCTCCTCACAAAAATTTATTGCAATAGTGTAAAAAATAACGCTTTTATAAGTAGTTGTACAAAAGAATTTACATGTTGAATATTACAGTTTCTCTTATGTTTTTACCTTCTCCTGTAAAGTTTCAAATATGCGAGTTAGGGCCTTTCTACCTGAGACCATCGATATAATGATGTTCATCATAATTTCCATGAATATTTCATTATAAAAATGCATAAATGTACTGTATGTTTGCATAAATAATGAACAAAAAATCTATGTACACAATTCTTATTAAAGCTAATTTTTAGTTTGCCAGCAAGGTCAAAATGTTTCTTGCGTTGAGTCTCTTACTATTGCTTTAACAAATAGTGTTGAAAAAATTACAAATGTATAAATGGAAAGTTTTTAAAATCATACTACGATTTAGCTTTTGTAATTTGAAAAAGGATACACATGGTCTAACGCCAAACTTAGAATATGGTAAAAATAATTAAAACTAAGGCAGGCGAGAATAACTGCCCACTAGGTCCAATTATATTGCTCCTATTCTATTAACCGATCTCTAATCAACTGGTTTTTCAATCAACACGTGTTGTTTTTTTTTTCGAAACAGCCTGATCCTTTGGCAAACTAATAAATGTGTCCGAGATTCGATAGCTTCCCCAAACACGCCAAAAAATCGGCACCAAAGATGCGATTTCTCGTGTTTGACAGGGTCGAACTAGTCCTCCTCATTATGACAGCTTCTACAATAATCGTTAAACCGTAGACCTATTCTCTTGGCGTGAGTTCCAAACTTCCTCGCTAGCGCAGAAACAAAATTGTTAGTTTTTCAAAAACGTATTTATTTTTCAATATAATCTCCTGAAACTTCAATACACTTAGTTCAACGCTTATATAGCAATTATATCCCTTGATTAAAATAGTTTTCATCAAGGACTTCAAAATAGTGGTTTACAACTGTAATTGCATCTTCATTTGAGGTAAAACGCTTGCCAGCTAGAATTTTTTTAGATTTGGTTACAGGTAAAAGTCACTTGGTGCTACATCAGCAGAATAAGGGGGTGGTCAAGCAACTCGTACTTTAATTCGTTGATTTTAGCCATTGTTAAAACACTCCTGTGCGCTGGTGCGTTGTCTTGATGAAAAATTATTCTTTTGTGTTGTAAGCCAAGACGTTTTTCTCAAATTTTTACATTTAATTGATCCAAAATGTTGCAATATAACTCTGACTTTATTGTTTTACCCTTTTGCAGATAGTCAATCAATAAAATACCTGTAAAGTCCTAAAAACCCGTTGCCATAAGCTTACCAGCCGATTGAATTGTTTTTCCTTTCATATGTATAAGTGTTGATCGACCTTTTTTGTTTGCTATTAATAGTTTATATAGTGTACTATATGCAGGCTTTCAAGGTCATTAATTTAATGTAAATAAAAGATTATTTATTTCATTTTCAATTAAATCCGACGTTTCGTTGGTATTCTTTCCAACTTCTTCAGGGATTTGAGTTTTTTATTAAAATAATAATCTTTTTTGTCAGTCTTTACATCAATTTATGATTTATATCAGAGAAGTTTTTTGTATATGTGGACAACACAACACAAAACTTAAAATATTTAAAAAATGAATGTAAATTAAAATATACATATATCACAGAAAATTTGTCGTTTTTTTCTTTCTTGGTCACTGTTGTTATTAGTACACTTTCTTTGGGACACTTCCCCCAGCTTCAGTCCATTGCTTAGATTGTTCTTTTGTCTATGGAGTATAGTGGTGGATCCATGTCTCATCAAGAGTTATGAAACGACGCCTAAAATCCATTTTATTTTTCTTAAAACAATCCAAACATATATGAAAAATTTTCATTTTTATGAGTTGTTGGTCGACTGTTAACAAATGCGGCACCCATTTTGCAGAAAGCTTTTTCCCCTATAGTTCTTCATGCAAAATTAAAGGGACTCGATTATTTGAGATGGCCATGATATTGGCTATTTCACGCACTTTTATTCGTATCATGCAATTTAGCTACAAATTCTGTTTCATATCGAAAAAGGTTTCGGTATACAATAGACAAAATTCCTATGATAATTCCAATAGTAGTTAAATATCCTAGAGTGACCAAGGTTCTTACAAGCCCATGAGTATCCAGCATTTAGCCTCACAGCTGAGATGAGAGAAAATTCAACGACAAGCAATTCATCGTAGTGAATAGCGCTATTTATGGCGTATATATTACCGCTCTCCTGATCAGAATGACGGAGATTCTAAGTGCATGTTCAATGACTGCTCGATGTATGACATTCTTCAAAGCATGCTACCATACCAATGCAACAGCATTAAACATCATTCCTTAGGATTGATGCACCAATTACTTCCAATTGCCTTGTTAAAGCTTTTCTGGATATTTATATCAAGAATAATAAATTCAAATGTATTCAAATAATAATACTTAGCGCTATCCAGGTTAAATTTATCAATCTTATACATACATCCTTGTGAGATATACTCCACTCACTCAGTGAACCTATACATCGCGTATTCAGAAATTCCCCAGATATTAGTACTGATACGATTTACATTCCTTTTCTATCGTAAACTTAGTCTTAGTATGAAATATTTAATTTTCTGTTGGTAGACGAAACAAATAATTAACACATTTAGTCAAAATGTTTGGTTTTGTAGACAATTTGTTAACACATTTGTCAAGTAACGTTTAAATAAAAATTGGAGAAACTGGACATCTAATTGGAAGTTGTACATACAAACATATCGTCGTTCGTAAATTATTGTGTTCAATGTGCCAAAAATCTGTGTTGAGAAAATCGATGTTAAAGTTTAGATGTCAATTACAAAAAACTGAACCGAAAAAAGGTTCAAGGAAAAGGTAAAACCTTTGTATTTCATTTTACAATGTATTTGGTTGTTTTTGGAAGCGTGGCTAGAAGGAACTAGCGTTTTAAAAGAAAGTGCTTTGTTCTATATGCATGTATTTACGACATTATTCCCATTTCTTAGCATATAGAACAAAAATGTTAGAAAATATTGCAAGGAATAAAAATGCATTAACATATATATATGTATGTATGTATGTAGATATTTAAGCGAGATAATATTTTAATATAACAAAATCTTTATTGCATATTAAGTTTTACGGTTAATTTTATAATTATGTTTTAAATTTATTAAAACAAGATAACTTTAAACTCAAAAAAGGAACTTCTAGGATAATTAATTCAATAAGAAAACAATGTACATATATGTACTATATATTAATTTATTTGAAACAAGTCATTATAATACACCACTGCATCTAATGATAGAAAGTTATATAAACTTTTTATATCATCAACTTTCTCCGATGATATTTTTTTGGATGTGAATTTTGTGGTGTTTCCCTAAATAAATTTACTGGTGTCGAAAAAACATTTTTTCGATTTGTGATGATTTGTTTGATGTCTCGCAAATTTAAGGGTAATTTATAGAAGTCACTATGGGACTCATCCCATGAGCTAGAGCTACATGTTTTCTTCCTGACAACTTCTCCACCTGACCTATTAGGAATTACAAAATCCGGATCATTGCCAAAATCAAAATTTGCCTTAAATTAAAAAAAATATTCTTACATAAACTTGCTTTTTTATACTTATCCATAGAAGCTTTTTAGTACAAAAATAGAATTATATAATGCCTCGAAAGCGTTAATGTCTATTAAAAAGTTTAACTCAGTAAACTTTCTTAATTCACAGTCACTTAAACTGTGGTAAGTCCCAACAAATTGATTTCAACTTCAAATTCTTTTAGTTTATTAGGTATACTACAAAAGTTTACTTATTTCTATTAACGATAAATTAAAATAAATACAAGGGATATTAGTTGAAAAACAAAAAGATCAAAAGCCATAAATGCAAAAAGCACTAACAACAAATGATCAAGTATTTTTTCCTTTTCATTTTATTACATTTTTCTAGGGAATGTGAAATAAGAACAAAGTAAAGAATATTAAAATTAAATAAAATTAAATTCATTGCATATAGAACATTATAAGCAATTTTTTTTATTAAGTATTTTTCCTTTGTTTTTGTTCTATATGCACAATTATTTGAACATGGAACATAATAACTTACGAACCGTATCAGTTAAATGTTGTATTATATTGATATTATTGATATCAGACAATCGATTACGCATATCGGTTGATCTCCAAAAGTTTATCATGAAACCGCCCTTATCTCATTTTTTTCAATTTTGCGGTATAGAACACAATAATTTATGAACGACGATATAATATAATTATACACAATTTTAGAATACGTAAAAATATATCCTTTCTTATAGTTGTGCGTTCTTCTATGGAATAGAACCATTCTTTGTAGATCTATAAAGTTAACTTATTTTTGTTTAATATCTTTACAGGTAAGCAACTAAATAAAACTGAAAGATTGTGCTGAAATTATTTTACACTTAATGACGGCTGTAGTATGTATACTAGAGAGAGTAAAGCTTTGGTAAGAGTTGTAACTTAAAAATCACCCAATTTTATTTTTTTAAATAATTTCGAACTTGCACAAACAAACACGATAAAAAATATAAATATTCAGAAAAACCTGAAAGGAAAACTTGACTTTGCAATTATTTATAATAATACTACTGAGGGTAAGGATCCATGGGCAGCTGTTTTAAAAAAGATAGAGATCACTTGGGTCCATTAAGTTCATATCCTTTCGTTACCCTTTTGGTAAACTACTGGTCGATCATTCAACACTGGTTGTTTTCAATGCAAACCATCCAGATTTCTTGGTGAATATATAGATGTGTCTTAAATTCATCCTGGATAGCTCCTTTAAGCGTGATAGGTACGGTGACGCAAGTACACGCTCCCTTATTATTGGTAGGGCCGGACATTGACAGATAAGATGAGTAATTGTCTCTTCTTTCTCCTCATTCTGACAGCTACTGCAGTAATCATTGTACCGTATACCTAATCTTCTGAACAAACGGGTGAATATACATTTAGTATCGCGCTACATGTGTGACCTTCTGGAATGGTTGAGCCTACCGGGAGCAGCCAACTCAAGTTAAACTGTTCCCTCCAGCATGGCCAATAAATATCACTGCACTTACGCCCCAGCATCAGGTTCAGATGACAATCCTTCGCAGAGGAATACTACTGAAACCAAAATTCATTTAAACAAATACTCAACTAATTGTATCTCCAGTATTTCATATAAGCACAATTCACAATCTTGTGCAAATGATATTGCATCATTGCATTTAGCATATTTCTGCTGTTTAGTGTAGAGCAAACATTTCTGCAAATGCAATGATGCAATACCATTTGCACAAGATTGTGAATTGCGCTATTATAAAAAATTGTTTACTAGCCGAAAAAGTCAAATTGTTAAATAAAAACCAATATGAAAATGCATATCAGTAAAACCATAGGAAACATTTTTTTTTATTTCAGTGATGTAGTGAACAATGCGCGCACTCATTTTGCTGATTTGTTTAGGACAATGATAAAATGACCCAGCGAGAAAGAAAAACAATACCATTTGAAATGCATTTGAAGAACATATTCTACCAATATGTGACAGTATAAACAAACTGTAATAAAGCTTTAGAAAAAGCTCATATACTTTTTGTTGTGCATAGTTTTGCCATCGGATACTCAAAGTAATAAAAAAGTTTCTATGCTGTTTTTGCACATAATAGTTGGAGTTATTATTGTTGTTGTTTTTGCAGTAGCGCTGTATATATTGTTATTTTTTACTGTCTTTTTGTTAAACTTTTTGTTGTCATAACTGAGCAAAAAAAAATTCCTGGAAATTCGTTCATAAAAAACGTACAAGTGTGAGTAAAGCGTT
Organism: Bellardia pandia; assembly: GCA_916048285.2. Lineage (NCBI taxonomy): Eukaryota > Metazoa > Arthropoda > Insecta > Diptera > Calliphoridae > Bellardia > Bellardia pandia. Next base: position 73,577,819 of record OU696533.1, read on the forward strand.
GTGCTGGTTCAAATAGTCATTTATACAACTTAATTGCAATAATATGGCAAACACTCATACTCACTCACACAGTTTTAAGAACATTAACTCACGCACACACCCATGAAATTAAAACAGTAGCTGAATGCATAAATAAATAAAAAAATAAATAAAATATTTTATGAAACCAGTCGTTTAGAAAGAAGCAAACGCAGCAGCAGAAGCAGGAAAACAGCCAGACAGGAGACAACAGAAATAAGAAAATTGTTTGAAAACAATTTTAACGATTCGTAATAACTTTCCTTTACTTTTTTTTATTAATACGCACAGAAGTAAATGCTCGTTTAAAAAATATTTTTTGCCGAATATTAAATGACAAAATTGGATATTTGGAATTAATATATAGAGAGTACTAAAAAGCTTTGCTAATTGGATTCTAAACTGAAATTTAATTTCATGAAAAACTTTTCCCGTTTTTATTAAGATTATAAGCTATTTTCTAATAATAATGCCTTGTTAATTAATCGTCGACATATTTTACAGTAGGGAGCACAAATGAGTTCAAACTTTGCGCACTTGTTATTGCATAAAAATAAAACTAAAAAAGGAAATTAACAAATGTTTTTGCCATTTATTATATGTTTAATATTCGACTTCTAAAAGTATTATTTATTTTATCTTTATTAAAAAAGGACTAACAAGAAGTATTTCAAATCTTATAACTAATGAATTTTAATTATTTAGTTTAGCCAGTGCCGGACGAGAATTGTTTATAAATTGTTTTTGACTCAGATCCCCTGTTTCCCTTCTTTTTAGTCAAATATAGCCACTAATTATTAATATGTTGCGGGCTTATGGGTTTGGGTATACTTTATGCTTTTTTTTAATATTTTTCTGCAGGCTTTGAAATCTCAGTTTTTACCAAACCAAAGGCACGTTTAGGTCTTTATGAATATTCGAATTTTTTATATACCAGGGGGCAATTAAGATCATTCATAGCACATTAGTTTGACGTCTTTGAATTCTGTTTACATTTGAAGTTGAGGACCTTCCCTATAGTTGTATTCCATAACACCATATATGTTTTATGATTAAGTTATAAAGTATGAATTTACAATGAGACAATTAATTTGGATTAATTGCTATTTTATTTGAGTAAATTTTGCATCTATATGGAATTTTCATACAACCGACGTGTATATCCAGGTAAAAAAATAAAAACGAAATGAAAACAACACGCATGTACTCAATCGTGCTCCAGGATTTTTATTCCTTTATATTTTAGTCCTTAGCCCGTCATTTCTTAAAAAATTTTTACAAAAAAAAAAAACAAAAAAAAAAAAGTCATTTATCAATTTTGCTGTTCATCGACTTACCTATTGCTATAAAAGCATATTTTGGTGTTGATTACTTGTTGTTGTGTTCATTTTTGTTATCATTATGTGACTGCATACGATACATCTAATTTGTGGTGTGGGCAGTGTTGGCATATTTTTTTTTTACAAAATCTGACAATTCACAAAAAAAATCTGTGTTTTTCGAAAAAAATCTGCACCTTCAAAACAAAATTAAATAATATCGTACACATTCTTCAAAAGTGACTCAATTCAAAATTTTTATTTTATGACACAACTAAAAATAAATCACTATTAAATTGCAACTTTATACCAAATAAAATATAAAGAAAGATCTAACTGTTTTTTTTAGTAACTTGTTAACTGTAACAAAATGCTTTGATCTTTTTCTTATAGATAAACAAGTGTGTTGTGTGTTGTTTAAGCATACAAACCCGAAAAATTAAAATTTTGAATTGAGACACTTTTGAAGAATGTGTTCGATATGTAATAAAATGATATTTGTATATATTTAATTCATATTTATTAAAGAAAAAAGGAAACAAAATATAATTTTTATATTTGATTTAAAATATATGTATATAAAATTAGCAGTAAAAACATAACGTATAGTATTTCATTTAAATTATCACATACATATGTAAAGAGATCATAGAAAATTAATTAGACATACTTTTGTATGCATTAGTTGTACATATTCTTATTAAATTTAGTTTCTATTTCTTTTGTTTGTACACAATTTTTGCAATTGAAATTTTTTTTTTTAAATCATTGGTCCGCAAAATTCCACATAGAGTGGGAATAATAATATTGATTGCTTCTTTGTTTTATTCAAATAAAATTGAAAAATCCGCATTGATTTTAAAAAAACTGTTTTTTGGAGTAAAAATCTGCAAGCCTGTTTTGCACTGCAAAAAACTGCAAAAAACAGATAAATCTGCACATTTGGCAACGCTGGGTGTGGGAAAATATAACTTTAAGCTGTTTACCTATTGTTAGAGTATTGTCCTCAATGGCTCTTGCTTGACAGCTTCTGCATTACTTCTATTAAAATTTGTAATATAATTTGTTTTGTTTGCTTTGGATAATTTGCAAAAAGTGTTTGCCACACGCAACTAAATAAATATCAATTAAAGTCTGTTTTTTAAAGTCATGAATAAAGCAACCACAAAGAAATCTACCGCTAAACTTTGATATTTTTACGCAAACCTGCTGTTTTTCCATACATAGGGTGATTAAATTACTGATTTATTTTAATTTTATTTGTAAAAAAAATGATATATCACGTTCTAGGCGGCCAGTTGACAGATGCGGACCGCGAAATTTGCTGCTCACCAACATAATTTTCAAAAAAAGAAATTGTTTATTTTGCACAGAACTCTGATTTTTCTGACTTGTCAAAAAAAAATTGAATCAAAGTAAGACAACAGTAACAAATGAAAAAACTATCTAAATGGATGGATAATAAACTAATTAAATTTAATGTGATTCTGCAAAATACAAACATTTATACATCTTAATATGGTTTTAGTTTTCAATGTTTTAATGTCTTCAAATATTAAATTAAACTCAAATACATAAATATTTTTCAAATTAATCACGTAAGCGTATTAGTAATATTAATCAAATAAATATTTTTCTCATGAACATTAGTCATACGCCTATCTATATTACTACCTAAGTACATTACTCATACGCCTATGTGTGAGTAATGATGTACTCAATAATAATATGATTTGTTAGTACATATTAACCCTTCGTCTTACATATGAGACTGGGCAGACCCTTTTCAATTTGAAATGTTATTATAATATACGAGTATTTAACACTTAGTTCATACTTGAAATTTCAGGTACTCTTCTACTACGTATTTATAATAAATATTTAAAAAAGAAATCCTGGAAAGGATATAGAAGGACACTTATTCGAATATTTTACTGCACACAACACATTTGTAACAGATGGGTCTGGTCAGACCCAAATATATTTTGCATTGCAATATCATATACAAAAAATATATAAAACATTGTAAACTGTTTTTTTACATAATTTTCTTGCTGGTTTTAATTATTTTTTATTCAGTTATCTATTATTATTTATTTATATCTATTAAACAACGTCAAGTTAGGGGGTTTCGGGAAAAACCCAGTAAACATTTATAAACAAGTAACTTCATCTAGTTAATTCATAAGTTACAAGTTTTATTGAAACTGTCGTTACACTTTTCACCACCTCTGCTTTATTTTGGTGTTGATGATAATAAAAGTTGTGATTCCCTTTATTTTTTAAACAACTGACGTTTTCATATTGAACAAAAAAAAAAAAAAGGTGAATGGAAGACACAAATACTTTTGCTCGGATGAAACAAATTGTGTTATGAAACGATTCAAGCCAACATTAAGCACAGATCGTATACAAAAAGAAAGCAAAAAGTTATAAATATACGAACCTAAAAAGAAAATAAAACTATTAATAAATCAAAATATATTTCTTTCACAATTACCGCGCAAAAAAGCAGCACTAGTGTCAGTTCCGAAAGAAGAATATGTGTGAATGCTGTCGTTTAATTAAATATCCAAACCGTAGTAAAAAGCAAAATGGTGTTGGTATAAAATGGACACTGCAATTTACGCAAAGTTTTATTATGTCTTATTGTGGATGAAGTAACATCTCAGTAAAAAATGTGCTCCAAAAGGAGCAGGTTTTATGTATGAATTCATACTTCAAATCGCTTCAAACCTGCTGATGGGATGCATAATTTTTGTATGAGGTGTTCCCGGTTGGGAGGACTACTTTCTGCTGACAATAAGCGCTTCTTTTAACCTAATCAAACATGAAAATAAAGTACTTTCCTAAAGTGTTTTTTTAATTCTATCTGAATGTTTTTGCTTAAGAAAATTCATAGTAACTGAGAAGCGTGATATTCGTTTTGTAATTGACTTTCGTTGTCAGACGTAAATCTGTAGGCTATAATTTCATTTTTGTTTTTTTCGCTTTAAAATCTTCTTCGTTGTCAGCACTAAAAAAGATTATTTTTTGTATATTTTATTCGTAAGCATTTACTGCTTCAAAAAAGCGCTTTTATTGAAGCCATTGAAACTAAAATAGAGACCAGAAACAAAATTATACGACGCAGCGAAACCAAATGATGCCGATCTAAAATATAAATATGAAAAAATTTATAAATTTGTTAAGAAGGCAATGGTTTGGCAATCACTTTGTAGTTACTTTCTCAACTATAATTAAGCTCCCAACAATTATCTATTGGTATCAAAGAAATCAGTTTGTCATAATAGAAAAATATATGAACGACCCTAATTGCCCCCGGCTTTGAATAAATTGAAAATATTCGGCTGTAAAGTCTGAATTTGTGGTTTAAAAGTATTCAATCGTTTTTTTTTTCTGTTACATAAATATTAACCGGATTTTATGTGGACAAAACTTTCGTGTATACAAGAAGTTACGCCGAAAAGCTAATTATTTTTATTATATCTATTGAAATAAATGTTTTCAGAATTATTAAAAGTCGGCGTGGCATGACTTTCGTGGCCAGAATTTAAAGTTTTGAATTAATAAATCTTTGATATATCTTTTTTTAGTTAGGCTCGAGTTTATTAAATTTAATTTTCATTAAATTATTATTTTTACTGAAGGCAGGAATTGTTACATGAAAATTTTTATATTAAATTTTATTGATAATTTTTCTTGGGTTGGGATTCGAACCTGGGTTGTTGAATTTACATATGTTTCGAGAAACACCACTTTCTCTTATCAGAATTCTTTGCGTTCTAACCCTCTGCACCACTGCTAACCAAACAGTGTTGAATTACTTTAAATATTGCTAAGGTATCATTTATAATTGCTACAAATAATTTAAGCAAATATTTGGAAAACAAAATAAGGTAAAAATACTGAATTTATTACAAATCACCCACTTAAGAACAAACTTTATTGAAAAATAAGTATTCTTTTAAATTTAATATTGGTTTCTTACGTACTCATCGGACCCAATTAATCGCAAGACATTTAGCTTAATCTTAAAAGTTTAATTTCGTGTATAAGTACCAATAAATGAAAAAACACAGATAGGCACGCAATTATTACTTGTAGAAAATGAAGCATATTTGCCTGACACTTCCGTTTCCATTTCCGTTTAATTTGTATTCACATGTTTTGACTCATTCCTTTAAAGTGGATTCTTGTGGATGTGAATACAAGTATTTATGGCAATAATGTTACAAAATATTTACTACTTGTTGTTTGTTGTAACAGAAAGAAAATGCCCAAATAAAATACAACAGGCTACCATTATAAAGTGCAAATGAGTAAAAGGAAATAAATAAATAAATAAAATAAACACACACAGCACTAAATATGCATGGACACATATATGTATATGGTGAATTTCACGTCAAGTGACCCAATTTTAAAAATCGATGTCTTCCGATTTTGATGAAATTTGCACCAAGGATTAGTACTATTGGATAGTAGGCCAGTCACAAATTTTCAGCGCTATCAGGCCAGAAGTGCCGGAGTTAGGGGGGGGGGGGATTAAATTTGGACATTTTGGTAAATTTTGGTCATACAGGGTTTTTTTAAAATGAGTGTAACTTTTCACCTATTGGTCCTAACAAAAATTGTCCAAAGGAGTTTAGATAGCTATTTCTTCAATCATTTTAAAAATATTTTTTTTTAATTTTAAAATTTTTTTTTTCAATTTGGGCCCTTTTTTTCTCAAAAGAAAGCTTATACAATTTACTTTAAGGCCTTTATAATCGCTTAATGGGATGCGAGTGGGATATCTATCAAAAAAATAATTTTTTAACTCAAGAATAGGATTTTTCAATATTTGGCACATGTATCATTTTCATTTTCCCCCATTTTTTTAATTTTTTTTTTTCAAAATGGAGTTTTTTTTTATTTTTCCTCAAAAGAAACTTTAGACCATTTCCTTTAAGAGCTTTGTGGTCACCTAATGGAACCCAAATTGAAAAAAAATTAAAAAAAAAAAAATCAAAAAAAATTTAAAAAATTAAAAATTAAAAAATAATATTTTCGAAATGATTGAAGAAATAGATATATAAAGTCCTTTGGACAATTTCTGCTAGGACCAATAGGTGAAAAGTTACACCCATTTAAAAAAACCTCTGTATGACCAAAATTGACCAAAATGTCCAATTTTTACCCCCCCTAACTCCGGCACTTCTGGACTGATAGAGCTGAAAATTTGTGTCTGGCCTACTATACAATAGTACTAACCTTGGTGCAAATTTCATCCAAATCGGAAGACATCGATTTTTAAAACTGGGTCACTTGTCGTGAAATTCACCATATATGTGTGTATATATATATTTTGTATAGTATTGGTAATGGCAGTGGCGCTTGTATGACGCCATATTAAGTATTTTACTACTGCCACCACAGTTTTTGTACGAGTATACTTTGTTCCATATACTTAATACATTTTAAGTTTTATACATTTCAACATAATTTATTTACTGCGGGAGAGCGACATGGAATCTCGCTTAAAATTCTTTACTATTTGCTATGTGTGTGTGTATGTTTGTGTGTATGGGCGATAGGGTGATCGTTATGTTGCCCATTTTGGATTTTCGTAGACCTATTTTGGACCTATTTGTTGTAAATTTCAAATGGATTTTTTTTTAAGCTATAAATCCAATATATTTTATACTTTGAAACAAAATGTGCAACCTCTAAACGTTATTACATTTCTCTCAATTGTTTAGCAGTGGTTTTTAAAGGAGCACAATTTTGGACTTTGCAAACAACGAAACCCCAAAAGTGCAAACTGAAAACCACCCTAATGTGCAATTGTTAATAATTATATTCTTAAGTATGTGTGTTTGTGTGTGTACATATTTGTTTTTTAAATGTGTATTTCAAGTTGTCCGCATATTGAACATCACAGGATATTGTAATAAAGCCAAGGATTTAAGCGAAATAATAATTTATCAAAATAACAATTGTGTGACGTTGAGTTGAACTGTCGTTGGTTGGTTGTTTGTTTGTTGTTTTTGTTATTTTCTATATTTGTTGAATTTTTATAGACATTTTTTGTTTTGGGTGTGCTTATGTATGTGGAGCCTTGCGTAAACATTTCATTGTTTACCAACACATCCACTAAAGTTCGACAATGTCCTTGTGCGTAAATATCGACTTACCACATCCCTTCGCTTGTATCTCTGTATGTTTGCATGCACATCATACATACATAGAAAAGACATACACATGCCATCACATCACATATATATATTACTAACAGCACTTATTTGTATAATTTACATTGTGTTGGTTTTGCATTGCAACTCAACAAGCGGCCATTAATCATACCGGAAGTGACAACTTTACACAAGCAAAGAAAAAACACAAACACGCGCAGAAAAAAGAATCATACAATACTGTCGTCATTGTTATTTCTGCTGTTCCATTACAAACATTGTTGTGTTCGCTCAGCTGTATGGTTGAAACACACTTGTATGTTGCATAATTGTTCATAAAAATTTCCCTAATACTGAAAAAAACTACAAAATTACTTACAACACACATTACGCTTACTAGTGTTTGTAAACCACAAATACTCCTGCATGTACATACTTATTACTTGTATATTCAATTATATGATTGATTCTACTCATCATGATTTTAGTTCTTTAAGAATAAATATTTTCTTTACGTTTTTTAGTCAGAAATACATAAATACTTTTCAGTGTCTTGTAAAATTTTGGAATGGTTTGCACAATTTTGGTATAAATTTAAGATTATTTTGTTATTTTTTGATTTTAATAGGAGTCATTCTATGATAAGAGATGTCGTATTTATTAAAGCTTTAGACACATTAAATGTTGTTAATAAAAATATTGTTTGTCTATGAATATTGGAACCTATGGTTAAATACCAAATTGAGTTATTGTTTTTTAAGGATGAATTGGAAATTGTAGCTGTAAGCATACCGAAGTTGACACTACTTAGAACTTAGTACTACTTAGGGTGGGTTATTATGCTTTTGTGTTGTTTTATTTTAAGATCTCTAGGATATCTTAAAGTGAAATATTGTTTTTTTGTAACCACCAACTCATTTATAAGATTTTGTAAAGATCGGCTCTTAATTTTGTCTAGTCCCCATATTTTTTAATCAATTAACATAAATGTGCAAGTATCGGTTTAAAACTATAAATTATCCTATTCGCCACGTAACAGCAACTCGAGAGCAAGTATGAAATTATTGTCTAAATACGATCGTATAATCACATGAGAAGAGGTGGTTATTATATGGAAGATATGCTTATGATGGACCGATTATCATCCAATTTATTAGAACGACTTCTGTGAATATACACATTTGCATTAAATTTTATATTGGTATCAACACTTGTAAAAGAAGACAATCGTATATGGGATTCGTTATAAAAATAAATTAAATGGTATCTGTATGTGTGAAGCATATTTGTGTTGTTTGTATTTTATTTTGATACAGACATCGTTTAAGTGATTTTGAAAAGTGTTTTTATATTTGTGTGTATATGAAACATGTTTGTAATGCATTTTATTGAAATAGGACTATTTTGCAGACATTAAATCTCGTTAAAGGGGTTTGCGGAAGTAGGCCACATTTGGGAGCTATGTATGATCAATTACACAGTACAACACAAAAAAAAAAATTACGGGGTTCCGACGATTGATTGTTGTTAAGGAGACCAAAAACAAAAATATACGTGTGTCGGCGTTTTGATAGATCACATCAGAATTTTATTTAACAAGCGGTTAAAAATTTCCAGCTCTGGCCTGTTCTTGCAGCATATCGGTATATAAAACTATGTTTTCTTTACGTCTGAGGTATAGGGTATGTTCACCATTTTTGTAGATAATGGTATGGCAAATATTTTTTTAGAACATATTAACCCTCTAACTCCCCCTCATAACGGCATTTTTGGCTTTGTTCTAAGAAATTGTAAAAAACACCCCGAAAAAGGGGAAGGGCGGGGATGAAATGTTCTACAAAAATGTTGGCCATAAACTTTTACTATATATGTCAGAACACACCAAAACCCAAAACATAACACAAACACTAAAAAACAATCAAATTCAGTATTGGAGTGTCAAGCCTTCACGCCAGAGATGGGATGACCCACATATGTGAACAATGACAATATTTAATTTGAATGGCTTTTAGTGTTTGTTTTAGTGTTTTAGCCGAATATAACAATTTTACTTGGATTTTTTTTTCTTTTGTGTTAAAATTTTAAATTTTTAGTCTTGTAAGGCTTTTAGGAAAATTGGTTAAACAATTTTTCATAGGAAATTATTTTCAGGTATTGATTTTGGTATTAGCCAATGCTAAATTTGCTATAATCGCATTAACTTTCAGTATTGTGTGAATTTTTTAATTTCAATTAATTATATTTTGTCTTTTTCTATTGTCGTTTGTGTGTGTATTTCGTTAAGTATCTATGAGTAAAATGTCCTTTTGTTTTAAGAAATTTTACACATTTATTCGTTTTTACTTGAATTACATTTGTGCTTTTTGTTTATAAATTTACCAGACATTTTTCCAGTTCCTTTTTCTATTTCGAAATGGTCATTGCTGGTAATCGATAACAATCAAATCTAAATGGATTGAGTTTTAATTCAAAAATGTTTCTAAAAATTTATTGATAAAAACTCAACAAATTGCTGATGTGCAGTGATGTGCTCCGTGTTGGTGTTGTTGGTGGATATTTACGCTAATTCAAAATGCTTTTGCCCGACAATTATTGTTTAATTTTAAAGGTATTAAAAAATGTCCTTATTGACTGTTAAAGAAGGTCTTAATTATTTTAAAGATTCCTTTTATTTTATATATTGTATTTTACAATAAATCTAGATTTTACTGTATGATTGCTAGTAAATGTTTGTCTATTTGTATTACTGTTGGTTTTATTTTCATTTATATAAACAGACATGTGTACATACATATGTATTTTCTTTAGTATGCAATTACACTATAGACTTCTCCAAAATTTTATTTGAAAAAATTCAAATCTAAGATCATAAGTTGTACTTAGTATAGAAACGTATTTGAAATAAAATTACAAATATATAAAATTAAATTTCGAATAATCGCATTAGTAGGATTTATAGTCGGAAAATGCGATAATTGATGGATGTATTTAATATGGCGAATTTTAAATTAATGCGGTTTAAGAGAACAGCACTATGGGAAATATTAATATAATATCTGATTTTTTTAAATTGAAAATTATCAATTTTTTCCCCATACAATTCGGCAGTAGTCTAATACATTATGCATATATCAACATGTACATATGAATGTACGATAAAATTTAATGTGTCGAATGTTACTGTGGAAAAGAGAGTTCTGGTTTTTATATGGTTTCATCAACATTTGTCTTAAATTGGCATGTCTAGAGATAAAGAATAAAATATTGCATTATTTTCCTTTTTCTCATCTATCTTTCCTACACAAAGTGCAGAAAAATGTGCACAAAGTTAATAAAAACATTATATTATACGGGTGAATGAAGAGAAATGCATTTTATTGTTTAAATTAAAATGATTGTTGTGTAAAAGTGAAATTGATATAATTTGTGTGTGAGTGTTTCTTTTTTGTTGTATTCAAAATAAAACAGAGCCGAGTAGTGCTTTTACTGTAGTTTATTTATTTTCAAAAGCAATCAAGAACCATTTAGATATTTCAAAATTAATGCTGTTTAATGCTAAGTGATGGAGAGCCACCTATTCACACACTAACTGTTTAGTTGAAATGGGGGCAAAAATTTTGATTTTCTACACTTTCAAATGTTTGCAGTTAAAATGTATGGTTTATAAATAATTTAATAAATAGCTATTTTTATTTTCACCAGGGATGGAAATTTAAATTCTTGTTTGGTATAAATAATACTTTTTTACTTAAATTAAATTTTTCGTAATTCGTTTGAAAGAACATTTGTTCAACTCAGATATTTCATATTTCTAGCAACATATAGATTCCGCGCCAAAGGAACTAATCATCTTTTGAGGCCATGAACGCATCAAGCTAATTAATGCTGTTGTGAAGCGTATCCAAGCAAGAATCACTGCTTTCTAGTATTACAACATTTGGCCGAGGGTTGTCATGATGAACTATTGTGCTTTCATGTCTTGTCGCATATTTTGGGCTTCAAACGAATCAGTTGCATTCGGTACAGGTTCTCTGTGATAGTCTGGTCAGATTTCAATAAAGATAAACAATGCATTTCGTCAGTTTCTTTTGCATTATGAACAGTAATGCCCAAACGGCAACCAAAAAAGGCATACGAGCATAAATGAGAAAAGTTCGTGTGTGCACAAATGATGTCATACACTCTGCGTTATCGTAATGGATAAGATTTTCATCGCAAGTAATGGTTCGGTTTAAGACTGACTTTCTTTTGTAGCGTTTAATCAGAACTTCGGACATGCAAAGTGTCTCGACCTCAATTCACATGGTAACCAATTTCTTGCTTTTTGAATGAATTAATATCCTTCAAAATGATATGTAATTTACTAAAGACACTAACCTAGTTCAAAGATACGCCATTTATTATGTATCCCGCTTTTGTAAGTTCTACACTAATATGAAAATGTAAGTAAGTCCTAAATAATGGTCTCATAAGCTCTCTTAGCTTTTTTGCACCTGTAATTTGAAATTTAACGATTTGGAGAAAAACAAAATTTAATATTTTTATTAAATAAATACATCTATAAAGATATTACAAGTGAAGATAAAGTTTAAAATATTAAATCGTTTTTTTTTTCACATCAAAACAGAAACTTCCATAACTCAATCAACTGAAAAATGATTGCAATTAAATTTCAACAATAAATTTGTTTTAACAAAACCCACAATGAAAACATAAACTACTATAAATTTTATTAAATTTCTATATGGACGAAATCAAACACTCACACGAATAAATGGCATTATCATTAATACAAAACAGACAACTAAATATAAAATCTAATGAAAAACCATCAAAATGTATAGACTACACCAACTGAGCTGAAAAAAGAAAAAAATTGAAAAAGTTAACTTAATAAAAAAGTACAAACACACACTCATCCAACCATGCCATACATATTTACTTTTGTAATATGATATTTTTTATATTTATTTATCCGTCCATTGGTTGATGATGTTTTTCAACATGATTGCTTTTTTGGTTGAAATTAAAAAGTAGAAATAAAAACTAAAAATCAGCTCCAAAATGAAAAATTGTGTGATAAAGAAAGTTGGTCAATTTGTATTTGTATAAACAATATTGGAGCTATTGTGAATACACAATATTGAAATCATGGTGGGTGCAGAAACACAATAAAGACGACATTACTATACAAATTCCACATAAATAATATAAAAAATAAGAGCCCAACTATATTGTCGGTTGTCTTATATTTTACATCTCATACATTCAACAATATGCATTACCCTACTTTTGTATGTGTGCTGTAGTAAAGTCATTCACAGTAACATATTTTCATATAGAATTTTCTTTCGAAATATTTGCATATCAATAAAATGCGGTCCAAATCAGTGTTTATTAAATTATCAAGTAAAAACTAAACAAAGAAAAAGATTTAAGCCTTCAAATATGATGATAACAATTATGCGTTTTTATTTTAGCCACACAACTACCGTTCAAATAAGCCTGGCAGTTATTTTAAAAAATTTTGTTTTTAATTATAACCCCTTTTGTAAAGTCATAATTTCTTGTCCGTCCATGAATTTGTCTTGTGTGGACAACTCTTGTCGCTGTTATCTTCTTGTTCGAAAAACTTTTTCAGACAATTTTTCACACAAACTATCGACAGTAGAACTATTACGTTTTGTTCTTGTGCTTACAAAATAATTGCTGGTCAAGACTTGGGGTAATAACTAGAAGAGAACCAATTAAACCAGGAAAAAAACATTCAAAGAAACCAACAAATTCTGTATTTATACGAAAAGCCAAAAAATGCTAGAACTGAAACAAAGTCAATGTAAATGAGTTCTTCTCTTGACCTCCTATGCATTAAATTCGAAATAGTGCTCTTAACCTTTATGTGATTGGCAAACAAAATCAATGTTTTGTATGATAAGGCAATCATACAAATCTTATGAAAAACAATCCATTTGGCAACAAAATTTAAAATGTTACAAACGTTTAACTACAAAAAAACATCAAAAGTTGAGAGCTCTTATAAAATTTCAAGTATGAAGGTTGCCAATTTCTAAAATAAAAATCATTTTAAAACCTAAAAGGTACCCGTGTAACTTGTCAGTCATATTAGGGTTAATATAATGAACAAAAAATGTTTGATGTTCTTTCGAAGCAATATAAAATATATATTTTTATACGTATATCCTTCAAAAGCTAATACATGTGAACACTATAAAAATTAAAAATTATTCGAACAACATTTTAATAAAATACAAACCGTTTTTCTATAAAAGTTGTGAGTATTTGTTTTGGTGATTTTTTCTTTTTTATTATCTACAACACTGTTTTACTGTTATAGTTTTAGATTTTTTTTTACTTTAAGTTGTTTGTGCTTATATCTCATATGGGTGATATTAATTTCGCTCTTTTCTATATTTTTTTAATTTTTTGATTGATGAGATATTTAATTGTGGGTATTAAATGACTGTCAGCTAACAACAAACTATTCATTAGATGATGATCATGATGACGGCGACAATGATAATGATTATGATGTTGTTTGAAAAGTTAATGTTTATACATTGTTCTGTATGTTATTTTTAAATGAATTGTATTTGATAAAAATTTTATGGTCAACAATCGCGTTGAGTCATCGTTTTATTAAAATAGGGGCCAGTAAAAGTGTGTTCACAGTTAAACACATCATTCACTGATAACATACATATTTAAAACAAGCTTTTAAACAATATCTATGTGAACATATTTTTCATAGTTAGTATTCATAAATGCTGTACGAGTATTTTCTAACTATGATAATCACCCCTATCGTGAATAAAAATTCCACATGAAATTTGTTCCCTTTTATTTTTTTAACATTGAATTTAAATAGGAAAAATGTGAAAAGGGAACAAATTTCATGTATAATTTTTATTCACGATTGGGGTGAATGTTTCTTGCTAGAAAAAAAATTAAAATTTTTAGAATTATGTTAATCAAATTATAAAATTTATAAATTTGAATAAAAAGAATATGATTGAATAATTATGATATCAATATCTCTGCTCTGAAACTAGGAAAAATATATGATGGTCAAAATTTACACAAAGCAATTCTTTAAGCTAAGCTGATTGCCTTTTAGACATCGGGTTAATGGAAAGATAAGACGAGTACACACTTGATTGTATCTACTAGTAATTCGTGTTACTCTCTTATTCGTATTTCATATGTGTATACAAATATGTGTATACTCTCAAATAAAAATAGGAGCAATATTCTGTGTGATCACCGAAACAAAATTCAAGCAAAAAATTGTATCAATATTTTCAATAAAAATTGCTTAGTGTAAATTTAGACATATTATTATATACAGTTGCAATTTTAAGAAAGACTTTAGAATACTATTAGGCAAACCATATAAACTTATACTGAAGATTTTTTCTAAAATCAGATAACGTTTTTACTAAACAAAGAATGGTAATGAAAATTACTATAAAAATTCGCATAATAGCTTAATATTTTTCCTCTGTGTCCTTTCTATACTACGTGCATCCAGTAAAACATACAGAGCAAGAACACAAAGTCAATTTGGAAATATAATTTAGATAACAAGCTGTAGGAGTACCAATGCATAATACATATGTATATGTATAACTAAAAGATAATATATAATTTAGAAAGATTCGTCAATTGACATTTTAAAGCAAATACAAATCAAATATACATATGTGCATAATATAGGGTGTTTTTTTAGATGTATAGCACTTTAAGCTGGCAACACTTTGTGACGTATACGAGTATTTATTTTTAATTTTATAAAAACGAAATATGAAAGTATAGTAGGGCAAGTCCAAGTATATAATACCCTGCACCCAGTACTATATATGTGCAATAACAGTTTTTTAGAAATGAGCTCTATATGAAATCTATTATGAACCGATAGTTACAAAATATTTTCTTATTCTTAATTGCATTTGGATACCAATATTTTTAGGAGATTTATGGTCGTTGAAGTGATTTTCGGAATTGAGCTTTATATGGAAGCAATGACTAATTATGAACCAATCTTTATAAAATTAGGTATCCTGATTTCTATATATAATGAAACTTATTTTTATTGAATATTTAGCCTTAATATGAGTGTCGTTTTCTTTTTACGACAACGACTGTTTCGTAATAGATTAAAGACGCAAACTTAATTTTATCTTTAATCTATTACGAAAGAGTCGTTGTCGTAAAAAGAAAACGACACTCATTATTAACTTTAAGAGAGTTATGCGCGTTAAAGTGATTTTCGAAAGTGGACCTTATATTGACCGATCTGCACAAAATTTGTAGGTGTGAGTAGGTTTCATAGACAACTTATTTGTTGCAAAATCTATTTGGATACGTTCACACATTTATGATCTATGAAGCCTTATTTCGAAAAGACATTTGTATAGAGTTTAAGTGAAATAATGGACAAATTTCAGCAATTGAAATATCTTCAAAATTGCGACCTATACTTTGCGTGGACATCAGAAAGTGATTCTGAATCAATTGATAGACTTTAAGGTGGGTGTTAGACTAATATTTTTGGTCGTTACAAACATCAGCACCCTCGCTACTATGGGGATGTAGGGTATAATAAAATAATAATGATTTTAAATACCATGAATTCTATCCTTTAGATAAAATGTGGATTAAAATGTTTTCAAATTACAGAAGACTTAATTAAGGCCTGATACTGTAAAAAATATGACAATTTTTATGAAAATTACTCAAACGATATTTAACAACTAAGTTACATATCTTTATGGTTAGACGCCTGAAGAGAACCTTAATTAGTTTTGTTTTTGAGTTCAAAGTTGTATTATTTATATAAAAAGTACTTTTTTTTATAAATTTTTTATGCCAAAAATTATTTCAAGAAATATTTCAAAAAATTTAGCACATTTTTTTTTTGCATTTTAAGATAAGTTTTAGCATATTTTAGCTTATTATACCCTTCACCATCGTGAGAAGGGTATATATAAGTTTGTCATTCCGTGTGTAATTTCCACAAAAAAATTTTCCGACCCTTAAAGTATATATATTCTGGATCCTTATAGATAGCGAAGTCGATTAAGCCATGTCCGTCTGTCTGTCTGTCTGTCTGTCTGTTGAAATCAGTTTTTTGAAGTCCCCAGATATACTCGGGATCCAAACCTTCAATAATTCTGTCAGAAGTGCTTTCGAAAAGTTTGCTATTTAAAATCAGCAAAATCGGTTTAGGTTAACCAGAGTTATGAACCTATATGTGAGACCACCTCCATAAAAATTTGATATTTTTCATCCATTTTATTGCAATATTTTGAAAACTATTGCAGATAATACCATGAAATTTTGTATACGTTGTTTGTACTATAAAAGAAGAAAGTGTGCGGAAAATAGTAAGAATCGGTCCATGATTTCTTATAGCCCCCATACAAATATATATATTCCCGAAATATGGCTTAATGATAAATAAATGCCTATAAAATTGGAATATCAAGACAAAATTCAGCAAAAATAAGTTTTATACAAAAAGAAATCGCAAACCGAAATTTTTTTTAATTCGGTCCATGTTTGACCATAGACCCCATATAAAGTCCACTTTCAAAATTCACTTAAATACGTATAAAAGAGATATAAATAATGTTAAACGGCTAAAATTTGACATAAATACTCTTTATAGGCAAATAAATTGCTGTACTAAATTTTATGGTGGTCGGCCCAGAACTGGTCATAGCTCCCATACAAGGACCACATCTGAAAAATACATTTTCCCCATATATATTGTATAAATATCGGTGCCGACTCAAAACTTTGCACAGATTATTTTAATATATACAAAAATCATCCCACACAATTTTGTTAATTTCGGTCTATTTTTAACGGTATGCCCCATATAAAGCCCTCTTCCGAAAATCACTTTAATACTCATAAATCGCTTATAAATAAGGGTACCAATCCAAAATTTTACACGGATCATTTATATACATGCCTAAATCAAACTGCTGGATTTTGAGAATATCGGTCCATATTTGACTATATCCCCCACATAAGGTCCACTCTCGAAATCCACGTTAATACTAATATATATCTTAAATATACCGTTATTATGTTGAAATTCGACGTGAAATATCCTCATATGCATGAAAATAACTGCTCCAAAATTTAAGAAGATCGGCCCATAATTTGTCATACCTGGCATATAGAACCATTTCCAAAAAACAAATAAATTCGGGTCAAAAAATATTCTTTTCGGATTTAACCCATATTCGGTCCATATTTTATAATCATATTTTATATCGTTGGAAAGGTATTTTTAATACCTTTTATTTAATGTATTACAAATTATCAGACACCCAGTAGTTCCCGAGATATAGGCCTATGTATTTTCAACTTTAAGGGCCCGCCCCCTCGAAAATAGGCGTGACCGGCAACAATTTTTTTTTGCTGGTATCTCCTCTAAAAGCCCTATTTGATTTTTTTTTTTTTTTTTTTTTTTTTGAGCAAAATCACTAAAACCGAATTGTACCCCTTTTTTATACTCTGTTTGTTAAGTTACACTCAAGATTATTATGAACATCAGACAGACTCTGTAAATTATGGTAAGAATTGGTAATTAAATCAATTAAAATGGTAAAAATTAGACAACATTTCAAAATATTTAACATAAATTATGTTGGTCGTAAAATTATCTTTCAAACAATATATCAAATACTAATAAAATTTGCACTAAGACTGAATATAAAACACAAAATTAGGATATTCTAGTCTAGTGTAGTTTCTGTATTTCTTATTACGCTTAGGTGAAGGGTATTTAAGATTCGGCACAGCCGAATATAGCACTCTTACTTGTTTTTAAACTAATTTAGCCGCTCAACTTTTTGAGATTTGGTTACGCTGCTGATGATTTATGTTTATTTTGGTTTGGCATTTTAACGTGAATAGACTGCCACCTGAATAATGCCTTAAATATTGTGCAAATTTGTTTTGAAAATGATTCTGTTTTTTTTCTTTAGATGTATAGAACTTTGCAATGGAAGAAACAAAAAATGATTTTTTCAAATTGACATGAAACTTACTTTATTCTAAAGATAATCTTTTGCATCATGATTTAAATATGACTTCTAGAGGTTCAATTTTCGATGACTCTTGCCAACATTTATGGCCGCATATCGGCAATAACACTGCGACTGTTACCCTCCAAGTGGTTCCAAACATAAATCACTTGACAGGTTAACAAGTGTTGCCTAAGTTCTATAGATCTAAAAAAACACCCTATACAAGTTATTTGTGTATGTATAATAGATGGAAATAACAACAAAGTCATGTATTGTAAATAAGTAAGTATATGAGTTTTTGCATAATAAAACGGCTATTGATAAAGAAACATACCATCAGTTATAATATACAATAAAAGATAAATTGCCCATATAATTTAAAACATTCAGTTCTTTTGATGTAATTTCGAATGCAGAAGAAAATCTGGCCTATAATTTTGTGCGTTACAATTAAGTGTCACAATGACAACAAACAAACAAATGGGTGGCATGGCATGGAAATAAAAAGCATCATTATCATTGTTGCTTGCTATGTACATGCAAATATATATAATATATAAATGTGCAATCATTTATACATTTGTACGTGTGTAATTGCAGAGCAGCAACTCCATAAAAGATGGAAATGTTATATGTACTCGTATTTGCAAGTCAAAAAAGATTTTAATATAAAATAAAACACAGTCAAGTTACTGATTTATAACAAGCTGTTTAATTAAATTCGTGATTGAAGTTTAAGTGGCCCGATGATTATTGAAAATGTTTAAATTAATCTCAAAATTGTAATATCCTCCATAAATATTTTCGTCTTCATTAAGAAGTATTTTAAATTACATTTTAGTTCAAATTGTATTTGTATTTATTTAATAAATTTTGTTATAGTATTTATTATTGTTTTTATACTTAAAATCGATTTTTAATTTTGTGTCAGGCCATAATGTTTACATGTGTTTAAGTGTAAGTGTGGCTATGTATGATGCACAACAACAACAACAACAACAAAAAAAAACATATTTTTTGTTGCACAGTTTTTATCATATTTAAGACCACAATATGGTTAAAGGATATAAACCACACTCTATGTTTTTGTGTAAGTTTAAGTGATTGTGTGAGTATGTGTAGTGAAAAATATATGGACATCCTCTGGTTATAGCCTCAATATGACATACATGTACATGTAAACTTTGCATAAATGCATGCATAACTGCATGTTATATGTATGTGTATATATAAAAATATGATTCAATTATACATACAAATATACATAACTACATACATATGTGTATATACATTAGGCCGGGCCAATTTGTATGGAGCCGAAAAAATCGATTAGAGCCGCCCCCTAGGATGATTCTATGGACAATTCTAAGCAACTTTGGTGAAGGAACCATGGGTCTATCTCGATGTTCGAGTCTCCCACTTTTTTTTCCCTATAACATCATTTTGATCCGAAATTCGATTTTTTATTCATTATATTATCTTTTTTATGTGTATATGGGGGGTTTTTGGGGTCGAGAAATTCATTTTTGATCTTTATTTTTACCTATGAACACCACCAGAGGGCGTTTCATGCATATTTGTAATATTTTTCGTCTATTTTCCGAGAAAAAGTGGGAGACTCGAAAATCGAGATAGACCCATGGTTCCTTCACCAAAGTTGCTTAGAATTGTCCATAGAATCATCCTAGGGGGCGGCTCTAATCGACAAAAAAAATGGGCCCGCCCTAATATACATACATAAATATTTAAAAATATACATTAGAGTGCTTCAAAAAATAAAATTGCGAATTTTAGACGTCCCAATCCCTTGCATTGTTCTGTGGATTGTAGTAACAGGTTCTAAGAAATATTAGGATGAGTTTTTTCAAAAATGTTGCGATTAAATAATTATTTTTACATTTTAATGCAAAATAATCAAAATGTGTACGAAATTAGCTTCTAATAAGACATATAAGATAAAAATCGGTTGACAAATTTTAACGTTATTAAGTATTCCCCTGTTTCAAACCACTTGAATAAGAAATGTAGCAATAAAATTAACAAATTTTACGAAATATTCCAACATAATCATATTTTTTTAAATATATACATACGTATTAGAATTGTATTAGAATTTTTATATTCGCAGCATAACGTTAAATTTTTATCTAGTATGTTCAAAAATGTTAAATTTTCTCCATTTTCAATTTTTTTTTTTTTTCAAAATTTTGTTAAACAAAATTTTTGAGTTTTTAGAAAATCTCTTTGGGATTTATTCAGGATATATGAGGGAATAAAAATATAAAAAAATTATGTCAATACCTCACAAAGTTTTTCTATATCCTTGATTTTAATTTGGCGGATTTCGGGAAAACAATTTTTTTTTTGTTATATTTTTTTGAATAAGCTTTTTTCTTTAGAATTATGAATTTGAAATAAATCAATCCAGATACTGTTAAATATTTTTCGAAAGTTTTACTCAAAACAAACAACATTAACTGTTAAATCATGACGGTCAAAAGACAATTTTTGCTATATTTAGGATTTTTAATGGAAAGATTGTAAAATGTTATAAATTTTTGATTCGACCTTTATGAAGCTTCAGCAAAATATATGCTAAAGTCTAATATTTACAATAACAGCGCAAAAATCCAAATTAACCCTAAACACGCTTGGGGTCAAAATGTTTCCAAACTTTAAAAACCATGAAAAACACTGTGAATTTTAATGGTGCTAAATTTAGTTTAATGTATGTATGAAAAAAATAGTTAATTTACCTGGAAATTTCTGTAATAAAATAAACTGAAGGAAATTACATTTAATAAGCCGAATAAACCGACGACGACTCAAGCCTTAAAAGAGGAAATTGGACGCTGCATTAATGAAATACCGCAGCATTTATGCAAAAAGGTCTTTGAAAATTTCATTAAACGATCGCGTGTGTGCCAGCAAAGCCGCGGCGGCGGCATACATAACCTCATTCTGTCTACTTTACGATGTAATAAAGTTTCACGATTTTTTTTTAAATATCTGTGTTTTATTTAAAATTTAAAAATTGCGTTCTAGTTGGGACACAAGAAATTTCCATTTGAGGGTTAAGATCAATTTTATTGATTGTTTTTTAAGTGCTATTGTTAAAAATCTCAATCCTCAAATCAATTTTATTTTAATCTACAAAATTTATTATTTAATTGTACAAATTCAGATGTAAGTAAATGAAATATTTTCCGTATTTCGAAAAAGATTAATTTATTATTTTTTATACACAATACAAAGTTTTAAGTTTGCTTTCACTATTAATCAAAGCACTATTTAAATTCGCAATATTTTCCATTGTTTCGTTTTGAGAACGCTTTGACCAAAAGCACTTTTATAGGTTAATTTAGATTTTTGCGCTTTTATTGTAAATTTGGGACTTTAGGATATATTTTGCTTAAATTTCATAAAGGTCTACTCAAAAATGTATAACATTTCTTTGACCTTCACGATTTAACAGTTAATGTTGACCGTTTTAAGTAAAACTTTCGGAAAGTCTTTAAGAATGTCTGAGCTATATTAATCTGGATGGGCTTGATTTAAAATTCATAATGGAATTCATAAGCTTAGTCGCCAAAATCTAGCAAAAGATAATTATTCCCGAAATCCGCCAATTTTAAATCAGGGGTAGAGAAAAACTATAAAAGGTATTGACATAGTTTTTGTATATTTTTATTTCCTTGTTTATCCTTAATAAATCCCAAAGAGATGTTCTAAAAATTTAAAATTTAAAAGAAATTTAAAATGGACAAAATTTTAAATTTTTAACAATACAGGGTCTGATCAAAAAATAACCATTATTTACAAACAGCATTTATTTGTTCATCAATAACTATCTTGTCTCCTAAATACACTTATGGCAGCGTTTTTTTCAAGCCTCGAAACACTTCTGAAACGCGATTTTTGGTATCACCAACAGCTTCTGTTTCGATTTTTCTTTTATCTTCTTAATCGTAGCGAAACGCTTTCCTTTCATTGGTGTTTTCAGTTTTGGGAAGAGGAACAAAAGTCAGAGGGGGCCATGTCCGGCGAATACGGTGGTTGACATAATAACGGTTTTGTTTTTGGTCAAAAACTCACGCACAAGCATCGATTTGTGAGCTGGTGCGTTAACATGATGCAAAATCCATGATTGGTTTTCTATAATTTTGTGCGTTTCTGACGAATTGCTTCGCGCAAACGGTTTATAACTTCAATGTAGTATTCCTTATTGACCGTACGACCTTGTGGCAAGAATTCATGATGCACCACGCTATTGCAGTCGAAACAAATAGTGAGCAAAACCTTCACATTTGACTGAACTTGACGTGCTTTTCTCAGTCTTGGCTCTTCTGGACGTTTCCATTGGGATGATTGGGCTTTGGTTTCAATGTCATTGCCATACACCTATGATTCGTCACCAGTTATGACCTTTTTGAGAAAATCTGCATCGGCGTTGACGATGTTCAACAGCTCCTGAGCGACGTTCTTTTTGCTCAAAATTTAGCAATTTTGGAACAATCTTCGCTGCCGCACGTTTCATGCCTAAAACAGCCGTAAAAATTGCTTGGCATGAGCCGAACGATATGCCAACATCATCAGCAACCGCTCTGATAGTGATTCGACGATTATCCAAAATCATTTTCTTCACTGCTTCAATGTTTTCATCGGTTGTTGACGTGTTTTTGTCTGTCAAAAACAAACTGGCAATCCAAAATGGCTGATATTACCAACATATATAACAGACATGTGTACCAAAATATAACAGAAAAAAAATGCGAAAATCGAACATACGTAACTCACGAAATTTGAAAATAACGCTTATTTTTTAATCAGTCCTTGTATTTGATAATAGGTTAACGTTATGCTGCTTAGATCAAAATTCATATAAAAGTAAATACGTACATATATATTTAAAGTAAAAATATAATTTTATTTGAATGTTTCTCAAAAATTTGTTAATTGTTTCTACATTTCTTATTCAAGATACTTAATAACTTTAAAATTTGTTTACCGAATTGTCCCTTTTTTTGTTTTTTTTTTTATTTTTTCACAGAATTTACATAAATAAATAGTTTAAATTTCGTGATTATAAACATCATGCAATTTAACCCAAATGGTTTTTTTCCGTTTTTTAGCTTATAAAATTTACGTTATTTTAATACCCATTACATTAACGAATTGAGTTAACACAGATTGTCAGATAGGGAAGAATTAAGGTTTAAAAAAAATTAATAAACATTTAAATAGGTAGAATTTTAAAAAACGGGAAAAACGATTTGGGTTAAATGCCTGATGTTTATAATCACGAAATTTAAACTATTTATTTAAGTAAATTCTATGAAAAAATAAAAAAACACTAAAATTTTGTCTGAAATTTTCAAAATGTTTGAATTAAAAAAATTTTTTTTTAATTTTTGATAACCCATTGAATGCGCCTCTCAAAGACTTTTCATGTGATACCAAATTTAAATATAGTTCCTTTGGAAGGAATGTGAAAAAATTCAAAAAACCTCTAAAAAGGACATTGTTATCCTTTGATCCAGCTCACCAAATATTGACCCCAGAACAAAAAAATTGAGAAACGTAGTCTTAAAATTAATCAAATTTTCATGTTAGTCGGGAACATCGATACTTTATTTTTTCTCCATACAAACGGGGCCACCCTAATGTACATATATTGTTTACCATGTATAGGCTTAAAATTCAATTAATTCCATATTTTATCATCTTCTTTAAATTATATTTTCATACAAACAAACAAATAAATACATATGTATATGTATGCAAGTGTATTTAAAAATAAGATACAAAAGCACTACTTAACATACAGATACACATATTTAATGCAATTTTGTACACATACATACATACATACATTCATAGTTTACATTTACTTTACATATTCCTTTACTGATATAATTTTCTGCTTCTTTTTGACACACACACACACATAGAAATACAGCCACCAATACTTAAATAAACAATGTACGTGTGTTAAAGTTTGCATTTTTTATTTCTTCATAAATTCATAACATTTAAAATCATATTGTGTGTGTATAATTAATGTCCTTTTACCTCCGTGCATAAATATACACATACTCGTATGCTTATATGCATTTGGGTGACCCTTATTTTGCACTTTTTGGATCGACATCATCTATAAGCCAAATGCTGAATATTTAAGCAAAATCGGTTAAGGTTTAGAAGTTGCACATTCTATTTGATGCTTCGAATTTTGCGATCAGTCAGCAGTATGTGGATTTATAGGTGTATGGGAAATTTGTAAAAGATAAATTAATAAAATCTTTAGAGTAGATTCTGTATAGTGTTGGAAATAATATTCATTTTCAATAATGTGAAGAAGAAAAACTTAAAAATTATTCCCTTTGTTAATTTGTACAATAATTAATTTTCTGGGGTCTAATCGTCGCTGTCGATTGATTGCCGTACAAAAATAAATAAAATTTGAGATGATGGCTTACGATAGCGAGTCAGTCCTCAATTAAGTGTAATCTCTACAAATATTATTCGAATACTAACATGCTATCGTAATAAATAAATGAAAATAGTTCTTGTGCAAAATGTAAATTTCAATAATTTTTCAGTTTAAAATATATTTTGTTAATGTTAAAATTTTAGCACAAATATAAAAATATAAATTGGAAGCAGAAGGAAGTGTTAGATAAATTTATGTCGTAGCATCCTAACTTAGCAAAAAAAAACCTTTTGCATATTGTGACCAAGGCAAAATATAAAATAACCCAATTAAATACGCAAAGTCATGCTTATCATATATTTAAAAAAAAATCAATATTAATTGTTTTCAAAAGTTTTTGACGGATCAAATATTTAACGTAAAACAATTTAAACCCAGGGGTATAAATGCCGCTTACGATATCGAGCAAAATGTATCGACATTTTTTATGTTGGCATTGTCGCATTCGATATCTAATAATCAACTAAGTTACATCACTCGGGATGTAATTCGATATGTAAATGGCTATAGTATGCACAATAATTTAATCTTTCTACCGCCAAAATACACAAATTTTACTTTGTAACGTTTCTCCATTCTATTTTTATTTGTTTGCCCAGAGGCACACTTTAATGTGACCCTCACCGTAGGAACACTGAGATTACTATATGAATCCATCAACTATGGTTCCAGCGAGAATCCTAAAATATTATTTAGTGTTAGAATGGTTTAGCTTATGTAAATAAGTACGATAAAATGTTTTATTTTGCCTTACCTAACAGCCAAGCATTTCACAAATTGTTATGATTCGATACATATCGAATGCAGTAATGAGCTGATACGACTCGTATGTTAATATTATTCGATACGATAGTCTATACGCTATCGATTGCCGCGAATTGGCTCCTGGTCTAAAGGCAATTGTAAACATAAGCGAACATAACCAAATAGTTTTAACCATCGATTCTATTATGTTCCTGTTAAAAAAAAACTAAATTATGTCTTATATACTAAATTAAGAAGGTGCTGTAGCTTAATTGGTTAGCGCATTTGATCATTAAGCATGAGTTGATATTTGTAGCCCTGGTTCGATTCCCAGCCGCTGTCACTCAAACAACATCAGTTTCTGATAATTATTAGTTTTCTTTCTATCCATCATAACTAATATTTATCACAGCGCCCTCCTTCGGTGGTATAGCATTTAAACGCCATCGAAGTAAAATGATTAAAAAAGATTATTAAAGCAAGCTTAAAAAATTATGCGCCTACTCACCACCAGAGGCGCTGCAATGCTGCACTAAACACAATCATAATGCGCAATTGCAGAGTTGTAATATAAAGAAAGCTTTCTTCTTTCACCACCTTTACTTCTTCAACTATCCGCTTTCCAAAGAAAGTAACGCAAGTATATATAGGCATATTAATTGCCTGAGTGTTACTTCTCTTAAAAAAAAAAAATACAAAATTGAGAATGCACTAAAAATGCGACCTAAACAAATAATTTGAAATTAATTATAGCATATGACCGAAATGTATTTTTATTGAATTTGTGATCAAAAACAAAATTTACTCAAAATTTGCCAAATTATAAGTACAATAGTAAAATATCGCAAACAAACTTTTTATTTTTCAAAATAAAAACGTCAAAAATTTTCAGCATTTGGTTTTTGCCTGGTGAAAACTAAATTCCTTCCTCATTAGTATCTTTTATTATCAGTCAAAAACTTTGTTTTTATTCTTAGTCTTGGTATGGTTGGAGTAAAGATTTGTTAGTTGGTAGCATTCAAAATCGAAAAACTGCAAAATAAGGGCCACCCTAATATATGTATATACATATTTGTATTCGAATTTTAATACGTAAATGCTGTATGTGTATAAGTGCATGTAGTAGAGAAGTTTGTATCCACCTCATCATTTTCTCCCGTGTGTTTGTGTTTACAATACAAATTGCACTTTTATTTCATTTAAATAAAAATTACATTACAAGTGATATAAAAAGTTTGAGCCCGATATGCAACTGTTTAATTCTAGAGAAATCAATGGAGTTTGTTTGTAAGTACATACTACATCTGTTCATAATTATGATCTAGCACTATGGGAATTAATATTATAACGAGTTGTTCAATTCGCCAAATAAATGATTGCGAGTATATAGATACTACATTTTTTCTAATTTAAAATGAGTGAAATGTTATGGGTTCTGTATTTAATTAATAAGCTCTTATTGAAATAAATGCAGTCATGTCTTTCACAAAATAGCCAACATTGTTCATAGACTAATTGCAAATAGTTGAATTATTTCTCAAAAATGTGTGTGGAAATTATCCATAATTGGTAGAGCTTTTGATCTTGAGCAAAAAAGAACGGATATTGTTTGAACAGCCTATTTAACATTTGGTGTTTTCGTTTATTTTTAAGTTGTCAACAAGATTTTAACATCAATAAAGAGACCTGTTACATGGCACATTCTTTTTTCAAGTTATGTGAATTTAATAAATATTTAATTCAAGTTTTGTATTTCTATATGCAGAGTGATTAACTATTGGACTTCTTCAAAACTCTGGTTTCAAAAGGTTAACATTAAAACCGGTGTTTTCTAATTGCTTCTTAGTTTCGAAAAATCAATATTTACAGTCGATCAGTCTGCTATCTATGCAGAAGAAACATTTCTGTGGTACTAAAATTTAAATTGGATTGAATCTTCGCATGTAACTTGAAATGGCTGACTCTTGAAACGTTTAGAAAGCTTAAAACGCGTTGACGCCAAAACGCGAGTTGTGGCCCTGTAGCTTAAGGAAATGATTTTCTCTTTTAACTTGCTTTTACGATTTCTCCATTCTATTTCTATATTTGCACTTTTCTACGAACTCAGACTTGCCACTGGTAAACGTATCTAATTGAAATTAATGCCGATTTCGTTTCAGCCTCTTACTTAGAAAATCGTATTTTTAGTATCACAAGATATAGACAATTGAAAGACCTAAATATATAATATAAACTTATAATCGAATATGTCTTTAATATATATGCTTCGGTTTAACGCCAACAACTGAAGAAGCTCAATATTAGTTTTCCATCATAACTAATATTTATCACAGCGCCCTCCTTCGGTAGTATAGCGTTCAAACACCACTGAAGTAAAAACTTAAATAAAGGTTATAAAATCAAGCTTTAAAATTAATGCGCCTACTCACCACCAGAGGCGCTGCAATTCTGTACTAAAAACAAACTAAATGCACAATTGCAGAGTTGTAATATAAATAAAATCTATCTTCTTTCACCACCTTTACTTTTTCAACCTACCCCCTTTCCAAAGAAAGTAACTCAAGTCTATATATAGGCATATTAATTGCCTGAATGTTACTTCTCTTTAAAAAAAAAAATATTAAAGCGGTAATATGCATATTGCGGTTTCTTTAGATTACCAGGCATTTCGAAAGAGACGGACACATTTAACGCTTCTGGAGTCAAAATAGTACTGCAATTTTGGTATTCAAGCAGACGGTATAAACGAGAGGTAGCTGTTATAGTTTGACGAAATTTCATATTTAAATTCCAAACATTTAGGAGCCCGAATAATGATGTAGTTGTTAATACAGCTCTAGCATGATCTAAAGTAAACCCTTTTAATCTTTTGAAGGTGAATTTATAAGTTTGAAATATACGATTTGTGTGTCACAGTTACAAAGTCTCATCTTAGAAGAGGACATCTACTATGTTTGTCTATTACTGTATAAATCAGAGAATGGTATAGTGCATTGAAATATTAACGAACGTGATGTTTAGGCGCTTTCTATACAAATGTATAATATGTACTTCTGTTTCGAGGATTGTAAAATGAATATTTGCTTATTTTGACAACATGGTGCTGTAGGATTATTAGAAATTTAATTTTTCTAGCATAGGCTTTGGACCCATTGTGCCCTTTAACAATAATCCTTGTGTGCACTCGCAGCTTTAAAAGTCTGTGTATTATACAGGCCTGTTAAAAGTCTAGTTTAATTTGGTTTATTATTTACAAATGTTTTCATACATAATTATGTTCAATATTTATTACTTATGTGTCTGTCTGCCTGCCAGTTGGTGTGACTTTTTATCATTGATTTTTTACTGTTTCAATTTTTCATATTTACGATATTCATCCTTTTCGGGTAAAAAAACATATATATCTGGTATACATCCTTGTTTATAATATGTATATATATTTATGACACATCATTTAACAAGCTTATTTTCATTATTTATAAAATGTTGCACTTTTTTTATGGATGTTACAGTTTTCATTTGTATTTAATAGGGAATACTGAAACAGGTTCATTAGTATTGCAACTCAAGGTTTAAAGCAATTTCAAGTATTTTAATATTCTATATATGATTTGTTATAAAGTTAAGTTATTAATGGAGATTTGTTATTAAGTAAATATATATAAGTATCGTATGTAGTCCTGAGGTATTGTAATTGAAGTATTTTAAAGTCATGAGCTACAAGAAACTGTGAACTCCAATTATTAAATATGTGTAACAAATTATTACAAGATTGTCAGTTATTTTATTAATGCTTTTTAATATTAGCGGCGTAAGGACTCAATTTTTATGACAATGGCCAATAGTTGTAATAAAACAGTAAAATTATTTGGATAGAGGACATTTTTACAATTTTCATTGACGGAAAAAGTTCATACAACTCATATTCAATCTGATTTAAACAAATTCCTCAACTGGTGTGTAACTAATCTGATGGAATTAAACCTGAGAAAATGTCAATTTATGTCCCTTTCGAGATATTCCCCGTCCATCCACGAATATCTTATTGGGAGATCAAAATTAAAATCCCCTGACTCTATCATTGATTTGGGTGTCAACTTTGATAGAAAACTGAACTTTAACTATCATATAATTATGACTGCTAGTTAATAAAGCAATTGGTGTCCTCAGTTGTATAAAACGTTGGGCAAAGGAATTTAATGACCCATATGTAACAAAAAATATATTCACAGCGTTGGTAAGACCGATACTTGAATATGCATCTGTAATCTGGGACACGCAATACAATATGTACATAAAAACGCTGGAATCTATTCAAAAACAATTTCTTATATTTTGCCTTCGGGATCTACGATGGAAACCTGAAATAAACCTTCCACCATACCGAAGTCGACTGGCACTCATAAAGCTCCCAACATTAAAAAGTAGAAAAATAATCGCAAACGTTTCCTTTTTATTGAACCTAATTAATGGTACTTTTGATTCTGAATATCTTGTTTTTTTAAATACATGTAATTAACAAACACAAACTGCAAAGCTTGTTGGCTTATCTGCAGAAAACATACAGAGTCTTTGGCGGGAATCAAAACCGCCACCCTCTGACTGATAGTCCGGTACACAAACGCCTAGTCTATCGGGGCGCCCATAAAGTTTTTAAAGTTTGCTTCAATGTCCCAAAACAGACAACGAAGATCATACACTCCACTCTCTCTGAAATTCCATATATCAAACATTATTAATATTGATACTATTGTGCAGAATTCAACAAATTCTATGATTTAATTGATTTTTCTAATACAACTGAGGAAATAAAGAGCAGACTGGCGTACTACTTTTGAATTCAACTGATTATAACTATGATTGTTTTTGATAATATTAGTATTGTACTTAATCAATTATTGTACTTCATATTATTACTAATATTTGTAGCTGAATTTTTAAATAAATAAAAAACATTTATTAATTAGAGAAGGAAATGAACTAAAATTTTAATTTGAGAGAAAAGTTTTATTTAGGCTAATAGTTCAAATAATCAAGAATACACTGTAAATTACTCAAGTGAGTTAAATAGATGATATTTACAGAGTGATTGTGGACAATGAAGATTGCTGATGACGCCCTTGGCCGGGTAGAAAATGCATTCCAATTTGCCAATTGTTCCAGTACTTTACAATAGTATTCTTGATTATTCGAACTATTAGCCTAAATAAAACTTTTCTCTCTCAAAAACATTTGATTCAGAACATAATCGTTTTTATACTAATCAATGAATTTCATAAAAATGACCAGTTAGTAAACAAAAATCACATTTATTAGCTGGTCATAATACAGCAGAGAAAGACAGTTAATATATTACATCTACTTGTAAATGTAAGCCCAATATTATAAAAAAATTGTTCTAAAATGTATGACAACTTTATCATCTTTACAAAAACTAAACTTTTGAAATTTTGATCCTTTAAGTAATAGTTATGTATATATCCTCCAATGTATTATTGCCTAAATCACAAATACATTATATTAATTGAATTTAAAATAACCACAACTAAGGCCAACAAGTTTAAACAACAAACTCTTATTTATTTGATTTATTCAAATCAAAGTACATTCAAAATTCACCCAATTATTTGCAAAACAATTTACAGTCACTTGGTTTAACTTCTATACAATTATCTATCAGTTTGTTTGTCTATCTATCCGTGCATACTCGTACATATGTATATTTTCTAGTCTACTTAACCTTACATACACACTTGTTTATTTTATTGGCTACTCACTGTCAGAATTTTCGTCTAAGATGTCATTTTTGAGGAAAAAATATAAAGAATAAATAGAATAGAAATAAAATAATAATAAACCAAAAGATGAAGCAGATAAACTTTTGTTGATTTCAAAAATCAAAAAAGATTTTGACATTTGACTGCACCCCCTCTAGTTATATGTATGTATAGAGAGTACTCTGGAGTGAGAAAGATTTCGCAGTGGAGGAAGGAGTAAAGGACGAATACAAAAAATTAAGACTTTTGAAAAGAAAATACAACGAACTGAAACAAAACAAAACTTTTATGCAAGTTAAACTTTCTATTACAATTCAGAGCCAAACACCCAAATAAACACACATGTGGGAGATAATTGTGGCTAAATAAATAGCAGCAAGTTGAATAAAAAGTTCATTATTAATTTACTTTGTGTTCAAAAGAAATAAAAATAGATTCAGAATTTTCTCAAACTTTAGTTTAAATCATAAAATCCTTCATCTTGTCTAACTCTTTTGTTTAAAAGCTTCACCACCGAAGAAAGTAGTGAATGGGGATATACATATGTCTATACATAAGTTTAACATTTAGCTATTTTCGTCTATATGTCTTATGTCTAACTGCTAAATTCAATAACATGTGCCGATTGTTTCTACGTTCGCTTGTTTTGGGAATTATTTATGAGAAGTTTACGTAAAAAAGTGAGAGTTTTTTATTAAAAATATAGAAAAATTGACCAGATATCAGAATGTAGAGAACCTCATGAACGACGCAGGACAGAGTTAATTTTTGTCAAATATAAAATAACTTGTAATGTTTTGTGCTATATAAATTATGTAATTGTACGGGCACTAACATTCGAAACCCGAATGTGCAAATAAAGAAGATACGTAAGAGAAAAGCGGTTTTAGTGCAAACAAAATTTTGTCAAATTTGACCAGATCCTGATTATGATATATATTCATACATATATTCATACCATATGTTCTTAGTCTGTAGAAGTTATTGTACCGACTCATCCTACTTCTGTAGTAATTCGGTAATGCGTTCTTTCACGACTCTTTTATTTGAAATTGCTAAACACTATATAGTAAAGTACGATACCGTATGACACAAATCCATCCACTGCAGTGTCTTGGTTGCAAATATAATTGTTTCTTTTTTTCGCTTGTTGAAATAACAGATTCAAAATTATTTAGTTTATCAATTTTCAATTTCAAACCATACAATGTAATTGTATAGGGTGTTTTTTAGTTGGCAACACTTGTTTAGCTGGCGGCCATTTTGTTAGCTGTCAATTGATTTATATTTGAAGTCGCTAGCCTACGCCGCTATGCTCGATACGATTGGAGTACAACATTCACAACAAGTCATCGAAAATTTGACCGCCAGCTTAGACTACGTCCGAGCGAGCCGTGGCTGTCATATGCCCGAAGTCATATTTAAATTCAAATGCAGAAGATTATCTTTCGAATAAAGTAAATTTAATGTCAATTTAAAAAAAGAAACATCTTAGTTGTAATTCCATTTCAAAGTTCTATACATACATCTTAAAAAAAACAGAATCATGATTATCAGAATAAATTTGCACAAATTGTTTGTATTTAAGTTAAGAAAATCACTTGACACCTGACGTAATGGCCGTCAGTTAAAAAAATGTTTCCAACTTAAAGTTATATACCTCTAAATAAACACCCTATATGTACCTTTAAGAAGTATTTTTGAGTTTCTGTAAAGCCAGGGGCCAAATTTCGGCATTCGTGTTCGAATGAGCTATCGTATCGAAAAATGATTTCGATATCGAAATTATGATAAAATGTTCTAAATTTCTTGCTCGTATGCCATAATCTCAAATCAATTTTACTCGATATCGAATGCGGTAATTTGGCCCAGAGCCTTTTATATATTCTTTGAAAGGAAATCATAAACCAATTGGGTTGCGAACGCATTCGCCACCAAGAGATCATATGTTCAAATTGGGATCATATCTGTATTAAACAATATGACAATATGACGTATTATGTAATTCATTGAACACACGTTAAAAAAGAGGACATACGGTCTGAATTATTGAAAAAAATACAGGTAACCCTCCTATAAGACGGCTTCCTACAAAACGATTTCGATCTTACACGAAAAAAAATTTGCGGAAACCCTCCTCATCTACAACACGGTTTCATTTTAACACTACAATTACACCTACGCAAAATCTAGTACTTAAGGGATTTTGAGCGAAATTTTGTTCATTTCTACTAGATTTCCCATACAAATCAAAATCTAGTTCGTCACGAGATTTTGGCAAAATCTCACAAAATCTTGCAATACAACTCTGAATTTCATACTAGTACTAAAAAATACAGCACTGAACAAGAAAAAATTGACAGTTCCACAAAAATAAATTTAAAAAAATAAAAAAAAATAAAAATAAATAAATAAATAAACATTTCTTTGTTTTTGTCATTGACGTCAACCTCGAACACAGCAATTGCAATGTTTGCCGGCTCATTTGAAAATTTTCTATGAACGTTTCTTCTGGCATAATAGGCACATCTTTCTCATAAAACGAGCCGTGGCGAATATATAATATAAACATACAAGGTGGCGCAAAAGTAATCCTCCTATCAGAAAATGCTATACATTTTGCGAGGCCCCTAATGTCAGTTCTGTTTTGACATTTGTGTAGTAAACACATGCGAAATACACGTTAATAAACAATGTTACGTTACACTGCTCCAGAACGCAGAATATTGCTGACAGAACTGACATTAGGCGCCTCGCAAAATTTATAGCATTTTCTGATAGGAGGATTACTTTTGCGCCACCTTGTATTTCGTTAAATTACGCCAACTTATTTCCCATACTTACGTGTGTCCATTCCAACCTCATATGTATATGATAATAGCGTGTAGTACATTTGCAGAAGTTTGTGAAACCTTATGTTTAACAAATGCTGCTGTTTTTTTTACGCAAAAATGTTAATTCCAATTGTTTTTTTTTTCAGATCTGTATGTAAAATATAATAAAATTTGTTTTTGTCTCTCCATTTTTGTTACTAAAAGTTTACAGTATAATTTATTTTCAATCAGCTGTTTTTATTATGAAAATTAAATCCAACAATATGTCAAAAAATAGTAGTGTAAACGCCAAAAAGTTTCATTAAGATTTTAAGTAAAATCTACTAGATTTTGCGTAGGTGTAAATGAAGTATAACGCGATAAAATGGAATTGCAACTTTATCATGATTGAGTTGTTAAAATAAAACAAAAGTACTAATTTTTGCATCCCTGTTACTCTTGTTTATTTTTGTCTATGGATTTTTTTGTATGTATGAACATATTTCTAATAAAAACAATGAATTTACAGAAAATAAATATATAATTTAATTAATTTAAATAAATTTATATTTTACACTGTCTCCTTGCCTCATATAACACGTTTTCCTACAACCTATCCATCTTCTTGTAGGAGGGTTACCTGTAATGTTAAAGGCAGTAGCACAGCTTTACAATTTACACAAACAAATTGCCTGTTGTTTCTTTATTGTGTTGTATTTGTTGCTGATTTGTACTCACCTTGTATAATTACACCATGTGCCCATAGTTGTACAGAAACTTTGCCTTAATATTCATATATCATAAAATCATATGATTAAATTTTTCAATTTCAACAAATTCAAGCAATAACTGACAAAATGCGACATTAAGGTTATTTAAAGCCAAAAGCTAAATTGACAATGATAATTAAAGTATTTTTATGGTTTATGGAAATTAAATTTTTATCCTTTTCTAAATTTTCGCTGGTAATCGGTGCGAAATAGGTAATCTGAGAGAAACCAAGAGTTCGAGTTTCTTATAGAAGAGGCCCCAACTGATCGGTGCTTACTAAGATTCGGCTTACTTTTTCAGTCTTAGAGTATTTATTTTTAGATATCAACTATGCTTATTATAAGTCTGACGCATTCTGCATTTGGGAAAGTAACATCGGCAGTCGGACTGGTAGAATCAACTAAACAATCAATGGTTATAATATCTAGCAATATCACAGACAGACAGACACAAATGTGCAGTCATAGAAAATAACAAAACGTGGCAGCATATCCAATTTGTTTAATTAATTTTATTTGGAAACTGTCGTATTGAAAACAACTGCCTAGAAAATAGCTAAATTGAATTAATTGTGCCCACTTTGCTGCTCTCTATGTTATTCAATAAAATCATAATTTTCTAATTAAATACTACTCAAAGATTAATAAATGTTATATTTTGATCAAACCTGTTAATTTAAAACTATAAACAGAAGCAAATATGATATGATTTTATCTATCTGAATGTAATATGTGTGTGTGTGTTAGGAAGTAGTTTAATTTTGTTAGTTTTACTTTTCTGTTTTTCTACTCTGTAAAGTACACCGAAAGTTCAATTTATTTAAACAGTCACAAAAACACACTACAAGGACCAAGTAAGTTTTTTTTTTGCTCTAACAGTTTTTGTTTTCTTTTTGCGGACATTCCCTCAAACAAATCCAAATAAATAAATACAGAGTTAAAATATTGTAACTTATACAAACATACAAACACACACACACAATCACACACAGATATTATTTTCCACGTAAAAGCTTATATAGAAACATTTATAGCATGTACGAGTATGTATGTGTGTGGTATAAATGCATGTGTTGGTAAAATACAAATATTTGTGGGTGTAAGTTTGTTGGTTTATTTGTGTTTGTATGTAACAACGATGATGATGATGATGATGATGTTGATACAGGATATTCAATGTATGTAAGAAACACTGTGTCTGTAATTTACTAGCATATATGAGTATGAAAAATGTTGGTAAGAAAACAAAAAAAACTCACACTCACACATTATACAGAAAACAAAAAAGTAAAAGTTGAGAGGAAAAAAACTAAATTCTGATTGTTCCTGACAGGAAACGGATAAATAAACTACAAAAATGTTGTTGGTTATGCCAAACTTTGTTGTTATTTTTTATCCAGCAAGTGTTGTTGTTGTTGTGTTTGTTCGTTTTAATACATTACGATATTGTTGAATCAAAAACAAAAACAAAAAAAAAAATTAAAACTTTGTAACTTTTTTATCTGCAGTTTGTTGTTCTAAAAAGGGTTAACTTACGGTGTGAGACCACAAAATCTACTCGAAGAAAAAAAAAATCACACACATAGAAAAGTTATTGTAACATAGTAGCCACCTTCAAATAGAAAAAAAGTTATAAAACAATAAGTGTGTCGTATTTTGGACAAAACCTTACAAATCTCACGAAATGTTAAAACAAGAAGTAGAAAGAAACAGAGCTTTTAAAATATCAAGAACTAAAAATAAATAAATAAAATAAATTAACTCTAACATCCCATGTTCATACTTCATATGAATTGTTTATATTGTTTATTTTGTTAGAAGACTAAAGATATCCATTGAAATATTCTGCTCCTGCAGCAATTTTGTTTTGTCATGTCAAGCAAATAAATATTTGCTTTTGTTAGGTTTCATCTTTAGAAGGTATTAGTTAAATTGTATTTAGGTTTTCAATTCATTATACATAAATACATACAAACATATTTCTGTTACAACACCAAGATTTATGTCAAGTACATAGAAATACATTAGACCAGCTCGAGTTTCATTTCAAAGGTACAAGTTTTCATTTAAGATTTCTAAATTTTCTGTTACAGTAATTCGAGCGGCTATTAACCTTTTAATTTTCGGACATTTCCATCAATCCAAATATATATAAATCGTTAGTTTCGTGTCCAGAAAAAAAATATTTTGAGTATGGAAGCTGTAGAAATCGTTATAGCTAAGGCCGCGTTTTCACTATGTTTTCTCATTGATGAAATTGTCCAAATTGTTGGCATTTGTATGAAAACGGGTTGTCATATGGCGTCTTCTATGTTTGCAATCATGATATGACAACCCGTTTTCATACAATTGTCAACATTTTGGACAATTTGACAACAAAAATGACATAGTGAAAACCAAGCATTAAATACAGCTTCTCACAATTTTTGGGATGCAGAAAAAGCCTAAAAGGATATTCAATTGCATAAAAATATTACATATGGGGCTTGCCTTGGTGCATAAAGGTAGGCATCTGTGTGGAAGCATTAATGATTTATAAAACTACCAATTTACACTGTTGTTTGGTGAGCCGCAAACTGGCATTGTCATTTTTCATAAATTTACACGAGTCATCTTTGTAAACTCCTTTGTTTAAAATATTATTAAATCTGTTAATGTAACTGAAAGTTTGTAGGAAATTTATTGACATTGGACAAAATATAAAAAATTACGAGACTCTGACAAGTCAAAGATGAACTGTGACATTTGCTTTGGTGTCTTCTCTGAAACAGTAGACGAAAGTTTCCCATTCCACATGCTGATACATGCAATCTGGGAGGCATGGAAAGTTGTATGAGTACAAACCCTGCAGGAAATGTCAAAAGTAAAACTGTACTGACTTACTATTGACACAGTCACCAGTACTTGTGACTTATTATACCCCAAACAACGCTAATTACTAAAGACCTTTAACATGTGCGTGTCATTAAAAATCCACTACTGATATAGGTACTATTGACAAGGTAGTCCTTTTGGGACCACATTGTCTACAATTTTGGTACTTCTCTGAAGTTTAAGTTTAATTAAAAAAAAGGCTTTCTCTAATTAAAAATAAATTACAAAACACCCAGAGTCTTTGGCGCGATTCAATCCCTCAACCCTCTGAGTGATAGTCCGGCATAGTCTATCGGAGCACATAATTGAAAAAAATACTTATTAAATAATAACCATTGTGACAATGCAGTTGACAATGTCGACAAACAGTCGCCAAAATCGCAGACAAAAGTGTTGAATAGGAGACACTTGTTCCCAGGTTTTCTTCAAGGAAGTGTTATTAAGTGTATTAGTCGACAGTCAAGCGACATTACTGTCATTTAATGGTAAGTAAACTTCATCAATTGTATGGATTTTGTCTATTCTAGGGCAATGGAAAATATTCTGTTTGACTAGGCAAAGTAGTTTTGTGATATTTGTTTTATTAAATAATTTTTAAACTTGAGGTCACTTTTGGCTTTTTATTTTTTATAAGAGATTTTTTGTTATTATATATAAAAAAATAAACCAATCAAGAAGAAGGTCGAAGAAAATAAAATAAAATTAGAGACTATGGTTGTGTTTCACTGTTCTATCGATACTATAATGGAATGTGTTTTGCTGAAATCAGGGAACTTGTTCCTGAAACACGTAGGTTTTTACGTAATACACGTTCTTCAGTCGGGGCTCATCCATTTGTGGTCGACTGGACAATGGTTCGCACAACACACTACAGGGAAAATTCGTTCTTTAGCCGTACTGTCCGTATGTGGAACAAACTCCCAGCAGAAGTATTCCCTGCCACTTTTAATATAGGAAAATTCAAGTCATATGTTCACAAACACTACTCCCTCTATCCTCCCTCCCATAACTTATTTTCCTAGTTCCAACACAATGCATTGCATAAGTAGGGGTCATCCTCTGAGTGCTGGTCCAAGAAAAGTAATTGCATATCTACCGTCTAGATTGTTCAAAAATCTCCTAAAATAAAAATGTCTTCAACGGCCAAACTAGAGTGTTTAAAGAAAATCAAGCTGCCTGGCAAAAATGCTACTTACTTTAAGGTTATTGAAGAGCGAGGTTATTGAAACTAGCGAGAATAACATCAAATTAGCAACGTTGCTGTCTAGATTATCGCCACGTTAGCAGATTCTTTTTTTTTTTGTTTTGATATACAAAATTATTGTGTCCTTATTTTAAAACTATTTAGTGTATTGGATATCTTTATGAGAGAGAGAAAAACTTACTCGTAATTGTGTAAAGCTAATGGCAGTGACAAAATAATTTATAATTATGGAATCTTTTATTCATCTTTTGAAGCAATTAATATATCAGGGTACTTTAGATATTTATAATTTGTTATAGGAATGTCACACAAACGATGCATACTAATGTTCTAAATAAGGACCAGAAAAATATTAAATAAGGTCTTTAGTTTTCTTCATAACAATTTTCAACCAACATTATAACTATTTAGATGGTCTATCAGAGGCATTAGAAACTTGCATGAGTGACTTTATGAGATACCTAATGTCACAGATTCGATCTAGTACATTTTCACTAACTCCTAGCCTTGCTCTGGCACTAAAATCTTTTATAAATGGTTTTATCTGATTAATTAGTGGTGACCGTTTCATAGCACAATTGTGCAGATAACATTTACACGTATTCTTACCCTCTTGCATTTAGTCGTCAAATCAATTCAACTTCTTAATTGAATCTTGTTTTTACTTTTTCCATATACGTAAAATATTACCTAAAGAAATATAATGCAGTATTATGTTTTAAACGCTTATATTTCTGTTTGCTGGGTAGCATTGTCAACTCACTAATACTAATAAGCATCAATACATCCACAGTTTTAACTGTGGTCACCTCTGTTTTAAATTAAGAAATTTTTTTTGACAAATCTTGAATACTCTCAATTATCTCAATATTGGGTGTATAACTTAAAAATTTAAATTTATTCAATGTATTGGCCATAGCTATGGTCTTTTCACATCTTTCTGGTAACATATGGATTTCGGGCTAAAAAAATGCTCATATTTTGAGGCCGAGAACGAAACAAGCTTATTTTGGATACTCTGATGTGAAGCGTATCGCAGCGAGAGCATTCTTCCCAACCACTTTTTTCTAAATAGTTTTTAAAAGGTGTTGCAATATGTGGCCAAGCGTTGTCATGATGAAATATTACACTTTCATGTCTGGCCACATATTGTGGGAGTTTTCGGCCAATGCTCGGTATTTTTTACCCTATATTTAATTGAGTTAATTTCTTTGCAAAAGGGATAGGCTTTAAGAAGTAAAGGTGGTGAAAGTAGAACAAAGCTTTGTATCACCACTCTGCAATTGCACGCTATGTTTGTTGTTAGTGAAACGTTACAGCGCCTCCGGTGGTGAGTAGGCACATTATTTTTTAGAGCTTGATTTATAGCCTTTATTTACTTATTTAACTTCGGTGGCGTTTGAAAGATATACCCAACGAAGAAGGGCGCTGTGATAAAACTAATAATTATTAGTTTTCTATCCTTATATTCTAATCCTTATATCCTTATAATTATCAGAAACTGTTGTTGTTTGAGTGGCAGTGGCTGGGTATCAAATCTGGATTACAAATACCAACTAATGCTCAACGATCAAACGCGCTAACCAATTAGTCATGATGGTCTGGCCAGATTTTCGCAGGTCATAATACATAGGACACTTTTCAATACTCTTCAAATATGGAGCATTACCTTAGCGCCATGGATAATTTGAATAATTGGCTTTACTTTGGATTCAGCTGGTTGGCCGGGCTTCAGGTGCGATCACATACGCTTCGGTTTATCATAATGGATCAATTTTTCATCACAAGTAATGATCTGGTGCAAGAATCATATATATTTCAAGCTTTTAAGCAGCATTTCAAGGTCTTTCGGTTTCAATTTATATACAAGTTCGCAAGTTCTTGTTCAGTTTGACAATAATCTTCATGGAGTAATGCTTCCAATCCTTGATCTTCAAGTCTTTTGGCTGGCCTGGGCGATATTTTACTTTCGTGGCAAAATCACCACTTTTGAAACGCACAAACCATCTCTCGTCTATGCAACACATTCACCATATGCTGAATGCTTCCCGCGTATGAATCTCTTTTGGCACAAAATTCAACTTTTTTCAAGTATATTTAGAAATAACATCGGTTCTCATTAAAACTAGAAAGTACACTTAAGTAAATGTAACATTTTTGTATTTTGAATTGTAAAACTGCGATTGTAATGGAGTTAGTGCTTTTTGAAATTAGTTAATTAAGTGAAATTTCACGAAATTTGAGTTTTTTTGACATTCGATTATAATATAAGAAACTAAATGTTCTGAACTAATTCATATTAAACAAAAAATAAACCAAAGTTGTGCCGAAAAATGGATAATAGCAAACTTAATTTTTCGAAAAGTTTTTTGTGATCCTGTCTAATGCAAACAAATGTATATATTTCATCACACAGTATCTATATTACTTTATCTACCTTCTTCTGAGTTAATGTTAAAATATTTATGGCAAATCCTTTTTTAGGGAACCCTATAATCCCATATCACATTTACTCCATTTACTTCTACATATGTACTTTGTAAAGTTAAATTTACAATATGTTTATATATCCTGAATCATGGCAAAAGTATGCCTGGCTATTTCGGAAACGAAGAACATATACGTATGGATTTTATTATATATCTTATTAGAAAGACAATTCAGTAAACACTACGATTTTTTTCACAAGTATAAGATGATACAAATAGCTAGTATTATTTTGCAAGACATGTGAATGAACTTCTTAACAAACGATTTGAATCTATTTCAATAAAAAAAACGAATATTTTTCTTATGCAAATCTAAGGTTGGGTGTTTGGCAATCGCCTTAATCAATTACCTTCTGAGTGTTTATTTTATGTTTTTAAAGTTTTCAATTCTTTTAAACAAACATATGTCTTTAAACAAAATTAAATAAACTTTTTGGAAATAAGAGTGAAAAAATGGTGAACTACAAATAAAGCAAACATTTTCATACAAATTCAAATTAACTTTTATTTTCTTGCAACCACTTCGAAGAACAAATCAAAGTCCTCTTCTTGTGTTTCATATTGGACTAAAATTAAAAGTAGATAAAGAAAAAACTCAAAGTGATTATGAAAATTGATTTGGTAATTGTGTTTGTGCCGAACAAAATATTTGTTCGGACAAAGTTATTTTCATGTGAATATAATCTTTCTCTCTCTCTCTCTCTCTCTCTCTCAAAAAGAGAGACGTTAAACTTCATATGAAAATAACTTTGTCCGAACAAATATCTTGTACAAAACGAATGGGTATCAACACCTTAACATGAATACCAACAAAAACTTTTGTCCCATATTTTGTTTTACTTTTTATTTTTTTTTTGTACAAAAATTATTTATTTTATTTTTATTAAGAGGCAGTTGAAAAAAAAAACATAGAAATCATGGTGCCACTTGGCCATTCTTCAAAAACACTTAAAAATGCTTTAAAATGTGTTCAAGTTTATACATTTTTCCTTTCCCTACTTTTACATCTTAGCTTTCTTTTCTTTTTTGTAATTTCTAAGATATTTTATTGTAAAAAGGGTCAAATGTTTCAATGTGTGTGTCTTATTATATTTGTTGGTTTTTACTTTTAAGCGTTAGAAATTTGTGTATAAATTAAATAGAAAATATACATATAAAATTGTGGAAAAAAAGGTTAAGTGTATGTGTTGCACTTGCTTTAGTTGTTGTTGCTGTTGTTAGTTTAATACATAAAATATTTATTTCATTTTAACAAATGTGTTAAGCATAAAAAAGTTATGCTTTCAAATAAATATTTCACTACCGTACAGATACGTGGGGTAATTGCTAAAATTATAAAAACAATATGCATACATCTCCCTCCAGGTCTGTGTTACTATGATATTGCCTCTGCCACCACTGGTTACTGAATTAGTTATTTTAATAAGTTCGTATTTTAGCCGATGTCATTTGACCCTAAATATTTAAAAAATACTTAGTGGCAATAGACACTCCAGGGGATTACTACTGGTAGAAAAATAAATACTTTCGAATTGACTACATCCAAGATTACTTAGAGACACTAAAGTGACAATTGATTTCATGCTAAATTACCTAGATTATATAAAGAAACCAGTTGATTTTTCTTTGCATTACAAAGAGTACCTATGACATATAATTATATGTGCAATGTTTTATAGTAAATTATTATTTAAAAAACTATTTTTTTTAATAATTATTTTTATTTTTAAATATGTCTTACGGTGAATTAAAATTAATAAAAAAATTATTTTTTTAATTCATAAAAAACAAAATATAATATGAACTTCATAGAAAATATTTGCATATGTATATGTGCGTGAAATAATATTAACTATACAAAATACAATACAAAATATTCACTTTTTAAAAATATAAAAAATTTATATTATGGAATTAAAACTGGTTGCAGCCTACGAGACATTGATCATGCCAAGTTTTTTACAGTTGTTATATTACTTTTATTCCACTCTGTTAATACTGTATTTTTTAAATATTTTAAAGTTTTATATTGTTTTGCCTTTGAAAACACTTTGGCGCAAGAATTCCCCAAAGGTCTTCTATTGGTTAAAGTGTTATGAGTGTTAAAAACATTCTTTGTTTTGCGTGCCACATGAACAGGAGCGTTATCTTGTTGGAATGTCCAAATATCAGTACATAACTCAGCTAAAAAGCCTATTAAATTATCCTCGAGAAGATCTGCATATACTTAAGCAATCATTTTGCTTGGCACTATACATATTCGGGACTTTACTCGAGCAGCCCAAATGCAGCCCTCACTATGATTTCGCTCCACCCTCGCATGCCCGATGTTGGGCATACTCGTATGCAACATTATGGTAGCCAGCTGTGAACGTGTTCAGTTAGTAGCTATTCTCCCGAGAGCGAAGTTGACAAATTCAATTTGTAAAAAACGTTGTTTTAAAAAAGTCCTACGCTAAATGTCCATCCTAAAACCAAGTTAAATAACTAAATAATGAAAGGTAAATCAGCAATTTAAACAAAAATCCGGCATCAAAATAGTATTT
Organism: Bellardia pandia; assembly: GCA_916048285.2. Lineage (NCBI taxonomy): Eukaryota > Metazoa > Arthropoda > Insecta > Diptera > Calliphoridae > Bellardia > Bellardia pandia. Next base: position 73,622,105 of record OU696533.1, read on the forward strand.
AGTTTGTCTGTAATAATTTTGTAAATGTTGTGTTGCCTACGAGTATATGCAACACTAGTCTATTGTGCTAATTTTCGAAAAATAAAAACTTATTTTAATATGGACAAGAGAGGTCGTCCGTCATCACTCGTTTTGACAATGAAATCAGAAATTTAAGCTCCTTCTCCATCGACTCCGTCATCAAAAGCTTAATTATCACCAGCTCATTGTACGGGTTCTGAATCAAACCCCTATAAACAGCATATATGCAAAATCCCTACGATTTGCTGATTATAATCTTTGGCCAAAATATATGCTATGCAACACTGGGTTTCCAAGCTGTAAATGCAGCAAATGCAATGTGCACTTCTGCTCCAAGCCTCAAAAAAAATGTTTTGTATCCTTCCATATATACATCGGAAAAAATGGCATTTGAAAAAAAATCAACTTGTATTTAAATTCAGAATATTATTACCCAATGTTGCCTTCACTCAACATGCTGTAGTTCTTGAACCAGGACTGAAATTTTTGTCAGTTGATATTGAGGACAACTCTATCTTATATATCTACTCAAAAAAGTATTTAGTCTTTTTTAGTCATTTTAATTCGGGCATGAGAGGGTAAAAACACGTCTCATGCGGGTTGTATCACGCCAATGTTTGTGGCGACCGTCAGGATCATCCAAATAAGACTTTTTTTCGTCGCTTAATATAACAGTTTTAAATTTTTAATCGCAAAATTTTAATTTTTCTGCAAACGCAATACTTGCTGTTTGATAGCGCTGAGTTAGGTGCGGTTTTGCTACTTTGTTCTTATATTTAAGACCAATATCCTTTTATATTACTTGCTGTATATGTTGCCGGGTAACACTGAGGTCGATTTCTATTTTTATTTGCCCGCATCTCATGTCGAATTCGGCTCTTAGTCCTGGTGTCTATGGTTATAATCCATCGACTGCGTTTATTTTTTGGATCTTTTCGAAAGTTGCAGATCGTATTTCAATGCCGGTTAATTGCACTAGCGATCTTATCAACCCGTTTCTCAACAAACCGCATTCCCTCAATTTGTCCGCATTCCTCGTCAGTTTCAGTAAATAAATATGCAATACTTGCATCAAAAAAGTAATAATATTTATCTGGACCGCCGTGGAACACAAGGCAACTAGCTCAAGCAAAAAACAAAAAGAACAGGTCTTACAAAAAATTTAAACAGTCAGGATTATCCCTCGATTATCTTACTTACTCATCACAGAGGGCATTCTATACAAGACTTAATATCTTGTGTTACAAGCGTTACTTAAATGAAATTAAAAATAACTTGAAACTAGATCCCAAATCCTTTTATAATCTCATTAATTCCAAGAAAAAATCTATTGGTTATCTTGCTTCTATGAAATTTCATAATATTGAATCCAGTGATTATATGTAATTTGTTTGCAACTACGTATTCGGATATATATTATGACTCTGCTGTTCTTTACCCATTACTTAGATGATTATACTCTTGCAAATGGTTTAAGAAAGCTTAAAATTTCTTATACATGTGGACAAGACAAAGTTCCCAGCAGTATTTTAATTAAAAAAAGTCGGTGTTAGGACATTGCTCAAAAAAATTTCAGCAATTAGGGCTTTTAGAGGTGATAAAAGTAATAAAACAATTTTTTAGCGGTCACGCCTATTTGCGAGTGAGCATGTCTTCAAAGTTGTTAATAATAATTTATAATACATCAAATTCAAAGATATTAAAAATATCTTTCCAACGGAATATACCATGATTATAAAACATGAACCCACTATGGCTTAATTTCGAGAAATATATTTTTTTATCCAAATTTTTTCAATATATAAAAAATCTTAAAAAGTCTCTATAAGTGTTATTTTAGTTTATTAATATAAATAGCCAACCTTTAATAGCTTTAATTATGGGTATGATATGTATAAGTTCTGAAAAATTTCCAAAAAAAAAATATTTTTATTTAAATTAGAATTTTCAAAATTTAGTGTACACATTTTCATTTTGGCTGGAATTCAAGTGGAATTACATTTGAAATCTAGTCACAATTTCCAATTTCCAGTGTTGAATTACAGTTGAAACACAATTGAATTCAATAACGAATCCAGCAAAATTAAACATTGAATTACAGTCGAACAAAACAGTTCATTTACAGTGTAATTCCAGCCTTAAATAACAGCGTGATTCCAGTTGAACCGAACCTGTTTTTACACTTGAACCACTTTTGTAAACGTCAGTTTTGAGGAATCTGGTTATATCTGTGAAGAAAATGCAATTTCGTTTCTTTTTTCTTTTGATTATTTTTGCAGCAGCTTAGTATCTGGAGTTTCCATGGCCGCACAAAACAAAAAATATTGCAATACAATATTCTCTTCTTCCGCCATTGTTTACTTTATTTTGAATAGTAATACAATGTACATATATATAAATGTTTCTAAACGTTTATAGGGTTGCAAAATATTAGTATGCAACGTATTTAAAAAGTAACTACACAATGTATCAACTTGGTATTAATACTGTATTGATACATTGTAAATATACGTTTAATAAGTCAGCCTTACTTCTGCGAAATAGATAAATCTAGAAATTGAAAAATTTCTCTGAAAACTTAATTATAAAATCATCATCATCACCGCCGCCAATGATTTGCATCAACTCTGTGTCATTATTAACATATGCTTAAAACAAATTTGATGTTGTTTTTTAACAAACTTCAAACAGACTGGAAAGAGGATGGATTTCAAATGTAATTCAAGCTTGGATTCACACTGGAATTCCAACATTGGAATTCACAAAAAATTTGTGCTTATTGGGACATATGCACATCTACATACTTTGAAACCAAATTTCATACTTTTAATATAAATGTCATACATAAGCGGCGTTTAATATGAAAAATACATGATTTTGTCCTTTGTGTTATACAGAACACCGGCCTCGCATAATGAAGATTTAATTTAATTTTCTCATTAAAAAATTTATCCATTGTAAAAATATATCTATGTATCCATTTTTGATGTAAAAATCTACACAAAAATTCACAAAATTTTATTTGGTATGGAGCTGCTTAATTTATTTGATGTTATCATGTCGTATCTGTGCTCATATTATCGCTTTATATGACGTGTGTTAAACTAAAAGTTGTTTTTGCATGATACTTTAAGGATTTTTTTTTAACAGAGGTTTAGCAGCCGGTGTTAAGTTTTTTTGCATAAGGCTGTTAATTTACAAAAACGGAAAAGGAAATTAAATTATTTTTTTTACATTTTTTGTTTGTGTAATATTTTAAATTTACCATTCTGACAATTATTGCCGGTTTAAAAAATATTGTCAATGTATTAATAAATTTCTTTCGCTGAAGATGCTACATATTGTTGTAGCGAAATATCGTGAAATATAATAAATAAGTAAAAAAAACTTTGACCTCAAGCTCAATAAATATACCTATGTATAACTTTTAACAGAATAACCAACTTACAAGCATTCCGTCCAGAGAAAACTGGTAATATGAGAAAACGACTATTTGTGAGGCAATTGAAATCTTTGATATATTCACAGGCAAAGTCCAAGATATGAATAAAAAATAATAAGCTACACCCAGTATATGTGTAAAAACAGATATGGGAGCCGATCGTCATAAAATTGGGCTGTTGATTTGTGTATATATGAAACATATTAATGTTGAATGTTATTTGGATGCCTTTAAGAGAGTTATGCTATTGAAAGTTGTCCTTGCATGGCAGCTTTAGTCAATTATGAAATTATCTGCACAGCATTTTTAGATTCGATTATGCTTTATATACAATTTATTTGGGTGATATAGGACCTGACCTTTTTAGAAAATTATAATAATTGGCACCCACCCCTTTTGCATACAGATTCTTATACATCCAAAATTTATTAACTTTAGAGCTCACAGATTTAAAAAAAATGCACGAATCAAAAGAAATGAAATTTTATCAGTATAAAAATTTAACCTTTTATTACATTTTCCAATTTTTATTCCTGAAAAATACAAAGAAAACATAGAAATTAAATTGATAATAACTCCAAGCCCATTAATGTCAAGTAGGTCTTTAACGAACTAAACTATGCAATATTTAATTGTCATGAAATTCCTCGAATATGCCTTTAATTATAATTTTACAATATGATTCATTTTCGTGTTAACAAAAACATCCCATAAAAATGTCTGCTTTATAAACAAACGAGCAAATGCCATTTAAATTGCCGATTTAAAGTTAATATTTTCCTAAAAACTCTTAAATGCTCATAAAATTCTGTGCAAATTACACAACACCATAAATCCTTACATATAAATGACAACAGCAAAAAAATATCCTTGTTGAGCTAACTAAAGCAAAAAACAAAAACAACCAGGGGGCAAATGTTAATGTTTTTGTTTTCGCCTTTTTTTTTTGGTTAAATAACACTTTAATTACAGAATATTTTAACATAAACAAACGAAATGAAATGCGTGAACTACAAAGAGCATTTAGATACTCACACAAATAATGCCAACAAAATGTTCTGAAAGCCTAATACCATAACAGTCCGTAAAGGACAATGAACAATAAGGAAACTGTTAACAAATGACTGCCATAATTCCTTTTGCCGTCGTACTCTTTTATGCGACATTTAGCACACAGGAAAATCATTTGAAAATCAAAACCCCAACAGGATCTAAACAGCCAAAACTCATATGTATTATGCAGGAATATAGCACTCTCGCCCTTTAGGCAGGAATAAAACTTAAGGACAAACAATATGTTACACAAATTGCTAGAAAATGAAAATGAGAAGAAATTATGCAAAAAGTTTGTATTTCTTTGTTTTATTTTTAAAAGGGTTGCTTTTGGTTGCATGCTTTTTCAGTGCCCCCCAAAAATATGGTCAAATTCGTTTGCCAAGAAGCAACAGTGGAATGACTTTAAGAAATCTAGGTTTTATTTGTAAATGTATTTGTTTTTTTTTCTCATGTGTGTCAATGTGTTTGACAGAGTCGAAAATTGGCAAAAATAATCTCTTATACGAACAGAGCAGATGTTAAACAAAAAGCTTTTTGCTTTGTAATTTCCCCTTACTTCGACACTGACTGTAAACCTGTAGAAGGAGAAATGGGAAGCATGAGTGTGCTAAAGGAAAAACCCCTGGCATAAATGGGCATCAAAGCTGCTTCAGGGTCTGTTTTGTGTAACAAAATTAAAATATGTTTGCCGAGCAGTGATGTCAATAAGCTAAAAGAAAACTCCTTTGCAGAGCAATTTTGTTCTATCTATATTATAAGTGGCTTCAATGGAGGTGTCAAATATTATAACTTTTCTGTTATGTACGTCTAAATACCAATGATCTTATCAATGACTAAGAACCAATGAGCAATGACAATTTTTAATACCCAATTCACAGTTTTACGTACGTATGTATGTACATTAGGGTGGCCCTGTTTGTATGGAGCAAAAATAATGTATCGAAGCTCCTGACTAATATGAAAATTTGCTTAATTTTAAGACTACGTTTCTCAATTTTTTTTTATCCTGGGGTCAATATTTGGTGAGCTGGATCAAAGGATAAAAATGTCATTTTTAGAGGTTTTTTGTTTTTTTCACATTTCTTCCAAAAGAACTGTATGTAAATTTGGTATCATAAGAAAGGTCTTTGAGAGGCGCATTCAATAGGTTATCAAAAATTACTAAACAAATTTTTTAAATTCAAAAATTTTGAAAATTTCAGACAAAATTTTATTTTTTTTTATTTTTTCATAGAATTTACTTAAATAAATAGTTGAAATTACCTGATTATAAACATCATGCAATTTAACCCAAATGGTTTTTCCCGTTTTTTAAAATTCTATATAGTTAAATTTTTATTAATTTTTTTTAAACCTAAATCTGCTTCGTATTTTCAAATAATTGTTTAAATTCGAAAGAAGTGACTCCAATCGGGGTTTAATAAATTAACACCAATCACTTTCTCCAATCACTTCTTAGCATAGTTATAGGTAGGTGTTCATAAGAAGGCCATCATATCAGAATTTTGGGCGCCAAAGAAATATATAATTATATACTTTTTAAATGAATAGTCCGAGCTTAATAACATCGATTTTAAGTTTTGTATTTGGAACATATCAATCGGAGGAAGCGGTAAAATGAATCAAAATTAAACACCTTGGTTTAGAGGGCCACTTCTGAATCTTTAAGAATATTATTTGCGTTTATTATCGTGATTATCTAAAATATTCTTATTTATGAAGTATCGGATTATTTGCATATGGTGAATTTCACGTCAAGTGACATCAAGTGAGAAAATAAAAAAATGGGGAAAATGATAAATGTGCCAAATATTGAAAAATCCTATTCTTGAGTAAAAAAATAATTTTTCTGATAGATATCCCATTTTTTGATATCGCATTCCAAAAAAGGCCCAAATTGAAAAAAAATAAAAAAAAAATATTGTAAAAAAAAAAAATTTTTTAAAATTAAAAAAAAAAAATATTTTTGAAATGATTGAAGAAATAGCTATATACAGTCCTTTGGACAATTTTTGCTAGGGCCAATAAGTAAAAAGTTACACTTATTTAAAAAAAAAAACTCTGTATGACCAAAATTGACCAAAATGTCCAATTTTTACCCCCTCTAATTCCGGCACTTCTGGACTGATAGAGCTGAAAATTTGGTGCAAATTTCATCCAAATCGGAAGACATCGATTTTTAAAATTGGGTCACTTGACGTGAAATTCACCTTCGATTGTATTTCCAAAAATTACTAGATTTATTATTTCAATAACAAAAAAAAAAATAGAAGGGTTAACTTCTAATGATTCTGAAATCCTGACTAACTATATTTAGTTTTTGGATTCAGCCTAAAAATCATTTAATGTGAATTAATTCTGACGTATCCTCCCATTGCTCGATAATTCAACCAACAATTTCTCATCGTAATAATCGCCTTAAAGATGCATATTTAAAGATCAAATTGATATTAGTTTGAAAATGTTAATGAAATTTAATAACATCTCTTTGGCACAAATAGTAACTTAAAGTACATATTTATATATTTCCTCTGGAAGACCAAATTTTGATGCAACAGAATTTTGAACTGGTACCAAATGACTCGTGGTAGTACCACGAAAATGTAACAAAAAAAGTTTGTTTGCCAACACTGTAACGATTGAGACAAATCTAACGCATTAATAACGAAATATGTATTTTAGCAACAGATTCATATAACCCGCTTAAAATAGAAAAAAAAAACGCTACATTTACCCGGCTGTTGGAAAGCTTTGCCCAAGTTTAACCACTTCAAAATAACCCACATTGTTGAACAAAAAATTAGAGCAAACAACTTTTAAGGAAACACAAAATGTTTGTTTGCTCGTTTACAGAGACGTTGTGGATGTCAAATGAAGGGAGCATGCGTTAATTAATTTCAATAATTCACAGTTATTCTCATTTTGTGCAGAAAAAAGAGCAGGAGAGAGTTCATTTACCAGAGAGAACATATTCAATACTAAATAGAGATTAAAAATAAAGAAATAACAAAAAAACGAGTTGATGATTTCGTAACACTGTTGCGAAAGCAGTGGGTTTTATGCTGTTGAATTCAGGAATTTCTGGAGCAGACAGCTAACAAAGGCCAACGGAAGCGGACGTTAGAGGTTTTGGATTTGGAATAGAATTCCTAAAGAAAAACCAAAAATCCGACTTAAAAATTGTTCAATAGAACATGAGAGCATCGTGTTTTTAGTTCAGTTCAGTTCTGATGTTAATTTTTTTGTACGTTTTCTTTTTAATAAAATGATTTCATAAACATATTTGTTGTTGCTGCTATTGCTGTTGCTGAGTTCGTATGTTATTTTTGCTTGGCGAAAGCTGTGAATTTAATTTCAGTGCAGTTCAATTCTGTTCTGTTTAGTTGAATCGAGTCGAGTAGAGTCGAGTTGTGTTGAGTTACCAAGGAAGACAGTTTATCAAACAAGAACACTTGGCTGCTGTTGCTTGTGCCGTTTGGTTTGGTGTGGTTTGGATTGGACTGAATTGCACTACATTCTCTACTCTACATTTCGTTTTTGTTCTTTTACTACTCTACTCTGGTTCACTTTATGATGTACATTTAGCCTGCGGCTAATTTATTCATTAAATACCAGTGTATCATACACTTTAAATTCAGTATCTATTTAGATCTTATAATCAAAAGGTTGCAGCCATTTATACAAGTGTGTACATATGTGTAAATGAGTGACCGAAAGAATGTCAGTTTAGTTTATGAGTAGCAATGTGTTAAAACAAAAAAGCAAACTACAAACAGCATCCTTCCAACTAACTTGTCTAAAAAACCCAAGTGAATGTTTTTTTTTTTGTTATAAAAAGAAAATCGAACTTGTGTTGGTGCCTTTAATGTCAAAAAGAAAACAAAAATAAATTATAGTTTTACAAAACGGAAACCAAAGTGCCTTAATTCTAAATAAAAAATAATACAAATTTATTAACAAACAAAAATATAATAAGAATGGTGCCTAAAAACCAGCAAACGTTGCTATTGCAAATTACTTTTATTAGCAGCCTTAAACCGCAGAGGCCTCTCAAACCGCTCGACATAAGAACTCCTAAACCTAAATACAAACCCAAAAGATGAAGCAAAAATCTAAATTATTTACATGAGAGATTGTTGTAAACAAGTGTATAAAGAGACGGCTGCTTCAACATGAAGCAACACAGAATAATATTTTTAAATCCGCTAAAAAACAAAATGTTGAAAAGACGGCTTAATTCAAGTATCATCTTTAAAATAAATAATGGTAAGAATATATGTAAATACTTTCATACACTCATATTTGTATACATACAATATACATCTACATATATATGTGCTACGTGCAAATATATTTATAAATATTCATTCATATACAGGAATAACTAATATATTCTGAAATTATATTACAAACATACATACTCGTACAACGTACATATGTGTGAATATCTAGATATTCACGTAGACTTAGAATATTAAATATGAATAAAAATGTTTATTTACTTTTAGGATATTTCCTATTTAGCAAATTCAAAATAGTAACGTGGGTGATTTCAAAATTATATTGTTATTTTTTTTGTATTAGGTTTCTGTAAATAAATCGTTTTCAAAATTATTAAATTATAGTTATTTTAAGTTAATTGGTTTTACATTGTTTCAAACAATAAAATATATTCGTTTTATTAAACGTGATTTTATCAGTATGCGTGTATAAATAATTTTTCGAACCTAAATCACTAAAATCATAAAATTGCAAGTACATATTCTCATCAACATTTGGTTTTCACTGTGTGCTCTCAAGGTCTACATCTAAAATACTGAACATTTTAACAAAATCGGATATCGTTTAGAACTTACACATTGAATCTGAACAGATCTGATCTGATTAAAATTTTGTTGTTTTATAGCATAGACAGACGACACAGTTAATTTGCATTAATTCAAATTAACTTGTGAATTATCAATTTTTAATGCGCATTAAGTAAGACGTAAATACACAAAATCAAACTGAATTTATACTGCATTTAGCTATTTCAATATGGCAACATCGTCGAAAATCAATAATATGTTATCAAATTGTTTACTATTCTAAAATAAGAAGAAGACAATTGTAAAATTAAAATAATAAAAATAGATTTCCACAATTGCCTTTCTCTTATTTCAGAGTGTCCCACTGCGGTCCCCACATGTAGCAACACGTTCAGGTTGATGGTTGCTAGTGCATGAACAAGTTTTGCATTATGAAACAGTTTCAGCAAAAGTAATTTCAGCCTTTTTTCAAAGAAATACTGTTTTTTCAGCAAATGCTAAACAAATTTTTTCATAATTAAATAGTTGTTGACAAACAAACAGCTGTTACCTAAATGCAGTTTAAATGCAGAAACTGTCGTCTGTCACGGTAAAATCTTAATTCAAATTAGTGAGATTTTAATGCGCATTAACTCTGTCGTCTGTCTACGGTATTATGTTCGTATTTAATTTCATCATAGATGTTTAAATACATATGAAATAAAAATAAGTTCTAAAGTAATTTTTGTAACCAAAAAATTTCATGCATATTACAAATCCCAAATTTAACATTTTCCAAAATTTTTTAAAGATAATTTTATAATTATCAAGTTAAACTTTAATTCTAATCAGAACTTCGAATTAATTAATCAGTAAAATCATAATTCAGAATTAAAAAATGCCAGTAGTCAAAATCTACAAAACCATAAGAAGGAATTAATTTATTGATAAATTAATTAATAATGAAATAAATACATTCGCCCTTTGAATTCAAAATTGTTTGCAAATATTTTTTCTATAATTTTTATTGTATTAGTTTTAAAAATAGATTCGAAATAAAAAAAAAACCTGACTGATCGATCCCTTAAGCAATGAATTCTATAAACTAATGTCCATCACAAAGAGAAACACAATTAAAATTAGAATATTGCACTGAAAGAAATCATAACTTTTCCTATTTTGGATTTCTTTCATTATTATAACAATTATTTAAAACAACTAAAAAAGATTCTTCTCAACAAAAATGCAACAAAAATAAACGCTTTTCATTTTTAAATTTAATTTTTATGTATTAAAAAATTTTATTTTTTGTATAGTGAAAAAATATCAATATTTTTTTCTTTTTTGTGTGAAAAAATATTTAAATAAAGGAAAAAAGTTTTCTTCTTTGAATTTTCAAAATAAAATTTCAATTTTAAATTCTGGGTTCATATTTTTGAAAAACATTCATTAATTTCAAAATGTAGCTTGTTATCAACAATTCTCAGTGCAGCAAAAAAATTTAGTTCTCTTAAAATTTCAAAGGGAGAAAAAGAATTCCGCTAACCTCCTTCTTTGTTGAAAGCTATCAAGCTACCGAGTGTAAATTTCCCTCCCACATACATTTTGTGTTGTAAACAGGGCTGCCAGATGAATTTCGGAAAAAATCGTCAAAATCCCGATAAAAAAAGAAAAAAATCGTCATTTCGAATTTTAAAAATCGTCAAAAAAAATCGGAAAAATAAAAAGTCACTATTTCTAATAGTATTTTGAAATTTTTATTTAAACGAAAACATAAAAATTCAATTTTATATAGTCTCGTAAAATTTTAACTTTTTACATAACAAATCACAAAAAATTTTATGTTAAACACAACTTATGTAATATTTTTATAATATCTTAGTCCGTTTTCACTTCTATAATTCTGACGCGTCAAGGCAAGTATTTTTGGATGAGAAGGGAAATAAGAACAAAAGGGGTACAAACTTGACGGTAATGTCAATTTTCTTATTTCCTTTTATTTTTTTTCATGCATGTTGATTTACATTAAAAGGTACGAAAATTCATTTGACGTATGTAAATGAAGTTCAAAAGAGAATTAAACAAAAAGTAGTGAGCTAAAACTGACGAGTGGGAAACAAGACTACAGTATTTTATAAATAAATATCTGAATTTAGCATATCTGATTAATTCAGGTTAAATTAGAATGTCAAGACAATTTATTTGATTAAGTTTTAAATATCATTTTGAGTATAGAATTCAATTCATCCATCATATACGAGTACAGGTACTTACATATTTTCAAAGAATTCCGTATTTTAGTTATTTAAATTTATTCGGCTGAATATGCTTTCGACATTTTGTTAAAATAGGAGAAGTTTTTGTAGAAGAATTTCCCTGTGGAAATTCAGAAATTGTTTCCTCTTAAAATTTTAGTTCATGGAATTCAGTATTTAAAATTGATTTTTATGTTTACAGGTAAATAAGTAATTTCGACTATCCTGTCTCAATATTATTTGGAATTACTTTACTTGAACTTAACAACAATAATTAAGAAAACACTACTATCACTTAGTTTTGTTTTTGAAATAAGTCATATTCTTCTTAATGTTTATGAGATTAAATGAGAACAATAGTTGTTGTCTCAAAAAAAGAGAGAATTTGGTAACAAAAACATTAATAAAACTAACAAATGATAGAAATTTTTAATAATTCAGAAAATCGTCACTTTCAATGAAAAAATCGTCAAATCTGGCAGCTATGGTTGTAAACATGGTTGCCGTTCGACATAATGAAAACAACGCACATGGATTTTTTCTTAAGATTTTCTACTTTGGTTAATTTATTAAAAATGTTTAAGTTTATAACAGGAAAATAAAACAAAATAATTATAATAACAAATCAACGAATTCAGTACGATATTTAAGTTAGCAAATAAATGTAATAAAGATTATAGGTACTTTTGATTTTGGTAAATTAAAAGAATAATTGTGGTAGTAGAGTTTTCTGTTTTGGTAATCCTGGTTAAAGAATTCACGAAGAGAATAAATAAATACCCGAACAACTTCGTTAGCTCAGTAATACTAGTGGTGGACTCTGCTATAAACAAATAATTATCAAAGTAATAAATTCAACACGTTTTAAGTTCTAACGAATTAAGCTTATGAACTAACTCGTAATGAATTCTTAAAGGGAATAGTTAAAAATTATATTTAACTAGCTGACCGCCCCGGCTTCGCTCGGTATTTACTATTGATTTGTATTTCATAGAATAAGATGTATTCACAACCTGCCTGCTCTTATTTATTTGCAAATTTGTACAGCATACTTTAGGGGACTTTTTTTTCAAATGTTGAATTTTTTCAGGAAAAAAAATCATAACTGGAGAATGGCTAGACCGATTTTGGATTTCAAAATCAACTAACCATCATCACTCCTCCCTGTACCTTCCCTAAAAATTTTATGGCAATCGGTCGAGCCGTTCTCGAGTTATGGAATGACAATCAAAATGTACACTTATTTTTATATATATAGATATTATTAAATTTTAGAATTAGAATTTTATCAAATTTAAAAAAATTAAATTAATCGGTCCTATGTTTTAACCCCGGCGATGACAAGGTTAATAATCTCTTTCCAATTTCAAAAAATAATTGTCAGTATAAAGTATGTATGTACATTTATTACTAATAGATTCGGTAATAATATTTATATAATGAATTATTTAATGAAAATTAATCAAGGTTTTAAAATAATGGCATATAGACGAAATTATTGTAAAAAATTGTGTTTTTTCCGCAATCATTAAAGTTCTAATCGCAGGCACCGAAAATTTATAAGAACTAATAATATGTTGCGACTATTGGCTAATTTTATTCTCGTATGTTCATACATCGGGGTTGGCAAACATGGTACAATTGTATTTTTGTTGATACATTTTAGACACAGTTTGTACCGTAGTACCACCACGAGTCATTTAATACAATTTCAAGTGGTGAATGAGGGTTGTTACGTTTGTCATTCCGTGTCGAACTTTACTAATACTCATCTGAGAGCCAAAAAAGTATATATGTATATTCTTAATTCTTTTGCAATTCTACGTCGATTAAGCTTTGCCCATCTTTATGTCTGTCCACATAAAACACCCTTACATCCAAAATACACAACTAAGATTCACAGAATCTCCAGGAAAATATTTTTTATTTTGTAAGGCAGTTTGGTATTTACATAAAATCAGCAAAATCGGTATAGTAGAACTAGAGTTTTATACCAAATTTTCAGATTTTGCAATATTTTTAAATATATTGCAGATAATAGCATGACATTATGTACACGTTATTTCTATGATTAAAGGAGAAACTGTGATGAAAATATTAAGAAACGGTCCATGATTTCTTATAGCCTCCATACAAATTTCTTCCCGAAATTCAATGATACAATACTTATCAAATTGGAATATCAATACAAAATTCTGCATAGAAATCGCAAAACGAAATTTTGTTTCTTTCTGTCCATGTTTGCCCACACCCCATATAAAGTTCACTCGAAAAATTCACTTAATACGTATAAATCTGATATTAATATTGGTACCAGGTTAAAATTCGACACAAATAATCCTTATACATACATATATAAATTGTTGTACTAAATTTTATGATGTTCGGCTCACAATTGGTCGTAGCTTCCATATAAGTACCACATCCGCAAAAATCATTAACTGCATATTTAACTTCATACATATACATATATCTATATACTAATATATAAAAATTACGTGTATGTTCGTGATCGCTAAACTCAAAAACTACTGGACCGATTTTCACCAAATTTTATATGCATGCTTTATGGGCCGTGAGTAGTTTCTATGTAGTTTGCAGTTCGTCCGACAGATGGCGCAATAAATAACGAGATATTTCTAGTATCACGATATTTATTGAACGTGTAGCAGTGCCCTATGACACCAAAGCATTTTTTCTTGTCGGTTTTAAAACCAATTCTGACAATATTGATTTCTATGACACCCCTGATTGTTACCATAAAATCCGGTTCATAAATGATTCAATATTAAGGTAAGAAAAAATTCTATTAAAATATTCAATTACACACATTTGTTAAAAAAAAAATTAAATTATGCAATTCCATTTTATAAAAAATCGTATTTTTGTTTTGATACGTTGCATTAACCGCTTTAATCCATTCAATCCAGCTGCGCTGCATACTTTTTATTTGTATTTTCCATTCTGCTTTAAATTCCTCTTGACAATGGCTAAATATTGGGCAGAATTACGAGGGTTCCAATATTTGTTTAATGCCTCGAATTGATTTCTTGGATACCAATCCACTGCAGCTTTTGAATATTGACAGGAAGCTGTATTGAGCCAAAACTTTATTAAAGAGTTGTTATGTCTAATAAGAGGCATCAATCGTCTCGTAAGTAGTCTTGAATATAAATATCCGTAGTCATAAGTGAAGATGTGACTGATGACCATTATTCAATGTCAATTGCTTTCCAAATGATGTCTTTTCTACACGTATTCTTTTTGCAGTAATTACACTAATATTGTCGTTTTTGCGCGGCCTTGTCCAAGATTTTTTTTTCTTTGTAAGTTCTTGGTTTATTTTACTAATATTTGTGATTTATTTACTTTAACAGTCTGAACTTAACTCCAAAGTATAGTGAGTACCCACTGATGAAAAAAACACATTCCAGGTAATTGAATTGTTTTAAAAAGCCAAAGCAAATGCTAACTTTTTTTATATTCTAACAAATACGGGTTAAAACTTCTAAAAGCCTATAAATTATCTTTATTCAAATAAGGCATGGATATTTTTTAATGATTGCATTTTTTTTAAGAACGAAATCCCACCCAATGAAGACTTTATTAATAAATACTATACGAGTATATGGAAAATGAAACTCTTCCGCAGAACAATTAATGAAAAATTATCAAAAGCTGATACAAAGGTGAACAATATCAATTATTAAATATCGATGCAACGAATTTTTCAATTTGTTATATTGAGGCATTAAACGCATTAGGATGCTTGCTCATAGGACTAGGAAGTGTTGCAATCATAAAAACTTTTTTAAAAAGTGTGTAGGGCATGTGTGATGACTTAGAAAGGCTGCTGTTGCGAGAGTCTTAAATTGTATTTACATTTTCAGAATTTGACTTTTTCTACTGCAGCAACATACATTTTTTGGTTGCCCTGTGTACATTTTAACCTTTGCTTTTGTGAAATACAACATACTTGTTTGCATACTTACATATGTATGACAAAACAACTACATTATAATATTTCTTTACATTTACTGGCTATTGTGTTTACCGTTAAGAAGTAACGGATATTGTTAAGTCTTAAATATACATGTTACTCTGATCTCTTTTTTCTTTTGTGTCTTTGGAGTTTATGCTTAAACCCTCTACCCACAATTAACTGAAATACAAACACATGTATTAAAATCCATACATACATATGTATGTATTTACTTACATTTGTATAGGTACATATTTACTGGTACTAAATATTTATATGCCACATTTATAATGTGTGTGCCCGTGTGCCATTATATGCATGTAACAGATAATTATGTATGAGCCCATCTTAGTATGTCGGTTTGCCGTTGCACGAGTATGCCTGCTTGTATGTTTAAAGGATTTCCAGTCTCTTAAACTAAAGTGTGGATGTGAAATAGTGAGTGTAGAAGAGCTTGTTTGTAGTACGTACACACATCCATAAGTCTTATAAGCAATTAAGCCTTTCATCTTTATCATTGCAGCAACCACCCACCATACATCGCCTTCCAACCGTCACTCCTACACTTTTGTACTATCACTCTCTCTCTCTCTCTCTATTTAGCAGACATATATACCAGCACAAGCTAATGCATCATTAACATTTTCCTGTTTGTCCATTGTAAATGCATTTGTGTGGATGTATGTGTGCATTTGATGTATTTGTGTGTTTGTGTATATCTGTGCATGTATAAGTAAAAGTGCATACAAGCATACATCATATTCTTTTTGCTCTTGTTTGTCATTTAATGTTCGTAATTAGTCATCTGCATGCATGCATGTATTCTATTTAGATTGTCTCTTTGTGTGTTTGATTTTACTGTTTTTCATACGTCTTATTTTGCCTACATTTCCTTGTGACTTTTTTTCACGACACACAATTCACAAGCATCATATCGGTACTTTTTTTGTTTGTGGCTTTTCTTTATTTTCTTTCGTTTTTCTTTTTCTTGTGATTTCAAGTATCCATTTCACACAGGTACTGTATTCAACATTGTTTTTCCTATTCCCCAGCAGTTTTACAAATAATCAATGTATCCTTTATAAGTCACTTGACTGTCTCCGATTTATTTTTTTCCAGTGCATTTGATATGTATGTGCAAATGAAAGATAATTAGTTACTTTATACATACCAGGTGATATAGCGGGAAGTCAATTAATACTTGGTGTCTCTACAATGTATAATGTACATTAGAGTGTTCCAAAAAATAAAATTGCGAACTTTGACCGCCCCCACTGTGCTCAAATGCAAAAATAATTACTATTTAATGGCAAATAATTATTTAATTGATACTTTTTTCGTCCATACAATATTGAAGCACATACATACATGCTTACCACAATCAATTCATTATATTTTACAATTTTTTTTTTAACTTTTAATATTAAGGGTAGCGTAATTTTTTATATGATTGCTGCAACCACAACATGTTAAATTAGCGATTCACATGTTTATAAGAATCATATATAGTATTTTTTTTTTCAAAAAGAGAAGTAACACTCAGGCAATTAATATGCCTATATATACTTGCGTTACTTTCTTTGGGAAGGGGATAGCTGCAGAAGTAAAGGTGGTGAAAGAAGAAAACTTTTTATATCACAACTCTGCAATTGCGCATTATGTTTGTTTTTAGTGCAGAATTGCAGCGCCTCTGGTGGTGAGTAGGCGCATTGATGTTCTAGCTTGATTTATAGCCTTTATTTAATTATTTTACTTCGGTGGCGTTTAAATGCTAAACCAATGAAGGAGGGCGCTGTGATAAATATTAGTTATGATATATAGAAGAGAACTAATAATTACCACAAACATATACTTAATTATATATGTATAAAAACATACATATATGTATATGATTATTATAATCATGTAAATCATAAAAATAATTATAGTGTCCAAAATATTTTTAAGCAATTTTTATAAATGTGGAAATGGTTGAAGTTTCATTTTTTATTATATTGTAGGCACACTACTTTACTAATAACTTGATTTATCCACCAGAGATTAAAATTTAAGACCAGTGATGTCAGATGAAATTTTTAAAGTTCCCTACGTTTTGATAAAAAAAAAACCCACATTTCCCTATAACACCAATTTTCCCCCCTACAATTCTCCCTACCTTATATTAGTTATAAGTAAAACTCAAAATTTATTAATAATTTAAGATAGTAAATTTTATTTACTTTAAACAAAAAACAATAACATACATTTTAAAAAAATTTCAGGTAGTTTGAGTTAAATACAAAAAAATAATATAACATAAAAATCTACACATGTTTGTATACGTAACATGTAAAAAATCAGTTGTAAAGCACTTGTGAATTCATGTTCTTTAAATGACTTGATTGTAAGTGAGATCGAAGAATACATATAGAATTTAAAACCTCGTGACTCAGTTTATTTCTTTTTTTTGTACGGACGTCAGTAACAATTGAAAATATCCTCTCAGCATCTGCATTGGCATGTGGTTAGGGCATATAAAATTACCGAAATTTGCTTTTACCGGTAAACGGTAAATTTTTTATTTAAAACCGGTTTATCGGTAATTTACCGGTAATTCTGTTTAATTTTAAGTTTATCAGTAACGAGTAAAATAAATGCTTAAAATTGTGTAAAGAGAAATATATATTGTTATATATTAAAGTAATAAAACGTTTAATGCATTTAAAACAAAATAAGAATGTTAAAATATATTATATCATTAAGAGAAAATTTTAATTTTTGAATAGATCTGCGTGTGTATTAAAATATGCTCGCAATAGGCAAATGGTGTCAATTGTATTGTCATTAAGGCTGATTCTAATTTTTGTGCAATTTAACCCTGCTGCAGAAAAAGCTCTTTCTGATTCCACACTCGTCGGCTTTACTGTCAAGAGGTGGTTGAACGCTATCGTCAGATACTTTCCACGCTTTTGTTCTTTTTCAAGGAGTGCGATTTCTTTTTTTATTACTTTTGTTAAAATCGTGGTATTGGTTACGTTGGAAATTTTATTCAATTTTCTTTTATTTTGATTTTTAATGGCCAATTGTTGGATTGGATTTCTTCTACATCATCAGAAGACTCGTTTGAATCATTTTTTATATTTAAATTTAACTTCAATTGGAATGAAATATTTATCAACAATTACCGAAATTGCCGGTATTTTTCTTTTAAATTTACCGGTAAATTCGGTAATCAATACGACCGGTAAAACCGGAAAACCGGTTAACCGTTTACCGGTAATGTAACCCCTACATGTGGTAAACTCAGAAGAATTTTAACAGGCAAGGGAATACGAAATTATCATTGAAATTCTTCAACTTTGATACATATAACCAAAATGGTTCCAAATCCATATTTGAAAGAGAATTTATATCTTCTTTTGAAAAATTATATTCTAGGGTTAGCCATTCTTGATTAAGAAGATTAGCATCAATATTAAACTTTTCACATAACATTTTAAATTTGTAAATTTTTTTATTACCAGTACCAAGGGTTAATTTGGGATTTAAGAATTCCATTTCTTTAAAAATTGAGTCTTTTTTCAAAGGCAGTCTCTTCTGTATTTCTTCTAGTGAGGTAATGTAAAACTTCAAGCACTCAGACTTAATCTGGTTTGAATTTGATTTTGGAAAGGTCTTTAGCAACTCTTCGCATTCATGGCCAACATAAACATCTTCTATTTGTTTTATCACATGTGGTGATTTAATAGCTCCTCCTTTTTAATAAAATTTTGAGCAATAATTTAATTTATATAATTTATTGGTTTTTCATAAGTCAGATAAATTAAATTTGTATTTACATGCAAAGGAAAAATTCCCTGCATTTGGACGAAAATAAAAAAATCTGTCTTTGCCTCATATATTTATCAGATTTGACTTCCTTACCATATTGCACGTATAAAGTGTTTGTGCTGTTTCCAAAGCGGAAACGATTTATGCGCCTAGTTTTCGTTACTGAACTACCCTTGATGCATACAGGTAATTAATGAAACCCTTCTTAGTGACCAAACAGTCGTGCAGTAGACATTTATTAGATTAATAAGATTAAAAATCAAACTAAAATCTTTTAACTTGCATTGTAGTAGATCTTTATACATATATATGGTGAATTTCACGTCAGGTGACCCAATTTTAAAAATCGATGTTTTCTGATTTGGATAAAATTTGCACCAAGGTTAGTACTATTGGATAGTAGCTATCAGTCAAGAACTGCCGGAGTTAGAGGGGGTCAAAATTTGACATTTTGGTCTATTTTGGTCATACAGGGTTTTTTTTAAAAGAGTGTAACTTTTCACCTATTGGTCGTAGCAAAAATTCTTCAATCATTACAAAAATATTTTTTTTAATTTTTAAATTTTTTTTTTTTTAATTATTTTTTTTTCAAAAAAAAAAATTATTTCTTAACTCAAAAATAGGATTTTTCAATATTTGGCACCTACTATCCAATAGTACTAACCTTGGTGCAAATCTGATCCAAATCGTAAGACATTGATTTTTAAAATTGGGTCACTTGAAGTGAAATTCACCATATGTATTTCCTATTATTATTATAAATTTTGTTTCTTTTAATTTAATACTCATTGATATTATGAATTTTTTTATTTATTTATTTGTCATATAAATTTGCAAAAAATTTCATTCAGAAATAATTCTTCAAATACATAACATTAAAATATTATTTACAAAATTAAAATATTAATTCTAATTATTAAATATAAAATCAAATAACCCACATGCATTGACTAATTAAAGATCAATCTAAATTAAGCTTTAATTGTAAAGTCATACTGTGTAAGACTGTTTTAAAACTAATTTGGATATATGGAATTCAATTATGGGGAGCGGCAAGTAATACGAGTATTGATCTTATACAGAAGAACCAATCCAAAATTCTTAGGACCATGACGTTTATAAAACATAAATACTCCCAAAGAGATTTAAGAGTGCCATTGTTAGAAAAATTTTAAAAAATTCGTTAGAGCTTCATCTCGAAATTGCAACAGCATCCAAACCTCGTTTGGCCATCATAGCTCTCTAAATTAAGAGTCAATAGTTTGTAGTTTTAATTATAAGATTTGAATGCTTATTGGCGATTGCACGTAATACTATGTAAAGCTAAAAATACCACTCTGATGGAACAACTATCATTCAGACGGAGTATTGCGCGGTCCTATTTGCAGCCCAAAGCATTAAAGTGGCGTCAAATATCATCCACTATAGTTGGTCCTATTCTCAAAAACAACGGTCGTAATCCGTAACGGATTGTAAACCAATTGCGATGTGTTGTTTGTCATAGTAAATGTCGCTGGAGATGTGTATTATGTACAAAAACGCTTTGCGTTGAAAAAACTGTTTTGGGCATTTTCATACTTAGTACGCCCAATGTCCCCATATGAGGACACCCAGTTTTCTAAAAAGTGAATACAAATTTTTAAGTTTTTTTTTATTATTCCATTTATTTAGTTAACATTGAATTAATAAATAACAACAAAAACATTTTTTCACCTACAGTTGCCTTTTGGGCGTTAATGGGTTAATTACAGCAGATTTAATAAATAAATAAAAGTAATAAAAAAGTATATATACCAGATTTATTTTGATAACTTGTAGGCTTGACACTATTTTCGACGGGTTGTGCTTTATTTACCTCATATACTTGCTCCCCAGAAATCATCTGAACGTTTGAAGCATAATCATTTCTCTGGAACCTAATAATTGTGATCATTATAAAAGCATGTAAATAGTTTGTAGTTGGTATCTGGTTAGGTTGAGTACTAGGTTGAGTACTGTATTATAGACTTACTACATGTTAATAACTATATACAGTGGGTGGCCAAATTATTAGTTACACATGCAAAATTGTTTAGTTTGAAGCCGTATAACATTTTAAAATAGTGGAAATTTATCCTTTTATTTGTTCTTTTAGGTAAATTAAGTGTTTCTAAATCAATTAAAAATAAATTCATTTGTTTTAAAAATATATATTTGAGGAAAAGAAATATTACAAAATTTAAAAAAAAAATCTTAATATTTCGTAGAACCATCTTTGGCATCAATTACAGCTTGCACCCTTTTTGGTATGCTCTGAATGCATTTTTGAACATTTTCTTTTAGTTCTTCATCGTGATGCCAGACTTTAATCAATTTAATCAAAATTGCATATTTCACACTGCAGAGCAGAATGACAGATAATGATCTACAACTGCACTCTAATGTCACCAATCAGTGTTGAGACTGCATAAAATATTTAACAGTATTACCAGAATTAAAGTACGAAAACATCTGGTACAAGAAATAAATTTATATACGTATTAAAAGCGGTTGAATCTTAAATAATATAGTGTAACTAATAATTTGGCCACCCACTGTAGTTATGTTGATGGTCAAGTAACTAGTATGATGGCTATTAAGGTAACTTATTTTATGTAACCAGTGCCTTAACTTATTTGGAGTAGCACTCCGACATTCTCTTTTTAATCTATATAGACTTAATTTGGTTTCGCTTAGGACACACACATGTTGAAATTACTAATATATAGCTAGTCAAGTAACCAGTGGGGTAGTTAGTAAGGTCAAAGTCTCTACTTATCCGATATGTGAATCATATCCTACTACTTATATCAGCTTTCAGACAATCTTTATGCAACCTATCTGGGGTGAAAAGGGAACACATGCTAAAATTACTAGTCATGTAGATTATTCACCCCTATCGTGAATAAAAATTCCACATGAAATTTGTTCCCTTTTCACATTTTTCCTATTCAAATTCAATGTTAAAATAAAAGGGAACAAATTGCATGTGAAATTTTTATTCACGATAGGGGTGATTATGCTAACGGAGGACACTGTCAACCAGAACTGCTGGGTCTTGTGAGTTCTTCTCCTTACTCTCTTGTTATTGTTTCTTTGTATTTTGTCTTTATACTGTTGTCGTTGTAGTTGTCATCCTTTAGCCATCTTTTGTAGTATTGACAAGAGCTGTGCTAATGTTAAGTAAGTCTTTATTTTTTTTTCGTTATTTTTTATATACTCGTAGCGTCGAGTATGTATGCATGTACATTTGTATGTACTTACATATCTGTTGTTTAAGTCATTAACATTCTTCTACCACGTTTTTTAGCCTTTATGTATTTAAGAGTGCAACATAATGCCTTTCTGTACTCACACAGCATGTACTTGCAATTTATTTAATTTTTTTGTTTTTACTTTTTTGTTTTTGTGTATTTATAAGAACAAAAAAGTATTAAGTTACACTTAAACTTAAACAGTAGAAGGACTTGTATAAACTTAGGTAGATATTGCAGCAAGTGTGCTTATTGTTTCATGTTTTAAATTTATTTAAAACTTTTCTTGTTGAAAGATTATTGTTTGTATTTAAGAAAATTAAAACATTATATGCAAGTAACACACAGTTTTCTATACAATAAGTAAATTAGTAGTATTTATTTGTCTCGCAGATTTAAAAACTTGATATTTGTACTCAATTCGCCAGCAATATTTTCCAAAAAATAAAAAACATAATTATAACCTGCTCTTTTAGAATGCCAAGGAACAAAAGAATGTGGGATACTGGAGTAGTTAGCATAAACGATTCTGTATTAAATATGACCACCTTTGAAAGAAATTTTAATTTCAAGTCTAAAATATTAATAGTCTCCATATACATTAGGATGTCCTGTAGTTTGCACTTTTTAGATTTCCTATGCTTCCAAGGATTCTTGTACTGGCCCTAAACTCGAAACTTTTGCCTTGTAGATGGCGTAATGCAAAATAAGTGCCATCATATTATACATACATGACAATATTAAATATCATAACTAAAAAGCTGTGATAATTCCGTCCGAAATTTTAAACTACCATTATACCCTGCATTAACCTGTAGTTTTGTGCAAAATTTTGGAATCATTTTGTAAACATAAATATTTTAAATCCCAAACAAAGAGAAAAAATGTATAATTTTATCTTAAATGCCACAATTTCAAAACCTAAACTTTATTATGATTTGAATGCACATTCTTGTGGCAAGCAACGAAAAAAGCTAACAAACCAAAGAGAATGAAAAAAACCAAAAGGAAGAATAACACTTGCTGAACACAGATACAGGCACACATACACAACAGCACTCACCAACATTAAAAAAAAAAGCCAAAACCCTGACGAAGATGAATTTCCTGTCTATGCTTGATGTAAAACTTCATTTGCAACCAACAAACATTTATCCTTAAGGATATTACAAACACTCATATGAAAAGAAACTCTACTTAGAGCTCTGCTCAACATTAGGCAACACAAAAAGCTTTAAAGCAAATAAGCTACATTATGGCGTGTAAAAGTAAAGACCCACCATCCAACCATTTCTCGTTAACGGTGCACAAACCAACCCAAAAACTACCGAGCTACACTATCGCACCCAGCCATACAAATGACATTTAGGTCTGAGAGGCAGACTGATTGGGTGGAACACAGGAAAACCGAATAGTAGCAAATACAGTAACTAGAAAGCAGATAGAAAATCCTGTATAGATTTTTAGTTGAAATGAACAACAACTTAACCACAAATATTTGTGAAACAATTGCCTCAAATATTAAATAGTATTTGAGGCAATTGTTTCCTGTTTAGTACGATAAATTTACCTTTTTAATATTATTTTTCCATCTCTCTTTCTGTCTGTCTTTCATTTTATTTTTGTTTCTTCTTATAAAACACACTAAGTACTTCTGCTAAGGACGTAAAGATGTTACGAGAAAAAAAAATAGTACTTGGAAAAGGAAAAGACTTCCTGTTGCAGATATTTAGTTTGTTTGTTTGTTTTTACAAACTTATTGGTATGAATATTTAAATTTAATGCAGATAAGAAGCAACATTTTGTGGAAAATTATATTTATGATTAAAATATTCTCAAACTCAATTTCAGAATTATGTAATGCCAGAGATATATTCAAAAATATTTCCAAATATTATCAATATTGTGGAAACATGAAAACAGAATCTCAAAGTTTTTAACGAACGAATTTCGTTATATTTTTAATAATTTTTAGTGTAAAAGACTTTTCTTGGACAATTTTGACCCCATATATGAAAGGGTTAATAATTTCCCGGGCTTTTTATATCACAAAATCCTAAATCATAAATCCAAATAAACAAATTAAAGTCATTTCAAAGTACCTATGTATTCGTACTGCCTTAAGCAAGAATTAAAGAGAAAATGTGCCATTTGGAGGCAAAAATTTTTGTATTTGATAAAACTTAATATGTATATACAGTCACACCTCGATATAACGACGCTCACTATAACGAATTCCTTGATTTAACGAATTTGTTGAAATCTCCTACAACGCTCTATAAGATTTAGAACAAAATAAACCTCTCTATTACGAATACATTGTTCAATATAATTTTATTATTCCTTATAACGAATTTTCATTCACTGCAGACTAACGAAATAGAAAGAATTATTTACCTCTATTTAACGAATTTTGTCAACTTACAACCTTTTCATAACGATTTCCATCAATTAATTAAAATTATATGAAACAGATACACACAAAATGATTGTACTTGCAACGACAACGGCTCCAGCAAACCTACATTCGTTGTCGACAGCCGCATATATTAAACTAACGGCTGAAATATTCGAAGAAAAATTTATTGTTGCCAAGAGCTTCTACGCTTTTTGCAGCAGTTGTTTTTGCAATCTCGCTAGTTATTTATTAGCGGAAATCGTTCGCTATAACAAATGCAAGCAGATGACGATTAATATATGTACATACAAAATGTTTTATTACCTCGTTATAACGAATAAAAGTGCAACTTCACCTCGATATAACGAACCTCATTGTAACGAATTATTCGATATAACATCTTTTTTTCTAATCCCCTTAAGATTCGTTATACCAAGGTTGAACTGTATACGTTTTTTTTAATACATATTTAATACAAATTTATTGTTTTGTTTAATACACAATTGGCGCCATAAACAATTGACCTGCAGAACAGCTGGTTGCAGGTGCTTTTTCAGATGAAAATAGAACATGTTCTAATTGACAATTTTACACTGTAAATGTAGGCTGACATTTGCAGAAGCATTTTTGTTTTACTTTTACACGACGTGTTTGCATTTTGTAGTGAAAAATTTGACAAGAACACTTCAAAATAGAGCTGTGTCGTTCATGAACGAACGGGTTAAAATGAACGGATCACTCCATTGAACGAAATGAGCCAGTCATTTAACTGAACGGTTTTCGTTCAATAGTGTACGGATCAATTTCGGTCAGCTGTGTTTATCAAAAGACAAGAAGAAAATCACATTCAATAAGGGTTGTATTCATTCGCTCAAAGTGAACGATTGAACGAATTGAATGAACTAAGCATTATTGGATAAATGAACGAAAATGACCGGGCACAACTCTACTGCAAAATACATACCGTCTGCTGTTATGCTCTATATATAGCCCGCTACCTTTGCAAGTTTGCTACCTTCCTTAGGACACTAAACTCCGCTTCATCTTTTAGCCATCATTGATGTGTCGATAGCCTCGCAAAGAATAGAATCGGTGTTTAATAAATAAAGATTTAAAATTATAGCATATTCGTCCAGATTATTCCACTATCTTTTAATACTATTCTAAAAGTTTCTATAGATTTGTAAGTAATCAAATCATTAATCTAAATAAAAATATTTATTTAACTTTAAAACTTATTGGAAAATAATAAAAAAAAAAAACGAAGAAGCAGGTACCCATATCAAACAATTTTTAACTTTTCTTTAAAAAAAAAAGTAGGTTTTGTTTTCTTTTTTAAACTCAATGTTTTTTGCATTTTTGTGTTTTCTATGGATGTGAACCATGAAACTTATATGTAACTCTAGTGTTTTAATGGAGGAGACGTAACGAATATAGAAAATTGAATTTCTAGCTTGTTAGTTGGAAATCTTTTTAGATTTTTATATTGCAGAGATCTTTTTTTGGGATTTTTGCAGTTTGTTTTAACTCTGTGCACTTCTTTTCATGTTTGTATACATTTTTGTGTAACAAGTTTTGGAACTACATGTAGTTTTGTTCTACTTAGAGTATTAGGTGTATTTGTAAGTTATGGATTTTTCAAACAAAATGTAGTTTCAAAAAAAATCTACACTTCGTTTTAAATAAAATAGTAAATAAATACTCCTTTGAGAATAAGTTAATTTAGTCCACAAATTTCTTATTTATTAAAGTCACTTTAATTAACTAGATATAAAATTGCATACATTAATTAATCCCTACACCCAATACATTTAATATGTTCGTATATGTAGTAAACAGTAGAATAAACATGTTTTCATTCATAAATAGACTGATTGAATTTACTAAAATCACTCAAACGGAAATAAGAAATTTCGTTTAGTTTTTGTGTTTGTTCTTTTGAAATGCTACAAATTTGATATTCACCCGCACAAGTTAAGAGGGTGTCAATTCTATTGCTTTAACACTAGAATTCAAAAAAAAAAATAATACAACTCTATTTACGAATGTTTGTGTTTCAAGAACAAATAAACATGGTTTTGCTTTCCTCGAAAAGATATTTAAATTAATTTTGTTTAGTAAAATTTTACTGAATTCAGTAAATAACATATGCGAAATAAAATTTCCAGAAATATATTATATATGTATTAGGTACGAGTATGTATGTTCCAGAGTGCTTTTAGGTATGTATATGTGTTTCTTGCTAAAGCTTTTCTATAAACTTAAAACTTTAAATTGAGTTTCGGATATTTTTATAAATTCAATATTTTTTGTAGTTTTTTATATCTTTATTAAAATTTTATTTTGTTTCCATTTAAGGTAAGAAGTAACTTATTACTAAATATTGATAACAGTAAGTTAATTCAAATAATTATTTTTAAGTATAGACAAAAATTTACAGAGATGTAATTGAAACATATTTATCTGAAATCTGAGAATTTTGTGTAGAGAACATTAATTATAGGGTGTTTTTCTTTATATTTAGAACTTTAAGCTGGCAACACTTTTAACTGGCGGCCATTTTGTCAGCTGTCAAGTGATTTATGTTTAAAATCGTTAGTCTACAGTGTAGACTCTACACTGATATCAGGATCAGCGTCAGGGGCAGGATCATCTTCAGTTCGCCAGGCAGGATCTTTTTTTTAAATAATTCTGACTTTAAACGAGAGAGTTGTTTTATTCCTCACAAACAAACTTCGGCAATTAACGTCTTATAGAGCCGCCTACTACTCTAAGGCTCTTTTAAATAAATAAGAGTACTATAGGGTCTTAAATTAGAAAACGATAAAACAAACCCTTACATGTTTTTGTTTTTATTCATTTTGTCTATAACAAATTTTAATCGTGGATATCCTTTAATTTGTGAAAACGAAATGCTGTCCCACATATAGATGTGATCATTTTCTTCGTCACCTTTTCTTTCCTTATATTTTTCATCTTCTCTAATCAATGTATTTTCTTTGCTTCTTCTCAAGTCGTCAGTCATTTTTCTTGTCATTATGTTTATACTTTTTGGTATCATACCTTTCAAATCATCAGAATTTATTTTGATTCTTGATAATGCATCGGCATTAGTATTAATTTTCCCTTGTTTATATATAATTTCGAAATCGTAATCCATGAGATCTAACCTAAGTCTGGTTAATCTTGATTAAGGATTTTTGTGGGTAAACAATGATATTAGTGGTCTGTGGTCAGTTATTACCTTGAATTTTTTACCGTATAAATATGGTCGAAAATAATTTATTCCCCAGTGTATAGCTAAGAGTTCTTTCTCTATCACGGGTTTGTTAATTTCATGTTTATTTAGAGATCGGCTTGCATATGAGATTGGTAAATCACTATTTATTTCACCTTGTGAAAGTACTGCTCCTAACGCGTAATCAGATGCGTCAGTGGTAAGTATAAATTCTTTGTCAAAATCTGGGTATTGTAATATTGGTGGATTTGTAACTATAGATTTTAACATTTCAAAAGATTTTTGGCAGTTTTCTGACCAATGAAATTGTTGATTTTTCTTTAATAATTCATTTAGAGGTTTAGCTATCTGTGCAAAATTTTTAACAAAGCGTCTGTAATAGTTACAAAAAGCTACGAATCTTCTTGTATCATCTGCATTCTTGGGAACTGGATAAATCTCAAGTGCTTTACATTTACTTCGGTCAGTCATTATTCCTTTATCTGTAACAAGATGTCCCAAATAGACTACTTCTGGTTTCAAAAAATTACATTTATTTGGATTTAATTTAAGGTTGTGACTTTTTAATCTTTGAAAAATTTTTCCCAGATTATCATTATGATGGTTTAAAGAACATCCAAAAACAATTATGTCGTCTACATATATAAATGCATTGGAATCTAACCCTGTTAATGCTATTGTCAACATTCTTTGGAAACTATTCGATGATATCTTGAGACCGAAAGGTAACCTTTTGAATTGATAGTGCCCACTACGTGTGGAAAAAGCTGTAAGTGGTCTAGATGCTGGTTGTAATTCTATCTGGTGGAATGAGCTTGTCATGTCTAGCGTTGAAAAATATTTTGCTCTTCCTATTTTGTCTAATACATCATCTAGTTGGGGTAATGGGAATTTGTCGTTGACTAATTTTTTATTTAATTGACGATAATCGACCACTAGTCTCCATTTCTTTTCGTCGTTGTTACTCTTCTTAGGGACCAAAAGTAAAGCCGAATTGTAAGGACTGACAGACGGTTCAACTAAATCTTCCTCTATTAATTTGTTAACCTGAGTTTTAATTTCTTCCTGTTGTGAGTGTGGCAATCTATAATTTCGTGTGTAAACCGGGGTATCGTCTACAGTTTGTAATCTTTGTTTGTAGAAATTATTCGCTGTTAAATGGTCTCCTTCCAAAAAAAAAAATATCTTGGAATTCTTTACATATTTCTTCTATGGTTTGTCTTGCGTTAATGTCGACCGTATCTATACTCAGTAATTTTCTTAATTTTTCCCATCTGTCTTTTTGTTTATTATTTGCACTTTCCTCTTTTGCATATAGGATGTTATAATCTGATAAGCGCTCAATTTGTAAATCAATTTGAGATATTGTAACTTCTTTGTCTGAAACATTTAAAATTCTAATGTGCTTTGTTCCATGTTTTGGTATTATTGTATTACCAACAAAAATATTGTTACTGATTTGCTTTGCACATACCACACTATCCTCTTCAATATATAATTTCACTGCTTGTATTATTTCAGTTCTTGGTGGTATAGTAATTTTATTGATATTCGTTGTCATTGTTAGAACATATTCAGTTTCATTTATTATAATAGCTAATGTGTATGTCTCATAATCTATCTTTGCCAAATACTTAGTGAAAAAATCTCTTCCTAAAATACCATCTGTTGCTATTGGAAATTCCGTACTGACTATTTGATATTCATGGTTTACTATATCCTCTGGAAGTACTAATTTCAGTATTGAAGTACCCATTGTTTGAATTGAATTGTTTCCAATACCCGTAATCTTGCAAGCATTCTGTTCTTTTATTTCGTTGTTCCCTATAAAATTTTCTTTACATATTGAAATGTCTGCACCTGTATCTATCAAAAATCTCACAAAATTTCCTTCACATGTTTTAAATGTTACAAAATGAGGTGCGTCTGAGTGCGAATTGTAAGTTTTTAATGTATATTCTTTTAATTGTTTTAACCTCCCTACATCTTCCGTTTCATTTACTCTTGAGGATCGCAGGGGTCTATCTCGTTTCCCTGTTCCTGGCCAAAATATATCCTTCTTTGGTTTCCATCCACAAAATCACCATTTCTGATATTGTTATTATTGCGATTATTAACATTTCTCTGGTTGTTATTTCTAAAATTACCATTTCTGTTATTATTATTGTAATTATTACTATTTCTCTGGTTATTCCAATTGTTGTTATCTCGTGGTAGGTTAGTACCACGGAAATTATTATTTCTAAAATGATTACCATGATTGTTTCTATTATTTACGTTATGATTATTTCGAAATCTCCTATTATAAGAAGAATTTGTGTTCCTATTAAAATGCATTACAGAATTCGTTTGTGAAATTACTTCTGAAGCTATATGGATTGCTTCATTTAGGCTTTTGGGTCTAGCAGCTAAAACTGTAGTTCTGTGTGGTTCATTTAAACCATTCTTGAAAATACTAAGCGCAACTTGATCATTCATTTTAATAATCGTTTCCCTGTTTTGTGATCCCAGTTCTGAGATCTGCAATTCATTAAGAGAAGCTACAAGTGATTCAACTTTGTTGGCGAATTGTGTTACTGAACTATTTCCTTGCATCTGTTTTGCTAATTCGGTATGTACTGAAGAGAGTGATTTCTTGGGGGAAAATACTTTCTTAAGTGTACGTTTGAAAGTTTCTAGCGAGTTCGGTGTTTCTTCTGCAATTAACTTATTCTTTACTTTGTCTGTTAATTTAGTGGCTAAAACGAATTTTATTAACCTAACAACCTCTGTTTCATCTTTGAGTGTGTCAGAATAGAACTCTATTATACCTAAAAAATTACTAATTTGTCCGAAGTCACCATTGAACTCTGGTATTATTTTGGATGCATCTAGAATGCCAAATGATGCCATGGCTGTTATTTCTATTTTTATACCCTTCACCATCGTGAGAAGGGTATATATAAGTTTGTCATTCCGTGTGAAATTTCCACAATATAATTTTCCGACCCTATAAAGTATATATATTCTGGATCCTTATAGATAGCGAAGTCGATTAAGCCATGTCCGTCTGTCTGTGTCTGTCTGTCTGTCTGTCTGTCTGTCTGGATGTTGAAATCAGTTTTTTGAAGTCCCAAGATATGTTCGGGATCCAAACCTTCAATAATTCTGTCAGAAGTGCTTTCGAGAAGTTTGCTATTTAAAATCAGCAAAATCGGTTTAGGTCAACCAGAGTTATGAACCAATATGTGAGACCACCTCTATAAAAATTTGATATTTTTCGTCCATTTTATTGCAAGATTTTGAAATATATTGCAGATAATACCATAAAATTTTGTATACGTTGTTTGTACTATAAAAGAAGAAAGTGTGCGGAAAATAGTAAAAATCGGTCCATGATTTCTCATAGCCCCCATACAAATATATATATTCCCGAAATATGGCTTAATGATAAATAAATGCCTATAAAATTGGAATATCAAGACAAAATTCAGCAAAAATAAGTTTTATACAAAAATAAATCGCAAAACGAAATTTTTTTTAGTTCGGTCCATATTTGACCATAGACCCCATATAAAGTCCACTTCCAAAATTCACTTAAATACATATAAAACAGATATAAATAATGTTAAACGGGTAAAATTTTACATAAATACTCTTTAGAGCCAAATAAATTGTTGTACTAAATTTTATGGTGATCGGCTCACAACTGGTCATAGCTCCCATACAAGGACCACATCTGAAAAAGACATTATTCCCTATATATATTGTATAAATATCGTTACCGACTCAAAACTTTGTACAGATCATTTACATATATACAAAAATCATTCCACACAATTTTGTTAATTTCGGTCTATTTTTAACCGTATGCCCCATATAAAGCCCTCTTCCGAAAATCACTTTAACACTCATAAATCGCTTATAAATAAGGGTACCAATCCAAAATTTTACACGGATCATTTACATACATGCCTAAATCAAACTGCTCAATTTTGAGAATATCGGTCCATATTTGACTATATCCCCCACATAAGGTCCACTACCGAAATCCACGTTAATACTAATATATATCTTAAATATACCGTTATTATGTTGAAATTCGACGTGAAATATCCTCATATGCATGAAAATAACTGTTCCAAAATTTAAGAAGATCGGCCCATAATTTGTCATACTTGCCATATAGAACCATTTCCAAAAGACAAATAAATTCGGGTCAAAAAATATTCTTTTCGGATTTAACCCATATTCAGTCCATATTTTATAATCATGATATATATCGTTGGAAAGGTATTTTTAATACCTTTTATTTAATGTATTACAAATTATTAGACACCCAGTAGTTCCCGAGATATAGGCCTATATATTTTCAACTTTAAGGGCCCGCCCCCTCGAAAATAGGCGTGACCGCCAACAAATTTTTTTTTGCTTGTATCTTCTCTAAAAGCCCTATTTGATTTTGTTTTTTTTTTTTTTTTTTTTTTGAACAAAATCACTAAAACCGAATTGTACCCCTTTTTTATACTCTGTTTGTTAAATTACACTGAAGAGTATTATGAACATCAGACAAACTCTATAAATTAGGGTAAGAATTGGTAATTAAATCAATTAAAAATGGTAAAAATTAGACAACATTTCAAAATATTTAAAATAAATTATGTTGGTCGTAAAATTGTCTTTCAAACAATATATCAAATACTAATAAAATTTGCACTAAGACTGAATAGAAAACACAGAATTAGGATATTCTAGTCTAGTGTAGTTTCTGTATTTCTTATTATTTCTGTATTTCTTATTACGCTTAGGTGAAGGGTATTTAAGATTCGGCACAGCCGAATATAGCACTCTTACTTGTTTATTTTAGTTTTAATTAATATAAGATTTTTCCTTCAATTTCATTAATATTTTCTAAAGGATAGCCCTCATTTAATGCAATAAATTTCAACTCCTCAATTAATTTTAATGTTTTTATTACATAATCTTCTGTATATTTTCTGTTTGGACTTTTTTTTAAATTTTTATAAATACTTATTAGTGTATCTATTTACACATTTTCTATTTTATTTGCGAACTTGATTGCTTTTTTTTCATATATTCTTTGTAATACTCATTTAACTTAATTATTACTAATGCAACTAAAAGAATCAGGATTATCATCTGCATATGGTCTTGAGTCACCGTCATGACCTCTTTATTGTTTTCGTTCACAATAATGTCTTCTTTTAAAAACCAACCTCCCATTATTGCTGTTATTTATTTATATATATTTTTTTTTTTTTTATAATTTTCCTTTATAGACCGAATCTCCTTTAGCAATCTCGATTTCTCGGCCTTGTTGCCGGTAAGATGGAATTTCCGGTAGGTTTCTCCGATGAGCTTTCGCCTCTTTACTGCTCTACCGCCTCTCTTCTTTTTCTGTTCTGCCTTTGGTTTCTCTGGGATTGGTGAATGTACCTTCTGTAGGCGTTTTAGATATTCTTTGATAGGTATCTTCTTTTTGCTGGCACTATATTTGGGGACTTTCTAATAGTTGTTCCCACTTCTTAAAAAGATTGTCTATTTCCAGCTTGGTTGTTTCTAACTCTTCTTCCACGCTCATCTGGGTGCTACGCGTCAAGACTTGAAACAGATGCCAACCGTTCAAAAATTATCAACTTTTCAATTAATTTGGCAGGATCGCCATGTAATCCTGGCAGGATCGCCATGTAAGGGTTTGTTTTATCGTTTTCTAATTTAAGACCCTATAGTACTCTTATTTATTTAAATGAGCCTTAGAGTAGTAGGCGGCTCTATAAGATGGCAACGTTAATTGCCGAAGTTTGTTTCTGAGGAATAAAACAACTCTCTCGTTTAAATTCAGAATTATTTCTGATTTTATTTACAATTTACCCTAGCTTATATACTATTTCTTATTCTCTGTTTTTCTTAAAGAATAGTCTTTTCTCCTACTTATAATCAATAATTTCTATGTTTATTATATACATATTTATTTCTCCTACTTATTTGTTCATATTTATTTAAAACTCAAATTACCATACTAATGCACTCAAGTGACCCACTTCAGTTAACACTTGACTATGCAATTTTGTTTGGGTTCTATTAATTACTTTTCTTTTAACTTATTCTACATACATATGTATATATATATTTTTGGGTGTGCATGTTTATAACACATGTTTGTTTGTTTGGGTATGCATGTTTACAACACATGCACTACAATGGTTTGGGCAGGATCTTTTTTTGTCATCTTTATTTCGCAGGATCGCCATGTAATGAAATTGGTATTTTTCTTCTTTTTTTTTAAATTTCTCTTTATTACAATAACTTAGTTCACGTTCTACACTCTGTTTAACTTTAAATTATTTCTAATTTCACATCGTCTTATATACAAAAATTATTTGTACGGTGACAAAGGGGAAACATTAAAACAAAAACAAACATTGGCACGCCAGATAGCTGCAGTCGCAGTACTTCAACGTATCATATGCACTATGATATCATATGTTGCACTTGAACTGTGTGTGTTCTTGTATCAATAAACTTAACAATGGTCAGTACTACAAACAATGTAACTTGAAACCCTTCAGTACGTTTTTGTTTATGGGTATTCATAATTGTTTTTATTCATTATCATTAGTTCTGACTAATTTCAACTTAAAGGCCCAACTATAATGTGCATACACTAGCTTCAGCCAACTTAAGCAACGGTGCGAATACATGTAAAACGTATGTGACAAACCATAATGTACTTAATGAAACTTTTCGTTAAGTTTCATTTGCTTAAGCAAAGTGCCAAACTGAACGCACTTTCCGTACGGAATCATCTGTTTTTTGATTTCATTAAAAAAATAAAATAATTAGTATGCAAAATGAAGAGATGATATTATTCATATCTTATCACTATTTTATTATTTATTCAACAATTAGCAGTTTTTACTGTTTGCAAATTATCAATAAAATAAAATATAAAATAAACAAATACAGGGCTGTAATTTTTGGTACTTTTTAAGTTAAAGTACTCGCAAAAACATACAATACTGCACAAATATGCAACACGGGTTACATGCATCATGTAAGTACATTATGGCCACCTAAAAGTCTTCTTAAGTTTACTTATGCATTTGACAGACTTTTCGTTCATTTTTGACAGTTATAGGCCCAAACATAATGTGCATAAGCTAGCTTAAGCAACTGTCTAAAAACTTTCATTTTACCCCCTCCTACCACAACGTGATCGGTATTTTCTTATAGAGTTAAAAAAGGGTTCTAAAAACGATTTATTGTTTTAAGTATTTTTGAAATCTTTTAATGCAGTTTTTGACGTTAATTTAATCATCATATAATTTATAATGACACACAATTTATAAGAAGAATTTTTTATAACATATTTTGTATTTTTAGCATTGTTATATTGTTATTGTAACTTTATTGTTAAATCACTGTTATAAAGGTTACTAAAGTTGCCTTCAAAAGATAATGGAGCAATGCCTTTTAATCTTTGTCTTATTAAAGAGAATCTTAAAACAAAAATTGTAAAAATTTCATTAGAAATACTTTAAAATGGACTTCAAAAACTCACTCGTTTTCATTTTCGATTTCCATCACATACCTGAATATCAGTTTTCTTCTATCTATCATAACCAATATTTATCACAGCGCCCTCCTTCGTTGGTATAGCATTTAAACGCCACCAAAGTAAAATAATTAGATAAAGGCTATAAAAATAATGCGCCTACTAAACACAATCATAATGCGCAATTGCAGAGTTGTGATATGAAAAAAAGTTTTCTTTTTTCTTACTCCTTCAACTATCCCCTTTTCAAAGAAAGTAACGCATATTAATTGTCTGAGTGTTACTTCTCTTAAAAAAAATTGTGATCGAAAGGGGCAAGGTCAAGGCGGGTGACCAAAAATTTCCCAAATCCTTATTTTTAAATAGTTCTCAATAGTTCAACAGGTGACCAAGCGTTATCATAACGGAATATTTCGCTTTCATGTCTACCCGTATATACTGACGGTTTTCGGCCAATGCTCGCTTTAAATGAATCAGTTGCATTCTTTACAGGTTTGCTGTAATAGTATGCTAAGATTTCAGCAGCTCAAAATAGAGAGTCTTATCAAATACAGAGCATTACTTTAGAGCAGTGGAGGGCGTTTATTAACAAAATTCTGAGTGCGCGACGTTGACACACGTATATGAGTACATTCAAACCAAAATGTTTAATGAAGAATGGGAGCATGATTTCTTTTTTTATAGAAAACATGGATGGCGATGCACAATGTTTGATTGACAAGACATTACAAAAAAAAATCAAATCAAATAAAAATACTAAAATCCAAAAAATGTCTTTAATTTTGGCAACTGAAAAATTAGTTGAGTGTACAATTATTGTTCGTTGGTTCGTTTTTTGCTGCTTCCAACTCTAGCACATATGAGTGAGCATGTGTGTGCCCGACACTGCTTTAGAGACACGGTTTCACATACGCTTCGTGTTATCGTAAGGGATGCATTTTTCATCGCAAGTAATGATTCGTTGCAAAAATTTTCTTTAATAGCTTTTAACTAGCATTTCGGACATGCAAAATAACAATAATCTGTGATCGTTCGATTTCAATGGCAAAAGTTAAATTAATCTCTGCCAGTTCCAAAAACCATTCGAAAGAATTTTTTTGATAATCGTAATACTGGCAGTCTATATCGAGAACTCTCAGTTGTTTAATTTCAAATTTGTATATTTATGTTCACAGAGTTGGAAGTACAAAAATCGAAATTTGTATGAAAACGTGTACATTTTCGTTCGCCTAATCGTTTGCATAGATTTGGAATGCGCTTAGAAAATGAACAAAATAATTCATTTGATATCGATAAACAGGGCGTTAGACTTTAAACTATATTTTAAATGAAAGAATTCTAATGAGAATGATAAATAGTACTCCCACATTAAAATTCATAAATTGGGATTTTATTTACGCTTAATTTAATTAATAAAATTTTCATACTTAAATTCGTTTTTTTCTGCCATACAAATTAATCAGCAAGTGTTTTTCAGTTTCTTGATTGGTAAAAACTGATACTATTAATTAAAACCCAACTGTTTATTGAAACAATTTATGAAATTTAATATTTTACAAATTGTGTATTTTCAACTCTTTTTTTTTTGTTTGTGTATGTTTCAATTTAATTTGCAGTATTTAATTAAGCCAACAGCCAAAACTACCTGAATAACAAAAATTAATTTTTCAACCGTAAACATTAAAACACAGAATAAAGCATTTTAACATGTATAGAAATTTAATATTTATTGCTTAATGTCATTTGATCGGTAGAACAAATATTAGTTTAATATTCCAACCAAAATGGGCAACAAAATAAAAGGACAAGCCATAACAATATAATCTTTTATTATTGCAAATTGACCCATGGTAATATAATATTTTGTTGCTGTTTGGTTGGTTGTTTTTGATCTTTTTGCTAGTTTGACTAAAATTTGTTTTTTCAACATTTTACAGGTAAAAATTGCCCATATAAATACATACAATACATACTTACATTGTACAAAGATACTTAATTTCGTTTTTATAACTCTGCATACATACTCGTACATATAAAGATTTATAGTTTGATTGTTTGTGTATGTATTTACTTGTATGGGTATGTGTGTTTGAATGTGTTTTTGTTTGCACAAGTTTAATGTAACTTAACCCAAATTTGTTGGAAGCCCATAAATTTCGAACATTAGCAAAATTTCATTTATTGAGTCATTACAACTCTGGGGATTTGGCCAAAGTTAAACAGTGCCAGTTAAGCAACTACAAAATATTTAAGGCATTTACACGTAGCTGCAACTCTGTATCAAGTGAATATTTATTAGGCAGGGTGTTCCTTGAACAAAATAATTAAATTTTGTCTTTTACCGAAATTATAGGTTAAATATTTTAATATATCTGTACCTTGGAGCTGTGAGGGCTCAAAATATTTTATAGATTTAGCATTTCATATTTAAATAGTCTGTATTGCTTAACCGAAATTTGTTACGACTTTCGTCCATAATATGTTAGATCCTGAAAGTAAAATAACTTAAAATTTTAACTTAGTTGTAGATTAGCTTAAAAGGACAAACAAAATTGTCTGTTTATCCGTTGTTACCACCGCTAGGCAGTACTTTTTTTTAATAATATCAAAATGTGGGATTTCGTAAAACTTTTTACTTCTTACTTCAATCGGCTGAGATTATGGCAACGGTTTTTTGGGACTTCAAAGGTATTTTATTGATGGACTGTGTGCAAAAGGATAAAACAATAAACTCAGAATATTATTGCAACACTTTGGATCAATTAAATATAAAAATTCGAGAAAAAAAAATAATTTTTCATCAAGACAACGCACCAGCGCACAAGAGTATTTTAACAATGGCTAAAATCAACGAATTAAAGTACGAGTTGCTTGACCACCCACCTTATTCTCCTGATTTAGTTCCCAGTGACTTTTACAGTTGTAAAACACTATCTTTAAGTCCTTGAGGAAAACTATTTTAATCAAGGGATAGAATTGCTAGATAACTTTTCTCTTTCTGTGCTAGGCGCTCAGCAGTTACCAAACCGCCCACGTATGCTCATTTTTTTAACTTGAGGCCAACAAAGATTCAAACCAATTTCAAATACCCTGTTCTGAAGAGAAGCATATCCCACAGAGAGAGAGGGAGGGCAAGGTCTGCACTAAAAAGGGGGTGATGTGAAATTTCTTAAGCACTTCTTAATTTAGTTTTTAACATGTTGCAAATGTGGCCAGGCGTTGTCATCATTGAGCCGCATATTCTGGGAGTTTCTTGATCAACGCTGACACCAAATGAATCATTTCAGGTTTCCTGTGCTGGTCTTTCAAAATTTTAGCTACACGGAATTGAGAACACTTTTGGGCTCACCAAATAGATATCATTAGCTTAGCGCCATAAAAGCTTTGATATTGATTCGTTTTGTATACGAGTTCTTACGCTTTGGGTATCATAATAGATCCATTATTCATTGCAAGAAATCATTCAGTGTAAAATTTAGTTTCTATTTATATGGTTTAGGCAGCATTACGGACATGCAAAACCATCTCGGCTTAAATTCATATGTAACGCAATTTCCCTGATAGCGAACATTTTGAGAGTTATGCTTGAGTATCTCTCAACTCTTGTTTAGTTTGCAAGCAAGGAATAATGCCTCCAATTCATGGCCTTAAAGCTTTTTTTTTTTTTTTGCTGACCTGTTCGATCTTTGTCTTCCGTATCAAAATGTCTATTCCTGAGCCGCACAAATCAGCTAACGCTCGTTAAAACCAATAGAACAGATTTACCAAAAGATTCGGTGAGCAATCGATGTGCTTCAGCTGCACTTTCTTTAAATTAAAGATGCACAGCAAAACGTTTCACAACTTTATTGTTTACACTATAACATTCAATAACTAAGTGAAAATAAATGAGAGATATTATGCACCCTCCAAAATGACAAATAAGTTACTAAAAAAGTAAACCAAGTTACAAAAATTCGCCATCTGTTAGAAGGCCGGTGTGAGGTTGTCCCCACACCATCACCCAGAGACCAATACGGTCCATTGTGATGCCTTTCAGAAATGATTTGAGACACTTAGTACGTTACAAGAGCGAAACGCCTAAGCCCTCACAAAGCCCCTTCCCCTGTTGCGCAGCCAGGCCATATTCATTACGAAACCTTTGAGATCCCCGAGCCTACAACCCGAGACATCCCCTAATTCGCTTATGAATCTACTGCCTAGCCACCTCAACCTGCTAACTTGTAACCTGGGACAATGGCACAGAATGTGCTCGATCGTCTCCAGCTCCTCTGGGTCCTCGCATAACCCGCACATGGCTGACAAGTCAGATCCCATTATCCTTGCCATTCTACCTATCATACAATGGCCCGTGATAACGCCTATCATGGTTCTCACGCAGACCTTGCTCTCGCCCAGTAACGATTCCGAATCGGACTTCCTGAGCACCGGACATATCGTCCTTGACACTCGGCAGTCCGTCCCCCGGCCCTATTTGTCTCGCCTAGAACCCATTCAGACTTCAAATGTACTTTAAGAAAATTTTGTATGTAAATTTTGTCTAAAAGCACACTTTAAACCTACTTTATTTTTATGAATACGGCAGTATATATATACTCGTACATGCCTCCAAATAAGAATTTATCTACTCGCACTTATGTTCAAAAATCTGTTCAGTCGTATATGCGTGATATAAATTTTCTTGAGTCTTTCAACTTCTTCAAGAGTAACCCTAAAATATATAAGTACGAATATAAAATAAGTATTTGTACATATGTATGTACGTACCACACATACATCTAAACACATAGAGGTAGGCAAGGGTTTAATACAGGACTCTAAAAAGATACAAATACAAACATTGCCACAGATATACATATTTCCACAAGTAAAATAAAACAAAACAACGGCACTATAATTTACCAGAGCTGAACTTTGGGAGACAAACATGAAGTTTTTATTAGCCATCAATAACATTTGACAACAAACAAATCATTTTGGTTTTACTTTAAAAGTCTATTGAGAGAACAGATTGAATGTTTAATGTAATTGTTGATGTTAAGGAAATACATTTATTGCTACTATTGTTTTGATTCAACTAATATAAAAAAAACTTTAATATGCAACAGAATGAATAACAATAATGGAAATAGATATCTATACAAATTGAAATGATCAGGTTAAGAAAATGCAATTGATATTTGGAAACTAAGGAATGGTCAATGAGAAGTAATTTCAAGTGATAATGTTGCAGTTGAAAAATTATAATCATATTGAAAGTTGTTTAAACCTTTGCAGTATATTTCCAAAACAAAGAAAGTTTTTTGGAAGGATGTACTTGTGCATAGCGTTGGAAAAAATACTAAGAACAGCTTCTACATTTTCAATGATGCGTATCAAAAGGAAAACTTGAAAACGAATAACTTTGTTAACTCTTACTGGCAAACTATAATGATTCTATACTGACAAGCTATCTTTGAATCTATATACATAACTATGTAATTAAATGCCTAAATTTAATGGAAAATATTAATTTGTTCTGGAAAATATTAATAATAGCGATACTTTTAATTTTTAGAGAATTGTTAATAATGGGTCTTGCAAATCACTGCTCTTTATTTGAAAAATAAATTATTTTAAAATGTCAAAACCAAGGAAAAAGAAAAATGAGTTCAACGCCAATTTTGATAGATAGTTTTAAAACGAAAGGCGTTTCAAGAATTTCACAGAAAAGCAAAAATCCAAGACCTGAGGCAGGGAGCGAAAAACAACGACACGGTTTGGTTAGTGTTTAATATGTAAAAGTAAAAGTAACCCATTTCGGTCATCTGAAGAGCACAGGTCAGGAAGCTGGATTAAAAGTCTGTAGTCATAGGATACTTTTTTTAAGCAAACATAATGTTAAAAATGTTAATGTTTAATTTTCCTAAGAAATATCTGCACTGGGAAAATTAGGAAAACTAAATTATGCTTTAGTCAGTTGAAAATAAATTTGTTAAGTTCTGATTGCAAATCCTGCATTCAAAAGCCACAAAATAAAAAAATTAATAAGGAATATCGATCATAATATGGTTTGGTGTCAGTCCAATTTACTAGATAGATGTAAAGATGAAATATTACAAAATCAAGTGCTACTCTATGCCAGAGAAGATATGCCGTTCCTATGGGAATTCATACAAGTCAATGATCCCAATGATCTGAAATACGCATTCAAACTAGTTTAGGTAAAACAAAGTACATGTTATGGAGTGGCCGTCACAGTCCCCGGACACCTTTGTGGATATACTCGTACAAAAACTAGATGTAAGAACAAATCAAGAAGGAATGAATTTCCATATCTCCCGAAATATGTTAAAAACCTGTGGGATCTATGAATCATAAGTGCCATTAATGGCCGAATTCTCAGTCATTAGTTAACCATTGGTAAACTAATATACTAACTGTTCTTTAACTAATACTTGTTATTCTTATGGCAAACTAAGCATTGCGAATAAGGAATCATTAGTTAAGCCTTTGTCATTAGCTAACTAAAGACTGTGAATTCGGCCATAAGTGTAAAAAATGGATATTCTGTATAATTTTTGATTATTGTAAAGGGTGATTCAAAATTTACGCAAGTTTAAATTTAATTCAAAAACACAAATTTTGTGAGATTTTGCAATAATGTGACTGAATTGTATTAATAAAGCGATGGGTTCCTTTCATCAATGCATAGTTTGCACATAAGTAAAGAGTACCAGAAAAGTTTTTGATGTAGTAATTGAAATGTTTCACAGACAATAGAGCCCGAACTTCAATATCATATAATTAAAAAATAGGAACTTTGATATCAGTGTGCGAAAGCGAGAATACATAAGTATCAGTCAGTGTTTCACCAGTCTAACTTTCGAAGAAGTATGACCAACCCTGCAAAAAACGTGAGTAGTCCTATGTAATACTTTACAATGGACCAGGAGTACTCCAAACATATCCTAGGACAGTCCTAGGACTGGACCATATAAACCAGTTTTGCATAACACGGGACTAGTCCCAAAACTACTCCTTGTAACTACATCCAAATG
The DNA here is from genome assembly GCA_916048285.2 of Bellardia pandia. Lineage (NCBI taxonomy): Eukaryota > Metazoa > Arthropoda > Insecta > Diptera > Calliphoridae > Bellardia > Bellardia pandia. The sequence continues at coordinate 73,664,961 of OU696533.1, forward strand.
TTTTACAGCAACGATTACGGTCGGTAAAACACGAATAATTGTCGTGTAAAAAGAAGTTCTGCTTTGAAAATAAAATGGTTTATGGGTGCATTACATGGTACCATGATGTAGTCACTAGATTTTAGCTACAATGGACCACGTACTCTACAGATTTTTGCAGGGAAAGATCACCCAAAGACATGTGAGTATTTAATTAAATAATAATCACATGTGGGCTCTCTGCATTATAAACAATGTTAACAATAAATATGCGTTATTCTCTATGGTTTTTTACTAACGCCCAACTGTTAAACTCTTTTTGTAGTTCAACATGTTACTAAACAAATGGAGGTAAATTTAATTCTTGTATTAATTCTGAAATATGTTTGCTGTCAACATGTTCATACATACAGTGGTCGACAAAAGTCTACATACGACCCATATTTTTGCAATTTGAGCATTTTGAAACCATAATGAAACAAATTAATAATACAGTCTTGTTTCAGATGTATTTTTAATAATATAACACAAAAAAATCTTATTTTATTATAAACTTAAACTTTTATTCACAAAAAACTAAAAAAAAATTTAATGAAATAAATCTACATACGAGCTGTAAATTAACATAAAAAACTTTGTTTGGTTATTAAAACTTATTACTTTTTATTAAAATTAATATTTCGTTGGGCCACCATGGGCATCTATAACTGCCTGTAAGCGTCTGAGCATCGCAGCAACTAAACTGTCGAGTTGTGCGGATGTTATGTTTAGCCATTCTTCTTGAAGCTTCTCTGTTTTTGCGAATTTTTCGTTGTAAAATCTCCCACACGTGCTCAATAACATTTAAGTCCGGCCTTTGAGGTGGTGTGTACAACTGTCGTGGGGCATGGTAGAGCAGCCAATCTTTTACAATCTGATCCGTGTGCTTCGGATCGTTATCTTGCTGGAAAATCTAAAATTCCAAACGAAGTTTGCGATTTTTTCGCTTATGGGAGGTTTTTGCGAGGAGATCTGCTATGGTGACCATTATTATTTAATGTTCTTTGTATAGTTCTTGATTGTACAATTAATACAGATCATGCAGCGATATCTTCGGCTAATTTTGTGGCATTTACTTTTGGATTTTTGCCCACTTTTTTTAAGATGAAGCTAACGTCTCTACGACTAAGTTTCTTGGGGCGACCTCCACGTGGTTTGTTTTCAAATGTAACAGTCTTTTTAAAGTTATTGACTATTGCCTGAACTGTAGACTTACTTAAATTTAAAAGCTTTGATATTTCACTAAAAGATTTTCCCTCATTTCTGCACTTTAGAACAAAATTACGGACATCAATTGATATTTATTTTCGAGAAGCCATTATTTCTATTAAAGATTTATTTAATCCGCCTAAACTTGAACTGAATAATATTTTAAGAAATCCCTTAACACAACAAGAAAAGTAAAAAATAAATAACGGCATTTTACTGTTTGAATTCAACAACAAAATCCCATACATGCTGGTCGTATGTAGACTTTTGTCAATGCTTTTTGTTTGTTTATTATGAATAATTTTTAAAGTTTACATTACAATAACATTTTTTTTGGTCATATCAATAAAAATAGATTACAAACAAAACTGCATCATTATTTTTTTATTCCGCGCTAATGTTCTCATAACATGACCAATATTGTGGTCGTTTGTAGACTTTTGTCGGCCACTGTATATGTATATTTGGCAATGAAAAACAGAGAACTTCAATTATTTGTTTTTTCAATTTCCCAAGCATTTCATTGATAGGATTTTAAGTGTATTTTAACACACATTTTCAATTGAAATCGAATATAGTAATGAACTTGAGCAGATGAAATGTTTTAAACAAAATTCATAGGAAATTTCTGTATAAATTCATGTACATTCATGCACAAGCTGACAGTTTGGTGAATACAATTTTATTTAATACAGACAATTTGCACAATTAAACAGAATCCGAATTTAAAACAGATGCAATTAACGTATACTGTGCGCGTCAATATAAAGTAGGGATGCCAGACGGGACTGGTTTTCCAAATCCCGGTATTTGAAGATTTTTGTGTGCAAGATCGTATTTAAAAAAAAACTAAGTTTTCATTAATATCTTGATTTTTAATGAACGATTTGTTTTAATATTTCTTATCTGAGTATTTTATATTTCTAGCGTACTTATTTCTTTTTATTTTTAGCGTATTGTTTTAGACATATTTTTAAATTTATAGAGCAGGTATTGCGTTCATTTTACAGAGCTTGAAAATCTCAGTCGTGATTAGTACATATAAACTCGTTATTATCTTTGCAACACAAATTCATTAAAAAGGTTTATTTACTTATTAACCATTTTCATGTATACATGTATACATACAAATTTATATTAATTCCCAGTGCCACATTAGTCCCTTAAATTAGGATTAACGAAATAAATCCATTATAATCGAGTAAGCAACATAAAGGGGACAAAACTATAATATAATCTTATCATAAATAAACTGTTTGAAATTTTGTTGCGATATAATTCTACTTAAATTCCCAGCTTTAATATTATTTCGACATACCAATAATGAAGTAACAATAGTAACATTGAAATCTGAATAGAAAAAAATTATTGTCATGTAACTAAGTACATATTGATATATTACTATTTCATTATTTCTTTTTTCTTATAAATATATTTTGTTTTTATTAGTGTTTTCATTTTGTATAATTTTTATGATTGACAGAATTTTCACAAAATAAAAATAATAAAACATTAATAATAAATACATTGAGAATAACATGCAAGAAAGCAATGAATATTGAAAGTATTACCGATATACACATTCATACAAATATAAATACACACGTAATACATACATAAATAATTATATATGTATGTATGTATGTATGTATGTATGTATATTCAACCACATCTAAAGTACAAAAACATTTCAATTCAAGTCTTCGATTCACTACAATAAATAACTTATTGATAAAACATAACAAAGTACGTATGAGTGTGCATATGTACAGTAGGGAGCAAAACTGAAAACTTTGTCATCGAGCTTTATATTAATGATATCGAGCCATAACCGCCGAAAAAATGTATCCCACAAACTCAAAATTTTACAGGGGAAGGTTTTTTTTTAAATAAAATCAGTTTGAATAAAGCCATTATTTTAAAATTTATAATGTAAATATTGTTTTGTGTAATACATTTAATTTTAATAATTTTAAATGATGTTGAACTATCGATTTCGATAAAAAAAAACAACAATCGATTATGGTGTGGGATACATTATTTTGGCGGTAATGGCTCGATATGATTTATTTATTATACTCGTATAAATTAAATAGATATTTGCCTAAAATATTTAATATGAAGTAGAATAAGCCAAAGTTAATTTAGTTATTACTAGAAAATTTACAGTTTTACAGATTTTATAAGACATTGACAAACTTATAGTTTAATGACCGGAAATGTCTCCCGTCTTGCATACTCTCCACAAACTTTTTACAATGAATAATATTAATACATCATCCGAAAAATGATATGTTATGACCAAAGATTTCTTTACATTTGCGGCGCCAGCAATTTTCCGTTTAACAATAACCGCACATTTTCAATGGATTTTTAAACTAGGCTTTGCAGTGGCCACTCCATAACATGAAAATATTGGGCATTAAGCCAGTTTTTGACAAGTTTAATGACTTTGACATTAAAATCAATCATGTTGAGACATCTCAAAATGATTGGGTTTGTGGCTTTTTAGCAGTAATAAGGTCATGTTATTTAATATATTTACTCATAGTCCAAACATTCATATAACTTTTATTCTACCCTCTACCACAACAAGCGGTGATTAAGGCATATTATATTATTTTTAGGTTCTTGGTTTTCCTCACGGACTATTTTTGATCAATAATTTTTCCTTTTACTTCCAACAAATGTAAATAAAAAACATTTCTTGTTTTTTATATATTTGTTTTACCCAACGTTTCGTTCGCTTTTTTCGAACTTCATCTGGGACACATACTTTTATTTCCGTAGTAATCTAGCGACTAATAGATAACAATTATAATCAAGTCTAGAACTTTTATAATATAGTTTAACTTACGAATTAAGGTTTACATTTGTATTGCACTTTTCAATTATATAATTTTAAAAATCTGCACTATACGACACCGATTTAAATAAATATTATATTTGTCATTCCGTGTGAAACTTTGTTGATATTCATCTGAGACTCAACAAAATATATTCTTGATCCTTGCGACATTCCAAGTCGATTGAACTATGTCTGTCGGTCTGTGTAAAACACTCTCACGTCCAAAATACACAACTTAACTTAACGAATTTTCCAGAAAATAGTTTTTATTTTGTAGGTAAGTTTGGTATTAAATATCTGCAAAATCCGTATAGTAGAACCAGAGTTAAGCCAACCACCATACAAATTTTATATATTAACATTTTTAATTTTTAAATTTAAATTTTTCATTTTTTTTTTAATTTTCTGTACATGTCATTTCTATGATTAAAGAAGAAATTGTTAGGAAAATAGTAAGAATAAGTCATGATTTCTCATAGTCCCCATCAGTGATGGAAAATTGAATACTATTGTACTATTTTCAGTACTTTTTCACAACAAAAATACCACAGTACCCCCACATCATTTTTAGTACTCTTTGTTTGTTTTGCTTTGTTCCCTGCTTAGAAATCCAGCGTTACTATTTTTATAATCATTGACAACATTGGCTTCAAAACAAGAACATAAGGAATGCACAAATTCGGTATTCATGTTATATATTTGATCTGGGATAAGCTAATCTGCAAAAGTAAACAGATGCATAAAGAATTAAAGTTGTTTGTGGTACTATTTTGATACATTTTTTAAATTTCTTATGTTTCGTACATTTTTGTAATTTTCCTTTCTTGTTTGAGATTTTTTGTGTATCATATGAGTTTGAAAACTTCAAACATATTGGTGAACGATCTATTAATGATATGGCAGTAAATGCAGGCATGCTCATACGTTTATTATCTTAACCCACAACAAATAAATATTTTTACATAAAAATTAATTAATTTTTATTTTGTTGTAATAATAGGTTTTTTATTAAACTGAATTAATTTTATTTTTGAATTATTTTTAAATGGATTTTTTATTTTATTTTTTAATAAAAATATGTTTCCTAAAAAGTACCAAAATGTTGAAAAAAGTACTCTTTCTGCTGACGGTCAGTACCACTTCAATTTTTCATTTTTCCTTCACTGGTCCCCATACAAGTTTCTTCACGAAATATGGCTCAATGGTACATAAATGCCTATAAAATTGGAATATCATTACAAAATACAGCAAAAATAAGTTTTATATACTCATGTTTGATCATAGACACAAATAGACACATGTAGATATGTGAATTGTTGTGCTAAATTTTATGATGGTCGGTCCATAATTGGTCATAGCTCCCATAGAAGGACCACATTCGAAAAAGTCATTAATCTTTAGATTTATCTTACAAATATCAGTAGCGGCTCAAACCTTTACGTAGATTATTTAGATATACGCATATTTGATCATATCACACATATAAGGCCCACTACCGAAATTCGTAATTCATAATATGTTTTAAAAAAATGTAGAAAGATCGGCCTATGACTTGTCATAGCTGCCATATAAGGACCATTTCCGAAAAACAATAGAACCTGCAAAAATGTCTAATAAATATCGATACCAACTTTTATATAGGTCAGAAATTATATTAATATCGGTTATGCGGCAATTATGCTGCTGGATTTTGTAGCTGTCAGTTAATAATAGCGTCTGAATTAGGGTTCCTATGTTGCAACGGCAAATACCATAGCAGAAAAGAGAGGAAATTGCAGCATAGCGACACCTAGGTTCTGTAAGAAAATCAGGAAATAATGTGCAAATAAAATGCAAAATGAAAATAAATATATTATGATATACTTACACCATGTACTTACCCGTCTGTCTAAATTTTATTCTGTGTTCTAAATGTTTGATGTCCAGTGTGTTGAGTGTTATACTACAGCTGCGACAAATGTAGTGCTACCAGATTATTGTAGAAATTATCAAATATAGTATACTGACAAAAATAATGGACGATAATAATTTTATGAATGAAAAAATTTGACTGTTATAAAATGTTTTAATACAAATTTAAAAAGATGACTGGCTAAAGTAAATAAGACGGGTTGTTGAAGAAAGGTAAGTGCAGTTGAAGTGCGGTTCATAGGGGTCATCAGATGAATCTACTCGGATGTGTTGATGACCAAGGATGGGTTGGGCGGTCGGAGGTCAACACCTACTTCCCTTTCCTTATGTGTTGTGTGTTAGTTATAGATTTTTTTGTTTGTCGTTCTGTTTCCTTTTTTTTATTGCTTACAGTTCCTGGGCTAGATTGAGGGAGGGACACACCCCATGTAGAGAAGCCGAATGTAGGTTAGCCGGAGAATCATTCTAGTGCCACCTCTGGGACTCGTAACACCTATTCGGGAAAAAATTCCCGGGAAATCCCGGGACATTTTTTGTTACAAAAGTCGCGAAATTTTCTTCGGGAATTTTCGGGAATTTTATGTAAAATTTTACATTTTTTACAACTCTGCTGATTGTTTTTGTACGAAAAAAATCAACGCTGTTTCATAGCAAATAATTTTTTCAACTCTTGTTGCATTTGTTTAAACGTATTAACGAACTTTTCCGTGTAAAACTTTACCTTTTATTCTATTTTATTTTAAAAATTAATAAATTTTGATAATATGGACCGTCTTCAATCTCCAGCTTGGAAGTATTTTTTAAAGAAAACAATTCTGCGCAATGTTCTCTGTGCCAATAAATTCTAAGTTATAAAGGTGGGAGCACAAGTGGATTAACAAGATATTTGGAAAATGTCCACAAAGTCAAAATACAACCTGATACCCCGACATCTTCTCAATAAGCTAAAACAGATGGAAGCGTTTCCAAATTTCTGCAACCAACTCGAAAGTTTTTTAAAATTAAAGAATGCTATTAAGAAGTGTCTAATAGACTTCGACTTGGCTCAGATGTGGAACAAAGATAATATTCCAATATTAAAAATGTTGGTTCAAAAATAGCTGTAGAGGCACTTAGTTGCAGAGATTGTGATTTAGTCATTGCCGAAATTATCCTTTCCAAACTATTTGAATAGCTCCAAAGTAAAAAAACACATTGTCAGTTAAAATTTGTACATCCTTAAAAGCAAGAGTACATGAAAGACGAGACCTAGACACTTATTCTTTACTTAAATTTTTAAAGAATCCCGAAGACTACCAATAAAATTTTTTCTCACATACTGCAAAATCAAATATTTTTTTAATTGCTGATCGAATTTTTAAAAGGCTGTATGCAGAAGAACCACTTATGGACAATGAATCATCAGAAACTGTATTGATTTCATTTGAAGATGAGCTTAAAAAGGCAATTTCTAATTCTAAAATCAGAATAAATAAAAAAAAGTTTTAAAAAAAGAACTGAAAGTATTTGAAGTAGCTTGAAATATAGCTACAAAAATAAGAAATAGAATGTCTGATGATCTATTAAATGCATTAATAGCATTAAAATTCATTTTTTTTTACAAACAAAAAATAACATTTTTCCATTTAACAATGTACAAATTTTTTACTACTGAACGATCTCATTTACTTTTATTTACATTATATGCTATTTTATACCAATGAATTATTTTTCTTAAATAAATATAAAATTTAATTTTTTGTTTTAATAAATAAACAAAACTAAAATTGATGTGAGTTTATTTAAAATTCCCGGGAATTCCCGGGAATAAACTAATTTATTTTCCTTCTCCCGGGAATGGAAAAAGTCCGGGAAATTAGGAAACCTAGTCTGAATTAAGTCCACTTACGAGCATATTAAACAACCATACAACTCTTGTAAATAACTTTATTGAGATGAAATTCAACCAAAATAAGCCTAAAACATATAGAAATCACATTATTGGATACTGGATTTAGAAGCTATCTGTCCATAATTAGTCCATTTCTATTATGCCACTTATAAATCCCTTGTAAATAAAAAATTAAATAAAATGTCAAAACATTTGAAATAAATTATGTTGTTCATAAAATTGCCTTTCAAACAATATTTAAAATACTAATCAAATTTGCACTAAGACTGAATAGAAAACACAGAATAAGGATATTCTAGTCCTATAACCAGTGTAGTTTTTATATATTATTATTTGGAGGGTATTTAAGATTCGGCACAACGGAATATTGCGCTCTAACTTGTTTTTCTTATAGAATCTTTTTTTTTTTACCAATTAATCGAGCAAATCTTTAAGTTACTATTCTTTGTCGTAGACTTTTCGAAAATAGAAGATATTTTCAAACTTTTTTTATTATCAACGTTTGGGAATGTTTCAAATGTGATTTTTAACATTTTCAAAGCAACTGCATTTTATATTGTCACGTTGTATTTTATATTTATATTATTATAAATATATTATAAATAAACATATTATACTTAAACAGTAATCTCTCGATTTACGTCTACAAACATTGTTTACGTAGCTTATCATGTAATACTCTAGGCGTTACAATAGCGCTACATTATGGACCGATCATCGTAAAATCTAGCAGTATTGTTTCTATATATAAATAAATAATTTGTGTTAAATTATACCATTATATGAAAACTTGCAAAATATTTATTTATGTTAAAGTGATATATCATAAAATCTTTATAAAATTACGCCGGAAGATTGCTTAGACTAGCCAGAAAATTTTTAAGACCAATAATTGCAGGTATTAATCCATGAAAAATGTATCCTTTACGATAACTTGAAAAGTAAGAGATCGCATGAGAAGCCCGAATCTACTATAAAGTCAAATATCCATGGCGCTAATACAATGCTCTGTATGTGGTAGTACCCAAAGAATCTATTATGAGCTGCTAAAATCTGCTTTGGTAAATCTATGTTTGGTAAATTTTGACAAATCCACACCTTGATGCAGAACGCTCTCTCTGAGATACGCTTCACTTAAGAATCTTGGCCTCAAAAGATGATCGGAATCCAAATATTGCAAAAAAAAAAAAAAAAATGGGAAGAAGTCATAGCGAACAATGGCCAATACCTTGAATAAATTAATATTGTTCAAATGTTTACATTTACATATGTAAATCAAACCACCAAAAAGTGCGAGAAATGTTTTTCGGAGACCAGAACAAACTCAAGAAATATGTTAAAACTTTATATTTAAATAATCGAAAGTATGGCCAACTCCTTTGATTTTACTTTTTGAAAAAAAAGGCTTAAAAAATTATTAAAAAAGTGACGAAAAGGTGCCTACTTTTGCTCAATAGTGTGTGTATATGTAAACGGCAAAAATAAGAAAAAAACATAAACTTTTTATATTCTATATATTTACCAACAAATACATACATATATATACTGTTTGAATGCAGCCATTCATAAATATCAGTTATTTAAGTCTCCAAGGAAAAGAGGAAAAAGAAAAAACTATTTTTTAGAGGAAATAAAAATATTCGCTTACAATATTACGTACGTACATCAATTGGAAGAGTAGGGGGAATAAAAATCAACTTGTTTACAAAACAAAATTGTAATTCATATTATATGTGCATGCAAGTATTTATTTATATGGAATTGATAGACTGCAAAGGTACCCTACTAGCTGTGATTTAACTATAAGTAGTACACCTACTAAATATGGATAACTTATTGATTTATATCATCAGGTGGTATTTTGTGGAAGTATTTTTATTTAATTTGTTTTTACTCCCAGAATTCCATACTGGTTAGACTTTGCTACTTTTCGAAAGTTACAAAGACTTTAATAAACTAAATCCACATACCCATAAATAAGCTTGAGATAAGAAAAAATAAGATAAATTTTATTAATATTGGCGTTGATGCAAGTAGTATGAACAAAATAAAATTACTGTGTAAAGAGGCAAACTAATGAAATTGTTATACATCTCTACGCGCCCGTGTTATGGCAGTGGGAGCACATGTCAAATGAAACGAAGCAAATATAACACGAATATTTATTAAAGAATTTTATCAAATCAATAACTTATTAAACATTTAGTCGATACATGTAAGCAGATTAGAGTGACAGCCTATTGTAGCAAAAAAAAAAACAAGTCAGAGCGCTATAATCTGCTGTGACATATCTCATATACCTAAACATATTTTGTCGATATAAGTAAATTTAGTAGTCAATTTACTACTCCGCAATTTCAGCACAGGCTGAGTTATATTATACGTTACAGTAAGGGTCATCCAAAATTCTAATATGCTTTATATTTCGTTTACAACTATGGACTATTTTATTTGTTTGTATAGATTTTTGATAAAAAATCTAGGGAACCGTAGAAGTTTGCTTATATCCCTTCTATTTTTAGACCTATAACATATCAACCCATACACGGGTGATTTATATTAGTGGAGCATTAAGACGACTTTTTAATTTCCGTTTTTTGTATCATACGTGATGGGTGTCATTCAGCATTGTTAAACAATTCATTATGGAAAGGTTTATACCGCAACAACGTCTCCAAATTATTCCGCTGTATTACGAAAGTCAGCATTAAACTGTATGATGTACATGATCGACCTTCCGAGACCATTTTTGCCAATAATGATATCAGTGTATCTTATTAGATGATACGCGATCGAATATTACAGTTATAGCAAAGACCTTGAACAATTGATTCGACGCCTGCGCAACATGTTGCCCTTTGGTATGCAACACTTTGTCGAATTTGACTTAAAGGCGATTTTTTACGTCTAAGTAAATACGTAAATAAACCAAATTGACGTATTCTAGCAGACGAGCACTGAATTTTATTCAGTAAGTTTTCTAAAACTCTTTTAACAATATCTTACTTTTAAAATCCTTCAGTATATACTGTATTATTGTTACTCTTAAATCAATCCACTTCCATTTCTGAGTGTTAGAGTAAAAGAATTTAAGAAAAATATAAACCACGGTTAAACTGTAGATAAGAACTAGAAAAGTTTAATACAGCAAACAAAGCAAATACAATTTTAGCGCTTCTACTAACATTTCTATGTCGGTTATAAATTTTACTTATTTAATTTAAAGAGCCACTTAAGTACAAGTAGGACTTGTACTCAAAATGAAAGTAGCTTTCTATTACTTTTCTTTTGGCAGTAGTTTCTTTTGTTTGTTTGTGGACGTTTGGATGTGTGTGAAAAATCTACGTAACATATATGTATTCTATTGAACAAGATGCTCTGGTGATAGTTGAGTTTTAACAACACTGAAAGATATTTTCGAAATGGGCGCCTGAGGCAATATTCAGTGACATCTAAGAAAATTAAATACATGTAATTTTTGTCAGTTTTCACTTGTTATAGAGTTTAAGTTCACTTGTTATAGAGTTTAAGTGCTGGATTTTTTTTATTGCACTTGCCAGGTAAAGGTAAATAAATCTGGACAAGCAACGGAATCATTCGATTGCCAACAATTTCGATGCTTACAACAAAAACATTGTCTATCTATGTCGTGCTCTTTCAAATGATATTAAACATCTGGGGGCTAATTCTGGCAGTCGTATACGATCGAATACTTACTCGTGAGTTCGAGTTTTTTTTAACTTTTGGGGTTTAATTAGTCGTTATCGAATAATATGTATCGAAATTTCTAATGACAGGGGGAAAATTTCGATATATATTATTCGATAACGACTAATAAAACCCCAAAAGTTAAAAAAACTCGAACTCACGAGTAAGTATTCGATCGTATACGACTGCCAGAATTAGCCCCCTGATATTTTTTTACTAGTTTTTCTTTCAAACTGATTCTATTAATCTAGACATTTTTTTCTTTCACTGTATATTTTGTATATGCTCTAATTATGTATTAATATATGATTGTATTATTAACCAGCATATTCTATTGCACTCCATAAGTCCATGAGTATGCAAAATCTTTCCTTATGTGGACGTATTTTCAGTAGCAGATAATTATTTATTAAATAGTCATCATTACAGAACACGGAACTACTTAGAATTATAAAGTGGAAAATTTATTAGCTACTATTAATTATTCCAAAGAGATAATCAGGTAATATAAAGGGTGTCCCAACTAGAACGCAATAGTGTCAATGGTGTTCGGTATCGTGAAATGATAAACATTTTTTTCTTGCCTAGAATTGAAGAAATGAATGTGGAGGGTATGTGGTTTCAACAAGAGGGCGCCACATGTCATACAGCCAGAGAATATGCATCAGTCATTTCCCGGTTGTGTTATTTCGAGTTTTGGAGACCAGAATTGGCCGCCTAGATCGTGCGATTTAAGACCTTTAGATTTTTTTCTTTGGGGTTTTTTGAAGTCGATGGTTTACGCGAATAAGCCGACGACGACTGAAGCCTTAAAAGAGGAAATTGGACGCTGCATTAATGAAATACCGCAGCATTTATGCAAAAAGGTCATTGAAAAGTTCATTAAAAGATCGCGTGTGTGCCAGCAAAGCCGCGGCGGCCATTTGCACGATATCTTGTTCCATACATAACCTCATACTGTCTACTTTACGATATAATAAAGTCTCAGGATTTGTTTTTAAATATCTGTGTTTTATTTAAAATTTAAAAATTGCGTGCTAGTGGGGACACCCTTTACATAATTAGAAAAATAAACACTGAGAATTTTTTTTAACGTCTGCTGCACTACTTCCCACTACTTATTTCGCTAGTACAGAATAAATTGTTTAGTCATACCCTGCGAATAACGCGACTAGTCCATACATGCATGTAAAGACTAGACCAACGAGGAGTATGAGTACTCCACAACTACTCCAAATATATGAAAAAAAGGTGGTAAATTTCACATTGCGATGTCCTGGTATTGGACCATATAACCCATCGGAGTAGTTTTAAACAACAACAACTCAATGGCAATCGTGTTAACACGAAACCATGTCGTTTAACTACAAACTCTTGTTTAACTATAACATGGTCCATGACTGCATTACATTGGACCATGTTGTGAGTAGTCTATTTCATCTAAAATGGATCACGTAGACCAATATTATTTGCAGGGTAAACACACACACATACACTAATATTTATTTTTCCATACATCACCAAAGTATTTTATTTTATATTTGAGTTGTACAAAAATCAATGTCCTTGTAAATCCTGTGCGCCATTTTAAAAATATTTCTTTAAAATTTGGTACACGCCGTTTTTTCCCTATTAAAAATAGTTGATATCTTTACATTATTTCACCTAGTACCCATACAAATATTCCTCAGAAATGGGACTTTATCGGTCATAAATGATTGATTTATACATGTATCTAAACAAATTTCAAACGGATCTTATAGCGATGGGTCCATGATTATAATAGCTCCCATAAAGGTCCAATTCCGATAATCACTTTAATATGCATAAATCTTGGGCTTAAGTCGGTTTAAGTGACTTTTTTCAAATCATTTCCAAAATTTTATCACAAATAGAGTTTTAAACTCTGATTGAAATAAAAAAAATTTTGCCGTCCACGCCAACTTTCGAGTGGGCGGGGCTCCAAAGTTTGTAATATATTTAGCTACAACTTGAAAACTACATTGCTTTATTAGACGATATATAAATCAAATGATAGGCATTTTAATGACCTTTCCGACCATATATATAACATGACCTATTTTTATGTTCCGCCTCTAGGTCAATTTCGGAAAATTATTTTTTGATCCGATATTTTTTTTACAAAATCTGGAGAAAAATCTATATGAGTAGGTATATAAATTACAAAAGTCAAGAAACTAAGCTTTAATTTAAGGTATAATATGACTATATATATAATAAAGATCCGAAGATATTAAAGAAAGATTATGATAGTTTACCATAAAAAATACTTTATACAAAATTTTGAAAAAATGTGTTTTTAAATTTTTCAGATCTTATAATTCTATGATTATAGTACCTACAGACACATATGATACCTTAAATTGCTGCCTAATGTCTTGGCTATTTATATTAATAAACTAAAATAACACTTATATAGAGGTTTTTTAAATTTTCTTGATATTTTACATTATTCATTTTCATAATTTTTACAGTTTAATGTGATATTAAATCTAATAAATTTAATAATAATTGTAGAGATAATTTTAGAATCTAGATTTGCTTTAAGAGTCATTTTAATAGTCCGCCATTAATTGTGTGACAAGTGTTACTCCAAGACGGTAAGCTCGTCTTAGCATTCTCTAGATTCTAGAATAATGGAGAATTCATAGACATTTGTAGAGGTACTGGTTGCAATTTTCTACAGTTTTGGAAACTTAAAAAAACTTGGCCTAATATTTCAGCAAACAAAATTACCAATCCTTATAAATCTATAAGCTCAAGAGTGATTTCGGTTAATATATCTTAAATTAATATTTGACTGTTGAGTTTTTAGGATCAAATAACTATTGACAAACATTATTGGAAATTATTACATATAACTCCGTTAAATGTTTGGAATATTTTCAGTACAAGTGCTAATTTTACAAAAAAAAAATACTGGTGCGTCTATACTTGTAACACGCAGTGTATATAAAGCTAAATCATATCGAAAAAATCCGTCAGTAATTGACAACAGCTCCCACATCATAAAATCACTTTGATGAGCATAAATATCTTAATATAAATACCCTTAGTCGATAACTCTTACCTACACATTTTGTTCGCATATTTTATTCTATTCTAATTTCTCTGTTCTTAATTCTGGATTAACAGATTTATTTTGTTTTTTGCTTGCTTTACCAATTTTTCACCTGTATAAATTACATATGTATTTTAAGTTTTAATGCTCAATAAAATACCATATGAACATACAATTTTTATGCATATCTGCAATTTTATAGTTTTCAACATTTTTTACACGGTTTTTTGAAGTAAATATAATTCTTTATTTCATCTTACACGGTTTTCAGATGACATTTTACTATAGGAGACGCCTCTTTTTTTACACGGTTTTTTACACGGATTTCTGAGGAACATATCTACCGTATTAAAAAAGAGTTGGGTGTACAAATTATTTTATCTCGATACCAATAAATGTATCAAATGTATATATGATAAAGTGATTCTGATTTGAAGCCTCCCAACTATGCTGCTGTAGGCGTGTACAAATATATCCAAAAGTCCTTCAAGTTTCTTCAAAAATAAGACAGGGCAAAATAACGAGATGCGTACAAACGATTTTCTAACACAGTTAATACTTCTTGTCTTTTCAATTTAGGCAATGTTACCTGCAACCGAAATCATATGATATTCTTTAATATAATAACCGAATACACTGTATAAGTTACAAGTGGACTCAGTGTATTAGTAATGACATACATCCCAGCATACCATTTTCGGAGCGCTCCGAAAAAAGGAGTCAGAAAAGAATCCAACTAAAGAGCATTTTCGGAGCGAAAGAAAAATTTGCTTGTTACCGTCCTGAGTCGGCACGCAGTATGACTCAAAAATTCCACTTAATTATGTGTGTACCAAAGCGTTATTGTCCTGTTATTTCTGCTTTGAACAAAAAAAAAAAAAACATAGCTGTACCACACAAGAAAGATAAAAACAAGTTTTCACAGACCCCAAAAAAACCCTCTCTTTTCTGACATTATCTAAGAGCTCTTTCAGAGCCCAAAAGAACCCTCATAAAAGACTATTTTCTGACATTATCTAAGAGCTTTATCTGGCGGACCATTTTCGAATGTAATGACCCTCTTTTCTGAAGGTTTTCGGAGCAATTATGATTGTTTTTTGGGCTCATAAAGAGCGTAAACGCTCCGAAAAAGGTGTCAGAAAAGACTTTTTTCAGACTCATATGGCTTGCTGGGATATCTACAGGAAAATTTACTATTTAAACTTTTAAATCTGCAGGGATGTTTGTATCCATTCATATGCCCTGGTGTTGGTAGTCGGTTAAGAAATTGGCATTTTCTCAAGTACGAGTACAATTTTGCACTCGTACATATTTTCAGCTATAAAATATTTTCCCATTTAAAAATGTTACGTGTAGATATGTTTGTAAGTAGTAAGTTGTAAAATATTTAATAATACTACTACTAGTGTTATAAGTATGTATTTATATATGAACATACAAAGTGTATATACTCGTACATACATATAAATATATATGTATATGTGAATATTTAGTATAGTTATGTGTATTCGTATAAGTACATAATATTATACAAGTACATACTACTATTTGTTACTAAATATGAAGTACTAGATACTTGTCTATGTACGCGTATGGTATATCATCATTACATGTATGTTTGTTAAAGGACTCGTATGTATATGGAGAGAGAAGAAAACTACAACATTCCCATAACTGTCTAAGTCAGTCATTTCTATAAAAAAAAAATATTAAGCTCCAAAAAAATAGACAAAATTTATGACTTTAAAGAAATTTGCCACACATTTAGTATTAACTTTTTTATTACTCTAAGAAGCAGCTGAAATCAGCGAACAATTTAGAAATACATATTTTAAATTATAGATCTTTTTAAAGGAACAAAAATTTACCATAAATAGTATATGGTTGGTTTTTGGTAAATGTCGGTGCCTTTAAAAATAAATATAATTTGTTTCGTAATTTCTTCAAGTATAATTTTTAATCATTATTACGATTTGTGTGCAATGACCAAAATTTATTTAATGAATATTAAGAACAATTATTATTTTTAGTCGAACTGTTAATTTTACAATTTTTGATATATTTCTTTAGTCAGGCTCGAGTTCATTAAATTTAATTTTCATTAATTTATTATTTTTAGGAATTATTTTTACAACATGAAATCTTTAAAATTTTATTGATAATTTTTCTTGACTGAGCTGAGGATTGAACCTGGGTTGAATTTACATGTTTCAAGAATCACCACATTCTCTCATCAGAGGTTAGAACGCAAAGAATTCTGATGAGAGAATGTGGTGATTCTCGAAACATGTAAATTTAACCCAGGTTCAATCCCCAGCTTAGCCAAGAAAAATTATCAATAAAATTTTAATAAAGATTTCGTGTTGTAAAAACTAATGAACATTAATGAAAATTAAATTTAAATGAACTCTAGCCCAACTAAATTTATCAAAAATTTTAATGAATATTTTTAGACTGGGAATCTAAAATCACTGAAATCCTCACATTTTAGATGATTGAATTTCTTGTAATATTTTTTTTTTAATTTTTTATTAATAAATATAATATAATTTTTAAAATCCTTCTAATATTTTCTTCTATTGTTTCATTTTAGGTAAGTTGGCGTTGATTATGTAAGTGAATTAATAATTTACTTATAACTATAAATTCTTTTAAAATTCAATCAGAATTCTCTTCAATAAAAGAGTTTGCTATGCTGATTTAAACTCTGTAAATAATAATTTATATACACCTAATTCTGTTTTTACACGGTAATTGGTTCCAGGAAATGTCGTGTAAAAAAACCCGTGTAAAAAAAGACACTGATCAAATGCCAAAATAGGTGATTGGTTCCTTATCTCTAAAACCTATTGTAATTAGTGAAAAACAAGAATTTTATAATATTAAATCAGTTATTAAAGAAAAAAAGATATACACTTAAAAGTAATGTAAAAAATGTATGACAACTTGCCATTGACAAGTTCATTCGATTGTATGTGCTTTTTACAATTGTTTTGACCAGTAAATTTGCTTGTTTCTACAAATAGCTAATTCACCTAAATTTGTGATATGAACATATTTCGCAAAAATTAAATTTAACCAAAAAAATTCAAGCCTTAAAAAATTTGAATCGTGCTAAATAAAATAAAATCGTATAAAAAATTTAAAATTTGTTTATTTGCAAACCGTGTTATATCAACATCGTGTAAAAAAAGACCGTGTAAAAACAGAATTAGGTGTAAACTGAAGTATAAATCTTTGAAATTACATTTGTGTTATTTGAAGTATTTATTGTAAAAGTAGATCTTTGTTACTCTTAACCAATTTCCGTCTAGTTGCTCGTAAGACTTACATACTAAAAACTCTTCAAAAAAGCAATGAGAACCATTTGTTAAATACTAAGTTTTATCTTTGTGCAATACCTCACTGCGTCGGGCAATTAAGTGAATTACAATTTTCTATAAAATCGAAAATGGGTTCTAGGGTTACGAAAATACTAAGTCGTCGGCTTTCTTTCACAAAAATTGGTCCAATATTTGCTGAACAGCTTCTTTTGCATCGTAAAATAAATTTCCTTGTAGCAGTTGTCTGCATTACTACCACTAGTATTATCGTCGGATAATGTTTTACTTTTTATGCCATCAAATAAACTTTTTGCTTTTGTCTGAAATACAATTTTACTTAATGGTATTCTCTGCGCAACTTGATTTTCAACCCAAATAGAAAGCAAGAACTCCATTTCTATCATCAAAGCACTTCTAGTACGGGTCATCGTTTTAGCATCTAATAATGTTACAGATTTTGCAAAAATTTCAAAAAAAAAATAAAGACTCGAACCCAAAACAATGCAACCTTGACGCACAGTGAAAATTAGTACTAATTAAGCAGCGACGCAACTTTGAAAAAACGCAAAACGAAACAACGCAAAGCGAGGTATTGGTGTAAACTCGTACAAATATTTAAGTTTGTTACTAGAAAAAAATAATATAATACAATTTCGAAATTTACTTTTAATTTAACAAGTTAATTCACATGAGATCATATATGTATAGACACATATATATAAACATACAAAACTCTCAAGATTTTTGAAGCTTTTAGGCAACAAAATGTTTAACATAAATTTATCATCATCCGTTTATTCTAACATAGTATCACTCATTTATACATTCATTAGCAAAACATTTTCAATGGTATTCCGGCCAAAACTCACGTTTTATAAAAAATATTATAAAGAAAGAAAATCCTGATGCCAATAAAAAATTCTAGAACTTCCTCTTCTGACAGTAATTTTGGCTTAAAACTAATTTTAATAACAAATTAGAATTTTTTTATTGTTTCATTATAGAATTCGCCATAGAAGACCAACATATATTTACCGATAATATCCTGAATAGAATTACGTATTGTTTAGCATTACATTAGTTGGTAAATATCCATAATATGGAATTATGTTGAAAATGTTTTGGAAAATGATTGGTTTTTCAAATATTGCAACTAAATACAATGTTGTTTAATGTTATTTGCAACTTTCCCAGTAAATTTAATCAAATTTCTTGATGATTTACCACATGTATGTATGTATACAAATCTTATTATCGAAGCAGTTTTTATTGAAGAAGAGTATAGGTCGCAGTTTTGAAGACATTTCGATAGAATTTGGTATGTGAAATTTTTCGGCCCAAGGATGCATGGAATTAAAACTGGTAGAAATCGGTACATTATATCACCTGGCCTCCATACAAATGTCCTCCCGAAATTGGGGTTTACCGATCAATTATGCAAGTTTCCAAACAAATTTCATCATAAATGAGTGGTAAAATAAAGCCAAATCAGATCTATAAATTTGGCAAAATTTCAGTTTATGGGGGACACCCCTGGGAAAAAAAAAAAAAAATGCCACGCCCCCTTAAATGACCCCAGGAGTGCGAAAATCATAATGAATAAGGGGGCTCACGCCCCCTATGGGCGTGGCAGTCGAAAAACGACCCGGCGCACCTACGTAGACAATATGGGTATCAAATGAAAGCTAATGTCTTCACGATTCCAAAAATAGCCGTATCGTCCAATTCACGACCCCAGTCGTGAATGTCAAAGGCAGTAACGCAATCCATATTTAGTGATGTTCTCGTGTCAAGAGTCAAATCATAAATGAGGATAAGTACAAAATTAAGAAACGAGGAAAACTCTTGAAAGCTTCTGATTGATTAATGAAAATTTGTTATACTGGCTTCGCTTAGTAAAGTTTTTCTGCGTGACCGGCCTACGGCCGGGCTTAGGGGTTTTTAACTCCAGTATGTCTTAATTCTTGACGGCGGGGATCTCGAGTGCTCGGCCTCTGGCCGAGCTAAAAAGAAATAAACAAAAAAAGTCCTTCCCCCATTTTATAAAAATTAACATATCTTCCTCAAATTCTGGACGATCTGGCAACTACGGGTATTTTTGGAATCGTGAAGACATTTCCTTTCATTTGATACCAATATTGCCTAAGTAGGTGGCATGGGTCGTTTTTCACCCCCGCCCCTATTTAACAAAAATGGCCGTATCGGCTGCAAAAACCGCCCGATCTGGCAACTATGGCTATTTTTGGAATCGTGAAGACATTAGCTTTCATTTGATACCCATATTGTCTACGTAGGTGGGCCGGGTCGTTTTTCGACTGCCACGCCCATAGGGGGCGTGAGCCCCTTTTTCATTATGATTTTCGTACTCCTGGGAACTTTCTGAAGGGGATGGCATATTTAGATTTTTTCTCTAGGGGTGTCCCCCATAAACTGAAATTCAGCCATAAATTTTGTGCAGATCGGTCCATAATTACTTAGTCGTAGCTCCCATATAAGGCCCACTTCCGGAAATCACTTAAAAATGTCGGTATCCAAATAATACTGAACACAAATATGTTTCATATATATAAAAATAATATGGCACACTTTTATGATGAACGGTTCATAATTATATATATAGCTCCCATATAAGGCCCACTACCGAAAATCACTTTAACGATCATAAATTTCTTAAAAACTTTGGTATCGAACTAAAATTCGACGCAAAAACGTTTCTTATATACAGAAATAATGACATCTAATTTTATAATGGCCGATCTATAATTAGTCGAAACTCCCATATAAGACTCTCTCCGTAATTCACTTTAACTTCCATAAATACATTAAAATTATTTATATGAAGATAAAGTTTAACACAGAAATCATGACACTAAATTTTTGGATGATCGGTCCATAATTGGTTATATCTATCATATAGCGCCCATTTCTGAAAAAACTGTTTTATACATTTACTGGGTGTAGGGTATTATATGGTCGGGCTTGACCGGCTGTACTTTTTGACTTGTTTAAATATGTATAAATGTATATATTGGTTCGATATCGATATTTATTAGAAATTATTGTGGGTTTTTTGGAAATGGTCCTTATATGGCAGCTATAAGCAATTATGGACCGATATTAATAAATTTTGAATAAGAGAATTTTATGCGTATGGGGATATCTCACGTTGAATTTAAAATATTAGTATTAACTTAATATGGTCAAATATGGACCGAAATTCATAAAAATCTTTAGTATGGTTTTTGTGAGCAGACGGATATAGCTCAATCGACTTTTATAAGGATCAAAAATATATATAACTATATACTTTGTTGAGTCTTAGAAGAATATTTATCAGTGATACACACGGAATGAAAAACATATGTATGTATATATGTCCTCATTCAACACTTGTGGTCGTGGAGGGTATAAATAATTTGTATCGGCCCATAATAGCGCCCATTTCTAAGAAACTATTTTGGCTCAATGTAGTTTATTATAGTATGTTCGGGCTTGAATACTTTCTTATTTGTTTTATATGTAGATTTTTTATACCCACTACCAAAAAGATGGGGTGTATATTTTGTTTGTCATTCCATTTGTAATACATCGAACTAATGGTCGTAGAACCAAAAAGTTTATATATTCAGGGTCCTTATAAGTTTCTAAGACGATTTTGTCATGCCCGGCCATCTGTCCATCTGTTGTTGGCACGATAGAGCTTCGAAAAGAAGACATGGATATTTTTACCAAACATTCTTTGATCCACCGAAATGTTTGTTATTGCAAATGGGCAAAATCGTTTCTTTAGGATCTGAGTTTCAGACTATCTCGATATTTTTCAGATAGTTTTTGCTGTTTTCTTCAAATATAATGCAGATAATATTATGAGACTTTGCACACTTCATTTTTATTATAGAAGAAACCATAAATTGCAATACTTACATACAATCTTAGGTAACAATATTTTAAATATATATAAATCATTCCCTCTTCCTGAACGAGATACTTTCATGCAGCGTTGAAAACCTAAAGTGTGCTAATATTTAAAACAAACACTCATGTCACCACTTATAAGAGTTATTCAAACACATACTCGTATACTCCAAAAAATACACATTCTCTGCTAAATATTCGCAGGAATTAAAAAAAAAAATGTGGGAAAAAACTCATGTGCAAATAAAAAGGCTACGATTTGTTAAGCAAGTATTTTGAAAGGTTTTTGTGCTCAGTGGTCAAGAAAAGAAATGTGCGTTTTTGATATGCCGGCTTTACCGTGTGTTGCCTATGAGAGCCACGATCTTTTTTTGTTTTGTTTGCTTCTTTTCCAGTGGATATTTTGGCTAACATAGGCAGAAATGAGATTTATGGTTTGGCAAACAAGTGAAGCCTTTTAGAAAGAGATGACAAACACACTCCATTTCGCATACAATAAAGGTAAGTTGTTGTGTGTTAAAACAATATCCGTTAACAAAATGAAACGGAAGTGAGTTTTTACGAATCAGCAAAATCTAATAGTGGTTGTACTACAGTGCCAGGATTTCTATTAGTGGCAGCAGGTTGCTATAAATAATAGAATGATTGAGAAGGATTAAGATAAATTTGTAAGTAGTTTGTTTAAAATTCCGAAAATATTTAAATGTTGTTGTTCATTTTTTTTTTGTATTTACAAGAAAAAAGGGAATAACATTTGTGATTTTGAATTCTTGTTGTATAAAATGTATTGCAACCATAAATCAAATGTTATTTATTTTTCTTTTAAATTTTTTTATTTGTTTGTTTGGTTTTCTGTAGCTTCCTGTTTTATTCTCATGTCATAGTTGACATCACGTAGTGTTTGCTTATATTTGCTTGGATTTTTTTTTGTGTGTGTTTTGAGGAGAGTTTGTGTTATCAGTAAAATAATATTCATAACAGAATTACTACGTGCTAGTAAAGGCAGACAAGCATAAAAACTAAAAACTGACCCGTACTGTGAACTGCATACATGAGTATTTGGTATTATTTTTGCACAAAGACCATAAGAACACCTTGAAACAACAAATTGTTTTTACTTACTTATAAATACTTAAAGAAATGCTCTGCAAAGAGTCTTAAAACATTTTATATATGGTACTGGAAAATCTTTTAACTTGTTTTAATTTAAAGAAAAGTAAAAGTCATGTATTAGCAGCAACCATAACTATTCCTAATCTATTGATATGATAAGTGTAAGTAGCTGCAATTAAATGTTTTGCTTAGCACAAAGTACCTTTGGAAACAAATCAACAGTTAACTACATTTAATCGTTAAACTTTGCAATAAGCCTTAACCCAAACAATATTGACACATCCGTTTAAATTAGCAACAAATTAATTAAATGAAAATAAAGAAAAAACAACTAAATTGTTGCCAAAACTAAAACACATCGTCAGCTGTGTTACTTTTAACTACTCCTAAATACAACCAAAAAGATACACAAGATTAAAAGTAACAATTAGTTGTGTAGTTCCTTCTTTTTGCAGTTCTTAAAGCATTTTACAGACTAACGCGCTCTTGAAGTTACAATTAAGGATTTACTTTTTTTTATTTTATTTTTGTGCTCTTCTTTCTCCCTAAATGTTAGAAGCGCTTTTGCCTCAACTTCAGTAACTGAAATGCCAGCGCATAACAACGTAAAGTCAACAATGTCCTAGAGTTTTTTTCTGTAGGGCATTCAAGTTAAAATCGTTTGTTCTTTTGTTTGAATAAAACGAATAATTGTATAATATGCCAACAAGACTTTGAGCAAAATAATTGATGTACTTTTCAATGACTACCACATACCAGTAACATTACTTAGAAGAAGCTTTGTAAGGGCTGTTTGCTGCACTTGCACTACAACTAATAAAAAAGGAAAAAAAATATTTGAAATTTCTTTAAAATTCTAATAAACAGGTTCATGGAAATTACTCTACCATTTAAATCTTTAGCTGTACGAAATATACTTAAACAGGTGTTTCTCTCTGTATAAGCTTTAAAAGACAATAAACCGCTTATTCAAACGTTAGCGCTTAAATGTCCCTACCGAAATGGTCGAACATTAAAATCTACAGAATCAAATCTAAAGTTCTTGTGATAAAACCATTCTAGAACTGGATATTTTAGTAAAAGTTAAAAAGTTATACTCGTAATATTACCTTTGTCAGGTTATTTAAAATTTGGACACAATTATTATTATATGTCACTTTTTACTGACTGAAAATGCTACACGTTTAACATTTATCACGAGATCCACGATCCGCGATCTGGATTTCATATTTTAGGCCATTCTGCGATATGGATCGCGATCCATCAATATTGCATCAAATATTTCCAGTATCACGATATTTATTGAACGTGTAGCAGTGCCCTAAAACTACAAAACAAAAATATTAATTTCATATATCACGTCCAAGTGTTTATTCTTAAAGTCATCTAGTTCCAATAGTCGACGGCTTTTTTAAATTTTGTCTTCAACTTCCTTCAACCTTAATTTCTGCATTATTAAATTGTGCCGCTTCTGTTTTTTCTACTCATTTTTTTATTTTCTACAGCCGGTCAAGAATACAATACAATATTTTTTATACTTTTCTGATGCTCTGCCGTCACTTTAAGCATTTGTTTTTGAATGGATATCTCCTCTGCAACGACATCACCAGGAGAGACGTCTGTAGACAGTTGACTTTTTGTATTTTTTTTCGCCGGCGGCTGTTGTTTTATTTCCTTCTCACTCTCATCCACAGCATCTCTTAGTAAAAGCTTGAACATTTGCTTCTGGCTGCTTCGATGCAACGCAAGACAACAATCCAAACGTGTTGGTCACATCCTCCATGGATTCTCTCATACCAATTAAATGGTTTATTGACTCTTCAATTGCAGAGAACTTTTGCTCAATACAGGGCCCACCACCAGATCCTTTAGAAAATTTAACATGTCTGTGCACTAATACCCCGGTTAGCGTCGCTAATTGGGACCAGAAAAACGAGACGCAAACTGAAACGACGCAGACCGAATCACAATTTTCCATACATTTATATTAATTTTCATTTAAATCGTTTCGAGACTTATAATTTTAGTAAAAAAGAATTGATTTTTCAATAGCAAAAATCAATTTTTTATTATTATTTGTGTAATAATAGTTTTTATTAAAGAAAAAAAATAACAATTCATGAAAAACACATAAAAATACAAGGTGGCGCAAAAGTAATCCTCCTATCAGAAAATGCTATAAATTTTGCGAGGCCCCTAATGTCAGTTCTGTTTTGACATTTGTGTAGTAAACACATGCGAAATACACGTTAATAAACAATGTTACGGTACGCTGCTCCAGAACGCGGAATATTGCTGACAGAACTGACATTAGGGGCCTCGCAAAATTTATAGCATTTTCTGATAGGAGGATTACTTTTGCGCCAACTTGTATTAATATTAAAATTAAAAATAAGAAATTCATAGTATGTACATAAATGAAAAATTAAACGTCCATACCGATATGTTAGTTTCTTTATTATGATCTTGAGTCATCTAAATCGATAACCATTTCCACGGTTGGATTTGTCAATCTTGCTGATTTTTGTGTAAAGTTATCTAAAGTTTGTTGGAGTGTGACAGCTTTTTTTAACAATTGATAACATCAGTCACATTTCTAGAAACTTTTAAATTGCGATCTTCGTCCGGGTCATTATTTTCCAAAATGTCCATTGCTTGCGATATTAACTGCATCGCTTCAGAAATTTTGGCAGCAGTAAGATTATTTTCTTCTGCTTCGACCTCAAGAGTATGTGTTTCATGATGAGGTTCATCATTGCTCTGAATTTCAATCAAACCTTTATTATTTAGTAGATCTTGATCGTATAATAGAAGACCATTAATATATTCTTCTTCCAGCCATAAAAATTTGCATTTCTAGCTACTTCCGCAACTTCTTTACATACTTGTGGAACCTTATTTATATCTTCCATATCTTTGAGAATACATGCGGGCCCTAATTGTTCCATGTTCCGTTCATGCATGATTCCTTTACTTCTTTCCAAGACAGGTTTATATTTTTAATAGCCATCATGATATTGTAACTCTACCAAAACTCACTCATGGAAGGCAAATTATCTCCGTCAGTTGCTTTTAGATGTTGATTTAAAGTTCGTCGCAGGTAGTATGACTAGAAATTTGATATAACACCTTGATCCATTGGTTGTATTACAGATGTAGTATTTGGCGGCATAAACATAACTTTAATATTTTCCGAATAAACGTCTAAAAAAACTGGATGACCTGGTGCATTGTCAAGTAAAAGCAGCACTTTGAATTCAAAATAAGCCTTTAACTCGGGAGTAGCACAATTCTCCATCCAATCTCTAAATAAGGCTGCAGTCATCCACGCTTTTTTATTTGCACGCCAATGAACCGGAATCTCGCCCTTTTTAACGTTTTTAAAAGCTCTCGGATTTTCAGAGTGGTAAATTAAAAATGGCTTAAATTTAAAATCACCTGCTGCATTTTCTCCCAAAAGAAGTGTAAGTCTATATTTGCTTGCTTTATAATCAGGCGCAGATTTTTCTGTTTTAGATATGTACGTTCTTCCTGGCAAACGCTTCCAAAAAAGTCCAGTTTCATCAGCATTTAAAACCTGTTGTGCAGAATACCCACCTTCTTTAATAATTGCTTTCAACTCAAGCTAAAACTTGTGTGCGGCTGAAGTATCCGCACTTGCAGATTCTCCTTTAAATGAAATGCTATGCAAATTTGCACGGTTTTTAAAACGTTGAAACCTACCTCTGCTTGCTTCAAATTGCTGTGTACTTTCAGTACTTGATAATGGATAATTTTCTTTCAAATCTTCAAAAATAGTTGAAGCTTTCTTTTGAATTACCATTTGACTCAGTGGGGTTCTTCGCTGATTTTGATCTTCTATCCAAATGCTTAGAAGTGACTCCATTTTTGCCATTAAACGACCTCTTATTTTTGTAACCTGTTTATGTTGTGTCGATGTTGGATTTTATTGTAGAAGGGGCTAATCCCAGGTTTCTTCCAATATCAACTGGTTTCTCTCCTGATTTAAAACGCTTTAAAATGTCCACTTTTTGTTCTTAGTGTATTTGCTTTCTTTTTTGACTCATTGTTGAAAAATATTTAGATTAGACTTCACTTGAGCAAATGTAATTTGAAATTTCCAACGAAGACAAACTTGTAGACAATTTTCACATACAAATTTGCATTAGACTTCGACGGGAAATCCCCTTTTTCTATTTTTGATTTGTACTGTACATACAAACATTTATTAATGACGCAAATCGAAGCACTAACGATACAACTTTGACACAATGCGACGCAAACTGAAGCAAAAACAACGCAACATCGAAGTCACGGAAATTTTAAAAAGACGCAACTTCGCAACACCAAAACCGGGGTATTGGTGTATACTCTAATGAACTAATTTTGTTATACATATCTTCTTCCACTCACTTATGGTTTTTGATGGAACTCCAGCACAATTTAATTTCGCCTCCAAATTATGCTATACATGGTTCAGATCCTCCCTGTTTCCTTTGAACATCCCACATGTAATGTCCAATTGCTTTTTGTTTGTTGTTGTGTTTGACCTGAAATAAGAATAATGTCACAATCGTGATTAAACAATATTAAATGACGATATTTATTACATTACATTTTTCCATAAAAAAAAAAAATTAAACACTTGTATTTTTCGTAAAAACTCCTTTGCAATTTGTTGGCAAAATTTTTCCTAAAAGTTGTTTTTGACATTCATAATATCTCCTTTTTCCCCGAGGAAGAGATTCCCATTTTCAAAGTTCGTTTAGAATAAGGGAAAAGAGAAAAAATTTCCTGGGGAGTTTTTATTTAAAATAGGAGAACAGGGAATTGGCTGAATATCAAATATGTACTATTTCTATCAAAACACCGTTACCGAAATAATTCATATTGACGCTACCGTTGTAGTCTAACCATTAATTTGAAAGTGGTAGTCAATTTGTTGTATGTCATTTATATGAATAATACTGGGAATATGTCTAAAGCTTGAATGGAAATTAAAGTTGCTTATAATATAAAATTCTGTCATCTCACAGTCATCACTTAAATTGTCTCAACATTTGCCACAGTGAAACATTTTAGAAAGACATGCAACTTTCAGGAAAGTCTATGAGTTAAGCAATATTGTCAGATCTACTAGTAATGTGCTAGCAATGTACTGACATTGAAAAATTGTTAGCAAAAGGTAAATTGTCAGTTCAGACCACTGTAAGGAAATCTTACAATTTCATTGGCACACAACTGTCACACAATGAATTTATCTGAAATTGTCAGGTCATACAATTGTCAGATTGTTGTGTGGCAAAGATTGTCAAATTATTAAGAATGAAGACAAAGTAACACAGCGACAGCTTTAATAAGATGTGCAGGTTTACCCATTTTCATTTGCATTCATTCATATTTAACTGTATGGAATCTGTAATCTCTTGCCATAAAATATCTTTGGTAAATTTATATTTCGCTAAGTGTGACTTTCATGTGACCATACGGATTCTACCTTTTTGCGGTATGATTTTTGTTTCAGCCTTGATTTTTAGTTGCCTTCAGACCTTGTTGGCGACTGAGGAGGACAATTCAATTTAATTGGCTTATATGTGCAATCTATTAAACAGGATTCATCAATAGATATGTCGCTATCCATTTATAATTTTCTTTAATTTAATTCTTTAATTTTCTTCCATTTTTTTCCAAAATGTTATTAATGCACACTTTTGTTTGTTTATTTATGTATATTGACAAATGTTATTGACAAATGCATAAACTTTACACTTGAAATTTGTCTTAAAAAAATCTTAAAATGACAAAAAATGTGTTTACACGATTGTTAGATGTCTGACAATAGTTTTGTCGTACAATGTACTGAAAATGCTTTTTCTTACAACGTTGAAAGACATAAATTTTAAGTTCACACGGTTGTTGGACATTTTTTCATCATTTTTCGGACCACGTTGTAAGATCTGACAGCCGTCTGTACAAAGCTTTAAATTATGTCTTACAAGTTAAATTTAAATTAATAAACTAATTCGTGAATAATGAATAATGACTGGTTCTCCGGCAGTGTAGTCTAAAAGAAAGGCAAATTGACAACTTTTAGAGACTTTGTGTCAGGCACAGAACTAATCCGAATTAGTTTATAATTATTATATTGTCATTCTGGCCAATTTTGAAGATAATTGAACTGAAATTAGACAAACGATTTTTTTTTGGATCAAGAGTGAAACATATTTGGATATCGGCTCAAAATGTTTGACATAAAAGAAATTAAATTTCAAAATTGTTTGTGTATATTTTCTACTTGTATATCGATAGCCTAGTGGGCAAACATGATGAGTTCCTTTTCACAAATTCTGCGACGCATTAATAGCACTTGTATTAAATATTTTTTAAATCTGTTTTAACAGCAGTTTTTTAACACTAATTTGTTACGATTTATAATGATAGTTAAAGAAGAGCGTTGGTTTTAATGAAAACATCTCAATTTCCATTATTTGTAATAAATCCCATATAAGAATTCAATAAACTCTTTAAAGTTAATATACTCGTATACACATACATACATACTCGTATTCAAGGAAATCAAGATACAACATTTTATGAAGTTGGGACATAAATTGATTATTTTGTTTTGGTAGTTACAGTTATGTATAAATGTTTACTTAATTATTCATAATTAAAACATTTGAATTATAAATGTTTCCAAAAATATTCAGACGGATATTATTCGTATGGTTGCCCTATATCCTTGCGTGTGTACAAGTGTTTTAACGTTTCAGTGTTGGTGTGTAGCAGGAATAAAACTCGTTGCGGATTTCTGTTAACTGACTCTACAATACTTGTGGTTAAATACAAAATGAAAAAAGAAAAAGTAAAAAGAATCCAAAGACCAGATAGTAGTATAAGTGAAACCTACGTACGTATTTTTGCGTTCAAGTTATAGCCGTACTCGTATGAATGTGCCTCTTCTATGAAGAAGAGGTATGAATACTTTCGACAAATACTCAGACTACTGTGAATAGTTTATGCAGTTGAAAGTATAGTTGTTGGTTGCTGTAGTAGTTGTTGGTTTTACAAATAGTTGCTGAGCATGCACAAAAACATCAAAAAAGCAAAAAACAAATGAACAGAAATAAATAAAGAAAAACAACGAAGAGTAGCATCAAGATTTTGTGCACTTTAAAGTTTTAAGAGAAGTTTTTATTTTTACTTATTTTACATTTTATACAGTACAGCCAAGCTGTTGTATTTGACCAATGGCTATGAATATTGCTACGAATATGAAAGTAGCTAGCGAAGTAACTAGTTATTAAAACAAGATATCATCAGGAAACTAGATTATGGAAAGAACTAGAAAAAGATTATTAGCAGACAGTGTATTAAAACTTTAAACAACAGTAGGCACATGGTGTTCATGGTATCTGCATTGTTTTAACACTAATTAACTGCACCTAATTGAGTGACGTTTAAAATGGTATTATTTGAATTTGTTGCCTGTATATTTGAATTTGCAAGCATAACTCTACAGTCGTTGCAATCCTGCACTTTACTTCACTTCCGGTTTGTAACATGCTCGCAATACCAACCAGTGTTAAACATACATACCCACATACATACAACCACTACATACATATAAAAAGTTTTGTTTCTATACTAGTACGTGATGTTGTAAGAGCTCTACGTAAATTTGAAGCAAACAATAAATATACAAAACTTTTTCCTGCGAGAAATGACCCGGGTACGCGAATAAATAAACGTTTAATTGCTGGCTGCTAACTTGTTTCTTGACCTTTTTTATGTACATAAATGTGTGTGTGTGTATTTGTGCGTTTGAAAGTGTTAGTTGCTGCAAAAACCGAGTCTATAGAAATTGTGCTTTTGCATAAAAAATTATCCCTATTGTAAAATGCACTGAAATGAATAACGCGGATTACTTGGCATATAAATAATGTATAAAAAGAATTTAATGTATTCAAATATTTTAATAAATCCGAAACAGGATATAACTAATATATTTGAAGTGCTTAATATTAAGTTCATATTTAGTTAAATTTTAGCTATTCTATTCCATCCCTTCAGTGTCCATAAAGGTGAATATTTTTTTAAGCATTTAAGCATTTCATTTTTTTTAGTTTTTTTTTCAAATCTTATTAGGGAAATATAAGACATTAAACGTAAAACTGAATTGTATATTTGCTTCTGATAATTTTGCTGACTACACGTACATGCCACTGTCGGCTTACAAATTTCAATAAGATTCCCGATGTAATCGATTTCACAGTGATCCAGAATTCACAACTAAGTCCCATTCCAGGATCTATCATTCGATGTGTTTTCTACCGTCTTGACGGTAATGAATGTTCCAAACTTTCTTTGAAAAGTGAAAAACAATTTAACTTGTCTCCCTAACATGAAAATCAATTGTCTAAAGTGCAAAATGTATAATATCTTGCAACTGCCACAGAACATATCATTGGTAATTAATATAAAAAAATAATTTGCTGTTGTCATTTTTACATATATACGCTGGGGTATAAACCCCCGTGTTCATGGGGAGCACAGGATATAAAAATATTCTAATATATATAAGTCAAATTATAATGAATGAAATACTGTTTCATTACGTGTCGCCTTGATGGATCACGAGGAATGTCCAATCTCATAAATTATATATAAAACTTACTCGCAGATGCTACAATTAAAAATGATTTAGCAGTAAATCAAAATAAGACCAAGTTGATGGTTTCAACCAACAGAGAATCCACTAGATTAGCCAAATCTGTGAGAGTTGATCATTACAACTTCGAGGTAGTAGATGAATTTATATACATACCTCGGTTCCGCCATAAATAAAGCAAACGACATCAGTTTGGAAATAAAACGAATAATTGTACTTGGTAATAGAGGCTATTTTGGGCTAAGCAAACAATTTAAGAGCAAGGCCCTCTCTCGGCAGACAAAGCTTAAACTCTACATGACGCTTATCGTACCTGTGTTAATATATGGCGCAGAGGCATGGGTGATTACTCAAAAAGATGAAGCGGCGCTTGGTGTGTTCGAGAGAAAAATTCTTCGCAAGATATATGGACCAATCTGCGTAAGTGGAGAATATCGATATCGTACGAATTGAGAGCTGTATGAACTGCACACCGACATTGATATAGTAAAACGTGTCAAAATACAAAGACTTCGTTGGCTAGGACATGTTGTGCGAATGAATGAGGATGCTCCAGCAAAAAAGGTGTTCGAATATGATCCTGTAGGCAGGGGGACGACCGAAACTGCGCTGGAAGGATCAAGTTCAGGAAGGCATTTCCAAACTCAATGATAGAAATTGAAGAAGAAGCGCAGAAGACCGAAGCGCCTGGAAAACTATTTTAAGTTCGGCCAATGACCCACAAGGGTTGTTATAAAAGGCCAGTTAAGTAAGTAAGTAAGTAATTTCTTAAAGAAAATTTGCTTTATTCAGAACTAAGTATGATTTTGTTTATCTTTAGCTCTATATTACACAACACGAATACATGGATTGTATCACACAAAATTATAATAAAAAACCCCAAAAATTATCATCTCTTTTATCTCGATATAAATACTTTTAAAAGATTTATGGAGGTTAAAGTAAATTACGGTCTTTTATATGGGAGTTTCGACTAATTATGGACCGACCATTATAAAATTACGTGTCATAATTTCTGTATATAAGAAACTTATTTGTGTTGAATTTTATTTGAATACCAACATTTTTAGACAATTTATGATCGTTAAAGTGATTTTCGGAAGTGGGCCTTATATGGGAGCTACGACTAATTATGGACCAATCATAATAAAATTGTACCGTGTTATTTGTATACATGTAAAATATATGTGTGTTCAATATTATTTAAATACCAACATTTTTGAGGGAGTTATGCTCTTTAAAGTGATTTTCGGAAGTGGGGCTTACATGGGAACTATGATAAATTATAGACCGAACTGCACAAAATTTGTAAATCTGATTTGGCTTCATTTACCACTCATTTGTGGGGAAATTTGTTTGGATACTTGCAGGTAAAATAATGGACGGATTTCCACCAGTTTCAATCCATCAGTTGAGTCCAATTTTCGAAGACTCGTTCGAGCATTTCGACTGATAACTGGCGAATGACACGCGTGATGTTTTCCTCCAATGTGTGGGAAGTGGCGCCGTCTTGCCGCAATCAAATGTCGCCTAAATCACGAGCTTCAATTTCAGGCATTGAATAGGCGGTTATCATGGCACGATAACGTTCGCCATTGGCGGTTACGTTTACACCGACATCATTTTTAAAGAAATGTGGACCGATTATTCCACCGGCCACACTACACAGTTGTTTTTTCTGGACGAAGTGACAGTTCTTGAATCTCTTCAGGTTGCTCTTCTTCCCAAATGCAGCAATTTTGTTTGTTTACATACCCATTGAGCCAGAACTTTTCCAAGAGCTCATAGTGCAAAGCGATGTCGCTTGGGAAGGTCGAGTGGCTTCAGTTGTTGCACAAGCTGTATTTTTTTACGCTTTCAATTTAAGATCTCTACGTAAAATGCGCCAAATCGTAAAATCGTACGAGTCCGAGTTGCTGCCAACCGTGCCGAAACGACTCTCCACGGTCTTCTTGTACACTTTTGTTTTTTATTTTTAAAAGAGAAGTAACGCTCAGGTAATTAATATGCCTATATATTAATTAATTAATTGTGTTACTTTCTTTGAAAAGGGATAGGTAGGAGAAGAATAGGTGATGAAAGTAGAAAAAAAGTTTTTCATGTGACAACACTGTAATTGCGCGTTATGTTTGTTAATAGTACAGTATTGCAGCGCCCCTGGTGGTGAGTAGGCGCATTGATCAAAGTGGCCGCTATATTTTCTTTATAGCATGCTGGACAAATTACTTCGTTAATATCAAACTCGTCAAAACCTTATTCGCAATATTAACTGAGGAAAAACTATTAACTCTCTTACAAATCAATATAAATTATTTATGTAAAAAACTATCTCGTCAGCTTCAAAGAATATTTTTTAATGTTTTTCACACACTAAAGGGTTTTTTGATTTCGAAACACAAAAGAAATACTAATCATCTGTATTCAGGTTTCAATGAATCTCCAAAATGTTAAATTTTCCTCGTATGTACGTATACTTAATATTAATGCAAACGCATAATATACAATACATGCATATAAATGTACATATGTGTATGTATGTACTCGTAGATATAATGTAGTATACGGCGGATATAAATCGAAAATTTTGTATGTAAATTAAAACACCAAAATAAAATCAAAATAAAGTAATTTAAAAGCTATTTCTGATAAACATTATATACGCACGCATAATTTGCATAAACAAAATCTAGAACTTGTCTGCTCTTGGGTAAATGCAATATTTTGTTTGTAGCTGACATTATGTTAATAATAAAGTTTTCACAAATGATGCAAAACAACTTGAAGAGATTCCAGTGCATGAAGTTGGCGTTTCAACTAATGATAAACTACATTATAATAAGGTCAGTGGTAAAGGACCTATGCTGCTTATTTTCTTGCCTAAATGCAAGAGCTAGAGCTGTCTAAAATGTTAGTTTTGTGTCACACAGTATTTGAGTAAATCAACTCTGGCAGTAATTTAAACAAGTTTTGGTAGAACATCTACCTAAATACAATTACCATATATTAGCTAATAAAAACCAAAACTTTTCTCTCGTTACCTTGTAACATTTTGGTTGTTATGCACTTTTCATTCGCTTTAAGCATCTCTGGCTTTCAGCTTTTAGATTGCATAGGTTTGTATGTGTATGGGTTGTGCGTGTATTCCGGGTGCGTGTTCGTGGTTCTGTTCTTGTATTTATTTACTTATGTTTTCGCGTTTATAATGTTTGTTATACAAACTATTATGCAAACAATGCATAATAATGCATAAATCGTCTACGAAATAAAATTACAAAATCCACAATATACAATAGAGTAAGAAAAACAAAGCAGAGAAGCCAAAGATGTACACAGAATGCATTAAACAACAGAAATACAACAGCACTGGCAGCAACAAATACACTAATAACATCAGCAACAGTAATATCAGCAATAGCAATAAAGCTACAATACCGAGCAACATGTAGCAATGCACAATGGGTTGAAATATATTTATTAAAAATTTACTAGTATAAAAAATAACATTAATTTCAGAATATTCTGATGATAGAGTGATATGTTAAATATAAGTAAATGAGTAGGATATAATAAATCAATAGAGTTATCACTCCTTAGTCTCATCTTGTAGGAACTAATACCTCGGTTAATCACTTTCAATGGTTTTGATTATATTTTATAGATAATTCGAAATATTCTATTTTCAACTTACTCTACATTGTGCAACATTTTTTGTGCATATACAACTTAAAAATATATACATAAATGTGTTCCAAAATTTAAATGTAAAGTTAAAAAAAACGAAAATAACGAATTAAGAAATAAATATTTTTGTTCTTGCCACTGCTGAACTTTGTATCGTTTTAATAGTGGCGCTACTAGAGCCAGTGATTTTGCAGCCATTTATATTTTACTGTTGAAAATGTTGTTTGTTTGTGACAGGAAATCAGTAAATACTGTCAGTACAAAGATTTCTCTTTGGTTGTTTATGTGCATGAAACATACGAGTATACAAAACTCCAGTTATTCACATAAAATGTTGGTTTCTTATCATACACACAAATGCAATTTCATTGCAGTAAATTGTCTGTGCATGTGTGTTCTTGAGCTTTTTTCTTTATAATATTACTCATATACATACTCGTATATAAGCAGAAACGTACATATGTATATTCATATTTTAACGTTTATTGGAGTGACAAAAATAATTTGTTAGTGATAAGTTTTAACTCTTGGTATTTTTATTGTTAAATTATTTGTTGATTATCAAGTCTGGGCTTCGTTTTGGGCCAATAAGCCAGTGCATTTGGGCAGACTTTAACTGTATTTCTATTCGAATGATTCAAATGTAATTTATAAGACTATATTCGGAAATTTAGTATTGTTGGGATGACAATCTTATATTTTTAAGTGAATTTAACTTATATTTGTACTTTTTTCCAACTCATTTAAAAGCTATTGGGGTATTTTAATTACCAATGCGTTGTCATACACAAAACGGGCCCAGTTCACTTCCCTGGAGTACACCAACGGTAAATAACATAACATAACATATTCGGAGATATCTGTATCAAAAAATAACGAGTAGCTACAATATAACAAAAAGTTTTCGATAAGTAATTAAAAAATATGGGTTTTGAGCGGTGGAGAAACTCAAAACCTGTATATTCTGATTTATAAAATAAACATGCGAAAATTGTACACTTACAAAACCTTCGTATTCTGTGCTAAACTTCCTTAAATCGCTTTCGTTTGGAGACTAGTAATTGGCTTATGTAAATTTCATGAATCGAAAAAAAAAACTAAATAGCCATTATGTTATAACAATAACATACATTGCTGGTATTGTCAACCAAAGGTAAACAGCAATAAAAACAACAACAAATTTGCAGTAATAAAAATGTAATAATAATAAGAAAAGTACATACACATTGTAAGCGAATGTCAACTTCGTTCTTACTCATAACTAATGAAGGCAGAAACAAAAGAATAATCGATTAATGGATTATATGATTAATCGAAA
This sequence comes from Bellardia pandia, assembly GCA_916048285.2. NCBI lineage: Eukaryota > Metazoa > Arthropoda > Insecta > Diptera > Calliphoridae > Bellardia > Bellardia pandia. Next base: position 73,701,649 of record OU696533.1, read on the forward strand.
AGAAAAAATAATCGATTACAATTAATTGAAGATTTAATCGATTAATCGATATTTTTAGGTAAAATTTAAAATTATCATAAATAAAAAAATTATTATTACTTATTAAAAAAAATCATTTATTTAGCACAGCATTTAAAAATAGAAGCTTTGATAACCGTTTCGTGGTTAATCTGTTCCGTTTTTGCGTTACTATTGCACCTGCTATGGAAAAAAGACGCTCTGATGGTACAGATGTACCAATCAAAAATCAATATTTTTGTGCAAGAGAGTACAGCTAGGGTAGACCGATTTCATTTCTTCCCATGCGTCTATTACGTTGCGCTTTAATTCTAGTACTGGAGCAGAGAACGGATTGATTGGTTAATTTTAGATTTTGAATACAATCACGAACCTCATGTTGACAACATAAATCAATTCCGTAAAGCAATACATGCCATTATGCACAAAACGGAGTGTAACGAAAAATGATGCTTGCATTGCATGTCTTGTACAAATGTAAACGTATACTTCCAAAAGCATCGAATACTTAACGATTGGTACGAATGGTTAACGATTGGTATGAATGGTTTCAATGCTGATTGTATAAGTTGTACATACTAATAAAAAATATCAAACTTTACTAGTTTACTGTCAACAAATCGCACATAAAGCAACAACCAAAAAATATTTATTTTCTCATTAGGGTTTGTATTGTTTTTGCGCTTTCTTTATGTTTTCATTCACTGAAAGCAACGAATACTGGACGAATGGTGTGAATGTTTTCAGTTCTTTCATGTGGCATTGAATTATTTCGTTGCTTGATGTATAACCGCATAACAAAAATGGAATGTAAAATAGCAAACAGGAATAAGGAATGAGTAAACAAACAGCAATGCACATTTTTATTATTGTCGAGTAAAAGCAATGCAAAAGCAATGAATTTGCTAATGGTTAGCAAATGTGAATGGTCTCTTTCTGTTCTCTGATATGATGCAATTCGCGAAATGTATTACTCAATAATGGTGTGTTAAATAGATGATATTTAAAAGCAGATCTTGGCAGAAAATGCTAATGCAATTGTCTTAAAATATTACTTTACAATGGTATACTTTGAATTATTAAAGTAATGAACTCAACCAAATTAAAAGTTCAACAATTGTTCATCAAGGAAAAACAGAAATCTCTAATAATTAAGAAAAGTTAATTATAAAAATACAGTATGTTGGTACCTTGTCACTAACATAAAAGGTTAAGTATGTTTTTATATGTATATCTATATGTATTGTATGTATTGTATTGTGTAAAAATACGCAGGCAAGTGAGGTTTAGGTGGTAAATAAATAATATTGTTGCAGCCAGTAACAACAAAACAGCAAACAACACAAATTCATTTTAATAGCAAAGTAATAAAATACAAGCAACATTGCAACGGCAGCACAGGAAAAAGGAATACAATTTTAACAGCGTAATAAAATTTAACACAAAAGACCACAATTGCATTAATAGCAGCACAATATCTACTTTACGACCGCACTACCACTAGTTATGATTACTTAAACATATACATTCATGCATACATATACGAGTATATCTATCTATGTATGTATATGCGATGCGTTGTGTATGTATGTATTTGAAATGCATATAAAGTGCTCTTCGGTATGTATTGTCATCACAAAGTTATTAGTTATTAAATTATTTTTAAAGTAATTGTATAACATTGTTTTTATTACAATTTTATAATTCAATGTTACAAAGTATTGTTTGCGTTTTTTTTTTTTAATGCAACTGAAACACATGCATTAGTGCCAATTAATACTAAAAATTACATTTATTAAAGCGTAAAAAGAGTAAAAAACGCAAATGTATAATAGTTTTCAAAAACTAAGTTAGTAAACTGTTAATAATTGAGAATATTTTATTCCTTCTTATTGTTGAAAAAAAAAATATATATAAAAAACTGGATGGACGGACTATACTTTTTTACTTGTTTTATTTAACTTTATTTATTTGGTTATCCATTGTTTTTTATATTTATATTTAGTTTGCATTCAGCCTTCTTGTCTTTTGCATAGATCCGCATAGATCCCTTCTGCTTAGTGGAATATAACCATTATTATTTAATATGTTGCAGGCTAATGGGTTTGGGTGTACTTTAAGCTGTTTTAAATATTTTTCTGAATATTTTTTGATCTAAGTTTTTGCCAAAAGCACGTTTTTATATGAATAGTCGAATTTTTTATACACCAGGGGGTAATTATGATCATTCGTAGAAATTTGGGGTCTTTGGAGTCTGTCTACATTTGAATGCAATAAATTTGAATTTTATTTTAGTCAATTTTGCATCAATATGGGCGACGATCGAGGTGTATACCGAGATATTTAACTTCTGATGGTTGTGTTATTGTTTAATTATTGATATAAATAGGAGAGCATGATTATCTATGCAATGTAAAGGTTATAGGCTGATGGGTCTATATGTGACTCTACTTTTGTGTATCATTCATCCTTTCATTCTGGCGGATGATATTCAATATAGCGTTAAAAATTAAACGTTGTTATCCGGGGTAGCTCAGTAATAATCTTGAGTGATCTTAGAATTTAATTCGACAATAGCATTTTCTATATAACGTGGGACACAGCTGCTTCAAAATGGTGTCCAGCTGGTGGCAACTCATTTGTTTCATTAGACTCAAATTTCTCAAATAGATTCCCATTTTCAGTATCATTTCTTGTCTAACCACTATATGTTAAAATTTCGATTAATTAAATTTCAGTTGATTGTAGAAATTATGTAGACAAACCATTGAAAATCTCATCAGTTAAATTGCTGAAACTTAAGTGATTGCATTTCTCACCATGTCTTATATCAAAAATTCTTTTACAAAATATCTTATCCATAAGATCAATCAGAAGTTGGATAGTTAAAATTTACAAAGTTGTTCGTTTTTAAGTTTTTTCTTTTCTTCGTATCTCAGAAAATGAAGAAGCCGTTCTTATTATTTTTTCCAACACTGCATATCTTTAGGATAACTAGAGTTGTTATTGATTCCCTTAATCATTTTTATCATTTATATTAATTAATTTTCAACTATCGTAATGCGTAATAATAATCACATTTCGTGTTTCCGAGAACAATAAACACACTCATATTTAATACGCCTACTAACAGTTATCTGCTGTTAATTAGCGGGTGGTCAATCATTATCAAATTTGAATTGTTTGTGTCGATTACGCTCATTAAGACTAATTACATTTCTCTTCTTTTCTTTCTAGGTATGTACCACCTTTAAATATAATATGTTGAATGTTTGGTAAGTTAGAAATAAATTGGGATACAAAGCTAAATCTTTTGAATGTGGGATTTTATATACAAAAGAAACAGATTTCAAGGTCTCAAATGCAAGTACCCTTACAGAAATTGCCTTTATTTTACACAAGTGTTGTGCAATACTGCGACTACATAAGAACGACTCTCACAAAAATAATGTATCAATACAATATTGTGACAATAAACGTATAAACCCAATCTATAAATACCACTTAAACACATGATTACTAAAATACAACTCCAATTTGATAATACCCGCACATTAAATGAAATACAAAATTACGGTTTTACGACGATTAACAAACATATTTTGAGCTTAATGAATGGATACATATGTAAGTATGTGTATAAAAATGATTCTTCAAAGTTTTTGACAATTTTATACAAAAATTTCTCTTGTTTTTAGGCAACTGAATATCCTCATTTCATCCATTAAAATAGGTGTCATCCAAGGATAGACACAATAATAAATGCCTTATTACATCACTAATAAAGTAACCAGTTAACTATCTCCAAGTATCCTATAGGGTTTCAATCAAAGAAAATCTTTCACTCTAAATTAATTCTTAAGATAAGTATAGACGGTCGTCAGATTAATAAAATGTTCAAAAAATTTCTGACAACCGTGTGAACTTGTCTTCCAACGTTGTAAGAAAAAGAATTTTCAGACAAAAATATTGTCAGACATCTAACAATCGTGTAATGGCAAATTTTTGTCATTGTAAGACAATTGTCAAACACTTTTAATTGTCATATATGCAAAGTTTATGCATCTGCCAATGGCAGCATTGTCATAGAAATTATTTCTAAATGCAACTCTGTACATACATAAATAAACAAACAAATGTGCATTAATAACATTTTTGAAAAACAATTTCGGTTGACAGATAAATTCATTGTGTGACAATTGTGTGCCAATGAAATCGTAAGGTTTTCTTACAGTCGTCTGAACTGACAATTTACCTTTTGCTAACAATTGTTCAATGTCAGTACATTGCTAGCACATTGCTAGATCTGACAACGTTGTAATATCTGACAACCGTCTATACATAGCATTACGCCACTCAAAATTAATATTATATGTATGACAATATTAATTCCGTCAACATCTAACAGCGGGTGACCAGGTTTACCTAATCATTGTGCCAATAATTTTGTTTTCTAAACATTTCTACGGACCCTTTTAATGTTGCTTTCTTATTATGAAGTGAACATTGTAAAAAGCTTTAATTTTTTAACAAATTCATTAAAATCCACTTAAGATTTTTTTTGTTTTAAAATTTCTGTGCGCTGTTGCTGTTGTTATTTTAACTAAAATGTGTTATTTAGGGAAAACAGCAACAGCAGCAACAACAACAACAACAAATTTAAAGTAAACTAAAATAGGAAATAAGTGGAAAGAAATTTTGTTCATTTGAACCTTTCTAAATAACAAAACTTTTTAATTAAGTCAACAACAAACTTTTATACTTTCCTTAGTGTTAGAAGCTACAACAACAACAACTACAGCGAAACAAAAAAATTAAAAACAACAACAACAACATACTAACAGTGAACATAATCTCTCACCAACATCATCGTTTTCATCTTTAACTTGTTCATCATTATCTTTAACATTATCCACAACAACAAAATTTACATAATCATCATACATATCGTTGGTCTCATGTAGAAAGGCCCTAACTCACTATTTTTTCGAAATGAGTTTTTTTGCGATTCCAATGTATTTAACGCAAATACACCTCCTCAGAAAAATTTATTGCAATAGTGTAAAAAATAACGCTTTTATAATCAGTTGTACAAAAAAAGTTACATGTTGAATATTATAGTTTCTATTATGTTTTTACCTTCTCCTGTAAAGTTTCAAATTTGCGAGTTAGAGCCTTTCTACATGAGACCATCGATATGTATATACATAGGTTGTGTGTATGTAAATCTACATGAATAAGTATGTTAAAAATTGTATTAATATCCCAGCAAAAAGCTAAATATTCAAGTACATACTTCATCACCTCAATAGCAAAAGCAAGTGTTTGCTTTTCTTTGAAAGTTATTTTTAAATTCTTGCAAAAATTGCCATGTTATTAAAATATTTATAACAACTAACTAAGGCTAAGTCCGAGCCTTAACCGAGTATATAAGCTGCAACTGTTTTTCAGAAATATCCATTTTTTGGGAGTAGCATGACTACTGTGCATACACAAATTATTTGTATCACGTTATAAACACTTGCAAACGATTTATGCATGTTAAATTGATTTTTCGAAGAGTCTTATTGATTTTCCGAAGAGTCTTATATGAAACATATTTGTGTTGAAGTTTGAAGTGCGCCATATCTGTAAGTAGTGTATGTTTATCTACATATATAAATTATTTTATTTATTATTTATTGGATATTTGTATAAATCAAATATTTCTGGTCGATAAAGACCTATATCGGGAATTGCATTTGTATAGCGGCTTGGAGAAGTAATGGACATATTTCAATGGGCTTTGTCATTGGACAATGACCAATTTCCATTAACATGTTAAGTAAAGTGTCAATCAGTTTTCCCATTGGCGCTTCTTATCTTCGGAATGAACTATATAGACTTTCATATTACTATTTTTTCTAGCAACTTGAGAATACGACAATTGGTAATGGCCTTTGTAATTGTTATTTGTCCCATGACTACCACAACTATTTCGAAAGTTATGTGCATTACCATCAAAATCTGACTCTGGATTAGCAATTGTTCAATTTACAAATGATGTTGTAGTGTCGTAAGAGTTGTACATCGCGACGTCTGAATTCACAATAGTTGTACAAATGTTGTTGGAATTCTATAAAAATATTTTGCATATGTTTTTCAAATGTTGTATGAAAATTTAAGTGCCAAACGTTAAAATATGTATCTCAACATAAAAATTACTTTAGTTTAATTTAGTTTAGAAAAATAACCAAGCGGTAACACTCAAATCAAAATGTTATACATATTAGGTAAACAGAAAGCCGTAAAGTATACAGCTCACTTAGGTCCATATAACTAGTCCTTTTGTGTTGCCTGAACAAATAAGAAAGATAAGAAAAGAGACAGTAAGTAGATGTAGACAAGGAAGAAGGCTTCAGGTTCATAGATTTGTAGATAAAACGATAGAGTATTCACTACGAGTAATTTAACGATCAAATAGTTTTACCAAAAAGCATTTACCCAGTTAAAAATGTGCTCCAAAAGGAGCAGTTTTTATGTATGAATTCATATTTCAAATCGCTTCAAACCTGCTGATGGGATGCATGATTTTTGTATGAGGTGTTTCCGGTTTGGAGGACTACATTCTGCTGACAATAAGCGCTTCTTTAAACCTAATCAAATATGCAAATAAAGCACTTTCCTAAAGTGTTTTTTTAATTCTATCTGAATGTTTTTGCTTAAGAAAAATTCATAGTAACTGAGAAGCGGGATATTCGATTTTTAATTGACTTGCGTTGTCATACATGCGTAGGCTATAATTTCATTTTTGTTTTTTCGCTTTAAAACCTTCTTCGTTGTCATATTGTATATTTTATTCGTAGGCATTTACTGCTTCAAAAGAGCGCTTTTATTTAAGCGCTCGATTATGCGCTGTTCTCTTAAGTGCTTCAAAAAATACCAATTTTTTTACTGGGCAAGTCTCAAATCGCGGTAGCCAATTACTTCTTCTAATGAAGGCATCAATACTCTCTAACTTCATATCTGACATTAAAGAATATTTGTCTTAGAAAACACTGCTGGACATTGACACAGAAGATGAGAGACGGGTTCCTCCTCTTTCTCATTATTACTACTTCTGCAAAAGTGGTTGTAGGGTCTTCTTGCATGTTTTCCGAATTTACAGTGATCGCCGACACCAAGTTACTTAATTCTGATCGCTGTAGTTGTAATAAGTAGGTACAGCGTAAGTTTCCTGTTTAACCTAGGTTAAACACAGGTGTGTTCATTTACCCACCTCATAGCAAGAGTTACTGATTTGTATAACAAAAATTATAAATAATAATGGATATTGCTGACAATACTGCGGTATGTTTTAATTTTGGAAAATATTAATATATTATGTTTTGTATATTTGTTTTTAAAATATTTTTAAGGTTTGACAACATAAACATACGACTTTGCTCAAAATTGTGTGTACAATTGGATGGTATCATACAATGTACAATGTACAACATACAACATCACTTGTGAATTGAAAAAATATAAAATTATTGTTACGTTTTCTTATAAAATATTTCTTCTTTAAAAGTTCTTTGTAAATTGCACAGCCTGTATTGCTAGCAGTTTGAGCTTGTAAACTGCTTGAGCATATTTCATATCATATCCATATTGATGTGCTTTGCGCACAAGTTTTACATGAACAGTCAACTAGACGGATAGACATATACTTTAAAATGGGTGTTGGACTAATACTCGTTACAAATATCAGCACAAATCCAATATACACTCCCCGCTATGGTGGTGTAGGGTATAACAAATTACTGATGATTTAATAACTTTTATTAAAAACAATTTAAATTCAAAAACAAACAAACTTTGCTCTTTGTGTGCCACTTTTAAATAAAGTCTTTCTTGAAAATGAGAACCATACAAGGGCCCGAAGCATGAATATATGACAGCCTATTATTATTTATTAGACAATTGTCAGCACTTCCGAATAGTGAAAACTTCTTCTGAGCATTTCTTTATGTTTTGTTTTTGCTGGGATGATTATACTTTCGCTCAAAGCTGCAATATATGTGTTTTAAATTACAGTGTTGAAAATACTTGAGATTTAGTTTTTTTTTTTTTTTTAATTCAACTCAAAAGTGTGAAACATTATCTACATTAGGGTCTTTTGTTTAATAGAGTTGCCATTGCTTAGTTTTACATTTAAAGTAGCGCCGTAAAATTTTTTTATTTTCTATTAGGTATTTCGAAAGTGTTGTCTTTAAAATCAGTCGGATTTTTTAAATTTTCAAATGGAATATGAAATCTTAACTGACTTAATCCAGAAAGTTCTCTTAATTTAATTACGATGAACTAGTTCCAGCATATTTACTTTCGCATTACAAAACACTTTATATTTTCTCCACGTTTTCTTATTTCAACAGCTTAATTCCCTTGCTTTTTGTTCTTATAATTCTAAGAAAGTTGGCATTACTGTGTTAAATGTATTTATTTCTTGGGATTTGAAATATTTTGTCTTGTCGTTGCTTGGTTTCTTGTTGGAGTTAAAATAAGTAAGTATCTATATTTCCGCGCTTAAATGCCACAAATAACTTGCAACTCTTTCGTTTTGTACGTAATCTGGCTGTGTGTGACTTTCTATGCAAAAACAAACAATTTAAAAGTTGTTATTAAACACACAAAAACATTTTGTTGCTAATATGATTTCCACAGCGAACTTTCAGCAATCTAAATGTTGTTGTGTAAGTGGTTTAAGAATTAATTTTAGTAAAACCAAACAATAATAAACATTAGAAATTTCATTAAAATTATAAGCATACATTTAAATAGGGAATTTTCTTAGAAATTTTAAAATAGTTAGTTGGAACTTTTTGAAATTCTCTGCCAGAGTAATAAATAGGAAAGGAAAGTAATTGCTACTTACATCTTATAAGATGCGTGGCCTAAAATAGCAAGGCATTATATCCTACACTGGCTTGGGTGAGGTTTTTATGCATTTGTGTAAAGTTTGTAAACCAATATTTTCCTTAATTTAAAACATTCGATTTAGAATCAGTTTCTGAGTAGCGCAAAGTTTCGACTTTCATATGCGTTTATATAAACAGAGCCGCAAATTCTTACTCGTTCATTAATATTTAAGAAAAACTCAAAGAATAAACTGAAAATCATTTCCTCTTATAAAAATTTGGATCCATCTGCGCTCCATACTCGTACGTATACCAAATCGCTTATATTGTATTATTAGTATTATTAAAAACTACAGTACTACTACTCAGCTTTAACATTCCTTTGACAATAGCTCCATACAGTTCACTTGACCGAAAATAGGATATTTATATGCATATATTTCTTTGATACAGGTTTATTACAGCTTTTGAATAAGGACAGAAACCAAAATCAGACCAAAACTTTACTGAAGAGTACGCAGTGCTTAATGATTGCTTTAAACCATCACTTGATGGCGCACAATGTTAGATTTTCAAAAAATTTGATTTGCTCATTAAATTATTTGACAGAATCACTGGAATAAAAGTGAAAAGGATATTTTTTTCATATCCCAAAGATAATAAAAATGCTTTAATTTGTAAAAGGTGATTCGCAGCAGAATAAAATATTTTGGTAGCTTTAATATAAATGCACCTAATTCTGTTTTTACACGGTAATTGGTTTTAGGAAACTTCGTGTAAAAAAACCGTAAAAAAAACACCGTGTAAAAAAAATTGGTCGTATGCAAAATAGATGATTGGTTCCTTATCTCTAAAATCTATTGAAATTAGTGAAAAACAAGGATTTTTTAAGAACAGCTATTCAGGTTTATAATATTAAATCACATACATACATACATATGCACATATCCTGAAGGAAACCTGGGGACAAGTGTCTCCAAGTCACCACTTTTGTCTGCTATTTTGGTAACTATTTGGCGACATTGTCAACAGCATTGTCACAATGATAATAATTAAACAATTATTCTTTTAATTGTGTGCCCCGTTAGTGATAGTGTGCCGGACTATCAGGTTTATAATATTAAATCATATACATATGTACATTAGGAAGGTCAATATTTGGTGAGCTGGATCAATAGATAAAAATTTCCTTTTTAGAGGTTTTTAGAGGTTTTTTGATTTTTTTTCACATTTCTTCCAAAGGAACTATATGTAAATTTGGTATCATATTAAAGGTCTTTGAGAGGCGCATTCAATGGGTTATCAAAAATTAAAAAAAAAAAATTTTAATTCCAAAAATTTTGAAAATTTCAGACAAAATTTTACTTTTTTTTCATAGAATTTACTTAAATAAACAGTTAAAATTTCTTGATTATAAACATCGTGCAATTTAAAAATTTTAAATTAAAACCGTGTAAAAAAGACGATGTATTAAAACAGAATTAGGTGTACTGCAATAATGTGTTATACAAAACAAAATTGAGATTAATGTCACTGATATTTAAGGTTACGTACTTAAAAATTTACGCCAAATATTGCTTTATAGACCTTTTACATATTAAAAAAAACCTTTGGCCCATTGTTTTACCCACTTTGCCATGAGTTATTATTTTAATTTTAGACATCTGTATGTATCTATAATTTGTTGTGTGTTTTAGGGTGTAAATTATAAATTTATATTTAAAATTGTGCGTTTTCGTTTTGTTTTTTATGTGACAATAATTTTTCCAAAGGTAATTTGTAAGCAACACATTATTTTTATCAGCCTCATTAAAAGCCATTTGATATGCAAGATACATATATATAATGCCCACAATAATGAGAAAACGCCGAACAGTTTTACGCCCCCTATCTCACGCGTCATACTTATGATGACGATGATGATGATTATGCTGATGGTGACATTATCATATCTAGACTACTTACTAAACAGTCTGGTTTCTTTCTTTTGACTTGCCAGAACTTAAAGTTACAGCCTAATAAAACGTCAACCTTTGCCACCACCGCACTCATAGAAAATTTTTGTGTGTGTGTGTGTGTGTTTTGACATATTTAAAATAGAAAAAGAATCAAGAATATGCCTGTATGAATTTTTTGTTATTACCATTTTCCTTTTTTATTATGTTTCTTTTTTTTAATTTTTTGCCAACGTAGCATATGTAAATTTTTTTTGTCACTTTGAGAGTCCTTAATGCAAACACACATATACATGCATATGTATATATGTATAAAGTACTTCTAGTGGTAACATTATTCTCTGGCTCATTTTCATCATTGTCGGCATCGACCTCGTAGTCGTCCCCATCAACATCATTGTCAGCCTCATCTTTTTAACAACCGCCAAAAACCGAAAAACGTAAAATAAAAAAAAATTAGGTGGAAATTAGAAGAACAATTTTGTATGAGAAATTTTTTTCTATAATAATATTTAAACGTGTTTGTCAACTTACACATACACACTTGAACACATACATATGTACTATATATGGAGGTATGAACCCCGCAATATAATGAGAGTTAAACTTTATGACTGATAGTGAAACATGTAAAAGCACGGAGAATGGAAAAAACATACTGAAGTTACCGGAAGTTGGTAACTTAACCTGTGATATAAAGTGTTATTGTTGTATAAGCATACGTACATACATACGCATGTTTGTATGTGTAAATGCATATGTGTGTGCTAATAAACACATACATTTACAACATTTACATTTCGCTTCATATGTCGGGAAAATGAAGGCACAAAAATAAATAAAATAAATAACTAATGGCTGCAAATTATTATGTATCTTATATGAGTCATTTATGGGCCTGCTGTCAGAGCTAATGTTTGCATTTAATTTTATGACTTTGCTTTTTTTTGTTAACTTCTTGTGCGTTTTATTTTCTTTTTTCGCTTCGTTTCACTTTTTGTCTACTCAATCTTGCGGGCCAATTTTTCCCTTCATATTTTTAAGCATTTAATTCATTTCGAATATTTATGTTTCTGGCCGAAGAATATGCTGTTGTAATATTCAATATCCTCTGTTGCATAATTATAGCTTGATTTTGCTTTTAATGAACTTTTAGAATCATATAGTATGTATGTATGTATGTATGCATGGAAAGGGTGTCCCAACTAGAACGCAATTTTTAAATTTGGCGCCATTCGAAGTGTCATTGTTTGACATTTGAACAATTGTTATTGTTTGCTAGTAGAAGGTACGAAGTTAGTAAAAATGGAGCGCTATACGACTGAACAACGCATTATCATTGTGAAATTGTTTTATCAAAATCGTGAAAGTTTTGCGGCTACAGTTCGCAAATTGCGAGACAACTATAAAGAGATTAATGGATAAATTTGCCGAAACTGGGTCTGTTAGTGATGTAAAGACAACAACGCGCCTTCGACCAGGTCGATCGACCGAAAATGTCGCAGGTGTACGTGATGATGTCGCTCAAACTCCATCCACCTCAATTCGACACCGAGCTCAGAAAATTGGTGTCTCCAAATCCACTATGCAGCGAATTTTGACGAAAGATTTGCATCTTCATACAAAGTTCAATTGACTCAGGAACTGAAGTGAACTGAAGCTGACCATGGACAGCGAAGAGAGTTCGTTAATTGGGTATTGGAGAGACAACATGAAAATGGTGATTTTGCCGATGTAATCATCTTTAGTGACGAGGCCCATTTGTCGCATTTGGGGTGAGAAAAATCCTCGAGTGATTCACGAGAAGCAAATGCATCCTCAACGTGTCAATGTGTGGTGTGGTTTTTGGGCTGGAGGAATTATTGGGCCTTTTTTTATAAAAATGAGGCAGGTCAAGCGCAAACAGTCAATGGTGTTCGGTATCGTGAAATGATAAGCAGTTCTGGCTTGTCTAGAATTGAAGAAATTAATGTGGAGGGCATGTGGTTTCTACAAGACAGCGCCACATGTCATACAGCCAGATAAACAATTCAATTGCTGCAACAGTCATTTCCCGGTCGTGTTATTTTGCGTTTTGGAGACCAGAATTGGCCGCCTAGATCGTACGAATTAACACCTTTAGATTTTTTTCTTTTGAGTTTTTTAAAGTCGAAGGTTTACGCAAATAAGCCGACGACGACTCAAGCCTTAAAAGAGGAAATTGGACGCTGCATTAATGAAAAACCGCAGCATTTATGCAAAAAGGTCATTGAAAATTTCATTAAAAGATCGCGTGTGTGCCAGCAAAGCCGCGGCGGCTATCTGCACGATATCTCGTTCCATACATAACCTCATTCGGTCTACTTTATGATATAATAAAGTTTCATGCTTTTTTTTTTAAATATCTGTGTTTTATTTAAAATTAAAAACTGCGTTCTAGTTGGGACACCCTTTATATGGTTGAATAATTTAATGCTTGCAGGTTCATCATAATAGGGAAATTTAAAACTACAATTGTTGTAGAAAATGTAAAAAGTTCGATTTATTCCCCTTTTTGGATTCATATGAAACTTTAATTTTAAACAAAAATAAAATAATGTATGATTCTCATTCTTTTTAAGAGAAAAGTTTTTTTATTTATTCTGGCTAATAGTTCGAATTTTCAAGAATACTATTGTAAAGTACTGGAACAATTGGCAAATTAGAATGCATTTTCTACCCTGCCATTCATATTACCTTAATTTCGTATTTGTTGATTAGTATTATAGAAAGATTACAGACAGCATATATTTTGAATGCGTTTTTGTCTTTTGTAGGTTAGGTTAGGTAGGAAGGTTGGTGTGAGTCACCTCACACCCTCACCCAGAGACCAATATGGTGCATTGCGATGCCTTAGATTCTCTACCAAATGTCTGACTCGTCTACATATGTCTGACTGGTCTACATAAGTATGTCTAACACGTCTACCCAGAGTCTTTTGGCGGGAATCGAACCCGCAACCCTTTGACTGATAGTCCGGCACTCCAGCGCCTAGTCTATCGGGGCGCCCGTAACTTATCTGTAATTTTTAAGGGTTTTTAATGGTTTATTTATTCCCACTTAGTTGTTGCACATAGTGGAATTAACAACGCTTTTTTTTGGTTCAACAACTTATGCGGGATATGCTGCTTAAAATCTATCTAAAAGGAAATAATTTTAGCTTCGAATCATTACCATCAATGAGAAAAAGAACCATTACGATAATCCGATTCATAAGAGATCGTATGTGAAGCCGTGAGTCCTATTTATGGCAGATCATCACAGGAAACCTGTACCAAATGAAACTGATTCATTTAAAGTGAAAACGCCCAGATTATGCTGCCTTCATGTTCGGCTTTATATTCCATCATTTGTAATATTGTTGAAAACTATTTAGAAAAGAGTGTTTGGGAAGTTTTTTCTCATCCGCTTTCTAGTCCCAACTTTGTCCCATCCGACTACAATTAGTTTCGTTCGTTGCAGAACGCTCTCTCTGGGATATGCTTCACTTCATAAAAGGGTATCCGAAATTGGCTAGATTAGTTCTCGGCCGCAAAAGATGAGAGCATTTCTTTTGGTGCTGAATCCATAGCCATTGCTAACAATGATCAATAATTTGAATAAATTTATAAAGTACAATTTGTCCAATTGTTTCCAAATAAAAATTTTAAAAAATCCCGCAGTTTTAAGTTGTACACCCAATATTAAATATGATATGAGTTTGTAGCTTCAGGCCTGTATGATGATGAATCGGGCAATTAGCCATTGGGTCCATTTATTTTACACATGAGAAAAAATTATGTGACTAAAATCTTTAAACTTCCAACAAAGTATTATTTATTATTTTTTAATTTTCTTGTTGCAATTAAACTTTTTTTATATCACTTTTATTTTGAATCTATAAATGTTAGTTTCTTTGCTGTTTGTAAGCATTTAAATATGTATGCACGTTTTTCAAGTTATATCTCAGCTGGCAAACATATTTATAGATATTTGCGAGTGCCTAACATAAAGGCTTGTCTAGAATCTAATTACAATATACCAATGGACTTTGAATATCTTTCTGAACCGATTTAACAATGTCCGATCACCCATATGTGTGTATTTCCGTTTTCCATCCTTGTAAAAACTATACTCAAATTACAGGTCGCACTGTTGAGCACAACTCGACGAAGTTTTGAAAACTATTACCTATTGAAAACATGATGGTTTCAGACTTGGATTGTAGCGCTTCTGTGTGTATATTATTTTATACCCTATAGCCTAAAATCAATTAACTAGATATTTAAAAGCTCTTATAAATAAACGTATCCATTAAATTTCTTAGCCCACTTAACAGTTTTGAAGTTTTGTTTGAGCTCAAAACATGAAACGAGTTCGATTCGATAAAAGTAAGAACAATTAAATTTAAAACCATTATTCTTCAGTGGTAAACTCCTACCCAAACAATAAACATAATGTTAAAGTCTTACAGGTTCGTTAAAGACTTATTACAATAAATATTGTATAGATTTAATAAATAATGTAAAACATTACTAAATTGCTCAATAACATATAAATATTAAATAATCTCAGACTACCTTGGCATAAGTTTAAATTAAATTTGTGTAGGAGCAAAGGATCACATTGGCCTGCTGGCAAAATTTTAATTTCAAAAGTGAGTTGTTATGCTATATTTTGTGTGTATATGTATTTGCTGAAATATTCAAGAACGCAATTATTTATTTATTTATTTATTTATTTATTGAATTTTTTCATTTCCTGTACAACAAGACTAAGTCTTATATTTATAGTACAGGAACGCATTACGTTATAAACAATTTTATTATGAGCATAAACAAATTAGATACAGAAAAACCTATATTGATAACATCTTACGTGAAAAAGTTATATAAAAAATTTCTGAAACTATTAGCATTACTATTTATTTGTTGATTTCGTGGAAGATTGTTCCAAAGACGAGCGGCATGTACATAAAAGTGCCATTCAGACACTAGGTATTGATGTCGAGGTATTATAATATTTCGATTTCGAGACGATTGGAAGAAACGTATTTTTTCAAATATATATTTGGGGGTTTGAGTATTTATTATTTTGTGCAAGAATACAAGAATACGAATTTTTAATAGGCTATCAAGTGAAACTCCGTAAAGTTTATTGGAAACAGCAGAAACATGATCAAACCTTCTCAATCCATACACATATCTTATTATGTTGTTAAACAATATATTAAGCTTACTTTTACTACTTGAATCACAGCTTCCAAACAACTCGCACCCATATATTAGAGAAGGAATCAGATACGTCTTGGCTAGTAAGGTTTTTATTCTTATTGGTGTAAAATATTGTGTAGACCAGAGAGCTCGTAACTTTATGTATGTTTGACCAACCAGTGAGTTTATATGATCAGTCCAATTAGCATGGGCGTAGCCAGGTATGGGCCTAGAGGGCCTTGGCACCCACCTAATTCTATAATATATTTTTGTTTTCATGCATACAATATAAAATTAATAAAAATCCACTGAATGTACTATTCAATTGAAGGATACATATTGAAGGATACATAGTTATTATCAAAGAGTACAAAGACATTGGGCCATAACCATAATCACAAAAAAAGTGTACTTTAATAGTTAAAAAGTTGACTTTTGTTAAAAGTACAATTTGCTTTAACTATAGACACGTAAAGTACACGTATAAGTAAAAGTATAAGTAAAAGTATAAAAGTTTTCGTTTTCAGTGTTTTTGTAATTGCACAGTATTCCCTTCTATTGGAACCAACTGCAAATATTTTGCAGTGTAAAACTATGGATTTATTGCAATGTGGCAAGCAAATAAAATTAATAACGGCCGTTCTACAGAAACACCGAACTAATGCACAGAGCATTGTGGACGGATTGTTTTTTTCTATTCAAGATAACACAGCCAATTTAGGAATAGAGATGTCTGTTCCAAGAATAGTCTCTCGTTAAACGCACCGTTCAAATCCCCCATTTTCATCACCTGCTGAATACTGGAAGCGATCTATATACATTCCTTATATAGATGCTTTAATTTCATCACTGGACAGAAGATTTAATGAAGAGAATAGGCAAGCGTTTGCAATTCATTGTTTTCACCCGTCAAACATGTTTTCTTTGAAGCTAAAAGAGCTTAAAGATGCCACATAAACTTTTGAGCATTTTTATGAGTTGGATGATTTGGAAGGAGAAATTGAGCTTTGGTATAATTCTTGGCAACAAAAAACAAAATGGATCAAGAGGAATTAGCCGACTTAGAGCTGGCGAGTATATTGAAAGACGCTAGATTATTTCATCCAAATATAAGGAAGGCGTTATTAATTTCATTGTCAGTATATATATGTATATTACAGGACTATGTATGCCAATCGCCACTTTCAACGGAAAAATCGTCAAATCGTCAGTTTGCTATTTTTGAAACAAAAAATCGTCAAAATGACGATAAATCGTCAAATCTGGCAGCTATGATTGTAATATGTAATCATAAAAAATCATAATTTTCGTGGCACCACCCTATTACATATCCTGGATACGCCCTTGGCAATTAGTACTTAGTCCCCGTTTACACAGGGAAACAATTGGAAGGGAAACATCTGGAATTCTCTTTTGAAATTTCCTTCGCAGTCATACTGGGAAACATTGTTGTCGGAAACATTCCAGTTTATATTTGTTTAATTGCAGTGTTGTTTTTTTTTTTAATTTCTACTGTATTTTATTTGATAATGTACACAATAAGAATGAAAGCACAAAGCGTGTATCCGAGAACGGGAAATAAATTTCATATTCTCTTCCCCACCCGTCCTTCTCTCCAAACAAAATGTTTCCCTTCCAAATGTTTCTCTGTGCAAACGGGGACTTATTGTAAATATAAAAAGTATTTTCCATACAACTCTTTATTGAATTCATTTAGTAAAGAAACTCAATGATGACCATTAGGTATATTAGTGGCCTGTTGTTTGCGTCTCACATCCTCCTTGAACCATTCACCAACTTGGGTATTCAAAATGCACAAAAATGAGCGATAGCACCATAAATCCTTATTGGGATTCTTATTGTCCTGATTGCATTTAGAGATTACAGGTATAAGCACCTCATCATTGGCGCGTCCACGATATTGCTGAGAGATTTTCTGCACATTAAAGCCATTAGTATTATCCCAAATATCTAATTCTCTGAAGATGCAGTGAATGTATTTGTGTACAATTTCCTCATTGGGATATTGAAACGATTGGAATCTGGTCCTGTAGGATTGTGGCACATGTTCCTGTTGAAAGCATTTTTCAGATTTCTTGAGAAATTCATCTGATATTTTACTTGGGGCGGCTGTCAAAATCTTTAATTTAAATTAAGTATATTTAAATTTATTATAGAAAATACAAATAAATAAATAAAATTCCCACCAGTAGATTGAAACTGAGAATAACGAGAGCTGCTGTTGTTGGGGCTTTCATTGTTGTATTTATGAGTTTTTTTTTTAGTAATTTAAATTTATTTTGCCGGCTGCCGTTTCGTAGTGTTTTCTTTTAAAAGACTTGATTACAACTATTGTGAACTTGAAGTTTTTCAAGTGTAAAAACACATTTTGTTGTTTGTGATCTTTTAATTGTCCGTCTGGTTTAAAATCGATTTTTTCTGGCCAAAATTATTTACGGCTGGAATATAACAGCTTTTTGTTAATATTTGTATTATTATTAATTATAAATATCATATTTTATCAATTCTGTGAAATTTAATTAAAAATTGTGTTTTCTTTCTACAAAAATTAATAAAAAAAACTACGTATTTCAATTATTTATAGATACTAGTTTTATTTTTAAAGAAAAGGTAGTCAATTTAATTAAAAAGAAGAATAGTATTATTAATTTTAAAAAATATTCTTATAAATTAAATATTAATCAAGTCAATTTCGTTTTCTGAAATTATATTTTCAAATAGCGCAGTACTGCCTTTTTGTTAAATTGTTTTCGATAAGAAAAGCAAGTGCTTCTTCGTTAGAGAGTGCTCCTTTGTGTTTTTATAGCAAAGTTTTCGTATTTTTGACGGCCGTGTTGGACTTTACACCGCTTCCTTTAGATCCACGACTAAGTCATTTTCCCCCTTTTTACGAGCTAACATACATGCTGCACGTATTAATAAATCTGTCGTATTTTCTTTGGACGAAGACATAATTGCTGCTTCCTTTCACTTGCTCCGATCAGACATTTCAGGAAAAGGCAATCGTAGCCGACCCGCTTTAGAGGAGCTTGGTAGTTTTACTACGTCAGATTTTTTAGAAAATACTTCATTATTTAGCCATTTCATGTTTCGAGACATAAAAGTATGGACAATTCTAAAGCTTTCTGACCACTTGGCATCTAATTTTATACAGTATATCCTTATGTTTTCTTCTAAATACTTTAAGTAGTCATCAGGAGGATTTGCAGTGTCATTTTTCTCCAGTATAAAGTTGAAAAGATTCTCTTTTTTCTTCTCTTTGTTATTAGGTTGTTGCCAAATTTTGAACAGATCCTCATTTTTGACGTGAAGATAGTCTAGTAAAATGCAAATATCTTAAATTATTGCAAGTTACTGCAAGAAAAAACTTTATAATGTGATGCAGCAGATCACGTGCTATTTTCCAGTTATGTTTTTTCACTGGACAAAGTTGGACATTTTTTTAAAAGTTTAAATTTATACTAAAACTAAATAATATTTGAATGCACGATTATGCTTGTAAACAACACACATTTTATCTATGTGTTTTATTTTGTTTGAACTTGTTATTCTATAATTGGTTAATACATGCCATAAGCTTTATTTTCCATTAAAAATATTTTTTTTAACTTTTAATTTTTAATGCAATAACACTATTCGACCAATTACTTAAATAGTACAATGGTAAACTCCTACCCAAAAAATAAACTTAATGTTAAAGTCTTACATGTTCGTTAAAGACGTATTACAGATTTAATAAATAATGTAAAACATTACTAAATTGCTCAATAACATATAAATATTAAATAATCTCAGATTACCTTGGCGTAAGTTTAAATTAAATTTGTGTAGGAGCAAAGGATCACATTGGCCTGCTGGCAAAATTTTTATTTCCAAAGTGATTTGTTATGTTATACGAGTATGTTGTGTGTATTTGTATTTGCTTAAATATTCAAGAACGCAATTAGTACTTAGTCCCCGTTTACACAGGTAAACATTTTTTTTTTTATTAGTCTTTATTTATTTATTGAATCTTCATATACTGAAATGACAATAAGTATTCAAATCTTAATACTAAAAAGAAAATAATAAGCCCAGCCAGTGCTAGACAAAAATGTTTATGATACTAAAAAAATTTCATATCAACTGATCAAGTCATCTGTTTTGCGCTTGAGTTAAAGCAAGGGTATCCCTCCTCCTCAACCCATTGTGGCCACTAAAGTTAAGGATGTCTCTTGCAAGTGGGTTTGGATGGTGTTCAAGTTTGCTGACATACTTTGACGCATATTTTGTAAATTCGACGTTTACTAATGGCACGCCTAGATCTTTGTGGATTCGAGAATTTTTAACATACCATGGAGCTGCAGTAATAATACGTAGAATTTTATTTTGACCCCTTTGAATTTTTTCAATGTTGGATGCTGAGGCAGTACCCCATAATTGAATTCCATAGCACCAGATTGGCTTTAATATTGCATTGTACAACAAAAGTTTGCAATCCAATTTCAATGTAGAGTTTCTGCCGATTAACCAATTAAGTTGCACTGTTTTTAATCTCATCTGAGTAAGTTTCGCTTCAATCTGAGACTTCCAAGTTAAACGGCGGTCGAGGTGAATGCCGAGGTATTTGACTTCATTATGTTGAGGAATAATTTGATTATTTATCTTGATGAACGAGATTGATGTTATGATGTTTTGATGATTGCTGAAACTCACTTGACGTCGACAGGGTACTTCAAAATTAATGGCTACGTGTTATATGATACTAAAGATCCCCGCGGAAGAGCATGTGGGGGTTCAGCAATTCTTATAAAGAACAGAATAAAGCATTATCTAATGAATAACATAAGTGAGGATTACCTCCAAGCAACAAACATTGCATTGAATTCTGTCAATACAAATTTGTTTTATCATCGATTTATTCTCCGCCTCGATTTTCAATAAAAGAACACCAATACCATAACTTCTTTAAATCCCTTGGAGCTAGATTTTTAGTTGCTGGTGACTTTAACGCCAAACACACATTTTGGGGTTCACGTCTGGTAACCCCAAAGGGTCGCGTACTCTTCAAATGGTCTTAGATGTACTCTCAAGTGGACATCCCACCTATTGGCCGACGGACCGACGGAAGATTCCCGATGTTATTGACTTTGGAGTAGTGAAAAATATCCCTGTAGAATGGATGCAAGTGGATCCTTCAGAAGACTTGTCCTCAGATCACTCTCCTACTATCATTTCAATGCATTTCCCTCAAGTGTGTGGTTCTCCATTTATGAACATGACTAAGACCCGAGTAAGTTGGATAAAATATAAAAAGTATTTAAGTTCTCATTGCACGGAAAATGTTGTGTTGAGAACTACCGACGATATTGATGAGTCGATTGGCAACTTTACCGAGGACCTTCGACGAGCTGTGCATCACGCTTCCACTTATCACGTTGAATGTAGAAATAGGACAAACAGAACTTATTTCTCTGAACTCGAACATCTCCTATCAGAAAAAAGAAGAATGAGAAGAGAGTGGCAAATTCACAGGTCTCCTGAACTGAAAGCTAGGCTACGGGAATGCAGAGATATACTAAGACATTTCTTAGAAACCCAAAGAACGGCCTCACTTAGATCTTACTTGGAAGGTCTTGATAGTACCCCACAATCTGACTACTCGTTATGGAGGGCGGCAAGAGGTTTAAAAAGACCAGTGAGAGGAAAACCTCCTTTGCGAAATCCGACTGGTGACTGGGCTAGAAAGGATTCCGAGAAAGGGACATTATTTGTTAACCATTTGAGAAATGTGTTTACTATAAACAACTCAAATAACGTATCTGATTTGCCACCACTTGTTATAAGACATCCTGTACCTCTAAGACTTAGCTTTAATGATTTTTAAAGCGCTATTGGTACTCTGAATCTTAAAAAAGCTCCAGATATGGATAAAATCAGCAACAAAATGCTTGTGGAGTTACCTCGTGTAGCAAGAAGAATTATCCTCTTTATCTTCAACGCTATTTTACGCCTAGAATACTATCCTGCAGATTGGAAGGTGTCTATGATCACTATGATTCCTAAGTCAGGGAAGGACGACACCAAAGTGGAGTCATATAGGCCAATTAGTCTACTGCCGACAATTTCTAAACTGTTCGAAAAATTGTTAATGACTAAGTTGACTCCAATTCTGAACGACACTGAATGCATTCCTAATCATCAATTCGGCTTCAGAGCTAAACACAGCACCATCGAACAAGCACACAGATTGGTAAATGTGAAGACAAAAAATACCGCCCTTTTCATTGATGTTTCCAAAGTGTTCGAAAAAGTTTGGCATAACGGTTTAATGCACAAAATAAAATTAACTCTGCCTGCTAACACCCATAAACTAATGGAAAGTTATTTATACGGTCGCAAATTTAAAATCAAAGAAGGCAATTTTTTAAGTACCGCTCAGCCAATTGAAGCAGGAGTACCCCAGGTTAGCATACTGGGTCCAACTTTATATTTGATTTATGCCTCCGACATGCCGTCAGACCCCAAAATCCACACGTCAACTTTTGCAGACGATACAGCCTTTGTCAGCGTCCATAAGGACCACCAAGTTGCATCACAGAATTTGCAGAATTATGTTTATAAGCTAGAGAATTGGCTAGAGCTTTGTAAAATCAGGGTAAATGAACAGAAATGTATTCATATCACTTTCACATTGCGAAAAGAAACTTTCTCGTTCATCAAGGGAAATATTTGGAAGGGAAACATCTGGAATTCTCTTTTGTATTTTCTTTCGCGGTCATACAGGGAAACATTGTTGTCGACAACATTCCAGTTTATATTTGCTTTTTTGACATTTGTTTAATTGCAGTGTTTTTTTTTTTTTTTTAATTTCTACTGTAAAGGGTGTTTTTTTTACAGGTTTGTTTTTCGAAAAGAGATAAAACTGGCATTTTGTGGTCAAATCTGGCAACTCTAATGTCATTTATGTTCAGTTTGGTTTGCCATTTCATCATGAACAGGTTGACAAAAGAACAACGCTTGCAAATCGTGCAAATTTATTTCGAAAATAACGGTTCAGTTCGCGAAGTTTACCGCAAGCTCCGTCCATTTTATGGTCGACATAATCGTCCATCAGAGCAATTAATTCGGTTAACCATGGATCGTTTTCGCACTACGTTTACTCTATGTGATAATACGCATCCGCAGTGCGCACCGAAGAAACAATTGCCGCTGTAGAGCAAAGTGTTGAAGAGGACCCGAATGAATCGATTCGCCACCGTGACCGGTATAGAGCCATGATAGCCGACTATTTTGTTCCCGAATTGGATGGCATGAATGTGGATGAGTTGTGGTTCCAACAAGACGGCGCTACATGCCACACAGCGCACGCCACAATCGATTTATTGAAGGAAACATTCGATGAGCGCATAATTTCGCGGAATGGACCTGTCAATTGGCCACCAAGATCGTGTGATTTGACACCATTGGATTATTTTCTTTGGGGATATGTGAAATCGCTCGTCTACGCCAACAAACCAGAAACGTTAGGGGAATTGGAAGCCAACATTCGTGGCGTTATTGCCGACATACGGCCCCATATGCTCGAAAAAGTGGTTGAAAATTGGACCTGTAGAATTGGCTTTATGCGAGCCAGCCGCGGCGGTCACATGCCTGAAATCATATTTAAACATTAATGGCATAAAATTATCTTTCCAGTAAAGCCAAATTGATGGTCATTAAAACGATTTTCTTGTGTTTTATTTCAATTCGAAGTTCTATACCTCTCAAAAAAACACCCTATATTTAATTTGCTAATGTACACAATAAGAATGAAAGCACAAAGCGTGTTTTCCTGTGTAAACAGGGACTTAATGTAAATATAAAAAGTATTTTCCAAGCGACACTTTATTGAATTCATTTAGTAAAAAAATACTTAATTTTTGTTCACTTAAGTTGACTCAATGATGACCATTAGGTATATTAGTGACCTGTTGTTTGCGTCTCACATCCTCCTTGAACCATTCACCAACTTGGGTATTCAAAATGCACAGAAATGAGCGATAGCACCACAAATCCTTATTGCGATTCTGATTGTCCTGATTGCATTTAGAGATTACAGGTATCACCACCTCATCATTGGCACGTCCACGATATTGCTGAGCGATTTTCTCCACATTAAAGCCATTACTATTATCCCAAATATCTAATTCGCTGGACACGCAGTGTATGTATTTGTGTACAATTTCCTCATTGGGATATTGAAACGATTGGAATCTGGTCCTGTAGGATTGTGGCACATGTTCCTGTTGAAAGCATTTTTCAGATTTCTCGGGAAATTCATCTGATGTTTTACTTTGGGCGGCTGTCAAAATCTTTAATTTAAATTAAGTATATTTAAATTTATTATAGAAAATACAAATAAATAAATAAAATTCCCACCACTAGATTGAAACTGAGAATTACGAGAGTTGCTGTTGTTGCGGCTTTCATTGTTGTATTTATGAGTTTTTTTTTTTAGTAATTTAAATTTATTTTGCCGGCTGCCGTTTCGTAGTGTTTTCTTTTAAAAGACTTGATTACAACTATTGTGAACTTGAAGTTTTTCAAGTGTAAAAACACATTTTGTTTTTTTGTGATCTTTTAATTGCCCGTCTGCCATAATTATCAATAAAATTTTAAACTTGTTGCTTTAGCTGCAGTGTTTTCTAGTGAAATGCTGTGAAAGTTTAATTATAATCTAAACCTCCTCTTAAGTGTTTTATTAATAGATTTATAGTACATAAATCTTCTTATACAATTTAAAATGAAATTAATTGATGGCTAGAGTTAAATTTTTTATTAAGATTTATTTTACATCAAGATTAGACAATTTAACAAGAAATGACAGTTTAATAATCAAGACTTGTACGTAATTCTTAATCTTTGAAGAAGCTGTAAAACTTAATCGCCACCAGTCATTTAGTCGCCTCGTCTATGGATTCATTATGCTTCAACTTTTGTTGGAGGTTATCTCAAGTCATTGGCATTCTTCTAATAGGCCAGAGATAACAATATAAAGGTACAAATATGCTCATTATTCAAATATTTAAGGCAATAAGTATAGATTTGATCTTAGATGACTTTTATACTGAATTTATTCTAAATCAAGAGTGTTTTAATAGCAATGGTATAAAACTGCTAAATGGTCAGTTTGGACATTTGAAATGTCTGTTGTAACAGTTGACAGTTTATTTGAGGTAAGCTTGGATTTTCCCTGTTTTTACAAATAAAATTACTTGAATTAATATATAGTTTTGTAGAATCGTAATCGTAATGAGAATATATAATTATCTTTGGAAAACACAGTAAAGGCTTTTTGCTGGCTTGAAAATATTCCAGTTTTGCAACATTTTTCAAAAATTATCGCATAAATTTACACATTTTGAGAAACTTTACAAAGCAATAATATTTAAAATTTACAAGATACATAACTGCGTTTATATGAATTCTTGTCTATCTTGTGAATCTTAAAAACAATCTGCAAAGACGAGTAAATATGTTTTTTTTTACATTTTTTAGGCCTGTTAATCAATGTTGGTGCATTTTGCCAATCGTGTGATCTTAGCTTTAGGAATTTGAATAGATTTTTAATAATTGATTGAAAAACAAGTAAGAGTTTAAATTCGGCTATTCCGAATCTTATATACCTACTAGAAAGCTGCAAGGTGTAAGTTTTTTCTGCATGTGTGAAACTCGCTGTCGAATGTAGTATATATTTGTACTCTTACTCAGAGAACAAGTAGGGAAGTGAAGAGAATGTTTGCTTATTAAATACGAATAAGTAAGTAGCCGAAGTTAATAGAGTACCAAACAAAAAAGAACTTATGCAATATGAACAATAAAAAAGAAGTACCTTAAAAATCATGTTCTCTTGATGGTGGTAAAAAATGCAAATAAAAAATAAAAAAGACTTAAAAATAGTTTTCAATAATTTAAGAAATAGCAAAATATATTTTAAATTTACCTCATTTACTTACATTTCTTATGAAGAGAACGTGAACACTTTAATAAAATATTAAATTTAAATTTTATTTGCCAAAACAAAAAGTTTTGTTGTCGCTTGATACTCGATATGTTCTCTTCATGTATGGTGAGAGTGCGAGCGTAAAATAAACCTGTACTTAACTTGTAACCATAAAGCCGAGTAACAGCATATACATATTCGGTATTTTTGTTGTACTCAAAAATAAGAACATTATTTTTAAATATACTTCGAGTAAGTGCACATATTTCGCAAGTTCATGTGTACTTCTTAACAACAAATACATTCATGCAGGGGTTTAATACCTACCACCAAATCACCTATTATGGAGATTTATTAGAGCTTTAAGCGCATTTAAGTGGACTTTATATGGGGACTACGATCAAATATGAACCGATCATCAATTTGTATATATGTATGGACTATTTGTGTTGAATTCCAACTTGATAGTGGTTTTATAATAGATTAATGCTCATTTAAGTGATTTTCGGAACTGGACTTTATATGGAGGCTATGATCAAATATGGACCGATTATCATGAAATTTGGTACGACAATTTAAATGCATATTTCTATTGCGCTTGTCGAACTTCAACTTGATAGTCGTTTTTACAAAAGATTTATGTTCATTATGTGGTATTTGTATTTGGCTTGTAAGGGATTTATGCGCATTTAAGTGATTTTCGGAACTGGACTTGACCCCATGGTCAAGTAGGGACCGATCATTATCATATTGAGAATGACGATTTTTGTATATGAATGGAGTATTTGGGTTCAATTTGAACTTAATAGTGGGTTTTGTCAGGGATTTATGCGCATTTAAATGATTTTTGGAACTGGAATTTATATGTGTTCAACGGTCAAATTTGGACCGGGCATCATCAAATTTGGTACGGCGATTAAAATGTATATTTTTAATTATGCGAATTTAAACTTGATAGTCATTTTTTCAAAAGATTTATGTACATTTAAGTGATTTTCAGAAGTTATCTTTGTATGGGGCTATGTCATAATTATGGACCTATGCAAAGATAATATTATTCTGAGATTTCACTTTGCATGAGACTTATTATTGCATAATTTTGTTTAGATACGGAAAACTACCGAAAAGATCAGAAAAATTGGAAATTCAGAAAATTACTAAAAATATTTATATCTTTCTATGATTTGAGATGAATACATTACATTCTACGTTTGTTTATTGAAAATAGTTAAAGAATATTAGAATTATTTTTTTTTTAGATAAATTTTCTTATTTTGAAAAAGTACCAGATTTTGATTTAAAGAAGATACTGTTAAAATTTAAATTGTAGAAAATGCAGCTAGTTGACTTCCTTGATCTCCCTTAAAGTCTAGGATTACATACAATCTTTTTTTAGTGGATGTGTACGGTGCAAAAGGAACCTAGTAGCCGATAAATAATAAAATTATTAATTGATGTTTTTCTATATAACCACTAATGCCTTGGAAACTACTAAACTACCTATCGTTGATTAGCTTTTTAAATATAAAATTCGAACCTTTGTATCAGAGTTTAGGATCCTCATGCAGCAATAAATGTACTTATTTATCGCCATCGCGGAGTGAGCTTTTAATTTTTAAGCTTTTAATTTTTTTTAACTTTTGATTATTTAATTTTCTATATTTTATTATTTTTATTTGTTTTCCATTAAATACAACCACTTCATGTCATCACTATTATGGATGGAATGTTGGTTTGTTTTTGCTGTTGTCATTTTTATTATTTATTTTCAAACACAACCATGTGTCATTTTTAATGTTTGTTTATATGGGCATCAGTGTTGCCAGTTTAGACTTTTTGTGGCTCGATTTAGCCTTTTTATTTAACTTTTAGCCCTGAAATTTATGTTTTAGCTACTGGATTTTTTAGCCATGTTTTATTTTTAAGACATCCTTTTAAAGGCTAATTTTTATTTCAAGCTAAAAAATAATTTACTGACAATTATGTTCGATTGTTAAAGTGGTAAACCATTTCCTAGACCATCCAACAGTAAATGGTTCTAAATGATTTGATACCAAACTGTCAACTTGAATTTTAACTCACTAACATTTCCACTTGAACATTTTTTAATGTTATCGTCACAGCTTTCATACAAATTTGAAAAATATATAAAAGATAAAATTAAAAACAGAATAATATATAAAATTTCTGACAAATAAGAAGTGTGAAATTTTTTCATGAAACTAAAAGAATAATTGAGGCAAAAATTACCAACAAAAATGGATGTAGTTGATAATTCACTAAAAAGAGTAAAACCAAATATATTCTCTCATTTTGAGAATAAACAATTTGGCAACACCGCTAATGAAATAACCACGATTGAAGATCAATGGCGAAACCTTTCAAATTATAAATGGGCAAATGTAGAATCTGCAGATTACTTTTATGAGAGTTTGAAAATGCTCTTCAAGAAGTTGCTACTTTTAGTATTTAGCTTTTAAATACTAAATTTTAGCAATTCGAGGGATATTAAAAATTGTTAAAACAAAACAAAAAAAAATCAAATTAAAGTTAAAGTGCTAAATGCATCATTAAATATTCTGTGTTCTGTAAAAGGACTACACACAGTCATAAAATTTCTAGCCACTCGTGATATTTATGCAATTCGTAGCTCTTCTATGGATGAAAAGATTATTGTTCCTGTTTTATAATTGTAGGTGTTTAAAAAAACTAAAAAGTATTTAAATGTACATTACTAACTTTTAAAAATCAGATTTGTTGGCTGGATCTTATTTCACTCTTTAGGTTCTAAAACAAGACACTGAAAAATTTAACGCTTATGGGATGGCGAGATACAATGTCTGAAACTGATTGAAAACTATTACATTAGTTAAACAACAACTTCTTTAAAATATGCTATTTAAAAATATTAATGAATCAATAGCGTTATTAGATTGGCTTTAAATCCCAAGTCATAGAGTTGTAATATTTAAGAAAAAATATGATCCATCCGATGAAAATACATACTTCAATTTATATATTTTATTTTTATGCAAAGGCACAAAGTAACATGTTTTATACTTGAAGTACTTTTTGAAATAATTTTAATTCGAAATAAAAGCTCCTTGCAACACTGGTCGGCATGTACATATGTACGTATGTAAACAACGCCCAGGCGGGAAAATTGCTAGGAATTAATTTTGTAGGCCTTCCAAAATACTTATCTACACATGCTAACATATGCGATGCTCACTGTTCGCATAAGCAGATGTATCAGAGGACTATTTTTCTCACAAACATTCATACTTTGCTATGTTTATTAAACGAGTAATAAAAAATAAATACTAAATTGTATATAACTAGAATAAGTACAAAATCGTTTATAAATTTAGTACTTTACAAAATTTAACTTTTTTAACTCTTTTCTTTTCTGAAATAAAATGTTACATCTTTATTATGTAAATTTTTATAATGTTTACCCCATATTTTAAAGATGTCGCATTTTTAATGGTCAGAATAGACCATACAATTACAATAGTGTAACACTTTTTTTCATGTTAAAAAATGAAGAACCAGATGGCTCCCTAGTAAGATCGCTTGAAATACGACAATGAATATCTCTCAAAAAAACCAATGGCACCTTCCCGACTAATACGCAAATTCTTCTTAAACTGTAAAAATTATATATATATATAAACATACATTACATATATAAGAAGTAGGAGATATTGTCCTATGAAATTTGACATACATCAATTTCAGAGTATTCATTAATTACGTTCTCTACAAAGCCTTTCACTCGCGGTTGTGGATTTCTTTCCATAATCATATACAATATTTCATCATTATCAGATGATGAAGATGAATTCAACAAGTCATCCAAAAATTTTGCAGCACATAAAAAAGTAGTAATATTTTCCATTTTGTATATTTTTTTTTTTGTTTCTTAACACAAATACACATTCATAAACAAAACAAATGTCAGCTGTTTTATCGTGCGATTTTCCCCCTCTAAAAATACAGAGTGTGAAAGGTGCACCATTTTTAAATTTATAGTGTGACATTTATAGAAAACAACACACTAAACTTTAGCAGTGTTGACACTTTTTCAGAAAAGAACACAAAAAAATTAAAAAAAAGGGCGAAATGGGAAAAACGTGTAACATTTTTGCCAGAAAAGAAAACGCCATAAGCTTTCCTTATCGTTCAGTTAGGCATTACTTGGCAGGTCTTCTAACATGACAACAAAGAAAGTCATGTGGTTAAATAAGGCCTTTAAAACGGCCACTTTATTGTATATTTTTTCCGCTATGATGAATTCATGTTCGAATATATGTGAGTTGGTTAGATGTTTAGTTATTTCATGATTTTTTTTTTGCAATATTTATTCTACTAATACATACATACATACTTCGATCGACATAAAATGACAACTACTCGTACATACAAATATTTTCATTTATTTCTATGAATGTAATGGCAGAATAAGTAAATAAACATATACATAATTACAAACATACATATGTACATAAATGTATTGATTGTATTTGAAAAATATTATTTATTTAATTACTAGACTTATTTTTATTTCCTATTATGAATGATATTTAAATTTATTTTTTATTTATTTAAGAATTGTACTAAATGATACACCAATCACAAATGTTTATGTTTGTTTTTATAACTTTATTTAACATAAAAATTAAAAGAAATCAATTTTCCTATGATTCAAAATAATAGACTTATTCAAGATTTCTTAAACAAATTATATTGTTTGCTAATATTGAATATTTTAATAATATGCCAGTTAATTTAATAACCTGAATGACCACCACCATTGTTGCTTAAAACGCACTGAACTCTTCTAGGTATTTTTTTAATTTTTGAATTTTTCTATAGAAATTGCCTCCCACTTCTTTTTAATTTCTTCCCAAAGTTGATTTTTATTGCGGAATGTCTTTCTATCTAGGCTTCTCTTTAGTTCGACCCAAAGGTTCTCAATAGGATTGAGATCCGATGACTGTGAAGGCCATTCTAAAACAGATACATTGTTAGTACTCAGCCAAAATTTAACTAATTTTGACGAATGCTTAGGATAATTCTACTGTTGAAAAGTGATGGCATATTGTTCTCCGCATAGGGTAGCGTACCGACCACAATTATTGGCACCCATAAGGAATTTTCTACTTGTTGCATGGGATATACCGTCTGGTTTTATAAGAGCCTATCTTGTGTTATTTTTGTTTAATTCTTTGATATGTTTTCTATTAGATACAGTTTTTGATATAATTATATAAACTCTGTGCGACTTTTAGTAATTAAAATAAAAATAACCTTTAAAAAAATATAGTTATTGACACTCAAGTACAACTATTGGCACATTAAATTATATAGTCATTGGCACTTGACTACAATTATTGGCCCTTTAAAAACTATAATTATTGGCACATTACCATAATTATTAACACCCCTAAAAGTTGAATTATTGGCACCATGGTAACTCAAAAAACTTTTAAAACTTAACTAGTTAGCTAGGTAGAGGATTGTGATAATTCTTTCTCTGTTGAACAAGAGAAATAAGCTAAACTAATTTTATTTACGCATTAATTCATATTAGCTATATAAAAAATAGAATATATTCAACAGGATTATATTTGGTTTAATTTTTGCTTGGTCATCCAACCGTTATCGCCTATTCCATAACCCCAATTTTCGGGAATAGTTTTTCGAATTTCATCCCTCATTCTTTTGTAAGGATAAATGATCATCGGTGGTGTCATGAATACTGCTAAACCTCTGTCTACATCGTATATATTTAGCATGAACTTGGTTTCATCTTCATTAAAAATTCTGGTAGGGTCGGATAGTATAGCAAAGTAGTTGTTTTCAACCCAGTAGTTTTTTATCTTGTCAAACCAGCCAAAAATGTCAGAAGCAGCTACATTGTCGCTGGCGGATGAGACGGCATCGGTGGCTCTAAAGGCTAATGTTAGATGCACTTTAAAAATGAAGTAAACCATCCTTTACGCGGCAAATTTTCTTCTCCAAAAGGGTGTTGCCGCGCATTTACATCGAGAAAGTCTTTAACGGCATGGAGTACGTCTTCCTTTCTTTTGGGAAAACCTTTCCGCTGAGAGACTTTCACCCAATCGACAATGGCTTCTTCTTCTGCTTCTGTTAAAATGGTTGGTGGAACTGGTCGAATTTTAGAAAATTTAGGGCCTAAACGAAATTGTAGCATTTACCGTGGTATCCCATAAGTTTTTGATGCAGCTTTTTTTGAAATTTTGCCATCCCTAATTTCGGACAAAGCTTTCAGAAGACTTTCTTCATATGAATTGTTTTTTAGGCATTTCAAAAATTCTGAAAATACACAAAATTCAGTTATTGGCACTAAAAAAAGGTACAATTAGTGGCAGTGCCAATTATTGTAGTAATTACAAATTCAATTATTGGCACCACCTGCCAATAATAGAACTTATAGTTTTTTGTAACCTGTTGTTGGCACTGATGTTTTATTACAATACTTTGAAAATATTGTGTTTATTAAGGTAAAACTAGATTATTTAATGTTTTAGTATGTCAATGAATCAAAAGGCTTAATTAAAAAATCTATAAATAAAAAAATAATGGTACTTACCAAACTTCTGCTCGCTATTGAAACCCACACTAAAAACAGCGCACAATCCCTCTTTCAAAACACCCTTCTTATTAGGAATATTACAAGCAACTGAGCGTTTTAATGTTTTGCATCAGTTCAGAAAAAATTATGGAAAAAGATCATAGAGTGAGATAAAATGAACTTAGAACCAACGGGACTTTAACGATGTCTCAAAAATGCTATGCAAGTAGGAGGTGCCAATAATTAGGGCAATATTTTGTAGTGCCAATAATTGTAGTCGGTACGCTAGCTAATATCTTTGAAAATATCACGGTACATCTCTTTGTTCATTATTTCTGTGATCTAATAAAGAGGGCCAACACCATGCCAAGAAAATGAACCCCACACTATTATAATTCCTCCGCCGTGTTGTACAGTCTTTTTTGTATAGCGATCATCTAGTTTCTTTCCTTTTGGTCTTCTAACATTTCTGCGTCTATCTGAACCGAACAAATAGATTTTTGTCTCGTCGCTCCATAAAATGTTCTTAAAATCATCAACTACACTGTCTTTAAATTTTGTGGCAAATTTCTTTCGAGCTGCTTTGTTTTTTAAGCTTAAAATGGTACCTTTATGGCAATTCTACTCGGCAAACCCTTCTCTAAAAGTCTTCGTCGGACTGTTGAAGCACTAATTATGTTTCCTATTTCTTTAGAAATAGAAAGAAATGGCTGTTTCTTAACCAGAAGAGCTATCCGTGAATCCATGGTAGCGGTTGTTTTGCGAGGGTTTCTTTTGAAGGCTTCCACTTGATGGCGTTTCTGACGAAATGATGAGACCTTCCAAGTAATTCCGCAATAAAATCAAGTGTTTTTCCTTGGTCACGTAATTTTTTCACTATTCGCCTTTCTTCAGGAGTACAATGTACATTACGACCCATCTTTTCGTAAAAATAATATTATTTTATAATAATTTTTTAACACTAATATTTCATTTACCTTACATTTAATTATTTTCAGAAAATTTATACAAATTATTAGGGAAATTAAAAGAAAAAATATTTTCTTTTAAAATAAGTTTATTATTTTGCACAAATTATATTTTGACTTTTCTTAAAATGTTGACGAAAGCAAAAGGAGAGGAAGAAACTTCTAAAAAAATACCCATATAAAATTTGCATAAATATTCAGCCAAATTGGAAATTGCTTCAGTTTTATACATGTGTGTGAAGATAAATTTAACTAGCACAGACAAAAACCGCAATTTTTAGTCAAGCCTATTTTGCACTTAACAGAGCACTGTTATTAACGTAACAGCTATCATACTTGAATTTTGATACACAAATCTTTATATATAATGTCTGAAATTATTTCAGAATAAGAAAAAAATATATATTAAGAAATAGATAAAACTCAAATTTTCTGGAATCCCAAATTGTTTCAGATATCCCAATATCATAGTTGCATTCAGTCGTCTTTTTCCATAACTGCTAAATGCTTTTATAAAAACATTTTTACATTAAACTGGAAAAAAATAAAACACGCAGACGTTTTCATTTACTATAAGTAAATAATGGCAAAAATATCTATTAATATTTTATTTATTAAATGTTTTTCGTACTAATATTGACACTGCAACAAAACATGATTAATTTTATGTTCTGATTTTCTGTCAATGTTTATTATTGATGTTAAAATCAGTTTTACTTTAGTGGTATTTTCTGAGAAACTCTTAAACAACAACAGCAACAAAAAATAATAAATATTTTGCAACATCATAAGGTTTTGCATAGCAATAAGTTGCAAACCCAGCAAACATGTTGGTTTGCTTGCGGTTTTGAATTGAAAATTATTTGAAATCAAATCTTCAAAGTCAAAATGTTCAAACTTAAAGCGTCGTTTTCTGTCCTCTTTTTTGGAAACATCACTTATTGAATTGAACTGAGCATTAAACCTACGTTACGTACGAGGTATAAAATTGAATGTATTTTAACCCTTTGACGACCAAACATTTTCGTCTGAAGCAATTTAATTTTTTGTAGTTATCAAAAGAACATTTCACCCCATTTCGCTTGGCAAATATAGTTGCCTATGGGTTGAAATATTTCTGCGACTATATTTATTATTGGAAGTACAATGAAGAGATTTGGCCTTGCTCATAAAATGAATTTCAGATTTTTTTTAACAAACAGAAATTGCGAATCATTTTGGGTTGCTGAGTTTTTGGCGGGAATCGAACCCACAACCCTCTGACTAATAGTCCAGTAGAATATATGCTATTCTATCGCTGCACGCAAACTTTACTTGACTACCTTCGACAAGACTTGCATTCTTTAATTGAAGCTGCTTATCAGTTCTTTAGCTAAAGTTGCCGGAAATTCAATAGAGATCACGTTGAATATTATATTGATATTATGAACACATAACTTAAAAAGGTCGAAGAACAAACATTAATAAAAATGACATTTACTTCTACGATCGTAATCATAACACCTTTTCGATATATTAACTCAACTTCTCCCATTCTTTTCTTATAAAGCTGTATAATCAGGTGCAATCAATGTAACTGGGGACATCTGAACGAAAATATTTCGACATGTGCTTTCTATTATATCGAATAGTTCCGCACGCCATAATGTAATGACTAAAAAAAATAAAAATTTCAAAAGTTTAAAATTAATGAATATGAGATTACTTCAAAGATCAGCTCTTCATATTATAATTTTACTTCGTAATACCACTCTTTCAGCCTTAACATCTCGCTTTTTGATAAAAACTCTGGTCATGTTAATGATACGTCACAACCGATGACAACATTATTGGTATTTTTTTTATAAACTTTGGCATTTAATGTTTTATACACTCGTCAGTGATGTACTTTAAGTAACGCTGAAAAACTCTTCTGCATGTTGCTGTCGTTTGCATGAAATAATAAAATTTAAATTGAATTGTAACCTTTTAACTAAATAAATGCATCAGGGTTGTCTGTTGCTGACGCTATCGCTGTGATTTTAGTCTAAATAAAATGACATTGATGTCTCACTTGTCGATTTTACACAGGCTGGTTTATTTAAAGTGATCTTAAGTGAAAAGCATCGTTTAAAAAATTTAAATCTTTAGGTAGTTTTTAACTAAAGAAATCAAGGTTTTTATAGCGTAAAACTTTGTCCTAGGAAAACCATTTGTGATTTATACTAGAAGTAGGGCCATCAATACCATGCGAGATTTCATGCAAACATAATTTTGTTAGAAAATAACACATATTAAGAAAGACATTCTTAAGGCAGAATTAGTCTTTACTTTCTGTTCTGTTCCGAATCAGCTGACTCGTTAGTCGTTAGTTGTTTTGTTACTTTCCGTGCCGTTGCGGACGAACCTTTTGAAAACAAAAATTTGCTAAGTAATTGACAGCACAAAACAGCTGACATCCGCACAACAAAAAAATGTTTGGTTTATTACAAAAATTTTCAATTTCTTTGATTTTAATTAAGTTTTTGTATAAAAGTTATAAAAATATTAAAAATAATCGATGGATGACGAAAAACTCATTACTTTAATCAAAAGTAATGACATATTGTACAATAAATTCAATAAAAACTATAGAATACATGTATTTTTTAATTTATTTTCGCGGTATGTGTTGTCTGTTTACCTAAAACAGCTGATACGTTTATACGGAAAAACTAATTACAAAAGTTTAACAACAGAACGACACGGAACAGAACAGCAGGGTGCCCCAATAGACTAGACGATAGTGGGCCGGACTATCAGTCAGAGGGTTGCAGGTTCGATTACCTCTAAAGACTCTGGGTGTTTTCTGCAGATAACCCAAAAAGCTTCGCAGTTTGTGTTTGTTAATTAAATAATAATAATTAAATAATAATAAAGATATCATGCAAAAAGAAAGAAAGAAAGACTAATGAAGCCTTTAGACATAGACTTTATTAAAACTCCCTGAGAATAAAGTCCTTAGTGTATTCTCTTTTCACTTTTTTAACTTAACCGCTGGCAAGTTTTCTGTTCCCAGCCTTTTATTACTTCAGAAATTTTTTTCCTGCCTCCATTAAATGGCAAATTGTGTGCATGTATTTTTGCAAGTGTGTGTGTATGTATTATTTCCAC
This sequence comes from Bellardia pandia, assembly GCA_916048285.2. Taxonomy (NCBI): domain Eukaryota; kingdom Metazoa; phylum Arthropoda; class Insecta; order Diptera; family Calliphoridae; genus Bellardia; species Bellardia pandia. The sequence continues at coordinate 73,738,397 of OU696533.1, forward strand.
GTTTTTTCTCGTGCTGCAGAGTTTTATTTTATTTAGCAGTTTTACTGAAATAAACTTTGTAATCGAGAATGTCATGTACAATGGGCCGCATATTTTTTTTTAGACTCAATTAAAGGCGTGTGTTTTATATGAGAACATACGATGTTTTAAATACTTTGATGCTTTTAGTAGAAGTTTATTTCTATTTACATAATTAAATGATTGGGAATAGTAAAAGATTTCAAATTGATGTTTTTTTCAAAAATATTAAACGGAAGTTTTACACAGAAAATGACATGGAATGGTTATATTCGGATAATAAGTTTATGTGTTTCAAAGCTTCGTTGAGTATTTAGGTCATAGGCAGTCTTGATCTTAGATATTGATAATACATGTGGGTTGATTGTCTTCTTTGGACCAATTTGGCAAACCGTTTCCAATCAACACACGGACATCTGTAAAATGACTACGATATATTTAAGAGTCTAGAATATGAGTTATTTAGTGGCTCGCAAAATAAAATTTTTGAAATCATGGTCAAATGTATAAAAATCTATTTAATGTGAAAATTTTATAAATATTAATTTTATGTTTCATTTTCAAAACAGTTAATATTGAAAGTCTTTCTGGTAAATTAAAATCCTTTTGGTAATTGAGAACTCAACAATTTGTTTTTGAAAACATTCAAAATATTGATGCTAAATACGAGGGCGGTTCGGAAACTTCTTAGCCTAGAATAGAAAGTGCAGTATAAACAGAAAAAATTTAACTGTTTTGGAAACTTCCATCTGTGCTATGAACACGTGTTAAATTTATTTTCGATCTAGGAACTCCTTCATATAGAAACAATAAAAGTTTGAAGAGACTGACAACTGGCTTCACGCTGAATTACTGCGACGTATAAAGTAACCAATTGACTTTTTTCATATTGGTACCAGCCAAATAATAAAACATTTTTTCTCCCTAAATTTATTAAGTATTTAGCTGTTACACATATATCTACAATGTAGATTCTACATATATGCGAGTATATTTTTACGAGTATGATTTCTTACACTCTGAATCACTTTATGTGTATATTTTAAAATATGCCCGTCCATCTGGATGGCAGCTTGTTCATATGAACGTTGTGCGCAAAGTATAATTCGCAGTTTTTAAGATATTTCGATAAAAATTTTCTATTAGAAGTCTTTTCTGGTCCCAAGACGATACACATTGAAATCGGTTGAAAGTGCATTATTTCACCTTACCTCCATATAAATGTCCTCGCAAAATAGGATTTTGTCGATCAATAATGTTTGCCTTATAGACTTATCCAAACATGTTTCGCCGCATACATATAATTTGTACTGCGAAAATCACTTTAAAAAATATTTTAAAAATATTGGTTTCCAAATAAAATTCACCACAAATTAGTTGCACATATAGTATGTACACAAATGTTATTTCACATAATTTTAAATCTAAGCTAAAAGATTGCATAAAAATACTTAAAAGCTCTTGGAGTATCGGAACACTGAATCACGGATTACTCATTATGGCGAGCTACTAAAAGTCTTAAAAGACCTGTCATATGTAAGCTCTCCTTGCGAAATTTAAGTGTTGGTTGGGCAAGAAATGAGAATTAGTTTGTTAATCATTTGCAATTGACTTTCCACCAGTTGTACACTATTTAGTTTGTACCCCTACGTTTTGAGATTTGAGTGATCGAAATGGCTATTGTTGATGATCACAATTGCCCCCTGATGTATAAAAAATTCAAATATTCATAAAGACCTAAATGTGCCTTTGGTTAAACCTGAGATCCCAAAATATGCAGCAAAATATATTCGACTAAGAAGGAATGCAGCGGATCTAAATCAAATTTCCACTATTTTGAAATGTTATACGACTTCAAACTAAACAAATTTGCATGTGTAACTAATAAGTTGGCCACCCACTGTAGATAAACAATAATGGATAAACAATTTTCGTCCGGCACTGGCTAGACAAAATAATTAAAATAATTAGTCATGGCTTCCATATAAGACCCACTTCTGAAAATCACTTTGACATGCATAAATCTTTTAGAAAGAATTGATGATTGTATATGCACGGAAATCATGCTACTAAATTGTAAGATGAAAGGTCCATAATAGTTCATAGCTCACCTATAGCAGCCATTTCTAAAAGAACCCTTTTTTTGCAGGATATAATATGATCGAGCTTCAACATATTATAGTTTCATACTCATACATAGTTTCTTATATTTTCAACAATAAATTTCAATTTAAACAACAGTATCAAAAGGAAGGGATATCAAGCTGATTTAAAATAACAAAAAATCGAATAAGAAACAGTTAAATATTGTCTTTTATTTCTATTGATGGTGTAGTTTGTATACAAAGTATCATTTGTATATGTATAAGTGAAATGTACTACACATGTATGTATATGTAAATAAATCTAAATATTAGTGTGTGTGTGTGTGTGTGTGTATGTGTAGACTGAACACATACATGGAAACAATTGATAGTTGACATTTTCATTTGAACCCAATTAAATCAATTTAGAATTGCTTTATGAAAGATGAGAATCCAAGCACAAAAAGAATCAGAAAAAAAGAACAGAAAAAAAACGATTGTTACCACTGAAATGATGAAATGATGCTTCCACTGACTACTATTTCAATACGTACACTGGGAGTTGTTCATTACTCTCCCCACCACCAACACCAGCTCCTACTTCGCTTGGTACCACTACGGGTACAGTAAAGCAGCTCCAAATCTACTTTTGCACACACTGTCCTTATCGCTTGCATGTGAAGCGACACATAAAAAACGTACAAATAGCAAGAGATTCTCTTCTTCTGTTGTCTCTACTAAACAATGGAAAAGCAATTTTCAATCAAATGACAAAAGCTACCAGAAATTCATCAGATGGAAAGACAGTCATTTCTCGATTTAGTTTTTTGGTATTGTGTCTTCGTTTTATGCAAAAAAAAAAAAATAAATAAAAATTAAGAATAGAACCCAAATGTGAAAAGAAAGACAGACAGACTGATGACTATTAACAGTAAAGTGCCAATGAATCATTGAAATCAATTTGCATTTGTATTTATTTTCTACTCATTTTATTATACTCGTATAGTAGTTATATGAATGAATGTTTTTAAAAGTTTTTCTTTTTTTCTTTTTTATTTAATAAAGTTGCTGTTTTGATTTGCTTTTTGCAAGCAATCTAATTTTAAGAATTCTTTACAAAATGAAATGGATTCTCTTAATTGTAGCAAAGATAAATAAAATAAATATGAACCCTTATAATAACTATTAGTCACTCTACGAGTAGTTTAAAAATAAATCTATCTTTAGAGTCCAGGCAGTTATTTAATGTCTGTATTTCGATTCGAAAGCAAAAGCTTTCGAAATACAATGTAAAAAGTATACAAATTCGAATGATTTTCTTTTCGAATCGAAATACGGAGTAACACCCCTGATTTGATTTATTACATATTTTCTCACTCTCTCTTTCTGTAGAGTTTGCAGTTAGAGAAGAATGCAAATGGATATGGATCCTTTGTTGATAACTGAACACTATCTAGTGTCTGGTCTGGAGTGTTAGCGAAAACAAATAATAGTTACAGGATGGGTTTAGTGACTATACATGAGATTTGGAAAATTTAAATTAGTTGCAGATTTTGTGTCAGATTTTGGGCTTACAATTATTATAACTTTAGGAGTGATTAAATTTAAATATAAAATAGACATAGACCGCGTTTTCACTATGTTTTCACTATGCCATTTTTGTTGTCAAATTGTCCAAATTGTTGGCAATAGTATGAAAACGTGTTGTCATATGGCGTCATCTATGGCGTGATCTATGATTGCAAACATAGATGACGCCATATGACAACCCGTTTTCATACAATTGCCAACAATTTGGACAATTTGACAACAAAAATGACATAGTTAAAACCAATCAATACAAATCTAAACTGATAAACATCATACACCCACAAACTTTACATTAAAACATCGTTGCAGGAATTTAATGCCAAAACAATGAAAAAGTTTTTTATTTTTTTTTTGTACTTTTGTTTATTTATTGTATCTTCATTAAAAATGAACTAACAATAAGTATATCAAATATTATATCTAAAAAATTTTAATTATTAGTCCAGCCAATGCCGGAAGAAAATTGTTTGACCATTGTTGGTTAAAGGTATTAAGTAGACATTCTTTCTTCAGATCCACTGTATCTATTCTTCTTAGTCGAATATAGTCAGTATTATTTAATATGTTGCGGGCTAATGGATTTGGGTGTACTTCAAGCTTTTTTAAAAGTTTTTCTCAATTTTTTTGGATCTGAGTTTTTACTAAAGGCACGTTTAGGTCGTTATGAATATCCGAATTTTTAATATACCAGGGGGCAATTGTGATCATTCGTAGCAATTTGTTTTGCCGTCTTTCAATTCTTTCTACATTTGAATCTGACCCCGTTCCCCATAGCTGTATTCCATAACACCAAATAGGTTTTATGATTGAGTTGTAAAGCAAGAGTTTGCAATCTAAACTTAGCTTAGAGTTTCTGCCAATGGGCCAATTATTTTAGATCAAGTTCAATGAAATAAGAAACAGTGTATGTATATAAATTTACAAATTTTACTCTAGTTTGATGACCATTATCAAATCATCTCAAATGTTTAGAACTAAAAACGATCCCTATCATGATGTGTTTATCATTATTAAATAATAAAAACAGTGCGATGGTGTCATACATAACGTAATAATAATATATATATGGATACTTTTTGTCGAATTTCAACTTGATAACAATCTTTAGAAGAGGTTTGTGCATTTTTAAATTATTTTCAGAAGTGGAATTTATATGGTTGCTATGTCAAAATATGGGCCAATTCAAACATAATATCGTTTTGAGATTTCTCGCAGCATGAAACTTATTTTTGCTGGATTTTGTATGAGTACTACTATTCTATAGGCATAAAATCATTTTCCTGGTAGACATTTGTATCTGGACTATGAGAAATGATGAATTTGTACGGAAGAAATCTGATAGCTTTACACCAAATCCAACCTCTAATTTATACTAATTTTATATATTTTGGTTTAAACATTTAGCAGATTTCTAACTTTTAAATTGTGAACCTTAAAAATTATTTACAACAATTTGTTTATTATTTAATATGCTATAAAAAATTCTTCTATGCGAAAGGAAAGAAATGAATAATAAACCATTGAACACGTTTTTAGAGTTTTTTTTTCTATTTTCTTGCTTTCATTCCACAAGATCCGGCGCTTGTCACTTTTTTCTGTTATTTACAAGGACTCTTGAACATATTTCCTTTCTTTATGAATGAATGTATGTGGGTGGTTGTATAAAAATGAGTATGTAAGAATGTGTATTTTAAGCGCTTTTTCTTATGTATTATATTGTTTAGTTTTATTGCAGCTGCATGTATACAAATAGACATTGAGGCCTACAGTAGCGATTCTAGAGGAATGCATGACTATAACGTCTATTTTTGTATAATAATTCTAGAAATTTTTTAACATTTTGATGATAATTTTGAAAATGAAAGCAAAACTATAAATTTTAATTAAAATGTGTAATTACTTGGCAAGACAGGCATAGTTGTTGTGTTGGGGCTGTATAGTTAGTTGTTTGTTATGTCTGAATGAATTTCATATAAAAATGTGTACAGTATGGTGCAAAAGTGTACCCTTGTTTACAAAAATATAATTTGATTGTGGCTTTGTTTATAAGATTACATAGAAGAAAATTTAAAGCGAATTTACTAGAAATTAGTTTTTGTAAAAAATAACAAGTTTCCAGTTTTGCAAAATATTGAAGCAAAATATGTCTTCCGTTTTGTGTTTGACTTTCATTGTACTCTTTTGCTCGTTTTTTGCAAAGCATAATATCAATGTCTCCAAAACCATTTGGGTTAAATTGCATGATGTTTATAATCAAGAAATATCAACTATTTATTTAAGTAAATTCTATGAAAAAATAAAAAAACACTAAAATTTTGTCGGAAATTTTCAAAGTTTTTGAATCAAAAAAAATGTTTTTTAATTTTTGATAATCCATTCAATGCGCCTCTCAAAAACCTTTCATATGATACCAAATTTACATATAGTTCCCTTGGGGGAAATATGAAAAAAAAATCAAAAAACCCCTAAAAAGGACCCTTTTATCCTTTGATCTAGCTCACCAAATATTAACCCCAGGACAAAGAAAAACTGAGAAACGTAGTCTTAAAATGAATCAAATTTTTATATTAGCCGGGAACATCTAAAATATGCTCTAGATTAAAATTCGTCTAAATTGGAAAATAAGAATAATCTGAGATTTTAGAGATTTTATAATTATAATAAATAAAAAATAGCTAAATGAATAAATTATATTTCAATCGACTTACCATAACGTGTGTATTTGCAGTTAAGTCAATATAATTCCCCTTACGCATACGCCACTGACTCAAAGTAGGCGAAATATCGTTAAACCATCAGGATGGGCATCACCCCTTGCTTAATATTTTCTTATTGTGGTAAAACTGGGTGACAAATTCAGTGTTTGTTCAAAAATTTTTAAAAATATCAGCATTTAATCTGTTTGCATTCATCTCATCTGACCATAAAACTCGCTCCTAGTCTTCCACGATTATGGCTCAATTCAATTTTTTTTTAATTTAAGTTAATATTTAAATATACACTAAGTGGTATGTTGTTTTCCTTTGATTTTATGTGACTGAGAATAAGATTCTAGAGCTTTTAACTTAACTAAAAAGACCCAGTTAGTCTCTGTTGCTAGACATCTTTGCAAAAGTGCTAAACAAATCATTAACAACATTTTTGAAAAGATACTTTTCGTGAAAATCGTGGACAACTAAAATATAGACAGTATTGCTTAGTTTGTATAGAGATAGAGATTCCATTTTTTATTAAAAGGTTTAATGTAATTTGGAAAAAATTTCGGGTATATTTTGTTAATCTCGTCTTGAGCAATTTGAGTTCCAGTGAAGATAAATCACATAATGAGTGTGGTCAATTAACAGCGGAATTTCGTAAACTTATGCTATTGGGGGATTTAGTTTGTAATAAATTCATCTTGGCATCGTTGAAACCACATGTATGTCATCATCAGTAATATACCAAACATTAGTGACCCATTCAAAGTAAAAAAACAAAATAAAACAAGTTAGAGTGCATAAATCGGCTGTACCGAATCTTAAATACCCTCCACCTAAACGTAATAAGAAATACAAAAACTACACTGGTTATAGGACTAGAATATTCTTATTCTGTGGTTTTTATTCAGTTTCTAACAATTTTCTAACAACATAATTTATTTCACTTGTTTTGACACTTTATCTAATTTTGACAATTTATAATGGATGTAATCACCAATTCTTACCATAATTTACATAGTTTGTCTGATTTTCATGAGTGAATTTTACAATTTATAAATTAAAAAAAAGCATTTTTCCATATTCACCACAAGTTCAGAAACAGAGTATAATAGCGTAGATAGACGACAGCGGTAATTTGCATTAAAATATCACTAATGTGAATTAAGATTTTACCGTGACAGACGACAGTTTCTGCATTTAAACTGTATTTAGTAAACAGCTGTTTGTTTGTAAACAACTGCTTAATTATGAAAAAATTTGTTTGGCATTTGGTGAAAAATCTAAAGAAGGGTAAAAGTATGGCCACAAAAAGCGTAACCACTTGTTTTAGCACAAATCTGTTTGACGTTGTTTACTCTTACAAGAGTTTTGCAAGATCAAACATTATCAAATAAAATACAACTAAATATTTGGTATGTCTTGTTCTAAATAAACAAAGTGTATTTTAATAAATAAACGAATTCAAATATATTTCATTTAATGGTTACGTCTTTTTTTGGCAAATATTTGCCTACCGTACCTTAAGATTATAAGGTGAGGGTTCTTCTGGTTGAGTTTCACTTCAATAACGTTATTTACAAGAGATTTATGTTTGGTTGTAATGCTCGGAAGTGGACTTAATTTGGGAGCTATTGCAAAATATGGACTAATAGCTACAAAACTTAGAATCATAATTGCCGTATAACCGATATTTGTATAATTTCTGGATTAATATTACTTATCTATATAAAAATTGGTTCGATATCGATATTTATTAGACATTTTTCTAGGTTAAATTGTTTTTCGGAAATGGTCCTTATATGGAAGCTATGACAAATCATGGTACTGAGAATTTTATGCATATGAGGATATTTCACGTCGAACTTCAACATAATAATGGTATATTTAAGATATATATTAGTATTAAAGTGAATTTTGGAAGTACACCTTATATGGGGTCTATGGACTGAACTGACTAAAATTTAGTTTTGCAAGGTATTTTTACAAGAAACTTATTTGCACTGAATTTCGTATGGATATTCCAATTTTATGGGCATTTATGTATCATTGAGCCATATTTCGGGAAGAAATTTGAATGGGGGCTGTGAGAAATTATGGACAAGTTTTTACTATTTTCCTCACAGTTTCTTCTTTCATCATAAAAATAACGTGAACAGAATTACAAGGTGTTATCTGGAGTATATTTAAAAAAATTCAAAAATTGCAAAAAAACTGGATAAAAAATATAAAATTTTTATGGGGGTTGTCTCATATTTGTTCTACTATACCGATTTCGCTTACTTTTAATACTAAACTTACATATACCCAACCTCATTCACCACTTCTGATGGTGGAGGGTATAAAAAGTAAATGGTCCAATCATTTCGAGCGAAATTGAATTCAGTGTAACAATTGCGAATGCCTCTAATGGTAATATGCAAAGAATTAATGTTACAAAACTTTGATGTTATTCAAACATTTTTATTATTGGAAACCAAAGTTTTTGTTAAAAAAAGCCTTTAGTTCATACGATATCAATTAAAACTTCGGCTATAAGAGCACATAAAATATATTGTCGCCCATCTGATAATCAACAGTGTTGGAAATGTATATGACAACTTTTAAGATATTATTGCTCATATTGCCATCAATTGCGTTTAATGTATTAAATGTATTACATAAATCATTTAAGATTATTTCGTCTTTCGTTAAGATATTTTCGACAATTTGGTCGACTGGATTGTGTCAGCCTTTTAAAACTCATATAAGTCAAAGCTGCACTCCCAACAATGCACACACATACATAAGTATAATGTATGTGGGTGGCATTCATACATTTATTCCCATATTTATAAAGAAATATAAATAAAATCCACTGAACCCACATACATGCATATGTACGTATAAATTTTAAAATAAGGTGATTCGTTTAGACCTTTGTTAATTTTAATAAAACACTTGCCGTATTTATAAAAAATTAAAGTAGACTTCAAATGAACTTTAAGAAAATTTTGTATGAAAAATTTCTCTAAAAGCATACTTCAAGTCTACTTTATTTTTTATAAATACGGCAGTTAAAATAGAACTGGTTGTCTTCTTTGAAATTTACTTTTTAAAAATAATTTTAACCAATTTTGAAGATCGAATTTTCGATTGGTCTTTTTGACATTGCTAACGATAGACCGAATTAGAATTACAATTTTTGACTTTACAAGGAATAAAACCAGATACGTATGTGATATTAAAAGTAATATGCAGCCAGTTGATAGCTGCGGAGCGCGAAATAAGCTGATCTGCAAAACTCTTGTTTATTTAACATATTTCTCACAAAACGCGGTATGAGCCTTTCTATGACGAATTATCAAACAAAAATAAAACGAAATAAGATGACAGTATAACACCAGTCAGGCATGGTCTCTGAAAAAATAAATAAAAAAAAAGCTCTAAATGGATCACTCTTTATATACACTCATATTATGTATGTACATGAGTGTGTTTTAGTATATTCTTTTTAAACTACACGAACTAGGAACTAAACTTGCTGTTTTTGTTTGTATTGTGTTCTAGTGGCAGTGCAACAAAACGCAAAAAAAAAGACTTAAATAATAAAAAAAATTTAACACATTTTTTTTGTCACGCTTTTTATTTTCCTTATTTCACAGGATTTTTTTTATTGTTCCCCAACTTTGTGTATGAGTATTTTCCATTCTTATTTTTATTGTATTATATCACAAGCATTGTTTGCTTCAAGTGGCACAACGTCTTATCATCTAGTTATTTTTCGTTTATTTCAACATTGTGGCTTAAAAAGTGGTCTCCCCCAATAAATTCTATTGTTGAATGATAGAAAAGAGGAAAATTGAACACCCACACACCGGTAAACGCACCCGCATCCTGACAACCAGCCACACAAAACATTTGACTTTAAAGAATTTTTCTTCTGCTTCTCAAACCAGTCGGAGCGAACCTCTCACAAAGTAGACTGTTTGCCAGATAGTATAATATTTTTAAGATGCTAAAGGAATTTCTTTCAATTTCCATTTACAAAGTCTATTGTTCTAAAGCTCAGCTCCAGACCACCAGACCCAGCCAGACCGCAGACAATTGAAATCGGTACAAGGTGCACAGTATGTCAGAAATGTATTGAAATACATACATATGTATGTAAGTATGTATAAGTATGTACTCGAATTTGAAGAGTTTATGCCACAAAGTTTTTGAGTTTCAAAGTTAAAACTTTGTTTCGCTTTTTTTCACTTCAAATGAGGAAAACAATAGATTTCCTGATTGAGCATAATTTTAGGATTTATTTCTTTCTGTTTTCAGACTGAGTACAAGTATAATTCCATATTGTATGGCCTGTTAAATATTGTTGTTTAAATAGCTACTTAAAATAATGTTTAACAAATTTTGTTAAGCCAAATTGCTCTTCTGTGAAAACCAAGTCAGGCCAAAATAAATTGTTAAATTTTATTTTGATATTGTTTGTACCAGGCATGGAAATTGTTACCTTTTTCACCCATAAAGTACTGCAATTAAAATTTTTTTATTTTTTTTTTTTGACGTTCCTTTGCAGCTTTTTTCAATCAGTAGCTTTTTATGTTTGCATGATTGTATTCTTTTCTATAATGAGAAATTACATCAAACAATAAATAATTCTGAGTATATACATAAGTATGTGCATATGTACATAAAATATAGACAACTTTTTCAAAACATTTGTGTATGAAATACCATCACAGATCACCTGTAGCTGGTGTACAACTATCATCTTATTTTTCTTCAGTATTGTTTGACAATTCACCATGAATATGAATTCACCATATGCGACAAAAGTTTTTTGTGCATAAAGCTATGTGTCCACGATCGTCAGATATTACAACGTTGTCATATCTACAAATGTGCTATCATTGAAAAATTTGTAGCAAAGAGTAAATTGTTAGATTAGACGACTGTAAGAAAACTAACAATTTCATTTGCACACAATTGTCACACAATGAATTTATCTGTCATAAACTTTGCACATTTGACAATTAAAAATGTTTGACAATTGTCGTAAAACAATGACAATGACAAAATTTGCCATTACACGATTGTTAGATGTCTGACAATATTTTTGTCTTGCAATGTACTGAAAATTCTTTTTCTTACAACATTGGAAAACATAAATTTTAAGTTCACACGGTTGTCAGACATTTTCTGAACATTTTTCGGACAACGTTGTAATATGTGACGATCGTGGACACATAGCTTTATGATCTGTTAAGAAATGGGTGATCGAAAATTTGGCCTTCCGAATGGACAACCAACCGGATAGTAGCGGAAAACATTTGAATGAAATTATTTCTAAAAAGTAAATGGAAGAGGCTGTATTTTCGGGTGGCAATAATAATAAATTCGTCATTCAGTTTACAAAATGTCTAAATGTATAATTATTCGCATAATCATAATCATTTATCATGATTAATCAGTTATTCAATTAATCAACAATTCTGGTTAACCAAAACTATGATTAATCCATAATTGAGATTTTTATCGATGGCGGCGTTAATTGATAATATTGAAACAGTTTTATTCCCTTTGGATTTGTTTCAATAATAACCTTAAATTAAAAAAAACGGAGAAAAAAATTACAAACACTGGCCAACACAATAAGCTAGTGGAGGAGATGAAAAAACATGCTTTACTTGTCAAAGGTTTTCAAAAAGGCAGTCTTCCTTGTAATTTTAAAGAGCAGTGGGAAAGAATTTCAATGATACTAAATGCCATTGGTTCACCGAAAACAGCAGGTGACGGTTGGCAAGAGGTAAGAGGAATAGTGCTAAACAATTGTTAAATGACAAAATTTTTCTTAAATATTTGGCGGGATTTAAAATTGAAAATTAAAAAAAAAATAGTCACAAACAATTAAGAGTACACGTCTACTAGAGTCGAATCTTATAAACAAAAAATATTTAGTCTCCTGCTTCAATTACAGTTGTTCAGGAAGTTATTGAATGTGATAATTTAGAAATAGAAGCTCTTGAAAGTAATGATTTTGCTCTTGAAAATTAAAAGAATGAAAGTAAAACATTGGCAACTTCAACATCTTCTCAGACCGTCAAAAAGTGCACTCCTTTAAAGGGACAGGAAAAATTTACATGGAAGAAACTGGGATTATCTAACGACCATTGCGAATTGGTCCAAGAGCACAGTGATGACCAGGCGCATATTTTAAAGGAAATTAATAATTCACTATCGTCAATGAAACCTTTTATATTTATATATTAGAGAAAATTCTTAATTCAGGCTTCAGTTCGTTTTTAATTAATAACATTTTAGTTGTTTAAAGTTATCCAGAAAATTTTGTAATAAAAACTGTAAAGAAAACCAACCAATTGTCTAACTGCCGTATGCAAAAAAATAAAGTAGGTTTGAAGTGTGCTTTTAGACAAAATTTTCATACAAAATTTTCATAAAGTACATTTAAAGTCTACTTTAATTTTTTTGCATAAGGCTGTTATTAGAGATGTGCTTACAAAAACGATAAACAATCGACATTGTTACATTGCTGTTATGAAAGACAATTTTTGTATCGAATTGATAACGACGTCGATAAAAACTGATGTTGATATTAAATTGACGACGATGACAACGCTAAATGAAATAAGGGTGATTATATTTAGGTGGAAGGTATTTAGGATTCGCCACAACCGAATGTAACACTCCCACTTGATTGTTATTTTCTTTGATAATTTTAATATTAGCGGTATTCACACCGAGCTTGTTAGTTTGTTAGTCGGTAGTTTGTTAATTTGTTAAAGTTACCAACTGTGAACGACCCCCTTTTTAAAACTTTGTTAGTCTGGTAACTTTCGTAGTAAAACAGCTGATTTATTGTTTTGACACAATTTATTATTCTGGAAAAAATAAAACATGCCACGAGAAAGTGTAAAAAAAACCAATTGTAAACCATTTAATTACTCATTTTTTCTTTTGGTTATCCACTACGAGAACAGTTTATGATTTATTAAAATAAAATAAAAAATCATTTATTTAACATACTTACTCTCAATGTACACAAATATTTTTTTAGAAATGTATCACAAATGATTTTTTAAATATATTTATTTAGAAACTGCAACAGCTGATTGTGAGTTACCAACTAACAACTATTTTATCAGGGGTGCCGTGTCGTTAATTTGTTAAATGTTTATCCGTTAGCGCGTTAAATATACAAAAACAAAATGCGTGTAAAAAAGTAACGATTAACGACTAACAAACTAACAAGCTCGGTGTGAATACCGCTATTGTTTTTGTTTGTCGTAAAAAATCGCTGTTAATTTAAGCTTTATCTGCTGTAACATGATTTATAAATTTCTGTCGAACACTTTTTAGTATTACAAAACTATAAACAATTTATGATTACACAGAATATTATTAGAGAAAATTTTTCATTTGGCTTGAGTTGATATTTTTAATTAATAACTCGAAGAATACCATTGTCAAACTATATTTTTTCTACCTTGGCAGGGTAGAAAATGCATGTCAGTGTGCCATTTGTTTAGAAAAATATAGTTTCACAATGGTATTCTTCGAGTTATTAATTAAAAATATCAACTCAAGCCAAATGAAAAATTTTCTCTAATAATAAATACAAAAAGTTCAGACATAGTATTCTCTAAAAATTAACATTACACAGAATATTTATAATATATTGAATGTCAATAACTGTTACTGACATTTTCGAATATATATAATGTTGTAAATAAATGTGGTTTTCACTTCCTTTGAAATAAACTCTTAAGCATTTTAGAATAGATTTATAACTGCATTATAGAGTAAATTCAACCTTCATGGGTCAGATGGAAAGTAGTACGTTTGGCGTAAGCCAAATACTGAGTTTTTGCCTAATAACACTCGGGCTACAATCAAGCACGGGGCAGGATCTGTAATGGTGTGGGGATGTGTTTCCAGTGCAGGAGGAGGGAATATTCATTTTATAGAGGGTAAAATGAACCGATTCCAATATTTGGACATATTAAAGAAAAATTTGAAACAGAGTGCTGAAAAATTAAACATATTGGACACATTTGCTTTTTACCAGGATAACGATCTGAAGCACATTTCACACGTTGCGAAGATGTGGCTAATTCATAATTGTCCAAAATTACTGCAAACATCCGCACAGTGCCCAGATCTCAACATTATTGAGCATGTGTGGGAAGAACTTGCCCGAAAGCTCTATAAATCTACTTTCAACACATTAGACCAACTGAAAGAGGAAATACGACATGAATGGAACAGTACAAGTCCAGAGTTTTGCGCTAATCTCGTGCAGTCGATGCCCCGACGATTAGAAGCAGTAATAAAAGCAAAGGTTTTGCTTCCTAGTACTAAAACTGTATATTTCATTTGACTGTCCAATTATGCGTTTGAGGTGAAATTCGTTGTTTTAGTTTTCTTTTCTTATTTTAAAAATCATTTTGAATAAAACATGCTAAGTATTATACATTGTTTTAAAGCTTTTTTAATAATCTACAACATAGCATAAATTTTTTTAGAATTATTTTTATTAAAGTGAAAAAATCGGCATTTGAATATTAATATGCCAAGTGTCCAATTATGCGTTTGAACCACTGTATATTCTGCGACATTAGTTTGTCATCACTTTATTTAATTAATTAAAAATTTGTACAAATTACTTACACATAGAGAAAAAATATAGTTGTACATGTTTACCACAACAATGTTAACATTTTTAAAAGGTGTTTAACAATGTTATGGTCACTGTAATTATGCATATGATTGTGGTAATTATAATATGGTTAAGAAATTTATCACAATCATATATATAATTGTATTAACTATGTATGTATTTGTGGCAATCATGTTTATGATGAAATCATTTATCATAATATGGTACTCTTTGATTATGATTGAGAACAACATAATATGGTATAATCTTTCATCATAAAACTGATCACCACAAACATTACATAATTACTACAATTATATATATGATTGCTATAATCATTTGAATCATAACTTAAACATATTTCGGTTGCCGCAATCATATAAATAATTATAGTGACCATAATGTATAAAAAAAATTTGTAAAAATATTGGAATAGTTGTAGTAAACATGCACAACTATATTATTTCTCTGCGTGTACAGAACTTTATACCTCTTGTTTAATATGTGGCATGACTTCTATAATTTCTAATGATTGCAGAATTTCTGTTAGAATTTTGCAGCGTTCGAATACAAAGCTCTCATCGTTCTAAATTTTATTTCTAGGTGAATTAAACCTCAACAACTGTCATTCATGTTCATAAATTAGCAAATAGCCGCATACATTTTCTATTTTTCCAAACAAGTCGACAACATAACGACAGCTCAATTCCAAACCTTGCTATGTCGACTTAGCATGTTTAATTAATTTAATTTTTAATTAATTTTAATTTTTAATTTTTAATTTAATTTTTTTGCGTTTTTGCACTTAGATTTTTTCTACTTAAATTCCGTCAAATTTTGGTTGTGATTGGCTGGCTAGTCCAATCAATAGTTATAAACAACAAAGTTCTACCTCATATGGTTTTTTAGATATCGCCTGTAAACTTTAAGAGCTTTTCCTGCAAAATTCACTTTTTCGACTTAGCATCTTTTGGAATTGAGCTGTCGATATACACTATATTTACATACCTACGAGTAGCCCTAAAGAAGTTGTCAATAATGCTTATGGTTTTAACCAAAACATATTTGTTGAAATAATTTTTGTGTGTAATTAGAAATACTTTTGATTACACGTTTTTCTAATGCAAATTAGAGAAAGCCCAAACATATTTCCTAATTTGCTCTTTCATAGAAAACAAATTCGACCTAAATGTTGCATTCATTTTATTTTCAACACAAAACAAAATTAAACACATTCATTTTGTTTTCATTTTAACAGTTCTTTAATTCTAGAACTCATTAAAAAAATATATATTCATTCTTTGAATTGCCTTTATAAATATTCCACCAGTGTGGAGAACAAACATCTAAGGAGTGAGCAACAAAAAAAAAAAACAAGCAAAAACAAAACATTATTTCAATTGTGCCACTTAACATTTTGTTGCATTTAAAAATAAATGCTCTCATTGTAAAACATTCTAGTAGTTGTTTTTGTTTTTCTTTTTTATTCTGGGTTGTATTTTTTAACGTCCTCATCGTCATTCTCGTCAACATCATCATCATTAAGCGAGTGTTTACTCAACATACTGCATTATGTTGGCGCTGCTGCTGCTTGAGTTGTAGTTGTTTTTGTTGCATGTCTTTGTTACCACTTTCTTCGGGACTTTCCTTTGGCACCTTGTGTTCCTTTCTACTTTTTTTTCTTCTAATTTTTTTTTTTTTTTTGTGTTTGGTTGGTAAAGTAACCAACCAACCGGATGTGTACTGCAGTCATGTAAGAAGTTATTCGTTCTCTTATATAACATGCAGCATAACATTTTAAACTTGCAACGCAAAGGTGCACAGTCACTTTAACACACACTCGCTCTTTATGTGTTGTATTTAAGACCAGTAAGGAGTGGAACAAGTAGTGTTAGCACCAGTACCATTCACAGTAGAACCAGAAGGAGAAATGGTTAATTACTTGCTATATGGTGACAACAACAATCAAGAAGTTGTTGGTAGCTTGTTTTGCTTTGGAGTGTTACAACTACAATAGAATCATGTAATTTTCTACGTTACTGTGTGTATTCGAGGTGTTCCCAGCCTGATTTGGGTTTTTCCATTTTATCATTGTTTTTAGCCAGGTTACAGTAACGTTGCAAGCAGCTGCTTGAATTATACTTAATGGTTTGTGTAACATTAAAATTAGCTTTCTGAAATTAAATATGAAATTTAACAACTTCATATGTATTTCTAATTTACACAAGACTGCTAAGTGATATTGCACATTTATTCAGTCATTTAATTAATATGTTCATAAGTGTGTAAGTTAAGTAGCAGAACTTGTAGGTATTATTTGTTTTTATAAAACTTTCGAAGAAATAGTTTTTATGGTTCATATTTGATACTTTTTGATATAAATATATATTTTAACATTGGATTCATAACACTGTGCTAGTTGAAAAAACTGACAAGCGGAGCATCCAGATCATTGGTGGCCAAAAAGAGAAATGAGAATGTTTAGTTGTGTTTAACAAAAGTTAGAGTGTATTGGTAAATATACGCATGGAGAAATGCATTTGTTTTCTTTTGTTTGCGTTGTTGGATTGTTTTACTATTTTTGCTTATATATGTTAAATGTTTTGGTTGCAAACAAGGCATTCTGCTTCATTAAAAATATTTAATGAAAATAAAAATGAATTTCCCCAACCAATATCCTACATACTGAATGAAAATCAAAAAATGTATTTATTAAAAATCAAAAATTTAATATATTAAATTTATATAATTTTTAAAAAATTTTATTTAATTAAAAATTTTAAATTAATAAAATAAATATTATTAAATAAAATCTATTTAATTTTAAATCAATTGTTTAAAATAGAAATATAATATATATATAAGTTGTATTTTAATGTGCTGTTTGATTATTTTACCAGTGTACCTATTTCATAAAATTTAATCATAATTTATCAAACAAAGCGACGACAACCTGCCTTTGTTGATGCTGGTATGCAACTGAGTGATTTTTTTTTTGTTTTTTCCTCTCTATTTTTTTTTTGTTTCGTAAACGTTCGTGCTGTGTGTGTGTTTGAAACCCGACCAAACTTCGTCGTTTCAACAAGAGTTGGCCGTCACTGATCTAGAGGGTAAAGCTAAATCGAGTATGCTGAATCCAGTGGTGCTAACCGTTTTTTTAGGTTAGCTCTAATTTTAGAGATATAGCGTTATTTAAGAAATGAAGGAGATTGCGCCATACATATTCGCGTAACTCAAAAACTGTGAAGTTTATTGAATTAAATAAAAAACAAGTTAGAGTGCAATATTAATCTTTAATACCCTCCACTTAAACATACAATACCCTACACCCAGTATTTATATAAAACAGTTTTTCAGAAATGGCGTTATATGGGAAATATATAATATATAGATATTGTGGACCGATCATCCAAAAATTTAGTGTGAATATACATAAGTATTATATATGTTAAACTTTATCTCGATATAAATACGTTTAAAAGATTTATGGAGGTTAAAATGAATTACGAAGAGGGTCACATAGTTTTGACTATTTATGAACTGACTATTATAAAATTAGGTGTCACCCTGTGTGTACATAAGAAACTAATTTTTGTTAAATTTTATTCGGATAACAACATTTTTAAGAGATTTATGGTCCTTAAAGTGATTTCGGGAAGTGGGCCTATATGGGAGCTACGACTAATTACAAATCGTTCTTCACGAAATTTGTAGATGTAATTTAACTTCATTTACCACGCATTTGTGATGAAATTTGTTTGCATAGTTGCATAATTCAAAGATTTATGATCGGTAAACCCCAATTCCGGGAGGGCATTTGTATGGGAGCTAGGTGAAATAATGGACCGACTTTCACCAGTTTCAATCCCATCCATCCTTGGGCCGAAAAAATATCACGTACCAAATTTTATCGAAATATCTTCAAAATTGCCACCTGTACTCTGCGCACAAGCTTTACATGGACAGATAGCCAGCCAGACGGACGGACGGACATCGTTAAATCGACTCAGAAAGTGATTCTGAGTCGATAGGTATACTTTAAGGTGGGTGTTGGACCAATGTTTACGGGCATTACAAACATCAGCACAAATCCAATATAAACTACACTGGTTATAGGACTAGAATATCCATATTCTGTGTTTTCTTTTCAGTTTTTGTGGAAATTTTTTTTGAATTTTATATATTGTTTGAAAGACAATTTTAGGACCAACATAATTTATTTTAAATGTTTTAAATTTTTATCTAATTCTGATCATTCATAATTAATGCAATTACCGATTCTTACCACAATTTACAGAGTTTTTCTGTTTTTTATAATAATCTTGAGAGTAATTTAACAATAAATAAAATTAAAAAACATTTTTCCATATTCACAACAAGTTAAGAAACAGACTATAAAAAAAGGTTCTTTATGTAAGGCATCTTTTGGTTGAATTTGATCTCAATAACATTATTTACAAGAGATTTATGGGTGTCATAGAAGAGCTTTCACTAATGTGATTTCTAGGTATTTTAGGTTTACTTTGTTTGCATTTTCGGAAGTAGACTTAATTCGGGAGCTATTGCCAAATATTGACTAATAGCTACAAAACTTAGAAGCATATTTGCCGTATAATCCATATTAGTATGATTTCTGGATTAAAATTACAGATCGGTATAAAATATAGTTTCTATATCTGTTATACCTCTAATGCATTATAACATCTACCTTTTCATTAACAAACACTTGTTCATTTTTAATAAATAAATAAATAAATATTGGTACTATCTTTTTTATCTATCTTAGAATTATTACTTAGATTATCGCCATACTTAAAAAGTATTAAAATAAATGAATTACTAAATACAACATTTCAAGCGTTCTATATTTATTTATTTAAAAGCCACCACAATATCGCTATTTATTAGTATGTATGTATATGTGGGCAATTACAAAACATTGGCCGATCTTCTTAAATTTCAGAACAGACAATTTTATGCAATATAATAAAATTACATTTAAGATACATATTAGTATTAACGTGAATTTCGTTAGTGAACCTTATATGGGCGATATGGTCAAATATTAAGGAATTTAAAATATTTACATATATGTAATAGCTTAGTCCCCGTTTACACAGTCGAACATTTGGAAGAAAAATATTTAGCTTGGTAGAAAATTACGGGTGGGGAAGAGATAAACAATTTGGTGTTCGGTACTCGGTGAACATGCTTTGTTGACATTTTCTTTGCTGTAATTTACTATATATATAAAAATAAGTGTACATTTTGATTGTCACTCCATAACTCGAGAACGGCTTGACCGATTGCCATAAAATTTTTAGGGAAGGTACAGGGAGGAGTGATGATGGTTAGTTGATTTTGAAATCCAAAATCGGTCTAGCCATTCTCCAGTTATGATTTTTTTCCTGAAAAAATTCAACATTTGAAAAAAAAGTCCCCTAAAGTATGCTGTACAAATTTGCAAAAAAATAAGAGCAGGCAGGTTGTGAATACATCTTATTCTATGAAATACAAATCAATAGTAAATACCGAGCGAAGCCGGGGCGGTCAGCTAGTTTACTATAAATTAAAGAAGAGAAATGTGAAAAAAGTAAATAAAAATGAAATGTATCTGACAACATTGTTCGACAGTGTGACCGCGAATGAAAAAACAAAAGAGAATTCCAGATGTTTTTCATCCAAATGTTCGACTGTGTAAACGGGGACTTATTCATTAATTATTCTTTGTGGGTCTGTATGAAATCAATGGTAAATGAACAGAGATAGATAGCTAGAAATATAAATTAATTTAAATCCTTTGTAAATATGTAGACTATGCCGTATTTTGTTGAAAAAACTCAGCCCATTGTCAAGACATTTAAAGATCATAACAAGTAATTATTATTAAATTCAAAATATATATAAAGATTTGGAAAACTCCTACATTTAGCTTTTTACTTAAAAATCACAGTAGAATACTGCAGACAATAAACTAATACAATATTTAATGAATAACTTCTAATTCAGTTTTCATCTTTTACTTTCAGGTAAGATTAACAACATTTTAATACATAAATGCTTTATGGAATGTCATCCGTTAACAGCACAGTAAGTTGTTAAAACCCCATAAATTTTGCAAAAAAAAAAGAAAAAATGGAATCTTAAATTATAACTAAAGTATCAGTTAAAACCAAAAAAATCCCAGTTCTTAAAATCTTTATTTTGTTTCCTAACACACATGTGCATACATATATAACGAACGAATGACTGCAAAACACTTACATAAAGGATTACAAGTGAAAAACTTGTACAAGTAGCAGTGAAATTATAGAGCAGAAGCAGCCAACATTGAAAAAGGATTCAAAGTCAATTTATCTTATGGATTAAATGATGATAAACAACCACCACTAAGACAAACGAATAGTTGGAACAAAATGAAATAAACTTTAAAGTTAAAAAAATATTCCAGCGAAGAGTAAAAACAAACAAAAGAAACTGAATCTACTAAAAAATTTAACAATTTGAACAAGAAATATAAAAAAAACACAAGAGTACAGGGAACGAAACTAAAGACTCGTACGTTTAACCTTTATCAGAAACTAAGTAACTACTGAAAAACAAGAAATAATACAAAAAATTAAAACCAACAGAAAGAGCAGAAAAAAATCATAATTCTAAAACTAATGTTTTACATGTTACTCGGCAAATATGTATGATTGTGCAGTTACTAACAAAAATTAACGGACACTTTTCAATAGATTTTATTATACAGCCAATTTCAAAATATCAACACAAAAAAATTATTTAAAAAATTTGAAAGTTTTACGAAATGCACTGTTGTTTACATATGTATGTTACTCCTGTGAAATTTGTTACTCCTTGACTCAGTTTATGTTTATACAATTTATTTGATTTCCAGAAATGAATAAAAAATTAAATTAAACAAGTAAGAAGAGAAAACCTAACTGAAGCAATGATATTATGAATCGCAAATACAGACATAATATTCAATCTAAGGGAAGAATAGAAATACATACATATTTATGTTTTACATTTTATGTTTTTTACACCCTTACTGCAGGAACAGAAGCAGCAACTCGTCAGTAAATGTTGCAGCACTTCAATTTAAATATTCATCTTTGTGTTTAGTCAGTTTTATTTATTTCCCTTATACATACATACTCGCATTTGTCTATAGCCGGCTTAGAGTAGTAAAGTGTAAAACTAATTTTAATTTTCATTTCTGACATTAATTATTTAACATAATATTAGCTATAGAAATTTCCATCTGTCTACTGAGTGTTGTTGCTATGTGCAGAAAAAACATTTGAAGAGGGGAATGTCTACTAAGTGTTGCATATGGAGATTTTGTTTCCAACTATAGGAAACCTCCGACAATAATTCCAGCTCTCTATTCTCTTAATTTAAGTAATAGATAATATATGAATTGCCGCAAATATTCGTTCGTTGCTATAACTGAGTTGTGCAATTCTCTGTGACAGTTATCCCAGAAGGAAAGGAACAGATATCGAACTGGTATCGTGATTGCTTCCTCGGGGGTTGTGTATAATAAATTGATTACATTCGTTTTAAATTCATTTGTTCAATTCACGCTACAACATTACTGTAGCGTCGTAGGAGTTGTTCTTCATCTGAATCTACAATAGCTGTACAAATATTGTTATCAATTTCTATGTATGTATACAAATATTATATATACGAGGTCTGATAAAAAATAACCGTTATTTTAAATTTTTTCAAAAAGTATTTATTTATTCTTCAATAACTATCTTGTCCCATGCAAAGTAATCCTCCTCAGATATATTATGCCAGCGATTTTTCCAATCCTCGAAACACTTCTTTCTGAAACGCGCTTTTTGGTATCGCCAACAGCTGCTGTTTCGATTTTTCTTTTGTCTCCTCAATCGTAGCAAAACGCTTTCCTTTCATGGGTGTCTTCAGTTTTGGGAAGAGAAAAAAATGTCAGCGGGGGCCAAGTCCGGTAAATACGGTGGTTGAGGCATGTTAACGGGTTTGATTCTGGCCAAAAACTCACGCACAAGCATCGATGTGTGAGTGCAAAATCCATGATTGGGTTTTCCACAATTTTGTGCGTTTCTGACGAATTGCTTCGCGCAAACTGCAAACTTCAATGTCATAGCCATACACCCAAAAAATTCAGTTCCGTGCTGACTTATACTGTGTTCAGATATGAAACTTAATTGAGTCAATATTCGGTTAATTGACAATATTATTTTAAGTGTTCAGGCATACGTAATTTTCAGCTTACTCAATAATCATTTGACAGTTGGAAAACAATACAAAAAATACTCTAAATGGTTGTTGTGTTTCAATGTAAACTTACCTTCACTTTGATTTTTTAATGATTTCTTCTGTTTTGTTTTGTTGACATTTACCATTTTACACAATTTTATTCAATAAACACAGTTGTGAACAGTGTTGCTTCGAAATCTTACTCAATATTATAACAATTTCGTACTTATTGCGCAATAATTAATTGAGATTTTATATGGAATATTGAGTTCAATAATGGCGTTAATCGCGATTGTCGCAATTAAGATTTATATCTGAACACGCTATTATTTGCTTAAATATAATGACAATAATGTAAAATCAGCTGGTTGACAAAGTACTGAAATAATGTTCACGAAATTGCAACTTAAATTGTTTTAGTTGCCTAAAGGTGATTTGACCTATTCGTTCTTAACAAAAAATTTGTTCGGACAACATTTTTTAAATCAATTGCCGCACTGGTAAAACTAATAGATTTTGTTTACATATGGCAGCTTTGATTTTTCAGACAAATCAAACGAAATGGTTGAATCGTGTTGCAAAAAACTCTCCGTAAAAAATTGTTCTCTGGAAAAAAATTTTGTTAAGAACAAATGGGTGTATCCACCTTAATTGATATATAATCATCTCATATAAGAGTTTAACAGGTCTTTAATTATGAGAAGCATAATAGGATCTCTTAAATTAAAAAAAAAATAGTTCTTCATCCTAAACAAATACTTTAATACAAGTAGCCAATATTTCCCAACAGACAGTTTCACATTCAGCTGGTTGTTTTTTAAACACATTTATTGCTGCAATTTAATTTTCATAATCCTTGTAACATAAAATTTTGTATTTTACAGATGCCCAACAATTCATAAAAACTTCACCATGATAATACTCAAGAGCAGTGGTTACCAACATTTTTTCGGCTTATTTCACGTTTGTTTTGCAAAAGTGTTGTTGTTGAATTTTCATCCTGTTTGAATTTTTACACTCTTTGATATTATTCCACTTGCATTTTATTGGCCTTTAAAAGTTGAACATATCAGGAGTTTTTGTGAAAGAGTAGCAAATTTTCAAGGTTGACTAACTTTTAAACGCGTCCTATGATTTAATCAAAGGTTATTGTTGTGAAACAACTTGGTTTTATTAAAATTAGTATTGACATCATTGAGAAAGTAAAAGCAACATTAATCTAAAAAAAAATTGAGAAATTAAATTTATTTTCCATTGTACGTATTTATAAGCTATTAAAACATTTATAAAGTGAAATTGTTTACATCATCAAGCCTATTCGGGTTACAGGCCATTGCTGTTCCCTTGAAATGCGTTTCGAATAACAGGAAATATGAATGATGTCGTTATCAATAGATTAATGTTTTAATGGATCCATCTGCGTTATATATACCAAATCGATAAAAAAAAAATTATTTAAGGCTCACTTTAATTTTCCTTTGACAATTGCCCGATATTTTTCAAGCTGATACCAAACCACTGCAGCTTTTGAATAATAACACGGAGCTAAGTCGTGCCAAAACTTTACTGAAGAGAGGTGACGTCTAATAAGAGAAAGCTAACGTTTAAGCATTAAACATATTCGTCACATTAAGCTAACGACTACAATATGGGCGCGTTTTCACTATGTCATTTTTGTTGTCAAATTGTACAAATTGTTGGCAATTTTATGAAAACGGGTTGTCATATGGAGTCATTTATGTTTGCAATCATAATAGATGACATAGATGACGCCATATGACAACCCGTGTTCATAAAGTTGCCAACAATTTGTACAATTTGACAACAAAAATAACATAGGGAAAACGCGCCCTATGTCAAAAAAAAAACATACACACGTTTACGAGAGCGGTTCGCAAACTACTTAGTCTAGAACAGAAAGCGCGGTATTAACCGCAAAGATAAAAGTTAAGTGTTTTGAAAACTTCCCAGCGTATCATTCTAGGAGCGCTCCGAAAAAGGAGTCAGAAAAGAGTCGAAAAGAGAGCATTTTCGAAGCGAAAGAAAAATTTGCTTAAAACATTATTTTTTTTTTAATTTTTATATATTTTATTTAAATGAATTTCCATTTTATTTTTTTTACTGTAAATACAATTTATTTAATTTTTTTCCATTTCTAATTTAGTTTATTTGTAAATGAATTCCCTTTTTGTTTAAGTAAAAACAATTAAATAAAAAATAATAAATGTGAACATTTAATTTTTTGTATTTTAAATTGCAATGACTCTTTTCTGACATTATCTAAGAGCTCTTTCTGACGGACCATTTTCGAATGTAATGACCCTCTTTTCTGAAGGTTTTCGGAGCAATTATGATTGTTTTTTGGGCTCATAAAGAGCGTTAACGCTCCGAAAAAGGTGTCAGAAAAGGCTCTTTTCGGACTCATATGGCTTGCCGGGTTTCATCTGTGCTATAAACACATGTTAAATTTCGTTTTGATTTGCCGGCTCCTTCAAATAACAACAGGTGGTCAAAAAAGACGCCTCCGCGATTTTTTTACAATTGAAAAATCGGAAATTCGTGGTGGCATTAAATATTTAAATCAAAAAGGTTTATCGGGACAAAAAATTCATAATGATATGGTGAGTGTGTTGAAGGTGCTCCTTCATATGCAACCGTAAAAAATTGGGTTGCTGGATTTAAACGTGGTCGTACAAGCATTGAGGATGAACCACGTAGTGGACGTCGAATTATAGCCCAAGTGCATGATATCGTATTAAATGATCGACGAATAAAAGTGCATGAAGTAACTAATATCATGAGCATCTCAAATGATCGAGTTCATTTAATTGTGCATGAAGAACTACCGATGAAAATGTTTTCTGCAAAATGGTGCCGCATCTGTTAAAAGTCGACCAAAATCGCATAAGAACGAAATGTCCTCAAGCTTGTTTGGATCGTTTTAAGAAAAATAAAATGGATTTTAAGCGTCGTTTCATAACTATTGTTGAGACAGGGACCCACCACTATACTCCAGAGAAAAAAGAACAATCCAAGCAAAGGACAAAAGCTGGAGGAAGTGTCCAAAAGAAAGCAAAACCAATTCAATCGGCTGAGGTTAGACCAACGTTTTTTTGGGACTTGAAAGGTATTTTATTGATTGACTATCTGCAAAAGGGCAAAACAAAAAATTCAGAGTACTATTGCAACATTTTGGATCAATTAAATATAAAAAATTCGAGAAAAACGTTCCTCACAGGAGTGTTTTAACAATAGCTAAAATCCACGAATTAAAATTAAATTATTCTCTTCATTTAGCTCCCAGCGACTTTTGCCTGTTCCCAAATCTAAATAAATTCCTAGCTGGCAAGCGTTTTACCTCAAATGAAGATGCAATTACAGTTGTAAACCACTATTTTGAAGGCCTTGAGCGTTCGTCTAAGTGTATTGAAGCTTCAGAAGATTATATTGAAAAATAAAAATGTTTTTGAAAAACTAACTCTTCTATTTCTGTGCTAGGCTAAGAAGTTTCCGAACCGCCCTCGTGAATGATTATATTGACGACAGCATGTGTATTTTATTTTTGACATATTTTAGTCGGTAGCCTACTGTGGCGAATGTGTTTAATGCAGGCGTTCTTTTATACAAATTACCGAAGTAATATTTGAAGAGAGAAAACCATTTGCACGATAGATTTGAAACCATCATCATCTTCTTGCAGAATTAATTTACCTTTGCTCCGCAAGCATACAAATATATTCTGACTGATTAATTTCGACAAAATAGTAATTTTAAAAAATAAGCTTTAGTTAACTTTTAAAATAATAAAGAATCAAATAAAAAACTTTCCCTCCGTTTAGGCCTTCGTCGTACGTTGGGAAGTCCTGCTCTAAAGCAACTTACTTAATATTTTTTACTCATTGCTTTAAGTTATTTAGTTAAAATTTCATCAACACTATGATTTCCTCCCTAATCATGTTTATGAAAAGAGGAGGGCAAAATGCTCCACTGTGCTGTGTAAATATGTGTGAGTTTACTCTTGGATGTATATGTATACATGTCTGTATATGGTCTAATGCTAAGGCTTTAATGACATTTTAAGGCCAAACTTTTTAGTAAAAACCAAACCAAAAGTAATAAAAATAATATTGAGGCACGTCAAAGAGGATTAAGTGTTGATGAGGTTTTTAATGATTTTTATTTTTCTTTTGTGGGTGCTGAGATTCGTTGCCATTTTTTTTGGAACGCTTTTTATTTATTAATTTTTTTTTTTATATTTTGTTCTGCTTAAGGTATCTTGTCAATTTCCTTCCTTTTTTCTTTAGCTGCTCCGTTGTGGGTTTCTTTGAAAGGTGTTAAGAAAATAGGTTTCATATCTTGTATTATGTTTTCTAATTTTAACTAACAATGAATTTGACTTTTTTCTTACGCAACTCTCTGGCATTGTTGGCCTTTTAAAGATTTAAGACAACAACAGCAGAGTGCAGAGAACAAGTATAAGAGGGAGTAAAAAAGCATTGAAACATGTAAAAATTACTCACTTAAGATGTTGAGCCTCATTAATTTTTAAACGACGGCACGCAAAAGTAAATTATTTGGATTCTTTCCCCACGATTTTCCGTCTACAGAAAATAATGCGAGTACTGGCAGACATTATCGTCATTCATTTATTATGCAGTTAGTTACTGCTGCTTTATCAACATCTTTAAGGGTGTAAATGTTGATTTTATTTTAAATTTCAGGCTTTTAATTGAAATATGATGTGATTTAACATATTTTTCATTATTTTCTGTTGCGCTTTAATATTTTTTTTTTACTTTTCCAATTCCCCTATTATATTTTAGTTAGTAAAAATATGAATATTACTGCGCCTTGTTCTATGTACGAGTATATGAATATATAATGAATAATGTGTTTTAATCAAATTTGTTTAATCATGAGGAAAACAAAAAATAATTTCATTAAATATTTAAATAGCTGTATATAATTTTCCAACCGGAAATTAATTGCTGTTAGATAAATGTCCTAAAATCGAAAACTCAATGTTGTTGAAAATGATAACGATTGGTGGATTAATTAATTTGCCGGTTGTTTTTATATCCACTTTTAAAAATATGGAATCAACATGCAGCTGTGGAGTAAATACTTTTTAGTTACTTTTGAATTGGTTTAGTTCCTTTTTAGAGATCCATCAAAATCAAAGCAAATTAGCATATTTCATTAGTTGATGTAAAAAATTTGTGTAGCATGATTGCACCATTTCAAGTGTCTGACCAAAACAAGTGTTCTGTTACACTTAAACAAAACAAATTACACTTGATTAAAATAAGTAAATACAACTGCGTGCCCATTTAGGGCATGTTGTAAAGTGACACTATTGCAAGTGTCGAACGTTTAGGGCACTTGAAGTGGATGCACGCGTTTAGCTACGACCATATGCATGGGAATGTCTGGTTTGCTTTAAGTCAAATCAAATTACCCAATTTCATAGCATTGCCAAAAAAAATGCTTCTTTAAACTTTAAAAAATGCTGTGAATTGTGGACCGTAGAATACAACTTTCATTTAAGTGACCCTTTTGCAAAGAAACTTTTAAGAAATAGAAATTAACTTTTAACAATTTTACACATTTTCTAATAAATTAATTTAAATTCTATACTATTTTAACTGGTATATTTGCTGTAAGGAACAACCATCTATGGAATATCGAAATGATAACTGACATGTCACTTGATGTCTCAAAGCCACAATGATGAGGGAAAAAACAAATAAAAAACGAAAATTTCACTATACTAGAGTTTTGTTTGTATTTGTACTTCCTTTCCAAACATCTTCGAAAACGAGTCATACAAATGCACTGAGTCTTTTACACATGTCAGTCATTGTAAACTGTAACAGCTGCAAATGGCAATATATCAAATTACCTTAAAACACACATGCTGCACAATTCACTTCTCTTCACTTTTACTAAATGTAAACACAGTCATTGTATTCAAACAAGTACATATAAAAAGTAAAAGAACCCAAGACATCAATGACAAAATTTCTGTTTCGCAAAATACCAAGAATTAAAATGCAAAAAAACATTAGAGTCAAGTTGACATTTCCTTTCGTTGTTATTGTGAATATTGTCGGGAACGTTAAGCTAAGGATATTGAAGCTTTCAAATTATAAAGTGATGAAAAAAGCACAAGTAATCCCAGTTTGTAGTATTAAAAGTGCTAATATTCCTAATTACAGGTTTCAGTGTTTATCGTTGTGGCCACTGTTATACCACAATGTTATGCCATTTTATACACTTCTGTAAAAGGATTTGAACTTATTTTATGGTTGGTGTTCTAAGAACTTAATGGAACTTAATATAAAAAAATGTAAAACTGTGCGATTTGCAATATGTAAGCCAACAACTGCAAATTACTAAATTACTTTTTGGGAAATCATAAACTGAATTCGGTTGAAAGCTTTCTGGACTTAAGTACATTATAATTCTATAATATATAAAGCCAGGGGTATGCTTGTCTATATAAAACGTTGGTCTAAAGAATTCAATGATCCGTATATTGTAAAAACATTCCGATTCTTGAGTATGGGTCAGTTATTTGGGATCCAATTTATCAGATACATTTCAATGCTATTGAATCGGTGCAAAAACTATTTCTCTTGTTTTGCCTTCTTGTTTTGCAGGATATGATGGTAAGTTAAGTGGGTTAAACTTACCATCATATCCTGCTCGTTTAGCTGTTATTAAGCTGCCAACACTAAAAAGTCTTAGAGTTATGCTGAATGTATCATTTATTTTAAATGTTATTAATGGTGTTACATGCTCTAATTCTCTAATAAATTAAATTTTTTTCAACGTTCCACGACACATTTAATCAGTTATATAGATTTATAGATTTTTTTATCAGATCCTAGTCGTATACAACTTTATTTAATAGTGTTTTAAGTTTGTTATTTTTGATTTTTTTGTCTGTAAGGAATAATAAAT
The DNA here is from genome assembly GCA_916048285.2 of Bellardia pandia. Lineage (NCBI taxonomy): Eukaryota > Metazoa > Arthropoda > Insecta > Diptera > Calliphoridae > Bellardia > Bellardia pandia. The sequence goes on from OU696533.1 coordinate 73,768,666, forward strand.
AAGTAAATAAAAAAATAAATTAATTAATTAATTACAAACTAACAACTATGGTTGTAACTGAGCCAAGTATGTAGTACAAGTTATAGCCAACAAAGTTATTAAACGAGTTGATGTCTTTGAAGAATTATTTTAGTTATTTAAAACGAATTCATAATAATTTCCATTATCGGTTCAACCAGAATTTCCTATTCGAAATTAGCATAACTTTAGGATTTTTATAGGTCTTCTGTGAGCTTTAGAAAGAAATAATATAATTCTCTGGGTCATTTGACACTAGAGCTGTGTCCTTCATGAACGAACGGGTTAAAATGAACGGATCACTTCATTGAACGAAATGAGCCAGTCATTTAACTGAACGGTTTTAGTTCAATAGTGTACGGATCAATTTCGTTCAGCTGATGTTTATCAAAAGACAAGAAGAAAATCATATTCAATAAGGGTTGTATTCATTTGTTCAAAGTGAATGATTGAATGAATTGAATGAATGAATCAGTCTTGGATAAATGAACGATGGACGCAACTCTATTTGACACGTATGTGCTCTACGTAGTACAAAGGGAATCTAAATGTTCTAAATAAATGACAAGTTTTTTCCTCCATCAAGTTGTACATAAAAGTTCTTATATGCTCTTTATCTATTTCAACGTAATCATCATCAATCATCATCAAGTAGTCTAAAAGTCGGAAGATAGTTCGTTAACAAGAAACAGATTACTGAACTCTTTGTAACTGATATATGAGTAATAACTAGTTTGTAGCTAGTCAAGTTAGTGAGTTTTAGACATTGTCTACTATAGATCGGCTTTCAGACACGACTCTTTGTTTGACAGTAGAGTCAATTGACTTATGCCTATGACACTCACATGTCAAAAAACCCTATCGCATATTGAATTATGTAACCTGTGGAGATCTTAAATTATAGATAAAATCACTAGTTTTCTAGAGTCACTCAGAGCTGCTGGGATATGCCAGGTTTCAACATTGTAGTTCTTAGTGGTTACTGAATTATTCGACATGGAAAAGATCTATGAACTGCTGGGTAGTTACATTTACGCAAGCCAATTGAAGCATTTCTTGGTGTAACTGCAGCAATGCTTTGTAAAACTCTAGATTAGAATTGATTAAGAGTTTGGAAATCTTATGGGAAAGTACATCAAATCTTAACTTGTCTTTCCGTTTTCAACATGCTCTCAAAACCACAAGAATATCTCCAACATACTTTATGTCTGGTAAGACATTGCAAATCGTGAATGCGACTTAAAAACGTCAATTTTCTATATTTAAGAAACTATCTATAACATGTTATATGGTTATATTACCGGTTACTACTGTTTCAAATCATTCTCAGTTTCATTTGACTTCATTTAACTTCTAATCACACAATATGGAGAAAAGACTCTCCAGCTGAGTTCAATTAAAAATTAAAAAATTAAACATTTTTACTGATTTCTTAAAGACAGTCATCAATAGGGTCGTGGATTTAGTTCATATTTGTACCTATACCAATACGACCTATAAGAGATCATATTTGGTTCTTAAATGCATTGCTCACTTAACGTAATGGCGACACATTACATGCTTGCAATCATCTGGATACCAGATAATCACTGTGTACTGGTAATCACTTCTTCAATTCACTCTTAGATGTGGAAAATTATTTATTTATTTGAGTAAATCTTTTATATATTTATGATTTGGACCACAATATATTGTCCACAGAGAGTAATTGCGATATGACCTGAATATAATAGTCGTTGATTAATTGCTCTAAAGAACATTTCTTGGGCTCAACAGCAGAATCTAGTAGCGGGTCACTGCTTGTTCAATTTGTTTACCAGAAGCATAGTTTTGCCATATTATAAATTGCAGAACTTTCCGCCCCAGCATAACGATTATTCGAAAGGCCGCTTGTTTAACATTATCAAACCTAACGAGTTCCAAAGTTGTTCGTCCTAAACCTGCACATTTTCCACAAAAATTACGCAAGTTGCCCAAAAATAAGAGGGGGTTAGATTATATAAACACTATGGACTTGGTTTATATTTAAATATGTACATTATGGTGGCCCCGTTTGTATGGAGAAAAAATAAAGTCCTCTAAAAAGGACCTTTTTATCCTTTGATCTAGCTCAGCAAATATTGACCCCAGGACAAAAAAATTGAGAAACGTAGTCTTAAAATGAATCAAATTTTCATATTAGTCGGGAACATCCGCAACTTTATTTTGGGGCCACCCTAATGTACATACGTCATATAATGCGTAGTGAGAAATGCATTTTTGGAATTTCAATGATAGAAAATCAATTGTAATAACATTTCTCTAAACATTTAAACAGATAAGTGTTTTGCGCATTTGAATTTTAAGAAGCAGTTCTATATTTAAGTGTTTAACGTATTGATCCGAAATACAACATAATGACGCTGTGCCAATACAAAAGAACTGTGTGCAATTTTTCAAAACTTTCTAATCTCTTTATTAGTTCTGAAGTTATTAAACTTATATAAGTAGGTGTAAATTAAACAAATAGCAAACAGTAGTTTAGCTGTCCTGCAAAGTTTTCGAAAAACCCTTTGCAATTTTATATGCAAAGCGACAATATGGAATTATGTGCCAAGTTTTGAAGCTTATTATCCTTTATTACTTCCAAATAATAACCAGTTTTTTAAATTTTAATTAATCTGCTTTTCTTCCAAAGTTTTCAAGGCTGTCAATAAAGAGCCAGCCGTTTTTAATACCTACAATTATACACAATATGTTAGTATACCATAACACTAAGTGTTTACCAACTTACCCATAAATATAGGCTCAAGTCGACCTCAAAGAATACACCCTTCAAACGACTGGGCTTTTGGGCCCGTAACAAGGGCATTAACAGTAATCTTTTATAAAATTTAGGCAAATGAGACCAGTCGAAGGCCGCATAGATTTCAGTTGACACTTGCATGCTCTAAAGATAAAAATAATCGTTTACTTCAATCGTCTGTACTTATTTAAAGAAAAACTTACCTCATCTTTAATCCTCTGACCGTTGTAGCAATATAAACTTAGTTGTAAAGTCACGGCAGACAAAAACAAAGTCTTGTATACGGCATCAAACATGGAATAATTTGGACGACTTACACTGAAAACCAAACTGCAGATTTCCGAACAGACAATGATGAATTTTATGAAAACTATTTCACCATAAACTTGATTTAATCTTTCAGCCAGTTCCAAGGTTTTTCGATGGTATTGTATACATTGTACAATGGCAGTAAAGAATTTATTGGAATGTTGTTGATATTGAATAGAACCAGGTGCAGTACCATGCACTGCATCTGTATTATATTCTATGGCAATTTGTTGAATACGATGCATTAAAATTTGAAATTGTGCCAAAATATTTCTCACGAACCAAGTGAAGAGTGTGTCTATGGCCAAAGATACATCACATACATAGTAGCTGGTTAGGAAATTCAAAAGGAATACTATGGAGTAGCCACCAATATGGGTGTAATTCCAAAAATAGCTGAAAAATAATCATGTTCAGAATATCAGAAATTAATACATACAGCCCAATCATGAATAAAAAATCCGCGGGAGTTTTTTCCCTTTTTATTTTTTAACATTGAATTAAAATTGAAAAAGGGAGAAAACTCCCGGGGAATTTTTATTCATGATTGGGCTGATAAAGAAATGCAGACTTTTGTTAATGGCAAATTAAATATTATTTATTAAATAAATATTAATTTGATTAAATGAGAATTTTTTTTTAAGAAATTACATTCTTATACCATCAAATAAATATGTTGCATGTTTTTTTTTTTGTTTAGCTAACATGTTCTTGCACTTAAGACTTTGAAATGTCCTTGACTTACGTGGCTTTATTTGCCTCGACTAAAACCAATTTGCCACTTGTTATGTAAACATATGCACCATATATAACCGGATGCATAAAGGCAAACGTTCCGGTAACCAATACGATTTTAAAATAAATATTAGAAACAAATGCATCATTAGCATTTTCCCTGCTCACTATGGACAATTCTGCATGTTCGGCTAAAGGAATAAACTATAAAAATATTTTATTTAACACTTTTAAAAATTGCAAATCACCCCTTAAATTCAGTTGATGCAGTTCGTTTATTAATTGCACAATATCCTTACGTCTACTCAGAAATATACTCATTTTCCAAATAGATAAAATCGCTTGACACATTAGTGGCATGGAATCGGTTACCTCGTCATATTCCTTTATATGGCTTAATATGTAATGCACCATTATAAGCAGGTGAAAAAAAGTACTGAGTAAAAGACCATAACACACTAAGGGGCGTTTAACCACTTGGTTTGGATCTGTGACCCTGGGATTAATGCCAACACCGGCAAATGTTAATTGTTGAATATGAAAATAATGTGGCACAATCATTTGAAATTTTCAACAAGAAATATTTTTTTTTGTTTTTATTAATTTTGAAAAGCAACGATTTCGGGGAAATTTAATTTGAATGTGAATTTGTTTGTACAATGACATGATGTTTAAATAGTCATTACCGTCAACAGGGTCGTACTAGTTAATGAAGGAGTAAAATGTAAATTGTGAAACGAAATTTGAATCAAAAGTTTTTACTTTAACATATACACTATTAGAGTTTATATACAGAAATCATGCCACCGATTATTTTGCAGATAGGTAATTTAGCGTGTTGTCAATCGTCACTTTTGCATATCTCAGTAAAATAAGATTCAGTCACTTTTAAAGTAAGTAAGTGTTGTCAGGAATTACGGAGATTAGTCTTTATAGTTTATGGAGGATTAATTGACTTTCGCTCACGATACACATATTTTAAAATAAATAGTTGCTCAGCTATTTCTTTATCCAGTAGAGAAAACAATAATGAGCAATATCCCTAGTTTGGGACTTTAGCCATTCCCTTTATAAGCAGTCCTTCTATTGATTGATTCCAGCGCAAATCATTCAGATTTGTCTCATTGTCGCAATGACAATTTTCAATGTTGCAATGACAAAAATAAGGCTTAACTTCTAATTAAGTAAACAAATTTGAACATGAAATAAATCACTAAAATCTTAATTTATAATGAAAAATGTCAGAATTCTTAAGCTTAATTGTCCTTGAATAGAATTCTTTGAAATCTTGAATTCAATCTTCGACTGGATTAAATGAATGAAAATATTTTTTTACATTAAATTTCTTTTTGTATTTCAACAATTACTGGATACAATTTTATGGTATATTTGCAAGAGTTTTGAATTGAATAATAATTTAGTCATTCAATAAATTTTATTAATATTTGAAGTACTAAGAATTGTGTTTATAAATTAATTCGCAATGAATGCTTTATTGGAATGGTTAATATAAATAATTTGATTTTAAAAATTGAATGAAGAAATAAGTACCTTTGCTTAGAACAAATATTTCTTTTGGAGTTTTCTTCGAATTTTATGAAAATGAGAACAAGAACGACTATGGTTTTAGTATTTGGGGAACGAAAGTTGTATGATCCACAATTTCCGTATGTATCCTATAAATTCTGGATAATTGTGTGTTGGGAACCAAGGAGAGTTGTGGTAGTAAAGCTGGATCCATTTCGAAGTTTTCTACTTAAAAAAAAAAAAACAAAGAAAATTCAAATTTAATGGGAAGTGTTTATTATCAGTTGAAAGAACATTCTTTGGTATTTATATTTTGAAGATTATATCTATAAAATGTTGGCCGTTGTTACGTCGCAGAAGGTCCATCCATTGAGTCCAAATTTCGAAGACTCGTTCAAGCATTTCGACTGGTAAAGCCTGAATAGCAGCGGGTTTGTCTGCATAAACTTTAGACTTTACATATCCTCACAGGAAAAAGTCTCACGGTGTGATAACACACGATCTTGGCCAATCGACCTGCCCAAAACGTGAAATTATGTGCTCACTGAAGTGTTGTCTCAATAAATCCATTGACTGATGCGATATGTGGGAAGTGACGTCGTCTTGCTGAAACCAAATGTTTCCAAGATCACGAGCTTCAATTTCAGGCATCAAACAGTCCATACATCAGTCCGAGTTGCTGCGAACGTGCTGGACGTTAATTAATGCGGGGTTTCGAAATGCGTGATGGTGTTGAGAATAGTACGCACAGTAGGCCGATTATGTTGTCCATAAGTTGAGCGAAGTGCACGAAACACATTCCTCACAGAACGTGAATTTTCGTAATAAAGTTGAACGCTTTGTAAACGTTGTTCAGGCGTAAGTCTTTCCATTGTGAAATGCCAAACAATGCTAAATAAAAATAACATCACAGCATGACATGACTCAAACGTGAGCTGTCAAAAAAAAGCTATTGAAAAAATAACTCTACTTGAATCACCTTTTATATCTGTTTATCAGCAAATTATTTAAAACACTTAAATTAATTCAAAAACAACCCATATTAACACTTTTTCTAAACATCATTTGGGCCCCTTTTTATCGAGGCTCCTTTAAATCTGTTTACAGAAAAAACTAATACAAATTTTCAAACTTTTACATATAAACTTTATAATATCTACTTAATTACAGATTACATAGACTGTAATTAGGCTGTCAATAGATTATTATACAACATATATACACCTCTAATAATCAAACAACATTATCACATGTGTAAATAACTTGAACAACTTTTAAAGGTCTTAAGTAACAAAAATACCCATAAAAAATTTAAGTGAAAAAAGTAGGTTTGCCCCAACTTTTCAACTGCATAAAAAATTTTAGACACCTTAAGTGAATACAAAACTTAAATACTTAAAGTAAAATAATAAATATAACTGTATAAAAAAAGCAATATTAAAGAATTGTTTTAAACTAAATCCAATATGTCATAAAATCAATACGACCAGCCACATATCACCAACGAATTCTAATATCAACAGCAACAAAACACCATCATCATCGACAACAACAGTTACACACTTTCAAAGTTATTCACTAATGCCAACATGCATACATATGTTGTCATTGAAATTGATGACATTTTTGTCATTTCTGCCACAATAGCAACAAACATCTTAAATATGAAATAATAAACTAATAAAAATATCAATCTATTTTGAAAAAGCGAGCAGAGAAAAAACACAAATATGCAGATGAAGAAAATAAAATAAATGTAGGGGAGAGGGGGGCACCTTAGAACACTTTTTGCTTTCAAGCCACATAAAAGTTTATATTTTTGAATTATTGACTTTTTACATAATCTAACTAATATATATGGAAATAAACTTTAGCTTAAGTCTACAAGTAACTTATTTTTAGTTTGATTTATATATTTTTTTTATTTTTTTTTATGGATGAAGTCATTGTGCTCAAATGTGCCCCCATACGGGGCAGTTTTGAACTAGGCTGGGGCAGCTTTGAACGGCAATTTTTTCTTGTAGCGCTTATGTCCAAAAATAACATAAACAGTTATATTTTTTATATCTATAATAAATTCGATTTATTTATTAAGAAAAACATAAACATTAAAATAAAAAAATAAAAAAAAAATTCAGATCAAAAATAAGTTTTATATAAGACGGAAAAGGCCTTGCGATTTTAGGTGACATTACATTTTCCTTTAAGGCATCATGATCAGCATTGGATTCGTCTTTTTTAGAAAATCAGAGAGAATCAACAATGTTTGTTACTTCAGTTGATAAATTAACATGTTCAAAGGTGTCCCCTTTTTCTTTGTTCAAACCTGAACTGGCATGCCATTTCACGGAAATTTATAATAAATATTTTTTTACATAAATATCAAATAACTTTTTTGTTTGAAAAGAATTTCGGACTCTAATGAATTTTTTTCACGAAAGAAAACGATCACTGAATACTTCTTACAGTCTTACAAAAAAAAAATAAAAAAATTTACAATGGCACTGCGAAAACTTCTGTACCCAACTACATTCGGTCGATGACTGAAAAAACTAGCAAAAGTTGTTAACGTTGCTAGAAAACAAGGTTGCCAAGTGAAAAACTCGGTTAAGGGTCGGAAAAAATGTTAAACTGAGATTTTATCAACATAGTTCAAAGGTGCCCCGGGTATAAACGTGCCTCCCTCTCCCCTAAAGTTGGGAACATAAATAATCCTCACACATACATAATGAAATTGGTCATAGCTCCCACATAAGCTCCAAAAACCACTAACCTATATAAATATCAATATCGGCCAACATTTTGCACAACTTTGTTATATGTATGTACGCAAAAATTATGCTACTGGATTTTGAACTTATGGGATGAAATTGTTCTGTTGATCAGAAATATGAAATACTGATTAAGCAAATTTGGTGGTCGAATATAAAACTTTTTTTTTAAATTAAACGTAATACATAAATTGTAATTTCTTGTGAAGAAATTTGTAAAACCCAAATAAAATAATAAAATTTACACCGATCTTTGATAATCAATTTAAATGAAAAACGGTCTCTAAAAAAATGTATTGATAGTTATTTCAAATTAATTGAAATATTTTTTATTCTCAGGAACATTTTTAAAACTTGTAAGAAAATCACCATTGACTGTAACAGACCGCTTTAGTTTCTTTGACAACATCTATAGAACTATTCATATTACAGCCACGAAAACCATCTTTAAAACATTATTGTGATTCTCAAGTAATTGAGTAATTTTATAGAGTTTTATATGATCTAGTTCTTGGACAGTTCTAAAGAACACAAACAAGTTTCGAAAAACCTTCATAAAAATACATTCCTAGAATTGCGTGATATATTTTATGTTTTAAAAGTAATAATTAGCTTATTTAACATAGTGTTTTTCAACAGGGACGCTACTAAAGTAGACCGATAGGGACAGCAAACGACGCCATATTTTTTGCCGCCATATTTGCTGCCATATTTTATATTGAAATTTGCCTTATAAACCAGTTGTAAGTTTTTATGAATAAGGGGGTTAAAATTTACTACCGAAATTCGGAGTCAGTTCCCTCAACGTTAGGAGCGCTACGTTCAATTTATGGTCGTCGTAATCGTCCTACCAGATCAACAATTGAGCGTCTAGTGGACAAATTTGAATGCACAGGTACAGTACAAAATGTTACCGTGCCAGTGAGACAAAGAAGTGCCCGTAGTGTCGAGAATATTGCTGCCGCTGAGGCTGCAGTTGAAGAAATCCCAAATCTGTCTCTCACACGTCGTTCTAAAACGATGGGCATCTCTATGACTTCGTTGTGGCGAATTTTGCGAAAAGATCTTACATCCTTACAAGATCAAATTGACGCAAGAACTGAAGCCGCTTGACCACCAGAAGCGTCGTATGTTCGTGAATTCGGCTAAGCAACAACTTGAAAATGATTCGGATTTTCATAGAAAAATCGTTTTCAGCGATGAGGCTCATTTCTGTCTGAATGGCTTCGTCAATAAGCAAAATACGTACTCAATCAGTCATCATTTCATGCCGAAAAAATTACGGTTTGGTGCGGTTTATGGGCCGGCGGCTTCATTGGGCCGTACTTCTTCCGTGATGATCAAGACCGGCACGTTACTGTGAATAGGAATCGCTACCGGTGAATGATAACAGAATATTTTTGGACCCAATTGGATGATATGGACTTGGTGGGCATGTGGTGCCAACAGGACGGCGCCACAAGTCACACAGCGAATGTCACAATCAATTTACTGGAAACCAAGTTTCGATAACAATTTACTTTCAATTTAATGATTATAGCATTTAAAAAGTTATTTTCCAAAACTTCGCTTGAAATTTAAATATTTGCCAACAATTTAAATGCCAATTTAATTGTCACTGTATCAACTCAATTTTCTTTTGGTTCAACTACCTTCGTGAGAAAAAAAAACTGAAACAGTTAAGCAATTTTTATCTTTCTACGGAAAAAATTATATAAAAATGCATGTATGTGTATGTACGAGTATGTGCTATTTTCCTTCTACATTCAGTTTTCACCTAAATATATTTTTGGTCTTCACAAAAGCCACAAGCGCATGCAACTGACTGTATGTTCTCGATATTCGTATATGTATGTACGTACATTAACAACGTATGTTGCCACACGAAAACAGAAAAAAAACAAATGATTTGGAAAAAGTACATTGCAAGTATTTTGACGTTTACTGAGTTAGTCGTTACTGCTGTCCTTTTATATTTTTATTTTGAATTGCTGTTACAATTTCTTTAGTTACAAAAAGAAACTAAACTTTCAGAGTTTGTACTTTTTTTCTAAAATTAGAAAAAAAAAACGTTTGTGTTTTTTGTTTAACTAAAAAATTCAATTTATATGACAGTTTTGATGCCAACTGTCAATACCAGTTACAACACAACTAGCAGCATGCAGTAGCATCATCAGTATACATATACTCACACAGGGAGATTACAATTTAAGGATAACGTATGTATGTATGAAATGAAAAAGGGTTTGCCCTTCTGGGAATTTGGTCTATTTAAAAGCTGAATTTTTAGATAACTGCTTATTCTATTCACAAACCACAGGGCTCTCTATACATTTTAAACAGTATCTAACAAAAACTCAAACGTACAAGAAAATTACTTTCAGCAAACTGGTCCGAAATTATAAGTAAAAAGATTTCAACAAAAATGTGTCATGAGTTTCTGTGAAAACTCCCATGTCACACATATGTGACGCTGAACGTGTTAATAAATATTTAATCCAAATTGTGATCTACTTTCCTGAAACGCTTTTGTAATAAAAGGAATGAGTTTGAGTTAAAATTATTTTTAAATCTCCAACAACTGCCTTAAAGGGCAAACTCTTAATACGATTGTATTGTTTGCAAGTTTTTAAAAAAAAAATATGTTCTGTGAACAATGTCATAAAAATTGGCAAAATTAAAGACACGCGCTAGTTGCCAAACTCTGAGTCCCCCAGTCATTCACTCAGTCTGTCACACAGATATATGTATATGTATACGTAAGTAAGTAGGGAACTGAGACTGTGCAATAAAAACATTTGCATTTGACTGTGATTTGAACGGAAAATTTAACAATGTTTTCCAATTCTTTGCCTTCTTTTCCCCCATTTTGCGCCACAACTTATTCTGTCAATGACTTTGTAAGCGCAGTAAGAAACTTGTTGTTCTAAAGATGATGTTAGTGACATCAACTCTAGTGATGGCTGGTTGGTTGGTTGGTTTGAATTGGATTGCATGTCTTCCAAATAGAAGTTACTTAGAAATTGGCTTATGGCCAATTGATTTATAACACAAGAACACACAGTTTTTGATCGCAAAATGAAAAGCAAAAAAAAAAACAAACAAATCACAATAAAAACAAACAACAAATATAGTTTATTTCAGAAGAAAACTTCATAGATAAAGTTTGTATAGTATTTTAAACTTCATCATCGTCATCTTTATATCCATCTACATACTTTGGCGCTTTCTTGCTATTATTGCAGTAATGATTGCACAAAATGGCAGAGTTCAATTGTATGAAAAGCTAAATAATTTAAAGTTAACAACAATAACTTGGAAAACACAATAATAGATTGCATACTTTTTGGCGTATTTAAATTAAATATTTATATACTATATACAACAAATTTTTATAAACTAAAATTCAGTGGTCCTAAATCTTTAGTTTTAAAATTACACAGAGAGTAATATGGTGTTCAGACATGTATTTTTAATTGAGTCAATTATTGGTTAATTAAAAAGTACTAACACATGCTCAATATTGTTAATTTAATTAGCGTTTGACAGCAGCTGACAAAAAAGAATACAATTACAGTGCACTCGGGAAAATGTCAACGCTCGTTTACGTCAACATCCCAAAACGTCAACCCTTTTTTTACATTACCTACTCTAAAATTTTATGAAATAAATAGAAAGAAGGCTCTCTTCCAAGTGTTGGAAAGAAAAAACAGCAGAAAAAAATAACAGATATTTTTAATTAGTTGACGTTTTCCCTAGTGCACTGTATTTGGTTGTAATATTATAATTTTCAGCCTAAAAATATGCTTTATTAATTTAAAAGCGAATCAAGTTGTCACATGGTTGTATATCTAATTTTAACAATTATTAGAACAATTAACTCTTATAGTGCATTTACACTTTTAATTTTCACACTAGTTTATGATCATAAGCTAGTTTCATAAACCATACCGTTTACATCATCATATTTGACAGTTAAGTGGTTTATCTTTGACAAGTCATAAAACAGCTGACATTGTGTTTGTGTAAAGTAATGTACTACTGTCAAAAATACTTGAAAAAATATTACTTTTGACATAAGTAAATCGTAAACAAAGTCAGTCAGCTGGGCTACTGCACAACCTTGTACATTTACACCATAAAAAGTTTTTTTTTTATTTTTGAGCAAATGTCAAACGTTTCCAGCGTTGCCAGAAAAATGTTGAAAAACAGAGTTGCATTAGCAAAAACTGGTTGTTTGTAACTAGTTTATCTCAAAAGCTAGTTACAAAACCTGTTTTTGATTTGTATGGATAAACAAGTTTCTCAAACTAGTTTATCACCAACTAGTTTATGGCGTAGGTGTAATGCACTATTAATGAAGCAATTATCTTAATTGAAATTTTGTATGGATAATTGAATTCAATTAGGCGTTAATTAAAAAATTGCAATTAAAAATGCATGTGTAAACACCATATAAGACAAATTGACTTTACTATTTAAATTTGACATCTTAACGCAACCCCTTATTGAGTCCTATAGTTTGCCATTTGAAATTGGTTGTTAAATAAATTTGTTGTAAAATTGTACTGCATTTTATCCTTTTAAATTTTACTCTAGAATTAATTCTGAAAAGTTTGAATGAATATTTAAACCAATTTGAAACACCAAGTGTAAAAATTGCCTTGCAGTATACTCGTATTTGCTATTAAACGCATCCAACAACTATACCTGACAACTCAAACATTAAATACAGTTTAAATCTGTGTAACAATTTGAGTGTATTCATGCTCACACCTAGTTAACCTGTGGCAGTATTTGCTGTAAGCTTTGATTTTAAAACACTTGTTCTGACAGTAGCTCGGTCAGGATGAGTCTGACAAAACGATTGCACAAATGTCAGAAAAAACTTCTGCAAAACAAATAAGCACTCAACGCTTTTAGCGAAAACCAGATGACCCCATTGCCACTCTCAATGTTTTAATAGAACAAGAAAATCATCTGACTATAGGAGATGTGTAAAGAAGACAAAATAGTTAAATCCCTTTTTTATTTTGTGATTAGGGGAAGTCAAAATTGTATTCCACTATCAAATCAAAAGCAATGTGGAGATAACAAGGGACTGGACAATGCGTTTCATTGTTAAACAATATTTAAAAAATAATGAAATTTTACATTTTGAACTTGAAGCTATTATTTGGAGTTCTGAGAAGCCATAAATGCATCCGCAAAGTATAACAGTTTGGCGTGTAACTTAATCAGCATCATTGGTTTCTACTTCTTTCAAAAAGAGGTTGGGAAAGCATTGTCATTATGCCAGAGTTATTTTTGTTTAAATTTGATGATATTTATATGTCACATGCCAGAGTTGTAAGATTCCTTTACAAATTGCATCCGTAAAATGCGTAATTTCTTCAAACCCAACATTTTATTTCAAAAGACGTTTAAAAATCGCCTCATCTGACAGCCTTGCATGCAATATTAGGATTGTCCCTTTGGATTATGTGACTTGACACGAGTTGATTTATTTTTATTGGATTATTTGAAATTAAAAGTCAATAACACAATAACCAATACTTTTCTCCAACACTGAAAAATTTTTATCACCGTCAAATTGAATTGAATATAACTGACTCATTAGATATATAATATATTAATTATACATTTTTCAAGGGGAAACTGGACTTGCCCTCCATTTGGCATTATCATCTAAACTATTGTCAAGTTGTTTGATTGCCTATGAAAACACAATTCAATACCAATGATAATTTTCAGTTCAATAGCGCATATTCTGACGTTTAACCATACTTTTCTGTATTCGATAAAAAATTCGAAACATTTGAATGAAATAATATTTAAATTCATGTCTTAAACAATATATCAAGTAACAACATTTACCATAGAGTATTCAAAATAAACGTAAAGTGAAAAAAAATATTGTAAGAAATCGAACCTTTAGGCAAATAAAATTTACGCTTGCAAATGTTGCAAGTAATAAACAAACAAACAAAAAAAACTGCTCAAAGAAAGAGTCAAAAATTTATAAATTGCAAATGCAATACATTTCTGTAAATGTTGTTGAATGCAATATAGCATAATAACACATATAAAAAGTGGCATGACACTCACAGAAACTGTTTTAGTAAAATCTAAATACACAATTTTGCAATACACTCCCTAAAAAAATTATTGCAACTGCACTTGCATACATCTACATAATACAAAAAAAAGTTCCTGTTTTAACTAACTATTATTTGCCAGGTGTATTTGGAAAACATGTGCTTTAAAAAGTAGCATGTAAAACTGTGAGAGAAAAAATTAAATGAAATTGAAAACTTTTGTGTTCATGGCAACATGTTTTAAAGCCCCAAAATAAGAAAAGCAGGTAAAAAGGAGCAAAGTTAATAAAAACCATAAAACATGGCTTTACAACATCGATAAAAGGTAAATGTTCTGGTGGCATTGGTGGTGCCATAAACTCAGCAATACATTGAATGAGTGTTGCATACAAATTTTGTTGCAATTTCTTTTTTTTTTTTTTTTGTAGTTGTTTTTCGGTACACAATTCTACTCAAAAATTTCCTTAGTTTTCACAGCTTCTGGCCGTTTATCACCCTTCATATTTTTGAAAAGCCACTTATTTGGCTTGTTGCAAGTTACGAGTTTTTATTGATGAAGATTATTTGCATGTGGGGATATTTTCTTTAGTTCGTTTTGAAACATTCACACACACACCATCGCTTTTGCAAGATTGACAAACAATAATGGTACACTCAAAAAAAATCGAGTAATCCGTGCTTAAATCAATCCGTAGCGGTGTCAATAGTAGGGTCTGTACGGACTTTCTTATACCGAGTACAAAATACTTGATTCAAGTACGGATTCATCAAGTCAAAAAATCTTAATTTTAGCTCCCCTAAAGAAAGTCTGAGATTGAATTAAGCCCTAAATTATAATCTAGATCAGTGATGTTCAGCCCATACAACAATTGTTTGAAAAATTTACACACATTTCTTATGCTCTTTTAAAAACATTCATTCAGTCGTCGTTGAGCAAGCGATGAGAACACATGCGGATGGTTATTGTCATTTTTTTTTCAGAAATTTGTTAAGCATTGTTGTTGCTTCTTGTTGGACGAAGCACAGCAAACACACGCGATTCAATTACAATTGAACACAAAAAATAAAAAACTGTTTTAGATGGACTTATTTTTGTTTTTTCTGAAAATACTTGTTCTAAAATTGGTTTTTGATATTGATAATTGTTATTTACGGTCTCTGATATTGTTTCATAAGGTGTTTATATTTGGAAAAAATTCTTTACTTTTTTCTGATTTTAAGCCTTTGACAATATGTTTGCTGTGCAAAATCTCTCACAAATACATCTACATTTTATTTTTGAACATCACTGAACTAGATTTATAAACTAGATTTAAGCACGAATTCGTACTTGATGTAATCCAATAACGAGACTGATTTAAGTATGTCCGAGTTTGAATTAATCCCAAAATGAGCTTGGTTCAAGAATTTTGAAAAAGATTTAAGCTCTAAATACCTAAAAAGTCGGATTGACTTAAGAATTCCCGAGATATAATTAATCCCAAAATGAGCTAAATAATACGAGATAAATACTTCGGATCTCGGTCGGCTAACTACGGCTACAATATTATGAAGTAAGAACCAAGGCCTCGTCTGGTTATATTTTGTTCGTTCGGAACAGACTATAACTGGATCGGTACTCCTATTCTTACTTGCTTTATTGTGATATTCTTATATATCTTATATTAAAATTCACATAGACTATTTGAGAATTATAATAGTGAATTTTAACGTAGGAAGTGTGTGTTTTGTAACAACACGTTATATTAGCATGAGGGTTGTTTTTGTAACTACACGTTACAATATTGAGAGCAACTGGAAGAGTAAATTTTATTGCTCCAATTTTTTCTGAAAATATAAGTTTTTTTGTCTTAATTCAAGTAAAAATAGGTCTTAATTTTCGCTTTACTTTTTTTTTTAAATCAAGAACAATATTCTTGTTTTAAGAAAATCTGCGCTTGATTTGTCAAATAAATCCCGCTTTTTACTTATTTTAAGTATGAACTAGTTAAAACGTACTTGAAAATTTCAGACTAAAACTGAGAAAAATAAATTTAATTTTAGAATGCCATTTTTCTTTCTGTGTAGCAATTGTATTTGTTTGTAAAAACAAAAATTTAACAACTTTTATTTGTTTGATGAAATTGTTCTTTTCGAAGTGGAAGTTGCGTGATAAATTTTAAACTAACACAGTTAAATTCAATTCACCTTCTTGTTCTTTACACTGTGAAAGTAATTTAAGAAAAATTTAAACAAATATTTCTATCATAAACACTTCATCACAAGGCGTAGTAATATGATTTAAGTAGACTTTATTATGGACCCGAACCTATGGAGAGTTAAAAATACGACGTATTTCAACTTTCTTTAATGAATTTAAAGATTAATGAATTAATGAATTTTTTGTTTCTAGCAAAAGAGAAATAAGTTTGTTAAAATATCTTGCGATTAAAGCAACCAAATATTTGTAACATTATACAAAATGCTTGCAGCCACAATAGGATAATTTGGCCAATTTGGTTGTCACAATAACACTGTATTCTATCAAAGAAGATAAGTGCATATATTTTTGATTCTACTTTTTCCAAAATACAAAAAAGTACTGTTGGCTAAAAAAAAATTGTAGATCAAACATTGTTCATAAAAGAGTTCTTGGCTCTCATAAGATTAATGTTACTTCTATTTATAAATCGAAATATCAAAAGTGTGTATTCCAAAGTACGTCAATATTATGAGGTCAAGGCTATTAATTTTACAAACAATACTAAATCTTTTAAAGTTGAAATTCAGAAAATTCCAATTAATATTAATTGTATATTTAAAAACTGCAAGATTCATAACAGATGGCGTATATTTTGAACGCGGTAGCTATTTGCCTTTAGTGACTTATGTGACATTTTTATACCCTTCACCACCATAGAGGGGAGGCTATATTGGATTTGTGTTTGTAACGCGCAGGTCCAACACCCACCTTAAAGTATACCGATCGACTCTGAATCACTTTCTGAGTCAATTTAACGATGTCCGTCCGTCTGTCCGTCTGGCTGGCTGTCCATGCAAACCTTGTGCGCAGAGTACAGATCGCAATTTTGAAGATATTTCGATAAAATTTGGTACGTGATATTTTTCGGCCCAAGGATGGATGGGATCGGTCCATTATTTTACCTGGCTCCCATACAAATGTCCCACCGAAATTGGGGTTTACTGATCATAAATGCTTGAATTATGCAAGTATACAAACAAATTTCATCACAAATGATTACTAAATAAAGCCAAATCACATTTACAAATTTTGTGCAGATCGGTCAATAATTACTCGTAGCTCCCATATAAGGCCCTCTTGCGAAAATCACTTTTACGATCATAAATTTCTTACAAATTTTGGTATTCAAATAAAATTTGACAGAAATAAGTTTATTATATACAGAAATAATTACACCTGATTTTACAATGATCGGTTAACAATTAGTCGTAGCTCCCATATAAGTCCTACTTCCGAAAATCACTTTAACGATCATAAATTTCTTAAGAATGTTGGTATCCAGATAAAGTTTGACAGAAATAAGTTCCTTATATACAGAAATGATGACACCTAATTTTATAATAGTCGGTCCGTAATTTGTCGAAACTCCCATAGACCCTCTCCGTAATTCACTTCAAGCTCCATAAATCGTTTAAAAGTATTTATATCGAGATAAAGTTTAACACATATAATATTTATATTCACAGACATCATGAAACTAAATTTTTCGATGATCGATCCACAATAGGTTATACCTCCCATATAGCGCCTATTTCTGAAAAACTTTTTATACATATACCGGGCGTAGGGTATTATATGGTCGGGCTTGAGCGACTATACTTTCCTACTTGTTATTTGTTGCGCACATTCGTTGATTATGAAAGATGTTTTTCGTCAGCGTCATACATATTTTAAATCAAGATCCTCTTTACTTTAGATGCCTTAATTCTATTGCTTGATTAAACTAATATAAAAACTAAAGACGAAATGACATACTAATTTTCTCTATCTAATTTTCAATGTAATTTTATAATGTTTTTAAATTATTAATGGTTTATAATATTTTGTTTATAAAATACAATAATTTAAAAATTTTAGCTATGATGAGAGACAATATTTGTTTTTAAACATATTTATAGTTAACATAAGTTACTTTTAAAATAAATACTTTTTATTATTAATAAACCAATTTGTTTTAATAAGAAACAAAATTCTCGAAAAATGCTGGGATCTCAAAAAATATTTTTACTATAGAATGTTAATGAATGCACATATGAAATTACTTAAACTATCCTAAATTATCGATTTACATTAAAAACAAAACTGGAAGAGAGCAGCATAATAATGATTAAGTTATATTTTAAAATGCTCAAACCTTTAATCAGGAGCAAATATATTTAAAACTAATGCATTAAAAATTGCAAATCTTACTGTTCCCTAAACAAACAATAATCACAAACTGTTATCAAACCATTATATTTAAAACAGTATAATAATGATTATTAATTCATAATTTTTATTTACAAATCTTACAAAGATACACAACAAAACAAAAACAAATCCAGAAGACAAGCAACAAAGTAACCTTAAATGACAGCAACAAACTTAATAATAACAAAAAGTTGTAAAATTATTATAATCATGATTGTATTAAACTGGAATGAATCTCCAAGAAAAATTTAAAAAACCAAACAGAATAAATATGCCAAAAAGGATAATGATAATGGCAATGACAATGCAAGACATCCATGGCTGTATTTCGACTGAAACTTTAATACAGATATCTACAACCAACATAAATAAACAGCAAATGCATTTGTTGTATCTCTTGTATTTGGTTTGTTGGTTGCAAGAGTTTTTAGTTTTGAATTTCTTGCAAACTTCCTTCTTGTTTGGCCTTATTAAACTTTTGTTTCAGTTCTTCTTTTTTCTTAACTCATTTCTTTAATTTTCCATTTTTTATAACCGCTACCAAAAAGATGAGGGGTAAATTAAGTTTGTAATTGCATTTGTCACATTTAAAACTATTGTATATATGTTCTGGGTCCTTAAAGGTTCTTATAAGATTCTAGGACGATCTACCCATGTCCGTCTGTATGTCCGCCTGTTGAAGACATAATACAGCTTCGAAAAACGACTTGTACCATGACATGTTTTCCAATCATTAAGAATCGGTTTGTGGATTTCTCATAGATATCCGCGATATTTGACTCTACGGTACATAACTGCCTATAGAAAGGCTGTATTGATGCAAAATTCAGCAAAAATAAGTTTTAAGCAACGAAAAATCATAAAACTTAATTTTGTTTGCATCAGTCCATATTTGACCGTATCCCCTATAAAAAGTCCACTTCCGAAAATGATCTAAATCTCTTACAAACATCTTTATCAAGTTGAAATTCGACACAAATAATCCTAATATATCATAATAAATAAATTATCGTAAGGAACTTTATGTTGATAGAGGCATAATTGGTCATAGCTCCTGTATAGGGAAAACTTCCGAAAACCCCATTAACAGACGTAAATATCTTATAAATATTGATATTGAACTGAAATTTTCTATGTAAGTAAACATTTCCGTTCCGTTTCCATTTTCATGTAATCGTAAGTTATAACTAAAGTAAATTATTTTATTTCGATCATCCCATAACATAGAATGGGTTACATATAAGTTATTGTTATCGATACAAAATGTAATGCTTGGTTTTCACTATGTCATTTTTGTTGTCAAATTGTTGGCAATTGTATGAAAACGGGTTGTCATATGGCGTCATCTATGTTTGCAATCATGATTCAAGATCCGTTTTCATACAATTGCCAACAATTTGGACAATTTGACAACAAAAATGACATAGTGAAAACATAAACACAAATTTGTTTCAATTCTTCACAGATCACAATACTGATATATGCACATATGCACATATGTAGGTGGTGGGTACTTAAGATTCGGCACAGACGAATATAAACTTTTTACTTGTTTAGCCTGTGTTTTAGTGTTTTATTTATATTTATTTTTTTGTTGGTATACGTTTTCATCTTTTGCATTTAGTTTCTGTTCGCCCTATTGTTTGTAAACATTTTCTTTAAAAAAGTTATGCTTTCAAATTAAGGTTATTTAGTGGTTTGAAAATTGTTACCAACTGTCATAC
Organism: Bellardia pandia; assembly: GCA_916048285.2. NCBI lineage: Eukaryota > Metazoa > Arthropoda > Insecta > Diptera > Calliphoridae > Bellardia > Bellardia pandia. Next base: position 73,789,065 of record OU696533.1, read on the forward strand.
AACATGACAGTTTTAAGTGTTACTTTTGTTGCACTAAACTTTTCTTGTCTACGGTTTTAATTTCATTTCTAGTTTTCGCCTTCTCTTTCGTCTTTGTGTCTTTCATTGGTGGTGTTTTATTATTATTATTTCTTTCATTTTTATCTTAAGCTGTGGACAGTTAATGTTGTACCGTGGTTTTCCAACTAAAAATCCATGTACATTCTTATATATACACTCGTATATATTATAGATTTGCCGCAAAGTATGCTTTATATTCTATTGCAAATCAAATAATGATCTAGTTGGCCGATTGCTAGCATCTGTCGGCAGTTATTTGCAGAACTCTCAGTCCAACTTACTTGATCTAGTAATTTTTAGTGCCCGCCTACTTTGTTTAGTAATTTGGTTTAACATAACTTTAGAATTTATTAACAAAATATATTTTTGCTCTAGTTTCTCTATCTCTCACCACTGTGCTTGTGTGTTTGGCGCGCTGTGGCTTCGTAAGTAGTAAGTTGTAATCTTCTTGTTTCCTTAAGTATAAAATACAAAATGGATTTTAGTCACGAACCAAAAGTTGGTTTTTCATTACTATCACTGTTTTAATTTAATTAAAAAATTTTACAAATGTACTTAAGAACATTACAAACTATTCATTGCAATTTATGCACAGCTGTACGTATGAGTAATATTTAATTGCAAAAAGAAATCAACGAATACAATAACAAATAATAGAAAAAAAGAACCTACAAGTGTTGCAACTACAAAAACAGTATAATTTTCAACAACGTTTACAGTAGAGTGGCTTGAGGAGCGAACATTATTTAAATTTCCGAGTCATTCTGTTGTTGTAATAAAGGTACATATTATACACATGTATTTTACCCACATCAGCCCTACAGCGTCAGTTTAGTCAATAAATATTTCTTGATCAAACATAGCACGTTTGAAGTCACCAAATGCTATACAGTAACAGAGATGATTTTCAGTCTTCCTTATCGTAACAGCTTCTACAGAAGAGATTCGCAGCCAAAAGCACATACTGGCTAATAACCAGTAGTTACCGCTTGTTATACTCTTCACCTTCATGAGAAGGGTATATATAAGTTTGTCATTCCGTTTGTAATTTCCACAATATAATATATATATCCTGGATCCTTATAGATAGCGAAGTCTATTAAGCTATGTTCGTCCGTCTGTCTGTCTGTTGAAATCAATTTTCTGAAGTGTCCAGATATCTTCGGGCTCCAAATCTTCAATAATGCTGTCAGACGTGCTTTTGAGAAGTTTGTTATTTAAAGTCAGCAAAATCCGTCCATAAATAATGGAGATATGAGCAAAAATCCGAGACAAAAAACTCAGTGTATTAATATTGTAACGAACAAATTCATCAACAGATGGCGTGTTTATCGACATAATTATGCATAATATAATTATGCATTCACAACAAAGGTGAAGGGTATATAAGATTCGGCAAAGCCGAATATAGCACTCTTACTTGTTTTAAAACAAATTGTGTTTTTTTTTATAGATTTTCTTTCTTTGGTAATGAGATGGAATTTGTTGTTTACCTCTCAGCAGCAGAATTACAATATCTAGACTGAGCATCAGCTGTGCAGTTTTCTTCAAGTCCAGAAAGCAGTTACCGATAAATGTCTCGCTGTAGTTTAGGCTTGTATTAAGCTATTCACGAATTCTGGTATCCTAAAATATTTCTTATATGATCTTGATCTGTCAGTAACTATTTGTATGGCGTTTTATGCAAAGCGGTGGCCATTGTCATAGTCAGATCTATGCTTCACAAAAACTGCATCGAAATTAGTTTTTGTTTATAGTAACTTAATTATTGTTACAATCAAATTAAAATAACACCTATTTGTGTATATAACAATATATTGTTACCAAAACCATAGTGCAGTTGTCGTAACCATATCCAACCATGTTTTTTCTCTGCGTATAGTTGGTTTAAAAACAATATTTCCAATCCAAATATGAACGACACTTCTATGCCCAAGAAGCATAACAGGGTGGTGTATTCACCAAAAGGCAAACTTTCTTTAATATTTGTACAACCCCATAAAGAGCAAAGTAATATTCTTTGTTCTTTCGCAGAAATAAAACTTTACCGAAAAACTTATCAATCAAAAATTAGGCAGCCTACTTTGAGCACACAGTAACGATTATTAATAGATATTGTTATTTTCATCAAATTCATCTAATTGTTTTTGTTTTCACAAACTTTATTTATTTACTTTTTCTTAGCTTTGAAAATATTTATCAGCTGGTGTTAACAACAATAAATACTGTTAATATTACTTTTCTTCAAACTTTCTATCAGCTTTTACAAACTAATCACTTTGTTTAACAAAAACTTTTAGATTCAAATTAAATAGCAGCAAATTCATCTGCTGTTGTTTTTGCTATTTGTTATTTGAAAATATTATGCTTTGTGTTTGCTATTCTTTATGCTTTTAACTATAACAAAAATAAAAACAATAAAAATACAATTTGAAACGTTTAACAACAACGAATTGAAAAGAGCAAAAAAGGTAAATTTATGCAAATCACAACGTCGGCATAATAACAATAAACGACATTAATCCTTTATGAAAATAAATACTCCTGCTCCAGTTATGCCAATATGGAAGCAGCAGCAAAAGTGAATAAAATACACAGACACTTTACACAGCATTCACTCATTCATACATACTCGTATGTACATATGTACATACACTCATATAAAATGATTGAATATCGTTCATGCAAACACAAATAGTGAAACATTTTGTTATAAGCTCTGAATGATTTAAGGCAGTTTTTATTTGAGTGTATCTTTGTGCGAATGTGTTTGTGTAGTAGGATGGGGAAACACGTTCTATTGTATTTTTGTTGTTGACGATGTTGCTTCGAAATGGTGTTGATGATGATGATGATGCTTATGATGATATTTTACTTTTTCTGCTTCTGTTTGTATTTATGTGTTAGAGGATTTATGTTGTGTATTAGTGATGGTATTTAACATACGTGTTTAATTTTTTGTATATAAATATTTATGCGTGTCTAATGTAAATATTAAGCCTAACAGGGTCTTGGCTCAGGGGTTAAGTTCCCAGCAATTTTACATGTAGTAAATGTATTCCCTATACACTGAAATTTTCACTGCTGTCAGGGGTCATTTGGCATACACTAGAACCCCGACTTGCGTCGTTAATGGGGCGGGAGAAATGCGACGCAAATCGAAACGACGCAAATTGAATCACCTTTTTCTATATAAATGCACTGAAATTTGATTTATTGGGGAAAATATTCAAAACAAACCATGTATTTTTGATAAATACATATATAAATACATTTTTATTTTGATCATGTATCCAAATTAAAAGAAGAAGCTCCATCTTAACTAATAAGGAATTTCTTGCTATAGTATCTTGTTTAGATTGGAGTGGTGTGACAATTTTAGCCAATTGATTTATTTTGTCACTGTCTCTGTTGCAAATTGTTCTTACTGTTGTAGGTGCTAGTCCAAGAGCTCTTCCTATATTAACAGCCTTTTCTCCCGATTTAAAACATTTTATTACGTCCAATTTTAATTCCAAAGTTATTACTTTTCTTTTACTTTGACTCATTTTGTATGTCCTGAATGTACTCTGGCGAATCACACACTAAATTTTTACCACAACCAGCCAGTGGTTCTTAGCACCACTTATGTAACAAAGAAAAGGGAATTCCCCTTATTTCACACAATTTGAAAACTTCTTAAAGTACAGGTGACGATTAGTGTTGCCAGAACTTGTAAAAATGCTAAAAGACAGGAAAGATGCTAAATCAGGCACTACAAATGCTAAAAATGGTAATCCACAGTGCTGCAGTAAAAAAATTGAACCGTTTTTAGTGACGCAACTGGAAATAGAAACGACGCAAATCGGAAACAAAACGTCGCAAATCGAACCGACGCAAATTGGGGTCAAAACGACGCAACTCGGACCGACGCAAGTTGAAATTGCAACGACGCAAATCGAATTTTTCCAGTTTTTAAAAAGCGACGCAAATCGAAACGACGCAAATCGGGGCGACGCAAGTCGGGGCTCTAGTGTATTTGCGATGTTTGTACCATACAGACCTGGGGGATCTCAATTACATTTCAATTACAATTACAATTACATGTAATTTGTAATTGAGGTAGTCTAAATTACAATTACAAGTAATTGTAATTGAAAGTAAGGACTTAACTCAATTACAATAAAATGTAATTGTAATTGAAAAATGTCAATTACAATTACTTGTAATTGTTAATTGAAAAAAATCAAATACAAATTACATGTAATTGTAATTGAAAATGTTCAATTACTAATTACAAGTAATTGTAATTGTAATTAATCAACAAATAATTACTTGTAATTGAACAAAATTCAATTACATTTTTAAAACCATAAAATAAAATTTAAAATTTTTAAAACGATTTTCTAAATTATATGAAAAAAAATTGTTGGATGTATAAAAAAAATTATAGAATAATTATGAATTTATTAAAATGTATTGTACAAAGTTCGGTAGAATGATGAACGTTTGAAATTTTTTTATAATATGTAATTGATAATTTTTGTAATTAAATACTTTTTTGACAATAAATACTTAAAAAAGTAATGATTACTTGTTTTTTTTTAAATTACTTAATGAAAATTTTTTTTTCCAATTAAATGTAATTGTAATTGGATTTTTTCCAATTACAATTACATGTAATTGTAATTTAAAAATCTTCAATTACAATTACATGTAATTGTAATTTAAGAAATCTTCAATTACAATTACATGTAATTGTAATTGATTTTTACTTCTTTTTCAATTACAAAAAAAATGTAATTGTAATTGAAAAAATTCAATTACAATTACATGTAATTGTGTAATTATAGGTGTAATTAAATACAAAATGTAATTGAGACCCCCCAGGTCTGGTACCATAAATGGAAGTTAATTAATTACTTTATTCATCCCAGGTAATCTAACGTAAAGACATTTGTCATTTTAATGTCTCCAAGTAATTTATGTTAAAGTCTTTTGAAAACAAAGAAACCGTTCGATAGTATATGCAATACTAATGGAATGTTCCAAAACAAAGTTGTATCATGCCATTCACAGAGAAGTAAAACCTGAGACAAGAGGCTGGAAGCAGGTGGTGATAAAAAAACGACACAGTTTGATCATTGTTTAATACGTAAAAGCAAAATAAAGGCCTTTTGGTCCTCAAAAATTTTCTTTATCTGAGAAAGTCAAAACAAAGTCCACGTTATATAGTGGCCGTTCCAATCCCCAGACTGAAATCTAAAAAGCAAAAGCGGAATGTAAACATTAGAATACTTGAAACTACTTTTTGTTAGTCCTCTTTCACACCTTTCAGTTTTAGCTGACCAGGAGGCTAATTCTCGCATTCGTATGCGAATAAATTTTCATTCGAACGTTCGAATTTTTTAACATTTGGGATTCCCTGATTTGATAGCGAATAAAATGCATCGAAATTTCTAATGATGCCATTCGATAACGCATAATCATTCGAATGCAACTTTGCGAGTTTTTACTCGTAAGCAAAAAAGAATTCGAAAGAACGTTTTTTAGCAAACAGAAGAATAAAAAAGGAAATGTTAGTAAAAAATTTGTTACTTCTTTTAAAAATGTCATAATATATTAATAATTTTATTACTTTTAGGCCAAAAATTCCTTAAATTATTGTTATACTCTTGCTCAAGAATAATTATTTCTTTCGACTCTTTCCAAACAAAAGCATCATAGGCGGCACCTCCATACTTAGAATTAATGGCCATAATTGTGTACTTGTGATCGCATATCTTTAAATAAAACACATTAAATAACAATAACATATTTCAAAAGCGTTTACTTACAATCATTGAATTTAGACTATGAAATCCCTTTCTATTGAAGAACATATGCTCGTTTTGAGGCTTCTGCAAACCAAAATGTGTCCCATCCACACAGCCAACGACTGTTAGAAATAGATAATACATACATATGTATGTGAAGAAATGAAGTGTTGCATATACATACATACATACCTCCTGGAATATTATATTTTGCCATGAAAAACTCCTTGCAAGCGTCACTATTTCTAGGGTTAAATTGAATAAATTGACCACATACATTACGTTCCATTTCATCCAATATACGATTAGTGATTTTGCATATAGCACTTTGACTTATGCCAATTACAAAATCATTTCCAATAGTGTGTTGAAAACCTCCGGATGCCAACAATGATAATGTTGCCGCCAACTAAATTTTTGGTGGAAAGTATCCTCTCAAACTTTAACTGCCCAAGAACATAACTAAATGCTTCCTCTGTGAGCCTAAAACGTCTTTTGAATCTAGAAAAACACATACATACATTACTTATTTATACTTCTCATTGTTTGTCAATCTTAAGGGGTCGGAGGAGTTTCTTATTTGTTTCATTATGACATTAATATTTTCAATCTCGTCAGAATCAAAAGACGACGAGTAAAAAAATACAATGGGATCCATTAAAATTATATCTTTAAAAATTTCGCTTTCACTTGTTTTATTTTTTGCACAACCATATGTTTTTGTAAACAATTTTCTTCCATTTTATTCAGTGCTGTAAAACGTACTTATTTAAGTTTTTTACAACACTGAAGCAATGAATCGATTCAATTCGTATCGAGTACCATCATTAGAAAATTTTGCACTGTCGAAATAAATTTCGATTCGAAAACAATTTCGATCACGACTGCCAGAATTAGCCCCCAGTTTTTCTTCAATTCTCGTTTATTTTAAAATTTAAATTTCTACCTATTCATGCAAATCAACATGCAAACAATTTCGCGTAGAATAAGACGGAGAAAATGAGAGAGAAAGACAAAAGGATATAAGATAATTAATTAGTACCGTCAAGTTTGTAGCTTTTTATTCTCTTTTCTCTTCTCACCTAAAAAGATTTGCCTAGGCGAGTCAGATTTGAAGTGTGTGAAAGCGGACTTGCATTTTGTATCTACGTGTTATTTAATTTTTGGGATCCCTTACATGTGAGCTTATACCTTTTATGGGGCGGTTGTCACCGTAATTTCAATTTATTTGAAGTTTAGTTTGGTTTAGTTTTATCTCAATACCGATATTTACAAGAATTTTATGCACATTTTAGTTATATCAAGTATATATCAATTATAAAACGATTTATTTTAACACACAATAAATTAGGTACCAAAAAGAGATGTAATTTCTTCATAAGCAGCCAGGCATTAACAACTGAGACATCTAGGAGATATTCAAATATTGGCCACCGCCATTTCTTTTGTCTGATTGGCGAACGGTAGACTGCAACTAATTGATGGGCTGCCCATGCCCATATTATAACGATGAAATATTTTTTGTTGGGAAATACTTACAGCACCCCTTCCTTTGACAAATCAATCCCATTTCATTGGCATAAAATTTGTTGATATTGTGACAACGTTATTATCCTTCCATCGTGTCAACAATATGTTCCCATTAATTGTAAATCTATAATCTATAGACCCCCTTTCCTCTTTTTTCATTACCGGGATTGAACGAAATGTCATCATTTTTCTGTTCGCTCTTCGCGTATCGTTGCTGAAGTACTTATTCCGAAGGATGATAAGTGTCGCAGTAATTTAACGGAGGTAAAATAATTGTCTATAAAGACTTGAAATATATACATATAAATGTATGTAGGGGAGAGGGAAGGCACGTTTGAACATTGTTGATAAAATCTCAGTTTAACATTTTTCCGACTCTTAACCGAGTTTTTCACTTGGCAACCTTGTTTTCTAGCAACGTTAAAAACTTTTGCTAGTTTTTTCAGTCATCGACCGAATGTAGTTGGGTACAGAAGTTTTCGCAGTGCCATTGTAAATTTTTTTTGTAAGAGTGTAAGAAGTATTCAGTGATCGTTTTCTTTCGTAAAAGAAATTTATTGCAGTCCAAAATTTGTTTCACATTAAATTAAGAGTTATTTGATATTTATGTAAAAGCAAAATATTTATTATAAATTTCGGTGAAATGGTATGCCAGTTCAGGTTTGAACAAAGAAAAAGAGGGCACCTTTGAACAAGTTAATTTATCAACCGAAGTACCAAATATTGTTGATTCTCTCTTATTTTCTGAAAATGACGAATCCAATGCTGATCATGATGCTTTAAAGGAAAATGTAATGTCACTTAAAATCGCAAGGCATTTTCCTTCTTAATATTATAAAACTTATTTTTGATCTGAATTTGTTTTATTTTTTAATTGTTAATGTTTATGTTCTTCCTAATAAATAAATCGAATTTATTATATATATAAAAAATATAACTGTTTATGTTATTTTTGGACATAAGCGCCACAAGAAAAAATACCGTTCAAAGCTGCCCCAGCCTAGTTCAAAGCTGCCCCGTATGGGGGGCACATTTGAACACAATGACTTCATCCATAAAAAAAAATAAAAAAAATATAAATCGAACTAAAAATAAGTTACTTATAGACTTAAGCTAAAGTTTATTTCCATATATATTAGTTAAATTATGTAAAAAGTCAATAATTCAAAAATATAAATTTGTATGTGCCTTGAAAGCAAAAAGTGTTCTAAGGTGCCCCCTCTCACCTATGTAGTTTTGTTTTTTAAATGGCTTTAAATTTTCATTTCGTAAAAAAGAATTATTTTTTCTAATTTATTAAACACACTTTATAACTTCTCAGCATTAATGCTTGTTGTTTATTCCATTTCGACAGTTCCTCAATTTTTGCAGCAATCAAAGGAAAAACAAAAACTCTTACTTATCATGGCAAATGGAGAATATAATCAGTCTTAACCTTTGACTTTGACAATGTTTTTGTTGCCACTGTTATTGACGTAGCTGGTTGTTGTTTCTTTTTATTGCTTTTGTTGTTATTGTTGTTTGTTTACATACTATTTCAGTTAAGCTTTATTGCGTACGTAACACAACGTCATAACCTCACGTTAACAATTTTACCACTTTAAACGTGAGCTAAAGTTGTTTCCTCTGTGTGCTGCTGTTGTTATTTCTGCTCCTCTGCCAACGTGAGATTGTGCTAAATGAGCGTATAAATGATAAATGAGTTTCTATGTCAAAAATGTTGTTATGCCTGGTTTTCTCCCTTCCTCTTTGCCTGTTTTTCTACATAATTCAAATACAAGCTCTAAAGGATTCTATTTTTTTTTAATGTTTTCATAAAACAGCAATATAAACACGATTATGTGCTCCATATACCGGGATCTCTGTGTATGCTAACAGTGAGGGAAATTTGTATTTGGGTTTTACAAGAAAATTCTTATAAATTTAACAATAAAATGGATATGATATTAAAATTATCCGCTCTTACATATACAAAGCTAAATAATTTGAAAACTATTTTCATAAAATTTACAAATATTACATTTTACTCAAAATATAATATATGTAAATATAATTTAGCAAAAAGAAAATTTATTTACTTTTTTCGTTTCATATGCTTTGATATCATTCTATTTTATTTATTTGGCTTATAAGTACTTTTTTAAAGAATCACATTGCCAGTTTATTTATGTTCCTGCACAGAGTTTGCATTATTATTTATTACATTTTTCGTTCATCATTGATGCTGCTACTCTCGGTTCTTCTTTTTGGTTTAACTGCAGGGTATTTTTTTTTCTTTTTTTTTGCATTTCCAGCAAAAGATGTATTTTGCCAACTCACGTAAGATTGTGGTTTATTAAATGAATATTTTATAGAAAAGTGTTAATACATAAGAGTTTAACTTTTTAGTTAGGTAAGTTATTTCTGCATAAATTTTATTTTAATAGTCTGATTATTTATTGCAATTTTCATAGTTTAGCATTTATATAGCAACACTAAATATATTATTACATACATACATTTGGAATCTAATAAATGCTCAAATGACAAAAGCACTTCATATTGGCAATATTTAAAATGTAAAAATGTAAATTCCTAAAGAAGGTAAAATTAAAATTGTTTTACATGAAATAACTTTTTCAGCTTAGTGGCATATGAAAAGGGCACATTCACTAGTCTAATTGTGGCAAAAAGTTTAAACAATAAATATTAAAAAATCTGATAAAAATAGGGTCAATTAATTTAAATCGTCCTAAGCAGAACAAGTGATGCTTTAGTTCCGTGATCTGTCGCAGATTGCGTAATATTGGTATAAAAATATTACAGATGCTTAAGAAATAAAATTTAAGAACTAGAACTGGTTCCCAATTCCAGGAATTTATAATGATATGGTCACTATATAGAAATCCGAATTGAAGTAAAATCGAATAATGTTAATCCCTTTCGTTTTGTTTTTTTTTTGTGCATTTAATTGTCACAAAATTGTTATTATACAGAAATATCCTTCTTAGTTGATATAAAAGTCAATTATACTTCTAAAATTAATCTAGTTATTAAAAATTCCTCCAAACTCTCCATCTTGAGAAATTGTTTAATGCAAGTCTGTTTTCGACTTCCTCGCATTCATAAAACCTCTAATAGCTAAGAAAACATTATCCATTCTCATTATTACTCGATTTATGGAAAATATCTGCTGAAATTAGGAACCTTTAAGTGTCGGGTCAAAGGTCAGACATTTAAATATTTGTGAACAAATTATTTTGAATTTAGATTTGCAGGTTTTGATGAAGCTTCAGAAAAATATTCCCAGCTGTTTGATGGTGAACATGTTTTAAAGCGATTAAAAACTTTATAATTGAGTTTCGAATTAAATTTTCATGAACTAAATCGAATCCGAAAATCGACATTTATTCTACGGTTATTGGATTAAACAGAAAAAATATAGTTGTACATGTAACTAAATATGTTTTTGTTTCGACCTTTTAAATTCTAAATAAATTAGGCAAATAATCAGGCACGAGGTCTGTGTTATAATCAATTGTTCTATTTATTTATTTCAATATTTCGCCTACCATCGGTAAGCATCATCAGGAAAATCTATACACAAAACAGAAATAATACAAATTAATTTACTTTAGTATTGCGACAGAATATATATAAAGATAAAACTTACAACAACAATGAGTTACAATAATCAAAAATTAGTCTTTAAAGTTAAACATTTAATATTGTACTAAATTTTATGCTTTGTTTTATTTATTATATAAGTATAACTCTTTGATAAGTTTTCTATATCGGTCCGGTAGTTCATTCTCTTATCTTGTTCGACCCTGTTGATGGGTAACATATCCAATGTAAGTCTCCGTTTATATATTTCTTCTCTTTGTAAAATTTGTACATTGTCAAAATCTGGTGTATGTCCTCTCATTGTACAATGGGCTGTAAGTGCCGTTTTTTGTGTTGATGACTTATCTCTACATCTTATGTCCGATCTATGTCCTGCTAACCTAGTTTTCAGCTTGTTTCAGTTGTACATGTTTATCACAACCATATAATATAATACAATATAATAAACTAATATATGAACATAAAATAGAAATTCATATACTGGTTATCAGTTTGAGATCAGGGGCCAAATTACCGCATTCGATATCGAGTAAAATTGATCGTAATTTTCTTATTTCAGATTATGGCATACGATATCGAGCAAGAAATTTAGTACATTTTATCATAATTTCGATATCGAAATCATTTTTCGATGCGATAGCTCATTCGATCACGAATGCGGAAATTTGGCCCCAGATTAAGTTTAGCGGTATGTGAAGCACGTTTCATCACTCATCTTGGGTCGTCCTTCTCCAAAATAAAATGTACAAAGATTCTGCCTGGACTTTACCGGTAAAGATTAACGGTACTACATCTGCCCCAAAATTATTCTATATTTGTGGCTTTTATACCAACAATTAGCATTATCGAGCACGCCTGTTCGGAGATGATTTTCCGTACGCTCGACTGTGACAGCTGGACTCCAACCATATATTACATTTTCTACAGCACATTCCACCTTTTTGCGACGTCCTTCTAACCAAATATGTTGTACGATTATCCTAGTTCGATCACACAACGATGGGATACCATGATTGATGTTCGGGTCGTATTTAGGTCTAAGATTGCTCGAGAGCAAAACTTTTTTTCTGGGGGGTTACTCTCTATTGCGATGCGAAAGCAAATTCAATGCGTAAGAGTATCAATTTGTACACTTATCGCATCGAATTTTCTTTCGCATCGCAATAGAGAGTAACCCCCCTGATCGTGTTATGACTCAAACGCTGGTAGTTATGTGTATTTTTGTGGCAACTATTTTTATGATGATAGATTATACCATTTTATGTTGTTCTCTATCATAATCAAAGAGCATCATATTATTATATAAAGATTCACCATCAACATGATTGCCACAACAATATACAGAATTACTACAATCATATATATGCTTGCTATAATTATGTGAATCGTAACTTAAACATATGCTTGGCACAATCTTATAAATAATTACGATATCTTGAAGAACGCAAAATCACTATTTGTTTTGTCATGGCACAAATGCGTTTAAACTCTTCTAAGGAGTATAAATAGACTTCGTCCTTGCAGCTAAAGTATCAACTTCTCACGACATGTAGAAGAATGGACAAAATTAGTCATTACATATTTGATTCAGAAAGAAATTCTGAGCTAATTGTTATATATTTTAATATGGGGACGATTATATACATTCAATACTGTAAAAATCTCAAGAAGGAATCTTAATTTTGATAAAAGAAACTAAATTTTAAGTTTATAAAATATTCATGTTATAACTTATTCCGTTTACTTTTTAAAAATGTTTTAAATTAAATTTCCTGCTAAACAATTTCCTTTAAAACGTTTTTTTTTTTTTTTGTTTCAATTCTAAAATTGTTGCATAATTTTCTATTGCCAAAGCAACAAAGTATGATTTGCCACATAAAAGAAAAACGCAACAACATATCGTTGTTTGTTATAACAAAAATCTATATATATAAAAGTGATTGTGTGTTTGTATGTATGTATGTTTATTATTATTAGTTTGGGATCTATAGACGGCTAAACGGCTGAACCGATTTGCTTGAAATTTTCACAGTATATATCTGTATGTCTGGAAGAAGCTATAGGCTACTTTTTTTTTGGAAATTTTAAGTGGGCGTGGTACCTCCCATACAAAGTTAATTTTAAAAATCAAATACTTAGGAATTTATAATAGCTATAGTACTCAAATTTTGCATGAGCAATTCCATTGTTTGTTTAAATATTTGCGGAAAAAATGGGAGTAGTAGCGACAGGGGGCGTGGCACCTCCCATATAATTAAAAAAAAAATCAAATATATATGGTATACAATAAGATATATGGTACGGTTATTATATCATCAATATTAATATTTAGGACAGGAATGGGAGGACTATCAATAGCGGGCGTGGCACCTCCCATAGATATGATGTCAAATTATATATAGGGAAAGCTATATCAGCTATTAATATTAATATTTAGAACACCAATGCGCTGACTAGCAACAATATTAAGTAAATGTTAAAATTTGTATACATTTGCAATCCGTATCTATATATAAAAGTGAATGTGTGTTTGTTTGTATATTCCCTGCAAATAACGCGACTAGTCCATACATGCATGCCCTGCCAACATTTTCTATTGCGGAAGTGACTCAGAAGTGACGCTAAGAAGTTGAGACTCATCTTCTGCGATACCATTTTCTGATCGTAGAAGTGTCTTCAGTATTGAGAAGTTGTACCCCCCGGAAGTAACTTCAATAAGTCACTTCAGCGCAACTTCTAGAAGTCACTTCAGCGTAACTTCAAGAAGTCACTTCTGCTTAACTTAAAGCAGCCGCCTCTCTTTTGCTTTTGATTTCTTTTTGCCTTTACAGATAATACACTCATATTGACTATGGGATAACAAATATGTAAAAACTACAACAATAACAAAACAAAACCACACTTTACCACTGACCGAGCACAGCAAATGACAAAATAAAACTAATTTCGATGATGTCGAAAACTTCTTTTTTGCATTCTTTTCATTTCTTTTATAACGGGACATGTCATTTTCGGCTGGTGTTGTAAACAACAAATAATCTTCCAAACGTCGTCTGGATGATTAAAAGACGACTGCAATGTAAATTGTTATTGTTATCTTCCAATTAACGTCTGGAAGTGAGTAAGACGTAACGCCTTTGACGATGGACGATGAAAGAAACTTCCAATTGCTGGCAGGGTACATGCATGTAAAGCAGTGATGTTCAAAAATAAAATGTAGATGTATTTGTGAGAGATTTTGCACAGCAAACATATTGTCAAAGGCTTAAAATCAGAAAAAAGAAAAGAATTTTTTCCAAATATAAACACCTTTTGAAACAATATCAGGGACCGTAAATAACAATTATCGATATCGAAAACCAATTTTAGAACAGTTATTTTGATAAAAAACAAAAATAAGTCTATCTAAACCAGTTTTTTATTTTTCGTTTTCAATTGTAATTGAATAGCGTGTGTTTGCTGTGCTTCGATCAACAAGAAGCAACAACAATGCTTAACAAATTTCTGAAAAAAAATGACGATAATCCGTCGCATGTGTTCTCATCGCTTGCTCAACGACGACTGAGTGAATGTTTTTAAAAGAGCATAAGAAATGTGTGTAAATTTTTCAAACAATTGTTGTATGGGCTGAACATCACTGATGTAAAGACTAGTCCAAAGAGGAGTAGGAGTACTCCAAAACTACTCCAAATATATGAAAAAAAGGTGGTCCATTTAACATTGCGATGTCCTAGGACTGGACCATATAACCCATCGGAGTAGTCCCAAAACTACTCCATGGAGTACTCACGAGGGTTAGTTTTAAACAACAACAACTCAATATGCAATCGTGTTAACACGAAACCATGTCGTTTCACTACAAACTCTTGTTTAACTATGACATGGTCCATGACTGCATTACATTGGACCATGTTGTGAGTAGTCCATATCATCTAAAATGGATCACGTAGTCCAATATTATTTGCAGGGTTGTAAATCATAATAAGATAATGTAATAAGATTTAATTTAATTGGAAAACTGTAGGTTTTAATAACTTAATAATTATATTTATTTAACTCTAAACTTTTTATTTCATTACGATACGGGTAGCGAAGCACACCGGGTTTTAGCTAGTAGTAAATAAAAACAAATTTTGGTATCTGCTTTTGTTACGCTCAAAATAGAATGCAAAGCTAAAACATTGCAATAGCAACAGCAACAATAACAATGCAATAAAAGAAGCATGATGAAATTTAATTTGAACGCTGAAATATATCACGAAAGCAACATTGTTGTGCTACGCCATCACTATCATGAACGAAAACAATCTAAATGTTGACGTGTTTCTTAAATAACATCAACAAATTTTAGAAATTCTTATGATGAGGCATATCGAGCCATAACATCGAAACAAGATTAACTAACAATCAGAGTAGGTAAAATTCACGCTCGCGAAAGAAATTTCATTTATTTCTTTCTTATGGAAAATATTTTCGCGATTTTTATTTTTAAATTTTTTATATCAATTCTTTGTTTTGCGAAAGGAATAAATTTTGCATTAAATTTCTTTCGTGAATTTTATTTATAAATTTCGCAACCCGAAAAATAAAATTCGAATTAAATTCTCAAATTAAATTCAATCGAATTCATTTCTTTCGCGAAAGAATCTATCACTCGCGGTACTCTGCTAACAATATATATTTTCGACTTTGGCGTCCAAAAGTTTATTGTAATGTGCTTGTCGTTTGTTCACATTAAAGTTAGAAAACAAAAATGGTTCCCTGAAATATTTTATGTTTCTCATTAAAGCTTTTTTCGCTGTCAGAGGTCAATATATGTACATAATGCATATGTATTTAGACTTAGCGAAATCTGTGAAAAAGCCATGTAGATGCAGCAAATATTTAAACATTTTTAACAATGGCCGTATTTAAGATTCACCACGGCTTCAATTTGCTCTCTTGAATTAGACCAGTGGTTCGCACTCATGGCCACAAGTGAACGAATGTGATCGACTATTCAGAAGGGAAACATTATAATTAAAATTGCAGATATTGGTTAAAATACACAATGAGAAAATATGTTTTATGCTATATTACAATATATTTAGCAATGTGGCTTCTTTATTAATGCCAAACATTGAGTTAGACACTATTTCTTAAGTTTTTTTTCTAAACATACTCTTAATTTTATTATACCAATGAAATAACTAATAATTATTTTATTTTATATCCTTTCAGGTGAGTTTGTATTTTAAACATTTGACCAAAACCTAGTAAGTACTTTTCATTTTAAGAATATTTAAAAAAACTAGTCAGAAACACTCGCTCAAATATTGAATGAAATTAATGCCATTATAAATTGATCATATGTGTCTTGTTCAATAATCATTAAATTTTTTTAAACCAAATATCAAAATCTAATTTTTTATTCAATTAATCTCAAACCAACAACAATGCCTTAATGCCATTGGTTTTCCACTAATATATTTAATTAAATTTCTGAAAAATAAACAATCCCCTTCTACTGTTGTGCGAGCGGTCGGTCATATTTATTTTAACACACACACACACTCTACTCGTAAGTTATAAATTAAGCATTTGTCTAATAACACCACAAATATAATTAGTAAATTTAAAATGTATGTAGAAATATTGATTATTATCCCTGCGGTTTAGGAAATTCACTTAAAATTAATTTTTTTTCAGTTAAAATATTTTTTGCTAAAAGGTTTTCGAATATTTAGATTTTTTTATCTAAACACATTAAATTGCATGTTAATACGAGTATTTGCAACAAGAGTCCCTTTTAAATTTAATTCATTTAAAAAATATTATTTAATTCAATTATGGTCACAACTAAAATGTATAAAGGTTTGGTCACACTTTGCAAATATTTACTTAAAGAAGCGTAATCACTTGTTTCAGCATAAATTTGACCAAATATTTGTTGTGTCCTGTAATAAACGAAGTTTTTTTTAAATAAATAAACGTGTTCAAATATATTTTATATAGTAGTTACGTCTTAAGTTATAAGTAATTTTGTAAATTAGTCTACCTAGACGTATGATTAATATTAATTCAGGTAATTTTTAGTTAATTTGTTTTAAAGGGAAAAGTTGGTGTTGGCACTGAAATTTTTAATTAAAATTCTAAACAATATTTACTTTGTAGTGTGTTACAAAGTTAATCAAAATTTTTTATATTTCTAGCTTTCAATATATTTCAATATTTAAAAATTTGTGTAACTAATAAGGAAATTATTAATTATTTGGTAAAGTTTGTACAATGTTTAATAAAAATTATAACGAATGAAAAAAATGTGCGCTTGAAACAAATTATTCTAAAAATGTGTAGGTTCTCTTTAATTTTTTTCTTTAATTAAAAAAAATTATATAAATACACCAATACCTCACTTTGTGCCGGGGTTACGTTCCAAAAAAACCCAACACAAATTGAAACGAAGTAAAGTGAATTAAGATTTTCTTTAGCAAACGAAAATGCTAAACAAAAACATATTTAGTTAGAAAGGTCCAATGTTTGCTTATCAAAACATAAAATAAATTTCCTTGTAGCAATTGTCTGTGTTTTATGCCATCAAATAAATATTTTGCTTTTGTATGTTTTAAAGGTATGGTCACACTTTGTAAATATTTACTTACACTTGTTTCAGCATAAATTTGTTTGATGTCGTTTGTTCTTACAAGAGTTTTGCAAGATCAAACATCATCAAATAAAATAAGACAAAATATTTGTTGTGCCCTGTCCTAAATAAACGAAGTTTTTTTTTTAAATAAATAAACGAGTTTAAATAGATTTTATTTAATGGTTACTTGTGTTTCGGCAAATATTTGCCAAGTGTGACCGTACCTTAATGAAATTTAGTACTCTGCAATTTTTACTAATTTTAAAACTGAAATTGCATCATTGAATTTGTGTTTGTTTGAATTGTTGTTTGTTTAATTTTAATTTTCACAAATATAATATAATTAGAGGTCAACTATTGCATCAAATTTTCATTGCGAATAATTTAAATTTTATTAATTCAAAGCTTTTAACTAAATTCTTTATAGAATTTTAATGTTTCAGTTGGTGCAATTATCTAAATTCTTTAGTAGAACGCAGGGCAATGATTAATCAGTCGCCGATTAATCATTGCTAATTTTGCATAAATTTTCCAGGCAACATGGAAATTTTGTACTAATACATTTACTTGCATTCATTACAAGTCTGAATGAATCTTTATTTACATTCAGGGACCTCCAATAAGTATGCAAATCTTGTAACTAAAACCACAAACTATTTGATATTAGCTGAAAGCCATGAATATAAATATCAATATTGGATTGGTTTAATTCGTGGATGGTTTCTAACTTTCTCATACTAAACATAAATAAGACGAGGATAATAAAATTTGGTTCACTTACTCTGGATAGCTCAACCACACATATAGATCAAAGGGAAATTGTACTTGTTGACAGGATGAAGATATAAGGAATTATATTAGATGACAGACTCGTCTTTTCATACCACATAAAAAAGTTTGTTTCACTCTTCGCCGATTATATTGCCTTAATATTTACTTTATTTATTTATTTATTTATTTGATTAAATCTATGGATATAAATCCTTACAGACTACTATACATTACAAGATTTTATATAAAGGCATTATTAACGAAAACATTCAGCCCAATCATGAATAAAAATTTCGCCGGAGTTTTTTCCCTTTTTATTTTTTTAACATTGAATTTGAATAGGAAAAATGGGAAAAAGAAAAAAAACTCCCACGGAATTTTTATTCAGGATTGGGCTGATTGTGTTAAGACATATTAAGTATTTAAAAACATGATTGCGTTTAATTACATTTATATTAATAAAAAAAAATCGATTCATTGAAATTTTTGCATATTCTGCTCAAAGGATGAGCATCAGCATAATTTGTTTAAACAACAGGAAGGTGAAGAGGTATTAGGTGTCGGGCAAAACGCCGTGGAATATTAATATTTATGTTACGAAGAAGGAAGTCGGAGAGGACCTCGCCATTAACCAAATTAATTAGAAATGCAACATTTAGCATAGTCCTTTGGCTTTTTAAGGTAGGTAGTTTAATTAATGATTCCTCGAAGGAAGATCCCCAGCATAACGAAATTATAACCATATATCACCCTATGGCGAGCATTTTCTAAAGTGCTCTTTTAAGAACTTTGTAATTTTAAGATACTTATTAATATTTTATAAAATCATTAAAAGTAAGACACCACAATTTTTATTAAAATTATTCAATTTTATACATTCAACTAGGATGGTACAGATTTGTATTCCCAGAATAAATAACACAGTTTTTGAAAGATCATTTTTTATAACTGTTGCGCGTACTTGGAATTACTTATCGAAAAAGTTACGGTCATTTTCATTTTCTTATATCACTTATCGCAAAAAGTTAACCGAATTTTTTAATAGGAATCAAAATTGATTTGATATTTGATGTTCCATTGCTAACTTAGGCATATATTCATTTAAACTTTTTGAATGTTTCTCTCTGTTACAAATTTTAGGCTCTTGGTAATAAAACTTTAACCCCCTGGCCCACGATGTCGAACGATAACGTACGCTTAGATAAGACTTAAGACACAAACTTGATTGTGGAATAAACAAACTTGATTGAGTAAAAAATAGATACGGTAAAAAGTTTGTGTCTTAAGTCTTATCTAAGCGTACGTTATCGTTCGACATCGTGGGCCAGGGGTAATATTAAGTAAATTACATTTATTTACATAAATTTTAAAAATGTTATTTTATGTGTATTTTCATATTATGTATACATATATTAGCTTAGGGTTGCTATTTTTTTTTTTACTATTCTATCATTAATTGTAATATTTAATTGGCAATTGAAGGCTTTCCTATTACATAACTTGTTAATAAATAAACTAAATAATAAATAAAAAAAAAACATATCATTAATAAACACATAATAATCATATACCAATTTAAATGTCATTTAGACACCAGAGAGGATATTCTCCAGATATTATCACCATATATTCTGCAGCACCTCAGTCAGTATAAATCAACAATTATCAGTAAAACAAATAAAAGCAAAATTTCCATTTAATCCGAGTGCGATTACGTGATTAACAATATATAGTTAATACTTTAAGATGACTTTTAACAACATATTTAGATAATCAAAGCGAAGATTTATCTATGTTAATTTTCAATTTAATAATATACATTTCACTGTCAAATGTTTTAGCCATTTAATGTGACTAGTCCAATGGCCGGCATAGTGTAAAGAAAATTAAAGGCAATTTGTTTAATTAATTACAAAATTCATTTGGGTTTTTATTTAAATGATTTTTAACTATTAGCTATTTGTGGCAGACATATAAATTCATTTCCCCGAACGGGTGTGCCCAGATATAATTTTCTTAATTGTTGCTGTTAAGGATTTTTCAAAAACAACTTACCAAGTGACCAGGTTGTTGCTTTTATCGTAACATTTTTTTTATTCGATGGTGTTGTTTTTCAATATTTCTGTTGTTTTTTTATGCAGCGGTCAAACCAAATGTAGGGTTGGCCGCATAATAACAACAACAAAACATTAAAATACATATACATATGTATAAAAAAACAACAAAATGCTAACTATATAATGAAAAAATAACAATAAACGTGAATAAAAACAAGTTAGAGTGCTTTATTCGGCTGTGCCGAATCTTTAATACCCTCCTAGTAATCGTAATAAGAAATACAGAAACTACACTGGACTAGCATATCCTGATTCTGTGTTTTCTATTCAGTCTTAGTGCAAATTTTAGTAGTTTTTAAATTATATTTTTATATTTTATATTATTTGTTAGTTCTAATTCACTAATGTAATTTTATTTTAAATGTTTTGAAATTTTATCTAATTTTTACCATTCAAAATTGATGTAAAATCCAATTATTACTGTAATTTACAGAGTTTGTCGGATTTTCATAATAATCTTGAGTGAATTTAACAATTTATAAAACTAAAAGAACATTTTTCCATATTCACAACAAGTAAAGAAACAGAGCATAAAAAAGGATAAGATATAATGTGAGGCTTCTTTTGCTTGAATTTGATCTCAATAACATTATTTACAAGAGATTTATTGGTGGCATAGCAGAAGTGGACAAATTATGGACTGATAGCTTCTAAATCCAGTATCCACTAATGTGATTTCTACGTATAATTGTTTAGTATGCTCGGAAGAGGACTTAATTCAGGAGATATTGCCAATTAACCGATATTAGTATGATTTCTGGATTAAAATCACTGATCTGTATAAAAGTTGGTTCGATATCGATATTTATTAAACATTTTTGTGGGTTAAATTTTTTTTCGGAAATGGTCCTTATATGGCAGCTGTGACAAATTAATATTTTTAAATTTCGGGATGGAGAATTTTATGCATATGAGGATATTTCACGTCGAACTTCAACATAATATTGGTATATTTAAGATACATATTAGTATTAAAGTGAATATCGGAAGAGCACCTTATATTGGGTCTATGGACTGAACTGACTAAAATTTAGTTTTGCAATATATTTTTACATGCAACTTATTTTTACTGAATTTATTTATTTATTTATTTATTTATTTATTTAGTCTATGAATATAAAACCTTACAGACTATTAACAAAAGAAACTTATATTTACTTAAATTAGAAATATGAAAATAAATAGAAAATAAAGTTAACAATTGAGGAAGACAATAATTTTACATTTAATAATACTTGAATTGAGACTAAAATCAACAAATTGGTATAAATCATTAAATTATCTACATATTCTTACAAATGGGTCTGCATCAGCATAATTTGTACTACAGAATTTTACATGCAAAGGCTCATAGTATCGAGAATTACGACGTGGAACATTAAATTTCACAAACTTTAAAAGATATTCACAATTAATATTTCCATTTACAATGTTTAACATAAAACGACGACTTTTCAAGGTGGGTAATTTAATTAAAGCCAATCTGCTCGTATAAGATGATAAATTAGAGTAATTCCATTGAAAGTTTTTTAAACAAAAAAGCAAAAATTGTTTTTGCACGGACTCAATTTGCTCATTATAAATCTCATAATAAGGATCCCATATGATGGATCCATATTCCAGAATGGGCCTAACTAGCGATACATACAGTTGTTTAGTTATGTATGGATCACAAAATTCCATATCCCACCGCTTTATAAAAGCAAGGACACCTCTAGACTTGTTTAAGTTTAATTGTATGTAAAGTAGGATTCCGAGATCAATAAATGATTCGACAAAATCCAAATGATGATTGCCGAGGTAATAGTTGACCACTAAGAAATTATTTCTATAAAACCGCATGTTTTTTATGTTTAGCTCCATCATATTATATTCGCACCAACGGAAAAAGTTATCAAGATCATTTTGAAGCAAATCATGGCCAGGGTATTATTAGGATATTACAATGGTTTATAATATTAGGAAGGTCATTTATAAACAATGAAAATAGCAGTGGTCCAAGATGACTTCCTTGGGGTACACCCGATGAAACAGATATGCATTTAGATGTATAGTTGTTAAATCGAACATTCTGTTTCCTGGACGTCAAATATGATTTTATCCAATTTAAATTATTGGAAGTAACACCCAAGAGATCCAGTGTACGTAAGAGAAGCGAATGATTAACTTTATCAAACGACTTGCTAAAGTCCGTTTATATAACGTCCGTTTGCTTTTTATAAGAATTATTTGTGTCGAATTTTAACCTGGTAACTATATTTGTCCCCGATTAATACGTATTTAAGTGAGTTTTGGAAGTGAACTTTATATGGGGGATATGGTTAAAAATGCACCGAAATTCACAAAATTGTAGGATGATATATGTAAATGATCTGTGCAAAGTTTTGAGTCGGTACCGATATTTATACAATATATATAGGGAAAAATGTCTTTTTCAGATGTGGTCCTTGTATGGGAGCTATGACCAGTTCTGGGCCGACCACCATAAAATTTAGTACAACAATTTATTTGCCTATAAAGAGTATTTATGTCAAATTTTAGCCGTTTAACATTATTTATATCTGTTTTATACGTATTTAAATGAATTTTGGAAGTGGACTTTATATGGGGTCTATGGTCAAACATGGACCGAACTAAAAAAATTTCGTTTTTCGATTTCTTTTTGCATGAAACTTATTCCTGCTGAATTTTGTCTTGATATTCTAATTTTATAGGCATTTATTGATCATATTTCGGGAATATATATATTTGTATGGGGGCTATGAGAAATCATGGACCGATTCTTACTATTTTCCGCACACTTTCTTCTTTTATCATACAAACAACGTATACAAAATTGCATGGTATTATCTGCAATATATTTCAAAATATTGCAATAAAATGGACAAAAAATATCAAATTTTTATGGAGGTTGTCTTACATTTTGCTTCATAACTCTTGTTCTACTATACCGATTTTGCTGATTTGCAATACCGAACAGCTTAGAAGAACTGTAAGCGGGTTTTTGCAAACTTTGTTGATTTCGGTTGTGTTCTTTGGTCGTGAGAGTGTTTTACACAGCCAGACAGGCAGACAGGCAGACAGACGACTTAGTATTTCGTAAGGCCCAAGAATTTATATACTTTGTTGGGTCTCAGATGAGTATTTCTCAGTGTTACACACGGAATGACAAACTTATATTTACCGTCATTCACCACTTATGGTGGTGAAGGGTATAAACAAAACAAAGCAAAAAAGAAATCGAGGAAAAACAACAAGAATAAAAACATATTGTCGGTTTGCTAAATGACGACAATGATGGTGAACCGGGTGGCTTGTTGCCAGGATGGTGTAATGGATGGCTGGTTGAATAGATTATTTGGTTAGTTGTTGTAGCACTGTGTGCTCCTTGTTGTTTTACTTTTTTTTTTATTGCTATTATTATTTTTGTTGTTTGTTGCGTCCATTTAGTTGATTGTTTGGTTCGTTGGTTGGTGTCGGTTGGATTTGTCCACACACAGCGTACCGCACAACAAACATCCGCGTATTTTATTTTACTTTTTTTTTTTTTTGTTTTCATTCCTTTTGGATTCACTTACAGTTGACTTGAAATACCAACAAATTTTTAAACAAAAACAATGAACTAAAGTACAATAGTAAAAAACTCACACAAAGTTTTTTGTTTTGTTTTATATATTTTAAAACCGGTTTACACAACAGTTAACGCCTTTATTTTGTTAGTTAGTTGTTTAGTCAGACAGTCAGTCATTAAGTTAGTTCATTCATTTGGTTGGTTGGTTAGTTAGTTTATTTCATTGTCCACAGCATTTATATGGCATTAGTATATATTTCACTTCCTACAGTTTATTTGTTTATTTATTTACTTTTTTTTTTATTATTATTTATGCAATAAATAAAACTGTCTAAAAGCAATTTGTTTTAAATTTAGAAATTAAGTTGCCAGGTTGTTATTACAATTGTCACGAAATAAATATTTTTCTTACAAAAGAAATCTGCAGCAATATATTCGAGTTACTGTATCTCCAGTATCTATCTTCTCCTCCTTATTATGAAAGCTTCTACAGTGATTGTTGAACCGTAGGCCCATTCTCCTGGCGTGAGTTCTAAAAGTACAGTGTCCTGTAACTATTAAAACAATTAGTCTTATTTGATTACAATGAAAGATAAGAAGTAAATTCCTCCTGCTGCATTAAAATACCCTGCGTTATCCTAAAATGTCTTCCTAAATCATTCAAAGCCACCCGGAATTCAGTGGTTAACCTGGATGTCGAGTAGCGACAGTCTTGCTATCAACCAATTGGCGTCATTTTTTATGGCACAAATAAGCCAAAATCTGGTAGCCTAATGTAGGAATTTATCCCGAATTTCCACCAACAGCCACCACCAACATCCTTAAGACACCTTCAAGGGTATAGAGTTCATCCAAGTATATGTTCCTGCACGAAAAACATATGGAGAATGGCATATCGAATGGCATTGAAGCAGTATCAAATCCACTCATAGCGCTTTTCATGGCGTATATCTTACCGCTGATGTAAAAAGATTGGCGGAGTTTCTAACTACACGTTTAACGGCTGCTCGATATTGACATTTTTTAAAGCATTTCACCATACCAGTACATCATACAAAATAATGGGCTATACAGCAGCATTAAAAATCCAATTTATACCCCCTAATTGATGCCCCAATTAGTTACAATTGTCTTTTTGGTAAGATTATTTGGCCATACTTTTTGTAAAGTCTTTGCGCTCTCCTGCAAAGTGTTCCACAAATCATTTCATCATCTTTGCTTTTCTGTCTCCTCACATTTCACTTTGTATTGCATACTAGCTAAACCCGGTGTGCTTCGCTACCCCCTCGCAAAACGCGCCAAGATATACACATTAAATTTCTTATGTGCGCCCTCCACACAGACCCCAATCACCCCTGAAAATTTCATTGAAATCGGGCAAACCGTCTAGGAGGAGTATGCGAACAGGAAGTTAAAATCAGCACGGTTATCTGGATTTCGGAGTAATGGTGATATCAACTAGTTTTTTAATCCGTAACCATTATAACCCAAAACAACAGCATCCAGATGTGTTAATCCTATTCTGGATAATCTTCAGTCTGGTTAAATCATCATCAATCTTATACCTCCTTGGGAATAACAGGGTTTCAACTCAGTCTACACGATATATTACATACACTTCATGAACTTAGTGGTGCTTCTATACATCGCGTTCCTGTAATCATCGTTTGTAAACAATTTGAAAAAAGATAAAGGACTGGGACCCACTACACAAAAAACTTCGTAACTTTTTACTATGCACTTATCAAATTGCAATTTTTGGCAAAGTGATTTCTGTTCCACAATATTCTTTAAAAATCTTACTTTGCACTAAGACTTTGTGATGACTTTGAACTTTTCGTAAAGTCTTTGGGGTCTTCTGCAAAGTGTTCAACAAATCATTTTATCATCTTTGCTTTTCTGTCTCCTCACATTTCAGTTTGCATTGCATATAACATGTTAAAATCAGCCGAAAAATAAAAATAAAAAAACAACGATTGAAAGCCTTTTCAACACGGTTATCGGGATTTTGGAGTAATGGTGATATCAACTAGTTTTTCAATCCGTAACCATTATCACCTGAAACAACAGCATCCAGAAATGGACTCCATCCATCGTCAAATCTCTAAATGTTTAAGACTGGCCCACATGTCATTATCACCAGAGACCTGCAACAAGTATGAACGAGCCGACTTATTCACTAACGTTGAATTTTAAGAACAATACAAAAAAGTATGAGTCAATTTTATGCTTATTCACTTTTTATGCACACACAGAAAATTCAGCAACGAGTATAAATCATTTCCAACACTTGGTTCGAACTGCAATGTTTGAAAACAAAAATTCTTGTTTATACACAGTTTGTTTTTTGCATGCCGGCTTTGTTGTGCATGATCTGATTGGAATTGAACTAAAAACACACGAGCCACTTATAAGTAAAAAGCGGCTGGCAAAAAAATATGAAAACATAAAAATGTGCATTTACTACCTATTTAACATTATTTCGTCGAAAAGAAAACTTATTTGACAAAGCAATGATAAAATTTGTAATATGTACAGTTTGTCAAATATATCTTTGCACAGCAAAAAAATTAAAGAAAAAATGTAAAATGAGCTGCTTCATACATTTAACGACACAGTCGAACATTCATGTTCGCACAAAACAACAAATGAATAAAACACATGTTCGGCTAACAACACGTTGGCTTTGATTTAAAATGAGCTTCATACATTTAACGACACAGTCAGAATATTCATGTTCGCAAAAAACAACAAGTGAATAAAACTGAATGTTTGAAACGAACGGTTGCGTAAACGAGCGTTTTGTGCATTTGAACAAAAACGATTAAATCATAAAAATCAATGTGCATGATTAAGTATACTCGAAAATTTAGTACTCGTTGCAGGTCTCTGATTATCACATTCAATGAGTGATTTTCATGCCGGTTAACATATACGAGTACTTACTACACATAAATCCATCCGTCATAAAAATGATTTCAGCAATACCACTGACTGACGGCCCGATGACGTTTTGAAATAAAATGTCAGTTATAACATCGACAGCACTATGCAAACTGTTGATTTTGCAACTCCATGGTATCGGCAACCTTTTCCGAGCCTATGCAAGCACTGTAGCAGTTGATTTTCATCCGACAAAAAAGACTTTACTATGTGTTGTGCTCTAATTTTTCTTTATATATCTCTAATGATTTAAACGAAAGCAAATTCAATCTCTATAATTTTTTGTTAAAACAGCGTCTTCATTATCAAACAAAAACTCACATCTTAACATTTAGAAACCTTCACTAGTTATAAAAATATGAGTTTGTAAAGCGCTCGTTTACTTTGCAAATTTTTAACAAACTTATCAAAACTTGCTTTGCAAAAATAGAATTTACAGTTTTTGTGGAAAGAAACAGCATAATTGTTTGAAAAGTCGTGGCAGATTACACTTTTCAACATTAACTTTGCACAAGAGAACGTACGTGAAACAGAAATAACAAAGAGAATATAAAAATTACAAATTACCACTTTCAACTTATCAGTTATCAAATTTTATAGTTCTGAGGAACATAAAGTTTTTCAAATTGACGAAAAATTACACATGTACATAAATTCAAAGTAAAAACTTTATAAGTTATTTTGTGGAATAGGGCCCAGATTTTCAAATATTTGTTTAGTATTATCAAAAAACATAACGTAATTCAAAGTAAGCAAATTTTTGTTCCTTACATAAGGGTAACAAATAATACATTATTGAACTTATTAAATTGAGAGGGTGCAGTAGCCATTGAATGTTATTAGGCAATTACAAGTTATTATAAGATTCCTTTTGAAGTTTATTGGGGAAGAAATGTAATTCGTTCAATATTTCCAATTCTGAAACATTAATTAAGATTTAAAATGTAGAGTGGCAGATGAACTGGCTAGACATGGTTCTGGTTTGGACCATGATACTAGAGAAAGAGGGGTCAAGCCACCTATATGTCACTTCTACAGGCTCATTCATGAAAGATTCCGTGACTGTGCAGACCAATCCTGGGACAGTAGGTCGGATTGCATAGTGCCCAGGTCCTTATGGCCAAAACTAAATGCAAACGCGACCGAAACGCTGATGGAATTGGACAGGCATAGCCTCAGGATTCTGGTAGGAGTGATAACCGGGCATTGTTCGATTGGGGCCTTCAGAGGCAAATGGGATAATAACACATAGGATTTCTGTAGAGTGTGTGGGGATGCAGAGAACCCAGAGACAATAGAGCACATCATGTGCTACTGTCCTAGGTTGCAGGGTCGTAGACTTAAGTGGCTAGGAAATAGATTCCTGGACGAACTCAACATCACTGAGCTGTCTGTAAACCGAGTAACATCCTGGGTTTCATTAGGGTAATAGGGTGGCTATTTAAGGGACAATCTACGATGACTACAAATCCGTAAGGGGATATTTCTCTCTTTCCTTCTTTCTCCCCTTATCAGGCGGTTTTGGTTGTTCTTATTTCTATATCTATCCTTCTATCTTTCTACTCTCTATCTTTTCTACTGAAGGGAATCACAATGGACCACAGGGTCTCTGAGTGGAAGTGCACTTAGTGCACAACCTTTCATATCCTATCCTAATGTAGAGTTTGTTCCAGTCGCATTAGACTACCTGTCACTGTCTCTCTGTTGATTTAAGCACGCTTTAATGCCTATTAAAGACATATAGAGCTGTAGTCCTCTTTAAATATTTAATAAACCCAAAGTTTTGTACGAAAAACATTTCTACCTACATTTTCAATTCCAATTAAGTATTTATGTTACTTTTACAGTTTGTTTGTTTTTCAATAACATTTTCCATTTTTTTGTTTGAGTTTTTAGTTGATTTTGTAAGTCTATTGTTTGCTGCATTTAACAAAAATAAAATGTATAAATATCTGTGGTAATGGTGCAAAAAATCATAAGTCAACTTAAGTACTTGTGCATTTTTCTTGCAAAGTAATGAAAACTGCCTAATAAAAGTTGGGATTCTAGTTCTAGATCTAATCTTTTACATACTGCGCAAATGAAGGTGTATCATAAATTTGTCAAAATTTTTGGGATTAGTAAGATTTTCGACTTAAGCTATTTAAAGGAATATTCAGACACTTAGTTTTATTTTTGTACCGAGTTAATTTGTGACAATATCCTTGTATTCTTTTTTGCCGTTTATCATTCTAACCGTATTTTTATTTACTTTTCAGCAATTTCTATTCACTTTTCGAAGTCATTCCCTTTGTTTAGATTTCAATGGGATGTTTCTGTTAGTTACTTTTTTGTCCATGATAAGTTAATTTGCATTAATTTTTTTGGCGCTTTGCAAATAATGGAAAAGGTTTATCTTGCGAAAACAGTTTTGTATTTAAAAGAGGGTTTACAAGAATAAAAACGTAAAGTTACTGGAAGTACTATTTAAGTTTTGTACATTTTCTTGGCGCTTGCAAAGTAAACTATGTAATATAGACAGAATATAAAAGTAACAGGAATGTAAAACAAAAGAAGATGCCGAATGCGAGTGTTTACTAGTTTAGCATCGTTGACAAACTTGAGAAACAATTCTGTTATTATATTAGTTGAACCTTTAAAATGAATCCTTAAAATTTAACAAATTTTATTATTGATTACGGAACACGGTTTGAAATTTCGAGCTCAATACAGTCCTCAAATAGTTCGAAATCGAGCCAATAACATTTGAATTTTGGTTTCATAAGAAAATAACAAAATTTGTATGTTCATTTGGGGCCAGCATAGCAAAGTAACAAGCATTGTGTACTGCAACTAAAAAACTTCAAATTAAATACGATTGACACCATAAATGTCATTGCTATTTAAAATACATATGTAAATGTCCATCAACAGATTTGCTTTCATTTACAATTATTATTATAAAACTTTCTATTAATTTATAAACAAAAACAATAAATGCGTGAATTCTCAGCAATTTTCATAATATTTTAAATTCCCAACATTCTATTTCCTTTTTATTATTCTTATTTCTTGCAATTCATGACAATTTGCAAATTTTTAAATCTCATTTCCATTTACAGCAAATTTTGCACAGAAAATACCAATATTGTCATTATTAATTACTAAATGCATAACTTTAGATTTATAATAATTTACATAGTTTTATTTATTCATATACATACATACGAGTATGTACATACAATCATACGTACATAATTATAATAATAAAAACAACCACATGAATGTAATAGAATTCAAATAAAAATTCGTATAATTTTTATCAGTTGAACAAAAATGCAAAATGAGCAAAAATTTTAATTGTCAGTAAACAGATTGGAAATCGCAATAACTATTAGTATAAATTGTTAAATAGTTGGAATAATTAAACAAAATACATAAAATAAATAAATAGAAATGATGAATATAAAAAACATTTTCTGATAAAAACCAAAACCAAATTGGAAAAAAATTAAATAAATCTATTTTATTATTTAAATTTATGTGAGCGTAGGGTTGACTAGATAAAAATAATATAAAGGGTGTCCCAACTAGAACGCAATGGTGTCAATGGTGTTCGGTATCGTGATATGCTAACCAGTTTTTTCTTGCCTAGAATTGAAGAAATGAATGTGGAGGGCATGTGATTTCAACAAGACGGCGCCACATGTCATACAGCCAGAGAAACAATTCAATTGCTGCATTTGTCATTTCCCGGTCGTGTTATTTCGCGTTTTGGAGACCAGAATTTGCCGCCTAGATCGTGCGATTTAACACCTTTAGATTTTTTTCTTTGGGGTTTTTTAAAGTCGATGGTTTACGCGAATAAGCCGACGACGACTGAAGCCTTAAAAGAGGAAATTGGACGCTGCATTAATGAAATACCGCAGAATTTATGCTCCCAATGCATTGCCGTAGGCCGGCAATACAAGAAATTTGTACAATGCGAAACCGGTATTCTCCCTACGGCCGGGCGGAAGGATTTTCTCCTCCATGGTATACAGAACGCCGGCTTCGCATAGTACTGATTGTATTTTTTATGGTGAAATGTCATAATCTTTCTTTAATATCTTCGGATTTATATTACCTGTAATGGACGTTTATGTCCCCATATAAAACAAAACCTCTTACGTGTACTAGGCGAGATGACGATATCTCAAGTCATTAAAATACCACCTAAAATTTGCTACTTTCAGATTTGTGGTGTATGTAATTTATGTAACAATGTAAAATACATAACGTATATATTGGCACTCGATAATAAAAACTTGTGTATTTATTATTTATATTTTTTAATTTTTACGCAATATTTTATTATTTCTGTGCACATTGTTTCTTAAATTAGTTGTTTTTTTGATTGAATTGATCTTTACGATCATATGGTTGTGGAACATTATTTTGGTTTGTTTTGTCTTGTTCTATTTTATTGGAATTAATGCATAAGACAAATATTTTGAGAGTATAAGAGTTTTGTCTGAGCTAAATGTTGTCAGGGTTGGAATTTTTTTGTTGTTATATGGAGAATTAATGAGGAAAATTAAAAAAAAAAAAAAAAAAAAAACACCTATCAATATAAATAAATATATATAATAAAACCAGGTGAATTTAGTTATTTATTTAAAGTATAAATTAAAAGACAGAAGGACCTATAAATAGAAATTTATTTAAAAGAAATATGTGATTAAATGTTGGCTTAAAACAAATCGATCTCAGGACGGAATAAATGTTAAACATGAATGGATTTGAGTCTTGGATAAATGATTCATTATTTATGTGGCAACATAAAATTACCTGTCAATTTGTCATCAAATTGTCAAGTTGTTCTAAATTTTGTCAACCAAAAGTTTCTTTGACAGAAAAATACTTAAAAGCATCCTTTTCCTGAGATTCATTGACGTGAAAACATCAAACAATTTTATTAGCGGAAGATATCTGCAATTTTCAAAGTCATCCTTTGTCAGACTGACAATATTTATAAGGAAATTTTTTTGCCTAAAAATTAACACAGAAAACGATTTTTCAGAAACTCAACTTTAGTTTGAGTCAACCAATTTTTTATGTATTTTAATTTTTGGATTCAAAAAGAAAAATGTAAGTAAATTACAGAATATATACTGAAAAAAAAATTTGCCACCTAACACACTTTATTTCTATTTCCTAAACAAAAATTTCCTTTCAAAAGCACTCAAAAAATTAAAGAAAATCCCCATACCCAAGCCTGATAAGAGAATCCTCTTCCAGGGGATTCCTCTTATATACCTACGTCACCAGACCGATCTGCTGCCGATGATTGCGCACTTATTTTAGGCTTAAAGAAAAGCAAATACTTTTCAACATACAACAACCACATCAACAACAAAACAACCCCGATGAAATAACATCCAACTTTTCTCTCTACTCTATTCAACTCCAACTTTATTAAATTCAACCAAATACTCAGTTCTAACCAATTAAATAGTACTCTTTAGTGTGTGTTCCAATCATACCTTAAGTAAAACAACCTGAAAAAAATGTAAAAATAAACAAAACAGTGTTTCCCAAATCTTAAAATTACCCAAAAGTAAAACAACTAAAAATAAACAGTGATTCAAATGACTTAGTAAATCTTGCTAAAATTTGTTTGAAAATACGGAAAATATAAGTTAATTGTCATAAGATGAAAGAAAACTAAAGTTTATGAAATGAAAAAAATTGAAACGTCTGCACCCTATAAATTTTGTTATTTCCATTGCTAAAATTTAAATCGTAAAAATGGAGAACAATTTTAAAGATAAAAAGAAATAAAAGTTTTTTAAAATTGTTAAAATATAAATCTAAATTAAAAAAAGAAGAAACTTTGGTTATTGCTACTAGCACAGATATAACTTATAAGTAAAATTAAAAGCAAAATTACAAATAGTTAATTTTGGCGTTGTAATGAATAAATAACTAAATATAAAAATTTGGCTAGTTAAAAAATTGATATAAAGTTAGAGTTTAAGGACAACAAATTTAAAAAAAAAAAAATTTTTTTTTTATAAACAAATACAATTAACACAAAGACCAAACATCATGCAAGAAAATTTAAAACATCAATAAATTAATGACATTTCCCCTAAAATGTGTATAGCTCTCGTCGTGATCATGGAGGAGGCCTTCTGCAGAATCTACGATTGATTGGTGAGTAATTAATAAAATTTATCTTTTTTGTTACTTTGTTTTTATTTTCTTGCATTCACATATAACAAATAAACTAAAACAAAACTTAATAAAGATCGAACGAACATGCTGTAACATTATGTTTTCCAACTTCTATTAAATCGGTTGTAACCTATTTCTTTATTTGTCATATTAACAAAAGAGAGTCAAACATGTCGTGACCTACTTTTGGCATGCAACCTAAAGTATACATTCACACAAACCCACATGAATCGATCAGCTGTTCCAACCAAGGTTCAATAAACTTTAATAAATTTTGTTTTGCTTTATTTGCTAATTTTTTAACATAAGAAACCCAAAAAAATTCACTATGGGTCAACCCGCATAGTATTTTAGTTCCTTTAAATTAATTCTTAAAATTAAACTTATAAATAACTTGATAAACCAAGATTAAATTTTATCTATTTTTCAAAAAATGTTTACAGTTGTTTTTTAGATTTATTCATGGTAATATTATGAATTGAAATATTGGTGAAATCTTTAGTTTTTTTTTATTAAGTATTTGTTTATATTAAACTTAAGTCAACTTGAATATGAATTTGGAAGTATGAATTTGTAAATTTAAAAAAAAAAAAAAAAAAATAAATGAATAGTATAACATATCATAAAATAAAGAATTGTATTATGAATGAGTAAAGTTCAAAAATTTGGTCTTCTAAATCAGTGGTAATGTGAGAATAGGCAGGTGAGATTTGATTTTTGGGGTTCTAGAAACCTGATATGCCACTAGAACGAAGGATGGTGAGGGTTTAGAGGCATTTGCATCCACTAACACCTGGATAGCATAAAATTAGGCAATAATTTAGAATAATCAGCTATACTTTTGTGTAGAATTCCACCTATAACTAGATTAGGGGCTTTGGTTGTAAAAATTTTCAGTAGATCTAGTTATTTTATCCACCAAAATATCATCGATTATATATTTAATTTTAGGGAGTCTATAATAAAGAGCATGTAATAAAATTGAAAAGACAAGGAAATGGGACACGAACCCCGCACCCGACTGCTAGCTAACGTTTCAATGGCTCCCATCGTCCGTATTTCTAAAGCTTTTATTTACCGGAAATCATATGATTGAAAATTGTAAAGTAAAACTTGGCGTAAACGTTGGCCTTAATTCCCTTATGGTTTTCTGGGTTTAGACCAAGCATTTTTTTAGTTAAGGAAATTGCTACCTCTAAACATAAAAACAATAAACATAATTATTTTATGTTAAGAAACGAGACATTACATTACAAAATGGCGCCCAACGTGGGGCCCGAAGGAATAGCTCGTTCTTTCTGGCTCTAGTTTTTTTTAATATAGTAACTTTCAATAAATACATAATTCTAAAAAATTTTTCTATAAAGATTAAACTTTATAAAGAATAACTGTGGAAACTTTCCTGGAATTTAGCTATTTGAGGTTTTAAGGTTCGAATATGCTAACCGTTAGTATAAAATAGTTCTTTCAATATTTTGTTTAATTTAATAGACTAAAGTTTTAGTTTTATGAAGTTTAATAGTTGCCTAATGTGGTTATGATTTTGAAGATCCGATTTTAGCACATTTTTATTCTTGGAATTCATAAATTTGCTGCTTGCAATTTATGACCGGATGTTAAAATGATAAGTCAGACGAAAAATTTATAGCTTGCTAATGGTATCAATGTCATAATTACATTGGATATGATATTAAGCTCAATAGACCAGTTTTGTTTTCCATATAGTTGAGTTTTTTAATTTTTGCCTAAGAGTATTAATCTTACCTAGTCTCACATTTAAACTTTTAGAAGACCATGATAAGTAATATTTTGATTTGGAAACCGAATCTAACTTTGATATTTAATTTTCACGATTTATTTGTTTCTTGAGCAAAGATTGAATATAGTCATTAGTTTAACTAGTAATTTTTAACTTCATCTTGTTATATAACTGGAATATATTTGAATTCAATAAATAGTTTCCAAATTTAATTCCAAAAATTTTCCAATTATATCTCTGATATTTTTCCTTATTGATTAGAAACATTAAGCCTTTTAAATACATGAATTGTAGTAGTAGGGATTAGTTTTAGTACTGATCAAATTATAAATAAGTATAACATAATTTCTTTTGATTAATTTTCAAATAGCTTTATTTGAAGTAAATCCATTTTCTAAATTTTTTTCTTATTTTCTTTAATAATATTTTTGCGTTTGCTTATTTTCTTTACTTATGATCATAATGTCAACAGATCCAAATTCTCCCCCAACAGCCATTCCCCCACCGTTACCAACGGCACCTATTTTTATAGAACCTTCTGTTTGTCAAATTTGTAAGAAATCTATGGATGAAGGTCAGGAATGTTTGATACTCAATCAGTGTAGTCATGCTTTTCATGGATTATGTATAGAGACACATTTAGCTACCTCTTCAGAATGTCCAATTTGTAAACGTAACTGTCAGCTGTCTGAATTGAGAAAATTGGTAGTACAACCAAAAGGTACTTTACTCAGAACCACTGGTTCAAAGCCTCGAGGTGCAATGGCACGGCACTACCAAACAAGAAGTGCTAGTAGAAACGTAGGACAAGACATTTCTGATACTAATCCAAATTTATATTCTATTGAAGAACCTACTACTGCATTTGAGAACAATTCACAAATCAATATTTCTTCGCCTCAAAATAATAACTCGGCAAGTAGCAATAACAACGGTATAGATTACCAGGAAATCAATCGTTTAATAGAACAAAACTTGACTCGTATTTTGACAAATATGAATTTTATGCCTAATAATACAAATAATGATGATACTCAGAATAGAAATAGACCTCCTAGTCCGAGTAATTCTAATAATCATATATTTGATCAACCAAATGTCAATGTTTTGAATTCCCCTTTGCGTTCTAATTCGGCAGGTCATTCATACCATAGCACTTTAAACGCTGATAAAATATCTTTGATAATACAAAATTGGAACGTAAAATTCGATGGAACTTCTAATGGATTAAATATCGAAGAATTTTTATACCGTATAAGAACATTGACGAAAGATTATTTTAATAATGATTTTTCCCTTATTTGTCGAAATTTACATATTTTATTGACCGGAAAAGCTAAGGAATGGTACTGGCGTTATCACAAGAGAGTTCAGAGTGTGGAATGGAATGATTTTTGTGAAGCAATTCGATGCCAGTATCGAGAATTTAAATCTTCTTTTGACATCAGAGAAGAAATACGAAACAGGAAACAAAAACCTGGCGAAACATTCGATTCCTTCTTTGAAGCAGTTTCCATCATTACGGATAAACTTCCTACTCCGATGTCAGAATTCGAGTTAATCGAAATTTTGGCTAGAAATTTAAGACCTGACGTAAGACAAGACCTTTTGTATGTCCCAGTACATTCAATTCCACATTTGAGAAAGCTTGTGCAAATGCGAGAAAATTTTTTGGCTGAAGAACATGTTCGTAAGAATATTGTCACCAGAACGCCTAACTCAAACTTTCCACGTCGCATAGCTGAACTGTCAATTGATGATATCGATGAAAATCCTCAATATTCAGACGAAAATAATGTCGAAATAGCTGTGAATGCAATACAAAATATTGAATTCAATGGCAAATGTTGGAATTGTGAAGAATTTGGTCACCATTGGCAAGACTGTTTAAAAGAAAGAACTATATTTTGCTATGGCTGTGGTGAGAAACAGGTCTATAAACCAAATTGCGTAAGATGTGCTTCAAGAAAACAATCGTTTTCAAAAAACTTCAAAACACCATCTCTCAAAGAGAGCAAATAATTGTACCTAAACATATAATACCCGAAAATATAATCGAAAATGACCCAAGCAAAACTACTGAAACTGACCTTGACAATGACCTTAATAATGAATTTGGAAAAATTAATATTCTTCAGCGTAGAGACAACGATAAACGTAAAATTTCTGTTGAACATAACACTATAGTTCTCTCTCCCCGTGTACCTTATCATAAACGATGGCAACTTTATTTAGAGAAAAGAGATCAAATTTTTAATATTTCGTCAATTTCTGTTCCTGTGATAAAGAAAACCAAAAGATCTACATTAAGATTAAGAAAATTTTACAAACTTAGAAAATTTTGCAGGAAATTTTTAATTTCAGCTATTGTATCTAATAAAACGGACATGAGATATTATGCTAAAGTATGTTTTTTAGATTTTATAGAATTTGGTTTGTTAGATACAGGTGCTAATATTAGCTGTATTGGTGCAGATTTAGCTCAGCATGATTTTTCAAAATATTCAAACTATAACAAATGCAAATCATACGTTAAAACAGCTGATGGTAAATTACAGTCTGTTTTAGGTTGGCTAGATGCCGATATTTCGTATAAAAACAATAAAAAAACTTTAAAATTATTTATAATTCCTAGTATTTCACAGCGCCTTATTTTAGGATTGGACTTTTGGAGATTGTTTAATTTATGCCCAGATTTTATTGTATCTGCTAACGTCATTTGCTTAAAGGATTCAATAAATAGTCCTTTAGAACTAAATAGTATATCTGATGTTCTTACAGATTTTGCCAAAATAAGTAATACCACAGATGATAATTTCTATCCCTTAAGTAGTGAACAACAGAAACAGTTAGATTCAATAATAAGTTTATTTCCCAATTTTGATAAACATGGTTTAGGAAAGACAAAACTAATCGAGCATAAGATAGATGTAGGTAATGCCACTCCCATTAAGCAAAGATTTTATCCAGTGTCTCCAGCAGTGGAAAAGCTTATGTTTGCTGAGATAGACAGAATGCTTGCTCTTGGTGTGATTGAACCCTCATCGTCCCCATGGAGCTCACCTATGAGATTGGTGGTAAAACCGAACAAAGTACGATTATGTCTCGATGCCAGGAAATTAAATAATGTAACTAAAAAAGATGCATATCCTTTACCTAATATAGGTGGCATTTTTGCTAGATTGCCCAAAGCCAATTTAATCTCGAAACTGGACCTTAAAGATGCGTACTGGCAAATAGGTTTGGATGAAAAGTGCAAACCTTTGACGGCATTTACCGTTCCAGGAAGACCGTTATACCAGTTCGTGGTAATGCCTTTCGGGCTTTGCAATGCGCCACAAACCATGTGTAGGTTAGTTGATGAGCTCATACCCCCAGACTTAAGCAATTGTGTTTTTGGTTACCTAGATGACATTGTTATTGTTTCCGAGGATTTTGAATCACACCTAGAGATTTTAGTGAGGTTAGCATCCCAATTTAAAAAGGCAAATCTTACATTAAATGTGGCAAAAAGTAAATTTTGTGTAACCAAAGTTAATTATTTAGGCTATGTGATTGGAGACGGAGGCATAACTACAGATCCCGAAAAAATCAGTGCGATTGTTAATTGGCCTGTTCCTAAAAACTTGAAACAAGTGAGAGGATTCCTTGGATTGGCGGGATGGTATCGCAGATTTATTAAAAATTTTTCAACCGAGGTGTGTCCTATAACAGATGTTTTGTCGACAAAGAAAAAATTTACGTGGACAACTGAAGCTCAAACGGCATTTGAGAAAGTTAAAAATCTTTTAACCACCACTCCGGTATTAACGAATCCAGACTTCTCTAAAAAGTTTTTCCTGCACTGTGATGCGAGTGATTATGGCATTGGCGCAGTTCTGGTGCAGTTGGATGCTCAAGGAGAAGAAAAGCCCATTGCATACATGAGTAAAAAGCTTAATGCAGCGCAGCGTAATTACTCCGTCACAGAGCGAGAATGCTTGGCAGCTATGGAAGCCATTAAGAAGTTTAGATGCTACTTGGAAATGCAAGAATTCGAGGTTGTAACTGACCATTCAAGTCTTCTATGGTTAATGAAGCAACCCGATTTAAGTGGCAGACTTGCACGATGGGTTTTCAAGTTACAACCATATAAATTTAGTATAAGCCACAGAAAAGGTAAAGACCATATAGTACCCGATGTTTTATCTAGAATACCTGTAGCTAACATAGATTCTTTAGAAATTATTGAACCGGAAGTTGATCTAAATTCACCATATTTTGAAGATAATGACTATAAAGATTTAAAAGCGAAAATAATTGAGTATCAAAGCAAATATCCTGATATAAGGATAGAAAACAAATACGTGTATATTCGTACAGAACACTACTCTGGTGAAGAAGAACAAGAAAACACCTCGTGGAAGTTATGGATACCCTACAGACTTCGCGAAGATGTCATTAAAAGAGCACATGATGTTCCTATTGCTTCACATGGAGGTATGGTAAAGACCTTAGATCTGTTAAGACGAAATTTTTATTGGCCCGGAATGGTTAGAGATGTTCGTAACTATGTCAGAAACTGTGACATATGTAAGTCAACAAAAGCACCCAATTTCATTATGAAACCACCAATGGGTAACCAGGTAATATCAGTGAGACCTTTCCAGCGGTTGTATATCGACTTATTAGGACCCTACCCGAGAAGTAAGTCTGGATATATAGGATTATTAATAGTACTTGACCACCTAACTAAATATCATTGGTTATGTCCTTTAAGGAAATTTACATCCATTAATATAAAAAATTATCTAGAGCAAAACATTTTCCATACTTACGGAGTTCCTGAAGTCATAGTCAGCGATAATGGAAGCCAGTTTAAAGCCAATGATTTAAATGCTTTCTTTACTAAATATGGCATTAAACATATATATACTGCATACTATTCTCCCCAATCCAATGCGTCTGAAAGGGTTAACCGCTCACTAATTGCTGGAATTAGAGCTTACTTAAAAAATGACCATCGACTTTGGGATGAGCAGATAAGTGCTATCAGTTGTGCTCTGCGTAACTCTTATCATCAAAGCATAAATAATTCACCTTATCATGCACTTTACGGTTTCGACATGATCACGCACGCTTCTTCTTATGAGATTCTTCGCAAATTACAATTATTGGATGAACCTACAGCTAAAATATCACGTGAGGACAATCTTCAGCTCATTAGGAAAAACTTACGCAAATATATCAAAGAGGCCTATGATAAAAATCAGAAACAGTATAATTTGCGAGCTAGAACACAACCATTTACTGTAAATCAGGAAGTCTTTCGGCGTAATTTTGCCCAGAGCAATATGGAAAAGAATTTTAATGCCAAACTATCTCCATCATTTGTAAAAGCTAAAATTCGAGAAAAGTTAGGAAATCACTATTATGTACTAGAAGACCTACAAGGAAAACTTATTGGCACGTACCACGGCAAAGATATTCGGCCATAAACTACGTTCAAGTTATTTTTGTTACGTATGACTTCAAAAATATCTAGTTTTGTAATGGACGTTTATGTCCCCATATAAAACAAAACCTCTTACGTGTACTAGGCGAGATGACGATATCTCAAGTCATTAAAATACCACCTAAAATTTGCTACTTTCAGATTTGTGGTGTATGTAATTTATGTAACAATGTAAAATACATAACGTATATATTGGCACTCGATAATAAAAACTTGTGTATTTATTATTTATATTTTTTAATTTTTACGCAATATTTTATTATTTCTGTGCACATTGTTTCTTAAATTAGTTGTTTTCTTGATTGAATTGATCTTTACGATCATATGGTTGTGGAACATTATTTTGGTTTGTTTTGTCTTGTTCTATTTTATTGGAATTAATGCATAAGACAAATATTTTGAGAGTATAAGAGTTTTGTCTGAGCTAAATGTTGTCAGGGTTGGAATTTTTTTGTTGTTATATGGAGAATTAATGAGGAAAATTAAAAAAAAAAAAAAAAAAAAAAACACCTATCAATATAAATAAATATATATAATAAAACCAGGTGAATTTAGTTATTTATTTAAAGTATAAATTAAAAGACAGAAGGACCTATAAATAGAAATTTATTTAAAAGAAATATGTGATTAAATGTTGGCTTAAAACAAATCGATCTCAGGACGGAATAAATGTTAAACATGAATGGATTTGAGTCTTGGATAAATGATTCATTATTTATGTGGCAACATAAAATTACCTGTCAATTTGTCATCAAATTGTCAAGTTGTTCTAAATTTTGTCAACCAAAAGTTTCTTTGACAGAAAAATACTTAAAAGCATCCTTTTCCTGAGATTCATTGACGTGAAAACATCAAACAATTTTATTAGCGGAAGATATCTGCAATTTTCAAAGTCATCCTTTGTCAGACTGACAATATTTATAAGGAAATTTTTTTGCCTAAAAATTAACACAGAAAACGATTTTTCAGAAACTCAACTTTAGTTTGAGTCAACCAATTTTTTATGTATTTTAATTTTTGGATTCAAAAAGAAAAATGTAAGTAAATTACAGAATATATACTGAAAAAAAAATTTGCCACCTAACACACTTTATTTCTATTTCCTAAACAAAAATTTCCTTTCAAAAGCACTCAAAAAATTAAAGAAAATCCCCATACCCAAGCCTGATAAGAGAATCCTCTTCCAGGGGATTCCTCTTATATACCTACGTCACCAGACCGATCTGCTGCCGATGATTGCGCACTTATTTTAGGCTTAAAGAAAAGCAAATACTTTTCAACATACAACAACCACATCAACAACAAAACAACCCCGATGAAATAACATCCAACTTTTCTCTCTACTCTATTCAACTCCAACTTTATTAAATTCAACCAAATACTCAGTTCTAACCAATTAAATAGTACTCTTTAGTGTGTGTTCCAATCATACCTTAAGTAAAACAACCTGAAAAAAATGTAAAAATAAACAAAACAGTGTTTCCCAAATCTTAAAATTACCCAAAAGTAAAACAACTAAAAATAAACAGTGATTCAAATGACTTAGTAAATCTTGCTAAAATTTGTTTGAAAATACGGAAAATATAAGTTAATTGTCATAAGATGAAAGAAAACTAAAGTTTATGAAATGAAAAAAATTGAAACGTCTGCACCCTATAAATTTTGTTATTTCCATTGCTAAAATTTAAATCGTAAAAATGGAGAACAATTTTAAAGATAAAAAGAAATAAAAGTTTT
Organism: Bellardia pandia; assembly: GCA_916048285.2. NCBI lineage: Eukaryota > Metazoa > Arthropoda > Insecta > Diptera > Calliphoridae > Bellardia > Bellardia pandia. The sequence continues at coordinate 73,831,271 of OU696533.1, forward strand.
TTAAAATTGTTAAAATATAAATCTAAATTAAAAAAAGAAGAAACTTTGGTTATTGCTACTAGCACAGATATAACTTATAAGTAAAATTAAAAGCAAAATTACAAATAGTTAATTTTGGCGTTGTAATGAATAAATAACTAAATATAAAAATTTGGCTAGTTAAAAAATTGATATAAAGTTAGAGTTTAAGGACAACAAATTTAAAAAAAAAAAAATTTTTTTTTTATAAACAAATACAATTAACACAAAGACCAAACATCATGCAAGAAAATTTAAAACATCAATAAATTAATGACATTTCCCCTAAAATGTGTATAGCTCTCGTCGTGATCATGGAGAAGGCCTTCTGCAGAATCTACGATTGATTGGTGAGTAATTAATAAAATTTATCTTTTTTGTTACTTTGTTTTTATTTTCTTGCATTCACATATAACAAATAAACTAAAACAAAACTTAATAAAGATCGAACGAACATGCTGTAACATTATGTTTTCCAACTTCTATTAAATCGGTTGTAACCTATTTCTTTATTTGTCATATTAACAAAAGAGAGTCAAACATGTCGTGACCTACTTTTGGCATGCAACCTAAAGTATACATTCACACAAACCCACATGAATCGATCAGCTGTTCCAACCAAGGTTCAATAAACTTTAATAAATTTTGTTTTGCTTTATTTGCTAATTTTTTAACATAAGAAACCCAAAAAAATTCACTATGGGTCAACCCGCATAGTATTTTAGTTCCTTTAAATTAATTCTTAAAATTAAACTTATAAATAACTTGATAAACCAAGATTAAATTTTATCTATTTTTCAAAAAATGTTTACAGTTGTTTTTTAGATTTATTCATGGTAATATTATGAATTGAAATATTGGTGAAATCTTTAGTTTTTTTTTATTAAGTATTTGTTTATATTAAACTTAAGTCAACTTGAATATGAATTTGGAAGTATGAATTTGTAAATTTAAAAAAAAAAAAAAAAAATAAATGAATAGTATAACATATCATAAAATAAAGAATTGTATTATGAATGAGTAAAGTTCAAAAATTTGGTCTTCTAAATCAGTGGTAATGTGAGAATAGGCAGGTGAGATTTGATTTTTGGGGTTCTAGAAACCTGATATGCCACTAGAACGAAGGATGGTGAGGGTTTAGAGGCATTTGCATCCACTAACACCTGGATAGCATAAAATTAGGCAATAATTTAGAATAATCAGCTATACTTTTGTGTAGAATTCCACCTATAACTAGATTAGGGGCTTTGGTTGTAAAAATTTTCAGTAGATCTAGTTATTTTATCCACCAAAATATCATCGATTATATATTTAATTTTAGGGAATCTATAATAAAGAGCATGTAATAAAATTGAAAAGACAAGGAAATGGGACACGAACCCCGCACCCGACTGCTAGCTAACGTTTCAATGGCTCCCATCGTCCGTATTTCTAAAGCTTTTATTTACCGGAAATCATATGATTGAAAATTGTAAAGTAAAACTTGGCGTAAACGTTGGCCTTAATTCCCTTATGGTTTTCTGGGTTTAGACCAAGCATTTTTTTAGTTAAGGAAATTGCTACCTCTAAACATAAAAACAATAAACATAATTATTTTATGTTAAGAAACGAGACATTACATTACATACCTACATGGTCATGTTATACCTTAAATTAAATTATTATTACTATTATGTATATGTTTACATATAATTGTGAAATAAAAAGCGTTCTCTAAAAGGAAATCAAAAAAATTGGGAGTAAATTCATTTTTATTGGGATTTATTTTTACATTTTGAAATAAGTCCCAAAAATATGGGACTTCTGTCATTTTGCCTTTGGAAGTTATTTCATTTTTTTCAGTTGGGCGTTATTTCATTTTTCATGGGACCAGCGTTGTCAGTTTAGGGGATTTATCCCCAAATTGAGGATTTTTTTTTCGTGATTTGGGATAAAAATTTCATCTTGGGGATCCGGGGATTTGTTAGGGATGACAACACAATTTTAGGGGATTTTTAGAGATTTGTTTTTATAACTCATGGTAACACGAATGATTTTTGAGCTAAAAAATTTGCGTCTGGCAAGTCTAAAAATGTGTGTTATTATTTATAGTGGATGGTTTCTAATAAAGAAGAAGTATGCAAATATTTATAAATCGTTTAAAATCGATGCCAATACTAATTTTATTAAAAAAATCATTATGCTTCTTGGGAACGCGAAGATTGGGCAAAAGGTTTGAAATATATTTTTAAAGGGTTTTAACATGTTTTCTTTTAGGGTGGCTAAAATGCATTTCTTGTGCACTAAAATCGTTTCAAGACACTAGTAATAACAACAAATTATTATTGGTGTGTTGCATGCAAGACATCTTAAAATCACAAAAAAAGAGAAAGGGTGAAGCGGTCAAACACAAAAATAATTTCGAATCTCTTTATGCAAGAAATACTTTAGAGAATTATTGTAAGAAATATTTTTTTTCAATTACAGTCATAAAAGTATGTTAATGTATTTTTAAATTCATTTAGGTACTATCCCTGTCACAACAGAATCCAAAGTTATGGATATTAAGATTGCCATTTTCACAGCAAAACATACCTCTATTTCTTCTGTGGACCATCTTAATAAAATAAAAATTTTACAAAAAAAAAATTGAATCGAAAAAAATCAGTTTGGGGATTTTTGGGGATGCCAAATCAAAAATTGGGGATAAGCTCTAAAAAAATACTGGCAGCACTGCATGGGACTTATTTCATTTGGGAGTTATTGCACTGTACCATTTGACTTCATTGTGTTGTGAAATAATTTGATTATTTATTTTGATGAATCAGCAAGTTTCTTTTCGCAATGTGAAAGTATATATATATGTATATCAATTTTAAATGATTTTTAATATTTATCTAAAACTTACTTAAGTTTCCTATTTCGGAAGAATAGAAGGTCGCATGTAACAATGAACATATGTAAGTATTTATAGCCCCTTTACCACAACTGATGGTGGGACGTTAGAAATATTAGTTATAAATAATTTGCAACTGCTGTATGTTTTTGACTTAAATAATTCATGACATCAGTTTAAAATAAATAATTTCATTTTACCAGTCATTATCAACTTTTACAAAAAAGAAACATAAATATTTATTTAGAAAAGCCATCTCAACTCGTAATTTCAAGAGTTTTCTATAAAATATTATATTTTGTTAGATTTTAATATATTACAAAAATGTTTTCATTGTGTTGTTATCATGAACGTTACTGTTTATGTTTTTATTAACTTTCAAACAGTTTTAATTTTAATCACAATATATTTATACGAGTATGTATATAATAAATGTTGAAAACTTGTCCAGTAACCATGTATAGCACAACTTTTTTGTTGCTGTTTGGGTTTGTTTCCGGTTTTTATTTAATAAAAATTTATCTGTAATAAAAAAACAAAACAAGCGAAATTGGAAAACTGCAAAACTTTACTCATATGTCAAAAAATTAATATAAAAATAGAAACAATAACGAGAGCAAAAACCAAAAAAAAAAAAAAAATGTCATCAAAACATGGCAACCCTTTAAGTTTATTATGTGAAATTAAAGTCATATTTTTGAAAAATATACATATGTATGTGTATATGTAGATACATGTACGCACTTACACTTATACTTACATAGCTTATATTTTTGCTGCAAGGATGTTTGGTTGGCTGGAAATTATTTTAAGCATTTAACACATGCAGTATCACATGACGATGAGCATCATCATCATCTTCATATGGGTATAAATACAACATCTTTTTGCACAAAATTTATTTAATTTTCTAACGTCCTTCTAAATAGTTTTCTCTTAGTTTTTTTCTTTTTTTTTGTTTTGTTTTTCTATTTAAGCCAGCAGGATATTTTTAAGGACTGCAAACAGTTTTCAGCTGCTTTATTTGTGTAATATTGTGTTAAAAGTTAGCTCAAATAAGTTTACAAAACACGTTCCCGCATTCATGATCAAACACGTCCTGCTATTTAAGCTTTTTTTTTTTTTGTTTACTAAATTTTATATAAAAATTATTATTTTTAAGTTTACTTAAATAAATAAATAAAATACTGCATGTTATACTTACGAGTGGTTTTATTAATGACTAGGATACTTTTTAGAAATTAAGAATAATGTCAATATTTCTCATGAGGGTGCTGTAGCGTAATTGATTAGCGCGTTTGATCATTAAGCATGAGTTGGTATTTGTGGCCTGGGTTCGATTCCCAGCCGCTGTCACTCAAATACAACATCAGTTTCTGATAGTTATTAGCTTTTCTATCCTATCATAACTAATATTTATCACAGCGCCCTCTTTCGTTGGGTATAGCATTTAAACGTCACCGAAGTAAAATAATTAAAATAATGGCTATAAATCAAGCTTTGATCAATGCGCCTACTCACCGCCAGAGGCGCTGCAATACTGTACTATTAAAGCTTTTCTCTACTTTCACCACCTATTCTTCTTCTACATATCCCTTTCCAAAGAAAGTATTAATTAATTAGTATATAGGCATATTAATTGCCTGAGTGTTACTTCTCTTTAAACAAAAAAAAAAAAAATTCAACTTAATACTAGGCAATAATTGAATTACAGGGGCAATATTTTCATTTATGGCTCAATTTATATTATGCGCAGAGTAAAATAAAATATATGGTGAATTTCACGTCAAGTGACCCAATGTTAAAAATCGATTTGGATGAAATTTGCACCAAGGTTAGTACTATTGGATAGTACGCCAGACACAAATGTTTAGCTCTATCAGTCCAGAAGTGCCGGAGTTAGAGAGGGTCAAAGTTGGAAATTTTGGTAAATTTTGGTCATACAGGGTTTTTTTTAAATGAGTGTAACTTTTCACCTATTGGTCCTAGCAAAAATTGTCCAAAAAAACTTTAGATAGCTATTTCTTCAATCATTTCAAAAATATTTTTTTTTAATTTTAAAAAAAAAAATTTTTTTAAATTTTTTTCAATTTGTGTCCTTTTTTTAAAAGAAAGCTTATACAATTTACTTTAAGGCCTTTATAATTGCTTAATGGGATGCGAGTGGGATATCTATCAAAAAAAAATATTTTTTTAACTCAAGAATAGGATTTTTCAATATTTGGCACATGTATCATATGCCGACAAACGTCAATTCTATCAATACATTTCAAAAGGCCCCAACTACATCGTTAATAACTGTATACACCAAAAAGTCGTAACTAAAATTTTAATAAAACCAAAACGAAATATATTAAAAAAGTTATTAAAAGTTGGCATTTTTACGACTAAATAGGATAGTAAGTAGTGGCCTTAAGCAAGGTATGTTGTACAAAGAACGGTTTAACTTTTTGAAAAAGTGCTTAAACGATATACCATCTCCAGAAACTTAAATTTTTACTTCCGGCTGATTGCCACAGTTTTTACGATAATTTACCATACTCAGATTAGATTTATAAAATTCACTTTGCAATGTGAACTCCTTTTCTTTTCATGAATACAATATTTAATTTTCGTTCTAGTTTTTTAATTTCGTTTTCTTTTCTTAAATAAAGTATATTTTTCTCGCATTCATTTAACTCGTTGTAATGAGTTTTGTGTCAGAAAACAAAAAGTAAAAAATGTTTAATAAGAGTGAAAAGTGGAATTATTTCATCCAAATTTTACCTTTTATTGAAAAATTTTTGTTGTTACGGCTTTTTGGTTGCAGCAAAAAAGATTCCAAAAGGTCTTAAGTACGATTACTAAAAAACTACAAATGTTTTATAACTTTTTTTATTAAACCAAATCCGCTATCCTGTTTTAAGGTTAATTCTGAAATTTGGCCAATAAGAATGTCTTAAATTTAGTTTTTTGTTTTCTTCTCTTGTAAAAAAGTGAAATGTAAATATAATTAAAATTACAATTAGGCGAAAGATAAAAGCAACAGTGGCTATTTACTGGCTTATGTAGGGTGTAATTACAATAAAACGCTTCTAAGCTTACAAAAGAGCAAAAAAAGTGCGTAACATGTTTATATTAGCCATTATGCATCCTGTTCATTTTATGCCGCCCACTGATTTATAAATATTAGCTTCTATACTGAATATTCTTAAAAGAGATGTCTTTAAAAAGTTTCTTGATAAGGACTCTAAAGTGGACACTATCCAATATAACAGTAAACCGAAACTGAATCATTTTATATTTTGTTGTTTCCTTTTTTTTTTTTGTTCCTCAGTTCACCAACTACACTTATTGTTCTCTGTTTTGTGTGTGCTGTGTGAATGATGAAAAATGATAAATTTAAACTTTTTTTTCATTAAATAGAGTTTGCGTTTTTACTTGTTTGCTGTGTTGTCTCTTGTTGTTTTTGTATCCAAACAGTTTGAATGACATTTGTTGTATAAAGTAGAAGTTTTATGCGAACATGCACACTGACTGGGGAAGCCAAACATTATTATTATTTTTTATTTCAATTCTTTTCTTTTTAATTTTTTTTTTGATATTATTTTCTTTTTTGGTAAAAAAGAATTTATGAGAAATATTTTCAACAAAACTATTGTATGATATGAATATGAACATGAGAACTGCAGAGTATGAAAAATTACTAAAATCTCCCAAAAATATTTGTAATGAAAACATGTAACTATGTATATTTATATGTATGTATGTATGTGAAACAAAATTGAAAACTTTTAAATGAATTTTCTTTAAGTTACGAGTACAATTGTTGTTTTGTAAATAAAGAAAAAAAAAACAAACCAACACACAAATATTAATAATATTTTATTTATACGAGTAGTTTTGCTCAAATTATGATTTAAGACGGGAATGTAAAAAAGTTTATATGTAAAATAATAAAATGTGTAAATAGGAAATTATTTTCACTTGTTATACCCACCACCAAAAAAAAAAATGGGAGTCGCATTAAGTTTATCATTCCGTTCGAAATAATGGTCATAGAGCCAAAAAGTCTATATGTGATCCGGCCTATGAAAAGGTGGCTTATGACTCAAAAAAAATGTTGCACTTTTTTTTTGGTTTCGATAGTAACGAATGGGTCTGACAATATATAATTCGTTAAACCGAGAAACCAGTGTAACTTGTCGTACATAATAATAGGCCATAGCGCCCTTATAAGGAATACTCCCGAAAACTCATTAACCTACATAAGCAATTATATCGAAACGAAATTTTACCCAGACCAGTTATCAGTATGTAAAAATTATATTATCGACTTTTATGACAGCTGGTTCATAATTGGCCATGAGAGAAGGAATATGCTACCCTGTTGGAACCCTGATATAAACTCCCATACATGCTCAACTTTCGAGTACGTTTTAAAAAGCCAAAATCAGTTTCTCTTTGGTACCTAATTTATTGTTTGATAAAATATATACCTTTCTGTTACAAGATGTAAAAATATAAAAAAAGCGCAGTTCTGAAAGAAAGAATTCTTGTTTATAACTTTATTATGTTATTGATATGTAATTCAACCAAAATTAACCTAAAATAAATAGAAATTATGGCACAATATTATATGACGTTCGCCCCATAATAGGTGATGTTGGTGTTGGGTATATAAGAATCGGCACAGCCGTATATCCAGCATACCATTCAAGGAGCGCTCCGAAAAAGGTGTCAGAAGAGACTCATGTGGCTTGCTGGGTATAAACTCTTGCTTGTTTTGTTTCAGTTTTAATGGGGCGTATGATAAATATTAAATGATTGGTACGGTTAAACGTTATTTAATGTTTCAATTTGTGATTAAGACAATTGTTCGATATTAACCACAGGCAGCACTATTTCTGCTAAAAGATCGTAAAATTTTTTAGTTAGGAACAATTATTATTTTTATTTGAACTGTTAATTTTAAATCATTGATATTTCTTTTATTTCGGCTCGAGTTCATTAAATTTAATTTTTCATAAAATTATTTTTACTGAAGATAGGAATTGTTACATGAAAATTATTATTTAAATTTATTGATAATTTTCCTTGGCTTAGGATTCGAACCTGGGTTTTTGGTTGAATTTACATATGTTTCTCATCAGAATTCTTTACGCTCTCACCCTCTTTTTAGTTAAGTTTTCAAACGTTGTCGATTTTTTGTGTGATGAAAAACCATGTACATATGTACGCTATGCCTTGCCAAATACCTCATCAATTTATAGATGTTTTTGTACAATTAGTATGATAATAAATAATAGTATCAGTCATATTGATAAAGTCAAATGACAACCTGAGAGCTGCGATATGACACAATTAGACTTTAACATGGGGTTCCGTCAAATGGCTAAAATATCAAAACAAGCGCCTTTTTCAATTATGTATTTATGCCCACAAACTGTTTCTCCATTATAGAAACTTTATGATTTTTTTTAAGATTTAATCGCAATATTGAATTATGTTGTAATTTTGAGCAAAAAAAGTGGAGGGCTTTATTGGTTTTTTTTTTACATAATTTCAGCAATGTTTAACCCCAGTTCTTTGTGAATATGAAAAAAATTACATCTGGGGAAAATTGTGTTTAACTAATGTTGTTATTGCTGTGTATTGTTTTTTTGTGCAACCCCAAAGTGGATAGAAGTTAAGTGTGTAGTTAACATGATGAACTTTTTAATTTGATTTTGTTGTCAGAGATTTACTTTGCCCAGAAAAAAAAAACAATGTATATTTTATAAATATTTATTTAGGCATTCAAATATGAGTAGAGTATATTACCAAAATAACTAATAATATGCAATAAATTTAATAACTGTCTGTTAAAGAGTTAAACAAATTACAATTTTATTTGCCCTTAAAAATAATAAGAACTTTCCTTTATATTTACTTCCCGTAAAACTGTAGCTGTATGTGTGTATATGCTGTAAGTTTTCCTAAAACTTTGTTACAATTTGTTGTTAGTTGGTGCAGTTTAAACGTTTGCAATTAACAAAGTAAATGACATCTTATACATAACTTTATTTTATTTATATTGCTTTCTTATTTTGCTACCGTTCACTTTACTTTTAGCCGTACTAGCAACTTTTGTAATTAATATGCCTCTGTTGCAGACAGAACGTAAAACTTATACAGAATGCTGTATAAAATATGTAGCCATTTCGTTTTTTTTGTAAATGTGTCCTTTAAATTACGAAAGTAGAAAATAACAAATATATAAACAAAATTACTGCAAAGTACAGAACTTTCAGGTGGACTTGTAAGACATTAAAAGGGTGCAAATTGCTTACGATTTTATAATTTTATGTCCCAAAATACAAGGGTAAAAATAGTTAGAGAGAAAAGAGACCTACTATGTTATAATTAGCTACCTATCCTATTAAATAAGCATAAAAATTAATTATTTTTATGTTAACTAGTGCAGACTAGTTCTGTTAGGATTTTACCAAAGATGTTGTATTTTATTTGGTATTAGAGTTTTCGTATATTTGGTTGAAATGATTTGTAATTTTGACATCACAAAATTCGATTGGATATATTTTGAATATAAGCTGAATATATGTTCATTATACCCTACACCACCATAGTGGGGTGGGTATATTGGATTTGTGCAGATGTTTGTAACGCCCAGAAATATTGGTCCAATACCGATCAGAATCAGAATCACTTTCTGAGTCGATGTAACTATGTCCATCCGTCCGTCCGTCTGGCTGGCTGGATGTCCATGTTTATACATATACTGGGTGTGTAGTGTATTATATGGTCCGTCTTGACCGACTATACTTTCTTACTTGTTTTAGAATGCATTAATTATTATTATAAACTATAACTTAATTTTTCATTTCTTTTTCTTTGCAGGTATGTACAAAAGTTGTTTGGCAATTTGGTGAGTTATTCAAATTACAGCATGCAAAAACTAATTTCTCCAAGAAAAAAAAAAAATAAAACATTATAAAAAGGAAATACTTTCTATACAAACTTGTCTTCTCTAAGAGAAAGAGTAACAGACGCGCAAACTGTAAATCAAATGTAAAATTAATATTTGACTTGTGCCTAATTTTTACAATTGTTTCACTATGTATAAAAATTAAAAAGAGAAATGGCAACAGTCACCCTTTCACTTGTATTATTATAAAAAAAAATAGTTAAATTTTATTAAAATGAAGTCTCCATGGCTAGATTTACATTCTCAGGCATTCCCATGTGTTGTCCGTGGCTCCAAAGCGTTATTCTTAAATCACAGTTACTGTTTATTAAATTTTATCTTTGTCAATAAAAAATAAAATATTCTTCTGCTAATTTCAAATAAAAACAGATGTAACTGCACCTTGCAACATCAATTTTTACACTACTTCAAACTAGAATTCAAATGTAGCAAAACTCAAACCATGTATTCCAATTCTACAACTTTTTCTTTTTCAAATGATTTAAATTCTATTAAAACTATGCACATACTATACATACATACATATACATATATGTACTTTAAAGTACATGGGTGAATTCACCCAATTGTTCTTAACAAAAATTTTTTCCAGAGAACAATTTTTTACGGAGAGTTTTTTGCAACACAATTGTTTTATAATAATCAAACAACAATATTCCAATATTATATCAATCTGCTCTTGTTGTACAGTGCGTATGATTAATATACACACATATATAAATTACGGGCCCGATCGTTCACAACACTAAAATGTTGTGTTGTCTCGACTAAAACACAACATGTATTTTTTATACGATTAAGCCGATAAGTGTTGTGAATCGTAATCGCAGTTTACAACATAGAACATCAAAATACTTAGTGTTGTGAACGGTAATCGGGGCCTACAATTGAAAATACAATTTAAAATTGTTGCGTTAGCCATCCTACTGGTTAAACGTCAAAATTTATAAGCTCCTAATTAAAGTTTTTTATAAAGTTAAACATAAATTATATCATCTGTTAAACAATTACACAAAACAGTTTTGTTAACAAAAAAATAAAGAACTCAAAAAACATAAAGCGAAATGAGTACAGGTCGTCGCAGCACTAACTTATGGGTTACACACACGATAAAATTTTGTCTTTCAAATTTTAATACACTCACACTGTTTCACTAATACATTCATAATTTTAAAACTTGATATGAGTTTGTTTTCAAATTCTCGTTCCAATTGTGTGTTTCAAGTTACATTCAAGAAAACAGCTGATTGCAATTTTAATGAACAATTTGTTTTGGATTTTCCTTATAAACATTTTGGCATCATAATTATTTGTCTTGTGTTGTTTCTTTGCTATAAATAATATAATGATTCAAAAAACTAAAAAGCTTTAATTAAAGTTAAATAAATATATTGTTTTCTTGACGATATTTTGAAAATAAAATGCCTTAATACCTTTTGACAAGCAGTATGTGCAAAAAAATTTAAGAGCACAACTTGAACGTACAACTGCAGCGTAAAATCACTAAAAAACAATTTGTAACCAATTTAACTAATGGTAAAAAAAAGAATTTATTATTTGTGTCAAATGCAATCAAAACTTTGTTGGATAAAAGAAAATATGAATGTGTGAGTGAAGAGTATGTGTGTCATCATTGCGATTGCAATGGTTACATAAAAGCTGAGCTGATTGAGATCAAATCAGAATTGAAAAAAAATCAATCATGTCAAAAGTTATGGTCACTATTGGCAAATATTTGCCGAAAAATACGTAAAATATTTTTAAACTTGTTTTTTTATTAAAAAAAACTTTGTTTTTTAAAAACAAAGCACAACAAATTTTTAGTTTTATTTTATTTGATGCTGTTTATTCTTGCAAAACTCTTGTAAGAGTAAACAACGTCAAACAAATCTGTGCTAAAACAAGTGGTTACACTTTTTTGAGTAAATATTTGCCATCTGTGACCTAAAGTTGCAATCTTACCTTAAGCCCCTATTTACACGAAGCAATTCTTTAAGCTTAGCTGATTACTTCTTAGATATCAGGGTGAGGGGAAGATAAGACGAGTACACACTTGATTGTACTGCACAAGTGTATACAAATGTATGAATACACTCAAATAAAAATACTAGTGATTTAAGCAATTATATTGTTCTGTGTAAACACCGAAGAAATTTCAAGGAAAAATTTAATCAAAAATTGCTTCGTGTAAATTGGAACTAAGCAATGTGATAAGATTTTAAAAGATGTAGCAGAAAATAAGAAGGAATTTGAAATAGTACAAAGAGAAAACAAAATATTAAAGGCTGAAGTTGAAATGTTAAAAAATTCCTTTAAAAATTTAAATAATTATAAAGTTAATTCAAGGTGTGGAGGCCAAACCTGGTGCTACTGCAGTAGAAACTGTTTGTGTGAAGTTATCAAATAATGTAAGTGTTACTTTGCAGCCTAATGGCATAGATAATGTTTATATTATTAAAAACAGAAATTCCGCTAGAGAAAACCAAAAGCAGTTAATTGTAGTCCAGTTGAATTCAAGCATGAAAAAGAAAAAATTATGTCAGTAAAGCCGAATGATTCGTTGTTGAAATTCTTTAAATAATTTACACATTAAACACATTTTATTACAAAAAAAAAAGATTCCAAATTGTCACTATGATTTAGTAGAATTATTTTACACAATATGTACTTGAAAGGTCACAATATTTCTTACTCAATTTCTCATATGCTAGATATGACAGTGATACATACGCATTCATATACTCAAACGCACATATTAGAACATAGTTGATTTTCCAGCAGTTTTAGAGGAAGCAAAGTGTCAACTTTGCACTAAATAAAATACTTGCTCAATGTATAGTTTCTTCTGGGAGCTCAAATGGTAGTAGGCCCATATAGTATTGGGACCACAAATGTACGACGAGCAAATTTGAGACATAGGCGCATAATGAATGTTTAAGGGTGCTGTATCTTAATTATTTATGGTGGTATATCATTCAAACGCCACCGAAGTAAAATAATTAAAATAAAGGCTATAAAATCAAGCTTTAACATTAATGCGCCTACTCACCACCGGAGGCGCTGCAATTCTGCACTAAAAACAAACATAATGCGCATTTGCAGAGTTGTGATATAAAAAAAAGCTTTCTTCTTTCACCACCTTTACTTCTACAACTATCCCCTTTCCAAAGAAAGTAACTCAAGTCTATATATATGCATATTAATTGCCTGAGTGTTACTTCTATTAAAAAAAATAGATTTTGTCAAGCTAAAGTTTAGTTTCGAAACCAGTTTTCAAATGTATTCATATTTCTTCTTTCTCCTACTTTATTTTTTATCTTTAAAAATGACCTTTACTGTCAAACTTTCAATCCTATCTATTCTTTTACAGATGATAGCAACATTTGCCATTCAAATTGGGGAAATGAGAAAAAACATGAATAACACACTTAACCAGGATCTTCTGACAATCACAGTTGTGTAAATAGAGTCGCTTTTAACGCACGTTGTATGTTAACGCACAGCAGATCATGTTGCTTACTCTGTTTTTATAGGTGGTGTAAATATTAAGGAATCAGACGCTCTTGATGTGCTAGGCATGAGAATCCAGTGTGATGTCCACTGGACCAAACACATTTTTTAAGTGTCAAAAGAAGCATTCAATTGTCTTGGTTTTTAAAACTGCATCTCCTTACTATTTACACCATCTATATCTGACCGAAAATGGGCCGGCGTTTTGAAATGTATTTTCGAGTTACTCGACCGCGTACAGGAGAAGGCGAAGATGCTTATCGGTGACAGTAGGGTATCCAACTCTATTGATTCACTGGAGCATCGCCGCAATGTCGATTGTGTTTCACTGTTCTATCCATACTATAATGGAATGTGTTTTGCTGAAATCAGGGAACTTGTTCCTGAAACACGTAGTTTTTGACGTAATACACGTTCTTCAGTCAGGATCCATGCATTCACGGTTCACTAGACAGTGGATTGCATAACGCATTACAGGAAAAATTCGTTCTTTAGCCGTACTGTCCGTATGTGGAATAAACTACCTGCAGAAGGAATCGCTGTCACTTTCAATATAGGAAAATTCAACTCAAATATTCACAAACACTACTCCCTCTATCGTCCCTCCCATAACCTATTTTCCTAGTTCCAACACAATGAATTGCATAAGTAGGGGTCATCCCCTGAGTGCTGGTCCAAGAAAAAAAAATAAATCTTAAAATAAAGTAAAATTAAAATTTGTCCGACGCAGTGTCAAGATATTTGAATTGTCGAATATCGCAACCCTAGCTGTAGTTAAAGGTCAGGCCATGTTTTTTGTTTTCAAGATTATTAAAATGTTTGAACCAAAAACTTTTTTCTTTAACTATGAACAGGTTGGTAATTAGTCTATCAGTCTATAATATTTTAGGTTTGCAGGGTTATATATGTATATGTAGGTAGTTATCAGTTTATTTTATATATATACATACATATGTAATTTACTTTTTTTCTTCCTATGATGATGTTCATATAAAAAGTATCATTTGTAACAAGCAAAATGTTGAATAGGAAAACAAATGCATACACTGTATTAGTACACATTACTACAGCAAAATATTTCAACACTTTCACACTTAGATTCAAGCAAACAATGACGCAGATGAAATAAACAAGAAAATAAGGACAACAAATGAATGACCACTCAGCATGAAAGATATGGGAAAATTTTAAATGTGTTGAGATGGTAAGAAATATTAGCAACAAAAAATAATAAACGATACATTCAGTTTCATATTCATTCATATTCGTGCATTATGCCATTTTGTAATAGATTTTAAAATAATTTTTTAAAGCATATGCAACAATATTGTAAGATTATTTTTGTTTAACAATTGTTTTCTTTTTCCATAATATCTTATATTCTGCAGTTAAAGAAATATTAGAAAACCATTACAAAAAAATTTAAATTGAACAGCTTATTCTTTTATGAATGTAAAAAAAAACTATGTGTATGGAAAAATTGTTTGAAAAATTTCAAAAATTATGCTATAACTAATTCATTCATTATCTTGTTTGTTTACTTTATTTTTCGCTTACAATGACACTTGACAATATGCTTCCTTCCGTCCGTATAAACGAAGCAAACACAACAGCAAAAGCGATTACAAAAAAAAACGGAAAAGAAAACAACAAGTAAAATAAAAGAAAATCCTATTAAATATTTACTATCATCTTGCAGAAAGTAAAACACACGCATACTTTTGCCATGCCACATCTATGTATGTACTCGTAGTATGTACGTATGTACGTTTTTAGTGTCTAAACGAACAAAGTTTTTTAAATGTCTGCTCTTTACTGTTTAACACGTAATGGCATATTAAGTAATTTAGCGCAAAAATTTTACGTTTTATGAATTACGACAGCAAAATATACGAGTACTACACACTGACAAGGACATAGACATAGATACATTAATACTAGAACATTGTAAAACCACTCGTACACAAAGACATCTTAAAATAAGAGAGCCGGTAAAGCAAATTGTAATAAAATCAGAGTTGTCGAATGTTTTGGGAATTGAACATGTTCATTAAGTGTTCCTACTACATGGATTTAGAGACTTGACACATGATTGTTTAGCCTATGTTTTGCAAACTAATTTATTGTATCAAAAAAACAAAAAAAAAACTCTTTTGCTGAAAAAGCTTACAACATAATTAGTGCGTGATCTGCAAATTAATAGAAGTTTAATTTTAATGTTTATATAAACGTTTGAAATGTAGTTACATATAAATTATTCTAATATACTATATTATAATTATACACAAGTTTTATTCATTTAAACTTGAGTAATTTCGATCACCAGATCAGGTTGTATTACTGCAAACAGATTTTTTTTTAAGTTTAAAGCATTTATTTTAAATTCAACACAATTTTTTAAAGAATACAACAAAATTGTAAAATATATAAGAGTCATTTTAATAATATGATTATATTTTCTTTAATCAATTAATACAACATTAAGGAATGTTTGGATTTCATTAACTCCTATTGGAATAAAAACTTTGGTAACTAGCTGTCACCGATGTAACCACCGGTTTGTATAGCTGTTATGAATCATTATTTGAATTTGCAAAATTCAAAATAGAAATTTCTAACTTAATATATTAATGTATATTCAATGTGTCTCATTGATCCTTGAAAGCGACATGTTCGTTGTAGAATTACTAATTTTCCAACTAGCAGAGTGAC
Source organism: Bellardia pandia (assembly GCA_916048285.2). Classification (NCBI taxonomy): domain Eukaryota; kingdom Metazoa; phylum Arthropoda; class Insecta; order Diptera; family Calliphoridae; genus Bellardia; species Bellardia pandia. The sequence continues at coordinate 73,847,353 of OU696533.1, forward strand.
AGATACTTCTAAATATTTAATCAGATTTCAACAAGAACCGCCTAAGTGCAGGAATCGGAATTTTTTTTTTGAAATATTGTCTCAAAGCGAGTTGTACATAATAGTAGAAATTCGGTTTTAAATTAGGTCATCAATTAGATTTCAACAAGTATTCTATAATTTTGAAAATTAAAAACATTGAAATAGGCCCAAATACAAAAGTACAATATAAATAAACTTAACAAGTAAGAAAGTATAGTCGGTCAAGCCCAACCATATAATACCCTACACCCAGTATATGTATAGTATAAAACAGTTTTTCATAAATGTGCGCTATATGGGATATATGACCTATTATGGACCGATCATCCAAAAATTTAGTGTCATACTTTCTGGGAATATAAATATTGTGTATGTTAAACTTTATCTCGATATAAATACTTTTAAAAGATTTATGAATTTGATTACGGGGAGGGTCTTATTTAGGAGTTTCAACTAATTATGTGGACCGCCCATTATAAAATTAGGTGTCAACATTTCTGCATATTATTTGTGTAGAATTTTATTTGATTACCAACATTGTTAAAAAAAATTATAATTGGTAAAGTGATTTTCGGAAGAGGGCCTTATATGGGAGCTACGACTAATTATGGACCGATCTTCACGAAATTCGTTGATGTGATTTGGCTTCATTTACCACGCATTTGTGATGGAGTTTGTATACTTGCATAATTCAAAGATTTGTGATCGGTAAACCCCAATTTCGGGAGGACATTTGTATGGGGACCAGGTGAAATAATGGACCTATTTCCACCAGTTTCAATCTCATCCATCCTTGGGCCAAAAAAATATCACGTACCAAATTTTATCAAAATATCTTAAAAATTGCGACCTGTACTCTGCGCACAAGCATTACATGGACAGTAGGGTGGTTTTTCAAAATTGATTTTCGATTTTTAAAGGTGCTCACATCTAGAATTATGTAATTTAGTGTTAAAATACAATTGCGAACATTTTAGCTCAATCGGACTATGCCTTCCCGTGCCGAAAGAGCCTCAAAGTTTTCGAAAATGCCTGTTTTTCACGAAATAGCGCCGTTTCTGATTTAGCTGATAAATGCCATAATTTATTACAATAAATTTACTATCAAATGAAAGGTAATTATAATGACTTTAAAATATTCAAGCACAAAATATTCAAGCAGAAATTAAAAATCGGGGAGTCCCCAATTTGATTTTTGCGTTGAGCGTGTAATGTTACTTTAAGAGAAATATTCATTTAAAGGTTTTTGTGTTAAGTGAACAGTTCGTACAAGAAAGATATTTAAGTCAAAATGGCTAGTACTTCGTTCAATGTTCGTATCCGTGCTAAAATTCAGATTTATTTAATTGGACATTCATCTCAACAAATAACCGGCAGCAAGCTAGCATCAAACCATCAAGTACATACAAGGCATTGTTTTATAACATGAGTAACATTGGATTGCCTTTCTGTGAAGCCGCAAAACTCAAAAACTAAGTTTCTACCATATTTGCCCAAGTTTAATAAAAAAAAGTTATACCCTTAAAACTTAACCTTGAGTATGTAATTAAATATTGGAATCTATAATATGTGTTCTTTTTCTCACTGCAACAGAAAATTTACAAAATATCTCATTCTCTTCTGAATCGGAAGTGGAAGAAATGGCTTCTGACGATGTATTTACCGGCGATGGAAAAATCGGAAAATTAGAAACTGAGAGTGAAAAGAGGAAATACAATTGCGGATATAAAAAAGTTATAACCGAACAGCTATCAATTTTATTAGATAAGTGCATTTTCGAAAACTTTGGGGCTTTTTCGGCACGGGAAGGCATAGTCCGATTAAGCTAAAACTTTTACAATTGTATTTTAACACTAAATAGAACATTTCTAAGCGTGAGCACTTAGAAATTTCGAAAAAAAAATTTTTCCCATATTCAATAAAACCACACTAATGGACAGCCAGCCAGACGGACGGACAGACGGACATTGTATAAATCGACTCAGAAAGTAATTCTGAGTCGATCTGTATACTTTAAGGTGGGTGTTGAACCAATATTTCTGGGCGTTACAAACATCAGCACAAATCCAATATACCCTCCCCACTATTGTGGTGTAGGGTATAAAAATGCGTAATTTTTTAAATTGTTTAGCTATAGTTGTACATGTTTACCACAACTCTTTCAATATTTTTAAATATATTTTTTGAAATATTATGGTCACTGTAATTATTTACGTGATTTCGGCAACCATATTATAATTAGGTTACGATTCATATGACTATAGCAAACATATATATTAGCAATTATGTAATGTTTATGGTAATCAGTTTTATAATGAAAGATTTTATCATATTATGTTGTTGTCTATCATAATAAAAGAGCAACAAATTATGATAAATTATGATAAATAGATTCATTATAAACAAGATTGCCACAAATATAGACATAGTTATAGACATATGATTGTAGTAATCATCTGAATCGTAACTTAACCATATTATGGTTACCGCAATCATATAAATAATTACAGTGACCATAACATTGTTAAAAAAACCTTGTAAAAATTTTTAAATTATTGTGGTTAACATGTACAACTATATTTTTCTCTGTGTGTAGTTCTCTCACATAACTCTTTTTTTGAGAAATTATTTCGCCACTGCTGTATTTTTCAAATTTATTGCTGTAGTGGCGGCACTTCTCGCTCTTTAAGTACGCAATTCTGTTGAATGTTGTACATTTGATGTAGACGGTAGAAATGGCAACACTTTGTTACATACAAATTGCATAAGTTTTTTGACATTTCCGTTAAAATGCTTAATGTCTACAAAAAGTATTATAAGTTGAAAGCACACACTTACCATACACTGTTACACAAGACTATTAACGACGAAAATAAAACACAAAACTAAAACGAGAAAAGAGCAAAAGGATTTACCTTTTACAGAATCAAAAAAAAAATAAAAAAAAAACAAAAAGACTTTAATATAAATTTATTACGTGTATGTTTGTGCACGTAATATGTTTCTTCATTTCTACCTTTTTGCTAATACAGTGTAATGTCCTAAATGCAGCATGCAACAGTTAAGAATTGAGCTGAGAGAAAGTATTTATGTATACGAGTACGACTAAGACGAGTACATGTATATTATACTTTCAACATTATGCAAGCGGCATCTCTTTGCATTTCCTTTGAATCGTTTGGCATTACAAACGTTAAAATAATTATGCCAAGTCTGTTTGTCAGCAAAAAAAAAAATAATAATAATATTTTCAAGAGATTTCTGGTAATAAGTAAAGTATTTAATTATTTAATTTGAAAGTATGAAATTAATTTTGAATAAATGTATGAATACATAGGAAAAGCAAGCAAACATTTGGTTAAAAACAAATTGATTTTTGAAAAATTAAAGAAAAAATTAACATTAGTGAAATAAAGTTGCAATTTCGGTGAAAACAAAAACTTCATAATAACTGTTTTCATTGCAGCTTCTTTTGGTACATTTCAGTTTTGAAATCAAGTTACACAAATATTCCATGATTTATTTACAACTCCTAACCCATTTTAGAAACTGTTAACAGTTTTTATTTTACATAATTTTTTGCTGATTTAAGCTTCTGAATATTTCATGAAGTTACTGTTAATTTAACCCATCTCTATATTTGAATTGCCTCCAAATATAAATTAATAATTTTAAATTTCACCCTTTTTTATTGGTATGACAGGATTTTTTTTCAAGATTTTTTTTGTATGAATTTAGCTTGAAGCCAACTTTGCAATCGTTATTTTATTTTCCATTTTTTTGTACAATGCCTCGAATGAACGATAAAAATCAGGAAAACTTCCCCGGGCTTAAATTTACACCAAAATTGCATTAAATTAAAGAAAAAAAAAGAAAAAAATATTTGATTAAATTACAAAAAGCGTTTAAAATGTTTCGCAAGATTCAAGTTCACTATTTGTAAGAAAAAAAATTAAATGAAAAAAAGAGGGGAAAACATGTTAAAACTTCATTTAAAAATACATTTTTCACTTTAGCAGCCATTAGTTATTTTTAAGAATATTTCTGCTGTTTTAACCTCCCCTCCTTGTCCTTCTTCCCCACCAGTGAGCGTTTTTGGTTGTGTTCTTTTTTTTTGGTACTTGTTGTGCTTGTCACATTTTAAATGATTTTGTTCCCTTGTACGGGTAGTTTTTTGGTTGTTTTCTCTGTCTTCATGTTTGTTAACTTTACTGCTTTTTTTGGATCTTGAAATGTGTTTTATGTCATTTTCATAATGTAATTACGTTTCCAATTATGATATTTCATTCTTTTTCACTACATTTACTACATACTAAACGTACTTACAGTTTTCGGCAAGTATATTACGTTTTCTTGTGTTTTTGAGTGTTTTTTTTATTTTTTTTTTTTTTTTGAAGAGAAAAGTTTCCCAGTTCTTCTGTTTTAATTCATTAAACAAAATTCTTGCATAGAAGCTGCCAGTTCATGTTAGAAATATTATTTTAAGGGTTATGATAAAATAAACAAGTTAATTTTTTGCTGGTGTAAACATTTGGCATTTCATAATAATTTATAGCTTAAAGTCATTTACAAAATAAATCTTTTAAATCCCATTTTGTGGGAAATAAAGTAATGATAAAAATGCCAGATAGGAAAGTTAGATACAAAAACTTTAATTTTCTTTATATGTTTATAATAATTCCCTAGGAGTAAAAGGTCAAAGCTTCTAATATTTATTAAAAATCAAACTTATTTTAAATTAAACCGCATTTAATTTTAATTTATGAATATTTTTCAAACCTTGAAATTTTAGTAACAAATATTGTGTGAATACATTTTGGTCTTGGAAATTCCTTCAAAATATTTAGACAAGTTTCAAGAACTCAATTCCGTTCGAAAGTGGGTTTGATTCCGCAAATTGAGTCTTTTTTTCGGAATGAAACCACTTTAGATTTCTAAAAAGGAATTGTTATTTTTTATGCTTTTATACTGGAAAAAACACTCATACTATTAATTTATAAAGACAATTAAATAATTAATTTTATTATTTCATAGTTTTTTTTTAATTCTCTCCTTGATATTTAAATCATGGTGTAACTATACAAGGTGAGTGCAGTAGCACAGCTGACTGACCATTTGGATTAAATTGCATGATGTTTATAATCAAGAAATTTCAACTATTTATTTAAGTAAATTCTATGAAAAAATAAAAAAACACTAAAATTTTGTCTGAAATTTTCAAAATTTTGTAATTAAATTTTTTTTTTTTTAAATTTTCGATAACCTATTGGATGCGCCTCTCAAAGACCTTTCATATGATACCAAAAGGACATTTTTTTCCTTTGATCCAGCTAACGAAAAAAACAAAAAAATTGAGAAACGTAGTCTTAAAATGAATCAAATTTTTATATTAGTCGGGAACATCGATACCTTATTTTTTCTCCATACAAACGGGGTCACCCTAATGTGCATACATATTGTTAAATTTTTTATATCATTTAAAAAATATCATTTGATTGTTAATTTTTTCTATTGTTTATTTGTTTATATTTAATTATATTTTCTTAATATTAATTTTGATTTCTTAATTAGCTGCAATATTAATTTACTTTTTCGATTTTTAATATTAGAGTGAATTTCTGGATTTCAATTTGGTTTTTCTCACTACTAATTTAATTTTCTAAATTAAAGTTAAGTTTTTTAAGACTAAATGGAATTTTTCATATTGAATTTGTATTTATAAAATAGTAGTTTGTATGTATGTATGTATGTATGTTGTTCTGTTTCTTGTCAATTTCCATTTCAAGTGTTGTATGCACACACATACATATGTTAGAATAAAATTGAATTTCACAATAAATTATTCCTTAATATTTGATATAAATATTTACCTTAAAGTAAACCACAAAGTTAGCTAATAAATTTATTTTTCATAAAATTGAAATTACAATTAAAATTTTAAATTGCTTAAAGATATCACCTCACACGTAACAGATGTTCATCATCTAATCAATGACATATTTTACACTAACTTTGCAACAAATGTCAATAAAATCCTTAGATGAAATATTGTGTAATAAAAACGAATCAATTAAATTAAATTTAATAGTTTAATACCATTAAAAACATTTGACTAATATATTTTCCAATTTCGTGCACACAAACTCACACAGCAAGACAAATCAAGTTGACATTCAGATTAGATTGCAGTAATAAATACAAACATCACACAATATTTTCATATAAATACATACTTATGCACATACATGAATGAAATGATTTTAAGTTTTTAAATTACTTTTAAAAAAATTTTAAATAGATATTTTAATGTTATAGTTAGAAATTTAAACATATACCAAATTGGAAACTTGTCTTTAACAATATTTGTATAACTAGAAAATGACTTGTTAAAGTTCTTGTTAAGTTTTTTAACTGATAGAAATGCATGATCAAATTATAGCTCAAAATTAGCTTCAAATATAATAACGAAACACTGTCAAAAGAAATTATACAAAAATACTGTGATATAAATCATAAATTGATGTGAAACTGAGAAAAAAGATTATTGTAAGGTAATTTGTCAAAAATTAAGATTGTAATTATTGTTATTATTGACTAAATGTTATTGGAAAGAATACCAACGAAACGTCGGATTTAATTTGGGGTGAGGTGAATGGTTTTTTATTTACATTAAATTAATGACCTTGAAAGCCTGCATATAGGAAACTATATAAACTATTAATATAAACTATTAAACAAAAAAAGGTCGATCAACACTTATACATTTATTTCCATTTGTGTATTTTGTAACCAGCGTTGTCAACTTGGTGTGTTTCGCACCATTTTTGGTGCTTGTTTGTGCGAAAAATTTCTTAGTTGGTGCGCGGTGCGTTTTGTAATTTTTCCGAAATTATCATGAAGTCTATACCATAAAAAAGGACTCCATTAAATCTATTTTAAATAAAAATTTATGATAAATGAATACATGCTATCAAATTCCTCTCATGAATGTTATTGCTAAAGGTGAATAGCAATCTTTGTTTGAAAATTAAATTAACAATATAAACATGGAAATAAAAATTCTTGTATAGCCTGATAATTTGGTATACTAAACTGTAGACGAACGACCAGGGTTAGAGTCCAAGGGGAGCCCTTTTATTGATAAAATTCAAATAGAAGTACATACTTAAAATAGAAATCAAAAGTAATTTTAAAAAATTACCAAATGAAATTAGCTCTTTTTTTACCAATTAGTACTTCAGTTCCGAATAGCATATTGTGAGTTAAATTTTGAGTGGTTAATGCGTATTTTATCTTTATTTAAAAAAGGCTTTTTAATCGTTGATCACTTTTTAAAAAGTTTTATATAGATTTTATGAAATTAAAAAAAAATAATTGCATATCTAGTACAAAGGAATGAATACACAGAAACAAATTTGTTTTGTTAATTTTTTATTTTTGTTAGGATTTATTTTTTTTTTCTTCTAACAATTTATAATACAAAGATATTATAGTTTTTATGTAAAATTAATTCAATAAACATTTTATATATAAGAGAAATTTTAACTAGGTGAAAATTTACACTCATTTTAAGAAAACCCTGTATGACCAAAATGTCCAATTTTGACCCCCTCTAACTCCGGCAGTTCTTGAATGATAGACCTGATAATTTGGGTTTGGCATACTATCCAATAGTAATAACCTTGGTGCAAATTTCATTCAAATCTGAACACATCGATTTTAAAAATTGGATCACTTGACGTGAAATTGCCCATATAAATGATTTAAGTCTGATAACTCCTAGCTATAGATTCAATTTTAGCAATGTGTTCAGTAATCAGTTTCCTACAGAGTAACTTCATTTGTTTACATTTATCTGTATATTTAAGATTCAATATGTTGTCATTTGATAACAAGTCAAATAAATTCTTGTATTTGCCATTTAAAATTCCATTTTTATAACACTTAAATTGCTCTTGTATTTATGAATATATTTTCACACACATTTAGTTAAGTTGTGCTAACTAAAATATAAACACAATAAATTATTGCATGTTCTTAAGTATGTATTTGAATTTCTATAGATTTTGTCTCAGAAAATTTCTATTTGCATAAAATATCATGTGTAACAGTGTCTTTCAGTTTCGTTACAATAAACAGTGTATTTTTATTCACACGTTTGTTTATATTTTATAGTATTTCATATGTTGTTACATGAAATCAAGCGAAAGAAAGACTAGTAAAATAACAGAAATTTGCTTCTTTGGTAATACAAATAGAATGACAACCAACCAGCTTTTAAAAATACATACATAGATGCTTCTTTATTTTGTTTGGTTCATTTCATCTTAAAATACGTGTAGCAACGTGACGACAATTTTACTTGTAAATTCAAAGGCACAAGTAGGAAATAATATATGCCTATGGAGTCAGTATTGAAACAAAATATGTACAAGCGTAGGTGGATTCATAATTTACAATGAATTGCAATTCTTTTAAAAGTGAATGCTTACATTGATTTGCCAAGAAATTCGATTGCAGCTTTAGCCCTAATCCTGTATTTTGGGCAAATTTTGCCCAAACGCGTTTTCAACTCAGCATATCTGGCGTGTATTTAGTAGTATCGGTATGAAACTTCTTGACAATTAGTCTTTTATGTATATTTAGCAGCGCTGTTAAAATTTATATTGTGGCTCCACAAAAAGGCACCCCTATCAAAAAAGTAGCAAATCTTGTATTTTGGGCAAATTTTGCCCAATACAATTTTACTAGTTTTATTACTTTTTGTTACAAGTATTACATATTATTTCTACATGGGAATGATTTTTGCACACAAATAAGTTACAATTCATACATTTTGTATTATATTTAGTACTGTTAGACTTATTTTCACGTTGTTTTTTGTATTTTGGGGAATCCCCAACTTATGCACACTTGTTTTATCGCTCCAAAAACATTAGAAAGAGGGAAACATTCGACATTCATCAGTTGAGTTTTGTTTTTTTACGTGAGTAGTTGATTCTGTTGCAGTCGCGGGTTGTGAATTGTATAAATAAATTTTTACAGCACGAAAAAAAGGAAAAGAAAAAACGATGTCCAAAAGGGTATGTATAACAAGTAAAAAAATTATAGTCAGTCAAGACCAACCATTTGATACCCTATACCAGTTTTAGAGTTAGGTCTAGATTTCTTCATTTTTGTGAGTTATAAAAATCAGCACAAGTTAAATATACACTGCTTCACAGAGTGGTATAGGGTATAAAAATGTGTCTATATTTTTTCATGAAATGCCTATATTTATCAAATTCAATTAGTCGGAAATGCAAACTCGACGCCAAATAGAAGAGCTGCTGAGTGAATCAGACAGTGAGGCTGAAGAGCATGAACTCGACCATGAAAGCTCTCTTGAAGATTTCGAAATTTCATCAGATGAAGGATCAGTAACATATGTTGGCATATCCGAAGGAGAAAGTATTTGCTCCGATGCGCAACAATTTTCTGTTCCAGCCGAAGAAGAAGATCAATCTTCTGGTTTTCTTTCTAAGGACAAAAAAAACAACTTGGTACGACAAATGTGGCAGCTCATTGGTTGGCAGAAAAAGGGATGAAAACGTTATTACTACTACTCCAGGACCAACTCAATATGCCTTTGCACGTGTTAGTGATATCAAATCCACATTTGAGTTGTTTATGACAAAGGAAATGCAAACTATTATTATAAAGATGACAAATATTGAAGGTAATTTTCATCGTTTTCTAAAACATTGCGCACTACAAACTTATTTATACATGTCTACATAGGCATCAAAGTGTTTGGAGAAGCTTGGAAGGAAATTAACCCTGCATCCTTGAAGGCATATTTTGGATTGCTGTTATTAGCTGGCGTTTATCGTTCTTGTGGTGAAGCAATGGAATGTTTATGGGACGATGTGAAAGGAAGGCTCATATTCAAAGCAACAATGTCGCTGCGTAGATTCCAAAATATTAGCAGAGTTCTTCGATTCGACGATAAATCAGATAGAGCGGATCGACGAGCTCGCGATAAGTTGGCACCTATAAGAGTTTTGTGGGACAAATGGGCTAATAATTTGAAGATTATGTATAATCCAAACGAATGCGTGACAGTCGATGAGCAGCTAGTGGCATATCGTGGCAAATGTCCATTTAGGCAATATATTCCTTCGAAGCCAGCGAAATACGGAATTAAAATTTGGGCACTATGCGACTCTAACACCAACTATGCCTGGTCTATGCAAGTGTATATCGGACGAAATCGTAATTGCGTTCCTGAAAAGAATCAAGGCATGCGAGTGGTACTCGAACTTGCAGAAGGACTCAAAGGCCGAAATTTAACTTGCGATAACTTTTTTACCTCATATGATCTTGCTGCTGAGCTTCTGAAAAAGAAAATGACTATAGTTGGGACTGTCCGAAAAAATAAGGTGTTTCTACCTCCACATATTTTGGACATGAGAAAAAAACCTGTCTTTTACTCAGAGTTCCTTTTTGAACATAAAAATAAAGTAACATTAGTAGCTTATGTTCCAAAGAAATATCGGTGCGTATATCTAATAAGCACATTACACCAAGACGCACAAATATACGATAACCAGTCAAAGAAGCCAGAAATAATAGAGTATTATAACCATACAAAGGCAGGGGTGGATACACTCGACCAACTGGTTGCCACATATACTTGTAAGCGGAAAACTAATAGGTGGCCTGTAGCTCTATTTGCAAATATGCTTGATGTATCCGCATGCAATGCTTTCGTTATTTGGACAGCAATAAATCCCGAGTGGAACAAATCAAAGCATTTTCGTCGCAGGCTTTTTTTGGAAGAACTGGGATTTGAGCTTTTGGAGGATGAAAAGCAGCAGCGTAAGACACAGCCATATGGTACTGTCGCAAGGAATCTACATCACCCGCAAAAAGAGAAAAATACAAAAAGAGGCCGTTGTCACTTCTGTGAAAATAAGTCTAACAGTACTAAATATAATACAAAATGTATGAATTGTAACTTATTTGTGTGCAAAAATCATTCCCATGTAGAAATAATATGTAATACTTGTAACAAAAAGTAATAAAACTAGTAAAATTGTATTGGGCAAAATTTGCCCAAAATACAAGATTCGTTCCTTTTTTTCTTTACAGGATGAGGGTTAGTATGCTTTACTGAAGGAAAGGAACTAGTTATAAAACTGGTTCCGCCGCAACTGTAATGCATTTGCATAATTTTTGATATGTTTTTTTTTTCTTATGAGACGAGACACAAACTAAATATCCAACTCACAACAATTTTGGAATGAGCAAGGTCGGCGGGACCCATTAATAAGGCTAGGCTTCAGTGGCTGGGAGAGGTTCTTGACCTGCTCAATCCCAAATAACATTACAGAATTATTATATAGAGTCCCTGATTCATAATTAAACACTAATAAAAATTAAAAGTGAAATCTATTATAAGGTATGCTAAATTACTAAAATATAAGAAACGGACAGATGTTTTGTCCCCTGCTCGTAACCCTCCCACCTTGTTTCATTTAGCGAGATTTTTAATGAAACCCAAAATGGTTGTTATCCTCTCATTACCCTAAGGAAAACCTACAATGATTCAGTTAGCCATAATAAAATTAACTTAAATTTTATTTACTCAAGAATTCATATTAATGTTTTTATTCATCAACTTTAGGCGAAGATTATAAACTCAGAAACTAAAACTAAATATTTTAACAAACAATGGTTATTTCATTTAAAAATTATTAAAATTAAATATTAACAACATTGCAAAAAGGCATTATACGACTATGCACCGAATTTTATTTTGAAACTTAATTTGATTTAGTTTTAAATTAAATATTTGACTATGAATTCTAAATTTTATTTTTTTTTATACAGAAACACACATCTTATTAAAGATTATTAAAATTTGTTTAGCTTAAAATTTTTTTTTAGGATGATCTTGTTCTTTTTTTTTTTTTAATTTTTACACATTATTAAATTTTTAAAGATTTTGTTTTTTTTTTTTGTGTGAAAAAAGATAATAATATGAGTTTGGTAGTGATTGTTCTATACAGTGGCTAATTATTCGAGAAATAAATTGTATTAAAATACTAAATATAAATTGAAACACTAAAATAGCAATTACTGAGGCTCAAGCGAATTATTATCCACTGTACAAAACAAAACACAGAACAAGTAATAATAAAAATTGGAGACTTACGTATACACTGCTTGATGAAAGGCCTTCCAGCGATGCAGGTGTAGACGGAAAATATTCCATTATAAATTGAGTTTTTTTTGATGATTTCTTTAATCTTATTTTTTCTATTTTGGCTTTCGTTTTAATTTTTCAAATTCCGTTATTACTTTATTATTTTATCATATTTTTTCACACTTCTTTTTTTTTTTTGATATTTTTGGTGACTTAAATTCTTTGATTTAGATCACAGTACTCTAATATAAATTTTCATAATTTTTTTCAAAAATTGTTTTGTTCTTTCTTTACAAAGATGGAATCTATATTCGCAAATATATATGTATTTTTTTAGAAATTTTTTTTTATATAAATATATATTTTTTCACCACTGATTTTTCTCTTTTAAAATTTAAAAACTTTTCGATACGAGTCGGGCCACTGTGCAATGTTATTAAAACTTTTACATCTATTCTTTTCAATTTTATTTTAGTTAATTATTCATTCTTTTCTTTTCGTTTTCAACTACTTAATATTAATTTATGAACATACCGAATTTTTTCTGACTACGGATCTTCTTTAAAATATTATAATTTATGAATTTATGTTTTTTTTTCTGCAAAATTTTAAATAATTGACTCTTATTAAATTATTGTTTTTTCTGGTTTTCTGTACCAATTCTACTATGCGAATGAGATAGTTTTGCAAAATAATGAAACGTAAGACATAGAATATTCCAATTTGAATGACAATTCCTGGAACATTTCCACTCCTAATAAAAGAGAGTATATTTTCAGAAAAGAAAGGAGACAAAAGACATATTTAAGATAAGCAAGCTTACCTCTTCTAATAATAATATTACAAGTAATATAAAAACGAGAAGATTACAACTCCGCTAATGTTTGCAATTCCACTCCCACACAAGTTGTCTGGGAATATTCCCTTTATATTTTTTTCACTGTTGCAACTATATTTTTCATGAATTTTTGAATATCTACCAGATTAAAAAACAGTCTTCTCTCCAATTATAGCAACCTCTTGGAGACTACTTTGGGGTTACAGTCTTGCCGTGTTATTCAATTTTGATGGAATTATGAATTAGTCTATTCTTTTATATTTTTATTGAAAATATATCTAAAGGCAAGAAAATTAGAAAATTTAAAGAACAAAATTATGATTTATATCAAACTGATAGTAAAAATATTAATTTTAGATATATTCTTACCAAGATTTGAGAATTTAGGCGTAAGCCAAATGATCTTAATGATCTTAATGCCCCTGGAGTTAAAAACGGAAAGACAGAGTTATTTCCTCTTTCAAGGTAACTCAAGTTCATGAAAATCACGTTTATTAATTTTCGAACAACGATTGTCAAAAAATCTAGATATCAGCTGTAGATACATAGTTTTTCACCATCTCCACAGTGTAACCAGATTTTCAACCATAATTTTTATATCTGGCCATTAACATAAAATATGAAATATTTCTGTTACACATAAATGTAATTTTAAATAGTTAAAAGTTTAAAACAATATTATATTAACTGATGATTGCACATTACACAACGCGCCGGGTTTTAAAAAACACTTTATTATTTAGTATTAAATTTAGGTCTTGCGTAAAACGTATAAGTATTATTATTAAGCTTAATATTTGTAATACGACATTTAGTCCACTCAATTTATTTAAATGTTAGTCATACCACCTGTTGTTCTCTTAATGAAAATTAAGCCCCTGTTCAGCGATCTCGAACGTTAACGTTCGCTTAGATAAGACTTAAGACACAAACCTGATTGTGGAATAAACAAACTTGATTAAGTAAAAAAATAGATACGATAAAAAGTTTGTGTCTTAAGTCTTATCTAAGCGAACGTTAACGTTCGAGATCGGCGAACAGGTTATTAGTATAAAATACTATTAAAACTTTTCTTAGGGCGAAAAAAGAAGCCACAACGGCAGCTCAATTTGAATTTTTGATAGCTGAAATGGAAAAGCATCCAGATGTGGCTCGTGGAATGCCTAATTTTAGCAGCTCAAAATATAAAATTATAGTTAATTTCCAGAGTGTTATAGCGTAGACAGACGACAGCGCTAATTTGCATTAAAATGTCACTAATGTGAATTAAGATTTTACCCTGACAGACAACAGTTTTTGCATTTAATAAACAGCTGTTTGTTTGTAAACAACTGTTTAATTGTGAAAAAATTTGTTTGGCATTTACGTCGTGATCAAATGGAAAGAAAGCAGAAAATGAGATTAGCAGCAATGCTGTTGCTGTTGATGAAAAATCAGTATTTATTTTATTTGAAACTTTTGCTGAAGCTGCTCCATAATGCAGAAATTGTTCATGCACTAGCAACCATCAACCTGAACGTGTTGCTACATGTGGGGACCGCAGTGGGACACTCTGAAATAAGAGAAAGGCAATTATGGAAATCTATTTTTATTATTTTAATTTTACAATTACCTTCTTCTTCTTTTAGAATAGTAAACAATTTGATAACATATGATTGATTTTCGACGATGTTGCCATATTGAAAAAACTAAATGCAGTATAAATTCAGTTTGATTTTGTGCATTTACGTCTAACTTAATGCGCATTAAGATGGGATAATTCACGAGTTAATTTGAACTAAGACTGTTAATGCAAATTAACTGTGTCGTCTGTCTACGCTACAAGACTGATAATGAAAATTAACTGTATCGTCTGTCTACGCTATTATTTTACTTACTCATTATTCCTTAAATTCATGATGTTGATAGTAGAGCGCAATTGGCGTTTTTCAATAGATATGCTAGCATCCGCAGAAGAAGACATATCCGTAACTGCGAGCATTTTTTTATACCCTTTAATATCTTTGTATTTATAGATATTTGCTTTGAAAGCTTTTTTCTTCACAATTTGAAATATTTTCTTGATAAAAAGCCAAACAATATTATTAAAGGTGCTATCAGACGGGACGTATTTTACATGTGTACTGTCACTTTTCTGACCCATATGTAATTCCGTATGTATGTCAAAATTTCCATTTTACATACGATTCATAATTTTTGCTATCACACCTGCTTATGTTTTTCCGTATGACATAACCTATAAATGTAAACAAAAGCTGACTTTTTAACGTGTATAAATTTCAAGAACTGCTTCTTTTGGCCAATCTAACTGCAATAAATATAATAAACATAATTTAATTTATTAAAAATTAATTTTCTTTAATTTTTTTTACAATATATTTTTTCAAACAATTTTGTTTTAAAACAAAACAGCTTAAAACAAAACAGCTGTTTTGTTTATGTTTGTCACAGGAAAATAGAGCGTGTTCTAATCGAAAAAATTACATATGTATTTCCACATATATTTTACACATGTAAAGTTTCATATGTATCACACGATGTGTACAACTTTTACAGATGGAAAATTTGACAGTACATATGTAAAATACATCCCGTCTGATATCACCTTAAACAGCTGATAGGTTTGTAGCATTGACAATGCAAAATAAGTGTAGCTTTATGTAAATTTTTATTTTAAATATCAGTATTAACATTTACAATGGAAACATTAAGCACACAATGAGTTGACAGTATTGTAACAACGTAATATTTCTGCGTTGGCAAAACGCAATGACGCAGTGACTTGCAAAATTTCATATTTTTAGTGATGCGTTGAACACAAGTGATTTACAAAATCAGGACCTAAATTTAAATATGTGCACATGAAAATGGCATTTAAAATATTAGTTACTTTTCACTCTTTCCAAAATGGGTAAGAGCTCTTTGGCTTTAACAATTTATGAAGTAAAGCCGTGACAAACATAAATACTGACTCTTGTGATAAGGCGGTATTCAGTGATTTATTCGCAGACTTCTTTTCTTGTATTTACTCTGAGGCCAACTATGATGTTAATATTGACTATCCATTCAAAATTTGCCATAGTCAAACAATATCTTTTTCATCGATCAACACTACGCACATTATTGTATGTTTAAAAGGTTTTAAATATTCATTTTCAAATTGACCAGATGGCATACCAAACTGTGTTTTGATGGAATGTGCACATGCTATTGCAATTCCATTATTAATTATTTTTAATGTTTCATTAAATAATATTTACTTTCCCAATATTATTCCACTATTTAAATCTGATAATAAATCACACATAACGAATTATATTTGAAAAATGCATCACTAATTGTCTTTCACACCAGGTTTTTGCGTTACAAAATAGTTTTCGCAAAGGATCATCAGCTATGACTAATAGTTTGCAGTTAACATCTTTAGTCAATGATGGCTTATTCAACTGTCAACAACATTTGTTTAAACTGGTTAAAAACATGTTTTTTAAATAGAACACAGTCCGTAAAATTTAATGGTGCAATTTCCAAAAAGATATTGGTAAAGTCCCCGCCAGGAAATCCTCTCGGCCCTATTTTTTTTTTTGCTGTTTGTAAACGACATGCCTAAAGCAATCAAATACTCAAATTGATGTTTGCGGATGATATGAAAATATTTTATAGTTTTAAAAATTCAGCAGATCATATTTATCTGCAGTATGATTTGGATAATTTTAATAACTCGTGTGACCATAATTTAATGGAATTAAACCTGAAGAAATGCAAGATATTATGATGCTGTCAATTTTTACGTGTTAAGTGGTAAACTCAATTATGGATCTTGGGATTTTGTTAGATGCAAAGTTAAATTTTGTACAACATATAACGATGACTGTTAATAAATATATATTAAACGATTTTCCAAGGAATTCAATGTTCCCCACATCACTAAATGTTTATATACTTCTCTAGTACGACCGATTTTAAAGTATGGTTCCGTTTCATGGGATCCATATTATATTGTCCATCATTGAATCACCATCTGTTGTATGACGAATTATTTGTGTGGCATTTCATTTGAGGAACTTTTGTTGGATTTATCAAACAACCCTCGTTAACCTTATATACTCAAATTAATCTAAATAGGTTGGCATATTGTTATTATTTCATTGTTGTTTTTTTTTTTTTTTTTTGCTACATGTGATGCCTTAAGTTTATAAAACCTGGATATAAATATGACAGTGTATAATACATATGATTGTTATGTGTGTCTCTGCTTGTATTCTATTGAGTCAAGGTCTCCAGGGATTTGCATTTCAAGTAGACCTTATGGTTTTTCTTAATAAAACAAAAAACTTGATAGTCAGCACTAAAAAAGTAGCAATATAATTTTAGGGTATTTTTTAAATGTAGGTATAGAACTTTGAAATGGAATAAAATGAAAATGATTTTTTCAAATTGGCATGAAATTTTCTTTATTCGAAAGATGAACTTGTAGCATCATAATTTAAATATGATTTCTGGTATATGACAGTCATGGCTGGCTCGGACGAAATCTAATCTGGAGGTGAATAACTCCATGACAGACAATAGTCAACCAAAGTTAAATTGCAAGATCTTATAGGCCAATTCATGGGTCCGAAAGGTGAAACTATACGGTTACCAAGCCCTTCATTCAATTAATCAATTGTGGCACAAGCTGTTTGACATGGTACGACGTCTTGTTGAAACAACAACTCCTGCACACCATGATTGTTCAAGTGTAGAACGAAAAAGTCAATAATCATGGCTCTATAGCAGTCACCATTGACTGTAACGTTCTGGCCAGCTTCGTTTTTAAAGCAGTATGGACCAATTATGCCAGTAGCCCATAAAGCACATCAAACAGTCAGGTTTTCTGGATACAGCATTGTCTCAATATACACTTGAGCATTATAATCACTCCAAGTGCGGCAGTTTTGTTTATTGACGTATCATGGCTAAACAAAATTCGCTTATGAAAATCGGTATCAACGGCAATCTTGCTTTTAGCCCAATCACCGCCTTGCTAGGTAATCGTATGGCTTCAATTCTTGCACGAGTTGGATTTTCCATAAAGTGAAGTGATGAACACATATCTAATTGCTGTGTACGAGATGGCGGATAGACAATGACTTCTTCAGCAGCAATACATTCTTCTGCCACATCATGATGTGTGTTATCAGTTAGAGTATACTTAGGGCGAAAATGTTCCATAGTTAATCGAATTAATTGCTCTGACGGACGATTATGTTGATCGTAAAATGGATGTAGTGCGCGATACGCATTTCGAACAGAAACGTGATTTTCCAAAAAAATGTTTGCACAATTTGGACGCATTTACAGGTGTCAGTCTATTCATGTTGAAATTCCAAACCAAACTAAATATAAATCACTGGACAACTGACAAAATGGCCGCCAATTAACAAAGTGATGCCAACTTAAATTTTATACATCTAAAACATCATTTACTAATAATTATATTATCATACTATTTTTTGAATAAATTGCAAAAGAACCTGAAAAGTTCCAAAAATTAAAAAGATCTTATGAATTCATATAACGAAAATTATTAACGTGAAAGTTCTTAATATTGAATCTGTTATTTTCCTTTAAATCTAAAATTCTTCTCTTCTTCTTTTTCTTTATTATTTTAAATAAAATTAAAATAAAAATTATTTTTTCAAGATAATATCATTTAAATGTTGGCCGTTAGTATTCTGTAGTCGGTCCATTCGAAAGGTGCAATTTTCGATCACTCTTTTCAGCATAACTATTGGTATGCCGCGAATTACGAGGGTTATAGTTGAAAAAAAAATACAGACGGTTGATATCACCTGGACATGTAACAGGTCCGGAACGTAAAACTAGGTTGTTTATACAAACCAGA
This sequence comes from Bellardia pandia, assembly GCA_916048285.2. NCBI lineage: Eukaryota > Metazoa > Arthropoda > Insecta > Diptera > Calliphoridae > Bellardia > Bellardia pandia. Next base: position 73,866,289 of record OU696533.1, read on the forward strand.
AAAACCTGATTTTTGACAAACAGCTGCATTTGGAAACGTTGTTGCGGTGTAAGTCTTTCCAAGATAATTGATCAAACATTACTGAATGAAACTGAGATGAAATCAAAAACAGGAACTAGTAAATGAATCACCCAATATAAATAAATCATCATTGGGTAAATATGGGAAGGACATAATATTTGTTTTTATTAGAAAATATTATTATTAATAGAACTGGTTAAATTTCACACATAACATTATATTTATACTTTCTTCATGAAATCATTTACATTGAAGTCTTATTGCTTTTTGTATGACGACAATTTGGTTTTGCAAAACACTAGACCCGCTTTTGTTTCAAAACGTTTTGACTAATTTCACATAATTTTTTTTTTCAAAAACATTTTTTTTCCTTACAAAGGGTGATTTTTTAGAAATTTTTTTTTTTTTGACAAAATTAGTTTTGGTGTTTAGCTGTTTTCGTTGAACATTTTACTGTTTAACATGTTCAGTTTGGTCCATAATTTAATCAGGTAGTATCATTGGGCCCTACTGGATTTGCCACATGCCACACATTTGGTCCAATTAAGCGGCAAGTGTGGTGAAAAGTTTATTTCACGTTTGCGGCCGGTTAATTGGCCTCCAAGATCGTGCGATTTTACGCCTTTGACAATATTTTGTGGGCCTTTGTTAAGGCTCTATAGCGACAAGCACGCAACGGTTGACGTAATGGAAGCTAATATTAAGAATTTATTCGCAAGATACCGGCCGATATGCTGGAGAGTGTCAACATTTACATAAAATCATGAAAAATAAATTAATTATTTTCATACATTTCTCCAAATTTTATGTTGTCGTTTTTTTAAATAAAATCCGACGGCTCTTAAAAATCACTCTTTAAAAACAAACAAAATGTTGTACAAGGTACACAAGGTAGCAAAATTATTTATGTTAGTTAGTCCGCTTTCACACTCTTCAATTATGACGCGTCAAGACAGGTATTTTTGGTTGAGAAGGGTTACAAACTTGACGGTATTAGTCAATTTTTTTTCTTTCATGCATGTTGATTTGCATTAAAAATTACGAAAATTAAATTGACGTGTGTAAATGAAAAGACAAGTTCAAAAGATAATTGAACAAAAAGTGGTCAGCTAAAACTGAAGAGTGTAAAACAGGACTTGCACAGAAACAATTCAAGATCTAAGACGACTTTAAGCCCAAAATAAAAAACGTTTCTATTAATAGTATTTCTGTAGGTATGAATTTTTTATTAGGGCGATAACTTTTTTATATTCTTGCTTATTAAAATGAAATGAAAGAATAATATAAATAGCATAAATGGAAAAGATTTTAAAAAATAGTTTGATGGGTGAAATTTTTGTTGAAAAATTGCCTGTAAACTGTTTCCATAAATAACACAATATTGATCTCTCAGTACATAAGACAAAATTTGGCATACCCCCAGTGTTCATCTATGTATATTTTAAAAGATTAGTTTACAAATATCTTATTTTGTTTGTTTAAAAGAACACTACAAAACTCATACATATGTATACTTATATGTATTATTTAATATGTACATATGTACATATTTACCGGTTAGAATCAGTTTTGAGATGTAAAACAAAGTACAAAATAAAATTCACTAAAGAGAGTAAAACAAACAATAGCATTTAGCATTTTATAATGTTTGTTTTTCTTCTAAATTTTTGAGTTCAATATTATGGCAAACGTGACCTGTTAACTAAAAATAGCTTATTTATATAGAAAAATACACTTATACATAGATATGTATATGTAACTCGTGTGCACATGACTGTATAAATATACTTGCATATGTATAAAAGAGTAAAAGACTTAAAAAAGTAAAATAACATTTGCCAAAATAGTAATATTTAGCATCTTTTTATTCCTTTTAAGCCTGTCTGTCGGGTATTGTTTTTAAACAGAACATTCTCCTCCAATTTAAATATGTATGACTTGTTTCCCTTTTAAAAGTCAAACAATTTGTTTGAGCTTTTAAGTTTACTTTGGTTACTTATAATTTATTTAAACTACAATTGTAAATATCAATGTGTTACACATTTCAAATAAGTAAGGAGGATAATAAATGTTTCGGTCGTATCAGAAGCAAGTCGAGTAGCCGAATAACTGAAAAAGTCGGTATTTTTAATTTTTGTTGTCAATATTAACAAAAATGCAACCAAATTCATTGACATTTCATAAATAGGAGAAACGGAACAGTATTTATAATTGACTATTATTGACCGTGTGATGCCCTACATCAGTTACATAATATAATTGTGTATTAATACATATAATAAAATACTTCGTTACACTTTATATAAACGATAAGTAAACTAAGAGGCGATCTGTGAACAAAAGTTAAGGCACGGTCACACATGGCAACTATTTGACGAAAATGACGTAACCACTAAATAAAATTTGTTTTAATTCTTTCTATTTATTTAGAAAATTGTAGAAACTAAGAATAATTCACAATAGAAATTAAGATTTATTTTATATGATGGTATTAGTTTTTACAAAACACTCGTTACATTTGGGCATCGTCAAACAAATTTATACAAAAATTATTAGTTACGCTTTTTTGAGTAAATATTTGCCATGTGTGAACGTACCCTTAGCTTTTCTTATTGTGGCATAACTTTTACAACTTATAATATAATATATCTAGATTTATTAATGTAAAAAATTCAAAAAGTCCTCATCCTCCTTATTTTGATTGTTACTCACTAGAATCATATGTATTTAATTTGATTACATTTTCATATGATATTTAAAACACTATTAATAAAGGTGCTATCAGACGAGATGTATTTTACATATGTACTGTCAAATTTTCCATCTGTAAAAGTTGTACACACCGTGTGATACATATGAAACTTTGCATGTGTAAAATACATGTGGAAATACATATGTAATTTTTTCGATTAGAACACGCTCTATTTCTTGTGACAAACATAAACAAAACAGCTGTTTTGTTTTAAAACAAAATTGTTTGAAAAAATATATTGTAAAAAAAATTAAAGAAAATTAATTTTTAATAAATTAAATTATGTTTATTATATTTATTGCAGTTAGATTGGCCAAAAGAAGCAGTTCTTGAAATTTATACACGTTAAAAAGTCAGCTTTTGTTTACATTTATAGGTTATGTCATACGGAAAAACATAAGCAGGTGTGATAGCAAAAATTATGAATCGTATGTAAAATGGAAATTTTGACATACATACGGAATTACATATGGGTAAGAAAAGTGACAGTACATATGTAAAATACATCCCGTCTGATAGCACCTTAATACGAATATATCTTAACAAAGTTCTGTCGTATGTTGGAAAGCCATATGAGTTCATATGGATTTTCAATTGTTTATTATATTTTAATGTTACGTCATTTATTGTTCCTTATTTTTTTGTTTATCTGTTAACTTACATTTAATTTAGTATTAAATATATGTCTGTATGTATGTATATACCAAAGCATACCTGGTATGTTTCTATTTAAATGTCATTTACGTTAGTTACATATAAAGACCTAAGAACATTAGACCAACCCTAAAAACAATTCCTGCGGATGGGTCTTTTACGATCTAAAACCAACTGATGCAAGATTTGATTCTATGTATTTTGTTTATGTCAGTGATTTCAATTTGCATTAGATTATTAATAAGAATTAAATAGCTACTTGTAACGAAACTTGTTTTGAGAACTAACTATATAAACCAAATGTTTATGACCTATAAAGTTCTATTTTGAGAAGACATTTGTACGGGCTAATTTCCACCAATATCTTTCAAACGGCAATCTGTTCTATGAGCAGAAGGACAGTTAAATCTCGCCATTTAAAACCTGCAAAGACACCAGACTCATAGAATGACTACATATATAGGTACTCCTATTAAAATTCCTAAAAGAGAAATTGACGGTCTGCTGAATAAAATCTTTTACGAGGTCTATGAATAATAATATTCTTAATAAATTATGAACTTAAATATAGAGGAATTTTGTTCTGGTTTCATTCAACGGTTTTTATTTTATATTTTTTCACATTTTTATTTGTGTTATAGGCATTGTATAGTTTTTGAATATAGAGACGTATACTGGAATAATTACGAAACCATTCATGTTTGATTTCAAAAAAATTACATTTCTTTTGAAAGATTAAACATCTTCTGAGCGAGACCATTGTAGAATGAGTATGTACCTTTAGTCATCTCATTTACATTGCCTACAAAAAGAAGCCCTTGCAATACATTGTGATAACATTTGTTATAATACTAATTAGAACACTGATTTGAAGTCTTCACCTGCAGTCTTCACGTTTGCTAATACAAACATTTTAATTTTTATGTCAAGTGGAGACTTCGTGTTACATTTTAACTTTTTGTAAATTTTAAGAAACTTTATTAATAACTTAATAACTGAAAAATATAATAATAACCTACAGTTTAAAATTCACCCGTATCGTAAATAAAAATTCCACGTGAAATTTGTTCACTTTTCACATTTTCCTATTTAAATTCACTGTTAAAAAATAAAAGTGAACAAATTTCACGTGGAATTTTTATTCACGATAGGGGTGATAATAATGCAGTAACGTCCACGCCTATGGAATTTTAGAGCTAACGGTAACATTTTTTCATTTGGTAGCGGTAGCTGTATCGGTATTTGTAATTTTAGGTAACGGTAGCTTAACGGTTACGGTAGGCAACTGCTATGGTGACAGTGCAACTATGTTTAATCTATATATTTATTAAGCACTAATTAATACAACTCTTTATATTATCATTCCTGTAAGATACACACATTTTGTATTATCTAATTGCCGTTTTTTAAATCTATATATATAAAAATGGTGTAAAAAATGTATAGTAATTCATAAAATGAGAACGGCTGGGCCGATTTCTGTAAAATTTTTTGTCAGTTGTTCGTATTTTTGAGGAGAAGGTTTTTACGGAAGAAAATTGTGAAAAATCCCTCCGGAAAAGTCCGAAAATTGGAAAAATCGAAAATCGAGTTTTTGTATGAAATTATTCCTTAATGGCTTTCCAAATGAAAAAATACAAAGTTCTTAGTGTAAATCATGGGAAATTGCGGAAAATGCGAAATGCAGAAAATTGGAAATTCTCTCCGCAAAAGTCGAAAAATTGGAAAATTGATTTTTCGTACGAAATTTTGTGTGCAATTATTCCTTAATGGCTTTCCAAATGAAAAAATAGAAATTTCGTGGTGTAAAACATGGCAAATTGCGGAAAATTGGAAAAATCAAAAATTCATTTTTTGTACGAAATTTTGTGTGAAATTATTCCTTAATGGAAAAGTAGAAAGTTCTTGGTGTAAATCATGGGAAATTGCGGAAAATGCGAAATGCGGAAAATTGGAAAATCTCCGCAAAAGTCGGAAAATTGAAAATTGATTTTTTTTTACGAAATTTTGTGTGAAATTATTCCTATTGTATTATATTATTACTCTAAAGTTTGTCTGAAGGCTTAAAATTGGGGCGAGGCAAAGTTCGCCGGGTCCGCTAGTAACTAATAAAATCGTTTAATAAACTTGTGTTTATTATTTACACCAACCTTATCTTTATTTATTTATATTTATTTTACTAATGAACAAAATAAGAACCATCCATGTTTAATTTTCAAGGGCAGGTCTAATGTATATGTATGTATGTTTGTGGGAAATGCATATATACGGTGAGGGAAAATAAAAAATCAAACATACAGCAAAAGGAAATTGTCCATTTGTTGAACATTTGCACGTTTTTGGCTAAATTTTATTCGACTTTTATTGGATTTACAAATTATTTGTTGATGAGCTTACATCTATTTCTGTATATGTATGTACGATATGTATGTGTGGGTCTATGTGTGTGCTTCCGTTATATATTCATACAGACATATATTATTAAAAATGTTAACATTGTACCTGAGTTGTACTATTATGTATACAGACACACTAAGTTAACGTTATATTTAACACATACATATAAAATAAACAAAAAATATTTATAATGGGTCATAACCATAGACAAACACTAAAGTCGGTTCTTTTTAAAAACAACTTTAAACTTAAAACCTACTTTTATTTATTTTGTAACTATAGTCAAAATTTAAGGTCGTTTTAAGTTAAACCGACTTTAACTGGGTGCCAAATCATATGTAGAAAATTATTTCATACAAATTGTAAAGAAAAATAAGCAAGTGACAGCTTTAAACAGCTGGCATTGAAAAATTAAAAAAAAACAAAAATCGGCAAAATAACAAAATTAAGCGGATAAATTTAAGAACAGTGTTTGCGATGGAATAATGGAGAAAGTAAGATTAGTAGGGGCACCTTTGAACTATGTTGATAAAATCTCAGTTTAACATTTTTTCCGACCCTTAACCAAGTTTTTCGCATGGCAACCTTGTTTTCTAGCAACGTTAACAACTTTTGCTAGTTTTTTCAGTCATCGACCGAATGTAGTTGGGTCAACAAGTTTTAGCAGTGTCATTGTGATTTTTTTTTTTCGTAAGAGTGTAAGAAGTATTCAGTGATCATTTTCTTTCGTGAAAGAAATTTATTGCAGTCCAAAATTCATTTCAAACAAAATTAAGTTATATTAATAATTAGAGATGGAAATTGAACTAATATTTCTTAATTTTTAAGAGAAAAGTTTTTATTCAGGCTAATAGTTCTATTAGCCTGAATAGAAATAGAGTTCACTTTAATTCGTGAACTCTATTTCTCAAAAAACGGTGAGTTAAATAGATGATATTTACAGAGTGATAGTGGACAATGAAGATTGCTGAAGACGCCCTTGGCCGGGTAGAAAATGCATTCCAATTTGCCGATTGTTCCAGTACTTTACAATAGTATTCTTAATTATTAGAACTATTAGCCTGAATAAAAACTTTTCTCTTAAAAATTAAGAAATATTAGTTCAATTTCCATCTCTAATTATTAACATAATAAACACCATGGCGCGGTGTATCAAAGTATGTAGTCATCATCCCATCTCCGGTTTTCGTAGTTACAAAAAATAACTCAATCAACCAAAAAAGGAGGAGAAATGACAACAAAAACATACATACAATTGCTGTTATTGATCTACAAAAAAGGTAGACGCAGCAAGAAAAGCAAAAACAAATTTGTAATAATACAAATTTCATAAACAATAATAAAGAATACACACACATTGTAAATGTACGTAAATTTCGTTCTAACTCAGAACACGTTAAAAAGAAATATCATAATTCGTGAACTCTATTTCTCAAAAAACGGTGAGTTAAATAGATGATATTTACAGAGTGATAGTGGACAATGAAGATTGCTGAAGACGCCCTTGGCCGGGTAGAAAATGCATTCCAATTTGCCGATTGTTCCAGTACTTTACAATAGTATTCTTAATTATTAGAACTATTAGCCTGAATAAAAACTTTTCTCTTAAAAATTAAGTTATATTTATATAAAAAAAATATTTATTATAAATTTCCGTGAAATGGCAAGTCAGTTCAGGTTTGAACAAAGAAAAAGAGGGCACCTTTGAACATGTTAATTTATCAACCGAAGTAACAAACATTGTTGATTCTCTCTTATTTTCTGAAAATGACTAATCCAATGCTGATCATGATGCTTTACAAGAAAATGTAATGTCACCTGAAATCGCAAGGCCTTTTCCGTCTTAATAATATAAAACTTATTTTTGATCTGATTTTTTTTTATTTTTTAAATGTTAATGTTTATGTTTTTCTTAATAAAAAAATTTAATTTATTATATATATAAAAAATATAACTGTTTATGTTATTTTTGGACATAACCGCTACAAGAAAAAATTGCCGTTCAAAGCTGCCCCGTATGGGGGGCACATTTGAACACAATAACTTTATCCATTAAAAAAATAAAAAAAAATATATATCGAACTAAAAATAAGTTACTCGTAGACTTAAGCTAAAGTTTATTTCCATATAAATATATTAGTTAAATTATGTAAAAAGTCAATAATTCAAAAATATAAATTTTTACGTGCCTTGAAAGCAAAAAGTGTTCTAAGGTGCCCCCCTCTCCCCTATCCTAATTAGGCTATTTTTGGCGTTGAATTTTTGATAACTCTTTACAGGAACAAAAAAAAATTGGGCTAGTACAGAAAAATTTTTTTTTTTTGACTTTTTTACAGCTGGTTGATTTTAAAGTGAAGTTAAATTATTTAAAAGCAACTTCAGCAGGTTTTCAAAAATTATGGTTTAGCGGTTAAAGTATAATTTTACGTGTCTATAGTAAAAGTAAAATGTAGTTTTAACAAACTTTCTTTGTGACTATGCTTATGGCCCAATGTGAAATTGTGAAGTTTTAAATTAAAAGCATTCACCAACCCAACATTATCAATCATCCCTTTCCAAAGACAATTAATAATTACAAAAAAAATAAATCTCTTAAATGATATTTTCACACCTTGTACTGGTATATATTTGAAATGTTAACTACAGCGAAACTAACCTAATAAATAAAATGTTTCTTTTTCGATTTTCCTTCTTGCGTTTACTGTTGTGAGTAATACGTACGAATTGTGTTGCCATAATTTGCAGCACTAAAAATCTAACATAAATTTGTATTTAACCTTATTTAATTATATTCAGAAGCGGGTGTATGTACGAGTAAGTGTTTTTTGGAGAAGGTGAAAATCATTTAAGATTGTGTAATAAATAACTTTTACTTATTTTTTTGTTGATGCCAGCTGGTATATACATATGTACCATCAACTACCACCAATTTATTTATGGTATTTCGTTTACATTTTCTCCCCTTTTAAGCCCCACCAACATGCTCCAACAACAACTTTGTTGTATTTGTCATTCAATATTGACTACTAATTCTATTTGCCAAAATAAATAAATATACGCTACGGAAAATAAGCAAAATGAAAAGCTTTTAAAACATAAAAAGGTTTCTGCTTTTCGTTACCGATGTGTGTTTATTTTTTGTTGGGGTTGGCACAATTTCGTTTTTGTTTTTTCTATTTATTGTTATAAAATATTCTTTCATCTTTATTTTGCTTTAAGTACGTATTTCTTCTTCAGTTGAACGTTCATTCGTTTGATCGATTTTCTAAATCTCAGTAAATTTAAGTGCTGTTTAGCGCATTTGTTGCCTGTGTAAGTGTGTATTGTAGTATTAGGGACATAAATTTTATATTTTATAACATTTTGTTTAATGCCTTAAGAAGAACTTTAACTAGACTATCAATAAGTTGTTTTTATTGTTGTGCTACTGTCTTGTCTGTGATATCCTTGTTTATTTGCTAAAATTTTTTGAATGAAATGTGTGCAACAGGGACGATATATTCATATTACAAATTGTACCAAAGAAGTGCCAAAATGGTACTTTTTCGTATATTATATTATTATATAAAAACAGTTTCTGCTCAGTATCTCTAATTACACTGTAGAAAAATTTCAAACTTTTTCCAAAATTACGGGGTTCCGACGATTGATTGTTGTTAAGGAGACCAACAAAAATATACGTGTGTCGGCGTTTTGATAGATCACATCAGAATTTCATTTAATAAGCGGTTAAAAATTCCCAGCTCTGGCCTGTTCTTGCAGCATATCGGTATATAAAACTATGTTTTCTTTACGTCTAAGGTGTAGAGTATGTTCAGCATTTTTGTAGATAATTAACCCTCTAACTCCCCCCTCATAACAGGATTTTTGGCTTTATTCTAAGAAATTGTAAAAAACACCCCGAAAAAAGGGAAGGGCGGGGATGAAATGTTCTACAAAAATGTTGGCCATAAAATTTTACTATATATGTCAGAACACACCAAAACCCAAAACTTAACACAAACACTAAAAAACAATCAAATTCAGTATTGGAGTGTCAAACCTTTACGCCAGAGATGGAATGACACACATATGTATGTGAACAATAACTAAATTAACCTTTAATGGACAATCTTGAATTTGATTGATTTTATTTATTGCAACTACAGCCGTTATAAGACTCATGGCTCAAAATATCACAATCAAATGTCTATCTATTTCATATTTCAATTAATAAATCTCTAAAACCATTGCCCAAAACATGTCATTCTGTATAGGTATTTTAATAATCCGGAAAATATTTTCTTATTGAAAACTTGTTTAAAACACAGTTCTTCAATGTTGTATGTTGTACATTTTATCATACAACTTTCTAATTGTCAACACAATTTTGAACAAAGTTGTATGTTTATATTGTCAAGCCTTAAAAATGCCAAAATAAAATGTAAGATTCATAATAGATGATGTATCTTTTAAAAGCGTTTTTTGTCTTTAGTAATTTATATGTCATTTAAACATCCGTTGAGGGAGGATCATAGGGCACTGGCTCAGGGCAAAAGTGAAAGATATTTTTCTTGGAAGTTAACACTCTGAAAAATCACCGGCAAGATTATATTCCAGGATTAAATACTAGAATATTAATAAGATTAGGAGCTAGAGAACAGGAGGAGCAGGGCATCGTTACAAGTTGCTGTTAGTTTACAATACAGCCGGCACTCATTGTTCTCAATAAAGAAAGAAACATAAGAGTTAATTAAATAAAAAACCTATGAAAGTAAAATAAGAAGGACTTATCAATACAATTGTATGTAAAGGATCCTGGACAGACTGAGCATTACAACAATCAGTTATTATGAGTGATTTAGTTTTAAAAACAAAATATTTTTTATTAAATAATTTTTAAGCTTGAGGTCACTTTTTGTTTTTTATAAAATATTTTTTATTTTTATATATAAATTACTCGATATTTCGATATCCTTTGGAAATCTTCTTCAGGTGTTATTTTATTTTGATATTTAAAAAATAAAAAATTTTTTATGTGTAAATAAATATTTCCAAAGGAAATCGAAATATCAAGTAATTTATATATAAAAATAAAAAATATGTTATAAAAAACAAAAAGTGACCTCAAGCTTAAAAATTATTTAATAAAAAATATTTTGTTTTTAAAACTAAATCACTCATAATAACTGCTTGAGGTCACAAGCTTAAAAATTATTTAATAAAAAATCATACAAAAAGGTCGAAGAAAATAGAATAAAATTATTTAACTCTCCGACGCGCGGTTAGGTCCCTGTGGACTTATTACATTTTTAAATAAGCGCCATTTAAAAACCGATGGGGAGAATGGCCACATGTTTCATGACTTCTATTATTGGAGTGTTATTAGTGTTTTAGTACTAATTCCAGGAGATTTTTTATTTGCAGAGTATTTATTTTTTATTTTAAAGACTTTTAGTACGCCGTTGAGCAGTAAGGTCCGTAGGTACCTTGTATGAATTTTCATATGAATCACTAAAAAATGTACTAACTTTCTTAAAACAAATGTTTAAAATGCATATTCAAAATAATAACAAAGTAAGCATTCAGATAAATTTGATTTTTTTTTGGCAACTTTTAATAGTAAGATATCAGTTTCATTGTAATTTTCTTATTTCAAATATTTGAAATGCGAAACAAAAATAAAAACAATTTAGTAAGCGGCGATATAAATTTGAATTTGTTCCATTATAATATGAAATTTGAGGTAATATCAAGTGTAGTATTAGCAACAGCATCAGTAGCACCCCGTTTTGTTTATAATTGCAATTTTTATTTTAACAATTCAACTGTATACCTCACTTTATTGTATTTCAATAATAATTTAAGAATATTTTAACATATTTACATCAAAATGAATTAAAATATACATATATAAATTTTAGCAAAATTCAATGCATTTTCATATAAGGTCCCTACGGACCTTACCGCTCAACGACCGACTAAAAAGTTACCGCTCGTCGGAGGGTTAAAAACAAATTATAAATCACAATTTTGATTTTTGATTATATGGACGAGTTATTTTCGGTCTCTGGTTCAACATTTTAATCAACCTTCGTCGCATAAATTTTGCTATCCAATGCGGATTTTAAAGAACTCATAATTGAAGAGATGATACAAGTTCCAATGAAATTTAATCAGTAGTTTAAAAATTTGCATATATATTACATACCACTTATTTTGTAACAGTTCCCACTGTAAAATAAAAAATGTTACTTTAAATGTTCAATTCGTATGATTGTGAACATTTAAAGTTCTGATGTTCTTACATTTGCCTGTTAGATTCTTTATGTGTGAGTTGGTTTCCTTTTTTTGGCACAAAGCATCCACCTACATGAAACTGGTTTATTGGCGCTAATGCTAAAAGTTAATAAATTCAAATAAACATAAATATAGATTTGTTTCTTTCTACCTTAGTGTGCGTTTTTCCATCATCGTCTTTTATTCTTCTAAACTAAGATATAAATTCATATACACAGATTCATCTCAGGGATTTACAATTTTCTCTTTTTTTTTGAGGGTTTGCTTTGTTCCTTTTGGCATTGGGTATTGTTTTATCGTAATCCAAATATGAAATAATATGATTTATTACAACTACTAAAACTAAAATCCAAATGTTTACTGTTTTTTTTAGAATAAACATTTTGTTTTATAGTTTGACACATACAGTTGTGTGAAAGGACAAAGAATGTGTTTAGAAATAATAATTTTAGATTTCTAATCATAATTAGAATAATAAATAATCAATGCGCAGAGGGCCGCTTTTTAGTGACTTCAATATAACATGAACTATATTGAAATATAAGAAATTAGTTTCATGATGATAAATAATTGACAGATTAAACTTAATATTGTATTACTTATTGATATTTGAGTGGTCTTTTAGACTGTATATTATTAAATGAATGGTGTTTTTGTTGAAGGATAGAAATTTGAAAATTGAATAACACAAAGATGATTTTTTTAAAATGATATGAAATTTAGTTTATTCGAAAGATAATATTCTGGCATTATAATTTAAATATGACTTCAGGAATATGAACGCCACGCGGGCTTGGACGACTACATGCGAGACAGTCATATGAAGATTTATTGTGCCAGAAATTTATCTTTCGAATAAAGTAAATTTAATGGCAATTAAAAAAATTTCTTTGTTTTATTCAATTTCAAATAACACCCTCAAAATAAATTTCCACAATTTGGTTGCGTTGATCAGGTGTCAAGCCTCAGTTAGCCGACTGTAACGGAATGTTGTGTAATGACGTAAAAATGTAAGGAAATTCTATTTCTTACAGATTCATACATTACGGTGTTGCGTTACTTTACATCTCCATAACCATTTGCATTACTTTACACATAAAAATATCCATCAGCTGTTTTTTACTGTTGCAATTGCATTCCATTACAGTCGGCTAACTGAGGCTTCAGTCTATTCATGTTGAAATACCAACAACAGCTGACAAAATGGTCGCCACTTAAAAAGTGCTCCCAGCTATCATCTACATCTAAAAAACACCCTGTATAATTGATTTGATAATTTTTTTATAAAACAAAACGCAGATTAGTTAAAAAGTCTAAAAACCTCAAAACTTTTTCCATTAAAAACAGCTGAAACAAACTAGAAAACAATGCTTGAAAATATAAACCACTTAAATACAGTCAAAGCTAAACCAATTTCTCATGGATAATAAAAAAATCATATCACTAATGGTCGCTTACGCTAAATGTTTCTTGTAACAATTCAATTTTTAGGGCATTGAGCAAAATTCGATAATAAAATATTTTATGATTTTTTTTATTGAATTGTACAAAAACACGTACCAATTGAACGAATTTCCTGGTTAAAAAAGTACAAGTACAACAAAGAAAACACCAAAAAGACACACACCATGTTGAATGGCAAGGACAACTTTATTAACAACTTTAACTACAAATATTTGGATGTAAACCTAAAAAAACACAGAAATTCCCTACAAGTATGAATTATGACTGAAAATTAAAAAAAAAAAAAAAAAAAAAAAAAAACAGGACATTCGAACACACAAGTACCCACACTTACAACTACTCACATTTACTCGTATATATGTATATGTAGATATGTGTATGTGTTTAAGTGAATTCAAACAAATGTCCCTCAGCCAATCAATTATTATGACTCTCAGGAGAAATGCCACTACTGAACATGACATTTCTACTTGCACGAGTATGTATGAATGAGTAAACCAGGGTTTTGCAGGTCTGCTGCAAGTGTTTTTGAAAAAGTGTTTGAAAAAAACTCGTGGCTTTTTTCTAACAATTGCTGGAAAACAATTAAATTTTATATGTCAGCATGTTTTCACTTTAACTACATGGTTTCATAATTAATTTAAACGAACAGATTAAACGGAAAAACCAACAAAAAATAAACTATTTTTTCCCCTTTAAAGTTTAATAGTATTTTTCAATTCTAAGAACTGTTTATAGCCGAATGTATAGGAAATAAAAACATTATGCAAGTAATTAATGCTGCTAAGCAAGTGTAAATAATTTGTAATTTAAGACATAAACACTATTAATTTGGGTCATTCAATTACTAATAGGTATATATCGTTAGCTAAAACGCAAACGGCCCTAATTAACAAAAAATCTAAAATCGGGGTTTGGTGATTCTGATGCATAGCATTGAAATGCATATCCACACTTATCTCACCAAAATTACCAATTTTATTAACGAAAAACAAACGGCCCTATCTACAAAAGCATTTACTTCATAAACGCTAAAAGACCTCACTCATTGTTTGAATAGACAACATTGTAAGTTGCCAAAAAAAAAAATGACAGACTTAACCGTCGAATAATTTATTTATTATAGAGAAATAAATTAATAACAGCTTAATGCAATATAAAATGAAGCTTCTTCTTTACAATTTTACCATTTGCAATGTAGTTAATCACGAGTCTGGCAATTATATTTGCAATGTAACTGAGGGAAATCTGGTTTCATCCACGTTTACTACAATTATTATTAAACATTTGCACTTGAGCGGTTACCTGAATTTCATCACATCATTATCTATTCAGATGGTTGTTTTTAACAAAACAGAAATGTCATCCTTTCAAATGCTTTGCTTTCTTTATGTGTCAAAAAAGACATTACCGTAGAGCACAAATACTTTGTGGTTAGTCATACGTAAATGGAAGGCGACTCTACGCATTCTCTTATTGAAAGAAAGATTACGAATAGAGAAATAAACATGCCATTTGAATTTGTTAACACGGTAAAGCCCCTTTTCATCTAAAAGTTCACCACTTGAATCACAATCACTTCCCTGATTATGAATCTGTCCCTAAATCTATAAGACCAGGTATAATATGAAATGTATTTGTGTAAAATCTACTGAATCTAAAAAGTATATATTGTATTTTTAAGGAAAAAGATCCCGGGACCCCACTGTCAATATGATACGTGCACTGGTATATTAACAAACAGCCACTGTTTATTTTTAAACCAAATAGATGACAATTATGCCCAGCTTTTGCAAAGAACTAGAAACGAAATCGTTACCGCTTTACCTCCGATTTTGCATGAAGAAAGATTAAAAGTTTCTAAAAAGAAGTGGCAACATCTGCAGGATTTAAAACCACTACTTCCAAAAGATTGCCATTATTTCTATGATAGCATATCCTTTGAACATTAATTAATACTTTTCTTTATTCCAATTCTTGCAACTCTTTAAATGAACTATTTTTTGTTTAATTTTTATGAATTATTTTAATTTAAGTTTTTTGTGATGCAATATTAAAATTAATTTGCACATTATATTAAGCTTAATGAAAAGTAAATAAAAGCGTGTACATACATCCCAGCAAGCCATATGAGTCCGAAAAGAGTCTTTTATGACACCTTTTTCGGAGCGTTCAAGCTCATTATGAGCCCAAAAAACACTCATTATTGCTCCGAAAACCTTCAGAAAAGAGGATCATCGAAAATGGTCCGTCAGAAAAAGCTCTTAGATAATGTCAGAAAATGATCCTTTTCGGGCTCAGAAAAAAGTCATTGCAATTTTAAATACAAAAAATTAAAATGGAATTCATTTAAATAAAATATAAAAAATGGAAAAAAATTAATTTTTTAAGCAAATTTTTTTCGCTCCGAAAATGGTTTTTAGTTGGACCCTTTTCTGACTCTTTTTTCGGAGCGCTCCGAAAATGCTCTTTAGTTTGACTCCTTTCTGACTCCTTTTTCGGAGCGCCCCTAGAATGGTATGCTGGGATGTAATTAAATTTATTAAACAGCGTTTTCCTAATAAATAAAAAATACCATCAATCTACTTTGTATTAATCTACTTTGTATCAATCTACTTTGTATTATATATTTTGGACAATTTTGTGCACAATGCACTTTTTTAACCGAGCACGAATTTTGTTAATACAATTCAATATTCTGCAATCGTTCGTTTGTAGCTCAATTCATGGTTAAATTACAGACCAAATTGAACAGTCCTGCCTAAAAGAAAGTTGTCACAAAATCACCCTTTATTTTAATGTCTTTTCTTAAAGTATGATGATATATAAAAATTTATAAAAACTTCCAAATTAAATTCACACTGAAAATGAAGTGTTTCAATTGGAAATAATAAACAATTTAACTCATTATAGGTAAATACCGCAATAACGAATAATACGTTGGCAGGTCTATTTGTTAAATAAAAAAATTGGTTATAACAAGTTTTCTTGTTAGAATAAAATATAAGCCGTGTGACATTATCATCTATATATTTCAGTCATTTGTAAAATCTATTAATTATTTTTACTTGTCGGGAAGGTGACTTGAATTTATAATTGATTATTATAGTCTTCATTGGAGGATTTCGATTCTAAAAAAGATTTTACCATAAACTTTTAATGAAGATAATTTACAGGCGACACTTTGTTACGAAACGTGCAGGATTTCTTTACTTTGTTTAGTGAAAAGTTAAATAAATACCCAAGGCAAGGAAAAAGGTTTTTTACATTGATGAATTAACAAATACAATAATCCATAATTTTTTTTTTTTTTTTTTTTTTTTTTTTTTTTTTTTT
The DNA here is from genome assembly GCA_916048285.2 of Bellardia pandia. Classification (NCBI taxonomy): domain Eukaryota; kingdom Metazoa; phylum Arthropoda; class Insecta; order Diptera; family Calliphoridae; genus Bellardia; species Bellardia pandia. The sequence continues at coordinate 73,883,192 of OU696533.1, forward strand.
TTTTTTTAACTTCCCTTTATTATTACACCTGTCAACAAGATGACAATAAGTAATTTAATTTACAGAGGTGGGATGATAATTATCTTAAATCAGTACCTAAGATAACTTAAATCGAATTATTGAATGATAAGTAATATATAAATTTTTTAGTATCGCTCAGCTAGATCTGAAGGTGTAAACCGTTTAAGTCTTCTAGGTGCCAGGATTTCGTTTGCCGGCAACTGTCTGAGTTCCATGTTGGAATGTTGTGTTAAACGAGTTGTATGTTTAATGCTGCTGATACGGATAATTTCTTTTATTGTTTTGACGTTTAGATCTCGATGTATGTCCTCATCTCTAATATACCATTCTGCGTTGACAATAGTTCGCAATATTTTAGATTGAACTCGTTGAATTATTTTTAAGTTTGTTGTGCTAGCTGTACCCCATATTTCTACCCCGTACTTCCAAATTGGCGCTATAATTGTGTTGTATATAAGTAGTTTGCTTTGAGTTGTTAGTTTAGATTCTCTCCCTAACAGCCAAAATAATTGTCTAAACCTGTTGTTTATTTCTTTTTTCTTTTGAGTGATGTGATCTTTCCAGTTAAGTTTTGAGTCAATTATAATGCCAAGATACTTCGCCTTTGTATCCATAAGAATTGGTAGAGTATTTATTTGGATAGGTTGAAAGTTTGTTATCTTTCTATTAGTGTAGATTACTTGAATTGTTTTATCACTGTTTACTTGAATTCCCCAACTACGGAACCAATTCATTGTGTTATTGAGCAGTTGTTGTAAGTTTTGCATAGCCCATTTGATGTTTGCGTGTGATGATAGTAGAACAGTGTCGTCAGCAAATGTTGCTATCATATTGTTATTTGTTGTAGGAGTTGGAATATCTGATGTAAACAGGAGGTAAAGCATTGGTCCGAGGACACTACCTTGAGGTACTCCAGCTTTTATAGAAAGTATTTTTGAATACTCGTCTTTATATTTAACATAGAATCTTCGGTTTTGTAGGTAGTTTTGTAGTATTAAGAAGAATTCTTTTGGCAATTGATATTTTAGTTTATGAAGAAGACCTTTGTGCCATACGCTATCAAACGCCTTTGCAACGTCGAGGTATGTTGCAACGCAAAAGTTTTTTTTTGTCAATATCAGACGATATTTTATTTGTTACTCTATGAATTTGTTGTATAGTAGAGAACTTTCGCCTAAATCCAAATTGGTGTTTGGGGATGAGTTGTCTTTCTAGAAGAATTGGTTCAATACGTTCATAGAAGAGTTTTTCGAAGATCTTTGACAGCAGTGGCAGAAGGCTAATTGGCCTGTAAGATGTTGTTTTTGAGGCATCTTTGTTTGGTTTAGGAATAGCGATTATCTCAGCGACTTTCCATACTTTTGGGAAATATTTAATATCTATAACTGAATTAAATAAATTTCTTAAATAGACTAGGGCCTTATTCGGCAATTCTTTTAGTAGTTTTCCGGTGATCTGATCATAACCAGGAGATTTATTATCTTTTGTTGTTTTTATAATTTTTTTAATTTCATTAATTGAAATTCTTCTGATATGAGAGTTGGAAGAGCTGTTTGGAAAACTTTGAAGAGTTATATCCTTTTCGTCCATTGGATTTGTAAAGGTTTTAGAAAAATGATCTGCAAGAACATTAGCTTTTTCTTCATTTGTGCGGGCCCATGTGAGATCAGGTTTTTGGATCGGCGGCTGATGTAAAATTCCATTATTTATTTTTTTGGTTGCTTTCCAGAGCGAGTAATTTGTTGTAGCTGATGAGTCAAGGTTAGTAAGATATCTTTGTAGTTTATCTTCTTTGTCCTTCTTTAGCAAGTTTTTGAGATCTTTTGTGAGCCTATTAAGGTGGGTTTTGTCCTGAATTGACCTTGTAGTTTGCCATCTTTTTCTTAATCTTCGTTTGGCTTTTATTTTCTCTTGGATGTGAGGTGGGATACTGAATTTATCTACTGTGTGTGTTCTGGATGGAGTAGAATCACTAACCGCGTTTATAAGCGTATCATTGAAAAAAGTTATAGAATTATCCAATTCTTCTTCGGTTTTTAGCGATATATTTGTCTCGAGTTTTGTCTCTAAGATTTCTCTGAAACAATCCCAGTCGGTTTTCTTGTTGTATATAAATTTATTTTGATTGGATAGAAGTACATCAGTTTGGTATATAAGTACCACTGGAGAGTGGTCAGAAGATAATTCAAAGCATGATTTTATATTTAGATAATCATGTCTTATATTCTTGGTAATAAAAAAGTCTAAGAGATCTGGTTTTTTGTGAATGTTTGTAGGCCAGTAAGTAGGCTCTCCAGTACTTATAAATTTGCATTTGAATTCATTTATTGCCTCTAGCAAATTTTTTCCTTTCGATAGTGTTAATCGAGATCCCCAAACTGTATTTTTGGAGTTAAAATCACCACCCACTATAAACCGATTCCCAAGAGATTTAAGGAGTTCAAGATATTCAATTTTTGTGTTATTATGTTTCGGCGGGCAGTAGACTGCAGATAATACAAATGGACCGTGTATATCTTCTATTAAAATGGAAGTAGCTTGAATATAATCTTTTCTAAAATTCTGTAATTCAGTACATTTAATGGATTTTCGTATTATTATTGCTGTACCCCCATGCGCTGTGTTGTCAGGATGATTTGTATAAAAGATTGAGTAGTTTGGTATGGCTATAAAGCTTTTTTGCGTGAAGTGGGTTTCAGAGACAAGTAGCACGTCTACTGAAGAGCGATTTAAAAATAATTTTAGTTCGAGTGTGTGTTGGATAAGCCCGTTCGCGTTCCATTGTACTATATTAAGTTTACTTAGTCTGTCCATCGAGCTTAGTTAGAAGTACTGTGATAATGTTCATCATGTTAGATACTTGAGAAATCAGTTGCTTCATCATATCTTTAAGGTCTTGCATATCATTACTTATTTGCGGTGTAGTGGAACTGAATAAAGAATTACTAATAATGGACATTTCCTCAGTATTAGGGTTTTGACTCTGTGCTGTTGCTTGAGCGTAAGTCACTGTTGGATTTATTCTACTGTTTGTTGTAGGTACGTTTCGAGAATTATCAGCTTGTTGTGTTTGGTGTTCTTGGACGGTTATTTTTTCTTTGTTTCTTAGTGGTGGAAATTGCTTAATTTTGAGGGATTTGTATACCATACATCCTTTATAATTTGCGGTATGGTTTTCACCGCATAACGCGCATTTAATATGTTCGCTTTTCTGTTTGATTGGGCAAAGCATAGTTTTGTGATCTCCAGCACATTTAACGCAAACGGGGATTTTGTTGCAAAAGTTTTTGGTGTGGCCATATTTTTGGCAGTTTGTACATTGAGGTAAAGTTCTTTTTGAACGTGGAGGTTCAAAACTAATTTTACAGTGTAAAAGGTGGGTTAAAGAATATATTTCCTTATTATTTTGACTTGATTTAAGTTCAATAGAAAACAGAGATAGTGGTTTTTTTGTACCAGTTTGTAGGATATTTTGGATATGTGTTACTTCGTGTCCTAGTTCACATAGTTCTTTTTTTATTTCCTCTTTATCGGTTGAATAATGCATATTACGCAAGAAAACCTTGAAACCTTTTTGTTCTTTGGGTTTATAAGTGTAGTATTGGGTGTTTTTAGCTCTTAATAGGTTTACTATTTGGGTGTAGTGAATAGATTCTAAAGGTTGAATTTTTATTTCATTTTCTTTAAGAACACGTATTTCGTAATGACAATTTGGTAAGGAGTTTAAAGCATTATTGAGGTTATCTATGAATTGCACGTTTTGAACATATATTGGTGGGGGCTTTGTAGGTTTATTTTTTTTCTGGTTGTTTGTGGGGAACACCATCATTTTGAATTTGGTCTTCTTTATTTTCATTATCATCAATAGATAATATTTCAAACCTATTTGGGGTTGAAGGTTGGCTTAACCAGTATGATTTTAGTGTTTTTTGTGGCTGCTCTTTAGTTTTAACTTTTTTATTGCTGTTTGTGTTTTCAATAAGTTTTGTGGGTGAGTTACGAGGCCTCTTTGATATGTTACTGTTTTTTAATTTCTCTTTATTTAAGGGAGTATGAATTTCATGTAACTTACTTGTTGTCATTATTGGTAAGTATGAGAAGGCTGTTGATGTTACTGTTGTTGTTGCTAAAGCTAGAGTTGTTATTGCTGAGTACGATGTTGTGGTAGTTGTAGTTGTTGGTGCGAGAGTAGTAACCAAAGAGTAAGGAGTTGTGTTATTAGTTGTAAGTGTGGGGGTTGTTGAAATAAATTGGAATGTAGTTGCAGTTATTTGAGTATCAGTTGTTGGAGTAGTACATTGAGAGCTCCAAGAGAGGGGTTTCAATCCATAATAAATTTTTAAAAGATCAATGAGTTTTTGAGTCAATGTTAATTATAAGTTATACCTTATATATTGACTGAAATATTTGTTATATACAGTGCTTAATTTTAAAAACTTTCGCAATTTCGTTAAAGTGAGATTCGTTATACCAGAATTTACAGGTACTTTATAAAAAAAGTGTTTGTTGAGGCAGTTTTGCTTAGAAAATTAATTTCTAAAATATTTAATTGTATAATTTTAAATTTAATTTAACAAGTCATACTTACTTAAAATTGTTTATTATTTTGTTTCTTCATAGGTAAGTTATACGGACTTGATGTTCATTACCAGAAGTCTTCAACTTTTACTTGTTTTTGCTGTGTAAGTTTAAGCTAACAAATTTAGACACCTACATATATATGTACATACGTATTAAATGACCCAAAAAAATTAGAACTATGTGAAAATTACTGAGTAAAATGTATATTTACATTGATTTCTATGATAATTACTGGTTACTAAGCTGGTTTATAGTTTTAATTACATTTAAATACACAATAACATTAAATTGCTAAATTTCAAACATGTTTGTTCTTGAGAGTGGTGAGTCCCAAAAATTTATTTAACCTAGTTAATTTGGTCCGAAACCTTCTAGCTGCTTAAATAATTTTGTTAATAAGCAATAACTATTCACATTTTTAAACATTGAGCGGATGTTATTTTTTTTTTTATTTTTTGAATAACACAAATGTCTGATTAACAGAAAAAAGTTCCTAATAAAGATATTAATTTCATTTAAGTGAGAATGTGTAAGTGTAAATTAACTGTATTCTTCAAAAAATGCAAATATATGTTGGCTAATTGTAGACTATCAAGCCATAAGTCTAAATTATACATACATACTATTTATTTAAGCAGTTTAGTGAAATAACCGCTCATCTTTCTTTATATGGATTACACATACATACATACAGTGGATGGCCAAATAATTAGTTACACTTATTAATTAAGATTCAACCGCTTTTAATACGTATATATATTTATTTCTTGTACCAGATGTTTTCGTATTTTAATTCTGGTAATACTGTTCAATATTTTGTGCAGTGTCAATAATGATTGTTGACATTAGAGTGCAGTTGTAGATCATTATTTGTCATTCTGCTCTGAAGTGTGAAATATGCAAATAGCAATATTTGTTTTTAGTTTATATCTTTCGGATATGGATATAATTTTCTGCCTAAAAAGATCTTCTACAATTTCATTATTAGTTTTTTCCAATTTACTCGTAGGATCCTTATTGATTACCTTATATTTTGTATCATCTTCTATAATATTATTAATTCTTATATCATAATCTCCCTTATACATAGCTACGGTTGTGTTACCCTTATCTGCCTTTAATATTAATATATTCCTATTTTTCTTTAAAAAACTTTTTGTCTTATTAAATTTATCCAATATAAACTTATCCCTGTTATCTAATCTCATTTTGTTTAAGTGATTGTCCAAAATAGTTGACAATTTATTTCTAGCTATTTCCTGATCTTCTTTCCCCTCTATTGTTTGAACTAAATCTTCTCCTTCTGTTATAATTTTTAGCTTAGGGATATTTTCCTTTTTAACTGGTAAAATATATTTTGGTCCTAATGATAACATCCACTTAACATCCCTTGGAAAATCCTCTTTAGTTTTATTTACAAAAAATTTATTATTTATTTTAATTCCTAATTCTTCATTCTTTAATTCCTTCAATTTATCATATTTTTTCTTATGAATTCTTCTTACCTTCTCATTTAAAGAAGTCTCAACTCTCTCTTCAAATTTTAGAAATTGTCTCATTTCCTCTTCTGTTAAACATCCTTGTAAATTTTTAATCACTATCTCCAAATCTCTTTGAAAAAGCTTCAGTAATTTGTGTTTTTGTTTAAGTGTTAATCTTAAAATCTTATTTTGTAATTCATGTACATACTTATAACTAGTTTTTTGAATTCCCGGAAGTCTCCTCTCCATCTCATATATATTTGTTATGTTCTTTGTGGAATTTGATATAAATTTTGGCATAATCCCTGTATTTCTGCATCTTATTAAGAAAACTATTGATGATTTAGTTTTTATAATTCGGTCCCTTATAGCTTTGTATTTATTAATTAAACTTCTTGCTTGTTGATTCTTCTTAAATTTATTATACGTCATAATGAATTCTGAATCTCTTCGTGCTCTTGATTTTCAAATGTTATTTTATTCTTTTTTGACCTTTATTTTTATAATGAATTTTTTTATTACTTAAGCTTGAGGTCTTTATATTAATAAAATATTATATTTATTATTTTCAATATTTCGCTAACCTTTGGTTAGCATCGTCAGGAAATTATTAACAAATTTTATTAAAAATAACAAAAAACGATAACAAATTTATGAAAAAATATTTTTCTTTTTTGTCATAAATTAAATTCAAAAAAATATTTGTCACAAAAATTTCTTAACCTAGTAATAATACCTATATATCTTACATACTTATAAATAAATACATCTTAATTAAACTTATTTTTTTTTTTTTTTTTTTTTTTTTTTTTTTTTTTTTTTTTTTTTTAGAATTTTAAAATTTTGTATAGAAGACAACAGATATTTTTGTTGTAATGGTAAAGTATATACACAACTGAAAGGACTTCCAATGGGATCTCCTGCTTCTCCAATTGTAGCGGATATTGTAATGGAAAGGTTACTTGACATATCCATTGGAAAACTGAATATTAAACCTAAGATAATGATTAAATATGTTGATGACCTTTTCTGCATTATTAATGAAGGTGGGGTAAATAACTTGTTAGACAAATTTAATGAGTTTAATAGTAATATTAAATTTACTTTAGAAATGGAAAGTAACTCAAAATTACCTTTCTTAGATACTTTAATAATAAGAAATGGAAATAATTTATTAATAGATTGGTATCAAAAACCAACAGCATCAGGCAGAATTTTAAATTATTATTCTGGACACAGTAGACGGATTATTATAAATACTGCTAAAAATTTAATTAATAGGGTACTAACAATTAGTGACAAGGTTTATCACATAAAAAACATAATTAAAATTAGAAATATATTAAGTGATAACAATTTTCCAAATAGTTTGAGTTATGGATTAATTAATCAATACAAAGATAGGAGTAATCAGAATGATAGAATTATTAGACCTACAGAACCTATGATATACAAATCATTATCGTATATATCAAATTTTTCGGAAAGGATAAAAGAATCAAAAATCTTTAACAATGATAAATATAAGATAACATACAAAGCTTATAATACATTGAATAGTTTATTTAGCAAGACAAAGGATAAAACTAGTAAATGGGATATGTCCAACATTGTATACAAAATTCCTTGTAAAGGAAATGATAATGAAAGATGCAACCAGGTTTACGTAGGTACTACGAAGAACAAATTAAAGACTAGAATTGCAGGACATAGATCTGATCAAAAATATAGGGACATTAATTCAAAAAAGACAGCATTAAGTCATCATTGTCATCAATTTAATCACTATCCAAATTTTGAAGAAGCGTCGGTTTTAAACACTGAAACTAACTACAAACGCAGATATATATTAGAAATGTTACAAATAATTAATACACCAATTACACAGAGAATAAATTTTAAAGCAGACACAGAACATATAGCTAATAATTATAGAAATTTAGTTATTAAGAGATAGAAGTTTAGATATAATAATATAAATATACATATCGTGACCTTGGAACAGGAAGGTTAAATTTGCAAATTAAATTACATAAAAATTAAGATTTTCTTGTTCTTAGGTCACGATATGTATGTTAGAATAAAATAAGTTTAATTAAGATGTATTTATTTATAAGTATGTAAGATATATAGGTATTATTACTAGGTTAAGAAATTTTTGTGACAAATATTTTTTTGAATTTAATTTATGACAAAAAAGAAAAATATTTTTTCATAAATTTGTTATCGTTTTTTGTTATTTTTAATAAAATTTGTTAATAATTTCCTGACGATGCTAACCAAAGGTTAGCGAAATATTGAAAATAATAAATATAATATTTTATTAATATAAAGACCTCAAGCTTAAGTAATAAAAAAATTCATTATAAAAATAAAGGTCAAATAAGAATAAAATAACAATATTCCTTTTCCTCAAATAGATATTTTTAAAACAAATGAATTTATTTTTAATTGAATTAGAAAAATTTAGTTTACCTAAAAGAACAAATAAAAGGATAAATTTCCACTATTTTAAAATGTTATACGGCTTCAAACTAAACAATTTTGCATGTGTAACTACTAATTTGGCCACCCACTGTGTATAGCCAGCGGGAAAAATTGCTAGAGCTTCACTTTGACGCTGACCTGATCCACATTCTGAAAGATTCAACACTTATTCCATTCTGCCTTCCCTCAGAAGCTGTTCTATCACCTTCTAACAATATTACATACGAGCACAAATATAAAACAAATACACAGAAATAAATAAAGCCTGATTTAAGTATCAAACATGAATGGTTTTGCAATTATTTTGCTCACTATGTTAGACGAATAATAAACATTAATAAAAAAGCGCCTATAAATTTAGTCTTTTATAAAAGTTTGTGGTGTAAAGCATAAAGTATACAGAGGTGACAATTTTGACGTTTCAAAAAGCCAAAATAGGATTCCTAAGGCAGGGGGATAATACTGGCAGTCCTGATCGAAATTGTTTTAGAATCGTAATTTATTTCGACACTGCAACATTTTCTAATGATGGTTGGTACTCGATACGAACCGACTCGAGTCATTGCTTCACTGTTGTATAAAAAACTTAAAATGAACGAAAAACACAAAATTCAGAAAAGCATTGAACTATACAAGTTTATAAAAAAAATGCTTTTAGAAAAATTCTGTATTTTATTTTAAACCAAAAAGAAAAGATAAATTCAACTTTAACTGAGTTAGGGATTTTTTTTTTAAACTGGTTGTATTTAAAGTTGTTGTATTTAAGCTTTGTCTACCAGAATATATAAAAAAACACGATTTTGAAAAAAGAAACGAGATTCGACCTTTCTATATTAGATCATCGATATGTACATATGTATGTATTTAAACATGTTTAATTACATTAAATCGTTAAGATCTGATTAAATTTAAGATGCTTATTATTAGTTTTATTAAATTGATAATTTACTAGTTGTGAAATACAAAAGACGTATATTATTTCAACTCATGATTTCTATGCTGAATATCTGATAAAACTACATAATAGTTGTACAGCACAACATGCAGTAAATACACCAAACAGATTTCAACTTTGGAGAAAATCCAAAGCATTCTTTAGGGTAAATAAAATATGGCCAAACCGGATATTATCAATTTATGCATTTACAACAATATACTTTTTATATGTATGACTTGTAATGTATTTATCTCTCAATATTTGGCATTATAATTTTATAAACAGACACACTTCTTTGTTTTCTTTTTTTATGTTTGGGACTTACAACACCCAATGTTTGAAGTAAATCCTGACAAACAGAATGTTAACAAATCGTCAATCAACAAATTCGCACTTGTTTTCATGCATTTCTCTCGTGTTCCTATTTTATTTATTTTATATATATTGTCAAGTTTTACATTTGAATGAAGATAACAGCGGAAGTGTAGGAATAGCATGGGGTGTAGGAATAAAGTGAGCAAGTAACTAAGTGGGTGAATAGACAGAATTTGTTGGTTGTAATTTCATAAAACAGACAACCGGCTGTCTATTACTTTTTTTTTAGTTGTTGTTATGAACTTGTTGTGTTCTTAGACGCCATTCCTGTTCTACAAACATTCGTTCGTTAAGTGCAGTGTAGTGTAGTGTCGGGTAGTGTTGTTGCCTTCAAGGCTTTTACACATATTTTTAGAAGTTTTATTATACGAGTACATTCATATATAGTATGTCAATGTATGTGAATTTGTGTTGAGTGTTTTACAAAATACGCACTTATTTAATTTTTGTGTTGCTATGCTTTTTGGTACCAACATTTTTGCTGTTAGTTGATGGTTGGATTGCTGCTCATGATTTAACTTGACTCTACAAATATTGCACGACATGACATTTTACTACTTTACAGCTTCATTCTAGAAATATTACTCCCCCGTATATTTGTCTGTCGATACACTTATTTTCTATTCATAAGTGACGGAAATGGCAAAATATTTTGGTAACGGAAATGAGAAAATATTTGCTTTTTTTTTTTTTTTGTTGTCGCTGTTTTTTTTTTTTTTTTTTTGTTGTTGTCTTTGAAGGCAATGTTTTTCTGTTTTTATTTATATATCAATTTTGTGGAATTTTAATTTTACACTCTAACAATTTACAAACTTGTGCAATTAATTCATGATTTGCTGTAATATCAACACAATATTATATGAATAAATTGAAAAAAAAAATGTAATAATGATCGGTAAATTAAACAAGTTGCTATGTTTATATGCATTCTAGATGACCTAAAGTATAAACATCCCTAGAGCTTGTAATTCTTTTGGAGAATTTGATAGTGCAGCACTGAAGTTGTCATAATTATAAGATTCATAAATTCCTGCCCATCTCTATCACGCAGCGTAATGTATTGGAGCTGGAATATTATTAGTAAAAAGTGTTAAGATAATAAGTTTTACTGTTGTATAATTTTCTAAATAATTCTTGTTTTATATTTTTCATTCATTAAAACATTTCATAAATTAGTTTATATTTAATAAATTATAAGTATTTTATACAATATTGTACAAGATTTTATTTTTGATATTTACGCACCCCAATAATATTAAATATTTATTCCACATTATTTTTATGTATGTTCATAAAGAATACGAAGGTTATATTTAAAGTAATCATAATGTAATGTTCAGTTATTATTATTGTATTTTTATGTTATATTGTAATATTCTTTTTTAGTTATATATTTATATTCTCTCAATTTTTGGTCTATATGATTTATTTTGTAAAAATTAAATTCAGTTAAATAAGGCAATATTTTTTATAATGTGTTTAACAAAATAATCAGTTCTGTACTGGAATATAAGACTTCTAAGTCTTTTGTATAGAACAACAAACTAATAAATAAATAAATAAAATAAATAAATTCGTTTGATCAACAAAGAATATATTTTATAATATTCAAAAATATCCCCATGTGAAATGTATTATGTACAATTTTAATGTGCCCTCCATATTCTTCTATAAAATAAATAGAAGCATTTTTACACAATACACTATTCCACTAGTTGAGGGCAACAAGTTTGTTTTAGGAATTTCCTTAATTTATTAATCAAAACCTTTTTTACACCCTTCACCAAAGTTGGTAAGGATATATACACACATATATACAGTGGGGAGCACAAATGGTACTCAGTTGCAATATAAAGAAAATAAAATATTAAGATTTAACAATATAATTTATAAAAAATACAAACAAAACCAAAACAATTCAAATGCACGGAATTTTGCACCATACAAGAAAACATTGGGGAATGATAGTATTTTTAATATTTAGTCCAAAGCCCGTTATTTCGTAAAATAATTTTTACACGTACTGGCTTACCCTCCACGAATTTTTCAATTACTTCATTTAAAATACCCTCTCATTCTCGCTGAATCCACTGCGAAAGCGAGTTATTAGATATTGTCCCAACTATCTTCTGTTCAATTTCTATGCTCTCTGACAAACTTGCATTTTTTTCTGCTCAGATGTAAGAAATATCGCAAAGGGCTCATCTTGCTGACCATCGACTAATTGGATCTTTTATAAAAGAATCTTTTCTGGTTGTGTCTTTTAATTTTCATGAGATGTGAGTCTGCATTCGTTTCTGTCTTGGTAACAATATAACTTAATTATTAAACTCTTATTAGCACTGATTGACTGACTTTAAGCCTTAGTTATTAGTTCGAGTAGAATAGCTACTTGTTTTTCATTGCTAGAATATATAATCCTCAATGGCTCTTGACAGTATTTTCATTATTTATTATAATATGTATTATAACTTGATTTGTGTTGGATAATTTGCAAAAAGTGTTTACCCCAGACTACTAAATTAATATCAAACTACTGTTTTTGATGTCGTAAACAGAGCAAACAAATACAAATCTTCGTTAAATTGATATTTTTGTGCAAATATTTCAAAAGAAACACTGGTACAAAATTGAGTGCATGCAAGTTTTTTGCACTAATTATTTATTTGCCTAAAATTATCCATTTTGTTCAATAAATTATTTATTAATTTAGCATTAAACCTAAAATAAATAACAAAAAACATTTTTAAATTGTCTTAATTAGTTTTATTTTAATGCAATTAAAAGTGTACTCATTTGTGCTCTCCACTGTATACATAATTTTAATTTGCAACGTTTCGAAAAGAAGGACTTTTGAATCTGTATTTTTTGTACATAATAAAATGTGAGAATATTTAATAATACCTAAAACTTTAAATTCTTGACCTTACTTGTATATTTATGGAAATGTATTGGACTGAGACACTATACATATATAAAAACATTGCAAGACAATAACAACCCTCTAAATGAGAATTGATTTTCCAAACATGATTTCATATGACTTTTTGTTATATTATTAAACACTTTGACAGCCTAAGATATAATTAACAGTTAAATTACAATGCGAAACGTTAAAAATATCAAAATACATTTGTTCAATTCACAAGCGATGTTGTAAGTTGTACATTGTATGATACAACTATCTGATTTCGAATACAATTTTAAGCAAAGTCGTATGTTTACAGTGAACCAATAAAGTCGTCAGACAAACATTACATTTTTATGCGAAAGTAAAATATTAAAATTATTAAAAATTATTAATACAAGTGAGAAAAACAAAATAATTTCTGCATTGCTTAAAAAATATAATGCAGACATTTTAACTATTGTAAAAAATGAATGATCGTTTTTGATAAATTAAATACAATTACATTATATTATTTAAATTTGTTACTTATTAATTTTATGTTCTGATTTTAAATTTGTCAATCAGTTTATGATTTGAGTGTTACCCTTGGGTTATTTTTTTATTTTAACTAAAATGAGTAATTTTTTGATTGCGAGACAACATTTGAAAATATTTATATAGAACTATTGTGATTTCAGACGGGGGTTTTGCCAATCTAGCCGGACATTAAGCAAAAATTATTTAAGAAATGCAAAAATCTAAGTACACAGCTTAATAGACAACAAAGCACTGCATCGTATCGTTTTCAAGACGCTTGCTTGAATTTAAAAAAACGAATTTTTTATTCACTTTTTTGTAAAAAAAAAATTAAAAGGTTTTTAAAAGTGAGTTTTGTTGTATCAAGTAAAATCTTTAACATCACGATAAAATTTGAAATTTCTACTTTTCAATTTTTTGAAAATTTCACCTTTTTTCTGTTTTTGCTCATCTTGCATAGGTACATATTAGAGAACGGATTGATTGGTTAATTTTAGATTTTGAATACAATCACAAAAAAAAGAACCTCATGTTGACAACATAAATCAATTCCGTAAAGCAATACATGTCATTATGCACAAAACGGAGTGTAACGAAAAATGATGCTTGCATTGCATGTCTTGTACAAATGTAAACGTATACTCCCAAAAGCAACGAATACTTAACGATTGGTGCGAATGGTTAACGATTGGTATGAATGGTTTCAATGCTGATTCTATAAGTTGTACATACTAACAAAAAATATCAAACTTTACTAGTTTACTGTCAACAAATCGCACATAAAGCAACAACCAAAAAATATTTATTTTCTCATTAGGTTTTGTATTGTTTTTGCGCTTTCTTTATGTTTTCATTCACTGAAAGCAACGAATACTGAACGAATGGTGTGAATGTTTTTAGTTCTTTCATGTGGCATTGAATTATTTCGTTGCTTGATGTATAACCGCATAACAAAAACGGAATGTAAAATAGCAAACAGGAATCAGGAATGAGTAAACAAACAGCAATGCACATTTTTATTATCCCTAGACGCACTTTCTTATTTTTATACCTATATGCACTTTCTTCGTCGAATCGACGAAGTGCATTTTTTATCTGGCCGCAAACGCTCCCAATTAAAAAAATTTATAAAATTTTGGTTTTATTGGAAAAACGATTTAGTTTTCCTTCGTACTAAACATAAAGTTTGCATATTTCAGTGCAACTTAAAGCTAATAAACAAAAAAAATTAACTTCAAGTTTTTTTTTACTTTTTTTTTAAATAGTAAACAAAAATCACAAAAAGCAGTATTTAAAATAAAAAATTATTTCAGGTATTTGTTAAAATCCGAAAACTGACACTTAAAACTAACAAATAAACTTAGTTTGATTGGATTTTTCAGTCATTTAGTGCAAGAGGCACAGAGATCAATTTTGTGTTCACCACAGATGTGTTTCTTGCATTTTGCACATATAGATTTTGTCATTCGTCGTTTTTCATATGGTCAAAATGCACAAATTTTCATTTTAGCAGTTTTTTTTAGTTCTATATCATTTACTTCTTCACTTTTATCCGTATTTTTAGGACAAATGATTATCTTTGGTAGCTGCAGTCAAAGTCAATATGCCAAACAGACCAAGAATTTCATCCGATGTTGTTCTTTTTTGATAGATTCTTTACAGTTACCTATTTCGACATTGGTCCACTGAACTGTTTTATATATAATTCCATCTATTATAAAGAGTTTAAATACCTCAAATGGATCGATAACACCTTTACTTGAACGGGTTGGACCACGACGTTGATGAACGATATTAAAACCATAACGGTGCCATGTACCTTTTACTGCTGACCACTTATGTTTGCTTTTTCCACGTAGTATTTGCTTTGAATGTGGAATAATTTAGGATCTTTGTCGTATAACACTAAGCGGAACATCATCTTCATCTGAGAAATTCTTTTCTACAGGTTCTAGTATATCACTTTCTTCATCAAACGCCTCTTTTTATTCTACTTCTTCTGCTTCATTGGTGCTAATGTCACACTCCTCATTTAAATCACTGAGATCACCATTTTCGTCCCACAAATGAAGAAACTTTTCGATTTGTGCATCATTTAGTTTATCATTGTTACTCATTTTATCAAAACGACCAAAAAACAAGGTGCAAAAATCTAAAGTCAAAAACGCTAAAGTTACATAAAATACTTTCTTCGTCGATTTGACGAACACAAACTTCAAAAAAACATACTTACACAAATCTAACGAGGCTGCACATGTGCACACTTCAGCATCTGGGCAATTATCAGAGCTATAAGAAAAATGAGCACACGGCGATGAATAACAAAGAAAATAAATGAGAAAGAGTATACGATGTTCGTCGATTCGACGAAGAAAGTGCGTCTAGGGTTATTGTCGAGTAAAAACAATGCAAAAGCAATCAATTTGCGAATGGTTAGCAAATGTGAATGGTCTCTTTCTGTTCTCTGGTACATATGATAGAAACCCTTTCGTCAGTCATAAAATGTTTTGGTTGTACGTAGATTTTTTTATTTAAATTATTACATCGTAGACTAATATTAACTGTGTAAATAAAGGAATGTGCGAAACAGTAAGTAACGGTTTTTAACCACCGGTGGAGCTAAATGACGTTGTTTTATTGACTGTTTTGCATAGCTTTTAAAATTATTAACAACAAAAATAATATTTAATAAACAATCAAATCTGGGCTCCTGGTACTTAGTTTTTTTTACTATATATTGTGGTAATTGCATAAAATTGTTATTAGAACCATTTCGAAGCTTCGAGAGTAAAATGGAAAAAGGGTATACGAAATTAGAGTTATTCCAAATTATACGAGAATGTAAAACTCGTTGAAGAGAAATTACAATTTTTAGTTAGAAAATTGTGCGAAATTTCATAATGTCAAGGAGATAGTGACATATCAGTAGTAAATCAGTGCTTAAAGGATTTCAAATATTTTTTTAAATATTTTGGCATTCAGCACAAAGACAAAAGGATCGATTTTTAAGCATGCATGCCAAATGGCTGGAAGGAACAGTGACAATACCTATATTTGGGAGTTTGTCTTCAAAACGACTACATAAAATGTTAAAAATGATTTTTTTTTGGAAATTTGAAAAAAAAAATTTTTTGTCAAGGTCGTCCCGGGGGCTGGGCTTGGAAGGATACCTCCCCCAGCCCATAAAAGTTAAAAAATTTAATTTTTATAGTATTAAGGCGTTAGTAATATATTTTTTTAAATATTTACATTTTTTTTTAAATATTATTTTATGTAACCGCCCACAAAATAGGGCGGTTTGTCGACGTTAATAGTTGAATTTGCCAAACAAAAGTATGGAAAAACTTGAAGAAAATTGCATTTTTCAGAGGTTGGATTAGTTCTTCTAGAGGGACCTTCTTGGTCCGCTTTTATTTATTTTTAACGGGTACCTGCCTATGACAATAACACATTTTTCTGCCAAGTTTCAAAGTAATGTCCGGCTAGATTGGCAAAAAACCCCTATGTGCGACGTACAACTCACATGACATTACAACATCAGTTGTGAATTTAACAATTGTTTGCTAAAAAAAAGTTCACAATTCTTTTATTTTTTTCGTTGTTTTACTTTATCAAGCAAAAATGCAAAGTCCATTTTGTGTTTTTGCTAAAATTGCAAAATTATTATCTAAGTCGAATGTAGTTATAAGAATTTGTTTATTAATTTAATTTTTCAAGTAAAACATACATAAAGAAACATAAAATTGTTTATTACATTTTTTATAACAGAAATATTTAAAACAAATGATCTTGAAGGTTATTTTTTCACCAGCTGTAAATTTTTGTGACAAGGTACACGGAACACTTTTCTACTTGTCTACGACAAATATTTCGATGTGTTAAAACAGAGTAGCAAAAGAAAACATATAAATACAATCTATAAAGCAAACAAGTTCGAAAGATTATCTTAATTTCAAGGACCGCTTTTTCTGTCATGTACAGCCACTGAGCTATCACTAGTTTATTATAATAGCGCCATATAAAAATGCTTTCGACATTTAATTTTCTAGATAATTTCTTTAGTTTGACTATTATTTTCTATGTACGAGTATATTGTACAATATTGTGTTTTGATATGAAAATATAAATTGTAAATCAACTGATTATAAATGGATTATGCACTCTAACACTTGAAGCAATAAATTGTCAACATACTTGGGCTATTTGTGCCCACAATACAATGATGATAAATATATGAATGCATATAAGGGTGGCTTATTTCTGTGAATTTATAAACAGTTTTTCTTTTCATATCGCCTGGAAGTCAAAATGTTCGGGGCAGCGTTGCCAGAAGTAAGATTTTATCTTATTTTTTAAGATTTTTTAAACGCAAAAAGATTTTAAGATTTTTTCCCAAAAAAAAAAAAAAAGATTTTTTGTTTTAACTAGACGAAGGTTAGGTTCAATTTAAAAAATCTTCTTTGTTCCCAGTTGAAAAATTTTAAACTAATCCATCTCAAAAAATGTACAATTTAGTATAAGAAAATGAATTTTTGTTGTTATTTTTTTGGTTAGTGTTAAATAAAATATGAATTGTTTTTATTATTTATAATAAAAAAACTACTTATTTCCAAAAATAAAATTTTTTCCTCAAAAATAAGATTTTGTGCTGAAAATTTCTAGCAGCCCTGGTTCGGCGGAACCTTTTTACTCAACAGATTTTTAATTTGTATATATTCATGGATAAGATACACAATTCTGTGTATATAACGAGTACATATTTGGTAAAAGAATTTAGCAAAAGAAACTTTCAGAGTCAAGCTACTGAGCTGATATGATTTTACCAAAATTTGTTTGTTTGCGCTATTTTCTAAAACCATAAAAAACATCAAAATAAAACACCCTAATATATTTGTAGTGTATCTTGCACTAAGTCAAATTATTTATTTCTATAAATTTATTTCATCTTATGAATTGTAAATAATTTATTTATATTTATTTTTGATACATACTGCACGCTTATGTAGAATTATAGAATTTATATACATAACTCCTATTTCCTATGTTGTTCATATGTATAAGTAAATCAAACATATGTACGTTTGTATAATTGCGTATGTTTGCTTTAATTTACATTTTAAAGTTAAATTTTAAATAAATATTTTATTAATTATAACAACTGTTTTTGGCAAAAACCAAGTATATTTAGTCAATTTATATTAGGGGTGGAATAGTGAATGACTTTTTGAACCCCTTATTCTATGGGATGTGACAAAAAAATGCATGAGCCAAAAAATTAGGGTGGTGGGATGGTTGTAAATGGCCCCTCATCGGGGTCAAAAGTAGAGGAAAACGAGACAAAATCCACTTAAAGCTTCATAACTGTCCCTTAGTCGCCCTTACAGGGTTAAAATGTGAGACCGACCCTCACTAAAATTTCCCGTCCTACATTTTTTATGGACACACCTAACCCCTATCTGCCCTCCTTAAGGGGGTTCCCATACAAAATATTATTTTTTATAAAATTAGCTCTCAGATTGCTTCTAGAGGAGTAAAATGTATGACCGACTTTAATATTTTCAACATTTTTTCAGAACAGATTCCGTCCATTATTTCTCTGGACGTGAACTAGGTAGTTTAGTGAAGTAGGTCTGTTGCTCCATTCTAATTTGAGTTGCGCCAGAGCGATTTTCTGTTATCCTCCAATACGACACTCATATGGTATTCTGCTAACGCGGAATAATTTTGAATATCATGTATCATGCTTAATAAAAGTCAAAGCAGTCGAGCTGCGAGGAAATGTATCCTGCACATATCACTGTTTGCTATCGTTGTATATACGTGCGATGTCAAGGTTTAAATAACTCCTACTGTGACATCCGTTATCAACATGACATTCTGATCCTTGACCGATAGAATCTTGATCTTAAGATGATAAGCGGGGTTATTTGAACGCAAACTTTGACAGTCCTGGATTTTGACATATCCCAGTATTTCTATACTGGGTATCAAGCAACGAAGATGAAACAAATTACGCAGAATAGTTCATAATCGTGTTGTATGTATCATATATAAATATCCAAGTGCTGCCGACTATTGCCTTGAAAAGTTTTTCCATACTTTAACTCCTTTGTGGAAATAGTGAAGAATGCTGTCAATGACTTCGTTGGTCATATATGCAGGAACCCAGCAGAAATTATAGATTTCGTAAAAAAAAACAATTTGAAATGCAAAAGTTTGAAACTTGTAATTATTTCCATTTTGATTATTGTTACCGCCAGTTATTTATTTGTATCAAATGAAAGCCTTCATGAACTTGCAAATGAAAGCTTACAATTTTAATGTATATAATGGAATGATGTATAACCTTATAGCCAAAAAACAATATCCTTAAAAAGTTCATATTATAAGTTTAAATTGCAAAGCATTTTAAATTACTTCTCAAATTACCAGCAGTTTCTAAACATTTAAAACAGAAAACAAACTGATGTGCTCTATTTACACACCGTATGAAACCTGACAACAATATCTTAGCTGAGCAAATATACAGCTATGGACAGAGAAATAGCGCACTTTATTGTTTAAAGCTATGTGTCCACGATGGTCAGATATTACAACGTTGTCATATCTACCAATGTGCTATCAATGTACTGACATTGAAAAATTTTTAGCAAAAGGTAAATTGTCAGTTTACACGACTGTAAGGAAACTAACAATTTCATTTGCACACAACGTGCAATGTATTTTTTTTTTTTGAAAAAAGAATTCCTTGTTATTATCATTTAATTTTTCAATACGTTTGGCACTTCATAGAACACTGATGCGCTATTTATCTGTCCATAGCTGTATATATTTAATAAGTTCGTATTGGTTTTTTCTTTTATTATTTAACAAACTATTTATTTGTTTATATGTGCTCGCTGCTGGCAAAATCTTTACCAATTATTTGTGATAATAAACAAAGAAAAAATTCACTTGAAAGTTAGCAAAGATTTCGAAGCAATGCAATTTACAAGTTATTTAATTCCAATACATAAGAGTATAAAAAGTAAATACTTTTCATATCATGTCCTTGTTATTTTTGTCATAATAAAACATATGATAAAACCTTTAGAAATTTATCAACAAAATCTTACAATTAAAACTCTTACATGGTCTCCTGTATGTGTTTTTATTTTATTACAATTTATTTATATTTGAAATTTGAATTTTATTACATTTTTACATTTTGTTTTCCATATACAATGATAATGTATGTAATTCACTTATTTTTATGACACATCCTATTTGTTTAGTACATTTTATGTTGTTGCTATTTTTTTTTTTTAGAAAAATTAATAATAAAATCAAATAGATTTACTTGACCACATCCTTTATTTTACTGCAGCAATTTAATTTTGTTTTTCTATGAATATTGTAAGGAAATCAACATAGGATCTGTGTTAAATAAATATTATTGTTATTTTGTGCAGAAACATAATTTTTCCAATATACATACAAATGTACATTAGAGTGCTTCAAGATTGTACGGACGAAAACAAATTTCAAGCTACAGGCCGTCCCCACTTCTAGAATTGTTAAATGGAGTGTAAAGCGTGATACATTTCGAGGTTCCCTATTTTTTTAAAGCAAAAAACACAGAAAATTCAAATTTAATGGGGAATGTTTATTATCATTTGAAAGAACATTCTTTGGCATTTATTTGCTACGTCGCGGATGGTCTATCTGTTGACTCCAATTTTTGGTGACTCGTTCGACTGATAACTAACGAATGATACGCCAGTGGTTTGCATGAATAAAGTTTAGACTTTACATATCCCCACAGGAAAAAGTCTAACGGTGAGATATCACACGCTCTTGGTGGCCAATCAACCAGCCAAAAACGTGAAATTATGTGCTCACCGAAGTGTTTTCTCAATAAATCCATTGATTAATGCGATGTGTGGGAAATGGCGCCGTCTTGCTGAAACCGAATGTCACCGAGATCACGGGCTTCAATTTCAGGCATCAAATAGTCTATGTGTCAGTCCGAGTTGGTGTGAAAGGCGCTTAATGGGCTCTCCACGGTCTTCATGTACACTCTCAGCTACGGCCGCTATATTTTTTTTACAGCGTGCTGGACGTGGTCTATTCGGTAGAATATTATCGAATAATGAATGCTATGTCTCAAAAAGGATGATGGTGTGACGAATAGTACGCACAGTAGGCCGATTATGTTGTCTATTCCTCACAGAACGTGAATTTTCGTAATAAAGTTGAACAATTTGTAAACGTTGTTCAGGCGTTTATGAAATGGCAAACAATACTGAAACAAAATAACATGACAGCATGACACGACTCACATGTGATCTGTAAAAAAATTCTATTGAAAAAAGTAGCTCTACTTACATCACCCGTTAGAAACACGTTCTGGAAAATGTTAGGGAATGATAGGATAACGTTAATTTTTGTTCCCTCATATATTCTTAGTACATTCCAAAGAAATGTTCTAAGAATTCAAATGGTGTTTAACAAAATTAAAAAAAAAAAATAAAAAGGGAGTTTCGAGAAGGCAGGTAAAATATCAAAAATTGTTTGCAATACTAGATAATAGGATAATAATTTGTCAATTTTTTTCTGCGTTTCTTGTTCAAGTAGTCTGAACAACTTTGAAATTTTTTAACCAATTCTTATATTTTATATCTTATTAGAACGATTTTATCATACACATGTTGATTCTTTTACATTAAAATGCAAAAATAATTATTTAATTGCAAAATTTTTGCAAAATTTAAAAAAATATATATTTTTATCTTGTACGAGTAAATGCACCTTTAAACTTCAGAGCCGATGCGGCGTCAGTTAACGTTATATTATCATCCTGGTATTTTTTAGAACGTGTCTCTACGATCCATAGAACAATTTTAGGAGTGGGGACGGTTAAAATTTTGCAATTTTATTTTTTTGGAGGACTCTAATGTACATTTATACATATTTGTTAATATCTACATTTGCATATGTGTGTTTTTGTAGATGTGTAATTGTTTAAGCCTTCAAGAAGTGTTCCATTGTATATGTATATAATTCTGTGTGGACAGTTTTTTAAACTCTGTTTCCGGTAAATGTTGTAAAATTTTATACATTTCTCTTATTCAATTTATTTCAAATCCAAATAGATTTTACAAAACAATCCGGTTTTATGAAATAAAATAAATAAATAAATTTATTTTCACATGCCATTTTTGCAGGCATGTATTTTATAAATTTTCCATATTGTACATATGTATACATGTGTATAGAGACATATTGTATACATATGTATAACATACATACGCATGTATTTTACATGTATTTACATATTTTAATTGTGTTTGTGACACTTTTGAATAGATTTTTGGGGTTTGTTAACATTGTAAACGCTTTAGGTGACGACTGTCATTTGTATTTTAATCAGTCGTTTGCGATTACAAATATAAATGGCTCAAAGCCATTTAAACATGACTGACAAAATCACGCTTTGATTTTAATTTAAATGAAATTAATTTCCTTAATGGTCTATATCACTGATTAGTACCAATTTAAATTAAGCTGATTACCTTTTAGACATCGGGGCGAGGCGAAGATAAGACGAGTACAAACTTGATTGTGCTAGCAATTTGTGTTACTCTCGTATTCGTATTACACACATATGTGTATACAAATGTGTTTATACTCTCAAATAAAAATAAGAGCGATTTAAGCAATAAGAAGAAATTTCAAGGAAAAAATTTTATCAAGCTTTTCAATAAAAATTGCTTCATGTATATTGGGACTTAAGAATGATTGATTTTCGAATACAATAGAGATTTGTTGTTTCTTGCAACTTTTAAATTTTAGAGATATGTTATTGCAACAACAACTAACATAAACTCCTGGACATTTTGTTTTTCCGGTATTGAAATATATTTTGTTGGAAAACAAATTTTAATTCATATTTGAATCAGGAAAATTAAGATACATATATAATAATCAAATAAATCTAAATATAGAAATTATTTTAAAGAAAAAGAAAACAATATTGTTTATTAAGGTCTGCAGATTATCAATGTATTCGCCAAACAGCATCATTTAAAAAATACTACAATAAATAGATCAATTATTATTTTTATTTGAACTGTTAATTTAAAATCATTGATATTTCTTTTATTTCGGCTCGAGTTCATTAAATTTAATTTTTCATTAAATTATTTTTACTGAAGGTAGGAATTGTTGCATGAAAATTTTTATTAAAATTTATTTAATGAAAAACTAAATTTAATGAACTCGAGCCAAAATAAAAGAAATATCAATGATTTACAATAAATAGATTTTATAACGAGAGTCATGTGACCCTCATTTTCAAATCTATTAAAAATGCGGAATTCGCATTTGTTTTGTGTATCGTTTGAACGCTGTTTTTGTCTTTTGATTACTTATATGATTTGAAGGATATACAAGGATATACAGTGTAAAAAACAAAGTTTTTCTTCTGTAGAATTTTGTGCAGAAATGCTGCTAAGAAAATTTTTGCACCGAATCATTACTTACGATAAAATATAAAGCCCGGTCAGCTAGCCAAACCAAAGTCAAACATTCATGGCACTAAGGTAATGCTCTGTATTTGTTTGTTCTATCTTTTATGAGCTGCTGTAATATTGCATCCCGACAACTGTCGCCCAATACCTATTAAAAACTATTTCGAAAGAAGTGGTTTAAAGGTTCTTCCCTGCTTATAGTCCAGACCTTGCGCCGTCCAACTACTACTTACCTCTATCGGTGCAGAACGCTCGCTCTCTGGGAAACACTTCAGGACAATGCATCCGAAATTGGAATAATTTGTTCTAGTCCCCAAAAATGGCGAGGAATACATATGTATGTTGACAGAATGATGTCAAAAGGTCATAGCTAACAATGGCCAAGACTTTAACTAAATCTATATTGTACAAATGTTTTAAAATACAATCTAAAAATTTGTAAACATCCCTCATCTTGAAATTACAGACTGCATGTTTTTGTCATTCCGTTTGTAGTTTCAGCAAATTTACTTTTTCAACCCCATAAAAAATAAAATCTATTGAAATCAAAACAAAATTTTATGTGAAATGCTTGATATGATAACCCACTGCAATATTCAACAAAAAGTTTCCATGAACGAGATTATCTGGTTAATAATACGGTTTCCATATTTCTACTGGCTTTAATACTTGAGGGATATGCACCAGACTTTCAATCCGTGTAATTATCAGTTTGAGGTATAGTTGTACCCTTCTATGTAAAACACACATTGAAAAACCTGATAAGAAATTTATGATATTCACAGTAATGTTTGTCTGAAGAACTACGATATTGGAAATAATCAAAATCGGTTTAGTAGAAGGAACTGATAGAAACGCAAAGGTATGTCAAGCTTCAAGTCCATTTCCAGCATTGTTATATAATCTTATCTTTCATAATAATATAAATTATTATTGTTATTTTGGAATGGTTCTTTACTTCTCCAACCATTCGTTTTGTTTTTATTTCTAAAAAATAATTAAATATCTAATATTTATTTATGAGGAGCAGTAAAAACCTTACTTAAAGATTAAAGAAAAAACCGTAGGGGTTTTCCTTTATCATTCTTGACCAACAATTTATTCACTTTTAAAGTACTTTTCAACAAAGTATTTAGGCTTTATATGTATGTATGTATATATTGTAAATATAAGAAAATTCCTAAGCGTCTGTGCCTGTGTGTATGTGTGGATGTTGTTCTTATGTCTGTGTTTAAAATGTTTATTCAATTATTTGTTTGTTATCTCAGCACCAGCACTGAACAGAGAATGTAAATATATCTAAATGTGTGTGTTAAGGAAATTGTTTGTAAATGTATGCAAGTGTTTTTTGCTGTTGATTCTTCTTATACAGTATTCTTAGTATTTCCTGTTGGTAACAAATTGTTTTCATTATGTTTTCACATTGTGTGTAGTCGTCTCTCCCTTTGTTTCTTACAAACACAACCGCAATCAGTGTGACCAGATCTCAAAAAGTTCAGCGGCTAAGGCAGTTTAAAAATAATGCTAAAATAAGCTAATAGTAGTGGAAAGCCAATATAAGCGGCATTGGGCAGCGGGCGGCAATCAGATGTTATTTTTGCCGCTTATACTTTTTGTAGGTAAGCAAATGTGCGCGGCATATTTAAAGGGGCAAATGTTACAAAATTAAATTGATTTGTTTTTTACATAAATAAATTCTGAAAGAAATGATTTTTTAGTGTGTAACTACATGATGTAAAAAGTATTAAAAACATGAAAAATGTTACATATTATACTCGTATATCAGACATGTGTATGGCAACATCGTTTTAAGCGCCAAAGTTGAACAAAATTCTACTTTGCCGTGCTGTCGCTACTCACTGCATTGCCAAATTATTAATAGTTATAGTTACTAAATATTAAATAAATAAATTTTGAAGAAATTTTGCTGTTTACACGAGTTTGAAGCATTTTGAAGAGCAAAATTTTAAGAAAATTTCAAGCGTGTAAATCTAGCGTAAATTGCGATACTTCAAAATTTTAGTATGAATAATTTTGTAAAAAAACAAAACTTTTATTCACTGGTAATACTGTTGCCGCCCGCGGCCGCATGAAGCTTACATTGGTCTTTTACCATAAAATTAGTTTTAAAATGCCAGAACAATGTTCTACATTTTTTAAAATGCTTTCTTTAAATGATTTAAAAAAACTAACTTTTTATATAAATAATACAATTTTGAGCGCAAGAACAAAACTAAATAAGGTTCTCTTCAGGGGTCTACCCTTAAAGATCACACAGTTGTAGTGATTTTCCTACAAATTTTCTAGACATACGTTCTATTGGTTTTAGTGAATCAGGCTTAAGTCTTCTGTAATTTGAAAACAATTATTTAATCTTTTTAATCCACATCTAATATAAAGAATAGAATTGATGGTATTTGACATTATTCTGTTTCTGTTTTTATTATACCCTCCATATTGGGAGGGTATTGTGGATTTGTGCTAATGTTTGCAACGCTCAAAAATATTAGTCGAACACTTATATTAAAGTCGACTCAGAATCATTTTAGCATGATATTTCCATTGTTGAAATTGATACATTATTTATACTTATGTCCATCCGAAATAGGGCTTTATCGATCATAAACGTGTAATTAATAAACGTATCTATTCAATCAAATTTTGCCACAAATAATATGTATATGAAACCTAATCACAAATACAAATTTTGTGCAGATCGGTCAAGTAATTAGTCATAGCTCCCATAAAAGGTACACTTTAACGAAAATCACTTTAACGGGCATAATTCTTTTAACATTGTTGGTATTCAAATAGTATTCAATACAAAGAAATTTTTTATATGTACGAATCCTGATACCCAATTTTATAATGATTGTTCAATAGTTAGTCATAGCACCTATATAAGACTCTATTCTGAAAATTACTTTCGGACTTGACTGACTAAACTTTCTTACTTGGTTTTTATAGAATTCATTCTACTAAATATACGTTTAACTTTTGAATTGTTAAATAGCAAAACTAAAATCTTCATTGCATAAGATGAAAGGTGGTTTTCGTAAAACGCAATGTTCTGTTCACAAACTTGGATCCAAAATTCTGCATTTGAGTTTTGATTTTCCCACTCATACGAAGTTAATTTTTGCCATATTGGTTAAAGAATTGTTATTTCATTTGTTAATAAATTTGTCATTTATTCTTTAAACTGTGCATTTAATTTTAACTTTCCTTTTTTATGCTTCAGCTTTTTTCAACAGAAAATAAATTAGTATTTCTTATTTTTCAACAGGCTAAGAAGTGCTAAACATATTATTAAGAAATGCTAAATAAAATGCTAAATGTAAAATGTAAAATTTTTCGGCTAAATCAAAATAAAATAAGCTAAAATTTAGCCGGAAAAATGCTAAAATGGTCACACTGGTTACAATTATTAAAAGAGAAGAAACTTTTGTACAAACAACAGAGGATAAAATAAAAACGAATACTTGGCAAAATTCTTTGCATACTTTCAGGCATGACATTTCCGTTTGATTGTCAAGTACTTTGGAAAAAGCTTAAAACTTCAAATAAAAATATTAAAATTTCTAATTTAAATTTTGGTTTTCCTGTAAATATTGAATTTATTTTTGTCTTTTATTTGTTTTTTTTTTCTTTCTTTCAACTGTTTGTGTGTGTGTGTGTGTGTTCGTTGGTTTCTTATCGCAACATTGTCATAAAAATCACTTATAGGCTGTTTTACTCTATAGACATAAATATTTATGGACTTTTTTGTTTGTTTTGACATTAAAGTCTACCAATGTTATAGTCATTATTATAAGCTTAAATAATACAACAATTCACTTTATGAAAATTATTTTAAGAAAGGGGGTGGTCGTTTGAGGTAGAATAAGAATAAGAAAAACAATAGCAGCAGAAACCAATATTAATTTATATTTATGTAGCTTAAGATAAAACGAGTGGAAAGTAAAAGTAAACGTCTCTAAAAACCACCATAAATTAAATATTTAATAATTATATACATTTAATGAAAGACCTACAGACTTAACGTGGCTAAGAGAGCATAAACATATAGATAACAGCTTAACTTTTTTCTGTTAAGTTCACAGGAAAGACACGTTAAGAATACATGTTGTAAATAATATGGCAAGCGATTAACTTTAATCATTTGGCTGTAATAATGAAATTTAAGAAATTTTATAATTGAAATGTTTTACTAGACTAATCAATTTAATGGAATATTTATAAATAAAATTGGATTAAAGACAATTAACATTTACGTTGGGAATACTATATGTGGTATAGACGAAATTTGGTTGCTTAAAACATTTAAAACATTTGTTTAAAGTTGTATAAAATTTTGGTTCATCACCGTTACCAATGTGTCTGTTAATTTAAATACATAGAGTCTTAAGCTACGGTCACATATGGCAACTATTATCGTAAAACATGTTTGCCCGCATTTGCCTTAAATATTTTCAAAATTTGTTTGCTGGTCACACTAAGATCAAATATTTTACAAAATTTTGTTTTCAAAAACAGCAGTGAAACAACTTTAAATAAAATTGTGGCAAACATGTTTTTCTTCTGGTCACATTTGAACAAATATTTGCTTTAGTAATTTATTTCATCAAACTGTCAAAAAATATAAATTTATTTTCTTATAAATAAATTCGATATAGAAGATTGTGATTGTTTATTTCATACATATGTATACATACATACATATATTGTATATATTTTTTAATTAAACTTTTTTGCAGGAACACATAGCATTGTGCTTATGGCAATTGCAAATGCTTTATATAAGTTTTTGTACATTGATGTAGGGTGAAACGGCCGTATATCTAACGGTGGTGTCTTTAGAAAATGCATATTTAATGAAGCTCTTAAAAGCAATAAATTAAATATACCTATGCCAAAACCAATTTCATCTGGAAATGTTCCAGTGATATATGTCCTCATTGCAGACGATGCCTTTACATTGACCCCAATATTATTATATTTTAAAACTTTTTAATGCGCGGAATTTGAATGATATCCAAACAGTTTTCAATTATCGGTTATCAAGAGCTAGGCGAGTAATCGAAAACACCTTTGGAATTTTGTCTGCAGGATTTCGTGTAATGAGAACCCCAATTAAAAACAAGACAAGTGACACTTGCGTGTTCCGTGCTGCATAATTTTTTAATAAGCCGAAGAAGGTCTTTATACCTTAACACGAACCTTGTTGACCAATATACTGCAGACGGACAATTAATTCCTGGAGAATGGCGCAGTGATAATAATGCACAAAGTTTAGAAAATTTGCAAAGACATTGCTGGTACGTAACAAATGAAACACCAATAATAAGAGATGAATTTTCGCGATATTTTGTGGAAGAAGGTGAAGTTGATTTTCAATATAAACATATATAATCAAATCATATGTATGCACATACATTTATAACTTCAATTAATTTCGGTTAAAAATAAAGGCAATAAAAATGTAAATACATTTATAAAAATAATTGATTAATTAAAAAGGCACAATTCAATATTAAAAGCATTAACAACGAAACAAGAAACTTAAATATGTAGATATACTTTAATATTTAAATCAATAAGTTACTACACTGTAGAAACAGCTGTTATTTTCCCTTGTAAGTTCAAATAATTATTTGCTCGAATAAGTGGAAAATATTTGACTGAGTGCGGTCACATTATGTTCACATTAGAGACATTTTTATTTGTTACCAAACCAATGTATTTACTCAAAAACATGTTTACACCAAACAAATGTTTCTTGGTCACATTACAGCAAAAAAATATTTGCAATTGTTGGGCAAATGTTTCACAAATTTCACCGCGGCTTTACTGTACAAATAAAAATCTTCTGTATTTTCTGAATCAGAAGCCTATAATGAAAATACTATGTAGAATAAAGCAAATACGGGTCCCTCTGAGCATGACCGCATACCAGGTTAAGTAACACAAGAAGAATGCGTGTAAAAGTTGGTTTTCAAAACTATTTTTCTAATTTTCTCCAGCAATTGGCAGCACTCTTTTCGTCACACAAAGAGTGTGTGCAGCAATCCTTTCTGAGATGTCACCAGTATTCAGTAAAGATTTTACCGCATTTATCTCACTGTCACTATTCAAAAGCTGCAATGAAGTGGTACCGAAGAAATCAGGTTGCCGTAATAGAAAATTATAATTGTTCTCAACTTTGGCCAATTGAAGAGGATTGTGCTAATGTTAATGGAAAGTTTAAGGGTAATTGTGCTCTTAAATAATTAATGTGTAACAAAAGTATACACATAAACAACCTTTAACATCTAAGACCATTTAACACCTAAGACCGTCTATAGATGGTCATCAGTTGAGTATTAAAAAAACGGGTTTTTTCCCGTTTAGCTATTAAGACTGTCTACAGACTGTCTTCCTTGTTTTTGTCCTGGAGCTTTCCAGGAGTATTTTTTTCTGAATTAGAACTGAAATTCGTAATTTGCAGATGAAATACATGCTAGAACAAAAATGTATTTCTGCAATTGGAACGTATTTTCAATTTCAGGAGCCAAATTACCGCATTCGATATCGAGTAAAATTGATCGTAATTTTCTTATTTGAGATTATGGCATTCGATATCGAGCAAGAAATTTAGTACATTTTATCATAATTTCGCTTTCGAAATCATTTTTCGATACGATAGCTCATTCGATCACGAATGCGGTAATTTGACCCCAGGTATTTAAGGGTTAAGCATTTATGCGACCAGATTTTATGTGAACAACGCTTTACCATGATAGCATTTAAATTCACGATTCTATGTTAAATTTTCCTATGATATTGCTAGAAACGGATAAATATTTTTGTGCCCGCTTTAGATTAATGGTGAGTGCTCGTATATGGCAAAGTTTTTTTTTTTAATTTCGTTTGTAAATATTGGTTGCAGTATGTAGAATTAATTTTCGAAATAAATTCCAATCATTAATTTTTGTGACCACAAGCATTAAAGCCGCTAAAGTAAATACTGTAATATGACAAAAATACGACTAAACTGATAAAATGTTTTTATTATTTCTCTTTCTGGGTCCGCTGGTACAATAAATGTCATTCATCAAACAAGCTGCAGCTTACATTTGTGCTGTAAATAAGTGCTTTTGTGGTAGTATAATGTTGTGTAATTATATAATTGTTATTTAATTACCTAAAACATTTATATCGATAATTAAAGTTTCACATTTTAATGTCATGTCATAAAAAAAATGCCAACAAATAAAGTTTAATTGAATTACATTATTTACGCCTTAAATTAAGTTTTAAATTCGCTTTTAACAGTCAGCCTATAAATATATAATGGCGGCCTTTAATTCATTTTGTTTTTATTGTAAGCGTATAAAAGTCAGTTGGAATTTTTGCAAGGCTTTATTTAACATTATAAATAAAGTTTATACTTTATTCCTTTACTATTCTTGTGGGTGTCGATTTTTTTTTTGGCATATTTTTAACACGCTTTATACAAAACGACAACAAATATTACTTTATGATGTCTCATAAATTTATATGAATTTTTGTGTTTTATTTGGAAATGCCTACATTTAGGCAAAGTACAACATCATGATTGTCATTGTCATTATGCACTCTTGCTGGTGTTGGGATGTAAGAAGACAAAGTATAGTGGCATTTACAGCAACCAATGTGTCAAATTATATTCGCATACACTTCATACTTAGAAATACTCGCTATTGCACATACATATATGCATACTTGCATTATACTACGTGAAAGGACATGTGTGTCCTGAGTGCTTAAAGCATATTCATCTTGTGTTACATACTCACTCACTCGCACATTATCATTTACACATTCATGAGCGTGAGTGGTACATGTGACATTTTAACTTCCAACTGTGTTGGCTGTCACATGAGTTAGTGTCACAATACATAATACACTGTTTAATTTGATATACTATAGCGTTAAATTCTGATACATACTGAACAACTGCAATTATGATACGTCTTCTATTTTTTTTCCTCTTAATACATTGCGTGTACGTAGATGCTTGAAATGCGCATGATATATGTCAGCATATCAGAGTAGTTATCACCATATCGCAAATCATATGCATGAAACTTGAATGTGTACTAGTATGTATATCGATAGTCCCAAAAAGGTATACGTAATAAATAACTTATTTAGCATGTCACTCAATCAAATGCAATAATGCATCAAAACAAGTGTTCAAAATACTGTGACATTAGTTGAAGTTTTTTTTTTGAGACTAATCAAATTTTACTTTTCAAATAAAATTCAAAAAAATATTGTATTTAAAGAGTACAGAATAATTTTCAGTATTTTCTTAATATGGAATATATAAATTGAATGCAAAATGTTAGAATATGTCAAAATACACTGTTATTCAGATATTTGTGTTCGTTAAAATTGTTTTGGGAGGACATTCGTATGGGCGATAGATGAAATAATGAACCGATGGAAGGTCACTTGCCAAATAATGTGACAAAGAATGGTACAGTATGTTGGTATTTGGTCAACAAATAACACTTAAAGTATGGTGACACATGGCATATATTTGACGAAAAAGAAAGACTTTTGTTGGTTGGTTGGTTTGCTCTCTTAAAACACTTGAAAATTTAAACGTCATCAAACAAATTTGTGGTAAAAATAGTGGTTACGCTTTGTTGAGTAAATAAAAAACTATAAATAAGTGAATACTTTTTTATACCTTTTGCCGCTATTTATTTTTATATAAAGTTTTGTAAAAATTTTAAAAATACCAGTTTTGCACTTTTTATAAAATATTGAAGCATCTTTTGCTTTAATGTCTTGAAATATCTTTGTTTTTGCAAATAGTTTTCATATTACATCGGTGCATATAATCTACAAGCTTTTTACAATGAAAGCTTATCTCAACTATGATGTCTTTTATCCTAAACTTACATTATACCTACCAGCTAACTCACATTTCCCTTAAACACGAATCTCAAGCGACTTTGTACCTGACCATTCCTTATCACATACGTAGCTCTTGGGGTTTAAGCATGTTTTGGGCAAGTGCAGTCTAATCCATTTTAGAATCAGAACGTTAACTTTTGTCACATCTTCAACTAGAACTTCGGATATTTATATTGTTACGATATTGTATTTCAATTTAAATTTAACGGCTGATATCAACATATAAGTGGTATTCGATGTTCGATGCGTTTTGTATTGCAAAAGTTTGCACTTGCAAATGTTTTGACATTGATTGTGAGCACTCCATTTATTTCGCACTTTGCGATACTAATGCAATTTATGCACTAAAACAGCTGATCTACGTAAACAACAATTTCTAAACGTATTTTAAAAATGCCACGAAAAAGTGTCAAAGAAAAAATTGTTGAATTTTTAGAAGAAAACTATTTTGATTTCTTCAGGCGTCCACTTTTTGTTTGGTTTTTCCCTTTTAATTTTCTTCTGTTTGCTCCATTGTTTTAATTTCATTTCTTTTATTAGTGTTTACATCTGTCAGCTGCTTAAATGCCATTTTAGTATTGCATGAACGCAATGTTTTGACAAATGCAATTGTGTGTATTTTGTTGTTGGATTGCAATAAAAAGCTACGATGTTTTGCATTTGCACTTTTACAATGCCATTTGCACTGAACACTGAACGCCGCTTTAGTATGATTATCAACATTTGCATTAGTAGAAGTTTCTATTTACAAATATTGTTGATTAACACGCAGTATGGCAAAGTTTTATAGGGCATTATAGCTGCCAGATTTGACGATTTATCGTCATTTTGAGGATTTTCTGTTTCAAAAATAGCAAAGTGACGATTTGACGATTTTCTCATTAAAACTGACGATTTTCTGAATTATTAAAATTTTATTTTATTTTTGTTAACAGATTGTTAGAGGAAACAATTTCTGAATTTTAACGGGGAAATTCTACAAAAACTTCTCCTATTTTAATAAAATATCGTAAACAAAAATACAGAATTCGTTGCAAATAAATATTTGTATATGTTGAATGAATTGGATCCTTTACTAAAAATGTTATTAAAACTTAATAAACTAAATTTTTTTGACATTGTAATTTAACCTGAATTAATAAAATATGCTAAATTCACATATTTATTTATAAAATACTGTAAGTCTTGTTTCACACTCTTCAGTTTTAGCTAGCCAGTTTTTGTTTAATGCTCTTTTGAACTTGCCATTTCATTTACACACGTCAATTTTCGTACTCTTTAATGCAAATCAACATGCATGAAAAAAACAAAAGGAAATAAGAAAATTGACTAGTACCGTCAAGTTTGTACTACTTTTGTTCTCTTTTTGCTTCTCATCCAAAAATGCTTGCCTTGATTAGTCAGAATTGAAGAGTGTGAAAGCGGATTAATAGCGTAGACAGACGACACAGTTAATTTGCATTAGCAGTTTTAATTCAAATTAACTCGTAAATTATGCCCATTAGGATGGGGTTAGACGTAAATGCACAAAATCAGAGTGAATTTATACTGCAATTAACTATTTCAATATGGCAACATCGTCGACAATCAAACAGACTGCGGGCCCCAATTGTAGCAACGCATTCAGGCTGATGGTTGCTAGTGCATAATCAACTTTTGCATTATGGAGCAGTTTCAGAAAAAGTAATTTCAGCTTTTTTTCAAATAAATACTGATTTTTCACCAAAATTGTTTCACAATTAAACAGTTATTTACAAACAAACAGCTGTTTACTAAATGCCAACACTGTCGTCTGTCAGGGTAAAATCTTATTTTACATTAGTGAGATTTTAATGCAAATTAATGCTGTCGTCTGTCTACGCTATAAGATATTTAAAAAATATTACACAAGTTGTGTTTAACATTCTATTTTTTGGTATTTTTTATTTAGAAGGTTAAAATTTATGTATTTTGATATGTATTGTACAAGAGACTATATAAACTCGAATTTTTATGTTTTCGTTTAAATAAACATTTCAAAATACTATTAGCGACTTTTTGTTTTTCCGTGTTTTTTTTTTGACGATTTTTAAAATTCGATATGACGATTTTTTTGTTTTTGTTTATCAGTATTTTGATGTTTTTTCCGAAATTCATCTGGCAGCCCAGACGGTCATAGAAAAGTACTTTGATTGTCTACTCTGGCTGCCGACGGAAATTACTAGAAGCTAGCGCTATTGTATAAATAGAGCAAAGAGGGCCACTCAAAATTTAGTTTATTGTGAGTCATCGTTAAGTGAATATCAAAGTGTTCTCAAACTGTAATTTAAGGGTGTGTACTTGAATTATTTTGTACATTTGAATACATAAAGACTCTTTATATTTTCTTTAAACTGCAATCGTGCAACTAAAAATAATCCGGTTTAATTAAAGGGACTAAAACACCGTTTTTAAAAGGTGAAAACGTAAGAATATAAAATAATGTCTGCAGAAACATTTGCTGCCTCTTAGTATTCACTCTTATTTAGTAAAGTTTGTCACGATTTAGCTCTATATTATAAATATACAAACATTGCAATGGGTTGGTATTCAGGATTGGATGGGTCAACCAGTATTACGAGTAAATAGAGTTGTTATATTTTTTAGACTTTTAAGGATATTAGTGACAACTAAGGAAGTTATATTTATTAGGAGTATTTTTAAAATATATTAAAATAAAAAAAATCCTATTTTTGGTTTTATTTTATCCAAAAGTGTGTATAGAAATAAATTTGTGGACCTTTGCAGTGGTTGCTTTCGTTAATATTTGATTAATTTTATTTTCAGACTACTGAATTTTACATAATTTAATTGCTTTCTTTTTACTTTATTTTTAGGTAAGTGTCATTATAAGAAAATATGGTTTAATAATAATGGTGCCAGCGAACCAGCCAACCGTCAATTCGAACAAAGAAACCAACTAACCAGCCAACATTCTTAATTTTTAACCTCCTTTACGAAGATCATAATACGAGTATAAGTAAGTAAACAAGTAAATATGTATGCAAGTAAGTAAGTAAGTAAGTCAGTCACTAAGGGAGCAAGTAAATAAATATTGCATTTCCCTTGTTATGCCATAAGTGGTGTGGATTCTCTTTGTATTTTTCTGTGAACTGCATTTAGTGAAGCCAGTTCATACAAAAACACACACACTCACACACAAAATTGGTATAAATCACTTAAGTGAAAAGTTCTTCTACGCTTTTAAGTTCATTTTGCTTTCTCCCGTTGTTGTATTTTCATGTTTTTGTTCTTTACTTTTACAATTTGCCATAGAAATGCTAGTCTATTGTTGAAATACTGACACACAGCAAGTTTTCATATGCATGTTATATTTAGAGGAGTAGAAAAAAAACCAACTACTTGCATGCATACGCACGCAAAATAATGAATGCTAAATGTGCAGCCAGCAGCAGGCAAAAGGATATGAAAAAATCCATTCAAAAATATTTCATACTCTTTTCGCTCTTTATGTTATTCAACATAATCACTGTTAAACAATACCACTTACGTACAGTGTGTAAAAAGGACTTTATTATTATAATTTACTGCGTTAGTATCATTGTATGCGTTGCGAAGCATAATTGTGAGTGTAAACCAGTACAAACCCAGCAGTTCTACACGACTGTCCCGAACTATTAATTGTACTTGTAATTTAGGTTCTCTACAGTTTACATATTTAGCAAAGTGACTAGATTATTATCTTTTATTATTCCGGTTAGTCCCCGTTTACACAGTCGAACATTTGGAAGAAAAAGATCTGGAATTCTCTTTTGTTTTTTTCATTCGCGGTCACACTGTCGAACAATGTTGTCAGACACATTTCATTATTATTTGCTTTTTTAACATTTCTCTTATTCGTGCTGTGTAATAATTTGTAGTAAATTCCAGCAAAGAAACTGTCAACAAAGCCTGTTCACCGAGTACCGAACACAAAATTGATTCTCTCTTCCCCACCCGTAATTTTCTCCAAGCTAAATGTTTTTCTTCCAAATGTTCGACTGTGTAAACGGGGACTTAGCACGAATTGTCACATTTGCAGAGCTTGTTGTGAAATCATTATAGTTCTGGAATGAGTTACAACCACTTCTGATTCTATACTAACAGCTTTAGAACTGGTAATGTTGCAATTACTTCTGGAATGTACTGCGGACTCTGAAGTATTTCTAAAGAGTTTTAAAGATACTAATTTCATAATAATTGGTTCACAAAAATCACTGATTAAAGAACTAGTCCTAAAACTGCTTCTAAGAATGTGTATTTACTGTGAATGGGATAACTTCAAACAAAAATCATTGATTAAACATCTGGTTCTAAAACCATTCCAAATAACGCCTGTTAACTGTGCAATGATTCCTTTGAATCAATTCTGGAAGTGGCAATTTATATAAATTAAATAAAACACAAAGAGACAGCAAAGTGTCACTCAGCAAAAAGTAGTAAGTAATATTAGTGGTGAGTGAAGTAGCTAGTCCTTAAATATAAATATAAGTATACTTTTGAAATGACTAGATATTGCTCTAACAAATGATTGTGATAATGACACACCTGGCATGGAATAGGGATACACTAAAGTGTAGTGCAAAACTAATTACTAATAAATAATAATTTTAAGTGATTACACTCTAGATTACTTAGATACACTAAAGTGACAATGAGGTTATCGCTTGATTATCTATGGTGCATAAAGAAAATAATTGAATTCCCTTTGCAATAAAATGGAAAATACGTGTCAAATTGCCAAAAAATATATAAATTAAAATCAGCCAAAGATCAGACTGTACTAATAAAGGGTGTCCCAAATAGAACGCAATTTTTAAATTTTAAATAAAACACAGATATTTAAAAAGAAAATCATGAAACTTTATTCTATCGCAAAGTAGACAGAATGAGGTTAGGTACGGAACAAGATATCGTGCAGATGGCCGTCGCGGCT
This sequence comes from Bellardia pandia, assembly GCA_916048285.2. Taxonomy (NCBI): domain Eukaryota; kingdom Metazoa; phylum Arthropoda; class Insecta; order Diptera; family Calliphoridae; genus Bellardia; species Bellardia pandia. The sequence continues at coordinate 73,920,915 of OU696533.1, forward strand.
TTGCTGGCACTCATGCGATCTTTTAATGAAATTTTGAATGACCTTTTTGCATAAATGCTGCCATATTTCATTAATGCAGCGTCCAATTTCCTCTTTTAATGCTTGAGTTGTCGTCGGCTTATTCGCGTAAACATTCGACTTTAAAAAAACCCCAAAGAAAAAAATCTAAAGGTGCTAAATCGCACGATCTAGGCGGCCAATTCTGGTCTCCAAAACGCGAAATAACACGACCGGGAAACGACTGATGCAGCAATTGAATTGTTTCTCTGGCTGTATGACATGTGGCGCCGTCTTGTTGAAACCACATACCCTCCATAGTCATTTCCTCAATTCTAGGCAAGAATTGAAATTGTCGAATTGAGGTGGATGGAGTTTGAACGACATCATCACGTACAGCTGCGACATTTTCGGTCGATCGACCTGGTCGAAGGTGTGTTGTTGTCTTTACATCACTAACAGACCCAGTTTCGGCAAATTTATCCATTAATCTCTTTAGAGTTGACTCTTTTGAAGCATTATTGTGACCCCAAATTGATCGCAATTTGCGAACTGTAGCCACAAAACTTTCACCATTTTGGTAAAACATTGCGTGGTTCATTCGTGTAGCGCCCCATTTTTACTAACCTCGTACCATCTACTAGCAAACAATAACAATTGTTCAAATGTCAAACAATGACACTTCGAATGGCGCCAAATTTAAAAATTGCGTTCTAGTTGGGACACCCTTTGCATTGCAAATGTTGCTTTTGTAGGAAATATTTTATTTTTACTTCTTTCCCTCTTTCCTGTAAATATAAAATCTGTTGTATGCATTATTGGGATAATATTTTTTTTTTTTTGTAAAATTTAGGACAATGTGTGTTTATTGTTCGGATATTTAAGAAAGTACACATACATATGAGTACATACTTTATATACGCCTGCAAGAATGTCGACTTCTTCTGGGGATCGTATTTTTTAAATATTATAAATATTATTACATTAAAGAGCAATTTTAAAACCAACAATTTTCATTTAACATATATAATACAAAAAACAAAAAACATAGAATTATTATTAAACACATAATACTAATTATATATATATAGTAGCTGATTATTAAAAAAATGGCAAACATGTAATAGAGATTTTTACTTAATTGTTTTACCAACATTAATTATTTTGCATTTGGTAATAATTAAAATAAATTACAGACAGATAATTTGCTTTTTTGGTAGAAAATGAAGCTTTTATTGATAGACATAGAAAGTGGAAGCATACAAAGTTGTCAAACAAATTATATTGTTTTATGTCATAGGACAACCTGCAGTATACTGCAAATTTATTTATTTTTAATTTCATTTGTTTACTTTGCATAAACATATGTTAATAAACGTTAAAGACAATTTTTGAAAAATAAAGTTCTTTTTGTGCCCACCACCAAAAATATAGGGCGTATATTACGTTTGTCATTCCGTTTGTAACACATTGAAATAATGGTCGTAGAACTAAAAAGTCTATATATTCTGGGTTCTTATAAGATTCTAAGACGATTTACCATGTCCGTTCGTCCGTCCGTCTGTTGTAGGCACGATAAAACTTCAAAAAAAAAAAAAAAAAAATCAGAATAATGAAATTTTTACAGTACATTCTTTGATCCACCCAATTGTGTGGTACTGCAAATGGGCAAAATTGGTCCAGTAGGATTTGAGTTAACGATCAAAGTTTCAGAGTACCTCGACATTTTGCAGATATTTTATGCTGTTTTCTTCAAATATAATGCAGGTAATATCATGAAATTTTGCACACTTTATTTATATTATAGAAGTACAAGTCCAGTTGCAAATAGTAGGAATCGGTCCTCATAGCCTCCATACAAATGTCTTCCCGTAATATGACTTTATGATACATAAGTGTCTATAGAAAAGCCATAACTAAACAAAACAATATTTTGTTTGCATCGGTCTAAAATTTTGACATAGCCTCATACAAAGACCACTTCCGAAAATCACTTAAATGAACATAAATCGTTTGTAAAAATGAATATCAAGTTGAAAATTGACAAACATAATCAAAATATACTTGTACATTCAAATCGTCGTACCAAATTTCGTGATGATCGGGCCATATTTGGATATCACTTAAATGCGCATAAATCTCTTACAAATCCCCATAATAGGTGATTCGGCTCAGCCGAATATAAACTCTTATTTGTTAAATATGCGAGTAGCCAAACTTTCACGACCAGATGAAAATTATTTTTAGATTATTTAAAATTATAAATGGGGAAAAAAATTTATATTTTTTGCAATTTTTTCCCCCAATTTTTAAGATATTTATGCTTGTTAAAGTGATTCTCATAAGCAAGACTTATATGGGAACTGTGATCAATTATAAACCAGTACGAGCAAAATTGAAAATGTGTTTTGCTTTTATTTTAAATTTATTCGTGGGATATTTTTGTGGATACCTTTATAAATCAAATTAGACATTTACGGCAGGACAAAAAAAAACTAAACCGATTTCAAAAAGTTTCAAGAGGCTTTTTCCTTTTGAAAAAAAATATAAATAACTACAGATCACGACTTTTATGAAAAATCTAAATTTTTCTTCGTTTTAGGAATTACATTTTTAAAATAACCAAAATAAGAAAATAATTTATCAAGACATTTACAAGTTTTATAATATCTTTAGTATTATTAAGTTTCTTTGGTATTCTCTATTCTGAAATATTCGAAGAATATATTTATTTAGAACTGAATTCGTAATTTTGAATCAATTCTAAAGATCAATAAATATGGTATGTTGCTAGTAACATTTTTATGTCACATAATAATAAATAAGGCCAGTTTTTAACTTGATATTTAAATACGAAATTAGTTAATTTTTCTTTTTATTTAAATATGGTTTAATTTTTTCAGTCTCAAATTGCGTTTGGTATTTAATTATGATAAAAGTATGGTAGCACTATTAAATGTCAAAAAAATAAAGAACTTCTTCATTTAACAGCTGATTTACTATTGAGTTTACAAATTGTTGTAAAAGCTGCATCATTTATTTAAATTCATTGTTTTACCCGGGGTTTACACATGCAAGTGCATGTTCGAAAAAGTCAATACATTCATACTTTTTTACTAACACAATTACACATGCAGGCACTTGTAGCTCACTTGCAAGTGAATTTAGCTGGACAGTGATTTGTTGGCACTTTCAAGTGAAAGAAAGGTAAACAGAGTTGCCGGAATAAATTTAATGGATTGTGGTAAAATAAGCTTATTTGTTTAAAATATGGAAATAGAAGTGTATTGATGTCATTTTAGAGCATTAAATAATAATTAAAATAATAATAATAAATTGTAATAATTATATCCCTACAATTACACTCATGTGAAGGCCATGGCAACTCTTGGTAAACAAAAACAAACTTTGTGCGCCATTTGTTAATTTTAAAAATTATTTTATAAGAAATCCGACTTTTTAGAAAAAAAAAGTAGTAAAAAAATTTATAGAAAATATTTTTACATCCAATTTACAGTTTTTGCTGGAAAAAAAATGTGAGTAGAAATGGTAAAAAAATTTGGTTATGGAATTTATGAATTTTTTCTTTTTTTAAAGTTTTACTGGAACAACAACGTTCAAAATGGATCCAAAATTAAATCTGCAAAATACAATTAAACCTTTTTCACACAAGTTTCTTTTTCATTTTCATTTAATTTTAACAAAAAACTAATTTTTTTTAAGTTTGCGCTTTGACAACATTTTGAAAATGAACTTTTACTGTCCTGTGTAAACAGTAATGCAGCTTGCAAATTACTCGAGTTTTTCGAATAAGTTTTCGTATATAATACGTACACAGCACTTGCATGCAAGTACTTGCATTTGTAAAGGCAGGATTAGTTGATATTAATAACACAATAGCACAATGTTTTTATTCGCGGTGAGTTTATTTATTGAATATTTTTATCAATTTAATAAAAAAAAACTTCAATGCGCAATTTTCATAATTTGCAGAACTGTCAAAATCATATGGTAGTATGAACAACTTAATTTGTAGTTAAATGGACGTAGTCAGCGATTTAAGTTATATTTAGATATGATCTATAAAAATGAATTTGGTATTTAAATGGAACTTACTTACTTTAATTTTTAAGTTAAGAACTGGCCATAAGTATTTGACACTAGTTGTTGTCGTACTTTACACCAAAGCAATTCAAACTCTCATGCAATGGAATACATTTATTTCATGTCATACGACAATTAAAGTAATGGCCATGAAAAAACAAACGAATTTCGAATTGAGGAAATAAGAAAAACTTGAAATTAAAAAATATTTAAATATTAATTCGAAAGCTTTGATTATGTTAAATTGATTTCAAAATATAAGCTAGATTTTAGTATTGCTTATTCTAAGCTTTTTTTTTAGACGATATACTACTTTATTAAGAAAATTTTTCTTTTATTTTGATAGTCCCACAGCAAAAACAGCCAACCAATCCATTTAGTTTTCCTTGCATATTTAGCTATAAATTCTCAAATATATTTTGTTAATGCTGGCTGAACTTTTGTTTTACTCAGCTTAAAAATGGAAATTTGTAATAAATAAAACTCAGAAAAAGTACAGCATACTTTTAATTATAAATCTAAAAAAAACAGCTACAGTGGGTGGCCAAATTATTAGTTACACAAGCAAAATTGTTTAGTTTGAAGCCGTATAACATTTTAAAATAGTGGAAATTTATCCTTTTATTTATTCTTTTAGGTAAACTAAGTGTTTCTAATTCAATTAAAAATAAATTCTTTTGTTTTAAAAATATCTATTTGAGGAAAAGAAATATTACAAAATTTTTTGAAAAAAAAATCTTAATATTTCGTAGAACCTTCTTTGGCATCAATTATAGCTTGCACCCTTTTTGGCATGCTCTGAATGCATTTTTAAACATTTCTTTTAGTTCTTCATCGTGATGCCAGACCTTTAATGAATTTAATCAAAATTGCATATTTCACAGTTCAGAGCAGAATAACAGATAATGATCTACAACTGCACTCTAATGTCACCAATCATTGTTGACACTGCACAAAATATTTAACAGTATTACCAGAATTAAAATACGAAAACATCTGGTACAAGAAATAAATTTATATACGTATTAAAAGCGGTTGAATCTTAATTAATAAGTGTAACGAATAATTTGGCCACCCACTGTAAACAAATCTATTGAAACTAAAAATCAAATGAAAAGTTGCTTAAAATTGTTTAAGCATAAAATTGCGTTATTAGAACGCTTAAATCGATATTAATATTTTTTTACTTTCTAATAGTTTCAGAGTATCTACAGAAATTCATTTATAAAAGACTAAAAACAAAATCAAAATTATCATTACAAAATAAGCCAACTAATAAAATATATGCATACGAGTATATGAATGTAAATATTTGAATATTTTGTAACAAAATGCCAGGGATTAGTTTAATAACTGACAAAATAACAGAAAATACAATTAAATTTTTTAAAGCTTAGATTTAAATAGATATTTAAATAGATGTTTGAAAAAAATTGTTGCATTTTTATACTCACCAAAAATTTTAGGTTTGTCATTCCGTTTATAACACATCGAAATATTGATCGTATGAAAATATATAAATATAATCTGGGTCCTTATAAAATTCTAAAATGTCTTGCTATGTCTTTCTATTTGTCTCTCTGTTGAAGGCACGATAGAGCTGCGAAAAAAGAACTTAGGGAGCTGAAATTCTTTCCAAGTATTGTTAGGTCTATCGAAATATTTGGTATTGAAAATGGGCCAAATTAGTCCGGGGAACCAGAGTTATGCACCAAAATCGAATAATAGTAAAAAGAGAAATCACAAAACAATATTTTTTTTGGATCTATAAAGATCCACAATCCGAATTTTAAGAAGATTTGCTCATTATAGGTCATATGTAGCTTCTATTCCGCCATTATAGGTCATAACGACCCCTTAGAATCTCGAATATAAGTAAAAATTTTTCTAAACATTGGTGTTGGGTATATAAGGTTCGGCACTGCCTAATATAACTTTCTTGCTTGTTATAATAATATTTGTTAATTATTATGATATTATAAAATCAGGTTAACATTTAAAAGTTTTTTAACATTTGTTATGACATTTAAAGCTTATTTATTGGTTTAAACGCCTAAAGGAATCCTAAACAAATTTGCAACAACAAATTTATAAAAAAGACATTTAATCATATTTTGTGTTGATATTTTTTTGACCAACACTTTCCTAATTCAATCAGTATATTAAAGTAGGAAAATGTTTATTTTAATTTGCTTATCCTGAGGAGTTTTTTAAAAGGTTTAGGCAGCCTTCAGATTAATATGAAGAATATACAATAACCTCCTTATTCAAAAACGATTATTAAATTTAACAAACGTTTATTAAGCAAATTTTTATATGAAAATCTGTCATAATAAACGTTTGTTAAATTTAATAATCGTTTTTGAATAAGGGGGTAAGTTACTTGCGGTAAAATTCGTTTTCTGTGTATTATAATTAAAATACTTGTGTATTTATTTTATTAGAAAAAATTTATAAACACCAAAAAATCTATAGGTTACTAGGATACTTGAAATGTAATTAAATTCAGAATCTTTATTATGATCCGATTGCAAAAACTTTAACATTTAAGATGTTTTTTAAAATAATTTAATCTAAATGTTACCGACGAATACGCTGTAGGTTTTCAATTTGGAAGAGCCAATTTTCAATCATTACATTTTGACTTCCAAGTCTTAAATCGTAACTGGCGTATTGACGAAATTTTAGATATTTAGCATAACTATTGAAATATTAACATGAAATATAAATAACGTTGTTATTACCACCGCAATATCAAACAAAGTCCAAGAGTCTGGATACCATTGAGACATTTTCCCCTATCGTGAATAAAAATTCCACATGAAATTTGTTCCCTTTTATTTTTTTAACATTGAATTTTAATAGGAAAATGTGAAAAGGAAACAAATTTCATGTGGAATTTTTATTCACGATAAGGGTGATTGTGTATGTCATTAATGCGAATGTACGATGATCGTAATTTAGATTCTTTTATCTGCCGGGTAGAAAATGCATTCCAATTTGCCAATTGTTCCAGTACTTTACAATAGTATTCTTGAATATTTGAACTATTAGCCTGAATAAAAACTTTTCTCTTAAATTTAAATAAAGTTGTTTTTGTTGTTTTTAAAAACGCCTTAAACAAGAGAACCTTGTTTAGGTTTAGGAACTTGAACTTGAGTTTTATATGTGGCATTAGCTTCCTTCTTTGAATGAACTCGGTGCACATAATAATCTAACATTGTGCTGGGAATCTGGTCATGAGGTCTATCTTGAGAACGAATAAGCCGATTGTTTGGCTATTAGAAGAGCCCGGCGCACTTAAACATTATTTGGCGTTCCGCAGGTATATAAAATGGAAATAATTAATACTTGCCTCAAGCAGGCAGGATAGAGAGATTTGAGAATACTGACTGGATTATTCACTGGACATTGTAATCTCAGATGCCACCAATTTAGTTTAGGTAACGTTGGAACAAAACTGATCGAACGGTACGATGAAACCTTTGAACACATACTTTGTGACTATACAATTCTGACTTTGAGGTAAACAAAATGATTCAGTAGGGCCTTAACTTGACTCTTGGTGCTGTTTCGTTCTTTCATTTAACATGATATTTAGGCGTCATGTGTAAACTGTTATGATGAACTAAAGGGCTGCACAAAAGATATATCAATAGTAACAAACCCTAACACAGTTGACAGGTCCGAAACGCAGAATTAGCTGCTGGGATCGAGATGTCAATGATGTATAAATATTAGTTGCTGGATATGCATAAAAACATTTACCACAAATGCGCATTTCTGTAATACAGCTGAATAATTTGCAGAAAATTATTCACTTTTTTAATGCAAAATTAGTAAAATAATAATTTTCCTACGTGTTTTTAATCAGAGGGTTTCTTGTTATGAATCTAAATATACATATATATTATGTATTCTTTACTTTTTATGAATCTGCCTGTACTTAAAAACTATTTGCTCTCAGTTGAGAGAGCCATAATGGAAAAATGGGACGTCTGGTTTCTGTTTGATGTTACAACTTCAAAATATAACTCCCCCGTTGTTTTTTGAATTTTTCTTTAACCTAACTTCTACTTCTAAATCTCTTCATTCCTTATACACCATGATGCTTCCGTCATGGTCCTAAGTATTTTCGATTAAGCCTTGATTTAGCTTCACTTCACTTCGGTTCATATTTAAACGTTACACAATATTTTTACATTAATCAACATTAATCAGGCACCAATTTCTAACTAAAATATTACTCTAACTTTGTTGAACTTTATCAAATATCACAAAGGTTCTTTCCCAACTGTTTATGTTTCGTTTTTACATTTGCTCCAAGAATCTGTGCTAATGAAATAAGATAAACAAATCTGTTGTTTTTTTTCAATCAAAACATAAAACCCTCATAATTTTTGTATATAATATTTTACTACTACGATGATTTTATACACTCTTTAATTTCATCCTGCCAATATTCTCTTAACATCATTTAATGAACTTATTTTTGAGAAGTATTTTTTGCTGACTGGTATAATTTCTATGACACTCGACAAATAAATGAAGATGATGCTGTTGACAACGATGACCCACATTTGACCAATTATTACACTTAATCTGCAAAGTTTATGACTTTTTCAAACAAATCAGTATAATACTTTGTGCACAGATACATACCTACATACAATAAATATATATATGTACAGATATGTGTATATATGTATATAGGGTGATTCATTTAGACCTTTTTTAACAAACAATTTAAATAAAACACTTAACTTGATGACTACATCTTTATTATTGCCCGAAAGAACAGTATTACCCCCTTATTCAAAAACGATTATTAAATTTAACAAACGTTTATTATGACAGATTTGCATATAAAATTTGCCTCAATAAATGTTTGTTAAATATAATAATCGTTTTTGAATAAGGAGGTTAGACATTTACTTTTTAAAAATTATTCCGCTGTAGGTGGTCCATTCGAAACTAATTACTGATTTTCGTAATTTGGAGACGTTTTTGCGTTGTGAGGCAAACACCAGGGAAAAAACAAATGAAAACATGCTCTAAATGGATCACCCAATACAAAGCTCTAAACAATACATACATACAAATACACTCTTGCATGAGCCCATTTATATCCGTTTATTCACACATACATATGTACATGCTAAAATTGTTAAGAACTCTACAATGCAATTTACTCTTCTTAGTTTGAGTACGTAGGACACTTTATACGAATGAACGAACGAGAGAAAAACTTGGGTCACATGACCAAGAATTATAATTAAACACACATGTGTAAACACTATTAATTCTTATAAATTTCCCTGAGATGAGATGTAAAGCGATGAATGAAAAAAGAAAGATTAAAGCTTTTCGCAAATATTTTCCATGCACCGTCATTGTGGGAGTGTGTGTACAACTTGAAATATTTCTCATTAAAATATTTAATCCCTGCAATATAATCAAGAAATACTTATTCGTAGAATTGAAGTTTCAAGTGATTATTAGAATGTACATGGGAGCAATTTTTAATGAAAACTCGTACAATAAACAAAAACTTTAAAGTGACACAAAGTACTGTTTTGGTCTAAACAAAGGCAAAAAACAAGTCATTGTATTATATTTCCTGCATGTTTTTGGTCTACATATTTCAATGTCATTATCTTCAATATCATTTTTGTCAACCTTTTATATATGGATTTTATCTAATTTAACATTATTTATTTAAAAATGTTTTGCGTTTTTCAATTGTTATTTTGTCCATATTTTCTTATTATGACAGACTAGTTATATATGAAACCTACAATTTCTGCTTCAAATTCAATTCTAAAATCATTTAGTATTTTTCATCTTTCTCTTTTAATGTGTTCAAATCCTTAATTAAAAGTAATGAACAAAAGCTTCTAGAATAAGAACTTCATGCAGCTTTGTTTATATATTTTTAGATGGAGCTATCGGACTACTCATCCTAAGTGATTGAAAGATTATCTTTATCTTTTAATTAGTTGTCGGTTTACAGAAAAACTAAAATAAGTTCAATTAGAACATTTTCCTGAATTCATTTTTATTCCTTGATCACTAAAACATAAATCCTTTATGTATCTTTATAACTTACTATTTTAAAACATTATTGGTTATTAAAAATTAATAAAATATATTTGATTTTTATTTATTTGATTATTATACATAAAGTTATTTTAATTATCCCTTATTAAAATGATAATTTTTAAATTCTTGCAAAAATTACTCGTTAGAAATTATTCTATTATTCGAATATGGGTGATACCTAACGTGACCAGAGGATTTTTATCAAAAAGTTTGATCGCCATGTAAATATAATGAAAAAGCGGGTTTTTGAAAATTATGATATGATTAAAGCTGTTTTTAAGTATTCTCCTATTTATAATAATTCAATTCAACAAGTAATTGTTAATATTCGGCTATGCTGCATCTCATAGTTATACCCATGGTGCACCACCGCCAGTAGAGAGTTAGTGAAGAAGGGGGCACCTTAGAACACTTTTTGCTTTCAAGCCACATAAAAATTTATATTTTTTAATTATTCGCTTTTTACATAATTTAACTAATATATGTATATGGAAATAAACTTTAGCTTAAGTCTACAAGTAACTTATTTTTAGTTCGAATTATATATATTTTTTTTAATGTATAAAGTCATTGTGTTCAAATGCGCCCCATACGGGGCAGCTTTGAACTAGGCTGGGACAGTTATGAAGGGCAATTTTTTCTTGTAGCGCTTATGTCCAAAAATAACATAAACAGTCATATTTTTTATATATATAATAAATTCGATTTATTTATTAAGAAGAACATAAACATTAACAATTAAAAAATAAAAAAAAATCAGATCAAAAATAAATTTTATATTATTAAGACGGAAAAGGCCTTGCGATTTCAGATGACATTACATTTTCCTATAAAGCATCATGATCAGCATTGGATTCGTCATTTTCAGAAAATAAGAGAGAATCAACAATGTTTGTTACTTCGGTTGATAAATTAACATGTTCAAAGGTGCCCCCTTTTTCTTTGTTCAAACCTGAACTGGCATACCATTTCACGGAAATTTATAATAAATATTTTTTTTACATAAATATCAAATAACTTTTTTGTTTGAAATGAATTTTGGACTGCAAAAAAATTCTTTCACGAAAGAAAACGATCACTAAATACTTCTTATGCTCCTACAAAAAAAAATAAAAAAATTTACAATGGCACTGCGAAAACTTGTTCACCTAAGTTTTCGGTCGACGACTGAAAGAACTGGCAAAAGTTGTTGACGTTGCTAGAAAACAAGGTTGCCATGTGAAAAACTTGGTTAAGGGTCGGAAAAAATGTTAAACTGAGATTTTATCAACATAGTTAAAAGATGCCCGGGTATAAACGTGCCCCTCTCCCCTACTTAAAACTAATTTGTTTAGCATTTTCTATCGATAACGGTATTTATACAAGTTATTTCATTTTACGTTAGTCATTATTTCATTTACTCTCATATGGGAGATATTATCTATTATGGGGCGATCGTCATAAAATATGGCTAATTATGGACTAACCTTTACAAAATTCAATAGTATAGTTTCTGCATACATAACTGATGTGTGTAAAATTTCGGAACGATATCGATAATTATAAAATATTTACGTAGATTATTGAGTTTATATAAAGCAGTCCCCATATGGGAGCTATGTCTATTATGGACCGATGACCATGAAATTCGGTACAACCATTTATATATATATATATGAGGGTTATTTGTGGGGAATTTTAACTGGATATTGATGTTTATAAGAGATTTATACGCATATGGGTACCATGGTCAAATATATACCGATCCTTTTAAAATTAGTACGACAATTTCAATATATCGTTACGTTAAAGACCAAACAACCTATCAACAGTTTTAAAAAGTTTACAGGAGAGAGAAAACACGTTATAAAATTGGAACTTTTTGCAATTTGAAACGAAAATTATATACTCTGATTAAAATAAAACCAGAAGTATATATCGGTTTTGACAGCTTTGTTTTTTTCTAAACACAGCTTATGATATGGCGCTTAGGTTATTTGCAATTGTAAAAATCTGAAACCAAACAACCAACCTATCAGCAATACTAATTAATATAAATAATTATTTACACATGAATATTATTTACATTAAATAATAACAGTTATACTTTATTTTAATTGTTTAAACAAAAAAGTGCTTAATGTTTGCTTAAATTACACTATGCAACAAAATTAAAACTTTATCATGATTTTTGATGATTTATTTTCTTCTTTTTTTAGTATGTCACGGCCTCATAAAGTAGAAATTTTTAATTGTTCGTAAAATTTTTAGTTTCAAATAAAGTTATAGGTGTTTTTACAAAAAATCTATTTTTTATTTATTGTAATGTTTATAAATAAAAAGTTAAATTAAATTAAAAAAAAAAACATTTCTTTAAATAAAGCTACCACAAAAAATTACTCAAAAGGTATGTTATCATAAAAGTAATGACAGTCTGCTGGAAGCAAAGTGCTGATAGGTTATTTAGTTTCAGTAAATTGTACACTTGGTAATTTTTTAATAGTTTGGTTATTTGTAATATTAGATGTTCAAAATTTGGCGTACATATGCGCTATGATATAGGGAATGATATTTAATAAAAAACTCAATTTTGAAATTTTTGCTGTTAGGTTGTTTGGTCTTTAAGGTGACGAATGTCAACTTAATAGCGGTGTTTATAAAATTTTTTATTTACCTAATTTATTTAGAATTTAAAATGTCGAAACAGAAACATATTTTTTATTTTATTTATTAAAAATGATACAAAAAGGTCGAAGAAAATATAATAAAGGTGTTCATAAAATGTGAAATATTGAACGATATGAGTTATTTGTGGTAAATAACATGAAATCAAATCAACAGATGGACAAACGGACGGACATGGCTAGATCGTCTTAGAATCTTATAAGGGTCCAGAAAATTGAAGTTTTGGTTTTAAGACCAGTATTTCGATGTTCTACAAACGGAATTACAAAATTAATAAACCCCCAACTGTTGGGTATGTATAAAAGTTACCAATTTCTTGCAAATTTGATTTGGAGAAAAAATCGGAATATGTTCAAACCAAAAACATTGATTTATGAACCAGTGACAATTTAAACAAAAATATAAATCTGAATCTGAAAAATTTTCAAAATTGAATTATTCTAGAAGAAAAATTAGAATCTACTTGGTCAGAATTAAATTTTTTTGGAAATAAATCTGCCCTTTTTAAATGGCTGGTCAGATTGGGACCATCTGAACAAAAGTAAAGGAATAATCTGGCAATACTCAGAAAATTAGACGAAAATCCCAAAAACTGGGTTTCTTACTTTTCATTCGTTGCTGGTAAAGCATACTTTAACAATATGTAATAATGTCATTAAAATCTGTTAAAAAAAATAAATTCAAATGTTTAAAGAAGAGGCGAACGATCACAATTTGAGCGACATGAGCCTTAAAAAACCGGGTGTATGGTCACGTTAGTCATATCCTTTATCTAAATATAACTTAAGAGGTTTTTTTTTAATATTTTTTTGCATTTTCAGATAAAACATTCCAAAAAGTTGCTTTGGGAACTTAATTCTCTTTTTGTAGATTTTTTGAATATAGTCGATGCCGTAAAGAATGTCACATAAAGAACGCGAAATGTATAAAATAAAACAAGTTAAAATCATTTTTCATACTTATACGACTTATACACTTCTACAAACATCAAGTCTATTTTATAAATTGTACTATGAACTAATTCAACAATGTATGAATTCTATTCAAATGAATAAATAAAATGAATTTTATGCAATGAATTAGGAATTTAGTGAACCAAATTATTTGAAGCTCATATTTAGTGTTATTTGAATATCGAATGGCTTAACAGTTTATTAATTCTTTAATGTATTTTGTAGGTCGTATCTGTGTTTAAAAACTTTCGTCAAAATGTTCAGGAGAAAAATGAAAAATTGGCACTTTTTTTATAAATGGTACTTTTCTAATAATAAAGTTAAGCTTCTAAATAAATCAAGGAATGGTGAGTTTAATGTCACCTTTAATAGTACCAATATTAGCGAGATCTAATAATACTTTTTAAATATGTCTATAATAATTATTGCATATCGTCATATATGCGATAAGTTTTGCTTTACTTCTTTAATTTGAAATATGATGAATGTGTTATATTGGTTACAATACAAGAGATATGGTTTGTGCGGCTCAGAGTGCCAGGCCAGCCAGAAGAGTTTGAAGACCAAGAATTGGAGGGAGGCACTACTGCATAAAGATTGTTATCAAATTCAACAAGAGCTTGAAAAGTCATATGAACTACTCATGCAGCAATTTCAAAATATTTGCGAGCAACAGGCTTCCTTGAATACAAGCCAAGATATAATCAATCAAGCCCAAAGCTAAACATTTATGGTGGTAAGAAAATGCTTTGTCTTTGGTAGAATCGAAAGGATCCTATCTAAAAAACAATTAGAAAATTCTGCAATATATTTTGACATTTCTGAAATATTATTTAAAAAATACTGAAATACAATTGGAAATGGTGTAGATTACACATATAAAATAAACAATAAAAACCAACTTTATTACAAATCTAGAATTTCATGCATAGACACATTATAACCATAAAAAATACTTTAACTTTTAACAATATTTACGTAACTAAACTATTTAGTTATTTATTTATTGTTACATTTAAGCTATTTTAATTACAACCAACTCCAGCATGTCATTACTTGGCCGTCTAACACATGTAAACCACACACCGCTTTATTACTCACTTACAGAAAAGTTAATCTATTATAACAACTTTTTTAAGAGTTTGTTACAAGTTGAAGTATGTACATATGTGTTTATATTCTAATACAAGTGAAAAAAGCTCATTTAAGCTTTAAGCCATGACTATAATGACTATAATGACAAGTCGAATAATAGCTATAAATAGCAACAACGAAATCAAACGCTTCAATATGTTATTAACTTAGTTTGAAGCCTTTCAAAATGCCATTAACATATGTACGTTTAAGTTTTTATACCCTACGCACATCTCCGCATACACACACACTTGGCAACACATACGTGTGTATGTATTGTACATACGTACTCACGTACACTTTGTTCTAGTTATAGTATTAACATGCAAACATAATTATAAGGATATATGTATGTATGGACATGTGTGTGCATGTTTACAAGGGTGGCCCTTATTAAAATTGTTTTCCGTCTTCTAGAAAACAAAAATACTGACAATTTTAGCAAAATCGGATGACATTTGGAGGTTGTACATTTAAGGGCCAGCCTTATGTTTGTAATCGTAAAATGAAAGACCATTTTTATGTTTTCTCTAGTTTAACAAGCCCAAATTTAGCTTTTGTTATATTGTTCTTGATGATGTTGTTTATATTTTTGTTTGTGTTGTTGTGGCTATGTTGGTGGTGCTATCGATGACATGGTGCTGGAATCCTTGTTGTTTTCTGCTGCTGTTTGTAGACTTTGTCCTTACTAGTTTTAATCGATAGTATAACAGCAAAAAGTTCTTTAGTTTTACCAAAACAATTGTTTTTTAAACTATAATGGAAAGTTTGCAGAAAGGAAGAGAGCAGAAACTGAAACATTTTTTTTTTATAATTCATTTATTTACAATCTATCCATTTAAGGATAATAAGTAAATTGTATAACAATCATATAACATAATTATCAACTTATTGAAAGCATAGACGTTTAGTTATGTAGAGTCTACATTGTAGACGGATAACAAAACCCAACACGAAAACTGGTGCCTTAAATTTTTAGTCAATTTGTATACAGCTTATATAGGGCTCTAATTCCTCTAACTAACTTTTTTTGGATCAGCTCTATTCTTTTAAATTACGTAGTTACACGTTTCTGTTACACACAACTGAAGAACAGTTTAACCTACATAGTTAGTGAAAAGAAAAATCAAAATTTAGCTACAATATTACCTTCACGTTGACCTAACATAATATTTACTCCACTCAGTAGCTTTCGAGATATAGCCGAATATAGTTCTGTTTTTCAAAAATTCATAAAAAACAGAAAATAACAAAAATTACAATATTTGTCTAGAGCCATATAGGCAGATATGTCCTGCATAAAAGGCAATATTTCTTGTTAATATAGACGCAATAGTTTTGATTTTATTATTAATTTTGTGAAACTACATCGTGGTGTTTGTTTGTTGTTTTACTAAATAATTTTTAAGCTTGAGGTCACTTTTTGTTTTTTATAAAAGATTTTTTTTATTTTTATATATAATTAACTCGATATTTCGATTTCCTTTGAAAATCTTCTTTAGGAGTAATTTTAGTTATTTTAATATTATAACAAATTTTCTATGGGTAAAAAATATTTTGATATAAGTTTGAAAGGGGTTGACAAACTTGAAAAATATGTTTTACAGAAAAATAATTTTAAAATTTCAATAATAACATTGAACAGTAAATAATCTTAACACAAATATAGTAACATTTTGTATAATAACATTTTAAAATGATAACATTTTTTAAATACATAAATTGTGTTTATTTCTCCTATTATTAATATTTATATTTTTGTTCAATAGGTGTCTATAATTTTGAGCTAAGTTTTCTGTGTCTTTTTTAAAATGTATTCTTCTTTCTGATGGTACATTATTGATATGTAACATTTCTAACATGTATCTTCGTTTTGTATGATTTTCTCTGTCCAATATAAATGTGTCATGGAAAGCTGGATAGTGGTTAAAATCTCTACAATGTGTTGATAAAGCTGTTTTTTGTGTTGAGTTATAATTTCTATATTTCTGGTCATGTCTATGTCCTGCTAATCTAGTTTTAAGTTTTGTCCTGTCTTTTCTTTTCTAATCTATCTTTAGTTTTTGTGAATAATATTCCTACGTTATTATTCATCTTATGTGCCATTTTGTATGTTGTTTTGTTATATATCGTTGGTCTCATGTAGAAAGGCCCTAACTCGCTATTTTTTCGAAATTAGTTTTTTTGCGATTCCAATGCATTTAACGCAAATACATCTCCTTACAAAAATTTATTGCAATAGTGTAAAAAATAACGATTTTATAAGCGGTTGTATTATGTTTTTATCTTCTCCTGTAAAGTTTCAAATATGCGAGTTAGAGCCTTTCTACATGAGACCATCGATATGTTTAAATGTTATATTCTTTCTGAAAATTCAGATATATATGATATTGACTTATAAATTTTTGGTTCTGAAATTCCATTATTAATATAGGATTTCCTTGTATGAAATTGTTTTATTAATCTGCAAATGAGTTTATTAGGTAAACTATTATCTTTTAATATATTTCTAATTATATCTTTATTTTTCTTATGAAATCTAATGTCACTAATTGTTATTATTCTATCTAAAGGGTGTCCCAACTAGAACGCAATGGTGTCAATGGTGTTCGGTATCGTGAAATGATAACCAGGTTTTTCTTGCCTAGAATTGAAGAAATCAATGTGGAGGGCATGTGGTTTCAACAAGACGGGGGCATCAGTCATTTACCGGTTGTGTTATTTCGCGTTTTGGAGACCAGAATTGGCCTAGTAGATCGTACGATTTAACACCTTTAGATTTTTTTCTTTGGGGTTTTTTAAAGTCGATGGTTTACGCGAACAAGTCGATGACGACTCAAGCCTTAAAAGAGGAAATTGGACGCTGCATTAATGAAATACCGCAGCATTAACCTTATTTTATCTACTTTATGATATAATAAAGTTTCATGATTTTTTTTTTTAAATATCTGTGTTTTATTTAAAATTTTAAAATTGTGTTCTAGTTGGGACAACCTTTATTTACAATTTATTCATTTAAGTTGAATTTCAATGAGAACAACAGCATAACATAATTTTTGGGATAATATAAAATTTAGACAGTTTTAAACAATATTTACAAATTTTTTACATACATATATACATTGTAGAAGAAATTTATGATTTAGAATCGAAAAGACAGATCCAGAATATAGAATTTTTCAAGTCTTTTTACTTCTTCTGAGTCATCAATTAGAGTCAATGGTTAATCTTTCAAGATAGTTCTCGCTGAATCTTCTGATTTCATCTTTAACTGTTGGGATATGAAGATCATCGTGAATCGATTTATTGGTTACAAACCTTGGAGCTGTTACAATAGACCTTAGAGTTTTGGACAGATATCTTTGCAAGATTTCAATGTTGGAACTGCTGGCTGTTCCCCATATTTGTATTGCGTACGTCGAAACAGGTTTTAGAATTGCTTTATCGATCTCATATTTGCGAATACAATATTTGGCCATTTATTTGTTTTACACTTTGTTGTGTAGGAGCCAATCATTTGGTCAGCAGTATCTACTCCCCCTATAAGAAATAAAACCTTAGAAACTGTAGACGACAAGCATCAAAGCATACATTTTGTTGAATTGTAGTAGAAAAGAATCTGCGTCTTCTTCCTTGCTGCACTGTCTTTAACTGCAGCTGTTTTATTAATTCAGCTTATCAATATAATTGTTTTGCTTTTGTGGCTGATAATATTACACCAGTGTTGCAATGTCACAGAAATCAAACGTATATTTTTATAATGGGAGTTGTTTTACATTCAGCACCCTTGATGGCATGAATGTTTTATTTTGGCGCACTGTGCCTACTAAATCAAAAGAGGAAAAGAAATTGTTGTCTGTTTAGTCCTTTCGTAAGCTCCGACACAACTCGCTGCCCTTGGTTTGTTTAGGCTTTGCATTTTTAGCTTTTTCAAGATATGGTTGTATTTTCAATTGTAATATTCAATCCTGATATTATATATCGTCAATTGTGATATTCTCACTGAAATTGTAAAACGTTTGGAGAAGGGCATGCTCCCACAACTTGTCGTTACTTTGCATTTGCCGTCGACTTTCAACATTATTAAAAACGCAGCGCAATTGCAATCATGTGGAAAGTACCTTCAGACATTATTACGTGGAAAATTGAGAGTCCAAAATTTGCATCAAATAAACCATGAATAAATTCGTTTAATAAATGAAATAAGAATGTACATACCGATATACCTTAAGTATTTAATCATATTGGATGCAAACAACGGATTAAATTTGTATGTACTCGTACGTAATTCGGACCAAATGGTCTCTTAATACAGGATTAGCATATTTTTTTTTTTAATCTAACAGCAGGGTTAAATGTTGTTATTTTTACATCAACTAAAAAAATATATTAATGAGTAAGTCCTTGTCCTTTGATTTATTTTGTTTTTTAATGGATCCTTAAGAAGATTCAATTAAAAATTAACGTTCACTTTTGCTCCATAGTGTATATATGTGAGTACTCCAATTATTATTATGTTTTAAACTATAATTTTGTAATCACTTCTGTGCATGTCAGAGTCTTAACGTTCGGATATGTTTAAAAGTTAACAACAATGTCCTTATAGAATTATACCCAAATTCTAATTTAAGCATGACTTTGAATATTTCAAATCACACCCACACATATGAATGTAGATGTATGTACAAAATTGTAAGAGAAGGAAAATATCAATTTCAATTTTAAATATTGTATAAGCAAAAGCAGAAGGAGATGAAAATGTTCATCTATTAATGTCATTACACTTGACATATTTTGATAATATTAAAATCAACATTAACATCAAAATCACCATCATCGTCACCATCGTTGCGTATCATGACAAAACATAATTTACAATACAATATGATTATGCCAACCAACCCTTTTAAAAGCTATTTAAATATG
The DNA here is from genome assembly GCA_916048285.2 of Bellardia pandia. Classification (NCBI taxonomy): domain Eukaryota; kingdom Metazoa; phylum Arthropoda; class Insecta; order Diptera; family Calliphoridae; genus Bellardia; species Bellardia pandia. The sequence goes on from OU696533.1 coordinate 73,940,795, forward strand.
TATGAGTGAGGGTGAGTGGCGTTTGCATTGTTGGGTACTTAACAACAATGAATATAATAAAGGGTCATCCCATCTCAAACTAGAACCTTTCTATAAGCCTTCATTTCACAAACACACACACACACACAAAATTCCTGTACGAGACCTGCTTCTTCTCACATGCTTTGTCCAATAAAAAAAAAGGGTTTATAAATTGTGGTTTCAATTTGTTGGTAAGACATAAAAATTGTTTTCAATTTTCTAGTTTAAACACAAATACATGCATACATATGTGATGAGAATCACTCAGTTCAGACACTTATGCTTGCAATTAATATCAGTAGTATGGAACTGGCGAAGGCAGCACTGTGTCCCCAGTTGTTTTCGTGCCATTTACTTAATAAAGATGAAACATTTTAGTATAATAATTGCTTAACCAGTTGTTTGGTGGAGAAGAATAATTTTTCTCTGTTTTGCTTATTGAATTGATTTGGTTTTTTCATTTGTTTCAGTCGCATTTTTATGTGGTAATTTCTAATGCAGTTATACATAATAGAGTGGGCATATTTGATTTGTGCTGAGGTTTGTAACACCCATAAATATTGTTCCAACACCCAACTTGAAGTATAACGATCGACTCAGAATCATTTCCTGAGTCTGTCCGTCTGGCTGGCTGTCCATGTAAAGCTTGTGCGCAGAGTAAAGTTCGAAATTTTAAAGATATTTCAATAAAATTTGGTACGTGATATTTTTTCGACTCAAGGAAGGATGGATTTGAAACTGGTGGAAATCGTTTCATTATTTCAATTGGCCCCCATACAAATGTCTTGACGATTATAAATGCTTGAATTATGCAACAAATGAGTGGTAAATGAAGCCAAATCACATCTACAAATTTTGATCAGAGCTGCCATACAAGGCCCACTTTCGTAAATCGCTTTAAAGAGCATAACTCTATTAAAAATGTAACCAAATAAAATGCTACAAAAATAAGTTTCATATATATAGAAATATATATATATTGATTCCTATGGTTCCAAGTTGGAACAAAGGGCCGGATATATATAGAAATGATGACACCTAATGTTATAATTAGTCAAAACTCCCATATAAGACACTTTCCGTAATTCACTTTAACCTCCATAAATCTTTTAAAAATATTTATATCGAGATAAAGTATTTATTGACGGAAATCATGGCGCTAAATTCTTGCATGATAGGTCCATAATGGGTAATATCCCGCACATAGCGCCCATTTCTGAAAAACTGATTATACTTTCTTACTTGTTTACTCTGTTTTAAGAGGAATCCAAACATTGAGTATTAGTAGAGAAACTCATTTTATTTAAACTAATTTGTTACAGAAAAGATGAATTTTCTTAACAATTTATATAAAGCAGATGAAAATATTTACCCCTTATCATAAACGATTATTTAATTTAACAAACGTTTATTAAGCAAATTTTTATATGCAAATCTGTCTTAATAGACGTTTGTTAAATTTAATAATCGTTTATGAAAAAGGGGGTTACTATTTATTATTGTTATATGTATTTCATTTGATTTATTTTTGTGTAGTAGTTTTTTATTGTGATTAAATTTTTTTTCTTCATTTAATAAAAAAATTTATAAAACAGTAGTTTTTTGAAATCGTTTTTTCTGCAACCAAAAACCCGTAACAACAAACGTTTTTTAATAAAAGTTAAAATTTGGATGAAAAAGTTGCGCTTTTCAGTCTTAGTAAACATTTTTTAGTTTCTGTTTTCTGTGTTATAAATATAAAAGACACAAAACTCATTACAACGAGTTAAATGAACGCGAGAAAAATATACCTTTTAAGAAAAGAAAACAAAATTAAAAAACTAGAACGAAAATTCAATATTGTATTCATGAAAAGAAAAGGAGTTCACATTGCAAAGTGAATTTTATAAATCTCATCTGAGTATGATAAATTATCGTAAAAACTGTGGCAATCAGCCGGAAGGAAACATTTAAGTTCCCGGAGATGGCTCTATTTCTTTTTGTATATATTTTTATTTTTTTCTTTATGTAACCGAACTAGCAAAACCTCATATTTGTCTTTAATATTGGCATATTTTATTTTCACATAGTTTTATTAACTTCCTTATGAGAATAATGTTTACTATCACTGTCATTTTATTATTTGGTAAGATACAAATACCCACAGCGTCCTTGTTGCTAATTTGGAAAAATTAGCAGCAGTTAAACAAATGCCAACTTTGTTTTAATATATTTCGTTTTTTTTTTTTGTTACTTAAAAGTGTAGTTACGACTTTTTGGTTTATACAGTTATTAACATTGTAAAATTTTTCGCCACACTAATGCAGGGAATAAAGATCAATATCAAAGTAGGATAAGTTCCAACAGTTTGTTTTTTAAATTGTCGAACTTTAATTTTACAGATTCAAATTAAGTAACCACCAGTAGAGCAGTTATTTTAATTTCTATGAGGCATTATACAGTTATAAACGTATCTACATAAATTATGAGCAGTAGATAATAACATTTGAATGCCACATACCTCAAATTAGTCGAACAAGAATTCTGTGTTGGATTTTTTGTTCATTTTAAATCAGTATTAAAGTAGATTACAAACAATATCAATTATTGTGCTGTTCATAAGCCACTTGTAAAAAATGAAATAACAACAAATTAAATGTTGCAAATAAAATTACAACAACATGGTAATAGAGAAATTAAGTTAAATCAAATCAAATCGTATTGAATTGAATTGAATCGAATCAAGATTTTATTGCAACTATTATTTACTAATATAAAATGGCAATACACATTTATACCTACTAAAATACATACATATACCTACATATGTATATGCGTATGTACATGTGTATGTAAATATACACATATACACACACATGAATACATATGTATGTATCTATGTAGCATAGTATTTATTATGCACTGATGCAGTTACAGGCAGAAAGACATTCATGTTCAATACTAAATGCAGTTATGCACATTTAGAAATACATATGTATATACACAAACATACATACATATGTATATATGTATTTATCTGTATGTGGAAATGTGTTTATTGTTAGGAGTATGTATGGGTTGGTTTAGTAAACGCTTTGGCATGCTCACTTGAGTAATAATAAATGTTACAATAAAAAATACTAACACTTAGACAACATCAAAGTGTCTTGTCAATTGAAGCTACACAAAAAACATGGGACTTTTTATCTCTTCATTTCAACACTGCAAATGTTTACTGGAAAATAGTACAAGAAGGCAAAAGTTACTGTTTAAGTAAACATACAAACTAGGGTGCCACCAAACAGTCTGTTGATCAAATCAAATATTGAGAAAATCAAATAAGAAATCAAACTATTATATAGACTGCTTCAAGTGTTATATGTTCAGTGATGGTAGGTAGATTTAAAATAGAAGAGCAAAAAATATCTGCTTGTCTAAATCAATCACATTTCTTGAAAACGGATATTAATATTTAGACAAATATTACTCATACCTTTCGTAGTACACACTGGGAATGGATGTAATGCACTCTTCCAATGTTAATATGCCACTCACTGATTTTTTAGACCTTAATAATTAAACATAATAATCTTAAAACTTAACTATAACACATTCGTACTATCCTGGTGCTAGTGTTCTTATCATCTCTCCTGAATGCATGTGTGAAGTGACATGAATATCATTCATTATCTACCCATTGTGCACATGCGTGTAGAAAGACATACAATTTTACACAAAGACTCCAATTTAATAATATGTTGAAATATGTTTGAATATTCTGCTAGTACAAAACCAAGCAAAACAATAAATCAGGAATATACAATAAAGAAACATGTTCAAGTAATTTAAACATTCTTTTAATTTTTATATTTTATAATTTTCTTTTAAAGAAAAACATATTTTCATAGCAAACAAAAAGATTTAAAAATTACGAAGAACTACTATTGGGGACGATTACGTCCAAAACCGCCACGGAATTCAACATCACCGGCTCCAGCGCCTACATCACCCTTCTTATCAGCACCGCCTGGGGCACGTCTGTAAGCAGAACGGTCTTCACCAGTCTTGCCAACATCATTTTAAACACCTAGAAATATATTGCTGTTGTTAGTAATTTTATAAAGAAAAATTTAATTTACAAATCGCATTTCACTAATAAATTGAACAATATTTTACGAAATTAATCGAAATTAAACAAAATTATTCTTGACTGCATGATGACCCTAATGTTGCAACATTCACATAAATATTCATACATACATACATACAATATATTTGCACTTAAATTGTATTAGAGTATTGTTGTGAAAAAGGAGTGAAGCGCAAAACTATGTTGTAGTCAGAGCAACGCAAGAGGAAAGGGAAACATTTAAAAGGAAAATGCAATTAGCTGGCAACTACAAGACGTCAAATTGTTAAAGGGTGACTGTACTCCGAAAGGGTAGATGGTAAATGTTAAACACATACCCAGCGGGAAATCTTTCAAGTGCTTTCTTTTGCAGGCCTTATAGAACCTGTTTACATATTCTAAAAGATTCGATACATATTCCACTATGCTTTCTCTGGCAAGGTGTTCAATATTGCATTTCAAAAGTATGTCAACAAATCATGATTTCCATTGCAAACGCGGATGGTTTTGCAATTATTTCTGTATATATATGTATATATTTTTCTAACCTTGTTAAACGAGTAATAAAAACGAATAAAGCCATTATGTATATTTGTGGTGTAAAGTAAGCGTGAAGCAGTATTTTATATGAATAAAAATTTTTATTTTTAAGAGAAAAGTTTTTATTCAGGCAAATAGTTCAAATAATCAAGAATACTATTGTAAAGTACTGGAACAATTGGCAAATTGGAATGCATTTGCTACCCGGCCAAGGGCGTCTTCAGCAATCTCCATTGTCCACTATCACTCTGTAAACATCATCTATTTAACTCACCGTTTTTGAGAAATAAAGTATTTATTTATTTATAATAGAGAATTATCATATTTCTTTTTTTAACGTGTTGTTAGAACGAAATTTACGTACGTTTACAATGTGTGTGTATTCTTTATTATTATTTATAAAACTTGTATTATTACAAATTTGTTTTTGCTTTTCTTGATGCATCTACCTTTTTAATTTAATTTAAAAACTCTTCTTTAATTTTTCTTAATAAAATTATTAATTTACAAACCTTTAATTATGCCTTCTTTGAGCCATTACTTGGCAGACCTTTCAACTGCCCTTCTCAAGTAGGCCTTCTATCATTCGTCTAAGTAGTAGCGAGTTGGCAAGGCCGTGATTACCAATAACATGCCGTGTAAATTTTAAGTGATTTTGCCATGCTAGTAGTCCTTGTGAGTGCAAAATAAGGCCTTATAGAAGGCCTCTTTACAGCATCTTTTTTCCGCTGCGTACAAATGCATATTGTTCTGAATGTAAAAATGACACATGTTTGAGTGTTTTGAACTCTGTGGCATTTTAATAGGGAAATGAAATGAATTGGTAATTTTGTATACAAAATACTAATAAGAAAAGAATAGGTGAAATAATGTTTTTCGTTCAAGGTTATAATTCGATAGACGATAAAATTATCGCAGTATCAAAGAATTCAAGTTTTGAGTGAAACACTTAAAATAGAACTAGATGTTGGAATCTTTATTATTGCCCGATAGAACCATCTTTGATACTTCATTCAAGTGTGTGCTTACTGCGACAATGCTTTAGATGATCCTTTTGGAAAGTCTAATTTTCGATTACTTTTCCAGCATTGCTGCCGGTATCTCGCGAAGAACGACTTTTAACTTATCATAACATCAAAGAAAAAAAAAACAGAGTTAAGATATAACAAGCTCTGGGTGGCCAAGAGCAATAATGTTATAATGATTTTCGTAATACAGCCTTGCTATTTAAATAAATCACCGTAAATATTAAAAATGTATTCTATAGTAACAAAAACAAATTTTAAAACATTACTACCATCGAATATTGTGTTAATAATGTTTTCTTAATAGCTAACCAAAATCAATAGCCCAATACAAAACAATTCCAATATGGAGTAATTTCGAATATACATCAAATCACATATTAATTACACAAAAATTCTTTAAAAACACCAATTCAATACATACTCCAGCCACCCATAGTGTAACTAACTATGCATTTGCCGATAAACATCACATAGACATAGACATTTAACAATGTGTTAAAGTGTCGATGTGTCATTACTTAAAACATCATACTTTGTCTATACACCCCACTGTCGCACTGCCCAATAAAAAGCATTATTGAAATAAGACGCACAAAAACAAACCTTAAAGTAGTCGGTTTTATAAGGGGTGTTTAACTGTCATACATGTGTGCAATACTAAAATGTATTGTTTGTTACTAAAGCATTTCGTTAACAACGATCAATTACATGTCCAATCAAGCAAAATTTCAAACCTCGCCAACCTCAACAGCTGCAAGAAGAACAAATGAAAATTGCAGTAACAAAGCAACAAAAAAAAAAACTCTAGCAAAAATCATCTAGCAAAAATTTTTCTTACAGATACTTTTCCAAACTTTTAGCACACAAACCGAACGAGTATTTTATCTATTCATTTGTAAACAAAAATGTGCCAGTCGTTTATTGAGTTTTAAGGGACCCAAAAACAAAACAAACAAAAAAACAAGTAAAGAGCCTTGCAATTCATATGCATATATACATAAATACATATGTAGATATACCTATACATATAATCCAAGGAATACATACATATGGATATGATTTTGTGCCTAAATATATGCTGTACTTTACAGTGGCAAGAAAAAATAACCTCAAATCCAAAGGGTTTATAGCTTAAAAATTCATTCGTTTACAGCACAATTGGCAATACAATTCAATTTCCATGTTCCTTTTTGTTGGTGTTTGTTTCTGGCCAATAAAAGACAATATTCAGATACAACATTTTTGCCAAAACAACAACAACAACTATAACAACTATAACAACACATATAGTTATTGTATAAGAGAAAGAAATAAAAAAAAAGGAAATCTTCAACAAATAATCTCTGGGACATGTTACGACGCCTCTTAATATGCTACATAAATTTTTCAAGTATGCTTATTGTCTACAATTTAAGCCGGCCCAACTGTGCATCTAGCCTTAGAACGACTCTATTTAAAATAACTCTTTCACAGCATCCAAGATTTGTGTTGCTGCTGTTTTATTACAAATTCTGCTTTAAAACATTTGTAGCATACAATAGCTGAGGGATTGATTCGATAAAAGATTATAAAGAAGAAAACTATTATGGATACACACACATACATACATACGAATATATGCAAGCATATGTATGTTTATATAGTTGGCAAAAGAGGTCTAAATTTGGCAAATGCATTTTAAAGTTGTTTTGCCATTTTATTCCAATAGATTTGAATGTAGTAATTTCTTGTTTTCTTATTGCTTTAATTTCACCACAAATACACAGACAATATCATACATACAAATAGAAGGCAGGCAAAGAAGTCTTTTGTAGCTTTTTTTTTATATTCAAGTCTCTTTTACAAAGGTCAACTTCCAGAAGCTTGCTAAATGTTTACAGAATTAGCTGTTGCTTATTTCGCAATTGCCAGAGGACTTCTAATATTGCCCTCGCCTTTTTCATATATGTGCGCTTATTTGTAGCACTTTGAGCAAGTGTTGGTGATATATGATTCTGTGTTTGTTGAGTTGCAAGTGCCACATGTATTTACCCTGCCAACATTTTCTATTGCGGAAGTGACTCAGAAGTGACGCTAAGAAGTTGAAACTCATCTTCTGCGATACCATTTTCTGATCGTAGAAGTGTCTTCCGTATTGAGAAGTTGTACCCCCCGGAAGTAACTTCCAGAGGTCACTTCAGCGTAACTTCAAGAAGTCACTTCAGCGTAACTTCCAGAAGTTATTTTCTTCGCCTCTCTTTTGCTTTTGATTTTTGTTTGCCTTTACAGGTAATACACTCATATTGATTATGGGATAACAAATATGTAAAAACTACAACAATAACAATAACAAATCGAAACCACACTTTACCACTGACCGACCAGAGCAAATGACAAAATAAAACTAATTTCGATGATGTCGAAATTTTTTTTTTGCATTCTTTTCATTTCATTTATAACGGGACATGTCATTTTCGGCTGGTGTTGTAAACAACAATCTTCCCAACATCGTCTGGATGACTAAAAGACGAATGCAATGTAAATTGTTATTGTCATCTTCCAATTAACGTCTGGAAGTGAGTAAGACGTAACGCCTTTGACGATGGACGATGAAAGAAACTTCCAATTGCTGGCAGGGTACCAGTGTGTTTGTGTTGTGAGTGAGTGAGTGAGTGAGTAGTTGTGTTAGTGTTAGTTACTTTGCATAGTTAGTTGGTTGGTTTTCAGCTACGGATAATTGACATTCTGATTTAGGTGCTGCAATGCGGTTAAGTCCACTTAAGCATTCATTTATTCGTTCCTGTGTATATGTTTGTATCTGTAATTTATATGCATAAACATCTGTTGGCTTTAAACATGATTTCGCTCATATGGCAGTGCATTTCCATACGAGTATGCATGTTTTTTTGTGTGTGCAATCTATTGAGTGTTTTTGTATGCTTTTGCACGAGTGCCTGCCTTTGGTCAAGCTATATCTATTAGTTAATTTTCACCAAAAGTCAGAAATGTTAATGACATTTTAAAGAGAAAGTATGGGAGAGAACATAAACTGATATTTTATGTTCCATCTCACGCTTTCTCTTTAAAATGTCATTAACATTTCTTATTAGTATTTATTGATTTAGTTTTTAGATTTTTAAGTCGGTAGAGCTTATTGCCATTAACACTAAACAGCAATGGACTAAGTAGTACATTAACAAAGGGAGATTCCTTGAGACCTTTTTTTTAATTTGAAATACAACACTTAATTGAATGTCGAAATCTTTATTACTGCCAGAATGAATATTTTTTGATATTGATTTTAAAAAATAGTTTAGTGCAAATGTTGACCTCAACAACACTGTTGTCAATTCGGAAAAAAAATCTTAAGTGAAAACGTGTGATATCACACGAAATTACCTGCTTCCAAAAACGATTTCTCAATGAACGTTGTTGCGGTGCTTAAAGTACTGCATAAAAATAAGGTAACAGTATGACACTAGTCACTACTGATCTTTTACAAAAGAAATTAAAAAAGATCTAAATGAAGTCATTGCACATGGTGATTTTCACATAAAAGTCCACCGGACCGAAATTTAAAATATTAATTAATCATGTTCCATTTGTCGCGTTCTTGTAACTGAAAAACATTACAAGTAGACTTAATTAAAGGGCTAAAGTTATTAAAGTATTTATTATATATGTATGTAAACAAGTAAGAAAGTATAGTCGGTCAAGCACGACCACATAATACCCTACACCAAGTACATGTGTAAAAACAGTTTTTCAGAAATGAGCGCTATATGGTAGCTGTTACCTATTATGGGCCGATCATCCAAAAATTTAGTGCCATGACTTCTGTAAATATTTGTGCACGATTATTCCACTCGTAAAGATATATTTCGACTGATTAAATTTCTTGTTAGAATATCTAAGTTTAAAAAACATGAACATGAAATTTAAGTATTTTTATAACCGCTTTTAGTAGTAGAAACCTGCACAAAAATTATCAAAGTATTTGGTACGTTGCCCTGCTTTCGTCAAATAATCATGCACATACAAACGTGTGTATTTTATTTTTGACAACATTTGTAGACAACTTCTAACAGTTATTAGTAATTGTAGTGATGAAATAAATTACCTTCAAACCTGTTACTAAACGAAGACTAAAATAATGAAAAATAAAAAAGATTTTCCATTTAATATAAGCTCAAAAGAAAATAAATTATTTCCTTTAAAGTATTTCTTTGTAATCAATTATTTTCTTAAACAAATATGTACTTAAATATTTATAGAAAATGTCTAACGTTCTTTAATTTTTTAATGTCCATATGGCTGTACTGCACATTTAACACATGTACGTATGTATGTATTTAGCTCTATATATACATGTAGTAAATAGTATGTCGTGATGTGTCTGTATTTTGTATCAATAAATCATTTAAGTATAATAAATTTAAGATACTGCAGTGCAAGTTGCCTTTGTTGAGAATTCCCCGAACAAAAGACTATTTTACTTTTCATTGAGGCTCAATCAATGAATGATTGCGTTCCATTTTTTCAGTTTTTTTTTTTTCGTCCACGATATTATCACGTTGCTAGTGGCATTGTTGTTGTTTTTTATTGTTGTCCTTATAGTTTAGGACAAGGATACAAAAAGGTCAAAATAAAAGAAAAAATAAAGGAAAAACTACATAAAAACATAGAGACCAACAGACAACCAGTCACTGTACAAGGAGAGCAATGGTTAGAATAGAAAAAAAACGAAGGGGAATAAAATCACTTCAATGATGAAGCAATATGAAATAATTCTTTATTCTATACTTGTTATCGATACAATTCCATATTAGCCAACAATACAAACTACAACACAATACAATTGCACAATAATAACAACAACAACAACAACAGTAATAAAAATAACAATAATATTGCTACCCAACAACATGAAATACATTAAAGTTAAACGAAGTAAAACGCACAAATAAAAATTCTTACATTACTGGGCACATTGTACATACATATACATATGTATGTATGTATGTATATATATTTAGGTAATACATATTTACATTTAATCCATTTGATATTGAACATGCACCAGGAGAATATCCAATGAATCTATGGGAATTTTTCAATATTGTCAAATTGCAATTTGGGGTTTGTGTTTAAATTATTTTAAAAAGAGTTTGACGAATGTTTAGCTTTGTGAAAAGCAAAGTGCGGTGACTGCAACTTCATTGAAAGTTGGGGTTTTAAAATATTGTATCCCATAAGTTTAAGACGGTGCACAATTGGTAAATTCAAATTTCTATAGAATTATTAGGAAAAATAAACGAAATGCCTCAAAGTACATTTTGCCATTGCGTTTTCTCAACTTTTGTTATTCCGTTTGTAACACATCAAAATCATGGCCGTAGAACCAAAAAGTCTATATATTCTAGGTCCTTATAAGATTCTAAGACGATCTAGCCATATTCGTCTATCTGTCCGTCTGTTGTTGGCGCGATAGAACTTCGAAAGTCATAGAATAATTAAATTTTTAACAAACATTCTTTAATCTACCGAAATGTTTGGCAAAATCCGTCTAGTAGAATCTGAGTTATTGGTCACAGTTTCAGACTACCTCAATATTTTTCTGATATTTTTTTGCTATTTTCTTCAAATCTAAAGCAAATAATATCATGAAATTTTACAAACTTTGTTTTTATTATAGAAGGAAAAGTCCAGTTGAAAATGGTAGGAACCGGAACACGATTTATCATAGCCTCCATATAAATGTCTTCCTGGAATATGGCTTTACGATAGGTACATAAATGTCTATAGAAAAGCCGTATCCATATAAAATTCAACAATAGTAAGTTGCATGTAAAGTGAAATCTCAACACAATATTTTGTTTGCATCGGTCCATAATTTTGACATAGACCCATATAAAGTCTACTTTCGAAAAGCACTAAGAAGTCGAAATTCAAAACAAGTAATCTGTATCCACATATAAATCGTCGTACCCTTTCATGATGATTGGTCCATAATTGGCCGTAGTCCCCATAAAAAGACCACTTCCGAAATTCCCTAAAATTCGCATAAATCTCTTATCAAAATGAATATTAAATTGGAATTTGACAAGCATAATTCAAATATACATCTAAATTGTCGTATCAAATTTTATGATTATCGGTCTATATTGGAAAAAGTGCAGTTCCGAAAATCACTTAAATGCCTAAAAATCCCATATAAAAACCACAAACAACTTGAAATTCAACACAAATAGTCCATACATACGAGTGTACAAAAATCTTTCATCTCAATATAATGATGATCGGTCCATATATGACCGTAGCCCCGATATAAAATATACTTCCGAAAATCACTAAAATTCATATAAATCTCTTATAAGCATCAGCAGCAAGTTTAAATTCAACACAAATAGTCCATACTCGTTCATATAAAGAAATATTCATACCCAATTTTATAATGATCAGTCCATAGTTGACCGTAGTCCCCATATAAAGTTAAATTGGAAAAATTACTTAAATGTGCATAAATCTCTTATAGAAACTATTATTACGTTGAAATCCAACACAAATAATTCGCATATAAATCGTCGAACAGAATTTCATGATGATTGGCCCGTTATAGGTCATAGTTCCCTAATAAGGACTACTCCCGAAAACTGATTAAATTTTACACAGATGAGTTATAAGTATGTAAAAATTATAATATTGGCTTTTGTGAAAGTTGTTCATTATTGGGCATAGCTGCCGCGCAAGCTCCAAAAATAACCACAGGGACAATTTTGACGTTTCCAAAAGACAAAATCAGTTGCGTAGGGCTCTTGGGTACTTAATTTATTGTGTGTTAAAGTAAATCGCTGTATGTTACACGCTCCAAAAATATAACCAAAAAGTCAATTCTTGATTATAACTGGAATATGATTCTTATAAATATCATTATGGAGATGAAATTCAATTAAAATAAACCTAAATAAATAAATATATGTAAATTAAGGTACAATATTTTATAAAGTTCAGGTGATGGGTATATAAGACTCGGCACTCTTATTTGTAATTTTTTGGCGGTCGGAATTTGCTTTATTGAATATTGTATTTTCTTTATAAGTTCTTTGTTTGCCTTCATAATATTAATGCTTTCTTTATGCGTACAAGCTGTGCTTTATCGTTTGCTTTACTTTTGCAGTACTTTTTACAATCATCAGGCTGTTTGCAGTCATTCGTTGTTCTATTTCGGCACTCGCACAATTTTATTTCGATAAATTCAAGAATAATATTTTTATGTTTAAAAAATAACGAAAGTGTAGCCACCAGGTTTTATAAATAAATAGGATTTTATGTGATCAAGCAATTATTATTTATTGAGCTAAGGTTAAATTTAGTTTTCTTTTAGTGATAAAAACAATTTATTTCTACAAAACATTTCATTCTAGTAATTTGTCATTGATATTTAACACGAATATTTTAATGAATAATTCATGTTGTTACTATTGTTTAAGTTTAATCAGTTCTTTTATTTGCACAAAAACCAATTGATTGAATTTTTAAAGATTCTAGTTAAATTTTCATTTGCGTGTTTGTATTTTGAAAAATTTTATAAATATTTAAAAGTCCCCAGAATACAGCGCACACACACACACACACACACGAACAGTCGGAAAGAGCGTAATTGTTTATTTATTTAAATTTCAATTGCTTCTAACACACACACACTCTTGCAAACAAAACTCATACATAAACACACACACTAACAATTTATATCCATTTACATATATACATATGTCAATCGTATGTGTTTGCCATTGTATCGCATTACAAATGCAAACATTGATTTATGGACAAAAATTCAAAAACGAAAAATTCATTAGTGAACTTTGCTGCCTTTAAGCTCCCAAATGTCAATTATATAAAACACAATAACAACAACAATAATTTAAGCCACATACCATCATCATCATCAGCAACATGAACAGCAACATCAACATCGGCGATACCAACATTACAATTAGAACAAATGAAAACAATAGCAATAAATAAAAATACCTACAATTACCGAAAACATCCTTTGTGTGGGCTTTTTTTATTTACGAGTATTCCCTTGTTACAATATACGTTTACTTCGTTTCGTTTTTTTTTTTGTCTCTTCTATTTTTGGTTTTGATTGACTAACTGTCTATTTGAGTGATTAAACGACAGACTAAATACGTAATGATTATTGACATTTTTTTTCGTCGCATGTTTTCTGCCCTACAAATGACTTAAGTTCATAATCGATTTGTGTTAGATATAGTTTTTATCGTTTACTATTATAAAGTTTTGTTCATAAATATTAAAACAATATTATAACTACAAAATCGCAATTTTCCAACAATTATGTACCACTACAATACTGTGAAAAGAACCCAAGGTTGAAAATATCGCGTTTGAAAAAAATACTGCACCACCACTCTACCACCCTACACCACAATAGTGGGAAGGGTATATTGGATTAGTCCTGATGTTTGTAACGCCCATAAATATTGGTCCAACACCTTAAAGTATACCGATCAGAATCACTTGCTGAGTCGATTTAACGATGTCCGTCCGTTCGTCCGTCCGTCTGGATGGCTGTCCATGTAAAGCTTATACGAAAACGACAGCTCGCAATTTTAAAGATATTTAAGAAAATTTGGTACGTGATATTTTTTCGACCCAAGGACGGACGGGATTGAAACTGGTGGAATTCGCTCTATTATTAAAAATGTCTGTAAAATTGGAATATTTATACAAAACTCGGCAAAAATAAGTGGCATGTAAAAAGAAATCGCAAAACGAAATTTTGTTTTGTACGGTCCATGTTTGACCATAGACCACATTAAAAGTTCACTTAAATACGTATAAATCTGGTACAAATATAGTAACCAGGTTAAAATTCGACACTAATAATTCTTATAAATATATAAATTGTTGTACTAAATTTTTTGATGGTCGGTCCATAATTGATCATAGCTCCCGTATAAGGATCACATCTGAAAAAGTCATCCTTATCAATCATATCATATTATAAAAATTGGCGAATTTCGGTCCATATTTGACCATATTCACCATAGAAATAACGATACCGATCCAAAATTTTACACGGAGCATTTACATATAAGCCAAAATCAAACTGCTAGATTTTGAAAATATTGGTCCCTACTTGACAATATTCTCCATATAATGTCCACTTCCGAAATTTATGTTAATATTAATATGTATCTTAAATGTACTCATATCCTCCATATGCCTCTAAATTACACTTAAGTCTTATCTAAGCGAACGTTATCGTTCGACATCGTGGTCCAACGGCTTAATATCAGACCTCATTCTAATTTTCCCAAAATAATATACAAGTATGTATTTATGTAGTAAGCATTATCATTTCATATAACTTAATTATTAAGTAAAATATTAATTCAAACCTTAAATTGGCAATTATTTACAACCGTGCGATACAGTATTATTTATCATATCAAACATTTGACATATTATAGATTTTTCATCAAAATATCAACGTTATAAATATTTATGAAGCAGTAGTAAATATATGAAATACATAAAATTACTATTAATTGGCATGAAAAATATTTGATTGAATTAACAGCCATTCATTCGGACTGATAAATTGTAAAATCAGATTAGTTATTAATAAATAATGTGTGGAATTAATTTTAAATAACTTTTATTGTTATAAAAGAAAATGTATTATAGTTAATTTAAAGATTAAATAATTACAATAAATAAAAAACATATACTAAACACACAAATTTATGTCGAAATGTTGGATATAAATTTTGTAAAATATTCAAACTTATACTTCTTTGATTTAAAATAAATCTGCTATACCCAGACTTGGATTTCGTTTAAACATTAACAATTTTCGATTAGTGCTGGATATAAGATTAATCTCAAAACTCATACTAATTCTAATAAAAATAAGTGACAGTGCCACTCTAGATCTGCAAACACTTAAAACATCTACATATCGATGGTCTCATGTAGAAAGCCCCTAACTCGCATATTTGAAACTTTACAGGAAAAGGTAAAAACATAATAGAAACATGTAACTTTTTTTGTACAACTGCTTATAAAATCGTTATTTTTTACACTATTGCAATAAATTTTTGTAAGGAGGTGTATTTGAATTAAATGCATTGGAATCGCAAAAAAATAGTTTCGAAAAAATAGCGAGTTAGGGCCTTTCTACATGAGACCAACGATATATATCGCTGCACAGTGACTTGAGGTAGCGTCACAAATGGCAAATATTTGACGAAAAAAACTTGACCACTAAATATAATTTTTATACCCTACACCACCATAGTGGGGAGGGTATATTGGATTTGTGCATATGTTTGTAACGCCCAGAAATATTGGTCCAACACCTACCTTAAAGTATACCGATCGACTCAGAATCACTTTCTGAGTCGATTTAAAGATGTCCGCCCGTCCGTCTGGCTGGCTTGTGCGCAGAGTACAGGTCGCAAATTTGAAGATATTTCGATCAAATTTGGTAGGTGATATTTTTCGGCCCAAGGATGGAAGGGATTGAAAGTGGTGGAAATTGGTCCATTATTTTACCTGGTCCCCATACAAATGTCCTCCCGAAATTGAGGTTTACCGATGATAAATATTTGCATTATGCAAGGAACCAAAAACAATTCATCACAAATGAAGGCAAGTCACATCTATAAATTTTGTGCAGATCGGCTCATAATTAGTCGTAGCTCCCATATAAGGCCCTCTTCCGAAAATCACTTTAAAGAGCATAACTCACTCAAAAATGTTGTTATCCAAATAATATTTAACACATATGCATAGAAACAATACGATACAATTTTATTGTGCTCGGTCCATAATTAGCCCACTTCCGAAATCACTTTAAAGAGCATAAATTTCTTAAGAATGTTGGTAATCAAATAAAATTCGACACTAATAAATTTCCTATATACAGAAATGATGACACCTAATTTTATAATGGTCGGTCCGTAATTAGTCGAAACTCCCATATAAGACCATCTCCGTAATTCAATTTCAGCTCCATAAATCTTTTAAAAGTATTTATATCGAGATAAAGTTTAACACATATACAATATTTATATTCACAGACATCATGAAATTAAAGTTTTGGATGATCGGTCCACAATAGGTTATATCTCCTATATAACGCCTATTTCTGAAAAACTGTTTTATAAATATACTGGGTGTAGGGTTTTATATGGTCGGGCTTGACCGACTATACTTTCTTACTTGTTTTTATTGAATCTGTCTTGACTTCATAGTCCTTACAATAAGTATTCAAATCTTATATCTAAACCTTAAAAAATACTTGCTCTCAGTTGTGACAGCTATAATGGACAAATGGGCGTTAAATTAGAAGGGTGATAAATCAGCTCTACGAAGCCTTGTTTCTGTTTAAGTTCTAGTAAGTAATTTCGCAAGCGGGTTAGAATGTTTTTGCAACTTCAACGAATTATCTGAATTTATCTTTAACCAATGGTACTTCTAAATCTCTATAGATGTTTTCATTCCTTTTATTTCATGGTGCTCCAGTCACGCTCCTAGGAATTTGCGATTGGACCATCTGTATTAGATCAGAGATTGGTTTTACTTGCAGTTACCCATAATTGAATTCCATATCTCCAAATTTGTTTTAAAACAGTCTTATACATGATGACGTTACAATCAAGGCTTAATTTAGATAGGGCGTTAATTATCCAGTGCAGATTAGATGATTTTAGTCGCTTGGCTTCTATGTGACGACGCCAGGTAACACGTCTATCCATATGTCTAATCCTAAGTATAATTTGGATTCTTTTATTTATTTCAAAAACTTTTTTTTTAAGAAAAGCCACAAAAAACATTTTGTTTTATTTGATGCTGTAGTGCGTGACCACAACTTTAGAAACATTTTATTTTTAAAATAATTTTGTAGGCTGTGTTTGATAGAAGATGTCCTTATGTTCGTTGTTGAAATGAATGAATGAAACATATGCAAAAAAAATTAATATACTTGTATGTAAATATGAATGAAAAGCGGCACCAACTAGAATTGGTAAAAAGTAAAAATCAATGGATTTTAAAGCAAAGTATTCATCAAACGAACTTAGCATTTGCTTTAATACAGATCTAGTAAACGTAAATTTGTTTTTTTTTTATATAAAATATCATACATATGTATACATTCATATGACAAATAACGAAATGTAGTTGTTTTTTCGAGAACACTTTAAAGTGTAAAATGCATGATGCATATGAACATGTTGACTCAATAAACAAATACACACACCCGCATAAATCTGCACATACACACACACACACACACAATTGTAATGTTTTAGCATATAAATATAAAGTGTTGCACTGAAATATTGTCAAACTTCAGTTTTACAAACATTTTAAATTCGGCTAGAACATGCAACAATATATGTGTTTGTATATTACACATATAGCAATCAGTCATTTGAAGGAGTTTAATCATGGCTATATTTTAAAGAGAGGAGAACGTTTTATAATTCCAAAAAAACAATATTCAATTTAGTGACATAATTGCTATAAATTGTTTATACAGTTAAAACTGTTAAGTGCACATTTCTTATATATTATATATTATATATATTATTATATTATATTATATATTATTATATTATATAAGAAATGTGCATTTAATACCTTTAAAATTTCATTTCATATTAATTTGCATTTCAATTTTCAGATAGACCTACTCCTGCACACACATTTCCTTACATATCTGTAATTGTGTAAATTGCATTCACATACATTGTCAATTGTACCTGTCTAAATTTTATATTTTTCTATACTATATTAAGACAGTGGATATGAATGAACCTAGTAAAACAATTTTTATTTTAACTATTGCTTTTGTTGGATTTATTATTTCATAAGACATCTCAAACGAATTGAACTTGAATTTTTCGAAAATTTTACTTAAGTTCCCCGATTTTAATCATATTTGGTAAACACATACCACTTAAAGACCTTGGAGCATTTTCATATTTTTTCTTTGAAATTTCGAAATATTCGCGAATTTTATTTTTGAAAAAAGTACAAAAATTGTATCTAATCAAATTTGTCGAAAAATGCATTCATAATGCAAATTCAATTTTCAAATGAACTTTTTGAAATATTTGTTTGTGACGAAGAGTACATAAGTTTCTATAACCAACACTTTTCAAATTGACAGTATTTTACTACAATCGTGTATATGATTGTAGTTATCATCTGCATTGTAACTTAACCATTTGATGATTACCGCAATCATATTGTGGTAAACTTGTACAACTATATTTTTTCTCTGTGTGTAGCCTGAAGGCGTAATTGGCTCATTTTTGGTAAAAGAATCAGGCAATCGGATATGGATATTTTGGCCTATTGTTGTTAATATAAATATTTCTGGCATGCGTGGTGTCATCAAGTCCTGGTGGCAGGAACAAGGCGGTTATTGCAAACAAAATTTCTCCATCGCATAATTACACGACATTCGGCCATTACAATTATGCGATTTAACACGAATCGATTATTTTTGGTGGGTCTATGTTAATGATAGAGTGTATATAGAGTCAATCGAATCGATCATAGCCTTAAAAGTTTAAATCCGTTACTTAAATAACAAAATAAACTTAATTGAAAATTGAATTGAAAAACAAAATTGTTTCGATTTATTACCATTAGAAATTGTAAATACATAAAATTAATGCCAAAATGTTGGCAAAAATATAAAATAATAGAGCTGTACTTTAGAGCCGCTACGGCAGGTGTTAACTACCATGCTAATATTTTTCAGAACGTGTTTCTACAATCCATAGAAAATTTTTAGTTGATGGCAATATCAAAATGCAATCTAGCGAGCCCACTGTTTGCTGTTTATTAAAGTAACAAAACAAACTGTATTAAAACACAACAAGAAAACAAAAATAAAATAGAACATGAATAACATCACATGTCACATGAACATTCTGCACAAAAAAAAATCACACCTAAATACAAAATATTGCAAGAGGATTTTAAGGTGAGTGCACACAAATCATACGTACAAGCGTGATGAGTGCAGCACTCACTTATGCAGATACATTCATAAACACTAACACATACATACATGCATACATGCATAGGTTTATATTGTGCATCATTAGGGTGGAACCAAATACTAATATGAAAGTCTTATTTCAGATATTATTTCTTAAAGTGTTTTTCAAGCACTAGTTTTAAGTAAACTGGTTCTTTGTAGGAGTTGCCCTAATTTGTTACAAAGGAACCAAATCCATGTTTATTATCTTAAAAAAACGTGTATTGTTCAACTCCAACCATAAAATGTTTACAAAAAATTTCGTCATAAATTAAAATTTAAATTAATTTGTTTAAAAAATATTATGTATATTTAAATTTTAAATTATTATAAATTATATTCAAGAATTTTGGAGACCATGCTAATGTTTACATGCTGCAAGTGAGTGTACGTGTGCGTATGAATGATATTATGAGAATATTTATGATGAAACTCAAGAGCACTAACAAACGATGACGACAACAAACGCAATTCATACTCGATGCCAATGTCACTTTCATTTTAAATATTCCGGAATATGTATGTTGTTTACAACAAAAACACAGGTACACTTATATGAACATTAGGGTGGCCCTTATTTCAAATTATTTTCTATTTTCAATGCTTCCAAGTTTTTTAATTTGTCATGCATCATCTATTAATTGAGTGCCCCGATAGACTAGGCGATAGAGTGCCGGACTATCAGTCAAATGGTTGCGGGTTCGATTCCCGCCAAAGACTCTGGATGTTTTCTGCAGATAAGCCAAAAGCTTCGCAGTTTGTGTTTGTTAATTATTAAAAAAAAAAACCAAATGCAGAAACTGTTCTGCCTTGAAAAGTCTTGACCGCACATATAAAAAGAATTTTATGAATTTTCAGCATTTGATTTTTAGTTGACACAGACCAGAATGCAAAATTAAGGCCACCATAATACACATGTTAGGATGTGTGAATAATTACTTACATATGTATGTATGTATGTAACTCCGGGTGTATTTTTCTATACATTTGCATGCGTTTGATTTATGTTGCTTGCAGTAGTACTTGCAGCCAGAATGTTTTAAAATTAAAGTGAATGACAAAATATTAATAAAGATGTCGGATGTTTTTGGCAAATATTTATTTTGAAATTCTATGAAACTGTTGCTGACTTGTGATTTTGCAGCAACAGAGAAAATTATGAATTTATTAAATTTGTCATATTTATATTGTGTGAATTTTTATGGAAAACATATTATTGAAATCATATTTAATAAAATCTAAAATTTCTTTTAAAACATTGAAATTGCTTTATAATAACGATATTTTATATATTATATAAAATTAATGTTTTTGTGAGTGGTTACCCCAGGGGAACCATGTGCCACTAATGCCTTTAATTTAAACAACAATAATAAATCTGTATATTCTAAACTACTAGAATCGTACAAAGAGACAACCTTTCAAAAAATTATGTTAGAACACAACGTGAGATAAAGGCCGTCAAAGTCGACCATCTCTATTTGCCACCTGTGCATTTTTGTTTCAGTTCATTTTGAACTTTATTTTTGGTCCATCATCTTTGAAAATCCCTTAAACACACTTTAATCTTATTAGCATATTGGTATCGGAATTTAATTTTCACCAAGTATGTTTCTAACTAATATACATATGGTGAATTTCACATCAAGTTACCCAATTTTAAAAATCGATGTCTTCCGATTTGGAAGAAACTGATACATGCGCCAAATATTGAAAAATACTATTCTTGAGTTAAAAAATAATTTTTTTGATTCCACTCGCATCCCATTAAGCGATTATAAAGGCCTTAAAGTAAATTGTATAAGCTTTCTTTTGAGAAAAAAAAGGGCCCAAATGGAAAAAAATTAAAATTTTTTTTTTTAAATTAAAAAAAAATATTTTTGGAATTATTGAAGAAATAGCTATCTAAAGTCCTTTGAACAATTTTTTCTAGGACCAATAGGTGAAACGTTACACGCATTCTAAAAAAACCCCTGTATGACCAAAATGTCAAACTCCGGCACTTCTGGACTAATAGAGCTGAAAATTTGTGTCTGGCCTACTATCCAATAGTACTAACCTTGGTGCAAATTTCATCTAAATCGGAAGACATCGATGGCAAAATTTCAGTTTATGGGGGACACCCCTGGGAAAAAAAAAAAAAATGCCACGCCCCCTTAAATGACCCCAGGAGTGCGAAAATCATAATGAATAAGGGGGCTCACGCCCCCTATGGGCGTGGCAGTCGAAAAACGACCCGGCGCACCTACGTAGACAATATGGGTATCAAATGAAAGCTAATGTCTTCACGATTCCAAAAATAGCCGTATCGTCCAATTCACGACCCCAGTCGTGAATGTCAAAGGCAGTAACGCAATCCATATTTAGTGATGTTCTCGTGTCAAGAGTCAAATCATAAATGAGGATAAGTACAAAATTAAGAAACGAGGAAAACTCTTGAAAGCTTCTGATTGATTAATGAAAATTTGTTATACTGGCTTCGCTTAGTAAAGTTTTTCTGCGTGACCGGCCTACGGCCGGGCTTAGGGGTTTTTAACTCCAGTATGTCTTAATTCTAGACGGCGGGGATCTCGAGTGCTCGGCCTCTGGCCGAGCTAAAAAGAAATAAACAAAAAAAGTCCTTCCCCCATTTTATAAAAATTAACATATCTTCCTCAAATTCTGGACGATCTGGCAACTACGGGTATTTTTGGAATCGTGAAGACATTTCCTTTCATTTGATACCAATATTGCCTAAGTAGGTAGCATGGGTCGTTTTTCACCCCCGCCCCTATTTAACAAAAATGGCCGTATCGGCTGCAAAAACCGCCCGATCTGGCAACTATGGCTATTTTTGGAATCGTGAAGACATTAGCTTTCATTTGATACCCATATTGTCTACGTAGGTGGGCCGGGTCGTTTTTCGACTGCCACGCCCATAGGGGGCGTGAGCCCCCCTTTTCATTATGATTTTCGTACTCCTGGGAACATTCTGAAGGGGATGGCATATTTAGATTTTTTCTCTAGGGGTGTCCCCCATAAACTGAAATTCAGCCAGCTAATCTGGCTGCGCTGAATTCGAATCTGGCAACAAAGTTGGGCTATCACGTCCAGTTCGTTTTTTATCGCATGCTGGCAATACTGTAAAATAGTTAATACTGACGCTACAATTTCACAGTTATTAATTTGACAAAAGCCTACATTCATTATAAATTTGTATAAAGGTAGAGTTTAAGCATGTCAGTGAGATCGTGTGTTACTAATCCGAGCTATTTTTGCTTTGTGTGTGGTGAATATCTGATTGGAAAAAAAGGATATGCAATATCAGAATCACTAAAATATGCATATCTACATTATTTTGGTTTTGCTGTCGGAAACTTGGACAAACCGTGGACACCGACAATGTTTTGCAATCGTTGCAGAACTATTTTATACAAGTGGTCAAATGGCGAGAAAATCTATTTAGATTTTTCAATTCCAGTACTTTGGAGAGAGTCAAGTAACCACCAAACTGATTGTTATTTCTGTTTAACAAAAGTTACTGGATTCAATATGAAAAATCGAAAAAGTATTACCTACCCTAATGTCCTATCAGTTTCCAAACCAGTTCAACGTCTATCAACTGATCCACTACCAGTCATTCCCGGTGCTACGAGCAGTGAGTCCGAAATATCTTTCGGCAGCAGTTGTAGTTTGTATGAGGCTGATAGTGAGCGCCATTTAGTGACTCAAGCTGAGCTGAGTGATCTAATTCGGGACTTGCATTTAACGAAGCAAGACGCAGAAATACTTGCTTCACGCATGCAGCAGTGGAAACATCTTGCAACTGGGACGGAAGTAACAATCTATAGAAAAAGAGGTTTGGAATTGACTGCATATTTTGAAAAGAAAGGCTCTATTCTGTACTGCACTGATGTTAATGGTTTATTTCGAAAAATGAACCAGCCATATGACAAAACTGAATGGAGATTATTTATTGATGGCTCTAAGTACAGTTTAAAGGCACTTCTTTTACATAATGGCAATAAAAAACCATCCATACCAATTGCTCATGCCATTAATACGAAGGAAAATTATGAGTCAATGACTGAAATTTTGACATTACTTAAAAAGGACTGAATATTCACCAGGAAAACAAAACATTTCAAATAAACCATTAATTGATCCAAATGATGTTCTTCTTCCACCGCTGCACATAAAATTGGGCCTTTTTAAGAACTTTGTGAAGGCTCTGGACAAAGATGGTGCAGCATTTAAATATTTGTTAAAAGTTTTTCCTAAAATTTCATATGCTAAAATAAAAGAAGGGATATTTGTTGGCCCTCAGATCAGGAAGCTTATCAATGATCATAATTTTTCGCAGTGTTTATCGGAGAAAGAATATACAGCCTGGGAGTCTTTTAAGTGCATCGTGAAAAGTTTTCTTGGAAACAATAAGAGTGAAAACTACAGACAAATTGTTGCTGAATTATTGAAAAGTTATCATGAATTGGGTGCACGAATGTCACTCAAAATACATTTTCTCCATTCGCATTTAGATTTTTTCCCACAAAACCTAGGTGCTGTTAGCGACGAACAAGGGGAACGCGCCCATCAAGATTTAATGAAAATTGAAAGAAACTATCAAGGATTTTGGGATAAAAGTATGCTGGGAGACTATTGTTGGACTCTAATACGTGAAACCGAACCAACGAAATACAAACGACAATCATATAACGCCATTCACTTTTGAAAACTCATTGATTTTTAAATAAAATAATAACTTTTTATGGAAAAATCTAATAAAAGCTTTTTTTTATATCTCGAAAACCTAACGTGATAGAGAAAAACCATTTACAGATTCGAATTCAGCGCACCAAATTACACTGGGAAATGTATTTGGTTGCTCCAGTCAAAAACCTTGTTGGCTAGTGTAATTAACTATAGCTCCCATATAAAATTTCTGAAAAATAAACTCACCAATTTACTGCAATATGGACAGAAATCACTTTACCAGTCATGTAAATAAGTTAAACACTGCATAAATAAGTCCTAAGATAATAAAGTACCAAGTATTGTAAGGACGCTCCATAATGGGATAATTATACAGTTCAATAGCTCTACTCTTTAGATATAGTTCTAAAGGTTTCGTTTGTAAGTTTTTCATAAATGTTATTTTATTTTATGTAAAGTTTAGGTCCTCCTATGTTAGATGATGCAAACTATTTTAAATGAGGTGAGGCTTTGTTTGGGCATTTAAATTTCTTGGTTATGCGATCCACGAACTAAGAATTATTACATAGTGATTTTGAGATGAAAATTCTAGTGAAATGTTAGTATGTGTCTATTACTACTGGTTGAAAAAGTAACATAAGAACTTGAGTTTTGAAACACAAGTGGGCTGTGACTCGACCAAAGATATATTGAAGGAAAAGCAAGGAAATTTAATTCTGTAAACATGTTGTTTTAACTCCTAAACTCGTAGGATATGAAATAACCGACCTTCCTTTACAGCCCTACTACTTTAGCAAAGGTTGTAATACATCCAGTCGAGTCCAAAATAATAATTTAAAAACTAAAACCATTGCTAAATAGAACCTTTGCCATTCTAGATTGGAAAAATACGTCACCGTGGAAACTGCAGAATTACGATCTCAAATATATTAGTTTGTTTCTTCATTGCAATGATTTTCTATATAAAGAATATGAAGGTGTATTCAATATTTCTGTTTTATGTTTATTATAAATTTCAAACATACGCAAGGAAATACAAGACATCGTCCCTAGTGTCTAACCCTTCATTAACAACAGCCACATAGCGATGAACTATGTACATATAAATTTAGAATTTATTTAAATTTAGAATTTTCTATGAAAACTCTTTTCATGTTTATATGTACATACCTATGTGCGTGCATTGTGTAGATGGACAATTTTCAAAAAATTTGCATAATTTCTTTAAATAATAATTTGTTTGAGTTTCACATCTTGTACGATTTACTCCACATACATATGTATAACATATGCTGTTCTTATCCAATTTTCTAAACAGATTATATCCTTTCGTTCCATTTTCTTACCACCACCATCAGCATTAGCATCAGCATCAGCAACAGCAACACATCACCGCATAAAGCTAAGGAAAGAGGAAACTGAATGTTGAATTTAAAGATGAATAACTGAGATCTAACTGAGTTGGTAAGGATGTAAAGGTTTGACGCTGAGACAATAACAACGGAGGATTTGTGAAGGGAAAAACTAAAAACATATCAACAACATGATGAAGAAAATTTAATGTAATTTATTTTATCTTTACGTCTCATAGGCAATTATCATGTGTCTTACCAAAAAGATGCAAAGGGAATGAAATACATGTGAAAAAATCTGAAAAACAAAACCCACAGTTACTTGTTAAATCTACTGCTATCAGTTTGTAGCTTGAGTTGGCAGGGAGTTTGTTCGTTGGTATAGATCTGTGTGTGAAGCAGATTTATTCCCTGATGTTATCTTAACATGTTTGTAAATATACGATATTGTACGGTATATAAGTATATGTACGATTGTATGTTTATGTGTGGGTTCATACATTTTAGTTATCTTATTATTTGTATGTATGTATGTATATTTCTGTGGACTCGTATGTGTGTATTAGAGAAATGCCTTTTTTTCTATTTAGTTTGGCCGTTGTCACTCTATTTTATTTGCCAGAATTCCCCAAACGTCACACTATTTGCCAATTGTGATTTTTCTTGCTTAATTCTCCCCTTGTTGTTGTTGCTCATTTTGATGTTGTCGTTGTTGTTTTAGCTTTAGTTTTTCATGTCACAACTTGCGGCTTAAGAACAACTTAAAGCGTAAATAATCTTTAAATAAAGTGTTACTAATTTCTATGGTATCCCAAAATACAAACATAAACAAAAACCTACAGCCATTTATAAGTATGTATTAGTGTATTTTCTATTTATAATCTATATTCTCCATACATACATACATTTATGTCAATATGTACTCATACCCCTTCAGTTTTTATAATGACAATGTATCCCTTTTTGTTCTGGGTATTTTCACAAATTTCTAATTGTGTGTCAGACTTTAAAGTATATATTTTTGGATCACTTTATAATTACAAGTATTATGTAATGCATTGATGATTGCACTAGTCCTGGGTAATCGAGCTTAGAGTTAATGGTCACATTTGTGTCTCTAACTAATCTGGAAAGAAGTCAGTTTTAATTACTTTTCATATTTCACTTTAGGAAGTAGTTATTTTACCCACCATAAGTCTCTCTGTTATCCGGAGCATAATCTTTGAAACCGTAGCTTTCATTTCAATTTAGTGCAATGGTGCTCACACCATTCCCCGGGAACCGAATGTTTTTCGTCATTTTCACATACACAACACGACTGTTAACGAAACTCACTACAAAGAGCGTAAAGCTATGTGTCCACGATCTTCAGATATTACAACGTTGTCAGATCTAGCAATGTGCTAGCAATGTACTGACATTGAAAAATTTTTACAAAAAGGTAAATTGTCAGTTTAGACGACTGTAAGAAAACTAACAATTTCATTTGCACACAATTGTCACACAATGAATTTATCTGTCAACCGAAATTGTCAGTTTACACGGTTGTCAGATTGTTGTGTGGCATTGTCAAATTCGTTTTGCGGCTCTGTGTGTGTGTTTAAAAATTTTAAATATTGTCATGGAACAAAAAAGAGCAATTGAAACCATTTTATCTGCTTATGTCCTAATGCACACTTTAATTTAATTCTTTAATTTTCTTCTTATTTTTTCAAAAATTTTACCAATGCACACTTGTTTGTTTATTATTTATGTATATACAGAGTTGCATTTAGAAATAATTTCTATGACAATGCTGCCATTGGCAGATGCATAAACTTTGCACATATGACAATGGAAAGTGTTTGACAGTTGTTTAAAACAATGACAATGACAAAATTGTGTGTTTACACTATTGTTACATGTCTGACAATATTTTTGTCTTCCAATGTACTGAAAATGCTTCTTACAACGTTGGAAGGCAAAAATTTTAAGTTTACACGGTTGTTAGACATTTTCTGAACATTTTTCAGACAACGTTGTAATATCTGACGATCGTGGTCACATAGCTTAACAAACCATAATTTCCAGCGTTGTCAACTTGGTGCGTTTCGAACCATTTTTAGTGCTTTTTTAAAATTTTGGTGCGAAAAATTTATTAGTTGTGTGCGGTGCGCTTTTTCTTAAATTTCGGTGAGTTTATTTAATTTTTCCGAAAATGTGATGAGATCTTTATTATCATGAAATCTTTCATTATCATGAAATCTATACGATGAAAAAGGACCCATTGAATGCACATGAAAGTTATTGCTAAAGCTGAATAGGATAAAAATTTTTGTTTGAAAATAAAAGTAACATTTTAAACATGAAAAGAAAAATTCTTGTTTAGCCTGATTGGTCTACAGAACTGTAAACGAACACCAGGATTAGACTCCCAGTGAAGCCTTAACAAATTTTATTGAATAGGATCAACGAAGTACTAGAAGTACTTAAAATAGAAAACAAAAGTATTTAAAAAATATGTACTGAAATTAGCCTTTTTTACCAATTAATTCCGAAAAGCATATTAGGAGTATTTTTACTATTATGTATTACTTTTACTATTAATCGTTGATCTCTTTTTAAAAAGTTAACAAAAGAAGAAATTAATTACCTACATATCTATTTAGTACAAAGGAATACAAACATATTTGTTTAGCTTATTTTTCATTCTTTTTTTGTAAAAGCACTAAACTGCTAAAGGCGTTTTTTTCAAATGGCGCGTTTTTTTCTCCATTTTGGTGCGTTTTGAAATTTCAATCATATATTTCTCTATTCGTTAATTCGGTAATTATTTGTTAGAGGACCATCACCAGAACTGCTGGAATATTTACGTGTTTTTTATAAATGTATATTAAGACTGACCCATTTAATTTGAAGATACCATTTATCTTTGGTAGTTTACAGCAACTGAAAGAAGGATAAATAAAATCGAACAATTTCAAGTTATCTATATTTAATATAAAAATTTTAGTTTTTTTCGAAAATTTTTAACTCAAAATTTATAAAAAAAAAGTATCTTCAGTAAACTCTAACGATACACCCAAAAAAAAGTGGGTTTTCTGTTTCAGTAACTTTTTTCTACAGCTGCAAAAAAATCAGATTCTTCTGATTTGATGGACAAACAACGGCTGGTGCGATCGAGATCAAATTTACACAGGCGTAGCCAAAGGATATTCGAGTTAAATATTTGAAAATAAACCCAATAAATCCTTCAGGATCAGGCTCGAAATAGACACCCTTGACATATAATTTGTTTAAACGAGTGGAATTTTTTCATTTTTCATCCAATTTCTAAGACTTTTTTCTAAAAGTCCTCAGTTTTTACTATTTATCTTTTATAGGTTTCGAAATATTCGCATTTGAAAACTTAAATTTAAAAATTTTTCTCGAATTTATAGTGTAAGTTGGACAATAAAATGTTTTAAGGCAATATTGTTTCTAGTTTAAAAAATAATCGGTTTTTAATTTGGAAATTGAAAATAAGAGATTTTTGCTAGTTTTTGGCCACAAATAGAAATATGTAACGAATTTACAGTTTTCTTGAAAAGTCTAAGCCATTACAATAAATATTTTATTACATATTTGTTAAAACTCTTAAAAAAAACCCATATTTTTAGCAAAATTTTGGTAAATATGCAAATATCAGCAACAATTAGAACCATTTTTCCTGGGTGTTTCCCATAGTTCCCCTTCTGGAGAGTTTGTTAGCTTTATCATGATTGAATCAGCCGTTTAAAAATGACAAATTCATTTACAAAAAAAATCGAGTCTGCCCCACTGTAGATAACGGAGAACATAAACTTTCAGAAAATTAATTATGAATTTATAAAATAATTGCTAAAATGGGATTTGAAGACTAAAAATAAAATTTTGTATTAGCTAAATTTTCGATGAATTTTTCTGGAGCCTCTCTAATATACACACATGTGTATAATATACATACATATGTGTGTGTATGTGTGTTTATGTATCCATGTATTTTGTAAATACAAGAATTTGTAGCAAGAAACTACTTATATTCTTATGTATTATGATTTCATTTACATTTATTTACACACAAGTACTAGTGAAATACACTCGACATATTAAGTTTGTAATAAGAATTTGTTCAAAAGCTTGCAGCAAATATTATTATTTTCAAAGATATATTTACTTTATTATTTGAATACAACTGATTATTAATTTAAATGCGAGTAATAAGTCTTTATCAGTAAAACAAGCAATGCTCATGAATTTACTAGAAAATATAAAGTCATTATGCAACTACTGCTAAGTAATGCGTATGATATGTAATGGTCTTTGAAAAGTTAGTTATTGAGTAATTGCAAGTCATAACCAAGTTTTTGCTGGCTAATTTTAATTTGCAACAAATATTAAGTCATAAAGAAAGGTGAACATTTTGTAGTTTCTAATACTAATCTACTAATTTTAACAAGTTGTTTTTAAACAGCCAATTTTCATATAAACTAAACTTGAAAAACTTTGTAATCTAAAGCAAGTATGTACCGTTAAGCAAAAATACTAATATTTAAATTTTGAGTATAACACGAATGCTTGTATCTAAATTATAGTTATTTGAAGTAGATATATTTTTACACCATTAAATTAGTTATGGTTTTCTTTAACAGTTAAAGCTATTATAATATTTATAACAAGCCCTCATCCACACATATTCAAAGTACATAATAATAAAATGTACGAGGTCTGACCAAAAAATAACCGTTATTTTAAATTTTTTCAAAAAGTATTTATTTATTCATCAATAACTATCTTGTCCAAAGTAATCGTCCTCAGATATAATACACTTATGCCAGCGTTTTTTCCAATCCTCGATACACTTCTGAAACACGTTTTTTATTGCCAACAGCTTCTGTTTCGATTTTTCTCTTATCTCCTCAATCGTAGCAAAACGATTTCCTTTCATCGGTGTCTTCAGTTTTAGGAAGAGAAAGAGTCAGTGGGGGACAAGTCCGGTGAATACGGTGGTTGAGGCATGATAATGGTTTTATTTTTGGCCACAAACTCACGCACAAGCATCGATGTGTGCGCTGGTGCGTTATCATGGTGTAAAATCCATGATTGTTTTTTCCACAATTTTGTGCGTTTCTGACGAATTGCTTCGCGAAAACGGCGCATAACTTCAAGGTAGTATTCCTTATTGGTCGTACGACCTTGTGGCAAGAATTCATGATACATCACGCCATTGCAGTCGAAGAAAACATTGAGCAAAACATTCACATTTGACCGAACTTGACTTGCTTTTTTCGGTCTCTGTACGTTTCCATTGGGATGATTGGGCTTTGGTTTCAATGTCATAGCCATACACCCATAATTCGTCACTACTTATGACCTTTTTGAGGAAATCTGGATCATCGTTCACGATGTTCAACAGCTCCTGAGCGATGTCTTTTTTTGCTCAAAATTTAACAATTTTAGAACAATCTTCGCTGTCGCACGTTTCATGCCTAAAACATCCGTAAAAATTGCTTGGCATGAGCCAAACGATATGTTGTTGACGTGCTCCGGCGACCAGGTCTGTCAAAAACAAACGGACAATCCAAAATGGCTGATATTACCAACATATATAACCAACATATATAAAAAATGCGAAAATCGAACATACGTAACTCACGAAATTTTAAAACAACGGTTATTTTTTGATCAGACCTCGTATATAAATATACAACTTCAGGCGGAATATATTACAACTTAAGTAGGTAGTCCTTAACACAAATTCACTTTTTCCTTTAAAACTTCAAAGCATTGGTATGACAAAAGAATCTTTTTTTGAAAAGAAATTTAAATAAATTGAAACCAGCACTTAGATTTACATACACACACACACCCTTAAATAATCATACATAAATACAAACATAATTCAGTTAATTAAAATTTAAATATTATTTTATAAGAAATCACAAGAAAACTAGTATAATGTTAAACTAGTTAATGTTACAAGAAGTTTGTTTTGAGATGGAACTTTCGAAGTGTGGATTAAGGTAATTCTAATTACAAATTGTTGGCATAGGGTAAAAAATCGCTACGTCTGCTTTTTATTAATATAGAGTTTTTAATAACAAATATGTATTTGTTGTAAAAGGCGCCTAGAGCCTTTTCAATCTACCAAACCTGAATAATTCATAGTATATGTTAATTAAAGCTTTCGTTGGGATTAGGGATGCCACACGGGACTGGTTTTTCAAACCCCGGTATGCAGAATTTCATAAATGAATCCCGGTATAGGGATTTTTGTTTCATATTTAAACAAATTGGTTTATAAATAATAACAATTTGTTTCAAAAAAGTTATTTATTTAATAATAATAATTATTATTTTATTATAATTTAAAACTTGTATTATCCCTGAAGAAGCTATCCATTGTGATAGCGAAATATTGGAAATAAATATATATAAATAATTTAAATATTTTTATATAAAATTCAAGTGACCTTATTGCTTGTAAAAAGAAATTATTAAATATTGAAAAAGGTCAAATAAAAGCAAATGAATATTATCGATCGATAAAGCTTCTTAAAAGAGAGCTGACGAAAAATATCGTTTACATTATTTTTAGCCAAATTGTTAGCAAATTTTTGTATTCTGATTGCATAAACAATCCTTTCTTGCCCTCCTAAACAAATAATTCTTATTCAGTATTTTATTTTATTATTGTTACAGACATTATTAGGTGTTGTGGTGGCTTTTACATACAATTTAAATTACATTCATTAATTCATGCGTTTTGCAATTATTTTGCAATTCATTTCCAATAACAAATATCTCTATCTCATTATCAAATTCAGTCTTCAATTTTGGGTTTTTTCAAAAATTTTAAATTGTTGAGTAAATCATCCTTCTTTTTTGGTTTATTTTAATTAATGAGAAAGCCGATAGCCATTGATGCTAGTGCTTTTAGTCTTAGATTTATTGTAATTTTAATTATAATAAATTTTTTAATAAATAAAATAAATAAATTTTAATGAGAGACTTCACTAGATCACTTTTTGAGATCTCTATAAGGGCAATATCAACAGAGATTCATATCACTGTGAAAAAGAGCTTTATATGTTACTTTAACCGGATTTAAAATGGCAACTATTTGTTTATGTAAAACAAATTCTTCGCCTCTTGAGGTTTTAACCCTTCTTTGCATAATTGTGGAAATTTCCATCATAACATTTTTTTTTCTTGGACCAGCACTCAGGTGACGACCCCTACTTATGCAATGTATTGTATTGGAACTAGGAAAATAGGTTAAGGGAGGGAGGATAGAGGGAGTAGTGTTTGTGAATATTTGACTTGAATTTTCCTATATTGAAAGTGAGAGCGATTACTTCTACAGGTAGTTTGTTCCACATACGGACAGTACGGTTAAAGAAGGAATTTTCCCTGTAGTGTGTTATGCGACCCACTGTCCAGTCAACCGTGAATGCATGGGCCCTGACTGAAGAACGTGTATCACGTAAAAAACTACGTGTTGCAGGAACAAGTTCCCTGATTTCAGCAGAACACATTATAGTATCAATAGAACAGTGAAACACAACCCACATTGCGGCGATGATCCAATGAATCAATAGAGTTGAATACCCTACTGTCGCCCCCTCCTGTACGCGGTCGAGTAACTCCAAAATAGACCTCGAAGCACCGGCCCATACATGAGAGTTGTATTCCATTTTCGGTCGAATATAGGTGGTGTAAATAGTAAGAAGATCAGATGGAGTGAAGTATTTCCTACACCGTTTTAAAGGCACTTGAGCGCTTCTTTCGACACTTGCATTTTATACTAAGATTTTTTTTAACCCTTTTTACTTTAATTTTGAACATGGATTATATCACCTTGATTTATTTCACCAATAAAAAAAAAAATCATGCACAGAAGGGTTGAATTTATATAGGAATTATATAGGAATTTCCCAATTCAAAATTTTAATACTTTCACCTTTATTTCTTCGACAAACGTTTTAAGTTTTAAATTTTTGTTGCTGACTTTGTAAACAAATACGAGTACTAGTTTTCAGAATTTTTTAATCCCGAAAAATCCCGGGATTTTTGGGTTTGGGATTGATTTCCTAGTTAGAATATTAATATATTCGTTAAACAAAAAATATTTTAATACTTTAGAATTTTAAGAATTACTTTTAAAAAAGATTGTAAAATTAATGAACAAATACGTTTTTCTTCTTTATTTTCAGGTAAGACATGCTTTCTGAATTTAATATGCACATTAAGAAGCGTAAGTTATGTTTGAAATTATAATTTATTCTAAAAAATGAGTGTCTATGTGAAAAAATCGGAGATATTCTGGTAAAAGACAAGTGATTTCCTGCTTATCTAGATCAATTCCCTTTTACAAAAAAAAAAATTAAATAAAAAAATAATAAAAAGAATTTGATTTAGAAGTTAATTTAAAATTTCAAGTTAAAAAAAATTCATTATTAAATTAAATTTTATCTCTTTGAATTTATTCATTGACTTAATTCCTTTGTACTTAAAATTCAACGAATTCATTAATTTTTTGAAAAATTAATTCCTTATTTAAGCATTAAAGTTTATTAAATCGTTTCAAATCAAAAATTATAAAATAGCTAAATAAAATGAATGCAATATTTACATTTTATTGTCTATTAAAATCTAATAAAAAACAAGTAAAAAAGTATAGTCGGTCAAGCCCGACCATATAACACCCTACACACAGACTATGTATAAAATAGTTTTTCAGAAATGTGCGATATATGGGAGATATGACCTGTTATGGACCGATCATCCAAAAATTTAGTGCCATGATTTCTGTAAATATAAATATTGTGTATGTTAAAATTTATCTTGATATAAAAACTTTTAAAAGATTTACGGAGCTTAAATTGAATTACGGAGAGGGTCTTATATGGGAGTTTCGACAAATTACGGTCCGATTATTATAAAATTAGGTGTCATCATTTCTGTATATTATAATAAACTTATTAGTGTCGAATTTTATTTGATTACCAACATTCTTAAGAAATTTATGCTCTTTAAAGTGATTTTCGGAAGTGGGCATTATATGGGAGCTACGACTAATTATGGACCGATCTGCACAAAATTTGTAGATGTGATTTGGCTTCACTTACCACTCATTTGTGATGAAATTTGTTTGGTTCCTTGCATAATTCAAACATTTATTTTTTTATTATTTATTTTTTTATTATTTATTTTTTCATCCGCCCTTGGGCCAAAAAAATATCACTTACCAACTTTTATCAAAATATCTTCAAAATTGCGACCTGTACTCTGCGAACAAGCTTTACATGGACAGCCAGCCAACCAGGCAGCCAGACGGACGGACGGACGGACATCGTTAAATCAACTCAGAATCCCTTTTTCGGTATACTTTAAGGTGGGTGTTGGACCAATATTTCTGGGCATTACAAACTTCACCACTATGGTGGTGTAGGGTATAAACATGTTATTCAATTTGAATCCAATTTCATAAACTGTGTTTTAATTATTGTCGTGTTCAATAGCTGCGAATTCACGCTTTACTAAGCAAATATTCTAAATGAGAGTTTACTTTAAAATAATCAGCTAGAACTCAAAACAGTCTTTAACTCCAATAAACTCACAAAATAAATGATAATTTTTTCAAAACTCCAAAAACCACTTGAAATTAAATCTTGAATATTAATATTTTATATTTTAAATACAAAGTGGCAATTTCAATCTTTAAATACCA
Source organism: Bellardia pandia (assembly GCA_916048285.2). Taxonomy (NCBI): domain Eukaryota; kingdom Metazoa; phylum Arthropoda; class Insecta; order Diptera; family Calliphoridae; genus Bellardia; species Bellardia pandia. The sequence continues at coordinate 73,976,340 of OU696533.1, forward strand.
CAATTTGTTTAAGAATTTAAAATTTAATGAATTGTCTAGATACTTGCAGCTATTAATTTTTCATTTACTTGATGTTATCATCTTTAAATTATTTGCAAGTTGTTATACGTTTCTTTTTGAGTCAGAATAAATCTCTTACTTGCGTTGCTTAATAAGTTTTAATTAAAAATAAGCAAATTAAAATGATCTTAATTAATAATTAAATAGAAATATTTTTTGATTAAAATGTAACTAGTTTATTACTCATACTCATGTTGCAAAATAGCAAAATACATGAGAATAAGGTAAAATAAATTAAAATAACACGTAAATAAATAATTAATTCCAAATAACATATAAAGTCATCATTTAAAGCCGATACAATTAATTAGATTTTGATACCTTAAACAAGAATAGAATTTTTGATAATGCAACAATATAGCAAAGTTGCATAAATTTAATTATTATTATTCTGTAAAATATGCAATACACTCACACCAAGGCACTTTGCTAACTGCAAAGGAGTAAGCAAGAAAACTGAACTACAAACATACTCATACAGTTGCAAAATACTTTAAATATGTATTAAATTTGAAACTGCTTTCACGTGCATAGCCAGTCCCAGCAAAAACATTCATTGGCAAATGAAGAGTTGAGATGTTAAATTCTGATATCACAACTGCTTGTACATAAATATGTCAATACTCCAATGTCACCGAAACTAGTTACAAGTAATGACTTAAATAGGTCTCACAGAAGCCGTTATTAGACTAGACTGCTTCTAAGTAATACAGGCAGTATGTGGTAGTTATTGAATAGAATATTAATGAGTAATTGCCAGTCATTACCAAGCTTTTGCTGGGTTATCTACTTATATACATGCATACATACATACTTATATATTTAACAGTAAATTGAGTGTAATCATGCATATTTAAACACATACTCGAGCAAGTAAGATTCTGTATATAAGTATGTATTAAATAAATAGTATATTTAACAAGTAAGAGCTTATATTTGGCTGTACCGAATCTTATATACCCACTAACTATATACATCAGTAGTGTGATTTTATTTTTCGGATCCTTTATATGGCATCTATTACATGTGATGTGACGATCGTTAGTAAATATTTTAACTTATTTGAGTCTTATAGCGAATTTCATATCTCAATAACCATATTTTCATCTCGATAACGATACATTTTAGAGTTTATTCTCGAAAATGTACCTTATATGTGAGCTCTGTGATTTTGGAAATTGAAATTACATGGAGGCTATGGTCAAATAAAGACCCATCTTCGTAAAATTCGGTACGCACATTTATGTATTAGTTCTGTCGAATTTCAACTTGATAGTGATTTTTATTACAGATTTATGATAATTTAAGTGATTTTCGTAAGTGGAGTTTATATGGAGGCTATTTGCAAATACGGACGGATTGCAACAAAATACTGTGTTATGAATTATCTTTACGTGAAATTAATACTTGCAAAATTTTGTATGGATACTGTTTTTCTAAAGGCATTTATGTACCACTTAAGAAGACATTTATATGGTAGGACTTGTAACTCTATAATAAAAACAAAGTGTGCAAAATTCCATGGTATTATCTGCATTATATTTGAAGAAAATAGTAAAAAATATTTGAAAAATATCGAGGTAGTCTGAAACTTTGGTCCGTAACTCGGAACCTCCTAAACTGATTTTGCCCTTTTTGTCCATTTTGGAGAAACAAAGAATGTTTGGTAGAAATTTCATGATAGATTCTCGAAATGAAATTTCCAGCTTTTACGCTTTCAACAGACGGACATACGGACGGAAACTTATAAGAACCCAGAATTTATATACTTTTTAGTTCTATAACCAATAATTCGTTGCGTTACAAATGGCATGACAAACTTAATTTACCCCTTATCCTTTTGGTGGTGGGTATAAAAATCTATGCAAGTCTGCTTAAGAACAAATTATGCATACATACAATATACTCGTATGTACATGTATTTGTATAATACTCAATTACATTGTATGTGTAAGATTTAATTCTATTAAATTCCCTTGCTGATTGGTAGGATAAATACAGACATACATATGTTACAATTCACATTCAATTGGAATTTGCATTTAAATAATGATCTGCGTTTAAATATTGTCGTTACAAAATATGGCAAATCGTGCCAGGGTAAATGCAAGTTTAAAATCAAATAAATATACATAAGAGTATGTCCATAGTTTGTAAATAGTGATATTAATTTCAGTTAAAACTAAATAAATATTAAATGTTTATCAAAGTTTATTTTAATATTTTGCATAAATATGTAGATATGTAGGTACATACTTACATAAATTTACTAGAAATCCAGGATTTTATTACTTTTGTTTACCTTACAAAATAACCCAGCAAAAACTGTCATTAAACAAGTAAAAGTTTTTATTCGGCTGTAGCAAATTTTATATACCCACCACTCATAGATAAGTAGGCCCAGTTGATCTAGTTATTCTCGGAAATGAACCTTATATGACCAATTATGGACACAACTTCACTAAATCCCATAGTAAAATTTACAAAAAACTAATCTGTTTAAAATTTCGGTTCGATGTCAATAAAATTTAATATAAAGTTATTTAAAATGATTTATATATACTTATATGTGGAATATTTGTGATGAATTTCAACTTGATAGTACTGTTTTTAAAAGATTTATAAACATTTAAGTGATTACCGGAATTGAACTTTAAATGGATGCGATGGTCAATTCTACTACTGTAGAATTTAAACTTGATAGTGATTTTTATAAGAGATTTATGAGCATTTAAGTTATTTTCACAAGTAGAGTTTATATGGATGCGATGTTCAAATATGGGCTGATGCAAACAAAATATGGTTTTATGATTTCCCTTATAGTGCATTTACACCTACTCCATAAACTAGTTAAAAGTTGTTTATGATGATAAACTAGTTTGAGAAACTTGTTTATCCATACAAATCAAAAACAGGTTTTGTAACTAGCTTTTGATATAAACTAGTTACAAACAACCAGTTTCTGCTAATGCAACTCTGTTTTTTCAACATTTTTCTGGCAACGCTGGACACATTTGACATTTGCTCAAAAATAAAAAAAAAAGTTTTCTTTAAAAAAAGAAACTGTAATTGAATTTTATTCATCCTGGATGAAAAACACAAATTTAAAACTTTTTTTTTTAACAACGTCCATATTTTTATTAAATTTTTAATATTAAAGTCAGCTGTTTTATGACTTGTCAAATATAAACCACTTAACCGTCAAAAATGCTGATGTAAACGGTATGGTTTATGAAAGTAGCTTATGATCATAAACTAGTTTGAAAATTACAAGTGTAAATGCACTATTAGCATGAAACTTATTTTTGCTGAATGTTGTATGAACACTGCTTTTCTATAGCCATTTATGTAAAGCGTGATCCATTTCGAGATTCCCTATCTTTTTAAAGAGAAAAACAAAGAAAATTTAAATTTACTGGGAAATCCTTATTATTATTTTAAAGAACATTATTTGGCATTTATTTTTTGAAGATTATATCTATCGAATGTTGGCCATTGCTACGTCGCAGATGTTTCGTTGAGTCCAATTTTCGATGACTCGTTCGAGCATTTCGACTGATAACTAGCGAATGATACGCGTGATATTTTCCTCCAAGGCCTGAATCGAAGCGGGTTTGTCCGTATAAAGTTTAGACTTTACATATCCCCACAGGAAAAAGTCTAACGGTGTGTTTATTTAATATTGGAAATGAGTAAAATGAGAACCAATTCATATGCGTTACACATTTGAAACCAGTGGGTATATGATGGGGTTTTCAATAAAATAATATTTTACTAAATAAATACAAAAGTATTTAAACTATTTGAACGTTTGTATCTTTATATGCTCGTCACATATGTCACATTGCATTAAAATTTTGGTAGCAAGTATACGTTTAACATTTGCATGCATACAATGTATGTATGTATGTATGTATGTGGTAGTTTCAGTATAAATACGAAAATAAATGTTCATGGTATGTAAAACCAAATGACGATTTGCAATTGTCACCACAAACACCAGAAAATCTAATACACAAACGTATATACACTGTCACCCCTCTACCCAGCAGTTCATGGCACTAATTCCATACTGATGAACGTAACACCAAAAAATTAACTACCATTGGCTATCACCAACCCATTTGCAAAGTTTTTACTTGGCAGAAACTTGCCATCGTTTTTAATTTATAACTGAGCATCATTACTATTAGAAATTAATTTCGGTCCATGAATTTTTATATAGTACATGAGGGTTAGTGATGTTAAATTTCAACTTGTTAACAATAGTTTAGTAATTTTCAAAAGAGAACCTTATATTGGTGCTGTGGTCAAATATGCTGCGATCCACAGACATAACTGTTTTGCGATTAAATTTTATATGTAACTTTTTTCGCCAAAATTTTGTATAACTCCTGTTCTTGTTTGTGTACATAGCCCAGGGAAGAAATGAGAAATAATTATTTTAATTATCACATTTTGGTCCATAATTCTAGTTCTACTTGCCCATTTTCAATACCAATCTAAGAAATAAAAAATTATCGCCTATGTTCTATATTCCACTACGAAGTGAAACTAAATCGTTTTCACTTTCACATGGACAAATTCACGGCGTTCTGGAAAACGAGGTGAAACTTTTAACTACGATGAACGAAACGAAAAATGATATTTTACTTTTCAAATCATTTTCAAAAAAATTTAGAACACAAAATTAATAAAAATTTCACTTCCACTTCATTTCACAAATGTAGAACCCAGGTGTATGAATTTCACAAATTCACAAATAATAGAATTGTAACTATTTAGGGTTTTTTACCAATCTAAATATGTGCATAATTGATTTGACTTCTCCATTGGTTACCCACCAATCTACTTGTAGGGCAAATTTAACGCGAATATGTCTTTACGAGAAGCACAAGATCAATTCATTCCTAATCATATAACAAACAAAAAATTTCCTTTAAATTTCGTTTTTATTTGTTTGTCTCTACAAAATTGCTGATGAGACTATCACCTGGGTTCTACATTTGTAAAATGAAGTGGAAGTGAAAATTTCATTAAGCTTGTGTTCTAATTTTAAAGAAAATTATTTGAAAAGTAAAATATAATATCCAGCTGGGTTCATTGTATAATAAAAATGTCACTCGTTTTCTCGAACGCCGTGAAATTGTCTATGTGGAATTGAAAACCATTTCAGTTTTACTTTGTAGTGGAATAAAGAACCTATGCGTTTTTTTTTTAAATTCTATTTCATTTTGTACATAGTAACAAATATTCGAACTGTAACCTGTGAACAGACTCGTACGGCTTTAATACTACCGGGTAAGTTAAACCACCATACTAAGCATCTATTTGCATGCACAAGACTAACAAAAGCAACTTGCAGTACAAATCTGGATATGCTTAATATTTAAATACAGGACAAAACACCCCCAACTGGCACACTTTTACTCATTACTATTTACCAGGAAATGCTGTGTGATCATTGTTAGGAACCACAGGATAACAATAATGATGCTTATTCGATTTAGTTAAAATGTAAACATACATACATTCTTCTAATTTTGTTGTTCATATGGCTGCAAGTTTAAGTTGTTAATCTGCATGTGAGCAGAAAAAATACTGCAGTACTTAAGAATTCCCCAAAAAGTAACAGGTAGAAAGTAAACTGATATTTAAGATATTTGATATTTTCAACTTTTTTTAAAGGTTTGTCAATGACAAAATCTGACAACGATTAAGGAATCCAATATTCGATGACTCTGGTGTTAAAGCAATTTTTGTTGGCTTTGTGGCAATAGACATAATTCTTAAAAGTTTGGCGGTATCAAATAACACTATTTTGGTGGCGTTTTTAGATCGTCTTTCAAGTTCTGGACTTTCTACCTCTCGCGAACTTTGTTTGGTTTGACATCTTCCCAAATTCGAGAGATTTCCTAGTTGACGTATTTATTCTTATAATTGTCTACCCTTCACTATTTAAGGTATATGAAGGGTTTTTCAAAAAGAACTTTGTTTTCCAACTGGAATATGTTGGAGTTATATAAATTGATTCATATTTTACTGACATACCAATAGTAGAAGCTTTGACAATTGTTACAGAAAATTCAAATTAACTTGAAAATCGACTTTGATTCGCTGAATCCATTCAAGAATAATCAAGTTATATTGTCGCATTTCAGCTTCTAAAAAACAAAGAGTAATTGTTGAGAATTCCTTATGGTAAACTGAAGGTGTGATTTAGCTAATTTTTTAAAATTCGACTGGAACTGTGAAAATACGGTTAATGGGCCAAGATATCGAGAGATGTTAATATCTACATTTTGATCTATTTTAGATGATATGAATATCTTTCTTTGTGAGGTTATAAATCAACCCAAACCCAAAATCTGCACTGTGAATAACAAAATTTACAATAAAATTTTGCGAAAATGTGATTGAAAATCTAGAAAAAAGAATCACGGTTTATGGTCATGGTGGGCATACGAGTATGTCCATTATAATATTGCATTTACAATTTTCTAATCTAAAGCTAGATTTACACGATTGAAATTTTCTTCAAAATGCTTCAAACTCGTGTAAACAGCAAAAATTCTTAGAAATGTATTTATTTAATAGTTGTTAAAAGTTATTAAATAAAGAAATTTTGCTGTTTACACGAGTTTGAAGCATTTTGAAGAAAATTTCAATCGTATAAATCTAGATTTACTCTTCTCAATACAATACAATTTTTATTGATTTTCATATAAATTTTTTGTTTTATTTATTTTTTTTTACTGAAATTTCTTGTTGAAAAACTTGACTTTCAATTAACTTTCACAGCACCCTATAATTATAGCTTAAATACATAAGTATGTACATATGCCCCTGTTGAAACCATAAAAATCTTTCTATTATGGGGTGAGCTTTTTGCCAAAAAATAAGTTAAAGGGAATTGGTATATTAAGCTTTTTTAACATTAACTAATTAGTAACAAAATTTTCTTCTGCTTTTATTAAGACCATTCACTGTAATAACATTCTCGTATTAATTAATTGTCATTGTTGCAACATGTCGCCCATTTGAAACCTTCTTAAATAAACAATAGTGCAGCACTAAAAGAAAGAAAAAACAAACACGATAAATGAACCCTTCAACAAAGAGTGTGATTGGTAGGGTGGGGGTATGGGTGTGAAGTATGCAAAGTCTTTATTTGCGTAGTGTTGTTTGTTCTTTTTTTTAATTGAAGAAATTCAATCGCAAAAGTCACACATTGACAACGTGTCGTAATCAGCGTTGCCACGACCAAAAAAATTTTGTAACCAAAATGTAAAAAAAAAGTAACCAAAAGCAAAAAAAAGGAACCAAAATTTTTATATATTTAAAATTTTATTTTATTTATACTTCAGCTAAAAAATATATATGTAAAATATAAATTAACCATTGCATTTCAGTTTCTAGTTTAGTCTTATAATTAGGTACAATTGAAAGAAAAAAATAATTCAGCAATAACAATATTAATAAAAACCAAATGTAATTAATTTTATTAGATTTGTTACAAAACACTAGTAGATAAAGTTTAAGTAGATGAGGCTAAAAATCTGTCTTGAATGTTCTTAGATGATTTATCCATATAGCGAACGACTAGAACTAGTGATTTCTTTGTGGATACGTATGTTGTTTCGTCTACTATTAACGAAAACTTTCCTAACATTTCTGTTAATTGAGTTGCTTTACCTGCCACATTTAATGTGTTTCGCAATGTTGAGAGTCGGGACAGCGCTCCTCTAATAAGCCTGGTAGATAGTCCATTAATAAAAAAAGGCAAATTGTGGGTAATAAGAAACATTACTAATGTTAGCTCTGTTTGGTGCACTTGCTTATTAAGAGTTTCTTTTTGAGAACTTGCAAATGTTGTTTTTATTTTCCACATTTTGCTTATGACACTTTTTTTGTGTGCTTTCGTAATTAACTTACGTGATTTGGAATTTTTTTTCACAGGCAGCGCAGAAACAACATCGATCTTTGTTTCTTAGCCACGGAAACTCATCCAACCACAATACACGGAATTTTCTTTTCGTGCTGTTTTTAATATCACTAAACAACAAAATATTATTTAAAAAAAGTTATTGAAATTGAATGCAAATATGCCTATTCTCATCATCACTTCCAGAAGATAACTCGACATTATTAGTTTTACTTTGAGCAGCCTTTTTAAATAAAAATCTAACAAAAATAAAAATTGTGCTTAAAACCAATATTATTATTTTTTAATTCGAAGTACATACAAACTTATCCATTTTTTACGAAAGAAATCCAATCTTAACTATTTAAAAAACACTTTATTAATTAAAAATTAAATAGCACGCTAATTTGTAAAAAGCTTTTTTTGGTTTTCTGATAAAAAACATAATTTATGAATGTTTATTAAGGTCCGTTCATATCTAAAACAAAAGAATAATTAACTTGCTCCGATGTCAAACATCAATATGAAAATGCATTTAGTAGCATGTTTTTAGATGGTTTTTGTGAAGAACCTTTTACTCGTTCAATAATACAATGATTGTGTTTGTTATGTTTGGAGACAGGCATGTATTTTTTTGTAATCTTGTGTTTAGTGTTTTATTTTTAAAACACTTAAAATGTGGTAGTTTAGTTTATCACCAAAATTAGTGGTAAAAATTAAGTCAAAGTAAAAACAATGTAAAAAATGGTTACTTTTGTGTTAAAAAAAAGTAACCAAAACGGAAAAAAAGTACACAAGTACACATTGGAAAAAAAAGTAACCAATTTTGGTTAAAAGTAACCAAAACGGCAACGCTGGTCGTAATCTGCAAACCCAGCAAAATTTTAAATAACCAATCAGGCATTTTACTCATTTAATTCTCTACTCAATGCAATTCTTTAGTCGATGGCTGCTTAGAATTTTGGCTTAACTGAGAGCTTTAAAATTTATCTTTTATTTGCTATAGTCGAAATTTAAATTAAACTCTTATTTAGCCACAAATCCTTGTCTTTAACAACTTTTCCTGTTAACAATTTTACTGGGCTTAAGAGAGATATTTGGAACATGACCAACACTTGAGTGGTTTCTTTTTGCATAGACATGCAACTGTTTGCTTGAATACATACGTTTGTATGTGTTTGTATAAATTATATTTACTTAACTTTGCCCCAGACAACTCCACAACTGCAAAGGCTTTTAATTCATGAAGAGTACGAGTATGTGTTAGATGTGTAATTGAAATTGGAATGGTAAATTTGCTTGACCACTCTTACTGTCACTTTGCAATTGATTTTATGCGACAAATCTTCATTCATATTGTTGGTATTTCTTTTTTTCTGTTGTCTTCTTGATATTGCAACAAACACTTGCTTGTTTTCTTTCAATTCTTATCAATTATCGATGAAAATGTCTCAAATATCAACAGAACAGACTACACATGAACTCATATACATACATACAAACACATATGGCAGCAAGCAGCATAAAGAAAAATTCGCAAAAACCTTTTTGTACATACAGACTAGGAAACTTAATGCGCTGTCATATAAAACCAGCACAGAAAACAAAGTCTGCTTGCTGGCAGCTGAAAAAAAAACTGAACAAATACCAGCAGCAAGCAGGAGAGGCGACAATAATGCCAAGACATGTATCAAGGGTTATTCGTATTTCGAACACATTATCTATATGCCAGAAAGGACAAATTGACCAGCCAGCTAAAAATTGACTCCATCATAAATATGTACATATAAACAGCACTTACACTCATACACATGCACTCAATCATGCATACACTAGGGAACAAAAATGAATACTTTTTGACACATTTGACTTTTTGGGCACCATATTACTAGCAATTTAATCTATGGAGAAACATTTATAATAAAAATTTATTACGTATTTATTTAGATTTAATATTAACTTTATTACTTAAAAATGCGTGATTTTTTAAATGTTTAGTTCTTATTTTGAAGTATTTTATACCATACAAAAAAATGTATTCAAAGTATTGGCCATTGTTAGCATTGAAGCCAAGAAAGAATCAAGCAAATACCCTGTTCAGAAGTGAAACGTAACCCAAAGAGAGCGGTCTGCATCGATCGAAACAAATCGTAAATAATTTTTAACAGGTATTACAACATTTGTATGCTGTTCCAATGATGACAAAATGGGCATATGAGCGTTTTACGGTCAATACTAGCTTCAAATAAATTAGTTGCATTCGGTACAGGCTTCCTGTGATGGTATGGTCAGATTTCAGAAGCTCATCCCACACAAATGCATGAATATTTGGCTTTGGTGTCTGTCCAGTTGATTGGTCGGGCTTTACATACGACCTCCTAAGTAACGGTCATACTTGGCAAATATTTGCCGAAAAACATGTAACCACTAAATAACATGTATTTAAACTCGTTTATTTATTTAAAAAATCTTTTCTTATTTAGGCCAAATCACAACAAATATTAACATAGTTTTATTTTATTTGACGCTGTTTGATCTTGCAAAACTCTTGTAAGAGTAAACAACGTCAAACAAATTTGAGTAAATATTTGCCAAATGTTAGCGTACCTTTACGCTTCTGGTTATCGTAATGGATGATTTCCTTTTACAGTTCTCTAGTTTTCAGTTCATTTGAAAACCAATTTCCCTGCTTTTAGATGCTGCTTGAGTAGCTCCCAATGATTTTTTAAAAACCGTTTCGATATTTTTTTTTACAAAAATTAAAAAAATCTTAATTATAAAAACCGGGTAACCCATACAAAAAACCGGATTGTCGAATAATTCGAAAATACAAAATATTTGAAAATAGTTGGTTTTTTAAAATAGAAAAAACCCGCTGAGCCGGTATCTGGTTTCGGCTTTCGAATACTCTATTTGGCAAGTTGGCTGGTCTGGGCGATCTTTGTGTCATCACACATTTTGAACAGATGACAGATATTTACCTTTAAAATGGCATACAAGTTAGTAAAGACAAAACCCGTTTTCAATAAATACGACATTTTTTATGAATCCCGAATTTTTAAGCAAAATTTGATATATTTTATCCTAGGGTTTGATTATACTCTCCGGCTACCATAAATTTATTTTTAACATGGACCATACTTTTTCTTAGTTTTAGGCTTTCAGCCAGTTTTGGAAAATTTTATTGTAATGAATTCAGCATTTTATTCCAAATATCGAACCACATGTCCCAAAGGTCTAATTTGCTGCCAATAGGTCTAAAAACGGTAATAATGACATGAACTTTAAGAAATATTCATACAGTTCAAACACTGAGGCATTCTTTACAAAAAATCCGGCCACAGTACAGAAGCTAGGATGTCTGACTGCCTGGACAGTGGTAAGTGACTCTACTGGGCCTGGCGTGGCCCTTTAGAGTTTTAAGCTTTTTTCCCCCCTTTTAAGCTTTTAATTCAATAAACCCGATGAGCACAAGAAACTAAAAAGCCAACCTAAATGATAAATTCTAGAAACCGATACACAATACACTTGTTTGCACAGCTGTGCCACGTGTTCGCAAGAGCTTACACAAACACACATACTCACATTTTTGCAACTTAACATCAATCAGAAGATCAACTGTGTTGAATGTGGATCAGCTGTCATTAATTTTCCATATGGGCTTAATAAGGCCAGTAGGTACACTTTCCACATTTTTACATAAACAGACAAGATTGTTTTACGAAATCAATAGTAACAATATTTTACTAAATTCATTATGTTCAGAAGGCATTAGCGGTAGTTGACATAAAATATTTCTTCGCTCAGAGCAAAGGTAAAAACTTGGTGACTACTCAAAATCAAAATGGGCCTCGAAAATCCCAGTTGAACATCCTAGGGTTAAAAACCTTGTGGCAACACATTTTCAATGATTTGATTCATAAAAATGCAATCGGAATATATTTGTACGAGAACTGAGCAAGAGAAAATCAAAATAGAAAAAGTTCGTTTACGACCTCGGGTTCAATAACTGGAAAAAAGCTAAAGCTTAGAAAATGTTATAAAATGATACAGGAAAATGTTAAGCACTGATCGTTAACTAAAAGAATGCAAAAATATTATTAATAGAAACCAGGGGCCAAATTACCGCATTCGTGATCGAATGAGCTATCGTATCGAAAAATGATTTCGATATCGAAATTATGATAAAATGTACTAAATTTCTTGCTCGATATCGAATGCCATAATCTGAAATAAGAAAATTACGATCAATTTTGCTCGATATCGAATGCGGTAATTTGGCCCCAGGACCTTACAAACAAAACACTCCGTTCGATAAAGCAAAACCCGGCTTGCTACGATAATGACCGCGCCAAAATACAACACCAATGTAAGTACTGCAAGAAAAATATGTACGTGTGGATGCTGCTTTTCAAACCTATTGAAATCGTAGTGGAAAATAGATGATAAATAAATATTAATATAAGAATGAAAACTGCTACCGGGATCAAAATTGTACATTGCTGTAAAACGAGAGGATAACCAACACAGAAATTCATAAAAATGTTTGTCTGGATGTTATTTTTTTTTCTCTGGAGATGCTACTCCATGGCAAAGTATTGGTAATCATAAAATAATAACAACTCTTAGCTCAAGCCTAATAAAATAAATACTAAAATTTTTAATGGATCTTGAGAAACTCATAATTTAGCAAACTAGCTTTACTTTTGCTCCACTGTACACATATAGACTCAGAATATTGTCCTTGTGTTAAATGATGTCATGATTTAATGAGTACGAATTGCTTCCATAAGAAATCTGATATAAATTTGGTAATTTAAAACGTTTGTCGTTTCTTTCTTACACTCAAAATGAACAGGACAAATAAAAACAGAAACTACAGAATTTTTATCTTAATTCAATTTGTGTTTCTTTTTTGGTTTAGTTTTATTTACTTTAACGCTTTCAAAATATTTTATAACAATACATACTTTAAGATACACACAAAAGCTTTGAAATTAATACGTTTTTTGTTCACTTCATTTGATTTGAAAAGGAACTAATTTTTAAATCAATGATTAATATTATATTTTACTAAACTTTAATATGAAGATTTAAGAATACACTGGCGATTTGACATGGTATGCAATACTGAACTAAATATATTTAATATATAATTTAATATATAATTTGCAAAGTCTCTTCAACTAATGGTTTATAATAAAGCGTGATCCATTTTGAGGTTGCCTACACAGAAAATTCAAATCTAATGGCGAATGTTTATTATCATTTGAAAGACCATTCTTTGGCATTTATTTTTTGAAGATTATGTCTATCAAATGTTGGCCATTGCTACCTTGAGTTGAATCCCAAGTCTAACGTGGAAAAAGTCTAACGGTGAGATATCACACGATCTTAGTGTTCTCTCAATAAATCCATTGTTTAATGCGATAAGTAGGAAGTGGCGCCGTCTTGCTGAAACAAAATGTCGACAAGATCACGAGCTTCAATTTCAGGCATCAAATAGTCGGTTATCATGGCACGATAACGTTCGCCATTGGCGGTCACGTTCACACCGACATCATTTTTAAAGAAATATGGACCGATGATTCCACCGGCCCACAAACCACTCCAACCTGCTGGACGTGGTCTATTCGGTCAAATATTATCCAATAATGAATGATGGGTCTTAAAATGCATGATGGTGTTGCGAATACATAGTACGCTCAGTAGCCCGATTATGTTGAACATAAGTTGAGCGAAGTGCGCCGAAACACATTCCTCACAGAACGTGAATTTTCGTTATAAAGTTGAACAATTTGTAAACGTTGTTCAGGCGTAATTGAAATAAGTATCTCTACTTGAATCACCTGTTAGCTAAATGCTATACTTATTGCAAAAACAAGCATCGAATAACATTTGCATATTTTTTTGAAATGCATTAACAACTTCTACAGATTTTGAAATAATTTTTCAAACTAAATAACCAAATCATATACATATTTTGTGCTCAATTTAAAGAACATCCCCCCTCTAAAAAAGAAGCACTGAAATAAATAGAAAAATCTTTCAACTGAATAAAATATTTGTGTCGCTTCTATTCTTGTTTTTTTTTTTAATGTTTATCCACACATTTTACCACCAGTAAATGTTACATGAAATATAGACGACAGAGAAACAAAAAAAAAACTGTGTAAAAGAAAATAACATTATGTTGCACATATGTACGTGCACATACATTTGAACCAGGTTTATATCTGATGTTGCCACAAAGCGATAAACTACAACTGCGAGTATAAAAGAATAAATTGTTGTATTGAATAAATGAAAGAAAAAAATATGCAAGAGTATTACACAAACAAATAAAATAAACTTAAATAAAGAAAGTAGGGAAAAAAAGAATGAACAAGTACAACAAAGTCATTACGTTAATAGTACAAGGAGTGTTGAAATACAAATACTACAAGCATTTAAAAAACACACACACGTTAATGTGTGTGTGTGTGAGTATGTGTGTGTGTTGAAGGTAAGCATATTATCCCCTTTTGTGTTTTTGGTGAATGCACTCAAATGTGCAACTTAATGGTAGAATTATTGGTAAAGCAGCTTGAGCTTCGAAATAATAATATTGTGCCAACAAATGTTTGATAAAGTTTTAGAAAGGTAAGCGACCGCTTTAACTTTCAAAGCGATTTAATATAATTGAGATTAGTTCATCGCTGATATTTCTCAAATGCTAAGTTGGTTCGTAGCCTTTACAGCTTCATAGAGGAACTGAACTTACAGAAAATTAGTTACGTAACTAGTTAATGGGTGATTAGAAGCAGATCTAGTCCAAAAGAGGGTAAATTAAAGTATGTGAAGGACGATTTTGTCCTATTCAGGATCTTATAATATTGAAGCCAATATTAGAGACTAAAAATTAATTATTAACATTTATTATTAGAGATATTTTTGATAATTTTTAGTTAGGCTTGAGTTCATTAAATTTAATTTTCATTATATTATTATTTTTACTGAAGGTAGGAATTGTTTTTACAACATGAAATTAAAATTTCATTGATAATTTTTCTTGGCTGAGCTGGGGATCGAACTTGGGTTGAATTTACATATTTCAAAAATCACCACATTCTCTCATCAGAATTATTTGCGTTCTGCTAGCGAACAGACAAACATCAATCTTTTAACCAGTATAGATATCTTATATGGCTTGAGTTCATTTTAATTAATAGTTCAAAGAATACCATTGTACAGTATACAGTAATATTTTTAGACAATTGGCATATTGGAATGTATTTTCATCAGCAATATTTGTTGACCAAGATCTACTTGTAAACATCATCTATTTAACTCGCCATTTATTGAGAAATAGATTTCGGGAATTAATCATATTTCTTTTTACATGTTATGAGTTAGAACAATATTTACATACGCTTACAATGTGTACGTATTCTTTTTATTATTGTTACAAATTTGTATTACTACAATTCGACAAGTCATAGACTTTTCAAAATGCTGCAATAAGCCTAAGGGGCTGATATATAAACTAAAAAAATTCGTATAATATAATATTTTATTATTAATATTTTTTATTAAATGAAAATTTATTTTTATACAAAGGTGCATGTTCCCTGGAAAACTTGTATTGGTACTACAACAAGTTATAGAAAACATTCCAGCAAAAACTTTACTTCCATTCTAAATTTGAATGACTTCCAGAATTCATTATTTCGTAGCTTTATTCGCCACTTTTTGTATTACTAATTATATATTAAAGAATTACTTTATTTGTATCTTAAAAAATGCATAATTATAAAATCCAAAAGATTGACTTCAAATAAATGGATTTAAAGAAGTTAGTCGGCTTTCACACGTTTCAAGTTTGACTCTTGAAAACAATTTGTTTTTGTGGTAAAAAGGGAAAAAGATAATAAAAGGGTTACATACTTTAATTTTCTTATTTTCTTCTATTGTTTTTGTTTTTGTCCCCTTGAATGAATGAAAACGTTGAAACTTTAAAGTAAAGATCACGAAAATTCGAAACAAAATTGAACAAAAACTGGTCAGCTAAAAGTTAAATGTGTGAAACAGCACTTATTATATGATTATAAATATTTATTAATATCATTTTGCAATAAGTTTTCTTAATATTTGTATAAAAATAAGTTATTAACTTTTGGTTTAAAAGTGGCTAAATTATAGAGGATTACTTTTGAGATATTGCGAACAAAAATAAGTACTTTTTTTATTAAATTTGTAAGTAGTGTGGTAGACAAATTCCTATTACTTTTCAGCTTAATTTGTAAGTGAAGTTTTTACTGGGATGTACATAATCAATACTTGTTCTATGTTGGAGTTGTGACCAAAGATTTTTGTTGTTGTTGTTGTAACAGCAGTAATTGCTGAGTTGATAGCGCTTGGCGGAGTGATCTCGGGTCATTCTGGCGGGTAAAACTGGCTATCGTGGGAATGAAGATTTTTGTTTAAAATTGTCGCTTCTAAACTTGGTACTAAATAAAATTGTCACCTTCGGAACTAGTTCTGTGAAACTTTTACACATTCGAAAACAAGTTTTCAAGTATGGAATTGGTTTCAAGAAGTAGATGAGAATTCTGAATTAATTGCAACATCACTATGATGGTTCAGATTATACTCGACATAGAACAAGTTCTTTGTCTTTTTAATAAACATGCGTTTTTAATGACTTAAAACTCTTTTACTAAGTATTTTATTAAGTTGAAAAAATTTGACGGCTAAAATTTGGCCAAAGGTGATTCGAATTCGTTTATGTATTAAAATTGTATAACACACAATATCAGCATCGATTTCACAGGTTTTTAAAATACTATTTTGGGTCTGCATTTTAACAGTATTTTAACTCGTTATGTGCAAAGAAAGTAAATTAAATTTGAAAATAGCACTATTTTGGCTGGTGTTTAGTACGACCTCAAAATCCTAAATCCTTGCCTGCTGTCAATATGCTGCAAAATATTTGAGATGACACGGTTAGAAAAACGATGATCGACAAACAGTGATAATTTCAAGACCCTACTGTATTATATCGTTGGTTACCATTCGTGAGCAGTCTATACTTTGTTGTCAGAATGGCATCATCATGTAATAGTAAAACACAGGATTGAGACACAAATTTCACCAAAAGCTCTCATTTCGTGCATGGAAGTGACCATTTGCAGGAATGGAAAAGCTTATGCAATTGTTCGTATATGATATTTGTTAATATTCAATAAAAAGCAGCGTAGTACTCTAGTAACTTATATGATACTTACAAACAATTTTCAGTATTTAACTTAACTCAACTGCTTAAACAGTGTTTCTTTTGTTTTCCTTAATTTCGACATTTTTATTATTTTTTTTTCTTATCAAGACAATAAAGCATGCAAGTAATGCAACAATATTACTCATACGCTCACATGATTTATGCGAAAAATACAACCTTATGCAAAAGCATTCGGAAAAATATATTTTTCTAAATTATTATTTTATGAATTACACTAAAAAATTTAACTAAAAAAATACAAATGTTTTAATATATTTTTGAATCAGTTAAAGTTTGCTACTTAATGAGTTTAAGATCAATTCTTAATAAAATATAAAAGGGCTAGAATAAGCAATTACTATTTACAATACTCCATGAATATTGTTCGCAAAATCAACAAGAGCTTGGAACATCATTGGGAGCTACTCAGACAGCAATTTCAAAATGTTTGCCAGCAGCGAGATTCATACAAAAGGGATTCATACTTGCTACTTAAACGCTATAAAATCAAATCATTTTTGCACCGAATCATTACTTGCAATAAAACATGGATCCATTACGATAACACTAGATACAATTCGTTTGATGCGATCATTTGGCCGAAACACGCCCAGAATATGAGGAAAGAAATGAATGCGAAATAACCATCGCGACAATGCTTACACACATGTTGCAATGCCTACTGAAAACTGTTGAGATAAAAGTCCAGATCACCCGCCTTATAGTTCAGATCCTGCCCGAGCGACTATTATATGTTGCGATCGATGAAAAAAGCTCTCTCTGTGATACGCTTCACTTCATAACAGGGTAATCCCAATTTGGCTTGATTTGTTCTTGGCCTCGAAAGATGATTAGTTCTTTTGGTGCGGAATTCATATCGAGCCATAACCGCCGAAAAAATGTCTCCCACAAACTCAAAATTTTACAGGGGAAGGTTTTTTTTAAATAAAATTAGTTTGAATAAAGCCATTATTTTAAAAATTATAATGTAAATATTGTTTTGTGTAATACATTTAATTTTCATAATTTTAAATGATGTTGAACTATCGATTTCTATAAAAAAACAACAATCGATTATGGTGTGGGATACATTATTTTGGCGGTAATGGCTCGATATGTTGCTAGAAAGATGGAAGACAATCATACCTAATAAGGCTAATACTTTAAATAAATTTATATTGTATAAATGTTTCAAAATAAAAAGCTTAAAATTTTAAAAACTTACGCATTTTATGTTATACACCCAATAGATATGCCTGGTTTTATTTCATTGCAACTATTTCAAAACAAAAACAGCTTTCATTATACTGCATTCAACCAAAAAATACTATAGTGATCTCATTTAATCGGCCACAATGCAAAATAAATCCTTTTTATACCTTTTTATAAATAGATAAAACTAAAGTTATACCTATATACTTGCAACATACATATATGCATACATACAAATGTATATCAAACTAAACTAAAACGTAGTTATAGCATTTAAGAAAAAAAGAGGCAAACAAATACTTTTTTAGCTTGTAAAACATCCTGTTGCTGCTGATGCATACACGAGTCTATAAAAGTTCAAAAAAATATAAAAAAAACAACAGGAATAGCAACGGCAACGGCAACAAGGATGTTTAATCGCTTAAACAGGCTTTTACAGTCAGTGGGGTGAGTGCATATGTATGAAAGTATGTATGTGGTAAATTACGGATGTAAATCAAAAAACAAAAAATATATATATAAAAGTAAAATAGGTTATATTCAGCAAAGAACAAAAAGTAACTTTTTAATGTAAACCACATGGGTGGAAGCAACTGAAAAAATATTAAGCGGTTTAAGCCTGTTGTACCCTATAAACAGTTAAGTGCTGGCAATAGAAAAAAAATGAGTGCTTGAACTGTGTAACGTTAAATATTGATAAAGCCGGCATTTTCAAAATTATAGTTAATCTTTATTAAAAAGTATCTATATAGGCATGTGATGGAAGTCGAAAACGAAAATGATTGAGTTTTAGAAGACAATTTGTTCGTAAAATTTCTATATTGAAAAACTTTTATCACATAAAATATAAAGATATTGGGCTACTAAAGAGAATCTTAAAACAAAAATTGTAAAAATTAGATTATAAATGCATTAAAATGTATTTCCAAAACTGATTCGCTTCCGATTTCCATCACATGCCTGATAGTTATATTTTCTACCTAGCAGAATCTGGTAATAGCTTGTCATTATATATGCATTACTTAGCTGTAGTTTGGTATTAAATATTCTGATGTTCATGTTAGTAATTGTATGTTAGTATTTGTTACATGCTAGTATTTAGCAAAACACGAACAAATAATCAAAATATTTATCAATTTTGGTACGTTTTTACCTTTAAAAAGTGGTGGTTTATTTTCTTTAAATAAACCGAGTTCTTTTTAATTGCAAACTAAAAGCCTGTAGTAGTTTAAAGAAAATAAAATGAGTCATTATTTATTCAAATGTAGAAAATAATTTAAGTAAACACTCATTCTTCTAATACTGTTTTAAACTTAACTTCAAAACACACTTCTATTACAGTTTGAGAACTCTTTGGTGTTTACTCAACTTTGACAATAAAAAAAAAACTACATAACTTGAGTGGCCCTGTTAGTCTATTTATACACTGACATCATTGCTGGATGATTCAGAGCTTAAATACTAGAAAGTTCGTGTATAGAATATTCAGCCAAAGTCATTAAAACTTAATGTTGTCATACTGCTCAAATGTTTGTAAATAGAAACTTCTACTAGGGCTGTATTCTGATACCAGCCCTTATAAACAAAGTAGAAAACAAAGTATAAACAACTGCTTCATCTACATATTTTCAGAGGTATAAATCCATCATGATCCAGCAACTTATGCGTTAACATAACCTTGCATTCCGTTTGAACTTATAACCACATATTGAGTGTTTAAAGACGTTTCATATAACTAGTTATATTAGTTATTGAACAACATAACAAGTCTAATCAACAATATAATGTCATATTTCGTTAACAAAATTTTAGCGAACTTAAAAATCGCTTTTCACCTGTTTAAGCATAAATGCAATAGTTTATCGTTCCTTACCACAACTTTTTGCAACAATTTATCGACAAATGTCACAATGTGTGTGTTTGTTAAACTTCAACCAAAATGTAGATTATTTTAACATACATATGTATGTATTTACGTATGTGTGTGTGTGTGTGTGTGTGTGAATATGAACATGCCACCTGGCTGTATTAAAAACTATCTATGTAAAATAAATGAAAATGAATGGAATTGCATTGCATTGAATAAAATAGAATAGCATTTGCAGAAGAAATCCTCCTTTGGTATTTGTCATGACTCACTGAATGTATAAATGAACATTTACGAAATTCAAAACACTAGAGTGCATTCATTCGTCTCTATTACATGAATTACAAAGACAAAACTTTTACTTCTGCTTTTCTTTTGTTAGCTAAATATTATTTTTGTTTCTCTCCTCAAGTTTATGTCAATTTTACACATGGGTACAAACAAAACTTACACACACATCTCTTTCAATTTATTCACATATCTTCAGAAGTAAGTACGTCCGCAGGGATCCAATATTTAAATTATATTAAATTAACTTTGCCAATGTTTTGATGAAGTATAGCAAGTAGATTTCATATATAGTACATATAGTACAATCTTTTAAGTCCTAACACAAACGAAGAATTAAGATCTTTATTATTTTTTGTACAAACCCGATGGTCACTACTTGGGGGACCAAAGGACCAAAGTTAAAACTATAACACTTCCTCTTTAGACATGTCCAACTTTATTTCAATCGATCAGACTTATTTCACTTATTTATTTCAAACTCCCCACTGTGCGTTGTCGTTTTATTTTGATACATTAATTCAATCAATTTTATAATACAACATTCATTGTTGCAAGAAACATAAATGATTTGAAAATTATGTCGATATCAAGTTTTTTTATAGATAGTTATCTACATATACAGTCGACTCTTGATAATTTGAAATTCAAGGGACCAGAGAAAAAGTTCAAATAATCGAGATTTCATATTAACGAGAGTTCAAATTAACAAGAGGAGATAGAAAAAAATTCAAATTAACAAGAGTTGAATTAAAATTTAAGATTTTTTATTGTGAAGTTTCTTACAGTACATACATATGTACAAGGTGGCGCAAAAGTAAACTTTGATTCTTCTTGTGGATTATTTTTATTTGGTAGTGTAGCGTAACATAGGAGGATTACTTTTGCGCCACCTTGTATAAGAACATATGGAATTATAATGAAAAAAAGTCCGAATTCACTCTGTCTTTGTCCAATGAATTTTCAATTGTGATTAAAGCTGAAAAGAAATCGTCACTTGTATCCGTTCTGAGAGCGTAGGAGCGTAATGAGTAAGACTTTTCATTGTTGGTTGCTCATGTTCGTCTGCTTCATCTTCCTCATCCAAAGAAGTCAAATTCAACAGTTCGGTGTCGGTTAGGGCACCATAGACACTGATATTATTGTCTATTTGAACATAGTTTTCAAAACTCTTCAAAGTTAGGCAGATAGCTCCATCCTGGATGAGAGTACGTAAATTCTGGTGGCTCGTAAAACTGCACTTTCTGAAGCAGTTAAAAAGGATTGTAGAATTTATATTTTTCCAGGCTTTCTCAATCATGAATATAGCTGTTAAAAGTGTTATGAACGCTTTCTGACCCTTTTTAATGCTATCCAATATATATTTTATATTTTACATAGCAACTGTCGATGTCTTGTGTATGCTAAAAGCAAACGTTTTTAATTTTTGTTTTAAAAAGAGAAACAAAATCACATTACGAATTTAAATTATAGAATGTAAAAAAACTAAACTTTAAATTATAGAACGCTGTCGGGCAAGATGTCATTTCTATAAAGCAGCGCATATAAACTAAAACAAATCATAGTTTTATTTATTTTATATTTTGCATAAAACACAGCAGATTAAAATAATTCAAATTATTGAGCGTAGAGCCAAAAAATTCAAGATATAGCGTGTCAGTGATAAAAATGCCAAATAAATTCAAATTACCGAGGAGACCAAATTACATAAATTTTTTTCAATTTATTAAATGTTTTTCAAGGTACCTGGAAAACAGTTCAAATTATCGAGATTCAAATTAACGAATTTCAAATTATCAAGAGTCGCCTGTGTATATAAATGTCTGTCATGAGGCTTTAATAATGTGCATTTTTAATGCCTTACATCTAAGCAATTGTATTACCTAGAAAAACTAATTTAATCGTGTAACATAAAGTTTGAATAAAAAAACAGATTCCCTCTCATTTTGGTCTCAGGAAAAATGTAGTTTGAGTGATAAACCCTAGCATGACAAAAATTTATTCATTTATTCAGTGAAATAATATTTTATAATAGAATGCATGTTGAATGCATTAAAATACAAAAAATACTCGTGAGCGACGAATTTGTCAAACAATACTGAATACAAATAAGATGACAGTAAAAAACTAATGAAAAACAGATTCAAATGCAGGGGTTGTACCGAAAAAAAGGGCTTTACGTGGCCATGTTAGTGATTCATACATTATTAACGATACATTTGACACAATATTAATTATTAAAGTTTCTAGAAACTAAACTCATAAAAGAGACTCTATTAAAATCTGTCTGATAACAAGGTACATAAAGCTTATTAACTATAAGCCACAATCTCCTTAATACACATGTCCTTAAAAAAAAGGGGGGTTCATTGTCATGTAATTATTTACACTTTAGTTAAATTTCTATGTATGCACTTGCATAATGAAATGTTTTTACATTAAGGCACAATTGTCGCTTTTCTATAGTTAAACTTTACATTCACCCTTGCACAGCCACTTGTTATTTTAACAATTAAAGCTTAAATAATATTAAATACATGCATACATACAATGTAACTACATGCATGCATGTAGTCAATATTTACTCCTCCACTCAGAGACAGAATAACAGATAGACAGATAGAGAGACAGACAGACACATTCGTTAAATAACACTTCAGTAAGTAAGCCAATTAAATTTTATTAAACCTCTTAAAGTGTCAGTTAAACACTTAGTGTCAGGAGGGTGGTGTGTGGTGCAGCAGGGAGTGGGGTGTATTGCTGCAACCAAATAACAAAGACCCATTAAAGATAATCATCATCAACATCTAGCTGCCAGGTTGTGCATTCGTGTAATGTCTGTGTATTTCAGGTGAAAATGTGAACACAAAAATAATAAAACTAACAATAAAATTATTCAAATAATTAAGAGTATTTACTTTTCTTATCATAATATTGTACGTGTAATAACGAGGTTGAGAAAAACAGTTTGCAATTCTACTAGTGTCAGGGTGGAAAATGGCACTAATAATATAAAATGAGCAAAGCAAAAACTTACATCTACAATATGACAAGTAAACAGAATACAAAATAAGCATTTACATTTGTAGTAATATATTTTTTTTAAATTGGATTGAAGACTTGTTAATACTCAATAATAAACTTGAACTTAAAAAGAAAATACATGAATTAACTTTCAAAAAATAAATTAATTAAGAATTATCTCTCAAGCTAAATGCAATTTTAAATAATATTGTTAGATAAGACTTAAGACACAAACTTGATTGTGGAATAAACAAACTTGATTGAGAAAAAAATAGATACGAAAAAAAGTTTGTGTCTTAAGTCTTATTTAAGCGAACGTTATCGTTCGACATCGTGGGTCAGGGGGTAAATTTAATTTCAACTTGATTTTAGTTTTGTCTTAATTGGGGATGTATTGTTATTATTCACGGCTGTTAGAGCATCCAACACAGAATTGTCATTTATCACAGTTGAAAATCGCCTACTGATTATATACATATGTACATTGTACATACATACATATAAACTAATACGTATAATTTTTTCTTTCATTTTAGGTAAGTGAAATCAGGATATCATATGCAATTCACACTGGTAAATATAAAATTATATTTGTACCCATTTGTATATAAAATAGTGACATAAATTAAATCCACAAAGTTGTATTGGACACTCTTATATCTGCTAAACTTGTACAGATACAAAAAGGAAAAATAAAATTGCATTTACATTATAAAAACATATGTTTTGCGCTTTTCTAGAATTCGAACTTTTTTTGGGGGAAAACGGTTTAAATCACTCTTGCCATTTTAGAAATAAAGAAAAGCGTCAAGTGTAAAAGTAAAAACGGGTAAAAAGGGTAAAAAATTACAAAAAAGGGTAAAAAGCGCCAAAAAAAATTTAACAAAAATTTTAGTATCGTGTTGTTTTGCTTTACAAATAACACCTAAAAAAAGCAAAAAAACAAGAAACTAAGAATATCAAAAAACATGTTAAAATTTTTAAATAAATAATTAATTTTATTATCAATTCAGTTACCAGGAGTAAACAAAAAATTAAAATAAAATAACAATTCATAAAAAACAAAATATAAAGTTTTATAGAAAAACAATTTAATTTTCAAATACATCTGTTTCATAATCATCATCATCATCGGGCCACAAAACAGATTTAATGAAATATTCAGACATTTTATAAGTTTGCGATGAATTAATTTTTAAGTAAACACTTGATTAATTGCAACAACAAACTTTTGGCTGAGTTTAAAGAAAGTCGGTTTCTGATCTTTAGTTTAAAAAAATTCATTAAACTAAACGTTCTTTCGACTTCGGCATTTGAGTAAGGAAAAGAAAGTCAGCTAGTTCATGAAAAGGATTTTCTCCCAAATAATTTTTAAAATTGTAAACTTCAATCCAAAATTCATCAGTTCTTTAAATATTTTTCCATTTTTACAACGTTAGATCCTTTAGGGAAATTTCTATTTTATTTATTAGAGACGAATCATCAATGAAGTTTTGTATGAAATCAATAATATCCGCTTCGCTATTTTTAAAAATATTGTCAACACTAAATAACGATATTTTTGAAGCAATATAAAATTTGAAGGAAGTCTACGTCTTAGTTCGAGTACGTGATATTTTGTATTCTATTAAATTGTTCAATTATTTTATAATCTCTGCAAGACTTTTCGAAATGATAGCCAAGATAACAAAATTTGTTAACGCTTTCATCTAAATTACCTTCTAGATAATCAAAGTTTGTAATACTTTTAATCAGGTAATACAAATCGCTGTAAAGCTTGACTTTGGCTGACTCGAAAGCTAGATTTACTTTTTGGACTTCTTCCAAAACTGCACCAAAAAAATAGAAAAAGCGTCAAAAAATACCCTATTTTAAAAAAGGGTATTTGAAAAAAATAAAAGGGTAACGAGACCAAAAAAGCGTCATAAAATACCCGAAAAGCGTCAAAATGGCAACACTGGTTAAAATCCTTCAAACCTTTTAAATAGTTTTAAATTTATTATCAAAAAAATACCAAACTCAGTGAAACAAACCAATTTAAATACAATTTGTATTCTGGGGAGGAAAAAGTAAGAAAATACAATTTATTCACAATTATTATGCCATTTTTGATTAAATCTTTAACAATTATGTAAAAATAAATTAACTGGTTGTTATTTGGTTCCCGATTGAGAAAGTATTTTTTTAATACACGAAATATGAAAGTACTTTTTCAATATTCAAAATTATTTAACTTTTCGACATAAAAGTTAATTGTCATGCTTCTGAAAGTGGCAAGAATAAAGTAAAATTGTTTTAATTTAACTTTTTAAGGTGCTAAAAATGGTACTTTTTCGTTCTGCTAACAATGCTTTTTGTATTGTCTATAAAATATAGGTAATACATAAAATTATATATGATCCGTCCATAGTGAATGAAACTCCAAGTTAGGTACTTTTTCTTTATTTTAGTGGTATTTTTTAAATAATTTATAATAATGCAATATGAAGTGAATAATAAATAATTAATAATCAAATTAAACACACATGATCCTGAGAGAATTAGATTTAGTACAAAAGGGAAACTTGCATATTTAGTAATAATAAATCTAGAATCATGAAATTATAACTTTAAATGTTTTATAATAACGAACCAGAAGCATGAAAGTAAATGGAAATTAATGTAAGGTACTGTTTCTTTATTCGAGTGCTACATTTTGAATATTTTATAATAATAAAACTAGTGTCATCAGATAAACCCCACGTGATATTAAGTGAATTTGATTTCACAAAGGGAAAGTTATTGCAATTTTGCTGCATTTTACTCTACATGATTTAGAATTTGCAAATGCTAACTTAAAGCTATTTTTATACCCTCACAACCAGAAGTCGTGTGTAACATTAAGAAATATTCCATCTGTGTAAAACACTCTCACGTCCAAAATATACATATCGTCACCTAAAATGCCCAAAGACGTAATCCTCATTATCATAATTTTACAGGAGAAGCAAAAAACGTTATAAAATGAAAACTGTTTAATTGAAAATTAACCTAACCCAAACTGGTTTAAAAGACATAAATAAATAATAATAGATATGTAACTGAACAAAAAGTAATTAAAACCAGCAAGTAAAATATAAGAAAAACAAATAAATGTGCAAAAACAATAAAAAATACGAGTATATATGGCTCTGACCAGACCATTTGTAACAAATGTCATGTGTGCAGCAAAATATTTAAATTAGTGTCCTTTCCAAAATTTCTTTTTTAAATATTTATAGCAAACTAAATTGTAAAAGGGTTCCTGAAGTTTCAAGTCTTTAACCAAGGGTTGAATACATATTATAACAAAATACCGAAGGATCAATTCCGAAAATCTTCTGAATTAACATTGATATTATTTTTAACACTTAATATGGACATACAGATAAAATGCAACACAAATTTATTTAATGTATAAAGCAAAAATACTACTAGATTTTGTAAGCTAGCTAAGCAGTTTTTGTTCAATTCTCTTTTGAACTTGCCATTTCATTCACACACGTCAATTCAAGTTTCGTAGTTTTTAATACAAATCAACATACATGAAAGAAAAAAACAAAAGGGAATCAGAAAATCTACTAGTTAGTGCTGTCAAGTTTGTACCCCTTTTGTTCTCTTTTCCTTTCTAATCCAAAAATACTTGCCTTGACGAATCAGAATCGAAGAGTGCGAAAGCGGACTATCAGAAAATAAAACCAAAATTTATAGAATCACCTTAATCTTTTGAAACAATTTTCCTGAACTTGTGGTGAATAAGGTGCCTATTATGAGCGAATTTTCATGAAAAAACGCTTTTGTGAAAATCACTCTTTTTGGGTTAATCACAATGATACATTTCTATCAGCTGGCGCTATATTTGTTTACAAATTCTTAAAGAAAAATAAATTAAATTTGAAATGACCACCACGGAATTATGATGCCGTCCCATTTTTTGGCTGCCTGAACTTTACAGCAAATACCTTTTGCCAGCAGTGGATCTTCTTCCATGAGAGAAACGAGCTTCTCCAATTGCTGATTTCTACTTACGACCTGCAGGATTAACAAAAGTAATTTACAAGTAGTATTTGGTTGACCAAAACCAAAAACAAAACAAATACTTACATTTTAAATAAATTTTGCACAGTTTTATACAGCGTCGACAGCAAATTTGTGTTCGATAAAAAATTCGTTGATCAACGAAATTTTCGACAGCGATCCCAACTCATAATACAAATTTTACATTCGATAGTCGATTTTCGATAGCCAGCGAATATCGATTGTCGAATGCAGTTCATATCAATTTGGTATAACAAAACTCGGTTTTAGTACTTTTGAAACCTATTAAGGACCAGTTACTAAAGCACCTACTGAAACCAAAATTCCTAAAAAAAAACCGTTTAATAATTGTTTATTTTCACAAAGAAAAACTAAGTAAATTTCAGCATAATTTAAATTTATTAAATTACATGCTTTACATACTTAAATAATAACATACTTTAGAGTATGTTTTTATATACATAAAACGATAAGTATTTGTTTACACATTTTACCCAAGTGTCAATTACAGGCGATAAACAAACATTTTAACAATCAGTTTGTGCCCATTAACAAACAATACAAACGTGTTTTGTTTAGTTTACTCCTACATTTGTTCGTATGTATGTATGTATATGTATATAAATAAGTATTTATATGTATATTCTTTATTATTTAAATTCATACAAATCTATTGTTAAAACTACAACAACTATGTGAATACTGTCATGAAAGCGAGCAACAACAAATATCTTAACAGCCAGCAATGAATGTATGAATGAGTGAACAAACGAACCAACGAATGGATGAATGAAGTTATGCAAATCACTTGCAATTTATCAATGTCTCAATAACTGTCATTGTGTAATTTTCACATTTCAAAAAATGTAAATCAATGTGATCAAAACTTACAGACACAAATACACTCCCACACACTCTCACACAGACAAACAGATACGATATTTTTTGTGTTAAAAAAAAGGAAACTAGAATTTTACTTTTTTTCTGCACCATCAGAGTTTTGCTGATTTTTCCCCACGAAAATCATCATCCCAATACAACAACACTAGCAACAAAGAATGGAAAACGAACAACAACAATATCAAATAAAACATATGCTCTTTCACTTTTTGTATTGTTATAAAAGATTTAATATAAGCAACAACACACAACAATAGGATACCAATACTCATACCAAAGAGACATAGATAGACAGTGATATATACACATGTATATGTACACACATACACACATGCTAGTAAATATCCTGCATAGATATGTTTGTAGTATTACATACCCTGCAGTGCATGGTGTAAAGTTACTTATTTCCATATGTACACGATTTCATTAGCCACTAAGATCCAGCTATAGTTAACTATCTCTTGACATCTTTAACATCCTACCTCTGAATTTGAGATGCAAATAACATTACGGTAGTCAAACTATAACAGACTTTAAAACCCCTGCGTCCGGACCCACCCCACACTTGAAATAAAAGTATATAAATCAATGCCACTAAATGCAGTTTTGCGTGTAAATAGACCTCCACTTGTATTAGTGTTAGTAACTAATGACTATTCAAATCCAAATTAGAAAACAAACTAAAAGTGACTACTACTACCACTACTACCCCGGTTAAATACCCCACGCTTAATTGCCTTTTTCCTTTATTTACCTCGTTGTATAAATCCCAGTTTATTTTTCATATTTTTTTTAAACAAAACAACTCGTTTTAATAACTTTCGCTAAAATACCCAATTCGGGTTATTATTTACCCCAAAAAAGTTTTCCCATCACTGACATTTTCTTTAGTTTAACTTCGTCATTTTACTCAAAGTACCTTTTTATACAATTTTGTAAGGATTTCATGTTTTCATTGATTGTTTTATAGAAACATAAGTTTTCAAAAAAGTGGTGAATTTAATCAAATTTGAAGTGACATTTTCAATGAAATGGCTGCCAAGAAAACATCTTTATCTAAAAAGCAAAGACTTTTATTGATCTCTTTTGCAAAAAAAAAAAAGGGAAAAACAAAACACTAAACAGCTGCAGAATTTAATTGTAATGTTTCATGACCCCTAAAAAATGTATTCTGATAATTATCTTCTTAAATGCATATAAGCAAATTCGTTGAATTAAATACCTTCCCCGGACAAGTACCCAAAAATTTTGAATTTTTAGTGAGATATTTACCGGGGTATACTGTATTCACTAGACTTGCTCAGACAATTGACATCATGATGCATTACCGGTGATGTATAAAGTAAACAATCAATGCAGTGTAGCAGCTAGAGTCGTGTTGCTAATTTACAATTTTAGAACAGCAGGGTACGTACACAGATACAAAGGAGTTACAATGCAATGCACAAATACAACAATTGTATAACAATAAATCATAAATATATGTATAACGCAAATCGGTTTCATTCAACCAAAACTGTCAATACTTTTCACTCACAATAAAGTTCTTTATTTTTAGAGCAGAATTTTTTTTCGCAAGTATGTAAATCTGTAATTCAAACATACACAAGACCATTTTGTACATACATAAATGGCATAAATTGTCTTTCATTGATTTCAATTCATAATAAAAACTTATAAAAGAAAATCAAAAGATTTTATAAATTTTTCCATTAACTTTCAATTTGAAACAAATTTTTAATTTATATTTGTCTATCATTTAAATATAATTGAAATATACTCGTACATACATAATTAGTACATATTTTAACAAATTTTGATTTCTTTGGCATGTTTTTTTATTTGGAAACATTTGTTTGAAATTATTAGTCAAAAGAACTGCATTTCTTTTGAGTCCCAGAAACAGCCTTCAGTATCGATCGAAACATTCAGTAGTTTGACTGAGGTGAAATATCCCAACCACTTCTTTCTAAATAGTTTTCAACAGGTATTACAACATGTGGCCGAGCCTTGTCATGATGGAATATTACATATCTGGCAGCATATTCTGGTAGTTTTTAGGCCAATTCTCTGTGATAGTCTGGTCAGATTTCAGCTGTATAATATATCCCATCAAATAAAGTTGCATGGTTATTTGGCTTGGTGTGTATTCAACTAGATGACGGGCTTCACATACCATCTCCTACGCTTGGGTTTATCGTAATGGATCCATTTTTCAGCGCAATTAATGATTCGGTGCAAAAGAAATGCAAAATCTTCTTTCAAGGTCTCTTGGCTTCAATTCATATGGTACCCAGTTTTGCTGCTTTTGTGTGAAATTGTAGCTTTCAGTGATTTGGCTTCATGGTGTAATGCCTCCAATTCCTGGTCTTCAAATACATATGTTTGGATGGCCTGGGAGATCTTTATCTGCAGTATCGAAATAAACACTTCTAAACCGCACAAACCGGAACACATTCACCATAACAGATTTACCATAAACATAGGAGAGCACATCCACCACATCGATTACACTTCAGTACAAAACTTCCCACATATTTTCGGAGAATAAAGAACTTTGTTGCTTGCACTAAGTATAATGTTCGATAACTAAGGTAGAATAAATGACAGATATTTATCCTTCAAAATGACATATAAGTTACAAAACTCACATTTAAAAGCTACGCCATCTGTTATAAAACCCGCATTTTTAAGTTATACTTGAGTTATAATTGAATTGGAATTAAACTATCTAAAATTCGCTGCTAAATATTTTCAGACCACTTGTAAAACATGTGAATACATTTAAAGATTATTAAATATACATTTTATTTTACAATTTAAGTTAGTGCAAACTTTTCAAACATTAAAGTGCTTACCCCATTAATAAAATAAAAAAAACCATAAGAAACTGTTTAATCCCCAACACAATAAATAATTTCGCATTTATGTTGCCGACACCTAAAGAAACAAACTGAAATGAAATAAAATATTATTTATGAGCATACAAAAGAGTATGAATACAATATCAAGAACCCATTAAAACGTACGTTTTTATAGGTAAAAAATATTGTTACCGTTTTGTATTTTATATGTTTATTATTATATTTTTATTACTGTCTTCACACTTTACCTTTGCACCCCTTTATTTAAGGTTGCGGGAGGCCAAAGACACGAGTATTCTTTTGTAATGTAATGTTCTTTTCTTTGTATATTTTTTCCTCGCATCTGTTGGTATGAAATCTTTGTTTTCGTTTCCTAGTATACACACACACACACTTATACACTCATACTCGCACTGACATATAGAATTCAATCAAATTGCAATTTATAAAACATTTTTCAAGTGTGAAAATTTAACACGTTCCCGTTAAACGTGATTTGAGTTTGGTATGAGAGTTTATTTATAACAATCAATGTGTATGAGTGTGTATAAGTATAAACGGACAGGAAGCGGAAAATAAGTGCAAAATACTGTTAGTGAACCCACACGCCGATACACACATACATACATACGTAATCCCACTCACAATTCCTATAAGAGTAACGTGAGTAAAATCTTTTTGACTCTCTCTTGCTCTCTCTCTCTCTCTCTTTCTTGCTTGCTCCTGTTTATACGGCTACTAGTAGCAGTTTATACTGCTGCTTTCTCATACAATCGTTCCAGGAGTTTTGTCTGCAACAATATTATAGTAAATGATATTGTTATCTGCTTGTTTCTGTTACTGTTGCCGTTGCTGTTGTCATGTTATTTATTGTCAAACTTACTTACAAATACATATATATTTGCGTACATATGTACATATACCAAGAAAAAAAAAAACAAATACCCAGAACAAAAAAAGGAAGAGTTTCTGAGGGAAAACAACACTTGCAGGCATGTGACGTGCAAGTGAAAACAAAAATAAAAAGCTGAACAGAAAAAAAAAGTATAAAAAACAAACAAAACAGACATCAAAATAAAAACAAAGTACGAGTTTAAGGAAATACCGTTAAGCATAAAGTGTTTATTGCTTAATCCTGTGTCAAATCCCATTATCATGTATTTAAACTTTTTAGAATTTATCTTGTTGCCAATACGAGTACTTTTTAAAGTAGATGTTTACAGTAGTTCAAGTATATACAGTATAAAATCTATAAAGTATTTTTGTAAGTCTTTAATACTGTGTAACCAAAACAAGTACTGTTTGTAAGTTGGCAAAATACAAAACCAAAATGTGTGAAAGTTTTTATCAAGGTTAAATCAATATTTGTTTAGTTTTGTCTCGCAATAGCAGTCTATTTAATTTAATTTAAAAACAACTTCTAAAGTGTTTCTATAGCGTTATACATATTTATTTGTTACATCTGCGTTTACTTAAGGCTTTTCTAATGTTTAATTTTATATGTATTGTATGTATACGTTTCTTAAGGTACGGTCTCATTTGGCACAAATTTCTTTGATGTTGTTTACTCTTGCAAGAGTTTTGCAAGATCAAACAGTGTCGATTAAAATAAAACTAAATATTTGTTGTGCTTTGGCCTAAATAAGAAAAGGTTTTTTAAATAAATAAACAAGTTCAAATATATGTTATTTAGTTGTTACGTCTTTTTCGGCAAATATTTGCCAAGTGTGACCGTACCTACAGACAGACACATCTGCATGCAATCTTTTGTAAACACATGCCAACTCTGCAAATAAAAAACGTGAGAAAAATTAGACGATCGGCAGTAAGTGCAACGCATGTTGATTTTTGCCTTATTGTCGACAGTGGTTTTGGTTCCAATTGTAATCAAGCTGTTGAGTACATATTCCCATCGAATTTTTTAAACTCGTCCCTACCAAAAGACCTTTTATGTATTTGTGGATATTCTCATTTATTGTCCCGTCATTGACCTAAGATTCTTTGATTGGGTTCTCTGTGTTAGACCAATTCTAGTATTACTAGAAATTCTTCATAATTAGATTCCAAATATCGAGATTCGTTTCATAATAATTTAATATATTTAATATATTAAAAATAATTCACTTTTAACGGAAAAGTGCCAGATTTTTAGCGTCAAAAAAAGTGAACTGGCATATTAAAATTATGTAAAACATTGGCCCATAATCATAGTCATAGAAAAACCAGTATTACCGGTGGTTCGAAATTTGCTGTAATTGTCATTCATTTCATTTATTTTACATGTTGCCTCCTTTTTATTCAGATTTTTCTTATTCATGCCAATAATAAATAATAAAATGTAAATAATTTTTGACCCCCACAGCTCCACCTTGTGTAAATAAAACTCAAAATGAATCAGTTTTAGATTAGAAGACGGAGAAGAATTGTCTTTGATATTTCAAAAATACTGCACTTTAAGACAAAAATTTTTAAATTAGAAAAATATATGAATGTTTTGTTTTATAAACCTTTGACAAATTAATAACTCATTATGAATAAGTCGTATGATTTTTGTATTTATTGTTAGCAGGAAAAAATTCTTCAGGCTGTCTTACTAAATAAAAACATTTGTGTAAACGTTTGTGTTAGATATGATCTATTACATAGTATCTTAAATGTGTCAATTTACTTCCTTCAAGTCCAACGCTTTGTAGAGTAACAGGTTTCTTTTAAATAAAGTATTAAAACTAGTACCATTAGATACCTACCGCCAATTAACCATTCCCTCATACTGTACGAAATGGCTTCAATGCAGACTATTTATGATGGCACAATTTGAACATTAATTTAAATCTATACAACTTTAAGAAAATTTCATGTTTTATGTTTTCCTCTGTTTATCCAATTACAAAATATTTGCCCAGTCCCAATTTACACGAAGCAATTTTTGTTGAAAATAGTGATAAAATTATTTCCTTGAAATTTCTTCGATGTTTACACAGCGCAATATAATTCCTTAAATCACTAGTATTTTTAATTAAAAGTATACCTGTAAAGTTAAGTTTAAGTTTTATTTTGTTTTAAATCATTTAGTTTACAAATTATGTAATTCAAGTTTTTATAAAAAGGAGTTTGTATGAAAATATTAATTTAAAAATATTAATATAAAAATAGGTATTAAGATATTCAAAAGTTTAATGATTAATTATTAAAAATTAAATTGATTAAATCTAGCTCGACGGTAGCTGATGACTCATACGACTTTTCGACTTCAACTTCTCGACTCTTTCTTGAGGACGATCACTGACAACTAGAATTAACGACTTCATCTGACAACTGGAAACTCTCTTTACTACTGACTGGATGACAACTTAGGGCAATGGGAATGACACCACTTTACATACACACATTCGTAAACACATATGTGTTACTATCTTATGCGCATTAAATATGTGTCATGATGAAATTATATAAGGTGAGTGCAGGAGCACAGCTGACTGACTTTGTTTACAATTTACTTATGTCAAGAGTAATATTTTGTCAAGTGTTTTTGACAGTAGTACACTATTTTACACAAACAAAATGCCTGTTGTTTCTGTATTGTGTTGTATTTGTTGTCAATTTGCACTCACCTGATATAATTTCACCATGATATGATAAATACTCTCGTATTTTTATTTGAGCCTACATACACATTTGTATACACATAGGTAATACAAATAAGAGAGTAACAGGAATTGCTAGTACAATCAAGTGTGTACATGCTCGTCTTAACTTCCCCTAACCACGATGTCTAAAAAGTAATTAGCTTAGCGTAAAGAATTGCTTTGTGTAAATTGGACTAAGAATCAAATATTAAACGACAATTTCTAAATCAATAGCTAATATTTTTGTATAACACATATTCAAATGACACTTAAGTCTATTCGTGACTTGAATTTATTAAGTTTTCCCCTTAAATGTGAAAATAATAAATCATTTAGTTTTAAGAAATTTTAAAACGAAAAAGGTACAATTTTCAACACCAAATGAATATTTAACAATATAAAGGAATTTCTCTGTTACTCTACATTTCTTAATATCAGCAGCTTCAGTTAGAAATTTTGATTCCCTTTTCATTTTTTTTTTGTAAATAATAAATATGTAATCTTAATGTATTTGTTAATAAATGAACATTTTTCGCAGGAACCCTTGTCAATCTTAATTATGCCGTGAAAAATTCTAAATACATTTAATTTTTTTTAGCTCAAAAACTAAGTTACAGAATTTTTACATTATTATGTGAAATATTTTATTAACAATTGTCAAATTAAGTGAATGAGAAACGAATGGAATGCTTAATAAACTAACAACAAAAAAAATACAGCAGAAATAAGGAAATAAAATAAATTTTGTATACACTTGTGTAAACAAAAATAACAATTAATTTCTCAGCAAATTTTTCTAAAGAACAAAATATTTCATATTTTCAAACAGGATACACAAAAGTAACAAGTCTTTGTTTAATTACTTTGACGTTTTTTACGCGAGTGAGTGTTAGTGCTACAACAAAAAAAAAACTATTAAAAATAAAGTGTTTGTTTTCATATTAAATCAATAAATTTAAATTGAGTCTTCTTGCCACGTTTGCATATTTTGTCTTGCTTTGACTCACTCAACCTGGGTGTGATGTTTTAGATCTGGTATCCATCACAACCTCCTTGAGTGAGCGATAGCAGGATAGAATTTCATCTTCATCTGATAACAACTTGTTCTAGTTGTTACATGTTTTTTTTTTGTGTTTTTTGTTATAATATTTTATCTTGTTTGTTTTTTTTCAGGTTTTTATGAAAACATATTTACATACACACATATTTATAAAAGTTTTATATGCTTTCTTCACATGCTCTAACACATGTAAGTTAGTTTGAAAGTGCAGGTGTTACAAAAAATAAACCTGATATGCAAAGTATGACAGACACTGCCAACACGCCACCGATGCCACCATCAACCAACATTACTTATCTGTTTTAATGCCACAAGTAAAACTCCTGGGTTCATCTCTGCTTCAGTTACTTAATATTTTCATGGATTTTTTAAAAATACAGAGGAAAAACAAAAAATACGAATATTAAATAAATAAAAATCTCATAAAAGGAATAGACAAACTGTATTTAAGCTACAGCTCCTAAAAGTAGGCACATTTTTATTTTAAATCAAAACTTGCTAATGACATGTCATTACAGATTAACTTACCTTGTAAGTACTCCTGCATGCTAATAACATTAA
The DNA here is from genome assembly GCA_916048285.2 of Bellardia pandia. NCBI lineage: Eukaryota > Metazoa > Arthropoda > Insecta > Diptera > Calliphoridae > Bellardia > Bellardia pandia. The sequence goes on from OU696533.1 coordinate 74,013,038, forward strand.
TTAATAGAAATGTAGTAATCATTAGCATCTGCCTAAGCAGTTAAAGACACACAGGCAAAAGTCATGTTTTCACCAAGCGGGGGAACACATTTACGATTTACTCAACCTCAACCTTTACTTTACCTCAAATATTACCATTACAAAATGTGTTGCAACCAACATGGCTTTCCGATCAATACTGATCTACTTGTAGTCATTACAAAGTATGTAAATCAGTAATGACACAGCATCACCAAGGATTCTTTTGGATTCTGACCGGCACATGAAACAGGCAATTGGAATAGTCTGAATATGCCCAACATGAGCAGCATCATCAGCAATATCTATGATGGTGGGTACACAAAAAAAGTTGTGTTAACAAAGTTAAGAAAATTGTTTACCAAGTCAAAGGTTTATTAACATAACACATTGTTATTTTTCTATTGCTGCTGTTGTTGATGTTTTCTTTTTCTTTTTTTTTCATTCTACTCTAAATGAACTTCACCTTCCCAAATGTAACCAAGTAAGCATTTGTATTTGAAATCCAACAATACTATATTTAATGTAAATAATTATAAACTATGGTTCAATTGTATTGTAAAGTTACTATGGTACCATCGCCCCGCTTTGATCTGCTTTGATTAACGCTCGACACAATGAAAATTGTAATTCGAAGACACTTTCTGCAGAAGAACTGGACAATCAGCAGGTGGACATTTCAGTTTCGATGGCCGTGTTAATGGGTGTTTGGACGATCCCTAAAAATTTGATAAAACTTGCTTTTCAATTACTATTATTGCAGCTAGAAGACAATATCTAACAAGAAACTGGTTCTTGGGAAATCACACTGAGGTTTCGGCTATATTCCTAAGCGAATAACTCAGTCATACTTAACAATATGGGATTTTTAATTTGAAAAACATTTGTGCAATATAAAATTATTCAAAATATTGGCTATTGTTTCTGGCAACATATGGAAAATATATAAAAACAGCAGTCGAACGGTGAAGGTCTGGACTATAAGGTGGGTGAGGCAAAACATGCCATCAACATCCTTCTAAATAATTATTAACAGGTATTACAACATAGGGTCAAGCGTTGTCATATATTCCATTTCATATATGGCAGCATATTCTGGGAGTTTTTAGGCCAAACAAAAATTATTTAATTTGAAAGCATTTAAGCAGCATTACGGACACGCAAACCCGTCTTTCAAGGTCTCTCGGCTTCAATAGCAAATTTTCCTGCTTTTTAATGAATACTGCTCCTCTCAAACGTTTTGAAATTCTTGCTCTATTTTAAAGCAGAAATGTAGTTTATTAAATATATCATAAAATATACAAATATTCAATAACTAAGTGAGAATAAATTACAGATATGTTCCCCACAAAATGACCTGTAAGTTACTAATCAAACAAATACGCAATCTGTTATGAATTCTGCATTTTTAAGTGAGCTTCTGTGAGCAATCGGTGCACTTCAGAGGCATTTATTTTACAATTTTAGCAGTAAAGTAGAACTTTCCGCATAGTACGCTTTGTTGCTTACACTATAATGTCCAAGAACTAACTGAGAAAAATTGACAGATACTGTGAGCGTCAATATACAGAGTAAACACCTAATATGTTATAAATAAATGTTTTATAAATCATTAATAAAACCTAAAAGAAATACTTCAATTTTAACGGAAAAGTAACAGATTTTTCGCATCAATATAAAGTAAACAAATATATTAAAATTACGTTAATCATCATATTTAACATTTCATTTCATTTTGATTTTTGTCAAAGCTGACAATCTTCTAGACAGAGAACAAACGAGTTTTTTAGTGAAAACTTTAGCAAAATTTTGATCCATTCATCCTGTTACAGGTATGCTTAGGATATGCATATATTTTTTGATAATTGTCTATGACAATTTTCAAATGACTGTCCTTAATTAAATCCTTCTTGGATTTTATTTAAGAACTTTTGACTTAATTTTTTTCAGAAAATAGAATTGATCAAAACTCACTTAATGTTTTCATTTTAGATATTTTTGATGATGCGTTTTTTTCCTGTTGGAAAATCCAGTTCTGCGCTATTTGTAATTTTTTTACAGTAGGGTCTACATTGTTATTTAAAATGTTGCGATAGCCTTCCTTTTTCATTGTAGATTCTAGAAATTTAAGATTACCCATCCCTGATGCCGCCATTTTAGCGTCTTGGTAATATATATATATTACTAAAGGCTCCATTCTTGGTTCGCATTTATTTTTGGGGGATTTGACTTTAAATATCTCAAACTTAATTTCATCGATGAAAAGAATATTATTCCAAATAATTTGAGGCTCGCTTATATTTCTTTTTTTGAAATTCAAACGTTTGGTTTGGTTGTTCTTTGATATAAATGGCTTCTTACGTGGCACTCTACCATGTAGGCCATTTGGAAGTAAATATCTTCTAATCGTACTCGGTTTTCTAAAAGTTTTCGTAACATTTTTAGCTATTCTTACCACACTAGATGTTGGGTTTGTCCTTCTTACTATAGCTCTTACTTCAATTTTTGTAAGACGCTTTCGACAATATTGTGTTTGGTAACTAAACTATAATCATAATTTTGTAAGAAATGTAAAATAATTTTCTATTATAATATTATTTATATTAATATAATTAAGGTTTTCTTTTAATAATACGAGTATGTGGTGTAGACTTTATTTTGACGCCCACAGTACGCCCTTTTCAGAGTGACAAATAAGTTAATAATGACGAATGACAGTCAAAAAATACGCTATTTGTTACGATACCTGCATTTTTAAGTTATACACTCAATAATAACGAATTAACTGGCCATAGAGTTGGTATTATTGAAATTAAAAATTTTATTGACTCCACTTGTCAAGCAATTACAACTGTCAACGTCCATAATAGTTATGAGGAAATCAACAAAATTAGCTCGCATTTAATTTCAAACTAAATAGTCATATTCTCATCGAAGACTATATAAAATATTTCAAAACCGTTGATTTATTCAACATAACATTTTTGCATTGTGTATTAAAGAAGTGTTTCTATGCAGTAAATTTTAAGCAATCATTTCGTTACTTTATACATCCCAAGCTAATATATCGTCATGTCATTCATTCATCACTTTATTGTCTCTAAGTAATCTACAGTGTAGCCACTTTACACTAGGTTTGTGCACTGTACTCTAAAAAATAGTTGTTTTACCCATCAGAAATGGTCTAATAGAGGTCAATTCTACACACAACAATGTCAACATTTTTACAAGTTTTTCAACAATGTTATGGTCACTGTAAATATTTATATGATTGATTGATTTATATAATGAATTCATTTTTCATAATTTGTTGCTCGTTGATTATGATTGAGAACAACATAATATGATATAATCTATCATCATAAAACTAATCAGCATAAACATTACATAATTGATATAATCATATATATAAATGCTATAATCATGTGAATGGTAACTTAACCATATCATGGTTGCAGAAATCATATAAATAATTACAGTGAGCATAATATTAAAAAAAAATTTAAAATATGTTGAAATAGTTGTGGTAAACATGCAAAACTATATTTTTTTTTCTCTGCGTGTAAGTGTCCTTTCTTAAGTTTAATTTATATAGGCTCAATTGACTTGCACAAGTAACAATATTAAGTAACATCACACTTGCTGGAAAATTAATTTCACACATATATAGGCACTAATGCTATTATTACTCCATGCAACTCTGCTTACTTAGTTATTGTGTCTTAGCTAAATGTCCTCAAAAATTAAGTGACATGTTAAGGCATGACATGTTTAGTCACACGTTAAATAAACTACAATATTCTGTGCCATCAATGGTCCGCTAATCCGCTCTTAATTCTTACGATCCAGCCAATATAAAACTAATTAATAAACATTATTCTGTTCTCTGGGTTGTGAAATAATTGTAATGCCAACACACTCCTCTATTTGCTGTTAGTCACACAAACATTTTTAAATAAGAGTGACTTTTCTTCTAGGACTTCTTATTTGTTTTTTGTGTGTTGTCTGTTGTGTAAACAAGCAACGTATTTTTTTTTCTTTTCCATGTTGCTGGTTTTTTGTACATCATCCTTTTTTTTGTTAGTCTTTCCCTAATGTTAAAAAAAATAATAAACATATAAATAATAAACCCCTTTTGCTATTTTTAATATTTTCTTCTTTAAACATTTCCCAAGTTTTGTTCTTCCAATTTTAAATTTCCGTATAACCGATTTAAATTTTATTTAACTTGTTCTTTCATAAAGTTTCTTGGGGTTAAAGTTTTAAAGGAAATCTGCTTAAAAAGTATAAATTTTAAAAAGTATTCTTATGCCGGCAGTGTTGGATGTTACAAAAAAAAAATAAAATAAAATACAAATCATTATGCTAATTTTAATATTAAATGTGAATAATTTAAAACTTGATTAAGATTTAACAAGAATATGAAAAAATGTGTTTATTTTTTCTTTTTTGACACACACAACAAATAAACAACAAGAGTTTATTATAAATGCAACTTTGTAGTATTTTTGAAAGAATTTTTGCCAGCATAAAATACAAATAAAATACGAAACAAATTTACGAAATTTTCCAAAAACCATAAAAACAAGCTGGAGAAATATTAAATGAAAATTAAATTAGCATAAGAGCAGATATGTATAAAGATAAAGCTGAAGATAGATAGAGATATAGAATTAGATAGAGGTGTTAAATGTATGTGTAAATTTGTATATCTACTAACTATGTATGAGTACGTATGTATGCTAATTTAATCTCAACTCATTTCATTTCATCTAATCTAATCTAATTTAATCTGATAATTCTTTTTCGTTTTCTTTAGAAAATTAAATTTTATATTCAAAGCAATAAATAAACCTGAAAAAGTTGTAAATAAATGCGCTTGTATGTACGATATGAATACATACTCGTACATACATACATACATATGTATGTATGTATATAAACACATTATGTTATTAAAATTTTAAGAAATTGCAAAACTTTCAGTTGTGAATAATTCGTTCGTTATTCGATGAATAGCAATTTGAATATTTAATAAAAGTATTGGAATTTAATGAAATTCAAAATCCAAATGATTCTGAGAATATCTAACACTTGCAAAGTTTTTAATGACACTAGCATATGAATATTTTATGAATGTGAATATTTTAATCAGTTTCATTATCTATTAATGTACTGTAACAGTTTTCAAAATATTGAATTTTTTAAGAAATCTTTAAATAAACGTGTTTAAAAAACTCTGTGAGGTGTTACAAGTTTTCTAAATTAGTCACACTTTTGAAACAAATCCATTGGAAATATATACTAAAGATTTTAGTGCAGTGTTAAAGCCACAGGACCAAGAAAAGGTTACAATTTCATGAAGCTTATTTTAACTCTAAATAAACCCAATGATACCCTAGTTTTTCAAAATTCGAATTTTATATAAACAAAGTAACACATTAACTTTTTCTCTTGGTAAAGTCGTCCTTTGATAGCATCACTTTTATACATTTTAAGATCATAGTCCGTGTCTATTTCAACGAAATAATGTTGAAAAGCACTTGTACCATTACTTTGGATTAGGTACTAATGATAAACAAAGAAATATTATATTGTTAAGAAGAAGTTCACATGCTGCGACTTTTCTCCTGCGACTTTTCTCCTGCTACTTGAGTTTATAGACGAAATACGTAGCGGAGAGTACGGGGTAGCTAGTGTCGCAGGTTTTGTGAAACGAAGCGACAAATTTGACATTTCTTCTTTTCTCTTGTATTATTTTTATTTTATTTACCAACAATGTTGCAATGATGAAATTTCATTTTGTGGGATTACAGAAAATTTTTGACAACTGTAAATTCAAAAGAAAACATATATCAGGAATAAGAATAGTTATCTGTATAATGTACTAGGTCCTTTATGGAGAATTTAACAATTTAATGTTAAAATGTGACGAGAATGGTGCAACAAATATTTCATCATGTGAACAGACGATGAATGACGATGAATTTAGAAGCGACAAAAGAGAACGTCAGCAGAGTCGCAGCGACAAATCGCAGCATGTGAACCCACTATTAGTTACTTTAAAGATTGTCATGTTTAAAAACGCGTCCAAAAATTAAATAAACTTGTGCATACTGTGAACGTTAAAATAAAGTGAACACCACATATTATTAAAAGAAAAGCTTAATTATTCACCCCTATCGTAAATAAAAATTCCACATGAAATTTGTTCCCTTATCACATTTTTCCTATTAAAATTCAATGTTAAAAAAATAAAACAAAAAACAAATGTCATATGGAATTTTTATTCACGATAGGGGTGATTGTAGAAAATTACAATGCATTTTTATATAGTTATTGAAGTATAATTGAATTGACAAAAAACAAACAAAACAAAATATATCAATTTTTCTGCGTTCAATCTTATGAAAAAACCTTGTCTTTTCCAAAGTAGTTTCTATACGAGTATATAGAAACTATGTAATAGTGAAGTGCCGTTTAAAATAATTGCAAGTTTCATAATTTATTATTAAAAGAGATTAAGTTGTGATGTCAAGTAATGGGCAAATCAGAAAGGCTTACATGGAAACGATAAATCCCTGTGTGAAATAGGTAAAATAGTTAGAAGGTATCACTGTTCAATAAAACAAATTATACAGCCCAATCATGAATAAAAAATCCGCGGGAGTTTTTTCCCGTTTTATTTTTTTAACATTGAATTTGAATAGGAAAAATGAGAAAAGGGAAAAAACTCCCGCGGATTTTTTTATTCATGATTGGGCTGATAGAAAAGTATAACAAACGCAATATAGCAGATAATTGGCTTGGTGCAAAACGACCAAAGCGTCTTACTAAAACTAAAGTAAGAGCTACATATATTAAGAGAAGTAAAAGCAAACCCAACTTCTAGTGCTGTAAAAATAACTAAAATTTTACACAAACTCCTGGAAACCCGAAAAAAACTTTTTACATGAGCCTCAAATATTTTGGAATAATAATCTTTTCGCCGATAAAAGTAAGTTTGAGATATTTGAAGTCAAAGACGTGGCATCAGGGGTGGGTAACCTTAAATATTTAAAATCTACAATGAAAAAAACGACAATGTAGCCTCTAGTGTAGATAAATTAGAACCAGTGCAGAACTAGATTTTACAACTAGACAATGATCATCCTAAACATACTTTCAAAGAGTGGTTACTCAATCTTAATTCAAAAACGTTAGATCAACTTTCTCAGTCCCTAGACATCAATCCAATTGAGCTTCTTTGGGAATATCTGCAGAAAAAAAATTAGGCAAAGAAATATTTCTTAATTACATAAAGGCAGTAAAACAGAATGAATAGAACAAAATTTCGTCTGACTTTAATAAAAAACTTAAGGTAAAAGGACTACAAACAAAATATTAAATACAATGTTTTACATAATTTTAATATGCCTGTTCACTTTAAAATTTACCTTTTTAATGATCCTTATTTTTTTAGTTTTTATTTAAGACAAAATATAACTTTGTCTAAGTTACTTACGAATTATGCAATATATTTTGTTTTAAATTTGTACTTGTAGTATACATAAATAATAAACAATTTTTTTTAAATATTAGGTGTTTAATTTATATTGACGCTCACATTAAGTGTTCTTCACTTACTGTGAAATTATTGCGTTTGCAACAAGTTTCGAAAAATGGTTGAGGTGCTATTGTTATATTTCTTTGTTTCTATTACAAAACTTTCAGAAAAGAGGGTCATTTCATTCGAAAATGGTCCGTCAGAAAGAGCTCTTAGATAATACCAGAAAAGAGTCTTTTATGAGGGTTTTTTTGGGCTCTGTCTAATCTTGTTTTTATCATTCTTGTGTGGTACAGCTATGTTTTGTTTTTTTTTTGTTCAAAGCACAGATAACAGGACAACAACGCTTTGGTACACACATAATTAAGTGGAATTTCTGAGTCATACTGCCTGCCGACTCAGGACAGTAACAAGCAAATTTTTCTTTCACTCCGAAATTGCTCTTTAGTTGGACTCTTTTCTGACTTCTTTTTCGGAGCGCTCCTAGAATGGTATGCTGGGACTCTTGCAAATAACAGTAGTTAGAGTGTGTTATTATTATTTTTTATTAGAAAACATTTTCATAATAACAGTAATTACACAATTTCCTGTTACGTGGCAGTGTTGACAACTCATAAAATTTGTAAAATGAACAAAAACAAATCGTCACTTAAAATGCAAAAGGCCGCAACTACACATTTTACTTTTTTATAGAAGAAGCAAAAAACTTTATAAATTTAAGACTATTTCATTCTTATTGGCCAAATTTCAGAATTAACCTTAAAAAACTATTGCGGATTTGGTTTAATAAAAAAATATGAAATAATAGTAATTTTTTAGTAATTGTATTTAAGGAATTTCTGAATCGTTTTTTCTGAAACCAAAAGACCATAACAACAACAAAAATTTTAATAAAGTTAAAATTAGGATGAAAAAACTCCGCTTTTTACTTTATGTTTTCTGTGTATTGAATATAAAAGACACAAAACTCATTACAACGAGTTAAATGAATGCGAGAAAAATATACTTTACTTAAGAAAAGAAAACGAAATTAAAAAACTAGAATGAAAATTCATTATTGTATTCATGAAAAGAAAAGGAGTTCACATTGCAAAATGAATTTTATAAATCTAATCTGAGTATGATAAATTATCGTAAAAACTGTGGCAATCAGCCGGAAGGAAATATTTAAGTTCCCGGAGATGGCTCTATTTCTCTTTGGATATTTTCCTTTTTTTTTTCTTTATGTAACCGAACTGGCAAAACCTTATATTCGTTTTTAATATTTTTTTTATAGAAAATTGTCCCAGAAGTATTATATGCATATTTTATTTTCACATTTTTTATTAACTTTATTAACTTTCTTATGAGAAAAATGTTCACTATCAGTATCATTTTATTATTTGCTAAGACACAAATACCCACAGCGTCCTTGTTGCTAATTTGAAAAAATTAGCAGCAGTTAAACAAATGCCAACTTTGTTTTAATATATTTCGTTTTTTTTTTTTTTGTTATGTAAAAGTGTAGTTACGACTTTTTTGTTTATACAGTTATTAACACTGTAGTTGGGGCCTTTTGAAATGTATTAATAAGATGGACGTTTTCGGGCATATGAGAGTAAAATTTTAAAGAAGGATGTATTTTAGTTAATTACATAATAATCAACCAAAAAAAATCGATTTTGAATTTTTTGTAATTACGGCCTTTTGGATTTTAGGTGACGAAATACACACTAATATACATACATATGTATATAAATAAACAAATACTTACGTGGAGACATTTTAAAACGCATTAAACAGTAGTTTGGAATGATTTTATTTGTAATTTTAAGGCATTTATTAGTCAAATGAATGTACATATGTTTAGAACTTTGAAACTGCGGTTCTGAAGCACCGACGCATCTTGAGAAATTTAAATGTAAACAAAATAAATAATTTGCAAGTAAGTAGTATATCGCTTAAGGTATAGTCACACATGGCAAATATTTACTCAAAAAACGTAACCACTTATTTTAGCACAAATTTGTTCGACGTAGTTTACTCTTACAAGAGTTTTGCAAGATCAACAGCATGAAATAAAATAAAACCAAATATTTGTTGTGTCTTGTCCTAAATAAACCAAGTTTCTTTTAACAAATAACCGAGTTCAAAAATATTTTATTTAGTTGTTGCGTCTTTTTCGGCAAATATTTGCCAAGTGTGACCGCACCTTTAGTCTACAAACGTGACAATTCCTTTTCCACAAATTTTACAAATGACACAAAAAACTTTCACAAGTATGTATATTGTTTTCAATCTATGATTTATAATGATAAATAATCACACTAGTTACGCTCAATTTCATTTTATTAAGATAATCACCCCTATCGTGAATAAAAATTCCACATGAAATTTGTTCCCTTTTCACATTTTTGCTATTAAAACTCAATGTTAAAAAAATAAAAGGGAACTAATTTCATGAGGAATTTTTATTTATTGACAGCAACGAGAAAAAAAAAGAAAGAAGTTGTGAACGTCTTCTTAGCTTATATTTTTATTTATAAATGTACTTAGCACGTTTGCTCGCTAAGCAACTATATTTTTTTATATAAATTTGACACAACCAAATCTTATATCTTAAAATTTATATTAGGATAAAATAAAAAACAAACCATTTTAATATGCAAAAAATTAGTTTTAATTTATTAAACTAAATGAACTATGAGTTCTTTCTTCTGAGCGAACGTTTGCTGTGCTCCTTGATCTTCTCTCATTAAATTAAAAATCCTTTAATTAATGCTATGGTCGCAATAATAAAATTAGTTTTAATTCTTGTGTTTATTTGGAAAACTGTTTTAGTAAAAAAACACAAATAACTCATAAATTTAAATATGAATATAATGAATATAATAAACCATAACAAAATAATACAATATTGCGTCCTGCGGCTATATTTGAGAACCGAATCTTTTTCCAAAACATTTACCGTAGATACAAGTCTACAAAGGCTAGTTCTAAAAAATTCACTAAAGAAAGAAAATAAATTCCTTATCTGATTCCTGTAACTAGTTCCTAACTTGAGAATTTCTAACAAAAATTTATTGAAATCACAGAAATATTTTTAAAAATGTATGTTTGTTTCGTAAAGCTCCTCTAGAACTAGTTCCCAGTGATAATTTCAAACAAAAATCATTTATTGAAGATGTGGTTCTAAAACCAATCTAAATAACATGTGTTTTATTTTATTTTATTTTTTAAGTAAAAACCAAAATATTAAATTCAAACCACTGTTGATTAAACACTCACTTCCATACACAGCCACTGACATATACATACAACCATATGTAAATACCCATCAGTTTTGAATGTTACATGGGTAATTCCAATTCAATTATTTGTGTGTCCTTTGCCACTTTTCAATTGTTTGTAAAGGAAATATAATTTAATTGGTTGTTTTGCCACTTTCGTATCCCTATGCAGCTTTTAAGTCACCAGAATTACTGTATTGCAAAGGCAATTTTCATTTAGTGTCCATTTATAATACGAATTGTTGTTAGAATGATTCAAACATTAAAGTAACTTGTTAACTAGTTAATGAATTAAAGATTTAGCTCGTGTGTTAAATTTGATTACATTGTATTCTGTAAGAGAATTGCGAAAAGTTAACTATTTTGTACCAGCTATTAAACTTTCTCTTTGTAATTCACTTAGGCTGCCGCTATTCAGCCTATGGGATAGGCAATGTCATCTGAACTACAGGGTATATTTTATGCTTACATACACATATTCCATATACATATGTATGTTTGTAGGAAAAGTTAATACATATACATCCACATACACACATTAAAATATAACAGATTTAACTGTTATTTTACTTAAAAGTCTGAGTATGGATATTCTAGTATATGTATACAGATGTGTTTATTGTTTGTGCGTGTGTAGGTTTTGTATATATGTAGTATACTTTTGGGGATAAGCTTAATAAAATTTTTGCTAATTTTGATTTAATAACACATTATGGCGTAAATCGTTTAGAATCTAAACGAGTTTTAGTATTCACAAAAAAATGTATACATAAATACATACATACATATTTATATAAAATAAAAAAAAATTACAACTGCCATAAAACTTTAGAGTGCCTTAGGGTATCGAAGAGGAAATATATTGTGATTGTATGCATGTGTTTATGTGGCTGCAAATGAGTGATAGAAGTTTTAGGAAAAATGTGTGGAATTTAAAAAAATAATTTAGGGAAAAACATTAAAAGATTGGCATGTGTTAAATTGTTCATAACACGATTAAAAGAGCAAACTTTCAGGCAGAAAAATGTAAATGTGAAACCGCTGAAGACTTTATGAAAACAGATTTATTAAAAATACATATATGAAAATTTTAATTATTACCACCACATAAATTTGTCAAGATATTGTAACAAAAAGTAAATTTGTTTGTGATTCGATTTCAAATTAAATATATATTAAAAATTATCAGGTGTAAAATGTTAAAAACACTTTTAAAAAAGCATAATTAAAGGCAAAACAAAGAGATAATAAAAATTTGACAATAACAAATAAGTATCTTATTAACACTTACATATGTTTTTCGTTTGATAGGTCATCATAGCCTTTAAAATGGAATTCTTTTTATAAAGGGCATTACAAATTCGACTTAGCTGACTACTGACATTTATGCATAATCGTACATGTTCTGCTATTTTAATGTTCGTTTTATTTTTCTTCAAATGAATTTTAGTGTTTACTGACATTAATTTTTTTTTTTTTTTTTTTTTTTTTTGCTGGAAATTATTTATTTAAAATATAAACCTTAAGCATTTTTATGTAACTCACACACATACTGGGATATTTCTACTCCTACATCGTGATATCATATTAATTTTTATTATTGTTTTTTCATGTTGTTCAAATATAAATGCTGTTGTTGATATTTGCCTGCAGCATAATCAAGAGTCATTGCTACTGCTATGTGATGTCGTCTCCTGTAGTATCATGTTTTTACTGTCGCTGTCGTTACACTGTGTATGTGATGTTCTTGCTGATTTTTGGGTTTGTTGTCATTGTTGAGTGGCGTCTTTGTCTGGTGTTTTCTTTTTGTTGGTAGCATTTTGATTACTTATGTGATTTTATTGTGATTATTTATTATTAATAAAACGACAAAACTTTTTAGCTCTTTTAAGAATTTTACATGAATTGCTTATTGACACTGTACAACAATAACATGTACCGACAAATTCACGCTTTTGGAACTAAGCAAGCAAAATCCTATTGTTGTATGTACGTATATAGAAAGTTATTTAAATAAATATACATTATAACACGTTATATTTACATAGTCACTTCAATGTAAACAAATTTGGGAATTTTAAGCCGTATAAATTAAACCTCTTAAATATACATATATGACTATTACTACTCACTTTTCACTGCAGCTTTTAAAAATACGTACATTATTGAAAATAATTTAGCAAAAAAGTTTTCATGTTTTTTTCGGTTTTTTGTTCGTCTTTCCTTATAAATATTTTTATGTAAATAAAGTTCTAAACGCAAGTTTAATTATTTTTAGTTCTGTTGAAAATTGTAGAACTTATTCTACTTTAAAATAAAAACTTTGTTTCATTTTTCAATATACTATTGTTATTTTCGGCGCCCAAAGATATGCTATGAAAATTAAATATATGATAGAAGTATAAGTAAGAAAAATTAAAAACTTTATATAAAAATTAATAATTTTTACACTTTTTAAGGGTTTTTAATAATATACGACTTTTTGTGTTGGAAATAAAATATTAAAAACTGATATCAAAGTTAAAATGCTGAAAAAGAATGTATGTTTTGATACGGAAGCCTTGCTAATGTTTGCAACAATATATGAACTCGTATATTTACATTTTTAAGATTCAGGTCTTAAAAATGTATAATTACATTTTTAAGATTCAGGTCAGGGAACTTTGAGAACAAGCTACATTAAGTTGCCATATTGGAATATTGTGAAAATTCCCATTTGATGGGTATTTAAGGGGAAAGATCAGTACACTTTCCAATACATACTTTAAATTTTGAGTAAAATAAAAATCAAGGTTAGGGAGGCTTATTGTTACTTTTTACCTTACAATGATACCGAAAAATAGAAACCTAGTGAAAGTTAAATAGTATGCTTCTGAGTGAAGTATGAATGAATTTAGGAATACTCAATTCCCCTCTTTCCAGTTCTCAGTGTACTTCCAATTGTACTTGTTTAATTTTTCTAAATTATTAAATAATAATGATTCCCGGCGGAGGCTCTGATTTGTTTCGCAACTTAAAGCCTCAGCGAAAATAAGCAGTGTGCTCTCAAGGAACTAAAAGGAATAAATCGTACTTTATGTTTATAAATACTTTCCAGGGAAGAATCTCTTTAAAAAGTTTATAAACACAAATGATTTTTAAGGAAAATATTCAATTAACAACTGTTTAAAATTTACTTTTTTAAATTTTAGAAGCAATGTTACTTGGATTTGTTTTGAAACAAACTTTTGGTTCAAGCCTGACGAAACAAATTGCATGTTTCAAATTTCTTAAATAAATTAGTTTAGCAAAACAGGTTTTACGTAGATTAAAATTAAAGGAGTTTTTCATTTATTTCTTCTACATTTATAAATAACACAAAATAGCTAACTGTTTGGTTGTAATAGCCCGATTGATATTAAATTAAGGCAAATGGTAACTGAATGGTAGTTCTTTCTACCAATTGCACTTTTAATTCTTCTTTCAAACCAAAGAACCTAAAAATGTGAATAACATAAAAACCCTATAGGCCTATGTATCTACTTACTATATGATATAATTAATGGCAAATATTGAAACTAATCATATAAAGAAAGAAAACCTGTGAAACCGATTAACATGTTTTACCTGAAGGAAAGTAATATTATTAAATTCTTTTAAAATGAAGGACAGGTTTAATGTAAATACTTACAAACATTGGTGCTTTATCGAATTTTATTTTCTTTTTTTTATTCAATTTTATGAGTTGATTTTTGGTAAAGGCTCCCAAAGGCAGTGTTTTATTTTTCCTATTTAGCCCAGGGGTTTTAACAGCCTTAAAATGTCTGCATACTTATGTATATGTATAATTTTTGTCTGTTTCAGTACCTATGTATATCAGGGTGTGTTTGTAGCAATGCAAGTGTTTTTATGTTACATTAGGCATTCTTAGTGTTTTTAAATACATTAAATTTTTATTACACTTTAAAGATTTTATGCCTAAAATCATAATGATTTTCCATTACGATTTCATGAGTTTGTTTTGTTACTGTTTTGGTTGCCTAAAATAAACAAACAGATACATAAATGTTTGTCAAAAATACGTTTTTTTTATAGTCCATAAAATGTTGTTTGTTTGAGCGTCCTGAGTTTAGTTACAATGATTGCACATTCACATTTGTCTGGAGATTCCTCCTTGAGGATTTTTCTGGAAATTAATTGAATGCTTCCAGGCTTATTAGTTTTCTTATAAGTACAAAGCTGGACTTTTGTAGGAATCATATGTGTCTAAATTAATGTTCTATGATTAGTTTTCTATAAAAAAAAGTACTATTTTGGTACCAAAAAAAGCACTATTCAGACACCCTTACCTTGAACCTTCACTCAAAAGCATACTAGCTAACTTTTATGTTGGTAAGTCGCTTAATTTCAACCTTTATGAGAATAAAATACCAATTTTACATTTTATTTCCTACTGAAACTCCCACCAGACATACATTTTCCAAATACTTTATTTTGGCGATTGTTTCAGCGTTACATACAAACCCTGCGTTATATTATCCAAATTGGTTTAAAAATGTATTTATTTATTTATTTTAATATTATTACAATTGAAATTATAATAAACCTTAAATTACAGCACTAGCAACATACGCTATCGGCTTCCAAATTGGTTTAATAATTTTTAATTTTAGTGGCATTTTCTCATCAAGTACCGCCAATTACTCATTTTGTTGACTACAACTCTTTCATTATTGTATGTATGTGTTTCTAAGCTATCATTAGCAAACAAAAAAAGAAATACTTTTAATGTCTCTTTTTCGTTACCTTTATAAAATATTGCATTGTATAGACATTAATAAGTTTATTAATAAATATCAAATATTAGAAAAACATTAATAAAAGAAAATAGTACCAATTTTTCGTTTTGCCCTTAAACTTCCGTTAAGCTTAAATTTTCAAAATACCGAACATTTGTGCTGCTCAGATATGACTCAAAGAAAAGAAATCTGCGTTAATTTACTCAAGAAAAGTTATATTTAAAAAAAGTACTAGTTTTGGTTTATCCAATATTTGAATTTCTAAAAATTAATACATACTTATTTAATTTGTTCCTTTTATTAGTAAATAATAATTCTATTTATATGAATAATAAATAAAAAAAATTAAGAAACGCTTTTCTTTATCTTAATATATTGATCATTTGTGAACACAAAATAAATATGAATACTAAAAAAGTCGACTAAAAGTCAAAAAATAAGAACATTTCAAACAACATAAACTTTTAATCAAAATGGAAAAAATCTCACACATCCCTTAAAGAAAAGCGTGAATTTTTATCCATTTGCATTGAGTAGAAGGCAGTCAAAAAAGCATTTTATAAAAAAAAATTTTTTCTGAAGTGAAGCTAAAGAAAATGTTTTAAAATAGAGATTTTACCATCTTTTCGCCCCAAAAAATAGATTAGATTAGCTCTCTTTGAAATCATCCAGTAATCTCGTAATGTTTTTGTACATCCATCAGTGAGAAATCTTTGGAAGAGTCAAGATTAATGCTTCACAAATTTATATTTATAATTACAATCTATATAAATGGCTTATCTGTAGAAATGGTTTGTGGTCCTTATTCGGAAACTGTTCTTTAAACATTGAGTTGATCTTATTGCTTTCACTGCGATGAAAGATCATTTTGATTTCTCTCACCCTCATTTATGTTAATATCATGGAACATCTTGTGGTATTCAGCTCTCTTTCAACAATACACCAATATCTTTTCGATTTCAGTTTCCAAAAACGTTTATTTTTTCTTAGATCACTTAATATAACATTTGCTAAAGTATTAAAATTCCAAGTCAGGCCAGAAGTTTTGTTGACTTTTTGAATGAAATCATTTGAGCAACCGGTATCTTAACTAATAGTATCAATCAATTTATTTGTATTTTTAGAACAGAAGAAAATCTTATGAATTTTAATTTATATAAAATTCACATTCACATTTCACAAATTGCAGATAATCAATCTGCAACTTAAAGTCTATGTCATACGCTTCTTCGACCTATTCGAACCGTTTTCAGGTTTTATATTGGGAGCATAACTAAAAAACGCAGAATATTTTTAAATTTCAAGCTGTTATTTTATAACAATTGTTGAAAATTTACTCGAATTATTGGCCATTATTATATCTTAATTATGCGCCAAAAGAACTGTTTATCTTTTAAGGCCACGAAAGAATCAAGCCAATTTTGGACACCCTTTTCAGAAGTGAAACGATAGTAATCGGACGTGGAGAGATCTATATTATAAGGCGAAAGAGGCAAAACTTCCATTACTTTACTTTAACAGGTATTGCAATATGTGGCCAAGTTTTGTCATGGGCTTTTTTCGGCCAGTACTGGCTTCAAACGAATTAGCTGCATTCGGTACCGGTTCCCTGTACTGGACTAGTCAGATTTCAGCAGCTCATAATAGCAAGTCATACATTTGGTCACACAGTGCAAATTCATCTTCATATGGTAGCCAATTTCCTAGTTCCCACTGATTGTGTAAGTTCATGTTGAGTTTAACAACAATCTTCATAGAATAATGCCAGCTGCCCTGGGTAAAAAAAACTTTGTTGTTAACACTAAATGATTAAATGAAAGATATTATGTACCCTCCAAAATGACACATAAGTTACTAAAGGCAAAAACCGTATTCAAAAGATACGGATTTTTAAGTTATTTACCCAATATTATTTAATAAAACCTGATGTCGTTCACCATAGCCCAGGGCTAGACTTCTATCAATTGTTAAGACCTGTTGTTACCGCTTATTCAAATGGAAATATCTATAGAGCATGTTACATTTACAATTACTTATGTACATGTATTTGATTTAAAATAACTATGTGTGTGCATATGTTTATTAGTTTAGTAACATTATTAGCATACATATTACTTGTTACCATTCAGACATTCGATTTGTCCATATCCATCAACTGTATGTATTGTATGTTGTATAATATGTAAAAGTATATGTGTATGTAAGAGTGTACATATGCATATTGTCATGGATATTCTTTATCTGTATGTGAATTTGTCCTACTCTGCATATTTGCATTCACATCTTTACACACAATGTATACAATGTGTTTGTAATGGGACTACAGTTCATTTAACAAACATTCCAGAAACGTGCTCTCTATTCATTGCTGGGTCTTGTCTTGGTTTTCTTTCTGGTCTATTTTACTACACTTTGTTTGCATTTATGTCGGCTCAACATGTCCTTCTCGGTTTTGTATTATAGTCAGTGTTGCAATATCATCATTATTAACAGCGTCATCATCATCATTATTAAGTATTATTATCAGCATCAACATCAACATCATCAACACCGTCTTCATCAATTTTGTTCTTACCATGGATGGCATTTAGTTGCATTAGCTGGTCATTTGTTCAGTTGTTTCTTTACATTCATTCACTCACTCACTCATTCGCAAACTTCGTGCTTTTTGTACGTTTATTTATTTCAAATGCAGAGTCCTTTCGCTCGTTCGTTCATTTTGTTGTTTATTTGGTAGATTTAACAGAATTTCTTCTATATTTATTTTACAGTTGCATTTCATGCAAACAAAATGTGAAACAGGCAGTAGTCACAAATAAACGAATGCACAAACATTCAAATAAATAAAAATCACAAAAAAAAAAAATGATTAAATAAACAAATCTACCAACAAGGCATCATTTAGACCAGCAGCCGGCTTGCTACACAAAAAGCAAACTGATTTTAAAAAATACTATATACATACATACAGAGCGATAGTTTTGAATCAAAAATTACCTTACAGCCGGTTGTGACCCCATGGTTTTATCAGGGCATTTTTGCCAACATCAATGTCATCATTACTCACACACACACACACACACACACACACACTCCACATCTCCATCCACCTGACAGATAACTTTATTTTCTACATTTATGGAATTTATTTAAACAAGGATTTCAGTTGTTTTCTTTATACTTTTTTTATTTGTTTTTTTTTATATTTGTTAGCAGTTGTTGTTGCTGTTGTTTTGCAATCCCTTGAGATCCGTTTACAGTGTACAACTGGCACGTAGTTGTGGCAGTCCAGCCAGGTTTGTTCCTGTAAAATGTTGCTAATGTTTAAAGTAGCAAATACAACATAAACAGTGTTAACAACTACAACAACACTGGTTACGATGTACAATTTCATTTCAATGAATTCTTATTTGTTGAAAGCTTTTGTAAAATATCTCTACATTTGAATTGGCACACAAACACACTTACAAAAACTTCATACATACAAACATTTATGTTTGCACTAGGGCATGATAAAAAATTGCAAAAATAACATTCAACAGAGAATTCAAATAATCGAATCTTAATTGAATTAAGAAAGTCAACTTTAGTTAAAAGTGCAAAGTGTAACTTGGCAAATGTGTTTCGTTATTATATTTATTTTTATATAAAACACTTACTGCCTGCCGTATTTATAAAAATAAAGTAGGCGGCTTGAAGTGTGCTTTAGACAAATTTTTCATACAAAATTTTTTTAAAGTACATTTGAAGTCTACTTTAATTTTTTATAAATACGGCAGTTAAAATGTATTTGGATGTTGGAATCTTTATTATTGTCCGATAGAGAGATCTTCGACCTTCATTTGTTAAAAATAATTGAATTTAAATATTTGGAAGGTCGAAAAGTCTTGATCAGTCTTTTTAGCATTGCTAACAAACTAAAGAAAAAAAACGTAGATATCACACGATATGGACGATCAGATCGCAGGCCCTGCTGCTCACAAAAATGATTTCCTAACAAAGCCATGTGCGCAAAAAAAGAGATTTCTCACATTCATAATACAGCTGAACAATATGAATTGTAAAACAATTCTAAATAAACACAAGTAAGAGTGCTATATTCGGCTGTGCCGAATCTTAAATACCCTCCACCTAAACGTAATAAGAAGTACAGAAACTACACTAGACTAGAATATCCTAATTCTGTGTTTTCTTTCAGGATTAGTGCAAATTTTATTAGTATTTGATATATTGTTTGAAAGACAATTTTACGACCAACATAATTTATGTTAAATATTTTGAAATGTTGTCTAATTTTCACCATTTTTAATTGATTTAATTATCAATTATTACCATAATTTACAGAGTTTGTCTGATGTTCATAATAATCTTCATTGTAATTTAGCAGAGTATAAAAAAAGGGTTACAATTCGGTTTTAGTGATTTTGCTCAAAAAAAAAAAAAAAAAAAAAAAATCAAATAGGGCTTTTAGAGGAGACGCCAGCAAAAAAAATTTGTTGGCGGTCACGTCTATTTTCGAGGGGGCGGGCCCGTAAAGTTTAAAATGTATAGGCCTATATCTCGGGAACTACTGGGTGCTTGATAATTTGTAATATAATAAATAAAAGGTATTAAAAATACCTTTCCAACGATATATATCATGATTATAAAATATGGACCGAATATGGGTTAAATCCGAAAGGAATATTTTTTGACCCGGATTTTTGTTTTTTGGAAATGGTTCTTATATCGCAGCTATGAAAAATTATGGGCCGATCTTCTTAAATTTTGGAACAGTTATTTTTATGCATATGAGGATATTTCACGTCGAATTCCAACATAATAACGGTAAATTTAAGATATATATTAGTATTAACGTGGATTTTGGGAGTGGACCTTATGTGGGGGATATTGGCAAATATGGACCGATATTCTCAAAATCCAGCAGTTTGATTGAGGCATGTATGTAAATGATCCGTGTAAAATTTTGGATTGGTACCCTTATTTATAAGAGATTTATGAGTATTAAAGTGATTTTCGGAAGAGGGCTTTATATGGGGCATACAGGTAAACATAGGCCGAAATTCACAAAATTTTGTGGGATGATTTTTGTATATTTAAATGATCTGACCAAAGTTTTGAGTCGGTACCGCTATTTATACAATATATGTAGGGAAAAATGTTTTTTTCAAATGTGGTCCTTGTATGGGAGCTATGACCAATGTTGAGCCGACCACCATAAAATTTAGTACAACAATTTATTTGCCTATGAGGAGTATTTATGTGAAATTTTAGCCGTTTAACATTATTTATATCTGTTTTATACGTATTTAAATGAATTTTGGAAGTGCACTTTATATGGGGTCTATGGTCAAACATGGACCGAAGTAAAAAAAATTTCGTTTTGCAATTTCTTTTTGTATAAAACTTATTTTTGCTGAATTTTGTCTTGATATCCCAATTTTATAGGCATTTATTTATCATTAAGCCATATTTCGGGAATATATATATTTGTATGGGGGCTATGAGAAATCATGGACTGATTCTTACTATTTTCCGCACACTTTCTTCTTTTGTCATACAAACAACGTATACAAAATTTCATAGTATTATCTCCAATATATTTCAAAATATTGCAAATAAAATGGACGAAAAATATCAAATTTTTATGGAGGTGGTCTCACATATTGGTTCATAACTCTGGTTGACCTAAACCGATTTTGCTAATTTTAAATAGCAAACTTCTCGAAAGTACTTTTGACAGAATTATTGAAGATAGAAGGGTATAATAAGATGATACATACGACTATAGACCCACGTGAACTGTGAAAAAAAAACAACAAATGAAAAAATGTATAAATGGATAAATTGAAATATAGATGATGTGATCTCTTCACATCGATAAATAAAGAAGTCCTCTAGAAACACTCCTTACTCACTTACACACACATCAACCTTTGCATTAACAACAATTCACAAAACTCCCTTAGTGATATCCTAGACCATCAATTTGAAAATGAAACTGAAAAACTCACGTTGCAAATACAACAAGCTGCTTGGCTAAGCACACCATTACTTAAGCCTACAAAAACTCAACAATCTTTTCCCGCAGAAATTCTAAACCTAATACGGAAAAAAAGAAAAATTAGGAAAAAATGGCAAACTACCAGATTTCCACCTCTAAAAACAGAATTGAATAGTTTAACTAAGTTTCTGCAAGAAAAAATACGAGAATATAAAAACCAAAACTTTAACATAAAATTGCAAAACTTATCGTCAGAGAAAGTAAGCGATTACTCATTATGGAAAGCGACAGCCTGTATAAAACGTCCCACTCTTCATAACCCCCCAATTAAAAAACAAAATAACTCATGGGCTAAGAGCGACGCTGAAAAGGCTGAGGAATTTGCACAGCACTTATTTAATACCTTCCAGCCCTATGATATGAGAGATTTTAATATGCCCACTATAATCCAAGAGTCTGAGGATATTCAACCAATTTCAATAACAGAAACGATTCAAGAGATAGCAAAATTGAAGTCAAGAAAAAGTCCTGGTTTCGACCTTATTACTGCTGAAGTCCTTAAAAATTTGCCACATAAAGCCCTGCTTAGTATTACCGCCATTATGAATGCATGTTTAAGCTACAGATATTTTCCGTTAGCTTGGAAAGTTTCTGACGTAATAATGATAAGTAAACCTGGTAAAAATGCAAATGAAGTTTCGTCCTATCGGCCGATTTCTTTGCTACCTGTAATGGGAAAACTGTTCGAAAAACTCTTTTCTAATAGACTAAAACAAATAATTTCAACTAAGCAATTAATACCTTCCCATCAATTCGGCTTTAGAAAAAGGCATTCTACGATAGACCAAGTGCATCGAATTACCCACACAATAGAAGAAGCTCTGGAAAAAAAGAAAGTATGTTCAGCTTTATTCTTGGATGTTGCACAGGCCTTCGACAAGGTATGGCACAAAGGTTTACAATACAAACTGAGAACAAAATTACCTGCCCAATATACTAACTTAATAAAATCCTACATGGAAGATCGTCTTTTTAGAGTTAAACAGAGGAAAGAATACTCAGAATTTAAAGAAATTGGAGCAGGTGTACCACAAGGTAGTATACTCGGCCCTCTTTTGTATCTATTATATACGTCAGATATTCCTACTCCTATAAACGACAACATAATAGCAACTTTTGCGGATGACACTTGTATCCTGTCAGTTGGTGATAACGAAGTGGAGTCTTCCACTAAGCTACAATCCTCTATAAATATATTGTTAAAATGGACGGAAAAATGGAAAATTAAATTAAATGAGAGTAAATCAGTCCATGTCGATTTTACATACAAATCAATAAGATACCAACCCATAAAAATATCGAACTCTATAGTCCCATATGCTAACCATGCTAAGTATCTTGGAATGACGCTTGATGCAAAACTAAAATGGAAAGAACATATAAAAACAAAAGAGACAGAACTGAATATAAAATTCAACAAACTTAAATGGATTATTGGAAGAAATTCTCCAGTTTCAATTCAAAATAAACTGCTTATCTACAGTCAAATGCTAAAGCCAGTATGGACTTACGGAATTCAAATATGGGGCTGTGCCGCAGAAAACCAAATTAATGTTATTCAACGATTTCAAAATAAGGTACTTAAGAATATTGTTAACGCACCCTACTATATTAGAATTAATGATCTACACAGAGATCTTGGAGTTATGAAAATCTCAGATGTTATACAGAAATTTGCAGCTAATCACGCATATAAACTTCAGAGTCATGTAAATCCAGAAGCAGCCATATTGTGTAATGATGAAATCTACTCAAGGAGACTGAAGAGAACTAAGCCACAAGACCTGGTGGCTGGTTTAGCATGAATTTTATTAAACAGAAAAATATTACTTGTTAGTCTAAGACTAGGTGTAATGAAATGAAATGTATATATGTATATAATTTCTGCAAAATAAAAAAAAAAAAAAAAAAAAAAAAAAATTTGTACGCTTATCGCATCGAATTTTCTTTCGCATCGCAATAGCGAGTAACACCCCTGGACTACAAGATGTTCTGGTATAAAGTAGTTTTAAAGTCTATATGGCATGCAACTATGGAGAACAGCCTCATCTTCTAATATCGAAAAGGTAGAAAGAAAACAGTCAAGACTCTTAAGAATAATAACAGGTAGGTACCCTTTGGTATATTAGTATTGTTAACAACCATAGAGATCTCAATTTTCCTACAACACTCGTATGCGAGTATACTCCAATAAACTCTACTTTAAACTACTACTACAAAAATTACTATATCCTCCACCACTGTGTTTTACCCCCTGGCCCACGATGTCGAACGATAACGTTCGCTTAGATAAGACTTAAGACACCAACTTGATTGTGGAATAAACAAACTTGATTGAGTAAAAAATAGATACGATAAAAAGTGTGTGTCTTAAGTCTTATCTAAGCGAACGTTGTCGTTCGACATAAAAAATTTATATTTTTAAACATTTTTTTTTTTTTGCTATATTTTTAAATATATTGCAGATATGTAATACCATGAAATTTCTCATAGCCCCCATACAAGGATCTTCCCGAAATATTGCTCAATTATACATAAATGCCTATAAAATGCATGCAAAAAGAAATCGCAAAACGAAATTTGCTAAAATTTGACATAAATAATCCTTATAGGAAAATATATTGCTGCACTAAATTGTATGGTGGTCGGTCGGATAATTGGTCATAGCTCCCATATAAGGACCACATCCGGATCATTAACATATATACAAAAATCATGCCACAAAATTATGTGAATTGCGTTACATTTTTAACCGTATGCCCCATATAAAGCCCTCTTGCGAAAATCACTTTAATACTCATAAATCTCTTATAAATAAGGGTACCGATCCAAAATTTTACACGAAACATTTACATATAAATGCCAAAATCAAAGTGCTGGATTTTGAGAATATCGGTCTATATTTGCCAATATCCCCCATATAAGGTCCACTTCCGAAATCTACGTTAATACTAATATATATCGTAAATATACCGTTATTATGTTGGAATTTGACGTGAAATATCCTCATATGCATAAAAATCACTGTTCCAAAATTTAAGAAGATCGGCCCATAATTTGTCAAAGCTGCCATATAAGAACCATTTCGAGAAAACAAATAAACCCACAAAAATGTCTAATAAATATCGATATCTAACCAATTTTTACACAGATTAGAATTTTTGATCCAGAAATCATATTATACGGCAATTATGCTACTGGATTTTGTAGCTGTCAGTCAATAATTGGCAATAGCTCCCGAATTAAGTCCTCTTCCGAGCATACTAAGCAATTATACAACTCTTGTAAATAACGTTATTGAGATGAAATTCAACGAAAACAAGCTTCATCTTATAAGCTTATCCTTTATTATACTCTGTTTCTTAACTTGTGAATATGGAAAAATGTTCTTTTAATTTTATAAATTGTTAAATTACACTCAAGATCATTATGAAAATCAGACAAACTCTGTAAATTATGGTGAGAATTGGTAATTACATCCATTATAAATGCTCAAACTTAAACAAAATTTAAAAACATTTAAAATAAAATCACATTAGTGAATTATATAAAATATATAATATAATAAAATGCTAACAAAATTTGCACTAAGACTGAATAGAAAACACAGAATTAGAATATTCTAGACCTATAACCAATGTAGTTCTTATTATGTGCAGTTGGAGGGTATTAACGATTCTGCACAGCCGAATATAACACTCTAACTTGTTATTCTTTGATTTTTAGTTCCTTAAGCAACTTTCGTATTCTAAAGAAATCACTCAATTACATTATTTGCAAAATTGTGCTTTCTCGCTCTCAGTATTTATGCATGTATTTGTTGAAACCATTTTCTTTTTATTTATTATTATTTTTGAGTAAATCTGTGTGTGTAAACAGAATGTGTTTTTATGTGCGACCTTTAAATTATAATGAAATTTTTCATTGAATATTTTATTCACTTTTCACATGCAGGGGTTTCCAAAAATAGCCATGAATATGAGAATTTCATTATTTACGATTTTTTTCGGTGTTTCTTTTGCTCTGCAAAAATGTTCTTTTAAATTCTTTCTGCTATTTATTTCAGATTTTACTTCAGTTTAAATATTAAACTTCCAAATTACCAATTCAATACATACAGTATGTACTTTCAGCCGAGTATTTACTGCCATTTTTTTTATCACATTGAAAACTTACTGTCTTTATGTGAGTTTTCCTTATTTGACTACATATCCTTAAAAAGCTTCCTCGACTTGGTATTGCTGCTATTATCGCTTACAGTGTCACTTTATTTAAAATGACATTATGTTGCCAATTTTTATTATATGTACATACATATGTATGCAATTTCAATAGAAATTTCTTTTTTAAGAACATACGAGAAATAACTGACAAAATGAAAACTCTTATTGAAAAAAAGTTAAAGAAAACAGACATTTAAAAAGTTTCCCACACCCAACAAACATGCACGTGGGTTCACAAACAGCAAAAACTTAAGATATAGAAATACTGCCAAAGGCATTAAATCATGACAGACCAAAGAAAAAGTTGTGTCGTTAAATGTAGTCAAATTGTTTGTGAAATACATAAGTAAAAGTTGTTTTTCTTTTTTTGGAGGGAAAACATTGTAAAAATGTAAAGTTTGATAGTTACTGACAATACTAACAGAAAAACGTTATAAAACAAATTAAACTATTAGATTTGGTTGCACCGAATTCTATTTACACTTCATCATTAATATAATATGTACATCAAATGAAAAATCTAAATTACGAGAAATAATCATCAAAGAGACAACTGTGTATGAGCTAAATTATAAACGGACTTCTTCTTCTTATAAAAATGGACCAATTTGAGCCACTATTATGAGGCTTCATCATAATCACAAAAGAAACTTGTCTGCCAAACTTTATATTTTTATATTTGTGTGCCAATATTCTGAACTTATAAATAACTACCATCTTCCAATTAAGTTCATTCTAAAAAAATTAATTAAAACGTTTTTTTTTTTTTTTTGTTAATTGTTTTTGCCTTATTTCTATATCAAACATTTTAAATTAACAAACAGTCGTCTTCGAGTTTAATAATGACATATGATAATGATACTTCGGAGTGTAACGCGAATGAAAAACCCAGTATAGCGACCATAGATTAAATACAAAACAACTAACTGTTAAAAATTAACACAAATTTACATAAATCATACCTTATTTCATTCAGAAAATACAAACATTTCTGTAAAACGGTTTTTCCTATAGATAAATGTCTGTATAACAATTTTTTTCTATAGAAAATATCTCCCATTTGTGACGTTTGCCCCCGTAATACTAAAAATTTGATTTGAGTCTATCGAAAACTTTTTTGTAAATATCTTTTTTTTATTCTAAGTAAAAATTTTCCCCTACTTTTTGAAAGAAAAACACACAGAAAATTCAAATTTAATGGACAATATTTATTATCATTTGAAGGAACATTCTTTGGCATTTATTTTTTGAAGATTATGTATTTATATCAAATGTTGGCCGTTGCTACGTCTATCCGTTGAGTCCAATTTTCGATGACTCTTTCGAGCATTTCGACTGGTAACTGGCGAATGACACGCGTGATGTTTTCCTCCAAGGCCTGAATCGAAGCTGGTTTGTCCGCATAAACTTTAGACTTTACATATCCCCAAAGAAAAAAGTCTAACGGTGTGATATCACACGATCTTGGTGGCCAATAGGCTGGCCCAAAACTTGAAATTATGTGTTCACCAAAGTGTTCTCTGAAACCGTCTTGCTGAGACCAAATGTCGCCAATATCAAGAGCTTCAATTTTAAGCATCAAATAGTCGGTTGTCATGGCACGATAACAGTCACCATTGACTGCATTCGCACTGTCCACTCTCAGCTACGGCCGCTATATTTTCTTCAAAGCGTGCTGGACGTGATCTATTCGGTCGAATATTATCAAATAATGAATGCTGGGATCTCACAATGCATGATGGTGTTGCTAATAGTACGCTCAGTAGGCTGATTATGTTGACCATAAGTTGAGCGAAGTGAACGAAACACATTCCTCACAGAACGTGAATTTTCGTAATAAAGTTGAACGATTTGTAAACGCTGTTCAGGGGTAAATCTTTCCATGACAACATGACACGACTCACACTTGATCTGTCAAAAAAAAAGGATATTGAAAAAAGTATCTCTACTTGAATCACCCTATATTAGAACATGTAAAAATAAAACATTTAGCATTTTTTAATTTTTCTAATATTAAGTAAAAATTAAATATACAGCCCAATCATGAATAAAAATTCCGCAGGAGTTTTTTCCCTTTTCCCATTTTTCCTATTAAAATCCAATGTTAAAAAAAAGGGAAAAAACTCCCGCGGAATTTTTATTCATGATTGGGCTGATAATTAAAATTTAATTTCCATCTTTAGTGCAATTTATGTCTAATCAATTCAAAAAATAAATTTGTGAAAAGGACAATTTTGTGTCATTCTAAAGGTTATTTTTATAGACATATAAAACTTTGAAATGCAACAAATCAAAGACGCTTTTTCCTTCAATAAATCAATTGTAGCACGAGCTGTGTGCAACTCTTGCACATCATGATCATTCAATTGTAGAACGAAAAAATCAGTAATCATGTCTCCATACCGGTCACCATTGACTGTATCAGTCAGTTAGTTTTTCTGGATATAACAGGGTCTCAACATACACTTGATTATTATCATCACTCCAAATATGACAGTTTTGTTTATTGACGTATCCATTTAACCGAAAGTGAGCTTCATCGCTAAACAAAATTTGCTTTTGAGAATCGGGATCAACGGCTATCTTGTTTTGAGCCCATTCACCGAATTTTCAAAAAAAAATTTCCACAATTTGGAAGCGTTGTTAAGGCGTCAGTCTATTCATGTTGAAATGTCAAACCAAACTAGACATAAATCACTAGACAGCTAACAAAACGGACGCCAGTTAAAAAAAAGTGTTGCTAAACTAAAGTTTTACACATCTTAAAAGAAACACCCTGTATAAAGATTAAAAGGAGAAGAAGAATCATAAAGATAAACGAATTCCTCTTTGATTTTGAGATAAAACGTCGTTTTACTTCTAGTCCAGGTTCTTTAACCAATTCCTCAAATCCTTATTGTCAAAATTTAATTTTAAAATATAAATCATTTACGTACAAGACCACCGAGAAACCATTCAACTATAGAACAGGAATAATCATCTTGTATGTACATATACATATAATCAATGACGCACAGTGGCGCCCGTAGAGCAAACGAGGTTGCAAAAATCCAAATTTTCATGAGCGCCGACGAAGTTTTAAAAAAACCCATGTTATAGGAAACTTTTCAACGATTTCAAATATGCCACTCTTAATAATATCACATTTTTGTTTAGAAGATATAACCGTTCAAAGTTGACCGACTTTCGGTTTTCAAAAAAACACACAATTTTTAGTTAATTTGTTGCGATTTCAGGTAAATAGGTAACGAATCGCCATATTTTTTCTTTGTATTGATTGATATATTTATTAAAAGTATAATGATAAAAAAAAAATTACCTATTTGCTTTGTGTTTCTCCTGGTAAATCACTATTTAAAAACTATCCGTTTTTTCACTATTTTTCAACTTTGACGGAAAATAAAAAAAATGTATATTTTGGTATTTTTGCCATATTTGCAAAACCGGTTCTTTGATTATTTCTTTACATAATTCAAAAGGTTATATCTGCCCATACGTGCCCGTTTGGCTTCTAGAGGTAAAAAAAGGTTAAAAAGACATGGTTGCAGAAATTGTATGGCGCACATTGGCGCCATTTGCGTTTTTTCGTTGCAAAAATCATATCCTTTGAACCGAATAAGATAATTGAACAGTTTAAACAGCATATGATAGATAACTGTTCAGCCTATGAAATAAGCGTTTGTAGGGGCCTACTTATGGGTTATAAAAGTTAAAATTAGTAGAAAAATCTTTTATATAGTAGTTAAATAACACAGATATAGAGTCCTCGAATTTTAGGCCTGATGACATAACATTGTCCGTTTAGGAAATTCGCTACCCAATTTTTACATAAATTATGTACCGAACTTAGTTCAATTATATAGAGGCAAAAACCATCCCAATTTCTCTGATCACGGCCGTTACTAAAGGTAACACGCTACATAGCACATGACATAAACTGTTTTTTTTTTATATAAGTTTTTTCAATAACAGATTTTTCTATAGAAAAATTTGTGCATAATAGTTTTTATCTATAGATAAATTTCTGTATAACAGTTTTTTCTGTAAAAAATGTCGGTATAACTTTTGTTTTACTATAGAAAAATATGTGTGTAGGACAGCACTTTTTTCTATACAAAAATCTGTGTATAAGAGTTTTTTTTTAAGAAAAATTTGTGTATGACAGTTTTTTCGATAGAAAAGTGTGTATAGGACAGCACTTTTTTCTATACAAAAACAGTTTTTTTCTATAGAAAGATTTGTGTATGACAGTTTTTTTCTTTAGAAAAATTTCTGTATAACAGTTGTTTTTCATAAAAATACATAAAAATATGTGTATTACAGTTTTTTCTGTATAAAAATGTCTGTATAACTTTTTTTCCTATAGAAAAATATGTGTGTAGGACAGCACTTTTTTCTATACAAAAATCTGAGTATGACAGTTTTTTTTTAAAGAAAAATTTGTGTATGACAGTTTTTTTATAGAAAAATGTGTGTAGGATAGCACTTTTTTCTATACAAAAGCAGTTTTTTCTATAGAAAATTTTCTGTATAACAGTTGTTTTTCATAAAAATACATAAAAATGTGTGTATGACAGTTTTTTCTGTATAAAAATATCTGACTGTTATTCCTATAGAAAAATATACATATTTGTAATTTCTATGGCTGTATAACAATTTTTTCTATAGAAAATTTCTGTCTAACAGTTTTTTCTATAAAATAAATTGTTTATAACTGTTTTGTCTATAGAGCAATTAGTGTAAAATGTTTAATAAAACCGTTTAATTATATGGAATAAACAAAATAAATTTGATTATCAAACATTTTTGGCATCGACTAGAACCGAACAATGAAATTATATATTGATGCCAGTCCATTGTAACATTATTATAGAAACATTTTAGATGAATTTAAAACGAGGATATACAAGAAAATGCGCGATTGAATTGTAAAGCTAATAATTTCTCAATAATCATTTTCTTGCATTGTTACATAACATTTGCATTAACTTTGTAGTACCGATGCAACGTATCCAACTGTTGTACACTTATTACATTGTATGTTTTGCATAAACCTACCAGCGTATGAGTAATATAATTGAATTATAATAAGTATACGTATTTGTAAAATGAAAATAAGTTATACTTGTACATACTTTTATTAAGTAACTACATATTCATAAAAAATATAAAAAAAACTTATAAAAATTTGTTCAATTCACATGTGTTGTACATTGTATGATACAACTAAATATTTGATTGTGAATACAATAAGATGACAGAATAAAAATATTTAAAAATAAAAAATATATGAAAACTTTCCAAAATTAAAACATGCCGTAGAATTTTCAACAATATTCGTTATACAAGTTTTTTGTTTATTAATTTTATTTTTTAGTTTTAAATTCGTCATTAAGTTTACGATTTGAGTGATACCATTTGGTTATTTCTTTTTTAAACTAAAATGAGTAACTTTTATGCTGAGATACACATTTTAACTTTTGGCAAGATTTAAACATTCGAAAAACATACATTATTGTAAAGATGTAGGTAGGTGTTGTACGAAATATTTATATAGAAATTACCAACAACAGTTGTACAACTATTGTAAACTTTAACTTCAACCACTTCTACGACACTACAACATCAGCTGTGAATTGAACAATTATGTAATGTTTATATACTTTTTCATATGACAAATAATTTGAAATTAATAAAATAAAAATTCCTGAGGCTGCTACACACAATACTACACTTTTAATTAAAAAAGTCCTTATGCTTGAACAATTATTAAAATACTTGTAATAATTATACAATTTGTAAAACTTTTGTAATGGTGTCGGGTATAAAAACTACTTGATAATCGAAACTAATGGGTTGTTTTATTTAATAAATAAACTGAATCGAAAATTTTCAATTGTTCAATTCACAAGTGCTGTTGTATGTTGTACATTGTATGTTGTACAACTATCTGATTGTGAATACTATTTTAAGCAAAGTCGCATGTTTATGTTGTCAAACCTTCAAAATGGCAAAAGAAAAATATTTTGTATAAGTGTTGATCGACCTTTTTTGTTTGCTATTAATAGTGTATATAGTTTCCTATATGCAGGCTTTCAAGGTCATTAATTTAATGTAAATAAAAGATTATTTATTTCATTTTCAATTAAATCCGACGTTTCGTTGGTATTCTTTCCACCTTCTTCAAAAATATTTTTAAAACAAATATACAAACTTAAAATATGATTATTTTCCAAAATTAAAACATACCGTAGAGTTTTCAACAACATCACTTGTGAATTAAACAAATGTGTTTTGGCAAATTTC
The DNA here is from genome assembly GCA_916048285.2 of Bellardia pandia. Taxonomy (NCBI): domain Eukaryota; kingdom Metazoa; phylum Arthropoda; class Insecta; order Diptera; family Calliphoridae; genus Bellardia; species Bellardia pandia. The sequence continues at coordinate 74,045,242 of OU696533.1, forward strand.
AGTTTAAAAATTTACACCTTCAAGAACTGCATATTTTACATTAATAAATAAATATTTTCACTTATATTAAAGTAAAAAAGAATTCTAATTGAATCCCAGATGCCGGTGTATTAAGTATTAAACTCTTTTATTTAAAACCTCCATATTATGGTACGCTTTGCGGTGAGATGGCGTACACCTTATGATGCATAAAAATCTTTAATTAAAGGAAATAAAATGTTACTGCAATGACGAAGTTTATGGCCATAAAATAAGTGCAGCACATGTTTTGTGGCTCAATCTAATACAAAATGAATTTAGCTCTTTCACATTATACTTATACGGATAGCGCACATACAATACTCGTACACCTGTACGAGTATCAGTAGCCTGTTGTATGGAAATTAAAATCCTTGGAGAAAAAAAAAATACACACACACAAAATAAAAAATCACAATATGAACTGGGATTTTCCAGGAAAACCCAGCAAATTGTTTATTTAACTTAAAGTTTGAAGTTTGAAAAAATTTAATTTGAGAAATAATGAAGAATTTTAAAACATTTTGCCAAAAAAATTTTAGCAAAAAAACTGGAATACAGTTGAGCTTATTCGTGATCATTTTATAAGAATAGTTTTATAGCTCAATTTTTACAGCAGCAAATGTACAAACAGTTGAGCTTATACGCGACCAATTCCCGAAAATCATTGCTTAAGGTACGGTCACACTTGGCAAATGTTTTCCGAAAAAGTCGTAATCACTAAATAAAATATATTTTTTGAACTCGTTTATTTATTTAGAAAAAAAAACTTTGTTTATTTAGGACAAGACACAACAAATATTTAGTTTTATTTAATTTGATGCTGTTTGATCTTGCAAAACTCTTGTAAGAGTAGACAACGTCAAACAAATTTGTGCTTTTTTGAGTAAATATTTGCCAAGTGTGAGCGTACCTTTAGTCTGGTTTAAACATTTTCCTGCACGTTTAGCAAAAGAAAACTTAAGCTGGTTACTCTACAGGTACCGAATCATGTTTAAACCATTAAGTAAATGAAAAGCAAATTAACCACAGAAAAAAATTAAAGGTAACAAACCAGTAAAACAGAAAATAAAAATCCAAAGAAACCAACACGAAGTACGAGTAAATAAAAAGTACAACAAAAAGTACGTACTTACATAAAACAGAAAGAAAATGTAAATTTCCTGCCATTAAGGTTTGAACAATGAAACTGAAACTGAACTAATTTGCATAAATAACATCAAAAAACATTCGGTTAAAAATGTGAAAATGTAAAACAAAAGCAACCAAATTAAGGAAGAAACTTACACACAAATAATATAACTAAAGCCAAAATAAAACTTAAAGTACTCGTACTCATTGTATTGTATATTTAAGTGAAAATTTTATGATAAAGCAACTGAGAGGGCTGTATTCGACAGTGCCAAACTTTATTCCCTTACCGTATCATCAGCCAGATATTTTCACAAAACATTTCTTTGATTTGTTAATTTGCTGATAAAGCTGTATTTTCAGATCTTTCATTTTTAACAATATTTTGATACAAAACATACTCGTACTTGATTTCCAAATGTACTCGAATATCAACAACTCGGGATAGTTTATAGAAGTTAATTTTGTTGAGTTTCGATACCTTCATGTTTATGAAAACTTCCGATATATTGATGCTACATGTAAGGGTTTCGAAAAATCTCTTTCAACCAACACATGTAAGTCATTATATAAACTACATCTACATACATATGTACTCTATGAGGTGACAAATGGAAATTCTTGAAATTACAAACAGAATGTCAAGCCTACATGTTTGTGTATAAAGGTGAAGGGTACAAAAACAATAATTTTAATGCAAATAAAAATTAAATTCTTAACACACAGGTGCTGGATGGATGACTGGTTGGATATATACCGGAAAAATATTCATTATAAACCAAAAAAAAAATATCGAACAACAACACAGAGGGAACAAAACGCCACACACACATTCAACTTTATTCACCCCCACACTCTGCATAAAAGGACACCGCAAGTACACAACTCCATGGAACTTTATTTTTGGGAAATATGTTTTTCTTTTTTGTGTGTGTAAACTTTTACTTCAGTGTTTATGTGTAAATAAATCTGTAATGTTTTAAGGACAAGATGAGACTTAATTAAAAGGAAAACCAGTCAACTTCAATTTGTTTAAATACAATAAAATATAAAATCCGTGTTAAGTAAAAATTAAATATTTAAGATATTGTTGGCTTAAAGTGCAGAAAAAAAATTTTAAATGTGTTAATGTAATTCGTTCAAGCTAATTTTTAATTTCACATATATAGCCGTTGATGGTGATGGCTGTACAAAGACTCTAGGTTCAATCTGACTGACTGTTAGTGGGACAACTTATACCAACAAACAATGTCTTTTTACTTTTTTATAAACAGTAAATTTAAGCGAATTAGAAAAACTTTGTAAAAATGCTAAAATGCTTTTAAACGCTTAATGAAGATTTGTTTGAATTAGTTCAACAATGAGCTTCTTGAATCGCTCTTAAGCGTTTAAGCTAAAACTTACCCAAAATTATTGTATTATAAAGATCTCCAAGATTGTATACTTAAATCTCCATGACACTATTAATTGGCTTGTAAAGACAGACTCTAAATTTTGTTTGAATTTTCGGTGAGTTTATCTTAATTTTTTTGCAAAAATATTCGGCTTGCAGTACATATTTACTCCCCTGTACAACGCAGACTATCTGTTGATTATAAAAAGCTAGAAAGTACCTTCAGTGACTTCAGAGGGTCGCAAAAACTGTTGAATTACATTCAAAGCTTGACAAACACCAAACATACAAACTTTTCTTTTTAAAAGGCCACTGGAAATATCAAACCACCGGTAGAGTCACAAAGACTATTAAGGAATGCTGACGGTACCTGGGCATGCAACTCAGAGGATAAGTGTAAAATATATGCAGATTATTTATCCAAACTACCCACCAAACGATCTTGAACTGCTCTACCTGTAGACCCGGATGATATTAATGAAGTTATCAAAGATAACATGATCTTGAAGAAATCTCCAAGAAGTGATTATAACACCAACTTTAATTGAAAACCTACCGAATATGGCAATAATTGTGTCATCTATCATATTTAATGCTATCTTTAAACTGACTATCTATTTGAATAGTAATGATACCAAAGACAGATGAAGACTTGACAGGCTTCCTATGAACCCATTAGATATTCGAAAAAATTTCTAAAAGAAAATCATACCATTTTTAAATGAGAATAATTTTATTCCAGTTCATCAATTCCAGTTCATCAATTCCAGTTCATCAATTTGGTATCCGTGAAAACCACGCAACTATTGAACAAGTGTAACTGGCTAGATAAGAAAATCTTTTGAATTAAATAAATATTGTTCGGCAATATGTTGGGATGTTGCTCAAGCCTTCGACAAAGTATGAAACAAAGGCCTGATATATAAAATTATAATAAAAATATGGCGTACAATAGGGAAGTTTCCTCTACTTGCTTTACACCTCCGACCTGTTTACGTGCGAAACATTAACTATTTCAATAATACCGCTGATACCGCTATTATCAGCTCGAAAAAACTCGATGATTAGCTCATATCTGTGGAAAAATTGTGGGAAAACTGGCGAATACGAGTGAATGAGTTAAAAAGTAAACATGTGACGTTTGCGTTAAGGAGGCGAAAATGTTCACCACAATGTTAATATACCTCCGTCAGACTGTGTTACACATCTTGGTATTCACTAGGAAAGACATACTTACTTGGCATCATCATATATAAACAAAGAGACTTTAGCCTTCACTGGTCAATAAGTGACCAATCAAAATTTAGACTATAAAGTCATCCTGCTTTTATACGCATTCTAAAACCATTTGGACATATGGAATAAAATTGTGGGAAACGGCGGATAATACCAGTATTGATCTTATGCAGGGATTTCAATAAAAAATTCTTAGGACCATGATGGGTGTTCCATGGTACATAAGAAATGAGAACATCCACAGAGACTTGGAAGTACCACTAGTGAAGGAATGAGTTTAAGACAGTCCGAGAGAAATATATCACTGGTTTAACATGTAAAGGCTCTAAGTCCACTTTTTTTAGAAATTGAGATTTTGATGCTAAGTCCAATTTATCACATCTTTGTGTAATATCTTACTTTTTCCAATGTTGACATATCAACTGTTTAGCGCGGAATTGTCTGAGAGTCCAACCAATTGACATAATATTATTTCTCATTGGTTACACTCTCGTTGTTTTGAGTATCAACACCATTGACAGTCATGACATTAATCGTCATGATGTTACTTATTTGGATCATTCATTTTTTAAAAAATTAACCAATCTACAATTTTATAAAAATATTAGCCCTGGCCGTGGAAAAGGCGATTCCAAAGTGACGAACATTCGAGGAATACAATACACACCAAATGGTGAAATTAATTTCAAACTTAGATTTCCTGATGAATGGGAAAATCTCCACCGACAAATAAATGAATAAATGTAGTCGCACTAGAGTGGTCGGATTTACACCAACTTAATTAAGAAAGAAGAAAACTAAAGACTAGAAAGTTCGAAGATTTACAACATCTAAAATCCACTTTGCCTACAAAACACCATAAATTTTATGACGATTTGCCATACGAATAAAAAAAGTCGTCGCCAGTTATCTTACTTTTAAATCCATTAAAGATTTAAACTAATATTACTTTTTTATAACAGCAATGAAATAAGACTGAATAATTTTTGTTTTCATTATGTACAAGTATATACAAATATCGAAATTTAAATTACAATATTAATGTTATTCATATATTTGAATAATTTCTGTTTCTTTTTTTTACAATAATCAAAACAAACTTTAACTTTTTACATAATGTTAGCTTCTTAAATAACAACAATAAAAAAGCAACAAAAGTACACTTTCATTGCAGTAAGTAAGAAATATAAGCAGAGACAAGTTTTAAGAAAAAGATCCAAGTCCATGAAAACATACAAACTAAGCAACAGAAAAAGCTCTAAGTCCAAAAAAGCTTTTATCTCGGCAAATACTTATTTTTTGATTTTGCTTTTACGCAAATAAAAAACAAAGAAATATACAAAAACAAATTGCATTTACAGATTTCAAAAATGTTTATTCAAAAAAAAGTTTGATTGTTTTTTGTCTCTCCTGCAATATTGTAAAATATGGACTTAGAGCCTTTACATGTTAAGCCAGCGATATATTAAAATTGCAATGCCACCCAAACCCGCTTGCTAGACTTCTAGCACAGAGTAAATCGCAATCAAGTTTTCGTAGAGTCGCTCTACCACTCCGCTAAAATGAGGCCCATTTGACCATCAATGCTTACCTCAGAGAGCCATTAGTATTAATTTTATTTACAAGATTAAAGTACTTTTTGTTAGGCGTAATGAATAAAACAGATTTAATAAATAATACATTAAAAAAAAAATCATTTCTCTAAGGTAAAAATCAGTTACATATAATAAAAAACGAAGTTATTATAAAATGTTTGATGATTCTTTAACAACACTTCTTGAAATAATTTGTAAGGAACACAAGAGTCAAAATGAATTCACCTAATATATAGAGAGAGAGAGGAGAGATTTGTATAACTTGAAGAATTAATTTGAAATTCTGCATAACTGCATGCCTGATGGTTTTATTTAATATTTTTTGTGTATTTCATTTAATTTCAGTTACATTTTTCTTAAGTTGAATTTTCTCATAATAACAGTCATGGTATCTAAAGGCTTTTTGATATTTTCTATTAAATTAATATTGATGAATGTAATCAGTTTATAAAAAAATTGACTGACGTTTGATGTTTGCAAACCTTTGATTTTAATACATCATAAACATCTTCACCACCAAATTCGTCTGTTTCATGCTACTTTCTTACTCAATTGTTTTATTCTATTTCTTGTTTATTTTTTACTTTTAGTTTGGTCAATCAATCAATGCCGAATGCAGGTCAAGTACGTATGACGCTACGCAAAGCGTTGAGTGTTTGGGAAAGTAACTCCAAGCTGACATTCCGTGAAGTGTACAGTGATCAAGCAGATATACAAGTATTATTTGCCAAGTAAGTACCAAACAAATACTTGTACACTACTATATATTCTAAAGAAACAGCCATAAAAAAAGGAAAACTAAACACTCACACTCTTTAATACACAAACATAAAAACCCATAAACCAAAAGCATAGTGTAAAAATGCCACAAAGAAAGCAGCTTGAAAATGCTGCACACAATAATATAAAAACACATAAAACTGGGAAGAGGAAAAACACGTAAAATACCACTAAAACCATAAAACACGCACAGAAATTCTAATAATCATGCAACAACACAATCCCAGATACACACTCATATACCCCAGTAGTTCTTGGAGACTGCTGTAGACTTTAGCTATTATTTAGGGTCACTACTGGATACATAATTGGCAATGTTTTCTAACATGTACGAGTCCTAGGAGCTAGTCAATAAATTACAAATATATTGTCTGTCAGCTGATTCAAAGTAGTCAAAGCATGGGATACACTTACCGGTTACAAAGAGTCAATTATCTTAATAGCTAACTAACTGTTTACTTAATTAATTGAGTACCAAATAGTCAGTCTAGACGGCAACTCAACTCTAACAGATACCGCATTCAGAGAGACCATCTAATACGAAACTCACGTGTTAGCTGCAAAGATACATTCCAACAATCGATTTCTTGTAAAGAAACTATTCTGCGACTACAGTGGGTGTAATCCTCTATATACCATCTACAATAGGATCTATAAATTACATATCAGTTCTAACATAATTTTATGGCACCGGTTTAAAAATAGTTTTTAGAAAAATAAAAGCAACGCTTGTAACAAAAAAAAAACTTGAAATAGTTCGAAGCGTCACAACTATAAAAAACAGCAATCAATAGCTTTCCTAGAACTTGCTCCAAGGGTGACAATTTGTATTCTAGAACTAGTTGTAGAATTTGTACAGTTTTTCACGGAATTATTCTAATAATTCAGTATTGCATAGTATGATAGTTGGCCAGTGTAATAATAGTTAATCAGATTATAAAACATTGGCAGCAATTAAAATAAGCTGTCTTTAAAATCGTTATAATTTAAAAAGCCACAAAGAGTCCGTAAAGTGTCACTCAGTAAAATATGAAATGTAGCAAGTACGAGTTTGTATTCGACTGAGAATCCTAAATATCCACCACCTTTATATAAGTATGTAGTGTGATCTATGCAAACTTTATTTCACATTTTGTATCAATAACGATATCTGAACGAGTTATTTTATATTTCGTATCGCTTATATGGGCAATATCACGTGTAATGGGACTAGCGTCATAAAATATTTTACTCTACTTGAGTCATTTGAATAACGATATATTTTCAAGTTTTGTTTTTTTTTTTTTGGTATTCCAGTTATTCTCGGAAATGGACCTTATATGGGAGCTCTGGCCAATTATGGACTGACCGTCACAAAATCCAATAGTAAAATTTTTACTTACGTATAATTGATCTATTTAAAATTTCAGTTCAAAATCGATATTTCTTAAGTATTTACGCAGGTTAATGTGTTCTTCTAAAGTGGTCCCTATATCGGAGCTATGGCCGAACTTCATAAAGTTCTTTGCTTTGATTTCGATTATTTGTACCGGATTTCAACTTGATAGTGATGTTTATAAGAGATTTATGTGTGTCGAAGTGGACTTTATATGAGGGATATGGTTAAATATAGACTGATGCAAACAAAATATCGTTTTAAGATTTTCCTTTGCATGAAATTTATTATAGCCTATACCACAATATTGGGAAGGGTATATTGAATTTGTGCTGATGTCTATAACGCCGTTAAATATTAGACCAAACCCCACCTTAAAGAATAATGATCGACTTAGTATCAGTTTTTGAGTCGATTTAACGATGTCCGTTCTTTGGCTGACTTTCCATGTAGATCTTGTTCGCTGAGTACAGCTTGCAATTTAGAAGATATTTCCATACAAATTGGGAAAGAAAGTGGTTGAAATTGATCCATTATTTCATTTAGCTTCGATACAAATGTTTTCCCGAATTAGGGGTTTATCGTTAATAAATGTTTGATTTATGCGCATATACAAACAAAATTCGCCACAAATAAGTTGTTCATATAGGCTAATCACACCAACAAATTTTGTGCAGAATGGTCCATAATTGATCGTAGCTCCCATATAAGACCCACTTCTGAAAATCACTTTAAAGAGCATAACTCTCTAGCTCTAAAAAATGTTGGTATCCAAATAATATTTAACACAAATATGATTCATATCATTCGGTCCAATTTTATAATGATTTTACAATACTTCCGAAAAACACTTTAATTTTAAAGAATTTTGTTATCCAAACAAAATTGAACACAAATAAGTTTCACATATGACACTTAATTTTATAACGGTCGGTCCAAACTGACTCCTTGTAAAACTGCTGGGAAATGCACCTGGTTACACTAACACTAATACTAAATATTAAAGTTGTTTTTTATTTGTTGTTCTCTTTAAAGGTGGAGATAAAAAGCAAAACGTTGGGAATATAAAATAAGGAACTAAAGCAAAATTGCACAAATCTCAATTTGAAATAAAGATAAACATTTTGAGAGGACTTAGTAAAAGAAATAACGGATTTTATTAAACCTTATAAGAAATGTACGATATATGTGTTTGCTCATACATACATACATACATATGAACATGTAGCAGTGCATTAATAAAAAAAAAATGCACAAACATGCACACATACATACTTATAAACATTTATTATAAATAATGCCAGGTTATGAGAATTTTCACAAAATAAAAATTATTTCGCAAACATGTTCATTTTACATAAATATTTCTTATTGGTTTTCTTAAAATCTTGCAAAATGTATAAAAGAGTTAATTTGGTTTATGTGCTCGTAAATAATTATATTTTCATTTTAAGTTGAATTTTATATTAAAGACTATTTCAGTTTGACTGGAAAATCTTAAATTATTAAAAATTGCCAAAATTATTTAATTAATAACTCAAAGAATACCATTGTAAAGTTATATATAGTAACAACAAAATTTGTAATAATTGTAATAACAAAGAAGAAATATGTTTAATTCCCCAATTCTATATCTCAATAAATGGTGAGTTAAATAGATAATGTTTACAAGTAGATCTTGGACAATAAACATTGCTGATGACGCCCTAGGCAGGGTAGTAACTGCATTCCAGTGTGCCAATTGTCTAGAAATATATAACTTTACAATGGTATTCTTTGAGTTATTAATTAAAAACACTCAAGCCGAAATGATAAGAAACTTTCTCTAATAATTAATATAAAAAGTTCAACCATTTTTCATTAAGAAAAGAAGTCTCTAAAGATTATTTCCAAAATCTCTATTTGTGTGAGATTTTAATTATAATTGTGTAAGCCCCTTCAAGCTATTTTTTGTTATATCCATAGAACTGATCTCATAATTAGTTCCTCGGGTTATATCCATAGAACTGATCACATAATTAGTTTCTCGGGTTAGTGACCGTTTCTAGTTTTAACACTCTGTATGAAAGATGCCCGCCACTGTTAAACGGCATTGTAAATTGACAGGCCACCGAATTATCCCAAACGAATTTATTCTGTTATGAACATTTACCAATAAATTGGATACAATGTAATTAATCATATTTGTTTAAAATCCTTTATTAAATTGGTTTTTTTATTAAATAATTTTTAAGCTTGAGGTCACTTTTTGTTTTTTATAAAAAATTTTTTATTTTTATATATGGTGAATTTCACGTCAAGTGACCCAATTTTAAAAATCGGTGTCGTCCGATTTCGATGAAATTTAGAAACGTTACTACTGTTGGATAGTAGGCCAAAAACAAATTTTCAGCACTATCAGTCCAGAAGTGCCGGAGTTAGAAAGGGTCAAAGTTGTACATTTTGGTCAATTTTGGTCATACAGGGTTTTTTTTTTAAATGAGTGTAACTTTTTAGCTATTGGTCCTAGCAAAAATTGCCCAAAAGGACTGTAGATAGCTATTTTTTCAATAATTTCAAAAATATTTTTTTTTTAATTTTTAAAAAAAAAATTTTAATTTTTATTTTTTAATTTTTTTTTTAAATATTTTTTTTTTTAATTTTTTTTTTTTAATTTTGGCCCTTTTTGTTTTTTTTTTTTCTTAAAAGAAAGCTTAAACAATTTACTTTAAGGCTTTTATAATCGCTTTCGCTTAATGGGATGTGAGTGGGATATCTATCAAAAAAAATTATTTTTTAACTCAAGAATAGGATTTTTCAATATTTGGCACATGTATCATTTTCATTTTCCCCCATTTTCTGAGCGCTGTATATATAAAAATCCATAACAAATTCAACAACTAAAACTTTCAATAACCATGATAAGCGACAAATTTTAATCAACTTCACAACAGGCCTACGAAGTTGAAGCTGACCTGGTCAAACAATGTGTTGAAAATGTTCGTCGTGTCTTGCGCCAACATGTTTTACATGGCCGAAATACAGACTGTCAATGCTAAATTTTGCCATTGAACAAAAAATGTGCATTTTGGAATTTGGTCAACATCAGCGATGAATTTAAGTTTAAAATACTCGGTTTAGATGGCATGTCGTATGTTTGGCGGAAATCAAATACAGAATTCAACAAAAAAAAAAGCCTTAAGGCAACAATGAAGCATGGTGGTAGCAGTGCCATGGTTTGGACCTGTATGTCAGCTGCTTATACTGGGAATTTAAGATTTGTTGAAACAACCATAGACAGATGCAGAACATCAGATTTTCGATTTTACCAGACTAACGATCCAAAGTATAAATTAGGTATTGTGCAAACGTTTATAATATATAACTGCCCACATTTGAAGACGCCGCCACCACAGTCACCAGATCCTAATGTTACCGCAAACTTATGGTCAATTTTAGAAATCAAAATCAGCAAAAGAAAACACATAATTTCTAACAAAAATAATTTCGACGGAGTGATCGAATATTTCGCCGAGTATCACCCAAAAACTGGTCGTATAATGTCAGTTTTAATTTCAAGTTTTCGAAACCCATCGTGTCTGTATAAAATAAGCTGTGACATGAAAAAAAAACATTTTTTAATTTAATTATATACATAAATATTAGACTATAGACACTTTTCCTTCTTTCTATGGAGCTTTGAAAACAAACAAATGCACTGCATAAAATAAGCTGTGAGCCATAATAAATAATATACTTACTAGTTGATATATATTTAAGATACAAATATTTTAAACAAATTTTAAAAAATCATTAAAACATAAATTTTTAGGTGTCACTAAAAGTTTATCTATCCACATAATAGTTTAGAAAATACCATAAAGAAATAAATATGTGTTTAATTTGTAGTATAATTTTTATTACTTGCCATTAAAATACTTACCAACATTTACAACTTGTAGTAAAAATATATACAACAAATAAAATTATTTATAATATTTTTAATAAAGCGTTTAATTACATACAAGTAGAATAAATATTTTAAAACTCTTCTTTTCATTTACAAATTTACAAATATAAAAAATATGTTTCTGCCATTAAATTTTTTTAAACATTAGAAAAGTAAAATATTTTGCCAAACTTTGCTTAATAAAAAGTTTTATACTTTTTTCTAGCACACTCTTCATTTTGAAGAATGATTATAAAGTGTAAATTTACTAATAGAATATTTAATCATCTTCTAAAATAAACTTCTTCATCTTTTATGTTGGTTTTTATACCCAACACCAAAAAGATGGGAGGTATATTGCATTTGTCATTCCGTTTGTAACACATGGAAATAATAGTCGTAGACCCAAAAAGTCTATATATTATGGGTTCTTCTGTTGAAGGCACGATAGACCTATGAAAAAATACATAGAACTATGAAGTTTTCACCAAACATTCTTTGATCCACCGAAATGTTTAGTATTGAAAATGGCAAAAATCGGTTATAGATCAAAGTTTCAGACAACCTCTATATATTTTAGCCCCCATACGAGAGCGGTTCGGAAACTTCTTAGCCTAGCACAGAAACTTTAATGCACTTAGTCCAACGCTTATCTAGCAATTCTATCCCTTGATTAAAATAGTTTTCCTTAAGGCCTTCAAAATAGTGGTTTACAACTGTAATTGCATCTTCATTTGAGGTAAAACGGATTTTTTTTGTATTTGGGAACAGGTAAAACTCACTGGGAGCTAAATCAGGAGAATAAGGTGGGTGGTCAAGCAACTCGTACTTTAATTCGTTGATTTTAGCCATTGTTAAAAAAACTCCTGTGCGCTAGTGCGTTGTCTTGATGAAAAATAATTTTTTTATGTTGTAAGTCAGGACGTTTTTCTAGAATTTTTTCATTTAATTGATCCAAAATGTTGCAATAATACTCTGAATTTATTGTTTTACCCTTTTGCAGATAGACAATCAATAAAATACCTTTGAAGTCCCAAAAAACCGCTGTCATAACCTTACCAGCCAGTTGAATTGTTTTGCCTTCTTTCGGGCACTTACTCCAGTTTCCGATCATTGCTTGTATCGTTCTTTTGTCTCTCGTGTTATAAAACGACGCCTAAAATGCATTTTATTTTTCTTAAAACGATCCAAACAAGCTTGTTCATTCTTATGCGTTTTTGGTCGACTGTTAACAAATGCGGCACCCATATTACAGAAAACTTTTTCATCTGTAGTTCTTCATGCTAAATTAAATGGACTCGATCATTTGAGATGCCCATCATATTAGCTATTTCACACACTTTTATTCGTCGATCATTTAATACCATATCATATACTTTGTCTTGTTTAAATTCAGCAACCCAATTTTTTACTGTTGCATATGAAAGAGCACTTTCATCTAACACATTCAACATATCATTATGAATTTCCTGTGCCCGTTAAACCTTTTTTATTTAAATACTTAATGAGACCACGAATTTCTAATTTTTCCAGTGTAAAAAAATCTCCTGTTTCTATATCAGATCGAAAAGAAATAAGTTTTATGCAACAAGAAATCTCAAAACGATATTTGGTTTGCATCGGTCCTTATTTTTGCATAGCCCTATACAAAGTCCACATCCGGAAATCACTGAAATGCAAATAAATCTCCTGCAAAAATGACTATAAAGTTGAAATTAAACACAAGCTATCCATATGCACATATAAATCTGTTTATGCACGAAACCCCTACATATAATAATAATAATTATCATGGCACGGTGACCCTAATTACTCGTTGCATTGTTTTTATTCTTATTCCCTTTGATCTGTTCTCACCATACCAACAGGCAGTTGTGGTGGTTGTTTTTTTAACACAACTTACACTCATTATTAAATCATTGAAGAGATAACACCATAAACGTCAAGTACATACAATAAATAAACATAAAATAAAACTTCAAAAAAAACTCTTTTTTTTACATACAAATCGTGAAAATAGTGTTCATTATTACACTAATAATAACAAATTTTACTTTAAAAAAAAAAAGTAAAATTGAAATGTGTTCTGTGCGCTAAGGATAAAATAAAGAAAGTGGTTTTTGGGAAGTAAAATAAAAGTTTATACAAAAACTAAAGATAAAACACAACAACGTTTTACTTCTCCCCTGTGGATCGTTAGACGTCTCATCAGCAACAACAACTTTAATACAACACATATCCACATAGCACATTTTTTACTGGAAGTAGGAAACCCAATAACGACATCATCATCTTCCCAGGACCACAAGTGATCCATCCTCATCCCATCATCCAGGAATCAGGTATCACCCTCTTCATCCTTCATCATTCACCCTACATTCAGCACAAACCGTAAGTCACCCCCATATAATTTTTATTAAACCCCAAATTTTTATTCGGTTATATTAACCCCCGTGTATCCGTACATTTTGGTCCTTCGAGCCGGATCTGGGTCGTCCATAACCCAGAGATTCCCCTCCCTCACCTAACCATTAGGTATTAATCCATTCCGGGCCATCCACAACCCGGTATACCCCCTCACAAAATTAAAAAATTCATATGGTTTAATATTACCCCCGCAAAATTATAACCATATTTTATTCGCGAAAAAATTGTACTTTTTTACCCCCCTCAACATCTTTAATATATTGTGTCAAAACAATATCCCGTTAGAAATTTTTCTATACCCATGTAAGTATGTATGTATAGTTAAAATTCTCAAAAATAAAATTGCCGTTTTTTAACAAAACAACACAACGTTGGTATCTTCACATTCTGTTGTTTATTTGTTGTGCATTCTTTTTATTGAACAAGAGACCTAACGGTAGCCTGAAATAAGTAAAAATACCAAACACAGCATTGTAACATAGTGCATACTTGTTGTTGTATTTTTTAATATACAGGCATATGAAATAACTGTTGACATTTTTTGTAAGTTTCGCAACAAACAAACAAAAAGCAAATACCAAAAGTTATTTCATATCAAGGCAGACTTACATACATACATACACACATACAATACATGCAATTTACTGATTTTTGACTTTGAAGAATCAAAGTCAGTAAATACACATACATATTGTTTGTGAACTTCACACTTGTCTTCACTTACTCAATATCATACTCAACTTGTCTTCTTTACACCACGTACTTCTCAATTCTCAACCCTTTTTTTGCGAATCTCTTTTTTTTTTCACTCTCATTGTTCTCTTCTCGATCAACTCGTTAGTTTTTTGGTACTCATTAAAAAATACCAAAGGGAAAAAGGCATGTACCTACATACATATATACATATGTAAGAATTTATATCATATGTACATGAAAGAACAATAACTAGGTCATTGGGACAAAGTTGATATATAAGAATTTATATATTAACCAATACGAGGGTCGCTATAAAATTATAAACAAAAAAATTAAATACTTAATAAAAACATTATGCGTTTTTTTTGTGTGCGTCTTTCAATATCAATAAAAATTTTCTTTCAAAAATAATACATCGGTTGCCAGTTACGAGGCACCAATGAAAAATTTCTTAAATTTTTCAAAATAATCTCTCGGTTACTTTTACAAAGTGCTAATGAAAATTTTCTTCAAATTTTCCAAATAATAATCTCGGTTGCCTTTACGAGGCACCATTGAAAATTTCGTTAAATTTTCTTAAAATCTACAGAGTCGCTTTTACGAAGCACAATTGAAAATTTCTTTAAATTTTCCTAAAATATACAAAGGTCGCTTTTACAAAGCACAAATGAAAATTTCGTTAAATTTTCTTAAAATATAACAGAGTCGCTTTTACAAAGCACAAATGAAAATTTCTTTAAATTTTCTTAAAATTTAACAGAGTCGCTTTTACAAAGCACAATTGAAAATTTCTTTGAATTTTCTTAAAATATAACAGAGTCGCTCCTACGAAGCACAATTGAAAATTTCTATAAATTTTCTTCTATATAATATACTGGATGCTTTTATGAAGCACAATTGAAAATTTCTTTAAATTTTCTTAAAATATAATACACTGGATGCTCTTACGAATCACAACTGAAAATTTTCTTAAAATTTTTCTCAATAATATTGGTCGCTTTTACGAAGCATCATTGCAAATTTTCTTCAAATTTTCCCAAATCATACATCGGTCGCTATAAGAATCACCATTGAAAATTTTCTTAAAATTTTTCTCAATAATATTGGTCGCTTTTAAGAAGCACCTTTGAAAATTTTGTTAACAAATTTGTTATCAAATAAAATCTTTTCCCAATTCTATACAAAAAGACAACTCAATAATGTCTGTCATAAAGAATTTAATTCGATCTTCTGATCGTGTGGTCGAATTCCAAAGTTATTTTGATGGGCGAGCGATAGATTCGCATACACAACACACTTTGGAGGTTGAGGAAAAACAACTCCAGCATCATTGGGAAAAATTCGAATCATATTATGACAACGCCTTAGATGAATATAACTCTATCCAAGAGGACATAGATTATGACACCCTAAAGAAACGCTTTTTCTTCACCTTTGACGCTTACAAAACGGTCGTCGCAAAAATTCATGAGCTCAGCGCAGATATTAAAGCCAAAGCTAAACTAGCTTCCCCCTCAACTGATACCCCAATCGATCTAACCCCTCATATTTCATTGCCACCATGCGATACCGAAATCTTTCATGGTGACTACCAATCCTGGCCAACTTTCAGAGATATGTTCACAGCCCTTTACCGCAACAACAAACGCCTATCACCCGTAGAGAAAATGTGCCATCTGGTAAAGAAAACGCAGGGTGAAGCTCGCGAACTTTTGAAGACGTGCCCTATGACTAATGATGGTTTCAACATGGCTTGGCAGAATCTAGTCAATCGCTTTGAAAATAAGCGCATATTAGTGAACGCACAACTGAAGTTGCTTTTCAATCTGAAACCAATAGCAAATGAGACTAGTACTGACCTGAGGTATCTGCAGCGTACCATAAACGACTGTATCACCAATCTGCGTTTGCTACATATTGATGCCGACAATTGGGATGTCATCTTCGTATATATTTGCTCAACATGTCTGCCCGAAACTACACTAACCTTGTGGGAACAATCTTTACCACGCACTACTGACTTGCCAAAGTGGAAAGCTTTGGATGAATTCCTGTCATCGAGATTCCAAACTTTAGAGTCGGTCGCGGATATTAGGTCAACATTTTTAAGCCCGCATGCTCCAGAAACTTCGGAGCCGTTTCGATCTAATAAATCTAATTCATCGCAGGGAACACATATTAAAAGCTACCAAACTCGTTATTCAAATGACAAGCTGAGCCAATGCGGACTGTGTACTAAGCTTCATCCGCTTAGATTTTGCTCCATTTTTCTAAACATGTCAGCTGAAGAACGCTATACCACAGTGAAGAAACACAATAAGTGCACTAACTGCCTGGGAACTCATGGAACCAAAACATGCCCAAGTAAATTTGTTTGCAAGGTATGTAAAGGGAAACATCACACGTTGCTTCATCGCGCTGAACAAAGGCAAGCCAGTACTCCGGTGGCAAAAACCCCAGTCAATAGCACTAATAACCCCCCTCGTGATCTGGATTTCTCCCCCTCTACATCGGCACAAGCAGCCAGTAGAACGCTGCAATCTTTTTCCACTCAACTCGAACCCACTACACAATCGGTTATTCTCGGTACAGCGTTAGTCGATATTTACAATAATGGCCTCAAGTGCACTGTTCGCGCACTAATCGACTCCGCCTCAGAGTCATCATTTATTTCAAATAAATTACAAAGGCACCTCGGCCTCCCTACTCGGCGATCTACCGCCCAAGCCCACGGTTTAAGTGACACCATAACCGCCATCTCAACCCAAAGTTGTCATATAAAAATTGGATCCCCAGTTGATAAGTCATTCGAAACTTTTTCAGATGCCTTAGTTATAAATAAGCTTACTGGCCATCTCCCATATTACCCCTCATCTGCGTTACAAAATCACAATTTTTCACAACTACAATTGGCTGATACTTATCGCACCAACTGTTCTGAAGTTGACTTACTTCTCGGTGCGGATGTTTACCCAAAAATAATTCAAGACGGTCTACAAAGAGACACACAGCAATCGCTGCTAGCCCAAAGGACAGTTTTCGGTTGGATTATTACGGGAAAGGTACCAGCAAGCCCGTGCAAGAAGTATCTACGAAACAAGGCGAAATTAACAAAAAACACCCAAATGAAAATCGAATATGACAAGGTAAGAAAAGAGTATTCTACTCTAGGTCATATGACCAAAGTAAACCCCGTAAATGGTGATAGCGGCAATTACTATTTGCCCCACCATGCTGTTTTAAAACCCGACAGCACCACAACAAACTCAAGACCCTTAAACCCCACCGACCTATGCGCTCTAACGCCAGGTCATTTCCTCATCGGAACCCCACTATTATCTCCACCAGAAGCTGATTTTCAAGCCATTCCACCAGCTATGTCAACCGTTGGAAAAAGCTCAAATAGATGGAAGGAAGAATACGCATCCGAAACGGCATCCATGTGGCAACCAATTGAACACCCTTAGCACAGGATACGGCCCTAGGTTGGGTCATAATCGGCAAATTATATCTATCATACTTTTATTGTTACAATACATACTACACATAGTTATTATTATACATAATTATTTTTTGCATTTTACCTTACTGAATTTATACATACTTACCTTAGTTACCTAAAAAATTTAATTTTCTACACTTACCTTATTTCCCTAAAATTGTCATACATCATACTTACCTTATTTCCCTAAAATTGTAATTATACATGTACTTACCTATTTACTTAAAAATTGAATTATAAATATTTACCCAAAAAATTGATTACCCACATTTGTTATTACTATAATTATATTTTACATTTTCATTCCTGAATTAATACATATATTGTTAATTATTGCAATTATAATATTATACTTACCTCCTCTTTTTTACATTATTAATTTTTGAATTTATACTACATAATTACCTACTTTTTACATTGTTAATTTTTTGCATTTTGTATTTATACTTACCTATTTTTTTACATTTGCATTGCTCATTTACATATTGTATATTTATATTGTATTATACATCATATTATATTTATACTATTAACCACCCAATTGCCTGTTAGGATTGTAAAATCATATGCAACATATTTGTTATCTCGGGATATAACAAGGGGGGCGGGATGTTTATGCACGAAACCCCTACATATAATAATAATAATTATCATGGCACGGTGACCCTAATTACTCGTTGCATTGTTTTTATTCTTATTCCCTTTGATCTGTTCTCACCATACCAACAGGCAGTTGTGGTGGTTGTTTTTTTAACACAACTTACACTCATTATTAAATCATTGAAGAGATAACACCATAAACGTCAAGTACATACAATAAATAAACATAAAATAAAACTTCAAAAAAAACTCTTTTTTTTACATACAAATCGTGAAAATAGTGTTCATTATTACACTAATAATAACAAATTTTACTTTAAAAAAAAAAAAGTAAAATTGAAATGTGTTCTGTGCGCTAAGGATAAAATAAAGAAAGTGGTTTTTGGGAAGTAAAATAAAAGTTTATACAAAAACTAAAGATAAAACACAACAACGTTTTACTTCTCCCCTGTGGATCGTTAGACGTCTCATCAGCAACAACAACTTTAATACAACACATATCCACATAGCACATTTTTTACTGGAAGTAGGAAACCCAATAACGACATCATCATCTTCCCAGGACCACAAGTGATCCATCCTCATCCCATCATCCAGGAATCAGGTATCACCCTCTTCATCCTTCATCATTCACCCTACATTCAGCACAAACCGTAAGTCACCCCCATATAATTTTTATTAAACCCCAAATTTTTATTCGGTTATATTAACCCCCGTGTATCCGTACAAAATCGTCGTACCAAATTCCATGATAATCGGTTGACCGTAGGCCCATATAAACCTCACTTAAATGTGCACAAATTTGTTATTGTTGGTAATTGATAATTGGTGCATATTTAACCGTAGGCCCCATATAAAGTCCAATTTTCTTATATATCTTATAAACATTTTAATATTACAAACAATAGGTCAGAGCACTCTCGTGAGGACTACTTCTGAACAACTCATTAACCTACATAAACTTACATATCGAATCGAAATTTTACACAGATCAGTTATAAGTATGTAAAAATAATACTATTGGCTTTTATGGAAATTAATCTATAATTGGCCATTGACTCCCATACAACGCCCACTTCCAAAAAGGGCAGTTCTAAAAGAAAGAAAGAGATAAATATAAAATGTGATTATCTTCCGTCTCGAGACACCTCCTAATACTTTGTGGAATAACTGAAATATGCACAAAATTCTTGTAAATGTTGCTATTAAAATGAAATTTAAACAAAATAAACTTCAAATAAAATAAAAAGTTTTTTCGAGCTCGAGGCCAATTATTTGTAAAAAATGTATATATTATTTATTAAATTATTTCTTCCAATATTGCGATATCCTTCGGATATTATTATCAAGAACTAAGTTACAATTATATTTTTAAGAGACGCATTATTGTCCCCACATTCATTATTGAATGAATTTTATTTATCAAAAAAAAGAAATCAGAATTTAATTTAAACTTTAAATAAATAGAAATTCAGTTTATTATTTTATGACGTTCGCCCCTTAATAGTTAATAGCACTCATGTAAAGGATGAGCAAAATAAAATAGCCGGTATTAGTTTCAAGTATTCAAGTATTCATAGATCACACTATCTACTGGTATTTGGTGGTGGGTACATAAGATTCGGCACAACCGAATAAATTTAAACTCTTCCTTGTGTGTGTGTTTTTTTTTTTTTTTTTGGTTTTTTCATTTCCAACGTTAACAGCTTTTCAATATTAATGATATAAATTTCCATTTTACTACCACTTGTTTGGAAAGTTTTTCTTCACATTCCTTATTTTTTTTTTTTTTGTTCATTTTTATTTTTGTACTTTTACAGACGTGATCATGGTGATGGCTATAAATTTGATGGTCCTGGTCTAATTTTAGCACATGCCTTTTATCCAGGTGTTGGACGTGGCGGAGATGCTCACTTTGATGATGATGAAAACTGGGCAGTTACACCAGAACAATTGAACGAAGAGGAGGAGGATAGAGGTAACTATTTACATTTTTGTTTTTCTTGTTTGAAAGATTGGTGAAATAAAAGTATAAAAATTGTCAATGTACGGCGAAAAATAGACAATAAACATTTATGGCTAGAATATATGTATGTGTGTATGTATGTAATTTAATTATCTGTTAAGAAATGAAAATGTTTTAAAAATAACACTATCTTTCAGTAAGAATACACTTGAATTATTTTGGGGAAGATTCAGTCAGGGAGAAAGATAGTTCTCTATAACATACCAGTTTAAAGTTATTCTGACTTCCAGGCCTGACAGTTCTGTCTGTCAAAACTTGTTTGGGTTTGTCAGAGTCTGGTAGTGACAGAAGAGCTTCTGTACAGTCTTATTCGTTATATGGGAGTTTTAATATATGATTATCGCAACTACATTCCGTAATCGATTACGTGGCATGTTTATCAATGTTTCATTTCTGCGATAATTGTAACTGGACCCTTGTCGTCGCACACGTTATCCCAAGTGACCCTTAAATTTGTTTGCAATTACAGAGTCCTCAAGATGTTAGTGGAAATTAAACCAATCAATCAACCTTTCCAACTCTTTTAGCCCATATTAATGAATCCGCATGAGATTTTCTGGGAAAATTTAGTATCCCGGTTTCTAGAAGAGTTCATCTCATGGTGATATGGCCGGCATTTTTTTACAGATTATATATCATGCAGACACTGGAAAGAGTTTTTAAAGGGGGTTGACTGTCAGTATAAATTGTAATATCGGAAAAACCTCAGCTAGCCACGCCTAAGACCTTAGCCTGAAAAACGCTCAGTGGTTTGGTAGCAGTCTATGCAATATAAAAGCCAACCCAATTTCGAGCCATTAGTGATAATCTCGAATTCAATAGCCCAATGTTATGGAGATCAGTGGCTGCATTAAGCGCGACGCTTTTAGCCACAACAAATTATCAATTAGAAGCTAAGAGAGCTTTAAACGGAGTGTGAATCCGTTTAAAGACATACGCGCCTTGTGGACTTATGAAGAGCCAGATACCAGCCAAAAGCAACATACATTAACATGGATGTGATACTCCAGGTTCTTCTACATTTGAACTTCAGTCATGCAACCATAATTGTTTTCTGGAACGTCTCCCTGACAATTTTACACTCTTATACACTTCGGCAAAGGCTTCAATGCGCTAATCAGAGAATGGGAGGATTGCCTTCCTGAGTATATGGAAATACCGGTCTTAGATACTCTCGTTTAATGGGCTCCGATTTCGCGATGGCTTTAAATTCAAGAAGCTTCCTAAATACTTTGCGATTGCACACTATTAAGGCATTGTCATTGCAGTATGAAGAAGTTAATATAATGTGGGTGTATCAGAATATTAGGAAACTGCTAGTCCTGTACTTACCCTGCAGGTTACAGAGGAACAAAGCCAAAATATTGTGGAAATAAATCAGTAATTAATAACTAAATATTACAATTGAGACGACAAGAAATATGGGTGCTTTAAAGTAAAACATCTGAAATGCATAGTCAAAATGTTGTATTGTGTGTAAATTGTTTGTACTTGGGCCGTTTAGGACCTGCTAAGTGTATGAACATATGTAGATATCTACTGTATCTAACGATGTACATTGTGTGAAATGTATGCACATGTAAATAATGAAGTGTAATTTGAAATCCTCTAAAATACATATATCCTTCACATCAGTAGTATTATCAGAATGATTATTTTTATTTGATTTCTGATAATTGCTTCTAAATAATTATGCTTTAAATTCAATTTGTTAATATTTTTTCAAACATTTCAACTGCTTACAAAATTTTAATGCATTTTGTAGTTATGAAAATTATTATTTTTTATTGAAATATTTATTAATTTAATATTGTAATTATTTAATGTTTAATGGTATTTGTTCTTATAATTTTCGTTGATGATATTTTTAAAATATTAATTCATTTTCCACTAGATCTAACAATTTATTTCAGCCATTTTAGTTGGTTTAGATTTAAGAATTACTGTCTAGGCTTGTTTTATTTAATTTTCATATGAACATCTGTTAAATATAATTATGCATAAATTAATCCATATGTGTCTATGTGTGTATGTTTATTAGAGTGCTACAAGATTGTATCAAAAAAAAATTTAGGATATCAACAACAACTCTACCTCTTTTCGGTGTCTACAACATACAATTTAAATCTTATCTAAACTCATTGCTTTTGGTGTCGGTAATAATTGCTCTCGATTTATATCGAGTTTCCTCAGAAATCGCACTATACTAGTTGTTATAGATGGGATCTCATCAGACGCAAGGCTCCGTTCTTCTTACTTTGTTTCTTATCTTTACAAATGACCTCCTATGTCAAACTTTCAATCATATCTATTCTGTTGTAGATCATAACAACATTTGCCTTTCGTAGTCATTCAAACATAGACCAGACCCTTTGGAAATTGGGGAAATAAGACAAAACATGAATAACACACTTAGCCAAGATTTTAAGACAGTCTTAGAATGGGGTTGTGAGAACAGAGTTGATTTTAATGTACATTTTTATGGGCTGTGTAAATATTAAGGAATTAGATGCTCTTGATGTTCTAGGCATGAGAATCCAGTGTGATGTCCGCTGGGCCAAACACATTTTTCAAGTGTCAAAAGAAGCGCTCAAGTGTCTTGGTTTTTTAAACATCACTCCATCTGATGTCCTTATTATTTACACCACCTATATTCGACCGAAAATGGAATGCAACTCTCATGTATGAGCCGATGCTTCGAAGTGTATTTTGGAGTTACTCGACCGCGTACAGGAGAGGGCGAAGATGCTTAGCGGTGGCAGTAGGGTATCCAAAAGTATTGATTCATTGGAGCATCATCGCAATGTTGGTTGTATTTCACTGCTCTATCGATGGTCTGCTGAAATTAGAGAACCTGTTCCCGAAACACATCGTTTTTTCCGTAATACTCATTCTCCAGTCAGGGCACACCCACTCATGGTCGACTGGACAGTAGATCGCACAACACATTACATGGAAAATTCGTTCTTTAGCCGTACTGTCCGTATGTGTAATAAACTACCAGCAGAAGTATTCCCTGCCACTTTTAACATAGGAAAATTCAAATCAAATGTTCACAAACACTACTCCCTCTATCCTTCCTCCGATAAAGTATTTCTCAAGTTCTAGCACAATGAATTGAGTAGGGGTCGTCCCCTGAGTGCTGGTCCAAACAAAAAAATTTAGTCCTGAAATGCCCGGCCTCTCTTAATGAAATGGCAAAACATTTTTCAGCTGGTCTTGTGGATACTGAGACATCAAAATTCCCCAGCAAATTACATTCATTGGCCAAGGCTATAATATATCTTGCCAGGATAATCTCAGTCCGCCAGGATAGAAACACAATTCCTTTCTATATATATTTTTATTTTTTATTTTAAATTCAGGATCTTACGGACTATTATATTTTTATCGAACAGCAATTACACTTTTTTCTTATTTGACCGTGACGTCATACCAGGTTACGAGTTCGTTACAGACTGCCCTGAATTTCGGAAAACTGGGACGTTTATTGGAATGCATTAAGAGAAGGTTAGTGTATTAGTCACTACTACGCCTGGGATCTATGGCCATTAGTGTCCCTGTGCACTACCACTAAAATGTCTGGGTACTATGGCTGTATTATACCAATAGTATCCCTCTACACTACTACTTGAGTTGGACCTATTTGTGTTTGTATGTAGCCAGTAGTAAAGCTGTTACAAACTTCTACTCTGACCGCACACGAACACAGTCTAGGCTCAACAGAAGTTGGGCATTACAACTAAAGTGTCTGGGTACTATGGCTGTATCATACCAATAGTATCCCTCTACACTACTACTTGAGTTGGACCTATTTGTGTTTGTATGTAGCCAGTAGTAAAGCTGTTACAAACTTATACTCTGACCGCACACGAGCACAGTCTAGGCTCAACTGAAGTTGTAGTCATCAGCATTTTAAGATCAACTGATCTTCATGGCGTAGTAGTGTACATCGTTACCAATACTATGTATGCAATTATTTATTAAGGTATGCGTGAGTGTTAATTGCTGTTAAGTTCTCTTATACTTATAACTAACATACTCTGCTGTTAAGTTCTCTTATACTTATAACTAACATACTCTGTTACTTTTAATTAACATCGCTTTAGTTAACATACTTTTAACTAGCCTATACTTTATGTAGTAATATTCAACATATTATAAAATAAAGTGATAATTCAAAATGATAATAAATGTGATTCATAACTACAATGTAAAATACGTATAAACTCCATAATAATTATTTATAAATATAATATCCAATATACTGTAAACAAATTAATAATTCAATGGGTAACAACTACGGTTCATAAAAAGCAAACAAAATAAAATATGTATAATATATATATATATATGTATATGTAACGAAACTTCGTTACATCTCCCTCTTGGTTATCTATATTTTTTTTTTTTTTTTTAATCTTGGAAATCTTCTATTGCAATGTCATCTCGCGGCTTTGGGAAAATTAACTTCTCTTTTCCAAGGATCAACCAGACATCTAACGAACATCGTATGTATATTACAACAGCAACCGAATCATACACTCGTCTAAACCTCGTTCGTTTGCCTGGTGCAATTGGATCGATTGAAGATAATACGTCACAGATAATGCGGTTTTTTGGCTCAAATTCCTCCTCTTGGTCGAGTTGTAGGTCGCGTACTAATGTGGCCAGGACATCTGACTTGCCCTTTCGAATGGTCGTCAGCTCCTGTAAGCTTACTTTTGGTAATTTTATGATTGAAGTTATTATCGCCTTGTCCACTGGAGTGCGTAGAAATATAGTTTTACGTTCCTTTTCCCTTTCTTTGTACATCGATTGTTTGAAGCGCAAGCAGCTTTTCTTAAATTTATCGTCCGCCATTTGATCGATCGGTTTGGTATATTTTTATATCCTTTAAATGTGCTGTACCTCTCTTCTTCTTTGTGTTTTCGGGGTCAACTAGCTCAACGATCACTGGAGATATGAATCTGTTAACCAGATAGGGGCCGTCAAACCGGGGTGCGAGTTTAGCTGCAAAATAGTCAATGGCTTTAGACAAAACGTGTTTTCTTACCAAAACAAGATCTCCCTTTCTAGGGGACCATTCCCGACGTCTTAAATTATAATGTGATGCTTGTCTATCCGCGGCGGTCTGTAGGTTATACCTGACTATTTGAAAGACATCATGTAATTGATTGGCATTATCTTCGGGACTAGTGTCATGAGCTGTAACTTCGGCGTTGGTCTTATCATCAAATAAGGTATTTGGTAGTCGTAGTTCTCTACCGAGGGTTAAGTATGCCGGACTGTATTTCGTGGACGCTTGTTTACTGGAATTTATTGCCAATGTAAGTTCGGGCAGATGCTCGTCCCATCTCCTCTGGTTTTTCTCCGTATATTGGGCAATCATGGTTTTAATAGTCCGGTTAGTTCTCTCGGTCGGATTTTCTTGTGGAGAATACGGGGCGGTATACCGTTGTTGAACTCCCAAATATTTGAAGTATTTTTGGCATTCTCGACTAGTGAACTGGGAGCCGTTGTCGGTAAGAAGGACATGAGGTACACCAAAACGGGCTAATATTCTTTCCCGAAAAGCCTTCAGGAACGTTTGGGTGGTGGCTTTTCTGACCGGCACGAATTCGGACCATTTGGTGAACTTGTCGTGAAAAACAATTAACATTGTATTGCCGTGAATAGACCTAGGTAGAGGACCTACAAAATCTGAGCATATAGTGTGACCGGGATTAGTAGCTGATGCGGTGTACATCTTTCCAGCGGGTGCTTGTTGCAGAGGTTTGAAACGTTGGCAGGTTTCACAGTTCCTTACGTACCTGGTAATATCTCGGAAAATGCCAGGCCAGTAGTATAATCTAGTCACCCTGGCGATGGTTTTGTTTATTCCCAGGTGTCCCGCTGAAACGTCATCATGGCACTCGTTTAGAACGCGTTTTCTATCATTTTTCTGTACCACTAGCTTCCACGGTATGGGGTCGTTATCGTTGTAGCAGGATGAGTCGAAAATGTGTCGTCTTAAATTTCCGAGTTCGTCAATCTGGTAATCGGGAAGTTTCTCCGGGTCTGCCTTTACAGTTTCTATCTTTTCTTTAAACCATGGGTCCTCATCTTCTGGTATCCTTTTAAGTGTTTGTATTACGGGAACTTTGTCCAGATTTGGAACAGGGGCTCGAGAGAGCGCATCCGCGATGACGTTTAAATTACCTTTGCGATACCGGATCTCGTAATCAAATTGCATTAACTCTAAAGCCCAACGTGCGATTCTTCCGGAGGGAGACTGAATTGAATTTAACCACTTAAGGGACTGATGATCTGTTATGATAATGAAGTGGTAGCCTTCGATGTAGTGCCTCAATTTTCGCACTCCCCATATAATTGCCAGGCATTCCTTTTCAGTTACGGTGTAATTCCGTTCTGAAGATGATAATGTGCGGCTAGCATAAGCTATTATCTTTTCACCTTCTTCAAATTCCTGTGTCAGTACCGCTCCTAAACCGGTATCACTGGCATCTGTTTGCAAGATGAAAGTGCGTGAGAAATCTGGACAAGTTAAGGCTGGCGCGTCTATCAGTTTTTGCTTTATTTCTTCGAACGCCGTCTTCTGTTCGTTACCCCAGATCCACCTTTTGCCTTTCCTCAAAAGCTCGTTCAGAGGGCTGGTTAAGGTCGAGAAATTTGGTACAAAACGCCTATACCATGCTGCTGTGTTTAAGAATGATCTCAGTTCCTTAAGCGTGGTCGGTTCAGGGAGAGTTATAACTGCTTCTACCTTTTCAGGATCGGTGTGGACACCGTGTTCGCTTACCACGTGGCCCAAATAACGGATGGATTTCTTTGCAAATGTACACTTGTCTGGATTAATACGCAATTTCGCTGCTATAAGTCGATCGAACACGGTTTTTAAGTTACGTAGGTGTTCTTCTATAGTACTGCCTAGTACAACGATGTCATCAAGATAAGCGAAGGCAAATGAATCTAGTTCTATACCGATCACTGAATCCAACGCCCGTTGAAACGTGGCTGAAGCGGAATGTAGGCCAAACGGCATGACTCGCCATTGGAATAAGCCTCGACCGGGAACCGTGAAGGCAGTGTATATTTTACTCTCTGGGGCCATGGGAATTTGCCAATATCCGTTTCGAAGGTCGATTGTGCTGAAGTATTTACTATTCCTCAGTTTTTCGAGGATCGCATTTATTTGTGGGATAGGGTAGGCATCACGAATGGAGTTCTCGTTTAACTGGCGGAAATCTACACATAGTCGCCAATCATTGTTCTTTTTGCGTACCAAAACGATAGGCGAGCTATACGGACTTTTAGAAGGTTCGATTTTTCCTTCCTTTAATAGTTCATCTATCTGCTCATTAATCACTTTCTGCATTGCTGGATTTCGTGGGTAATATCGCTGACGAAGGGGTCGTGAGTGTTTCATTGTGATTACATGTTGCGTCACTTCAGATGGCCCATCAATAACTTCAAAGCGTGGTAGCTCGGTTCCTAAAAATTCGTTTACTAGTTCTTCTGCCTGTCGTTCATACGCTGACTCCACTGTTGATTTTACCTGCAAAGAGTTTATTTGAGACGTATTTAAATTCTGTGGGATACCTGTATGGGTTTCTCTTGTTCGGGGAAGGATATGTAACTCGCGACTCGTTTGTTGTAAAAAATTCATTCCAATTATAATCGGATCTAAACTCGTCCTCAGCACTAAGAAATCATGACGATAAACCATACCATCCATTGTTAGCCACAGATTAACAGCTCCTTCGACCAGAATTCTAGATTGGTCCGCTAAGTGCAAAGTCTCGAATTCAGCAGCAACGATAGGGATTTGCATTTCTTCTACGAGTGACAAGTTCATACAAGAGTGGGTAGCTCCAGTGTCCAGAATAGCGGATATTTTTTTATTCTTAATCGTTAACCAAGTTCGTAGGCGAAAATCATCATCAGGTGTTACTCTAATAGGAAAAGTCATTGGATTCAGAGGTCTTCTCCCCTTTCCCTTTCTAAAGGACCTCTGCTTGAGTTTTCCGTACCGGATCGACAACAATCGATGGTCTTTACATCTCTTTTCCCACAATCCCAACAAAATAGCACCTTCGGATTTGAACAAACCGCACGATTGTGACCCGACTCCCCACAGCGATAGCATACATAATTTGATCTAGTAGGAGCTACCATTGTTTGAACCTGACGGCCTCCTCTCTTTTGTTTATTTTCTTCTGCTCGTATATTTTCATATTCTTGCGCCTGTACGATCAGTTCCCGCAATCTGTTGAATTCACCTCTTTTAACATAAATCTTGTACTCAGCTCTGCAGTTCTTATAGATTCTTTCTAATTGTTCACTTATATTTAAGTTGCTCCACCTCATCAAGGACTGAATCTCTGTTACGTAGTCTACAAACCGCTCGTCGACCCTTTGTACCCGATTTCTAATTTCATCATCTAGATTTTCAAAAAAACGATTTGGCAAAAAGAATAATTTAAAGTCTTCCACGAAGTCTTTATAAATCCTCCAATTATTTTTATTGTTACGAAACCAAGCTAAAGCATCGCCTTTTAAAAGTTCGGGCATGTAATTTAGTAAACTATTTTTAGGGATAGAATAACACGTGGCCAGTTCTTCAATTCTTTCCAGGAATGATAACGGGTCCTTACCGCCATCGTACTTTACGCCCCACTTGCGCACCTTATCACAGACCTCGGACATATTAGGTAAATGGTGTTCTTGTTCATTATTAGGTCGTACCGGAGATGATGAACGGGAAACTTGAATACTAGGAATTTTTACTTCCTTACCAGATTCGTAACTGGACCTTAAGTTACTGATGTATAGTTCATGATCAGGGGGAATCTCATCTTTATCCAAATACGTCCTCAAACGGCTTCTCAGCTCCTCTACACTTCCGTCATCACTCATACCCAGATCTCTCAGACAAGTACATAAATTGTCCTTTTTCAAAAAATTTATAAAAGCTCGACTCATTGCGAAGAATTGTATTCTTTTTTTTTTTTTATTTATATATATATATTTATTTTATTTTACAGAAGTCCCTGCTCGGGCGCCATTTATAATATATCTTGCCAGGATAATCTCAGTCCGCCAGGATAGAAACACAATTCCTTTCTATATATATTTTTATTTTTTATTTTAAATTCAGGATCTTACGGACTATTATATTTTTATCGAACAGCAATTACACTTTTTTCTTATTTGACCGTGACGTCATACCAGGTTACGAGTTCGTTACAGACTGCCCTGAATTTCGGAAAACTGGGACGTTTATTGGAATGCATTAAGAGAAGGTTAGTGTATTAGTCACTACTACGCCTGGGATCTATGGCCATTAGTGTCCCTGTGCACTACCACTAAAATGTCTGGGTACTATGGCTGTATTATACCAATAGTATCCCTCTACACTACTACTTGAGTTGGACCTATTTGTGTTTGTATGTAGCCAGTAGTAAAGCTGTTACAAACTTCTACTCTGACCGCACACGAACACAGTCTAGGCTCAACAGAAGTTGGGCATTACAACTAAAGTGTCTGGGTACTATGGCTGTATCATACCAATAGTATCCCTCTACACTACTACTTGAGTTGGACCTATTTGTGTTTGTATGTAGCCAGTAGTAAAGCTGTTACAAACTTATACTCTGACCGCACACGAGCACAGTCTAGGCTCAACTGAAGTTGTAGTCATCAGCATTTTAAGATCAACTGATCTTCATGGCGTAGTAGTGTACATCGTTACCAATACTATGTATGCAATTATTTATTAAGGTATGCGTGAGTGTTAATTGCTGTTAAGTTCTCTTATACTTATAACTAACATACTCTGCTGTTAAGTTCTCTTATACTTATAACTAACATACTCTGTTACTTTTAATTAACATCGCTTTAGTTAACATACTTTTAACTAGCCTATACTTTATGTAGTAATATTCAACATATTATAAAATAAAGTGATAATTCAAAATGATAATAAATGTGATTCATAACTACAATGTAAAATACGTATAAACTCCATAATAATTATTTATAAATATAATATCCAATATACTGTAAACAAATTAATAATTCAATGGGTAACAACTACGGTTCATAAAAAGCAAACAAAATAAAATATGTATAATATATATATATATATGTATATGTAACGAAACTTCGTTACAAGGCAGGATCATTACTCGCAGAGAATAAGTCTGATCGAATGATTGGAATTCCGCATTCGTTGTACAAATGTTGGGTTCATGACTAACTTTACTACTGCTTATAAATAATATGGTCGCTTGAGATTACATGTGCGACGAGAAGGGCCATATAGGTCACACGATCGACTATGAAATGTGATAGCAATGTTCACAATGTTTTTAGAAGATGTCAAGATTAATCAGAGAACAAAACTGTGCTACATCTGCTCTGCCCAGACTATCCGAGTCTTACTTCTCAACAAGACGGATCTATCTACGGATGAACGTATGAAAACTAGATGATGGGATAAAAATAATTTAATTAAAACGGATCAGTTTTGGGGATTATCTTTCTCTCTGAGCTTTTAATTCAAGGTATCACAATGGGTCCTCACCACGTGTGTCAATTTCAATTCCAAGTTGTCTGCCTGCCTAACCTATCCTAGTTAGAAAGATTTACGCGTTCAGTAAATGTCATAAAATCAAACAAAAATGATTGTATTTAAAACTGTTTGTATTTTTATCTAAGTGGTCAGAAGTGCGGCTAAATTTTTAAATACTTGAATATTTTTCAACTAATATTATAACTTAGTGTACATATGAAATTTGTTTGTAAAAACTATCTCCAAACTTCAAAATTCAGCTAGTGTTATTACAATCCACCAAATAAAATTACAAAATAATAGCACAACATTAATTTAACTCATTATTTTAACAAACTCTGCAAAATACGCGAGTAGTCCATACACGCATGTATGGACTAATCCACAATGGACCAGGAGTACTCCAAACATAATCCATGAAAAAAACTAGTCCATTTAACATTACAATGTCCTAGGACTGGACCATATAATCCAGCTTTACATAACACGGGACTAGTCCCAAAACTACTCCTTGTAACTACTTCAAATGTTTTACAACAACGATTACGGTCGTTAAAGCACGAATAATTGTGGTGTAACAAGCCGTTCTGCTTTGAAAATGAAATGGTCCATGAGTGCATTACATAGGACCATGATGTAGTCACTACATTTTGGCTACAATGGACCACGTACTCCACAGATTATTGCAGTGCAGTGGAGGCAAGTACTTACCAAAACTGCTCAATGCTGTAATATAACTATAACTAATTACAAGTAATGACTTAAGTAACTCGCTAAAGCGAGTGAAATTGTTCATGCAAATAACTAGAAAATAAGAACTTAACAGATTATAAATAAGTCATTATACAATTACTTCTAAGTAATACAATCATTATATATGTTTGAAAAGTATTGCAAGTTATTGAATAATTGCAATTCTAGAAGTGTTATGGTCAAAATTCATTTTCTGAAGCAGTCTAATCTGTGTGTCTGTTAGTCTATTATATACTAATTAATTACATTAGTACTAAATAAATGCAACATGATAACGTGGTTTTCAGCGAATGAACTGCGGTTTTGCAATTTACTAACAAAGTGTGATAGATACACACAACAACGATATTTAGCAGCAGCAAAAACAAAACAAAATAATTATATTCACAAATTTACATCACACAAATAAAATAAACATAATCTAACCACGGCACAATGGGACCAAAAGCTTTAAATACACCATTTTACATTACTTCAGCTATTTTACTAAATACATAAATGTTAGCCAGTGTTGCCAGTTTAGAATTTTTAAGGCTACATTTATCCGTTTTATTTACCTTTTAGCCTCGAAATTTATGTTTTAACTTCTGGCATTTTTTAGCCTCTTTTATTTTTAAAGCAGCCTTTTAAATGCTATTTTTTATTTGTTTTTAAGTTAAAAAATATTTTACATCGTTCGTTTGTTAAAATAATAAACTATTTCAAGAACAACCAAGCGAGCCCATTTATTTTTACTATTGATGCTAACTTAAATTTTAAATCATTATTATTCCCAATTGAATATTTTTTCATGTTAGGCACAGTTTTCAATTAAATTTAAACAATATTTTATATATTGAGAAAAAATACATGTTACATGTTTTATAGTTGAAATGTTTTTTATGTTACGTTTAATTCGAAAAATCCAGAAAATTATAATTAATATTCTCTTGGCTTTTTAGTCCTTCTTTAAAGGAAATTAATTTTTTCTGGATTTTTTAAAGCCCATTTAGCTTCTTTTTTTCTAGTTCCTGGCAATACTGTAAGTAAAATAATTGGTTTACCACACAAAATAATTGAAGGCTGAGACTGAAATAATTAACATTAATTTTGTTTAATTTATTTTATTTTGCTTAAAATGTTTGACATCATTTCCCATTGTGCTTTCAACAAAGCATTAAAATGTGTAAATTGTTTTATATACTTCTAAACAATTTATATATAAATATATGTATGTATGTATGTATGTAAATATATCCAGCAAATATGTTAGCACATTATAATACATATGTTATTTAAATATGTGTGTATGTATGTATATACTTATCGGTATACAGAATAAAATATAGAGTGTAAATTTCAGAATTTCAATTTAAAGTTTATTAACACAATAGGAATGTTTATGGAAATAATTTGTATTTAAAACAATGTATTGTTTGCTCAACAGATGCTACGCATTAAATGCAATCAGTACTAACAGACTTTGCATATCTTTGTAAATAAAAATGAAATGCTGTCCATTGCTAAGCGCATAACTTGAGAACGGCTTGACCGATTTCACAAATTTTGTTTTTTTTTTAATGTGTGTAATAGTCTGAAAAAAATTTTAATGGAAATAAAAATTGGAAAAGTTCAAATTTATTGACCACCTCCATTTTTACGTCCACTTTATCGGTATAACTAATATACGTATTATTTGTTTTTTGTTGCTCGTGAAGAAGTTTTGAATTAAGGCAATTTGCAATTTTTTAATGCACTATCGATTCTTCCTTTTTGTTTTGATCATTACCTTAACCTATATAAATAAAAATCGAATGTCCTTCGTTGGTAATTGCATCAATTGAGAACGGCCGCACCGATTAGGTTAATTTTTTTATATATTTTTTTTTTTTGGTTAGGATCTATTAATATATCTACAATTTTTTTTAATTGTTCTAGTAATCCACTTTTAAGTTTTTAGGGGAAAAAATTTAACTTTATGTACAAGTTTCAATGTCCACGCAAAATAGGATAAGAAAATAAAAGTGTTTCAAAAGGAGTTCCAAATTTAAAAAGTTTTTAAAAATAACAATTATTATTTTTCTTTTGAACTGTTAATTTTAAATCATTGATATTTCTTTTATTTCGGCTCGAGTTCATTAAATTTAATTTTTCAATAAATTATTTTTACTGAAGGTAGGAATTGTTACATGAAAATTACTATTAAAATTTATTGATAATTTTTCTTGGCTTAGGATTCGTACCTGGGTTGTTGGTTGAATTTACATATGTTTCGAGAAACACCACTTTCTCTCATCAGAATTCTTTACGTTCTCACCCTCTGCACCACTGAGGCGCCCACTAGCTAATGAACTCGAGCCGAAATATAAGAAATATCAATGGTTTTTAAAAATATTAACTTTTGTATGCGCTCTCCACGATAACTAACAATAGGAGCTTTGTTATTTTGAAAATGCATGCTTCTCCCCTGGTCAATTTTATGTCGCCGGTTCCCGTGTCGGAACACCATTAGCATTTTTTGTTTAGGCTCCAGACAACAAAACAACAAATGAAAAAAGCATTGCAATGAACAATATTATGATATCACAGCAAAGCCATAGAAAAGAAGTATTTATGTATTTATTTCAATTATTTACCTAAATATACATTTATAAAAATGTAAATAAAACACCGAAAACACCATTCATTTAAATTGCAGATTTTAATAAAGCATACCCCAAACCTGAAGGCACAACAACGTTTGCCGGATCAGCTAGTTAGAAAATAAAATTTACGATCTTGGCAACAAGTGGCAGCTCACTAACTCTATCAGTATGTCACAACTTACACATTTGTCATACATTTGCGTACCTTTGCGCTAAACTTCTTTCTAGCGAAAGCTGTCATTGTCCTCTAATATGATAAAATGCTAAATATTCTACTTACTGAATCCATTTTTCCGATCATGTGAGCTCCAGGGATTAGATTGGGCCCTCTGTATACTGGTATTACTTGCCGTTCCCCTTAATTGAATTCCATATCTCCAAATTGGTTTTAAAGCAGTCTTATACAGAATGACTTTAAAATCAATTTATTTGGATTTGGATTGGTCGTTAATAAGCCAGTGCTGATTAGTAGTTTTTAGCAGACGCCAATTATTGTGGCATGATCAAACTGTCGCGTATTCACGTTGTTAAGCGAAACGTGCGGGCAATACTCTCTGCTAAGTGTAAACGTAACGTGTCTACTATTGGTTTTATTTACACGTATTAAATACCCTCTGATGATTTGGTGGTGGATGATACCACCAAATCTTTTCCTGGCTTTGGTATCATTATAAATTGGGTAATTTTTAAATATTTTTGAGAGCTCCTAGTTTCAAGATAGCGCAACAATTGCTTGCTGCACTATGCAAGTGTCTAATCATAGGTGCTGTTATGAGATCATAGCCTTTAAACTTTCTTAGATTAAGAGAGTTCTTTATAGTTTTATTAACATCTTCTGGACTAATCGCAGTCAGTCCATAGTCTGATAATGTACGAATGTGTGTGCTTAGTTTTGTTAATTTTTTAATGAAATTTACATTTCTGCGATCCTCTTCTAAAAGCAGTGCGTATTTTTTTTCAAGTACTGCAGTAACAATCCGCTTTAACTTTCCTTTGAAAATAACCCAGTATTATTTAGTGGACCGAGGCTGGAGTCGATTAGGGACATTTGTCTATTACATCTTTGATACCAATTTAATGCAAAACTTTTCTGAAGAGTATGTCTAGGCAGGGTTTTGTTTGTGTAAATATCCGATGACATAGTTGAAGAGGTGCTAAAGCAGTGTTTTTAATAAGCAATTGCTGAATTTTCTTAGAACTTTGTCATAAAGACTGCATGCTCCTTTAATTAGCAACAACATTTGGATATTAAAGTGCACGATAAGTTTGATATTTTTAAGGGATTATTTCTTTTTTTACGATCTCTATATAAAGTTTGCTTTTATAACACCATTAACAGTACTTTTTGGCAACTTGAGTTTTAGTTTCGCCATTATTCTAGATTTGGTAAAATTCTGGCAAATTAAGATGTCATTATTAATTATACCCCACAGCACCATAGTGAGGATTTTTGAATTTTTATACCCTACACCACAATAGTGGGGAGAGTATATTGGATTTGTGCTACTGTTTGTAACGCTCATAAATATTGATCCAACACCCATCTTAATTCATACCGATTGATTCAGATTCACTTCCTGTGTCGATTTAACGATCTCCATCCGTCCGTCCGTCTGGCTGTCTGGCTGTCCATGTAAAGCTTGTGCGGAGACTTCAGATCGCAATTTTGAAGATATTTCAATAAAATTTGGTGCATGATATTTTTACGGCCCAAGGACGCATGTACTCTCAAAATAAGAGTTTGACGATCATAAATGTTTGAACTATGCAACTATCCAAACAAATTTCACCACAAATGAGTAATAAATGCAGGTAAATCACATCTACAAATTTTGTGAAGATCGGTCCATAATTAGTCGTAGCTCCCATATAAGATCCACTTCCGAAAATCACTTTAAAGTGCATAACTCTCTTGAAAATGTCAGTATCCAAATAATATTTAACACAAATATGTTTCGTATATATAAAAATAATATGGTAGAATTTTATGATGATCGGTCATAATTATTCGTAGATCAGGCCAACTTTCGAAAATTACTTTAAAGAGCATAACTCTGGTATCCAAATATTAAAATATAATAATTAAAATTGAATATAAGTCGCGATTTTGTAGATATTTTGATAAAATTAGGTATCGAAATAGGGTCGAAATCGGTCATAAATGTTTGAAATAAGTGGAACATGATACCTAATCACGCCTACAAATTTACTGTAAATTGATCCATAATTGCCCATATATGGGATATAAGGACCACTGCCGAAGATAACTTTTTACGTGTCGAAATAATATTATGTTTCATACATACACAAATAATTCGGCCTAAGGTTATGATGATCGCACCATAAATAGTCATAGCGGCCATATAAAGCCCACTTCCGAAAATCACTTTAACGACCATTAACCTCTTAAAAATACAATGCACAGAATTCATGTTACTAATTTTTGGATGATTGGTCCATAATAGGTCATTGTTCTCATATGGCGGCCATTTCTAAAAAACTGTTTTTGTTTTGGGTGTAGGGTATTATATGTTCGGGCTGGACCGACTATACTTTCTTGCTTGTTTTTGCTTATGTATTTGGGTTGCATGTAGTATAGGGTAAATTAATGATCACATTTAACTAAATTTCCTGTTACCCTACACCCATTTACCAGCAAGCAACATTTGGCTTAACACATACACACATAGATATGTACATATGTGTGTGGCTGGAACAATATGTTGTCGAAATTCCTAGGCTTTAACATTTATTTCTCTTTTTGGCAATTATTTTAATATGCTCAGGAAAATTATTGTTAGTTTTTTGGTTAAAAATACAAAAAAAAGAAATAGCGAAATAATATTTGTCTATTTGTAACAGCTTTCATACATATTTAGGGTTTAGTAAGCAATCGTGGCACATACGGTCGTCAGACTCTTTAGTTGGTTTTGGTTGGCAAATTTTGTGCAATAAATAAACAAACATTTTAATAAATTTTTATTTATATTTTATGAAATTAATGATAAATGTATGGAAATATAAAACAATGAAATACGCGATAAAAATATACTGTTTTAAGCATATTTATTATCAATATTAAAAATACTAAACATTAGTATAATATGTTACATGTTGCATTTTGTTAAATAATTTAAAACAATAGCGCAATTCACAAACTTGTGCAAATGGTATTGCATCATTGCATTTGCAAAAAGGTTTAGCATAT
Organism: Bellardia pandia; assembly: GCA_916048285.2. Taxonomy (NCBI): domain Eukaryota; kingdom Metazoa; phylum Arthropoda; class Insecta; order Diptera; family Calliphoridae; genus Bellardia; species Bellardia pandia. The sequence goes on from OU696533.1 coordinate 74,083,110, forward strand.
ATGCTAATGCAATGATGCAATACCATTTGCACAAGATTGTGTATTGCGCTAATATACATACACATACATATATGTATTGTATGTATGTATGTATGTATATACATATTTATGGCATGTTGCAGTGATTAATGATCATCCAACAGTCCAATTCTATTTTGTTTATTTTCAGTAATAAGTTGAATTATTTAGTTATTTTTTTAAGCTGGGGGGGGGGGGAATATATTGGTTAGATGTAAAAAAAATAAATTTTGAAAAAGTGCTTAATTTTACAATCGCTTAGCTATTATTATTACATGTTATACCCTCCACCATCATAAGTGGTGAATGAGGGTATATATAAGTTTGTCATTCCGTGTGTAACACTAAGAAATATTCATCAGAGACCCAACATTCTTGATTCTTATGGAATTCTAAGTCGATTGAATTATGTCCGTCTGTCTGTCTGTCCGTCTGTCTCTCTGGCACTGTAAAATACTCTCACGTACAAAAGACTCAAACAAAATCAACAGAGTGAATAATACAATTTGCACTAAGACTAAATAGAAAACACAAAATAAGATATTCTAGTCGTAAAACCAGTGTAGTTTTTGTATTTCTTTTTACGTTTAGGTGGAGGGTATTTAAGATTCGGCACAGCCGAATATTGCTGTCTAACTTAATAGACTGTTTCGTAATAGATTAAAGCAACAAATATAATTTTATCTTTAATCCATTACGAAAGAGTCGTTGTCGTAAAAAGAAACCGACACTCATAATAAGGCTGATTATTTTAACTACGAGTATATAACACAATTTCAATTAATTTGCTTAAACCAAATTTTCTCTCTGTGTTTCTTCTATTTAAATAATATAATTTTGAAAGAAAATTTAAAATAATCTTTCACGCAAATATTCTACTATAAATGTCGTAAACTATACTGCTCGTATAAAAGATGCAAATTAGAACATTAAAAAAATTTATAATACACTATCTATAATATATACAGACATACATATTTACATATATTTCTTTATATTTTCGCATTAAACTCTTCATGGTATTGTGCAGTTTTTTACGGGCGTCATAAAAAATGCTTTATTTAAGAAGCTTATAAATATAAAGCATTTTGTCATTATTTCTTACTTACTCCACTCCACAATCTATGTACTTACTTGCTATCAGTCATCGTTCGTTTTCTCCTGCTACCAATAATAATGGCATGCAATGAATTAAAAAACGGAAATGCTGAAAAAGAAACGAGCATAATATCCTTTTGATTGATATTTTGTTGACTTGACTATTTATGTGATACAGGGAAAAAAACTACTTAAAACAAGCAAAAATAATTTTTATAAACTAACCAGACAATTGTTTTACACGGATTTTTTAAAATATTTAATAAAAAGAAGTAAGAGTTTGTATTCGGCTGTGCCGAATCTTATGTATGTAACTATAACTACATTATCAGTAGTGTGATCTATGCAAAAAAATGTCTGCAACATTTTGTATCGATAAAGATGTTTATACGAGTTACTTTATTTTTTGAATCCCTTATATGAGATCTGCTCGTATTATTATTTATGACATACTTCTTGCTAATTAATTCTTACTCATTTCTAATTGTAGCAGCACGAATTAGATGACTTCAGCAAATCCTTTCTTTAGATTAGATTGGAGACAGTCGAAACAAACAGTTCCTCTCTTTGGTTTTTATTATATTTTGATACGAACATATCCTTTCATTTGCAGATGAATGACGAATGGATAATATTTCTTTAGCAATTCCTGAAATATCAATAAACATTAGTTCATTTTTCATTTCTGATAACTTCGACAAAAAGTACATATCGTCACCTAAAATGCCCATAGACGTAACCCTCAAAAAATCTAAATTTCTTTTTTGATTGAATCTGGAATACAAGGCTAAAATACAATAAATAAGAAATAAGTTTGTCGTCTATCTTAAGACAAGATGTGAAGAAATCGCGATTTTCAATTAAACAGTTTTCATTTTATAACGTTTTTTGCTTCTCCTGTAAAATTATGATAATGAGGGTTACGTCTTTGGGCATTTTAGGTGACGATATATTATCGTTTTTTAAAGACCTAATAATTTCAATATCTGCCAGCGCTCAAAACTGGTTGTTTATACGAATGGACTCAATATTTTTATTGTTATTAGGAAACATTTTTAATATTAACAAAGGAAACATTTTTAATAGAAACAACATTTTCTGGCGTAAACTTGTTAAACCATAATAAACATTTTAAATAGTGCTAAATTAGGCATTGCGATGCTATTGTATTTTTGACTCTCAAATAGTGCTAAAAAAAAGTACAATTGTACCAACTTTTGCATCCCTGTTAAGGATGATTGTCATGCAATATTTTACTATACGAGTTGAGTTTTATGTTGAACTTCGTGTCTCAATAACGATATTTTTATCTCAATAACGATATAACTACATATTTTAGAGTCTTCATAAAATCCAGTTGTAAAATTTTTACTTACATACGAGGTCTGATCAAAAAATAAACGTTATTTTAAATTTTTTCAAAAAGTATTTATTTATTCATCAATAACTTCTTGTCTCCTTCAAAGTAATCCCCTTCAGATATAATACACTTATGCCAGCGTTTTTAAAATCTGAAACGCACTTTTTGTAATAGTTTCGAGTTCTTGTTTCGAATTTTCTTTTATCTCCTCAATCGTAGCAGAACGCTTTCCTTTCATCGGTGTCTTCAGTTTTGGGGAAGAGGAAAAAGTCAGTAGGGACCAAGTCCGGTGAATACGGCGGTTGAGGCATGATAACGGTTTTGTTTTTGGCCAAAAACTCACGCACAAGCATCGATGTGTGAGCTGGTGCGTTATCATGGTGCAAAATCCATGATTGGTTTTTCCACAATTCTATGCGTTTCTAACGAATTGCTTCGCGCAAACGGCGCATAACTTCAAGGTAGTATTCCTTATTGACCGTATGACCTTGTGGCAAGAATTCATAATGTGGTAAATGTGTTTAATGCTTAAGATAGAATCTAAGCTTTCGTTGCACTTGATGCTAAGAGTTAATTGAGAAATTCACTATGTTTCTTCTGTATTTGCAATGGGTATGGAAAATAGCTTTTTGTATTTTGTACCAACTTATAAAAAAAGTACTTTTTAGACCTCCACATTAGCAATTACAATATTTATTAAATAATAATAAAACTTATGGCAAATTACTTTATAGGTACTCGTATATAACGAATATTTAAACAATTTTATTCTAGATATAACGAGTGACCAAATTTATAATATTGACAATTATATCAGGATAATAAGAATGTCCCAAAAAATCATCGATCTCTAATAGAATTAAAATTACAAACTCATATACATATTTAAATTAATCTACCTTGAAAATGTTTATTGGGCAGTTAAACAAAATGAAAGTTATAATAAATTAATATTTATATGTAAATAATTTTCCTTCTCTTTTCAAACTGAAAGGTTACCCAAGATATCAACCTAGAGTCAGTTCAGCAGTTATCCGCTAAGCATTTATTGTTTATATTGTAACTAATCTGCTGTCGTTGGAAGTTCTTATTGGGAAAAAAAACTTTGTGTTGATGCAGCTGTCGCTGAGTAACACCCGTTTCATTCCAAAGCTAAGATCTCAAACCAAATCAAGTCTAGGGAAAGTTAGCCACAACTTAGTTCCAATTTATACGAAACGATTTTTAATGAAAAGATTGATACATTTTTTTCCTGAAATTTTTTTTCGGTGTTCATACAGCACAAATCTTATTGCTTAAATCGCTCTTATTTTTATTTGAGAGTATTCACACATTTGTATACACATATGAAATGCGAATAAGAGAGTAACAAGAATTGCTAGTACAATCAAGTGTGTAATCGTCTTATCTTCCCCTTACTCCGATGTCTAAAAAGGTAATCAGCTTAGCTTAAAGAATTGCTTCGTGTAAATTGGGACTTGGCAATTTTTTTAGAGAGTATCGTCGATGATATGACATTATCAAGAAAGTAATACCTTTTTCTATCCAACATCAAATAATGATCACATACGCAAGCATAGCTTTACAATTTAAGATTTCTCAATACTCAGGATTACAGAACATTTATTTTGAGAACCGTAAATGCTCTTGGGCCATTTTAAAATAATAATAATAATAGTTAGCGATTTTTATTATACTATACTATATTTATAGAATATATTTTAGATTTCTTTATCTATAAAAAATTTAAATCAATGCGAACCGGTGCATACCCACGTTAAAACAATCACAGTACCTATAGTTCTATACGGGTTTCTTTCTCTCTAGTTGTTTCCCATTTTCATTAAATTTTCTAATAGTCCAGTGTTGATTTTAGTGTTTATTGTATTATTTAATTTATTAATGTAGCGTGCAATAAATATTTTCACTTTATGCAAATATTTTGATACTCGTATTTTCTTTAATTCACACTTGTCATATGTCATAAGTCGTATAAATATACATATGTATGTAGGTAGATATGTACATACACATGTATATATATGACTCTTTTATAACCAAATATCCACGATTATACGAGAATTTCTGTTCATGTTCTTAATGTCAGCAATGAAAAAGTCAGTATCATGACGCCAATTTAATTTAATATTTCTAGATTGTAAAAGTGTATATTGCATTTAGAAAATAGTTGCTGTTATGAATATAAAAAGTTATAACTTTAATGCTTAAGACACAAAAGCACTTTTATTACATGAATTATAATTTGGGCTATAATTTGTTAATTACCACTTAAAAGAAATCTTTACAAGCTAACTTATAAAAGAGTTACTAAAGAATAATGTGAATTTAATTTCAGCGCAAAAGTTCAATAATATTTCCACCCACAATTTCATTTCAATAAACACACCATCATAAACATACTCGTATGTACATATGTACATGCATGTACATGTACATTAATGCTACATTGCACAATTTGCTTTTTACCATAATTAGTAGAAATGTATTTTGGCCGCAAAATAAAATTGTTAAATAAATTATCCCACAATCCCATATTTACATCATATTCAATTCAATAAAAGACTACAACATGTCAACAAAAACCCGCTTAAATTTATCACAAAATAAGGCAAAATGTAATTAAGCCAACATCAAATTAACAAACTCCAGAAAAAACACAACCTGTCCATAATGAACGTCATAACATATCACCAAAATTTAACATATTCGATTGGGGGTGGGAGGTGAATTACGAAAAATAACAAACATTACACTTCATCCAACCAAATCGAAATCATAATAATGAAATAAATACAGCAACAGCAACTGTTTGAAATTAGTTTAAAATTTACGTACATATGTGTATGTATTTCAACTTTGTTTGTATGTACATATATTGCATGAGGAAATGTACTTGGAATACATTTTACAATTTATAATCTGTATAAATTGCAAAAAAAAAATACAATAAATCAGCCATGATGCATTTATAATCAAATACCACATTGCACATTACACGTTGCTCATTTTCCCATTCCCACTCTTTTATCAGACTCTCGTTATGATTATTATTAACGGGTGATTTTTTTAGAACTTTAGTTAAACACCTAAAATGGAAATGTATGTATATATCTGTGGAATTTTGACAAAACAACCAATGTCGAAAAACTGAATTTTACAGTAGGACCAAAAAACACTTTTATAGGGTCACAAAATTGTCCCAGAACATATCTAAGCAAATGTAACCCTTTTTTATGGTGGATAATTTAAATACCTTTATTTTACAATTTGCATCTTTCTTCCAGATACAACTGTTGCCGAGAAAATGTCCAAAAACCGAGATGTGTTGTTTTGTCAAAATAATTTTTGATCGAAAAATCAACCCTTCTCTAGATAAACTCTTTTTTCATACTGAAAAGTAACAAATATTTCGCAACCTTTGTCGGGACTAGTGCTTTTATTAAAATGAAATAAGAAAAATTCAGTGACATATGTTATTTTCTTAAATAGAATTCAGTTTACTTTAAACGAATATAATAAAAAGTTATGCTTTCTCTTAGACCAATTACATGTATTTTTAGGTATGAAAAAGAAAAGTTGAAATTAATTGAATTAAAAATACAAATAAGAAATAGTTCATATATTATAATATATTGCAGTTCACATTTATATTAAATTGCTTTAATTTTTATAATAAAAATAAAGAATAATTCACTCTACAGCTAATTATATTCGTCAATATCCTAATTACTTCCAAATTGTACTTCACCTTCAACGTGCAAGTTATTGTAAAAATTATAAAATTTTGCATTTATAAATGGCAGAACGGACTGTAAATCACGTTTTTTATTAGAAGATATTGACAAAAGAGCAGAATAACATTTATTAAATTCGAAATTTGTTATTTTCCGTCGTCGCTGTATTATGTCAAGTTCCTTGAAGTCCTCGTCCGGCTGTAAAGATAGCTTGTACTGTAAAATTCCAGACTTAGATTTCTCATATCGCATATTGTCGCCTTTACAATTTGTCACCTTTACAAAACAACAAATAAAAATTATACTAAAAATATACAAACATAAGTAGTGTTACACGCACCTAATGTATTAGTATTTCTCCACGTGTATTTGTTCTTTAATATATGTACTACCAAAATCAAAGTATTGATATTGAACCATCTCGATTGCATTGTATTTGTTATTTGTAGTTGTTATTAAAGTAGCCCAGTTATGTGGGTGATGTATGGAATTCACACATTTTTTCTTCTTTTTTTCTATTTGGGAATGAGCCGTGTCACATTCCATATGCGTGTGTCCGACAACCAGAAACTTGTAATCAATTAATTCTATAGTGTGATGATCTTCTAAATATCGGCAGTTGAACAAAGGTGCACAAACACGGCACCCTCTAGAAAAGTCGAAAATTCTAAAATCATTGAAAATTACATACAAATTGACAAACTCTTTGGAGCCGTGACGTAGGTACCTTCAAAACAGCTGATAATTGTCGTAATCTCGTATATCTATAATACTTATAGTCAAGAATGAGTCAATGCTCCTCCAAAACTTTGGAACCTTTGTTTTTTTGTTGTCTTCCTCTGTGCATTGTTTATGTTTTTCTATATTAGGAAACAACATATTTTCATTAAAAACGTCTTAATTTGTTACACATGCACACGACAAAAGCACTTGATTTGATATAGGTTCCTCTTATTTCGTTAATTCTTACTACACTAAAGCACTCATGTTAACATAGGTTGTTTTGTCACAATGAATGCTAATCATCAAATGCCTATTAAAAGAACTTAACTTTAGAAGGGAACGTGTTATTTTCGTTTATGCATTTGATAAAAGAACATGAGTGCAAATAGGTTGTTTTGTCAAAATATGTTTAGTAAATTATTGGAAACCCATATTCAAATAGGTTCTTTTGTAAAAACTACGTTATGATATTTCTCTTTGTTCCCTGCAGCATATTTCGATATGGGTTCTTTTGTCAAAAGCAGATTGTAAAAATTGCGAGATAGGTTAATTTGGGGGCTCCTATATCTTCCGATCTACACTATCTAGAAATACGCTGAAAAGACAGAAATATGCGCTTTTAAAATTTATACATATGGTTTAAAAAGTGGGAAATTGTCCGATCTCGAGTTAGGTTCTTTTGTCAAATCTCCACAGATATGTATGTCGAAATCTTTATTTTAAATAGTTTCAATCAAATGTTGGCCGCGACTGGTCGGTGGTCCATTCGGAAGGTCTAATTTGCGATCACTCTTTACGGAACTGCTACCTGTATCAGTCAAAATAAGTCTATATTTAGCATTGCTACTTGTATCTCGCGAATTACGATTTTATCTGCACATAACCTCAAAGAAAAAAGTTAAGCTGTAATATCAAACTTTAACTAATTTGTAGACGCTGTTGCATTATGGATTGTCAAACAAAATTAAAAACCCAAAACAAATAGGTCTAAATGGATTACCATATACAAATTCTATACTAAAGATTTTTCCTCATCCACTTTGGCACACAAATAGGAAGGATTAAGCAGCTGTAGTGGGAATTGGACAGGATATTTTTATTACCTACATAATTAGGCAGCAGCATTATCCAAGTTGTACTTAATAATGCTAGTACCACAACTGGGACGTACGACGAATTTCGCCCAACACGACGAACTAGTTGGTGGACAATTCGCTGTGTCAATTCGTCGTATGAAACACAATAACGACGACAAATAATAAATAATTTTTAATAATTTATTGTTTTTGTTTTCGTATAACAGCTGATAAATAGCTGGCCATATTTAAAAATAATACATAAAAATAAACATTAACAAAAACACAGTTAAAAACATTACTTTAGTTAACTATTTTGTATATTTATTTTAAATTATATAAAGTAAAAAACAATAATTAAAGTGACAATTAACTTTATTTAATAAAACATTAAAAACTATAACGAAACCTGCTCACCCCGTATTGTTTATGGGTCGTTCGCCGGCGTAAGAAATAGACTCTATTTCAGAGTTCGCCACATATGACGAATTCAGCCGACGCCATTATTTTGTGTATTTTCTTTTACACAAATGTGTTTTATTTTTGGAAACGAATATTTGCGACTAAAAATTCGTCGTTCGACCCAGTTGTGTTCCTTGCATTAAGTGTTGATTAGCACATGGATAAAATATTACAAGAAATAAAATAATTTTTTAAATTCGTTATTGGATCTGGCTTTACTTACTAGACCTTACAATAAGTATTAAAACTTTATAATTAAAACTAAAATCTATTTGTTCTCAATTGGGAAACATGATGAACAAATAGGCACAGCTGATAGAACGCCAAGTAAGGCGTCTGTCTATGAAATTATCAGACTGAAGACGGTTCACGTTGTGAGGTGAGACAGATGTCCTGAGTGTAAACGTAACCCAAACCAACCCCGACTAATAAGATATAATAGAATTTATTCTACAGATGTCAAAAGAGTTCGAAGACAGTAGCAATTGCACTACACGCAGAGAAAAAACATGTTTGGACATGGTTACGACAATTACACTGTGTTTTTGGTAACAATATATTGTTGTGATACACAAATAATTGTTATTATGATAAAGTACTTCATAATATAATTGCTTTAGATCATAATATGATTAGTGTATATCATAATATGATAAATTTAGATCATAATATGATTAATTTAGATCATAATATGATTACTTTAAATGATAATATGGTTACCTTTGACAATTTTATGATTATATTAGGTTATAATATGATGTTATAAAATCAAATTATGATTAACAAGAAAATATTATGAAGAAATTTATCATAATATGATATTTTATGGCACTTATATTCATTATAATATGTTTTGACTAATTTGACATAATGTGTTGCTCTTAGATTATGTTTACCACAACCATGTTTTTTCTCTGCATTTACGATTGCAAAAGACTTAAAGAAGCTCTTGGAATGTCGGTAAATTAAATCACTAAATAAATGGACGCAACTCGGCAATCGGATTAATCACTATGGCGAACCACTTAAAAAACCTATTATATATAAGCCCTCCTTGCGAAATTTAAGTGTTGTTAAGTGTTTGTTAATCATTTAAAAACGTATTTACCCCAAACACATCAATTAAAACAATTGGCATGGCACCAGTTGTACACTATTTTGGAGCAGCTGTAACCCTAAGTATTGAGATTCGAGAGATCGAAAAGACTATTGTTGATTTAAGCACCTGGTATTGACACAGTCGGTAACAAGATGCTTATGGAACTATCACGGATAGCAATAAAATTAATACTTTTTATTTTTAACGCTATATTACGCCTTGAATATTATCCACTAGATTGGAAGGTTTTACTGGCCACCATGATTCCTAAGCCGCACAAAGATCACACAAAAGTAGAATCATACTCGTATAGACCCATCAGCCTATTGTCGAATATATCATGAACAAGTTGTACCCGATTTTAATTGAAAACAGTCGCATTCCGAATCATTAATGTTCATTGTGAAGAAAACACATTATGTACAAGGTGGCGCAAAAGTAATCCTCCTATCAGAAAATGCTATAAATTTTACGATTGGCCCCTAATGTCAGTTCTGTTTTGACATTTGTGTAGGAAACACATGCGAAATACACGTTAATAAACAATGTTACGCTACACTGCTCCAGAATGCGGAATATTGCTGACTATTTATTTGACCAATAATCGGTCGGTGACTTTGGCACAACGTGAATTTCGTCGCAGATTTCCTGGCCGTCCAACGCCTACTGGTGAAACACTGCGACGTTTAGCCGCTCGCCTCGAAGAGACTGGCACAACACGAGATGCTGCCAGGCGTGGCAGACCCCGGAGTAGCCGTTCTGCAGAGAATATTGCTGCTGTAGCCAAGAATGTCGACATCGACCAGTCGACGTGCCACGCAAATGGGTATCAGTCGACGGTCTTTACAGCGAATTTTGGTACAAGATTTGAAGATGTTTCCTTACAAAGTACAGACGGTGCATCAGCTGTTAGCTGCTGACCGCTAATCGTGTCTAACATACGCTCAAGCCATCCTTAATCACCACCAAGAGGAAGATGATTTTTCATCAAAAATAATCATGAGTGATGAGGCCCATTTCCATCTTAGCGGGTACGTAAATAAGCAAAATTTACGCTTCTGGGACACTGAAAATCCGCGTGTAACCCACGAAGAGCCATTACAACCGCTCAAAGTCACTGTATGGTGTGCTTTTTTCTTCAAAGACGTCGCGGGCCAAACGGTTACTGTGAATGGTGAGCGCTACAGAGCAATGATCAACGAGTTCTTTTTGTCGCAACTTGATGAATTGCGATTGGAAAACATGTGGTTCCAACAGGAAGGTGCAACGGCACACACTGCACGTGCCACAACCGATATGCTGAAGGATGCATTTCCCGGGCGCCTAATCTCCCGTTTTGCTGATTTGCACTGGCCAGCAAGATCGCCTGATTTGACCGCTCCAGACTTATTTTTGTGGGGCTTTTTGAAGTCGTGGGTTTATGTCAACAAGCCTCAGACTCTTGCAGCTCTTAAAGACAATATCCGTCAAGAATGTGAGGACCTATCGCCGGAAGTTTTGGCCAAAGTGATGGAAAATGCTATAAAAGGGGCTCAAATGACAATCAACTGTTGCGGCGGCCATTTACATGACATCATATTCTCGATTTGATGTAAAAAAAAATTAAAAGACCAAATAAAAATAATCCACAAGAAGAATCAAAGTTTTTCATTTTTTTTTTTTTTTTTTTAACAGCCAAAAACATCGGAAGTTTACTTTTGCGCCACCTTATACTAAGAAACAAACTCATAGACTTGTTAATATCGTAAGAAAGACTTTTGAAGAAAAAAATATCGTTCTCCTTTTTTATCGACATTTCTTAAGCGTTAGATTAAATGTAGGATGATGGTTTAATATACAAATTGAAACTAAATTTACCTGCAAACGCACATAAGGGAAACTATTTAACTAGTCGAGACTTAAGCTTAAAGAAGGAGACTTTTTAAGTTTCGAACTACCAAAGATATTTAAGCATAAATATACCAGGATAGTATACTAGAACCCTTCCTATACTTGACATGTGATATGCCAACAATTGAAACTAATCCAAATTTGTTTGTTCATTGGCAGAAACTCTAAGCAAAATTTAGATTGTAAACTCCTACTTTATAACTCAATCATAAAACCTATATGGTGTTATGGAATACAGCTATAGGGAACGATCGATTTCTAAGAATGATCATAATTTTCCCTAGTATATAAAGAAAATATTCATAAGGATCTAAACGTGCCATTGGTAAAAACTAATATCCAAAACTATGCAGAAAAACATTTAAAAAGCTTAAAGTATACCGAGACCCATTAGCCCGCAACAGATTAATTAATAATAACTATATTCGACTAAGAAGGAAACTAAGAAAACGCCAACTCTGTCTCTTGTCACATAATCAAGTACTTGATCTTCTCCTTCGCAAGAAGAAAGGAAACGCCAACTCTGTCTCTTGTCACATAATCAAGTACTTGATCTTCTCCTTCGCAAGAAGAAAGGAAACGCCAACTCTGTCTCTTGTCACATAATCAAGTATTTGATCTTCGCCTTCGCTGCATCAAATACGGTTGAACCACTGGTCTCTATTTGACATCAGAATACCGAAGTTCCATTATCAAAATCAATAGCCCACCCATAATATATGTAAGTGCCATTAAATTCAGGAAACCCACGAACAACGGATTTTCAGTATTAAGAAATTCAGCCTTTGCATTAATACGAAATGATTTTTTAAGAGAATGGTTAAGAGATAAAATTTAACTTTTGATTTTAAAAAATTTTAAAAATGTAATGTTTCTACGAGAAAATCAAATACTACAAAATCATTAAAATATCTTTGTAGTTAAGATGTATTCGGGAAGGCTTTGGGGAATGGAAACCTTGAAAACTTATTGTAAAAGAATCACAAAAATATGTATAAAAAGTTTCAATAATTATTAAATTGAATCAATAATAATTCGGAACAATTATTGATATTTAAAAGATATATTTAAACAAGACAAAAATTCAACATCGTAATCTTAAGGTACGGTCACATTTGGCAAAGCGTAACCACTCTACTCTTACAAGTGTTTTGTAAGATCAAACAGCATCAAATAAATTAAAACTAAATATTTGTTGTGCTCATAGCTGCCAGATTTGACGATTTATCGTCATTTTGACGATTTTTTGTTTTAAAAATAGCAAAGTGATAATTTGACGATTTTTTCATTGAAAGTGACGATTTTCTGAGTTATTAAAATTTTCTATCACTTGTCTGTTATCTTAATGTTTTTGTTACAAAATTCTCTCTTTTTTTGAGAAAAATACTATTAGAAATAGCGAATTTTTATTTTTCCGATTTTTTTTTACGATTTTTAAAATTCGCAATGACGATTTGTTTCTTTTTTATCGGGATTATGACGTTTTTCCGAAATTCATCTGGCAGCCCTGGTTGTGCTTTGACCTAAATAAGAAAAGTTTTTTTAATAAATAAACGTGTTCAAAATATGTTATTTAGTGGTTACGTCTTTTTGGCAAATATTTGTCAAGTGCCTTTATGCTTTGTTGTCGAACAAACTTATCACTTAACCCATGTCTTGACAAGCCATCGTTTTGTTAGCATTAAAACAAAACGTGGGCAGAATTTTAGAAACAAATTCGTTCATGTTCTTCCGTGTGTGGAATACGTGTCGATTTTCATGTTCATAGTTTTCTTTGTGATTTTTAAAAATGGTGGTCTTTTCGTCAGAAAATGGCATTTGATATCAAACATAATTGTGCAAACAATGTTATTCAAACAAGATAAAAATTACACACAGGATAAATTCATGTGCGCACAAGAAATTGTTTACTGAGGGAAACCACATTTGTGTTTTTCAAAGATTTAAAAACCATATGTTTCCCTATTTTCAGTAAAGTTTAATAGCTAATAAATCATATTTGGATATTTGCAAGAAATCTTATGTAGGTTAAACTACGAATGTCATCAGAGTTCAAATCGTTCAAACTTCATAAAGAAAACAAGTTAGAGAGCAATATTCAGCTGTGCCGAATCTTAAATACCCTTCACCTAAACGTAATAAGAAATACAAAAACTACATTGGTTATAGGACTAGAACATCCTTATTCAGTGTTTTTTAATACTAATATGTAGCTCTAATCGTTTTATATATTATTTTAAAAACAATTTTACGACCAACATAATTTATTTCAAATGTTTAGAAAATTTATTTAATTCTGACCTTTTATAATTAATGTAATTACCAATTCTTACCATAATTTACAGAGTTTGTCTGGTTTTCATGAGTGAATTTAACAATTAATTTTATTTTAAATTAAAAAAACATTTTTCCATATTCACCACAAGTTAAGAAAGAAACAGATTAAAATATAAAGTTGATTATGGTTGAATTTGATCTCAATAACATTATTAACAGAAGATTTATAGGTGACATAGTAGAAGTGGACTTATTATGAACTGATAACTTCTAAATCCAGTATCCACTAACAAGATTTCCATGGATTTTATTTTGGCTGAATTTAATCTTAATAACGTTATTTACAAGAGTTGAATGGTTGGTTGTTATACTCGGAAGTGTACCTAATTCGGCAGTTATTGCCAAATATGGACTGACAGCTTCAAAATCCAGTAGCATAATTGCAGTTTAGCCGATATTTGTATAATTTCTGTATTAAAATTTTTGATCTGTATAAAATTTGGTTCGAACTCGATATGTGTTAGACATTTTTGTGAGTTAAATTGTTTTTCGGAATTGATCCAGCAATAAGCCGATCTTCTAAAATTTCAGAAAACATAATATTATGCATATGAGGATATCTCACGTCCAATTTCAACAGTTTGAATCTAACATACATATGTATATGTAAATGTTCCGTGTAAAATGTTGGATCGGTATTTTTATTTTATGAGATTTATAAATATTAAAGTGATTTTAGAAAGAGGGCTTTATGTGGGGGATACTATCAAATAAGGACAGAAATTCACAAAATCTTGTAGTATAATTTTTGTGTAAATGATCTGTGTAAAGTTTCGAGTCGGTACCGATATTTATAAGATATATATACAGATTAATGACTTTTCGGATGCGGTCCTTATATGGAAGCTATGACCAGTTATGGGCCCACCATCATACAATTTAGTACAACAATTTATTTACCTATTACGATTATTTATATCGAATTTTAACCCGGTAACAATATTTATATCAGATTTATACCTATTTAAGTGATTTTTGGAAGTGTACATGGACCGAACTAAGTAAAATTTCTTTTTATCATTTCTTTTAAATGAAACTTATTTTTGCTGAATGTTATATTAATATTTCAATTTTATAGGAATTTATGTATCATTGAGTCATATTTCTAGAAGATATTTGTATGGGTGATATCGATTCTTACTATTTTCCTGACAGTTTCTTCTTTTATCATAGAAATAACGTGTACAGAATTTCATGGTTTTATCTGCAATATATTTAAGAAAATTGATAAAAAAAAATATATATCAAATTTTTATGATGTTGCCTCACATTTTGGCCCATAACTCTGGGTCTACTATAACGATTTTGCTGATTTATGACAATACCAAACTTTCCTACAAAATTTTTTTTTTTTTCGTATTTTGGTGTTTAACACAGACAGACTGACACGCGGACATCGGCTTAAAATTTCATAAGGATCAAGAATATACATACATATATATTTATATACATACTATGTTGGGTCTCAGATGAATATTAACCAAGTTTCATTCACCACTTGTGATGGTGGAGGGTATAAAAACACACAACTTCAACTACTTTTCAAACGTGTTAAAATATTTGACCAAAAATGCAAATGGACTATGAAAAAGGAAATAAAATTTAGACTGAGGCTTGGTTGTGGGCTTTTAAATGAATGAATTTGATAATAAAGTTGATTGATGATTCAATGGAAAAAATAACAAACAAATATTTAGTATAAAGATTGATGGGATTACTTGGAATATTGTATGTATGTTTATACATATGTACAAATATATATATGGCAAACACACATGACAAATACAAATTATGTAACTTGAATGCAAAATTTGGCAAAATAAAAAAAGTTGGTTTAAGTACAAACAAAAGAACGCTCAAAATATTTTCTAGGAAAAGTTGAAAACATTAAAAAAAGTTCGATATTTGTAGCCACATTTAAATGGGGACGGACTCTTTTTTCTTAATTTTTTTAGCGAAAATATTTTAATGTTGCACTCTTTACCATTGACTTCTTAAATATTTAATAAACTAATTTATTTAATTTCTTTTAATACCAGGCACTGATTTACTAAATGTAGCCGTGCACGAATTTGGTCATTCCCTGGGCTTGGGCCACTCATCCGATCAAAAGGCTATTATGTTCCCCTGGTATCAAGGCTATCAAGTCGGCAGTGCATTACCAGATGATGATCGTACCGCCATACAAGAACTCTACGGATCCAAGGTCAAAATATGGGGCTCCTTTATACCACAGACAAGACCAACAACTTCTACAACCACCACTACTACCACCACAACAACAATGAGACCTTTAGTGTATTATCCGCAAAATAATTATCCTCATCGTTATCATCCTCAGAATAATCCAAATAATCCACAACATTATCCCACTGATCGCAACAACAACAACAGACATCATCATCAACATCATCATCGTACCCAGCATTATCCGTACTACAATAATAACAATACACCCTCCCGCAATTATCCATATCCAGAACAAAGGCCAACTACAACAACGACTACAACGACCCCAACTACTACGACAACATGGCGGCCAAGAACTCAGCCACCACAACGTTCACCATCCAAGCCGACAAAACGTCGTATAACTCATCCGACAAAACCAAGAAAAACTAAACCGGACAATTGTATGACCTCATATGATGCCATTTCAATGATACGCGGTGAACTATTCATATTCAAGGGACAGGTGAGTTATAAAACATAGATACTATCAAGAATGCTAAAATAAAGATTTCGCCATGCGCATGAATTCCCGTTATGTGACGTAGAAGGGTCATTCTAAGGGTTACCAATAATGTTTCATGTGTTAGAATTAAAATTTCTTGCGAAAAATTTATGTTTTATGTGATAGTTGGCAACCTTGCAATTGAAATCTCTGAGAGTTCTAAAATAAAATCTGTTTAAAAAAGAAAAACAAACAACAAAAAATATAAACATGAAGAGTGCAGTGAGCAAATGCAAGCAAAACATGAGTAAAAAACACAAGTGAGAAAAAATTAGCCAATAGAAACACAGAATGTGTGACGTCACAGGGCCTAAATGCGCAGAACATTTTAAAATTTTACGCGTGTTGGCGTAATCTTTATTTTTTCATTCTTGGATACTATAATTTGTAATATATGTCTTGATTTAAATATATCTCTAGAGAGAAGAGAACCGATATTACTCATATCGAAGTCATAGGTTGACATTTTAAACAATTTGTTTCCCAGATAAGATAATGATGCCAAACAACTCATCATGGAGAACGAATTGTTTGTTACAAGGTGTCAACCAGCGACAAGACATTAACGAATAATTGGGTTTATTCGATTGATTCGTTATGTTTAGATTTTGTAGATATTTATTAAATTATTCAACAGTCCGACATTTCGACAGTTTCTTATTAAGTCCTTCAGTTTTGATTTGAGTAAAGTCCGTTCAGTTGATCCTGATACGCTCATATCCAGCACAATGTTAATCTGTTGTGCCTACCTAGTGATTAGAATTATAATATAGCCCAACTCCGCTCAATATCTAAAAGACAGTAAGGACAAGGCCGGCAATCCGATATCACAGCAATACTTTTATGCCTTAACCCTCCTATCAAACACTATCTAACGCAAATAAAGATGGCGTACATTTCCGATTAAAAGATTACAGGATGTTTTCAATTGCTCTACAAATAATTGCTTCAAATCCAGTTGGACCATTAGTCCATATTTAATATTAGAACATAAAATGCACCCTCTAATCCCAAAATGGGTTAATCTTAAATATTTTAGAATACCAATGTGACCCATCAAATCATCGGCTTTTATGCCAATCCTATTATAAAGTGTTTAAAAACTTATGCTTGATTATATTAAGTAATCTAAGTAATCTAATCACTCTATTCGAAATCTTTATTTCATACATACATTTCAGTCGTAATTAGTCGGTTTGAAATGTTTATCGAATAAAAATAAAACATTGAAAGATCATTCTGTGTTAGGGCTTTAGACACTTTGTTAAGGCATTGGGGTGTTCCTTTAAGTCTAAGTCCGCATAGTAAGCTAGAATCAAAATGTTTTGGAAATAAATCTGCAATTTCTAAACTGCTGTCCGATCAGGTTGAAACTATACATGGACGTAGCCAAGGAGTTTAAGTACTTAGAGTCACAGTCAGTCATTTTTACATTTAAATTTTAAGTTTAAATTTATAGTTATTAAGCGATACACACCTGGTTCGGTTCCAGAGAGCTCTGAAAAGAAGCAAACATACATAAGAGTGTTTAGGAAACTTAAATATTTTTACATGTGTTGCCAGTTTTTAAATTACATTTTAATATAATAAATTATTTTTAACATAACATTACAGTTCCTTTGGCGCATTGGTGAAAGAGGTCTGTATCCTGGTTATCCCACCGAAACTAGACGTTTATGGACTCAATTACCCGAACATTTCAATAAAATTGATGCTGTCTATGAAAATCGCCAACGACAAATAGTATTCTTTATAGGTTAGTACCAATAAAAGCTCTTAATATTATTAAAATCATTAATATGTCTGTTCTTTTATCCTGCCTAGGTCGCAAATACTATGTATTCGATTCGGTCACTCTTATACAAGAAAAACCTTTAACATCTTTAGGCTTGCCGATGTCTCTCGATCACATAGATGCTGCTTTCATTTGGGGTCACAACAATCGTACTTATCTATTTAGTGGCACCTTGTACTGGGGTCTGGATCGTGATACGGGACGTGTTGAATTGGATTATCCACGTGATTTGTCGATATGGGCTGGTATTGGTTACAACATTGATGCCGCCTTCCAATATACCGATCATAAAACCTACTTCTTCAAGGGCAACGGCTACTGGGAGTTCAATGATAATAATATGCGTGTTGCTCATCCCCGTAAATTGTCATCGGCCCATAAATGGATGAAATGCCCGCGAAGATCGAATGACGTAGATGATGAATTTACGCGAACGGCACCATTGATCTCGGAAAACGATAAATTTGACTATAATATAAGCAAATCTTCCCAGGCCAGAGGGTCAATTATTATACTTATTTTATGTACCATTTATTCTCTAGTATGGAGTTAGATTTATTATAGAATGATTAATAGTTAAACATCATCATAAGCATAAATATTTAAGCAGATCGATAGTTAGAGAACGCGTAAGAGTGAGAGATTTTGAATAATGCCTAAAAATTAGATACACACACGTATACCTACATACATTAAACATCTACATATATAATTAAGACTAAAGATGATCTTATAAGATAATATACGCATATGCATACATATAAATAATATAAACACAGATACACTTATTAATACAATAAATATACATACATACATACATGTACACAATTAATATTATAAAGAAAATCAAATGTATACAACATGTTTGTTTAGTTTATATTATAATTTAATTATATATTTTTTAACGAAATTCCAAAAATCTCGTTTTCGCAGTATTCTCAGTTTTCTACAAATAATTCATTTGTAACTTGTCATGGTGTAAATATACAAGGTGAGTGCAAAACGGCAACAAACACAACACAATACAGAAACAACAGGCATTTTGTTTGTGTGAAATAGTGTACTACTGTCAAAAACACTTGACAAAATATTACACTTGACATAAGTAAATTGTAAACAATGTCAATCAGCTGTTCTCCTGCACTCACCTTTTTAATTACACCATGAACTGTGTGAATACCTTAAATGTCATTATTATAAAAACAAACACAAAAATAATTTACTACAATAGGTTTTTATTTAAGATTATTATCGGATTTTAATTTTTAAGTGAAAATACAACACTGTTAAAAATGTGTTAAACTAATTTCATTCGATCTTTAAATGGCCTTAATAAAACTTCAATTAGCTGTTGAAACAAGCTTCTCACAACTAATTAATAGGACTCAATTGGCGCTCAGTTCTGTTTTTCATTAAAATTATACATTATTCGAATATTTCTAACAGAGTTGTATTTCTATTTAGATACGTCATCAATTTTATTGCATTTTAAAACAACCAAATTACACATTATATACGAGTATATAAAATCTAAATATTTATTAATATAAATAATTCTATTCAAATTCGTTGCAGACGAAAGTATTTCAAATACTGCCATATTTATAAATAAAGTTTTTATCATAATTTAATTAGCATACAAAAACTGGGCACAAAATTCTAGAACTGAAGTAATAAAAAAATGTTTGTCTATAAATCAAATACACTAAAGCTATGTACAGACGGTTGTCAGATCTGACAATGTGCTAGCAATGTACTGACATTGTCGGTTCAGACGGCTGTAAGAAAACCTCACAATTTCATTGGCACACAATAAATTTATTTGCGAGCAGAAATTGTCAGTTCACACGGTTCTCAGATTATTGTATGTCACAAATTGTCAAATTGTGGTTAGGTATTGCCTAAACTACATGAGTGTTTAAAAATTTCAAATATTGTCATCAAATAAAAAACAATCATTGAAACAATTATAGTTGCATATGTGCATACATATGTACGAGTATATACCACAAAGCGAAATTAAAGGCAAAAACGCCTCAAAATTTGGGTGAAAGAACTGTATGGAAGAACTGGAATCTGCGACCTCTTGCCATAAAATATGTAAACTTCGCCGTGCCTCAACTTCCTCGAAAAGTTTCATAATAATCACCCTTATTCTGTTTGGTGTCGTCGACATCGTCGTCAATTTTTTTTTGTCAACGTTACTTTAAAACGACATCAGTACAAATTTGGTATTCCCTAACAGTCTTGTGTCGACGTCGTCTTATTATCGATACATACAGCACACACATCTAATATTTAAGTCAGCTTATTCGTTTTGTTTATTTTTTGGGTACAAACAATTAATAAAAACTTTTTTAATATTGTATGTATGTATATTATTAAAATAAAATGATTTTTTTATACGGATTCCAGCAAAGAAGAAAACAAGAAGGGATTTTCTCCTCTATGGTATACAGAACACCGGCTTTGCACAATAAAAATTTCTTGTATTTTTATGTTAAAATGTCATAATCTTTATTCTACACGGTTATATTATATCTCTAATAAAACCTTAATTTCTCGACTTTTTTGTGATTTATTTACT
Source organism: Bellardia pandia (assembly GCA_916048285.2). Taxonomy (NCBI): domain Eukaryota; kingdom Metazoa; phylum Arthropoda; class Insecta; order Diptera; family Calliphoridae; genus Bellardia; species Bellardia pandia. Next base: position 74,104,044 of record OU696533.1, read on the forward strand.
TACTCATATAGACGTATTTCAAGGATTTTTTAGATTTTTTAAAAAAATATAGAATCAAAAATTTAAATGGTCCATATAAGTCATGTTATACATCGTTGAAAAGGTCTTTAAAATACCTATCATATATGTATATATATCGTCTAATAAATAAATGTAGTTTTCAACATATAGCTAAATATATTTAAAAATTTGGAACCCTACCCACTCGAAAATAGGCGCGGCCGACAAAAAAAAAATTTTATTTAAATTTAAAATTCTATTAGGGATAAAATTTTGGAAATGATTTGAAAAACGTCACTAAACCCGAATTAAGCCAGATTTTTTTTCACTTCTTCCACCAGCTTTTCAAATTAATTTGTGTTTGTAATTTGATTTTTTTTTTCATATTTTTTAATTACATATAAATGTTTTCTTTTTATTTTTACTATGTATTTAATTTTTTTCAAAATCTTCTTTGTACACAAAAGATTACAACATTACACAACACGATACTAAAAAGATCGTCGATAAAATGAAAGGCAACATCGACGTCAATTTAAGTTACAGAATACCAAACAATGTCGACAGTCACCGATAAATGGCAATATTGATAACGAGAATACGGATTTATTACAAACGTTGTCGTCTCGTGCCAACGACGCCAAACAGAATAAGGGTGAATACTTTCATGTGATTACGGACTCTACCTTTTTGCAGTAGGACTTTTGTTTTGGCCTTGATTTTTTGTCGCCTACAGAGCCTGTGGGCGGCTAAATAGAAAAATGCAGTTCATAACCCTCTGATGCAGGATTCATTAATTGAAATGTCACATTTATTATATTCTTGCACTTTTTTTACACTTTTATTTGTTTTTTTATGGACCATCAGTGTGTCACACAACTAAACTAAATTACCTACTCATTTTTAAAAGAAATTTGTTTTTCATTCAAACATAAAATTGTAAAAAACAGGTAAAGGTGATATCAGACGGGATGTATTTTACATATTTACATATTTTACATACCTTTAATTCGCATCACAAATTGCAGGTCATAAAAGTAATCCCAGTTAATTTTGTTGGGTTTTTTGGTGTTTCTCTTAATTGTCCTTAAAATGTATTTTTCAATAATCAATTTGTCCTTATTGTGCGCAGGTATGAAGATCTTTGCGTTAAAAAGGCAGATTTAAAACTAGGGCAAATATATTTAAATCATCTGTTGTATGTTTAGTAGATGTTGTCAAGTAGTCAACAATTTAATAAATTTGACTATAGTCGCATATAAAATTAAAATTTTAAATTTATCAAAGAATGGTTATCCAAAATCATTGAATGCAGGGGAGGAAAGACTATTACCCATGAAAAACCGCTTGAACCTAAATTTATTCCGACCAGATTTTAATGACCACCTAAGAGGTTATCATTCGCTGAGATTAATAATAATAAAAATTTTGTATATAGGCAATATGTTATATTCTATGAAGAAAGCTGGTGCAACATTTTTGCTTTAGATGGTCGACGTAGGGTCTAGTGGACATCATAATTATCTTAATTATGATGACTGAATTTCTACCAATTGAGTTGGTAATCTTGAAAATACTGATGATATTATGAACCACCATGGATATTGGCGGATTCCGAAAGCAACTCTAGAACTGAAAAATGGATATACAAGGAAATATTGTTATTTTTAATATTATTATAATAACCCGAAATACATAGTTTTAGATATTAAAATTTAGCTTTTGTACAGTATCAAACACTTGCCAACACCTCAATGCTCTGATCTGAGCCCCATAGAAATCATAGAGGTAAAATGTATTCTATGTATGTATGTTTAATTATTTTCCTTTCGGAATATTTAACACAAATAACTATTGGAATATGTATAAAACGTATCTTTAAAAAAAAATATATAAATATAAAAATGCAAAATACTTCTGAGACCTGTAAATTACTAAAATGCAACAACAATTCCGATTCTATATAATATCTATATCAATTGTAAAAAAAAAATATTTTTAAACAAATTTCACCTTAAAATGAGTAGGCAATACACTGTATGTATATACAAAGCTGCCATTGTCAGATGCAAAAATTTTGCACATCTGACAATAAACAATTTTTGACAATTATCTTACAACAATCTTACAACGGCAAAAAAAATGTGTTCATACGATTGTTAGCTGTCTGCCAATATGTTTGTCTTACAATGCACTAAAAATGCTTCTTCTGACAACGTTGGCAGGCAAAAATTGTAAGTTTACACGGTTGCTAGATATTAGACAACCATCTGTTCATAGTTTAATGCACATTCAAATAATTTAAATATAGCACTTTCAAGTTAAAGTAGACCGTTTACGATCGTTTATTTTAAATGGTTTTTCTATAACATAATTGTAGAGTTGTGACAAAAATTCACTAATGCATTCTAACAGTTTACAATAATAATATAAATCTCACATGTTTATATATTTTTGCACACGTCTTTGAAAATCATTAAACTTTCCTCAATAGAAAATGCCGATTTCTTTTCTATAGAGGATTACTTTATTATATTATATTTCAAATAAACGACCTCTTTTTAGTTCCAGACCAAGAAATAAGTTCCATTAGTATTTAATTTAACTGTTTTTAAAGCATATTCTTTACAGGTGACTGCAAAGGCGAATTTAGACAAATTGAAGTGAATTCATTAATTTTTAATATATATATAGTTTGACTTTAAACAGCCTTTATGAATTTGATTCAATTTGTTTGAATGCGCATGCACTAGTATAGATTTGCCTTCTGAAAACAAATTTGAATTTCGAAGTAATAGAAATAATCGTTATTGCTTACATACAGCTCACATTTACTAAGTCCTTTATATTCGAAATTAAGTGATAGAAGTCATCGAAATGACATTTCCACTGCTTGAGATATTTGAGATCAAAATAAAGGATTGTGACCTTTGAACTTTCATACAATTTTGTTAAATGGATCTTAAATATCTGCTTCTTTAACTATAATTTCGTATATATATTTATATAAAATAATGTCCGCTGATAAAATGTCTGCCTGTAATTAAACACCACACTAAGACCTTTTGTCATCTCTTCAACTGTAACATTCGATATATTTATATAAAATAATGTTCCCTGAAGTAGTTTCCGTCTAATATTAAATTCAGATATGGGCTAGTTTAAAATCCTGTCAATATTTAAAACCTGCAATTGATTGACATCGAACTAATAAAAACGATATTCTATAAAAATTAAATTTGCAGACTATCTCTGTTTCATTCGCCAAAGAATTGTTGAAATTGAATCTAATCGATTAAAAATTTAGTAACAAAGGTAATTAAAGGTCACTGACATAAAACGGATCACAAGATGAATTGTTCAATATATTTAAGGAATCATCACAAAAAAAAAATTTACAATAATTTGGTTCAAATTTTCACAAATTGAATCCTGCAAATGAAAATAATTTTTAATTACATTACAACCATTTTGAATTCATTATACATATAGACAATTCAAATTTTGAAATAGCACATTGAATAAGTTTCTAATAGTTTTTAGTACAACTTTCCTAGTATAAATTATGAAGAGCCTAAATATGTCTTCTCATTTTAATTCGTGCTAGCTAGATAAAAAAATTGTTTAATAAGACTAAAGGTACGATCAAATATTTACTCAAAAAAGCATAACCACTTGTTTTAGCACAAATTTGTTAGACGTTGTTGTTTACTCTTACAGGAGTTTTGCAAGATCAAACAGCATCAAATAAATTAAAACTAAATATTTGTTGTGTCCCATCCTAAATAAACGAAATTTTTTTAATAAATAAATGTATGTTATTTAATGGTTCCATCTTTTTTGGCAAATATTTGCCAAGTGTGACCGTACATTAAGGGTATGGTTGCACATGCCAAATATTTGTTAAAAAAGCGTAACCAATACTTTTAGCACATATTTGTTTGACAATGTTTAATCTTATAAGTGTCAAATATTTGTATTTGTGTGATCGTAATACCTTAAATTCCATAAACTTTGCCAAATTGCTTAAGCTTTGCCTTGAACTGCCGCCCTCTTTATACTGGACATTTTAGGAAACTGTTACTAATACTATATACATACATATATGTAGGTACAATAAAAAATATATCCTTATTAATTTTAATTTGAAATTAAAATTTAAATAAATTTCATTGTTATAATTAAATTTAGTTAAAGAGTTTTTGTTTAAATTACACATATATTTATATATAATAAGAATGTGATATTATGTTAAAATATATTAATGACATCACTATTTCTTTACTAATAACAATAAAACGAAATTGTCTTTTAAATTCTTTAAATTCAAATCGAACTCACCATATAATATTTTTATTTAAAATTACTTAAATAAAGCGTTATTATTATGATAATTTAAGAAACGTATCCATAATTAATAATAAAAATAAACTGCACAAATACACACGTATATCTATCTGCCTTATAAAATTACAAACAATTCACAGTTTCATTTATGCAAAATTTAAAAGAAAGCCTTTATTAAAATTACACTAAATGAAACTGTGGGTTTCTTAAATAATTTACAAAATATTTATACTATTTACATATATTTATAGCAATATGTTGTTAAATTGAAGCTTATTTCTTTATTCCCATCTTAAGATCTCAAGATTGTTAAAAGAATTTGCTTGCTTTACTAAATATTCTCAATATTTTTTCTTATAAATTTCTTGAATTCAGTCAATCTACTGAAATATTAAACCAATATTGCCTTACAACAAAAATAGTCTAAGTCCACATAGAACAATAAAACTAAAATTTATGTAAAAAGTTACTTTAATAAAATTTTAATTCGAATAACCGCATTAAAGTGTTTTTATTGAAGGGCTCAAACAAATAACGATATAACCGGGGCTGATCTGTATTTTGGCTAGATATTAGTTAAATATTTATGTGTGTTTTCGAAGAGGGCATCCAAATTATTCGACTTTTCCTTTGTTCGAATAAAACGAATAATTCGAATAAGCGATTTTAACTTGTTCGAATAAGTCGATCACATACCTATATAAAATTAATTGAGTTATTCAAATAATTATAAATAAAGTAAAATTAAACACTTTTTTAAATCATCACTTAAATAATTTGTAATAATTAAGTTTTTTGTCTATTTCTATGTTATCCTGCCTTCAACATATTCAACATCCCATTCACCTACATTTTAAATTAGGTTAAAATAATGATATACATATGTATTTAGATTCAATTATTAACCGATGTATTTGAAACCAAAATAGTCCATTATGATTCCTTTTCTATTATTTATTATGTTTTCCTGAATATTCTAGTTATTCGAATGTGATGTATTAATATGTTTTAATAATCAGGTATGTGATGAAAATCGTTCGATTTAAAAAGTAAATCGATTTTCCAAATCGTTAACTATGTGACTGATTTCGATCGATTTCATGTTCCACTTTTGTTTCATTTTCAAGTGTCTTTAATAAATACAACTTTGCGAAAACTTATAATACAACTCTGAACTGTGTTTTTGTGAATTAAATTTGAAAATATTTATAACTAGTTGAACCCGGTGTGTTTCGATATCCCCTACATTGTAAAAAAGTAGGTGCAGAAGTGTGTATGGTCGAAAAATATTATCATGTAATAAGTATTCCTGAGTCAAAGCTGCACGCTGTGAAAATTTCAGATCGGCTAACAGGTCCAGCCTCCAATATATCGCAAACACTTTTCTTTTGGTACGTATTTCTATTCATGCCAATACCATATACAATAGCAAATACTGCCGCTGTTGGTCAAAAAATGCCCAAGATGGGCACGCCCCTTTGTTTACTCACAACTTTATGTAATCAAGAATTTATTATTTTGTAAGAGTATCCTATTGTGAAAATTTAATGACGATCGATCCAGTAGACTATACTACGATTTTTAATGTTCCTAAAAAGGGGCGTGGTCCCTCCCACTTTTCTTCTGGTACGTGTTCCTAATTATGTCAATACCATATGTACCAAATATTACCGACGTACGTCAAAAAATGCCTAAAATATGGTGATTTAATTTGTTGGGTTATATGGGCGGTGCCACTCCCGTTTGTCCATTGAAAACTTCATATACAGGTATGTGATGGAAATCGAAAACGAAAACGAGTGAGTTTTTGAAGTCCATTTTAAAGTATTTCTAGTCAAATTTTTAAAATTTTTGTTTTAAGATTCTCTTTAATAGCAAATTATCTTTATATTTTGTGGGATAAAACTGTTTCAATACAGAAATATTACGAAAAAATTAACTTCTAAAACTCACTCGTTTTCGTTTTCGTTTTCGATTTCCATCACATAGCCTATTATTCCTTCCAGAGTCACAGTAACATTTTTTTATACTTTTAATTTATTTATTTACAATAAGTATTAAAATATTAAAATTAATTAATTATTTCTGGGTCTATTGCCATTGCAAGAGAAACTCCATTTCTGGTTCATCTATCTTGCAGTGCGGCGAGAGCCAATGTGTCTACCCTCTTTAGGCGAGTATGTCCATTATAATACAGTAAATCCTGTGCAAGAGTATTTAGATGCGTTGCCAGTTTTCGTACATATTTAGAACAGAATAGATAGAGAAAAAAAAAAGGTTTAAAAAAATTCGTCAACACTTTCTCTCTAGACATGTGACATTGTATTGCAATCAATATTACCTTTTTGAAATTAGTGAGTTATTTCCCTTTTTCCAAATTCCACCACTGTGCGCTGTCATAATGAAGTATTACGCTTTCATGTCTGGCTGCATATTCGTGGCGTTTTTCGTCCAATCCTCGCTTTAAACTAGCGGTAAGGTGATTTCAGCAACTCATAATAAAAAGGAACCTTTTGGTCCCACCAAATACAGAGCATGTCTTTAGTGCCCTGGATATTTGTCTTTGGTGTCGATTTGTTTGGTTCGCCAGGCTCTTATTCTTCGTGTTATAGTAATAGGTCCATGTTTCATAACAAGTAGTGATTCAGTGCAAAACTATTTTCCTTTTATAGCGTTTAAGCAGCATTTCGAAAATGCAAAGTCGTCTTTCAAGATCTAAGGACTTCAATTCATATGGCTCCCAATTTCCCTACTACTCTCAACGTTTTTAAATTGCTGCTTGAGTAGCTCCCAATGATTTTACAAGCTCTTGTTGAGTTTGAAAACATTCTTCATGGAGTAATGCCTCTAATTCTTGGTCTTTAAACACTTTTGAACCGCTAAACCATATCTCGCACGTTTTCAAATCAAAGAAATTATATGTATATATGTATTTTGAAATATTCTTACTTCTTCATAATCAATAAATAATTGTTTTTAGCCAACTGGGTTAGTATAAAAAATGATTGTAGTTGTTTCACTTATAAACATCCATAAACATTTATTTATCGTAAATAATTTTCAACATTCATTACATACATATTAAATTTCATTAATTAATATCATGTGCATAATACAGTGTAAATTTGGCGGCGCTTTAAGTTACATTAATCTCTAAAGAAAAAATTAAATTTCTGTGCCAAACGTATGACATCAGCCGTCCGTTGGGTCACTGCTTGGTTGCCGTTTTTAGATAGAACTTCCATATTCATATCTTTGAAATTCTCTGGCATTATGCTATCATCTGCCAAAATAATTCGAATCATAAATAGACACAGACAAATAGCCACCGGTGCATATTTATGGATTTCAGTCATGAAACTGAAATAAAATAGGAATATACATATTTAGTATATGCTAAACGCAACTGAATTAAAATTTGTTACCTGTCAAAAGAATACTTTTCTGTAGAAATTCCCACAGAATTCAGGCACTTAATAAACGAATTATAATACAGTACAAATAATTCATTTAAATGGTGTTCCAAAACTTCGATTTCAAGACTTGAAAACATAAAGAAAATCATATCGTAAACAAGACTCTCATATTCGGCCATTTGAAAATCTATTAATTTCACTTGGCACGGCAAATTGTATTCATCTAGAAGAGACCATTATTCATAAAAGCTTTCAAGTACTACATACTCTAAATAATTATTATATTTACCATATTTGATCATCAAATTATTAATCCACATATCAAAATGTACTATGGTTGTGTACAAATCATCTTCCTTGTCAGGCGAACTCATTAAATTGTTATAATCTTCGATTAATTCCCGAACCCTTTGCAAAATAACTTTATCATTGTCTGTGGCAGCAGCTACATCGTCCAATAGCTCCTGTTCAAATTGTAATTTTGCCTCTTCACTCATGCCATTATTAACATTAAATCTGCTAAAATTGGGTCGTATATTCTTATTAAATTCTTCGGGGTTTTTTAGGCGCAATGCAATGGACAATGCATGAAATTGTGCTACTTGCGGCAAAATTATTCTAGCATGTTGCAAATCGAACATTACATGACGATTGCCAGCCCGAAATCCTAATGATTGTAGATTTTCTTGTACTAATACCGCATTTTTATCCACCTTGGTTGCACTGCCATCCAATGATATCCTCGAACCGTAATATTTTGATAAACCATCGTACAGCATGGATTCTTCGATACCAGCTTCTAGTTGCAGCTTTTTAATGGCCGGACTTAGATATGTGTAAACGGCATTTTCGGTTAAACATGTTCGTTCCGGTTGAAACATTTGCCATAACAGTTCGTTAGTTATGGGTGGCAGTTTGGCTACCAACGGTAGCTCCTTGATGGTTCCAGTTTTACTTTGTATTTTAGCATTAATGGCCAATAATACACTGCCATAATTATCTCCTGGTTTTGTCAGATATCGGCTGTTATATGTGAGCAATTTACCGCCATCTAAATGAGGCTCGACGACTTTGTCTAACTCTATAATAGGTGGTACATCAGACATGGTCTGGAAAATATAGGTATCCAAACAAATATTAACACAAAAAAATTTTATATAATAAACTTACATTAGAAAATATATAATGCTTGGTAAAACACATACTCGTAAATACATATGGGCTAATCCTACATTACGGACGTTACATTCGCACGCATTCGTCAATAAATATGTTTGGAGTTTTATAAGTTAAATTTTAATATACAAATGTAAAAACAAGTGAAAATTTTATTGTAAACAAAGAAAATCAGTTGTTAGCTCGTGATTTAGAACAATCAAAATCACTACTAAAAATTAAAAATCTCGTGATTTTCAGAACACCAAAATATTCCTCCCGTGATTTTAAAATCGTTTGTGATTTCAAATCACCGTGATTTCAGAACATGCCTGATAGTTTTGTTTTTCAAAAATTCATAAAAAAATAGAGAATAGAGAATATGCCAGGCAGATATGTCCAGCATAAAAGGCAATATTTCTTGTTAATATATGGGCTAATCCTGCGTTACGGACGTTACATTCGCACGCAAATTTGCTTGTTAAAATTGACACAGCTGGCGTTCACATAGGAATATGTTCATGAAATTTTTTGCAAAATGCATTGGGAGTACTTTAAAACTCGTTTTAAACTTAAAGGTTAACTGTTTTTGAAAAAAAGTTATGCTAGCTTAAATTTCCGTTACGGAAATTACAAAAAATTGAAGTCGACTTTGAGGCTTATGTGCATTTCCACATTTTTTAGCTAATTTTGCATAATAAAGAAAAAAAGTCCAAATACAAAAAATTAAGTGGAATATATGTATCAATCCAGCTAAGAAAAGAAGGCTAATACTATGTTTCCACGGTACATGCTTCGCTATCTATTCATGCTTCACACTAATCGGCGTAGCTAGGCATTTTTCCTGGGGGGGGGGGGGCCTCTAGCCCTTTACGGTAAAAAAAATTGTATTTTTTTATATTTATTAAAAAAAAATAAAGAGTATTAAACATTTTTATAATACATATAACATTAAATTAAAGTTTAAAACTAAATAAACAAAAAAAAAATTAAAGCATATTTCAGGTTTTTATCATCACATTGTCAATTAAAAAAATAAATTCAGTCATTTAATTAACATTAAAAAAATAAAGTAAAACACTTAAACTAATTTGTATTAATAATAAAAGTAATAAAAAATATAATTAATAAAAATAGTTAGTTTCAGTCGAAGATTAGTTTCCTATTTTGTTTACAAAATATATTAAGAATATCTTCTGCCAAAATTTGCAATAAAAGAATAAAAATTCTGGGGGTGGCTAAATTTTTTCTGGGAGGGGCTTAGCCACCCCCAGACCGGGCTATCTACGCCGATGTTCACACTCCAATCATGAGCGAAACAACTTGCTTCACCATACAAAATTTCAAAAGCGAATCAAGTAGATTCATATTGAATTACTTGCGAAGCACTAAAAATTGCTCTCTTCTCTAATTTTTATCGCAAGTTTATCTGCACTAGCTGTACAAATTTAATATTATTGTAAACAAAGCAAATTATTTTCTTTTTGATGGAAGTAAAGACGTACGAATGTATGTTTTTTTCAAATAAGCTAACTAATTTCCACTCACTTTTTTTGTCCATTAAAAAAAAATATTTTTCACAAATTGTAAATTCTGTTTTTTTTTTATTCTGTCAAATAAAATCAAGTTTTTTGGTCATGTAAACAGCATGATTCATAAACATGATTCAGAGAGCGAAGCAGGTGATTCAAGTCATCGTGGAAACATAGTATAAGTAGTCCCGTGAAACAAAAATCTTAATTTTTGTCTGTTATGGACGTTACGTTACAGACGTTACACATTTTTCATTGAACCAAATTGTGTACATAAAAAACATTCAAGTATTTAAAAATCTTTTTAACCTTGTAACTATGTATTAATTTATTAGTTACAAAAAAATTATTGAATATTTATTTATTTGTTAATTTAACTGTTTAACATTGTATCTTTGACCTTTATAGTATTGTCATTGGAAAAGCCCGAAAAATAATAATATGATTTAAGAGCTGGAATATTTTTTACATTTATCCATGTTTTCGATATTTTGTCAAATGTAGTTTTGACATAATTTTTACCAACCTAAATTAGGAAAACGCCATTTATATATATTTTTTGCTAATTTGTGAAAATCTCGAGCGTTTTTTAAGATGAGATTTTGGGCATTTACTAGTTGCCAAACTTTTCGCTTAACAAATTTTTTGTTCTGCCTGCATTTGAACTCATTTTAATTAATACGAATATATTTGTCACCACACGCGTTTATAATTGAAATGAAGTTTGGCAAAATTTTGAGATCAAAGCAAGAATTTTTTAAAGATTTCTAACGGAAAATCCAGTACGTAAACATTGCATGCATGGGCGTACCACCAAATATTTGAAGGGGCATGGGGGTTGCGGTTTACAACATGGTTATTAATTAGTAATTATTGAATTATTAGGAATTATTTTAGGTTCAGAAGAATTTGAAATTCATCTCAATTTAAGTTGCAGATTGGGGGATCGCATGTTATTTAAACACACTTTTTGTTATTTTGACGTGAAGTTTTTCAAGTTCTCGGCAACCTACAGCAATTCTAAGCCCAGATTCAGATTCAGCAGGTGAAAATCCATTATAAACCTCATAATATTAAAATAAAATTTTTGGGTATTTTCATGCCGTTACGGACGTTACACACTTTGTCATTTATGTTTAAAAAAAAAAAAAAGTGTAATAAAGGTATTTCTTTTTTTTTTCATCAGATTAAAGTGCATAAAAAACTCTGTTTATAAAGCTAGTTTGGAAAACAAAATTATTAAAATTCATTCTGTTAAATTTAAAAAACCCTATTTTCCGTTACGGACGTTACACACAGTGTACCCATTTTTAGTTCAAATTATTAATATATATTAGATAACTTACAAATATGATTTTTATCTTAAATAAAAGAAAATTAAACTTTTGCTAAACGCTAAATACTGAAACGACTGTTTTGCCCACTTTTTAAGCTTGAATATGTATCCTATTATTCCATTAACAAACATTTGGATTTTGGACAACTTTAAATTTCTGCCTTTGGTTAAAAATTTTCGGATTAGCCCATATGTACATACTACATATGTGACCCGGCCTATGAAAAGGTGGCTTATGACTCAAAAAAAAGTTTTCCACTTTTAGTTTTTGAGACGCTCACGTGGTGAAAACTAGAAAGTCCTAACTTGCTTAGAAGTGTACTAAAAATGTAGAGAAAGAAGAGCATAAATGAAAGAAAAACAGAATTTTATTGAAATTTTATCTTTAACAGCTGTGTCTCGCAATTCCTTTTTTGAGTCATAAGCCACCTTTTCATAGGCCGGGTCACATATAATAAACTAAACTCTTAAATTGCAATATACCATAGCCATACGGAAATCGTTAACCGGCATAAATCATTTAAATATATTGGTATTTTAAGAAATTCGCACCATGCCCACATAGCCCACATCTCCCTAATAAGGTTTAATCCTCGTTACGCAAATGCGCGCAAATATACAGGGTGGGCCAACTTGGACTGACTGATTTGAAATGCTTATAACTTTTGCATTTTTAATTTAATACTCAATTGAACATCTCCAGAACATCGCTACGACGTATTCTAAAAGTTGATCTGAAGATGTTTCCATATAAAATTCAATTGGCCCAAGAATTATTGCCGAGGGATGCACCACAACGGCTACAATATGCCAATAGAGCTCAAATCATTCAGTCAAACTTGGCCCACCCTGTACAAGCATGAAAAAAATTAACTGCAGTTAAGTTTTTAATAAACAAAAAATAGTTGTCCAAATTTTTTGTGGATCGGTCAGTAACAGTCAACATAAAGTTTTTAAATAATCCTTGCAATCATTCTACTTTTTATTCGAACTAAATAAGTTTCCCGATACACCGCAGCTCCTACGTAAGGATGATAATCAAGCTATGAACAGACAAACGGATATTTAAAGAAAAATGTTCAGAAAATATCTAACAACCATGTGAAGTTAAAATGTTTGTCTTTCTACGTTGTAAGAAAGAGCATTGTCGTGTGCAGACATTACTTTGCCATAGTCAGATTATTGTCATACACTTTTTATTGTCAAATGTGCGAAGTATAAGCAATGACACCGTTACTAGAAATATCTCGATATTTATTGAACGTGTAGCAGTGCCCTATGACACCAAAGCATTTTTTCTTGTCGGTTTTAAAACCAATTCTATACAGAGTTGTATTTACAATTTTACGGATAAAACCAAGTGGCGAAAAATCTAAACATGTTAAAAATTTGACAGTACTTTTAAAAATTGCTGCACTTTTTGGTAAATGTCAAAATTACATTTAGAAATAATTACGTTAAAAAAACATTAACTAGAGCAAAAACCAACAAACTTATCAATGTGATCGTGTTTTTCATAAATTCGAATTTTTATTAATTTGCAAGATTATTTCAATTGGCATATGGTTATCAGCAGTATTGTTCAAAAGCTATAATCTTTTGTTTGTAATAAATATTCCTTAATTATTTTTCTCTTTGTTACTATATTGAAATACATATTTATTATTTAATTTATAATTTTAGGTTTCAATATTTATTTGGTAGGAGACATGTGTACATACATATAATTTAATATATAATTTTAAATAATTTTCCATGGCATTATCATCCACTTGATTAGAAACTTCCGTAACAATTAACGAAGCCCTGTTTGTGTTCGCTCCATATCCATTACTTTCACAGATGCGCTCAACACCCACACTAATTGCAAGCTAATCATTCTAATAGTGTTATTGAACAGAAACTATTGGCCCCACTTTGGTGACTGAAAGGCTATTATTGTGTCGAACCAACTCCATGTCAATGTATTGCTAATAGTTTGTCATACCTAGCTAGCTAGTCACACATATAAATAATTGTGCATATTAGTTAATATATTTGTAAACACAGTTTTTTTAAATTTAACAAGTAAGAAAGTATAGTCGGTCAAGCCCGACCATATAATACCCTACACCTACTATATGTATAAAACAGTTTTTCAGAAATGTGCGCTATATGGGAGATATGACCTATTATGGACCGATCATCCAAAAATTTAGTGTCATGATTTCCGTGAATATAAATATTGTGTATGTTAAACTTTATCTCGATATAAATACTTTTAAAAGATTTATGGAGGTTAAAGTTGATTACGGGGAGGGTCTTATATAGGAGTTTCGACCATTATAAAATTAGGTGTCATCATTTCTGTATATTATTTGTGTCGAATTTTATTTGATTACCAACATTCTTAAGAAATTAATGATCGTTAAAGTGAATTTCGAAAGTGTGCCATTTATGGGAGCTACGCCTAATTATTTACCGATCACAAAAAAATTATACGGTATTGTTTGTTTACATATAAGATATATTTGCGTTGAATATTATTTGGATACCAACATTTTTGAGTGAGTTATGCTCTTTAAAGTGATTCTCGGAAGCGGACCTTATATGGGAGCTACGACTAATTATGGACCGATCACAATAAAATTATGCCGTATTGTTTGTATACATATGAAATATATTTGCGTTCAATATTATTTGGATACCAAAATTTTTGAAAGAGTTATGCTCTTTAAAGCGATTTTCGGAAGTGGCCATTATATGGGAGCTACGAGTAATTGTGGACCGATCTGCACAAAATATGTAGATGTGATTTGGCTTCATTTACTACTCATTTGTGATGAAATTTGTTTGGTTCCTTGCATAATTCAAACATTTATGATAGGTAAACCCCAATTTCGGGAAGACTTGTATGGGGGCCAGCTGAAATAATGGACCGATTTCCACCAGTTTCAATTTCATCGGTCCTTGGGTCGAAAAAATATCACTTACCAAATTTTATCAAAATATCTTCAAAATTGCGACCTGTACTCTGCGCACAAGCTTTACATGGACAGCCAGCCAGACGGACGGATGGACGGACATCGTTAAATCGACTCAGAACATGATTCTGAGTCGATCGGTATACTTTAAGGTGGGTGTTGGACCAATATTTAGAACCAGAGTTATAGACCAAAATCTGAGACAACTTCCATAAAAATTTGATATTTTTAAACATTTTTCTTCTATTTTTTTAAATATTTTACAGATATTGCCATGACATTTTGTACACATTATTTTTATGATAAAAGAAGAAAGTGTGAGGAAAATAGAAAAATCAGTCCATGATTTCTCATAGACGCCATACAAATATCTTCCCGAAATATGGTTTAATGATAAATAAATGCCTGTAAAATTGGAATATTAATACAAAATTCGGAAAAAATAAGTGTCATGTAAAAGGAAATCGTAAAACGAAATTTTGTTTTATTCGGTCCATGTTTGACTATACACCCTATATAAAATCCATATTTAAAATTTACTTAAATACGTATGAATCTGGTACAAATATAGTTACCAGGTTATAAATGGACACAAATAATTCGTATAAATATATAAATAGTTCTACTAAATTTTATGATAGTCGGTTCATAATTGGTCATAGCTCCCATATAAGGACCACATCCGAAAAAGTCATTAATCTTTATATATCTGTATCTTATAAATATCGGTACCGACTCAAAACTTTATATAGATCATTAACATATATAAAAAAAATCATTCCACAAAATTTTGTTAATTTCGGTCAAAATTTGATGGTATCCCCCATATAAACCGTCTTCCGAAAATCACTTCATACTCATAAATCTCTTATAAATAATGTGCCGATCCAAAATTTTCTACGAATCATTTGAATATCGGTCCATATTTGACTGTATCCCCCATATAAGGTCCACTTCCGAAATTCACTTAAATACTAATATATATCTTAAATATACCTCATATACATAAAATTCACTGTTCCAATATTTAAGAAGTTCGGACCATGATTTGTCATAACTGCCATATAAGGGTCATTTCCGAAAAACTATTTAACCCACGAAAACGTCTAATAAATATAGATATACAGATCAGAATCTTTAACCCAGAAATCATATTAATATCGGTTATACGGCAATTATCCTACGATTTACGAGCATAATTTTGACAGTTGCTTTCGTATTACATAATTGCATTTACGAAAGCAATTTTTTGGTTTTTCGTAAGGGTAATAAAAATCGCGCAAAATAAAGTATTCGTAAGTAAATTTTCGAACGTTCGTAAACAAATTTACGAAAATCATACTAAACAATACAATTTTTACAAATTCGAAAATTTTTCGCTTCTATACGAAATCCACAATAACACCCCTGTTTTTTGGAATCATTAGTAAAATTGCTTCAAACATAATTAAATTGAAAAGTATTTGGGCATCACTAAATTAGCAAGTGTGTACAGTGGGGAGCACAAATGATTACATGTTTGTGTCTTGTGCACTTTTTATTGCATAAAAATAAAACTAATACAGAAAGTTGAAAAATAATTTACAATGCAAAATGGAAAATAATAATTTTCGGCCTATAAACAATTAGTACAAACAAAACTAGCATGTACACAATTTTGCACAATTGTGCCTTTTCAAATATTTGCACAAAGATATCAAAGTTTACCGTTAGATTTGTATGTGGTTGCTTTGTTTATGGCTTTTAACAAAAAAAAAAACAAAACACTTTTTGCAAATTATGCAACACAAATCAAATTATAATACAAATTACACTAAATAGTGAAGAAACTGACAGGGGCCATTGACAAAAAGTAGCTATTCTACGCGAGTAAACAGCTAAACAACTTAAAGTAAGTTAATCAGTGCTCGGTCACAAGAGTAAAAAAAGTAGTTTTATTGGTCCACAAATCAGAGGTCGCAAAAAGCTATTAACGAATGCATACGCATTCATGAAGCACAAATTAAAAAATTAATCAAATAGTGCTTCTATAGCTGTAGGCACACCCGTCAGTCGATGCTGTTCATCAGACGAGACTTTCGCAATCTCAGCAGTAACAAAATTAAAATATGAATTGTCGATAAATAATGTTAAGGCGGAGTTTAAGTTTACCAGAGAGCACAGAAATTGAAAAACTGGAAACGTGTTATCTAGTTAGACGAAAGCAAATTTAATTGGTTTCATTTCGACGGTAAACAACATTGCACACACTTCCAAAATCGTGAAAGAATGGCTTAGAGAACAGAATTTTCTTTTGAAGCAGTAGTCTGCCCAAAAAATACCTCAATCCGATTGAGAATTTGTGGTGAATAGTGAAAAGACAGTTGGGACAATACCGATTAACTGCAACCCATTTGGACGAGCTTTGGCAGCGGGTTCAGCATGAATGAGAGAGTATTCCAAATGAATTAATTTCAAAATTGGTGGAATTGGACTAAATATTAACAATACTATCTCCCTAAAGTTTTTGTATGGCACAAATTGCGTTTGTCTTTTTTCTTAGAATTTATTAATGTATTTTAGTTTAGATTTATAAATTAAAATATTAAAATAAATGACAAAATGACATTTTTAATTTTCCTTATTAGTTTTATTTTTATGCTGTTATGCATTCTTAAATTTTTATCAATTTTTAACACCTCAGATGTAAACAATCTTTGAATGTGAATTAACAAATTGTAATGATGTTTTCTTATTAAGGTAAGTGCTCCCTTATTTTCACTTCATTAAGTTACATATAAAAGAATTGTACAATTTATTATTATAACATATTTTACACAGTTACACTAAACTTTTTGTGTTCTTTCTTATAAAATTTAAAAAAAAAAATAACACATTTAAAACACTTTTAAGCAGAAAACAGCTTCCGTGTATTGTTGCTTTCCAAAGTTAACAGAAACTCGAAGCTCTTAAATGAACTAAATGTATTTGAATTGTTATTATTAACACAATTAACACAGAATATTTTCTAACATCAATGTTTATTTATCAACACGATTGTGCACGTACAAAAACTTTAGATGTTTTTTCACAAAACACCCGCTCCCAAAGGCACGAAACATACTAATAAATTCAAAATCAAATGATTTTCTATCGGCTAAACTAAAAAATAATTAAAATACTTTGAAAAAATAAATATACGAGGCATACGAGGGCGGTTCGGAAACTTCTTAGCCTAGCACAGAAAGAGAATCACCCCTATCGTGAATAAAAATTCCACATGAAATTTGTTCCCTTTTATTTTTTAACATTGAATTTTAATAGGAAAAACATTTTCAATATAATCTCCTGAAACTTTAATACACTTAGTCCAACGATTATCTAGCAATTCTATCCCTTGATAAAAATAGTTTTCTTCAAGGCCTTCAAAACATGAATGAAAGAAACAAGATTACGCATTGCGTAGGTCCGTTAGTTTTGTTGCTCTCACTCAGCTGATTGAGTGACGTAGACAGAGGGCATTGTGGTTTATTGTGAAAAGTAAAAAGTCATTAAAGTTAAAAAAATCGTGTAAATTAAAAACTAAAATGTGGTGTGCAGTGAAAAATTGTTGTAACAATAAAAGAAAAAAGCCGTGTACAATCAGTTTATTTAACTTTCCGGCAGATCCAAAGTTATTAAAGCAATGGATATGTTTTTGTTGCCGGAAAAATAAAATAAATCCATTGCAGAAAACGAAAAATGTTCATCGTATTCGTGAGTTGACCATTTGTCTGAGGGCGGACTATCAAAGCCAACTCAAAAAACTATGGAACACATGCAAGACCTTGAAAATATTTTCGAAGAAAACAATAGACAAGGCTTGCTAATTAAAGACAACTTCATAAAGTCTCACGTACAGCAGGCTGATCATTGTTAAAACACTCTTGTGCGGGACGTTTTTCTCGAATTTTTACATTTAATTGATCCAAAATATTGTAATAGTACTCTGAATTTATTGTTTTACCCTTTTGCAGATAGATAGTCAATCAATAGAATACCTTTGAAGTCCCAAACAACCGTTGCCATAACTTTACCAGCCGATTGAATTGTTTTTGCCCTCTTTGGGGCACTTCCTCCAGCTTCAGTCCATTGCTAGGATTGTTCTTTTGTCTCTGGAGTATAGTGGTGGATCCATGTCTCATCTGCGGTTATGAAAGGACTCTTAAAAACCATTTTATTTTTCTTAAAACGATCCAAACAAGCTTGGTCTCGATCATTTGAGAATAGCTAATATTTCATGCACTTTTATTCGTCGATCATTTAATACAATATCATGCACTTTGGCTACAATTTCTATTGTTGTTGCTGTTTTCGGACGTCCACTACGTGGTTCATTCTCAATGCTTGTACGACCACGTTTAAATTCTGCAATTCAATTTTTTACTGTTGCTTATAAAGGAGCACTTTTACCTAACACATTCACCATATCATTATGAATTTCCTGTCCCGTTAAACCTTTTTTGCTTAAATATTTAATGACACCACGAATTTCTAATTTTTCTATTGTAAAAAAATCGCTGATGCGTCTTTTTTGAACACTTGTTTCTATATGAAGGAGTTGTCCGATTTAACATGTGTTCATAGCACAGATGGAAACACTTAACCCTCTAATGCCAGTTTTTTAAATAAGGGCCAAAAAAGTTGGTAATATTTTTTTTATTGGTAATTTAGGGTATCTGATTTCAAAAAAAACATTTAGAAGTTTGTACAATCAATCGTTTACCTGATAGGTGAGAAAAAATAAATGCATGCCTTAAGGCATCCTTGGGCACTTAGTTAATAAAACATTTTCGGTTATAAGTGAGGATATTTTAAAGAATTTTATTTGAAAAAAATTACATTAATGAAAAGATACTTGAAAATATATATTATTTATGATTATGATATTCAAAAAAGCAATTTTTGTTATTCGAGCAGCATAAATGAATTTTGCATTTAGAACAAAAACATTGCGTCTGCGATTTTTTGCAATGCTTGCAGCAAGTACACCAACAATGGAATTGTCGTATAAAAATTATCAAAATATATGATATGGTTAACGAAGTTTTCTACTGTTTGAGATAAACGGACGACAACATTAGCGGAGGCTCCAAGATCTGGGTGGCGAGGCAAAATAACATTATCTCCCGCACCGCTATAAATTTCGAATCGATACGCATATCCAAAAGAATCAAATAGTTTGATTCCCCATTTATGAGGCTTATTTGGCATATATTGCCGAAGATGATGCCTCATTTTTGTACTACACATTTGTTCATCTACGCAAAGCCGAGCTTGTTTTGGAACTGAGTCGAATCTTGCATTCAATTTATCGGTGATGTTTCTTATGCGAAACAAAGGATCGTAGCCCGGCTGGCCTTTTTTCACTCGTTCACTCTCATCACGTAGTGATACAAATTGCTTAATGGCTTCGAATTTTGACCGATTCATGCTATTCGCAATTGGTTGAAATGCATTTTTACCCCAATAGCTTCGCAAGTTTGGATACCGATAAATGGACATATATAATAATATTCCAATATAGCGGTGTATTTCCTCAACGTCTACCTTGAATATTGTGTTGACATTTTCCTGAATTGCAGCTCGATTTGTCTGCCTTTACACATGCAAGTACTTGCATGCAAGTGCCGTGTACGTATTATATACGAAAACTTATTCGAAAAACTCGACTAGCTCTGCAAGTGAATTAGTAAAAAAGTGTGAATGTATTCACTTTTTCGAACTTGCACTTGCATGTGTAAACCCCGGGTAACTTTTTTCTGTTTATATCGCGTTTCCTGTTCTAGGCTAAGAAGTTTCCGAACCGCCCTCGTACATACATAAGTATACTCAGAGAAATACCAAATGAGAAACAATGCAAAACGCTAAATAATATTACTAATTCTAAACATGTTGTATTGTATACAAACTAAATATGAAGGAAAAATAAAATTAACTAATCAGTAGAATGTAATAATTTAACAAATAAAGCGAAAAAAATGAGATGTACGTACGTACAATCTGATTAGCGTAGAGCAGAGTGAAAGAAGCCGACATTAGTTGCATTTATCAATGGTTTTTAGAGCTTTTAAACAAAATATGTAGGTATGTAGTATTAAATTTAAATTAATTTATAGCAAATTTTTACAAGAGTGTTTTATGTTTTTGTTTGTTTTTTATCACATGTCAACAATTTAAAATTCACTATTTCACTCAATTATTTAGATTTTTTTTTATTTTCACACCCTTTTCAATAGTAATTTGAAAAAATGCATTGCGGTTGGGTCGAATTATTTGCATACTCTACATCAGCCACATACATACATATCAGAGTTGGAAAACGTGGTACAATTGTACTTTTTTTTGATAAATTTTGGACACAGGTACTACCACAAGTCCTTTGGTACAATTTCAAAATACTGTCGCCTCAAAATTTGTTATTCCAGATTATTATTATTTATTATTATTATTATTTATTATTTATTTATTCAAGATGAAATGTATAAGTTACCATTTGTGTAATAGTGCTAGCCGAAGATATCATTTTATAAAAATTGCATAAACATTTTGAAACTGATTTCCATATGATCTTTAAATATGCTTCTATTAAGTGGTTGTCATGACAAGAAATCATTGGTTTTCGTTACTTCCTTACCTTTTAAAATAAACCGGGTGGATTCCTTTCAATTGCAAAATAAAAGCGACAAGCAGTTTAAAGAAAATATAACGAGTCCTTATTTATTCAAATGTACACAAAATAATTTAAACAAATTCTGTCTTTTACTACTCCTTTTATTTCTTACCAGCGATGTCAAGTTTAGAATTTCTTTTTTGTTTAAAATTTTTATTGAATTAATTTTACATTTTTGAAATTTCATAATCTATATACAATAAAAATAAGTGTACATTTTGATTGATTCGCCTGGCATTTTTTTATTATTTTTGAAATTTTCAGGAGATGGCTTATATGGAAAAAAATTTTAAAAAGAGGACCACGAGGGGGACAATTTTTGCCTCTCTGAAACTATCTGCTCAATTTTAATAAATTTTAAAACATAGATAGTTCTGAGTTTCGAAGGACACAAAGGCCAAGTATTTTTTAAAAAATATGACCACGAGGGAGTAATCTATATATCGATGGTCTCATGTAGAAAGGCCCTAACTCGCATATTTGACACTTTACAGGAGAAGGTAAAAACATAAGAGAAACTGTAATATTCAACATGTAAATTTTTTTGTACAACTGCTTATAAAAACGTTATTTTTTACACTATTGCAATAAATTTTTGTGAGGAGGTGTATTTGCGTTAAATGCATTGGAATCGCAAAAAAACAAATTTCGAAAAAATAGCGAGTTAGGGCCTTTCCAATATGTAACTATGTATATAAAAATGAAATGGTCCATGAATGTAATGGCATTCGATTCGAAATTCTCAGGAGATGGTTTGTAAAGAAAAAAATTCAAAAATTCCGGGTAAAACTTGGAATTTTTTTTGTGAGTCCAGTCAACTTTAATTTAAAAAAAGCCCCCTAAAGTATGCTGAACAAATTTAGATATTTTATTTGTAAATAAATATGAACAGGCAGGTTGTGAAGGGTCTATGAAATAACTCCCACGAAATAAGTCCCACTTTTGAAAGCGACATAAGTCCCACCAAAATGAAATGATTTAAAAATTTACTTGAAATGAAATAACTCCCACTCAAAATGAAATAACTCCCCCTTGAATAATATATTTCTGAAATGAATTAAGTCCCACTTTCATAAACGAAATAAGTTCCACTTTTTCACTGTTTAATGCGATTTAAATAAGAAGTATTTGGCTCTTCGAAAAAAACACACGTCGAATAATATGAATAATCAAAGCAGAGGAATATTAAAGAAAAATCGTTTGCAAACTTGCAGAAGGCTTCTTAATGGAATGGATATTACGAATTTTGATAGAGTTCCAGAATTTATTATTAATTCTTTTTTCGGTCAAGGAACGTATAGAGAACGCCTACTAGTAACAACGTTTGGATTCGTAAAAGGATTAAGTACAGATCAATTGTTCTTATTATTAAGATGGAAACCGTTTCGGAAGGACCATCACATTAAAATTATCGACCTTTATAAATGGCTTGAAGATCCAGTGCATGGTAGACGGTATTATAGTTTTAACGTGGCATTGGGATTAGTTGTATTTTGTAATGGTGATATTAGAAAACATGGAACACGAATTCCAATTGCCTACTAAAAATATAATAAAACACATACATACGTAATTACGTCAACAATTTTTTTTATTATTGTTTTTCCAGTAGTTAAGTTCGGTACCTATTTGTACACATTTCTTTAAAGTTTTTTTTATTATAGTAATTATAAAGTAATTAATAACAAAAAAAGGAGAGCCATGAGAGATAAGGACAAAAAATTATGGTTGTCCCTTTTACGAAATTTCCAATATATAACTTTTTCCATAAGAAAAAAATGAGAAATAAAGCCATAATGGCCTTATATTTCATGGCTCTATTGCACCCCTCCATAAAAAAATCATTTATTTATCAGACAAATATTTTAAGGGTTTCATGAACTTCTGCACGACAGAATTCGTTCCACTAAATACGTATTACGTACTTCTAAAAAACTAAAAAAGGAGTTAAAAAAGGCTTTTACTATTATTACTTTTACTATTAATGGTTTAAAAGTTTTATAGAAAACTAGCTGACCGACCGGGGCCTTCGCTCGGTATTTACTAATGATTTGTATTTCATAGAATAATATGTATTCACAACCGGGTCTATGAAATAACTCCCACGAAATAACTCCCACTTCACAAAACGAATTTATTCCCACTCAAAACGAAATAAGTCCCACTTAAAATAAAAAGGCGTAACGAAATAAGTCCCATCAATTGATGAAATAAGTCCCACTTTTAAAAACGAAATAACTCCCACTTTCGAAACAGCAATTTTTGGTGGGACTTATTTCGTTTTTAAAAGTGGGACTTATTTCGTGGGAGTTATTTCATAGACCCGGTTGTGAATACATCTTATTCTATGAAATACAAATCATTAGTAAATACCGAGCGAAGGCCCCGGCCGGTCAGCTAGTTCTCTATAAAACTTTTAAACCATTAATAGTAAAAGTAATAATAGTAAAAGCCTTTTTTAACTCCTTTTTTAGTTTTTTAGAAGTACGTATACGTATTTAGTAGAACGAATTCTATAAAAACCAAGTAAGAACGTCAAGCCCGATTATAATGCATGTTGAAGTGATTTTTAGAAGTGGTTCTTATATGGAAGCTGTAACTAATCATCGACCAATCTTTATAAAATTAGGTATCATGATTTTTATATACAGTGGTTTCCCGAATTCGCGATTTAACGAACAGTCATATTTTTCCATTGAGTACCTTACATTACGAACAAATGTAAATGTCATGTACTCGGTTTAACGAATTTTTGCAAAAAAGTTAAAAAAATAAATGAAATCAAAAGATAGTCATTGCAATTACATTTGTATAATGTTAAGTATAAGAGACGCTTTACGAAAAAAAATGGATTAAGAGAAAAATTTATTTGTATGTAAAGAAATTGTTCGCTCACCAAAATCAAAATTTATACGGTACAGTCATTTTTTAGTTTTGTTAGAATAAATTTTTTTTTTTTTTTTTTTTTTTTTTTTTTTAATACATTTTATTTATTTATTGAATCTTCAGAAATGAAATGACAATAAGTTTTCGAATCTTAATACTAAAAGAAAATAATAAGTCCAGCCAGTGCTAGACAAAATATTATGATACTACAACAAATTTACATCCACTGATCCAGTCATCTGTTTTGAGCTTGAGTTAAAACAAGGGTATCCCTCCTTCTCAACCGAACATGGCCACTAAAGTTAAGGATGTCTCGTGCAAGTGGGTTTGGATGGTGTTCAAGTTTGCTGACATATTTTGAGGCGTATTTTGTAAGTTCGACTTTCACCAAAGGAATGCCTAGATCTTTGTGAATCCTAGAATTTTTAACGTACCATGGAGCTGCAGTAATTGTACGTAGAATCTTATTTTGACCCCTTTGAATTTTTTCAATGTTGGATGTTGAGGCAGAACCCCATAATTGAATTCCATAACACCAGATTGGCTTTAGAATTGCATTGTACAACAAAAGTTTGCAATCCAACTTTAATGTAGAATTTCTGCCGATTAGCCAATTAATTTGCACTGCTTTTAATCTCATCTGGGTAAGCTTTGCGTCGATATGAGACTTCCAAGTTAAACGACGATCGAGGTGGATTCCGAGGTATTTGACTTTGACAAGTTAGAATAAATAAACATGATTTTTTATTTAATAAAACATATTTGAAAAACTGCCGGATTTAACGAATTTTTCGATATAACGAATGGGCCTGACAATATATAATTCGTTAAACCGGGAAACCACTCTATGTATCTGTATATGTTGCATGAATTAGATTCTTTACTAAAAATGTTATTTAAAACTTAATAAACTAAATTGTTTTGACATTGTAATTTAACCTGAATTAATAAAATATGTGCTAAATTCAGATATTTATTTATAAAATATATTCTCTTTTGAACTTGCCATTTCATTTACACACGTCAATTTTCGTACTCTTTAATGCAAATCAACATGCATGAAGAAAAAACAAAAGAAAATATGAAAATTGACTAGTACCGTAAAGTTTGTACATAAACTTGAATTTTTATTTTTTCGATTTTTTTTGACGATTTTTAAAATTCGAAATGATATTTTTTCTTTTGATCAGGATTTTAACGATTTTTTCCCGAAATTTATCTGGCAGCCCTGCACACAATAAACTCAACTAACTTGAGTGCCCTATTACTCTATTTATACAGCAATCATAATTTCTGGATGGTTTGCAGCACAGATACTAGAATGTTCACGTCTAGAATGCTCGTGACTAATATGTTCAGCCAAAGGCCGTTAAAACTTAATCACCCCTATCGTGAATAAAAATTCCACATGAAATTTGTTCCCTTTTCACATTATTCTTATTAAAACTCAATGTTAAAAAATAAAAGGGAACAAATTTCATGTGGAATTTTTATTCACGATAGGGGTAAATGTTGCCATATTGCTCAGCTATGTTTTTAACAGGGTGTTATCAACAATGTTTATAAATATGTAGACATTTCTACAAATGCAAATGTTGATAAACATGCTGTTTGTTGAAAAAGTGAAATACAATTTCGTAACGATATTATTCCAAACATCTCGTTTATATATTTATTGCAATATTTAAACGTTTAGTTTTGTTGTTCTAACACTCTACCATGTAGGCCATTTTGATGCAAAGAAATTTTAATCGTAATCTTATAGCTTTTCCTGAAGTTTTCGTAACATCTTCAGGGGGTTATTTTGTAATTCGTTTCGAAAAAGAAATCGTTCAAATTTGTATACTTTTTATATTGCATTTCGAAAACGCCAGCTATTTTTACAGCATAGATGCTGGGTTTGCTCTTACTTCTCTTACTGTAGATCTTACCACAGTTTTTATAAGACGTTTTATTGTCTTGTACAGTGATACCTTCCAATGAGTTTACCTATTTTACGCAAGGATTTATATTTTCTATGTAAGTCTTTTATGATTTGCCGGGTCTCAATTGATGTTTGTCTTCCCATTGTACATGTTTAATAATTTTAAACGATACTTTACCATTATACTTTAAAACAGTGAAAATTTTAAAAGAATTGTCACTACTTCTGGAGCGACAGGGTTTTTTTTGCATAAGGATGATTCAAACGCATAAGGATTATTCAAACGCGTAAAAAATGTTTTATTTTAGCAATAAATCAATTACAATTGTATACGCTTTTCTTTTTATTCTACAAGGTGGCGCAAAAGTAATCCTCCTATCAGAAAATGCTATAAATTTTGCGAGGCCCCTAATGTCAGTTCTGTTTTGACATTTGTGTAGTAAACACATGCGAAATACACGGGGAATATTGCTGACAGAACTGACATTAGGGGCCTCACAAAATTTATAGCATTTTCTGATAGGAGGATTACTTTTGCGCCACCTTGTATTTTTGTGAATTCAATCATCTATCAGGCATGTTTTGAAATCACGAACACCCTTTCAGTGATTTCAAATCACTTTACGAAAAAGTGGTTTTCAGAACATACACACTTTTCACATTTTCCTATTTAAATTCAATATTAAAAAAATAAAAGCGAACAAATTTCATGTGGAATTTTTATTCACGATAGGGGTGAATAATTTTTGTGCACAGGGGGGTTACTCTCTATTGCGATGCGAAAGCAAATGCGATGCGATAAGCATACAAATTGTACGGTTATCGCATCGCATTTGCTTTCGCATCGCGATAGAGTAACCCCCCAGAACACCTTTTCAGTGATTTCAAATCACTTTACGAAAAAGTGGTTTTCAGAACATACCTAATAATTATGCTTTATTTTAATGTGTTGTTGACTTTATTTTGACGCTCACAGTATATACGCATTTTGAAGGTATGAACGTGAAGTTATCATTGTGCGAAAGTTCACAATTTCACAAATGGTGACATGAAAATGCCTCGATTTACGTCGTCATTGAAAATAAATCAAATTTTAAATTGATTATACTTTTAGGTGGTTTGATTACATACTTTGTTCTTTAGTAGCTGAAATTAACTTACGTAAAGTTAAAGCTCGATATGTTTACTAGTACATACATTTATCCATCCCTCCTTTACTGGCATTAAGCCATACAAAGGAAGGTAGAAAAACTTTTAAAATGACAGTTAAAAAATTTAAGTAATATTGGGAGGAAAAATCACCCAATCAACGACCTAGCCAAGCATCATTGACAAAATCTTAAAATGCTTCTAGAATAATAATATGACACAGAACTACCACAATAATAATTAATTAAAATTCACCTCAACACTACTCCCTCTAATTAGAGAAATATCAAGATAGATTTGTTTGTTTCATTTATTGAAATTATAATTTAAATTTTATTTTGTTTGTTTTTTAATTTTTTTATTAATTCCATAGAAAAATTAAATTTTTAAATTAATTTGCAAATACAATATTTTTTGTTTGTTTCTTTAGTTTTTGTTTTAATTTCAGCCGTTGATTCACGAAATTTATGCATATTTTAACGTTGCAGTTGGTTAAAAAAAAAAAAAAACTTCTTTCTATATATGTATGTATATATAAATAGATATTAGAGGGGTAAAGGGGAGTTTGTATGTTGGTGTATGTGTTAAACTCTCAAAGTTTGCATTGATAAACTTATTTTTATTTTATTGTTTTTTTTATATTTAACTTGTCTTCTTTTTTAGGTGTCTCATTGTTTTAGTGTTTGTATATAAAAAAAGATTATAAGAATTTCAGGTTAACTGCCAAAAAAACTTCTTTTGAAAAAATTTAATGGAGAGCAATGTTGTTGATGTTTATGTTATTTGTAATGCATGCCTTTAGGGCAAAGTGTACCGCACATAGGGTACTTCAACATCTTCTCCATCCTCGTCGTTGCAGCAGATTTCAAAGACCAAAGAACGCTCATGAGGCTCAATGCGTCTCTTCGACACACGACGTACGACTTCAGACATGGGTAGAGGCAGGCGTTCGGCGCACTTGGCTTTGGGCATGAAGAATGAGAACAACATAGAGACACCAGCCGACAGCATTGTAATTTTAAGTTTCTCTTTTTGCTCAAAGTAGTCTAAAAACTCTTGTAGGGTCAATTCACCGGACACTTCGAAACGATCCCATAATGTCCATTCCTTGCCATAGAAAGTGTTTTTAGCTGCTTGCAGTGGTTCAGAGAAGGCAATGAATGGCAAAGCCAAATTGGCAAAACCGTTTTTGAATTTTGTAAGATCTTTGTGTCTGTAGTTGAAGGAGAAATATATGTAATTAGAATTGAATATGAATTCAATAGAAATAGAAAGGCCAGAATTATTTACCCCATAATTAGTTTAATGACTTCCAATACAGCCCAACCAGATACCAGGGAGGTTGTGGTAGCAATAGCTGGCATAATTTTACCAGCAATTAACTTGGACTTGTGACGATCAGCAGGTGGAATTTTATAATTAGCTGCTCTAAGATTTGAGGCGGCCACTATAAAGTCCATGTGTAAGTTATTGTCATCATCCTTTTCAAACTGAAAAGGGTTAATACTCAAACTAGCCTTATCCAATGATTGCAGTTCGTTGAGTATTTTATTGACGCGGTCTTGATCGACTTCCGACGAGTCGTGATGGTTGGCATCGGCTGCAGCAGCTTCGTTGGTTTCTATCTTAACACCTGAACGTGGTTTAAATTCGGGTACCTTTGAGAATTTAAACAAAATAAAAATACCTCATTAGTTTGCTCCCGTTAGCTCTCATTATGGCATTACTTACGGAAACTTGGTGTACCAGACATGAAACAGTCTCACGATCACGAACTTGTGGTATGCCATAGACTTCAGCGCGTAGATTGGCTGTAGCAAAGACATAATCCAAGTGCAAGGGATTATTGACATCAAATACCAAAGGAACGGGGCAACGTTTGGGACCAGACCAAAAGGGAGCACCACTGGTAGTGACTTGGCCAGGGGGGAAATTGAACAGCAACTGTTTAATTTGATTGGCATATTGTTCCTCCCAATAGAAACGGGCCCATTTAACGCAATCTGCGAAATTTTTAGGCTTATCATCGATTAAAGCTTTCTGTAAAATTTAAATGAAACACAGTTTAACATGAAATACACATTCTTTTCATTTTCATGACTGAACATGATATTTACCTTAACAGATTCTAAAAGTTCCAAAGGTTGTACTCCTGACAATTTCAGAGTACGTTCAATGAAGTTGGGATCTGTCACGTAGAGGGCAGCATTTTCAGCTGTTTGTGTGAATATACCCTCGAAACAGTCACGAGCCCATTGCAAAGTGTGTTCAATAGCATTGGGGAAGTTCTTTAAAGTACATATAGGTATGCTCTTCTCGGGGGGATCTTGCGACGAACTATACGATTCCGTTAAGAAGGGTACAATCACCTGGACATTGCCCATGGTGCCAAGAGTACCAGACTCTACCAAGGGAATGCGATTGAAAACGCATTTGCGATCCATATATATACGAGCGTCTACATTGTCCAAAGCATTTGTCACACCATCCAATTTGCCAAAGAAATCCTCCGAGAATACCTTTTCAGTTTCGGCACCAACGCGCAGTTCGTAGGCGGTAATCTTAGCATCGGGATTCATTTGCTTGATAGCAGCGGCAGCTGTTTGAGCTTTAGGCTTTTGAACATCTTTCGGGCGGAAGAGGAACTGACGGTTCAAATTCGATTTTTCTATGAGATCCATATCAGTAATGAATAGTTGGCCATTGCGAATGCCGGCACCAATCATGGCAAAGTTCTTAATCAATTCACAACCAATAGCTCCAGCACCAACAATAAAATACCTACGAAAGATATGACAATTTTAAACAAAACTCTGAAATAGTCCAATATTTAAACTTACTTTATATCACCCAATTTATCTTGGAACTTCTTGCCGAATATGGCAATTTGGGCATCGTATCTGGAGCCAATTGGTTGAGCATCAGCCTCTTCAACACCACCATCGGGCAAACACTCAATAGCATCATAGTACAGCCACTGGTAGATGGGTGTAAATTTACCACTGCAGGCTTTCAAAACTTCCTGGGCCACTAATCCACCCATGGCAGCATCCATGGGACAGGTATTACCCGAGCAAATCTTTGCAAAGGTGAGCACTAAACTCTCCACAACATTTTCATCAATTGATTTGCACAATTGCAAAAACTTCTGAGCCTCTTCCTCACTCCAAGGACGCGGCGATTTGCCACCATTTACCTCTCTATACTGGTGCAAGGCCTTGAAAGCAACATGCAATGTTGCCGGATGTTCAAATTTAGCAAAGTCTGATGTTAGGAATTCTGGTTCCTTCTCGGCCGCTTCCAAAGATTTGAAACTGATGGTTTTGGACATTTTTACTTGTGCGACTATGCCACCACTGATGTAATCACTGAATTTGCTGGTATCGCCAATGCTAAAGGTATACGGACCTAAAACACTAATTTTTAGAGGCGCACAACCGTTCAATTCCGTCATGCCCTGTACTTCCGAAAATGTCACATAATCGCCATCATTCAAACCGTGACGAGTCTCATCCAAACATGTGACGACGCCCTGCGAGTCACGTGTTACACTGGCAATCATTGTCGAAACAGGCTGGGCACCATCCTGATCGTAGATAGTGAAGTTTTCGCCAAAATCACAGAAGACCTTGGCGAAGAGACCACATGTCTCGGCAATAATCAATGCAATATTGTTGGCGTGGGTAATTTTAGCAATGCGATGTTGCTCGGCATCACTGGCATTCGTTAAAACAATGACGCGGAATTGCTTGATGAAATCTTCAGTTAATTCGCCTGTGTGTGATTTGGTGCGAACATAATTGTTTAATTCCGATAATTTGTTGCACGATGCTTCGGCACGATTTTTACCAATATCCGACTCAGATAGATAGAATTGTGAGGAGAAGTCATTTGTCTGAAAATAAGTTTTCGCAGTTTAAATTAAAACAATTTGTATTAAATAATATGACTAGAATAAGAAATTAGAAACAAGGAATGCTGAAAGTACCTAAAAAATAGCAGAGGATCATTTAAGTATTTCGACCAAACTCCCTAGCAAGTAAACTTGAAAACAAATGAAAAAATGTTCCGAAAATAATTAAAGTTGAAATAATTATTACTACTAATGGGCGATTCTATTCTGACGGGTGCAAAATTTAGGGTCATTATTACACCTCGCCTCTAATGTTCTTAATAGTAAAAGGTAACTTTAATTAAAGTGAGGAATAAAGTGACCTTTAAAATTTTTCGTTATTACAGCTTCCTTGTAAAATAAAATATTTTTTTTTTCTAAAATATGACAATACCAGTGAAAAACCGATTACTTTTATTGGCAAAACAAAATTAAAATTAATTTATTTTTCATGAAGTTGACATTTTTTCCAGAACATATGGCAACTTCAAATACATACCTCACTATAAAATTTAAAGGCAAGATGATCTTCCCTTTAGCTTATCTACCGGTTTTAGATTAAAGTAAACTTTTTCAGGGGTGTCATAGAAACCAATATTGTCAGAATTGGTTTTAAAACCGACAAGAAAATATGCTTTGGGGTCATAGGGCACTGATACACGTTCAATAAATATCCAGATATTTCTAGTATCACGATGTCCGTCTGTCTGGCTGTTGAAATCAATTTTTTGATGTCCCCAGATATCTTCGGGATCCAAATCTTCAATAATTCTGTCAGACATGCTTTCGAGAAGTTTGCTATTTAAAATCAGCGAAATCAGTTTAGGCCAACCAGAGCTATGGACCAATATGTGAGACAACCTCCATAAAAATTTGATATTTTTTTTTCCATTTTATTGCAATATTTTGAAATATATTGCAGATAATACCATGAAATTTTGTATACGTTGTTTGTATGATAAAAGAACAAAGTGTGCGGAAAATAGTAAGAATCCATCCATGATTTCTCATAGCCCCCATACAAAAATCTTCCCGAAATATTGCTCAATTATACATAAATGCCTATAAAATTGGAATATCAAGACAAAATTCAGCAAAAATAAGTTTTATACAAAAAGAAATCGCAAAACGAAATTTTTTTTCAGTTCGGTCCATGTTTGACCATAGACCCCATATAAAGTCCACTTCCAAAATTCATTTAAATACGTATAAAACAGATATGAATAATGCTAAACGGCTAAAATTTTACATAAAGACTCTTTATAGACCAATAAATTGTTGTACTAAATTTTATGGTGGTCGGCCCAAAATTGGTCATAGCCCCCATACAAGGACCACATCTGAAAAATAAATTTATCTCTATATATATTGTATAAATATCGGTACCGACTCAAAACGTTGCACAGATCATTTACATATGTATATACAAAAATCATCCCACAAAATTTTGTGAATTTTTTGTTTTTTAACCGTATGCCCCATATAAAGCCATCTTCCGTTGACTGCCAACTACGAAATAACTCGTAATTGATTTCCCTTCCAGTAAGCCAACTACGAGTTATCTCGTACTATCTAAAACTGCCACTTTTTGTGTAGTTACAAGTAAAACCGTTTTATATCAGTGCTAGTATCGATAAATGGCTTCTGGAAAAAAGTTAGTTTTGGATTCTCCTAAAAAAAACATCATATTTGCTTTTTCATGATACCTATCATCTAGAAATAGAGTTTTTAGTAACATAATGTGAAAAAATCAAAATGTCATTTTTGGCCAGTTTATTGAAAAAGACCTTGGCAGCCAACAGATCATTTACATATTACACGGATCATTTACATACATGCCTAAATCAAACTGCTGGATTTTGAGAATATCGGTCCATATTTGACAATATACCCCACATAAGGTCCACTCTCGAAATCCACGTTAATACTAATATACATATATCTTATATATACCGTTATTATGTTGAAATTCGACGTGAAATATCATCATATGCATGAAAATAACTGTTTCAAAATTTAAGAAGATCGACCCATAATTTGCCATAGCTGCCATATAAGAACCATTTCCAAAAAAAAAAAAAACAAATAAACGCACAAAAATGTCTAATGTCTAAGCCACGAGAGAGCTTTAAAGTGCATGACGGGTGTAACCAAATTGGCCAACATTCATAAGATCATACCACAAAAACACAAAACTCTGTTAATTTTTAAACTTTAATTGTATTATTCTTTTTTATTGTACAAGATGAGATATCAGACGTTGATTATCAAATCAAAATTCGTAGAGAAATATAATCCAATAATAAGACATTTGCTTTTTAAGCCATGACGGGTGCAACATGAATGAATTTTCTGTTCGCGCCAAATCTATGAATCTTAATGCTTCGAAGTGCACAACAAATTTATATTTAAGCTTACGTCTGAAAAAATTATATTCAGGTATGTGATGGAAAACGATAACGATAACGATAACGAGTGAGTTTTTGAAGTCCTAAGTATCTTTGCAAACTAATTGCGGACTTCATTGACTCTAGAACGTTTAAGGTTGTCGTTAATAATGAAACTTCGTCTGCTAAAATTATTTCAGCAGGGTTGCCCCAAGGATCAGCTCTGTCGCCATTGCTATATGCGATTTATACATCTGATTTTCAGGTCCCAAATAATTTCAAAATTACATACTACGCTGATGACACAGCTTTAATTTTTTCAAGCAAACTTACAAGTGCATTGGTGAAAAAGATGGAAAAAGGATTCGTGAGTTGCATGAAATATCTTCTAAAATGGAAAATTAAAGGTCATCCAAACAAGACGTAAGCAATAATTTTCCCATTAAACAAATCCCCTAAAAGACTGCCTAGACGCCAACTAGCTGTTGGAAACAACATCATAAATATAGTAAACGAAGCTAAATATCTCGGCGTAGTTTTGGATAAAAAAACTGATTTTTAATCGCCATATTAACGAAATGTGTTCCAAAGCAATGAAATCTTTTAGAGCTTTATGGCCTTTGTTAAACAGGCGTTCATATTTAAATCATAAAAACAAAAATCTTATTTTTAAAACCGTTATCAGGCCGATATTAACATATTTGGAGCACTGCTGCAAAATGCCACTTAAAACGCTTACAAGTCATTCAAAACAAATGCCTTAAAATTACAAACAATAAGCCCTGGAGGTACCCAACCTATCTCATCCATGAAGAAACAGGCTACAAAAAAATTATAGATTTCATAAATATTTTGAGAAAAACGAAAGTTCTTCTTATTTGTTAATAAGAGAATGTAATGTCTTAAACCAAAATTAACTATAAATTACACAACGTAACAAAATAAAAAAAATTTCATATGCTTTTAAAACCACTATACAATGTTGATGTATCATGACTACCTTTGTACAAAAATGGTAAAATTTTTAAATTCTATGGATAGATTTTTTTTTTTTAAATTTTTTTGTAAAATTGCATTTTTTTTAGACGCTTTTTCACATTATTAGTGATAACTCAAAAACGGCTAATCGGATATTATTCAAATATAATCAGAAAAATTAAGATTTACATAGCCTTTAATCCGTCTATATCTTTTGCTTTAATCGGATCAACAGTTTCGGAGTTATAATAAAAAATGTAAGAAAAAAATTAGACTATTGTAATTTAATAGTCATACTATAATCACATGAACCTTTTGGAATGTTTGGATTATTTAAATATTCATATAAAGGTTTTTATACCCAGTTTTACCTTTAAAATTCTCAACTATGTAAATAAACTCTTTAAATTCGCTCGAGCAACTCAATCATTTGATTTAATATCTCTAAAGATAAGATCCCATTTGTAAATATTTAGTTTTGTAAAATAATGTAAATAAAGGAAGATTTAAAAATAAATAAAAAAAAAATACAAATATACAGTATCGGACAAAACCTAAGCACCCCCTCAGAACATTTTTTTTAAATGATAATTTTTTTAAGAAAACAAAGTTACATATTAAAATTTTTTTTATTTTTTTTAATTTATTTATATCTTTATTACTGAAAAACACTAATAGCGTAGACAGACGACACAGTTAATTTGCATTAACAGTCTTAATTCAAATTAACTTGTGAATTATCCATTTTTAATGCGCATTAAGTTAGACGTAAATACACAAAATCAAACTGAATTTATACTGCATTTAGCTATTTCAATATGGCAACATCGTCGAAAATCAATAATATTTTATCAAATTGTTTACTATTCTAAAATAAGAAGAAGACAATTGTAAAATTAAAATAATAAAAATAGATTTCCACAATTGCCTTTCTCTTATTTCAGAGTGTCCCACATGTAGCAACACGTTCAGGTTGATGGTTGCTAGTGCATGAACAAGTTTTGCATTATGAAACAGTTTCAGCAAAAGTAATTTCAGCTTTTTTTCAAAGAAATACTGTTTTTTCAGCAAATGCCAAACAAATTTTTTCATAATTAAATAGTTGTTGACAAACAAACAGCTGTTACCTAAATGCAGTTTAAATGCAGAAACTGTCGTCTGTCACGGTAAAATCTTAATTCACATTAGTGAGTTTTTAATGCGCATTAACTCTGTCGTCTGTCTACGGTATTACTTAAGGAATTCCGAATTTAAGAAAAAAAAAGTTAAAATTCAAAAAACAATTTAAGTCGGAAATATAGGTGGACAAAACTAAAGCACCCCCTAATATTGTGTTTGAAAATTTTACTACACTACTGCTACATTACTGCATTAGTTAACGGTAAATTCCAAAAATGCAACAGCTATAAGGATGCAGTGTTAAGAAGAAGAACTTGTTCGAATTTATGCGAAAATTGGCATTGTTTTAAAGTTTTCGTTGAGATAAAGAGTAATGGCGCGCAATAAGTATTCAAGTGAATTTAAAATTAGAATTCTTGATGATTTTAGAGCCGGCTTATCAAGACATCAATTGAGTGCAAAATATTCGATCAACAGATCAATTATTTCTAGGCTAATTAAAAAGTTTTTGGAGACTGGTCGCACATCTTCTACTCAATCTGGAGGAAGGCCACGTGTAACTTCGCGACATGAAGCCTCCTTAATTAAAAGGACAATCTAAATTGATCATACAGCATCTTCTAGCCACATACGAAATCGCTTAAATTTAAAAATTAGCGAAAGAACGATTCGCAGAAGGGCGGTAGACGCCGTATTATTCAGTCGACGACCAGCAAAAAAACCTTTCATATCGTCAAAAAATAAAAAAGCGTGTATCGTGACATATTAAAAGACGTGATGTTGCCTTATGCTGTAGAAGAGATGCCACTTAAATGGACATTCCAGCAAGTAAACGACCCAAAACATAAGTCAAAAGTGGTTAAAGAGTGGTTCCAGAACAATTTGATCGAAGTTCTTTGTTGGCCTGCCCAATCCCCCGATCTTGACCCAATCGAGAACTTGTGGGAGATCGTTAACTTAAAACTCAACCGAGAAAATTGCAAAACCAAAGAAGATTTATTTGAAGCCGCAAAAATAGCCTGGGAAGCAATATCACCTGATATAATTAATAATTTAATATCCTCTATGCCTAAAAGATGTGCGTGTTTCATCCAGAATAAAGGATTCCCAACGATATATTGATTTCAATAGTTTTTTTGGTACCTTAAATTGGGGGTGCTTTAGTTTTGTCCACCTATATTTCCGACTTAAATTGTTTTTTGAATTTTAACTTTTTTTTCTTAAATTCTGAATTCCTTAAATTAGTGTTTTTCAATAACACTGGTTTACAAATTTTTAATTTGGAAAAATACCAAGAACGCCACTTGCCTAGATAAGTTAATTGGGACCTCCTGAACACGAAAAACGCTGTAATTTTTTTTTTCTAAGTACCGTTTTTTAGATAACGGTACTTTTGTGTTTTTCAGTGTATGGTCCCATTCAAACCCTTGTGGAGCCCAACCGAAGAGCCCGATCGAGATGAATGGCATATCGTTGGAAAGGTAATCGAATGCCTTTTCCGCCGATATGCTGCAAATTTCTATCTGATAAGAAATAGCTGAGTTATGGCACCTCAAAGTTCGAAATTTGCCTATTTTTTACGTTTTTTTTCAAAATTTTTCTTTTTTATTTAATTTTTTTTCTACGTTACAGTTAATATCTGGAATGTTTTATTTTTTATCCAAATAGTTTATTTAATTACCAACATTTTAAGCGTAATTTGAAAAAAATCGGATGAAAAATATAGTTTTTATTAAGGATTTTGTGGAACGACAATATTTTCATCTTCATTGCTTACACACTATATTCGGCGTAAATTCAAAAAATTTAAATTAAAATGGCGAGCGCCTTGAACTCTTACGTTTTTTTCGTTTGGATCTTCGCGAATGAGGAACCAACAATAGTCCGCCATCATTTGTTCGTCCCACCAGCCTTTGTAACGTCTCTCGATTTCTTCCATTTCTTGGTGAAATCTTTCACTTTGTTCATCACTTTCGGAGCCCAAGTTGGTGGGGAAAATATCCAAATGACTGAATAAGAAGTGTAATTTAGGTGTCATATTTGAACCTAAAGGTTAAAAAGAATAAATTTTAAATCATAACGGCCGTTTTGATATACATGTTTTCACTCAACGCTTACCAATGGCATTGAATTTTTGCAGTAATGTATCGATCTTCTCTGCGTAATCAGGACTTCTGTAGTTTCCCAAAAAGTTGTGCACGATATCCTGGAATGCTTCCCATGCCTCCAAATGAGCTGGACCTTAACACTCATTAAATGCTTGGTCACCGTACAGAGCCCGAATTTGAGGGCCATCAAATATACCAGCTTCAATTTTGCTCGCTGTGGCTCTCGGAAATTTTTGTTTAAGGTAATTCATGACAAGACTGTCATTTGGCAACGTTTTCACAATCTTTGTAAATAACACAAGCTTAATATGTAATGGAGGAAGTAATATCTTCTCCAGAGGAATGAGTGGGTCATTTTTGATATTGTACACTCCCTGCGTACGTTCACTTCGCTCGGGCCAAACTTTTCGGGTGTAGTGATTCTGACGGTCACGGCTGTCCCATAGACATAGAAAACAGGGAAACTTCGTATTGCCCCCTTGCAATCCAGATAGTATGGCAACTAATTTAAAATCAGAGCAAACTTTCCATTGATGTTGGTCATAATGTATGAGATCGAGAAGTTCTTTCATTGTTTCATATCTTTCCTTTATGTGTTTTCCATATCCGATTGGAATTGATGGTTTCGTATTCCAAATTCGGGCTCTGTACGGTGACCAAGCATTTAATGAGTGTTAAGGTCCAGCTCATTTGGAGGCATGGGAAGCATTACAGGACATCGTTCACAACTTTTTGGGAAACTACAGAAGTCCTGATTACGCAGAGAAGATCGATACATTACTGCAAAAATTCAATGCCATTGGTAAGCGTTGAGTGAAAACATGTATATCAAAACGGCCGTTATGATTTAAAATTTATTCTTTTTAACCTTTAGGTTCAAATATGACACCTAAATTACACTTCTTATTCAGTCATTTGGATATTTTCCCCACCAACTTGGGCTCCGAAAGTGATGAACAAGGTGAAAGATTTCACCAAGAAATGGAAGAAATCGAGAGACGTTACAAAGGCTGGTGGGACGAACAAATGATGGCGGACTATTGTTGGTTCCTCATTCGCGAAGATCCAAACGAAAAAAACGTAAGAGTTCAAGGCGCTCGCCATTTTAATTTAAATTTTTTGAATTTACGCCGAATATAGTGTGTAAGCAATGAAGATGAAAATATTGTCGTTCCACAAAATCCTTAATAAAAACTATATTTTTCATCCGATTTTTTTCAAATTACGCTTAAAATGTTGGTAATTAAATAAACTATTTGGATAAAAAATAAAACATTCCAGATATTAACTGTAACGTAGAAAAAAAATTAAATAAAAAAGAAAAATTTTGAAAAAAAAACGTAAAAAATAGGCAAATTTCGAACTTTGAGGTGCCATAACTCAGCTATTTCTTATCAGATAGAAATTTGCAGCATATCGGCGGAAAAGGCATTCGATTACCTTTCCAACGATATGCCATTCATCTCGATCGGGCTCTTCGGTTGGGCTCCACAAGGGTTTGAATGTCACCATACACCGAAAAACACAAAAGTACCGTTATCTAAAAAACGGTACTTAGAAAAAAAAATTACAGCGTTTTTCGTGTTCAGGAGGTCCCAATTAACTTATCTAGATAAGTGGCGTTCTTGGTATTTTTTGGCTGTAAACCAGTGTAATAAAGATATAAATAAATAAAAAAAAAAAAAAAAAAAAAAAAAAAATTTTAACTTTTTTTTCTTAAAAAAATTATCATATAAAAAAAATGTTCTGAGGGGGTTGTCCGATACTGTAGATTCGTATAAAATATGTGTATCGTCACCTAAAATGCCCAAAGACGTAAACCTCATCATAATTTTACAGAAGCAAAAAACGTTATAAAATGAAAACTGTTTAATTGAAAATCGCGATTTCTTCACATCTTGTCTTAAGATAGACAACAAACTTCATATATATCAAAAAATTGCCTCTAAAGCTACGAGGCCTTTTAGATGATGCAATTAATTGCATGCAATTTTTTCCATTCTCTTTTAAAATTGCTACGTAAAATGTTGTGCACTTATACGATGCAATTTTACGTGCAACAAATCATGCAATTTTTTGCCGTTTAATTACACATTCCTCTTTAGTTTTTCATTCGCAACAAAGAAAACAAAATTTTCAAATATATGTAAATATAATTGGGGGATTCACAAGGTGTCATAAAGTCATATGTCTTAAAATAATAACATGAAAAAATACGACTGCTGTGAACAACCCCTCATAATTCAGTGTGCTATTTTGAATTTAAATCAGCTGATTTAAAACAAATATAAAAATTAATATTGTTTTCCACAATGCCAAAAATAAGTGAAAAAACTAAAATAATAGCCAGTTTGTGCGAAAAATACATTTTAGATGTTGTGATGGCAAACTCAAGTAAATAAACAAAAAATGTTTTAATTACGACAGCACAATAAACATAGCAAGCAAAGTTCTATTAATTTAAGACACTTTTTGTTTACAAAGCAACAACAATATTTTTAAACCATTGTAAAATGTTAGAACATTATGACAATATAACATGATAGCACACCTTGTGAATACCCCAAATATACAAAAAATATATGTACATATGTATGTATGTATATAAACCCTGCAGGAGATTAAGGCCCAATAAAGCAGTGCGTATTTAAGTGCCATTTATTTTTAAAGTGCATTTAAGTACAAAATTTTGTTTTTCACTGAAAACTTAAATGCTACTTAAATGGCCAACGATGTTCATTTAAGTGCAACTTAAGTTTTAAACATTGATCATATGGTTTTGACATTTGTTTTTGTTTTTTTTTTTTCTTTTCAATCATGCTGCTGTATTTTTTAACAGCGTCCAACAAGAAGTCAAAAGTTGGGACTTCTTTTATCCATATTTATGCCACCAAATTTAATACATAAAACACACAAAACAATAAAACACACAAAACAATACAACAAGTAAACACAAAAACCGAAACACAAAATTGTTGGCAAATTTTATTAAAAAAATCAGCTGTTTTCTGAAATATATCGATAATTTTGTTGACATTTCAAAGTGCTACCATATTTTTGCCACAAAATCATAACAGCAATTAAGTATGACTGAAAAAATGAATCTGTATTTAAATGCAACTTAAGTTTTTATGAAAATTAACTAAAACTACACTTAAATACGCACTGTTTTATTGGGCCTAAGAGGCCCTAAAAGACTGCCTAGACGCCAACTAGCTGTTGGAAACAACATCATAAATATAGTAAACGAAGCTAAATATCTCGGCGTAGTTTTGGATAAAAAAACTGATTTTTAATCGCCATATTAACGAAATGTGTTCCAAAGCAATGAAATCTTTTAGAGCTTTATGGCCTTTGTTAAACAGGCGTTCATATTTAAATCATAAAAACAAAAATCTTATTTTTAAAACCGTTATCAGGCCGATATTAACATATGCTTGTCCTATTTGGAGCACTGCTGCAAAATGCCACTTAAAACGCTTACAAGTCATTCAAAACAAATGCCTTAAAATTACAAACAATAAGCCCTGGAGGTACCCAACCTATCTCATCCATGAAGAAACAGGCTACAAAAAAATTATAGATTTCATAAATATTTTGAGAAAAACGAAAGTTCTTCTTATTTGTTAATAAGAGAATGTAATGTCTTAAACCAAAATTAACTATAAATTACACAACGTAACAAAATAAAAAAAATTTCATATGCTTTTAAAACCACTATACAATGTTGATGTATCATGACTACCTTTGTACAAAAATGGTAAAATTTTTAAATTCTATGGATAGATTTTTTTTTTTTAAATTTTTTTGTAAAATTGCATTTTTTTTAGACGCTTTTTCACATTATTAGTGATAACTCAAAAACGGCTAATCGGATATTATTCAAATATAATCAGAAAAATTAAGATTTACATAGCCTTTAATCCGTCTATATCTTTTGCTTTAATCGGATCAACAGTTTCGGAGTTATAATAAAAAATGTAAGAAAAAAATTAGACTATTGTAATTTAATAGTCATACTATAATCACATGAACCTTTTGGAATGTTTGGATTATTTAAATATTCATATAAAGGTTTTTATACCCAGTTTTACCTTTAAAATTCTCAACTATGTAAATAAACTCTTTAAATTCGCTCGAGCAACTCAATCATTTGATTTAATATCTCTAAAGATAAGATCCCATTTGTAAATATTTAGTTTTGTAAAATAATGTAAATAAAGGAAGATTTTTAAATAAATAAAAAAAAAATACAAATATACAGTATCGGACAAAACCTAAGCACCCCCTCAGAACATTTTTTTTAAATGATAATTTTTTTAAGAAAACAAAGTTACATATTAAAATTTTTTTTATTTTTTTTAATTTATTTATATCTTTATTACTGAAAAACACTAATAGCGTAGACAGACGACACAGTTAATTTGCATTAACAGTCTTAATTCAAATTAACTTGTGAATTATCCATTTTTAATGCGCATTAAGTTAGACGTAAATACACAAAATCAAACTGAATTTATACTGCATTTAGCTATTTCAATATGGCAACATCGTCGAAAATCAATAATATTTTATCAAATTGTTTACTATTCTAAAATAAGAAGAAGACAATTGTAAAATTAAAATAATAAAAATAGATTTCCACAATTGCCTTTCTCTTATTTCAGAGTGTCCCACATGTAGCAACACGTTCAGGTTGATGGTTGCTAGTGCATGAACAAGTTTTGCATTATGAAACAGTTTCAGCAAAAGTAATTTCAGCTTTTTTTCAAAGAAATACTGTTTTTTCAGCAAATGCCAAACAAATTTTTTCATAATTAAATAGTTGTTGACAAACAAACAGCTGTTACCTAAATGCAGTTTAAATGCAGAAACTGTCGTCTGTCACGGTAAAATCTTAATTCACATTAGTGAGTTTTTAATGCGCATTAACTCTGTCGTCTGTCTACGGTATTACTTAAGGAATTCCGAATTTAAGAAAAAAAAAGTTAAAATTCAAAAAACAATTTAAGTCGGAAATATAGGTGGACAAAACTAAAGCACCCCCTAATATTGTGTTTGAAAATTTTACTACACTACTGCTACATTACTGCATTAGTTAACGGTAAATTCCAAAAATGCAACAGCTATAAGGATGCAGTGTTAAGAAGAAGAACTTGTTCGAATTTATGCGAAAATTGGCATTGTTTTAAAGCTTTCGTTGAGATAAAGAGTAATGGCGCGCAATAAGTATTCAAGTGAATTTAAAATTAGAATTCTTGATGATTTTAGAGCCGGCTTATCAAGACATCAATTGAGTGCAAAATATTCGATCAACAGATCAATTATTTCTAGGCTAATTAAAAAGTTTTTGGAGACTGGTCGCACATCTTCTACTCAATCTGGAGGAAGGCCACGTGTAACTTCGCGACATGAAGCCTCCTTAATTAAAAGGACAATCTAAATTGATCATACAGCATCTTCTAGCCACATACGAAATCGCTTAAATTTAAAAATTAGCGAAAGAACGATTCGCAGAAGGGCGGTAGACGCCGTATTATTCAGTCGACGACCAGCAAAAAAACCTTTCATATCGTCAAAAAATAAAAAAGCGTGTATCGTGACATATTAAAAGACGTGATGTTGCCTTATGCTGTAGAAGAGATGCCACTTAAATGGACATTCCAGCAAGTAAACGACCCAAAACATACGTCAAAAGTGGTTAAAGAGTGGTTCCAGAACAATTTGATCGAAGTTCTTTGTTGGCCTGCCCAATCCCCCGATCTTGACCCAATCGAGAACTTGTGGGAGATCGTTAACTTAAAACTCAACCGAGAAAATTGCAAAACCAAAGAAGATTTATTTGAAGCCGCAAAAATAGCCTGGGAAGCAATATCACCTGATATAATTAATAATTTAATATCCTCTATGCCTAAAAGATGTGCGTGTTTCATCCAGAATAAAGGATTCCCAACGATATATTGATTTCAATAGTTTTTTTGGTACCTTAAATTGGGGGTGCTTTAGTTTTGTCCACCTATATTTCCGACTTAAATTGTTTTTTGAATTTTAACTTTTTTTTCTTAAATTCTGAATTCCTTAAATTAGTGTTTTTCAATAACACTGGTTTACAAATTTTTAATTTGGAAAAATACCAAGAACGCCACTTGCCTAGATAAGTTAATTGGGACCTCCTGAACACGAAAAACGCTGTAATTTTTTTTTTCTAAGTACCGTTTTTTAGATAACGGTACTTTTGTGTTTTT
The DNA here is from genome assembly GCA_916048285.2 of Bellardia pandia. Taxonomy (NCBI): domain Eukaryota; kingdom Metazoa; phylum Arthropoda; class Insecta; order Diptera; family Calliphoridae; genus Bellardia; species Bellardia pandia. Next base: position 74,148,172 of record OU696533.1, read on the forward strand.
CGGTGTATGGTCCCATTCAAACCCTTGTGGAGCCCAACCGAAGAGCCCGATCGAGATGAATGGCATATCGTTGGAAAGGTAATCGAATGCCTTTTCCGCCGATATGCTGCAAATTTCTATCTGATAAGAAATAGCTGAGTTATGGCACCTCAAAGTTCGAAATTTGCCTATTTTTTACGTTTTTTTTCAAAATTTTTCTTTTTTATTTAATTTTTTTTCTACGTTACAGTTAATATCTGGAATGTTTTATTTTTTATCCAAATAGTTTATTTAATTACCAACATTTTAAGCGTAATTTGAAAAAAATCGGATGAAAAATATAGTTTTTATTAAGGATTTTGTGGAACGACAATATTTTCATCTTCATTGCTTACACACTATATTCGGCGTAAATTCAAAAAATTTAAATTAAAATGGCGAGCGCCTTGAACTCTTACGTTTTTTTCGTTTGGATCTTCGCGAATGAGGAACCAACAATAGTCCGCCATCATTTGTTCGTCCCACCAGCCTTTGTAACGTCTCTCGATTTCTTCCATTTCTTGGTGAAATCTTTCACCTTGTTCATCACTTTCGGAGCCCAAGTTGGTGGGGAAAATATCCAAATGACTGAATAAGAAGTGTAATTTAGGTGTCATATTTGAACCTAAAGGTTAAAAAGAATAAATTTTAAATCATAACGGCCGTTTTGATATACATGTTTTCACTCAACGCTTACCAATGGCATTGAATTTTTGCAGTAATGTATCGATCTTCTCTGCGTAATCAGGACTTCTGTAGTTTCCCAAAAAGTTGTGCACGATATCCTGGAATGCTTCCCATGCCTCCAAATGAGCTGGACCTTAACACTCATTAAATGCTTGGTCACCGTACAGAGCCCGAATTTGAGGGCCATCAAATATACCAGCTTCAATTTTGCTCGCTGTGGCTCTCGGAAATTTTTGTTTAAGGTAATTCATGACAAGACTGTCATTTGGCAACGTTTTCACAATCTTTGTAAATAACACAAGCTTAATATGTAATGGAGGAAGTAATATCTTCTCCAGAGGAATGAGTGGGTCATTTTTGATATTGTACACTCCCTGCGTACGTTCACTTCGCTCGGGCCAAACTTTTCGGGTGTAGTGATTCTGACGGTCACGGCTGTCCCATAGACATAGAAAACAGGGAAACTTCGTATTGCCCCCTTGCAATCCAGATAGTATGGCAACTAATTTAAAATCAGAGCAAACTTTCCATTGATGTTGGTCATAATGTATGAGATCGAGAAGTTCTTTCATTGTTTCATATCTTTCCTTTATGTGTTTTCCATATCCGATTGGAATTGATGGTTTCGTATTCCAAATTCGGGCTCTGTACGGTGACCAAGCATTTAATGAGTGTTAAGGTCCAGCTCATTTGGAGGCATGGGAAGCATTACAGGACATCGTTCACAACTTTTTGGGAAACTACAGAAGTCCTGATTACGCAGAGAAGATCGATACATTACTGCAAAAATTCAATGCCATTGGTAAGCGTTGAGTGAAAACATGTATATCAAAACGGCCGTTATGATTTAAAATTTATTCTTTTTAACCTTTAGGTTCAAATATGACACCTAAATTACACTTCTTATTCAGTCATTTGGATATTTTCCCCACCAACTTGGGCTCCGAAAGTGATGAACAAGGTGAAAGATTTCACCAAGAAATGGAAGAAATCGAGAGACGTTACAAAGGCTGGTGGGACGAACAAATGATGGCGGACTATTGTTGGTTCCTCATTCGCGAAGATCCAAACGAAAAAAACGTAAGAGTTCAAGGCGCTCGCCATTTTAATTTAAATTTTTTGAATTTACGCCGAATATAGTGTGTAAGCAATGAAGATGAAAATATTGTCGTTCCACAAAATCCTTAATAAAAACTATATTTTTCATCCGATTTTTTTCAAATTACGCTTAAAATGTTGGTAATTAAATAAACTATTTGGATAAAAAATAAAACATTCCAGATATTAACTGTAACGTAGAAAAAAAATTAAATAAAAAAGAAAAATTTTGAAAAAAAAACGTAAAAAATAGGCAAATTTCGAACTTTGAGGTGCCATAACTCAGCTATTTCTTATCAGATAGAAATTTGCAGCATATCGGCGGAAAAGGCATTCGATTACCTTTCCAACGATATGCCATTCATCTCGATCGGGCTCTTCGGTTGGGCTCCACAAGGGTTTGAATGTCACCATACACCGAAAAACACAAAAGTACCGTTATCTAAAAAACGGTACTTAGAAAAAAAAATTACAGCGTTTTTCGTGTTCAGGAGGTCCCAATTAACTTATCTAGATAAGTGGCGTTCTTGGTATTTTTTGGCTGTAAACCAGTGTAATAAAGATATAAATAAATAAAAAAAAAAAAAAAAAAAAAAAAAAAATGTTAATAACTTTTTTTTCTTAAAAAAATTATCATATAAAAAAAATGTTCTGAGGGGGTTGTCCGATACTGTAGATTCGTATAAAATATGTGTATCGTCACCTAAAATGCCCAAAGACGTAAACCTCATCATAATTTTACAGAAGCAAAAAACGTTATAAAATGAAAACTGTTTAATTGAAAATCGCGATTTCTTCACATCTTGTCTTAAGATAGACAACAAACTTCATATATATCAAAAAATTGCCTCTAAAGCTACGAGGCCTTTTAGATGATGCAATTAATTGCATGCAATTTTTTCCATTCTCTTTTAAAATTGCTACGTAAAATGTTGTGCACTTATACGATGCAATTTTACGTGCAACAAATCATGCAATTTTTTGCCGTTTAATTACACATTCCTCTTTAGTTTTTCATTCGCAACAAAGAAAACAAAATTTTCAAATATATGTAAATATAATTGGGGGATTCACAAGGTGTCATAAAGTCATATGTCTTAAAATAATAACATGAAAAAATACGACTGCTGTGAACAACCCCTCATAATTCAGTGTGCTATTTTGAATTTAAATCAGCTGATTTAAAACAAATATAAAAATTAATATTGTTTTCCACAATGCCAAAAATAAGTGAAAAAACTAAAATAATAGCCAGTTTGTGCGAAAAATACATTTTAGATGTTGTGATGGCAAACTCAAGTAAATAAACAAAAAATGTTTTAATTACGACAGCACAATAAACATAGCAAGCAAAGTTCTATTAATTTAAGACACTTTTTGTTTACAAAGCAACAACAATATTTTTAAACCATTGTAAAATGTTAGAACATTATGACAATATAACATGATAGCACACCTTGTGAATACCCCAAATATACAAAAAATATATGTACATATGTATGTATGTATATAAACCCTGCAGGAGATTAAGGCCCAATAAAGCAGTGCGTATTTAAGTGCCATTTATTTTTAAAGTGCATTTAAGTACAAAATTTTGTTTTTCACTGAAAACTTAAATGCTACTTAAATGGCCAACGATGTTCATTTAAGTGCAACTTAAGTTTTAAACATTGATCATATGGTTTTGACATTTGTTTTTGTTTTTTTTTTTTCTTTTCAATCATGCTGCTGTATTTTTTAACAGCGTCCAACAAGAAGTCAAAAGTTGGGACTTCTTTTATCCATATTTATGCCACCAAATTTAATACATAAAACACACAAAACAATAAAACACACAAAACAATACAACAAGTAAACACAAAAACCGAAACACAAAATTGTTGGCAAATTTTATTAAAAAAATCAGCTGTTTTCTGAAATATATCGATAATTTTGTTGACATTTCAAAGTGCTACCATATTTTTGCCACAAAATCATAACAGCAATTAAGTATGACTGAAAAAATGAATCTGTATTTAAATGCAACTTAAGTTTTTATGAAAATTAACTAAAACTACACTTAAATACGCACTGTTTTATTGGGCCTAAGAGGCCCTAAAAGACTGCCTAGACGCCAACTAGCTGTTGGAAACAACATCATAAATATAGTAAACGAAGCTAAATATCTCGGCGTAGTTTTGGATAAAAAAACTGATTTTTAATCGCCATATTAACGAAATGTGTTCCAAAGCAATGAAATCTTTTAGAGCTTTATGGCCTTTGTTAAACAGGCGTTCATATTTAAATCATAAAAACAAAAATCTTATTTTTAAAACCGTTATCAGGCCGATATTAACATATGCTTGTCCTATTTGGAGCACTGCTGCAAAATGCCACTTAAAACGCTTACAAGTCATTCAAAACAAATGCCTTAAAATTACAAACAATAAGCCCTGGAGGTACCCAACCTATCTCATCCATGAAGAAACAGGCTACAAAAAAATTATAGATTTCATAAATATTTTGAGAAAAACGAAAGTTCTTCTTATTTGTTAATAAGAGAATGTAATGTCTTAAACCAAAATTAACTATAAATTACACAACGTAACAAAATAAAAAAAATTTCATATGCTTTTAAAACCACTATACAATGTTGATGTATCATGACTACCTTTGTACAAAAATGGTAAAATTTTTAAATTCTATGGATAGATTTTTTTTAAAATATTTTTTTGTAAAATTGCATTTTTTTAGACGCTTTTTCACATTATTAGTGATAACTCAAAAACGGCTAATCGGATATTATTCAAATATAATCAGAAAACGAAACTGTTGATCCGATTAAAGCAAAAGATATAGACGGATTAAAGGCTATGTAAATCTTAATTTTTCTGATTATATTTGGATAATATCCGATTAGCCGTTTTTGAGTTATCACTAATAATGTGAAAAAGCGTCTAAAAAAAAAATGCAATTTTACAAAAAAATTTTTTAAAAAAAAATCTACCCATAGAATTTAAAAATTTTACCATTTTTGTATGTACTAAGGTACCCATGATACATCAAATGCATATAGTGGTTATTCGAGCATATTTTCGCTGTTGCCCTGTGTTATCAAACTGTAAAGGCTGTGCTTATATTAGACTATTGTAATTTAATAGTCATACTATAATCACATGAACCTTTTCGAATAATGTTTGGATTATTTAAATATTCATATAAAAGTTTTTATACCCAGTTTTACCTTTAAAAATCTCAACTATGTAAATAAACTCTTTAAATTCGCTCGAGCAACTCAATCATTTGATTTAATATCTCTAAAGATAAGATCCCATTTGTAAATATTTAGTTTTGTAAAATAATGTAAATAAAGGAAGATTTTTTAAATAAATAAAAAAAAAATACAAATATACAGTATCGGACAAAACCTAAGCACCCCCTCAGAACATTTTTTTTAAATAATTTTTTTAAGAAAACAAAGTTATTAAAATTTTTTTTTATTTTTTTTTTTATTTATTTATATCTTTATTACTGAAAAACACTAACTTCAGGAATTCAGAATTTAAGAAAAAAAAGTTAAAATTCAAAAAACAATTTAAGTCGGAAATATAGGTGGACAAAACTAAAGCACCCCCTAATATTGTGTTTGAAAATTTTACTACACGACTGCTACATTACTGCATTAGTTAACGGTAAATTCCAAAAATGCAACAGCTATTAAGATGCAGTGTTAAGAAGAAGAACTTGTTCGAATTTATGCGAAAATTGTCATTGTTTTAAAGTTTTCGTTGAGATAAAGAGTAATGGCGCGCAATAAGTATTCAAGTGAATTTAAAATTAGAATTCTTGATGATTTTAGAGCCGGCTTATCAAGACATCAATTGAGTGCAAAATATTCGATCAACAGATCAATTATTTCTAGGCTAATTAAAAAGTTTTTGGAGACTGGTCGCACATCTTCTACTCAATCTGGAGGAAGGCCACGTGAAACTTCGCCTCCTTAATTAAAAGGACAATCTAAATTGATCCTACAGCATCTTCTAGCCACATACGAAATCGCTTAAATTTAAAAATTAGCGAAAGAACGATTCGCAGAAGGGCGGTAGACGCCGTATTATTCAGTCGACGACCAGCAAAAAAACCTTTCATATCGTCAAAAAATAAAAAAGCGTGTATCGTGACATATTAAAAGACGTGATGTTGCCTTATGCTGTAGAAGAGATGCCACTTAAATGGACATTCCAGCAAGTAAACGACCCAAAACATACGTCAAAAGTGGTTAAAGAGTGGTTCCAGAACAATTTGATAAAAGTTCTTTGTTGGCCTGCCCAATCCCCCGATCTTGACCCAATCGAGAACTTGTGGGAGATCGTTAACTTAAAACTCAACCGAGAAAATTGCAAAACCAAAGAAGATTTATTTGAAGCCGCAAAAATAGCCTGGGAAGCAATATCACCTGATATAATTAATAATTTAATATCCTCTATGCCTAAAAGATGTGCGTGTTTCATCCAGAATAAAGGATTCGCAACGATATATTGATTTCAATAGTTTTTTTGGTACCTTAAATTGGGGGTGCTTTAGTTTTGTCCACCTATATTTCCGACTTAAATTGTTTTTTGAATTTTAACTTTTTTATCTTAAATTCTGAATTCCTTAAATTAGTGTTTTTCAATAATAAAGATATAAATAAATAAAAAAAAAATAAAAAAAAATTTTAATAACTTTGTTTTCTTAAAAAAATTATCATATAAAAAAATGTTCTGAGGGGGTGCTTAGGTTTTGTCCGATACTGTAGATTCGTATAAAATATGTGTATCGTCACCTAAAATGCCCAAAGACGTAAACCTCATCATAATTTTACAGAAGCAAAAAACGTTATAAAATGAAAACTGTTTAATTGAAAATCGCGATTTCTTCACATCTTGTCTTAAGATAGACAACAAACTTCATATATATATTCACCCCTATCGTGAATAAAAATTCCACGTGAAATTTGTTCACTTTTCACATTTTCCTATTTAAATTCAATGTTAAAAAAATAAAAGTGAACAAATTTCACGTGGAATTTTTATTTACGATAGGGGTGATTATATTTACATATATTTTAAAATTTGTTTTCTTTGTTGCGAATGAAAAACTAAAGAGGAATGTGTAATTAAACGTCAAAAAATTGCCTCTAAAGCTACGAGGCCTTTTAGATGATGCAATTAATTGCATGCAATTTTTTCCATTCTCTTTTAAAATTGCTACGTAAAATGTTGTGCACTTATACGATGCAATTTTACGTGCAACAAATCATGCAATTTTTTGCCGTTTAATTACACATTCCTCTTTAGTTTTTCATTCGCAACAAAGAAAACAAAATTTTAAAATATATGTAAATATAATATACAAAAAATATATGTACATATGTATATAAAATAATATACATACATTTACATAAATACAATATACAAAAATTTTAAAAAATATAAAAAATGGAAGATTTTAATACAGAAGTAATTGAAAATGTTCTTGCGCATTAATTTTTATAACGCACACTTCAAAGTCAGAATAAGAATAAAACAAAATAAGTAAAACACAAACGATGGTAAAAGGAAATGTCAAAAAATTGCATGACAAACGAAGAGGCCTTTTAGATGATGCAATTAATTGCATGCAATTTTTTCCATTCTCTTTTAAAATTGCTACGTAAAATGTTGTACATTTATACGATGCAATTTTACATGCAACAAATCATGCAATTTTTGACGTTTAATAACACATTCCTCTTTAGTTTTTCAAAAAACAAAATTTTAAAATATATGTAAATAATATACTAAAAATATATGTACATAAAAATGTATGTATGTATATAAAATAATATACATACATTTACATATATACAATATACAAATATTTTAAAAAATATAAAAAACATGGACGATTTTAATACAGAAGATGTAATTAATAATGTTCCTGCGCATTAATTTTTATAACGCACACTTCAGTCAGAATAAGAATAAAACAAAATTAGTAAAACACAAACGATGGTAAAAGGAAATGTCAAAAAATTGCATGACAAACGAAGTCGTGCAACTTTTTCTACCCCTCTTGCTTCTCTCAACCGTTTGCCGACAAACATCAGTGGCATGCAATTAATTGCATGCATAATTGCATCGTCTAAATGGCCTCGAAGTCGTGCAACTTTTTCTACCCCTCTTGATTCTCTCCCCCGTTCACCAACAAACATGAGTTGCATGCAAAATTGCATCGTCTAAAGAGCCTCTTAGTTTAATTAAAGACAAGTGAATGACGGGAATTCCCGTCAGTAGTTTAATTAAAGCCAAGTGAATGACGGGAATTCCCGCATAAAAACTAGAAAGATACACAGCTATACATAATTCATCTTAATAATATTGGAGATCTAAACAGTTAATGTACTTAGTTCGTGTTACGTGCAAATTCCCAACTGGTACTATATGGTGCATGGCATGAGTCAGGTTTTTGTTTTTTTTTTTTACAATTTTTATATAAAAAAATCATAATTAAAATTAAAAACACTGGACTAATAATTATATTATCACAAAACAACCCAAACAATATTGCCACATAGAGCAGCAACGACAACAAAACAAATCAATAACTTAACGAAACTTTTCGAATATATATGGCAACATTGGAAATTTCTCAAAAATATTTCATGGAAAAAAGAAAACATTTCAAACACATACAAAAATCAATGCAAAAAATGGGGGGGAATTGTAAAATAAATGTATATGTACAAATGAGTGTTTGTATGGAGAAAAAATACAATGACACAACAACAATTTTTCTTTCTTCAATTTTAACAATGGCTTTTACATTTCTTGTGAAATTGTTATTTTAATGCCGATTAATAAGAAAACAAGAAATCCCAACTTTTTTTGCAGAATGAATAAACACAAGATTTTCTTTTGCCTGACAACGAAACAACAAAAATGGGAGGGAGAAAAACCTAACCAAAAAAAAATATTTTCATTCACTACATTTTTACACAAATGAAAAAAATCGATTTTTAATAATTTTTTGGAAAATAAAAGTCAAAAACAAAAGAATAATATATACATTAATCTATAAAAGCAAATTTCTTTAGTATCTTTAATTAACGAAGAACTAAAAAGAAAACAATTAAACTTACTGTGCAATTATCGGTGTCATGCAAAGTGATGGATTTCACACCACCCAGGATGACATTTTTTGCAATCTCCAAGCCCAGACCATTCAAACCGGACAATAAAATGTCCGAGTTGGCCATGCGACGCATAGCATCATGGCCCAGTACATACAATTGGCGCGAGTATAAAGATTCGTCGATATCATTGCCAGTGGATGATCCACCAGCATTTTGGGAATTCGAAGCCATTGTTACTACTGCCGTGTTGTTGGAGGTGTTTGCTGTCGTGGTGGTATTATTGGTTGTCGAGGAGACTGTTGAATTATTAGCCTTAGCAGCTATTTGTTTTGTTGTCGTTGTATTAGAGTCCACTACCGAGGAGGAATTTTCTGCTTTTTCTTGCTCAGCAATGCACGAGGAATTTTTCTGGTCACCACTTTTTTTTATTACTTTTCTTTCTTTACCCACTGCTGACGATGTACTAATAATGCCGCCGCTGCTGCCACTACTCTCGCCCGTTGTTGAAACGAATGAGCCGGCTGCGTTTTCGCCACTTAACGAAACAACAGAGCAGGACGACGATACTAACGAACTATCAGCAGCTGACTCTTTCTTGTCACTACCACTACTAACACCATCGTTGCTGCAGCTGGTCGTATCAACAGCGCCGACTTCGCTGTTAGCGTTTCCAATATTATTGTTGTTATTCAGAGGGGGGCTGGTGGATGTTGGAGAGGATGCAAGCTTCCGTTTCTTGGCTGCTGGTTGCTCAAGAGTAGATGAGGAAGCTGCTTGTTCTACTTGAGGGCTCGAAGACATCTGTTTTTTTTTTTTTTCCAAAAATACTAAATTATCATGAAAGTCTCCCTCTCTGCTGACTCCTTTTCTTTAAAAAAGGAGCAAAAAACAAGCAACCAGTACTTTAAAGTTTTACCTTTTTACTGTTTCTTTTGTTGTTCTACAACGTTTGTTGTACTCCACTACGCCACGCACTTTTATTTTACAATGTATTCAGCGTTATTATCTTTTTAATTTAAAGCATAAAATTCAACAAAAAATCGCTGTTGTGTTTCTAAAAAAAGTAGTAAAAAATTTTATATTATTAAAAAAAATGGTGTGTGTATTAACGTTGTAATGGGTCAAATAATATGTTCTTACTTAGCCAATAAGCATTTTAAAATATTACAAATGTAATATATTTAATAATTAATAATAATAAAATAAGATTAATATTTTATAGGAATTTTAGTAGATAGGGATTAAAAACCGCTACAAACAATGCATTAAGTTGACACTGCTAAATATAAAGGGTGATCCAAATACATACAAAGATATAAGGAATTGTTTTTTAAATTAATAAACAACTATGTACAATCTAGTCATTTTAGCACATCAATGGCTCGGACAATATTAAATATATCAATGTACACCCAACTCTTTTTTTACACGGATTTGAAAAAAAAAAATTTAATCTAGTACGGTTTTAAAATCACTGTCTTGTAATTATGTTTGTTTTTACCACACTTGGCACCATTGCTGAAATGAACATACATAATAGTAACTGGGAAATCCCCTTATTCGATAACTCTTACATACACATTTTGTTCGCATGTTTTATTTTATTATATTCTAATTTTTTTGGTCTTAATTTTGGATTAACAGATTTCTTTTGTTCTTTGCTTGCTCTACCAATTTTTCACCTGTATGAATTATGTATTTTAAGTTTTAATGCTCAATAAAATGCATTATGAACATACAATTTTATCTTACACGGTTTTCAGATGATATAGAACGTATTCCCCATTTTTCTTCTTTTTTTTACACGGGAAAATCCGGGAAAAGGTTTATATAAGTAGAAAAATTACAATATTTTAAAATCAAAAAAGCTTTAATTTAAGGTATAATATGACCATGTAGGTTATATAAATCCGAAGATATTACAGAAAGATTGTGACATTTCACAATAAAAAATTCAATCTGTACTATGCGAAGCCTGTGTTCTGTATACCATAGAGGAGAAAATCCTTCCGCCTGGCTATAGGCCGGTAATACAGCAAATCTGTACTATGCGAAGCCGGTGTTCTGTATTTCATAAAGGAGAAAATCATTTCGCCAGGCCATAGGCCTGCAATACAGGAATATTGTACTATGCGAAGCCGGTGTTCTGTATACCATAGAGGAGAAAATCCTTCCGCTCGGCCATAAATTAAAGCTTAATAAACTAAAATAACACTTATGGCTAAATTCACAGTCTGTAGTTAGCTAATGGCAAAGGCTTACCTAATGATTCTTTATTCGCAATGCTTAGTTTGCCATGAGAATACCAAGTAATAGGTTAACAATAGTTAGTATTTTAGTTTACCAATGGTTAACTAAGGGCCGAGAATTCGGCCATAATAGGTATGATTAGGGGTGCCAGACGTACTGTTTTTAGCAGTACGCGTACTGTTTATTTTCAAATGTACTGTTTTATGCACAAGACCCAAAACAGTACGCAAATGTACTGTTTTTACACGTTGTACTGTTTTTTGTACTGTTTTTTCGTTAAAAGCTTATTTATATTAAAATTGAAAAAAAATATTGATAAAAACAAACTTTTGTTCAGTGTATTGCTTTATTAAAAAAAGGATTTATTTATCGGGGTTTAACCTACTTTAAAGTTGATTATAAGATCAGTGTTAATGGCTCTAAAGCATTGGTGTCCAAAAAAATTTGTTAGTCCATATGAAATGAATACAACAACAATTGTTTCATGAAATGGACATCATTGCTCTAAAGGCATTTCTAACCATTAAACATTGTAAAGGGTGTCCCAAATAGAACGCAATGGTGTCAATGGTGTTCGGTATCGTGAAATGATAACCAGTTTTTTCTTGCCTAGAATTGAATAAATGAATGTGGAGGGCATGTGGTTTCAACAAAACGGCGCCACATGTCATACAGCCAGAAAAAATACATCAGTCATTTCCCGGTCGTGTTATTTCGCGTTTTGGAGACCAGAATTGGTCGCCTAGATCGTGCGATTTAACACCTTTAGATTTTTTTCTTTGGGGTTTTTTGAAGTCAATGGTTTACGCGAATAAGCCGACGACGACTCAAGCCTTAAAAGAGGAAAGTGGACGCTGCATTAATGAAATGCCGCATCATTTATGCAAAAAGGTCATTGAAAATTTCTTTAAAAGATCGCGTTTGTGCCAGCAAAGCCGCGGCAGCCATCTGTACGATATCGGGTTCCATACATAACCTCATTCTGTCTACTTTACGATATAATAAAGTTTCACGATTTTTTTTTTAAATATCTGTGTTTTATTTAAAATTTAAAAATTGCGTTCAAGTTGGGACACCCTTTAGATTAACATGAAGAATATTAGAAAGACAAATTGGATTTCATAAATATATCGTTATTTCGTTTTTTGTTATTTCGAAAAGCTGATGGCACATTTAAGTAGTCATGTTATAGGGGGTTAAGATAAAATGTTACTTGGATTTTTTTCAATAAATGATACTTCTTGATTTTTAAATAATAAATTTCTACACCATGTAAATTGGAACAGCATTATTCTTACTAAAAAATATTTAAAAAGGAGTAAAATTGAGTTGACATTAAATTTAAAGTTCACTTTTGTAATGTAAATTAATACATATACAGATTGATTTACAAAAACAAATAAATTTAAAACTTTGTATTATAAGCAAAGCAAAAATATTGTAATCTAAAAGGACTTTGATGATATAAAAGATACAATGTCATTTAAATTGTATTTTATATGTACCTTCTTCAAAAACGTTCATAATATATGTTATGATCTCATATTTTAAAGTATTTTTAACAATTTTTTTGTTGCTTATTAAATTAATATTACAAAAATATTATTACATGAATAAAGAGTAATGTTTTCGTTAAAAAATAAAATGTACTGTTTTTTTTTTTGAATTGTACTGTTTTTTGTATAAGATGTACTGTTTTTCCGTATTTCAAATCTGGCTTTCCTAGGTATGATAGACTTTTTTAATTTTTTTAGATATTAAAAAAAATTCGGGTCAAAAAATATTCTTTTCGGATTTAACCCATAGTCGGTACATTTTTTATAATCATGATATATATCGTGGCAAAGCTATTTTTAATGCCTTTAATTTGTTGTATTACAAATTATCAGACACCCAGTAGTTACCGAGATATAGGCCTATATTTTCAACTTTAATGGCCAGCCCCGCTAACAAATTTTTTTTGCTGTTATCTCCTCTAAAGCCCTTTTTGATGAATTTTTTTTGAGTAGTCACTAAAACCGAATTGTTTCAAATATCGTTCTGCAAAGTTACTTTCAGAGACTCCTGGCTCATATAACTAAAAACATACCCGAATTTGGAACACCCTTTATTTACACTCACGTTTATATGCTACACAGTTTTTTTCTTTTTTTGCGTAGAACAAAGACGTTGCTAAATTTCCAAATAGAATAAATGCAAACGAACAAAACTATTATAGAATAGAAAAAATTAATAATTTCTATTTTTAACTTATTTAGAATATACATATGTATTTAGAAATTTCTAAATATTAATGTGATTTCTTTCTTTGTAGCTTTTTTTACATCAACACTTTTGTTTTTTAGATTTTGCACACAAAACATTTGTAATGCTTCTTCTTCTCTTAATGTCTGCTTCATTTTTTTCGTTTCACATACTTGTGTCGAATTCATTTATTTTTAATCGTATTTTAACAATTTAATTTTAAACGCATTGTAGAGTGGCATTACCTTGTTAATTTGTTATTTTTCTGATTTTTTCCTATTAAATTCTTTATGAAAAATGCTTTTGAAAGTCACTTGGTGTATCGAAGCACATTTATTATGTTGCTTTGCAATATCACTACAAAAATTTGATTCTCTTTCCTCGTGTCGCCGGCGTTTGTTAATGGCAGAATTAAAATAAAGATTCGTTAAGTTTTTATTTTTCTTCTTGTTATTGTGTTCTGTTTTCGTATTTTTTTATAAGAATTGTTGCACAAAACAAACTGAAAACAATGTTGTCAACTTTAGCAAGTTAAAAATTAATGAAAAAGCAGTCTAATTTTTGTATGAAAATGACATTGGAAGATGCACAAATATATAGCCCAACCATAATGTGCAGTATTAACAATAACAATTCAATGAAGAAAATAGCAAATAATAAAAACAAAACAAAATAAGAGATCATATATATTTTTGTATAATAACAAATAACTTAAAATTAGTCAGGTGTATTAGATTTTATTTTTAAAAAATAAAATAATTTTTTTCATTCTATATTAAATGTTTTAATACAACTTGATTTTTGGCAACTTGAAAAAATTATAAATATTTATCGCTTTTTTGGACTTGGTTAACTATTCCATTTTAACCATCTTGCAAATTCATTACAAGTGTCATCAAAATTTGTTTTTTTATTAATTCGCTTTCTACATTTTCAATTAGAAGCTTGTTTCCATGGTGAAATTAAATACTAGGTGACAGCATTGCTACTACAATTACAACAAGGCAAGAACAACAGGCATTTTTGTTTGTGTAAAAACTTTCGTTACTGTCAAAAACATCTGGCATAAAATAAAGGAAACAAACAATACAACAATACAAACAATAAACTTTGACTATTTGTGAACAACTTTTTGACATTTTCAATTTCACCATGAATAATCAGCTGGCGCTATGCTGTCACCTAGTATAAATTCACCTTGCTTGTTTCGTTCCTTTATCCAAAAATTGAACATCAAACAAAAAATTCTCTCGGTTGCCGCATTAGAATGAGAAATTGAAAATATAAACATAAAATTTTTTTCGAAATTGCGATATGATCCACTTTTTAGGAATGTTTTCCATTTTTCTTCAACAGAATTTTCTTCCGGAATATTTTGAGCAAAAGTCTTTCAAGATATAAATATATATATTTGCTATCAAATAAAAAATTGTTCCTTACAAAAAAAAAAAAAATAAAAAAAGTACAAAAAGAAGTACAGAAGCTGAAAAAAGTACATTTGCGTACTTCTTTAGGCCCAACTATAATATGCATATGCCAGCTTAAGCAACCCTGCGAATACATATAAGTTGTATGTGGCAAACTATAATGTACTTAACGAAACTTTTCGTTAAGTTTTTCAACTGTCATTTGCTTAAGCAAAAAGCGAAACTGATCGCATATTCCGTACGGAATCAGCTGTTTGTTGTTTGTTTGTGTTTTTAACAAAATGGAGAAAGAAGAAAATACATTTATTTTAAATTTAATAGAAAATGTGGAAAAAAATAAGTGCCTTTACAATAAAAGAGGCCCTTTTTATTTTAACAAAAATGTCTTTCTGTCGCGGTTTATTTCTCTGACAGAACAAGAGCGTCTTCTTCTTTTACAGTGTAGTTCACTTATTTTTTAATGTGCACAGGCCTTCAAGCGCTAACTTTAATATTTTTATATTATTTAAATTTTTAAGTTTTTTCTCCATTTTTGCAAACACAATACGAAAATTAACAAAACATATGTAAACGTTTATTATTATTTACAATGTAGTGCTGCCACAGCTGTACATTTTAGTACTTTGGCCGATAAATTAAAAAAAGGAAAAATTATGCGTTTCTGGTACGAAGTTTTCTTTTAATTATAAAATAATATAATAATATTTATAAAATATAATTTAACTGATTGTTCGACCTTTTTATTAATTAAACAATTTTATTTTTCGAGATTAAGGTCAGCTTTTATTTTTATTTTTTTATTTTTTCCAATATTTCGCTACACAATGTGTAGCATCTTCAGGGAAACAATAACAAAATTAAAAATTAATAACGATAAAAATATTTTTCAAAAAATAACAGTAATTGTCAGAATTTAAATATTACACAAACAGAAATATTGATATGAAAAATATTTTAGTTTTTAGTTTTTGTGTTTTTATAAATTAAGTGTCTATAAGTTTGAGGAACATTATCTGTATCTACTTTAAAATTGATTCTAAGATTTTTTGGTACATTAATAATTTCTAACATTTCTAACATATAACGACGTTTATTATTATTTTCTGTTTTTAAAACTGAAAAAATGCTCTCAAAGTCGGGATAGTGATTCAAAAATGTATAATACAGTAGGCAGATTATTCAGTAAGATAAAAGATAGGATACCTAAATTAGAAATGTCAAACGTAGTTTATAAAATACCATGTAATGGTAATAACAATGAAAAATGTAGCAAAGTATATGTAGGTACAACTAAAAATAAATTAAAAACTAGAATAGCTGGACACAAATCTGATCAAAAATATAGAGATATATCATCACAAAAAACAGCATTATCATCACATTGTAAAAATTTGAATCACTATCCCGACTTTGAGAGCATTTCAGTTTTGAAAACAGAAAATAATTATAAACGTCGTTATATGTTAGAAATGTTAGAAATTATTAATGTACCAAAAAATCTTAGAATCAATTTTAAAGTAGATACAGATAATGTTGCTCAAACTTATAGACACTTAATTTATAAAAACACAAAAACTAAAATATTTTTCATATCAATATTTCTGTTTGTGTAATATTTAAATTCTGACAATTACTGTTATTTTTTGAAAAATATTTTTATCGTTATTAATTTTTAATTTTGTTATTGTTTCCCTGAAGATGCTACACATTGTGTAGCGAAATATTGGAAAAAATAAAAAAATAAAAATAAAAGCTGACCTTAATCTCGAAAAATAAAATTGTTTAATTTATAAAATATAGTCATTTAATGGGTTTTTGTTAAAATAAAAACATTTTTTTTAACATAAATGAGCAACTATGAACAAAAAGTTTCAAAGTCATTGTAGCCACCTGAAAGTTAACTCTGAACTGGTTATGCATTTGACAGCCTTTTCGTTAACTTTTGCAATTTGCTTAATCTTGCTTATGCATATTATAGTTGGGCCTTTATGCCGACAAAAGTACAATTAGTAAAAAAAGTACGCGTACTTCTAAATGCAGTACGTCTGGCAAGCCTAATTTGCACTCACCTTGTATAGTTGCACCATGCAACAATCTGACAACTGTGTGAATTAACAATTTCGGTTGGCAGATAAATTCATTGTGTGACAATTGTGTGCAAATGAAATTGTTAGTTTTCTTACAGTCGTCTAAACTGACAATTTACATTTTGCTAAAAAAAATTTCAATGTCATTACATTGCTAGATCTGACAACGTTGTAATATCTGACGATCGTCAAAAATGAATGAAAAGGCTGTCAAATGCATACGTAAACTTAAGAAGACTTTTAGGTGGCCATAATCATACATAATGTATGATGTATGTAACCCTTGTTGCATATTTGTGCAGTATTTTATGTTTTTGCGAGTACATTAAATTAAAAGATAGCTAAAATTACAGCCCTGTATTTGTTTTGTTTGTATATTTTAGTATTATTTTTTTGACTGCTAATTGTTGAAAAAAAAATAAAAAAGTGATAAGATATGAGTAATATCATCTATTTCTTCATTTTTCATACTAATTTTTATACCCTTCACCTTCATGAGAAGGGATATATAAGTTTGTCATTCCGTTTGTAATTTCCACAATATAATTTTCCGACCCTATATATATTCTGGAGCGGAGTCTATTAAGCCATGTCCGTCTGTCTGTCTGAGTGTTGAAATCAATTTTTTGAAGTCCCCAGATATCTTCAGGATCCAAATCTATTTAAAATCAGCAAAATCCGTCCATAAATAACGGAGATATAAGCAAAACTCCGAGACAACCTCTGAAAATTTCATCAAAGAAACTTAGTGTATTAATATTGTTCATCAATACATAGATGGCGTTGATCAGACAAAGTGTTCTTAAACCGTATTATCGCAATAAAGTTCCATATCTGAACACAGTATTATGCAGGCACTAGATGAAAAGCAAAGCAAAGGTAAAGTAAAATGTTACAACTGTGATAAAGTAGGCCACATTCAGCGAAACTGCAAAGCAACTAGAAAACGAACCAGATCAATTTCGCCACCAAGAAACAATCGGTAGGCAAATAATCAATTATCACAAGAGTCACCTTTAAACTAAAACGAGCTAGCACTACGGGCAAGAGCTGGCTCCCACATCTGACGGCCCCACAATCTCCATAAGAGTAATGAAGCAGAAAAACAGCAATCTTACTGCTTGTGGGTACATTAACGGCAGAAAGCACATTTTTACTATATACACAAGAGCATCACAGTCTATCATCAGACCTGATTTAGTAAAGAAAACAATTGAACCATTGTGCAGGGTAAGTCTACGCACAGCTACAGGAGAGCCTGCCACTGTCTATGGTAAATGTGAAATTACCATTGCCAAAATTGGCGTCAATCATGTATTTATTGTTGCCGACATTGTAGACGAAGTTATCATTGGTGCAGATTTCATGATTGGCTACGGCATTAGTCTTCATTTAGGGCAAAAAGTAATGAATTGGCGAAATGTTAAAATACCCCTTGACGTCGGATATGATAATAAGGCTCAAGTAAAAAAGCTAGTTACCATCGAGTATCAGAAATTACCACCACAGCCTGAAATAGAGCACTTATAGAGGGAGATTGTTAGTGTCGTGTGCACCCTGGTGGTACAGTAGAAAGAGGTTGGCAACACCAGAGGGATTTTTTTTTGACAGCTGGAAACAGAATGATGGGGATAAACAAGAACAAAGACCGGCATAAAAAAATTTTATAAAGAAATGCAAAGGCTGTATTATCAACGATGGACAGGAAGCCATTTGGCTTGCCGAGGTATTGTGGCGAGGGAAAAAGAAAATGTCGGCCCTTTTTTTGATTTTTTGAGGACTGGTGAAGGTGGAGTTTGTGGCAGAGCAGATAAAATTATTGGACTTAACTTTCAATTTGATTGAGTTTGTATTGGTCTTTAAAATAAATACATAATTTTAAAATTTAAATTAAAACGAAAAAAGTACATTGCAAGAATAATAATAAAACCTAAGAGCAGAGCCACACCATCGCCAACTCCATCCAACGAGGGAAGAGCGGAGCAGCACCACCACTCCTGGGGTGCATTGGTATTGAAGGTTTTCTGACAGGTACTAAACGCTAAACCCGGACTAGCGAGACGGACAAGTGAGTCGTTCCTTTTCCTTTATATTTTGTGCAAAAGAAAAAAAAAAACAGATAATTTACCTTAAATAAATTTATAAGGAAAAATTATATACGCGCGTGCGCTACTGGTTAGGGAGAGCTCTCGCCAACTAGGATTAGCAGTGACAGCAATTTTTAAGTTATCCGAAAATTGTATGTGATTTCCCTTAATAAAAAAAGGCAATTTATAAGTAAAAGAAAAAGGAATTCTCAATAAATTTGTTTTGATAATCGAACTATATACTATATATACGAACCTCTGGACACAATACGGACGGACAGGAAAACCCACTTCCATCCCCGCCTTGTGGTCTCCCTTGGTGCCTAGATAGCCTAAGAAAAATCGCAAAAGTTGTCCTGCCTAAATTGGTTCCCTACGAGAGAGAGTTTGATAGTGAGCTAGATCTGTCTAAGAAAAAGAAAAACTAATCAAATAAAAACTCAACCATTTCAAGTTTTTTTATGAAAAGATTATTGAACAAAAAGTAAAACATCATCTATTAAAATTTAATAATCTGAATTTAAACTAAAGTAAAAATTGAAATTAAATTATTCAAATTAAATTAAAATTAATATTAAAAATTTAATAATTCGCTTTTTAAATTAAAGTAAAGCTAAAAATTTAAACGTTTGAACCCGGAATTAAAGTAAAATTAAATTAGATAATTCGAATATAAGTTAGAAATAAGGAAAGCTTAATAGAATTTGAATTTAAATTAAAAATAAAATTAAGAACGTAAATTAGAAATAAGATTAAAATTTAGTAATTCGATCTTGAATTAAATTAACTTTTTGTACTAATTATTAAAAGATTTAAAATTTGTTTTGTTGGTTTTATCTACCAAACATTTTATTGTTGTTGCTGATTTTTATTGATCTTTTTTTTATGAAATCGAATTAATTAATTAATGTTGAAATGAATTTTTCAATGTTTTGTCATTAAAATAGGATGGCGTAATTAAAACAATAGGCGGTAAGTAAGGAAGGTAAAAATTTTGCAGGATACGTTTGGGACATCCTTATACTTGGATGTCATGGCGGGATCATCTATCCCGAGTGGGAGGGTAACCGCTGGCGCAACACCAGCCAGCCAAATTGTTTGCTAGGTAATTTAGTAGGGAGACAGCAATAACCTACTCGGTGCCCTTTTCTCTTTGTATTGACATATTACTGCTGATATGATTTTTTTGTGTGTAGGTACGTTTGTCCTGAGTAGTAGCAAGAACCACCCCATCCGGCGAGCTGCAAGCCCGGCAACCGCGAGCATATCAGCAACGCTACCACTCTGACAACACTCGTTTTATTATTATCACCACCAAACTACATTACATGAGGACAACAGTTTGTGGGTGGTAGAACCATTAGAAATAAAAATTATAACAGCAAAAGCCGTCGTTAAACCCTGCAAAGACAAAATAGTTCTGTAATAGTGCTTAACCTGTCCAGTTACGAATATGTCGTCAGGCCGAATTCCGAAATAGGTAAATGTGCTTCAACAGCGGCGATAGTCAATTATGAGGAAAAGCTCGGTGCTGTAGCTTAATTGGTTAGCGCATTTGATTATTAAGCATGAGTTGGTATTTGTAGCCCGGGTGCGATTCCCAGCCGTTGCCACTCAAACAACATCAGTTTCTGATAATTATTATTTTTATTCTATCTATCATAACTAATATTTATCACAGCGCCCTCCTTCGGTAGTATAGCATTCAAACGCCATCCAAGTAAAATATTTAAATAAAGGCTACAAAATCAAGCTTTAACATTAATGCGCCTACACACCACCAGAGGCGCTGCAATTCTGCACTAAAAACAAACATAATGCGCAATTACAGAGTTGTGATATAAAAAAGCTTTCTTCTTTCACCACCTTTACTTCTTCAACTATCCCCTTTCCAAAGAAAGTAACGCAATTATATATAGGCATATTAATTGCCTGAGTGTTACTTCTCTTTTAAAAAAAAAAAAAAAAAAAAAAAAAAAAAGCTGGAACCTGCACATAAATCCACCAAACAACAAGAGTTACCAGCGGAATATGTATCGAAATGGGTAGAAAAACTACCGCCGCCAGATAAAAATAAGGCCGAAAAACTTCTAAAGAAACATGTTTCCGTTCTCGCCGTAAAAAGTCAAAGCCAGGGTAGAACGGCAATTGTAAAACACAAAATAGATACTGGCGAAGCAAAACCAACCAGAAGTATTCCTCTAGCAAAACGAAGTGAAGGAGCTGATGAGTGAAATGAAGAGACACGGAGTAATCAAAACATAATCAAGTTCTTGGAGCTCGCCTGTGGTTTTGGTTAAGAAGAAAGATGTCAGCACTAGATTCTGCATCGATTATAGAAAGCTGAATGACGTCACAAAGAATGACAGCTAACCGTTACCTAGAATTGTTGATACTCTGGACACGCTGGCAGGAAAAAAATGGTTATCTACATTTGATTTGCAAAGTGGCTATTGGCAAGTAGACAAAGAGAAAACTGCATTTTGTACTGGTGATGAATTATGGCAGTTTAATGTTATGCCATTTGGACTCTGTAATGCTCCAGCCACGTTCGTGCTGTATCGTAATGGGTGATGTAGCTTAATTGGTTAGCGCATTTGATTATTAAGCATGAGTTGGTATTTGTAGCCCGGGTGCGATTCCCAGCCGTTGCCACTCAAACAACATCAGTTTCTGATAATTATTATTTTTATTCTATCTATCATAACTAATATTTTTCACAGCGCCCTCCTTCGGTAGTATAGCATTCAAACGCCATCCAAGTAAAATAATTAAATAAAGGCTATAAAATCAAGCTTTAACATTAATGCGCCTACTCACCACCAGAGGTGCTGCAATTCTGCACTAAAAACAAACATAATGCGCAATTGCAGAGTTGTGATATAAAAAAGCTTTCTTCTTTCACCACCTTTACTTCTTCAA
Organism: Bellardia pandia; assembly: GCA_916048285.2. Taxonomy (NCBI): domain Eukaryota; kingdom Metazoa; phylum Arthropoda; class Insecta; order Diptera; family Calliphoridae; genus Bellardia; species Bellardia pandia. The sequence continues at coordinate 74,170,127 of OU696533.1, forward strand.
CTATTCCCTTTCCAAAGAAAGTAACAAAATTATATATAGGCATATTAATTCCTTTAAAAAAAAAAAAAACTTAGCGTAAAGAAGTGTGCATTGCTCCAGAAAGAAGTTAAGTATTTGGGGCATCGCGTATCAACAGATGGCATATTAACAGATGAAGATAAAATAATTGCTGTAAAGAACTGGTCACGACCGAAAAATCTTCACGAATTGCCCAGTTTTCTTGGCCTTTTTACATACTATAGACGTTTTGTTCCGAATTTCGCCAGTGTGGCAGCAAGTCTACACGACCTGACTAAGAAGTCGCGACAATTCCAGTGGACTGAAGCACAAGAACTAGCATTCCAGAAGCTTAAGAAACTATTATGTACGGCACCAATTTTGACATATCATATACCTGGAGAGAAGTTTGTGGTGGACAGTGACGCGAGCAAATACGGAATAGGCGGTGTGCTTTCACAAGTGATCGATGGTACAGAAAAAGTTATTGATTACTTCAGTGGTGTACTTTCGAAGCCTAACCCTGCCTTTACACATGCAAGTACTTGCATGCAAGTGCCGAGTACGTATTATATACGATAACTTATTCGAAACACTCGACTAGCTCTGCAAGTGAAAAAATGTGAGTGTATTAGTAAAAAAGTGTGAATGTATTGACTTTTTCGAACTTGCACTTGCATGTGTAAATGCCGGGTAAGAGAAACTACTGTGTAACACGACGTGAGAGCAGTAGTCGAGAGTGTGAAGCACTACCATAAGTACCTATCTGTATGGACAGCACTTCCAACTGACAACCGATCATTATGCCCTGAGGTGGTTGCTGCAATTTAAAGAACCTTTTTTTTTTTTTTAATGTATTTTTTATTATTGAATCTTTCTTTTTGAAATTTACAATATGTATTCAAATTTTAATTCTACTTGTTGTTTATTAGTTGTTACCAATGTAACCACGGTGTATTCAAATTTTAAAAATGTCTTCTAGTTATGCTCAAAGTATCGGTTCTTTTTAGCCTCTGGTGACCTTCGAACTGAAGCAGACCCCGAGCGAGGTAGTTAGGGTGGGCCATTAGTTTATCGATGTAGATAATTGAATATTTTTTAATTTCCTCCTGGATAGTAGAGACGTTGAGATCTCTGTGGATATTATCGTTACGTATATACCATGGAGCGCAGACAATTTGTCGTAATATTCTAGATTGTCTTCTTTGAAGCTTTTGGATGTTAGATGCGCATGCAGTACCCCATAATTGGATGCCATATGTCCATATTGATTTTATGATGGACTTGTATAGAAGAATTTTGTTGTCTAAAGACAAGTTTGAGTTTCGACCGAGAAGCCAATGTAGTTGAGCTGCTTTAAGTTTCATAGCCGTTATTTTCGCTTCAATATGACGAGACCAGGTCAAGCGTCTATCTATATGAATTCCCAAGTACTTAACATGGTTTTCTACCGGAACAGTGATGTTATTTATTTTTACAGCTGGGCACGTTTGTCTTCTGAGCGTGAAAGTTAAGTGAGCACATTTAGCGGGTTAACCTTTATTCTCCATTTTTCTCTAGTTCATTGATGTGGGACTGCAGATTTTGCGATGCGACTTTTGGGTCATGGTTAACGCTAATAAATGCTGTGTCGTCTGCAAATGTAGAGGTATGCGTGTTCAGGTTTGTTGGCATATCCGCTGTGTGTATTATATATAGAAGCGGTCCTAATAGAGCCGGGAGTATTTATCTTGCGACCTTACCATGAATGTTCTGCCTGTTAGATAGATATCCAGAAGCTTGTGAGTGTTTTGAGGAAGCATTCGTGTTATTTTGCTGAGTAGCCCATCATGCCAAACTTTGTCAAATGCTTGGGAAATGCCTATAAACAGGGCTTAGCAGTATTGCTTTTTCTCAAACGCCAATCTAATTAGGGTGACAATTCTATGCACTTATTCTATTGTACCATGTTTCGCTCTGAATCCAAACTGGTGATCCGGGATGATGTCGTGTTCATTTAGATGAGAAGTTATACTTAAAACGAATATTTTTTCGATAGGATTGATAATAAGATTATCGGTCTGTACGACGCAACCTGACTAGCATCTTTTCCTGGCTTGGGAATCATAATAATTATAGACCTCTTCCATGAGGATGGGAAGTATCCTACTCTTAATATCGCGTTAAAAATGAGCAGCAAGATTCTAGAAGCAGACGATGCTAAGTTTCTTATCATTGGCCCTGTGATGCGATCAGATCCCGGAGATTTTTTAATATTAACATTTTTCTATTACAGATTTTACTTGAGTTATGTTAAATTTTATTGGATGGTTTACCTTATCAGGAATGATTGGACGACAGGAACTTGTATGTGCATCATGTGGCGTGAAAACTTTCTCAAGGTGGCCCGCGAAAGCGTCTAATTTTTCATTTATGTTTTTGGCCCAAGTGCGGTTTTCCAGTCTTAATGAAGATTCTTGGGTTATAGGGCATTTCATATTCCGTACAGCCTTCCATAAGGTGTAATTGGAGTTTTTTGTGTCATCTAGGCTGTTTAGATAGCCTTTTATTGCAGACTCGTGGTTCTGTCTCAATTTGTTGCGAAGAGTTGTCAGGCATAATTGTAGTTGGGTCTTAGTGTTTGGGGAACGACTGTTTTGCCATTGTCTTCTTAACTTCCTTTTTTCTCTGATAAGGGTCCCTATATCCGTCGATGTATTGTAAGGAGCACGTTTAATTGTCCGCGTGATTGGGGTTGCATTTCTTGCTGCAGAATGATGTCAGATGAAATTTTTAGGGGAATGCACTGTGATAGGTGAGAGCTCACATACATTTAATACTTTAACAGATTTTTTGGATAGGAAATAAAGTCTGAAGCTGCGGCGTCAGAGTTGCCTTTTAAAATGAGGATTGAAGGTGAATGATCAGACGATAGATCATAAGAGAAACTAACTAGTACCTGATCGCGCTTGATGTTTTTAATTACAGCAAAGTCAATAAGGTCTGGTAGCTTGTTGAAGTCGGTTGGCCAATAGGTAGGTTCACCACGCGATACAACATCAAAATTATTTGCAGTTACGGTATTGTATAGCTGATTACCTCTAGGATTAATAAGTCTGAAGCTCCAATATGTATGTTTAGCGTTATAATCGCCGGCAGCAATGAATTTCTGGCCCAATGTGCAGAAGAAGTTGAGAAATTTTTCGTGTATAATTCTGTGCCTCGGGGGACAATAAACGGCTGACAAAGTAAGTTTGAAATCAGTAAGATTTATAGATGTGGCCTGTATACAATCTTCTTCGAACTCTGGCAATGGTAAGAGTCTGATGTGTTTGTGCACAATTATGGCTGTGCCACCACAAGCCCGTCCGCTGGGATGTTGTGTGTCATACGTAAGGTATCCATTTACCCTAAAGCAGTTTTTATGAGTAAAGAACCTGAAGGGAATTTGGCTCGTTGGATCGAACGGCTCCAGTCTTACGATTTTATCATAGAGCACAGGCAAACTGGAAAACATGGCAATGCAGATGCGCTCTCGAGACGGCCATGCAACATAAAATGTAAACATTACACGAAAGCAGAGGTAAAGGAAAGCGTCATCGATGTTCGCCTAACCCATATAGTTTCCAGTGAAGATTGGTCTACCGTGACCCCATTTTGGCGAAAATAATATTAGCTTAAGAAGAAGACAGAAAACGTACTCGCAATGAAGTAGCTGCCGAAAGTTCACAAATAAAGTCATATTGGGCGCTATGGAATAGTCTACAGTTGTTAAATGGCTGCTTATACCGCAAATGGGAGAGTGCAGACGGCAAAACGGTTACAAATCTTATTGTAGTGCTGGCATCTAAAATAAATGAAATACTGAAAGAATTCCATGATGGTCCGAGTGGAGGGTGTGACAAAAGCCCTAGAAAAGTTAAAACAACGGTTTTATTGATCGGTTGTCAACAAACAGTAGTCGATTGGATATCAAATTGCCCACAATGCATACAAGCCAATGGTCCAGTAAAAAGAAGTCGAGGACAACTTCAGCAGTATAACTCAGGTGCACCATTTGAGCGAATTGCAATGAATGTGGCAGGTCCTTTCCCTATAAGTGATGACGGAAACCGTTACGTTCTAGTGGTTATGGATTATTTCAGCAAGTGGCCAGAGCTATATGATATTCCTAACCAAGAAGCTAAATCAGTTGTAGATGAATTTGTGAACAACTGGGTGTGCCATTATGGTGTTCCATTGCAGTTACACTCTGACCAGGGAAGAAATTTTGGATCTTCAGTATTCAAGGAAATGTGTGATGTATATGGCATAAGAAAAACCAGAACAACTCCACTACATCCGCAATCTGATGGCATGGTCGAAATATTTAATCGAACTCTGGAAGAATATTTGAGAAAAGTGGTCAGTGCACATCAAAAGGACTGGGATAAACACATACAAAAATTTCTGCTAGCATACAGAACAGCTGTTCACGACTCCACCTCTAGAACACCTGCAAAAATTGTCTTTGCAACTGAGCTCAAATTGCCTGGTGATTTGGAATATGGTGTTAAGCCTTCAGCAGCAAATGAAAACAATCAAACCTTTGCCAAGAGCAAAATGGCCTTAACGAACTACATGAATTCGTGCGGAGACGAATTAAAATGACAACAAAATGAAAACCAGATATGATCGTGCGGCGAATTCTGAAGGATTTAATGAAGGTCAACTAGTACTTCTATATAGCCCACGATGAAAAAAAAGTTTGTCTTCCACACTACAAACTCACTGGGATGAACCATACTTGGTAATTAAGAAATTAAACGACGTGGTCTATAGAAAATAAGAAAAAGTGAAAAATGCAGTTAAAGAACACCTAGAATAGAGTTCAATTTTTATGATTGCTACTGTGTGTAAGTTGTATATAAAATTCATCGCAAGGGTAGAAATTGTATGCTGAAAAGTACATAATTGCAGTTTAATAATTATATAATTATTTTTCATGACCGGAAATGCAATGAGTTTGTTTAAACACTACGCACAATATGTACAAACAACAAATTATGATACAAAAAACAATAGCGTTAAATTAAAATAGTGTAAATAATATAGGTAATAATATAGCTAATAGTGTAAATAATTAAGTACAGTAGTATTCATTAATTAAATCGTCTTGTTAAAGGTAACATTTAAAATTTAACACTTTTATTTTTTTAGATTTTTTTCTTTCTTATAGATTTTTATAATTTGTAAAATAAAATCATCATGGTGCAACTATACAAGGTGAGTGCAAATCGATGACAAATACGACACAAAACAAGAGGCATTTTCTTTGTGTAAAATAATGTGCTACTGTCAAAAACACTAAATTAAGGAAAGTGATAATTTTATTAAAATTTTAAAATTCAGGTAATTTTTAAAAGTTAGATTAAATTAATTATGATGAGAAGTTCTTAATGGGGAAAAGAAAATCCTGTGATGTCAGTATCCGAAAGATTATAATACAAATGTATTATAGTGGAAGGCATGCGGCCGCGGGCGGCAATCAGCTGTTCTTTTTGCCGCTTATACTTTTTGTAGGTAGCCAAATGTGCGCGGCATATTTAAAGCGGCAAATGTGAAAAAATTAAATTGATATGTTTTTGACATAAATAAATTCTTAGGGCACTGCTACACGTTCAATAAATTTCGTGATATATCTAGTAGCATGCAATATTGATGGATCGCGATCCATATCGCAGAATGACCTAAAATATGAAATCCAGATCGCGGATCGTAGATCTCGTGATAAATATTGAACGTGTAGCATTTTCATGATATTAAATCATAATACGTCAGTAAAAAGTAACAAATAAAAGAAAAATATGCAGTGGAAAAAAATAAACAAAGAAAAGTAAAACAATTGACAAAAGCAAGCAAAATAGCTAAACAGGCTTGATAAACGACCCGCACAGCACAAAAATAACATAAATATACTGACTCGATAAATATTGAACATGTAGCATACGCTCGTGATCCATCAATACTTTAAAATGGATCGCGATCCAAATGTCACGATATTTATTGAACGTGTAGCAGTGCCCTTAAATAAACGTTTTATTAGTGTGTACATAGTGTAAAAAGTATTAAAAAAATGGTAAAAAAAAGTTTTTTTTAATATGTATAATAATTTTGTAAAGAAACAAAACTTGTATTCATTGGTAATACTGTTACCGCCCGCGGCTGCATGTCGCTTGCAATGGCCTTCTACTATTAGTACAGAAACATTTATCGGTAAATCGCAACAGCCTTGAATATTTTAAAAACACTGGCTTTTCAAGCGGTGAAATATTTCAGAAAGTGTACGACTACAACAAAGGTGGCACGTAAAAAAAGAAGTCGTAATACGACAGTTCGTGAAGATGTACTGATTGTACGCGAGTAAAAAAAAAATCCGCATAAATCAGCAAAAGAGATTCATATTGCAGTCTTTGGCAAAATGAGGCAAACCCGACGATTTCGAGAAGTTTGGAAAAATATCACGAAAGAAGCCACTTCTGTCTGAACAGAACCGAAAGAAGAGACTTGAATTCGCAAAGAAGTACCTCCATTGGATGGATGTAGAATGGAGAAGAGTATTCTTTTCGGACGAAACACAAAAAACTAAGCAGTTTTATTGAAATACAATTCCGTAACAATATGACTCACAGATTCATAAATAATAATTAATATGCAGTTATTTACTAGAAGTAAGAGTTAAATTGACTAAACTACGACAAATTTTGAGAATATCATAAAAACTTTCGTATTATCTGCGTCAAGCTCACACGTTAGTATCGTGTCCTTAATTAGTTGCACGTAGCTGTATATCAGATAATTTTGTTGTTGTTTTAAAATTACCAGAACAAACTGATTTCGTTCTTAGTTCAGTATAAAATAACATTAGAGTGTGATAGTTTTATTATTTAGCTAATATACAACATTAAATTTCTGCAAATCAAGTTAAATACGTATCCATATAATTTTAAGCATGGTGAAATTAAATACCAGGTGACAGCATTGCTACAACAATTACAACAAGGCAAGAACAACAGGCATTTTTCTATATGAAAAACTTTCGTCACTGTCAAAAAGTTTTTTTTTTATATAACTTTTTGGCATTTTCAAATTCACCATGAATAATCAGCTGGCGCTACGCTGTCACCTAGTATTTAAATTCACCTTGATTTTAAGTACATATGTAGATACATATTATAACATATGTAGCTTGTACAAATTAGACAATTTCCGCTGCTTTTTATTATTTCCCGCCAATCTTGGTGAATGAATAACCCATATGTAATAACGGTATTCATGCACATGTAAGTTGTATGTGAAACATACGAGTTCTTTACTTCCTTCAGCAATTTACGAACTAACTGTTAACGATTTGTTATTATTTTTTTTTTGTATTTCACTATTGACATGCACTGACATGTCATGGGGCAAGGTTATTAATGTTAAACAATAAATACATATGTAATCTCAAAGTTAAAGAGAGCGAGAATCATACAATGAATTAGAATGACTCTCTAAAATTATAGCATTTTTAGCAGCGTTGTCAACTATGAAATTTTAAAACGCACCAAAAAGGAGAAAAAACGTTAAAAAAAACGCACCAAGCTATTATTTATTTATTTTGATATTATTACAATTAAAATTATAACAAACCTTGAAATTAAAGCACTAGCAACATAGACTATCGGCTTGAGCGCCCCAAGTTTATAATTTATTTCTTATTTAAAATGTGTTAAATGAATTAATTTTACATTTTTTTTAATTTGATAAATTTTATATAAAACATTTAAAAAAAAGATCAACAATTAATTGTAAAAGTAATAATAGTATCGTAGTTAACCACTCAAAATTTAACTCACAATATTCTATTTGGACCTGAAGTACTAATTGGTAAAAAAGGGATAATTTCAGTAGATATTTGATAATTTTAATTATTTTTGTTTTCTATTTTAAGTACTTCTATTTGAATTTTTTCAATAAAATTTGTTAGGGCTCCTCTGGGACTATAACCCTGGTTCTACAGTTCAAATCATCAGGCTATTATTCAAGAATTTTTATTTCCATGTTTAAAATGTTAATTTTATTTTCAAACAAAGCTTTTCATCGTACAGATTTAATGATAATGAATAATAATTATTAGTAAAATTAGTAGAAAGAAAGATTTCATCCCATTTTCGGAAAAATAAAAAAACGCACCGAAATTAACAAAAAAAAACAACTAAGTCATTTTTCGCACAAAAAATTTAAAAAATCACCAAAAATGGTGCAAAACGCACCAATTTGACAACACTGATTAGGTCAAATAAATTTAACTGCATACAGTGTAACTTCTCTATTCTGAATTGGTCTTAAAGATATATTTTAAAGTTTTAGTATGAGTTTTTGAAAGAAAATAAGTTTTTTTTTTTTGGGTAAACAGTAACCAAATAAGCTGAATTATGCAAAGAGGATAATGCATAATAGATATCAAATCAAGGTTGACTACCAAAGCGGTATCGCTAATTGCAGTAATTTCGGTAACGCTCTGACTTAAATAATTAATACAGTTTATAAAAATTAAAATTTTAAATTTTCAAAATTCGTATTTAAATAACTTAAAATTATTTATTGAATAGCTGTATTTACGATTTTATCAGTAACGCTAGCTTAACACAATTTGCTTAAACACGTGCAATAGGTAACATCAGTCGAGCTAAAGGAAAAAATTTTGGATAACGGTAACCTTGGTTCCAATAGAAGTCCAAGCTCAACTTCAGAAGTTTGTGCAGTTTTTCTAAAAATTGTTTAACTTCACAGTATTTTCTTAAGCATATTTTAAGTATAACAGTATTTTTTTTAAGAAAATTTCGTGCAAAACTGTATTTTACAATTTATAAAAACATATGTTTATATATTATGTCCTGTGGTTCCTAGTAGGAACAAAGGGCCGCGTATAATTTGTTGCGGTTTCAGTAATCATATTAGTTTAAGATTGAGGGACTGATTAGGCCTCCCATCCGATCCTAATGTTGGGGTTGCCAACAACCTCTAGGCAGGTGAAACAGTTGAGTTTCAGTGCCTCTTCATTTCGGTGGCCACCTAGTAACCTGAGACGCATCGGTTTTAGCATGCCATTCAGGTTACTCAGCTGTGTGCCTGCTCACTCTAGCTGTCGACAGACGGGTGTCTGAAAGACATTACCAGGGGATACTTGGTATAAGACCGGAAGTAGTGAGCTGCTTGGGAATTTCGAGCAGAGGAATCGCTTCTTGTCATCCCCAAGTGAATGACAGGCAGATAGCTTTCCGCACAAGTGCACCTCTGCGAAATACCCCTTCCCCCAAAAAAACATATGTTTAGTAAATTTTAATTCAAATTTATTTTAAATTTATTTAAAATTCACAGTCTCAATAAAATGTTTGAATGAATTAAAAAAAATGTAATTAACTATTTTATGCACTTGTGATCAAAATTTAATTGACAATGATTTAAATATTGTTCGACTCTGATATAATTTCTAGACCTAGTGAATTTTTAAAATTATTATTTTATAGAAAGGTAATTCTACCTGTAGACCAAAAAGAATATCGGATAATTAATATTAATAATTTATTTAAGAACTTGTTTAAAAAAATTCCAATCCAATCCAATTGCAAATTTCACCTCATGCGAATAAAAAAAACTGGAAATGTTAATCTTCGCTAAACTTTACTGTAATCACACGACCACTATTAAATTCATAGTTATGGTCAACCCCATAGTTATTAGGCGCTCAGGAGAGCATTCTTTCTAATACAAAAATTACCATAAATCTCAATAAGTAAAAGGGACACGCACATGAGTATAATAATAAAAAAGGATATTAATATACTGACCATTTGTAGCGGGAAAATTAGTACCAGTTGACATTTTGTAAAGAGCACTACAAAAGTTAAATAAAACGGCGGTTATTTCGAAAAAAAATAAACAAAAAAAAAAAAAGAGAATACAACTTATATTTATTAATGGAAAACGGTCATTAAAGTCCTCCCTCGTGATATTTTGAATTAAAAAAATTCTACGTCATAATTACAGCGCAATTCTCAAGTAATTCATTTCCATAAATGTGTTAGAATGAGAAAATGTGTGTTTTATGTAATTTTGTGAAATGTGTGTTTGAAAATGTTTGAATCATAAATACATACATATGTAGTTGAAGTTTAAATAATGTAAAATCTTAAAAAAAAGTAATTAACTATAAACAGAAGAATATATTGAAAGAATTTTAATTTTAAAATGGTAACACGCGCTTCTAGTGTGCCCCAGCTAAATAGCAGCGGTGGCAGTAGTAGTGGTAGTTATAAGGGATCGAGCGGCGGCCGTGGTCGCCCTACTAACCAAAGGGGACATCGTTCAACTGGTGGCAAATCGGTTACACCAATTTCTCGTAATCGCAATCAGCAGCAGCATGGTTCCATTGGGCCGCGTTCCAGGAGTCTTGTGAATGGTATGCGACGTGTTAGTCCACAGAAACAATCGGTGGGTAGTTCAGGTTCTAGAAATACTCCAGTCTTCTTACGTTCACGCGAGAATGAGTAAGTGCAATAATAAAATTAAAAATATTTGTTGTAAGCACGCAGTTAATTAAATACATACATACTGTGAGCGTCAATATAAAGTAAACACCTACTAATGTTTAAATACATTTTCTATTATATGTATACATAGTATTCAATTTTAATGGAAAATTACCAGATTTTTCGCGTCAAAATAAAGTAAACACCTATATTAAAATTATGTAAAACATTGTATTTAATATTTTGCTTGTAGTCCTTATGCCTTTATCACAGCTGACAATCTTCCAGATATAGAATCAACAAGTTATTTAGTGAGATTTTGCGAAATTTTGTACCATTCATCCTCTATTACTGCCTTTAGATTAGCCTTGCAAGAAATAATTCTTTGCCTAATTTCTTTGTCCAGATATTTCCATCACCAAAACAGATTCGAACGTATTATGAGAATGGTGGCGATTATGATAACTGCAACACCAAGGACTACTCCATCTAAGGCATTTTTTAATATACATACCCGTTAAGATCTAATATAACCAAACAAATAGCCGCGAACTCCGCAATGATGCTAAATGCTACGAAAGCATGGAAATGTAGTAACTATGGCATTGCCAGCATTTTAGCTAACATTGATCTTACTGTCGACTATACAATTCCTAAACCAGCTTTCAATCCGGGTTTTATGACTAATAACCTGATGGATCAACTTTTGAGAACAGCCTTCATCTACAGGAGAATGTCTTTCATTCACTGATAGATAAAGATCACCTGATAAGGTTGGATGTGGTATCTTTTCAGACCAGTTTTATCTGAGAATATAGCTTAGACTAGTAGACTGTGGTTTATTCAAGCCGAAATATTGGCTATAAAAACAGCTGCAGAACAGATTCAGTATCAGGGAATATCGAATATAGATATCCGAATTAGCACCCTGGAGAGTGTGTACATCACCACCAAAAATTCTCCAAGAATGCCAGATGTCTTTAGAGCAGATAGCTATACATTCATCGGTTACTCTCGCATGGGTTCCTGGACATGGGGGTATTGAAGCAAATAACAGAGCTGACGCATCTGTTCCACCTGTTGTAAAATCCAGTTCTGCGCTAGTTCTAATTTCTCTATATTAGGGGCTACATTGTTTTTTTAAGCCGAGATAATCTTACTTTTTCATTGTATTTTCTATATATGTAAAATTACCCACTCCTGATGCTGTCATTTTATCGTCATGGTAACATATTTATTGTAGGTAATAAAGCTTCTTGGTTCGCTATATTTTTGAGAGGTTTTTGACTCCAAATATCTTTACCTTACTTTCATCGATAAAAAGTATATTATTTGAAAAAAAAAATATTGCTCGTTTATATGTTATTTTTTGTTTGCGAATTTTAAACGTTTGGTTTGGTTGTTCTACCATGCCCATTTTTTGCAACTTTGATGCAACGATCTTCTAATCGTACTCGCGCTTACAGGTTTCCCAGAAGTTTTCGTAACATTTTCTGCTACTTTTCAGTGTTGCCATTTTAGCACTTTCAGTGCTAGATTTAGCATTTTGTTTCTTGAAAATGCATTGAAATTTTTAAAAGTTATGCTAAATGCTTTTTAGCATAATTTGCTTGATAAAAACTATTTTTTTATCGAAAATTTTTTACTATTTTACTCCAAGAAATACTTTTGGAGAAATAAAAAATAACTTTTATTAATATTTCAACTAAATTTCTTTCGGTGTGGTGAGTAAATGAATACGGAAATTATTGAATTAAAATATGAAATGTAATCTATTAAAACAAGTCAACAATTGTTATGAACAAAATTAGAAAAAACTATAATTTATATTTGTAACATTTGAAATAAAAAATGTATTGTTACATTGAAGAAATTTAGCACTTATTTTTTCTTCTGTAGAACATTTTAGCACTTAGTTTTTCAAGTTTTAGCATATTTTGAAATTCATTTTCTGGCAACACTTCTACTTTTACAGCACTAGATATTGGGTTTGCTCTTACTTCTCTTATTTTAGTTTTTGTAAAACTCTTTGGTCGTTTTGCATCAGGCAAATTTTATACAGTTTTGTGGAGATACTTTTCCAACAATTTTACCTATTTATCTTTTCTAGGGATTTATCTTTTCTAGTTATGTAAGTATGTATGTATATTATGATTTGCCGTGTCTCAATTGATGTTTGTCTTCCCATTGTAAATTATTCACTACTTAACGTCAAAACTTAAAAATATGTAAGTTGTACATGAAGCTTAATCTCATAAACAAATTTTGTGCATATAAATAAGGTCCGCTGTCGAAAATAACTTTAAAGAGCATAACTCTCTTAAAAATGTTGGTGTCCAAATCATATTCAACATAAGCCTGTTTCATATATACAAACATCATTTAGCGCAAATTGATGATCGGTCCATAATTATTCATAACTTCCATATAAGGCCCACTTTCCCAAGTCACTTACACAACCATACATACATATCTTAATAATGTTAGTATCCAAATAAAATTTAACAGAAATAAGTTTTACATACACAGAAATCATCACAACTCATTTTATAACGGTCGGCCTATAACTAGTCATAGGCTCTTATATTAGATCCCAATTGAAACTTTAAAAATATTTTAAAATACATATGTATATGTAAATCTATATATCTTTTATAAGTGTTTATATCGAGATAAAAGAATTTTTATGATGATCGGTCCATTATGAATTATAGCACTTAACGGCCATAAATCTCTTAAAAATGTTGAATCCAACTAAAATTCAACACAAATAAGTTGTAGCGCGCATTTCTGAAAAACTGTTTTTACATATATATTTACTAGGAGTAGGCTACTTGTTTTGTCAGAAAGATGTCAACACTGTTTACTTTATTTTGACGCATACAAATTGGTGTATTTTTTACAATAAATCAATTAAGTTTAGATACGCTCTTTATACCCTTCACCACCATAGTGGGGAGGGTATATTGGATTTGTGCATATGTTTGTAACACCTAGAAATATGGGTCCAACACCCACCTTAAAGTATACCGATCGATTTAACGATGTCCGTCCATCCGTCCGTCTGGCTGGCTGTCCATGTAAAGCTTATGCGCAAAGTACAGGTCGCAATTTTGAAGATATTTCAATAAAATTTGGTACATGATATTTTTTCGGCCCAAGGTGGAAATCAGTCCATTATTTCACCTGGCCCCCACACAAAAGTCCTCCCGAAATTGGGGTTTACCAATCATAAATGTTTGAATTATGCAAGGAACCAAACAAATTTCATCACAAATGAGTGGTAAATGAAGCCAAATCACCTCTACAAATTTTGTGCAGATCGGTCCATAATTAGTCGTACCTGCCATATAAGGCCCACTTCCGAAATTCTCTTTAAAGAGCATAACTCACTCAAAAATGTTAGTATCCAAATAATATTGACCGCAAATATATTTCATATGTATAAAAATAATACGACACAATTTTATTATGATCGGTCCATAATTAGTCGTAGCTCCCATATAAAACTCACTTTCGAAATTCAATGTTGGCATCCAAATAAAATTTGACACAAATAAGTTTGTTATATACAGAAATAATAACACCTAATTTTATAATGGTCGGCCCATAATTAGTCGAAACTCATATAAGACCATATCCGTAATTCACTTTAAACTCCATAAATCGTTTAAAAGTATTTACATATGTCGAGATAAAGTTTAGCACATATAATATTTATATTCACAGACATCGTGACATTAAATTTTTGGATAATCGGTCCACAATAGGTTATATTCTGAAAAACTGTTTTATACATATACTGGGTGTAGGGTATTATATGGTATTAGAAGATCACGTTTTCAAAGGCCTTGTTTCAATGGGGTAAAAGCGGGTAAAAAGAGGAATTTTCTGTTTCGTAGCTAGAACAAGTCAATAGGCTATATCGTTTCTTAAAACTGGGACCAGTTAGGACAAAAAGAGGAAAAACAAGTAATCACAAAAACCTAAACCGAATTTATTAGAACAGGCTCTATATTTTATCAAAATTTGGACCAGATCCGAATAAAAAGGGTAAAACCCGATTAGCTCAAACGGCTAAGCTGCCTTGATTGAAATTTAAAGCGTAGAGATTTCCGGTTTTGAAAAAGTCAACAGATACCTATTTTTCTAAACTTGGATCAGGTCGAGATAAATAGAGGAAAGCCCGGTAAGCCCAAAGTCCGAATCTAATTTATTGAAATTTTAAACGTAAATATATCCATTTTTAAAAGGGAACCAGGTCCTGATTAAAAGAGAAAATTGATACTCCCAAACGGTTAAACCAATTTAATTGAAATGTGAAATGCAGATACATAGATCTATTTCAATGACCAGGAATGATAAATTGGGTAAAACCGGTAAAATTTAATAGACTATAACGGTGGTACCGGGAAGGGACAAAACGTGGAAAACTTAAAATTTTTCTCTGAAATAATGATTGTGTTTGTTATTTTAGCTGTCTGTAGTATTATTATAAAAGAAGTTCTTTGTAAGTCTATCTTCAAAACGAGTAAGAAGTGGAATTTTTTGTTTAATCTTAATAACCCGATATATTAAAAGAAACAAAGTATTTATCAAAAACACACATTTGGGAAATTCAAAGTAAAGGGATAAATAAGGGTAAAGATTTGTGTTTTTGTACTTTTTTGGTACCATTTGTGTCTGTTGTTTTATGAAAACGAAAATTGTCTTATAGCCTTATGCAGTCACCAAGAATCACCAAGAGACTTACAGTTTTAAATATGGATTCTTATTTTTAGATACTTTTTTGTATTTTGTGCTGAAGTCGCATAATTTGTGTTTCGTCGGTCTTTGCAATCAGAGAAATATTTATTAGGAAAGTTCTGTTTCGATACTCAACTTTCATCAATCAATTTAGTTTCAGTTTAATAGTCTACTAGCATTGATGACCTTAATATTTGTTGATGTTACCCATATTTATTTATAAAAACAGTAGTCTGCATATAAAACTACGTAATCGGGTCATCTGTTCCTTTAATGATGAAAACAGAACTCTTTATTAGCACATAGTTTTCAATAGCAATTAGACTATTCCTATTTTAAATGTGGGTTTATTAATTTTCAAAAAATTTACAATTACCAAGCTCAAAAACACGTTTGGAAAGGGAAAATTAAGAAAACATGTTTAACAGTTATCATGAGCCAGAGATTTCAATTTGAATGTCAACATTGCTTTTATTCAAAAATTCATTTTTCGAAATAGTTTTTCGATTTTGTTTTGTAAAAATGCTGTCCCATAAAAGAATTTGTGTTGCATGAATATTCTATTCTCCTTCAGAATGTACTGCCACTATACACACTAAATATGCTTCGTTTGGATGCTATTCCTAAAGCAGATTACCAAAACGTTAAATGGTCAGCATCCAGGAATAAAAGATTAATAATATCCCGGGCAACGCCGGGTACAAAAAACTAGTACATATATAAAAATACTATTTAATTACTAATATAATATTATATATATTGATATAATTGAGCTTTTCTTTTAATATGTGAAGTTGTCTTTATTTTGACGCTTACAGTACATACATATGTACACATTTACGTGCTTATAAATGTGAAATAAAAAACGTCTTAAGTGGTGCTTTATAGGAATTTGTTTCAAGTGCTTACACACTTAAGTTTCGTTTTCATTTTCGTTTTCTATTCTATTTATAGATTATTAAGTAAATATGTAGTTTATTAAATAAATATTAGTGCTTTTGTAAGCGTTCCTCAATTATTGTTTTTTTTTCGTTTTTGTTTTTAAAGGCTCAATAAACTCTGGTCAACACGATGTCCTTATAAAATGTTACAGTTAGAGAATATTGTTTTGTTTACATACATACTCGTATACATATGCCGTAAAAATCGTAGAATTAAAATATTTACTAAAATTAAGAATAAGAAACCTTAGCCACACTTTAAAATCAATTATTTAGTTGACGATATTATAGCCTTTTATTACAAGTGGTGAATGAGGGTAGACGAGGTGATAAAAGCAGAAAGTGTGCGGAAAATAGTAAGAATCGGTCCATGATTTCTCATAGCCCCCAAACAAATATATATATGTATTCCCGAAATATGGCTTAATGATAAATAAATGCCTATAAAATTGGAATATCAAGACAAAATTCAGCAAAAATAAGTTTTATACAATTTTTGAACATAGACCCCATATAAAGTCTACTTCCAAAATTCACTTAAATACGTTTAAAACAGATATAAATTATGTTAAACGGCTAAAATTTTATAGGCTAATTAATTGTTGTACTAAATTTTATGGTCGTCGGCCCAGAATTGGTCATAGCTCCCATACAAGGACCACATTTGGAAAAGACATTTATCCCTATATATATTGTAGAAATATCGGTACCGACTCAAAACTTTGCACAGATCATTTACATATAGACAAAAATCATCCCACAAAATTTTATGAATTTCGGTCTATTTTTAACCGTATGCCCCATAAATCACTTTAATACTCATAAATCTCTTATAAATAAGGGTACCAATCCAAAATTTTACACGGATCATGCCTAAATCAAACTGCTGGATTTTGAGAATATTGGTCCATATTTGACAATATACCCCACATAAGGTCCACTCTCCAAATCCACGTTAATACTAATATACATATATCTTATATATACCGTTATTATGTTGAAATTCGACGTGAAATATCATCATATGCATGAAAATAACTGTTCCACAATTTTAGAAGATCGGAACATAATTTGTCATAGCTGCCATATAAGAACCATTTCCAAAGAACAAATAAATTCGGGTCACAAAATATTCTTTACGGATTTTTTTTTTTAATTTGTTAATAGGGGCATGTCACGTTTGTCCACAAACATATTATGTACATACATAATATGTACGCGGTGGCCAAAAATGGCCACCATGTTTTTCTTTTTGCATATCTGAGGCTGAATTTCTGTTTCAATGCTTCAAAATCCGGTTATGGGATTTTTTTCATTGACCTTTGACTTTAAATAACCAATGAAATCCAATGGTTTCAAATCGCATAATCAGACGTAATTCAGTAATTCAGTTCTGGGTGGAGGATGAACTCGCGCGTCATTGTCATTAACGCTTAAGGGTAATTAGGCCGTCCAACATGGGATAACCTGGCAATTTGTGGGCTTAATTCTCCGCCAAGATAGTTTATAATAAAAAAAAATAAATCACACGATCTAGGAATTTTGTCCACTGAAATGAGAATGTAAATGCCAGAATCATACAGTAATTGAATAATTTTAAAGCCTGTACTACATATGTCCACATGTAAAGGGTTACCATTGAGAATATTAAAAAAGGGTATTTTTCAACGAAAAGGGTCACAAAAAGATTATTATAAAGAGCATAAAGGGAGTAATCGTTTTTGTCTCCTAAAGCAGCGATGCCAACTTAGCCCTTTTCAGGCTAGATTTAGCACGATTTTAGTCACTCAAAACGCGAAAAAAGAAAATTGGTCCTAAACTAAAAAACGCGTAAATCTAGCACGTTTTACAAATATCTATTAGTCCTTTTAGCTCGTAATTACTTTTTGCTCGATATGGCTACATTTTAGTTTTTTCGTACTCTTTCTTCCTTTAATCTAATAATATAGAAATAATGTTATTGGTAATAACCCATTCCTTAAACTGTCCAGTTTTGCCAAACACATATTGACATATCCGTATTCAAACGCAGAAGTTGAGAGGAAATAACCTATTGTCTAGTATGATAAAAAAATTTAGATTTTTTTTAAATTCCATTTTTAATTTTTTAAAAAGTTTGTTAAACATAATTTAGAATTTTCGGAACATCTCTTTGGGATTTATTAAGGATATGTGAGGAAACACAAATGTAAAAAATTATGTTAATATGTACCTCCCATAGTTTTTCTGTATCTGCGATTTTATTTTGTGATTTTGGAAAAAAATATTTTTTTGCCACATTTTGATGAATAAGCTTAAATTCTTTAGTGTTATGAATTTTAAATAAAATCCATCCAGAATAATATTATAGTGCAGATAATCTTAAATATTTTCCAATGTTGTCCATCATTAACTGTTAAATCGTGACGGTCAAAGATCAAATCTTGATATATTTGAGATTTATCATGGAAAGATAGCGAAATGTTATAAATTATAAATTTTTGAATCGACTTTTATGAAACTTGAGAAAAATATATCTTATATAAACGCGCAAACTTTCTAATTTTTCAAACATGTCTCTACAATACATAGAATAATTCTAGGGTTAGAAATGGTCAAAATTCGCAATTAATTTTTTTGGAGAACTTTAATGTACATGCGTAATCTAAACTTTAAAATATATATGTAAGTGATTTATTATTTTTATAAAATTAAATTAATTTTTTTAACATATCCTATGTAGTATGTATTGCAAAACCTAATTTAAATTGATTTTATTGGTTTTTATTTTTATGCACATATGTATACTCATTGATATATTTTATATTATTTATTTACAGGGATACAAGTGTACACATAAATATAGATATTATCTTTTGTATATTTTTAATCATACTTAATTGTTTCTTAACCGATTAGCTAGTTGTTTTCAAGAAAAATGTTATTTTTGTTTTTGTTTTGTACTATATTATTTTACGTTTTATATTTTCTGTTTCAATAAATAAAGAAATAACGAAACTATAAATGAAGCAGAAGGTGTGAGTAATAATAACATATAATTTCATATTCCCATACTATCTTTTATAGATCAATACTCATGTGTCTTGTTATACATTAAACCACCATAGTGGGAAGGGTATATAGGATTTGTGATGATGTTTGTAACGCACAAAAATCAGAATCACTTTCTGAGTCGATTAAACGATGTCCGTCCGTTCGTCCATCTGGCTGGCTGTCCATTTAAATATTGTGCGTAGAGTACAGGTCGCCTACATGAAGCCTAATCATAATTGATCATAGCTCGGTCCATCATTAGTCATTGCTACCATATATGGCCCACTTCAGAAATACAACTTTAACGACCATAAATCTCTTACAAATGTTGGTATCCAAATAAAACTCAACACAAATTATTTTTATATATATTCAGAAATCCTGACACCTAATTTTATAACGATCGGCCAATAATAAGTCATAGCTAAGACTCTGTTTTCAAAATCACTTTAACATATAGAAATCCTTTACAATTGTTGATATTGTTATAGAATTTAATGCAAATAATTTGTATATGAACAGAAGTCACGCTACTATGGGCGCTGCCATTTCTGAAAAACTGTTTTTAATTGCATACTCGGTGTAGGGTATTATATGATCGGGCTTGACCGATTATACTTTCTTACTTGTTTTACTTTAAATATGTGCGTGATGTTTGACCTTTAAACTTTCAAAATAGTCCGTCATACATACATACACGTCATATGCGTAATTTTAATTTCTTTAACATAGTCCGTATTAAGTTTAATTAATACAAAAAATTTATCCGCATTTGTTTAGGCTTACAATGATAAATTTGTCCTAATCGAAACCTAACCATGTAATATAATAAATATAAACGGTACAAGTTTTTGTTATTAATAAAAAAAAAAACTGAAATTTAGATTGTTACCTTTACGTCTATATATCGTTCATACACGCTATATAGAGGAGCTGTCAATAATGTTTAACTGATTAAAACTATGACCTAAACGCGTGGATAGGCCATATGTTGGGAGTGGTATTTTATAAAACCTACTATGAGTAACTACTATACATTTTTATTTGATTTTTTTTCGATATTGAGCAGAGGAAAATATCCGAACAAATATTTAGGAGTAGTACCCGATTGGAACCTATCGTAGAAAGACTTCGTATTTGTATGAATAATATAGACCCTAGGCCATCACGAAATTTAATTCGTATTTGAGATCATCAGACATTATCGCGAATCATAAATGCATGCCATCAACCTTTGAAAATAGCATAACCTAATTTAAGAATTTGAAGAGTACAAAAAATTACTCATTTTTTTTACTCCATAACTATATTAAATTTTTGTATTTTTTAAGAGTTATTGTTTCTAAATATTACTTAAGAGTCTAAGCAACAAATATGCATCAATAGTGAGCTAAAAATGTCTAACGGTAAATTATCATTCTCTTCTTCTTAAACACTGTTTTTAATTTTTTCAATATTTTTTCAATACAGTTTGGTTTATATACTTTTTGTGTTAAGCTTAAGGCAAATAAGCTTTTGTGAAAATTAAAGCCAACATAATAAGCTTTAAAAATAATAAAATGATTTTTTTCAAAAAGTTGTTTTTGGTAAGCATAAAAATTGGTGTACTCGTTCGAGTACAATGAGATAATGCATGTAAAATTTTTGTACATAATTTTTTAGTATCTGGCGATGGATGTAAAAATGTTTCATGGAAAAAAATTTGAAAATATTATTGCCGGACTTGATTATGCTAGTGATAATGGTCGGGAAAATTATGATTTCACCATAATTCCTCCTAATGCTGACCGAGAAACAGATGAGGAAGAAATTTATGAAGGAAATTTATTACGGAATGATTTTCCAAACGATATTCCAGGGGAGTTAGGCCCAATAAAACAGTGCGTATTTAAGTGTAGTTTTAGTTAATTTTCATAAAAACTTAAGTTGCATTTAAATACAGATTCATTTTTTCAGTCATACTTAATTGCTGTTATGATTTTGTGGTAAAAATATGGTAACACTTTAAATTATCAACAAAATTATCGATATATTTCAGAAAACAGCTGATTTTTTTAATAAAATTTGCCAACAATTTTGTGTTTCGGTTTTTGTGTTTACTTGTTGTATTGTTTTGTGTGTTTTATTGTTTTGTGTGTTTTATATATTAAATTTGGTGGCATAAATATGGATAAAAGAAGTCCCAACTTTTGACTTCTTGTTGGACGCTGTTAAAAAATACAGCAGCATGATTGAAAAGAAAAAAAAAAACAAAAACAAATGCCAAAACCATATGTTCAATGTTTACAACTTAAGTTGCACTTAAATGAACATCGTTGGCCATTTAAGTAGCATTTAAGTTTTCAGTGAAAAACAAAATTTTGTACTTAAATGCAATTTAAAAATAAATGGCACTTAAATACGCACTGTTTTATTGGGCCTTAGAAGAAGATATTCCACTCGTTGATTTAAGAAAATCAATGTTAGCACCATCGTTAATAAAGTGGAGAAAAAGAGCCATGAACATGGAATGCCTAATACCAGATTTTTTGAATCTTTTAACAAAACATGAATACTTCACTAGAAGGAAAATCCCCTATTGTAGTATTCGAAACACTTTTCGACAATGAAACTTTACTTCTGAAGAGCTAAAAGTGTTTATTGGAATTCTTCTTTTCAGCGGCTATCATTCATTCTCGAGGGAACGTATGTATTGGCTGTTAGACGAGGACACGCATATTCCACTTTTTTCGAATAATATGTCACGTAACCGCTTTCAAGAAATAAAACGTTATATACATTTTGCCGACAACTCGGAACTAGATTTGATCGATAGAATGGCGAAAATCAGACCATTATCAAAAATTTTGTTTGAAAAGTTTGTCAATTCGGCTACACACACCAAAATCTCTCGATAGATGAGTCAATGGTCAAATACTTGGGAAGCCATTCAGCCAAACAATTTATTAGAGGAAAGCCTGTTAGGTTTGGTTTTAAGAATTGGATGCTTTCCAGAAGCTGTGACTATCTTTATCAGTTTGACACTTATTGTGGAGCCAAGATGGTTGACCGAGAATGCCAACATTTACCATATCCTACGGTCCACATTCTGTTTTTTGACAACTTTTTTACTTCGTTTGATATTTTGAGCCTTCTTAAACAAAAAGAATTTAGAGCAACAGGAACTCTCCGAGACCGAAGAACCAAAAATTGTCCTCTTTCATATCCAAACCCACACAAATAAATAAAATTTATAATAAATTTATCTTTTAATCTTATATTTCAATAAAAAAAAAATTTAAATGTGAATGAAAAGCGTTTTATATAAAATTAATTCTATCTATGTATTACGCACCCTTATTATCCCATTGTACTCGCACGAGTACAGCCCAAAAAACACCATTCAAGAAATTTTTTTTTTATTTTTGTTAATTTTATTATTTAATTGATAGCTAATAAGTAAGATTTTAATGAAAAACATAACAATTTCCAATTTTAAAGATGCTTGGGATCTAATGGGTTAAGAAATGGGCAATTGAATTTGAAATTGATTGAACATATTAGAAACTGCCACTTCAGTCGGCAGAACTACCGACATTTTACAGGAAAACCCAAACCAAGAGAATACAAAAAATTCCGAACATGTGAAGAGGGCTGAAACGCTGTAATTCACTGAAAACTCTATCGAGGGCACTAAGATTTTTAAATGGGCCATTTTATAAAATACTTCAATTGCTCGTATGTACTCGTAAGTCATACTACAAATAAGTGTTCTCTTGAATCAATGTTGTACTGTACATAATTCAAAAGACGTATTTGGATATTGCAATATCTATATACATATATTGGAAGAAACCCAGCTTCCGTATGACATAGGGCATAAAATTTTTCATCAAAGAGTTCTAATATTTTCGAGTGTTTTTTAGTCCAGTGAGTGTTTTGTCGTTCCAGTGATTAGATTCAATTGTCGTAGTAATGGGCGTCACTCAGAATATCATACTGATTAATCAATTTGCACACTGCGCAGTTTATCAGTTAGTTATGATACTTATGTCAGGTTATTTAGAAAAGTATTCAAAAAGAAGATGCCATTATTTGTGAATGCATTGACCACCTGACACACTGAATAACATACATACATAAATATTCCACAGACAGATACTGCTTGGCATTCACTTGGATAGACGACTTACTAGGCATCGTCATATAGAAGTCAAGAGAATTGATATGAAGTTAAAAGCCTCTAGTTTTTACTGGGTAATCATTCAAAATTAACCAGTGAAGACCATAAAGTCGTCTTGTACAAATTCATCTTTAAACTAATTTGGACATATGCAATCCAATTATGGAGAACGATCTGCAATTCCAGGATTCCAGTAGAACTAATACAAAGACCCCAATCGAAAATTCTTAGATCCATGACGGGCGCACTATGTACATAAAAAATAAGAACATCCACACAAATTTGCAAGTACCATTAGTTAAGTATAAGTTTAAGAGTGTCCGTGAAATATATATTAGAAAATTACAAGTCTACCATCCCACTAAGATGATGCCCAGTTGATCAACAGGCTCTTACTAGAGAGCAATTAGTTTTGTTTTAATAATAGTTTAAGCTTTTAATACTTCTTGTTAGGCCCAAGAAAATAAGGCAGATTTAATAAATAAATAGAGAAAGAGTTAAACAAAACATTTTGAATGCACTAAATATTGCAAAGTTCTCCAATTTGTTATTAAAAACAAGTCAGTATATGTATAAAACAGTTTTTCAAAAATGGGCGTTATATGGGAGATATAACGTATTGTGGACCGATCATCCAAAAATTTAGTGTCATGATGCCTGCGAATATTAATATAATATGTGTTAAACTTTATCTGGATATAAATACTTTTAAACGATTTATGGAGCTTAAAGTGAATTACGGAGAGGGTCTTATATGGGAGTTTCGACTAATTATGGACCGATCATAATAAAATTGTACCGTATTATTTTTAGACATATGAAATAGATTTTCGTGCACAAAATTCGTAGATGTGATTTGGCTTTATTTACCACTCATTTGTGATGAAATTTGCTTGGATAATTCAAACATTTATGATCAGTAAACCCCAATTTCGGGGTTATCTTCAAAATTGTGACCTGTACTCTGCGCACAATGTTTACATGGACAGCCAGCCAGCCAGACGAACGGACATCGTTAAATCGATTGGTATACTCTAAGGTTCTGTGCTTTACAAACATCAGCACAAATCCAATATACCCTCCCCACTATGGTGGTGTAGGGTATAAATATCATAGAATTATCGAGCAAGTTTATCTGTAGATACAAGAAAATATAAAAATTTAATTGAAATACTGCGCGATTATGTTTTACCTTGTCATAAAATTAAAACAAGTATGAAAGTATAGTCGGTCAAGCCCGACCACATAATACCCTACACCGAGTGTGCAAGTAAAAACAGCTTTTCAAAAATGGAAGCGCCCATAGTAGCGTGATTTCTGTGCATATACAAATTATTTGCATTAAATTCTATCACAATATCAACACTTGTAAAGGATTTCTGCATGTTAATATGATTTTCAGAACAAAGTTTTATATGGGAACTATGACTAATTATGAACCGACCAGAAAATTAGATGTCATGATTTCTATATACACATATGAAACATATTTGTGCTGAATTTTACTTACCAACATTTTTAAGAGATTTATGGTCGATAAATTGATTTTTGGAAGCGGGCCTTATATGGTATCACATATTTTTCATCAGCCAGACGGATGGACAGACGGACATTGTTTAATCGAGTCAGAAAGTGAGTCTGAGTCGATCGGTAGACTTTAAGGTTGCTAGACTAATATTTTTGAGAGTTACAAACATCAGCAAATATCCAATATACCCTCTCTACTTTGGTGGTGTAGGGTACAAATAGTGGCTATAAATTTGCGTTCATTAATTAGCAATAGTTATATTATTAATATAATAGCTTAGTTAAAGGACTTTTATAGTACTTTCAATTAGCAAAACTATTTTCTAATATTCAGAGGTCATTTAAGTACCAAAGAATTTATTTTTATATTTTAAATTGAATTTCAATGAAGTTTACAAAAAACACTCATATATTTTACAAGGCCGTATAAAACATTTTATAAGTAATCTGTTGGAAAACCGGAAACATGTCTTATGCGCTTGAAATAGGACTTTAAACTAAACAAATAGTTTTTCAAATCAAAGAAATGTGACCTAAAAACCATATAATTTTTGAATCCAAAAATTCCTTTATAACAAATTAGTCGAGCTACTTTTTGTCATTGCTAAAATATTGTGTTCAATAGCTCTTAACAGTTTCTTTTTATTATTTATTTTTATTTGTATGTATTATAATTTCATTTGTGTTGGATAATTTTGAAAAAAATGTTTATTTGCCAAAAATAATTTTTTCCATTTTGTATTGTAAAATATTTTGCTTAACATTAAACCTAAAATAAATGACAAAAAAACATTTTTCAGTTTTCTTTATTAGTTTTATTTTTATGCAATAAAAAACACAAGGCAAAAACATGTACTCATTTGTGTTCCCTACTGTATATAATCTTTACGACTCATAAGAAAAACAGTATATTTCCGTTTTCTTTGGTAATGTAATGGGTGTGTCACGTCCTAGGTATTGAAAAATTATCATCAATTATCCTATAAATTATGATACTTTTTTTTTTTTTTTTGCTTGGACCAGCACTCAGGGGACGAGCCCATGCAATGCATTGTTGTGGAACTAGGAAAATAGGTTGTGGGAGGGAGGATAGAGGGAGTAGTGTTTGTGAACATTTGATTTGAATTTTTCTATAATGAAAGTGACAGGGAATACTTCTGCAGGTACATATGTAGTTTATTTATTTGTTTGTATTTATTCTATTGTCTCTTTTTCTTTGAGTGTTGTTAGAGTAAAATAAATAAAAACAAAAGCATTTCTGAGAAAAAAAAAATCTACTAAGTCAAATTAATGTTTGAATCTGAAACTTTAGTCGAATTGTTTGTAGTTTTTTCAATGTTCTATTGAAATAAGTAAATGATTTTTATTAGTTCATAAAACTAAAGAAATAAAAGGAATCAGTCTAATGTCAGTTTCGAAATTTCTCATATACGAGAATATGTACATATACATATATTTATTCCCTGTTTGCATGTCAGTATCAGTATGTGTACAAATACAAGTGTAAATTAATTTTAAAATACTAATAGGCTAATATTAACTAAACCTCCTCACAATCCGCACAATAAACTTACATATATATATACATACATACATATGTATTTCACAGTGAGTTACTAAGGAATGACTTATCGCATTTGTTTCGCTTTCTCATGTCTTTTAATTATTATTATTAATTATTTGAGTTTATTAGGAATAATAAATGTTAAATTAATAAAAAAACAAATAAGAAAGTATATTCGGTAAAGTCCGACCATATAACACCCTACACCAAGTATATGTGTAAAAACATTTTCTCAGAAATGGACGCTATATGGGAACTATGACCTATTATGAACCGATCATTCAAAATTTGAGTGACATGACTTTTGTGCATATAAATATTGTTTATGTTCAATTTGATCTCGATATAAACACTTTTAAAAGATTTATACTTGTTAAAATGATTTCCAGAAGTGGGATTATATGGTAGCTTGGACTAATTATGGATCGATCATCATAAAATTGAACCGAATGTTTTCTGTATACACATATTTGTGGATATCAATATTTTTAAGAGAGTTATGCTCTTTACAGTGATTTTCGAAATTGGACCTTATATGGGATTTATGGGCAATTATGGACTATTCTGCACAAAATTTGTAGATGCGATTCGGTTTTATAATACTTGCATGTAGCGAAATTTCAAAAATCAAATTTAAAATAATGATCTGTACTTTGCGCACAAGCTTTACATGGTGGCTGTCCAGACGAGCAGACAGACGGAATGTCGGACGGATTAACGTCGTTATATCAACTCAGGAAGTAATTCTGAGTGTCAAAAAATTGCTTGAAAAACGAAAATCGTGCAACTTTTTCTACTCCTCTTGCTTCTCTACCTTGTTCGCCTACAAACATCAATTGCATGCAAAAAAAATTGCATCGTGTAAATGGCCTTTTAGTCGTGTTTTGATGTGCTCTTTAAATTTTGCTATTCGAAAAAATGGATCAATGAACTGTATTAAGTTTTGTGTAAAAAATGAAATTAAATGCGCAAGGAAATTTGAAATGTTGACTGTGGCGTTTGGCGAATCTACTATGAGCAGAACACAAGTTCAATTGTAGTATAACCGGTTTAACGAAGGACGAGAATATGTCAATGAGGATGTTCGTCCTGGTCGCCCGAGCACGTCAACAACCTATGAAAACATTGTAGCAGTGAAGAAAATGATTCTAGATAACCGTCGAATCACTATCTGTTGCTGATGATGTTGGCATATCGTTCGGCTCATGCCAAGCAATTTTTACGGCATGAAACGTGTGACAGCGAAGATTGTTCAAAATGCTAAATTTTGAGCAAAAACAACGTCGTATGGACATTGCTCAGGAGCTGTTGAACATCGTCAACGACGATCCAGATTTCCTCAAAAAGGTCATAAGTGGTGACGAATCATGGGTGTATAGCTATGACATTGAAACCAAAGCCCAATCATCCCAATGGAAAAACCAATCATGGATTTTGCATCATGATAACGCACCAGCTCACACATCGATGCTTGTGCGTGAGTTTTTGGTCAAAAACAAAACCGTTATCATGCCTCAACCACCGTATTCACCGGACTTGGCCCCCACTGACTTTTTCTCTTCCCAAAACTGAAGACACCGATGAAAGGAAAGCGATTTTCTACGATTGAGGAGATTGAAGAAAAATCGAAACAGCAGCTGTCGGCGATACCAAAAAGCTCGTGTCAGAAGTGTTTCGAGGATTGGAAAAAACGCTGGCATAAATGTATTATATCTGATGGGAATAACTTTGAAGGGGACAAGATAGTTATTGATGAATAAATAAATACTTAAAAAAAAAATTGAAAATAACGGTTATTTTTTTATCAAACCTTGTATATTATTAATCTGACTAAGACTCTTCATTGTGGCATCGTTTAGAATTCTGCGAAGGTCTCGTTCCCAAAGCTTTTTTCGGGCCACCCCTTTTATTTTTAGCATAATAATCCAGATTACTTGGAAAATTTTTTACTACAACATGTTACCGGTTTTATTTTGTCATTGCTCGAAATTAAGAAAATTTTTATATAAAATAAAATTTGGCCTTTTTCAAAATTACTAAGATACTAAGATATAACGGAATAAGAATAAATAACAGTGAAACACTAACAAAATATTAATGCACAATTTCTCTCTTAAATTAATGAAATGGTCTCCAAAATTTTAGATCAAAAGAGAACATTAAGAGCGTTGTTAACTTGGTGCATTACGCACTATTTTTTGGTGCTTTTTTAAATTTTTTGTGGGAAAAATTCCTTAGTTGGTGCGTGGTGCGCTTTTTTCTTAATTTCGGTGCGTTTTTTAATTTCTTCGAAAATGTGATGAAATCTAATTTTTAATTGGAGTTTATTAATAATTCATTATCATGAAATTTATATGTTGAAAAACTACCCCATTAAATGTATTTTACATAAATAGATACGAATGTAATGAATGAAAACATACTTTCAAATTCGTCACATGAATGTTTTTGTTTGAAAATAAAATCAACATTTTAAACATGGAAATAAAAATTCTTGTATAGCCTGATGGTTTGAACTATAGATAAACGGAGTCCCAGTGGAGCCCTAACAAATTTTATTGAAAAAAATTCAAATAGAAGTACATGTTTAAAATATAAAACAAAAATAATTAAAAAAGTACCAAATATGTACTGAAATTAGCCCTTTTTTACCAATTAGTACTTCAGTTCCAAATAGCACATTGTGAGTTAAATTTTGAGTGGTAAAATGCTTATTTTATATTTATTGGTCGAATTAATCATTCCGTTCCGCGATTGCGGAAAGAAATTTTTTGTGCGGAAGCATAATTTGAAATTATTCATTCCTTTGCTGCGGTATTTTTCTGTTTTGTAGTATCATCTCTATACAGCGAGTATTGCGGCATGCCGTAGGAATGAATAATTATATTTTACATATCGATCGATATTTCTTTCCGCTTAGTTTTCCTTTCCGTGCGGAATCAATAATACCACCCATTAGCTCGTTTATTAAAAAAAAGGCTGTTACTATTAATCGTTGATCTCTTTTTAAAAAGTTTTTATAGAAATTATGACATTAAAAAATCTAAAATTAATTCAATAAACATTTTAAATAGAAAAGAAATCGTAAACTTTTTTAATGGCGCGTTTTTTACATTTTGGTGGGTTTTGAAATTTCAAAGTTGACAACGCTGATCATTAACCATACTTTTAAAAAATGTAAGAAAAAACTATTGTAAGTTTACGACAAATAGCAAACATCGAGTGTAATTACAGTAATGCAACACAGTGTAGGTAAAATTGTCTTATGTGAACTAAATACACCAATTTTTCACCCGATAAACAATTTCTAGTCTGCACAAAATTTTCCTCGATGGACAGCTCTAGTCGGTGTTATGTTAAACAATCTTAAAACAACTTTCAGTACCCCGTCTTTCATATTATAGCATGATATGTAATTAGAGTTTTTTTTAATGTCTGTTATTAACATTAATACATACATATGTACTTACATATGCATTCTGATATTATAAGAAAGTGTTTATTTTTTTTCATTTGTTGCAATAAAAACGATTTAAATGTTTGCCCATCACAACTGTCAAGTAACGTATTTAGAGTGCTTCACAAATAGGGGTTTTTCCCGGGAATTGCCGGGATTTTTTGCGGGATCCCGGGAAATACAAAAACTAACAACTCGCTCCTTATACTTAAAAAAGGAGTTAAAATTTGTTGAAGGAAGCGGTCAAAGAAGGCAAAATATTGAATACATACTTGTTTAATGCACTTTTAACTATTCGTCCAACTTCGGTAGAAAGTGAACGAGTTTTTTCAGTAAAGCGGGCAATTTGTAAATAAAATCAGAAATAGACTTTCTGACGACTCAATAAACGCTTTGAGTGTGTTAAAAAGTTATTTTCTAAGCCGTTAAAATTTTAGTATAGTTATTTAAAATATATTATATATTTTATGGATTAACTTTTAAATTTTTTGATCTCATATC
This sequence comes from Bellardia pandia, assembly GCA_916048285.2. Lineage (NCBI taxonomy): Eukaryota > Metazoa > Arthropoda > Insecta > Diptera > Calliphoridae > Bellardia > Bellardia pandia. The sequence goes on from OU696533.1 coordinate 74,200,587, forward strand.
TTGAGTACCTGAATTTGTTTTTTTTTACTATTTTTTATGAATTAAATTGTTATGTTTATGTTTCTTTTTATCTAGTAGCTAGAGTATAATAATAAGAAATTTACATTTAAAAGCGTAATGTAGTAATTCGAGTTCCTCTGTCAATTAAAACTAATTTTTGTAGTATTTAAGTATTTTTTACCTTGTTTTTCCCTCACATTTTTTAATAAAAGATTTTTTTATAAATAAAGACAAATTTACGTTTTATTTTTTCTATGGAGCGGGATCCCGGGAAATTAAAAAAACTGCGGGGAAAAAACTCTATTCACAAATCAAAATACATACATAATTTTTTAAAGTAAAGTTTAAATAAAAAATATTTTTTTTCAAACTTTAATAACTTTAATGCATTATTCGTAAAGCTAGTTGAGTTTTTTTTCTACTAGTTATATTTTACTATTTAAATCAATGTACATATCTTCTGCCTATTATATGTAATGGGTTTGTATGGCTGTATTTTTAAACAAAAATCAACATGTGAAAAACGGAAAATATAAAAAGTAATAATATAAAATAAAACAGTGAAGAAAAATCAATAAAAATATGCATACGTACATATTACTAAAATAAAAGACACGCGATTTTATATAATTTCAGCACAAAAACAAAACCATTTGCAAATAATTTAATAAAAAAGAATAAAAACTACACAGCGAAATTATTAAATAAACAAATAGTTTTGGGACCAAAGTTCACATAAAATCTGTACAATAACGGTTGAATACTTATAAACCACAAATTGATACTAACATATATATTTATTAATATTGTTACGTTTTTACTTTTTAAAAACGGTGGTTTTTTTATTTTAAGTAAACCGGATTCCTTTAAATTGCAAAATAAAAGCGTCAGGTAGTTTGAAGAAAATTAACGAGTCTTTATTTATTTAAAAGTACACAAAAACAATTTTAAAGGAAAACACTATCTTTTACAACACTTTTACGATTTAAAAACACACTTAAGAAGAACATGACATATTTTAAAAATAAAACTAAGTAATAGTAGTGTTTTCTTAATTATTGACAATTGTTAAGTTTAACTATAATAATTCCAAATAATAGTAACAATTACTTATTTATCTGTAAACATAACAAGCAATTTTAAAAAAACTGAAAAAATACCAATAGGCAACGCAACTGACATGCAAATTGTTATTATGTAAGGTAAATTTCGTTTTTAATATTTTTTTTCGAATTTTCGGGTAGAAAAAATATATAGTATGTACATTAGGGTGACAATGGTTTGTATGTAAGAAAATTTTTGTTGGAATTATAAAGTTTTCTCAACGGAATATTGTGCCAATAGGTCTAAAAGTTTTGTGCCGAAAATTTGAGCCAAATCGGACAACGTTTTCTGGACGCGCATCGAGGTCAAAGGTCAAGTATTTTTATATTTCGCAGTTAATATGAAATAATGTTGGGAAACTCATTAATTTTCTACATTAGTTTACAAAAACATCTGGATTCTGTAGACTTTTGATAAAAAGGACAGTCAAACTGTTTTTTTGGGAACTAACCCTCAAATCTCATTTGGGTCAAAGTGACCGACAAACTATTTTATTGCAAGAATGTTTTGTATATCGTTGGTCTCATGTGGAAAGGCCCTAACTCGCTATTTTTTCGAAATTAGTTTTTTTTTGTGATTCCAATGCATTTAACGCAAATACACCTCCTCACAAAAATTTATTGCAATAGTGTAAAAAATAACGCTTTTATAAGCAGTTGTACAAAAACAATTTCATGTTGAATATTACAGTTTCTATTATGTTTTTACCTTCTCCTGTAAAGTTTCAAATATGCGAGTTAGGGCCTTTCTACATGAGACCATCGATATGTATGTTATTACATTGACAGTACACAAATGTACAAATTCTGTAGACTTTTGATAAAATAACTAAAAAATATTCCAAGAAAAAAGTTATGATACAAATTTTTAATTAATATAAAGTTTTAAGATTTTTTTTTCTTTTAAAATTTACAGATCAAAATCTCTTTGAAGAGAATGTAGATTAGCATTTTTCGGATACAACTGCCTATATTTTTGTACCACCTGTAAAATATTAAACCATGTTATGAAAAAAAATTTAAAAATTTATAATATATATATAGTTACTTTCATTAAATGTTTTTTCTGTTCCTCATCTTTTGTTATCTTGTCATGGTATTCTTGAATTAACTGAATGCCTCTTTCAGCACAATCATTAAGAACACTCAAGTTTTGGATAATTTGTTTTGCTCTTAGGTACTCTCCTATCACACTCCATGAATGTGGATCTTTGCTAAAAAACTCCATTGAAATTCCAAATCTTTTGAAAACTTTTTTGGTATTTTTTGAAAACAAATCTTGTAAAATATCAGAATTGTCTCTGGAAATGAAACTTTTTAAGTTTGCCTTCTTTATGATTAGCTTCTTTGGTATTTCTTCATTCTCATTTCTAGATGTATCTACAGACATCTTTGCCACTAACTTTCTTTTTGTCATGTTGTCTATCCTTTCGTCAAACAAACAAAAGCCCACACAGGAAAATTAGCTATTTTAAAATATTTGAGTTGTAGATGACGTGATTTACTACAAAGATGTGTTTTTGTAATTATACATTACATGTCTTCGGCAGCCGGAAATTAATGATGCTTTTATTCAAAAACGTTAATGTTTGTGGCCCGCTTTGAAATATGAGGGTTAATTACCGAAATAGTTTTTTTTACTATTATTTTAAGAAAATCAATAAATAAAAACAACATTTTTTCGTTAAATATTGAAGAAAATACACGAGTTCAACAAATTTATTTCGTATAGATTGTAAAATATAAAAATACTTGACCTTTGACCTCGATGCGCGTCCAGAAAACGTTATCCGATTTGGCTCAAATTTTCGGCACAAAACTTTTAGACCTATTGGCACAATATTCCGTTGAGAAAACTTTAAAATTCATAAAAAAAATTTTTGCTGTCACCCTAATGTACATATACTTACATTAAATAATAACACTGTGCTAGTTGGAAAATGTGACAAACGGGGCACCTGGCGGGTTAACCTAATTCGGGTACGCTGAATCCAGTGGTGCTAACCGTTTTTTTAGGTTAGCTCGTTTTTTCGAAATATACCGTTATTTCGAAAATGGAGGAGGTTGCACAACATATATTCGCGTAACTCAAAAACGGTTTAGTTTATTGAATAAACTAAAAAAAACCGAAATTCTGCAATGAAATTTTCTTTAAGTAAGGTTAAACTTTTTTCCAATATGCGCAGTCGTTGTAGAAACATAATTTTTTTTTGACCAAAAAAATAGTTTTTTTTAGCAAAATTTCAAAAATTTTGTTTTTTAAAACGGCATAAAAAATTGGAAAACGCAGCTGTGCATCTAATTTTTTCTGCAGGTATAACAAACGAAGTTCCAAACAAAACAAGACATAAATAATTAAAATCTGTCTACAACTTTTGATTTTATTCACAAAAGATGAAATATATAATAACCAGACGAAACTTCAAAAATTAAAACATTTATTTTTGTTGTTAATTAAAGTTTAATGCCGTATTTATAAAAAATAAAGTAGGCTTGAAGACAAAATATTCATACAAAATTTTCTTAAAGTACATTTGAAGTCTCCTTAAATTTTTTATAAATACGGCAGTAAGTTTTTATTTACAAATTTATTCTTCTTCCTCCTGCAGATAACAACAAATATCCCCTAATAGCGAATCAAGTTGTTTGCCACTATACCAGTGTTCGAGTCTGGCTGTTACTTGGTGAAATCTCTCGCCATCAGGGTTGTCAGATTTTTTTGAGCTTCGTCGCCAAAACGGATGTAAAAAATCGCCAAAATTCGCCAAAATCCGATTTTGTTCAGTTTTTAATTTTTTTTATTATTTAAATGAAATAAATTTTGTTTACACAAAAAAACCTAGTTCAATTTTTAAGTCAAAAATCGCCAAAAATTGAGAAAAAACCAAAAAAATCGCCAAAAATTAATTTTTTTAGTTTTTGTTACATTTTTTTTTATTTAATTCATTAATTGTTACTTATTAAACAATATTTTAGTAAAACATATACACATTTATATCTTTTACTATTTAAAAAATTTTAAAACTTTGTTAAAAGAGAGTTTTAAATTACATAAAAATGGATATCATATTTAAAAAAAAGTAAAATTAAGTAGATAAGTCTTAAGAGTTCGTAAACTTCATCCTCAGCGATTTCATTACTAGAGTCTTGACTTTCATACATAGTTGAGTTGAATTTTTTTATCATTTCATTAGTCGGTGTAAACGAATTGCAGCATAATTTGTTTACGTTCATATGATTATTATTATTATTCTCAATAGAGCGTCTAAAAGCTCATATTGAATGTTATTACTTATTCGAGTTTTTGTACAATTCATTATTGGAAAGACCCTTTCAACGCAGACATTACTCGTTGGAACTATCAATATAGTAAGAACGGCCAAAGATATTTCCTTAAAATGGTACGTACCTGCTGTATCGTGATAATCAAACACTTTTGGCCAAAATTCAAGTAAATTTGTTGGAATTTCGTTATTAAAATAATTATTTTAATTTATGAACGGAAGTTTCCCCTATTGCGTTTCATACACGCCTATTGCTACATTTGGATCCATAAATGGTCTTAATGTTTCTTGAACAAAGCCAAATTTGGTTTGAGATAATGTATTCGCACACTTTGAAATAGAAAATTGTCCAAAAGCTTTAAAAAAGTTCATATTTTCTGGTAATCTGCTTATCATCTCTTTTAAAAGTTTTTTTTAAATATACAAAACAGTTTTCTTTAAGTACGATTATTTCTACTTCGCTCAATTTCGCATTTCTTAATTCTGTTTCAAACTCTGCTCCAAAATCAATTGCATTTAGAGGAAAAACAAATTTGAAGAAAAATTTTTCATTGTTTTCAGTATTATATAAAATAAGGTTTGAAAACTTTTGTTGAAAACATAAGAAGTATACAATACATATTTTCATGCATGCTTCCTGCATCCATGCTGTAAGATTGAAATTCCAAATTCAGATGATTCATTTCGTTGACAATTGGATTTATAAAAACCAAAAAAAGACGATTTTTTTCATCACATAATTTATTATAGATGTTTTGGTGAAAATCGCCAAGAAAATCGCCAGTGATATCAAAAATCGCCAAAAAATCGCCATGTCGCCAAACGGAAAATCTCGACGCCAAACACGTTTCAAAATCGCCACGTTTGGCGAGAAATCGCCATATCTGACAGCCCTGCTCGCCATGTTCATTAGACTCGGCTGGTGATTGTTCATTAAATTTTTCTGCATGACAATGCAAAAAAAGTATTTTCAATGACATTTTGACGTTTAAGTTTTTAAATGCGGTTAGCATATCTCCAATTAAAATTCGCCAATTTTCAGACCGATGATTTCCTAATACATTTTCTATTACTGATTTCACAGAATTCCAGCCCAATAGCTCCATATCATTCAATGCAAGTTCAAATTGTTGGTCCTTCATTAGACGACGAATTTCCGGTCCATTAAGAATTCCTGTAATATAAAAACATTATGATATGAAATATAAATCTAATTTAATAAAGTAGCTAGAGTTCATACCTTCTTTTACTTTCATGCCGCTTAATCATGGAAAAATTCGGCGCAATTCGGTAAAAGCAATTCCATCTGCGTTCAATGCTTTTATAAAATTTTTTACAATACCCAGTTTGATGTGGAGTGGAGGAAGCAAAACCTTTTCCATCGGCACAAGTGGTAATTCAATAATATTATTTCTATGCAATCTGCTTTCCTCACGTATAGCCCAATCCCGTGTATTGTACTGGTCGCCAGCGTACCCGAATTAGCTTAACCCGCCAGGTGCCCCGTTTGTCACAAAAAAAAGTGTCAAATTCTAGCACAGTGTAATTTAACGACAAAATTAATAACATTTAAAATTTACCAATGAAAATAAAATCAAAGTATTTAATCACATATTCTCGGTTGACATGTTCGGCAACTGAAGCTGCCAGCTGATATCTGTAATATGTTTTTGGCAACTGTCAACTCCACTGAGTTTTGGTTGCCCTCCGTAATCAACCCATAAGTACCTGTATATGCTAGATCAGGGATGGCGAACCTTTTTTAGACTGAGTGCCAAAAAAAATATTTTTATAAAATGAAAATACATGCGTGCCATGCCTTATCGAAAAATTATATATACATTTATTTTTATAATTAGCTGACATAATTTTTAATGAGATTTTTGTTGTTGAATAGTTTTTGATAATGCATCAATATCCGGGTGATAGTTTCACAATTTTAATGAAATACAAGCCTCGCCAGATTCATCAGTAAGTCTGTTTCGTACATCAGAATTTATGTTATTCATTATCGAAAATAAGCTTTCACAACTATACGTTGATGAAAATATTGTAAGAATAGCTAAAGACAGTTTCTTCATCGCACTAAATGTCTCTGGAAGCGAACACCATGTCTTCAACAACATATTGTCCATGTTTTCGTATTCTTCTTTATTTAATCTTTTTTTTTCATTATTTTCTATTTCATGCCTTAACTCAATAAATTTCTGCTTCCAAATAGAGCTTGATTGAAACTCCGCCAACTGCATTTCTAACTCCTCCAACTTTAACCATTCTAACTTATCAATTATAGTAGTTTCCAAATCGAACTTTTCTGGATATTTGATAAAGTTAATTAACGGTTCAAATATTTTGAAATCTTGAAATCTCTTAACAAAAAAAATTAAATGTTAACACTGTTGCCCATTTTTTTAGTTTTTGATCGAAAGTAGCGGTTTTAAATTTTTTTTGCGATTTTTAGCTTTTTTTGACGGGTTTTTGTGGGAACAAAACGTGAGCAATATTGTTTGTTTTGTTTACATTTTATTTTATTGTATATCTTGTTCTTTCTCGCATTTGTTGTTTCATTCAATCAATCCTAAAAAAATCCAATACAAAAAATAGCAAGTGTCATAACACCTTAAAATAGGTTCTAACCAATTTTAAAATGTGTTTATTTACACAAGGTTTAAAATAGGCATTTTAAGATAATATTCGTTTATGAATACAATTTTATCGAATTTAGCTTAACAATGATTTGAAATCCTGCTTAAAATGTTTATGAATATAACCCTTAAAATATAATAATTTTTTGCAAAATCAAAAATGCATTTAGTTTAGTACATATGTATCAAAAATGAAACATATTATATGTGCCAATGAAAATTTACTTGCGTGCCACCTTGGGCACGCGTGCCATAGGTTCGCCATCCCTGTGCTAGATGAATTGGATTCTATTTTCAAAATATTATATGAAACTTAATAAATTAAATTGTTTTGACATTGTAATTTAACCTGAATTAATAAAATATGCTAAATTCAGATATTTATTTATAAAATACTGTAAGTCTTGTTTCACACTTTTCAGTTTTAGCTGACCACTTTTTGTTCAATTCTCTTTTGAACTTGCCGCTTTAGTAACACATGTCAATTTAATTTTTGTACTTTTTAATGCAAATCAACATGCATGAAAAAAAACAAAAGGAAATAAGAAAAATGACTATACCGTCAAGTTTGTTTCCCAGTGCTGCCAGTATCCCCAATTTTTGGTTTGGCATCCCCAAAAATCCCCTAACTGATTTTTTTGATTCAAATTTTTATTTTATTTGAAAAATAACATATTTATTCAATAAAATTCATTTTTATCGATAGCTACATATATTAATATTCAAACTAATTCGATTTGTAATTATAAATCTTGTAAAAAAAAAATTACACATAATATAATATATAGAAGTATAAAAAATTATTTACCAAAGTTTAGTATTTCAAAAACTTCAGAATCAAAATCTTCTGATTCATCAGCCTCAAAAATGATATTATACATATTGCTTGTATGAAAAAGCTTTTGCATTTCAGCAGATGGATTATATTTTTCACAACAAATTGAATTATGTATTTTTAAAGTATGTGTTTATTCTGCAAAGTGCTTTCATGCCAAACCATGGGAAAGAAACTATCCACTATAAATAATAACACACATTTTTAAACATGCCAGACGCACATTTTTTAGCTCAAAATTCATTCTTGTTACCAGCAGTTATAAAAAAAATCTCCAAAAAATCCACTAAAATTGTGTTGTCATCCCCAACAAATCCCCGGATCCCCAAGATGAAATTTTTATCCCAAATCAGGAAAAAAAAATCCTCAATTTGGGGATAAATCCCCTAAACTGACAACGCTGCTGTATTTTAATATTTATGATATTAAATGAGAAAAATAGTTGTTGTCTCAAAAAAAAAATAAGAGAGAATTCGGTAACAAAAACATTAATAAAACAAACAAATGATAGAAAATTTTAATAATTTAGAAAATGAAAATGAAAAAATCGTCAAAATGATGATAAATCGTCAAATGTGGCAGCTATGCTCACAATAAACTAAACTCAACTCGTTGGCTCTGTTAGCCTATTTATACACCAATTATAATTTCTAGATCGTTCGGAGCTGAAATACAAAGCCGTTAAAACTAAATGTTGCCATATTGCTCAGCTATGTTTATAACAGGATGTTATCAACAATGTTTATATTATATAGAAACTTCTACAAATGCACATGCTGTTAAACAAGTTGTATGTTGATAAATATTCCGTATGTTGATATATGTATGTAGATGTTGTATGTTGATAAGCATGCTGTTGTTGATACCGGCCATTAAATTTAAATTGAAATACAATTTCGTAGCAATATTTGAGAAATGCTAAACGAAGAAACTAAAATTAATTTCCTTTTAAAGAAATCCGTGTTTTTGTTTCGTTGGATTGAATCCACCTGCGCTGCATAATCATTCCAAATCGCTAACTTTTGTGTTTTTTCAGGAACTACTCCACTACTACTCTCCGCTTTAGCTTTCCTTTGAAAATAGCCCAATATTGTTCATATTGTATTGTATTGGCCGAAGTTGGGAACAATTAGGGAAAATTAGAAAAATACTTATATTTTAAGATATATGTCCATATGTATAAGTCGATGTGATATCTTCCATACCAATAAATTGCAACTTGTGAAAAATAATAGCGAGCTAAATCGGACACAATTTACTGAAGAGTGGTGACGTCTAATAAGAAGCGGAAAAGGTTTCTGTGTGAAATCTTAAATATCCGAAGTCATAGTTGAAGTAATGACAAATACGGTGCTCTTCAGACCATAACTGGAAATTGCTTGCCAAATCATTTTCCTAATTTCCATCTTTGTGTATTTATATTTGAAACAGCATCCCTTTTGGCCCGGCAGCTGTTTGCGATCCAATTTTACATATGTACAGTAGGGTGACAATGGTTTGTATGTAAGAAAATTTTTGTTGGAATTATAAAGTTTTCTCAACGGAATATTGTGCCAATAGGTCTAAAAGTTTTGTGCCGAAAATTTGAGCCAAATCGGACAACGTTTTCTGGACGCGCATCGAGGTCAAAGGTCAAGTATTTTTATATTTCGCAGTTAATATGAAATAATGTTGGGAAACTCATTAATTTTCTACATTAGTTTACAAAAACATCTGGATTCTGTAGACTTTTGATAAAAAGGACAGTCAAACTGTTTTTTTGGGAACTAACCCTCAAATCTCATTTGGGTCAAAGTGACCGACAAACTATTTTATTGCAAGAATGTTTTGTATATCGTTGGTCTCATGTGGAAAGGCCCTAACTCGCTATTTTTTCGAAATTAGTTTTTTTTTGTGATTCCAATGCATTTAACGCAAATACACCTCCTCACAAAAATTTATTGCAATAGTGTAAAAAATAACGCTTTTATAAGCAGTTGTACAAAAACAATTTCATGTTGAATATTACAGTTTCTATTATGTTTTTACCTTCTCCTGTAAAGTTTCAAATATGCGAGTTAGGGCCTTTCTACATGAGACCATCGATATGTATGTTATTACATTGACAGTACACAAATGTACAAATTCTGTAGACTTTTGATAAAATAACTAAAAAATATTCCAAGAAAAAAGTTATGATACAAATTTTTAATTAATATAAAGTTTTAAGATTTTTTTTTCTTTTAAAATTTACAGATCAAAATCTCTTTGAAGAGAATGTAGATTAGCATTTTTCGGATACAACTGCCTATATTTTTGTACCACCTGTAAAATATTAAACCATGTTATGAAAAAAAATTTAAAAATTTATAATATATATATAGTTACTTTCATTAAATGTTTTTTCTGTTCCTCATCTTTTGTTATCTTGTCATGGTATTCTTGAATTAACTGAATGCCTCTTTCAGCACAATCATTAAGAACACTCAAGTTTTGGATAATTTGTTTTGCTCTTAGGTACTCTCCTATCACACTCCATGAATGTGGATCTTTGCTAAAAAACTCCATTGAAATTCCAAATCTTTTGAAAACTTTTTTGGTATTTTTTGAAAACAAATCTTGTAAAATATCAGAATTGTCTCTGGAAATGAAACTTTTTAAGTTTGCCTTCTTTATGATTAGCTTCTTTGGTATTTCTTCATTCTCATTTCTAGATGTATCTACAGACATCTTTGCCACTAACTTTCTTTTTGTCATGTTGTCTATCCTTTCGTCAAACAAACAAAAGCCCACACAGGAAAATTAGCTATTTTAAAATATTTGAGTTGTAGATGACGTGATTTACTACAAAGATGTGTTTTTGTAATTATACATTACATGTCTTCGGCAGCCGGAAATTAATGATGCTTTTATTCAAAAACGTTAATGTTTGTGGCCCGCTTTGAAATATGAGGGTTAATTACCGAAATAGTTTTTTTTACTATTATTTTAAGAAAATCAATAAATAAAAACAACATTTTTTCGTTAAATATTGAAGAAAATACACGAGTTCAACAAATTTATTTCGTATAGATTGTAAAATATAAAAATACTTGACCTTTGACCTCGATGCGCGTCCAGAAAACGTTATCCGATTTGGCTCAAATTTTCGGCACAAAACTTTTAGACCTATTGGCACAATATTCCGTTGAGAAAACTTTAAAATTCATAAAAAAAATTTTTGCTGTCACCCTAATGTACAGTGTTCCCCCGTTTTACGAAGGCTCGCTTTACGAAATTTCGAAGTTACGAACATCATTAATAAACTATAAAATTCTTTATACGAATACGAAATTTCGAAGTTACGAATATTATTACATATTAATTTATAAAATTCGTTAAATGTACATCCAAATGAATAATTTGCTATTTCGAACGTGTGCAAGTCGTGGTGAAAATACTACAAGGTGGCAGCTGGTCAAAAATTTGCCTATTTTTGTTACATATATTGTTGTACAACAACGCCAAGTCTTGCCATTGTATTGTACAATTCTAATTTAATTTTGGAACTCCCCGAAAACAATAACTTCTATCATTCATTGAATTTCTTTAGTGCAAGTTGTGTATTATTTAAGTGGAGTCAAATAATTTTTTGTTGGAGGTACATCCCAGCATACCATGCTAGGAGCGCTCTGAAAAAGATGTCAGAAAAGAGTCCAACTAAACAACATTTTCGGAGCGAAAGAAAAATTTGCTTGTTACTGTCCTGAGTCGGTACGCAGTATGACTCAGAAATTCCACTTAATTATGTGTGTACCAAAGCGTTGTTGTCCTGTTATTTCTGCTTTGAACAAAAAAAAAAAACATAGCTGTACCACAAAAGAATAATAAAAACAAGATTACACAGAGTCCAAGAAAAACCTCATAAAAGACGATTTTCTGACATTATCTAAGAGCTCTTTAAGAGCCCAAAAAAACCCTCATAAAAGACTCTTTTCTGACATTATTTAAGAGCTCTATAAGAGCCCAAAAAACCCTCATAAAAGACTCTTTTCTGACATTATCTAAGAGCTCTATAAGAGCCCAAAAAAACCCTCATAAAAGACTCTCTTCTGACATTATCTAAGATCTCTTTCTGACGGACCATTTTCGAATGTAATGACCCTATTTTTTGAAAGTTTTCGGAGCAATTATGATTGTTTTTTGGGCTCATAAAGAGCGTTAACGCTCCGGAAAAGGTGTCAGAAAGTAAAGCGATCACATTGGATGTAAAGCTTGATGTTTTAGACGGGTCGAAGCAGGTCACAAAAATAATGAAATAGGAAAAGCTTTAAGCCTCGCTGCTTCAACTGTTTGTACAATTAAGAACAATCAAGATAAAATAAGAAATAGTTTACAAAGAGTAAAATCTTTAACTGCAAAAAATGTTTCAAAACAAAAAAGTGCGGTAATGGAAAAAATGGAACGAATGCTAAGTGTATGGATAGACCACCAATCCCAACAAAATATTGCGATGAGCACTACAATTATACAAGAAAAAGCCAGAAATCTTCACCAGTATTTAACAACGAAAAATGGGGAAGGATCTAAGACAGAGCAGTTTTTAGCTAGCAAAGGATGGTTTGACAGATTTAAAAAACGCCATTCCTTACATAATATAAAAATGTCTGGTGAAGCAGCAAGTGCAGATGTAGAGGCGGCAAAAAATTAAACTGCAATATTTAAAAAAATTATAGAAGACGGTGGCTATACCTCACAGCAAGTATACAATGTAGACGAAACAGGTCTGTTTTGGAAAAGAATGCCATTTAGAACATTCATTTCCAATCAAGAAAAATCTGCGTCAGGGTTTAAGGCAGCTAAAGACCGCATTACGATTTTAGTGGGAGGGAATGCTGCAGGAGATAATAAGTTAAAGTCCATGCTTATTTATCATGCTGAAAATCCTTTCAAAGGTTGTAACAAATCAGAACTTGGTGTTATCTGGCGATCAAATAAAAAAGGGTGGATGACAGCAAATCTTTTTGAAGACTGATGGAATAATTTTTTTGCGAGTTCTGTGACAAAATTTAATTCAGAGCAAAATATTTCAAACAAGGCATTGCTAATTATTGACAATGCACCTAGGCATAAGCTAACTCTCATACTTGACAACATCAAAATCGTATTCATACCACCAAATACTACTCCTATACTTCAAACAATGGATCAGGGTGTAATTGCTAACTTTAAGGCTTATTATTTGCGCCGAGTTTTCAAGAATCTTATCAAATATGTTGATGGTCCAAACCGGACAACTATTACAGAATATTGGAAGCAATTTAATATAAATAATGCTATTGAGAATATTGTAAAATCTTGGGATGAAGTTAAGGAAACAGCCATGAATGGAGTATGGAAAAAATTATGGCCCGAATGCACTAATGAATTCGGTAGTTCATTACAAAACATTCAAGAAATTGGCTCAGGCGAGGGCTCATACAACACATCAGAATAGATATAACATTTATAATTAATATTTTTTAATATGTAATGTTAAGTTATTTTTAATTTTAAAATTACATAAATGTTCTTTTTTAATGTAAAATTTGCTTTTTTAATGAATGTCTTATGTATTTTTTTTAAAACGAATAAATTTTTTTTCATATCACTTTGTTATATACATAAATGTTTTAAAAAAAAGGGTTTCGCATAACGAACATTTTGGGTACACATCTATGTATTTTCAATACAAACTTATACTAATATGGATCTCGCTTTACGAATATTTTTTATCCCTGGAACGTATCTATTTATTTTCGGTACAATGGCATATTAATATTGAGCTCGCTATACGAATATTCGATATCCGTCTACTTTCACAGAACGTATCCTATTCGTAAATGGGGGGATTACGTATGCGATTTAAAACTAGCAATTATGTGAGTTATGTTGTTTTTTGAAATTAATACTTCTTTGAATTTTAGCATATGACACTGTAAAGCCGGTTCAAAGGCACTTGGAAGACGCTGCATTGATGCATTCATTCGAAAGCCTATAAAATATCCTGGTCCTATTCAGTATCATAAATGAAGGCGTTCTCCGTAACCTTATAATCCGTAATTTCCGACATTGTATTAAAATGGCGTTCTCGCTTTGACTTCAGTGTAGCAGGGATATAAAGTCTGAGTAGACTACAGATAACAAGTATGGACTGACACCCAGAACTCTTACTTCTTCTGTTGATATTGTAAATATCTTTCTATAAATTATATTGCATCCCACCAAACAATACATTAGTATTGGTCTTACGTGTGTAGTCCAATTTACTCTGTTAGATAGTAATACCCAGTTTTTAAGTCCCTTTTTAAACTTCTCCAGAGTAATTTATATAATAGTTTTTTTACTCCTCCTGTTAATTTTAGTATCTTAATTCTTATATTTTTGGTTCAGAAGTTGCCTGTGTGACTTCACAGATAGTTAGAAGCCAGCAAACTAGAAGATTGGTATACTTTAAGGTGGCTGATACAAACATTTGCATGAGTCCAATATACTATAACCCCCATTATGCAGTCGTAGGATATAATTAAACTTCAAACAGTCTTATACATATGTACATACGAGTAAATACGTGTGTACATATGTTTAAAACAATAATTTTTCATAAAAAAAATTAGACAAAATTGAATGCTCGTGCTCGTTTTAATTTGATATTTATTTAACTCACATACTTTCGCCTAACAATTCTTCCAATAGTCAGTCGTCTGTCGTTATCAATTGTGTAATTGACATCCACGTGAGTTACTTTTATCAAACGCCACCACAACCACCTAAAATATTATTGGTAGGACTACGATAATACAAAAGGAGTATTAAGTCTGTCTGTCTGTATATTACGCTAAAGTGTGTGAACGATTCAGTTTCATTAGTATAAGTACATGAAATATTGTACCTACATTATTTCTTCTTTCATTAGCTGCATACATATGTATGTATATTATGGATTCATAACAATTTTAACATACTTAGGTTGATTTCCCTTAATTTTAACATTTCTTGCTTTCACCCACTTTTTCAAAATGTCAAATGTTGTTTTTGATATTAATGACACAAATGCTCATTTATTTATTTTTTATTCTTTATTATTGACTACAACGATTATTAGAAATTGTACGGAAGGTGAAATTAAAATATGTACATACTCGCACCTAACTATTTCCTGGCTAATGCTATAACTAGTGGAACAAATATGTAATAATTTTGGCTGCGCCGAATTGTATATACCCACCACCAACAAGCAACGATTTTTATGATTTTCTTTTTGGCCCTATCGTGCCTTGTACATATTGATAGGCAGATTGTTTTAGAATTTCATAAATACCCAAATATTTCGATATGTTACAATAGGAATAACAATATCATTATAATTATGCCCCTCTTCTACATACATATATTTCCATTTAATGTAAGTAGATAGTTCATTTGTATATATGTAGCAGATACAGTGGGAAGCAAAACTGTCCGGATGTTTTGCATTAAGAAGGTAAGGTAATGCAAATGATACAAATATAAGATGTTGCTCTGTTAAAGTGTAACCGTATTTGACCCGTTGGTTTTTTGTTTGTTGCGATTGCTATTTGTGCATTATTGTTAGACCTGTGAAGTGATAAACTTAATTTTTAAGTAAAAAACTAAAAGATCTTTAATAAGTAAGAGTGCCATATTCGGCTATGCCGAATCTTATATACCTTTCACCTTTGTTGTGTATGCATAATTATATTGTATACATACATACATATACGTATATATAATATTGCTACGTTTTTACCTTTTAAAAACTGTGGTTTATTTCCTTTAAATAAACCGGATTCTTTTTAATTGCAAAATAAAAGCGTCAAGTAGTTTGAAGAAAATATGTATAACGAGTCTTTATTTATTTAAATGTACACAAACACAATTAAAAATGAAGACACTGTCTTTTAACACACTTAAACCGTAATATATATTATATATATAAGATATATATATATATATAAGAGAACACACATAAAGTTTTCGAACACTTTGTGTGATCAACGCCATCTGTTGAGTAACAATATTAATACACTGGGTTTTTTGATGAAATTTTCCGAGGTTGTCTCGGATTTTTGCTCATATCTCCGTTATTTATAGACGGATTTTACTGACTTCTGAATAGCAAACTTCTCGAAAGCATGTCTGACAGAGTTATGGAAGATTTGGATCCCGAAGATATCTGGGGACTTCAGAAAATTGATTTCAACAGACAGACAAACGGACATGGCTTAAAAGACTCCGCTATCTATAAGGATTCAGAATACATATACTTTATAGGGTCGGAAAATTATATTGTGCAAATTACAAACGGAATGACAAACTTACATATACCCTTCTCATGAAGGTGAAAGTTAAAAATGAGAAAAACGCCAACTGACATTGTAAACAATGTGATAAATTTGTTGCAAAACAATTATTCATGCAGTAAAATTGCTGAAAAATTAAATTTAAGTAAATCCACGGTAAATGATATAAAAAACAAGTAGGAAAGTATAGTAGGTCAAGCCCTACACCCAGTATATGTATAAAACAGTTTTTCAGAAATGTTCGCTATATGGGAGATATGACCTATTATGGACCGATCATCCAAAAATTTAGTGTCATGATTTCTGTGAATATAAATATTGTGCATGTTAAAATTTATCTCGATATAAATACTTTTAAAAGATTTTTGGAGGTTAAAGTTGATTACGAGGAGGGTCTTATATTGAAGTTTCGAATAATTACGGACCGACCATTATAAAATTAGGTGCCATCATTTCTGTATATTATTTGTATCGAATTTTATTTGATTACCAACATTCTTAAGAAATTTATGATCGTTAAAGTGATTTTCGGAAGTGGGCCATTTATAGGAGCTACATCTAGTTATGGACTGATCACAATAAAATTGTACCGTAATATTTGTATGCATATGAAATTTGCGTTCAATATTATTTGGATACCAACATTTTTGAGAGAGTTTAAGGTGGGTGTTGGACCATATGCACAAATCCAATATACCCTCCCCACTATGGTGGTGTAGGGTATAAAAACGGCGTAATGTAGCTTGCAATAATAACCAAGGTTGTCGACCAAGACTGCATTCTGATGGTGATGCCCGGCAGATTGAACGTTTGCTACATAATAAGGACATCAAGACAATGGACAGTTAGACGCGCATTAAATAGAATTGGTTTAATAGCAAATGTGAAAAATCGCCTTCATTTCTGTAAAACCCACAAAAATTGGGCAGTAGACTGCTGGAAATGGGTTATTTTGAGCGACGAAAGGAAAGTAAACCGATACAAGTCTGATAATAAAGAATACTTTTGGCATAGGCCGCATGAGCGCATCCAAAATCAACATCCCTTGCAAAACATCCGGACAGTTTTGCTCCCCACTGTATGTATTATAATGAACAGATATCGAAATTTTCGGTTAGGCCTTATATGAGAATATTATAGGGTGATCGTCATAATATATATACAGTAATTTCATCTTAATAACGATATTTACACGAGTTTTATAGTTGTTTTAGTTATTCTCGCAAATGTTTCTTATGCTAGCTCCTGTATTTACGATTGGTGCATATACTCGTAGGTAATAAAATTAATTTCTGTTTACTATTTGGTTGCATTAACACTTTTAAAATAATTTATTAAATTTGTTTGTTGTTCGAAATTCTGAAATAGGCATTTCCTAGGAATAAATTTAAAAATAGCTCCATTCCAAAGCATTCAATCATATCCTTTATATAATTATATTATGTTTTTTTTTCCGATTTTAGATCAAATCTAAAGTATGACCGTTGACAGTTTGAATGTTAGTTTTAGTTAATCGATTTGGCCATTATTGTCTTGAAGACAGTGGTTTGCTTTATATACATATGTACTAATTTTATTTTCTATGTTCCATTATTATATTTAAATTATATCTGCAAGTTGTTGTTCTACTACTGATTATAATTAATTAATTTAATAAATGTATGAAACAAGTTAGAGTGAAATATTCGGTTGTGCCGATTCTTAAATACCCTCCATCAAAATTTAATGAAAAATACAAAACTACACTAGTTATAAGGCTAGAATATGCTTATTCAGTGTTTTTAATACTTATAGCTGAGCATTTTATACATTTTTTGATTTATTTTTTTTTTTGGCAATTTTACTACCAACATAATTTATTTCAAATGTTTTGAAATTTTATCTAATTTTGACTATTTATAACTGATGTAATTACCGATTCTAACCATAATTTACAGAGTTTGTCTGATATTCATAACAATCTTGAGTGTAATTTAACAATTTATAAAATAAAAAACACATTTTTCCATATTCACCACAAGTTGAGAAACAGGGTATAAACGGACCAATTACGGACTAATAGCTTCTAAATTCACTTTGCAGTAATGTGATATGGTTGAAATTCATCGTTATTTACAAGACTTGTATGGTTGGTTGTTATACTCGGAAGTTGAATTAATTTGAGAGCTATTCCCAAATATGGACTAACAGTTACAAAATTCATTAGCATAATTCCCATATAACCGATATTAGTGTGATTTCTGGATTAAAATTTCTGATCTGTATAAAATGTTGATTGGACATCGATATTTATTAGACATTATTGAGGGTTAACTTGTTTTTCAGAAGTGGTTCGTTTATGTGAGCAATTACAAAACATGGGCCGATCTACTTAAATTTCGGAACAGAGAATTTTATACATATGAGGATATCCCACATTGAATTTCAATATAATAATAGTACATTTAAGATACATATTAGTACTAACGTGAATTTAGGTAGTTGAACTTTTATGGGGGATATGGTCAAGTATGTACCGATATTTTCAAAATCCAGCAGTTTGATTTTGACATATATGTAAATGCACAGTGTAAAATTTTGGATTGGTATCGTTATTTAGAAAATATTTATGACTATTAAAGTGATTTTCGTAAGATCGTTTCATATTGTGAATATGGTCAAATGTGGACCGAAATTCACAAATTTCTGTAGTATGATTTTTGAAAGTTTTATGATCTATTAAAAGTTTTAGGTCGGTACCGATAGTTATAATATATATATAAAGAATAAGATAATAAGATATATATAATGAATAATGTGGTCCTTACATGGGAGCAATGACCAATTGAGAGCCGACCAACATAAAATTAAGTACAACAACTTATATACCTATACGGATTATTTATGTCGAATTTTAACCTGGTAACAATATTATACCAGATTAATACGTATTCAAGTAAAATTTGGAAGTAAATATTTGCCATATCTGACCATACCTTAATAAACATAAATATTTTTTATTGGACATTTTAGCTGTGATTTTCAGACATTATACGAGTATGTATATAAAAAGTGCAAATAAAACTAAGTCTACAATAACAGCAAGTCATTCATTTATTCATGACCAGTCAGGAACCCTTAAAGTACATATAAAATAAATTGTGATTGTGTGGAAAAGACCCCACTACGAGACAGTTTCTCTATTTATGCAAATAAACACCAAAAGCTAGTAACATCAATAACGAAAAAGAACTTAAATTAGACACGCAACAAAAAGCCAACAAAAGAAATGTTATGACGGAAAGAGTTTTCTGCCACTTTTTTTTATAGAATAACCTACCTACCATTCCGTTACGAACACTGAAGTCCAGCCAGGCAAGTGTTTGTTGTTTACTTAAGGCACTTCTGAGATTGTTTAAATTGATTACAGTTTTTGTCTGGATTTAATAGTTATAATTAACTACGAATGAATTTGCACATGGCGAAATATTTGTACATACCAATAGATTATCAGGGGTGTCATAGAAACCAATATTGTCAGAATTGGTTTTAAAACCGACAAGAAAAAAATGCTTTGGTGTCATAGGGTACTGCTACACGTTCAATAAATATCGTGATACTAGAAATATCTATTATGTATTATGTATATATCTATTTATGTATTAATATTCTTATAATATACATTTTTAGTCATTATTGCTATTGATTCTGATTGGTATATTTGCCTCCCGGTGGCTAACAGTCTGAAATAGAAAATAAAGTGAAAAAGTTGTATTTAAACTATGTTGATAAAATACGTTAAGAAGTTTTTGAGAAGATCAAATATAATTAACATGAGCTTAAAAACAATATATGATTGATGCATTTAAGCTTCAGAACAGTTTTTCGGGCAGTTCTTAAAGGAATTCATAATTGTACGAGTATATTGCTTATTTTAGTGAAAAGTTTTAGTTTTCTTCTTCAATTCCGATTATAAATACATATAATTTTGCTGTACTTTCATGTTTTATTTTCATCTTGTCAAATATTAAAACAATTGGGTTTAAAATATATTTCATTCAATCTGAACTCGTTTTTTTTTTGGCCCCAAAGTGCGTTTAAGGATTAATTTGGATTTTTGCGCCGTTATTGTAAACTTTGGACCTCAAGATATATTTTTCTCATTCTAATATTTTTCATAAAGTGTTTGTACAATCTATACAGCAATTCTTGGGGTGAGGACGGCCTGTAGCTGAAATTTTTTTTCGTCCATACAATCTTCAAGCACTCTAGTGATCATTAAATCTATATATTAAATAGATGTTTACAATTTATATTTCGTATGTACACTACTTATTTATACAAGAAGTGCAGGGCATCCCAGAGTCGTCAATTTTGCTTAAAATGTTAGTTGTTCATATCACGAAAACCTCTAAATGCGATTTTCTAATTTAGCAACAAATATCCCATGGATAATTTACTCCTACACGAACGTTCTTTGTTTATCCAATAACAGGGACTCCCAAATATAAAAGTAAAGTAAAAAGTTTCAATATACATAATATAATTACATATACCGTTTTTAAACTGTTTAATCGTCTCCAATCAAGTAATTATATAATAATTCCGAAATCAATATAAAAAAATCTATGTACATTTTCGAACAAATTCACATTTAAGAACCCCTGTCATACAGTTTGGCAAAGCTTAATTGCTTAAACAAGTGGTTGGTCAAGGGTGTTATACATATTTCTCATAAACATTCAACTATTTTAAGAACCTCTTTCGCATAAAGACATTTTTCAAATGAAAAATCTCAAGTTCAAGTTAATGTTAATAGCTATAGTTTCACAATAACACAATAAATAACTCAATAGCCTTGAGTTAGTAATGTAAATTATGATTTGTTTTAACTAAAACAGAATTGGCAGTGCTGATACATTGGAAGTAGTGGCTTCTAAATCAACGGGTAGTGAGCCCTCAACGCCAGAAGACAACATTAATGTGGTGGTGAGAGTACGACCATTAAATGAAAAAGAAAAACGTGACAGACATGGCTCTATACTACAATTTCCTGGAAATGGCCAAATAATTGTAAGTTTCCTTAAGATACACTAAAGCTATGTATAGACGGTTGTCAGATTATACAATGTTGTCAGATCTAACAATGTGCTAGCAATGTTCTGACATTGAAAAATTGTTAGCAAACGGCAAATTTTTAATGCTTTTTCTTACAAAGTTGGAAGACAAAAATTTTAAGTTCACACGGTTGTTAGACATTTTCTGAACATTTTTCTGACAACGCTGTAAGATCTAACAACCATCTGTACAAAACATTGAACTTGTACAAATCTTGCATTTAATTTCAGATTGAAAGTCATGATTCGGCCAAAAGCCGCAATCTTGAAAGTGTGCGCGTTTTTACCTACAATGTTGTTTTCGAACCTGGAGCTACCCAGGAGGATATTCTTGATTACTCTGGTATCAAGCGCATTATAGAGATGGCAATTGAGGGTTTCAGTTGTACAGCATTTTGTTATGGCCAAACCGGTTCTGGTAAAACACATACACTAACCGGACCACCCGATTTGGTAAGTTTATTTGGAGCTGTAATTATCTGCTAATAAAATATGTATTAATGTTTAATTATTTAACAGTTTATTGGTAAACCAAATCCCAAAGATCGCCAGCATGGCCTTATCTTCCGTTCGTTTTTGTACCTCTTCCAATTGATCAAGAATCGCAAAGACACAACATATATTTTGAAGGCATCATTTATGGAAATCTACAATGAACGGGTAAGTTATATTTTCTAATTAACGCGAATTTAAAATATGTACCTAATATTTACTTAAGGTAAGGTCAGAATACGGAAATATTTGACAGTGAGATGTTTCAATGTGTTTAACCAAAACTGCATAAAATAATTAATGTGGTCACATTGTATACATTTATTTGCCATATTTGTTTAATCAAACAGCAAAGAAAGAGTGGGAAAACAATTTGCCTGGTGGTCATATTTATGCTAATATTTTTTCTAAATAATTTGTTTATAAAGCAGCGAGAAAACATTAAATTCTTTTTTCCTACAAATAGGAAAGTTATAGAAAATGAAAATTTAAAAGATAAAGGAAAAATATACTATACATAATTTAATATAATTTATTTAAACGTCAAATATTTTTTGTTTCTAGTTTGAACATAAAATATTTTTGCAATGCAAACAACAACTGAACAACTGATTTTCGTTAAACAAATTTATTGCCGACAATTAAACTATTTCTAATGTGACCAATGTGTGGCCACTAAACAGCAAATATTTTTTCCCATTTTATATTTGCTCTTGCAATTCATTTGCAAGATCAAACAATGGCAAATAACAGCTGTTGTAGCACATAAATCAAATAATAAAGATTGCGCAAAGAATGTATACAAAATTTCTTTTCTCTGCGCATGACGTCATTAGTTATGCTCAAATCAAAGGCGCAAAATAAAATTAACTTTATAATAAAGAAATTCAATAAAACTTTAGCAAACACATTGTGTTGTAATTTAGAAATGTGCAATAATATTAAAAACAAATTTCCTAACTTAAATTTAAATTTTTAGATATTTATAAAAAGGAGATTTTTTAGATGTATTGAACTTTGAAATAGAATAAAACAAAAATGATTTTTTTTAAATTGAATTGAAAATATCAAATATTACCCGAGTCTGCCCGTACCCTAAGTCAAACTTAATTTGTTAAATATTTGAACACTGTAAAAGTATGTCAACGTTTTAATCAAAGAAACCGTCTTGACATGATTCATTTGTTTAAATTTTAGTAGAATCAAATTTGTTGCACAATAATTAGTTTTTAAAATTTAATAAAGGCTACAAGTGTACCATTAATTCCAGGGAATAATATTTGACTTGAGGCTATAACTATTCATCACACATTTAATTTGTATTTCCGTCACGTGTAGTTTAGTTTGTAACGTGTTGTAGGAAAAATAGAATTTATTGTTGCATCGATTATTTATTTTTTGTAACAATTTGCGTGGAATTTTAAATTATCTAACCTTTTTATTTACTTTAACTAGGCACACCCTACTTAATTGCATGCCAATGCAAGAGAAACAGCGAAAATGAATAACAAAAATTAACAATTCCATGCTAAAACTTGTAGGAATTCGTTTATAGTTAGCAGACAAATTGTCAATACCTTCGTCTGCCTGTCAGGACGAAGGAGAAATGGGGTCAATTTAATTATATTAATGTTTATTGAAACCAATTGATTATTTGTTGAACGACATTGTGAGTTGTAAAATATTCGTAGGAAGCAAAAACACAATTTAATATTCATTCACCCCTATCGTGAATAAAAATTCCACATGAAATTTGTTCCCTTTTCACATTTTCCCTATTAATATTCAATGTTAAAAAAATAAAAGGGAACAAATTTCATGTGAAATTTTTATTCACGATAAGGGTGATTAAAAAAATCCAAAAAAATATTCATTAATATTAGCTATTTGGTTAAATGGGAACCATTTGAATTCAGAAGTTGTGAAATTTACTCCAATATAATTTGTTGAATGGAAATTTTTATAATCTACACCACAATATTGGCTAGGGTATGTTGGATTAGTGCTGATGTTTGTAACGCCCATAAATATTGGTCCAACACCCACCTTAAAGTATACCGATCGACTCAAAATCACTTCCTGAGTCGATTTAACGATGCCCGCTCGTCCGTCTGGCCGTCCCTGTAAAGCTTGTGTGCAGAATACATGTCGTAATCTTGAAGATATTTTAATAAAATTTGGTACTGGTGGAAATCGGTCAATTATTTCACCTGACCCCCATACAAATGTCTTCCCAAAATTGGTGTTTACCGATCATCAATGTTTGAATTATGCAGTTATCTACACAAATGAGTAGTAAATGAAGCCAAATGACATCTACAAATTTTGTGAAGATCGATCCATAATTGATCATAGCTCCCATATAAGCCCCACTTCCGATAATCACTTTAAAGTGCATAACTGTCTTAAAAATGTCGGTATCCAAATAATATTGAACATTAATATGTTCCGTGGACATACAAATAATATGTTAGAATACTATGATGATCTGTCCATAATTAGTCGTAGCTTCCATATAAGGCCTATTTCCGAAAATCACTTTAACGACCATAAATATCTTAAAAATGTTGTTATCCAAATAAAATTCAACAAAAAAGGTTTCATATATACAGACATGATGATACCTAACTTTATAATGGTCGGTCCATAATTAGTCAAAACTCCCATATAAGACCCTTTCCGTAATTCACTTTAACCTCAATGAATCTTTTAGAAGTATTTATATCACGATAAAGTTTAACATACATAATATTTATATTGACAGAAGTCATGGCACTAAATTTTTGGATGATCGGTCCATTATACGTCATATCTCCCACATAGCGCCCATTTCTCGGTGTAGGGTATAATATGGTCGCCCTTTACTTTTTTACGTGTTGGTATTAAAAATGAGCAAATTCGGCCTAGTAGTACCAAAGTTATGTGAGACAACAAGCGATATGTTAGGACCATTCGCTTAATCGAAAAATTTGTTTTACCGAGATTACGTTTTTTTTTTTTTGATAACATTGGGAGCATGAATATCGTCCAAATTTGGTAATTGTTTACTTATTGTTCTTTGGGTGTGTCTTGATGCATTATTAAGGATCATTCATTTGGTGGTATTTAGGTTCTAAAAATAATTCTATCATTAAAAAATATCTACGCTTAATACAAAACAGCTCGTGATTACAATTTATTTATCTCTTATTTTTTTAAAAACGAAAAAGATAAGATTCTAAGGCGATCTAGCTCTTTTTCTATTACCATTATTTTTGAGCCATTCTTGATAGCAATCATATCAGCCAATGTATCAAACATTTTAAAGATTGTGTAGAACTTAAAACGATCGAGTGGATGCTTGGGATTATAAAGCAGGAAGGCCTAGTGATTAAACAAATTATTATGCTGACTTCTGAAATCACTATCCCCCTGTTTCACGATGTCGAAAGATAACGTTCGCTTAGATAAGACTTAAGACACAAACTTGATTGTGGAATAAACAAACTTGATTGAGTAAAAAATAGATACGATAAAAAGTTTGTGTGTGTGCTGACTTCTGAAATCACTATGTTTCGATTAAGCATCTTCACAAATATCATAGGAAATCAGCAACACATCAATTTTCTAATCTCTTTGGAAACATTCGAGATCGTTTTTATGTTGGCGTTTGCCGTTTTCGTCCCAGACAATTTGAAATTAAATGTTAATTCTATAAATATAATATATATCGCACCCTAAATACAAAAGGGGCACAACTCAAAATTTTCCAAAACTGACTTTTTTCACATTACTATCTTCTTTAACTGGAAAAATACAGTTATGTCTATTTTATGTTAAGTGTGTTGCTTTTTTTGTTTTTCCTGAAAATATTAGTATTTTGAGTTGTGACCGTCTTGTATTATACATACATATATCTTTTCTGTATTTGTATCTTTTTATATTTTGAGTGACAGGTTCGAAGTAAAAACATTTTCAAGTGTTTGTGGTTAGCTTTCAAGAAAGATGTTTTTATAGTTTATAACAGATTTAATAATATATAATAGATTTAATTGAAGATACATATTATTTTCACTGTTAAGACATTTGAAAATTAATAAAAATGCACGTGTTAAACTATGTATAGACGATCGTCAGATATTACAACGTTGTCAGATCTAGCAATGTGCTAGCAATGTACTGACATTGAAAAATTGTTAGCAAAAGGTAAATTGTCAGACGACTGTAAGAAAACTGACAATTTCATTGGCACACAATTGTCACACAATGGATTTATCTGTCAACCGAAATTTTTTTCCAAAATGTATATGCAGAGTTGCATTTAGAAATAATTTCTATGACAATGCTGCCATGGGCAGATGCATAAAGTATCCTGCAGAACATATTACTTCTAATAGACCCTTTTGCTGAAAAATACATACATACATTCATACATACATATATACTTACAAACAAAATTCCTTATTTAACAGGTTATCGATTTACTTAACCCCGGTTCGGCACGTAAACCACTCTCAGTACGATGGTCCAAAAAGTCGGGAGGATTCTTTGTTGAAAATCTTTTTACTGTGGATTGTGAAGAACTAGATGATTTGTTGGCTGTCTTGGAAGAAGGTAAGTTCAAGTAAAATTTTTAATCAAACTATAACATGGATTTTAGAATGCTGCATAATTTTTGGATGAGAGGAACACAAAAGTTTTTTGTTGGCAACCATCATCCCTAAATAATAATTTTTAAGTCGTTATCGTTAAAATATCTTTATCGAAATAACCCAAATTAACTTTACTATTTTACCGTTTCGAATCGGTATTTTAATATTGATCGAATGTACAAATATTGCAATGTTTCAGAGTTTTTGTTATTATTTTTTTATAAAGGGACTTGAGCCGATATTTTCGAAACTTTTATTTTTTCTCATTTAATCAAATAAAGTGTGATCCATTTCGAGGTTCTCCACTTTTTCAAAGAATAAAACACAGAAAATTCGAATTTAATGTGGAATGTTTATTATCATTTGAATGAATATTCTTTGGCATTTATTTTTTGAAGATTATGTACATATATCAAATTTTGGCCGTTGCTACGTCGCAGATGGTCTATCCGTTGAGTCCAATTTTCGATGACTCGTTCGAGCATTTCGACTGGTAATTGGCGAATGAAACACGTGATGCTTTACTCCAAGGCCTGAATCGAAGCGGGTTTGTCCGCATAAACTTTAGACTTTACATATCACCACAGGAAAAAGTCTAACAGGGTGATCTAACATGATCTTGGTCAATCGATCAGCCCAAAACGTAAAATTATGTGTTCACCGAAGTGTTCTCTCAATAAATCCATTGATTGATGCGATGTGTCGGAAGTGGCGCCGTCTTGCTGAAACCAGATTTTACAGCAGATTTCTTAATTCTAGTACAACACCCAGTCGCTATATTAAAACTAATCACTGAGTAACGGTGTCGTGGGAACTTAATAAACTTCTACAATTGAAAGTATCTACAGGTATACATACATTTGGGTGTCCAAATTATTCGAGTTTTCTGTTCTTCGAATAAGAGATTTTAACTTGTTCGAATAAGTCGATCACACATTTAAAATTAATCATATTATTCGAATAATTGAAATTGCTTAAACCGCTAAACCGATTTTAATGAAATTTGGAGCGTAGATAGATCTATGCTTGAAAGCGTCAATAGGCTATATATTTTTTCAAGACCTGGACCAGATCCGGATAAAAAGGGATTTAAAAGTGAATGTCAACATTGCTTTTATTCAAAAATTTATTTTTCGAAATAGTTAATGAATTTGTTTTGTAAAAATGCTGTCCCATAAATGAATTTGGGTTCCATGAATGTTTTTTTTCTCCGTCAGAATGTACTGCCACTTTACACACTAAATATGCTTTGTTTGCGTGCTATTCCTAAAGCAGATTACCAAAATTTTTAATGATCAGCGTCTTCGATCTCGTAATACCAATATAGTACATATAAATTACTATCATACAATGTTGCAAATTTGGCAAATTCAATAAATTTTGGCTATTTCTTAACCTATGTAAATCAATTTGATCTATTTTTTTATTCGAAACCCACGTTCTTAGTGAGAATCAATACCGTCTTAATTCTTATTTTCAAAATTATTTTCTAAAATGGATTCCTGCAAAGAAAATACACAGAGCTGGGGCCAAATTACCGCATTCGTGATCGAATGAGCTATCGTATCGAAAAATGATTTCGATATCGAAATTTTGATAAAATGTACTACATTTCTTGCTCGGTATCGAATGCCATAATCTCAAATAAGAAAATTACGATCAATTTTACTCGACATCGAATGCGGTAATTTGGCCTCTGGTCGTGTAAGTGGTGGATGTCTTTTTGGATTTAAAAAAGAGCTACAAAAGAAGAAAACATGTTAAGAGCAAAGAATTCTCAAAATCATGATATGTACCCACAACTTAATCATAACTTTATGCCTGTACCATTATTAAATTACTCGACACGTGTCACCTGGGGCCAAATTACCGCATTCGTGATCGATATCGAAATTATGATAAAATGTACTAAATTTCTTGCTCGATATCGAATGCCATAATCTCAAATAAGAAAATTACGATCAATTTTACTCGATATCGAATGTGGTAATTTGGCCCCTGTCTTCTTATTAAAACTAGAGGTGGATTATTAGATTATTTTTGTTTGTGAACAATACATGGTCAGATAGCGTATCCCTTAATAGAGGAGTACCTCAAGGCTTTATTTTAGGACCACTCTTATTTTCATTATATATAAATGATTTGCCAAACCAACTCTCTAAATGCAACATCCATTTATACGCAGATGACGTGCAACTTACTCTAAGTAGCTCTGTTCAAAATATAGCTTCAGGAATATCATCTCTAAATGAGGATTTAAACAAAATTTACCTCTGGGCTTGTGCAAATGGACTCTGTTTGAATCCACACAAATCTAAATGCATTGTGATATGTAAAAGGAGCTTAAATCGTTACATTTCTGAAGATATTGTTTTAAATGGCGAAAAAATCGAAATTGTTAATTCAGCGAAAAATCTCGGTATAATCTTCAATAGCAATCTGACATGGACTGATCATATAAACTCACTGGTTGGTCAAACATACATAAAGTTACGAGCTCTCTGGTCTACACAATATTTTACACCAATAAGAATAAGAACCTTACTAGCCAAGACGTATCTGATTCCTTCTCTAATATATGGGTGCGAGTTGTTTGGAAGCTGTGATTCAAGTAGTAAAAGTAAGCTTAATATATTGTTTAACAACATAATAAGATATGTGTATGGATTGAGAAGGTTTGATCATGTTTCTGCTGTTTCTAATAAACTTTACGGAGTTTCACTTGATAGCCTATTAAAAATTCGTACTCTTGTATTCTTGCATAAAATAATTAATACTCAAACCCCCACATATATATTTGAAAAAATACGTTTCTTCCAATCGTCTCGAAATCGAAATATTATAATACCTCGACATCAATACCTAGTGTCTGAATGGCACTTTTATGTACATGCCGCTCGTCTTTGGAACAATCTTCCACGAAATCAACAAATAAATAGTAATGCTAATAGTTTCAGAAATTTTATATATAACTTTTTCACGTAAGATGTTATCAATATAGGTTTTTCTGTAACTAATTTGTTTATGCTCATAATAAAATTGTTTATAACGTAATGCGTTCCTGTACTATAAATATAAGACTTAGTCTTGTTGTACAGGAAATGAAAAAATTCAATAAATAAATAAATAAATAAATATTATATAATCTATTAATAAGTAAATAATAATAATGATCAGCGTCCAGGAATAAAATATTAATAATATACCGGATAACGCCGGGTACAAAAAGCATGTACATATATTCATAATTGTTATTTCATGTTGTTGTAAGCCTATAATCGTTTATACAATCGCTATTATAAAAAAGGGACTGTTTAAGTTATGTTTTATTAACTCATAAAAATATTCAATTGCCAGTTTACCATGTGTTGCATTTGGAAAACATATTGTGTTTTATTACTCATCACCTGTTAATTACTTCTGTTCTGTTGATAATAAATGCTAAATCCAGATTAATTTTTTCTTTTATGGCCTTATTCATAAAACTTACAACAGGTTTATAAGAGGCTTATAAAGCAAATTTTGCATGGAAATTTGCTTTATAAACCTGTTGTAAGTTTTTATGAATAAGGGGGTCAGTCGTTATAAAATTCTAAGAAGTTTTAGCTATGTCCGCTCGTCTGTTAAAGACATGATAGATCCTCTAGGGAAGTACTTAGGGGATGAAATTTTAATTATAAATAATTGGTATTGAAAATGGGTATTGAGGAAATAGAGAGAAAACTCAAACCCCTATTTTGTTTGGATTCGGTCATATCTATTAATTGACCTCATTAAAAGCTATTTCCGATAATCACTTGAATGTGTATAAATTTCTTATAAACGTTACTCTCCACTATTCAATATTTTGAATAACCCAAAATCCGGTTTTCTAAAAATGTCGTTTTTCAAATATGTACATACTTCTACATATTTTCCTTTTTATTAACATCAAAGATTAATTTTTCTTTTGAATTTGATACATCATATATTTCAAGCTCCTAAAATTGTTTGAGACAAAAAGGTTAACCTACAATTTTGTGCTTTAAATGCAACAAATCTTAAGGTAGAATTTGCCGAACGTCCACGTCCCGTACTGTACTGTAATAAAACAGCTGATCCCGTTTTGTTATTTCAAATAAATGCAAATGCTTACCGAATATTAATATTACTCGTACGTCGACGAAACGTCTCAACCTAGGACCAAATTACCGCCTTCGTGATCGAATGAGCTATCGTATCGAAAAATGATTTCGATATCGAAATTATGATAAAATATACTAAATTTCTTGCTCGATATCGAATGCCATAATCTCAAATAAGAAAATTACGATCAATTTTACTCGATATCGAATGCGGTAATTTGGCCCCTGTATGAAATAGAATTTCTTAATGTTCTTACGTGATATTTGTACAGCAGTTTGTATGCTAAATTGTATGGTGGTAAATTCCCCCTATTTTTTGGCACTGTTTTTAATAATAATGTTTGTGGAAATTGAACAACACGATTTAATATAATACACATCTGCATATATGAATAATGGCATCACGTGAAAACGGCTGGAGCGATTTGGCTGATTTTTTTTATTCTATTCAAAATTTTCAGGAGATGGTTGTAAAAAAAAAAATTAAAAAATTCCGAGCGAAGCCGGGGTGGTCATATAACAAAATAAATGCATATATTCTTATACTTATGTATGTGTGATAAATATCGCAAATTGAATAAATATTGATTTAAATTATAGTAAAATATATTGGCCCATAATCATAGTCATAGAAAAAGCATACTTTAAGCAAAAGCATGCTTTTGTTTTAAATTCAGAACAAAATTTATATTGTTTTACTTAAAGTATGCTTTTTCTATGACTATGATTATGGGCCATTAAATTTATAATATAAATAACTATCAAAGTGCTAGATTATATATGTAAATGCACACACACACACGCACAATTTTACTCCTATTAAAACCATTTTGGTACTTTTTCAAGCCAGTATATACGAAAAGACCATCACTGTTTCGAACAGCTGACTGTTTATTTATTGTTTGTATACTAATAGGGCAAATAAAGTGGAATTTTAAAATGATTTGAGATTAATTGAGTTTTAAAATATATACTACAAGGTGGCGCAAAAGTAATCCCCCTATCAGAAAATGCTATAAATTTTGCGAGGCCCCTAATGTCACATGCGAAATACACGTTAATAAACAATGTTACGCTACACTGCTCCAGAACGCGGAATATTGCTGACAGAACTGACATTAGGGGCCTCGCAAAATTTATAGCATTTTCTGATAGGAGGATTACTTTTGCGCCACCTTGTAGTATAAGGAAAACAAACAATTAGGCACAAAAACAATATAACAGGTGGCGCAAAAGTAATCCTCCTATCAGAAAATGCTATAAATTTTGCGATTGGTCCCAGTTCAGTTCTGTTTTGACATTTGTGTAGTAAACACATGCGAAATACACGTTAATAAACACTGTTACGCTACACTGTGTTTACTACACAAATGTCAAAACAGAACTGAACTGGGGCCAATCGCAAAATTTATAGCATTTTCTGATAGGAGGATTACTTTTGCGCCACCTTGTATAAGCACACAAACGTGCTTACAGTACGGAGACGTTGACGTCCGGCTAATTCTACCTTTAGACAATTATAAAAAAATCTAAAACGAATACGTCGTCGCTATTCTATGATAGTAAAACGGCACTGCATTTATTCAATGCATAGAGTGGTATCTAAGGTATAATTACAAATGTTAACAAGTTATTAGCAAATTAGGTCACAAATAGTAATTAATCAATTTATTAATTAAATGCTCAAGACTACAAGCCAGCCATTACATTGCACATTTAACAAATGTGTACATAGTAATATATATATAAATAATATTTGTAATTTTCCGTAAACTTTTCAATCTTGGGAAAAAAGAAATCCTGTATACTCAGGAATTTCATTTCTTTATCCAGACACTTAAAATATTTTTTATATTTTACAGATCTTTTGTTCTATATAAAAAATTGAAACGAAATGAAATTGAATTGATCTAAATATCTTGAGTTCAGTTTATCAGAAAATAAATTTGTGATAATATTAAAAATATATTCAGTACAAATTCACTTCATGTTTTTGTAGTTTTTTTAACTAAACTTTTATCATTCTTAATCGTATGAAGGTGTATGTATGATGCATGAAAATTAAACCAATCTTCGAGAGTTCGAAATAAGTTCGTAATAACCAGTAATTCGTTATAATCTAATTAACTAAAGTTAGGGTACACATGGCAAATATTTATCCACTCAAAAAAGTGTAACCAATACTTTTAGTACAAATTTGTTTACTAGTGTTTTGTAAGAACAAATAGCATCAAACTTCTATTGATTGATTGATTTGTCCTTAGAGGGAGTTCACACGCTGCGACTTTTACCTGCAACTTTTCTCCTGTGACTCGAGATTATAGATAAAATACCCTGTACTAACCACTACGTATTTCATCTATAAACTCGAGTTGCATTACACATATATTCAATTCATTTTGAGTAATTTTAATGATTTTGTTCATTTTGAAAAAAAGTAGGCGGTCGAAAAGAGTAAAACTCAAAACTGTGATATTTGGCCTCTTCTTTAAACATTTTAATTTAATTGACGTTATTTTAGTGACAGATTTTAATGACCGTTAAAGTATTTTACCAGCAACGAATGAAAAATAAAAAATCCAGTTATTGGAATGTTCGTCCTATTTTCTGAGTATTGCGAGGTTATACATGTACTTGTGTTCAGATTGTCTCGATCGGACCCCAGCCATTTAGAAATGACAGACTTATTTAAAAAAAAATTAGATTCTGACCAATTAGATTTTAACGTTTCTTCAAGAACAATTCAATTTTGAAAAATGTTCAGATTCATGTTTTTTTTTAAATTATGACTGGCTTTTAAATCAATGTTTTTTGTTTCAAGAATTTGATAAGTTCTAAACAAAAATATAAATACACATACATATGTATGTATATAATTTTTAACAGTTTTTAAAATATAAATTCGCTAGAAGCCTTTTTGTAAACTGAATTTAATTTAATATTTATTATTATATTATTAGAAAAGATCTTCAAATACTAGTGACGAATGTTCTATGCACAGTGGGGAGTATAAATGAGAACATGTAACAACTTTATGCCCTTGTTATTTCATACAAATAAAACTAATAAAGAAAATTAGAAAATGCATTTTATCTTCTATTTAAACTTCTAAAGTTCAAGTTCTAAAAAAAGCTATTGTCCAACTGCTGTTTATTTAACAACATTGCAGGTTTTTTACTGCTGAGATCCAACCAATATCGCGAAGCGCTCTTATTGCTCTCCATTGACTGAAGTCTATTGTGGTTTGGAAACAATAGAACGCCTTTTTGGGCTCTTATGATAACTTCCTAATTGTTTAGCTATAAATCGGGTATAATAGCTATGTTTTGTCATTGCTAGATTATTATCCTGAATGGCTCTTGACAGTTTATTAATTATTTATTATAATTTTTATTATGTATATGTAATTCAATTTGTGTTAGATAACAAACAAAGCAAACACATACAAATCTAACCGTAAACTTTGATGTTTTAATGCATGGTGAGTGGTGAGAGGTGAGTGCAAATCGGCAACAAATACAACACTATACAGAAACAACAGGCACTTTGTTTGTATAAAACACTTGAAAAAGTATTGCTTTTGACATTAGTAAATTGTAAATAAAGTCAGTCAGCTGTACTACTGCCCTCATCTTGTAAGTTACACCATGGTTTTAATGAAAATATTTCAAAAGACAAACTTGTGCAATTGTTTACGAGTATTTGTCGAACGTTATTATTTTCCATTATGTATTGTAAATTACTATTTTGTCCTAAAATAAATGAAAAAAAAACATTTTTAAATCTTCTTTATTAGTTTTATTTTACGCCATAAAAAGTGGACATGGCATTAACATATACTCATTGTGATCTGCACTGTTTCACCGACCTTCACAGCTTGTTGCGATGACTTGAGGTTTTATTAAAAGCATATTACTGGATAGTGGAATCTTTATTAAGATCCGAAACAACAATCTTTGACATTTACTTTATAAATATAAATTAAATCCATTCGGAAGGTCCTATTTTTTATCAAACCTTTCTCACATAACGCTGATTTTGGTAATATAGCTGAGTGAATAATCTGGTCAAAGAAAACGTAATCTATTAAAAAACATAGTTATGAAAAAACAAGTTAGAGTGCACTATTCGGCTGTGCCGAATCTTTAATACCCTCCACCTAAACGTAATAAGAAATACAAAAACTACACTGGTTATAGGATTGGAATATTCTTATTCTGTGTTTCCTATTCAGTCTTAGTGCAGCTTTTATTATTATTTTATGAAAGATAATTTTACGACCAACATAATTTATTTCAAATGTTTAGAAATTTTATCTAATTTTGCCCATTTATAATTGATGTAATTACCGATTCTTACTGTAATTTACAGAGTTTGTCTGATTTTCATAACAATCTTGAGTAAATTACACTCATTTATGAAACTAAAAGAACATTTTTTCATATTCACAACAAGTAAAGAAACAGACTATACAAAAGGGTAAGCTTATAAGATGAGGTTTCTTTTGTTTGAATTTGATCTCAATAACATTATTTACAAGAGATTTATGGGTGGAATAGCAGAAGTGAACCAGTTATGGACTGATAGCTTCTAAATCCAGTATCCACTAATGTGATTTCTAGGTATGTATTTTAGGCTTATTTTGGCAGAATTTAATCTCAATAACGTTATTCATAAGAGTTTATATGTTCGGAAGTGAACTTAATTCAGGAGCTGTTATTGACTGATAGCTAGCCGATATTAATATGATTTCTGGATTAAAATTTCTGATCCATATAAAATCCAGTGCGATATTGATATTTATTAGGCATTTTTGTGTTTGAATTTGTTTTTCGAAAATGGTCCTTATATGGCAGCTATGACAAATCATGAGCCAATCTTCTTAAATTTTGGAACAGTGAATTTTATGCATCTGACGATATTTCACGTCGAATTTAAATTGAATTTCGGAAGTGGACCATATATAAATGATCCGTGTAAAATGTTGGATCGGTACCATTATTTATAAGTGATTTATGAGTATGAAGTGATTTTCGGAAGAGGTCTTTATATGGGAAATACGGCCAAATATGGACCGAAATTCACAAAGTTTTGAGTCGATACCGATATTTATAAGATATATATAAAGATTAATGACTTTTTCGGATGTGGTCCTTATACGGGAGCTACGACCAATTATGGACCGACCATCATAACATTTAGTACAACAATTTATATATCTATAAGAATTATTCGTGTCGAATTTTAACCTGGTAAGTTTATTTGTACCAGATTTATATGTATTTTAGATGTGGACTCTATGGTCAAACATGGACCGAACAAAACAAAATTTCGTTTTGCGATTTCTCTTTACATTACACTTATTTTTGCCGAATTTTGTATTAATATTCCAATTTTACAGGCATTTATTTATCATTAAGAAGATATTTGTATGGAGGCTATGAGAAATCATGGACCGATTCTTACTATTCTCCTCACACTTTGTTCTTTTATCATTAAAATAACATGTACAAAATTTCATGGCAATATCTGTAATATATTTAAAAAAAATTGAAAGAAAAATTTTTAAAAATACCAAATTTTTATGGAGGTTCTCTCCCATTTTGGTCCATACCTCTGGTTCTACTATACCGATTTTGCTAATTTTCAATACCAAACTGCTTGGGAGAATTACAAACGGGTTTTTTGTAAACTCTGTTGATTTTGGTTGTGTCGTTTGGACGTGAGAGTGTTTTACAGAGACAGACAGACAGACACACGGAATGACAAACTTATATTGCCCTCATTCACCACTTTGGTGGTGGAGGGTATAAAAACATTTAAATGCATCACACTTTTTTATTTTTAAAACATATAATGTAAATTAATTATCCCTCATTAGGGACAATACCTTTATCCCCCGAAATATATTGGCGATCTTGTTGCAAATCTAAGTAAAACATTGTTATTATTTCAAGGCATGCGCAATCGAGCTGTGGGATCACATGCTATGAATGATCATTCCTCCAGGTCACACACTATTCTAACAGTACACATAATATCGGAACAGCAAACTGATGGCGGTGTATTTTTATCTAAACATGGAAAAATCAATTTTGTGGATCTGGCTGGCAGTGAACTGACCAAGAAGACCATGAGTGAGGGCAAAACACTAGAGGAAGCCAATAATATCAATAAAAGTTTAATGGTATTAGGTAAGTAAAAAATAATAAGATATCCTACACTACATACATATAACAACTATTGTTTAGGTTACTGCATTGCTTCTCTCAGTGATAGTAAAAAACGTTTTGGCCACATACCCTATCGGGACAGTCAGTTGACTAAATTATTGGCTGACAGTTTGGCCGGTAACGGCGTTACTCTCATGATAGCTTGCGTCTCGCCAGCCCAGTACAATTATGCTGAAACCTTGAACACATTACGTTATGCCTCACGAGCCAAGCGCATACGTACTAAACCTGTCATTATGATGGATCCAAGAGAAGCTTTGATTCTTAGCCTCAAGCGGGATGTGCAGTCGTTGCAAATGGAAAACGAACACTTAAAAGCGGCCTTGAATTTACATCACAACTCGATCAAAGAAGTTGGCATCGAGGGTACAGAAATTGTGGAAATTCCTACAGATAATGGCGGTGTTATACCTAAAGTCGATTTGGAACGTTTGCCAGAATTGGATGGCAGTGAACTGGCGGAATTGGTGAAATTGTATATGCAGGAAAATGAAGCGTTACGGCAGGAGAACAATCATCTGTTTACGGTGCGGGAGACCATACTCAGGGATCAGGAAATTGTGTGTCGGGAAAATGAACGTTTACTCAAGAAGCTGGAAGATGTTAATAAGTAAGTTTATTGAGTTGGCAAGCATGCAGAGGGAAAGTACATGTGGTTTTGTTGGAGGATTTTAAAGAAGGTTCCGTTTTTTTTGTATCATAGAATGTACCTATAAATGAGTGGATCAAAATTACACGCAAAGAAGCCTGATAACTATTTTCTATTAAAATCGATGGCAAACTCGAAGAATGTGACCATTTTCTGTTGTGAAAGACGTGATTACGGAACACTTAGGCCTGGTCCCACTAGGCACATTGTAGTTCCTATTTTTTAAATTATTTCTTAGAAAGTTCAAATGTATAAAATATCCCCCCCAAATCATATAAAAGATTCAAAGTGCATCCTCAAATTTTATTTCTCAAGTACTTTCCCTTTTCATCGTTGCAAAGAACTCACTGAAATTGTGAACTGGCTCATTGTTCCATTTTCAATTTCTCGTTTTAGATCGAGACTAGAGAATGAGAATAATGGGCTGGAGCAATAAAATTGGCAAAAACAATTTTGAATCAAAGGAATTTATTTAGCATTTAAATACAATAATATAATATAGTTTTATTATTGATTTAGTTGTAGATCGTTAAAAATAATATTGTTTTCTATTCATGTTTAAATTTAAAGAGTTTGTGTTCGTTCTCCTCTAATACCTGCCAGGCCAGCACTATCGTCAGCTTCAGGCAGCGAAACAGCTGGAACAGAAATTTGGACAAATCCTCAGGATTTTCAAACGGATGAGGAAGTATCTATCTATATAAATATTTGAAATCATTAAAAAATAAAATTATACTAATATATTTATGATTTAAAATTTTCAGTCTCCTCCCAATTTAAAAGGGCGTATTTCGGAAAACAATGAAAACCGTTCCCATGAAGAACAGCGACAAATCGATCAACATCGTATAGCTCACAATATATTGGAAATGGCGAATAATTTTCCCAAACATGTTGTGCAGGAAAAGAAGGAAGAGAACAATAATAACCAACTAACAAAAGTTCAAGCAGTAAAAGACGATATAAATTCTCATGTCAATGGTTTAATGCCAGAGTAAGTTCTTTCTTTAATTTATATTATATAGAAATAACTAAATGGAATTTTAACTTCTTTACAGCATGCTAATTTAAGAATTTAAACTAGAAAGTATCAATTTAAATTGTTATCACTAAAATAGTGATAACATATACGAGTAGTGTTGTAAGTGGTTTCAATTTTTTACATATAAAATCACATTTAATTATGTATTTAAGTATTTGAAGTGCTTTTAAAGTGTATGTAGTTTAAATAAATAAATTAATCTATATTATTTCGAACTGGTTTATTTTTGTTTCATTTAATGAAAGTACAGAAATATTCAATGGTATTTTAAAAGTTGGATTTAGTGGACTTTGCCACTCAAAGGATGGCGATTGAAATATTGAGACTTTTTTATTTATTTATGAATTTGCTTATACTACACAACAAGATATCAATTAAAATATAATAATAAATATATTATATTTGTTTAAATCATAAATAGATTATCACAATTTAGTATTAAAACAAATAAAATAAAAATATTAAATGAAATTAAAAAAAAAAAAATAATTTAAAACAATATTTAATTTAATTAAAAATAAATTAATTTAAGTTAAAGTAAAATAAAACAAATTTAAACCTTGTATCTTATCCTTTTTTATACTCTGTTTATTGTGAATATGGAAAAATGTTCTTTTAATTTTATAAATTGTTAAATTACACTCAAGGTTGTTATGAAAATCAGACAAACTCTGTAAATTACAGTAAGAATCCTAATACATCAATTATAAATGGTCTAAATTAGATAAAATTTCAAAATATTTAACATAAATTATGTTGGTCGTAAAATTGTCTTTCAAACAAGATATCAAATACTAATAAAATTTTGAATAGAAAACACAGAATTAGATTATACTAGTCCTTTAACTAGTGTAGTTTCTGTATTTCTTATTACGTTTAGGTGGAGAGAGTTTATATTTACATACATAAAAGCATAACCAAAATTAATTTAATAGCACGTAACTTCACGCAAGTAAGCAAAATATTCACATGTAATTATTCAATTATGGTACATACATATATAGCGACGCAAATCGGAAGCAAAACGACGCAAAGCAGATTGATACAGAATTTCAAAGCCGACGCAAATCGGAATCAAAACGACGCAAAGCAGATTAAACCATATTTAGATAGACGCAAATCGGTTTCCAGTGTATGTATGTATATTACGCCAAACAAACTAAATATATACATATGTATGTAAATTAAAAAAAAAAAACTTGCGAATTAATATAAATTCGAATTTATGAAAAACACGATCCATTTTTGGATTTTGCTCTAGTTAATGTTTTTTAAAGTAATTATTTTTTCAAAGTAATTCTGAACCAAAAAGTGCAATTTTTAAAAGTGCTGTAAAATTTTTAACATGACTAGATTTGGTGCCGCTTGGTTTTACCCGTAGAAATGTAAATACAACTCTGTACATCTTTCGAACGTATTACATAATACGATTACTAAATCATAGTAACTATTTCGCATTGGAAATTGCTTTCGAAAGTCTTTTCGATTCGAACCGAAATAAACAATAACTCTCCAGTTGCTGGTTAATACTTTTACAAACAGGGTCTCGTTACGAATTTTTTAAATGTTTATCAGCACTATTCTGAGTTTCGATTACGTCTCCGCATTCAGTTACGCTACGATCGAAAATTGGTATTCCAAACAAAAACTGAATCGAAAGAACAAGAAGAAGACAACAATGTTTACAAAACCAATTTGTTACTATGAAATGTGGAATAGAAACAAAGAAATGAGCAAGTTTGTTACTATTTTTTTTTTGAACAACAGGCATTTTTCTATATGTAAAAACCATCGTCACTGTCAAAAAGTTTTTTTTAATATAACTTTTTGACATTTTCAATTTCACCATGAATAATCAGCTGGCGCTACGCTGTCACCTAGTATTTAAATTCACCTTGAGTCTCAACAAACAATAAAAATAAAAAAATTTGTGCGATTAATAAGGAGAAATAATAAAAATAAAATAATACAAAAGACTTGTGAATTAATAATAATAAAAAGATAATCATTTTTGTTTGCGAAATATTTAAGTGCTAAGAATCCTGTCAAACCGGAGGTGGTAGTTTTAATTTTTATATTTGAAGGAGCTTTATTGGTGGAAGAGGAGAACACAGAGGTGAAGCTTGAAAATACCTGAACTTCCTCCTTGGATCGTTTATGGTAACCGCAAGCAATATATTGCTTTGTTGACATTAAACTTGCCAGCTTTTCGTATTGCTCTGATGTCGTTGTTTTTGACCTAAAAAAATAAATAAATAGGCTGCTTTCCTGTTTGTAGTGACAGTAATTCAAAACTCCTTCGTTCTACCATTACACTTTTGTTTAACCATGTTCTTTGTTGCTGCATACCATCTCTTGATTGGCCGTACAAAAAAATTTATATAAATCACTTTTTAAACATTGCATACTTACATTTTTATTTATTTATTTGTAATGTCAAGCCTTCTCGGCCAAAATAAAAATATATTACATAGTAATAAAAAACTACCCGAATATTTTAATTCAATTAAACGCTTTTTAAGTTTATAAAGAGTAATCGAAAAAATTCCGTTGCTAAAATATAAGCGTAGAAAAACGTAACTACGATCGTAATACAGAATACCTACAATCGAAAGAAACATAGCGGAATCGAAACTCTGAATACCAAATTTGCCAAACGGAGAAAATTTCGATTCGAAACTCAGAATAGGGGTGTATGATTTTCTCTCTTAATACACATAGCTGTATGCTGCTTAACCAACACAAATAAAAACATCCTAGTTTGTGTTTGCCCACCTCTGTTTTAAATGCTCTATATAAGTAGAATCTTTTTTTTTTGTTTCGAGTTTTAGCAAAACCAATATTCGAATCAGTTGATTTGTTTTGTTTACATTTTATAGTAAATTTTATAACAATTTGTTGGTATATGTATAAATTTTTGTGGAAACAGTTATTAAACGAATTTAAAATGGTTGATGCTGTAAGGAACCTTTTATGTTGATCTTCAAAGAGTGTAATGAAAAAGTAAAACGAAAAATATTGATACAGCCATCTATTGAGCTGCCAGAATCAGCGTAAGCAGTGCTGATATTCAGCCGGTTCGAACCGGTTCCCTCTAACCGGTTGTTAAAATTTTAAAAATTTTCCGTACCGGTTGTTGCATATTTACCCTTATCGTGAATAAAAATTCCACATGAAATTTGTTCCCTTTTATTTTTTAACATTGAATTTTAATAGGAAAAATGTGAAAAGGAACAAATTGCATGTGAAATTTTTATTCACGATAGGGGTGATTGTTTTTTGCTTTAACGGTTTTATATAATGTGTGTTTATCAAGGTGATATAGTCTCGGCAACAAACACAATATTGTTTGTTGATGTTTTCGATAGCGTTTTCTTCAATCTTTTGAGAATAAAATCAAAACTATTTTTTTGACTTTTATTTTGCAAAATCAAAACTATTTTTTTTTTTAAACGTAACTTTTTTTTTTGATTAAACGAAAGTTTATATCATTTCCTTCAAGAGGCTTGTGGTCTGTTACTGGGATGCGACTTTATAATGTTCGCTATTTTTATCAAAATTTGGCAAAAATATATTTTTTTTTAAGCGAACCGGCTGTTAAATGTTTCGAATATCACCACTGAGCGTAAGTAGATGTTATGTTTTGGCGCATTTTTTTTATTAATATATTGTACATTATGGTTCGCGGATTAATTGGACAGTATCGTCTAAATAAAGAGTCTTTTCAAATGTTGTTCGACATTATAAAAATTCACTTGCCAACTTACATAATTGAATTGGCTGCGATTTTTTCAGAAGGGTCTTACCAAAGGGCAGTTGGAAATGATTAAACCGTACGTTTGGGTAGAAGTACTGTGACAATGAGCCGCGTTCTATGACACCAAATTCTGACAACAATTCTGATTCGAAAATGAAACCGACAATATTAGTTTTTAGATTTCGATAACAATCAGATTCCACAACAACCCCGAATACGTACATACATACATATGTACCAGAGACCTGCAATAAGTATGAACGAGCCGACTTATTCACTAACGTTGAATTTTAAGAACAATACAAACAAGTATGATTCAATTTTATGCTTATTTACTTTTTATGCACACACAGAAAATTCAGCAACGAGTATAAATCATTTCCAACACTTGGTTCGAACTGCAATGTTTGAAAACAAAAATTCTTGTTTATACACAGTTTGTTTTTTGCATGTCGGCTTTGTTGTGCATGATCTGATTGGAATTGAACTAAAAACACACGAGCCACTTATAAGTAAAAAGCGACTGGCAGAAAAATATGAAAACATAAAAATGTGCATTTACTACCTATTTAACATGTTAGCATTTTTTTATTTCGTCGAAAAGAAAACTTATTTGACAAAGCAATGATAAAATTTGTAATATGTATGTATGTAAGTATGTACGTCATATATTTTTATATTTTAAATACATACGTAGTGTTATTAAATGTATTTATTTTTTTCGAAAAACCTTACAAATTTTAATATTTCAAAAATATTGTTATAACTTCTTCCCTCCTCAAATGTTAAGAATGAAATCCAAGGTATATAAAAAGTTACAATTTCAGTCTTTATTATTACGACGCTACGACCTTTCCGGCTGCTTGACAATATATAGTTGCCTTTGGCAACTATACTTTTTATAACACTTCTCTCGGTGTCGACACTGTCGAGTATAAAATTACTTTTGCTACTGAATAAAACACTTGTTCCGCTAACAACACGTTGGCTTTAATGTAAAATGAGCTTCATACATTTAACGACACAGTCGAACATTCATGTTCGCACAACACAACAAATGAATAAAACACTTGTTCGGCTAACAACACGTTGGCTTTGATGTAAAATGAGCTTCATACATTTAACGACACAGTCAGAATATTCATGTTCGCAAAAAACAACAAGTGAATAAAACTGAATGATTGAAACGAACGGTTGCGTAAACGAGTGTTTTGTACATTTGAACAAAAACGATTAAATCATAAAAATCAATGTGCATGATTAAGTATACTCGAAAATTTAGTACTCGTTGCAGGTCTCTGATATGTACCAGAGACCTGCAACAAGTATGAACGAGCCGACTTATTCACTAACGTTGAATTTTAAGAACAATACAAAAAAGTATGATTCAATTTTATGCTTATTCACTTTTTATGCACACACAGAAAATTCAGCAACGAGTATAAATCATTTCCAACACTTGGTTCGAACTGCAATGTTTGAAAACAAAAATTCTTGTTTATACACAGTTTGTTTTTTGCATGTCGGCTTTGTTGTGCATGATCTGATTGGAATTGAACTAAAAACACACGAGCCACTTATAAGTAAAAAGCGGCTGGCAGAAAAATATGAAAACATAAAAAATGTGCATTTACTACCTATTTAACATTATTTCGTCGAAAAGAAAACTTATTTGACAAAGCAATGATAAAATTTGTAATATGTACAGTTTGTCAAATATATCTTTGCACAGCAAAAAAATTAAAGAAAAAATGTAAAATGAGCTGCTTCATACATTTAACGACACAGTCGAACATTCATGTTCGCACAAAACAACAAATGAATAAAACACATGTTCGGCTAACAACACGTTGGCTTTGATGTAAAATGAGCTTCATACATTTAACGACACAGTCAGAATATTCATGTTCGCAAAAAACAACAAGTGAATAAAACTGAATGATTGAAACGAACGGTTGCGTAAACGAGCGTTTTGTACATTTGAACAAAAACGATTAAATCATAAAAATCAATGTGCATGATTAAGTATACTCGAAAATTTAGTACTCGTTGCAGGTCTCTGATATGTACAATAATAAAGATAAACA
Organism: Bellardia pandia; assembly: GCA_916048285.2. Lineage (NCBI taxonomy): Eukaryota > Metazoa > Arthropoda > Insecta > Diptera > Calliphoridae > Bellardia > Bellardia pandia. The sequence continues at coordinate 74,244,883 of OU696533.1, forward strand.
TAATATGTAATAATAAATAAAAAAAAAAGAAAACCAACAAATTTCGTTTCATTTTATAATATAGAGTTTTAAAGAATTATGCAAAATGTTTGCACATCTTTAATATTTCCTTTTTATTTATTTAGCAAGATAATTTTATTTGTATTTTGTATATATGCATGTATTTTAATAGAATTAGTTTAATAATAAAGTTAAATTTAAAGTATTTTAATGTTATATTATTCAATATTATATAATAATATACGTAAGTGAAATATACCATAATACGTAATTGTTGTTTGTAATTAAATAATCGCTAAATTAATAGAGAAATATGTTCAAAATAAAGAAAATTTACAAAATATTTACTAACATAAAAACTAAATTAAAGAAAAAAGAAATGTATTACGGAAATGATGTACAAGTTTTTAAATTAAAATGTATAAGTTTCATATGTTTGCCAACAGTAGTTATTGAATAGACAAATCTGTTTTAGCAAGTAATTATATTAAATGTAATTAAATACTTAAATAAGTTATGTTTTTCGATTTTGTTTGCAACTAGAAAGAAATATTTATAATATTCACATAAAACTTATTTATTTTAAAATAATTAAATAAGGATTTGTATGTAGCTTATTACTAATATACTCGTATGTATCTATGTACTATGTATGTATAGGTATAATTTTAATTTAAACTCTATTTTAGTTTTATTTTGTTTGTTTGTTTATCTATTACAAATAAAGTTAAATTTGGAGATAGAAGAAAAGAAGTTAAACATGAACATAAATTATATTCCCAGAGTTCAAATATTGTTATTCTTTTTCACTTTATTTTTTATTATAAACATCATTAAATGATTTCATAATAAATGTTATTAAATAATGTATTCCAATTTCATAATAATTCTCAAGTTCAAAAATCTATTATTATTTTATTTCTGCTTTCATTTGTTTGTTTGAGTTCTAATATAAAAAAAAAATTAAGCTAAAAACCAAAGTCTATTTAGTAAATAATTTTATCATATAATAAGCGTATTTTGGCGTTTCTTGTATTAGTGTTAGAATATTTAAATTTGTATTTTCTTTATTTAGTGTATATAGTACATATGTATGTTTTAATTAACCAAATAAAGATTGAGCCATTTCTATATTTGTTGATCTTGGCGCACAGCGAGTGTGGGTGCGTGCGTGGATGCAACAATCAAAATAACAATTAATTATTTAATAAAGAATTAGCCAGACAGTAAGATAATGAGAGAGTTAGAGTTGTAGTTGGAATGAGAGGTAGAAGATATATACAATTTTTAAACAACATCAGCAAAAATAGTGTGAACGATATTTACACTAGACATTATTGTGTTGTCCTATTGATGAAGAGGGATATAATTCCTCAGAGTATTTCGGTCGACATTCGGCACAAAACCATTTTCCCTGAGGGGCCACCATTATGCCCACACATTCAAAGTGAAACCATTCAATGAGACAATTTTCACCATCACATGCAATCATTTCGGATACCTCGTCGTAGGGACAGCGGCAATAGCAATAAACAGATTCTCCTTCCCGCGGTTGCCTGGCACCGGCTGGCGGCCGTATGGGATAGCGTATGTTGTTGGCTTTAAAGTATTGTAGAGTTGCAAAGTCTGGATTGGGTAGAAGGGCTGGTGGTATTCTGTGATTGAAGGCAGTAGTCTGTGGTGTAGGTGGTGCCGGCGGCAGTGATGGTAGAACAATGGGCGGTGGTAAAGCAGCAGCCACCGTTTGATTTATGCTTGATGTATTGAAACTTCTTGAAGCCGAGAAATGTCCATGTCCCTTTGCTGTATCGTCATCACTGCTTGTGTCGTCGGTAGTATTGTAGTTGCCTGGCTTTGTGGTAGAGTGATTGAACGTGGTATTTAGGCCGATCTGTGAGGGTCTTATTTTTAATGTTGGTATGGGAGGGAATTTATTTTCTGCCTTAGCGTCTTTTTTCTTGGCAGGTCTTTTGCGTACCGACTTCTCTTCGCCGGTAAGCGAAAGTTTAGATTTCTTCTTACTTGAAGACGTGCTAAAAGTACTAACAAATGGACTTCCTGGATTAGCTGGGGGTTTTGGTGTTCTTGGCGTTTTGTTTTTATTGTTTAGTATACTTTTCGATGGTGTAGGAAGGTCCTCCTTGCGCCATGTTAGCTGTGGCGGTGGTTGAGGCTTAAAGGCCCTTGTGCCAATCATCAAAGGTGGACCATTCATCAGATTTTCATCATCACTTGTGTAACCGTAGAATTTGTTCGGTCTTCTTTGACGCTTCGAACGTTTAAGCGAACCATCCGCATCAGAACAGCTGCTACCTTCGCTCATTCGATGTGAGTTGCCGTAGGGAGGCATCGTTAGCGGTCGAGGCGTTAATGTTGTCTGTTCTGTGTAAACAACTGGTGGCGGTGGAGCATAAATTGTCTGTGGCATAATATTTTGGGGAGTAGTGTATAAATTAGTTGTGTGGGTGAGCTGTGAATCTATCACTGGATTTATATGAGTTGCTGTGGGCAGGGAAGGTTGATGCTGCACCACTTGCATCATGGTGTTGGTGTTTGCTGGCTGATGAACCTCATGAACAGTTTGCGCCGGCGCAATTTCTTGTTCTGGTGCTGGAACATGATTTGAGTGTAGACCTTGACCTTTGCAGGATGACTTACGATCACGTTTCTTCTTTTTGACTTTTATTTTTGGTTTTTCATTTGTAGCCACTTCTTCGGGTAGTGAGGGTGTCGAGGGGCGACTATTTTCCACGATGTCATAATTATGTGAAGGCGAAAGTCTAGTTTGTGCCATTAGTTGAGCACGTTTTTGTGCTAACAATTCGTTGGCCAACTTTTGGGGATGCTCATCATAGAATTCTTCATCAGTCTCGGATTCATTTGTTTCCAAATCACTTTCATAGAAGAGCGGCTCTTTGGGGGGAGAAGGAGGTCTCTCTACCACTTTTTCTGCTTCCTTAACTGTTTCATCGTCATCCACATTAATGACCTCACTAATGGAAACTGAAAGTTTGTGTTGTTTTAAGGGCGAAATACTCTCACTACGTTTACGTATGCGATCCCGTTCCGACTTCTTACGATGTCTTTTACGCACGGAATTGTTGGATGCCATAGATGAGTCGCTATCATCCGAAGATGAAGACGAGGATGAAGAATCCGAGTCGGATGAAGAACAAGAACAGTTTGAACCACAAGAGCAACTGGAATCAGAACTAGAGCTAGAGTCGCTGGAAGACGATGATGCGTCTGATCTTTTAGAAGACAAACGACGTCTTGGTGACTTGCTTTGTTTCCTTTTCGTAGGCGATGTTTCGGGTGTAGAGGTTACCTCTGTGGTAGGCATTTTAAAACCATCTTTTAGATTGGCAGCTACTGGTTTAGGAGCTGGCGGCGCTGGCGACTCTGGTTCCTCCATCTTACAATAATCATGATCGGAGCAAGCTACATGCACGGGTTTGTGCTTGGGCTGTTTACTCTCCTCATTAGAAGCCTTTAAACGTTCTAATTCTTCAACGGTACTTGAGCCTTGTTGGGTTTTTAGGAAGTTTTTCCAAATTTCTAATACATGTCCCGGTTCTACAGTTTCGGACGACTTATTTTCTTTGTCATCGTTTTCAGCTTCTGACGGTGGAGATAACATTACACGTGGCATTGCATCTATTTCACTTTTTGTTTTAGAGTCCGAATCGGAATCCGAATCGTCGCTTGAGTCTGATTCTGAGAGATTAGGAGCCGTCAGATTTAAATCCTCCAGTAGCTCTTTTGAACGTTTGCTCTTCTTACGCTTTTTGCGTGGTTGATTTGAGACCGGATGTTTATTTTCCTTAATTTCGCCATTTTTGGAGTCTTTTCCGACACTTGATTTCTTAACATTTTCATCTTGCGCCTCTTTCTTGTCGGTCATCTCACTTTTCTCCTGTTTAACCAGGCTCTGACACTCCATTTCAGATTCATCTAAAGGTTCCTTTTTAATCTCTACAAGCTCTTGTTTGATGTTTTGTAGGTCAGTTGTCATTTTAAGATCATCTCTATCTGACTCTTTTGTTCCACCAAACTCGTTTTCCTTATTATACAAAGATGTTTCGCACTCATTCTCCTTATCCGCAGCTTCCGCAGGTGGTAAGATTTGATGTACCGGGACGTGTTTAAGCAAAAGCTTCCTCGATATGAATTTCTCTTCACAGCTATCCTCTATACAGGGATACCTCAAGTCGCCACTGTGTAGACGTTTGTGCACCCTCAGGTACATGGCTTTAGAGAAACATAGATTACACACTTCGCATACAAATGTTGGGGGTGGTATACAAAAATGATAAACATGTCGCCATCTCTTTTGCAGACATCTTTTGCAAATGGTACTCTCAGTGCCATGCTTCCAAAACAAATGCTTTGTTATGTCCAACTTGTTGCGATACGCAATGCCACAACGATAACACAAGTGATGTAGTTTGTGCTTCCAAACATGCGAGGACAGTTTACTCTGATCGCGGCAGTCCTCCAGACAAACATCACAAGCAAAATGTTTCTTGCGTAAATGAACCATAAGACGAAATGGCGAAGGTATGTTGTCCAACTCGCAAAGACAACAACGAAACTTGACATCGAATACCGAAACCTTATTGGGTACTCCGGGACAAATGTGGCACAAGATCTCACTGAAGCTAAAGAAGTTTGCTCGGCACATAAAACATAAAATGGCAGTGCGTAAATGCATTTTTCGATTGTGCAAATACAGTTCTTTATGCGTGGAGGCGATAAAACGGCACTGAAAACATTCAAATATGCGTTCATTAAAAGGACTTGTAAATGATCCATCACCGTATGTGCAATAACTGTTGGAATTTAAATAGTGTTCTTCTAGATTAGGTAGGAAGCTTTTTAATTTTGTCACTATGGTGGCGGGCAATAATTCTTCGCCAGTTATACTATCTACCGTGGCTGTAAACCGATGATGTCCTATGATGTGCAACACTAAACTTTTGCCATTCACTGCAATACGTCGTGCATGGTTGCAATATAGGCACAACGGATAGGCAGCCTTTAAACAGATGCGTACAAAATCAACGATTTCGTATTTATCCAATGGTCGGTCCAGTAGCAAATCAACGGTGACAGTGTCTTCATTTGCCACCTCAATACCATCGGCTGGCGGTAATTCTTCCACTTCTAACGATTTATCATTTTCGGTTACTTGAATGTTTTCGTCTTGATCTTTATTATCGCACACGTCTATTTCAGTATCATCTTCAGCTTCTTCCTCTTGGTACTCACTCATACTCATGGCTCTTTCGTTGTTTTCATTGTCTGTAGACTGTATCTGGGAAATATCCATATTTGGAGGTGTCTCTGGTGTATCTGGCTTTGGTTGTATATCCCCAATGTCTAAGTCTTTGTTATCCCCTTCTACATGTTCTTTTTGCCCTTGTTGTTGTATCACAGGCGATGCAGGTTGTGTGTGTTCCGACTGTAACACAGTGTTGTTGGCGTCTGGTACTGATGTTTCGTTGTCAGTTATTTGACTGGTATCCATTGGTTCATTACTGCCTTTTGTATCAATACTTTCGATTAAAGTATTCAAATTTTCGTTGTCTAATGGACCTAATTGATTGCTGTAAACGATTAAAGTTTGTATAAGAAAATATATTTTCACTAAGTATGTTTAAGATTTGAATGAGCTAATCTTAAAAACTAAAAATATTAATTAAAGGGCAGTCCAATTTGAGTTATTACGTACCAATAAATTGTTTGTGTTGGCTGTGATGTAATCGTCTCATCAATATCCATCATATCACTGCCAATGGTATCACGTCGTTCCTGTGTCGTACCTAACTGTTTGACAAGATTAGGAGGCGGTAATAGAAACTGTTGATGCTGTGGCGTTTTCTGAAACTGTTCCTCTCCACTCTGCGATATGGTCGAACGTCTAGGCGTAAACCAACGTGAGTTCGGTGAGGCTGGCGGTGTTGGTGACCAGTTGTGATCAACAGTTCTATTGCTCGATTGTGAAATGGTTGGTTGACGTGGTAAAGCAAAGGGTTTGTTGTGACGGTATGAGGTTTTCTTAGTGCGTTTTATGTCCATTTTAGTACGTTCGATTTCTTGCATGATGCGTACAAGATTGGAGTTGGGTTCGTCCAGAGAATCATCATCGTCTGGTAATAGAGGGGGATTTTGGGATTTGCTGTTGCCCCTCTCACTTTCGTAGGCTGCTTCGTCTTGTGAGTTACCAGCTTCAGTAGCGGATTCTGTTGCAGAGTTACGCTCGATTTCTACATCTTGAGAATTGGCCGGTGTAGATTCGGCAAGCAATGAACTTTTACTTGCAGTAGGTTCTGAGGATTCTTTTGTGTTAGATATTTCTGGGGCTGCACAAGGTTTTGGGGCGGAATCATTTTCTATTTCAACTTTCCTGTTATCCTTAATTTTATCCTCTCGCTCTCCCTCTTCTTGTACTGTTTCTGCTTCTTCTTCGTCATCGTCGACTTCCTCCTCACTGTCTGAGGTGGATAGAGCATCGTTCACAGATTTTTGAAACTCTTTGGGAACACGTAATTTCAATTTGGGTACAACTAGTTTAAGAGGTGACAAAGTCGCAGGGATTGCTTCGTCCACGGATTGTCGGTCTGGTGGTAAATCTGGTTCTAACTGTACACTCGATATTAGTGTCTGTGTCCCATGACAAGAGTTGGAGTTTGTTTGTTGATGTAGATGTGGTTGATGCTGTATTTGTGTTTGTGCAGGTGGCATATGATTTGTGTTACATGATTCATCAATAACCATATTACTACTACTGTTGCTATCTTCACTATGCATAGAGTTAATGGTTGTTGGTGGTCGCAGGCTCTTCTCAGCACGACCACTATCACAGTTCAAATTGGAATTAGATATAATGGTGGGATTGATATTATGATTGCTAATGGTGATGGGTGGAACAAGGGAATCCTTTTTGGTTCTGTAAAAAAATATAAAAAAATACAAATATGTTTTAAAAACAAAAAATACTATTATTAACCTCTCATTGGAGACCGGCACCGTTGGTGCCAAGGTTTCCAAGGTCTGCATATGTTTTTCCTTTTTCTTCTTCAACTTCGAGAAGCGCTTACTATCCGGATGGGCTTTACACTGATTCGTATGTCTACCTTTTTGACCACACAGCGAGCAAGGTTTTATATACTCCGTGCAATCGTGTTGGGAAAATTGTTCATTTTCTATGAAGATATGTTGGCAGGTGCAACACATAAGGAATCTAGTTTCCAAAGCATAACCCTCCAACAACGGTATACTTTTGCGTAGAGCCTCTTCAGAATTGAAATGATTTTGTTCCAAATCATGTTTAATTTCTAAATGCAATGCCAACTTTTCAGCGGTAGGAAAAAATCGTACACAATACAAACACATATGACGATTGTGTTGTTCGCGAAGGTGCAAAAATAAATTCCAATTTTCATGAAATGTATTGCAAGTGGAACATTTGTAAAAACGTTTCTTTGTACTGGTAACTGGTGGCTGCGATAGAGGTGCAATTATATCTTTTAATTCAGTGATATCAGCTGATTTTGTTGTTGTTGCTAAAGCTGTTGACTTTTTGTTTCTTGGACTATTTAGAGGTGGAGGTGTTGATGCAGGTGGCTGCATTGTCGTGCTTTGAATTGTCGTTTGATTAATGGGAAATAGAGAGTGTGAAACTAAACATGTGGCTTGATGTTCTGTTAGTGCAGCAAATGTATCAAAACTTCCTTTTTTACATTTAAAACACAAGTATTTTGTAACGCCTGTTGCCTGAGGAGCAGGTGGTGTCGGTGTAGGCGTTGGAATTGGGGTTTGTTTATCTAATAAAGGCTGTAAGTGTAGATGCGGTGTTGGTAATGGTAATGGAGATGCAGCATAATTAATAGGTGAGGTAGTGAGTGGTGATATATTTTGATTGACAGCAATATTAGGTATGGCCAAGGGCTTTTCTAACTGCTGCAGGAGTAATGATTTAAATGTAGATGCATCTGCAGTTTTAGGTTCTTGGGAAAATAATGAAGGCTGAAAAATAAATCAAAATTAATGTTAAACCCATACAATTCTTAGCTTATAAATAAAATAAAAGATAACCTTTTCTTCATTATTATCCAAAGACAAATCACTACTTGGTGGTATGATTTCTGTCATTGTGTGATCTTGATTTTCCTGCGATGGAATTGCTGCTAATTCCATTCTTTCCTCCATTTGTAAATCTTTAGCATTCTCATGTTGCTCTTTCTTAACTTGTTCATTGAATGGTGGAGATTTATGACTTTCTTTTTCTTTCTGATTTTCATCATACAAATGTAATTGTTTCTGTTTAGGGCCCATAGAATCTCCATCATCACTTAGGTTTGATAATTTTCGTTTTAGGGTGATTTTTATGGGCAAGACTTTTTCTTCTTTAACATCATCAACAGGATGATCAATAACTAAATGTTGTGAAGATGATGTGGTAGTGGAATATGAGGCTGACGATGCCAAGGAGGAACGACTGGCTTCTTCATCCTTGTTTTGGTTAGGTGGTGGTGGCGGTAATGAAACCATCAATTTGTTTGCAGTATCATCATCATCACTATCCTCATTATGATACTCTCGGCTATTTTCATTAATCTGTAAATGACTTTCATTATCAGACTCAATTTCGGGTTTGTGGTCATTCTGATAATTTGTTTCAGGTTCATGTTCTAGTTCCCCAAAAGATGAGTTAACTTCGTCTTGTTCATCCTGATAATCGGTACGGGACTCTTCTTTTGGTGGTAACTTTAACGCTGAATGCTGCTGGGGCGAAGAAGGTGTAATATTTGAGTCTATTGATGATTTTCGTGACAGCGATAGACGACTTATCTCATTATTGTTATTGATGTTACTGTCAATCGAGTTTTGAATATGATCCGTCTCATTGTAATGGTCTTCTTCAGAATCATTATCGCCATTAAATTTTGGCAATTGTAATGAATTGTTTTGTTCCTTGAGATGTTTATGGTCTCTATTATTGGAAAGCAATTTATTACCCTCTATTGAATTTTCGTCAATGATAGTTTTTTCATTAAAATCTTTTTCATTGTGACTAAGATTTTCCGAATTCCATGAATCCTTAAATCTGCTAGACTTTTCTTCATCTTCAGATTCGTCATCATCCATGTAATTATCTTCATCACTGCAAGATCTTGCACTTTTGGGAGTATATGCCTCATGAGGAGACTGAAAAGATGAAGTTTCTGTTTGTTTTCTTATTTCATCTTCATCAATATTAATGCCAGTGAACGATTCCACACTTTTGGCAGAACCTATTTGAGCAGATTTTAAAGTTGGAATTTCACTTTCATTATCACTAACTGATCCATTACTTTTAGGAGAATCTTCTTGTGGTGGTGGAATAGTAGATATTTCAGTTTGTTTTGTTACTTTATCTTTACTATCATTATTCTCGACATGATTAATATCTGCAATATTGGAAATGCTTTGTTGCTTGACTGTATCATAAATTTGCTGTTGATTCGTTGAGGAATAATCTGGAGCACTGGGGGGCTCTTTTTTTTCGATAGTTTGTGTTGGTGGCGGCGTCTTACTGAACTGAAAACTATCTTCGCTACTGCTGTCATCATCTAAATCAAATTGATATAAAATTCGATGATTTTCTGAATTTGTCTTAACTTTAGTTTGATGTACAATTGTCACAGTTTTTTCTGCCGCTTGACAGTCATTGTCGTAAAGATTTAGAACTGCATTTTCCGATTTTTTCTGATGTTCTTCTACTTGTTGAGATGATTTTCCTCCATTTTCCGTTTCCAGACAAACATTGTCTGTACTTGAGATCTCTGTTTCTATTATATGATCCTTTTGCTCTGTTTCTATTACATGATTCTTTTCTAAATTAATTTCAGCCGCATATGATTTTTCTTTCGTCTCTTGTAAATTCTGCAAGATTACTTCTACCTCTTGTACTGTTTCATTCTGATTTATTGTTGGAACTTCCTGCGGTTTATTATCCTCAATTGGCACCTCAACTTCATTTGTAAGTATGCTTTGTTTCTCGTTCTCTTTTTCATTTTCGTCTTCATCTTCGCTTTTTAACAATTCTTCTTCCTGCTCAATAGAGATGCTATCCAAGATGGTTGTTGCCTTTTCCTTTGGCTCTTCAACATTATCGTCTTCATTGTCTGATTTCAATAATTCATCTTCTTCGGTTTTTATAGAGTCTGAATAATTAAATTTTTTAGCTTCATTGGAAATTGTTTCATCATCATCAGTATCTGTTGCGTTATTAGATTTTTGATCTTCCACATTTTGTGGCTGTGGTTGCGGTTGAGCCAATGCTTCCACCTGTTGTGCTTCACTTTCATTACAAATCTCTTGGCTTTTATTTATACTATTATCATCATCAGTGCTACTTATGTCCATAGGTTCCTCATCATTACTATCACTATCGTATATTTTATCCACAAGTTGTAATTTAATATTTGTGGTTACACTTTTATTTTCTTCTCTTGTTGTTCTTGGTGTTGTTGTTTTATCCTGTAAATCTTCATTTTCACTTATATGTTGTTTCATATTATTGAAATCTGTCTCTACATCTTCGGCAGTTTGAAGTGAATTTTGTGTGATGATATTAGATTCCAGAATGGTTGTAACATTTCTTGTTTCTGTTTCTGGTGGTTGATTAATAGTTTCCATAATTTGTTTGAGGTTTTAACTGAAATTAAGGAAAATAAAAGGTCAATTATGAGATTTGAATTTATCAAAATAAAATATTCATACTAACAGCCATTTTTAACAAAATTAATATTATGTATGTATATGTTTAACTGAAAAGTTTACTAACTTCCAGATTGATTAACGAACACTTTTTAATTACCAGTTATAGATTTCCATTTTATCGACATTTCGTTATATAAATTAGAAATAATTACTTTCTGTAGGCAGCCGAATATATTTTGAAAATAAAACGTCAAATAATTCTTTATTATTAATTGAAATCAGAGATGGGCATAATGCACTATATTTTTAGTGCATTAACAATTTCACTACCCATATTCACTTAGTGGTAGTGCAATTTGATGTTGCACTACTAAAGTAATTTACAAGTAGTATTTGGTTGAGCAGAACCAAAAAACAAACAAATTCTTACATTTAAATAGGTAAAATTTTCACAGTTTTATACAGCGTCGATAGCAAATTTGTGTTCGATAAAAAATTCGTTGAACAACGAAATTTTCGACAGCGATGCCAACTCATAATACTATGTTTTCACGACGACTTGAATCACCTGCTTCGCTCTCTGAATTATGTTTATGAATCATGCTGTTTACATGACAAAAAAACTTGATTTGATTTGACAGTTGTTTTTAATAAACACACAGAATAAAAAAAAAACAGAATTTACAATTTGTGGAAAATATTTTTTTTTAATGGACAAAAAAAACTGAGTGGTAATTAGTTAGCTTATTTGAAAAAAAAAACATACATTCGTACGTATTTACTTTCTTTACTTCCAGCAACAAGAAAATAATTTGCTTTGTTTACAATAATATTAAATTTTTACAGCTAGTGCAGATAAACTTGCGATAAAAATTAGAGAAGAGTGCAATTTTTCGTGCTTCGCAAGTAGATTCAATATGAATCTACTTGATTCGCTCTCAAAATTTTGTATGGTGAAGCAAGTTGTTTCGCACATGATTGGGGTGTGAAGCATGAATAGAGAGCGAAGCATGTGCCGTGGAAACATAGTATTATACAAATTTTACATTCGATAGTCGATTTTCGATAGCCAGCAAATATCGATTGTCGAATGCAGCTCATAATAGCAGCGTTGTCAGTTTAGGGGATTTATCCCCAAATTGAGGATTTTTTTTCGTGATTTGGGATAAAAATTTCATCTTGGGGATCCGGGGATTTGTTGGGGATGACAACACAATTTTAAGGGATTTTTGGGGATATTTTTTTAAAAGTGATGGTAACAAGAATGATTTTTGAGCTAAAAAGTGTGCGTCTGGCAAGTCTAAAAATGTGTTATTATAATAACATAAATATATTTATAGTGTATGGTTTGTAATAAAAAAGAAGTATGTAAATATTTAAAACAAAAGTATATTTTTTTACCGCTTAAAATGTCTGCAAATACTAATATTATTAACAAAAATCATAATTCTTCTTGGGAACGCGAAGATTGGGCAAAAGGTTTGAAATATACATATACGAGTATATTTTTAAAGGGTAACGCTTGCGTTGAACGCGTGTTTTCAATAATGAATACTACAAAAACAAAAATACGTAACAAAATGCAATATGAATTATTGGAAGCACTTCTTAGAATAAACACATACTTTAAAAATAATTAAATTTGTTTTGAAAAATTTAATCCATCTGCTAAAATGCTAAAGCTTTTTAATACAAGCAATATGTACAACAAAATTTCTGAGGCTGATGAATCAGAAGATTTTGATTCTGAAGTTTTTGAAATGCTAAACTCTTTAAGTTTCTTCAAAAAATGTCTATTATTAAGAAAAATGAGAAGTGAAAAGGAGGTTATATATTAAAAACTTTAAATTTCTGAGTTTTACCCGGAATTTTTGTATTTTTTTCTTTACAAACCCTCCTGAGAATTTTGAATCGAATAAAAAAAAATCAGCCAAATCGCTCCAGCCGTTCTCACGTGATGCCATTACATACATGGACCATTTTATTTTTATATAGATAGGTATTAAAATTTCGTTCACTTTTAAAATCATTTGATAATAAATTAAATAATTGTAGTCCTTTTCAGAATAGGCATCTATTCATGGCATTATTTACAGCTTTATGTATCCTAAAATCATTGGGATTTTGTAGATTGTACGGTTGTGTTTCGTTGACATATATTCTGGTGCGCTCCCTATCTTCATTTTGTATATAAATGTCAGTCTATTAAGTTGAAGTCTGTCTGATACTTAACCATTTTAGTGTATCTAACATAAACTGAATTTGTGTAAACCTATCTATTGTGTAAATTCATTTTAATACTAACATGTATCGTTAATATACCGTTATTGCGTTAATTATGCTATTGGATTTTGTAGCTGTCAGTCAATAATACATAGCTCCTGAATTAAGGCCAACCAACCATACAACTCTTGTAAATAACGTTATTAAAATGAAATTCAACCAAAATAAGCCTAAAATACATAGAAATCAAATTAGTGGATACTGGATTTAGAAGCTATCAGTCCCATAATTGGTCGACATCTACATATTATGAAACCCATAAATCTCTTGTAAATAATGCTATTGATATCAAATTCAACCAAAATAAGATCACCTTATAATCTGTTTCTTAACTTGTGGTGAATATGGAAAAGTTTTCTTTTAATTTTATAAATTGTTAAATTACACTCATGAGTATTATGAAAATCAGACAAACCCTGTAAATTATGGTAAGAATTCGTAATTACATCAATTGTAAATGGTCAAAATTAGATAAAATTTCGAAACATATAAAATAAAATTGTCTTTGGCACAGCCGAATATTGCACTCTAACTTGTTTTTAATAATTTTCTCTTGGTTTAATATTTAATTTATAAACAAAATTAAATTTCCAAAGGAATAAAAACTTATTTTAATTTCTAAACTTATAGATAGGTAGGTAACCTATTTATTTTATGTATATATTTTCTACAGTAAAATAGGTATGATAATTTTGAACTGATTACGACGACTTAAATAAAATAAAATGATTAGTTTGAGAAACGCAGGTGTTAGAAAACTTATTTTTATTAAATTAGGTTTGAAAAAATATTTATATTTTTCTTAATTGCAACACTAACAAATTTTTACACAGTAAATTTTAAGAAATAGGTACCTATTTCATAAAAAAAACTAAAATTTTGACAGACATCTTTTTGACACTTCATCATCATCAGTATAAAAATCGAGAGATAAGAGTTTGAGAGGGTTGTAGATAATCTTGAAATTTATATTTTGGATGAATTTCTAATTTAACTTGATTAAAATAATATAATCAAAATTAAAACAGGTTTTACTAGTTAGCAATTGTTTACATACATAGGTATTTCATCTTAAAAAACAGTTACTTAAAGAATACCTACTTTGAACTCTTAATTATTTAAAAAAGTATTCAAAAACGCAAAGTGTTTACGAAATGTTTAGCAATACTAATGAAGTAATTGCTATTCGATCAAAGCAAAATGTAAACAAAACAAACATTCAATATATACAACAGCATCTATCTATCTATCTCTTCTTCTATTTCAATAAATTTTACAAACACATGTTTCTTTTTTATTTACCTAATGTCTTTTACATACATTCCAACTTAACTCATTCTATTTTTCGTACGTACATCCCAACACACCAAAAAATAAGTAAAGTATAATAGTACTTTAGAAGGTTTTTTTTTTAATACTAAAGTTTTTTTTTAATCATGTTTGATAAACTATTACCCTTCACAATATGTTTTTAAACATAGTATATAATAAATAGTATACAATAAATATATATTAAACATGCTTGTCATATTTTGTCATTGTTAATTTTGATTTAAAATAAAAAATTATATTTGTAAAAATGTTTTGTTTATCCGAAAAGTTTTGATTTTTTTGGAAAAATTTAAACTTTTTCCTTTTTTTAACTATGAATGCCATTAAAGATTTTTTTATTTATTATTTTAAGGAGAAAGACTTGTCGTCGATAGCCAAAGCTCCGAGTTTTGTAAAAAATGTTTGGCGGAAGCTTTTTAATGTTGTTTTCAAATCACATCGAAATCCCGAAAATGAGAATTTCTTATTTGCAAGCAAAACCAAATTCTACAATTGTTGAAATAAGCTTATTCTACAATTGTAGGTATAAGCTTCTTTATTTAGTTTAATAAAATATTATTTGGAGAAGCTTTTTCTAAAATTGAGAATATAAGCTTATTAAATAATTATTTCAGTACTATTATCACGAGGGTTCCTTTTTGATTATTCTACAATAATTTAAAAGTGTTTTTCTATAGTTTCTCAAGTCTTTTTAAAGCTTAAGGCTTATAAAAATAAAATTTTTCTAAAGACTTTTGGTCTATTGTGATTTTATCCAAAACAGAGAAACCCAGCAATCAAAATGTAATGAAATATACTAAATTTTTTTGCGACACATTTACACAAAATAATTCAGTGATATATTCCAAAAATTATCCACCAATTTTAGACGTTCAAGACCCATATTTTGTTTTATTTATCTAATCTTATCTTTTATAGGTATTTTTGATAAAACCAATTTCGTGAGTCAGTGTAAGCAATAATTAATTTTTTTTTTTCAAATAGGTATTTTTTTAATGAGAATTATTACTGCTAAGTCTATCTATATAGGTACCTATATTTAAATAGCTGGATAACAGCAAATAAAAGACGTCGTAACTTCATTTTTAACGCCAGATGCCGACATTAATCTGATTAGACAGATTTATAATTTTGTACAAGCGTACCAATATTTTGCTTTGAAAACACGTTTGATAAAAAAAAAAAAAAATACGGTTACTGAACGCCACCAAAGCATTAAGAGAATTATTACTAAAAATGTTCTGTGGGAAACGCACGAAATTAATAAAATGCACACACATACATACAGAAAACCATTTCATTCTATCTACTAAAAACAAAATAAAAACAATTTTTGAATAAACGAAATAGATAAAGACGAGGAAAATGAAACAAAAACATAAAATCATATTATGAAGGTATAAATAATATTAACACAAATAAAAACACGCGCCATTTTTTAGAAGTATAAACAATAATTGAAAGTAAAACAACTATGGATAATATAGAATAATAATAATAGATATACACTCTAAATGCAAATTACCTTTAATCGAAATGTGCTTATTTTTATTTTACATTAAAGAGTTTTTCCTTTTTTACTTCACAAAATATATTTTTCGATGTTTTGTTATCCGAGCGCCATTTAATGTAGATTGTTTTATATATAGCCTTTAAAGGTAACATTAACACGTTGTTTAATTGTTTTGTTAATAAATTTCTGGTTTCTGTGTCCGTCCGCGTGTCTTAAAGACAACTGCTGATTGAATTAATGAAGTCTTATGTATCAGAACAAGCAGAAGGCACGGTAAGCAAGTCCGCACACATTGACGTTTGCAGACCAACTAAATTGAACCACCAACATGAAACGAGTGCGCGTCGACGAGCCCGAAAGTCTATGAATCTCGCCCAGCGGAGTCTCAACGAAGCAAAAACAAAAAAACAAGACCACGGACAACCGAGCGCGCTCTACGTTAGAGGAGACACCCTCTTATTCAATCGTAGCCAGAATTTTTTCACAATTTTCTTGCACTTCAAATGAATTTCACAACTATTCTTTGATATTTGTAATTTGCTTTTCAAAAATATAATATTTTTGAAATAATTCTTTTATTTGATGTTAGTTTATTTTTTGCGTATTAACTTTTTATTTCTTAGTGTGATTTTTCTATTCTTATACGAGAACTTGCAAAGCACACTTTTTTCTTCCGTATTTCTTAAATACACGCGAACTTTGGGCAAATTTACAGGCTTCAACTTGCAGACTTTTTTCTAATATATCTTTATTTTCCTTCATAAAATCTTTATTTTATTCGATGGAGTATTGTTTAAAGAATATTTTTATTGCAAATTTATAATAAATGAAGTATTTTGTTGGCATTTAATTTAATTAGAAAATAATTTTATTCCACAAACAAAAAAATTTGCTGAAATTTTTGGCGTTAGCCATTTTACCTTTAGTCAACCATGTACAGTGTTGCATTTTTCTGTAGCATAAGAATAATAGTGTTGTATTTGCATAGGTACTGTTAACAACGTTGCAAAATGCGTAAATTAAAATAATAAATAGCTTACAAACGTATTACAAGCTATTTATTAAAGGTGAATAATTCTTATACAATAACATGTTTAGACTTCTTAAAAATATTATCTATAATATAAATTATATATTGAAATTTAAAAAACGAAAAAAACATGTGTAATGTTGGCAGCACTGTGACACGCGTCTTTGAGGTTTTATCAACATCCGGCGTGACTTTACAAACATTACAGTCAGTAATGTCAAATAAATAAGTATTCTTATGTTTATATGTATATCAATTTTCCGTTTGCGATTAAAAAGAAACGGTAAAATAATTTGTTAAAATCCATTCTTATACATATGAATATTGTAAATTAATCATCACCTTTTTTAACGGCTGAATAATTTCAAATTAATTACGAATCAATAGGCATATAAGAACATATAAGCAATTTAGTTAGGGTGTTATTTCATTCGAATAATTGATTAAAATTATATTTTTAGAATTAATAAAATTGTTTTTCTTTTGAATAAAATTTTTTTTTAACCTTTATGTGCTTGACAAAAATAAAAACTCCATGTTTTGTACAATAAGGTACCCGGATACTTCCTTTATACATTGGAAGACAAAAATATTGTCAGACATCTAACAATCGTGTAAACACACAATTTTATCATTGTCATTTTAAGACAATTGTCAAACACTTTTCATTGTCATATGCGCAAAGTTTATGCATCTGCCAATGGCAGCATTCCAATTGCTGCCATTGGTTCCAATTGCTCTTTTTTGTTCCATGACAATATTTAAAATTTTTCAACACACACACAGAGCTGCAAAACGAATTTGACAATGCTATACAACAAACTGACAACCGTGTAAACTGACAATTTCGGTTGACAGATAAATTCATTGTGTGACAATTGTGTGCAAATGAAATTGTTAGTTTTTTTACAGTTGTCTAAAGTGACAATTTACATTTTGCTAAAAATTTTTCAATGTCAGTACATTGATAGCACATTGGTAGATATGACAACGTTGTAATATCTGACCATCGTGGACACATAGCTTTACAGTCGTCTAAACTGACAATTTACCTTTTGCTAAAAAATTTTCAATGTCAGTACATTGCTAGCACATTGTTAGATATGACAACGTTGTAATATCTGTCGATCGTGGACACATAGCTTTACAAACGTTTATATGCAATAAAATATCAAAAGTTGGGAGCTCTCAAGAAGTTTCAACTACTATGGTTGCCAATTTTTATAAAAAAAATTATTTCAAAACCTAAAAAGTATTCTTGTACCTTGTCAGCCACATAAGGGATTAACCAATTAACCAATTCTTGAATAATCTAATAAATATGAACTTTCTTTGTCAAATTTGTATGAAAATTTTTAAGATAATTTTTGTCAGTTTCAATTTATTGTGAATTATCATAACCCTTAAAATTCTGGTAATAATTTATACGGCTAGCTAGCCGCTTATATATACAAATTTGAATTTTTATTATAATTAAATTAATTAAAATATAAATAAATAAAATGTTTAATGACATGGTTTTCTATGAATTAAAATTGGAAAAAATGAATTAAATAACACCAAATATATGCAAATTTATACACACAAATTAAGTTTGGGAAGCTCCCAAAACTAAACACTTCTTATTTATATAAAACTTGAAAAAATCCTACTTTAAAAAATCCTAGATTATATCCAAAATATAAACTTAAATTTAAATAAAATAATAAGATATAAATGAGGAACTGAGGAAGAGTAGGAAATGGTTTTAATTTGAAAGCTTTTTTGGAAAGGACCTGCCACAAGGCGATTCTAGGTGGAAACTGGTCACTGAACCTATAAAAAGGACTTATTTAATAACGGTTAATATTTTTAATAAAAAATTGTCCATTTGATTATTGTACCGTGTGTCACGTTATAACGTTATAAACAAGTTAGAGTGCAATATTCGGCTGTGCCGAATATTAAATACCCTCCACCTAAACATAATAAGAAATACAAAAACTACAATGGTTTCAAGACTAGAATATCTTATTCTGTGTTTACTATTCAGTCTTAGTGCAAATTTTGTTATTATTTTATTTATATATATAAAAGTAATTGTGTGTTTGTATGTATGTTTATTATTATTAGTTTGAAGTCTATAGACGGCTAAACGGCTGAACCGATTTGCTTGAAATTTTCACAGTATATTTCTGTATGTCTGGAAGGAGCTATAGGCTACTTTTTTTTGGAAATTTTAAGTGGGCGTGGTACCTCCCATACAAAGTTAATTTTAAAAATCACCGATTTGCTTGAAATTTTCACAGTATATTTCTGTATGTCTGGAAGGAGCTATAGGCTACTTTTTTTTTTGGAAATTTTAAGTGGGCGTGGTACCTCCCATACAAAGTTAATTTTAAAAATCACCGATTTGCTTGAAATTTTCACAGTATATTTCTGTATGTCTGGAAGGAGCTATAGGCTACTTTTTTTTTTTGGAAATTTTAAGTGGGCGTGGTACCTCCCATACAAAGTTAATTTTAAAAATCACCGATTTGCTTGAAATTTTCACAGTATATTTCTGTATGTCTGGAAGAAGCTATAGGCTATTTTTTTTTTGGAAATTTTAAGTGGGCGTGGTACCTCCCATACAAAGTTAATTTTAAAAATCAACGATTTGCTTGAAATTTTCACAGTATATTTCTCTATGTCTGGAAGGAGCTATAGGCTACTTTTTTTTTTTTGGAAATTTTAAGTGGGCGTGGTACCTCCCATACAAAGTTAATTTTAAAAAATACGGATAGCGAAGCACACCGGGTTTTAGCTAGTACATATATAAAAGTGAATGTGTGTTTGTTTGTTTGTATATTGTAAGTCATAATAAGATAATGTAATAAGATTTAATTTAAAAGGAAAACTGTAGGTATTTGCCGGACGATAAGACGCACCTTTTTACTCTGAAAATTTTACCTAAAATCAGGATGCGTCCGGCAAATACGGTATATTTGTTTAACTTTAAACTTTTTATTTCATTACGATACGGGTAGCGAAGCACACCGGGTTTGAGCTAGTTTTATATATTGTTTGAAAGACAATTTTACGACCAACATAATTTATTTTAAATGTTTTGAAATTTTATCTAATTTTCACAATTTTTAATTGATTTAATTACCAATTCTTACCATAATTTATAGGGTTTGTCTGATTTTCATAATACTCTTGAGTGTAATTTAACAATTTATAAAATTAAAAGAACATTTTTCCATATTTACCACAAGTTAAGAAACAGATTATAAGGTGATCTTATTTTGGTTGAATTTTATATCAATAACATTATTTACAAGAGTCCAGTATTTTAGGCTTATTTTGGTTGAATTTCATTTTAATAACGTTATTTGCAAGAGTTGTATGGTTGGTTGTCTTAAGTTGTATGGTTGGTTGGCCTTAATTCAGGAGCTATTATTGACTGACAGCTAGAAAATCCAATAGCATAATTAAAATTTCTGATCCATATAAAAGTTGGTTCGATATCGATATTTATTAGACATTTTTGTGGGTTGAATTGTTTTTCGGAAATGGTCCTTATATGGCAGCTATGACAAATCAAATTAAATTGCAACAGTGAATTTTATGCATATGAGGATATCTCACGAGGAATTTCAACTTAATAATGGTATAATAAAGATACATGTTAGTATTAAAGTGAATTTTGGAAGTGGACCTTATATGGGAGATATGGTCAAATATGGACCGATATTCTCAAAATCCAGTAGTTTGATTTTGACATGTATGTAAATGATCCGTGTAAAACTTTGGATTGGTGCCAGTATTTATAAGAGAATTATGAGTATTGAAGTGATTTTAGGAAGAGGGCGTTATATGGGGGATACGGTCAAATATGGACCCAAATAAGAATTATTTGTGTCGAATTTTAACCTGGTAACTTAATTTGTACCAGATTTATACGTATTTAAGTGAATTTTAGATGTGGACTTTATATGGGGTCTATCAAACATGGTTCGAACACAACAAAATTTCGTTTTGCGATTTCTCTTTACATGACACTTATTTTTGTCGAATTTTGTATTGATATTCCAATTTTACAGGCATTTATTTATCATTAAGCCATATTTCGGGAAGATATTTGTATGGGGGCTATGGGAAATCATGGACCTATTTTTAATATTTTCTTTGCACTTTCTTTTTTTTTATCATAAAAATAACGTGTACAAAATTTCATGTCAATATCTGCAATATATTTTAAAAAATTGAAAGAAAAATGTTTAAAAATATGAAATTTTTATGGAGGTTATCTCACATTTTGGGCCATAAATCTGGTACTACTGTACCGATTTTGCTGAACTGCTTAGGAGAATTATAAACGGGTTTTTGTAAACTCTGTTTTTTTTTGTTGTTGTTGTGTCTTTTGGACGTCAAAAACCCTGTTGGGTCTCAGATGAATATTTCTCAGTGTTACATACGAAATGACAAACTTATATACACCCTCATTCACCACTTATGGTGGTGGAGGGTATAAAAAGTAAAAGTGTTGACATGGAAATGAGTTTAGCACACTTCATATATGGGTCAGTTTCAAAAAAACGTACACAACGAGTTTTTTTTGCTTATTTTTAAAGTTTTTTCAATTCGCCTGTAAGAGTGGCCAATTTATGTAGAAATTGATGAAAAATCCGGTGGTACTTTTAGGCTCTCAAAAAATCAATATTTTTGTATTTTTTTAGGTTTTCTATGATTTCTATCTTGAGCGTCACACACCAAATATGTATAAAAAATGCAAAAATATTTGAAATTCAAGCTTACTACGATGTTCTTTTGTTTGTTTTTTTGACTTTTGCGAAAATCACCTTTTCCATTATAAACAAAAGAGCACGATTCAACTTGATTTTTCATTTTTTTTAAAGTGGCTAGTTATTTTAAAATTTTAAGATGAAAATATGTAAATTTTTGTTAAAAAAAAGACTTGACCTTAGAGGTTATTTACAAAGTAATAGGCTTGTGACAATGTATTTAAAAAACTGCAATTATAAGCGTTTTAAGGAAAAAAACTAAGTGTGACGATCAAGATATTTTGTGACGATCAAGAGATTTTGTTGCACGTAAACAAGAAATAATGCCAAATCTAAAGTTTAACGAAAAAAAGTTTATTCTTTTACAAAAAGTAAATAAAAAAAACAAAAATTCTTCAAAAAAACAAAAATTTTCATACAAAACTAAACATGTACATATTCTTGGATGTCTTTAACAAAAATGGGAAAAAAACATATATATGTAAATATTTGCACAAAACAATAACTTAACTTAATTTAATTAATTCTGAATCTGTATAAACTTCATGAAATGACAAGCGGTTTTGTTTTTTTTCATTCTCATTAATTTTTACCAATTTCGAATAAAGTTTGTGGCCGTTAATTTTGTTGTTTTACTCTTGAAAATTAAAAAATAAAATCAAAATTAAGCATTTTAAGCTTTGCCTATTTTGGTTTCTTTTCGTAGGCAATTTATTTCTCAAATTCACAAATTATAAAAAAATAAGTTAAGACCATGTAAACAATGATTGTCAACTTCAATTTTTTACATTTAATATATACACTTTTAAAAAAATTAGCGTGACGCTCAAGAAATTTTATCGCGCCCTTACCGTGGTGTTCACAAAAACTACGCAAATGCACACTTTTTTTAATAGATTTTTTTTTCGCTTTTTCACTTTTGTAATAACTAAAGTTTGTACCTTCCTTACGTTATTTAAATGCAAATTGAAAACTAGTAATATTACTTGATTTATAAAAAAGTGACGCTCAATGCAAATTGTGGAGATAACCCTTCTTTGCAACGCCAAATTCGCACTTATTAAGTTTTGACGACTATAACAAATCAAAACACAAGAAAGAAACGCAATAATTCGAAAACTGTTATTAAATGTTGCATATTTACTTTTTTCTTGATTTTATTTTATTTTGTTTACTAAAAATTCTAATGGAAGCAGTCAGAGGGAGAAACAAAACACCATTCTGAATAAAAAAAAACAAACATACAAATTTGAGAATTACGTTTTTTTGTTACATATTCCTCGCTGATCACTCTTATATTTTTTTTTATTTTTGTAGTTTTTACCTAAAATAGTAGTGTAAAGTGCGGGGACACAAAAATGGCGTTTTCTTTTTAAATTGACCCATATGCTGTTTTCAAACGTATTTTTCTTTAATATGATTATAATTACTAACTGTAATTTTTAGACATTGGTGTATCCTATGATGTGATCAGTATGCCCTATAATTTTTTGTTGCCTTCTTTTTTAATATTTACTTTCTTATGGACAATAATTTTTAACTTGAAAATAAATTTATATATTTTGTTGGTTTTCGGGAAAATTTTTTAGTAATTAATAATGGGAATGTGATGGTATGGGTGACGTTTTCTGGCAATGGTGTTGTTTCTATATGTACATAAGGCCAATGGATGAATGAATCTTATCAAATTATAAATGATGGAGCTTAATAATGTGTTGTAATGTGTGTTGTTAATAATGTGTGTTGTAATGGCCAGCCCAATCATCGGATCTTAATCCAATTGAGAATTTATGGATTGATGTAAGTCAATATATAATGGTAGTAAGATCCAAGTTATTATTTCAATGAAATTTTTTGTTTCTCTTATAAGAATATAATTTTTATTTAGTGCTAAATTATTGTCCAGAGTTTTGTTGCTGGCTGTATTCTAGAGAAAAAACAACCAAAATGCAACAAATTAATAGAACAAAAAGTGGAGTGGAACAACTTGCTATAATTGATAACAGATACCAAGTTTGCTTACCTTTTGTCCACCACTGTACGTTTAAAGGTAACTAACACTTCTAGAAACTACTTTTTGGAAACTTTTAAATAATTTCACAAAATATTCCTTGTTTTCTAAAAAAAGTATTCGTGAGCAAACCTCCAAAATTAAAGTCCATCCTACCAAATTTGGTAGGGAAATAAAAAATGTCAACGCTAGTGCTATCTCGCATCTTATTACTGCTCTCTGGGAAACAATTTCCCCATGCAGTATTTTCAGTATTTCTTATTCAGTTTTAGCGCAAATTTTATTAGTATTTTATATATTGTTTGAAAGACAAGTTTACGCAGAATTTAATTTATTTCAAATGATTTAAAATTTTATGGAATTTTAATTACCAATTCTTACCATTATTTAGAGAGTTTGTATATTAATCAAAACAATCTTATATGTATGTATGTATTGTAACAATTTATAAAACTAAAAATAGGTTCAGCATTTTACCATATTCACCAGGTTAAGGAAAATAATATAAAGAAGTAAGAAAGTATAGTCGGTTAAGCCCGACAATGTAATACCCTACACCCAGTATATGTATAAAACAGTTTTTCAAAAACGGGCGCTATATGGGAGATATTACCTATTATGGACTGATCATTAAAAAATTTAGTGCCATGACTTCCGTGAATATAAATATTATGTGTGTTATACTTTATCTTGATATAAATACTTTTATATATTTAGATAACAAGATTTTTAAGAGCTTTATGGTCATTAAAGTGATTTTCGGAAGTGGGCCTTATATGGCCCACTAATTATGGACAGATCGTCTTAAAATTCGACCATATTATAGTTATATATACGGAACATATTTGCGTTCAATATTATTTGGATACCAATATTTTTAAAGGAGTTATGCTCTTTAAAGTGATTTTTGGAAGTGGGTCTTATATGGGAGCTATGATCAATTATAGATCGATCTTCACAAAATTTTTAGATGTGATTTGGCTTTATTCACTACACATTTGTGGTGAAATTTGTTTGGGTACTTGCATAATTCAAACATTTATGATCGTTAAACTCCTATTTCGGGAGGACATTTGTATGGGGGCCAGGTGAAATAATGAACCGATTTCCTCCAGTTTCAATCCCATCCGTCCTTGGGCCGAAAAATATCAGATACCAAATTTTATTTAAATATCTTCAAAATTGCGACCTGTACTCTGCGCACAAGTTTTACATGGACTGCCAGCCAGACGGACGGACGGATGGACATCATTAAATCGACTCAGGGAGTGATTGTGAGTCTATCGGTATAATTTAAGGTGGGTGTTAGAACAACAATAATTATGGGCGTTACAAACATCAGCACAAATCCAATATACCCTCACAACTATTGTGGTGTAGGGTATAAAAAGCGTAAGGGTATAAGGTGAATCTTATTTTAGCTGAATTTCATCTTAATAGCGTTATTTACAAGATTTTATAGGTGTTATAGTGGAAGTGGACCAATTATGGATTGTAATCTTTTAAATCCAGTATCCTGATTTCTATATATTGGGGACTCATTAAGGTAGAATTTCATTTCAATAACGTAGTTTCCAAAAGTTTTATGGTTGTTATACTAACGATACTCGGAAGTTTAGTTTTTAGGGAGCTATTATCAAATATCGACTGACAACTACAAAATCCAGTAGTATACTTGCCATATGACCAATATTGTTCTTATATTATATTCTGGATTAAAGTTACTGATCGGTATGAAAATGTTAGTTTGATATCGATATTAATTAAACATTTTTGTGGGTTTACTTGCTTTTTGGAATTGATCCTTATATGGGAGCTATGACCAATTATGGAGCGAACTACATACAATTTAGTGCAGAGATTTTTATATATGTATATATGAGGATATATGCCGAATTTCAACTAAATATCGGTATATTCACGAGAGATATAAGTATTTAAGCAATTTCCGAAAGTAGACCCTATATGGAGGATATGGTCATATATGGACTTATATTCACAAATTCCAACAATTTGATTTTGGTATATATATACATGATCTGTGAAAAATAAGGATCGGTACCGTTATTTATACGTATTTAAGTGATTTTCGAAAGTGGACTTTGTATGGGGGCTATGGTCAAACATATATATATATATTTCCTTTTATTTATATAAATGAATTAATATTGTACATATCGGTCAATTATATAAAAAGTTCATTTTGAACATAGGGCGTCCGATGGTCAAACATAGACCTAACCAAACCAAAAATAGTTTTGCGATTTATTTTTATTTGAAACTTATTTTTGCTGAATTTTGCATTGATATAGTAATTTTTAAAGGCAATTATATACCATTTAGCCTTATTTCGGATTGCACTTTTTATGGGGGCTATGAGTAAAAATGGACCGATTCTTACTATTTTCATTATAGTTGGTCCTTTAATTATAAAAATAATTTGTATAAAATTGCATGACTTTATTTACAAAATTACCAAAAAGTATGTAAAATATATAATTTTTTTGGAGGTTGTCAGAGATTTTGAATCATAGCTCCGGTTTTAAATGACTATTTCTAAATTTTATACAAGGAACGACATACTTACGAGTATATATGCTCATTCACTACTTGTGGTGGTGAAGGGTATAAAAATAATGCTAGAAAAGTCTTTGCAACACCTATTAATTGATAGAACTTAGTCGGATTCTAATCGTTTTAATTGTAAATATTATTATTAATAATTTTAAATATTTGATTTCTATATTAAGTTTATTGAAATTTATAAAAATTAAAAATAAAATATCAGATATGTTAGCTTTTATTAAATTTTTATAAACTTGGTTAATCATTTAAGTCTGACCGAAATTATAATTATCCATTGCCAATATAATAGCAAATATCATTGCTGGTTACATACCGTAATCGAAATAAGCCCAAATACCGGTAAAATGCCCTTACCGAAATAATCCAAATTAATGCTATCGTTACCTTTAAACCATTTGTTTAGACATGCAACATATACATACATATATAAACAATGTTTCATGGTGTAAATATACAAGGTAAGTGCAAATCGGCAACAAATACAACACAATACAAAAACAACAGGCATTTTGTTTGTGTAAATTTTACACTGTAAAATAATGTACTACTGTCAAAAACACTTGAAAAAGTATTGCTTTTGACATTAGTAAATTGTAAATAATGTCAGTCAGTTGTGCTCCTGCACTCACCTTGTATAGTTACATCATGCGATGTTTGCTCTACAAGTTCTTCGAAGAAAAATGTTTGCCAAGAAAAAAATATTACTAGTTTTTAATTTATTTCCGAAATTTCTTACACTAAAAGAAAAGAGAACACATTATAAAATAACTAATTTAAATTTATTTGGTTTTTTTTAATAAAATACATATTATAAGAATAACAAGAGTCATGAAACTTAAATATGTTTTGCGTGAAATATGCAATCTATAACCAAAGACTACACATACTTTAATAGACCACTAACAAAATAGAATTTTTCAAACGTTTAAAATCGCTTAAATCAAACATTTCATTAACATTTTGTGTAATTTTTAAAACGTATTAAAATAAAAATATTAATTTTTTGTTTCCATTGAATAAATATTATTACATATTTATATTAAGTACTTGTCATTCGTTTTTAATTAATATTTCAAATAAATTTCTAAACTAAAAAAATGACTTTGAAAGCAGTTTGCACATATTTGTACGTATTAAAAATAAAGTTTGAAAAATTCCAATTTATTTTTGGTCCTCGAAAACTAATCAAGAAAATAATATACAAGACAAGAATTGAAATATACACAATCGTAAAAATAATTAAACAGACTTAAATAATTCCAAAGGTATTTTTACGTTATTGTTCCAATATTTGATTAAATAATCATGACAACTAAGAAATCATTATTACACTTTCCTTTGAACAAATACAGTGGCTCTAACACATAATCGGACAAGAGTTTGACTGATCTAAATCTGCTTTGAACAAAGAGAAAATGTACATAAGGTATTGCTTTTTTAGATTTTAGTGACACTAAACCTACTTCCCACATATGTATAATATAATAAAAACAAACAAATTTCTAACGATAACTAACTTTTTAGGAGAAAAAATTAAAACAACTCAATTTCTTGTGCTCAACGAATAAAGCGGCCAAAGTGAAGTAGAAATGATTAAAATACAAAAAACTTATATTTAATATATTTTAATATATGTACATATATTCCTTTGTTGTCTAGAATACTCTTTAAACGTTTGGGAATTGTTTTCACCAAATTATGACAAACTTCCGTTTCTATGAAGTTCCAGGATTCTATCAAAGCCTCATTTAGCTGACCTTCTTTTGATACACTCTTCTGGCCAATTTATCCCAATGATGTTCAATTACATTGAGGTCTGGGCTCTGTGCACGGGTTTCTATCAGTTTGGGGCAATTATGAATCAACCAAAGCTTGGCAACTCCTAAAGTCTACTTAGGATAGTTATCTTTATAAAAAGCAAAGTTGCTTTCGATTGCAAATTTCTCTGCACTTTGCTTTACATTTTGCTTCAAAATGTCGAGGTAGACAAATTTGTTCATTTTACCATCTATAAAATGCAAATTGCCTACTCCAGTACTCGACATGCAGCCCCAAACTATGACAGAGGCTCCTCCGTACTAAACTATGGCTTTTGTATTTCAATGGTTAGATTCGCAATTTGGATTCCGCCACACAAATAGCTTACCGTCTGAACCATGCAAGTTAAACTTGCTTTTGTCAGTGAACATAACCTTAAAATAAGTCCCAATTTACACGAAGCAATTCTGATTTGCTTTTAGACATCGGGGTGGGGGGAAGATAAGACGAGTACACGAGTACTTGTACGAGTACTTGCTTGTACTAGCAATTCGTGTTACTCTCTTATTCGTATATCATATGTGTATGTGCGTATAATCTCAAATAAAAATACGAGCGATTTAAGCAATAAAATTCTGCTGTGTGAATACCGAAGAAATTTCAAGGAAAAATTATATCAATGTTTTCAATAAAAATTTCATCGCAAAAATTGGGACTTTCAATGGAAACATTTTTCAAAAAATTTTTATTTTTAGGCCTTTTTTGCCAGTTCTTCTATAGTAATCGTACTTATGTAATGTATTGCGAACAGTATTCAGACAAACATATTTTCCAATGCGAGATTTTAATAATATTTTAAGGTGTTTTGCGGTTTTAAAAGCATTTTGGTTGATTTCTTTGACTAGCGAACGTTCTTCTCTAAAATTTTACCTTGCTTATATTTGCAAGTTTAAATTCATTATGGAACCGTTTTCTAATGTCATATACAGCCAACCAATTCGGCAGTTTCTTTCACAGTTTTAATTTAACTATTAATTGTCCTATTTCGACAGCAAGTAGTAAACAGAATTGGAGCCATTTTCGCTTAAAAAGTTTATATTTTCCCCACTTCCTACAATTTATTATAGTATTTACAAAATAACGCCAATAAATGTCAGATTTTTGTATTTTAATCATTTCTACTTCGCTTTGTCCGATTATTCGTTGAGCAAAAGAAATTAAGTTGTTTTAATTTTTTCTCTTAAAAAGTTAGTTATCGTTAGAAATTTGCATGGTGTAACTATACAAGATGAGTGCAGTAGCATAGCTGACTGACTTGTTTACAATTTACTTATGCCAAAAGTAATACTTTTTAAGTGTTATTGACAGTAGTACATTATTCTACACAAACAAAATGCCTGCTGTTTTTCTTCATTAAGAAGAGTGGTCCCCTCTCTCTCTTTTTCCCCCCTCTCATCCACAAACTCAAAAGTTGCACAGCAAAAGTGGCAGTGTGTGATCCGGGACTTACATCAGGGAACTTTGTTTGTTTTTGTTATTATTAATAGATATATGTGTGTAAGTAGATATAGTATAAATCAAATCTAAAAAAAACACTTTGTTCAAAGCATATTTAGATCAGTCAAACTCTTGTCGAATTATGCGTTGGAGCCACTGTAAATATTTATTTAAAAAATAAGCTTTTTTAAGCTTGTTTGACGTAGTCTGCTCCTTCTTAATTTTCTAATTTTCTCAAATATTTAAACAATGTGAGCGTATTTTAAGAAAAAAAAAAATACAATAAAAATAATGAATATCTAACAAATGAAATTAAATTAATCATAACAATTATTTGATTATGAAGATGCTCAATAATTGCGTCCCATAACACGATCCAAATCATTCCAACTGCACGAATAATCGATTTGTAACAAACCCTTTTTGCTCATACCGAATTTACTATTATAAATTCCACTGTAGAGCGATGAAGAGGGACGCCTGCCCAATGTTTGTCTGTCGGTCATGCCCGCACAGCCGTAACAACTGGAGGGATCGGCTGTGGTGGTGGTGCCATAAATTGAGTGAGAGCCATAGAGTTGTTGTTGAGCCTGCGACAAGCATTCATAGCAATCGGATACACTACAGCATGGAGGCAATGTAGCATAAGGATTACAATAGTCGTACGTTGGTGGCATAGGTGGTGGGGATGGGAATTCAAGTTTGGGTGCTGGTTTTGAAGTTCTGCGTTGTGGTAGAGCACCATAATTGGACACTTTGCGGTGTAAGGGCATTGTGTGGTAGTCATCGCCAAGCGAACTGTGCGGTTCCGTTGAGGAGGAAGATGAGAGTCCTGATTAAAACAATATACAATTTATTAAGTAAGGGATACTTTTAATTTACAGAATTTCAACACATACCACCAAATCCTGTATAAATATTCTGTTCAACTTCTTCCAAATTAAGAGCATTTTGAAATTTCTGCGCCATATGTAAAGTCATGTAGTCATCATATTTATCGGCTCCCCCAACACCGTAAATGCCGCTGGGACGTCTTCTTTGGAGTTGAGGGTTGCAGCATTCCATTTGACATTGGAAGTGCGAAGTACGTCTTCGGTTACGCGGCATAGTGGATGCCATTCGAGGAGGCACCTCAACTGGTTCTCTGCCATAGTAATAGTTCGAATGCATCGGTTCCTCTATTGGACTAGGTGATAGCGATGTCTCGTAGTATTCTTGGGGTCGTGGAGATAATGGCTGCTCAATTTTCCTGTAAGTAGCAAATATTTATAGTTTATAATAAGTTGAAAGTGGATTGGATAAATACTAATTAGAATTCAAACGGATGGGATTGAAACTGGTGGAAATCGGTTCATTATTTCACCCGAAATAGGAGTTTAACGATCATAAATGTTTGAATTATGAAAGTATCCAAACAGATTTCACCACAAATGAGTAATAAATGAAGCTAAATCACATTTACAAATTCTGTAAAGGTCGATCCATAATTTGTCGTAGCTCCCATATAAGGCCCACTTTCGAAAATCACTTTAAAGAGCATAACTCTTTTAAAAATGTTGGTATCCAAATACTATTGAACACAAATATTTTTCGTACTTATACATATAATATGATAGAATTTTATGATGATCGGTTCATAATTAGTCGTACCCCACTTCCGAAAATCACTTTAACAACTATAAATCACTTCAAAATCTTGTTATTCGAATAAAATTTAACAAAAATAAGTTTCATATGTACAGAAATGATGAAACCCAATTTTATAATGGTCGGTCCATAATTAGTAAAAACTCCCATATAACACCCTCTTTGTAATTCACTTTAACCTCCATAAATCTTTTAAAACTATTTATATCGTCATGACACTAAATTTTTGGATGATCGGTCCATAATAGGTAATGTCTTCCATATAGCGCCCATTTCTGAAATGGGTCGGTCGGGCTTGACCGACTATACTTTCCTACTTGTTTTAATTGCAACAAATATATACTTTTGTACCTGAAACTTAACTTTTTGTATTCAAAGCTTGTCTAGTGGTTCCTAAGTTCGAAATGAAAAATACTTCAAATTTTTGTATCATTGTACCAAGTCTGTTTTAGGGGTTAATTTAGATCCTTGCGTTGTTATTGACTTGTTATTGGACTTTAGGATACATTTTGTTCAACTTTTATAAAAGTCAATTCAAATTAGAAATCCCAAATAAATCAAAATTCGACTTTGGACCTTCACGATTTAATGGTTAGTATTCTTCGTTTTGAGCAAAACTTTCGGATAGTATATAAGATTAATTAATAATTAATTAATAACTATTCATAACTATTAAATAAATAAATTTTGAAGAATTTTTGCTGTTTACATGAGTTTGAAGCATTTTGAAGAGCAATTTTGAAGAAAATTTCAATCGTGTAAATCTAGCTTAACATTTTTTTTTTAATTTCAATTTCAATATTTGTATATACTTGTACATAATGAAAACAAAAATTATTCAGTCTTATTTCATCACTGTTATAAAAAAGTAATATTAGTTTAAATTTTCAATGGACTTTTAAGTCACTTTTAAGTAAGATAACTGGCGACGACTATTTTTATTCGTATGACAAATCGTCATAAAATTTATGGTGTTTTGTAGGCAAAGTGGATTTTAGATATTGTAAGTTTTCGAGTCTTTCTAGTTTCTAGTTTTTATTTTTCTTCTTTCTTGATGAAGCTGGTGTAAATCCGACCACTCCAGTGCGACTACATTTTCATGTATTTTTTGGTGGAGATTTTTCCATTCATCAGGTAATCTAAGTTTGGTGTGTATTGTATTCCTTGAATGTCCGTCACTTTGGAATCGCCTTTTCCATGACGAATAATGTTATGACTGTCAATGGTGTTGATAATTAAAACAACGAGAGTGTAGCCAATGAGAAGTAATATTATGTCAATTGGTTGGACTGTCAGACTATTTCGCACGAAACAGTTGATATTTCAACATTGGAAGAAGTGAGTTAATACACAAAGATGTGATAAATTGGACTTAGCGCCTTTACTCATCACTACAAAACAACAACAACAAATGAGATAACTGTATTTTTTTGTTGTAATCGATGTATTTTTACTTATTGAACAAAACTGCATCAAAATCTGAATTTCTAAAAAAAGTGGACTTAGTTAGAGCCTTTACATGTTAAGCCAGCGATATATCCTAAAGAGATGCTCTTAAAATTCCACATTTTGTTAAACAAAATTTTTAAAAAATTTAAAATGAAGTTTTGAAACGGCCGTTAAAAATGACACATTTTTTACCATACTAGAAAAAGTTAACGTGTGTTGTAGAAAAAATATTTTTTTTTAAGAATATATTTCTGTGGGTGGGGTGTCATAAAGCCATGGGACATAAAGCCATATGGCGTCAAGTCTCATTCCATTGAGCCATAAGGGCATATGTCAGTAAGTGTCAATGGAATGGGACTTAGCGCCACAAATTGTTTTTCCAAAAATTAGACATAAAGACATATTTTTGATAATGTTGCATGTCACCCTATTTCATGTAAAAAAAGGATTTTCGCATTGCACATCAAATGGGACATGAAGCCATAATGGCTTTATGTCTCATTTCACTAAAATTGGCATGAGACTTAAGGCCATATCAAAATGATGGCTTTATGTCTGTTTGAATTGGGACATAAAGCCATTATGGTTTTATGTTCAATGGCTTTATGACACCCCACCATAGGTCTCGTATTCAACTTCTGGCGCCTGCTGAAATACAATTAAAAGGCAATAAAGAACTTCCGGCACGTACTTAACAGCAAGATGGCGAAGAAAAAAGTGGAAAGGTAATGCGGTCCTCACAGCAGCCTCAACATATTCTGTTTAAACCTGTAATAAAAATATGCGCGAACCGATCGAATGAACCAGAACATAAATGCTGACCGTATTTTTATAAGAAGCAAAAAATGTTGGTGGGCATTATTTTCTTGGATGTTGGACGTTTGAGTAGAAAGTGATTGGCTATTAGTTTGAGAACATGACCCAAAACTTGGTCAGAAAAGCTTTCAAAGTGACTTGGCTATGTCATATCTTCACTTGGAGAATAATGCCCCAGAACGACCAGGGAAAGCACCAAAGATGCAGCCTGGAGCCGATTCT
This sequence comes from Bellardia pandia, assembly GCA_916048285.2. NCBI lineage: Eukaryota > Metazoa > Arthropoda > Insecta > Diptera > Calliphoridae > Bellardia > Bellardia pandia. Next base: position 74,278,506 of record OU696533.1, read on the forward strand.
TACATGTACAAAGAACTAAACACAATAAACAAAGATGATGTTTTGGTGATAATTGCAAATCCAGTGTAAATGTATTGATTGATTTACCTCTTATCATGAGAAATAATAAAAATATAAATATATGTATTTAATATTTCTTTATAATTTTCTCTAATACAATGAATAGAAAATAGAATGTTTAAAACAAAAGGCAATATAAAACTTTTTTGTAATTTTGTACCTACATACAAAATACATATATATATATATATATGTATATTGATAGTGTCGTCACTCAACATGTCAATTTTTTTTCTTGATATATGTATATTAAGAGGTTCCTAGACAAGCAGTAAATGAAGTATTATATTAATTGAACGCCTATTTCTAAAATCGGGAGAATTCGGGTTAAAGTAAAAATATGATTTTATTCGAATATTTCTCAAAATCGGTTAATTTTTTTGTTTACATTTCTTTATTTTTCAATTTGTCTGAAACACCTGAATGGCCTGGGGAATACTTAATAACTTTAAAATTTGTTAACAGATTTTTGTCTTTTATATCATAGATATAAAAGAAATAATTAGTTCTTGTATTTGCATTAAATAATTAGTTTAAATTATTTTAAATTATTTAATGCAAAATTTTTACAAAAACTGAAAAAAATTCATATTTTCCCCTTGTAAATGCGCCATCACATTTCAGAGCTGGTGCGGCGCCAGTTAACGCCATCCTATAATACTAATATTTTCAGAACGTGTTTCTACAATCTATAGAACAATTGTAGGGGTAGGGACGGCCTGTAGCTTGATAGTTTTTTCGTCCATACAATCTTGTAGCAATATATTTTGTACACACTAGTTATTAAATCAATAAATTCTTTGCTTTGCTTTGCTTCTTTTATCTCCTGAAAATATTGGTATCCAAATAAAATTCAACACAAATTAGTTTCACGTATATAGACAGATATCATGACACACAATTTTATAACTGTCAAAAGTCCAATATAAGAAACACTTCGAAATTCACTTTAACATGTATAAATCTTTTAAAAATGTTGATATCGAGACAAAATTTAACACATAAAATATTTATATGCACAGAAGTCATGCCACTAAAATTTTGAATTATCTGTTCGTAATAGACCAGTCGATAGTGTACCGGAGGGTTTCGGTATCGATTTCCGCCAAAGACTCTGGTTGCTTTTTGGAGATAAGCCAAAAAGCTTTGCAGTTTGTGTTTGTCAATTATATTTAATAAAAAAATATCCCATATAGCGTTCATTTATGAAAAACTGTATTTAGACATATAGCAGGTGTAGGGTATTATAGTATATGTATACATACTTGGTTTTAATAGATGTTTTTACCAATTGAACTATAGGTATTTATGAGAAGTCCTGTTTATTTAGAACCGCTTTGTATTCTCTAGGACAAAATAAGCAGATTCTGCACTGAATGGTTTCTAGAAGTGGTAGCAACAATTCAGTTCCAAAGATGGTAATAAAGAATCTGAAGATTATCTGATTATACTCGTTCAAGAAATAAAGGCTTTAAAATAGATTTTATAAATATTCTGAAGTAAATTGCAAAAAATGTATAAAATGATTCTATCCCAAGTCCTATAACTTTCAAGTCCAATAATAAATGTAGTGTGTACTTACTTTCTAACATAATCATAGTTTTCTAAGTCCCATGGGTCCACATAACATCTCTGAGATGGCAATAGTGTTGTACTATAAATATCTTCCGTATTATCGATCGTGTAATATGGTGACTCTTGAGAATCAAACGATTCATTGTATAGAGCATCCTGTGGTAACGGTTGTTTAGGACCGCGTCTTCTGGGAGTTGTATGACTGCGTTCACGCATTTTCACTTATTCAATATCTGAAAATATACAATTTTGCATATTTTGTTTATAAATTGTCTAATTGACTTTTGGCGAATGCAATAATGTTTGCATTAGAATAGAATCTACATATTTTGTTATGACAATAAATTAATGTTAATGTCAATTTGGTTCTACTAATGTTTATTATATTTATAAACAATTGTCAAATATTATAATTGCATAATTTTTATATTGGTACATTGTAAAATTTTCTTTATGAGTTTGTTAAACTCGTATATGTTTGTATTAAATTATTATATGAATTTACGAAAATAATTTACTAAAATTTTATTAAATAATTTTTAAGCTTTTACAAAATATTGTTTTATTATACAATATTAATCATAGTTTCTTTTATCGATCTAAAATTGTTGTCTGTTTTATCTAATTTACCACTTACGAGTACATACATACATATCATTTTAAATAAATAAATATAATCAATTCCCATGCAGTTGCAAATAGATCGAATCTTTTCTAAATAATTTTTTTTTTAAGTGACTTTAATTAAATGCCAACCACTTGAGTTTAACCAAGGCTTAAATGCAATAGTGGCCAGAATATCTTTAAAATAATATTACTCTGACATCTTACAATATCAGCTACATTAGGGTGACTCATTCATAAAATGAAAATAGCTACATTATTATTTTAGTGAAAACCTAGTTACTAAAATAAAGTAATCATTATTCTAAGGAGGAGCCAATGTTGCTGGATATGACTAAATGTAGTGTAAAGTTATTATACATTAAAATTACGGCCGCCCTAATGAATTACATTTAAAATGCCAAACATGGAAGCAATAATACGTACATTGAAACAAGTGATTGGACGACAACTTTAAGCACTTTGTTTAACAATACACTCGAAAAAATAATAATGTTAAAAGAAAATTACAATTAATCGGTGATTTCTGATAAGCATTTTTTGAGTTCTAATTTCATTTAGAAAATTCAAAAATTTCCATTAAAAGTAAAATAAGTAAGAAAGTACAATATAATACCCTACACCACGTATGCGAGTAAAAAAACGAGACTTGTTTGCATATACAAATTATTTGCATTAAATTTTAACTCGATATCAACATTTGTAAAGGATTTATTCACGTTAAAGTGATTTTTCGAAAACGGACGGATTGTTTAATCAACTCAGAAAGTGATTCTTAAAAGTAATTACCGATTTTTGGGCATTTTGTTCATTCAGGCATTTAAATATTATCAATAACAAAATACTTGTATATAGTGATAATTTCGATTAAGTTTTTTTTTATATATTTTGATTCAAAACTTTTTCCCGGTTCAAACTATTTTGTGGCAAATTCTTTCTAGGTCTCATCGTTTAAGCATTATTCGGTTTTTTAATTGTTTTTATATTAAGTATAATTTTGTGGATCTACAAGCTATACTTCAATGTGTTAGATTTGGAATGACAAAATGTATATAAACACGAGGACTATTTGTCTCTAATTTTAAGCTGATAACGATTTTTATAACATATTTATACGTATTTAAAATTGTGGTTTAAAATCAATATTTATAATTTATTTATGCATACTTAAGTGACTTTCAGAAGTGATCTTTATATGGACCGTGATTAAATATGAACTGATCAATACAGAATTTTGTATGTACGAGTATATATCATAGAGCGATATTCCGGCAATAAATTTGTATAAGATCTAGTAGAAGTTATGGACAGATTCTTGCCATTTTGAACAGAACTTATTAATTAATCATAGCAATAACGTGTGAAAAATTTAATGTTATTATCTGCAATAAATTTAAAACATAGAAAAACTTTTTGAAATCCATCTATCTAAAGGTTGTCTCATATATTGATGCAAAAAGCAACAAAAAATATTTGGAGATAATTTCACCTGCTTAAGTTTTTCCTTCGAATTGGACACAGACCAATAGACCTACGGCCAATATTATGGAGTTGTATAGTCAAAATTTCAAAGTCAATTTATCCACCATCTTTTGTAGTCTGCATTTGTCGGTTCTCAGTCCATTCAGCTCAATTTCCGTAATTTTATGCTTTCGGTTCATTATTAAGGAATACGTATATTCAAAATTGTATGTTTATACCCTACACCACCATAGTGGGGAGGTGCTGATGTTTGTAACGCCCAGAAATATTGGTCCAACACCCACCTTAAAGTATACCGACTCAGAATCACTATCTGAATCTTAACGATGCCCTTTGTCCGTCCGTCCGTCTGGCTGGCTGGCTGTCCATGTAAAGCTTGCGCGCAGAGTACAGGTAGCAATTTTGAAGATATTTCAATAAAATTTTGTACGTGATATTTTTTCGGTCCAAGGATTGATGGGATTGAAACTGGTGGAAATCGGTCCATTATTTCACCTGGCCCCCATACAAATGTCCTCCCGAAATTGGGGTTTACCGATCATAAATGTTTTAATTATGCAAGTATCCAAACAAATTTCATCACAAATGAGTGGTAAATGAAGCCAAATCACATCTACAATTTTTGTACAGATCGGTCCATAATTACTCGTAGCTCCCATATAAGGGTCACTTCCGAAAATCACTTTAACAATCAAAAATTTCTAAAAAATATTGGTATTGAAATAAAATTTGACACAAATAAGTTTCATATATATAGAAATGATGACACCTAATTTTATAATTGTCGGTCCATAATTATTCGAAACTCCCATATAAGACCCTCTCCGTAATTCAATTAAGTATTTGTATCGAGATAAAATTTAACACATATAATATTCATATTCACAGACATCACGGCACTAAATTTTTGGATGATCTACCATATAACGTCTATTTCGGAAAAACTGTTCTATATATATACTGAGTGTAGGGTAATATATGGTTGGGCTTGACCGACTATATTTTCTTACTTGTTTTACGATTATTATTATAAAATATTCAATAAGTACCATTCAATTTAGGCACGGATTCTCGTTATCTAATTGACGATTGGTTATCCATTAGTTACTTTTATATGCTGAACAACAAAATTAGACGCATCCGCCGCAAATAGATGTTTTAAGAGCAGGACTCAAGAAACTTGATTTTTGAATTCAGAGGCCTGAAATCTATAATAATTTTAAACAACAAAATTTACATTTTGAATAACAAAATTTGGTTAGCAATAAAAAAATTTTGCGGAAAACTTGATTAGCATTAAATTCATAGTTTTGGTGGCTTAGTGGTTCCGTACTGTTGAAACCTCATGCCAGTGATATCCATATCATTAATTATAGCCATCAATAAATATAGCAACATCATTCGATTGCCTGATTCAGTAACCGTAACCAATCACCTCGCCAGAAAGGCTTCGCTAAAACTGCTCCTGGATTTTCAGAAAACCATGTAACATGAACAATTTTATGAACCAATTTCTTAATAGCGGTCTCAGAAGGATGATAATGAATTTTACAAAATATAGCTGTCACAGATCCACTATTTTTGTAATGAATTTTAGAGCCAAATTTAATTCATTGTAAGAATTTTCAAATCGTTTACTACTGATATGTTGAGTAAAATGGTAAAACTTTCATGTTAGCCCTTGTTGCAAAACAAAGTTTTTATTTTGAAATACTTTACAAATCATGGAATCTACCATATGTAGAATTATAAAGATTTTGTGTAAAATAGGCGATGCTTAGTGTAGAATAACTGTGCAAAGTTTTATAAAAATTACATATTTTCCTAGAAAAAGCAGCTTCAGAATAGGAAATGTCTTTAATCATGAAAACACATTTATTCATAAATTAGCAGAAACATTTTTGTGAGTGTATAAAATCAATAAATATTAACTACGTATTGAACAATTGAATAAAAAATCTTCAGTTGATGGCCAATATTAACAACGGCCATCATTATTACTATAATGATCACTTCGGTGATGATGACGATGCTGCCAATACTCATAATGTTGTCTCAATTTATTGGCCATGATCACAAACTTTAATACTTCAAGCAGTCAACAAGATATTTTGTATAATTTGTCAGTGCAAAAGCAAAATGTAGAGGAGTTTTCCTACATTAAATTGGCACAGTTATCAGTGGCGCGACTCCTGTTGTTTCTTCCTGTTTACGTACACGTATATATATGTATATAGTGGACCATGTTTACGTTTTGCAAGCTTATTTTATGCATTGAATGTATTTTTATTATTGTTTAATATTTAGCCGGAAGATATTATTTTATTGCGTTCAATTTGAGCCTGAATGTAAAAAAACCAAAGCAGAAATATTTCGCTGCAAAAGAGAGTTACTTCAGTTATGCAAAAAGTTGTCATGGCCAAAGAAAAACAATTAATCGTTTTTTTTTTTTTGTTATTTTCATTGGTTTATTTATATGTATGTACGAGTATGTATTTAATTCATAAAATTATAGAGAGTAAATTTTGACAGCAAATGACTTGTAAGACGATGGTTGTGGCCATACCAGTTATTGGTCTTGAATTCACTTACTCTTTGAGATGATTGCTTTTATGTTTTCTTGTGTTGGGAAATATTTATTATATTTTGATTACATTGCAACATTTATGGTCAGTTTTTCAATGAACTGGATTTTCCTACATTTTCTTTATGTAAGAAAATGTGGTTCCATTAAACTTGAACTTAACTGATGAATTGGATTTGAACGTAAATGAAAACGATTTGATCGAAATTACTTGTAAGTTATGTAATTTTTTAAAAGTTTACGCAAAACACTTGTATTGTGGGAAAATCCTTAAATAAAGGCATTTCTATGCTCTTGGAGAAAATGTAGGTAAATTTGCATTTAGGTTTGATTATTATAGTATGTATATGTTTATATTACCGGTACCCGGTCCACAGAATTTGTTTCACATATATTGTTTTGCCCCTTAAGCATCCTGCATTTATTATACTGTCAATACAAACAATGGATATTTATGTTTTTCTGTTTTTCTTATAATATTTCTAAAATGTTTAACAAAAGTATTGGCCTATTACGAGGGCGGTTCGGAAACTAGTTAGCCTGGAACAGAAAGCGCGGTAGACACAGAAAAAAGTTAAGTGTTTTTGAAACTTCCATCTGTGCAATGAACACATGTTAAATTTCTTTTCGATCTGGCAACTCCTTCATGTAGAAACAGGTGTTCAAAAAAGACGCATCTGCGATTTTTTTACAATGGAAATATTGGAAATTCGTGGTGTCATTAAATATTTAAATAAAAGGTTTATCGGCACCGGAAATTCATAATGACGTGGACGTCCAAAAACAGCAACAACAACAGAAATTGTAACCAAAGTGCATGATATGGTATTAAATGATCGACGAATAAAAGTGCATGAACTAGCTAATTTCATGGGCATCTCAAATGATCGAGTCCATTTAATTTTGCATGAATAACTATAGATGAAAAAGCTTTCTACAAGATGGGTGCCGCATTTGTTAACAGTTGACCAAACACTCATAAGAATGAAAATTTCTTAAGCTTGTTTGGTTCGTTTTAAGAAAACATAAAATGGATTTTAAGCGTCGTTTTATAACTGCTGATGAGACATAGTGAGACTATACTCCAGAGAAAAAAGTACAATCCAAGCAATGGACTGAAGCTGGAGGAAGTGCCCCAAAGAAGGCAAAAACAATTCAATTGGCTGGTAAGGTTATGGCAACGGTTGTTTGGGACTTCAAAGGTATTTTATTGATTAACTATCTGCAAAAGGTTAAAACAATAAATTCAGAGTACTATTGCAACATTTTGGATCAATTAGATTTAAAAATTAGAGAAAAACGTCCTGGCTTACAACACAAAAAAATAATTTTTCATCAAGACAACGGACCAGCGCACAGGAGTGTTTTAACAATGACTAAAATCAACGAATTAAAGTATGAGTTGCTTGACCACTCACCTTATTCTCCTGATTCAGCTTCCAATGAGTTTTACCTGTTCCCAAATCTAAAAAAAATTCTAGCTGGCAAGCGTTTTACCTTAAACAAATATGCAATTACAGTTGTAAACCACTATTTTGAAAACCTTAAAAAAGCTATTTTAATCAAGGAATAGAATTGCTAGAAGAAGTTTCCGAACCGCCCTCGTATTTACCAGAATTATAATTCCAAAAAGTTTGGTAAAAGTGCACAAATTTCCGATTATGTATTTTACAAATAAAACAATAATAATCTGGTATTCCCTAAAACCTATAATATTATATCTGTTCCTGTCGAAATAAGGAACATTATAGAAAATAATGGAAACTCTAACTTTGTGTCATTTATGGAATTTTTACAGCTATATCAAGATATTGCCAATAGTGGACGTATCCATATTGTTTCTGTACAATGAGTAAACAGAATTCTACCCTTGAAGCAATGTACACAATACTGAAAGTGAAACCGATATTCTTGCAAAAAATATCTTTTAAAAACACGATTTAAATTGAAGAAAAAATATTATCAGACACCTATTCTAAACTACTTCTACCGATGTTATGTTTATTTTTGTTGCCCACAATTTGTTACACACATTGTAAAACTTTTGGAAATATTCATGTAAAAATTAATATTATACCTCCTATTCATCCAAACAACTTCTGCAGTAAACCATACTCTTTGAAGTCTGTCCAATCATACAGTGCGCAGTAATTATACCCGTAAGAAGTCTAAACGAATGCCAATCTTAGTTTTGTCCTCCGGCAGTCAGTACGAGATTATTCTGAATATTCTACAAGTGGTAATAGTATGGTTATGACCAGGAACCCATGTTAACTTGAAAGTTCTTAATTATAAAAACCGGTTAACTGATCCAAAAAACTGGATTGTCGAATAATTCGGAAATATAAAATATTCGAAACCGGTCGGATTTTATCTTCAATCAATAATTATACAAATTTGTTTAATTATTTTCAAATAATAGTTTCTCCCACACAAACTTTAGAAAATACTAATTAATTTTCAAAAACGTTTCTAAATTAAAAATCCTTGATTTAATTCCATCCACTTAAGTTTTGATTAATTCGTTTTTAATAGTTCTATAATAAAAGTATCATTCAATTATTTAGAATCATTCAATGCTGATAAAATAAACGTTATTTTTTTTTTGTAAATTAATTAAAAAAACGGAAACGGATGCAAAACCAAGCCAAGCCAAGCCAACATTCATAAGATGTATGTATGTAATAATAATAAGACAAACTACGAGTTCAAAATGCTAATAATGTAATATTGAGTGTATGTGTGTGTGTGTATGTTAATTTCATTCAAAATATTTCAAGTTCAATATCTGTTGTATTTGTTTCTTTTGCTAATTTAAATTAACATACAAAATACATATTCGTATTATTAGCTATTTATTTATTATGTGTTTAAATCAAAGTGTTGTGTTTAGAAAAAGTGTTAATTGTTATTGTTATTGTTGTTTAAATTTATGGTTATTAAGGAAATAATTAATAACAATTTTAAATCGTTTAGGATTTAGATAACGAAGCTTTATATATAAAACTTGTAGTCATAAGTATGTACTTTAAATAAATTTTCATCTTGAGCAGTGGGGCTTGACTAAATATCTGTATGCTGGGAAATCTTCTACGAGAACATGCATTAGGGTGTTACCTATTTGCTTAAAGAAATAATTTGGATACCAACATTTTTGAGAGAGTTATGCTCTTTAAAGTGATTTTCAGGAGCTACGAGTAATTATGGACCGATCTGCACAAAATTTATAGATGTGATTTGGCTTCATTTACCACTCATTTGTGATGAAATTTGTTTGGATACTTGCATAATTCAAACATTTATGATCGGTAAACTCCAATTTCGGGAGGACATTTGTATGGGGGCAAGGTGAAATAATGGACCAATTTCCACAACTTTCAATCCCATCTATGCCTGGGCCGAAAAAATATCACATATTAAATTTTATCGAAATATCTTCAAAATTGTGACCTGTACTCTGCGCACAAGCTTTACATGGACAGACGGACGGACGGACATTGTTAACTCGACTCAGAAGGTGATTCGGAGTCGATCGGTATACTTTAAGGTGGGTGTTGGATCAATATTTGTGGGCGTTACAAACATCAGCACAAATCCAATATACCCTCCCCACTATGGTGGTGTAGGTTATAAAAACACAGAAAATTCGAATTTAATTGGGAATCATTTGAAAGAACATTTTTTGGCATTTATTTTTTGAAGATTATGTCTATCAAATATTGGCCGTTGCTACGTCGCAGATGGTCTATCCGTTGAGGCCAATTTTCGATGACTCTTTCGAGCATTTCGACTGGTAACTGGCCAATTACACTCGTGATGTTTTTCTCCAAGGCTTGAATCGAAACGGGCTTGTCCGCATAAACTTAGGCTTTACATATCCCCAGAGGAAAAAGTCTAACGGTGTGATATCACACGATCTTGGTGGCCAATCGACCGGCCCAAAACGTGAAATTATGTGCTCACTGAAGTGTTCTCTTAAATAATAATGTATTGATTGATGCGGTGTATGCGAAGTGGCGCTGTCTTGCTGAAACCAACTGTCGCCGAGATCAGGAGCTTCAATTTCAGACATCAAATAGTCGGTTATCATGGCACGATAACGGTCGCCATTGACGGCTACGTTCGCACCGGCATCATTTTTAAGGAAAGATGCACCGATGATTCCACGTCTTCACAACATGCTGGACGTGATCTATCTGATCGGTCGAATATTATCCAGTAATGCATGCTGGGTGTCAAAATGGGTGATAATGTTGCGAATATTACGTCAGTGAGCCGATTATGTTGACCATAAGTTGAGCGAAGTGCACGAAACATATTCCTCACGGAACGTTAATTTTCGTAATAAAGTTGAACGATTTATAAACGTTGTTCAGGCGTCAAATGTCAAACAAACAAAAAATAATAATAACATGGCAGCATGACACGACTCACTCGTGATCTGTCAAAAAAAGACTTTTGCAAAAAAGTATATCTACAAAATGAAAATCTATATTTGGAAATAAGTTCCAATTTTGATTATTTGAATTTTAAAGAATTAATAAGGTCACATTGAGGAACACCTTCAAAATGATTTAGGAAACTATTTTGAAATAAATTTTAATACTTTATTTAAATTTACGCGACGTCTCTTGTAAAAGACACAATAGGTTTCATGTTTAAATTAATCAATTTAAAACTTACTTAATTATGTATGAACATGAATTTATAATGTTCATATGAAATTCCGGTTTATTGTATGCAAAAATTCATCTAATTACGAAATAAAATTTTGTTTCATATTACTCATACGTCACACATGTCCAACAAAAGTTTTAGGCAAATGAAGACAATGAGCTTTTTTCACTTCATTCGCTATAAGTTTCAGCCATTGCAGGCTTAATAAAAATTTTATATTTAATGAACAATAACAGAAACTGCAAGTAAAGATATAAAATTTAAGCTAATATGAATATGGCGAAATCATAATTGTTGCTGCTTTTGCAAGTTCATTAATCTATAATGAATTCACATACAAATTAATATGAAGATGATATTGTGCTGCACAGAAATGGTACAAGTACGAGTAAATGCATCATTAAATTCTCATGTTGTGTGTGAATGTGCAAAATTAAATTGAAATTAAAGAAACATAAACAAACATCTTCCTCAAATAAAATGAAATTTCAGAAAGTTGTTGCTAAGAAATGTAATTTTGTTTTAAACTAAAAATAATATGAAAAAGAAATGAAAGGAAAATAAATATTTCACGGGTCGAAATGGGATCAAACATAATATGATTTTAAAATATCTATTAATTTACTTATAGGGTAATTTCATAAAATATCGTTCCTAGCAGTAGAGTTTTTAATTTGTCTCTTATTTGCTTTTGTTGAAATAAAGTGTTTTTCGGCGAGAACTATGTTCTTCAAAAACAAATAAAACAAAGAAACTATATGAAAATCATTAAAATGTTCATTGTATTGTATTCAGTGTTGCCATATTTTTTTTACAAAATCTGACAATTCCCAAAAAAAATCTGTTTTTTTCGAAAAAAATCTGCACCTTCAAAACAAAATTAAATAATATCGTACACATTCTTCAAAAGTGACTTAATTCAAAATTTATATTATATGACACAACTAAAAATAAATCACTATGAAATTGCAAATGAAATATAAAGGAAGACTTAACTGTTTTTTAGTAACTTGTTAACTGTAACAAAATGCTTTGACCTTTTTCTTATAGATAAACAAGTGGGTTGTGTGTTGTTTAAGCATTCACACCCGAAAAATTAAAATTTTGAATTGAATCACTTTTGAAGAATGTGTGCGATATGTAATAAAATGGTATTTGGATATGTTTAATTTATTGAAGAAGAAAATAAAACAAAATATAATTTTTTTTTTTGATATAAAATATACATATGTATATAAAATTAACAGTAGAAACATAACGAATAATACTTCATTTAAATTATCACATACATATGTATAGAGATCATAGAAAATTAATTAGACATATATATTATGTATTAGTTGTACATATTCTTATTAAATTTAGGTTCCATTTCTTTTGTTTGTACAAAATTTGTGCAATTGAATTTTTTTTTTTTAAATCTTTGGTCCGCAAAATTCCACATAGAGTGGGAATAATAATATTGATTGCTTCTTTGTTTTATTCGAATAAAATTGAAAAATCTGCATTGATTTAAAAAAACTGTTTTTTGAAGTAAAAATCTGCAAGCCTGTTTTGCACTTCAAAAAACTGTAAAAAACAGATAAATCTGCACATTTGGGAACGCTGATTGTATTGGAAATTATAAATTAGAATTATATCGGACAAATCACAATGGTTTAGAAACTTTTTTTTTGGAAATAATTCGGTATTTTGGGAGCTATTGGAATTAATATAACGAAATTTCATATGTTTGGAGCTGATGTGTTTCGCTTGAATTTACAGTTTTTTAGGTTTCGTAGGCGGATTGGAGGCCAGTGGCTGTCCCGTCAAAGTTGGTCAAACATTTATTTATGATCGGTCAAACATTTATTGAGAGGAACTACAAAAAAATGCTTTCATGTGTAGTTAATGTTTCAAGAGCTTGGCTTATATAAAATTTTTCTCAATTTTTTTCTGTTTTCTTGGCTATTGCGGACCTACGAAGAATTGAAAAATACTTCTAAAATATCAGCTATATTTGCGATAAAATTTTACTAACAGTTAACTCTTCGCTGAAAGTTACATGCATCCAAAGTTGGAACATGTAAAATGAGTCGTATTTGCGACGAAAAATCTTATCTTTCATTAAAAGAATTTCTTCGGGACTATATATAATTTTATATATGATCCGGAAAGAGAACTTAATGCATAAGTGATTCTTTTTTAAAAATTGTGAGACCCGATGTGACATTTGAAGGGCTGGGCTCAATTCCTCCTACGAAACGGAACAACTACTAATCATATCGAATATGAAATTTTGTTCCGCTATCTCCCCAGATACCGAATTATTAAAAAAACGTGAAGATGTCCAATACTGCTCCTACAGATGTTGATTTTTTTTTTTTTCAAAATTTGCCATCACAATTTGACAAAATACTGGTTCTATTTCATTAACTCGCGTCGAATTTTAAGTTTTAAGGCTGTTAACAATGCGATCACATGATCGAGGGTGTCAACTCACAGCTGAGTTTAGTGAAATTATGCGATCAAAAAAAAAAAATGGTTAGCATTTACCGTAACCGTATTTCCAGCTAAAAGCACACTGCGATCCAAACAGTGATACATTAAGCATGGAAAGGCAACTGCTCTTGAATGTTCAGGTGGCCAAATAGGTAATTTTATGAACCAATTACTTAATAGCGTTCTCCAAAGTATGATTATGTTGACCGAAAATATTACGAATTTTACGAAATGTAGTATTTACTGATCCACTATTTTTATAGTTAAATGTTAGATGTACTTGTTGCAACACAAAGTTCTTGTTGAAAATCCTTTAAAAATCATGGAATTTACTTTTAAATATACATTTAATGATGTACAAAGCAAGCCCATATCGATCAATGTTTTTATAGCCCTCTAAAATTGGTCATTTCCTAAATTATTGTCTAAAATGAGAGCTGTTTAGGGTCGAATAACTTTGAAAAGTTTAATAAGAATTACATAATTTCCTAGAAAAAGCACCTCCAGCATATAAAATATCTTTAATGTTTGAATATCCTGAAAAATTATCTTTTTATTTTTCTATTTTTTACACAAAATATAAAACGGAATTATTGTGTGAAAATTGCAAAATATGGGATTAAAAATTGGTTCTAAAGTTATGGTAGTTATGCTATAACAATTTATATTATTTTCAATGAAAAGTCAAATATATTCGAAAGGCTTTTGTTACATTAGGAAGGTTTTTCAATATTATAGGTTTTACTTACTTTCTTATATTGAAATCGTGCTTTATTTCTGAACATCATCTGAGCCAACTGTAGTACTAACTGGTTTTATCCATTTGAAACAAAAGCTTATAGAATGTTGTCAAATCTAGAAATGTGCTGGTAATGTTTTGACAGTGAAAAATTGTTAGCAAAAGATAAATTGTCAGCTCAGACGATTGTAAGAAAACCTTACAATTTAATTGGCGGACAATTGTAAGAAAATCTTACAAAGTCATTGGCGCACAATTTTCACCCAATAAATTTGTCTATCAACCGAAATTGTCAGATTGTTGTATGATACAAATTGGCAGATCCGTTATTAAATATTGCCAGAACTGTGTGTATGTATTAAATCGAAAACTTTTAAATATTGTCCTAGAACAATTTACGCTGCATATGTATGTACTAGAAAGTAATAAAGATAAAGACAAATTAACAAAAATTACACCCCAGTTTGTTTGTTTGGTGTAATAATAGTAAATATTTTTTGCATGCTTTTGCTCTCTTACCATATGATGTTTATTTGTTTGTGTTTTTTTCTCACTGTCTCAGTGTGTTTGGCAAGGCAAATAAACTGGAAAAATAAAATAACAGGACAACAACACTCATAATACACTCAGATGTATAAACAACGAACATCTGACAATAAAATTTGTATGCCAATTATTTAACTATGGTAAAGTAATGCCTTTACACGATTGTTAGTTGTCTGAAAATATTTTTGTCTTACAATGCACTGACTATGCTTTTTCTTACAACGTAGGAAGACAAACATTTTAATTCACACGATCGTTAGGTAATTTCTGCACATTTTTCTGACAATATTGTAAGATCTGACAACCGTCTGTAGCTTAATTCAATTTTAATATAATTTATGAGATCCTTTTTCATCGCAGCTGATCTCTTTTGTTTTCAAGCAGTTAGTTTCTGAGTTAGAAATAAATGTGCATACGAGTATGTATGTATGCATAAACTATTGTCAATTATATAACACAAATATCATAAAAAAGAGTTAAAGTGTGAATTTGTGTTAAACACAAAGTTGTGATGTCGCTATTGGAAAACCCTTTGTATGAAGGAGGCAGACATAGACGTACCATAATACGAAAATAATCTTTACCGGTTAATTTCATACTTCATTCATCTACAGATCTTTACATCTTTAGATCTTTACTTTATTTACATACGTGTATGTATATAAAAAACGGAATTTTACATTTGTTTAAATAATTTTATTTATTTATTTATTTATTTGGTGTGTATGTAAGTAGTACGTATCTTATACATACATATGTACATACAGATGTATGTATTTTGCAAATAGTAATAATAATTGCAATCATCTGCAGATTTTGTTTGTTTATACAGATGTTTTTTTGTTTTTGTTTTTGCTGCATTGTTCGTAAATTGTACATCACTCAAATTGTTGTTGTGGTTTCTGTTTTCTTATTTTTAGATTCACGTGTGAAAATGTAATAAAAACTCATAAATTGTTCCCTGTTTTTTTTCTTTGCTTATTTTCTTACATCTTATTTGATTTTATAAAAACATATTTTTCAACATAAAGTTTCACTTTTTTCTCAAGCCACCAACAAAGAAAGACCTTCATGTTGGTGGATCGTTTGCTGTTTGTAGTTGTTGCTGCTGCAAATTTTTAATGTTGCATCAAATAGTTTTCATGTTTTTTTGCATGTTCTTGAAATCCATTCAATTTCATAAACTCAAGTCCATAAATGGATAAATGAAACAAAAGAAAAATTTCTTTTCATTCAAAAAATGAGAAAAAACTTCTTTCGACTAAATATTTAAACGTATCTATTTCAATTGCTATACTCGTAGTTTTTTTTTTTTGTTGTTTTTATTTCTCTTAAGTTGTTGTTGTTGTATTATTCACGCTTTGTTAAACTTTAGTTAAATGCTTTTAATTTATGAATTACTTATTTGCTTGTGAGTTTAGTTTTTAATTTTTATGATTTTTTAACAAATTTAAAATCATGTCGTTTTACCAAAAATTAGTATTTTTTTCAAATTGTCGTGTGAATTTTTTAGTTCATTTTTAATATTTTGTACTCATAAATAAACAAGTTCGTTACACTTTGTTATTAATGATGTTCAATTGTATAAATCAGTTCTATTCGAGGCGAAATTTTGTTAAAGACTGTCATTCTTTGTTAAATTAAATATTATTCAGTTAACTTATTATCATAATTTTTAATTTAATTTTATTTTGAACAAAAACTTAAATCATATTTAAGAATTATAAAAAATATCTGTTTCATTTTGATTACGCCATCTTTTGATTTTCTAAGGATTTTTGACTTGCTTATGCCAATGACGTAGTGATAATGGTTAAGGGGAATTTTCTCCCCACTATCAGTTATGTAAATTGTCTTCTTGTCTAGTCTGGTGGTAAGTGCCTTGGTGTGAGCATGGCAAAAACAGAGCTAGTTCTATAAGGTATGCCTAAGAGTCGCGTTTAAATTGTCGATGGAGACAAAGTATCTGGGTATTTATTTTGATAGACAATTATGTTGGAAAATAAGTTCCCAGGAATTCCATAGAGAAGAAGTTGGTCTTACTATTAAAACAGGAATTAAATGACGATCAACAAACTATACTTTCTAATGGTTGTAATGGCTTTGTGAGTGAACAGTTATAGAAAGATACCTGATAAGGCTCAGAGCTGCACCTCACTTGGTATAACTGGTGACATACAAAAAACACAGCTCAGGCGGCTAAAAATATTATTCTACATCTACTGATCTGTGTCTGTGTTATTTAAACAATTGCGTGTTGTTCACTGTAGAATATTTTAAGATATAGATGGCCACGGTCACTATTTCCAGGGAATGAAGGACTACATGGTGTAGGCTCTCGGCACCCATGATACAGAAGCCGATTTTTTCGTTATGGAATTTGATACCAGGACGTATACATTACAAGGGGTGAAAGGAAGACTTTATATGTGGATAGTCATGCTGCATTGAAGACTTTAAAAATCCATTTCGTCGCATTCAAATTAATAAGGTAAAGTAGAAAAGAGCTTTGAGTCTTAACACTTTCTAAGGTCTAGAATCCTATGTGGGACAATAGCATTATCAATTTTTGTATAATGTCGAAGAAATAAATACAATGAAGTACATCTTTTGTATTATGCTATGCTGCAGAGACATTAATTTACATGTTTGTGCAGACATTTCATAGCACTTCTTAAAGCTATGAGACTATTTTTAATAATCATTGCAAAGATAAATAATTACAATCATATCATTGACATCAATCATCAAACTTGTCAAACGCTTGTTCCCCAGCGACAGCAAAGCTGTCTGAAAATAAAATAGTTTTGATTTAAATATTTTAAAACAAGTAAGAAAGTATAATCGGTCAGGCCCGACCACCCAGGATATGAATGTGTGAAAACAGTTTTTCAAAAATGAGCGCTATGTCCTATTATGGACCGATCAGCCAACAATTTAGTGATATAAATAATTTTTGTGTTAAATTGTATATCTAATAAACACTTTTAATAGATTTATTCATATTAAAGTGATTTTCTAAGGGGTCTTAATAATTGACCGACCGTTATAAAATTAGGTGTCATCAGTGATGCCAACTTTTGAGACTCAAAACGCGTAATCATTTTTGAAAAAAGGGCTAAATGGAAAAAAATTCATATAAAGCCACATCCAATTTTCTTTTTTTTCGCGTTTTGAGTGACTAAAATCGGGCTAAATCTAGCCCGAAAAGGGCTAAGTTGACATCGCTGGGTGTCATGATTTCTGTATATATTAAATTTATTTGTGTTGCATTTTATTTGAATACCAAAATATTATGGTCGTTAAAGTGATTTTTGACAGCAGGCACCGATCATTATAATTGGGCCAAATGATTTGTGTATATATGAAACATATTTGTGTTAAATATTATTTGAATATTATTTTTAAGAAAGTTATGCTCTTTAAAGTCATTTTCGGAAGTGGGGCCTTATATGGGAGCTGTGATCATTTATGAACCGATCTGCACAAAATTTGTAAAAATTAAACATTTATTAACGGAAACCCCTTATTTCGGGAGGATATTTGTATGGGGGCTAGGTGAAATAATGGACCGTTTTAAACCAATTTCAATCTCAGCCGTCCTCACATACAGGCCCACCATGACACGACACTACGATGCTTCACTGTTGCCTTTATGTTTTCTTTGTTAAATTCTTTATTTGGTATTTGGCAAACATACGACATGCAATCTGAACCGAATATGTTAAACTTAGATTCAACGGCGAAGATAGCCGAATTCCAAAATGCAGAAATCAAATAAAATTTCTAGCAATTGCTTAATCAAAAAAATATTAATTTTATATCAATCGTTAGACCGTGATAATAAGGTGCGTTAAAAATTCATTATGAAAATTATGACAAATACCACAAAAAACTGTAAAATTTCATAAACTTTGCCAAATGGAATTAATTTACAAAAATTATTGTTGTTGTACTACAAACTTTTGTTTTTGTTTATTTAAAAACTATACAAACCCTCACAACTTGCTATAACACTGGCTGGCTCACACTCACTTAAATGAAAACTATTAACAATTTTTTTTTATAAATCAAAAATTCAAACAGTATTATGAGCAAAAAAATTAAAAAATTACGAATATAAATAAAAACAAATTAAAGAAACTACCATAAAAAAAGCCAAAACAAAGTTCGGGACTGGACTGATGACTACTGCAATCAAATATAGCATGTGAAAGAAAGAAAGAAACAAAGAAAGAGAGGAAATAGCAACTGCACGTAACTGCTACTGAAACCCCTGCCCCCCATTCTACATTAAAAGTGGCAAGGGGAATGAAATTGTTTAAATAAATAAATAAATAAATAATGTTTGTTATAGAAATTAGTCAACAATTTATTAATATTTAGGTAAATGTTATAATGCGGCTGAGAATTCATAAATCAAATGAAAAAAAAGCAAAAATATATTTTTTCACTTTTAAGAAGAAAAAGTACCTATATCAAAGTTTAAAACTATTTTATCGTTTTGAAAATATGTATGTAGGTCACAACTCAAAATACTAAAATTTTCTGGAGAGCCAAAAAAAAGTTCATCGTGTGCAAGCAACACATTTATAACATAAAAATAGACATTACTGTATTTTTCCAGTTAAAGAAGATAGTGATGTGAAAGAAATTTTTCCACAAATTAGAGATGTGTACTCTGTATTAATTTATGGAAAAAATTCAGTTTTGGAAAATTTTGAGTTGTGCCCCTTTTGTATTTAGGGTGCGATATGTGTCATTTTGTCATTCGAGAGTAATATTCATTATCTATAGAATTACCAATATATTATTTCAAAATATCGCTATTAATTCCAAAGTTATCACAAAGGATAGTGTGCAAAGGTCTCTGATTTTCATAAAAAGGTAATCTTTCCTTGGCTCTATTAATATTAACGAGTATGATACAAATTAATTAATAAACTGCATTAATGTCTTCTAATGTTTTGATATGAAATTAGTTAAGTAAGGAGATTTTGGTGGCATCCAGAGGTTTTTCCAAAATTTCGATTTCGTTACAAAATCGCTCTTATTGTCTTCAAGACAAAGCAGAAAAAGAGCATAGTTCGTGAGTTATTGACTGGCAGCTACAAAATTCAGTGGCATAATTGCCGTATAACCGATATTAGTGGGATTTCTGGACTAAAATTTCTAATCTGTATAAAAGTTGGTTCGATATCGATATTTATTAGACATTTTTGTGGGTTAAAATGTTTCTCGGAAATGGTTCTTATATGGCAGCTAAGACAATATATGGGCCGGTCTTCTTAAAGTTTGAAACAGTGAATTTTATGCATATGACGATCTCACGTGAAATTCCAAACATGATAGCGGTAGATTTAAGACACATATTAGTATTGAAGTGAATTTCGGAAGTGGACCTTATATGGGGGATATAGTCAAATATGGACCGATATTTTCAAAATCCAGCACTTTGATTTTGGAATGAATGTTAATGATCCGTGTAAAATTTTGGATTGGTACCCGGCTTTATATGGGGGATACGGTTAAATATGGACCGAAATTAACAAAATTTTGTGAAATGATTTTTGTGTATATTTAAATTATATATATATAGTTTTGAGTAGATATTTAGATATTTATAAGATATAAGATTTCGGATGTGGTCCTTATATGGGAGCTATGACCAATTATGGACCGACCATCATTAAATTTAGTACAACAAATGATGTAAGAATTATTTGTGTGTCGAATTTTGACCAGGTAACTATATTTGTACTAGATTTATACGCATTTAATTGAATTTTAGATATGGACTTCATATGGGGTCTATGGTCAAACATGGATCGAACAAAACAAAGTTTTGTTTTGCGATTTCTTTTTACATTAATATTTCAATTTTATAGGCATTTATTTATCATTATGAGAAATCATCAACTAATTTTTACTATTTTCCCCACACTTTCTTCTTTTATCATAAAAATAACGTGTACAAAATTTTATGGCAATATCTGTAATATGTTTCAAAAAATTGCAAAAAAAATTTTTTTTCAAAATATCAGATTTTAATGGAGGTTGGCTCACATATTGATCCATAACTCTGGTTCTACTATACAGATTTTGCTGATTTTCAATACCAAACTGCCTAGGAGAATTATAAACGATGTTTTGTAAACTCTGTTGATTTTTAAGAGAAAAGTTTTTTTATTCAGGCTAATAGTTCGAATTTTCAAGAATACTATTGTAAAGTACTGGAACAATTGGCAAACTGGAATGCATTTTCTACCCTGCCAAGGGCGTTATCAGCAATTTTCATTGTCCACGATCAATCTGTAAACATCATCTATTTAACTCCCCGCTTTTTGAGAAATATAATCCGAGAATTATCATATTTCTTTTTTACGTGTTGTGAGTTAGAACGAATTATTATTAAAATTATTATTTACAAATCTTGTATTGTTACAAATTTGTTTTTGTTTTTCTTGCTGCGTCTACTTTTTTGTAGATCAATAACAGCAATGTATGTATGTTTTGGTTGTGTCTTTTGGATTTGAGAGTGTTTTACACAGACAGACAGACATACAGAAGAATGAATAATTCCATAAGGATCATAATAATATATATACTTTGTTGGGTCTCAGATGAATATTTTTAGTGTAACACACGGAATGACAAACTTATATATACCCTCATTTACCACTTATAGTGGGTATAAAATCCAAAACAAAATAAATCAATGGCCTCAATAATACCACTTGTAAAACTATTAGATTTTGTTTACATATGGCAGCTTTGATTTCCCATGCAAATCGTTTGAAATGGCTGAATTTTGTACGAAAAAATGAAAGAATAAAGGTTTACCATTTATTTTGTACTATTTTTTTTTTTAATAAATTGGATACAGTGCTTACAAACGAATGTGTCACAAAAATGTAAACTTTTAAGTGAAATTAATTTACTGTAAATTAAATTAATGAAAAAGAACTGAAAGTGATTATAATTTTACTTCATAATTTATTAATTTATCAAATCTTGTTTTAAATGAGAAAAAAACATGTTGCATACAATCTATTGTTTACCACAGTATTGTTTTATTAGTTGATCAGTAGGAATTGAAACAAACGATTCATTAATCAAAACCGTAGAAGAAATCTGTACAAATAAATATTTAAATTTAATTGATTTTTTACATATATGTACATACATACTCGTATGTAGGTACACATTTAATTTAATTAATTATGTATTCATTAAAAGGGCAATGATCATACAAATCTATTAAATCATTAGATACAGTTAATGTTTTGTTTTTAAAGCTTAATATTTTGTTGATTTGCTCAATTAAGACTATTGACTAATATTTTTTTACACGGCCTTTAATTCTCCTAAAAGAAATTAAAACAAAAACAAATAGTCAGTTATAAATAAAATACCAGTTTATGCGCTGCTTTTATTTGCCATTATGATGATGTTTAAGTATGAATATAAATTCGACAGACAAACGGTCCATAATACATGTAGTTGCCGACAAGTAATCATGATTTTGTGCAAGACGAGTGTATATAAACATCTTGTGAAAAGAAAAAATATAAAATATACGTACTCTTGTGTATTAATAAAACAAATAAGAAAATTATAGACAGCTTTCGAGAAAAGACCGAATACGAGCTACCCTACCTACACTATACATACATATAAGTTATTCTCTGTATATGTATTTCGAACATTAATCTAGAGGAAAGGAAACCGACACACAGAACTGATCCCGTTATCAGGTCTTCGTAGTATTGATTTGCAGGGACCTTAACCAGTTCCAAAACTTAAATCAATAAACTGTTACTATGTCGGAGATTTTTGGAAGGTTTCTGATGTAACGACAATTCCTAAAACGGAGATACTAGACATTCTGAAAATAATTCTTCAATAGCAATTAATTCGGCATTTTCTAAAGTTATGAAACTTACAGTATGACTCTTATTTGGTTAAATATTTGGTTCTGCAACTTAGCGACCGTCAATTTGTATTTCATAAGGGACAGACACTCTATTGCAGACTAAAGAGGTGACTCCTGATCAGCGTTTTGAAATTTCAAAACCCACCAAAATGTAGAAAAAAACTCGCCATTTAAAAAAAACGCACAAGCTTAGAATTTCTTTTTTATTTAAAATGTTTATTGAGTTAATTTTACATTTTTTTAATTTTATAGTTTCTATATAAAACTTTTTAAAAAGATATCAACGATTAATAGTAAAAGCCTTTTTTAATGAAGGAGATAATAAATATAAAATAAGCATTTTACCACTCAAAATTTAACTCACAATATGCTATTTGGAACTGAAGTACTTATTGGTAAAAACAACAAATTTCAGTACATATTTGGTACTTTTTTTTAATTATTTTTGTTTTCTATTTTAAGTACTTCTATTTGAATTTTTCCAATAAAATTTGTTAGGGCTCCACTGGGACTCTAATCCTGGTTGTTTGTCTACCATCAGGGGCCAAATTACCGCATTCAATATCGAGTAAAATTGATCGTAATTTTCTTATTTGAGATTATGGCATTCGATATCGTGCAAGAAATTTAGTACCTTTTTTAGACATTCGATATCGAAATCATTTTTCGATACGATAGCTCATTCGATCACGAATGCGGTAATTTGGACCCAGACTATACAAATGTTTAAAATGTTAATTTTATTTTCAAACAAGAACATTCATGTCACGAATTTGATAGTATGTATTCATTCATTACATTCGTATTTATGTAAAATACATTTAATCATTAAATTTTAATGGGGTCGTTTTTCAACGTATAGATTTCATGATAATGTCACACTCAATATAGAAATGGAATGGTTGCAAACACTATTCGTACTCTTATCCCATTATTCCTTCCATAAGCCAATTTTGTAGTTCCAATACAATTTGCTGCATGAATACCGGTCATATACAGGCCCAGAATGGTTTCAATTCCGTACATACAAATCGATCGTTTTCACTTTGCGTTCTCTAGATTGCGATCGATTTTGTTTATTCCCAAAAAATTTATAAATCTCGACAAAAAAAAAACATATGATTTCTGTAATAAAAAGCATAACAAAAGCGAACAAAAAGAGCGCTAACAAAGAAATTATAACAAAATAAAAATTTTAACAAATTTTTTTTTAAAAATTCCCGGAATTTCAATTATTGCTGTTTTAAATTAACAAAAACATTAAAACGTAGTTGAAAAGCTACGAAGAAGAAATTTAAGGAATGCATCTGATCCTCATATTCCATATTCATATTCATATATTTCGTAATTTTTTGACAAGAGTTTTCTTGTTGCTGACATCAACTTTGAAATTTTTAACATTTTATTTAAATATCAATGAGAGAATTAAAAAAACAATGAAATAATAAAATTAATTATTTAATTGTCATTAATAATTAGTAGTATGAGTTTGTTTTACAGTATAAAATCATAAAAACTAACAATTCCACTTTAGAGAGCTAAAGTGGTTTCATTCCGAAAAAAAGTAGTTTTTCGTTTTCTAAAGACTCAGTTTACGGAATCCGATCGAAAGTGGAATTGAGTTCAGTGACATTGCTGATAGTGTCTATACACTAGAGCCCCGACTTGCGTCTATTCTATTTGCGTCGCCTTTCTAAATATGATTTAATCCGCTTTGCGTCGTTTTGATTCCGATTTGCGTCGCTATATACCATAATTCCATTATTGCATGTGAATATTTATTTATTTATTTGGTTAAATTAGTTTTGGTTAAGCTTTTTTTTATGCATGTACGAGTATGTATGTATGTATGTAAACAGATTTTTAATTAAAGAATGTTTGCCTTATCAGTAAATCTATATACATATATAAAAATGAAATGGTCCATGTATGTAATGGCATCACGTGAGAACAGCTGGAGCGATTTGGCTGATTTTTTTTTATTCTATTGAAAATTTTCAGGAAATGGTTTGGAAAAAAAATTAAAAAATTTCTGGTAAAACTCTGAAATTTTAAGTTTTCAATATATTGACTCCTTTTCACTTCTCATTTTTCTTAATAAGATACATTTTTTGAAGAAACTTGAAGAACTGACACCAAAGCTTTCTTTTTACTTCTCATTTTTTAAGTATGAGAAAATTTTAGCAAAACTCACCTATGAAACCAAGTGATCTACAATTTAATTTTAAACGCGTCCAATTTCCAGTTCGCCTTGCATTCGCAATGACGATAAATAAATCGCAAGGACAATCTTTAAAAGTGTGTGGGTTAAATCTAGAATCCCAATGTTTATCCCACGGTCAATTGTATGTTGCGTGCTCGAGAGTCGGTACACCGTCAGGATTATTAATTTTCTGCCCCAATATAAGAACTATATACCTGCAGACAAAATTAGAATCACAGCTGCGTTTTCCAATTTTTTATGCCGTTTTAAAAAACAAATATTTTGAAATTTTGCTAAAAAAAACTAATTTTTTGGTCAAAAAAAAAATTATGTTTCTACAACGACTGCGCATATTGGGAAAAAGTTTAATCTTACTTAAAGACAATTTCATTGCGGAATTTCGGTTATTCAATAAACTGAACCGTTTTTGAGTTACGCGAATATATGTTGTGCAACCTCCTCCATTTTCGAAATAACGGTATATTTCAAAAATACGAGCTAACCTAAAAAAAACGGTTAACACCACTGGATTCAGCGTACCCGAATTAGGTTAACCCACCAGGTGCCCCGTTTGTCACATTTTCCAACTAGCACAGTGTAATTGTTTCAATTGTTGTTGCATATAATAATAATCGAATTTTGAAGAAACTTTTTACTGAATTTTTTGTGTCTTAATTTTTAATTCTATATGAAATACAAATCATTAGTAAATGCCGAGCGAAGCTTGGGCGGTCAGCTAGTAGAAAATAAAAATAAAATCAATCAATACCAGTTAGTGTAGGGTACCAAAATACCTATACATATCTACTGCATATGTACATATATAAAAACAAAGCAAACTGAAAAGAGATTTTTTAATTATTACATCACTTTTAGTTTTGGTGTCATTCACTTGGATTCATCAGTTACTGGTGTTAGAGGACGATGATGATGATGATGATGTAGGAATAAATAAAACTAAAACAAATATTTCTTTATTCAAATATGTAGTTGCGGATGGTATTTAGTTAACGTCATTCATAAACAGAAAAAAAATTTAAGTAAAAACGCGAATTAACATTTATATTGCGTTGGAATAATTTAAAGCTTATAATTATTGGAATGTCAGTCTGTCAGTCTATCTGCAAAAATAGTTTTACGCACAAAATTTTAGTAAATTTGCATAACAAATGTATGTCGGTATATCTTATGCGTAAATCGTTTTAAAATAAATAAATTAAACTAAAATCTGAATCTAGTTATAGCAGAAGGCTGTCAATAGTTAGATTGATGTTAGATAGCTTATATAATTAATTTTTTTTTTCTATCTAGATAATTTAAAAAAAATATTTATTGGTAATGGGTAAAATACGCTAAAGTGGAATTTTTAGGTTTATATGAAGAAAAAACACCCTAAAGTAAAAATGTAAATTTAAAACTTGTTATTACAATTTTTTATTTTAATTTTAATATCGGATGTCACTGAAGTGTTTCTTATTTCTTTTTTTAAATCATCTTTAATTTTAAGAAGACGTTGACTAAGTAGCTTTGAAGTGAGTAAAATGTTTAATTTCGGGGTCCACTGAGTATCTACCAAATTATTTAGTTTTTGTTCATATTGTTATTTAAATTTTAAATACCTACACAAATATTTTCGTTGTATTTTAATGCCCTATTGTCTTTCTGGTGTTTCCTACTAATTTATTTGTCTTAACTATTGTAATTAACTTGTTAAATGTGCTACAGTAATAAAATTTTGTTGCAAAACTCATAGAAAAGAAAACACAATAAGCGGGTATGTCCGATCATATGTTACCCTAAAACGGTTGACATTTTCTGTATTTCTAAACCTCCTTGAAACATCTTAAATCCGACATATTTATAATACTGATTAAACTGCCAATCCAATTCAATCACAGATCAAAAGACATAGGACAAAGAATGCAGCTGCTAACTTTCCCTCCTAATCAAAAAACATACACCAAAGGTGATGCACTAGAGACAACACTTCATGTCTTAACTGTCTTGTTTTCTGGATATAGAAATTGCTTTTAACAAAAGCACAAAAGTTTTTATTGAAATATCACACAGTAACTCTGGTAGTGATCATCTCACAATGGCAAATTCTTGCTGAAATTAATGCAACTGTCATTGCAAATAGGGGCTTAATATCCCAAATTTTGTGGATTTTGGTCTTTACTACATTCCTCCCGGATCTTGATAATATCATTTAGTTTGTTAATGAAAAATATACGAATAATCTTTGGCGTAAGGGAATGTATCATATGTGTATCATATCAATGCATTTGGAAGGAAATCTTGTTGTCGATATAAACACCTAAAAGAGAATTATGCTAATTAAATATACAATACTTTCTACAGTGAGCCTTTCGAGATTCCCTACTTTAAAAAAAAAAAAAAATACAGAAAATTCAAATTTAATGGGGAAAGTTTATTATCATTTGAAAGAACATTCTTTGGCATTTATTTTTTGAAGATTATGTCTAACAAATGTTGGCCGTTGCTACGTCTCAGATGGTTTATACGTTGAGTCCAATTTTCGATGACTCGTTCGAGCATTTCGACTGGTAACTGGCAAATGGCACGCGTGATATTTTCCTCCAAGGCCTGAATCAAAGCGGATTTGTCAGCATAAACTTTAGACTTTACATATCCCCAGAGGAAAAAGTCTAACGGTGTAATATCACATGATCTTGGTGGCCAATCGACCGGCCCAAAACGTGAAATTATGTGCTCACTGAGGTGTTCTATCAAATAATAATCTATTGATTGATGCGATGTGTGGGAAGTGGCGCTGTCTTGCTGAAACCAAATGTCGCCGAGATCAGGAGCTTCAATTTCAGGCATCAGTCGGTTATCATGGCACGATAACGGTCGCCGTTGACGGTTACGTTCGCACCGGCATCATTTTTAAAGAAATATGGACCGAAGATTCCACCGGCCCACAAACCACACAAAACCTTCTATGTTGACCATAAGTTCAGCGAAGTGCTCGAAACACATACCTCACAGAACGTTAATTTTCGTAATAAAGTTGAACGATTTGTAAACATTGTTCAGGGGCAGTTTTTGTACGAAAACAAACGTAAACTAACGATGAACGATTTGTAAACATTGTTCAGGGGCATAACTTTAAGGTAGTATTTCTTATTGACCGTACGATCTTGTGGCAAGAATTCATGATGCACCACGCCATTGTAGTCGAAGAAAACAGTGACAAAAACCTTCACATTTGACCGAACTTGACGACCAGAACGAACATCATCATTGACATCTTCTCGTCCTTCGTTAAACCGGTTATACTACAATTGAACTTGTGTTCTGCTCATAGTAGACTCGCCCTTTCCACAGTCAACATTTCAAATTTCCTTGTGCATTTATTTTTATTTTTGACACAAAACTTAATACAGTTTGTTTGATCCATTTTTTCGAATAGTAAAAAATCGAAGAGCACACCAAAACACGACTAACATTTTTATCTGTCAAAAATAAACTCACAATCCAAAATGTCTGATATTACCAACATATTTATATTACAGACATGTGTACAAACATAACAGAAAACAAAATCTAATATACGTAACTCACGAAATTTGAAAATAACGGTTATTTGGGAAAAAGATTTGTTGCATTATTTTAAAATATTCCCCGTACATTTTTCCAATTCCCAAATGGTTCATTGATTTGATTTAATGTTTATAGGTAATTTTTTGTGAATGGTATTCATTTTTTAATAAAGTTTTTTAAAACGGTTCTATAATCATGTTTCAGAGCTTTTAAGTGAACTATAGAACTTATCTAGAATGAATGTATAATTATAATTAACAAAGTATAGGTTGCTAGAAATATTTGACTATCTCAATAACATTCTATAGAATGATTTTCTGATGTAATTGCGGCATCACTAGTTCTAGAACTAGTTATTTGAGAACAAGTTCTGAAAATGTTACTGTAAATAAAATACGTTTTAAATCTATATATTTAAATAAACACAAATTTTATTCTTCAAGGTTGAATGAATTTATATATTCAAATAAATCCAGCAAACGAGTTTTTTGCCTGATTTAAAATTATCGTGAATTAAGCTCAAATTTAATTAGTTAATTCCAAACTCTGATGAGTAGGCAATGAGACTTTGAGCCCTTTCGTATGTTAAATAAACACTTTTAAAAAGCATATTTACCCCCTGGCCCACGATGTCGAACGATAATGTTCGCTTAGATAAGACTTAAGACACAAACTTGATTTTGGGATAAACAAACTTGATTGAGTAAAAAATAGATACGATAAAGAGTTTTTGTCTTAAGTCTTATCTAAGCGAACTGTTTCTCGGGAAGGTTTTTAATTTTTGGTGTTAAGACTTTATATGAGCAACAATGGATATTAATTATAGATGACATAAATTGTAATATATTGATGATGTTTAGGTAAGGTATAGAATTGGACAAGGTTGCTGAGAGTAATTTAACAATTTAACAAAATAATTAATATTATTTAGTTTTCTCAGTATCGAAAATAAAAGAAACGTTAATAGAAAAATTAATGGGAATGAAAATAAAGAAAGAAAAACAACAAGAATTCGAATTTTTGTATTAGGAAAAAGGAAATCTTTATATAATAGAAAAGTGGAAATTTGTTTTACCTCTCTGTTCGGAAAATTTTAAGAAAATTTTAAAAAGTAAAAAGCTGGAAACAGCAGTCTCGACATTTAGACCAATTTAACGTTTTAGATTGTAGCGAAAAATTAAAAGAGATAGATAGTCAAATGGTGAACTTATTTACAAGGTGGTGTTAAAGAGCTAAATGTTTTTTGAGTCATGTTCGTTATGTCAAATTTTACATAGAACTAATCATGATACAAAGAGAATAATTTACAATTTGATTCCGTTTAAAAGTGAAATTAAATCGGTTTTTGCTTCTTTAGAAAAAAGCAAAACGAAAAATTCAAATATGTGTTCAAAATGCAAGAATATCAGATGAATTTATGAATATGATGCAAAGCCATTTCAACCGTTTATTAGAACAGTTCATTATTGGTTAAATGTTTCATAAATTAACAAATTTATAAATTATTTTATTTATTGAAATTAAAAAATTGTATGTACATATATATTTTTTTTTTGCAAGAATATTTGTTTCCGAACAGCCCTCGTAGTCTGTTGTTTTTGACATTACAAACATAAAAGCAAAAACAAAAATAGCCTGTTGTTTCTGTTACTTTGCATTATTGTAATATTGATATCACCTTATAAAATAATTTCACCATGCATAGTTATCGCAATAACTATCTATCTTGTAGCATTTTTAAAACTATGTATTTTTATGTATTTTTTTAACGTAAAAACTATAGCAACATAATGTGTTAATTGTTTTAAAATTCTCATGTTTTTAATTGCAAATATCTAAACATTTTTCGCTAATTATAATCTTTAGGAATTTATTGTTCCACAACAAACAACAAGTGGGTGTAGATTTCAGTTTCATTTAAAAGAACATTAAAAAAATTCCCAAAATTAAATAAAAAAAAAATCACAAATATTTTGTTAAATTTATATGTTAATGTAGACAGATGTAGATACATTTTATATTTATACATTTACACGTACAAATGTCTATATACATATTTATAGTAGATACAATATAAATATTAAAAGTTTTATTCTAATGAGGTTGACAGTTTGTTATGTTATTGTATTCAAGGTGTCACCTAAGATAGTTTTGTTTTTTCACTATTATTCGTTTTTCTAAACAAACTAAAAAAAATAGTGGCATGTCTGAAATGAAACTGTATTTAGACAACTTGTGGCCCACTGAACGTGTTTAAATGTAGATAAGCTTAAAGTGGCTAGAACAGTTTTTGTACGAAAACAAACGTAAACTAACAATGGAAAATAATTTTTTTTAAATTTCCATAAATATTTATAATATTTCAATGTCCATTAAGACACATATGGCAAAACAACTGTTATAAACCAAAATATAAATCGAAAATGTGGAATGACTTGTAACTATTAACAGCTTGATTTCGATTTAAATGTTTAAATATACAGACATACTCGTATGTACATTTTTGTATAAATTGTGGTTAAAAATGAAAAAAAATCATTTTTTAACTAAAAGTAACCTTTGAATTTAAGTATGTAGTTTAAAGACAAGCACCATTTAATAAATAAACCCTAATTCGTTTTCAACTAATTGCTGTCAAAAAAAATATTGTTCAAAAACTCATTTCAGTTTTTAATTGATGTTTCTTTTTTTCACCATTCCTGTATTTTGGGTTGTTTTTAAATATTCGTTTATTATCGAGTCCATTAATGTAAATTGTTTTGTAATGTTTTTAGCTACAATGTTAAATATAAGTCTTGTAGTAAGTTTATTACATTCTTGTTTACATAAACTTTTTATATGACAAAATCCGGACACTGGGTGTTAAAATTAGCAGTGTATTAAAATAAATAAGAATGTTGTATTTAGCGGTAGCCAATCTAGAGACAGTAGGAATATTTACTTAAAATATGTATTTTGGTAATATATGCTAAGATTAAATTAGAATACAAAGCAACAATATACAATATTCATAAACATTGTAAATCCAGTAAATGTTTAAGTATTAGAATTTACTCTCAAAATAACAAACATTTCCATAAAAGATCCTAAATAAATCATATAAATTATGAAATATTACAATAATAAGGCTAGTCATATCGTATATGTATATGTATACCGCTTTATGCGTCTAAAATTCTTTCGCTAAATTCGCTAAAGTCTTAATTAGGAACTTATAATTTAAGCAGTTCATTCCCTACAACCAGTATTCCCAAAAAACTAATTATTTATATTTATTCATCTATTTAATAAATTGAATAAATTCCTCTCTGAACCTCTGAATGATTAAAATTGTTTTAATTGAAAACAGAGTGCTTTTTAGATTTATAGCACTTTAAGTTGGCAACACATTTTAACACAGTCACTTGACAGCTGATAAACCCCAGCAAGCCATATGAGTCCGAAAAGAGTCTTTTCTGACACCTTTTTCAGAGCGTTAACGCTCTTTATGAGCCCAAAAAACAATCATAATTGCTCCGAAAACTTTCAGAAAAGAGGGTCATTACATTCGAAAATGGTCTGTCAGAAAAAGCTCTTAGATAATGTCAGAAAAGAGTCTTTTATGAGTGTTGTTTTGGGCTCTTAAAGAGCTCTTAGATAATGTCAGAAAAGAGTCTTTTATGAGTGTTGTTTTGGGCTCTTAAAGAGCTCTTAGATAATGTCAGAAAAGAGTCTTTTATGAGGTTTTTTTTGGGCTCTGTGTAATCTTGTTTTATTATTCTGGTGTGGTACAGCTATGTTTTTTTTTGTTCAAAGCACAAATAACAGAACAACAACGCATTGGTACACACATAATTAAGTGGAATTTCTGAGTCATACTGCGTGCCGACTCAGGACAGTAACAAGCAAATTTTTCTTTCGCTCCGAAAATGCTCTTTTGTTGGACTCTTTTCTGACTCCTTTTTTCGGAGCGCTTCTAGAATGGTATGCTGGGAATGGACGCCAGTTAAAAAGTGCTGCCAACTTAAAGTTTTATACATCTAAATAAAAACATCCTATATAATCCGAATTGTTTAAACATATTTGTTTTTTCCTGTTCGTCCCATAACTAGTTCTAGAGCGCATGTATGCAGCCAGTACTCGTTTTTGTTTGGCGTTGGAATTATGATTTTTATTTCAAATAAGTCTGCCGCAGAATTGTGTCGACTAAAGCGTTACGTTCATCGGGACAAGAAATTCATAATGATATGGTGAATGTGTTAGGTGAAAGTGCTCCATCATATGCAACAGTTAAAAATTGGGTTGCTGAATTTAAACGTGGTCGTACAAGCATTGAGGATGAACCACGTAGTGGACGTCCGAAAACAGCAACAACAACAGAAATTGCAGCCAAAGTGCATGATATTGTATTAAATGATCAACGAATACCAGTGCATGAAATACCTAATATCATGGGCATTGTAAATGATCGAGTCCATTTAATATTGCTTGAAGAACTACATATGAAAAAGCTTTCTGCAAGATGGGTGCCGCATTTGTTAACAGTCAACCAAAAATGCATAAGAATGAAAATATCTGTAGCTTGTTTGGATCGTATTAAGAAAAATAAAATGAAGAATGAGACTATACTCTAGAGACAAAAGTATAATCCAAGTAATGGACTGGAGGAAGTGCCCCAAGAAGGCAAAAACAATTCAATCGGCTGGTAAGGTTATGGCAAAGGTTGTTTGGGACTTTAAAGGTATTTGAAAGGGTAAAAAAATAAATTCGAAGTGCTATTGCAACATTTTGGACCAATTAAATGTAAAAATTCGAGAAAAACGTTTTGGCTTACAACACAAACAACACAATGGTTAAAATCAATGAATTAAAGTACGAGTTGCTTGACCACCCACCTTATTCTCCTGATTTAGCTCCCACTGAGTTTTACCTGTTCCCAAATCTAAAAAAATTCTAGCTGACAAGCGTTTTACCTCAAATGAAGATGCAATTATAGTTGTAAGCCACTATTTTGAAGGCCTTGAGGAAAACTATTTTAATCAGGGGATAGAATTACTAGATAAGCATTGAACTAAGTGTATTGAAGTTTTAGAATATTATATTGAAATATAAAGAGACTAACTAGTCTCTTTCTGTGCTAGGCTAAGAAGTTTCCGAACCGCCCTCGTAGATAAGCAAGCAAGTTCTAATACATTATATTGAAAGGATAATTAAAATTACGTATAATTGAAATGCTTTTGTTTAATTAAACAAATACTAAACATATTTTTTTGATTCGTCCCATAGAATCAACCTAAATCATTTGTTGTTGGGATAACCTAATGACCCTTGCGTTTAAAAATAAGAATTTACAAAAACTTGTTTTTTTTTCATTTACATACTCATACTTTCTATACAATAAAATCATTTAAATTAATATTTTTACAAAAACTTTTGATAATACATAACTGTTAGCGAGTGATATTTACAATGAATAAATAAAAAACTAACAATCAAAACCAACAATTAACTAAAGTAAAGAATAGTACTAAAACCAACAGTTCTATAGTGTAATACAAATTAACAAGAGATGATTAATGAGACTAAAAATACATATTGAATAAAGAAGAAATTAATGAATGGTAAATTACAATAAAAATTATGTATGAATTTTGAGTTGCTTTGATAGATAATTTTAAAGAATATCAAATATCAAATAAAGAAAAAGTTGGAGTTGGAAAGAGAAGTTATTCTATGAAAAGAACATAGTCGGCTTAGACGATCGTTTTTTCAAGCCTTAAAAAATAATAAATTATTTAAAAATTTTAGCTATTTGAGTTTTTTTGTTTTATTTAAAAAAACTTTTGTAGCGCTCTTATTGAAAACCCGATACATTTATTGGAAGTTAATACAAAAAGCTGTGTTATTTATAAATCACGAGTAATTAACTGTTAAAGAAAACACACGATGAGTTAATAAGTTCATCATAAATTTGTTACATAAATATTATGAAGCAAATAATTATATCACAGAATATACGATTTTTTTAAGTCATTATATATTGTAACGAAAATTATTCAAACGTTTGAATTTAAAAGTATCTTGTTTTTAGAAATAAAAAAAAATATTCAATCAGGATTCATAAGAACTTAAATATCTCAAGTTAATTGGTGTTAAATTGATTGCTGAACATTAAAACAAATTCAAATCCAAAGAGCTTAAAACAATCCATTAAACATATTTAAATGATTATTGGAGTAAAAACCAACAGGTTATTTACTTACAGAAGGTCAAGAATTAGATAAGAACTTTATATAAATTGATTATAAAAGGATTAAAAACAACTTAAATAAAATTATTATGTAAAAACTTCTTATTGCACTTTAACAGACAAATATTATATTGATTGCAACACATTTGTTACATATTTAGAACTTAAATTAAGTTATGATTTTCAGTCCACTATTTGCGAGAATTAAAACGGAAATTTTCATTTATAATACTTTATTATGTGTGAAGAATACAAAATGTTGCATAAAATATTTTCTCAAAGTCTTCATTCACCTAAGCATTCATTGTAAGGTTTAAGTAAAACAAAACATAAATAAATTAATACTATGATAAATTACAATATATAACAGTAAAAATTTAGTTTAAAACTTTGACTTTATGTGATTTTAATTTCTATAAAAATCAAAACAGAAAAATCATCTTTTACACACAAAATTCATAAATTTCCCACAGCAAGCTTGTTACTTAAGTCTTTCTCGCACAAAAACAACACTCGACAACAACAACACAACTTAACGGCTCTTCATGTTTTTGTCTTGAGTCTTTTGATTTACACTGAGATTCACTTTTATTGGTGGTAATTTTAGTAGTTGTTGGTTGTTGCTTGTTTAAACAATATTTATTACAACTAAATTAACATAAAATAACACTAAATCATTTGTTATCTACTAGAATAACCCACATAAAATTGTTTAAGCCGTTTTTTCAAACAAACACTTGCGTGCATACAAACATGGATAATTAAATGCACAAGTAACAAACAGACACTTTCTAAGAACTATAACCAAATAGAGGCAATTTTTCAAAAATCAAATTCGAACATAAAAATTGTTATTGAAATTTAAACAAGTCCCAACAATTGAAGAGAAACCCACATAAATTTAAGATCTTTTTCATTAATTTTATTTAATATCAGATTTTGACAAACCCATTTCATTTAAATTTCCATTAATAAAAAAAGAAGATGACTCGTTACTGCTGGCAGGCAGCGTTGGTTGAATAATAGGCGTCATTTGTCATCAGGCCTTAAGAACCCATACTACAGTACTCATTAATATCAAGTACACTTAATAAATACATTGAAAAATGACAAATTCATTGTAACTGAGAAGATCGTTTGCTTTTCTCAATTAACATTTACTCTTTAAGTATAATATATGTACATAGATAAAGAATAAACCTACGCTTATGGAATTTAAATTACTTTCTTTAACTCTTTTGTTCAAATCTATGTCAAGTGCTATTGACAATATTTTTGCAACTTTTTTACATATACCTGTATAAATATTTCATTATGTTTATTAATCACCTGGTTTTTAGATTTATATATTCCAAATATCAGCTGCTTTAAATTCAAATCTTTTAAATTTCAACTTTACTTCTTTCTTTAGAGACACTTTAACAAAACATTTATCGAAAATTTCTTTTTTTTATTTTCTTTTTCATTCGAACTCAAATTGCACATTTAATTTCTGTATCCACAGCACGTTTTCATAATTTTATTTTTGAATAAAATATAAAATTAATGTTGTTCTTCTATTAACGTATTTGGTGGTTAATATCGATTTCCGTTTAATGTTTAGGTGTTTTTTCCCGTTTTTGGCAAACGGCACAATTATTTTGTTGGCTTTTTATGTTTTATACAACACTCATCATTTTAAGTATGTTTTCCTTTCTATAATATTTTCATTCAATTGATTTAATCGTAAATCAATTTTAACGCTCATATACAATATATTCAAAAATAAAGAAAGAAAGAACGCGTTGGCGCGTAACCGCTGTCACACAACCGTTAATAATAAAGTTTGTCTAAAAACTGATTTTGAAGATTTTCTCAACTGCTGGCTTTAGCTGCAAACATTTTGTTGTTTCTCACATAAGTAACACAGTTATGTTCGAAACGAACATGTTGTGTTTTTATAAGTTGTGGTTGTTTGTTGTACATGTTTTTGCCTGCATAAATGAGATGTAAAGAGTCTTTAGTAAAGACAACTTTAAAAGCGAAATAATTTCAGTGTCGCGTGCCCATTGCAAATTGCAATATGTCTACAATGATTTTCCTTTGGATGAACATTTAAATCTGCAGGTTGTAGCAATAATAAAGGTATTCATGGAAGCTTTTAAAAGCTACAGTGCTAGTTATTTGATCGGTTTTAGTTTTAGCACTATATTTAGGGGAGCTATCAATTTAACATGACATTGGCCTAGGAAGGAAAACTTGACAGCTTTGTGGATGATTATGGATTTTGTAAAGGTTTTATAAATTTTAATTGAAGTAGAATCTATTAGATTCTCTTTTGAAAACAAATACATTTTTATTAAAAACTTGTCCTGCAAAGAGTTTTCCTGCAAATGATGTTGTACCTGTTTAGAAGTTATGGGACTTAGTACGTTTACAACTATTGACACAAATCATTTATGTTGTTTAAAACAGAGTTCTTAAACAAACTTTATTAAAAGTAACAATTCTGTAAATTTGTTTTTTTCTGACGTGAATGCCCTTATTGTTTTCACTTGCAACCATTTTCACTAGTAATTTATTTGGTGGTACCATTAACTGTTTGTTGCAGATGTTGATGTCGAAATGCTAAATTATTCAAATAGATGGCATTATTTACTTAATCTTTGAAAAACAAATATTTCAAATTTAGTTTGATAAATTTTATTGCGGTTGCAATATGTTTATTTATGAAATCCTCAAATATCCTCAAAATAGTACGAATTTGGTTACAAGAAGATGATGATAATTTAATAAAACAAATCAATTAGTTATAAACTTATAATTGCTCTTATTTTGGAAAATGTCACATAATTTTAGTTTTAATATTTTAAATTAGGTTCCAAAATTGTTCCTAAATCATGCGTTCAATACGAGTCAGAAGCTGTTACAAAATTTGTAGAGAATTAAATTTCTACATAAATTTTTGATTCAGTGTCAACTATTCTTGTTTGTTAGTGCATTAATTTTTGGCTAGACATTTGATCAAAACTATTTCATATATCGCTGAAAATAGAACTTTCAGTTTGTTACAAATACAATTTAAGATTATGCAATAACCTTTTTTGTTTTTTTTTTTTGTCATAATTAGGTTTTATTTATACTAATGTAAAGTAAAAAAATGGGAATTGCTAATGGATTATAATGTCGGGAAAATGTCCACTTAAATGTCCTCAATTCAGCGCCAAATTCCATCTTTTAAAACATCAGTTTTTGTGCTTATTTTTATAAACCCGGTATTTCCAATGGCCCCAAAGAATGTAGTCCAGTATCGTTAAATTTCAAGAATGAGGCGGTTATTTCACATTGCCACTCACATCGACAACTTACGCGACCGTGAAATTTCATGTCACAACAGAATTGTTTGGCCAGCTGTGCGGCTTGTGGCCTTGTCTTGCAGAACACGTTTTCTCAACATTAGCCAATTGTGGGCACATTAAATCGGTTCTCATGGTTTGGTAGAATTTTAAGAATTTACAGATTTTTACAAATCAAAATCAATTTTTATGAGTTGGTTCCATTTTCAAGTTTGTACTAAATAAATGCCAGCTAAACTTTTCATCATCTGATAGCCAATTGTCTATGTGGCTATTTACTTTAAATAGACTGTATTATTCTCCTATTTTTTATACAAACTACCTGCAATGGTTACGCAATAAATAATGCAAAGTTTTTAGGCATGCTTCCCTTTCAGTTAATCAGAAAAAAACAACAGTGGAAATTTCAAGATTTCCACAGAAAGTTTCTGCGAAAACAATCATTTTAATATAAATAACAAATGTCTAAATAATTTTAATTTAAGTTAATCTTGATGAGAACATTGATTTGAACAATAAAAATATATTGATCTCTCTCTCTCTCTGATTCTTTTAATGAGATTTTCTCTTAAATATTTATTAATATCAGCGTTACCAACTTGGTACGTTTCGCATCATTTTTAATATTAAAATAATTTTAATATTTTTAATAAATATTTGGTAATAATTGTTTTTTTTACTTTAATACATTAATAATACAGATATTAACACATAAATACACATAGGGATTTTAATTTATTCCCTTCAAAAAAATTCTTTTGCGAAAGAGTGAAGGTCATACTGAAAAAGTGAAAAAAATGCATGGCGGTCGCAAAAATGTGCAAGATGTCCTTAATTTACGCTATTAGCTGTCATGTTGAAGCGCAAACTTAGAATGCGAAATTGTGCGGACACATTGTGGGCAAAACAGGAAAATAGCGTATCATTTGCTAATGCGTCATTACATCCAAATACCAACAATAATATGAAGTAATTTTTAATTATTAAAATGTCAATTTTTATTTTAATAATAAAATTTATTGAAATCTTCAGAAATATGTATATTTGTTTAAATTGTTTAAAGTAAAAGTAACAACCAGAGCTGAACTTCAATGAGAACAACAACATAAATACAAAATAAAAAATATATACATAATTTTCTTTTGAAATTACATTTTAACTTAAGTTTTTACTAATATTAGTTTTTTTTATAAATATATATTAATAAATGTTTGAAATTTTTTTACAAATATTTACAAACATTTTTGTTATATTATTTACATAATTGTGTCGAAATGGCAGATGAAAAAGAAATGCTAAATCTGGCAATTTCTTCTTTAACCATTCGGATAGATAAATCGTCATGAATAGCTTTGTTAATATAAACCATGGGGCGTTGATAATCGATCTTAATGGTTTAGATTGATATCTTTTTCTAC
This sequence comes from Bellardia pandia, assembly GCA_916048285.2. Classification (NCBI taxonomy): domain Eukaryota; kingdom Metazoa; phylum Arthropoda; class Insecta; order Diptera; family Calliphoridae; genus Bellardia; species Bellardia pandia. The sequence continues at coordinate 74,317,962 of OU696533.1, forward strand.
GAGTATATTGGAATTAATGTCAGTTTCGTTTTGTATAAAATTAGTTTATTTTTAACGCTTTATTTAGACTTAGGACCCAATAACCAATAAAGGCGTTTGGTTTTTATATTTAAATGTTGTTTCTTAGCTTTTATGTGCTCTTTCCATGTGAGTCTACCATCAGTATTTGACGTTATCATTTTGAGGAATGTCGTTATTGTTGAGAGATACATTTGGATAGTCTCCACGTCGCAAGGTAAATGTTACATGTGTGGATTTCTCCGTGTTTACTTACTTTAAAGTTCCACTTGTTTAACCAGTTATTAATTTCATTAAGTTGTGTTTGAAGTTTAGTTAAAGCATTATTGGGATTTATGCTAGTAGATAGTATAGCCGTGCCATCAGCGTAGTTTGCACGTCGCTCACTAAAGGTACAGTCATTCTTGGCAAATATTTGCCAAAAAAAATATAGTTGAACTCGTTTATTTATTTATTTAAAAAAACTTTTCTTATTTATTTTATTACTAATTTTCCAAGCTTAGGGTCTTTCTTTTAAATATAAAAACTTTTTAACTTTATTTAAAACCAATATTTCGGCACTTCCTTGAGTGCCTTCGTCAGGGTTTTTTTCTTCCTAATTTTTTTTCTTTTCTTATTTATTTATTTGATGCTGTTTGATCTTGCAAAACTCTTGTAAGAGTAAACAACGCCAAACAAATTTGTGCTAAAACAAGTGGTTACGCTTGTTTTAGTAAATATTTGCCAAATGTGACTGCACCTTAAGATACGATTTTAGTATTAGATAAAAACATATATGATGACATTGTTCGGGTGTGCCATGTTTATGTCTGAATCCAAATTGTTACTCAGGTATTATATTAAGCCTTTCTAACACTGGTAATATTCTTCTCAGGAATATTTTCTCAAATATTTTGGAGAAACTTATAGGGCGATACGACATAACAGCATTCTCTGGTTTTCTGGGTTTAGGTACCATCACTACTTCTGCACATTTCCATTGCGAAAGAAAGTGATTAAGTCGCAGAATAGAATTAAATAGTATTGGAGTAATAGGATTTGACAACATTTCCATCAATACTGTCGTATCCTGGAGGTTTTTTGCCGTTAACATTATTAATTTCATCGTGAAATTCCTGAGGTGAGATGTGCTTAATCGAGGGTGCTGTAGCTTAATTGGTTAACGCATTTGATCATTAATCATGAGTTGGTATTTGTAGCCCGGATTCGATTCCCAGCCGCTGCCACTCAAACAACATCAGTTTCTGATAAATATTAGTTTTTCTATCCTATCATAACTGTAATATTTATCACCGCGCCCTCCTTCGCTGGTATAGCATTGCAACGCCACCAAAGTAAAAGCTTTAAAAATAATGCGCCTACTTACCATCAGAGGCACTGCAATGCTGCACTAAAAACAAACATAATGCGAAATTACAGAGTTGTGATATAAAAAAAAGCTTTCTTCTTTCACTACCTTTACTTTTTCAACTAACATCTTTCCAAAGAAGATAACGCATATTAATTGCCTGAGTGTTACTTCTCTTAAAAAAAAAGTCGTTAGGCTAAAAAGTTTTATGTAAATGTAATTGCTTCTGATTTATCTTTGTCATTCCTACACCATAAACCATTTTCATCTTTGATAGGTATATTTCTTTTCGTTGTTCTTTTTAAATACCTTGTGGCATTCATTGAGATTTTTTAGGACGTTTTCAGTCTGTTGACTTTTTATTTCTAGTAGCCAAAGCTTAAGATCTTTAGTTGCTTTATTTAAATTCCGTTTGTCATTGGGATTTCTGTTTGCTTGCCAAATTCTTCTCAATCTTCTCTTGTTTCTAAACATTGTTCGAATTTCTGTTGACAAAAAAGACTGATTTCAAAACTGATGACTTGTGGCTTCATGAATTAAATTGTTAAACGTTACAACTGTTTTAGCAAGTTCTGAGGTTGATTTTAATGAAACATTTAAGTTGACATTTCTTTCTATCCAGCTTGTAAACGAGTTTAAATCAGTTTTATTAGTAATAATTTTATATTTTTTGAATTGGCAATGTAAGAATGCATTAAAGTTTACAATAATTGGTCTGAGCTGAGGTCATCGGAATTAGTTATTTCAAGAAGATCACTAGATATTCTGGAATATACAACAAAATCCAATAAATAAGACTAATAAGTGGGATTTCCTGTAGATAAAATTGATTAATTATAATAATTATTATTATGTATACACTGCTTTTAGGGTTAATCAAACTTGACCCCCACCATTGGTGTTTGGCGTTAAAGTCACCTCTTGATCGAAGAGATCTAAAAAATTTTTAAAATTCTTGACATTTTACAGAATATTATTAACGGAATCACAAACAATTTTGATGCATGTTTTTCTCATTTCATCAGTAATTGTGTATTTTATTAAGCTGATCCGGCATGTGCTCTATCGTGTGAATGGTAAGCTTTTATTAAACCGTAATGTTTTATTTTGAAAATTGATTTAATTTTAAAATGAGTCTCTGATACCGGAAGAATATCAATAAAATTTGTTTTAGGAAATAATTCTATTTCTTGGGTGTGGTCCATTGGCATTCCATTTTGTTTGGCATTGTTTACTTTTACAAGAGATCAAACAGCATTAAATAAATTATCATACCATACGAGAAAGCATGTTTTAAATAAAATGTATCACCTTAATATAACTAAATATTGACAAACTGACATACACCTGGGTTCTACATTTGTAAAATGAAGTGGAAGTGAAAATTTCATAAAGTTTGTGTTCTAAGTTTAGTGAAAATAAATTTAAAAGTACAACGCACAGTGTGGTAGATCGCAAATCTAACTGGAAAAAATTAATAAATTGTGTTGGGTTCACTTCTAACTTATAAATTAAATAAAAAAATGAGTTCAAATATATAAATGATTATAAAAAATCAACTTTTTTAAAAAAAGAGTCAAAAAATAAACAGTTCTCACTGTCAGGAAAAAATACATTTTTAAGATAAAATATTGGTTTCTAAAATACATCCTCTGAGATGATTTGTAGTTATATATAGTAGTATTTAGGTTGAATATAACTAAGATTTATGTTTAATAAAATTTTTAAGTGAGTTTTTACGTACGAATGCGCAGAAAATCATTTTTAATATTAAAATAATTTTAATATTTTTAATAAATATTTGTTAATAATTGTTTTTTTACTTTAATACATTAATAATACAGATATTAACACATAAATACACATAGGGATTTTAATTTATTCCCTTCAAAAAAATTTCTTTCGCGAAAGAGTGAAGGTCATACTGAAAAAGTGAGAAAAAATGTATGGCGTACTTTTTCCTAATCATAGCTAAAAAGAAAACACAAAACAAAAACACAAAACATGAATTACAGTTACCTTTTATAATGAGAAGCTCATTAAACGATCAGAAGGAATGTTGGCAAACATTTTTTTTCAGATAGATTTGTGATTTACCACACTGTGCAACGCCGTAAAATTGTCTATGTAAAATTGAAAACGATTTAACGATTTAGTGAGTTTATGAATGTTTATCCGGGTTTAGAGATCGCTTCTAGTACTAACATTATGTAGGTATCACTTTAGCAGGGCGCTGATAGAGGGGTAGGGGACCAAATTAACAGCTTCAATTCGACGAATATCGCGAAATAAAATATAAACCATTTTATAGAGAAACGCTTTATTTAATTTAAAAACATATTACAATTATTTTAACTTTTAAAATCTGAAACTTAAAAAATTACTTAAAAACTCAATATTTAAACGCAAAGTTTCTAACAAAGTATATGCAAAGTTTACTTTTTCTCGAGTGTCAAAAGCATAGTAATAAACGAGCCCGCAGTTTTAAAAACCTATAGACAGATATGCAGTTATTTAATTAAAATAAAACAATAAAAGTAGTAAATTAATATTACTTACCCATAAAAACAAACTCAAATCGACCTCAAAAAACACACCAGACAAAATACATGGCTTTTGGGCTCTCATCATAGCCAAAAGTAATAATTTTTTCGATTGAATACTCAAATCATGCCATTTGAAACAATCATAAATGCCAACAGCCACCAAAGCGCTCTAAGAATATAATTGTATGAAAAACTAATTAATTTCTGATATCTAAAATATCTGTAAACGTTTATAAAAGTCTACCTCATCCTTAATTCTTTGTCCTCCATTACAGTAGAGTGTTAACTGCATGGATACCGATAACAAAAATAAAAGATGATACAATTGTGCTGACATGTCACGATCTCTGGCAAATTGATATGCTAGAAAAGCGATTTGTATGAAGCTAATGGTGAATTTTATAAACACAATAATCATGTAGACATCACTGAAATTTTGAGCCAACTCGATGACACGACGATGATGTTTTATACGATGTACAATTAGATTGCGAAATGCCCGTTCATCGCCACGATGACGAACCGTATTGGCATCCAATTTAAAGTGTAAATTGAGAATACGAAATTGTGCCACCACATTGTGCATAAACCAAGAGAAAAGCGAGTCGATTGCGAGATTTCCATTGATGATGCAATACATAGCAGATAGATCCCAGAGGTATGCAAAGGCGTAGCCTAGATGAGTTGTAGTATCGATAATGTAACTGTAAGTCAATAAAGTCAATATATACAAAATATACAAACAGGCCTTTTGATTAATACTTACGCTGCTTTTAGAGGCGGTTCTAGATTCTTTCGAAAGCCTACTCCCTTTAGATAAGAGAAAAGAGCTATAACTAGTGGTGAAACCGCAGCCATGACAGCAGTAGAAAAAACACAAATATAATAAATCCTGGAAAATTTTGTATTTATACGATTTTCCTCAGACAATATTTTCAGATCTTCACCGGTGGCTGCATTAAATATTTAATAATTAACAATTAATAATTGCTTTTGCTTAACTTATTTTCATTGTTTGCTTTTGTGAATTTTAAATTTGAACTCGCGAAAACACATTCACCCCTAACGTGAATAAAATTCTACATGAAATTTGTTCCCTTTTTCACATTTTCCTATTAAAATACAATGTTAAAAAAATAAAAGGGAACAAATTTCATGTGGAATTTTTATTCCCGTAAATTGTATTTGGTAGTTTAAAAGTTAACACTGAATAATATTCTCACAAACCTTTTACATTCCACAGCCATATTTTGCGCACCAGTTGTATAATTTTATTCTTATTCCACATAAAGTATATTAATTTCATAATGGACAATGCTGCTTGCCAAATGGGTGTCAAAGCATCAGTTAGTAGATCCAAATCTGTTATATACTGATTAGCATAGATGACAATGAAAAAACAAAGAGCCAGCACTGCCACTATTGGATACCAAGTCAAAAAATAATTGACAATAGTTCTTTCCAAAGAGGTGGGATCTATACCAACGCTTGCAAAACTAAACCACTGTACCAGAAAGTAACCCTTAATTCCTTTCTGATGCGGCAGTGCATCTGGAGCTTGGTTGAACATTGTTATATTTTTGTTAACAGTAATAGAACTATAACGATAAAAGGTGGATAATGTAATGAATCTATTAGGGTCATATTACAAATATTTTTTTATCCCTTTCGATATTTTATTTATTATTTATTTTACATTATCGACATTGTGCGTTAAATTGTTGGTACCGCCTATTAAATAAATATTACAGGTACATATACTCGTATGTGAACCATAATTAATTTAAATTATAGGCTTTTTATTGTTATGTCCCAAAATAAAAAGAAATATTTATCAAATTACTCGTTTTAAATAAATTTCTTCAAGCCTGTTTGTTTATTTTCACGTTAATCATTCGGTTAGAATTTTATGAGAACGCTGTCATATTTTAAAGTATGTACATTGGATTGCCGGTAATTATTACATTAAGTTTAATAAATATACATATCTATACAAAATAAGATAAAAGATTGTTTAATTTCCCAAAACAAATCTTACTGCAATATACACCAATACCTCGCTTTGCGTCGTTTCGTTTTGCGTTTTTTCGGAGTTGCGTCGCTGCTTAATTAGTACTTATTTTCACTGTGCGTCGTTAGATTTTCGGAGTTCCGTTGTTTTGGGTACGACTCATAAATTTTTATTTTTGAAATGTTTGTAAAATCTGCAACATTATTAGATGCTAAAACAATGACCCGTACAAGGAGTGCTTTGATAATTAAAATGAAGTCCTTGCTTTGGATTAAAAATCAAGTTGCGCAGAGAATACCATTAAGTAAAATGGTATTTCAGACAAAAGCCAAAAGCTTATTTGATGCCATAAAATATATAGAATAATCCAACGATAATGCTGGTGGTAGTAATACAGACAATTGCTACAAGGAAATTTATTTTACGTTAAAAATTCTGTTCAGCAAATATTGGACCAATTTTTTGTGAAATAAATCCGACGACTTAGTATTTTCATAACTCTAGAACCTACTATAGAAAATCTTTATTCCATTTTGGTGTTGTTTTTTTTTTTTTTGGAATGTAACCCCGACGCAAAATGAGATATTGGTGTATAAGTACAACGAATTTTGGAATTAAAAAAAATCACGATTACCAAATTATCAATCAAAAGTTTGAAGCTCTAAATTTTCAAATTTGATTTCTTTTTATATAAAACTTATGTGTCTATTTCGGGAGGATATTTGTATAGGTATGCTAGCTGCAACAATGTACCGGTTTCAATCAAAAAAGCATTGCCAACTAAACAAATAAATTATCCCCCATGTCGCAGAATTGCGCAGAAAGGAAAATAATTTGTTTCAGAGAAAAAAGAGCCTTAAAGAAATTTATTTAAAACGAGTAATTTGATATATATTTGTTTTTATTTTGGGACATAATTAAATAATTATTCACAATAAAAAGCCTATAATTTAAATTAATTATGGTTCACATACGAGTATATGTACCTGTAATATTTATTTAATAGGCGGTACCAACAATTTAACACACAATGTAAATAATGTAAAATAAATAATAATTAAAATAACGAAAGGGATAAAACAATATTTATATATACCGTTATACTTCAATTACTGTTAACATAAATACCCCTTAAATACCTGAAATTGAAAATACGTTCAAATTGCAGAAATAAATTTTTGTTCTAGCATGTATTTTATCTGCAAATTCAGAAAAAATACTCCTGGAAAGCTCCAGGACAAAAACAAGGAAGAAAGTCTGTAGACAGTCTTAGTAGCTAAACGGAAAAAACGGAATAAAAAGACGGTCTTATGCGTTATAGGGATATAACAATGTTCTACCAAGCTCCAGATGCACTGCCGCATCAGAAAGGAATTAAGGGTTACTTCCTGGTACAGTGGTGGTAGTTTTGCAAGCGTTGGTATGGATCCCACCTCTTTGGAAAGAAGTAATGTCAATTAATATTTTTTTCTCAATTTTATATATATATGTATATATATACAGTGGAGAGCACAAATGAATACATTGGACACTTTTTATTGGATAAAAATAAAACTAATAAATTTTTTTAGGTTTAATGCTAAACAAAATAATTTACAATAGAAAATGGAAAATAATAATTTTCGACAAATAAACAATTAATACAAAAAAAATCATAAATTTTGTAGGTAAGTAAGTTTGTCTTTGCTCATAAATATAAAAGATTATCGTTAGATTTGCATGTATTTGCATTGTTTATGATTAAAAAAAAAATACTATTTTGATATTAATTTACTTGTGTTAAACACTTTCTGCAAATTATCCAACGCTATCCATGTTAAGGCACGATTAAAGTTTGCCATTGAGCACCGAAATTGAACAGTAGAAGAGTAGAAACGTGCAATGTGGTCATACGAATTAGAATTTAATAACTTTCATTATAAAGATAAACAATGTTGCAAGTGCCGAGGAACGTCATGATATGGGGTTGATTTACTTAGTGGCAATTCGGACCACCAAAAAGAATCGCAGGAATAATGAGGAAATAAGACTATCTGCGTATTTTGAAAACTCATATTCCCGACTGTGTAAGTAAGAGCGTCTACCATGTGAATAAAGTTACTTTTCAGCTGGATGCTGACCCAAAGCACACTTTCAAAATCGTGAAAGAATGACAAACGAGCAATATTTTATTTTGATGCAGTGGTTAGCAATATGTTGCGACTTCATTCCGGTTCAAAATTCGTGGCCAATCGTGAAGAGACAGTTGGGACAATACCGATTAACTCCAACCCATTTGGAGAAGTTTAATACTTTTAGTTTAGATTTATAAATTATTTTGTAAAATATTAAACACAAAAAACATTTTTTAATTTTCTTTATTAGTTTTGTTTATATGCAATATCAGGTGCACAAAGTACTAACATGTACTTATTCGTGCTCCACTGTATGTATTTTAAGAATGAATTTAATTAATGTTTGCACTTGAACTACTATATGTTAAAAATTAACAACGCAATGTTTGACTTGAATTTGAGTTTATTTTCACTGGTTAATGCTATAAAAATAATGTGTAAAACTGTGAATTTGAACCACTGAGGTTTGAAAATATGACTGGAAATTAACTTGTTTTACATTTGAATTACAGCAAAAATTCTTATTGCATATATATCATAATATTAAACTATATATTTGTATAATTCACAAGTAATGTTGTATATTGTACATTGTATGGTACAACTATCTGATTGTGAGCAAAGTCGCAGGTTTATGTTGTCAAGCCTTCAAAATATAAAAATTAAAATATTCAAAAAAATTAAAAATTAATAATACAAGTGAGAAAAACAACTATTGTAAATTCAAACGACGTACAACTCCTACGACAACACAACATTACTTGTGAATTGAACAACTATCTAATAGTTCTTTCAGTTCAATTAATAAATTACTGCATTTGTTTCATAAGCTCTTCAATTAAAACATTTTTGCTAAATGGAAACTCTTTGTTTTTTTTATTCCAACACAAACTACAATTTAATTCTTGAAAAAAGTTTCCAAATACTCATAGAAAACAAAAAAAAATCGAAATGGAATTCGATCAAATATTTACCAAATACACAAAACTAATCGTATCATTGATTTAAAAGTCACTGACCAAAGTTGAAATTTATTATTGTTATTGTTGCTGTTGCTTCTCCTCAGTTGTTTTTGTTATATTTTTCAAATTTCCATTTTTTTTATTCTTCTTTGACCAAACAGACGACACCTGTATTTGGATGGATGGATACATACGCTACAAGTACGTTCGTCGCACTTCTGCCATACATGAACGGCAGCAGCACACGTACCCAGGCCATGACGACTGTGACATGATGACCATATTTAATCATCATGTAGCACTCAAATGACCGACCGGCCGGCCATTCACTAACCCATCTTACAACAACAATAACAATAGCAACTAAAAGCGAATAACCCAAAAGATATTATTAATGGAAATAAGTAAGAAATCATAGTCGTTCAAGCCCGACCATTTAATACCCTGTAAAAACAGTTTTTCAGCAATGGTATTATGAAACTTATTTGTGTTAAATTTTTTTGGATACCAACATTTTGAGAGAGTTAAGCTTTGTACAAACGGTTGTCAGATCTTACAACGTTGCCCGAAAATATATAACAACCGTGTGAACTTAAAATTGTTGTTTTCCAGCATTGTAAGAAAAAGCATTTTCAGTACATTGTAAGACAAAAATATTGTCAGACATCTAACAATCGTATACAAATATTTTTTTGTCATTGTAAGATTGTTAAAGACAATTATCAAACACTTTTAATTGTCATATGCGCAAAGTTTATGCATCTGCCAATGGCAGCATTGTCAAAGAAATTATTTCTAAATGCAACTAATGGCAACAAAATATTAAGACTGAAACAAAAATCTACCTGTTGTCGCGAAAGCACTCAATCCTTTACCCAAACTTTGCGGCGTTTTTTTGTTATTTTGTCTTCATCCTCGCTACTTTCTAGGACATATGCAGATACAATTGTTTCAATTGCTCCTTTTTGTTCCATGACAATATTTAAAATTTTTAAACTCATACACATGCCTCACAACGAATTTGATAATCTTTGCCACACAACAATCTGACAACCTTGTGAACGAACAATTTCGGCTGACAGAGTAATTCATTGCGTGACAATTGTGTGCCAATGAAATTGTAAGGTTTTCTTACAGTCGTCTGAACTGACAATTTACCTTTTGCAAACAATTTTTCAATGTCAGTACATTGCTAGCACATTGCTAGATCTGACAACATTGTATGATCTGACAACCGTCTATACATAACTTTATGGTCGTTAAAGTAATTTGTGGAAGTGAGCCTTACCTATTACACATAATTATATGCGCAAATATACATCTACTTTCTTTTATAATAAACATAACGGTACCTTTATTTTGACTTTACACAAATTGTTGCTGTAATGTACTCTATTGAAATCATATACAGTGCCACCTTGCTTAACACAACCCTCGATAAATGTACATAACTCCTCGATTATTGCAACACATTGTTGACTCAGTTAATGCAACTTTAAAAACAGCACTCAGTTATTGCAACTTTTTTCTCAAAGCCATCAATATGTCTTTTTATTTACATATTTTTTTTATTGAAATTGTTTTTAGATGTTACTGCTGCTTAAGCTGAAAGTCCATACCAAGCGTTTACGTGTTTCTCGCGTTCTAAGCAAAAAAGTAGAATCAATGTAGTCGTATGTTCGTGTTTTTCTAAATTTTTTTTTTTAATAGAAGTAACACTCAAGCAATTAATATGCTATAGCACCGAAGGAGAGCGCTGTGATAAATATTAGTAATGATGTATAGAAATCGAACCCGGGCTACAAATACCAACTCATGCTTAATGATCAAATGCGCTAACCAATTAAACTACAGCACCCACAAAAAATACAAACCGACCAAAAATGTGTCTAGTTTTTCGCAACAACCGAAATTTTTATTAGTTGCGTTAAGCGAGGTTGCACTGTATTTTTTTTTTTGGCTTCATTTGATGATCCGTTATTTGAAATTTTTGCTTGGCAGTCGAGTTTCAGATTATGAAAAGTTATGGCATATAATCTCTTTTAGGTTTTAATTAAATATATACTTTTTGTAATGTAAGTATTGCATATACATACATACATCCATACATATGTACTCGTATATACATTTACATATACATAGTACATATGAAAATGGTTTCGGCAATGTTTGCAGTAAACAATGCCACCTGGAACTGAATTAACTTACGAAGAAAGCGGAGAACTTGAGGGAATGCGGCTTGCTGAGAAACCGATTGATGAGATCGCTAGTGGAATTAACCGGCATCGAAATACGATCTCTAATTTTCTAAAAGATTCAAAAATGTATGACAAAAATAAACACAGTGGAATGATTTCAACCATAGACAAAAGAACTAAAGTTGGATTCAACCATTCGTTCTGAACAAAATACTCGTATTTGTTCAGACAAAGTTTTTTTCATATGAAGTTTGACGTCTCTCTTTTTGATAGAGAGAAATTATTTTTTCCGAACAACTCTCAGCTTGAATTGGTTCAATTAATTGTATATTTTGTCATGGACAAAAATGAACTGACTTGCCAATAGTTTACATTTCTATTTGTAGTGTTTGTGAAATTAAATAATTTATTTAATTTATTCATTAAAAATTTTGTAAATTGTTTTTGAAAAATATACACAATATTTTGTGTATGTTTTTCGACACTTTAAAACCGCAGTACGACTAGTACCGCCTTTAAAACTAATAGATTTTGTTTACATATCTCAGCTTTGATTTTCCAGACAAATCGTTGGAAACGGATGAATGGTGTTGTAAAAAACTCTCAGTAAAAAAAATTTTCTCCGGACAAAATTTTTGTTCGGTACAAATGGGTGATTCCACCGTAAAACCACCTTAAAAACCCTGAAATCATGAGCTGCAGACAAATGAAAGTAGAACTCAACCTCAGTGTTACCCGGCAGTGTAGACAGCAACTGCTAAAAGAGGATATTGGTCTCAAATGTGAAAACAAAAGCGCAAAACTTTGAAGCAGTTATATTCAGCGACGAAAAAGAGTTTAATTTGGATGGTCCTGACGGTCACCACAAACATTGGCGTTGATACAAAATGCCCATGTGAGACGTGTTTAAGGGCTGCGTGTGGGCTGCATTTGGAGCTCGAGGAAAGTCCCGAATATGTATAGTGCCAAGTAAAATGTATGCTAAGATATATGTAGATCTATTAGATATATGGTGATATTTGGATATTCCAACAAAATTATGATCAAAATTATGATTGTCTTAAGATAGACGACAATATCGCGATTTTCAATTAAACAGTTTTCATTTTATATCGTTTTTTGCTTCTCCCGTAAAATTATGATAATGAGGGTTACGTCTTTGGGCATTTTAGGTGACGATATACAACTTTAAAAAATTAAAAAAAATAAATAATGACAGAGTGGGTTAAAATTGAAAAACTTGGCAGAATCAATGCCTCGTAGGCTACAACAAGTTTTAATACAAAAGAGGAATTCCATATCGTATTAATATTATATATATTTTTTAAAGATTAACCATAAACATTTTGTATTAATATTAAGTTTATATTGTATTTCGATTTTGTTTTTCTATGAAATAAAATACAAAATAATTTGTTTATTAATATTAAATCACCTTAAATAAAATATACTTAAAAAATAAAATAATTACTAAAGAATTTAGTTTTTTAAATATTAAATCACTATAAAACATTGCACATGTAATTTGTGTCATAGGCATGTATATGGGAGCTGTGGTCACTTATGAACCAATCTGCACAAAATATGTAGGTGTGATTAGGCTACATATCACACTTACATATTTGTGGAGAAATTTGTTTGGATACGTACATAACCAATAAACCCATATTTCGGGAGGACTATTGTATGGGGGCTAGGTGAAATAATGGACAGATTTTAACCAATTCCAAGCCCATCCGTCTTTTGGCCGAAATATATCATATTTCATATTATGAAAATATCTTTAAAATTGCGATCTGCACTTTGCGCACAAGCTCTACATGGACAGACAGCCAGCCAGCCAGCTGGACTCAGGCAGTGATTCTGAGTCGATGGGCATACTTTAAGGTGGGTGGTGAATAATATTTTACAAATATCACCACAAATCCAATATACCTTTCCTACTATGGTGGTGTAGGGTATAAAAATCAAAACCAAAAACTTTTAATTATAATCAAAGAATGAAATGGGCAAAATTAAACCTAGAATTATGTTTGAACAAATTCAAGCCCTCCTGAAGTAGAAATCATGAGGACTTAACTAATTCAAAAGTATTTTTTATATCAATAATAATCTTTTATTTAAAACCAAATTTATTAGCGGACATAAAAATTTAAAAATTAAAATAATTACGAATTGAACAATGCGTTTAATAGTATTATAGCTTTAGTGTAGGGTATTTGTAGCATTAACAATAACAAACAATGGTGAACGCATTAATAACAATAACGCAGTGTTATTAAACCTCAATAATAATAAATGTAAAAAAATTAAAAACAAAAATCTATGTTTAACTAAAAAAAATTATTAAATAGTGTAATAAAATTTGAAGACCATTATTTAAAATGCCAATCGCTCGTATCAAATATGTTAAGAAACAACAACAAAACTACACTTTAATTCCAATAATGTTTCTGTGTATCTACGACTATGAACAAGTGTACCTACAGATATTCAAGACTTTTAGTTACTTACTTGTATGTATTTTAAATTGGTATGAATGTTTGAATATATGTATTTGCTAAGTTTGGTTTGGTCGAGTTGCAGTTACTTGCTCGTTAATGTAACTGTGTTTTTAAACGTTATTATTATTTTTGGTAGGGGTTTTTTGAAAGGCCTTCGTTTCAGAAAAAACATGTTCAGTTTCTACAATTTTTGAATTCTTAAAATCGATTGAAATTCCAATTAAACGTTTTTCTTTTAATATTTTGTTTTATTTTCTTACAAACTAAAATTAATTAATTCTAGACACTTTTTAGTTTGATTTTGTTTTAAAGTTAGAGTTAATTTTTTCATTTGAAATGTTACAAAATTGTGCAAACAGTTTTGTAGAATTGTTTTTGTATCTGTTTTTTATTAAAGAAAGAAAAACGTATCTGTAAAGAAGTAGGTTTCAATTTTAAGATTACAATTTAAAGAATTGATTAATAGTTTGTGAACACATTTTGGTCTATGAAAATAAACTATTGCTTTGATTCATATCGATCGTATATCAAATATAATTTAATATTTCTTTAAAGCTAAATGAGAGAAACGATGTTGACTGAACAGTCAGCGAAAGAAACTTAAGACATTAATATCGGACAACACTGTATTAAATATTAAATTATATTTCAACAAAGTTAGTAGAAATATTGGAAACGAATAAAATATAATAAAAATTAAAAACGAACAAGAGTTTTTATATTTTTAATAAAAGAGACCTCAAACCGAATTAATAAAGTAAAAAATATTGTGAATCTCGAGCTTAATGGAAAAATATACTTGTATGCAGATGATATATCTATTTTCTATCCTTATAAACACGAAACAGCGTTAAGAGCCTACATGCAGAAAGATGCAGACATGATTTTTGAATTTGCAAGGCTAAATAAGTTAGTCATTAATGCGACAAAGACTAAAGTTATAAGATTTAAGCCCCATTCACATACAAACGTTGAGAATTTTGGTATTATTGCAAATGGAGAAGAGGTTTTGGAGTGTAACTCTGTAAAATATTTAGGAGTAATATTGCAAAGCAACTTAAAATGGAACCTACATATTGAAACTATTAAATCAAAAATATATCCAGTAATAGGAATCTTATATAAATTTAAATATAAATTTAACGAAACTACAAAATTAATGCTTTATCAAACATTGATTCAGAGTCATTTGAACTATTTAATAATGATATATGGCTATAAAAATAGTACAGAATTGCAGTCTCTCCAAAGCACTAAAAACCGTATATAACCTACCATTAGCTTACCCTACAATCACCCTGTATAAGGAAGTTTGTAAAAATGACTTGCCAGTAAACGGAACCTATAAACTACAATTACTTATATTTGTTTTCAAATCTCTTTATAACATTGGTTATAACACGATAGTCTTCTCAAGGAATCAAACAACTCTCAATACAAGAAACAGTTCCAATTTAAGAACAACTAGATGCAGACTTAAACAACAAAACAAAGAGTTGAACACATTGGCTGTTTTGAATATAACAATTTACCACAATACATAAAAAGTATAAATACTGTATCTGCTTTTAAGATTAATGTAAAGAAATTTTTATTAAGAAATTTAGAAATGCTTTTAAGATAATTTTTCATTTTGAATTTTGTACATAA
Source organism: Bellardia pandia (assembly GCA_916048285.2). Lineage (NCBI taxonomy): Eukaryota > Metazoa > Arthropoda > Insecta > Diptera > Calliphoridae > Bellardia > Bellardia pandia. Next base: position 74,333,313 of record OU696533.1, read on the forward strand.
AACTGTAAATAATGTAAATTTGTATTTAAACTTTGTAAATATACATATATTTGCTATTTTTTTTTTAAGTAAATGCCAACTCGCCTCAATAATGTCATTAGACGCTGAGGCATATAAATAGCAACAAAAAAAACTTGTAAATAAAATTTTTTTAATAAATAAAAAAAAAAAATGCTGGGTATGAAAGAATGGAATGAAACACCGACCCATTTTACCTGTGATATTGCAAGGCCAATCTAAATAGCACGAACTTACTTATTGGTTCCTTTTCGTTAAATTTTTTTATAAAACTGTAAATAAAATTTATAATATTCATGTCAAAACCTCATCAAAAAATATACTCAAATGGTGGAATCCATTTTCGGAATGTTTTCTGCCTCTGGCCAGTTCTAGTAACGATTGATCTTCTTCAGTCATTTCTTTAAGAATTTGTAAACAAATATAGCGCCAGCTGACAGAAATGTACTATTCTGAATAACCCAAAAAGAGTGATTTTCACAATAGCGTTTGTCATCGAATGTGCATTTTCGACTATAGTCGAAAATCGAATTTTGCTAATAATAGGCACCAATTTAAAAACTTTGAGAAATATAAATATTTCAAAAGTACTACTGAAACATTTTGAGACTCAGTTACTATAGCAAGATTTTTATATTATATAATTTCCATAATTACCTGCATACATACATATTACAATATAATAGCAATAAAAACTTGCATTGTTTTTAAGTGGAAAAAAGGTGTAGCCGAATTTAAAACGAAATAGCTGAATGATTAAAAAGTGATTAATTTGTTTAACAATTAACAAAACGAATACATATTACAAAACTAAATATCAAAAAAAAAAAAAAACTTAAAATTACATTCCATTTGTGTCGTTTTCTTTCAAATTTTTAAAACATTGTACAATGTTGTACAAATTAACAAAATTCAAATATTCGGTCATTTACCATCGTTGAAGCATAGATAATGTTTGCTTTTAATTAACGTCATATATAGCGTTAATTACATTGTCTTGGTCATAATTAAGAAAATTCTTAAGATTGTGTTAAAACACCATTCATTTATTAGACAAAAACTTGCAAAATTAACAAAAACAAATAAGAAAGACTCAAAGCGAAACCAAAACAAGTATGTTTCTTAAGTCTTTTGTTTTTGGTCAACGAAATTTATAAAAAAAAAAAATTAAAACCAAAACAAAGGGCCATTAATGCTATTATTTAATCGCATTTGGAGATATTTGTTTGTGATAAAAGCAATCACAGTGATATCATCGCACTTTTTTTAACTTGTTAAGTGAGTAAATAAAAATCTTGTGAACAACCAACCCCAGCAAAGCGTAACTTATCACCTCAAACTAAAAGTTTTACAGTATAAACGCAAACCACACTGCGGTATACATATGCATAGATGTAGATTACAGTTTGCTATGATTTTTAGTTATTTTTTTTTATTAACATTCAACAATTATTGTGACCATATGCACACTTACATTCACATACATCTTCATTTACCTTTAGCTCGTCAGTTGGCTTCAAAACAAATACTTGCTGCCATTAATCTAAACTTTATACTTGAACTAACAAAATTTGCTTACAATGTCTTTAGAAATGCCATTTTCAAGTTTGGGCAACAAATTGGAAAACATATGTGTAGCTGCCACATTAATCAATTTCATTTTGTTTCTTATATTTCATATACAAGTACAATATTATTTCGTGACGACATACACATAGCAAAGAAAAGAGAAATACTAGTAGTTTATTTAATTAGCTAAGTAAGGCAAGTGCGTAAGAGTGTAATGGCATTAAATAACATTGAATCAAATACAGATTCACTGTCATCAGGAAGAGTAGTGGGGGAAAATTAGGGACTTTATCTGTTGGAGATGTTGTAAAGATTAATTTGTTTTAAAAAATAAAAACTAGTATTTATGTCTTTAACTTAATTTAAGTAATTTTGGGAGATTTGAAAATAACAGACATTTTAATAAATGCAATAACAAATTCTGGAATTTTTTGACGATTTTTTGTTTCAAAAATAGCAAAGTGACGATTTGACGATTTTATCTATCATTTGTTTGTTTTATTAATGTTTTTGTTACCAATTTTCTCTCTTTTCTGGAGACAACAACTATTTTTCTCATTTAATAACATGACATATTTCAAGAACAAAACTAAATGATACTGATGTTTTTCTAATTTAAGCCAATTGTTTTAGTTAAAGTATAATAAGTCCACATAATATTATGAGTCAGGATAGTAGAAATTACTTATTTTATTGGCAAATATAAAAAACAATTTTAAATGCTGAATTCCATGAATTAAAATTTTTAGAGGAAACATTTCTGAATTTCAACGGAGAAATTCTACAGAAACTTCTCCTATTTTAACAAACCGTCGAAAAAATATTCAGCCAAATAAATTTAAATAACAAAAAATACGGAATTCTTCGAAAACAAAGTATGTACCTCAATATGTTGCATGAATTGGATTCTCTACTCCAAATGTTATTTAAAACTTAATAAACTAAATTGTTTTGACATTGTAATTAAACCTGAATTAATACTATAGCTAAATTCAGATTTTTATTTATAAAATACTGTAAGATAAAGATAAGAAATATTACACAAGTTGTATTTAACATTATCAGCCATGTCATAGAATTTAATTTCGTTCGGAAGTGGTTAATTCCACTGGTTTTTACTTGTATAGCAAAGGCAAAACGAAAATTTTTTTCGGAATGAAACCACTTTTAATTTGCAATATGGAATTGTGATTTTAAGCGTTTCTAGGTTTCGAAAAAAATTTTCGAAAAACCCCGAATTAATTCCACTTTCGAACGGAATGAAATTCTGTGACATGGCTGTACATTTTATTTAAAAAGTTCAAATTTATGTATTTTGATATGTACAAGAGACTATATAAACTTGACTTTTTATACCCTACACCACCATAGTGGGGTATATTGAATTTGTGCTGATGTTTGTAACGCCCAGAAATATTGGTCCAACACCCACCTTAAATTATACCGATCGACTCAGAATCACTTTCAGAATCACTTTCTGAGTCGATTTAACGATGTCCATCCGTCCGTCCGTCCGTCTGGCTGGCTGGCTGTCCATGTAAAGCTTGTGCGCAGAGTACAGGTCGCAATTTTGAAGATATTGCGATAAAATTTGGTACGTGCTATTTTTTGGGCCCAAGGATGAATGAGATTGAAACTGGTAGAAATATGTCCATTATTTCACCTGGCCCCCATACAAATGTCCTCCCGAAATTTGGGTTTACCGATCACAAATCTTTGAATTATGCAAGTATGCAAACAAATTTCACCACAAATGAGTAATAAATGAAGCTAAATGACATCTAGAAATTTTGTGAAGATCGGTCCATAATTAGTCATAGCTCCCATATAAGTCCCGCTTCCGAAAATCACTTAAAAGAGCATAACTCTTTTAAAAATGTTGGTATCCAAATAATATTGAACACAAATATGTTTCGTATATTTACATATAATATGGTAGAATTTTATGCTGATCGGCTCGTAACTAGTCGTAGCTCCCATATAATGCCCACTTCCCGAAATCACTTTAAGGACCATAAATCTCTTAAAAATGTTGTTATCCGAATAAAATTTATGTACAAATAGGATGACACCTAATTTTATAATAGTCAGTTCATAAGTAGTCAAAACTCCCATATAACACCCTCTTCGCAATTCACTTTAACCACCATAAATCTATTAAACGTATTTATATCGAGATAAAGTTTAACACACATAATATTTATATTCACGGAAGTCATAGCACTAAACTTTTGGATGATCGGTCCATAATAGATAATATCTGTAATATAGCGCAGATATTTGAAAAACTGTTTTATTGATATACTGGGTGTAGGGTATTATATGGTCGGGCTTGACCGACTATACTCTCTTACTTGTTATGATTTCGTTTCAATAAAAATTTAAAAATACTATTAGAAATATTAAAAATACCTTTTCTTTTTCCGATTTTTTTTTTGACGATTTTTGAAATTCGAAATGACGATTTTTTTTTTCTTTTTTATCGAGATATTGCCGATTTTATCCGAAATTCATCTGGCAGCCCTGAGGGCAGCTTTGATTTTCCAGAAAAATTGTTCGAAATGGGTGAATCGTGCTGCAAAAAACTCTTAGTAAAATAAAATTTTTCTCCGCACAAAATGTTTGTTCGGAACAAATGGGTGAAGCCACCTTTAAAGAAAGATTTACCTACATATATGTATTTTAATTAATTAATATACAAATACATAGATATATGGCGGAATATCAATAAACATATGTTTAGACATATATATTTCAAATTATACATATTTTTCTATGACATATGCTTGATAAACAAATAAAATACTGGGAGTAGAAAATTCTCCTCATTCATACTTTTAATGAATGACACTTCTAACCAAAACTATAATACAATTTATCTTTCAACTTGCCTGCCTACACACTGCGGAAATACAAGCTTAAGCATATCTATCATGCAAGCAGATACAATTTATACATAATACACATTTTATTACCTTTAATTTTTCTTTCTATATATTACATTATATACATATGCACATATTTATGCAGGTATGTAGTCATACAAACATACTTAGATATGTACGAGTATATTCAAATTTCAGCAACATAATACCCATTTCTTTGTAGTTTTTCGACAAAAACAAAACAAAAATGCAACTTAAGAGACCAGTGAAATATAAAATGATTTAAAGTCCAATATGCAGAAAACATTTTTTAAGTAAAACTTTCACTTAAAAAACTGCTGCAACAAAAATTACAAAATGTTGTAATAATTTTTATTTTTTTTTTATTTTAAGTATTTAGCAAATGAAACGAAACCTTTAATAGTTGAACAACGTCCAACAATCGGTTGCAATTCATCCGTTTCACTGTGTAAAGTTTTCAGACACAATTGTTTTAGTTAGTTTTCTTTGCTGTTGCTGTTGGTGTTGGTGTTAATGTCTGTCCGGGTAGGTCAGTTAAACTTTTTTATATTTCGTGAATTTTTTTTTATTATTATTATTAATAATGTAATACATATTACATATACATGCATAGGTTGCTTTACAGCTAATTTTTTATACTCCATTTAATTATTATTGTTGCCAACATTAATGCTCGTGAAAAGCTGTTCACTACATTTGAAATAATGATGGTTGGTGGTAAATCTTGGCATTTGTGCTACTGAAGGGTGTCAACTTTAATTGATAAAAATCTAATGATAAAATTTATATCAACAATAATTTTTTAAGAAACAGTTTTTACGACTAATCAAAATTGGGCAAACAAAATTAGAAGTTTAAACGAAAAACTGTAAAAACAAAAACTGAAAATTTGTTGATGATCTATTTTTTTCTTGGTCCAGCAATCAGGGGACGACCCCAATGCATTGTGTTGGAACTAGGAAAATATGTTATGGGAGGGAGGATAGAGGGAGTAGTGTTTATGAACATTTGACTTGAATTTACCTATATTGAAAGTGGCAGGGAATACTTCTGCTGGGGGTTTATTCCACATACGGACAGTACGGCTAAAGAACGAATTTTTCCTGTAGTGTGTTGTGCGATCCACTGTCCAGTCGACCACAAATGGTTGAGCACCGAACGTGTATTACGTAAAAAACTACGTGTTTCGGGAACAAGTTCCCTAATTTCAGCAGAACACATGCTATATAGTATCGATAGAACAGTGAAACACAACCCATATTGCGACGATGCTCCAATGAATCAATAGAGTTGGATACCCTACTTTTACCGATAAGCATCTTCGTCCTCTTCTGTACGCGGTCGAGTAACTCCAAAATAGACTTCGAAGCAACGTTCCATACATGAGAAGTGTATTCCATTTTCGGTCGAATATAGTTGGTGTAAATAGTAAGGACATCAGATGGAGTGATGTTTTAAAAAACCAAAACACTTGAGCGCATCTTTTAACACTTGAAAAATGTGTTTGGTCCAGCGGACACCACACTGGATTCTCATACCTAGAACATCAAGAGCGTCTAATTCCTTAATATTTACACCAACATGATCTGTTGTGCGTCTGTGCGATAATATACAACAATGAGTCTACGTGGGTTAAAATCGACTCTATTCGCACAATCCCTATCTGAGATTGTCACAAGATATTGGTTAAGTGTATTATTCATGTTATGTCTCACTTCCGCAATCTCCAAATGGTCTGGTCAATGTTTGAATGAGTATGAATAGCAAATGTTGCTATCATCTGCAAAAGAATAGATAGGGTTTGAAGTTTGACATAGAAGGTAATTTATAGAGATGAGAAATAAAGTGAGAGAAAGAACGGAACTTTGCGGTACCCTGAATTAATCTTGAACTCGTCTAAAGAGATTTCATCTATAACAACTCGTATAGAGCGATTTCTGAGAAACTCGAGATAAGTAGAGAGAGAAGTTATCACCAACACCAAAAGCAATGAGTTTCTGTCGAACGGCTTAGAAATATTAAGAGCCACCACTTTACTTTCGCCAAAACGATGTATAGAACGACACCATTTTTCCGATAGGAAGGCTATTAAGTCACCCGTAGAGCATCCTTTACGGAAGCCGTACTGGCAGTCGCTAAGTAAATTGTTGAACTCTAAATCTTTCACAAGATGGTAATTTACCATACTTTCCATAATTTTCAAAAGTGCAAAACAGATTGCTATTGGGCGATAATTATCAGAGTTTGTAGCCTCTATATTAAATTTCAACTAAATTTGACCTGTTATTTAGAATTTAAATATTTATTGTCATTAATTTTTTATATTCGCTGCACAGTGTTTTAGAAACATTTTATTTTTGAAGTAATTCGTTAGCTCGCAAAGGACTAAATATACATATATCAATGAATATTATAAAGTCAGAACAAAGTTATTTGCATTTACATGGGTTCGTATTGAAATAAAAAGTTGTTTACCTAATCCATACAGCAATAGCAATAATACCAATTTCCAGATTTCTTCGATACCAATACATTCCAACTTATCAATATTGCAGGGAGCACTTTACTGAAGAGTGTTGAAGTCAACAGACATTCTTTTATGTAAATATCCGAATTTATAGTTAAAGAATTTAGTGTATTTATGTTTTGCATCACATCGTTCTGCTTTTCACTATGATTTGAATATTTATTCTTGCGCTACTTACATTGATGTCGTATTGTTCTGCGCGATCCTTGTCCTAGAGCCTAGTTTCATTTAATTTTGAATTCCCTTTGTTTGCAATTTGCGCTTGTTTCGTTTAATAACATCATTTACAGTACTTTTTGGTAAGTATATTTTTTGAATCATTGAATTCGACAATGTCGAAATTTCAGAGATTGCTAATATGTGGCCGGATTTTTATGTAATGTTTGTACGCCTGCTGAAGAATAGATATACATATATACTCGTACATACTTATATATGCAGTGGGGAGCACAAATGTGTACATGTGTGTGCCTTGTTCAGTTTTTATTGCATAAAAATAAAATTACTAAAGAACATTTATTTTAGGTTTAATGCTAAACAAAATAATTTGCAATACAAAATGTTAAATAATAATTTTCGGCAATTAAATAGTTAATTAAGTTTGCTTTGTTTATGACTTAAAAAAAAGAACATTACCTAGCGGGAAAAAGATACTGTAAAGAGGACTTCCAGAATACCTTATTTTTCAGTCACAAGTCTTTATGTCCCAAGTTCAAGTTCCAGCTGCATTGTAAAGTCGTTGCAATTTTACACGGCAATCAAGGCCTTGCCTACTCGCTACTGAGTATATGCCTAATAGAAGGCCTATTTGAGAAGGGCAATTGGAAGGTCTACCTAGCAATGCCTCATAGAAGGCGTAATTAAAGGTCTGCTAAATTAAAGATTTTATTGAGGAAAGTAAAAGAGAGGGTTTAAAAATAGGGTTTGAAATAATAGAAGGATTTTAAATTATTCTAAAAAATCACATGTATAAAGTACTGCTTCACGCCATTTTTAATGTTACGGACCGTTTCGCCTGGCGAGGTTCTCAGCTAGCTTTGGCATGTTCTTCTCAGGCAGGTCCCAACCCTCTCGCCGGATGCGTGTACTAACACAAAAAAAAAGGTAAAAGCAAAATATCTATTCCTAACCAACACATATTAATATATTTGATTACAGAGACAGATGTTCGTACCCTCCACAAACTTTCATAAGGCTAAATTTATAGACGCTCGTTTATTCATTTTTTTTGAGCAAAATAATGTTTAATGTTGTAGTGACTTTGTAGCGTTGTCAACTTGTTGGTGATTTTTTAAATTTTTTGTGCGAAAAATTTCTTTGCGCTTTTGGCAAAATTTCAGTTTATGGGGGACACCCCTGGGGAAAAAAAAAAAATGCCACGCCCCCTTAAATGACCCCAGGAGTGCGAAAATCATAATGAATAAGGGGGCTCACGCCCCCTATGGGCGTGGCAGTCGAAAAACGACCCGGCGCACCTACGTAGACAATATGGGTATCAAATGAAAGCTAATGTCTTCACGATTCCAAAAATAGCCGTAGTTGCCAGATCGGGCGATTTTTGTAGCCGATATGGCCATTTTGGCAAAATTTGGGGTGGGGGAAATTTTTTTTTTTTTTTGCGTGACCGGCCTACGGCCGGGCTTAGGGGTTTTTAACTCCAGTATGTCTTAATTCTAGACGGCGGGGATCTCGAGTGCTCGGCCTCTGGCCGAGCTAAAAAGAAATAAACAAAAAAAGTCCTTCCCCCATTTTATAAAAATTAACATATCTTCCTCAAATTCTGGACGATCTGGCAACTACGGGTATTTTTGGAATCGTGAAGACATTTCCTTTCATTTGATACCAATATTGCCTAAGTAGGTGGCATGGGTCGTTTTTCACCCCCGCCCCTATTTAACAAAAATGGCCGTATCGGCTGCAAAAACCGCCCGATCTGGCAACTATGGCTATTTTTGGAATCGTGAAGACATTAGCTTTCATTTGATACCCATATTGTCTACGTAGGTGGGCCGGGTCGTTTTTCGACTGCCACGCCCATAGGGGGCGTGAGCCCCCTTTTTCATTATGATTTTCGTACTCCTGGGAACATTCTGAAGGGGATGGCATATTTAGATTTTTTCTCTAGGGGTGTCCCCCATAAACTGAAATTCAGCCGCGCTTTTTTTTAATTTCGGTGCGTTTTTGAATTTTTCCGAAAATGTGATGAAATTTTTCTTTTTACTAATTTTTAATTGCAGTTTAAGAGGACTTCATTAAATGTATTTTAAATACGAATGTATGATAAATGAACACATTCTATCAAATTCGTTACATGAAGATTATTGCTAAAGGTGAATGGGTGAAAATCTTTGTTGGAAAATAAAATTAACATTTTAAACATGGCAATAAAAATTCTTGTGTAGCGAACAACTAGGATTAGAGCCCCAGTGAAGCCCTAACAAATTTAATTGGAAAAATTCAAATAGAAGTATGTACTTAAAATATAAAATAAAAATAATTAAAAAAAGTATCAAATATGTACGAAATTAACCCTTTTTACCAATTCGAACTTCAGTTCCGAAAAGCATATTTTGAATTACATTTTGACGAGTTAAATGCTTATTTTATCTTTATTACAAGGTGGCGCAAAAGTAATCCTCCTATCAGAAAATGCTATAAATTTTACGAGGCCCCTAATGTCAGTTCTGTCAGCAATATTCCGCATTGTAGCGTAACATTGTTTATTAACGTGTATTTCACATGTGTTTACTACACAAATGTCAAAACAGAACTGACATTAGGGGCCAATCGCAAAATTTAGGAGGATTACTTTTGCGCCCCCTTGTATTAATCGTTGATAAAAAGTTTTATATAGAATTTATGAAATTAAAAAATGTAAAATTAATTGAATAAACATTTTAAAATAAATATGGTTCGTTTTTTTTAAATGGCGCATTTTTTCTACATTTTGGTGCGTTTTGAAATTTCAAACTTGACAACGCTTGTTATTATTACTTTTTTTGTTCAGAATTCCAATTATGACGCAAAGTAGTGTGATATTTTCTAACGTAATATGTGTTTAATCAAAAACAATTTTGTTTATAGTTATTTTAATATTATTTTTTGTTCACTGGTACCAAAATCGAATCCCTAATGTTTAACCTGAAATTGAAACACTTTAGGTTCTTGATTTTTCCAATGATTCTTAAGTTTTTTTTAATGGGATTACTTTTGCTAAACCAATGTACATACAAATATAAAATTAACCATATGTATATTTTTAATAAATAGTTAAGTTTGAATTCGACTTAAATTTAATTTCAGCCTAATCAGTAATATTAATTTCAAAGCATTAAATGTGCATTAACATGAAAATCACCAATATATTATCTTTAGACGAAACAGTGCTCTCAATATATCAATATTTTTAGTAAATTAATTTAATGAGCTGCAATTATGTTTTATGATTTTTAACAAATTTTTAACAATATGAGTACGAGTATTATGCGCGGCTCATATGTATCAATAACTATCTATCATGGTTTAAATTATATTTTCAAGTGAATCTGTTATGTGTTGCTCTATAGTAGATTTATAGCTTTTGATACAGCATTCAGACAGACAGACACTGTTAAAATTAGTCTATGCTTAATTTAGTGGAAAATGAAATAATATTATAGGAAATAGTTGTGAAGATATTTCCCATAAAATTAATTTTTCAAAATGTAGTTTGTGTTTTAAGTGTTATAAATCAATATTGCACACCAATTGCTCTGTATCTTTTTTTTTATTTTTTTATTAAAACACGAAAACATTTACAACTGCATTCTTCATTCAAATTCAATTTTTTTTAATATTGCTTTAAATTTTAATTACATTTACGTACACATATTTATTAGTTTAAATGTTATTTGTGTTTATGCTTGTGATCAGTCACACATCGCTGTTAATGTGACAATGTCAATTTGACAATTAAATTTCTTTGACACGCACTGCAAAGCACTTGAATCCATCCACCCAAAAAAAAAACACACACACACATGCCAAACAACATTTATAATTTTCTTTCAAGTTTAACGCTTATCGATGGATGATTTTTGGTTTTAAAATTCCAAAAACGCAAACATAACTTATTATTCAAGGTGTTTTGTTTTATTTTAAAAAAGGAACACTTTACTAGCGATTGTGATTTGAAAAGAAATAAATAGTTTCAAACATAAATTTAATTTAATATACGTACGAGGGAGGTTCGGAAACTTCTTAGCCTAGCATAGAAAGCGCGGTATACACAGAAAAAAGTTAAGTGTTTTGGAAACTTCCATCTGTGCTATAAACACATGTTAAATTTCTTTATGGAAACTCTTTCATATAAAAACAGATGTTCAAAAAAGAAACATCCGCGATTTTTTTACAATGGAAAAATTAGAAATATTTAAATAAAAGGTTTATCGGGACAAGAAATGTATAATGATATGATGAATGTGTTAGGTGAAAGTGCTCCATCATATGCAACAGTAAAAAATTGAATTGCAGAATTTAAACGTGGTCGGACAAGCATTGAGGATGAACCACGTAGTGGACGTCCGAAAACAGCAACAACAATAGAAATTGCAGCCAAAGTGCATGATATTGTATTAAATGATCGACGAATAAAAGTGCATGAAATACTTAATATCATGGGCATTGTAAATGATCGAGTCCATTTAATTTTGCATGAAGAACTACAGGGGAAAAATCTTTCTGCAAGATGGGTGCCGCATTTGTTAACAGTAGACCAAAACTCATAAGAATGAAAATTTCTCAAGCTTGTTTGGATCGTTTTAAGAAAACATAAAATGGATTTTAAGCGTCGTTTTATAACTGTTGATGAGACATGGATCCACCACTATACTCCAGAGACAAAAGAACAATCCAAGCAATAGACTGAAGCTGGAGGAAGTGCCCCAAAGAAGGCAAAAACAATTCAATTGGCTGGTAAGGTTATGACAACGGTTGTTTGGGACTTCAAAGGTATTTTATTGATTAACTATCTGCAAAAGGGAAAAATAATAAATTCAGAGTACTATTGCAACATTTTGGATCAATTAAATTTAAAAATTCGAGAAAAACGTCCTGGCTTACAACGCAAAAAAATAATTTTTCATCAAGACAACGGACCAGCGCACATGAGTGTTTTAACAATGGCTAAAATCAACGAATTAAAGTACGAGTTGCTTGACCACCCACCTCATTCTCCTGATTTAGCTCCCAGTGAGTTTTACCTGTTCCCAAATACAAAAAAAATCCGTTTTACCTCAAATGAAGATGCAATTACAGTTGCCACTATTTTAAAGGCCTTGAGGAAAACTATTTTAATCAAGGCATAGATTTGAGATAAGCGTTGGACTAAGTGTATTAAAGTTTCAGGAGATTATATTGAAAAATAAAAATGTTTTTGAAAAACTAACTACATATTCTATTTCTGTGCTACGCTAAGCAGTTTCCGAACCGCCCTCGTACATACATAGCTAGATACTCTGTATTTGTTTTAGATCGTATGTTGATGAATTAAGTACGATTAAATATTTATTAAGTTCAAGTGAATGCTATATAAAAAATTCATGAAGTGTCGATTAAATCGTAATATAAAATTTGTGTTTTAAAATAAGTTAAATATGTTTGAGACACTAAAAAAAATTTTAAATTTATAGATCACTTCCTTATACGAAAAATATATATGTTTTTAGGTATGTACCACACGTGCATTATATGATTGTTAAAAGTGCTAAGAAAACAATTGAGGAGTATCGGCAATAAAATTGTTAAGTTTTTAATATTTAATATTAATGAATCAAGCTCATGCTTGCAACAGATTTACTTATAGAGCCGAGCCAAGCCACTGCTATTTTTAAAGTTACTCCTGACTGTAACCCACTTTATTTTTGGCGAATTTCTAGTTTAACAATTTGTTTTCGGACTGTTCTTTTTTCCTAAACAGTTTTTTTTAGCAAATCATGCATAAAACATTTTAGGAATTGTATGTTTGTACTATTTTCATAAAAGCACATTTAAGTCATTGTACATATGGATGTATTTATTTTGAAATGTACTACGATTGTGTGCGTGTGCACTGTTGTCTATACTACTAGTATGCATTGGTATGCAACATTATGTGGCAATATCAACAAAAGAAATACATTTATATACATACATACGTATGTACGTACTCGTACATAAATAAATACATAATAAATGAAAACGAAAGTATTTGAATGTAGACATGTAGGTGCTGCCAACACAAGACATACAAACATGTTGGCTGTTCACTGGCCACATGTTGCAACTGCAAATATTTTTGTTATTTGAAATTGCACCAAATGTAAGAGTATAAAGTTGTTATTTTTATTTGTATGGCTATGTGTTGTAATTTTAAATGAACTGCAATCGATGCCATAATAACAATAATATCTAATAAGATACAAATACAAATAAAAATATGTTCAAATATAACTGAAATACTTTTGTTATTTTCTATTTCGTATTGAAGTACATATTTGTCTCCATGTATGAATGACTTTAGACTACAAAGTAACAAATCATTATTGTTACATTGGGCGTCGTAGCTAAATATTGATTAGCTTGTAAAGGGGTATTCACGCAAATTGTAGACTTCTGTCAGTCTGTTGTCTACATGGCATATGGACTTTTTCTTATCTAGTAATATTAATAATGATTCAATCATCGGATCATTCCTAGGTATGGGATACTATTACAATTATTATTACTCACCTAAATTTCATAAGCACTACAGGGTGATTGATTTTGTTTTACTTTTTATTATTTATTTATTGAATCTGCCTTTACTTCATAGGTCTTACAATATGTATTTAAATCTTATACCTTAACTTTAAAAACTGTTTACTCTCAGTCGAGAGACCCATAATGGACAAATGGACCCTAAATTAGATCAGCTTTAAGAAACCTTGTTTCTGTTTAAATTCTAGTAAGAACTCTCGCAAGCGGGTTCTGATGGTATTGCAACATCAAGATATATCTCTCGAGTCATTCTGAATTCATCTTTAACCAATTTAACAATATCTCTATAGATATTTTCAGTCCTTATGTACAATGGTGCTCCCGTCATGATTCTAAGAATTTTCGATTGTGCCCTCTGTATAAGATCAATACGGTATTACTTGCAGTTCTCCATAATTGAATTCCATATGTCCAAATTGGCTTTAAAACAAGGCTTAATTTAGACTTGGATCAGCTATTAGCAACGTTTTATTTAGTACTGGACTAACACATTTCATATATAGTATAATCCTTGAAATTGGATTACAAATGAAGAAATGAGATCGTTTTCAATTTCTCTCCTACCCGAGGTGCCCCACTTAAGCGACATCTGGTACCGCCCAGGATGATTTATGAGATCAAAATTCAAAACTTCAACAAATCAACAAGCATGTGAAATTTTATTGCAATCGGACTTACAGTTTAGAAATTTTAAATTTATTTTTTTTTTTCAAATTCCCGTATCCGCGGTCAACATTTACATGAAATCACCTTTAAACATTTAATTATATACATGGACAGCGTTGTCAACTTGGTGTGTTTTTGGTGGTTTTTTAAATTTTTGGTGCGAAAAGTTCCTTAGTTGGTGCGCGGTGCGCTTTTTGTAAATTTCGGTGCGTTTTTTAATTTTTCCGAAAATGTGAATAAATCTTTATTTTTACTAATTTTTAATTGCAGTTTTTTAATTATGCATTATCATGAAATCTATTTGATGAAAAAGGACCTTATTAAATGTATTTTAAATACGAATGTATGATAAGTAAATACATGTACATACTATCAAATTCGTCACATGAAGGTAGTGCTAAAGGTGAATAGGGCGAAAATCTTTGTTTGAAAATGAAATTAACATTTTAAACATGGAAATAAAACTTCTTGTGTAGCCTGATGGTTTGGTCTACTGAACTGTAGACGAACAATCAGGGTTAGAGCCCCACTGAAGCCCTAACAAATTTTATTGAATAGGGTCAACGAAGTACTAGAAGTACCTTAAATAGAAAACAAAAATATTTTTTCCAATTAATTCCGAATAGCATATATGAGTATTTCTACTATTAATCGTTAATCTTTTTTTAAAAAGTTAAAAAAAGAAGAAATTAATTACATCTGCTACAAAAAACAAATTTGTTTAGTAACTAGTTAAGCTAGATTTACACGAAAATCAATGAAAATCAGCAAAATCGGTATTGTAGAACCAGAGTTATGGCCTAAAATGTGAGACAACCTCCATAAATATTTGATATTTTTAAACCTTTTTTTTTGGCAATTTTTGACCAAAGTGCGATTTGACCATTTTTGCCCACAAAGTGACGATTTCATTAACTCTGTTATTGAATTAAAACAATAACACTATTACATTTTTCTGTTTGTCAACATGTAAGAAAAGCATATGCATTGTTTACCATTTTTAAATAAAACTATAGGTTCCCGAAATAATAAAAAGTTTATCAAAAAATATTGAGTCTATCACATTTGATTATAAAATCATTTTGGCAAAGAAAGACTCGAAAGAAATTTGTACTTTTAAAAAATAAGTAAATCAAATTGTTTTAATAGCTTAATATCAGAAGAAGGCCTACCCCCGAGCACTACGAGCTTATCTGTCTATACGGATGGCTCCAAAAAAGGGGAGAGAGTTAGTGGCGGTGTCGACATGCAAGAATTTGGAATTAGAATGTCGTTTAAGATTCCAAATGAATGTAGCATTCTACAGTTCGAAATATCGGCTATAAAAAGATCAGCTAACTGGATCAGTTATAACAAAATATCAGGCAGGGATATTCGTATGTATATATACTGATAGCCAGGCTGCAATAAAGTCTCTAACTGGTGTATACAGGAATGCCTCACATCCTTAAATAAGATGGCGAGACATTCAATAGTTTCACTCGTATGGGTGCGTAGACATGGAGATACATTTGGAAACCTTGTTGTTAATAACTTAGCAAAGAATGGTTTCATGTAGTGCTGGCAAAGTATTGAGTAATGGGTACCGAGTATCGAGTATTTGCCCTTTTTTTGGATACTCAATACTCAAAAGTAGTTACTCGATACTTTCTGAGTTCAAATGAAAAGTATTGAATATTATTGAGTAATGGAAAGTAGTAGAATTTGGCAGCACTAGTTCCATGCTACCTGATGATGACATTGATCATTTATACGGTATTCCGCTATCAGCATGCAAGCAACGAATAAGCAAATTTTGCTATGAGCTTTCCTAGACCAGATGGGTAAATGAATACACCTGTGTAATAACACGACTTATCTGGCCTAGGCTAAATAGAGAACGAACGTTGTACGTGCTAAAACTACAACGATCACAATTAAGCGACTTAGTGCCAGTGATTACTAGACACTGCAAATTCGGCAATCATGCCAGAAGATTAGGTTCTGCCCTATAATGATTTCTGCAGGAGCTGTAGAGATGAAGAAGAGAAGGAAACAATCTCTCATCTTTTCTGTCATTGCAACGAAATGTGTACCTTGCGTAACACCTACTTGGGACAACCATCCTTCAATAATCTATCTGAAATATCAGAGCGTATCAATGCCTGCATTAGGAATAGCAATTGGCTATCATGAATTTGGAACCAATACCTTCATTTACGGTGGAAATACTGGCCACTAAGCGGCGCGGAGTACTTACTCCATCTTTTCTTCTAAACCTTCCGGACCCGACATCTTCTTCTTCTCTTGACATTTTCTTTTCCTACCTGTCCGCATCTACTCTCTGTATGTCTCTATAACATCTATCACCTCTCTTCTTTCTTCTATACATCTCTTTTCAGGCAACACAAAAGGACCAACGCATGGTGCAGCTGACTGACTTTGTTTACAATTTACTTATGTCAAAAGTAATACTTTTTCAAGTATTTTTGACAGTAGTACATTATTTTATACAAACAAAATACCTGTTGTTTCTGTTTTGTGTTGTATTTGTTGTCGATTTGCACTCACCTTGTATAGTTGCACCATGGACCAACGAATGGACCTAAGTGAGCTGTACTAACCTATGGCTGCCTGCTGACCTAACCTAACCTAATAGCTTAAAAAAACCTGATATATTACATCAATTAAATTCTGATATGTATGAATAAATATAATTTATTAAATCAAAGTGTAAATATATATTTTATCTGTAAATATTAATTTTTAACGTTTGTATAAAATTATTCTATAATTTTAATTATTTATACTATTGTTCAATTCAAATCTGGTGCTATAGTGTCGTAAGAGTTATATGTCGTCAAATAGAATAGTGAGAAAAATGTGTCGAATATAACACGACTGTGTTATATGCGAATAATGAAAAATTATTTGAAGTCAAAATAAAGGAATTATTAATGTTAATACGTTTTTCAAAAACGAAATATGATTCATATACGCCACTGCCTCCAGATACACAATTATCTATCTATATACGAATAGATCTCCGCATACAAGCACCTTTTAGTTCATAGTTTACCATGAAGTATTTATTGAATACTCACTGTATACACGAATACACTGGTACTCGAATGTGGAAGTGGCATGTGTTTCTTTTGTGCAATTTTGCCTAAAACGAAAAAAGTGTTGGCTGGTATGTACTCGAGATGTTGTTTAATGACAAAGATTTAAAGTCGAGAGGAAAACAAAAAGTCGAGAGGAAAAAACCAGCTGTAAGTTTTAAGAAAAAATTTTAAGCCAAAAAAAAAAACGGAAAATGGGAGCAGTTGAACTAAAATGTGAAATGAGTGTTGCGTATGAATGCAAAAAAAAACATCTAAAATACTAAAACTTGTCTCTTCAACAGCAATTTAAGAAAAATTTAAGTATGTATGTATATAATTTTATAAACAAATAGATGCATGTAATAACCAAAAAATAAATGTTGGACTACTAAAAAAATCTACACACACAAATTGAGTGTAATTTCATTAAAAAAAAACAAAACAAAAACAGTAAAAAACGCAATCGATATTTTATTTAAGTGCGAGTATATTAAAAAATTTTGGTCAATTTACTTGTTTTTAGTTTATTTTGGAATACAAGAAAATTTATTACCTACATACATATATATGTATATATGTATATGTTACATATACATATAGATACAAGTATCTAATCTAAAATTATTTTTTTGTTTGCAATTTTTAAAACAATTTGAAAATTTTAGCAATTTGTTGTGGCAGCAGCAGCCCATAAGAAGTCTTTGTAATATAAAGAGTTTGGCGCAATGAACAATTTTGCGTGTTTGATTTTTTTTTCTTCGAAATATTAAATTGATTGAGTCTTTATTGTAATTTATCACACGCAGATTGTTTTTTGTACATATACCCTACTACCAATCCTCATCACATATTTGTTCAATTCACAAGTGATGTTGTATGTTGTACATTGTATAATACAACCAACTAATTATGAACACAATTTTGTTGTCAAACCTTCAAAATGGCAAAAGAAAATTATTTTAAAATCAAGTTATATGTATACAAAACATAAAATATGAATATTTTATCAATTACGAGGGCGGTTCGGAAACTTCTTAGCCTAGCACAGAAAGAGAATAGTTAGTTTTTCAAAAACATTTTTATTTTTCAATATAATCTCCTGAAACTTTAAAACACTTAGTCGAACGCTTATCTCAAATCTATCCCTTGATTAAAATAGTTTTCCTCAAGGCCTTTAAAATAGTGGTTTACAACTGTAATTGCATCTTCATTTGAGGTAAAACGGATTTTTTTAGATTTGGGAACAGGTAAAAGTCACTGGGAGCTGAATCAGGAGAATGAGGTGGATGGTCAAGCAACTCGTACTTTAATTCGTTGATTTTAGTCATTGTTAAAACACTCCTGTGCGCTGGTCCGTTGTCTTGATGAAAAATTATTTTTTTGTGTTGTAAGCCAGGACGTTTTTCTTGAATTTTAAAATTTAATTGATCCAAAATGTTACAATAGTACTCTGAATTTATTGTTTTGCCCTTTTGCAGATAGTCAATCAATAAAATACCTTTGAAGTCCTAAACAACCGTTGCCATAACCTTACCAGCTGATTGAATTGTTTTTGCCTTCTTTGGGGCACTTCCTCCGGCTGCAGTCCATTTCTTGGATTGTTCTTTTTTCTCTGGAGTATAGTGGTAGATCCATGTCTCATCAACAGTTATAAAACGACGCTTAAAATCCATTTTATGTTTCCTTAAAACGATCCAAACAAGCTTAAGAAATTTTCATTCTTATGCGTTTTTGGTCGACTGTTAACAAATGCGGCACCCATCTTGCAGAAAGCTTTTTCATCTGTAGTTCTTCATGCTAAATTAAATGGACTCGATCATTTGAGATGCCCATGATGTTAGCTATTTCATGCACTTTTATTCGTTGATCATTTAATACCATATCATTAAATATTTAATGACACAACGAATTTCTAATTTGTCCTTGTAAACAATCGCGGATGTGTCTTTTTAGAACACATTTTTCTTTATGGAAGGTGTTGTCAGATCGAAAAGAAATTTAACATATGTTTATAGCACGGATTTCCAAAACACTTAACTTGTTCTTGTCTAAGAAGTTTCCGAACCGCCCTCCTAAAACTTTCATAGTATTTTCAACAGTATCCATTATTAAATTTTTTTGTGTTTATTAATTTAATTTTGTTGTTTTGAATTTGTCAATTAGTTTATGAGTTGATACACATTTTAACTTTTGACAACACTTAAACTTTCATACAACATTAAAAAAATATATGTATGTATGTAAAAATATCGTAGGCGTTGTACAAAATATTTATATAGAAATTGCCAACAACATTTGTAAAACTTTTGTAGATTCAGATGACGAACAACTCCTACGACACTACAACATCATTTGCGAATTGTACAATTATTTTAATTTCATCTTCTTAAAAACGTACTAAATTAATGATTAAAACAATCTTCAAATACAAAATTTGCAAGATTTTTCCATAAAGCTTGACTAAATATTTACTGGCCATTAATAATAAATGTTATCTTTTCCATGATCTAAAGTTAAAGCCTGCATGTAAAAATACCAATTAGTTATGTAAATACATACATATGTATGTACATATGTATATTATTAATATACAACTTGTAGCGCCTTAAATAGCTGGCACAGATCTCCACTACAATTATCTTACCTTCATTACATTTTTATGAACAAGTAAAAACATTTTGTTTTCATTATAAACTTAAAATGTTTTGACATGAATGCCTACAACAAAAGTTTAATGAACTTTCAATATAGAAACATAAAAATTAATATTTTCTTGTTTTTTTTTTTTGTTAAAATTTTTAAGTAAATCAATTTAATTTGTTATTCATTAAGTGGCTTAAGTCGGTTTTAGTGACTTTTTTTCAAAATTTTATTTTATCACTAATAGAATTGCGGCGGCCACACTTATTATCGAGTGGGCGGGGCTCCAAAGTTTGTAATATATTTAGCTATATCTTGAAAACTACATTTTTTTTATTAAACGATATATTTATCAAATTATAGGTATTTTAAAGACCTTTCCAAAGATATGTAACATGACCTATTGATATGGACCACCTATTGATAAATTATTTTTTGATCAGAATTTTTTTTAAAAAATCTAAAAAATCCGGGAAAAATGTCGATATGAGTAAGTAGATAAATTACAATATTTTCAAGCCAAGAATTTAAGCTTTAATTTAAACTCTAACATGACCATGTAGGTTATATAAATCCGAAGATATTAAAAAAAGGTTATGATATTTCACCATAAAAAATACAATTCTGTATACCATGAAGGAGAAAATCCTTCCGCCCGCCCGTAGGCCGTCAATACAGGGAATCTGTACTATGCGAAGCCGGTGTTCTGTATACTATGGAGGAGAAAATCCTTCCGCCCGGCCATAGGCCGGCAATACAGGAAATTTGTACAATGCGAAGCCGGTATTTTGTATACCATGGAGGAGAAAATCCTTCCGCCCGGCCATAGGCCGGCAATACAGAAAGTTTGTACAATGCGAAGCCGGTATTTTGTATACCATGGAGGAGAAAATCCTATCCTGCATACAAAATTTTAAATAAATTTGTGTTTTTTTAATTTTTCAGATCTTATAATTCTATGATTATAGTACCTACAGACACATATGATACCTTAAATTAAAGGTTAATGTCTTGGCTATTTATATTAATAAACTAAAATAACACTTATACAGACATTTTTTTTAATTTTTTAGATATTAAAAAAAATCGGATCAAAAAATATAACCCATAATCGGTCCATATTTTATAATCATGATATATATCGTTGGAAAGGTATTTTTATTTAAGGTATTACAAATTATCAAACACCCAGTAGTTCCCGAGATATAGGCCTATATATTTTCAACTTTACGGGCCCGCCCCTTCGAAAATATGCGTGACCGCCAACAAATATTTTTTGCTGTCATCTCCTCTAAAAGCCCTATTTGATGAAATTTTTTTTTGAGCAGTCACTAAAACCGACTTGTTCCCATTAATTTTATTAAAGATTATCAGGCGTGTCATAGAATTAGAGTTTTTCCCCGCAGTTTTTCGATTCCCGGGAAAGCGGGAATTTTTTTTAAATAAAACATAAATTTGACTTTATTTATAAAAAATCTTTTATTAAAAAACGTGAGGGAAAAACAAGGTAAAAAAATACTTAAATACTACAAAAATTAGTTTTAATTGAAAGAGGAACTTGAATTATTACATTGCGCTTTTAAATGTAAATTTCTTATTATTATGCAGATACTAGATAAAAGAGAAACATACACATAACAATTTAATTCATTAAAAATAGTAAAAAAAAACAAATTCAGGTACTCAAGATATGAGATCAAAAACTTTAAAAGTTAATCCATAAAATATATAATACATATATTTTAAATAACTATACTAATATTTTAACGGCTTAGGAAATAACTTTTTAACACACTCAAAGCGTTTATTGAGTCGTCAGAAAGTCTATTTCTGATTTTATTTGCAAATTGCCCGCTTTACTGAAAAAACTCGTTCACTTTCTACCGAAGTTGGACGATTAGTTAAAAGTGCATTAAACAAGTATTCAATATTTTGAGTTATTTGACCGCTTCCTTCAACAAATTTTAACTCCTTTTTTAAGTATAAGGAGCGAGTTGCCAGTTTTTGTATTTCCCGGGATCCCGCAAAAAAATCCCGGGAAACAGGAAATCCCGGGAATTCCCGTTGACGGCATTTCTTCCTCATTCTCAGCGCCGATGATCTCATTCAAACCAATATCAACACCTTTCACCGATTTCGCAATGCTACAAATTCGAATAATTGATTCTTCTCTGCTCTAATTTGATGCTGAAAAAACTGCCCTCCACCGATTGCTCTGGACTCTGCCTTGTTTTGAGGAGTTTTCTTTTGACATAACTTTTCCATTTATTCCATGTCTGCATAGGTTAAAACAACAAAATTTTACAAGAGTATTGTTTGCTACACAACTTGTGCTTACCTTATTCCAAACATTCACATCTTTTTGTGGTGGACCTGCACTGTAAAGTGACTCTGCTAATTGTTTCCAAAGAGTATCTACGCCGGCTTATCGTGCTTTGTATATCCCCGCGCAATATCTGGATATTTTTCCATAAATTCCATAATTAAGGAGTTGTGAGTGTTTTTTATGCTTTCCCCTGTTAAGGATTAAAAATTTATTTTAAATAAATCACTTCAACATACTTACATTTTTCTAAAATATCAACAGGATTAAATGAAAATGGCTGTTTAGCGTTTTTAATTTGTATACAATAACATAAGCCGACAGCTGTTTGCTGCTTGGATTATTTCCAATAAAAAACCGATAACATTGGTTTCTGTGACACCTAAAACCGATAAAAATTCAATTTCGAACACAAATACAATAACATTGGATTTCATGGCACCAACAATATTTTTTTGTCGTTTTAAAATCCAATTCCAATAAGATCGTTTTCTATTAAACATTACTAAATTTTACCACCACAAACACTTTCATTTAATTATATTATTAAAAAAAGGGTGCTGCTATTAAATGTTTGTATGTTTATTCACCCAAAAATATGAAAATTGTGTCAAAATTCTGTTCTTCTTAACTTTGATTTTGACACCCACTTTTAAAATGCACATACATACATACATACAAATGCTTAACTGTTGCTAATTGTTTGTTTCTAATTAATTATTTTATTTTTGAAAAATTTAATTTTTATTGCTGCTCATTATGTAATTTTTCTATTTTTTGTACTTTTTAACTTTCATTACTTTATTTATTGATGTTTTATACCCTACACCAACATACGTTAGTTAGGAAAGTATATTGGATTTGTGCTGATGTTTGTAACGCCTATAAATATTGGTCCAACACCCACCTTAAAGCATACCGATCGACTCAGAATCACTTTCTAATCGATTCAATGATGTCCGTCCGTCCGTCCGTACAGTTTACAATTTTGAAGATATTTCTTAAAATTTGGTACATAATATTTTTTCGACCCAAGGACGGTTGGAATTGAAATGGGTTGAAATCGGTCCTTTATTTCACCTAGCCCCCATACAAATTTTCTCCCGAAATGTAGTTTATCGGTCATAAATGTTTGGATTATGTACGTTTTCAAACAAATTTCACCGCAATCAATTTGTACATGAAGTCTAATCGCATTTTAAAGTTGCGATTGTGTTGTGCAGATCGGTCAATAATTGATCATAGCTTCCATTTAAGGCCCAATGCCGAAAATTACTGTTGAGCATAACTCTTTTAAAAATGTCGATATTTATTTGATTATTTACTTAATAGTTAACGCTCCCATATAAGACCAACTTCTGAAAATTACTTTAACGATTTTAAATCTTTTAAAAGTGTTTATATAACAATATTTATATACACAGAAGACATGTCACTAAATTTTTGAATGATCGGTCCATGGTGCAACTATACAAGGTGAGTGCAAATCGACAACAAATACAACACAAAACAGAAACAACAGGCATTTTGTTTGTGTAAAATAATGTACTACTGTCAAAAATACTTGAAAAAGTATTACTTTTGACATAAGAAAATTGTAAACAAAGTCAGTCAGCTGGGCTACTGCACTCACCTTGTATAGTTGCACCATGGATCGGTCCATAATAGTTCATAGTTTCCATATAGCGCCCATTTTTAAAAAATTGCTTTTACACATATATAGTGGGTGTAGCGTATTATATAATCGGGCTTCACCGACTATACTTTCTTACTTGCGTTTATTTAATCAATTATTTGCATGCTAGATTTTGTTCTGTCAAATGAAAAACTTAGGAAACACACATTCCGTAGAGCAAACTAATTTGTATTTGCTGTTTAACTCTCAAAGAAACTAACCCCTGGCCCATGATGTCGAACGATAACGTTCGCTTAGATAAGACACAAACTTGATTGTGGAATAAACAAACTTGATTGAGTAAAAAATAGATACGATAAAAAGTTTGTGTCTTAAGTCTTATCTAAGCGAACGTTATCGTTCGATATCGTGGGCCAGGGGGTAAATAAAGAAACTGCAGTCTCATTATACCTGAGTTTTTCTACTTACAAAGCGTGATTCTATTGAAGGTATTTTTCAATTGTTTTTTTTTATAGCTCTCATTTTATACTCGTATTTATTCAGTATTTTCTTACAATTCCTAATTGTCAACAACTTCACCAAATTATTCAGCTGTATTACAAAAATCTGTGTTCTGTCAGAAATGTCGAGCTTTTGGCTTAGTGTTCCGGACCTGTTAACAGGTCACCTAGATCGTATAGATCACTCATTCGGATTTTTTCTCTGAAGTTATGCAAAGTCAAAAGTCTTCATCAATAAACCTGCAACGATTCAAGTCTTCAAAATCAACATAACTCGCTCTTCTGCCGGAATAGAAGCAGCTTGAAATTCTTGTTTAAGAAGTTAAATAAGTCAACTATTTTTAATATAATGACTGTTTCCAATTAATTTATATTTCTAGTATGTATGTATATAGGTACAAAACCTTAACCAACATACATGATACATCTATTTTACCATTTGATTGGTTTGGTCTTATTTTTTCGTAAAATGTTATCGAAAACGAGTTACGAGTGCAATATTCGGCTGTGCCAAATCTTTAATACCCTCCACCCAAACATAATCACCTCTATCGTGAATAAAAATTCCACATGAAATTTGTTCCCTTTTATTTTTTTTAACATTGAATTTTAATAGGAAAAATGTGAAAAGGGAACAAATTTCATGTGGAATTTTTATTCACGATAGGGGTGAATAAGAAATACTACACTGGTTGTAGGACTAGTATATCCTTATTCTCTGTTTTCTATTCAGTCTTAGGCCAAATTTTATTAGTATTTTCTATATTGTTTGAAAGACATTTTTACGACTAACATAATTTATTTTAAATGTTTTGAAATTTTATCTAATTTTGACCATTTATAATTGATGTAATTACCGATTCTTACCATCATTAACAGAGTTTGTCTGATATTCATAATAAGCTTGAGTGTAATTTAACAATTTATAAAATTAAAAAAACATTTTGGTTTAATTTGATCTCAATAACATTATTTACAAGAGATTTATGGGTGGCATAGTAGATGTGGACCAATTATAGACTGATAGCTTCTAAATCCAGTTTCCGCTAATGTGATTTCAATGTATTTTAAGATTCTAACGTTATTTACAAGAGCTGTGTGGTTGGTTGGTATGCTCGGAAGTGAATTTAATTCGGGAGCTAATGCCAATTATTGACTGACTGCTACAAAGTCCAGTAGCATAATTGCCATATAACTGATATTAGTATAATTTCCGGATTAAAATTACTGATCCGTTAAAAGTAAGTTCGATATCAATATTTATTAGACATTTTTGTGGGTTAAATTGTTTTTCGGAAATTTTCGAAATTTCGGAACAGAGAATTTTATGTCTATGAGAATATTTCACGTCGAATTTCAACATAATAACGGTATACTTAAGATACATATATATTAGTATTAATGTAGATTACGGAAGTGGACCTTATATGGGGTATATAGTCAAATATGGACTGATATTTTCAAAATCCAGCAGTTTGATTGTATTTAAATGATCTGTGTAAAATTTTGGATCGGTGATTAAAGTGATTTTCGGAAGAGGGCTTTATATGAGGGATACAGTTAAGAATGGACCGAAATTTACAAAATTTTGTGGGATGATTTTTGTATATACACATGTAAATGATCTGTGCAAAATTTTGAGTCGGCGCCAATATTTATACGATATATAAAAAATAAATGGCTTTTTCGGATGTGGTCCTTGTATGGGAGGTATAACCAATTATGGGCCGACCACCTTAAAATTTAGTACAACAATTTATATATCTTTAAGAATTATTTGTGTCGAATTTTAGCCTGTACTAGATTTATACGTATATAAGTGAATTTTAGATGTGGACTTTATATGGGGTCTATGGTCAAACATGGACCGAATAAAACAAACTTTCGTTTTGCGATTTCGTTTTACATGACACTTATTTTTACCGAAATTTGTCTTAATATTCCAATTTTACAGGCATTTATTTATAATTAAGCTATATTTCGGGAAGATATTTGTATGAGTATTAAAAATATCAAATTTTAATGAACGTTGTCTCACATTTTGGTCCATAACTCTGGTTTTACTTTACCGATTTTGCTGATTTTCAATACCAAACTGCCTACGATAGTTATAAACCGGTTTTTGTAAACTCTATTGATTTTGATTGTGTCTTTTGGACGTGAGAGTGTTTTACACAGACAGACAGATGGACATAGCTCAATCGAAAATTCCATAAGGATCAATAATATATATACTTTGTTGGGTCTCAGATGAATATTTCTCAGTATTACACACGTAATTACAAAGACGATTGAAGGAGTTTATTGGAAATAGAAATATGTATATATGTTTTGCTTGAATGTAATTTTTTATAAGTTCTGGGTTTTATCATAAAATGTCAAAAAAAAAATTCTGTCGAAGTTCTTAAAAAGTTATTTTTTACTTTATTCTAATTCATTAAACAATTCAATTTTATAAGCAATCCAGGCTTTTTATTTACAATTCAGATTTACTATTACTTTTTCAAGTGACGGTGTAATTATGAAACATGACCATGGTGAAATTACTTTACAAGCCAGCTGTTTTTTTTTAGTCAGGTTCGTTATGTCAATTTTTTTGGATAGATGTTTTATAACTATGACTTAAAAACCGAATAAAACTCTCAAATTTTTAAAAACAATAATGGTTTTTATTTAAAATAGACTAAAACACTTTTTTCTTTTAAATGACACCATTTTCTTTTTTAAGTTCCAGTTGGCTTTCTTTTTATGGAGTTTTGAAAACAAAAAAATGCTTTGCATATAATGAGCTGTGAGCCACTTTATTTAAGAATCCTACCATTCCACAGTAAAATTGTTCAGATGAAATAAGTTCTAAATGCACTTTTTTTTTGCAATATTAAGTGCTTAAAAATAAAACAATTTCGCATATTTTAATGTAATTGTGTGTTTTCAAATACATATATACATACATATACATATATCTCTTTTTTATTATTTTTTAAAATTGTTCACATTTATTTGTTCGTTAATATGTAAATAACATTCATTGAAGTAGTAAACAAACAATTTGTAAATACATTTTCTTTATTGTTTGTTCGTTTCTTTTAAGTATGTATGTATATAATATTTATGGATTTATTTATTAGTCTAGTATAATATGGGTAATACATATTACACTTGTATTATAGACATATGTTTCACAAAAAGACTGTTAGTAATTTTTTCTTCCAAAAAGTATTCAATAGCCTTGAGTACAAAATACAAATGCAAACTAAAATTTTTCTTTAATTAAATGTTGATAAAAGTAGTATGTATATATAATTAAATTATAGTTGTTGCATAACAATATTATGGAACAAATAACCTAACTAATTAAATAATTTTATTAAAAATAACTTAAAACTACGAAAAAAAACATACAGCTGTATTCAAAAAACAAAAAACCGTGTGGTAACTTTCCCTTAAGGGTAAAAACGTTAGCCAGTCGTAAGTTAACACACGGGTTTTTTTTATCTTGTATACGGCTGATATGTAAACGGCAAATTTTGCATTGGGAGAGATATTAAAAATAATAATTTAGTTTTAAAAAATATAAATATTTACATTCAAATAAAAACTTGCAACGCATGCTCAATAATTTTTATTTTAAAACATAGAATGATTATTTTTATTTTTCCATAGACAAATAATTGGGAAGCAAACATTTTTATATTAAAATTTCGATTTCAAATGTTAATAGTAAGTCAATTGCATAAAATAGCATTTGTATTTTGAAACGAAATCATTTCCAAACTAATAGTTGTATTTAACGTTTTAAAAATCTCAATTTAAAACGTACTTTAGAATTATACAGCTGGCATATTTTTAACATTTGATAATTGCAAATAGTAATCGTTGCTTAGAGACCTATTTAAATTTGTTTTAGCTTACGCAATTCTTAAATATAAATATAACAAATTTATAAAATGTGTTGTAGATGTTAGTTTGATTGGATGACTCAATATAAATTTAAATATAAAATTTGGTACATTAAACTGATATCAATTCTAAACAAGGACGGTTTTATTGTTTGCAATATTTATTATAAATTTTAGTTTTACTGAACTAAAAAAATATTAAAGTGTTTAGGGATTTGTAAAAAATCGTTTAAAACACAAATTCCTTTTGTTGTGTAATATATTTTTTTGTTCGTAATTGTACTGATTTAAATCACATTTTAAATTAATAGGTTTCATCAATTCAATTCATTTGTTCTATGTTATAAATTGTCATAATACTTTTTAGTATTTTTTTATATAATCGGGAACAATGGAATGATTTAATGGGGATTTGAGGGGCTGTTTGATGTATTGTATTGGATTATGTTGAAGTTTTTTTTTTTTTTTTTTTTTTTTTGTATTAAGCTTAGGAAGTAGTTTCTAATAAAACAGCAGCTGCAAGTTCTAAACTCCAGCCAGTTTTTTGTAAAGCTTGTTCACATTGAGAACGATTAGCAAGACCAAGTCTGAAATAATAGAAAAATTGCGATATTAGTTGAAATGTAGAACAATTATTAAAAACTATTATATAAAGAACAGAGAATTTTACGCAGTTTTGATTGCATTTACATAAGTGTATTAAATAGAATCATATTCTAATATTTTCTATCCTGGTGCTCATCCGATTACAATATGTATTATTACAATATGTTACAATATGTATTATTATGAATAAATTATAAAGCAATTGCTAAATGCTCAGGGAAACTACTTAGAAACTTACAACAGGCGATCCTAAGGCCTAAAGAAAATGTCGTTAATAAAAGGTGTTGTTGTTGTTGTAACAGCAGTACTTGCTGAGTGATCTCGGGTCATTCCGGTGCGTAGAACCGGCTGTCGTGGGAATGAATAAAAGCTGTCACTCCAGCTGAAGCCATCCAAAGATCGCTACGTGCTAGCAACCAGTTCATAAGCAAATTGACCACCTGAATGCTGAAATTGATGATATCGTCAATTAATATATCCGTCTCAGTCGTAATTCAGCTCTGAATGGAGAAAGAACTCGCGCGTCATTGTCATTATCGCTTAAGGGCAATCAGGCTGTCATTTTTTTGCTGTCTTTGAGAAATTTGCGTCTCAATTTTGCATTGGTTAATGCTTGGGGTGGACTAACTGTACCGCGTTACGGTTTTTCGAAGTTGTGCATTAGTCACATGCTACAATTTTTTATACCCTATGTTGGATTAATAAATATTGGTCCAACACCCACATGTAAAGCTTGTGTACAATTTTGAAGATATTTCAATAAAATTGGGTACGTAATATTTTTC
The DNA here is from genome assembly GCA_916048285.2 of Bellardia pandia. Classification (NCBI taxonomy): domain Eukaryota; kingdom Metazoa; phylum Arthropoda; class Insecta; order Diptera; family Calliphoridae; genus Bellardia; species Bellardia pandia. The sequence continues at coordinate 74,363,245 of OU696533.1, forward strand.
GGCGGACGGACGGATGGGTCTGAAACTGGTGGAAACCGGTTCATTATTTCACCTGTCCCCCATACAAATGTCCTCCCGAAATAGGAGTTTAACGATCATAAATTATGAAAGTATCCAAACAAATAAATGAATCTAACTTACATCTTCAATTTTTGTGAAGATCGGTCCATAATTAGTCGTAGATCCCATATAAAGTCCACTTTCGAAAATCACTTTAAAAAGCATCTCTTTTAAAAATGTTGGTATCCAAATAAAATTTAACAAAAATAAGTTTCATATGTACAGAAACGATGACAACTAATTTTATAATGGTCGGCCCATAATTAGTCAAAACTCCCATATAAGACCCTCTCCATAATTCACTTTAACCACCATAAATCTTTTAAAAGTATTTATATCGAGATAAAGTATAACATATGTACATAATATTTATATTCACGGAAGTCATGGCACTAAATTTTTAGATGATCGGTTCATAGTAGGTAATATCTCTAATATAGCGCCCATTGCTGAAAAACTGTTTTATTTATATGTGTAGGGTATTATATGGTCAGGCTTGACCGACTATACTTTTTTAGTGGTTTTAATACAAGATTTAAGCGTTCTAGCTTCCTATATGAAGGTATATGTCGACCTGGTGCTTACTAGAATCGATCGTGGGAAAACCTGGAAATTTTAGTAAATGGTTAAACAGCCCCAACCAATATATAATAGGTTTTAAAGAGTTCTAGGCTACTATTAAGAGCCAATCTGGCCCAAAATAATTTGGAAGCAATTTAAAGAACATACCACCTTGAACCATGGAAGGATGGACTATACTGAACAATTGCATCGAAGATATATCATAGACAAAATCCTTTACTTTGAGGGGCTACATAGACCAAAATTAAAGATACTGAGACTAGATCCTACATGAACATAAAATACAATATATTTCTCTCAATTATGCTGCTGCAGTATTGACCTCAATCCTTAGCAAGGTTATTATACGATCCAAAACTTATGTGCTGGATGTATCAAGATAACGAATAGGGTTTATAATCGGAAAAAGATCAGTTTGCTATCGGATTATGTTGCCTGGAATTTTACGAACCATCAGATTCTAATGTATAGGGTTGCCATACGTCCTCTTTTCCCCGGACACCGTTCTCTTTTTTAGGGCGTCCGGGGTAGTCCTACTTCTTTTTTTGCAAGTGTCCTAGGTTTGTCCTACTTTTAAAACTTTAATCTATAATTTCGTTTTATTGTATCGAAAGTATTGTTGGCATTGATGTATACAAATTGTGTTTGATGCTTTTTGTCCGCCATATGCGCCTTCACAATTTTAAACGGCTTTTGGCCTTTGTCTACGTGTCTTATGCCCTTAATTATAACAAATAGATAACTACTAGAGGTTATACCAATTAGTTTTCCTTACCTAACCGGTAAAAAGAATTTGGTAATTTTAACTTTTTTTTACCTACGTGTAACTACCGACCGCATTCGGTGAAAAATGTGACAACATTGGTATTTGACATTTGACGTTTAGAGTTACATCAATTAATTGCCAAATTTAATTGTTTGCAAGGACTTTTTTAGTTTTGTCCAGAAATGTCTGGAAAATGTGCCAAAAGAAGTGCTAGTTTATTGGAGGAGGAAAAACAGCTGATGCACTTTTCTGAATGTGTGTGTTAACCTTTGAGATTTTGTTTTATGATATTTCTCAAAGTTCTTAGTTTTAGAAGTTCTGAATTCAGTGGGCACCAGAAAGAAACAAATTAAACACAGAAACTATTTCTGATATTATTAAGTCAAATATAATTTTGATATGAATTGTCAATGTTGTTATATGTAAATAGAATTTTAAATTTGCTTTGTGCATTTTAAAGCGTTGTTTTTTTTAATATTTTGCTACAGAGTATTGTCCTCTTTTTAAGGGTAAATGTCCGGCTTTTTTTTTTTTTTGGTCGACATCCTCTTTTTCTCAAAATGAATATGGTAACCCTACTAATGTAGGATCCCCTTCAACGGCAACGTTGCCTTGTATCATGTATTCAACTGTTTAATGCATTCGCTAACATGCTAACATTGACCTACGATTCGACTGATCACTTTTCCAATCTCGACAGCTGTAGAACAATCCTTCGTGTGTATGAAGAGATGATACAGATATCTAGTTCACATAAACCATGTGCTCCTCCCTACTTAAGACCAGCTTCCCGTTAAAATTCCTGACAATAATCTGAGAGCAGAAACCTCAGTTTAAAAAATTGTAATTAAAACAACCTGAAAAAATTCCCTTTTCTCAAAAAAAAAAAAAAATAATTTAGTGACAACACCCTATGCTTCTATTTATAATTTCTAATTTCTTCACAATCCCCACTATTTTTTACTTTATTAACTCACCTTGATAATTGATCTATTTTATAGTGTCTTATAGCTAAATTCGTATCACCACTGGCAGCTCTTAGAGCATTGCGTACATCTAATTCTTGAGTATTTGGTCCTAAATCTTGCAGCATCTGTTGTATTTTCTGATGTTCCCTCTCGTAGTCGGAGGGTGGAGGCGCATACAACGAGCTGCTGCCCTCCATTTGTGACTCTTGTTGTTTCTTTAATTTTTCCAGACGCCTTTGAATTTGTTGCGCAGACAATTGTGGCGGTGCTAGGGGTGCGGGACGATGTGGTCTTAGGTAATCATCTAAGGTTACCTCATCGTAAATAGCAGTTTGTGCTGTAGTATTTACAGTACCATTGCCATTTGAGTAGATTTGGCCATTACTATTGGAGAGATGACTTAAAGGTATTTGACCGTAGTAGGTGGAGGGTGTTGCTGCCACCGAATCATACATATTATGACCAGTCACACTGCCATAGATGGAAGCGGAGGAGGCATAAAGTTGATTGGCAGCATTTGGTGCAACCACACGATTTGATATAGCCACGAAACTATGATTAGTTTCATTGCTGCTGGCAGCTGACGTGGCCGTTGCAATAGGTGTGGCTTGATAGATCCCTTGATTCGAGTAGATATTCTCTAAAGCTGGTTGGGCATAATATTCCGATTGATTTGCTACCCGTTCGTACCATATACGATTTACCACACTTTGAGTGTTGTTTGCTGCAACTGCTGAAGCGTTTTCCAAATTATTTGGTTTCTGCACATGAGTATCTGGTGTTGTGGCACCGTATACACTATTACGATTCCCTAAAACGTTGTATAGTGCTTGTCCTGCTTGTCTTTCAATGTTGTGCATTTTTGGCGATGCTCCACTGTTTGATGAGGGACTGGAGTGACTGGAGTGATTTGAGTGGGAAGCCGCAGAATTTTTAAGTGGTGTTAGGTTTTGTTTATACGCTACCTCCTTGTTGGCATACATTTGTGATGAATTACGTTCATAGTCATTTTGCCCTTTACTCGAATACATGTCCTTTTCCAGTTCGGCTATAAAACTTTTATCTAACATTACTTGTTCATTAGTAGTGGTGTCTGCAGATAAATCTGCGGCTACTGCATTTGTTGTTTGCTTTTCCAAGCTAAGAGTACTTAAGTTCTTTTGCAATGCCGAATCTTCAGCAGCAGTAATTGTGGCGGTTTGTATTTTTGTGGTTTCATATTGCCGAAGACCTGTTAAGTTGTTAGTAGCTATTTCTGCAGGCATTTGTGGTATATTCTCTTTGTTGCCTGCCAATGATATGTTGGATGCGTTTGAGGCTGGCCCTGTTCCACCAAACAAACTTTTTCGCGCCGAAGGACTGTTGTAATTGGAATTTTGTAGGAAAGTATTTCTAGAAAGTAAATTAAGTAGTAATGAAAGTAATAACAATTAAATTGAATTTTTCAGAAACTTACCTTAGAGGAGTATCTTGTGGCTGTTGTTGGGATTTTATTACATTCGAGTATAAAGCATTAATATCATCATTTGTTGCATTTGCGCCATTAGTACCATTTAAACTAATTATGCTGGTATCAAATGGATCTCGTGGAGTTTGTTGCAGCTGACTAAATTCTATTGTATTGGAATATGTGGGTGGCATTTGATAGGGAGGTGGGTGTAGACGTGAGGGTGAAGCACCAAAGTCAAAATTATTAGGGTTCAAACCAGTAGGTGTTTGAGGCATAACACTTGAGGAGGAAGCATCATTGTCCAAATATTCCTCACCTTCAGTAGGCACTTCAATGGGAGCGTCGAGTATACAAAAGGAGCTGTCAACATGCATTGATGAACTATCACCCAAGTGCAGTAAGGGGTTTTGTGTGGAAGGGGAAGGACCGCTACCACCACCAAATTCTGGGGATATATCTATTAGTATACCTTCTTGTTGCTGCTGCATTTGCGGTGGAGGAGGTCTCTGTGGTCCTTTATTTTTGCCATTTTTATTTTTTCCATTCGCACCAGCTGCTTGCATTGATTGGTGTCGCTGCAACTCAACCGCTCTCTCGTTTACCAGCTTATTGTAGGAGAATTGTTTGCTAACAATTGATTTGCGTTCTTTAGCATGATGCAACTGTTGCATGGAGTGAGCCTGCAAAGAAGCCGTTTTACGTGCTCTTTCTGCATGCATTTCACTACTGGTGGCCATGGTACCTGCTCCGCCCCAGCAGAAACCAAACGGTGAACCCGAATGACCGGTAGCTCTCAGGTTTTCATGCATAGGTCGTATGAGGTCACTATTGGTTTGTTTGGTTTTCTCGAGTATTTGACGTGGAAAGATGCCTATGTCGAATGTTCTTTGGTTTTGTCCCTTAATCAGTTTAAGCTCGGGTCTACCATCAATGATGGCAATGGTATCGCCTGCCTCAATTTGTAAACGATTTGATTCGTTGAATGTTTTGGCCGCTTTTACAAGTTGTGGTGATACGCCAACCAAAAATTCTCTACATAATAAAAATCATGAATCAGAAATAGAATATTACAGTAACAAAATGCAGAATAACAAACTCACTTTATGGCGGCAAAAGTAGGACGTTCAGCTGGTGTTTTATCCCAACATTGTAGCATCATTTCATAAACATCCGGTGGACAAGCTTCGGGATGATGTAGACGTTCACCTTCTCGATCAATTTTACGCAAAATTTGCGAACCATTTAAACCAACCCAGGGATCTTCACCGAAGGTAAACATTTCCCACAAAGTGACACCAAACATCCAGGTGTCCGATGCATGGGAAAATTGCCTAAAGCGCAAAGACTCCGGAGCACACCAGGGAAAAGGAACCTTTTTATGTTCAGACATAACATAACAGTCATCTTCTTGAGGTAGAGCTCTCATCAAACCAAAATCGCCTATTTTGATTTTATTTCCTGAGGCCAATAAAACATTGCGGCAAGCTAAATCACGATGTAAAAATCTCTTGTGTTCCAAATAGGCCATACCAGTGGCAATTTGAACAGACCAATTCCAGATGGTGGTCAAGGGAGTATGTTTGCACTGTTTGCGCAAAGTATCGAGTAGGGAGCCTCGTTCCGCCAATTCTGTAATCATCATCATGGGTTGTGATAGCACCACTCCATACAAACGCACCAAATTTGAATGATCTAAGGCATGCATAGCCTGCACTTCACGAAAGAAATCCTCTATAATGCCAGGTTGTGTAAGATTATCAGCTTTAAGGACCTACAAATTTAATAAAACAAAATGTATTGTTAAAAAACACTAATATCATGAAATAAAAATAATAAACCCCACCTTTACAGCCACTGGCAAATGTTTGCCATTTGGCGCTGTCAGCCATTCACCTCTGCGTACTACACCAAATGAACCATCGCCTAGTTTGTTACCCAGCGTTATATCCTTCTCATGTATTAGGCAGGTCAATTGAGTATTTTGCTGTTTATCTTTAGTTGTGGCATTTGAAGATTTCTTCGACGATGGCTGTTTACCGCCGCCAATTAGTTTCGATAGAATATTTTTACGCCATTGTTGGGCTTTTTTCTTGCGCACCGCTTCCATTAAGCGTCTAATGGCCGGTTTACCCAGACCACAACGTTCCAAATCTTCAGCTTGAACATAATCGAAATGGGCCAGTCGTGTAACTTGTAAATCATCCCGTATGCGTTCTAGGAACTGTTCTAGTTGAACTTCTTTTAAAAGATCGTCCAGCCATTCGGTATCGGTGACACTTTCCATGTGACTAGCAGAAGTCATATTGATGTTCGATCTGATAGGAGATCAGTCTCAGGCAATTTAATAAATGAGTATCTGAAAAAGAAAGACATTTTACAATTAGAAAATGTGTATTATAATTTAGGAAAAAGGTACAAGAGATCAGAAATTAGCCTCATAAGGTATTTGAATCTCAATCTTGAGTGAAATGAAAATTATCTACTCTTATTTTTCTTAGGTTTGATCATAATAATGTTAAATCTAAAAGCATAATTTGGCTAACAGAGATTACTTACACCCTTTCTGATAGTTTTATTCATTAGATTTCGAGAAACTAACAAATAAATATCCAATATACACAAAACAGAGTGGAAGTTCAGTTAAACTGTCACCACAGCAGCCACTCGCTTCATTCCTGTGATATTAGTATGTTGGTAAATTAGGATAAGTGGAAAAAACGACTCAACTCAATATTTGCGAATTCAAGTATATTTCACACGGAAACTGAAGTTTGGGAGGTTATTAATTAAGCCAAACCAACGATTGTCACAGACAATATATAAGTATATAACGTGGAGTCAAGAAACTGACAACTGGTTTAAAACTGTCAGTATGAAAGAGCACGATAGTACCGAGCTACTGAAAAAAGGGAGTGAAAAGTAAATTCAACATTACTCAACAACATAAAAAGATGGATCGTAAACTAAAAAATACGCTAGCCGACAACGTAACGGAACACAAATTCATGTTGACAGAAAATTTTAGGGAGGAGACATCCTCACACAGCTACAGTATCCCCCGAGGCATGCCAAGAAGTACCTTCGAGTATAAGAGCGGAATATGTCTTGTCTTGATGCAAAATCCCTGGTTTAAAAAATTGTATAGTTTTAGCTGTTACAAAAACAACCAACGAAGTCATTGACATAACTATTTACTACCTGGATGATGGAGGTAAAACGGATACGGATAAAATACAAACCGCTGTTCCTTTGATCACATTCATCAAATTATACTCAGTTACAGTTACAGTTCTAACAGGCTTCCTATAAATAATTTCAGAACAACATATTCATGATTTGCAATAAAGCTGTTCATGTGGGAACTTGATACACATACGAGTACAGTAGCACCAAGCGAAACTCGTGCAGCAAGATTTGTTCTATATTTCTCTCATTTGTAGGATAATTTAAATTCTTGATCATCACGGAAGAAGTACGGTCAAATGACGCCGCCGCACATTGCTTTGTCCCCATATAGTGAATCGGCAAAATTAGAGCAGTTATCGTAGAAGTATGAAATTTGGTGTGCTGGTTCAAAATATGTCAATTAAGAGAAATTCGAAGTTTTGGAAAAATCGGTGCAAGGACATGACTACCTCCCATACATACTTAAATTTAAAACTTTAATTTTAGCTATAATTGTAAATAGAATAAATCGAAAATTGGTAACTCTCTGTTATAATATGTCTTTTAGCTTACTGGTTAATTTTGTTTCATTCGGTGCAAGGACATGACTACCTCCCATATATAATTTTTCTCAAAAACTAAATTGTAACTACATTAGTGATCAGAATGCACTAAAAACTTATAACAACTTATAAAACTATATTTTTGAGCTCTCTGGGAAATTTCGCTTCAGTCGATACAAGGACATGACCATCTCCCATATATCCTTTTTCTCAAAAACTAAATTTTGAATTTTTTTTTTGTTTTGTGGAAAAAATGAATTATATTCCTAATTAAAAACCGGTTTTAAAAGTTTCAATATACCTCTAAATTCCCGAGTTATGGACCAAAGAAATTTTTTGAGGCTGCTACTTTTAAACATTTATAACTTTTTTTATTTATTAACCGATTTTTGAAATTCAAACTGTTTTGGAAAGCAAAATAATTGTTATTTTTAAATATTTTTAAATATCTCATACAATATTAGCACAAATTTGAATAGATAGAATTATATGGAAAATTTTTAATTTTTTTTAAACTTTTAAAATTTCTACGAGACTTTTTCCCGAATTTAGTTTAAAGACAACAAATATATTAAAGACAGTAAAATGAGAGGTCATTTGTTGAAATCGGTTGAGAAATGAGGAAGTTATAGTACTTTTTACGAACAAAAGAGTGGAAACCTGTTTCGATTAGATTAGCATGATTTAATAAAATAACTTTAATCTAATAAAACTTAACGAATTTTATATTTATATCGTCAATTTTTACATGCATTTTTTTAAATGTTTTATAATCATATTTTTGGTCTTTGTAAAACTAAAAAATATAGATGTTTTAAAAAAATACAAAATTTAAAATTTCCGGTTAAAAATCTTAAATTTTTTTACTAGTGGTCAGATTTGTTAACAAAGTCTATAAATGAAAAATAAAAAATTGCCTACTTTTTATTTATATATTTTTTAAAATTTTTTAGTTTTCAAAAATTTAGGGTTTCCGCCATTTTTCAAAAACTGGTTTATACATATACTAGGTGTAGGGTATTATATGGTCGTGCTTGACCGACTATACTTTTTTACTTGTTATATGTATAGCAGATAGATAGATATATAAAAATGGGAAGCAAAACTGTCCGGATGTTTTGCATTAAGCAAGTAAGGTAATGATGCGCTCATGCAGCCTATGCCAATAATATTCTTTTCCATCAGACTGGTATCGGTTGACTTTCGTTTCGTCGCTCCAAATAACCCGTTTCCAGTCATCTACTGTCCAATTTTTGTGGGCTTTACGGAAATGAAGGCGTTTTTCACATTTCTATCGGAAAGTGCTGGCTTTTACTTTTTCACACTGGCTACTAGGGTGACCGCAAAAAATCAATGTCGGAATCTTGTTCGTCTTAACCCGACAAAACGAACCCCCTTTCCAGATATTGGGATAGCCAAAATTTGAGCCCGATTAAACGACGGTAACACGTGCCGCTCGTCGCTTAAAATTTAAAAAAAAAGAATTTTTTGGCCAAAAAGTTGACGTATTGAGCCATAACTCGAGAACGGTAAATAATAAAAACACGCACGATATCACAAAAGATAGCTTATTTTGTTCTTCAAAATTTATGTTATGAACAAAATTGTTGTAACTCTGAGTCAAACCGAGTTACGGCAGCCTTTAGCTTCGAAAACGTGACCTGGTGCCACCAGGAGCATACTTCATATATTATGTTATGTGATAAATTTTTAATTTTTTTGGTATATTTTTAAGTTTAAAGTAGAAATGTAATAAAAAACACAAGTAATACAGTTAAATTCAAGAAGATTTTTATTTTAATATATAAAAATCAGGGATATATTCGATAATAATACATAGTTATCCACTTTATTATAAAGCTTTTGTTAAAGTACTTTTTGAAACGTCGGGATACAATGCTCGGCATTTGCTTACAACTTGCAGGACATATTGCTTTTGTTCTTCATCTTTTGTCGGTGTAAGGTATCCGACAGAAATGCCACGAGAATTTTAATAGCTACACTAGAGGCACTTAACCTTGACCCTCTTAAGTACAAAGTCTCCAAAACTTTCTTACATACTAGAAGGAAAATGTTCAGAGAACAGTATACTAAAAATATTTCAGATAAACATTCCAGAAAAAGAGGCCTTGGTTGTCCATTGGGACGGTAAACTTTTACCGGGCGTTTTAAAAAATGAGGAAGGTGAGCGAATAACTATTGCTATTTCATACGGCGATAAGGAACAACTGCTGGGAGTTCCTGTAACAGAAAACAGCTCAGGAGAGGAGCAAGCAATTACCGTATATGAATGCCTACAGCAATGGGGTCTTCCCAACACCGTCAAGGCGATGTGCTTTGATACTACAGCATCCAACACTGAAAGATTTAAAGGAGCATGCGTCATATTGCAGCAAATGTTAGGAAGCGGATTACTGCACCTAGCTTGCCGTCACCATATCTTGGAAATTATGTTAAGAGGCGTATTCGACAGAAAAATGGGTTCAACCACGGGACCTCATCCAGACATTTTCAAAAGATTTCTTCTTGCGTGGCCCAAGATAGACAAACAAAAATATGACACAGGTATTAGTGACAATATAATACAAAAGCAGCTATCTCCAGAACTAATTGCACATGTTACTGCTGAATTCAAAAATAAATTAACTGAAAACCATCCAAGAGATGAATACAAGGAGCTGTTGCAGTTGGTTCTCGTATTTGTAGGATCACTAGACGGCAATGTTGTGGGTTTTAGAACTCCTGTTTTTCTAGTTAAAATTTACTGTAAAGCTTGGTTCAATGCTCCAAAAGCTTATCTAGCGCCAAAGCAAGATTTGGACATTTTGCGTAGTCTATTAGACTATAAAGAATGTGACAACGACATCGCAGAAATAGCACTCACTAAATTTTCGAATCATTTGTGGTATTTGAATACAGAGTTGGTTGGATTGTCGTTCTTTGATCCCACCATTACAGACGATGAAAAGTTATTAATGGCTAATAAATTGTTCAGTAGCACAGATGAACAATCAGAGCAAGCTAGGGTTGTAAATCCAAAAGTTAGGAAAGAAAAGTTAGAAGAGTTTGTTGATGGAGGATTAATTAATTTACTTTCCAAAGAAACGTTTAATTTTTTTGACCGATTTAATATAAAAATAGATTTTCTTAGACAAAATCTAAAAACCTGGCCTCAAAATAATAACTTCCAAGAAGGATTGAAAATTGTCAAAACATTAAAAGTAGTAAATGATATGGCTGAGCGTGGTATTATATTAATAACTGACTTCAACGACCTTCTGACAAAAGATGAAGAACAAAAGCAATATGCCCTGCAAGTTGTAAGCAAATGCCGAGCATTGTATCCCGACGTTTCAAAAAGTACTTTAACAAAAGCTTTATAATAAATTGGATAACTATGTATTATTATCGAATATATCCCTGATTTTTATATATTAAAATAAAAATCTTCTTGAATTTAACTGTATTACTTGTGTTTTTTATTACATTTCTACTTTAAACTTAAAAATATACCAAAAAAATTAAAAATTTATCACATAATAACATAATATATGAAGTATGCTCCTGGTGGCACCAGGTCACGTTTTCGAAGCTAAAGGCTGCCGTAACTCGGTTTGACTCAGAGTTACAACAATTTTGAAGAACAAAATAAGCTATCTTTTGTGATATCGTGCGTGTTTTTATTATTTACCGTTCTCGAGTTATGGCTCAATACGTCAACTTTTTGGCCAAAAAAATTCTTTTTTTTTAAATTTTAAGCGACGAGCGGCACGTGTTACCGTCGTTTAATCGGGCTCAAATTTTGGCTATCCCAATATCTGGAAAGGGGATTCGTTTTGTCGGGTTAAGACGAACAAGATTCCGACATTTTTTTTGCCCCATATAAGTTGCGGTCACTCTACTGGCTACTAAACCAATTCTATTTAATGCGCGTCTAATTGTCCAGCAACTGACATCCTTACCAATACTTTTTGCAGCAGCAAACTTTCAATCTGCCGGGCATCACCATCAGAAAGCAGTCTTGGTCGACCCCCTTGGTTATTATTGAAAGCTACATAACGCCGTTTTTTATATCATTTACCGTGGATTTATTTCAATTTAATTTTTCTGCAATTATACGGCATGAATAATTATTTTGCAACAAATTCATCACATTGTTTTCAATATCAGTTGGCATTTTTCTCATTTAGAAAGATAGTTTATTTTTTTTTTATTCAAAAATCAAGTTAATCACTTCACATGTCAAACAATAATGCACATATAGAGCAATAAAAGCTTGATAACGAGATCGCAACAAACAAAAAAAACCAACGGGTCAAATACCGTTACATTTTAACAGAGCAATATAGTGATAATGTTTATTTCTTGTACTGTGCAAAAGTGTCCGAATAGTGAATTTTTTGTTTTTTTTTTTGTTATTTTTTCAAGCAATTATGTATATGAGTTTTTGTGCTTTTTAATTTAGAATAATGTTCAATTAAATAAAAAATACATTTTCGTACATACATATTGGGTGTTTTTTTTTTACAGGTTTGTTTTTCGAAAAGAGATAAGACTGGCATTTTGTGGTCAAATCTGGCAACTCTAATGTCATTTATGTTCAGTTTGGTTTGCCATTTCATCATGAACAGGTTGACAAAAGAACAACGCTTGCAAATCGTGCAAATTTATTTCGAAAATAACGGTTCAGTTCGCGAAGTTTACCGCAAGCTCCGTCCATTTTATGGTCGACATAATCGTCCATCAGAGCAATTAATTCGGTTAACCATGGATCGTTTTCGCACTACGTTTACTCTATGTGATAATACGCATCCGCAGAGACGTCGAACAGTGCGCACCGAAGAAACAATTGCCGCTGTAGAGCAAAATGTTGAAGAGGACCCGAATTAATGGAGACCGGTATAGAGCCATGATAACCGACTATTTTGTTCCCGAATTGGATGGCATGAATGTGGATGAGTTGTGGTTCCAACAAGACGGCGCTACATGCCACACAGCGCACGCCACAACCGATTTATTGAAGGAAACATTCGATGAGCGCATAATTTCGCGGAATGGACCTGTCAATTGGCCACCAAGATCGTGTGATTTGACACCATTGGATTATTTATTATTTCAATTCGAAGTTCTATACCTCTCAAAAAAACACCCTATATAAACAAGATTTGTTTATACCCAGCAAGCCATATGAGTCCGAAAAGAGTCTTTTCTGACACCTTTTTCGGAGCGTTAACGCTCTTTATGAGCCCAAAAAACAATCATAATTGCTCCGAAAACCTTCAGAAAAGAGCGTCATTACGTTCGAAAATGGTCCGTCAGAAAGAGCTCTTAGATAAAGTCAGAAAAGAGTCTTTTATGAGGGTTTTTTTGGGCTCTTAAAGAGCTCTTAGATAATGCCAGAAAAGAGTCTTTTATGAGGTTTTTCTTGGGCTCTGTGTAATCTTGTTTTTATCATTCTTGTGTGGTACAGCTATGTTTGTTTTTTGTTCAAAGCACAAATAGCAGGAGAACAACGCTTTGGTACACACATAATTAAGTGGAATTTCTGAGTCATACTGAGACTCAGGACAGTAACAAGCAAATTTTTCTTTCGCTCCGAAAATGCTCTTTAGTTGGACTCTTTTCTGACTCATTTTTTCGGAGCGCTCCGAAAATGCTCTTTTGTTGGACTCTTTTCTGACTCCTTTTTCGGAGCGCTCCTAAAATGGTATGCTGGGTAAACTCTTTGTTATACCCTTCACCGCCAGAAGTGGTATATACAAGTTTGTCATTCCGTGTGTAACACTGAGAAATATTCATCTACATACTTTACAGTGGGAAGAAAAACTGTCCGGATGTTTTGCATTAAGGAAGTAAGATAATGAAAATAAAACGAATATAGAGTGGGTGGCCAAATTATTAGTTACACTATATTAATTAAGATTCAACCGCTTTTAATACGTATATAAATTTATTTCTTGTACCAGATGTTTTCGTATTTTAATTCTGGTAATACTGTTAAATATTTTGTACAGTGTCAACAATTGGTGACATTAGAGTGCAGTTGTAGATCATTATCTGTCATTCTGCTCTGAAGTGTCAAATACCTATGCAATTTTGATTAAATTGATTAAAGTCTGGCATGACGATGAAGAACTAAAAGAATATGTTCAAAAATGCATTCAGAGCATGCCAAAAAGGGTGCAAGCTGTAATTGATGCTAAAGAAGGTTCTACGAAATATTAAGATTTTTTTCAAAAAATTTTGTAATATTTCTTTTCCTCAAATATATATTTTTAAAACAAGAGAATTTATTTTTAAATTGAGTTAGAAACACTTAATTTACCTGAAAGAACAAATAAAAGGATAAATTTCCACTATTTTAAAATGTTATACGGCTTCAAACTAAACAATTTTGCATGTGTAACTAATAATTTGGCCACCCACTGTATATTTGTTTTATTTTCATTATCTTACTTCCTTAATGCAAAACATTCGGACAGTTTTGCTTCCCACTGTAAAGTATACAGATGAATATTTCTCAGTGTTACACACGGAATGACAAACTTGTATATACCACTTCTGCGTTGAAGGGTATAACAAAGAGATTATAAACAAATCTTTTAAAGAGTTAAATATTTTGAAACAAGTTCAAAATTCTCTTCAATTTATAAAAAAAGATCGATTCTCTTTATAAACTTAAATAAATATATTTCAATTTCAATGTCATTGAACAGGCATTTTGCTTGACACATAAAAAACTAAAAGCAAAACAAACAACACATTAAAAATAAAAACTGATTACGAAAAGCAAAGCAAAGGAAAAACAAAAAAATTAAATGTAAACAAACTCAAAACAACAAAATATAACAAGTAAGAAAGTATAGTCGGTCAAGCCCGACAATATGATACCCTACACCCAGTAAATGTATAAAACAGTTTTTCAGAAGTGGGCGTTATATGGGAGATATAACCTATTGTGAACCGACCATCCAAAAATTTAGTGTCATGATGTCTATGAATATAAATATTATGTATGTTAAACTTTATCTCGATATAAATAATTTTAAAAGATTTATGGAGCTTAAGTTGAATTACGGAGAGGGTCTTATATGGGAGTTTTGACTAATTATGGACCAATCATAATAAAATTGTACCGTATTATTTGCATACATATGAAATATATCTGGACTTAATATTATTTGGATACCAACATTTTTAAGAAATTTATGATCGTTAAAGTGATTTTCGAAAGTGGGCCTTATATGGGAGCTACGAGTAATTATGGACCGATCGTCACAAAATTTGTAGATGTGAGTTGGCTTCATTTACCACTCATTTGTGACGAAAATTGTTTGGATACTTGCATAATTCAAACATTTATGATCGGTAAACCCCAATTTCGGGAGGACATTTGTGTGGGGGCCAGGTGAAATAATGGATCGATTTCCACCAGTTTCAATCCCATCCATCCTTGGGCCGAAAAAATATCACGTACCATATTTTATCGAAATATCTTCAAAATTGCGACCTGTACTCTGCGCACAAGCTTTACATGGACAGTCAGCCAGCCAGACGGACGGACGGGCGGACATCGTTCGGTATACTTTAAGGTGGGTGTTGGACCAATATTTCTGGGCGTTACAAACATCAGCACAAATTCAATATACCCTCCCCATTAGGGTATAAAAAAAATCAAAATGATAAAATAATAAATAAATTAATATGCAAAAAACGTATGTAAAATACTTTATATACCAAATAAAACAAAATGCCCAATATAAATACTATGTATGTATGTGTGTATGTATGTGTAATAATACAGTATTTAAGGTATGGTCACACTTGACAAATATTTACTCAAAATAGCGTAACCACTTGTTTTAGCACAAATTTGTTTGATGTTTTGCAAGATCAAACATTATCAAATAAAATAGAACTAAATATTTGTTTTGTCTTGTTCTAAATAAACGAAGTTTTTTTAAATAAATAAACGAATTCAAATATACATACATATGTTATTTAGTGGTTACGTTTTTTTCGCAAATATTTGCCAAGTGTGACCGTACCTTTAGTTAATTTATGTGAATTTCTTAATCAATTAAGGTATTCCCGAATATAAATTTAAGTCAACAAACGTCAGTTTACTTTAATTATTTAATTTACCAAATTGCTGGTCATACATTTTTATTAAATATTTTTTCTATTTTTTTATTTTTACGTTGCTTTTATTGTTGTTATCAATTATTAAGCTTAAAATCACCATAGGTATCATACAAAAAAGTTACGTGAATTTTAAGTAAATAGTGACGATGGGGGACCTAAAGGGTACCGCACGGGAAATCACTTTATAGGTGCAAGCATATTGATGCAATTGTATCTTTGTAAACGAATAATTTAACAATTGCATTGTTGTTTAGCAAGCATTTTGCGCACTGCATACTTTACAATATTTAAAGAAGGCGAGTGCCAGAGTCGTATAAAAAAGAGGAAGTAAAATACATGTGTATGTATGTTATAAAATTATAGCAACAATACAATAGTAATAATAATAAAGCATTTATATTCAGTTCTACATCAAAATGTTGTTATCTTTATGATTTAATAAACTCTGTGTCTCAACACTTGTGCTCACAAATTACAACAAATAAATAATTTAAAATAGATATACTCGTATATGCCACTTATTGGAAATTAAAACTGTATTTAGTATTTTTGAATACTTTATCTTTATAATAATTTCGTTAATATTTAACTTCATTTGCTAATAAATTAAATAATTGTAGTCCTTTGTAGAAGATGCATCTTTTAATGGCATTATTTGCAGTTTTATTTATCCTAAAATCATTTTTATTTCATAGATTGTATATTGTATTTCGTTGACATACATTATACATATATATGTATATTATTTGTTACGTGTGAGCTTCTGCGTTATCATGGTGCAAAATCCATGATTGATTTTTCCACAATTCTGCGCGTTTCTGACGAATTGCTTCGCGCAAATGGCGCTTAACTTCAAGGTATTAATCCATACGACCTTGTGGCAAGAATTCATGATGCACCACGCCATTGCAGTCGAAGAAAACAGTGACCAAAGCCTTCATATTTGACCGCACTTGACGTGCTCTGGCGACCAGGACGAGCGTCGTCATTGACATCTTCTCGGCATTCCTTAAACCGGTTATGCCACAATTGAACTTGTGTTCTGCTCATAGTAGACTCGCCAAACGCCACAGACAACATTTCAAATTTCCTTGCGCATTTAATTTCATTTTTTACACAAAACTTAATACAGCTGATCCATTTTTTCAAATAGTAAAAAATCTAAGAGCACACCAAAACACGACTAACCTTTTTATCAACATACTTATATTACAGACATGTGTACAAACATAACAGAAAAAAAATGCGAAAAACGAACATACGTAACTCATGAATTTTTGAAAATAACGGTTACTTTTTGATCAGACCTCGTATATAGTAACTTTTATTTTATTTTATTTGAATAAACTTAAATAGTACTTCGCACAAAGAACTTTATTGTTTCCCCAAGTCAATTACAGTTCTGACCTAAAGATAAAATAAAAATTCACACAACAATTTTTAAACTAAATAAATATTTACATATAAATCCATTTTGTACTTTTTGCACATAATTTTGTTGTAAACTGAAAAATGTTTGTTGTTGTATTATGAAATATTTCTGAAAATTATATAGCTATAGAATTCAAAGAAATAGACAAAACTTCCAACCAACAAACAAGACAACACAAAGAATATACTCGTACGAGGTATGATCAAAAAATAACCGTTATTTTCAATTTCGTGGCCAAAAACAAAACGGTTATCATGCCTTAATCACCGTATTCACCGGACTTGGCCCCCGCTGACTTTTTCCTCTTCCCAAAACTGAAGACACCGATGAAAGTAAAGCGTTTTTCTATGATTGAGGAGATAAAAGAAAAATTGAAACAGGAGCTGAGCTGTTGGCGATACCAAAAAGCGCGTTTCAGAAGTGTTTCGAGGATTGGAAAAAATGCTGGCATAATTGTTTTATATCTGAGGGGGATTACTTTGAAGGGGACAAGATAGTTATTGATGAATATTTGATGAAAATTTTGAAAAAATTTAAAATAACGGTTATTTTTGATCAGACCTCGTATATGTAAGTAGCAAACTGCTGCGCGCTGTCAATTCACATACTGGTATGAATGAGTTTTCCCCATATAAATAATAAATAGAAAAACTAAATGAAAGAACTATTGTAAAAAAAGAGTTAGCAATTAAATGAAAAGAGAAACAAAGAAGAAACTAACTACTGTTAAATAAGCTATTTAAACCAGCTAATGGAACTTGGTTCAAATTTCCACATGATAAACTTTTGTCTGTGTTTTCGTATTTTAACAATTTATTTATTTTTCTGCGAACACTGCGCCATGTACCAGTGACTTGTGCATAGCGAGGATTAATTAATAATTATGTTGTTTTGTTATGACTTGATATCATTTTGGTAATTCTCACGAAAATTGATTGATAAATAAAAAAAAAAAAAAAATTATGATCAACACCACTGCAAAATTAGTTCACGCGAACATATCCAAACATGTGATACATTTGAAAATCACTAAATTACGCATGTTTTTTCTTTAGTTTATATTTTTCAACCATTTCCTTTACATTTTGTTTTTTGTGAGTTAATCAATTTGTCAAGTGAGACATTCGTATGTATATCGAATGATTTCAGAGCACTTATTGATGGACCTACTTATGTGCATTGAATGCAACATATGAGCAATGTCAGCATTATACACAAGTACATTTTAGCATACATATATTGCACCATACGAGGGTAGTGTAAATAATTTAGTCAGTTTTAATATTTACATATGGGTGGACCATTTAGACCCTTTTCATCAATTTTATTTTCACAGACTGGTGTCATACTGTCATCTTATTTTTATTCAGTATTATTTGACATATCGTCAGGCAAAGGCTCACACCACAATAACGTCTCAAAATTATCTCACAGATCAGGCGTGACTTGTGTCATCTTATTATACCCACCACCAAAAATATGGGGGGTATATTATGTTCGTCATTCCGTTTGTAACACAACGAAATATTGGTCGCAGAACCAAAAAGTCTATATATTATGGGTCTTTATAGATTCTAAAACATAGAATCTATTGTTCTACATAGAACAATGAAATTTTTACCAAACATTCTTTGATCCACCAAAATATTTTATATTGAAAATGGGCAAAATCGGTACAATCGGTGAAGCTTTAGTCTAGTTATAGACCAAAGTTTCACATAAGGCAGATAATATTATAAAATGTTGCACACTTTATTTGTGTTATAGATGAACAAGACATGTTAAAAATGATAGGAATCGGTCCACGATACAAATGTATTCCCGGAATATAGCATAAATGTTTATAGAAAAGCCGAATTCATACAAACGATCGGCCCATAATAGGTCATAGCTCCCTTATAAGGACTACTCTTGAAAACTTATTAACCTACATGAACATCCATATCGAAAGTTGGTCCATAATTGTCTAAAGCTGCCACTTCCGAGAATATCCACATATTATACAAAGGTTACAATTTTGACGTTTCAAAAAGTCCGTGGATTTTTGGTACCTAATTTATTGTGTGTTAATTTAATCGCTTTATGTCCTACACTGCAAAAATATATACAAAGCACAGTACAGAAAGAAAGAGACAAATATAAATTCTTGGTTATAACTGGAGTAAGCATTAAAATCATGTGAATATCGTTATTGAGATGAAATTAAATCAAAATGAACCTAAAGTAAATAGAAATTACGGTACAATATTTAATGACAATCGACCCTTAATAGGTGATTTGGTGATGGGTATAAAAGATTTGGCCCAGCCGAATATTTAGAATTGTTATTTAGAATGCCAAACAAATTTTTTCATAATTAAACAGTTGTTTACAAACAAACAGCTGTTTAAATGCTGTTTTAAATGCAGAAACTGTCGTCTGTCAAGGTAAAATCTTAATTCAAATTAGTGAGATTTTAATGCACATTAATAACGTAGACAGACGACAGCGTTAATTTGCATTAAAATCTCACTAATGTGAATTAAGATTTTACCGTGACAGACGACAGTTTCTGCAGTATTAATTCAGTTTGATTTCGTGCATTTACGTTTAACTTAATGCGCATTAAGATGGGATAATTCACGAGTTAATTTGAATTAAGACTGCTAATGCAAATTAACTGTGTCGTCTGTCTACGCTATTAGTGTTTTTAGAATCATTACTAAATAATCCATTGAGTTTTTAGCTATTTATCGGATTCTCTACAGAATGCAAAGCTGAAATTTTGCCAAAATTGATTGATAAATAAAAAAAAAAAAAAAATTATGATCAACACCACTGCAAAATTAGTTCACGCGAACATATCCAAACATGTGATACATTTGAAAATCACTAAATTACGCATGTTTTTTCTTTAGTTTATATTTTTCAACCATTTCCTTTACATTTTGTTTTTTGTGAGTTAATCAATTTGTCAAGTGAGACATTCGTATGTATATCGAATGATTTCAGAGCACTTATTGATGGACCTACTTATGTGCATTGAATGCAACATATGAGCAATGTCAGCATTATACACAAGTACATTTTAGCATACATATATTGCACCATACGAGGGTAGTGTAAATAATTTAGTCAGTTTTAATATTTACATATGGGTGGACCATTTAGACCCTTTTCATCAATTTTATTTTCACAGACTGGTGTCATACTGTCATCTTATTTTTATTCAGTATTATTTGACATATCGTCAGGCAAAGGCTCACACCACAATAACGTCTCAAAATTATCTCACAGATCAGGCGTGACTTGTGTCATCTTATTATACCCACCACCAAAAATATGGGGGGTATATTATGTTCGTCATTCCGTTTGTAACACAACGAAATATTGGTCGCAGAACCAAAAAGTCTATATATTATGGGTCTTTATAGATTCTAAAACATAGAATCTATTGTTCTACATAGAACAATGAAATTTTTACCAAACATTCTTTGATCCACCAAAATATTTTATATTGAAAATGGGCAAAATCGGTACAATCGGTGAAGCTTTAGTCTAGTTATAGACCAAAGTTTCACATAAGGCAGATAATATTATAAAATGTTGCACACTTTATTTGTGTTATAGATGAACAAGACATGTTAAAAATGATAGGAATCGGTCCACGATACAAATGTATTCCCGGAATATAGCATAAATGTTTATAGAAAAGCCGAATTCATACAAACGATCGGCCCATAATAGGTCATAGCTCCCTTATAAGGACTACTCTTGAAAACTTATTAACCTACATGAACATCCATATCGAAAGTTGGTCCATAATTGTCTAAAGCTGCCACTTCCGAGAATATCCACATATTATACAAAGGTTACAATTTTGACGTTTCAAAAAGTCCGTGGATTTTTGGTACCTAATTTATTGTGTGTTAATTTAATCGCTTTATGTCCTACACTGCAAAAATATATACAAAGCACAGTACAGAAAGAAAGAGACAAATATAAATTCTTGGTTATAACTGGAGTAAGCATTAAAATCATGTGAATATCGTTATTGAGATGAAATTAAATCAAAATGAACCTAAAGTAAATAGAAATTACGGTACAATATTTAATGACAATCGACCCTTAATAGGTGATTTGGTGATGGGTATAAAAGATTTGGCCCAGCCGAATATTTAGAATTGTTATTTAGAATGCCAAACAAATTTTTTCATAATTAAACAGTTGTTTACAAACAAACAGCTGTTTAAATGCTGTTTTAAATGCAGAAACTGTCGTCTGTCAAGGTAAAATCTTAATTCAAATTAGTGAGATTTTAATGCACATTAATAACGTAGACAGACGACAGCGTTAATTTGCATTAAAATCTCACTAATGTGAATTAAGATTTTACCGTGACAGACGACAGTTTCTGCAGTATTAATTCAGTTTGATTTCGTGCATTTACGTTTAACTTAATGCGCATTAAGATGGGATAATTCACGAGTTAATTTGAATTAAGACTGCTAATGCAAATTAACTGTGTCGTCTGTCTACGCTATTAGTGTTTTTAGAATCATTACTAAATAATCCATTGAGTTTTTAGCTATTTATCGGATTCTCTACAGAATGCAAAGCTGAAATTTTGCCAATTTTTACTGCTTCAAATCACGTTTGCCTTTTTCTTGATAATGAACTTTGGCTTTTTTGAAATAATTAAGTTACAAACACGAATTCATGTAATGTTATCTGTGTGTAATGTTTCTATATGACTTTATTGTAAATATAACTTAAAAAAAAAAAAAAAAAAAAAAAAAAAAAAAAAAAAAAAAAAAGATTAAATTATTTTAAAGTTGTTGAACCTGTGTGGTTTTTAATTAATAAAAGCTACCATGCTGAGAACTTTCTTTCAAATTTTGCTTCAAAATGTCTGTAAAACTTCTGTAACAAGTATTCCATTGCCAACAACCCTCGTAAATGCAGATTTATACACTTTATTCACCATTCTCGGTTGGCTGATGGTTGGTTGTAGCATGCAACAAAATTATATTTAAGCTATAGAAATAATAAAAATTGATTAATACATACAAATAACAACAACATACATAAAATTGCAACGTGCAACACATGTTCTGCCACAGATCACAATGGTCAATATTCCACAGAATTATATGCACAATGAACATAATTCATGGATATCGAACTGGCCACAAAAACATATCAACGCACAGCAACTCGACTAATGCCACACACACATACAAAAACAAGTCACAAAAAAATGTGAAGAGTGAGTAAAATAAATTTCAATTAAAAACTGCACAATAAAAAGCAAACAAATAAAATTCAATCAAAAAACTAGTCAAATTGAATTGATTTTTTAATACAAATTAAAAATTTCTTTGCAAAATACAAAATAGGGGGGAATAATCAAAAGAATTTTTATTTTTTAAATTGCCAATGTACGGATGTTAAAGTAAAATTAAAAGTGTTTTTGATGTACATATAAATATACTCTAACAAAAGCAAGAATACAAAATAATCAGGTAAATAGTCTTAATATTTTTAGCAGTGTACAATCACTAGCTTTTTGCAGACACACATTACAAAAAGTAGAATATTTTAGTTTTCATTGGAATTCTGGGTTTCTCTCTAGTAGAAATGAAAATATTACAAGTTTCATTGTGGTCATACTTGGGAGCATTTATTTAATAGTTTCTTACGTACAGACAATAGGTAGCTCTTCTAAGTACTTTTCAATGTAATATTCATTATACAATTCATTTCTTTTTGTATTTATTTAAAATCTGTTGTCGTCAGATGTCAGTTGCAGTCAGTCTTAGTATAAGTACATAAATACGTAAAAAATAATTCAAATTCAAAATCAAGTTTTTATAGTCAAGACCTAAAACGTGATAAACATTTTAAAAACATCTTTTGTACTCCGTAAACGCTGTAGATTTGCCTTTTCTTACTACTTATCTGTCTTTCCTCTTTTTTTTTAACAATAAATACAACTAAAGGCAAAATGATTAAATTAAGTATTTTTACAACAATTTTTAATTCTATTAAATATTTGTATATAATTTTTAGAGACATTTCTTCTAAGAAATTTCGGTTTGCGTTTAAATGTTTTGAGATAAAAAATAATTGTGGTTTTGTAAAATGGGTTCTACAGTGCACTGAATGTGCAGTGTGGAGCACAAATGTTAGTACTTTGTGCACTTGTTATTGCATAAAAATAACAACAATAAAGAAAATTAAGAAAATGATTTCGTCATTTATTTTATGTTTAATATCTAACAAAATAATTTATAAATCAAAACTAAAAGCATCAAGTTCTAAGAAAAATTACAAACGAAACGAAAACAGCCCACTATACTCAATTTTGCGCCATACAAAAACTTTAGGGAAAGATAGAATTTTTAATATTTAATCCAAAGCCTGTTATTTAGCCCGTTAACCCTTTTTTATTTATTATGCTTTTGGAATACACTTTCATTCGCGCTGAACCCACAACCAAAGCTCGTCCAAATGGGTTGGACTTAATGGTTATTATCCCAACTGTGTCTTCATAAATGACCGTTTTTTGATCCCTAAGCAATTCTTTCACGATTTTGGAAGTGAGCTTTAGGTCACCATCCAGCTGAAAAGTAACTTTATCCACAAAATCGGGAAGATGAGTTTACAAAATACACAGATATGTAGTAATTTTTCTTTAGTGGTCCGAGTTGCCACCATGTAAAGGCAACCCCATAACATGACGTTCTTCCTATCGCACTTCTTGGTACATATGGTAGCTTTTATTTATCTGGACTGTTCAGCGGCAGCAATATTGTTTAACGTCGGACTGAAAACGATTAAATTTGAATTCGTCTGGCCAGATTACATGTTTCTAGTTATCTACTGTCCAATTTCCAATTTAATTTTTTTTACTGCTGAGATTTTCTAAGATCATTGTTAGAATATTGTCCTCAATGGCTCTTGACAGTTTCTTAAATATTTATTATAATTTGATTTGTGTTGGATAATTTGCAAAAAGTGTTTACCACATTTCAAAAACCAGACTTGTGCCAACTAAGTACATTTTATACCATTTTTTATTTGCCGAAAATTATTATTATTATATTATTATGGTCTATTTTGTATTGTAGATCATTTTGTTTAGCATTAAGCCTAGAACACACACCCGGGTACAAATGTATCCACTTGCAACATTTGGCTATCCCATGCCCTTGACTTTTTTTGCCTATATCTCTTGAACCAGGTAGAATATTTGCATGAAACAGAAAGTAAAACATATGTAAAAAATTAATATACGCATTTAAACAAATAGTGAAATTGTAGAACATTAGAAAAAGCCAAAATAAGCTAATAGGTACAAACGTATCCCGTACGGTTAAACCTAAAATAAATGACAAAAACAATTCTCAATTTTTTTAATTAGTTCTATTTTGATGCAGTAATAAGTATACAAGGCACAAACCAGTACTAATATGTGCTCTGCACTGTATATAGTCAGCGAATTGCGTCCAACGGCTGTAAGCCGGCAGAGCCGAGTCGCCGATGAATTTTAAAAATCACTGCAGCCGTATATGTTCCAAAATGGCTGATATTACCAACATATATAACAGACATGTGTACACAGAAAACTTAAATACATATGTCCTTATTCATAAAAAATTGAAGTAGACTTCAAATGTACTTTAAGAAAATTTTGTATGAAAATTTTGTCTAAAAGCATACTTCAAACCTACTTTATTTTTTATGAATACGGCAGATAGTTTATAAGGGTACAATTAAGAGTGTACTTAATTTAACTAAATGGAAAAACATAAAAATAATAAATTATAAATGTGAATATCACTTCAACATGAACCATTTATGGCCGAATTCTCAGTCATTAGTTAACCATTGGTAAACTAATATACTAACGGTTCTTTAACTAATACTTGTTATTCTTATTGCAAACTAAGCATTGCGAATAAAGAATCATTAGTTAAGCCTTTGTCTTTAACTAACTAAAGACTGTGAATTCGGCCATTAAATAGTTAATTGGAGAATTTGCAATTTCATTTAATACACATTATATAAAGGCATTTAAAATATTTTTATACCCATATAATGCCAAATAATTCGCCCAAAATGAAGTAAATATGGTAGCAACAATTTGGTTTTTTCAGTGATTAAATTTTGCACATAAATACCTGTTAATCTGTCTCCATCTTCAGGAGAATGCCATACAAATATTCACTGACGGATCAAGATCACATGATAAGTTTGGATGTAGCTCGCATAGGTTTCTGGGCATGAGGCATTGAAGGACATAACATAATTAACGCACTTGCGAAAGCCGCAAATGAATTATAATGTGATATTGGCGTACCTCTCTAAAAGGGAAAAGTACTAATTTCATATGAACTTCAGTTAAATGCTAAGAAACGATGGGAGATAGAACCCATCTGTAAAAAGACCAGAAAAATTTTTTATTAATCTGCCAAGATCCATCTAAGAAAAATAGTAGAGGTCATCACCAGTAACTGGCCTATGGGTATACATACCAAAAGGTTGTATAACGACCACATACGACGACTTCTGTAGAAGCTGTAATGACGAGGAAAAATAAGAGAATACTGATCATCTTCTATTTCACTGTGACGCATTTACAAACCGCGGGCAACAAATAATTATTGACAAAACAAAACAAATAATTATTGACAAAACCTGTCTATCAAGAGTAGATGTGAATAAAATCCATACCTTCATTAAAGCAACAGGTTGGCTGGAATATTCAGGCAGCCAAAACACATAAGACATACGGTGCGATAGACACAAGGTACCACAACGGGAACTATGCTTGAATCCAAGTAAGCTATGCTTCGGGGGGCTGCCAATTTGACCTACACTAATCTATTCGGTCAAAAAATCAGAATCAGTCAGAATATGTTTGTACGAGTTCTGAACAATAGAAAATCATAATCGAAAGAAACTCGAAAAATTCTTGAAAATTAGAGCTGAGCACACACCGTAAAAAAGCACACATCGTAAAAAAATACAACACTAGTGTAAGTTCAGCAAGAAGAATACGTATGGATGCTGGTTTTCCAACCTGTCGTATAATTAAATATCCTAATCGTATACAAAACGGGAGACATATTTTTACCCTCAAACAGCTATCGGGAACAAAAGTTTATGTTGCAGTGAAATGAGGAGATGCCGACTCAAAATATTTGGAGGAATGGCAAGGTTTTGGTTAGCAATGTGCAGTTGTGGTCGCACACCTTTTGTCAACTCTTTAAATACGACTTCGGATATTTATATAAAAGAATCCATGCAGACGTCACAACTCTTCAGTAAATTTTGATCTGATTGATTGATCGCTGTTATTATTTAAAAGCTGCAAAAAAAATAATTGACTTAACAGAAAAATATATGTACGTCCTTAATTGTACAAGGAAAGTTAATGCGGAGTGTTACTGTAGTTCTTGACAATACACAAATGTTAGTGAATTGAAATAACTATGCAGCGCAAATGATAGATGTTTTACAATACCCAGTAAAAAAAATTCGTGTTTTTTTGAAGCATTTAAGAGAAAGAGTGCATAATTGAGCGCTTCAATAAAAGCGCTCTTTTGAAGCAGTAAATGCTTACGAATAAAATATACAAAAAAGATGCTTTTTGAGTGCTGACAACGAAGAAGGTTTTAAACTTTAAAATTTAAAGCGAAAAAACAAAAATTAAATTATAGCCAACAGATTTACGTATGACAACGAAAGTCAATTACAAAACGAATATCGCACTTCTCAGTTACTATGAATTTTTCTTAAGCAAAAACATTCTGATACAATTTGATTGATTTTTTTGATTGGTGTGCGCAAAGTGACGTATAACACTTTAGGAAAGTGCTTTATTTGCATGTTTGATTAGGTTAAAAGAAGCGCTTATTATCAGCACAAAATAGTCCTCCAAATCGGGAACACCTCATACAAAAATCATGCATCACATCAGCAGGTTTGAAGCGATTTGAGATATGAATTCATACATAAACCAGCTGCTTTTGGAACACATTTTTTACTGGGTAGTTAATGTAAATCAACAAAACAAAAACACGGATTTCTTTAGTTTTTTCTTTCTTAATAAATCGTTTTTATTACTTTATACATTAACGACACGATACGATTGTCATTTCAAAAAAAAAAAAAAAGAATAGCTAAGAACTGATCTCAGGAAACACAAAATCAAACGTTTGAAAAATAATGGCTCATTCTCATTTGATATCAAATGATATTTCAAACCATTCTTCATATATTTAAGAACACTTCGGAAAAAGCTGCTGGGCAGAGTGGTAAATGTCTCACTATTACTCTGCTAATCTGTTAATAATACGTATATTTGCAGTCCTCCAGTTTGTTTATGTATCCGTTGAGATAAAAATCGGTGTTTCATGATACCCATGTAAATTTAAACATGAAATCACCCTCTAAAATAAAATAAGAGTTGTCACCATTTGTTCAAGTTGTAATGGTTTCCATTGTATTGATTTCGTATTTTATAAAACTGCTTGGCAGTTTTCTACGTTCTTGCGAATTTTATTAAACTCAAAATATTTACGCTTAAAACCCTTACCACATTGCAAAATAATGTATTTAATGACTAAACTTAACAGTTTAACAACTATAGGTATTTTAAAATTATAAAAATAATAAATATGCGATGTAAAATCTAAATTTATAATTTTGTTGATTAAACTACAGGTATGTACTTGTAACTATAGGTATAGACTTGTAGCATTTTTTTAGTTTATAATAAGTGCAAATTTACACGAAGCAATTTTTATTGATACAATTGTTATTGCTTAAATCGCTCTTATTTTTATTTGAGAGTATTCACACATTTGTATACACATACATATGTACTACGAATAAGAGAGTAAAACGTCCCAATTTATACGAAGCAATTTTTTTTGAAAAGATTGATAAAATTTTCTTGAATTTTTTTTTTTTTTTTGGTGTTCACACAGCACAATTCTTATTGCTTAAATCGATCGTATTTTATTTTTATTTGATAGTATTCACACATTTGTATACACATATGTAATACGAATAAGAGAGTAAAATATATTGCAAGTACAATCAAGTGGGTACTCGTCTTATCTTCCCCTCACCAAAGAGAATTGCTTCGTGTAAATTGGCACTATGTACAAATAGTAAATTTATTACGTTTTATAATGCTTATTTATAGATACTATCCTCCTTATTCAAAAACGATTATTAAATTTAACAAACGTTTATTCAGCAACTTTTTATATGCAAATCTGTCATAATAAACGTTTGTTAAATTTAATAATCGTTTTCGAATAAGGGGGTATGTATTTAAGTAGCTAGCAAGTTGAGAATATTTTCCGTTTAAATTGTTTTAATTACGATTTTTATTTACTAGCTACTACTCTTCCAACGAACTTATACTCGTGTTTGTTATTTTTGATCTCTTTATGAATCTACCAGAATGATTTTACTTGAATTTCATATTAATTTGTACAGCATTCAGAAGCAAAGAGCAGAAAAACTAAACGTTAATGTTTAAAAGATCGAATACATTTTCAAATACGCTGCTGGTACACTTCATACGAAACCTTATACTTACGATTGTTTATTTTTAATCATAGGGAAGCCAGGTTTTTAATTTAAAAACTCAAAATAATTTATTTAGGAAAATAAACAAGCAGATGTTACAGTTTTAAATGGTTTCTGTACGAGCAGATGCGACAGGTCAAACATAAGTCACAAATGCACATTTGATACATTTTTAAACTACAGCAGATTTATGTCGTATATAAAATAACTTGGTTAGTTTTAAGTTTATATTTATTTAAGAACATATCAGATAGTTATATCTAACTATTTTCCTTATCAAAGTACCTAAAAAATTGTTGTTATCAGCAAGAGTAATTTAGCAAAGACAATAAATGTTATTTAATTTTATTTTGCATAGGAACAAGACTTTATTTTTTTTTTGCAATAAATTTTTATCAAAGTGGCTCTTAAGTAATTTAATCCTCTTTGAAAAGTTCCTTGCACAAGATCATTCTGAGAAAGAAGAGACAGAATAAAAAATAATATAAAACGACAAAAATAACCACATATTACTTCCTGTTTTAAAAGTAAATAAAAAAATGTTGCCTCTATTCAAGATGCGTTACAGTGTGACACATAAGAAATGAGACAAGATTTATAAAAAGTATTAGGGTTACTTATATTTTAAGCAATGGCAACATTGATCAATTACAATTAATCATCATTTGAATTGAATGAACTAAGCATATCGTCAACTAAAATCCAAAAGGCCGTAAATACAAAAAATTCAAAATCGATTTTTTTAATGATTTTTATGTAATTAACCAAAATACACCTTTCTTTAAAATTTAACTCCCGAAAAACGTCGATTTTATTAATACATTTCAAAAGGCCGCAACTACAATGTTAATAACTGTATAAACCAAACAGTTTTAAAAAAAACGAAATATATTAAAACAAAGCTGGCACTTGTTTAAATCTTTGTTGAAAGTATTCGTATGTTGAAAAAGTTTGTTGAAAAAATAAAAATACCAACAAGAACATCAATGTTGACTTCCGGCTGATTGCCATAGTTTTTACGATAATTTACCATACTCAGATTAGATTTATAAAATTTACTTTGCAATATGAATTCCTTTTCTTTTCATGTTTACAATAATGAATTTTCGTTTTTTTTTTTTTTTTTAATTTTGTTTTCTTTTCTTAAATAAAGTATATTTTTCTCGCATTCATTTAACTCGTTGTAATGAGTTGTGTATCTTTTATATTCAAAACACAGAAACCAAAAAGTAAAAATTGTTTAATAAGAGTAAAAAGCTAAATTTTTTCATCCTAATTTTAACTGTTATTAAAAAATTTTTTATTGTTACAGGAAAAAAAAACGATTCCAAAAGGCCTTAAGTACAATTACTAAAAAACTACTACTATTTTATAATTTTTTTCTATTAAACCAAATCCGCAATAGGTTTTTACTGTTAATTCTGAAATTTGGCCAATAATAATGAAATAGTCTTAAATTTTTTTTAAGTTTTTTTGCTTCTCCTGTAAAAAAGTAAAATGTGTAGTTACGACCTTTTGGATTTTTGGTGACGATATGAACCCTAAAGGAAACAGCATTACACAATTGAGTCTTCGCTCCGGAACAACCCGAGTCTTACTCGTCCAATGATTGTCAAATCAGGGGTAGTTGTATCAAAAGGAAGACAGTAGAGCTGTTACAACAATAACAAGTAAACATCGAATGACTACATGTAATTTTATTGAGAAAATTAAATCATTGATCATATAAAATTCGGTTGGATTAATGTTTTAATATTTTTATAACTAAACAAAGACAATTATGGGTGTTCATATATTTTGATAGTCAGCTAAATCGGACCAAAACTTTATTAAAGATTTGTAGCGTACTATAAGGAGCAAACGTTTCTGCAGACGTGATTTTATATAAATAAACGAAGTCAAAGTTGAAGAGGTGATAAAACGGGTGCAAATTATTTAAAACACACTTTCCAGGCTGTCTTGAGACAAGTTGTACGCCCAGCGATTAAATTCCTTACACCACACTATGGAATATATGCCGAGGGGTGGAGGGATTGGGCCATTCTAAATCTAAGAATTTCAGATTTTTCAGCCTATCGTCTTTTACTCTTAAGTAATTGAGCACTGTAGTAGATGAAGAAAGGGGGTTTGATATCGATGAAAATGAAAGGGGGTTTGAAATTCGATGAAAATGAAAGGGGGTTTGATATTTGGTAACGATGAAAATGAAAGGGGATTTGATTTTTACGATGAAAACGAAAGGGGATTTGATTTTTACTCAAAATTTACGAAGAAAATGAAAGGGGATTTGATTTTTATACGATGAAAACGAAAGGGGATTTGATTTTTACAAAATTTTCCATTGTTTTAAAAAATTCTTATCGCACACATTTTTTTTCCACGGTGATTCCTCTTTGCTGTTATTTTCATGTCTATAGAAAAATTTTTTAAATGTTAAAAAATTATTTATCAAAGAAAATGAGATGAATGGTGGAAGAATAAATCTTAAATCGAGTAAGACATCCGGCACAATTTTTAAAGAAAGACTATTTACACAGTTTCCATTGTGATTTTTGAAAATATTATAGACGGCGATAACACCACATATTGTTTGGTTTTAGGTCTAGAATCGAGTAAGACATCTGGCACAATTTTTAAAGAAAGACTATTTACACATTTTCCATTATGATTTTTGAAAATAAGATATACTTGTCTGGAATTATAGACGGCGACAACACCACATATTGTTTAGTTTATGAAAAAAAAAAAAAAAGAAATGATAAAACATTTCCGGATTTATAGACGTTGACGAATCCTCATATCACAAGATACTTATAATAAACTAATATGTATAAATACTGAGTTTTAAAACAGTAACTATTCAGTAAAAGTCAAACATTCAATTGAAATTCAAAGAAATATGACCTCCACAATGACGAACCGGGATATTTTAGCCGCCTTCAACAAATTGAGGGGCAAACCATACTGCTCCGTAAAGGATATTGAAACTGGTAAGCCGTATAAGGTTCTTAGGATGTTTCGTCACAACAACAAATATGGAAATGTTGTGATAGCGGAGTTAGAGGAGTGGATGCTATATCTTCCAAAAAGATATAACGCTTTGGAAGATGCTGCTATTGAGGGGATCTCTGAGGAGCAATTTCTGTTGAGCAAAAAGACGGATATAATAACTGGGAACTATATCATTGAATTAGAAGAGATTGCTGAATATGGAAATTCTATAGAAGCAGATGACGATGATCAGATGTTTATCCCCAACGCACAACCCTACTTTGGTTGGGGAAGTAGTAAAAAAGCGAAACATTAATTATCTATTAGAATATAGTATTTTATAAAATAATAATAATAATTATAATAATAGAAATATATATAAAGATAGAACAAATTTTAAAATTTACTATTCTTATTAGCATAGCTGTTTTGAAATGATGTCTCGCATAAATATTGTACAATTTTTAAAGGATTTTGATGGATATATTTTTTTAGAGCATCTGGAATTAATCAAACATTTTCTAAAGTTAATAGATGAAAGTGAAAAAAATGATGATATACTACATAATAAATGCGGATTTATAAGTTGCTTACAAGAATATGCTGAAGTGATTCCTGAACGATATGAAATAAACTTTGAAAAGCAAAAGAAAATGGTTGAAGACTTAATAAAAAAATATTATTTATTATCAAAATACTTTTATAATATATGAAAATTAAATAAAAAGCATTTTTAAAAGAGTTTTGTTTGTATTTATTTATTTATTTTATTTTTTTTATATAGAAATTCTAAACACAAGTGTCCACAATTAAATGTATTATATTGTTGTTTTCGCTTATGATTGTATTTGATGTTTTTACCCAAATATTTTATGATTTCCAACGGTGGTTGTAAATTTCCAAAACTATCAAAATATTCCAAATCATTATTGTTTTTATAATATGCTACCCAATGAGTGCCACTACCAGTTGAAGAATCCAAATTAACTATTCCACACTCTGCTTGTTTAGGTTGTTTTGGAAGCATATCTCTCATAAATACGCCTCTAAAATTAGGAATATTTCTATTAGCAAACTTCATGATATCTGCATCTGTAAGTGGTCTGTTGGGTAGCATATTTAATAGTTTTTTGAATTTTTACAAATTATACCATAACCTCTCTTGTATGGTTTAAGATATAGTCCTTTTCCCATAGCAATAGATTCCATTGCTTTATTGTGACGTGTAGATTCATCTAATTTTTTCTTAGCATTTTTAGCAGCGGTAACAGCTTTTGCAATTGATGTAGCTCCCGAAGTTATACTGCCTAATGCTCCAAGTGCAGTTAAAATTGGAATAAGTGGTAAGAATCCTCCAGTTTTGGGAAGTTTTATAATCCGTGGAACAATGACATTATGTTTATTTCCTTTAAATGATTTATTAATAACTTTGTGAGCAATTTTAATAGCATCTTGTATATCCTGAGGTTTCTCTTTCTTCAACATATTGGTAGCAGTTTTAATAGTTTTCAAAAACAGTTTTTTATTACAGAGCTGTTTTTTGTTTTGGAGTCCCATACCAAATTTTGTTTTTGTCTTCATTGCATTGGTCACTATATATGCACTTGTCTTTTCACCAATACTACTATCTTTTGCTAAAACTCTTTCCCAAGCTCTTTCAGTTAATATTTTGTCAGCTTGATTGCGTTCGGTTGAATCATTACTTTGTGAATAAGCTATATCATGTTCTCTACAAGCAGAATCTAATGGATTAATACCTTTATCTCCTCTAGCTAAACGTTTTTTTAGTTTTGTTCCTGGTCCACAAAATTTATATCCTGGTATATGAAGCTCTATTGGTAAAACGTCGATTAAATTATTTAATATACCTTGTCCTCTCATAACTTTTTTTGAAATGAATAAAATATTAATGTGTAACATCTTATATATATACTTTGACAAACAAAAAAAAATTATTAGTTACCAAAATGCGTTTAATAAAACAAGACAAAAATATTTCCGTGAGAAACATAGACTTTTCTACTGATGCAAACACAAAACTACGTCATAGTAGTTTATTACCGAACAGCATTAGGGCTCTAATTGTTGGTCCATCTAATTGTGGGAAGACTAATGTTATGCTTAGTCTCATTGAAAGTCCGAATGGTTTAAAATTTGAGAACATATATTTATATTCAAAATCGCTCTATCAACCAAAATATCAGTACTTGGAAAAACTCATGGCACCTATAACAGGGATGGGATATTTTACATTTAGTGATAATGAGAGTGTTATACCGCCTGATGAAGCCAAAAATAATTCACTAATGATATTCGATGATGTTGCTTGCGAGAAACAAAATAATATACGATCATATTTTTGTATGGGTCGCCACAGAAATGTTGATTCTTTTTACTTATGTCAAACATATACAAGAATTCCTAAACATTTGATTCGAGACAATGCAAATATGATAATTATGTTCAAACAGGATGAATTAAATATGCGTCATGTTTATAATGATCACGTTGGAACAGATATGGCATTTGAAAAATTTTATGATATGTGTCGTGAATGTTGGCAAGACAAATTTGGCTTTTTAGTAATTAGCAAAGATAATGAGATGAATGGTGGAAGATATAGAAAATGTTTTGATAACTTTATTCAATTATAAATGCTGTTCATGAGCTGTTCAAAACTGTTCATGAGCTGTTCTAAGCTGTTCATGAGCTGTTCAAAGCTGTTCATGAGCCGTTGAAAGCTGTTCATTAGCTGTTCAAAGCTGTTCATGAGCTGTTCAAAGCTGTTCATGAGCTGTTCAAAGCTGTTCATGAGCTGTTCAAAGCTGTTCATGAGCTGTTCAAAGCTGTTCATGAGCTGTTCAAAGCCGTTCATGAGCTGTTCAAAGCCGTTCATGAGCTGTTGAAAGCTGGTCATGAGCTGTTGAAAGTTGATCCAAAGCAGATAATACTTGAATAAAAAGAATTTGCAAAACAGTTTTACCATTATTACTATTATTAACTTGCAAGCAACGGTATTGATCTGATCTCCCAGAGCTATATTAAGATGAATGAACAACTACTTAAAGAATTAATAAAGACTCGGTCTGTTTTAAAACAAAAATATCGAAGTTTAAAAGTTGGTGAAACTGAAAACGACGAGAGATTAGCAAAAACATTTAAGCCAATAACTGAACCATTAAAAGAACTTGTGAAAAATAACAACACTCAATATGATAAACCTAAAGCAGAAAATATTTACACTCAAGACAATTCTTTCGATTTCAATAATATGTTGTCTAAAGTAGAAATGAGTACTCCTAAGAAAGACATAGAACTTAAAGATGATGAAAACAGTAACGATACAAACAGTGTAGATTCGACATTTAAGTCAACTAATAATTCATCTAATGTTATTGACTTAGCATTACTGCAGAAAAATAAATTGCTTGATACAACATATGGTCCACATAAAAACTCATATAATGTTTGGAAGTTTGGTAATAGTGATATAGAAATAAATGAAGAAAAAATTAACATTGGAAATCAAAATTGGGCCATTACACCAGGCTTGATTCAATTATTGTTTCATAAAGAACCAACAAATTATGAACCATATGAGTTGGATATTTATAAAAATATTTTGATTAAAACCAATGCGCACAAAAGAGAATTTAATTCCAAAAATCAAATTAAGGGCACTAAGAGCAAAAAGTACAACACTATTATAAAAAAATTGTTTAAGGATGAAATTTCTATAACACCAAAAAGATCATTAAGATCACAAACGCATAAAGGAAACGGAATGATTATGAAAGTCAATAATGAAAGACCCAACTATATATACTGGAACGATCCTAATGAATTAGTAGATCGACTGAGACTATTGGTTGCATCGGAAGGCGCGGGACACAATAATCATCGCAATGAAATTAATTCAATTTTAGAGGAATTGCAAGAAGCAAATATTATTGCGTAGAAAGCAATAATCATAAATAAATAGTGGAAGGATAACAAAATATGCCTGTTGATAAATTTGGTCATCACTCAAAGAGTCAAAACAATTTTATAAAAAATGAAAAAAATAAAAGAAAAATTCGTCAAGTTGTTGGACTTGTGTTGGATAAAAATAATAACATTAATGTTCAAAACAAAAGGATCACAAATGTTTCGTTTCCTACACAAGAAAAAGACGCTGTTAATAAACATTACTTGGGAACAGAAATCAGACAATTGCAACAAGATTTAACAACATTGATTAAACAAGAATATAAAAAACTTGATGGAAAACTTAATAATATTGATAATTCAATGCAAAACATGATATCTCATAGAGAAATGTCTTTAAAATTACATTTTAGTGAACAAATCGAAACACTGTTAGAGAAAGTACAAAGACTGGAGAATTTTGTTTTTACGTCAATAATTACAAAAAGTGAACCGCCAAGCAGTACAGATCCAATAAAAAAGAAATATAAAATAAAATATTAATATTAATATAATTCAAGTATGGATGAAAAACGAGAGTTGGTTAATGAGCTTCATTCCCAAGCAAGGAAAAATTTTAAACGACGGAGAGTAATAATGAAGGGTATTGATGATTTATGGCAAGCGGATTTAGTTGAAATGGGAAATTACTCTACATATAATAAAGGATTTAAATATTTATTAACAGTCATTGATACCTTTTCAAAATTTGCTTGGATTCGACCACTAAAATCTAAAACGGCTATAGATGTTACAAATGCTATGAATGACATATTTAATTTAGGCCGTATACCAAAAAATTTGCAAACAGATGATGGAAAAGAATTTTTCAACAACTTATTCAAAAACCTAATGGCAAAATATAAAATTAATCACTATTCTACTTACAGCATTATGAAAGCCTCAATTGTAGAACGATTTAACAGAACTCTGAAAGGTATGATGTGGAAAGAATTCAGTTACAATGGCTCATATCATTGGGTTGATTTGTATGAAAAACTAATTAGTGATTATAACAAAAAAATCCATCGAGTTATCAAAATGGCTCCTATTGATGTAAAACCTTCTAATGAGCAATTATTATTAAATACCGTTTATAACCATATAAAAATATTTAAGAAAAACAAGTTTAATATTGGTGACAATGTACGCATTAGCAAATATAAACATTGTTTTGAAAAAGGGTATACTCCAAATTGGACAACAGAAATATTTAAAATCAAACATATTAAAATTACACATCCAACGACATATATTTTAGAAGACTATATGGGAAATCCTATTAAAGGTGGATTCTATGAAGAGGAGCTACTACCAACCAGATATCCAAATACGTATCTTGTGGAAAAGGTTATAAGAATAAAAAATAATCGTGCATTTGTTAAATGGTTGGGATTTACAAATGATCACAACTCTTGGATTAATAAAAACGAAATATTGTAATAAATTTCTTATATCTATTAAGTTTATAAATAAAGAAAATATATTTAAAAAAAAAAAAAAAAATTGTATATGTTTTTATTCATTCCATTTTTAGTATTCAATATGTCTATTACATTAACTTTGAACGGAAACTCGTCAATTTTAACTGCAAATTATTTTCCACCCATAGCATTGGAAGAGGATTATGAATGCTCACTTATAGATTTTCATACATATAATAGCATACCCAATGTCGATGAGGATAATAATTTGTTTCATATTGGGGATAACATTATTGAAATTCCTATTGGTTCCTATGAGCTAGAAGATATTGCAGATTATTTAGAAAGTGAATATGAGCGTTTGACTAATGGTGAAAAATCGATTAAAATAGAAGCCAACAACAATACAATGAGAGTTGAAATAACTACTTCTCATGATTCAATATATTTCAATAAAAAAAGAACAATTGGAAAGTTAATGGGTTTTAACAAAAAAACTTTAAACGGGGGTTCCAATAATCTCTCTGAACTACCCGTAAATATTCTCAAAGTGAATACAATACGTATTGATTGTAATATCGCTGTTGGATCTTATATAAATGGAGAAAGGGCACATACAATTCATGAATTTGGAATAAGTGTTTCCCCAGGATATAAAATGGACGAAATTCCACGAAACTTAATCTATTTACCACTAAACACCAAGGAGATCAGTTCTATTGCGGTCACTATTGTAGATCAAAATAGTGAGCTTATAAATTTTCGTGGTGAAAATATTACTCTTCGTCTTCATTTACGACCAAAACAATAATGATTATATACAATAAAAACGTTGTTGATAGAATGAGGAGAGACATTAGTGTGTTGAACACTGCATCAGCAAGAACAACCTTAAACACATCAAAACTGAGCGAAGCAAATAAACAATTCCTAAAATCCTTGAATTTTATTTTAAAGAATAATGACTGACATAATTAATGTTTTAGAAAAACCAATGATGGATGAAAGAATCATAAAAAAAGATTATCATACATATACACCGTATATTCAATCATTTAATAATAATGATGAAATTCGTATTTCAATACAAAATCAAGATTTATATGTTTTACCGAGTGAAAGCTTTTTGTATATTGAAGGTACTGTGTTAGATGCTACAAGTGGTCTAAAATCGAAAAACTTTAAATTGAAAAATAACTTTGTACCCAATTTATTTGAGGAGATTCGTTATGAGCTTAATGGCGTCGAAATAGATCGCACACGACATTTGGGTGTTTCTAGCACAATTAAAAATTATCTATCCCTAAATGACAGCGAAAGTATTATGATGGGGAATGCAAGCTGGTCTTATGATAAAGACATCGATGTTGGTGAAGGATTTTTCAACTTTTATGTCCCGCTTAAATCATTATTAGGATTTGCTGAGGATTATAATAAAATTATGTTAAATTGTAAACATGAATTAATATTATTACGTACCAAAAATGATGATAATATTGTAAATTCTAATCAACCTACTGAAAAACCAAAAATTACAATTCAAAATATTAGTTGGAGAATTCCGCATGTAAAACTTTCGGATTATGCTAAACTGAACACAATAAAAATTATTAATAGTGGAAATGTGTTGCCAATAGCATTTCGTAGTTGGGATTGCCACTACCATCCTCAACTATCAGCATCACAAAATCATATTTGGAATGTAAAACTAGCTGCAAACAGAGAACGTCCACGTTTTGTACTAATTGCTTTTAAACATAACAACAAGCTTACCCATTCAAATCTTAACAATATTAAAGTACATTTAAATTCAGACTCATATCCCTATGATGACTTAAATGTTAAATTTGATAATCAACGTTTTGCCATTCTATATGATATGTATGTTAAGTTTCAACAAAATTTCTATATGAGGGAGGCTCAACCACTCCTCTCAGCTGAAGAATTTAAGGAAAAAGCACCTATAATTGTGATTGATGTCAGTCATCAAAATGAAGCAGTAACAACAGGCCCAATTGATATAAAAGTTGAGTTTTCTACAGATAAAATAGTAGCGGCTAATACATCTGCATACTGTTTACTCATACACGATCGTTTAATCGAATACTCACCGCTTACAGCTTCAGTCAAAAAAATTGTTTAACACAATGAATAAAACATATTAATTTCAATATTTTTAATTGTAGATTTATTTAACAATATTATCTTTAAACTTAAAATTATATAACAATAAATAAATTTGTTATAATATCACATGTGTTTTATTTTTTTAATTCTTAAAATATACATATTTTATCCTAATATTTCAAATCCATAAACATTTCATCATCATCATCAGAAAATAAATAATTATTATTTACATTTAAATTACTTGAATTTATATTTAAGAAAATTTGATCATTTCCATCATTATACCAGTTCGTTACTGAATTTTCAGTAATGTTTGATTCTACATTATTCGTGTCCTCTATTAAATATTCTGCAATATCTTCTAATTCAAAATCATTTTCTTTTAATTTATAATGCCCCCAAGCATATGTCTGAATACCATCGAACTTTATATATCTCTTGTTATCATTGTGACTTAAAACTACTTTTTCTATTTTTTGAGTATATATTTGATGGCAGTACGCTCGAAATGTATACATTGAATCACTGTGCACATTTTTGGAATACAAACACTTTTTATAATCGACTAATGTTATTCTATCTAATGCCATTTTTTTCACACCCTTAGATTTTTTAATTTCTCCATTATCTTCATTCCTAATTGAGTACATTTTCGCCCTTAAACCTACAAATTCTCTCATAATTACTCCACAGTTTTCATCCTTCATCATTCCCAAAACTTTTTTATTTACAATTGGTAAATTAAATTTATTTTGAGGGCTATAATCTGAAGTATCAAAATGTTGAAGTACATCATTTGAGATATCCTTATAGAAATCTTCTGTTCTAATGGTATATATAAATGAATCTGTATCCATGTAATTTAAATGAAGTCTACTATTAAATTTGGGTTTCATATAGCCATAGTGAAATTCGTACATTTTCCATTTTGAAAGTTCTAATACAGTAAAACCTAAGTACATTGGTTTATTACATTTAATGTTGACTCGTTTAAGTTGTACGGCAAACATATCATCTCCAAACCTAGACAGACTATGAAAATTCAATTGAGCAATATGAGCTCTTGCTTCTTTATGATTTCTTCTGTCCGATTCCCACTGTGTTACAATATAAACACTCTTTCTTTTTTCTACATTCTCCATGGTCTTGCCATAAACTGCATTATTTAGTAACTTAAAGAAATCTTTTTCGAATGCATTTGTCGCTTTAGTCCTATGAAAAGTATTTAAGTCGATGTATGACTTTAACCATGGAGCCTGTTTAAATTTTATAACTCTATGGATTTTTTTCAAAATCATACCATTTGCTATACATTGTTTCAACACTCTATAATGTATAGCATAATTTTTTTTATTAGTTAAATCTGCTATCAACTTTTCATTTCTCATGGGAGGAACTACTTTATTTTGAGGACAGAATGGTAAATCATTGTGTAGGTCATGTAGTCCAGTAGGATAATCTAAATCAACTTCCAAGATATAACCCTCACTGGACTCATCTTCAAGACAATTTACATTAAGTGAAATTATTTCTTCATTACTTAACCAAACAAAATCCGAATATGGTAGGTATTGCGACATTGCCCATCCATACAAGTTATTTGCATCCAAGTACATTAGATATTGTGAGGGTTTTGTTCTATCATAGTCATGCATATACTTATTATTGGCCACAGAATGTCTTAATGAACATTGGACAAGCCCTCCTCTAATACCAGTTTTGATCATATTATACATATCAACATCAGTTATAAGTTCTAAACGTATTTTTGTTGATTTCAACATAGCATCCCAGGATAAGCCTGGTGCTGTATAATAATGACAAGGATCCAAACCATAAATGCTTTTACAAATCTTTCTGAAATTTTCAAAAATGTCTGCTAAAATAAGTGTATCACTTTTAACATACAATTCTGTATATTCTAACAGTGTTTTACAATTAAATGTTTCCCATACTTTTTTAGCATGTTGGAAATCTTCGACTTTGCACTCTTGATTCGTCAACAAATTTCTAAATTCTTCCCGTTCAGGGAGATTTCCTTCAGAAAGTTTTGAAAATGAGTCAATATAAGAGTATGGGAATATTCCCTTTCTTCTTATTAAGTCAAACTCACCATCATTTGGGAAATATTTCTTAATGATTTTAAAATCATCAGAAGCTAAATTTGAAGATAAAGCGTCTAAACTTGATGCCATAAACCTAAATGAGTCTACAAACCTCAACTGAAAACTATCATTTTCTATTGATACATTTTTTGTAATGGAAATATAAGTTTCCTTATTTATAGGAATTATTTCTATGGTACCCTCAGCTTTACCTAATTCTTTTATAAACAAATGACTGTCATAGGATGATAAATTGTGGAAAAACACTGGTATGAATTTTTTAATTTTAAAATTAATGTGACAATGGTTGTGAAGGGCAGATCGATAGCGACCAGTTAAATGACAATGGTCACGAACTCTGTCATCACCCAACGGTTTTCCACAAAGGTTACAGTCTACACAAATTCTAAATTCCTCATTTTCTTCATTTGTAAGTG
The DNA here is from genome assembly GCA_916048285.2 of Bellardia pandia. Taxonomy (NCBI): domain Eukaryota; kingdom Metazoa; phylum Arthropoda; class Insecta; order Diptera; family Calliphoridae; genus Bellardia; species Bellardia pandia. The sequence goes on from OU696533.1 coordinate 74,405,021, forward strand.
CTTTCATTGGAACTACTTTATTTAAATAATTTTTGAAAATTTCTTTTGTGTCTTTCAACAATTCCCTGACAAATACTTGGGGGCTATCTAACCCACTATAAGTGAATGATTTTGAATATCTATCATTATAACTACACTTAATATAATAACTAAATGAACAGGGGATGTGTTTCTGTTCATTTAGTGTCTTAGAGCTAATCCTACTATTAATTTTTTGTAATAGACATTCGAAGTCTGCGTAGACAACGAATGGCACTTCTAAAGTATTAATTCTATTTTTGAATTCGATATACTTATCTTCGTACGCCGGCATTGTAGTAACCATTTTAGAGCATCCATCTTTATGTCTTGTTGACATTTCTGGATCTTTGGAGTAAGTAAGACACGTCATGCAAAAGTGAATGCTGTTTTTGCTATTGCTTAACGATGATCTCAAAAATCTGAAAGAAGAAAATATAAAATTTTAAATATAAATAAATAATTCAAAAAATGTATTAAATATTTTAACGTACCGTGATAAATCTTTAATGAGAACATAATGCCTCTTACTACAATCCTCGTTCTCCAACAGCATTAGGCTGATGTGAATTGTCCTATATTTCTCGCATACTCTGTATGGTCCAATTATTTGGTTCCCTTTCACATCAAATCCAAATACATTTATACTAATGTAAGGATTTTGTGATTCAAAGATATTTATATCTTTTACATCAATTGGAAATTTGATGTTTGAGAAATTAATTTCTATTTCATTAATTTTTATAACATCTCTCTCAATATTATCAATATTGTATGAGGAACACATAGTAGCTTTTTGGGGGTTGTTTGGATTTTTCAATGCTGCTACTATGCACCATTTAAAGCAATATATATCATTATTTTTTATATTGAGGCAAGCATTTAATTTGCTCAATTTATATGGCATATTTATGTAACTCGATCCTCGAACTATATTGTGCTTGTTAATGTTGATGTTCAAGTTGGATATTTGTAGTAGAGCCCATCCACTATCTCGTTCTTGGAACTCTGACATTTTAGTTTTAATGTCATCTGCCTTTTCCAAATAAATATCTCGTAAGCCATGAGAACGGTTTACAGCCACCATTTTAGTCACATGCGACATAATCTCAAGTTTCTCTGTATCCTCTGCTTTTTTTATGTAAAGGCATTGAAGCTCAAAATTACATTTAAAATTAATTTGCTTCGCCAAGGACTCTTCCAATATTTCCATTACTTCCTCTTCTGCAGCTTCAAAAAATTCTTCCACAAATAGGTTCTCTAACTTCGGGTTTGAGTATGTGTAGACTTCAATTCGTTCCATGAAGTCGCTGGATCTTATTTTGATGTTTTTAGTGAAATCTCTCACTACACCCAAACTTTCCTTGTGATGCCTTGAACGAAGATGATGTCCCCAATCCAATCTTCCAACATCAATTTGACAGCTGGAACAATTAATTTTATTTTGATGCGTTTTTTTGTGGTTTTCAAAGCCCTTGTGAGTTTTAAAACCTCTATCACAAATTTCACAATTTAAACTTGTTATCCCGACATGGATAGCCTTATGATTTTTTAAATCCATTTTATTTGTGAACTCATCTCCACAATGCTTACAGTAAAAGATGTTGCAACTCTTCTTCATGCTTTTTTGGTGCACGAGCTTATGTTTGTGCAGTTTACTTAATGTAGTAAATACATTGTAACAAACTTCGCATATAAATCCAGCTCCGCTTTCCTTATTAACCTCCATCGTACCTTTAGCGAATCTTGATGTTGATGGCATAGTGTCCAAATAAGAATCCATATCCTTTACGGAGCAGTATGGTTTGCCCCTCAATTTGTTGAAGGCGGCTAAAATATCCCGGTTCGTCATTGTGGAGGTCATATTTCTTTGAATTTCAATTGAATGTTTGACTTTTACTGAATAGTTACTGTTTTAAAACTCAGTATTTATGCATATTAGTTTATTATAAGTATCTTGTGATATGAGGATTCGTCAACGTCTATAAATCCGGATATGTTTTATCATTTTTTTTTTTTTTTTTTTTTTTTCATAAACTAAACAATATGTGGTGTTGTCGCCGTCTATAATTCCAGACAAGTATATCTTATTTTCAAAAATCACAATGGAAACTGTGTAAATAGTCTTTCTTTAAAAATTGTGCCGGATGTCTTACTCGATTCTAGACCTAAAACCAAACAATATGTGGTGTTGTCGCCGTCTATAATTCCAGACAAGTATATCTTATTTTCTAAAATCACAATGGAAACTGTGTAAATAGTCTTTCTTTAAAAATTGTGCCGGATGTCTTACTCGATTTAAGATTTATTCTTCCACCATTCATCTCATTTTCTTTGATAAATAATTTTTTAACATTTAAAAAATTTTTCTATAGACATGAAAATAACAGCAAAGAGGAATCACCGTGGAAAAAAAATGTGTGCGATAAGAATTTTTTAAAACATGAAAATAACAGCAAAGAGGAATCACCGTGGAAAAAAAATGTGTGCGATAAGAATTTTTTAAAACAATGGAAAATTTTGTAAAAATCAAATCCCCTTTCGTTTTCATCGTATAAAAATCAAATCCCCTTTCATTTTCTTCGTAAATTTTGAGTAAAAATCAAATCCCCTTTCGTTTTCATCGTAAAAATCAAATCCCCTTTCATTTTCATCGTTACCAAATATCAAACCCCCTTTCATTTTCATCGAATTTCAAACCCCCTTTCATTTTCATCGATATCAAACCCCCTTTCTTCATCTACTCACTGTTGAGAGTGCACTTCAAGAGGAGAAAGGTGACATTGAAGCATAGCTTGGGAATTTCGATTAGAATTAGAAATCATTACGATTAGAAAAATAAAATAATCTAATCATTAGAATTGAATTTTGATAAAAATTTCAGATTACTAATTGATTAGATTAGAAATAATCAAAAATCTAATCACAATTAGTGACGATTAGCATTTCTAATCAAATCTAATCAAAACTAATCCAAAAAATAATTGATTAGATTTCTTGATTATTTTTGATTAGATTTGATTAGTTTAACTATTTTTAACTATTTTTGTGAAAAGAAAATATTTATTTATCACATTTGTTGCTATATTTACATAATGTAACAGTTTTTGAATATTGCAATAGTCCAAGACGAAATTCATTGTCAGACTTTTCTTTTGAAAAGTTGGTATTAATGAAGTCTAATGTCAATTTTTTGTGAATTATATATAAGCAGAATCAGCGTACATATACACATGTATGTGGCAATATATAATGCAATTTTAACAACTCGCGCCTTATTGTCATTATTTCTTAAGGCTAGTTTTTGATTTTTTTTTTGTCTTCGACAATTTTGTATCTCGCCCTAGCGCATGTGTGATGTTCAGCTTTGTATAACAGTTCTGTTCTACAACGCGTGTCTTTTTTTTGGTGAAACCAAGAGTCTATACAAATTTCTTTCTTTGTAAAGTGGATAGGTAGGAGAAGAATAGATTCGGTGGCGGTTGAATGCTATACCACCGAAAAAGGGCCCTGTGATAAATACTAGTTATAAACAATTTAGAGTGCAATATTCGACTGTGCCGAATCTTAAATACCCTTCACCTAAACGTAATAAGAAATACAAAAACTATACTGGTTATATGACTAGAATATCCTTATTCTGTGTTTTCTATTCATTCTTAGTGCAAATTTTATTAGTATTTTATATATTGTTTGAAAGACAATATTACCTGTTGGTCGTAATTCACTAATGTGATTTTATTTTAAATGTTTTGAAATTTTATCTAATTTTGAACATTTATATTTGATGTAATTACCGATTCTTACAATAATTTACAGAGTTTGTCTGATATTCATAATAATCTTGAGTTGTATGGCTGTTTGGTATGCTCAGAATTGGACTTAATTCGGGAGCTATTGCCAATTATTGACTGACTGCTACAAAATCCAGTAGCATAATTGCCGTATAACCGATATTAGTATGATTTCTGGATTAAAATTTCTGATCTGTATAAAAGTTTGTTCGATATCGAAATTAATTAGACAATTTTTTGGGTTAAATTGTTTTTCGGAAATGGTCCTTACCTATATGGCAGCAATGACAAATTATTTGCCGATTTTCTTGAATTTTGAAACAGTGAATTTTATGCATAATAACGGTATATTTAAGATACCTATTATTATTACCGATATTTTTAAAATCCAGCAGTTTGATGTTGGCATTTATATGTAAATGATCCGTGTAAAATTTTGGACTACCGTTACCGTTATTTATAAGAGATTTATGAGTATTAAAGTGATTTTCAGAAGAGGGCTATATATGGGGGATACAGTTAAGAATGGACCGAAATTCACAGAATTTTGTTAAATTATTTTTGTATATACATATGTAAATGATCTGTGCAAAGTTTTGAGTCGGTACCGATATTAATACGATAAATGGCTTTTTCTGATGTGGTCCTTATATTAGAGCTATGACCAATTATGGGCCGACCACCATAAAATTTAGTACAACAATTTATTTACCTATAAGGATTATTTATGTCAAATTTTAACCTTTTAACATTTTTTTTGACCAGTTTTATACGTATTTAAGTGAATTTATATGAGGTTTATTTATGGTCAAACATGAACCGAACTAAACAAAATTTCATTTTACAATTTATTTTTGCATGAAACTTACTTTTGCCGAAATTTGTATTAATATTCCAATTTTATAGGTATTTATTTATCTTTAAGCCACATTTCGGTAAGATATTTGTATGGGGGCTATTAGAAATCTCGGACCGATTCTTACTATTTTCCTCACACTTTCTTCATTTATCATAAAAACAACGTGTACAAAATTTCAAGGCAATATCTGTAATATATTTCAAAAAATTACAAGAAAAATGTTTAAAAATATCGAATGTCCACAACTCTGGTGCTACTATACCGATTTTGCTGATTTTCAATACCAAACTGCTTAGGAGAATTATAAACGGTTTTTGTAAACTCTGTTGATTTTGGTTGTGTATTTTGGGCATGAGAGTTTTACACAGGCAGGCAGACAGACAGGCGGACAGCCAGACAGACGGACATAGGTCAATCGACATAGAATTCCATAAGGATCCAGAATATATATACTTTGTTGGGTCTCAGATGAATATTTCTCAATGTTACACACTGAATGACAAACTTATATATACCCTCATTCACCACTTATGCTGGTGGAGGGTATAAAAAGATAGAAATCGAATAATTATCACAAACTGATGTTGTTTGAGTGGCAGCGGCTGAGAAAGTAACCCAGTCCACGATTATCAACTCATGCTTAGGAGCTACGAGCCTATTTGAATCGTTGTGGCAATTTGGTTATGAACCTCTGTCTTATTTAATGAGAACACAGAATCCAAAAAAAATATCAGTTTCAAGTGAATGACAATACAAATATGCAAACAAAAACTGAAGTTTGCAGCGAATTAAACAATTCTTATTTGACATACTTCAATATGAGTTATAAATACCATCACTGGCACTGTAGTTTAACAATATACTCGTACATACCACATTTTATATAGTTGTTACACACTGTCGTATAAATGAAAGTGAGTTTTATGTTGTCACTTGATGATAGTGCAGGTTTATTGTTGTTGCTGATGTTATAGTCAGTCGTATTCGTAGTTGTTTAAAAATCCATAATAGTCTTATTGTTATTGATGATGTTGTTGTACGCTAAAATGTTTGTCTTTGATAAAACTCAAGTGATGACGACAATTTTGGAGCGATACGAACAAGCATATAGTGGCTGCACTTGTGCATGAATGAATGAATATGACAAGTTTTCATTTAGTCGTAGTATGTTGTATTTTTTGCTCGTTCAGGTTTTTTTTTTTTTTTTGTTTTTTTGTATTAAATCATACAATAGAGCACTAAATAGCAGGGTGTGTGTAGGTTTATCTTTGATAATTATATATGGATTATGGCGTTGTAAAGCGAGATACACATTAACATTCGTATGTATAAGAAAAAGAGGTACATCTGCTTAATAAACAAAAGTTTTTAAAACACTAGGGTGGGCCAGTGAGTTTCTTTTCCAATAACCGAGTGAAAATGAAATGTTAACATATGAAACTGCCATAAGGTCTGTTTTTTGGAAGCGAAATGAAACAAGTTATTAATAAAAGTACTTGAGATTTTGAATTTTTTTCTAGACAATATTAAGCCACTTTGCTAAAAGACATTAGAAATATTTTGTCTGCAAAATCTTTAAAAAAAAATCTAAATAACTCTTCTCAATTGGAACTTCAGTCCTCCAGAGTCAAATGCCAAAATGTATATTAAAATGTTAAAATGCATTGTAACCGCATAATGTTTATAAAACCTATTAAAAGATTAATATATGTGCGATTATTTTATACAAAAAGTTTATGGATTTCAATAAAAACTAATTTTTTTATTTAATTGTTTAATATAAACAAGTAACAGTTTATATTCGACTTTGCCGAATCTTACATACCCACCACCTATATACCAGCAGTGTGATCTTTGCATTCTTGAAACAAATTTGTACCTTTAACATTTTTTACCTATAACGATATTTATACGAGTTATCTCATTTTTCGAATCCTTTATATGGGAGCTATTACTGTATTTGAGGCATATGGTGAATATTATCTCAATATCAAAGTTGCTAGAGTTTTTGGGTATTCCAGTTATTCTTAGAAATATACCTTATAAGGGAGCTGTGGTCAATCATGGACTTACCTTTATAAAAACCAAATAGTAAAATTTTTAAATTCATTTAACAGATATCTGTATAATTTCTGTTCAATATCGATATTTATAAGATACTAGCGGACCCGGCGAACTTTTCCTCGCCCCAATTTTAAGCCTTCAGACAAACTTTAGAGTAATAATATAATACAACAGGAATAATTTCACACAAAATTTCGTACAAAAAATTAAATTTTCCAATTTTTCCCATTTTCCGACTTTTGCGAAGAGATTTTCCAATTTTCCGCGTTTCGCATTTTTCATGATTTACACTAAGAAATTTCTATTTTTTTAGTTGGAAAGCCATTAAGTCCAAATTTCATATAAAAACTCGATTTTCCAATTTTCCGGAGGGATTTTCCAAAATTTTCTTCCGTAAGAACCTTCTCCTCGAAAATACGAACAACTGACAAAAAATTTTATAGAAATCGGCCCAGCCGTTCTCATTTGATGAATTACTATACATTTTTTACACCATTTTTATATATATAGATTTACGCAGTTTAATATGTTTTTTTGGAAGTGGGCCAATAATCATAAAATTCATTACGATGATTTATATACATACATACATATATGTATATATATATATATATATATATATATGTACCGATTTGCATATTTTTTTTGTATGCGTTTGGGTGGCGCCCCGGGTGGTTTAGATTTACAATTGGGTCCAATTGTACAAAGGGGCGTGGTACCTCCCATATAGGGTGTCCAGATCTAATTTTTTCGACAGCGTGACAAGTTTGAAAAAAAAAACATACAAACCTAAAGTTTATTAGTCGTTTATTTATTATAGTAAGTGCTTGACACCGACAAACTTTCTAAAAATAATTTTTTATTTTCATTATTTTTGAAGTTATTAACTTTATTAAATCAAAAAATAAGTCATTAATTGACTTTTCAGGTCTCGATTTCTAAATAAATAAAATAAAAAAAAAATAAAAAAAAATAAAAAAAAAATAAAAAAAAAAATAAAAAAAAACAAAAAAAAAAGTCATTCATTGACTTTTCAGTTCTTGATTTTTCAATCATGTAAACACAAATATAAAAAGCGTATTAAAAATAAAAAATACGTCATTCACGACTTATATTTATCACGATTTTCGAATCACAATTAACAAAAAATAATAAAGGAACATTTATATTTAAACTAAAGATATGTATTTATCACTTAATTTGACTTTTTTTAAAAGTAAGATCCCTTCTTCGGTGTTTAAATATTTTTTGAATTCACTGTTTCTAAATGCATTCGGTTTCTCTCTTTTCTCCAAGAATTCCCCATCAAACTGAAAATTCTTTTGGAAGATGCATTGGCTGTGGAATTGAATAGATAAAACTTAATACTCTTAAAATATTTTTAGATCTGGCCCCACTGGAGAGAACAGTAAACTTTAAAAAAAAATTAACGAAAATACCCCTGCAAGAAATGTGTGACCGAAACTGACCCATAAACAATTTTGCACTAACACAGCAGTGTGAAAGAACTTATGTTTACTGTATGCAACATGTGTTAGGGAGAGACAAAAAATAAGTGGAAGGGAGATAGAAAATCACACGGACACAAAAGTCTCTATCATTTTGTTCATATTGTCCTTAATAACTTGATAGAAACTTTGATATCTAGGGTTGACATACGTCCTCTTTTCTCTGGAAAAGGAGCCAAAAGAAGTGCTAGTTTATTGGAGGGGGGAAAACAGATGATGCACTTTTCTTTGAAAGACGAAATCTTCTTATAAATTCAAAATCATTCCAAATTTTAAAATGGTCAATTATTTCCCTGAATGTGTGTGTTAACCTTTGGGAATTTTGTTTTATGATATTTCTCAAAGTTCTTAGTTCTAGAAGTTCTGAATTCAGTGGACACCAGAATGAAACAAATTAAACACAGAAACTGTTTCTGATATTATTGAAGTCAAATATAATTTTGATATGAATTGTCAAGTGTTTTATGAATATTTAAAAAAATGCGATAATAATATATTGGTTCAAATTGAAAGCGCTGAAAAATATACATGAAACTTGACAACTTCTACTAAAAATTTATATATAATACATGTGAAGTTTTAAAATAAATTTGTTAATTTTTATGTTGTAGTAGTTATGAGATCAGACTTATAAAATATAATTTTTTTAATATTTTGTTTAAGTTTTGTTTTGTTGTTATATGTAAATAGAATTTTAAATTTGTTTTGTGCATTTTAAAGCGTTGTTTTTTTTTAATATTTTGCTACAGAGTAGTGTCCTCTTTTTAAGGGTAAATGTCCGGCTTTTTGTTTTTGGTCGACATCCTCTTTTTCTCAAAATGAATATGGTAACCCTAGACATGTCTCTCATCAGTGACAGTCATTTTACCTATCAAATGGCCGACACTGTTCTTGTAGGGACGTTACCGCTTGGACAGAAACGACGCGACGCGATTTAACGCTAGCATACACGACGCGACAGCTAACATTGTATGTATATAAATTAACTAACAACATTTTAGAAATTGTTTATTTTTGAAAGGTGATTAAAAAATATACCTAATTGTAAAATTTTGATCCATCTCGTCTAGCATTGTATCTGGCGTGATTTTTGAAAATAAAGCGTGACACGCCAATAAGATTTCGAAAGTGACGTCTGGACACCCTACTCCCATACAAACCACAAATTAAAAATCTATTATTTCTACTTCTGATAACGGTATTTAAACAAAATTTGGTACGTCGGTTTAATGTGCATTTTTTAAGTGCTGCTACAAATATGGGCGGGATTTAATAAAGACGCGTGGTACCTGCCCTACAAATCTTCTTTATGTATATAAGTCTATTGTACATGTGTATGAAAATAAAAGGCAAAGCAACGTTTGCCGGGTCAGCTAGTATACAATATGTAAATAAAAATAAGTGTACATTTTGATTGTCACTCCATAACTCGAGAACGGCTAGATCGATTTGCCTGGAATTTTTTTATTAGTTTTGAAATTTTCAGGAGATATGTATGTATGTATGCTTTATTAGTATTCAAAATACTTTAAAAATTTCACATTGTTATTATAAGTAAAATAAAATTTTATATATTATTATTTTTAACAAAATTTACACATTCTTTTCTAAAAATATAAAGGTTTGTTCCAATTTTTATTTCATTTGCTAGTGAATTAAACAATTTAAAGCCTTTGTAGAAAAGTGATTTTTGTCCAGCTGTTGTAGTAGCCCTAAAGTTATCTCAATCCATATGGTTGTAATTCGCCTACATATTTGATTTGATCACATAAATATTCAGGTGCATTTCCATATTTAATTTTGTGAATAAAGTTCAAAGTATTTAGTGCAAGTCTCTGTTTAATGTTGAGCCATTTAATCGTATCAAGCATTGTTCGTATATTTATATATCCGTTACACTTTAAGATAGTTCGCATTGCTTTGTTTTGTAACTTTTGAAGTCGTTCTATTTGGGATTCGTTACAGCACGTATATATTATTGTAGACCTGAACTCAAAATGAGGTTTTATTATTGTATTATATATATTAATAGAAGTTATCAAAGATATTTTGTTTCTTATTCTTTTAAAAAAGCCAGTTTTCTTACTAATTTTTTTACAAATATATTCTACATGGTCTTTGAATTTCATTTCTTTGTCTATTATAAATCCTAGATATTTAATATTTTTACTTTTTCTATAATTTCATTATTTATTTTAAATAATTTTTCAGTGTTCATATTTCCATAAGTTTTGTTTTGTTTTTATTGAGTTTTAGTTTAGTCTTATATTAACATTATCTATATCGCTCAACATATTATCATAACATTTCTCTTTAGTGTCTTCTTCTATGTAAATTAAAGTATCATCAGCATATAAAACAATTTCACATTTTTCAAGTATTTTTGAACTCAAAATGAGGTTTTATTATTGTATTATATATATTAATAGAAGTTATCAAAGATATTTTGTTTCTTATTCTTTTAAAAAAGCCAGTTTTCTTACTAATTTTTTTACAAATATATTCTACATGGTCTTTGAATTTCATTTCTTTGTCTATTATAAATCCTAGATATTTAATATTTTTACTTTTTCTATAATTTCATTATTTATTTTAAATAATTTTTCAGTGTTCATATTTCCATAAGTTTTGTTTTGTTTTTATTGAGTTTTAGTTTAGTCTTATATTAACATTATCTATATCGCTCAACATATTATCATAACATTTCTCTTTAGTGTCTTCTTCTATGTAAATTAAAGTATCATCAGCATATAAAACAATTTCACATTTTTCGAGTATTTTTGGCATATCATTTATATATATTATAAATAGCAAAGCCCCCAAAATAGATCCCTGTGGAACACCGAAGTCATTATCCGTTACATTTGATTTTGTGCCATTTACTTTAGTTAATTGTCTTCTGCTTGTCAAGTATGATTTAAACCATTCAGTTCTTTTTGCCGTATACCGTACATATATAAAGGGTGTCCCAACTAGAACGCAATTTTTAAATATGGCGCTATTCGAAGTGTCATTGTTTGACATTTGAACAATTGTTATTGTTTGCTAGTAGAAGGTACGAGGTTAGTAAAAATGGAGCGCAACACGAATGAATAACGCAATCTCATTGTGAAATTGTTTTCCAAAATGGTGAAAGTTTCGCACACATGTCATACAGCCAGAGAAACAATTCAATTGCTGCATCAGTCATTTCCCGGTCGTGTTATTTCGCGTTTTGGAGACCAGAATTGGCCGCCTAGATCGTGCGATTTAACATCTTTAGATTTTTTTCTTTGGGGTTTTTTGAAGTCGATGGTTTACGCGAATAAGCTGCATTAATGAAATACCGCAACATTTATGCAAAATGGTCATTGAAAATTTCATTAAAAGTTCGCGTGTGTGCCAGCAAAGCCGCGGCGGCCATCTGCACGATATCTTGTTCCATACATAACCTCATTCTGTCTACTTGACGATATAATAAAGTTTCACGATTTTTTTTAAAATATCTGTGTTTTATTTAAAATTTAAAAATTGCGTTCTAGTTGGGAAACCCTTTAGTTTCTGTATTAAAATTTGTCTATCAATGGTTTATATTTCAAAAAGAGGTCCACGAGGATGACAATTTTTGCCCCTCTGAAACTATCTGCTCAATTTTAATAAATTTTAAAACATAGATAGATGAGTTATGAGTTTGGAAGGACACAAAGGTTATATATTTTTTCAAAAATAAGACCACGAGGGGGGTAAAGCGCAATATTTTCCTCTCTGAAAATATTTGCCTAATTCTAATCAAATTTAAAACATAGATAATTCTGAGTCTCGAAGGACACAAAGGCCATGTGTTTTTTCAAAAATATGACCACGAAGGAGTAATAATATTATAAATGTGAAAGTTTGTATGTTTGTTAGTTTATGACGCTAAAACCGCTTAACGGATTTGAATGAAATTTAGTAGACGGATAGTATATGGCCCAGATTAAAAAATAGGGTACTCTGTAAGGGGTAAAAACGGGTAAAAATTGGTACATTTGGTACTTTTTATTTATTTTTATTAAGGGATAAAAACAGACTTTGTAACAGAACCAGACTTTCAATGAAAATAAAATTTGAAGGGAAAACAACGTTTGTCGGGTCAGCTAGTTTAATATATAAATATAGCGTAATTTATAAGGTGATTTTGTCGAAAAACCGCTATAAATTCCAAAAAAAAACAAACTGTTAGAACTTCTGAGTATAGGGCATTTATCTAGACCATACCAGGAATCGCGCTTAATACTGTTTTCCGTCCACTCTCGAAGAATTGTGAGAAAAGGAGCAAAGTCTTTTTCAAGTTTTTCAAACTGTTAGAACTTCTGAGTATATTAATATAATAATATATTAATGCTTTACAAATAAGTATAAAAGCAAGTTAATTTATAAAATTGTATCATTTAACTAAAGAAAAACGTCACATTTAACAAAGATAATTTATTACTAAAACAAGTAAGAGTGCTATATTCGGCTATGCCGAATCTTATATACCCTTCACCTTTGTTGTGGATACATAATTATATTATGCATTGAATTATGGAAGATTTGGCTACCGAAGATATCTGGGGACTTCAGAAAATTTATTTCAACATATAGACAGACAGACAGATGGGCAGGCTTAATAGACTCTGCTATCTATAAGGATCCAGAATATATATATATGTATATATGTACTTTATTCATAAATTCATAAAAAATGTAATTTCAATACTTTTTTTACCATTAATGGTCATTTAATGGTCAAAAAAAGTATTGAAACTACATTTTTATGAATTCTTTCGATTGCTGCCGATGCTTGAACTTTCGTGGGTCCAAAATTAAGCAATCCTCGTGGCATATTTGCTTAGGTTGCAATAAATCACCGAAAATCGGTAACGACCGTTACTTTGGAAACACCCTTTATTAAATTAATATTTATAAAAATTACAAATTAAAAAAAAATTTACCAAATTAAAATATATTTGTTTTTCAAAAATCGCTCATCTTTTGTAAAATAGATTTTGAGTAATTTTAGTTTAAAATTTTTTGTTCAAAAACCTAATTCTTGCTGGATCTTCTTTATATATTTACGCCAATAAAAACTTAATATATTATCATGCTCATGTTTTAGCAAAAAATTTAAAATCATGTCAATTTTAAATTTTAAAATTATGTCAATTTTAAATTTCCCATTTTCCCGGGAAATTTTACAACAATTACATGAGGGCATTACATTAGGAAATTTTATCGTTGATGAAGGCAATGTGGGTTAATTACATGTATATTTTGTAACCAATTGTTTTAAATATGTAAATGTTTAATTTACAGTTAAATAGTTGCCGTTTAACATTTTGCCAGTTAGTATAAAAAGATATTTGAATTTATATTTTATTTAAATCAAATTGTGATATTATCTTTTTCATTTAATTCATAACACAACAAGAAACATAAAAATTCAAACATTTAATTAAAATTGTACCTACTGTATAATGAAAAACTTAGCGGTTTTCAATTAAAGTTGAAAACACTTTTCTCATCACGCTTTAATGATTAGAAAATTAAACGTATGACATATTTTGTCTATTAACTTTTGTAGGAGGGTTGTTTCTCTGTCTAACCATCAAAACACACTCAACATAACGAAGAGGGTTAAAATAGGTCATGGCAATAACAACAAGGCAATGCTTACGTTAAATAAGAAAATCTTTGTATGTATTGGAATAGGAAAATTACAAAAAAAAAAAAAAAAAAAAAACTAACACATGTTAAATTCTACCTAACAAACCAAGGCATAATCAAAATGTAACTAAATTCAAGAAATAACTTATAATTAAGAATTGTCTACAACATTTCATAAGCATACTTATGATGGGTTTATTTTATTGTAAATTATGAACACTTTTAAAATAATCCTTCAAAAACGCTTCGTATAACAATAGTATTTGCAATAATACTTACTATATACTAAGTAAGAAAAACAAGATTTACAAATGTGATTATAAAAGACTTATACTCGTAATAGTTTTGTAAGTGTTTTCGGTAAAAAGATCCCGTTATTTTATTTCTTGATTTTCTTATTATTGTTCTTCTTTATTTCAGTCCTTTTCTTTTGTTTGACAAAATTAGCGTATTAAATTGTTTAAGAGTGGTATTTTAATAAATTACAAAATAAAAATAATATAAAATTTGTGTTAAAAAAGATAATTAAAATTAAATTCTAAAAATGCCATATAAATTAAAACACAGTGTTCGAAAGGAATCAAAAGAAATTGTTGAATTGCTTTTAAATGTTAAAAAACCTAAAATAAACGATTCGAGTGAAGTTCCAGCCAGCTCTAGTCAGATTAGTTTCAATTTTAGTGATGAAAATTTGGGTGAAAGTGAAAACGAGGTTTCAAGTTCTGAAGATGTGGAATCTGACATAATTGATGTGCGTAGCCTGAGTACATCAAAAGCCATAAGAAGTAATATACTATATATAGTATATTATTAATGCATTCGTTTTTTTAATTTTATAGATGCCGCAATTTCTATTGGATTGGGTGAAGACGAGTTTATAAAATGTACAAAATCATTTTTCCAATTTGCCAAAAAAAGACAAATATGCAAAACTAAATATAAGGAAAAGTCTAAAATTGTAAAGAATTAAAGTTATATGTAAATTGTTTACTAGTTTTGCTATATCTTACTATTTTCATGAATTTCGTTTGTTTGCTTTTTATATTTTTAAGAATATTTTTAATTTTTCATTTTACATCTATTATAAGTTTTATACATATAAACATGAAAAACATGAAAAAAATAATTAAAAATAAAAATATATAAAATTTAAAAAGAATTATTTTATTTGAAATATACAGTGGGAGTTTTATTGAGTACATGTTAGTACTTACCATCGTTTACAATGCATAACTTTTTAAATAATAGTGCAAATCAAATAATTTTTTTTTGTTTTACTCTTTATTGTCTTCTTCATTGATAGAGGTATAACACTTGACCAAACAATAACAATTACTTAAACAAAATTTAACGAAAGAGAAAAAAAACGGCATGTACTCACTTATGCACTTTTGTAATATTAAGAAATTTGTTGTAATTTACAGTAACTTTTAATATTTGGTCCAAAGCCCTTTGTTCTTTAACACAGCTTTACATCTTCTTGGCATACTCTCAACCAAGTTTTCAATTATTTCTTTTGGAATACTTCGCCATTCTGTTTCAACCCTGCCCCAAAGTTCGTCTAAATTTTTTGGTGCTCTTGAATACTGTCCCATCCGTCTTTTCACGACTGACCACAAATTCTCAATCGGATTGAGGTCGGGACTTTGAGCTGGCCACTTCATCAACTCAAATTTTTGTCCAGAGAGCCATTCCGTCACTATTTTGGATGTGTGCTTAGGGTCGCCATCCTGTTGAAAAATTACTTCTTCTTCCGGATAGGCGCTCCTCTCTACAAAATCTGGAAGATGGGTCTGGAGAATTTTTAAATAATCTTCCTTCTTCATTATTCCCTCAATTTTTTGCAACGGACCAACGTGCCACCATGTAAAGCAACCCCATACCATTATGTTGCCGCCACCATGTTTAACTGTTACTTTTACATGGTGTCTTTTAATAGATTCATGTGGTCGACGCCAGCAGTATTGTTTTCCGTCCGACTGAAAGCGATTAAATTTGGATTCGTCCGACCATATAACACGCTTCCAATCTTCTGGTGACCAATCCTTGTGCTTTGTGGCGAACTTCAAACGGGCCTTTACATTTTTATCGGACAAAGCTGGTTTTTTTTTCTTGACTGCAGAAATAAATCCAATTCTGTGAAGCGCATTTCTTGCAGCCCAACGACTAACATTCTTTCCAATATCCAATGCAGCTTCCTTTGGAGTTAGGTTCTTATCTTTCCGCATTCTTGTTATCATCAAACGTGCCTCTGCATCAGAAATTAACTTCCTGCGACCACGAATCGGTGTTTTATTCTGGACATTATTCCTTTTTTGTACTCTTATGATAACCGACTGACTTAATTGTTTCTGTTTAGCTATTTCCCTTGAAGAACAACCATTTTGTGTCATAGAGACAATATCATCCTCAATAGATTTTGGGAGTTTCCTCATTTTTTTGTTATTAAAAAATTGTATAATTATTATTTATTATATTGTGTTATTCCGACGAGCTTGACGTTATCAATAACTCAATAATTCTTTATATATTTTATTTTCACCATGAAATCCAAATAACAGATCAGTAACACAACAAAAACTTTGAAAAGTTACTGTAAATTACAACAAATTTCTTAATATTACAAAAATGCATAAGTGAGTACATGCCGTTTTTTTTCTCTTTCGTTAAATTTTGTTTAAGTAATTGTTATTGTTTGGTCAAGTGTTATACCTCTATCAATGAAGAAGACAATAAAGAGTAAAACAAAAAAAAATTATTTGATTTGCACTATTATTTAAAAAGTTATGCATTGTAAACGATGGTAAGTACTAACATGTAGTCAATAAAACTCCCCACTGTATATAAAAAATGTTACAAAAATAAGCTTCTTTAATCATGTTTCAAAAACTATTTTCCAGTAAGCTTATTTCATAATTGCGCTTCTAAACTTGTTGTAAGTTTCAACTAAAAATATTATCACAAGGGTTAAATTTTCTTGATAAAATAATTGTTAACAAGCCTTTTACAATAATTATCATAACAGTTTTGCAAACGTAACGCTTATGGTAGTAAGTTTGTTACAAACGATTTTTAAAGCCTTTTGGTTTGTTGGGTAAGCCCAAAAATTATGGTCGTAGTGTGATAATCAAAATAGAAACACAGAAATAACAATGAAAAATTGCAACATTTAAACAAAACCAAAAATTATACACACAGAAACAAGTGCAGATGTTGTGGGATTTAGAAAAAGATGATGAAGAAAATAAAATTGAAATTTTGTTAGGTATTTTTGGCAAAGAACAAGTTTTTTTTAATTTAAATCTAAAAAGATATCAAAATGAAACTTACCTTTATTGGGGAGAAGCTGGTAAAACGAACAGCTGTCAGCATATACACGAAAATTAACAAAAACAACAATAAACAAAATGTAAAAAAGCAGCTGATATTTCAGAGGAGCCGAGCCAACGCTGAAGAACTGGTTCAGTTTAATTTTGGGGAGGAGGCAGCTGTTGTTGTATTTGTAAAATAAAATAAATTGTATTTTCTGTCGCAGTTGTTTTATTTTTGGAAGAACAAAAAATACGTAAACGAAGGCAATTTTTGAAGAACCTGATGCAGTATGAGATGATTTAAAGCTGTTTGGAGTATATTTGTTGCTGTAGTTGAGATGTTTTAAGCTAATTGCGGTGGCGTCAATAACATTGAACACTTGTAGGCCAAAGGCAACTGGTTTTTTTCTTTTGTGGCTAGACTACTTTTTCCAGATTTTTTTGTAATAATTGGATGTGATGTCTGATTGGACTGACTGCTATACCAATTAAGCAAATTGGTCCTGTCAATTGGTCAAAGTCCTGTTTTTAGTTTCTTGCCTTCTTGTTGTAAAAAAAATTATGAAATATTTATAAATATTAAAATTTACTTTTTTTCTGTAATGCTGTTGCTTATTGTGTTTTTCTTTTTATTTACTGTGCATTTTTTTATTTTGCAATTTATATATTACACAAAACAACAAACAAACAATGTTGCAATTAACAATATATTGCAATAATTATTTATTTTTTCTTCGTTTCGTTACAAATTAATTTTGTCGTTTCCGCGTTTTAACGTAGAAAACAAACCGAGTAATCGATGATAGTTAATTTTCTTTCTTTTTTATTCTTTACTAAATTGAAATAAATTAATTAATATGCATTGATAATTGAATATTTTCCCTAGTTTTGAATTTTTTTATTACATATATTCTCAAGTAAATGTCAAGCACAAAACAAAATATCAAAAATATTCAAAAACCAAAAACAACACAATCATCACCAACATTCCGATTAATGAAAAATCATTTTATCTTCTCTTTTGTTTAAATTTCTAATATGCAGCTTAATTAATTTTTTCTCCATTTATTTTCATCAATTATTTGCCATTTTAATTAACAAACACGCACATTATATTTTTTTATAAATTGTTTTCTTTTTTATTTCGCAAAATAATTTGCAGCCAACAACAACATAATCCAACAACATTGATTTCAATTTAATGACTGAATTCATTTCGTGGAATTTAAAAACAAGTGTGGACACAGTTGGATTTTTTTGGTATAATATGTGATAATTATATTGTAAGTCGACTACAGGGTAGTTCATAGATATAAAAGGAAGACAATGGTAATAGCGTTGTCAACTTGGTGCGCTTCGCACCATTTTTGGTGCTTTTTTAAATTTTTGGTGCGAAAAATTCTTTAGTTGGTGCGCAGTGCGCTTTTTTCTCTATTATGGTGCGTTTTGAAATTTCAAAGTTTACAACGCTGGTCATCTCTAACAAACGAAATAATTTCTTTTTTTTACCCGGCATTACAGCAAGTAAGTGCAAGTTCGAAAAATTCTTTTAGCAAAGTTAAATGGATGTTTTTCAAAGCAACTTTGTGTTCAAGAACTTGCATCCAAAATTCTACAGTTGAGTTTGAGGCTCAAAAATGCTAAATATATTATTAAAAATGCTACATGTAAAATTTCTAGCTAGGTTATGTTAGGTCAGCAGGCAGCCATAACTTGTATAGCCCACTTAGGTCCAAGCATTAGTCCTTTTGTGCTGCCTGAAAAGAAATTTATGGAAGAAAAACGGAAAAGGGGGATAGATATTTTAGAGATAGAAAGATATTGTATGTGAATAGGTAGTAGAAAGAGAAAAAGAGCAGATGTCGGGTCCAGAAGATTAGAGAAAAGATGGAGTAAAAACTCCGACACACCTAAATAGCCAGTAGTTCCATTTCAAGTGAAGGGATCGGATGTCATCATAACAACCAATTGCGATTTCTAAAGAAAGCGTTGATACGATCCAATTTCAAGTCTGATATTTCAGATAGGTCATTGAAGTACGGTTGCCCCAAGAGGGTGTTACGCATGGTGTCCATTGCCGTACAATGACATTAAAGATGAGGTATTGTCTCCTCCTCTTCTTCATCATTACAACTCCTACAGAAATCATTGTAAGGGAGTCCTAATCTTCTGGCATGATTTACGAATTTGCAGTGTCCGGTGATTATTGACACCAAATCACTCAATTGTGACCGCTGTAATTTCAGCATATATAACGTAGCCTAGGCTAAATAAGTCGTGTAATTACACAGGTGTGTTCGTTTGCCTACCTAGTCTGAGCAAGTCCATATTAAAATTTCTCAATACGTTGCCTGCATGCTGTTAGTGGAATAACACATCAATGTCATCATCAGGTAGCATGAAACCAGTCTTTGCTAAGTTATCAACAACTAGATTCCCTGTTATGTCTCCATGTCCACGCACCCATACGAGTGACACTGTTGAATGTCTCGCCATCCTATTTAAGGATGTGCGGCATTCCTAGACCAAGGTCGATGTAGTGTATACACCAGTTAGAGACTTAATTGCAGCCTGGCTATCAGTATATATACGAATATCCCTGCCCGATATCCCGTTATAACTGATCCAGTTCGCTGCTCTTTTTATAGCCGATATCTCGGATTGTAGGATGCTACATTCATTTGGAATTCTGAAAGTCATTCTTATTCCAAAACCTTGAATGTAGACACCGCCGGCAACTCTTTCCTCTCATAGTATCGAGGGGTAGAACTTTTTCTGGTACCTCATTATACGAAATTGAGTAATTAAAGTTCCTTGAGAAGAAGGGTTTAGGAGGGCAGTAATCAATTTTATCAGGAAGATAGGTTTTTTTCCTTAATTATGCTAGCATGCCCATAATTTACATGCTTCCAAGCGCCTATTGTGTCTAGTCTTACGGCAGTGTTCAGAGCCAATTTTCTAGCCATCAAATCAACTGGTATCCAGTTCATTATTGTAAAAAGTGATTTAGTCGGAGTTGTGCATATTGCACCAGTAGTCAATATAGCAGTCCTCCTTAATATCCTATCAAATAGTACACAGTTTGAGATTTTGTCAAGTGCTTTCCACCAGACCGCGACTCCGTAAAATAGTATCGGTTTTATAACCGCCTCGAAGAGCCAATTTACGTATTGAGGTCTAATATCCCAATTCCTACCAATTGCCTTTTTACAGACATAAAGCCGATATGGCCTTAGATGTTCTTGCCAGTATATTAGGTTTCCAAGATAATTTGCTGTCAAGACTAACACCCAGTGAATAATACAAGTTCCGTCTATACTGGATTCACACTTAAACCACTATTATTGCTCCACTTGCTTAAGTGCATCCTCCATTCTTTGTGAAATATCCTGAGACTGCCACTGCCACGTCGTCCACGTAAGCTACAGTCTTATGTCCAGTGATATCCAATTTCCGTAGCATACTATTTATGGCTATATTCCACAATAGTGGAGATAGCACGCCTCCTTGAGGAGTACCCCTTCGGGCAAGTCTTGTGACTCTTGTTGTACCGAATTTGAAACTTATGGTCCTATTTTCAAGTAGATTCCTAATAAATCTGGTTATTGATTCGTCAATACCTAAGTCTTGTAAAGCAGAGAGTATTGCCTCAGATTTTACATTATTCAAAGCACCTTCTATGTCCAGAAACGCAACCATTGTGAAATTTCCAAACTCTAGAGATTTCTCTATATGACTAATTAGTTCATGAAGCCGTTTCAACAGATTTACCCTTCAAATATGCATGTTGAGATGGCGATAATAATGTCTGATCAATAGAGCTCCTTATGTGAATATCTATGATTCTCTCCAGAGTTTTTAAAAGGAATGAAGATAGACTGATTGGTCTATAGTCCTTTGCTTTTGTATGAGAGGGTTTTCCTCCCTTTGGGATGAATGATACATTGCATGCAGTCCAGCCAGAGGGTATGTATGACCACGACAAACAAGCTCAATAAATGTTCATGAGCCAAGGGATGACTAGATCCATATTGTGTTCTAGATCAGTCGGTATAATTCCATCAGGGCCTGGAGATTTAAAGGAATCAAAGCTCTTTATAGCCCATTTAATTTTATCCTAGCTAATATCTATTGAGGAGGTTATCCGATTAAGCAACTTCCAGTGTTTCACGTCCATCTTTTGTCCAACTACCGTCTGGTTTCTGAAGGTAACCATGAGTTGTTGGTGCTTTTGATAGGATTTTCCGCAAGCGACTAGTTTCGGATGCACCTTTGACACCAGTAAAAAAGTTCCCTAAGACTTTTACTTTGCGCTCCTAACCTGATTCTTAAATTTGTTCAACGATGACTTATATGCCGACCAGTTTCCTGTTCTATTCGCGTCGTTGAAAAGTTTACGACAACTACGTCTGCAGTTCGCTATATCCATGGACCATTATAGACAAGGTGAATTTATACTAGGTGACAGCATAGCACCAGCTGATTATTCATGGTGAAATTGAAGATGTCAAAAAGTTGTTTACAAATAGTCAAAGTTTATGTAAAAAAAAACTTTTTGACAGTGACGAAAGTTTTTACACAAACAAAAATGCCTGTTGTTCTTGCCTTGTTGTAATTGTTGTAGCAATGCTGTCACCTAGTATTTAATTTCACCATGATTATAGAGGTCTTTCTTTCCCTCTGCAGATTGAGAGGGTGCATGTTTTTGTCGTTGCCTCATTTAAAGAGCGTGTAAGCATATCTACTGCCAGTTCAATATCTCCCGTGTCCCCTATTACTGGGGGTGGTGGGATAATTTCATGTAGGATTTGATTGTGTTCAATCCATTTTATCATCCTCCTGTTCAGAAAAGGAGTTTTCCTTTCCAGTTCCAGGTTAATTGAATATGTCATATATCTATGATCTGAAAAAGAGCAGTCCTCAGAAACTTTCTAGTTTCGTAGGAGATATTTATAGCTAAATCAAAATAAAATAAGCTAAATTTAGCCGCAAAAATACTAAAATGGTCACACTGTTTGTAGTTATTAAGAGAGTTTGAAAATCCTCTCTTAACATGATTTTAATTATAAATATCCAGTAACGCCAACTCTTAAGACTCAAAACGCGTAAACATTTTTGAAAAAAGGGCTAAATGTAAAAGAATCCATATAAAACCACATCCAATTTTCTTTTTTCCGCATTTTGAGTGACTAAGATCGGGTTAAATCTAGTCCGAAAAGGGCTAACATTGAAAGAGTAAAAAATAATATTTTTAAAATATAGCACTATAAAGAGAATGAGTACAAATAAAAAGAGTGTAAGAAGAAATATCTTGCTACTCAGCAATGCCAATTTATAACAAGGAAAAGCGAGTTTTTTGAAACAAATTTTCACAAATAAATATTATTAATATAAATAATAATTTAAATAATTTATATTTTACAATAATTTAATAGATAAAAAAGCTGTACTTAAAAATGATTGCCTTAAAAAGCTAAATATATTTAAATTTATAAGTTAGGTTAAAAGCACTACATTCTTCACGAAAAACCGCTGAATATGCATTGCTGCTTCTATGCTCTGTGGTAATCAATGTGGAAGTCAACATAATAATGGCTAAATAAGTAGTAAACAGAATGCAAGTAAAAAAATAAACAAAAAATAACTGCAGCCAGAAATTTGTTGCATTCTTCAACTGTATATAAATTGGAAAACTCACAAAATACAAGTTTGTTTTATAAAGTAAAAATTAAATAATTTTAACAAATTAGATATAAAAATTGAAAACAACAACAACGTAATCATGAATATTGTGTATGAATTCTTTCGTAATAATCATATTTTGGCTATATGTGAAGATGCCTTGTGCAAAAAATCATTTACTTTAAATTTATCACGTTTCGAGATGTCTGAAGTGCCCGATTTGGTGGAAAAATGCAATATTATATTTAAATTATTTTTAAATCATAATCATTTAACAAGGGTTAGTAATTTTTCGTTATTTTATGATGTATGTTTGTGTGTGTAGCAAAACCGTTTCAATATTTCTTTGTTGCAGTTACCCACCTTTGTCAGTGAATTAACACGTCTGCAAATTTTAACATTGGATTTTAATAAATTAAACGAATTTCCCTTGGTTATATGCCAATTAACAAATCTAAAAGTATTAAACATAAGCTGCAATAATATAAACACTTTACCACGTGAATTTGGCCAATTGACACAATTGGAAACGTTTTGGTGCAATAACACTGGGCTGCAACAATTGCCCGAAGAACTTGGCAACTGTGAGTGTTTGGAAACTTTAGGTGTTCGCGGCAATCAGTTGAAAAATCTACCCTCATCTTTAAAACGTCTGTGCAAATTACGTTGGCTGACGGTGGAGAATAATCAGATATCTACGTTTCCGGAGTGTTTGGGTGATTTAAGAAACCTTATACATTTGAATTTAAAGAGTAATCATTTAGTTAATATACCCGGCTGCTTAAAGCGCATGAAAAGACTACAATATGTTTTTCTCAATTGCAATCGCATTGATCAGCCGTTGCCTGAGGAATTGTTAAAGGAAGTAGAATTTATAAGAATGTTAAATATATGTGATAATCCCTTGTGTAGTATGCCGGCAATTAAAATGCAGTTAAAGGTAAGTGATTTATTATCAAGTAAAAGTGCTGAATACTGATACACCCTTGATCTTAATATGCATTTATTAAATAGGGGAACACATTGAGTTCCCTAACTGACTTAAATTTTATTAAACACTGATCAAACCGTGTCGTTGTTTTCTGTTTCCTGCCGCTTGTCTCTGCTTTTACTTTTCTACGAATTGCATGAAGAATCTTTGTTTGCATAGTGAAAATGCTTATAATTTTTCCAATACTGTAGCTTCAAATTTATATTATTCTTATTTTAAGTAGTACATTAAACAAATTGTGGTTTTCTTTAGGAACACGGCAATATTGTCTGTGATACAAAAGATCATACAAATACTTCCAACATAGATGACGTATTAGATGATAATGAAAATAATGACGACGATGATGATGATTTATCCGATTGGGAAAACAGCATTGAGACCAGTGATTTGGATACCACCGATGAAAGTAGTCCGGAAAATGATGTAGAGGTAAATTTGTTGTTAAAAAAAACATTTAGTAACTAATAAAACTTATTAACAAATTAAAAATAATTCAAATTAATGATAGTTATAAGCATAAATTCACGCTTCTAAATGTAATTTTCTGGGCACGAACAAAAATCGCTTAATTGACATCTCTACAGAAAGCAAACGTTATTTTTGTTTTTAAACATAAACAAACATCTATCAATTCTAAATCAAGAAATTGTCACTAATGTGTATTTATGTTAAAAAAACGAAAAATTAATTTAGGGCTGCTTAATTTAGATTTATTTCTTTGCTTTCCAATTAATACACATATGTACATACCTACCATAATTTAAAACGCTAAGAAATAAATTTTGTATATGACAAAAAAAAAAAGGCCTCAAAAAGGTTAGGTTATAAGGCCGGTGTGAGGTTGTCCCCACACCATCACCCAGAGACCAATACGGTCCATTGTGATGCCTTTCGGAAATGATTTGAGACACTTAGTACGTTCCAAGAGCGAAACGCCTAAGCCCTCACAAAGCCCCTTCCCCTATTGCGTAGCCAGGCCATATTCATTACGAATCCTTTGAGATCCCCGAGCCTACAACCCGAGACATCCCCTAATTTGCTTATGAATCTACTGCCTAGCCACCTCAACCTGCTTACTTGTAACCTCGGACAATGGCACAGAATGTGCTCGATCGTCTCCAGCTCCTCTGGGTCTTCGCATAACCCGCATATGTCTGACAAGTCAGATCCCTTGCCATTCTACCTATCATACAATGGCCCGTGATAACGCCTATCATGGTTCTTACGCAGATCTTGCTCTCGCACAGTAACGATTCCGAGTCAGACTTCCTGAGCACCGGCCATATCGTCTTTGACACTCGGCAGTCCGTTCGTTTTCCCCAGGCCCTATTTGTCTCGCCTAGAACCCATTCCCTGATATTCCACATGCCTCAAATAAGTTAACAATATTGGTGAATTTTCTTAAATTTATTGTTAACTTAATGCCTCAAATAAGTTAACAATAAATTTAAGAAAATTCACCAATAATATCACATTAATATATAAATAATGAAGAACATTAACATTTATTAGTAGAATTAAGTTTTCTAAACTCTAAATTTTCATTGTCTTCATCTTCACATAACTCTCTTTGAGCTAATCATTAAAGTTCTCTTAATTTTGCTCTCTCTTTCAGGATATTTCCGTTTTAATACCGGAATTGTCGCGGTATATAACAAACTTCAGTTAATTATTAATTTGTCTCAATTTTATGGCCGGATCCTTAATTAAATTTTTTGTTTGTTTATTTATTATCTGTTTATGTACCTATTGTTAGTTTTAACATGTTTTTTCCGAGAAAAATGCAAAGCATAATAAAAACCGTTTAACAACACCAAACTAAATTAGCAAATATTGTTATGTACAGTTAAAATTAATTGTACGTATTTAATATTAAATGAAAGTAAAAAAGAAACAATGCTACAGCTAAATTAATTGGACATTTTCTTCATTAGTTCTTCATCTTGTATAGACATGGCGGTAAGTTTTTTGCCAATCTTCTCGTGGATGTCCAAATATTTGGCTACGCAACGATCAATGCAAACCATTTCACCTTTGCCTGAAAATAAAATATACATATGTAAGTAAATATTTTAATTTATAGATAATGGGTGGTTATTAATTTAGGAAACTTTTTACAAAATCCAATCTGTTTATGGACAATAAAGTTCGGATATTATAAGGGTTACTTTTTGACAGATGATTTGCTTGAGAACTGCATGACTACTTACATAACTAACTTATTTTATTATTTTAAATATTATCTTTACAAAAATTATTCATTAATTAAATGAGAATTATTCCTCTTGCGAGTATAAATTGTAAAATTTAAAAAAAAATTTTTAATCGAAGTTGCCTTCAAGTTAAATATACAAATTATTTGAAAATAAATTGTATACACTACATTTATTTTTGAATATTTCTGTTAGATGTTCTACATAGCTTTCCGTTGGAAAGCATAAATGCAAAATCATACAAAAATATTCAAAGACACTAGCAAAATGTAATGCATTTTCTGGCCTGCTAAAGCCGTCATCAGCATTCTTTGTGTCATAGTGTTTCATTTTCAAACCTTGCATATTTAACTTTTTCTATTCATTAATTAAATGAGAATTATTCCTCTTGCGAGTATAAATTGTAAAATTTAAAAAAATTTTTAATCGAAGTTGCCTTCAAGTTAAATATACAAATTATTTGAAAATAAATTGTATACACTACATTTATTTTTGAATATTTCTGTTAGATGTTCTACATAGCTTTCCGTTGGAAAGCATAAATGCAAAATCATACAAAAATATTCAAAGACACTAGCAAAATGTAATGCATTTTCTGGCCTGCTAAAGCCGTCATCAGCATTCTTTGTGTCATAGTGTTTCATTTTCAAACCTTGCATATTTAACTTTTTCTATTCATTAATTAAATGAGAATTATTCCTCTTGCGAGTATAAATTGTAAAATTTAAAAAAATTTTTAATCGAAGTTGCCTTCAAGTTAAATATACAAATTATTTGAAAATAAATTGTATACACTACATTTATTTTTCAATATTTCTGTTAGATGTTCTACATAGCTTTCCGTTAGAAAGCATAAATGCAAAATCATACAAAAATATTCAAAGACACTAGCAAAATGTAATGCATTTTCTGGCCTGCTAAAGCCGTCATCAGCATTCTTTGTGTCATAGTGTTTCATTTTCAAACCTTGCATATTTAACTTTTTCTATTCATTAATTAAATGAGAATTATTCCTCTTGCGAGTATAAATTGTAAAATTTAAAAAAATTTTTAATCGAAGTTGCCTTCAAGTTAAATATACAAATTATTTGAAAATAAATTGTATACACTACATTTATTTTTGAATATTTCTGTTAGATGTTCTACATAGCTTTCCGTTGGAAAGCATAAATGCAAAATCATACAAAAATATTCAAAGACACTAGCAAAATGTAATGCATTTGAAGGCAACTTCGATTAAAAATTTTTTTAAATTTTACAATTTATACTCGCAAGAGGAATAATTCTCATTTAATTAATGAATAGAAAAAGTTAAATATGCAAGGTTTGAAAATGAAACACTATGACACAAAGAATGCTGATGACGGCTTTAGCAGGCCAGAAAATGCATTACATTTTGCTAGTGTCTTTGAATATTTTTGTATGATTTTGCATTTATGCTTTCCAACGGAAAGCTATGTAGAACATCTAACAGAAATATTCAAAAATAAATGTAGTGTATACAATTTATTTTCAAATAATTTGTATATTTAACTTGAAGGCAACTTCGATTAAAAATTTTTTTAAATTTTACAATTTATACTCGCAAGAGGAATAATTCTCATTTAATTAATGAATAGAAAAAGTTAAATATGCAAGGTTTGAAAATGAAACACTATGACACAAAGAATGCTGATGACGGCTTTAGCAGGCCAGAAAATGCATTACATTTTGCTAGTGTCTTTGAATATTTTTGTATGATTTTGCATTTATGCTTTCCAACGGAAAGCTATGTAGAACATCTAACAGAAATATTCAAAAATAAATGTAGTGTATACAATTTATTTTCAAATAATTTGTATATTTAACTTGAAGGCAACTTCGATTAAAAATTTTTTTAAATTTTACAATTTATACTCGCAAGAGGAATAATTCTCATTTAATTAATGAATAGAAAAAGTTAAATATGCAAGGTTTGAAAATGAAACACTATGACACAAAGAATGCTGATGACCAGCGTTACCGTTGATGCGACTAAAGTGGCAATTTGACCCTTTTACAGATGCCTTGCCACTTTTTTTGTACTTTTTTTTTGTTTTAGTTGATACATATTAGTTTTTTTTATTAATTTTTTTATTATATGCATACGTAAACATACATCATATACAACATTTAAATAAAAAAAATACAATTTTTATTTTTGTTTTGTTTATTTTCCATCTTTTTAGAAGTGGTGCCCCTTTTTTTTAATAAATCCCCTTTTTGTGCGACTTTCTCAAATTTGCCAACGGTAACGCTGCTGATGACGGCTTTAGCAGGCCAGAAAATGCATTACATTTTGCTAGTGTCTTTGAATATTTTTGTATGATTTTGCATTTATGCTTTCCAACGGAAAGCTATGTAGAACATCTAACAGAAATATTCAAAAATAAATGTAGTGTATACAATTTATTTTCAAATAATTTGTATATTTAACTTGAAGGCAACTTCGATTAAAAATTTTTTTAAATTTTACAATTTATACTCGCAAGAGGAATAATTCTCATTTAATTAATGAATAGAAAAAGTTAAATATGCAAGGTTTGAAAATGAAACACTATGACACAAAGAATGCTGATGACGGCTTTAGCAGGCCAGAAAATGCATTACATTTTGCTAGTGTCTTTGAATATTTTTGTATGATTTTGCATTTATGCTTTCCAACGGAAAGCTATGTAGAACATCTAACAGAAATATTCAAAAATAAATGTAGTGTATACAATTTATTTTCAAATAATTTGTATATTTAACTTGAAGGCAACTTCGATTAAAAATTTTTTTAAATTTTACAATTTATACTCGCAAGAGGAATAATTCTCATTTAATTAATGAATAGAAAAAGTTAAATATGCAAGGTTTGAAAATGAAACACTATGACACAAAGAATGCTGATGACGGCTTTAGCAGGCCAGAAAATGCATTACATTTTGCTAGTGTCTTTGAATATTTTTGTATGATTTTGCATTTATGCTTTCCAACGGAAAGCTATGTAGAACATCTAACAGAAATATTCAAAAATAAATGTAGTGTATACAATTTATTTTCAAATAATTTGTATATTTAACTTGAAGGCAACTTCGATTAAAAATTTTTTTAAAAATTATTCATTATACTTTTTCAAAACACTTTTCATATAAATATATGTACCTACATTAACGTGTCAGAATATATCAGAATACCAAAAGGCCAAAGAGCATTGACCATACTGCTGCCAAGATAGGTACATCGATCTACACAGGTGTTCAAGTATAAAAACTAAGAAACCAAAACCAATATTTTCAATATCCATATTTTAAAAAATTAACTTCTTGACATTTTCCTGTAACCCACTAACTTTTTTTTATTTATGAAACCTCATAAAAACACAAAACTCTTACCCAAATCAGCTTCTCCATAGCGAGGTGGTATACATTTCTTATGACAAACATTTGTCATGCGATTATATAAATCCGACATCATTTCGATTTCCATTTCTTGCATCATTTGTAGTTTTGCCTGTTCGGCGGGACTAATCTGGGGCATGGCCATAATTGCGAGCGGATGAAATACACACGTGCGTTCTTTTTATTAACTATAAATTACTTTTAATTTCAAATAATATGAAATCGTTGATATTTGCTAATTGATTGAATTCTTCGGTAGATTTGGATTATATTGTTATTGCTGGTAAAATTTTAGACGTTAAAACGTCTAGTGCCCACTGATTCGTATTTACCAATATTTGCTTTCTTCATGCGTTCACGTATTTGCATATCCTCGTAACGCCTCTTCTCCACAGAATTTTT
Source organism: Bellardia pandia (assembly GCA_916048285.2). Lineage (NCBI taxonomy): Eukaryota > Metazoa > Arthropoda > Insecta > Diptera > Calliphoridae > Bellardia > Bellardia pandia. Next base: position 74,434,934 of record OU696533.1, read on the forward strand.
CGATATCACAAACGAATAAACACCAACAACAGTTATAACAGTCCTTTAAATGAAAAAATACAGAAAATTTTATTAAAGCACAGGTTTTAATTAATGTTTAAAGCTAGTTTTTTGCGTAAAAATCGTACCAGCCGACAGCGATTCTACCACAATTACCCAAAGACATTACTTTTTTGTTTTAACTTGGCAAGTTTTTCATTTACACCAAAAATATTGTAAACAGCTGTTATGACATAACCTCAATTTGACAGTAAACGAGAAAGAGATAATGACAAAATTAATATAGAGACGGACAGCTAGAGATGGTATAACCAGTGTTGCCAGAAAATGAATTTCAAAATATGCTAAAACATGAAAACTAAATGCTAATACTATGTTTCCACGGTACAAGCTTCGCTCTCTATTCATGCTTCACACCCCAATCATGTGCGAAACACAGAGTATAGAGTTATACTATGTTTCCACGACGACTTGAATCACCTGCTTCGCCTTCTGAATCATGTTTATGAATCATGCTGTTTACATGACTAATAAACTTGATTCGATTTGACAGTTGTCTTTAATAAACAAACAGAATAAAAAAAAACAGAATTTACAATTTGTGGAAAATAATTTTTTTAATGGACAAACAAAAGTGAGTGGAAATTAGTTAGCTTATTTGAAAAAAAAACATACATTCGTACGTATTTACTTTCTTTACTTCCAGCAACAAGAAAATAATTTGCTTTGTTTACAATAATATTAAATTTTTACAGCTAGCGCAGATAAACTTGCGATAAAAATTAGAGAAGAATGCAATTTTTCGTGCTTCGCAAGTAGATTCAATATGAATCTACTTGATTCGCTCTTAAAATTTTGTATGGTGAAGCAAGTTGTTTCGCACATGATTGAGGTGTGAAGCATGAATAGAGAGCGAAGCATGTACCGTGGAAACATAGTATTAATAATGTTTAACAGTAACCTGTTACACGAAAACATCTGAGCTGCCAAAAACAGTCTTGCCAAGAGTAAAGGCCCAACTATAATATGCATAAGCAAGCTTAGGCAAATTGCAAAAGTTAACGAAAAGGCTGTCAAATGCATAACCAGTTCAGAATTAACTTTCAGGTGGCTACAATGACTTTGAAACTTTTTGTCCACAGTTGCTCATTTATGTTTAAAAAAAAATGTTTTTATTTTAACAAAAAGCCATTAAATGACTATATTTTATAAATATTATTATATTATTTTATAATTAAAAGAAAACTTCGTACCCGAAACGCATAATTTTTCCTTTTTTCTTAATTTATCGCCAAAAGTACTAAAATGTACAGCTGTGTCAGCACTACATTGTAAATAATAATAAACGTTTACATATGTTTTGTTAATTTTCGTATTGTGTTTGCAAAAATGGAGAAAAAACTTAAAAATTAAATAACATATTAAAGGTAGCGATTGAAGGCCTGTGCACATTAAAAGAAATAAGTGAACTACACTGTAAAAGAAGACGACACTCTTGTTCTGTCAGAGAAATAAACCGCGACAGAAAGACATTTTTTGATAAAATAAAAAGGGTCCCTTTTATTGTAAAGGCACTTATTTTTTCCGCATTTTCTATTAAATTTAAAATAAATATATTTTCTTCTTTCTCCATTTTGTTCAAAACACAAACAAACAGCTGATTCCGTACAGAATGTGCGATCAGTTTCGCTTTCTGCTTAAGCAAATGACAGTTGAAAAACTTAACGAAAAGTTTCGTTAAGTACATTATAGTTTGCCACATACAATTTATATGTGTTCGCACGTTTGCTTAAGGTAGCATATGCACATTATAGTTGGGCCTTAAGTTGCTAAAAAATTATCCTTAATGTACGTCATCTTAATAGTAAAAATATTTTATTTTTAAGCCTCAATTTTATTTGAGTCCTGTTTTATGTGAAAAATTGACTATATCTCCGGAATTGGGCACATTCTAGATATTTGCCAATTTCAAAGTGTGTTGCCGGAAAGGGACTTTTATACATATATGTATTTAGTACCCAAGATATAAAAGCAAAAATATAAAAACACTATACGTGAAGAATCTATTGGATCATAGCTCGAACACATCAGCTTTGAACGACATTCAGAAATACGCCATCAATACTGGGGTCACAGGATATCGCATATAACAGACACAGAAACACATTTACCGCGGAAAGCAAGTGTAGTTCTGGAATAATTGAGGTCGGGATCGTGCAAAAGACTCAATCTCTATTGGTCCCGAATAGACAGCGCCAAGAACGTGCCAAATTTATCCATATTTTTAACTACCTAGACAACCCTACTTCAATTCTACCAATAGATACACCAGATTAAAAAAATATTGTTACGTTTTTATCTCTTAAAAACGGTGGTTTATTTCCTTTAAATAAACCGGATTCCTTTTAATTGCAAATATAAGCGTCAAGTATTGTAAAATAATTTTTTTACAAAATATTAGGTTCGCGGAGAATTAGTCCCACAAATTGCCAGGTTATCCCACGACGATTTAACTAAGTCCCAAGTCGACCTATACCTTCATTTAGGAAGCTGGAACGCAACAATAACAATGTGCTGTGTGAACAACGAAAATTTTTCAAGAAAAATTGTATCAAGATTTGCACTAAATAGAAAATTGTACTAATGTAAATGTTGATAATCATGTTGTATGTTTATAAACATCCATATGTTGATACCAGCCGTTAATTTTAAATTGAAATATAATTTCGTAGCAATATTGTATATAGTTTCGTTGTTACAGGAACAATCAAAACTGTAGTCTGTGATCAAAACAACCACGAATTTTGATTTATTCAAATGTATTTGTCATCTTTTATTGAAAATTTGTTCTTGATATTAAACAAATTTTTCTCGCTTATAGTTAAGTTTTACTTTAAATTTAAACATGTCATTATTTATATTTACCTAAATTTCAAGTATATTTTTAATACTTAAACAATTTTAAAGATATTTTAATTGTATATTTAAAAAATTCTTAAGCTTAAAGGTAGAATTAGCCGAACGTCTACGTCCCGTACTGTACTGTAACGAAACAGCTGATCCCGTTTTGTTATTTGAAATCAATGCAAATGCTTACCGAATATTAATATCACGTTGACGGAACGTCTCAACCTGTATAAAATAGAATTTCCTAACCAAGGTGAATTTAAATACTAGGTGACAGCGTAGCGCCAGCTGATTATTCATGGTGAATTTGAAAATGTCAAAAAGTTATATAAAAAAAAAACTTTTTGACAGTGACGAAAGTTTTTCATATAGAAAAATGCCTGTTGTTCTTGCCTTGTTGTAATTGTTGTAGCAATGCTGTCACCTGGTATTTAATTTCACCATGTTCCTAACGTTCTTACGTGACATTTGTATAGCAGTGATGGCCTGTTTGCATGCTAAATAGTATTGGAGTAAATTCGCCCTATTTTTTTGGTACTTTTTTTTAATAATATTTGTTGAAATTGAGCAACACGATTTAATATAATACATATCTACATACATATATGAATATGTTTATATTTATAAAATAAATAAAAAATCACATACAATAAAAATATAACCAAATAAATACATACAAGTACATACGCATAACTATGTATTATAAATATTGCAAATTGAATAAATAAATATTGAAATAAATTATAGTATAATATATTACATTGATAATATACATAACTATTAAAGTGTTATGTAAAATTTACATACATAATCTAGCATTTATTTGCTATTAAAATAACTATAAAATAGCTTTTGGTACTTTTTCAAGCAAATATGTACGAAAAGAAACTTTTCAATGTCCATCACTGTTTCGAACAGCTGATTGTTTATTTATTGTGTTTTGTTTTTTTTCTTGAAAATTTTTAGTCATTTTAGAAACATTAAATAAGTAAATAAATCCTCCGAATCCATTACAATTGAGAAAAGTTGAGGTTTAGAATACATACATACATATATAATTTCAACTGAAGTAGAAAACAAACAATTAAACACAAACACAATATCGTTGTACTATGTGTTTGTTTTTACTTTTTTGTTTAACGTATGGCACGTTTTTAAATTTTCTATAAGTACACACACGTGCTTACAGTACGGTACGTTACAGTACGGATACGTGGACGTTCGGCTAATTCTACCTTAAAAGATAAGTAAATACACGCAAGAAATATTGTCTAAATATGGTTTTACAGCAAATATCACCATCAGCGTTGTCAACTTTGAAATTTCAAAACGCACCAACATGGAGAAAAAAACGCGCCATTTGAAAAAAATCGCACCAAATTAAGATTTTCTGTTTTATTTATTGAAATAATTTCACATAAAAAATATAATTTATAACAGCCTTCAACAGTTCATTCAGTGTTTTTATAAAAAATAAAAAACTTAACAAAAATAGAAAATAAACTAAACAAATTTATTTTTTGTACCAGATGTAATTTCTACACTTTGATCTTAGCCATAAGGCAGATAAGCGATTGTACCAGATGTAATTACTTTCTTTTTTACCCGGGGTTTACACATGCAAGTAACAGTTCGAAAAACTCAATACTCACATTTTTTACTAATACACTCACATTTTTTTCATTTTCAGAGCTAGTCGAGTTTTTCGAATAAGTTCGAAAGAGAAAATTATCTTTTATCTTTTTCCTTCTCATTGAAAAATACTTCACTTGACAGTCAGAACTGATGAGTGTGAAACAGGTCTAAAAATACTCATATATGCTATACCCCAAATAGTTTGTGTGACTTGTATGAAATTAGTTTTTGAAAAATTTTGTTCGAACACCTATCTGTACAGACAAAAACCAAGTATGGGGAAATATAGCCAAGACCGCCCTCTATTAGGCCCCGTTTTCAGAATTTTGGCACAAGTCCCCATTTTTGGTCTATAGTCCCCCAAATAGTTTGAGTGACTTGTGTGAAATTAGTTTTTGAAAAATTTTCTTCGAACACCTATCTGTACAGACAAAAACCAAGTATGGGGAAATATAGCCAAGACCTCCCTCTATTAGGCCCCGCTTGTAAAATTTTGGCACAAGTCCCCATTTTTGGTCTATAGTCCCCCAAATAGTTTGAGTGATTTGTATGAAATTAGTTTTTGAAAAATTTTGTTCGAACACCTATCTGTACAGACAAAAACCAAGTATGGGGAAATATAGCCAAGACCTCCCTCTATTAGGTCCCGTTTTCAGAATTTTGGCACAAGTCCCCATTTTTGGTCTATAGTCCCCCAAATAGTTTGAGTGATTTGTATGAAATTAGTTTTTGAAAAATTTTGTTCGAACACCTATCTGTACAGACAAAAACCAAGTATGAGGAAATATAGCCAAGACCTTCCTCTATTAGGGCCCGTTTTTAGAATTTTGGCACAAGTCCCCATTTTGGCCTAATAGGCCAAAAAGTAGTTCGAGTGATTTTTTCATATGTTCTGATTCATTTGCTTATAAAACGCTAAATATTTGAGTGTTTTATGACATAAAATATTTTTATTATATAAATTAAAAAATTGTTATTTTAATTTTATTTTATTATTTTTAATCAAATTTTATATAAAATATTTTAATAAATTAAAAATAACGTAAAGTGACTAAAAGTTTGTTAGAAAAGTTTGTTGAAAGCCGAAAATCCTCACCCATGCACATAAAAAGAAGAAGAACAGTCACTCATTGTAAATTGGTATGTATGTTGCCACTATTTTTTTATTCTGACCTTATACATAGTTTATTTGCATGCATGTATTTTGTTTCTTATAATTAGACTATTTTACTTCAAATATTTTAATATATTTAAAGATTATATAGTATTTTTCTAATATTAAAAAATATTACGCACTATTAGGCATAAATGCCTATAGAATATAGCAGTATACTAAATAGCAAAAATGTGGTGGATGTAAAAAGAAGATCAAAGCGATAATGGATATTACTATAATATTTTCTGACTATCAATCCATAATTTTTCATTTGTCCTCCATATGGCCCACATCTGGAAAATTTTGATACCACTAAAAATATGGAAAGTATTTTAATTTTGTCACTAAAAATATGGAAAGTATTTTGATTTTGTCATGCCGCAAATAACATATCGTATACATTAAGCAGCATAAATCTGCATACAAACATACATATAAATAACCTTTAATAACGAATTTTAGTGTTAAATAGTAACTTTAATGATCTCAAAATGTTTTAGCTTACAGAAATTTTTTAAAAAATTATGCTAGATCTTTTGTTTTTTTCATTTGCATATTATCTTCCCAATTGGCAGCTTAAATACAATGGTATGTCAACTTTAGGCATATGCAAAAGTCTGCGTACATAAAAATTAACGGTACTTTCGTTTAGAATTATTACTTGAATTATTATTTGAACTCATTGTGAACACAATTAAAGTGATTTTCAGCATTCTTTTTCTGTATCGAATTGTAAGAAATGGCTAAAAGAAAATAAATTAATGTTGCTGAACGCAAAATTAGAATGGAAAAACTTATTTAAATAATTATTAAAAATAAAGTAAATAAAAAATGCTCTAAAAGTACTTCCCTGAAAAGAAAATTCAATAAAATGTGTTATTTTGTTATTGATATATAATTTCAAGTTATTCATAAATATCAAATAATTTTAAAATTTTAAATATAAATACAAATTTCTAAATAATTTTATTCTATATTCTTCGACCTTTTTAATGATTTTTATTAAATAATTTTTAAGTTTGAGGTCACTTTTTTGTTTTTTATAAAAGATTTTTTAATTCTTATATATAATTCACTCATTTAATTTGGAGTGAATTATATATAAGAATTAAAAAATCTTTTATAAAAAACAAAAAAGTGACCTCAAGCTTAAAAATTATTTAATAAAAATAAAAATTTCTGAAATTAGGTCACTTTTAGTATTTATATAAAAATGTTCTCTATATTTATTTTTATATCCAATAAATATATAGAACATTTTTATATAAATACTAAAAGTGACCTAACTGCTTGAAAAAAAGATATTATAGAATATTGAAAAAAGGTCGAATAAAAGAACTAAATAATTAAAAAATTCTGATTTATAAAATTAAATTTCAAAAATACATTCTTCTAAAATAAAAATTTAAGATTCTGAAAGAATATTGAAAAAGGTCGAATAAACGAACTAAATAATTTTGAAATATACAGCCCAATCATGAATAAAAATTCCGCGGGAGTTTTTTCCATTTTCCCATTTTTCCTATTCAAATTCAATGTTAAAAAAATAAAAAGGGAAAAAATTCCCACGGAATTTTTATTCATGATTGGGCTGAATTAAATATTTCTGAATGGAAATTTGAAACTTCTGAAATAAAATTTGAAATTTAAATGGTGTATAAAAACGCTTTAGTTAACGCAATGTTTTTAACTAATGTTATCCAACTGTGTATTAGCTGTGTGGCAACACAGTTTTCATTAATATAAAAGTAATGCCAAGTTTAAATTATTATATATTTTAGAAAAAAAATTAGAATTGGCGGCATTTAATTTTTTTCTTGAAACCAGAAGTTTCTATTAAGCTATAATTTTTGCAGAAAACTTTGGTAAATTCTGTTTTCCCAACTCTCACGTCTTGAAAACAATTCACCAAAGCCTAAACCACACTACGAAATTTACAAAATACTATATCGGCCCAGGGAGACATAAGAAATACCTTAATAAATCTACACTTCTCATCATTGAAAGGAGCGCCATGTTTATTAACGAAACGTGTGGAAACGGTAGGAGAATCAAGAAAGAGAATAGGTCACTAAAATCCGTCGGACGTGATGAATCGGTAAGAATGATGCATGTTTTGCGAAGAGTTTTTAATCCAAAGTGTAAGTGCAAATAAAATTATGTAAGTCACAATATTAATATCGTATTAAATTTCAGATAACGAAACTTTGTACATTCACCCGAAGAATTGGCAGAATCTTTTACTGCTTAACCCAAGTGCAGGCAAATTATGTATTCTATTTTGGTGATATCGAATATGTCTTAGAAGCGGCGAATGGTTTAAGTCTGTGATGTTATGCTCAATGATTATAGAGATGATTCTTTAGCATTGACCGGTTTAAATGTTGGAATACGCAGTGTCATGGTTGTCAATACAAATCACGCAACTGGCTGGATGCCCATCAAAAGTGCAGTACAGACTCTAAAGTGTTAGCTGAACATCATATTTCCTCCAGCCTGTATGCCTTGGACTATAAGACATTTGTTAATATATTTCTTTAAAGAGCTTCAAATCTTAATTAAAAAATCTTTGGTTTACACATATTTTAAACATAATTTTTCCCCTGGCCATACTATAAACATAAATAAACAACATACATAAATATTTAATTATAGGTATATTAAGTTATACATATACACAAAAACAACAGCATAAATAATGTAAAAAGCTTAAACAAAATCATAATAAAACAAACAAAAACTACTACTACTACCACCACCTTTTAAAAACAAAACAAGGGGGTTACTCTCTATTGCGATGCGAAAGCAATTGCGATGCGATAACCGTACAATTTGTATGCTTATCGCATCGCATTTGCTTTCGCATCGCAATAGAGAGTAACCCCCCAAGTAAACATTTTGTAATGATTTAATTAATAGGTATTTTTTATGAGAAAAAAAAAAAGAAAAACATTTACAAACAGAAATAATAAAAAAAACAAAATTTAACAACTAGGTACTTAACGCAACAATAACAATCCTTATGTTTTAATTTTGAAAATAATTAGATTTTAAGTTGAATATAAACATACAGCCCAATCATGAATAAAAATTCCGCGGGAGTTTTTTCCTTTTTATTTTTTTAACATTGAATTTGAATAGGAAAAATGGGAAAAGGGAGAAAACTCCCGCGGAATTTTTATTCATGATTGGGCTGATAATAATCAGGAGTGGGTGTCATAGAAAGCAATATTGTCAGAATTGGTTTTAAAACCGATAAGAAAAAATGCTTTGGTGTCATAGGGCACTGCTACACGTTCAATAAATATCGTGATACTAGAAATATCACTTTACGAAAAAGTGATTTTCAGAACATGCCTGAATATTATGTACTAGCTAAACCCGGTGTGCTTCGCTACCCCCCCCCCCCCCCTCTCGTTATAAAAAATAAAACGTATTTATACATTTACAAAAATTTATTTATTTGATTTTAATGGTGTCGGGATACTTAACGTCGCCACACGCCGATTAAGGGTTATCGTTTTATTTTATTGAGTTACGGTGCAAAAACAAAAAAACTAATAATATTGCAAGTTTGTTTTTTTTATTTATTATGAAGGAAAAAATGTAGCAAAAACCTATTTGAAGCGATTAAGATAAAATAAGTTAGAGTGCTATATTCGGCTGTACCGAATCTTTAATACCCTCCACCTAAAACGTAATAAGAAATATAGAAACTACATTGGTTATAATGCTAGTATATCCTAATTCTGTGTTTTCTATTCAGTCCTAGTGCAAATTTTAATAGTATTTTATATATTGTTATTACCTGTTGCTCGTAATTCACTAATGTGATTTTATTTTAAATGTTTTGAATTTTTTTCTAATTTTGACCATTTATAATTGATGTAGTTACCGATTCTTACTGTAATTTACAGAGTTTGTCTGATTTTCATAATAATCTTGAATGTAATTTAACAATTTATAAAATTAAAAGAACATTTTTCCATATTCACAACAAATTATGAAACAGAGTATAAAAAAAGGATAATGTATAGGGTGAGGCTTTTTTGTTTGAATTTGATCTCAATAATATTATTTACAACAGAATTATGGGTAGCATAGTAGAAGTGGACCAGTTATGGACTAATAGCTTTTAAATCCAGTATCCACAGATGTGGTTTCTACGTATTTGAGGCCTATTTTGGTTGAATTTCATTACAAGAGTTATATGGTTGGTTGTTATGCCCGGAAGTGGACTTAATTCGGGAGCTATTGCCAGCTTCAAAATCCAGTAGCATAATTGCCAAATAGCCGATATTAGGATGATTTCTGGAATAAAATATATATATAAAACTTGGTTCGATATTTATTAAACATTTTTGTGGGTTTATTTATTTTTCAGAAATGGTTCTTATATGGCAGCTATGACAAATTATGGGCCGACCATCGTAAAACTTAGTACAAAAATTTATTTACCTATAAGGATTACTTATGCCGTTTAAGATTATTTATATCAGTTTTATACGTATTTAAGTGAATTTTGTAAGTAGACTTTATATGGGTCTATAGTCAAATATAAACCGAACTAAAAAAAATCCGTTTTGAAATTTCTTTTTGCATGAAACTTATTTTTGCTGAATTTTGTATTGATTTTCTAATTTTATACGCATGTAATGGAAATCGAAAACGAATCAGTTTTGGAAACACATTTTAATGCATTTATAATCTAATTTTTAAAATTTTTGTTTTAAGATTCTATTTAGTAGCCCAATATTTTTATATTTTATGTGATAACAGTTTTTCAATACAGAAATATTACGAAAAAAATTGACTTCTAAAACTCATTCGATATCCATCACCTGCCTGTATGTATGTATAATTGACCAATATTTCAGGAATATTTTTGTATTAGGACTATGAGAAATCATGGACCGATTCTTACTATTTTCCTCACACTTTCTACTTTTATCATAAAAACAATGTATACAAAATTGCATGGGAATATCTGCAATATTGTGATAAACCTTTGTCTTGGGCACGGAAATGGCACGCTAGTAGTCGCTGCGGCTGTAGCTCGCCGGAAAAGGGGGGGTCGTTCTTCCGTTAGGTTTCACAATTAAAAATTTCGTGCCATATGTAGTTAGTTAAAAAAAAGAAAAGCAGAACAAGTTCGGAGGTGGTATCATTTATTTTTGGTTATCCTATCTGACATAAGCATTGGACAAAAAAAAAGGAACATTACATTAAAGACATTAGTGGACTCGAGTCTCCAGGAATAGGTGGTATGTTCCTGTGCAGGCTGCCCTCCCACATCGACTTGGTTGAGTCGTTCATGACACCATTCTTGCCTGTTTCGGAAATGTATCTTTTTTGAATTGTGTCCCTAATAAAAACTTTACCTAATAGTTCCTTTTCTTTGTTAAGCCTAGCTACATTTCAACCAAATAATAAGCAGTTAGTGCATAATGTATATAAATTACATAGATTTATTAAAAATAGGGTGGACTGATATACATACTACAATTCAGTGTTTTATACAACTTAGCAATATGAATACATATATATACATAATACAAATAATACAAAAAAACTATATGTGTAAAATTTTAATATACAAGATAATAAAAAGGAACAAATTAATTACGATGGCAAAATTACTATTAATTTAACATAATTTATAATCTTCATAAATTATCATTATTTAGGTTTAGATATTATTATTAGCATGATTTTTATAATTATTGGTATTATTATTTTTATTGTTTTATTATTATTATGGTTATATTATTATTATTGTTTTTAATTATTATTAGTTTTATAATTATTATTTTATTATTTCATCATTATTAAGTTTTCTCTATTTTTATTAGTTAAGTTTATTTTAAGTTTAAGTTATTTTAACTTATTATGTGTTATTATTTTGTTATAGGCTAAATTCTTATATTTATTTTATATTGAGTTTTTGTTTTTTTTTTTTTTTTTTTGTTTTATTTATTCATTTACTTATTTGTTAAACGAGATAATATTTATTTAAATATTTATAATTAAAGTCTATTTATTCTTATTGTCTAATAGTCATATGTTTATATATGTATGTACCATGTATTTCTAAGTTTAATTGACTCAAAATTCGTTTAAATTACTACTCAAGTGGAGCATCAAGAAATTTCTTGTTTAACTCAAATGCAGAATTTTGAATCAATTATTCATTAAACGAATAATAATAATTGGTTAGTATTTTATATCTACTGTTGTTGTATATATTTTCTTTTTTTGTTTTAGTTTGTATGTAACCTAGGATTATAATAATATAATGTAATATAATATAATAGATTTTAAATTCTTTTAGCATAAAAATTATTTACATAAGTATAAATGTTATTAAATTATTATTTATTCTTATCTACAACTAATTAATTTATAATTTAATCTTATAAAAAAAAACTCTTGGTGAACAATTAAAATTTACTATTGAGTTTGTCTTTTCTTTTATTGGCAATGTCACTCAAATCGTGTGAAAGTCAAAACAAAAAGGTGAGGGAAATCACGTGACTTTATATCTGTATGTATGTCTAGCGGTATTTTATTAGGTCTTAAATTTTATTCCGTTTTCTAACGGTATCTATTTTTTTTTTTACTTTTTTCTTAGATTGGAATTTTGTTTTTTTTTTTTTCGCTCAGAAATATTACTTATCTGTTACTCCCAGTGCAGGGTTTTATAGCGACTTTTCTGTGGAGTTTCGGTTCTTGTCCCTGTTGCTATAATCTAGTCGAGATGTAGAGTGGTGATTTTTCTTATTATTGGTTGAGCTATTTCCTCCCGTCTTTCATGACTCGCACATAGGTGGCTCTGATATGAATATCTATAGTGTACAAATCATGTTGAACGAAATGGTTAACATTCTACATTCATACACACATACATCTATAACCAAAATCTAGTTAAATTCCCTTACTGAATGTTTGATTTTATATTTTAAATATATAAATATAAAATTCACACTCCGTAAGGAAATTTAAATTATTTTTAGTTTTAAATACTATTCTGTTTTTTTCTTTTTTTTACTCTTACCTCTATTTCTTTCTTCGTTGTAATCTTAAATTAAAGTTTTAGTTTCTTTTTTACGGTGAATTCAAAAAAAATCATTTGTTGGAATTCTTTCACTACTAGTACTTAATTCAAACACTTCACACAATATAACTTTATGGCTTGCTGTGACAAAATGTTCTTAAGCTTAGTGAAGCGCAAGGTGATCACCGTCCCTACCGCTAGCTTTTTTGTCTTCGGTTTTTTTGTCGGTTTTTCTATGTTAATTTGTATTGTCATCCGATTCATTGTTGAACCTTTCATACAACCCTTCATGCACTGTATTACCGCCATGACGTTACCGCCCCCTATATGTCATATTGTGAGCCATATCATATGTTCATGTGGCAGTAACAGAGTTGTCGAAAATGAATTTCAAAACAAACTCAATAAGCAAGGAAAAAAACATAAACGCCGCACTATTACAGAATTCTTTTCTTTTAATATTTTATTTAAAAAAATAGAGCTAATAAATATAAAAATGATGAATTCTTGCTAGCGGGCAGCTGTCACAATATATTTAAAAATATAAGAAAATTTTTAAAAATATCAATTTTATTATTATTAATTCTAAATATAAGCTGATTTGGTAGCACAGATTAATCAGCGAAATCGAAAAAATATGTTTGTCTGGTAACACGGCTGCAAAAAGATGAGAAAATACTCAATTTCTGCACTCTTGAGTATTTTTCTCTCTCTCCTCGATTGAGTGAAAAAAAAGTTTGTTGCGAAAAGTTCTTCGGCCTTTTGATCTTCAGCAGCTAAGGACGGCTTTATAACATTCAGTCTTTCTACCTCCCAGAACAGACGTAGTGCTTTATTTAAATCTTCTTCATTATGAATTTGGTTCGTTACATAACATACCGTAACTGTTTCATCTATAGTGCACCCACTGCAGATACCCCATCCAAAGGCAGTGTTTTGAGCCAATAAGTTGCCGTCCTTCAAAATTCTACCCCCTCTAATTATTGAAAAGAAATAGTCAAATCCAATTAAAATATCTATATCTTTAGGTAAATAGAATTTATTATCTGCTAGGGGGAGTGTTTTTATCTCATCCCAGCACGTAATTGTCAATTTTGTACAAGGTATTTTTGAAGTTAAATTATGAAAAACATGGGCAACTATATACATTATTTAATTTCCATGGATGGATTTGATTTCTAATTGGACAGTTCCTCGTGTAGCTCCAGCCTTACCATTGCCTAGTCCACATACGAAAATTCTCGTTGGCTTACGAGCAATCATTAATCTCTGTGCACATTTATCTGAAATGAGAGTGTTTTGACAGCCAGAGTCTAATAGTACATTACAAGTCTGATAATATCCCATATTATCTTTTACCAAGACTCTGGCCGTTGGCAACAACATGTTTAAATTATTTACCTCTGAAGAATCAGCTGAAGTCGCCTGGGTGTCCACAGCAACACTGAAGGTTTCATTCATGACGTTGGAATTGGTTGAGAGAGCAGCTGGCTGAATTTTTGTATTTGGCTCTGTTGTAAAACGTGTTGACGGCTTTCGGTCATTGTGGATTAATGAGTGATGATTTCCTTTACATGACTCACATACATGTTTCGAAGGGCAACTCTGTACAGTATGGCCAGGCTTTAGACAATTAAAACATAGGCGTTTTTCCTTAATGAATTCTATTCGTTTGTTTACATCGAATTTGCTGAAGGTCGGACAATATGACAGATGGTGAATTTGTCCACAGACAACGCAGATCCTTTTCATAGTGCTGGTATAAGCACGAGCAAATTTAATAGCTTTCGGAGGGTGTTTGTTACATTTTTCATACGTAGATGGTAAACGCTCCAAAGCATCACAATGTTCGTTTATGAACATGAAAGAGCTTTCCAGTGACGGGAAAGGAAGCTTATTACAGTACTCAGCCCAAGCTTGTAGGGAGTCTCGGTCTAATTTTTCACACAATAAATGAATCAGCCAAGGATCTCTTTTTTCAGCATCAGGGCCTTGAGCTCGAAGACCTCGGATCACCTCATCTGCGACATTAGAAAGGTTTCGCAGTCCTTGGGAATCATTCGCTAGTGGTATTTGGAGGAAGGTATCAATTAAGTAATCAACAACCAGCGAGGGTTTATCGTACCGTTCCTGCAACTTCTTTAAGGCTTCTTCATAATTACTGTCAGATACCTGTAAATGGCGTATAAGGTTGGCAGGTTCCTCCTTTAGCAGGCCCTTTAAATACTGGAATTTTTGTGCTGCAGACAAATAGTTGTTGTTGTGGATTGAGCTACAGTACAGATCGTAGAATGATTTGAATTCCGAATATTTGCCATCAAATATTGGAACGTTAATTTTTGGCAATCGTACATCAACAACATTTGCGGAGGTATTCATAGATTGTGAAAATGCGGCAGCAGAACTTGTAGAGGCTGTCACTTGAAGGCTCGACAACTTGTCTTATAGTGCAGTCTGTGTCTCCAAGAATTTTTGCATTGCATCGTGCTGAATAGTTGTCGAATTCAGTAGATCAATGCTATTAGAGCGCAGCCTGGCATCAACAGGCTCGTTGTATTGAGACTTCACACGATAATACTTGTTTTCAAACTCCTCGTATTCTGTTTCACGGTCAGGAAAATGGTCACTTTGTGCGGCCATTTCTATATCCAAAGATTGGAATTGATCATAAAGTGCCTCCAACTTTTCCAAACGGGCACGTAAATCAAACAGCGAGGTTTGAGTGTTTACTTGGCTAAGGAAGTTCTCAATTCTAGTAGCCGTTCGTTTAAAATGTGAACGTTTATTTTTTAAAGCGTCTATATTATTCATAGTCAATGATTGTTAATTAAACACCGCAGTTTAAATTTAAATAAAACATAAAATAGGTTTATACAACGTTTGTATTTTTTTTTAACCTTCCTTTAATATTTTAGTTTTATTTTTTTGCAGCTATAGGCACACGAACAAATGTCTTTAGTACGACAGAAAAACTCTAAAAAATGTTCTTTTATATTTTTTTGCAGCTATAGGCAAAGAACAACTTCACAAAAATGCATACAACTACACGAATGTATGTGATTGTGTATATTTCCAAATCACGTCGGGGTCACCAAAAAATGTACGCGAATTTAAATGAAGAATGTTCTACTTCGGTTGTCAGTTACAGACTAGAGCTGCAAAACAATCGATAGTACTATCGATAGTATCGATAGTTTTATTTTTTACTGACTATCGATAATTTTCTTTTACTATCGATACTATCGAAGTAATATGAAGTCGATTAAATGTAGCCAACGTTACCCTGAAGGAAACCTGGGGACAAGTGTCTCCAAGTCACCACTTTTGTCTACTATTTTGGTAACGGTTGGGCGACATTGTCAAAAGCATTGTCGCAAGGGTTATTATAATACAATTATTTATTTTCAATTGTGAGCCCCGATAGACTAGGCAATAGTGTGCCGGACTATAATTCAGAAGGTTGCGGGTTCGATTCCCGCCAAAGACTTTGGGCGTTTTCGAATTTATTTTTTATAAAATATTTTTTAGTATTTTATTTTTTTTTAAATCCAAAAATTAGCAAAAAATGCATTTTTATTTTCTATTTCAGAAAAGTACCAAAAGTGTAGACAATGTGGTCCCAAAAGAACTACCTTGTCAATAGTAACTATGTCAGTAGTGGATTTTCAATGACACGCACATGTTAAATGTCTATAGTAATTAACATTGTCTGGGGTATACTAAGTCACTAGTACTGGTGACTGTGTCAATAGTAAATCAGTACAGTTTCACTATTGACATTTCCTGCAGGGTAATTTCTTGCCAAATTATTTTACGCAGGTTTTTAGCCGCCTGAAGATTTGTATTGTAACTTTTTAATTTGCTTTATTTGCAATAAGTTTTTTGGTATTTGCCTGATGTAGAGTAGATGTAAATTAATATAAAAAGTGTTTAATATAATTTAACAGACTTGTTTGAATAAAAATATATAAATAGAACTCAGTCAGAAAAGAATCATTCGTTTACAGCTCTGGTGTCTGAATATTGAATATAGTTAATGTATACCATTCATACCTTTTGAATATGTATCCAAGTTTTTTTTTTGTTATGTTGCATTAATTTTTAAAAAATGTGTTTATTAATTTAATGTTGAATTATTAATTAATTTTAATTCTAATATTTGTTTAAAACTACAAAACGTTTTGAAATAAGCACTTATGTTTTGTACGATTTTTTTAAATATATTTTTTTTTATTGAATTGAAATAAAATTTTTTGTTACAAAAATCATTTATTTATTTCCAAAACAAGTTTTTTTTGAGTTATGGCATTATTTAAATAAATGAGCAATATGTTATACTATGTTTCCACGGTACATGCTTCGCTCTCTATTCATGCTTCACACCCCAATCATGAGCGAAACAACTTGCTTCACCATACAAAATTTCCAGAGCGAATCAAGTAGATTCATATTGAATCTACTTGCGAAGCACGAAAAATTGCTCTCTTCTCTAATTTTTATCGCAAGTTTATCTGCACTAGCTGTACAAATTTAATATTATTGTAAACAAAGCAAATTATTTTCTTTTTGCTGGAAGTAAAGACGTACGAATGTATGTTTTTTTCAAATAAGCTAACTAATTTCCACTCACTTTTTTGTCCATTAAAAAAAAATATTTTTCACAAATTGTAAATTCTGTTTTTTTTTTATCCTGTTTGTTTATTAAAGACAATTGTCAAATCGAATCAAGTTTATTAGTCATGTAAACAGCATGATTCATAAACATGATTCAGAGAGCGAAGCAGGTGATTCAAGTCGTCGTGGAAACATAGTATTAGTAATCTATTTATTTCAATTGAATTCTTGTGATATTGCAGTCTTACGAATATCCGATAGTATCGATAGTATCGATAGTTTTTACTAAAACTATCGAAACTATCGATGGTGCCTACTATCGATAGTTTTGCAGCTCTATTACAGACTCATTTATTATAAGTTGATTAACAACTTGTATAGCTATTCGTACATTGATGGTACATATGTAAATAACAACAATAACAATATTTAAGGAATTCCACTCAAGAGAGTATTGTAAAAAAGAGAATACATAATAAATAGAAGCTAAACTGCAAACACATCGTATGATTTAACTGTTAATTTTTGTAGTCAAAAATACATATTATACAATAATTGCAAATTTAAGAAAACATTCTTCAACACATATGTTTTGTTAATTTTCGTATTGTGTTTGCAAAAATGGAGAAAAAACTTAAAAATTTAAATAATATAAAAATATTA
Source organism: Bellardia pandia (assembly GCA_916048285.2). NCBI lineage: Eukaryota > Metazoa > Arthropoda > Insecta > Diptera > Calliphoridae > Bellardia > Bellardia pandia. The sequence continues at coordinate 74,452,963 of OU696533.1, forward strand.
AAGTTAGCGCTTGAAGGCCTGTGCACATTAAAAGAAATAAGTGAACTACACTGTAAAAGAAGAAGACGATATTGTTCTGTCAGAGAAATAACCGCGACTAAAAGACATTTTTGTTAAAATAAAAAGGGTCGCTTTTATTGTAAAGGCACTAATTTTTTTCCGCATTTTCTATTAAATTTAAAATAAATATATTTTCTTCCATTTTGTTCAAAACACAAACAAACAGCTGATTCCGTACAGAATGTGCGATCAGTTTCGCTTTTTGCTTAAGCAAATGACAGTTGAAAAACTTAACGAAAAGTTTCGTTAAGTACATTATAGTTTGCCACATACAATTTATATGTGTTCGCACGTTTGCTCAAGCTAGCATATGCATATTATAGTTGGGCCTTAAGTCACATTTTAATAAATGATACTTTTTAATACAAGGTAATTTACAAAAAAAATGCTTTTAAATAATAGGTACTATTTAAAATAATACTTGTTAATAAGAGATATTTTTTATTTAAAAAAAAATAAAATATTGATTAAAAAAGTTGTGAAACGATTTTTGATTCATCTTTTAGGATCAGTGGAAGATTTTGCTTTGTTGATACAATTTCTTAGAAGTGAATCAATAACGAATGAAGAGTTCGATATATACTGGCGTAAATGTGCACCATATCGCTTTCAGCAAATAAAAGACTCAACAAGTACAGCCGAAATTTTTAAATTATGGCCAGAATATAAAAAACCGTCTGGTTCTTTACTAGTAACTTTTTGATGCTTTTCTTTAAAACTTGTAATTAACCTTTTTATATATTTTTATACCCTTCACCATCGTGAGAAGGGTATATATAAGTTTGTCATTCCGTGTGTAATTTCCACAAAAAAATTTTCCGACCCTATAAAGTATATATATTCTGGATCCTTATAGATAGCGAAGTCGATTAAGCCATGTCCGTCTGTCTGTCTGTCTGTCTGTCGGTCTGTCTGTCTGTCTGTTGAAATCAGTTTTTTGAAGTCCCCAGATATACTTGGGATCCAAACCTTCAATAATTCTGTCAGAAGTGCTTTCGAGAAGTTTGCTATTTAAAATCAGCAAAATCGGTTTAAGTCAACCAGAGTTATGAACCAATATGTGAGACCACCTCCATAAAAATTTGATATTTTTCGTCCATTTTATTGCAATATTTTGAAATATATTGCAGATAATACCATGAAATTTTGTATACGTTGTTTGTGCTATAAAAGAAGAAAGTGTGTGGAAAATAGTAAAAATCGGTCCATGATTTCTCATAGCCCCCATACAAATATATATATTCCCGAAATATGGCTTAATGATAAATAAATGCCTATAAAATTGGAATATCAAGACAAAATTCAGCAAGAATAAGTTTTATACAAAAAGAAATCTCAAAACGAAATTGTTTTTTAGTTCGGTCCATGTTTGACCATAGACCCCATATAAAGTCCACTTCCAAAATTCACTTAAATACGTATAAAACAGACATAAACAATAGTAAACGGCTAAAATTGGACATAAATAATCTCTATAGGCAAATAAATTGTTGTACTAAATTTTATGGTGGTCGGCCCAGAATTGGTCATAGCCCCCATACAAAAATCTTCCCGAAATATTGCTCAATTATACATAAATGCCTATAAAATTGGAATATCAAGACAAAATTCAGCAAAAATAAGTTTTATGCAAAAAGAAATCGCAAAACGAAATTTTTTTTAGTTCGGTCCATGTTTGACCATAGACCCCATATAAAGTCCACTTCCAAAATTCACTTAAATACGTATAAAACAGATATAAATAATGTTAAACGGCTAAAATTTGACATAAATACTCCTTATAGGCAAATAAATTGTTGTACTAAATTTTATGGTGGTCGGCCCAAAATTGGTCATAGCTCCCATACAATGACCACATTTGAAAAATACATTTTTCCCTATATATATTGTATAAATATCGGTACCGACTCAAAACTTTGCACAGATCATTTAAATATATACAAAAATCATTCCACAAAATTTTGTGAATTTTGGTCTATTTTTACCCGTATGCCCCATATAAAGCCCTCTTCCGAAAATCACTTTAATACTCACAAATCTCTTATAAATAAGGGTACCAATCCAAAATTTTACACGGATCATTTACATACATGCCTAAATCAAACTGCTGGATTTTGAGAATATCGGTCCATATTTGACTATGTCCCCCACATAAGGTCCACTACCGAAATCCACGTTAATACTAATATATATCTTAAATATACCGTTATTATGTTGAAATTCGAGGTGAAATATCCTCATATGCATGAAAATAACTGTTCCAAAATTTAAGAAGATCGGCCCATAATTTTTCATAGCTGCCATATAGAACCATTTCCAAAAAACAAATAAATTAGGGTCAAAAAATATTCTTTTTGGATTTAACCCATATTCGGTCCACATTTTATAATCATGATATATATCGTTGGAAAGGTATTTTTAAGACCTTTTATTTAATGTATTACAAATTATCAGACACCCCGAGATATAGGTCTATATATTTTAAACTTTACGGGCCCGCCCCCTCGAAAATAGGCGTGACCGCCAACAAATTTTTTTTTTGCTGGTATCTCCTCCAAAAGCCCTATTTCATTTTGTTTTTTTTTTTTTTTTTTGAGCAAAATCACTAAAACCGAATTGTACTCCTTTTTTATACTCTGTTTGTTAAATTACACTGAAGATTATTAGGAACATCAGACAGACTCTGTAAATTATGGGAAGAATTGATTAAATCAATTAAAATGGTAAAAATTAGACAACATTTCAAAATATTTAACATAAATTATGTTGGTCGTAAAATTGTCTTTCAAACAATATATCAAATACTAATAAAATTTGCACTAAGACTGAATAGAAAACACAGAATTAGGATATTCTAGTCTAGTGTAGTTTCTGTATTTCTTATTACGCTTAGGTGAAGGGTATTTAAGATTCGGCACAGCCGAATATAGCACTCTTACTTGCTTTAGATTAATATTGATTTTTCCCTTTTATATCCGAATGCTAAAATTTTAAAAGACAGATGGATTGTTTTTTCGGAAAATCTTTTAAAAACATTGAGGGCAAAGGTATCGTCATCCTCATTTGTAAAAACACTGACGGCCATCGAACCAAGCAATGAAGGTTTGTTTATGCTTTAATAAATATTTTATTTTTTTTACAATTAGTTCTATTTTATTATAATTTCAGAGTCCAAAATTTTCACAATTTTGTGGTATTTGCATAATCTTTTTCCTCCTCAGCAGAAAATTGAAACAGACAAAAAAGGAGCGAAATTTCGTAAAAGATTCTCTATATATGACTCCCAGCAGTCCTTTGTTATAATGGCACAGTCAGAAGAAGAACTGAAAACCAAATTGGAACTTGTAAAAATTCAAGGGAAAAATATACAGCCAATGCTATTGATAATAGGAGAATTCACCAAAATGGAATTAATTTTTGTATATTTTGATGAATTAAAATTTCCGTGTTTAACAGTTTTAGGAGCTCTCGATATTTTATTTAAAATATTTTATGTTTTTAATATTAAATTTCCAGAGGAATCAAATAGCTTTTATAATTTTATACAGTCCCTTTTTTACGATATGCCTATTTCTAAAAAATATATTAAAGTTTCAGCAATTAAACATGAAATAGTAAAAATGTAAATTCCCGTTAAAAAATATTTTATTTAATTTGTGTAGAAAACGGTTAATTATTTTAATTGATCATTTCTGATGCTTTTTCTACTACTTGTGTAGATAAAGTTTTTTTTACGTTTTGTAAATTTTTTTATAACAAAATGAATTCAATTTGTTTTTCCATCTTATTTTTTATTATAAAAACTTTTTATATATTCAAATAAAAACTGTTATTCAAATCCAAGTATTTTTTTTTGGGGTTAATTAAAATCTTATTTTTTTTGGATTTTTTTAATTAATTAGTTTGATTAAAATTTTAATTGGTTTTCGCCTAAGTTTTGATTAAAATTTTAATTGATTTTTGATTAGTTTTAATTAAAGATTTAATTAATTTTTTGTTTGAGTTTCAATTATACTTTTAATTGTAGCAATTAAAAGTTTTATTAAAACTCAGAACAATTTTCAATTAAACAATATAATATTTTTTTTTAATTAAAACTACTTTTAATTAAATTTTTACAAAATATTTTAATTGATACTACAAATTCCTTCATCGGTCCACTTTCAATTAAATGTTTAATTAAATATACGAATATTTGAATTGAAAATCAATTTTAATTTTTTCTGTGTATTATGACGAAAAAATAAATTCCAAAACTGTTACAAAATAATTTTTCCTATACATAATATCCCCCTAAATTCAAAAGGATTATTAGTACTTTACTGGTCGATATATCCGAACCTGAATAACCTTAGATAATCGAAATCCAAATATAGCTAAACATTATTTGAAAAATAGGCTTCAATCACATATAGAATAAATAATTCTGTAAATTAATGAAAACTAATTCTAGAAACAAAAGCAAAATTGTGTTGTGTGCAGAGCAAAGAAAATTTAATATGCCAACTTTTCAGTACAACATATTAACCTTCTCGGCCCCACGTTGCGCCAATTTATGTAATGAACAAATTTTCATAATGATGACAATTGGACTATAAATGTATCTACGCCGGCTTCTTGTTAGAAGCCAATACATATAATGTACACGAAAACAAAAATGCTATTTCGTATTTCTGTGTATTAAACACGAAATAAATGATTTCGGTTTGGTAACGTCTAACAGAAAGGTGGAAAGGTAGACATAGCCCTTTGGATCTATTGACGATTGGTGCACGATAAAGAAAATATGAGAACTTATGGGAGCCATTGAAAACCACTAGCGGTCAGTCGGGTGGGGGGGTTCTTGTTCTCTTAATTTCCTCTTGTCAATAGGTAATTGAGTTACATAAATATTATTATAGACTCCCGAAGTCATAATAAAAAACATGGTCCGAAAGTTGATCTTTATACATATATAAAATAAGATCTTAAACAACCCCTATTTAGATCAACTAAAACTGAAAAAAAACTAATACATCAACCACGAAACGATCTATCAAAGATGTTAATTGATAGCAATGCGCCTCTTTACCCTCCCTACCATTGATTTTAGTAGCGCTAGAATTATTGACTAAAATCCCATAAACTATACTACCACTCTTCGTTCACATCACATCGTAAGAAAACTAGTACTAAATTATTTTTCCATTATCTATATATACAGGGTGGGCCAACTTGGACTGACTGATTTGAAATGCTTATAACTTTTGCATTTTTAATTTTTTTTAATTTTTTTTTTGCAGATAATACAGAATTTTATAAAATTTCATAATGTCATCATACTCAGTGGAAGAACGTGTAAAAATTGTTGAATTTTATTATGCTTCCGGACGATCAATTGTTACAACAATACCGTCAGCATTTTAATACTGAATAAACAGAACTGCCGAATTTGGGGTACAGAGAATCCAAGAGCATTGCATCAGCGACAATTACACCCTGTCAGATGCACTGTTTGGTGTGGAATCATGGCTGATAAAGTTATTGGTCCATATTTCTTCGAAAATGAGCTTAATGAACCAAAACCGTCTCTGGGGTGGTATACCGGACCATGTTGGAAAATTTTTTACGTCCGATAGTTCTCAATAATCGTAACATATGGTTCCAGCAAGATGGAGCTACAGCTCATACCGCAAGAGCCACAATGGCACTTCTGCGAGAAATCATTCAGTCAAACTTGGCCCACCCTGTATAAAAGAGAGTGACGTTAGTTACTAGCTTTATAACTAAAGAACGCCTGGACCGATTGCAACGATTCGCACGAATTCAGGCTGGTCTCAGGCCAGACAAGAAGAATCCCCAGAAAAAAATTCAGAAATTGACTACGCCTACTTTTTTTTTAAATTAATGTTTTTATGTGTGAGTGTGTGTATGTACTTTATAGAATCGTAAACTATGCATTTGATCATGATATGATCTTTGGCAAAGTTGTTGTGCATGAGCCCGAGAAGGTTTGTAAGTTGGTATGACCACGCCTACTTTAACGCCTTCTTTTTTAAATTGTGTAATTGATTCTACTCTGATTTTAACATATTCACTTTAAATTGAATATCTTACTCTAGGCGAGATCAGAAATTAAGATTCATACTCCACGCCTCCTTTCACGTCCCATCTCTAGCGATCTTTTTTGACCACCTACTTTTTTTTTAATTGATGCCGTAGCAACGCCCGCAGTGTACAGCCGAAGTCGACCACGCCTGCTTTAAAATTGTGTAATCGATTCTACAAGGGTTTTAAAAGACTTACTTCAAATTGTATACACCCATTACTTTTAATTATTATCTTCTAAAATCCAAAAATCAAATGTCGTTCCTTTGTATATCACAATTTTTACGACAATTGTTTTTCCACCTAATTTGATTGAAAACTTTTTTTGTTAATTTTTTTTTTTTTACAAAAACAAATTCTGGTTCTGCCATTGGCAGTAGATGGCGTTGTGTGAATAAACTTTTGACATCTGATTTATTTTTGTAGTATTTAAAATTTTTCAGCATTTTTTAAAAGTGATTTCAAAAGGTAAGTTCCCTAATTGATTTTGTGACGTTGTTTTTGTGACATTAACTGCTTTTGTGACATTAATTTCTCAGTGTTATTCATAATGCCGCGACCCAGAAGATCTGATCTTTCGCATCGAACCCGTAATGCAATTACAAATCGGAATATTACCAATCGATTGAATACGGATGAACAAGAAATGGCACGAGATCAGCGCCGTGTTAGTATGGCCCGACTTCGCGTAACGCAAACACAAGAAGAAAGACAGGCGACAAATGAAACGGCTCGATTAGCAATGAGAAATCGTCGATTAAATCAAGCAATTCAACAACGTAAAAATCTAAATCGACGCGTAAGAAGAAGAGCTTCAAGTGTTGATTTGAATCGAGTAGCGTTTCATTACGATTGCACTTTTGACTACAGCTCGCATCCTTCCGTTCAAATTGGCCCAATGGAGATTGTGTGCAACCATTGCGGTGCATTAAAGTTCACCGGAGAATCGCCTGGGTTGTGCTGTCTCAGTGGTAAGGTCAAATTACCACCATTGCCTTCACCATTGGTACGACCACGCCTACTCTAACGCCCACTTTTTTTAATTGATTAATTGCTTCTACATGGGTTTTTTACAGATTTACTTCATACAGATTGTATCCCCATCTTACTGCAGGCGATGTAGAAATAAAAAAATTTATGTGCCACGCCCACTTTCGCGCCCCATCACAAAAAATTTATGTTTACATGGAATTTCAGTCTGCGGGCGGAGGGGCGTGGCAAAATCCAATTTTCATATTGCACCACCAATGACATACGAGCATACATACATATATTTTGCTTTTTTTATTTAATTTAATTTTTTTTGAAAGCCGTTGTCATGTTTTTCAAAACGAGATATCAAACTCTTAAATCGGTTATTCGGTAGTTCCGAAGATATTTGCAAAAAACTTATGTTATTAACGATCCAATATCAAAATTTTAAAACTTTCGAAATGTTGCATTCAAAAATCCGAGTTTTCGGTTTATTTACAAAATATTTACATCATTCGATAACAAAAGATTTTCCGCGCTTACTAAGGTGCAACATTATACAATAAGTTAAAAATAATATTATATCATCAATCGATGATAAAAAAACTTTATGTACTCTTGCATTTAAGATACCTACATTTTGTCCACATTTGTGAGTTTTTTTCAAACGCTGATAAAAAATAACGGTACATTCAAACAAATTGCTCGAAGCGCTCTACGTGATTTTCGAGGAAACTACAAACCGATGGGAGGCGCTCTTATTCTTTTTGTTGGTGATTTTCGTCAAACTTTGCCCGTTATTCCAAGATCAATGCCCGCAGATGAGCTGAACGCATGCTTGAAAGCTTCATATCTTTGGAACCGAGTCGAGAAAATCACGCTATCGACGAACATACGTGTGCATTTGTTGCAAGACCCGTCTGCCCAAACATTCTCAGAACAACTTTTTGACATCGGAAATGGAAAAATAACAATTAATCGCGCCACGAACGAGATTTCGTTCCCGCCTAACTTCTGTCGAATGCAAATGAATATTCAAGCCGTTGTCGACAAGGTATTCCCAAGTCTAACAATCTTCTACAAAATTTCGGATTGGCTGTGGGAACGTGCAATTTTGGCACCAACAAATTACGATGCCAACAAGCTCAATGAGCAAATTCAATTGAAACTGCCCGGCAAATAAATCAAATACAAATCGATCGATACAGTAATGGATAAAGAACAAGCCGTCATCCCACTGGATTTTTAAATTCATTGGAACCACCCGGAATGCCACCGCATGTGCTAACATTAAACGTTGGATCACCGGTAATTCTTATTCGCAACTTAAACGCACCAAAGTTATGCAACGGAACCACATTGACCATCAAAAACTGTTCACCAAATTTAATCGAGGCAACAATCATCGGTGGCAGATTCAAAGGCGAAGACGTACTTATTGTACGAATTCCGATGATTTCCAACGATTTACCATTCCAATTCAAGCGGCTCCAATTCCCTTTGCGTCTTACCTTTACTATTGCCATCAATAAAGCACAAGTCAAATCATTGACTATTGCTAGCTTAATTTTGGAAAATTTATTTCCACACGGCCAGTTGTATGTGGCTTGATCCCGAGTAGGCACGCCAAAAAACAATGTATATCCGCTGGCCCCAATATGAAGTAGATTGAGCCCATAAGTTATTCTGTAACAAAACTTTATGATAGATATTCCATAAATTTATTTAAAGGCCGTACATTTCGTTAAAAGCTTAATTTAAATCGTGTGGTAATACAACACTAATGTTTGCTTAGGGCCAGCAACGCGGACCGGGTCAGCTAGTTACTTATAATTCACTTTTTATTTCATGCAAATTTTTAAAAATATAAATTGTTTTTTTTTTCTCTTAACTAAACCGATTTCTTAAATCTAAAAAAAAATTTATAAAATTTTATAACAATTAAATATTTTCATAACTAGAAATATGTGTACTAACAAAAAAAAATCTATGGGGTATTTCTGTTAGAAAAAAAAATTATTTAGGACAATAAAAAAAAACTTATAATGATCTTTGCTAGATAACATTACTATTAATATATATAGGTAATATTATATGCATGGGAATTAATTAATACCGTCAATAGTGTACAAAAAAAACAACATTATATACATAAAAAAATCTAATGTATACAAAGAGTATATGCAGGTTAAAATTCAAAAGAGTTACGTTTACTTACCTCAACATGTATATAAACATGTTGAAGTGGCTAAACTCAAGAATGATAAAATAAAGATTACGCCAACGCGCGTAAAATTTTAAAATGTTCTGCGCATTTAGGCCCTGTGACGTCACACATTCTGTGTTTCTATTGGCTAATTTTTTCTCACTTGTTTTTTTTACTCATGTTTTGCTTGCATTTGCTCACTGCACTCTTCATGTTTATATTTTTTGTTGTTTTTTTTTTGTTTGTTTTTCTTTTTTAAACAGATTTTATTTTAGAACTCTCAGAGATTTCAATTGCAAGGTTGCCAACTATCACATAAAACATAAATTTTTCGCAAGAAATTTTAATTCTAACACATGAAACATTATTGGTAACCCTTTGAATGGCCCTTCTACGTCACATAACGGGAAATCATGCGCATGGCGTAATCTTTATTTTATCATTCTTGGCTAAACTTAACCTTTACTATTGGTGTTGATAATTTTAATGTTGCTTTTGGTATAAAATTAAATTATAATAAAAGAGATAATTTTCACTCACCGAGAATAAGAAAAAACTTTTGTCAGCAGCTGTTGATGAGGCCTCTTCAATTGCTGTTTCTTACTATTTGGTAAATTGTAAATATGTAGGTATAATATGTAAAGTTGAAATTCTGTAGGTATATGGGTATTTCCATGCAATACAATATTGGTTAATGCTAAATTTATGGTATAAAAGAAATTATAAATAATATACAACATAAAACCCCAACTTCAATTCCATAATGAATATAAATTTTCTTAGATATTAACGTGCAACAACTTGTAATTAAGTTTTATGTATTTTAAAAAATATTTTTTTTTATGTTTTTTGTTTAGTAAATTTTGTTTTTTTTTCATTAGGAAATTTAATTAGTTTAGGGAGTTTTTTTTAATTTAATCTATAGTTACGGTAATAAGAGATATTTTTGTTAACACTGTTACGTGTTGGACCATTTTTTTCGATGAGTTAGCACTGGTTAGGTGGAGATGATTTTTTTGTTCTTGAAGGAGATGGTTGGTGTTGTAGTTTATGGTGTTTGGCTTTTGTTTATTAATCAATATTAAATGCTATTACTAAAAAACAAACTTATTAACTAATCTTCAGAAAAGGCGTGTTAACAATTCATGGAAAAACAATCAACTGAAACTTAAATTTAAATAAACAGAGTTGTAATAAATGTGAGTGTTAAAAGTACTTTAAAGAAAAATATACACGGTTGTATATGTGTGATGGTGCCACAGGGCTCCGCCCCTAATGATGAGCTACAAGTAGCGAGCTGGAAAACGGACATGCCGCCCCGACCGGGTGGTGTTATTTATTGGTTGATCAATTTGTCGGTTCAAGTCGACTTGTAAATTTTCCTCTAATGGGTCGTCAGGTTGATCAGATGATGTCAATGGCGTATCATGATGATCTGGAAAGTCATCAAGGTCTTCTAGACTATGGCGGTTTGTGTGTGCGATGTTGTCGTTAGGCAGAAACGCAGGCTTGAGACGGTCGATAGAAACATTTACAATACGATGACGCATTTTCAATTTAAAAAACTTTTCCTCCTTGTTGAGTACTTCAAAAGGCCCCTCGTAGGGTGCCTCAAGAGGAGCACGAACATGATCAACTCGGACGAAAACATATTGACAATCTTTGAGACCAGGTTGTATGAAAATTTTGTTGTTGGCGTGATTAGAAGCAGATGTTGGTTTTAAAGATTGCATTTTATGACGAAGATCTTTGATAAATTCTGTGTTGCTGTGATGAATTTCTGTTTGTTTTAAAAATTCACCTGGTATACGAAGTTGCGACCCGAATAGCATTTCGGCTGGGCTAGCATTCATATCCTCTTTTACTGTAGTACGCAGCCCCAGCAGAACAAAAGGCAGTATGAAAGTCCAGTCGTTAGTTTCATGGCATTTTATGGCAGCTTTAAGCGTACGGTGCCACCTTTCCACCATGCCGTTTGCTTGTGGGTGGTACGCTGTTGTCTTTAAATGATGCACTCCAAGCATTTGCATTAGCTCTTTGAAAATTTGGGACTCAAATTGCCTACCTAAATCGCTCGTAATCCGTATCGGTACACCAAACAGGGCTATCCAGCCGTTTATTAAAGCGAAGGCGATAGTCTCGGTCGTTATGTCCGGTATTGGAATTGCGACGGGCCACCTGGAAAAACGGTCGATGCATGTAAGGCAATAGCCTTGGCCACGAGATTGTGGAAGTGGGCCAATAATATCGATATGAACTTGATCAAAGCGGTAGTCCGCGGGTCCAAAATTACCAAGAGGGGCTTTTGTGTGACGATTAATTTTACTCTTCTGACATACTACACACGTGCGAACGAAATTTGAAATGTCCTTGGACATCGATGGCCACACAAAACGCTTCGATACCAATGATTTTGTCGCCATGTTTCCAGGGTGTGATAGACAATGTAATTTGCTGATAATTTGTTGTCGGTATCGTTCTGGCACAAAAGGACGCAACATGCCATGACTTACATCACAATAAAGTGAGCTTGTAGAATCTGGAATGGAAAGTTTTTTTTTAAAGATAATGAATGTTTGTTAGCATCATTTAAAAGTGACTGCAGTTCCGGGTCGTCTTCTTGTTCCGTCGCCAAATCATCAAAACATACAGCTTTATCGATTACGCTGATTCGAGAGAGTAAGTCGGCTACATTGTTGTTAACGCCTTCTAAGTAGCGTATATCTGTGGAAAATTGGCTTATGTAATCCAGTTGGCGGATTCTTCGAGGTGATGTTTTGTCCTTATTTTGCAAAAAGGCGTAAGTCAGGGGCTTATGGTCTGTAAAAATTACAAACTCTCTTCCCTCTAGTAGATGTTGGAAGCAGCTCTCTGTCGTACGTACTGTATTTTTGTTGAGTTGGAGTCAGCTTTTTTGAATAAAAACCCAATGGCTGGCTTTCTGTCCCAACAATTTGATGAACGACAGCTCCCACGGCTTCGTTTGACGCATCCGCCGTGATTGTCAATGGGGCGTCATTTACGTAGTGGTTCAACAAAGTTGCGTTTACTAGCTCATCTTTACACGATTGAAATGCGTTAAGTGCTACATCGGTCCAATTTATTGGTGTGGTATCGTTTTTCTTATTTCCCGAAATTAGCTTCTGTAGTTCCTTTTGACTACATACAGCATAAGGGATAAAAGAACGATAAAAGTTTATCATTCCGAGAAACCTTTTTAACTCGTTGGCCGTTTTGGGTGTCGCGAAGTCACTTACGGCTTGAACTTTCCGTTGCGTTGGTTTAAGTCCCTCTGAAGAAATCGTGTGTCCCAAAAAATCTACTTGAAATTGACCAAGTTGACATTTGGAAAAATTTACGGACAAATTGTGTAGACGGAGTCGATCAAAAATTTTACGTAAATGCATCTCGTGCTCAATTTCATCTTTAGAAACAATGAGGATGTCATCGATGTATATAAATACACAGTCGAAATCTCTAAAAATGTCGTTCATGTGCCGCTGGAACGTTTGGGCAGCATTCCGTAGGCCAAACGTCATTCGCTTAAATTCAAAAAGACCGAAGGGAGTCACAATCGCGGTTTTAGGAATGTCGTCTGGTTCTATAGGTATTTGGTGGTATGCACGCTGTAAATCGACAACGGAGAATACGTTCTTACCATACAAAATTGATCTTATGTCTTGTATAAATGGTATTGGGTAACGATCCGGGACTGTAATCGTGTTCAATGCGCGGTAGTCCCCGCAGGGTTTCCAATCCCCATTCGATTTTCTGACCAGATGTAACGGACTTGACCAACAGCTATGCGAAGGCTGGCAGATGTCGTTTTCGATCATATACTGAAACTCTGCCTTTGCCGCTTGTAGTTTTGCCCCCGTCAATTTCCGTGGTCGTGCAAAAACGGGATTACCATTTGTTACTATATGGTGAGTAACATTTGTACGTACTGGGTTCTGCTTAGAATTGAATGTCGCCAAGTCTTTATATTCAGACAAAAGATTAGAAAATTTACCATTTACGTCGTATGACAGAATCGAAGAAATATCCGATTGAAGAGAGTCGCATTTAACTTCTAATAACGTTTTACGATCTACCAGTAGCTTGCGTTTAACATCCACTAGCAAATCGAATTTTTGCAGAAAATCAATACCAATTATTGGTGCCGTGACGTCCGCGATTATGAAATTCCATTCGAACACACGCCGTAGACCTAATGATAATTTTATTCGCCGTTCACCATATGTTCTTATTGACGATCCATTTGCTGCGAATAATTTTGTAGAATGAGGTTGTTTGCGTTTGTCAATATTACGTGGTGGAAGAGCAGAAATGTCCGCCCCGGTGTCGATTAAAAATTTGGAGTTCGTGTTATTGTCGAAAATCATTAAACGGGATATGCTTTTGTGAGGCACGTCTGACCTATTCGGTGAAGAGTCAGACGCCGTATTTAGTTTTTTGAATCCGATTTGAATTTACATGGTTTTCGGCAGTTGCGGGATTTATCCCCAAATTTTCGGTGAAACCAACATATATCCTGATCAGAATTGTTTTTATGTGTATTCGATCGACTATTTCCGCGAACAGAGTGTCTGGAGGATGAACGACCACGTTGGTTTCTAAAAAGTTGTTGAAAATTATCTTCTAAACGTGCCATACGCTGATTAATTTCCGCAATTGAGGCACTTGGTTGTGCGGTGGCAACAGAACACACCTGCTGAAAATCGCCCACCTCGATGATTTTGTCGGCAAGTTTTGCCTGTTCGGTTAAACTTACATTTGTTGTCTGAAGAATCGCTCTTACATTCGGCGGTAGACGTTTTAGCCATAAGGATTTTAAAAAATCCTCGCTTACCTTACCCTTGCCTAAATTACTCAACTCGCTGAGCAGCTGGGTCGGTCGCCGGTCACCTAAATCAATATCGGAGAGTAACTTTTGCGTCTTTTTCTGCTCGCTGTCACAAAAACGTTCGATCATAGCATTTTTGAGATTCTCGTATTTACCATCTTTGGGTGGATCAAGTATTGCGTCAGCAATTTGTGACAAAACATTAGAGTCGATTGCGGCCACGACGGTATTGAATTGCATTAGATCGGTGGTAATTCCGGCAATTCCAAATTGCGCTTCAACCTGTGCAAACCATATTTCAGGTCGTTCAGACCAAAACGGTGGAACTTTTACGGACACACGATTTACCCCCTGGTGGTGCGACGCCTGCGGCGCCTACATTGACTGCAGCACCTGACCCTCCGGCTTTATCATCTTCGTTAATCATTTTCGTTGAAAAATGTTCTTAGAACACGGGGTCACCACTTTGGCTTTTGTTTATTAATCAATATTAAATGCTATTACTAAAAAACAAACTTATTAACTAATCTTCAGAAAAGGCGTGTTAACAATTCATGGAAAAACAATCAACTGAAACTTAAATTTAAATAAACAGAGTTGTAATAAATGTGAGTGTTAAAAGTACTTTAAAGAAAACAAGTAAGAGTGCTATATTCGGCTGTGCCGAATCTTAAATACCCTTCACCTAAGCGTAATAAGAAATACAGAAACTACACTAGACTAGAATATCCTAATTCTGTGTTTTCTATTCAGTCTTAGTGCAAATTTTATTAGTATTTGATATATTGTTTGAAAGACAATTTTACGACCAACATAATTTATGTTAAATATTTTCAAATGTTTTCTAATTTTTACCATTTTTAATTGATTTAATTACCAATTCTTACCATAATTTACAGAGTCTGTCTGATGTTCATAATAATCTTCAGTGTAATTTAACAAACAGAGTATAAAAAAGGGGTACAATTCGGTTTTAGTGATTTTGTTAAAAAAAAAAACAAATAGGGATTTTAGAAGAGATACCAGCAAAAAAAAATTTTTTTGGCGGCCACGCCTATTTTCGAGGGGGGCGGGCCCTTAAAGTTGAAAATATATAGGCCTATATCTCGGGAACTACTGGGTGTCTGATAATTTGTAATACATTAAATAAAAGGTATTAAAAATACCTTTCCAACGATATATATCATGATTATAAAATATAGACCGAATATGCGTTAAATCCGAAAAAAATATTTTTTGACCCGAATTTATTTGTTTTTTGGAAATGCTTCTATATGGCAGGTATGACAAATTATGGGCCGATCTTTTTAAATTTTGGAACAGTTATTTTCATGCATATGGGGATATTTCACGTAGAAATTCAACGTAATAACGGTATATTTAAGATATATATTAGTATTAACGTGGATTTCGCTAGTGGACCTTATGTAGGGGATATAGTCAAATATGGACCGATATTCTCAAAATCCATCAGTTAGATTTAGGCATGTATGTAAATGATCCGTGTAAAATTTTGGATTGGTACCCTTATTTATAAGCGATTTATGAGTATTAAAGGGATTTTCCGAAGAGGGCTTTATATGGGGCATACGGTTAAAAATAGACCGAAATTAACAAAATTGTATGGAATGATTTTTGTATATATGCACATGATCTGTACAAAGTTTTGAGTCGGTAACGATATTTATACAATATATATAGGGAAAAATGTCTTTTTCAGATGTGGTCCTTGTATGGGAGCTATGACCAGTTGTGGGCCGACCACCATAAAATTTAGTACAACAATTTATTTGCCTATAAAGACTATTTATGCCAAATTTTAGCCGTTTAACATTATTTATATCTGTCTTATGCGTATTTAAGTGAATTTCGGAAGTGGACTTTATATGGGGTCTATCGTCAAACATGGACCGAACTAAAAAAAATTTCGTTTTGCGATTTCTTTTTGCACAAAACTTAGTTTTGCTGAATTTTGTCTTGATATTCCAATTTTATAGGCATTTATGTATAACTAGCTAAACCCGGTGTGCTTTGCTACCCCCCCCCCCTCGTCATAAAATAAAATAAAACGTATTTATATATTTACAAACATTTATTTATTTAATTTTAATGTATTTATTGCAATGCTTTAGGTGAGACCATGCCCCTTTGTCCACTTACATAGTCAAGAATTTATTATTTCGTAAGAATATCCTATTGTGAAAATTGAATGACGATCGGCCCAGTAGTTAAGACTATATTACGATTTTTAATTTTCCTAAAAAGGGGCGTGGTCCCACCCACTTTTCTCCTGGTATGTATTCCTAATTATGCCAATTCCATATGTACGACATATCATTGAACTAGGTCAAAAAATTCCCAAAATATGGCGATTTAAATATTTGGGTTATATGGGCGGTGCCACCCCCGTGTGTACAATCAAAACTTCATATAGCCTATTATTCCTTCCAGAGTCACAGTAACATGCTGTGAAAATTTCATCAAAATCGGCTCAGCCGTTTTGGAGTCCATACGTTACATACATACATACATTGAATTTTATATATATAGATTGAGCAATATTTCGGGAAGATTTTTGTATGGGGGCTGTGACCATTTCTGGGCCGACCACCATAAAATTTGGTACAATAATTTATTTGCCTATAAAGAGTATTTATGTCAAATTTTAGCCGTTTAACATTATTTATATCTGTTTTATGCGTATTTAAGTGAATTTTGTAAGTGGACTTTATATGGGGTCTATGGTCAAATATGGACCGAACTAAAAAAAAATTTCGGTTTGTGATTTCTTTTTGTATAAAACTTATTTTTGCTGAATTTTGTCTTGATATTCCAATTTTATAGGCATTTATTTATCATTAAGCCATATTTCGGGAATATATATATTTGTATGGGGGCTATGAGAAATCATGGACCGATTTTTACTATTTTCCGCACACTTTCTTCTTTTATAGTACAAACAACGTATACAAAATTTCATGGTATTATCTGCAATATATTTCAAAATATTGCAATAAAATGGACGAAAAATATCAAATTTTTATGGAGGTGGTCTCACATATTGGTTCATAACTCTGGTTAACCTAAACCGATTTTGCTGATTTTAAATAGCAAACTTCTCGAAAGCACTTCTGACAGAATTATTGAAGGTTTGGATCCCGAACATATCTTGGGACTTCACAAAACTGATTTCAACATCCAGACAGACAGACAGACAGACGGACATGGCTTAATCGACTTCGCTATCTATAAGGATCCAGAATATATATACTTTATAGGGTCGGAAAATTATATTGTGGAAATTTCACACGGAATGACAAACTTATATATACCCTTCTCACGATGGTGAAGGGTATAAATATACACGGTTGTATATGTGTGATGGTGCCACAGTGTTATCTTCTTTTTATTTAAGCCAATGTGGTTTTTACGTTTTACCAATTTTTTTTAATATAGAGTTTTTTTTTTCTTTGGAGTTTTTAAGCTGTGGTTTTGATGCCGTATATTTAACCAATGGAAACTTGTTGGTGCCGAAATGTGTTTATAGCCGATATCTATAATTCAAACGTTGAAGTGCTATAAATATTTTTATTCTTTTTCTTCTTTCTCTTTTCTCATCTTTGTTTGGGTTCTTTGGTAGCTGATCTGTGCTCATTGACAGTATTTATACATTATTTTACTAATAGTAAAATTGTTTAAACTTTGGTTTATTTTTATATTGCAGACCAAAGCATACAGAAAAAAAACGCAGTGGTGGCTCAAATAATGAGTCCACCATGAAATACTAGGTATGAAATTTGATAAAATCAAATGCCTAAATAAAATAAAGCTTTATTGAATGTATCTACAAAAAAAAATGGGTGATATTTATTACCTTATGTTGGACTAGTTTAGATTTTTTTTCTTTTTTTCCTTTATTGATTGCTCAGCAATCTTTTGAAATTATTTTATTAAATCTCTGGCTATTTTTTTTTGTGTACAAATAAAATTTTTAATTTTTTTAAAGTAAAACAATTTTAAAGTTTTTGGCGACTTCGATATTACTTTAGCAGTGGTTTGAAGAAAAAGACCAAGCAAAAGAACAGCTACAAGACCTTCGATAGACGCTAATTGTGGCGTGATATTATATACCGTTTGCTTGAGTTGTTTTCAAGCAATCTATTGCTTGTATCTACTTGTAAAGTACATGAAAAGTTGACAACAGTGCTTTACTAATCACAGGGTAACAAACTTTGTTACAAATAAACACAGCTTAATCACCAATAGTATTTTTTTTATAAAAATTTCATTTAAATAATGTTTTTTTTTAAATTTACTTTCTGCTAAATATTCTTTCTCTTAGTTTTCCCATATTAAAATAATTATTAACATGTAAATTTAAGTCCACTATAAGTATTAGTTAAGACATAAACCAGCAACTTCAACTATTATAACCATTCGCCGCTGTTAAATAAATAAAAAACATCGCATGATCTCCAACACGTAAAATGTTAACAGGCCTTAACTATAATGTTATGTATTTAAAGTTAAATATAGACGTTAAGGTATAACTAGGTATATGTGTAATTAACATTTAAATAATATTTCTAATATAATAATATTTCTGAAATTTATTTAATTGAGTATTAGTAAACAAAAAAAATAACAATAATACTACTAAATAGAAATTTAATAATAAAAAAAAATTAATATTATAATATTTAAGAAACCAAAACTATGCAAAACAATGGTAAAACAATAAAAACTGTCTTGATAACAAAAGCGAATTAACATAACTGAATTTGATGACTAAAATATTTTGTATATATTTAATTTCTAAAAGAATCGTGCATTACAGTACGATAATATAAATGCAAAAGATTCAACAATTAATTCATATAAAATCAATATATAGAAATATATAAATCAAAAAAAAAAAAAAAAAAATAATATATACTCTAAAAATTAGGTCATCTACAAATTAATTCATCCAAAACAAAAGCAAATATAAATATACAGTGTGGGTGGAAACGAGGGTTCTCGACTTTTATCGTCACAACAAATAATAGACTTGAACGAACAATATCAGCCAAAGTCAAACCTAAACTTAAAATTATTAAAAAATAAAAAACTCTTAAATGAACATTAAACTTCGAAATGGATAAAACCACTTAAAAGTATTTATATC
Source organism: Bellardia pandia (assembly GCA_916048285.2). NCBI lineage: Eukaryota > Metazoa > Arthropoda > Insecta > Diptera > Calliphoridae > Bellardia > Bellardia pandia. Next base: position 74,472,301 of record OU696533.1, read on the forward strand.
GAGATAAAGTTTAAAACATATAATATTTATATTCACTGAAATCATGACACTAAATTTTTGGATGATCTGTCCATAATAGGTTATATCTCCCATATAGCGTCTATTTCTGAAAAACTGTTTTATACATATACTGGGTGTAGGGTAGTATATGGTCCGGCTTGACCGACTATACTTTTTTACTTGTTATTTATTATTTTAACATAAATAATAATTTTGAAATAACATGTAAGCAAGTTAAAACCAGAGCTCAGATTTACTCGATTTTACTCGCGAGTGAAAAACACTCGCGAAGAAGAGTGCTCGAAGAGTACGAGTGTTACAAAAAGTTTACTCTCCACTCGTTTGTTTTAGGTGGGAGTACTCGCGAGTACTCCTTTTTAAAAATTAAGAGTGGGAGTAAAAATCTTCGAAATAGAGTGAGAGTTTACTCTTAAGAGTGAAATCGAGTGGAAAAATAGAAACTGTTTGCAGCGTTGTCAGTTTAGGGGATTTATCCCCAAATTGAGGATTTTTTTTCGTGATTTGGGATAAAAATTTCATCTAGGGGATCCGGGGATTTGTTGGGGATGACAACACAATTTTAAGGGATTTTTGGGGATATTTTTTTAAAAGTGTTGGTAACAAGAATGATTTTGGAGCTAAAAAATGTGCGTCTGGCAAGTCTAAAAATGTGTGTTATTATTTATAGTGGATGGTTTCTAATAAAAAAGAATTATGTAAATATTTAAAAAAAGTACATTTTTTACCGTTTAAAATGGCTGCAAATACTAATTTTATTAACAAAAATCATAATGCTTCTTGGGAACGCGAAGATTGGGCAAAAGGTTTGAAATATACATATACGAGTATATTTTTAAAGGGTAACGCTTGCGTTCAACGCGTTTTTTTAATAATGAATGCTACCAACACAAAAATACATAACAAAATGCAATATGAATTATTGGAAGCACTTCTTAGAATAAACACATACTTTAAAAATAATTAAATTTGTTTTGAGAAATTTAATCCATCTGCTGAAATGCTAAAGCTTTTTAATACAAGCAATATGTACAAAAAAATTTCTGAGGCTGATGAATCAGAAGATTTTGATTCTGAAGTTTTTGAAATGCTAAACTCTGGTAAATAATTTTTTATACTTCTATATATTAAATTATGTGTAATTTTTTATTTACAAGATTTATAATTACAAATCTAATTAGTTTGAATACTAATATACAGGGTGGCGCAAAAGTAATCCTCCTATCAGAAAATGCTATAAAATTTGCGAGGTCCCTAATGTCAGTTCTGTTTTGACATTTGTGTAGTAAACACATGCGAAATATAAGTTAATAAACAATGTTACGCTACACTGCTCCAGAACGCGAAATATTGCTGACAGAACTGACATTAGGGGCTTCGCAAAATTTATAGCATTTTGCTGATAGGAGGATTACTTTTGCGCCACCCTGTATGTAGCTATCGATAAAAATGAATTTTTATTATTATTTTTATATTATTTTTTAAATAAAATAAAAATTTTGCAAAAAAAAAATTGAATCAAAAAAAATCAGTTTGGGGATTTTTGGGGATGACAAATCAAGAATTGGGGACAAGCTCTAAAAAAATACTGGCAGCACTGACTGTTTGTCTTTGCTGACTTGTGTGTGCGTGTGGTTTTTGTTACTTTTTCAGTCTTTCTCATACAGTGCGCGTGTGCGGAGCAATTAGTTGGTTTTATAATAAAAGTTGTATTATATTTTTAAAAGTTTACTTATATTTTCTATATTATAATGAACAATAAAGACATAAATAATGAAACACGAAAATATTTTCGTTATGACAGTGAATCGTAATCTTCGAGAAATCTTCTTCGCGAGCATTTTTGTACACAAAAACCACCGGTCCCTAACAATACATTCTGCTGCTTTTCTCTTCTCGACCTCCCAGTCCTCCCTCGTCAGTCACCTTTCCCCACCATAGTCTATACTTGCTACTACACACACACACACACGCACACACAAATTGGCAAAAACGAACAGTTTCTATTTTCCACTGTATGAGAAAGACTGAAAGAGTACTCGGCAAGAGTATAATCTGCTCGATTTCGAGTGTATTTTACTCGCACTCGAAATCGAGCGAAGCATATGCGCTCTTATTCGAGTGACATAGAAAAATAGAGTATACTCGATTTTTTTTTTCACTCGCAGGAGTACTCGCGCTCGAATTCGAGCGAGTTTCACTCTCTACTCGAATTCGAGCGAAGATTTCGGAGCTCTGGTTAAAACAATATGAAATTTCATGGTGAAATAACTGTGCGATACAGCTGAATAAACATTGTTTAATGTTAAATCAACATGATAGTCGAGTTAGAATAAAACGTTCTTATACCCTATACCACAAAATAAATATTGGTCTAACAGCCACCTTAATGTATACCGATCGACTCAGAATCACTTCCTGAGTCGATTTAACGATGTCCGTCCGTCCGTGTGGCTGGCTGTTCATGTAAAGCTTGTGCGCAGAGTACAGGTCGCAATTTTGATGTTTTAATAAAATTTTGTACGTAATGTTTTTTTGGCCCAGGTCCTTTATTTCACCTGGCCCTCATACAAATGTTCTGCCAAAATTGGGGTTTACTGATCATAAATGTTTGAATTATGCAAGTATCCAAACAAATTTCATCAAAAATTAGTGTTAAAGGAAGCCAAATCACATCTACAAAGTGATTCTGAGTCGATTGGTATACTTTAAGGTGGGTGTTGGACCAATATTTCTGGGCCTTACAAACATCAGCACAAATCCAATATACCCTCCCCACTATGGTGGTGTAGGGTATAAAAACTAGGTTACTTACCAAACCTATTATTCTGAAATTATGTGGACAAACACAACTTGACATGTCAACATTTGAAGGCTGCCTAATAAAGAAGTAGGCCAGTCTTAAATCAATATCATATTTTAAGCTATAGAAACTATTGTTTTATTTAAACACATGTTTCTTACACTCTACAACTCGTTATCATACGTGTATAATTTGAGGCATTATAAAAGACTTTGTAATTTATGGCAATAGCATCAGTTACAATTGTTCTTTAATAGAGTTAACTTGAATTTTAAACAAAAACGAGAATGAAATTCTCACTATATTTAGTTTGCTTGGCCTTATTGAGCTCAATCCTTTCTGTCCATAGTTTATTTTTCCCGAATGCCATGGGATCTTGGGGTAATTCTCCATCCCAAGCACCAGCACCAATAATTATACCAGCATCAACACCAGCATCAACACCAGCACCACCAACACCATCACCAAACATCAGCGTCAACTCCGGTATCAACACCGACATCAACTTCCAGCCCAACACCATCTTCCAGCCCAACACCACCACTATAACAGTGTGTCGTACTAAAAGAGGGTTGCCTGCGCCGCCAAAGAGTGTTTTCTGCGGATAAGCAAAAAAAAAACTTCGCAGTTTGGGTGCTATACTGAAGACAATCCGAATAATTCCAGTTAAAAATGGCAAATATTTAATTAAACATATGTTAAATATACATATTTCTTTCTAAAAGTTACTTTTTTCAAAAATAAATCTTTTTCAAAATCGTTTTATTCAAATTGCTAAAGTTATTTCAGAAATTCGACTAATGTAGCCTAATTTTTTTTATTTTATTTTATCCATTTTTGTCCAAATTCTTCTAGAGAATTTCTTTAATATCGATATTTTAAAAGACAAAAAAACTTATCAAAACATACATTTGGGAAGGAAATGCAACTAAAGGAGTAAAAAAGGTTAAAGAAGATTTGTGTTTTTGTACTTTTTTTTAGTACCTTTTGTATCTGTTGTTTTAAGAAAATGAAATTTGTGTTGTAGCTTTATGCAATCACAAAAACGTGTAGGTATTTGAGAAGTTATTTATTTATAATACGACAACACTTAAGTGGTAATGGCGGTTAAAAATGGGAATTTTGCATTTCTTTGAAATGAATTTGAAATGACTTAAACAGACTTACAGTTTTAAATACGGATACTTATAATGAAATATATAAGTTACCAAACCAAACAGCATACATACGAGTATGTATAGTCGTACATATTTGCTAAATCCAAAATTAGAGGGCCAAAAACAGAAAAATTGTATACATAGTTGGTACATTTTGCAGACATACTTTGTTCAAAGTTTAGTATCTAAACTGATAAAAATGATTTTTTTGCTTTTTAGATTCACTCAAATTGATGTGAAATTTCCACAATATAATTTTCCGACCCTATAAAGTATATATATTCTGGATCCTTATAGATAGCGGAGTCGATTAAGCCATGCCCGCCTGTCTGTCTGTCTGAGTGTTGAAATCAGTTTTTTGAAGTCCCCAGATATACTCGGGATCCAAATCTTCAATAATTCTGTCAGAAAGGCTTTCGAGAAGTTTGCTATTTAAAATCAGCAAAGTAGGTTTAGGTCAACCAGAGTTATGGACCAATATGTGAGACAACCTCCATAAAAATTTGTTATTTTTTGCAGAGTACCAAATATTCATTCATTTGTCGCTCATATTCATGAAAAAAAAAATTGATTTTTTTTGTGTTATGTTCTGTTCAGTGTTGCCACGACCAAAAAAAATTTCTAACCAAAATGTAAAAAAAGTAACCAAAAGCAAAAAAAAGTAACCAAAATTTGTATAGTATATTTAAAATTTTATTTTATTTATACTTCAGCTAAAAAATATATATGTAAAATATAAATTAACCATTGCATTTCAGTTTGTAGTTCAGTCTTATAATTAGGTACAATTGAAAGAAAAAAATAATTCAGCAATAACAATATTAATAAAAACCAAATGTAATTAATTTCATTACATTTGTTACAAAACACTAGCAGATAAAGTTTAAGTAGATGAGGCTAAAAATCAGTCTTGAATGTTCTTAGATGATTTATCCATATAGCGAACGACTAGAACTAGTGTTTTTTTATGGATACGTCTGTTGTTTCGTCTACTATTAACGAAAACTTTGTCGTTTTTAGTTTGGAAATTAAATTTGCTTCAGATTTACTTCCTAACATTTCTGTTAATTGAGTTGCTTTGCCTGCCACATTTAATGTGTTTCGCAATTTGAGAGTCGGGACAGCGCTCCTCTAATAAGCCTGGTAGATAGTCAGTCCATTAATAAAAAAGGCAAATTGTGGGAAATAAGAAACATTACTAATGTTAGCTCTGTTTGTTCTTTTTGAGAACTTGCAAATGTTATTTTTATTTTCCACATTTTGCTTATGAACACTTTTTTAGTGTGCTTTCGTAAATAACTTACGTGATTTGGAATTTTTTTCACAGGCAGCGCAGAAACAACATCCATCTTTGTTTCTTAGCCACGGAAACTCATCCAACCACAATACACGGAATATTCTTTTCGGGCTGTTTTTAATATCATTAAACAACAAAATATTATTAAAAAAGAGTTATTGATACCTATTCTCATCATCACTTCCAGCAGATAACTCGGCATTATTAGTTTTACTTTCAGCAGCCTTTTTAAATAAAAATTTAATAAAAATAAAAATTGTGCTTAAAACCAATATTATTATTTTTTAATTCGAAGTACATACTTATCCATTTTTTTACGAAAAAACCCCAATCTTAACTATATAAAAAACACTTTATTATTAAAAAATTAAATAGCACGCTAATTTGTAAAAAGCTTTTTTGGTTTTCTGGTAAAAAACATAATTTATGAATGTTTATTAAGGTCCGTTCATGTCTAAAACAAAAGAAAAATTAACTTGTTCCGATGTCAAACATCAATATGAAAATGCATTTAGTAGCATGTTTTTAGATGGTGTTTGTGAAGAACCTTTTACTCGTTCAACAATACAATGATTGTGTTTGTTATGTTTGGAGACAGGCATGTATTTTTTTGTAATCCTGTGTTTAGTGTTTTATTTTTAAAAAACTTTTAAATTGTGGTAGTTTAGTTTATCACCAAAATTAGTGGTGTAAATTAAGTCAAAGTAAAAACAATGTAAAAAATGGTTACTTTTGTGTTAAAAAAAAGTAACCAAAACGGAAAAAAAAGTACACAAGTACACATTGGAAATAAAAGTAACCAATTTTGGTTAAAAGTAACCAAAACGGCAACGCTGGTTCTGTTCGTGTATGAAGAGACACGAAATATTTTGTTTTATTCATTCATGTATGATATGATTTGTAATGTTTTTTTCTTACAAAATTGAGAAAATAAGAGAAACATTTTTTTTTCATACATTTGGACATTTTTGAGAATTAACATTTTTGTACATTGTTCACATAAGAGTAGCATCAGGTTTTACTTTGCACTAACATTCAAAAATCAAAAGCAAAAAATGTTTTTATTTGAAGCTGCATACATGAAGAATGCGTGTAATTTTGTTTTGCATTGTTGTGGTATTATTATTGAAGCTTTATGACGGAGAAAGGGCTTCTTTCGATACAAATGTGCTTGATTATTGGAATAAATCATGTACCAAAGATAAGGATGAGACAAATTGTAGAGACCGTACTGGCTGTACCTGTGGAGCGTTCATTTAGTGCGTCACTTTCTAATATACTAATAACAAATCTTAATTATGAACTCTTTAATTTTGATATTGAAAATAACATAATAGCAAATGTTTTTACTTCTGTTAATGAATAAATATACATATGTACATACATACATATGTATGTATCAGAGACCTGCAACAAGTATGAACGAGCCGACTTATTCACTAACGTTGAATTTTAAGAACAATACAAAAAAGTATGATTCAATTTTATGCTTATTCACTTTTTATGCACACACAGAAAATTCAGCAACGAGTATAAATCATTTCCAACACTTGGTTCGAACTGCAATGTTTGAAAACAAAAATTCTTGTTTATACACAGTTTGTTTTTTGCATGTCGGCTTTGTTGTGCATGATCTGATTGGAATTGAACTAAAAACACACGAGCCACTTATAAGTAAAAAGCGGCTGGCAGAAAAATATGAAAACATAAAAAATGTGCATTTACTACCTATTTAACATTATTTCGTCGAAAAGAAAACTTATTTGACAAAGCAATGATAAAATTTGTAATATGTACAGTTTGTCAAATATATCTTTGCACAGCAAAAAAAATTAAAGAAAAAATGTAAAATGAGCTGCTTCATACATTTAACGACACAGTCGAACATTCATGTTCGCACAAAACAACAAATGAATAAAACACATGTTCGGCTAACAACACGTTGGCTTTGATGTAAAACGAGCTTCATACATTTAACGACACAGTCAGAATATTCATGTTCGCAAAAAACAACCAGTGAATAAAACTGAATGTTTGAAACGAACGGTTGCGTAAACGAGCGTTTTGTGCATTTGAACAAAAACGATTAAATCATAAAAATCAATGTGCATGATTAAGTATACCCGAAAATTTAGTACTCGTTGCAGGTCTCTGGTATGTATGTACACAATTTCTTACAGCCGTATTTATAAAAAGTTACAACAGCTTTACCAACAGTTTGTTAGCTTAATTTACTGAAACTGTATTTATAAACGATTATTAGCTTACGAAACATTTGGTAAGTAGTTGTTAAATCGTCAAATTTTAAAGTTGGTTCGACCGTAGTTTACGAGTACTGTAAAGTGACATTTCTTATGATTTATTTACATTTTGTGAATTGTGTTTCTTTTAAAAAAAGTTATAAATAAATTTTATTTCAATAATATAATGGAAACCTTAAATTTAATAAAAAGAATTGGTAAATACAAGTGCTAAATAAAAAATAATTATTTTTATGAGTCAATTAATGCATATTATTTATTTCAATAGAAGTGTTAAAACAAATTACAAATCGCCGTCAACCAAAAATTTATAAAAAAGGATAGATCCCTTTTCCATTCCGGATAATCAATTTAAATTAAAATATCGATTTGGAAAAGAAACCGTAAAAAAAATAACAAACTTAATTAAAGCGGATATATCCTTGGACCGTAGGGGATGTGGCACATCTGCAGAATTGCAAGTTTTAATTGCATTACGTTGCTGGGGACGAAGAGAAGTAACAAGATTTTTGTAGTACATAAAACAATGTAGACAAAACCCCTATTATACTTCTAGTTTCAGGATGATGCAGCTGATCTTCATGGCCTTAGTCAATCCACAGTCTGTACGATATGTGCAAAAGTTGCCCGAGCTTTAGCAAAACATGCAAAAGACATTATTCACATGCTGTTGATGAAGAGGCCAAGGTATCAACATGTTTTAAACAAATACGCAACTTTCCTAGTATAATTGGCGCTATTGATGGCACGCATATTAAAATAAAGAAAACCGGCGGAGACCTAGCTCAATATTATATCAACAGAAAGGGATTTTACTCAATGAATATTCAGGTAATACCGTATAATTACTACATATAAAAAAATATACATTTTATATACTTTTAAGGTGGTTTGTAACGCCAAGCTTAAAATTATGGATATTGTGGCAAGATGGAGAGGCAGTACTCACGATTGCCGCATCCGCGTCCCGGATAAAGGAACGCTTTGAAAATGGCGAATTCAAAGGTCGTTTGCTTGGCGGCTCTGGGTACAAGCTAACGCCATACTTATTCACCCCTATTTTACGACCCCAAAATGAAAAAGAAAAAAAAATATAACGTTGCACACATCGCCACTAGAAACCCTGTTGAGCGATGTTTTGGTGTATGGAAACAACGTTTTCGCTGTTTACTTGATGGTATGACCGTCAGTTACTTAAACGTTAAGGTAGTTATTGTGGCGTTGGCTGTTCTTCACAATATAGCTATTGAAGAAAACGATCCACCTCCAGGTAAATCTCGTTAGATGAAAAACTTTAAATTAATTAATTGAAATTACTACAAAAATATAAAATTTTCTTTTATAGACGATAGTGATGGGAATGAAAATGAATTCATTGAAATGACTGAGAATGATTTACATGAACCAGCAATGCCAACCAGAAGAGAAGCAATAATCTTGAGATCGTTTATACAAAAACATTTTTAAACAATTATAAAATGAACCTCAATCAACTTCAATAAAAAGTAAACATGAATTCAAAGCATTTCATATGTATATTTATTTCAATTTCAATTTACTTATATTTATGTATACATATTCGGCCCAATCATGAATACAAAATCCGCGGGATTATTTTTTTTAACATTGAATTTGAATACGAAAAATGGGAAAAGGAAAAAAACTCCCGCGGAATTTTTATTCATGATTGGGCTGATTATACTTATTTACTTTTAATTTTATCTTAATAGTTTTAAATCTATTTGTTTTTATTGTAACTAATTATTAATATAATAATAATTAAACATTATAATTTGCACATTATAATTTGCACATTAAATTAAAATTGTCTTTATTTAATTTTTAATTGTTAATATTAAAACATATATTTAATTTTATTGTAACATTTACAATACCATTTGTTTTAAATTTATTGCATTTTGTACAGTATTCATAAAAATATATTAAATATATGTACATACATACATACATATGTATATGTATTTATTCAAAAAATAAAAAAAATCTTGATTTGCCTCAGCTAAATGCACAATTAGGTTTTATAATTATCTGTAAAGATTAAGGAAAACCATGCATACAATGCATAATTTAGTAATTGAAAGTGAATTTACGTAGAATATAACGTATCTATATTTGTATTGATGTGTGTGTAGCAGAGATCAGTTATGAGTACTGAAAAAGTGAGTATACTTGAATCATGACTTATAATTTGTCGTACTTTTACGTACTCATACTTGTCTCAATATCATCAAACCAATATTCATATTTAAAGTTTGAAGTACTCATTATATTCAGATTTAATCTCATGTATGATGTTGTTTATTTTGACTCTCCTTAACTCAATGTACGTAGACGATAAAAAAAAAATAAGTATGACTCGCATACACTCATGTGTCGTTCATTTTTTACAGCCTGCTTATAAAAATTATATAAAATTTATATTTTCCTCAATATGTTTTCCTATAAACTTACTTGTATGTTTTTATATTTCTTTTTTACTTATTTTGTATAAATACCTAACGGAATATGCTGAAATTTTTTTTCAATGACTCAACTGAGTTGAATACTTTATGAGTATGTGAGTATTTTTCTTAAAATGTAAATCTTAATACCGTTGTTTATGAATCAAACATATTGGGAATGGTATGAGCTCGAAGTCGGCGTAGTACTCATACGTATATCCACCCGCATTTATAAGTCAACGTTGTTGTGAGTTTGAGTAACTCAGAGTAGTTAAATTTCAATGATGATCAGTTGTGAATCGTAAAAAAACGATTCATTGCCGATCTCTGGTGTGTAGGTTAATCAATTGTTAATTGTAGTGTATTGCAAATGTCAAAGTGATATTTGCACTAAATATATTAATAATACTACATATTTAATTGCTCAGTTGAAAAATATTAAATTAAATTTGCAATAGTATAATATATTATCGTCATAAATAATCTAAAGAGTCGTAAGAACAGGTAAAGAACATAAAAAACATAAGTAAAAAATATTGTAAATTTGTATTGAATGTTAGTTAAGTAAAGGCAGAATTAGTCTTTACTTTCTGTTCCGTTCCGAATCAGCTGACTTGATTCTGTTAAATAGAAAATGTGTAGAAGTCGTTAGTTGTTTTGTTACTTTCCGTGCCGTTGCGGACGAACCTCTTGAAAACCATAATTTGCTAAGTAATTGTAGCTGACATCCGCACAACAAAAAATATTTGGTTTATTACAAAAATTTTCAATTTCTTTGAATTTAATTAAGTTTTTTTATAAAAGTTGTATATAAAAAATAAACGATGGATGACGAAAAACTCATTACTTTAGTCGCAAGTAATGACAGCAAAGCACACCGGGTTTAGCTAGTCTTCTATATATATAAAATTGAATGTATGTATGTAACGTATAGACTCCAAAACGGCTGAGCCGATTTTGATGAAATTTTCACAGCATGTTACTGTGACTCTGGAAGGAATAATAGGGTACTTTTTTACCACGCCCACTTTTACGCCCACTTTTTTAAAATATTGTAATTGGAGACCAAACCTCTGGACCGATATTTTTGAAATTTTCACAGCATTTAACTGGGACTCTGGTATGATTAATAGGGTATTTTTTTTGACCACGCCCATTTTTACGCCCACTTTTTAAAAATTATGTAATTGCTCCCATATAGTTTTTAACAGATTTACTTCAAATTGTATACACATTACTAGCTAAACCCGGTGTGCTTTGCTACCCCCCCCCCTCGTCATAAAATAAAATAAAACGTATTTATATATTTACAAACATTTATTTATTTAATTTTAATGTATTTATTGCAATGCTTTAGGCGAGACCATGCCCCTTTGTCCACTTACATAGTCAAGAATTTATTATTTCGTAAGAATATCCTATTGTGAAAATTTAATGACGATCGGTCCAGTAGTTAAAACTATATTACGATGTTTAATTTTCCTAAAAAGGGGCGTGGTCCCACTCACTTTCTCCTGGTACGTATTCCTAATTATGCCAATACCATATGTACAAAATATCACCGACGCACAGTGTCGTGATTTCATATAACGAGTGGCCATAAATAGAAGGAGTGGTTGTAAAGAGTTGAAATTTGGCACACGTATTTGATTTGATAAAAGAAAAAAATATTAAAATTTCAAAAACTTTGGAGGAAGGATTCGTGTCCTTCCCATATATCCTGAAATTAAAAACCGTCATAAAAGATAGAAAAAAAATCCGAACTTTATGAAATAGTCGTTTAGTTTGATACCCTTAATGATTTGACCAAATTTTATCCAAATCGGGGCAAGGACACGCCCATCTCAAAAATGTCCTTTTTCAAAAAAGTAAAAAAAGGGAACAAAAAGTAAAATTTTTAAATTAATTTCATACACGAAGCACTTGTTACAAGAAAAATGTGTGTGTCAAATGTTTTCGAATTCGCAGCAAGGACATGCACTCCCGGCCACCCCCTAAATCTTGTATTAAATTTTTTTAAAAACGAAAAAAATTCAAATGATAAGAAAAGTAAATGTTACTTTTTAGTATTTAAACTTGTTTTATTATTTAAATAAATTATAAAAAATAATGTTTTGAACAATTTTTATTTATTAAATACAATAAAAAAGAAAATGTTAGAATTTGTTTACTCTATTCATCCGAATCACTTTCTTCAAGCTGGTTTATTAAATTTTCTTGATTATCCGCATAAATATTATTTTCCTCAATAATGAAATCATTTATTTCTTTTACTTATTTTATCTTCTTTTCTATGTATAGATAACTATGGTTCAGACTGCAAAACCATTCTTTCTATTAGGTCTTTATTAGTATTTGTACGACTATTTTTTCGAGTATGGTTTAAACGAGTTTTTCTAAAAACTTTATGAGTGGCTTCTATAGCTTCCTCAGATAACATACCTACTGGAATCTTGGAGTTTTTTATAAATTCTGCTCCATGAACTAGTATTTTGTGGACAGTAACAGGCATACAATACCAAGAATATTTTTGAACATATAAATTCCATGTTTCTCTAAGCAGCTGTTGAAAATTTATAATATTTATTGTTTAACTGCTTGAAATAGTTTTTAAAATCAAAGAAAAATTTTTAATTAGTGATGGATCAACCTGCGTTATGCTAGATGAGACATCAATGTTGCTGAAAAACCGTCTCGCAGTATTCCCATCATTTGTTGTACCAAAACTGGTTTTAACTTTATCTACATTTAATCCAAGCTCCTTTTTAAAATCTTCCTGAATTTTAGATTTTCTTTGATTTAAAATTTGCTTATCATCATTTTTTGAAACTCTCCAAATTTTTAGAGGCAACCTGTAAGCTATGTGTAATGTTGATAATCCGTGTTTATGTAATTCTTCTCTTTTTTTAAGGTCCCTCTCAAATACTTGAATTAAATTCATTTCAGTGGGTTTTGCACCGCAAACAAAACAAGCTAACACATTAAGCTCCATCTACCATTGTTAATCTCATGTCAAAATGAACGGTAAGTTTTTTTTATCAGAAACATAATCAAATGTTTGCAAATTATCTATATCTTCCTCAATAATTGCCCTTGTAGTTTTAACCAAATCCGAATTTTCTTTTTCCATATAATAGCATATTGGACGACAATACCTTAAATTATTCCATAAAGTGTTTTCTGTAGCCCAGTCTAAAAATCTTAATGGAACAAATGAAGCAACAAATAAATATTCATCCCGCGAATTTGGATCATTAAACTTTTGTTTGTAATTGCTATGGCCTGAACTACCATCAAATCCCCATTTAATTTCCAAAACTACATCATTTTTGGTTTCAAAATCATTTAAATCTAATAAACTTTTGGCTGTCATATTTAGAAAATTTTGTAATGGTATTTTTACTGACGTTTCTGATATTGATATATTTTCCGGAATATATTGTTTCTTTGCTTTTTGTAGACTATAATATGATGGAAAACAGTTCTTGTGCACATCATTTACAACCGTTCGCATATTTTCATATTGTCTATACGATAGATCATTATCTATTAATAATGCTAAAGCCTTTTCTACGGAAATAGAAGTTTCTGGAGTTGGGCTAGATACTCTTTGAACAGCTCTTCGTAATTGCTCAGGGCATGTAGACCTCACAAGATCATCTACCTTTCTTCTTTTGGTTCGTTCAGAACTTTCATTAAAGCCTACTCTTGGTCTTCCTTTACGACTTGTACTTGGTCCCTTAATAAATAAAAAAAACATGTTTTTTATTATATTATAAAAAATAAATATTCACATAATGATATTACAATGTATATATCTTCTTCTTCTTCTTCCACTTCTTCTTCTACTTCTTCCACATCAAAAAATGAATTTAGCCAGAAAAAGTTTTTGTTTTCAAACACAGATTTCTTTCTGTAGCATTTTTCCCAACTTTTTTTTATTCTAGCTAGAATTGATTTAAGTCTTACAATACTTTTTTGTTGCAATTGTGTCTTAAATTTATATTCTAAATGATTTTTAATTTCCGTAAGGGCTAGGGAGTGTGTTGTATGTTTGTGCCAAATATTGAAAATTTGCCAAATTTGCACTTGCCTTGACACTGAAAAAGTGAAAAAATTGACTATTCTGCCAAGCTCTGCAAAAGAGACCCATTTTTTTTAATGTACATACTTGTATCAATATTATATTAAAGTATCAAAAATAAACTCGAATAAACTTTTTTTTAGACCTTCTATAAACTTGTAAGTTGTAAAAAATTTTCTCTCTGTTTACATTCAGAATAACGGTACAAAACACATGATGAATTAAATGTAAAAAAAAATATGTTACCATATTTTAGTAATGTCATACTTTAATATTTATAAACAATTTAACTGCATTATCGACAATTTACGTTAAATTAACCCATTTGTATATACGCTATTTTTCACGTTTTTTGTGTGCATATTGCATACTTACCAAAAACTTTCAACTTTGATTGGCTATAACTTTGTCAAAAATATTTTTTTTTCAAAAATTCTTTTTCATTATTGTAATTTGAAATCTAGTTTATGAAACTGTTTTAGCAGATTTTTAAAATTCCAAAAGTCGTTTTTTTATTTTTGGCCGCTGACACCACACAGTGCGACGAACGTCAAAAAATGCCCAAAATATGGCGGGTTAAATTTGTGGGTTATATGGGCGGTGCCACCCCCGTTTGTACAATCAAAACTTCATATAGCCTATTATTCCTTCCAGAGTCACAGTAACATGCTGTGAAAATTTCATCAAAATCGGCTCAGCCGTTTTGGAGTCTATACGTTACATACATACATTCAATTTTATATATGTATATAGAAGATAGATATGGTGAATTTCACGTCAAGTGACCCAATGTTAAAAATCGATTTGGATGAAATTTGCACCAAGGTTAGTACTATTGGATAGTACGCCAGACACAAATTTTTAGCTCTATCGTCCAGAAGTGCCGGAGTTAGAGGGGGGCAAGGTCTGAAATTTTGGTCATACAGGGTTTTTTTAAAATGCGTGTAACTTTTCACTTATTGGTTCTAGCAAAAATTGTCCTAAAGACTTTAGATAGCTATTTCATATCATTTCAAAAATATTTTTTTTTTTAATTTTTAAAAAAATTTGTTTTTTTAAATATTTTTTTTTAATTTTTTTTCAATTTGGGCCCTTTTTTTTTTTTTTTTTTTTAAAAGAAAGCTTATACAATTTACTTTAAGACCTTTATAATCGCTTAATGGGATATCTATCAGAAAAAATATTTTTTAACTCAAGAATAGGATTTTTCGATATTTGGCACATGTATCATTTCCATTTTCCCCCATTTTTTTATTTTTTTTTTTTCAAAATGGAGTTTTTGTTTATTTTTCCTCAAAAGAAACTTTAGACCATTTCCTTTAAGAGCTTTGTGGTCACTTAATGGGATGCAAGTGGGGTATCTATAAAAAAAAAATTTCCAACTCAAAGAAGAAAGTGTTTCAATTTGTACCATATGCACTATTTTATTTTTTTTCTATTTATTACTTATAATACTAAATAAGAGTAATAATAATAATTAATTTAATAAAATTAATATATAAATGAAAATGATACATGTGCCAAATATTGAAAAATCCTATTCTTGAGTTAAAAAATAATTTTTGTGATGGATATCCCACTCGCATCCCATTAAGCGGTTATAAAGGCCTTAAAGTAAATTGTATAAGCTTTCTTTTGACAAAAAAAAAGAAAAAAAGGGCCCAAATTGAAAAAAAATTAAAAAAAAAAAAAATTTCAAAAAAAAAATTTTAAAAATTAAAAAAAAATATTTTTGAAATAATTGAAGAAATAGCTATCTACAGTCCTTTGGACAATTTTTGCTAGGACCAATAGGTAAAAAGTTACACTCATTAAAAAAAACCCTGTATGACCAAAATTTCCAACTTTGACCCCCTCTAACTCCGGCACTTCTGGACTGATAGAGCTGAACATTTGTGTCTGGCCTACTATCCAATAGTACTAACGTTGATGCAAATTTCATCGAAATCGGAAGACATTGATTTTTAAAATTGGGTCACTTGACGTGAAATTCACCATATAGATAACCATGAATCTAAACATTATTTAAAAAAACATGAATTTTCTACTAATATAACATATAAACAGGAACTAAACAAAACATAAACATATATTTTCATACTTATACTACTGCATATACAACAAAGTTATTGTTTAATATTTAAATACATATGTATGTACTTATTGAAAACTTATTGGAATTCTGAAATAAACATAAAATAATAAGAAAACAATATAAATGTGTACAGTTGAAGTAATCGTCTAACTAACAAGACGTGTGTTCTTTCTTGTATTTTAAATTAAAAAGTGTCCACCATTTTTATAAAGTTTAAAAGAAATCTTAAAAACTATTAAGGTTCAACAACAGTAACACAAATTTTGAAAGTTTACACAGTAGGCCGGGTCGATTTGTGGGGAGGCAAAAAAATCGCCCATGGCTCAGTGAAAATCGTATTCTAGGGATCAAAATAAGAAACTTTGCCGAAGGAACCATACCTCTAAAACGAATTCTACTACCCCCCAACTGATGACTTTTGTCCCGTAGGGTCAAGTTTTGAAAAATCGCACTTTGACCCATTTAGAGTGCCCCAATCGAGTCCAAATGTATGACCGACCCCCACTAACTTTGAAGGGCCGATCCACCCATGCCAGTGGCACACCCCCTGGAACTCCCCTGCGGGGTTCCCCATACAAACATTTAAAAAAATCACCATTTTGGCACTTTATTTTATTATTTTTTATTTATTTTTATTATTTTTTTTATTTTTTTGCTCCAGATAAATAAAAAACAAGTAAGAGTGCTATATTCGGCTGTGCCGAATCTTAAATACCCTTCACCTAAGCGTAATAAGAAATACAGAAACTACACTAGACTAGAATATCCTAATTCTGTGTTTTCTATTCAGTCTTAGTGCAAATTTTATTAGTATTTGATATATTGTTTGAAAGACAATTTTATGACCAACATAATTTATGTTAAATATTTTCAAATGTTTTCTAATTTTTACCATTTTTAATTGATTTAATTACCAATTCTTACCATAATTTACAGAGTCTGTCTGATGTTCATAATAATCTTCAGTGTAATTTAACAAACAGAGTATAAAAAAAGGGTACAATTCGGTTTTAGTGATTTTGTTAAAAAAAAAAAACAAATAGGGATTTTAGAAGAGATACCAGCAAAAAAAATTTTTTTTGGCGGTCACGCCTATTTTCGAGGGGGCGGGCCCTTAAATTTGAAAATATATAGGCCTATATCTCGGGAGCTACTGGGTGTCTGATAATTTGTAATACATTAAATAAAAGGTATTAAAAATACCTTTCCAACGATATATATCATGATTATAAAATATAGACCGAATATGCGTTAAATCCGAAAAAAATATTTTTTGACCCGAATTTATTTGTTTTTTGGAAATGCTTCTATATGGCAGGTATGACAAATTATGGGCCGATCTTTTTAAATTTTGGAACAGTTATTTTCATGCATATGGGGATATTTCACGTAGAATTTCAACGTAATAACGGTATATTTAAGATATATATTAGTATTAACGTGAATTTCGGTAGTGGACCTTATGTGGGGGATATAGTCAAATATGGACCGATATTCTCAAAATCCATCAGTTAGATTTAGGCATGTATGTAAATGATCCGTGTAAAATTTTGGATTGGTATCCTTATTTATAAGCGATTTATGAGTATTAAAGGGATTTTCCGAAGAGGGCTTTATATGGGGCATACGGTTAAAAATAGACCGAAATTAACAAAATTGTATGGAATGATTTTTGTATATATGCACATGATCTGTACAAAGTTTTGAGTCGGTAACGATATTTATACAATATATATAGGGAAAAATGTCTTTTTCAGATGTGGTCCTTGTATGGGAGCTATGACCAGTTGTGGGCCGACCACCATAAAATTTAGTACAACAATTTATTTGCCTATAAAGACTATTTATGTCAAATTTTAGCCGTTTAACATTATTTATATCTGTTTTATGCGTATTTAAGTGAATTTCGGAAGTGGACTTTATATGGGGTCTATCGTCAAACATGGACCGAACTAAAAAAAATTTCGTTTTGCGATTTCTTTTTGCACAAAACTTAGTTTTGCTGAATTTTGTCTTGATATTCCAATTTTATAGGCATTTATGTATAACTAGCTAAACCCGGTGTGCTTTGCTACCCCCCCCCCCTCGTCATAAAATAAAATAAAACGTATTTATATATTTACAAACATTTATTTATTTAATTTTAATGTATTTATTGCAATGCTTTAGGCGAGACCATGCCCCTTTGTCCACTTACATAGTCAAGAATTTATTATTTCGTAAGAATATCCTATTGTGAAAATTGAATGACGATCGGCCCAGTAGTTAAGACTATATTACGATTTTTAATTTTCCTAAAAAGGGGCGTGGTCCCACCCACTTTTCTCCTGGTATGTATTCCTAATTATGCCAATTCCATATGTACGACATATCATTGAACTAGGTCAAAAAATTCCCAAAATATGGCGATTTAAATATTTGGGTTATATGGGCGGTGCCACCCCCGTGTGTACAATTAAAACTTCATATAGCCTATTATTCCTTCCAGAGTCACAGTAACATGCTGTGAAAATTTCATCAAAATCGGCTCAGCCGTTTTGGAGTCCATACGTTACATACATACATACATACATACATTGAATTTTATATATATAGATAGATAGATTGAGCAATATTTCGGGAAGATTTTTGTATGGGGGCTGTGGCCATTTCTGGGCCGACCACCATAAAATTTGGTACAATAATTTATTTGCCTATAAAGAGTATTTATGTCAAATTTTAGCCGTTTAACATTATTTATATCTGTTTTATGCGTATTTAAGTGAATTTTGTAAGTGGACTTTATATGGGGTCTATGGTCAAATATGGACCGAACTAAAAAAAAATTTCGGTTTGTGATTTCTTTTTGTATAAAACTTATTTTTGCTGAATTTTGTCTTGATATTCCAATTTTATAGTCATTTATTTATCATTAAGCCATATTTCGGGAATATATATATTTGTATGGGGGCTATGAGAAATCATGGACCGATTTTTACTATTTTCCGCACACTTTCTTCTTTTATAGTACAAACAACGTATACAAAATTTCATGGTATTATCTGCAATATATTTCAAAATATTGCAATAAAATGGACGAAAAATATCAAATTTTTATGGAGGTGGTCTCACATATTGGTTCATAACTCTGGTTAACCTAAACCGATTTTGCTGATTTTAAAAAGCAAACTTCTCGAAAGCACTTCTGACAGAATTATTGAAGGTTTGGATCCCGAACATATCTTGGGACTTCACAAAACTGATTTCAACATCCAGACAGACAGACAGACGGACATGGCTTAATCGACTTCGCTATCTATAAGGCTCCAGAATATATATACTTTATAGGGTCGGAAAATTATATTGTGGAAATTTCACACGGAATGACAAACTTATATATACCCTTCTCACGATGGTGAAGGGTATAATAATAAAATAAAGTGCCAAAATGGTGATTTTTTTAAATGTTTGTATGGGGAACCCCTCAGGGGAGTTCCAGGGGTTGTGCCACTGGCATGAGTGGATCGGCCCTCCAAAGTTAGTGGGGGTCGGTCATACATTTGGACTCGATTGGGGCACTCTAAATGGGTCAACGTGGGATTTTTCAAAACTTGACCCTACGGGACAAAAGTCAATAGTTGGGGGGTAGTAGAATTCGTTTTAGAGGTATGGTTCCTTCGGCAAAGTTTCTTATTTTGATCCCTAGAATACGATTTTCACTGAGCCATAAGCGATTATTAAATCGACCCGCCCTATTACACAGGGATGGCTTTTAAGAGGATACACGTGCTAACGAGTGTACTTATTGTTTGGCTAAAATTAACAAATGGAATCATAGATGACAACCAATACAACAGTATCTACAATTTGCAGTTGCAGACACAGCAAAAGCATGAAGTGGGACGATTTCGATTTCTAATGCCAAATGTTAGCCCAAAAACTGTAAGTGAAAACCAAATTGTATTCTTTATAATCATCATATTTTATGACGTGTATGGCACATCTGCATTAGTGCTGGCAAATTTTACTACTTTTCATTACTCAATAATATTCAATACTTTTCATTTGGGTACTCAATACTACTCGATACTTTTAACGGATTTTTTGAAACTGTAACGCATAGTTTTTATCTGTAAATTGAAGTAGTTTCTTCAAAAATAAAAATAGATCTTCAACTATTATTGGTTTTGTATGTCTTTTATTATTAAATCAAAATTAAATGTAAAGCTAACTTTTAATTCAACGTTAACAACAACTTAAGAAATAATAGACAGCTTTATTTCGGCGGTTGGTTTAATTTTGTAGCTTACTTTTTATACAGTGATGTATTTGTATGCACTATTTTAACCACTCAACTTGCATAAAAATACAACTCAGAAAGTATCGAGTAACTACTTTTGAGTATTGAGTATCCAAAAAAAGGGCAAATACTCGATACTCGGTACCCATTACTCAATACTTTGCCAGCACTAATCTGCATACATAAATTTTCCATACGCTAATTAAAATATGATGACAACAACACACAGCCATACACGTCATACATATGATGTGTATGGCCTATGTATGACGTGTATGGCTGTGTGTTGTGTAAAAACTACAAAGATACTACGTCAATATTACAAATTTAACAGGTTGCAGTTTTTAGCTTAAGTCTATTTTAGAGACATTTTTCAAATCACTTCCAAAATTTTATCACTAATAGTGTTTTAAATTCTGATTAAAATACAAAAAAAAATTGTGGGCCACGCCTTTTTTCGAGTTTTTGATTTCCAAAGTTGAAAAATACATTTCTTTCTTCTTATACAAATTACAAAAGTTAAAAGTCAAGAAATTAAGCTTTAATTTAAGGTATAATATGGCCGCGTAGGTAATATAGATCCGAAGATATTAAAGAAAGATTATGACATTTCACCATAAAAAATACAAGAAATCTTTACTATCCAATAGTACTAACGTTGGTGCAAATTTCATCGAAATCGGAAGACATTGATTTTTAAAATTGGGTCACTTGACGTGAAATTCACCATATAGATAACCATGAATCTAAACATTATTTAAAAAAACATGAATTTTCTACTAATATAACATATAAACAGGAACTAAACAAAACATAAACATATATTTTCATACTTATACTACTGCATATACAACAAAGTTATTGTTTAATATTTAAATACATACATATGTATGTACTTATTGAAAACTTATTGGAATTCTGAAATAAACATAAAATAATAAGAAAACAATATAAATGTGTACAGTTGAAGTAATCGTCTAACTAACAAGACGTGTGTTCTTTCTTGTATTTTAAATTAAAAAGTGTCCACCATTTTTATAAAGTTTAAAAGAAATCTTAAAAACTATTAAGGTTCAACAACAGTAACACAAATTTTGAAAGTTTACACAGGAGGCCGGGTCGATTTGTGGGGAGGCAAAAAAATCGCCCATGGCTCAGTGAAAATCGTATTCTAGGGATCAAAATAAGAAACTTTGCCGAAGGAACCATACCTCTAAAACGAATTCTACTACCCCCCAACTGATGACTTTTGTCCCGTAGGGTCAAGTTTTGAAAAATCGCACTTTGACCCATTTAGAGTTCCCCAATCGAGTCCAAATGTATGACCGACCCCCACTAACTTTGAAGGGCCGATCCACCCATGCCAGTGGCACACCCCCTGGAACTCCCCTGCGGGGTTCCCCATACAAACATTTAAAAAAATCACCATTTTGGCACTTTATTTTATTATTTTTTATTTATTTTTATTATTTTATTTATTTTTTCTCCCCTGCTCCAGATAAATAAAATAAAGAAAAAATAATAAAATAAAGTGCCAAAATGGTGATTTTTTTAAATGTTTGTATGGGGAACCCCTCAGGGGAGTTCCAGGGGTTGTGCCACTGGCATGAGTGGATCGGCCCTCCAAAGTTAGTGGGGGTCGGTCATACATTTGGACTCGATTGGGGCACTCTAAATGGGTCAACGTGGGATTTTTCAAAACTTGACGCTACGGGACAAAAGTCAATAGTTGGGGGGTAGTAGAATTCGTTTTAGAGGTATGGTTCCTTCGGCAAAGTTTCTTATTTTGATCCCTAGAATACGATTTTCACTGAGCCATAAGCGATTATTAAATCGACCCGCCCTATTACACAGGGATGGCTTTTAAGAGGATACACGTGCTAACGAGTGTACTTATTGTTTGGCTAAAATTAACAAATGGAATCATAGATGACAACCAATACAACAGTATCTACAATTTGCAGTTGCAGACACAGCAAAAGCATGAAGTGGGACGATTTCGATTTCTAATGCCAAATGTTAGCCCAAAAACTGTAAGTGAAAACCAAATTGTATTCTTTATAATCATCATATTTTATGACGTGTATGGCACATCTGCATTAGTGCTGGCAAATTTTACTACTTTTCATTACTCAATAATATTCAATACTTTTCATTTGGGTACTCAATACTACTCGATACTTTTAACGGATTTTTTGAAACTGTAACGCATAGTTTTTATCTGTAAATTGAAGTAGTTTCTTCAAAAATAAAAATAGATCTTCAACTATTATTGGTTTTGTATGTCTTTTATTATTAAATCAAAATTAAATGTAAAGCTAACTTTTAATTCAACGTTAACAACAACTTAAGAAATAATAGACAGCTTTATTTCGGCGGTTGGTTTAATTTTGTAGCTTACTTTTTATACAGTGATGTATTTGTATGCACTATTTTAACCACTCAACTTGCTTAAAAATACAACTCAGAAAGTATCGAGTAACTACTTTTGAGTATTGAGTATCCAAAAAAAGGGCAAATACTCGATACTCGGTACCCATTACTCAATACTTTGCCAGCACTAATCTGCATACATAAATTTTCCATACGCTAATTAAAATATGATGACAACAACACACAGCCATACACGTCATACATATGATGTGTATGGCCTATGTATGACGTGTATGGCTGTGTGTTGTGTAAAAACTACAAAGATACTACGTCAATATTACAAATTTAACAGGTTGCAGTTTTTAGCTTAAGTCTATTTTAGAGACATTTTTCAAATCACTTCCAAAATTTTATCACTAATAGTGTTTTAAATTCTGATTAAAATACAAAAAAAAAATTGTGGGCCACGCCTTTTTTCGAGTTTTTGATTTCCAAAGTTGAAAAATACATTTCTTTCTTCTTATACAAATTACAAAAGTTAAAAGTCAAGAAATTAAGCTTTAATTTAAGGTATAATATGGCCGCGTAGGTAATATAGATCCGAAGATATTAAAGAAAGATTATGACATTTCACCATAAAAAATACAAGAAATCTTTACTATCCAATAGTACTAACGTTGGTGCAAATTTCATCGAAATCGGAAGACATTGATTTTTAAAATTGGGTCACTTGACGTGAAATTCACCATATAGATAACCATGAATCTAAACATTATTTAAAAAAACATGAATTTTCTACTAATATAACATATAAACAGGAACTAAACAAAACATAAACATATATTTTCATACTTATACTACTGCATATACAACAAAGTTATTGTTTAATATTTAAATACATACATACTATGTACTTATTGAAAACTTATTGGAATTCTGAAATAAACATAAAATAATAAGAAAACAATATAAATGTGTACAGTTGAAGTAATCGTCTAACTAACAAGACGTGTGTTCTTTCTTGTATTTTAAATTAAAAAGTGTCCACCATTTTTATAAAGTTTAAAAGAAATCTTAAAAACTATTAAGGTTCAACAACAGTAACACAAATTTTGAAAGTTTACACAGTAGGCCGGGTCGATTTGTGGGGAGGCAAAAAAATCGCCCATGGCTCAGTGAAAATCGTATTCTAGGGATCAAAATAAGAAACTTTGCCGAAGGAACCATACCTCTAAAACGAATTCTACTACCCCCCAACTGATGACTTTTGTCCCGTAGGGTCAAGTTTTGAAAAATCGCACTTTGACCCATTTAGAGTGCCCCAATCGAGTCCAAATGTATGACCGACCCCCACTAACTTTGAAGGGCCGATCCACCCATGCCAGTGGCACACCCCCTGGAACTCCCCTGCGGGGTTCCCCATACAAACATTTAAAAAAATCACCATTTTGGCACTTTATTTTATTATTTTTTATTTATTTTTATTATTTTATTTATTTTTTCTCCCCTGCTCCAGATAAATAAAAAACAAGTAAGAGTGCTATATTCGGCTGTGCCGAATCTTAAATACCCTTCACCTAAGCGTAATAAGAAATACAGAAACTACACTAGACTAGAATATCCTAATTCTGTGTTTTCTATTCAGTCTTAGTGCAAATTTTATTAGTATTTGATATATTGTTTGAAAGACAATTTTATGACCAACATAATTTATGTTAAATATTTTCAAATGTTTTCTAATTTTTACCATTTTTAATTGATTTAATTACCAATTCTTACCATAATTTACAGAGTCTGTCTGATGTTCATAATAATCTTCAGTGTAATTTAACAAACAGAGTATAAAAAAAGGGTACAATTCGGTTTTAGTGATTTTGTTAAAAAAAAAAAACAAATAGGGATTTTAGAAGAGATACCAGCAAAAAAAATTTTTTTGGCGGCCACGCCTATTTTCGAGGGGGCGGGCCCTTAAAGTTGAAAATATATAGGCCTATATCTCGGGAGCTACTGGGTGTCTGATAATTTGTAATACATTAAATAAAAGGTATTAAAAATACCTTTCCAACGATATATATCATGATTATAAAATATAGACCGAATATGCGTTAAATCCGAAAAAAATATTTTTTGACCCGAATTTATTTGTTTTTTGGAAATGCTTCTATATGGCAGGTATGACAAATTATGGGCCGATCTTTTTAAATTTTGGAACAGTTATTTTCATGCATATGGGGATATTTCACGTAGAATTTCAACGTAATAACGGTATATTTAAGATATATATTAGTATTAACGTGGATTTCGGTAGTGGACCTTATGTGGGGGATATAGTCAAATATGGACCGATATTCTCAAAATCCATCAGTTAGATTTAGGCATGTATGTAAATGATCCGGGGAGTTCCAGGGGTTGTGCCACTGGCATGAGTGGATCGGCCCTCCAAAGTTAGTGGGGGTCGGTCATACATTTGGACTCGATTGGGGCACTCTAAATGGGTCAACGTGGGATTTTTCAAAACTTGACGCTACGGGACAAAAGTCAATAGTTGGGGGGTAGTAGAATTCGTTTTAGAGGTATGGTTCCTTCGGCAAAGTTTCTTATTTTGATCCCTAGAATACGATTTTCACTGAGCCATAAGCGATTATTAAATCGACCCGCCCTATTACACAGGGATGGCTTTTAAGAGGATACACGTGCTAACGAGTGTACTTATTGTTTGGCTAAAATTAACAAATGGAATCATAGATGACAACCAATACAACAGTATCTACAATTTGCAGTTGCAGACACAGCAAAAGCATGAAGTGGGACGATTTCGATTTCTAATGCCAAATGTTAGCCCAAAAACTGTAAGTGAAAACCAAATTGTATTCTTTATAATCATCATATTTTATGACGTGTATGGCACATCTGCATTAGTGCTGGCAAATTTTACTACTTTTCATTACTCAATAATATTCAATACTTTTCATTTGGGTACTCAATACTACTCGATACTTTTAACGGATTTTTTGAAACTGTAACGCATAGTTTTTATCTGTAAATTGAAGTAGTTTCTTCAAAAATAAAAATAGATCTTCAACTATTATTGGTTTTGTATGTCTTTTATTATTAAATCAAAATTAAATGTAAAGCTAACTTTTAATTCAACGTTAACAACAACTTAAGAAATAATAGACAGCTTTATTTCGGCGGTTGGTTTAATTTTGTAGCTTACTTTTTATACAGTGATGTATTTGTATGCACTATTTTAACCACTCAACTTGCTTAAAAATACAACTCAGAAAGTATCGAGTAACTACTTTTGAGTATTGAGTATCCAAAAAAAGGGCAAATACTCGATACTCGGTACCCATTACTCAATACTTTGCCAGCACTAATCTGCATACATAAATTTTCCATACGCTAATTAAAATATGATGACAACAACACACAGCCATACACGTCATACATATGATGTGTATGGCCTATGTATGACGTGTATGGCTGTGTGTTGTGTAAAAACTACAAAGATACTACGTCAATATTACAAATTTAACAGGTTGCAGTTTTTAGCTTAAGTCTATTTTAGAGACATTTTTCAAATCACTTCCAAAATTTTATCACTAATAGTGTTTTAAATTCTGATTAAAATACAAAAAAAAAATTGTGGGCCACGCCTTTTTTCGAGTTTTTGATTTCCAAAGTTGAAAAATACATTTCTTTCTTCTTATACAAATTACAAAAGTTAAAAGTCAAGAAATTAAGCTTTAATTTAAGGTATAATATGGCCGCGTAGGTAATATAGATCCGAAGATATTAAAGAAAGATTATGACATTTCACCATAAAAAATACAAGAAATCTTTACTATCCAATAGTACTAACGTTGGTGCAAATTTCATCGAAATCGGAAGACATTGATTTTTAAAATTGGGTCACTTGACGTGAAATTCACCATATAGATAACCATGAATCTAAACATTATTTAAAAAAACATGAATTTTCTACTAATATAACATATAAACAGGAACTAAACAAAACATAAACATATATTTTCATACTTATACTACTGCATATACAACAAAGTTATTGTTTAATATTTAAATACATACATACTATGTACTTATTGAAAACTTATTGGAATTCTGAAATAAACATAAAATAATAAGAAAACAATATAAATGTGTACAGTTGAAGTAATCGTCTAACTAACAAGACGTGTGTTCTTTCTTGTATTTTAAATTAAAAAGTGTCCACCATTTTTATAAAGTTTAAAAGAAATCTTAAAAACTATTAAGGTTCAACAACAGTAACACAAATTTTGAAAGTTTACACAGTAGGCCGGGTCGATTTGTGGGGAGGCAAAAAAATCGCCCATGGCTCAGTGAAAATCGTATTCTAGGGATCAAAATAAGAAACTTTGCCGAAGGAACCATACCTCTAAAACGAATTCTACTACCCCCCAACTGATGACTTTTGTCCCGTAGGGTCAAGTTTTGAAAAATCGCACTTTGACCCATTTAGAGTGCCCCAATCGAGTCCAAATGTATGACCGACCCCCACTAACTTTGAAGGGCCGATCCACCCATGCCAGTGGCACACCCCCTGGAACTCCCCTGCGGGGTTCCCCATACAAACATTTAAAAAAATCACCATTTTGGCACTTTATTTTATTATTTTTTATTTATTTTTATTATTTTATTTATTTTTTCTCCCCTGCTCCAGATAAATAAAAAACAAGTAAGAGTGCTATATTCGGCTGTGCCGAATCTTAAATACCCTTCACCTAAGCGTAATAAGAAATACAGAAACTACACTAGACTAGAATATCCTAATTCTGTGTTTTCTATTCAGTCTTAGTGCAAATTTTATTAGTATTTGATATATTGTTTGAAAGACAATTTTATGACCAACATAATTTATGTTAAATATTTTCAAATGTTTTCTAATTTTTACCATTTTTAATTGATTTAATTACCAATTCTTACCATAATTTACAGAGTCTGTCTGATGTTCATAATAATCTTCAGTGTAATTTAACAAACAGAGTATAAAAAAAGGGTACAATTCGGTTTTAGTGATTTTGTTAAAAAAAAAAAACAAATAGGGATTTTAGAAGAGATACCAGCAAAAAAATTTTTTTTGGCGGCCACGCCTATTTTCGAGGGGGCGGGCCCTTAAAGTTGAAAATATATAGGCCTATATCTCGGGAGCTACTGGGTGTCTGATAATTTGTAATACATTAAATAAAAGGTATTAAAAATACCTTTCCAACGATATATATCATGATTATAAAATATAGACCGAATATGCGTTAAATCCGAAAAAAATATTTTTTGACCCGAATTTATTTGTTTTTTGGAAATGCTTCTATATGGCAGGTATGACAAATTATGGGCCGATCTTTTTAAATTTTGGAACAGTTATTTTCATGCATATGGGGATATTTCACGTAGAATTTCAACGTAATAACGGTATATTTAAGATATATATTAGTATTAACGTGGATTTCGGTAGTGGACCTTATGTGGGGGATATAGTCAAATATGGACCGATATTCTCAAAATCCATCAGTTAGATTTAGGCATGTATGTAAATGATCCGTGTAAAATTTTGGATTGGTACCCTTATTTATAAGCGATTTATGAGTATTAAAGGGATTTTCCGAAGAGGGCTTTATATGGGGCATACGGTTAAAAATAGACCGAAATTAACAAAATTGTATGGAATGATTTTTGTATATATGCACATGATCTGTACAAAGTTTTGAGTCGGTAACGATATTTATACAATATATATAGGGAAAAATGTCTTTTTCAGATGTGGTCCTTGTATGGGAGCTATGACCAGTTGTGGGCCGACCACCATAAAATTTAGTACAACAATTTATTTGCCTATAAAGACTATTTATGTCAAATTTTAGCCGTTTAACATTATTTATATCTGTTTTATGCGTATTTAAGTGAATTTCGGAAGTGGACTTTATATGGGGTCTATCGTCAAACATGGACCGAACTAAAAAAAATTTCGTTTTGCGATTTCTTTTTGCACAAAACTTAGTTTTGCTGAATTTTGTCTTGATATTCCAATTTTATAGGCATTTATGTATAACTAGCTAAACCCGGTGTGCTTTGCTACCCCCCCCCCTCGTCATAAAATAAAATAAAACGTATTTATATATTTACAAACATTTATTTATTTAATTTTAATGTATTTATTGCAATGCTTTAGGCGAGACCATGCCCCTTTGTCCACTTACATAGTCAAGAATTTATTATTTCGTAAGAATATCCTATTGTGAAAATTGAATGACGATCGGCCCAGTAGTTAAGACTATATTACGATTTTTAATTTTCCTAAAAAGGGGCGTGGTCCCACCCACTTTTCTCCTGGTATGTATTCCTAATTATGCCAATTCCATATGTACGACATATCATTGAACTAGGTCAAAAAATTCCCAAAATATGGCGATTTAAATATTTGGGTTATATGGGCGGTGCCACCCCCGTGTGTACAATTAAAACTTCATATAGCCTATTATTCCTTCCAGAGTCACAGTAACATGCTGTGAAAATTTCATCAAAATCGGCTCAGCCGTTTTGGAGTCCATACGTTACATACATACATACATACATACATTGAATTTTATATATATAGATTGAGCAATATTTCGGGAAGATTTTTGTATGGGGGCTGTGACCATTTCTGGGCCGACCACCATAAAATTTGGTACAATAATTTATTTGCCTATAAAGAGTATTTATGCCAAATTTTAGCCGTTTAACTTTATTTATATCTGTTTTATGCGTATTTAAGTGAATTTTGTAAGTGGACTTTATATGGGGTCTATGGTCAAATATGGACCGAACTAAAAAAAAATTTCGGTTTGTGATTTCTTTTTGTATAAAACTTATTTTTGCTGAATTTTGTCTTGATATTCCAATTTTATAGGCATTTATTTATCATTAAGCCATATTTCGGGAATATATATATTTGTATGGGGGCTATGAGAAATCATGGACCGATTTTTACTATTTTCCGCACACTTTCTTCTTTTATAGTACAAACAACGTATACAAAATTTCATGGTATTATCTGCAATATATTTCAAAATATTGCAATAAAATGGACGAAAAATATCAAATTTTTATGGAGGTGGTCTCACATATTGGTTCATAACTCTGGTTAACCTAAACCGATTTTGCTGATTTTAAAAAGCAAACTTCTCGAAAGCACTTCTGACAGAATTATTGAAGGTTTGGATCCCGAACATATCTTGGGACTTCACAAAACTGATTTCAACATCCAGACAGACAGACAGACGGACATGGCTTAATCGACTTCGCTATCTATAAGGCTCCAGAATATATATACTTTATAGGGTCGGAAAATTATATTGTGGAAAT
Source organism: Bellardia pandia (assembly GCA_916048285.2). Lineage (NCBI taxonomy): Eukaryota > Metazoa > Arthropoda > Insecta > Diptera > Calliphoridae > Bellardia > Bellardia pandia. Next base: position 74,502,516 of record OU696533.1, read on the forward strand.
TTCACACGGAATGACAAACTTATATATACCCTTCTCACGATGGTGAAGGGTATAATAATAAAATAAAGTGCCAAAATGGTGATTTTTTTAAATGTTTGTATGGGGAACCCCTCAGGGGAGTTCCAGGGGTTGTGCCACTGGCATGAGTGGATCGGCCCTCCAAAGTTAGTGGGGGTCGGTCATACATTTGGACTCGATTGGGGCACTCTAAATGGGTCAACGTGGGATTTTTCAAAACTTGACCCTACGGGACAAAAGTCAATAGTTGGGGGGTAGTAGAATTCGTTTTAGAGGTATGGTTCCTTCGGCAAAGTTTCTTATTTTGATCCCTAGAATACGATTTTCACTGAGCCATAAGCGATTATTAAATCGACCCGCCCTATTACACAGGGATGGCTTTTAAGAGGATACACGTGCTAACGAGTGTACTTATTGTTTGGCTAAAATTAACAAATGGAATCATAGATGACAACCAATACAACAGTATCTACAATTTGCAGTTGCAGACACAGCAAAAGCATGAAGTGGGACGATTTCGATTTCTAATGCCAAATGTTAGCCCAAAAACTGTAAGTGAAAACCAAATTGTATTCTTTATAATCATCATATTTTATGACGTGTATGGCACATCTGCATTAGTGCTGGCAAATTTTACTACTTTTCATTACTCAATAATATTCAATACTTTTCATTTGGGTACTCAATACTACTCGATACTTTTAACGGATTTTTTGAAACTGTAACGCATAGTTTTTATCTGTAAATTGAAGTAGTTTCTTCAAAAATAAAAATAGATCTTCAACTATTATTGGTTTTGTATGTCTTTTATTATTAAATCAAAATTAAATGTAAAGCTAACTTTTAATTCAACGTTAACAACAACTTAAGAAATAATAGACAGCTTTATTTCGGCGGTTGGTTTAATTTTGTAGCTTACTTTTTATACAGTGATGTATTTGTATGCACTATTTTAACCACTCAACTTGCTTAAAAATACAACTCAGAAAGTATCGAGTAACTACTTTTGAGTATTGAGTATCCAAAAAAAGGGCAAATACTCGATACTCGGTACCCATTACTCAATACTTTGCCAGCACTAATCTGCATACATAAATTTTCCATACGCTAATTAAAATATGATGACAACAACACACAGCCATACACGTCATACATATGATGTGTATGGCCTATGTATGACGTGTATGGCTGTGTGTTGTGTAAAAACTACAAAGATACTACGTCAATATTACAAATTTAACAGGTTGCAGTTTTTAGCTTAAGTCTATTTTAGAGACATTTTTCAAATCACTTCCAAAATTTTATCACTAATAGTGTTTTAAATTCTGATTAAAATACAAAAAAAAATTGTGGGCCACGCCTTTTTTCGAGTTTTTGATTTCCAAAGTTGAAAAATACATTTCTTTCTTCTTATACAAATTACAAAAGTTAAAAGTCAAGAAATTAAGCTTTAATTTAAGGTATAATATGGCCGCGTAGGTAATATAGATCCGAAGATATTAAAGAAAGATTATGACATTTCACCATAAAAAATACAAGAAATCTTTACTATCCAATAGTACTAACGTTGGTGCAAATTTCATCGAAATCGGAAGACATTGATTTTTAAAATTGGGTCACTTGACGTGAAATTCACCATATAGATAACCATGAATCTAAACATTATTTAAAAAAACATGAATTTTCTACTAATATAACATATAAACAGGAACTAAACAAAACATAAACATATATTTTCATACTTATACTACTGCATATACAACAAAGTTATTGTTTAATATTTAAATACATACATACTATGTACTTATTGAAAACTTATTGGAATTCTGAAATAAACATAAAATAATAAGAAAACAATATAAATGTGTACAGTTGAAGTAATCGTCTAACTAACAAGACGTGTGTTCTTTCTTGTATTTTAAATTAAAAAGTGTCCACCATTTTTATAAAGTTTAAAAGAAATCTTAAAAACTATTAAGTTTCAACAACAGTAACACAAATTTTGAAAGTTTACACAGTAGGCCGGGTCGATTTGTAGGGAGGCAAAAAAATCGCCCATGGCTCAGTGAAAGTCGTATTCTAGGGATCAAAATAAGAAACTTTGCCGAAGGAACCATACCTCTAAAACGAATTCTACTACCCCCCAACTGATGACTTTTGTCCCGTAGGGTCAAGTTTTGAAAAATCGCACTTTGACCCATTTAGAGTGCCCCAATCGAGTCCAAATGTATGACCGACCCCCACTAACTTTGAAGGGCCGATCCACCCATGCCAGTGGCACACCCCCTGGAACTCCCCTGAGGGGTTCCCCATACAAACATTTAAAAAAATCACCATTTTGGCACTTTATTTTATTATTTTTTATTTATTTTTATTATTTTATTTATTTTTTCTCCCCTGCTCCAGATAAATAACCATACCTCTAAAACGAATTCTACTACCCCCCAACTGATGACTTTTGTCCCGTAGGGTCAAGTTTTGAAAAATCGCACTTTGACCCATTTAGAGTGCCCCAATCGAGTCCAAATGTATGACCGACCCCCACTAACTTTGAAGGGCCGATCCACCCATGCCAGTGGCACACCCCCTGGAACTCCCCTGAGGGGTTCCCCATACAAACATTTAAAAAAATCACCATTTTGGCACTTTATTTTATTATTTTTTATTTATTTTTATTATTTTATTTATTTTTTCTCCCCTGCTCCAGATAAATAAAATAAATAAAAAATAATAAAATAAAGTGCCAAAATGATGATTTTTTTAAATGTTTGTATGGGGAACCCCTCAGGGGAGTTCCAGGGGTTGTGCCACTGGCATGAGTGGATCGGCCCTCCAAAGTTAGTGGGGGTCGGTCATACATTTGGACTCGATTGGGGCACTCTAAATGGGTCAAAGTGGGATTTTTCAAAACTTGACCCTACGGGACAAAAGTCAATAGTTGGGGGGTAGTAGAATTCGTTTTAGAGGTATGGTTCCTTCGGCAAAGTTTCTTATTTTGATCCCTAGAATACGATTTTCACTGAGCCATAAGCGATTATTACATCGACCCGCCCTATTACACAGGGATGACTTTTAAGAGGATACACGTGCTAACGAGTGTACTTATTGTTTGGCTAAAATTAACAAATGGAATCATGACAACCAATACAACAGTATCTACAATTTGCAGTTGCAGACACAGCAAAAGCATGAAGTGGGACGATTTCGATTTCTAATGCCAAATGTTAGCCCAAAAACTGTAAGCGAAAACCAAATTGTATTCTTTATAATCATCATATTTTATGACGTGTATGGCACATCTGCATTAGTGCTGGCAAATTTTACTACTTTTCATTACTCAATAATATTCAATACTTTTCATTTGGGTACTCAATACTACTCGATACTTTTAACGGATTTTTTGAAACTGTAACGCATAGTTTTTATCTGTAAATTGAAGTAGTTTCTTCAAAACTAAAAATAGATCTTCAACTATTATTGGTTTTGTATGTCTTTTATTATTAAATCAAAATTAAATGTAAAGCTAACTTTTAATTCAACGTTAACAACAACTTAAGAAATAATAGACAGCTTTATTTCGGCGGTTGGTTTAATTTTGTAGCTTACTTTTTATACAGTGATGTATTTGTATGCACTATTTTAACCACTCAACTTGCTTAAAAATACAACTCAGAAAGTATCGAGTAACTACTTTTGAGTATTGAGTATCCAAAAAAAGGGCAAATACTCGATACTCGGTACCCATTACTCAATACTTTGCCAGCACTAATCTGCATACATAAATTTTCCATACGCTAATTAAAATATGATGACAACAACACACAGCCATACACGTCATACATATGATGTGTATGGCCTATGTATGACGTGTATGGCTGTGTGTTGTGTAAAAACTACAAAGATACTACGTCAATATTACAAATTTAACAGGTTGCAGTTTTTAGCTTAAGTCTATTTTAGAGACATTTTTCAAATCACTTCCAAAATTTTATCACTAATAGTGTTTTAAATTCTGATTAAAATACAAAAAAAAATTGTGGGCCACGCCTATTTTCGAGTTTTTGATTTCCAAAGTTGAAAAATACATTTCTTTCTTCTTATACAAATTACAAAAGTTAAAAGTCAAGAAATTAAGCTTTAATTTAAGGTATAATATGGCCGCGTAGGTAATATAGATCCGAAGATATTAAAGAAAGATTATGACATTTCACCATAAAAACTACAAGAAATCCTTAAAATTTGTATGTTTTCTTTTGTATGTTATAAATAAATAAATAAATAAATAAACAAATAAATAAATAAAACATAATAAAATACTTGTATATTTGTATTGAAAAAAAAATGAAAATAATAACAAAAACTGTCATTTCCGTTAATAAAGTTAACAGAAATGTTTAATTAGAGCAACAGCGCCATCTAATGGTAAATGGTATAAACACAACATTCTCCTATCATTGAGTTGACGTTTACATTTTCTTTGTTTATTGAAATTAGGATTTAATTTTTGGAATAAAGGTGTTATTTAATTCCACACCGCTAGATTACGGTCGCCAACTAGGTTTTATTTAGGGCTCCAGAGATAAAACGCTGCCATTGTTTTTGGGGATCGCCATCGGCGTAGATAGCCCGGTCTGGGGGAGGCTAAGCCCCCCCCAGAAAAAATGTAGCCACCCCCAGAATTTTTATTCTTTTATTGCATTTTTTTATTTGAACAATTTTCCATAGCTTTTACTAAAAAGTGTTCAAAAAAGATCCCCCCAGGAAAAAGGCCTAGCTACGCCGATGGGGATCGCATACTGTGCACTTGTATTAAAACTCAAGAAGTGATAATTACCATAATTAGAGTTCAAAGAGGTTCTAATTGTTTCTATAGAGGAAAATAGTAAGTATAATCTTTAAAATCGTTAGATATAATAGTGTTTTTAGTCCTTTCAAGGAACAATAATTTTTTTAAATAAAAATTTTTACATTTTATTTTCTATCAGATTCCCAAGCGAAGACAAAGTTTTTTTTTTGATAACCCACAACTTGGTCGAATAGAATTTATTTTAAAATCTAATAAAAACCACATTAAAAGGTGAGATGTTCATAGCAAAATAAGATTTTCATTAGTTTCTAACAGTCATTTTTTTAGACAAAATTTTATACTGAGAGCATCCCCTTTTTCCCTTTGGCTGGCTGTATCGTTTGATTGTTTAATAGAAAAGGTGCCAATTTAATGGTAATTAAATTGATTACTTTAAAAGAAAAATTCTCATAAATCTAATTTAATGTTCTCTTTTCTGTGCTCGTTGTGTAGATTGGCACCCAATTATAAATACATATAATTATTGTTTATCTACTGTGTATTTCTCTGTCCCAAACTACCTAATGCAGATGATTTATTTATGTGAAAATGAGAAGGAATTCAGTTCAGCGATGTAGGTGGAGAGTGTCAAGGTGAATTTATACTTCTTGAGTGGCAGACACAATAATTTAGACATGATTTTCTTAAAAAAAATTTTCTGTTTTTGTTTGTTTTCTTTATTTTATGCCAGATGTTTTTGACAGTGACGAAAGTTTTTACACAAACAAAAATGCCTGTTGTTCTTGCCTTGTTGTAATTGTTGTAGCAATGCTGTCACCTAGTATTTAATTTCACCATGGTACAAATGATCGACTTCTGTTCATAAAAAATTGTGTGTTCCTTAATTCGAATTCTAATATTTGTAACAGGTAAACAAAAAAAAAACCAAATAAATAGTAGAGCAAAAATTGTGCAGCGAAAAATCTAATGTGCTATATAGAAATGAAACAAAGGCTTGAGTAAAAAGGCAACATTTGAATAATTTTTAATATAAAAATATTCATGAAATTGTAAATTTTTTTAACAAATTTTTTCCTGCAACTGATTTTAGTTCTATGGGGTAAATTGAAATTTTAATTTAGCGTTTTTATTTTACATTTCGTTGACATTACTTCACAAAAATTCCAAAGTCAAACAATAGAGTTGATTAAATCAATTAAAAATTTAATTATCTATATGGTTAAAACCAATTAAAATGTTAATTAAAAAATAAGTGAATTAAGAACTTAATTGAATTTTGACAAAAAATCAAAAAACACCCTTGATTGAAAAAAAACTGCCAATAATTTTTTCTGTGTACCTACATTTTTATACCCTTCACCTTCGTGAGATGGTGTGTAATTTCCACAAAAAAATTTTCCGACCCTATAAAGTATATATATTCTGGATCCTTATAGATAGCGAAGTCGATTAAGCCATGTCCGTCTGTCTGTCGGTCTGTCTGTCTGTTGAAATCAGTTTTTTGAAGTCCCCAGATATACTCGGGATCCAAACCTTCAATAATTCTGTCAGAAGTGCTTTCGAGAAGTTTGCTATTTAAAATCAGCAAAATCGGTTTAGGTCAACCAGAGTTATGAACCAATATGTGAGACCACCTCCATAAAAATTTGATATTTTTCGTCCATTTTATTGCAATATTTTGAAATATATTGCAGATAATACGATGAAATTTTGTATACGTTGTTTTTATGATAAAAGAGAAAAGTGTGCGGAATATAGTAAGAATCGGTACATGATTTCTTATAGCCCCCATACAAATATATATATTCCCGAAATATGGCTTAATGATAAATAAATGCCTATAAAATTAAAAACGAAATTTTTTTTTAGTTCGGTCCATGTTTGACCATAGACCCCATCCACTTCCAAAATTCACTTAAATACGTATAAAAGTGATATAAATAATGTTAAACGGCTAAAATTTGACATAAATACTCTTTATAGGCAAATAAATTGTTGTACTAAATTTTATGGTAGTCGGCCCAGAACTGGTCATAGCTCCCATACAAGGACCACATCTGAAAAATACATTTTTCCCCATATATATTGTATAAATATCGGTGCCGACTCAAAACTTTGCACAGATCATTTTAATATATACAAAAATCATCCCACAAAATTTTGTGAATTTCGGTCTATTTTTAACCGTATGCCCCATATAAAGCCCTCTTCCGAAAATCACTTTAATACTCATAAATCGCTTATAAATAAGGGTACCAATCCAAAATTTTACACGGATCATTTACATACATGCCTGAATCTAACTGCTGGATTTTGAGAATATCGGTCCATATTTGACTATATCCCCCACATAAGGTCCACTCTCGAAATCCACGTTAATACTAATATATATCGTATATATAGCGTTATTATGTTGAAATTCGACGTGAAGTATCCTCATATGCATGAAAATAACTGTTCCAAAATTTAAGAAGACCGGCCCATAATTTGTCATAGCTGCCATATAAGAACCATTTCCAAAAAACAAATAAATTCAGGTCAAAAAATATTCTTTTCGGATTTAACCCATATTCGGTCCACATTTTATAATCATAATATATATCGTTGGAAAGGTATTTTTAATATCTTTTATTTAGTGTATTACAAATTATCAAGCACCTAGTAGTTCCCGAGATATAGGCCTATATATTTTCAACTTTACGGGCCCGCCCCCTCGAAAATAGGCGTGACCGCCAACAAATTTTTTTTTGCTGGTATCTCCTCTAAAAGCCCTATTTCATTTTGTTTTTTTTGAGCAAAATCACTAAAACCGTGTACCCCTTTTTTATACTCTGTTTGTTAAATTACACTGAAGATTATTATGAACATCAGACAGACTCTGTAAATTATGGTAAGAATTGGTAATTAAATCAATTAAAATGGTAAAAATTAGACAACATTTCAAAATATTTAACATAAATTATGTTGGTCGTAAAATTGTCTTTCAAAAAATATATCAAATACTAATAAAATTTGCAGAAAACACAGAATTGGGATATTCTAGTCTAGTGTAGTTTCTGTATTTCTTATTACGCTTAGGTGAAGGGTATTTAAGATTCGGCGCAGCCGAATATAGCACTCTTACTTGTTTTATTTTAAAATTTTCTGAATTCCTATTACAAATAGCACGAATGCATTTGAAGACTCAATAAATAAATAAATAATTAATCAGAATCATTATTAAAAATCATATACTGAATTAAAAAAAAAACAAATCATTACCTTGAAAAGGCATCATGTACTTCACTCAATTCTTTATCTTAATAACACACAATTCTATACAAATTATTATTTTATACACTCAAATCAACGTATACTTACGGTGACCATCCGTCCTGTATTTTACAGGACAGTCCTGTTTTTTAACATGCTGTCCCTTGAGATTTTTTTGTAAATACAGGACAGTACAATGTCCCTTATTTCCTAATTTGATATGCAAATGTCCTCTTTTTAGCATATACATAGTACATTGCACGAACAAAATTATCATAAAAATCCAACTGTATACTTTCCCTACATTTGCAAAAGTGAAAAATTTGTTTACTGGGATATGGGAAATTTCCTATAATTTGGCAACATTTTGAATTGTCAGCTTGAAATTGAATTGTCAATGTCAACTTGTTAAAATAACAATGTTTTTTTAAATTCACATTTAAAATAGCATTCATTTTATTAGAGATATGGCTCCAACAAAAAGAAATTGTAATTTCAATGATGACTTAAAAAGCGAGTTTCCATTTATTAAAACAACAAGTAGCTCCAATGAGGTGAGATGTGAATGTTTGGCACATTTTTCTATAGCAAATAGTGGACGTACTGATATTAAACAGCATTTGCAAACACAAAAGCATAAAAGAGCAGATTTAGCCAAATCATCAAGTAAAGTTTTAACGAATTTTTTAAGAAGTAATACATTCAATGATAAAGAAAAGGACCTGGCTATTGTAGAACATTTCACAGTGTTCAGCACAATTTTTCATTTATGTCTAACGATTGCACATCAAAACTGATAAAATCGTGTTTCAATGAAAAATATTCTTGTGCTAGAACAAAATGTGAATCCATTGTTAACAATATTTTTACACCAATGTCATTAAATACAATCAAAGCAGATTTGTCAAATGTTCAATGTATCACAATATATTATATATTTATTATTTTTTTAAATTATAATATTATAAAAACTTTTTATTTAACTTTTTATTCTACTCAAGAAGACTTGTATTTGTTGTTACTTAATTTTATAATAATAATAATAAATATATTATATGATTATTTTTTCTGTTTTTCTTTTAATTTTTAACATAATTTTGTATTTGTCCTGTATTTTCCTTTCCCAAAAATGGTCACCGTACGTATACTGTATGTATGAAGCTTTTCTTATTTCTAAGTTTTTCCCAGTTTTCTGCATATTGCATATATGCGGCGTAAATATTCCACATATGCGACGAAAATAGTTTATTTATGCGGCGAAGAAATCTTATATAAGCACATTTTCGTTTTTAACATTTTCAACTGCGGACAATTTCGTTTTTTACATATTTCAACTTCGTATGTTTGCCAGTTTTTATTCTTCATGTGCCATAGTTGTTTAGTTTGTTTTTTGGATTTCGCATATTGCTGTCTGTTAGTGGTTTTTCAAGTTACTATTGCAAATGAACAATTTTTATTTTGTGTGCTGGTTGCTACTAGAAATATTTTGTATGGCAAAATATTTTTACAATTACATACTACTAGAAATATTTCTACCATGAAGCTAGTGCATATATTTCGTTGGTTAATAGTTTGTATATTTTTAGTATTTCTATATATAAATATGGAAGTGGTACATATGTATATATTGCGCAGTCAATAGTCAGTTGGAAAAAATGTTTTACTAAATATTAAACGCTGGTATAAATTCACTCTGATTTTGTGCATTTACGTCTAACCTAATGCGCATTAGAATGGGGATAATTCACGAGTTAATTTGAATTAAGACTGCTAATGCAAATTAACTGTGTCGTCTGTCTACGCTATTAATTCATTTCATATTTTTATAAATAATTTTTATTTTATTTTTTTAATATTAATTGTGATAATCCCTTTATGTTTTAAACAAATATAATTCCTTCACTATAATTATAAGATTTATATCTTGTTGTGTAGGATAAGCAAATTCATAAATAAATAAATAAATACTATGTATGTTTGTATATAAAAACAATTTTATTTATAAGTAACAAATTGTTCTATTTTTAGAATATTTCTAAATTTGTTTATTCAATAGGGCTCGTAACAGAAATCACAAGAATAGTTTAAATTAATCCTCGTCGCGAATTCTCTTAAATTAGTAGTTTTTATATTAACTGTTGTCTTTTTTAGCTAACTCGTATTAAAATTCTAGCAAATAAAATACACAACTTAATTTAATTTTATTTTATTACTTTTAGTATTTTGATTTAATAATTTATATCTATTTGTGGATTATCTTTCTTTTAGCCGGATTTGTATCTTTGCACACAGGTGAAGGTGGATTCCACAAAGACTTATTACATTGGTGAGTGTTGATAAAATCAAGTGTATTTATATATTTATTTTAATAAATCTTATCTACAAATTGATTAATATTTTTTCTGTTTCTTTGCAAACTTATCAATTTAGTCGGTTATGAACCCAATGCGACAATGAATACTGCACATCACATACTTTTATCTGGTTGCGGTGAACCTGGATCAAGGAAGACTGTGTGGTAAGGACTATAATGTTTAAAACTAGTTATACATTTTTAATTACAAATATTTCATAGTTTGTCCTAAAAATAGTTAACGAGAATAAGAGGATTTTAGACGTTTTAAGTATTATGCTTGGTTTTCACTATGCCAGTTTTGTTGTCAAATTGTCTAAATTGTTATGAAATTACCAACAATTTGGACAATTTGACAACAAAACTGACATAGTGAAAACCAAGCATTAGTATTAAGTAACAACACACTATCATTAATGAGGTTAAATCTGTTTTTCATCTAAATTGTTAATTATTTAATTGTAAAGAGTTAATTTCAAGGTTAAAACTGTAAACAATAATAAAATATCCCAGAAAAAACTGAATTGCAATATTACCACAACTACATAATTCCAAAACTCCTGAATTAGTTCTACGTAATCGTTACGAAGCCGTACCGTTTCCTTGAAACAGTTCTGAAATCAGGTTTTTTCAGTTCTGCTTGAAATTGTCACCCTAGGAACTTGATCTACGGAAGCGATAAATTACTAAAACATCTCCTTTGAACAAGTTCCGGGATGTAGTTTTTACCTTTACTTCACAAAATAGTATTTCAGCACTAGCGTTTATGTCCATGATGAAATCCTGTCGAGAAATATTTCGTCGGTAAATACACAGAAAAAATAGAAAATCGATTTTAATTAAAAAATTTGTTCAGACAATTAAATTATTTACTAATTTTGCCCCTGCAAACGATTTAATCATATCAATTAACGGATTTGCATTTTTGAGTTGTGCTACACAATTTAAGTCAATTAAAAAATTAATTGTATATAATAAACCATTTTAATTAAAATCTTTAATTGAATGAAACAAAATATTTAACTAAAGTATATGGAAGCTTTCAACGAAATACATTAATTGGTAGAATTAAAAAATTAATTGACTAGAAAATTTTAAATCAATTAAAAAAATAATTAATTGAATTAAAATTTAATTTGGTTTTCTTGCTTAAAATGAATTAAAATATTTTAAATTTAACCCCCAAAATTGTAAAAAATAATATATTTTATTTTAAATAGTTTTTATTAAGAAGTAAATTATTTATATATTATATAAAACATTTTATAATTTTGTTGTTGCTTTCTATACAAATTCATATTTTTCATATAATGCATATAATTTTATCATATTTAAATTTTTGAAATAAATTACAAGTTATAAATAATTATTATTGAGCCAACACTAAAAATTAATACAATGAACAATTTATGAAATGATTTTTTTTTATATTATAAAAATTAATATGTAAAATTAAAGCAAATAGCGTTTAAAACAAATATGTATGCACATATGTATATATTATATACCTACATATGTACATAAATTAAATACATATTTAGTTTTTTAATCTCATTATCTCGTGCTTTATGGACGAAGATTTAATAAATTTTTTGTTAGCGGCAATGTCGTAGAAAAGGTCTTGAATAAAATGGTAAAATATTTCAGATTCACTGGGATATTGTAAGTTAAACACAAAAATTATTTTAAATAACAAATCAAATGCTTTTAAAACGGAAACAAATGGGTATTTTAAATTATCGAAATATGTATACATAAATTTCTTTTACTTTAAAAATATCCCCAATGACGAGAAGTTTGGGCTGAATATTTCGGCATTGAATTTTTAACAGCTGTATCTTCGCGTCCAATTCCTCCACAGTACCAGCAACTATTGCAAATGATTCTTGCGAATCCAATATAGTAAATTTTTTCCTATACTTCGCTCCATTTTCATCGGTGTTCATTTTAAGTTGGGGAGGGAATAAATTGTGACAATACCACAATGTCGCAAAAATTTTTGATTCTATAAATAAATAAATACATTAAAAAAATTAGATATTGTGTACTTGTTTTTGAATAAATAATTTAAAGTACCAATTACCTTCATCAGTTTTTTCAATTTGATGTAATTTTTTTGAAATTAATGAACAAGATGTTTTTGATTTTAAGATACAGAGTATTTCTTCGGAAAAATATGGCCAACGTTCATGAAGTGTTTTTGCCATGGGGAACTTTAAAGTGAAATCTATATCGATCTAGAAATTAAAAATTTACATATGTATATTAAAGGAGAAAGTAAGTAAGTAAGTAAAGTGTTTATTGAGACTTCTTTTCTTAAGTAATACTATACAATGATGTACAAATCGACAGTATAATGTTGTAATATTCTTAGAACTGTAATAGTCTTATTCTAATACACAATAAAAGTAATAGCTACGTGCTTGTATTAACAAAGTAAATGTTTAGAGGTACGTGTTTTTCAAAAGTTAAATAATGCTTGCTCCCGGCATTGATAATATCCTACAGAGCGAATATCTGTTAAAAAAAAAAAAACTTAATAATTAGACAACACTTAAAACTAAAAACTGTTAACCAAAAGTGTCTTAACAGAGAACATATATATGTAAATGTAAATCACAGAAAGTTAAAAAAAAACAATATTAAACGGAGTTTTTTAACAAATGTAAAATCAATTAAAATTCAAAATAAGTAACAAGTTATTAATGAAATAATAGTATTCGAATATACCATTAGTTAGCAATCAAAAGTATAAATGTACATTAAACACTCAATTAAAAAAATAAAATATCACATATCAGATAAAGATTCAGTTAGCCCCTATGGGAGCCCGGAGGAGACTTTTTATAAAAGTTTGGTAGGTCGTACTGTTGATTCTCATCGTAATCGTGATTCGTCAGGATACCAACCGGAGACATATATACGAAAGTTGACCAATTTATGTCCCTTTCGGCTTCGAAGATTTCATTCATCAAATTATTGTCATGAGCGGCAAGTTTTTCTACAAATTTTTTTTGTAGGGACATGGCATATTGACAGAATGGTATTATTGAAGCATTTTCATAGATGTAGGAGTTTGAAAAACGTTTAGTGAAGTTCTCGTAGCTTCTATTTATGCATTTCCTTAGTACCTTTCGCTCAAATATTTCCATCTCTGTGGCCACGGTTGGAGAAATAGTGAACCATATTGGAAATGCGTATACCAAAGCAGTTCTGAATGCAACCTTGTATAAAAGAAGTTTCGTGTTCTGAGGAATGTATCTGCTGTTCATTACACCCGAGAACATACAAACTATACGTTTAGCCTTTGCCAGTAAAATTCTTCCATGATTATTAAATTTCAACATCCTATCAAAGTTTACTCCTAAGTATTTGATGCTGGATTTAAAGGGAATTTCAATTTCATCGAGCGATAGTAGCAGTTGCTTGCTCTGTGGAACCACAAATCGTGCACATTTACCTGAAGCATTTCGGATGCAAATGGCTTCGGATTTGGCAGCGTTTATCTTTATGCCCCATGTTTTGTAAAAGGTGTTTACAATGGCAAGGTGAGATGCTGCATTACTTAATGCCTGGAGTGGAGATTCGTGATGTGCGTAGATCATACAATCATCTGCGTATAGAATAGCCTTTGAGTTTTCTGTCAAATGAGGAAAATCATAAAGGAAGATGTTAAATAAAAACGGAGCCATTATACTGCCCTGTGGAACGCCACTTTTCACTATCCCAGGCAAGGAGGACGATTCGTTGATTTGGACTCTAAATTTTCTATCCGAAAAATAACTTTGAAACATCTTTATTAGGTAGGGGTCTACTCCTAGATCGACAAGTTTGTATAAAATTCCCTTGTGACAGGCAGAATCAAATGCTTTTTCGATGTCCAGTGAAATAGCAATGGTGCATGTTCTTTCCCTTAAGTTGGTAACCACATCATTCTGGAACTTAAGGAGGGCATGTTGGGTAGAGTGAAAACGTTTAAATCCAAATTGGTAGGATGAAACTGGAGATATTACAAATTCATTCTCCAGTTTATCTTTAAGAATGTTTTCAAAAATTTTTCCAACGTTTGACAGCATAGAGATAGGACGAAAATCTTCAACGTTGTTGCTGGTTTCCTTCTTTTTCAGGGGTATAATTTTGGCCGATTTCCACAGGGTTGGGAAGTAACCATTGTTGAGGCAGTTGTTAAAAATAATGGTGAAGAGTTTTAGCGTAGCGTCGGGTAATTTCTTAATTAAAAAATTTGATATTCCGTCGAGACCACTGGATTTTTTCGCATTGATTTTCCTTGTAATTTCCTTTACTGTGTCCAATTTTGTAAAGTGGTACTGATCTTCATTTTGAATGGAATTAAAATTACTATCAAATGAATATACGTGGCTTGGCAAAACATCAATACATGAGGATACACGCTCTACCATGTCTACAACAGGTCTTTCACAAAATTGTTCACTGTAAACTAAAGAGTAATAATCTTTGAAGATTTCAGAAATTTCCAAGTCATTTGTTGTTATATTGTTATTGAAGCATATTTGTTGACAAAAGGGGGATTTTTTTTACCCATCGCTTGGTAAATTTCCTTAAACGCTGAAGGACCCGGTTTTATATTCTTTAGTCTCTCATTAAAATTTTTAGCTTGTTCCAGATTCACGAGGTCCCTCAGAATAATCTTCAGGAGCTGAATTTGTTTGGATAGAATTTTGTATTCCTGACTAAGTCTATTCCCAGAACGATGATAAATTTTCTTGAGGTCTCGTTGCCATCTATGTTTCACATGAAAGAATTTCTTTATACTTTCTGATATATGAATCTTTCCACCTCTTAACTCAATTTTCTCTGAGTGCGCGTTATGAACAGAATTAAAAATTACATTAAACTCATCAATCAGCGCATCTATTTCATTATTCCCCAGATTTACAGATTCAGATGGCATTATACTAAGAGAGGCCATTGCCATATCTCTTTGGAAATTATTCCAGTTGGTGTTTCTGTATGAAGTAAATAGACGAGGACTACACAAGACCAGCTCAGAGGTGTCCATTTCAATTTCCAGTTTTAAAGGGAAATGATCAGACAACGTAGGAAGACTTGTGATATTCTGATGAGTGTTAAAGAGACTTGCACTTATCAAAAAGTGATCAAGAAATGAGGATCCGTTTGGGTATGATGGGTTGGTGTCACACATGCGATAAACATCCAATGAGTGATCCTGAAGCCAATTGTGTAGGATTTTGCCATTACAATTTTCAATTTGATCCCCCCATGCAGGATTCTTAGCATTTAAATCGCCTCCTAAAATGAAACCATCAAAGTTATTGGCTACCTGAAGTATTTTTGACAAGCCATTACATAAACTAGAATTAGGGACATTACATGGGACGTAGAGAGACCCAATTAAAAATTTCCTGCGCGTGCCATTTGTGTTGAATTCAATTTGAATGAAGGTACTGTTAAAACCAATGTCGTCAATTTTAATATTGTTGTAAGAAATGGATTTTTTAATCAAAATAGCTACTCCAATAGGGGAGTCATCGTAAAGAAAATTGTACCCGCTAATTACCACGCTCTTGTTCTTCCGCAGATGGCATTCCTGAATAAAACCAATGTCTATCTTGTTGAGGGTTAAAATATTTAGGAGATCTATTCGACGACTTGACTCTACAAGAGATCGCACATTGAAAGTTAGATAATTCATGAATCTATGGTCCATAACTAGATTTTACTTTAGTAAGAAGGCGCAAAAATTCTGCTTTTCCTTCACTTTTTGACTTGTTTCTGTATTCTTTTAGAAATTTCATCAGTTCCTGCTCTAAAGTTAGTTCCTCTGGTTCCATGAAATAATCTGCGAGTTTAAGAAATGCTTCAATAACAGCAGAGTTCATTTTTTTCGATGACTGTGGGCCAGACTCGGATTGCAGCATACTAGAGTATGATATACCTGGAGTGGTAAATGAAGAAGGCATACGACTTTTTATGTTACTAGCCACGATTAATTTTTCCCCGTGTATTCTTCTAATACGGTCCTTTTTATTGGCTATATATTTTTTATATGCCGGACATCCTCTCCAATTAGCTGGATGACCAACTTCACCGCAGTTCACACAACATGGGCCTGAATTATCAGATTTATTTCGAGGGCATTCTCCTGGGAGATGTTCCTGATCACATTTAACGCATTTAAAGTTAGAATTGCAATTTTTAGCAATGTGCCCCCAGTGTTGGCATCTACGACATTGAATTTCGTTTTCTTTCTTTTTTGGTTTTTCCCAGGATATAGTCTGACTCAACAGGAATTTGATGTGCGCAACATCGCTCAATTTTTTACCGGGTAGTAGGGAGACTAGAAAAAGGCCTGTGTCTATATTATTCTTTCTAGAAAAAGTTGTCTTGAATTCCACAACTTTTGCCACCACATTAGGTACTATTTCATCTAAAACAGACTTTATCTCTTCAGCTTCTGTTTTGTAGTATAATCCGCGCAACACCAAGGAAATTTGCTTCAATTCCTTCGGAGTAAATGAATATGATTTTATTTTTTTATCCCTTAAAAGTTCCATCATTTCAGAGTGTGTGGCTGCATCTGAAATATAAAGTTTACTTTTATGATTGTTGACATTTTTTATTTTAAATGTAATCCTAGGTGTTATTGCTTCCAGCTGCTGTGCAAGATGTTGAATATTGACATTGTATAAAAAAATTGGCGGGCAAAATGATTTGCCAGTGGAAGCCGAGAGTTTTCTTGACTCATTTGTAGCGGAATTCACCGTATTTATACGGCCGGTGTTTCTATTGTCGGCATTATTTTCAATGTCCAAGTCGGCCAAAATGGCGAATCTGTTTTTTCTGGTTGGACCACTAGTCGTTATAGGGAGATTTCCTAAAACCGAAACGTCCACAGTCACCGGTACTTCAGCACCGTCTAGCCTCTTCCTCTTCACAACCTTACCCTCAATAAAGTTGTCATCTTTATTAATAACTAAGGGCTGCGTACTAGCAGCACCATCATCCTCCGCTTCGCTATCCATTACAATGACAGACAGCAATTCTCCAAGCAAACAAAACTATTGCCACAAAGCAAATAGACAGTTTGCAGTCAGTAATTAATTAAATTTGATAAAATTAAAAAAAAACAATACAAAAATATTAATAAAATTTTCACGCAAAAAAACCCGTGAACCATTAAAGGAGAAAATAGAAACTGTATTGCATACTTACCAAAAGATAGCCAGAAGGTTTTGTGTATTCTGGCCATAACTTGAAAATTTCTACAGTGCCCTTGGAGTTTGAAATTAGCTTAAATCGCAATGGAGCACACTTTTGCCAATAAATATTAAACTCATCTTGCGATATATTAGAAGATCTAAGGCATTCTACATCATAATCCTCGTCACGCTCTACAGTAGTAGAAATTATCAAAAAGGAAATGTTTAAAATGTTAAATGTTAAAAAATTAATTATTAACATCCGTACCAGGCGCATTTTCTTTTAAAATGATTCTAGAGAGTCTCTTATAATTTGCAAGCTTATTGTAAATTTTCCCACGTTTTCCATTGATATAAAATTCCTACGAATTAAAGTAATTAAAAATTGTTGTTTTGGAACGTCATGTTCCTTTAAATGTTCAAAAAAGTCATTATACAATTTGAATGTTCTAATGCACAAAAAACACTTAAAATCCATATTAAGTTTAAAATTATTTTTTCTAGAAACTTTTAAAATGTACTATTGTAATAGAAATCTATAATTTATAAAATTTAAATTAAATTTAATACATACTTACATACATACATATGTATGTATGTACATATATCAAAAAACTAATATATGTATGTTTTTTATTTACAAAAACCAACCAAAAAGAAGCAAATTTACCCACAACAAAAACTACACATAGACATATGACTTAATATAAAATTTATATTATTTTATATTTTATATTATAAATACAATATTCCTCAAAACTAATGTAGCAACGAACTCAATAATTTACCAACAACCAACCAACATACACACTATATGAATGTAAAGCTAAGTATAGACGATATGTTGAATCAGCATATTTATGCTGAAAAATTTGTGACAAGTGCTTACATATCGTGTAAACGGAAAATTTTTTCAGCATACGTATGTTTAACAACATTTGCTAACACTTTGTTAACAATGCCAACAAACGTATGTTGGTAATTTTAGCATATCGTCTAAACAGCATATTATTAGTGTTTGACAAATTTCCTGCGTATGTTGACAGATATGTTATTTGTTGAAAAGCGTATGCAAGCTTTTCAGCATATGGCAAATTCATATGCGATCAGAGTTGTATTTTCTAATAAAGCTGATAAGAAAAAAACAATGTCGGCTTCATTGATTAAAATTACAAATTATAATCTAAAGGACAGACGTTCAACATTTTTTAATTGTTTGTATAGTTTATACAATTTATTATATTCACATATAACAACAAAATTATTGAACACAAATATTAATTTAAATGGCGGAAAACCGCGATTGTTTACATTAGCAAAAACATATGTTTTTGCATCTTTTTTGTGTAATAGTGTGGCACCAATGACATACTTTGTTGCGATTTTTTTTGAGTGTGATAGAAATGGGGCAGATTTTCCAGTGAATGAATCGTACGATTGTGTAGGATAGTGTATCACGACCTTTAAGCCCAGCCGCCGATAGTTTCTTGTTGCATATGTACCTACAAACATACACACACAAAACGCAATATAATGGCCGGCGGCATTGTTCAAATTAATCGACACAGGTCTCTGGAAATAAACAATAACCCACTTTATTCAAAAACGATTATTAAATTTAACAAGCATTTATTAAGACAGATTTGCATATAAAAATTTGCTTAATAAACGTTTGTTAAATTTAATAATCGTTTATGAATAAGGGGGTAAATTATTATAAATGTTTTACATGTTTTCGTGCATTATTTGCATATTTAGTGTATACTTTACCTCGATTTTGTTGGTAAATTATGCAATATTTTATTATTTATTATTATTGCTGTTTTTTACAATAAAATATGCTCTATATCTTTATACCAATTCCTAGTATAATTTTACACAATAACCTTCTTCCTCTCGTCGTTCTACCCATTTCTTTTGCCAAACTCAGCATCTTTTTGCTTTTAATTCCACTTCATTGTCATCCAAAATCAGCACTGTACAAGCAATAGCTAGACCAATTTCCTCCCACGTCATTATTTATGTTTTTTTTTTATTGATATTTTTATTATTTAATTTTATTTCAAAAATTACACATAAAATACAGAAGTTAAATAATAATTGAAAAATATTGTCAAACTGACTAATTTCACAAACAAATGATTATACGACTCAGCATATGTAGCACCACATAAAATTCAACATATCGTATAAACACAAAAATCGTATGCTAACTCGTATGTTGACATTTCATTTGCTGACATATGCTGACATCAAAAAATTGTCTACTTTCAACATATCGTGTAAACGTCTAACATATGACATAGGAATTTGCTGCTAATTTTAATCATATGGCTGTCAGCATATATATGCTGATTCAACATATCGTCTAAACTTACCTTAACATACATACCACAAACAAAAATAACGGTATACTTAAAAAAAAAACTTTTTTGCAAAATATAAAAACAACCGCGGACAATGCTTAGAACACGACATCACTTTGAACACTAAATAATGATTTTGTTTCTCTTTTTGTATTTTGTTTTATTTAAGCTAGTGATGCAAGTCGGTGTTTTTATTGCGAAGAGATTTACGGGTATTTGCTTATTAGTGGTTATATATTGTTTTACACTTTTCGCTTTTTAATAAATGCTATTTTATTGAAAACAAAAAAACTTTTAAATGTTTATAAAATTTGTTTGCTTTATATTTCGATGTTTATTTTTTAATCAAGTTTAGTAAGCGTCAATATGTATGTACATTTTAAATTATTAAGTATTCATATATTTGTACTCGACATAACATATTACACAGCACTAAAACAGAACATGATAACACACAAACAAACATTTTAGTTTATGAGTTTTGATTAAAAAAATTAATTGCAGCAAATAAAAAATTAATTAAAAAAATTATTTACACCAATTAATCGTTTAATTAAACGATTTTTGGGAAAATTTTTTTCTGTGTACAATATATCAGTTTTTTAACGTATCTAATATAATTAGATTGATAAATCTCTCGAAGAACATCATATATTCCATTTTGATTGGTTATCGTTTTAAACAACATTGTTACAAGTTCCAAATAATTAGTGCATATAAAACTCTATAGAACAGGTTATAGAGTATTTCTGACCATGTTATCAATGCATATGAAGTGATGCTGGTTATTGTCGTTCTACTCGTAGAGCTAGTGACTTTCGTTCAAGTTCTAAAAATTTTCCTGGAATTTATGTTTTATAAATATGTATTTGACTCTTTTTAAAATAAAAATGTAATTTATGTATTTATAGGAATTGTGGTGAAATGGCTAAAACGACTAATGAAGAAAATCCCGGTCCTTGTAGTTTTCAGTCACATTTTCAAGTAAATTTTTTCTACTTAAAATATAGAAGTAATTACTACTATTTACAACTTATTATTAATGCTACGTATATTCCTTTACAGATTATCTATAGTTGGGCTAGAGATGCACCCAAATTAGAATTACCCGAAGGTGTGGGCTTCAAAGTTGGCAACGATTCACCCATTAAATACATTGTACTGCAAGTACATTATGCCAGCATTAAAAAGTTTCAGGGTAAAAATTAAACAAATTTTTATTTTATAAATTTACAAATTATTAAAATGTTAAACATGTGATTTACAATAGATGGCAGCACTGATGATTCGGGAGTTTTTATCAGATATACCGAAAAGCCGTAAGTTTAAAATTTTTTCAACTTATATGTTGTTCTTAAACATACTTAAACTTTTTCAAATATACACAGCATGGACAAATTAGCTGGCGTTCTATTAATGGGCACTACTGGTGTCATACCGCCCATGTCAATTGAACGTATGGAAACTTTTTGTGAAATAGATGAAAATAAAACTATACACCCTTTTGCATATCTTACCCACACCCATAGTCTGGGCAAAGTTGTGTCTGGCTATAGAGTGCGGCCCGATGACCATGGCATGCATCATTGGACTTTACTGGGGAAACGTGATCCGATGACACCACAAATGTTTTATCCCGTGGACAATTCAGTGCCCATTCTTAAGGGTGACTTCATAGCGGCTCGGTGTACAATGGAGAGTCATCGTGAACGTGTTACGGAAACTGGGTGAGTAATTTTAATTGTAGGGAATGTTTATATTCATTCATATAAGGCAGCAAAATTATTTAAAAAAAAAAATATCATTTTGTTTAATAATATAAACCATGGTGCAACTATACAAGGTGAGTGCAAATTGACAACAAATACAACACAAAACAGAAACAACAGGCATTTTGTTTGTGTAAAATAATGTACTACTGTCAAAAATACTTGAAAATGTATTACATTTGACATAAATGAATTGTAAACAAAGTCAGTCAGCTGGGCTACTGCACTCACCTTGTATAGTTACACCATAATATAAACATTGTATCATGGTGTAATTATACAAGGTGAGTGCAAATCGACAACAAATACAACAGAATACAGAAACAACAGGCATTTTGTTTGTGTAAAATAGTGTACTACTGTCAAAAACATTTGACACAATATTACTTTTGACATAAGTTAATTGTGAACAAAGTCAGTCAGCTGTGCTCCTTCACTCACCTTATATAATTTCATCATGCATTAGAGCATCTTTTATGGTTTTTATAAACTGGGACGTAAATTATCTTCTAGATTTTTAAATATTTAATATTTCCAAATTTTTAAATGAGTTTATTAAACTCTTAATGTTTTTAGAGTTCGATCAAACATTATGATGCAAGACGTTGTTGATTGGTGTATTAGAAATATTTTCTAGATTTATTTTATAGCGATTTGTCTGAAATTTTCTCTAAACCATTTCTAATAATTCTTTCAAATAATGTTTCCGATTTGATAAATGTCGCATCATTCCTAATTTTGCCGTGAAGACAAAGCTGTAATTATGATTATAAAAAAATACTGCAATTTCAGTTCTTTCTGGGCCTCCAGATTTTTTTTTTAACTAATGGTCCGACCTCAACCATTTCTGAACTCAATTAATTTTTTTATTGTACCAATTAATGTATTTGTCTGAAAACTTCCATATACTTTAGTTAAATATTTTGTTTCACCTAATTAAAGATTTTAATTAAAAATTTTATATACAATTAATTTTTTAATTGACTTAAATTGTGTAGCAAAACTCAAAAATATAAATCCGTTAATTGATATGATTAAATCGTTTGCAGGGGCAAAATTAGTAAATAATTTAATTGTTTGAACAAATTTTTTAATTAAAATCGATTTTCTATTTTTTCTGTGTAGAGGTTGGTTTTTTATGGCGTTCAAATTTTTATCTTTACTAGAGTTGTAAATACATAGTTGTGAAAAAAAAATAATAGTAATTTATCGGCGATGTCAAATTTCAAATGTACGTGGCTTTAAATATTTAAAATATATTTTTGCATGTATCTCGAAGAAATACCGGTCTAACTGACTTTAACTGAAAACAACTTTTTGTGGAATTAGCGATTTTGTATTTGTTTGCTAAATATGCGGTTATCTAAAATTTTCAGTAGTCGTTAATCTTTAAAATCACACGTATGTATTCATAGATTTATGATATACTTTTTTATATTATATATCGTTAAAATATTACTTTGAGAAAATATATATTTTGGCGGATTTTATTTTAAAATTAGATTTTTTTAATTTTGCATAAAAAATGCAATATGTATATATTTTCACGTACTTTTATTGACATGTTTTGACAATGGATCGCCCTGTTCTGTAAATCGATTGATTTTCAAAAACATATACATATGTATGTACATAATTGACAAATTGAAGTTTTGCAAATGGCACGATTTTGCGCATTGAAACAAGTTTGTTTACTAGAAAGTAAAACAAGTTAAGTGCATTCGATTTCCAGATTACCAAAATATGTGCATCAGTTTTAAAAACAGGGTGCATAATAGTTGATATGTACTATGTATGGTATAAGGCTATTCCTATATGTTGATGTCAACAGCCAAGCGAACATTAATGGATTATTTGTTTATAGACCCCTTTACCTCAATACTGTTAATAACAATGAAAAGTGTTCAATATTCCTACAACTTGTTTAGATATTACCAGTATAATTATGTACACACATACAGTATAAAAAAAACAAATATTAAAAAATGTTTAATGTTTTCTAACAGGGCCACAAATGAAGATGAAATGTGTAATTTCTACTTAATGTACTACGTGGAAGACGATGAACCTTTAAAAATGAAAGCTTGCTTTAGTCAAGGGCCGCCAATGTTTTACTGGAGCAATCCCGATGTTGGACTCAACAATATACCAGATATCGAAGCGAGCACTTTGTAAAAGTGTTCAAAGAAGTGACAAAACAAACAGCAGGAAATGAAACTGAAAACGCAAACAAGAAAACTACAACAAAGCTTTTTACAACAAACGCAAGTGTTTTAAATATCACAAACATTAGGGACAAGTGCAAAATAATAATAATTTAACCAAAAATAAAGAAATAAGGAAAATTTTAAATTAAAAACAAAATATCACCAAAATCATAAAGATAAAAATGACAAACGCAAGATAGTACAGACAAAGACTATAAATACAGTATGTCAATAATGACTTTACACACTAAATAAAAATTTAAAATTTTAACTTTTTAGTAAAAAAACATAACATTTTATTTCGACAGATGTAATTTATATGATTTATTATGAATATATATAGTATAAAGAGTGGTATGATAGAAAGAAAAGTTTGAATTATATTCAATTAAACAAAAAAATAAAGCAAAAACAAAAAAAAAATCCATTTTATAAGTGTCAATTAACTCTTTTCTTTTTATATGTACTTTATCGCTGTCAGCCTACTATGATGCAATGTTTAAATTTACTGTTGCACTAATTAAATTTTTGAACTTAGTCGGCTACACAGAAAAAATGGAAAAACGTGTTCAATCACGAAATTCGTGATCCCAATCAAGTTTTTCGCTGTTTTTCAGCCTGCAAACAAATTCATGATATGAATTAACGAATTTGTAAATTTGAGGTTTACCCCCATTTACAGTCAATTAATGAAAACTCAGGAATTTAATTGGAAATCAAGCGCAAGTTTCAATTAAACAATTAGTTGTACTAATTAAAGATATAATTGAATATTTAAAAAATTCTTACAAAAGTTTTAATTGAATTAATTAAAAATATAATTACTTTTTTTAAAAATTTCCAATGAATGTTTTAATTAAATTAATTATAAAAATAATTGATTTGTCAGAGTCGCTTATATTAACATTTTAATTGAATGAATTAAAATATTAATTGAAATTTCCCAAAACAACCAACAAATAAATTGTTTAGTTGAATTAACAATTTAATTGATTAGTATTTTAAAATCAATCAAATTATTTGAAATTTAACCCCCATAAAAAATATTTTTTAGTTTTAAATTTAAATTTTTTTTATTTTTACATTTCAGTTAGTGATTATATCAACGTAAATACAAAATAAAATAAATTTATTACATAAAAAATAAGACAATAAGAAAATAAATACAATTTATAAAAACTTTAATATTCAAAAATAAACTGATAATGTATGTATGTATGTATTAATAATTATTTTTAAGTTGGTTTTTTAATTACTATGATAGTTTATATCCCAGTCGGATTTTGAGTTAACTTATAACTAACTCATGGTTAACCACAAATCAGTCAGAGGTGACTCAAAAGCTAACCATTTTATTTGTAAAATACTAATCAGTTTTACTATTTAATGTCCTAGGAACGAGTCAGTACTCACTTACTATACATAATTTTCAGGTAACCAGAAGAAGAAGCTTCTGGTGCATACTATAAGTTAGCTATGAATTGACTAACTTATAATTGATTTTCTTAATAATGCAATAACTTAAAAATGCATTTGTTTGCTAATTTAAAAAAAGTTTATTAAATAAAATAAAAGTCTTATTTCTATTTTACATTCTAAAGTCTCCTTATTTTTACCTACGCATATAGCTTGAAAGTGACGTTTTTTTTTACCATAGAGCATATCGACAGCTCAATTCCAAACATGCTAAGTCGAAAAAGTGAGTTTTGCAGGAAAAGCTCCTAAATATCTAAAAAACCATATGAGGTAGAACTTTGTTGTTTATAACTATTGATTGGACTGGCCAATCACAACCAAAATTTTACAGAATTTAAGTTGAAAAAATCTAAATTCAAAAACTCAAAAAAATTAAAAACATGCTAAGTCGACATAGCATGGTTTGGAATTGAACTGTCGATATCTCATCCGTTTTTCGCTATTTTTTTCTCCGTTGGCACGAATTGAATCTGTCAAATTATACAAAAAATAATCACTGTTGAATGCAAATAAAAAAATATAGAATTTGAACTGCAATTGATTTACAATACCCACATGATAATATTGTCCAGGAAAACCATCTTTTAAACATAATGGCTGTATTTTAATTTGCACTTTTTGGAACACTTAGATTCTTCCCTAAGTATTTGTCTCGACTTGGACGATTTTTATAATACCAAACACTTTTCACTTAAAGTCTTCTCTTCTTTGCAGTCTTCTTGTTTCTCATGATGATTTTTATTATGAATTTATTTTGCTACATTGTGCATATCGTCTCCTTTCTTGCCCAAGGACGTGTATAAGAAATGTAGATAATGCACAAAAAATGTTGAAATTATTTGTAAAAAACTTTCCCATTGTTTTTGGTGAAAGCAGCGTCACACAACATCCATGGACTATTACATTTAAGTGAGTGTGTTAGGGAACATGGTTCTTGTATTAATTTTTCTGGATATCCCTTTGAAAATTATATCCAAATTTTAAAAAAGTACGTTAAAATTTTAAATTTTTATTTTATTATATTTTCAAAAATTTATTGAAAATTATTTCAATGTTTTCTTTTTTACTATAATTTTAAACGTTTTTTTATTCATACACCAGTTATGAGTGAGCCAATAGTCAACTTTATTTTGAACTACTTCATAAAAATCCTACAGGGATATTGTACATACATATGTATAAATACATACATACAAAAGTAAGTAAGTTATTTACTTAAAAAATATAAATGTCATAATTATTCCTTTAATTTAAGGATCTCATGTTTGATTGAAGATGCTTTAATGCATTTTTTGTTCATAGGCAAATCATAAAAAAGAGATTGAATGAAGTTGTAAAAAATCTCAGACTCTCCCGGATATTGTAGGTTAAAAACAAAAAAGATTTTAAATAGCAAATCAAATCGTTTATGATTGAAATAAATGAAAATCTTAAATCCTCAAAATATACATAAATTTGTTTTACGTTTGTGGTATCCGCAATTACAAGCAACTTAGGTTGAATACTTCGACCTTGTATTCTTAATAGTTTTAGTTTAGTGTCTAATTCCTCCATTGTGCCAGCAACTACAGCAAATGCTTCTTGCGAATCCACCACACTGTATTTTTTCTTAACCCTAAATGGTTACTCTTCATTTTTGTACATTAAGGTTACTCTTCGTTGAATCGACGAACAATTTCTTAAAATAATTTTAGCGGAACAGTTTTTGAAGTTAAAAATAAACAAAAATATTTTTATTTAAGTATTATATTTAAGGAATAACAAAAAAAATATAATGTAACACAAAATATTTTTTTTCTATCTTAAAATTCGATACGAATTTGACTCTTTTTTATGAGTTATATGATAGAGAGTAATTGAGCTTCGTCGATTCGACGAACAGTAACCATCCAGGGTTAAATTTTGCTCCGTTTTGATCAGTACTAATTTTAAGTTGGGGAGGAAATAAATTGTGGCAATACCACAAAATTGTAAACATTTTAGAATCTGTAAATATATGTAGGTATAAATAAGTTGATTAATATAGTATACATAGGTATGTTATTAATATATTGAATGTTATGAAATAAGTTTTTACCTTCATCAATATGTTCACTTTGAAGTAGTTTTTTGGAAACAAATGAACATGTTATTTTTGTCTTCAAAATAAATAATATTTCTGCTGCAAAATACGGCCAGCGTTCCTGCAACTTTTTTGCCATTGGGTACTTCAGCTCAAAATCTATATCGATCTAAAAATAAAGAAGTAAGCACAATGCGTAAAACCTTGTTTAACTGAGAGATATGTATGTATGTATGTACTAACCAAAAGGTGGCCAGAGGGCTTTGTGTATTCTGGCCATAATTTAAAAATTTCACAAGTATTTTTAGAATCTGCAATTTGTTGGAAACGCAATGGGGCACACTTTTGCCAATAGATATCAAATTCATATTGGGATATGTTTGAAGATCTTAAGCCTTCAATTATTGAAGTGTAATTTTCTTCATTTTCTATAATAAAATAAACAGAAATTTGTTAAAGTACTCACAATATTATTTAAAATTAAAACTGTTAACGTTACTTTTGAGTAAATAAAAATTGTGATTTCATTACTTACCGGGCAAGTTATCTTTTCCCTCTGGTTCGTCTAATTTTAAAATGTTTTTAGTAAGCCTCCTATAATTTGCAAGTTTGTTGTATATTTTGCCCCTTTTCCCATTAATATAGAATTCCTGCAATGAAATATATTAGTTAACTTCTCCGTAGGAAAAACAGCACATATCTGTTTTTCAATGTCTGAACAATCAGATAACGAACATATTATGCTTTTTGATTCTATATATTTTGTTATTGTGTTGATCAGCAAGTTGCGTTGTTCTTCGTGCAAAATATTATTATTATGGTGAAACTTTAAAATATCCTTGCCGTTAGAGGTATTTGATAAAATTTCCATTACGGTTGGTGGTTGATTTGATGTAGTATTTGGTGATGACATAATATATTGGTTTTCCACTTTTCCAAATGAAATTCAAATTTTGCCTGTTCACCTGTTGTTAAGTCTTGGAATAATTCAGATATATGATGTGTTTTCAACATTTTTAGGACGTTAATGTCAATCATTTGTTCTAAATGTAAAAAAAATTAAAATTTAGTTTCAGAATTGGATTAAAATACTTTTGTTAGAACATAATCATATGATACTTACTTTTAAAAAAATCATACAAGTGTTTCAGACTCCATTCAGTTAAAAGAAAAATTAAATCATTATCCGAGTCCATTTTGTTTTATTAAATTAACACCAATTTAATAAATGCTTTTGTAAAATTCTTTTTGCCTCAAGAATATTTTTCCTTGTGAGGTAAATAATTTTTCAATAGGAGGTCCAACGATATCTTTTTATTTATTTATTTATTTTATTTATTTATTTATTTTTGGAAAAACAGTACAACAAGATTTAATCTTATTTAATAGTACTGCGTAGGTGGAGGCAATATATTAATACAAACAAAATTCTTAAGCTTATTATTAAAAACTAAATAAATAACAACAAATCATTAATTAAACAATAAAATGTACATAGTTTGACAAATAAATTAAAAGAGTTTGGAAAATTATCATTACTATCTAAAAAGTGTAAATATTGCTCGTTTGAAGTGCTTTGCATTGCTTAAAATTTGTATATTGTTCGGAAGCTCATTCATTTTGATGCACAATGTTGTATTCTGTCAATAATGATCCGTACTCAAAAGCTGCAAAATGTGTATTATCTTCAGTACAAATTTGTTTACAACAAATAAGTAAGTCATTATTATCTGTTTTAATTATTAAATAGATTTCAAAGAATTTAAAGTCTCTGGAAAATGTTGCTACAATTTGTTGTGGTGAGTACTTATAACCCCATATTACAGCTTGAGAATAAAGGGAAAATTTTTCCATATCAATTTTTAATTTTTTAGAAACCATTTTTTTTTACATTTTTATCTTGAAATGGTATTTGCAAAATAATATCGTTTTCTAAATTTGGCTCAAGTAATGTATTCGCGAATGCTAGTTGTTGCTTGTAGGAAAATGTTTTAGAAACATTCTTTCTAGAAGTAATAACATGAGAATAAATTTTGAACTTTTTGTGTTTACCTTCATATTTAAAATTCCAGAATTGTCTTAGGGGGCCACATTGTGAGCTTTTCTAATATTATTCTTGTACTTATTTATTCATTGACAACCTTAATAATTTAAAATTATGAACATAATGGTTAATAAATCACAAATACTCTATAAGAAACTAATTTATTTAAAAATTAAGCCAAGATGTTTAATTTGTTTTATTAAACAGATTCACCGTAACAAATTAATATCAAAAAACACTTAAAACCTCTATTACCACACTAATTGTGACTAAAAATAACGAAAAAAACAAAATAAACTCGTTTTGTTATTACTTCTTCCCTTTACAAGCGTAAAAAATATAAGCAACAAAAACAAATGTAGCAGCACCAAAGAACAAAACGTACACACATATGTACATATAATACATACCAACAGTTCTATGTATACGTTGTATTATACAAAAAAAATACCGTTACAACACTTTAAACAAAAAAAAACAAATAAACACTACGTGCGCGAACAATGTTGACTGCTTAAGATCTTTTTGAATACTGAATTAATTCTTAGTTTTCTACTTTTTCTTTTGTTCTAATAGAGGTAGTGATGCTGCAAATGTTGCAGATCTACATGTAATTATCGGATATTTGCATATTAATGGTTAATCGATGGAGTATGTTGATACATAATTTATTTATATAATTTTGCAAACAAATAATTTATTTACTAATGTTTATAAACATATTTTTTTGAAATACAGAGGCCTAATAATTACTTGCAAGTATAATTAATAATAAGTAATCACCTCTAAAAATATGAAGTACTCAAATATGGGTATTCAATGAGTTATTACACACCACTATTACAAAATGTGGGAACATACAAACAAATATAGAGATTTTTGAGTTTTGATTAACAAATTTAATTGAATCAACTAAAAAATTGTTTAATTCTTTTTTATTATTTCAATCATTGGGTTAGTTGATCGATTTATGCCTAAAATTTTTTCTGTGTATGCATTTTATGCTTTTCGCATAAAAATAGTTAAAAGTTGGTGGAAAATAGTTAAAAGTTGGTGGAAAATTAATATTAAAAGATGCCTGGAAAAAGATTATCTTACGACATAATTCAACTGATATATTACAACCGCCACACATTGGGGCCAAATGAATGAAAAGTGGCGATTAATTCAAAATATGAACTTTAAAATTCATGATCGTGTTTGGTACCGGGTGAAAGTGGATAAAATTCTGCATCACTAATTGCAAAAATTATACTTTTAAGTTGTTTGCTTTAGTTGAAGTGAGCACTTAAAGTTGAATAATTGTTATTTTTTTTGTGCATATTGAAAAAAAGTGAAAATTTTGTAATTTTTTCTATTAATACTTCTAAAAGTTAAATTTTTATAATGGAACCGTCAACTTCAGGTAGTTTACTATATAGTACATGTTTTTTTGTTTAAATAAATGTTTTAAAAATATTAAATGTTAATAAAATAAAATTAGCCCAAAAATGGGCTATTTTTGATTTATATATGGAGTTTCAACAACTTTGTTCGTGAGCTTGCGTAAAATCGTCTATATAGTGTTATAATATCAGATTTCAACTAATAAACCCCAAAATATTTTTTTGCGATTTTTGAGTTATGCTTGTTTTTGTGAAATAACTCAAGATGCTAAAAATCCACAAATATGAAAAAAAAAAAACAAAACATCAAGTTGTTTTTACTTTGTTTTGTCATTATTTTCGTTATAGTAGTTGTTATTGTAGCTAAAAAATGTGTTGTTAATTAGTGATGGGGGCGTGAGTAACTTTAATTCACGCATGCTCACGTGATTGCGTATGTTGGGTTTATTTACTATGAATAAAACTAATTAAATTATTTTACATGTGTTTATGATATTTCAATGAATTTTACTTAAACATTTGTTAATTTTAAATTATTAGAAAATTTTATATGGCACAAGTGCACTATTTTGAAAAATTGAAGGAGGTCACGCTCCCATCCCTATTTATTATTGTCATTTATTTGAGTCCTACATAATAACTGTTGGTCATATACATGCATCATACGAGTAAAGTTTTAATTTTGTTTTAAGCTGGTGATATCAATCTACTAATATAATGATAATACATTTTTAAGAATTTCTATCCATCCGTAGGGTATTATTGATTCGGTACTGACACGTTTATTTATTGTTTTAGCTGTCAATGTTTTGTGATGTGATGTTACATATTTAAAGTGTTGTGAAAGTGTAAATTATTCGGTACAGGGTTAAAGGAATTACTTTTTGCAAATTTTAAACGAATAGAAATCTTATTAATTTTAGGAACATGTCCCAAAACAATTTTCATTCCTCGTCATGAGTTGCATAATTTTATGAGGAGTGCAGAACCTAAATCACTTCAGGATAAATTTAAACTTTTGAGATGGGAAGTAATAAAACGTGTCGACTCTTCGGATATGGTAGATTTTATGACAAGGTTTCATAATTTTTGCTCTAGCTATGAGATTCGGTGGCAAAAATGTCATAGAAAGAATGAAATTTTTGTAAAAAATAATAAGAATTGGCTGGATGCCTCAATCTCATTCAGTCCACCACCAGAACCACAACAAAAAAGAGGTCGCAATGATCTCTCATTTGAAGAGTGCAAAGAAAATACAAAAGTTAAGAAATGTAAAGACATAAGAGATCAAATTTCTTTGCCTGTTTTGGCTTACGCCACACAAATGAGCTTGAGAGCTGCTGGAAAAATAGATGAGTCGAAAATTGTTAAGAAAATAATATCAGTTAACTCCGGATGAAGCTCTGTCCGTTTTGGTAGAAGCGAAGCTAAGTCGCCACCAATATAATGTTATTAGAAAGGTTGCACCTGAGAAATTTCCATCATATAAATTGGTCCAAAGAGCTAAGAAAAAATGTTACCCAAAGGGAGAACAAATGAAAATTTCTGAAACATCAGCGCAAGTTAGCCTACAAGGAATATTGGATCATACCACTGAACGCCTTTTGTCGGTTAAAAATGCAGATTTAAATTCGTTAGACAACGAAGAAATCGAAAAAATTACTTTATACACTAAGTGGGGCTTTGACGGAAGTTCAGGGCATAGTTCTTACAAACAAGCCTTTCATGACAGTAATGCATCTGATTCTTCTTCTTTATTACGTCAATTGTACCATTAAAATTAGTTTGTAAAAACAAAATCATTTGGCATAATCCTCGACCGTCTTCAACTAGGTTTTGCAGGCCATTAAAAATTGAATTTATGAAAGAAACGGTCAACAGTATTAAAACAGAAAGAGAAAGAGTGGAGACAGAAAAAAATGCTCTTATCGATACAGTAATATCAGTTGGAGAAAGAAAGATAAAAGTGAACCACAAACTAATTCTCGTTATGATTGACGGTAAAGTGTGTAACGCGATTACAGACACAAAGTCCTCACAAAAGTGCTACATATGTGGCGCTACCAGCAAGGAGTTCAACAATATTGAACAAATGATTTCTAGAGATTCCAACGTAGACTTCATGGAGTTCGGTTTGTCTGTCCTACATGGCTGGATAAGATTTTTTGAATGTCTTATTCACTTGGCATATAAACTTCCAATTCAAAAATGGCAGGCAAGAAGTGACGAAGAAAAAAAAATTATTGTTGAAACTAAAAGTCGTATTCAACGCGAATTTAAAAAGAGAACGGGATTGATCATTGATCAACCAAAACCTGGTATTGGTAACTCTAATGACGGGAATACTGCAAGACGTTTTTTTAAGAATGCAGAAGTATCTGCTGAAATTACTAATATTGATTTAGAGTTGATCAAAAATATGCACACAATATTAATTGTAGTTTCTAGTGGTATTGAGGTCAACATTGAAAAATTTACAAACTTCGCTAATAACACTGCCAGGCTATTTGTGAAAAAATATCCATGGTACTATATGCCTCCTACTCTTCACAAATATTTTATTCATGGGCCTGAAATTATATCATTATCGCCATTGCCAATTGGTCAGCTAACCGAAGAGTCTCAGGAAGCCAGAAATAAAGATTTTAAAAGTTATAGGGAGAATTTTGCCCGTAAATGCAGTCGAGAAAAAACAATGGAAGATATCTTTAATAGATTTCTCTTAAGTTCAGATCCGTTTATAACAAGCATGAACAATAGTTCTAAAAAGAAAAAAGAGCTAATGCCAAAATCTGCATTGGAGTTGCTTGTACTTCCCAGCAATCAAAATAGCAATGTTGAAGATGAAGATGGAGATGAAGATTAAGATTATTGTAACGAATTAATTTATGATTATGAAATTGAATGTGAAGTAAATACTAACATTGAAGGTAATAATGATTATAATAAAATATTGTTGTTTTCAAAAAGAAAAAAAAAAATAGAATAACAGAATTTAATTCAATTTTTTTTAAATAGTGTGTTTATGGTTATTTATCAATAAAAAAACAATTAGATTTTCAAATGTTTCATTTTTGAGCAAAATTTTAAAATTTCGAAAAAAAGGTATGATTTTAATTTAAAAATTTTCTAATAGAAATACATATAAAATATTTATTCCTTATTATTTTTAAAAATATTACTTATTTTTCTTAAAGTACATTTAGTATGCTTTAATTTGCAATTTAATTGAATAATTTATAGCGCACCGTTCCAAAGTTACAGCAAAAAATGTGAAAAAAGAGGATTTTTTACAGAACACAAAATGGCCCATAAAAGGTTAAAAAATGTGTTTTTTCACTCTGTTTTTTTTTTAAATGTTGGTTTTTTATGTATTTATAAATATCCATTAATAAAAAATATTTTTTTTTTTAAATTACGACTTGTCGTTTAACTACAAACTCTTGTTTAACTATGACATGGTCCATGACTGCATTACATTGGACCATGTTGTGAGTAGTCCATATCATCTAAAATGGATCACGTGGTCCAATATTATTTGCAGGGAATCCATGTAGTTAAACGACATGGTTTCGTGTTAACACGATTGCATATGGAGTTGTTGTCGTTGTTTAAAACTAACCCTCGTGAGTACTCCATGGAGTAGTTTTGGGACTACTCCGATGGGTTATATGGTCCAGTCCTAGGACATCGCAATGTTAAATGGACCACCTTTTTTTCATATATTTGGAGTAGTTTTGGAGTACTCCTACTCCTCTTTGGACTAGTCTTTACATGCATGTATGGACTAGTCGCGTTATTTGCAGGGTTGCATTAAAAATGTAAAAATAAAATAAAAACCTAACAAAAGAATTTTTGTTTCTTACAATTTTTGTGCAAATAACTTTCGTCAATAATGTGACCGATTGTGTAATTGTAGGGTAAGAGTATGTGTTTTATTGTTGTACAGACAAAACTATATCGATTCGCACCGAACTAGGTATAATGCTATTTTTTAGACTATTCAATTATGTATGTTTGTATCTACTTACCATATATAATTTTATAGACAGTTCAATTATGAACTTCTGTATAGAATGAAGTTGTAATAACAGGAATGTTTTGTTTGTTTAGTATTTATTAAATTTATTTATCAGTGTTTCAAAATTTTAACTTTTTCTGTACAGGATAATTTGTATTTGTATGTTTCCCATGTGGCATGCTTCCGTAGTAAAATAAGAACTAGTAAATTAAGCATCTCCATTCTGTGTTTATAACATTCGTTATTCTCATCAAACCAAAAGGAATAAATTGTATCTTTGGTGCAACTTACGCATTGGTCAACAACAAATGTTTTTATGTTTTTTATTGCTTTATTTTTTAAAAATATTTTTTCGAAGACTTTTATATGAATTTTACAAACTTCAAAAAATAAGTCAGATGGAGCGCACAAACTTCCAAAGTCGGAATCTTTTGTATAATTTTTTGCATGAACAAACATTTCTGAAGGATATGACAGAATTTGGGCTGGTTTAATTATATCCACACGACATTTAACGCAAGATATTCGTTGAGCTATGTAACCAACAAAATATCGACTTGACGTTAATTCTATTGGCACATTGTTGGAGGTAAAACAATCGGAGTGTTGCGACAGCAACTCGAAATCAATTTTTGTTACGGCGGTAACTTTTCCCAGTAAGAATTATAATAAAAACACGAATCGAAATAACGTTCTTTCAGTATACAAGTATGTTTTTATTCGGTTTTATTATCTAAAATTATTAGAAGTTAAAAAATATAGCAAATACAATTTTCACAAACTTACTTAATTCTATTCTTCTAAGCGTCCCTTCTGGAATTGTCGGTAACTTTGAATTTTACAAGCGACTACTCAAAAAAATGGTTTCAAATGTACCGAGTAACAGAAAACAAACCAGAGTGGATCGCTTAACAAAATAAAGTGGGTTGCCTCAAATTAATTCAAGGTTGGCAATCCCAATAAACTATATAAACAAAATTCAATTTAACGGTTATCAAAATAATACATTTCAATTTACAACATCCCACCACCCGTGAATCAATAGGGAGATTCACCACAAACATCCAGAACAGCCAGCTTCGATGCAGGACGTCGCAATTTCCCAACTGAAGTCTTTACCACTGCCGAACGAACTTGACCATCAGCCGCTGTAAAAACTTCTTCAACAATGCCTCTCTTCCATTCACCACGAGCCTCATTATCATCACATATGACCACAACATCTCCAACATCGATTGGCTTCACCGGTTGGTACCATTTGGTACGACGTGTCAAATCTGGGAGGTACTCAAGCACCCACCTCTTCCAAAATGTTTGCTTCATCTGTTGCAGTATATGCCATTGTTTTCTGAGAACGACCCTTTCACCAACCGCCGGAGTCTGCACAATATTTGGGCAACCAAGTAAAAAGTGATTGGGTGTTAGAGGTTCATTTTCCGCACTTTCAATAGGAAGATGAGTCAGTGGACGTGAATTCACTAAATTCTCCGCCTCTACCAACAGGCTGTTCAAAGTCTCAACTTGCGGCGATTTTTCCTTCAGGGTGAACGATAGCACACTCTTTACACTACGTACCATGCGTTCCCATGCACCACCAGCGGAGGGATTGGCAGGCGTATTAAATATCCATTCTATTCCACGCCGTGTACATTCATTTGCCAAACTTGCCTCGTCTAACACAAACTCTTCCTTACTGGACCCGATAAAATTTGTACCTCTGTCACTTCTTATACGAATAGGCACGCCTCTGCGATTAATAAAATTCCGAATACACAATATGACTGCATCGGTCGATAAATCCTTTGCCATCTCAACGTGAATAGCCCTTACCGTCAGGCAAGTAAAAAGCGCCACCCATCTTTTCTCACAACGACGACCAATTAGCACCGTAAAGGGGCCAATATAATCGACGCCTGTATACGTAAACGGTCTCACATAAGGTGTGAGCCGATCAATAGGGTGTTGTCCCATTAATGGCGGCTTAGGAGCGGCATTCCTATTCTTACATTCTTGACAGTTATTTTTCGCAGATCTTACCAATTGTCGCAAAGAGGGGATCCAAAATTTTGTACGAACTGCCGCGCATATAGATTCCTGATTCTGATGTCTAAAATCTTCGTGATATTGTTTCACGATCAACTTTGTTATAAGGTGTTTCTTTGGCATAATTATAGGCTCTTTTGTCATTTGAGTGACACATTCAGCATTGTTAATACGACCAGAAATCCGTATTAAACCATCTTCTGCCAGAAATGGAGTTAATTTGTATATGGAACTTTTCGTAGACACAGGCTTGTTCGATTTTAGTAAATCATACTCTTCAGTCAATTCATCTTGCTGGGCAATTCGACACCAAAATTTTTCTGCTTCTCCCAACTCTCGAGGCGTCAAATAACTGGGGAAATTTAAAACGGATTTTTTCCGATGGTAGGCATAACATTTGAAAATTTCAACCGCACGAACGACCCAACACCTTACCCTTAACAACTTGTAGTATCTTGATTTTTCATCGTATGGAATCAGCGGAGCGATGTTCATTATAGTCAATAAATACTTAGATCTCATTTCAGACTCAACCACCTGATCACCAACATCACCAGGCAATCTTGGCCAATTCGTTTCGCTGGATCTTAAAAACTGGGGACCACTCAACCAACGGGAGTTTGATGCATTTTTTGAAACATATTGGGGTCTTGTTGCATCATCCGCAGGGTTCTGGGAACCTGGAACCCATTTCCATTGTTTCACCTCTGATGAGTCTAATATTTCGGCAATACGATGAGAAACAAATTGCTTATAAATTCTACAGTCCGATTGAATCCAATTTATCACGGTCTTAGAGTCGGACCAAAACACCACTTTTAGCGGTTTTATTTCATGACTAGAAATAATTGCATCTTTCAACCTTACTCCGAGTACAGCGGCCTGCAGTTCAAGCCTGGGTATTGAAAGCGGCTTTATCGGGGCACACTTTGATTTACCAGCAACAAATTTTATAGTGATATCGCCTTCACAACTAACTCTCCAGTAAGCAACAGCCGCAAATGCGACCTCACTTGCATCCACAAAAATGTGTAACTCGATTACTGCTGTAGAATTACTAAATTCTAATCCGTAACACCTTGGAACCTTTACGTATCGAACATTTTCAAGTTCCTTATACCACTCATACCAATTTATATATATTGCGTCTGGAATAGGCGAATTCCACTCAATATCATACCTCCATAACTCTTGGAGCAAAATTTTCGATCGTATCACCATATTTGCCAGGAAACCAAATGGATCGAATATTGACATCGTCAGGCTGAGTACTTCACTTTTTGTTGGTTTTCGACTTCCATTTAACACCGCATCAGGAACTCTTGCAAATTTCAACGCAAAACAAAATGTGTCTTCAGTGGGACACCAAAACAGTCCTAGAACCTTTTCGGCTAATGTTTCACTTTTACATAAATCTACTTCAGCATCAGCGAATTCATCAACGGCAACATTACGACAAAATTCTTTTGAACAAAACCTCTTAATTCAAATCCGGCTTCTTTATGAATATTTACCACATTCTTCGTTACAGATATAGCCTCATCAACACTATCAAAACTATCCACGTAGTCGTCCACATAGTGGCAGTCAATAATTGCTTTATATGCCCTAGTCTGAGATTCTTTATAAATGCTAGCGTTCAAATTTTTGACATAGGTACTGTGCAGAACATGGTGAACTGGCCGAGCCGAAAATCATGGCCTGCATAACGTAAATATCTGGTGGTTTTGTATTATCACCGTCTCTCCATAGAAATCGTTGTGCCATTTGATCTTGTTCCCTGATAGCGATGCGGTGAAACATTTCGCGGATGTCTGCACACACAGTATTGATAAAAGTGGTTTTGGCTGATATTTACCTGGGCCCTTCATTAATCTAGAGTTAAACGACTCACAACCAACGTTTGCGGCTGCATCAAAAACCAGTCGGCGTTTGTTACCCTTATTTATATTAGTAACAACAAAATGAGGTAAATACCAAGTACCATCATTTTCAATTAAAGCCTCTTCTGGGGACAATTTTCTCGCATAGCGCTTTGAAACATACTCATCAATCTTCATTTTGTACCAGCTAGCTAAATCTTCATCTTTTTTCATCTTTGCCTCTACCCCTTGTAGGCGTTTTAGTGCAACGGAAAAGGTTTCCTTGTAAGCAAATTTATTCTGCTTCCATAAAAGGCCAGTTTCATATTGGAGATGCTTTTTGACCGTTGTCCTTTCGAGTATTTCTTCGGCTCTTATGTCATCATCTGATATGACAGGTTTAACAGATTTCATACCAAAACTTTCCAATGTAAAATATTCTGAAACTTGTTGTTGTATATCATCAAGAATATTAACATCAACCACGCATACAGTGGCTTCGGCAGCCTCTTCATTAGAACCGAACAAAATGTTTCCCAAACTCGTCTGATGTACGGAAAAATTTTCATCTATATTTATAACGTTGAACGGGCGTACAAGTCTCGTATGAGGCAGACCAATTAACAACATAGGAGTGGCATGAGAATAATCATCTATTACAATATCGTTCAACACGGGAAACCTTTTCTTAAATTTACCAAAATTTAGACTTTGTGGAGGCAGTTGTAGATTTTTAGTTGTTCTTACATTTTTCATATGAAAGCTGCATTCATCTTTACTTATATTGCTTATTTCCAGATTTATCTAAGCTGACATTTCATTTGATGTTTTCCTCCAATCCAACCAAGTGACAAATTACTTGTTG
The DNA here is from genome assembly GCA_916048285.2 of Bellardia pandia. Lineage (NCBI taxonomy): Eukaryota > Metazoa > Arthropoda > Insecta > Diptera > Calliphoridae > Bellardia > Bellardia pandia. The sequence goes on from OU696533.1 coordinate 74,542,248, forward strand.
GTCCTTGTAGTCCAATTTGTTTTGCAACCTTTTCTTCTAAAAGTGATATCTTTGAGCCGTCATCGATAAATGTGATAACATTTACGCAACCCTTTGGACCTTTTAATTGTACTGGCATAAACTTAAAAAGCGTTTTCTTGTCTAAAGAATCACTAACAATCGTTGTTACATGTGCGTTATCGTTTAAATTATTCGTACCAACTATCGTACATTGTGTACCTACAGTATCATCACTATTCGTAGTATTACCAGTTTGACGTCTCACAATGTCATCATTTCCATCTGAATGATTATCTTCATGCAGCAATCGATTATGATATTTTGCCCCCGAGAAGATAACAAACTTTTCGCAACAAACTTTTTTTTTCACTCAATCGAGGAGAGAGAGAAAAATACTCAAGAATGCAGAAATTGAGTATTTTCTAATCTTTTTGCAGCCGTGTTACCAGACAAACATATTTTTTCGGTTTCGCTGATTAATCTGTGCTACCAAATCAGCTTATATTTAGAACTAATAATAATAAAATTGATATTTTTAAAAATTTTTCTTATATTTTTAAATATATTGCAGATATCCCATGCAATTTTGTATACATTGCTTTTATGATAAAAGTAGAAAGTGTGAAGAAAATAGTAAGAATCGGTCCATGATTTCTCATAGTCCTAATACAAAAATCTTCCTGAAATATTGGTCAATTTGTTACGAAACCTCCTCTTGGTCATGTATGTGGGTCGCTGACTAGCTCAAAAATCTCTATGCAGGGGTGGTCCACTGGAGCCCGCACCACATATCTGCTTCGCACAATAAAAAATTTATAAGTAAACAAAAAAAAAAACTACTAAAGAACACAAATGCATGAATATTAAAACACCCTACAGTACACCAATTGAAAACACTAATAACCTGGGACAGATGTGATACCCAGACCGTCGTTGCCCTTTTCCCAACCTACGTCATCCCATTACGTTCAGATGACCCCTATTTTTTTATTAGATTATGTTTACACACAACTTACCACTTTACCATTTTGACCATGACGAACCAAGACGACTGCAATCCACTATATAAAATTTTACCAAAACATTATTTATTAACTATTACCAAAACTACATTACATATAATAATTTATTTCTAATGTGGCTCCTATACAATGTATTAAAAAAAATAAAAATCTAAATTAATTTTATGTTTAAAAAACTATTGACAAAAAAAAAACTAATTTAAAGGATCAAACTTGAACTGTTATTGGCTTACCATTTAAGCCTGTATTAATAAATTTTCACGAATATTTTTCCTATCCCTAAATGAGCTCGTTGAAGGACAGATATGTTTCGCAAAACCTAAATACTTCCTTTGGTTTGCTTTTACTTAACGTAAACTAATCTATTGTAATTTATAACTATCGAGCTGGATCCTTTTCACAAAAATTGTCCTAATAATAAAATTTACTTAAAAATAAATGTTCAAAACTTAATCTACTATGTTCAAATTATCAATTTTTTTAAAGATTTCTTAATAGTAATTCCTAAATTTTAACCTAATTTCTACATTCACTGCGAACAATATGTTTGTTTCCCTTTTTTATTATTTTTCCAACTGGGATTTCTATTTAATATTTATTTTTGGGGTTCAGACTCCTACTAAAACACAATGTACGTTCTTGGAGAGAGCTTTTGGTTCTTGGACAGAGTTTTTTTGTTCTTGGACAGAGCTTTTACTTCTTGGACAGAACTTTTACTTCTGCACAACGAAAGCTTTTTCCAATCTAGAGTCACCCGGTTTACACTGATTGTGCTGCCACTTTATATATGTTGCTTCTTTTTTTATTTTGATGATGACTCCAAAAAAAAAATTTGTTGCACGATTCAGTTCTGGTCCAATCACAATCTAGCCTCACTCTTCACAAGTCTGTTGATTTTTGTTGGTTTTAAATATCTTTGAAATATTATTGCTATTACTGATTTCAGAGACACCGCAGTTGGAATTCACAAATTCTTCTTAATATACACTTTACACAACGTCTGCCACTTTAATCTTAAATTTTCAAAATTGGTATACATATACACTAAGCTATTAGTGCAAATCAATTGCACGACAAAAATAAAAACAAATACTCTTATAAAAAAAAATATATACCGGTGAATAACGTAACCATATATGTATATAACAAATCATATTAAGAAAAGGGTCAATGTACTTTTCCGATGGTTTTGCATTTTCCATATTTAGGACGAAAATTAAATTTCTCTTAAACTGGAAATACATAACCACCTTACCATTACATCTGGTAGCTTTAACCTACCAAAAGTACTAAAATTTACAACCTTACTTAACATTTTCCAGTCTGCAAATACTAACTTTCTTGACAGCAAAAAAGTTAGCAAAAAACAAAAATTTAACAGAAACAAAAGTAATTGACATCAAAACCAACATAAATAAAATACATAAACACTGCACAACCCTCAACTAGGCATCACCCAACAAAATAATTCATAAGGAACCTATATTATTAAATCCACACTAAAAACACAATCATGGGCAACTGGACTCTTTGAACAGCACATATAAACGACAAACAGAACGAGACAATACTCAACCCCACTGAAGACCAACAACACGAAGTCAAACAATCACCATTTCCACTATCGCAACAAAACTCCGGGTTCGATGACATCAGCCAGCGGAGACGGTGTGCGAATCCATATTTGCCTTAAAATGCCCAACGTGGGGAATTCTCATGGCCCTGAGATTAAGAGTCTCAGCCTACTTCAAAGTTAGCCGGGCAATTATTGGTAAGTATAATGTTATTCTCCAAACATACAGTAATCTTCCTTTTCCTCTACTAGGAACTCCGTACTTGTACATGTGACTAGTTGATATACGTTTACTAGTTTCCCTGGACACACAGCACTCTCCCAAAATCCTTTCTTGGTGGAAAGAATTCGTAGAGGCAACCCTTAATAAACAATTAATACGAAATTTCTTGTTACTGATCTCTAATCAGTAGTGCACACTAGTGTGCATTTAAACGAACGCCCATAAGGCTAAAAACAATTAAAACAAAACAATTGGATTACACCTCTATTAATTTTCCACCAATCTTCAACTTTGTGCCCAGAACCAGTGACTGTCTCTGAATTTTTTTATTAATAAAAAGTTCAGAAATTGCATCAATGTACCAACTACAATTCATTCATTTGTTACGGGAAGTATTTTCATATAAAATCTATATAAAATAAGCATTTACTTTATGAAAATGTCTTCTTATTTTCAGGTTAAACATCACTGAAGAATGGATTCCTATAACATCGATAGCTAACCTAAATTGCACAGCCCATCAATTCTTCATATAAGATACTATCATAAAAGACAACAGATTTTATCACAGGTCTTGCTTTACACATTTACTAGTTAGTATAATTTGTACTTAAGCCTAATATCACAGTTAAGACACTTATGGTATCAAACATATTGTATGAGTGCAATGTAAAAAAAAATAATTTTTTCTTTTCTTTGCCTTTTTTTATAGCCAAAACACAAATGGAACAGACACAATGGTGTATAAATAGAAAAATAATCAACATATAAGGACGAATTCAGCTTATAATCTAGTGTAAAAAAAAAATATTGCACATGTGAGTAAAACTAAATTAATCCTAATATTGCATACTTTCCCATTATTTCAAACCATTTGATACTGTCTACTGTCGAATATCTTTGGCATGATAAACTCCAATAGGTTTTCCATTTAGTGTCTCTAGCTCATACATGTTGTTTCCCAGGACTCTTGTTATTCTACATTTTGTGAATTTTTTTCAAAATTTCGCATTCAGATTTTTACTAAAATCACTCAATATGAAATTTCTCTTAAAAACTTCGTGTCCTGGGATGAAACGTGTGATTCTAGCTCCCTTATTATATTTGAGCGAACTTTTCTCATATTGTTTGTGGATATTCTCTTTTATTGCCTCGCGTATGATTCTTAATCTGTCCCTATCCTCTAAAATTACTAGTTCGCTATCATCCAGAGATTTAAGTTTTCGAGCTAATTTATAATCCGTACCGGAAGTGAACATATTCTGACCAAAAAGTGCCATGAAAGGGCTAACGCCTATAGCTGAATGGACTGAATTTCTTAATGCTATTTCTATAGACGGTAAATTCAAGTCCCATTCTCTATGGTCTTCTTCCAAGTATATTCTTATCGCAGATAAAATGCTTTGGTTAACTCTTTCTGCGGCATTTGATTGTGGGGAATGAACTGCAGTTCGCATATGGCTGATTTTAAAGTCTTTCACCATTCTTTCAAACTCTTTAGATGTAAACTGTTGTCCATTATCTGAGTGGATTGTTTCCGGTACGCCGAAATTATGGAACACTTGTTCCACTAAAAACTTAACAACGTTTTTGGTTGTAGCTTCTCTCATAGCTTTTAGGAACACAAACTTTGTTAAATGATCCAAAACTATAAAGATGTATGCGTTTCCTGTTTTTGATCTAGGATATTTACCTAGAAAATCGATGTATAGTTTCTGAAAGGGACGATTAGAAACAACTTCATTTCCTATTCCTGGAGTTAATCTTACATTTACAGACTTACATTCTTTACACGTATCACAATTATTTACAAAATTTTTTACCTGCAAAATCATATTCGGCCAATAAAATTTACTTCGTAAATATTCTAGTGTTTTTCTAATTCCCCATGAGATTTTCCGGCAGGTTCGTGTGCCAATCTGATTAGCTCATGGGTCAAAGAATCTGGGACCCAAAGTTTCCATCGGAATTCTTCCAAAATGTCAGAATCTGATGAATAACTTTGTTTTTTAAACACCATTCCATTTTCTACTTTAATGTCCGGGAGTTTATCAATATTCGCCAAAATAGTGTTTTTCAATTCTTTATATTCTTCTGTTTCGAATTCCGTTGTTTCAAACCCTATTAAATCTTCTGGAGAATAATCAATTTCTTCAATCGCTCTAGACAATGTATCAGCTACTATGTTTTCAGATCCCTTTCTATGTTCTATTACAAAGTCATAACTTTGCAATTTTAGAGCCCATCTGGCCAGTCTACCGTTCAGATCCTTTAAGGACATTAGCCATTTTAAACTGGCATGGTCTGTGATGACCGTAAACGGCATCAATTCAATATATGGCCGGAATTTGTTAACTGCTAGAACTGCAGCCAAACATTCTTTTTCCGTAACGCTATAATTCTGTTGCGCCGGATTAAGCTTCATAGAGAAGAAAGCTATAGGTTTTTCGTTTTTATCTTCATCTTTCTGAAAGAGCACTGCTCCAACACCATAATCCGATGCGTCGCATTGGATAAAGAATCTTTTCTTAAAATTGGGATGTGCCAAAACTGGTGCAGAGGTCAACGCTAGTTTCAATTTGTTAAAACCTTCAGTAGCTTCTTTGGTAATCATGAATTTTGAGCCTTTTTTTATCAAGTCTGTTAATGGAGCGGCTAATGTCGAAAAATTTCGAATGAAACGCCGATACCATCCGGCTGTTCCCAGAAAACTTCGGATTTCTCTGACAGATTTGGGTATTGGTATTTGCCTTATAGCCTCTATTTTACTCGGGTCGGTTTTCATTATTCCACCCCCTACTATGAAACCTAAATACCTTAGCTCTTTGAAACAAAATTTCGATTTCTTGAGTCCGATTGTCAGATTAGCCTTTTCGAAACATTCGGCTACTTTTCTTAACAAGATCAAATGCTTTTCGAAGTCAGCTGAGATTACTAATAGATCATCTAAGTAGACGAATACGTTAGATTTAAGTTCCTCTGGAATCACTTTATCCATGAGTCTACACAGCCTTTGTGCCGCGTTACATAAGCCAAATGGCATTACTGTGTACTGATATAACGGGCGTCCTGGTATAGTAAAGGCTGTGTAGGCTTTTGATTTGGTCTCCAGAGGAATTTGCCAAAAAGCAAACTTTAAATCAATACTACTGATATAAAAAGTTTCATCTAGCCTACTTAGTATCGCCTCAATATTCTGAATGGGATAGGCGTCCTTAATGGTCCTCTCATTCAACTTCCTAGCATCAAGACATAATCTATTTTTGCCTGGTTTCCTGACTAGAGTACATCGACTACTCCAGGGGCTTTGACTCTCTTCTATTACACCTAATCTTAACATCTCGTCGACTTCCGCGAAGATTAGCTCTTGTACTGCAGGGGATACAGGGTAATGTCTATCCTTTACCGATGTTGCTCCTTCTATCAGTTCAATTGTATGCATTTCTGCCTCAGTTCTACCTAAGCCATGCTCTTCATAGGACCTAAATTTTCTCTTTACTTCCTCCAATTGTTTCAGTTCTTGATCTGATAACTCATGTTGTTCTATGTTATCGGTTTCAAGAGGAAAATCTTCCTTCAACTTATCAATGTCCATTTCATCACAATTGAAAATTTCAGGTGCCAAATTAAATGTTTTCCAGAAGTCTACTCCTAGATAGGCTTCTTGGATCAAATCTGGACATACATAAAATTGCACTGTCTTGTTCTGGTTATTATAATCTACCGGTATGCTTATTTTCCCTAATACATTATATTCATTGCCTCCAGCAGTCTTAATGCTAATATACACTGGATCAATATCTAAACCTAGCTTATCTATAATTTCATGACAATTATGACCTAAAATACTAATCGATGCACCTGAATCTAACAATCCTTTAACTTCTATCCCTTTTAATTTAATATTAGCAAATGCTCTTGGATCTCTTATGATCATTTCCTTTGCTTCACAACACATTTGGATAGTGTATCTTATCCTACCACACAGTTTCCGTTTCCGGCGAAACTTGTTTCTTATTTTTCTTATCCTAATTAATCTACTTATTCCTATTTCCTCATTAAATATTCTATTTCTTACTATTTCATAGTTTTTCAATCTTTCTTCATACGACCTATACTTTCTATTCTTTCCTAATAACTTTCCTTTTTCTACTACATCCATTTTCATCCTATCACTGATATCTAACATCATATTCTTATCTTCTAACGATTTTCCTTCATCGAATTCATCTGGCCTAACCTGTACTCCAGCATCTTTTAATTTGTGTCGGGAGTTTGGGTGGAGCGTGACTCTCCCATCTTCGACACACTCCTCATTGAGTTTTCCAAACATTTTGGACATTTGGGTGTTATTACTCCTATCAATCCACATTTATAACAAAATAAATTTCGTTGAACTGATGGACAATCCATGAAAGAATGGCCTGGATACCGGCAGTTCCAACAGATCAATGACTTTTGATTTGATTCTGGTTTAGTAATCTTATTTCTATCCACCCTTATTTCCTCCACCTGTTTCCAATCTTCTAATTCTGTCTGATTTTCATAAATTTCTTCTACTCTTTTAGCCCGTGCAAATCTTGAATCTGCCATAACAATATGCTCCCTTTTAAAATAATTCCTCTCAATCTCTATACATTCGTCGCGCAATTGTTCTACGGTGTAAATTTTCATGGGGTATAATATCTGAGATAAGTTAGTTCTTAAGTTTCTCTTTATTATTCTAACGACTTCATGCTCTGGCAAAGGTGTCCTTAATCGGTTTCTTAACTTTCTCATTACAGAAAAATAAGCGTTTATGGATTCTCCTTGTCTTTGGCGACGTTCTTCAAAGTCCCTCATGAATTCGTATTCGCTACGGTTTGATCGGTATTGTTGTAAAAGAGCACCTTTCAGATCGGACCAATTTCTAATTTGTTTTTCCCTAATCACAGACCAATACCATTCTTTGGACTCTCCACTTAACAACCTATGGAAGTCTCCCATAACTTCCATCCAAGGACATCCATGGTGTTGTTGCAAGTATTCAATTCTGAATATGAAATCTTCCACATTCAGATTCTCATTATTCCCATCAAACACCACGTCCCATTTGTCGATCCTTATTGATGAAATTTGCCTATTATTGTTCGGTCGAGGATTATTAGGGTCGTTCGGATTTAAATCTGTTTCATTATTTAGCGATACATGTTGGAAATCTAATCTCCTAGGCATCATATGTTGAATCTCAAATTCCTCTTTTTCAATGTCTACTAAATTGTTTCCGTCTCTTTTTCTTCTATCATCACTCATGTCGCTCGAACATTCAGAAGATCTATTTAATTTTGTTAATTTCTGTATTTCCTTTAGCATTTCTGAAAACCCTACTCTCAAACTATCATTTATTTTCAGTTCTATCTTTTTCTCCAGATCTGACCGATACTCTGTGTTGGATTCTATTATCACGTTCTTAATTATATTGGCATATTCACTAGCATTTTTCTCCGCTGGCGGATAAGTTCTCGGAATCAATGGAGGTGGAACAGAAAAATTTTGTACTGGCTGAGGATTGGTGGTTCTAGGAATTGCTCCCTTCGATGTTGTTGTAGCTGTTTCTTTATTCCGAGGTGGGTTATTAGATGGAGTATTAATTGTCTCTGACATATCTATAATATTCCTATCTCTTTCCTCTCTTCCAGGTTCACTATTTAAATGTTTCTTTGCTGAATGACCAACAAACATCTTGATCATGTATTCAACACAACAACTAACTCAAAACTTTCAAATCAAATCTTCAACTTTGTAAATTTCGATTCAGTTACCAAAATTTTAATTTTTTTATTTGCAATTGTGTGGTTAAAAAAAAAAATCAAAATATTTTGTACATACGATTAACACTCAATAAACAAATTCTAAACACAAACAATTACTACATTTTAAATGGATTTCAGCTCAATCTTGTTCTTATATTATGGTCAAAATTTATTTTATACATTAATTTTAATATTTATTTTTGTAAATTGTTGGTAAACATTCGACGATTCCTAATTGTGTTTGCTTTGGTTGGTGTACCATTCCAGTAAAAAAAAATCTTTTGGAACTACTATCAAATGTATTTTATAGGATTCCATTTCCGGTTGTAACGTTAAGGTTAAGCAAACTGATTTCATTGAATCAGGACATATCCTTTCACATTAACTTAAAGTTTATTTTTAATGCAAACAAGCAATATTTGCTTGGTCACTAACTCTAAATTTTCTATTATTCTGAATTTTCTATTGGTTTATCTAACTGAGATTTGTTTTTTTTTTTTCTATTCACTTAATACTCATTAAATATAATGCAATCTACAATCAGTACTATTAGTCTGAGATAAATTACTAATTATATTAACACGTACTAAATGAAATTGACTATTTCCTATGGATTTCCGGTCTATAACAAAAAAAAAAGTTGGGCGCCATTTACTGTTACGAAACCTCCTCTTGGTCATGTATGTGGGTCGCTGACTAGCTCAAAAATCTCTATGCAGGGGTGGTCCACTGGAGCCCGCACCACATATCTGCTTCGCACAATAAAAAATTTATAAGTAAACAAAAAAAAAACTACTAAAGAACACAAATGCATGAATATTAAAACACCCTACAGTACACCAATTGAAAACACTAATAACCTGGGACAGATGTGATACCCAGACCGTCGTTGCCCTTTTCCCAACCTACGTCATCCCATTACGTTCAGATGACCCCTATTTTTTTATTAGATTATGTTTACACACAACTTACCACTTTACCATTTTGACCATGACGAACCAAGACGACTGCAATCCACTATATAAAATTTTACCAAAACATTATTTATTAACTAGTAGTATGTTTATGTACCTTTCGGACCACTTTTTCCATACAAAATTCGGTGCATGCCTGGATGGGAGTATGTGATTGTTAAATGAAATAGTTAGTGTAAAATGTGTTTGTGTTTTGTGAATGTGGTATTGTGTTGGTGTGTCCATGCCTGGATATTTATGTCCGTCCGTCTGTGGTTGAGTGATGTGTGTGTGTGTATGTGTATGTTTTTCTGGCTGGGAGTATGTGATTGTTAAATGAAATAGTTAGTGTAAAATGTGTTTATGTTTTGTGAATGTGGTATTGTGTTGATGTTACCATGCCTGGATATAGTTGTGGTTAGCGTAAGTGAGTGTTTGTTTAGTTTTTTTGTTTTTGTTTTAGTTACAGTTTTATGTTTTTGTCATTGTTTTGTTTATTGGATAATGTATACAATATTTTGATTTTTTTAATACCCTAATATAAGCAGACTAACAACCACATATATTTATAAACACTAAACATAAAAACATACATATTAAATGCTCAGCTATTAACCCAACAAAGGAATGCTTGCTAATAACAAACACTACACACATAAGTATAAACATATTCCGATTTTATTTACTAATTATTTCCCTTGAATAAAATATTATGATCCATTTGATTTATCGATTAAATTTGTACTCATAAAAATATTTTTTTAATATTTTTTTCACAAGTGTATTAATACATTTAAATTCTTAGTAAATTTATTACTTTTTAACTTCGTTGACTTCGATAATTATTTAATAGTTTTTACCACACCAACTGAATGCATTAACATAGTTGAGTATTTTCAACTAAATTTTTTACTTTGAATACTATAAGTGAGAGTTTGTTTTGTTTATTGGATAATGTATACAATATTTAGATTTTTGAATATTATGTTTCATTTGATTTATCCATTAAATTTGTACTCATAAAAATATTTTTTTTGGGGTTTGTTTTAAGAAATATTTAAATAAACATTCTGATAAGGCAAAAACTATTCTTTTACAATAAGAAAAATATAATATAAAAGGGATAGATTTAAAAATATTTCTATTAGTAATTTTTAAAAAAGATTATAAAAAAACATAATTTAAAAATGAGCGGCACCGTATTTACATTAACTGACGATGAGGAGACTCAGTTTTTGGAACCGGGTCAACTAGTTGAAGAGGAGACTGAGTTTGTGGAACCAGGTCAACTACTTGAAGTTTTACCCAATATTCCGTTGAACGGTGACTCAATTATAAATAATATACCAAATGTTCTCAACGATGTTAATGATGATGATGAAGGAGAAATAGAAGAAATCAATATTAATTCAGATTCAGATTCCGATTCTACTTCAGGCATGGAGAGAAATATAAATGCGGAATATACAAATCTCCAGAATGAGTTTTGTAGTGTACTACAAACTCAAATAGATATAGCAAAAGCACGAGTACATGAGTTAGAACAAAAACGTGAGGCATATTTAATTTCCTTAGAAAAGGAGAGAAAACTGAAAATAATGATACAAAAAGCAAAGCAAATATTAAAAGAACATAAAAAGCATAGAGTATCAGTATATGAAAGAATTAAACCAAAAAACGAATTCGAAGTAATTTATCGAAAGTTGTATAGCTGTCCGGTGTGTTTGGAAGATAACATTCTAGGAAAAAATGTTTATTTCCTAAATTGCAGTCACCAAATCTGTAAAAAATGTTATGGATTTTTGAGAAAAAATGAATGCCCTCAATGTAGAAAAAAGATAGAAGTTCTACAAATTATAAAACATTCTGGTGATCGTTTTTTTATGGAAGCAATCCCAATCATTGAAAATCATTAATATAAATTTGTATTGATTATTTTATTATAATTACTATATACATGAGAAATAAAATATAATAAATCTTAATAATAAAATTAAATTATATTGTTTTTTTATTTTTTTCTAGAGAGAAATTAAAAATACGTTTATATAAATTATAAAGCTTTATTGTTAATATATATTGATTATAATATGATTTACAAGCACATGTATTAAACGATTCCATTTGAATATTTATACAATCATATTTGTGAATATTATTATTAAAATATATAAATGGTATACTAATGTTATTATACATTCGCAATTCATTGATCATTTTCAGAAAGAAATTTATATGATTATGATCTATACGGTTACTATATTTATCCAACAGCGCCTTTAGTTCAGATGATGTAACCATTTTTAATTTATCTTTATAAAAATGAAATTATTAGAGAGACTTAATCTTATCCATATAGCGAACAATTAATAACTGATTACAAATTAATAGAGTTAATTAATTTTTTCTCTTTTCGACGATTATTTAAACATTCTCCAAATTTATTAATATAACTCATTTTCCGTTTGTTATTAGCAAATTATATTAGCTTCTTTTAGTTCCTCAATAATGGAAATTATTTCGTTTTTATGATTATTATGACCAGCACCTGTCGATGCAATAAGTAAACGTAGTCTGTTGACTAATTCATTTGGATCATCCCAATATATATAGTTTGATTTTCTATTATCTACTGATTTTAATAATCCACTACCTTTTGTTAGAATATTGAACTTTTCGTTAAATAATTTCTTTATAACACGTTGATATTTAAATGCTTTTGTACCTTTAATTTGTTTATTTGATTGATAGTTACGCCTGTGTACATTTGTATTAGTTATAATGTTCTTATATTTTTTTAAATCGATTTTAGTATAATGTAAAGGTTTAGAGTGAAATAATAATTCAAACAATCCTGGAGTAATTCGTATTCTTTCACCTCCTATATATAAAGAGTTATTATTTTTACTAAATTTTAATTTATTTGCTCCATATCGCCAGTTTCCAGTTTGATCTATATTAAATCCATAAACTTTATCTAACATTCCATTTCTCATTAATACTTTTATGTTATCAATAAGTGAAGATTTATTTATGTTATTACTATTGATTTTTATTCTTTTTGTATCCTTATTTAGTTGTGATTGACTCTTTCGTTTTGAAAATAAATGTGTGTTTTTATTTTTTTTAATATTATTTTCATCGAACCCGCTTAATGAGCTAGATGAGTTTTTTCGTTTGGGCCTTCTTAACATCTTTACTGAATCCTTTCCAACGTTCATATTATGTGTATGGTTTGTAAGATTTTGATTTTGAAAATTAGAATCATTTTGAATTAAATGTGAAGAAGATATAGGTTCTATATATGATAACGAATTTAGTTTACTTTTATTCTTTCTATTAGATATATATCTTTGTTTTGTTTGTAATGAAGTTGATGGTTTTTCGTTTATATACGATGATGATTTTAGTATACGTTTAGTTTTTTTATCATTATATATAGGACTATTCAGTATTAACCTATTTCTTTTAAGGTTTCCTCTTACATCATCATCAATACTCTCATAATCCATAACATCATCATCATCAGCATTAATATTCTCATAATCCATATCATTATAAGATTTAATTTTATTTTGATCAGAACTAGTAGGACCACCAATATGAAATGATAATGGAAGATCTCTATTTTGATCTGAATTTACATTTAAGGGTGTTGAAGTTGTTAACATACGATTTTTAGGATTAGAAAAACTAGATATATTTTCATCATAATCCATATCGTCAATACTCTCATAATCCATAACATCATCATCATCAGCATTAATATTATCATCATCATCAGCATTAATATTATCATAATCCATATCATTATAAGATTTAATTTTATTGTGATCAGAACTAGTAGGACCACCAATATGAAATGATAATGGAAGATCTCTATTTTGATCTGAATTTACATTTAAGGGTGTTGAAGTTGTTAACATACGATTTTTAGGATTAGAAAAACTAGATATATTTTCATCATAATCCATATCGCTATTTACACCAGTAAAATCGGTTTTATCGTTAATATTATCATTATATGTTGTTGTTGTTGTTATTGATTGTTGTGAAGATAAAGATGGATATGATGAATTTAAAGTTGATTTAAATTTTTTATTTTTCTTTAAGGATTGATAATCATCTAGTTTATTAATTATAGTTTTTAAAGGTTTAGTTATAGGTTGAAATGTATCTTCTAACAGATTAACTTTTTCAATTTCATTTAATTTAATATTTTTTAATTTTTCCTTTAATACTGCTCTAGTATTTATAAGTTCTTTCATTAGTTTTTTGTTCATGATTATGTTTTTATATGTTTCTGATCTGCTTCTGATCTGCTTTTTATCTGCTTCTGATCTGCTTCTGATCAACTTTATAACTGTTTTCGATCTGCTTCTGATCTGCTTTTTATCAGCTTCTGATCTGCTTCTGATCAACTTTATAACTGTTTTCGATCTGCTTCTGATCTGCTTTTTATCTGCTTCTGATCTGCTTTTTATCTGCTTCTGATCTGCTTCTGATCAGCTTTATAACTGTTTTCGATCTGCTTCTGATCAGCTTTATAGCTGTTTTATCTAACATAGCCTTACAATTGAATAAAATTATCAAAAACCCTTTCTATAACGTCCTTTATTGACTATATCATCCTTACTTATAGTTAAAAAACCATATTTATCTTTCCAGCATTCAGTGCAAATCGTTGTAAATTTATTAAATGACATATCACCGATAACGTGATCATTATAAATGTGTCGTAAATTCATTTCATCTTGTTTAAATATAATAATCATATTTGCATTATCACGTATTAAATGTTTTGGAATTTTTGTATATGTTTGACACAGGTAAAAACAATCTATTTGTTTATGTCTACCCATACAAAAATACTCCCGTATATTATCTTGTTTACCGCAAATTACATCATCGAATATTATTATTGAATATGGTTTCGCTTTTTCTGGACTTAAAACTTTTTCATTTTCCGAGAATGTAAATAGATTTATATCTTTGATTGGTTCAATCAATCTCTTAAGATAACAATATTTTGGTTGATATAACGATTTTGAATATATATACTATATATATTTTTAAAGCAATTTTATCTGCTTCTGATCTACTTCTAATCAGCTTTATATGGAAAATGTATAGTTTTCATTATGATTACATATATAAGAGATAAACATTTTAGATTTATATTAATCGCATAACATTCATAGACGAAGAATGCTAATTCTGATCTGCTTCTGATCTGCATCTGATCAGCTTTATAACTGTTTTAATATGCTTCTGATCAGCTTTATATCTAACATAACCTTACAATTGAATAAAATTATCAAAACTTATTCTATGGAATAAAATTGTGTAAACTTTGAGTATTAGTAGAGAAAATTAATTTGTGTTTCCATGCCTGGATTAGAGTTAGTGTTGGGTGTGAGGAAGGGGGTCGTGTGAGGAAGGGGGTGATATGAGGAGGGGGTGATATGAGGAGGGGGTGTGAGGAAGAATATAATCATAAACGAAATCAGAAAACGTGTATGTTGAACTATGGACAAAGTTCAACATTATTCGAATGTGAACTTTGGACAAAGTTCAATATTATTCTAATGCACGTTTTCTGATTTCGTTTATGATTATATTCTTCCTCACACCCCCTCCTCATATCACCCCCTCCTCATATCACCCCCTTCCTCACACGACCCCCTTCCTCACACCCAACACTAACTCTAATCCAGGCATGGAAACACAAATTAATTTTCTCTACTAATACTCAAAGTTTACACAATTTTATTCCATAGAATAAGTTTTGATAATTTTATTCAATTGTAAGGTTATGTTAGATATAAAGCTGATCAGAAGCATATTAAAACAGTTATAAAGCTGATCAGATGCAGATCAGAAGCAGATCAGAATTAGCATTCTTCGTCTATGAATGTTATGCGATTAATATAAATCTAAAATGTTTATCTCTTATATATGTAATCATAATGAAAACTATACATTTTCCATATAAAGCTGATTAGAAGTAGATCAGAAGCAGATAAAATTGCTTTAAAAATATATATAGTATATATATTCAAAATCGTTATATCAACCAAAATATTGTTATCTTAAGAGATTGATTGAACCAATCAAAGATATAAATCTATTTACATTCTCGGAAAATGAAAAAGTTTTAAGTCCAGAAAAAGCGAAACCATATTCAATAATAATATTCGATGATGTAATTTGCGGTAAACAAGATAATATACGGGAGTATTTTTGTATGGGTAGACATAAACAAATAGATTGTTTTTACCTGTGTCAAACATATACAAAAATTCCAAAACATTTAATACGTGATAATGCAAATATGATTATTATATTTAAACAAGATGAAATGAATTTACGACACATTTATAATGATCACGTTATCGGTGATATGTCATTTAATAAATTTACAACGATTTGCACTGAATGCTGGAAAGATAAATATGGTTTTTTAACTATAAGTAAGGATGATATAGTCAATAAAGGACGTTATAGAAAGGGTTTTGATAATTTTATTCAATTGTAAGGCTATGTTAGATAAAACAGCTATAAAGCTGATCAGAAGCAGATCGAAAACAGTTATAAAGCTGATCAGAAGCAGATCAGAAGCAGATAAAAAGCAGATCAGAAGCAGATAAAAAGCAGATCAGAAGCAGATCGAAAACAGTTATAAAGTTGATCAGAAGCAGATCAGAAGCTGATAAAAAGCAGATCAGAAGCAGATCGAAAACAGTTATAAAGTTGATCAGAAGCAGATCAGAAGCAGATAAAAAGCAGATCAGAAGCAGATCAGAAACATATAAAAACATAATCATGAATAAAAAACTAATGAAAGAACTTATAAATACTAGAGCAGTATTAAAGGAAAAATTAAAAAATATTAAATTAAATGAAATTGAAAAAGTTAATCTGTTAGAAGATACATTTCAACCTATAACTAAACCTTTAAAAACTATAATTAATAAACTAGATGATTATCAATCCTTAAAGAAAAATAAAAAATTTAAATCAACTTTAAATTCATCATATCCATCTTTATCTTCACAACAATCAATAACAACAACAACAACATATAATGATAATATTAACGATAAAACCGATTTTACTGGTGTAAATAGCGATATGGATTATGATGAAAATATATCTAGTTTTTCTAATCCTAAAAATCGTATGTTAACAACTTCAACACCCTTAAATGTAAATTCAGATCAAAATAGAGATCTTCCATTATCATTTCATATTGGTGGTCCTACTAGTTCTGATCACAATAAAATTAAATCTTATAATGATATGGATTATGATAATATTAATGCTGATGATGATGATAATATTAATGCTGATGATGATGATGTTATGGATTATGAGAGTATTGACGATATGGATTATGATGAAAATATATCTAGTTTTTCTAATCCTAAAAATCGTATGTTAACAACTTCAACACCCTTAAATGTAAATTCAGATCAAAATAGAGATCTTCCATTATCATTTCATATTGGTGGTCCTACTAGTTCTGATCAAAATAAAATTAAATCTTATAATGATATGGATTATGAGAATATTAATGCTGATGATGATGATGTTATGGATTATGAGAGTATTGATGATGATGTAAGAGGAAACCTTAAAAGAAATAGGTTAATACTGAATAGTCCTATATATAATGATAAAAAAACTAAACGTATACTAAAATCATCATCGTATATAAACGAAAAACCATCAACTTCATTACAAACAAAACAAAGATATATATCTAATAGAAAGAATAAAAGTAAACTAAATTCGTTATCATATATAGAACCTATATCTTCTTCACATTTAATTCAAAATGATTCTAATTTTCAAAATCAAAATCTTACAAACCATACACATAATATGAACGTTGGAAAGGATTCAGTAAAGATGTTAAGAAGGCCCAAACGAAAAAACTCATCTAGCTCATTAAGCGGGTTCGATGAAAATAATATTAAAAAAAATAAAAACACACATTTATTTTCAAAACGAAAGAGTCAATCACAACTAAATAAGGATACAAAAAGAATAAAAATCAATAGTAATAACATAAATAAATCTTCACTTATTGATAACATAAAAGTATTAATGAGAAATGGAATGTTAGATAAAGTTTATGGATTTAATATAGATCAAACTGGAAACTGGCGATATGGAGCAAATAAATTAAAATTTAGTAAAAATAATAACTCTTTATATATAGGAGGTGAAAGAATACGAATTACTCCAGGATTGTTTGAATTATTATTTCACTCTAAACCTTTACATTATACTAAAATCGATTTAAAAAAATATAAGAACATTATAACTAATACAAATGTACACAGGCGTAACTATCAATCAAATAAACAAATTAAAGGTACAAAAGCATTTAAATATCAACGTGTTATAAAGAAATTATTTAACGAAAAGTTCAATATTCTAACAAAAGGTAGTGGATTATTAAAATCAGTAGATAATAGAAAATCAAACTATATATATTGGGATGATCCAAATGAATTAGTCAACAGACTACGTTTACTTATTGCATCGACAGGTGCTGGTCATAATAATCATAAAAACGAAATAATTTCCATTATTGAGGAACTAAAAGAAGCTAATATAATTTGCTAATAACAAACGGAAAATGAGTTATATTAATAAATTTGGAGAATGTTTAAATAATCGTCGAAAAGAGAAAAAATTAATTAACTCTATTAATTTGTAATCAGTTATTAATTGTTCGCTATATGGATAAGATTAAGTCTCTCTAATAATTTCATTTTTATAAAGATAAATTAAAAATGGTTACATCATCTGAACTAAAGGCGCTGTTGGATAAATATAGTAACCGTATAGATCATAATCATATAAATTTCTTTCTGAAAATGATCAATGAATTGCGAATGTATAATAACATTAGTATACCATTTATATATTTTAATAATAATATTCACAAATATGATTGTATAAATATTCAAATGGAATCGTTTAATACATGTGCTTGTAAATCATATTATAATCAATATATATTAACAATAAAGCTTTATAATTTATATAAACGTATTTTTAATTTCTCTCTAGAAAAAAATAAAAAAACAATATAATTTAATTTTATTATTAAGATTTATTATATTTTATTTCTCATGTATATAGTAATTATAATAAAATAATCAATACAAATTTATATTAATGATTTTCAATGATTGGGATTGCTTCCATAAAAAAACGATCACCAGAATGTTTTATAATTTGTAGAACTTCTATCTTTTTTCTACATTGAGGGCATTCATTTTTTCTCAAAAATCCATAACATTTTTTACAGATTTGGTGACTGCAATTTAGGAAATAAACATTTTTTCCTAGAATGTTATCTTCCAAACACACCGGACAGCTATACAACTTTCGATAAATTACTTCGAATTCGTTTTTTGGTTTAATTCTTTCATATACTGATACTCTATGCTTTTTATGTTCTTTTAATATTTGCTTTGCTTTTTGTATCATTATTTTCAGTTTTCTCTCCTTTTCTAAGGAAATTAAATATGCCTCACGTTTTTGTTCTAACTCATGTACTCGTGCTTTTGCTATATCTATTTGAGTTTGTAGTACACTACAAAACTCATTCTGGAGATTTGTATATTCCGCATTTATATTTCTCTCCATGCCTGAAGTAGAATCGGAATCTGAATCTGAATTAATATTGATTTCTTCTATTTCTCCTTCATCATCATCATTAACATCGTTGAGAACATTTGGTATATTATTTATAATTGAGTCACCGTTCAACGGAATATTGGGTAAAACTTCAAGTAGTTGACCTGGTTCCACAAACTCAGTCTCCTCTTCAACTAGTTGACCCGGTTCCAAAAACTGAGTCTCCTCATCGTCAGTTAATGTAAATACGGTGCCGCTCATTTTTAAATTATGTTTTTTTATAATCTTTTTTAAAAATTACTAATAGAAATATTTTTAAATCTATCCCTTTTATATTATATTTTTCTTATTGTAAAAGAATAGTTTTTGCCTTATCAGAATGTTTATTTAAATATTTCTTAAAACAAACCCCAAAAAAAATATTTTTATGAGTACAAATTTAATGGATAAATCAAATGAAACATAATATTCAAAAATCTAAATATTGTATACATTATCCAATAAACAAAACAAACTCTCACTTATAGTATTCAAAGTAAAAAATTTAGTTGAAAATACTCAACTATGTTAATGCATTCAGTTGGTGTGGTAAAAACTATTAAATAATTATCGAAGTCAACGAAGTTAAAAAGTAATAAATTTACTAAGAATTTAAATGTATTAATACACTTGTGAAAAAAATATTAAAAAAATATTTTTATGAGTACAAATTTAATCGATAAATCAAATGGATCATAATATTTTATTCAAGGGAAATAATTAGTAAATAAAATCGGAATATGTTTATACTTATGTGTGTAGTGTTTGTTATTAGCAAGCATTCCTTTGTTGGGTTAATAGCTGAGCATTTAATATGTATGTTTTTATGTTTAGTGTTTATAAATATATGTGGTTGTTAGTCTGCTTATATTAGGGTATTAAAAAAATCAAAATATTGTATACATTATCCAATAAACAAAACAATGACAAAAACATAAAACTGTAACTAAAACAAAAACAAAAAAACTAAACAAACACTCACTTACGCTAACCACAACTATATCCAGGCATGGTAACATCAACACAATACCACATTCACAAAACATAAACACATTTTACACTAACTATTTCATTTAACAATCACATACTCCCAGCCAGAAAAACATACACATACACACACACACATCACTCAACCACAGACGGACGGACATAAATATCCAGGCATGGACACACCAACACAATACCACATTCACAAAACACAAACACATTTTACACTAACTATTTCATTTAACAATCACATACTCCCATCCAGGCATGCACCGAATTTTGTATGGAAAAAGTGGTCCGAAAGGTACATAAACATACTACTTTAACTATTACCAAAACTACATTACATATAATAATTTATTTCTAATGTGGCTCCTATACAATGTATTAAAAAAAATAAAAATCTAAATTAATTTTATGTTTAAAAAACTATTGACAAAAAAAAAACTAATTTAAAGGATCAAACTTGAACTGTTATTGGCTTACCATTTAAGCCTGTATTAATAAATTTTCACGAATATTTTTCCTATCCCTAAATGAGCTCGTTGAAGGACAGATATGTTTCGCAAAACCTAAATACTTCCTTTGGTTTGCTTTTACTTAACGTAAACTAATCTATTGTAATTTATAACTATCGAGCTGGATCCTTTTCACAAAAATTGTCCTAATAATAAAATTTACTTAAAAATAAATGTTCAAAACTTAATCTACTATGTTCAAATTATCAATTTTTTTAAAGATTTCTTAATAGTAATTCCTAAATTTTAACCTAATTTCTACATTCACTGCGAACAATATGTTTGTTTCCCTTTTTTATTATTTTTCCAACTGGGATTTCTATTTAATATTTATTTTTGGGGTTCAGACTCCTACTAAAACACAATGTACGTTCTTGGAGAGAGCTTTTGGTTCTTGGACAGAGTTTTTTTGTTCTTGGACAGAGCTTTTACTTCTTGGACAGAACTTTTACTTCTGCACAACGAAAGCTTTTTCCAATCTAGAGTCACCCGGTTTACACTGATTGTGCTGCCACTTTATATATGTTGCTTCTTTTTTTATTTTGATGATGACTCCAAAAAAAAAATTTGTTGCACGATTCAGTTCTGGTCCAATCACAATCTAGCCTCACTCTTCACAAGTCTGTTGATTTTTGTTGGTTTTAAATATCTTTGAAATATTATTGCTATTACTGATTTCAGAGACACCGCAGTTGGAATTCACAAATTCTTCTTAATATACACTTTACACAACGTCTGCCACTTTAATCTTAAATTTTCAAAATTGGTATACATATACACTAAGCTATTAGTGCAAATCAATTGCACGACAAAAATAAAAACAAATACTCTTATAAAAAAAAATATATACCGGTGAATAACGTAACCATATATGTATATAACAAATCATATTAAGAAAAGGGTCAATGTACTTTTCCGATGGTTTTGCATTTTCCATATTTAGGACGAAAATTAAATTTCTCTTAAACTGGAAATACATAACCACCTTACCATTACATCTGGTAGCTTTAACCTACCAAAAGTACTAAAATTTACAACCTTACTTAACATTTTCCAGTCTGCAAATACTAACTTTCTTGACAGCAAAAAAGTTAGCAAAAAACAAAAATTTAACAGAAACAAAAGTAATTGACATCAAAACCAACATAAATAAAATACATAAACACTGCACAACCCTCAACTAGGCATCACCCAACAAAATAATTCATAAGGAACCTATATTATTAAATCCACACTAAAAACACAATCATGGGCAACTGGACTCTTTGAACAGCACATATAAACGACAAACAGAACGAGACAATACTCAACCCCACTGAAGACCAACAACACGAAGTCAAACAATCACCATTTCCACTATCGCAACAAATTATACATACATACAGGCAGGTGATGGATATCGAATGAGTTTTAGAAGTCAATTGTTTTCGTAATATTTCTGTATTGAAAAACTGTTATCACATAAAATATAAAAATATTGGGCTACTAAAGAGAATCTTAAAACAAAAATTTTAAAAATTAGATTATAAATGCATTAAAATGTGTTTCCAAAACTGATTCGTTTTCGATTTCCATTACATGCCTATAAAATTAGAAAATCAATACAAAATTCAGCAAAAATAAGTTTCATGCAAAAAGAAATTTCAAAACGGATTTTTTTTTAGTTCGGTTTATATTTGACTATAGACCCATATAAAGTCTACTTACAAAATTCACTTAAATACGTATAAAACTGATATAAATAATCTTAAACGGCGAAAATTTGACATAAGTAATCCTTATAGCTAAATAAATTTTTGTACTAAGTTTTATGATGGTCGGCCCATAATTTGTCATAGCTGCCATATAAGAACCATTTCTGAAAAATAAATAAACCCACAAAAATGTTTAAAAAAAATTTGTGCAAAAAGTTTGTTAACTTCACGGGTATCTGCAATCGATTTTATTTATAACACAGCCCCTCTAAAAATCTATGACAATAAATAATAATGGTTTAAGTTGACATAATAGGGTGGCCCCAAAATAAATAAAGCGGATGTTCCCGACTAATATGAAAATTTTATTAATTTTAAGACTACGTTTCTCTATTTTTTTTGTCCTGGGGTCAATATTTGGTGAGCTGGATCAAAGGATAAAAAGGTCCTTTTTAGAGGTTTTTGATTTTTTTTCACATTTTCCTCAAGGGAACTATATGTAAATTTAGTATCATATGAAAGGTCTTTGAGAGGCGCATTCAATGGGTTATCAAAAATTAAAAAGCAATTTTTTTAATTCAAAAATTTTGAAAATTTCAGACAAAATTTTAATGTTTTTTTATTTTTTCATAGAATTTACTTAAATAAATAGTTGAAATTTCTTGATTATAAACATCATGCAATTTTAATATGAAAAAAATCAAAAAAACTTTAAAAAGGACATTTTTATCCTTTGATTCAGCTCACCAAATATTGACCCCGGGACAAAAAAATTGAGAAACGTAGTCTTCCTAAAACTAACAGCTTATTCAAATTATTCCTTATGAAAAAAACTCAACTTAGTTAAGTTTTTATAATACGAAAATCGCCTTTAATTTTGTCTACTTAAGTGAACATAAGTTCTTATAACAGAATTGCATTTTTGCGTTTTCGAAATACAATGTAAAAAGTATACAAATTCGAACCATTTTCTTACAAAAAGTTACAAAATAACCTCCTGCTGTTGATTTAATGCGTGTGCTTATGAACTTTTTTCAAAAATAACCCTGCAGGAAATGTCAATAGTAAAATTATATTACCTATTGACGATGTCACCATTACTATTGACGAATTATACCCTTACTAATGTTATCTACTATTGACATTTAGCACAGGCTTGTCCTACGAAATCTACCAGTAGACTGCGTCAATACTGACTAAGTAGTTCTTTTGGGACCACTTTTGTCTACACTTTTGGTACTTTTCTGAAAGAGCAAATGAAAATGCATTTTTTTTTTTGCTAAAAAATACCTATTAAAAATAAATTCGACAACACCCAGAGTCTTTGGCGGGAATCGAACCCGCAACCCTCTGAATGATAGTCCGGCACACTATCGCCATCGGGGCTCACAATTAAAAAAAAAATATTGTATAATAATAACCATTGTGACAATGCTGTTGAGAATGTCGAAAAACAGTCACCAAAATAGTAGACAAAAGTGGTGACTTGGAGACACTTGTCCCCAGGTTTCCTTCAGGGAAGCTCTAATGTTCATTTAGCATACAGTGTTGGCGCAAATAACATCATAGAGAAATAGTGGGATAATAGGTAATAATATTATTGAAAGTGTCTTCTACTTCAGAGGTAATTATTGTTACATATGTGTATTAAATAATAATACATGTGCTGATAATAACACTAATATCAATAATATGGAATTTGCATTTTGTGATTCTTTATGTACTGATAATAATAATAATACAAATATCGATGATGATACTAATAATACGGAAAATGAAGATGATACACATGCTAATTTGAATTCAATTTCAAATAACACTGTTTATGATACTGTAAGTATTTTTGTGATTTTACACATTTATTGTTTGAAATTATTAAACATTTTTTTATTTTAGATTATTATATTTAAAATAAGTGGAAAACCAACGTATTTATTTATAAAAATTAAATTTATTTAATTTAAGGAAATATGTGTGCACGCACGTCTCAGTATTTTTTCTTTGACTAACAATTATTTCAAATATATAAAAAATATCAAATTCAAACAAAATACATATGTACAAGAGAGTGTTTACAGTGAACAACAAAATATATTACTGCGGATACTGCAGTATCGGCAAGGAAACATGCAAACAAATTGAGAAACGTGCGAAAATCTTATATTTTAAAGTCCGGAAAAATAGTTCCCGAGCTTGTATTGCATAAGTTGGAACCATGCAGGAAAAACTGAGTTGATAAAATATCTTTCGACCAACAAAAAGAATTACGTATAAATTATTGGTCGCACGGGTCATATCATTTGCGCAGAACAGCTGTTACTGGATTATTGGAAGTGAGGCAGCAGACTAAAACTATGTGGAGGTTTAAGACCGATGTAATTTCAAGAAAAAGAGATCATTCTTACAATTATTTTTTAGAAATTAATGGTAAAAATACCGATACCCAAACTGTATGTATGTACAGTGGCGAGCACACATGGCTACATGTTTCATGACTATGGCTAAAAACCCAATAAAATTCTCAACTTTTTAAAAATAATAATGGTTTTTATTTAAAATGTTAAATAAATAAAACAAAAATGAAAATATATTGAAATTCATGTAAAGTTTTGGGTAAATTTATATGAAATGACAATGTATCCACTTTTGCACGTTAAAGTTCATTTAATCTGGCAACAAGAATAAATAGACTGTTGCATCGAATTTATGTACATAAGCACCGTTATTTGATATTTGTAAATGTCATTTTTCAAATTGTTCATAATTTTTTTTGCAAGTTTTTAGCTTATCGCGTGCTTTTAATAAAAGTGAGAAAAATATCAGACTTTTTAGAAAATCAAGTATTGGATATGACAAATAATAACACTGTGCTAGTTGAAAAATGTGACAAACGGGGCACCTGGCGGGTTAACCTAATTCGGGTACGCTGAATCCAGTGGTGCTAACCGTTTTTTTAGGTTAGCTCGTTTTTTCGAAATATACCGTTATTTCGAAAATGGAGGAGGTTGCACAACATATATTCGCGTAACTCAAAAACGGTTTAGTTTATTGAATAAACTAAAAAAACCGAAATTCCACAATGAAATTTTCTTTAAGTAAGGTTAAACTTTTTTCCAATATGCGCAGTCGTTGTAGAAACATAATTTTTTTTTTACCAAAAAAAATAGTTTTTTTTAGCAAAATTTCAAAAATTTTGTTTTTTAAAACGGCATAAAAAATTGGAAAACGCAGCTGTGCTTCTAGTTTTTTCTGCAGGTATAGCAAACGAAGTTCCAAACAAAACAAGACATAAATAATTAAAATCTGTCTACAACTTTTGATTTTATTCACAAAAGATGAAATATATAATAACCAGACGAAACTTCAAAAATTAAAACATTTATTTTTGTTGTTAATTAAAGTTTAAGTTTTTATTTACAAATTTATTCTTCTTCCTCCTGCAGATTCCAACAAATATCTCCTAATAGCGAATCAAGTTGTTTGCCACTACACCAGTGTTCGAGTCTGGCTGTTACTTGGTGAAATCTCTCGCCATGTTCATCAGACTCGGCTGGTGATTGCTCATTAAATTTTTCTGCATGACAATGCAAAAAATGTATTTTCAATGACATTTTGACGTTTAAGTTTTTAAATGCGGTTAGCATATCTCCAATTAAAATTCGCCAATTTTCAGACCGATGATTTCCTAATACATTTTCTGTTACTGATTTTACAGAATTCCAGCCCAATAGCTCCATATCATGCAATGCAAGTTCAAATTGTTGGTCCTTCATTAGACGACGAATGTCCGGTCCATTAAGAATTCCTGCAAAATAAAAACATGATATGAAATATAAATCTAATTTAATAAAGTAGCTAGAGTTTATGCCTTCTTTTACTTTCATGCCGCTTAATCGTGGAAAAATTCGGCGCAATTCGGTAAAAGCAATTCCATCTGGGTTCAATGCTTTTATAAAATTTTTTACAATACCCAGTTTGATGTGGAGTGGAGGAAGCAAAATCTTTTCTATCGGCACAAGTGGTAATTCAATAATATTATTTCTATGCAATCTGCTTTCCTCACGTATAGCCCAATCCCGTGTATTGTACTGGTCGCCATGGAAACGCGTATTCCATAAGCACATGAAGCACATATTTTTAGTATAGCCCAATTGCATGCCTCTTAAAAGAGTCACCACTTTTAAATCTGCGCATATTTTCCACTTGTGGTCTTCATATTTAATTAGTGCTATCGGAATAGGACTTTTTAAATTAGTGACATGTAGCAAAACTGCTTTTAAGCTACTTTTGGACGAATCGATGAATAAGCGCCAATCTTCAGGATTATATTCATGTTTCATTATTAAAACCAAGCCGCGAATGTCAGTACAATACGCGAGAGAATTATTCTCAATAGATTTAAAAAAAGTCGTAAATCGTCGATGGCGATTGATAGCCCCGTATATTTGTACGTCTGGTGCTAAAATATTAGCTTGTTTTAACTCTTTTGTTAAGAGAATGCTCTGTCTTTGAGACAATTTTAGGCGTCGTACCATTATATCCAGACGATTTTGCGTGATTTCGTTGTGGTTACATGGAATCGTGATGTATGACGGTTGATACATCGATGCAGCTGCTCCACAGGTTTCAACAGATTGAATTATTGAGGTAATATCTTCTGTTGGTATTTGGCTATCCGGAACAGGAATTTCGTCAGAATGTGGCAGCGGAAATTGAGCATATATTGTTGCAGTGTAAGATATAGAACCACTTTTTCTTCTGTTCATGCCGGCTGTATAATTTCTGCACGCATAACACTCATCTTCAATATGGAGTATGGGATCTCTCCAAATCATTGGAACACCAAATGGCATGGTATCTCCATTTTTTCCACTTATTTAAATGCTAAATGCACTTTGTACACACTATTGATGGTGACCAACTCTTACCACATATGACACTTAAAGAAAAATATGTTTCATACAAGTTAATTGTTTCAGTAGTCATTTTACGGCGACTTGACATATTTTTATATTTCCCACACACATAACAAAAGTTATGAAACTTGTTACACGCTTCCATCTTCGATATTTCAATATACATAAATGATTAGATTCAAGGCTGTCAAAGACTTTAAACTTCACTATTCACTTTTGCAAGCACTCGCCATATGACATTGAAGGGGTTGAGGAACTCTTATTTATACTGTAATTTTTTTATCAAAGTACCTGTCAAGACCTACATGAACATAATTTGTAAAAAACCCAAAGCCGGGACGATTTCTGTTTCTACCTGTTACAGGTATAACAATAGAATACGTTACTTAAGTTTTTTACAAGACCGATTTGTGCGGTTTTTGTCTGCACAAGAAAATACAAATATGTAAAAATTTATGACTTTATTTTTTAATTCTAATGCTAGGTACACACTACGCAACTCGTTTCTGCAATACCATGCCATAAAACACGACTACACACTATGCACCCAGCATCAATGCAACCAGAAAATATCAAAATATTTAGATATTTTTGCCTGGTATTCTATTGGTATACCTGGAACAATTTGAACTTGCATTGCATGATATGGAGCTATTGGGCTGGAATTCTGTAAAATCAGTAATAGAAAATGTATTAGGAAATCATCGGTCTGAAAATTGGCGAATTTTAATTGGAGATATGCTAACCGCATTTAAAAACTTAAACGTCAAAATGTCATTGAAAATACATTTTTTGCATTGTCATGCAGAAAAATTTAATGAGCAATCACCAGCCGAGTCTGATGAACATGGCGAGAGATTTCACCAAGTAACAGCCAGACTCGAACACTGGTGTAGTGGCAAACAACTTGATTCGCTATTAGGAGATATTTGTTGGAATCTGCAGGAGGAAGAAGAATAAATTTGTAAATAAAAACTTAAACTTTAATTAACAACAAAAATAAATGTTTTAATTTTTGAAGTTTCGTCTGGTTATTATATATTTCATCTTTTGTGAATAAAATCAAAAGTTGTAGACAGATTTTAATTATTTATGTCTTGTTTTGTTTGGAACTTCGTTTGCTATACCTGCAGAAAAAACTAGAAGCACAGCTGCGTTTTCCAATTTTTTATGCCGTTTTAAAAAACAAAATTTTTGAAATTTTGCTAAAAAAAACCATTTTTTTTGGTAAAAAAAAATTATGTTTCTACAACGACTGCGCATATTGGAAAAAAGTTTAACCTTACTTAAAGAAAATTTCATTGCGGAATTTCGGTTTTTTTAGTTTATTCAATAAACTAAACCGTTTTTGAGTTACGCGAATATATGTTGTGCAACCTCCTCCATTTTCGAAATAACGGTATATTTCGAAAAAACGAGCTAACCTAAAAAAACGGTTAGCACCACTGGATTCAGCGTACCCGAATTAGGTTAACCCGCCAGGTGCCCCGTTTGTCACAAAAAAAAAGTGTCAAATTCTAGCACAGTGTAATTACTCAACCCGCGAAATTGCTAAGAAGTTGGGAATATATATTTCAACTCGTTTATTTATTTAAAGAACTTTGTGTATTTAGGACCTGTTTGATCTTGCAAAACTCTTGTAAGAGTAAACAACGTCAAACAAATTTGTGCTGAAATAAGCTATGTGTGATCATACCTTTATACTTTTAATAAAGCTTAAAAAATTGTCTTATCGCAGGTTTTCCGCATTTTTCAATTTAACCTAAAACATTTATCTCCACTTAGTATCAATGAAAATTATTTTGTCAGCTGATTTTTTCATAACATCTTTTTTTTAATAAAGTTAACAGTTTTGTTCTAAATAAATGTGCATCTTTTTCTGTAAAATGTAAAATTTTATTTTAAAACTAATTCATTGTTTCGGTGGTTGTGTGACATGTGACACACACAATCCTTCCTCCATATCATCAATAATGGTTAACAACTTTCGAAAGCGTGATCCATTTCGAGTAACCGCACTTTATGAATAGATTTCCGACAATAAAAGTGTAAAATAGTATTTTTTTAGTGCGCAGTAATCAACATTCCTATGTAGAATTCAAAATTATGTTATTGATTAAAACCCCATATTATTCGTACTAAATTTCAAGCAATAATTTATTGTAATCAAAAAAATAATAACAAACAAATCCCTTACATAATAATAAACAAATCAAAAAAGATATTAAAAGAAATACAATTGTATAACAATTTGTTTTTTTAAATACAAAACATGTTTAGTTAGAGATCATTATATAAATACAATACAACTTTTTTTTTATCGAAAATTCAAAATATAAACATTACAAAAATATACATCAATATGTTTAGGTTAATAAAGCATATTTGTTAATTACATAATATAAATACAAAAATAAATAGTATAGAAAAAATAAAATTCGATTTTCCGTAGGCAAAAAACAAACTAACTACTATTAACTGGTAGGTGGTATTGAAAAGGCTCGCTGACCGCTGCCATGATTGGGCTTCGAGCCAAACCAGCTCATTTTCCAGTTTAAAGTATCGTGCAGGAGTTTCTCCTCCTCTTTGGTTAATTTTAGTAGGGTGGCTACGGCACGTATTAAATGGCGGGCTTCAACCTAGGATTTTTTTCAAGTATGTAATGTTTAAAAGTATTGTGTATAACATAATGTTGCAACTTACCTCCCGGCTAGTTAGAAATTTGACAATGACATGCTTTAAATATTTGAAATTCACTTCATCCATTATAATACTATTTTTAATTAAACAACCACAATTTTGACATAGTTTATTATTTTCATTGGAATATGTTGTTGTTGCTGTGGTAATTGTAGTTGAAGTCTTTTGGATTTCGCTGGTGTCTTCGAGAGATTTTGCCGAAGAGAATTCCTTTTGTAAAGTCTTTTTTAAATCGGTTAAACGTTGATTTAAAACTTTAATAGTCTGGAATAAATGAAGGGAAATGGTAATTGTTTGAAATAATGTAAAACTAAATATTTTGGGAGTGCACAAGGATAAACCGAATGGACCCAAGTGAAGTTGTACGATTGAACGGCAGCAGTATACTGTGAGCGTCAATATAAAGTCAAGGCCAAAAAATTATTAAATGAAAAGCTTAATTACATATATTAATATAAATAATGTTATATTAGAAAATTATATTGTTATTAAAGTAGAATTGAATTCACAAAAGAAACAAAAAACAAAAGCGAATACAAATTTAATATTAAATTTAATTGACTAATTGTACAATTTTTAATAAAGTAAAGAGTGGTATAATACTTATGCAAAAAACCCTGTCATTCAAAAAGTAGAGGTAATTATTTTAATTTTTCTTTGTTTGAAAGTATAACGGTAAATTGGCGTTCAAAATAATAGTAAGTTTCATAATTTATAATTAAATAAATTAAGTTGTGACGTTAAGTAGTGAAACATTTACAATCGGAAGGCAAACATCAATTGAGACCCCGCAAATCATAATAGACTTCCTTGTGTGAAACAAGTAAAATCGTTAAAAGGCATCACTGTACAATTAAAAAACATTATAGAAACGTATACCAAACATAATAAAGTAGAAAATGTGCCTGGTGGAAATCGACAAAAGCGTCTTAAAAAAACTGAAGTAAGAGCTATAGTAAAATAAATAAGAGCTAGTGCTGTGAAAATAGATGAAAATGTTACGAAAACTTTTGGAAACTTCTAGACTTCTGGTCTGGGGTTGTATGGCGGCAATAGGGATCGTTAATCTTACATTTATAGAATCTACATATCGACATTATTTATCTCATATCGGCATTTTAAAAAACAATGTAGCCCCTAGTGTAGAGAAATTAAAAACTGATGATCCTATGCATACATCCAAAATTGTGAAAGAGTGATTGCTTAATCATTGTCCAAAAACTTTATATGTATCATCCTCCGCAGTCGCCAGACCTCAAGAAACACCTACAGGATGAATGGAATAAAATTTCGCCTGATTTCACTAAAAATCTTGTTGATTCTAGAACATTGCCAGCTATAATAAAGGAAAAAGCACTACAAACAAATTATTAAATACTAAATACATACTCCGTTAATAACCGATATAATATATTTTTTTAAAAAACTTGACATAAATTTATGGAATCAGCAGTGATGTTAATAGACTCTTACAGATCAAGTTTTCTGACTAAACAAAACGCTAGTATAATTGGCATGCCAAGTGAATTTAATGGTTTAAATTTGCCAAGTTATCGAGATATTTTAAGGTATTATTTTTTTCTTAAGTGAATGCAAAAAAGAAAAATAAAAAAAACAAGATTTTCTCCGATAATTGCGAACAAAATAATTGAAATTTGGGAAAAAATTAATTTGGCACTATTTATAAATAAAATAAATAGAAATATGAAAAAAAAAACATCTAGGAAACTGAGCGCTGTGTGCAGTTGCTAACGCATATCTTACGACGAGTAACTGCAAAAAATCGTGATGGATTGAATGCGACTGAATTGAAAAAAAGACGGGTTCTGTTGTCTGAATTACGAAAATAACCTTTAATTAAAAAAATTGTGTGCTTACTGATTGTTCAGTAACATTACAAACATAAATTTTTAGGTAAATTTTCTAATGGACAAAGAAGTCTCAGTAAAAAGGTTCCGTTTTCACTCTTCGAGTACGAAACCTTAAAAACTTGACATTTTATGCATAAAACAGTATTTTACTCTCATTACCTATTACTTGAAACCAATTTCCAATATTCCATTATGTCTCCCGGCAGGAGCTAGGTTTTGATTTTAGACCCATACTTTCTTAGTCAAGTTTTCTTAGAATTTATTACTTATAAAAAAATTCCTCTAAATATTTATAGCAGTAGATGTTATTTTGATTTTTAATTGTTCTTCTACTGGTTTTAATCTTTTCCTTTATTTTGTTTACTCTTTATGTATAATGACATTTTTAAACCATGAAAAAGTTAAGACTAATAAGCCAATGAACAAAACTTGTTGTTCTTTTTAATGTTTCTGCTAAAACAATGTTCTATACTGCAATAAGAGACTTTAAGTCTTGTGTATAGAATTGGAAATAAATAAATAAATAAAAATAAAATAAAAATAAATATACTTAGCCCTTTATTCATAAAAACTTACAACAAACAAAAACTTTCCATACAAAATTTGCTTTATAAACCTCTTATATACCTGTTGTAAGTTTTATGAATAAGGGCATTAGAATTTAAGAACTATATAATTGATCTCAGGTTTTTGGTATTACTATACATTTTTATTCTGACCGTCAAGGCTTAATATTACAAAATAAATGAATAAATAAAATATAAAAAATAAACTATATTAGGTGTTTACTTTATATTAACTCTCACAGTATATAACAGTATATTGTAAGAGATCTGCCCAAAATTCTTTCTACACCATTCGCAATTGTCTTTCAGAAATTATATTAAATTTATTATTTATTTAAAAACTTGAATTTTAGGGAGTCTTACTAAGCAAAACATTTTGATGTCACATAACTTAAAATTTAACTCCAGTATATAAATATAACAAAACTCACCTTATTCTTTTCTGTTAAATCACTTTGTAAATCTTCATATTCCATTAGTCTAGTATTATTTTCGTTTATCCTTTTATCCATGTCGTCTAATTTTTGTTTACACTCTAAGATTTCCAATTGTTTAGTTTTTAATTGCACTTCTAATGCCGCATTCTTCTCATGCATTTCATTGGCTTCATCCCGTTCATCGCGCAACTCTTTCTTCAGTAATTCCTCACTTTGCGAGATTTCGGCATTCTTTAATAGCGCCGTTAGTTTCTCTTCTTTCTCGCTCTCTAAAAGCAACTGAGTATCGGTTAATTGTTGCTGTATATCGTTCATTTGTTGTCTTAGAGATTGTGAAACATTGGCCGCATCGGCAGCATAATTGCCGAAACGTTCATCGGCTGCTTCCAGTCGATTTTTTAGATCACGGTTTTCCACTTCTAAAGAAGCCTATTATTATAGAGAGTTTAATAAAATGTTGTTCAGGGCAAAACAAGAGTTAAAAAGTTTTTTATATATTAACATCGTATACAATATGTTCGTTTGTTTGCTAGTTTTACCATATTCCATAAAGTTTAGTTTAGATTTATGTATGTAAAAACTAGTGAGCAAACAAACTGACCACTAAATTAAAAAAACAATAGTAAAAATGTGTTTTAAAGTTTCAATTTTGGCGGAAAAGAAAATATGTAGCTTTATTTAATGTAATTTAAATAAATTAAAATAAACATTAACAACAATATATATGAAAATAAACATAAAATCTTTGGATTATTGGTTTTTGTTGGATTGGGGAAAAATGTTGGTTTTAGTCATGGTGCTTATAAATGTAAAAAGGCAAGTGTAACTTTGTTTTTGTTTGCTAAAAGTTGGCAAGCATTGTTAGTTAGATATCCCATTGCAATTCATCTACATCTGTAGAAATACTCACTGATTTATTGCGTTCATAAACAATTTGTTGTTCACTTTCCTCGCGGCACTCTTTTAAAGCTATATTCAATTCATCAATTTCTTCTTCCAAGAGTTTTATCTGTTGAAAATACAAACATAATTTTCATTCATTACAGTTAATGCAAGTTAACCTACCTTATCATCTCTTTGTTTTATTTCATCTTTAGCCTTTAGCAATTCAAACTCTACATGCTTTACCCTTTCGATAAGATCGTCTTTTGTTTTTAGGACTTTTCTTTTTTCGGTGGTTTCTTCGGCTACTTGCTTGGACAAACGACTGACCTGAGTCTCTAGCGCTAGATTCTGTCCGCTCCAGGAACTTTTTATATCCGATAGCTGAAGATGGGCTTCTTCTAGATGTTGTTCCAGCAATTTACGTTCATGCACCAGGGCTTGTAGTTTTTCATCTTCACTTACGGAATTCAGGGATTCTATGCGGGCTTTTTCAACGATTTGTAAACGCATTTTTAAATGGCGATTTTCTTCTTCCATGGCAGCTAGTGTGGTTGTTAAGTTATTTTTATCTTGTTGAGAGGAATGTCTAAGTTGTTGTAATTCGTCCTAAGAGAGAAGAAAATTAACAAAAAATACTTACTATGAATTGTTTAATTTGTCAAACATAAAAGAAAAGGTTTCACAAAAAAAAAAAACTAAAAATTCTATAAATCTCTTTGATTTTTGACTCTTTAGTGCATTTTGTCATATTTTTCTTATCATTAAAATTTGCTCAATTACTTTCAAATCTTCCACCTCTGTTTCATAGTGCTTAAATCTTTCCAACTCCGATGTTAGATTCTCCACCTGCTGTTGATGCTGACGCATGGCATTCAATCGATCTACGGCTTCTTGCTCACGAAACGACAGTAGGCTGCGTAATTTATCAATTTCATGTTGTTGTATATTTTGTATTTTCTCCTGTTCCTCACAGTAGATATCCTTTTGGGTTTGAGCCACTTTAACTGTCTCCAAAAGTATTTCATTTGTCTTCTCAACACGCAGTTTTTCCTCCTGCAATTGACCTACGCGATTTTGTAAGTCTGTTGCTTTTGTGGAAAGTTCCTGGCACTGTTGTCGAAGATTTATTAATGACTCGGACTATATACATAACAGAAAAAAACATAAATATTACTGTAATAAACAAACAAAAAAAGAATAGAATTTTCTTTAAATAAACCCACCTGTAAACTGTCATCATTCGAATTAACACTAATGGTAGAGGAGAAACGGCTTTTCAGACGATTATTATTATTGTTTGCTGTATGATTCATAGCTGTACGCTGATGTGGCTGAAGTTGTGCCATATTAGCAGGTCCTGGTCCAGCCACTTCGGAGCCCGTCTCTTCTTTAATTTTATTTTTTAAAGAAGCAAACATTTTCTTTTTTTTTTATAAAATATTTATTTTAATTATAATAATTATTGCACTACTGGTTTAGGTATTCAGTCTATTTTAACATTTAAGGATATGAAAGTTTATTTAAGCTAAGAACTTTTATTTTTTTACTTTCTGTTTCATTAAGCCATTTGGAATGTTTTGGAATGCTTTAATACTAATGCTATGTTTTTTTAGTTTTTCCAGTTTACACTTCGTTTAACATGATGTACTAATTAACTTTTATCTATTTCGTAGTTTATTTTGTGTTTTTTTCGAGGCTTATCATTTAATTATGCAAATTTTCCTACTTTTTTATTTGTATTTCCCAATAAGAAAAAAAAAGAATTATGACCAGCGTTGTCAACTTTGAAATTTATAAACGCACCAAAATAGAGAAAAAGCGCACCGCATACTAACTAACGCACCAAGTTGACAACGCTGATTATGACAAATGTTTTTCTTTTGATAGATTTTTATTGTGGCAATACTGTATAGCTGCTGTCAATGCTTGGGACAATTGAGATTAGGCGCTTTTATGTTAGCATTAACATTTTTAACACACTCGCCACAGCAGGCTACCGACTACAATATTTCAAAAATATAATGCACACGTTTATATGTTAAAGATTACTTATTTCTAATTTTAATCGTTAAATTCCGTTCCTTAGCATGGAAAAAGTACTGAAATTTATTTATTTATTTAATTTTTTATTGAGACTTTTTTTTCAAGAATAATTGTGGTTAAAAAAGATACATTTAAAATAACATTTAAGATTATAATGTAATGTCTTAAAATAATTGTGAAAGTATACTAACAGTAAAAGTACTGGAATTGATAATCTTTTTTTAAGCTTTAAATTTAACGCTCGCAAAAACAGAGTTGTTTAATATTACCATATAGCAACTCTGTTTTAACGATTATTTAACCATTTTAGCGATTTTTGTCACATTTTTTTAAACTGGCAATTCAAACTCTTTGTTTATCTCCACAAAAACCGATTACTTTGTTGTATTCATTAGCCGCCAAATTGAGCAAAAACTGAAACTGCTAAGCTTTGACTAAATAATTCCAATAGTTTTTGCTTATTCTCAGTTCTTAATGTGAAAAAGTTAACTTTTGAATATATAAATATAATAGACAATTGTGTTTTACAAAAAAGTTGCTAAAATAAAGTGTTTAATTGTGAAAAAAAACAGTAATACAAAATGAGTTCGCCCAATTGTTCTACTGCATCAGCTTCAGGCGCCGGCGTTGATACTGTTGAAGAATTTCCCAATGAAATATCTATAGATTGTAAACCAGGCTCTCCTTCGTATGTGGAATACGAGCTTATCTATAATATGACCAGTTTTTTGGAGGCAAATGGTGCAGAAGATGTGGACAAGAAAGTCCTGAGGAATATGGCTGTGGCCTTGACCAAACATTTGAATGAGTAAGTGCCAACATAATTTTTTTGTAGTTGTTGTTTTAAAATACAGGAAAAATATGTTTTTAAATTGTAGCTTCTATGTGCATACATAGTTGCTAAATTAAAAGCTACATATATAATAAGATAAAACTGGTTTTGGAAATCGTAAAAATTTTTTGCCATTATTGTGTGAAATGTTAAACGTTTTTTTTTTCTTTTAATTTACGTGATTGTTAATTCCTTAGACAGCTTTATCTTTTACTTTTGTATTAAAGTTAAAAAGCAGAGGCCGAAAATAACAGGTCCACTTTAATTTTAATGGTTAATTGTCACCATTTACCATTTAAAATCATTTTTTCGGCTTAAATCAAGATCGTGGCACTGGCTTGGATTTTAACAATTTTTTTTACAGATGATATCCTATTAATTTCAATAGGTACTTAACCCTACGGTCAATAACCGGGTACCCGGGTAACTTTTTCAACTTAAAAGTGCTCGGAATTCTTTAATAATGAAAATATGGCCATGAAACTTCAAATCGTCGTAATTAAGGTCTTAATAGACATAAAAAAAGAAAAAATAAATTAATTAATAGATAAATCTTTGTTTAAAATGCTTTTACTTTCGACACCTACGCGAGTCAATGACCGGGTACCGTAATACCCCTACAAGTTTTATTTGTTTTTTATTAAAATTTACCACAGTTCCTTTATTTTTGATTGAAAATAGCATTCAATAGCAGATCTTGACGAAAAGTGGAGAGTAATTTAGCTATTGGCTCCCCGCTGAGCGCCTGCAAAAACATTTCCTTTATGTATTTCTATATGGTATACTGCTATTGTTTTTAAAATATATAATATATGCAGAAAATGCACTGATATCTATTATATTGTAAAAGAGTGACAAAGGCCATCGTTTTGTTTGGGTGGTAAAAAATTATCCATTGTGATGTTGCGCCCACTGCCATGGAAAGGACCTGTTAGATCTCTAACAATTCTTTCTCCTTGTCGAATCTCACGACCCGTTGCTAATTTTCCAGTCACAAATCCACCAAACTTTAATCCCATATTTTGCTGGCTTTGAGGGTATATATTGTGAGAACTTAGTTCTGCCGCGGTATGGGAAGAGCTGTTCATCGATTGTGAGATACTCGCTAGGTTTGTAATGCGCTGAAAGATTTGCGTTGAAAATTACCCATATATCACGGATTGGATCAGCCTTATCCGTAAGTATTATTTTACCTCTGGTGTTTGAATCGTCAAAGCGTATAAACGTAATAGTGCCCATTGTTGCTCGGTGTAGAGGATAAGATGTGATGGTCCATCGTAAACATCAGAATTAGTCAGATCAACATTCGTGTGACATCCTGGGACATCTTCAGCGTCTGACAATTCCACATTTCCCGTAAATGATGTTTGTTCATCTTCTCTTTCAGACAACTGTTCATCATCCACAATATCGTCGAAAGTAGATGAGATATGTATATTTAACTTTGTCTTCATCTGATAAATGTTTGTATTGTCTTTCTGATAACAACTCCACTTTACGCGACATTCTTACTTGAACAATATACTATGAATAATTTGAATAAAAATCAAAAAGTCGCTAAATGGGTGAACTCCCGTCAATCACTTTTTCTTAAATAAGTTAGTAGCGAATTCTCGCTAAACCTATGCGACTTAAAACAAAACACTTATTCAATTTAATTTTTTTATATACATATTTTCAACATCTGTGTATAATCCATATATTTGAATTTGAAACCATAATTTTTAATATAAAATTGCGAAAATCTACATAGGGGTACCGGGGTACCTGGTTATTGACTAACGCATATTTTGTTGGTTATTGACCGTAGGGTTAAAAATGCAAAAATTTTTGCCCGCTCTCTTATGGTTTACAAGGTATTCACCTTTAATGTTTTGATATATAGCTGTAAATATCAACTATACCTAACGTGACCATACATCCCGCTTTAGGCGGAATTCTCACGTTTTTTTGAAGGCTCATCCCGCTCTTCTTTAAACATTTGAAATTAATTTACTTTATTTTCCTAACAGATTATAATGTCATTATTATCGTTAAAGCATTTTACTAGTAACGAATGAAAAGTAAAAACCTAGTTATTGGGGTTTTCGACTCATTTCTGAGTATTGAGAGTTTATTCATGTACTTGTGATCAGATAGTCATGATCCAGACATTTAAAAATGGCAGACTTACACACAGCCTCAAAAGTGAGTAAACACCAGTGAATTTTTTGATTTTTTTTTAAGATTATGAAAATCATTATAGTTCAACTTAAATTTTTTTTCATAACCGAAATTATTCAACCAAATATCCAACAAAACGAAACTTTTAAATTTCAATCGATGGATAGATTTTAGGATTTAGGATTTCATTTCCAAAAAATTTAGATTCTGACCATGTAGATTTGAACGTTTCTTCAAGAATAATTCATATTTGAAAAATGTCTAAATTTATGTTTTTGTTTAAATTGTCATTGGATTTTAGGTCAATGTTTTTTGTTTGAATAAATTGGTACCTTTTATAAACTCTAACAAAAATATACATATCGATGGCTTTATATAAAAAAGCCCAACTCAATTTTGTTAAAAAAAAAAATCAATGAAAAAAAACTTTCTTCGATACTTCATTAAAACAAAAATAAAGAAAATTAAATAAGAAATAAAATGTGTTGCTTGTTTTTATTAAAAACTAGCTGACCGCCCCTGGCTTCGCTCGGTATTTACTAATGATTTGTATTTCATATAGAATGAAACGGAGGCTTTGGTGCCAAGTTTCTTCAAAAAATTTCTCTTATTAAGAAAAATGAGAAGTGAAAATGAGGCAGTAAAATTTAGTTCTTTGAGTTTTCATAAAATTGTCTCATACATAAAAAATGAGAAGTGAAATAGAGGCTTTGGTACCAGTTTTTCAAAGATGTCCCTTATTAAGAAAAATGAGAAGTGAAAAGGCGGCAATATATAAAACTTAAAATTTCCGAGTTCTACCCGGAATTTTTGAATTTTTATTCTTTACAAACCATCTCCTGAGAATTGCGAATCGAATAAAAAAAATCATCCAAATCGCTCCAGCCGTTCTCACGTGATGCCATTACATACATGGATCATTTCATTTTTATATATGTATATAGATTGTATTAAATTTTTTTTGTACATATCTAAAATTTTACGGATTTTATTTAGTTTTTTCCTTCGTCTGTAAAGTAACAAAAAATTGAGTTAGCCTTTTTTACATTAAGCCATCGACAGCTGACAAAATGGCAGCATTCCCACGACAGCCGGTTCTACGCACCGAAATGACCCGAGATCACTCGGCCAAGGGCTGTCAACTCAGCAATTACTGCTGTTACAACAACAACAATAACAAAATGGCAGTCTGTTAAAAATGTGGCCAACTTAAAGTACTATACATCTAAAAAAAACACCATATTAATTTATGTGTGTGAAGATAAATTTAAATTTAACTAGCACAGACAAAAACCGCAATTTTTAGCCGAGCCCATTTTGCACTTAACAGAGCCCATTTTGCACTTAACAGAGCACTGTTATTCACTTAACAGCAATCATACTTAGAGGATTTTTGGCCATTGTGGGAATTAGGAAAAGGGCTGGGGTATGACACTATATGGAAAAGTTGGTCCTATGGTCACTTTATACAACTGTAATAGTGGAATATCTGAGATAATTTTGGGATTCCAGATAATTTTTGCATAAAACTCAAATTATCTGGAATCCCAAAATTATCTTTTGAGTTTTATGCAAAAATTATCTGGAATCCCAAAATTATCTCAGATATCCCACTATTACAGTTGTATAAAGTGACCATAGGACCAACTTTTCCATATAGTGTCATACCCCAGCCCATCTCCAAATTTCCACAATGGCCAAAAATCCTCTCCAGATTTATTTTTGCATAAAACTCAAATTATCTGGAATCCCAAAATTATCTCAGATATCCCACTATTACAGTTGTATAAAGTGACCATAGGACCAACTTTTCCATATAGTGTCATACCCGAGCCCTTTTCCTAATTCCCACAATGGCCAAAAATCCTCTAAGTATGATTGCTGTTAAGTGAATAACAGTGCTCTGTTAAGTGCAAAATGGGCTCGGCTAAAAATTGCGGTTTTTGTCTGTGCTAGTTAAATTTAAATTTATCTTCACACACATTATTAATTTTATAACAGTTTTTTATTAAATAATTTTTAAGCTTGAGGTCCCTTTTTTGTTTTTTATAAAAGATTTTTTAATTTTTTAATTTAATTAATTTACTGTTCAATGTTATTATCGAAAATTTAAAATTATTTTTCTGTAAAACATGTTTTCAATTTTGTCAACCCCTTTCAAACTTATATCAAAAAATTTTTACACATGCAACATTTTTATAATATTTAAATAACTCCTGAAGAAGATTTCCAAAGGAAATCGAAAGATTGAGTTAATTATATATAAGAATTAAAAAATCTTTTATAAAAAACAAAAAAGGGACCTCAAGCTTAAAAATTATTTAATAAAAATCATTAAAAAGGTCGAAGAATATAGAATAAAAAAAATTTTTATAACAGTTTTTAAAATATTCAGGCATGTGATGGAAATCGAAATCAAAAACGAATCAGTTTTGGAAATACATTTTAATGCATTTATAATCTAATTTTTAAAATTTTTGTTTTAAGATTCTCTTTAGTAGCCCAATATATTTATATTTTATGTGATAAAAGTTTTTCAATACAGAAATATTACGAAAAATTGACTTCTAAAACTCATTCGTTTTCGATTTCCATCACATGCCTGATTAATTCGCTTAGAATTGTTTTTTTTTTTTTTTGTAAAATGGATGTCATTTAATATTCAGCAGTGAGAATTAATGATTTTACTAAAAAACATAAACAATTTTAAAATTTTGAAATTAATGAATTAGAACTTTTCATATAATTTTCAAAAATCCCGCTTTTTCATTATGTATATTTACTTCGCAAGCCCGCTTTTTCATCCTTAACGTCCCTCATTTTGATAAAGACTCTTTGGTCACGTTAACTATACCACATAATATAAGCTGTTTTCATAAACGCAGTATGCAATGCAACATTTCATTGCATAGAGTTCATAATAGCATTTAGAAATATAATATTTTAATCGAAGTTCACTTCAAGTTAAATATACAATTTATTTGAAAATAAAAATAAATTGTATACATTACATTTTTTAAAAATTTGTTTATTAATACTCGCAAGAGGAATAATTCTCATTTAATTTATTAAATTATTATTAATTTATTTAATTTATTAAAATTTAATTTAGGCTGTTTTCATAAACGCAGTATGCAATGCAATATTTTATTGCATAGAGGTCATAATAGCATTTAGAAATATAATTTAAAAATTT
Source organism: Bellardia pandia (assembly GCA_916048285.2). Classification (NCBI taxonomy): domain Eukaryota; kingdom Metazoa; phylum Arthropoda; class Insecta; order Diptera; family Calliphoridae; genus Bellardia; species Bellardia pandia. Next base: position 74,584,318 of record OU696533.1, read on the forward strand.
TTGTTTTAAGATTCTCTTTAATAGTCCAATATCTTTATATTTTATGTGATAAAAATTTTTAAATTATATTCTAAATGCTATTATGAACTCTATGAATGAAATGTTGCATTGCATCAGCGTTGTCAGTTTAGGGGATTTATCCCCAAATTAAGGTTTTTTTCGTGATTTGGGATTGGGGATGACAACACAATTTTAGGGGATTTTTTGGAGATTTTTTTTATAACTGCTGGTAACAAGAATGAATTTTGAGCTAAAAAATGTGCGTCTGGCATGTCTAAAAATGTGTGTTATTATTTATAGTGGATGGTTTCTTTCCCATGGTTTGGCATGAAAGCACTTTTCAGAATAAACACATACTTTAAAAATACATAATTCAATTTCTTGTGAGAAATTTAATCCATCTGCTGAAAGGCAAAAGCTTTTTAATACAAGCAATATGCATAATAACATTTTTGAGGCTGATGAATCAGAAGATTTTGATTCTGAAGTTTTTGAAATACTAAACTCTGGTAAATAATTTTTTATACTTTTATATATTATATTATGTGTAATTTTTTTTTACAAGATTTATAATTACAAATCGAATTAGTTTGAATATTAATATATGTAGCTATCGATAAAAATGAATTTTATTGAATAAATATGTTATTTTTCAAATAAAATAAAAATTTGAATCAAAAAATCAGTTTGAGGATTTTTGGGGATGAAAAATCAAAAATTGGGGATAAGCTCTAAAAAAATACTGGCAGCACTGCATTGCATACTGCGTTTATGAAAACAGCCATACACTTAAGCCTCAGTTAGCCGACTGTAACGGAATGTAGTGTAATGACGTAAAAATGCAAGGAAATTCTATTTCTTACAGATTCATACATTACGGTGTTGCGTTACTTTACATCTCCATAACCATTTGCATTACTTTACACATAACAATATCCATCAGCTGTTTCTTACTGTTGCATTTACATTCCATTACAGTCGGCTAACTGAGGCTTTACTCAATAAAGTCTGCGTTCACCATATGTGTTTTTAGAAAATATTATATACACATTAAATATTAAATTTAAAAAAAGTTGTTCATAGATTTTTTATTTACACCATTTTCCTAAAATATTTAAAAAAACATAAACCAAAAAATTAATTAATTTTTAAACAAAAGGATCATAAATATCACAATTAGAAAATATAGGAACACAAAAGTCTGCGTTAGTTTTGTTTTAACAGTACCGTTACTTTTTTAAGATTTTTCCTTGTTTTTGGTAATTTTCTCTTCTTTTGTGTTACAATTGATCTTTTAATTAGCAGATGTACACATTATTATTATTATTATAATATAAAAGCAATTTTGAAACATGAAAAACAAAGGTAAAAACATTAGTGTTGCAGAGAGAAAAATAATTATTAAATTGTGGAAAGAAGGAAATGCTTCCGAAAAATTGGTCAAACTATTGGGAGAACATATTCGTCTGTCTAGCGCGTGATAAACAATTTAAAAAAAACAGGAGTTTTAGCATCAAAGCCGCGGTCTGGTCGCACAAAAATTTTATCAGCACGGGAAAGGCGCAAAATTATTAATATGGCGAAGGTTAATCCTCGAATTACATACATCTATGAAAATTGTGGAAAATGTAAGCCAGTCATTCCGAAAGAGTATTTGCGCTGAAACTGCAAGAAAAATTCTTCGAAAAGCAGGCTATCATGGCAGAGTTGCAAGACGAAAGCCATTCATATCTGTTATTAACAGACAAAAGCGCATTAAATTTGCCCACAATTACATAAATAAGCCACAAGACTTTTGGAGATAGGTTTTATTTTCAGATGAAAGTATGTTCTGCATATTTGGAATAAAAGGCGAAAGTCAGGTACCGCGCTCGATAAACAAAATCTTGTTGGTACAGTAAAACACGGAGGTGGCGGAGTTATGGTATGGTGATGTATGGTGGCTTCGGGGGTGGGTCACCTTGCATTTATTGAGTCCACGATGGATAAATATTTATATTTAAACATATTAAAAAATAATTTAAAAGAAAGAAAGTGCCTCAAAACTCAACCTACCATCTTAATTTTGGTTCCAACAGGATAATGACCCAATGCACACCGCGGAGGTGGTTCGACTTTGGCTACTGTATAAAGGCAAAAATAAAAGTCTTGAATTAAATATTGCATAGTAATACGCTAGTTTTATTGCCATGGAGGCAATTTTTGCATTGCTCTTGAAATTGTGATTGTGCAATAAAGCAATAAAACTATCGTATTACTATGCAATATTTAATTCATGACTTTTATTTTTGCCTTAAAATATTAAAAGTTAAAAAATAACTTATATTTTTTGAGTAAAATAATAAAAGTCAAAAATAACTTTTAAATTTTGTCAAAATTAAAAAAAAAAATATCCATTGATATAAAATTACATAGGAAAATAAAGTAGACTCATCAGCATTATAGAGTTGGTCATTGCATAACTCTATTTGTTAAATTTTTTGTTTCATTTTTAGCTTAAATGGATCCATCAATTCAGGCTGCGATGAGAGTTTTTATCCTGTTACTTTAAGAAGTCTAACTCCGTACCTTTTCTTAAATCGCTGAAGCCATCCGTCACTAGCATTGAACCCGCCCTCGTTTTCTTTAAGTTAGGAATGTAATTCCTTAGATTTTTCTTTTAGCATTAGCCCACTTACAGGCCAATTCCTTTCACGCATTCCGATAAACCAACGGTAAAGAATTTTTTCCATAACTGGAAATTCTGATGATTTTAAGGTTTTCTTTTTCCCGGTCCTTGGTATGTGAGGTTTACACATTTTAAAGTTGCTTCTTTTTTCTTTTTAATGCTGCATATTGTTGACTTAGCGACATTATACTTTTTTGCTAAACTAGTCACACTTTTTCCTTTCTGCAAACTATCTAAAATGTTTGCATTTTCTTCTAACTCCAAACATTTAGATTTTTTAACACTCATGCCGACTGGTCAATGCATAAAAAAAGATTCAAAATAAAATTTTGAAACCAAACAAAAAAAAATTAATTTAGAGGATACACACTTTTTTATATAAGGGGATTGCCTAAACTTTAAACATCGAATTTAATGTATTTCAGTGTTGTCTGCAAGCTTAGAAACATATGCAATGAAAAAAAAAATTGTTCACGTTATAGAGCTTTCTGACTTTGTTTACGTTACAGAGTAGTCAACGTAAACAAAAACTTGTCATGTTACCGCGAGTGCACTGTATTGCTAAATGATATAAAGGTATATTTTCTCATGGAATTTGACTGAAATATGTTCTATTCCTTCAGTTTTAGTTAAAAACAGTACAGTTTGTGTTAAAACCGCGTGGTGTCATTACATCATTCCATTGTAATCGTGATTTTTACATTTGGAATAATGTGTCGAGAAACCGTCACTTTGGAGCAAAAAATTTCTATAAAGGCAATTCTTGCTAAAAAGTTTTCCCATTCAGAAATTTCAAAGAGTCTTAATTTTTCACGAAAATGTGTATATAATGTTGAAAAAAAGTTTCTGACAATGAACCACTTACAAGTAATCCAGGTCAAGGACGTTCCAAATGCACAACACCAGTCCAAGATCGGCAATTGGTGAAAATGTGTAAAAGAAATCGATCAGCTTACTTCTGAATGGTCATCTACCATTGCCAGCACAACCCGTCGCCGATTTTTTAACCATGGTCTTAAGAGCTACACCAATAAACGACGTCCTTATCGAAACAAGGCTCAAAAAAAAACATTGAATTAGTGTAAGAAGTATGCAAATTGGACTGAAAGGGATTGGAATAAGGTTATTTTTAGTGACGAATTTCACTTTGAATTGATAAATCGTAAAAAAGGTCATTTGTTGTACAGCCCATGGTAGCAGCTTATTACTCTTTTATGAAGGTCGTTTAAATGTTAGAAGCTATCTATATTGATTTAATATCCGAAGAACTTCCATCATAGTTTGATAAAATTTTTGGCGCTGAATCAACTCAAGCCTACTTTCAACAATACAAGGGTTACGTCTTCTCGATAACATGGTTTAGAAACAATAGTATTCCCCTATTAGATTGACCACCGACATTGCCAGATATCAACCCAATTGAAAGCTTGTGGTCTATTATTGATCGTGACCTTCAAAACTACCAAATAAGAACTAAAAGTGAATTGATAAGCTCTATAAAAGACATTTGGTCTAAAGTAACCTTAGATGACTGCTACAAATTGGTTAAATCAATTCCAAACCGGATCAAATATATTTTAAAAGCCAAAGGAGGAAGTATTTCTTAAAATGAATTACATTTTTTAAGTGTGCTAATATTATGAACTATTAATTTGAGACTTCTTTTATTAAACAACATCATTTTTTTAATTTTTTAATATTTTAAACTGAATTGTGATATTGATTTAATAGATTTGAATAAATATGTTAATTTAAAACCAAAAAACAAACCACTTTTTTTAATTTTTTGAAAAAATATAATGAATATTAAAAAATAAATTAAAGTGCGCTATAATTTTGAGCAGTACTTTATATATCGTCACCTAAAATGTTCAAAGACGTAACCCTCTTTATCATAGTTTTACAGGAGAAGCAAAAAAACGTTATAAAATGAAAACTGTTTAATTGAAAATCGCGATTTCTTCACATCTTGCCTTAAGATAGACGACAAACTTTAGGAGACGATACCCTGCCAGCAATTGAAAGTTTCTTTCATCTTCAATCGTCAAAGGCGTTACTTCTTACTCACTTCCAGACGTTAATTGGAAGATAACAATAACAATTTACATTGCAGTCGTCTTTTAATCATCCAGACGACGTTTGGAAGATTGTTTGTTGTTTACAACATCAGCCGAAATTGTAAAAATATAAAAGAAATGAGAAGAAGGCAAAAAAGAAGTTTTCGAAATCATTGAAATTAGTTTTATTTTGTCATTTGCTGTGGTCGGTCAGTACTAAAGTGTGGTTTTGTTTTGTTATTGTTGTAGTTTTTACATATTTGTTATCCCATAGTCAATATGAGTGTATTATCTGTAAATGCAAAAAAAAAAAAATCAAAAGCAAAAAAGAGGCAGAAGTGACTTCTTGAAGTTACTTCCGGGGGTACAACTTCTTAATACGGAAGACACTTCTACGATGAGAAAATGGTATCGCAGAAGATTAGTTTCAACTTCTTAGCGTCACTTCTGAGTCACTTCCGCCATAGAAAATGTTGGCAGGGTATGTACATATCGCGATTTTCAATTAAACAGTTTTCATTTTATAACGTTTTTTGCTTCTCCTGTAAAATTATGATAATGAGGGTTACGTTTTTGGACATTTTAGGTGACGATATGTATGTATATAATATAATTATGCATCCACAACAAAGGTGTAGGGTATATAAGATTCGGCATAGCCGAATATAGCACACTTACTTGTTTCTTTTATATCATTGAGAGTGAGATATTCATATAAGAAGATATTAGGTTAGTGATTGAAATAAACAGAAAAGAAAAAACAAAAATAATTAAGATGAGTTTTTCTTAAAAGGATAAATCGCAGTTTTAATTTTTTATTATATGGACGAGTTCATGGTGTAACTATACAAGGTGAGTGCAGTAGCACAGCTGACTGACTTTGTTTACAATTTACTTATGTCAAAAGTAATGTTTTTCAAGTGTTTTTGACAGTAGTACATTATTTTACACAAACAAAATGTCTGTTGTTTCTGTATTGTGTTGTATTTATTGCCGATTTGCACTCCACTTATTAATTACACCATGGACAAGTTTTTTTAGGTCTCTGTTAAAAAGTAATGTAATTATGCTTGGATTTTATAATACATACATATGTATATTTCACTATCAAGTCTCAGAATGTGGACTGCAATTATGGGCTAAGTAAAATCCTTATAATTAAAAAAATTCGTATACCCCTTATTCATAAAAACTTGCAACAGGTTTATAAAGCAAATTTTGTATGGACAATTAAACCTGTTGTTGTTTTATGAATAAGGACAATACAGTTTATAAGGATATTTATAATACTTTACTAATTTAACAATATCTTAAACCATAATGGGATATTCTCTTAGAAGAAGAAAGACGAGCAAATCCAGCTGTACAAATCTTTAATCTAGACCTTAAGTAGCTCCTTTATAATATATTCATTAATTTACCTAAATAATATACTTTAAGAAGAAAAATTAAAGTCTCTTTCTCTTTTTAACCCATTTCTTAAAATAATTTAATTTAAAAACAAAACAGAAAAAATTAACTCAATTTTCTTTAACTAGCCGTGATTTTGATTTCATTTGCTATTCACTCGTTTTGCACAAATCATCAAGATTTTGGCATCTAACCAAAAAATTGCATCTATTTCGGTGCATTTTTTATCTTTCTTTACACACGGCTAGGATACCCACCTTTAAAAAACAACTAAGAGTTTACAAATAACATAAATACACACAGTAACTAATGCAAAAACTATTGGCAAGATATTTTTTTTTTGGGGGAAAAAAAAGTTAAATAAATATATATTAACGTATAGCGGTGACAAAATGACGCCATATAGAAAACTCCTCACCACTTTATAGCTACTACAAAATGTAAATTTGTTACAGACACAGTCACACACTAATTAAAAATTTTCAATTTGACAATAAAGAGACCAACGAACTATCAATTCGTCACCAACTTTGATGATGTGAGTTTAATCTATAAAAAAAGTAGATTAACAAGTTCGATAAATAAAAAAAATTATCAATGATTTATAGTAATTGAATATAAATGAATGGAATAATTATTTAATGCAAACCATTTAAGTAAAATATAAACATATTACATAATAAGTCTCAACAAAAATCGATTTTTTATATGAATTTCTAAACCAGGCAGTAAATCGTTTAGTACTGATTAAAATTGAAAAAGGTGGTTTATTACATAGGTTCTAGATCCTTTAGTACCGCTCTAAATTGAAAAAGAAGGATTATCTGTGATCACTAATATTTCCTACCAAAAATCGATAATTTATATGGATTTATAAAATAACCTATAGATCTTTTAATACTGCTCTAAATTGAAGAAATAAAATTTAAATTGTGATCACTAATATTTCCTACCAAAAATCAACAAAAATCGAATTTGATTTTTTATATGAATTTATAAAACAGGCTGTAGATCGTTTAATACTGATCCAATTTGAAAAAGAAGAATTTTTTATATGGATTTATAAAATAGGCTGTAGGACCTTTAATACTACTCTAAATTGAAAAAGAAGTATTATTTCTGATTACTTATTTTTCCTAACAAAATCCGATTTTTTCTATGGATTTATAAAATAGACTCTAGATTTTGCAATACCGCTATAAGTTGAAAAAGAAGGATTATCTGTGATCACTCATTTTTGTCAACAAAAATTGATTTTTTAGATGGATTTATAAAATAGTCTGTATAACCTTTAATACTACTCTAATTTGAAACAGAAGTGTTATTTCTGATTACTTATTTTTCCTAACAAAATCCGATTTTTTGTAATGCCGCTATAAGTTGAAAAAGAAGGACTATCTGTGATCACTAATTATTCCTACTAAAAATCTATATTTTATATGAATTTATAAAATAGACTACTGCTTTAAATTGAAAAAGTATAATTATCTGTTGTCACTTATATTTTCTACCAAAAATCAACAAAAATCAATTGATTTATAAAATGGGAACTACAGCAGCTCCTTTAATACTGCTCTAAATAAAATGTGATCATTTATATTTCCTATCAAACATTGATTTTTATGTGGATTTAAAAAATAGGCTTTAGTTCCTTTAATACTGCTCTAAGTTGAAAAAATATTGACTTAAATAAAGTCTTGTTAAATTTTGCAAATATTCTTTCTTAGCTCTATTAAATACTAAACGTTATTGCAACACTTAACACTTACGCCAACAATAAACCACATTATATTCACACGATTTTTTTTGTCAACAAACATTATTAAACATTGCCTTCCTGTCTAAAGAACGTGATGTCTAAAGCTTTTACAAGCTCTAAGGATGGTTCTTTCTATTCAACAAATAACAAAAACAAATAAGAAAAAAGAAAAACAATTACATGGATGATATTTTTATCATAAGGTACAATATTATTGATTTTTTATTTCTCTGATTTTCTCAAACCATTACAATGGTTGTGGGAAATTAAAAAAAAAAAAACAAATAAACAGATAAATCTATTAAATGTTGGGAAAATACAAAAAGAAAAAGAAACTATTCAATATATTGAATACAAAATAATAAAATTAAAATAGAAATAAAATTGATTAATGTCAAGCTTGACTTAATTTCTCATCTCTATAGGGTGTGTAAACATAATCACAAAACCGTAACGATCGATATTGTCTTTAAAAGGCAACTGGTGATCATGATGATGTCGATGATCGTCATTCAGCATATTGACTTCGATGACGATAGTTAATTGGTTATATAAATAATACAACAAATATCTGTGTTAATAGGTGAAAAAGTCATTAGGTTCGTAAATGGAGAGATTAGGTGCCGCAACTGCTAAATAAGTATAAACTTTTATTTATGGGAATGTAATATTTCATATGTGGAGTTTTAAGAGAACAATTTGAAGGATTAGTTCTAGATTTTTGTCACTTTGGCTCTTACACTCAACAATATCTATTAATTTTTAGGAAGCATTTATTTGCATTTTTATGGAAAATATCACTGATCATTATTTATGCTGAAAACCTTTAACCTTTACAAATTATAAGTAATTAATTTATTATTTAGAATAATAATTGATTTAATATATTATTAGTGAGGTTTTTGTTTTTCCTCACGGGCCATTTCTTGATGCACTTTTCAATTATTTTATTTTTAAAAAACTGGACTACACGACACCGAATTAAATAAATAATAAATACCTAATTAATAAATTAAATACAACACAAACAGTGATTAATAAGTCAAACTTAATGCTAACATCACACATGCTAATCACTGTCCTTGAATCGTTTCAAATCCTTTATCTTTATAGGAAACTTTGTCATGCATTATCTTGTTTGTTTGGTTGTTTACACTTAAAACAAACAATAAATAGCTCATTTACTTCAAAATCTCACTTACCTTTTCGTAATGTCAATATTTATTACCCTTAAAATGGTAACAAAAACAACAGGTAGTTGTTGTTGGTGGCAACGGCACAGAAGCGTGGCACTCGTAAACAAAATTTTGTAAACATGTTGTTGACAAACAAAACGCATGCAAACACTAATAAATCTTTGAACAGAATTACTGTTGTTGTTATGAAAATGTGTGTTTTTCATGTTCATGTTTTTTCGCACATAACAATTAGTGCTATCAACAAAAACTTGCAGGCACGCACTACAAAACAATTTTTTAGATTTATTTATGACCCTTATATTGTTAAAAAAAGCAATCTTGCTGTAATCTTGCAGATAGATAAACCAGACATACATATGTTTATCATATGAAGGAAGAGAGTATAATTGTAATTGCTATCTAATACAAACAATATCCGTAATAATAATTTTACAATACATATGTTGATTTGGGCGATGATAAAAAAAAACGGATGAGGAATATATCCTACAGATGGCGAAATATTGTAGTTTTTATTTGCAGTGTTTTGGAAACATAAATATATTCCTTGAAGAAATCTACTCAGTTTAAAGTCCAAAATTATTCTTATACTCTTGCTTCTATTTTTATTGATTCAGAGACTACAAATCTCCCTGTTCATAGATTTGATAAGATCATTCGCACATAATTAAATACGCTCTCTAAACACTTGTTTGTCACTTTGGGCTGAAATTTTCAAGATTTCTTCTCTACTTTATGCATCCATACTAATTCTCGCAATCATAATTAATAAAAATTTCGAATGTTTTTGTAGACAAACTCACTCGTTATCAAATGTTATCAGCCGGGCAAGGAAGTTCATGCACTAAAAATCGCGTTTTATGTACAGAAAACATGCACTATAAATCCAAAAATATGCAATAAAAAATTAAAAAATATGCATTTAAAATTGACTTATTTCACCATTTATTTAACTTAAAAATACAAAAAAAAAACATAACAAACATTAAATTCAGTCTTATTGGTTTAAATATTTTACAAAACGTGTAAAAACAGTATACAAAAGTAGTATAACTTAAGATAAATTTTTATTTATATATATGAATAAGTTTTTTTTTAAGTTATCAAAAGTAAAACTCATTCTATTAATTCTTAAAAATGTTTTAAACATTGAAAATGACCGTTCGACATCAACGGATGTAATTGGTGCATATTTAAAAGTTGCTAACTCCTTTGTAGAGTATTCATTTACTACTATATTTTCTTCACTAGAATGTAAATCGAAAATACTAGCAATTTCTTTGATTTTTTTAAATCCACTATTTTTGCTTAAAACTGCATCCAGTTTGGTTCTAATTTTTTCACCAATATGACCTTCCGATTCTCTTATTTTAATGACGGCATCATCAATTAATTTAACCTGGATTGTCAATGATTTAAACCCCTGCAGTTTGCTAAGTGTTTTAACTTAAAATCCATAGCTTGAATTTATAAATACTAACTGAGCCTTTATATTAGGTATATTTTAAATAGTTTTAACTTTTTTGATTGCTACTGCATCATTTTCGTTAAAATTCTGCACCACATCTTTATATTCTTCAAAGTTCTTAGCATAATACTCAACTGCCTCCAACCAGGTACCCCATCTTGTTATAGTTGGTTGTGGTGGAAGATTCATGGCCGAATTCACAGTCTTTAGTTAGCTAATGGCAAAGGCTTAACTTATGATTCTTTATTCGCAATGCTTAGTTTGCCATAAGAATAACAAGTATTAGTTAAAGAACAGTTAGTATATTAGTTTACCAATGGTTAACTAATGACTGAGAATTCGGCCATCAATTGAGGATATTTTTCTTTGAAGACTGAAACACGCAAACGTGATTTTAGAAATATTTTTTCCCGCAGGATATTAACGAATCTATGTTTTCAAATTGATTTCTTATTTCTTCAGCCACACGATGCATTGCATGAGCTAAACATTTGACGTGCATCATTTTTAGCTAAAACACTTTTAAAAAATGTCCAGACTTTACCATGTATGGTGCGGCATCGGTCAAGTAAAGTAAAATTTTATATTTATTAAAATCTTCTCCTAAAAGCAAAATCGAGTTATTAAAAGCTCGAGCGATTAAAGCATGATCCACCTTTTCCAACTGTACCACATTCATTCAAAGAAATATTAAAAACGCAAACGGATTTTTTATGAAAAAAAAAAATTTACGATAAAAAGAAATAAAACAAAGACAAAATCATTTTATTTAAAAAAATATGTAAAAAAACATGTGGTTTTAGCAAAATATGCAAAAAAATGCATTTCAAGCAATATATGCAAAAATATGCACTAACAAATCGATGCCATTTTACAGCAAATTTATTGATTCGTAAAGATATTTACTTTATGTTTGTCTCAGGCTAACGACAACAAACATGTATTTACATGAAGTCCCTTGCCCTGGTTATCAGTATACATTTTATTCCACATCGAATAAGATAATACAACAAACAAAAAACTCATATGTTCGACTCTATTGATTCATTGGACCATCATCGCAATGTGCGTTGTGTTTCACTGTTCTATCGATACTATAATGGAATGTTCTGCTGAAATCTGGGAACTTGTTCCTGAAACACGTAGTTTTTTACGTAATACACGTTCTTCAGTCAGGGCTCATCCATTTGTGGTCGACTGGACAGTTGATCGCACAACACACTACAGGTAAAGTCGTTCTTTAGCCGTACTGTCCGTATGTGGGATAAACTACCAGCAGAAGTGTTCCCTGTTACTTTCAATATAGGAAAATTCAAGTCAAATGTTCACAAATACTACTCCCTCTATCCTCCCTCCCATAACCTATTTTCCTAGTTCCAATACAATGCATTGCATAAGTAGGGGTCGTAACCTGAGTGCTGGTCCAGGAAAAAAAGTATTTGCGTATGTTAGAATTATAACACAGAATATTTCGCATAGGTTAGATTACAAAGATCGTTTTTGAGTATACATTTTATTCCTCATCGAATAAATAAAAAAAAACTGCGCAGAAGACCCCAGAGTGTTAAGCATAGGTTAGATTATAAAGATCGCTCACAATTATGTAAGTAACTACTCCGAGGTCCATTGAAACGCTAATTACATTTACGATTCTTGGTTATGTTATTTTTAACAAATCAAATCCAACAGAAAAAATTTCGATCATAAAAACAAGTAGGTACTACGTGGGTAAGAGCTACGTTCAATGCCTATTAAGTATACCTATTCAAAGTCTAATTAAGTTCTAACCAAATTCCAAAAGAGTTTGGTTCTTCATCGTACGAAAGAGTACTAGATATTCTACCACTTAATAAAACAAATAATTACCAGGCAAAGAATTCGAAGATATGTGAAAATTTCGCTGTTATTTTTTAATTTCGTTTTTTCTGGATTAAATATTAATGTTAAAGAAAACTAATACAGAGCAACATTGTTCATCAGATATAGCCCTAGAATATTTATGAATACGGTTTTTCTCTAAAATAAATATTACTGAAGTTATGAACAATTAAGGCGAGCCATAGTGAGAAAAATATCATTTTTAGCAAACTTTGTGGGCTCAAGGCACCCTAATAATTATGCAAACGATCTAAAATTTTTTATATATTTTTTTTTCTAATTTGGAATCAATCTAAGGGGTTTGCCAAGTGAAAATACAAAAAAAAAATAACGGCCGCCCTAATGTACATATACTGCCGTATTTATAAAAAATTAAAGTAGACGTCAAATCTACTTTAAGAAAATTTTGTATGAAAATTTTGTCTAAAAGCACACTTAAAGCCTACTTTATTTTTTATAAATATGTACAATAGTGTTTTTCATGGTCCCACTATCGTCAATATCTCAACCTTAAACACATTATCTAAAATAAATTAGGATGAAATAGTTTTACCTCGAGTTATGATGTTTTTGGCAAATATATACATAAACAGTACCGATACCCAATATTGAAGATATAATATAGTGCCTTTTATGGTCCCCTAATATCTTTATATGAAATATGGTAAAATAACCTTATCCCGAGTTATGATGTTATTGGCAATTATATACATAAACTGTCCCGATACCCGATTGAAAGACTGTCGAGGAAGATACCAATGACCTTAAATATCTCAGCTTAAACACAGACTAGCTTTATTTGCATTATGGGAATACAATCTCATTAAATACCACACACACATTTCAACCTCACCACGTGTGTACTGAGAACATTGATTAAAGTAATACATACTATCCTTGCAGATCACATTTATCGACGTCTTGCGAACTAGCTCTCAGATTTGGTTCGTGTAATATCGAAGGTTAAACATTTTCACATGGAAAACGATTCAGGTTTTGAGCAATATCAAAGATGCGAAGGTCACCAGGAAAAGTTCCGGCGATCCTGTTCCCGTTTTTGCCTTATAACTAAATGTGAGTTTGAGTTTCGCAGTCAACTCTGTATGTAGTTCAGAACTCGAGGATGGTTCGAAAAAGTATTGCAGAAATCATTAAATTTCATAATTGCGGTTATGCACACGTCCAATATCACTTCACTGGTATTTGACTGCCAAAAGAACAAATCACAACGCATGAGGAAGTCAACAATGTTTACATTTAATCATCGCGGATTCAGTTCACAAGAACTAGGAAGATCAGCTGCTTCATTCGCAATGTTGATTCTAATAAACGTTAGGAAATCAGATTCATAAATAAACCCTGAGACTTCACTGCATTAAAAAAATGCTGTTCATTCAATTCATACTCATCGTCAGATGGGTATCTATATGCAATTTCGAAATTCTTAGCTCTTTATATGATCAAATAAATACAAGTTTCAAATAAGTTCCGAGAATTCATACAACTTAACAAACGAGACCAGCTTGTAACGATTGTTAGACTAAGGTCCAATTATAATGGGAACGTGGCTACCTATTAGATCGGCCGTGCTCGTCGGTGGGAGTGGTTTATATAGTTCCCAACTTAAAATGGTTTATTTCGCTACTGGAGATATTAAAATTTTAGGTAGCAAAGACTAAAAGTAATCCAAACTGATAAAAGAAAAGAATAGATAAATATGTCAATGACTGAAGTGTAGCTTGAGGCCTTATTTGCTACACTGATCCAAGCCCACCCTCCTTGCTGACATGAAAACTATATTTATTGTCAGCCCAATAATAAAATAAATAAAATTAAAAAAAATATAACCTACCCCATATCGATAACTTCACCTTTCACAAATAATACAAAATTAGTATTTCATTTTAAAAACACAACAAATACAATTTTTAATTATTATATATTAAATAGATTTGAAAAATTAAGTTTAAAGATGCAAAAAGAAAAAAAACTAAAAGTTATTATTATTTTAATTAAATTGAAATTTAAAAATAAAGATAACTAAATGGTCACCTTAACTCAAAACAAGTATTATGAATATTATATACATATATATAGTTTGGATATATATAATAAAGTATATATTTTATAATTCAAAATTTTAATTTTTATGTATATTTATGTATAGTTATACGGAGAATTTCCTACTAACATCAGTATTATCAGTATAATACAAAATTATTATAATAAGAGTATTCAAAATACTGATGTTATTAATATAAATATGGAATGTATGTGAACTAATATTAACAACATGTTTAATTATTAAATTTTGTATGTTTAAAATATCGTTGTTAATAATAGTTATTCATTATATTTGTATGTTTGCAGGGTGTTTTAATAAATAGGTATATATATAAATTTAAGGACTTACATTCTTTTATCCCTCGAAGTTATCCGGCGCCAGAAAACGAAGAGAGCTGTAAATTGTCTTAAAGTTTTGTATGATTGATTGGTAATGTAACTGTTATGAAGTTAAAATCTTGAATTATATATATAAATGTATATGTTTATACATCTATATAATATTAAATTATTTAGTAAATGATGACCAAATTTTCAAAAGGATTTATAACAGTATCAAATAAAATTATAAAAATGAATTTATAAACAAAGAACAATTAATCAACAAATATTTACAAATAACTAAAATTTAAATAAAAATGCTATGTGGAAATATGGTCAACCCAATATATGACAAATCAATTAGAATCAAATCGAAAATATTAAACAAATTTATAATTATTTTTAGCAATAAGTTATGTAAATGATGAGTCTGAAGAGTTTGAGATATGATTTTGGATTTAGAATTAGGAATCTTGATTAGGTATTCTGATTTTATCTTCAAATTTGAACTCGCTTTGTGGGAATTTAGTTTGATAATTCGGCCAAAACCAAGAGATTTTCGAATATAGTTGATTTTGTCGCCATCCAAAGCCAATTTTAAATACTTCTCTTGTGATTGGACAACAGTAAAATTCTTTTTGCAATTTGATGATAATTCTTACAATTTTGCAAGATATTATTGTTTAAAAATTTAATTTCAAAATTATGTAACTATTATTTTTATTCACCACTTCAAATTATATTTTTTATTATATTTAGACTTTCCTCTTCAAAAATTTTCAATCTAATCATCAAATTTTTATATTCACAAAATTTTCTATTTCCAAAAATAACAAAGCCTACTAAAAAAAATTCAAAATAAAATTGAAACGTAGTTACTCCGAAACAAAACCAAACTATTCTTAACCCTCACAAAGCAGTTTAAGAACCAAGCTTGCTGCTGAACTTAAACTGAAAAAGGGTGACATTAAAGAGAAACAGATAAAACAAACAAAAATTAATACTCGTTAATATGTACCAAATAAAAATAAAATTACATCCAGATATCCTTGATGTGGTATACACCACAATGTCTACCATTAACATCCTCAAGTTCATAATTGACATTACCTACCCGACGTTTTACTATAGCCTGTATTCCGACAGGTGCTAGTTTAGCGTTAAACTTATCAACCAAAGAGCTTTGTACAAAATTTCGGCGTATCACGACCTGCCCAACATTAAATTCTCGTTTTCGAGACCTCAAGTTGTATGACCTTGCATTACGATCATACGCCTCCTTAATCTTTGTCTGTATAGAATCCCGTAAGATTGAAAAATTATCCTGTCGTTCAATTTTCGTGTCCGTTTCTGCTAAAAGTTTTAAATTTCGTAAGATTTCATAATCCTGACCATGTGTTATCATCGTCTGCCCAAAAATAAGTTCATAAGGAGTACGTCCTGTTGTTTGGTGTACGCTGCTGTGAATTGCGCAATTGACACTTGGCAAATATTCGTCCCAATTTCTTTGATCATTACCAAGAAAAGATCTAAGAGCTTCGTTGATTGATCGATTAACCCTCTCACTTGCGTTAGATTGGGGACTGTGTACTGCGGTAAATTGGTGTCTTATTCCAAATTTGTCAAGTAATGCTTTTAATTCTTTGGACCTAAACTGGCTCCCATTATCAGAGATAATAATTTCCGGAATACCGAAACAGGGAAATATCTCATTCTTTAGAAAATCTACCATAGGTTTTGTCGTAAACTTTTTCAAAGGCCTTAAGAAAGTGAATTTGCTAAAATGGTCCAAAATTATAAAAATTCCTATATTACCATTCTTGCTACGTGGAAAGGGTCCAATCAGGTCCATATAAAGGCGTTGAAATGGCCTTTCGGTGTGGACCATTTCACCCATAGGTGGTTTAAGAGATGAGGTTGGAGGTTTTGATGTCTTACAGGAAACACATTTCTTAACGTAATCTTTGACATCAGTGACTAAACGAGGCCAATAAAAATATTGCCGTATACGATTAACAGTCTTGGCTATACCACCATGGGCTGTGTTAGGGGTGTTATGTGCGGCATAAATGACGTCACTTCGAAGTTCTTCAGGAACTAAAAGCTTCCATGAATCAGACTCATCGGTATCACCCGAAGAAAAGTTAGTGCGTTTGTATATAAATTTATCTATAACACGATAATCAGGTAATTGACAATTAGTAAATTCACTCTTCAATCGAATATACTCGTCACTTTCGAAGGCTCTGGATTCTAAGTCGATTGCAGGAAGAATCTCTAAATGTAACTCATCTACATTTTGTTCATTTTCGAAAGCTCGTGATAAGGTGTCTGGTACAACGTTGTCTTTCCCCTTCCGGTGTTCGATCACAAAGTCAAATCCTTGCAATTTAAGAGACCATCTGGCCAACCGTCCTGAC
This sequence comes from Bellardia pandia, assembly GCA_916048285.2. Taxonomy (NCBI): domain Eukaryota; kingdom Metazoa; phylum Arthropoda; class Insecta; order Diptera; family Calliphoridae; genus Bellardia; species Bellardia pandia. The sequence goes on from OU696533.1 coordinate 74,601,562, forward strand.
AAGTCTTTCTGCCTCATGAGCCATTTGAGGCTTGCGTGGTCAGTAATGACCTTAAATTCATGTCCTTCTATGTAGGCTCTAAACTTTTTTATTGCAAGAATGACCGCCAAGCATTCCAATTCGGTAATCGAATAATTTCTTTGGGCCTTATTCAATTTTTGCGACATAAACGCAATTGGCCTCTCGTTTTCCTTATCGTCAAGTTGTGCCAACACGGCACCGATACCTATTGTACTTGCGTCGCATTGGAGGATAAAGGGCTTGCCAAAATCAGCGTGTACTAACACGGGTGCTGTCGTCAATTTATCTTTGATGGTATCAAAAGACTTTTGGGCTTCATCAGACCACAAGAAAGTTTTACGTTTGGATAAAAGTTCCGTCAAAGGAAAGGAAATGGTAGCGTAATCGTCCATGAACCGGCGATACCAGCCGGCCATGCCGAGAAACTGGCGAAGTTGACGCACCGATTTGGGAGTTGGAAATTCCGAAATGGCTTTAACCTTTCCCGGGTCGACTTTTAAGGAACCCTCACCGACAATATAACCAAGATATTGAACATTCTTAATGCCAAAGCTACTCTTCTTTACATTTATGGTCAAATTGGCTCTCCTAAGTTGTGTAGCCACCTCCTGTAAATGTTGGATGTGTTCATCGAAGTCTTTTGAAATAATCAATAGGTCGTCCAGGTATACAAACACATTTGTCCTTAAGTTGTATGGAATGACTTGATCTATCAGCCTGCACATTGTTTGTGGTGCATTGCACAATCCAAATGGCATCCTCGTAAACTGGTATAATGGCCGATTAGGAATTGTGAATGCTGTCTTAGGTCTCGAAGATTCGTCTAACTTAATCTGCCAAAATGCATCTTTAAGATCTACTTTTGAGATAAAATAAATTGGAGGAAGCCTCGATATAAGTCCTTCGATGTTCGGAATAGGGTAAGCGTCTTTTGTCGTCACGGTGTTTAACTTACGACTATCCAAGCAAAATCGCGCCTTTCCTGGTTTTACGATTAAGACGCCAGGAGATGACCATGGAGATGTCGGACACTCCTCAATAACACCTAATTTTAACATCCGATCTATTTCTCCACATAAAAGTTTTTCCCTAGCAGGAGATATCGGATAGTACCTCTGTTTGATCGGAGTTGCCTCACCAGTGTCTATTCTATGTTCAATCAGCGATGTACATCCCAATCCATCAAGTTCAGAGTTTGGAAAAGAGTCAACTATTCTCTGCAGTTTTTGTTTTTGTAGGAAAGTCAGAGGTATCTTGTTGGAATCTGTCTCCGAAACAATTTCACTTACTGTGTTCATTGCAACTATTTGTATACTAAAATTTTTCCAAAAACTCATTCCACAAATAATATCCTGTGTAATTGAAGGGATTAATAGGAATTCTATTGGTTTGTCCTGACCATTAAACGAAATTTGCAAAACTACTGTCCCCAACACTTGTTGTTTTTGTCCGTCTGCGGTTTTAACATTACCTCGACCATGTAAATAATCCTTGGTATTTACAATTTCGGAGCATAAGTTCCCACCAATAACATTAACATTGGCCCCACTGTCCAGTAGTGCAAAATGGTCTCTATCCTGTATCCTTAACAATATGTATGGTCTGCTATCATTAGCTTTGTTAATCAATGATGATATAACACACTTTCGGAAATGTTTCTTCCGATTGTAGTATGTCCGAATCCTCTGTGAAGATCTTTTGGGTTTACTGACTACATTAATTTCGTTAAAAATTCTATCCCTAACGCGTTTATACTCTTCCAAGCGTATGTGGTAAGGTCGTTGAAGAGGGTGAATTTTTGTTACCTCAGGTGTATTTGTCATATCTGGTGAATTTGTTACTTCCGGTATACTGGTCAAATCAGGTGAATTAGTAAAGGCAGGTAAATTTGAAGTCATATTTTGGTTATTTGAACTACGTAAAATGAATTCAGTACTTTCTAATTCCGTTTGGGATGCCCGTCCTTCTTCGCACGGACATCCTTTAGGAAGTTTCCCTGTTTCTGAATACATTTGGGACATTTAGGTTTGTATGTGTTCTTAGCCCCACACCCATAACAGAACACAGTACGGGGCTCAAGACAGTCAATAAAACTGTGACCAATCTTGTCACAATTCCAACAGTGTCCGTTACGTACTAACAAGCATACTTCAGAGTTGTCGTCTTCTAACTTGTCATCTACGTCTACAACCACATCCTTGTCAAGAACTTCCGACACATGTCCTTTCTGATATGAACGTTTAGTTGCACTAGTCCCAGACATATCCCTCACAAACTTCTCATGTCTACGAACAGCACGTCTAAGTTGAGCTACACAAGTAATTTCAAGATGTAGCAACTCATGCCTTACCTCGGGTCTCAAATTCCTTTGTATGGTCTCACATAACTCATAGTCCGATAAAGGTATACGTAGCCTATCGCACAATACCATTATAGCGTCATAATATTCGTCAAACGTCTCATTAACTCTTTGTCTTCTCCGTAATATTTCGTCCTTTATGTCAAAATCCGTGTTATAGTCTTTAAATTGACGTTTAAGGGCTTCACACAAATTATTCCATACAATTTCGCCATTGTTTCGATGGAAACGCCAGAACCATTTCAACGCCTTTCCTTCAAAAAGAATGTGCACATGTTTACACAAAAGGTCATAATCACAACGTAGGTTAGTATCAGTAAGGATATTAATTCGATAAATAAATTCATCGACGGAAACTTCCGATGTATCTCCGGTAAAACGAATTCGCCAATTGCGAATTACATTGAGAACTCTGTCAGAATTTCGGTCCAAATCACTATTATCATGGGAATCTCCATTCCCCTCTTCATGTCGTCTATTCCGTGAATTTCGTTCTTCCCGAACGTTATTTTGTTCCCTGTGAGCAAAAGGTCTATCCTGTAGGTTCGGTCCTTGATTTGCAATTGACAAATCTTGAAATCCGTCCGCTATCATATGGATGATCTCATCTCTAAATCCTCTTAAGGATTCGTCTACAATCCGACGTACATTATCATCGTTAATTCTACTTTGCTCTACAGCATCTCTACGAGTTTGTAGTCGAGTTTGAGGTCTACTAACTGGATTCCTTAAAAGAGTGTCACCCCCAGCCCTTTCTTCGAAATGATGGGTAGTATTGCCATCTTCTTGTTCAACCTGTGATGGAATATCACCGGTACTACGTACTAACGGCATTACAAAAAAAAATTTAATAAACTCGCGATAAATGAATACAATCACAAACGAAAACGACTATAATGTCAAATAAAAACCTGGTTAAAATCTAACAAAAAAAATCTTCGAATTGTCAAATAATATCTGATATGCATATAATAATGTTTTGCTACTCGGTGAAATATTGATAGGAGTAAGTTTTGAAAATAATAATCTACAAAACAATAAAATAAAAATAAAAAAAATCGATCACTCATCAACACATTTGCAAAAAGTAAAAGTCGCAGAATAACTAATCCGTTGGAAGTATTTGACAGATGCCAAAAAAAACTTTATTATCCAAACATACTGAGCTAAAAGACGAGAAAAAAAAAAATAATTGCCAACTAGTTAATGCAGGAAAATAATCGATTACTACCAATATATTTTAGGTCCAAACATTAGAAAAGTAAAACAACAAGAGAGAAAGAGAAAAACTTAAAAGAAGATTAGAACATAACAATGAAAGAATAGAAAGAGTTAGAATCGAACGGCAATTGAACCGATAAAAACCAATTCAACATTTCACGCTCGAACCCAAACCCTGATAACACTTGACTCTTAAATGTTACATGAAGAATTGATTGTCATTAAAAACCCAACAAACAATTTGGTCCAAATGTAACAAATAAGGTTCCAAAAGATAGAAAGGAAAATATAAACAAAAAATATATCCGTATGAATCACCACCCACAAAAAATTCAAAGGCCCTCAGTATCAAGGTGAAAATGCACAAAATATTTTAAAATATACGACTACTGAGGCCCCACGTTGGGCGCCAAATATTTCTTTGTAACGATTGTTAGACTAAGGTCCAATTATAATGGGAACGTGGCTACCTATTAGATCGGCCGTGCTCGTCGGTGGGAGTGGTTTATATAGTTCCCAACTTAAAATGGTTTATTTCGCTACTGGAGATATTAAAATTTTAGGTAGCAAAGACTAAAAGTAATCCAAACTGATAAAAGAAAAGAATAGATAAATATGTCAATGACTGAAGTGTAGCTTGAGGCCTTATTTGCTACACTGATCCAAGCCCACCCTCCTTGCTGACATGAAAACTATATTTATTGTCAGCCCAATAATAAAATAAATAAAATTAAAAAAAATATAACCTACCCCATATCGATAACTTCACCTTTCACAAATAATACAAAATTAGTATTTCATTTTAAAAACACAACAAATACAATTTTTAATTATTATATATTAAATAGATTTGAAAAATTAAGTTTAAAGATGCAAAAAGAAAAAAAACTAAAAGTTATTATTATTTTAATTAAATTGAAATTTAAAAATAAAGATAACTAAATGGTCACCTTAACTCAAAACAAGTATTATGAATATTATATACATATATATAGTTTGGATATATATAATAAAGTATATATTTTATAATTCAAAATTTTAATTTTTATGTATATTTATGTATAGTTATACGGAGAATTTCCTACTAACATCAGTATTATCAGTATAATACAAAATTATTATAATAAGAGTATTCAAAATACTGATGTTATTAATATAAATATGGAATGTATGTGAACTAATATTAACAACATGTTTAATTATTAAATTTTGTATGTTTAAAATATCGTTGTTAATAATAGTTATTCATTATATTTGTATGTTTGCAGGGTGTTTTAATAAATAGGTATATATATAAATTTAAGGACTTACATTCTTTTATCCCTCGAAGTTATCCGGCGCCAGAAAACGAAGAGAGCTGTAAATTGTCTTAAAGTTTTGTATGATTGATTGGTAATGTAACTGTTATGAAGTTAAAATCTTGAATTATATATATAAATGTATATGTTTATACATCTATATAATATTAAATTATTTAGTAAATGATGACCAAATTTTCAAAAGGATTTATAACAGTATCAAATAAAATTATAAAAATGAATTTATAAACAAAGAACAATTAATCAACAAATATTTACAAATAACTAAAATTTAAATAAAAATGTTATGTGGAAATATGGTCAACCCAATATATGACAAATCAATTAGAATCAAATCGAAAATATTAAACAAATTTATAATTATTTTTAGCAATAAGTTATGTAAATGATGAGTCTGAAGAGTTTGAGATATGATTTTGGATTTAGAATTAGGAATCTTGATTAGGTATTCTGATTTTATCTTCAAATTTGAACTCGCTTTGTGGGAATTTAGTTTGATAATTCGGCCAAAACCAAGAGATTTTCGAATATAGTTGATTTTGTCGCCATCCAAAGCCAATTTTAAATACTTCTCTTGTGATTGGACAACAGTAAAATTCTTTTTGCAATTTGATGATAATTCTTACAATTTTGCAAGATATTATTGTTTAAAAATTTAATTTCAAAATTATGTAACTATTATTTTTATTCACCACTTCAAATTATATTTTTTATTATATTTAGACTTTCCTCTTCAAAAATTTTCAATCTAATCATCAAATTTTTATATTCACAAAATTTTCTATTTCCAAAAATAACAAAGCCTACTAAAAAAAATTCAAAATAAAATTGAAACGTAGTTACTCCGAAACAAAACCAAACTATTCTTAACCCTCACAAAGCAGTTTAAGAACCAAGCTTGCTGCTGAACTTAAACTGAAAAAGGGTGACATTAAAGAGAAACAGATAAAACAAACAAAAATTAATACTCGTTAATATGTACCAAATAAAAATAAAATTACATCCAGATATCCTTGATGTGGTATACACCACAATGTCTACCATTAACATCCTCAAGTTCATAATTGACATTACCTACCCGACGTTTTACTATAGCCTGTATTCCGACAGGTGCTAGTTTAGCGTTAAACTTATCAACCAAAGAGCTTTGTACAAAATTTCGGCGTATCACGACCTGCCCAACATTAAATTCTCGTTTTCGAGACCTCAAGTTGTATGACCTTGCATTACGATCATACGCCTCCTTAATCTTTGTCTGTATAGAATCCCGTAAGATTGAAAAATTATCCTGTCGTTCAATTTTCGTGTCCGTTTCTGCTAAAAGTTTTAAATTTCGTAAGATTTCATAATCCTGACCATGTGTTATCATCGTCTGCCCAAAAATAAGTTCATAAGGAGTACGTCCTGTTGTTTGGTGTACGCTGCTGTGAATTGCGCAATTGACACTTGGCAAATATTCGTCCCAATTTCTTTGATCATTACCAAGAAAAGATCTAAGAGCTTCGTTGATTGATCGATTAACCCTCTCACTTGCGTTAGATTGGGGACTGTGTACTGCGGTAAATTGGTGTCTTATTCCAAATTTGTTAAGTAATGCTTTTAATTCTTTGGACCTAAACTGGCTCCCATTATCAGAGATAATAATTTCCGGAATACCGAAACAGGGAAATATCTCATTCTTTAGAAAATCTACCATAGGTTTTGTCGTAAACTTTTTCAAAGGCCTTAAGAAAGTGAATTTGCTAAAATGGTCCAAAATTATAAAAATTCCTATATTACCATTCTTGCTACGTGGAAAGGGTCCAATCAGGTCCATATAAAGGCGTTGAAATGGCCTTTCGGTGTGGACCATTTCACCCATAGGTGGTTTAAGAGATGAGGTTGGAGGTTTTGATGTCTTACAGGAAACACATTTCTTAACGTAATCTTTGACATCAGTGACTAAACGAGGCCAATAAAAATATTGCCGTATACGATTAACAGTCTTGGCTATACCACCATGGGCTGTGTTAGGGGTGTTATGTGCGGCATAAATGACGTCACTTCGAAGTTCTTCAGGAACTAAAAGCTTCCATGAATCAGACTCATCGGTATCACCCGAAGAAAAGTTAGTGCGTTTGTATATAAATTTATCTATAACACGATAATCAGGTAATTGACAATTAGTAAATTCACTCTTCAATCGAATATACTCGTCACTTTCGAAGGCTCTGGATTCTAAGTCGATTGCAGGAAGAATCTCTAAATGTAACTCATCTACATTTTGTTCATTTTCGAAAGCTCGTGATAAGGTGTCTGGTACAACGTTGTCTTTCCCCTTCCGGTGTTCGATCACAAAGTCAAATCCTTGCAATTTAAGAGACCATCTGGCCAACCGTCCTGACAAGTCTTTCTGCCTCATGAGCCATTTGAGGCTTGCGTGGTCAGTAATGACCTTAAATTCATGTCCTTCTATGTAGGCTCTAAACTTTTTTATTGCAAGAATGACCGCCAAGCATTCCAATTCGGTAATCGAATAATTTCTTTGGGCCTTATTCAATTTTTGCGACATAAACGCAATTGGCCTCTCGTTTTCCTTATCGTCAAGTTGTGCCAACACGGCACCGATACCTATTGTACTTGCGTCGCATTGGAGGATAAAGGGCTTGCCAAAATCAGCGTGTACTAACACGGGTGCTGTCGTCAATTTATCTTTGATGGTATCAAAAGACTTTTGGGCTTCATCAGACCACAAGAAAGTTTTACGTTTGGATAAAAGTTCCGTCAAAGGAAAGGAAATGGTAGCGTAATCGTCCATGAACCGGCGATACCAGCCGGCCATGCCGAGAAACTGGCGAAGTTGACGCACCGATTTGGGAGTTGGAAATTCCGAAATGGCTTTAACCTTTCCCGGGTCGACTTTTAAGGAACCCTCACCGACAATATAACCAAGATATTGAACATTCTTAATGCCAAAGCTACTCTTCTTTACATTTATGGTCAAATTGGCTCTCCTAAGTTGTGTAGCCACCTCCTGTAAATGTTGGATGTGTTCATCGAAGTCTTTTGAAATAATCAATAGGTCGTCCAGGTATACAAACACATTTGTCCTTAAGTTGTATGGAATGACTTGATCTATCAGCCTGCACATTGTTTGTGGTGCATTGCACAATCCAAATGGCATCCTCGTAAACTGGTATAATGGCCGATTAGGAATTGTGAATGCTGTCTTAGGTCTCGAAGATTCGTCTAACTTAATCTGCCAAAATGCATCTTTAAGATCTACTTTTGAGATAAAATAAATTGGAGGAAGCCTCGATATAAGTCCTTCGATGTTCGGAATAGGGTAAGCGTCTTTTGTCGTCACGGTGTTTAACTTACGACTATCCAAGCAAAATCGCGCCTTTCCTGGTTTTACGATTAAGACGCCAGGAGATGACCATGGAGATGTCGGACACTCCTCAATAACACCTAATTTTAACATCCGATCTATTTCTCCACATAAAAGTTTTTCCCTAGCAGGAGATATCGGATAGTACCTCTGTTTGATCGGAGTTGCCTCACCAGTGTCTATTCTATGTTCAATCAGCGATGTACATCCCAATCCATCAAGTTCAGAGTTTGGAAAAGAGTCAACTATTCTCTGCAGTTTTTGTTTTTGTAGGAAAGTCAGAGGTATCTTGTTGGAATCTGTCTCCGAAACAATTTCACTTACTGTGTTCATTGCAACTATTTGTATACTAAAATTTTTCCAAAAACTCATTCCACAAATAATATCCTGTGTAATTGAAGGGATTAATAGGAATTCTATTGGTTTGTCCTGACCATTAAACGAAATTTGCAAAACTACTGTCCCCAACACTTGTTGTTTTTGTCCGTCTGCGGTTTTAACATTACCTCGACCATGTAAATAATCCTTGGTATTTACAATTTCGGAGCATAAGTTCCCACCAATAACATTAACATTGGCCCCACTGTCCAGTAGTGCAAAATGGTCTCTATCCTGTATCCTTAACAATATGTATGGTCTGCTATCATTAGCTTTGTTAATCAATGATGATATAACACACTTTCGGAAATGTTTCTTCCGATTGTAGTATGTCCGAATCCTCTGTGAAGATCTTTTGGGTTTACTGACTACATTAATTTCGTTAAAAATTCTATCCCTAACGCGTTTATACTCTTCCAAGCGTATGTGGTAAGGTCGTTGAAGAGGGTGAATTTTTGTTACCTCAGGTGTATTTGTCATATCTGGTGAATTTGTTACTTCCGGTATACTGGTCAAATCAGGTGAATTAGTAAAGGCAGGTAAATTTGAAGTCATATTTTGGTTATTTGAACTACGTAAAATGAATTCAGTACTTTCTAATTCCGTTTGGGATGCCCGTCCTTCTTCGCACGGACATCCTTTAGGAAGTTTCCCTGTTTCTGAATACATTTGGGACATTTAGGTTTGTATGTGTTCTTAGCCCCACACCCATAACAGAACACAGTACGGGGCTCAAGACAGTCAATAAAACTGTGACCAATCTTGTCACAATTCCAACAGTGTCCGTTACGTACTAACAAGCATACTTCAGAGTTGTCGTCTTCTAACTTGTCATCTACGTCTACAACCACATCCTTGTCAAGAACTTCCGACACATGTCCTTTCTGATATGAACGTTTAGTTGCACTAGTCCCAGACATATCCCTCACAAACTTCTCATGTCTACGAACAGCACGTCTAAGTTGAGCTACACAAGTAATTTCAAGATGTAGCAACTCATGCCTTACCTCGGGTCTCAAATTCCTTTGTATGGTCTCACATAACTCATAGTCCGATAAAGGTATACGTAGCCTATCGCACAATACCATTATAGCGTCATAATATTCGTCAAACGTCTCATTAACTCTTTGTCTTCTCCGTAATATTTCGTCCTTTATGTCAAAATCCGTGTTATAGTCTTTAAATTGACGTTTAAGGGCTTCACACAAATTATTCCATACAATTTCGCCATTGTTTCGATGGAAACGCCAGAACCATTTCAACGCCTTTCCTTCAAAAAGAATGTGCACATGTTTACACAAAAGGTCATAATCACAACGTAGGTTAGTATCAGTAAGGATATTAATTCGATAAATAAATTCATCGACGGAAACTTCCGATGTATCTCCGGTAAAACGAATTCGCCAATTGCGAATTACATTGAGAACTCTGTCAGAATTTCGGTCCAAATCACTATTATCATGGGAATCTCCATTCCCCTCTTCATGTCGTCTATTCCGTGAATTTCGTTCTTCCCGAACGTTATTTTGTTCCCTGTGAGCAAAAGGTCTATCCTGTAGGTTCGGTCCTTGATTTGCAATTGACAAATCTTGAAATCCGTCCGCTATCATATGGATGATCTCATCTCTAAATCCTCTTAAGGATTCGTCTACAATCCGACGTACATTATCATCGTTAATTCTACTTTGCTCTACAGCATCTCTACGAGTTTGTAGTCGAGTTTGAGGTCTACTAACTGGATTCCTTAAAAGAGTGTCACCCCCAGCCCTTTCTTCGAAATGATGGGTAGTATTGCCATCTTCTTGTTCAACCTGTGATGGAATATCACCGGTACTACGTACTAACGGCATTACAAAAAAAAATTTAATAAACTCGCGATAAATGAATACAATCACAAACGAAAACGACTATAATGTCAAATAAAAACCTGGTTAAAATCTAACAAAAAAAAATCTTCGAATTGTCAAATAATATCTGATATGCATATAATAATGTTTTGCTACTCGGTGAAATATTGATAGGAGTAAGTTTTGAAAATAATAATCTACAAAACAATAAAATAAAAATAAAAAAAATCGATCACTCATCAACACATTTGCAAAAAGTAAAAGTCGCAGAATAACTAATCCGTTGGAAGTATTTGACAGATGCCAAAAAAAACTTTATTATCCAAACATACTGAGCTAAAAGACGAGAAAAAAAAAAATAATTGCCAACTAGTTAATGCAGGAAAATAATCGATTACTACCAATATATTTTAGGTCCAAACATTAGAAAAGTAAAACAACAAGAGAGAAAGAGAAAAACTTAAAAGAAGATTAGAACATAACAATGAAAGAATAGAAAGAGTTAGAATCGAACGGCAATTGAACCGATAAAAACCAATTCAACATTTCACGCTCGAACCCAAACCCTGATAACACTTGACTCTTAAATGTTACATGAAGAATTGATTGTCATTAAAAACCCAACAAACAATTTGGTCCAAATGTAACAAATAAGGTTCCAAAAGATAGAAAGGAAAATATAAACAAAAAATATATCCGTATGAATCACCACCCACAAAAAATTCAAAGGCCCTCAGTATCAAGGTGAAAATGCACAAAATATTTTAAAATATACGACTACTGAGGCCCCACGTTGGGCGCCAAATATTTCTTTGTAACGATTGTTAGACTAAGGTCCAATTATAATGGGAACGTGGCTACCTATTAGATCGGCCGTGCTCGTCGGTGGGAGTGGTTTATATAGTTCCCAACTTAAAATGGTTTATTTCGCTACTGGAGATATTAAAATTTTAGGTAGCAAAGACTAAAAGTAATCCAAACTGATAAAAGAAAAGAATAGATAAATATGTCAATGACTGAAGTGTAGCTTGAGGCCTTATTTGCTACACTGATCCAAGCCCACCCTCCTTGCTGACATGAAAACTATATTTATTGTCAGCCCAATAATAAAATAAATAAAATTAAAAAAAATATAACCTACCCCATATCGATAACTTCACCTTTCACAAATAATACAAAATTAGTATTTCATTTTAAAAACACAACAAATACAATTTTTAATTATTATATATTAAATAGATTTGAAAAATTAAGTTTAAAGATGCAAAAAGAAAAAAAACTAAAAGTTATTATTATTTTAATTAAATTGAAATTTAAAAATAAAGATAACTAAATGGTCACCTTAACTCAAAACAAGTATTATGAATATTATATACATATATATAGTTTGGATATATATAATAAAGTATATATTTTATAATTCAAAATTTTAATTTTTATGTATATTTATGTATAGTTATACGGAGAATTTCCTACTAACATCAGTATTATCAGTATAATACAAAATTATTATAATAAGAGTATTCAAAATACTGATGTTATTAATATAAATATGGAATGTATGTGAACTAATATTAACAACATGTTTAATTATTAAATTTTGTATGTTTAAAATATCGTTGTTAATAATAGTTATTCATTATATTTGTATGTTTGCAGGGTGTTTTAATAAATAGGTATATATATAAATTTAAGGACTTACATTCTTTTATCCCTCGAAGTTATCCGGCGCCAGAAAACGAAGAGAGCTGTAAATTGTCTTAAAGTTTTGTATGATTGATTGGTAATGTAACTGTTATGAAGTTAAAATCTTGAATTATATATATAAATGTATATGTTTATACATCTATATAATATTAAATTATTTAGTAAATGATGACCAAATTTTCAAAAGGATTTATAACAGTATCAAATAAAATTATAAAAATGAATTTATAAACAAAGAACAATTAATCAACAAATATTTACAAATAACTTAGTAAAATTTAAATAAAAATGTTATGTGGAAATATGGTCAACCCAATATATGACAAATCAATTAGAATCAAATCGAAAATATTAAACAAATTTATAATTATTTTTAGCAATAAGTTATGTAAATGATGAGTCTGAAGAGTTTGAGATATGATTTTGGATTTAGAATTAGGAATCTTGATTAGGTATTCTGATTTTATCTTCAAATTTGAACTCGCTTTGTGGGAATTTAGTTTGATAATTCGGCCAAAACCAAGAGATTTTCGAATATAGTTGATTTTGTCGCCATCCAAAGCCAATTTTAAATACTTCTCTTGTGATTGGACAACAGTAAAATTCTTTTTGCAATTTGATGATAATTCTTACAATTTTGCAAGATATTATTGTTTAAAAATTTAATTTCAAAATTATGTAACTATTATTTTTATTCACCACTTCAAATTATATTTTTTATTATATTTAGACTTTCCTCTTCAAAAATTTTCAATCTAATCATCAAATTTTTATATTCACAAAATTTTCTATTTCCAAAAATAACAAAGCCTACTAAAAAAAATTCAAAATAAAATTGAAACGTAGTTACTCCGAAACAAAACCAAACTATTCTTAACCCTCACAAGCTTCGATATACATATGCACATTATAAATGTAAAGTGCAACTTACCTTACTCTCCCCTATGCACAAAATAAAGGACGAAAATTACATTAGATCCCAGAATGAACATTCTGGAAATCATAATTTTTATTTTAAATTCGATTAAATACAATTATGTTCGTTGTTCTTTGATTATTAACATTCTTTGCTGCGTGCCAAATCATTAACTTATCTACATTTAATATGATATTAAATGTTGCATCAGAAACAGTTTTTCGCTTTGAATTTCTTTGTTGAAAGGATCATTGTCTTGATCCGAAGTAGGAATATCCTTTATGGTTAGATTCAAAGCGTCAATCAAATTTTGATAGGTTTCATGGTCAAAAGAAGTCTGAATAATTAGATAGTATAGATCGATCGTGACATGCGGTAATTTCAGAAATTTTAAAAATTTTTTATGCTCCTACGATTTGGCCAAATTCTCGATATATGACTTTTTTGAACAGGATATAGGTAATATTTATTTATTTCTTATGAACTATCGAAAGCTTTTACAAATATACAAATAATACGGATATAAACGGTAATATTTAGAATAATAATGTGGGAATAATATTAGTATTCGAAACTTATAAAGAAAAAAACATTGATTATGGGAACTCTTATATTGTTGTCAAATGTCTTTGAATTCTAATAGATATTTAAAAAGTATTCAGAAAAAGTACTTTCGAAAACACAAAAAATGATAATTAAATAACTTTGAAAATTAGGGAAACAGTTGTCAAATTTCTGTTTGTTTTTTCATTATTAGGTTCGGTTGCGATCTAAAAAACCCGATTCTGTCGAACTTTAGTGATTTTATTACAAAGTTACGCAATTTGTTATCACTACAGCATATATAGTAAATATACACACTCTTATTTCGAAGAGAAATATATTTTCGAACTCGATTTATGAAAGTTATTTTCACTATAACGACCGCCACCTCAGAAAATGAGGGAGACTAAATGGATCTTACTTAATGAAACGAATTCAATGAAAGATGATTGTCTACGTAGTAAATATACATACAGTTGTGGACATATAATTAGAAACGATGCTTTAATATAATAAGATCTCTGTGTAGCTTCTTTAAAGACCTACACTGTAAATTGTTTTTACCTTTATGTAATGAGTAAACAATTAACATTGTTGTCGATGCACAACACGTTGGGTTCTAAGTTAAATTATAAAAAAATATAAAAATATTATTTTCACAGTTCCTTTTTTTTTTGCTGGTCACGTAATTAGAAACGTGGATTTTTTTTCTCCAACTTTTAGACTAAAAAATCAATTTTTATCTTCGCACTATATAAAGGCTGAAATTGGGCAGCAAATAAGCGCAGAAATATCCACATAGACAATAAGATGACGCTTAAATGAGTCAGGAATTCTTGGGTGCAGTGCACAAAAAAAACTCGTATCAAAAAAATATCATGAAGCGGTTTGCCAGAGAAATGCTCAGAAAAGATCCACGTTACTGACAAAGTGTTCTCTGGAACACTAATGTTCTTAACTGGCCACCCCAAAGTCTAGCTGATCTTAACTCAATTGAAAACTTATGGGCAATTGTAAAAAGAGACCTAAAGAACAAAGATCCATGAAATAATAATGAATTGTTTTAGTTGGTGCAACAAAGCTGGAAAATCAATCTCTCTGCAAACATGCTAGCGTTTAATTAAGAGTTTACCAAAACGACTTGCGAATGTTGTCAAAAACAAGGATTATCCAACAAAATATTAAAGGATAAATCCGTTTTGCTAAACCTCACTAAAGTTTTTGCATATATTTTTTAGTTTCTAATTATGTGACCAATTTGATATTGCGTGTTTTGGTGTTTAAGTTAATTTTACTTAAAATAGTATTGACGCTGAGAATTTTTTTATTTTAAACTTTATAATAATTTGTTACTTCACTATTTCTAGTTATTAGTTTTAATATAATTTTTAAAATATATAAACAAATATATATGCTGAATAGTCGTTTCTAATTATAAGTCCACCACTTATGGAATGACACATCAGTAAAGTGGCCACATACGACACAATCTAATTCCCTCCTTGATTGTATATGTACTTGCTTTCATAGACGATCTAATAAAAATAAAAAAAGTTTTTCAATTCACACGATCTGGAGATCGAAGAACGGAAGAGTACCAGCAAATGTCTCATGCAGTTGTTATTGTCGCGTAATTCAGCACCAGTAACTGCTTGATCATCCATATTTTCGCAGAAGGTCCAATGGTAGCTCCATCCCAAAATCCTCACATTGTGTATGCAGTTTTTCTCCAAACCCGGATTAACGATTAACAAAGTCTTTAAGATGAAATGAACTGAGGCCCTCAAACTCTCGTTGTTTATTAACTTTTGTTTAACAATAAAAACGCGTTGTTTAACTACGATCTTAAGATTTCTATTGATTGTATTTGAATTTAGGACTTTGACTTTCAAGTTTTGCGATGTACATAGGTAATTTAAAAATTTTTCTATTTTTTAGACAATAGTTTATTTTCCAATTGTTTAATCATTGTAAAGCATCATATTTCCTATAGGGTTATTACAGAGTCATTTTCCTAATGTCGGTATTCTGTTGCTTTGTAAATGTGTATTTATCGCCAAAAACACAGCATCTTGCACAGGGTCGTTGTATGCGTATTTTTATGAGTATGTATGTACATACATATGTATATAACACGATACTTTTTCCATTCTTGCTCTTCATGGATGTACTCGTATGTATGTACATATACATCATACGTATTTACAAAAGGCACTCTAATGTTGAATAACAAAATATGTATGTACATGTGAATGTTGTTGCTGTAAGTACCCCCATAGTTGTGTAAATGAAAAACAAACGGACATATTGCGAGCAGTGATGCCAACTCTTACATCATTAAAAGCACTGTGAGCACATAAAAATAGGGTAAAAAAGGGTAAAAATTAACAAAATTTCGGGTAAAAAAGCACCAAGATTATTATTGAAGTTTTTATAACGAAAAGATAAAGGTTTTATTTTTTGTTTGAGATCGATTGATTTTTATTAAAATAAGATAAGTAGAAAAACAAACGTAGAATCCATTTTAACAAATTACATAAAACAAAAGATACATAAAACATATATAAATTCATAAGTGCACATAAAAAATAACGATATATTAATAATAGCCAGTTGACTGGAGTGGCACAAAACGTTGTGTGTTTCACTCATCACTGCAGGATTATCTGTTTCAATGGCAACTAAGCGTTTAAAGTCGAAAATATTTAAAATACGTTCCAAACCAATATAATGAGTGACAACGCCAAGTAGCTTATCAACTGAAATATCTGTCCCTTCGTCTAATATCAGACAAAACGGAACGCCTTTAATATCGCCTAAAATATCAAGAACATTTTCGACAAATTCGATAATCCGGACTCCACTAATCCGAACAGAATTTTGCAGCTCATTGCGTATTCTATAATCCGGATTGATTGCAACTCTATAAACCGGAATGAATAACAACCGTTTTTAGTTATTTTATTATTCAATTCAAAATTATAAAAATTCAAACAGCATCCTTTGAAAAATACAGTTAGAATAGTGTGATATGAGTATGTTTGCACATGCGTTTTTAGTTTAGTATTGATGCAAGATGCCTGCAGTGAGAAGATCACACAAGACTCTATCTATTTTAGATAAAGTAAAAATTGTTGAAGATCTTAATAAAGGTATGAGTGGAAGGGTGTTGGCTACATACATGCGTAGTAATCCGGATAATTCGCTAATCCGGATTGGGGTCTGCAATCATTTATCCGGATTATCGAATTTTTACTGTATATACATATTTGTTGTTATATTTGAGCATTTTGTTTTGTGCAACTTAAATTGTGCGGCTTTGGCATCCGAAAAAAATGTCTATGTAAATATCAGAATAATGGTCAATAGTTGAAATGATGTATGCACTGCTGCATACAAGCAAAGAGAAC
Organism: Bellardia pandia; assembly: GCA_916048285.2. Lineage (NCBI taxonomy): Eukaryota > Metazoa > Arthropoda > Insecta > Diptera > Calliphoridae > Bellardia > Bellardia pandia. The sequence goes on from OU696533.1 coordinate 74,618,653, forward strand.
CTTCAGCTTTTTGACTTTGTTTAGGCTCTGGTTGGTCAAAAGACAGCATATGCTTCAATGTAAAACTTTTACACGGATCTATTGATTTTTCATGACTATGACGCAGTATATCACTCTTTGGCCTTTAATGTCACAATTACAACAAATGCTGGTCTAAGCCACCTTTTGAATGCTGTATCATTCTATCAGGCTTTTTTATATTTTTGTTTTCCCATCTGAAGTTGATAAACTTTAACAAAAAATGCATGAAGAACTTACTTTTACGAACAATTTTTAAATTTTATTAAACCTAAGACACTTTCTTTCTTAAATTTGCACAAAAGATTAAATGGATTAAAAAAAAAGATGCCTGAAAGAATTCTAGAAGCGTTTGCGAATACTACTTAAACAGAAATGTAAATAATACGCAGATGGGTAAACAAGTATTAGCCGTGTTTAAATAATACTAGTAAAATGTTTCAGTACCAACAATTTTGATTACTTAAAAGGCACTAAAAAGCACTGTGAGAAATTGTAAAAAGCGCTATTAATATCCGCTTTTGAAAAACGGGTATTTAATAAAATTTCGGGTATTTGGAAAGCAAAAAAAGCACCAAAAAATACCCGAAAAGCGTCAAAATGGCAACGCTGATTGTGAGATTAAATGAGAGAAATGTATAGAGAGAGAAAGAGGGAGAAAAAAGAAAACTCACCCCACTAAACATCACAATTCCAAACATGCATACTATGTACAGCAATGTATTTGTCACAACACAATAGCCACAGCCATGCAGATGTGTTGTATGTTTTTGTAGTTTTGTTTTATTATTGCAACTCGGATATGACGATGAGTTTGATTCTATCTGCCACTACGAGAGCGTATGTTTAAGCATTTCATTTTCAGTTATGTTCTTGCTTTCGGTTTAATTACACACATTTTGTTAAGTTTGCTAGCTGAAACTACGTAAAAAATTTGCTTATTTTTCTTTAACAAAAATATACTTTTATAATTTTCTTTAAACAAACAAGAGAAAAAAGATATATTTGAGAAGAGTGAAAATATAAATTAAAACAAAACAACAAATAAAAAAGCTTCTTTATAAATTGTGTTTAAAAGAATTCTCATAAACATTGAAAATTCAACGAAAAAGTTTAAGAAATTTTCAATAAAAGTGCGCGTAACAGTGAATTTATAAACATATATGTATACAATTTTAAAACCAAAAAAAATTATTAAAATTTTTTGAGTTGAGTGTTTCAATTCAATTTTTACTAACTTTGTTAATGTTTTGTAAAAATTACGTTGCATATATTTAAATTGCGTATATTAATTGTGAAAACAGTTTGATTACAAAATTCATGTTTAACAAAAAATAAAAAAAAGTTTAAAAAAATAACAAATAAAAGGAATTTTAATTTTGTTTGTAAGTGTGTCTTTGAAAATGCAAAAGAACGTTTTATTTAAACAAATTTGAATTTATTACAAAATAAATTCTAGTGTTTTAATTTATATTAATTGAACTTTTTATTATTAATGTGTGTGGCATTATACACATAAAGCACAATCAGCAGAGTTTATCATCATCATCATCCTCCTCAGTTTTAGCATCTCATCAACACCCTTCTCACACTCTCTCTATATCTGTGTGTGTGTGTGTGTATAAATAAAATTACTCTTGCTACACTTAAACAAATAATATTGTCAAGCCAATCTAAAAATAATTCATGAAGATCTGCTTTAAACCAAGGTAAGTGTAATTTAATTTTTTATATTTATTAAAAAATCTTTTGCTTTTTTTGTCATCTGCCTTTTAAAAAAACGTTTAAGAGTATTTTTAAGTTTCAAATTTAATAAAATGTATTGCTTATAGAAAATATCAGTTTATTTTCACCCCCTAATTCGATGTTTGCTTTAGGGATTTTTCATCATCTTTGTTAATTTTAACATCTGTTAACTATTGGCATTTGTTGGCTTTGCCTATCATCCCTTACTTAGTTTACAACATTCGTTCGCAGTTCTATGTTATTTATGGCACACTTTATTTCTTTTCTTTTTTTCTAGTTCTTTTTCTCTCTTTTAAAGGATATCTTCTAATTGTTAAAATTATTATTTTGTGGTTTTATGAATGAATCATCATCATTTCTATAAGACATTTTATTTATTTTTTTTTGGTGGGTGGGGGGTGTTGATCAACAATTTTTGTTTTTTTTTTTTGGTTCATTACTTGATAATTCCAGCTGTGTTTCAGCTATTTAAGAGTTGAAAATCCATAAATTAACGTTACATAAGTATTTAAAGGATTCTTTATAATTGTTGCTAATACTTTATCATTTCTATTAGACAATTTATTTGTTTTTTTTTTTTGTGGGTGAGGGTTTATCACCATTAACTGTATTTTTATTAAAAATACTTAATAATTCCAGCTAATTTATTTGTTGTTTTTTTCTATTTAAGAGTTGAAAATGTTAATAAATTAGTGTTATGTAGATACCTAGTTATTTTCTTGTATTTTTAAAGGATTCTTTATAATTGTTGCTAATATTAATTAATTAATTAATTAACCGAGGAACGAAAATAAGTGGCTCACTTATTCAATTACCACTTATATTTGGTAATGAAATAATACCTTAATCAAAATAACAGTTTTAAAAGGATTCTTTCTTATTGTTACAATAATTTTGGGTTTTTATTCAAGAAACATCATGATTTTACTAGTGTAATTATTTGTTTTGGCGGGTTTTATCAGCACGTTGCATATCCAATTTTTATGAAATAAGAAATTTTTTAGAAAAAGCAGAGCTCTTAAAGGCCCATACCGTTCCGGGTTTTATCATATGCCATTTCAGCATGTTGTGCGTTTTTGGGAAAGTGTTGTTCTCCATAATTCATGAGCCCATTAAAAAGTAAAGTAGACTAGATTAAGAAATTAGTTTCTTCGACTGCAACACTTTGGTGTTACATAGGAATTTTGGAAAGGCATCAATGGTCAAATCAAACTTGGTGACGCATCAGGTTGGGCCACTAAAGGTTCCAAACAGGTCAACGCTGACACAGTAGTCTGAGTTTAAAACGTTAATTGGACCTGAATCCTTTAGGGTCCCGCTTGTATAAATTATGGAAATATTACGTTCTTGGGTTAAATTGAAATTTTATACACATTGTGGTAACTCGTCTGGACTCAGACATTAAAAACGTCCTTACTTTATCCAAAAGTATATTACAAAACTTATTATCGTTGGGTAAGCACGATTTGAGAATATTAACTTAATTATTTAGCGGACATTGTGGTTTCGTTTCGTCCTTTTGTTCACAGGTTCTATAGATTGTGTCGTTTTTTATACCCTTACAAGTCACAGGTGACCTTAGCTCTTATGTTTATCAATTTAAATAGCACTGTCAAATATGAAGATTATCTCAATGCTAGCAAAATGTAAAATATTAATATCAATGAAGATCAGCTGTATGAAGAGATCAATCTAATTAAGCTTTGTATAGATCCGATTAATAAACAATATTGTCAAACTGTATAAAAGTGGAATGCCATTTTTGCAGATTTTAAGCAAAATGAATTGATTAATATATATATATAAAATAGTTAGCTTTCTCTTGAGTATACCACCTTCAAATTGTTACATTGAACGAGTATTTTTACAAATGTCTCTAAAATGGTCAGATACTCGTACACCAAATTTAATCAAATCAGAGCTTCAAATTTTATTTAATTTTTGATTGTTTAGAATTTAATAAATATTTAAAAACAAATAACAAACTGATAAACAGCTGCAAAAACACATCTAAATATAATTAATTGTTAAATTTTTATGGTCTTATTCATAAACAATTTTTAAATTTAAACAACGTTTTAAAATCAAAATTTGTATGGAAATTTTGCTTTAAAACATTGTTTAAATTTAAATTTAATTTTTTTTATGAATATGTATGGGGGTAACCCCAATTTTAAAAAGCAATACACAAACATTCTATGTCATTTTTAATATAATTTTTTATTTAATGTAAATATATGTATGTACATATATAAAATATGTATTTCAATGAATTGTTTTTACGTTTATTTATAAACAAATGAATTAAAAAAAACATATGCAATTTTGTTTTATTGTCTCGCGTAAGTTTTGAAAATCCCGCCAATTTTCATCTTTTTCTAAATTTGTCCCGCTTTTTGATGAAAAAAACTGGCAACCCTAGTCTTCTCTTAAGTATTGTCTTGAATCAGCGTTGTCAACTTTGAAATTTCAAAACGCACTAAAATGGAGAAAAAAACGCACCATTTACAAAAAAACGCACCAAGTTAAGAATTTCGTTTTTGTTTCAAATATTTATTGAATTAATTTGAAATTTTTTAATATCATAAATTCTATAAAAAACTTTTTATTAGTAAAAGTAATAATAGTAAAAGCCTTCTTTTTAATAAATGAGCTAATAAAGATAAAATAAGCATTTAACCACTCAAAATTTAACTCACAATATGATATTCGGAACTAAAGTACTAATTGGTAAAAAAGCTAATTTCAGTACATATTTGGTACTTTTTTTTTTATATATTTCTGTTTTCTAGATAAAGTACTTCTATTTGATTTTTCCCAATAAAAATTTTTAGGATTCCAAGGGTATTCTAACCCTGGTTGTTCGTCTACAGTTCAGTAGACCAAACCATCAGGTATAAAAGAATTTGATTTCATTTATCATACATTCGTATTTAAAATACATGTTTTCATCGTATAGATTTCATGAGTTATGAATTATTAAAAAACTGCAATTAAAAATTAGTAAAAATAAAGATTTCATCACATTTTCGAAAAAATTAAAAAACTCACCGAAATACACAAAAAAAAATTTTCCAGTGTTGTTTCATTCATTTTATTGTAGAAAGATTTTTTCTCACACTGAAACAAAGAGTTGTGTTGAATTTGCTTTGGTGCCACCAAAAATTAAAAAAAGAAAGCGCACCGCGCAGCAACTAAAGAATTTTTCGCACCAACAATTTAAAAAAGCACCAAAAATGGTGCGAAACGCACCAAGTTGACAACGTTGTCTTGAATATACCTGTGTATCGTCTATAATATCGTCTAGAGTCTGGTCTTGTTTATAGTCTTGTATTTAGTTTGTCTCTAGTCTTGTTTTACTATATAATCTCGCTATAGTCTCATTTAGAGTCTCGTCTATAATCTCGTTAGATATTAGACTCATCTACTCGTATAGACTTGTTTTATCTTTTAGATATCGTAATATGGGCTGTTTTCATAAACGCAGTATGCAATGCAACATTTCATTGCATAGAGTTCATAATAGCATTTAGAAATATAATTTAAAAATTTTTGTTTTAAGATTCTCTTTAATAGTCCAATAAATTTATATTTTATGTGATAAAAGTTTTTAAATTACATATATTCTAAATGCTATTATGAACTCTGCAATGAAATGTTGCATTGCATACTGCGTTTATGAAAACAGCCATGAATTCGGTTCTTTTAATTTTTGAATTGAACCGAAAAAAGTAAACAACTTTATTAAAAGCTATAGCATTTTTTAATCGCTTTACTTACTTTATTATTCCAAAATAATTAATCTGTAAAGGAAATCATTAAATTAAAATAAAAATTCTTAAGCCTGACATAAATCTCATTGTACTCGTTTAAATAATTTTTTGCTGCTTTTTACAACAAAACGCGAATAAACACTTTCCATTTATGATAAAAATCGCTTGTAATGAATTGTTAATTAAAAGCCATTTAAGGTGTTTAAAGCACCTCTACTCTACACTATACAAGTAAACGGTTGGCTGGCAGGCAGTCAGTCAGTCAGCTCCCATATATTGTTGAACGTCTAAACTCATTAGTATTAAATAGTTTTGGTTTTTGTTGTTATTGTTTTGTGATTAAATTATTTGTGCAATGACATTAGTTATAGAATAAACATTTTCATTTTAAGTTTGTTCAAAAACAATGCAATTTTACGTTGTTTACGTTGTTGCTGACTTTTTGTGTCACAGTGAACACATCTGTGAATTTGTTTTGAGTTTTCATGAACAAGTTCATAACTTAATTGTGTGGGAAAAACGTTAGTAGATATTGTGTGTAAAAATGGTATCGCTTGTCATTTTGTAAAACTAATTAATCTAGTTTTAGTTTTATATTTTATACTAATTTTGTTAACCGAAATGTACATTTTTCAATTACGTTGCAAAATATACTTGTTGTTATTATTTGTTTAGTTAAGATCATGTTTATTAAACTATTAACATAATTGTGACGTTTTTTGAGTCGTTTAATTGTTGTGGGTGATAAAATTATGTAAAACCTGTTTAATTTTCTGGGTTTTCAAGTTTCTAGATTTATGGTTTAATTTGAATTTTATCACTCGTCTCAAAAATACAAAAAATTGAAAATTGTAAATAAAAAATGTCAACAGATGTCAAAAGTGGTGAAATTAAAGTGTACCTCTTATATTCGGTGGCTAGTAGTTAATAGTGTCATCAAAAGTCTTGAGTATAATCTCGTCTAGACTTTTTTCTATATTCTTCTCTAGAGCCTCGCCTATATTCTAGTATATAATGTCATCCAGACTTTGGACTCGTTCACAGTTTCATCTTTGCCTGGTTTTAGTCTCGTCTATCCATCTTGTCTTCAGTCCATAGTCGAGACTACTGTCTCTCATCAACTGGAGTCTGGTCTTCAGTGCATATTCTCGTATACTGTTTCGTCTATAATATCGTCTAGAGCAGGAGTGCCCAAGCCCTATACTCTTGGTGCTCTTTTGTATTTGTAAAAACTCTTAGCTATAGGCTGTGTGTTTTGTAAACTCATTACAGCACTCAGCACTAGCAATACGAAATAAACAAACAACTTTGCTTTATTTGTTTTTTTTGTCGTACTTCACACTATACACGCAAGCGCAAAGCAACAACACTTTCGTATGTTCTACTGGTAAACATTGGTGACTGCGATCGTCAATGTAGATTTTGTTTTTGTTTAACGTATGATACCGTTTAAAAAAGTGTGTTGTTTCTTTGTATGTATTGGCTTTTACAACAAAAAATACTGAATAAAAATTAGTTTTTATTATTTAAATGTATTGGTGTTTGCTCTTACATAAGCAACTTTTGGGCACTCCTGGTCTAGAGTCTTGTCTTTAGTCTTGTTTTTAGTCTTGCCTTCAGTCTGGTCTACTCTTGTCTTCAGTCCATATTCGCGTATACTGTCTCGGTGAGCCTTGTCTTTAGTCTTGTTTTTAATCTTGTTTTTAGTCTTGTCTTTAGTCTGGTCTACTCTTGTTTTCAGTCCATATTCTTGTCTACTGTCTAGTCTATAATATCGGCTAGAGTCTTGTCTTCAGTCTGGTCTAGTATTGTCTTTAGTTTCGTTTTGTCTTCAATTTTGTCTCATCCATATTCTCGTCTATAATATCGGCTAAAGTCTTGTATTTAGTTTTGTCTTTAGTCTCGCCTTTAGTCCTGTCTTTTATCTTGTCTTAAGGTACGGTCACACTTGGCAAATATTTTCCGAAAAAGACGTAACCGCTGAATAACATATATTTGAAGTCGTTTATTTATTTAAAAAAAAACTTTTCTTATTTAGGTCAAAGCACAAGAAATATTTAATTTTAATTTATTTGATGCTGTTTGATCTTGCAAAACTCTTGTAAGAGTAAACTACGTCAAACTAATTTGTGCTAAAACAAGTGGTTACGCTCTTTTGAGTAAATATTTGTCAAATGTGACCATACCTTTAGTCTTGTCTTTGATCTTGTTTTAGTCTTAGTCTTGTCTTCAGTCTTGTCTTTAATCTTTAATATTGTCCCTAGTCTTGTCTTTAGTCTCTTTTACAGTCTTGTCTAGAGTCCATAGTCTCGCCTACAGTCTAATCGCTTTTATAATTTAACAACTCTTTGCTTCTTTGGAAGTTTGTTAGCATTAAGCTATTTAAATATTATTGAATTTCTTAAGTTGAAGGCATCTGTCTCAAATTTTTCAAATACATTTCTTTATTTCTATTTGGAAATCAATTTGAATGAAGATTTTATTAAAAATAAACAAAATGTAAAATTAAACAAACATTCAACAATTAAAGTTCAATATTGTTTTAATCCAATTTTTTTGTATTAAATCATTCAATTCAATTTAGAATATTGAAAACATACATACATATTATTAAGTCTTTGAAATTACACAGTGCTCCAATTTATTTTTTACTTTACGAAATTCTCACCACTCATGGCGAGTATTAGCATTTATAGTTTGACACCTTGTTAAAGTGTTTGTGTTATGTTAAATTTGTATAGAAGAATCGGAAATTTATATATGTACATACACCTGGTGGTTAAGCTAAAATTTAACAAAAAAAAATTGAGGTTTTTAAAGCATTTTCTATATAATTCTCACCTTTATGGTTTGCTTTAATGCTAAGTAAATACATAAAAAGGTGTTTAAGATTTTTTCTCTCCAATAATAATTTGTGTGAAAGATTATTAAAATGGTTAATTTAAAAATTTTTTGAAAGTACCATTCGGCTTTAAAAATTAAAAAATAAAATTTAGGCAGTATACTATCTCTCCATTTTAATTTTGTATATTAAAACTAATCACCTGAGATTTGAGGTTTTTAAATGCATAAATAACCTAAATAGGAAACGTTAGAAAGGAACAAAAAAAAAAAAATTGACAGCTGTACATATTATTTATTACAAAATATCTCTGGTATCAAATGATAAAAATTAATGAGTGCAGTTCGTTTGAACTGAAAATGTTAAGATTAATATTAACTTTTATTATAATTTTCCAACAAAATTTACTCATGCACTCAATCATTACAAATAAATATTATAGACAAACGTACGTTCAAATAAATAAATGTTTATAAAACAAATGTATATACATATTAGTTTTATTTAACATTACTAAACTAAGTCGTTTGACTGATAAGAATTATAAACATTTTTGTTTATAAAAGGGAAGCGTTTGCTTTGAGTGATAAACCTTTAAAAATGACACAAAATATATTTATAAATAAGGGGCAGTTGTTACTCATTTTGTTATTTATTTCAATAATTTATTCAATATTATTCAAGTTAATTTCTAGGGTTAATGCATTTCTTAGTATTTGCAGAAACTTTAATCTTATGAACTGCTTCAACATTTATTTAAGTTTGGGGACAATTGTAGCCTTATCTTTACACAATTTGAGTTACTGTGATTAGGAACTGAGGAAAAAAACTCACCCTGTTATCACTTATTATTGGTTATACACGACATAAATCATTCAAAATAACCTTAATTAGTTTAAGTGTCTAGATTCTGGAATGAGGCAAAATTTTTAACGAATCCTGGTGTAGGGCCGATTTTTGGCCTAAACCGAAACCGAATATTCAATCTGAATTTATAAATTAACGTTTTTATATAAAATAAGAGATTTTTTTTTTGTTTTGCAATTTGTTTTTGTAAAGTTAAAGTGGTGACTTTTTAGGTTGCCGTTTTTTTTTTCTTTTTGAAGTATCTTGTCTTTACAGTACTTTAGTCTTGTCATTGGTCTTATCTTAAGTCGTGTCTTTAGTCTTGTCGAGTCTATAGTCTTGTCTTCAATCTTATCTTTAGTCCACAGTCTTGTCTACTGTCTCGTCTATAATATTGGCTAGAGTCTTATCTTTAATTTTGTCTTCAATCTTGTCTTCAGTCCATAGGCTCGTATTATGTCTCGTATATAATATCGGCTAGACTCTTGGCTATAATATTGTGTTTAGTCTTATCTTCCTTCAGTTCATAGTCTTGTCTACTGTCTCGAATATAATATCGACTAGAGTCTTGTCTTTAATTTTTAATTTAAAATTGGGTCACTTGACGTGAAATTCACCATATAAACTTATCAGATTAATCAATCTGATCATTAATACTTTACAACTTTTTATTGCTGCACATTTATCATTTATTGATTTGTTTACATTTTAAAACTTAAATACAATTTTTCAGTCCAAATGGTCAGCAATTACTTCGAAATAATGTTTATGTTTATTATAATGAATAATAAAACTGAAGTAAAATTATTTATTTTACAAAATTTCAGGCAGGATGTCGTCTTGTTAAATAAACAAATTGGCAATAAAAATCAAATATTTTATTAGGATGGTGGGGCGACTACGATGTAATTTGTTTTTCTTTTTGGAAAACTTTGATGAAATATAGACTGAGGAGTAAAATGAACTACTGAAGTGTTTATTTGTTTAGATATTAAATGAATTTAAGGCAAAAGTCCAGTTGGTATCAGAAGTTGTTTCATAAAGCATAAACAGTGTAATTCGGTTTTTACAGTGTGATTTAAATGTTGCTTTTTTGTATGCGGGTGTTGAGAGAAAAACGTCTGATGTTGGGGTTTTTTTTTTGGAAACAGACTAGTTTTTTTTGTATTTTTGTTTATGTTGCATTTTTTGTATTGTATATATTTGGTATATGTTTACTGGTTACTATGTTGCTTTATTTTTGTGTGTGTTTCCTTTGATTATGAATGCGTTGATGAGTGTTTGGTATGAGAGGAAAACCACAGTGTTTATAATTCAATTATAACGAAAACAACCTACACACACAAAAATAAATAAAATAAATTAATTCTTACAAATATAAAATTATTTTTTTTGTTGCTGCAAATAAAATACACACAGTATTTGAAGAAATAAAACAAAAAATGCATCTCAAAAAAAAAAAAACACAACTCCCTCCATACAGTGTCTAGAACAGGGTATTTGGGAAAGAGATTGAGTTTAGTTCTAACACTTTATATCAAGTCGACATGTGCTACATAGAGACCCGCGATTGAAGCTAAAATTGGACTACATACCAACGATTAAAGCTAAAATTGGACTGCATAAAGACCCGCGATTGAAGATAAAATTGGACTACATAAACCCCCATTAATTAAAGGATTTGGTGGTCATGACAAATGTAAATCGAAATTTTTTCAACTGGCGAATTATTTTCTTAATAATGTCGTGAATATTCTACGGCTTTGGAGAGTATAGCGTTCCATGACTTGTGAACATGATTTCTGTATCTGTTTGCTCCACAAATAACAAAATAAAATCTACAGCGGACTGATATTTGATTAAGTTTTAGCATCTTCACGTTGTGCATCATATTGTACGTAATGTTGGCTCATGTTCATAACATATTATATGAATGCATTCAATTTGAAATATAATTCAAAATTTTAGTTTTATTACCATTCTTTGGTAAAACAATTATTATTTAAAACGTTTTTCTTAATACCTAACCAATTATAGATAACACCTACCATCCCTAAACGGAATATCAATTTATATTGAATGTTCAATTAAAAAAAGAAGAAAAAAAAATAAATAGGAAAAAATTAATTTCGTACAAGTTACAGCTACATATATAATATATACATACAAGTTTAAATATAATTGAATATTTTAGATTTATTAACATTCTTAGTGTGAAACAATTACTATTTAAAATGTTTTTGTTGATACCTAACAAATGTTAGATGACAAGAGGATCCCTGTACGGGATATTAATTTATACTGAAGGAGAAAAAACTAATTTTGCACAAGTTACGAGTATGTATACATATTATAGTAAATATAATAGATTGGACAGTACCTTGAGAATTGTATAACCAGTAGATACTGCAGTAGCTTTTCCTTAAACAAATTAGTTTATTAGTTGCTTTAGACTTTTTAAATAACACCTCCTGTTGAAACACTTTGTATGGAACATTATTATTGTTTTAACGGCACGCTTTTTTGTAAAGAAATGCGTACTATGTATTTGTTTTATAATAAATAATAATTGTATTTTAAAAACTGATGCGGGCGTTAAATTGATGTTCAAATTAAATTTTTAAAATGTTAACTAAATTTGTATATAAATAATATTTCAACTGCACAAATAGTTTTGATTTTATTTTAAAAAGTAAAATAATGGAAATTTTCTAATACAGGATATTTTGAAGAGAACTTTGCTTTTCAAAAGAAAGAACTTATATGAAAATCATTCAATTGTTAATTGCATTGAAATAAGTAAAGTTTGGTTATTATAAATTAAACATTTTATCGGACAGGTATTACTCACGATCATGGATACAGTTGACGATGTTTTATTAAAATGTTCAATAACATTTTGGCAAAATTGCGTCTCTATTTCAGTAAACACGCTACGGATTTTGAGTTTTCATGCTGTAATCGATTTGACTGGCTGTGTATAGACTCTAACTTTATTGTATATTTTAATAGAATATAAATTTGTTTATAAAGTTTCAAAAAACGGGAACAAGTTTCAAATTCTTATATCTGTTATGATCAGCTCTATTATTTCTAATACTTTCCATGATTAAGGCACATTTAATTAATTTGCTTTCAAAATAAAGTAAAATGTTATTTCGAAGCATATGATTTACTAAACAATATGCAACAGTACTTAATGTCCCAAATCTGCAGTGTAATTATTTCAAAACATCCTTGTTTTACACAATTTTTTGAATAAATAACAAAAATATGATGCAATTTTTTTAATATATATTTCAACTCCAAACAAACTCCTTCTGGCTGTTTCTCTCTCCCTTATAGTTGTCTCTTTTTGTTGTTCCTACTTGTTGCTCCGTTTATTTTGATTTATCTCCCTTGACATTTCACAAATTTGAGGTTATTTTTTTTTTGTTAATACTCCTTCACCATGTGTTACCATGACTAAAACAGTTGGCACAACAAATCCCCTTTAGCAGTTTAATTGTCTTTTTCTTTCCAAGGGCTTAAAAGTACACGTATATTTTTTAAAAAAGTGGCCACACAAAATAGCAAGTGCTCCCATAATTTAAAAAAAATCCTACAATTTTCATTCAAAAATAACTTTTTGTGTTTTCATTTAGTGCTTAAAAAATCTTGATATTTTGCTAATTTCCAAAAATAAATAATAAACGTTATATGTATGTATGTACATGTTTGTGGTAGTGGCCCAAAACAATTTACATATATTGTATTTAATTGAATGACTAGAAAATTTATGTAAAAAATGGCAGCCAGACTATAATCAAACAAACATCACTACTACAACTACATACTAATACAACAATTACTCTCTTACAAGTAAGTGCTAAAAATCTCATTTGGTTGTCATTTTGGCAAGCATTCTTGTTCTTACATCTTCACAGCAACAAACACACAACAACAGCCAAAAAAGTGTGCTCTAGTTTTTTTCTTGTTCATATTTTTGTTTTTGTCATCATATTCTTACAAGTGAGTAGCAACCCAGCATACCATTCTAGGAGCGCTCCGAAAAAGGAGTAAGAAAAGAGTCCAACAAAAGAGCGTTTTCGGAGCGCTCCAAAAAAAAAGTAATCAGAAAAGAGTCCAACAAAAGAGCATTTTTGGGAGCAGAAGAAAAATTAGCTTTTTACTGTCCGGAGTCGGCACGCATACTGCGAGGTTTTTTTTGGGCTCTGTGTAATCTTGTTTTTATCATTCTTGTGTGGTACAGCTGTTTTTTTTTTTGTTCAAAGCACAAATAACAGGACAACAACGCTTTGGTACACACATAATTAAGTGGAATTTCTGAGTCATACTGCGTGCCGACTCCGGACAGTAACAAGCTAATTTTTCTTTCGCTCCCAAAAATGCTCTTTTCTGACTCCTTCTTTTTTTGGAGCGCTCCGAAAACGCTCTTTTGTTGGACTCTTTTCTTACTCCCTTTTCGGAACGCTCCTAGAATGGTATGCTGGGAAGTATGTACATATATGTATGTATAAGTGTAAGTATCTACGTGCATATGCCATTGCCTGGTCTATACTTTATCACAAATGCATTTAATTAATAATAATTTGTTATATTTTTCGTCTAATTTCTAATTCATCACGACTTTCTTCAAAGTGTTGTAAAATTTAAAATGTTGACATGATTTTTTATGTCTTGAGTTCACAAATAAATAAATGTGTGAAAAGTATGATGAGAATATTTGAATTTATAGCTTAAGAAAATTTAATATTTTTTTGTTCTATTTTCCTGTTGTATGAGTGTGTTTATGGGTGTGTATGGGTACGTTTGTAACACAAATTATAATTTTTTATGTTTCTGTATGATTATTTTAATTTTGTTTATTATTGCTAAATGTTTTACAAAATTAATGGAATGAGATCAAGTCAGGCATAAATTACATATTTGTAAGACATTTTTTTAATAAATGTACCAAAGTACTCAATCCTCCATGAATTCTATCAAAGTAGTTTTCCTGTTTTCAAAGTTACTTCTTTGATTCTTAAGTAATAATTGTTTTGAGATTGATGATAATTTGAGGCTTTATGAATTTTATAAAGATGGATTTTTTAAGAGCTTTCGAGCAAAGTTCGAAACAAGGTTCGCATAGATCACATCTCAGTTTATAGATTAGAAGCGGTGTTACAAGTGTTTGTAATTGAAATATATGTATTTAAGTTTCATTCATTAAGCAATTTATATCAGCTTTCAGAGTTAAACACATGACAAATATTTGACGAAAATAACGTAAAAAATTGCTTTAATTCTTGTGATTACTTTTGAAACTTCTTTTACTAAGGATAAATTCCAATAGAAGTTTAGTTTTATTTTATTTGATGCTGTTCGCTTAAAAAACAATTGTAAGAATAAACATCGTGAAGCAAATTTGTGTCAAAAATAGTGGTTACGCTTTTTTGAGTAAATATTTGCCATGTGTGACCGTGCTCTAAGTTTCATGGTTTAAAATAGTGTCGGGCACACACATACTCACTAATATGTGCTAGTGTTGGAAGCAGCAAAAAATGAACGACCGACAATAATTGTACACTCAAATAATTTTTCAGTTGCCAAAATTAAAGACATTTTTTGGATTTTAGTATTTTTATTTGATTAGCAAATTAAATTATAATTTATTTAATTATACATATTTATGTACATACATATATTATTTTATTATTTAATATTATTTGTATATATTTTCTTTCGTTGTTAATTAGTTTATCATTAAATTTTAATATTAATAATTAACAACGAAAAAAAATATATATACAAATAAAATTAAATAATAAAATAATCAGCCTTATTACAGTTCTCGAAATCTTGATTCGAGTATTGCCGTATTGGTTCTCGAATTTTTTTCTCTGTGGTACTACGTAAAATTTTCGTCTGCAAGAAATTTGTAATCGAATTAAAAGAAAAGGGTGACACAAAATATATAAAATAATTTGATATATTAATAATTAATAATAATAATAAAAATAAATTGGCGGCAACAAACGGAAAAAATATAAAATTCAATTTGTTTGTCATTACCGCAGAGTCATTTACGGAGTATTAGAATATACTAAAAATTAAAATCACATTCCTTTCATTTGGTTTAAGTTTGAACACAAAAAAGATAAAAGTTTAATATAAAAATCAATGTCAAATTTCATACATAAGTCCAAGGTGAATTTAAATACTAGGTGATAGCGTAGCGCCAGCTGATTATTCATGGTGAATTTGAAAATGCCAAAAAGTTATATAAAAAAAAACTTTTTGACAGTGACGAAAGTTTTTCATATAGAAAAATGCCTGTTGTTCTTGCCTTGTTGTAATTGTTGTAGCAATGCGGTCACCTGGTATTTAATTTCACCATGCATAAGTCTTTTGTTTTTGAAAATAGTAAAAATTTAAACAATGTAAAACTGGTTAAAACGACTTTTGTATTCCTCCAGTTCAATTCTTTGTTTTTTAATGTCGGAAACGTTTTTGGTAGTTTATCTTCGAATATTTCTTGACGTACTTGGGCCACATATTTCGTCACTTTCATTGATTTCAACAGAAATATTTCCGAAATCTTTAGAAGAATTAATACCTATTTCCTCGCCATCGGGACTTATAATACTGTTAAGTTGCAATAAAGATGAAGGAGCTTCCTCTATCGGTGTTAGTATATACATATTGGTTGTTTGAACCTCCACCCGTTGCTCGACATTCAGCTTTGTTATGAATAAGTTTTTTTTTAATTCCATTTATAGTCGGCCCACACTTCCATCCATTGAGGCCCTGTACGTGAAGGTGATCTTAAAGTGTTAAGCTTTCGATATTTCTACCCATTCTGCCTTTGTATCCACTTTGTGTAGGCCACTGTGATAGGATTGCGCCAATTCTGGTTTTGATTCGAGCAACTCCACCATTTTTTCGAACTGCTTCCGTGTGGTTATTTTCAATCTAAAACTATTTTCATTTGATAAAAACAGTTTATTAACAGATTATTAACGAAAATACTTACTCTTTTGATGCTTTCATAACTTTTATTATTTATTTATTTATTTATTATTATATTAATTAATTAAATTTTCTTTTTTGTCGAATGAAATAAAATGTACGACTATTTTTTGAGCTTTTGACATTCGAATGCGAGAATCGTAGTACAACAAATTGTAAAAGAATTATAAAAAGGGTTGTATATTTATGGCTTTCGAGAAACGTAGTACCATAGTGCACAAACGAGATTTTTAAAGCTCGAATACGAGAACCGTAATAAGGCCGAATATATGTACATATGTATAATGTATGTACATAAACATAATGTATAATTAAATATTTTTTGACTTACAATGCGATGACAAATCAAGCATTGTGCATCGCCATCCATGTTTTCTATAAACAAAAAATCATTTTCCCATTCTTCATTAAACATTTTGGTTTGAGTGTACTCAAAAAAATGGGCAGCGAGATCAGACAGCGAAACAGGTTATAGTATACGTGTGTCAACGTCGCGCACACAGAATTTTGTTCCTATACCCTGCAAATAACGCGACTAGTCCATACATGCATGTAAAGACTAGTCCAAAGAGGAGTAGGAGCAGAGCTCCGAAATCTTCGCTCGAATTCGAGTAGAGAGTGAAACTCGCTCGAATTCGAGCGCGAGTACTCCTGCGAGTGAAAAAAAAATCGAGTATACTCTATTTTTCTATGCCACTCGAATAAGAGCGCATATGCTTCGCTCGATTTCGAGTGCGAGTAAAATACACTCGAAATCGAGCAGATTATACTCTTGCCGAGTACTCTTTCAGTCTTTCTCATACAGTGGAAAATAGAAACTGTTCGTTTTTGCCAATTTGTGTGTGCGTGTGTAGTAGCAAGTATAGACTATGGTAGGGAAAGGTGACTGACGAGGGAGGACTGGGAGGTCGAGAAGAGAAAAGCAGCAGAATGTATTGTTAGGGACCGGTGGTTTTTGTGTACAAAAATGCTCGCGAAGAAGATTTCTCGAAGATTACGATTCACTGTCATAACGAAAATATTTTCGTGTTTCATTATTTATGTCTTTATTGTTCATTATAATATAGAAAATATAAGTAAACTTTTAAAAATATAATACAACTTTTATTATAAAACAAACTAATTGCTCCGCACACGCGCACTGTATGAGAAAGACTGAAAAAGTAACAAAAACCACACGCACACACAAGTCAGCAAAGACAAACAGTTTCTATTTTTCCACTCGATTTCACTCTTAAGAGTAAACTCTCACTCTATTTCGAAGATTTTTACTCCCACTCTTAATTTTTAAAAAGGAGTACTCGCGAGTACTCCCACCTAAAACAAACGAGTGGAGAGTAAACTTTTTGTAACACTCGTACTCTTCGAGTACTCTTCTTCGCGAGTGTTTTTCACTCGCGAGTAAAATCGAGTAAATCTGAGCTCTGAGTAGGAGTACTCCAAAACTACTCCAAATATATGAAAAAAGGTGGTCCATTTAACATTGCGATGTCCTAGGACTGGACCATATAACCCATCGGAGTAGTCCCAAAACTACTCTATGGAGTACTCACGAGGGTTAGTTTTAAACAACAACAACAACTCAATATGCAATCGTGTTAACACGAATACATGTCGTTTAACTACAAACTCTTGTTTAACTATGACATGGTCCATGACTGCATTGCATTGGACCATGTTGTGAGTAGTCCATATCATCTAAAATGGATCACGTAGTCCAATATTATTTGCAGGGTACACGTGTGTATAGCATTAAAAAAAAACCGCCCTCCACTGGTTTAAAACAATACTCATTTATTAAGATTTTATCAGTAAGGCTAATTTTGGTTAAATTGTTAAACTTTTCCATAATTACACTATGTGTTCAGACGTCAGTAGTAATTCTCTCATTTAATTTTCACTTAAGATAATTTTCGTTAAGTATTAAACTTTTTCATAATTAAACATATATTACGTTGATAATTTAGAAAATAAACTTTACATAACGTTGTTAAATAAGGACACAAACTTATGACAAATTTGTGGAACTTTTTTTTTATTTGAAAACAAAAAAAATGCGTTAAATGCCAGCCATTTGCATTTGAAACCGTTAGAAATAAAGCAGTGATACCAAGTATGTAGTGATGCCTAATTAGCTGCATTTACGAAAGTACCCAACAAATAAACTTGTTGATAATTATGTAAACTAAGTTTGAATCCTAATTGTAGTACAATTTTTTATGACTTAAACACATTAATCATTATTCTCATTTTTAAATTAGTTTATTATTACATTTATTGCAATTAAAAGTATTTTCTTAATTACTGATAACCAAAACTTAAATCGACATTGACAGATTTATTTTTATATACATATGTACATATATGTATATTTTTTTTCAAAGCATTTACAAGAAGTAAGTGTGAATAAACTCGTGTCAAATATTCTCTACATTCGCAAACGTTTTTGATGGTAGAAACGAACAAAAAAAGCAAAAGACTACAACCAATTAAAGCAAAATAGATGTAGTTTTTATTTTTATAAAATTTTCTAATTCTAGATCAAACAAAAACAACCACAATTAGTGAACGAGACACAAAAAAATTAGAAACAAAAAACTACAAGGAACAAACAGCAACGACCAAATAAATGATCCCTTAACAGCGTAAACAACTACATGGTTTTGTTTGAATCTATACGGCAAATGCCTAGGCAAACACGCTACACACCGGACTCACTCATCTGTTTTTTTATGCTGCGTGTGTGATCAAAATTTTTCAAGTGACTCATGCTGCTGCATCATCATATGCCCGCAGCAACGCAACAACTTAATTTAATTAGATTGAAATATAAAATTCAAACTGAAATTTCAAAAAAACGTAAAAGAAGAAAATAATTAAAGAAACAGCAGCAAATCATTGGTGAATTTGGTTAATTAAACCAAAAAGAAAAATAATAAATCCAAACAATAAAAGGCAATTGAAACCAAAGATTTAAAACTACAACAAGACAACAAAATAAGTGAAACCAAAGAGTCTGAAAATTTAACAAAAACAAAAAATATTGCAAATTTATAAAATTCTACCAAAAAATAAAAACAATCAAAATAATTTTTATTATCTTAATAATTAGATTAATATTTATAATTAATGCCATAAGTATGTCGGGTATATTTCGTAGTAATTCAACTTCGAATCATACCAATGATTCAACGCCCAATAAACGTTTTTCTTTCAGTGCATTTTGGTAAGTTTCATAATTTATTTATTTTCTTTATTTACATATACATATGTATGTATTTATGTGATTTTTAAACAAATGTTTCTTAAAAGATTTTGCATGTTTAAATACTTGTATGACCCCTTATTTATTGGGTTATTTCGTTGCCAACCTCAAGCGGTTAACCAATAACTACATGTTTAGCGATTTTTTCAAAATTTCTATTTTTGTTTAGTATATTACTCTTACGCATTGGAAATTAATGTTTAAGCAAATTTCATTTATAGGCCGAAAACCACAACTATGTAAGGTTTACAAACATAAACCAACCAGTTACCTGCTTAATAGTAATGGGTACTCGATTACTTTTTAAATAAAAATACATAATACGAATAGCGTTTAACCGGTTTCTTCTTGTCAAAAATATAGTGTTTTTTTTAGATGTATAGAACTAAGTTGGCAATACTTTTTTGTCAGCTTTCAGCTGGAGGTCCACACCAAGCGTCTAAGCGTTTCACGCGTTCTAAACAACTGTCAAAAAAGTAGAATCAATGTATTTGTATGAGTTAAGTTACACACTCAAAAGGACGTAGGACGCGCTGACGCTTGAAACGCGAAAAGTTCGTTTACTTTCTACTTTTGAACGCGGTGCACGCGTCACAGCTGACATTGACAAATGCAAAGCAAATTTATTTTAAAGATGATGTCATCAGAAGAAATGACAGTTGAAATAACATTTTTTATATGAGTTTGACAAACAAACCGATAAAAAACTTCACCTCCAAAAGTACATACATATAAAAAAAAATATTGACGCGAAAAATCTTCGCATGTAACTTGAAATGCCTAACGCTTAAAACGTTTAGAAAGCTTAAAACGCGTTGACGCCAAAACGCGAGTTGTGGACCTCCAGCTTTCAAGTGATTTATGTTTAGTTTGGTTTGACATTTCAACATGAATAGACTGACGCTTCAAATTGTGCAAATTTATTTTGAAAGTCATGGTTCTGTGTATAGAACTTTGAAATGGAATAAAAAAAAACTTTTTTGAAATTTACTTTATTTGAAAGATAATCGACTTCTGACATATGACTGGCTCGGACGTAGTCTAATTTGAAGGTACAATTTTCGATGATTTTTTCTAGCATTTGTGGCCGTATATCGGCATTAACAAGCTATCGACTTAAAACATAAATCACCTGACAGCTGAAAAAATGACCGCCATGTAAAAAAGTGTTCCCAACTTAAAGTTCTATATATGTATATAAAAAATACCCTATAGTTAAAAATATAATATGTAATTTAGAAAATTGAAGAAAACAGAAATATTCAGCCCAATCATGAATAAAAATTCCGTGGGAGTTTTTTCCCCTTTCCCATGTTTCCTATTCAAATTCAATGTTAAAAAAATAAAAAAGGGAAAAAACTCTCGCGGAATTTTTATTCATGATTAGGCTGATTAAGATTATTCGGTATATAAACATTTAACGAATAACGGTTAACCAGTATTTGTTTTTTTTCAAAAAAATAATTGAAAATATTGCATATTAATAAACTAAAATTCTTATTTATAGTGTCAACAGCAATTAGTAATTAACGGTTAATCGTTTAGAAATAACGGGTAACCAACTTTTTTAAACTAAAATTGTTTAAATTTCATTATTTTATTTCCAAAATATTTAAAACATTAAAATATTAAAACATTGGGGTAATGGTTACTTGGTTATTCGAATTAAACTTAATCAAATAAAGGTGGGTATGGCTAGTTTTTTGTAAAAAAATATAATATACTCGTTAAAATAAGTAGAAGATTGAATAAAAAAAGAAACTAAACATTTTTTGGGTAACGGTTACCCGGTTATTATACGAAATATGGTTAACCTGTTGCGTTTTGCACAATTTATTGAAAATATTAAATATTTTTAATTTTGAATAATTTAATTTTTGCACAATTTTGCTTTAAATTAGCACTATATAGTGGGTAATCGTAAATGAATAACGGGTAACCGTACTAATTTTTGTTCATTTTTAACAACGGGTAACCGCATTTTTTTGTGAGTTTGTACTTAAAAACCATTATTTAATTGTAAAATATTCCTATAACTCTGAAAATATACAGGGTAATTGTAAATGAATAATGAGTAACCACATATATTTTTGTTAATTTTTATTAAAAAAATATTTTATTGGTTTCACATTGAAACAAAACAAAACTTTGTTTAAAATTAGCAAAATACACCGCGTAATCGTAAATAAATAACGGGTAACCGCGCTTAAAAATCTTTATTTGACTGTAAAACATTCCTATTACTTTCAAACAATCCAAAATAAATTAGTAACGTAACCACATTTTTATGCCCTACATCACCATAGTGGCCCAGAAATATTGGTCCAACACCCACCTTAAAGTATACCGATCGACACAGAATCACTTCCTGAGTCGATTTAACGATGTCTGTCCGCGTGGCTGGCTGGCTGTCCGTGTAAAGCTTGTGCGCAGATTACAGGTCGCAATTTTGAAGATACATACATATATCGATAAAATTTGGTACGTGATATTTTTTCGGCCCAAAGATGGATGGAATTGAAACTGGTAGAAATCGGTCCACTATTTCACCTAGCCCCCATACAATTGCCCTCCCGAAATTGGGGTTCACCGATCATAAATGTTTAAATTATGCAAGTATCCAAACAAATTTCATCACAATGAGTGGTAAATGAAGCCAAATCACATCTACAAATTTTGTGCAGATCGGTCCATAATTACTCGTAGCTCCCATATAATGTTGGTATCCAAATAATATTTAACGCAAATATATTTCATATGTATGCAAATAATACGGTACAATTTTATTATGATCGGTCCATAATTAGTCGTAGCTCCCATATAAGGCCCACTTCCGAAAATCATTTTAACGATCAGAAATTTCTTAAAAATTTTGATATTTAATTAAAATTTGACACAAATAAGTTTCTTATACATATACAGAAATAATGACACCTAATTTTATAATGGTCGGTCCAAAATTAGTCGAAACTCCCATATAAGACCCTCTCCGTAATTCAATTAAAGCTCCATAAATCTTTTAAAAGTATTTATATTGAGATAAAATAAAGTTTCACATACATAATATTGATATTCATAGACATCATGACACTAAATTTTTGTATGATCGGTCCACAATAGGTTATATCTCTCATATAACGCCCATTTCTGAAAAACTGTTTTATACATATACTGGGTGTAGGGTATTATATGGTCGGGCTTGACCGACTATACTTTCTTACTTGTTTTTTGTTAATTTGTTCCAAAAAATTTTATTTTAATCGTCTTTTTTCCTATCACTTTGAAACAAAACAAAACTTAGTTTAAAATTAGCCAAATACAAGGAGTAATCGTAAATTAATAACGAGTAACCACATTTGTCTTGCTTATTTATACAAACAAATCTTTAATTAATTGTAAAATATTCTTATTACATCGAAACAAAATATAATTTTGGTAAAAAATTTCAAAATATAAGGAGTAATCGTTAAGGAATAACGAGTAACCACATTTTTTTTTTTGTAAAAATGCGTTTTAATGTTAAATGTAATTTGCTGACTATTCAATTAGTTACCATTCAAAGCGTTTGCCAGTAACCAGTTATTTTTGACCAAATAATATTATGTTTTTGTTTTAAATAATTGTAGTCTGTATAAATTCATTAAAATATTTTAACTTAATAATTTGATTTAATGTCATATCTTTAAAAAGGATTCAAATACAAAAAATCACTTAACGACTTTGATTTATTTCGAATACTGAATATTTTCAAATAACCGATTGTTTGCTTACAATATTTTACGGGTTTCATTCAAAGAGCCTGCATATGCAAGCGATAACATTGTTTACATTTTCAGTTTTTTGTATAAATTTATTTATTTATTTACATATGTATGTATGTATATGAATACAACCCAATAGACGACGAAAACAACAACGACGACGTATTTTATATTTATTTATAAATTTCATTTGATTTCAAGCAAATAATCACTCTGTAAGAAGTAATCAGTAGTCTATAAAACTCTATTAAAACAAACATATTCATGTTGAACGCGCGGTTTACGATGCAAAAAAAAAAGAGCTAAAAAAATGGGAATTATATCAAAGTACATAGTTTGTATGATTTTTTGCTATTTCATATAATTACGAAGTTAAAAAAGTTTTCTGCTAAATTAGACAAAGATTTATATTTAGAATCTAGAAATAATTTGAAGGTTTCTGTTTAATTTATACAAAATTTTTACTTATTTGGTTATCTTGTTAGAACTTTATCTTTAAAATGAATGTATAACGGAAGTTTATGTCACATTTGAACTACAAAAAAGGGAAACATTGAAATTCATTGAAGCAGAAATACATGGGATTGATTTAGTTAAGCCTAGATATTTAAATTTAGATTGCGACAGCATAGTTTAACATAAAAAACTTATTCTTTCAAAGGTGATATAAGACATTTATTCAAAAGTGTTTTATAGGCAACTAGTTACTTTTTTTTTTAGAAAAGTTGCCTAGAGTCCGAACAACTTTTTACTTGCCCAAAGTCAACTTTATATGTACAGTAGTGGCCATATCATATGCAACTAAAATTTGGTTTATAACAAAATCCCTAAAACTTTATTCCGGACAAAAAGAAAATTTAAATTGATGAATAAAATCAAAGGATATTTATTAATAAATAAAATTAAACACAACAAATTAATACAGACTTCATTTTAAAAATAACATAAATATTTTTTTCAAAAATCTTAGGGTTACGTTTGGTCAAAACATATGCAACTTGGTCAAAACATATGCAACTTATAATAAAAATCACAAAAAAAACCTGAAAAGTAAAAAATATTAATATTTCGTTGCAAAACCTGAATTCTTTATCGCAGCTGCACAACGACGTGGCATAGATTCTATTAAATTATTTAATATCTTTGATGGAATTGAACCCCACGCCTCTTTTATTTTTATGAATAACTCGTTCGCATTTCGAACGTTATTACGGTCAATTCTCTGATTAACAATTTCCCAAAGGTTCTCTATAGGGTTTAAATCAGGTGATTGAGGTGGCCATTCCATTACAGTTTTGTTTTCTTCTGCTAACCATGACTTTACAATTCTTGATGTATGCTTTGGGTCATTGTCATGTTGGAAGACCCAAGCAAGTGGCATTTCCCATTCAGCATATGGAAGCATAACATCTTTTAAAATATCTTTGGACTTATGCTGATCCATTATACCATCAATACGATGTATGGGGCCCACTCCATTGGCAGAAAAACATGCCCACACCATTGCACTACCTCCTCCATGTTTCACTGTTTTTGTGCAGTACTGTGATTTAACCCGCATATTTGATGGCCTCCTCACATAAAGCATGCCGTCACTCCCGATTATATTGAATTTTGATTCGTCACTGAATAACACCGTTTTCCATTTGGAAATTGGCCAGTTTAAGTGGTCTCTGGCAAATTTTAACCGCTTGAGTTGGTTACGTTTTGAAATAAGCGGTTTTTTTGCAGGACGGTGCGCTCGTAAGGAGGCATCTACTAAGCGTCTACGCACACTTCTGGGTGCTATTGGTAGTTGAAGGTCTTTTACTAGTTGCAAAGATGTAATAAATGGTTGTTTTTTGACAGTTTGCACGATAAAATTATCTGTACGTTGACTTGTATGTCGTGGACGTCCTTCGCTATGGATCACCGAAACTGTTTTTGTGGATTTATACTTGTATACTATTCGTGATATTGAACTCTTGGTAATTTTATACTTTTCAGTTATCTCTTTTTGTGACATTCCAACGGAATAATCGTCAACAATGCGTTGTCTTAACTCCAAACCGAATTTATCACGTGCCATTTCTAATTGGTTGTTTGTGACCGTATAAAACAAAATTGCTTGTTAAATATTTATTAAAAACACTTTTTAACACTCACGAAAACTAAAACTTTGCAAAATATATAAAATGTGATAAGACATGTGAGCTAAAGTAACGGTATCTTTAAATTTCTTCAGAGTTGCATTTGTTTTGGCCAAGCGAATATCGGTTAATCGATTTTATCGATAAAATTTACAGCACAATACAAAAAATTTATAGGAAAAATTACCATTATTATTTCAATTGAACCTAACACATGAAAACAATAAAATGCTGATGTACGTTTTAAATTAAATTAAGGAGATTACAACATATTTCCACATAGCAAATTTCGGTTGCATATGATATGGCCACTACTGTATGTATGTATACTGTGACTCACTGCACTTTACCACTATGCATTTAAAACTCCAGAAAACATGTACGAGTAATTGTTTATGTTGTGGAACTCGACCACAGGTATTAGCAACAAAAATAAACATGTATTTCAATAAAAAATTTTTCTTGATATTTATAAGAAAATAAAACTTAAATAAACTGGCCAACTTTATACGCTGTCTTAGTATTATGTTTATTTAAGGGTTACAATCAAAGTGCCCTCAATAGTTTGTTTTGATAAAGCAATTGACGTTTGTATAAAAAGATTTTGTTTAGAATTTCTGCTTTTCTAAAAACTATTATAGGTACAAGTTTTTTTATATAAAATAAATTTATCTCTATTTTGAAAAAAAAAGAATTGTTTACAAATATTGTTTTACATCGGCGTAGCTAGGCCTTTTTCCTGGGGGGATCTTTTTGGAACACTTTTTAGTAAAAGCTATGGAAAATTGTTCAAATAAAAAAATGCAATAAAAGAATAAAAATTCTGGGGGTGGCTAAATTTTTTCTGGGGGGGGGGCTTAGCCTCCCCCAGACCGGGCTATCTACGCCGATGTTGTTTTAAGAAAGTATATTTTTTAAACAAAAGCTTTCCTAGCAATTGTTTGGTTTTTATTTTTTTATTTGAAGAAATATTTTGATAATAAAACCACATACACCACAGCTTCTATAAATAAATTAATGCAGTAATTTATGCTTATGTAATTACAAAGGAAGCGGCCGGCTACATACGTTTTTTACGTGTACAACATGTTGTAAAATTTGTTTTTCGCTATAATATTTTATTATAACGAAATAATTAATGCTTTCACCTCTTTTGTCCATAAATTTTATATTTAGTTTGATTTCCTGCATCTTTGGTGCCTAAAATGTCCATATTTTTCATTTTAATCCTAAACGGCTTTTTTGTTGTATCTTTTGATTGTTGCCATATCAAAATGGAAAACAAATACAGGACATTGTTGCCATACCAACAGGTATAAGAAAGTCTGTACAATTGTTGTTTTTTACACATTTTGTTATGAAGCAATTATAAAATAACGATTAAATTAAATCTAGCAAATATAAACATATGACAATAATTTTAGCATTAAAACTAAAACTACGAGTAGAATACTGATGCCAGTATTGGCATTTTGGTATTTTTAAATTTTATAATATACATATTTGAATCTCTTTATTACACAATTTATTTAATTCTTACCTTCATTAATTGTTAAAACCCCTAAGAAAAAAAAAAACTACAATACTTCTCTCTCTCAATCAAATCAATATCCGTTTATTTGTTTATTTCAGTTTCATCTCACACAAAACAATATTCAATATCACTTAAACTCGTTGACGTTTTATTGCAATACACCCCATACACCGACCAGGCCGACCAGCCTTGCTGTTTCAATATTATGCGGGCACATCTCACCGCCTGCGTTATATCGTCCAGCAGCAATTCCGTACAATTCATATTACACTCATTGGCCGAAAAGAATAAATCTTTAGATTTATTTTGCGGTTGACACCAATATTTATCGCTAATTTGAAAAATTCCATAATCGTAGGAACCATCTAAATTACGTTTGCCAATGGCATCGGTATTGTAGCGACTTTCATATTCCGCTATACACGACCACAATGGTAATTCCATTTTGGGCACGTCCAATATATACAGTTGACCTGCAAATTCACATGGCTGCAGTCGGCGCGTCTGCGCAATATGCATGAATTTAAAAAACGTCACAAATATGCAAATATGGTAAAGAACACGTGCTAAACTGACATTACCATAATGACGCAGGCGTTGACAACGACAGTAGTAATAAGTGCTTTTAGAATTTTTATTAGGTTTTACAATCATGTTTAATTTGCCTAAATTTTTTTTGAATGCAACAGTGATTAACAGTTGGTTGTTTGTTAGAGAATGAATAGATTATTAGTTACTCTCCTTACAATTGTTTTATAGTTTATTGTTTGGTTTTATTAATTTAGCATACAATAAACAAATTTTTTTTTTTTTTTTTTTTTGTAAGACTATTGTTTGTTTTGTTTAAATATATAAATACATTTGTAAAACAACTTTCAAGTAAAATATGAGTTAAATAAAATTATTAGAGTTTTTTTTTACAGTTTAAACAATAAAAAACTTGTGACAAGAAACCGGTTTCAATTTTCAACATAGAAGTTTTTGTAAACAAATTCTTAAATTTTGCTGCACTTTTCGTGAGCTTTTGAAGTTTAACCCCTTTGGAAACGAATTTCTTTGTACATAATAAGTCAAATAGTATAATTAAAGCGACAGCTATTTAACATTGTATTTCAAAACTATTAAGCTAATAATTCCAGTAGTTTATGAACATTCTGTTGTTTTCCTTTAAAATGGTGTAGTGTTTTAAAAAAGTGTTGCTATGTTCATTAAAGCAATAATTTGGCATCACTGCATCACCGTTAAAATTTATCGGACAAAAAACTTGGCATCACTGGATTTATGTCAAACTTGTTTTACTGCACAGTGATGTTCAGCTGTAAAAAAATCAGTGGAATAATAAAGTGAATCTCTGGAATAATAAGGCATAAATTTGCTTATATTATAAATTGGAACAGTATTTTTTATAAACCATAAAGCAAATTATTTTTTTTTCTCAAAACATATATAGTAACCCTAATATTTATACAATTTTATGTCACTATCGTAGACATTCATGTCATACATATTTGTATTTATTAAAAACACGAGGGCGGTTCGGAAACTTCTTAGCCTAGCACAGAAAGAGAATAGTTAGATTTTTAAAAACATTTTTATTTTTCAATATAATCTCCTGAAATAATACACTTAGTCCAACGCTTATCTAGCAATTCTATCACTTCATCAAAATAGTTTTCCTCAAGGCCCTCAAAATAGTGGTTTACAACTGTAACTGCATCTTCATTTGAGGTAAATTGTCAGCTAGGATTTTTTTTAGATTTGGGAACAGGTAAAAGTTATTGTTAGCTAAATCAGGAGAATAACGTGGGTGGTCAATTGATTTTAGCCATTGTTAAAACAATAGTACTCTGAATTTATTGTTTTACCCTTTTGCAGATAGTCAATCAAGAAAATACCTTTGAAGTCCCAAAAAACCGTTAACATAACCTTAGCAGCCGATTGAATTGTTTTTGCCTTCTTTGGGGCACTTTCTTCAGCTTCAGTCCATTGCTTGGATTGTTCTTTTGTCTCTGTAGAATAGGGGTGGATCCATGTCTCATCAACAGTAATGAAACGACAGTTAACAAATGCGGCACCCATTTGCAGAAAGCTATATATCTGTAGTTCTTCATCCTAAATTAAATTAGCTTGATCATTTGAGATGCCCATGATATTGGCTATTTCACGCACTTTTATTCGTCGAACATTTAATACCGTATTATGCACTTTGGCTACAATATCTGTTGTTGTTGCTGTTTTTGGACGTCCACTACGTGGTTCATCCTCAATGCTTGTACGACCACGTTTAAATTCAGCAACCCAATTTTTTACTGTTGAAGGAGCACTTTCACCTAACACATTCACCATATCATTATGAATTTCTTCTCCCGATAAACCTTTTTTATATAAATATTTAATGACACTACAAATTTCGAGTTTTTACTCGTAAGCAAAGAAGGATTCGAAATAACGTTTTTTTTAGCAAACAGAAGAAAAAAAAAGAAATGTTAGTAAAAAATTTGTTACTTACTTTAAAAAATATCATAATATTAATAATTTCATTACTTTTAGTTCAAAAATATCAAAAATAAATTTCACCTAAAACGTCTTTTGAGACTAGAAAAACACATACATACATACACTAATAAATATGTATGTACATATGTACTTATTTATACTGACTCATTGTTTGTCAATCTAAAGGGGTCGGAGATGTTTCTTATTTGTTTCCTTATGTCATTAATGTTTTCAATCTCGTCAGAATCAAAAGACGATGAGTAAAAAAACATAACTGGTTCCATTTTTAATTTAAAATAATTTCTTTAAAAAAATTTTGCTTTTACTTGAGTTATTTTTTCCAGAACCATATGGTTTTTCTCTACATTTTCTTTTATTTTATTCAGTGTTGTACGTATTACTTGTTTAAGTATTTTACAACACTGAAGCAATGAATCAATTCGATTCGTATCGAGTACCATCATTAGAAAATTTTGCACTGTCAAAATAAATTTGATTCGAAAACAATTTCGATCACGACTGCCAGAATTAGCCCCCTGTTTCTATATGAAGGTGTAGCCACATCGAAAATAAATTTAAAATGTGTTCATAGCACAGACGGAAGTTTTCAAAGCACTTAATATTTTTCTGCATATACCGCGCTTTTTGTTTTATGCTAAGTAGTTTTCCGAACCGCCCTCGTAAATATACATGCTTAAATATTTAGAAACAAATTTGGGGCGTTGTTCTAAAACAAGTTTTTTTTTGTATTATTATTATTAATCTTGTAGTTGTTGTTCTCATTTTAAACAGCTAGTATTTAGGCTTTAACTTAAACCAACTAAATTATGCATTCTTAGTTCAAATACAGAAATTCTAATTGAAACATCTTGAAAAAAATGTTTGGCAAATTTCAAAATAATTTTCAGAAAATCTATTGGTTAATTATTTTATATAATAGTTTTATATTATCAGATAATCGGATTTTAAAACGCTGCGATTTAGCAAGAGAAATGTTACGTTTGGGCATTTTGAAACATGAACTTGCCACCTGGTGTTGCATTGCCCAATACGAGAGTAAATTGAATACATCGGCGGTGGGTAAATTAAATGGCAATTGGTCTAATGATTATGGTCTCTTTCAAGTCAGTGATCGTTATTGGTGTCAGTCGCGGCAATCACGGCCATCGGCCAATTTGTGTCAAATCAAGTGTCAATCTTTGCTAAATGACAATATTGCCGACGCGGTTAAATGTGCTCAATATGTTAAAAAACGTCAAGGTTGGCAGGCTTGGGCTGCTTACAATGGCCGTTGCCATAAATTGAAAACGTTGCCGTCCATCGAGGAATGTTTTTAAGTTTTCCGAAAAAGAACAATTTACAAATGTTTAAGAACCAAATTAAATAAAAAAAATAACATGATCATTTTAATTTATATGTATATAAACAAGTGTTTTATTTAGTGGATGAAAAAGTAAGGGAAAGCGCGGGCGGCTGAATCACAGAATTCTCTTGTGTGCAACAACGCCTTTGAAACAATGCCCTACTGTCTAACGAATGATAAATTAATACAGCTTTATCTTTTTTCAACAGAATGTTATTATTGCGTTTTGTTGTTGTTATATTAAATTTATTATACATAGTTTTCATTCATGCCTCTAGCATGAAGTGGAAATTTTTATGTGCGAATTGAAATGTTTCATATTTCGCCAAATGTTTTTTTTTGTTCGTTGTATCGCGTTTTTTCATATTTTTTCTGTTACTCAAATTCTTTCTTCTTCCTTATCGCTTAGTTTTTTATTTTGTTTGTAAAAAATTTAGGCCATTTAACTCATCAATTTCAAAATGTTCCTTAATATTTCGTTCAAATATTTGGTATTTATGTTTTCAATTACAAAATCAATATTTTTTATGTTTGAATTTAAACAAAAAGTTAGTTTTATTACAAGGCAAGTGTTTAGGATTTTAATGGTTAATAAGATTACATGAAAATGGAAAATAATTAATGAAATTTATGGAAATGTTTGGCAGACTTAATGGCGTAAGATTTACAAAAAAAAAATATTGGGATATTTATATGTATATCAGCTTCAATCTTGAGGGGGTTTATACAATATTTGTTTTAATTTAATCATAGATCGTTACTCGGCTTCTATTGTCTTTGATACAATCGGAGATATTGCATCAGTTATAGGGCTTTATACAGTCTTAGTTTGATACAGTCGCAGGTCTTTATACAGTCTTAGTTTGTTACAATCGCATGTTTTTATACAGTCTTAGTTTGATACAGTCGCAGGTCTTTATACAGTCTGAGTTTCATACAATTGTAATTCAGTCTTAACTTTATACAGTCGCAGGCCTTTACACAGTCTTAGTTTGTTACAATCCCAGGTCTTTATGTAGTCTTAGTTTTCTTCAATCGTAGATCTTAATACAGTCTTAATTTGAGACAATTGGAGGACTTCAGTTTGCTTTAAGCGTAGGGGTTTATACAGTCTTTGTTTGATGCAGTCGCAGGTATTTATACAGTTTTAGTTTTATACAGTCGCAGGTCTTTATTCAGGCTTAGTTTGATACAATTGTAGTTCAGTCTTAGTTTTTTTTTTCTTTTTTTAAATAATTAAACACAAACTGCGAAGCTTTTGGCTTATCTGCAGAAAACACCCAGAATCTTTGGCGGGAATCGAACCCGCAACCCTTTGACTGATAGTCCGGCACTCTATCGGTCTTGATACAATCATAGGTCTTCTGGTATAGTCGCAGATCTTTATACAGTCTTAGTTTGATACAATTGTAGGTCTTTATACAGTCTTAGTTTGATATAATTTTAAACCATTATACAGTCTTACCCAGTCTTTTCACCAATTTCAGTTATAATTTAACTGTTACTTTAACTGCCAGTTAGTCAGTTTTCTTTTTGATCAAATTTAGTCAAAACTTATCTCACAAATTTAACTAAAAAATTCGAGTTAATGGAAGAAACAAATGAATATTTTGAACAATTTTGAATTGAACTATAACGTACATACACATCGTCTTTCGAAGACTCTTCAGGCATAAACTACTTAACACCCAACCTCCTCTTGAACAAACTAATAAACACTCAACTCATGAATTTAGAGAAAAATCGAGTTTACATTTTTTTTTGCATTTAAAACATTTACGCGTACACACATAAGTGTTGTGTGTAGTGCATTAATCTTGTGTCCATCTAACAGCCAATGTGAGAATTATTGCAGCTATCAATTCTTTTGAAAATCTACCTATATATTAAAAAATCAGCTATTTATGATGTAGGAATATTATACTGATGGAAATCAACTCTATTATTATCAAAGATGAATTTATTTCATCATAGATAAATTTCATATGATTGAGGAGATATACATACATACACATGTAATTAACATTGTGATGTACGAACTTTAGAACTGGAGTCTAGCGTTGTAAAGCTTCAATATTTCGTATGCGCCATATACTGCAGAACTATATTTATGTCAAGAATTAATAATATAGAATTATGTACATTCCCAATATTTTGTCCCAGCTATTAGGGCTACGATGTTAGGCATTACATATGTACAAACATATCGAGCCATAACCGCCGAAAAAATGTATCCCACAAACTCAAAATTTTACAGGGGAAGGTTTTTTTTAAATAAAATCAGTTTGAATAAAGCCATTATTTTAAAATGTATAATGTAAATATTGTTTTGTGTAATACATTTAATTTTAATAATTTTAAATGATGTTGAACTATCGATTTCGATAAAAAAACAACAATCGATTATGGTGTGGGATACATTATTTTGGCGGTAATGGCTCGATATATACAGTTAATTCAGAAAGTGAGTGCCCACCCATAAATTAAATTGAAAGTTCATATTTTAATCTAATCTAATAATTATCTAATATTTTAAACTGATACAAAAACATAAATATGCAAAAATATTTGTTAATTCAAAATTACAATGCAAACAGTTTAGTATTTAACTTCAAACTGTGAGTGCACATTTCGAATCTTTTGCAATAAAAATCGCGTAGAACAAATATTTTAGCATTTTGTATGGGAGCCCTTATTCCTAATTATGGCTTCAGGGAATAGAATCCACTAAGTTTTTTGGGGCACCTGTAAAGCTATTGTTAGATCAGTCCTATTCCTTGTTTCTCTCCCTCTCTCTCTCTCTCTCTTAAGTTTTCTGTCTAAATAATCACACAAGTTTTCAATAGGATTAATATCGCGTGATTGGGTGGAAGTTTACATCCATTTTGGAGTGATATACAATAGCCATAACTAAGTGTTATGAGACACGTGTTTGAGGTCGTTGTCTTGTGTAAAAATTCAGTTTTCTGAAATACCCATTTTTTGCACGCTCGGAAGGAGATGAGTTTTTAAAATATCAATATTATTCCAGTGATCCATTATGCCATCGATTACATATAAATTTCCAATTCTAGAAGAGCTCATACATTCCTACAATAGAACTGAGCCACCCCTATGTCTAAAAGTTGGACACGATTTTTTCTTTAAATTATCCTTGTTCTAATTGGTATTCATAGTTCTTATTTTTTTTTTGTCAGTACCTTTTTATTTTTATTTATTTCCCGCACTATATATCTATTTCACCATTAGAAAGGGCCTGATGGCGGCAAGCGCCTTATTTGCAATATTTTTGTTTTGTTATATTTGTCATATATATATATTTGTCATATATATAGTAGAATAAAGTCTTTTGACTATTTCACCAATTTTACGCAACGAGTTGTTCGATTTTTTTTTTTTTTTTTTTTTTTTTTTTGCATTCTGGGGCCAAATTACCGCATTCATGATCGAATTAGCTATCGTATCGAAAAATGATTTCGATAGCGAAATTATGATAATACTATGTACTAAATTTCTTGCTCGATATCGAATGCCATAATCTCAAATAAGAAAATTACGATAAATTTTACTCGATATCGAATGCGGTAATTTGGCCCCTGATTCTGTGATTTATTTTCGCTTTGGTAACATTTTTAAACTTTTTTAATTTATTAATCATTTTGGCAACAACCGTTAATAAAATGATTTGACATTTTTGCTGCTACGACATTCTGAATTTATTGTTGTTGCAAAATATTACGTTACTTGTTTTTAAATAAAAGCTTGTTTATTTATGCGGATTAAATGCTAAACAAATTTTAGAGTAGTGGTTTCAGTAAGGATAGCACAGGCATTGAGAATATATGTACATACAGTGGTGGACTTATAATTAGAAACGACTTTTTGGCATATATGTATGTATATATTTGTTCTTATATTTAAAAAATTTAGTTTAAGGGCACTGCTACACGTTTAATAAATATCGTGATATTTGGATCGCGATCCATTTTTAAGTATTGATGGGTAACGAGCGTATGCTACATCTTTAATATTTATCGCGTCAGTATTTATGTTATTTTTGTGCTGTGCGTGTCGTTTATCAATGTCGCGAGAAAACCAAAAGAAAGCCTGTTTAGTTATTTTGCTTGCTTTTGTCAATTGTTTTACTTTTCTTTCTTTAATTTTTTCCACTGCGTATTTTATATTATTTTATTTGTTACTTTTTACTGACGTATCATGATTTAATATCATGAAAATGCTACACGTTCAATATTTATCACGAAATCCACGCTCCGCCATCTGGATTTCATATTTTAGGACATTCTGCGATATGGATCGCGATCCATCAATATTGCATGCTACACGTTCAATAAATATCGTGATATTTCTAGTATCCAAGAGCACTCCTACACGTTCAATATATATCGTGATATTAGTACATTTTTCTGTTAAACATAACATATTAATTTTGGTTAAAATGGCCGTTAGTTTGAGAAAAGTGTAGGTCTTTATACAGTCTTATAGTGCATTTACACTTGTAATTTTCAAACCAGTTTATGATCATAAGCTACTTTCATAAACCATACCGTTTACATCAGCATTTTTGACAATTAAGTGGTTTATCTTTGACAAGTCATATAACAGCTGACTTTAATATTAAAAATATGACATTGTTATGAAAAAAAAAATTTTAAATTTTTGTTTTTCGTCCAGGATGAATAAAATTCAATTACAGTTTCTTTTTTTAAAGAAAACTTTTTTTTTATTTTTGAGCAAATATCAAATGTGCCCAGCGTTGCCAGAAAAATGTTGAAAAAACAGAGTTGCATTAGCAGAAACTGGTTGTAACTAGTTTATTAGTTTGATAAATTTTTAGGTCTTTATACAGTCTCAGTTTGATATAATCTTAGGTCTTTAAACAGTCTTATTTTGAAACAATCGTGCGATTGCTTCAATATTTTATTTAGGTATTTATGATGTCAAAGTTTTTCAACAAGAACTTCGTTTTTCCTTTTTTATAAACTGTGTTTTTTTAGCATTATTTACAGTACTTTTTAGAAGAGTTATCTTTAAACCCGAAGGAATTTGAGCATGATTTTGATTTTTCGTATACATTACAACTAATTAAAGATCAATATCCGAATAGTTTTAGTTATGCTTTTAAAGAAATCTGCTCTAGTGTGGCCGAAATATATGTGAACAATGCTTTAAATGGTTGCGAATAACCTTTGTATACAATCTCTGGAAATCTCACATCAAAAATCATAACAAACCATCTGGCACCACTTTCCTGTAATAAATATGGCCAACAACAAATGTTGCCAAACTTTTTTATTTAAAATTGTTTTTTTTAACGATTTTCCTAAATTTCTTGTGATCTTTTTTATTTATGTTGTTTTAATCAAGTCCTTTAAGTAAAATCACGTGTTTTTGTTTGAAATTTCTTAACCAACTGAGACAAATGTGTTGGTTTTGTTTTTTTTTTGTTATTGTTGCTGTCATGATCTTAAACAGCTCTCCAGCATTTGAAATTTCTGTGCTTGGCAGGCGTTACATTTTCTTTTCTGTGAATTAGACATGTTACATGGTTGATCTTTTTAGTTTTCTTTTTGAGTTTTATTCAGAAATAAAAACTATTTTTAAACACGTAGAAAACATTTCATGCTTGAGAGCGTATTTTTTTTCTCATATTATTTAAATAGAATTTGTTTAAGGCCGGTTGGTTGTGTTAAAAAAACCTTGAGTATTTGAAAAAGGGATATTGAAATTAAAAGAAAATTAACAAGTTTATGTTTATTAAGAATATTTTTTTTTATTTTTTCATTAATTTAACTCTTAAATAAGTCTTTTAAAAGACAACAATTTGTTTAATAAAATCTTTAAATTGCTGCCTAATAAAATCATTATTTATAAAATATTCTTTTGTTGGTTTTTTGTTTGTGTAGTATTTATAATAAAATTATGAATTTCTATAGCATGTGAGTCTTTTCATAAGTTTTTTTTCTTTTTTGAGTGCAAAACACTTGATGCTGACACATGTGGAATGGAGAATTTAAATAATTGTCATATGAGGTCATTTTATTAAAAATATTGCATTTTTTTCATGACTTTGTACATATGTAGTCAAACTATTTTTGGAGCTTTAATAGTTTAATTGAGATTTTAATTTAAATAAATGTTTAATTGTTACTACACTCTTAAATATACTTAAATGATTTATTAGCTTTAATTAATTTATTAATTTGGTTTTTTTCTTCTTTCCAGCACTAGTCCGGGTACTTTGCAAGATGTAACAATGGAAAATCCCTGTAAGTTTTTCAGTTTTTTAAGCTTTTGTTGTTTATGTATTTGATGATCTTTCTGTTTTCGGCAATTTTTAAAAGTGTAGAAAGAATAATAAAAATCTGTCAAAAACTCATGGTTGGCTAGACCACAAAGAAAATAAAATTTATTGGCAGAGAATCAAAAAATTAATAGAGGCACAAATTCGGAAGATATTAAACGAATTGTTGAGACACTCTATTGATGTTGTTATTATGCAATTATAAACATATTTGTTGAATGCAGTCTAGGAAAGATTTTTTATATTATTTAACCCTGCCTTTACACATGCAAGTACTTGCATGCGAGTGCCGTGTACGTATTATATACGAAAACTTATTCGAAAAACTCGACTAGCTCTGCAAGTGAAAAAATGTGAGTGTATTAGTAAAAAAGTGTGAATGTATTAACTTTTTCGAACTTGCACTTGCATGTGTAAATGCCGGGTTACAGTTTTTTACTAACACAATCATATTTTTCGCACTTACAGCTCAACATACAAGAGAAGTTGCTTGTAAGTAAATTTTTGGCACTTGCCGTAAGTAAAATGACAAATGAATAAACAGTGCTACCAATGTTAAAATAAAAGTTATGTTTATAACAAATTTTCGGAGATTTACAAATAATTATAAAGAAAAAATAGGAAAACTATTACACAACACATCTTAATAGAATTTTTAAATATAAATTTCATGCATTTATTAAAAAAAATTGAAAATTATAAATTTTTTTCCGTATTTTTTTTCTTTTGACAATACGGCAATACTGGATTCATATGCGTTTGAAAATTAACAGAATTTTATGAAAAAAATTTGTTTGAAGTTTCTTTGTTGACGACATTTACAAAATGAACTTGCACTTGCTATAGTGTAGCCACTCAAACAAATATTGTTGTTTTTCGGTAGTTTTCGTAGATAATATGTATACTCTTCTTGCAAGTAATTACTTGCATATGGCAACCAGCGTTGCCACGACCAAAAAAATTTTGTAACCAAAATGTAAAAAAAAGTAACCAAAAGCAAAAAAAAGTAACCAAAATTTTTATATATTTAAAATTTTATTTTATTTCAGCTAAAAAATATATATGTAAAATATAAATTAACCATTACATTTCAGTTTGTAGTTCAGTCTTATAATTAGGTACAATTGAAAGAAAAACTTATTCAGCAATAACGATATTAATAAAACCCAAATGTAATTAATTTCATTACATTTGTTACCAAACACTAGTAGATAAAGTTTAAGTAGATGAGGCTAAAAATCTGTCTTGAATGTTCTTAGATGATTTATCCATATAGCGAACGACTAGAACTAGTGATTTCTTTGTGGATACGTCTGTTGTTTCGTCTACTATTAACGAAAACTTTGTCGTTTTTAGTTTGGAAATTAAATTTGCTTTAGATTTGCTTCCTAACATTTCTGTTAATTAAGTTGCTTTACCTGCCACATTTAATGTGTTTCGCAATTTGACAGTCGGAACAGCGCTTCTCTAATAAGCCTGGTAGATAGTCCATTAAAAAAAAGGCAAATTGTGGGAAATAAGAAACATTACTAATGTTAGCTCTGTTTGGTGCACTTGCTTATTAAGAGTTTCTTTTTGAGGACTTGCAAATGTTATTTTTATTTTCCACATTTTGCTTATGAACACTTTTTAGTGTGCTTTCGTAAATAACTTACGTGATTTGCAATTTTTTTACACAGGCAGCGCAGAAACAACATCCATCTTTGTTTCTTAGCCACGGAAACTCATCCAACCACAATACACGGAATTTTCTTTTCGGGCTGTTATTAATGTCACTAAACAACAAAATATTATTTAAAAAAGTTATTGAAATTGAATGAAAATATACATATTCTCATCATCACTTCCAGAACATAACTCGACATAATTAGTTTTACTTTGAGCAGCCTTTTTAAATAAAAATCTAACAAAAATAAAAATTGTGCTTAAAACCAATATGATTATTTTTTAATTCGAAGTACATACTTATCCATTTTTTACGAAAGAAACCCAATCTTAACTATTTAGAAAACACTTTATTAAAAAATTAAATAGCACGCTAATTTGTAAAAAGCTTTTTTTTTTTTGTTTTCTGGTAAAAACATAATTTATGAATGTTGATTAAGGTTCGTTCATTTCTAAAACAAAAGAAAAATTAACTTGTTCCGATGTCAAATCAATATGAAAATGCATTTTGTAGCATGTTTTTAGATGGTTTTTGTGAAGAACCTTTTACTCGTTCAACAATACAATGATTGTGTTTGTTATGTTTGGAGACAGGCATGTATTTTTTTGTAATCCTGTGTTTAGTGTTTTATTTTTAAAAAACTTTTAAATTGTGGTGTAAATTAAGTCAAAGTAAAAGCAATGTAAAAAATGGTTACTTTTATGTTAAAAAAAGTAACCAAAACGGAAAAAAAGTACACAAGTACACATTGGAAAAAAAGTAACCAATTTTGGTTAAAAGTAACCAAAATGGCAACGCTGATGGCAACGGGGGGTAAGAAGGCTTTACTTTATTATTTTATTTTGTTTTTGTTCGATTTGCAGTTATAAATCAGTTTCCATAAAACGAATGTTTCTATATTTTATTATTTTTCTGATTAACCCTATTTCAATTTAAATTTACAACATTAAATTTAATTGTTAATATTTAATCCATAATTACTCTATTATTACCTCTAAATATAATAAATTCTTTAAAATTCCCAAATTATATTCTCAGTCTCAAATATTCTTTTCTCCTATTTTGCTTTCTTCTTTACATTCGTTGTGTTATTGTCACACACAAACATCACAAATGTTTCATCTTTCAATATAAAAAATACTAATAATTCAAACATTGAACCCCCGCCTACAAAAAAAAATAAGAAAAAGACACACAATATACATACTTTGTTTTCCTTTCCTTCCTAAAAAAACACTTTAATTTTGAAAACTTTTCAAAATTACCTTGAAATACATACTCGTATACTGAAAAAAAAACGACAACGTAAAAGTTAAAATAAAAAAATATTGAATACAATATTTGCAAATATTCAACTTCATCTTTATTTAGTTCATTAGAATTGTATATACAAAAATTGTTGGGCGGATATAAAAATAGTTTATAATATTTAATTGGCAGAGCAGAGTGTCCGATATCTCTCTATAAAATGCATAAAAATTCTATGGAATTAAATCATGTCACTGATAGTGCAAAATATGATGACGCTTTTGAAAATAAGGAAATTGATAAAATAAATATGCTGCAAGAGAATGTACCCATTGTATATAGTGATTATGATATTGCGGAGGCTAAGGGTAGGTTTACTTTAAATATTAATGGAATTTCCCAGAAAAAAACAACAAATTTTGAAAAAAAATTTATGGCAAACTCAGTCTGACACTCCGAAACAATACGAATCTTACTGGGCCGGAAATTTTCAATTCAATGACAGCTCTATCAAACGGAAGTTTTTCCCCCGGGAAGAACTTGCAACAGTTATAGCAGACATGGTATAACAATAACATGTTAAACATCTAAATTGTTAAGTAATTTTTCGCCACAGGAGGAAAATCTGTCAGAAACATAAAATTCTGTTTAGTAAAGAGAAAATCATAGAAATTATTTAAAATTTTTGTATTTGAAAATAAATGCTGCTGTAAAAAAGTGGTATCACTGGTGGCATCTTGTTCTTGGTTAAGACACTCACACAAGAATGATATACCTAACGAAAACAGTCAGTTAGAACTATTAGCATTAAAAACAGTGATGCTAAATGCTAAACTTACATATGTATATTATCAAGCAGTTTGCAACAATATTTTAACAATTTTTATAATAATTTATTGAGCTTCAGGTCTGAATTTTATTATTATAAAACATTTTTTTTTAAATTTTAATTTTTGGAAACACATATGTATTTATATTTTTTAAATTTCCCTTGTCCAAAAAATTCCTTTTAGGGGAAAATTTTATTTATTATACTATTAATAAAAATGTTATGGCAATTTATAGAATTCTTAAACAGTTTCTATTTTTACAAAAACTTTAAAAATTTCCCTAAATTTAAAAAAAATATTCTTAATAGATTTTTTTTCAGAGTTTCAAATCAAAATTTATTCTAATAAATTAAGTGCTTAAAATCAATGGTTTCCCGGTTTAACGATTTATATATTGTCAGGCCCATTCGTTATATCGAAAAATTCGTTAAATCCGCAGTTTTTTAAATATGTTTTATTAAATAAAAAATCATGTTTATTTATTCTAATTCATAACAAAAACAAAAAAAAAATAATTAGTTCATATCACATTTAATTAAATAATTAGTTCAAACAAAACTAAAAAATGACTTTTCTCTTAATTCAGTTTTTTCGTAAAGCGTTTCTTATAACATTGTACTAATGTAATTCCAATGACTCTCTTTTGATTTAATTTATTTTTTTAACTTTTTTGCAAAAATTCGTTAAACTAAGTACATGACATTTTCATTTGGTCGTAATATAAGGTACTCAATGGAAAGAATATGACTGTTCATTAAATCGCGAATTCGTTAAATTGAGTATACGTTAAACCGGGAAACCTATAATTTCTTAAATTTGGTTTATTTTTACAAAAAAATCCTAAATTAAAAAAAAATTCCTTTTTAAGGGAAATTTTTGTTTTTCACAGTTTCAAATTAAAATTTACTGTTATAAATTAAGTGCTTGGAATCAAATTTATTTCCATAAAATTCTAAAAATATCTTAATTTTAAAAATCTTTTAAAAATATAAAAAATATATTGTAATTTTGTAAATTCTTTAAACGATTTTTATTTTTACAAACATTTTGAAAATTTTCTTGATTTACAAAAATTCCCTTTAAGCAAAATTTTTATTTTTTATAATTTTAAAACAAAATTTATTACATATTATTAAATACTTATTTTATTTTTTCAAACAATGTTGAAAATTATCTTAATTCAAAAAATCCCTTTAAGGGAAATTTTTACTTTCTACTATATTCATTAAAATGTTGCAATTTATTAAATTCTTTAAACCGTTTTTATTTTTACAAAAATATTGAAAATGTCCCTTTAATTAAATAATTTAACAATAAGGGAAATTTTTGTTTTTTACAATTTTAAAACAAAATTTATTGTTAAATATTATATTCTTAAAATTTCCCTTTAGGAAAATTTTTATTTTTTATAATTTAAAAAAAAAAATATTGCATAATATTAAATTCATAAATTATATTTTATTTTTCCCAATAATTTTAAAAATTTCCTTTAATTTAAAAAATTCTCTTTAAGGAAAAACTATTTTTATAAATATTTTTTTCTCTAACATTTAGTTTTAACCAACTTCTTTCCTTTCAGATGGCGTCGGTTATCGTTCGCCTTGCGTCAGCCTACAACCCTATCAAGGTTCCACTTCACCCGCCGCCCAAGGTCGTTCCGTACGTGAGTTCGAGGAACAAATGGCCAATTTGCGCAAAGAAAATTTCAATTTAAAATTGCGCCTCTATTTCATCGAAGAAAGTATACCCGGTTACAAGCAAGCCAATAGCTCTTCCGAAGACACTCTTATGAAGCAGCTCATTGACACCAAAGTGGAAATGGAAATTCTACGCAAAGAAGTACAAGAAAAACAGGATATACTTAGAGATGCCGCACAGGCCATGAATCAAATGGAGAAAATACAAAAGGAGTCGGAAACCAAATATCAACAAGTAGTGGAGGATTTAAATCAGAAAATACAATTCTTGGAAATGGAACGAGATATGGACAAGTCGCGCATTAGCAGTGGTGTCACAGGTGTAGCTGAGGTTAATGATTTGCTGGAACATTCGGATGTCGAGGAAAATCTAAATGCCTTTCAAAAAGTGTGTATTTTATTATTAAATCTTTTATTACGATTATTGTAATTAAAATTATGAAAGTACACTTTAAAATAAATCCATTTTCTTATGGTTTATAAACTTTATGTTTTGTTTCTTTTTAATTAGATACACGAAATGGGCGGTTTGCTTAAACAGTCCGATGACAAACTCTTGGATTTCCAGCAACAAATCTATAGCCTAGAAGAACTTTTGGTAAAACGTGATGAAACCATTAAGGAGTACGAAGAAAAAGTTAAAGAACTTGTTTTTCAAAATGCCGAACTTCTAGAAACCATTGAAACCAAGGACAAGGAAATTGCTAATAATGAGGTAAGTTGTTGTTACATTATAATAAACTATATGTATATTAAATCATCAATGCCATACACCAAACCCATTTTATAATACATTTAAATATTGTAATAATGGCAATATAATGTTCGTTTAACGAACTTTATAAAGCGTTTTCTAAGAGGTCTACGCTGTAAGAATGCTGATCTTAAAGCTGATAATGACAAACTTCTGGTCGCCTTTAAACATTCTGAAGACAATTTCAGCAAAGAAATGTCGAATATGCAAACGTATGAAAGGCAAATGCGTGATCAACAAGATGTTTTATCCAGAATGCAAGTAAGTTGTTTGTTTTTGTTGCATTTATAAAAAGGTCTTCTTTGTTCGTTTCTGTTGTAACTTGTATGAAACGTTATCCCAAACCACTTGAGTTGTTTATAGTTGTCGTTGTTGTTGGAATGGAACAGCGTTGGAAAAGAATGTGTTGTTTTGAAGTACTAAATTTATTTTTAGTTTAAACTAAAAATTGAATTGCCTACTGATTTTTAAGAGAATTTTAACAGCTAAAAATAATTTTCTTTTTTGCAGTTTATAATAAACATAGTGTAAATTGGGAGAATCTTATGGTGTTTTCTTTTCTGAAATAAAATGTTACACCTTTATTATGTACATTTTTATAATGTTTACCCTACATTTTAAATATGTCGCATTTTTAATGGTCAGAATAGAACATAAAATTACAACAGTGTAACACTTTTTTTCATGTACAGCTGTTTTTGTTTTTTTGTTAAAAAAGAAGAAGCAGATAACTCCCTGGTAAGATCGCTTGAAATAAGACAATGAATATTTATTAAAAAGACCAATGATACCTTCCCGACTAATACGCAAATTCTTCTTAAACTATAAAAATTATATATATATAAACATACATTACATATATAAGAAGTAGGAGATATTGTCCTATGCAATTTGACATACATCAACTTCAGAGTATTCATTAATTACGTTCTCTACAAAGCCTTTCACTCGCGGTTGTGGATTTCTTTCCATAATCATATAAAATATTTTTTCATCATCAGATGATGAAGATGAATCCAACAAGTCATCCAAAATTTTTTCAGCACATAAAAAAGT
Source organism: Bellardia pandia (assembly GCA_916048285.2). Lineage (NCBI taxonomy): Eukaryota > Metazoa > Arthropoda > Insecta > Diptera > Calliphoridae > Bellardia > Bellardia pandia. The sequence goes on from OU696533.1 coordinate 74,663,013, forward strand.
AGTAATATTTTCCATTTTGAAAAATTTTTTTTTGGTTCTTAACACAAACAAAACAAATGTCAGCTGCAGCGATGTCAACTTAGCCCTTTTCAGGCTAGCTTTAGCCGGATTTTAGTCACTCATCGCTGCAGCGATGTCAACTTAGCCCTTTTCAGGCTAGCTTTAGCCGGATTTTAGTAACTCAAAACGCGAAAAAAAAGAAAATTGGATGTGGTTTTATATGAATTTTTTTTCATTTAGCCCTTTTTTCAAAAATGTTTACGCGTTTTGAGTCTCAAAAGTTGGCATCACTGGTTAGCTGTTTTATCGTGCGATTCTCCCCCTCTAAAAATACAGAGTGTGAAAGGTGCACCATTTTTTTAATTTATAGTGTGACATTAATAGAAAAGAACACACTACACTATAACAGTGTTGGCATTTTTTCAGAAAAGAACACAAACAAATTAAAAAAGATGCGAAATGGGAAAAACGTGTAACATTTTTGCCAGAAAAGAAAACGCCATTAAAAAATTGTAACAATGCCCACTTTTGTTTAGTTGTTGTTGCTTTTATTAATTTACATCACAAAATGCAGGTCATAAAAGTAATTTGCCTTTGGAAATTCCAATTAATTTTGTTGGTTATTTTTGGTGTTTTCCCTAATTGTTCTTGGATTTTATGTTTTTTTGTTGTTAATTGATATTAAAAAAATTTCGTCGTTATTATGCTTATGTAATTTGCGTTAAAAAGGCCGATGGAAAAATAATTTAATATTTCCGAATGAAAAATTATTTTACAGCTTTAAAACTGGAGCAAACAAATTAAAAACATTTGTGATATATTTAGTAGATGTTGTCAAGTTATCAATAATTTAATAAATATATATTATATTCACGTAAGCATTTAAAATTTATCACAGAATGGTTGTCAAAAATCGGTGAATGCAAGGGAGGAAAGACTAATACTAATGTAAAATCGCTTAAACCTACATTTATTCCGACCAGGTTTCAGCGGCCAACTAAGAAGAATACTATATACCAATGTAAACAACGAACAAATCTACAGGGTGTTGAGAGCCATAAATATATACGGTTGTCTGACAAGGTAGAAACCATTTGTTTTGGAAATTAACAGATTGGTAAGGTTATCAAATGCAACATTTATGGTTCAGATGGTCGTCGAAGGATCTAGTGGAAGCCAAATACAGCCTTAAGTATAATAATGCAAAATCCACAGTTAGTTATGTTGGCGATTCTGTGGTAATATGAGGCTGCATTTTTGCCAATGGATAAAAATATTCAATGAAAAACCGACATACCCCCTTATTCATAAGAACTTACAACAGGTGTATAAAGCAAATTTTGTATTGAAATTAGCTTTATAAACCTCTAAGAAACCTGTTGTAAATTTTATGAATAAGGGGAATAGGATATAAACCAATTGTTTTTAAGGTTTCCAAAAAATCTTATTAGTTTTACTTCAATTGAAAAACACATTCTTTTCCTAAACTGTTCCTTTGTTTTATCATTGATAAGGTTTTGGCTGCATTTGCTTTTGCCATAAATTTCATCATTGAACTTTGAAGCATTATGCAAAGTTCATTTCCGCACCACATATTTTTTGGAATTAACAAGAAAAATAAATCTATATATATAAAATTCAATGTATGTATGTATGTATGTATGTATGTATGTATGTATGTATGTATGTATGTATGTAACGTATAGACTCCAAAACGGCTGAGCCGATTTTGATGAAATTTTCACAGCATGTTACTGTGACTCTGGAAGGAATAATAGGGTACTTTTTTTTTACCACGCCCACTTTTACGCCCACTTTTTTAAAATATTGTAATTGGAGACCAAACCTCTGGACCGATATTTTTGAAATTTTCACAGCATTTAACTGGGACTTTGGTATGATTAATAGGGTACTTTTTTACCACGCCCATTTTTACGCCCACTTTTTAAAAATTATGTAATTGCTCCCATATAGTTTTTAACAGATTTACTTCAAATTGTATACACATTATATACTCCAGGCGAGGTAAAAATAAAGATTTCTTAAGCCACGCCCCTTTCACGCCCCTTTTCACGCCAAATTTTTGAAAGTTTTATACTTTTTGTTCTCTATACAAATTCTTCATTCCAACGTATTTTTTTTATTTGGTAGTATATTGCTCTTAATACTGTTAACGTCGCCATATAACTATGAACCACGCCTACTTCATCGTCCCCTTTTTTTAATTCAGATACTTACTTATACCACTAACAATGTTTGCTATACAAAATACTTTTTTTGTAATATGTATTTACCTAAAGTTTTATATACTTTTTAACTACATACATTTTTTATTACCAAATCCCCATTTTTCGCCCGATTTCACCTGTATGTTTGTGCTTAATAGGAGGCCAAACCCTTGGACCAATCTGCCTGAAATTTTTACAGCATGTTACTGTGGCTCTGGAAGGAATAATAGGCTATATGAAGTTTTGATTGTACAAACGGGGGTGGCACCGCCCATATAACCCACAAATTTAACCCGCCATATTTTGGGCATTTTTTGACGTACGTCGGTGATATTTGGTACATATGATATTGACATAATTAGGAATGCGTACCAGGAGAAAAGTGAGTGGGACCACACCCCTTTTTAGGAAAATTAAACATCGTAATATAGTCTTAACTACTGGACCGATCGCCATTAAATTTTCACAACAGGATATTCTTACGAAATAATAAATTCTTGACTATGTAAGTGCACAAAGGGGCATAGTCTCGCCTAAAGCATTGCAATAAATACATTAAAATTAAATAAATAAATGTTTGTAAATATATAAATACGTTTTATTTTATTTTATGACGAGGGGGGGGTAGCAAAGCACACCGGGTTTAGCTAGTAATAAAATAAATAAATAAAGTTTTAAGGCAATGATTTAATGAAAACCGTTAATGTTGCTCTTAAAAATTTCAAAACAAACTAAAGTTATGTTGTAATCATTTAAACCCTACTGTCCTTCCCTCTTCCAGTCTACAATATCAATTAAAACTGAGAATACCGCCCGCCTGCTGGAACGTATACAAGATTATGAAAAACTGGTGAACAAAATGAATATAGAACGTAATATTGTTAAAAGAGAAAATCGTTTTTTTAGAACTATAATCAGTAAATTGCAAGCCAGCAGCAGCAGTAATGGCAATGAATGCTATACTTTGGAAACTCAAGAAATTTACCAAAAATTTGATAAATCAGTTGTGGCAAAGAACAACAAGAAATATGAGGCGAACACCAAAAGAGATTTTAATAGTCAAGCAAACGCCAGAGACAAGTCAGCCAGAGGTTCTTCCAAACTAGAGACTGGTTATAAATTAAGACAAAAACTTTGCGTTAACTTTTGCAATAATGCCTCTTATTGCCAAACAAAGTCTATTCCCTGCTCAGGCTGTGATAACAGCTATAATATATTTGGTGAAACAGCTGCCCGTTGCTCACCGGATTTAAGCTCGTTTAATAGTGTGAAAGATTTAACTCTTCCGTGTCAGTGTGTTGGGGATTATATACACAATTGTTGTTTGAATTTAAATTTAAATCATCATCAGTATGAGCCGGTTATACCCATACGTTATACGATCAGTGATAACAGTTTATTTGGCCATAATCATGATACTGCCGGCGATGCAAGTTTAACAAAACCAAATCGCAGTTGCACTTCCCTAACATCACACTCAATTTCCTCAGGTCTTTTGTGCTGCAATTATGATGAAGTGGAAGGGCAGTTTTTTCTAAAGGTGAGCAAGGCATCAGGCAAGGAAACAGACTTATTATTGTTTTAAAGCAGTGATCGTTACAAATAAAAAATTGTACTTTATTAAAAATATTGTTATACTAGTTAAAATTAACTTTCTGATTGTATTTTGTATTCCGTTTGTTTCACTTTATAGCTTAGCTTGCATAGCTGTTGTTTACATCTGTTGGCTAATGCTTGGTTTTAGAGCAGTAGTAGGAACTCTTATGCTTGGTTTTCACTATGTCAGTTTTGTTGTCAAATTGTCCAAATTGTTATGAAATTACCAACAACAACAACCTACCACTGCTCTAATTTATGTTTCTCTTTTCTCCATTAGATCCGGGTGGCTGTGACTTTAATTAAAAAAAGAGATTTAATTAAAAAAAACACATACAATTTAGAGAAATGTATGAAATCTTTATTTTGATATGATTTCATGTAAATATTTAACGCCGCTACGCCTCAAATGCTGGTACAATTTTGGCATACTCTCCAACATATCGGCCAGTATCTCACGAATAAACTCTTTAATATTAGCTGACAGTGTGTCGTGCATTGCGGGCTTATCCCTAAAGATATGAACCTTAACATAGCCCCACAAAAAATAGTCTAAAGGCGTTAAATCGCACGATCTAGGCGGCCAATTGACCGGCCCCAAACTGTTCACACCGAACTCGCCTCTCAATTCAGCCATTGTTTCGCCGTATCTTGTTGATACCACATATCAGTCGAGTCTAGTTCTTCCATTTTGGAACTTTCCTGCATTCGTTGTCCTTGAAAAAGTACGGTCCAATGATGCAACCTGCTCATAATCCATAACAAACTGTGAAATTTTCGGATGTCTTGGCAGTTCTTGTAATGCTTCTGGCTGCTATTCTCACTAAATACGACAATTTTGCTTGCTTTTAAAGAAAAGAGATTCCTCGCTGAACATAATTTTCATTTTCTTTAAACGATCATGAATTTTGATAATAAAATTCAATATTCTATAAATTATAGACCAAACTAAACACGTTTAACAGTAACATGTTACACGAAAACAGCTGGGCTGCCAAAAAAAGTCTTGACAAAACGATAGTTGCTAAAAATCAACCTTTATAGCCTTTTCTGTTTCTATATTTATTAAAGACTCTATTTATAATTTTTTAATTGTTATCCATTTGTTTTAATTACCTTATGAGTTGCGCTCACATTCGTGTTTTTTACTCTAAATGTTCACTGCATCCGGCCTCTGGGGGCAATGAGTGCCGACCACTGATCATTAAATTGAACTAGAGATCCTTTTTCGGTTCTATATTTATTAAAGGCTTTTTTTAAACTCATTATTTTTGGAATTATACTTTAATTTTAATCCTTTTGTATTCCCCAACAAGGACGATGATCAAATTCACAATCAACAGCAAAGAAAACCAAATTTAGGCAAATTTTCGACAATGGATGGCATTCGTTATGTGTATTCAAAATTTGGAAAATTTCCTTAAATGTTTTAAAGGAAGTTTGCAAAATTATATTCGAAATAAAATGAATTTTAAGGATACAAGATAATGAAATTAACGAACAGTTTTCTCATTCTTATATTGTCATAACTTGTTAAATGTACCAGTATATAAGTAATTCTTATGATTTTAGTTCACACTTTCAACAATTTATATATTTTTTGTACAATCATTTTGTTAATATCATTTTACATTTATTTTATAGCACACAAATTGTTTTATATTAAGAAATCATTAAACCATACATATGTTTAATCGTTTAAATAAAATTCATAAGCTTTATTAGAAACAATTTTAAAATCTCCCTTCATTTTGCTTTGATTTCAAAGGTTTTAAAACATACATTCATTTAGTATTATAAAATGGGTTGCTGGTGTTTCAAATGGTAATGGTAAACTAATTTTAAATGATAATTTATAGTCCAATACTGTAATTAAATAAAATTATTGATATTTCCCCCCATAAGGCTCAACAGCTGCGCGAAGAATTGCAAAAACTTAAAATGGATGCGGCCGACAAATCGTGTATGATACAGGATTTAGAGGAGAAGCTAGAAAATCGCGATCAACTTTATGATAAGGCTAGACTAACCATACAAAAACTAATGCTGAGCGTTAAAAGTCAACAAGTGGAAAATAGTCGTTTGAAAAATAACACACAAGCATCAAATGTCTCGAATAACGACAGGGAGGTGAGTAGATTTAATATATTATAGATTTTTAAAAGTTTTTCTAGATCATGATTTAATATCATTGTAATCAACACTATTCTCTTTACATCTCTTCATTAGCATCACACGGTCACCGGCATTAGTGGCTTGGAATGTACCGGCCTCTGTCGTTCCTTTAGCGATACGGAGGCTCTAAATGATTTGACTTCACTACAAAAACAAAAATATGACAACATAATCGAACAACAAGAAGCCACAATTAAAAATCTCAAAGTCGAAGTGAAAAAGAAAACTGCCGATTTGCAGGTATGTCCTAGAATTCCTAAGTTTTACTTTGAAATAAATCCAAAAACAATATTTTATCTCTCAACAGAATCTTGTTAACAAAGAACTTTGGGAGAAAAATCGTGAAATAGAGCGTCTCAATAAAATTCTTAACAACTCCACCGCATCTCCTTTATCACCACAAGGAAAAACTGCAGCTGCTGCAGAGTTACAGCAATCTTTCTCTGATATGGAATATAACAAGGCCTTACAACGCAATAAACTATTGCAACGTAAGGTGGATATTTTGATACAACGTCTGGGTACAGAAAGGCAAAATGATGCTTTAATAAACCAGCTAAAAACCGAACTGAATCAGGCACGTTCAGATACTGAGACAGCTGAGAAATGGCGTCGCCAATGTGCCGATTTGTGTGGCACTTTATCTACCCGCCTAGAAGAATTGGCTGGTTTCCTTAATTCTTTACTCAAACACAAAGATGTTTTGGGTGTTTTGGCCGTGGATAAACGTAAAGCCATGCGTCGGGCTGTGGATCGTAGTTTAGATTTGTCCAAGAGTTTGAATATGACTCTGTCCGTTTCAGGACTTTCCATGATCGATCAAAGTCTGGCCGAGCTACACAACCTCTCGGATATTTTGGGTGATTTGGATATAGAATTGGAAAATAAAACTTTCAATTCCCATGAAGACATACACAGACAATCGATTGAAACACTTAAGGCTGAGAATAAGGCTCTTAAAAAGGAATTGGATAAACGGCACAGTGCAGATTCGAAGAAAGAACGGCGTTCGTTGCCTTTGCCCATGATGGCTGAAAACAGAGAAAGTGAATCGGAGGCTTGGTCAGAGCCCGATCGTAAAGTTTCCCTGGCACGCATAGGCCTTGAAGATCATTCTGCCTCATTAATGGCTAAAGAACCAGCTTCAGCAGTGCAGCACAATGAAACCGACAGTGACTATAGTGAATCCAATAGCCGTTCGTTTAAGGTCCGCAGCCAAGAACGCATTGTACAGTTGGAACAACAGATACAACAACGTGATAATCGCATTTTGGAAATTCAATGCCAGCTGGTAGACGCCGATAATCGTTTGAAAAAGGAAAACTTGAAAGTATTAGAAGTCAGCCAACAGCTAGAGCGATTAAAGCAACGCAATGAAGAATTGCACAGTGATTTAATAAACATAGGCTCTCAAGAGCCCAGTAATGTCCACAATGAATCTTTGCTGCTAAGGCAAATCGAAGAAAAGTCACGTTCTCTGGATAAAATACAAGAAGAACGTGAACGCTTATTGGTGGAATCCAGGCTAGCTGAAATGCAAATCAATTCACTTAAAGCAGACATGGAAATTGTCAAACAATCCTATGAAGAATCTCTACAACAGGCAGCCGAACGAGAGCAGCAGCAATTATGCTCTCTTAAAGAGGAAATGCAGGAGGCATTAGAACAAACTCTTTTGGCCAAAGAACAGGAGTATGAAGAATTTTTACAAAGAGATTATATAGCCAAGAGTCTGTACAATGACTGCACACAACAACTAAGCGATTTGCAAAAGCAATATATCGAGTCCCAGAGAACTATTGAAAGTTTGCAGGAAAATGAGCAGGAACTTAAACAAACCCTGGTAGAAAGTGAGCTCAGCTCACGCAATCTACAAAAGCAAATCGATGAAAGTACCCTAAGAGCCTCCAAGGCAGCCATGGAACGTGTGAAGGCTTTAAATGAGAAGCTACAGCTGGAAAAACGTGTAGAAGAATTATCCTTAGAATTAAACAAACACGAGGAAGTGCGTTCACGAATGCAACGACAAATTGAACATTTGGAGCAAGAGCAGCAAACTCTCCAAGAACGTTTGGCTGTGCTTCAAACAAAACAACGTTTGGCTAAGAACGATGATATTGTCTGTCAATCCGGTTACACTTCGGAAGAAGTTCCCCTGCCTCATTCCTCGAATATTGTGGCTCAACACCGTTTGGGCGAACAACGTATACAAAATTCATCACCCGATTTGGGCATCGAAAGTGATGCGGGTCGTGTTAGCAGTGTGGAACTCAACAGTGTACAACGTCCTCAATTGAAGACCGTGGAAATGAGTCCGTCCTCGAAACATAGCAGTAATGAATCGGATGATAAAGAGGGTAAGTGGAGAGATTTTCTATTGAAAATTTTAGTTTGATTTAAAATTTTTTATAAAAACTTTTGTTTCATTAAAATTAACGATAATATTTGTTTGTTAAAAATAAACTTTAGTCCGTTTTCACACGTTTCAATTCTGACATTTTAATAGTAAAAATATAAAAAAATTAAAATAAAATAAAAAAAATATCAAGAGATTTCATTAGTTTGTTGGTTTTCTCTTGATAGACGTAGAAAGTAAAAAAAAAAACATTTTTTTATAAATATAATTAGAACTAGCTAAACCCGGTGTGCTTTGCTACCCCCCCCCCTCGTCATAAAATAAAACGTATTTATATATTTACAAACATTTATTTATTTAATTTTAATGTATTTATTGCAATGCTTTAGGCGAGACCATGCCCCTTTGTCCACTTACATAGTCAAGAATTTATTATTTCGTAAGAATATCCTGTTGTGAAAATTTAATGACGATCGGTCCAGTAGTTAAGACTATATTACGATGTTTAATTTTCCTAAAAAGGGGCGTGTTCCCACTCACTTTTCTCCTGGTACGTATTCCTAATTATGCCAATACTATATGTACCAAATATCACCGACGTACGTCAAAAAATGCCCAAAATATGGCGGGTTAAATTTGTGGGTTATATGGGCGGTGCCACCCCCGTTTGTACAATCAAAACTTCATATAACCTATTATTCCTTCCAGAGTCACAGTAACATGCTGTAAAAATTTCAGGCAGATTGGTCCAAGGGTTTGGCCTCCTATTAAGTACAAACATACAGACACACATTCATTTATATATATATAGATTAAAAGCAATATAATTTAAGGTGAAATGGGGCGAAAAATGGGGATTTGGTAATAAAAAAATGTATGTAGTTAAAAAGTATATAAAACTTTAGGTAAATACATATTACAAAAAAAGTATTTTGTATAGCAAACATTGTTAGTGGTATAAGTAAGTATCTGAATTAAAAAAGGGGGCGATGAAGTAGGCGTGGTTCATAGTTATATGGCGACGTTAACAGTATTAAGAGCAATATACTACCAAATAAAAAAAATACGTTGGAATGAACAAATTTGTATAGAGAACAAAAAGTATAAAACTTTCAAAAATTTGGCGTGAAAAGGGGCGTGTAAGGGGCGTGGCTTAAGAAATCTTTATTTTTACCTCGCCTGGAGTATATAATGTGTATACAATTTGAAGTAAATCTGTTAAAAACTATATGGGAGCAATTACATAATTTTTAAAAAGTGGGCGTAAAAATGGGCGTGGCCAAAAAAAAGTACCCTATTAATCATACCAGAGTCCCAGTTAAATGCTGTGAAAATTTCAAAAATATCGGTCCAAAGGTTTGGTCTTCAATTACAATATTTTAAAAAAGTGGGCGTAAAAGTGGGCGTGGTAAAAAAAAGTACCCTATTATTTCTTCCAGAGTCACAGTAACATGCTGTAAAAATTTCATCAAAATCGGCTCAGCCGTTTTGGAGTCTATACGTTACATACATACATACATACATTGAATTTTATATATATAGATATGAAAATAGTCTTAAAGCATTGGTTAAGTGGTTCCTAATGCGGCAAGTTCTTATCATAAAGGAGCGTTCAAAAATCGACATATGTATTCGAAGTAAAGGGTGATTTTTTAAAAGCTATAGGAAAGTTTAAAAAAAAAACACATAAAATTCAGAAAAATGCATGAAATTTTTATTTGAATCGATAGTACGGTCCATATAATTTAATGTTTGAAGATTATTTCATGCAAATGTTGACCTTAACTGCGCCTCAAATGGTCCATCCGCTTAGTCCAATTTTGGTATACTCTTTCCTACATTTCGGCCGGTATCTCACGAATAAATGCTTCAATGTTGTCTTCCAATGCGTCAATTGAAGCGGGCTTGTCTGTATAGACATGAGCTTTAACATAGCCCCACAAAAAATAGTCTAAAGGCGTTAAATCGCACGATCTAGGCGGCCAATTGACCGGTCCCGTGAAATAAAATGTTTACCGAACTCGCCTCTCAATAAGTCCATTGTTGCGCGTGCTGTGTGGCACCGTCTTGTTGAAACCACATGTCATGCAAGTCAAGCTCTTGCATTTTGAGCAAAAAAAGTTGGATATCATCTCACGGTAGCGCTCACCATTCACAGTTACGTTACGATTCGTATCATCTTTGAAAAAGTACGGTCCAATGATGCCACCACCCCATAAACCGCACCAAACTGTGACTTTCTGGATGCATTGGTAGCTCTTGCAATGCTTCTGGCTGATATTCACTCCAAAATCGACAGTTCTGCTTATTTACGTACCCATTGAGCCAAAAATGAGCAACGTCGCTGAACATAATTTTTCGGTAAAAAAGAGCACAATGAACTTTCTTAACAGAGCACGCATTTTGATAATAAAATTCAATAATTTCAATAATTTGTCAAACTGAAGATGTTTGACAGTGAAACAAAATACGAAACGTGCGTCAGCTGTTAATATCAGTGTTGCCAAAAAGATAATAGCTAAAAAATCACCCTTTATATACAGTGGGGAGCAGAGGTGAGTACATGTTTGTATTTTCTGCATTGTAAAGATCATAAAAATGGTAATAATGGAGCGATTTTTAAATTTCTTTTTCTATTTTAATTCTTATTTAGTTCTTTAGATAATTCTTAATAAGAGAAATAAAAGCCCAATAAAACAAGATTGTAATTTAAATAACTACAAAACAACTTGTATGTACTCAGTTTTGCTCACACTTGTTATTAACCAAATAATTGAAACATTTATTAATTTACCGTTATTTGAAATTGAGTCAAATAACGTATGATAGCAAAAGAGCTTAATATAAGCCAATCAGTAGTTGTTAGAGTGTTAAAACGGCGAAATGTAGCTTCTAAAGACAGGCTTTCAGTCGCCAACGATTATCTGATGGAGACGCACGCCCTATAATGAGAAAAATGAGAGCAGACACGTCTTTAGTCCTAAAAGAAGCTTCCTGAGCAATAAATACAAATGTTAGCCGATGTACAGCAAGAAGAACGCTACACAATATTGGATACATCTCAGCTGTAAAAAACCTAAACCAGCACTGTCAGATAAAAATGTTTCAGCACGTTTAAAATTCGACAGACTACACAAAGATTGGACTGTTGATGACTGGAAACGCGTAATATGGTCAGATAAATCCAAGTTTAACCGATATCAATCTGACGGTAAAAAGTATTATTGGCGTCGACAGCGGGAGAGTATACAACGACACCATGTTAAACAGATTGTAAAGCATCATCATGGTTTGGGGTTACTTTACATTGTGACATGTTGGTAGATTACAAAAGATTTATGAAATCATGAGAAAAGAAGACTATTTAAAAATATTGCAGATTCAACTCCCGATTTTGTTGTTGTTGTAACAGCTAGAACTAATTCATTCTTAATTTTTTAATCCGGGGGTTCTGCAGTAAGGTCCAGACCAAGAAACTGGGCAACTTCTACTGGATTGGTCCATAAATCCATTGGACAAAGTGAAGTGTGGTTGGCTGGGCAATTAAAGATGTGGTTGGTGTCGTGAGGACCCTGGCCACATGCAGGGCATAGGTTGGGGACGGCACGGTCTATGCGGGACCAAAAGGCGTTAAGTCTATTGCTCCATCCCGATCTCAGTTGTGCCAGAACTACTCTTGTATTTCGTGGCAGTTGTTGTTCGGTATCTGCAATGGGCGGTGGGCGGCCTCCAAGTACAACATTCATGCGATATCCTGCGACCGTGGTATGGATGGCATCTCTGTGAATGTCGTTCAAAGCTGCTACATACGAGTTTTGATCTAGTGGATCCTGTGTATATCTTCGTATGTTTTGCTCGTTTATTCGAAGGTCCTTCCTGACATGCCTCGGGGGAGACTCCAGCTGTGTGATGTTAAAGCATGGGTGATTCCTCCGATGACATCCCAGGAGGAACTGTTTTGCAGCATGACATTATGTTCCTTTACGGGTAGAACCTTCGTTTCCTCATGTAGATGGTGTTCTGAGGTTATTTGCATGCAGCCTGTGATGGTGCGTAAGGCGGCATTTTGGCAGCTTTGTATGTTTCTCCACTGGGTATCACTCAACGAAGGTGACCACACTGGGGCAGCGTAGTTTACCACTGACCGGCCAATCGTTTTATACGTAGCCAATAAGGTTTCTTTATCCATACCCCAAGTGCTGCCGGCTAGCGCTTTAAGTACCTTATTTCTACTTCGCAGTTTATGCGTGATTGCAGTGGCGTGAGCTGAGGAGGTAAACAGGCTATCAAACGTGACTCCCAAGATTTTTGGGTGGTTCACTGTCGGAATTTGTGTGCCGTCGACTTCTATGCCAAGATTAATTTTTACCTCCTTCGTCCAGGTGGTGAAGAGTGTTGCTGCTGGTGATAGTTGCAGGTTCCTTGCAGTGAAGAAAGCGTGTATTTCACTGAGATAACTGTTCACTTGATCAGATAAGTCATCAATGTTGTGGCCTGTTGCCATTATTGTGCAATCGTCCGCGTATGATATCACTTCCACTCCCTGTGGAGGTGTGGGGAGCTTAGAGATGTAGAAGTTAAACAGAAGTGGCGACAGGACCCCGCCCTGAGGAACTCCTTGTTTAACTCTGCGAGGTTGTGAGCGTTTGTCTCTAAACTCAACGAACGATTGATGGCCACTCAGATAGTTCACGATCCATCTCTTCGTATAGTTGGGCATTGTGGAATGCAGGATGTCTTGGAAGAGGTTAGCATGGTTGACGGTATCGAAAGCTTTCGATAGATCGAGCGCAACGAGGATCGTCCTTTCACAGGGTCTCTGCTGGTTCAAGCCCTGTGAGATCTGAGTGGTAATGGCTGTTAATGCTGTGGTGGTACTGTGCATTTTGAGGAATCCATGCTGGTGACGTGCTGCTGGTAGGTGTCGGGTTAGCTGGAGAGGAGGAGAGCCTCTAGAGTTTTTGCGACCGGTGATAAAAGAGAAATCGGCCTGTAGGATGTTCCCTCGGTCGCATCTTTCCCCGGTTTTAGGATGGGGATAACTCTACCTTTTTTCCAGGCATTAGGTATTATCAGGCTTATTACTGACAGGTTAAGAACCGACGTCAGATACTCGACTCCCCGCTCGCCAAGGTGTTTTAACATCAGCATGGATATACCGTCTGGGCCAATAGCTTTGGATGGTTTAGCTGCATTGATGACCTCTGCAACTTCAGTTGATGTGAATAGTTGTGGTATGTCTGAGACTCGAAGGTTGTGTAGTTTACGTACAACACTTCGTTTCGCCTTGTCTCTCTCGGGGTGCTCAATAAATTGTCGGCAGAACGCTCGCGAGCACCGTTCAGGGTCTGATATTGTGTTGTCAGCGAACTTAATCGCGACCCTGTCATCCTTCTTCATTGGGTTGGAGAGAGATCTGACTGTTGACCACAACTTACCAACTCCTGAACTTAGGTTGCAGTTCTTTAAATGGTCTAACCATTTTTTCCGCTTATCCTCATTTACCAACCTGCTGATGTTGCGGTTCAGCTGTGCGATTCTTGGATCGTCAGGGTTGGTATTTCGGATCTCATCACGCTCATCTGCTAGTTCCGCTGCTTCTGCTGGGAAGTTCGGGCGAACTACTGATAATCGATCAGCTGGAATGTAGCGAGCGGCTGCTGCTGTGATGGTTTCGCGAAATTTCCTTTCTGCTTGGTGTATATTGGAAGGTGTAAGAAGACCATTAAAGATGTGATCAGTGAAGTTTCTGAAGCCGTGCCAGTCTGCTTTCTTCTGGTTGATGTAAGTACGGCGTTCAGAAACGATGAAATCATTGGGTCGATCCAGACAAATGATTATGGGTAGATGATCTGATCCTAGAGTAACTACTGCTCGCCAGGTTGCGTAGTTGATCAGACCAGGACTCGCTATGGTGATGTCTGGTGAGCTTGCGCAGTTTCCCATAATCCGTGTGGGGGCATCATCATTCAGTGTGCAGAAGTCAGATTCGTCAATTTGTTCCGCTAACGACGTACCCATTTGGGCTTCCCCTAGATTAGAGTGCCAAAGTTGGTGGTGCGCGTTAAAGTCCCCAAGCACTAGACGTGTATTGCCATTTAGGAAAGTCCTAATGTCGGGGCGGTAGCCTGTTGGACAGCTGGCTACTGGCGGAACGTAGACATTATAGAGCTCCAACTCCGTATCTCCTGATTTGACCGCAATACCTTGAGCTTCGAGGTATTGGTCTCCAGTGTCAAGATCAAGAGAATTCTATACTGCACGGTATTGTGTATTATGAATGCGATGCCTCCACCGTAACCTCTGGTGCGGTCTTTTCGGAGAATGTTGTATCCGTTACAACTGAGCAGACTGGAATTGTTCGTCAGTTTTGTCTCCTGGACCGCAGCGACCATGATGTTGTTTTGTTGCATAAATCTAGTTATCTCGGCTACTTTACTTTGGAGGCCATTGCAGTTGAACTGCAATATGGATATCGCCCCAGGTCTCCGGAAAGCAATCACAGGTGTTAGCGGCGATGGTGGATCTGCTGTTGTAGATGTTGTTGTTGCTGCAGTAATTGTGATTGTGCTAGGGAGGGTGGTGGCGTAGCGTATGAGCTTGATGATGACGATGTAGATGACGCTGATGAGTTTCGTCGTTGGCAGCATGGGGCGACGAAATTTATTGACCACTCCCTTTCGTTATTAAGTTCGGAGCAATTTCTGAGGTGACACCAGCCCATACAGGAGTTGCACCTTAATTGGGTGGACATGTGGTGCAGTCTGTTCTGGCATACTGTGCAGAACCATGGTCCGGGATTTATTTCAATTCCGGCACGGACCAAAAGAATTTGGAGCAACAATGCCGGAAGATGTTGCTCCGATTTTAAAAATAAATAGTTGTTGCTGATGTTGACAGCCCTGGGCATTCCGGTGCGTAGAACCGGCTGTCGTGGGAATGTCGATTTTGTAGATCTGAGCGCATACCCTGAGTAAGAAGTTGTGTTTCAACAGGATGGAGACCCAAAACACACCTCGAAAATCGTTAAGGAATGGTTGAATGGGCAAACATTTCAATTGATGCAGTGGCCTCCGCAAAGTTCCGACCTCAATCCAATTGAAAATTTGTGGTAAATTGTGAAAAGACGGTTGGGACAGTATCGAACAGCTCCGTCGAACTTCGCTGAGTTGTGGCAACGTGTGGAGCTGGAGTGGCAGAGAATTCCACATGAAATTATCCAAAAGTTGGTTGAAAGTATGCCCAATCGCATAAATAGTGTATTAAAAAATAAAGGGCTGTGGACTAAGTACTAAAAATTTAAAAGTTTTTTTTGTTTCCTGAAAGTGCAAAACTGAGTACATAAGATTTAATTTTATTTAATTTAGTTTGTTCCCTGAATACGTAGTTTTTTTGTTTTGTTTTAAGATCATTATTGTAATCCACTAATTAATAAATAAAATAAAAAAGTAATAATTTAAATCGCTTTGTTATTACCATTTTTATGCACCTGCAAATGCAGAAAATAAGAACATGTACTCACCTCTGTTCCCCACTGTATATATATATATTATTTTGTTACGGGTCGAATTAATAAAGGAGAAGCTATTTACTAGAGGAAGAGGATGCCCACTTTTCATTACCTTGTAGAATTGAAGTAAAAGTCTCAGCTTTAAATAGTGCCTAAAGTTAACTCCTAACAACTTACACACAAGGTCTGTAGGGAACAATTCTTCTAACAATTCTCTCAAGACAATCCAAATTGCCAGATAAGGTTTCAGTATAAACTTCAAGACAATAGTTAAGTTTTGACACAAGTAAGGAATGCGCTAATCAATGTATGATATAAAAAGGGAATACAATCTCCTCAGTATAAAACAAATTCCATTCATAACTGCATCAATATGATTATCAAATCTAAGATTTGAATCAGTGACGGCAAACATGGTACAATTGTACTTTTCTGATACATTTTAGACATAGTTGGTACCGTGGTACTACCATGAGTCATTTGGTACAATTTCAAATTACTGTTGCATCAAAATTTGGTATTTCAGGTGAAATAGATAAATATATCATTTAAGTTACTATTTATTTAATAGTGTAAGCAAAAAAGATTTTATTAAACTTAATTTTTTAATTTTGAAACTGATATCAATTTGATATTTAAATATGCATCCATAAGATGATTATTCGGCAAGAAATTGTTGGTTGAATTATCGAACAATTTAAGGCTGAATTCGAAAACTAAAGCTTGAAATGTAGTTAATCAGGATTTCAAAATCGTTAGAAGTTAACCCTTCTATTTCTTGTAATCTTGAAATAATAAATCCAGTTATTTTGGAAATGTAATCGCAGGATGCACGAATATATACATATATACATATCTACATATATATACATACATGTATTTAAAAAAGTAAACTTTTCGCAAATAACTCGATACTTCATAAATAAGAATATTTTAGATAATTCTTAAAGATTCAGAAGTAGTAGTCTAACTATATATTTAAACAAATACAGACAAGTCACTAATAAAGATAATTTACAGGAAACATTTTATTACGAAACGAACTCTGGTTCGTTGTCTTTCCAAGAAAAATAGGTTTAGTTTTCTTTGATTCAGATGCATTAAAATAAAATTCGGCAACTTTCTTTCTGGAACACTAGTTGCATATCGTGAACAAACGCTTTATCTGACATCATTTTCCAGTTTTATAGCATTCATAATATCACCAGAAGTTAGATACCGATTCTTTGAAGAAGTCTTACACCATATTCTTTTGTATCACTTGCAATAAATCAATAACAGTCGAGTATAAAATTGTTTAAACATTCGTTATATAAGATAATATTAAAACTGTTGCCATAAGATATATCGAATTTTCGATAAAATAAGTTGGTGGTAAAGTTTTATTTATATTAAAATATTAAAAATGGTACCGTGGAGGTCTAAAGTATATTTTATTTATATAGTTAGTACAAAATTCAAGAACCCATTTTCCATCACTGATTTGAATCAATAGTAACACCAAGACATTCAATTGTGAATCTTCGCAGATCTTCGGAAAGATAATTTGAGAATACGGTAATCCAAAGTAAACAGCCATCGTCTTTATCTCAAGCTAATTTAAGAGCATCTAATTGTATATGGCATCTAATAGCTGTAAATTAACATAAAAAACTTTGTTTGGGAATTAAAACTTATTACTTTTTATTAAAATTAATATTTCGTTGGGCCACCATGGGCATCTATAACTGCCTGTAAGCGTCTGGGCATCGAAGCAACTAAATTGTCGAGTTCTGCGGATGTTATGTTTAGCCATTCTTCTTGAAGCTTTTCTTTAAGCATTGGGGCACTAGTAATAGGAGTTTTGCGAATTTTTCATTGTAGAATCTCCCACATGTACTCAATAACATTTAAGTCCGGCCTTTGAGGTGGTGTGTACATCTGTCGTAGGGCATGGTAGAGCAGCCAATCTTTGACAATCTGAGCCGTGTGCTTTAAAATATCGACCAAGGGTTTCAAATTTTGTTCCAAAATGGATTTGTACAGATAGCGATTCATAGTACCCTCAATAAACACTAACTTTTCTACTCCAGAAGCAGCGACATCACTCCAAACGATCACGCTGCCTCCACCATGCTTAACAGTAGCAAATAAGTTCTTCGGCTCCATCGCTGTATTTTTTTCGCCAAACTTTATCTCTCCCATCACTTCTAAATATGTTATATTTAGATTCATCAGTGAACAAAACTCTCTTCCAGAAATCCATGTCCTTCTGAATATGCTTTTCTGCAAATTCCAAACGAAGTTTCCGATTTTTTTCGCTTATGAGAGGTTTTTGCGAGGAGATCTGGGGCCAACTTACCGCATTCGATATCGAGTAAAATTGATCGTAATTTTCTTATTTGAGATTATGGCATTCGATATCGAGCAAGCAATTTAGTACATTTTATGATAATTTCGATATCGAAATCACTTTTCGATACGATAGCTCATTCGATCACGAATGCGGTAATTTGGCCCCTGCTATGGTAACCATTATTATTTAAAGTTCTTTGTATAGTTCTTGTATGTACAATTCAGATCATGCAGCGATATCTTCGGCTAATTTTGTGACATTTACTTTTGGATTTTTGCCCACTTCTTTTAAAATGCAGCTAACGTCTCTACGACTAAGTTTCTTTGGGCGACCTCCACGTGGTTTGTTTTCAACTGTACCAGTTTTTTTAAAGTTATTGACTATTGTCTGAACTGTAGACTTACTTAAATTAAAAAGCTTTGATATTTCACAAAAGATTTTCCCTCATTTCTGCACTTTACAACAAAATTACGGCCATCAATTGATATTTATTTTCGAGAAGCCATTATTTCTATTGAAGATTTATTTAATCCGCCTAAACTTGAAGTGAATACTATTTTAAGAAACCCATTAACACAACAAGAAAAGTAAAAAATAAATAACGGCATTTTAGTGTTTGAATTCAACAGCAAATTCCATACATGATGGTCGGTAGACTTTTGTCAATGCTTTTTGTTTGTTTATTTTGAATAATTATTAAAGTTTACATTACAAAAGCAATTTTTTTTTTGGCCATATCAATAAAAATAGATTACAAACAAAACTGCATCATTATTTTTTTATTCCGCGCTAATGTTCTCATAAAATGCCCAATATTGTGGTCGTATGTAGACTTTTGTCGGCCACTGTATAAGTATATGTAAATGTTATTGCATTAAAATAAATCTAATGTTTAGTAAAAAAAAAATACTGAACGAGTTTGAAATGTATTTCGATGCAGATATTTCGAAACCACATTTTAGTAAATTTTATTATATATATGAAGTACGCTATACGACTATAAGTATGTATTTACTCCTTATTGGCAGCTTCAAAGAAAGTAATATTAAAAGTAATTGCATACACTATGGGATGAATCAAATGTCGAATAATAAATAATATAAATGGAAAAATAATGGACTGATTTGTTTTCAATGAGTTATTCGAATAATTTGATTAATTTTAAATATGTGACCTTATTATTCGAACAAGTTAAAATGTTTTATTCGAACTATTCGTTTTATTCAAAGAAAAGACGGTACTAGTCAATTTTCTTATTTCCTTTTGTAGAAAGTAGAAACTTGATGGTAAAGAGCCCGAAAATTGAAGATACGCGCGTGTAACTAAATGACAAGTTTAAAAGAGAGCTGAAGAAAAACTGGTCAGCTTAAGGAGAAACGTGTGAATCAGCACTTAAGCTGAACAAAATATTTGTTTGGACAGTTTTTTCAATATTAAATATTTTCTCTCTTTAAAAAAGAGACACGTCAAATTTCACATGAATAAAACTTTGTCCGAACAAATATTTTGTTCAGAACAAATGGGTGAATCCACCTTTAGTTTGAATAAAAATTGTTTTTAAAAACGTTCGTTTAATTGAATATTTGTTGGATTAAAAACATGGTAACTATACAAAGTGAGTGTAGTAGCACTGCTGACTGACTTTGTTTACAATTTACTTATCAAAGTCAAAAGTAATACTTTATATAGTTTCCTATATGCAGGCTTTCAAGGTCATTAATTTAATGCAAATAAAAAAGTTTTTTACTCAAATCCCTGAAGAAGTTGGAAAGAATACCAACGAAACGTCGGATTTAATTGAAAATGAAGTTTTTTACTCAAATCCCTGAAGAAGTTGGAAAGAATACCAACGAAACGTCGGATTTAATTGAAAATGAAATAAATAATCTTTTATTTGCATTAAATTAATGACCTTGAAAGCCTGCATATAGGAAACTATATAAACTATTAATAGCAAACAAAAAAAGGTCGATCAACACTTATACATATAAAGTAATACTTTACATTACAAAATGCCTCTTGTGTCTGTATTGTGTTGTAACTGTTGCCGATTTGCACTTATCTTGATTCAAAATTTTCTAAATAATTCAATATTATATTGACTGGATGTTGTCATTAAAATCTTTTGTTTGATTGAAAATTTCCTACAAAAACATTTGTTTGGTTAATTTTTTTTTATAAAAGCGTCTGTTTTTAATTAAAAATTTTTTTTCAAAAACCTACATCAATTCAAAATTTCCTACAATTTTCTTTAAATATAATTTTTTTTGTATATATTTTTTACTTGTTATAGGTCTCCATGGCAGCAGTACTGAAAACATTAAGCCTTCCAATGCCACAGATGCCAATGGACAGCAGCAGCTGGCGAAGAAACACGATTGTCTCAAGGTAGAACAAGAAAACGCTGAATTGCGTCGCAAATTATTACGCACCAAACGTGCCTTTGAAGACACTTATGAAAAACTGCGCAATGCTAATCAACGCAAGGCACAAATCGAAAAAGACATTAAAAATCAAATACTCAAAACTCACAATGTCCTAAAAAACGTACGTTCCAATATGGAAAATGAATTGTAACGTACGTTTAAATAAAACTACATCTGAAACAGAAATCATCCTAATATTCATCATAAACACTCATAAACAAATGCACAGTAAAATGCACAATGTAAATGCACCTGTTACTTTTAAAGACACTCTCTACTTTTTTGAAATTTTAATTTTTTGTTTAACATTTAATAATTATTTTTGTTTAATATTGATAATTTGTCTAGGAAAGTTAATAATTTAAAAGGTTTTGGAGGAAAGTTTTTGAAATTAAGAGTATATTAAGGATATTTGTTTTTGATTTCGGAAAGAGTATATTTTGGTATTTTCTTGATTTTAGTAAAATTTGTTTAAAACTTTATTTTTAATCCGGCTTAAATAATTAATTTTCCTTTGCTTGATTGTAAATTTATAACATTAATTCTGGTCTTTGTGTTAATAATATATCTGCATTTTTATTTCGTTTTAAACATACTTTTTAATTTAGTTTGTAAGTTTTCTTATTTAAGTCTGATAACATATATCGAAACGACCTAGAGGAGATACTGTAGCCATTTTAAAACCTATCATTAAAAAACCCAAACTATTATTGACCTAAAAAAAGACTTTTTCAATAAACAAAATCTGAGATTAAAGGATTCTTACATAACCAACCTTTTTTGCACAAAAAAAAAGCCATATTAATTTTAACTTTCTAATTAATTATTTTATATCTATTTAACTCCTTTAACACTTAATTTATTTGTTATAATTATTTAACTGATAATTCTGTGTGTATGTCTTGTAATTTACCATCATTTCAATGTAATTTCTGTAATAATATGAATATACAATTAAAACTTTTAACTTAAAATAAACTAAAGCATTCATATTGAATGAAAATAATGTTTTTACTTATAATTTCCTTAATAACTTTGGTTTAAAGCTTTTTTATTTCTATATTTCTTTTTTTTAATATGCCGCTGCTGTTTAATATTCTTTCTAGACCGCTTCCTGCTTTCAAGAAGATATTGAAGTTATGCTGTGACATTTAAAGCATTTTTTTTATTATTTTCAAAATTCCACAAATTATATATAAATAAAACAACTTTTTTATGATTGTGCTTGCGTTCTTTTTTCTCTTATGATTTTAACGAACATTTCTTTTAACGAATTTCGAACGAACATGTTAATTTTACACTAAAGACTTGTATTTATGTAAAATTGTAAAAAACAAATTTTAACTAACCTAACAATTGAAAACTACATATTTAAATAACCAAACTCTTTGTATATAAATTTAGTTTAGTTTTCAGTTTTACTTATACAAAACAAAAAAAAAAAAAAAAAAACAAGAAAATTTAACAATAAAAATAATTTAGTTAAGAAATTTTGTTGTTAAGCTTAATAAATAAATACGATTTAAATTATTTTATATACGAACCAGAAAAAATGTAAAGAAGAAAACACAAATCCCCGCCCCCAAAAACAAATGTAATGAAACTAAAATAAAAACAAAACAAATCTAATAAAACGAAGAAATGTTATTGAAAACAAAATATTAAATACAAAGTGTTTTGAATTAACAACTTTTAAGAAACCAATAATTTGTTAAAAACTTAAACTTCTAAAGAAGTAGACTTGACACATTCCTTAACGTCTATTTAGAATATTATGGCACCACGGTATTTTAACCCTATTTTTTGATACGGAAAGTAGCGAATGTTGTTGTAACGAACTTGTTCATCACAGTTAAATTCGTCCCTAATGAAATCGGTGCAAAGATGCTGTCGGCCAAATAAATTAATTGTCTTTGATCTGTTGTTGTTCTTGTAATAGATTTGCTGTCGTCGAAAGTTCTTATTTGGGGAAAAAACTTCCGGTAGATACAGCTAAACCAGCTAAATGAACCCAAGTAAGCTATGCGTTGTACGACCGCCTGTTTAACCTATCCAACTCAGCTAGGCAATCTTTTGCCGGGAGAGATTCGTATCTTTTTGGAGCGAAAATCAAATTGTGGGAGCGTCTTTGAACTGTTGTTGTTGTAGCAGCGTAATAATTTACAATTAATCTAGGGATTCTGCTAGATCTAGTTTGAGAAATTGTGCTACTTCCACTGTGTGTCCGTCCATAGCTCTTCTGGACATAACATAGTAAGACTAACTGGACAATTAAATATGTGACGTATGTATATATACAGCTATGGACAGAAAAACAGCGCACTTTACTGTTTTAGTAGTGTAACGAGATTGAATTCTTGTTTTTTTTTCACGATGCACAAAAGTTATTCCATCGTTACCAATCAGATTAATTTTGGTTTCATCTGCAAAAGCACTTTTTTCAGAATTTGATATACTTGTTCCGGTTATATATTTTAGCCATTATTGTTCTCGATGACTTGAAAAGATCTAGCTTGCTTTTTTAACTATTGCCTTATCTTTCGCGGTAGCTTCTTTCGATCTTCCTCACATTAAGCAAATTTGCATCTGATCTAACTCATTTATTGACATTATCTTTCGAGAATATCCAACTATTTCTGATATTTTTGTTTGTTTTGTACCCTTTTGGTGAAGTTCCCAAATAAACTTTTTTTCTCAAGTGAGCAGTGCGGTCCACTTCCCATTTTGGTTGCCAAAATTATTAATAAATAATATTTTTGTTAAATTACACAAGAATTTAACACCGAAATTAGCATAAACTATTTTTGTTTTAAATCGAAATAAATGTGCGCTATGTCATTGTCCAACCAAAAACAAATTAATTTCTAACAAAATTAAGAACGTGCAAAAGTTAACAAGACATTTCCAACGAATTTTTTGAAAAGCATATTGGAGCAAAATAATAGCATATATAATTCCACGTTATTATCATGCCATTTTTCAATATAGATAGTATGTTTGGCACTTCATAGAACTTTGGTGCGCTATTTCTCTGTCCATAGCTGTATGTGTGAGGCAATGAGTGCGGGGGGGTTACTCTCTATTGCGATGCGATAACCGTATGTTTTGTATGCTTATCGCATCGCAATAGAGAGTAACCCCCCAGGAGTGGTCTAACCCACTAGCATAACTAATGGAGTTAATTTATTATTTTGCGGAGTTTTTTAAATAGACCAAGTCATGCTATCTATCAATATTTTAGTAGTAAATAATGTTAATAAGGTGCATGCAGTTGGAATGCTAATTCTGCATTATTGACATTTTTATATTTTTGTGGGTTAGGCCAATATTGCACTCATTGCCTTATATTGTATGTACCTACATACATATGTACATATATCGTCTCTTTTACGGCAATTTTTCTTATAAACATAGCCGCCATTCATCGAAAAATACACTCTGCCACTAAAAATGGTGAGGTCTGCACAAACGAATACTCATTTTGATAATAAAGTTTTATAATTTAACTTGTCTTGTTTGTTTGTTTTTTATATTTTAAGTTGCCTTCTCAATAGGAGGACTTATTTGGCCTGATATACATATGTATGTATGTATATGTATCATAAAGCCATCACCAATATACGGCTTACGCCCAAAAGGAGACTCGTTCAGGAAGATCTATACCTTCGTATAGAAACAGGACTTCTCGAACTCAACTCCTGAGTTTAATAGTCTCCACCAAAATCCAAAATGAGTTTTGTTTGGAACTCCACCACAAAACTTATATGTAGGTTATATACATATTGCCTTGTTAGAGATTTGGCATTAGTGGCAGAAGAAAATACAAAATACTAACAAAACAACATGGCCACCACAGAATATATGTATGTATGTAAATATCAAAATGTACAATTTATAGGAAAACTTTTATAAAACTTCTTTCTGATTCAACAAAAATGGCTTAAAACAAACATCTCCAATACATAGTAGAACCGGTTGTTAAAATTTTAAAAATTTTCCGTACCGGTTGTTGCATATTCACCCTTATCGTGAAAAAAATTCCACATGAAATTTGTTCCCTTTTATTTTTTAACATTGAATTTCAATAGGAAAAATGTGAAAAGGAAACAAATTTCATGTGAAATTTTTATTCACAATAGGGGTGATTATGTTTTTTGCTTTAACGGTTTTATATAATGTGTATTTATCAAGGTGATATAGTCCCGGCAACAAACACAATATTGTTCAGTTGTTCATTGCCAAACGTCCAAACAAATGATTTTATTTTGGCCATACATTGGATTCTTGGATGATGATGTTTTCGATAGCGTTTTCTTCAATCTTTTGAGAAAAAAATAAACCAATTTTTTTTACTTTTATTTTGCAAAATCAAAACTATTTTTTGTTAAAAACGTAACTTTTTTTATTAAACGAAAGTTTATATCATTTCCTTCAAGAGGCTTGTGGTCTGTTACTGGGATGAGACTTTAAAATTTTCGCTATTTTTATCAAAATTTGGCAAAAATATAATTTTTTTTAAGCGAACCGGTTGTTAATTGTTTCGAATATCACCACTGCATAGTAGTATTATTTGTAAGACAAAAAATTTGCCATTAAAGGACTTTAATAAAACAAATGCTTTGTATAACATCTTTGTTTTGGTTTTCTTCTCTATGATATACAGAATATCGGCTGCGCATAGTAAGGATTTCCTGTAATGACGGAAGGATTTTCTCCTCAATGGTACACAGAACACCGGCTTCGCAAAGTAAAGATTTCTTGTATTTTTTTATAGTGGATTTATATTGCCCACAAGGTCGTATTATACCTTAAATTAAACCTTAATTTCTTGGCTTTTAAATATTGAAATTTATATACATACTTACTTTTGCGAGATTTTTCAAATTTTTAAAAACTATTGGATCAAAAAATAATTTTCCCGAAATTAACCTGTAGATGGCCCATATATGTAAGTAGGTCATGTTATATATCGTTGGATCCTATCATTGACTAAGAAAGAAATGCAGTTTTCAAGAAAAAGCTTAAAATATTACCAACTTTGAAGCTCCGTCCTCCCGCAAATAGGCGTGTCTGACAAATATTTTTTTATGATAAAGTTTTGGAAGTGATTTGAAAAATGTTACTAAAACTGACTTAACATTTGTAGCAAAATTTTATTAATTTATCTTCTTTATCATTAGAATCGAGGATAAATTCTTTTCCACTGTCATTAGTTGAGGTCACTGTACAGTAGAGTGGTTCGCCTTTAATAAAAAAAATTGTGTCAGCCATCCCACCTAGAATTAAAGATAATGTAAAAACAATTCCACAAATATTTTTTTTTTGCCCTTTTAGTATTTTGTTCATTATTTCGCTATTTTTAGTCCGATCATAACATTTTGTAAAACGGTGTTCATGGCTCTGTAAGGGCTACATTTCTGTCCTTAATCATTTTTTACTACCACGTCAAATTCTAGTCATGACTTTTAAAAACTCGGTTCGTACCTACAATAATGCTTAATATTTTTGTAAACATTTTTAAAAGTCATGACTAGAATTTGACGTGGTATGATCGAACTAAAAATGGCGACACAGTGAACAAAATACTAAAAGGGCGGTATTTGTAGGCGTGACAAAAAAATAAAAAATATATTTCTGGAATTGTTTTTACATTATCTTTAATCCTACTCTACTCTTTAATCCTACACACTGCCAACAGACCCGCATCCATTTGTTTTCGCAGATTACATGAGCTGAGTCCAGTTTCTACCAGAGTTTGTATAAGTTACTACTCATTTTTCTGTGTAGAATGTTTGGTAGTTCTCTGTGACTAGATATGTTTCTGCAAATCGCTTAGTTTTTTCATACACATGTTTCTTTTCCAAAAGGTCTTGTTCTAATGTATGCTGCATTTCTTCTTTGAGAGATGCTGTTTCTAGTCTGCTGCTTGTTATAAAGCTTTTTTAAGGTTTGTTTGACAATTTTCATGTCTGCTTTAAGAGACTTGATTTGCATTTCAGTTAAACCAATAAAAGTTCACGCTCTTGTATTTTATCCAGAGAACATGACTTTTCATCGATTTGCCTTAACAGCTAAAATTGATTGTGTATATTGCTGGGCTCTTGGGCTATGTTTATAAGATTGTTTGCTCTAGTCCTTTGCTGAGTTCTATTACTTTCAAGTTTACTTTTTTCAAACAATTATCGCCTTTAGCTGACATTGGATTTCTATTGTAGTATGCGATTATTACATCTAAATGTAAGGCTATTTGATTCACTATAGCCACTTTCGATTTCATTCTGCTGTTCCGCTTAAGCTGATTACTTATAATTGAATGAAGCCGAAGGATCTTATAGACCTGTGCGTGCCGAGGAATCAGTATAATCGACTTTGACCAAAATAAATTTCTATAAAAACAATTGTTTTATTACAATTTTCTTATAAAAGAATCTTTTTATAAAAACGTTTGTTTACTTTATTTTCTTGCACAAAAATGTTTTATACAAATTAATTGTTTGTTAATCCTCCATCCGCCCCATTTTTAAAAAACTGCTGATATAAATTTTTGAAAATTGATTGTTTTTATTCATTATTTTAAATTTTCTTGCAAAATTAATTTTAGTTTGCATTGTTTAAAAGTAGAGATCATTATGTTAATATAATTTTTAATTTTATTTTGGTTTAGTTATTTTTGTTTGGCATAATTTAGTTAAAACTATAAAATTATTTTGAAACATACACAATTAAGCATTAATCAGAGATAAATTTTAGTTAAATTTTGAATGAATATTTTTGGTTAAAATCCATATTTTTTGTTTGCCAGTTAAAAAGCACTTATAATTTATTATTATATTCTTATTTTTGTTGATAAAATTGTATGTTTTGTTTTTAATTTTTTTGTTAAGTTTAAAAGCTAAAATGCTAAAATTAGGTACAATCTACAATATGTTTCATTTAAATTTATGATTTGATGATTTTACTTGATTTGATGCATTGTTTGTTGTTGTTAATTATGTTTTTAAATTTAGGTGTATATGATTATTGTAAATATATATAATTTATTTATTATTTAACTTTATCTGCTTCGAGAATTGCACTTTTGTTTTTTTTTAGATTTATTTTATATTAATTTAAATTTTAGTTTAAATCATTAGTGTTCGAAAGCTAGACTTTTTAAAAAGCTTATAAACTACAAATTAAAATACTTTTGGTTGGGTTCTAATAATTATTACTGGCTGTGCGTTAGAAATTATTTTAAAGTATAAAATACAAGTGAAAATATTGAGCTCTTAAAGCATAACTTTCTAATTTAAACAGGAAAAATGGAATAGAGGAGGTTATCACAGGTGTGATTGATAAGTTTAAGTAAAACAGGCCGCAGCTATAAAGGTAAGAGACTTGAAGACTTTGCGATACCTTGGGAGTATGGCGTCAAGAAAAGCATTGTTTTCCCCCACCAATTCTAGTCATTAACCAAACCAAATCATCCTGAACTTAAACCAGAACAAAACTAGAACCACAACAGAAGAGAACTAGAACCTGGGTGCTTATTCTGTATTGCGATCCGAAAGTCATAGCGATGTGCAGATGAATTGCGATCCGAAAGGTATTTGGTATTCTGTAAGACTTTCGTATTCGCAATTCATTTCAGTATGTGGCAACACTGTTCCAAAGTAAAGAAATAAACGTTAAATTTACATATTTGGTTTGTGACAAGTTTTACAAGTTAAAAAAATTGCTAGTTTTAACTATAAAAAATATACTCGTATACTTTAATTTACAAAAACAAAAGAAAATTGTGTTATTCGCAAAAATGGATTCTGTTGAACTATATGTATACATATATGCACTTATTTTTCAGCTTTATAAAAAATTGTAGGTTGAATATTTCAAATTTGCGCGTCTGGTGGTCTTATTGTTCGTCTCCCTGGATGAAATTTAATTATTAAAAGCAAATAATCTATTAGGTACCACAAAAGTAAGTGCTTTGCGAATGCTGTTTTGCCATCGAATGAATTTTGCTATTTTTGACATTGTTTTCGCAATTAAGAATTCCAACTTGCTGCCTTTCCGCATTACAAATACGATTAAAAAAAGTACTTTTCGCAATAGAGAATAGCCACTGTTCGCTTTTATGTATTTTCGAGTAGTATTTATTTTCGCATCGCAATACAGAATAAGCCTCCTGAACTAGAACATAATAGAACCTGAACTAGAACAGAATAGAACCTTGGGGGTTACTCCGTATTTCGATTCGAAAGCAAAAGCTTTCGAAATACAATGCAAAAAGTATACAAATTCGAATGATTTTCTTTTCGAATCGAAATACGGAGTAATCCCACTGAACTTGAATATGAACTGGAAATGAAACTGGACTGGAACTAGAAACTGATCTAGAACCTAAATGAGAACCTGAACTAACTCTGAACTTAACTGGAACCTGAAATAGAATTGAACTAGAACCTTAACTTGAAATGAACTAGAACCCAAACTAGAACAGA
This sequence comes from Bellardia pandia, assembly GCA_916048285.2. Taxonomy (NCBI): domain Eukaryota; kingdom Metazoa; phylum Arthropoda; class Insecta; order Diptera; family Calliphoridae; genus Bellardia; species Bellardia pandia. Next base: position 74,692,119 of record OU696533.1, read on the forward strand.
ACTAAGGGTTATTGTGTATTTCGATTCGAAAGCAAAAGCTTTCGAAATACAATGTAAAAAGTATACAAATTCGAACGATTTTTTTTTCGAGTCGAAATACACAATAACCCCCCTGAACTGGAAATAGAAACTGATCTAAAACCTAAATGAGAAGTTAAACTTGGTCTAGAACCTGAACTTATAACGAACTAGAACCTGTTCTAGAACCTGAACAAGAACAGAAATAATTATTATTAAACATACACAATTTGAACAGAACCGGAACGAGAACCTAAACTACAACCTGGACTAGAACCTGAAATTTCTTATGTTTATCCTGATGTTTTCTTTGTTCTATTTCCAATTTTTCTGTATTTTTGGTTTTATATGTATCTTATAAATATAATAATTTATATTGCTACATCATAATTTAGTAGTAGTATTACTTTTAAAAACAAAGAAAAAAATAAATAATTTGTTGCATATTTTTACGTAGTATGTATTATTTGTAGTTACAACAATTTCAGTTGAACTGTTAAGTTATTAAAAACAAATCTGTGAATGGGAGTAAATGGAAAATTGTTTGGCAATAAAGGTAAACTATCGACTACTATAGAATTGATTGATGCCTAAAACATGTTTTTCTTCATGGTATTTTTGCAGGATATGTGTTATAACCGAGGTGGAATCATTGTCACCACCCCAGACACGTATAGTATGCTCATTTTCCAATATTGCTAAAAAGGCTTTTTTTGGATTTGGTAAAAAAAAAACATTAGCAAATATGTGAAATTATAACAAGAAAACATAAACTTACCTAATAATATTTTGGGATTGCTTAGGCTCAATTGTACTTGCGGCAATTCAAGTATGGTTTTTAATATAGGCGAATCCTGGGCTAAGCCTTCACGTAATTCTACTAAGCTACCGGTACGATTGCCGCACAACCATTCACACGCCGCAGCTTTATTATTGCAAGTCTTTTTCAAAGCTTCGATAACATCGGGCTCTTGAAAGCCCATATCTACGAGATTTTGTATGGTCTCGGAACTGGGCGGTATATCACGATGACTATAAATGCGCACTATTTCTAATAAAGCAGCTATATTTTCAATAGGACCCTTACAAACAAAATAATTTTTAATTATAATTTTTCAATAATTTTCAAGTTTTTAAAACTTACATCATTTGACATGATACCCGAGGGTGAGGCTATTGAATTAGTTCTAGGCAAACCCATAACAGTTTCTTCTATGCCCATTTCTTCCGACTGACGCAGAATCAGCCATTCTAAAGCATTTGAATAGATATTGCTAAAGTGTATGAAAAATGTATTAATACTTTGTTTAGTTATGTTTTTAAATATATGTATAAAGCTTACTTGTGTAGTTTTAAAGCATACTCAGCCTTTTCTTTCTTAAAACCCATGTCCACAAGGCACTGTAAAGTATCATTTTGATAGTTACGTTTATTGATTAATTTTTGCTTAAGCATGGCTATTAAACGATTTGCATAAGGACCGGAACCAATTATAACGGATGAGGCCTGAGCCAAAGAAATCAAAACTTTGCGTACATCGAATTGCAGCTGAAAAAAGAGAAAAATATAGTGATAAAAGCTTGTGTTCTATCAGAAATCTATTAGAATTTAAATCGAACATAATTTGTCTATTAAAACCGGAGTTTAAACACAAATTTACTTTAAGAACCCTTCCAACTTACATTAGACTGTTGAAATATTTCATTTATATCCACCATTGGAATCTCACTCGTACATACGGGCAGACTTCGTGTAGCCATCTCTATTTCCACCTCCGGCGGTGTTCTAGTCTCTCTCGTTTGGGTCATTAAATTCTGCAAATGATTACGTTTGGCCACCAAAACCAACGTGTCATTGTTAACTATATCCAATTGAGCCAATGTAAAATTCTCATTTAACTCAGAACCCTGATAGTCAGCCTTTAGTAAACGAAACCGCGGACCCAGCGAACGGGGATCTGTGGCGAAGAGAGGCATGGAGCCCATGTCATCTTTAAGCTCTAAAAGAATTTCAGTTTTTAACTCTGACAGGCGTTTGTTGACATCCGTTTGAAAGGCCAAGATGCGGGCAGAGGGACAGACTATGCGTACTTTTATACGCTCTTTGGTGGAGGCAGCTTTAAGGACATCTTCCGAATTGTTGCAAGAACCAATGGACGAAGAGTTAGCCGAAGAACGACGAGAACTTCTTCTGTAAATGTTAAAAGACAGCAAATTATTTTATTCAAAAAATAAATAAAAATTACTTAATAAATAAATTTCGTAATTTTTGCATTTTAAACAAGAAAAATTTTGAATTTTTTTAAAATAAAAAAAAAAAAATGTAAAATACAAGTGACTTATTTATCACAGCCTTTTTAAAACGTACATTTTATTTAACTTAATATTATTAGACCTTGAGTTGGTCAAGGAACATGGTGATGAATGATGATGATGATGACAATGTGGCGTAACAGATGAAGACCCTCTCATTGATCTATGGGCGGTTTGTGGTGTACGGCTGGCACTGGGACTGGCGGTCACAGATGTAACGGTTGCGTTAGTGCTGTTTGCGGTACCTTCCGGGTTATCTTGCAGACGATGTAGTCTGGGTGCTATATCACTGGCACTAGTAGACGAATTATCATCATCACTTTTGTTAGTGGAACGTTTATTACGGGCCGCCAGCCATTTGGCACGACGTTCTGCAAATTTTTCACGTACCCATGGAATCATTGCTCTTGCAATGACCCTTTAATACAAAATTTCAACTCTTTTAACAGCTAAATTTTAAGTTTTGGTTTTTATATTAAATACATATTGCACAAGTTTTTAAATAATTTTACATTTTTCAAGAGGTTTTTATCCTATTGTTTACAAAAAAAAAAATAAATGAGAGGAAACAGCAGAAAATTTTTTTCTAATTATCTTTTGTGGTATATTTTGGGAAAACGACAAATTCACCTTTATTGTGTTTTTTTAATTCCTGTTCTTTGACCAAATTCACCTCAGAGCTTATTAGGGAAAGTGATGTTAATATAAGTGTTAAAATGGGCGATTTTTCAAAGAAATTACCACATTTCTAGTAATTCTATAGGGAGCTTTTTTCAAGAACTAAAGCCATATTTTACTTTGAAACTTCACTTGGGTTTGTTGTGGCAAAGCCAAAAACAACATTGGACCTAAGAGCTTAGACATCTTCTACCTGAATTTCTTTGTACATATTGTTTTTGTTGTGGAATTACCTTAAACTGCTAATTAAAATTTCATTTGTAAATGTTTTTATTGCGGCTAAAAACAGGAAGGCAGACTTTTGCAAACATCTTTTACCTTTTATTTTTGTAGCTAAATTTTAAGTTTTGGTTTTTATATTAAATACATATTGCACAAGTTTTTAAATAATTTTACATTTTTCAAGAGGTTTTTATCCTATTGTTTACAAAAAAAAAATAAATGAGAGGAAACAACAGAAAATTTTTTTCTTTTGTGGTATATTTTGGGAAAACGACAAATTCACCTTTATTGTGTTTTTTTAATTCCTGTTCTTTGACCAAATTCACCTCAGAGCTTATTAGGGAAAGTGATGTTAATATAAGTGTTAAAATGGGCGATTTTTCAAAGAAATTACCACATTTCTAGTAATTCTATAGGGAGCTTTTTTCAAGAACTAAAGCCATATTTTACTTTGAAACTTCACTTGGGTTTGTTGTGGCAAAGCCAAAAACAACATTGGACCTAAGAGCTTAGACATCTTCTACCTGAATTTCTTTGTACATATTGTTTTTGTTGTGGAATTACCTTAAACTGCTAATTAAAATGTCATTTGTAAATGTTTTTATTGCGGCTAAAAACAGGAAGGCAGACTTTTGCAAACATCTTTTACCTTTTATTTTTGTAGCGAAATTATCCTTTTACTAATTGTTTTTAAACAAAATAACGTTGAAAGCAAAATTGCGTTTGCTTATTCAGCGTGGTGTTAAATAATTGTATTGTTCGTACAGACATCAGTTACAATTTAGCAGTTAAACGTCACGGTACAAAATAATATCTTGTCCCGGTAATTAGTTTATTTAAAACAAGTATTTTCAGAAATTGTTTAACAATTGAAACTTACAATATAGTGGAAAAACTTTAACGGGATTATATTAGATCGCTCCTAATATAATTTAATGATCTGATATTTTTATCGGTTTAAATTTCTGTTAAAAAAAGGTAATTTTTATTTAATTATTAACTTAAAATAACGTATTGTTATTTGTTTAAAAACAGTAATTTAAAACACGTAATTTCGGAAATTGTTTAAAATTGACATTACAACATAGTGGAATAATAAAATAAAAGTTGATGCGATGTGTTATTTTTATCAGATTAAATTTTTGTTAAACAAAGAGTTAATTTTGATCTAATTATTAACTTAAAAGAAATTCATTTGATTTTTGTTTCAATTTTAAAGAACTTTACTGTTATTAGTTTGAAAATATTAATTAGTATTAAATATAAATATTAATTATATGAGGAAAATTTTAAATTTTAATTAAAAAAAATAGTGATGTTAATATAAGTATTAAAATGGGCGATTTTTCAAAGAAATTACTGCATTTCTAGTAATTCGATAGGGAGCTTTTTTCAAGGACTAAAGCCATATTTTACTTTGATTTTTTCATATCGAGAGATTTGACAGTCACCTTATTTCTAAAACAATTTACAAAACAGGTGCATAATGTAAACTTCACTTGGGTTTGTTGTGGCAAAGCCAAAAACAACATTGGACCTGAAAGCTTAAACATCTTTTACCTGAATTGCTTTGTACATATTGTTTTTGTTGCGGAATTACCTTAAACTGCTAATTAAAATGTTATTTGTAAATATTTTTATAGCGGCTAAAACAGAAAGGCAGACTTTTGCAAATATCTTTTACCTGTTATTTTTGTAGCGAAAATATCCTTTTACTAATTATTTTTAAACAAAATAACGTTGAAAGTAAAATTGCGTTTGCTTATTTAGCGTGGTGTTAAATAATTGTATTGTTCGTACAGACATCAGTTACAATTTAGCAGTTAAAAGTCACGGTACAAAATAATATCTTGTCTCGGTAATTACTTTATATAAAACAAGTATTTTCAGAAATTGTTTAGCAATTGACACTTAAAATATAGTGGAAACGCGATTACATTAGATCGTTCCTAATATAATTTAATAATCTGATATTTTTATCGGTTTAAATTTTTGTTAAAAAAAGGTAATTTTTATTTAATTATTAACTTAAAATAACGTATTGTTATTTGTTTAAAAACAGTAATTTAAAACACGTAATTTCGGAAGTTGTTTAAAATTGGCATTACAACGTAGTGGAATAATAAAATAAAAGTTGATGTGATAATAGTGAAATGTTCGTAATAGAATATCGTTATGTAATTTAATAATGTGTTATTTTTATCAGATTAAATTTTTGTTAAACAAAGAGTTAATTTTGATTTAATTATTAACTTAAAAGAAATTCGTTTGATTTTTGTTTCAATTTTAAAGAACTTTACTGTTATTAGTTTGAAAATATTAATTAATATTAAATATAAATATTAATTATATGAGGAAAATTTTAAATTTTAATTACAAAAATAGTGATGTTAATATAATTGTTAAAATGGGCGATTTTTCAAAGAAATTACCGCATTTCTAGTAATTCGATAGGGATCTTTTTTCAAGGACTAAAGCCATATTTTACCTTGATTTTTTCATATCGAGTGATTTGCCAGCCACCTTATTTCTAAAACAATTTACAAAACAGGTGCATAATGTAAACTTCACTTGGGTTTGTTGTGGCAAAACCAAAAACAACATTGGACCTGAGAGCTTAAACATCTTTTACCTGAATTTCTTTGTACATATTGTTTTTGTTGTGGAATTACCTTAAACTTCTAATTAAAATATCATTTGTAAATGTTTTTATTGCGGCTAAAAACAGAAAGGCAGACTTTTGCAAACATCTTTTACCTGTTATTTTTGTAGCGAAATTATCCTTTTACTAATTGTTTTTAAACAAAATAACGTTGAAAGTAAAATTGCGTTTGCTTATTCAGCGTGGTGGTTAATAATTGTATTGTTCGTACCGACATCAGTTACAATTTAGCAGTTAAAAGTCACGGTACAAAATAATATCTTGTCTCGGTAATTACTTTATATAAAACAAGTATTTTCAGAAATTGTTTAGCAATTGACACTTAAAATATAGTGGAAACGCGATTATATTAGATCGTTCCTAATATAATTTAATAATCTGATATTTTTATCGGTTTAAATTTTTGTTAAAAAAGGTAATTTTTATTTAATTATTAACTTAAAATAACGTATTGTTATTTGTTGAAAAACAGTAATTTAAAACAGTTAAACATAAAAATTTATTTCAAATTTATTTTTGTATACATCTGTTATAATATAGCTTTCCGTTGGAAACAGAGGTATACAAAAATAAATTTCAATTTTAACTAGAAGTAAACCTTCGAATAAAAAATTTTATAAAATATTAATTAATATTAAATATTAATTATATGAGGAAAATTTTAAATTTGAATTAAAAAAAAATATTCTCAAAAACCTGACCCCCTCTACTTCAATCCAAAAAATTCACCCAGCCTTTGTTCCCATTGCAAACACAGACTCACCGCATAGTGCTGCCAAGTTTACGCACACTTCCTTTTTTATGTGTATTTTGTGTTTCTTTCTTATCGTTTTTTACTTTTCTGCAAACGAAAAAGAAGCGTTTCTCGTAAATTACGCGATTTTTAATATTAAATTATAATCAGTAATCTGTTTAATTTTAATTAAATTTATGATAAACATGTAAATAAATGTTTGTTATTTTCTTAACAATAAAAATAAATTGTTAATTGAATGAATTTATATTAAAAAAACACAAGTGAAAATTCTCATCTAAGGACTGGAGAAAAAAAAGAACATTAAATGTAAAGAAAAAGCAGTGGCTTGAAAAAAGCAGCAGCAAGAAAAACACGAGAGAAATAAAGAAATTAATGCGTGGATAGCAAATGAATGAAAAATTACGAAAAGAAATAAAAAAACTAAAGTAAATCGCTTTGTAATGTTTATGGAGGCTACAAAAAAATAATAAAGAAAAGGCATTGGCATTGCAAAAAAAAAAAAAAAATATATCTATACATACATGCATACATACACATAATAATTAATGCAAAAGGAAGGTAAACAAATGAAAAATTTCTTTATCAATAAAATGTGTTGTTGTATTCAAACAGATTTAGAATTTGGTTATTTTTACATAAAAATCTAAGATTAGGGGTTGCAAATGGCTACAAAATATTGGATCACTTTTTTTTGAAGTGCAGCTCTAAACGATGGGATTAATTATTTTTATTCACTTTTTATCTCGGCTGTTTAAACAGGAAGTTATAAATGTATACAAATGATGTTTAGTGGAGTGTGTGTACATTTGTTTTCAAAATTGTCTGTTTGCTTGTCAGGTTGTCTTGTCTGTCTGTCGTATATTTGTCAGGTTAACATTTTCTTACGCTTCTTGTCCGGAAATTCTTGAAATAAGTAAGCCAATGTAAAGGGGAATTGAAAATAAATACATACCTAAATAAACTGTGAAAACATAAGATTCCAAATATCAGGGGGGTTACTGTCTATTGCCATGCGAAAACAAATGCGATGCGATAAGCGCACATTTTGTATGGTTATCGCATCGCATTTGCTTTCGCATCGCAATAGAAAGTAACCCCCCAGTATTCTAAATTCTCAATGGATTTTTTTTCTGTTAGATTTTCTAAATAGATCTGATGTGATTCAAAGGTTTTTCCAAGAATTGTGACTCAGTTAATTTTTGGTACTAAAAAGGTTTATCATGTAGCCTTAAATATAGTTTTGTAAACAAAAATTGTGATACTTTTAGATATTGTACAAAAAATTGTGATAAAAGTTATTTATTTGTACTAAAAATTTTAATATTATTTCTATATAAACAAATTTTAATAATATTTACTAAGCGATAGTTGTGATAAATTATGTCCCTAATTTTGTAAAAAAATGTGACGAATTTTTTTAAAATGAGTTGAGAAAAAATGTGGCCATATTTAAAAAAAAAGCAATTGTTAAAAATTTTCTTATAAAAAATTTACGAACAATTTTGGCTGAAACTCAACATTTAACTAGAACTAAACTAGAACCTGAACTTGAACTAGAACCGGAACTAGAACTAGTATAACCTGAAATTGAACCTGAACTAGAACTCGTAGAACCTGAAATAGAAACGGAACTAAAACTAAATAGAATCTAAACTATAACCTGAACTAGAACCTAAACTTAAACCTGAACTAGAACTGAATTAGGACCCAAACTAGAAACTGAATTTGAACTGAATAATAATCTGAACAAGAACCTGAACTACAACTAGACACTGAACTAACAAGTGAGTTTTCAAGAGCTTTTGGATTTGTTTAAAAAAACACATAAACTTTAGAGAAATGTATGAAATAATAGTTCAATGTTTGAATATGATTTATAAATTGTCCAATTTTGGCATATTCTCTCTCTAACATATCGACCGCTATCTCACGAATAAATTCTTCAGTATGTGGCACCGACTTGATGAAACCACATGTCAGCCAAGCCCAGTTTTTTTCATTTTGGGGGGAAAAAATTCTAATCATTGCACGGTAGCGCTCGCAATTCAGAATAACGTTCCTGCCTTCGTCGTCTTTAAAAAAGTACGGTCTAATGATGCCACTGGACCATAATCCACACTAAAAAGTGTATTTTTCGGGATGCATTATAATGCCAAATACGACAATTTTGCTTGTTTACGTATCTATAAAACTAGAAATCAGCTTCATCGCTGAACACAATTTTCCGATTAAAAAAAGGCATGATGCACTTTCATAACTGAACAAGAATTTTGATAATAAAATTTGCCAAAAAGAAAATTGCTAAAAAATCACCCTTTAGAATTTGAACACTAAACTAAAGTTCCTCTCAAAATTATAACTAATTTTTCTAATTACTAAAGATATTTATTTTCAGCTTTCAGTTTTTCTTAATTATTAATTTTCTTTTTTTTTAATTTTTTTATTCTTACAGAAGCAATAACATCTACATAAAAATTCAACGAATTCACGAGAAAGAACTTTTTAATAATACAATTAAAAACGAAACGCATTAAATTCAGACGCAGCAGAAAAAGATAGCAGTAATATTTAAAATTTTTTCTATACAATAATAAACATACAACTTAGATAATAGGAAACATTTTTTGCAAACAATTGCCTAACTAAAGATTAAGTTGTAGAAACATGTGGAATTCAGAAGGACGACAACATCAAAATGGTGTTAATACCTCATCGTCCAGTAAAATACTCAATTCTTCTAGCCAAAATTCACAGAACAATGGCAGTAATGGAGCTTCACGCAACTCTTCACCGCAGCAGCAGCAACAGCAGCCCGCCAAACAGCTGGGCATGACTTCGGCCATAAGTTTGGCCAGCCCGCGACCCGAAGATGTACAAAAAACGGAAGAGTTGCGCAATGCTTTGGAACCCTATAAGGTTTTTGAAACGGAAGAGGAATTGAATCATCGCATGGAAATACTTGCCAAACTCAATACTCTTGTCAAACAGTGGGTCAAAGAGATTTCACTGTCCAAGAATATGCCCGAAGTGGCCGCCCAAAAGCTGGGTGGTAAAATTTATACATTCGGTTCATATCGTTTGGGAGTACACCATAAAGGTGCTGATATTGATGCATTGTGTGTGGCACCACGCAATATAGAACGTTCCGACTATTTCACATCATTCTTTGAACTGTTGAAGAAACAACCGGAGGTAACCGAATGCCGTGCCGTTGAGGAGGCTTTCGTTCCAGTTATAAAAATGAATTTCGATGGTATCGAAATTGATTTACTATTTGCTCGTTTATCTCTCAAAGAGATACCGGACGATTTTGATTTGCGCGATGACAACCTGTTGAAAAACCTGGATCCGCGTTCGGTGCGCAGTTTGAACGGCTGTCGCGTGACAGATGAAATATTGTCGTTAGTACCGAATATAGAGAATTTTCGTTTAGCATTGCGTTCCATAAAGTTGTGGGCTAAAAGTAAGTAAAGCGCAAAAAGCGTGAGCTTTGAATTAAGTAATTTTTATAGTTCAAAATTATTATATTATACATTTATTATACATTAAAAGAGAAAACTTTAATTTTTGTTCTCGTTTCTGTTTCTGTTTTCCTCGCAGAACATGGTATCTATTCAAATTCTTTGGGTTACTTTGGCGGTGTAACCTGGGCTATGTTGGTGGCACGTACCTGCCAATTGTATCCAAATGCTACATCCTCCACATTGGTACATAAATTCTTTTTGGTTTTCTCGCGTTGGAAGTGGCCCAACCCGGTCTTGCTAAAACATCCAGACAATGTTAATTTAAGATTTCCGGTAAGTAGCAATTCACACACACCCTATAAGTGTTAAAATATTAAATATTTGAATATGTTTTTTTCTTTATAAATTAGGTATGGGATCCTCGTGTAAATGCTTCAGATCGTTATCATTTAATGCCGATTATAACGCCAGCATATCCCCAGCAAAATTCCACATTTAACGTTTCGGAATCTACTAAAAAAGTTATATTGATGGAATTCAATAGAGGCATGTCAACCACAGATGAAATAATGTTGGGTAGAGCATCCTGGGATAGATTATTTGAGGCTCCCAGTTTCTTTTATAGGTAAGTAAATTGACTTAAATAATAGCAGAAATATAAATTATAAAAACTAATCCTTCTTTCTGTTCGTTATAGATATCGTCACTTTATTGTTTTATTGGTTAACTCTCAAACCGCCGACGATCATTTGGAATGGTGTGGTTTGGTCGAGTCTAAAATTCGTCTCTTGATTGGCAACTTAGAGCGTAATCAACACATTTCTTTGGCCCATGTTAATCCCAAGTGTTTTGACCACAAGAAGGGCAACAATAATTCTTGTTCGCAAAATAGCAGCAGCGGCAATGAAGATGATAAATCTCAAAATAATCCAGCTTCAACAGCAGCAGCTGCTGTTGCCGGACAGGCAACACTGACCGCATCGCCGTATTGTTCGATGTGGTTTATTGGTTTGGAATTTGAGCGTACAGAAAATCTAAATGTTGATTTAACCGAAAGTATACAGAATTTTACGGAGCATGTAATTCAACATGGTGTAAGTATTATGAGATATGAGCTTCTAGTTAATGTTCTAGTTCATGTTCTTGTTTATGTTCTAGTTCAGATTTTTGTTCTGACCGGTTACTCTCTATTGCGATGCGAAAGCAAATTCGATGCGTGAGAGTATCAATTTGTACGCTTATTGCATCGAATTTGCTTTCGCATCGCAATAGAGAGTAACCCCCCTGGTCCTAGTTCATATACTAGTTCAGAATTTAGTTCAGGTTCTACGAACTTTTGTAATTTTTTTAATTAATCGTCTTTATATTTTCTTTATTTAGGTCAACATTAAAATGTTAAAAGAGGGTATGTCCATAGAGGCTCGCCACGTCAAACGCAAACAGTTGTCACAGTATTTAGATGCTGATTTCTTGAAACGTGAACGTAAATCCATGGACAGTCACAATAGTTTCAATAATGCAATTATAGCCAATCGTAAAAGGCTCTCAACTGAAATGCAACAGAAAGAAGGCAGCAATGGCAGAACAGTCAAGCGGTCTCGTGTCAGCGAATCGGTAAATTTAAAACCACATTAATAAAAATTGGGATTTTGTGTTTAAAGATAATTTAATATTTGTCCTAAAAAACAGCATGAGGAAAACTCAAATGCTTCAAGTGATGCCGGAGGTGGTGGCGGTACAACTACACCGACAACACCCACCTCACAACCACCAATGACACCAACATTTAATAAGCAGCAATCGACGACGACGACGCCACAATCAGATGATGTGTCCGAAAATAGTAATGGCGGCAATAATAATAATAACAGTAACAGCAACAGCAAAACGGCTTCAACACAATCTACAGCTGAAGTGGCATGCTCGTGACCGTCGCCAACAACACCGCTGACTCCTTTACCGCATTCTCATTTATATCCACCCACACACACGTTGCTGACCCATAACACGCTACCGCATCATAATACACAGAAATTTCGTAAAAATAATAATGCTGCTGCAGCTGCCAATTCCAATAGCATTTTCTGTCAACGTTTAACCTCGTCCTCCTCCCCCTGTTCCTCCTCTTCCTCCACCAGCTCCTCATCTTCGGGTTCATCGACGCCGTTGTCTTTGTCATCGTCAGCGGCCTCATGCAATGCAACAGCGTCTTTGTATGGTCGCACACCCAGACGTTTGTCAGCCACTTACAACCACAATAGCAATCATTTGTATCATCAACCACATCATCTACAGCAGCAGCATCATCATTTGCAACATCATTCTACAAACTCTTTCATGATGACGTCTTTAAATACACATAGCAAACACAACAATAGCAGCAGCAACAACTACAATAACAATAGTAACAACAACACTAATAATAATAATAATTCCAGTAATAAAAATAACAACAATAACAGCAGCAGCAGCAATCATATAGTTGATCTTGTTACTGATGATGATGATGTTGAATTATTAACAACTGGAACTACAGCTACAACAACCACAACCATAACTTGTAAGTTTCCTTTTATTTAAACCAGATTTTTAAGCCAGCATTTTGTTACGCTTCTCCTCATAATCAATCACTTCCTACAACACACCACCTACTCACACCTCCCAGCTTTGACTTTGAGACTTATTGTGTTGTAATTTTTCGTTGATATTTTCTAGCTAAAATACATTATTCAAAATATTTTCTAATTTTTATAAATTTGGAATCCTTTCATTATACATTTAAATAACTAATTGAGATTTTTTTCTCTTAACATCCTGTATACATACTTATTGGCTCATGTTTTTTTAAATTTAAACTCTATTTACAAAAACAAATCTTTTTAGGACAACATTACTATTTACTATTTAGATTTACAATATATTTTTACATATATTTATCATAAAACCTTTTTAATTTTCTAAAAAACTTAAAAAACAAAAAATGATTGAAACAAAAAAAAAAAAAAAAAAAAAAAAAAAAAAAAAAAAAGTTTTTTAAGAAAAAAAGTACAAAAATTCAAAAAAAAAAATAATTATACAAAAAATTTATATTTGTAATAAAAAATTTAATAAAAAATCAAAAAAAAAAAAAAAATTAAAAAGAAAACAAAAAAATACTTGAAACCAAATTCAAAATTTTTTTATCTTTATGTTTTTACCATTATTTTTTATGACATTTTCTTTTTGGTGGTTCAGGGTTTTAATTTTTTTTTTATTAGTTTTTAATTTGCTTTTAATGTTTTTAAAAAATGTTTAAAAATCTCTTACAATTATTGATTTTATTAAGTAGACTTTAGATCATAGTGTAAATACAAGGTGAGTGCGGTAGCACAGCTGTCTGACTTTGTTTACAAATTACTTACGTCAAAAGTAATACTTTTTGAAGTGTTTTTGACAGTAGTACATTATTTTACACGAAACAAAATGCCTGTTGTTTCTGTATTTTGTTGTATTTGTTGCCGATTTGCACTCACCTTGTATAGTTACATAATGCTATAGATTTTATAGAATTTTGTAGCTGTTGCTTGTCTGTAGGGTTCTAAAGTTTAATAATTCATGAATTTTAATTCAAAAGTTAAAATAAAATTTTATTATTTTTAAACAAAATTTTAATTGGTCTATTTTTTTCAATCAGACATTAAATTTGTCCATTATTTAATAAATTTATTAAATGGTGTAAAAGTTTTGGAATAGTTCCACCCAAAATGTTTCCTTAGAAATATTTCCCTTACTTTTTGCAAAGTGATGATAATAAAATCAATCAATATATGTTTCAATCAATATATGTTTCAATCAATATAATATCGTCTTGCCATGCAGTTAATTCTTATTAATTTTGCCCTATAAAATATCTCTAATTCTTTAGTGAAAACCCTCTGTTCCGAACATTCACGACTTGTTTCTAAAAATTCAGTACATTTGAATCTTCCCTATCTTAATTATGCCTTTTATGAGGCATTATTTGGCAGGCCTTCTAATTGCCCTTCTCAAGAATGCCTTCTATCAGGCATCTTACCAGCAGCGAGTAGGCAAGGCCTTAACTACCAATGACACGCTGTGTAAAATTGAAATGAATGCGGCTGGAATGAGTCCTTGTGTCTGCAAAATTTATGCCTTTTTGAAGGCCTCTTTACAGCACTTTTTTCCCGCTGGGTAGTTTAGAAGGGTTATTTTGTTATTTTTTTTTTAATAAAGAATGAAGTGAGGATATTTAATAGAAATAAAATTAAAGTTATTTCACAGGACTAAACATCGTAATTAGCAAGCAAAATGCGAGATAATATGTTCCACTGTATGCATTTGATATTCGTTCCTGCACAAGCTTGCTGGACGGTATGCGGTTGTTTTTTTTTTATATGAAGTTTAGACAAGTTACAGTGGCTTACAGCTTATTTTATGCCGTGCATATTTTTGTTTTCAAAGTTCCATAAAAAAATAACTAACAGTAACTTAAAATAGAAATTGGTGTCATTTAAAAGAAAAATTGTTATAGTCTAATAAAGTCTTTTTTTAAAGTAACAGGTTATTTTATGGTTTCGAAAACTTTAAATTAATTTACACGATTTAATATTTGGTGTGATAGCCTTTATTATCTACAACAAAATTCAGACGATTTGGCATAAATGCGTCCACTTTATAGGGTAATACTCGGCGAAATATTCGACCACTCGGACAGTAGCGCTTTTTTAAATCGTTTTTGTTAGAAATTTTGTGTTTCCTTATGCTGATTTTTAAGTTAAGGTTTGGTGACTGTGGCAGTGTCATCAAATGTGAGCAGTTGTATATTAGCCACAATTGCACAATACCCGATTTGTTTTAGAATCTGAAGGTACTTAAACTTGTCCATGATTGTTTTAACAAATGGTAAACTCCCAGTACCCGTAGTAGAATACGTGAAATTGAAACCAAAAGTAGAAACGTTAAAACGGAAACTCTTAAAAGAGGAAAGAGGAAACAATGTGAATATCCCACAGTCTGATCATATGAAATACATACCTTGGCATACATATGCCTTACATGGCGTCGCCATATAAAAGCCAAAAGGGTTGATATGAGACTAAAATCTTTTAATCTGCACTGGCTAATTAACTAATTAATGACCAATTTAAATTAAGCCTTGATTGTAAAGTCATCCTATATAAGACTGTTTTAAAACCAATTTGTAGATATGGTATTCAAATATATGGAACTGCAAGTACGATAAAAACAGTATTGATCTTATACAGTGGGCCCAATCCAAAATTCTTAGGACCATTACGGGAGCACCGTGGTATATAAGAAATGAAAACATCCACTTATACATAAATACTATTGGTTAAAGATGAATTTAGAAAGATTTGTGAGAGATATATCTTGAAATTGAAACATCCTTCCGAATCCGCCAGCGAGATTAATTACTAGAACTCAAACAGGATAAAGGTTCCGTAGAGCTGATTTATTACCCTAATAATAGTTTTTAAGGTTTAGGTACAAGATTTGAATACTTATTGTAAAGCCTATGAAGGCAAGGCAGATTCAAATAAATAAATAAATATATAAAAAATTTCCCAGTGCCAGCAGCTGCCCCACAGGCCCAAACCATGACACTGCCACCATAATGCTTCATTGTTGCCGTTAGATTTTCTTTGTTGAATTCTGTATTTGGTTTCTGCCAAACATACAAAATGATATCTGAACCGAGTATGTTAAACTTATATTCATCGGCGAAGATGACCGAATTCCAAAAATGCTGATTCCTGGGTCATTAAAATCATGTTGACGCAAGACACGTCGCACAGTTTCAACGCAACCTTGTTTGCCAAGGTCAGCTTCAACTTCGGAGGCCATTTGCGAACCTAGATTTGACCCTACTTTTTCTTAAAATGTGTCGCTCATCATGCTTATTGAAAATTTTATTTGGTTCCTTTCTGCTTTTTTATGGACCCGATATTCATGGATGAAGCGCTCACTGATTTTTGGGACTGTAGAAGCTTCAATGTTAAACATTTCTGCTACTCTTCGCTGTTTTTCGTTGTTCTATCGCTGTACGCGGACTCATAATGAAGATAATATGATTTTATACACTTTATTTTTATTATAGAAGGACAAGTCCTGTTGAAAATGGTAGGAATCAGTTCACGATTTCCCATAGTCCCCATACAAATGTCTTCTAAGAATATGGCTTTATGGTACATAAATGTCTATAGAAAAGCCGTATCTATATAAAATTCTGCAATAATAAGTTGCATGGATAGTGAAATCTCAAAACGATGTTTTCTTTGCATCGGTCCATATTTTGACATAGCCCCATACAAATACCACTTTCGAAAATCACTTAAATGGGCATAAATCTTTGATACTATCATGTTGAAATTCAACAAAAATAATCCAAATGCACATTTAAATCGCACATAAATCTCTTGTAAAAATCTCTTGTAAAAATCATTATTACCTTGATGTATACACCACATCTACATATAAATCATCGTAAAGAATTTCATGATGATTGGCCCGTAATAGGTCATAGTTCCCTAATAAGTACTATTCCAGAAAACTCATTAACCTACATGAACATCCATATCGAACCGAAATTTTACACAGATCACTTATAGGTATGTAAAAATTATACTACTGACTTTTGTGAAAGCTGGTCCATAATTGGCCAAACCTGCCACTTCCGAGAATAACCACAGAGTATACAGAGGTGACAATTTTGACGTTTCAAAAAGCCAAAATCCTTAAATAAATCCTTAAAGTAAATTCTTGATTATAACGAGAATAAGCATATAATTTTTATAAATATCGTCATTGAGATGAAATTTTTCTAAAATAAATAGAAATTACGTTAAAATGTTCTATGAAGATCGCCTAATAATAGGTGATTTAATGGTGGGTATATAAGATTCGGCACAGCCGAATATGAACTCTCTTGTTCTTTTTTTATTCTTTTTTTCATTCTTTCTTTAAATTTCTTTTTTAAATTCTTGTTAGTTTTCTTTTTATGGAGCTTTGAAAACAAATAAGTGCACTGCATAAAATAAGCTGTGAGTCACTCAGGGGTGTCATAGAACCCAATATTGGTTTTGCTAATTATCGGTTTTAAAACCAATATTGGTTTCATTTGGTGTCACGAATGTAAATAAAACCAATATCGAAACAGCTGTTGTTTACATTTTTATTATTTTTTATTTTTCCTTTTGGCAGAAAATTTGTCAAAATATTATATTTTTTCATTAAAATATCAGTAAAAGTGTTTTTTGTGAAAATAATTGATATCAAATAATTAAAAGGTGATATAAATAAAATAAAATAACATCAGCAGTTGTAGCATTTTTGTTATTGGAGACAATGGCCGTTTTGAAGATGTAGGGGGCACTTCTTTCTTAAATGCAGCATCTACATCTTCGTTGAGACCAACTGCTACACCGCAAACACCTTCCACCAACTGCGAAATGCCACATATCCGTACTATGGCCTTTTCTGTTGTTGTCAGGTGATGCTTTGCAAACGGTCCACCGCCAGTTGCCCTGTCTTATTTTGAGCTAGTTTTTTTACCTCGCTCTTCCACTTAGTCCATTTCTGTACAAATTAAAAGACATTTCATATAACAATACAATTTGTTATGTGGAAAAAATTTTGTTTATCTTTTTCTACCCATTCACGTCCAATTGTGGCGGCCCGGCACTATTCAGTGTATCAGCCAGTTCTTCCCACAGCACCACTGTTGGATTGTCGCGCTTCGTGAAGCCTTTAGCTAAATCCGGATATTATTCCATGAATTTCATGATTATGGTATTTTGTGTACTGTTTTTATGTTTTCGCCTAGAAAATAAAAAGGTTAATACTAAATTAATTTACTTACATTTCTAAAAAAATATCCCGCTGCAAAAAAATAAAAACTAAAAAAACGCGCAAAAGTGAAAACTGACAGCTCTTAGCTGCTTAGTTTATTTCCAATAAAAAACCGATAACATTGGTTTCTGTGACACCTAAAACCGACAAAAATTCTAGTTCGAACATAAAACCAATAATATTGGTTTCTATGACACCCCTGACTGTATACTTGTCTGAATATTTAAAAAATAGTTTGAAGCAAGGTGAATTTAAATACTAGGTGATAGCGTAGCGCCAGCTGATTATTCATGGTGAATTTGAAAATGCCAAAAAGTTATATAAAAAAAAAACTTTTTGACAGTGACGAAAGTTTTTCATATAGAAAAATGCCTGTTGTTCTTGCCTTGTTGTAATTGTTGTAGCAATGCGGTCACCTGGTATTTAATTTCACCATGGTTTGAAGCTTACATTGAAATATTGAAAAAACGTCTTTCTGTTTTTAATGAAAGAACATATTTTCATGTACCCAATTTAAATTCAATATTACTTAATTTTATAATATTAAATATCTTAAATTGTTTGTCCTAGCTGTAGCCATTGGTGCTGTAGATGAAAGGAAAAAAGCTTAACTTCTCTAAAGAAATTTCTCAGATATTTATCAATTGACTCCCCATCTATGCCTTGTTTGTATCGCATGTTGATATTTAAAACAGTTCCCAATAAACTGTTCGCAATAATTGCAAGTTCGTTACACAAACTCCCAAACAGTCTGCCATTATTTTAAGTTCTTTGAAAAATCGGATAACTATAACTATGTATAAGTAGTAAGTTGGCATTATATTTAAGTTGAGAAACGTAAGTGCTATTATTTAAGTATTTTTAAATTACTTTTTAAGTTTTAAAAGTAGTTTTATTAATAAATATATGAAATTAATCAACTCATATATGTTTTTCTCTCTATTTTTTTTTGTTCTCTTTCTGTTTTTTTTTTCAAATTTATTTCCTCCCTACAGTGTAATAAGGCCTATCCAATAACCCCCCAAATTAGTTTAAGGATTTAGATAATAAGGACTAATGGTTTAAAGCCACATAATGAAATACAAAACAATACACGAAAACAAAAAAGAAAAAATTGGAAAACATTTTAAACAAAAAGGTAAATATATGAAGTGATTTCTATAAAAAATAATTTTGCAAATATAAATTTAATTAAAATTAAATAAATGTAAACGAGTATTACTTCCAATTAAAATAAATTTTAACTATGTCTTACTCTTAATTTCAGAAAAACAAAACAAATTTCGAGGATATTTGCACCCCCATAAATAACACTAAATGGACCTAAATGAAACCACAAAGAAAGGAGTTTTGTCTGGAATCTACAAACAAAATACAGAAGGAAATCTGAAAATGAAAACGTTTATTAAGAAAATAAAGTGTTCAAGTTTAAAATTTTAGGAAACAAAACAAATAAAAACAAAACACAGACTCACACAAAATTTACAGGCAACTAACAACAGCAACAACAACAATGATAAAATAACAATGGTAAACTAATTGTTATTAAAAAATAAAATATAATTTATTTTTACAGCTTTAAAAGCTCTTTTCATCAACATTATAACAACATAACAACTCACAGCCAATCAACCAACCAGCCACTACTTACAATGGAAGCCAATAAAAAGGATTCTAGGATTATGGCCAATCTGAGGATTTTCAGTTAGTTATAATTTCATCAATTACAAAACCACAACAACCAATATCAATCATTAACAACAACAACAGCAACAACTTTAACAACGAGAGTGACACAATTCCGTTAACAAACAAAATGAAGTAATTTTTTCTTCATTTTCCCTTATTTTCTTTCACTTTTTTCCACCTTTTTTTAAACCTGCAACGTCTTCAACTCTTTGTTTTTCCAACACTTCTTTAATTAGAATTACGTTTTCTATCCTAATCATTTAATTTTTTAATTTTTAATTTAATTTAATTTTATGGTACAACATGATACATTATACATTTTTTTAGAAACAAGCTAAAGAAAGAAAACTGAAAAAGGTAAATTCATTTATATAAAAAAAAAATATTTTTTAAAAACAAATTTTCTTTCAACTTCAACAAAAAAAAAAAAAAAAAAAAAAAAAAAAAAAAAAAATAAAAGAAAATTTAAGAAAAAAACACAAAAAAATATTTAAAATAAAGTGAAAACAATTTCTATAAAAAAACTATTCCTGGGTTCTTTCTTTTTTTATTATATTACTTTGAATTACATGATTTTTTTGTTTATTTTATTAAATAAAAACTTTTTAATAATAACTATTTTAGTTTCAATTACTTATGTATTTATTAGTTTTAACTTGGCTAATAAAACGTTGTGCAAACGTAAGAAAGAAATCATAAAATAACATGTTGAAATGTTTATTTTCAGTTTAGAAAATCAGTTTGGGAGGTTTATTTTGTAACTCGTTTCGAAAAGAAAATCGTTCGAATTTGTATACTTTTCACATTGTATTTCGAAAACGTTTGCTTTCGAAGCGAAATACGCAATAACCTGCAATAAAATCTAAAATTTTTCTTTAATAAATCTATGGTCGAATATAAAAATACACATGAAAACTATGTCTAAGAATACAAATTTTATTGTTTTTTTACGTTGTACAACATTAATAATTAATTTTGAGAAGGTTTTTGGAATTTCGAAAATAATTTTGAGTTTTCGAACATGACCCAAAATATGTATGAATGTATGGAATTTTAAAATTAGTTTCGAATTTTCCAACATGACTTAAAATATATATTTTCGAAACTTACGTTTAAAGCTCTGTACAAAACTGATACAATCTTAAATTTTTCTACAAGAATTTTATGTTCGAATATAAAAATTCACAAGAAAATTATGTCAAACAATAAAAATATTATTATTTTTACATTGTACAACATTAATAATCAATTTTAAATGCTTTTTAGAATTTCGAAATTAATTTAGAATTTTCGAACATAACTCAAAGATATACATATTTTATATACTAATAAATTCTTAAATTTTTTTTACAAAAAATTTATGTTTCAATATCTAAAACTCTATAGAAATGTGATTAAACCATAAAAATTTTGTTATTTTCACATTGTAATAATAATTGATTTTGAGATGTTTTTTGTTATTTCGAAATTAGTTTCGAATTTTCGAACATGACTCAAAATATGTATATATTATCGAATCTTACACTTAATGCTCTATACAAAACTGATACAATCTTAATTTTTCTACAAAAAAATTCCATTAATAAAATTTTTAATATTTCTACAAAAACTTCATGTTCGAATATCTAAAACTCTATTGAAATGTGAACAAACCATAAAAATTTTGTTATTTTCATATTGTAGAACCCTAATAATTAATTTTGAGATGGGTTTTGTAATTTCGAAATTAGTTTCAAATTTTCGAACATGACTCAAAACGCTTAAGGCGCTATATAAAAATTATATTATATACGGTTCATGTCCGTACCATCCAAATAGAAATTCACAATTTCAATTGAATAATTCCGTATTAAAAATCTAATTTTAAATTTTATATTTCTAAAAATTACATAAATCGAAAATCTATTTTTCAATTGGCCTTTTCTAAAATTCCAATAAAAAAAAAATTAATTCCCGGGTGTTCTTTTCTGAAATCTGAAAGGATTTTTTTATTTTTAAATTTGTTTTCATTTGTTCTTTTCAGAATTTGATTTCACTTCATTATTTTACACTGAAAAAAGTTTTGTGACCAAAGACTTGTTATTTTAAAACAATTTCTATGAAGCGTTTCGGAACCAATAAGACTTTAATGTTTTTTGTTCAATTATTTTTATTTGAAATTGGAACTGTCGGAACTACTTTTACGTAAATTCTTTCAATTGATAGTTTCGTTGCTTTTTACTAAAATAATCACGGTTGTAAAAAGTTTCATGAAACAGTAGAGGAAGCAGTTGTTATTCCATTGATTCTGTTATAATACAAGTTTAGAAATAGTTACAATGGTGGTCATATAATTAGAACATTCAACAGAACAGTAACTTTTTAAATTTTTTTTGGCAAATGAAATAATTTATAAACATTCAGCTGACTTTAAACAGATTTATTAATTTAAAATTTAAAAAAATACAAAGCTGTATTCAATTTCGTATTAAAACTAATGCCTTTAAATTATTAATACTATCACTCTAACCTCAAATTTCATTTTTAAACATTCAATTCCGTTGATAACTCGGATAAATCTCCTATCCTGTAAAGCGAATCCGAGTAAAATTTATGTTTTTAAATGAAACATACATGATTTACTTAGTTTACTCCATAGGAAACAATCGTGTAATTTGCAGAACTTTAATTCATCAATTATACGTTTTTGAGAATCGTTCGCTTTTGCAATCTTTCGATTTACAGAACAGGGGAGACAGAGTAAAGGTAGTTTTATACGTTTATATTTTTAATCATGTCTACTTTAAACCCAATACTATATTGAAATTCAACTTTGCTTTATATAAATTTCTCTCTTTTAATTAAAAGATTATCCTAAATTTTAATAAATATGTACTTTTAAAGTACGGTCACATCTGGCAAATATTTGACAAAATAAAAACCATTAAATAAAATTTGTTTTAATTCATGTGTTTATTTGAAAAACTTATTTTTTCTCTAACAAATCACCATAGAAGTTTAATTTTATATTAAACATCGTCAAACAAATTTGTGCAACAAAGATTTTTTAAACTTTTTGAGTAAATATTTGCTATATGTGAGACCGTAGCCTTATTTTAAATCTTCTATTATTGTATTCTTCTTTGTATTATATTATTTTTTCCTTTTAATTAAAAGTTTTTCGCAAAAAAAAGCATTCAAAATTTTAAGGATTTTTAAAATATAATAAATAAAGCTGATTTTAATCAAATTCCTGGTAATTATAAAGACCAGCAAAAAAAATTATTAGTTGCGTTTTTATTTATTTAAAAAGTGTTGAAATACAAGAAAAAGGTGAGTACGTATTTTTATTTCTCTAATTTAAAATTTAACATATTGTTGATAATTTCTAAATTCTATAATATTCAGAGGGACTTTCTTCAGCTTAATTGTGCAATAATTAAATGAATTATGTGCAAAAAACCACGGCTAACTCGATTCGAAAAAATGAGCCAAGAAAACGTACACACATATTGCTTAAAGTTAATTTTAACATAAAACTCTTAATAATAGTTTCATATATATGTAATAACAATAATTTCATAATTTATATCATACTAGTCACAAAGCCTGTCCCTGCTAGACAGACGAAAAAATTATGATTTAAAAAACATATGTACATATACATATATAATATATAAAGTTAAGAATATTTAAAAAATAAAAACACTTAAGCTATGTGTCGTCAGATATTACAACGTTGTCCGAAAAATGGTCAGAAAATGTCTCAACCGTGTAAACTTAAAATTTTTGCCTTCCAACGTTGTAAGAAAAAGCATTTTCAGTACATTGGAAGACAAAAATATTGTCAGACATCTAACAATCGTGTAAACACACAATTTTGTCATTGTCATTCTTTTAAGACAATTGTCAAACACTTTTCATTGTCATATGTGCAAAGTTTATGCATCTGCCAATAGTAGCATTGTCATAGAAATTATTTCTAAATGCAACTCTGTATATACATAAATAAACAAGTGGCATTGATAAATTTTTTTTAAAAAAGTAGAAGAAAATTAAATAATTAAATTAAAGTGTGCATTAGGACATAATCAGATAAAATGGTTCCAATTGCTCTTTTTTGTTCCATGACAATATTTAAAATTTTTAAATACACACACAGAGCTGCAAAACGAATTTGACAATGCCACACAACAATCTGACAACCGTGTGAACTGACAATTTCGGTTGACAGATAAATTCATTGTGTGACAATTGTGTGCAAATGAAATTGTTAGTTTTCTTACAGTCGTCTAAACCGACAATTTACCTTTTGCTAAAAATTTTTCACTGTCAGGGGTAATTTTCTTATTTGAGATTATGGCATTCCATATCGAGCAAGAAATTTAGTACATTTTATCATGATTTTGATATCGAAATCATTTTTCGATACGATAGCTCATTCGATCACGAATGCGGTAATTTGGCCCCAGTACATTGCAAGCACATTGCTAGATATGACAACGTTGTAATATCTGACGATCGTGGACTCACTTTCTGAGTCGATTTAACGATGGCCGTCCGTCCGTCTGGCTGGCTGGCTGTCCATGTAAAGCTTGTGCGCAGAGTACAGGTGGCATTTTTTCGGCCTAAGGATGGATGGGATTGAAACTGGTGGAAATCGGTCCATTATTTCACCTGGCCCCCATACAAATGTCCTCCCGAAATTTGGGTTTACTGATCATAAATCTTTGAATTATGCAAGTACGCAAACAAATTTCACCACAAATGAGTACTAAATAAAGCTTAATCACATCTACAAATTTCATAAAGATCGGTCCATAATTAGTCGTAGCTCCCATATAAGGCCCACTTCCGAAAATCACTTAAAAGAGCATAACTCCCTTAAAAATGTTGGTATCAAAATAATATTGAACACAAATACGTTTCGTACATATACATATAATATGGCAGAATTTTATGCCGATCGGTCCATAATTAGTCGTAGCTCCCATATAAGGCTCCTTCCAAAAATCACTTAAAAGAGCATAACTCTCTCAAAAATGTTGGTATCCAAATAATATTGAACGCAAATATATTTCATATGCATACAAACAATACGACATAATTTTATTGTGATCGGTCCATAATTAGTCGTAGCTCCCATATAAGGCCCAATTCCGAAAATCACTTTAAAGATCACAAATTTTTTAAGAATGTTGGTAATCCAATAAAATTCGACACAAATAATATACAGAAATGATTACACCTAATTTTATAATGGTCGGTACGTAATTAGTCAAAACTCCCATATTAGACCCTCCTTGTAATTCACTTTAACCTCCATAAATCTTTTAAACGTATTTATATCGAGATAAAGTTTAACACACTTAATATTTATATTCCCGGAAGTCATGTCACTCAATTTTTGGATGATCGGTCCATAATAGGTAATATCTCCCATATAGCGCCCATATCTGAAAAACTGTTTTATTGATATACTGGGTGTAGGGTATTATATGGTCGGGCTTGACCGACTTAGAACCATTTTTTGGCGTACCCTGTTTTCCATCTACATGCTTCAACTTTACCTTTACACCATTTTTGCTTTTACTCTTAAATAGGCAACGTATAATTGTCCGTGACAAAAAACTGGTTTTGGTAAATATATTCCCATCGTCTCCAAGGTTTGACCTTGAGCTCTATTGACAGTGATGGAAAACGCTAACCTTACAGGAAATTGTCTCCGACGTATTGATTCCTATGGTTCCAAGTTGGAACAAAGGACGTAATACATGACAATTATATTTTAAACTTTAAAATGGTACAAAAAAATTAAAATGACATCAGTATTTCTACGCCTGTACCTGGGATATCCATCAAGATTACACATAGTTTCCTTTCGAAATTCTTTTGGAATACCTTTTGAACACTTTCCATCTTCCATGCAGGGAGAGTCCATATTATTGGTTCAGCAAAGTCCATGTACCATATGCTTTAGTACAATGATATGTAACATAGGATATTCCTCCGGATTGGGTATTTCTGAATAAAACAATAGTATCAATGACGTCTCTATCGCGAGGTTTTTCGTCTTCAGACAACATTATGAGCATGAGGAAGGCCTCTTTTTGGAATTCAATGACGTGAATTTTGGCTACGACTCTACCGAATATGTGTCTCTTACAAATGTCCGTTAGAAGCTTATAAAGCTTTAAGTGAAAAACACGTGCTATTAAATCAAGTCTATCTGTTTGGTATGATTCCACGTTTTCCGTTATTTCTCTTCACTTTGGTTATACGTCATGGTCAAGAAAATATCTGGCTTACTAAACTTGCGTACTATAGTCATTGCATCTTCATATTTCTGTTGCATAGTTCTTGAACTCCCTATTAAAGACGATGGTAAAATAATGGGCTTACCGACAACAAAACCATTTTTCGCAGTCTTTGAGTGCAAAAAATCCATAAAGCCTTGATAGCTTTCCGCACAAAGTTCTTTTTGATGTTCTTTGATGCAATGAAGACGATTGGATTCCATTTCAACGTAGGAATCTAGAAAATAATGTTGTGTTAGTTTCTCCACACTTAAAAATTGATTAAAGCCTTTTCACACGGCAATCCGATAACTGTAGTAACCCATTTGAGAAACTCTATTTCTTTTGGCATATTTTGTTTCAACGGTATATCTGGATGCCATCCAGACTTTCTAAATATGGGATATTTCATGCGCTCCAAGCATGGATGAAGTATGCAGATACGTTTGGTACTGGTACCTTTTGGATCCCATGGATCTGGCTTCTTATTGTGCATTATACCTTCTGTTATCAATAGATCTGTCGTGTTTATTTTTTACCATGGAAACTAACAGTATACGGATGCCCCTTTGTCTGGCTTCAGATTCTGCATCCATATCTACCTCGTACAACATCTTGTAGGTCTTTGCCAGAGGATTGTGTTGGTTGAAGAAGTTTCCTATTTTTTTCATTACAGATTTGCCACATCCAGGATTTCCAGAATTTTTCATTCGCTCTTCTGTGGCTTCATCTGGGTTAAGAATATACAATTGAGCGTATTTTCTTTTATCACCGAGTTCAGGATGAAGAGTCAATGCCCTATGATAAATCTTACCATGGATGCGGAAACAATATGGACCATAAACTGGCGGTGCTTTGATTTGAGCACCTTTTCATATAAATATATAATTTTCCAAAAAAAAAAAAATGTTTGAATAGTTTACAAATTTAATGTCCACAACCGCCAACCACAAAGCAAAAAATAAAAATTTTGCCCACAGTATTCATTCGGAGAGAAAGTGCTGCAGGCATATCAAAAATTATGTTTCTATGTCATCACACGTCTTTAAAAATTGCGAAAATATAAAAATTCTACAGAAAAAAAAGAAAAATGAGACATTTATGACAAAATTCAAAAACCTAGATCTCCACTTACATAGTGAATATTGGAAATCTGACTGTATTACAATCTTTGTCAGAGAAAGTACTTTAGTTATCCCATATTCGATTTTATTATATAGTATGTATGTATATCGAAAAAATAAAAATTATTTAAATCTTTAACGAATTAAAGCATGCATTTTGGACGTGGTAAAGGCATTTGACACTGTTTGGCACAATGGATTGGTTTATAAATTGCTCCAAGCCGATATTCCTGAATATTTGTGCAGACTTCTTGCAGATTTTCTTAGTGACAGATCATTTGTTGTTGCAGTTAGTAACACGTTATCTTCTCCAAAGCCTATCAAAACTGGTTTACCACAAGGTTCAATATTGTCACCACTTTTGTACTCCATTTATACTTCTCCTTTGACCAAAAAGTTGCATATTATACAGATGATACTGCTCTTATCACGTCTAGCAAACTTACTAAGGCACTATTAAAGAAAATGGAAAAAGGTTTTGCTGCTTGCAAAAAATACTTGTATAAGTGGAAAATAAAAATTAACACAAATAAAACTCAGGCCATTTTATTTCCCTACAATAAATTTTGAAAATGACAGTATTGCAGTACAAAATGACGTCAAGTATCTGGGTATGTGCTTAGACAAAAAACTTAATTTTGCAAAACATATAAACGAAATTTGCAAAAAGTCCCTTAATTCAATTAGAGCCTTATGACCGCTCTTCACTCAATTTTAAAAACAAGAAATTGTTATTTAATTGTGTCATAAGACCTACACACGAAGCAACTTCAAATAATACAAAACAAATGCCTGAAGTGTAATATGAATAGAAAAATGCAAATATTTGTAAATAAAAACTATAAATAAAGATGTATTTATAAATGAAAAAAATGAGCATGCATGCCCTCCATGGACCAATAATCACAAACCTGACTATGTTACGGTCTTTTTCATACAGAGTATTTTACTTACGTCAACTTTTAAAGGGATAATATAAAGTTTTCATTAGAGAAAATCATAAGAAAAATTAAAAGAATTGTAACAAAATTCCAAAGCTACGCTCACCGCCCACAAACCAAAAATCAAAAATCTGGCTCCGTCTGGCACCAACAGACCAAAAATACTTTAACTATGCCAAATTTCAACTTTCTGCGATATCAAACAGCTTCAGAAATCTCTGGAAAGAGAATTGGACATACATACTTGCATCCGGACATACAACGAAATTATATACATACATATATACATAGATAAGAGGGATGCATCCAAAAGAATTGTTAATCTTTATATTTAGTTTGCATTCCTAAAATATTTATTTACTACTTATTCTTGGCAATACTTTCCATCCAACAGATTTAGTTTTAAAGCAAAAGTCCTGTAGATTAACATGCTATACCAACTAAAAATAAACAATATAAAACCTTTCGAACCGTTACTAATTCAACAAACACCGTAGATCCCAAAAAAAGCAAATATGTATAAAGCAAAAAAAAAAAAAAGGATTTGGTACATGCTAGGCAGGATTAAACTAAGACTAAAAACAAAATTTTTTGAGGCATGTTGAGCCAGGAATTGCAAGATTTAGTTTTATTTGTTTGAGTTAGCTCATGCTAAAGCTTGATTGACTCAGCATGCTAATGACTCAATTCTTGGAAATATACATAAGTACATACATATATACGTACATACGTATTAGATTGTTAGCAAATAACTAGGAAAAACTGTAAACTGTTTATTTAACAAAGAGACCATAAAAATTTGTATTTTCCTGCAGCAAGATCAGACAATAGGCAAATACAATAAACCTTAACCTTGGGTGTTGAAAGGTACGAATGTGTGAAGAAAGAGTACAACGTAAGGGAAATATTTGAAGTCCATGTATTCCTGTAAGTAAATGAATCAAGGAAATTGTCTGGATGTTTTAAAGACCGGGTAGGAAATTTTTCGAAAAATTAGTTAAAGACAAACTAAAGAAACATATTTAACAATAATAAAATAAAAAAGTTTCTTCGAGCTCGAGGCCAATTATTTTTAAAAAAAATATATATTATTTATTAAATTATTCGTTCCAATATTTCGATATCCATCGGATATCATTATTAAGGAATGAGTTACAATTATATTTGTAAGAGACGTTATATTCTCTCAACACTCAATAATGAACTCATTTTTTAAAAATAATTGGCCTCGAGCTCGAAGAAACTTTTTTATTTTATTAAAAAAAGAAAGGTCGAAGAAATCACAATTTAATTTAATAAAAAGAATCGTTTCTAACCTTAATTTTTTAATTTAATTTTTTTTATACAAATTTGAAGATATTTTAGGAATTCTTTGTTAAAGTTTGTATAAATATTGAAAGCTTTAATAAATTTGATATTATTGTAATGAAGTTTTTTTTAAATTAAATTTTTTTCATCCTAACCTTAAATGTTTTGTTTAATTTTTCTATTTTTTTGGATATTAAAATTACATAATTTAGGATTTTTTTTTTGTTTAATTTCAAAGAATAAAATTTCTTTTAAACAAAATTCTTTTCTCCCTAATCTCATATTTTTTTTACTAAATCCTTTTCTTGCTTTATAGTTATTTTTTTGCATCTACAGTATTTGTTTGTTGTTGTTGTAACAGCAGTAATTGCAGAGTTGACAGCCCTTGGCCGAGTGATTTCGGGTCATTCCGGTGCGTAGAACCGGCTGTCGTATTTATTTAGTTAGTAACGCTTAGAAATATGTTAATCAGCAGGAATTTTGTATTAAAACTAAGTCTACTGGATTTAACAACAAAACCATGTTTTTAACTTAATTGGCATATTGTCCTCAGCAAATGAAATCATTGTATTTAAAAGTGGACTTTGCATAAGCATACTGATCAATTCGCGCATCGACTTTATGTATAGGATCAACACCAAGCCCAGAAAATGCTGCAGACACCATCGCTTTCCCACAATCTTGCTTTATGGTCTTAGAAATATACTTTGGTTAGTTCTGCATGTTTGGAAGACACCATACGTGTATTTTTCCAACAGATCCGAACCAACAAAATTTAGATTCATCGCTCCAGAGGATATTCCTCCAGATTATTTTTTTATTAGTTTTTCTAAATGCTCATGGATAAAAGAAATTCGATACTGTAAATTTATTTTAAAACATGTGGCTTATGCTGAATAATGCATCCACGAAAGTTTTTTTCATAGAGTCTTCCTCTTATAGTTCCAGGGGAGACGTCAATACCGTATTTTGTTGAAAGGTCTCTTTGAATTGCCACTGAGCTTTTAAATGGTTCTGATGTTCAGATTCTGCAAATTGAAGCAGCCTCTTTATTGGGTTTTTTATACGTCTTGCAACATTTTGAATATGGCCTAATGCGTTGTGGACCATCTTTCTTGAGCATAATAAAATATTTGCCAAAGATGCTCCCTGTTGAATAACATTACGCTATTCCTCTGTGCATCACTTTTTCGTAGCCATGTCTAAATAGTTTTTTATGATCTTTTGTTTCATAAAATATTTTTGAAACTTATTATTACAAGTTTACTTTCACGTTCTAAATTATTTATATTTTTTAAGAAATTCGACAAGAGTTTTGGAATTGTTTGTTAAATTTTTTATTAATTTTGAAGGTTTTATTAAATTTGTTACTTAGACAAATAAAATTCCTTTAAAAATAATTTTTTCACCCTAATCTTAAATTTTTTTAAATTTTCCTATTTTTCTGGTAAATTAAAAAGATTTTTTGAAATTTTATTAAATTTCTTATTATTTATTATTCATTTTGTTATTTAGACAAACAAAATTCTTTTAAAATATTTTTTTTTCATCCTAACCTCGAAATTTTTTCTATTTTTCTTTGAAACTTAAATAGATTTTTTGAATTTTTTATTAAATTTCGTCTTAGTTTTTAATAAACTATTAAATATGTTCTTTAAACTATTAAAATGCCTTTTAAACAATTTTTTTCATCCTAACCCCAATTTTTTTAATTATTGAATAATTCAAACATTTTAAGGAAATTTAATTAATTTTTAAAAACAGTATTGTAAGTTTTAAAAATATAACCATAAATTTCTTCAAATTCAACGATTTTATGTTACTAAACACAATTTAAAAAAAAATGTCTCCGTAACCTCAGACTTTTAAGCTTTAACAAGTAATTACCTAATTTTGTTTAACATGGTCTATATTTAGATAAATATTCATAAATCTTAAACTATTCTGAATAAAATGAGCCATAATTTATAAGAACTAACAAAGTTGTGGTACTTTTTCTGAATAGGGAAATTTATGTAGAAACTGATGTAAAATTTTTAATTTTAGCGTCAATTAATTGCTAAATCTTATTTAACATGGTCTTGATTTAGATAAATATTCTTAAATCCTAATCTATTCTGAATAAAATGAGCCACAAATTATAAACATGTATGATAAACTAACAAAGTTGCGGTGATTTTTCTTATCAAGAAATTTGAAATAATATCCAATGTAAACATTGTGCAACTTTGCAGCAATAAATTGCAACATTTCGTTTTTAAAATCGAAACACATTGTTGAATCCTAGATTAGGATTAAAATAAACTATAATCTTTTTCAATTAATACTAAAATACCAAAGTTCTGGCACTTTTTGTAGACGGGAAATTGGATTAGTAACTGATATTCAATGTTCAACATTTTGCAACTTTGCAGCAATAAATTGCAACTGGTTACAATTACAATAAATATTCTGAAATCCTAATCTTTTATTAATAAAATAAATTGACAAAGATGCTACTTTTTGTAAATATGGAAAATTGCTGCATTAACTAAAAGTAGATATAAAAGTATTACAATTTAAAGGCAATTAATTACAAAATTTTGTTTGAAGTGTTTGCCATATTCTGTATTAGTTTTATATTTCTCCTTCCCTAAAATGACTGTTAAACATTGATATTTTCCAGGCTGGCAGTATGCATACATGATTCCATCCTAGATATCTGCTCCGATAAAATGCCAATTTTCCGGCCCAGAAAATGTACCACAGCTTTAGCATTAGGCCATCAATTTAAATAAATTTTAGCTCATTTTATAGATTAAAGTTTAAGAATACTCGTATTTATACTAGCATGAGAATTTTCAAATTTTTATATTTTTCCTATCGACCTTTAAGTTTTAACAAGACGTTGTGTTTAAAATCTACATATGTTTGCATAGGTTTGTATTAACAAAAAAATCTGTGTCATTTTGCTTTGGATTTAGTCTATAACTTAAAGCCTTGGAATATCCCTTTTTGCTTAGTTATTAGGAAACACAAATTAAATATTTTCTAGAAACAGAAATTTGTATTTTATGGCTTGTTTTATGGCCAGGATTAAGTAAATCTATTGTATACATGTTTATGTTTATTTGTCATTCCATGTTACAGCTTGCACTTTATTACCAGCAGCTAACTGTTGTAGCGAGGTTGCGCTTAGGTACCTAAATAAATGTTTAAAAGCCCTCTATTTAGCAAGCGACAAATTCAAATTTTCACAGGTATTTAAAGCAGCTGGAATGCGAAAGTAATGCTGAGACCAAGGGTTTTCTAAACTAAATATGATTTTGCTAAATCTTACAATATTAGCAGGCAGATATATTGATGCATATTGTGTCTTTGATACTTTATTTTCAGCACTAACATTTTTGTTGTTAATAACATTCAATATCAATATACATATTTTTATAGTTTTAGTACTTTTTAACAAAATCGTTTACAAAAAAAAAAAACACTTTCAAAGAAAAACACCATAAAGTATTTTCTTAAAAATGCACCAAAAATGTGTGTAAACACAATAACACACAAAAGCAAAAAATGTTCATTAATTTTTGGTAATATTTAACAAAATTATAAACCAACAAGTTAGAAAAGTATATTCGGCTTTGCCGAATCTTTAATACCCTCCACCTGCAAATATACTTTATAGTTAAAGGTAATAAAAGTTAAGACACAGAGTATAAAAAAGGATAAGATATAAGATGAGGCTTTTTTGTTTGAATTTGATCTCAATAACATTATTTACAAAAGATTTATGGGCGGTATAGAAGAAGTGGACCAATTATGGACCGATGGCTTCTAAATCCAGTATCCACTAATGTGATTTCTATGTATTTTAGGATTATATTGGTTGAATTTCATCTCAATAGCGTTATTTACAAGAGTTGTATGGTTGGTTGTTATGCTCGAAAGTGGACTTAATTCAGGAGCTATTATTGACTGACAGCTACAAAATCCAGTAGCTTAATTGCCGTATAATCGATAATAATATGATTTCTGGATTAAAATTTCTGATCCATATAAAAGTTGGTTCGATATCCATATTTATTAGACATTTTTGTGGGTTTATTTGTTTTTTGGAAATGGTTTTTATATGGCAGCTATGAAAAATTATGGGCCGATCTTCTTAAATTTTGGAACAGTTATTTTCATGCATATGAGGATATTTCATGTCGAATTTCAACATAATAGCGGTATATTTAAGATATATATTAACGTGGATTTCGGGAGTTGACCTTATGTGGGGGATATTGTCAAATATGGACTGATATTCTCAAAATCCAGCAGTTTGATTTAGGCATGTATGCAAATGATCCGTGTAAAATTTTGGATTGGATTATTTATAAGAGATTTATGAGTATTAAAGTGATTTTCGGAAGAGGCCTTTATATGGGGCATACGGTTAAAAATAGACCGAAATTCACAAAATTTTGTGGGATGATTTTTGTATATATTAAAATGATCTGTGCGGTCCTTGTATGGGAGCTATGACCAATTCTGGGCCGACCACCATAAAATTTAGTACAACAATTTATTTGTCTATAAAGATTATTTATGTCCAATTTTAGCCGTTTGCCATTATTTATATCTGTTTTATACATATTTAAGTGAATTTTGGAAGTGGACTTTATATGGAGTCTATGGTCAAACATGGACCGAACTAAAAAAAATTTCGTTTTGCGATTTCTATTTGTATAAAACTTATTTTTGCTGAATTTTGTCTTGATATTCCAATTTTATAGGCATTTATTTATCATTAAGCCATATTTCGGGAATATATGTATTTGTATGGGGGCTATGAGAAATCATGGACCGATTCTTACTATTTTTCGCACTCTTTCTTCTTTTATAGTACAAACAACGTATACAAAATTTCATGGTATTATCTTCAATATATTTCAAAATATTGCAATCAACTTGACAAAAAATATCAAATTTTTATGGAGGTTGTCTCACATATTGGTCCATAACTCTGGTTGACCTAAACCGAAATATCAAACGCTTCTCAAAGTTTTACAGAGAATTTAGGAAAGGGACAATGAAATGGCAGGACTCTACATGAGTTTACTGGACATATAGAGTTAAAAGTTCATCTAGCTCGTATTAATGCCAAGTCACTTAAACATTGCTGAAGATTGAGAAGTTTGAAAACTTCAAAGGCTTCACAAAGTTTAAGAGTGAATTTAAGTAACGGCAAATGAACAATCAAGACAAAACATGTCACGACTCTACGAGTACAGTCGGCAGGACAACTGACATCCTTTGACGTCCTAAAGAGAACGAAGGAGATTATGAATCTAAATAGATCAACACTTAGAAGTCTACTTCTTTAATGCTATTATTGCCTCTCCGACAATAATATTTGCAGAAGTGTGGGAATATTCCGCATTAGGCTCTTTTACAGAAACCTTCATAAACTTGGAAAATCTTGTGGATTGAAATTGGAAAATTCTAAGAAACGATATTGAGGAGATAATTAAATGACTTTGGGGGTTTTCAGGCTTGTGGAGATCACCAAAAACACTTTCACAAGAAAGGGGTATAGGTCATAAAACAGTACATCTTCTCAACATAATCTAATGAGCTTATATATATATATATTATGTCCTGTGGTTCCTAGTAGGAACAAAGGGCCGCAACGGTTTCAGTAATCATTTCAGTTTAGGATTGAGGGACTGATTAGGCCTCCCATCCGATCCTAGTGTTGGGGTTGCCAACAACCTCTAGGCAGGTTGAACAGTTGCATTTCAGTGCGTCTTCATTTCGGTGGCCACCTAGTTACCTGAGACGCATCGGTTTTAGCATGCCATTCAGGTTATTCAGCTGTGTGCCTTCTCACTCTAGCTGTCGACAGACGGGTGTCTGAAAGACATTACCAGGGGATACTTGGTATAAGACCGGAAGTAGTGAGCTGCTTGGGAATTTCGAGCAGAGGAATCGCTTCTTGTCATACCCAAGTTGATGACAGGCAGATAGCTTTCCGCACAAGTGCACCTCTGCGAAATACCCCATCCCCCATCTAATGAGCTTAGTAGCATGAAATTTTACCACAAGTTTTCAAGTGAAGTCTGAAGTGAAGAATTTCATTAGATTGGACATTTTCAATTTTCGAAACTTAGAAACACAAAATCAGGCATTTCTACGAAGCCTAGAAACATCAAATTACTACCACAAGTTTTAAAAATAACCAAATGCATATATTCTTTGTACATTTTAAATTTTCTAAATCATTGAACCTAAAAACACGAAATCAGATGGTACTTTTTGAAGTACTTTTTGGTAGATTTATTGTCAAAACCATATATGTGAAATTCGGTATTTTTTTAAAAGTACTTTGCGAAAATACCTTTTTTGTTAGATACTTTAGTTAAAAAGTACAACAATTACACAAATATTAAATTTTGAACAAAAGATTACAGAATTTTAATAAAATTCTTTGATTTAGATTGTTATTATAATTTTAAAGTTATTTTTGGTATTTTTATGTTAAGCAATTTTTTGATAAATACTTTTATCGAATAGTAAAATTTAAGTAACATTTTTGTTTCATGTGTATTAAGCTCATATTTAAAAAATAATTGTTTGATATTTTGTTTAAATACTTTTTTGATTAATGTTTTTGTCAAAAAAATATATTAATTTAAAAATATTTAATTTTAGCTGTCTTTAAATATAAAAGTAAAATTTTGGTACTTTTTATACCCTTCACCTTCATGAGAAGGGTATATATAAGTTTGTCATTCCGTGTGAAATTTCCACAATATAATTTTCCGACCCTATAAAGTATATATATTCTGGATCCTTATAGATAGCAGAGTCGATTAAGCCATGTCCGTCTGTCTGTCTGTCTGTCTGTCTGTCTGTCTGAGTGTTGAAATCAGTTTTTTGAAGTCCCCAGATATATTCCAGATCCAAATCTTCAATACTTCTGTCAGAAATGCTTTTGAGAAGTTTGCTATTTAAAATCAGCAAACTCGGTTTAGGTCAACCAGAGTTATGGACCAATATGTGAGACAACCTCCATAAAAATTTGAAATTTTTTGTCCATTTTACAGTAAAAACCGGATAAGTGCAACACGCATAAATGCAAAAAACGCTTAAGTGCAACGTGTTTCGAAGCCATTCGCCTCTTTTATACTTTATCATGTAAAAATGCACCGATAAGTGCAACACGGATTAATGCAAAAAATGCATAAGTGCATAATAATTTTAAGCCTCAAGAGACATTTTTAGTACAATTTTGTATGCATAAATGCACAACTAAAATAGAACTGATTTTTTAGGTTGTGGTATTTGCACTCTTGATCACAGAAAAAAATGTATGTGTAAATAGTTTACCATTGCATACCAAAGTTTACACGTTAACGCTTTTTTTCGAAAATTATGGTAAGGTTATGGATCGCTTCCGCTTTTTACCGAATTGCATCTTTAACATTGATGAAACCGGGATAACAACTGTAGCGCATGCCCCAAAAGTTATAGCAGCGACAGGTAAAAAGAAATTTGGCCAGATTGTTTCTGGCGAACGTGGTGAATTGTTTTCTTTCTGTGGTATTGTAAGTGCTGCTGGTACAACCCTTCCACCTGTATTAATTTTCCCACGAATTAAGTTTAAAGACAGTTTTTTGTATAGTGCTCCTGCTGGAAGTCTGGGATTATCTTCGAGAAATGGATGGATGACAGCTGAATTATTTGTAAGAGTTTTGGAACACATAGTAAATACTTCGGGCTGTTCAATAATGAAGAAAATTCTGTTGATCATGGATAATCATGTAAGCCACGTTTCGATCGAAGCAATTAAATGTTATGCTAACATTTCCGCCTCATTGTTCCCATCGCCTACAGCCGATTGACGTCGGCGTGTATGGACCATTCAAATCAGCAGTAAAGATTGCATTTATTGACTGGATGAGGACGAATCCTGGCAAGGCCATTACTATTTACAAAGTGGCCGAACTTGCTAATAAAACATTTAATAAAAGTTTCACTTTTGACAATATCACCAACTCCTTTAAAAAGTCTGGGATATGGCCTGCAAACAGCATCATTTTTACCGATGAAGATTTTGGTGCTGCATTTGTTACCGATCAACCTGAGACAATACCTAATCCATCACAAGCATATGTTCCACCAGCACAAATACTTTCCGCGACAACTGAAATTACTCTAGAAATTGTCAGACCTTTTTTAAAATCCGGTCCAAGGAAGTCTCAAAATAGACGAAAACGAGGAAAGTCATCTATTCTTACCGACACGCCTGAGAAGACAGATGAAGAAAACAAAAGAAACGAAACAAAAACAAAAGAAACAAGTTAAAAAAAATATTAATTTCATCGTCGGATTCAGATAACGATCTTCCCAATAACATGATATTGGAATCATATTTTGAAAGAGAACGACATGGTTTAGGTTAAATTTACTACACTCAAAAAGCAAAATGAATTTTATGTTGGCAAAATTGTCACCGTCCACAGTTCTCAAGATTTCGATATTACGTTTCTAAAAGGAAAGAATGACAGATAGATTTACTTATCCCGATTTACCGGATATTATCCAAGTTCAACGAAACGAAATAGTGGCAAAGATGCCCCAACCAGAAAACCTCCCGGGAACATCTCGATCAGCAAGTTACATAAACTTTAATATAAACTTCTCCAAATACAACATGGGATAGAAATTAATTTTGTTATTTGTATTCAACTGTATTATAATTTTATTTTTTTTTTAATTTTCTGAATTGTATGGAATTATTCTATTATTTTCTTTTTAAAAAAAAATATAAAAAATAATATATAAAAATGTATATTTTAACTCCTTCTTTGTGTTTATGCATCAATTGTCAAATTTTGAATGGTTTCCATATTAGCGCCTAGTAAAATCAATGGTCAAATGGGCAAATATAAACTCTTTTAAAAATTCTTTGATTTATTTTTCTGTAACTATATGTAAATGCAAAAAAATTACATTTACCCAATAATTGTATAATTGCAATATTTGTGCACTTATCCGAGGTTAGCATAAATGCAAAGAATAGATAAGTGCACAAAAATTCGGGCGAAAACCGATGTGCATTTATCCGTACTTTACTGTATTGCAATATTTTGAAATATATTGCAGATAATACCATGAAATTTTGTATACGTTGTTTGTACTATAAAAGAAGAAAGAGTGCGAAAAATAGTAAGAATCGGTCCATGATTTCTCATAGCCCCCATACAAATACATATATTCCCGAAATATGGCTTAATGATAAATAAATGCCTATAAAATTGGAATATCAAGACAAAATTCAGCAAAAATAAGTTTTATACAAATAGAAATCGCAAAACGAAATTTTTTTTAGTTCGGTCCATGTTTGACCATAGACTCCATATAAAGTCCACTTCCAAAATTCACTTAAATATGTATAAAACAGATATAAATAATGGCAAACGGCTAAAATTGGACATAAATAATCTTTATAGACAAATAAATTGTTGTACTAATTTTTATGGTGGTCGGCCCAGAATTGGTCATAGCTCCCATACAAGGACCGCACAGATCATTTTAATATATACAAAAATCATCCCACAAAATTTTGTGAATTTCGGTCTATTTTTAACCGTATGCCCCATATAAAGGCCTCTTCCGAAAATCACTTTAATACTCATAAATCTCTTATAAATAATCCAATCCAAAATTTTACACGGATCATTTGCATACATGCCTAAATCAAACTGCTGGATTTTGAGAATATCAGTCCATATTTGACAATATCCCCCACATAAGGTCAACTCCCGAAATCCACGTTAATATATATCTTAAATATACCGCTATTATGTTGAAATTCGACATGAAATATCCTCATATGCATGAAAATAACTGTTCCAAAATTTAAGAAGATCGGCCCATAATTTTTCATAGCTGCCATATAAAAACCATTTCCAAAAAACAAATAAACCCACAAAAATGTCTAATAAATATGGATATCGAACCAACTTTTATATGGATCAGAAATTTTAATCCAGAAATCATATTATTATCGATTATACGGCAATTAAGCTACTGGATTTTGTAGCTGTCAGTCAATAATAGCTCCTGAATTAAGTCCACTTTCGAGCATAACAACCAACCATACAACTCTTGTAAATAACGCTATTGAGATGAAATTCAACCAATATAATCCTAAAATACATAGAAATCACATTAGTGGATACTGGATTTAGAAGCCATCGGTCCATAATTGGTCCACTTCTTCTATACCGCCCATAAATCTTTTGTAAATAATGTTATTGAGATCAAATTCAAACAAAAAAGCCTCATCTTATATCTTATCCTTTTTTATACTCTGTGTCTTAACTTTTATTACCTTTAACTATAAAGTATATTTGCAGGTGGAGGGTATTAAAGATTCGGCAAAGCCGAATATACTTTTCTAACTTGTTGGTTTATAATTTTGTTAAATATTACCAAAAATTAATGAACATTTTTTGCTTTTGTGTGTTATTGTGTTTACACACATTTTTGGTGCATTTTTAAGAAAATACTTTATGGTGTTTTTCTTTGAAAGTGTTTTTTTTTTTTGTAAACGATTTTGTTAAAAAGTACTAAAACTATAAAAATATGTATATTGATATTGAATGTTATTAACAACAAAAATGTTAGTGCTGAAAATAAAGTATCAAAGACACAATATGCATCAATATATCTGCCTGCTAATATTGTAAGATTTAGCAAAATCATATTTAGTTTAGAAAACCCTTGGTCTCAGCATTACTTTCGCATTCCAGCTGCTTTAAATACCTGTGAAAATTTGAATTTGTCGCTTGCTAAATAGAGGGCTTTTAAACATTTATTTAGGTACCTAAGCGCAACCTCGCTACAACAGTTAGCTGCTGGTAATAAAGTGCAAGCTGTAACATGGAATGACAAATAAACATAAACATGTATACAATAGATTTACTTAATCCTGGCCATAAAACAAGCCATAAAATACAAATTTCTGTTTCTAGAAAATATTTAATTTGTGTTTCCTAATAACTAAGCAAAAAGGGATATTCCAAGGCTTTAAGTTATAGACTAAATCCAAAGCAAAATGACACAGATTTTTTTGTTAATACAAACCTATGCAAACATATGTAGATTTTAAACACAACGTCTTGTGAAAACTTAAAGGTCGATAGGAAAAATATAAAAATTTGAAAATGCTCATGCTTTCCGGAAATCATATTGTTTGATAGATCAACCACTACTGGTAGACTTCTACTTTGTTCTCTTTAGATTTGAGTTAAACCAAAGGTTGTCAGT
Source organism: Bellardia pandia (assembly GCA_916048285.2). NCBI lineage: Eukaryota > Metazoa > Arthropoda > Insecta > Diptera > Calliphoridae > Bellardia > Bellardia pandia. The sequence goes on from OU696533.1 coordinate 74,732,742, forward strand.
TGTTCTGCCAACTGCCATATTCTGTATTAGTTTTATATTTCTCCTTCCCTAAAATGACTGTTAAACATGGATATTTTCCAGGCTGGCAGTATGCATACATGATTCCATCCTAGATATCTGCTCCGATAAAATGCCAATTTTCCGGCCCAGAAAATGTACCGCAGCTCTAGCATTAGGCCATCAATTTAAATAATTTTTAGCCCATTTTATAAAGAATAGATTAAAGTTTAAGAATACTCGTATTTATACTAGCGACAAACACTTCAAACAAAATTTTTTAATTAATTGCCTTTTCATTGTAACACTTTTATATCTACTTTTAGTTAATGGATCAATTTTCCATATTTAAGTAGCATCCTTGTCAATTTTCATTTCATTTAAACAAAAAAAATTTTAATAAAAAATTAGGATTTCAGAATATTTATTGTAATTGTAACCAGTTGCAATTTATTTCTGCAAAGTTGCAAAATGTTGAACATTGAATATCAGTTACTAATTTAATTTCTAGAGTGACGGTAATCCTACATGATGCCATCTGGGTTACCTTGTCCTACTTCCGATTTCCGATAGCTCAAGATTTTTGCAATTTGAGTATTTTATTCTTAAGTTACAAAACAAAATTTAAAAATGCCAGTTTCATTGCTTTTGGTGTCGGTGATAACTTCTCTCGATTTATATCGAGTTTCCGCAGAAATCGCACTATACGAGTTGTTATAGATGGGATTAATTCAGGGGTACCGCAAGGTTCCGTTCTTTCTCCCACTTTATTTCTCATTTTTATAAATGACCTTCTTTGTCAAACTTCAAACCCTATCTACTCTTTTGCAGATGATAGCAACATTTGCCATTCATACTCATTTAACCATAGACCAAACCCTTTGGAGATTGGGGGAAAGATTCAAAATATGAATGATACGCTGAACCGAGATCTTGAAACAATCTCGGAATGGGGTTGTGCGAATAGAGTCGATTTTAACGCACGTAAGACTCAGTGTTGTTTATTAACGCACAAACGCACAACAGATCATGTTGCTTCATAAGTTTTTATGGGCGGTGTAAATATTAAGGAATCAGACGCTCTTGACGTTCTAGGCATGAGAATCCAGTGTGATGTCCGCTGGACCAAACACATTTTTCAAGTGTCGAAAGAAGCGCTCAAGTGCCTTGGTTTTTTTAAAAGGTGTAGAAAATACTTCACTCCGAATGGAATACAACTCTCATGTATGGGCCGGTGCTTCGAAGTCTATTTTGGAGTTACTCGACCGTGTACAGGAGAGGGCGAAGATGCTTATCGGTGACAGTAGGGTATCCAACTCTATTGATTCATTGGAGCATCGTCGCAATGTGGGTTGTGTTTCACTGTTCTATCGATACTATAATGGAATGTGTTCTGCTGTAATCAGGGACTGAAACACGTAGTTTTTTACGTAATACACGTGCTTCAGTCAGGGGCCCTGACTTAGGGCTCGTCCATTTATGGTCGACTGGACAGTGGATCGCACAACACACTACAGGGAAAATTCTTTCTTTAGCCGTACTGTCCGTATGTGGAACAAACTCCCAGCAGAAGTATTCCCTGCCACTTTCAATATAGGAAAATTCAAGTCAAATGTTCACAAACACTACTCCCGCTATCCTCCCTCCCATAACCTATTTTCCTAGTTCCAACACAATGCATTGCATAAGTAGGGGTCTGGTCCAAGAAAAAAAAAATATGCGAAAGATCATACGAGTATGTATCTAATTTCAAACAAATTATGTAGTACACACAATTTTCAGTTTTAATACAAATATTTAGCATTTACATGCATAACAATTTATAAGTCCCTCAAAAAAATATCCTGATGACCGTCAAGCCAGCAGCAGGTATAACATAATAAAGCATTTATTATCATATATACTTGCAATTATTTCTCTCCTATATCTATTTCTTTCACTCTCTCTCCCTCTGTCTTTTAAGCAAGAGGTATTACAAGACCGTGTAACTTCAGGTACGGTCATACTTGTCAAATATTTGCCGAAAAAGATGTAACCACGAAATAAAAAAAAAACGCACCAAAATGGAGAAAAAAACGTATCAAGTTTAGAAATTACTTTTTATTAAAAATATTTATTGAATTAATTTTATATAAAAAGTATAATATTTTTGAATTGTAACAATAAAGTTAGTTTAGTGTCTTTAAAAATAAATAAATAAAACTTAACAAAAATAAAAAATAAACTAAAAAAACTTCCTTTGTACTGATAAGTAATTATTTTTTTTTAATTTCATAAATTTTATAAAAAAAACTCTTTAAAAAGAGATCAAAATAGCCTTTTCTTAACTAAACGAGTTAATAAATATAAAATAAGCATTTAACCACTCACTGCCGTATTTATAAAAAATAAAGTAGGCTTGAAGTGTGCTTTTAGACAAAATTTTCATACAAAATTTTCTTCAAACAAAATTGTGCTAAAACAAGTGGTTACGCTTTTTTGAGTAAATATTTGCCATGTGTGACCATACCTTTAGTTAGAAGGTAGAAAAAGAGAGAAAACTAGGTAATTAGCGCAACAATTCTGAGAACTGGCAGGTATACATACAAAAATCTGAGCTGGTATGTAATTGTACTTTAGGAAAAATTAGTATAAATAGGCCAACTATTTTACAGATCAAGTCAGTTCACTACATTTTGTTCAACAAATATCATCGTTATATGAAGATCCTCAACTTTGTAATAACAAAAAAAATTTAAAAGTGAAATATAACAAAACGTTTTAAATTATACGGCAAACCTTGCTCCGGTTTAATGATGTTTACTCATTTTGTCATCACTGGGTGAAGTTTGTCTTATAATCACTGAAAACAATTCTACAATGCTGTTATAATTAAAAAAAAAGAGACAGAGAGTGAGTTTAGTGTTGAATTGAAAACTCTAACTATTCTGATCTTTAAATCGATACAATCTGCTCAGTTTGTTGTTTAGCCTCAAACCATCAACACTGGGTAGAGTGTGTCTTTTTAAGGGCGTAAGAGAAGATCTTCAAAAAAAAGTGTTGATTTTTTTTATTATAAAAAAAAAGAAAAGTGCAAAGTGTTCAAAATATATTTTAAAATTAAATGGCGAATGTCGGTAAAGTCTCTTTACTATTTAATATTAAGTGACTAGACCGAACACTCGTGCTATAATTTTAGAATAAACAACTTTAATTTAACATGTAATTGTGTTTAGTGGTTTAATAAATAACGAAAAAGAAAACAATTAGTTTCAGTGGTCATTTAGACTTTAATGATTTAATTTTAAAAACTCATAAAGCTAGATAACCATTGAAATTCGTTGCGTTTCCTTAACCTGAGAAAGTGTCTAAATTTCAAAATAAATCTCTTCTTGATCTTTGCAATAAAAGGAACGATCGTTGTGATATGAGCTTATTTTAAATACATATCACAGTGATTTTCCTTTATATTGAAAAGATTTAAAGCCACCATTTTTAAACAAATTAAGTGAAAAGTTTTCTTTCTTCTATCCTTTAAAAACGCATTTCAAGTTCAGGGAACAGTTGCCGTAATATATTACACTATTTAAAATTGTATATCACAGTGGCTGTTCTTTTTACTTTTAATGTTATATTCAAAAATTGCATTTCGTTTTAAATCTATTCAAAAATCGTTTTTATTCATTGTTCAATTAAAGAGAACTGTTGCTTGTGATGTACTGGATTATATAAGTTCTATATCACAGTGGCTGTTCTTTTTCATTTTACAATAAAATTCATATTCCTAAGATTTGTTCAAAACAACCTTGTAATTGTGTGTAAATTAAACAAAAAAGATGCCTTGTTCAAATTGAAGAGAGTACAGTTACAGTGATGTATTTTGAATATAAATATTTTATATCACAGTGGCTGTTCTTTTTTTGGGTTTAACAAAAACAACACAACATCTTAAAAAAAAAGTAAAAGAAAGCAATAAAAAAAGAAAATTGAAAACAAATTTCGTGGAAAAACTTCCGGAAAATTTACTAGTGTGCTCTCTCTTCGTATGGTCTGCTTTGCAGCTCTCTTTGTTGTTTACCTAACACAACCAAAGCTGCCACATGTAAGCAACACACATGGCTCAAACAAAGATGTCTGATGTAAGCATTACCAGTGATGCCAACTTTTGAGACTCAAAACGCTTAACCTTTTTTGAAAAAAGGGCTAAATGGAAAAAAGTGTGTAAAAATTTCTATAAAATTAATTTAAAAACTTTAATAATACTTGCAATTTTAACAAAACACATAAATTTCTTTTAAACTTAAAATAAAAAATTTTTAAATTTAACTATTACAAATTTGAATGATAGAATGATAGAATAATGAAAGAAAAGAAACAAAATATAACCCATTTTTTTACATCAATTTCCCGGCTTAGAAAAATTACCATAACTTTGGCAATTTTTCCTAAATAACAATAAATGACAGCTTATTTTATAAAGAATAGTTTATAATTTAATAATATTTATCCAAATAATAAAATTTTGTAATTAATAAACTTTAAAGTTAAAAAACTCTTATAACTACTCTCTGTTAACCAGACCATATGGAAAAATTACCATAACTTTAAAATTTTGCTTTCAATTTAATAATATATTTATAAAAATTTTGAAATTTCAAACAAAATGTTTCAATTTATTGCAGCAAACATGCAAAATGTTTATATTGAATATCAGTTACCAAATTAATGTACCGTCTCAGAAAAAGTACTACCACTTTGGTGTTTCAGCATTAATTCGAAAAAGTATAGCTTGTTTTATTCATTATACATTGGGATTCAATTATATGTTTTGAAATAATAACAATTACAAATTAAATTTTGCATTTATTGCACCAAAGTTACAAAATTTTTACATTGTTACCAAAACAATTTTCCTTCTCAAAAAGTACCACAACTTTGTTATTTTATTTCTGCATCTATTTAATTTATATTCAAATTCCTCTTCTCTAGAAAAGTTCCTCAACTTAGAAATTTGATTGCAATTTAAATAAGTAATAGCTCATTTTATTCACAATATATGATAATTTCAAAATATTTGTCTGAATGATGGGAACTTTAAACAAAATTTCGAAATTTAATGCCTTTTCTCTGCTCAACTTTGTTAATTTTACCATAAATTTAAATAAGTTCTGGCTCATTTTATTCACAATAGATGAGGATTTCAAATTGAAGTGTCTTTAAATTCGAAAAATTTTCAATTCTAATATAAGTTTCCCTGCTCAAAAAAAGTGTTCTAACTTAAAAAATTTAACCATCAATTTAAATAAGTTATGGCTCATTTCATTCACAATAGATTATGAATTCAAAATATTTACAAAATTTATAGTTGATTTAAAAAATTTTGAAATTAATTCTCTTTAAAATAAAAAAAAAATTTCCAGCTAAAATTTAAATTTTCTTACTCAAGAAAAGTATCACAATTTAAAATTTTTACAATTAATTTAAATAAATTATGCCACATTTTATTCACAATAGACAATCGTTTCAAAATATTTAACTAAAATATGCTTGTTTTATAACTTTTTTTTAAATTAAGTGCTTGAAAATTTAAAAAAAAATCAGTTCTAATTTCAATTTCTCCGCTCAGAGAAAGTACAACAGCTTAGTAAATTTATAATCAATTTTCATACATTATATGTTAGTATTCAGAATAGATGAGGGTTTAGGAATATTTGTCATATTTCTATTCTTATTTTCTCACATATCTACACCACTGTGCAGCTTGTTTTTTAATGCATTTACAAAATGTTTTCTATGTAAACATGGTTTTTTAATCAAATTCTGGTAAGTTCACGAAATAAAATTTGTGTTGCATGTTTTATTTGCAACTTTTTAATGCACATAAAACCAGAACAAGTAACTTTGTGTTAATGCAAGTTGTTGTTTTTTATTATTTGATAAACAAATAAAGTGGCATGTAGCAAGAAGTAAGAAGAAAAGCAGGGGTGGAAACGAAAATAATATTCAACAGGATAAGTATAATTTGTAAAAAATCAGGCAACGTAAGCGGTCAAAAGGTAAGAGGATTTGTTTGTGCACAGGATATCCAGCTTATACATGCCCTAGTCAAAATCTTGAGCAGAGCAACTTGGAACGAATAAAAATTTTAAGAAAAAGATAAGAAGTAGTTAGCATATACCTAGTTTTAAACTTTGAAATTCTTTAAGAGATTAGTCTAGTTTTTAGGTACAGGGACATTCATGTTAATAGGCTTTGTATACCATGGACCAAATTACCGCATTCGTGATCGAATGAGCTATTGCTTGCTCGATATCTAATGCCATAATCTCAAATAAGAAAATTACGATAAATTTTACTCGATATCGAATGCGGTAATTTGGCCCCAGGCTGATGTCTAATATAAACAGTTTTGCCATTTTAGCACTTTCAGTGCTAAATAGATTTAACATTTTGTTTCTCGAAAATGCATTGAAATTTTTAAAAATTATGCAAAATGCTTTTTAGCATAATTTGCTTGATAAAAAACTATTTTTTTTTTCAAACAAATTTTTACTTTTTACTCCAAAAAATACTTTTGGAGAAATAAAAAATAACTTTTATTAATATTTCAACAAAATTTCTTTCGGTGTTGTAAGTAAATAACACGGAAAATTTTGAATTAATATATGAAATGTAATCTATTAAAACAAGTCAACAATTGTTATGAACAAAATTAGAAAAAACTATAATTTATATTTGTAACATTTAAAATAAAAATTGTATTGTTACATTGAAAAAAATTTAGCACTTATTTTTTCTTCTGTAGAACATTTTAGCACTTAGTTTTTAAATTTTTAGCATATTTTGAAATTCATTTTCTGGCAACACTGAATATAAATCCTAGTAAGAATCTTTTACAGAGCGAGAGAGAGAGAGAGAGACAAAAGAAACCTTTAAAAACTAGTTAGTTTAGTCCCCGTTTCAGTGATGCTATTAGGATACGAAAGATACATTTTTCGTATATTTGATGACTTCAGGTACCATGTATAATCCTGACATTTTTCGTATCTTTTGAATCTGTACGAAAAATTTGATATTTTGAAAAGTAATTTTTTACTTCTTTTTGTGTTCCTTTTATATGAATTTTTGTGTTTTGTTATTTGTTACTCTTTTTTATTTTAATATTGATATTTATAACTATTTTTAAACTTCAACATATTTAATTTTTTTTTTTTTTGTTTTTTTTTCTACTTTTTGTTTATGTATTAAAAAAATTAATTTGAAAAAATAAATAAAATATTGAATTGATAAAAAGTTTTATTTTATTTGACGATTTTTTGACGATTTTGAAAAATGCATTTTGACGATTTGACGATTTTTTATTCAAGATTTGACGATTTGAACCCTTATTTATCTGGCAACTATGGTTATGATAGATAGAAGAAAACTAAAGGCCCAACTATAATATGCATATGCTAGCTTAAGCAAATTGCAAAAGTTAACGAAAAGGCTGTCAAATGCATAACTAGTTCAGAGTTAACTTTTAGGTGGCTACATTCAAAATTTATCTTTTCGGGAAAAAATGTATCTTTTTGGAAACTAAAATGTATCTTTCTCGAAATTTCACTGGCAACACTTCCCCGTTTGCACAGTCGAACATTTGGAAGAAAAACATCTAGAATTCTCTTTTGTTTTTTCATTCGCGGTCACACTGTCGAAAAATGTTGTCAGGCACATTTCATTATTAGTCCCCGTTTACACAGTCGAACATTTGGAAGAAAAACATCTGGAATTCTCTTTTGTTTTTTCACCAGCCGTAATTTTCTACCAAGCAAATTTTTTCTTCTAAATGTTCGACTGTAACTGGACAAATGCAAAAAGGATTTGTAAACAAGGTAGTTGATTATTGCAGTACATAGTTGAAGCTCTAACGGAGCAAGTGGGAACGAGCAATTGAGATTTTTCAAAATTTGGATTTTTCTAAGGGAATAGAGGCAACATGGGAGCTATTGTTGTCCATAATCAGAAATTCTTACTTTCAGTGTTTCTTTCAAAAATTTTATTTTATAATTTCAATTAATTAAAAAAAAAACAAGTAAGGTTAGGTTCCAAGGGCAGCCGTTCTCAGAAACAGCTCACTTGGGTCCATTAAGTTTCCCTTTCAAACCATCCAGATTCCTTTGCAAAGGCGTAGATGTATTTTGGATTATTCCTCGTTAGCTCCTCCAAGCATTATAGGTAAGATGCCCCAAATACATGCTCCCTTTTTATTGAAAGAGCCGGACATTGGCAGAGAAGATGAGTAATTATCTCTTCTTCCTCTTCGTTATGACAGCTTCTACAGTATTCATTGTACTGTAGACATATTTACAGGTCATTGTAGTTTTGGAGATACAATAAGCCCTATTTGGTTACGATGAAAGCTAAGCAATGAATTCGTCCTTCCCACATCAAATACGGGCTAGATAAAACAAGTGGTTTCATTCGACCACTTTGCTTGAGCAAGTCTAAATATTTCTTTCTGAACAAGTATTTTTAGACTAGTAATTGTAATACCAGTAAAGGGGTCAATTGCCTCTTCGGTCAACGTTTTACCTTTCCTGGTCAAATCATAAGCAATATATGTAGTTGCCCTGTACTGTACTATGTCTCATATTAGCGTTATCCTGGAATGTTCCGCTAGGTCGTTCAGAGACGCCCGGCCTTGTGTAATTAAACTAGACGTCGAGTAGACACCTGATATACTTTTTACGGCCAATTTGCTGTCAGTAAATATACTTACATATATCCCCAGATATTCGATCATGCTTTTCTTTTGGCTTATCTGCAGAAAACACAAAGGGTTCGAGACCCTCAGACTGATAGTCTAGTGCACTATCGTCTAGTTTTTCGTGGCACCCTCAACTCTGCTTGAAGAATAGAGCAGAAATACGGAAGCCTGAAATACAATTTATTTCAAATGTTTTGAAATTTTGTCCAACTTTGACCATTATAATTGATGTAATTACCAATTGTTTAAATAATTTAAAGAGTTCGTCTGATTTTTACCAAAATATTTATTTATTTTTTTTTTATAAAAGAGAAGTAAAACTCAAGCAATTAATATGCCTATATATACTTGCGTTACTTTACTTGGAAATGGGATAGTTGAAGAAGTAAAGGTGGTGAAAGAAGAACGCTTTTTATATCACAACTCTGCAATTGCGCATTATGTTTGTTTTTAGTGCATAATTGCAGCGCCTCTGGTGGTGAGTAGGCACATTAATGTTAAAACTTGATTTTATAGCCTTTATTTAATTATTTTACTTCGGTGGCGTTTGAATGCTAAACCACCGAAGCAGGGCGCTGTGATAAATATTAGTTATGATCACTGCTGCCATATTTGACGATTTATCGTCATTTTGACGATTTTTGGTGTCAAAAATGACCCTTTGACGACTTGACGATCTTTGCCTCTATTTTGACGATTTGTCAGTATAAATGATTTGCAACACTTTTTTCTCACATAAAATTTATAATATGGTTTCGGAATAAGATAAGTCCCCTTTTACAGTTGAGAAATTGAAAGGCAGACATTTTTCTCATTCCGCTTTGAACTTGCCTAAACCTTTTAGAGTTGCGAAATTAATAGACAGACAAAAATTTTTTGTTTATTTTTTCGTTCTTCTTCTATGTTAATTGTTGTGGAAATTTTTATTATAAAAACGCATTGAAAATAAAAGAAATTAAAAAACATATTCAAACAACTTTTAATTATAAAGTTTTTGTTATCAATAAATCTATTTGGTTAATAAATTTAATTATTTTTGCAATACGCGCGTTAAAGTGAGAAAAATGATGTGAAGCAACAACATGAAAAATGCGAAGGGTGGAAACTGTAAACGAAAAATGTCTTAAAATGTCCAGTACAGTAGAGGTCTACCGCACACTCTTCCTCTTCAATACATCGCCTACAAACTTCGTCTGTCTGTCTTTCAATTTCTCAACTGTAAAAGGGGACTAAGAGTTTATTGGAAAGATTTAAATCTCTTGTTTCCCATCCTATACAAACAATTTTAGTTTTACCTCATTCTTCGAACGAGTCATGTAAATTTAAACAAAACAAAAATTAGGAATAGGTTAGGAACGTCTTATTTGGAAGGGATTTCATTCACTAAAGATTTTTTAAAACTAAATAAATGTTGTTGTTTTAATATGAATGTTGTAGTGAGCTTATTAAAAAGTTTAATAGGGAAATGTACCTACAAAACTAAATATATGTACTAAACTTCACAATTTCCAATTATATTTTAGAAATTTCTAATAATATTATAGAATTTTCAAATTGTATTTCAGAAATTTTCAAATGCATTTGAGAAATTTTTAATTGTATTTCAGAATACAAATATATTTTTAACTTAACTTTTAGGAAATACGATAAGAATATTCTGAAATACAACTAGAAACTACAGAAATGCAATTGAAATTTTTTTAAATATAAAATTAAATAGAAAATTCTGAAATATAATTGAAAAATTCTAAAACGCATAGTGTTCTAAAAAGGTGATATTTTGTATTTAGAAGTAGAATTTTTTATGTTTTACATTGTTACTATGAAGAAATTGTTTTGTTTATTTTATATTAAAAATTATATAAATTTTTTAAGAAACATTGATAAAAATTTCTTAAAAAATTGATTTTAAAAACTATATTTTGAAAAGTAATTTTTTACTTCTTTTTGTGTTCCTTTTATATTAATTTTTGTGTTTTGTTATTTGTTACTCTTTTTTATTTTATTATTGATATTTATAACTATTTTTAAACTTCAACATATTTAATTTTTTTTTGTTTTTTTTCTACTTTTTGTTTATGTATTAAAAAAATTAATTTGAAAAAATAAATAAAATATTGAATTGATAAAAAGTTTTATTTTATTTGACGATTTTTTGACGATTTTGAAAAATGCATTTTGACGATTTGACGATTTTTTATTCAAGATTTGACGATTTGAACCCTTATTTATCTGGCAACTATGGTTATGATAGATAGAAGAAAACTAATGATTATCAGAAACTGATGTCGTTTGAGTGGCAGTCGCTGGGAATCGAACCCGAGCTACAAATACCAACTCATGCTTAATGATCAAATGCGCTAACCAATTAAGCTACAGCACTCTCTGATTTTTACCAAAATATTGAGTGTAATTAAACAATTTATAATATTAAAAAAAAACATTTTTTATTATTCAACACAAGTTATGAAACAGAGTATAAAAACGGGTAAGATTATAGTAATAACTTCATTTACAAGAGGTTTTTGGGTGGTATATTAGAAGTAGACTAATTATGGACTGAAAGCTTCTAAATCCAGTAGCCACTAACGTGATTTCTATGTATTGTTGTATGGTTGGTTGTTATACTCGGAAGTGACTTACTTCAAAAGTTATTGACAATTATTGACTGACAGATACTAAATCCAGTAGCATAATTGCCGTATAACCGATATTGGTATAATTTTTGGATTTAAATTTCATATCTGTATAAAAGTTGGTTCGATATCGATATTTTACATTTTTATTAGACATTTTCGTGGGTTAAATTGTCTTTGGGAAATGGTACTTATATGACAGCTATGACAAATCATCGGCCAATCTTCTTAGATTTCGGAACATAGAATTTTATGCAAATGAGGATAAATCACATTGAATTTCAACATAATAATGGTACAGTTAAGTATACACATTAGTATAAACGTGAATTTTGGAAGTGGGAATATGTTCAAAGTCGACCGATATTTTCAAAATCCAGCAGTTTTATTTTGGCATATACTATATAAAAACTCCGTGTCAAGTTTTGGATCGGTACTGTTATATATACGAGATTTATAAGAGGGCTTTTTATGGCGCATATGGTCAAATATGGACCGCAAATAACAAAATTCTGTAGTATAATTTTTGTGTATATGTAAATGATCTGTGTAAAGTTTCGAGTCGGTACCGATATTTATAAGATATATATAAAGATTAATAACTTTTTTGGATGTAGTCCTAATATGGTAGTTATGTCGAATTATGGGCCGACCATCATACAATTTAGTGCAACAATTTATTTACCTACAAGGATTATTTACGTTGAATTTTAATTTGGTAACAATATTTATACCAGATTTATACGTATGTATATATTTAAGTGAATTTTGAAAGTGGACTTAATATGGTCAAATAAACAAAATTTCGTTTTGCGATTTTTCTTCACATAAAACTTATTATTGCTGAATTTTGTATTGATAATTCAATTTTATAAACATTTATGTATCATTGGATCATATTTCGAGAAGTTTTTTGTATGGGGGGGCTATGAGAAGTCATGGACCGATTCTTAATATTTTCAACACAGTTTGCCTTTTATCATGGAAATAAGGTGTACAAAATTTCATGGTAGTATCTACAATATATGTATTTAAAAAAAATTGCAAAAAAAATGGATAAAAAATATCAAATTTTTATAGAGGTTGGCTCACATTTTAGTAGATAACTCTGGTTCTACTATTTCGTAAGGTTGTGTATTTTGGTCGTTATAGACGTGCAGAGAGACGGGCATAGCTTAATCGACTTAGAATATCATAAGGATCAATAATATACATATGTACATATATAATTTGTAGGGTTTTAGATTTTGGTCCACAGTTTCACACTAAATGACAAACGTAATATACCGTTATTCAGCACTTGTGATGGTGGTGGGTATAACAACTTATTTTTATTTTAAAATCAAAACGACCCTGTTTACTTATTACTTGTTTTTATTTGTATAACGATTGCTTATATTTTTTAACTGCCTAAAAGTATGCACTGAAATATTTTTAAATTCTTTTTAAAGTTTGTTTTTTATTTATTTGCTTCTGTGGCAAAAAGCAATTAAAACTAACAAAATAAACAAAACATAAACAAATTTAAGTGACAAAATTGCCATTTTAATATAAAATACAAAAAAGAAATAAATAAATAAATCATATTGTTATATATTTACAAAAGAAAGCAGCGTCTTTGTAATCTAACCAAAACAATACAAGGAATCAAATATTGAAATAGATTTAGGAAAGAACAAATTTAATTTAAAGACAACGTAAAAGTTAATGGAAGGTAAATACCAGAGACCTGCAACGAGTACTAAATTTTCGGGTATACTTAATCATGCACATTGATTTTTATGATTTAATCGTTTTTGTTCAAATGCACAAAACGCTCGTTTACGCAACCGTTCGTTTCAAACATTCAGTTTTATTCACTGGTTGTTTTTTGCGAACATGAATATTCTGACTGTGTCGTTAAATGTATGAAGCTCGTTTTACATCAAAGCCAACGTGTTGTTAGCCGAACATGTGTTTTATTCATTTGTTGTTTTGTGCGAACATGAATGTTCGACTGTGTCGTTAAATGTATGAAGCAGCTCATTTTACATTTTTTCTTTAATTTTTTTTGCTGTGCAAAGATATATTTGACAAACTGTACATATTACAAATTTTATCATTGCTTTGTCAAATAAGTTTTCTTTTCGACGAAATAATGTTAAATAGGTAGTAAATGCACATTTTTTATGTTTTCATATTTTTCTGCCAGCCGCTTTTTACTTATAAGTGGCTCGTGTGTTTTTAGTTCAATTCCAATCAGATCATGCACAACAAAGCCGACATGCAAAAAACAAACTGTGTATAAACAAGAATTTTTGTTTTCAAACATTGCAGTTCGAACCAAGTGTTGGAAATGATTTATACTCGTTGCTGAATTTTCTGTGTGTGCATAAAAAGTGAATAAGCATAAAATTGAATCATACTTTTTTGTATTGTTCTTAAAATTCAACGTTAGTGAATAAGTCGGCTCGTTCATACTTGTTGCAGGTCTCTGGTAAATACCTATATGTATGCACATGTATAATATAGTATTAAGTGTATAAATTATTGATTTAAACAAATATTAGTTTGGCAAAGACTCCATTTCAATATGAAGAATAATATGCGTGTCAAATTAGAACAAGTGCGTGCGTGTTATTGAACTGTTCAATTTGTTATTGAATAGTTATTACGCTAATGGCAAATATAATACAAATAAAAAACATATAAAGGATGTTCCATAATTCAAGCAAGAAATAAAGTGTTACCAACCAAAAGAAAAAACACAAAAATAGATTCACAGCTGACAGTTTACGAATATAATAGTTTAGAGGTCACAGTTTCGAGCAATGTCATCTTAAGCAATGAATTATTTAAATTACCCAGATAGCTTTGTTAACGATCAAAATTGCCAATTTAGGGGTCATGAAAAGTTTCAATAACGTAAAATGTACGCGTAAATTTTGTAACTCCGTTTACAATGAAACTCCACACGAAATTAGTTTTATATTTAAAGGTCTATTGAATTCCATATACATACATATGTTTTGTTGGGAACATAAACCTATATTTTTTCAATATTCTGCAATTAGTTGTTGGCTTCCGACCATTGAACGCAGCCATGTTTTTAAAAAAAATATCGAAAGAACAGAGAGCTAAAATACGTTTGCAGCGTAAAGAGAATCAATTAATACGAACTAGAGCCAAAGAGAGAAGTATGAGAGCAAAATAGAGTTGTATTACTAAAAATTTATAAAAATAATTAGGGAAATTCTTAGAAAATCTCAAAGTTTGAAAAAAATGTTTAGAAACTCCAGCATTCTTGGACAATCTCCCAGTTTCCTGTTTTGATTCTAATTACATACACCTGGGTTCTACATCTGTAAAATGAAGTGGAAGTGAAAATTTCATTAAGTGTGTGTTCTAATTTTAGTGAAAATGATTTGAAAAGCAAAATATAATTTCCAGTTTAGTTCATCGTTGTATAAAAGTTTCATTCATTTTCTAGAATGCTGTGAAATTGTCTATGTAAAATTGAAATCTTCATATAAACAAATTTTCCTCCATTTCCCCTTCATAGGCTTTAATTATGTTGTTAAACCAACGCAAATACCTCGTGTGGCCTTTGGCTCCGGCATGGAACGTGAAACTTTGCCTCTACAAGGACCTTGTTTAACCTCATTTATGCGACAACATCAAGGAGATGTATTTCTAAGTCCTGGACCCATGGCCCGGGTAGATGAACGAAATCATATGGAAATTAAGGTAAAGTAAAGATAATTTATTAAATTTTACAATATTAAAAAAATTTACATATTAGTACCCCTCTAAACTGGGCTACACCGCCTTTGCTAGTAAAGTACTGCGCCTGCCGGCCGCAGACACTTCTAGCAATCCCTGTGTGGGTACTTACGATGTGGATATCAAAGTCAATAAAAGAACAGCCTACAAGCCATTTAATGTGGGAGCCCAAAGAACTGAACCAAATAAATTTCTAACACCAGCGTAACTTAACAAATATATTTTAAAATAAAAGAATCACTAATTCCTTATATTACAGACCCAACACCTATAGCCATCACTTGAAACGTAGACAGCTGCACATAACCTCAGCCTTTGGCAAACAACGCAAAATCGCACCAAAAGTACAAATTATTTGCTCTCCTCTTAATAATGCTCAATGCCATAAATGCGAGCAAGTACCCCAGGGGGACTATTGGCACAATTTTGATGAAGAGTTAGATTTATGCCGTCCTTGTTTGTACAAAATCAATCAAAAGCTAAAAAGTTGCTGTTCCACTGAAATACAACGTTTGCGTCTGCGTCGTATCTTACTACCATATCGTTTGGTGCGCTATTGCGGTTTCTATCATGATCACAGTGGCACCACGGCCGCCATTCAATTAATAACGACTAAAATATTGAAATTTAAAATTAACAAGGAAAATTATTTGTCATTGTACATGTGAGAAATATATACAAAGGCTTTAACATGGCGTAATTATACAAGGTGAGTGCAAATCGGCAACAAATACAACACAATACAGAAACGACAGGCATTTTGTTTGTGTAAAATATTGTACTACTGTCAAAAACACTTGAAAAAGTATTACTTTTAAAAGTCAGTCAGCTGTGCTACTGCACTCACCTTATATAGTTGCACCATGGGCTTTAACATTAAAAAAAACTTTTTGTATCCTGCAAAATTATCGACATACATATGTATATATTGAACATGCATCGTAGCTAAATGAAAAACAATTAAAATTATTGCAAGGTAGGCGTGCATGCTGTACATACGTGCATGCGTTGAAAAGCCATATACAATTTTTATTATAATTCCAACAGTGGTTGGAATAAAGTGAAATGATAATAAACTTATAAGTTATAACAGTTTTACAAAAAAGTTCCAATTAAGTTTTCAAGCTTGGTTATGATATATATTAACTGATTAAAATACTTTGTCAGAACTACTACATCTCATCTAATGATTAGCTTGTTACTTTACTTATTTATTAGATATGAATAAGATAATATTAAATTAAAGCAAACCATGATTTTAAAGAAAATCGAAACTAGGAGCAAAGAGTTAAAATACACATAAAGCGTAAATGAACCAACTTAGTCCCAATTAACACAAATCAATTCTTTAAGCTAAGCTTTTAAACATCAGGGTGAGGGGAAGGTAAGAGGAGTACAAACTTGATTGTACTAGCAATTCGTGTTACTCTCTTATTCGTATTACATATGTACTTGTATACAGATGTGTGTTTACTCTCAAATAAAAATACGAGCGATTTAAGCAATAAAAATTGCTTCGTATAAATTGGGACTTATAGTGGAAGGCATTCGACCGCGGGCGACAACAGTATTATCAATGAGTAAAAGTTTTGTTTCTTTACAAAATTATTCATATACAACTTTTGAAGTATAGAAGTTTACTTAATCTGGCAATGCTGTCAGAAGCGGTAGCACGGCAAAGTAGAGTTTTGTTCAAATTTGCCGCTTAACACGATGTTGCCATACACATGCATATAATATGTGACATATAAGTTAAAAATACAATTTTTTTCCATTTTTTCCATAGTACACACCAAGGTGAATTTAAATACTAGGTGATAGCATGGTGAAATTAAATACCAGGTGACCGCATTGCTACAACAATTACAACAAGGCAAGAACAACAGGAATTTTTCTATATGAAAAACTTTCGTCACTGTCAAAAAGTTTTTTTTTTATATAACTTTTTGGCATTTTAAAATTCACCATGAATAATCAGCTGGCGCTACGCTATCACCTAGTATTTAAATTCACCTTGGGTGATAGCGTAGCGCCAGCTGATTATTCATGGTGAATTTGAAAATGCCAAAAAGTTATATAAAAAAAAAACTTTTTGACAGTGACGAAAGTTTTTCATATAGAAAAATGCCTGTTGTTCTTGCCTTGTTGTAATTGTTGTAGCAATGCGGTCACCTGGTATTTAATTTCACCATGGTACACACTAAATTTATTTTTATGTAAAAAACAAATCAATTTCATTTTTTGACCTACAAAAAGTATAAGCGGTAAAAAGAACAGCTGCCGCTTACATTGGCCTTCCACTATTATAAAAACCAGGGCTAAAGAGATATGAAAGCAAAATAGAGTCCGATTTTCAGAAAGTATTGAACAAATGCCTTCTTTCGGATTCTATGGGAAAGATATTTATTTTATTTATTTATTGACTAGCTAAACCGGGTGTGCTTCGCCCCCTCGTTAAAAAATAAAATAAAACGTATTTATATACATATTTACAAACATTTATTTATTTAATTTTAATGTTTTTATTGCAATGCTTTAGGTTTAGTTTGCCCATCAGGAGCATACACATATACACGGGATATTAACCTTGAGCTTTGTTAACAGTCATCGCAAACGTTAACCGAACAGGAAAAAATTGTTTAAAATCGAATGGTAAATCTGTTGGTGGCATTGGAATGCGTAGCAAAAGTACATCTGTACCTTTATATTTTCCTGTTATAATGGTCGCTTCTACTAAATTATTTCTCAGTTTTTTTTTACTGCAAGTCGTGTGCCATTGTAAAGCCGTGGTGATCGATATTAGGCAGTAAAATAGTTGGCACTCCAATTTTAAGTTGTAACACATGTGGTGGAAAGCCTGGCGCATCGAGTGAATTTAAGAACTCAACAGGATAATTAACGGCCTTACGGGTTGCTTGATTGATTTGACGCATTTGAAAGTGATATCCATCTTCTTCATATGGAAAAAATAATAGGATGCTGAAGCGCGTCATATGAGCGATGCATTTCAGTGGGCGAGGCCATGCCCCTTTATCCACTTACATAGTCAATAATTTATTATTCCGTATGAATATGTGAAAATTTAATGCCAACGGTCTAGTAGTTAAGACTATATTACGATTTTTAATTTTCCTAAGAAGGGGCGTGGTCCCACCCACTTTTCTCCTGGTACATATTCCTAATTATGTCAATACCATATGTACTACATATCATTGACGTAGGCCAAAAATGACCAAAATATGGCGATTTTAATTTTTGGGTTATATGGGCGGTGCCACCCCCGTTTGTACAATCAAAACTTCATATAGTCTATTATTCCTTCCAGAGTCACAGTAGCATGCTGTGAAAATTTCATCAAAATCGGCTCAGCCGTTTTGGAGTCCATACGTTACATACATACATACATCCTATTTTATATATAGATAATATATATATATATATTATATATAGATATACATATATAGATAGATTGTCTATGGATGTTATTCCTTACAGACATTTACAAAAATTTTAAAATTAACAAACTTAAAACATATAAACCAGAACACTATGAGTTTAAATACATTATTAAATAACGTTTTATAAGACTGGGATCTAATGAAAAATCTATAAATCTATATAACTGATTAAATGCCTTGCACATTCTTCTTAGTGGGTCAGCATCAGCATATGTAGTTTGATCTCAAAAATCTTATTGACAATGGATAATAATTTCTGGTAGGACGTTGTGGAACATTGAAAAGAATTTCAATCGAGAATTAGAGCATGTAAAACCATTTATAACATTTAAAATAAATGACACATTCAGCGTAACTCTACGACTTTTTAGTGTTGACAGCTTAATAAGAGCTAGACGAGCAGGATATGATGGTAAGTTAAGTGGGTTAAAACGTAATCCTCGAATTATAGAATTTATATGTGTGGTAAAGTTTAATTTAGGGTCATATAATATACCCCTAGTCCAGAAAGCTGATCATTGACTTTAAATTCATATGTATGTGTATACGATCGATGTGTCGAACAACTCAAACGAAAACTATTTAGTATTCATTAAAAATTCACTTTCTCAGTTGGATGATCGAATTTCGAGTGTCTGAGTTTCTGTATTTTGTTCCATTGCATGAAGCATTAAGTAAACTTTCAGAATTTTTTAAATATTGTTCAACAATGACAATGCATTGTTCTCTCATGTAAAATTAAAGCAAATCCTAACCAATGTGCTTGTTTTTCCACTAATATACATATATTCCCAAATTTATATTTTATATATTTTCTATATCCCTCTAAAAAAATAACATTTTTAAGGCTTAACGTAATAATAATTTTCTCTTCCTATATACATACATACTCGTATATACATACATACTCGTATGTATGTACAGTGGTTTCCCGGTTTAACGAATTATATATTGTCAGGCCCATTCGTTATATATATATGTTTTATTAAATAAAAAATCATGTTTATTTATTCTAATTCAAAACAAAAACAAACAAATAATAATTAGTTCATATCACATTCAATTAAATAATTAGTTCAAACAAAACTAAAAAATGACTTTGTAACGTATAAATTTTGATTTTGGTGAGCGATAAATTTCTTTACATACAAATAAATTTTACTCTTAATCCATTTTTTCGTAAAGTGTCTATTATAACATTGTACAAATGTAATTGCGGTGACTTTTTTTATTTCATTTATTTTTTTCCATTTTTTTTTTGCAAAAATTCGAACATTTTCATTTGTTCGTAATAGATGGTACTCAATGAAAAGAATTGACTGTTCGTTAAATCGCGAATTCGTTAAATTGAGTATACGTTAAATCGGGAAACCACTGTATATTCATACATATACATATATATTTTTAATATAATATTTCTGTGGTAAACGTTAACGCTGTTATTGTACTGGTTGCTAGTTATAGGTTGTAGGTTTTTCTATTTCTATTCACATTTATTTTTTGTAGTTTAGTTTTCGGAAATGCCTGTGGTCTAATAATGTGTCTAAAGGGGGGGGGGGTAGTTGCGAACTTTTGTGTGTTATTATCATTGAGTGAGAGGTTACAATTTAATGAAATGTAAAATAGAAAATGATGTCTGTGACTGGCTGCCTACCATCATGCTGACTGCATACATGTCTTGTCTAAGCAGCAGCCGAAAAGTATGCAAAGTATTTTGTGTATAATGCATTTACAGTAGCAGCAGCAGCAATAAGTATTCAACAGCAATAAAGCTACAGCCACAGCCTGCATATGTTTCTGGTAAATTAATGGTTATTGTGGTATAAAGTGAATGGAGGAGAGAGAGAGAGAGTTGTGCTTTTCCTTAATTTTTTTCATTTTCAAACATGTGTATTGTCACACATACTCGCTTTTAAACACAAGTTTAAACACGTTGTTCTAAAAACAAGCATAAATTATATTGGTACAAACAAATGTTTGGTATAATAAAGCACAGTGGGTTTTGTGAGATATATAAAAAAGGTAGGCAATTATGCAGATGAGGATAATTTTAAAGCTTGGCATGAAGGTCTGTCATATTGAAACTCAGAATGAGCTGCACATCCATAGCTGCCAGATTTCACGATTTATCGTCGTTTTGACAATTTTTTGTTTCAAAAAGAGCAAAGTGACGATTTGACGATTTTTTCATTGAAAGTTACGATTTTCTGAATTATAAAAATTCTCTATAATTTCTTTGTTTTATATATGTTTTTCCTACCAAATGCTCTCTTTTTTTTGAGACA
Source organism: Bellardia pandia (assembly GCA_916048285.2). Classification (NCBI taxonomy): domain Eukaryota; kingdom Metazoa; phylum Arthropoda; class Insecta; order Diptera; family Calliphoridae; genus Bellardia; species Bellardia pandia. The sequence goes on from OU696533.1 coordinate 74,753,608, forward strand.
ACAACAATTTTTCTCATTTAATGTCATTAATATTATGAAGAACATGCCCTATTTCAAAAACAAAACTAAGTAATAGTAGTGGTTTCTTAATTATTGACAAATGCAAGGTTTAATTATAATAATTCCAAATAATATTGAGTCAGGATAGTAGAAATTACTAATTTATCTGTAAACATAAAAAGCAATTTTAAATATTTATTTATTTATAACATACAGTAAGTCTTGCTTCACACTCTTCAGTTTTAGCTGACCAGTTTTTGTTCATTTCTCTTTTGAACTTGTCATTTCATTTACACACGTCAATTCAATTTTCATACTTTTTAATGTAACTCAACATGCATGAAAGAAAAAACAAAAAGGAAATAATAAAATTGTCTAGTACCGTCAAGTTTGTAACCATTTTGTTCTCTTTTCCCTTCTTATCCAAAAATACTTGCCTTGACGAGTCTGAATTGAAAAGTGTGAAAGCGTACTAAGATATTATAAAAATATTACACAAGTTGTGTTTAACATTATATTTTTTGTGATATCTTATTTAAAAACTTGCAATTTATTTATGTATTTTGATATGTTTTGTACAAGAGACTGTATAAACTTGAATTTTTATGTTTTCGTTTAAATAAAACTTTCAAATAGTGAAACTTTGAAATAGTGACTTTTTATTTTTCCGATTTTTTTTGACGATTTTTTTTATCGGGATTTTGACGTTTTTTTTTTCCGAAAATCATCTGGCAGAGAATCATGCTTATAATAATCCTAGTTCTCTCTTTCTGTTGCAATCTCCCTCAGCTATTGACCGACAACTGCTTCAGACGAGATTTCTTCAAGATTTCCAGGCTCTGTTCTAAATACAAAGTACATATACATATATACATGGTGAATCAATATAAACAATCCTTTTATCTTTACATTGTGTCCCATTGTGCTGACTGCAAGTGTTCATAGTTTGGTGTACGAGTGTGCTTGTAATAGCAGTGCGAATAAATGTGGTGATGATGGTGCTGTTGGCATTATTTAAGTATCTGAGTATATAAGTATTAGAGCATTTTACAGGTTGTATATTCCTTTCATACCTCGAGTCAGCTAAACCGGCAACAAATGAGTTTTTGATGCGATTGTGCATAATAAATTCAAAGTATTGTGTGTCCCTCTTCCACAACACAGCACACAAATATACGAGTGCATACGAAATTTTGTTGGTTTTTGTGGCAGGATAAACTTGGGTTGATTAAAAACAACAAGGAAAGCAAAGGGAAAATGTTTGTGTATTATTGAGCAATGTTTTTTCGTTCGTTCGCTGTTGTTTGTTGTTTATTCTTAGTTATCGTTGTCGTCAACAATAATGGCAAACTTTTCGTGGAACATTAAATAAGGAAGGGAGTAGGGTAAAATATGTTTTAAAATAAATTAGTTTGTAGTACTAGTTTGCATCACTGCTAATTGTAATCTCAAAACCTAAGTACTGGGGGGTTACTGCGTATTTCGATTCGAAAAGAAAATCATCCGAATTTGTATACTTTTTACATTATATTTCGAAAGCTTTTGCTTTCGAATCGAAATACGTAGTAACCCCTGCTTTATTAAATCAATGTATGAGATGTATGTATTTAAATATTTTAAAATTTATTTTCTTAATGTTGGTTTAAAAAGTTTTCTATATTTGATTTATTGTGTAAAACAAAACCAAACCTGGTTTTTAGTTTTCCATCTTAGCAAAGTGTTTTCTCAAAGATTAACTAAACTTATATTCAATCCAGTCTAATTTTATTTCAATATCATTAAGTTTCTTTTTTCAGTTGCAATTTTAAAATGTTCCTGAATTTGTATTTGTGTAAAACCAGTTCTATATCCTAAAACAAAAGCAAGCCTGGGTTAAAGTTTACCATCCTCTATTTATGTCAGTTTAATTGTATTTGATTGTCTTTAAATTTCTTTGCTCACTCGTAGTTTTAGACTATTCTTAAATTTGATTTAAAATAAAGCCCAACGAAATGAAATTACTGAGGAATATTTGTCAATCTTCTAAAATATTTATTATTAGAATTGTAATCTGTACACTAGAGAAGAAGTTAAAAGAAAAAAAAAGACTTTTGTTAATGTTACTTATAGATCTGATATGTTAGCAACCACCATCCAGAGGAGCGCAAATCGAGGGACACCTCAAGGCAGTGTATTATCAGCCATACTGTGGAATCTCGCAATAAATGCACTTGACTCGATGGGTTACAAGACTATTGCGGACCGCGGCAGTTAATGGAATTTACGGAATCATTGGCAAAGACAGTTCTCTCAGAGGAGACCCTGCAAACGTTGGATCACAACTAAAATATTGAATCTCCCTTATGATGACTTCTGTAGAAGCTGCCATGATGAAACAGAGGACTAGACTGTACATGCCTGGGATGTTTGAGAGTAAAAGCTAGAATGTCATTGTGTTAATATGGCTGCTGTAATATAGATACTACAGATAAAAGTTAGATTAGGTAAAGTACTTAGCCACTCTTTAAGCAGGTTTTCTTTTTATACCCTACACCACCATAGTGGGAAGTGTATATTGGATTTGTGCTGATGTTTGTAACGCACATAAATATTGGTCCAACACCCACCTTAAAGTATACCGATCGACACAGAATCACTTTCTGAGTCGATTTAACGATGTCCGTCCATCCGTCTGGCTGGTTGCCCATGTAAAGCTTGTGCGCAGAGTACAAGTCGCAATTTTGAAGATATTTGGCTAAAATTAAGTATGTAAATTTTTTCGGGCCAAGGACGCATGGGATTGAAACTGGTGGAAATCCGTCCATTATTTCACTTGGCCGCCATACACATGTCCTCCCGAAATTGAGGTTTACTGATCATAAATGTTCGAATTATGCAAGTATCTAAACAAATTTCATCAGAAATGCGTGGCGAATGAAGCCAAATCACATCTACAAATTTTGTACAGATCGCTCCATAATTAGTCGTAGCTGCCATATAAGGCCCACTTCCGAAAATCACTTTAACGATCATAAATTTCTTAACAATGTTGGTTTTCAAATTTGACACAAACAAGTTTCTTTTATACAGAAATAATTACACCTAATTTTATAATGGTCGGTCCATAATTAGTCGAAACTCCAATATAAGACCGTCTCCGTAACTCAAGAAAGCAATGCAATTATATAAAAAATATTAGCTAGCAACGAAGCTACAGGGAGATAAAGTTCGCTTGGCAAAATATTCATGTTTGAAAAAATATGATCTTTCTATTTATGCGCCAATATCTTGCTTTTTGACAAATCAATTACTCTTATTAATCCACTTTACTGTTAACATAGATGTCATGAAGATAGCTATTAGTCCATTAACGGCAGCTTTGCAAATATCGATATATACTCGATATGAGAGGGATATGATCAACTTCTCTCTTCAATAAATATATTTAGCAGATATTCTCCTCATAGTCCAATTTAACTCCTAACTAACCTTCAAACCTTTGGTCATTTTCTCTTATACCTACATACATATATATGTACCTACTACACATACAAATAAAAACCAGTACATGAATGTGTGTGCTTGCATGTTATTGTTTGTGTAAATTCATTTAAATAGTGTATGAGATCCAGTTAGCCATTGTTGTTTTTCTGTTACTATTGTTCTAGTTAACGGAAACGGATGTGTTTGTTTTTAAAATAAAACCACAATAAAACCAATTTTTTCTCCAATTTGTTTACTCTTTTTTTTTTGTAAGCTCGTCACGGAATTAAAAGATACAATTATTTAAGCAAGCTTTAGGGGGTAGGAGAGTAGGAGCTGGAATATTTATCTACAAACTCAGCTGCAAAATTAGTAATTTGGCAGCTATACGAGTATAAAGAATTTTCCAATAAGGGCGGGTCACTGTTAACAGTTTGCGGTGGCTTTTGTGAAATCGGTGGTTTTATATTTAGACCCTGATGCCCAACTACCACGTCAAGTTAGAAAAGAGTGATTAATTTTTTAAAAATGAGTTATGAAGTTGTAATGATATTATTAATATCAGTATAAACAATTTGGGTGATCTGCTCAACTTTAAAGAACACCGAGAATATTTCAAAAAATCGTAATAGGTGAAAAAGTATAAAAAGTTAAATTAAATAAAAAAGTGGAAAAAAAACTCGTAATAGGTGAAAAACTTTACAAAGTCAAATAATTGCACTAGGTGCAATAAAAAATTAATAAATTGTAATAATTTATTTTTAATTACTTGAAAACTACAAAATTAAATACAGTGAGACAGTGAATGAGTAACAATTCTAACAGTGCGAGTGGGCCCCAGAGCCGAAATGCTTATTTCGTGTTGAGCTCGGCAAGTGTTAGTAATGAGAACATTAAAAATCCCGAATTTAATAAAAACTACTTAACTGTGAAACCAAAAATAAGCACAAATCTGAATTTAAGTGCAAGTGCACCAAACTTGAATAAATGTGTTGAACAGGGCACAAACTTAGCCCAAAGCATATTTAATTTAAATAGAAAAATCACTGAAGGACCGTCTTCTTCACGGTCCTCGTTATCAAATATTGGAGAGACGTCAACAGCTGCAAAAGGCACATTAAGTCCTACAAATATAGTTGCTGTTGAAGAAAAACAAAAAACACAGGTAGGAATGGACCGTTATATAACAGTATCGAAGAGAGGCAGAAGCCCAAAATCTGCCGAAATTACACCAGCCGCAAAATTATCAAAGAATGCTGAAGAGCCACGCTCGCAAAATCGTTTTGCCATCCTCCAAGAGAAAAATGATGTCCCTAACGCTGTGAATAAGCCAGTAAAACCACCTCCAATATATTTAAGAGAAAAAAACTCAAACGAACTTATAAAATTATTAGTTTCATTAATTGGTGAAAATTCTTTTTATGTGACTCCAATTAAGCGTGGCAATATTAATGAAACAAAGATTCAGGTTAATAATGAAAACGACTATCGAAGAATAGTTTCGGAATTTGAAAAACGCAAAAAGAATTTTTACACGTATCAACTTAAAAGCGCAAAAGGTCTACAAGTCGTAATTAAGGGAATTGATTCTTTTGTTGATCCTGAGGAGATTAAGAGCAGTTTGGCCGACAAAGGCTTTAAAATCAAGGCCGTATCAAATATAAGAAACAGAGATAGGATCCCTCAACCATTATTTAGAGTGGAGTTAGAACCTGGTGATGTTAAGCTGAAGAAAAATGAAACACATCCTATATATGACTTGAAATTCATAATGCACCGAAGAGTTACAGTGGAAGAACCTCATAAGCGATCTGGCCCAGTACAGTGTTCGAACTGCCAAGAATATAGTCACACTAAATCTTATTGTAAGTTGCCTACTGTTTGTGTTGTTTGTGGGGATCTTCATGACACCTCAAAGTGCGATAAACCTAAGGATGATTCCAGGGTAAAAAGATGCAGCAATTGCGGTGGAAACCACACTGCCAACTACAGGGGTTGCCCTGTTTTCGGGGTTGATAAACGCTCCTTGATCAACAAACCCGCTTCTCAGACGACAAAAGTACCTATTACAATTATTCCCCCCGTAGCACAAGCATCCACTAGCCAATTTTCATATGCCAACGTGCTAAGATCTAACCAACCAACAGTGCAAAATGAATCACCAATAAATGATACAAACAGCCACAATTTTAGCCGTCTTGAAGGTATAATGGAGAATCTGGCGCAATCCATGAACCATTTCATGACAAGCATGACAAGTATGATGCAGGAGATGCAAAAAATGCAGTCCACGCTACTGCAGGCCATACTTAATAGACCATGAACTGTCTCAAAATATGTTTCTGGAACGCAAACGGCATACGCCAACACAAAAATGAACTTGAATATTTTCTTTTTAATAAGAAAATTGATGTAATGCTGATTTCCGAGACTCATATGACGTCGAGAAGCATTTTTAAAATAAGTGGTTATACATTCTACGACACCAAGGACCCCAGAGATAGATCATGTGGTGGCTCGGCAATATTGGTCAAATCGCGAATCAAACACCATTCATTGGGTGGTCTTTCAGAGTGTTATCTTCAAGCAACAAACATCTGTATTGAGAACTTTTGTCAAAACCTCGTGATTTCGTCAGTTTACTGTCCGCCCAGATTTTCAATAACAAAAGATCAGTATAGAGATTTTTACAACTCACTAGGTAGCCGTTTCATAGCGGCTGGCGACTACAATGCTAAGCATACATTCTGGGGATCACGACTCGTTAGCCCTAAAGGTCGTATCTTGTACGACTCCCTGTCTGAAATGGGACTGAATGTGATTTCAACTGGTCAACCAACTTATTGGCCAACTGACCAGCAAAAAATTCCTGACGTTATCGATTTCGGCGTGGCGAAAGGGGTATCCCCGGAACTCATTGAAGTCGAGGCTTCACTGGATCTTTCTTCAGATCACTCACCCACTGTAATCACCATCAGAAGTCCTCAGCAAATCGTAACTGATGCCTCACTTCTTGTCAAACGTCTGAATTGGTTAAAATACAAAAAATACATCAGCACTCACTGCACAGAGAAACTCCCGTTAAAAACTGCTGAAGACATCGATGCCTGTATAAAAAGTCTTAATGAACATGTCGAGAAAGCCGCAGAACATGCTTCTTCCACTTACCGCCCGAATAGGTACAACAGAGTTTTTTCTGCAGATGTTGAGCAACTATTGTCTGAAAAAAGGAGAGTCCGAAGAGAGTGGCAACAACACAGATCGCCCCAACTTAAAACTAGGTTGAGAGAATGTACCAAAAACCTTAGGATCTTGCTAGAAGCGCAAAAAGCAGTGTCTCTCAAACAACATCTGGAAGGTCTAGACGCAACTTCCCAGTCAAATTATTCATTATGGCGTGCAGTCCGAAATCTGAGAAAACCCGTAATCGCAAAACCTCCACTGCGTACTTTGAACGGATCTTGGGCACGAAATAACGAAGAAAAAGGCAACCTTTTCGTAAGTCATTTAAAAAATGTATTCACTTCCAATACGGATACTGACATTAGCGAACTACCGCCTGTTGTTGCCAGACCACCTGTACAAATAAGATTTCAATATCTGGAGGTTGTTGAGGCTATTGATAATTTAAATGTTAAAAAAGCACCTGGGTTTGATAAAATCAGCAATAAAATGATTTTTGAGCTGCCTCGCATTGCAAAAAGATTAATCCTCTTTCTTTTTAATGCTTGAGTACTACCCTCCGGTTTGGAAAATTGCACTAGTAAAGATGATTCCTAAGCCGGGAAAAGATCCTTGCAAAGTTGAGTCGTATAGGCCAATAAGTCTATTACCAAATATGTCCAAATTATTCGAGAAATTGCTTATAACCAAGCTGACTCCGATTTTGAATGAAAACAACTGCATTCCCAATCACCAGTTTGGCTTCAGACGTCAACACAGTACAATAGAACAAACACATAGATTGGTACAAGTCATAAGAAAAACCTTTGAGGAAAAGAGATACTGTTCGGCACTCTTTATTGACGTCTCTCAAGCTTTCGACAAAGTATGGCATGAAGGCCTGATATCTAAATTAAAGCAGAACTTGCCGGTGAATCTTCAACACCTACTATGGAAATACTTAATCGACCGTCAGTTTATGATTAAAGAAGGTGATTATTTAAGCCGTCCTCAACCTATAGGTGCTGGCGTCCCTCAAGGTAGTATCTTAGGACCAATTCTATACTTGCTGTACACAGCAGACATGCCAACAAACAATGAAATTCACACGTCAACATTTGCTGATGATACGGCATTTCTCAGTACTCACAAAGATCCAAAAGATGCCTCGATTCAATTACAGCACCACGTAACGCAAGTGGAGAAATGGGCAAGACAATGGGGAATAAAAATAAATGAACAGAAATGCACCCACGTAACTTTTACTCTACGTAGGGAATCATGTCCCCCTATTCGTATTAATGACCATATAGTGCCTCAAAACTCACACGTGAAATATCTTGGTATTCATCTGGACCGTCGCCTCACATGGAAACCACATATAGATGCTAAGCTGACTCAAATGAAACTGAAAGCAGCCCAAATTCATTGGCTCATCGGCAGAAACTCCGTCCTTCGGCTCGATTGTAAGCTTCTACTCTACAACTCAATCTTAAAGCCAATTTGGTGCTATGGTATCCAGTTATGGGGCACTGCCTCCAACTCCAATATTGAGAAAATTCAACGCCGTCAAAACAAAATTCTACGAATGATAACTACCGCTCCTTGGTATATTAAAAACAACAACATACACAACGATCTTGATGTTCCACTTGTCAAATGGGAAATAACTAAACACGTGGCCCTTTATTTGGGTAAGCTGGAGACTCATCCAAATCCCCTCGCTCGAGACATCTTACAACATCCCGGTCATAGCCGTTTGAGAAGGAGGGACACCACCGCTCTCAGATGAATAAATACAAGTTGCTCATTATATCCTATCGAATTTGAAAACTAGATTTTGCCTAGCATTGGCTGGACTTATCTTAATTAACTTTAGTTTTAAGATTTGAATACCTATTGTTAGTTCATTTAAAATGAAGATACAATAAAAAAGAATATGCAAAAAAAAAAAAAAAAAATCTTGTCAAGTTATACGATTCAGCGGGACTTCCAAATGTTAAAACTTTATTATCAAAATTAGTGTTTGTTAGTATAAACCTTGTGTAGACGAGGCTGCCTTTAAAAAACGACTTTCCAAAGCTTGTTGGTTAAACTGTTGACGACTGATTCGGTAATCAATGACAGAACATTGCCTTCGATCTTTAAAAATATGCAGTAGATCTCGTGAAAGTCGATTTCGAGCGTAATTTGCGTATTTATACCCTACACCACCATAGTGGGGAGGGTATATTGGATTTGTGCATATGTTTGTAACGCCCAGAAATATTGGACCCAGACCCATCTTAAAGTATACCGATCGACTCAGAATCACTTTCTGAGTCGATTTAACGATGTCCGTCCGTCCGTTCGTCTGGCTGGCTGTCCATGTAAAGCTTGTGCGCAGTCGCACATTTGATAAAATAAAATAAAATAAAATAAAATGAAATAAAATAAAATAAAATAAAATAAAATAAAATAAAATAAAATAAAATAAAATAAAATAAAATAAAATAAAATAAAATAAAATAAAATAAAATGAAATTTGGTGAGTGATATTTTTTCGGACCAAGGATGGATAGGATTGAAACTGGTAGAAATCGGTCCATTATTTCACCTGGCCCCCATACAAATGGCCCCCCGAAATTGGGGTTTACCGATCATAAATCTTTGAATTATGCAAGTATCTAAACAAATTTCATCACAAATAAGTACTAAATGAAGCTAAATCACATCTACAAATTTCGTAAAGATTGGTCCATAATGAATCGTAGCTCCCATATAAGGCCCACTTAAGAAAATCACTTAAAAGAGCATAACTCTTTTCAAAATGTTGGTATCCAAATAATATTGAACACAAATACGTTTCGTTTATATACATATAATATGGTAGAATTTTATGATGATCGGTCCATATAATTCCAACTTCCGAAAATCACTTTAAGGACCATAAATCTCTTAAAAATGTTGTTATCCGAATAAAATTTAACAAAAATTAGTTTCTAATGTACAAATAGTATTACACCTAATTTTATAATAGTCAGTTCATAAATAGTCAAAACTCCCATATGAGACCCTCTTCGTAATTCACTTTTAACTTCCATAAATCTTTTAAACGTATTTGTATCGAGATACAGTTTAACACACATAATATTTATATTCACGGAAGTCATGGCACTAAATTTTTGGATAATCAGTCCATAATAGGTAATATCTCCCATATAGCGCCTATATCTGAAAAACTGTTTTATTGATATACTGGGTGTAGGGTATTATATGGTCGGGCTTGACCGACTATACTTTCATACTTGTTTTATATTAGGTCCAACTACGTCAGGAGATTAAAGTTAATGATGATAGAGAACGAAGGTTGGTTACTATCTGGACTTTGAAGTTTGTATAAAAAAGAGGACCTCAATTTGTCATCAGTGACATCGAGTCTTATTTTTAGAAGTATGGCTATATTAATAATCTAAATTTGAGTACATTAGGTATGACCATTTACGTCAACAGCGGGAGCTACTCATCATTTTTTTTTTATTAGCCTTTATTTATTTATTGAATCTTCATATATTGAAATGACAATAAGTATTCAAATCTTAATAATAAAAAGAAAATAATAAGCAGTGCTAGACAAACATTTTATGATACTAAAAAAATTCACATCAACTGATCCAATCATCTGTTTTGCGCTTGAGTTAAAGCAAGGGTATCCCTCCTTCTCAAACGATTGTGGCCACTAAAGTTAAGAATGTCTCGTGCAAGTGGGTTTGGATGGTGTTCAAGTTTGCTGACGTACTTTGACGCATATTTTGTAAAGTCGACTTTTACTAATGGCACGCCTAGATCTTTGTGGATTCGAGAATTTTAACATACCATGGTGCTGCAGTAATTATACGTAGAATTTTATTTTGACCCCTTTGAATTTTTTCAATGTTTGATGCTGAGGCAGTACCCCATAATTGAATTCCATAGCACCAGATTGGCTTTAGTATTGCATTGTCCAACAATAGTTTGCAATCCAACTTTAGTGAAGAATTTCTGCCAATTACTCAATTAAGTTGCACTGCTTTTAATCTCATCTGTGTAAGTTTCGCTTCAATATGAGACTTCTAAGTTAAACGTCGGTCGATGTGAATGCCGAGGTATTTGACTTCATTATGTTGAGGAATAATTTGATTATTTGTTTTGATGAACGAGCAAGTTTATTTTCGCAATGTGAAAGTGATATGAATACATTTCTGTTCATTTACCCTGATTTTCCAAAGCTCTAGCCAATTCTCTAGTTTATAAACATTATTCTGTAAATTCTGTGATGCAACTTGGTGGTCCTTATGGACGCTGAGGAGGCATAAATCAAATATAAAGTAGGACCCAGTATGCTACCCTGTGGCACACCTGATTCAATTGGCTGAGCGGTACTTAAAAAATTGCCTTCTTTGATTTTAAATTTGCGACCGTATAAATAACTTTCCATGAGTTTATGGGTGTTAGCAGGCAGAGTTAATTTAATTTTGTGCATTAAACCGTCATGCCAAACTTTGTCGAACGCTTGGGACACATCAATGAAAAGGGCGGAGCAGTATTTTTTGTCTTCAAACGACCCTCTTATCACATTTACCAATCTGTGTGTTTGTTCGATGGTGCTGTGTTCAGCTGTGAAGCCGAATTGATGATTAGGAATACATTCAATGGCATTCAGAATTGGAGTCAACTTAGTCATTAACAATTTTTCGAACAGTTTAGAAATTGTCGGCAGTAGACTAATTGGCCTATATGACTCCACTTTGGCGTGGTCCTTCCCTGACTTAGGAATCATAGTGATGCTCATCAATGAAAATCAATTTATTTTGAATCGAATTGATCAATGTGGAGGTAAAAGACATGTGGTTCCAGCAGAACGGAGCTGCATGTCTCACAGCGAACGGTGCATTGGACATTCTGTATTCCAAACATAATTTTATCTTCGCTCTGCAATGATCCGAGTCTCACTAGATGAAATAATATCCACTCATAGATGATTGTATCAATCCGGAGTTTTTCCCAGAGAAGAACTCTCGATGATAGCAGACTTGCTGCAATATGGACAATATGAACATTTTGCAAGAATTATTTTAGGATATGTTTATCTTTTGAATTGGTGATTTGAATTGACCACCAAGATCGAGTGTCGAGACCCTGCTAGAAGTTAAATTAAGGGATTTACTGAAGTCGCAGTTCTATTAGAATAAACGATGGATGTCCTAAAGGTCAAAATAATCCAGGCATTGCTCAGCATGACCCTATATGCCTCACAGCGAACACTAAAATATGATATAATCTCACATCTCAATAATCTAACGTACGATTATACCTCGTTACACTTTATCTGGAGCAATTTTCTAAAGTCACCGGTCTATGACAATAACGATCAATGATCGATCAATGATACAAAAACTACATAACATAAACCATCGCTCATCATGGTGCTCAAGATGATGTGATTTGACTGCGCTTGACAATCACCCATCATTGAATTAATATCAATCATACGCATGATATAACCTGTTTTACAAAATGCTCTTCTATTGTTTTATTTAGTACATTTTCTTAGGCCTTTTATTCCTCTCTTGTTGAATTTCACAATGTTCTTACACTTACAATTACTCTTGGATCCTTAAGGTATTTATATTTGAATTTTAAAGCAAGATTTACTTACACAAAATGGTTATGTTGAAACGGAAATACCAATTCAAATGAACAATTAAGTTTGTAAGCATTGTTTTTATTTGAATGTTTGTTTTTGTTTTGTTACTGCATGTGTTGTATAAATCTAGTTGCAACATACATATTGTTGTGCTTGTTTTTGTAACAATGGTTTTATTGTAGCAACTATGCAATGGCACAAGTATTGTTGTGGAAATTGGTATTTCCATCAGTAGATAAAGTCATGTTACTGTAAAGTAATCTTATGGCCGGGTATTTTGTTTGGCTTTTTGTTGTTGTTGCTATCAGGATGTGACAAAGCGGAAACGGATACAATAACACAAAATATAGAGAATGGAGAGAATTAGGTGTGGTTTTAAAATGGAAAAGTAGGGGATTAAATTAATTAGAACTTCAGTGCCAGAGAAAGTTTTCATTTCCTAGACTCTCTTGGACTACATCTTAACATCTCTATTATTTCTAACCTACATAGATATATACCCCCTTATTCATAAAACTTGTCAAAGGTTTATAACAGGCTTATAAAGCAAATATCCGTGCAAAATTTGTTATAAAACCTTGATAAGTTTTTATGAATTAGACTGATAATGTTTAGCTAAGAAATTCCTTTTAATTGTTTCCTCAAATCTGCTGGAGATTTTCAAATTTGAACTTAATGCTCCGGTTAATAAATCTTAAAGACGAATGCTCTTTTTCAGAATTGTTTTGTTTAAATGTTTTTGGAAATGCTTCTCTCCAGTCACTTGACCATCTCCTTTTCGAATGACCTTAACATCACTCACATGTTTTCTTGTTTTAGAAACATTTTACAGAAACCAGAAAAACCTTCTCTGTTTTTTTTTTTGTTTTTTTGGTTTTGAAAAACCATCATATAGAAATTTAGTATTTACCACTAACTCAGGAAACCTTTTTAGGAAAAACTTGATTTACAAAACTCGTAACCGCACACATGTTAAAAGCAAACGACCATTAAACGACCACATGGTATCAGGGCAGACTTAAGGGGAAGACAAGGAGTTTACATGGAAATAAAATTAAAATGACACCCTTTTCTATTGGTCCTCAGAAGATAAATAAAACAATAGCACAGCTGTAGCTAACGGAGAAATAAGGAATGACTGGCAAATGTTATAAAAACAATTGTTGTTTTAAAAGTGATTTGTAAGTTAACTAGCAAAAATTACGCTTCTTTAAAAGCAGTTGTGCAAGGGAATAAACCATTGGAATTCCAATGAAATCCAAGTTGATAACTCACTGTTTCGGAAGTATGTGTTGCTTAATTGATAATTAAAAGGCCATTCAGCCTGATTGCCTGACATGATGAAAGCCTTAACGCCATTTAGTCTTCTTCTAAGACACTTAGCAGATCATATTGGAATATTCATTTAAAAATTAATTCCGTGTTTGAAACTATAAGTGAACTAAACCTGATTAATGGTTTGAAAGACCTAAAGATTCTTACCCAACCAAGTCACTCGGCAGACTGCCTGGTTATACCCAGTAGTCTGGATGCATTCACTTAAATCACTTAAATCCTCATCATCACTAGAATAATCCATTTTTTTTTTTAATTTTTGTTAAAATGACGTAAATTTCTTTTCATTTGTTGAATTGTTTCTTTTATTTTTCAGCTGTTTATATTTTGACATTTTATATCTAGGTTTAACTCACCAATGATGCTCAGTTAAACCTAGATTATATATCAAATAAATAATAACTGAGAAACACAATATTTAGTTTAATCTAGGTTTAAGCGAAAAATGTAGATTATCTTTATCCCAGAAACTAGCTCTTAAACAAATAGTTGTCATTTTAAATACGATTAAAGTAACAGACAAAGTGTTATGTGCACCCTATAATAAAGATAAAGTAGTACCATAATGGATAACACGCAAGTCAGCTGTTAAAAGCAAATAAAGAATATAGGTAAACAAAAACATAGAAAAAATGTAGATGAAAAATATCAAAAGACAGAAAAATTCCTAAACAAAATAGCTGAAAGACTTTTTAAATAAAAAAAAAGATTCATATTAAATCTGAAATAAAAACTCGTGATTACGCCTTCAAATGTTGGAAAACACATAAAACTGACGAACTTTACGTAATATATTCTAATGCAAGAAAAAAGTTAATAAACTAATAAAAAGTGCTAAATCATGATTACCGTCCTATAGCAATACTTTCATTCCTATCTAAAATACTTGAAAGAATATTGAATAAGCAAATGGTTGAATAATTAAATTCTAATAGTCTGCTTACTAATAGACAGTCTGGGTTTCGTTCTAAACATAGCAGCATCACTGCTCTTATAGACGTATCAGAAGAAATACGTGGCTACATTGATGAGGGTAATATAGCGTTTTTAACACTATTAGATCATTCAAAAGCGTTCGATATGGTCAACCATGACTTGCTGTGTCTTAAATTAAGTAACTTTCTCAAATGTAGTTCTTCCGCAACTGGGCTTATATCATCGTATCTTGATAATAGATATCAATATGTCTGTGCAAATAACAAATGTTCTAGCACGTCAAGGGTAACAAAAGGTGTTCCACAAGTATCAATCCTAGGACCACTTCTCTTTTCAATATATATAAATGATTTACCACGACAATTATCACATTACACAGTTCATATGTAAGCTGATGATGTTATGTTGCAATACTAGCCAACTGAATGAATGTGTTGACAAACTGAACTCGGATCTCTTAAAAATTCAATCTTGGGCAATATCTAATGGTCTCCGCCTTAACCCATTAAACTCTAAATGTCTAATAATTTTTCGATCTCCAGTGCAAACTATTGATGTGCTGAATATTTTGCTCCATAACCAGATTATTGAGATTATCAACAAGGCAAAGAACCTTGGAATAATTTTTAACTCTACACTCACCTGGTCAGATCATATTATCAGTGCTACTGGAAAAACCTTTTCAATATTACGTGGACTATGGAAAACTCAACACCTGACACCGGTTTCCATACGCATAATGCTGGCAAAAACTTTTTTGATTCCAACACTTCTGTACGGTTCTGAAGTATTTTCCAGCTGTGACTACAAAAGCATATAATTCAATCTTGAGATATGTATTTAACTTAAGAAAATCGTCTCACATCTCACCCTTTCAAACAAAATTATTGGGAGTAAGCCTTTGTGACTTTCTAAAAATTAAATCTCTAACATTACTACATAAG
Source organism: Bellardia pandia (assembly GCA_916048285.2). Taxonomy (NCBI): domain Eukaryota; kingdom Metazoa; phylum Arthropoda; class Insecta; order Diptera; family Calliphoridae; genus Bellardia; species Bellardia pandia. The sequence continues at coordinate 74,769,112 of OU696533.1, forward strand.
ATAATTTTTACAAATGAAGCATCTTATCTTTTTAATCGGCTCGTTTTCACTAGTTCAAGGAGGAATAATAACCTATTTCAAATACGACATAAAAAACTAGTTTCTATTCTATTCGTCTTTGGAACTCGCTACCTCCAAGGATACAGTTTTTGAGCAACGCAATGGAATTTAGGAAATCTATATATAACTACTTTAGTGCATAGTTTTATACCTACGTTATTATTATTATTTTTAATTTTATTTTTTAAGTTATTTTATGTGATCTTGTCTTTTTGTCATTTAATTCTATAAATTTGTTAGCGTAAAACTCATCCTGTACTGTAATTATAAAACTTTTAGTTTTGTTGTACAGGGTATCAAATAAATCAACTAAATAAATAAAATGTAGCGCCCTGAGGAAGAAAAATAGAAAATGTCGGTACTTTTTGGTTTCAAGAGGAAAGGAAGACATCAAGAAGTGTCGTGCTAGTGGCTTCAAGAAAAATTTTTAAAAAATATATTGAATTGCTGTAAACAAAATTGTTTTAACAAACTTACCAACAACAATAAAAAAAAAAACTTTAAATCTCAAAAATAAAGAGAGGAATGTTTATTTTAAAAATAAAATAGAATATTATAAACAAAAAAAAAAAAAAACAATTGATACAAAAAAAAAAAACTTAGTTGAATTGGTAAAATAAATCTAAACGTTATCAAAGTATAAATATTTAAAATTAAATATACCTTAATTCAAAACTACATAAAGTTAAAAATATTCAGAACTAAAATTAAAACCAATTAAAAACTATCAAAGAAGCCACTCCATCACCATCACGACCAACGAGATACCTCGGAACACCACATCATCATAATTCACATCACCACCATCTCTGAGTCTGTAAGTTATTTTTGTTGACATAGAGGTTTAGTTAGGGAAGTTTCTTCCAGATGTCCATTGGCTGTAGCTAGTGTAACTCCCGTCGAGTCATCGAAGAGTCCTCGACGCGTTGCAACATTAGTTACCACAATGAATAGAGGGTAATGAATACATATTTTTTTAGTTTTTGCAATTTTCTAAATAATATCCATAGTACTAGTCTTTACCAAGTTTGTAAGTCCCGGTGGAATCTTGTTTTTCCATCGCGTTGCGACAATCTTAGTATAGGCTTGGATTTAAGAGAATCGTAATTTTTAAATATTTTGGAGTCACAATGTAGATGGTACAATACCTATACTTTTGTTTTGCTTCAAAATATTTCATAATTCGTTTTTCAATACAGTAGAGTTAGTTTCAATAGTATGGACCACTCTCAAAGAAAACAAATTACATCATTTAATGAACAATCACTTACCGTTGGGTGTGTAATTGTCTCGTCTTGGTCGTTCCTGGTCATCTGATCTTTGAACCAATTGCACCACGTATGACTTTTAGCCTATGGTTTTGTTGGGATTGGTACTTTTTCTTCTATCTTGCGAGACACCTGAAATTTGTAAATTCCATTAATTTTTTTTTATATTTAGAAATTAGCTAAAAGTATGAATTTCAAAAATTTGCTCGAGATATGCACAAAATTTTTTTAAAAACCGGAGAAAAATTAACTTGTACATTCTATGCATATCTAGAGCAAATTTTTGAAATTCATACTTTTACTTAATTAATTTTACTTACAAAAAGCCTAAAACGTGACAAAATCCCTATAAATACTTACCAACTTCAAATCGATACATCTCGATTCCTAGACGTGACGCAGCGAAACGCCGGGACACGTATAACTTCTTTTTTACCGATATAACATTTCCCGTTGGTTTCTTCCCATCCCGATTTTGACTGCGCATAGTGTCACTTATTGTATTTAAATCTCTCGCACAAGATGCATTAAAGTAATTCTCTTTACTTATAATCGCGATCTCTTAAGTAATAGAAGAAAATGGAAACTCACTTAATTCTCTTTGCTTTAATAAAAACGTATAAAACAGTTTTTCAGAAATGTGCGCTATATGGGAGATATGACCTATTATGGACCGATCATTCCAAAATTTAGTGTCATAATTTCTGGGAATATAGATATTGTGTATGTTAAACTTTATCTCGATATAAATACTTTTAAAAGATTTATGAAGGTTAAAGTTGATTACGGGGAATTTCGACTAATTACGAACCGATCATTATAAAATTAGGTGTCATCATTTCTGTATATTATTTGTGTCGAATTTTATTTGATTACCAACATTCTTAAAAAATTTATGATCGTTAAAGTGATTTTCGGAGGTGGGCCTGCAACTAATTATGGACCGCTCACAATAAAATTGCACCGTATTGTTTGTATACATATGAGACATATTTGTGTTAAATATTATTTGGATACCAATATTTTTGAGTGAGTTATGCTCTTAAAAGTGATTTTCGGAAGTGGGCCTTATGTGGGAGCTACGACTTATTATAGACCGATCTGCACGAAATTCGTTGATGTGATTTCGCTTCATTTACCGGTCATTTGTGATGCAATTTTTTTGGATACCTGCATAATTCAAACATTTATGATCAGTAAACCCCAATTTTATTTTTTAAATGCTGTTTTCTTAAATTAATTACTGCCAATAAAGTAGCTCCCGGCATTTTTATTTACTAAATGTTCACTTTTTATTTTCATTAATAATATACCAATGTAAACAAACAAAGCACAGATTTAAAAAATCAGCTGTTTTCTCGTGTTTTCGAAAAATTAAAACCACGCCGAAAACCGTAAAATCACTTGATTTGTATAACAGCATCAAATCGTCGGCGTGATTTAAAAACGGTGCGTGATTTCAAATCACGCGGTTTTCAGAACACCCGTGAATGTAATGTTATTATTTTTATAAATTACTAGCGGACCCAGCGAACTTTGCCTCGCCCCAATTTTAAGCCTTCAGACAAACTTTAGAGTAATAATGTAATACAACACAAAATTTCTTACAAAAAAATCAATTTTTGATTTTTCCAATTTTCCGCATTTCGCATTTTCTGCAATTTTCTATGTTTTACACCAAGAACTTTCTATTTTTCATTTGGAAAGCCATTAAGGAATAATTTCATACAAAATTTCATACAAAAACTCGATTGTAGATTTTTCCAATTTTCGGACTTTTCTAAAATTTTCTTCCATAAAAACCTTCTCCTCGAAAATACGAACAAAAAAATTTGCAGAAATCGGCCCAGCCGTTCTCATGTTATGAATTAATATACATTTTTTACATAATTTTTACATAATTTTATGGTAGACGAACTTTTAATCAATTTAAAAATTATAGATACATATGAAGACAGAAAATGTTTGTTTTCAAACATATACTCGTACATATGTATATAATATATTTAGCAGAAGTTACTTTTTTAAAATAATTAGTTTTTATTATTAATAAAGCAATCCCGAATCCCGGAAACTTTGAAAAACCTGTCGCGTTTGGCATCCCTAGTAATTAGCTGTTGTCTAAAGGTGGTAAATTAAACCATTTACCGCACAAATTTCACATTTTAAATAAAGCATAATTATGTTGTGTACATATTAACCGCGAGATTAAAGGTTGTTGTGAAATATGTACATACATACATATTTGTATGTATGTTTGTATATCCTTAAAAGGACTATTTTACTTGTCACGAATTGTATGTGTTTCTATGTACAATATATGTAGGGGATGTGTATAGGATGTTAACTGTGTGTTTCTAAGGTTTTTATATAAAAAATTTTATCGTTTAAATGACTACAACAATGTTTTGCATATTAATGAGCTAATTATGTTATAAATTCCTTTAAAATTTATATTAATGTACATCACCATAATAAAAATGACGAAAAAAAGATGAATTATTTTAGTATCTATCAGTTGTTAGAATGCTTACACCTACATATTATATGTAATTCTAATGGTCTAAAGGGATTCACGGAACAATTCAAAAGGAACACAATTTCTTATATGGTTTAAACCGATATTTCATATTTCATTTTTTTCTTGGACCAGCACTGAGGGGACGACCCCTACTTATGCAATGCATTGTGTTGGAACTAGGAAAATTGGTTATGGGAGGGAGAATAGAGGGAGTAGTGTTTGTGAACATTTGACTTGAATTTTCCCAAATTGAAAGTGTCAGGGAATACTTCTGCTGGTAGTTTGTTCCACATACGGACAATACGGCTAAAGAAAGAATTTTCCCTGTAGTGTGTTGTGCGATCGACTGTCCAGTCGACCACAAATGGATGAGCCCTGAGTCAGGGCCCCTGACTGAAGAACGTGTATTACGTAAAAAACTATGTGTTTCAGTCCCTGATATCAGCAGAACATATTCCATTATAGTATCGATAGAATAGTGAAACACAATCCACATTGCGACGATGCTCCAATTAATCACTAAAGTTGGATACCCTCTACTGTCACCGATAAGCATCTTCGGTGTCTTCCATTTTCGGACGAATATAGGTGGTGTAATTACACTATTACTATTTAGTAAGAAGATCAGATGGAGTGAAGTATTTTCTACAAATGCTGCTATCCAGCGTTGTCAACTTTGAAATTTCAAAACGCACCAAAATGGAGAAAAAAGAGCACCATTTACAAAAAAACGCACCAAGTTAAGAATTTCGTTTTTGTTTCAAACATTTATTGAATTAATTTGAAATTTTTAATATCATAAATTCTATAAAAAACTTTTTATCAACGATTATTAGTAAAAGTAATAATAGTAAAAGCCTTTTTTTAATAAACGGGCTAATAATAATACATTTAACCACTCAAAATTTAACTCACAATATGATATTCGGAACTGAAGTAATAAATGGTAAAAAAGCTAATTTCAGTACATATTTAGTACTTTTTTTATATATTGTTGTTTTCTAGTTAAAGTACTTCTATTTGACTTTTTCCAATAAAATTTGTTAGGATTCCACTGGTACTCTAACCCTGGTTGTTCGTCTACAGTTCAGTAGACCAAACAATCAGGTTATACAAGAATTTTTATTTACATGTTTGAAATGTTAATCTGATTTTCAAACAAAGATTTTTGAAGAATTTGATTTCATTTATCATACATTCGTATTTAAAATACATATTTTCATCGTATAGATTTCATGAGTTATGAATTATTAAAAAACTGCAATTAAAAATTAGTAAAAATAAGGATTTCATCACATTTTGGAAAAAATTAAAAAACACTCAAACAGGTGTATTTTATTGTAGAAAGATTTTTTCTCACACTGAAACAAAAAGTTGTGTTGAATTTGCTTTGGTGCCACCAAAAATTAAAAAGCGCACCAAAACTTTAAAAAAAGCGCACCGCGCACCAACTAAAGAACTTTTCGCACCAAAAATTGAAAAAAGTACCAAAAATAGTGCGAAACGCACCAAGTTGACAACGCTGCTGCTATCATCTGCAAAAGAATTTCATTTATTCGAGAATTAGAGCATGTAAAACCATTAATAACATTTAAAATAAATGACACATTCAGCGTAACTCTACGACTTTTTAGTGTTGGCAGCTTAATAAGAGCTAGACGAGCAGGATATGATGGTAAGTTAACTGGGTTAAAATAGCATTGGAATGTATCTGATAAATTGGATCCCAAATAACTGACCCATACTCAAGAATCAGACGCACAAGTGACATGTATAATGTTTTTGCAATAACTATTCTGATCATTAAATTCTTTAGACCAACAACGTTTTATATAGCCCAGTGTGGTAAAGTTTAAGCTTTCAACCAAATCCAGTTTATGATTTGTTACAGTTATGATTTCATACCAGTTGTACAGGCGAGGTTTCCGACTAGCTCTTTTCACCAGGGACCGTAATTGTTATGACTTTTATAGAAAAAGTCAAGAAAAAAAGTTATTTCTTAACTTTTATTTTTTAAGGCAGAAATTAAAAGTCGGCGCTGGCATGCTGGCGCACAGTACTTTGTCCAATACACAAAAAAAAAGGTTACCACCATTGTAAATGAAATTAGCATTTTTTTAAAGGTACTTAGTTAACTCATTCGTATAAGAATGACCATGCTGATATAACATATTTTCTCGTCACTAGGGGTCGCTAAAGTCAAGTATTTTTCAATATAAATAAAACTAAAAAAAAAAAAATGTTTTAGGTTTACAAAAATAGTTGGCAAAAATTAATTTTTTGAGATATCAATAACTTTTTTGTTTTGTTTAATTACATTTAAAAACATTTCCAATAAGCAAAAAATATTATTGTGGTTAAATATTTCGATTATATGTACTTTGTAAAATTTTGAATAGTAGTTTAATTTGTGTTGTTAGCTTAAAAATCAAAAAGTTTGGTGGAGTTCTAAAAAAAATATTATTAACGGATTTTCGTAATATTTTTTTATTTTGCTTTTAGAATCTTTAACCAGAACTTGCCCATTTTACCTACAACAATTTTTTTTATTTTTTTTTTTTAGAAATGTCTAAAATCATGGTTTGGTAATTTTAAATTAAATGGTTTGCGGAAAAGGCCCGCAAACCATTTTGTTATTTTTTTTTTTTGCAAAAATACTTGAAAATAGATAAGCATTCTTCAAAAATTAAAAAAAAAACTTTTGCTAAAAACACTTTTTTGTAGAATTACATAAATTTTTTGTTGAAATTACAAAAATGTCTTAAATTTTAAAAAACCTTTAAAAAAAATAGTGTTAACAGATTTTTATTTTTATTTTTTAAAGTGCCTAGACTTTTACCTATTAGGTGAAAAAACAGAAGTTACCCATTTTGATGACAAATATAAAAATAATAAATAAATGTTAACGTCTATATAATAATAAGAAGTTTTATCTGCTGTTTGATCTTTTATGTTTTATTTTGATATTTATGAGTAATTTGATTAGTAAAAACTATATTTTTTAATATTTTAAATATAAATAAGTACGTATGTATTTGTTAATATATATGTACAATTTTTTTAAATGTCTAAATCCACGTTCTGGTAATTACATTGTATGATGGTTTATTGAAAATTTGGGATTTGTGTAGTATGTAAAAGTCAAAAATTTAATTTTCTTCAATGATTTGAATAGAATAGATAATAGATTTAAATTAAAAACAAAATAAAAACAATTAAAAGAATTTGAAACAAACTCTTCAAGTAATAATTAATGGTTAATTAATGTTTTTTTAATTATACCTATTACTAACAGAAAAGTGATAAATTGGCAACAGGCTAAAAAAATGAATAAATTACAACAACAGTTAAATTACAAAACAAAAATCTTGATTTACAACAATAACTTTTTATTATTTATTTCTGATTGTTTTTTATGTGCTAAAAATAAAAATCTTTCTATTTTATTAGTTCGGCTTGAGGTCCCTTTTATTAAAAATATAAAAACTCTTGTTCGTTTTTAATTTTTATTATATTTTATTTATTTCCAATATTTCGACCAACTTTGTTGATCATCTTCAGGGAAGAAATATAATCTAAAAAACATAATTATTATAATTGTAACAATTTTCTTAAAATTATAATAACAAACAATTTACTTACTGCCGTATTTATAAAAAATTAAAGTAGACTTCAAATGTACTTTAAGAAAATTTTGTATGAAAATTTTGTCTAAAAGCACACTTTAAGCCTACTTTATTTTTATAAATACGGCAGTTAGTGTTTAATACAGTGTTGTCCGATGTTAATATCTTAAGTTTACTTCACTGACTGTTAGCTTTTTTGTTTATTATTATTTTTGTATTTGTTTATTGTATGTCTATATATGTGAGCGCAATTATCAGTGTCTGTTTTGTAGTTCATTCTCTTATCAATTGGAGTATTAATTATATGTAACATCTCTTGCATATATCGTTTACTAGTATTATTCTCCTCTACAATTACTCTTACATTATTAAAGTTTGGTCGATGTCCAGTTGTTGCACAATGGGCAGCAAGTGCTGTTTTTTGTGAAAGAGGTTTGTCATTTGATTTTAGGTCCGATTTATGTGATGACAATCTAGTTTTTAATTTTGTCTTCGTTGTAACTACGTATATTTTTGGACATATATCAGTATCGTCGCCGTCACATTTAATTTGGTATACTAGATTTGATTTTTCTAGTTTGTCCAATTTAGATTTCATGTTGTTGAATAATTTTGCTGTCGTATTACCCGTTTTCATTGCTAATATGTATTTTTCCTTGTCATATATATCAGAGTACTTCATCCTTTCTGATAATCCAGGTATATATTCAACAGATTTGTAAATTTTTGGTGGTTTCGTTTCTATCGAATTGTCAGATTTTTTCTTATTTAATGTATATTTCATCAAATTGTCTATTGTTATATATGGAAAGTCATTCTTGTGTAAAATATGTCTAATTATTCTCTTATTTTCCTCGTGAAATTCGGTATTGCTCGTACTTAGAACTCTGGTGATAAAGTTTGTAGCAGTGTTGATTATTATTCTTCTGGGATGTTTTGAATAATAATTAATAAGTCTGCCAGAAGATATAGGTTTTTGGTACCAGTTTATCTTAATTATATTACCATCCCTGATGACTAGGGAATCTAAATATGGTAATTTGTTATCCATTTCTCTCTCTAATGTAAACTGTATATGTCTGTTAAATGAGTTCAATGTCTTTAAGGTATTCTCAACTTGATTCGTTTTTAAAATTCCAAATAGGTCGTCAACATATTTCGTCATCATTCTCGGTCTCATCTCCATTTTATTAAGAGCTGTGTCCAATAATTCTTCCATAACGATGTCTGCAATAATTGGAGAAATGGGAGATCCCATTGGCATACCTCTATTTTGTGTGTAGATATTGTCCTTAAATTTGAAATATCTACAATCCATTATGCAGAACTTTAAAATGTCCAAAAACAAACAACACTGTATTAAACACTAAGTAAATTGTTTGTTATTATAATTTTAAGAAAATTGTTACAATTATAATAATTATGTTTTTTAGATTATATTTCTTCCCTGAAGATGATCAACAAAGTTGGTCGAAATATTGGAAATAAATAAAATATAATAAAAATTAAAAACGAACAAGAGTTTTTATTATTTATTTCTTTAAATTTCTATCACTTTTATCGTCACTCCTTACATTCTTAAAACCAGTCCGTTACTTTTTACAATAGCAAAAGTGAAAAATAAAGTCAATTTAAATTTGTCAATTGTGTAAGTTCAGTGTTTAACAATATTTAATCTAAATTGAACGAAAATCGTGTAAATTTATTTTATAATGGGTTCTTTATTCAAAAATTCTGATTTGGTTGAGTGCTGGTTATCAGCACCTCCAAGTAACAAAATATCTGTATTAAAAAAATTTGTAGAACGCAATATTGGAAAACGAAATTTAAAAAAATTATACATACATCAAAAGAAATTACTGGAATAAATAAAGATTTAATTGAAAATTTCCATATAATTTTAAGGGTGCTGTCTTGTGGGATACCACAAGAAACATATATTTATCCCACTTTAGTTGGTTTTATATGCCCAGTAGTGTACACAAAGTTCTTATACACGGATGTGACCTTCTTAAGTTTTTTGATATTCCAATAGGTTTGTTAGCACTTAACTTTTTTAAATAAAACAGCATTCTTTTATAATTTTTAAAGATGTTTTTCTGAGGAAGCTATTGAAGCTAAACACAAAAACGTTAGAAAGGTCCGATTATCACATACACGAAAATCATCCAGAAAAAATACAAACTAAGATTTAATGACCCATTTGTTGTTAGCTTCAGATCCTGTGTTGTCGACAAACAGAAAGCTAAATAAAAAAACAAATAAATCTAATGACGAAGAATTAGAAAAATATCCTGTAAAGGAAAGTGTAAATGTTGAAATATATGCTAGTTCTTCTTCTAGTGAATCGTATTCTTCGGAAGAATCCAGTGACGATCAATAAAATGTTTTTTTTTTTTGTTATAAAGCTGTTCCGTAAACATATTCATAAATATTTATTTTATATTACAAAAAGAATTTTTTTATACAAAATTTTTCCATCATGCTTTTGTTATTTTTTTGTTAGTAGTTAATTTAAAATTCAGGATATATGTGTGTCCTTGTGCTGTTTCTGTAAAAATTGTATACATTTTGTATTATTTTGACAAAGAAAAAAAATTGTTGCAATTTCATGATTTTCAAAAAGTTTTTAATAAAAAGGACATATGGCAGGTTATCGGGTCATTCCTGTAATTTAAATAAAATTTGCTACAAATATTAATACCTTCATTATTATATCGAAATTTTTTTACAACATTGTAATCAGAATAGAAGCTTTTTTCAAAATTTAAGATTCAGGATGTATGACCGGTGTGAATGTTCTTGTGCCGATATGGAGTTTTCTTTTTAGTTTGGACTGTGAAGAAAATAAAAGTTTTGAAAATTGGATGGTTTTTAGAGCGTATTTTGCGCTTTTAAGAAAATGGATATATGACAGCAAAACGCGTCCTTGCAGCAATTTAAACAGAAATTGTTATTACGTTATATCTAGAATTATAACAAGTTTCTAAGTCGCTAAAAGCCGAATTAAATAGATTTTATTCAAAATTTTAAGGTCAGGATGTATGGGAGGTATGCACCTTGCCCACTTTTTTAAAAAATTTGTTTTTTTTTTCTATTTTGACAAATAAAACCAGCATGTCAATTTTTATTAATATACGATAACGCCTTCTATTTTTTGTGCCTTCCTAATATGGGATCAAAGCACTGTGTGGCGTAAGTCCGGCTAGGGCTCGGGGGGTGGTTCTTGCCAACCAATCTAACACTAAACTGTTACAAAAAAAATCATGCCAGCCAATTAACAAGACAACATGTCATACTCAAAAAAAAATTTAAAAAAAGGAGAAGGAGCCCGAAAGTGAACGCAAAACAACATTAAACTATTGACACTATATATATCGTATACACGATATATTTATATATTTATTGCACGTCAGGAGACGTGGAATTATTGTATCTGCCGTCAGTCTGTTTATGTCCTCGTTATATGTATGTAGTACGGGTTAATTATAGTCTTTTCGCCTTAAAAAAGGAACCATATATATGAGTTTAATTTTTATATTTTGTTCTTTTTTTTCTTTTTCTAAGATAAGGCAAACCACACTTACCCCTGGGCAATTACCCTATAACGAAGTACAGGCCTCAGTTCAACCCTATTTTGTTCGACGCGCATCCTGGCAAATGTGCCGACGGGGACTGACTAGGTAGGTAAGATAAAAAAAATGTGTTTTCCCTATATTTCAAAAAAAAAACTGACATCTCAAAAAGTCCGGGTAAAAACTACTGGCAGAATACTTGGTTCCGGTGATGGCTGGTGATGTTTAAGATGTTCCAGTTCCCTTGACGGATGTGGCAGCGATGAAGTAGTAGCAGTTTAGTTTTAATTAGTTTGTAATATAAACTACATATATAACTTTTTTGATTTGTATCAGTTCTTGTATTTTTTTTTTTATAGTTCAATATCAAATTCCTTTTTTTATGTTTTACTAAATTGAACAATTATATTTTATTTTCAGTTAATTTGTTAAAGTATCTTTACCAAATTTTAAAATTATAGTTTCTCTTTTAAATTTTCTATGGAGTTTCTTTTCGATTTGAAAAAAAAACTTTTTAGCTATTTAATTTCTATTCTGTTTGTTTGTTTGTTTGTTTGTATATTCTCTTGTTTACCTTTCCTCTTCTTCCTATTTATTTCGACCCCCCCTTTTCTACAATACTTTTATCTCTTTCTAGTTATTTTCAGCGTTGCCAATCATCATTTCTATTAACCCTCTGAAGGCTACACACGACATAAACGACCTTCATTAATGGGTATTTTAACAAAAACATAAACATGCGCTGAAGTCGCATTGTCACGTCGTCAATGTCGTGTTTTACCAAGGCCTCCAATGGCTTATGGTCCGATTCCAGTAAATAGTAAACTCCCGCCCATATAAGATAAAATGGAAACGCTGACATGCAAACACAATTGCCAGAAGTTCTTCCTCAATCTGAGCCCATTTCTGTGCGTTACTACTTAGTCATGGGCACCCACAATAATACGATCGCGTAACATTCGATCTTCATACAACTTTCCACAATCACATTTGTATTCGCAATAACGTAGTTGTGTTCGCAATTCAGTCTCAAACTCACTAAATTTTTGGCCTTCTTTTTGGCAGATAATATTAAATTTATATGACTCCATTGCTACATTTTGCTGCGGTAAGCAATGCTCGTCAAATTTTACCAATACCTCGTTAAGGCTGCGTTGATTCAGCTGTGTACCCACTTTAACAGTACCTAACAATGAATTTTTTGAGCCATCATTCGGGAAAAGGGTGTTGTATAGATTTATACCATCAGTCCCAATTAACCAGATGAAATTGGCAATCTTGGTATCATCTGGTTCGTTATCCTTCCCACTGGCAATCAGGTATACCATAAAATTTCTCTTCCAGTCAGGCCACTCGTTGGCTAAGTTGGTGCAATCTAATTCAGATGGTAAACTATCATTTAACGCCATTTTCCACGTGTTTAATCAGGTCCAGGAAATGTAGTAGCTTTTCTTGTCAGTTTACTTTTTTAGCTGAGTATCCCACTTCTGACACCATATAACAAAATTTTTGTGAAAACACGATTTGTTTTTAATTATTTATTCGCACTAGTTTTATTTGACAAAATTAATTTCTTATGTCTATCTAAGATGGCTGCTTATATAAGAATGGCGTGTTTCATCTGTAACGATTCATATTCTGTTGTTGAGTTGATTGCTTTCAGATACAATGAAATATCAGTTACAGTGGTGTGGCCTATGTAGCGATAATTAAATCTACCATATTTACAATTCGCTAATGCATTAAATTAATTCATCCAAAATCAAAAGTATTGTGAAGTCAATCAAGAATACACCAACTGTATATTAACCTAATTTAGAAGAGCAGAGGCTTTTCTTTATCGAGGTATCGCAAAACTAAGTATTATACCGAAACTTTTTGAAAAATTAATAACCGATCATTTAACCCATCAAGTATCAATATTAATATCTTCATTTCAACATGGTTTTCTAAAATCTTGCTCTACTACTACAAATCTTCTGCATCTAACAACAGTCACCAATCGCGGCTTTATTCAAAGGATGCAAACTGATACGGATTTCAGTAAAGCATTTGACAAAATAAATCATTTACTTCTCGTACGGAAACTGCAAAAATTGGGATTTACAGATCTTAGCGTACAGTGGATACAATCTTATCTGTCGAATAGAATACAAACCGTTTGTTTTAATAGCACGTCTTCATATAAAATTAACGTTTGTTTTGGAGTACCACAAGGGAGTCACATTGGTCCGCTGTCATTTTCTCTTTTTATTAATGACTTGCCTAAAGTAATTAAATTCTCTAATATTTTAATGTATGCAGACGACGTAAAAATTTTCTTGGCCTATAACTTGGATTCTTTTTATGAATGGTGCAAGCTTAATTTGATGGAACTTAACTTAAAGAAATGTAAAGGTAATGCGCTTTGCAAGGCACAATCCAATTTCAACAAATTTTTTTCTGGGAAACCACCAAGTGGAAATAGTTCAAAATTTTCTAGACCTAGGCATTTTTTTCGCCCCTAAACTAAGCTTCGTTCCACATATTTCTACGATAATAAATAAAGCAAGATGTACACTAGGCTTTATAAAATGATGGGCAAAAGAATTTAATGATCCATATATTGCAAAAACTTTATATACTTCACTTGTTCGACCGATACTGGAATACGGTTCAATAATATGGGACCCGATTTACATTACTCACAGCAATACAATTGAATATGTGCAAAAACAATTCCTGATATTTTGCCTACGTGGACTCCATTTCAACCCACTTAATTTACCATCATATAGTGATAGACTGGCTCTTATTAAGCTTCCTACATTAAAAAGTCGCAGAACTATGCTGAATATATCATTTATCGTCCTGGTTGCCCGAGCACGTCAACAACCGACGAAAACATTGAAGCAGTAAAGAAAATGATTTTGGATAATCGTCGAGATAATCTATCAGAGAGGTTACTGATGATGTTGGCATATCTTTCGGCTCATGCCAAGCAATCTTTACGGATGTTTTAAGCATGAAACGTGCGGCAGGGAAGATTGTTCCAAAATTGCTAAATTTTGAGCAAAAACCACGTCGCATGGTAATCGCTCAGGAGCTGTTGAGCATCGTCAGCGACGATCCAGATTTCCTTCAAAATCATGGGTGTATGGCTATGACAAAGCCCAATCATTCCAATGGAAACGTCCAGAAGAGCCAAGACCGAAAAAAGCACGTCAAGTTCGGTAAAATGTGAAGGTTTTGCTCACTGTTTTCGTAACGTCGTACGGTCAATAAGGAATACTACCTTGAAGTTATGCGCCGTTTGCACGAAGCAATTCGTCAGAATCGCACAGAATTGTGGAAAAACCAATCATGGATTTGGCACCATGATAACGCACCAGCTCACACATCGATGCTCGAGCGTGAGTTTTTGGCCAAAAATAAAACCGTTATCATGCCTCAACCACCTTATTCACCTGACTTGGCCCCCTCTGACTTTTCCCTCTTCACAAAACGATTGAGGAGATAAAAGAAAAATCGAAACAGGAGCTGTTGGCGATACCAAAAAGCGCGTTTCAAAAGTGTTTTGAGAATTGAAAAAAAAAAACGCTGGCATAAGTGTATTATATCAAAAGGGCGATTACTTTGAAGGAGACAAGATAGTTATTAATGAATAAATAAATACTTTTTGGAAAAATTGAAAATAACGGTTATGTTTTAATCAGACCTCGTATCTGTAGGTTTTCATGTTTCAATTAAGTAAGTAAAATTAGAACTAGAAATTAGAATTCAGCATATCGGCGGAAAAGGCATTCGATTACCTTTCCAACGATATGCCACTCATCTCGATCGGGCTCTTCGGTTGGGCTCCACAAGGGTTTGAATGGGACCATACACCGAAAAACACAAAAGTACCGTTATCTAAAAAACGGTACTTAGAAAAAAAAATTACAGCGTTTTTCGTGTTCAGGAGGTCCCAATTAACTTATCTAGGCAAGTGGCGTTCTTGGTATTTTTCCAAATTAAAAATTTGTAAACTAGTGTTATTCTTAATTAAATTGTATTGAACTTTTTGATCTGTATATCTTTTTTCCTTTTCTTTCAATTTAATTCTATTGAAGATATAAAGTTCTTAAACTACTTTCCTTAGATTCATATTTAGCTTACTTGTTAATAACATCCTTTAAATATGGTTTAGAATAACATACTCGTAAATTGCAATTGTGCTAACCTATACAGAAATGTTTTTCTTTTAATCAAGACTTATTATACAAAATCAGCAGGATAAAAAAGGACATACGAGTACAAACAATTGTTGTTAAGTAATAGTATTCGGTATCTAGCAACAATCACATCGCACAACCTTTTTTTGCTATTGCTTGTTGTTGTATTCATATATGGAGAATATAAATTGCACTTCATCATGAATTTATTTAACGTTACAGCTGTGTGGTTGCTTGGTTGCACAACCACTATTCATTTATATATTTATTCCTTTTTATAGAGCAGCAGCCAACACACAATATCCGTTGTCCTTTATAGCTGCTGTTATTTTTTCATTGTTAGGGATAATTTTTAAAGCTTATAAAAAAACCATAAAGGTTTTTTTGGTAGTTCTTTTTTTGTTCGGGGGAGTTGAATTGTAGCTGTTGTGTGACTAACGCACTTACCTTTTGCGTGTGCGAATTTTTATTTATAAATTATTTTTTTTGTTGGTTTTTTTATCTGTTCTTTTTTTTGCCGTTTTTTTTTTTTTTTTTGAATTAACAATGTACGGTTAGCATTTGTGTGCTTCCGTTTCCTTGGAAAAGCTGCTTGTGTGACTTATGCGTGTGTTTTTGTGTTAGTGTTGAGTACCATACAATAAAATATTTGCTACAACACTACTACAGCTCTACGTGCATCTTGTTGGCAAGCATGTTCCTACTGACCGTGTTCACACAATTGTGCAAATTAAGCAAAATTTAATAACGTCCAACGAAAGTGGAAATATAAAAAAAAAACGTTCTGCAAGATGTTATCTTGGCCTTATGAATTTTCTCTTCATTTTAACTTGTTACTGAGATTTTTATAGCAATTTTTTGTTGGTAAAGTTTCACTTAAAGGCTTTAGGGTTTGGCCTGTTTAGCGTGTGGTGAATTTATGCCTTTGCTTGCATATTTATTTAGTTATTGTATATGTTTTTCTATTAAATTGAATTAATTCTATTTAAAAACATTTTTAGTTTCTCAATAAAAATACAGTCTACAATCTAAAGGCTGCAGTTTCGATTTAAAGATCTGTTTAAAAAAACATAATTGAAAAAACTTTAAAAATAAACGTTATAAAAAATATAAAGGAACTGGATCTGCTGTTGATTATGCAAAGTACTCTGTGAGTCGTTCGGAGTATAACATACTTAAGCATTTCCTATATAAGAATTACTTATTGAAAGCAAAACAAAATTTTTTACGTGATCCGAAATCTTTCTATTCATTCGTTAACTCTGGAAGAAAATCCAACGGTTACGTAACTGTAATGAAATTTAATAATGAGGAATCCAGTAACTCTAATGCAGACTTATTTTCAACTACTTATTCCGATGCTGCGATTATCCATATGAGATTGCTTCTAACCAAATTATATCTTTTCCAACACTTGATTCTAAATCTATCTTAATTAACCTGAAACAATTAAAGATGGTATTTACTCATGGTCCTGATGATGTTCCTGCTGGAATTTTAAATCACTGTGCTGAGTCTTTCACTATAACATTAACTATTTTATTCAACATTTCGTTAAAATTTGGCTATTTCCCGAATTTTGGAAAAACTCATATATTATACCTCTGCAGCTAATTATAGAGGAATTGCTAAATTAAGTGCGATTCCAAAAGTATTTGAAAACATAATTACTGATATCCTATGCCATCAGACATCATCCTTATTATCACCTAGCCAACATGGTTTTAGAAAAGGCTGCTCGACTATCACAAATGTTATTGAGTTAACAACTGAAGTTAATTCTGCATTTGAACATAAAAATCAAACGGACGTTATAAAGGGTGTCCCAACTAGAACGCAATGGTGTCAATGGTGTTCGGTATCGTGAAATGATAACCAGTTTTGTCTTGCCTAGAATTGAAGAAATGAATGTGGAGGGCATGTGGTTTCAATAAGACGG
This sequence comes from Bellardia pandia, assembly GCA_916048285.2. NCBI lineage: Eukaryota > Metazoa > Arthropoda > Insecta > Diptera > Calliphoridae > Bellardia > Bellardia pandia. Next base: position 74,786,294 of record OU696533.1, read on the forward strand.
CGCCACATGTCATACAGCCAGAGAAAATGACATTTCCCGGTCGTGTTATTTCACGTTTTGGAGACCAGAATTGGCCGCCTAGATCGTGCGATTTAACACCTTTAGATTTTTTTCTTTGAGGTTTTTTAAAGTCGATGGTTTACGTGAATAAGCCGACGACGACTTAAGCCTTAAAAGAGGAAATTGGGCGCTGCATTAATGAAATACCGCAACGTTTATGTAAAAAGGTCATAAAAAATTTCATTAAAAGATCGCGTATGTGCCAGCAAAGCTGCGGCGGCCATCTGCCCGATATCTTATTCCATACATAACCTCATTCTGCCTACTTTAAGCCGGCAGTACATGGCATGTAAAAAGCCACATTCACATGTAGCTCTGACGTAATTTTGACGTCACCATGAAGCTAAATTGGCAACATGTCGTGTACTACCAATTTTTGTGACAATCACATGCAGTACACAGTCACATGTGTGCGCATGCTGCTTTATAGAAACATACACACATGTGTTATTTCTCACATGCTGTGTACTTCCTTGTTACATTTGAATTCTGACATTTGAGAAATTTTTACATACGCATGCAGCCGTCACAAATATGTAGCAGCAAAAATTTTTGACACAACATTTTTTATTCGCATGTACGCATTGGCGGCGTTGCCAATATATATCAATAATAGATATTATATGGCGGGAAAAACTTTAGACGGGATAGTATGTTCAATAATTTATTATAATACTAGCTTATACCCGTGACTTCGTTCACGTGAAAATTACAGCAAGATTTAAAGATAAGGGTTTATCCAATAACAAAATTATACACAAACTTTTAGCGTTTGACCCTGGGGTTTATTGATTGTAATTGCAAGACAAAAGTAAAAGATTAGAAAAAGCACCAGCTTTTGCTATCTGTATACTAAATTTATCGAAGAGAGCAAAAGTACCAAAATAAAAGACCGCCAAAAGTACCAGTTTTTGCCCCTTAAAAAGGACCTTATATTTTAATTCAATCCAAGACTGCCAAAAATACCAGTATTTGCCCCTAAAATTTGTGTACTAAATTTATAGAAGAGAGTAAAAGTTTCTGAAGTAAAAGATTCCCAAAAGTACCAATTTTTGCTTATTGTAGCGCCCCAAAATGTACACTGTATGTTAATGTAGGCTATAAAGTGTATGTATACAACATTAAGCAAAAAGAGAAAAAGTACCAAAAGCACCAATTTTTACTTGTTTTTACGCCTTAAAAAGTACCGTATACTTTAATCTGGGCCATGTGCCAAAAATATAAAAAGTAGCAAAAGTACCAACTTGTCAAAAAAAAATTTTATTTCATATAACAATCAAATAATCGCCTTAGCGCCTCTTGGGGATTATTGAGGCTAGCTGGCAAAAAACACATATGTATGTATTTATAATAATAAATACATATGTATGTATATGTGTATTTGTAATAATAAAAAATAAAAATGTTTTTTATTATGCATAATGCCGTTCTACACTTTATTTTAAATCTTCTTTAGGGAATTTATTTTCTGATGCTAGGGACTTCGGTAATTTTCTGATAAAAATTTGGTAACAAAATGTTTTGAACAGTGGCATCACTGATATTCCAAACAGCTGTATGCAATTTGTTTTGTATTATAATAAAAACATTTTAAAATTTGTGAAGTCGTGGTCGTGGATGACTCCTGTGTTTTTGAACAAATTAAACCACAAAGGCAAAGAAAGTCTACAGCAGGAGACAGAAAAATTCAACACGTTTGGACCGACGATGAAGTTATTAGTTTAATTTCATCCGTGGAGAAACACCGTGGGCTTTGGGACTACGCTTCAACAGAGTATAAACTTACAAGACTGAATGGATGGCAAAGTGTTGCAGATGAGATAGGAATTGAAGGAGTGGATGCTAACGAGGCAAAAGTTAAATGGTCATCTCTGCGCACTACTTATATGGTCAATTTGGTAAAGCTGAGGAAAAGAAAGTCCGGGCAAGGAGCAAACGAGTCCCATACTGTCACATGGAAATTTTTCAAGCCGTTGATGCATACGTATATAAATACATACGTACATACACATTTGTTTTTATGAATATGTATATTAAAATATACTGAAAACCTTAAATTTGTGCAAACGTAAACTGAAGTGATCTCCTAATTTTATACATATGTAGGTATTTATTTGTAATGAAAAATATGTGTTTGTTTATTTTTTGTTTTTAACGTATGTATTTGTTTTTATGATATATTAAACAATATTGAAACTCTTATATTTGTATAAACGTAAACTGAAGTGATCTCCTAATTTAATGTATACTTTTAATCAAAAATGTGTGTTTGTTTATTTTGTGTTCTTTTAACTCCAATAAAATAAAAGAATTTTAAACTTGACTGTTAATTATATTCAGTTTTATACGTTTTATTATGCCTTATGGTTCTTTTTTTTAATTTTACTTAAGCAGGATATAAAAACATTCGGTCCAATCATGAATAAAAATTCCGCGTATGATTATATCATATGCGATCATATTGCCATGCTACGTCGCCTTCATCAACGAAATAGGTGGCAAATTCAGTCTCAATTTCTTTTGCATCATTAAAGTAATTACGACAAAATTAACAAAAGTGTCGCTAATTTGCAAATCCAAAGCTCACTTTAACGTAGTCCTGGACAAGTACATTGCATATTGCATCAAGAGCCTCTGGTATAATCCGAGAGATGGTAGTCTGCGGAATTCGAAATATGTATTGCAAAGACGTAAAATTGTCGCCTGTTGCCAAGTAGCGCAGCGCCAACGTCAAACGAGTTGCTGGTGAAATGCTCAATCGCATATTAATATCCTTTTTCTGGATGTAGGATGTAACCAATTGCAGCAAATGGTCAAATTGATCTGCAGTCATACGCACGAATCCTCGATATAAATCTGGCTCTTCAGCACGTAATTCGTACATCAGTTTTGCACAACACCCTTCCTTCTCCCGTTTCTTCAACCATTCTCGCATCCACACACTACGCAGCCTCTTTTTTTATTTTTTTTTTTACTTCTTCATCATCATCTAAAATAGTATATGTGGCCAAAATGGAAACAGCAGCCCACTTTCTCTTTGACATTTTCAAAAATTTACAAAATATTTTATAAAAACATATGATTGGCGCAAATGTTGACATATGAAATGTACACACATGTTACATGTCGTGTACTGATAACAAATATGTAGCCATTCAAAAATGTACACATGTGCTGCCATTGCATATGTATACGCTTCGGCTACATTTGTCACATTTAAATTTTGTGACAAAACTACATTTCGTGTAATATCAAAATTTTAAAACATGTAGCCACTGTTACATATTTAACAAATGTAAACAAAATGCTGAAAGTTGTCATGACGTCAGAGCCACATGTGAATGTGGCTTTTTACATGCCATGTACTGCCGGCTTTACGATTTACTAAAATTTCACGATTTTTTTTTTAATATCTGTGCTTCATTTAAAATTTAAAAATTGCGTTCTAGTTGGGACACCCTTTATATACGGACTTTAGCAAGGCGTTTGATAAAGTTAATCATTCGCTTCTCTTGCGTAAATTGGATCTCTTGGGTGTTACTTCTAATAATTTAAATTGGATAAAATCATATTTGACGTCCAGGAAATAGAATGTTATGCATATCGGTTTCATCGGGTTTACCCCAAGGAAATCATCTTGGACCACTGACTGCTATTTTCATTGTTTATAAATGACCTAATGTATGCTGACGATGTAAAAATATTTTTTTCTTTTAATGATTATACCATTATTTGCTTCAAAATTATCTTGATACATTTTTTCGTTGGTGAGAATATAATATGATGGAACTAAACCTAAAAAAATGTAAATACATGCGGTTTTATAGAAGTAATTTCTTAGCGGTCAACTATTACCTCGGTAATCATCATTTGGATCTTGTCGAATCATTTATTGATCTTGGAATCCTAGTTGACATAAAATTAAACTTCATGCCTCATATAACTTTAACTGTAAACAAGGCTAGAGGTGTCCTTGCTGTTATAAAGCGGTGGACTAAGGAATTTTGTGATCCATACATAACTAAACAACTGTACGTATCGCTAGTTAGGCCTATTCTGGAATATGAATCCATCATATGGGATCCTTATTATGAGATTTATAATGAACAAATTGTGTCCGTGCAAAAACAATTTTTGCTTTTTTGTTTAAGAAGTTTTCAATGGAATTACTCTAATTTACCATCTTATACAGGCAGATTGGATTTAATTAAATTACCCACCTTGAAAAGTCGTCGTATTATCTTAAATGTATGTTTTATGTTGAATATTGTAAATGGAAATATTAATTGTGAATATCTTTTAAAATTTGTGAAATTTAATGTTCCACGTCGTAATTCTCGATACTCTAAGCCTTTGCATGTAAAATTATGTAGTACAAATTATGCTGATGCAGACCCATATATGTATAATATGTAGACAAGTTAAATCGTTGTAATATCTATAGATAATATCCCGAAAAATTTAATTACATATGTATATATAATTTTTAAATAAAGATGAGTTGAAAAAGTGAAAAAAAAATGATTTATACCAATTTGTTGATTTTAGTCTCAATTCAAGTATTATTAAATGTAAAATTATTGTCTTCCTCAATTGTTAACTTTCTTTTCTTTTTATTTTCATATTTCTAATTTAAGTAAAAACAAGTAAGAGTGCTATATTCGGCTGTGCCGAATCTTAAATACCCTTCACCTAAGCGTAATAAGAAATACAGAAACTACACTAAACTAGAATATCCTAATTCTGTGTTTTCTATTCAGTCTTAGTGCAAATTTTATTAGTATTTGATATATTGTTTGAAAGACAATTTTACGACCAACATAATTTATGTTAAATATTTTGAAATTTTGTCTAATTTTCACTACTTTTAATCGATTTAATTACCAATTCTTACCATAATTTACAGAGTCTGTCTGATGTTCATAATAATCTTGATTGTAATTTAACAAACAGAGTATAAAAAAGGGGTACAATTCGGTTTTAGTGATTTTGCTCAAAAAAAAAAAAAAAAATCACATAGGGCTTTTAGAGGAGCTACCAGCAAAAAAATTTTGTTGGCGGGCACGCCTATTTTCGAGGGGGCGGGCCCTTAAAGTTGAAAATATATAGGCCTATATCTCGGCAACTACTGGGTGCTTATAAAATATGGACCGAATATGGGTTAAATCCGAAAAGAATATTTTTTGACCCGAATTTATTTGTTTTTTTAGAAATGGTTCTTATATGGCAGCTATGACAAATTATGGGCCGATCTTCTTAAATTTTGGAGCAGTTATTTTTATGCATATGAGGATATTTCACGTCGAATTTCAACATATATCATATATACGATATATATTAGTATTAACATGGATTTCGAGAGTGGATCTTATGTGGGGGATATAGTCAAATATGGACCGATATTCTCAAAATCCAGCAGTTTGATTTAGGCATGTATGTAAATGATCCATGTAAAATTTTGGATTGGTACCCTTATTTATAAGCGATTTATGAGTATTAAAGTGATATGGGGCATACGGTTAAAAATAGACCGAAATTCACAAAATTTTTAGAGATGATTTTTGTATATATTAAAATGATCTGTGCAAAGTTTTGAGTCGGTACCAATATTTATACAATATATATTTTTCAGATGTGGTCCTTGTATGGGAGCTATGACCAATTTTGGCCCGACCACCATAAAATTTAGTACAACAATTTATTTGTCTATAAAGATTATTTATGTCCAATTTTAGCCGTTTGCCATTATTTATATCTGTTTTATACATATTTAAGTAAATTTTGGAAGTGGACTTTATATGGAGTCTATGGTCAAACATGGACCGAACTAAAAAAAATTTCGTTTTGCGATTTCTATTTGTATAAAACTTATTTTTGCTGAATTTTGTCTTGATATCCCAATTTTATAGGCATTTATTTATCATTAAGCCATATTTCGGGAATATATGTATTTGTATGGGGGCTATGAGAAATCATGGACCGATTCTTACTATTTTTCGCACTCTTTCTTCTTTTATAGTACAAACAACGTATACAAAATTGCATGGTATTATCTGCAATATATTTCATAATATTGCAATAAAATGGACGAAAAATATCAAATTTTTATGGAGGTTGTCTCATATATTGGTCCATAACTCTGGTTGACCTAAACCGATTTTGCTGATTTTAAACAGCAAACTTCTCGAAAGCATTTCTGACAGAATTATTGAAGGTTTGGATCCCGAGTATATCTGGGGACTTCAAAAAACTGATTTCAACAGACAGACAGACAGAAAGACGGACATGGCTTAATCGATTCCGCTATCTATAAGGATCCAGAATATATATACTTTATAGGGTCGGAAAATTTTTTTGTGGAAATTACACACGGAATGACAAACTTATATATACCCTTCTCACGATGGTGAAGGGTATAATAAGTTTATTTTGTTAATAGTCCGTAAGAATTTATATTCATAGACTAAATTTATTTATTTATTTATTTTTATTAGGTCTATAGATTAATATAAATCCTTTCAGGCAAAATGAATTACTACAAATAACTTTAAAACAGTACATTTAAGAATTTAAATACAAAATAATTTTTCTTTTCACAATCGGCCCTGTTCTGTAAATCGAATCGTTTTTAAAAACCAGAAATTTCTAAAACCGAATAAATCGCTTTTTGGTGTTCTGCAAATTACTCGTATTGATATGATTCGAAATTAAAAACAATTTTGCCGCGTACAAAAATTATTTGTGGTTTATTTTGCAAAAACATATGTTATACAATTCTAGAGTTGCCTGACAAATTATTGGATTTTATTGCTAAATAATGGTGAGTAATAAAAGAACATTTAAGGTAATTGAACCTTCAGATATATATTTGGTCTTTATTTTTATCGCAAATATTTTAAAATTCATTTTTTATAACATACAAATTAGGGGTTACATTACCGGTAAACGGTTAACCGGTTTTCCGGTTTTACCGGTCGTATTGATTACCGAATTTACCGGTAAATTTAAAAGAAAAATACCGGCAATTTCGGTAATTGTTGATAAATATTTCATTCCAATTGAAGTTAAATTTAAATATAAAATGTTATATTTTAAGAAATATTTTTTTTATTATTATTATTACACAGAAAAAAATATTTCACATTTTTGTTCAATTAAACACTTAATTATCTAAATTTTCAATTTCAATTAACTTTTTAATTGATTCAAGTAAATGTTTAATTGAATCTTAAGCTCCGTTCAAAGAATGATGACAATTGCAAGAAAATTATAGAAAATACGCGGTTTATTTCACAATATCGCGTTTTTATTTATTTTGTTAGCATGCAACATTGTTTTAAGCTAACGGGACAATTTGCTTTGTTTATCAGGTGTTACCAGAAATTGTTAGCTTCTAATTCCCAATGAAAAACATATAAATTCCCAAACATATCCCGTATCTATTTATATTACGCCAATTTTAAAATATTACTCGGTTTGTAAATCTTCCCGAGTAAAAATAGGTTATGTGTATAAAATATTTTATACTTACATATTTTTTCATATAATTGCTATATAATTATTTATATTTATATATGACTAGTATATTATTAAGATAACTATATTAAAAAGTTTTTATAAGTGGCTTGTATTGTTAAAGAAACTAGTTTTTTTTAATTCAACTTCCGTAATTTTTTTTTATTGAAATTCAAATAGAGTCAAACTAAAATTGCTAAATCCCTTATTAAAATCTTTTAAGTTTATGTTGAATTCCTAATTTGTTACCGATAAAGATCTGGCAGCACCGATCATTTAAAACTTGTTAAACATGTTGCTTTGTTGAAGTCAGGGATGATAAATGAGAAACCAATATCGTACCAACGAATTTTTAAAATCGTACTTTTTCGATCTCAATAGTACTAAATAATATTTTTACAATTTCTTTTAATTTTATTTTACTAGACAAAAATTGAATACAACAAAAACAAAATGTACTTTAAATTCATTGGTACATGTAAAGTAAAGATAACAAAAAATAAATACATAAATACATACATGTTCATTAATTATACATATGTAGATAATTATGGTCATATAAAATATTAGTAAGGTACATTCAAATAAATACGATCAAATCTATACATTTTGATAACAAGCCAGTTGCTATATTACAGTTGTAACAACAAGAGTTTTATTTTTTATTTATTGCAAAAAAACTAAGAGGACGATTTCATACTGCAAAAAAACCGTATTGAAGTTTTTTCTAGTGCCATGTATTTTAACAAGATGATTGCTACTCTACAACAAAGCATTTCGTTCCCTTTTTTTATGAAATTGTATAAACTTTACAATTGCTCTCTTTATTTAATATATGAAGATTAACAACAAGAAAACATTAGCTGAATACTAAAAACCACCTGCTATTTATTGCCAATGAACAAGTGCAAAAATCTATTCACAATATTCATTCAGTAAATAAGCGTTGCCATTTAATATCAATTAAAAATATGTTTGGATTTGAAAAATTTCGAAATAGTACCAAATGACAGGGGTACCATCGTACTTTTTAGTTTTGAATTGTACCACAAAAAAATCGCCCAAACACATACTCACTCATATCTGCTTGTGTTTGAAGCAGCAAAAAACAAACGACCGCAAATAATTGTACACTCAAATAATTTTTCAATTGCCAAAATTAAATACATTTTTTTGATATATTTTGGATTTGGCGACACTGAGTTAGATAGACATTCCAAATTGTACTTGAAGAGGTGACAAAAGGGTTGTCCTTCAAATTTATTCATTTTATATATTAAAAATTTTGGAGCATATTTGCAAAATTAATGTATAATTTATTTAATTATACATATTTATGTACATATATTATTTTATTATTTAATATTATTTGTATATATTTTCTTTCGTTGTTAATTAGTTTATCATTAAATTTTAATATTAATAATTAAAAACGAAAGAAAATATATACAAATAATATTAAATAATAAAATTATATATTAATGTACATAAACATAATGTATAATTAAATATTTTTTGACGTACAATGCGATGACAAATCATACTTCATTAAACATTTTGCTTTGAGTGTACAGAAAAAAATGTGCAGCGAGATCAGACAGCGAAACAGGTTTTAGTATACGTGTGTATAGCAAGCGGCCGAGACTGATGTAGAAAGAACAAAATTGTGTGTGCGCGAAAACAAAAAATATAAGAAAAACGAAAAATATAAAAATTATAAAACTGATGTAAAAATATTTGATTTAACAAAATACAATAGCTCCTCACCAGTCAACAAAAAAAATATAAAAATTGCTCAAGTTACATCATAAAATCAAAAAATACTTTCAATTATCAGGTATGTGATGGAAAATGAAAAGAATCGAAATTTCAAACGTCAATGTTTTTTTTTTAAATAAATACATATTTTGTTACAGAGAAATTTGGAAATTCTGAAACATTACTTTTACAGAACATGATTTCCAGCTGCTAACGTTTATCATCTGGTTCATGTGCTAAACATTGCCTCCAGCAACATTTTTACAAATGGTACGTGAAGCCAAACTCTTCTTTTTACCGCCACAAGTTTATGAGTTATCAGCTTAGTTGCTCATAAATCGTTTGATTATCTCAAACAGTTCTCTTGGAATCGTAGGAAAAAAAGGCTTAACTATGTATCGTCCTATTGGTCACGTTTGTACAGATGGCGTTGTCTTCGTATTTCCAGGTTAAATTATGGCTTACATTTTCATCTTAAACATTTACTAATAATTTTATTTATATTTACAGGCGATGATTTCTATACGGGAGTCCCTTATCAAGCTACCGTTTCTCGTAATATGAAGTGTACTAGAGCTGAATTTAGAGCTAGAGCTAAACGCATAAATCGCATTGAAAATCCTGGTGCTCCTAATGCTGCTTTATATTCCAACATTACACCCTTTAATGGTCATTTGAAGCCTTTGAGTGCTAGTGGAGATGAATTGCATAGACTTTAACAATTTTATAAGCAATTAATTTCATTAAATATTTTATAGTTTCAGCAAAAAGTGAGGTAATCAAATTTTGTTTTTCAAAACGAAATAAAACAAAGAATTTAAATATGTATATGAAAATCATTCAAATGTTTATTGCATTTAGAAGAGTAAGGTAAGTAATTGTTAATTAAGTTGTCAGTTGTCTATTTCGTTAATTGCGTCACTGGTTTTTAATTGTTTGAATTAAAATTTTGATTAATTTTCGATACCGTTATTAATTAAAACCTTTTATTGATTCAATTAAAATATTTATCGATTTTTGATTTTATTTTCAATTAAACTTTTTAATTGCTTTAATTAAAAATTTAATTAATTTCTGATTTTATATTTAAACAAAATTTTTAATTGAGCCAATTAATATTTTAACTGGTTTTTTGATTTTATTTTCAATTACAATTTTTAATTAATCCAATTAAAATTTTTAATTGATTTTTGTTTTCTTTTCTTAATTAATTATTTAATTAATTAAAAATAAATCCAATTAAATTCATTTAATTGATATGAGCAATTCGGGTGTTGGTCTCAAATCAATTAAATTTTTAATTGATACTACAAATTTCTTAATTGAAGTTCGTTTTTATTTTTTTCTGTGTTAGGTTAAAACTACATAAACCTTCATTGATACAAACTATTGTGACGCTTCGTTCTATATTGAACATGAGAAATGAATGTAACTCGACAAATGATTCAAACGAGTCTTCTGATGATGTAGAAGAAATCCCTGAATCAACCCAGTTAACAATGAAAGACAGGCTACAATTGGCCATTAAAAATCAAAATAAAATAAAATTGAATAAAATTTCCAACGTAACCAATACCACGATTTTAACAAAAGTAATAAAAAAAGAAATCGCACTTCTTGAAAAGAACAAAAGCGTGGAAAGTATCTGACGATAGCGTTCAACCACCTCTTGACAGTGAAGCCGACGAGTGTGGAATCAGAAAGTGCTTTTTCTGCAGCAGGGTTAATTTGCACAAAAATTAGAACCAGCCTTAATGACAATACAATTGACACCATTTGCCTATTGCGAGCATATTTTAATACACACGCAGATCTATTCAAAAATTAAAATTTTCTCTTAATGATATAATATATTTTAACATTCTTATTTTGTTTTATTAATAATTACATTTATTTTAAATAACTTTGTTGAACAATGCATTAACCCTGCTGTTAGGTTAGAAAAAACTTACGAATCTTAGGTTAAGGGACCATTTGGTCCATAATGCAATTTTCATGCAAAATAATGATTTTTCTTATTCATTATAACTGTTTTGGTTCAATAATTTCTAAAGTAAGTATTTGGCATATCAAAAACATCCTCTAGATATTTGACATGAATTTACATTCACTTGGTAATAAAAAAATAATTTTGGGATTTTCCATTTTTGCAATGAATTTACATTCACTTGTTGTTTTGTAATGTAAAAAATTATTTTGGGATACCCCGTTTTTGATTTTTGTCGTGAAGAAGCACAGATACGTACAGTACTTCTTTCAGTTTAAAAGTTTTTTTGAATAGTCCGGAAGTGTTTTTGTTACGAAATGGCGCAGTTGAACGAAGAAGAGATACGTGAAATTCTAAATGAAGAAAGTGAATCTGATATTTCCGATTCGGAGACGGATTTAATTTCGGACTGTTCATCTGAAACAAAAAGTGAACAGGAAACCATCTCAGTTGAAACTATCTCTGTTGATCGTCTTTTTATTGCTAAAAACAACATGGAATGGAGAGCACCTCCATTGTCTCAGTATATTAGAACTGGCGCTGAGAATATTATCACAACACAAGCAGGGCCAACTCGATTTGCAGTGTCTAGATGGAATGACATGCTGTCTGCTTTTTTGTTGTTTTTTCCGCCTCCAATAGAAAGAATTGTCATTGAAAATACTAATAAGCACGGCAGGATCATGTTTGGTGCCAAATGGACAGATATGGATGAAGACGCACTGCGCGCATATATAGCTGTGCTCATTCTTGCTGGAGTTTATCGGTATGTACATTCATGTTTTACTTATTTCTGTAATATATCAAATTTATCAGTGACAGCGGAAAAAATGAGGGTCTACGCCCTATTTTCCGATCGATTATGTCTGAAGATACATTTCATAGGATTACAAGTGCTCTCCGTTTCGATGATGTTTTGAGTCGACGCCAAAGTCGTAGTAGCGATAAATTTGCTTCTATTCGTGCACTGTGGGACTATAGGCAACAACTCCTTCCAATGTTTTACAATTGTATTGTAACCGTTGCATTTGCAAACATACTTGACATATCCGCTTTGAATGCGTACATACTATTTTCAGAAATCGATGTTTTACGATGATCGGAATCGAATCGAAAGAGGCCAGAGTTTTTGCGACAACTATCACTTTCTTTAGCTAAGGCTCATATGATGAAACGGACTAGATTACCTCAACAAGGGTTCTCAGCACAATTATTGACAGAAATTCGTACAACATGCACAGTTGCAGAGATTTCCTCAAATAATCCAACTTCTCACTCAAGGACGCGAAAGCGTGGAATTTGTAGTTGCTCCAAGTCGAATTCTGATATAAAATGTTCCATTTGCAGCAACTTTATTTGCAAAACTAACCGAAAAACATTGTGCTTATCTTGCAATGAAAAATATATTCAAACCAACTAATAAATTCTTATTTTTTTTTTAAATCTATAAAAATGTACTATGGACCAAATGGTCCTCTAACCTAAGATTCGTCATTTTGTATTTTTCTCAGTACTGAATAAAGTTAGAAAATTTAATTTTCTCACATAACATTGTTTTATTAAAAGACCCCATTAGCAGAAAAATTTAGTCAGTATATATCACCGTTCCAAAGTTACAAGGGAATACTGAAAAAATTTGGACCAAATGGCCCTAACCTAACAGCAGGGTTAAACGTTTTATTACTTTAATATATAACAATATATATTTCTCTTTACACAATTTTAAGCATTTATTTTACTCGTTACTGATAAACTTAAAATTAAACAGAATTACCGGTAAATTACCGATAAACCGGTTTTTAAATAAAAAATTTACCGTTTACCGGTAAAAGCAAATTTCGGTAATTTTATATGCCCTAATACAAATACTGTGTTTGTACTAGACAAACTTTGACAGCTACATATTCACAAACAGTGGTGACTCTACTTTTTCGAAAATAAGAAAAAATGGTGATCGTCATGTTGAAAATAAATTGTGTTTTTGCAAAATACTTGTGATTTACGCAATTATTTTTTTTTAAATAAGTTTTTTTGAATTAAAATTTAATTTAGTTTTAAAATAATTACACATTTGATTTCCTTTCAACTAGGTTTGTTTACTCGGTTTCAAAACGAGAAAAATTATATGAATTCGGTTTACAGAACACCAAAAAATGTGAATTCGTTTAAAAACAAGAAATTTACTCGGATTCGGTTTACAGAACATTGCCGAATATCATTACTTTCAGATATATCTATAATATGGTAACATTTGTTGAAGTTTTCACATAAACGGCGAAAAGGGTCGTTGTTAGCATAAACGGATCTGTAGTACATTATTCTCAATAATTGAAAGTTGCGTGTTGGTCTATTTGGTACATTAAAATTAATTTTACCAAGCAGAAACTCGGAATTAACATCACCACGAATTAACCCAACATAAAGTATAAATTATTCTTTATTCAATGAAATTAAATTAAAATATGAAAAAACTAGACATTTATATATATGTATCATAAAACAAATGTGTTCACTAGATTAAAAAATAATTATTAAAACTAACTTGACGACAAGTATTCTAACACCAAGCAGAAATTAAATACTTAACTTAACTTAATTTAATTAGATTGAGTCTACTCCCATATGATGGTAGCACGAGTGAGTTCCAACCAAGGCCTCGTAAACAAAATATTAAAAATTGCTTTTGAACAGATTCAATACTATTAATATAAATATTATAGCAAGGATCCCAAATAATTGCTTCATATTCAAGAATGGGACAAACCAATGTTGTGTATAGTTGTTTTGTGATGTATGGGTCGGAAAATTCCTTGGACCATCGTTTCATAAATCCAAGAACACCATATGCTTTATTAATAGTTTGCGCGATGTGATCACGAAAGTTTAGCTTGTGATCTAACAATATTCCAAGCTCTATAATATTATGAACTTTTTCCAAAGTTGTTCCATTTATAAAATAGTTTGAGTCAAATTTTTGAATTCTGAAAAATTGCATGTGCTTACACTTTTTGATATTTAAATCGATTAAGTTTATTTTACACCATTGAGATTGAAGTAGGCGTTGACTATTAGTATTTACCAAACTAGTTAGAATTTTTACATCATCAGCGTACATTAATACTTTGGAATGTAAGATAACATTAGGAAGATCGTTTATAAATAAAGTAAATAGTATTGGACCCAAATGACTCCCCTGACTTTAGAAGTAGCGTCTCTAAATTTTACTTGTTGTGTTCTAGTCGATAAGTAGGAGAGCAAACACTTTAAGGCTCCAAAACTAAAACCCATTTGTGATAATTTATATATGTAGCAATATATTATGGTTTACTTTGTCAAATGATTTTCTAAAATCAGTATATATTTCGTCAGTTTGCATATTGTTTATTAAAGCATCATTTATCAGAGTGGTGAGTTCAAGTAAATTAGTTGTTGTGGAACGATGTTTACAGAAGCCATGTTGGCGTGTAGATAGCAATAAAGATGCCTGATGTAATAGGTCGTCGGTTAAAATTTTTTCTGTTTACCATATGCTTGGTAAATAGCATAACTCAATAGATTTGTTGAAAATAACCGTAAGCGGAAGGAACAAAGTTTCAGCAGAATATTTAAGAAGACAGCTAGGTATTCCATCAGGCCCTGGATAAAATGAAGGTTTTAATGATCTTAAGTTTGATAACACAGTTTCAGAATGAATAAATGAGAAATGCATATTCGATGAGAATTACAATCGTATGTAGTTTTAGAATATGTTGTAGCAAAGAAATCGGCGAACATGTTACTAATCGATATATCATCATCGGGAACCAAACTTTAAATAACTTGGGTAATCGCAAGCTCGACGCTTAGAGTTGATAAATTTGTAAAACGATTTAGGGTTAGATTTAAATCTTGATCCCATACGTGCAATGTAGTTATTATATGCCAGTTTATTTATGTTATTGTAATCAGAACGTGCGATGTAATAGTTTTTAAAATCAGCCTTTTAAATTTCTTGTAAAATTTATTTTTTCGATTTTTTGCATTAATTAAATGACTATTATTCCATGGTGGACCTTTTTTATTACAATTTAATGTTTTAGGAACAGTTTGCGAAATGAACTCCAGAAGTCTGGTACTCCAATTGACATTAGATAGTAAATAATTAAGTTTCAAATAATCTGTACGACAAAAGCAGTAGATTCTTTTAGGTTTATTTATATTTCTATTTGGTGATGGTGCTAATTTATTAGAATGGGGATAAATTTCAACTTTAATAGTAGGATGGTGGATATCTTCAGAGGATGTTAAAGGGGTGAGTTACGTAAAAATACATCCGTCGGCTGATTAACAAAAGCGAGGTCCAGAAGTCTACCATGAGCGTTATAAATGGGATTAATTTGGAATACTGTAGAAATTAAATAATTATATTCCAGATGTTTGTTCCACAATAAAAATGAAAGGTTAAAATCTCCAAGAGCTAGAAATATATCAGATGGGTTTGATTGTTCCAAAACAGAAGCAATTCTCGTAAGATGAATATCATAAATATCGGAAGAAGAAATCGGAGGAATGTAGGAGCATGTAACGAACAAGAATCTGTTTGTAAGCCTGATTCTGACAGCAACAAATTCCACATTATCACAGTGTTCAACTATAATGCATTCACAGGGTAGATAATTTAAAACGGCAATAAGTACTCCTCCACCACGTTTGTGAGACCGATCGTGTCTAAATATTTGGTATTTTGAGGATAATATTTCAACATTATGAATATTCTTGCTATTATTCAGCCAGGTTTCGGTGAAGACAATAATATGATACGTAAAGTTACAATACTGATTGTGCTAACTGTCGATATGTGTATTAATTTTTTGGGACATTGCCATCAGAGGGCAAATAAACAATATCCGAACGGGGGTTATTTCTATATTCATGCTTTAGGAGGCCGAAAATCGGTATTAACTAAAGTGTCAAAATTTTCTTCAGGAATTTTAAAAGAGGATTTGCTTCTTTGTTCTGAATATTTAAATTTGAAAATAGATATATCAATATCATATCCAAGTTTCTGTTTTATATACTGCAAGACAGCATCAGTTGTGGTTTCAGATGCAAAGCGAGCAGCGAAAATAGTTTTTTTTTTTTTGGAGATTTTACTTTAAGTGTAGCCGGAACATTTGCAGGGTTAAAGACAGAAACATCAGAAGTTAAAGCAGATTGTTTTTGTATTATGTGTAAAGGTAGTTTTTCAGGAACAAGAGTAAATGATGGTATTGATTGACTATTTTTTGTATTTTGCAGTTGAAGTGTTGATGAATTTTTAGAGCAAGGATCGGACGAAATAGGAACTTTAGGTTGTAACTGAGGTGAGGTAACAACAGTTGATGTAGAAGGTACAGGTTGTTGCAAATTGCTTGAAACGGTACTAACAGTATTACAAGCGGTGTTAAAATTGTTAGATGATAATCCAGTACTTGCATCAGTAGTCGATTTCTTCCTTCTGGAAGAACAAGGTGCTTTATCAAATAATTCTTTAAATTTTAAAATTTTTTTAGTAAGACAATTTAAATCATTATTTATATTATCTAGTTCGTGGCGTGTATTTTTAAAAATTGAAAAAAATTCAACATTATACACCAAATAAATATATAAAAAAATAAATAAATAAGTCCTGCTTCACGCTCTTCAGTTTTAGCTGAACAATTTTTGTTCAAATCTCTTTTGAAGTTACCATTTCATACACACACATCAATTCAATTTTCGTACTTTTTCATGCAAATCAACATGCATGAAAAAAAAACAAAAAGGAAATAATAAAATTGACTTGTACCGACAAGTTTGTACTCGTTTTATTCCATTTTCCCATCTCATTCAAAAGTACTTGAAGAGTGTGAATGCGAACTAGGGATCTAGTCTCTAGATATTGGCAATTTAAAATATTTTAAGTTTTTCATATAGAAATCGCTTTCTGGTCAGAAATACGTATAAGTGATGACAGAGCACGTTGATTTTAGATATTTTGATAAAAACTCAAACAACAAAAAGTTGGGGGGTATATTAAGTTTGGTTTTCCATTTGTAGAACATCGAAATATTGGTCGTAGAACAAAAAAGTATATAGCATATAGGGGTCCCTTTTAATGTCCCTTTCACATCCGTCCGTCTGTTGAGCTTCGAAAAAAATACTTAGAACAATGAAATTTTTAGCGAATATTCTTTATTGCAGTCGGATTCGAGTTATAGACAGAAGTTTCAGACAAACTCGATATTTCTTGCCATATTCTTCACACTTTATTTGAAATATCGAAGGTCAAATCCTGTTGCAACATACAAATGTCTTCCCAATGTTAAAAAAATAAAAGGGAACAAATTTCATGTGGAATTTTTATTCACGATAGGGGTGATTGTTTGCATTGGTACATATTTGAACATGGCACCCATATAAAGTCCACTTACGGAAATCACTTAAATGTGCATAAATATTTTAGAAACTTCACTATCAAGTTGAAATTCGCCAAAAATAACCCTCATGTATATGTGAATCGTTAAAAGGAATTTCATTGTGATCATTGTGAATTCAATAATCTACATAAATATTTCATAAATATTGATATCGAACCGAATTAAAAAAAAAACACATACAAAATTTATTTGATTCGAAAAAAAACTGTAATTAAAGGTTTAAAGATGATTTTACGTAAATGGTGTCCTTAAATGGTTCATACGCCGAGTCCAATTTTGCATACTCTTTACAACATATCCGGCCGGTATCTCACTAATAAATGCAATAATGCCACTGGATCATAATCCACACCAAACATTCTGCTTCGTCGCTGAACACAATATTTCGATAAAAAAGTGGATCTTTATCCAATTCTTGCACTAGCTGTATTTTAAAAGGTTTTAGACCCAAATCATTACGCAAAATTTTTCACGTTGTTGATTAACAGAAGCCCAACGAACGGCGCCGAATCGATTATTCACGGTCATCCACAACTCTGACGGATACAGCTGCGTTATTTTCATCTGTCCGCACTCTACACATACGTGTTTTTTTTTTTATTTATTAAGTCTATGGATTAAATCCTTACAGACCATTTACAAAAATTACATACATATATACATATTTTGACACCTTAGTACAATTAATTATGTATTTAGATTTAAGATAATGTTACGTTTTATGGTATTTACACTCAAAGAAAAGTCTATCAAATTAAACATTTCGTTAAAACAACAACATAATTTTCTAAACGGATCTGTCATAGCAAAATTTGTTCGAAAAGTTTTAACATAAAGTGGATTGTTATAGAGACA
Organism: Bellardia pandia; assembly: GCA_916048285.2. Taxonomy (NCBI): domain Eukaryota; kingdom Metazoa; phylum Arthropoda; class Insecta; order Diptera; family Calliphoridae; genus Bellardia; species Bellardia pandia. The sequence continues at coordinate 74,804,906 of OU696533.1, forward strand.
CTGTGAACCATGGTGAACACTAAATAATAATTTGTTCAATAGAAATTCAGAGCAGACATTTCCATTATAAGATTTACTAAAAGAGAGATGTTAAGCATTATTCTACGGCTCTATAATGTTGGTAATTTTATCAAAGGTAATCTTGTTGAATATGATGGAAGTGATGCATATCCTCGGTTTATATCCTTCAAACAAAAAAGAAGGAATTGTTTTTGAACGGATTCAATATGATCCGTATGTATAATATAATGCGAGTCCCATACAACAGAACCATACTCTAAAATCGGTCTTACTGGAGAAGTATATAAACATTTAGTGATGTGGGGATCATTGAATTACTTTGCTAGAATACCAGGAGCTTTATTAACAGTGATCGTTATATGTTGTACAAAATTTAACTTTGCATCTAACAAAATCCCTAGGTCCATAATTGAGTTTACCAACTCTAGTTTATGATCACTTAACATGTAAGAATTGACAGCATCATAATTTCTTGAAAAGTGCATATGCTTGCATTTCTTCAGGTTTAATTCCATTAAATTAAGGTCACACCAGTTATTAAAATGATTCAAATCATATTGCAGATAAATATGATCTGCTGAATTTTTAAAACTAGAAAATATTTTCACATCATCCGCAAACATCAATATATTTGAGTATTTGATTGTTTCAGGCATGTCGTTTACAAACAGCAAAAACAAAATAAGGCCCAGATGACTTACTTGCGGGACGCCGGACTTTACCTATATCTTCTTGGAAATTGCACCATTAAATTTTACGGACTGTGTTCTATTTAAAAGATATGTTTTTAACCAGTTTAAACAAATGTTGTTGAAACCCATAACATCCAACTTTTTTAACAGAAGATTGTGGTTAACTTTGTCAAAGGCTTTACTAAAATCTGTGTTAATAAGATTTAAATAGAGGAATAATATATGATTCTTTCCATATATTCGGCAAGTAGCCATTATTTAATGAAAATTTTCAAGTAATTGATAATGGAAATGCAATAGCATGTGCACATTCCATCAAAACACAGTTTGGTATGCCATCAGGTCCATTTGAAAATGAATATTTAAAACTTTTTAAACATTCAATAATGTGTAAAAGATATTGTTTGACTATGGCAAATTTTGTATGGATAGACAATATTAACATCATATTGAGCCTCAGAGCCTCAAGAAGAGAAGAAGTCGGCGAATAAATCACTGATTACCGCCTCATCACACGATTCAGTATTTAGACATTTCATGTATTTTGCTGTACCATTAGTCTTCCTTTTTGAGTTTACAAACTTAAAAAATTACCTTGGATCGTGTTTGAGATTATGTTTCATTCTCACTAAGTAATCGCTATACATTTTATTGCTGAGCAAGTTATATTTTGCACCCATTACAGAATATTTCATGTAGTATTGATGACAGCCAGATTTTTTATATTTTCTTTAGTATTTATTTTTCAAATTCTTTAACGAAGAAAGTAGTTTTGAGTTCCAGGGTGGACCAGACTTTGAATGTTGTAAAATTTTTGGAATACATTCATCCATATATTGATACAATGTTGTCTAAAAGGTTTCAATTATTTTGTCAATATATTTTGTCATACCATTAAAGATGGATAACAATTGAAGCCAAAAGATTATTAAGATCGTTGTAGTTTGCACGTTTGCAACAATACGCTTTATCCTTTCTAGTGCAGATTTTATCACAACAAGAACTTTGAATATTGCAACTTATCTCAATTGTAGGATGATAACGATCTTCTTTGGATAAAATATTTCCAAGTTCAAAAAATCAGGATTTTTCCTTATTGATTTTTCTTGAAGATTTGCGTCTCTTAGGAGAAGAATGAGCAGGTGATTGAGATCGTTGAGATAGTTTGTTTAATTCGTCTTGAATTTCTAAAAAATGGTTCTTCGTTCCTTGGAAGAAACGATAGAAGGTAACACTAATTTGTATACAAGTATTGCAGTACCAATGAAGTCCATTAGTCTTCGACAGAGATCTTGTCGTTGAAAGACCGCTGCATTTAAAGTGACAAAGGCCGTGGCATAGCCAACAAGTGATCATTATTTCCTCATCACTGATAGTGCAGTTTTTAATAATGCAGGACATTTCGGCTTTGGGTTTTTTACAAATTATGTTCATGAAGGTCTTGACAGGTACTTTGATAAAAAAAATTACAGTATAAATAAGAGTTCCTCAACCCCTTCAATGTCATATGGAAAAGATTTTGCTTCCTCCACTCCACATCAAACTGGGTATTGTAAAAAAATTTATAAAAGCATTGAAACCAGATGGAATTGCTTTTACCGAATTGCGCCGAATTTTTCCACGATTAAGCGGCATGAAAGTAAAAGAAGGTATGAACTCTAGCTACTTTATTAAATTAGATTTATATTTCATATCATAATGTTTTTATTTTACAGGAATTCTTAATGGACCGGACATTTGCTGTCTAATGAAGGACCAACAATTTGAACTTGCATTGCATGATATGGAGCTATTGGGCTGGAATTCTGTGAAATCAGTAATAGAAAATGTATTAGGAAATCATCGGTCTGAAAATTGGCGAATTTTAATTGGAGATATGCTAACCGCATTTAAAAACTTAAACGTCAAAATGTCATTGAAAATACATGAAAAATTTAATGAACAATCACCAGCCGAGTCTGATGAACATGGCGAGAGATTTCACCAAGTAACAGCCAGACTCGAACACTGGCATAGTGGCAAACAACTTGATTCGCTATTAGGGGATATTTGTTGGAATCTGCAGGAGGAAGAAGAATAAATTTGTAAATAAAAACTTAAACTTTAATTAACAACAAAAATAAATGTTTTAATTTTTGAAGTTTCGTCTGGTTATTATATATTTCATCTTTTGTGAATAAAATCAAAAGTTGTAGACAGATTTTAATTATTTATGTCTTGTTTTGTTTGGAACTTTGTTTGCTATACCTGCAGAAAAAATTAGAAGCACAGCTGCGTTTTCCAATTTTTTATGCCGTTTTAAAAAACAAAATTTTTGAAATTTTGCTAAAAAAACTATTTTTTTTTGTTAAAAAAAATTATGTTTCTACAACGACTGCGTGTATTGGAAAAAAAATTAACCTTACTTAAAGAAAATTTCATAGCGGAATTTCGGTTTTTTTAGTTTATTCAATAAACTCAACCGTTTTTGAGTTACGCGAATATATGTTGTGCAACCTCCTCCATTTTCGAAATAACGGTATATTTCGAAAAAACGAGCTAACCTAAAAAAACGGTTAGTACCACTGGATTCAGCGTACCCGAATTAGGTTAACCCGCCAGGTGCCCCGTTTGCCACATTTTCCAACTAGCACAGTGTTATTAATTATGATAACACAGGTGTAATACAACGATCAACAGTTGCAAAACTTATTCACAAACAAATCTTGTATATTGTACAAGAAAATTGAAAATGTTTATTTTTATACAATTAATTTTATCATTGAATAAGACTATCTTAAGAACTTTTTTCAATGTCACAAGATAAAATTAAATTTGTTTCTTTAATCTATTACGAAACAGTCGTTGTCGTAAAAAGAAAACGACACTCATAATAAGTCTGATTGTGTATTCAAAATCACAGATATAGTAAATTCATTCATGAATGAAAAAAGAAAGTTGCTTTTGCTGATGGCCATGGAAATACATAAGGCATTGTTATTTGTATGGAAAAATGCAACCCAATTAATTTTTCAAACTTCATATAAAAAAATATTGTTCGAACAAATTTTTTGTTAAGAACGAAGGGGTTAATATTATTTCATGCATAACAAAATTTAACAGAAAACTTTGAAAGTAATTCATTGCTTCTTTAGATTATTAAAACAGTCATACAAATTAATAATAATAAATTTTTGTTTTAAAAATGTGACATTTAAAATGTTTTCTCTTAAGTTTCATTTTTTTTTTTGCCTGCCTGAATACTAATTTATGCCGCTTAAGCATTTTATGCAACAGCACCAACATCAACTTTAACTGAAAATTATAAATGTGCACACTACATCAAGTATTAAGCGATTATGACAATGTTGGTAATTTCCTTTAGAGGGCAATGTAAGAAATGTTCCTTATTTAAAAAGGAAATAAAACAAAATTTGTTTTACAAAGATATAGTTTAATGATCAAGCGTGTAAATATTTCGTCATAAACTTAGCTGTATATATGTATCTGTATTATTTGTGTTTATTTAGTTTTTTTTTTTTATCAAGTTTCTTGCCATCTTCTTACACTGCTATAGCTTCAGGTTCCTTTTAAAAACTGACTGCCTGAACTTGTGTGTCACAATCACAATCGTACACTTTGGCAAATGTAAGAGAAATTGTACTCGTAGATGTAGATTTTTATATCTCATCATATTCGTACTTATGTATACTCCAATGTTTTTCAAAAGTGTTGCAGGAGGCTAAAAACCAAAAAATTTAAACTTAAATTAAGTTAAGTTACGTATATTATGCAAAAATAATTTAAATGTTAAACAGAATAGAATGAAAATTAATTTAAACAGCTTTTTTTTAATAATAAAAGAGCGTTTTTTGTGCCGTTTTAGTTTTAAAGGAATTTGAATTTTGTTAAGTGAAATTAATATTAAGAGAATGTGTGTGTGTGTGTTTTTGAAAAAAAAAAAGTTTTTCAATTTGAAGAAATGGAAATGTGGAAGAGTAATGTGAAATGTAGTAAGTTTAATGGTGGAGCTAGTTGTGCCTCTAAAGCTATAATTAATTGTATAATATTTAACTTGGAGGTCGTGTAAAAACTGCATTCTTTTTTTTTCAATTGTTTATTTATTGAATTTTCATTTAAAAAAATTAACTAACAATAAGTACATATGTATATCAAAACTTATATCTAAAAAAAAATTTTAATATTAGTCCAGCCAATGTCGGCCGAAAATTGTGTGACCATTGTTTATTTAATTTATTAAGTTGGCATTCTTCCTTCTTGTCTTCGGCTCAGATCCGCTGTATTCCTTCTTCTTAGTCGAATATAGCCACTATTATTTAATATGTTACGGGCTAATAACTAGTTTGGGTGTACTTCAAGCTTTTTTAAGTGTTTTTCTGCATTTTTTTTGGATCTCAGTTTTTACCAAAGGCACGTTTAGGTCTTTATGGATATTTGAATTTTTTATATACGAGGTGGCATTTGTGATCATTTGTAGCAATTTGTTTTGGCGTCTTTGAATTCTGTCTGCATTTGAAACTGAGGCTGTTCCCCATAGCTCGATTCCATAACAACTTATAGGTTTTATGATTTAGTTGTAAGCAAGAGTTTGCAATCTAAACTTAGCTTAGAATTTCTGCCAATGAGCCAATTAATTTGGATCAATTTCAATTTGATTTGAATCAATTTTTAATTTATATGAGATTTCCATGTAAGGCGACGATCGTATACCGAGTTATTAAACTTCGGATTGTTGTGTTATTGCTTGATTATTGCTATAAATAAGAGAGCATGATTCTCTATGCAATGTAAAATTTATGTGTGTGCATTTCTGCTCATTAACTTTTATCCTCCATTGCTTTAACCATTTTTCTAATTCAGATATATGATATTGTAGGTAGCGAGATGCTTCTTGAGTGTTTTCATGAATGCTTAGAATAGCAGTATCATCAGCAAATGTAGATGTGTAAGTGCGATTGTTTGTTGGCATATCAGATGTGTATATCAAGCTTCCTTGAGGCTCTCCTGTTTCAATAGGTTGAGCAGAGGATATTTCACGTTGAATTTCAACATAATAACGGTGTATTTAAGATACATATTAGTATTAAAGTGAATTTCGGAAGTTGACCTTATATGGGGAACATGGTCAAATATGGCCCGATATTCGCAAAATCCAGCAGTTTGATTTTGGCATATATGCTAATGATCCGTGTAATATTTTGGATCGCTACCGTTATTTATAAGAGATCTATGAGTATTGAAGTGATTTTCGGAAGAGGGCTTTTTATGAAGGATATGGTCAAATATGGAAATTCACATAATTCTGCGGTATAATTTTTGTGTATATGTAATGATATGTACAAAGTTTTGAGTCGGTACCGATATTTATAAGATATATATGTATAAAGATAAATGGCTTTTTTGGATGTGGTCCTTATATGGGTGCTATAACCAATTATGTGCCGACCATTATAAAATTTAGTACAACAATTTTTTTTTTTTTTTTTTTTTTTTGCTTTTAATTATTTATTGAATCTTCATATATGAAATAACAATAAGTATTCAAATCTTAATACTAAAAAGAAAATAATATGCCCAGCCAGTGCTAGACAAAAATTTTTATGGTACTAAAAAATTTCACATCAACTGATCCAGACATCTGTTTTGCGCTTGAGTTAAAGCAAGGGTATCCCTCCTTCTCAAACGATTGTGGCCACTAAAGTTAAGGATGTCTCGTGCAAGTGGGTTTGGATGATGTTCAAGTTTGCTGACATACTTTGACGCATATTTTGTAAATTCGACTTTTACTAATGGCACGCCTAGATCTTTGTGGATTCGAGAATTTTTAACATACCATGGAGCTGCAGTAATTATACGTAGAATTTTATTTTGACCCCTTTGAATTTTTTCAATGTTGGATGCTGAGGCAGTACCCCATAATTGAATTCCATAGCACCAGATTGACTTTAGTATTGCATTGTCCAACAATAGTTTGCAATCCAACTTTAGTGAAGAATTTCTGCCAATTACTCAATTAAGTGGCACTGCTTTTAATCTCATCTGTGTAAGTTTCGCTTCAATATGAGACTTCCAAGTTAAACGACGATCGAGGTGGATTCCGAGGTATTTGACTTCATTATGTCGAGGAATAATTTAATTATTTATTTTGATGAACGAGCAAGTTTCTTTCGCAATGTGAAAGTGATATGAATACATTTCTGTTCATTTACCCTGATTTTCCAAAGCTCTAGCCAATTTTCTGTGATGCAACTTGGTGGTCCTTATGGACGCTGATAAAGGCTGTATCGTCTGCAAAACGACGTATGGATTTTGGGGTCTGACGGCATGGCGGAGGCATATATCAAATATAAAGTATGCTACCCTGTGGCACACCTGATTCAATTGGCTGAGCGGTACTTAAAAAATCACCTTCTTTGATTTTAAATTTGCGACCGTATAAATAACTTTCCATGAGTTTATGGGTGTTAGCAGGCAGAGTTAATTTTATTTTGTGCATTAAACCGTCATGCCAAACTTTGTCGAACGCTTGCGACACATCAATGAAAAGGGCGGAGCAGTATTTTTTGTCTTCAAACGACCCTCTTATCACATTTACCAATCTGTGTGTTTGTTCGATGGTGCTGTGTTTAGCCCTGAAGCCGAATTGATGATTAGGAATACATTCAGTGTCATTCAGAATTGGAGTCAACTTAGTCATTAACAATTTTTCAAACAGTTTTGAAATTGTCGGCAGTAGACTAATTGGCCTATATGACTCCACTTTGGTGTGGTCCTTCCCTGGCTTAGGAATCATAGTGATCATAGACACCTTCCAATCTGCAGGATAGTATTCTAGGCGTAAAATAGCGTTGAAGATAAAGAGGATAATTCTTCTTGCTACACGAGGTAACTCCACAAGCATTTTATTGGTGATTTTATCCATACCTGGAGCCTTTCTAAGGTTCAGGGTACCAATAGCGTTTTGGACATCACAAAAGTTTAGTCTTAGAGGTACAGGAGGCCTTATAACAAGTGGTGGCAAATCAGATTCGTTATTATTTGAGTTGTTTATAGTAAACACATTTCTCAAATGGTTAACAAATAATGTCCCTTTCTCGGAATCATTTCTAGCCCAGTCACCAGTCGGATTTCGCAAAGGAGGTTTTCCTCTCACTGGTCTTTTTAAACCTCTTGCCGCCCTCCATAACGAGTAGTCAGATTGTGGGGTACTATCAAGACCTTCCAAGTAAGATCTAAGTTAGGCCGTTCTTTGGGTTTCTAAGAAATGTCTTAGTATATCTCTGCATTCCCGTAGCCTAGCTTTCAGTTCAGGAGACCTGTGAATTTGCCACTCTCTTCTCATTCTTCTTTTTTCTGATAGGAGATGTTCGAGTTCAGAGAAATAAGTTCTGTTTGTCCTATTTCTACATTCAACGTGATAAGTGGAAGCGTGATGCACAGCTCGTCGAAGGTCCTCGGTAAAGTTGCCAATCGACTCATCAATATCGTCGGTAGTTCTCAACACAACATTTTCCGTGCAATGAGAACTTAAATACTTTTTGTATTTTATCCAGCTTACTCGGGTCTTAGTCATGTTCATAAATGGAGAACCACACACTTGAGGGAAATGCATTGAAATGATAGTAGTAGTACAACAATTTATGTCAAATATTTATGCCAGATTTATACGTAAATATTTACGTGAATTTTGGAAGTAGACTATGGTCAAACATGCACCGAACTAAGCAAAATTTCGTTTTGCGACTTGCAACTTATCTTTGCCTAATTTTGTATAGATATTACAGTTTTATATGCATTTATGTATTATTGAGCCATATTTCAGAAAGCAAATTGTATGGGGGCTACGATTCTTGCTATTCTCCCCAAACTTTCTTATTTTGCCATAAAAATAACGTGAACAAAATTTCATGATATTATCTGCAATATCGTATATTTAAAAATAATTGCAAAAAAATTAATAAAAAATATCAAATTTTTATGGAGGTTGTCTGACATTTTGGTCTATAACTCTGGTTCTACTATACCAATTTTGCTGATTTTCAGTACCAAAGTTATTTACAAAATAAGAAATATTTTTCCTGAATTTTCGTAAAGTTAAGTTGAGTAGTTTGAACGTGAAAGTGTTTTACACAGACGAACGATTATGACAAATTCCCTTTAAAATGAAGTCTGCCTCATCCTGCCATCTACTATATTTTGTCCAGACGCCATTTTCAGAAATTTTGTTGGAAGCATTTTAATTTCAATTTTGAATATGAATATGTCCTAAATTTTAAAATATTGCACAGCTAATAGAAAGATATTTGGCAATATTTAGTAATGTACAGCTTTAAGTCAAAACATATTTTACGCGGCATATTTATCTTCACTCACTTTTATGATGGATTTGTCATTGGAAAATAAAAACTTTTAAAAACACTAAGCTATTTATGAAGTTCATGGAATATCTCAGTAGGAAAACTATTCGTGAGAAAAACTGTCATCATATAGGAAAAACGGTAAAAAACCAAAAAGATCAGCTCTCAGGAAACTACTTTCCGATACTGTGGTTTGTAAGCCATCTAAAGAGGAGGACGATAAGATACTGGAGCATTTTTGGAGTTTGGTGTCTGCTATTCGTTTTTGGGACAAATGTGTTCTATGGAACCTGACCAAAAGATGGTATTATAAACACTCCCACCAGCTATCAAGTGAAAATTTGTTGAAGGTGAGATTGCATCTATATCTTCAGAGAATATTCGATACTGTGATTTGTAGGTAATTTGAAGAAGAGCACAATGAGATATTGGAAAATTGTTTGTGTTCTTTAATTATTAATTTTATGAGCAAAGTGGATCAGTAGTTTTATTTGAAGCTTTATCTAATAAATGTTTCGATCCGGTGTACTGAATATACAAGACAGCTCTGTGCTAAGATTGCTTTCAAACGATTCAGAGCTCTATAGATCGTGGACAAACTACGCATATCCTTGATGGAAACAAAAAACAAATATATTTTTGAAGAACCAGGACAGACAAGGTATACCACGGATAGAAACAGAAAGGAAGCAAACTTTTGCGGAACTTGAATAGACTAGGCATACCAGGTATGATACGTTTACGTGATCCGTAGAGATCACTTCTTAAATAAGAAACATTTTAGTGATTTTTCCTGAATGTAGTAAAAGTTTGTCTACGAGGCTTTAAATTATATATATTAAGCTAATAGTGTTTAAATAAATAAGATAATTATTACTACCAACAAACTCGTATATAGTTGTTGCAGTGAAATTATGTTTGCTTATTGAAGTATATACATATGTATACCTTTAAAGAAACTATTTATACTTCTCCAAAATAACATTTAAAAGGTCATAGTATAACATTAGCAATTAAACTCATTAAACCAATAATATTTATACTGCCTGTTAACCCCAATCCTTCAATCCTTTGTTAGTTTGCCTTATTTAACAACTAATTAAAAATCATGATGTGATAAAGAATATTTCTATCGCTAACTATAAAACGCATTTACTGTTTGGCTGCTTAGCGGAGTAGCACTTGAATCCTTTAACTGTAAACACATTATTAACATCATCATGAATATCGTTATATTCCTACTACTTGGTGTCACCTTGCCAACGTATACAAACGCTTTAAATCACACGGAAAGACTTCAAATTTTACTGCCAGTTCATATCAGAAATTATGATTTGGAATTCATTTTCAATTTCACACGCTACTTAAATAATAAACATCGTTTTCACAGTTTCATAGCCTTCAGTGAAAAGCGCGAATACAATAGAGCGAAACATGTTATTGTACGATCGCTAGAACAGGCCTTAATGGAGGAATTCGAAATTCCGGTGGTGGTGTGGGGCAGACAGAGTACAGCCAAGTTGCGCTATCGCATAGGCGTTAATAATTTAATATTTGTGTACATCTCCAAAGTAAGAGATCCCATTTTGAAGGTGGTTAGCAGCACAATGGAAGGTATTCACTATACGCCCATGGTGTTTATATTCAAACAAAAACATAATATACCGCCCTCTCTAAAAGAGATACATACATTTTTCGAATGGTGTTGGCAGGAGAATATCTTAAATGTGGCCCTGACTTATCAGTTGATGCAGATGCAATGGATTTATATTAATAATACCAGACATTGGGATATACATATAAGAAATGAGATCTTCAATTATAATCCCTTTCCAAAGTTGAGCGTTTACAATGTCACGGAATTGGCCTGTATGAATGATAGTACATTTATTAAGGACAGCATAAAAGATGTGCAAGGTTATCAATTTTCCACACCGATGTTTATGGATACGCCCATGGTGTTTTTGGTAAGTGGGGAAAGGGAGAAGGGGGTGGAAAACAGCGATTTGGTTATAAAAATCGATTTTATATAATTTATTTTAGACCCACTATGAAAAGCATGGCAACCAACCCATTATGCGCTTTGTGACCGGCACTGCAGGACGTACATTCCATGAGTATATACATTTTGTTAATGGTTCCTTCAAAGTAAAGCCTACACACAGTCTCAGCTACTATCACTTCCAGAAAAACACACTCACTTACGCCTCTAAGAAACTCATCGACATTGGCATACATCCTTACTCCTCGCTTTTGCCCTATGCCAATCTCACCGAAGGCAGTTATCCAGTGGGTCTAACCAATGCCTGTGTCATAGTGCCGGTAATACAAGAAATATCTCACGGCCACTACATAATAAGGGTAATGCCCATATTTATTTGGTGGGTATGGTTCCTGGAACTGTTGAGTCTCTTTATCATACAGTGCATACACCTGGGTAGAATTGATATAGGCAGCGGCATTATCTACTTCGTTCGCACATTAGTGTCTCAGCCGCTAACCATGCATGAGTTTGAAAAACGTCGTGGCTTACTCAGATCCCTGCACTTGTATGTCATCCTACTCAGTGTCTTGGTTAATTCGGGTTTCAGTGCTTCGCTGACCTCCATACTAAGCACCACGCTGGTGGGTAAACAAATAACCACAGTAGAAGATTTATTGCAATCAGGCTTAAAAATAATAACCTCGATTTATGAAAAGGAGGTGTACTTCGATCACAAGCTTTTACCGGAAAGACTGGTGCCGATTTTGCATGTGGTCAGTGAATCTGAATTGCAGGAACACAAAGATAATCTTAATATCTCCTATGCCTATATAGTGAACAGCGAGGAATGGGCTAAATATGATTTCCAGCAACACTTGATGCGGAGACCCAGATTTCGCATAGCTCATACGAAATATTTGTGCACAGTTCAACAGTATTTGCGATTTCCCCTGCAGTGGGATTCACCTTTCATACAGAGTCTAGAAATGTTTATTATCTACACCACGGATACGGGTCTCAGACAGGCCTGGTCAGATTGGAGTATCTATCAGGCCACCCGGATGAAACTGATTAAGATATGGAAACCGGAAGAGTATGACAATGACCGCCCCTTTAGCATAAATCATTTTGTAAACATTATTTCTGGTTACACTATACTAATGTTGCTGGCAACTGCTTGTTTCTGCGGTGAATTGCTGTGGTTTAACAGGAAGATAATTTTGGAAAAATTTGGTTTAATGGAGAAGAGTTTAAAGAAATAAATAATATAAAAAGTCATCTTTTAAGTGGTAAAAGCTTTTAAAATTAGGAAAAAGGGAAAGAAACCTTAACTCTCAAATCATAAGGTTATACAAGTGTAAATCATTATTAAATGTCATGTAAATGTTGTGTATTTTAAATAAATGTTTTATTAGCAGCAAAATTTAGAGTTATTTTGGTATATTTATGATCAGAACGGGTAATTATGAATTGTTTACATTTTGTAAGTAATGTAAATAATGTATTTGTACAGGATATACAATGTTTGCAGTTGTAAAGTTTGTGTATTTTTACATAATTTTTAATTTTAAGTTATATTTTACATGTATTTATTCAAAATTATCATCATAGCTGGAAATTTAAAATTTTTTACATTTTGTAAATATAGTAACCAATGTAATTTCTATATAAAATATATTATTTAGATGCCTAAAAGTTGTGTTATAAAAAATAACTTTATATTGTAAATTATTTTTACATAAATTTAGTAAATGTTGTGAGCAGAGCTGGATATTTTGAATTGTTTACATTTTGTAAATAATGTAAACGATGTTTTTTTACAGAAAATATATATTTTACATACGTAAGAATTAGGAGCACAATTTTACATGTATGTTAAATTGTTTACATTTTTTTGTAAATAATGTAAACAATGTATTTGTACAGAAAATACATAGTTAACATAAGTAAAATTTGTGTTTCATAAAATACTTTTTAAGTAGAAGCTATATTTTACAAGTAATTAGTTAAAATTGTGTTCAGAGCTGGATAATTCAAATTATTTACATGTTGTAAGTAATGTAAACAATATAATTTATACCGGAAATATATAATTTACATAAGTAAAATTTGTGTATTATATAATAATTTAACAATAGAATTTCCATGCTACAGATTTGTAGTAAAAATTGTGATCAGAGCTGGGAGTTTTAAATTGTTTACATATTGTAAAAATGTAAACTATGTATTTTCTACAGGAAACAATAGTTTACATAAGTAAAATTTGTATTATATAAAATAAGTTTTAATTTTAGACATAATTTACAAGAACTTACAAAAAAAATTGTGATCAGAGCTGGGGATTTTAAATTGTTTACATTTTGTAAACTTCTAAATCTTTAAAAGTTAGCACAAAATCATTTAAATATCTATTTAGCTGTGATTTAAAGTATTAAATTACCATAAATAAATGTTTAAACATTGTTTAGCAACATACAATTTTACAGCTATAGTTGTTGATATTGTTTTTTTATCTACCTTTAGTTAAACTCGTATGTATATTTTCAAACTTAAAGTATTCTACTTACATATTTGCAAGAAAACTTTTTTCATAAGAAACAGACTTTTCTATTTTATTTTATTCTTTCTGTATTGTTGTTTTTTTAGTTCATTGCTTGCAATAAATGAAATTTAATTTATCATTTTCTAAGGAAATTCAATGTTTATTTTATACTTTAGAGATTTTGCCTCATGAATGTTAAGATTTTTCCCTATAACTTGCATACATATTATTATATAGTTGGTTGGTAGTTGTTGCTGCTGCTATAAATGTTGAAATGGACTGGAATTTAAAGGGTGAATTGAACTATTAAATAAACATAAACAGAAATGTATAAGTGTATTTAATATAGAAGAAAGATACAGTGGGAGTACGAATGTAAGGAGACATTAAGACATTAATTGAAATACTGTAATATATGTTTTGTTTGAAATAATGTAAGCTATTCCTTCACCTATTTTTCTGTTTAAAATCAAACAAATCGTTGAGAAAATCTTGGAGATTTCTTTACTTTTTTAAGCCACTGTTTGCTTCTTAATACAACTATGTATATACAGTCTCACACAAATAGTGGTAATAACGATACAAACATTTTGGGCAAAAATACAATTTGAGTAACATTTCACTTGTCACATTAAGAATTCATAAAAGATACTCAAAGAAAATGAAGCAGAAAAAAAACTAAAAATAAATTGTAGCAACGTATCCATGAGATGCAACCAAACAATCAACAAACTACCACTCCATAACACACATACCATACCACATCAAGGGCAAAAGAAAATTGCCTTAAAGTCTCAGCCAACGTATCCTCTCTTACAAACTTAAACAAAAATAAAAACACTTCTTTTTCTTATACTTTTTGTATGTCATAAGGATTTGGAAATAAAATCGTATCGATTCTTAAACCTTTTCCAAACTAAAGAAGGAATACGAAAAAAACTTAGTGGTGTCAGAAATGCATTATGGAGGCAGAACAACTACAACTTGCATACCAACAAATGTAAGTAACTAAAGTTGAATATGTAAAGCCTTAAGGCTCTACCTACCTAGGATATATACCTAAAGAATGAATGTATGATGTAGAAAGGCAAATTGTTAATGTAATTCCGGCATTTGCACAAACAGTGAAGCCGGTTTCAAGATGTTGGATATGAGTGTAGAGTTTTAGTCCGACGACACTTGTATTGCCAACATAGAAACAAATACATAATCGTATGTACATATGTATATTTCATTTCAAATGATACTTAAGCCAGGCGAGTGGGAAATCATGTGGAAAATAACCAACTTTTGAAATACAAATTGTAGCCATTTTCCAAACGAATACCTGAGCACAACAGCTTAAAGAACTATACATAACTATTTACATATAGTTACAGCTAAATACTTACACATCAAGATATTAAGGCGGTAGCTGTTTATAACGGTATTAAAAGAGAACTCAACACATACAAGGCTGCCTCCAACGGAGAACAAATTTTGGGGTTTTGAACAAGAACTGGAGCTAATTGAAATAACACAAGAGTTTTAACAGTTCATCATGGTGAGTGCAGTAGAACAGCTGACTGACTTTATTTACAATTTGCTTATGTCAAAAGTTGTTGTTTCTGTAATGTGTTGAATTTGTTGCCGAATTGCACTCACCTTGTATAATTACATAATTACACCATGAATTTCATTTTGCTCAATTCCGTAAAATATGTATACGAAATTTTTAGTCAACATAATTGTTCTCTGACAATGCTATTAAGAATTTGTTGGATAAATTTAAGTGGACTATATCGATACATAATGTTACAATACCAATGAGTGTTCGATCGTTGAATACAAGTGAAAATAATGCAGTCGTATGTCGCAGTCTTGAAGGAGTTACAAATTTATCAATTCCACGACCTTCTCAACAATTTGGGCTATCCACAATGACAATATCTAATATGAAGTCTTACGTGGTTCAACTGATGCATGAATTGAAGCTGGGCTATCATTAATTTCGCCGTAGATTCGCTGAAGTAATTTAAGAAAAATTGACTGGCAAGCTACATATAGTCACCGAAAATTCAAAGGGCCCTAACTACACATTTTACTTTTTTACAGGAGAAGTAAAATACTTTATAAATTTAAGACTACTTCATTTTTATTGTCCAAATTCCCGAATTAACCTTAAAAAACTATTGCGGATTTTGATTAATTACAAAACAATATAAAATAATAGTAGTTTTTTAGTAATTGTACTTAAGGCCTTTTCGAAACTATTTTCCTGAAATCAAAAAGCCGTAACAATAAAAAAATTCTTAATTAGGCTTGAGTTCATTTTTAATTAATAACTCGTAGAATATCATTGTGAAAACTATATTTTTCTAGACAAATGGCACACTGAAATGCATTTTCTGCCCTGCCAAGGTCTTCATCAGCAATGTTTATTGTCCAAGATCTTCTCGTAAACATCATCTATTTAACTCACCATTTTATGAGAAATAGAATTTGGGAATTAACATATTTCTTATTACATGTTTCTCAAAAAATGGTGCTGAAATGGTGCATTGCTGATGAAGCCCTTGGCAGGGCAGAAAATGCATTTCAGTGTGCCATTTGTCTAGAAAAATATAGTTTTCATAAGAATTTTCTATAATATATAAATATTAGCTAAACCCGGTGTGCTTCGCTACCCCCCTTGGTATAAAAAAATAAAACGTATTTACATATATATTTACAAAAATTTATTTATTTGATTTTAATTTATTTATTGCAATGCTTTAGGATATACAATATTTTTAGTTTACTCATCAGGAGCATACATATATAAATCGGTGGGTTTTCCTACACGGGATGTTAACAGTCATCGCAAATACTAACTAAACAGGAAACTGCAATTGTTTAAAATCGAATGGTAAATCTGTTGGTAGCATTGGCATGCATAGCAAAAGTGCATCTGTACCTTTGTATTTTCCTGTTATAATGGTCGCTTCTACTAAATTATTTCGCAGTTTTTTTACTGCAAGTCGAGAGCCATTGAAAGCCGTGGTGATCGATATTAGGCAGTAAAATAGTTGGCACTCCAATTTTAAGTTGTAACACATGTGGTGGAAAGCCTGGCGCATCGAGTGAATTTAAGAACTCAACAGGATAATTAACGGCCTTACGGGTTGCTTGATTGATTTGACGCATTTCAAAGTGATATCCATCTTCTCCATATGGAAAAAATAAAAGGATGCTGAAGCGCGTCATATGAGCGATGCATTTCAGTGGGCCAGGCCATGCCACTTTGTCCACTTACATAGCCAAGAATTTATTATATCGTAAGAACATCCTATTGTGAAAATTTAATGACGATCGGTCCAGTAGTTAAGACTATATTACGATTTTTCATTTTCCTAAGAAAGGGGCGTGGTCCCACCCACTTTTCTCCTGGTACGTATTCCTAATTATGTCAATACCATATGTACTACATATCATTGACGTAGGTGCCACCCCCGTTTGTGCAATCAAAACTTTATATAGCCTATTATTCCTTCCAGAGTCACAGTAACATGCTGTGAAAATTTCAGGTTTGGCCTCCAATTACAATATTTTAAAAAAGCAGGCGTAAATGTGGGCGTGGTCAAAAAAAGTACCCTATTAATCACACCAGAGTCCCAGTTAAATGCTGTGAAAATTTCAAAAATATCGGTCCAGAGGTTTGGTCTCCTATAAGGTACATACAAACAAACACACATTCAATTTTATATATATAGATTTAAGAAAAGAAAACAAAATTAAAAAAAAAAACGAAAATTCATTATTGTTAACATGAAAAGAAAAGGAGTTCACATTGCAATGTAAATTTTATAAATCTTAGCAGGATTAAGTCCAGTTGTAATCTGCAATTCGATCTCAATAGAGCTAACTCATGCAATCTTGTTGAATGGGAAGCAAAGTGTAGAATGTAAATATAAACCACATTTGGTTCGGGAATACGCAATATGTAAAATCTTCATACAATCAAACTGTTTCCCTGGCACCAGTAGAGTTGACAAATACAATATTAGTAAATATCTTGTTCAATAGGAAGCTAAGTGTAGAATGTACATGCAGTGCTCCTTATAACAAGAAATGACACCGGTTATGCCGAGCAAGCCACATTTTTCAGTTTAGGCCATTGTCTTCCGATGACACTCAGTTTTAGTTGTCTCATTCCTGTTTTGTAGATGCATTCCATTAGGTTCGGTCGATTCTTAGCTATGGAAAGCATGCGGTTTGTTTTGCAAATATTTCTCTCCTCCTTTTAATAAGAGAACTCAGAAGAAACATCAATGTGTACATTTAATCTTTTCTGTTTTAATAAAAAAAAATCAATTTAAAACAACTATTCAAAAAAAAAATCTGACCTTTCCATAAATTAAGGTTTTACTGGGCGATCCAATGCCGTTGAAGGTCTTACTAATATAACTTGAAATTTTATCTTTAGTTAAAAAGTAATTTTCATTCTAAAAATTTAATACATTTTTAATTTATAAGAGTTCAATAAAAATATTATTTACCAGGCGTATGATTAATATTAATTGTGACTTAAAGCTAATTATTGCTCATAATAAGGGTGCGAACGTAAAGAATTCTGATGAGAGAAAGTGGTGTTTCTCGAAACATATCTAAATTCAACCAACAACCCAGGTTCGAATTTTAAGCCAAGAAAAATTATCAATAAATTTTAATAATAACAATTCCTACCTTCAGTAAAAATAGTTTAATGAAAAATTAAATTTAATGAACTCGAGCCGAAATAAAAGAAATATCAATGATTTATTGCTCATAACTTTAAAACTATTGAAGCAATTTTTAAGAAATTAAGTAAATTTTTTATAAATCATGTCAGTTAATTCAACAGAAGATTAGTTATTTTTTTTAAATATAAACCAAGAACTGTATTAAATTCTAATACTTTTAAACGACTAATGACTAATTTGACTTACTTTCAAGGTTTTCGTTTCATATTTTTACGTAATGAAATTTAATGAAAATTCATAAAACTCATTTTTGTTATTTGTTTATTTTACAAATTGTTGCCAGCCTTCTGCTATATGTAGTTTAATATTAACGTTATGAAACTTGCAAGTCTATATATAGTCTACTCGACAATTGCATTTAGATATTGTTGTATTAAAGTTTCATTTACTATTCTCAAGTATAAAATGAAAGCACTAAGAAGATGTTGAAGACAAAACTATGTCTAAGAGAATACGAGTGTGGAGGGAGAAATTGGTTTTGCAAATGTAGGATTATGGTAAAAGATAGAAATATATAAATTTGATATTTGCAAGTTACTGCTACCAAATAAAAACATATTGCCTGAATTTCTCATCTTTTTAGAAAAATTTGATTAGAACTTTGCAGTTTGTCATGAGTTCTGAAATGTTTTTACTCGTGAATATTATTCCTGCTGGCCACCTGCTGCTAGGAATTTAAATTTCCATTCTAAATTTATCAACACCCTGTTGAAATTGAAATGAAAATTTGAACACTTCTACCACTAACATTTCCCATACTCGTACCGGCCGACAGACAAACAAATACTAATGCATTAATATCATATCTTCTGATATTACCTACACATCTATACTATATGCAGATACAACTACTACATTTTCACATACATATATACAGTTAAAGATAAGACATTTTCGAAATATTTTAGATGAAAACATTACGACAGGTGCAAAATTATACGATGATTGCTTTACTATCTAGCAAATGCGAGGGTCTCAACAAAAATTTGTTAAAAAGAAACAAAAACTCTTTTCATTAAAAAAAATAAAATATAATTTATAATTGTTTTCCAAGTTTTCTTAAACTTTTAAAACACTTAATAGCTTTACAATGTTAATGCTAGTAATTTAATAATTGTTATCTTCGTAAATAAATAAGCTAAACTTTTAAAACATTTCAGTACAATTTTTCACATTATATGCCAAAATATAAAATTCAACATAATTAATATTAATCATACGTCCCCTTTTTTTAAAGAAGAATTTTATTGAATATTATTTTAATAAATTGCATTTCATTTTATATTAAAGAGACCCACGAAGCCAATAATTGGCTTATCTGTAGGTCATCTATGTTTCCATAGATGATTGCAAACACAGATGACGCCATATGACAACCCGTTTTCATACAATTGCCAACAATTTGGACAATTTGACAACAAAAATGTCATAGTGAAAACCAAGCATAAGTTTTTTGGTCTATGTATTTATATTGTTGTTGGTTTATATTGATGATTTGAGTGGTGTTGTTTATGTTGTTGTTTGTGCTGGTGTTGTTGTTTATAGTGGTGTTGTTGTTTGTGCTGGTGTTGTTGTTTTGTTTAGATTTATATAAATTCTTCCAAAGTATTTTGAGTACTCTGTTTTGTAGGTTTTGAAGTGTATTTGTAGGTTTTGAAGTGTATTGCAGTACGAAGAGCTTCCTCATGCAGTGATGCTATGTCTAATATAGGACTCCGAGAGTGAAAAATATGCTTGCCTCAAGACACTATAAGTAGACGAGTTGCTTAAATGGTAAAGCATAACTGAAGACTTACGTAGTTGCTTCTGCACTTCATCAATGTGTGTTCGCCATTTAAAATTATGATCTATGTGCACGCCTAAGTATTTGCATGTGTTGACTAATTCGATTATAGTTGTGCAGTTGTCAACACTTGAAATATGTCTAATAACTTAAATTTTTAGCTTTTAAAGCATACATAAAACACTTCTTTCTCAATTAAGTAAAACTTTTTAATACGACACTCGTTTTTTAACACGACTTTAGCATAAAAAAGAAACACCTAGAAATTTGTGCCATCTGCCAGAATGTATTTATGAAATGTATACACTAATACACATTCATAGAGATGTATCTATTGCATGTCGACATATTCAAATCAACATATTTGCACACATAGTCATTGGGACTTTTCAAAAATACAATGTAACAATTTGTAAGATACTCATATTGGCTTCATGTAGTGCGTATGTTCATGATGATGATTTTGTTGAAATGTCTTTTTGATTTCGTTTAAGATTGTAAATGTAATTTTGTACTTCAGTATTTTTCTTAAATAACTTGTGGACACTTTACATCAACAAATAGGGAATAAAGCTAGATTTACACGATTGAATGTATTTTGAAATCTTATCAGAATTTTGAAAATTTATTTTGATGTTCTATTTACACGTTTCAAAAATTTTATCAAAATATTCTTTCAATATATTTCAAAATCTTTCGATAAAAATTTGATCAAAATATTTTGAAGCTATTGGTAAACCTTTTACATTGAAAATATTGACTTTGATCAGCTGTTTTGCTTCTTTTGTGAAATAATTTATTATTATAAAAAAAAAAACAATCAATAAGTATGGACGACGATACAATCTTTATTATAGCATCAACATTTTTACTATTGAAGGAAGAAGTAGCTGATAATAGCAAAAAAAAAAAGAAGAAAACAAAAGGAACATAGGGTTTGAGCTTTTCTTTTGGAAGGTATGTCTCTTTTAGGGAGCGATTGATAAGGACTGATCCTGACTTATACAAAAACTTTGTGCGAATGCACTAAGGTCCCAAAATTCAAATTTTTGGCCAAAACTAAATATTTTACATGGGCTACGATTATAATTTTGTTGTTGCAATCTAATAGCAAACACAACAGAGCAACCACAAATGCATTTTGTTTTTGTAAATTGCAATTTACCGTTTAACATTACAGTATTAAAGTTGATAAACTTCAGTCCACTTGAAAAAATAGTTGAGTGCAGGTGTATTTTAACATTTTTAAATATATTCTAGTTTTTTTAAAAAAAAAGTAATTTCTAAAGTTTAAAATGGAAAATAAAGCTGAAGGTATATAGTTTATTCAAAAGATTATAAAAAATTCAAAATATTTAAGGTGAAGTAAATAAATATCAATATGTTGGTGTATTATAAAATTTATAAATTTTTGACGATTTTTAAATTTACGTAGAGTTTTAAAATTTCGGCTCAGTTCGGCTGGCATACGACCAAAAAAAAAAATAAGATATTGATGTATATTTTTCATTTCACCCTAGCTTGATTTGCGGAAATTTGCGATTTTTGAGTTATTCATCTTTTTATGTGCCGTGCACAGTGGCTCTTAAAGCAACTTTTGATCAAGGGTCAAAGCACATCCGTTTTTTTCCCCTGATTTCGGTTATTTATGTCCAAATTTTGTACTAACAATGTTCTACAAAAATGTAGGCACGGCATAGGGGAACAACTTTTGTGAACATAGTTATACAATCTGAGCCTGTCTAGGCACACGAAAATCACTTTGTGCCTCAAAAATCGTCTTTTTTACTTTTTGAGTTTACCTTGCAGGGAATCAAAATTTCTTACTGCTAGTATTCTACAAAAATGTAGCCAGGGTATACGTGAATAACTTTGCAAAAATTTTAAAAATTTATTAAAAAAAAAAAAATATTTTTAAAGTTTTATAAAAAATTTTTGTTAATTTAAAAAAAATTTAAATTTTTTTTAGTACTTATAAGGCATATTTTCCGAAATTCTTTTTTTGTGATTCTTGTTTTAGAAACCCTCAATCTTAAAAATTTCGAGATTTTTTTATTTAATAGATCAATGGATACATCAGATCCATTAATATCATCCCTTCGAATAAACACACGAGTTCACCAAAGAAAACGTGCGGCCCTTTTACCAGAAGTTATCGAAATGTTAAAGTGTGAGGATCCCCCTGAATTATCTTTACAGGATCAGCAAGTGGACCTAGATGAAAGTACTGATGATGAGTATGATGAAGAATGTGGGAAAGAAAATTTAGTTTTGGAAAGTGAATTATAATATAAAGTTATTTTAAAATTATTATGCATTGAAAATATAAAGTTCATAAAATATAAGGAAACTAGGATTTCTATTAAAATTAAACTGTTTTTTCTTGATCATTTGATGAAACATCTGAATTAGATTTAAAAAAGATTGCTTTTCGGATTTTTTCGGACTATATTGTGCCCTAATAAGAAAAAAAAAAGCAAAAAAAAATTTTTTTTTGTATGTTTACGAAATTTAACGAAAACAAATTTGTTATATATATACAACATATGCATGAAAGGGTTTAACAGTTTTTAAACCTTAGAAATTGATCCAAACTTAAGAAGATAAGCGTTAGCTTGGTTGTAAATGCTGTTTCATTAAAAAAAGTATTAATATGGCTTTAAAATAATTTTGGCCAAATATTTGTTCTAGCGAACCCTATGTGGAATGTGACCAGACGATTTTCATTATTTGCTTAATTACGTCACCCCATCAATAGAAAAGGCTAATACTAATATGCGGGTATCTTTATGCCCCGGAAAACGTCTGGCAATTACTTTGAGATTTTTAGCGACTGGGGACAGTTACCCAAGTCCGATGTTCTTGTTTAAAAGATCAAGATCATCGATATGCAATATTGTTCCTGAAGTGTGCGCTGCATTATATAAATTATTAAAAAAAAGAATTTTTAAAGGTAACACCTAATTAATTAATATTAAATAAAAAAAACATATCAAAAATAATATCTATTGGTACAGCTGCCAGCAACAGAAGAGGAATGGGAGAGTATTTCCCAAAGTATAAATAAAATGTGGAATTTTCCAAATTCAATCGGGGCATTAGATGGAAAACACATCAATATTATTGGTTTTCAATCAAAAGAATGAACATGCTGTCAAATTATTTATTGTTATCAATATTGCCAGATGCGATTTTGATGCTCATTTACACAGCATCAATAAAAACCTCCAAAAGTTCTGTTTAATAAATTTTGATCAATCAATTTTGAAGAAATTTTGCTGTTTACACGAGTTTAAAGCAATTTGAAGAGAAATTTTGAAGAAAATTTCAATCGTGTAAATCTAGCTAAAGAAATTGAATGAGAATCGGATATTTCAGGTTCTAGTTCTGTTCTAGTTCTTTTCTAGTTCTGTTCTAGTTCTGTTCTAGTTCTGTTCTAGTTCTAGTTCTGTTCTAGTTCTGTTCTAATTCTAGTTTTAGTTCTGTTCTAATTATAGTTTTAGTTCTGTTCTAGTTCAAAATACTATTAGTAATAGTGACTTTTTATTTTTCCGATTTTTTGACGATTTTTAAAATTCGAAATTACGATTTTTTTTCTTTTTTATTGGGATTTTGACGATTTTTTACGAAAATTATCTGGCATCCCTGGTCCTGTTCTAGTTATCTTCTAGTTCATTTCTCAGCTCATAAAAGCATAAGGCCCTGATAGCCTTATTTGTTTTAACAGCTTTGTGTTTTTGCCATTTTCGCCGCCACATGTATCAAACACTTCAAGCTTATTGAAGGTGAATTTATATTATATTTTATTTTGAGCAAAAACTACTCATTTTTCATGTCTTATTCCCTATATATTGGCCAATCAAAAGAGTGTTCATTTAAATACAAAAAAAAAACACCGATAAATACTCATTTACCACTTAGAATATATTTGGAGATTTAAACCCACTAAGAGCCAGACTACAATAAAAATAAAGAAAATATAACAAAAAATAGACTTTAAACCAATGTTAAATTAATAAATGGGGTTACGTTTATTAGCAGCTCCTTGAGGACCAGGCGATTTGTACCTATTTAAAATTAAAAAGTTTGTATGTGCAAGCAACTTGTGGATGTACCATTTTCACTTGAAGGATTAATTAAGCTTTAGTTTGTTTTTTACGCTTAACATATCGCTTGGTTTTGAAGTCATGTTTTTTTCTTACTTTCAGTTTGATATTTATATTGGCTCTATTTTTTTCACCACCTTTTCTATTACCAACCATTATTGTTTACGAACGACTACGCTATCTAAACGTTTCGCCATCGTTTTGCTCTAAGTTTGTGTTTAGTATATTCTCGGTGTGCTTTTTTCAATATTTTTTCTACTCTTTCCCTGTCAATCCGGCCTTAACAAGAATGACGGTCATTTATTAATTTTTGGTCCATTAATTTGTTGAATAAACTTTGTCCGTGATGGCGAATGACACTGATTTGTTTGAAACCATTTAAGCTGGATGAGAGGGAAGCTGAAACTAAAACATGCATAAAACCATAAAGGGAAGGATGAAATAGAAGGGATTAAAAAATAAATTTAACATTTAATCATAAACTAATGAATATGAAATTTTGCATGTTTTTGTCATAATTTGAAAAAAAAAAATGTTTAAACTAAATAAAATGTAGAGCAAAAAAATATAAGTCAACCAAGTGCAAACAAGGGCAAAGCTACTAATCAAATGTCAGAGAGATTTGTATAAAAAATTTGGGTAAAAGACAGTGGGGTAATGAGGGTAAAATAAAAACAGAACTAGATCAGTACTAAAACAGAAATAGAACAGAACTAGAACAAAACTGGAACAGAACTAGAACAGAACTAGAACAGAACTAGAACAGAACTAGAATAGAACTAGAACAGAACTAGAACAGAACTAGAAACTGAATTAGAACCTGAACTAGATCCTTAACTAGAACAGGAACTAGTATGGCTCTTTTTCCTTTAAATTTTTCTTAGTTATCTTTACAAATATATATTTGTTCTGCTTAGCCCACTGTTTAATAATAATTTTTATTAATTTCACAAAAATTAATTTCATAAAATTGTTTCTTTTTCCTTTATTATTTATTTCTTTGCTGTTTGCAACCATTAACAGCAGTCGTTTACTGCAATTATTAAGCTTTTATAGCATACTTTTCTGTGTGCAAATTGTTATGAATATTTTCTTGCATATTTCTAGGTGCATTTAACTTGCTTTATAGCTGCAGTAACAGTATATGTGTGTGTGTGTGTGTGTGAGTAATTTTTTCCTTTCATGCTTGAAGCTTTTGTCAAGTCATAAATTAAATGCATTTGTTGCTTTTTTGCTATTATTTGTGATGTTTTTTTTTTATTCATTCTTTCTGCATTTTAAACATTCATTATCACAACAAGCTGCATGCTTGCGTGCATGCAACAAACTGCACCCCGTTACCATTAACAATATAACAGGACATGTTGTGGCTGTTACCAGGAGAGAAAAAAGGGGACACAGAAAACCCACCGAGCAGGGATTGTGTAAAGAATTCTTGAAAGAAAAAAAGAGGAAAATAAATAAAAATAAAATCACAACTTGAACAACATCTCTAAAGTCGTTATAATGTTAATGCCGTTGTTGTTGCTGTTGTGGCAGCATCAACGTGATGATGATGATGATGATGCTGGTCTTAAAAACTAATAACATTTTAAACAGGGTTTTGGTATTTGTGTGCTTTTTGTTGCACGTTCATTCGATGTTTACTGTATGGCTGCTGGCCACAAAAAGAACTCTCCTCTTAACAAAATGCTACTGTAAATAAAATGTTCAAGTATTAAATGACTTTCAAAAGCAAATAGCTGTTTACACTAGTTCCATTTCATTAAAATTTTCAACTGTTGTTCGCATTTAATTATTTAAAAGCTGAGTAAATGTTTGTTCGAAAATGTTGCCTACTTTTAGGATTTCTATTTAGATATTTTTTTTTCTTGTGGCTTAAATATTTTGCTTTGCCAGTGTGTCTTACGTGTTACAAACATAAAACAAAGTCTATCTATAAGTGTATTTAAGAGCAAAAGTGGTTGTAATCGCAAACACCATTTATAGTTAGTTAAAGATACAATACAACAAGAGGACAACAACATTTTGTTGGCATCATCAAATCTTCTCCAAACATATACTAAAGGGAAACGTTTGCCATACACGTCCATATGTGTTCGAGAGTTTAGAAGTGTGTAACATATTTCTTATGTGATTTGGTTTGTTAGAATATGTGATAAAGTAGTTTATTTCCAGAGTATTAGTAACAGTATTTTACGCACTTTTTTGTGCACGATTTTAACGCCATTAGTTTTTTATGGGCCACGAGCATTACATTCTTTCAACATTCTTCTTGTTGATAACATTAAAGGGGTTTTAACTAGAAATTTGTTTTAAATCGTTTAACAAAATTAGTATTTTGACAATTCTTGTAATTTTAAGGTTTATATCTTAACTATGTTTCATCAATTAAAGATTTATTGGTTGATTTAGAGACCATATATTTCTTGGCTGCTTTTCTTTCCTTTGCTGCCTCTGAAATAGTCATAAACTATTTATTAATCTACTTGTTAATGCCTTCTCACGGTCTTTAGCGGCCTTGTTGCCGCTTTATTAGTGTTTAAGAAAGCTTTATTTAAATTCCTTTTTAATTATTTACAACAATGTTTGCTTTGTATTTTTAATTTCACAAGAAATATGTTTCAAACAATAGAGAAATAATTTATGTTTATTGTTTGGTTAAGAATTTATTATTTAAATTTATTTTCATTACTTTGAAAACGATTTTTTTTTGTAAAGGAAAGGAAGTTAATAAGTTTCAACCATTTAATAAACGAAAGAACAATAAGGGAAAGAAATACTTAAAGGCGGGCATGAAGGTACTAAGAGATATTGTTTTAAAAACCTTTAAAATTTTGTACAAATAAAAAATTACTTGAATAATTTACACGAATAATAAATAAATAAATTTTTCACGAATAATCGAAGATTTGACATATATTTAAGAACTTATAAAAATCTAAACGTTTTTACTAAAAGCTGAGAATTTTTTATATAAACGAATATTTAAAGTGAAAAATTGAAAATTTTATTCTTATAACCGAATAATTTGCGCGATTGATATTTCATTTGAATAATGGGTTTTTGAATTATATCTTAATTTACAAGTTTATTTATTTTTAAAAATGAATAGAATATGTCTGAATATAAACGAGTAACCGAATATTTTCTTCGAATAATCGTAATTTTTCAAAAAAAAAAAGCTTAAAATTTCTATTAAGTTTTTCATATCAGAATATTATTATTATTTTAAGATATTTAAATCGAATATCTTTAGCGAATAATCGTTAATTTTAATCGAATAATCGCTTAAATTTATCACATATTTTACACATATAGTATTTATTAGTTTAAATTTTAATAGAAAATTTCTTAATTTGAACGAAAAATCGAATTTTTTAACAAGTAATCGAATATTTTATTCAAATAATCGTAATTTTTATAATAAATATGCTTCAAATTTGCATTTAGTTTTACGTGTCATGGTCTTTTTATTAATGTCGATCTTTTTAATTGTAAATATTTACCAAATCATCGTCGTAGCGAATAATCGTTAATTTTAATCGAATAATTGCTTAAATTGATTTTATTTTTTATTTAATTATAACCGATTAATTTATTCCAATAATCGTAATATTAATAAGAAGTGGGCTTAGCGTTTTTATTTTTATTTACGTGATACGTAAATTACGTATATTTTTAACGAATAATCGTTATTTTTAAGTGAATACACAATTATTTTAAACGAACGATAGTTTAAATTTAATTTATTTTTTATTTATATATATTTTATTTATATATTCATTAGAAATTTTACTTATTTAAAACGAATAATCGAATTTTTTAACCGAATATTTTATACGAA
Source organism: Bellardia pandia (assembly GCA_916048285.2). Lineage (NCBI taxonomy): Eukaryota > Metazoa > Arthropoda > Insecta > Diptera > Calliphoridae > Bellardia > Bellardia pandia. The sequence continues at coordinate 74,832,998 of OU696533.1, forward strand.
TAAAAGTGCTTAAAATTGAGATTTAATTTTACAACATTTAAAAATTGTAACGAATAATCGAATAATTTGAAGAAAAAATTTATAATTTAATTTAAAAATGGGAAATAATAAGTCGTATTTTATTTGAATAATCATATAATTGATTATTTTATTCAAATAATCGATTAATTTATGCGAATAATCGAATATTCTGTTTGAATAATCGAATATTTTACTCGAATAATCGATTATATTATTCGTATAAACGAATATTTTACTCGAATAATCAAACTGTATTATTTTGCGTAAAAATTCGTTTATTTTATGTTAATTATTCTTTAAAATATTCCAATTTTGAAATTATTATTTAAGAGTTTGTCAATATTTTATCATTAATGCAAGTAATTTAAGCTGAATTTACTATCTATTTAATTACAACATCATTAGAGTACGTTTTCCCCCAACGATTACATATTTACCTACCCAATACACCTGACTCACTCACACACACACACAACCATTACGAGTAGTTATAAATAAGAAAGCGACGACAAGACAAGAAAACGGAAAAATACGTTCAAGCAAAGAAAACACAAAAAGCTCTAAACAAACAAGTGGAAAAATTGTAAAGGAAGTATTATATTTTATCACTTAACCGTGACTGTCTTTTTGGTTTCATATGCAAACTTCAGTTGGAGGAAGACTTTTAAAAGCGATGATGGTATTTGTAATATTTGTAACTACACTACATAACTGCTCAAGTATGTTCTTGTTTATATATTTAAGTTTTAACATTAATACACAGTTTCCTTTACTTGTTTATTTAAATAAAGTAAAGTAGGTATGTCGAGAAAAGCTATACTCTCTTCCCCATTTTTTTGCAGTGTTAAATTCTTTATCAAACAAACATAAATATTATTTATTATTTTATCACTTTTTCTTATTTCTATGACTGGTACTTGTACAAGACGCACAACCAACAAAACTCTTTCATATTTTCTTTTTTTTTCTCATTTATTTTACTTCGCATTTATTTATCTATAGTTAAAGTAAAGAAATGATAAAAGCCAGCAAGCCCGACGCAAACGAGCAGGCGGACAGACAGTCAAATAAAAAAAGAAAAAAAAAACTTTTAACTTTCTAAACATCTGCATTTCGTTACACTATATGCGAGTGTATTTCCGTTTCACTAACATGTGGATGTGTGGTTTATGTTTGTTTATATGTGTGTGGGTGTGTGAGTGTGTGTGTCTACATGTGTAAGTGTTAAAGTATTCGTTCAAGTGTAAGTGGGTTGCTTGTTTGGTGTGTGTGTTTGAGCCTGTGTGTTAACAACTAAATAAATATAAAGCAGAATTTATATTTATAAGAGGCGAAAATAAAACACCCTGAACTATGCTACAAAAAATAATATGAATTTTTTAGAAATATTAAAATTATTCAAGATTTGATATTAATAATCGTATAATTTAGGGAAATAATGGAATATTTATTGCTTCAAAAACACTGAAATCGAATGATTTTTTAACGAATAACTTATTCTTTTAAGCGTAGGTATAATCGTTTAAATTAATTATATTTATTTTATTATTTCTCGATGTTTTGAAAAATCGAATATTTCATACGAAATTTGCTTAAAATTTGTATTTATTTTTAAATATGATGAATTTTTTATTAATATCAAATATTTTAATCGCATAATTTTAGTGAATAATCGTTTATTTTAAACGCATAATCGTTTAATATCGTGAAATAAATATTTTTATTTACTTATATGTTTTTATATACATATTTAAAAAAAAAATTTAATGAACTCGAGCCGAAATAAGAGAAATATCAATGATTTAAAATTAACAGTTCAAAATAAAAATAATAATTGTTCTTAACATAAGCTAAGGCACAAGCTAATGTTTGTATTTGTACTTTAAGTGGTACACACATAAAATGTCGATGAAAGTAGACAACAAACATAATGAAAGAAAATGTATTCAGGTTTTCGAGACGAAGTCTTGGTATGAATACGAAAAAACTGAAGGAAAGGGAGGCAACATGTAAAATAAATGAAAAAATGATAATTACAGCAATTACAAATTTTTACTGTAGGCTAGCGGGCATCGCAGTGGTGCAGAGGGTGAGACCGTAAAGAATTCTGATGAGAGAAAGTGGTGTTTCTCGAAACATATGTAATCCTAAGCCAAGAAAAATTATTAATAAATTTTAATAATAATTTTCATGTAACAATTCCTATTTGCAGTAAAAATTATTTTCTAACGAATAATCGAATAATTTTCAAAAAAAAATCTAAATTTTTATTTTAAAATGTAAACCTATAACTTTCTAACAAAAAAAAACAAAAACCAAGTTCTATTTAGTTACAACTTTAAGCGCATAATCGTTAAAATTAACGATTAATCGTTTAATTTTCAAGTCTTAAATAACTTAATCTAACTTGATTTATTTTGCATTTTAATATAAATTTATCATAGCTGATTTTGAGGCCAAAATTTCCTGTTTGTTTTGCTCATTTAAATGTAGAGTACGTACTTGTTTTTGATATAATGTCTAAACGAATATATTTTTATCGCAATTTTCCTTATATATTTTTCCCTTCTTGTGTTTTGGTGATAAAAAACAACTGACATTTCATACAACCCTCAACTGAACGAAAAAAAACAGTTTAACTTTTTATTTTAAACATTATTTTCCGTTTCATTCGTATTTCTATGTCTGCCTCTAATGAAAACGTCATAAAAGCAAATGAAAAATCATTTATTCAATATTGTAGAACTTTAATGGGATATTTTTCCATTTCATCAATATTCAATGAAAATATAAAAGAATTAAAGTTTCAATTTGATTTATACAGCAACAAATTGTTTACGAAATAAATATAAACAGCCAAAAGGAAAATAAGTTTTAATGGTCACATTAAAAATGATCACATGAAATTTAACCACAAAACTTATAATTCACAAATAACTCTACCATATACACACATACACACATATGTATGTATGTACATTCTCATGCACATATGCTGGCTGCTCTTATAAATACAAACACAAAAGCTCTACACACATTTAAGTATTTTAAATTGTATGTTAGTAATTTGTCTTTGTATGTGGCTATAGAATTTCACTTTTTTCTATATAATGTTTGACCATCAATATTCCTGGAAAATAATAAAAATAAAAGAAAAACAGCACAAACTAAACGAAAACTTTGACAATATCAAGTTTAATTTTTACTCACATATCCTGCCAAGTTGCAGAAAATATCAAAAGGGCGGATATAACAAATTTGTCAAGATATTTCGCAAAAAAGTTTCTTACTTCAAGTATTTTATGAGAATGGCGAGTGGGGGCTCTTTAAAGTAATTTCTAAGTTAAAAACTGCCTCAAGGGGCCTTTCAGCTGTTAAAATATTGCATACGTCTTAAGATTTTTAATTTTGATAAGGTAAACAATAAATAGTTAATTTTTGAATATGTAAATTCAAACTTAGTTGAAAGTAGTTTTTTAAGCTGATTGACTAATGGTTATATTTTTTTATCAAAATCAGCTTATTGTAGTTTAATTTAAAATAAATTCCTGATTTTTTATATTTTTTAAATTTAATCGAATATTTTGAGCGATTAATCGAATAAATTTAACGATTAATCGTTTAACTTTAACCAAATAATCTCATTACATTTTAATATAAAACAAATTCCTGATTTTTTATATTTTTTAAATTTAATCGAATATTTTGAGCGATTAATCGAATAAATTTAACGATTAATCGTTTAACTTTAACCAAATAATCTCATTACATTTCAATATAAAACAAATTGCTTATTTTATATATTTTTTTTAATTCAATCGAATATTTTGGGCGAATAATCGAATAATTTTTACGATTAATCGTTTAACTTTAACCAAATAATCTCATTGCAGTTTAATTTAAAACAAATTGCTGATTTTTTATATTTTTAAATTTAATCGAATATTTAACTTTAACCAAATAATCTAATTGCAGTTTAAACAAATTCCTGATTTTTTATATATTTTAAATTTAAACGAATATTTTGGACGATTAATCGAATAATTTTAACTTTAACTTTAACCAAATAATATATTTTTTTGTTTTAAATTGCAGTATTATGTAAATTGCAAGGAAAGCATGCAAAACAAGTTTAACTTTAATTAAATAATATTCGATTAATCGCCCAAAATTGTCGATTAAATTTAAAAAATATAAACTGTAATGAGATTATTTGGTAAAAGTTTTACTTAGTTAAAAATATAGACGAATAATCATTAAAATTAACGATTAATCGTTAAATGTTATTAGCATAATCGTATAATAGCATTCATTTCAATTCTTTTTCAAACGAATTAAAGGTTTTTTAAAATTTAATCGATTAATTTTTTAACAAATATTCGAATAATTTTAACGAATAAACGAATAATTTTCCACAAAATTTTAAAAATTTATTTTAAATTGCAAAACTATGTCATTCCCATACAGAAATTTTTAATAAAGGTGTATTTGCTAAAAAAATTTAGGCGAATAATCGTTCAAACTTACGATTAATCGTTAAATTTTTATAGCAAATTTAGCATATCTTTTCATTTAGTTTAAAAATGATGGTGTTTTATTTTAATTTTAATAATACAATCGAATATTTTTAACGAATAATCGAATAATTTTAACGAATAATCGGTTACTAAACCAAAAAAATCTAAATTTTATTTTAAAACGTAAACTAAAGCCTTTCTAATGATTAAAACAAAAATCGCAATGCTTTTAATTAATACTTAAAGCGATTAATTGCTGAAATTAAAGATTACCCGTTTGATTTTGGGACCATAATAACTTGATTAAGATTTTATTTCATTTATTTTAAAGATTTTTAGTTTTCAGAAATTTTCTAGAATTGAATGGAATAATTTTAACGAATAATCGGGTAATTTTCCAAAACAAAAACTCCAATATTTTTACTTTAAAATGAAAACTTAGGCCCAAATAATAATAAAAACAAAAAAACAAGTTATTTTTATTTAAAACTTGAAGCGAAAAACATAAAACATAACTACATTATAACAACATTAAAGGTTTTAATAATTTTAACGAATAATCGGTTGCTTTTTCAAACAAATTTAAAAATATTTATTTTAAAATGTAATTTTAAAATGTATTCTTTTGATATAAATATTTTTTTTGAATTTTTAACGAATAATCGTTAAAATTAACAATTAATAGTCAGATTTTCCAATCATTAAGCTCTTCATATTTTAAAAAATTCAAGCTTAATATATTTAGCTGTTTTATGGAGACATATGCAAGTTTAAAACATTATATACATAAATGAATGCGAAAAGTACTTTAAGCCACAACAACCTTTTTGTCTTCAAAATTTACACACTTGTACACGTCCTTATACACTGACACATATGTTACACCGTTTAATTTCAAATTAATACAAACAAACACATACATACATCTGTTTGAGTGTATGTTTGTGTGCGGCACAGTGGGAATGAGTGTGTTCATTAAGTAGATGAGCGTTGCTGGTGTCTGTTTTTGGTTAAACATGTGTTTTAAGTGCAGGCATGTGAACACACAAAAACAACAACAAGAACAGAAACAAACAACATGACAACCATATTCACACTTGCAAACAAACTTACAGGCTCAAACGCACAAGTTGTTGGGCATATTTGAGTGTACCAACATATAAATATGTAAGTATGTATGTGTATGTTTGAGACTTTGTTTGTACATATATGATTATACAATTTCCGTTAAATTGTTTATTTTAAATGTAATTATTTTAAAACTTAATTGCAACTGTTGCAGTTGCATTTGGCAAATGCAACAGCAGCACTTAAATTTGTCTCATTTTTTATATTAAAGCTACCAACCAGAAGATATGAGCATTAAATATTTAAGAAATTTAAATTTTAAATCATTTCAAAACCGTTAATTGCTTAATTCCCTGTTAATCAGTTAATACTTCAATTAATACTTCCCACCCCTCCTTGATTTTATATTCAATCTGTAGAACATGCCTACATTTTTATTTCATTTCATACTATGCACATACATATTTGGTTTTAAGTTCTGCCAACTATATAACTCTTCATTAATTATGTTGCAAAAATGCATTTGTTACTTGCAACATGACATGCATGAAAGCCCCGAACAGAAGGAGCAGGGGGTGGCGTAAGTGGAAATTTAACAAATGTTTGTTTCTATGAATATGTAAGTGTATCCCTTAAGTACTTAATGGCATGTTAGTAATTTAATTAATCGTTGTAATTTAAAATTTTAATTTGCCACAAGTACATTTTGTTTTACCAACAAAACCACAATAACAATATGACACTTTACGGAACGGAACAGTGGCTGGCAACAAAAGCAAAGAAAAACAGCAATAGAATACAAACATATAATTACATTATATACAAAAATAATATTTAATTTGTTTAATTTGAAACAAAAAAAATTTTTATCTTTTTAGGTCCACTGTGCCAACTGAATGAAAGCTTAAATTGGATTTTCAGGCATTTTGTTTAATTCTTATTAAATAAATGGCAATTTTTTAAATTTTCTTAAGAATCTAAACAAATGATTTTAACGAATAATCGTATACTTTTAACGAATAATCGAATAAAATTTTTGTATTTTTAATTTGAAGTGTAAAATTAAAACTTTAGTCACTTTAAAACTCAAATTTATATAAAATTTATAAATGAATAATAGTTTAAATTAACGAATAATCGAATATTTTTAACGAATAATCGAAGTATTTCTAAAAAAAATATTTTAATTTTTTATTTTAAAATGATATACAATGAAAAAAATTCAAATCAAAATGTATTTGTTTCAAACTTTAGGCGAATAATCGCTTAAATTAACAAATAATCGTTAATATTTTATAACATAAGGTGTTAATTTCCATCAGTTATTATTAAGCTTAAACTAATGAACAATTTGTTACATTTTTCAATAATATACCCGAATATTTTTAATCTATAATCGAATGTTTTTAACCAATAATAGAATAATTTCTAAAAAAATGTATTTTTTTTATGCTACGTAAAGTGCTATGCTATGCTAAAAATTCAAATCAAAATTTATTTGTTTGAAATTTTAGGCGAATAATCGTTTAAATCAACGATTAATCGTTTCATTTTTGCTACACAGTTACATCAATTGCTTTTATTTACATTGTTTAATAAAAAGTAATAAAATTTTTCCAATAAAGAATCGATTATTTTTTAACGAATAATCGAATATTTTAAACGAATAACTGAGTTATTCAAAAAATTCAAATTTTTGTTTTAAAATGTTAAATTAAACTATTCTTACTACTACTACAGCAGAAAGATAATTTGATTGGGTTAAAATTTTTAACGACTAATTTTCAAATTTAGGATTAATCGTTATATTTTTATAACAAACTCATTTTGTTAGCATTTTCATTCATTAAAGTTAACGATTAATCGATTGATTTTGCCACCATTATTACCTGTGTCAGATTTCTTTTAATTTAGTTAAAAATTACTAAGATTTTATGCATTTTTTTAAAAAGGAATCGATTATTTTTAAACGAATAAAAAATAAAACTGAAATTTTTGTTTTAAAATGAAAAATTAATATCTGCCTGATTGAGATTTAGTTTAGATAATTTCAGGTTTTTATAAATTTTCTAGACTTTAATCGATTAATTTGTAACGAATAATCGACTAATTTTATCGAATAGTCGAATAATTTTTCAACAAAAGAAATCTCAAATTTTTATTTTACTCCAGTCGAATCCAATCTAAGATCCAATAGTTTTTTTTAAACTTGAAGCGAATAATTGTTGAAGTTAACGATTAATCGTGTGGTATTGTTTTCATATCTGCCTGATAAGGATTTATTTTAATTTTGTTTAAATAATTTAAATTTTTTTATAAATTTTCTAGAATTTATTCGAATAATTTTTAACGATTAATCGAATATTTTTAACGAATAATCGGATAATATTTCAAAAAAATCTCTTATCTAATAAATTATAACTGCCTGATTAATATTTCATTTTAGTTAGTTAAAAAATTGCAAGTTTTTTTAAAATGATCAATAATTTAATCGATTAATTTGTAGTGAATAATCGAATGTTTTTTAACGAATTTCTAAAAATATATAAATTTTTCATTTTAAAATGTGACATTAGATTAATCTGATTATTAAAACAAAAATCCAGCTGTTTTTATTTAAAACTTGAAGCGAATAATCGTTAAAATAAACGATTAATCGTTAAATTTTGCTTTCATATCTTCCTGATTGAGAACTTTTTAAAATATATAGTATATTTTAAATATTCAATAATTTAATCGGGTAATTTGTAATGTATAATCAAATTTTTTCACAAATTTTTTTTTTTTAATTTACGAATTTAAAATAATGCTAATCCTATAATTAGGCAAAAATCTATTATTTATTTCAGTTAAAATTTGTAACAATTAATCGTTTCGCTAGACAATTATTCGTTAGATTTTTAAAGAATAATTTGCTTAATACTCGTAGTTTATGCGTGCATTCGTTTTAATCTACAAATAACCAGTTTAAACATGTCATTTAAATTTATTTTTAAGAAAACACCTAAAATTTGTTTACTTCTATAATGACAACTTTGTTGTGTTAAGCTGAAAATTTTCAACATATTCCCCAGCTCATGTCTATAAGTATTTATTTAACCTGTGTAATCTAGTGTGTAAAATCCCTTTGTACATAAAGAATGCCTGTGTTATGGCGCCTGTGAATTATTTAAAAAAATAATATAAACTTTATTTAACGGCAGATTTGGGTTTCACAAACGGATATCCTCTTTTATTTTATATTATATTTTATTATATCTACCTACATACATACATATATTGTATTGTATCATACAAACATACTTACATATTTTAACACATTGCAAACAATAGCTACACAATATAAATATAAAGCTTAACTAAAAGTATGCAACAACATTTTTCACTCTCACATCTTTTGTTATGCGTTATTAATACTATATCCGTTTCCTGTGTGTTATATTAACAATGCTTTAGCCAAGGAAGTTGCTTTTAAATATTTAATATTATAAGTATGTGCACACGTTTATATTGTTAGCGCGAATGTAATGTTACATTGATATATGACACAATTACAGTATTTATTATATTTTTATACATATTTATTATTTACATTTATGTGCCCAGGCATACTCGTATGCATATGCATCATCATCTTCGTTTTCTTGTTTTGTTTCTTATTCATTTCGGTGTCTCCAGCTTTGCTGTTTCACAACACTAACTTACTTGACATCGTATCAATTATTCATTATCATCGATTAACTTTCCTTTTACTTTTTTTCTCTACTTTATTTGTACGTGTTTTTTTTTTTTGTTTCATCCATTATTTCTCATGAATTGCTGGAACAGCAACACACAAATCCAGGACTTGTTTTTGTAATGTTCAAGGTAAAAAAGCTTAAAATAATTATGTATGTATGTACAATTGTTGTCTTACTCTAAACGTCAAATGTTATTTGCTGTAGAAATATTTTTAAAAATTTATGAAATTTTGCTTAAACTAGCAAAATGAAAAGCAGTTTGTTGCAAACATGGGGAGGTTATATAAACTCTGTTAAGGAAGTTTTTGTATGTAAGATAATTTTAAGCTAGTGTAATCATATTTAGATCATTTATTGTATTATTAAATCCCGGAAGTTAGATTACATGAAGAAGGTTTTTTGCTCATCTATACCCAGTAAAAAATGTGCTCCAAAAGGAGCAGGTTTTATGTATGAATTCATACCTCAAATCGCTTCAAACCTGCTGAGATGCATGATTTTTGTATGACGTGTTCCCGATTTGGAGAACTACTTTCTGCTGACAATAAGCGCTTCTTTTAACCTAATCCAACGTGCAAATAAAGCACTTTCCTAAAGTGTTTTACGTCACTTTGCGCACAAATTCTATCTATTTGCTTAAGGAAAATTCATAGTAACTGAGAAACGCGATATCGTTTTGTAATTGACTTTCGTTGTCATACGTCAATCGGTTGCCAATAATTAAATTTTTGTTTTTTTGCTTTAAAACCTTCTTCTTTGTCAGCACTAAAAAAGCATCTTTTTGTATATTTTATTCGTAAGTATTTACTGCTTCAAAAGAGCGCTTTATTGAAGCGCTCGATTATGCGCTTTTTCTCTTAAGTGCTTCAAAAAACACTAATTTTTTTTTACTGGGTAGTTTAATCTATATTCTCGTCTCATCTAGAGTATAGTCTCCTCTCGAGTGTCGTCTATAGTCTGATTACTAGTCTCGCCAGTAAGATCTTCTTTAGTCTCATATCTGGTCCAGTCTATAGTATTGTCTCTTATCTCATCTCTAATCTCCTTTCTAGTCTCGCTTTCTGGCGAAACTAGTCTCATATCTAGTCTAGTCTAGACTCTTTAGTCTCGTCTAGTGTCGTCTCTAATTTTGTATCTAGTTTTCTATTTAGTTTCGCTTCTGTTCTCGTCTTTAGTCTTGTCCTAGTCTCGTATCTAATATTGTATGTAATGTCTTGTCTCATTTCGTCTCTAATCTCGCTCTAATTTCGTCTCTAGTCTAGTCATTCATCTCGTCTCCAGTCTTGTCTTTAGTCTCGTTTCTAATTTCCTCTCTAGTTTCGTCTTTAATCTCGCTCTGATTTCGTCTTCAATCTCGTCTCTAGTCTTGTCTTTAGTATCATCTCTAGTCTCATCTCAGGTCTCGTCTCTAGTCTTGTGTAATCTCGTCTGTAATTTCGTCTCTAGTTTCCTCTCTAGTTTCGTTTCTAGTTTCGTCTCTAATCTCGCTCTAATTTCGTTTCTAGTCTAGTCAGTCATCTCGTCTTTAGTCTTGTCTCTAATTTCGTCTCTAGTTTCATCTCTAATCTCTTCTCTAATTTCGTTTCTAGTCTCATCTCAGGTCTCTTCAGTTCTAGTTATGTTGTAGATCTGTTAAAAAAAAACTTAAAAACTCCTCTTATAGTTCCCTAATTGCTATATTAAATTACTAGCTTCCTTCCCAGCATCTTATCATGTCATTATGAATATTATCTTTATCATCAGTGCCATTATTATCCACTTGTTTATATTGTGCCATAATGAATGAGTGAATGAAGCAGCTCTTAGAAATCATAAAAAACTAATGAATGTCATTTTGTTAGAAACACAGTCAACTATTTGTCTCTTGTTATTGTTTACTTAAATGTACGAGTATGTGTTATGAATGAGAGTGTGTTTGTTTGTTAATGAATGTATAAGTGTGTTTATAAGGATGTTATTACTGTGACATACATTATTGTTATGTATGTATGTGTATAGTTATTTATAAGTGTTTGTTAAAGCAATGAAAAATTGCTTGAATGATAATAATGTTGCCGATGCTGACAATGATACGTTGATTGCGATAAAAATAAACAAATCGAATGTGTTGCTTTAAAGAATAATAATTAAAGAAGCTGAGTTTGCTGTATATTACTTTAAAGGGAACATTTTTGTGTTCTCAAAAAGTAAAAAGCACATGTAGATCAACCAAAAGTGTAGCTGACTAACACTATGGCATGATTAAAATCTGAACAATGTCACTAGAGCTGGTGATTACAATGACCTTTTTTTTTTTTTGATAATGATACTAAAAATATCTTCATCTTTAACTATTTTGCTTTTATTAAAACCAAAAATAGAATACTCGTATATGAAATTTCATTTAGAGCAGATTTATACAAGTCCGTTTGTACGAGTATGTAAGAACGTTTATGGTTTATTTTCTGTTTTTCGTATATATTACCAATAATTAAGTTGAGCTGAAAACAACATGACAACGCTTTTAGTTGGAAAAATACCAACAAACTGTTTGTTTAAATATTCATATATTTTTGCAAAAATAACTTTAGTTTACACACACTGACTACAAAAATCATATACACACAACTGATTGTGCGAGTGTTTGCGATAATATTTGAAAAACTTGCGAGAAAAAGGACAAAAATCCTAAATAGAAAATATCATCTAGAAATATACACAAGCAACTAAAACCCATACGTTTAGCTATTTGCCTCATTTCTAAATCGAAAATACAGCTTCCAAACATAGAGACAATAGAAGCAAATCTTTGCCATTTCAATTAAATGTGTTAAACTCTCCCTGGGGCAAAAGCAGCCACAAACACACGGACATAAATATAATTGTACAAATTTACATACACAATGGATGGATATAAATTCACTTACACAAACACAATAGAAAGTTTAACATAACAATAAAAAAAACAACAGGGTTTCTCAATAAGATCAAAGACTAGTGTAGAGACAACAGAAGAAACGAGGCTGGAAATGACACTCAAGGCCAGATGGGAGACAAGGCAGGAGACGAGGCACTGGATTGGAAGGAATTAGAGAAGAGACTAGATATGACAAACATGAGACCAGACACTAGACTACAAACGAGACTAGAGACAAGACTAAAGATGAGACCGAAGACTCTCTTGCCAGAGAAAAAATATAGTTGTGCATGTTTACCACAACTATTTCAACATTTTTATTTTTTTTTTTTAATATTAAGGTCACAGTAATTATTTATATGATTGCGACAACTATAATATGGCATAATATATATGATTATAGTAATCATATAATGATAAAAGATTATACCATATTATGTTGTTCTCTATCTAATCAAAGAGTAACATATTATGATAAATGAATTCATCATAAACATGATTGCCATAAATACATACATAATTACTACAATCGTGTATATGATTATAAAGGGTGACCCAATTAGCACGCAATTTTTAAATTTGGCGCCATTCGAAGTGTCATTGGTTGACATTTGAACAATTGTTATTGTTTGCTAGTGGAAGGTACGAGGTTAGTAAAAATGGAGCGCTACACGAATGAACAACGCATTCTCATTGTGAAATTGTTTTACCAAAATGGTGAAAGTTTTGCGGCTACTATTTTACGCCAGACACAAAAATCATTCCTCTCCTTTCTTTCCAGAGTCTACCATCCCACATAAGAGCACAGTTAATGTCTGTAGTGAAATTTTAATTATAAAAGATTCTGGATGCAAAAATGGTAGACAAAATTTCCCGAATTATGTATATCCACTCACAAACACCATTTTTCTTTCTCACAATTGAAATAAAATTACTTTTGTAACAGACACAACAAACATTCTTTTGAATTGATAAAAAAATTATAAAATTTTCAACAATGTTGAAAAGTAAATCAAAATCAAGGCTAAGTTATAAGCATGGTGCAAATATACAAGGTGAGTGCAAATCGACAACAAATACAACACAAAACAGAAACAACAGGCATTTTGTTTGTGTAAAATAATGTACTACTGTCAAAAATACTTAAAAAAGTATTACTTTTGACATAAGTAAATTGTAAACAAAGTCAGTCAGCTGGGCTACTGCACTCACCTTGTATAGTTGCACCATGGTTATAAGAATAAAAATACATGAAATTAAATAAAGTAAAGTTTTTTTTATAACCAGTAAAATTTTACTACAGAAAAAAAACAGTTTTGATAAAACAATATACGACCAAAGTCAACACAACAAGATGAGACTTGAGACGAGACTGAGAAGAGACTACAAACCAGTCTAGAGACGAAAGACAAGACTATATATTTGTACAATAGAAAAAACACCTCTTCTTCAACCACCATCTGTAACAAATATTTATCATTCCTCCTCCTTCTTGCCAACCGGTGTTCAAAAGTGTATTGACAACAGCCATTTAGTCCACCCATTTTAGATATTCAACAGCAGCAATAACAATACCAACAACGTACCAGAACCGATAACAATTACACTAACAGCAACAGCAACAACAACAAACACATTCCTAGAAAATACCCCAATTGTTTTTTATTGCATCAGCAGCTTTAGCATCACACAAACAATGGATGTTCTATTGGATAAATGGACAGGTCCGTACAATTTAAGTTTGGATTTTTCGTTTTCATGCTTTCAAAAGTGATACTGAGACAATACTAACGAATAGATAAATATAGTACATAAATGTATTTGTATAAACAATACATACATATGTACATATTTATGTATATACGAGTACTATATGTACATACAAACATAATTGTGTGTTGGCTTAAATGTAAGAAATATATGTACATAAATGTTTAAGGGAACCGGCACACGTGTGAAAAATACAACTCAATATATATTGTTAATCATGGTGAGGGGAAAGGAAAATGAAATAAAATTTGGTTACAATGGAAACATTATACTTCTTTAAATATAGCAGAATGGGGAAGGAGAAAGGGAGGAGGAAGGAAGGTATCCCAAAATAGGAATATTAGAAATGTTTCAAAACTAAAGACGAGACAAGAGAAAAGACTAGAGACAAGTTCAGAAATAAGACTAGACATATCACTAGAGACTAGACTGCAGACGAGAATAGATAATCTGCTGGAGGCTCGACTAAAGACAAGACTGGACTAAAAACGAGTGCAGAGACTGGACAATAGATAAATCTTAAGACGAGACTAGGGATGAGTTTAGAAGCGAGACTAAACATGAGACGAGTCAAAACTCAAAACGAGACTTTCTACTACACAAACAGGAGATAGCAATCGCTAAAACATCAACAAATGATATGCTATGGATCCCTATTGGTTTTCATATTTTAGAAACGAGACTAGAGACGAGACTAGAGGGAGACTAGAGACGATACTAGAGACAAGACTAAAAGGTGAGACTAAAGACGAGACTAGAGACACTGGACTATACAAATTTAGAGACGAGACAAGGGACGAGTTTAAAAACGATACTATGACATGAGACGCGAAAAGAGATAAGGAAAAGTCGAGATGAGACGAGACAAGAGACGAGATCAATATTTACAAAAAGCTTCTTTAAGATCTCTATTGGTTTTCTTATTTTAAAAACGAGACCAGAGACGAGACTAGAGACTGGACTATAGACAAATCTAGAGACGGGACAAGGGACGAGTTTAAAAACGAGACTATACATGAGACAAGACAAGGAAAGCACGAGATGAGACTATACAAGAGACGAGTCTAAACTCAAAAAGAGACTTTATACAAATGATACGCTTTTATTGTTTAGAACAAGATTCTTAAGGATCTGTTGTGGTTTTCGGGCGATATCAGAAGTAGTAGCTAATGCTGTGGCGGGCATCGTCACCATAGATATAAATGTAAAAGAAGTACCAAACATATACAAAGTTATAATGGAAAATCCGGAAACTCAAAGTAACCACATCCTACAAATCGAGAGAGAGAGAGAGAGAGAGAACGAGAGAGTGAAGAGTATGGAAAACTGGCAAAAAACAATCAAGTACTACAATTTAACACAGTTCTTTGCGGGACATGGTGGCTATAGGATCCATACACAATGCAACGATAGGAAAGAAACCGCGGAACAAGTAACACTTAAATGCCTACGAATAATCAAAAATCTAGCCGCACTATAATTTCATCTAAGTGAACGTATGTGGATGGACAACAATATTAGCATCATATTGAGATCCCAATAGAAATGAAATGCATTACAATAAGCAGAGTTCACCGCATGGAGTCGGGACGTCGGAATCGTGCATGCGGAATACATTTATTAAGATTTCATAACTCCAGCTCTTTTAATAGATTTCACCGTCCAAAAGGATTTGATATTCCCTGGAATCTTTTATACTCCTTTCCTTTCTCCCAAAGTATTGATTATGTTTTCTCTTGCCATTCTACTTTTCTTTAATCTCTTTATTTGTATATTTTAAAATTTGTATGCACTTTGCTCAAAAGTCATGGCACCTACTCTCACCTTTTGTCGCTACACATTTATCTGCAATTGGCGTATCTTAAAAACAAAACACATTCATTTGCACATGCTGCTACAAATGGTCATTGTTATATTGCGATTTTTATATGATTTTTTATATACATACTATGTACCTATATATGTATGTATGTATGTACTCGTATGTATTCACAAATTGAATTAATTGCAAATAATTCATTGTATGTACTCGTATGTATTTTGTTCTTCTTTATCATGGTAAACACGCAATTTTTCTTATTGTTTTTTAAAACGTTATTGCTATTCTTTTTTCCCCCAGCCTATAGGTAGGCAATACATAAGTACAGGAATGTAAATGCAGGGATGTACTCGTATGCATGAATTTGTGTGTGTGTGCGTTTAAATATAAATGTCTTTACTGTTTAATGCCTACGTGAAGAAGCTGTTCGCATACGGTGTAGTAAAAGCACTTCAAATAAATGAAAATTTTATTAATAAACCATAAAACACTCTGACTGACTGGATGCCTTGGCTGCGTTACCAAGATTGATATGTGACGGACACACTGCACGCATTAAGAACAGATACACTGGGATGGTGGTGGGCAGCTTGAGGATTTGTTTTTAAAGGGGAGACAGAAGGTGTCTGGCATTCAATAAGAACTGGTAAGAGACAGTAAACAATGCCAGGCTATAATTTGTGGTTGCTGTGTTGACAAATATTATGAAATTGCATTTAAATTCTGTTATTTTAAGCAAATTTAAACACAATATTAAATGTTTCAACTAAATTTACTTTTTATCGCGTACAATTCAATTAAAATATAAAATTACTTGTGTAAAAGAAAAAAAAAAGAACAAAACACACACACGCAAAATTCTACTCGAATGAACAGTGTAAGAGACCTAAAGGAATAGATACATGTTTGGATAGATAGATGGATGGATGGATGGTTGGCTGGCTTCATCAATGTCTTTACAATAGTTTCCTAGAATATAAATTTTGTTTTTCTGCTTGTCTAACTGCCTGCCTGCTGCCAGTCTTGCTTTAACATATTTTGTTGAAATTGCTGTAAGGTTATTGCAACTAAATGTTACAAGACACTCGTACACACGCACACACTCTGTCGATGAGTGCATGTTCATGTATGTATGTTCAGGCATGCATTACATACCTACGCTCAAATAGTTTTATGGTACATATTCTCGTATTTGTTGTATTTATTTAAAAGGTATGTATGTACTTAGTATTGCATACATATGTATGTACATACATACGCGAGGTCTGATCAAAAAATAACCGTTATTTTCAAATTTCATGAGTTACGTATGTTAAATTTTACGTATGTTAATGATGGTAATATCAGCCATTTTGGATTGTCAGTTTGTTTTTGACAGATAAAAAGGTTAGTCGTGTTTTGGTGTGCTCTTCGATTTTTTACTATGCGAAAAAATGGATCAAAGAAACTGTATTAAGTTTTGTGTAAAAAATTAAATTAAATGCGGAAGGACTGTGGCGTTTGGCGAGTCTACTATAAGCAGGACACAAGTTCAATTGTGGTATAACCGGTTTAAGGAAGGCCAAGTAGATGTTAATGACGATGCTCGTCCTAGTCGCCCGAGCACGTCAACAACCGATGAAAATATTAAAGCAGTGAAGAAAATGATTTTGGATAATCGCCGAATCACGATCAGAAAGGTTGCTGATGATGTTGGCATATCGTTCGGCTCATGCCAAGCAATTTTTACGGATGTTTTAGCCATGAAATGTACGGCAGCAAAGATTGTTCCAAAATTGCTAAATTTTGAGCAAAAACAAGGTCACATGGACATCGCTCAGGCGCTGTTGAACATCGTCAACGACGATCCAGATTATCTCAAAAAGGTCATAACTGGTGACGAATCATGGGTGTATGGTTATGACATTGAAACCAAAGCCCAATCATCCCTATAGAAACGTACAGAAGAGCCTAGACCGAAAAAAGTACGTCAAGTTCGGTCAAATGTGAAGGTTTTACTCACTGTTTTCTTCGACTGCAATGACGTGGTGCATCATGAATTCTTGTCACAAGGTCGTACGGTCAATAAGGAATACTTAGTTATGCGCCGTTTGCGCGAAGCAATTCGTCAGAAACGCACAGAATCGATGCTTGAGCGTGAGTTTTTGGCCAAAAACTAAACCGTTATCATGCCTCACCGAACTTGGCCCCCGCTGACTTTTTCCTCTTCACAAAACTGAAGACACCGATGAAAGGAAAGCGTTGTGCTACGATTAAGGAGATAAAAGAATAATCGAAACAGGAGCTGTTGGCCCAAAAAGCGGGTTTCAGAAGTGTTTCGAGGATTGAAAAAAACGCTGGCATAAGTGTATTATATCTAAAGGGCGATTACTTTGAAGAGGACAAGATAGTTATTGATGAATAAATAAATACTTTTTGAAGAAATTGAAAATAATGGTTATTTTTTGATCAGACCTCGTATACCTATACAATGTTTAGTGTGTAGCTCTTTACATACTAAATTTAATTGATGTTGTTATTGTGATTTTTCAGCAGTTGTACTTTTTACATGCATTATTTGTATGTAATGAACGCATTTTTAAAATACATACATATCTATTGACACAGTGTTCGGATTAGAAGTCTTTTTATATGAAAGTAATTACGAAGATAGCTAAGCATACAAAGGCATGGTTAGAGTATATGGGTAGCTGGTAATTGGCCAGTTTACTGGAATCCTTTAATACCTAGTATTGTGAATTCATGCTAATTTAAAACTACCAACCGTTTATGCCTACAAATTTGATCAGATTCATCTGCGACACATTCCTCAGACAGTCTAGATTATGAAAGAGAAATGTATCAAGATATCCAAGTATACGCACGTAAAGATTGAGACACATCTTCTGTATGATACACACTTAAAGATTTAGACATATCCCTCTGACAGCCAGATCATTTAACAAGTTTATATCAATATATTTTAAATTGAATCTTTCTGCTTTTCTTTGGCGCAGCTAGACAAATTATTTTGGATATTCTGCAAGTGATAATCGTAGACCAACACTCCGTAACTTACAACATTCATTTGTCTATGAGTTTACTTTCGTTTCACACTCATTAGTGAATTAATTTCCCCGGATGCCCCGATGTCCTGCAAATCATATAAACCGACAGAATGTTGTCTAAGTTGGACCAGTAAATAAATACAATCGAGTTCGAATCGTCGTTATTACGTGGCAATTGAAAACCTTGATTGGATTCAGTGTGATTTAATCACCAGATTATTATCTCAGCTGTATCGATAGTATTTTAAAAGCAACCAAGAAACCAAATTCATAGAAATCTACCTTTAAGACGGTAAAGGATTCGGGGATTCTTTGAAAAACCAAGAGGCCAAAGTCATGCCGAGTCAGTGCCGTATTCCATCTTTGAACCATCCGTTTAGACAGAGCTCTCGTCGTCCCAGAAAAAATTAACCACGATTGAAGTTAAAAGTCATCCATAAAAAGACCCACATTTGAAACAAGGTTTGCTCTGTTAAAAGAACCACGATTAAAACAAAAATTTTTCTAATAGTTAAAAAGCAAGAACTTAACAAGATATTAGAAGAACCACGATTAAAACAAGAACTTTTCTCTAAAAATATATAAATTTGGGTAAATAGAATCACAATTAAATCAAAAACTATGATCTAAAAGGAACCAGAGCAAGAATTTATTTTTAAAATAAACTACGATTGAAGCTAGAATCCGCATACTTTCCCAAAGATTTGATCGTTGACGTGACAAAAATATCATGCCGACTGACACCTAGAGTTTTGAAGCAGACTTAGCAAATAGAATTGAATGCAGATATTGCGAGGATAAGTGAAGAGTAGAAAGCTATGACTTGATTTTATTAGTGACAAGTTTTTTTAGGAAGAAATGTTACTTCGTTAAATAAGACTAACCTCCTGAATCAAAGGATTTATTTACTATACAAGGTTACAAATAAGTGTACAAATATCCAACCTGGGGCCTGTAATTTAATATATTTCACTTTTCTGCTAATCAACACCTAAGTCGACTATTGATAATATATTTATATTGTTAGAGGTGGCTCTATAGGTATATCCAAGGACACTTCCGACAACATCATGCAAGGCTATCACCAACGACCTCTTCTTTAGGTTACATGTTAAACCTTCCAGAAGTTGTCAGAAGAGATGATATTCTACTCATGGACATCAATCCAAGTTTTATCAGTACAAACGATGACAAACCGACCGGTTTTCATTCCATTCATTTGCCCGTTTGGGGGAAAAATACGAATGTAACCTCCCTGCATGCTTTCGGAATGTACCCAAATACCTAGAGTTTTAGAGCCAGGGATGCCCTGAAATATCCAAATAAAAATGGCATGTTGGCTGATACGGATTATTAGTAAAGCTGATTATTTGATATCTGATCCTAAAAAGATCAATAGAGCTTTAAAGTGGTCATTGACTAAACAATTTCCTCCTAGCTAGCAGTGAATTTTATTAATTAACTTATGAATTTGAGGCTCTGCAAAAATCTCTAATCTAGAGTTCTCATTTTCATTTTCTCTACATACAAAAAGAAGTATGTTTCCATAAATAGTTCTAATCTTTAGGCAGCTCTTGCAATATAGTTATCATCTAGTTTCCGGAATCTTTAAGTGGTTCTTTCTGTTGATGGGATATCTCCGTGGTATGTTCTAAAAATATTAGAATTAACTCTTAGATTTTTCAGGTTTCACAACATACTTAGCGGAGGAGAATTTGATGAAGGGCCATGGAGCCAGTAATAGCAGGATCATTTAGTAGTACTTTCCGTAGATGGGAAACCTTCATGGTACCTTCAAATCTCCGTAGAGAAGTCCCTATAATTTCTATTTTACTTTTTTAGTTTTTCTCTTGTAAATAATGAAATTTTGAGGATTGAGCTCAATGTATCGATCTTCGCGTTATTGTGAAGTGCCTTTCTTACCCATTCTGACTTCCCTCTTAAAAATATTGAAGTCGTCTCAGCTCACTGAATCTAGGTCAAGTCTTCCCCTTTTGCCTATCTGGGTTTCCTCTTGAAAACAGTGGAGTTTTGACAGCTTAACTAATCTTGCTTCATCTTTACCTTATTAAAAACTTTACTTAATTCCTTTCTTAGTTTATTAGTCAAGGATTCCGTCATGGTTGCCGGAATTTCCCAGGTTCCTGCGAAGTCTAAGTTGATTCATATTTAATTTGTGATTCTTGCCTTCTGTCTTATCCTAAGCCTAAATTTCTTATTCTGACTCTTCCTAATTATTAAGAAGCATTCATTATTGAAATCAAACGCATTCATTCTCAAGCCGCAAGATCTTCTCCTCAAAAAGTAGAGCGGGAATATGTGCCTCATTCAATCAATCATTCAGTTCTTTTTACCAAGTCCTTTATTCTAATAAGAATTAGGATGTTTCATCCTCCGATGTAGAAGGAGGAATCCTCACACTTATCTCCTTACGAAAAGGAATTTGACTTTCAGGAGAACAATTTGTATTCATTGGGTATTGAACCAGAATTCCAGGTACTTGGATGCAGTATTTGGTCTCGTTTAATTGAACATCGTCAATTAGCGTTTTTTGTAGGCAATCAATTAATCGAAATCGAATAATGTTCAATGAAAGATCCCTGGCTTTTCCCAAGTCCCTCGTGTGTTCTCGTTCGATTGTTCAGCTCTCTATGCCAAATTTCTTACCCTGACACTTTAAAAGTATTAGGGTGGCTTCATACTCTAGAACAAGAGGAGGATTCCCACACTCACCGTCGTACGAAAAGGGACCTCAATCAAGAGAGACGATTTTCATTCATTGCGCATTTGGTCAAAGTTCACCAAATCTCTTAATGCAGTATTTAAGAAAGCTTCGTGCTCGTTACCATATCCAATGATCTTTACAGACTTTAACCATTTGGCTCCATCGAACACAGTTATGCTCATTACGCTTAATATCCATCTATCCGTAGTTATTTTGCCCTCTTATTTGACTACGATATATGATGGTCATTGGTCCCGAGTTAGCCAAATCCTCAGGTGAAGTTTTTAAGAAAACCTTGGTGTCATCCGATGATCTTGCCACCCTTTGAACATTTGTCGCCATCAAACACAGTAAAAGAGTAATTTTCAATGTGCGAGATCGGCAATTAGCCATCAGTTTGACTTTGATATATTTTGGCCACTTGTAGCTCAGGTGCTGAAGGTAAGAAAATTTATTACTTCAGACGCTTATCCTTAATACTGGGGCGTTGCTCATCAAGTTTAAGGATTTGCAGACAAATGCTTTTACGTATCAGTAAGGGACGCTTAATCTCCAGCATTCGTAAGACTTTTTTACGTCCTGTTATAGGTCTCTAAATTTTAAGTCATCATGAATAGCAAAGCTTCCTATTCAGTATCGTAAAGGTTATCGTCGTGTTCATCCTTCAAAAATATGTCTGATCATATTAGCCTAGTAGTATTACCGATATGACCAGGAGACTCAAACAAAAGTCCTGAACCAACATCAATATGCACACACAGACTCGGTAAACACTCTTATCATGTAGAACAGGCTCGTGACCGTTGGGGGTCAATTACCCCATATCCTCTCTTAACATAGAAGGTTTACATAGAAGGCTATAAGGTTTTAGATGGCTGGAACTCAGATCACATCCTGAGCATGTGGCCGAACAGCCGTGGCAGGTGATGATTATTTGATAATTTTAGGAAATTTTTTTTAATCACATACGAGTATGTAAAATATATGACGTTACACTGTGTTTTCTTTATGCTCGAGCGTTTATAAATCTTTAGTTGTTTCTGTTTAATGCCAAGAATTTGATGATTTTGTTTTCTATTTGCCTGTGGTTTTTTCGGTTTTGTATTTGCATTTGTATTGTTTTTCTCCTTTTCAATAGTGATAGTGTTGTAGTTGATGATGATGTTGTTCTGTTGTCTTTTTTGCATTTCTTTTTTTTATTTTTATTATTATATTTGTTGTTGTTGCTGTCTTTGTTTGATGTTTGCCAAAAATAACTCGCAAAATGCATTTAAATATCTAAAATAGTCATAGAGATACAAAAAAAAAAAAGCCAAAACCATAAAAAAGAACAACACACTTCCATTCCCATCTCTGCCTCTTTATCCATAAGCACATTGATACATTTCATTAAATATTTAGTTTACGTGATGTATCTGTATATCTGTGTATATCTAAGTATACAGAATATCTCAATCTTTTAGTCATTTCGTTCGTTCGTTTGTTCGTCTTTTTATTTACTAGAAATTTATTTCGATTAAAATACGAGTATGTACTTATATTTTATAGAAAAACAAATAAATATATTTAAGATAAACTAAATTTTCAACCATATAAATTTAAAAGATTATTTATAAGTTTTGCTCTTTTGCAGCATTTACCCGGTGAAAATGAACGAAAAAAAATAAAAAAAACATTTTTAGCTGATGACTAATACCGAGAGCCATTAGTCGATCAGTTTGAAAATAGTCAAATAGTTCACGGAAATTTAAAGAAAAGAATCAGGTAAAATTGGAAAATAAGCCAGAAAACTATAATTGTAAGCAACCTGCTGCATGCTGTATCATGCAAACTTTTGCTTTTAAAAGGGGGGTTTAATCTTTGTTTCTCCAAATCCTCTTTCACACCTTCTTTCACCTGACTTTTTAAGCTCGTAAATCCTTCTCATTTGTTTTCTTTCCTTTCCAACTTTATAATTTTTATGCTTGTCTTGACATGTTTTAATTTTTTTTTTACATATTTTTTTTCTTTCTGTGTTGTATTCTTTAATAACTCTATTGATTTCATTCTTAATATCCTTTTTACTTGATGTCATTTCAATTACACTGCAATTTTCTCTTGTTTGTTGTCATTTGTTACTTTTTACCTCGTTTTAAAAGGGGATATTAACCGGCAATCAAGCGTTAAAATTTGCTAAAAGAGAAAAGAAAAATGCATTATAATGGCAGATGATCCATTTAGTAGCATTGTAATAAGAATTGAGCATTAATAAATTGATTTAAAAGCCGGAATTATTATAAAAAATTGTTGTAAAGAAAGTTATACAGTCATTTGTCATTTCAAAGGATATTAAAAAAAATATGTATAGCTACATATGTATGTATGTATGTATGTATGTATGTATATATTTATGAAATTAAGCAAATTCTAAAGTTTTTATGTAAATAGCTTAAGTTTCTTTATATTAGATAGGGAAAGCAATTGCGAAGAAAACTAATCATACATTTGGTGAGTTTACTGGAGCCCTTTAAGACACATTGTGAATTCATTTAAAAGTAAACGTTTACGCCCACAAATTTGATCAAATTCTTCAGTAAATGTATAAAACAAATTTTCAGAAATGGGCGTTATATGGGATATATAACCTATTGTGGACCGATCATCAAACAATTTAGTGTCATGATGTCTATCTCGATATAAATATTTTTAAAAAATTTATGATCGTTAAAGTGAATTTCGAAAGTGGGCCTTATATGGGAGCTACGACTAATTATGGACCGATCATAATAAAATTGTACAGTATTATTTGTAAGCATATGAAATATATTTTGGTTCAATATTATTTGGATACCAACATTTTTGCAAGAGTTATGCCCTTTAAAGTCATTTTCGGAAGTGGGCCTTATATGGGAGCTACGACTAATTATGGACCGATCTCCACAAAATTTGTGGATTTAATTTGGCTTCATTTACCACTCATTTGTGATGAAATTTGTTTGGATATTTGCATAATTCAAACATTTATGATCGTTAAACCCCAATTTGGGGAGGACATTTGTATGGGGGCCAAATGAAATAATAGACCGATTTCCACCAGTTTCAATCCCATCCGTACTTGCGTCAAAAAAATATCATGTACCAAATTTTATCGAAATATCTTCAAAATTGCGACCTGTACTCTGCGCACAAGCTTTACATGAACAGCCAGCCAGACGGACGGACGGACAGACGGAAATCTTTAAATCGACTCAGAAAATGATTCTCAGTCGAT
The DNA here is from genome assembly GCA_916048285.2 of Bellardia pandia. Taxonomy (NCBI): domain Eukaryota; kingdom Metazoa; phylum Arthropoda; class Insecta; order Diptera; family Calliphoridae; genus Bellardia; species Bellardia pandia. Next base: position 74,857,851 of record OU696533.1, read on the forward strand.
CGGTATACTTTAAGGTGGGTGTTGGTTTATGGGCGTTACAAACACACCCAAGAGACAGTCAGTCATGCAAAAGGCTTACATAGGTTGTGTTATATCAATTCTAATCTAGATCAAGTCAAAATAATCTTTCATCTTCTTTTTGTGATAATTCTAGCCTACCATTCCTTAATTTTCAATTCGCATTCGTCTATTAAATTCAATACCGCAACCAAAGAATATTGTAACGCAGTTGCGTTCTTTAACGATTTAAATTCCTCGGATAACCTCAAGTCGGTTACTGCGTTTGTTCAATAAGCATGAGTTGGTATTTATATCCCAGGTTCGATTCCCAGCCACTGCCACTCAAACCAACATCAGTTTCGGGTAATTATTAGTTTTCTATCTAATATTTATCACAGCGCCCTCTTTCAGTGGTATAGATTTAAAATAATGCGCCTACTCACCACCAGAGGCGCTGCAACGCTTCACTAAAAACAAACATAACGTACAATTGCAGAGTTGTGATATCAAGCTTTCTTCCTTTCCAAAGAAGTAACTCAATTACGTAAATATAGGCATATTAATTGCCTGAGTGTTACTTCTCTTAAAAAAAAAAACAAAGGTACTCAAACTCATATTAACTGGACAGGGATATAGATTTCAGCATGAGTTTCTTGTCACAACTGCATATATCTCTTCTTCAACGGCTATGCTCGACAGCATGTGTTACCTGAGTTGGACCAGTGAATAATTGTAATCGAGGCATTTCGACTTCTTTACGTTGCAGTTGACAACCTTAACAGGAGTAAGTGTGATACACAGTGTTGGTATTACGCCTAGGCCCGTGAGGCCTGGGCCTAGGGCGGCATAATTTAAAGGGCGCCAAAATTTAAAGGTAAAAGAATGTAAGGCAATTCAATTTCAAAAATTGATTTTCAGCTTTTTTGATATTTTATATAAAACTAGCTAAACCCGGTGTGCTTCGCTACCCCCTCGCAAAACGCGCAAAGATATACACATTAAATTTCTTATGTGCACCCTCCACACAGACCCCAATCACCCCTGAAAATTTCATTGAAATCGGGCAAACCGTCTAGGAGGAGTATGCGAACAGGAAGTTTTGCCACTTAATTTTATATATATAGATAGATACAACTGAGCTAAAAAGTCAGGCAAATAAACTCGCCAAAAAGTATCCTGGTGATCTAGAAGAGACATTAGCAAATCAATGCATTCATTTACATTATCAACTCGAAGATTCATAGGCAAATACTAAAGATATGCGTTCTGCACAAAATATATCCGATATACAGTAGACGCTCGGTTATATGAACTAATTCAAACATAGCCTGTTCACTAAATGGAGAAGTTCACATAATCGAGAGAATATAAAATAAGTAATTCAAATGTGCAAGAGAAGTAAAGCTTGCGCCTTTGTCCAAGCTTGCCAAAATGTCACTTTTTTCAGATAACGCCTTGCGCTTCATCTTCGATGCACTATGTAAGAAACACTAATGATCTCAAAAGACAACCACTCAAAACTCAACACTCAAAACATTAAAAAAATTAACGGTTGCAGGTTCTTCACTTATTTCGGGGAAAAACATACTTCTAATAAGACAAACATTTAAAAAAAATCAACGGTTGAAAGCTGTTTACATAATAGAGATAGGCTGTGTTCACTCTTTAGAACCTCATGTGTTTAAATTTTGTTGTTCACTATTCTGGATGTTTACATAACTGGATATTCATATAACCGAGCGTCTACTTTATTACATTCACGGAATCTTCAAGATGTTTACCCCAATTTATACTAGCTTTAAGAATTTATTTTAATTCATTTCAATTTATTTTATTTTAAATCTCAAATTTTTAAAGAAAATTATAAAATTTGAAATATATATTTTTTTAATACACCCCATTAATTTAAAAAAATGTATAAATTTTTGGTTTGAAAATTATAAACTAAATTTTATGCATGCATAAAAAATTTAAATATCTATGAAAAATAAGACTGATGAAAAACGTATGTGCATCTAAATTAATAAAAATTAATACACAATAATTTAAGTATTTAAAAATTATATGGTTTTTTATTATCACTTCTGTATAATCAAAAAGGGCGGCATGTCAAAGAGTGCCTAGGAAGGGAGCCGGCCTAAATCCGCCACTGGTGATACAATCATTAAATTATTCTCTCAGCTGTATCATAGCATTTTGAGAGAAACCAAGAGCCCAAATGCATGCTTAGCCAAATGCAAAATATATAGTACATACTCTGAATTTATTGTTTTAACCTTTTGCAGATAGTCAATCAATAAAATACTTTTAAAGTCCCAAAAAACCGTTGCCATAACTAGCCGATTGAATTCTTTTTGCCTTCTTTGGGGCACTTCCTCCAACTTCAGTCCATTGCTTAGATTGTTCTTTTGTCTCTGGAGTATAGTGGTGGATCCATGTCTCAACCACAGTTATGACACGACGCTTAAAATTCATTTTATTTTTCTTAAAACGATCCAAACAAGCCTGAGAAATTTTCATTCATATGCGTTTTTAACAAATCTGGCACCCATCTTGCAGAAAGCCTTTACATCTGTAGTTCTTCATGCAAAATTAAATAATAAAAAATAAATAATAAAATAAAATTTTAAGGTTTTTTTTTTAATTTTAAGCAAAAAATTTAGTATTTTTATATATTACCTACAACAATAGTTTTCTATTAATTAATACATCTTATTTAAACTAATTTAATTAATGTTTTAAGAATGCAACTAACTAATTCAACAAAATATTTTAATTTTAACTAAATAAATTTCTTTATTAATAAAATTGTTAACATTGAGTTCTATTAAATATACATACATACATATATTTATTTATGCAAAACACAAATTCATTGTTTCAAAACATGATGGCGTTCTTAACACATAAATTTATCAAATTTTCACGTTTGTTTAAAGCAAAAAATATCTGTGTATTTTCATTCAAAACACACTCAACTGACATTTCAAGTGAAAACTAAAAATTTTATAAAATTTTTGTGTGAATTTTTTATTTTTATTTTTGTTTTAATGGGCGGTGCTCTAAACAAATTATTTTAGTTTTCAACTCAAACACAAACACACAATCAATTTAAATACATTGTATGTACATATGTATGTATACAAATATTTAAAATTGTGGCAATATAGTGGCAGCAAAACAACAGAAAACTAAAAAAAATGGCCACTTTATCATTGTTGTGCTAATAAATTTCAATATTTAAATTTTCACTGGCCAGCCAATCAATGTTTAAGCAACTGAAATAATACAGTAAAATGTGACGTAAAAGTTTAAAAAATATATACGAAATAATCTTTTAAAAAGACACATTCTTGTCAATAATACGGGTATTAAGAATAAATATATGTACATATGTATGTATGTATGTATGTATACATACTTATTTATATATATATGTATATGTATATATTTGATTGAACTATAACCCTACTCCTCCATTTGTAGTTTGTTTACTTCGTTAAATATTTTATTTAGCCAAGATATAAAGTTCAAAGTTCATGGCTTATGACATGCATGTGCATGCCTTACATACATACATACATACTCATACAATATTTGTCATTGCATATGATCAGTTTAAATGCAGTATAAACATACAAATACTTGGATATACATACATACATATTTTCTACATTCTAATACTGCAAATATACAAACATAAATACATACATACATACATACATACATACATATATACATACATACATTGATACATATTTATATATCCCTGCAAATAATATTGGACTACGTGATCCATTTTAGATGATATGGACTACTCACATCATGGTCCAATGTAATGCAGTCATGGACCATGTCATAGTTAAACAAGAGTTTGTAGTTAAACGACATGGTTTCGTGTTAACACGATTGCATATTGAGTTGTTGTTGTTGTTTAAAACTAACCCTCGTGAGTACTCCATGGAGTAGTTTTGGGACTACTCCGATGGGTTATATGGTCCAGTCCTAGGACATCGCAATGTTAAATGGACCACCTTTTTTCATATATTTGGAGTAGTTTTGGAGTACTCCTACTCTTCTTTGGACTAGACTTTACATGCATGTATGGACTAGTCGCGTTATTTGCAGGGATACTCATGGACTCAAAGTTAAAATACATATGTATATACAGTATATGTATGTTTAACTTAGTGTTAGTTGATATAAAAATACAGAAAAATTATATATCTAAGGAAATTAGGGGGTACATAAAACAACTTCTTTAAACTGAAACTTTTTTCTTTGGAACACAGTTTGTCCAAGACTTTTTTGTATAAAAATCAGATCATCCGTGAGTGTTTTTTTTTAATAGAAACTTGTTTATCTCGAATTTTTTTCTTTGGAACACATTTCGTGACTTTTTGCTATAGAAAACTGTTTATGCAGAACTTTTCTCTTTAGAAAATAGTTTATTCGTAGCTTTTTTTCTATGGGAAACTGTTTATCCGTGACTTTTTTCTATAGAAACAAGTTTATCTGGAACTTTTTTCTTTAGATAAAATTCCGGATAAACTTGTTTCTATTGAAACACGTGTTGAGTTACCTCCCTAATAAAATGATATGCAACATATTGTATGCATTAATTTTTTATCATTTCTAATATTAGAACTCAAACCCTATGCGAACCGTGTAGCTACCACCAACGAAACCAAACCAAACCATGCCAAGCCAAACCAACCATGATGATGCACTTTCGTATCGCTATCTAACATCCAACCATTCACTCACTGAACCAACCATATGTATTCATTTAATTAAATTTATATTTTATGTAACAAACTAAATATGAATTCTAGTAGCTTATTTTATTCCTTTATTACTGTAAATAATAGTTATTGACACACACACTCACTCTTTTAAACTTAAAATCTATAAAGGATGCATATGTGTTGCAACCAACCAGCCAAGCACCATCATGTCTAGAAATTGAAAATAAATAATAAAAGAAAATGTGCAAGTAGCAAAGGAAAAAATTACTCGGTTTCATTCGTATTAAAACTTTATAAAAATTGCAAGTTTATGTGAAAAAATCCTGCTAGATTGGAATTTTATTTCTTTTCTTGTTAGTGTTGTTGTTGCTGTTGCTTTTTTGACCTCATAATAATGTCACTGAAGCATCCATGTCGATGCATTTGCCGAAGATGCTGATGATTATTATTACAAGTTGAAGAGCGAAAAGAGCAGCACACTATGCAAAAGAACCTTTTATAGGGGAATTTTTACTTGTATTTAATCTATCGCATGTCAAGGTATTTTATTTGTAGCTATTATCAAACGTGTTGGAACTTTTGTTTAGTGTAATAATCAGATGTATTGGTCATGTTAAACATACACATGAACAGCATAATCAACAATTATGAGAAAACAGTGCAATGGAGGAAGATGAAAAATCTACAATACTAAACAATTTTTAAGAAAAAGCCACGGATAAATTGTTTCAATAGAAAAAAGTCATGGTTTTACATAGAAAAAGTCACGGATAAACTGTTTTGCCATAGAAAAAATTACGGATAAACTGTTTTCTATAGAAAACAGTCACGGATAATTTGTTTTTCACAGGATTAAGTCACGGATAAACTATTTCCTATAGAAAAAAGTCACTGATAAACTATTTTTATAGAAAAGAAAGGACAAAAGCAACGGATAAACTGTTTTCCATAGAAAAAAGCTACGGATGATTTTTTTTTATATAAAAACTATTTTCTATAGCATAAGGCAACGGATAAACTGTTTCCATAAGAAAAAAGTCACGGTTAAAGTATTTTCTATAGAAAAAGTCACCGATAAACTGTTTTCCACAGGAAAAAGTCACGGATAAAATATTTTCCATAGGAAAAAGCAACGGATCAGCTATTTTCAATAGAAAAAAGTCATGGTAAAATTATTTTCTATCGAAAAAAGTCACGATAATCTATTTTTTATAGAAGAAAGTCACGGAAAAAACTTTTTTTATAGAAAAAAGTCACGGATAAACTGTTTTCTATAGAAAAAAACTCACGGATAAACTCCATTCAAAAAAAAAACTCACGAATAATCTGTTTGAGTGCCCCGATAGACTAGGCGATAGAGTGCCGGACTATCAGTCAAAGGGTTGCAGGTTCGATTCCTGCCAGGGACTCTGGGTGTTTTTCTGCAAATAGGCCAAAAGCTTCGCAGTTTGTGTTTGTTAATTATTACTAAAAAAAAACTGAACAACTGAACAAAAAAAAAACAACTGAAAAAAAAGTCAAAGAAGTATTGTTTTCTATAAAAAAAGCTGTTTCTATTATAAAATGTTTCGTTTAAACATTTTGTGTTTCTTAAACGAGTTATCATTTAGCTGCGGCTAATTAACGCCAGTGTAGATAAGGCTTTAATACCTTAGAGGGTAGTTTACCACCTTTCTAATTTTCTATTGATTTCTAATTTCTCTGTGCTACTTTTTGCTCTTTCAGTTCATTAAACACGTAGCGCTAATGACAAATTTATAGACATGAAGGGTTGCTCTTCATTTTGATATTTTTTTTATTGGAACTTTATTTTAGCTAATGATGACACAGTAACGTGCACGTTCTTAGTAAATACTCATTTACTCATACGCTTACCACCACCCATAAGCACTACTAATGAAGGTTTGAAAATATTGAAATAAAGTTGCAAGTTGCCTTGTGGTAAATTTGTGGAAAAAAGTAGCTTGTTTTCCAAGATAAACAAATGTAATCAAAATAAATATAACAGTAGTTTCCAATCAATTCACCACTCGCCTTTCATTATACAGATATTAAAGCTGTAATCAGTGACACCATATTGTTTTTCTCACACTCCTACACGAAAATGCCTTCATGGAATCATTAAAGCTTTTGCTCTAAATTTGTTTTCGTCGTTTATTCTTACATCTACCGTTAACTGCTTAATGCGTATGTGTTGTTCGTGGATGTGAACGTTAAATGCATATGTCAACCGGCAACCGGATGTAAATAAAGATAGAAAACTTATAATGCTCAAAGCAGTAAAGTACTAAAATACTTAAAACTGTAGGTATGGTGGGGGAAAAACCTCCTTAAATTGCATGCTTTTTTGTAATTATTTATAAAATATGTGTGTGTACCTATCTTGTTTTTTTGCTAATGTGTCAGGAAGATGTATGAATTTGTTTATACATTTAAGAGATAAATTATTGTTTAACATTTTTTTTATAAAAAAATTATTCTCGTACATATAAATTACATAATTTTTTTTGTATGTACATATTTTTAAAGAAAACAAAGGGCAGGAGGGAGGTATATTCTGTGTTAGTATTAAAAGCCAAATAGGAAAAACTTCAACATTGATTTTTCATGGACACAGGTAAAACCGTGACTTTTTTCTATAGAAACATTTTTATGCCTGTCTTTTTTCTATAAAAACAGTTTATTCGTGACTTATTCCTATATAAAAAACTTTATCCGCGACTTTTTCCTATAGAAATGGTCCGGAACTTTTTCTACAGAAAAGACTTCCGGAACTTTTTTCTATGGCAACAAGTTTATACGGAATGTTTTCTGTGGAATCAAGTTTATCCGGAACTTTTTGCTATACAAACAACTTTATTCGGGAATTTTTCTCTATAGAAAACAAGTTTATCCGAACCTAATTTATATGAAATAGTGCTGGCAAAGTATTGAGTAATGGGTACCGAGTATCGAGTATTTTCCCTTTTTTTTGGATACTCAATACTCAAAAATAGTTACTCGATACTTTCGGAGTTGTATTTTAAATTAAGTTGAGTGGGTAAAATAGTGCATAAAAATACATCACTGTAATTATTTCTTAAGTTGTTGTTAACGTTGAATTAAAATTTAGCTTTACATTTATTTTTGATTTAATAATAAAATACATACAAAACCAATAATAGTTGAAGATCTATTTTTATTTTTTGAAAAAACTACTTCAATGTGCAGATAAAAACTATGCGTTACAATTTCAAAAAATCCGTTAAAAGTATCGAGTAGTATTGAGTACCCAAATGAAAAGTATTGAATATTATTGAGCAATGGAAAGTAGTAGAATTTGCCAGCACTAATATGAAACAGTTTATCCGGAACCGGAAAAAACAGTTTATCTCGTTTTTTATAGAAAACAAGCTTATTCGGATTTTTTTAATAAAAACAAATTTATCCGTAATTTTTTTTTATATAGAAACAAGTTTATCCAGAGACTTTTTCTATAAAAACAGAGAAAACAGTTTATCTGGAACTGTTTTCTTTAGAAACAAGTTTATCCGTGATTTTGTTCTTTAGCAATAGGTTTCTCCGTAACTTGTTTCTATATAAAATGTTTAATCCTGTTGGTTTTCTATTAGAAATTTATTTTATTTTTTTTTAAATATTCTTTAGTCTACATTCTTAAACTTTTTCCCCAACAACAAATGCAGCTTTGTTCTATGTCTGTGTGTGTTTAGGTGTCTATTAAATGTCATGAAGTAACTCGATTGAATTGTCATTTTCCTTCCTTTTTTGGGGAGAGAAAGTTGGGTGCCTACAAATAGGCAAATATGCTTTTTAAACTAAAAGAAGAAAAAAAAGGATTATTCAGAAACAGAAGGAAAAAATGCACTTGTATTTTATGCTACAGTGGTTTCACACGTTTGCCTCACAGCATTTAATGGCAAACAGCAGCAGCCATAACAACAAAAACAGCAGCAGTTACAAAAACAACAACAATCAATACAACAAGTGCCAGGGCGTTTTTGCATTTACTCTCCCACACAGAGTTACAGACCAATTTAAATGTGCATTAAAGTTTCTTTTATTGTTGAACTCTCCCTCCTTCCCGGTGGCCAACCAAAGCACGCGGCCGGTGGGTTATGTGGGGGTGGGTGGAGATAAACAGAGTTACATTGTTGTTGTGTTTTTAATGTTGTTCTGTTTTTTGTAGTGACATGTTAGAGATGCATTTGATGGACATATTAAAGCAAAACAACAAAATGAAATACATACATAACTACATAGTTTTTTTTTTTTTGTTTTGGTTTTGTTTGAGATTGTCTTTTTTTAACAAATTGTTTAATGAATAAGACTGTTGTAGTTGTTGAATTTTTTAATTTATTTTGCTTTTGTTGTTATTGTTATTGTGATTCATTTGCATATGTACATACATATATAGTAGTTGTGCAATTGTATGGGGTTTTGTTTAAATTTGATTTGAACATGGCATGGCGTTAAATTACTTGGAAAACTGCAAAACAAAAGAAGAAAAATAATGCTAAATCAGACAAAACAGAGCTCAACACAAAAAGCTTTGTTGTTGTTAACATAAAAGCTTTGGCCACAAAGCTTTAAACTTGGCTTTAAAAGACAAAAAAAACTAAAAATTGTTTTGTTGGTTTGTTTATTTTTTGTTTTTTTTTAAGGCCCAAAAAAATAATAAAAAAACTCAATTTTTTCCATTTTACACTTGCTAAAAAAGAATTTTTATTTAATTCGCCTAAAATTTTAATTCTCTTTAACTGTGTACATACATATATTATTTGTGGCTAAAATGGTGGGTGGTTGTTGCCATAGCTGCCAGAATTGACGATATCGTCATTTTGACGTTTTTTTGTTCAAAAATAGCAAAGTGGCGATTTGATGATTTTTTAATTTAAAGTGACAATTTTTAATTATTAAAATTTTCTCAATCGACATTTTCATCATTGTTTTTGTAAATTAATTTTACCACATACATACATAGGTACAAAAAAATAACGACAGAACCTATCTTTTTTCGTTAGCTAATTCAGAAACCTCCCCGCAAAACTGTAAAATTGAAAAATTTCGAATAACGGTGCCTATTCGTCATGAATTTCTAAAAAACTTACCACGATTTTTTCACAACACGAGCAAACAATTGTTCTGGCGGCCCGACTTTTCCCCTCTCCTTCGCCTCCTTCCATTTTGCGTTCTTCCCGTCCCGCTTTACTTCTTCCTTTCGTCGCATTTTTTCGTCTTCTTTCCTTTCTGTCTGTCGTCGTCGTCGCTGAAAACTTGGTTTTTTGTATTTATGCGAACTTAAAAAAAAAGAATATGAGAATTTTATACAGAAAATTTTGTAGTCATCTCTAAAAGAAAAGTTGCGCCCTCTATATTTTGTCTGCTTATTAATAATACACACACACTATTTTTTCATGCTTTTTTTTTATTAAATTCGCCTTAAATTTTAGTTAGAAGATGATTCTCTTACTTAGTTGCTCTTTAATATATATTTCTCATTATAGTTTTTTTTTTGTAGTTTTAGTGCAAATTTTAGAATGCATTTTGTTTGCTAGGAGGAGCAGCGCATGCTTTGTTTTTAGTTGTTTTTATCTTTCTTCTTTACATTTCCATCTTGACCCCACTACTCTCTTTACAACTTGCTTTGTTGCTCTCTGCAAAATGTTTTTTTTTTTTTCGTTTCTATATTATTCGCTTTCTTACCTTGTTTATTTCTTTAAATATGTTTTGTTTGTTGTTATTTCTGATTGGATTATTTGTGGCTAAAATTTAAATGGTGGTTGTTGCATTTCGTGCTCTTTCTTGGCAAAATGCATTTTTATCGCATTCAGATTAAAACTGTCTCTTACACAAGCAGTTATACAGTGTGAACAGTGGTGTCAATTAGTACTTAATAAAAACAGTTAAATATTGCAAAATACATATTTGAATTAAATTCAAATTGTACTAAAAAACGAATAAATAATGATGCATGTAAATGTTTTTTAGATTTAATTATGATTAGATGTTAAAAAAATGATTCCATTTTAGTCTTATCAGTTATTTAGGTAAAACAAATTGATATTTAAAGGAAAATTCTCGGTTTGTTAAATGACGCTAAATGAAGAAATAAATTTCCAATATGACGGAATCGTATTTGAATTTAATTTTAATTCTTTATTAGTATAAACAGAAATTTAGGTAAAATAAATTGTAATATAAAAGAATATTCACAATTTGTTTAAAAAAATCAATTAATATCAATTGTAGATTTAAACATTTCCGTTAATTTTTTGTTGGAATAGGTAGGTTAGTTCCATAAGGATATTAAACATTTTTGTTAATATTTGGCTTTAATAACTGAAAATTTACAATATTTTGTATATTACGAAAATTTTTCTGATTTAACGTTAATTGGGTAGCAAAGGAAAGATTATTATACTACAAAAGTATTTTTTAATTTACATATTTTTAAAAGTTTTATTGGCAAATCATGTTATAATAAAAAATATACTTTTCTCTTTAGCTTTGAAATAAGAATTACTTTTATTAATGATGATGGTAGATAGGTATACAGCCTAACAACTGAATCACAGGACTTAACATTAAAGTTTAATGATTAAACTCACTTAGGCCCATTATTACAACTTGCCTTTAATGTTCTTAATAATAAAAGGTAACTTTAATTAAAGTGAGGAATAAAGTGACCTTTAAAATGTTTCGTTATTACAACTTCCTTGTAAAATAAAATATTTTTTTTCTAAAATATGGCAATACCAGTTAAAAACCGATTACTTTTGACAAATTACTGTCAAGAAACAGTAAATTTTTTGTGTTTGTGAAAACATTTGTGTGTGAAAAAAATATAAATCAAACGTCTCCTTTCCATTTTTGTTTATTAAAGTATTTATTGGCAAAACAAAATTAAAATTTTTTATTTTTCATGAAGTTGACATTTTTTCCAGAACATATGGCAACTTCAAATACATACCTCACTATAAAATTTAAAGGCAAGATGATTTTCCCTTTAGCTTATCGATCGGTTTTAGATTAAAGTAAACTTATAATAACCAAATACTTCTTATCTGTCCGATAACATCATACCTTTAGCTATTGTTAAGTTGTAATAATGGGCCTTAGAGAATAAAAACAAATAATAAAAGAAATATGTGTACCCATAAAAAGTTAAGTTATAAGTTGATTTCTTTAAAAAACCAGGTATCCGTTTCCAATAAGTAAAAATAGCAATTTTCAGAACAAATTTAATGAATTTGGGCTAAATTTAGCCACTCAAACCATTAGTTTAACAATATTTACAACATAATGTTAAATTTAAGAAATTATAAAATATATTTATAAGACTTTTTTAAAAAACAACTTAGTTTTGAAAAAATTAAAAAAGTACTTTTCTGAAAAACCTAACTAAAATTCATTAAATTTTAAGAAAAACTAAAGCATAGTTAAAACTCTTTAAGCTTTCAATAGCTTAGGCCTAAGTAGTTTAGAAATTGTAAATAGCTCTAGTTTTAAGTTTGGATAATTAAAAAAAATACTTGAACAAAACTTATACTTTTTTTCAATAAAACCTAAAGGGTGCTAAGTTTGTAGGTACATAAAAAAAATATATAAAAACTATTTTAACAATTTGTCCAGTCGTTAAAAGTCTATATTAATGTTTTTCAGTAATTGTTAAATTTATTACGGGTTTTTAATAAACAACTTACTTTAAGTTCAAATAGAAAAAAGTACTTTTGTTGAAAAAGAAACAAATTATTATTTGAAGAAATTAAGAAATATACATACATATGTACACTGGTACATATTCCTATAACCGCACATTGATTTTTTTTTAATATAGTAAACAAAAAGCTAAAAGGTAATTCAGAAACCACAAGTTTCCATAAATTAAAACTTTATTGACTTTACTAAAATATTATTAACAAAAAACTTAAATTATTTATTTATTTCTCGTTTTTTCTTTGATTTTAATATTTATATCTAATTTTTAAGTGCGTTTTCCTATAACCGCACTTTACAAAATTGCACTTTTTATTATTATTAGTAATGTGTCGATGATCTGTTTTTTTGTATAACTTCAAAAATGCGATCTGGTATTGATTCCACTAATTTATTTAGAAAATCACGGTCAATTTGTTCCCAGGATTGCTTAATTTTAAGCTTTAATTCGGTGATGGTAGTTATTGTGTGGTTTTGTACATTATCTGTGTAAACTTTGCGCGCTATGTATCCCCACAAATTTTCCATTGGTTTTAAGTCCGGACTGCAAGCTGGCCAATACAATAGGGGAATATTACGCTGATCAAACCACAATTTCGATTGCCTGGAAACGTGAATTGCTGCATTGTCCTGCTGATATATGCAATCTTCATCCATTTATTCATCCATAAATGTGATGAGAGCATCTTCTAACAGCTCAGTGTAAATTGTGCTGTTCATTTTTGTGGGTACAAAACAAATTTTGGCTTTTCCAACAGCAGAAAAAGCCGCCCAAACCATAACGCTACCTCCGCCAAAATTACGTTTAGACATACGAACTTCGTTATGTCTCAGATCATGCCAAAAGCAGGAATATGAATCGGGACCATCCAGATTGAATTTCTTTTCATCTTAAAATACTATTTTCTCCATTCATCTGACCAATTCATATATTTGCGAGCAAATTTTAAACGGCTTTCTTTATGGTGCTGTTTTAGCATTGCTTTGCATTTTGGCTTCTTCGATTTTATGTTAGCATCTCCTCTCAAAAGGTGTGCGATGTGTTTTGAGGTAGCGGGGAGTTCAAGTTTAGTCTTAATTTGCATGGCATTTAGTTTATTGCAGGTAGCTTCATGTTTTATAATGTTTATTTGCCGTTTTGTTGGTTTTTTGTTTCCCTTCGTTGGTTTTTTTACTCCATAATTTTGCCCTTTCTTTAGAAAATTGCGAATGACGCGTTCGGAACGGATAATTTTTCGCGCAATTTGTCTTTTAGAATAACCTTCCTCATGAAAAAACTTGATTTGAATTTTTTCTTGGTCGGTAAGAAATTTAGCCTTTGGCATCTTAAAAAATCATTAAAATTTTCAATAAAAAACAAAAACTAAAAATTTTTTACCGAATTATATTTTCAATAACTTACCTTATTCAAAGAAAAAAATACTTATATGGCAAAAATTTTATTTTTTTTACGTCCAGAAACACTTTTTCCTGTCTGCGGTTATAGGAATCTTCCTCCAAACTAAGAACAAATATCATACGATCGCAAAATAAACAAAAACAATAAATGCAGCAAAATTTTTTTTTCACTTTTAGGAACTACCGTTAAGTGGCTACTCAATTTAATTACTAAGTTCAGTTGTTGGTTATAATTACAAATATATAACGTAAAGAAATTTAAAAAATGTCTGCGGTTATAGGAATATGTACCAGTGTATATTAAAAAAAATAAGTATCTTTTCAGTTTTTAACAGCTTATGTTGTTGACTTTCAAAAATAATTAATTTTATTTCAAATTTCTAATAAACAACTTTTTTTTTGTATAATTTAAAAAAAGTATTTTTTTAAAAAATTTTGTTTTACAATTATTTTGATGAAAAAATGCTGTTGTCTTTAAGAAATTTTTTACTTTACTTCTGTTTATTATTAAACAGCGTATTTTATGTAGTTTAAATTGAAAAAGTACTTTTTTGAAAAATAATTTTCTTATTATTTTGATGGAAAATTAAGAATTATATGTATGTATACATATTAAAAAATGTAATTCTTTTTATAGTTTTTAAAAGCTTGTCTTTCAGAAATAGTTAATTTTATTGCAGATTTTTATTTAAAGAACTCAATTTAGAATAATTAAGAAAAAGTATTTTTTCTAAAAAAAATTTTATTTTATTTTCTTATTACATATTTTGATGAAAAATTAATAAATATATATAAAAATATTTAATTAGTTTTAGTAGGTTTTAAAAGCTTATGTTGTTGTGTTTTAGTAATAGTTAATTTAAATTCAGATTTCTAATAAACAACTTATTTTTGATTAACTTGAAGAAAGTACTTTTTTGACAATTTTTTTTTATATCGAAGAATTAGAAAATTCAAATTAAAGAAATTAAATTACTTGTTTGTTGGTGTTTATATTCACCAGCAAAAAGATGAGGGTATATTAAGTTTGTCATTCCGTTTGTAACATATAGAAATATTGGTCGTAGAACCAAATAGTTTATATATTCTAAGATCCTAAGACAATCTGCTGTCTCCGTCCGTCTGTTGAAGGCCCAGAAGAAACAAAAAGGCATAGAACAATTAAATTCTTTGTTCCACCGAAATTTTTTATAGAAAATATGCAAAATCGGTCCAATAGGATCCAAATTATAGACCAATGTTTCAGACAACCCTGATATTTTTTGCAATTTCCTTTAAATATAATGCAGATAATATCATGAAATTTTGCACTCTTCAATTTTATTATAGAAGGACAAGTCCTGTTGAAAATGGTTAGAATCGGTCCACGACTTTTTATAGCCTCCATACAACGTATTTTTCCGGACTATGGTTTAATGGTACATATGTAAATGTCTACAGAAAAGCATTCAGAGAACTCTCAAAACTATACTTTGTTTGCATCAGTCCATATTTTGGAATAGCCTCAAACAAAGTCCATTTCCGAAAATTACTTAAATGCGCATAAACATTTTATAAAAATAACTAACAAATCGAAATTTACCACAAATAATCCATGTACCTACACATATAAATCGTAGTGCCAAATTTCATGATAATCGGTCCATATTTGACTGTAACCCCAATAAATTCCATTTCCGAAAATCTATTAAATGCGCACAAACCTCTAATAAAAATCACAAACAAGTCGAAATTCAACACAAATAAGCCATTTATACATATAAAACGTAGCACTAAAGTTCATAATGATCGACCCTCATATAAAGTCCACCTCCGAAAATCAGTTAAATGCGCATAAGTCTCAGTTCACAATTGGCTCTTATTAGGACAACTTCCGAAAAACTCATTAACCTACATAAGTATTCATATTGAACCAAAATTTTACACAGATCAGCTATAGGTATGTAAAAATTATACTACATATTCTCTTTTGTGAAAATTAATCCATAATTGGCCATGGACTCCCATACAACATTCACTTTCGAGAATAACAATAGAGTATTGAAGTTTCAAAAAGATAAAATCAATATCAATATGTATCGTTACAGATACAAAATGTAACAAAAATTAGTTTCGTATATTAATACATAGATTACACTACTGGTATTTGGTGGTGGGTATTATAAGATTTGGCACAGCCAAATATAAACTATTATTTGTTTAAAGCTTACTTATGTTGTAATCTTTTTAAAAATATATTTTATTATTTTTTTTATGTTATTTATATTGGTGTTATTTAATTTTATTGTTTCAAGTTAAAATTTTGTTTAATTTTTATTTATTTGTAGCCTTTTTCGCTTTAAAATTAAAATAACTGTACTAAATTGAATCCCTGATTTTCATCTGACATTAAAGGATATAGCAATGTGGAAAAAATAATTTTGAGGTTGCATAGGGAAAACTATTACCTTTTCAAAATATAATTCTATTTTTAAAATCATGTATTAATTTTTAAATATCCGCCAAACTTTTCCATAAAGCCGGGACAATTCTAAATTATTTTATTTGTATCCTTAGTTATTCTATCAAACTTTTCAATTTTGCTTTAAATATATTTATTTTTTGTATTTATAGTATTTTCTTCAAAAGTTCGAAATAAAACAAAAATTGCTGACGAATAAAACGCCCTCTTGCGCAATAACATTTAACTGTTTAAAAAGCTTTAAAATCGCTTATTTATAGTATTTTCTTCAAAAGTTCGAAATAAAACAAAAATTGCTGACGAATAAAACGCCCTCTTGCGCAATAACATTTAACTGTTTAAAAAGCTTTAAAATCGCTTCATTGATAACTCTGTTTAATGCATGCCTGCATGTAAGTTAATTCTGCCAAAGCTTGCAGCTGCTAAGCTCTCTGTTAGCGTCTACATATTGCATATTGAAAATGCAGTATGTACTTCATTTATACAGAAAGAAAAAGTACATGCGTGTTTACAAACATATGTATGTACACAGGCTCCGAATGTTAGTCAATTCGTTAGCTGGTGTTTTTGTATTTTGCTTTGTTTTTTCTTCTTTCTTTTCGGGTTTTTTGTTTGGAAATGTACCGTTTTCTTTGCAATTCTATAAGTGCGCGCACGCGAGTTTTATTGTATTTATGGTTTTGTCTTTTAAAACCGAGTCCGATTATACTGTAAGTCCCGGATCACACACTGCCACGTTTGCTGCGCAACTTTTGAGTTTGTTGGTGAGAGGCAGCGCTGCCAGAGAAGTAAGATTTTACCTTATTTTTTAAGATTTTTTAACCGAAAAAAGATTTTATGATTTTTTCCCAAAAAAAAAAGATTTTTTGTTTTGTCTCGACGAAGGTTAGGTTCAATAAAAAAAAATCTTTGTTCCCATTTGAAAAATTTTAAACTAATCGATCTCAAAAAATGTACAATTTAGTATAAGAAAATGAATTTTTGTTGTTATTTTTTTGGTTAGTGTTAAATAAAATATGAATTGTTTTTATTGTTTATAATAAAAACACTACTTATTTCCAAAAATAAGATTTTTTCCTCAAAAATAAGACTTTTTTTTTGGCGAAATTAAGATTTTTTGCTGAAAATTGCTGGCAGCCCTAGTGAGAGGGGGAAAAAGAGTGGTCCCCTCTCTCTCTCTTTTTCCCCTCTCAACCATAAACTCAAAAGTTGCGCAGCAAAAGTGGCAGTGTGTGATCCCGGACTAATGATTGTTGTCGTTGTTGTCTTCTTTCCCCTCTCACCAACAAAATCAAAAGTTTAGCAGTAAAAATGGCAGTTGGTGACCCGGGACTATGTAATTTACAGATGGCAACGAGTCAGACGCGTGTGTATAGACAGATACCCATACACAGATGTAAAAGAGTTTATGGAATTGTAGATACGAAAGAGAGCAAGAAAGTAAAAAATATGATTGCGAAACAGTGGTTATACCTACATATGTACATAACGTTACAGTTAAATAAAAGCGTAAACTTTTGATACTTAATTGTAGAAGTATCGGGTATTTAGGTACCGAGTACTCGATACCACATAATTTTTCGAGTACTCAATACCAAAAAATACCTACCCGTTACTTTTAGGGTTGCATTTTTTCTCACTTTTTACTTAAAAATATGCCGAAAAAATATATATGTACATTATTTAAAAAAAAAACAAGCGTAAGCAAAAAAAAAAAGGGAAACCCCGTTTTTAAAAAACGTGAAATATTTAATAATGTCTACAAAAAGAAGTTGTGTTTGGCTTCATTTTAAAGAAACAAAAGAAAATAAAGTTAAATGCAATACATATATGCAAAACAGAAATTTCTTTCAAAGGTAAAAATAATTAATATAAATAGATTGTAAAATTGACTTTTTTAATTATTTAAGCTTGAGGTCTTTATATTAATAAAATATTATATTTATTATTTTCAATATTTCGCTAACCTTTGGTTAGCATCGTCAGGAAATTATTAACAAATTTTATTATTTCCTGACGATGCTAACCAAAGGTTAGCGAAATATTGAAAATAATAAATATAATATTTTATTAATATAAAGACCTCAAGCTTAAATAATTAAAAAAGTCATTATAAAAATAAAGGTCAAATAAGAATAAAATAACATTAGATTGTAAAATTATTAATTATTTTTTATTTAAGGTGGTGGAACCTCAAACCTTAAAACAGATAAAAAGGCATTTTTAAAATATTTCAGAGTTAATTAACAAAAAACTTAAAATAAAAAAAATTACGTTAAATTGTAGTTAAAAGTATCGGGTAGTATCGAGTACCCATTTAAAAAGTATCGAGTAGTAACCGGTACTTAAAAGTAACTGCATTTTACAACACTACTTAATTGTAATAAAATTAAACGTTTTGTTTAATATTTTTTATATATGTATATACATACCTACATTATCTGGGAATTTCTTTCATAAAAAAATATATTAAAAAATACTTTATTAAAATTTGTCTGATAATGTATCTAAGTTTTTTATTAAAAAAACTCAAATACATTTAGTAAAGTCTGTAAGACAATTATTAGTTTAAATAAATAAATTTTGAAGAAATTTTGCTGTTTACACGAGTTTGGAGTATTATGAAGAGCAATTTTGAAGACAATTTCAATCGTGTAAATCTAGCTTAAGCCTTTAAAAACTAACAAAATTAATTATGTAGGTACCTACATACATTATTTATTATATATTTTTCTAAAATTCTCAACAAAATAATGTAAAAGAAATTTATTTGTTTAAAGTACTTTTTTTAAAAATTGCCTAAAATACATTCTTTATCAAACACCTAAAATATACATACATACATGTATGTATGTATTTAACAATTTCAAATTATAACAAACTTTCTAGTAAAAACTTTAATAGAAAAAACTTTAATTCTTTTTAGCAAAAATTAAAAATGTCTTTCAAAATCTAACACAAATAGACATTCCCCACAATTGTCTTTAATTATAGTAAACATTCCAATAAAACCTTTAATAGAAAAAAAACTTACTTTTTTAAGGCATAAAGTAAAAAAAATTCATTTAAAATCTATCTACCTAGAATCTAATTAAAAATTTAAAAAATATATAATATATCTATACTCGTACTTTGTTTTCTTAATAGAAAATTGTTGATTTCGTGTTTGAAATCCCCTTACAATTAATGATAACAAACCAATCTTTATGTGTATAGGTATTACATATTAACATTAACAAAAAAAACTGTAAACAGCCCTGTAAAACCAACTGTAAATTTAGCCAATGTAAATGCTTGCCTGTAAATGTCAACTTTAAAATACATTACCTTTTACTGCATAACGAAACCACTGTAAATTTGAAAATACAGACAAAATAATAACAACAAACAAGGCTGCACATGCAAAGATAAAAGCAAAAACAATGACATAAACAACAAAAATACAGAGCGAATTCAAATAGAGCACAACAAAGCAGCCATAAGTAAAAAAAAAATAAACAAAACGAAAAGAAAATGCTGACAACAAAAAATTAACGAATACACACGACGACTGTGTTAAAGCAGAGCAGCTGGCTGAGGTAATACAACATAAAGCAATAAACACATTCGAGACAGCAGGCTACACGAGTGCAAATTCCGCTGGCTACTTAATTATTTTGAAAACGACAGCTACATAGTAAGCAGCTGATCCCGAAATCTGACTTTTTTTTGGACATATAAACTCATGCTTAATGACCAATTAAGCTACAGCACCCAAAATCTGACGTTTTAATAAAAAATAAATTTGTTCTTCAAATTTTTCAAATAACATAATGGCTGAAGAGAATCTTGTTGATTTTATAGAAGCTATTACTAAAATACAACAAAAAAGTACATAAAAACATTAAAAATAATAAATCTTAAACAATAAAACAATTACAAACTTTAATCACACGACACAATGAAAATATAAACAGCTGTTGCTGTATTCGCTTTATATTTCAGTGGTGCCACTTAAGGCTTTTATTTTTTCAAAGTAGCGTTTTATTTATGAAACATGGAAAACATATGTACATGATTCCGGACATGCTAATACACTTCACTTCAACAACTCTTAAAGCATAAATGATCATAACATTTTAATTTTGGATTTTGATTTTTATTTTATTTAACTTGCTTCACACATTTTGTTATATAGTCAACACTGTTTTTGTTTTCTAGCCAACAAAAATAGAATAGTTTAATTTGACAGCGACAAAAAAATCAGCATGGACAACAACCTGCTGTCGTCAATATAGTCACTCTCATATAAACGTGTTTATATTATTTTTGACATATTGTAGTCGGTAGCCTGCTGTCTCAAATGTGTTTAATGCTTAATAATAAACATGTGTGCAAGAGAGTACTTACCCTGGTACTTTAAGATAGCGGTAATTGTAAGTGCGCCCAACGTTTTTGCGTGGACATAAACGCAGACAGAATGTATTTGAATGTGGTTGTTGTTGTTATTGTTGTTGCTGTGTATGTTTGCGTGTAGTTGTGTTTTTGCTCGTATTTAACCGTAATTTTCTCTTTTTACGCTAAGCACACATGAAATTATTTAGTACGTATTGTACTTTGAAGCGCAACGGAGGTATCTAAACGGATCTAATTGTAACAGATTAAGTAATAATTATTATTAAAACAAAAAAAACAGTTCAAATAGAAAATAACAACAACAGTGTAGCAAAAGAAATAAAAGTTATTGTGTGTTAAAAATCAAATTGGAAAAGAAAGTCCAATACAAAATACACTATTGTAATTAAAACAAATTGGAAAAATAACCAATAAGGTAATTTTAAAGAATACAAAACTAAACATTTTTGTTCGAGTAAGCATTTCCGTTTCGTAGAAAATAACGTTACTACAAATTACAGAAAAAGTGTATAGAGTAACAAATAAAATAAAAGTGTGAAATTAAAGCAAAGCAAAAAGAAAATCATACAAACAAAAAAAGCAAACCCAGCAAAATACTTAAACCAATAAACAACTACATACTACTAATACATACCTACTATTAAAAAATTTCAGAAAAACAGCAAAAACAAACACAAACAAAAAAATTGCAATATTTTGAAAGTTTGTAAAGACAACCAGATACAAATACATTTTACAAACATTACTTACAACATATTTATCAAGACAGATATTACAACAACACTACAACAGAAACAACAAGCAAGTGAAAGTGTGAAAACTAAAGTACTAAAAGTAACAAAGAAAAAAATTTCAGCTTAAACAGAATTTTCTGTGTTCGTTAAATACCAACAACTGCTATAAATGGTAAATGTTATTGCTTAAATTTTAATTAATACATAATAAAATTTATGAATAAATGGTTAAAAATCGTTTATTAATTTTACAAAAAGTTGCCATATTTGTTTTTTTTTTTTGCTGCAGTTTTGCATTCGGAAAAACTTGTTTGCATGTATTGTGTTGTTGTTGTGGCCGTCGTTGTCTCTTGTTGTCTACTACGTCTGTTAAAGTGTTTGTTTATTTGTGGTTGTTGTTGTTGCTATTATTGTTTTCTCTACATTTTCTAGTTAAAAATGACGATGAGCTGCCAGACTACATTAGTTAGTTTAAGTGGTGTTGTGTTTGGTTTTTTTTATGTCTGGTTTAAAAAGTTACAAGTTTCTAGCATTTTTAATAAACATTTACTGCCGTATTCATAAAAAATAAAGTAGGTTTGAAGTGTGTTTTTAGACAAAATTTTCTTAAAGTACATTTGAAGTCTAATTTTTTTGAATAAGGGCATTAAAATTTATTACTAAATTTTAGCTAAAAAAGATTATTAAGGATTTATTGAAATGCTTTTTATAATTAGAGAAAATTGTGCCAAAAATTCCTCAAGTTGAATTTTTAAAGAAACTTTTAGTTTTTAAGGTTTATTGTTTTTGAATTTTAACTTGATTAATGTTAAATTTTTGTTTAAAACAGTTTTATAAAATGTTTTATTGACAACACTCTGTGCTGGTTTTTGAAGTGTTGTTTAAAACTTAATAATTTTTTTTAATAATCGGCATAAATTTTCTAATAAATAATGAATAAACAAAATTTTAAATGCATTTCATTAAAACTTTCCAGCAAACTTAACTCAGGGAAAGAGTTTCAATACAGTTTTAAAATTATTACCAAATTTTGTCTAAAATAGAACTAAATTTTATATTAAAGGCTATTGATTTTTTTTTATAATTTGTGAAAACTAGGAATTGTCAATTAAATTTTTTAACTTTTTGCCCAAAAGACTAAAGTTTTAGTTCTTCAATACATTTGTAATAATTATTAACAAATTTTGTTTATAATAAAACTAAAATTTCTAATTCATCACACGGTAGTGCTTCCCATTCACAGTAACGTTTCTGCCCATAACCGGCCCATAATCCACACCAATTTTATTAATCTTTTAAATAGGGTCTTTCTTTAGAGTTATCTTGGGGATAATTTTTATTAGAATTTCCAAAGAAAGTTAAAAATATTGTGACATTTAAGTGTTATTAAGTAGTTTTCAGCCTATATTTAGGGAAATTTTTTAGCCGGCAGATTTTTAAAATAAACTTTTAAACCGCCAGATTTTGCATAACGCTATGCAATACTTAAAAATAAAAGACTGTCTGAATTAATATACAGGTGATGGCATAAAATTCTTGACAATTAAACATTAGATTGAAATTTAGCGTTTTCTAACATAAAGAAAAAAAGGGCAATATTTTTTATGTTATGACAAAGATTTTCTGTTTTGCTTTGCTTTCAATAGACAAATATTTCAAGATTTTAATAGAAATTTGTTTAAATATGTTTATGTATAACAAAGACAATTTCTACTATTCTTATTTTGCAAGAATTTTTAAGTAAAGAGCTTAACTGCCGTATTCGTAAAAAATAAAGTAGGTTTGAAGTGTGCTTTTAGACAAAATTTTCATACAAAATTTTCTTAAAGTACATTTGAAGTCTATTTTAATTTTTATGAATTAGACCGTACATTTTTTATTATGTTTGCAGAGTATTACAAATTAAACTATGGTTTACAGAAAGACTTCCGGCAGTTAGAAAAGTTTGTCATAGTGTGATTTAGGTATAAATACAATTTTTAATAAGAATATCATAAAATTCCTTTAATTACCTGGAATTCATTCTTTTAATAATTCACAATAGAATTTTCGATTTTTATAATTATTGGGAATGATTTCTTGCAAAGTGCAGCCAATTTATAAAATTCTTGCTTATTTTTTCAAAAATACTCTACAAATTGTTTGTAGTAAGCCTTGAATTTTCTTATGAAAAGAAATATTTTTAGTTTTCAGAGAAAATATTTTACATAAAACGAAAATATAATAAAGAAAAACTGCAAATAATAAAACAATTTTGAGTTTTAACAAAAGTCCTTTAAATGTGAAAAAGTTTTGATTTGTTTAATTAAATAAAAAAACACATTAAAATCAACAGATTTGAAGAATATTGAACAATTCGTGTCTACAAAGCAGACATTTATTGGCCATAATTGTAAGTGAAATAATGTAAGATATATAAGTGTTAATTTATTTAAATCTTCCAGTTAGAATTCCTTACATATACAGCAGCAAGCTTAGCTATAAGAATGTTTAAAATTCCAGTTGGTATCATTTAAAACATGACATATGTATTGTTAAATGAAACACAAATACATATGTATGTATGTATTCATTATATTTGAAAGTTTAATTTGGAAACTCTGTTTCCAATTGTTTAAAGCATTAAAAATTAGACTAACTGAAGTAATATAAAGGTGCTGGCATAAAATTGTTTAAAATAAAGCAATAAATCGAAATTTTGCTTTTTCTATCAGAAATCAGTAAAATGGGCTACATTTTTTTGTTTCTCGTCAAGATTTTCTGTAACAATACCGATTTTTTTCTTTAAAAAAATTTGTTGTGATACAGTACTAAACAAATTTTTCAAGTCGTAATTAGAAACTTGTTTAAAAAAATACTGCAATATAAAGCAATTTTGCAAATTAAAAAAAAAAAAAAGGCAACATTTTTGTTTCATTAAAAGCAAGAAGATGCTGCCTTTTTTCTCATAAATGGTTAAAAAGCACTGCAATATAAAGCAGTTTGAATTTTTTTTTACAAAAACACACATATAGGGCAACATTTGGAAAGTGTTATGAATAAATGAAAGTTAAAAAATGGGCAACAATTTTACTTTAAAGAAAGCAATATAAAATTTATATAATTCCTTAATATAGGTACAGTCGAACTTCTCTATAGTGAACTTCTATACAAAGAAGTTCTCCCTATTATGAATTGATTTCAAACACACAACTTTTTCCGTTCCAATTTAATTGTTTTTGATCTCCTTATAATGAATTTCCATACAATGAAGTTTTCTATACAATAAAGCAATTTTGCAGGTGTAATATTTGACTCGCATGCGTTTTTGTCTCCATATAATGAATTTTTCAAACAATTTTCTGTTACGCATACTAACAACTCTGTGTACCGAGAAAGATGCCACATAAAATGAGCGGATTCCCAAAAGAGGAAAATAAGAACAAAAAAAAAGAAGAAAGCCACATCAATAACAATTTTGACATCAGTTGCCGGTGGAAGAAAAATGGAAAAGTGTAACCCAAACAAATATGCCTAAAAAAAAAACTGGGGGAAAATATAATTTCTGTATAATGAAGTTTCTATATAATGAAGTGATTTTCTGGTCCCGTCAAGATTCATTATAGGGAAGTTCGACTGTATACCTATAGGTATTCCTTTTAATAATAAAATACATAGGTATGGACCTAATATAAAGAAATTTGGAAATGTTATGAATAAAAATGCAAAAAGGGCATTATTTTACAGTGAAGAAAGTTTGATTTTATCGATTTATTTAAATAAAAAGTTTATAATTTCTTAACAATTCTTAATATTTAATAATAAAATATTGAATATAAAGATATTTAAAAACTGTTATGAATAAAAGTGCAAAAAAGACAACAATTTTACATTTCAGAAACCAATAAAGCATAATTTTAATACCAGTTGGCTTTATTTAAACAAAAAGTATAAAATTTCTTGATACATAATTACTTATGTATAGGTATTTAATAATAAAACAGAATATGAAGAAACTTAGGAAATGTTATGAATAAAACTACAAAAAGAAGGCAACATTTTACTTTGCAGAATGGAATAAAGCTTCATTTTACTAGTTTAAGCAAGAATTATTATTTTTTTTTTAATAAAATCGACATACATAATTCCTTCACAATTCTTAATTTCAAATAAGGTTGTAAACATATTTCGTGGTTTATTTAGCAAAATTTTTAGTTAAATTGAGAATAAACGTATTTCTTAAAAAAGTTCCTTTCAAATCAAGCTCGAAGCAATTGTTTTTAATCTTATTACATTCTCTTTAGTTAATTTTCAATAGATTTCGAATTTCGAATTATATTGTGAAAATGAAAGAATTAACTGAAATCAACTGAAGTCTTGAATGTCAAACAAACAAACCCACACACTTGTAATATATTTTTATACAGTTATTAATATTTATATGTTTTATATCAGGCAATAATAAAGGGTATTCATTATTATAGGAAAGAAAATGGGACAAATGTAATTACATATGGGTATTTTTATACAGCCGTACGTGACATTCGTACGCATATGGAGTAATATCTCAAATCAAACAAAACAATGAAAATATTAACAGCTGTTGACGCAATTCATTTACATATACATATTTCAGTGGTGCCACCTTAGGCTTTCATTTTCCAAATAAAAAATCAATTTCGCTCTTCCAATCACAAAAAACCCTGTTTATTTTCCATTGCCCTTTTGAGACATTCATCTCCTAGACAACATCTGGCATCCTTTAAGTAACTAACATAAAAATGGCTTTTCTTGCCTGATATTGCTATTTGTTGTAGATATTTTTGTAGCTAGAAAATGGTAACAAATTTATGGTTGCCTAACAGGTCTTGCTGCTTGCTCTCTGTTTTTACATTAAAACAAAAGAAGTAAAAAAAATTATACCTACAATGAGAAAATTTAGCTAAAGGAAGAATGAAGAATACAGTAAAACTATAAAATTAATAAAAAAAAATCATTAAATAACTCCTCGCCTGAGTTATTTATTTATAATTATAATTTTAGTATCTTTTTAATTGAAGTTTTTCTATAAAGAATTATAAAAAACTAACAAAATATAAAATTGTTTGTGTAAAAGAAAATATAAGTACATATGTATGTATGTATGTATGTATCTACATATGTATGTGGAAAAGAAGCTTTAACAAAAAGTAATTAAGCTAGAAAAGAGATCTGGTATTATAAAAGAGAGTTGTTCAAGTATGTTTGACAATGATGGCAAACATGGTACAATTGTACTTTTTTTGATACATTTTAAACACAGTTGGTACCGTGGTACTACCACGAGTCATATGGTACAATTTCAAAATGCTGTTGCATAATAATTTCGTATTTCAGATGAAACAGATAAATATCAGCCATGTCACAGAATTTAATTCCGTTCGGAAGTGGAATTATTTCCGTATTTTACTTCTAAAGAAAAAGTAAAACGAAAATTGGTTTCATTCTGAACAAATTTTTCGTTTTGCTTTTTCTATAGAAGCAAAAAATGGAATTAATTCCACTTCCGAACGGAATTAAATTCGGTGACATGGCTGTATATCATATAAGTTACTATTTGTGTAATAGTGCAAGAAAAAGAGATTTTATTAAATTTCATAAACATTTTGGAACTGATATTAATTTGATCTTTAAATATCCATCTATAAGATGATTATTACGACAATAAATTTTTGGTTGAATTATCAAACAATATGAGTCTTTGACATATTCATCTACATTAAATGATTTTGAGGCTGAATTCAAAAACTAAAGCTTAAAATGTAGTTAATCAGGATTTCAAAATCGTTAGAAGTTAACTCTTCCATTTCTTTTATTCATACAATAATAATTCTAGTTATTTTGGAAATATATATGTGGGTATATGTATTTACAAAGGTTAACTTTTCGCAAATGACTCGATACTTCATAAATAAGAATATTTTTAGATAATCGCTACAATTAACGCAATAATGTTGCTATAAGATATATCGAATTTTCGATAAAGTAAATTTGTGGTAGAGTTTTATGATTAACAAATATTAAAAATGGTACCATGGAGGTCTAAAAAGTACATTTTATTTATATAGTTGGTACGAAAAACAAAAATCCATCACTGATGTTTGCTTTTAAAATTTTTTTATTTCGCCGATTTTGTGATGAAATCTCTATTTTTACTAATTTTTAATTGCAGAACCCCATAAATGTGTTTTAAATACGAATGTATGATAAATGAAAACATACTATCAAATTCGTCACATAAAGGTTATTGCTAAAGGTGAATAGGGGAAAAATCTTGTTTGAAAATAAAATTAACATTTTAATCATGGAAATAAAAATTCTTGTATAGCCTGATGGTTTGGTCTACCGAACTGTATACGAACAACCAGGGTTAGAGTCCCAGTTGAGCTCTAAAAAATTTTATTGACAAAATTTAAATAGAAGTACTTAAAGTAGAAAACAAAATAAATTAAAAAAGTAACAAATACCCAACAGACCAACAAATAAGTAAAGTATAAATAGTACTTTAGAAGAAGCTTTTTTTTAAAAAAAATACTAAAGTGTTTTTAAATCATGTTTGATAAACTATTATCCTTCACAATATGTTTTTAAACATAGTATATAATAAATAGTATACAATAAATATATATTAAACATGCTTGTCATATTTTGTCATTGTTAATTTTAATTTCAAATAAAAAATTTATATTTGTAAAAATGTTTTGTTTATCCAAAAAGTTTTGATTTTTTTTTGGAAAAAGTTACCCCCTGGCCCACGATGTCGAACGATAACGTTCGCTTAGATAAGACTTAAGACACAAACTTGATTGTGGAATAAACAAACTTGATTGAGTAAAAAATAGATACGATAAAAAGTTTGTGTCTTAATGCCATTAAAGGTTTTTTTTATTTATTTTTTTTAAGAGAAAGACTTGTCGTCGGTAGCCAAAGCTCCGAGTTTTCTTATTTGCAAGCATAACCAAATTCTACAATTGTAGGCATAAGCTAACTCTACAATTATTGAAATAAGCTTATTCTACAATTGTAGGTATAAGCTTATCTTTAGTTTAATAAAATATTATTTGGAGAAGCTTTTTCTAAAATTGAGAATATAAGCTTATTAAATAATTATTTCAGTACTATTATCACGAGGGTTCCTTTTTGATTATTCTACAATAATTTAAAAGTGTTTTTCTATAGTTTCTCAAGTTTTTTTAAAGCTTAAGGCTTATGCTCGCAAGCTTTATTATAATATTTTGCTAAAGGGTTTTGGTCTATTGGGTATGTACTGAAATTAACCCTTTTTACCAATTAGTACTTCAGTGCCGAATATCATATTGAATATCTTTTTCTATTATTACTTTTCCTAATAATTGTTGATAAAAAGTTTTATATAGAATTTATGAAATTAAAAAATGTCAAATTAATTCAATAAATATTTGAAACAAAAAAGAAATTTTAAACTTGGTGCGTTTTTTTTTGTAAATGGTGCGCTTTTTTCTCCATTTTGGTGCGTTTTGAAATTTCAAAGTTGACAACGCTTCTTAAAACACAGTTTAGAGCAAAGAGAGAGAGAGAGAGAGGCAGAGGAAGCATTTGTTGTAGTTATTGTTAAAAAGAAAAGCTTATTTTGTGAGTTTTGGTGGGGGGGATTTGCGTGTTGTGTGTGTAAGAAAAAATTCATTTGTGTTAGTGGTGAATACCAGAGGGTTGGTTATTGAAATGTTTGGCTTTGAATACAAACTTCAGAAATAATAATGTAAATAATCGTTTTTTTTTTTTTTTTGGGTTGTAAAAACAAATTAACAGAAGTTATTGCTTTATGTATTTAGAATAGTTAGAATTTCATAAAAATCTAGAAAAATCGATTATTTTTAACAATTAATTTTTTTACATCTAAAGAAATGAAATTGATTGCTGGATTTCTAACAACATTTCTTACGTATTTATTTAACAAAGTTTGATTTGAAAATTTTTAGCTTTTTTAATAGCTTAACGAATGTTTAATAGCAAATTGTACTGTATTCTTTTAGGTCTTATACCTAGGTACTTAAACTATTTAAACCTTTAAAAATTTAAAAAACCTAACGGAACTTTATTTCGTACAAATAAAACATTTATAATGAACTTTTATTACATTATTCACTATTTGAATCATGAAAAATTTTTAATTTTTTTAATTTAAAAAACTTAACGAAACTTTATTTTTTACAACAAAAACATTTAAACAGAACTTTTATTATATTCCTTTAGAACTTGTTACAAACTATTTAAATATTGAAACATTTTGAATTTTTGTTAATTAAAAAAAAAAAACTTAACGAAACTTTATTTCTGGAATTGAAATTTTTTTATATTTTTTTTAATATTTGTTTAAATAAAGTCTCTTTATATTTTATATATGTATGTATTTTGAATTTTTGTGTAATTAAAAAACCAAACCAAACCAAATTTGTTTCGCAAAAATATTCTTTTATTTTTTTAACAACGACATAAGCTTTATTTTTTTCAACTTCAGGTTATTCTTATTAGATTTTAGGCTGATCATTTAGCTTTAATATAATTGTATAGAAATTAAAAGGAATTAAGTGTTTCTGTTTAAGGAACCATTTTACGAATGCTTATTTTTGTTAAAACAAACTTTTACTATTTGTTTATGTTAAGAAAAGCTTGTTTTCCCTACTGCACTATGAAATTTTTTAACATTTCGTTTTAGTGGAGAATGTGAGAACTTTATTGTCTTACTGGTCAAATGCAGGGCGAGTTGGAGTTTGTGGTTTATTTTCTACATGTTTTGAATGTATACAGTTTGAATATTATCTAAATCAGCCTGTTACCAAAGTATTTTGTGACGAAAACTCTCTCTTTAATTGTAGAATTGGGGGATACTAAATGACAGACATTTTTAAACCCTAAGTTACTGTACTGAAATGAAATGCCTTAGTCAGAATTTCAAATGATAAAAAAGCCAGCAAATACGTGCCAGTCAGGTTAAAGCGCAAACTCGGTAATTTTTTTGAGTTTTAACACTCAGCCCCCCCTTAAAATTCGCAGTACGCTGCCAACCACCCCAAAAGTTTACTGGGGAAAATCACCCACTCTTTTGTATTGTTATGTTTAGCGTTAAGCTTTTTTAACACAAGCAGCGACGCTTTAGTTTACTTGCTTGGAGCAGCCCATTTGTATTTGACATTCGATTAACTGACGTTAAACGAAACTTACGCACTTTATTACACTTTACAAGTTCGTTACACAAACACTATTCAATCAATTCTTCACTAGTAAACACTACTCCATCAACAACACTACTCTTCAAAAACACAACAACAACGGTAAATTAAGACAACAAAAATATATTTAAATAAATATCAAAAAATAAAGAAAACATTTACATAAAAGAACCCCAACCAACTAAAAACATACAAAGAAAAATGAAAAAAAAAAACATTATAAAGTATAAAACAAGTATAGAATTTTAATTAGCAACCAAAAACATCTCAAAAAACCAAATAATTTACTAATGCAATATTAAAAAACACTTGTTAGAAAAACAAAAAATACTAAGAAACAAAAACCAAAAAAATATTAAAATACATATTTTGTCAAACAATTACTCAACATTGAAAAATTTTTCATTTACTTTTTTCTGTTTTTCTTCTTTTTTTCACTTTTGTGTATGTATAAGTGTTTATAAATATGTATGTATGTGTTATAAAAAACAAAAATTAGAAAAATTCCTTTTAAAAAATTTATCTTAAAAAAGTGTATTTTAACAAAAACAATCGGAAGGTACAGAAAATTATTAAATTTTAATTTATAAATTAAATAATTTTCTTAAAAACAAAAAAAAAAAACAACGCCGTGAAAACTAAATTATCCACCATTTTCTTGGTAGCTTTTTTCGTGGATTCTTTTTTAATTTTTAACTTTTCCTTTGTTAGTCAAAAAAAAAAAAAAACAAGCAGATATACATACATACATTCACAGCATTCCTTACTTATGTGTACATTTTCATCCCTAATGAAACCTCTTACTTTAGCTGTAACTCTTTATGAAAGAGCACTAAATATTTGCCAGGAAAATTTGGTAATGACAGAGCTTTGGAAATTAAGCTTTTTGTTAAAGGGGGATGTTGCAAATACTTTACCTTACCTTTCCTAATCATATA
This sequence comes from Bellardia pandia, assembly GCA_916048285.2. Lineage (NCBI taxonomy): Eukaryota > Metazoa > Arthropoda > Insecta > Diptera > Calliphoridae > Bellardia > Bellardia pandia. The sequence goes on from OU696533.1 coordinate 74,889,468, forward strand.
CTTGTTAATCACTCTAAAAATTTAATTTTCTATTAAGTTTAAAAAATAGCTTTGCTAAACGTATTTTATGGCTTGGGTTTGTCTTTAATTTTTTTGTACCTACCTTTTTGTTTTACTACCACCAAAGCCAAAATATTGCCAATTCATAGTGATTGAAATGAGCAAAAGAGGGGGGCAAATGAGCAATTTTCACAGAAATTATTTAAATGATTGCCAGATCTAAGTGAAATAATGGAAGGGAAAATGAAGTTTTACACAGCAATTAAAGACAAGTTTTGTAGTGTATTTTAATGGAAAAGATAGGAAATTTTTTTAAAAGCTCTGCTGGGGGGTTATTGTGTATTTCGATTCGAAAGCAAAAGCTTTCGAAATACAATGTATAAAGTATACAAATTCGAACGATTTTATTTCGAATCGATATACACAATAACCAACCCCTCTGGAATAGCCTGAAGACTAGATAAATAGATTGTATATTTCACGATAAACTAGACCATACAAAGTACAAAAGAGACTAGACTGTACACTAGAATATATTATACAAGAAACTAAAGACGAGAATAGATAAGATTACAGACGAGACTAGAATACAAGATAGACTTGGTCCGCTTTCACACTCTTCAATTCTGACTCGTCACGGCAAGTATTTTTGGTCGAGAAGGGGAAAGAGAAGAAAAGTAGTACAAACTTGACGGTACTAGTTATTTTTCTTATTTTATCGTTTTTCTTTCATGCATGTTAATTTCCATTAAAAAGTACGAAAATTTAATTGACGTGTGTGAATGAAATGACAAGTTCAAAAGAGAATTGAACAAACACTGGTCACCTAAAACTACAGAGTGTGAAAGAAGGCTAAAATATAGGTTAGACAAGATTGTCGACGAAACAATAGAAAAGACTATAGACACGACTGTAGGCGAGATTGCTGACGAAACTGTAGCAAAGACTAGACAACCAATTGTCCAGACTATAGACGAGACTATATACAAGAAATAGTCCAGACTATATACGAGATTAGAAACGAAACTAGAGACGAGACTAGATACTAGACTGGATGTCACGTCTCTTGTGAAGCGAGCCGAAACTAAACTATATAAGAAACTATTAACGAAATTACAGGCTAAATACAATAGACAAGATTATAGAAGATATATAGAAGACTTTCAAAGAGTCTACTGTCGAGACTATAGATGCAATTATGGACAAACCTACAACCGAGATTATAAAGTATCAAAAAAAATACAAACTAAAGAAAAACCACGTCTTAGGAGGATATTGTACCTGGGATGTTCAAGATGAAACCAATTCATAGTAAACGGTGAAATTATGGGCTGCAGGCGAGCATTAGACCTTAGAGACATAGACTTAATAAATAAATAAATTTAGTGATATCATGACAAGGGGGGGTTCAATGCAGAGAATAGAAATTAAGTAGCATTTAATGAATCATCTCCAGTAACTGAGTAGTACAGCTGAAAATAATGCTTGGAAAACTTTGAAACGGTGCGCTGCAAGCAAAAAGTAGAACAAGACTCTCGGATACAAAGTGAGGATTACTGCGGCACTCATACTAAAAACATTAGTTAAACCAGTAGATCTAGCGCAATGAAACCAATTCATGGAAAACTTTGAAATAGTAGGCTGCAGCCAAATATTATAACTCATAAACAGCAGTTAATAGTAGAAATATCGAAGACAATGCCAAAAAATCTGATATCTACGAAGGTTTTACAATTCGGATACAAAGAGTCTTGGTGAGTGAAATAATGAAAATAGTTCAGAATATTAGAATTTTACTCCAGGGTTGTTATATCAATTTTATCCCACTCTGTCAATATTACATTTTTTAAATCTTTTATATTCTTGTACATATATTGTTTTGCCTTTGAAAACACTTTGGCGGAAACAATGCTCCAAAGGTCTTCTATTGGATAGAGATCGGGACTTGTGGCTGGCCACTCTAATACTGGTATATGTACTATGGAAAGTGGTATACATACATGAATCGGAGCGTACTGGCATAGCTGCCAGATTTGACGATTTTTTGTTTCAAAAATAGCAAAGTGACGATTTGACGATTTTTTCTATGAAAGTGACAATTTTCTGAATTATTAAAATTTTCCGTCTTTTCTCTCTTTTTTGGAGACAACAACTAATTTTCTCAGTAATTAACATTACATATTTCAAGAACAAAACTAAATGATAGTGATGTTTTCTTAATTAAAGCCAATTTTTGAGTTTAAGTATAATAATTCCAAATAATATTATTTTATTTGTAAATATACGAACTTGAATATTTAGATGAAACAATTTCTGAATTTCAATGGGAAAATTCTACAGAAATTTCTCCTATTTAAAAAAACCGTCGAAAGAATAGTCAGCCAAATAAATTAAACATACGGAATTCGTTGAAAATAAGTATCTGTTGATGGATGAATTGGATTCTTTACTCAAAATGTTATTTAAAACTTAATAAATAATAAAATATGCTAAATTCAGATATTTATTTAGAAAATACTAAAGATGTTATAAAAATATTATACAAGTTGTGTTTAATTTTTTATGATTTCTTATTAAAAAAGTTCAAATTTATGTATTTTGATATGTATTGTACAAGAGACTATATAAACTTGAATTTTTATGATTTCTTATAAATAAAAATTTTAAAATATTGTTAGAAATAGTGACTTTATATTTTTCCGATTTTTTTTTTGACGATTTTTAATATTCAAAATGACGAATTTTTTCTTTTTTATCGGGATTTTGACGATTTTTTCCGAAATTCATCTGGCAGCCCTGCGTACTGGTAATATTGCACACATTATTAGCTAGAGGAATAAGCACTGCTGTGACCATGACATTATATGCATCTGCTCATAAGTAGTTCCTTCGAAATGGTCAGTTAGTGAACAATTCATCAACAGTGACCACCAGTATATTTTAATATCTTTTGATAGTTTAAGTAGGAACAATTTCCATTAAATAAGGAAAGCTTTCAGGAAGAGAACGAACACGGACTGCAAATACTTCTTTGTTTCTTTACAACCCTAACACTAAAAATCTATTCTGGCAACTCTAAAACTTTACTCTCGTACAAGCCTCTTACACACTCAATCTCTCTCTCAAACACCACTCCAAATCAGCGATGCCAACTTAGTGCTTTTGGCACTATTTATGGTGCTTTTTGATACCTCAAAACGCCAAAATTTTATGCATAGTGCTAAACTAAGAAAAATCACTAACTTTGTCATTTCTTCAATAAATAAAATGTTTAACGTAAAAAAAATAAATATCAAAATATTTTAGTTCACCCTAAAATATGTATGCTTGTAAATAAAATCAATAATTTACTTTTTTATATCTGCAAAAATGAACAAAAGAGAGAAAATTAAAAATATTTCTGCCAAAAAAATAATAATCCAAAAATAATAATTACTTCTGACAAAAAAAAAAAAAATAAAAATCAGAATCTGACAATTATTTCTGACAAAAAAAAAAAAAAAATAAAAATCAAGAATTTAAAAATCATATTATTTAATGAAAATATAGTTAAAAACCATCACAACGGTGTGCTTGACTTGGCTCTCCGATATTTCCTTGTGGTTGCTTTTTCTTTTGAAAATTCTAGAATAATTGTTATTTTTGGTCCCTGATTTTAATTTGTACTTTTGAACACCTCAAAAATTGTGTTACTTAAATTTATGTACGAAAATTGTCCCCCAACAACTCCCTCGCCAGTTTTTTACATATATATTGGACAGTAAATAATGCCCAAGGTAACTTGTTTTGTGTTTTGTTGTTTTGTCGATTAAAGTGAAAAAAGTGGCTTAGTGCTTTTTTACGCTTTTTTTTACCTCGAAATAGTGCTTTTTTAAATTTTAAAGTGCTTTTTGCTCTTAAAAAGTTGGCATCACTGCTCCAAATTTACCGTAAACGATTGCACGAGCAAACGAACAAAGAAGGAAATTTAAAACAAAGCAACATAAAACACTCGTTCCATCATTCTCTACTTCCAATTCGAAGTAACACAAATATAACTGCTGGATAGCAAAATGCTGGGCTGTTTTTGCACAGTGTGTGTTTTAGAGGAAATTTTGTTTTCGTTATAGTTATTCAATGTTAGATTTAGATTATTTTGAAATAAGTACGTACATTAAATAAAACACATATTCCAATATGATTTAGTTTGTATTTGTCTGTAGATATTACGAAAATAATATAATGGTGAGAGATAGGTGTGTAATCAAAGAAAATTGGGTGGTTGTGGTTGTTTAATTTAACCTAAAAATACCAAGAGAGGTGAAAGGAAAATTATGATTTCGCATATAATTAAGTAAAGAGCGACATGTTTAGGGAATGATTAGAAATGAACATTAAAAACAGGGTGTTATGAATGAAATTATTTATGTATTTCTTATGGCGTTAGTGGAAACAGTAAACAGTCAGGGAATACAGTTTTCAAAATATTTTATTGGAATTTTTTTAAAGGAAATGTTAAGATTTCAAAAATTTTGAAAATTCTAAAAATGTTTTATGCTGTATTTTTGGTTAAAAATAAAAATTTTTGGAAAAACATTTTTATAAAAATTTAAAAATTATAAAAACTTTTTATAACTATGTTTTAGTGGCTTGGTATCAAAATATAGTCCACGTTTATATTATGAGATTTTTGCTTTGTTGACGAGAGCGGTGTTATTCTTGAGACACGTTTTGTTCCTTCATACGTACATAGTTATAAACGTGAAGAAAAATATCAGTTCAATACCTTGTGCAAATGGTATGGCTATGACATTATTGCATTTGCAAAACGGTTCAGCATATTTTTGCTCTTGCTGTGTATTTTGTTAGTGTAAAGCAAAAATATGCTAAAGCTTTTTGCAAATGCAATGGTGCAATACCATTTGCACAAGGTTGTGAATTGCGCTAATGTAAAGGCAACTGCAATTAAAAAAAAACGATAACAATTGCAGCGCCGTAAACGTGGACGAACAAATTATTAGAAAAATTATGAATATGTACATATCAAGGTTTAAAAAATTAATAAAAATATAAATTTAAAAAAAGTATTGAAAATTTTTCTAAAAATTATAAAATTGAAAAAACATTAAATTCAAATTACATATTGAAATTTTTTAAAAAATTTTGAAATTTTAGAAATAACACAAGATGTTTTTAATTTGCTTATGTACCTATATTGAAATTTTTTATAAAATTCTAAAATTTTCGAAAATTTAAAAATCAAAAAAATAGTTTTTTAATTGTATCTTAATCCCAATTTACACGAAGCAATTCTTATTGAAAAGATTGATAAAATTTTTTTCTTGAAATTTCTTCGGTGTTCACACAGCACAATTCTTATCAATTCTAAATCGCACTTATTTTTGTTTGGTAGTATTCACACATTTGTGCTTTTTGACATTTACGAATAATGGCTAAATTCACACTGCCGTATTCATAAAAAATAAAGTAGATTTGAAGTGTGCTTTTAGACAAAATGTTCATGCAAAATTTTCTTAAAGTACTTTTGAAGTCTAATTTAATTTTTTTGCATAAGGCTGACTGACTGACAGTCTTTAGTTAGCTAATTGAAAATAATTATAACTAATGATTCTTTTTTCGCAATACTTAGTTTTCCATAAGAATACCAAGTAATAGTTAAACAATAGTTAAATACTAGTTTACCAATGGTTAATTAATGACCTAGACTTCGGCCATAAGAGAGTAAAACTATATTCCCTTACCCTGATATCGAAAACGATAATCAGCTTAGCTTAAAGAATTGCTTCGTGTAAATTGCAACTTAACAACATTTCCATTGAAATAAAATTTTCTGAAATTTTGTTTCAAAATATTGAATATTTTTTATAAAATTCTCAAATTTTTGAAAAGTGAAGAAATGTTTTTAAATTTTATTTTAAAAATTTTGTATTTGGAAAAAAAATTAAATTTTTTTTAAATATTGTTTTAAAAATATTTTTTTTTAAATAATGAAATTCTGAAATTTTGAAAATTATAAAAGAAAAATAAAATTAAAATAATAAAAATAAACTTTTTTTAATATGTATGTAGGCACTACATATGTATATTGAAAATTTATATAAAATTTTGTAATTTTAGTTCCATCTTATTTACTTTCACTTTTATCCAAAAATATCAAATTTTTTTTTCAAAATTTCGAAATTTTACCTCTTTAACATTCTTGATTGCTTTTTTGTAACAAAATACATATTTATTTATTTTTCTTCCTTTCCATTTCTTCCTTTTCTAACAGCTCTAAACTAACAAGTTAATTAAACTTAAAGCACAAAAGCCAATAATAAAAGCTAAGCAAAAAAAAAAAAACATTAAAACAGTGTTACCCACAGAAGAGTATTAAAAGCTATATATACTTTAAAACAAATTCAAAAATTAAATATTCTCCAGAAATTTAATTTCATTTAAAGCAGCAAACAAACTACGTTTCTACACTAATCACCATTGTTTAAACGTTTCAAAGAAAATCTCAAGCTAATTCAAAAATTAAATATTCTCAAGAAATTTAATTTCATTTAAAGCAGCAAACAAACTACGTTTCTACACTAATCACCAGTGTTTAAACGTTTCAAAGAATATCTCAAGCTAATTAAAGAAAAAAAATCGCTCTCAACGCGCCTTATTTCGATTTAATATCGAAATAATAAATTCTCTTACGCCAGCGTCCTTGTAAAAGCATCAAAATAATTCACCAACAGGCCGAGTTAAACTACCCAACCACAATGCCATTCAACGGGTCAACTAACGGCAGTAGCGGTGGCGGTGGCGGCGGCAATGTCCTGATCAGCGATGGACCGCAAAACAAGAAAATACGCACTGGTGTCCAACAGTCGGCCGATGGTGATGTCCTTATGCAATCCAGGGTAAGTTAAACCAGCCCCCCCTCTAACCCTTAATTTTACTCTATTTCTAAGCAAACATTTTGTTAACTAATGACAGTTTAGTTTTTATTATTTACTTCTCTTGACATTCGCTTAAACCTGAAGTACATGTGTTGTCTATATTTGTGAGATTTCCTTTGTACTTGTGCTTTATTGCTTTAGAGGGTTGTTGTCGGTATAAATCGATTTTTATCCACAAAATAATACTCTCTATCATTTAGTAAATTGAGTGTATAAAGTAACTGGCATAATGAGCTTACAAATAACAAGGTTTACAAATAAACAAATCGGATCATGATTTTCAGGAAAGATTTTTAACCCAGGGATGGGGACGTTTGCATATTTATGTTTTTGAAATGTTAAAAATAAGCTGAAAACCGCTTTAAAATTAATTAAAAAGTTAAGCAAATGGTTTTTAAGTATTTAAATGTTTTAAAAATTATATTTGTGTGATTTTTTTAAACTGTTCCCAGTTTTTCGAAAACTCTTCCCACACCCAAAATGGGTAGGAAATGAAAGCTCTTAAATTAGAGATTACCAAAAACACAAAATCAGCTTAAGAAATCAATTCCCGTAGTTTTTAACAACTGTTCCACCCTCAAAATGGGTCTCATATTAAAGATCTTTTAATTTTCTATGCATTTATTACAAATTTTATTAAGAAATTAACTCTGTTACAACTGTTCCCAGTTGTTCGAAAACTCTTCTCATCCCGAAATGGGTAGCAAATGAAAGGTCTTAACTTAGAAATTATCAAAAACCCAAAAAAAAGTGTAATCTGTTTAACAAAATAATTTATTTTTCGATTTTAAATCCCAAATTTGGACAAAACTCAACACAGTCTATATAGAGCCACCAAAAGCAACTACATACTTTTAATTTAACTAATTTAGCTTTCTTACTCTCCAACTAATCCTTAGCTGCTTAAACTATTTTAAATGTAATTTTTTTAACTATTTATCCTTTAGCAACAAATTAGCTCATTAAACTGTGTTTCAATGACACATGAAGTAGTAGCTGGCAAAATAAAAAAAGCTCCTCTCTGTTGTTTTACGTGCTCTTTGACTAAAATGTCATTTAATGTAAACGCAAACACACACTCATTCATTTAAACTGTCGCCTTTAAAACTATAAACAAAGTATAATAATAATAAACTGCATGTGTGATGGGGGTTTTTTTTGTTGCCGTTTAAGTCACGAGTCGCACTCATGAATGGCAGTGAGTGCATGAACGAGTGGCTCTGGCTGGTAGAGTAAGTAGTTTTGTCTTGTTGTGTCTTATTTCTGACTGTTGCATATTTGCAGGCGTTCTTTTTGTTGTTGCTGTTTCTTGTATGTGTTCTTTTTTAACATTTCGCATAAATAAAGAAGACAGTCTAGGCAGAAAAAAACGTGCTAAATAAGCTTTTTAATAAAGTAACTCAGGATGACACAGTAGGGAAGAGACGACAAAGAACTACTAATATTGAGTTAATATGTTAACATACTGAAATACAGACATACATTTACTATTTTTTTTAAAGAATTCAATTTTTTATATAAATTTTTACAAAAGTATTTTTTGAAATTGGTATTTTTTATCACAAATTAATTATGTATAAGAATTAGGTTTATATTGTGAGAGAAAATACAATACACTAGAGCCCCGATTTGCGTCTTTAATAGGGACCTGTGAAATGCGACGCACACCGAAACGACGCAAATCGAATCAATATTTTTCTATACAAATCTATTGACACAAAATTTCAAAGTCGACGCAAATCGAAATTAAAACGACGCAAAGTGGATTAAACCACATTTAGAAAAGCGACGCAAATCGGGGCTATAGTGCATTTTACTAATTTTTTAAAGTACTTTTTGGTAAATACATAGTACTTTTTTTTTTTTTGCAAAAATGGCATTTTTACATAAACATCTTTATATGTAATAAAAACACACTCTACAACATATTTAAATTTTTTTTTTCTTAAAAAGTACTTTTTTAGAAAGTACTATTGTATGCAACATTTTAAACATACCAACTAACATGCGAGCTTGAAGCAAATAAATAATACGAAAGGCTTTATTTTTATTATATTGTCTAAATTGTTGGTAGTTTAGCAAATAACTGCGTATTGTGTCAAATTAATTAATATTTATGAATCTGTATGTCAAATTTTCAAAGAAGATTGGTATGCGTCGTGCGTATACATATGTAATTAAGAACAATTTTACAAAAAAAGGAGTTATTTAAAAATAAATCAATATTGTGTTGCAAATCCATTGTTTGTCGATAACAAGTTTTTCCTTGAGATGCACTTTTATTAAAAAAGTACTTTTTATACAAAGTACATTTTTGCATTAACTACATTTATAAGTACTTATGTATTAAACATATGTAGGTATAAAATGTATTGAACAGTGTAATTTACTAAGTTGTATCAAAAAGATAAAAAAGTAAAGTAAATTTTTTAAGAAAAAAAAACTTACTTTTTATTATCGTAAATTTTATTAGTATTTTCCCGAGAGTACTTTTTTGTAAAAGTACATTTTTCCAAAACGACAGCGAACTCGCAGTAACGTGAACATATAGTAACATGAACTACCCAAAAATATGAACATTTTCTTACATTGACTACTCTAAAACGTGAACATAGGCTGAAGGCTATAAAACGTGAACTTTTTATCGAATGTTAAAATTCAATTTTGTAAGCTTATTTAAAAATTCTGGTATTCCCCACAGAAGAATTTCGTAGTTTGTTAAGCATGATAAGTAGTTTATTTTGTAGTTGTAGTTGCTCCTTTTCAATAAAAACTAAAAAAAAAAATGTATGTATTATCGTAGTTTAGTAACATAATTTAGAAGTTAGTATCTTAGAAACCCTTTTGCAAACCATAGTAACTATGTAGTATATTAAAATATGGCAGGAACTTAAAAAAGTAGCATAAAAACATGTTTCATAGGTGAAAGATAACGTACATACTATATTTTAAATTAAATACAAGATCAGAGACTAAAGTATGTTATAGAAAAAATGCAATCTAAAACGTAAACAATATCGAAAACGTAAACACCCTCGGTAAAAATTAGTTTACGTTTCTGTGAGTTCACTGTACTTCTATTTGTATTAAACGTGTAAATAATATTTATGAAAATGGCGGATTTTACTAGTTTTTTCTTTCAAAAAAAAAAAAAAAAAAAAAACGTATTTTTTTTTTTTGCAAAAAGTACATTTTCAAAAAAGTATTATTTTATTTGTGTATTAAACAAAAGGATGGAAATAGTAAATATAAAAACGTTTTTTAAATCTAAAGTGGGTGATAATACTAAATATTGCTAATATTTCTTGAAAAGCCCATTAAACCTTAAAAAAGTACCATTTCGTAAACTTTTTTATTCACTTAACAACTTTTAACGCGTTTTTGCCTAAAAGAGCCGCCATTTTGTTTTCTACTCTTTTTGTTGTTGTTGTAGTATTTCATAAACAATTCTCTTATTCTTTACTACAAAGCAAACGGTTGTGAAAGTGAAGCATACCTTTAGGCATCTTAAGGGTTGTTGTCTGTTAATTTGGGTTTTTTGTTAATTTTATTTGTGTTAGTGTTATTAAAATTCATAGTAACTCATGGCTAGAATGCAAAGCATTAATTTAGGTTGGCGCTCTTTCCCGCTTAGCAAAAATTTTATTGTAGTTAGGGGAAAGGGGAGGGGGGATGGTCACGAAAAAAAGATGAAGGGACTGATTTTATTTGACTGATGATGATTACGTTTTATGATAGCAGGTTTTTTTTAATGATAAGTTTGCTCTTTGGGAGGTTGTTGAGCATTTGAGAGTGTATTTTTATTGATTTTTTTCTAGCATTTTCAAAATATATTTACATGATTTCATGGTTGCAATAATATTTGTTTTGGTGATAAAAGTAGAAAGAAAGTTGGGAATAATTAAACTTAATTGGCAAATAAAGTGAGATTAAGTGAAATTTGTAAGAATTTTTTTAAACTTTAACGTAAGAAAAATTAAACATTATTAAAGGAAGATAATAAGGTTACTTTATAGACACATCGTTATTGGAAAATAAAAAATTTTCAAGGTAAACTAATATGTATATTCAGATAGTATTAATTTTCTTAAGTTTCGCAAAATGTTTGAATTTCTATTATAAAATTTGCTAATAAGCACAATAACTTCCTATATTTATTTCACTTACGGTTTGCTTATACATACAAACATTTTTGTGTGACTTAACAACTGTTCCCAAATTTTCTTAAACTCTTCTCACCCTCAATATGTTTAGCAAATACAATCACCCCTATTCTGACTTTCGATTACGTCTCCGCATTCAGTTACGCTACGATCGAAAATTGGTATTCCAAACAACAAAAACTGAATCGAAAGAACAAGAAGAAGACAACAATGTTTACAAAACCAATTTGTTACTTTGAAATGTGAAATAGAAACAAAGAAATGAGCAAGTTTGTTACTGTATTAATAAAAAAAACAAAATTGTGCGATGAATAAGGTGAAATAATAAAAATAAAATAATACAAAAGACTTGTGTATTAATAATAATAAAAAGGTAATCATTTTTGTTTGCAAAATATTTAAGTGCTAAGAATCCTGTCAAGCTGGAGGTGGTATTTTTAATTTTTTGGTGGAAGAGAAGAATAACGTGACTCAGAACACAGAGGTAAATAAAATACCTAAACTTCCTCCTTCGATCATTTATGGTAGCCGCAAGCAATATCCTGTTTTGTTGACCTAGAAAAATAAATAAATTGGCTGCTTTCCTGTTTGTAGTGACAGTAATTCAAAACTCCTTCGTTCTACCATTACACATTTGTTTAACCATGTTCTTTGCTGCTGCATATCACCTCTTGATTGGCCGTACAACAAACATTTATATAAATCACTTTTTAAACATTTTATACTTACATTTTAAAAATTAAACACTTTAATTTTATAAAAAGAGCAATCGAAAAAAATTCCGTTGCTAAAATATAAGCGTAGAAAAACTTAACTACGATCGTAATACAGAATACCTACAATCGAAAGAAACGTAGCGGAATCGAAACTCTGAATACCAAAGTTTCCAAACGGAGAAAATTTCAATTCGAATCGAAAGTCAGAATAGGGGTGAATTTCTTAATTCAGTGATTGCAAAATATCTAAATTAGCTTGAGAAATGATTTTCTGTGATTTTTGAAAACTGTTCACATATTTCTCAAAAACTCTTCATTTTCAAAATGTGTTGCAAATGAAATTCCTTAATTCTGTAATTGCAAAAAACATCACATCAAAATTCAAATCAAATCTTTTTGCGATTCTTAAAAACAGTTTCCACTTTTCGAAAAGTTTCCACCCCCTAAAAATGGATATCAAATGTATGTTTATAGAAACCCTAAATTGATATGAAAAAACGTAATTTGTGATTTTTAAAAACCTGCTCCCAGTATTTTGTAAAATCTTCCCACCCCCCAAATTGGGTTTCAAATGAAAGATCTTTCAATGTTGTAACCTATGAAGGCGTTTTTTTGATATACACAGCAATTCGTTTAACAAAGTAGCAACTTTTTTAAATTTTAAAAATCAAATTTTCACAAAAATTGTTTTTATGTCTTAAACCCTCAAAATCCATTTATTTTAAAAAAAATTTGTTTGAAAAACCATGTTCTGCGATTTTTAAAAACAGTTCCCACTTTTCGAAATCCCTTTTTACCTTTAAAATAGATAGCAAAAACAACTATTAATTCTGTGAAACCAAATTGATATAAAAAATCAGTATTTGTGACTCTAAAAACTATTCCTAGTTTTATGAAAACTCGTCCCACCCTTAAAATGGGTACCAAATGAAAGATACATATTTAAATTTTGTATTTTAAATTTCACAAAATTTAGTTTAATAAACTAACTGTTTTTAAAATTTTCAAATCTCAAATTCAGACAAAAATTAAATTTTTAGGCCAATTTTTTAATAAAATGACCTTGATGTAATTTTTTTGTCCTTCAAAGTCTATTTATTCTCTCTCAACAAAATTGTCTTGAAAAATCGATTTCTGTGATTTTTAGAAACTGTTCCCATTTTCTCGAAAACTCTTCCCATCCGCTAAATGGGTGGCAAATACAAACTAATACTTCTACGAAAACTAAAAATGAAAATTCAATATTTTGGACTTCTGTGCTCAGTTTAAAATGTTTAACTTTTAACGTCCTCCATTTAAGACAACAATTTTAAAATGAAAGCGGTTATTTAGTTTTTGAAAACAACTACTTTTTCTTGACTTTAAATTTAAAATATTTGTTTTGCTATGATTTCATTTCTATCGTTTTTGTAACACAATCTTTTAACTAAATCTATAATTTGTTGAAAGTTAAATTATTAAAACACAGACATTTTTCAAATATGATTGCTAGTGATTTACTATGCGCAATATATCATATTTAACAATAGTCCTTAAGGGGTGAAAATGATGAATTTTTACAGCAACATATTTTTTCTGAACTGAAATTACAAAGCATTTGCTATTTCTGCAGCAAACAATAAACGCAAAGAAAGCCAAGCAATCCAGGCAGGCAGGCAAACAGTACACAGAGACTAGCAACAGCATATCAAAGATTTATATTTAAAAAATATTAAAATGGTCAGTGATTTAAAAAAAAAACAGAAAACTTTTGAATGCAGTAAAAACACAACTGTAGTGGCATGGCCTGGCTGGCTGGCAAACAAGCATTTTTAGGCTTTTAATTAAAAAAATCTAGTGGAGACAGCAGGAGAAATGAAAGGCAGGAAATAACAATGCTGAGCCTTAACTCTATGAATCTTTTATGTGGCTGGGTTGTATGTTTTTTCCTACAACTCTTACAAAAAACTTGCCATGTCCAATGTTGCTGAATGTGTAATTGTATTTGACATAAATAATAATATTAAACCATTGACTCCAAAGAGCACTTTAAAAGTTGTTCCACCCTTTCTTCATTTCCCCACACTCTCTAGGCTTTGTTGTATGACTGCTGCAATTTGCTACATTTGCATATGTTCACTGCCACTGCCATTAACGTTCCTGCAACCAGCAGTCCTCCTCCCCCTTAACAGCTTCTACTCTGCTCTTCAATTCAATTGCTATTTGAAATGACCCATGTGTACATTTGTTATGCGTTTTAATATTTTTCTTGCTGGTTTGTTTTAACGGAACACAGTACTTTTTTAAATCATCCACCATGATTTTAAATGCTGGACGCCGCATCCCATCACAAACCCCTTTTTCCCTTCCCCAAAAAACAAGTGCTTGTAATCATTTTATTGTTATACATCCTATAAACGCCATATTTCTTTATGGAAGTAGAAACATGTTTTTTTTATTATTTTTCTTTTGCACATAAAACATTGAAAATTGCCATAAAATTTAGTTTGAAAGGATATTGGTTCCTAGTACAGCACAATGAGGGTTAGCTTCTACACAGAATTATTTGGTTTTGTTCCTATAATGTTTACATTTTCGCTTTATCTAGTATACTGTTCCACAATCTCAACAAACGATTTTGTCAGGGTCTCAATGCCTTGGCCTGTTACACAATCTTGCGACACAATAACAGATTTTGTCCGACAATAGAAGGGTTTTATTAAACAATATTTTTGAAATATTGCTCCAGTTTGTTAAGAAAGAAGGCAGATCTTCACCGAATTCGATCTGCAAGTGTGTAAGGAACTTGATTGTATTCGAAAAATCTACCAAATGAAAGCACTTCCAAAAAAGTAGAAACTACTGCATGAAAGTGCTTAAAAAATGGTACCTAGCTGAAGTTATTAGGCGGTGTTTAAAGCTGAAATCAATCAATTAAAAACTTACGATTACAGCTAAAATTAGTCATCATTAAGATTTACGATTGCAGCTGATGTTTGATACCAAAAACTTGCGATTGAAGTTAAATTTGATCACATAGATTGCAGCTAAATTTTGATAACAAAGACTTGTAATTGAAGCTAAATTTGATCACATAAAGACCTACGATTAGCCAGGATAGAGACTTACAATTGCAGCTTAAGTTTGGATAACAAGGACTGGCGATTCAAGCTAAAATTGAGCAACATTAACACTTAGGAATGGACAAGATAAAGTCTTGAGATTGCACAAGATAACAAGATAACAACCTACCATGGAAGCTGAAATCGGATAAAAAGACTTGCGGTTTAAGACGAAATAGGACAACATAAAGACCTGCGTCTGGGATTGGACAATTATGGACCTATGATTGGACAAGACAAAAATCTATAATTGGACAAGATAAAGATGTACGAATGAACATGATAACAACATACGATTGATGCTGAAATTGGGTAACTAAGACTTGCGATTTAAGATGAAATTGGAGAACTTAAAGACCTTCGACTGGACAAGAGTAATACCTATTGTTATTACGATTGGGACAAAAAACAAGTGCTTGTAATCATTTTATTGTTATACATCCTATAAACGCCATATTTCTTTATGGAAGTAGAAACATGTTTTTTTTATTATTTTTCTTTTGCACATAAAACATTGAAAATTGCCATAAAATTTAGTTTGAAAGGATATTGGTTCCTAGTACAGCACAATGAGGGTTAGCTTCTACACAGAATTATTTGGTTTTGTTCCTATAATGTTTACATTTTCGCTTTATCTAGTATACTGTTCCACAATCTCAACAAACGATTTTGTCAGGGTCTCAATGCCTTGGCCTGTTACACAATCTTGCGACACAATAACAGATTTTGTCCGACAATAGAAGGGTTTTATTAAACAATATTTTTGAAATATTGCTCCAGTTTGTTAAGAAAGAAGGCAGATCTTCACCGAATTCGATCTGCAAGTGTGTAAGGAACTTGATTGTATTCGAAAAATCTACCAAATGAAAGCACTTCCAAAAAAGTAGAAACTACTGCATGAAAGTGCTTAAAAAATGGTACCTAGCTGAAGTTATTAGGCGGTGTTTAAAGCTGAAATCAATCAATTAAAAACTTACGATTACAGCTAAAATTAGTCATCATTAAGATTTACGATTGCAGCTGATGTTTGATACCAAAAACTTGCGATTGAAGTTAAATTTGATCACATAGATTGCAGCTAAATTTTGATAACAAAGACTTGTAATTGAAGCTAAATTTGATCACATAAAGACCTACGATTAGCCAGGATAGAGACTTACAATTGCAGCTTAAGTTTGGATAACAAGGACTGGCGATTCAAGCTAAAATTGAGCAACATTAACACTTAGGAATGGACAAGATAAAGTCTTGAGATTGCACAAGATAACAAGATAACAACCTACCATGGAAGCTGAAATCGGATAAAAAGACTTGCGGTTTAAGACGAAATAGGACAACATAAAGACCTGCGTCTGGGATTGGACAATTATGGACCTATGATTGGACAAGACAAAAATCTATAATTGGACAAGATAAAGATGTACGAATGAACATGATAACAACATACGATTGATGCTGAAATTGGGTAACTAAGACTTGCGATTTAAGATGAAATTGGAGAACTTAAAGACCTTCGACTGGACAAGAGTAATACCTATTGTTATTACGATTGGGAAAGATAAATTCATACAATTGAATAACATAAAGACCTATGACTGGCTAAGGTAAAGACGTACTATTGAAGCTGAAATTGTATAACTAAGACTTGTAATTCATGATGCATTCATGAGAACAGAAATACCTAAGACTGACAAGATATAGACCTACGATTGCGCTAAAAATGGACAACAAAGACCTTAAAAGCTGAAATTGGTCAACATACAGATGAATGATTGAAACTAGCTTAGATCTATGATTGAAGCCAAGATTTAAGCTAACTTAGATTGTATATGATTCAGCATAGTTTAGATTTATGATTAAAGCCAGCTTAGACATATGATTAAAGCTAAAATTTTTCAATAAAAAGTCCTTGAATTACTTGGAAAATCCTATATTATAATGACCGCAGAAGGGGTGGGTGTACTAAAAAAATCGGAGAAGGGAATATTGCCAAATTATATAGGAAGCTAGAGTTGCCTTAAAAACAAGCCAAGCTTTGCTTTAAATTTCAAGAGCAGTAAGTACTTCCAAAATAGCTTAAAAGTATTAGAATCTATTATAAGTAAGTAAAGAAAAAAGGCTATCGGGAGTGGTTTAGAATTTATAATAACTTCGACACGGTGCTGTTGAATAAAAAAATAAAAAATAACTTCCAAAGAAGTGCTTAAAGAATCTCCTAATGGCATGTGGCACAATTCATCTTGCATATAAAGTCTATCGGAAGATGTTTTGAATTCGTAATAACGAAATAAAAAAATAACTTCCAGAGAAGTGGTTAAAAAAGTAAAAAATTTAATTGGAGGTTTAAAAGAATAATTTTTATTCAACAATGCAGAAACTTATTAAGATTGACTTTTAAGGAAGTTATTAAAATAACTTCAAAATACATACATACATATGTATGTACCCTGCCAGCAATTGGAAGTTTCTTTCATCGTCCATCGTCAAAGACGTTACGTCTTACTCACTTCCAGATGTTAATTGGAAGATAACAATAACAATTTACATTGCAGTCGTCTTTTAATCATCCAGACGACGTTTGGAAGATTGTTTGTTGTTTACAACACCAGCCGAAAATGACATGCCCCGTTATAAAAGAAATGAAAAGAATGCCAAAAAGAAGTTTTCGACATCATCGAAATTAGTTTTATTTTGTCATTTGCTGTGGTCGGTCAGTGGTAAAGTGTGGTTTTGTTTTGTTATTGTTGTAGTTTTTACATATTTGTTATCCCATAGTCAATATGAGTGTATTATCTGTAAAGGCAAAAAAAAATCAAAAGCAAAAGAGAGGCGGCTTCTTTAAGTTAAGCAGAAGTGACTTCTTGAAGTTACGCTGAAGTGACTTCTAGAAGTTACGCTGAAGTGACTTATTGAAGTTACTTCCGGGGGGTACAACTTCTCAATACGGAAGACACTTCTACGATCAGAAAATGGTATCGCAGAAGATGAGTTTCAACTTCTTAGCGTCACTTCTGAGTCACTTCCGCAATAGAAAATGTTGGCAGGGTATATACATATATGTACATACATACATACATACATTCATGCATATGTATGTTAGCTACTAAAAACAAGTGTTAGCAGCTTTAAGTTCCACTGCCCCCTTTTTTTAAATACTCAATGAATTAAATTTGTGCTTGTGGAATTGCGTTCTTAGAATTAAAAAGGATCAAAACAGACCTTAACAAAATGAGTGCGAGAGTGAGTGAAATGAGAATGAGTTATTGTTGCGACTGGTTTTGAAACAAAAAATTATAACTGTAAAGTTTGCTTATAAGAAAACAACAATAACAAACACACTGTGCACATACACAAAAAAAAAACATAAAAACAACAAACACAGGAAGGAAAAAAACGTTGAAAGAAAGGTTCAATAACCTGTGACCAATAACAACAAAACTACAAGAAAAACACACTACGCCACCATAACTACATAAATAACAGTCAAACAACAACAAAACAACACAAATAAACAAACGAAACAAATATATGTTGGTACACACATACGTACCTACATGTATAAAGAGAAAAGAAATGGCAAAAAAAAAAACAAAAACCAGCAAAAATTCTTTTGCTGGATGTATGTTTCTGTTGTTGTTTTATTATTAATATTGGTTGACATGGCAAGCTGGCTTTTGGTTTCAAAACGGTTGTTGCTGTTGTTTGTCTTACATAACAGCACAGAAATATTGTTTGCAACAACAACGGCGGGCAAAAAGAAATTCATCATATCACTTTTTCGTATAAAACTCTGAGCAGGAATCAGCCAGAGCAGAAATAATTTCATACTCTAATATGTATGCTGCAAATGCTGCTGCCTCATACATACAACATCTGGTTGTGTGTACTCTAACAACAATATCTACGTTGTGTATTTGTTGCTGTTTCATTACATTTCTCCGTAAATTGTTATCGAACCTTTACGGTACGGCTATGGACGACGACAAGAAAGAAAGAAAAAAAAAAACGCATGTTTAAAATGAGTTTTATGTGAAAATGTTTTCTCAAATGAGCTATAAAAGAATTTATTCATTTAGGTTAAACATTTAACAAACCATATGGCAAAAAAAAAGTACCTTTTTAAGCAAATTTTTGAACTAGAAATGTAATAAGTTAGAGAGAAAATTTAAAAAGTCCCCGTTTACACAGTCGAACATTTGGAAGAAAAACATCTGGAATTCTCTTTTGTTTTTTCCTTCGCGGTCACACTGTCGAACAATGTTGTCAGACACATTTCATTATTATTTGCTTTTTTGACATTTCTCTTATTCGTGCTGTGTAATAATTTGTAGTAAATTCCAGTAAAGAAAATGTCAACAAAGCATGTTCACCGAGTACCGAACACAAAATTCATTCTCTCTTCCCCACCCGTAATTTTCTACCTAGCTAAATGTTTTTCTTCCAAATGTTCCACTGTTCCGTATAAAAATTTTGTCCGGACAAAATTTTTTTCTGAACGTTTTTTGCAACACGATTCACCCATTTCGAACGATTTGTCTGGAAAATCATAATTTATTAATTAATTTATTAAAATTTACAAAATTTTTAATGAATAAATGAAAATAATAATTGAATTTCACAAACACCACAGATAGAAATGTAACCATTCAGTTCATTTGAGAAGAAAATTTGTTTCTGTCAGTTAATTTAATGAAAAATTAAAACAATATCTATGTATGTATGTAGGTACGTATTCAAAAAATTTATTTATTTTTACAGTTTTTTTAAAGCTTGTGGTTTTGTCTCTCAAAAATTATTAAATTTATTTCGGATTTTTAATTAAGAACTTATTTTAGGCCAAACTGAAAAAAGTACTTTTTTGAAAAAATTGTTTTTCAAGTACCTACATACTGTGAGCGCCAAATGAAAGTAATATGGTGTTCACACATGCATTTTTAATTGAAATTTATTAATTAATGCCTAATTGAATTCAATTATCCATACAAAATTTCAATTAAGATAATTGCTTCATTAAGAGTTATTTGTTCTAATAATTGTTAAAATTAAAAATACAACCCTGTGATAAGTAATAACTAAAATGGCAGTTGATTCGCTTTTAAATTAATAAATAATATTTTTAGGCTGAAAATTATAATATTACATACAACCAAATACAGTGCACTAGGGAAAACGTCAAAAAAATACATATTTTAAAAAAGTACTTATGTATTTTAAAAAAGTAGTTTACATACCTTTAAGTCTTGCTTACTCTTCCCTCAATCAAACGTAAACAAATGTATAACAAACATTTATACGCGTACATACTCAGACTCCCCGCTTTTGTGTGTCAGTAATTATATTAGCGAAAAACGGTAAATGTCGAATTGTTGTTGCATTAGTTTTATTTATACTCGTATTGTTTTGCTATATGTTTTTTCTCTCACTGTAAATGAAAGTACACTTCATACGTTCAAATTATGTATGGTATTTTTTTTCCTGTTTGATTTCAAATTTTGTTGGTTTGAAAACTTTTATGCTGTATTTAATTTGCTTTTTGTATATATTTTTTTTTTTGGAGTAATAACAACATGTATTTATGCATGGAATATGTTAGTCAGTTACATATGTACATACTTATGTATGTACTTATTATTCATATCCATACAATACATTTTGGTTTTTGTGTACATATTTTTCTTTATTTCTACTTCATGTACTCTTTCGGTTGTTTATAAATCAATGCCCAAAGTTAAAAATATATGCTACAAAAACACCTTTCTTTGAAAGCTGTTTTTTTTTTCAATAGAAATTTCCAACAAAAAAGTTATAAAAATAAACCTAAGCATATTGTTTTTTTGTGAGTTATACAAACCGGAAGAGTTGTAAACATCTAGTTTACCATGGCATTCACTTTTTGTTAGTTGAATATTTAATAAAAATCTGTCATATTTATGGTTAGATAGCTACAGTAATTGTCATCGTTATCATGGACATTGTGTTTCATATGCACTTCCATTACCCCAAAACCCCTCCACTCTTCTATCATTCAGTAAAATGAATGAATGATTGATGGCTAATAAAGATAAGGGTGCCCTGAGAATTAAAATTAGACATTGAAAGTTTCAAAAGGATTTAATTAATACAGAATTATGGCAAAATTAAGGGATTTTTTAACATAAATTTGAAATTTGTTTCATGAAAAAGGTATTGCAATTGAATTGAAGTTTAAATTGCCCCCCAAAATAAGTTACTTATTCAAAAAGGCTTGTGCTATTTAAAACGTAACATAAAAAATTATATGTTTTAATATACTTACATATGTATGTAAGTATATGTACTAGGGCGGGCCAAATTTTTTGTCGATTAGAGCCGCCCCCTAGGATGATTCTATGGACAATTCTAAGCAACTTTGGTGATTTTCGAGTCTCCCACTTTTCAAAAAATGATTTTTTCCCTATAACATCATTTTGATTCGAAATTCGATTTTTTATTCATCGTTATATTATCTTTTTTATGTGTATATGGGGGGTTTTTGGGGTCGAGAAATTCATTTTTGATCTTTATTTTTACCTATGAACACCACCAGAGCGCGTTTCATGCATATTCGTAATATTTTTCGTCTATTTTCCGAGAAAAAATGTTCGGTAAAATTGATATTTATTTTATTTTTTTCAACAAAAATTCAACCTAAAAAATAAGAACATGTGTAAAAAAAAAATTAATTTAGTGGAAGAAAAGCGGAATAAGTTATTTTTGAAAGTCTTTTGTTTTGTTTTTCGAAAAGAGATAAAACTGGCATTATGTGGTCAAATCTGGCAACTCTAATGTCATTTATGTTCAGTTTGGTTTGCCATTTCATCATGAACAGGTTGACAAAAGAACAACGCTTGCAAATCGTGCAAATTTATTTCGAAAATAACGGTTCAGTTCGCGAAGTTTACCGCAAGCTCCGTCCATTTTATGGTCGACATAATCGTCCATCAGAGCAATTAATTCGGTTAACCATGGATCGTTTTCGCACTACGTTTACTCTATGTGATAATACGCATTCGCAGAGACGTCGAACAGTGCGCACCGAAGAAACAATTGCCGCTGTAGAGCAAAGTGTTGAAGAGGACCCGAATGAATCGATTCGCCACCGTGACCGGTATAAAGCCATGATAACCGACTATTTTGTTCCCGAATTGGATGGCATGAATGTGGATGAGTTGTGGTTCCAACAAGACGCCGCTACATGCCACACAGCGCACGCCACAATCGATTTATTGAAGAAAACATTCGATGAGCGCATAATTTCGCGGAATGGACCTGTCAATTGGCCACCAAGATCGTGTGATTTGACACCATTGGATTATTTTCTTTGGGGATATGTGAAGTCGCTCGTCTACGCTAACAAACCAGAAACGTTAGGGGAATTGGAAGCCAACATTCGTGGCGTTATTGCCGACATACGGCCCCATATGCTCGAAAAAGTGGTTGAAAATTGGACCTGTAGAATTGGCTTTATTCGAGCCAGCCGCGGCGACCACATGCCTGAAATCATATTTAGACATTAATGGCATAAAATTATCCTTCCAGTAAAGCCAAATTGATGGTCATTAAAACGATTTTCTTGTGTTTTATTTCAATTCGAAGTTCTATACCTCTCAAAAAAACACCCTTTATTTCATATATTTAAAATAATTTAAAATTATGTATTATTATTTTTTTTCCTCAAAAAAGTAATTTTTTTTCCTCAAAAAAGTACTCTTCTTAATTTGCCCTAAAATGAGTTCTTAATTCAAAAGGGCTTAATTATTTTCATTAAATTACTAAAGCTAATACCTAAAGCTTTTTAAAACTAGCATAAAAAATTTAATATGTTCATATGTACAGTGGCGGCCATATAATTAGAAACGACTTTTTAGCATATAGTATATTTGTTTATATATTTTAAAAATTTAGTTCAACATATTAAAACTAATAACTAGAAATAGTAAATTATTAATTATTAATTATTATTAAGTTTAAAATATAAAAAAAATTCACAGCGTCAATACTATCTTAACGAAAATAAACTTAAATACAAAAAAAAAACGCAATATCTAATTGGTCACATAATTAGAAACTAAAAAAATATATGCAAAAAACTTTAGTTAGGTTTAACAAAACACGGACTTCAATGTACATATGTATTATTAATACTTGTAAGTTAAATTATCAATATTCCTAAAAAGAACTTAGATTGTAAACACACGGGACAGTGTATACTATATTATAATAACTACTATTTGTTTATTTATGGTACTACATTATAGAATTTTTTGTTAAATAAACGTTAAGAAAAAAAAAAAAAAAAAAAAAGGACTTATCCTTTAATATTTTGTTGGATTGCTTCGACCGCAATTGCTGCAACAGTTAAATGATTTCACCATTATTGTTATTAGGAAATATTATTGTATGTTTTTCCAGCTTTGTTGCACCAACTGAAACAATTCATCATTATTTCGTTGATTTTTGTCCTTTAGGTCTCTTTTTACAATTGTTCAAGTTTTTATATTGATGCTGATCCATTATTCCCTGAACCCTCACCACGCCAAGAAAAGCCACCCCAGACCATAATAGACCGCCACCGTGTTTCACTGTATTAACAGTGTACCTTGGGGTCAAGGGCTTTATTTGGAGGACGTCCAGTATACGATTTTCCATCAGATTGGAACAGGTTAAACTTAGATTCGTCGCTCCAGAGAAGAACTCTATTCCAGTAGCGTGGTACTTTTCTGAGCATTTCTCTTGCAAACCGCAACCGCTTCATGATATTTTTTTTTGATACATGAGGTTTTTTTGTGCAATGTCTTATTGTCCATTTGGATATATGTGCGATTATTTGCTGTCCAATTTCAACCTTTATTTCGCGCAAAGTTAAAAATGGACTTTTTTTTCCTGGCTCCACAAATAAGTTTATCTACTGTTAAAGTGGTCTTTCGTGTCCTAGGTTTGCTAGCTGGGGTGGTAAACTTCTGTGTATTTTTGTGCAAATGAATTGCACCAAATACCATTTTCTTTTTTGAGCAAGAAAACTTTTGTGCAATAGCCGACATTGAAAGTTTTTCATTTTGGTAACACTGCACAATTCCGTCTCACAGTGGCGCCATTTGAGTTTTTTCGTTCCAAAAATCATATCTTTTGAACCGAATAAGATAATTAAACAGTTTAAACAGCATATGATAGTTCAGCCTATGAAATGAAAGGGTGCTACGCTTTGTAGGGGCCTACTTATGGGTTATCAAAGTTACAATTAGTATAACATGGGTATGTTCCTATAACATGGGTTTATTCAAAACTTCGTCGACGCTCATGAAAATTTTGATTTTTGCAACCTCGTTTGCTCTACGGGCACCACTCACTGTGCGTCTCATTTCTGGAGTACCTTGTTTTTGCCCATTTTTCGAAACTAAACCGTATCAAAATAATTACAAGTTAATCTATTGTTTAACAAATTATACTCACTTTATCACTAATATTTATAAAAGTTTAAAAGTTGAAGAAAAAATGTGCATTTCTAATTACGTGGCCAGCAAAAAAAAAAAAAACAATTGTGAAAATAATATTTTTCTATTTTTTAAGCGATCTTCTATCAAAGCATCTTTTTTAATTAT
The DNA here is from genome assembly GCA_916048285.2 of Bellardia pandia. Taxonomy (NCBI): domain Eukaryota; kingdom Metazoa; phylum Arthropoda; class Insecta; order Diptera; family Calliphoridae; genus Bellardia; species Bellardia pandia. The sequence goes on from OU696533.1 coordinate 74,914,000, forward strand.
ATGGCCACCAGTGTATATACATATTATTTTAATTTGACTTCAAAATAATTAAAAAATTAGTTTTTTTTTTTTTCAAAGAAGTATTTTTTCAAGCTTTAAAAAACTGCAAAAATAATGAAAGTTTTTATTTAAATTTTTTATGTTATTTCCTTAAATTGTACAAAAATTGAAAAGACTTTGCTCCCAAGAGTAGCTTTTTTTATTTGTTTTAAAATTAAATTCCTAATAGAAAATTTAAATATATTTTGTAGTTTCAGCAAGACAACAATATTAACTTTAAAAACCAGCTAAAGAAACTGAATTTCTTGTTATATATTTTGGAAAATTTTCCCTCAAAATTAATTAAAAAAAAAAAATTAATTTTTTAATTCAAGTTCTTTAACAATTTGTGATTATAAATTCAGTTTGAGTTTTGTTAAGCGTTTACTGTAATGAACCAGAGCATCATTTTATAGTTCTGATTATGACTTCCTATTTTTATTTTATTTACAAATCCAACTAGGCTTTTAGACCCCTGGAGTGAAACCTTATATGACGCCAGGGGTAGTCGTGGGTAATTTCAATTGGATGAAAAATATGACCCCAGGGACATACTTTAATTTAGAAGAAACTATAAACATTTTTTACAGACAAAATATATAGTTAAATCAATTCAAACTGAGAGTTGTTCGTAAAAAATATTTTCTTTCTCTCAAAATGTCAAATTTCATATGAAAAAAAACTTTGTTCGAACAAATATTTTGTTCAGAACGAATGTGTGAATCCATCCACCTTTGATGCAACTCCAGTTATCTAGGTAATTTCATTGGTAAGAAGTAATTTTCGTAATACAATGTTTGTTCTAAGGAAACCTAAACCATTTCGTTTACAACTCCTATCACTCTGTAGGACCCCAGGGGGTTTATATTTTATTTTACATGCTAACTGATAAATATAGCGTTTGACTTTATTAGAATTTTACTATAACGACCAACAGCCTTCTGAGAAAATACTAGTGCTTTTTGTTGATTAAATTTCCTTTTTTGAATTATTGGTAATGTCACCAGCTAGCACAATTTTCCTGACATTTATTTCCCTTGAAATGGCTTCAAATAATTGTTTATATTTAGCGAAATGTGCTGAGGTGGTTTGCAATGTTGACACTTCCGTTTTTAGTAAACATTTACTGTAGCTTAATTTTTAATATTTAATGGTTGAGGTTGCTACATTTTTTTTTTTTTTTTTTGTTTTTTTTTTTTTTTTTTTTTTTTTTTTTTTTTGTCTGTACCACTGGCTGTATGTGTCAGTCTTTCCATATTTGTTTGGATATTGTCTCGTGTTAATAAACAATTTGTCTTGGCTCATTTGCCGGGGTTTTGTTGTCGGTTTGTTGATGGTTTTCTTTCGTTTTTTTTCTCTTGTCTTTTCATTGCGATATTATGTAATAAAAACATGCATTTCCCTTCAAATGTCAACCAAAAACTCACTCTGTGTGCAAATCAATGCTGCCTGCACTGTTTTTCTTGTTTTTCCTTCTTTATTCTGTTTTTATTTCAACTGTCAAGTGAACTGACACTGACACCAAAGTGTCAAAACCACACTGACATTTCGATGTAATAAAGAAACATATTAAAAATTATATGACAAAACTAATGTTATTTTTTGGTAGGAAAACAAAATTTCTTGTTTAATCCACAAATAGTTTGTTGTTAGCTAAGTTCAATAATAATAATAATAAAATTCACATAAAGAATGATGGCAAAGTGACAATAATTGGTTTGATGTTTATTGAAAGAGAGAGGGTACGATGATAGTGTAATGGACAAACTGAATGAAATGTTATAAAAATATATAAAAATTGAGTTAACAATTCCATGAGGGACACTTGCTTTAATAGAAGTTGCCAAAGGCAGTAGGAAATTAGGAGAATTGCGTAACCACATTAGTGGTTCTTTATACTATTACAAATTCTCTGAAAATTTAAAAATTTTAATAAATCATTTGATGTTAAAAAAGAACTCTGGTGCTCGTTTGAAATCAACTCTCATTTTCGCTTACATTGGGCCAAATGACAGCCGGAAAATTTTAACTCTATAATAATTGTAATGTACTATTGAAAACCTCTTTGATTATTGTGCTTAAAATTGATCATATGTCTGGAAAAATTCGAGGGGTGTAGACAGATTTTTAATTTCTTTTCTTTTAAATTGAGTAACCCTCCTCAAATGTTTCTTAATGCTATTAAAAATTCCCAGAAAATTATTGAAATTTTTAAGAATTACTGTAATTTAAAAGTGGCTTTTACATTTAGACAGCTCAAGAACTTCATCTCCATACTATCTGTAATGTACTGCATTGAAAACCTGATTGACGATTGTCCCAAGTGGGATTATGGGACACTGGCTTTAATAAAAGTTGGCATAATTAGTAGGAAATTTGTAGAATTGTGTAAATCCCCCTAGCTGTTTCTTAATATTATTACAAATTCCCGGACATTTTTGAAATTTTTAAGAATTATTTAAAGTTGAAAATGGCCTCTGGTCCCCCCTTAAAATCAGTTCTTACTTTCTCTAGCAATTGGTCAAATGACTAATGTAAAAATCTTCGTATGATTATTCTGCAGCCCTTCAGTTGCTGCTTATTGTCTTTTAAAATTCCGAAATTATGCAATTTTTAAGAATTAATTTAATGTGAAGGTGGCTTTTCAGGCCCCCTTAAAATCAACTCTCACTTTGCCTAACAATTAGTTAAAAGACAGCTGGGAAACTTCATCACAATAGTAGTTGTAATATGTACTATTGAAAACCTCTAGACAATTGTGCTGAAATTTGATCAAATGTCTCGAAAAATTTGGTGGCTGTGGACAATTCCAACAAATGTCTTCAAAAATTGGGGCTGTAGATAGATTTTTCATTTCTTTTCTTTTTTAAATTGAGTAACCCCCTCATGGTCGCCCTGAAATCGAATCTCATTTACTTAACATTTGCGCAAATGTTAAACAGAAAAACCCGGCTTTATACTATTGAAAACTCTTGTGTGTCATTAGCTGATAACATAAGCCGAATTACACGTTATTAATTTTCTACTGGGGTTTTGAAAAAAAAAATAGCCTTTCAAAACTGTAAGAGAAGGGAGTGTATGGATTTGCTTTTCTGTTAACAATTTATTTTGTTTTCGTGTCGTTTTTGTATAACAAATCGTGTTTTAACAATAACGTTGTTATGGTTATTTATAAAAAGAAAGACAATTGGACAAAATGAATAAAACCAAGCAACGAAAGTAATTGACACAGAAAGGAATATTTTTGTGTTAAATTACCTAGAAAATCGATTTGTTTGCGAAGTAAACCATTGAGTTATCTTTTCAATTACACAAAGAAATTGAAGAATTTCCAGTAAATTGTGGGGTGTTAGGGGGCATATTAACTTGTTAATTTAGTTTATAGTACTTAAAAAAGGAAAACTCATGACGATGCTTGGTTTAGTAATTACAGGCTCCTGGGGTCTGCTTTAAATCGCTTGTAAACATTAGCAAAGTTTGAGATTAATTTGTAAAAATATAAACAAAATAATTTAACTGTTGTTTGCAGTTTTTAATAGCTTTATTTTTTAGAAATTTATAAATATTTGAGACTTTTTTAATAAAAAAAAACTTATTTTAGCGCAACAAATAAGAGAAAAGTACTTTTTTTTTTTTTTTTTTTTATATAAGCTTAAGTTATTAACTTTCAGGAATTTTTAAATATGTTTGAGTTTTTTTTTAATAAAATACATATTTTAAGGCATTTTGAAAAAAAAAATACTTTTTTCGTTTTTTGTTATTTCTAGTAAAGTTTGATACACAATTTTAAAAATATATATAAACATTTTGGATTTCTTTTAGTAGTTCATCAAAGTGTAAGTAGTTAACTTTTAGTAATTATTAATTATGTTTCAGTTTTTTTTTTTAAAAGTACATATTTAGGCACATTGAAAAAAAGTACTTTTTCGATTTTTTTGTTTGTGATTTTGACAAATTGCAAACATAGTCACCCCTATCGTAAATAAAAATTCACATGAAATTTGTTCCCTTTTCAAATTTTTCCTATTAAAATTCAATGTTAAAAAAATAAAAGGGAACAAATTTCATGTGGAATTTTTATTCACGATAGGGGTGAGTCTGTATCGTATATACAAAAATTTTGAATTTGTTTTAGTAGTTTATAAAAGTTTCAATTGTTCTATTTTAGAAATTAGAAAATGTGTTTCAGTTTTTTAATAAAAAACTTAGTTTAAATCAAATTGAAAAAAGTAATTTTTTGAAAAAAAAAAAAAAAAAACTTTTTTGTGAAATATTTCGATATAAAATTACAAATAATATATTAAACGATTTATTTATTTTTGGCAGTTTTAAAACGCTTGAGTTGTTGGCTTTCAGTTACTAATAAATTTATTTAACTTTTTTAATAAGGAACTTATTTTAGAGCAAATTGAAAAAAGTACTTTTTGGATATTTTAAATTAATTTTTTTTTGTTTCAAAAAATTAAGATTCAGAAATGAAACAAATTATGTTATTTTTTTTAATAAAAAAACTTATTTTTTGAGTATTTTTTTAAAAAAGTACTTTTTTGAAAATTTTTTATTTTTTAATTAATTTAAAGAACATGTTTTAACTGATTTAATTTTTTTTGTTAGTTTTAAATAAGTGTCTCAGTTTATCTGTTTATGTAAGTATCTTTAGAATTTGCAAAATTTTTTCTTGTTTCTTACTTAAACTAAAATATTAAACTTAAAAATAATAGAATGTTTGAAGAATTTTGTATGATTTTGTCCCTTAACCTAAATTAATAAACTTTAAACCTTTTTCACTTTTATTATAATTTTCTACCGCTACTCTGTGCTAATTAGCTTTAACACTTAGCTATTGTACTTTATAAACGATCAGATTAATTGCATTTATGTTCATGACGCATTATAATTAAATTTTCGTCGTTAGTGTTAGCCAGGGAATAATTCAATGATAGAAAGCTCTTATGACACATACAATTGTATGTACTCAAAGCAGATATAAAAAAGTAATAATTTAGAAACAATTCGTAATTGTAATACAAACCTCAATAAAAATATGCTTAAAAAAAAAACAATTAGAAACAGTAACAGACAACAGCAGTCAGTACGAAAGCAGTTGGCAAGGAAAGTAAAATAACGAACAAACTAACAAAAAGTATCTAAGAAATACACCAACAACTACTACTACTGGATACCATGGAATACCATGAAAGGTATTTCTTAGTTACAAGTTTGTTTTGTCTCGTAGCTATAAAATACTGAAGAAAAAAAGTAATAAAAAATCGACGTAAGTAAGTTAACTATTAAAAAGGGGCGTGATTGGAATATATGTACATGTAAATTACAATAATATGTACATAAATACGTACAATATGTACAACAATAATATTTTCTTTCTTCTTTGCTGCTGTTACTGCTACTTGAGAATATAACAGCCACCAAAGAATATAACAAGTGAAATAAAACAGAACGAAACTTGAACAAAAGAAGAGGAAAAATACTTGTGTTTATTACTACATTTATTCATTCATTACTTTGCTACGTAGATCTACGTGTAAAATATACAAAATTTGTTACGCTTCAACAAATAGAATTTTTACTCAGCGAATTGTAATAACAAGTGAGCAAAAAGTTTTAGTTGGAAAAATGGTAGAAGGGGAGGTTGTATAGACAGCTTAGGCTAAAGTCAAAAGGAATGTTGTTTAAACAATTGCTGAATAGAAATTTTAAAGGCTGTGAATGACAATAGTTTTTAATTTTCTCTTATAACTGAGAAATTAAAGGAATATCAAACATTGAATCGTGAAAGAACTAGAAAATAATTAGAACAGAACTGGAAAATAAATAGAACAGAACTAGAACCTATGGACCCTAAACTAAATTCTGAACTAGAACAAAATCAGAAGTAGAAACTTAACTTAACGAAACTTTTAATTTTTATTCAATTTGAATTTTATTTCGTGATTATTTAACATTACATACGATAAGTTTAATTCTAAAATTTTTTCAATTTTCGGCCATTTTGCAAAACTTAACGAAACTTTATTTTCTTTTACAAAAGCATTTAACGAAAACGTTTGCTATATGCGCTTAGCCTTAATAAATTTATAAGTAAAACTTAAAAAATTTCTTATTTTTGTTCAATAAAAAAATTTAACGAAACTTTATTTTTTTGAACGAAAGCAATTGAAAATAATTTTCTTTTATTATTATAACACTTAACTTACGATATTTGTATTCCTTAAGGCCCAACCATAATGTGCATAAACTAGCTTAAGCCAACTTAATGAAACTTTTCGTCAAGTTTCGTCAAGTTTCGTCAAATGTCATTTGCTTAAACAAAGTGCCAAACTGAACGTACTTTCCGTACGGAATCATCTGTTTTTTGATTTCATAAAAAAAAAATAAAAAAAATAGTGAGCAAAATTAAGAAATAGATGATATTACTCATATCTTATCACTTTTTTATTATTTATTCAACAATTAACAGTTTTTACTGTTTGCAAATAACATAACATAAAATAAACAAATACAGGGCTGACAGACTTTTCGTTAATTTTTGACAGTTGCTTAAGCTAGCTTATGCACATTATGGTTGGGCATTTAGAAATTTTAAAAATTTGGGCTCCTTTGAAAAACTTAACGAAACTTTATTTTTTAAACTTTTCGCTTTTAACTAATGACTTTTAATTTGACGACAGCAGGGCAAAATAATCAATCACGTATGAACGTGTGTATTTTATTTTTAACATATTGTAGTCGATTCGCCAAAACGATCGCCTGTGTGCCTGTCGCGATTCGCCAGCGAATCAACAGTCGCGAATCGCTGGCGAATCATCATTCGCGAATCGTTGGCGAATCGCTACAATCACACAGGCGATCGTTTTGGCGAATCGCCTGACCATAGTTTAATGATCGCACGCGATCAATCGCCGCGACTATACACAACCCAACGGCGATTCATGGGCGATCATTAGGGTAATCGCGTGTCATCATTAAACTATGGTCAGGCGATTCACAATTGGTGGGACGGACGACTCTGTAATGGGATAAAAATAAGAAAGACAAGAAATTTGTGCGAAGTAGTTTTGAAAAATATTATATGTATAATAAAATCGTATAAAATCCATACCTCTGAGTAGCACGTTCTCTAACAAACTGACAATTTTGCTAATTGTTCTTGAAACCAAATATTTATTTTACCGTCACCTGAACAAAACAACAAGAAAAAAATGCACCGAGAAAACATTGATGGCTCATCTCTAAACGATAAAGATTGTTGTGAGGATATTTCCCGTTACTTGTGTGTGCTCGCGTATCCATCGCTTAGGTGTAAGCAGCGTTACCGTTTGCAAATTTGAGAAAGTCGCACAAAAAGGGGATTTCTTAAAAAAAGGGGCACCACTTTTAAAAAGATGGGTAATAAACAAAACAAAAATAAAAATCGTATTTTTTTTCATTTCAATGTTATATATGATGTATGCATATATGCATATAATAAAAAAATTAATAAAAAAACTAATATGTATCAAGTAAAACAAAAAAAAGTACACAAAAAGTGGCAAGGCATCTGTAAAACGGTCAAATTGCGACTTTAGTCGCATCAACGGCAACGCTGGGTGTAAGTGGTAGGCGCGATTCACATCGTAAAAGTGATCAAAATTGTTGTCAGCATAATGTGTTTTTAGAAAAAAAATCAGGTATGTGATGGAAATCGATATCGAAAGTTTTTTAGAAAGAAAGAGTTTTAGAAGTCAATTTTTTCTTAATATTTCTGTATTGAAAATCTTTTATCACATAAAATATAATGATATTGGGCTACTAAAGAGAATCTTAAACAAAAATTTAAAAAATTAGATTATAAATGAATTAAAATGTATTTCTTGTTACGTTCGCGTATTCATCGCTTAGTTGTAAGGCGTAGGTGATAGTTAGCGATTCGTAAGGATCGCGTAATCATAGCCAAAAAAAATACATCGCCAGAAAATCTCAAAAATGTTTGCAGGGTTTATATAAATTTTATGTACATACAATGTATGTACCCATATACATACATATAGTTTTACTAAAATTTACACAAATGTGTGTTTAGTTTTGTTAAACAAATCTCCATTTCTAAAAATTTTATTTTATTACGCACTAAATTTCCCATCCCTGTTTCTTAGAGAATAACACAAAAACAAAAAAGGAATTAAAATGAAAACCAAATATTTTTATACAAGTTATGTTTTGTTTACACTAACAACAAAAACAGTACTAAAATAAACGTTACTTTTTGTTTGTATGGATGGGAGTTTTCATATATTAGTATGTATTTTATTGGGAGACATTTTATGTCGTCACTCTGAGAATGTTTTGTTTATCGCCTGTTTGGAAAGGGAGAGCGAGGGTGTTGGAGTGAATGTGTGTGTTTGTTTGTATAACTGCAGTTAAAATTTTGAGTGCTGGCAGGCGGCACAAGTGTGCGTTTGTCTGTTTAAGCTTTGTTAGTAGGTCAGCGAAATTCACTTTATATGGATTTCTTTTTATAACTTTGTTGTTATTTTTGTTGCTTTTTATAGTGTTTGTTTTTTGTTACTTGCAATTGCTTAAAATTCTCTGTAAGTATAGTGTGCAAGTGCGTGTAAGTGTAAGAGTATTTCATTGTTGTTCTTGCTAAATGCAGTAACATGCATTCATACATATACTACATACATATGTATGTATGTATGTACCTATCTCCCATGGTTTATTTTCTGTTTTTGTAGCTTTTTCACCATTTTTTGTTCGTTTTCTTGAAACACATTTTGTCTTAAGGGGGGTATCAGCAACAAACAATTGCATTAAACCAGCTACATATACATAACTAACTAAACACGTAAAAAGAGCAACTCAAAATTATATTTCTTATTTGCAAAAATCCCTCAAACATAAAGTTTATATTTTTATATATTTTTTTACTTAGTAGTAAAAAAAGAAACTAACAAAAAATGCATAATGCCCAACAATAGGAAGAAAAAAAAAAAACTTATAAATAAAATCGTTAAATTTAATGCATTTTTTTTTATTGTTTGTAACATCTAGAGTTGTTGTAAAACGTGCTTTTGTTGTTGCAACATATGGCCTGGGACTTGGGACATTACAGTTTATTAAAAGTAGTATAGACAGAGAAAGAAGACTTGACTACAACTTCTCGTTGTAATGGCTGACTAGTATGATTAGTAGAATCTGTTTGGTGATTGTGTCGCTGACAACTTTTAGTTGAAGGTGAACCAGAACATAAATGTCTAGTTATTGTTGCTGTGTTTTTTTTTTTTTTTGTATACAAGAGAATCTCCAACCAGATTAAGTTATTAAGCTTTTTGTATTTATTTATGTTTAAAAGGCTTAAGCGGCAAGGTTTATTGTAATATTTAATGAGCTAGCTCTCTTTCTTCTACTAGAAGTTTGAAATTTTAAAGTTTTATTTCTTTTTTTGATTAAATTCTTAAAATTCATAAAAATTAATTAAAGTTTTTTATTTAGCATCATAAAATTTTTGAATGGTTTTTAATAGCGTAGAGCAAAATGAAGAAAAATGCCTTAAAACGTAATTATATAGCGCATGTAATGTCTTTAATACATTTTAGAGCAATTATAATGCGATATAATAAATTATAACACAATTATAATGTTTTATAATACATTATAACACAATTATAATATACTATAACACGATTATAATGTATTATAAAATATTATAACAATTATAATGCAAAGTTATGATATGTAATAATACATTGTAATACAATACATTTAGAATGTGTTATGATCTATTATAGCATGATTATATAGGGTTATAATACATTATAATACAGTTATAATATGCTATAATAAGTAATAATAAAATTGTAATGTTTTATAATAGATTATAAAACAATTATAATGCGCAATTGTAATGTTAAAATATATTATAACTTGATTATAATGTGTCATAATATATTATAACACTATTAAAATGCGTTATAATTGATTGTAACACAATTATAATGTATTATAAACATTATAACTTCTATATTAAACTTTCTGTTTCAATACTTTCACATGTTTATTTATGGCCTTATTGCTCTACTATTTAACACCTATTTCTGGCTTACTTGTAATTCTTTTATCATTTCCAACATTATTTCCGTAAAAAATTTTATCTCTTAAAAAAGTCAAGTTTATTTTTATTTTTTGTTTTTATTTCACACATTTTTTTTTGTATTGCTACAAAGTCAACGTCATTTGTAAATATTTTTAAACAGTTATCAGTTAAAGTAAACAAGCAACCAATTATTTAAAAGAAGAAACAATTTGATATAGCAGTTAATAATTTGTGAGGAAAGGCCACCGGCTTGTTATCATTATCAGTGGAAATTTTGTTTGTGTTTTTGTCAAAACGTCACGTTAGCATTTGTTTGCCTCAACTATGTACATAGTATGTATATTCACCCTTCTGCTGGCATTGTAGTCAAAATTTAAAGCGCGAATTGTAAATATTGAATTGAAATGAATTGCGAAAAATAGACAAAATGTTTTATCTGTTATTGTTGTGTTTACTAAATAAGAGCAGATATTTTTTCATTATTTAACAGGTTGTTAAACTTTGTCTGTCAAACATAACACCTGAGTATATTTTAATTATAATGTGTTAAAATATATTATATATATTTTATAATGTCTTATAATATATTATAAAACAATTATAATGCTTTATAATACATTATAACAAAATTATAATGTGTTGTAATACATTATAACACAATAATAATGTGTTATAATACAGTATAACTCAATTTTAATGTCTTAAAATACATTATAACATAATTATAATATAATTATAATGTGATTATAATTAACATATTTTTTTATGTATTTTAAGCAAATTGTTTTAATATTTCTTATTATTGTTTATTTGACCTTTTTTTACTAAGATTTTAGGAATTATTTAAGCTTTAGGTATTTTTTATAAAAAATTTAAATTTTATTTCAATATTTTGCTACTCTTTGAGTAGCTTCTTCAGGATAAAAATTTAAATTTTATACATTTCAAAAAATTATTTGTCATAGGAAAACAAAAGGATATGAAAACTTTTAACCTAACAAAATATTAAAACAATTTATAAGAAGTAGAAAATATTACTAATATTAATATTACTTTTCGGTATCTGCTTTGTAGTTGATCCTTTTAGTTGTAGGTACATTATTTATCTGTAACATCTCTAACATATAACTACGTTTGTAGTTATTTTCAGTGTGTAATACCGATACATTTTCAAAGTTTGGATAGTGATTTAATTTACTACAATGAGAAGATAACGCAGTTTTATGTAAAGTACTATTGTCTCTTATCTTTGGTCGGATTTAGGTCCAGTAATTCTGGTTTTTGGTTTATTTTTCGTGGTACCTATATATACTTTATTACAATTTTCTTTATCATTTCTATTTCTATTTTATCTTTTGTTTTACTAAATAATTTATCTAATGTGTTATAAGACTTGTAGGCCATTCTATTTATATCAGTATCGACAATTTTTGATCTCCTCAATCGTTCTGATATTTCCGGAATATAAGTTATTGATTTGTAAATTTTCGGTTCTGTTGTGTTTCTTGTATTGTTTCTATTTTGGTTCTTATATTGTCTTATACTGTGTTCAGATATGAAACTTAATTGAGTCAATATTCGGTTAATTGACAATATTATTTTAAGTGTTCAGGCATACGCTATTTTCAGCTTACTCAATAATCATTTGACAGTTGGAAAACAATACAAAAAATACTCTAAATGGTTGTTGTGTTTCTATGTAAACAAACTTACCTTCACATTGACTTTTCAATGATTTCTTTTGTTCACTAAACACAGTTGTGAGCGTAGCGTGTTGCATTTAAAATCTTACTCAATCTTATAACAATTTCGTACTTATTGCGCAATAATTAATTGAGATTTTATATGGAATATTGAGCTCAATAATGGCGTTAATTGCGATTATCGCAATTAAGGTTCATATCTGAACACGCTATTATTAATTTATAAATTAGCTGAACTGGGAAATTATTGTCTTCTAATATATTGCTTATCTTTTCCTTGTTATTATGAAATTCCTTGTCACTTATAGTTAATATTCTTTCAATTACATTTTTAGCTTTATTAATAATAATATGGTTACTATGTTTAGGGCCATTATTACAACTTGCCTCTAATGTTCTAAATAGTAAAAGGTAACTTTAATTAAAGTGAGGAATAAAGTGACCTTTAAAATTTTTCGTTATTACAACTTCCTTGTAAAATAAAATATTTTTTTTTTCTAAAATATGGCAATACCGATTACTTTTGACCGATACCGATGAAAAACCGATTACTTTTGACAAATTACTGACAAGTAACAGTAAATTGTTTGTGTTTGTGAAAATATTTGTTTGTGAAAAAAATATAAATCAAACGTCTGCTTTACATTTTTGTTTATCAAATTATTTATTGGCAAAACAAAATTAAAATTAATTTATTTTTCATATGGCAACTTCAAATACATAAACCTCACTATAAAATTTAAAGGCAAGATGATCTTCCATTTAGCTTATCGGTCGGTTTTAGATTAAAGTAAACTTATAATAACCAAATACTTCTTATCTGTCCGATAACATCATATATTTCTATTTAATTTTCAAGAATTTTTCAGCTTTATTAACTTTATCTATTATAAATTAATCTCTCTTTGTCAGTCTCATTTTATTAAGATGTTTATCCATGACAGTTTTTAATTTAGTTCTAGCTATTTCTTGTTTTTCTTTCTTGTTCAGTGTCTGTATAAAATCTTCTCCGTCCGTTATCATTTTTAAAATAGGAAACTCTTCTTTCCTAACTTGTATTGCGTTTCCTAGTGAAAGAATCCACTGTACTTCCGTCGGAATATTCAGTCTTATTAACAAACCATTTTTTTCCATTTTTAATTCCTAATTCCTTCTTTTGTAAGTCCTGTAAAGAGTTAAATTTCTTTTTGTGGTGCATGTTCATATAAATTTCTTTTTATCACTAATAACTCACTTTGAAAATGTTTCAGTAATTCGTGTTTTGTTATAAATTGTTTTAATATTTTTTTTGTTAGGTTAAAAGTTTTAATATCATTTTTCTCCTTTGATAAATAATTTTTTGAAATTTATAAAATTAAAATTTTTTCCTGAAGTAGTTTCAGGAAATACTGAAATAAAATTTAAATATTTTATAAAAAAAAACCCCAAAGCTTAAATAATTACTAAAATCTTAAATTTTTTAATATTAGTTTAACTTTGTAATTCATTTACTAATAATTTTTTTCTTTTTCTTCTCCTTTTAGGTAAGTCTCTGCTCTAAATTTAGAAGCTATAAAGTTTTTGCTTTAATAAAGTAGTAAGTAATTGGCAAACTAAGTAAAACTTTTAGCATAACTGGACTAAGTTAACTAGAAAAAAGTAATTTTTCTTAATTATTATGACATTTAAAAAGTCTAGCTGCAAGAAAAATTTTAAATCTTAAAGGAATCTTGCCGAAACTCAAGTAATAAGAAGGATAAATCAAGTATTATTGTTTTATTTTTTTTATTATTAGTTATGAATTTAATAATTTTCAAAGCAATTGATTACAAATGAGAAAAGGATAGTTTCTTGTACTTGTATAACTCTTTATTGAGTATAACGATTTTTATATACTCGTATGTATGTACTATTTGTGTTGACTTCTGGATAGTGATTTTTATAAGAGATTTATGCGTATTTAAGACATTTTCGGCAGTGGACTTTATATGGAGGCTACGGCCAAATATGGACCGATGCAAACAAAATATCGTTTTGAGATTTCTCGTTGCAGGAAACTTTTTTTTTGCTTAATTTTTTATGGATAATGTTTTTCTATAGACATCTATATACCATAAAGCCATCTTCCGGGGGCTATGAGAAGTGGTAGAGCCATTCTTACCATTTTCAACAGGACTTGTCTTTCTATAATAAAAATGAAGCGTCAAAATTTCATATTTTTATCTAAATTTTATTTGAAGAAAATTTAAAAAAATTTCTGAAAAATATCGAGGTTGCTCTATAGCTCTGATTCTACTGGAATAAGCATTTCGGTGGATTCAAGAATGTTTGCTAACATTTTAATTGTTCTATGTCTTATTTTTTCGGATTTCTATCGTGCCGTCAACAGACGGACGGGAATGGCTAGATCGTCTTGGAATCTGATAAGGACCCGGCATTGTTAATTCTACGACAAATATTTCGATGGGTTACAAACGAAATGAAATACTTTCCATCTTTTTAGTGGTTGCATAAAAATAAAAAATAAAAGTGTTAAATTTTAGAGTTTTATTTGATAAATATTAGCTTTAAACCAGGAGTGCCCAAAAGCTGCTTATGTAAGAGCAAACACCAATACATTTAAATAAAAACTAATTTTTATTCAGTATTTTTTGTTGTAAAAGCTAATACATACAAAGTAACAACACACTTTTTTAAACGGTATCATACGTTAAACAAAAACAAAATCTACATTGACGATCGCAGTCACCAATGTTTACCAGTATAGCATACGAAAGTGTTGTTGCTTTGCGCTTGCGTGTATAGTGTGAAGTACGACCAAAAAACAAATAAGGCAAAGTTGTTTGTGTATTTCGTATTGCTAGTGCTGAGTGCTGTAATGAGTATACAAACCACACATCCTATAGCTAAGAGTTTTTACAAATACAAAAGAGCACCAAGAGTATAGGGCTTGGGCACTCATGCTTTAAACTAACGATTTAAATATGGAACCTGTCCTTAATTAGTTGCATGCAGCTGTACACAAATGTGCTATATTTTTGGCGACGAATATTCGCGACAAGAAATTCGTCGTTCGTCCCAGTTGTGTTTAAAGCATGACGCATTTTATGGGCCTACAAAATTTTGTTTTACAATTCCAAACAAAACGACAACAACTGTACAAGTCTGCAAGAGACATTAGTTCAAGCTTTCCCTCCTTTGCAATAAATGCAAACAAAAAAAATATGTCGGTAACATTGTGTATTTGTTGGTGTATTTTGTATTGATCTTTTTTTAAGGATCTGTGTGTATGTGCAGCGTTGCCATATATTTTTTGAAGAAAACCACTGTGACCAGATCTCAAAAAGTTAAACGGCTAAATCAGTTTAAAAATAAGCTAAAACTTATTTTAAAATGCCAAACAAAATGTGCTAATTTTTTTTAATGTTTTATTGCAATTTGAGGTACGTATCACTAAAAACTATAGTTTTTATATAAATAATACAACTTTGATCTTGAGAACAAAACTAATTAGAAGGAGTCTAACCTTAAATATAACTCAGTTGTAAAATATTTTTTGACTAATTTTCATACAAATTATCATAATTTTATTTACTGTATCAGGCCTTAATTAAGTCTTTTGTAATAAGATAATTTGCTATTAAAGAGAATCTTAAAACAAAAATTTTAAAAATTTGATTAGAAATACTTTAAAATGGACTTCAAAAACTCACTCGTTTTCGATTTCCATCACATACCTGATTATGTTTCTTATTTTACCATACCATACAACACCATGGTATGGAAAGTATATTGGCATTGTTAATTCGGTTAATTGATTATTGACAATATTATTTTAAGTGTTCAGGCATACGCAATTTTCAGCTTGCTCAATAATCATTTGACAGTTGGAAAACAATACAAAAAATACTCTAAATGGTTGTTGTGTTTCTATGTAAACAAACTTACCTTCACATTGACTTTTCAATGATTTCTTTTGTTTTCTTTTGTTGACATTTGCCATTTTATACAATTTTGTTCACTAAACACAGTTGTGAACAGTGTTGCATTTAAAATCTTACTCAATCTTATAACAATTTCGTAATTATTGCGCAATAATTAATTGAGATTTTATATGGAATATTGAGCTCAATAATGGCGTTAATTGCGAATTACGCAATTAAGGCACATATGTGAACACGCTATTAGTATTCAAATGCAATTAAGCATTAAAAATCATAGCAAATAATTTTATAACGATTGGTCCGATAATTTGTCATAGCTCCCATATAAGAACCACTTCTGAAAATCACTTTAACACGCATACATTTTTTAAAGTGTTTATATCGCTATGCAATTTATCACAAACTATATTTATATTTTCAGAAGTCATGCTACACATTTTTTAATAATTGATCCATAATAGATCCCATACAGAGCCCATATCTAAAAAAAACTGTTATTACACATATACTGGGTGTAGGAGGTTCTTTCAACAGAAAATAAATAGATGTAAAATTTTGCAAAACTACTAAAATGGTCACACTGAAAAAAACTTTTTTATGCAAAACTTGAACTTGTTTAGTTCAAATTTACACGAATTTTTGATACAAAAAAATTGATCCTTGAAATTTCTTTTGTTTTTACACAGCACAATATAATTGCTTAAATCACTCGTATTTTTATTTGAGAGTATACACACATTTGTAAACAAATAAAAGAGTAACACGAATTACTAGTAAAATCAAGTATATATCTTCCCTCACTACGATGTCTAAAAGTTAATCAGCTAAGCTTAAAGAATTGCTTCGTATAAAATGGGACTTCAGAGAAATTAGCAATTTTATTGATTATTCTATTATTTTATCAATCGAAATCACCAATAATAAACATTGCGAAAAATAAAAACGGAATATCTAACGCCATTTCCTGTCTGTTTGGGAACATAATTCATAGTTCTTGTATTCCAAAAAAATTTTTTTTAACTTTTTACCTCCCCGAAAACCTTGCAAAAAAAATGGAAAACGTGACATATGGCAACGCTGTGTATATGTGTGTGTGTGAATGAATGTGACTCGTTTATTAAGGCGAGTTTGAAGATCGTTAAATCGCGTGTTTCATATAAAATGCACATTGCAATAATAATAATGAAGATGATGGCCGTTGTTGTTGTTTATAATGATGATGATGATGACAAACATCATCATGCTAATGTTGTTTTCTTTTGTTTGGTTGTTTGCTGTTCTTGTTTATATGCCTGGATGAGTCGTTGTTGTGTTTTCGGACGAATGTGTGCTGTTCTTAATAATGTTGTTGCTTTAAATGTTTGTTTGATGATGTTGGTGATTTGACCCAATTTTGAAATCTCCCCACAACAATATAAAAAAGAAGCTAACAAAAGAAACAATGAAGAATTGGGTATGTTTTTTTGGGGGGGACATTTTGCACGTACAAACTTAAATTGAATTTGAGTTCTTTCTTTTGCAATAAATTTAGGGAGTAAACGGGATTTTTTTAAGTTATTTTTTTTTTCGAAAGAACAAAATGTTATTAAAAATGCAGCAGTATAAATATGTATAGGTAGGTAGTAGGTATGTATGTATGTATAAAAAAACGAAAAAAGTTTAAGCACAATTAAGGTTATAACTAAGTACTTTCTAGCAGTGTAATTTGTTTTATATACAGCTACGTGCAACTAATTAAGGACACGATACTAAAATGTGAGTTTTAAGCATGGTGAAATTAAATACCAGGTGACCGCATTGCTACAACAATTACAACAAGGCAAGAACAACAGGCATTTTTCTATATGAAAAACTTTCGTCACTGTCAAAAAGTTTTTTTTTTATATAACTTTTTGGCATTTTCAAATTCACCATGAATAATCAGCTGGCGCTACGCTATCACCTAGTATTTAAATTCACCTTGGTTTTAAGCAAATAATAGGTACGAAAGGTTTTATTATATTCCCCAAATTTGTTGTAGTTTAGCCAATTTAACTCAATTTGTGTGACATATTATTAAGGACATACCACAACCTTTAAAAAAAGTACCTATTTATTTAAAAATAAATCAATATTTTGTTGCAAATCCATTTTTATCTATAACAGCTTGACATCTGCGAGGCATTAACATTTTTACATACACTACTTGGAATGGCTTTCCAAGCTTTCCAAGACATCATTAAAATTGTTCATTTTTACAGAGCTTACTTAAGTTCTCAATCGGGTTTTGATCAGGACTGCATGAAGGCCAGCCAAGAACAGTAACCGAATTGAGCAGTATGCTTCGGATAGTTATCTTGTTGAAATATCCATTGCTACTGGCATGTTCTCATCATATCTTATTTTATCCATATTTCCCTCAATTTTGTGCAACGGCCAAACACAACATTACGACATCCTAAAACATTATAGAACCTCCTCCATGCTCCTCCTCAAATTATTTCAACTTTGGCCGGCGAACATATTTTTTTGTTTCGTCCGAAAATAATACTCTTCTCAATTCTACATCCGTCCAATTGAGGTATTTCTTTGCAAATTCGAGTATCTTCTTTTGGCTACGTTCGGACAATAATGGCTTCTTTCATGAAACTCTTCCAAATAGTCCAACATCTCGCAATCGACGATCTACAGACGATCTTGCCTAATATTGGCTAAACACTACAATCCTTTATGTAATCATTTATGCGATTTTTTTTTCGAATCGCGCACAATCAGTGCATCTTCACGATCTGTCGTACGTGCCACCTTTTCTGCTCTCTGAAATATTACACCACCTGAAAAACCATTAGTTTTGAAACATGTAAGGCTGTTGCGATTTCCCGATAAGTGTATTCATACTGATGCAATTGTACAATAATCCTGACATCACAGGATTTCCTTTTACTCATGTTAAGCAAGTGTTAATAAAATTATCACTGTCCTTAATTAGTTGCACGTAGCTGGACATACGTAAAATAAAACTTGTTTTATTTTTATCTTTTTCTCTACTCCCTTTAGGATATTTGATTTATACAGAAGACAGGCAGGTTAGGCATTTTTATGCAAGAATTTAAAAATTATTTTTTTCTAAAGACAAATTTTTTGTGTGTGTAATTCTTTTTTTTCCATTCTTGATCATTGTTGTGTGTATGCATAAAATTTTTTTTTATACAATAAATGCAGATGTCAACAGAAATTTTCAAATGTCGTTCAACTTTTGCTTAATAACAAATACAGTATTTTGTGTAAATACAAAAAAAAAAAAAAAAAAAAATATGTCGAAAAAACGTGCAAAGTTGGTTATTGGAACCTTTTTTTTTGGGTTTAATTGTGTATATCAAATTTGTTTGAGTGTTTTTTCTTGTAGTAAGCAAATTTTATTGTGAAAAAAAGAATTAACAATTAAGGAAATTGTATTAAAATAATTTTAAAACAGATAACATTTAATATTTGTAATTAATAAGAACATTTCAATAGAAAACACATAACTGGAAAAGTTTTAAAACAGTTTTCTATAAAAAACAAGAGTCAAAATTGAATAAAACAATTGGTTTTCATAAAAACCCTTTAAAATAAGTGACTTTACCTACTTTTTCTATAAAAAATGGGAGTTTTAGAAACTCACCGCTCATAATATCTAATTCACCACACTTGGTTTTTATAGAAAACTTAATGCTTAATACCTCATCATACTTTTTGTGTAGATATTAGGAGATTTAGAAACTCACCACTCATGTTTTCTATAGAAAACATGAACATACTCACCAGCTTGATTTTAATAGAAAACCTAATGCTAAATAATTCACCATACTTTTTCTGTGGGTAACATGGCTTTCAGAAACTCACCACACTTGATTTCTATAGAAAACATGAGTTTAACATACTCACCACACTAGTTTTCAGTAAGGAACAGGGAACTAAGTGGCTCACCATAGTTTTTCTATTGATAATATGAGGTTGAGAAACTCACCACACTCAATTTCTATAGAAAATATGACGCTGACATACTCAATACGCTTGATTTTAAAACCCCAACATAACTTTGCTATAGATTCTAAGAGTTTCTGAAACTCACCATAATTGATTGTTGTATAAAACGTGAGATTATCAGCAATATGTATATGGTGGCTTGGCTCTTTTCTGCTTTTCAATGTGTTTAAGGTCAAATGAATAAATAGAGATACTGGAGAAACTACTTGTTACTTTGTTTAACTAATTAATCGTAATTCATAGCCTACCCATCTATTAAACCCCAACAAAGTACGCTGCGCTTTAAAAATGTAATAAACTGGTTTATTACATAAAGTCAATTATACAACTCACTGGCCGAGGATTAAACTAGCTTCAATCTTTTGTTCTTAACACAACTACAAACTATAGAAACATGCAGCTTTAGACAGTAAAACATGATAATTTCCCTTTCAGCTCACACGCCTTCCTCTCTTTCTAGTGATACATATGAGTATTAGTATAAGAAGTTGTAAAAAAAACTGAATGTAATTGATATCATTTGTTTTGTATTATAAACTGTAGTTGTCTAAATAAATTTATTTTAAGTTTCATTTTTACAAAACTAAAGCAAATAATAGCCAGCAACAATAACAAATAGCAATTCATTCAAGTAATTACATACAAAACTTTGAAATCACAATAAACGTTAATAGTTTTTGATTAAGTCAACGCAAAGGAGGGAAAAACAGAGCAGATGGCAAGAGAGATAATCATATAAAGTAATGTTGTGTATGGAGGTTGCCTATCTCTAGCTGGGCTGAGGCTGCTGCTCTGCTGCTGGTGTGTGAGTTGAAGCGTATAATTCAAATGGCAATAACAAATATATAAACAAACAAATACACGGCTGGAAATTTAATTACGCATAAAATTTGTAAATATGTAGATAAAATAAATAGAAATGAAAAATATTAAATACACAAACACCACTCGTATAACAACAAATTTGTGTTAGGTATAGAGAAATATGTAGTTCTAATTGAATTATTACGTATTGTTTGTGTATACAATTAATCTTAAAAGTCTTGAAAGTTAACAACGCAGGTTAAAGAAATGGAAAATGTGTTTGGTGTATATGTATCTAGGCATTTTTTTAATGAAAAATTATTAAATAATGCTCTGTAAAATATATCCAAGAAAACTTTATATAGAGAAAGAAAACATAATAGTTTTTTTTAAGAAATCCTAAGCTGAGTATTTAAATGTACTTTATCTATAAATACATGAGGTTCGGAAACTCACCACACATCAATTCTATAGGAAAAATGAGCTTAAGTACTTAAGTTTACTTGGTTTAAATCGAAAATATCATTAGCAGTGACATAACACACTTTTTCTAGAGAAACAGGTTTTACCACACTTGAAAGCATGATTTTAACTTACTTACCACACTTGTTTTAAATAGAGAAAATTATGCTGAGTGATTTTTCATACTTTTTCTCTAGAAATCTTGAGGCTGATAAACTCACCACACTTGATTTCTATAGAAAGCACAAGTTTAATTTACTCATCACACTGGTTTTAAATAGAAAACTTAAAGTTAAATAAATCCCCATACTTTTTCTATAGAATTCGTGAGCTTTAGAAATTCACCACACTTGATGTTTATAGAAATCATGAGTTTAACTTATTCACCACAAAGGTTTTAAATAGAAAACTTAAAGCTGAATAACTGCCCATACTTTTTCTTTAGAAATTATGAAGTTCAGAAACTCACCATACTGATTTTTATAGAAAACATGATTCCATGAAACTCATTACACTTGATTTTAAGAGAAAACATAAAACTCAGAAACTTGTGATAATTTTTCTATAATAAACTTGAGGCTCAAAAACTCACCACACTTGATTTCTATAGAAAACATAGGTAAACACCCCTCGATTTCATTCAAATATATTAGATGACTCATTTATTCACCACACTTTTTCCTATAATAAAGCATTTAATTTCTGTATTCCTTTCAGAATAATTAATTTTTTTTCTACCGTCCCCAAAAACAAAAATTGTTTACATTTACAAAATTTGTTGACACAGAAAATAATACTCTACGCTCTTTTATAGTGTTCCCCCTGTTTTCATTTTCAAGTTTGTTTACCTAAGTAACGAAGCAGTTTATTTGTTTTCATTTTCCAATATGTGTTTTTTTCTCCTGTTGTCCATTTTTATTTAAAACTATTTTATTACACACATATTGAACGCTTTCCCCCAAATCTCCCCTTGAACAGCATTCGCTATTGATTGCAGTTTCTTTTTGTTTATTTACAATTTCGTTTATTTATTTAAAAAAAAATAAAAAAAAGTGAAAAGATACAACTAAAAGCATTCACAAAATAAAGAAATAAAATGGATAATAACAAAATTGAGATCGTTGCATTAAAGGGGGGTCTTCATGTTAAATAAAATTTAAATTCCATTTACTTTAAGTTCAGTTTCATAACACTGTGTTTAATAACCATTATTTTCTTTATCATTTAATTTGATACATTTTTGTGATTTTTGTTTATTTTGCTAAATCTATATAAAGGACGTAATATTTTCCCCTTGTTTTTTTTTTTAATAATTTGTTTAAAATATTTTCAAATCGGAAATGTTTGTTTTTAAAATTAAATTTCACTTTTTTTCGTTTTCAAATGATTTAATTTTGATAAAATTTTCATTACAGTTTTATGCATTTTGTTTATGTATTTTTGTTTAAGTGTTTGTTTTAAAATTGTTATCAGCTTTTTCTGTGACATGACATTCACTGTTCATAAATTTGAATTGAAACATTTTGTTTCAATTATGTAAATGTTTTAAAGCTTAAGCTAGATTTGTTTTCTTTTTTGTTTGTTTGTGTTTTTGCGGCGATAAGCACGTACATTTTCAGTAACACGGGTTTTGGACACGTTTCAAAACCTGAGAAATGTTAACAATGTTGGAAATACGAGCAATAGAACAAACCTTAACAAGTGACTGTTATTGAGTTGTCAAAGACAATAGCAATATAACTATGAGTTTAAAAAACTTAATACACTAATTTCTATACAAAATAGCGGGCTAAGTAACTTACCACTACAGGTTTCCAAAGAACACATTAGGCAAAGCAACATAGCTTATTAGCTTATTTTTAAAACAGAGATTATAAGTTTCCCAAACTCACCACAGTTAATTTTGATTGAAATCATTAGCTGTCGATACTCACCACTCTTGTTTTAAATAGAAAACTTGAAATTGAAAATCAACATATCTTTTTTAGAGAAATCATAAAGGTCATAAACTCACCACACTTGATTTTTAAAGAAATCTTGAGAATAGCCAATTCAACACACTTGTTTTAAATACATAACACGAAGATGAATGATTCACCATACTTTTTCCACCAAAAATTAAAACTTCAGAAATTCACCTCACTTGATTTCTATAGAAACCATGAGTTTAATTTACTTTCCACACTTTTTTTAATTTAGATACAGGAAGCTAAATGATTCAACATATTTTTTTTCATACAAAATATAAGGTTCAGTAACTCACCACACTTGATTTGTATAGAAAACATGAGTGTAACTTACACACCACACTTGTTTTATTTCAGAAGCAGAAAGCTAAATAATTTAATATACTTTTTCTAATGTAAACTATGGATATCATGAATCTCAGAAACTCTCCACACTTGATTCCTATGAAAATTATTGGTATATGTAATGCACCACACCTGTTTTAAATATAAAAAGTTAAGGTGAGTAATTTAACCATATTATTTCTGTAGAAAATATGGATCCCAGAAACTCTCCACACGTGATTTCTATTGAAATTATTGGAATAAGTAACTCACCACACCTGGTTCTAATAGAAAACTCAAAGTAACTCAACATACTTTTTCTGTGGACATTACAAATTTCGGAAACTCACCACACTTGATTTCTAAAGGAAATAACAGTGAAACTTACTCAACACACCTGATTTTAAGGGAAAACATGAAGCTTAATAAATTTTCATGCTTTTTCTTTGGAAAACTTGGATTTAGGAACTCGTCACTTTGAATTTCCACACAAAATATGACAACCTGCTCCATAATTACTCATGAAATAGCAAGTTTTTGAATTTCCAATTTGCTTAAATTCGTTTACTTACCTTTGCTAACGCATGGGCACAACTGGCCACCTTAATTTTATACTCAAATTAATTTCACTTTTTTTTTTTGCCACCGTTGTGCTGATATACATTGCTATTTAAATTCAAACACTTTTTTACGTGTTCTTAGATCTCTGTATAATCGAATATGAATTTAAACAATCTAAGTATGTACGAGTATGTATGTAGCTCTAGCTGTGTTTTTTCAAAATATAATTCGTTTGTATGTTGTTGGCATATTTCGTTATTAATCATCAGCTGACGTAGTTCCCTGAAAATTGTTGTTTTCTTCGTGTTTTTATGAATAAATTATAAATTTATGAAAGAACCTGAAAAATACAAGAGAAACAAAAACGTGGAGCTGAACACACACATTTAAAGTCGTGTGTTTCTAGAAATGAGAAAAAAGCGGCCGCCAAAATAAAACCCAGTTCATCATGATGGTTTCTCTATCAATAATAAATCAATGAAATATTGAAAATTAAAAAATAATAAACCTAAAGTTCTTGCTGTTTTTTAGGATGTACAAAAACTACATCACCACCTCCCACTTGCCTAAATGTTGTTTAATTTGTTGTGTTTTAGGGGTTTTTTGTGTAATCTAATATGTTGAAAAACATAATGAAAGATTGCTTAACTACAGAAATTTGTACTCAACTGTTTGGTTTTTTGTACTAGTTTCCCACAATTTAAAAGTTTTTTGCTTTTTTTCTTTTTTTTTTTTTTTTTTTTTTTTTTGTTGAAAAATAAACATTTGTTTTTCGTCAAAAAAAAAATTGTGCACCAGCAATTATTTAAAACAAAAAATCTATTTGTGTTTAAAACTACAGAAATTTTCTACATTTCTTTCAATTGTTTTCGAAAATTTCAAAATCTTCAAGGAACAATACAATAGAACAGACCTCATCATTAATGTCAGTCTAACTAGCACTACTAGAAGTGGAGTAGTTTCTTTTTGTGTAATGAAAAACCTTAAATTATTTTAATTATTAAATTAAATACTGTTGTTCTTTAGAGGCCTGTCATCAGTAGAGTGTTCATTTTATACACTTAAAAGTAGTCTGTCTGTTCGTTAGAAATGTTAAAATTTTTTTTCAAAAGAATGCGGAAAACAGTTTTTGATTAAATTTCATGAATATTTTATTAGTTTTGATTTTGAAAAAATGCTCTAAAGAATGACAGACAAACTAATGACAAGATATTTATAAAATAATGAGGAATTAAGTACAAACTTTTTATAAACTAAAAATAATAAAACTAGTATTAGTTTATTAAAAAAAGAAATTATTTCTTAAGTGAAATATTAAATATTAAAAAATCACTGAATTTCATACTATTTTAAAATTGAAAAATATACATGTTTTTTTCCTTTAGTCTTGCATGCTTAATAAAATCCATTATACATTTTTGTAAAATTACCACTTTTTGTTAAAAAGTAGTAGCTAATTTGCATGAGTACTATCTTAAAATTAAAAAAATAACTATGTTTTCTTAATCACTTTAATATACTAAATAATTTCCTTTAAAAGTTTTTTGAAAAATTACTACTTTTTGTTAAAAAGTAGTAGCTAATTTACTACTATTTGAAAAAAGTATAGAAAAAATATATTCATCTAAAACATTTAATTTTGAATAAACATATGCCATACAAAAAATGCATGAATTCTGTAGTTTTGTAAAAAAGTAGTATTTTTACTACTATTTAAAAATATAAAAATAATTATGTTTTCTCAACTACTTTTACCTATTAAAAAACTTCCCTTATACATTTTGGAAAAATTACTACTTTTTGTTAAAAAGTAGTAGCTAATTTACTACTATTTGCAAAAAAAGAGTGAATGAAATATCAATAATTAAATTATTTAATTTTGTATAAACATATGCCATACAAACAATTTATGAATTCTGTAGTTTTTTAAAAAAGTAGTATTTCTACTACAATTTTAAAATTAATTTTTTTTTATGTTTTTCATTTACTTTCGCATAAAAAATAAATTCTATAACAATTTTTTTAAATTAAGTTTCTATAAAAATTTAATTGTGTTTAGCACAAATAATGTCAAAAGGAGTGTATGTATAACAATCAAATAATTTTAAATACTTTTTATACGTTTGTACGCATACAAAAAGACATTTAAAACTATTTACCAAATGCCTTCATATCACTCATGTTGAACGCTACTGAAAAGAAGATGAATTGCTTTTCTGCCATCAAGCGAAACTATTTGTATTTGTTGTTATTTTCTTGTAACGAATTTTTATGTCTGGGTTTTTGTTAGTTTTCGATTTAATTTTCATGTTTTCGAAAAGAAAATTGAAAAAATAAATACATAAATGTGTACAATGAATTTCCTAGACATTTAACGAAGCAGCAGGCAGGGACCCTTGGTTGGTAAAGTAGTTGCTGGGGGGAAAAGTAATTTCCGAAAACTATAAGCAGCCAAAAAGTAGAGTTTACTAACTTTATTTTTTATAAAATGATTATGTGGTTACAAAACAACTTCCAAGGATTAACATTATAACCTGTTCTCATTTAAATTGTTGTCCCTGCCCAAACTTTATCTGGCCATAATCTCGTTGTGTTTTTTAAATGTAATTTTTGTTTGTTTATGTATTTACAAATTTACTTAAAATAAATATTGGAAAAGCAACAACGACAACAGCCAACATTTGATGTTTTCAAGTCAAATTAAAAAATTCAAACAACAAATCGTCTTGAAGTCATTTTAATTTCAACAAATTTCATCTTTAATGCCAGCCACACAAACTTTCCACAAAACGTTGCCAAGAAAAATCTATGTAAAAATTATTTACGCAGTCCCAAGCGTCAGCAGTCAGCCAGCCAAACAAACAAAGAAGCAAACCAACAATCTACAGGGCTACAGCCAGTCAATTCAATTCAGACACGCATTTAATAATTTCTTCTTTTTTTTTTTTTTAATATAGAAGTTTGTTCACTATCAGCTTTTTCCTGGGGTTTTAGAAAATTTCGATTTAAAAATATCGGCCTAACACACACAACATTTGTTGCTGCCCTTTATGTTGCAACCAACAATGAAGAAATTTCAAGAAAAATTAAAATAAAACTATTTGAAAATACGACTCACAACACTTGCAAATTTCTCTCAACAAATGTATTTTGTGATTTGTCAAATCCTCTACAATAATTTTACTTGTAATACACATTTGGTTGTTGCTGTTTATTTTCAGCTGGTTTTGCTGTTTTGTGATCCAATTAGTGGTTATGTTTTTATGTTATTTTACACTTTATATGTATGTACTCGTACTTGTCCCTGCACCACCTCACTCTTACAAACTTTGTAAGAATTTTCATACATACATATATACAAAAAATTAAAGAAAAGCTAAAAAATTCTTTGAAAAGTTAACTTTTTTTGCGGGTTATTGACATTCTAAAGGTTTTAGTGAAATGATTTTGATATTTTAATATTAAGTTGTTATTAGGCCACATATTCTTACAGAATATAGCAACATTTTTTAATTTTTAAAAAAGTAGTAGAAACACTACTTTTTCAAAATGTAATAAAAAACTTATTTCTTAAACACCCTAACTTTGTTAAACTTTCCTTAATTTTTTTTTTAATTTTCTACTGCTATTTTAAAACAAGTATGTAGTTAAAATTGTACTACTTTTTCACAAAATTTAATTACAAAAATATATTTTCTGCAAACACAATATTTTAATTTATTATTATCCATACAAAAAACTACAAAATTCTATAGTTTAAATAAAATTGGTTTCTCAATTACTTTTATTTATTAAATTATTTCCCTTATATATTTGTTAAAAATGTAAACATTTTGTAAAAAAAAGTAGTAAAAAATTTACTAAAAAGTAGTAAAAAATTTACTAAAAAGTAGTAAAAAATGTTATAAAAATTTTGTATTCTTTAAATATAAAGATTTGAGTTAATATATTCTCTATCAGAATTCATTACTTTTGGAAAAAGTAGTATTTCTACTACTATTTTAAAACTAAACATGTTTTCTCAATACCTTTACCCACTTATTATTTCCAATCAATATTTTTGAAACATTTTTGCCTTTTTGTTAAAAAGTTTTAATAAATTTACTACTTTTAAACAAAATTTATAAAAAAATTAATTTGTTTTTAAATAAAAAATTTATAAAGATATTCTATAAATTAAGAATTTTATATTTTTGTAAAAAAGTAGTATTTCTGCTACTAATTAAAAATAGAAAAATCACACTGGTTTCTTAATTACTTTTACCTTTTAAATTATTTCCATTATATATTTTTGAAAAATTAGTACTTTTTTTTTAAAAGTGGTAGCTAATTTACTACTATTTTGAAAATTTTGAAAAACGATATTTATTTCTCATATACTATTTAATTTTGCTTAAACATTTCTTATAAAAAAAGTTAAGAATTCCATACTTTTGTAAAAAAGTAGTATTTCTACTACTATTTTAAAATTTAAAAATTAACTTGGTTTCTCAAAAACTTTTACCTATTCAAGCATTTTTATTATATATGTATGTATTTCTTAAAAATTTAGACTTTTTGTAAAGAAGTAGTAGTCAATTTACTACTATTTTGTAAATTTAAAATATTTGGTTTTTAAACATTTAATTTAGCTTTAACGTGTTTTATATAAATAAGTTAAGAATTCCATACTTTTATAAAAAAGTAGTATTTTTAATACTATTTTCAAATTAAGAAATTTTAATGTTTTTTACATTATTTCTTAATATCATTAATTTGAATGTAGTTATTAAAGTTTTTTGGGATTTTTTTCTTTTCTTTTCTTGACTACTTTAAATTGATTGTATTTCTTTTGTAATAGTTTTCGAATTTAAATGACATTTCAACATGAAAATCGGTGACAGATAAAAATAAACAACAAGCCCAAAATCATCAAACATCCTTCAACTTATTTCTTAATTTTTTTTCTCGATTCTCTTTTTTTCGGTGAACAATTGTATTGTTTGAAAGTGTTGTGTCGCTGTCTTGTGGCCAAAATAAAAAAAAACAACAACGATGAAAAGAAAAACTAAAAGTAGCAAAAAAAAAAACACACAAACCAAAAAATAAAAAAATGTTCTTAAAAAGAAATAAAGCAATATATTAAATTGAAGATAGAATTTAGAACGCCTTAAAAAAATCAATTAAAATTTTAAGCTAAAAATAAAACTCATTAAAAAAACATTACACATATTAAGCAGAAATGTATACTTACTGCACAGTTACACTGTATTTTGATCTCTCTCAACTCGTAATGATATTTTGCTCTCTGAGTTGTGGCGTATTTAAATTCATATTAATTTAAATTATAAAAATACCAATTTTTTCATGTAAATAAACAAATTGGTGATTTTTATTAATAATAAAAACATAAATTTTGAAAAATTTTGAATGAAATGAAATAAAATTTATGACACAACATTTTCTTTTAAAGCGGGCCGGCGAATACCATGATTTAAGGCTAAACAAAATAAATAAAACAACAGAAAAAACATTAAATTCATAAATCCATAATTTTTCAAAAAAATTTTAATCGAAGTTGCCTTCAAGTTAAATATACAATTTATTTGAAAATAAATTGTTACACTACATTTATTTTTTGAATATTTTTGTTATATGTTCTACATAGCTTTCCGTTGGAAAGCATAAATGTAAAAACATACAAAAAAATTCAAAGAGACACTAGCAAAATGTAATGCATTTTCTGGCCTGCTAAAGCCGTCATCAGCATTCTTTGTGTCTAATAGTGTTTTATTTTCAAACTTTGTATATTTAACTTTTTTTAATTATAAATTAAATGAGAATTATTCCTCTTGCGAGTATTAATCAACAAATTTTTCAAAAAAATTTTAATCGAAGTTGCCTTCAAGTTAAATATACAATTTATTTGAAAATAAATTGTTACACTACATTTATTTTTTGAATATTTTTGTTATATGTTCTACATAGCTTTCCGTTGGAAAGCATAAATGTAAAAACATACAAAAAAATTCAAAGAGACACTAGCAAAATGTAATGCATTTTCTGGCCTGCTAAAGCCGTCATCAGCATTCTTTGTGTCTAATAGTGTTTTATTTTCAAACTTTGTATATTTAACTTTTTTTAATTATAAATTAAATGAGAATTATTCCTCTTGCGAGTATTAATCAACAAATTTTTCAAAAAAATTTTAATCGAAGTTGCCTTCAAGTTAAATATACAATTTATTTGAAAATAAATTGTTACACTACATTTATTTTTTGAATATTTTTGTTATATGTTCTACATAGCTTTCCGTTGGAAAGCATAAATGTAAAAACATACAAAAAAATTCAAAGAGACACTAGCAAAATGTAATGCATTTTCTGGCCTGCTAAAGCCGTCATCAGCATTCTTTGTGTCTAATAGTGTTTTATTTTCAAACTTTGTATATTTAACTTTTTTTAATTATAAATTAAATGAGAATTATTCCTCTTGCGAGTATTAATCAACAAATTTTTCAAAAAAATTTTAATCGAAGTTGCCTTCAAGTTAAATATACAATTTATTTGAAAATAAATTGTTACACTACATTTATTTTTTGAATATTTTTGTTATATGTTCTACATAGCTTTCCGTTGGAAAGCATAAATGTAAAAACATACAAAAAAATTCAAAGAGACACTAGCAAAATGTAATGCATTTTCTGGCCTGCTAAAGCCGTCATCAGCATTCTTTGTGTCTAATAGTGTTTTATTTTCAAACTTTGTATATTTAACTTTTTTTAATTATAAATTAAATGAGAATTATTCCTCTTGCGAGTATTAATCAACAAATTTTTCAAAAAAATTTTAATCGAAGTTGCCTTCAAGTTAAATATACAATTTATTTGAAAATAAATTGTTACACTACATTTATTTTTTGAATATTTTTGTTATATGTTCTACATAGCTTTCCGTTGGAAAGCATAAATGTAAAAACATACAAAAAAAATCAAAGAGACACTAGCAAAATGTAATGCATTTTCTGGCCTGCTAAAGCCGTCATCAGCATTCTTTGTGTCTAATAGTGTTTTATTTTCAAACTTTGTATATTTAACTTTTTTTAATTATAAATTAAATGAGAATTATTCCTCTTGCGAGTATTAATCAACAAATTTTTCAAAAAAATTTTAATCGAAGTTGCCTTCAAAATTGAAAAATTTGTTGATTAATACTCGCAAGAGGAATAATTCTCATTTAATTTATAATTAAAAAAAGTTAAATATACAAAGTTTGAAAATAAAACACTATTAGACACAAAGAATGCTGATGACGGCTTTAGCAGGCCAGAAAATGCATTACATTTTGCTAGTGTCTCTTTGAATTTTTTTGTATGTTTTTACATTTATGCTTTCCAACGGAAAGCTATGTAGAACATATAACAAAAATATTCAAAAAATAAATGTAGTGTAACAATTTATTTTCAAATAAATTGTATATTTAACTTGAAGGCAACTTCGATTAAAATTTTTTTGAAAAATTTGTTGATTAATACTCGCAAGAGGAATAATTCTCATTTAATTTATAATTAAAAAAAGTTAAATATACAAAGTTTGAAAATAAAACACTATTAGACACAAAGAATGCTGATGACGGCTTTAGCAGGCCAGAAAATGCATTACATTTTGCTAGTGTCTCTTTGAATTTTTTTGTATGTTTTTACATTTATGCTTTCCAACGGAAAGCTATGTAGAACATATAACAAAAATATTCAAAAAATAAATGTAGTGTAACAATTTATTTTCAAATAAATTGTATATTTAACTTGAAGGCAACTTCGATTAAAATTTTTTTGAAAAATTTGTTGATTAATACTCGCAAGAGGAATAATTCTCATTTAATTTATAATTAAAAAAAGTTAAATATACAAAGTTTGAAAATAAAACACTATTAGACACAAAGAATGCTGATGACGGCTTTAGCAGGCCAGAAAATGCATTACATTTTGCTAGTGTCTCTTTGAATTTTTTTGTATGTTTTTACATTTATGCTTTCCAACGGAAAGCTATGTAGAACATATAACAAAAATATTCAAAAAATAAATGTAGTGTAACAATTTATTTTCAAATAAATTGTATATTTAACTTGAAGGCAACTTCGATTAAAATTTTTTTGAAAAATTTGTTGATTAATACTCGCAAGAGGAATAATTCTCATTTAATTTATAATTAAAAAAAGTTAAATATACAAAGTTTGAAAATAAAACACTATTAGACACAAAGAATGCTGATGACGGCTTTAGCAGGCCAGAAAATGCATTACATTTTGCTAGTGTCTCTTTGAATTTTTTTGTATGTTTTTACATTTATGCTTTCCAACGGAAAGCTATGTAGAACATATAACAAAAATATTCAAAAAATAAATGTAGTGTAACAATTTATTTTCAAATAAATTGTATATTTAACTTGAAGGCAACTTCGATTAAAATTTTTTTGAAAAATTTGTTGATTAATACTCGCAAGAGGAATAATTCTCATTTAATTTATAATTAAAAAAAGTTAAATATACAAAGTTTGAAAATAAAACACTATTAGACACAAAGAATGCTGATGACGGCTTTAGCAGGCCAGAAAATGCATTACATTTTGCTAGTGTCTCTTTGAATTTTTTTGTATGTTTTTACATTTATGCTTTCCAACGGAAAGCTATGTAGAACATATAACAAAAATATTCAAAAAATAAATGTAGTGTAACAATTTATTTTCAAATAAATTGTATATTTAACTTGAAGGCAACTTCGATTAAAATTTTTTTGAAAAATTTGTTGATTAATACTCGCAAGAGGAATAATTCTCATTTAATAAATCCATAATACAACCACAGCAAATCCCTCAAAAATCATAAAAACTTATGTATGTTCCCCCTACTATATTCATACTTAGCAAAGTGTCCGTCCTTCCGTCTGTCCTCTCATATTTAATGAAAAATTTCATATTTTCTTTTTTCTATTAAAAAAAAGGTGTGAGTGTGAACGTAACGTTCCTATTCTCCTTTATAATCTACAGCCAACGTCATTATTTTACACATGTTTTACTGGCTGTAATAGTTTTAGGGCAAAAATGTTGATAATTTCGAGTGGGTGTACGCGTGTGTGTTTTCATGTGCTGTAGGAAAAGTGGTTTTTCGTTGAGTGAGTTTAGTTCGATTTGAAATTTCAAGTCGCTTTTGTTCAGCTTGTCAGTCAGTTTGTTGCTAAAGCTAACTTTTAACTCTGTCTGTCATTATGTTTTCTGCCATGCAGATTTAAGTTATTAGTATTCGTTTTTTGTTTGCTGTTATGATTTACTATATAATAATACAAACAAATATTTTCATTGTAGCTAATTCTCATGAGGGAAAGTTTATAATAACAAATGTATAAAATTTTGAGGAATCTTATTCCAAACACAAATTTTAAGAATTCAATACTTTTTTAAAAAGTATTATCTATATCTACTACTATTTTGAAATTAAAAAATAAGCCTTGTTTTGCAATTATTCTTTCGAAATGAATGAAGCACATTAAATATTAAAATTCTGAAATAATAAAATTTCCTTAAATCATATTCCATTTAAAAATTTTAAGAATTCAGTACTTTTGTAAAAAGTGATATATCTACTACTATTTTGAAACTAAAAAATAAACACGGCTTTACATTTATGCTTGCGAAATAAATAAATTCCTTTAATTTTTTTTTAAATTTAGTACTTTTTGTAAAAAATAGTAAATACTGAAAATTAGTATTTTTTTTTCAAACATTTGTATCAAAAATATATTTTCCTTAAGTATAAAGTTATAAGCAATCATATGCCATACACAAATTTTATAAATTCCATACTTTTGTAAAAAAGTAGTATTTCTACTACTATTTTTAAATTGAAACCTAAATCTGGTTTTGCAATTAGTGTTTCAAAATAAATAAATATTATTCAAAATTTTATAAAAATTACTACTTTTTGTAAAAAGTAGTAAGAAGTTTACTACTTTTTTTCAATTTTTTTTTGTAAAATATATAATTTTTTTAAATAAAAAAATTTAAGGATTAATATGCCATACACAAATTTTATAAATTCCCTGCTTTTGTAAAAAAGTAGCATTTCTACTACTATTTTGGAATTGAAAAATAAATCTGGTTTTGCTGGTATTTCGAAATAAATAATTTAGATTAAAAATTTTACTAAAATTACAACTTTTTTAAACAGTAGTTAATAATTTACTACTTTTTTTTCAAATATTTGCATTAAAAATATTTTTTCCTTAAATATAAAATTTTAAGCGATCATATGCCGTACAAAAATGTAATGAACTTCATGCTTTGGTAAAAAAGTAGTATTTTTACTACTATTTTGAAATTAAAAAATTTCTGATTTTATAATTAGTCTTTCAAAATAATAAAATGCCATTACAAATTTTACAGATATTTATAGTTTTCGTTAAAAGTGGTAAATAATTTATTACATTTTTAAAAAATTTCTATTAAAAAGTAACATTTCCTTAACTATAAAATTTTGAGGAATCATATTCCCTACAAAATTAATTAATAAATTAGTTTTGTAGAAAAGTAGTATTTCTATTACTATTTTGAAATTGTAAAATAATATTAATTTTACTAATCTAGAAATTTTTTAAATCTTCAACTTTAGTTTTTGTTTTCAAAATTTTTACGTTTTTTTTTTTTTGGTATTGAATTAATTTTTTCCCACTGTCTCTTAGTGATACACTCTTTAGTTTACTCTCCCTTGCAACAGTTTCCTCTCTTTATAATATTTCTATAAACATATGTAAATATACTCTTTTATTATGGATATTTTTTTATTATTATTAATATTTTATTAAAAAAAAATTGCGTGTGTGTGGCTTTTCCTACACTGATCACTTATGACAGCGGTAAGCGTTTTAGCTGTTCACTAATAATTTATGGCAAAAACGTTTTTCTTGTTGTTGTGTGTGTTTTCGCAACAACAATTTTTTCCCTCCTAAAATCTACAGGGACTATAACAGCCGGGGCAGTTTAACATTAGTTAAACTGTGTGTGTTGGCTGGCTAGAACTGAAAAATATTTGAAAAATTTTGATTGGCGCAAATTAAATCTGTGTTTTTTGTTTAGTTTAAAGCAAAATTTTAATATTTTTTTGGTTTCTGTTGCATTAGCTTTATGAGCTTATGTATATATTTTCTTAATCTTTTCTAATGTCTGGCTGATGTGTAGAATTAATGCGGTATCAAGTGGATTTTTTTAATTGAATTGAAGAATTTCATTAATTTTGTTTTTAGGTTTGTTTGTAAACACACCTAAAAAAAAAACAAACGTTTATAGGTTTAGAAAATACTAGATAAGAAAACATATTTGTTTGTTGGAATTAATTGAAGCTGAAAAAGTTTTAATTTGTTTAGTAAAAGAAATTTAGTTTAAATGGAAACATTGGAAGCTGTTGCTTTAAATTAATATGACTTTCTTCAATTATATTTCGTAAAAGAAATTGTTTTTGAAATGTTTCTTACAACATCTTTTGTAAACGCGGATTTTTGGTTATTTGATCACGTCTAGTTTATGTTTGGTCTCCGTTTTGTGTCTGTCTAGGACATGTCTTGTCTCTGTGATATCTCTGTCTTGTCTTGTATCTGTCTAGTCTCTATGTATAGTCTTTGTCTTGTGTCTGTGAAGACTCTGTCTAGTACCTATGTCTAGTCTATATCTTGTATCTGTTTTTCTCTGTCTTGTATCTGTCTAGTCTCATTCTTGTCTTTGTCTAGTCTTTATTTGTAGCTGTCTAGTATCTGTTCTTTCTCTATCTTCTTATCTCTGTCTTGTGTCTGTATTGTATCTGTCAATTCCATTTCTAGTCTCAATGTCTAGTCTTTGTCGTGTTTTAGTATTTTATCTCGTATTTGTCTAGTATCTGTCTTGTCTCTGTCTAGTCTCTTTGTCTTGCATCTGTCTAGTCTCTATGAATAGTCTCTGTCTTGCGTCTGTAAAGACTCTGTCTAGTATCTGTCTTGTTTCTGTCTTGTATCTCTCTGGTCTCTATGAATAGTCTGTGTCTTGTGTCTGTGAAGACTCTCTAGTATCTATGTCTAGTCTATATCTTGTATTTGTTTTTCTCTGTCTTGTATCTGTCTAGTCTCTTTGTCTTGTCTCTGTCTAGTATCTGTTCTGTCTCTGTCTTGTGTCTGTCTTATATCTGCCTAGTCTATATGTCTAGCCTCTGTCTTGTATCTGTCAATTCCATTTCTAGTCTCAATGTCCATCCAGTCTTTGTCGAGTGTTAGTATTTTCTCTCGTATTTGTCTAGTCCATGTCTTGTCTCTGTCTAGCCCATGTCTAGTCTGTATGTTTTGCCACTGTCTAGTCTCCTGCGTCTGTTTACTTCATGTCTAGCTTTTATTTCTTGTGATTTCCTTGTCGCTGGCTTGAGTTTGTCTTGTCTCTGTCTAGTCTTTTTTCAGTTTCTCCCTCTTTTAAGTCTTTTTTTTGCCTTCAAATAGTTTTTCTTTGAACTCGTTTACAAATCTCAAATATTTTGCCTCTTTGTTTTCTGTTATAATAAATCAAATTGTAAGCAATTATTTTTCTTTTGTATCAAAACATTTTAATTTCATTTTGTTTGTGTTTATCGCCTCTTTTGTCTAATATTAAATTGCAAAATTGAATCTAAGAACCTGAAATACATGTGCATTTTATACTTGTCTTTAAATGAAGAGATTATCCTATAGAAACCAAACAATAAATATCTCTTCTATTCATTAGGTTTTTCATGTAAACATACATTTTAGCCAAGAGGGCTTTTTAGTTTAGTCGGTTCTTTTCTTTTTTTTTTCAAATAAATAAAGTAGTAAAACAAATTAGAAAACAGAAAGAAAAATCTGTCTGCATGCATGCTGTACATTTTGAAAAAAAAAATAAAAAAATAAAAATAAAGTGCATAAGCATAAAAAAGAGACAAAGTATTCAGTGGACCACAAATAATTCATTTGAAATTCTTAGAGTGTAAATGTAAAGAGTGCAATGTTTAGGCAAAATAGACGGTCAGACTAAATATAAATTATAAATGTAAACTAACAGACAGACTGAAGGACAGACATTTAGATAGACATAGTAAATTGTATTTATAATTACAAAATATAGGGAATAATCTGAACATTTAACATAGTAAACATTCATTTGCAAGATCCGCACAAAATGCTTATAAAAAGTCTTAGATAGTTCTTAAATTACAGAGAAATCAGCAAAGATTATCAGTTTTTATCTACGGCTTCAAATGAATCCCATTGAACCTCCTCAAATCTATTAATTCTAAGTTTCATTGTCCAAAAATGTTAAGTTATAACAATCTCTAGGGGCTCTTAAATGAGTATAGACTGTCTAACCAGACACCTTATAAACAATTGTCCAACACATTGCTGGCCACAACTGTCGTATCTACTATGAAATCTAATGTTTGCGTTGTGTATCTTTTGGTTCTCGTTATTGAGACGTCTTAAGTATGCTTATCAAAAAGACTTTTGTAAGTGCCATCTTTCTTCTGTGTTAGCTAGTGCTGAACAATTGTTGCAATTATTAAATAGAAATACTCAGCGTAGACATCAGACATGTTTACTCAGGGTTATTTGTTTCTTATTTTGTGGTAGTTTTTTAGGGTTTAAATATGTGTTGATTTACATGTGTTTAAATTTATAGTTTCTGAACAGATGAGAGAAGTAATAGAGCACAAAAACTAGATGCACTTTAAAAAGATGGTCCTTCGAAACTCAAGTGAGTTCCAAAAACTTCGAGATGGTTCTACGAACTGCAAGATAGTCTAACGAAGGTACTGCTAACCTCAAGAAGGTCCTACGAACTTGAATACTATCCTACCTACTATAATATAGTCTTTCTAATTTGAAAATAGTCTAGCGAAGGTCTTACAAACTTCAAGGTAATTCTACAACCCTCAAGAAAGTCCTACGAACTTTAAGATAGTCTTCACAGTATCATTGTCTAGAAATAACATTGACAGAGACCAATAGACAGACCTAAACGAAGATAAATACACAGACCCTGGCAGTGACAGAGACATTGACATAATTTAGTTTTAAGCCTTCTTTCTTTAATTCCTTTTAATACCTACCGGTGCTTTTTCTTTCTTCCCAGCTATTAGTAATTCTAAATACATTCTCAAACATATAATTCAATAATTTGTATTATGTTTATGCTGCCACATAAAGTTAAATACATTGTAGATAAAATATATTAACACATTGCCACAGACTACAGCTGCTGTTGTACAAAAATCTAAACACAGCAAATGCTATAATGACGATGCTGCTGCTGCAAAAGCAGTCTTTGATTTTTTAGCTACTGGCATTGAAAGAATTTTCTTTTTTCATTTCCATTAAATCTATGCAGCTCTAGACTAAGTAGTAAATATTTTTATACAGCTCCTACTGCTGCAGAGAAATCTTTAGCGCAGACTAGTCACACAGGCTATTCTACTTAATATATCCTCAAGTTTTTGCCGAGTTGTGTGTTTGGCTGCTGCTGCTTGCTGCCTGC
Source organism: Bellardia pandia (assembly GCA_916048285.2). Taxonomy (NCBI): domain Eukaryota; kingdom Metazoa; phylum Arthropoda; class Insecta; order Diptera; family Calliphoridae; genus Bellardia; species Bellardia pandia. The sequence continues at coordinate 74,952,414 of OU696533.1, forward strand.
TAGTTGATGTCTTCTTTAACATGATTTTTATTTACACAAATTGTCTCAAAAAGACAATTTAATTAAGATGTTAGGTTGGTTGGTTGTTTGCCAGAGTGTTAAACTAAAATAAAGAAAAGAATATGAATGAAGAAACAACTCAATTTGGATTTTAATTGTTTGAATTGTTAAATTATTGTTTAAAATTTATAGTAATAGTAAGGAATGTTTAAAGGGGAGTTGCTGCTATGGCTTACCTTGTAAGTGGTGGGCGTTTCTAGAGTAATCACAAGCCAGTTAACCAAATTGCAGTGGATTTTTTAATTTAAGGAAGCAAATTTAATTGTTTGATGCAACTAAAGGCACCAGACAGTTAAACTAATGAATAATTGTAGTCTTATGAACTTTAGCATAGTCCTAAAAACTTCAAGATATTTCTTTTGACCATAATATGGTGCTGCGAATCCCCTTATGACTTTACGAACTGCAAGATAGTCCTACGATCTTCAAGGTAATCCGACGAGATGGTGCTATGAACTCAAGAAGGTCCTTTGAACACCATGATAGTCCTACAAACCCAAAAAAGTCTAACAAGATCTAGGATGGTCATAAGAACTCCAAAATAGTCCTACGAAGTTCAAAACAGTCCTACGAACATCAAGTTGGTCCTACGAATGCCGAGATAGTCTTACGAACTTTATGATAGTTTTACGATGTTGAAGATTGTCCTGTGAACTTTTATTATGGTCCTCCAAAGATGGTACTACTAACACCAAGATAGTCTTAAGAACTTTGTGATAGTCTAACGAATTTCAAAATAATCTTACGATGTTTAAGATAATCCTATGAACTCCATGATAGTCCTACGAACTCCATGATAGTCCTACGAACTCCATGATAGTCCTACGAACTTAAAGATAGTTCTATGAACTTTATTATAGTCCTAACATCTCCAAGATAGTTTTACGAACTCCAATATAGTAATACAGGCAATAAGAACTTCAAGATTATCCTTCAAACTCCTAGATGGTTCTGAAACTCAATGCGTTCCTACGAACCTTAAAAATGCTCCTTCAAAACATTTACAACTAATGCAGTCGCCAGTTGTACTAAAGGGTTAAAAATACATTAATTTTGTTAAAGATTGAGCTATTTAAAATTGCATTGCATTTTAATAATTGTTTTTAGCATTAGTGTCAGTCTTTTAAAAACAAAAACCTTGAGCTAATTATGTTTCCCTAATTTCTTTGATGGTCTGACATTTGTGCAAAATTTCACTTGTTTTATTTTGTTGTTTTTGCTTTCAGTTTTCTTTTAAGGTTGTCAACATGTTAAAAGCATTTTTGACAGCTTCTTGCAACTAATTAACGCAAAATTTATCTAAGCATAAGCAAGATGAAAATGAACATGCTCTTATTATGTCCAAAAATTAGAAAGACAGACAGACAAACATTTCAATTAGAACGTAAGATGTTGAGGCCAAAAGGAAAAACTTTCGACAACATTGTAACAGATAACTAACTAATTTTGTTTAAATTGCTTGAAACCTTTTTGTGACAAGACACCTTTAATATATTAATTACACAGAAAGTTACACAAACCTAATGGATATTTAACTAACTGAAATAATTTTCCTTATGTTGATGCGTTTTCCTCTTTTTACAAAATGTAGGCCAAGACAACAAGTCTGTCTCATCACATCTGTTCAAAAGGCAAAACAATTTTATGTCTAAATTGCGTTAATTATGATCTTTGTAAAAATGCTTAATGAAAATTGTGCCAACACCTGTAAATTGTCTCATTAGTGATTCCATTTGCCTGCAAAACTAAAATACTCATCTAATATTCTCTATATGAATGCCATAAACTATCAAAATGTCCAACAAAATTAAGCCTCCGGTTACCTACATAGATTTATATGTTAAAACACACAGCAAGACATGAACATTGTTGTGTTTTTTGTTTATAATTATAACAATTCTCACAATACTTAGAGTTTAAAGTACTTTTAAAATCTAACCCCTTCACCAGCTCTTACTACCATTCTCATTACAAAATTAAAAAAAAGCTCTGAGACTTAAGGTAAATCATTATAATTATTTAGACACAAGTGGTCATTAAATGTTATAAAACACACGGTCAAAGCAACAGCAGCAACAACTTTGCACTTAGAGAGAGAAAAAAAAAATCAGTCAGTTTGTAAAGCTTCATAAAGCATTAAATGATAATTATGATAAAAATAGTTTTATAAACAACAGTTTCTTGTTTTACCTTTTTGAAAACTAAACGCTCTTTTGTTTTCTTAACAAATTAAACAAAGAAAAACATAAAACATTTAATTAACTTCCGTTAATCATCTTAATCATAATTACAATAATGTCATCATTGTCTTGTATTTAAAGCGGAAGCCTGTCATCACTGTAACTAAAGAAGAAATGAATTGTTATGTATTTAAATACCGGAACAGTGTTTTAAACAAAATAATTGGGGTTTCAATAGATAATTTGTCAGGGAATATTAAGAGCGCTAGAAAAGGTGTTAATTATAGGAGTTCGATTAAATTAAAGGCAAATGCGAGAAATAAACAATTTAGGTTTATTCGAGTCATTTGAAAAATAACTATTTTATGGTCCAACGAACTTCCGGATGGTCTTACGAACCTCAGGGTAGTCTAACGAACCTCACGATGGTCTTGAGAACCTCAAGAAGGTTCGCCTGATCTTCTAAGAAGATCTTATGGTTTTCAGAATGTTCTTACGAAGCTCATGGAGAGGACTTAAGATTCTCAAGGAATCTCAAATTCTTCTTACGAACTTCAAGGAGTTCTTACGAATCTCAGGATGGTCCTATGAACTTTAATAAACTCTATATCATTCTACAACGAACCCCAAGATGAACTACTAACCTCCAGATGGTCTTACGAACCTCAGCATGGCCTTCAACCTGAAGATGGTCTTGCGAACCTCAAGAAGGTTCTACTGAAGATCTTATGGTTCTCAGGATATTCTTACGAAGCTCATGAAGGGCTTAAGATCCTCAAGGTCTTACAAATCTCAAAGTTTTCCTACGAACTTCAAGGAGTTCTTACGAATCTTAGGATGATCCTATGAACTTTAAGAATCTCGATATCATTCTATAACGAACCTCAAGAATGTCTTACGAACCTCAATATAGTCGTACGAATCTCGAGATAGTCTTACGAACCTCAAGCAGGTCCAACGAGCCCTAAGAATCTCAACATCTTTCTGTGACAAACCTCAAGAAGACATTACAAACTTTAAGAAGGTCTTACGAACTTTAAGAAGGTTTTACCAACCTGAAAAAAGTCCTACAAACCTTAATGTAGCTCTACGAACATCAAGACACTCCTATAAACTTCAAGATGATCCTGTGCATTGTAATATGGTTCCCTATGGTCCTTCCTACCTTATTAGGGTTTACTAATTCCAAGATAGTCCTATTAACTCGAATATATTCCTGTCAACTCTAAGATATTCCTGCGAACTTCAACATAGAACTTTAAACTTCAAGATTATGCTGTGAACCTCAATATGGTCCTACGAACATCAGTATGGTATTGAATCGTAGATCTTCATAGAGTTCTATCTACAATCGTAGATCTTTATGGAGTGCTATCTCCAATTCCAAATCTTTATTGAGTCTTTTCATCAAGCATAGATTTTTATAGAGTCCCATCTTCAATCCTTGTTCCAATATCCAATGGTAGATGTTTATTTAGTCTTATCTTATCTTCAATCGTAAATCTTTATGGAGTATGTTCTTTTATCCCTTATCTTTATGGGGTCCAATATTCATTCGTAGATCCTTATGGAGTCCAATCTTCAATCGTAGATCGTTATGGAGTCCAATGCTAGTTTCAAATCCGTATGTAGTCCTATGCTAGCTTAAATCGTAATGTAATCTCAATCTTGGTCTTGCGAAACTCAATATGATGGATTTAAAAGCCGAAAACAAAACACCTTAATAGAGTAAGACTTTTCCAAACCAGTTTCCAATTTCATTTTGCTGGAGAAATGATTTCTAAACAATTTATTTTGTGGTCTTTCGAACCATTTATCTGGAAAAACTGTGCAATTATCAGCTAAATCTTTAATTTTAAATCCTCTGCTTCTTTTTCAACTCCTTCTTTATCTACTCCTTCTTTATCTATGTATAACGAAAAGCCAAATCAAGTGCCAAAGTCATAAGTTCAAACGCTAAAACGACGACTAATTAATGCTGTAATTTGCCACATAAAAAACCAGACGTAAGTGCTGAAAAATTGCTATAAAGAGAAAATAAAAAGAGCAATATAAAATCTGAAGACTCTTGAAAAGAGTTCAAATGATTGTTGGTGCTTTCTATTACAGACTTTTTTTACAACTTGAATTTAGTACTTTTTTCAAACATATTTTCCTTATTTTTCTTACTTGGAGTTTTTTGTTTTAGGTGAACTTAATAAATTTTGATTTATGATTGTAGAATGTGTATGTTTTGAAACACATTAATTAGTTGCAATTTTCTACTAGTTTTTAACCCTTTTTTCCTACATTATTTTTGTTCTGCTCTCTTATAAATAATTCTTTAGTCTGTGGTTAATTAGTTGTTTTTGATTTTATTTCTGTTACAATACAAAGTTCTTATAAAGCTAATTAAGTTGATTACAGGCCTGTAAGTTATGTAGTTGCAAACCATAAATTGCAAAAGTTTCTTCGGTTTTTTTTTGTTATTCGATTCGCAAAACTTTTTGCTTTAAATTAATCTTTGATTTTATGGCTGTTACAGAAATTTTGACAGTTTGCTACAATATAAGCGCTTAATCAATTTTACAATATGTCTCAAGTTAATTAACAACAACATAATTGAGTAAATATTTAGTTTACTTACGATTATAATGATTATATTTTCAAGACAGGTGAAACAAAAGTTTTGTTTTTAAGCTGTAATTAATCAAAATTAATAGTTGTCAGGAGATTGGGAAACTAGTTGTTACGGAAAATTATTAAATTGCAATTAAAAAAATACTGGGAGAACGAAAAGGTTTGGATAATTATTGTTAACAAAGTTTGATGGTCCTTCGGACTGTTACACTTCATTTAAATTATTTGTAACACTATATGAAGTTTATATCCTTTTATTTAAATCATTTGTTTCTAATTTATGTGTTTTTCTTGCATTCTCTTTTTAGAACACCCAACAGCCCGCCCAGCAGCAGCCGTTGTTGAATAAATCGAATGATGATTTAAGGAGAAAACGCCCAGAGGCAGCACGCCCTAATCATATTTTATTATTCACCATTATTAATCCTTTCTATCCCATCACAGTGGTAAGTACAAGTTTTTGCAAATAGATTTATCTAATAAAAGCAATTAGGATAAAACAAAACATTTCGATTGAGGTATTAATGCCTTCCCTTTCTAGTCTATCTTCAATCGTAGTTGTATCATCAATCGCAGATCTTTATGGGGTCCTTTTATCAATCGCAGATCTTTATGGAGTCCTTTTATCAATCGTAGATTTTTATGCAATCCTATCTTCAATCGTAGATCTTTATGGGGTCCTATTCTCAATTTCAGATATTTATAAAGCCCAATCTTCAATCGTAAATCTTTTAGGAGTCCAATCTTCAATCGTAGATCTTTATGAAGTCCAATCATTAATCGTAGACCTTTATTGAGTCTTATCTTTAATCATAGATCTTAATGAAGTCCCATCTTCAATCATAGATTTTTTTGGATTCCTATCTTCAAACGTAAATCTTTATGAAGTTCAATTTTCAATACTAGATATTTATGGAGTGCTATCTTTAATCGTAGATCTTCATAAATAAATAACCTTAGACCCTTGATCTTTATTGAGTCCAATCTCCAATTGTAGATCCTAATGGAGTCTTATCTTCAATTTCAGATCTTTATAAAGCCTAATCTTCAATTGTAAATCTTTTAGGAGTCCAATCTTCAATCGTAGATCTTTATGGAGTCCTATCCTCAATTTCAGATCTTTATAAAGCCCAATCTTCAATTGTAAATCTTTTAGGAGTCCAATCTTCAATCGTAGATCTTTATGGAGTCCTATCCTCAATTTCAGATCTTTCTAAAGCCCAATCTTCAATTGTAAATCCTTTAGGATTCCAATCTTCAATCGTAGATCTTTATGGAGTCCTATCCTTAATTTCAGATCTTTATAAGGCCCAATCTTCAATCGTAAATCTTTTAGGAGTCCAATCTTCAATCGTAGATCTTTATGGAGTCCTATCCTCAATTTCAGATCTTTATAAGGCCCAATCTTCAATCGTAAATCTTTTAGGAGTCCAATCTTCAATCGTAGATCTTTATGGAGTCCAATCATCAATCGTAGACCTTTATGCAGTCCAATCTTTAATCACAAATATTTAGGGAGTCCTAATTCAGTTTAATTTGACGGTTTACAAATTTTTTCATTTGCCAATGAGTAATAAAAATCAGGCTAAAATCTAAAACCAAAAAAAAAAAAATACAAAAATCCATAAACTTATTCAAACAAGTCAGTCAACCAGTTAAATGACAAAGCACATGTAATGGCTGCAGTCATTCCTTCATCCATCATACATCTTTAACACTAGACTTTTAAGTACTTAAGTGTTTTAAGGACATCGTCATCGTCAGTCATCTAGTTCCTCATAAAACGGCCCCAAAAGAAATCCTGTTATTAAAAACGCTTAGAATTTCATATATCTTTTCTGCTAACACTCTGCAAGTAACCAACAATACAGAAAAACAGTCATTACTACACTTTTCAGTTTTAGTTTTTTTTTGTTTGTTTATTGTATACATTGTTATTTTCCAGCAAACAATTTGTGTTTTTCCTGCAGTTTAACAAAGTTTATTGTCTTTTAAAAGACTGACTACAAAAATGCCTAAAAGCGGTAATAGTGGGTTTGGTAGAGAGGGAGAAGGTTTTAAAAGCAGGAGAGTTTTTTTTTTAACAAAAATACAAGTGTTTGTATTACGGGTAAAGAAACAATACAAATGGTTTTTTGTAAATGTTTTAAAATCTTACCGGAAATAAAAAATGTTTAATGTGTATTGTTTTTTCTAGTTTGTTCCTTGTAGTTTTTATTTGTAATTTTAACTTTTCACACAGTTAACTTTAGCATATAAGAAAAGATATTGTGAGGCAGGAAAACCAAAAGACCAGGATGTGTAAACTACTAAGCCTAAGGAAAGTATACACAAAAGGAGGTAAAAGTCCGCAGGCCACATTGAAAAAATCTTAAGTGTTTTAAGCTCCTACAATTTTGCAGAATCTTTGGGAATGAAATGAAAAATTAAGTAAAAGCTTTCTTCCTGAAACTGTAGTTAAATTTTGTTGCGTAATGGCTTTAGTACTTGCATAGATTTATAGACAATTTATGGTTTTAATGCAAATAGAAACTCAACTCCATTGTGAATGTAAGCAAATAGACTTAAAACCAAATATGGTCCTTCGAACCGTAATGATGAAATACAAAAGGCTTTGAATAACTTTAAGAGGCTGCTGTGTCATGCTTGGACATTTTTTCATAGAATTTTAGTTACAGATTCGTTTTAGTACTGGGATTTCAAAAAATACTTATTTGGCGAAAACATTCTTTTGGCAAAATGAGATTTTGAAAAAACTACTTTAACAAATTTTGCAGGGAAATTTGAAAAACTTACAAGGCTTTGGATGGCTGTAAAACTATTTAGAATTGAAATTTACTTATGAAGATTTCTGCACACATTCTTCGAAATCTAATGATTTCAAAAGGTACAAATATCTTAAAAAAGTTCTTTGAACATTTTTAGCAAAACAAGACATTGCAGAAAAATTCGTAGATGAAAAATTTACCAAACTGGTTTGATTTTGAATGGTTACAGCATCATTATGTGGCGATATTTTTTGTTACAAATTAGTTTGCAGTTATTTTCAAGTCTTACAATTCCAACAAATATAAAATTATTGAAAAAATTCCTGCTAAATTTTGGAAAAATAAAATTCGTAAAAAAATATGAATAAACATTTTTAAAATGTAAAAGATTTTGAATATCTGTAGAATTATTGTTAGTTGAAATGATTGTTTGAAGTCTAACCAAGTAAAAAGTACAAACTTTTTAAAAAGTTTTGACAAAATGGGATTTTGTAGAAAAATTCGAGAAAAAAAAATTGCATGCAAATTGGTCAAACTTGTTTAAATTTTTTATAATTACCAAATCATTAGGGATTGATATTTTTTCATTTATATTTCACTACAGATTCTTTGAAGTGTTAGATTTCTAAAAAGTATAATTATGTGAAAAAGTTTGTGCAAAATGTTTCACAAAATGAGATTTTTGTAAAAACTGCGGTAAAAAAATATGCTTCAAAATTTGTCTACCAGGCTTGACTTCGGATGACTGTAGCATCATTGTGGATAAACAGTGTCGCTACAGAGACTTAAAAGTGTTAAAAGTGTTGAAGAAGTTCTTGCAAAATTTTTTAGCAAAATGAGATTTTTAAAAAAGTTCGGTAAAAGAAGAATATATGTATATACAAAAAAATTTGTCTACCAGGCTTGACTTTGAACAGTTTTAGTATCATTATGGATGGACATTTTTTTTATTAAAATTTCGCTACAGATACTTGAAGTGTTAGATTTCTAAAAATATAAATATTTAAAAAAGTTCGTGCAAAATTTTTGTCAAAAAAGGATTTTGTAGAAAAATTCGTAAAAAAACTGCTCAAATTGGTTTAACTTTGGATGGCTGTAGTATCATTGAGGTTTGAAATTTATTTATAAAAGTTACGGTACATATTCCTTGAAGTCTTATGATTCTAATAGGTATAGATTTAAAAAAAAAGTTCTTGCAAAATTTTCGGCAAGATAAGAGTTTGCATTAGTGAAAAAATTTGCTCAAATAGTCTTAACTTTAACTGGTTTATAAAAATTTCGGTATATTTTCCTTGTAGTGTTAAGATTCCAATTGTTAAAAATTTGTGATAAAGGTTGTTGCAAAATTTTTTAACTATTTATGTTTTTTATAAAGTCTAAATATTTGTGCAAATGGTTTATGTCTTTGCTAAGTCTGGTTAGCGTTTAAGCTGCTCCACTGTAACAATCAAAATAACTGCTGTCATTTATTTAATAATGTATAAATTTTGTTCTTTTATTCACATAAAACATTAATATTCTTGATTAGATGAGTTTAAATTTCATTCCAGTCACTGACTCTTTCTGTTAAACGTTGCAGCAACATTTTTCTGCTGCAGTTTTGTTTAACGCAAATTTAATATGTATAATTTTATATAATAAATATTGGCAGAGGATTTTTGTGTTGGCTTTGCATATATGTACATATGTACGTTCGTTTGAGTTTTACAAAATAAACTTAATAAACCATTATTCGATAATATAAAATAACAACCTTAAGCCATAGGAGAAATTAAGGCATATCCTTTTTTTTCATATAAAACATTGAGGTTTGACAAAAAGTTTTTTTTTTTTTTACTTATGGCAAATATTTTTCTCCAAAAATTTGCAAATCCATTCATAATACTTCATAATACCAGTTGCAACATTAATGGCTGCAGTGTTAGTAGAAGTTGTGTCTCTACAAGTAACAATTGTGTGTTAGTCTGTTATCCTGCAGTGGTTTTTCTCTTTCACTCGTTTTTGGCATTGTTTCCTGTTGGCTGAATATCTAAAATTCACAAGACTTTTTTTTGGCTTTAGCTGGCTTGAGTATTTTTTATTATCCAGATTTTAGCAAATGTCGCAAAGTCAGCATATTTAGTTGAGAATTTTTTTGCCTTCCATCTGATAATAGATAATAAATGGCTGTGACGATGATATTGCTTTAATTATTATGCTGCAAAAATGTTTGTAATTTGTAATTTTAAAGAAAATTTATTAACATATGCTGTTCAAATTAATACTTCTACTTCTTTTTTTACTTCTTGGTAACACCTTTTTCCGCAGAAATCTAAAACAGCCAATTTCTCTCTAATTCCACTTTCAAGCTTTAATACTCCCTCTAAATCTTTAAATTATTACCATCAAGCATATACGAATTGATCTCCATATGAATGCCAGTTGCATAAGCTGAAATTATGTCCTTGTCCACTGAATCTATGTGGCACAGTGCATTCACTTCCACACCCTCACATTGTGCAGGACAAATAAAATGTCATTTATCTTTACATTTTTTTTTCTTTTACATTATTTTACATTTTTCTACAGATTTTCTTACGTATTTGCATTTACTTGTTAGAAAACTATTTTTTTTAGTTTGTCTTCTTTTTTTTTTTTTTTTTTTTTTTTTTTTTTTTTTTTTTTTTTTTTTTTTTTTTTTTTTTTTTTTTTTTTTTGTTGACTATAATCCTAGCCCTCATATAGTTTGGAAAAGATTTTTAGAAAAAATAAAAAAAAGTTTAGTAAATACGACATATTCAAATTAAGATAAATAGAGCAAGAGCTGCACTTAGTAGTAAGAAAAAGCAAAAACTTTAGAAAGCTCACAAAATAAAGAAACTAACATAAGTCAATAATAGGGTCACCAGTCCTGTAAAAATGGCAACAAAAATACAAAATTTTGCAAGAATTTCTCTAACAAATTTATACTTTTTGAAATGCTAATATTACCAAGAAACTAATAACAAATTATTATAAAAAAAATCTTAAAAACCTTAAGACTAAATTTTATTGAAAATTTGTTGACACACAAAATCTCTGTTCCCAAACAAATTTTCTCAGAACTTTTTCAACAAATTTATATTTTTGATATTTAAATTTTTATAAAAATATTGCCAAACCATAGTTTTGTTTTATACCTCAAAAATCGTGTAGGTTTGACCAATTTTCGCGCAAATTTTGATTTCAAGGACTTTGTACAAATTCTTATTTTGTCAAAAATTTTGCAAGAACATTTTCCTTAATTTTTTACTTTTTGCAAAGCTAAGACTTCAAAGCATCTATATTTAAATTATTATGAAAATATTTCCAAAACATAATCATATTTTAACCCACTAAAGCCCTGACAGTTTGAACGATTTTCATGGGAAATTGTTCTAACGACTTTTTGCACAAAATTTCATTTTGCCAAAAATTTCGCAAAAACTTCTTCAACAAATTTATATTTTATGTCTAGTTAATTTTTGTTTTTAGAAATATTTCCAAAACATAGTCATGTTTTATACCACAAAAGTCCTGCAAGTTTGACCAATTTTCAGACAAAATGTTTTCAAGGTAACAAAACAAAATCTCATTTTGTCAAAAAATTTTAAAAAACTTTTTTTTTTTATCAAATTTATACTTTTTGTAAAGCTAAGACTTCAAATAATTTATATTGAAATTTTCATCAAAATAATTCCTAAACATGGTCCTGTTTTATCTCCCGAAAATCGTGTTGGTTTGACCGATTTTCAGACAAAATTTCTTAAACGACTTTTTGCACAAAATATCATTTAAAAAAAAAAAAATTTAATTAACTTTTCCTATAACTTTACACTTTTTTGAAAACTAAAGTGACGGTCAGACTTGGCAAATATTTGTCGAAAAAGACGTAACCACTAAATATAATATATTTGAACTCGTTTATTTATTTAAAAAACCTTCATTTAGTTCGGACAAGACACAACAAATATTTAGTTTTATTTTATTTGATGCTGTATAATCTTGCAAAGCTCTTGTAAGAATAAACAACATCAAACAGAAATAAGTGGTTACGCTTTTTTGTGTAAATATTTGCCCAGTGTGACCGTACTTTAATACTTTAAAGAATGTATGTAAACATTTACATTTTATAAAAATATTTTGTAACTAAAGTCTGGCTTTATTCCACCAAAGTCGTGTTGATTGAGCATTTCATGAAAAAATTTTTAAACGACTTTTTGAAGAAAATCACATTTTGTGAAACATTTTGAAAGAACCCTTTTCAAAAAATTTATACATTTTGGAATCATAATAAAGCAAATAAACTCAAAAGAAAATCTTTTAATAAATCAATAATTCACAAAAAAAAAAACTAACTATTCAACAAAGTTGTAACTATTTAGTCAATATGTTTATGAAAATTTGTTATAACCCAACTCTTGTAGCTAAACAATTTCCGAGAACTTTTTTTATACATACACCCCTATCGTGAAATTTGTTCCCTTTTCACACTTTTCCTATTAAAATTCAATGTTAAAAAAATAAAAGGGAACAAATTTCATGTGGAATTTTTATTCAAAAATCTGTATTTGAATTTTTATTGGAAAATATTCATTAATAAGAATTTCTATAAAACTTTCATAAATGTTCTTTAGCACAAGATTTTGTTTTGTAAGACATTTTCCAAGAATTTAATTTAAGAAGTTTTAGTTAAGCGAGTATGTAAGAATTTCAATTAAGCCTGTTTGCTTGAAAACCCATTTTGTGGAAAATTTTAAGAGAACTTTGGCCACAAATTTGTACTCTTTGCAAAACTAACAATTCAAAGAATGTGTAACCAAATTTCTAATGAATAGTTTTAATCCATAGAGAAGTTATAGCCCTCAAAAGTTAAGCGAGTGTGAAGGAACTTTAAAGAAAATTTCCTAAATGACTTTTTGCACAAAATTTCATTTATTCAAATTTTTTATATTTTTTGAAAGCTAACAATGCAAAAAATCTGTAATCAAATTTTTATTATAATAATATCACTCTAAAACAAAGTTGATTTTAGATTTTTATGATTAATTTTAACCCCATCCAAAAATAAATACTGTGGCAACCTTAACCTTTAAGTCCAAATACCAAAATAATGCATAGATAGAATATATAGTGCCATGTATTTAGTCAAATGTGTCACATTACATTGTTGTTAATGTCAGCATATGAGAAACATGTGTTTGCATAAACAAAATCTAAAAAAATATCTTTCTTTTCCTCATTTTATATTTTATATTGTAAGTTTTTTTTACATAATAAATAAAAAACTAAAACCAATAATCAAATAAAGTATTACTCTACGACTGTAATGCGAAGACTTCAAAGTCATTTATTTGGTTTTGTGTTTAAAAGTTTTAAACATTCGAACATGATCTTGAAAAAATCTTTTATTACACTATAATTAACCCGACACTTGAATAAAGTTTTAGAAAATGCAATTAAAGAGGAAGAAGATCAATGTCATAAGTGTTAAATTTCAAAAAAATAATAAATATTTTTTTTTGATAAACAACTACTTAAATTAACAGTAAACTGAGTTTATGTTTAAATAACAAACCACATTGTTATGGTTGTATAGAGGTTTGTTTAAGGTGTTTTATTTCATTAGTTTTTTTTTTTTCTTTTCAAAGTGACACCGCAAGTGCTGGCAATCACTACTAGATGATGAGTTCACTACTTGACACTTTAAATTACAGTAAAACCTCTAATTACAATTGATATCAGTAGCATTTACCTACAACAATATCTTTTTTTTTTTTTTTTTTTTTTTTTTTTTTTTTTTTTTTTTTTATTAAATAATTTTTAAGCTTGAGGTCACTTTTTGATAAAAGATTTTTTATTATATAAATTTTTTTTTTTTTAATTAACTCCTGAAGAAGATTTCCAAAGGAAATCGAAATATTGAGTAAATTATATATAAGAAATAAAAATCTTTTATAAAAAACAAAAAAGTGACCTCAAGCTTAAAAATTATTTAATAAAAATCATTAAAAAGGTCGAAGAATATAGAATAAAATTATCTACAACAATATCATAACTTTGACATACGATTAATTGCTCTCAAGCTACAAAATCTAATTTTGCCCAAAATTTTAAAAGATTTTATTTTATAGTTTTTGTAAAGTTAAAGTTACGGCCATTTTGTGAAAAAAATTTTAAGAATTTTTTCAACAAATTTATATTTTTTGGTAAGCTAAGGCCCAATAAAACAGTGCGTATTTAAGTGCCATTTATTTTTAAATTGCATTTAATTACAAAATTTTGTTTTTCACTGAAAACTTAAATGCTACTTAAATGGCCAACGATGTTCATTTAAGTGCAACTTAAGTTTTAAACATTGAACATATGGTTTTGACATTTGTTTTTGTTTTTTTTTTCTTTTCAATCATGCTGCTGTATTTTTTAACAGCGTCCAACAAGAAGTCAAAAGTTGGGACTTCTTTTATCTATATTTATGCCACCAAATTTAATATATAAAACACACAAAACAATACAACAAGTAAACACAAAAACCGAAACACAAAATTGTTGGCAAATTTTATTAAAAAAATCAGCTGTTTTCTGAAATATATCGATAATTTTGTTGACATTTCAAAGTGCTACCATATTTTTACCACAAAATCATAACAGCAATTAAGTATGACTGAAAAAATGAATCTGTATTTAAATGCAACTTAAGTTTTTATGAAAATTAACTAAAACTACACTTAAATACGCACTGTTTTATTGGGCCTAAGACTACAAAGAAGAATTTAAATTTTTATAAAAATATTTTCAAAATACAGGCAAGTTTAAACCCTCTAAAGTCTTGACAATTTGATGTTTGACTGTTGGCTAGTGGGCGCCGCAGTGGTGCAGAGGGTAAGAACGTAAAGAAGAAAGTGGTGTTTCTCGAAACATATGTAAATTCAACCAACAACCCAGGTTCGAATCTTAAGTCAAGAACAATTATCAATAAAAAAAAACTTTAATAATAATTTTCATGTAATAATCCTACCTTCAGTAAAAATAATTTAATGAAAAAATTAAATTTAATGAACTCGAGCCGAAACAAAAGTAATATCAATGATTTGACCGAATTTCATGGAAAACATTTTTTTAACGACTTTTTGCATAAATCTAGTTTTGTTAAAAATTTTCTTAGAACTTTTCCTATAAATTTACATATTTCAAAAAGCCAACACTTTAAAGAAACTATATTTACATTTTTATAAAAATATTTTGAATCTAAAGGCTTGCTTTATTCCAACAAAGTCATGTTGTTTGAACGATCTTCAAGCAACATTTTTTTTAACAACTTTTTGCACAAAATCTCATTTTTTCTAAAATTTTAAAAGAACTTTTTATATAAATTTATATATTTTGAAAAGCTAACACTTTACAGAATCTTTATATATATTTTTATTTTTATAAAAATAATTTTCATCCAAGCAGGGCTGCTTTATCCCAACAAAGTCGTGTTGGTTTGACCGATTTTCGGGCTAAATTTTGTAAATCCCATGCGATAAAAATTGCAAATACTTTTTTAAACAAATTTATACTTTTTGTAAATTTAAAACTGCAAAGAAACTGTGGTGAAATTTTTATAAAAAAAATTGGTCCAAAGTCAAGTAAATTTTTATTCCTGCAAATTCTTAATTTTGCCAACAATTTTGAAAGAACTGTTTTAACAAATTTATATTTGTTGTAATTATAAGATTTCAAAGTAGCTATAGAGCAAGTTTTATGTAAAAATCTCAATTCATAATACAGCTATGGCCAGTCAAATTCAAACGAGGTAGTTTTACCAAAATTTTTATGTGACATTTTTATTACGAATTTTTCTACAAAATCTTTTTTTGTGAAAGGTTTTGAAAGAACTTTTTTCATAAATTTATACTTTTTAAAATCTTGACACTTTAAGAGATCTGTACTGAAATTTTTCATGAAAATATGTCAATTATTAGTTTAGCTTGTATTACGTTATGAAGCCAGGGGAATTGTTGAGTCAGTTGTTATTAATTTCAAGCAAATTTTGTTTTTTGCTTTCAACAGACAATTTAAAAAAAAAATTTAAGCTGATTTATAGTTTTTGGAATATTAACTTAATAAGGAATATTAACTTAAAATTTTATAAAAAATTTTTTCTTTTTTACCTTAAAAAGCAGAGTTCTAAAGCCAGGAGAGTTTGTAGCATTTTCAAGCATTTTATTTGTTGGTTTAAGTTTTGCATTTAAAATTGTGTCTTATTTTTATTTTTTTTTTTAGATATTTATGTTTTTGTTTAATTATATTAAATAAACAAACATTAACAAGTCGGCCATCAATATGTTCAAGCAATCAAGCAATTCAATATATTGAGTTGTTAGCTTTATATAATGGCTTTTATAGCTATAAATTTCATGACATGCCAGGCATAGTATTCGTATGTCACCCTATTCACTTTTGATTATCAAGTGTTTTATGCCAAAGTAAAAATAATAAAGTACAACAAAAACAATCAAAATAACACAGTGTCACCAAATGTGTGTAACTAACAGACTGATGGACTGTCTGCCTGGGTCTGGCCACTGAAATATCTTTTCTATTAAGTGCATAATCAATACAAGTACAGTTGATACACTTTATGCAAGCGCTGTTGGGGGTTTAATGCTTATATACAGGCATTAGCTGGGGTGTAATTTGTAAAGCAATCAATGTTTGGTGGGACTCTTGGATGATGATTTTGTCAGTTTATATATATGTACGTATATATCGATGGTTGTGGTTGTTTTCTAATGCCCTGCAAATAACGCGACTAGTCCATACATGCATGTAAAGACTAGTCCAAAGAGGAGTAGGAGTACTCCAAAACTACTCCAAATATATGAAAAAAAGGTGGTCCATTTAACATTGCGATGTCCTAGGACTGGACCATATAACCCATCGGAGTAGTCCCAAAACTACTCCATGGAGTACTCACGAGGGTTAGTTTTAAACAACAACAACAACTCAATATGCAATCGTGTTAACACGAAACCATGTCGTTTAACTACAAACTCTTGTTTAACTATGACATGCTCCATGACTGCATTACATTGGACCATGTTGAGAGTAGTCCATATCATCTAAAATGGATCACGTAGTCCAATATTATTTGCAGGGTGTCTACAAGTGCATTAGTGGATGTGTGTGTGTCACAATGTGTAATATGTCTTCATATGTCACGTGTATGACATTTTTGACATTTTGTTGATTGTGCCAGTTGCTTGGCAGCACTAAAGCAAACCAAGCCAACCAAACACCCTGTTTTTCCATTATCATCAATATAATCATCATCACTACTTTTAGACTCAGGTTTATTTACATCAGGATGCTAAGTTGGTACAATTGTACGTTTTTTAGCACTATTTGAGAGCCAAAAGTACAATAGCACCCCAATATCTAATTTAGCACTATTTGAAAATTTTCCCTGTATTATAAGGATTTTAGTTAATTTTTAATAAAAAATATTTAAAAAAAAATTAGAAAATAATTTAGTACAATCGGGCTGAAAAAAGTAAACTTTTAGTACAATTTGTAAAATCTTCACCCCAATCGTGAATAAAAATTCCACATGAAATTGTTTCCCTCTTCACATTTTCCTATTAAAATTCAATGTTACAAAAAATAAAAGGGAACAAATTTTTATGTGGAATTTTTATTCACGATAGGGGTGCTTATTTTGCATCCCTGATTTACATATTTGCTGCTCATCCCTCCTCTTCTTCCCACCACCCACTCTCTTTCTTGCCTTCTCTGTATTCATGGAAAACTGTGGTCATTGTATGATTTCAAGTGTTTGTATGTGTATGTGAATTTCAAAAGGACTTGAATAAATATTTACCCTTTCTGTTGATTTTGTCTTCTTTTCTAACCATCGTATGAATAGTATCAGTTTTGAAAAACAAGAAATTACTTAAGTGTTTAATTGTATACATGAGCAACGGTTTTTTTCTTTCCTGCTTTTGTTTTTACTACTCAATTATGGGTACTGTACTCTCTATAATATTTCAAAAGGCTAAAAAACAACAACTATGATTTATAGTTTTTTATATAAAGCACTTTATTTGTGTTCAGCAAATACATAATAAAGAGAAAAAATGACACGACAGTGGCTGGTTATGTTTAAAGGATTAAAAAAAAAAAAAACGAAAATGTTCAAAATCAAATGTTGTAGTGTCTTAAATTGAAAACAGTTTTAATAACCAGACTTTTTTGGGGCTTGACACCTAAGAAACTTGAGTTTTAGCTCAAAGTGACAAAGTTGTCATTTAGTGACAAACTAAAAAAAATGTCTAAACTATAACAAAAACATAGAAATCAGGTCGAATTTTAATAAATTTGAACTTCATGTTAAAAAAAATGCGAAAATTTTAGCACTCTTATGACCTGTTACAAAGTAAAACAAATTTCCTAGTTTAAAGTAAAACTTTAAAAATCATGGTCAGTTTTAAATAACTATTCGTTGTTTATTAAAAAATGATGAACAAAATCATTTGTAAGACCTGTCACAAATTGTAAGTATGACAAATGTCCTAGTATGAAGTAAAATTATAAATTTGCAGAGAAATTAAAGAATTCTACAGCAAATGTATGAAAACCTAGTTCACTTTTATATAATAAATCGTTATTTATGGTAAAATGTTGAAAAAAATCTTGTTTTTAGACCTGTCACAAATATGTCACTTAGTGACAAAGTCTAACAAATGTCCTAATTTAAAGTAATAGGATAAATCTTATATGAACACTAATTTATTTAATCTGTTTCCTTGAAGGAAATGCACAAAATGTAATTTTTAGCTCAAATGAAAAATTTACCATTATATGACCAAACTATGAGAATCTCCCTATTTCTCTGACTTGTCATAAAAGTGACAAAATAATGACAAGCCTTTTTTAAAGCATTTCCTGCAAAAAAAAATCTAAATATTTACAAATTTCGTTGTATGGCAGGTATATTAAAAGTTTATTATGATTTAAAGTAAAATAGTGACAAAATTAAAAGAAAATTTTAATTAAATTTTTTTTTTGTTTAATTTCCGAAATTATTTTAATTTCTAACATAAATAAGACCTAAAACTGACAAGAAACTGATTACAATCAGTTAAAATTATAAAAGTTGGTTAAATATTTCCCGTTTCTGTACGTTGTCACAAATGTGACAAAACAGTGACACACTGTTTTTGATTATATATTTATATATTTTTTTTTGTGAAACATCTTATTAAACCTGAAATTATGAAATTATTGGTTTTAATAGTTAAAGTTGTTTAAAAATTGTTTGTCACAAATTTGACAAAACAGTGACAAGCTATTTTAGGTCGTATTTTTATGGTCTAAATAGTGAGTTTTGTAGTAGAATTTGATGAAATATCATTAATTTTGCATTTCTATGATTTCTATGACAAGTGACAACTTTGTAATTTTTTGATAAATTGTCATTTTTTGATAAATTGTCATTTTTTGGTGTTTTAAGCTTTTAGAGTCACTTTTCTCTTATATGAAACTAAACAGGCTTAAATAACATATTTAAAATATAAAAAATATGACTTAAGACAAATGACAAATCTGTCATTTTGTGACAACTTGCTGTAGTTTTGTTAAATATCTCAAATTATTGAACATGTTTTTCTTTAATGCAGGACAGATTTTATCATGACATAACAAGACAATTTTTTTTTTTAAATTTTAGCTTTCAAATTCCCTACTGTTTTGTTAAAAATTATAAATTTTTACTGTGTCTCTATTTATTTCTGTATGTATTTATTTTGTGTAGCTGAAAGGATACTATGGATTTAATAAAGTTCTGTTTTTTCTATTCTTTTATTATATTATTTATTTATTCATTTTTTTCATGTGTAGTCATAGCAGCAGCCTAGTAATAATAGTTCTAAAAAAAATACGAAATATGAAGTGAATATTTCATAACATGATTTTTTTGCGCCTCACTTTATGGATTTATTTGCATATACAAATATGTATAAGCAAAAAAAATAAAACCATAACTACCGCCAGAAATGTTGATAAAACTGCTTGTGGCAATGGCAGCATTTTTTTCTGCATAACATTCGACGTTTGTTTTATTTTTATTATTATTTTGTTTACTGCGGTACAAAAATAAAATAAATAAAACTTTTTAAAACTATGTTGGATTATGTTTGTAAAAAAAAACAAAATGAAAGACATTTGTAGACATTTAAGAGCTGGGAAAGTAGTAGGCCCCTTTTCCCAGCCTTATAATACCCTAGTAAATCTTTTAGTAAATTTCATTTAAATTTTATTACAATTAAATGAAATTGTTACACTTTACAAATGTATTAAATACAGTTTATTACAGCTAACAATAAAAATAAAAAGCCATCTATTATTAAATATAAATCCCTATTATTTATTAAGTTTGATTGCATTGCTGTACGCCTGTTGTGCGTATGTAAATTGTATTTATTTAATACTATTATTGTAAATCTACTGACACCAATCGCCTGACATACAAACCATTTCACTTAGCTAGAACCCATAAGCAGTCAGGCAGGCATTCAAACAACCAGCAGTTTTCATTTGTTATTTGTTTTATTTTTACATAGATAAAATAAATAGGGCTTGAAATCTATTTAAAATTTTCTGATAAATATTTAAATAATTGAATTAACTAAGAGCACAAAAACCAGCCAAATACTAATGACAATAATATTTTTACTCAAATGTAAAATAACAAAACTGTAGAGAAATAAATACTTTAATATTTGCCACAATTAAATTTGTAAATATATTTTAGACTGTAATTAAATATTTGATTTTTATATTTTTTTTTGTTACATTTTATGAAATTTTGTCATTGTAACATGACAAAAGTGGCATGACATTAAAATATTCATCATTAATTTTTAATTTTTTTTTTAAGAAATCCTTGTTAATGAAAAGTCCTAGGACTTGTCATTTAAGTGACAAAATAGTGACAAGTGTTTTTAAGGGATTTGGTATAAATAAGTCCAAATCTTTTCAATATTTCTTTATAAATTAACAATTTAAATATTTTTGACAGTTTGTCATGCCTGTGATAAAATTATGACAGAAAATTTCCAAGATTTTTATTAATGAAAATAAGAATTTTTTTTTATTTTTTTTATTTTTCGAAATTCTTTAAATCTTTAAAACAAAATTGACTTAAAATTTGCAATAAACTTAAATTATGTTTTAATTATTCTATAAAATCGACAAAAATACAAATCTTTTTCTAACTTGTAATTGAAGTGACAAAACGGTGACACAGATTTTTTAAAGGATATGTTATAAAAAAGTCCAAATATTTTTAATATTTACTTACTGCCGTATTCATAAAAAATAAAGTAGGTTTAAAGTGTTCTTTTAGACAAAATTTTCATACAAAATTTTCTTAAAGTACATTTGAAGTCTACTTTAATTTTTTTGCATAAGGCTAATTTAATAAAGTACAGTTTGTCATGCCTGTGAGAAAATTATAAGACAAAATTTAAAAAAAATTTTTTTTTGTCAAAATAAAGAATTTAGAAAAACAAGAAAATTGAATAAAAAAATCTTCAAGTTTTTAACATAAAATGAACTTAAAACTATTCATTAAAATCAACAAAAATATGTAAATATATCTGTTTTGGACCTTGTCAGAAAAGTGACAAAATCATAATTTGATTTTTGTTACATATCCTTCTACTAAATTATTTAGTAAAGTTTTTAACAAACTGTCATATATGTGAGAAAAACGTGATACAAAATTTCAAAAAATATTTTAAGAAAAAAATTTTTTTTTTTTATAATTTTTTTATTTCTCAAAACTCCCTCAAGTTTTACTAAATATGTACTTAAAACTTTTACAATTTACTTTTTCTTGCGGCTAGAATTACGAAAAATATGCCAATATTTTGGGGTTTGTCATAAAAGTGAAACAATCAGATTTTAGAGTTAATTTGTGTATTTTTACTGTTGTCATCAATGTGACATAATAATGACATGAGTATTTTCTGCATATTATACATAATTTAAAACTATTTATTTAGCAAAGCCATAGTTTACTTACAACTTTTACTCATCTAGCTTGGTTGTCATTAATGTGACATAAAAATGACACAAAAATTTATAAGAATTTTGTAGCACCTGAATAGTTTTTCATATAAAATAATTTTCTTTCTTTGTTAGTTTTTTCTTAGATTTCCTACTAATCTTTTATTCAGCATCTTTTCTAACAATTAAATGCTTTTTCTTTATATAATTTTGCTTTAATTATGTCTTGCTTTTCAAAGTTGTCACACAGAAACAGAGTAATAATAATAATCCAGTATCTTAAAATACCATACAGTCTAGCATCTTTAATTTCTTTTTATTTTAATCATTAACAGCCAGCGGCAACTACAACTCATACATGTCAATTATGTGGTAATGCTGTCTGCATTATTTTACAGTATGTGAACATAATAATAGCCACAAGTCTACATACATACATATAAATATAACAATACACACAAAAACCAATTAAGTGACAGCCATACGTTTTTGAAATTTGTTTAAATTGTAAAATGTTTAGAAACAAAATTAACAAACAAACGAACAAAAAACACAATTATATTTTTCGAAAACAAACGTTTTGTAACGCTTCGTTAGAAAAGCGTGTAAAACAATGAGAGCAATACAAGAGATTAATATGCTGTGATAAATTTGATTTGAAATTTGGCGGCTATGTTTAGAAAATTGACAAAATTTTTCAATTTTGAACGAATATTGGTCTAATTTTTAAAGTTTTCAGTTCTAGGCAGATTTTATGATGATTTTCTGCATTTTATATTGGTTTTGTCATTAAAGTGACAAGACCATGACATTGTCATTTTATTCACATTTTCATTTACATAAATTTAATTAAATTTAAAAAATAAAGTTAAATTAAGTTTTGATAAATATGCACTTAATAACGTCTTCTATTCTGTGTTGTCATAAAAGTGACAAACTCATGACATGCATATGTTAGGCTAAATTTCAATCTTAAATTGTTTTAAAAATAATTTTTAACTATTTTATACAATTCTGTCGTAAATATGGCAAATCCATTACTTGAAAAATTAAAAGATTTTTATAATTTCCCTATCTTTTATACATTAAACTTTCTAAATTGACAAAACCAGTCATTGATGACA
The DNA here is from genome assembly GCA_916048285.2 of Bellardia pandia. Classification (NCBI taxonomy): domain Eukaryota; kingdom Metazoa; phylum Arthropoda; class Insecta; order Diptera; family Calliphoridae; genus Bellardia; species Bellardia pandia. The sequence continues at coordinate 74,975,217 of OU696533.1, forward strand.
GGTGATGATCAATGTGACAAAACCATGACAGGTCTTTATTTTGCTTTGACTGTTCCCCTGAAGGCTATTCAATAATTGTTGCAATTTGCAATAATTTAAAGTCAGTTTTAAGACATTTTTGTCTTCTACACACATTTTAAACATTTGTCATCAATGGGACAAAACAGTGACAGGTTCTTAATTTTACCCTGACTCTTCCCCTAAAAGTAATGAACTAATTGTAACAATTTGCAACATTTTAAAACACTTTAAAGCGGCTTGTTATTTAGCCACATTTATCAGAATAGTCACTGTGGATGGTGGGGGATAAAATAGGGAAGTAGTATAAAAAAGTAAACCTTGCACATTAGCTTTTGCCACATGTATCAGCTATAAAAACAAATTTTAAGCCTGGTGATGAGATAAATATGCCACATATATGGGTGGTAAAACAAACAAACAAAACCCTAAACTTTCCACAACAATACCAAAACCACACATACTTTTTATATGTGTTTGCAAACTCATAAAAAAAATTTAACAAAATGTTGGTTTTAGTTTAGAATTTTAAAATCAGAAAAAACTCCTACATTTCTGGTGAAAAGTATTAAATTTTCTTAGGAATAAATTGCTCAAACGAGTTTTTAATACAATTCCTTTCGTCATTGTTTTTTTGTTAACAACTCCCTCAAAATAAATTTTTATTATTTCTTTAGTAAAATATTTGAACATTTATTTCCATTTTATTCGTGAACTCTTTTGTTGTCTCTGTGCGTAAAATTTAAGTTTAAATTTTGTTTAGCTTTTATTTGAAATTTGGAAAATATACATTTGGTTTGTTTGTTTATCAAATACGGACTCTTTTATTTATAATTACAAATCATTTACATATTTGATAACGAAAACAATTATCAGGTGAAATTGTTATAATTAAAGACAGCCGTAAGTGAATGTTTAACTGAATAAAAGGAATTTTAAGAAATCTTAAGGAATTTTAGGTACTTCTTGGGTTCAGTTATTTTTAGAAAAATTTGTCATAAATGTGACAAAATAATGACAATATAAATTTATGATTTTTAAGGATTAACATGGAATTTTAACTTATTTAATTTTGATAAAAATTTTGTGTTCAATGAAGAAAGATGCTTTTGTCATAAGTGTGACAAAATAGTGACAGGGAAAATTATTGTTTTTTTTAGGTTTTTCAAATTTCACCTCATTCTATTTTGTCTGCAATATAAAAATTCTCTGCTTAAGGCTGGTTTAGAATGTTTTGTCATAAATGTGACAAACTAATGACAGCGTAAATTAATTCAAGCGTTAAAGTTTTAAGCTGGCATTTTAACTCATTTTATTTTATTTACACGCATGACAGGAAAAATAAACAAGTTTAGATTAAAAATTTCAACTCATTCTCTACAAGTAAAATTAAAACCGTTTTGTCATCAATGTGACAAAACTATGACATAATAATATTTAATAATTTCTTAAAAAAAAATATTTTTGCTTGTTTAAACTAATAATTTTCTTTTTCTTTTTGTCTTTTTAGGTAAGTTTCTTGGCTATTTAAAATCTAAAAAAGTTGTAAGTAAAACGAGATGTAGAAAAATATAAGGAAAAGTATGAAGATGGCTGAAACAACAAAGTGTTTGTAAACAAAAGTTGTTGGTGTACTCGTATTAATAGAAAATTAAATTTAATTTGAATTGTTTCAGAGATGAACAGCATAATTCAGAATTTGTTTAAAATTAGCAAAGTAGACTTTGTATTAAAAGACAGCTTAAAGTTCCAAGATTAACAACCAAATGTTTGGGAATTTGGTGACAACAAGGGATCATTTACCAACGCCATAAGAACGACAATTTTTAATAAAAGACAATAAACTATAAAACTATCTAAAGGCTTCAAATACTTTTCTATAGTGAAATGTTTATGGAAATTGCCTTCTTTTAGTAAATATGTGGATTTTTTTATAGTTTTAAGCTTTCTAATCTCAATATTTAGCACATCACTGAACTGTGAAGGACCATTTTTTATTCAATGCCTTTAAATATGAATAGTTTCCTTATAAAACACTTCTGCTGCAGAGAAAAAAATTAGGAAATAGCTTTGCCTACATAAATCGCGCAATTTTTGTGGCATTCCCTGTATAGATTTGTCACGTCGTTGAGATTGGAAGGACCATTTTTTGCTTGGTTTCAAAAATTCAAAAAATTTGTTTTTTCAACTTAAAATAATTTATCTAGCTTAATGAAGTGAAATTTATTTTAAAAATGTAAAACTGTTTATTATATTCTAGCTTCAATTCGTAGAATTTAGCAGTTTTTGGAGATTCAAAGGACAATTTTTAATGTTTAGAAAAGTTTCGCAAAACTGTTTACTCCATGGAAATATAAGTGCTAATTGTTTTTAAACAGTAATTCTGTTTTGATTTTCTAATTTGAAATCTTTATATTTAGAAGTAATATGAATGAATTTTTAATGCAAGCCTCAAAAATTAACAAATGATTAATAATTAAGAAGTTTCATCTCTTTTCTCATAAGATATAGATGTGTAAGTGGGGTTTAAAGAATATTTCTGTTCTGTTTTTATAATTTTCTAGTTTAAAAAGTAAAAATTTAAAAATTTTATGAAGTTGGAAAGACCATTTTTAATACAAGGCCTGAAATATCAACAGATTATTAATAATTAACATGTTTTAGCTCTTTTTTTCTAAGAAATATATTTGTAAAGTGGTTTTAATGAGTAATTCTGTTAAGTTTGTTTTTATAGTTTTTTATTTTGAAATCTTATGAAGTTCGAAGGATAATTTTTAATGTAAGGGAAATTGGATTTAAACTTTTAAGTTTTTATAGTTTTATACTTTAAAATAAAAAAATGTAGCTGTTTTTGAGCTTCGCAGGACTATTTCTAATACAAGACCTTACATGTGAACCCTTTAAAAAAAAAATAATAAAAATCCTTTACTCTGGAAGATTACATGTGAAACTTTTATTAAAAGTTTGAATCTATTAAGTTTTCATTATTTTCCACTTTAGAATCGAATAATTTTTCTGTTCATTTAGATTCGAAGGTACATAATGCAAGTCCTTATTTTGTGAAGGAATTCAATAAAAAATATGTCTTCTCCTTAAAATGGCTGTAAAGATGTCTTCTATAAAACCGATAGATTTGGAAAATCATTGACATTCGCAGGATTATTTCAAATTGTGAATACAAATTTTTTGAGATTGGAAGGACCATTTCTTTTACAAGACTTTAATTGCAAAAAAAATTCTAAAACGTACAAAAAAAACTCTGTACTTAAAAAAAATCTTTGTAAAGATTGTTAAAAGTTCAAATTTATTTAGTTTTTATCATTTAACACTTACAAATCTTAAGATTTAGTGTAACATTGGCCATGCGAAGGACTATTGGTAATTCATAGTTCCAATTATAGTTAACATCTATTAATTTTGTCTCAGATTTGGCTAATAAGTCTTAAGCTTTAATTTATCACCGATATACTACGATGGACCACTTTAATTTTAAACCTTTAAATATGAATAAATTGTTTAGAGAATCTGCTTTATAGAAATTGAAGTTCTATTCAATAAAAATAATTCAAAAAAAATTTAAATAATTTGACATTAATGTAAGCTGTTCATTCTAAGGATTTAGCTTGTAATAAACGAAGGACCAGTAATAGACGAAGGACCAGTCTTAAAATATGAATAAATTGCTTAGAAATCTTTCAACGACTTTCTTCTTTATTGAAATGAAAGTTTAAATTGTTTTAAATCATAAAATCTGTTAATTTTGCACCAGCTATGAATTATCAATCTAAAAACTTTAGCTTATATGTATGATTGGAAGAAATATTTTTTATGTTCACCTAATTTCCGCTACACGACCACCACTACATTTTAACTTTAACATCATTTTCCCTAACTTTAATAGGTAAAGTTTTCGTTTAGTTTATATATTTAATATTTTTAAGCAAGTTCAAGCCAATTGTGTTGCCCCAAACTTAACGTTTAACATAATATTGCCTGGTTTAAGCTTAAAGGCTTGAAATATATATTTGCCTGCAGCTATTGATTGTTTGTTAAGAGTGAGGGGGGTGGGGGTAGAAGGGGTTGTGAACAAAAGAAGTTGTGATTTTGGCCTAGAGTTAAAAATGAAATAAAAACCACTTAAAGTGTGTTTTGTCTCTCGCTCCCTCTCTATCTGTTGTTTCTATTGCCAATTTAGTTTTAGGGCTTTTTTGTACACTAGCAAAGGATTATGACCAGCATCAGTTGATTTTTTTAAAATAATATTGAGAGCATTTGAAACTTTTCTCATAAAAATTCCAACACAGTTATAGAATTCAGCTAAATCCTATTGGAGTTACGTACATATGTATATAGAGGAAAAGAACCAACCAAACCAAAATCATCATAAAATAAAGTTTAAAACATATTTATTGTAAGAGAAAAAAAAACCAACATGAAAACTTATTTTGAGGCTTTTAAAGTTTTGCCATAAATTTCAAATTTTTAAATTTAGTTTTATGACTTTGGTAAATATATTTATACATTACATTCATTTTAATTTTTACATGTACCAAATGCAATTACGTAGAAATATGTATTTGCTTTGATTTATTTGTTGTTGAAAAAAAAGGACAAAACAATTTATTTTAATAATATTCTCCCGCTCCTCCCTCATTCATTAACTTGTCAGAGTTAAGTCAACGCCATGTTTTCTGACATCAACATGACACTTTTAGCTTTACACAAAGAGAGAGAAGAGTAGAAGAAATATATTTATTAAAACAAACAAATCTTTCAAATCACATGTGAAATTTTCCCAATTCATGCAAGAGGAAAAAAAATCAACATCATGAGCATAGTGTAGCACACATTGAAAATATGACAGATTGTGAACACGTTTGCTGATGACTGGCTGGCTGGTGGCCTTTGTGACTGATGGAAAAGCTATTTTGAATTTGAAAATCTTTTTACTGTCATGCAATTTTTCACTAAATAGTTGTTCATTTTGTTCTGTTGCTGCTCTCTCTTTGCCATTATTAAAATGTTTAGTTTTCTTTTTTTTTAATGGTTTTTATTATTATTACAAATTCCCATAAACAACAGTGCTGGTACCATATTGTGAATCAATTGTCATCAAGTGTCAAAATAAATATTTAAAAAAAAACACCCATTAAACTAACTGCAAATAGAAATTGAAAATGTATTTAAGAAAATGGCGAGTATTTTTGGTTTAATAAGAATTTTAGCTTAAAAGGAAAGAAAGTAATCAGCTAAAGTTTAAATTGATGTTAAATTATTTGATTGTTTTTTAATAAAATCATTTTGAACTTTCATTTCTATCAATAAATCTACAAAGTTTTCTAAATTACTTCCTAAGCTAAATCTTTAGGTTTAAAGGTGGTGCACATAAGAAAAACTTGCTAAATTTAAACTGTTAATAGAATCTTCTTTGTAGAAAAGAGTTTTGAAATATTTTAGAAAGAATTTGTTAGCAACTCAGGTCTTGTATATGAAATGTTCCTGTCTATTGCAATAAATTTCTCTTCATTTTTTCAATTCAATTGTCAATGATTTGCATAATTTAACCTTGGACATTTTTTTCATAAACATTCTCTAGAGAAAAGATTTGTTTTCGAGGGTTTATTAACAATTTCTTTACAAAATGAAGCCTTGTATTATGGTCCTTCGAATGTAAATAAAATCGTATAAATTATTCGATTTTAAAGTGGAAATAATGAAAACTTAACCGGATTTACAGTTTTAAAATAATTTTCAAATGTAAACTTCTAGATAAATGGATTATTTTTACGTTTTATAACAATTGTTTCATATTTGAGATCTTGCATCAAAAATGGTCCTTCGAACTTAATGAAACTGCAGAATTTTTAGATTTTATTAAAGAAAAATAACAATTATTATTTTTATTTGAACTGTTAATTTTAAATCTTTGGTATTTCTTTTATTTCGGCTCGAGTTCATTAAATTTAACTTTCATTAAATTATTTTTACTGAAGGCAGGAATTGTTACATGAAAATTATTATTCAAATTTATTGATAATTTTTCTTGGCTTAGGATTCGAACCTGGGTTGTTGGTTGAATTTACATATGTTTCGAGAAACACCACTTTTTCTCATCAGAATTCTTTGCGTTCTCACTCTCTGCACCACTGCGGTGCCCACTAGCCAACAGTCAAACATCAATCCTTTAACCAGTATTACCGGTGGTTCGAAATTTGCTGTAATTATCATTTTTCATTTATTTTAGGAGGCAACATGTACTCCTTTTCTTCAGGTTCGTTGACGAAAGTGGACAACAAACATAATAAAAATGTATTCAGGTTTTCGAGACGAAGTCTTGACATGAATACGAAAGTGGGCTATTATTACTGTTTTGGTCCATAAATCCATTCCGATCTTAGTTGTGCCAGAACTACTATTGTTTTCCGCGGCAGTTGATTTTCGGTTTCTGTAATGGGCGGTGTGCGATCTCCAAGTACGACAATCATGCGGTATCCTAAAACCGTGGTATTGATGGCGTCTCTTTGAATGTCGTTCAAAGCTACTACATACGAGTTTTGATCTAGTTGATCCTGTATGTACTTTCGTATGTCTTCCTGGTATATTCGAAGGTCCTTCCTGACATGCCTCGGGGGTGACTCTAGCTGTGTGATGTTAAATCCAAGGTGATTCCTCCGATGACATCCCAGGAGGAGCTGACATGACATTATGTTCCATTACAGATAGAACCTTCATTTCCTCATGTGATGTTAAGGCAGCATTTTAGCAGCTTTGTATGTTTCTCCACTGGATATCACGAAGGTCTACCACACTGGGGAGCGTAGTTTATCACAGACCGGCGAATCATCTTATAGGTAGCCAACAATGTTTCTTTGTCCATACCCCAAGTGCGAGATTGCAGTGGCGTGAGCTGAGGACAGGCTGTCAAAGGTGAATCCCAAGATTTTTAAGTGGTTCACTGTCGGAATTTGTGTGCCGTCGACTACAATATCAAGATTAATTTTTACCTCCTTCGTCCAGGTGGTAAAGAGTGTTGCTGAAGGCTTTGTTGCTAATAGCCGCAGGTTCCTTGCAGTGAAAAAAGCGTGCATTTCGCTGAGATAACTATTCACTAGATTGCATAGGTCATCAATGTTGTGGCCCGTCGCTATTATTGTGCATATCACTTCCACTCCTTGTGGAGCTGTGGGGAGCTTAGAGTTGTAGAAGTTAAACAGAAGTGGCGACAGGACCCTGCCCTGAGGAACTACTTGTTAAACTCTACAAGGTTTTGAGTGTTTGTCTCTAAACTCAACGAACGATTGACGGCCACTCGGATAGTTCACGATCCATCTCTTTATATTGTTGGGCATTGTGGATTGCAGAATGTCATGGAAGAGGTTTGGTTGATATTAAAGGCCTTGCTTTCAAAATGGAACTTCGAACTTCATAAAACTTGTAAACATAAAACAGAATTACTGTTTAAAGCCAATTTCGGCAACTATTTCTCTGGAGAAACGAGTTTTAAGAAAGTTTTCTTAAAAATGTTTTCACTTTTGGGGCCTTGCATTAAAAATGGTCCTTCGAATTTCAATAAACTGCTAAATTTTTCGATTTTAAAGTAAAAATTTATAAAAACATAAGAGAATTTCTGTTTAAAGCCAACTTGCTAAATTATTTTTCTACAGCAAACAAGTTTTTTATTTTTTTTTATTTATTTATTTATTTTTTTTATTTATTTATTTATTTTTTTTATTTATTTATTTATTTTTTTTTTTTTTTTTTTTTTTTTTTTTTTTTTTTTTTTTTTTTTTTTTTTTTTTTTTTTTTTTTTTTTTTTTTATTTTTTTTTTTTTTTATTTTTTTTTTTTTTATTTTTTTTTTTTTTTTTTTTTTTTTTTTTTTTTTTTTTTTTTTTTTTTTTTTTTTTTTTTTTTTTTTTTTTTTTTTTTTTTTTTTTTTTTTTTTTTTTTTTTTTTTTTTTTTTTTTTTTTTTTTTATTTTTTTTTTTTTTTATTTTTTTTATTTTTTTTTTTTTTTTTTTTTTTTTTTTTTTTTTTTTTTTTTTTTTTTTTTTTTTTTTTATTTTTTTATTTTTTTTTTTATTTTTTTTTTATTTTACAATTTCTACATATTTGAGGTCTTGTCTAAGAAATGATCCTTCTTAGTTCCTTAAATCTACAAAATATTAAGATTTTTAAGTAGAAAATGAGACATAAAACCTTTTTCTATTTGGTCCTTCGAACCGTAAGGATATTTAAAATCATTAAATTAAAAAGTAGAAAATTACTCTTAAATGCACCAACGAAAGTCACACGAACCTTTTCTGTTTCCTTAGATTTTTAAATTATATATCGAAGCATTTTTTGAACTTAAAAAGGTTTCCAAATCTTTTTGTTTGAAAACAATAAAAACCGAATTAGCGCCTGTCCTGTGCCTAAGTTGATATTGTCAAGAAATTTTTTAGGGGGGGAAAAACCGTAACGGAACCATAACGGATTGCCAAAAAACCAACTAGTCATGGAAAAATTTACAATTTTAATAAGCAGTTTTTTGCAGCCTATCGCTTCGTATATTTGTTGTGAAGTAATTTGTCTGTGAGGTTAGTTTTTGTAACCAGTATTGCTGATTTTTTCTTTCTTGTATTTCTTTGTTTGAAAAAAGAAATTTACATTTTGCATAATGTTTCTGTTAGTCTTTGGTTATTTGCAGAATTTGCAAAACATTTCCTTCTTCATACAGTTCTCAAATTGAGGGTGAGTTTTCATTTGTTCTTTTTTTTTTTTTTTCTTTTTTTTTTTTTCTTTTTTCTTTTCTTTTTTTGCTAGAACCTCTTCCATTATTTGGTGATTTCTAGTTGTGTGTTTGGCTGATTTATATTCATGTATTCTAAAGAAAGAAAAAATGTAAACCAATTGTTATACGTAATACATTTTCTTATTTGAGTTTTATTTCCTTTAATATTCTAGCTGTTTTCCTAGAACTAGTTTTTCTTTCCAGTCTTTTTTTTTTGTTTGTAATATTAGTTGTAGATTTACATATCACTATTTAAGCTTAAAAGGGTGGTTTTGTATATAACTATTATTTTCAAGGAGTAAGGAGTCCTAATGTTTGGTTTATTGTAAATTATTTCCCATAAAAATGTTTCTATTATAATAAATTTAATGTGAAATTGATGTAATATTATGTGGTAATTGGTTAAAAGAGGAAAGCAATTCTACTCAAATCATGTAGATTTATAATTGTGGTTGTTTGTAATGCTATTAAATAGTTTTTAATTTAAACTAGAAATTATCAAAAAAAAAAAAAAAAAAACACAAATACTGAACAATTAAAAAAAATTAAAGCCACAAAATTTCCATTTTCCAAATTATGTTTAAAACAAACTTTAAATACAAATATTTATTTTAATTAAATTTTGTTTAACAAACTAGTTAAACAACTTAATCATAAGCTCTATTACTAGGGTTTATAACTGAAAATTAAAACCATGACCACAAAACTACATTTAAGGCTACAAGGCAACATTCTCTTAAAGATGTATTTTATGACTTTTAAACCTTTTTAATCAGTGTGACCATTTTAGCATCTTTGCGGCTAAATTTAGCTTATTTTATTTTGATTTAGCTGCAAATTTTTACATTTAGCATTTGGCATTTTATTTTAGGGGTCTGCTTCAGTTCGAAGGTCATCAGAGGCTAAAAAGAACCGACATTTTGAGCCTAACTAGAAGACATGTTTAAAATTTGAATACAGCAGTTAGTGGTTACATTGGTACCAACTAATAAACAACAAGTAGAATTAAGATTTGAATACATATTGTAAATTTCAAAAAGAAAGATTCAATAATAAAAAAATAAATTAAAAAAATATTTAGCATTTCTTAAGGTGTTAGACACTTGTTTTTTGTATTGGTTTTTTTTAGGATTGATTGAATGAAACAACAAATGCGAGAAAGAACAAGAAATAAAATGTAAAGAAAACAAACAATATTGCCCACGTTTTGTTCCCACAAAAACCCGTAAAAAAGCTTAAAATCGCAAAAAAAATTTACAACCGCTACTTTCGATCAAAAACTAAAAAAAATAGGCAACAGTGCTAACGTTTAATCTCGAGCTGTCAATTTTAAGTTAATTTTTTTTTTTTTTTTTTTTTTTTTTTTTTTTTTTTTTTTTTTTTTTGACAGTCTGATAACACACGTAGATTTGTTTGACATTTCAAAATTTTTTATGATATACACATATTCTTTACACTTATACTATGTTTCCACGACGACTTGAATCACCTGCTTCGCCTTCTGAATCTTGTTTATGAATCATGCTGTTTACATGACCAAAAAACTTGATTCGATTTGACAGTTGTTTTTAATAAACAAACAGAATAAAAAAAAAACAGAATTTACAATTTGTGGAAAATATTTTTTTTTTTAATCGACAAAAAAACTGAGTGAAAATTAGTTAGCTTATATGAAAAAAAACATACATTCGTACGTATTTACTTTCTTTACTTCCAGCAACAAGAAAATAATTTGCTTTGTTTACAATAATATTAAATTTTTAAAGCTAGTGCAGATAAACTTGCGATAAAAATTAGAGAAGAGTACAATTTTTCGTGCTTCGCAAGGTGATTCAATATGAATCTACTTGATTCGCTCGTAAAATTTTGTATGGTGAAGCAAGTTGTTTCACTCATGATTGGGGTGTGAAGCATGAATAGAGAGCGAATCATGTACCGTGGAAACGTAGTATTAGTCAGTTTTCCTATATTTGTACTGTTCTCCAATATTGAAAAAATACAAAAAATAGCAAGTTTTATAATAGGTTTAGCAATTTTTTTAGCATTTTAAAATTTAAGAATATTAATTTATTTTCTGTTCAAAATATCTTGAAAACAAAAAGAGGATTATTATATGATGATTTTAAAGCATAAATGACAAATTTATTGACAGATGAAATTACAAGTCTTGAACTAAACTGGCAAAAACTAACTTGATATGAGTGGGAAAATCAAAACTCAACAGTAGAATTTTGAAAGTAAGTTTGTGAATACAAGAATGCGTTTTATGAAAACTGCCTTTCATGTTATGTTATGAAGATTTTAGTTTTTCCATTGATTGCAAAAAATTATTTTAAGAATTTATTTTCAAAAATTTAGCACATTTTTTTTTTTTTTGGCATTTTAAACCAAGTTTTAGCATTTTTTAGCCTATTTTTAAACTAATTTAGCCACTTAGCTTTTTGAGATCTGGTCACACTGTTTTTAATAGAGTTTAAAAAGATCTATAAGTTTTGTTTATTTTCCAGGCTTATAAACCTTAACTGAAAGCTAAACTATAAAACTCCATTTAAACCTTAATTTTTGTAGCCCAACAAGCTAAACTATAAAACGACATTTACAGCTACATTTAAATCTAAATTGTCCAGCATTTTCATTCCTTTTATAAACATTTTCTTGGCCTAGAACTCTTTACAATTTTTGTTGTTTATAGCTTTGGCGTAATTTTCAATCTCTGCATAAAAGTCACGTATTTGTGTAATTAGAAAATTACTATTCAGATGGCTGTACAGGTTTGGCCTACTACACGTATATACAACAATTCCATTGGTATGTACATATGTTTTACAAGTGCTTAAAAGAAATATCTTGCATTTGAAAATGTTTCATTACTTTTTTTTCTTCTTATTTTTACACTTTAATCTTTAAGCTAAAGGTAAAGTCCTTAGAAGAGATTGAAATTTGGCTTTGATTATGAGTTTTTCTCTCTGTGAGTAGCAACATTTAATTAAACAATACGATTAATTAGTTTAAGAGACTAAAAGATCTTGAAAATTAAGAATGAGTTTACAAAGTTCTTGAAGCATTTGTTTTTCAACAATTTTGTTTAGCAACATGCAAAGTACATGCAAACTTTGTCCGAACAAATATTTTGTTCAGAACGAATGGGGGAATCCACCTTTAAGAAACTATGTTTCTAAACAAATTTAATGAAAAAAGTTTAGCAACATTGTTGCAAATCTTTAGAAGTTAGATTAGGTTTATTCACCAACAATGTTGCAAAACAAAATTGCTGTAAAATATTCTTTTAACATTATAGTTTTAAGCATTTGTTTCAACAATTTTGTTTAGCAATATTATTGCTAAGTAATAAAAATAGACAAAACTTTGTTGTATATAAAAAATGTTCATTAAATTATAAAAAATACTGTAGTTTTTTTTTTATAATTTTATAGTAATTTGTATATTTGAACATGTGTGAAGTTTACGCAACAATTTTGCTAATTAAAGTTGTCGGAAAATGAAAATATTGAAGTTTTGTACATTTTTATACTTAAGAAACAATGTTTTTAAACAAATTTAACGAAAAATGTTTAGCAACATTGTTCACAAACTTTATCTTCTAATTATAGTGACAAATATTGTAGTTTTTGCCATTTTTAGCACTTAGCAACAATGTTGCAGAACAAATTGGCAGTAAAATGTTTGGTAACATTAAACAGCTCAAGTATTAAAGTTTTTTATGTTTTTCTACTTCAGAAACAATGTTGCTATACAAAGTTGGCGAAAAATGTTTAGCAATATTATTGCAAATCCTTAAGAGTTAAAAAATGTGTAGCACTTTAGTTTATCTTACATTAAATGGCACTAATATAGAAAATTTGGTTCTTTTTAGCTCTCAGCAACAATGTTGCTAAACAAAATTTTCTAAAAATGTTAGCAACACAATTATTTTTATTAGATCCTTTTAACATGACATGGAAGTTTTCGTCACTTTTGTCTCGTTAAGCATGGTACTCTGTTCAAATTTGCGAAATTTGTTGAGCAACATCAATTATTTCGTTTAAAAATTTTGACAATTAGCAAGTGGTGACAATGTCGCGATTTAGAAGAAAATTGTCGTTTTTATTGCCCTTAGGTATGCAACATTGTTTCTTTTATATAAACAACAACCATATGTTTTTATTTTATGTGTTAAAGAAACAAAAATTATATTATTATCCATGCTGTTTTTATGCAATGTAATTTATTGTAATTTTATTCCTTATAGTTTTTCTTTTTCGTACTGCCGATACTGCTTCTCAGTTTCACTAAATTTATTTTTGTCTTTATTATTTTATGTTCTATTAGTACTATTTTCAATTTGAATAATTTTTGTGCGAAATTATTAAATTAAAAACACAACAAATAAAATCTAAACAGCTGTTGTTTTCAATTTCGTGCGAAATAAGTGCCGCTTACATTATTTCGCAGTTGAAAAAAAATGTTGCCATATACATTTTTTGGTTGAATAAACATGCTGCCAGAAACATTTCATAACTTTTCACAACAAGAACAGAGTACAACTTCAGCAGCATTATTTCGCATTTATTTCGCATCAATTTTTTTTATATGGACTTTTGATAGTATTTCGCACGAAATGACGAACAGAATACCAAGCTTTAAGTAACAATCTTACTAAACAAAATAGCCAAAAAAAATTTTACCAACAAATTGTTTTCGATATTAAACCAGAAATATATTGAAGTTTATACTATTTTTAGCTTTTAATTACATTATCCCATAATCATAGTCATAGAAAAAGCATACTTTAAGTAAAAGTAGACTTTTAAACAACAAAAACATATACATTTTGTTCTGAATTTAAAACAAAAGCAGGCTTTTGCTTAAAGTATGCTTTTTCTATGACTATGATTATGGGCCATTGTTGTTTGCATTAAACGTGACAAATATTGACGTTTTCGGCATTTTTGGCTCTAAGCAACAATGTTGTCAACAAAATTGTTATATTTGTTGAAAAATGGTGAGCAATATTGTTGCCAATCTATTATAAAAAAATTAATACTTGTTAAAATAAATATTAAAGCAACTTTGTTGCTAAACTTTTCTCACCATTATATATTTAGCAACATTGTTGTCTAACAGTAATTAGAAGAATATTTCTGTGATTAGTTTATAGTAATGGTGTTAAATGTTTAAATGATATTATTGTAAATATTTTAAGCAACTTTGTTTAGCAACATTGTTGCTAAAGATTAAAAACGAGTTTTTTTAAGGAACATACATCAAATTAAACATTTATTAAAGAACATTCATCAAATTAAACAAAATTTTAAGAAACTTTGCTTGGTAACATTTATTTATGGTCAACTTTCTTTAGCAACATTGGTGACAAACTTTAAAAATTCAACAATTAGGTATAAATGTAGAAACATTTTGTGCTAATTTTGTTTTTTTATAGTACATATATTGTAAACTTTATGTTTTAATTTTATTTGGTTTTTAAAAACAAGTAAATCCTTGTATTCAAAATTTGCGCTAATCATCTCGATATTTTCTAGGGTGCCATTAAACATTATTTACCAATGTAAAGGCAAATTGTTGCTACACACAAAAAAAACAAACATATTTTGACAAACTTTAAGAATAAGTAGGAAAACTACAAACAAAATAAACTTAAACAAACTTGTGCAACACATTTTGTTTTCTTGCCACCATCATTCAAGAAAAACTATGAATAAAAAGAAACTCTTGCAACAATTGTTTTTGTATAAATTGTTTGTTTTAGTTTTTCTTCAGTAATTATTTGTTTTTTTCCATAAAGTTTCCCATCATTTGTTAGTTGTTGTTATTTTTTTTTTTAAACTATTGTTGCTTCATAGTTTGTGTTGCAACAGACTTGTTAGTATTTATTTAATTTTTTTTTTGGTAACGTTCATTCATTTGCCACTTTTAGCCTGATTTATATTCTTGACTTAAACAGTTGTTAGTGTTTTTTATTACACATTTTTTGTTGTTTTTTTCTGGCCACATTTTTTTGAGAGTTTTTAGTGCAACATGTCTTTAAAAACAATCTACTAGCATGTGCTGTATACATATTGCAATTAAAATGTAAGTTTTGCAAACATGGATATGTGGTCCACATTATTTAAAGACAATTTTATTTATTGCAAAATACACACATTTCTGTTTTGTGCAGCAGCCTGCCTTGATGTAATAATATTTGCTGTTGACTTTGTAACGAACGGGCAACACAAAATACACATATCATGGCTGTGTCCGTCTGTCTGTCCCTCGGCCGCACTTTGCAGTAAACAATGCGACAACTAGATAATAAAATCTACTCGGTATTTACTTTATATGGTTTGTTGCTTCATTTTGTTTAAGTTTTTGTGTTTAGTTTTTAATTTTATTCCATTTGCGAGTTGTAGCAATTGCTGTGTACAATTGTTTAATTTTCGTTTAATGAATTTACGTCAGCTGTAAATGACAATCTGCTGTTGTGTTGTTAAATATAGATATAGAAAACTAAAGCATGAAGTTTAAATTTAGTTAGTTATGCATTTTTTTTTTTGGAATTTGAGGACAGAACATTTAAAGTTAAAGTAAAAAAAAGTTTCCCAAACATTTTTTAATTTTCTTAAGATTTAAAAAAAATATATAAATATGCATGAAAATGTTGGTTTCAAATTTTATTTTTTGTTAAGCTTAAAATATTAGCTTTTACATATCTAAAAAATCATTTTCGTTGTTTTTTAACCCAATATTTATACCCTACACCATCATAATGCTGATGTTTGTAACGCCCATAAATATTGGTCCAATGCCCACCTTAAATTATACCGATCGACTTCGAATCACTTCCTGAGTGGATTTAACGATGTCCGTCCGTCCGTCTGGCTGTCCATGTAAAGCTTGTGTGGAGAGTACTGGTAACAATTTTAAAGATATTTTGATAAAATTTGGCACATAATACTTTTTCAGCCCAAGGACGGATGGGATTGAAACTGGTGGAAATCGGTGTATTATTTCATCTGACCCCTATACAAATGTCTTCCCGATATAGGGGTTTAACTATAATAAATGCTTGAATTATGCAATTATCCAAACAAATTTCACCACAAATGAGTGGTAAAGGAAGCCAAATCTCATCTTAAAATTTTGTGCACATCGGTCCATAATTTATCATAGCTTCCATATAAGGTTCACTTCCGAAAACCATTTTAAAGTGCATAACTCTCTGAAAGATGTCGGTATCCAAATAATATTAACCACAAATACATATGTTCCAGATATACATATACAAATAATATAGTACAATTTTATGATGACCGGTCCATAATTAGTCGTAGCTCCCATAATATTGAACACAAATATGTTTCAGATATATACAATTAATATGGTACAATTTTTTCTCCGTAATTGCTGCATAAAGTTTTTTAAAAGTATTTATATCGTTTAACATACAAAATATTTATATTCACAGAAGCCGTGGCACAAAATTTTTGGATGACCATATAGTGGCCATTTCTGAAAAACTGTTTTATACATATACTGGGTGTATGGTCTTATATAGTCGGACTTGACCGACTATACTTTATTACTTGTTTATAAAATTTTGCTTTAACAAGAACCTGAAATGGTTCGTCACTCATAATTAAGCTCAAATTTAAAACAAGTACATATGTATTAAGGATGGACAAAAAACATCGATGTTTTAAAAACACTCGATGTATTCCAATCCAATGTTTTTTTTTTGCTCCTAAACAATCGGAAAACATCGATGTTTTCTTTCGATGTATCGAAATGACAAATTGTATACAGAACGTGTATATTGGTATATAAACGTGTATACATATCTAGCATTTTAGACCCTCGATTCAAAAAAATGCACTTTAATGATGCAATAGCCGTTGCCAATGCTGTATCAAAGATCAATTAATTAATGAAAAATACTCTTGCAAAATGAAGATATTGAATCTGACTCAGAAAAATCTGATAAAAGTGAGGATACACTTTCATTAAGGACTAGCCATTATAATGTGGTTCATAGAAATTGGAAAAGCAACAAGACTGAAGCTATATTGTCTGATGAACTTGTAAGTTTAGTTGAGGACTCCTGTTGGAAGACTGAACGAAAATCCGTTGGATATTTGGAAAGATTATAAATCACAGATGTCCGCCTATTAGAGCTGTCCGCCATTGGAGCTTTCACTGTATACAAAACATAAAATATGAATATTTTCCAAAATTAAAGTATTTTCAGCAATATCCATTATACAAATTTTTTGTTTATTAATTTCATTTTCCTGTTTTAAATTTGTCATTCATGATTTATGATTTGAGTGTTACCGTGTGGTTATTTTTTTAAACTGATATGAGTAATTTTTATGTTGAGAGACATAGTTTTTCTTTTGGCAACACTTCAACTTTCATACAACGTTTGAAAAACATGTGTAATACAAATGTCGTAGGTGTTGTACAAAATATTTATGTAGAAATTATCAACAACAGTTGTGCAACTATTGTATATTTAAAGAAAAATTACAAGCCATACTTTTTCAATTATCCAATTTATTAGTACTAAAATTGTGTTTAATTAAAAAATAAACATATAAATTTATTAAAATAAATTTTTATATTTTCAATGTAATGAGTAATAAATTGGTTAATTACAAAAAAATCTCAGTTTTTATTTATAAAAAAAAAAAATTTGCAATTTTGGAATTTGTCAATCTTTTAATTTTTGTTGCCATGAGTTAATAAAAATTAGTTAATATAGCTTGCTTATCGTTATTGCTTTACATTTTATTATATAAGTATAACAGCCTGTTTATAGATCACGAAAAATAAGCGAACGTTATATAAGACTTAAGACACAAACGTTTTATCGTATCTATTTTTAACTCAATCAAGTTTGTTTATTCCACAATCAAGTTTGTGTCTTAAGTCTTATCTAACGTTCGCTTATCTTTCGTGATCTATAAACAGGCTATAAGAGTTTTAATTTTCTAAACTGGCCATACAAATACTATCATTAAAAGCATTGTATTCAATATTTATTTTCTATTTTGAAGAAAAACTCATTAATGTTCTTTAAACTTCAACGCTTTTTCGTTCTTCATTTAAAAACGATTGTCGATTGTTTGTCTTTTGAAATGTTTCTTTAACAATTTTAACACATATTATAGCCATTATCAGTGTAAACTTTGGCTTAAAACCATCAACGTCCTCCAGCACACCAGACCAGACTCTGCGACATATACGTTCATTGTCATTATAGGCTGGCTTCCTTCAAACGAATTTGTCAATCTGCCAAAAATAAACATGATAATTTTATTATTAGTATTTTATATATATTATGTAATGCTTGAGTGTTTATTGTTTACTTAAGCCAACAAAAAAAAAAAAAAAAAAGAAAACATGTTGCTCAAAAATGTTGCACAGTGGAACTTCTTTAAAACAAACTTAAACTCAAGAGCAGAATTTTCTTTTTTAAATAAATTAAATAATTTTTTTCAGTCACTAAGGAATTTCTTTTAGTAAAATATTTTTAAAGAAAATCATTATATTTAGGTTCTACTGTATTTTGCTTGCTATTGTATTCCATTTAGTTCTTTTGTTGGTTTATGGTTGATGTCCTTCTTTAAATCTAAAAAAAAAAACAAAGAAATATTTTAACTGTTGACTATAAATTGGCAAAATGCTACAAAAAAAAACTTTTCAAATAAAAAAGTTTTTAGCATTACAGCAACAATTTATAGAAATTCAAAGAGCTTTTTAAATCAAAAACAATAAGAAATATATTTTCTATAAATTGTGACATTTTTATAAAATTTTTTTGATGTTTTGTGTTCAGCAACATTATTGCTAAACAAAGATGTTAAATATTTTGCAATATTTCTGTAATAATATTTAACTAATTTGTCCAAATGCTTATAAAATTTTATGATTGTTTTTTTTTTTTTTTTTGAGACGATGTTGCCAAATAAAGTTGCTAGAACATAATTACAAAAGATCATATCTCATCATTTGTTCCGTAATTTATAATTCACTTGCTTGAATTCTAACAAAATTTCACGATTTTTTGCTGCGGCAATAATATGGCCAAGAATGTACACACGTGGACGTAGCTGAGAGTGTACACAAAGACCGTGGAGAGTCGATTCCGTCAATGGCGACCGTTATCTTGCCATGATAACCGACTATTTGATGCATGAAATTGAAGCTCGTGATCTCGGCGACAATTGGTTTCAGCAAGACGGCGTCACTTCCTACACATCGCCAAGATCATGTGATATCACACCCTTAGACTTTTTCCTTTAGGCATATGTAAAGTCCAAAACATCATGCGTGCCATTCGCCAGTTACCAATCGAAATACTCGAACGCGTCATCGAAAATTAGACTCAACGACGTAACAACGACCTACATTTGTTAGAGATAGGCCCGTTTTCTCAATGTGTCGACAAACTGCCTGTTACTAAATGTCGACATAAATTTATTAGACTGATAATATGTCCGTTAACAATTTTGGTTTTCTCAATATACCGACAGAAACATCATTTTCATTAGGCAATACCTCTCAAAATGTATGTGAAAATTGGGAACTCTGTCTTCAAGTTGTTGACATAAATCAGCTGTTTCACAAATGTGGAAAAATAACAAAAAATAAAATCAAAACAACAAATATTTTAAAAAATAAATAATATCCATGTCTGCCAGGTAGTTAGGTCTGGCTTGATAAACTCTTTCAACATTCACTTGGAATTCATGTTCTTCGAGTTCATGCTCCATCAAATTAATGTTTATTCCTCTATTAAACATTTTTTCTAAAATCTATTTAATTTTTTTTACAAAAACTCAAGGTATTGCCACACAAAAAATATGAACAGCAGTCAGCTGATTGAATTTATCTGTACAACAAATAAATAATCGGCAGATGAGGGCTGGTTAGTTTTGCGACAGAATAGAAGCAAATGAGACATTGAGAAAACCAAATTTCTTTAATCGGCAGTTTTTCGTTGGGAAAAAAGATAATCGCCTGATGAGAAAACAGCCCATAATCTTTAAAAAATAAATGCCAAAGAATGTTCTTTCAAATGATAATAAACATTCCCCATTAAATTTGATTTTTTTTTTGTTTTTTTTTTTCTCTCTTTTCTTTAAAAAAGTAGGGAACCTTGAAATAGATCACGCTTTATAACAAATTTGTTTCCATTCTAATAAAATTTCATAATTTTTTCGGAGCTTCAACAATCTTGCTAAACAAAGCTGCCAGATAATGTTTACAAGAATCATGTTCCCAACATTTGTCCAATCATTTATAACTCACTTATTTGAATTATAATAAAATTTCAATATTCTTGCGGTGCGGCAATAATGTTGCCGGAAAATATTTACAAGAATCATGTCCCAACATTTGTCTAATACATATACTAAAACTCATTTATTGAAGTTGTTATAAAATTTCACAATTTTTCCAGTTCGTCAATATTGTTGCTAAACAAAGTAGTCGCAACATGTTTACAGGAGTCAAGTATCAACATTTGTCTATTATATTATAACTTATTTGATCCATAGTTGGGCACATTCCAGTACCAGTAAAATTTCAATTACCAGTAAATTGTTTTACTGGTAATTGAAATCAACTCAAGTACCAGTAAATTTTTAATGGTAATGAAAATGAAATTCCATTACCAGTAAATTTTTACTGGTAATTAAATGAAAATTCCAGTACCAGTAAATTTTTACTGATAATTAAATGAAAATTCCAGTACCAGTAACAATTTACTGGTAATTAAAAAAAATATGCATTACCAGTAAATATTAACTGGTAATTAAAACAAATAGCAGTACCAGTAAAAATTTAATAAAATTAAAAAAATGTATGCATATTCAAAAAAAAATATATTTTTTTAGAAGTTTATATTAATGTAAATTATATTGAGACAATTCAATCAAAATTAAAAAAAAAAACAGAAAAAGAAACAAAATTACTATTTATTTTTTTTTTAAAATTATTTTTTTTACCATTACAAAATATACTGCATTACTATTTCCATTACCAATAAACTTTTACTGGTACTGGAATTTTCATTTAATTACCAGTAAAAATTTACTGGTAATGGAATTTCATTTTCATTACCAGTAAAAATTTACTGGTAATTAAATGAAAAATTGCAGTACCAGTAAAAGTTTATTGGTAATGGAAATAGTAATGCAGTACTTTTTTACTGGTTTTTGTCCATCTATGATTTGATCGAATTTGTTCGGTTCGTCAACAATGTTGCTAATCAAATGTTGCTTAGCTTTTAAACTGTTAAAGAATTTCATGTTTATTTGAAATTCAAAATTCATTTTTGTAGCCATTTACTTTTAACCTGTTTTTCCTCTAACTATAATTAAAATTGCAACACAAATTTTCCCTAAACAACACTATAATCCCTGAATCCGTTCTTATCCTGTCATTACATCCATTAAATCATGTAAGCTTCTTTTACTGTTTTCTCCTGCCTTGTTTACCATATTAATGCCTGCAAATATGCAGTAAAATACCGTATTATCAGCATATTGCTAAACTCATTAGCATACGCACAGGCTGTTTATTAACACATGAAAAGGACTTTAAATTGTTGGGATTTTATACTCTCTCACTCACACACTCTGTTGTTCTGTCTAACTGTGTCTATTAGGCTCGAGAGTCTCTAAGATTTACACAGACATAAAAATGAGGATAACGAGAGCTGGGGAACATACGCAATATTTTGTATTGCCTCCTCAATGACATTAGAACCTTTGCTGCATGAGCTGACCTGGTTAGTTGATTGCCTGGCTGGCTGGCTGACTAGTTGATTGTCAATATTTGCCATTTTATTGGACTTTAATTGTTGTTTAGTTTGCATGAACAGTTGAGAACAGAATGTTTTGACAACGGTTGCATTGGTTGGTGTAGTCTTTATGATGTTTTCAGTTAATTTGCGTTAATTTTCTATAGGAAGTCTTGTTTTATCATGCTTTTATATGTATTTAAAGTTTAATGATTGTCTGCCACCATATTTAAATTTGATCCAATTTTTCGCTCTAAATATTTTTAATCGTTTGTTTCTAATTGGTCGCTTATGAAAACCAACAAAACCACCAAAACCAAATAATCTGATACAAAAAACAAAAAATAATAAAACTACAAATGAATTGTTATTTACCACAATGTCAGGCAATTCAAAAATTTAAATATGTAACAAAATTATTTTTTTTTTTTTAAATTAAAATTACAAATTTCTCTTGTCTTGTTTTTTATAGGATGTTCTACACAAGATTTGCAGTTCGCATGGACAGGTCAATCGTGTGGTGATTTTCAAGAAGAATGGCGTACAAGCCATGGTTGAATTTGATAGTTTGGATGCTGCCACTAGGGCCAGAGATAATTTAAATGGTGCAGATATCTATTCGGGTTGCTGTACTTTAAAGATAGATTTTGCCAAGGTGGGTTTTGTAAGGAAATTCAATTTTGGAACTACTGTGTTTTAATTAAAATATTTATAATTTCTGTTTCTTGTTGTTTATTGTTCCTTTTTAGCCTGAAAAATTGAATGTTTATAAGAATGAACAAGAAACCAGCTGGGATTACACTTTGTCTGCAGGTAAGTTTGGTTTTTAAATTTAAAATTTTTCTTTTTGTTAGTTTTTCTCTAGTTTATTTCTATTTTTTGGAATTTTTTTTAAACTATAATTTTATGCACTTTTCCAAAGAAAAACATTTGACAACAGACATAATAAAAATCTCAACAAAACATAAACTAAATTCAAGGCTTACTTAATAGTCACAAATTACAAAGACACTTTATTTTTTACTAAACGAGAAAATTAAATTAAATTGATTTGCTTTTTAAAAGCGACAAGTTTTAAAAGAAAATTAAATGTTTTCTATGGTAAAAGTGTCGCTTTTAGAGGCGTTATTTTTTACAATTTCAAAAGCGACAGGTTTCTAGTGAATGTAAGGCGTTTTTAAAGGCCACAATATGTTACAGAAAATATATATAATTTAGAAGCGACCAGTTCCATATAAAAAAAACTCAATTTCGAAAGCGACAAAATTTTTTCAAGAGCGACAAAGTTCCCAAAGTAAGAAATTGATGGATTTCTATTCTAAAGAAATTTTTTGTAGCAAATTGTAACATTTTGTAACTTGAAATTTCTTGTAGACGCATTAAGCTCTTTATAGCAACACATTTCATATAGAAATATAACTATTTCCAAAGCGACAAAATTTTTTCAAGAGCGACAAATTTCTGAAAGTTACAAATTACTTATAGAAATTACTTATAAAAAGACTTGTGGGCTTCCGAAGCGTAAAATTCTCAAATTTGAACTTGTCGCCTACTAAAGCCTCAAAATTTTTATAGAAATTTTACAGTTTCTAACATATGTATGTTGTATATATTATAAAACATGTCGCTTTTTAGATTAAAATTTCATGTAGAAACTAAACGTCCTTTATAGCAACAAATTTCATATGGAAATATAACTATTTCCAAAGCGACAAAATTTTTTCAAGAGCGACAAATTTCTGAAAGTTACAAATTACTTATAGAAATTACTTATAAAAAGACTTTTAGGCTTCCTAAGCGTAAAATTCTCAAATTTGAACTTGTCGCCCACTAAAGCCTCAAAATTTTTATAGAAATTTTACAGTTTCTAACATATGTATGTTGTATATATTATAAAACTTGTCGCTTTTTAGCTTAAAATTTCATGTAGAAACTAAACGTCCTTTATAGCAACAAATTTCATATGGAAATATAACTATTTCCAAAGCGACAAAATTTTTTTAAGAGCGACAAATTTCCAAAGTTACAAATTACTTATAGAAACTCTTATATAAAAAGACTTGTCGGCTTCCTAAGGGTAAAATTCCCAAATTTAAACTTGTCGCTTATTAAAGTGTCAAGATTTCTATAGAAATTTGTTGTGTTTTAAAGACATACAATTTCTATAGAGTTTAGCCGTTTCAAACGCTATAATTTTTTTTTATAAAAACTTGTCTCTTTTTAAAAGCGACATATTTTTTTCCTGTTGCCTTTTATAGCTTCAAATTTCATATCCAAACTAAACGCTTTTTTAACTGAAACATTTCGTAGAAAAACTTAACGCTTTTGAAAGCGACATAATTTCATCATGAGCGGGAAATTTTCTAAAGCAAAAAATTGTTAAACATTTTCTAAAGCCACATGTGGTCTTTCAAAGCATAAAATTTCCTTTTCAAATTTTGTCCTCCTGTCAAAGCGACTGGTTTTTTTTTTATTGAAAAGTATGTAGTTATTTACACATTTTCTCCTTTCTTTCTATTGTTACACTTTAAACTAAAGCATGCCCTCATCTTTATTATTATTATTATTTTTTTAGTATAAAACTTGAAACAAATTTTACATTTAATATTAAAACAATTTCAACAACAAAAAACTGCCAATTAACCCATTAAAAACAAAGCAAAAACATATTTTAAAAACCAACAAACAAAATGCAACACAACAATTTTACACACCAGTAATATATTTAAATAAAATATAAAATACAGCAGAACCAAAAAAAAAAAAGACCAGCGATACTATCCACACACTCCAGAAATTAAAGAAAATTTTTTAAGAAATAAAACAAAAATTAAAAATGTTTGCAAATAAAAGAAACACATACAAACACAATAGAGTTTTGTAAAACAGTTTTTTATATAATTATTAAAAAAAAAACAAAGATTTACTAAATTAGATTAAAGGGATATTAACTCAATGATATTTTCTATAGGCTACTTTAAGGGTTTATCAATTAAAGCTTACTTTAAGGCGCTAAACATAATCATCAGGATTTTTTGTATTGTATATAATTTGCTTTTCTTTTGCATATTTATTGTATTGTTTTATATTTAATTTATCTTTTGTAATTAAATGTTTGTCTAGAACTATTTATTTCAAACTCTTTAGAACCCCTATTTATCATTAATCGTAAATGCAACTAATTTAATATTTTTAAACATTTTGTTTAAACTCAAATGCTAACATATTCCCCCCCCCCAACAAGGTAATAACTAACCATAAAATGTGTGATCCCCCCTGACTCGTGCCCTCGCCACCCAACAACCACCCTTTAAACAATTTTTTTTTACATCTTGACATTGTTGTTCACACAGCCTCTGCTCATAATGAAAAACATTGCTTTTTAACCACTAGCAAAAACCCTCCCACTCAAAACAATAAACTGAATATGAAAACTACAACAGCACAACAACACACATCTTGAAGAAAACTGAAATAGCAAAAATGCATTTAATAAAATGGCTATAAAAAAGTATATCTAACTAAAAAGAAAAAAAATGAACATTTCC
This sequence comes from Bellardia pandia, assembly GCA_916048285.2. NCBI lineage: Eukaryota > Metazoa > Arthropoda > Insecta > Diptera > Calliphoridae > Bellardia > Bellardia pandia. The sequence goes on from OU696533.1 coordinate 75,000,363, forward strand.
TACAATGCTGCTGGTGGCAGCCTGCAAGTTAATGTTTATTTTGTTTTCTTGCAACTAAAGAATGAACAACAACAAACTTAAGTGACACGCGACAAATTAGCTAAACATTTCAAAAACATACCACACAAATGCTAAATAAAAAGGGGGAATTTAACTTAACTTTAAAGCAAGCTACTTGGAATTTGAATTTAACTCTATTGTAAAATAAACTTTTAAGTTTAGCTTAAATGGAACTAGAAACTAAAAGAAGATCCTTTTTTAAACCTAATTATGATAATACCCAAAAAAAAACCTTTAAAATTTGAAGGAAAATCCAAAAAGTACTTTTTGCTATTTTGGTACTTTTTAAAAAATACAGTTTTTTTTTTTTTGGGAAAAACAAATTCTTATATATTAAACCTAAAAAAACTTAAAAATTTTAAGAAGAATCTAAAAGTACTTTTTGGTATTTTGGTACTTTTTGCAAAACTCAGTTTTTGGGGAAAATTTCTAATAATATTTTAATTGTTAAAATCAATTTTACGTGTTAAAACTTAAAAATATGAAAATATTTGCAAAAGTACTAAATTAATTTTTGGTACCAAAAAAAAAAACCACACAATAAAAAAAAAAACAAAAATGTTTAGTTTTTACCACAAGAACAGATATTACTTCAAAAACTTAAAAAGATAAAAAAAAACTTCAAATGTTCTAAATTTCCAAGAAGTAATACATATTCCAAGAAGTACTTTATCGTAAAACGAACTGCAAACAAAAAAGTACAAAAAGATTTAATAAATTATTAATTTTTTGCAAGAATTAATTTTACAAGAAATAAAAAAAGACAAGAAAGGAACTCGGACTTTGTCGAAAATATTATTTTTTAACTCATAAGAACATTTCTAAATATGTTAAAAACGGGAAAGTAGTAAAAAATAAACTACTAAATTTCTTAAAAGTACTTTTTTGTATAAAAGGACTTAATGCTAAAAAAAAACCAAAAATTTCCAATTAGGTTTCCACTGTAAGACAAATGTAATTAATTACTAATCTTTGGTAAGAATTTAAAATTTTTGAAAAAAAGTACCAAAAAGAGTTACCAAAATGTACTTTTCATAAATATTAGTTATTAATCTTTATAATAATATATGAACTTCAAATTACATAGTTAATATAAAAAAAAAAGAAATTTTAAAAAAGTACCAATTAAAATTTTTTGGTACTAAAAATACTAAAAAAAAAGTACCTACCACAAAACTGTTTTTTACTTAGAAAGGATTTTACTTTAAAAAAACATTAACATATTAAGAAATCTTAAAAAGTACTAAATTGAATTTTAGTACTCTTCTGCGTAAAAATTACTTGGTAACAAAAAGTTTGTAATCATACTTTTTTTTAGGTACGTTTTTGGCAGCAATTAGAAAAATTTGGGTACTTAAAGAAAGGACGGTTTTAAAACTTCTTTGTTAACACTAAAACTTAATTTAACTGCAAATGTTTTTTCATTTTTCCCTTTTTAAATGTCTTTTAATACTTCCATTTAAAATCAAAGTCTCAAAAGAAAATATTGCTGCCTTAAAAGTGAGTCCCTTAAAAATACTTAGCAAAGCAGAAAAATCCATTACCATTTCTTCATAGTTTTTTTTTTATCTCCCTACATTCATTTAGTGTTTCATCAACACAAAATTGAACTCTCTCGTATCATAATCTTCTAGATTCACCATCCTTTTGTTTTCAAATTTTCACAACATGTTTGTTGTCATATTGGAGAGCCAGCAATCCTCTTTTATGTTTTCAGATTCCTTTTATACTTTCATATTAGTGTTGCTGTAGAACATTTGAATTTTGTGAATACCTGGAGGACGTATTTCAGCCCAAAAAAGAGGTCTTTTGCTTCAGACAAACACAAGTTCTTTGTTTGTTGTTGCAGTTTATTTCAGGAAAAACTTAAAATGCCTGGTATTGTAGTCAGCCAGGGATAGAATAAAACTAAGAAATAAAGAAAGAAGTCTGTGCTATTGCAGTTTATGTCACTGCTAGTGACAGTTTGGAGTTCAATAGGTTGAGGCGTTTCTGTGTTTCTACGCCTAACAAACATCCACAACCCAGCCCCATCATATCATTGTGACATAAAATTTGAAATGAAAAACTTTATTGAAAAAAATCTGTTTTTTTTTTCTTCTTGAAAATAGTTTGCATATAATTCCGTTTTTCCCCCTTTATCTCTTTCTCTCTCTTGCTTTTATGTTGTCTCGCAGCCACAAAGAGCTGGATGGGATTTTTCTAAAGTAGTGTATTGAATGAAATATTTTTTTCTTAATTGATAGTTTTCCTTGTTTGTTTATTTGTTCGTTATAGATTTTTTATGTGAATTAAAGTGGTTTGATTTAACGACATTTCTGTTTGAGAGTGCATTTTTAATTGAGTTTGAGTTGTATTGATAGCAAGGTACAGCCAGGCGTTAATAATAATAATGACATAGTTTTTTGCATTTTATGGAAATAGATTTTCAATAGAGGCAAAACTAAATCATTGAGTTTAAAGCAAAATTGGGTCAATAGGAAGGAGTGTTTTACTTTAATCTCATTTTGTTTATGTTTTTTGCTTTAAAGCTGAAGAGAGACGCTTAGGCAAGTTAGAAATTGTCAAGGATTGCTGAGAGCGTTAAAGATTTAAGGGTCAGCAAAGTCCAGACACTTAGATTTACCCCCTGGCCCACGATGTCGAACGATAATGTTCGCTTAGATAAGACTTAAGACACAAACTTGATTGTGGAATAAACAAACTTGATTGAGTAAAAAATAGATACGATAAAAAGTTTGTGTCTTAAGTCTTATCTAAGCGAACGTTATCGTTCGACATCGTGGGCCAGGCGGTTAAGCTTACAAAAAAATGCTGAAAGAAAAATGTTCTATTTGCTCAGACCCTTACACATATGAGTTTTAGGAAAAATGAGAGTTTTACACACTCGCTCTGTCTCTCTCACTCTCTCCTATATACAGGTAGAATCATTTTGAAAATGGTTCCGTTGTTGAACCTAAACCAACCATATTTTTAAATTACTAATAGTTCTTTTAGAATTGTATTCTCTAACAAATTTTGATTTTCAATTGGCCTTTAAAACAAAATCTTTGCCAGACAGCATGTCTCCTGTTGCCAGTGAACAAAACAACTCCCCCTCAATTTGTATTTTTTTCTAGTTGTTCAAAAAAGTCATATTCCAGCGTCTGTGTTGTTGATCTAATTTATATGGAAATATAAATTTAATTTCAAGATAAAAGTTTTGAAAACATTTTAATTAAATTAAATTATCATACAATCCTAGAATTGCTTCAGTTGTTTGTTTAAAAAAATATTTTGAATTTGTGATAAATATTTTTTAAAACAAAGCAAATCTACAAGAAAAGCTATAAATAGAAACAAGGGATATTTAGTGTACAAATCTGAAAAAAATGTTTTTTTCTAAGGGAAACTTTAAAAATATTGTTAAAAATCTTTGAAAAAAATTTGAATTTCCCTTAAGGAAAATTCTTTTAATAGGAGAAATTTTGAAAATGTTTGTAGATTTGTGATCAGTATTTAAATGTTATTATATACGTAACTATAAAAATTTTTTAAAAATTTCTTTCAAATAAAATTTTCTTTGAAGGGTAATTTTTTTTATTAAGGGAAATCGTGAAAATGTTTGTTAATTTATTTTAAGTGCTTTAATGTTGATATGAAAATATACTTTTTTTTTAACTTCCACTTAAATAAAATTTCCCTTTATGGGGAATTTTTTTTTGAAAAAAAAAGGAAATTTTTAAAATTTTTGTAAATTTATATTAAGCATTTAAATATTGTTGTAAAATTAGAAAAAATTTAAAAAAATTTTTCTTTTGTAAATTTGTGTTTAGTTAAATTTTGTAATTAAATATTGTTAAAAAAAATTTAAAAAAAAAATTGTTTAAATATAATTTTCTTTCAAGAGAAATTTATTGAAATTTTATAAATTTTTGTAAATTTCTTTTTAAATTGAAGTCTGAATGCAAAATTACAAAAAAAAACATCAAATTTCTCGTACTAAAAAAATTTCCTTCAAAGTAAATTTTTAAAATTTTATAATTTTTTTTTTAATGATCTTAAAAGATCAAAATTTTCTTCAAATAAAATTTCCCTTAAAGCGAAAATTTTTTAAAAAAGTGGAATTTTGAAAATATTTGAAAATTTGTATTAAACATTTAACTATTGTTGTAAAATTAACAAAAATCTTAAAAAATTTCTTTCAAATCCTATGTAAATTTCTGTTAAAATCGAAGTTTTTAATTCAAAACTACAAACAAATTTAAATTTCTCTTACTAAAACAATTTCCTTAAAAGAAAAATTTATTTAAAAAATTTCCTTAAAGGAAAATTTTTTTTAATCCTCTTAAAAGATAAAAATTTTGTGCAACTGAAATTTCCCCTAAAGAGAAAATTTTTCTAAATTTGGTAACAATTTAAATTTTGTCTTAAACAGAGAAATTCCACGAGAAAAAAATTCTTTGTAAAAACATTCTTCTAGCAAGTGAAATTTAGAAAAATGTTAAATGTTGTTTAAAATTATAATAATTAAAAGTTCTTTTAAAGATTTATATAAATTTTTATTTAAAGTTTTACTGCTTAAATTGTCAAAATTGTTTGTAAATTTATTTATATTTAACAAAGAGCACAATATATTCTCTAAAGTTTAAATATAAATGGGTTTTTGTTGGAGAATTAATAAGTTTTCTAAACATTTATCTTGATTTTGTGTTGTGGAGTCTTTTACATATAATTTATGTATGTTTCATTTTTTATATTCTAGTGTTTTTTTTTACTTAGCTTTCATTAAATCCCCTTTTATTTATAATTATTGTTTTATATATTTATAGACATCATCATATTGTTTATATGTATGTTTGTTGTAGTCAATTTAAAAAACATTTACCCTCTTGCTAGATTGCGTTGTAATTTACATACATATATTCATTTGTTGTGTCCTTACAAGCAAATCTATGTATATATGTATGTTACATACATATGTATATTTAAATTAATTCTATCTTTTATACATATATATTTTTTATGTAATCCCAGGATATACATACATAAATGTATGGATAGCATTATTTCATATGTATAGAAAAAAAAAAACAGAAAAAGCACTTAAGGAGAACAACATTCTGCAGAAACAGGCAATAATAGTAATTTTTGTTTATCAGCAGATATTCTGCTGGCTGTTGTGTTGTGTCCAAGTAAATTGTTGTCTAGCAATTTAGAATTTCGCAAAAATTTCTTCTAAATATTGTAGCACAAATGCAAAGAAACTATATTTGCTTGTTCAAATATAATCATGAGGATTTAGAAAATTTCATTTGTTATAATAACAACAATTTTATGAAATACATATACAATTTGTATGTAGAAAATAATAAAACTTTCTAGAATCTGATATTTTGTTAAATATAAAAACACTTGGATAAAGGGACATACACAATTTCAATTATTGTTTGTAAAAAATCCGTATTTTTTAGCCCAATCTATACGTATGTATATCTCACAGTTACTTTTATACACTTACATTTGAATTGCACATATGAAACTTACATACAACAACAAAATCAAAACATTGTTACCAAATAGAAAAATCATTCCGACATTTTGTATTTTTGATTGTTTGGTTTGCTTCGTATTTCATAATATGTTTGTATTTGTATATAGTTTTAGTTGTAAATGTCAGTAGTTTGATAAAATATATGTGTATATATAAATGCGAATATAAACAAGAGTCTATCCTTTATCGTTTTAATAGAGAGCCAGAGAGTGGATGGGTTTAGTTGAGAGCTTAGTAACGGCAAATGGTGGCTCCATTGCTAGAATGTTTGAAATAGATTGTGAAGGAAGAATGTAAACATTGGAAAATAACTGAAATAATAACAGTAAAACCCCAGTAGTAAATATTAAATTTGCTTTGCCTGGATACAATATTCATAAAGTTTTAATACATTTTCTAAATTTTAAAACAATTTTGTTTGTCAATTTGTTGTAACAATACTCTTCTAATATAATTTTATTATACCTATAGTTTTCCCGAGAAATGTCTCTAATAAAAGACTCTTGTGGTTTTTAGATTTCGGTTGTATAATTTTTTTTTTTTTTTTTTTTTTTTTTTTTTTTTAGCTTTTAGTTATTTATTGAATCTTCATATTTTGAACTAACAATAAGTTTTCAAATCTTAATACTAAAAAGAAAATAATAAGCCCAGCCAGTGCTAGACAAAAAATTTTTATGATACTACAAAAATTTCATATCAACTGATCAAGTCATCTGTGTTGCGCTTGAGTTAAAGCAAGGGTATCCCTCCTTCTCAACCGACTGTGGCCACTAAAGTTAAGTATGTCTCGTGCAAGTGGGTTTGGATGGTGTTCAAGTTTGCTGACGTACTTTGACGCATATTTTGTAAATTCGACGTTTACTAATGGCACGCCTAGATCTTTGTGGATTCGAGAATTTTTAACATACCATGGAGCTGCAGTAATAATACGTAGAATTTTATTTTGACCCCTTTGAATTTTTTCAATGTTTGATGCTGAGGCAGTACCCCATAATTGAATTCCATAGCACCAGATTGGCTTTAGTATTGCATTGTACAACAAAAGTTTGCAATCCAATTTCAATGTAGAGTTTCTGCCGATTAGCCAATTAAGTTGCACTGCTTTTAATCTCATCTGAGTAAGTTTTGCGTCGATATGAGACTTCCAAGTTAAACGGCGGTCGAGGTGAATGCCGAGGTATTTGACTTCATTGTGTTGCGTGATAATTTGATTATTTATTCTGATGAACGAGCAGGTATCTTTTCGCAATGTGAAAGTTATATGAATACATTTTTGTTCGTTAACCCTGATTTTCCAAAGCTCTAGCCAATTCTCTAGCTTATAAACATAATTCTGCAAATTCTGTGATGCAACTTGGTGGTCCTTATGGACGCTGATAAAGGCTGTATCGTCTGCAAAAGTTGACGTATGGATTTTGGGGTCTGACGGCATGTCGGAGGCATATATCAAATATAAAGTAGGACCCAGTATGCTACCCTGTGGCACACCTGATTCAATTGGCTGAGCGGTACTTAAAAAATCACCTTCTTTGATTTTAAATTTGCGACCGTATAAATAACTTTCCATGAGTTTATGGGTGTTAGCAGGCAGAGTTAATTTTATTTTGTGCATTAAACCGTCATGCCAAACTTTGTCGAACGCTTGGGACACATCAATGAAAAGGGCGGAGCAGTATTTTTTGTCTTCAAACGACCCTCTTATCACATTTACCAATCTGTGTGTTTGTTCGATGGTGCTGTGTTTAGCTCTGAAGCCGAATTGATGATTAGGAATACATTCAGTGTCATTCAGAATTGGAGTCAACTTAGTCATTAATAATTTTTCAAACAGTTTTGAAATTGTCGGCAGTAGACTAATTGGCCTATATGACTCTACTTTAGTGGGGTCCTTCCCTGGCTTAGGAATCATGGTAATCATAGATACCTTCCAATCTGCAGGATAGTATTCTAGGCGTAAAATAGCATTGAAAATAAAGAGGATGATTCTTCTAGCTACACGAGGTAACTCCACAAGCATTTTGTTGCTGATTTTATCCATACCTGGAGCTTTTTTAAGATTCAGAGTACCAATAGCGCTTTGAACATCATTAAAGCTAAGTCTTAGAGGTACAGGAGGTCTAATAACGAGTGGAGGCAAATCAGGTGCATTAATTGAGTTGTTTATAGTAAACACATTTCTCAAATGGTTAACAAATAAAGTCCCTTTCTCGGAATCATTTCTAGCCCAGTCTCCAGTCGGATTTCGCAGAGGAGGCTTTCCTCTAACTGGTCTTTTTAAACCTCTTGCCGCCTTCCATAGCGAATAGTCAGATTGTGGGGTACTATCAAGACCCTGCAAGTAAGATCTAAATGAGGCCGTTCTTTGGATTTCTAAGAAATTTCTTAGTATATCTCTGCATTCTCGTAGCCTAGATTTCAGTTGAGGAGACCTGTGAATTTGCCACTCTCTTCTAACTCTTCTTTTTTCTGTCAGGAGATGATCGAGTTCAGCGAAATAAGTTCTGTTTGTCCCACATCTGCATTCAACGTCGTATGTGGAGGCGTGATGTACAGCTCTTCGTATGTCCTCAGTAAACTTGCCAATCGACCCATCAATATCCTCGGTAGTTCTCAACACTACATTTTCCGTGCAGTGGGAACTTAAATACTTTTTATACTTTATCCAACTTACTCTGGTTTTAGATATGTCCCGAAATGGAGAGCCATTCCCTTGAAGGAAACGCATTGAAATAATAGAAGGAGAGTGATCTGAAGACAAGTCTAATGAAGGCTCCACTTGTATCGATTCTACAGGGATATTTTTCACTACTCCGAAGTCAATAACATCGGGAATCTTCCGTCGGTCCGTCGGCCAGTAGGTGGGATGCCCGCTTGAGAGTACATCTAATCCCATTTTGGCAATGGTGTTGAAGAGTTCACGACCCTTCGGGGTCACCAGACGTGAACCCCAAAAAGTGTGTTTGGCGTTAAAGTCACCAGCAACTAAAAATCTAGCTCCAAGGGAATTGAAGAAGCTGTAGTATTGGTGTTCTTTTATTGAAAATCGAGGCGGCGAATAAATTGATGATAAAACAAAATTGTATTGACAGAATTCAATACAAATGTTTGTTGCTTGTAGGTAATCCTCACATATGTTGTTCATTAAATAATGTTTTATTCTGTTCTTTATAAGAATTGCCGATCCTCCACATGCTCTTCCGCGGGGATCTTTAGTATCATACAACACGTAGCCATTAATTTTGAAGTACGCTGTCGCCGTCGGTTGTATAATTTAAAATTTAATTGTAATTTGTTGATATTTGATAATACTGTTTCGGCAAACAACAATCAAATTCTTTTTAAATTTAAATAATATATATATATACATATTTCCTTTTTTATTTATATAAATGAATTAATATTGTACATTTCGGTCAATTATATAAAAAGTTCATTTTGAACATAGGGCGTCAAATTTAAATAAGGATTTGCTTAAAAAAAAATTTATTTTTTTACTCAAAAATAAACTCATAGGGAAATTTTTAAATAAATAAAGAAAAATACAATAATTTATTCTGATTATAATACAAAAAATTAAGATATTTATAATGTTAATTTCCTTAAGGGAAATTTTATTTCAAGAGTTTTGTCTAAAATTTTCTTAGTAACAGTTGATGTTAATTTTACAAATTTAGGAACATTTTCGAAACTTCCCTTTTTTTAAAAAAAGGTATTTTCTTAACTTTTTTTTTTAATTTTCTTAATACAAATTTAATATTAATTCTAAATTTGTAAAAATTTTGACAATTTTCCTTTAAGGTTTTTTATTTTCCAGAATTTTTTTTAATTTTTTTTTTTAGATTTTCTTAACATTAATGTTCATTCCAAGAAAATTTTCAAAATATCCCTTTTTTTTCGTTAAGAAAAATTTTATTTACAAAAGATTTTTTTTTTGGAAATTAAAATTTTTTAAAGTTTCCCTTTTTAAAAAAAATCTTTAGGGATAATTTTATTGGAAAGAGGTTTTTGTTAAATTTTCTTAATTCTAAATTTAGAAAAATATTCACAATTTTACTTTTTACCAATAAGTAAACATTTAGTTATAAATTTTAGAAAAATTTTCGAAGTTTTCCTTTTTTGAAAAAATTTCCCTTAAGTCATATTTTATTTTTTTGAGATTTTTTTAAAATTTTTTAATTTTCTTACAAAATCTTTAATAGTAATTTTAAATTAAGAAAAAATTTCAAAATTTCCTTTTTTTGAAAAAAAAATTCCCCTTAAGGGAAATTAAATTTTTTAGAAAATTTTAAATGTTCTTAAAAAATCTATATACATAGTTAAATCTAAATTTGAAATAAATTTTTTGTTCTGAAAAAAATTAATTTTGTGAAGATTAAAAATATATTGGCGCAGCATATTCAGAAATCGTAACTAAAGTCGAAATTTATTAAACAGAAACTAAAAAATAGTTCACAAATAGTTAAAGATATTATTCACAAATCATTACTAACTTAACAACTGCTTTCAGCTGTTAAAAGAAATGCAACACTGCATTTAGTAGATTTTTTTTTGACGAAAAACACATCTCTAGTTTGTTTTCTTTTTTTTGTGATTTTTTTTTTGGTCAAAATGGACACAATTAGCAAAGAAAATAAGATAAGTTTATTATTATTGTCAGAAAAAAATATGTATTTATTGCTTTGTGTATTTTAGAGACTCAAATTGGTCGCCAGATGAAAAAACTACATTTAAAGAATTGGTGGCCAAATATGTTACCATTATCGACGACAAGAAATAAAATCAATCAGCTGTTCTTTAAATGTATTTGTTAGTTGACATTTAGTTACAGCTTTACCCATAATTAAGTTGTAACTTTTCGTGCTGAAAGTAATCAACTAAGAATAACTTAAATTGGTACTTAAAAAAGTTTTAACTTGGTTATCATTTCTGAATATGCGCCATTTACTTTATTAATTCGGCTTGAGGTCTCTTTTATTAAATATATAAAAACTCTTGTTCGATTTTTAATTTTTTTTTATATTTTCTTAATAATTTATTAAATCTAAATAAATACAAATTTGTAAAATAATTTATAAAAAAATTCCTTAAAAGGAAATTTAGTTTGACTTAAACTAAATATAATTCTTACATATATTTGCTTAGTTTATTTGGTTAATGCATGTTTGTAGCCTTTTAGTATTCTCTTTGTTGTATATTTCACTTTAAACTTAAATTGTTTATAAAAATCTCCAAGCATTTTTGTAAGTATCTTTTACCTATTGAAATTTTAAACTATTTAACAAAAAATCCTGATGATCTATGTATTAAAAGAAAAAATACAACACAACATACCAAAACACACACACTCTTCGTTGGAAAACAAAAAAAAATCACTCAGCATTAAACTCTTAAAAAAACGCACTTAACTCCAATTTACAATAACATGAATCAATGTAAAAATCAAATAATGAAATAAAAAATAACTTGTTTAAATAATAACTAGCATTAACAAGCATAATTATTACCACAACTTAAACCAAACTACAGCTTTACAAGAAAAAACTACTTTTACTACAATAACAACAAACAACAATTAAAAAAAGCAACAAATTAAAAAACAAAATTAGCCTGACTTTCAACACAAACCCAAAAAACAACATTTTGAAATTAAATAACAATTTTAAACCAGCAAGTTTGATTTGCCAATCTACTATTATTACTGTATAATACAACTATGCGAAACTGCTACTATTACTAATAATACTACTACTACTACTATTAAACTAAACCAACAAAAGCCACAATTACTGCTATTACTATTTTTAAATGATTTTAGCTAAAAAAAAACTACTAGATTTAACAAAACGTTTTTAAGATATAAAAATTGTTTTTTTATATATATATATATATATATATAGTATATATAAATGAAAACCAACAACTACAACAACAACCACATCAACAACTACAACAACAATATATGCAACTAATTCTTTATTAAGATATATAATGTTTTTTTTTTTTTTGTATCTATACTCTATATATACTATATATAAAATATCTAAATTATATATACTCTATTTGCAAACAAAAAATAATAATTGAGAAAGTATTGATAATAATACGTACCAACCACTAAACGTTTTTTGCACCTCAAAAATAAACGGCAACTATCAAAAAAATAAACGTTAAATTTTTATTCAAATAACAGATTTGTTACAATATTCAAAAAATTCAAAAACCTCTCAAAAATATCAATATATTTATATATAAGACCCAGACTCTAAAAACCAACAAGAAAACACAAGCCATTAAAAAAACAAAACTTAAAAAAAAATAGTATTAAAAAATCACAAATTCTCTTTTTCTCTCTCTCTCGCTTAATAAACTGTATGCAGGGTTAACGGTGTTACCACGATTACCAACGGAACGGCAACGATGACCTCGTAAACCATCATGTTTAGCGTCCAGGCTGATAAAAACGATGAAACTGCGCCAACAGCTGCCATCTAAGCAACTACTACTGCTTATACTATCATCACCTTTCGTATAGTGAAATGTATTTATTGTAGAGTGCCCCTTTTCAAATATCTTAAACTACCACTGAATTTGTTTGTTTTCGGTCTTAATAGCCAAGGCTTACTTACACATAGGGTTTGATTTAACCCCACAAATAGCTTTTTTATGTGCTTTTTACTACTCTCAACTGCTTACGAAACAAAAAATGCGCTACCAATCTAACCCATATTTTCTCTAAAGGAAAGACAACAAATTTTAACGATAAAAATTTCCTCTAAGGTTGTTATTGTATTTACTTTTCTTTAACTATTGAACAGTTTAGATTAAAACATCCTTAAAAAAGTTTTTGAATTTTTTGTGTGTTAATAAGATAAACGCGTTAAAAAATAAAACAACTTAATAATTGTCATAAGTTTATAAATAATACACCAAATTTACAACTGTGTAATACAAAAAAAGCAACCCTGTTTAAAGTATACAAAGAGAAAACAGGGGTTTTTAACCAAAACATTTAAGAATTGCAGGAAAACTAAAGAAATTCTTAGATTTTTAAATACATACATGTAAATACCATCAACTTATTTGAAATAATAGGAAATAAGAATCCAATGAAATAGTACTTAAATTTACCACTGTATAATAAATAAAACTGACTAAAGCAGACCTAAAACAATCTCTGTTGTTGCTGCTAAATGTAAACAATGCCAACACAACAGGATTGTTAAACAAAATGAAAACAGAAAATAGCGTTATTATTTAGAAATTTTAATAGAAATACTTCAATTCAAAGTTAAATGAAACTAATTTATTGTAATAAGTTTAATAATCGTTAATTATTAATAAACATCCAAAAATAGAACAGAAATTTACCACTAAGTGGTGCAACTGTCTAAAACAAACATAGGCCCCGATTACCGTTCACAACACTAACAGCGCAATCATGAATAAAAATTCCGCAGGAGTTTTTTTTCCCATTTTTCCTATTCAAATTCAATGTTAAAAAATGATGAGGCAGTAAGTATTTTGGTGTTATGTTGTAAACTGCGAATACGATTCACAACACTTAATCGGCTTAATCGTATGAAAAATGCATGTCGTGTTGTAGTCGAGACAACACAACATTTTAGTGTTGTGAACAATAATCGAGCCCATAAAACAACTCTGTTGTTTAAAAAAAATATAAACAATGCAAACAAAACAGGGCTGTTACACAAGTAAACTCATGAATAAAGGAGAAGTAGAGAAAATGTGAACAAAACAGGATTGTTAAACAAGTTTACTCATGAATACAGAAAATGGCGTTATTATGCAGAAGTAGAAGTTTAAATAGATAAATACAAGAAATTTATTGTAAATGTTTAATAAATTCAGATTTTACAACAAATAATAGTTAATAATAGAAAAATTTACACAGTGGAAAAATGTAAACAATACCAACAAAACAGGGCTGTTAAACAAATACAGGAAAAAAATAAAGAAAATGTCGAGCTTTCATTAGATATCTTCTATTTTAAGTTAAATTAAACAAATTTTATAAAACAAGGCTTTGCAATAATCCTTACTGCTTAACATAAATCTGTAAAAGAACTAAAATTCTCCACAGAGTGACAAAATGTAAACAATACCAACAAAACAGGGTTGTTCAACAAATTACCACATGAATACATGAAAATTTAAGAAAATGGCGCCTTAAACAAGATTGAAAAATTTAAATTTGGCAGAAATATCATTTCAAAACTCTTGTAGTTTAATTTTCATGCATTTCAATGGATAAATTTCGTTTTTTTGCACTGCAAAACAAAATTCAATGTTAAAGTATTGAGATATTACAATATGATTTGTATAGATATATTCGAAAATCCAAAATAAAGGTTCATGAACGATTAATTTAAATATTCCTTATAGATGGGTAATAAAAATATGAAAATCCCTGTAGCTAGCTAAAAGCTGAAGAGCTTTACAAATATAAAACTCTGGACTATAAGAGATCAACATTTATAAAGAATGTTTGTTTGTAATTATAAAAAATTTGAAGTGAATATCTCAACATACATGTTTCTGAGCTTTTGTGAAAATTTTTTATTCAAATCTTGAGTTTCATTTTCAATATAAAGGGACCCTATAACAATAAAAAGTTTGGCGCTTATTTGTTAAATAAAACGATAACAAATTTATTACTTTATTACTTACATATTTCAAATGAAAATTTTTATATTACTCATAAAAAATAACCTCAGTTTTTAACAGAAGGCTGTTAATCTATAGTTAACAATAACTTAAGGTCTAAATTTTATAAATTGTCATTATATAAATAAATTTAACTTAAAAATTCCAATATTTTTCTAGAAATTTTCAACATTAAGGCCTTTAATTAGTTTTAAATCATTACAATTTAATATTCAGGCAGAACACTGAAAATTTGTGCCAAACTTTGACAATAATTTTTAATAAATCTGTTTTCTTTGGCTAAAGTTTTAAGTTTTAATTTTACCTATTGTTTATATTATTAATATTTCCTTAATAAATTTATTAAATTAAGGCTTTAGTTCTTAAAAATCCTTAATGAAAACAATTATTTCACAAAATATTAAACCTCCGCCATCTTCTCTCTTCAAGAAGACCCAAAAAGAAAGAAGCGACATAAACAAACAAATAGTTTCTCTATGCCTTCGCCATTTGCTTTCTCAAACATAAACCAAGAAATCAACTTCGCTTCTTTTCCCTTGTTAATAAGCAGAGTTGTATTTCAGGGCAGTCCTGGCTAATATTAATTATTAAAAGTAATCAAAAATTATTTATATTAAAATAAATAATTTATTTAATAAACTTATGACAAATATTATGATAATACAACAAAGAAAATTACAATTTTTAATAAAAAATAATAATAAAAAAAGAAATAATCATAACAATTATTTTTAATATACATTTTGTTTCTATTGATTTTATAGCCATTATTGTATGTGGTTGTTGATCGTGTTTGATTGTTGAACGAGTTTAAATAATCTTTGTAAATTTTTCATCATAATTTATTCAAATTAAAAAAAAAAAAAACAAACTGTTCAATAGTTTTGGTTGTATAAAAGACCTAAAAATATGGTTTAATTTGTTTGGTAGTAGTAATTTGCAAAAACAAAAATCTTTTCAGAGTGTAGTCAAAGTAAAACAAAAAGCTAATACAAATTAAACTAAATTTGGAGTTAAGTGGTGGCTGCTTAAAAAAAGTAATTATAAAAAATTTAAAACCAGAAGAGTGTGTGTGGTAAATATAAAGAATGGTTTAAAAGTGTGGATAGATCGTTGGGACTAAAATTCTGCTTAAATGGTGAGTTTTTGTTTTGTTTAATTTAATTTTATAAAATTTCTCTCACTTATTTAATAATTCTTAGGAGTTAAATTATTTATATTATATACATATGTATGTATTAAAATATTATTAATTATTTTAATATTAATTTAGCAAATAAAAAATGTTTCAGAATATGTTATTTGAGTTTGGCTAAAGTTTTTTTTGTGTTAATAAACTGTAATAGTGAGAACAATTTGTTTGAAAAACAAGTTTTTTTTGTTGTTGTTTTAAAATGCACATAAAAATAACAATTTTAACCTAAAATGGCCTCGTACAAGACCTTGACTTGGTTTTTTTTTTGTAGTTTTTTTTTCTAAACATTAAATACTTAAAAGTTTGTTTTCTAATTAAATTGCGTTTTTTCAATTGCAATATATTGTTTTTTTATGATTTGTTGTCATAAATATTTATGAGATTTTTTTATTATTATCATTATTATTATTTATTGTATTTTATAGTTTAAAAAATGGCTAATAACTTGAGTATAATTATTTTTGATTTTTTAGTAAAGTTTTGTTTAGTCAATCATTAGTTGAAAAAGTTTGAAAAAAAATATACATATGTATATGACAAAATTTTGTTAGAATGTTGGCTAACTTTTAATAGATTTGTGCTCAAATGTGACAGCTTGTCTGGCTTGTTAATTTTGTTAAGTTATGTTAGCTTTCTAGATAAAGTCATGTTTGTAAACAAGGACAATAAAATAAGTTGAATGATCGTTGATTTTAAATTAACAGAGTTTTTTTTACTGAAATAAACGATTCATTAGCCAGCTTAGTTTTAAATATAAAGGCTTCATTAGTCTTTACTTTCTGTTGCTGTTCTGTTCCGTGTCGTTCTGTTGTTAAATTTTTGTAGTTAGTTTTTCCGTATAAACGTATCAGCTGTTTTAGGTAAACAAACAACACACCGCGAAAATAAATCTAAAAATACAAATCAAAGTTTTATTTATTGTACAATATGTCATTACTTTCGACTAAAGTAATGAGTTTTTCGTCATCCATCGTTTATTTTTTATATTTTTATAACTTTTATACAAAAAATTAATTAAAATTAAATTCAAAGTAATTGAAAATTTTTGTAATAAACCAAAATTTTTTTTGTTGTGCAGATGTCAGCTGTTTTGTGCCGTCACTTACAATTACTTAGCAAATTTTTGTTTAAAACAGGTTCGTCCGCAACGGCACGGAAAGTAACAAAACAACTAACGACTTCTACACATTTAACAGATTTAACAGAATCAACTCGGCTGATTCGGAACGGAACAGAAAGTAGAGACTAATTCTGCCTTAAGATTATTTGTACCTCGCAGCCATTTTCTTTTTTTTTCACTCACAAGTACTTTAGTAACTTAAAAAGGAGCCATTATTACTGTTATGCTGCGGCTTCTTCTTTGTCATGTAATTATGATGTTGTTATGCAAGCAACCCTGTTTTATTTACAGCCAGAGCTGGGAATATGAATTTTTTTTTATGTTTAAAGAGTTTTAGAGTCAGCATAAAAATAGCTATGTAAAAGCCTTAAAAAACATAATTATGTATTTATTATTCCAACATCTATAACATATGTATATGTATGTAACAGAATTTGGAATACAATTTTTAAGACTTTTTTAATTGTTTTAAGTACGATTATTCATAATTGATTACTATTATAGTTTTTCTTTTTTTATTTTCAAATAAATAATTTATCTTTTACAAAAAAAAAATTCTTGTTTTCGAAGCCAACACCTGTATTTTTACCAGCTAATTTATATATTTCTATACATATACATATGTATGTTGAACTGTCATCACCTTTTTATTTTTATATTTTAAATATATTAATAACAACAAATTTCTTGAATTTAATTAATTAATACCTCCTAAAATAGCAGCTAAAAACTTTGCACAAATTTTAATGAATACTTTTGAGTTATTTATTAATTTGTACCACATCACACACCATGTGAACTGACCTGACTTAACTCACGCACACATACCTTTGATTTATGTGTGTATTTATAGACTTTTGTTATAAATTTGATTGTGTAGCAAGCATTTAATAAATACTACCAAATCGTTTATTTATTATGTAAATATTTTAGCTGTTTTGTAGTGTGTTTTCTTGTTGTTGTGCTGCTGAGGGTAATAAATTCCATAAAATTATGTCATTAAAAATGTTTTAAATTATAACATTAAAGCTGTTGTATTATATTAAACAAATTAACACATAAAAAAAGCATCAAAATAAACAAATCGAAAAAAAAACTTGAAATAAAATATCATTTGCAGTTTAACCCCACAAGGGCAGGCATTTTTAATTCTTATAAAAATATAAGAATTTTCAGTTTTTTTTTTTTTTTCTTTATGTACAATTTTGTTAATGTCATTATCTATATATTATATTGTGTAAGTAGATACGTATTAATTTCAAATTCAATTATTTAAATTTTCTTTAACATATTAATTATAGCTATGGAAATAGTTTTAAGCCTTTAAAATCAATGATTGATTTATTTGACTGTTTACTTTGGCCATCATTTTATCTTTCTTACTCACCAGTAATTTAGAAACATAAACAAACAAACAAACACCTGGCCGCCATTTCTATCTATGTTACTCTTGAGTAATTTAAAAACATAAATAAAGAGCCTCTATTACAAGCATCATACTATTATGCTCCTTCTTTGTACTGTACTGTAATGATTATGTTGTTGTTGTTGTGTAAGCATTCCTGTGTAATTAAGAGGCAGAGATGGGGTTTAAAATTAAAAATATTAAATTTGATAAATTTTTGTAAAATTTTCTATAGTTAAAATATAACGTTAATTAGGGAATTTTAAATACATACATATATTTTATTTAAATTTGTATAATTTATATAAAATATGAGGCTTTATTTTAAAACTATAGATTTTTATTAAGAAATTTGTTTTAAAGCTAAGTTAGTATTTGGTTTACCTAAATTTATTTAAAGCTTTTTAAACAAGTTTTTTTTTTTTGATTAAAGCAAAATGAGAAGAAAGTGTTTTAACCTTTAAAAGGTTTAATGTAAATTAATGTTTTTTCTAATTCTTAACAATTTAAAAATAGACAAAAGTATAAATGTTTTTTAGTTTTCGTTTAAAAGGCATGTTTAAACATGTTTGCAGCAATATTTTAGGGTTAATCTCTGTTGTTTGTGTGTAAAGTTTTAAGTTTTGTGTTAGTACAATAAATATTCCATATAATTTAGGATATATAATTTCCAAATTATCTTTTTTTTTAAGGTTAAGTTTCATACACAAATTTCATAAAACAAAATTTTGGTTTAACAACTACTTCAAAACCATTTATTACAGTAAATGCGTTTTAACTAATATCCTGGTATGTTTGTTTTTATTTTTTTGTTTTTCTAATTTTAGTTAAAGAAATTACTAACGGACGTACACCTTTGCTACAGGAGCCACTATATGGAAACCGTCAGCAGCAATTCAGTAAGTAGTATTTCTTTTTAAACAAAAAAACAAACAAACAGAAAACAAACACATACTTAGCAATTGGTTTGTAATAATATTCTTTATTTTATAAAATGTTTTATAAGGGTTTTGTAGGAAAAAAGCTTTTTATACACAAACAAAAACAAACAAACAAACAACTCTTTTGAAAAGGGAATGACACCCAACAACAGCAACATTTATAAACGTTTAGTAGATTAACTAGTTTTAACAAAAAATGTAACACTTCTTTTAAAAAACTTTCCACTTCATTTGTCATTAGTGAACTACTAACTGCTACTACTTTCTCTCTCCTTCTCTCCCTCTTCTTAGGAGTACTTAACTATTACATCTTGACTTTAATTAAAGCGTTTTTATATCTTTTCTTGTTTGAAAAGTATTTAAGCACTTGAGCTGTAAAACACTTATGCTGAAAAAGTGTTGAGTGTGTGTCTAAAGCTCGGCACAGCATAGCACACAACAGCATCACCTGAGTCTTTATCTTTACTTGCATAAATTACAAAATGTTGCTTCCTAGCCTTCTTTCAAAAAAAAAAAATTCCCTTTAGTTTAAAAGGAAAAACTGCTGTTGCTCGTTGTGTACTTGAATTATTTGTTCTGACTGAGACTGAGTGTTGAAAAACCTTTGACATACTTTGGTTTATGGCTCCTCAATATTTATGGAAGTAATTCATTTTTTTGTTTTGTTTGTTTAAAGGAAACGCTGAAAGTTTCATTATGTGCGGGGTAGCAACACACTTTTCTTTTTAGTTGACTATAAATTAATTAAATTTTTAAAGACATTCTTACGCAGTTGGAGTTCTTTTTATAGGCTTTT
Source organism: Bellardia pandia (assembly GCA_916048285.2). Classification (NCBI taxonomy): domain Eukaryota; kingdom Metazoa; phylum Arthropoda; class Insecta; order Diptera; family Calliphoridae; genus Bellardia; species Bellardia pandia. The sequence goes on from OU696533.1 coordinate 75,020,098, forward strand.
CGGTGTATAAAATTTTAATTATGTGTTTAATCTGTAATTTTAGGACTTTATCTCAGCCCCTTTAAAACAAAGATTTAACTAGCAAAGGGTCTTATTCCTTATACCAGTAAGGCTTTTATTTAAATGCAAAAAGCTTCAAAACTCCAACACTTAAAATATTTGTAACACAAATAAAACTAATAACATTTTAAAAAATTATTTTTTCATTTTCAAAAATTTTTTAAAAAAAGAAATTGCAAAAATGCCTTAATTTTTCTTCTTAAATAAAAGCAAATATTGTTTACAATTTTTCATAAAAATTTCAACACATTTTCATAAAAATAACAACTTTTGCTTATTTAAAAATTTTCCCAGAATTAATATTAATCATACGTTCTGTAGGTTAATTTACAAAAACAATTTATAACTTGGTATATAAAAAAAGCTTTGAGGTAAAATTTCAGGTTTTTAATTTAAGAAAATGTTCATGCAAATCAAACAGTTTGATTGCAATTGTTGTTGTTGTTTTGTTGTTGCTTATTTCGTGTGGAAAGTGGGTCAAGTGTTTTAAGGAAATAAATTTCCATAATTGCTTTTACTGCTCTGCTGCATAGAGAAGACAACATTTAGGCACTAACTTTTCTGTTTAAATAACAGGAGAATCATTGCTACATTTTATGTTGCAGTTTTAGGAGTACATCAAGAAATTTCATATTAATTTAATAGACTTAATTAGTGAAACTATATGAACAGTAATAGTTCTGGCTTAATGTTTTAATTTTTTTTTTTAGGTTTTTCTTATTAAAGTTGCAAGAGTTGTAGAAAGAATATCATTAACATTAACAACATCATTATGAACCTTAAGGGCTCATAATAATGGGCTGCTTAGACTGTCAGTCAGCCAATGAGTCATTATTTTTTGTTTGCCTGTTAGCTGGTTAAAGTAATAGACAAATTTCACAGGAAAAACTTTTATTACATTTCATATTATTATGCACCAGAAACTTGTAAAATTATTCCAGTTTTTTGTTCGTTAATTTTTCATTTTTGCGAAAAAAAGCCAAGATAAAGAAAAGCAAGTTGTTAATAAATACAAGTATGAAGTAGTTTTAAGGATATCTAGCGAAAAGGAAGACGGCTTAGCTATTATTGTGTGTATATAGCCAGCCAGTCAGTTTGCTAAGTAAACACTTAAAAAGTCATTTGTGAAGAAGCCAGCTGCTTGGTTGCCTTCATGAAGATAATGTTAGCTTAGATTTGAGATCTTTTGCAAAGTTGGAATGATAGTTAGCACAAAAAGCAATTGAACACCCTGGTGGGTGAAACTTTAAAAGTCAAACTGTCAAACTGCAATGCTAAAGTAAATACAATAGAAAACTTTTAATTTCTTACTCGCAACAGCCAATGTTTATTATTATGATTTCAGCAAATTGTGGGAAATTAAAAAAGTTTTTTCGGGGTTTTGGCTTAAGGTTATTGCTTTTGCCTTAAAACAACCTAAAGAAATTTCGTTCACTGACATTCACATATTTAAACATTAAACTCATTAAAACACACAATAACAATTCAATTTGAGTTTAAACAAAAATTAAGAAATTATTTAGAAAATGGTAAAATTTTAATACAAATTTCCTATTTACTTAAAAAAAAAAACAAGCTTTACCGGCAGAACCTTCCAAAAACTATCATAGTTTAAATTTGCTTTTGTTGAACTGCATATGAAAAGCTCTTCTTTTCCACAACATCCTTGATATGCTTTCGGGCTAAAACTCCCTGTAGAATTAAATAGTAATAATAACTACTGATGTTTGTGCTAAGGCCAGCCAACATTTTGTGTCGTAAATACGATTTTTAGCTAAATGAGGCTAAAGTAGAAACAGCCAACCCACCACTCAAACAAACAACATCTGCCTCTGCCTTCATTATTAAACAGCCATGTCTCTTTCATTTCATTTTATGCATTGAACATATAAAATAAATGAAAAGACTACTAAAGTCCTGGGGGAAATTAGTTTTTGTTTTGTTCTTTTTTATTTTGCTTTAACACTTTTTTTTTTTTTTTGCTCTTTTTATAAATTCATAAAGTATGCATTGAATTTTTCGCGTTTAATTTGTTTGTCTTCTTTTGTGTTTCTGATTATTGGTGGCTGCTGTTAGTGTTTGTTTTTATAGTTGCAAAATGAGACAGGAGATTAGGCCAGCCACAAAGGATGTTATTATAATTGAAAACAATAAAGTAGTTTTAAATATTTAATAACCTAGAAAGGAAATTCATTAAGGTTTTATAAAAAAAGGAAAAAAAAAATGTTTTTAAGTTTGAATTTTTAAAGACTTTTTAAAAATACAAATTGAAAAACATTTCTTCAAATGTAGCAAATATTGTTTACAATTTTAAACAAAAGTTTCATAAAACTTCCAGCACAAGTTTTCCTTATTTAACAGTTTTTCTTAAATTTCCCCATAATTAATATTAATCATACGTTCTGTTGGTTAATTTACAAAAATTTTTATACCATCTATTGAATGGAAAGTTCTGTTAAATGTAAATGACTGCAAAATGTATTTGTAACACGAATTTTTTAAATTTCACTTGATATTCATATTTAAATTAAAATATTAAAAATAAATGTTGATTACTCATAAGTAATTTGTTTTCTAATAAAAAAAAATTCGGTATTGCTACTTTAAATCATAAAACTATTTCCCTTTGTTTCTGCACAAGTAACAAACAAAATGTAGTAAGGCCGTGTATAAATTGTTCATATACGAGTATGTATACATATGTATATATGTATGTATATTTGAAATGTATGTTTTTGTGTGAGCAGTTAATAGCTGTAGCACACCGGAATTGGCAGACAAGGACAATAACGGAAGTTAGAGGCATTAAGTTATTGCCAACGAACGGAACAAAACAGCTGCAACAACATCAGTATTTATAAAACAAATCTTCTTTGTCTCACTCTCTTCCTTTCTGGCTCTTTCTCTTCTAGTCTTAAAAATAAATAAATCGTTAGAGATTTTTCCGTTTTGTTCTATTGGTTGCTAGCTTTTTTGCCACATTAATGAATAGTTAAAATCCGTGTCTGTTGCAATTTTCTATTGAATTTTGTGCAAAATGGCTTAAATTTTTTATATAGCAAAAATTTAAAGAAGAATCCTTAAAAACTTGGAAATTATCAAAGACAATTTGATCATTTTTTTGTACTTATATTAAAAATTTTGTGTTAGAGTTAAAATTTTTTTTAAAAATTAACAAATTTCAAAAACATTTTAGTTACACTAGAAAGCAAATATTGTCTAGTATATGTGATGAAAATTTGATTTAATTCCCATAACAACTTTTGCTTATATAGGAGTTTTAATAAAATTCCAACTGTATTAATATTAATCATACGTTTAGAGGGCCAATTTACAAAGAAAATCTTATAACTTGGAAAATAATTAAGCTAGTTACATGATATTTTAGCAGTAAGTAGCAGAATATTAAATGCATTTTCAACAGGAAATAATTGTCTTGGGTTAAACGTTTTTGTGACAGCCCTGACTATTTTGCTCTTAATATTAATTTGTTACTTTTGTTTATAAACATTTCTTTTTATTTAGAAGTATCTTTTCTATTATCTCTACGTTGTTTATAATTTCCCTAATATTCCTTTAAAATTCCTTTTCTTTTTTCAGAAAACTTTTAATTGAAATTATTTTGCGAAATTGTTCGCTGCATTTTTTCGGTTAATTTTGTAAATGTATTATTTTGTGGTTGAAATTTTATTCCACTATCATTCTGTTCGTTACTTTCTTTGTTGGAAAAAAAACTCGCATCTTAGTTGCCAAAAAACTGTTACAATATGGTTTTAGTGGCAGTTCGCCACTTTCAACGCATTTATTGCAAAGTTTTAATGAGTAAAAATGGCAACGAAAAAAACACTAAAGTAAAATTTCTAAATAAAATAAAACTCTAGGGTGGTTTTGTTAATGAAATGACATTTTCTGAAAACAAAGGAAACTAATTTAAAGAATTATTTTGTATAGTTTTTGGGGTATATGTTAAAAACTAAGGATTTTTAAAAGGTATAGGCCAGTGGTCGGGACTCATAGGTTACTGCAGCCAAACTCCATAAACACTTACGAGTATGTGACTTAGAAACTTTTAGGCAACTTTACAAGACATACACACTTGTCAGCCCTTCTAATTGTGCCCACCGCTGCTGTAGGCTGTTGATTTGTTACAAAAACTCTTCTAACTTTTTGTTTTTAATTAAACATTTTGTGCATTTCTTCTGCTTTATTTTCCCTTTAATGTTTGCTAATATTTCTCATTTTAAGCTTAATTCATAATAATTTTGCTTTAACTTCTTTACGAAATTCATTAAATCTTTGCCATATATTTAGCTTAAAGTTTGCTTGAAATTGTCTTGGCAAGAATTTCTTGATTTATGTAGGATAACAAATATCAGTGTGCCTTTTGTGTTGTTTTCATATGAGTTTTATTAAAAAACAGCCAGTGAAGTGTAAAAATATTTCTCCTTAAATTGTCTTGTGCTCTATACGAAGAAATTTTATTATATGTATAAACAATGAGGATAAAATCCCTTACACACACACACATACTTGCCACATTATTTTTCCACTCCGGGTTTCTTTATTTTCATATGAGTACACTAGCAGCTTGAATTCTTTGTGTGTTTTTTTATATAAAAATAATTATTAATAAATATTCTTATTGAAGTTTCTTTTATCCCTACTCCTCTGCTGTGTTTGTTTGTCTATGTTTGTGACCTAGCTGCTTTGGGTTGGCTTTCTTTAATATATTCCCAGTATGTGAAGAGTGAACAACAAAATAATGCATCTTTATTTAAAGATTCACAATTTGTTAGTGTTTTGTTGTGTAACATTCTTTAGAGACAATAGTTTCTTTTAATTTTTTTTTTGTATTTTTGAGGCAACAGCTGTAAGAACATAAAACATCAAGTAAGAAAAAAAAACCAAACATATAAACATTTTCATTTTAAATGCAGCCAGCCTGCTGTCAGCCTTTAAATGTATGTAACTCTTGGAAGAATTTAATAAAGAAAAGAAAAAATTTTTTTTTTTAAATTTCCCAAAATTTTCTGTCTTTACAAAAATGCTTAAAATTTGAAAATAAAAAAATTTACTCAAAATTTTCTTTTCACAAGAAAGAATTAAAAAAAAAAATCGCAAAATTCCAATAAAAACTGCCTTATTTGGAAGTTTTACTTATGGCGTTTTCTTTTCTGGAAAAAATGTTACACGTTTTTCCCATTTCGCATCTTTTTTAATTTTTTTGTGTTCTTTTCTGAAAAAATGTCAACACTGCTAAAGTGTAGTGTGTTCTTTTCTAAAAATGTCACACCATAAATTTAAAAAAATGGTGCACCTTTCACACTCTGTATTTTTAGAGGGGGAGAATCGCACGATAAAACAGTTGACCAGTGATGCCAACTTTTGAGACTCAAAACGCGTAAACATTTTTGAAAAAAAGGGCTAAAGGGGAAAAAAATCCATATAAAACCACATCCAATTTTCTTTTTTTTTTTTTGCGTTTTGAGTGACGAAAATCCGGCCATGGTGCAACTATACAAGGTGAGTGCAGTAGCCTAGCTGACTGACTTTGTTTACAATTTACTTATGTCAAAAGTAATACTTTTTCAAGTATTTTTGACAGTAGTACATTATTTTACACAAACAAAATGCCTGTTGTTACTGTTTTGTGTTGTATTTGTTGTTGATTTGCACTCACCTTGTATAGTTGCACAATGAATCCGACTAAATCTAGCCCGAAAAGGGCTAAGTTGGCATCGCTGCAGCTGACATTTGTTTTGTTTATGAATGTGTATTTGTGTTAAGAAACAAAAAAAAAATATACAAAATGGAAAATATTACTACTTTTTTATGTGCTGAACAAATTTTGGATGACTTCTTGGTTTCATCTTCATCATCTGATGATGATGAAATATTTTATATGATTATGGAAAGAAATCCACAACCGCGAGTGAAAGGCTTTGTAGAGAACGTAATTAATGAATACTCTGAAGTTGATGTATGTCAAATTGCATAGGACAATATCTCCTACTTCTTATACTTACATATATGCAATGTATATTTATATATATAATTTTTATAGTTTAAGAAGTATTTGCGTATTAGTCGGGAAGGTGCCATTGGTCTTTTTGAGAGATATTCATTGTCTTATTTCAAGCAATCTTACCAGGAAGCTATCTGCTTCTTCTTTTTTAACAAAAAAAAAAAAAAAAAAAAAAAACAGATGTACATGAAAATAAAGTGTTACACTGTTGTAATTTTATGTTATATTCTAACCATTAAAAATGCGACACCTTTAAAATGTGGGGTAAACATTATAAAAATGTACATAATAAAGGTGTAACATTCTATTTTAGAAAAGAAAACACCATTAAATTTCCCTTGATTTAATATTAATCACACGTTTAGGAGGGATATTTATAAAAATTCTTTTAACTTGGTAAATGATAAAGGCATTTTTATGAAATTCTAGGCATAAGTAAATGCCTGCAAATTGTATTAATCAGCCATGTCACAGAATTTAATTCCGTTCGGAAGTGGAATTGATTCCGTTTGTTGCTTGTATAGAAAAAGCAAATGCACAAATATTTTCGGAATGAAACCACTTTTAATTTTTTATGTGGAATTGTAATTTTAAGTATTTCTAGGTTTCATTCCGAAAAAATTCTTTGTTTTGCCTTTTCTATCGCAAACGCATGAGATATTGAGCTACTAAAGAGAATCTAAAAGCAAAAATTTTAAAAATTAGATTATCAGCCTAATCATGAATAAAAATTTAGTGGGAGTTTTTTTCCCCTTTTCCCATTTTTCCTATTCAAATTCAATGTTAAAAACATAAAAAGGTAAAAAACTCCCGCGGAATTTTTATTCATGATTGGGCTGTACAAATGCATTAAAATGTATTTCCAAAACTGATTCGTTTTCGATTTCCATCACATGCCTGATAGCTGTATTGTATATCACAAATTTAATCGTACTATTTTGCTTATTTAAAAAAATATAAAAATTATTTTTTAAAAAGTTTAAAATTTTTTAAAAATATAAAAGAAACAAAATTCTCTAATATTTAAATTACACTACCAAGCTTCTGTGGTAAGGAATTCATGATAAAAATTTCACGAAATTCCAACCTCAACTTGTGGCCATTTAGGAGTTTTAATAAAATTGTATGGGAATTAATTCAAAATTAATATAGAATTAATACAAAATGTATTTGTATGACAGATTTATTAATTGTATTTTATTGTCTAGTCTTGTTTCACACTTTTCAATGTTAGCTGATTAGTTTTTGTTCAATTCTCTTTTATTCACACACATCATTTCCATTTTCGTACTTTTTCATGCAAATCAACATGCATGCAAAAGGAAATAAAAAAAAATTGAATAGGACCGTCGAGTTTGTAGCCCTTCTATTCACTTTTTACTTCTCACCCAAAAACACTTGCCTTGAAGAGTCTGAATAGAAGAGTGAAAGCGGTTTTACTTGAAAGAAATTATAAAATTTATTTTTAAAAATGTTTGAACTTTTTTTAAAATATAAAAGAAATATAATTCTCTATAATTTTCATTACAATACAAAATAAATATTGTAAAGAATTTAAGATAAAAATTTTGGAAAATTTCAACAACAACTTTTGGTTATATAGAAGTTTTAATAAAATTTCCCTGGAATTAATATTAATCATACGTTTAGTGGGACAATTTACAAAACATGTTTATAACTTGGAAACTAATAAAGCTATTTTAATGAAATTTTAGGAATAAGTAGCTGTATGTATTTGTATGACAAATTTAGTGATAATATTTGCTTACAATTTATTCAGTTTTAGAAATTCTAACAATTTCAACAAATTGTTTCATATGAACAAAAGCATGTAGATAATATTTAGATTATTTGTACAAATTTTCAAAATTTTATCTTTTTACGAATATGTTAAAAGTTTTAGAACTAATTTCATGTCTGCCATTATTTTTGCCACATTTTCCTTATTCTACATTTCAATTTATTAAATCTTTGTTTTGAAAAGAAAATACTTCATAAATATAGTATTTTGTTGTGTTGATATTTTTCTTTGGGTTTATGAACCATTTGCTGAGATTTATGGCATCATTAACAGTAGCATGACCAAAACCTCCTTCACCCCCACCTCTTTTTAGCTCGTAAATTTTATTTTTATACCTACTTTATATAATTTACTTTAGCTGCAAATAAAAAGCCATAAAAACTTGAATTTTTATGGAAACAAATTTCAAACTCAAATTTTTGTACATCTTTTTCAAATTTTAACATCAAATTTGTCTACCTCTATTATTTATTAATCATTTAGTTAAGAGCTTTAATGCTGATTGGTGGTCACAGTGAGAAAAATTTAATTTCTTTAAAATATAAATAAAGTGTATTTGTACAAAACAAATTGTATAGCATGTTTAATGACAAACTAAATAAATATATGTAAATTTACATATTTAAAGAAAAATAAAATATTGAAAACATCTTCTCAGAGACAAATTATAGCAACGCCCACTTAACGGTAGCTGCTGATGTATGCAAAAAAACAAACAAACAAATAAATTTCATGAATCATCCAGAAGCTGTAAAATGCTTTTCATTGCAATTGTGCACAGAAATCTCTAGATAGACAATTGGGCAGACAGCAAGCCAGGCGTTGTTAAAATGTTATAAATCATTAAAGGTGTATTTGAGGAGACAGGGTGTGAGAGCATAAATATAGAAGAAGTAGATGTATAATTAAACGAATGTTTAGATAAAGAACTTGCTAAAGTAGAATTTTGTAAAGTGTTAATAGTTTGTGTAATGAAACATGGACATAAAATATCCTTTAAATAAAACATTTTTTAAAAAATTATTTATAGAAATTAATAAAAAGTTTTGAAATTTATTTATTTTATTTGACTGCATATCGTCCCCTCAATATATTGGTTGGTTGGTTTACATGGTAGTTCACTACGTGGGATCCCGTTTTAAAAGACCACACCACTCGTCAGATTTAATGTTGTATACAACATACTGTAGCTAATATGTGTGTACAAAAAAGTCGTGTCTTGCTAGAACCAACCTGTAGCTGTGAGATATCGCAGTAGGTCATTGAGTTTTGACCCGGTTACCTCACCACGGTTGTTCAATGTGTAGTTTCCCATGAATTTATATCTCTTGACACTCAGGGCTGGGCATTCGCAGAGAAGGTGGAAAATCGTTTCCTCTTTTTCCCTATCCTTACAGCTACGACAATGGTCGTTAAAAGGGAGCCCCAGGCGATTTGCGTGCTTGCCTAACGTCCAGTGTCCCGTTAATACTGCCAGCAATCTTGATATATCCTTCCTATTCCGAGTTATCAGTTGCATAGTACGTTTCTCGTTGAAAGATGACCACATCAACTTGGCTATCCTACATGTGTCTAAATTATGCCATCTATACTCAGCCTTTGTAAGAAAATGTCTGAAGATGATACCTTTGATGGTCCCCAGTGGAGGACCTGAGATCACATTGGAAATATCTAAGGCAGATCCCGTTCTGGCTAGTTCGTCTGCCCGTTCATTGACCAGACCAAGGTAATGTCAGATAGACGACCTAGCATTGACAGAGAAGTCCTACATTGCCTAACTAGTGAAGATGAAATTGTATAGGCATTAAGTGAGAGGAGTGCCGCCTGACTGTCGACAAAAATACCTATATTGCCGCTAATGTTATGATCGTGTAATGTATTACAAGCTGCCATGATTGCAAAAATTTCCGCCTGGAAAAAATAATTTTTTAGGGGTTTTGAGAAAATAGAGTTTAAAGTGATTGTCAAATCGGATGTCTATTAAAACCTTAATATCGCGGTAAATAAAAATTCATATTGGATTTTTCGGCGAATGCATAATACCTTTAAGACCAAAATTCTGTCATTCAAAGCGCAAGTGCCCCACATAGGAGTTGATGTATCAGAAACACTATTTTATTTTGTATGGTATACGCTGTTTTAATCAATAATTTTACGGTATTTTTATTAAAATATTTGATCTCAAAAAATATCAATTTGTAACATTATAAAACAGTGATTAATTCATAGTTTTATTAATAAAGTGGCACATGTTCATTACTTTTCAATTTGGAAACAATTATGACAAAATAAGGTGTAAATTGCGTAACTCAAAAATAACTAGAAATTCATTCGTCTTCTTTCTCTTCCTCTGATACATCTGGCTCATCTAAACAATTTCGCTTCTTTCCACCTTGTAAGTTAAAAACAAATGACTGCGAGCCACGAGGAATTACATTCTTTTTGCACAAATTTTGGAGATAGAAATGGTCGGAATGAAGAAACTATTTCTCAAACAATAGTGTGTGTATATTATTATAAGCTATTTTATGAGTTAAAGTTTTCATATTTTATGAAAAAAATTTTATATATTTTTTTTAATTCATCTTTTTTCTATGGCTAAAATATTGCCTCAATTAATAAATATTCATTATGTACTACATACATATTCGTACATATGTACATTAGGGTGGTTTTTCAAAATCGATTTTCGATTTTTAAAGGTGCTCACATCTAGAATTATGTAATTTAGTCTTAAAATACAATTGCGAAAATTTTAGCTCAATCGGACTATGCCTTCCCGTGCCGAAAGAGCCCCAAAGTTTTCGAAAATGCCTGTTTTTCACGAAATAGCGCCATGTTTCTGCTTTAGCTGATAAATGCCATAATTTATTACAATAAATTTACTATCAAATGAAAGGTAATTATAATGACTTTAAAAGTTAATTTCTTATTCATATTTACCACAAAATTTACAGCTCCTAATAATGATATGGAATTTGTTCAGAACGTCATAAAATACAAAGATATTGATAATTTTTTGTTTTTCTTTGTATTATATATTTTTGAAGAAAGTGTGTTAGAATTACATGTAAAGTCATTATAATTACCTTTCATTTGATAATAAATTTATTGTAATAAATTATGGCATTCATCAGCTAAAGCAGAAACATGGCGCTTTTTCGTAAAAAACAGGTATTTTCGAAAACTTTAGGGCTCTTTCGGCACGGGAAGGGATGTTCTGATTGAGCTAAGACTTTTACAATTGTATTTTAACACTAAATAGAACATTTCTAGGCGTGAGCACTTACAAATTTCGAAAAAAAAAATTTTCCCATATTCAATAAAACCACCCTAATGTACATACATATATTTCCACACTAGTGCTTTTCCATCTGAAAATACTTGAACAATTTTACACTCGAATACCTTGCTTGCTTTTACTGCTTCTACGCTAGCTTAAAAACATTCGTAACAACAAAAACTATTTAATAATTTAATTACACATAAATGTATTTGTATATTTGAATATTGCTTCATTTGAAATTAAATTCGATAATTTTATTCAAGAAACTATAAAAATCCGCAACACATAAAAAGGCGAAAATGTTGTTGATTATTTTAATCATGCTAATTGCAGTCTAGTTAATTAAGCATGTCATTTAAATGCAAACAATTATTTTTGTTGTTTGCTGCTTTTGCAGATCCTCGGTGTTGCTGTTGTGTATTGCAAAATAGCAAGCTACAATTAAAATTCTAATTTAGACACACACTTGCCCACTGACAGACAGTCACACACTGTCACAACTCAAACAAGAAGAAAATATTTAGTTGCAACAACAGCAACAACAACGACTAACGACAATTTCTAAGCAATGAAACATCATTCCCTGTCATTTACACTTGACGCAGTCAATTAATTAATTAATGCATTTGTTGTTTGATAATGATAGCAACATTAACAGCAAAATAGAGTAAAGAAAAGTTTAGACAACAACCAACCAAAAAGGATTTCAACAAATAGAACTTTCAACTATTCCATGAAAATGAGAATTTCTCCAAAATATTTAAAATAAAAAAAAAAAAAAAACATTTTAAAACTCTACAACACACTTTCAAACAACTTGTGTTTGTAAAATTTCACAAATAAAAAAAAATGCATTTCTTGGCAAAACATTGCCAAGGAAACCAGTGTAAATTGCCCATTTACACACTTTTTCAAATCTACACCTTTCGTTTCATTCTGTCAGTTCATTTGGCGACAGTGAATGAAACATTAATTCATCATGTCATAAAGCTAAACAACAAATTTCAATAAGACCCCACAAACTAACAAAAAAAAATTGAGAAAACACAAAACTGCTGGTGGAAAATCTTTGATTTCAAATAGATTACTTTAATGATCAAATTAAACAAGACGTTTAATTTTTATTAATTTTGCATAAATCTTAATTGGAGGCAATTAATACTTTGACCAATAACAAATAAGCGAAATATTCCAAGACAATTTTAAACAAGAAAAAATTTGAAAGCTTAAGAGTTATGAAGAATGAATTTAGATGCAGATGACTGCTTTGAATATTATACTTCATATTTCAGCTTTAATAGTGGCGGCAATCATCTGTTCTTTTTGCCGCTTATACTTTTTGTAGGCAGGCAAATGAGCGCGGCATATGTATTTAAAGCGGCAAATGTATTAATATTGTTCATCAACAGATCAAGCAAAGTGTTCGAAAACTTTAAGTGTGTTCTTAAACCGTAATATAAGTGTGTAAAAAGACAGTGTTCATTATACCCTTTTTGTTAATTGTGTACATTTAAATAAATAAAGACTCGTTATACATATTTTCTTCAAACTACTTGACGCTTGACGAAACAATATTTAAAAGGTAAAAACGTAACAATATAATATATGTATATATATATGTATGTATGTATATAATATACATAATTATGCATCCACAACAAAGGTGAAGGGTATATAAGATTCGGCATAGCTTAATATAGCACTCTTACTTGTTTTTATTAATTTTTTTTTTTTTTTATAAATTCTTATATTTTAAATTTCAGCTTAGCAGCTTTTAACATTGCAAAGTTATAAGATATTTTATAAATATGTTCTACTGAACGTATGATTAATATTATTTATTGAGAAATTTCAATAAAACTGTTAAATTAGAAAAACTAGTTAAGGAAATTTGCTGAAATTTTTATACAAAATTCCTGACTGTATAAGCTTTCAAATGTGATTTAAAATTTGTGAAAATCTTTCAAATTTCTATTTTTAAAGAATTTTTAAAAATAGGTAATATTAAAAAAAAAAAATTAAATTGATTTATTTTTATATATGTACATATGTATTTTGTTGTAATTTTCTGTATTCACCTTAAAATTTCAAAATAATTTAAATGTTAGCAAAACATTTCTAATAGAAACAGATAGTAAAACCAATGGAAATACACCTTGAGTTCTATTTTGTCTTGTTTAAAAGCTAAATAATGAGAGTGTGTGTGTGTGTGTGTGTTCTTATTAATTAAAATATTAAACACATGCTTTTAATCACACTGCTATGAAAATGCATACAGGCAGGCAGGCAATTGAAAAACACTCTTTACTCCTGCACATCATGACATTGACCTTTGTTGGCAATCAAAATTACAAAATACTGAAAGAATAAACAAATATCTTAATATAAATTCTTAAAGCATAAATGTGCATTTGCTGCTGCTTTACTCATTTTCCTTATTCAATTCAATTTGAAATTATGAATTGTATCAATAAATTCGAACAGAAATATAAATAGTTTAACGAAATTTTTATTTTTAAAATAGCAGCAGTCAAAAAAACCTTTTTAATTTTTACAAAAAATAAAGCACTTTTGATGTTGTTATTTGACTTTTGGGCGGAATGAATGAATGAGTGAGTGAGTGACTTGTTTCTGTTTAGAGGAAATTTGCATAAACAAATATTAAAATTTGTGTTAGTTGAGGTTGTTGTTATTGTGTGTGCCAAAGAAAAATAAAATTTTTAATTAAAAATAAAATATTTTACAGATTGCTTAATAAATTGCATGTCTCTATGTATAAACAGTGTGGTAGATTTAGCGGTTTTATTGAAAGGAAAAAATTTTGAACAACATTTTAAACTATTAACGAACTCTGAATATATAAATAAATTAGTTTCATTTAGTTATTTACAAGTTGCTTTTAAAAACCCCTTTAATAAAATATGAACATATTTTTTTCACATTAAGAAACTTTAGCCACCTGTTTCTTCAACTTCAGCTCTTGCGACTCTCTTCTTGCCTGTTTCAGTAGCTTTTTAACAAAGGAAATTGCAAAACTTGTGTAATTTAAACAACGTACACAACACAACACATTTGCCATACTCTGTTTTAGTTCATTGACTTAAATGGTGGCAACATTTTCTATTACAACATCAAAATTTTCCTAACAACAAACAAGCAATAATTTGCAGCAAAATAGCACACACACACACACACACACACTGAAAATATTACAACAAACCTCATCATAGCCACAAAATGTTATAATTTCAATTTCCATTAACAGTGTGTGTGTGTGTGTGTCTGGTTTTTTGTTGCACTGTATTTGGTTTTAATTCCCCTCCTCAAACCGTAACAAACTAGTTTGTAAGTGAAGTTTTTACACTACAATTGTTAATGCTTTAATATTTCACTTTTCCATTTAGTCAGGAGTAATTTAACTGGCTATGAAAAGTCTCATGTGTGTCTGTCATGTATTTGTTTAAGAAAAAAAAAAAACACAATGTTGTCAATATAGGAAATCAAAATCTCACGCACAAAGATGTTTTAATAAATCAGGCAGGTTGTTGTTTTTGTTTGAAAATTAAACTGGAGTGGGGAAAAAAGCTGCAACAATTATATAACAAACATTTTCTGAGAAAAATTTAAACAAGTAGTGAAAGGAAGTCATTTCTTCATAATATTATGCCATAAACATTTTTCATTACTCAAATATTTAAAACAACAATTTTAACACACACTATTTCCTTTATTAAGCAGTAAATACAAATATAGCAAAATTTAAAATATTTCGAAGAAATTATAAAATTTTCAATAATTCCTTCAAAATAGAAATTTGAAATTTTTTTTTTTACAAATTTTATATAACGCTAGAAAGCCTTTTCTGTTAAGGTGGATTCATCCATTTGTTCTTAACAAAAAATTTTTCCGCAGAAAACTTTTTTTACTGAGAGATTTTTGCAGCACGATTCACCCATTTCGAACGATTTTTCTTTAAAATCAAAGCTGACACATGTAAACAAAATCTATTAGTCCGCTTTCACACTCTTTAATTCCGTCTCGTCAAGGCAAGTATTTTCGTTCTCATTGAAAAATACTTGCCTTGACGAGACATAATTGAAGAGTGGACTTAGTTTTGCAAGAGCGGCCATTGATTTATTTTGCTTTGGGTTTTAAGTGTCAAAATACAAATATTAACAGGCATGTGATGGAATTCGAAAACGAATGAGTTTTGCAAGTACATTTTAATGCATGTCTTATCAAATTTTTAAAATTTTTCTTTTAAGATTCTCTTTAGTAGCACAATATCATTATGTGATACAAGTTTTTCAATACAGAAATATTACGAAAAAATTGAATTTTTAAACTCATTCGTTTTCGATTTCCATCACATGCCTGTAAATTATTTGAAAATATTATTTTGAAAATATGCCACCTATTGGCAACTCAATTAATTTTTGTCCACAAAAAATATAAAATTAAACCAATTCAAGTTCGTAACAAATATTTTCTCTCTCAAAAAGAGAGACGTCAAACTTCATATAAAAAAAAAAAATTGTTCGAACAAATTTTTTGTTCACAGCGAATGGGTGAATCCACCTTGAGGAATTTTGTATAAAAATTTCAGAAAATTTTCTTAACAACTTTTTCTACTATTATAATCATTAAAAGTTCATAACATGAATTAATATATACAAATAACTAAATATAAAATATATTTAGGCATAGCAAAATTAAAAAAAAAATTTAGTTTCAAATATTCCTTTAAAATTAATTTGAAAAATTTCAACAAAAATTCTTAACACACCTGAAAGTATATACATACTATAAAGCTTTGTACAGACGGTTGTCAGATCTTACAACGTTGTTCGACAAATGTTCAGAAAATGCCTAACAACCGTGTGAACTTAAAAATGTTGTCCTCCAACGTTGTGAGAAAAAGTATTGTCAGTACATTGTAAGACAAAAATATTGTCAGACATCTAACGATCGTGTAAACACATTTTTTTGTTGTAAGACAATTGTAATCAGTAATTTTCAACCGTTTTTAATTGTTTTATGTGCAAGGTTTATGCATCTGTCAATGGCAGCATTGTCAGAGAAATTATTTCGAAACGCAACTCTCTATATGCACATAAATAAATAAACAAAAGTGTACATAATAACATTTTGGAAAAAAGTGGAAGAAAATTAAAAAATTACATTAAAGAAAGTACAAAATGAATAGCGACATATTTATTGATAAATCCTGTTTCATAGAGTGCAGCTATGAGCCAACAGGGTCTGCTGAAACAAAAATCCTACCGTAAAAATGTGGAATCCGTGTGGTCACATTAAAGTATTATCAAACTTATCGAGGAAGTTGAGATAATGCAAAGTTTATGGGATGCTGGTTGCGTTAAATATACACCCCTATCGTGAATAAAAATTTACATGAAATTTGTTCCCTTTTCACATTTTTCCTATTAAAATTCAATGTTAAAAAAATAAAAAGGAACAAATTTCATGTGAAACGATAGGGGTGAGTAACTTCCCAAAAAAAAAAAGTCCAATCAAGGCTCTGATGAGCAATGTTGGCATCTTGTTGTTTAATATGCGGAGTCACTAAACTTAAGATCTTATCAAATCTTAAAAAGTTTCGATACAACTCCGGCTCGTCAGTTCGCAGTTGGATGAATAATTTAACATAAAAACCCTTCTGCTGTCGCTGAATCATCCAATCCGTCACCCAAACTTTGTGGCGTTTCCTTTTTTGTTATTTTGTCTTCATGTTCGCTACTTTCTAGGACATATGCAGATAAAATTGTTTCAATTGCTCCTTTTTGTTTCATGACAATATTAAAAATTTTTAAACACACACACAATGCCTCACAACGAATTTGACAATCTTTGACACACAACAATCTAACAACCATGTGAACTGACAATTTCGATTGACAGATAAATTCATTATGTGACAATTGGGTGCCAATGAAATTGTAAGGTTTTCTTACAGTCGTCTGAACTGACTAACACCTTTTGCCTTTTGCTAACAATTTTTCAATGTCAGTACATTGCTAGATCTGACAACATTGTATGATCTGACAACCGACATAGCTTAAGGAATTTTAATAAAAATTGCAGAAAATTCCCAACTTTCTGTAATATAACAACTTTTAATTTTTTTCCCCCCAAATACATACATATGTATTTTGAAATTTGTTTTTAATTTGTGCTAAATCAATAAATTTTTGTTAAGAGTTGTTTAAGATATTATTACTTTAACTATTATTTATTTTAACTTTATTTCACACATAAAATTTCAGCTCAATAGCTTTATTACTTTCAAAGTTATACGAATTTTTGTAAATTGTTTACCTAAACGTATGATTAATATTAATTCCGGAGAAATTTAATTTAATGTGTTATAAAAGAACAAATACTAGTTGTAAGTTTCTGAAATTTTTCTTAAATAAGCTAAACAATATTTGCTTTTGATATTGTTTAAAAACTGTGAAAAATTGTAGAAATTTTTGATTTAAATTAATTTTTGAAAATAAAAAATATTTTTTAAAATTTCGAAAATTTAAAAAATTTTTATTTAACAATAAAATTTTCTAAAGAAAATTTTGTATATTGTATATATTTAAATAAATAAGTTCACTAAATTTTTATTAATAAATTTTGTATAACAGTTTATTTCTATAGATATTTTGTGTACAGCACTTTGTTACAATTAAAATTATTAGAAAAAATTTAGCTTAGAATTTGGTATTTAAAGAATGTTGTATTTCATTCACAAATATTTCTATTTAAATTCATATAAATTAATTAATTTATGTAAATCTTATATTTTGTGCCGTTTTCATATACATTTTAATTGAAAATAACCCTGTCAAATGCACATTCATTCACTCATTTGCTGGGTTTTTGGGACGTTATTTTCTTCAATTTTTTTTTCTTTTTTTCTATCATTTGACACCTGCAAGTGATGGCAGCAACGACATGAAAATATTGTTCTTTTGTTTTCATTAACACACAATAAAAATATCATAAAACAAAATTTAGAAATAAAGATTGTGAAATCTAAAAACAGTCTCAGGTTATTTTTTTTTTTTGCAATTTTTGTTAAGTTTGAACATGTTTTTGTTTTCATATATTATGCTTATAATAAATTTATCTTATGATCGATTAGTCATCCGGGGTTTTTCTTTTATATAATTTATTTTTATAAATTCTTTAAGAATGATAAATGGCCTGTATTGCCATTTAGTTGTCTGATAGTTTTTCGAGAACCACAAACTTTTTTTGTTAAATATTTTATTATTCTATATGTTTTATTTGCCAAAAAGTAGTAGTTGAAAATAAAAACGTAGTTAGTGGAAATAAACATGATGTGCTAACAACCAAAATACATTATACTCGTATAGTAAGGGTGAAATAAATAGCACTAGATTTTTAAGATATTTTCCTTAGCCTAGCTATAACTGTTGCTGCTATTTTTTTTTCTTTAACAAATATACTAATGCACTTAAAAAGTTATTTAGAGAAATGTATAGCAGATTACCCCCTGTCTCTAGTAACTGCTAATGCCATTTATATTTACCATTTTGATAGCTTGAAATAGCACAGCACAATAAAAGTTGGTTGCGGAGGTTAAGGGTTTCTTTTTTTTACTGTAGAAATACAGTGAAACAGGTGTTGTTGATGTATTTGTGCTCGCAACAAATTCGTTCTTTTTGCTTTTATATTGGAAACTTGCTAGAGCAAGTGTATATGGCAACCACATAATGTGTTTTAGCTTTAGGTCAATTGTTGTAAAACTGAAAAACATTAATTTAATATAAAGTTTTCCAAAAGCAAGGGAAAATAGCAAAGAAAAAAGTTTGTACAAGAATTTGTAAACAAGTATAATGCGTAAAATGGCAAAGGCAGCAACACTTTTAATATCAAAAATTCTTTAAAAATGCAAATTTGAAAAATTTCTTTAAATTTTGAATTAAAATAGAAAGCTAATATTGTTACGAATTTTCAATAAAAATTTCAGAAAACTCTAATAACTACTTTTCGTTGTATGGCAATTTAACTAAAATTTCTCATGAATTAATATTAATCATACGCTTAGGGTAGCTAAATTTACAAAAATGCTTATAACTTTTTTATTATCAAAGCATTTTAGCTGAATTTTTTTTGTATAAATAGCTTATATAATTCTAAACAAAATCTTGGTTTAGAAAAAATTCCAATACAAAATATTATTGACAATCACCTGGATTCTGCATTTGTAAAATGAAGTGGAAGTGAAATTTTCTAATTTAAGTGAAAATGATTTGAAAAGTAAAATATAATTTCCAGTTTGGTTCATCCTAGAATAAAAGTTTCACTTGTTTTCTAAAACGCCGTCAAATTGTCTATGTGGAATTGAAAACGATTTCAGTTTCACTTCGTAGTGGAATATAGAACCTAGGAGAATAACCTTTTTTTTAGTTTTTCAAAAATTAGTTGTAAATATAAATTTCCAAATTTTCTCTAAATCTTCCATTAACATATGTATGTAGACAACAAATTATCTAAAATTTCTCATAAATTAATATTAATCATACGTTCAAGTAGAGAAGTTTAGAAAAATGCTTATAACTTTTCAATTAGTATAGCTTTATAACTGACATTTTCTTTATAAATATGTAGTTCAATAGAATTACTAGATTATATAATTAAAGAAAACTTGGTATGTAGACAAGATAAAATATTTTTAAGTTAGAAAAAAATTAGTTATCTAAATTTTTTTCTAAATTCAAAAATTCTTTAAAACTGGAAATTTTAGCATATTCTTTATAATTTCAATTAATATATAAATAAAATATTGTTTAGTAAAATATTCTTCTGTTTCTTTATTTAATAGAAATTTCAGGAAATTCCAACAACTTAAGCAACAAGTTAACTAAAATTTTTCATGAAATAATATTAATCATACGTCTAGGTAGCTAAATTTACAAAATTGCTTATAACTTTTTAATTAGTAAAGCTTTTTGGTGTAAATAGCTAAATATAAAAGGATCAAAATATATATGATCAGAAAGTTACAAAACAAAATATTTGAGGTTTTTTGCTGCAATTAAGATTTGGCTGCTATTACAGAGTTTCTTTAAAGTTTATGCTTTTTTTTGTCATTTTATTAGCGACGACCCTGCTGTTCAGTTCTTAAGCTGAAAAGTTTTTTTAAAAGCTTAAAAAATTCATAAATTAAACAATACGGCTAAAAGCCATTAACACCTGGCGTTAACAATGTAAAGGATTTTATGGTTAAAGAGGGGCACATTCCAGGTCAACAGTTTAGATAAACAATATTAAATTAAACACTAAAAATAAATCAATTTTAAATGAGTTTAAATTTGAAGTTTTGGAATTTCCCATTTGTGTAAAACTAATTAAAACAATCAAACACTCGTTTGTGTGGAATCCTGTAACTACTTCATCTTGATATAATTTTAAAGAAAATTTATGTTTGTTTGGTTTTTAGTATAAAAAAATTTTATTCTTTCTTTAAAAAAAAAAAATAATTCAAAGCTCTTTTAAATACCTTTTAGTTGATATACATATTTTATATATAGCAAGCTTAGTATTGGAGATATAATAAGAATAATAAAATATTTTTAATAAATATTTTCAAAAAACAAGGTCATGGTTTTTTGCGTCTATTTCAGCCATTTATAAAGCCATGTGGTTGATATTTAATACCAAACTTCTCGACTATTAGCTGATATAATAATACAAGATTTGGTTCCATCAGACATCGGTATCATGTGGAAAGTTGCTTTCCACTAACATACGGACAGGCGGGCGGAAGTTTTCTAGCAACTTCTACTCAGTTTAAAATGTTTTAAATGTGCAAATCTCTTTACCATTTCCCTACTTATTTCTAAGTAATATACAAACATACATGTAGTAAATACTCTTTCCTTAAGTTTTAAAAATAAACTCTGTACTTTAAAGCTTACCTTAGGTGTGAAAGGATGAATGAAGGGATGTAGCTTAAATCTACAGAAAAATAAGATTTATTTTACCTATGACGAATGACTGACTGACTGACTACACACATCTTTTGTTACTAAAACGTATTAAGGCTGCCACGGCAACACCACAAGATGCATTGAATTTAATGTGTTTCCTAAGAATTTGCCTTGTGAATAATACAAAAGTTACAAAACTAAAAGTAATGTATGCATGTAAACATGACATGACATAACATGCTAAGAAAGTATGCTTTCTGAAAAGGGATAAAACAGAGGAATGAGTGTTTGTGTTTTTTAAAACCTTCTAAGTAACTTTTATAGTGACAACAAATATTTTCTTGTAAACACTTGAACATGTATGAATTTCTTGATGATAATTTCTTGCTTTTTAGAAGCAAATTGTACAAGAAACGTATAAAAACAAAAGCTGATGAAATATTACCATTGTATACATACTTAACACCTTTCAATCATCATTTAGGTCAAGTGTTTTTTGAAATGAAATAAAACTGAAAAACTTGAAGAGCCAAAAGTATTTAAATATGTTAATAAAAGCATATTTTTAAGAGACTCGCCCATTTAAATAGAGAGAGTTAAATTACAAAACTTAAATACTTTTCGCAAAATATTGATTTTTTTAGTTTTAGTACTTTTTCTAAAATTTTACAACTTTTTTGAAATTTCTTAAAAATTTATATTTTTAAAGCAGAACATATTAATTTTATGCTACATGCTTATTAAAAACATGAAAACTTTGAAAATTGATTCTACTACTATTTTCAAAATTCTAGTACTTTTTTTAAAATTTCTTACAAATTAACTTGTTTAAGCAGAAAATGTTAATTTTAAACGGAATTCTCAATAAGAATATAAAAATTTGTAATTTTAATTCTACTACTATTTGCAAAATTCTACTACTTTTTTAAAATGTCTTAAAAATTAAATTATGCCCTTATTCATAAGCAGACAATGTTCATTTTAGACGGAATTCTCAATAAAAAAAATATAAAAATTTTGAATTAAATTCTACTACCATTTTCAAATTCTACTACTTTTTTAAAATTTCTTGAAAATTATTTTTGTTTAAGCAGAAAATGTTAATATTTTGGTAATTATTAAAGCTTTAGGTCTTTTTTTTTATAAAATATTTAAATTTTTATTTCAATAAATTTTTTATAATTTTATAAATTTCAAAAATTATTTGTCAAAAAATTTAAATATTTTATAAAATAAGACCTAAAGCTTTAATAATTACCAAAATCTTAATAAAAAAAAGGTCAAACAAACAATAATAAGAAATAGAAAATGTTAATTTTAGACGGAATTCTCAATAAAATATATAAAAATTTTGAATTTTTATTCTACTATTTTTAAAATTCTACTACTTTTTAAAAACTTCTTAAAGATTTATGTTTTGAAGCAGAAAATATTAATTTTATGCTGCCTGTGTAAAAAATATAAGAATTTTGAATTTTATTTTAACTACTATTTTCTAAAATTTACTACTACATATTTTGAAATTTCTTACAAATGTATTTTTTTAAAGCAGAACATCTTATTTTGTTCTGCATGCTTAATACAAATATAAAAATTTTGAAGTTTAATTCTACTACTATTTTCAAAATTCTACTGCTTTTTTGAAATTTCTTAAAGATTATTTGAATATATTTTGAAGCGGGAAATATTTTATGCAGGGTTAATAAAAATATAAAAATTTTGTGTTTTTATTCTACTATTTTAAGAAATTTACCACATTTTACAAATTTAAAACATTTTTTCAATTTAGTACTTCTTAACAATTGTTACTACTACTTACCATTGTTACTACTTTTTCTAGGTTTTTTTTTATTAATTATTTATTATAAATAAGGTCCGAAGGACCATTATTTTAACTTAAGTATTAATAAACATTCTGGTTGGTAGGACCATCTACAAATTTGCTTAATTTCAAAGTCATATTACACAATAATGCCATTATATTTAATGTTTTTTCTCTTTCTTATCTTTAAAGCAAATTATTCTAATTCCATTTGTTTTTCTTTTTTTCTTTTTAGGTAAGTTTCCTTGCTCTGCCTTCAATGTCTTCAAACTTGAAGTCGTTGTATTTTATTGATTAATTTTATTGCCATGACGTTTGTATATTTATTGTTGTTTTGTATACGAGTATATCATATATTGTAGTTATAAGTTATTTAATATTATTACATATTTGTATAGAATTTTGAAAAGTAAATAACAAAAAACACTTGAGTTTTTCCGACAGCCCCCAACACCATACTCCCACACAATGACCAGCAGCCCGTTCCCCTAAAATATAATATTAAAATTCTTAAGAAGAAATACTTTTTGTATCTTGCGGAATATATTTTAGAAAGTTTCGAGGGGAATTCTACAGCATGAAAGTGACTGTTTCACTTGATAAATTATTGAAATTGTTAAAAATGTTGACTCATTAACGTTTCTGTGTAGTTTGTTAAATTTTTTTTTTTTAATGAATGCTTGAAATAAAATATTTTAAAATGGAAAGGATCATTTATGATTTAATTAAAAGACAAAAGCAGATGAGAAATTAATTTTCAAAGAGCAAAGAACCATTTATGGTTGAAAAATCTTTTAGAAAATATCAAAAATTCGTGTTCAAGGTTCGAAGGACCAGTTGCTGCTTTAATTCCTAACACAATCCTTTTCAGGGTGCGAAATACAATTGTTATTCAAACCTTTCTAACCCCCCATCTCTGTACAATTTTCCGCTTTTTTACAATTTGTTGTATAATTTCTCTTAATTTCCAAAAAATTTTATAGTTTTTGCATGCTTAAACATTTTTACACTCAATTAAATTCATGTTAAAATAAATATTTTAATATTCTTTTGTTACAACCCGAAGATTAAATTTTTTTAACATAAATCATTAGAAAGAAAGAATTTTTGTTTGAAATTTTATTTGTCTTTCTCAATGCATTTATTAATATTCAATTTAAATTAAATTTTATTGTTCAGCAAATACAAGAGAGTCAGTCAGTCAGTCGTCGTTCATTCATTCATTTATTTTAAAACATATTTTTGGAATTTCAATTTATTATCGTTAATATTGTTGCTTTTCCTCCTATCATACATTTGCTTTACTTATTTTGTGTTGGTGGGGATGTCAGCGTGAGGAAAAAAATCCATTACTTTTCTATATTATTGACTTTTGCCTCCATTTTACATTTTCCAGATGTTTTATTACTTAAATGTAAAATATCTGGAGAAAACTTTTCATGTTCTTGTATTTGCCATTAATTTCAAGGTATTTTTAAATGAGATGAATTAAATAAATTTTGACAAAGTCTCGAAATTTGGTCCTTTCTATGATTTCTTATTAATTATAATTAAATTGGTGCGTAGGACCAATTAATGTGAAAACAAAATCCGTAAATTCTTAATGCTAACTTTAGCTTAACTTAATGTTAAAACTGCTAGTCAGTAAATTCTATACAAAATTAAGACTTTCTTAATTCTACTACTAATTTTTTAAAAATTCTCTACTACTTTTTTGAAATTTAAAAAAAAAAATTAAAAAATTTTGCAATTGACATAATTTCCTAATTTTACTACTTTTTTCAATTTAGTACTTTTTTGAGATTCTACTACTTTTTCAAATTTCTTACAAAATTTTATTTTTTAATTACAAAATTAACATTTATTGCCAAATTCTACACAAAAATATACAAAATGGAAATTTTGTTCTACTACTTTTTTCAAAATTTTTAGAAAATTTATAAAAGTTCAAAAATTTGTGTTTAAGAATAGTCAATTTTACTCCTTTTTTTAAATTTCTTACAAATTTACTTTTTAGAACAGAAATTTATCGCTTATTGCAAATAAAAACATTAAAAAATTTGAATTTTTATTTTACTACTTTTTATTTAAATTATACTACTATTTTAAAATTTCTTACAAACTTACTTTAAAGCAGAAATTTAACATTTACGTTAAATTGTCAATAAAAACATGAACATTTTTAATATCTTTTTCTACTACTTTTTTCAAAATTCTACTACTATTTTTAAATATGTTACAGAATTTAAAAACAAATCATTAATTTATTATTATATATGACATCGGTTAGAAATTTTCTATTTTTTTTTTTAATTGACTACATTTTTCAATTTAGTGCATACCTACTTTTTAATTTTTTTTATAAAATTATTATTATTATTTTTAACACAAATTGTTAATGAAAATGTAAAAATTATTAATTTTTTTTACTACATTTTTCAAAATTCTACTACTTTTTTAAAGTTTCTTAAACAAATGTATAAAGATGAATTTTACAATTATGCTAAATTGTAAATAGAAACCTCATTATTTTTAATTTTTTTTATTCTACTGCCTTTTTCTAATTCTAATCCTTTTTTAGTATTATCATAAATAAGAAATTTGTTACTTTTGCAAAATTTTACTACTTTTTTCTAATGATTTTTTTCACATAGAAAATTGTAAAACAAAAACATATAAACACGTTTATTTTTCAATACTAAATTTCAAACAAAAGCAAACATCTACAAGGTGCTAAATTATTTAAAAAGAATTTCTTTGTGTTTCTTATACACTATTTATTATAAATATTATTCCATTTTACTTAATTTTACCAAAGCAAGAAACATTTTTTCTGCCTTGTTTTACAAGTGCGAAAAAAAAGAAAAACAATTTTATTTATGGTTTCTAATGTTTATTTGTAATTAAAGAAACATTTTCAATGGCTAATAACAATTAAGTAAATTATTTATAATTACTAAGCGGAATAAACATTAGCACACAAAAAAATACTCAGACGCAAACATTTGCGAACGCAGCCGGGGGCAACGTCAAAATATGAAATTGAAGCGAAAAAAAATCACAATTATCACCACAAGTATATGCATATGTATATAAAAACAGACTAAAAGCCAAATAGAAATAAACACCTACTCGTATATTAATAATAATGCGCGCAAATACACCCTACACATAAAACAGTAAAAACTAGTTTATATTAGTTATACAGCAAGTTTGAAACATCTGAAATTCTTTTGATGCAGATTTTAGAGTTCTCTTGTAGAGAATTGTGTCTTGGTTTGTGCATTTTAGTTGTCTGACTGTGATTGCCCCTAATGTCACATGATTATACACTTCTCCCTAGCTATTCTCTACAAATTTCAAATATTCTCCTTTTATAAATTTACAAAAATTATTTACCATACTTTGTGTTTTTGAATATTGTACTGCATATAGGTTTGTTCCTTTTTTGTTATTTTTTGTGTCTAATAGTATTTAAAAAGTTTTGTTAAACACAAAAATACAATTTTTTTTCATACACACATGTGTGTGGCGCCTTTACTGTTCATAAATTTATGATTTCTATTGTATTAACTCGATGAGTTTTACATGGCAAATAAAAAATATATGTATATGTGTGTACGTATGTATATCAAGAATTTATATTTTTATTACTTTGTGGTGTGTATTTAAAAGTTGTAGAAATCTTTTAAAATTACATTAAAAAAAACAACAAGTAATAAAACTGTAAATAAAGTAATTTTAATATAACCAAAAGTAAATCATTATTTGGCATGATATTAAAAACATCTGTTGTAGAACACCGAAAATCATTAAAGGTCGTATACAGAATTGTTTTACGTTTAAATTAAGTGTTTGAATATACAGCGATGGCACAGAGTTCGGAATGGAATTAATTCCGTATTTTGCTTCTTTAGAACAACATTTTTTCGAAATAAAACCACTTTTAATTTGTGAAATGCAATTTTAACCATTTCATTTCTCTGTGATGTGGCTGAAAGTAACAAAATTGACGTAATTTTGTTTAAAAACTAGTTAGAAATTTAACTCTCATTCTAAAATTTAATTTGTTAAAAAAAAAAAATAAGAAATTTTTGGAATTTTAAAAAAGTACTAAATTTTTACTACTTTTTTAAAATTTGATTAATAAAGATTTTTTTTATAATAATTACAATTTTAATACAATTTAAATACCTTAATGCTAATTTGTATTAGTATATTAAAATAGTAGTAAATTTCTACTACTTTTTTGTTAACATCAGAAAACTTGTAATATTTTGTTTTATAAACTTGTTACAAATTTTATCTTAATCAAAAAAAAAAATTTTTAAGAAATATTGAAAATTTTTGGAATTTTAAAAAAGTACTAAATTTCTACTACTTTTTTTAATTTGGTTAATAACGTTTTTTCATAATTAAAAATTTTTATACAATTTAAATATGTACCTTATTGCTAATTTTTATTAGTATGTATTTTAAATTAGTATATTAAAATAGTAGTAAATTTCTACTACTTTTTTTGTTAAAATCAGAAAATTTGTAAATTTTGTTGTATAAACTTGTTACAAATTTTATCTTAAACAAAAAAAATTTTGAAGAAATATTAAAAATATTTGGAATTTTAAAAAAGTACTAAATTTGTACTACTTTGTTCAAATTTTGTTAATAAAGTTTTTTTCTAATAATTAAAATTTTTTATACAATTTAAATACCTTAATGCTAATTTTTATTAGTATGTATTTTAAATTAGTATAATAAAATAGTAGTAAATTTCTACTACTTTTTTTGTTAAAATCAGAAAATTTGTAAATTTTGTTGTATAAACTTGTTACAAATTTTATCTTAAACAATAAATTAAATTTTTGAAGAAATATTGAACATTTTTGAAATTTTAAAAAAGTACTAAATTTTTACTACCTTTTTAAAAAAATTATTTTTACCATTTTTTGATATGTTATTTTTTTTATGTTATTATTGTAACGTTATTTTCCATTTTAAAATTGTAGTACATTTCTACTAATTTTTTGGTATAAGAACAAAAATTGTGAATTTTTGTTTAGAAACTTGTAAAATTTAAATTTTTTTAACATTTAAAATAATAGTTTTAACATTAGTTTTCACTAAAAATTGTGGTAATTTATTATTATTTTTTTAAATAAGATCTAAAATTGTGAATTTTTCTTTAAACATTTGCTAGAAATTTAAATCTTAATCAGAAAATTTATTTTCTTGAAAAAAAATAGCGATATTGTTAAATTTTAAAAAAGTACTAAAATCCTACTACTTTTTGAATTTTCTTAAAAAACTTGAATATTTTTGTTTCAAATCTTTTTTATAATCTTGTACTTAATTCAGAAATTAGTATTTTGTTGAAAATTGTTTTAAATTTGTAAAAAGAAAAATAGTAGTAAGTAATACAACTTTTTCAAATTTAATTTTGTTTATATTTTTATGTTTTAAATAATTCAGTAACTTTAAAATTTGCAAAATATTACATTTTAAGCCATATTTTGTTTAAAAATAGTACTACTTTTTTAAATTTATTAAAAATCTAGTAAATTTTTGTTTCAAATCTTGAGTTATAAACTTGCCCTTAATTCAAAAGTTATTTTTTGTTGAAAAATTACCTAAATTCTCAAAACAAAAAATAGTAGTAAATTCAACTAATTTTTTGTTCATTTAATTTTGTTTATATTTTATTATTTTAAATAAATCATTAAGTTAAAACTTAGAAAAATATTACATTTAACGCTAAATTTTGTTTTAAAATAGTAGTAAATTTCTACTATTTTTAATTTTCTACTATTTGCTTTCGAATGTTTTGTATAATTTTCCCCTTATTCTAGTTGGTTTTTCTTGGAAATTTCGTGGTAAATTCTACTACTTTTTTTAAAATTTATTTTCAGTATTTTTTAATAATTTAAATGAACTACATAATTATCTCTCAAATAGAAAAATATTAATTTTATAGAGTTTTTTGCTTTAACCCTAGAAAGATAAGGTACGTCTGCGAGACGTACGCTTTTTCTGTTTTGTGCTCTTACTCTCACATTTCCTAACATACAACCATCTCACGCTTAGTTATCTCTGTCGTTAACAACAGCTTGTACTTTTTGATTTTTTTAAGAATGAGTTAATTTCTGTTCCAAAACTTTTTTATAATCTAACCCTTAAATCAAAACTTAGTTTTTTCTTGAAAATTTTAAAAACTAAAAATAGTAGTAAAATCTACTACTTTTTTAAAATGTATTTTTAAGTTTCGTTAAAATATTAGTCAATTTTTACAACATTTAAAATTTAAAAAAAAAAAATTATTTCATAATCGAATCTCGTTTTTAATTAAAAAGTTTAATTTGCTTCAAAATTTCACAATTTTCTAAAAAGAAATATAGTAGTAAAATTTTACTCCTTTTTTAAAACTTTAATTTTAAAAATTTATTTGAATTTCATTTGAATTTGAAATGTTGAAAATAGTACTAAATTTCTGCTACTATTTTATGTAACCTAAATTTTTCTTCAATTTTTATATGTAAATAAAATTTTCAAGTTATTTTTCTTATATTAAATACATTATAGTCTCCAAATGTTTGTTTATATAAGCCCTTCAACATATTTAACTAAACTTAAGTTTAAATTTACGATTTATTTTATTTTTTGCTTTCAGAAACTTTTCTTTCATATGTTTTCTGTTAAACGAAATTAATGTTTAAATTAAAGTTTAAACTAGTGGTAGGACGACCAGTAACTGTCATTTTTGGTTTAGCAAAATAAGGAGAAAATAAAACTTACAGTAAATTAAGTCTGCATACGAGAGGAAAATTAAGTTTTTACTTGTAAACATTTCGTAAAAAGAAAAGCAGAAGAGCCAAGTTTTTATGGTATTTTTATCATACTCAATTTGAAACACGCACAGACACACATACACAAACACATACATACGACGAACAGTCTACCATTATTAAATAATAGTTTTCCTTTTAATTTTTAGTCTCTGTGTTTTTTATTATATTTATTTGCTGAAAAATTGTTTGAAAAGTGCAAAAGTTTTCACTTGTGTTTAAATTTGATTGGGGTGTTTCTTCTTTCTAGATGTATGTATGTTAAGAGTTAAAACATTTCTTTAGAACCCATTTAGTTGGGAGTCTAGTTTAATACAACGGCTTAAATGTTTGTAGGTTTGTGTGGCAGATTCAATTAAAATTGAATACAAAATTGTGCCTGTCTGCACTACACAAATGATCAACTTAAACAAGATTATTTCAACATAATCTTGTTATATTTTAATTAGCAAATAGCTATGGAAAATTAAACAATTAATGTTTAATTCTCTACACTCTCTTCTCTTCTATCTTGAGGGAATTTTATTACCGACAGCTTACACGCTAACTTTTGACATTTTGTGTTTCCCTAGAAACCCAAAAAAGTGTTGAATGCAGGAAAACAATAATTTCCTCTAGAGAAGAAAACAAAAAAATAACAACTAAAATATAAATGTAAATGTCATATAGAGCCGCAAACCAATATTTATATAAATAATTGTTTTTCATTAATTCAGTTTTCCATTTTCACATAAAATTTAAATTAAAAACAAGAAAAGGTGAATTCCACCACAAACATGATTAATTGCAAATGCTGTAAAAAAACTACTGCTCACATTTTTCAATAATAAAATAAATGTAGTTTTTATGCGAAAAAACAACAAACAACCATAACCTCAAAAAGTCATTATGTAGTTGTCAAAATGTTATACAAAACTCACAAAAAATAACCATGATTTTGCATAAATTTATATTGTTCATACAACAGGGTGTGAGCTTTAATGGAAATTGACAGCATAAACATACATAGATAGTGTGAAATATTTAATACATTATGCAAAGGATAGAGTTAAATAATTTACAAACCATTAAAAAGTGCCTGATATAAGTAAATCCAGGATGTAAAAGGTTTTAGTGTCAATCATAATTAATTATAATAAATTAACATTATAAGGCACTAAATACTATTACAATTTAAGGGAAATATGCTAATTCATACATATACTCGTATGTATCAAATACACAAAAATAAAATAATTTCTTAAAAAAAATTTTAATTTTTAAAAACTTTAAAAAAGTAGTAAAAAAAACTACTACTATTTTTTTCTAAACAAAAATTAAAAAAATCATAATTTTAACAACTGAAATGTAGAATAGCTAATGTTGGGTAATATTTTAAGAAAATATGTAAATTTTTTGAACAGTTTTAAAAGTATGTATGTAGTAAAAATCTACTACTATTTTTTTTTTAAATTTGCAAAAGAAATCATTATTTTAACAACTGAAATGTAAAATAGCTAATGTTAGATAATATTTTAAGGAAAACTCTTACATTGTTGGTCATTAAAAAGTAGTAAAAATCAACTACTATTTTTTTTTTCAAAAAAATTTCAAGAAACAAAAATCATTATTTTAACGACTGAAATGTAAATTAGCTAATGTTAGATAATATTTAAAAAAAAATCTTGAATTTTTTTTAAATTTTAAAAAATAGTAAAAATCTAATACTATTTTTTTCAAAAAAATTTCCAAAAAAATCATTATATTAACGACTGAAATGTAAATTAGCTAATGTTAGGTAATATTTAAAAAAAAATCTTGAATTTTTTTAAAATTTTAAAAAATAGTAAAAATCTACTACTATTTTTTTTTAAATTTGCAAAACAAATCATTATTTTAACAACTGAAATGTAAAATAGCTAATGTTAGGTAATATTTTAAGGAAAACTCCTAAATTGTTGGTCATTAAAAAGTAGTAAAAATCTACTACTATTTTTTTTTTTTCAAAAAAAATTCCAAAAAAAAATCATTATTTCAACAACTGAAATGTAAATTAGCTAATGTTAGGTAATATTTTAAGAAAAATCTTAAATTTTTTTAAATTTTAAAAAATAGTAAAAATCTTCTACCATTTTTTTCTATAACAAATATAATTAAAATATAAGTCATGAAAAAACAACTCAAGTGTTAAACAGTTACTACTGTTTTTATAGATAAAAATATCACAAGAAAATGTCTTTTTTTTTTAAATAATTGAAAATTTTCTTTCATTCTACAAAACAAAAAAATTTTTAATATCATTTTTCTTAACCAATGACTTGATGTGGATATCCATGTAAGTGTGTTTTCAACATTTGACACACACTTGTTCAAAAGAAATCTAAAAAAAAATTAACACATTGTTAAAATAATATTGATGTTTCGCTTTAATGTTGCCAAATCCAAATACACTTAAATTGTATGAGAAAATTGACAAAAACTGACATTAGAATAATACAAGAGCGTTTCAAAGTGGCTTTGTGTAAAAACATTTATTGACATTAGCAGAGTTTTTTCCACCCCTAGAAAAACTTTTGTTAAAACATTTATATATAACTTTTCAACAACATAAAATAAAACTGAATTTATTTAACTGTTAATGTTACTTTTTTCAGCAATTTTCAAGTCTCAAAAATTGTTGTTTAAGTAAAAGAGACAAGTTAGTTTTTTGTTTGATTTAAAATAAAAACTTATTTAAAGCAAATATTTGTTAATGCTAGAAGGAAATAAGGAGAGATAAAAATAGATTTCATTTAGTAAAAATTCATGAAACAGTAGATATATTTCGTCCTTTTTAGTGTTTTTTACTTTGCTATTGGCTTTTTAGCACTGTAACAGTTGACATAGACAAATGATTTTAAAATGTTTTAATTAATGACTGTAAAGCTAATAGTTTTTGTTTGAACGTTTGGTATTTTGTATTGATTACTTTAGTTTAGTTGCTTAAGTCTTTTTAAGACAAGGATAAATTTTAATTTAAAAAATAAGAAACAATTTAAAAAAATAGTTAGAAATGGAAATGTGAAAGGATCATTTGCAATGACTAGACGCAAAAAAAGAAAACGTTATTGAAAGTAAGAGTTTGTGTAATGTAATTAAAATAAACTTTATCAAAAAAATTGAAAATCAATCAAAAACTTTTCCATAAAAGTACCAGCTATTGGCAAAATCTCAAAAATCAAAAGCAATAAAAAAAAGGAACTAAATGTAAGAACTTTTAAAAAATATGCCATTATTAAAAACAAATCTCTTTTGGTACTTTTCCATATATGTACTTTATTACTTCTTTGGTACTTTAAAAAAAGTACTTTAAAAATTAAAAAAATATACTAATTTAATTTAAAATATTCCGCTTTCAATAAAGTAATTTGGTACTTTTCTATGAAAATCATACCTTTTTAGGCCCCTGTTTTTTTTAGGTACCGTTTTATGAAAAATATTTGTACTTTAGTTAAAAATATGCCAGTTTTAACAAAAAATCTCTTTTGGTACTTTTGTATAAATGTTCTTTTTTTGATATTCTGGTACTTTTTGAAGATTTTACTTTATACAAGGTGGCGCAAAAATAATCCTCCTATCAGAAAATGCTATAAATTTTGCGAGGCCCCTAATGTCAGTTCTGTGTTGACATTTGTGTAGTAAACACATGCGAAATACACGTTAATAAACAATGTTACGCTACACTGCTCCACAACGCTGACTATTTATTTGACCAATAATCGGTCGGTGACAGCCAAAAAACATCGGAAGTTTACTTTTGCGCCACCTTGTAATTAAAAAACTGTTATAATTAAATATAAAAATTATTAACTTTCAAGAAAATGGCGTATTTGATACTTTTCTTTAATACGAATTTTTTAGTACTTTGGTACTTTATCTAAAACCATATAAGAAAACTAGTAGTACATATTTTAGTTTAAAACTGTCTTTCTTTAAACAAAAAATCACTTTTGGTACGGTTTTTAGTACTTTGGTACTTTTTTGAATAAGTACTTTATAAATGAAAAATTTTCCATTTTCAACAATATGTACATTTGGTGCTTTTCCACAACAAGTATTTGTTTTTTTTTTTACTACTTTAGTACTTTTTAAAAAAGTACTTAATATATGGAAATTAATGAAAAATATCGATTTTTGTAGATTAAAATTCTGTCAAAAGAAGTTATCAACATTTGTCATAAACATTTTTTTATATTTGTTACTTTTAAAAGTACCTTCCATAGCACAATTGTGCAAAAAGTTTACACACATTTGTTACGCTCTATTAAAAACTTTTATTCAGTCGTCGTTGAACAAGCGATGAGAACACATGCGAGTGGTATTTGTCAATTTATTTCAGAAATTTATTAAGCATTGTTGTTGCTTCTTGTTGGACGAAGCATAGCAAACACACGCGATTCAATTACAATTGAACACGAAAAATAAAAACACTGTTTTAGATGAACTTATTTTTATTTTTTCTCAAAATAACTGTTCTAGAATTATTTTTTGATATTAATAATTGTTATTTACGGTCTCTAATGTTTTTTCTTTAGGTGTTTATATCTGGCATAAACTCTTTATTCTTTTTTGTTTTTGTTATTTTAAGCGTTTGACAATATGTTTGCTGGGCAAAATCTCTTACCAATACATATACATTTTTATTTTTGACCACTGTTTTAGTGCTAAAACTAAACTACCTACAGGTTACAAAAAATGTGCCTTAAATTGCTAACCACTTCAAATCCTCAGAAAGAAAGTCTTTATATACGTATACTTAATATTTAATTATTTTGTTTAAATTTAATGCTCATACGCTTTGTGTTAACTTTATTTCATTTAATGAACAAACCTGTAACATTTCCAACAACTTTGTTCAAAAAAAAAAAACATTCATTGGCTTAAAATCTTTATGTATGTATAGTTTATTTTCCTGTTTAAAAATATGTTAGTTTTTTTTTTTTTTTTGCAATTTTGTCAAGTACTGCTACACCAACTGTTTCATTTAACAAATTATTCATGTATTGTTAGTTTTAGCCAAAGTCAAGTACTATTTTATAGTATATGTTTGTGTTTACACAAGAACACTTGAAATTGAAAAGTACCAAAAGATTAAACAAAAAACAATTTCGGCTTTTAGAACTTTGAAGTGTAGAACACAATTGTAGTTTTGTGTAGAATAGTTATACCGTGTGTTTTATTGTAAAACTGTTAAAAATTAATGATTATTAAAACAGCATGTCAGTTCAAATTGAAAAAAGGAGAGGGAACTGTCAAGGCAAAAGAACTTAAGAGAAAAATTAAAAAGGTTTTTTAAATTTCCTTTTTCCCCTTAATTTTATTATAATTCTTGTTTAGAGCACAACACTAAAATGTTGTGTTGCATTTTTCACACGATTAAGACGATAAGTGTTGTGAATCGTAATCGCAATTTACAACATACAACACCAAAATACTTACTGCCCAATCATTTGTTAACATTGAATTTGAATAGGAAAAAAGGGGAAAAAAACTGCCGCGAAATTTTTATTCATGATTGGGCTGTTGTGAACGGTAATCGAGGCCTTAATGTCGTCGCAGTTATTTCAAAAAATTTACCTTTACTTTTGTTTTATGTGTGTTTGAGTGTTATTTTCGGACAGCCAGCAAATAAATGTTCAAAATTGATACCTAAATAGACAAAACTGAATTTATTTTACACTTTACCTTAATAAAAAAAAATATATATATAAAATAAAAATAATAGCAAAGAACAATATATTACGAAAACAGTTTACTAATCGTTTGTTTATCCTTGTCTTTAAAAACGTGAAATAGAACAAACAAATAAATGAGTTCAAAATTAAAAAAAGTAAATTTGAGTAAAGTTTAGTTAGTTGTATCGAATGTTTTCCCCCATTATTTGTTTAACAAATGGATTCCATCATTTAGATATTTTTTTTTGTAATTGATAACGCCTGCTACATTCTATGCCAGACGTTAGTTGTAAAGGTTGTAAATAATGTTAATTTAGGGGAACAAATGATTTATATAAATGGGAGTTGGAATTTGTAATGAAATGCATAAAGAAACAGCTGCTGTAAGCAACCATAAACAATATTTCATTATGTGATTTAATTAAATTACCGGAATAATTTGTTTCACCTAAGGCGTATGATTGTTGAAGTCAAACTATAAGCAAATATACTATATATTAAGTATACGCCTGATTGTCCTTACTAATGTACATATATTAAGGCCCTGATTACCGTTCACAACACTAAGTATTTTGATGTTGTATGTTGTAAACTGCGATTACGATTCACAACACTTATCAACATTAATTCTCTGTCTCTCTCTCTTAGTCCCCTTCTCAAGTGTTTTTTGTGATTTATAAACTAAATTTAAAAACTTAAAATAACTTTTATACTTTTAAATTTTATTGATTATTTGTTTTTACATTTATTTTTATATAAAATATTAATTTTTGTGTTTATTTTCTTCCCATTTGTTTTTGTTTTTTCTTTATTTTTATTTTTATGTTTGCCTTAATTTGTCGAACTAATTTGTTGCATGTGCCCATTTTTATGTTTCAAAAAAAAAAAAAAAAAAAAAACTAAACTGCTACTCATATTTGACAAAATGGTAAATCCACCTTATCAACGCCCAACGTACTACTACTATCTAATTCTCTCTATCTTGTGCATGTGTTTCAATAAACCATATTTATACAAAAATCCAGTCGGCTTAATATCAAATCCAACAAATTTTTTTAAAGAACAACCACTTTTGGGACCCAGTGCTGCATTCCCACAATTTGCCGGGGCAGAATATGCTGCCGCACCAGATAACTGGAAAGGCGCCAATATTCATCCAACTGCTCTAATGAAAGAGCCAAGTGCAGCACAGAGCCGCAATGTAGCTGTAGCAGCATTTACCGCTCAAGGACAGTCCCAGGTAGGAGAAATTGTAAGCGATGTTTTTTTCTTTGTTGATATTTTGTAGAAATTAAGAAACAATTTTGCAAATGTATAAGTACCTATTTTTAAAATCAAATTGCTTTTGCATGAATTTTGGGACACACAAGAAAGAGGCTTAAAAATTTTAAGACAATTCAGGAAACAAATTGTCTTAAAATTTTTCTAAATGAAAGTAACCAGAATCACTTTAAAACCATTAAAAATTTTAAATATTTAGTCCCAAAATAAAATGAATAAAATTTAAAAAAAAATTCTTTTTTAACAATAACTTTAAAATTTATTAAAAATACTTTTCAACAAAAATTTTTCCATTTTGTACAAGAATTTTTTTTCCATGTTGGGACAATTAAGACATATTTCATGCCCAAACTTCATTATATTTTAAACATTTAAATTTTTTTTGAAAATTTTCCCAATTTCAGAAAAATTTTGCCCCAAAATTTAAAACAAAAAATTTATTTTTTGTCCAAAAATTTAGAAATTTTCTTTACGAAAAGTGTTTCTAAATTATTTTAATTTATTAGCTAAATATGTATATTAAAGTTTTTATATCAAAAATTTTAATTTTATTGATGATTATAAATATATAAATTTATAAAAAATTTGTGCCAAATTAAAAAAAAAAAAAAAAATGGCTAGATAAAAATTTTGTTTATAAAAAATTGCCTGAGATTGCCTTAAAATACTGTTTTGGTACCATTTTAACCAATTTGGGCCCAACAAATATTGTCCCAATATTTTTGGGACATTTTAAACCAACGTTTTTCTGCACATTTCATGACTTAACTTTCTAATGCTTTAAATATATAAATTTTATTGATGA
This sequence comes from Bellardia pandia, assembly GCA_916048285.2. Taxonomy (NCBI): domain Eukaryota; kingdom Metazoa; phylum Arthropoda; class Insecta; order Diptera; family Calliphoridae; genus Bellardia; species Bellardia pandia. The sequence goes on from OU696533.1 coordinate 75,057,678, forward strand.
TTTCCTAATATAAATTTAAGAAAAATTTTATCCCAAAATTTATAAAATTTATTTTTTTAATGACTATATAAAGAAATTTTGCGTATAAAAAATTGCCCGATATACTGTTAGGCAACACTTTATCCTATTTGGAATCAAAAAAAAATTTAAATTTTTTGGAACACAAAAATCTACCGATTTTCTTATAATTTCAAACTTAAATATCAAATACATATTCAAACATTAAAATTTTTTTTTGTCCCAAAATTTTTTAAAATGTCAAAACTAAAATTGTCTTATATAACTACAATTTCTTATAAAAAGTTTATAAACATATCAAGAAAATAATTTAAGGCAAAATTGTTTCCAATTTGTTGCCAAAAATGTTTGAGGCAATAAAATCTAACGATTTTCTGAATTTCAGCTTAAATTTATTGTCCCAAAAATTGTGGTTTCGAGTTTTCATGGAATAAAATGTTGCAAAATGTTTTTTTTTTAGTTCTTAATTTATTTCCTATATTAAATTTGTATGTTTCATTTTTTATAACAGGGTGCGGTCATGATGGTTTATGGTTTGGATCATGATACATCGAATACTGATAAATTATTCAATTTGGTTTGCTTATACGGAAATGTTGCCAGGGTAAGTAAATATTTAATAAAGATTTCTGAAAAATTTAAATATCTCTGAAAAAAGTGTTTTAAAAAAACAAAATTATTCCTAATTTATGTTATTATTACATTTTTAAAACAGTTAAGACTTTTAATATCAATATTCCTTTATTCTTTAAAATGTTTTGTTGTTTCAGCCCTTTTCCTGTAGTTAAATGTAAAACTGCTTCCAGCAAAAAGAAAAAGGTTGATTAATATCATAAATGTAGAAAAGAAAAAGGATTTGAATAGGATTTCTTACTAATTTCCCTTAAAAGACCTTTAAATTAATTAAATTTGATTTTAAATTTATTTCAATTTCTTATAATGCCTTGGAAACTTCTTGTGACCCTGGAATCACACATAACTACAGCCACCATCTTTTTTTAAGCTCTTCCAATTGTTTTTGTTTGTATGAAATCTTAGCACGTGTCATGGTGAGATTACAAACAAATAGAAAAATAACTACAAATACATACATATGTAACTGTAAATTGCAGCACATACTTACTCTCTCTCTCTATCTCATCTTTCTTAAATCTCTCTGGTACAACAAGCCAGGCGGAAAATATGCTGTACAGAGGCCTTATTTTGCAGTCACAAGGCTTGTCATCGGCAATCAATGCCTATTCGCTATTAGATGCCTGATAGAAGGCCTACTTGAGAATGACAATTTGATGGTCTACCAAGTAATGCCTTATAGAAAGAAGGCGTAATTAAAGGTCTGCTAAATTAACAATTTCATAAACTAAAGTAAAAGACAGGGTTATAAATAAAAGAAGTGTTTTAAATTAAGTTAAAAAATCGCACATATATAAAGTACTGCTTCACACGTACTTTATACTACAATCTTTCATAAAAGACTAAAGCAGGAGGTCCATGACTTGCTTTTTAGCGTCAACGCGTTAGTAGTTTTCTAAACGTTTTTAGCGTCAAGTATTTAAAGTTACATGTGAAGATTTTTCGAGGCAATGTACTTTCGGGGGTGATGTCGTAAGATCAGCGGATTTTTTATATGAAGTTTTTAAGCGGTTGTGTGTCAATTTTATATGAAAAATGTTTTTCAACTGTCATTTGTTTAGTGACATCACCTTTAAAATAAATTTGCTTTTCATTTGTCGATGTCAGCTGTTTGACGCTTGCGACGCTTTCAAAAGTAGAAAGTAAACGAACTTTGCGCTTTTCAAGCGTCAACGCTTCCTGTGGACTTTTCTCTCTTTATTCATTTTTATTACTCGTATAATAATGTTTGTTGTTGTAGTGACGATATACAGGAATAATTGTAAACATCTTGTGACCCTGGAATCACACATAACTAGAATTTGAGAATTTGAACATCTTTTGAGCGAAGGCATAGTGGAATGGGTATCGAATTTTTTACAATTTATAAACAGGTCTTCTATAAGGCCTACAAATGGAAGCACTTGCAATTTTTCCCAGCTGGGTAGTTACACACACAGACACACACTACTTGAAATGATTATTTACCTTAAACATGTTTTTATTTAGATTGTTTTTCTTCACTCATTATGTTATTGTTGTTGGCTTGTCAAAAGAGACAAGTGCCTTCCTTATAGTACTTCCACGGTACTTCTAATAACAAAAACAACAAATAAATTTATTATAATGATGCTTTTGTTACAAATTCAAAATAATAACAAGCTGGAGTAGAAAAAAAACACACACACAAGAAAACTAAAGTCAAAACAAAACAATAAACCGAAATCTCAAAGGTACAATTGACAATAAAAACATAACAATAAACCAACTAAAAAACAAAAAACGAAAAACTAAACAAAAGCCAAAGGAATACAAAACCACTAAAAACAATTTAACATGAAAAACAATAATAAATTGTTTAGTTTGAATGTTGGGTTTTGTTGTGGTGTAACAATCTGAAATGAAATTGTGTTAAGTGAAAAAAAAAGTATTAAGATATTTCACTAGGGGAGAAGCGGCAGGGTTAAAAGTAGCGTTTTTCCACATAAGTGGGTTAAATAAATAGTTGGTAAATTTGCAAGGTTATTTAAAAAAAAATACTAACAAAAGGAATAAATCTAAGGTGATATAGTAAATTATTGACAAAAATTGAATATATGTATACTTGAACGATGTTTGTTACTCTCTTTTACAATGCAGTATTTATTTATTATATTCCTCCTATTTTAATGCAGTTCGTACATAATAAAGTTTAAACATAAATAAATAATGAAATTTCTATTAAATTTTTGTTTTCATATCCTACTTTAAATGTTTCCAGAATTAACTTGATCTTGTTTTTAGTTCAGTTCTCATTTAGTTAAATATTAAACTGAAATTGCTTTAAATTCCTTTTTCTTAAAATATAATTATTAATAATCTAACAAATCCTTTATTTTACTTATTTAAAGACATTTATTTCTTTAACTCCATCAATAGTTCGCCATTTTCTTCTTTACGTGAGGTAAATATCTCTGCCTTATTTAACAATAGAGCCGAGACTATTTCATATTTAACAGCAAAGCTGGGATTAGTTAAATGTTTTAAGGTTTTTCGCTGGGTTCTAAAGCAATATAACAGCTAACGACATTTTTTACATTTTCCATAGTTTGTGTGTTGAATTAAATGTTTCAATTTTGATTAAATTTTAAACCTTTTAAGTTGAGGCGAATTTATTGTATTTATTTCAGCTAGAAAACCTTGGGGAAACTTCGGAAAAGTCAGCTAAAATTTATGATAATAAATAATATGATTATCCCAAAAAAAATCGTAATAGCTAAAAATATCATTAACAAACCTCTAAGAGGACACAAATTCCCTTTTGAACAAGATATACATATGAGAATTTAAAACAACTAGTTTTGTTTTCTTACAAGAACACAAAAATCTTATTAACTCTCTAGAGGCTTGCGGGCAATAGTGACACATGTACATTTATTTTTGGAATAAATATAGCTAAGGAACACGATTATTTAAAGGAAAGGAATGTGTAAAAATATAACTAAAAATACAAGATAAAATGCTGTAAATATTGCTGTCATTTTGCTTATCCTTGTAAAACACATGATGATAAATGTTGTTGATGACAAGATGATGACAATAATACAAATCTCAATGAAAGGAAATAACACTATAAACCATTTTGGGGTTTCTTTATTATTATTTTTGCAATCACAGCTCATCATCAACTGCCGGACACAAAGCGACTTAATAAATGATGTCCTGTAGCAAGCACAGGAATGTTTAAATGTCACTTTATGTTGTGTTTGCTTTTTGACAGTCAACAAATGATGGATATATAAACATCTTTTAAGAGTATTTTCTCATTTTGTTAAGGCCTTTGATGCCATTAGTTTTTCAGATTGTTTTATTGTTTAAAAATATTTATGTACATATGTATTTACAAAAGGAACTTAAGATGGCTGTTTATATGTTAAGATAACAAAAAATAGCAGGGAAATGGTACTGAAAAATACTTAAGATAATTCCAGCTGCTGTTTGAAATTTGAAAACCATAGTAATGACAGTTTTTTTTTTATTATGGAAATCGTTTGAAGTCTCCAAAATGGCTGCAAATAAAACAAGCATTTCAATTTATTACCAAAAACCATTATCAAACTGTATTTTAAATCTTTAAATTTATTTAAAGACTATGTTAAATTAATCTTGCAACAGCTGTTTCCAAGAACCATTAATTTCATATATATTTTTTTAATATTTTTCAAAATCTGTTTCCTTTAGCCATTAAAACCCTATTAAAATAGCAAACAATGTTTTGAAGACTTCCTATTATATGCTATTATCTTTTACACAGAACACACTGGCATTAATAAGAAACTGTGTTCAATGAGCTTTATGTATTTAATCAGAAAAAAAAGAACCGTAAAGAAAAGTAACAAAGTTGAAGAAAAAAGAAAGTTGAAGGTTAATAAAACTTTTACAATTTTTGTCTATAATTGGCCAATAAAAATTAACTTGAGGTTTTTTGTTATTATCATTTTTTTAAATGTTATTTTTTTTTTTGTTAAAACAACAGCTGTCAATAACTTTTCTTTTGATTTAAGCAACAAAAGCGAAAGTTTCATTAAACAGCTGTTAGATAAAATACTAATGTCCAAATTTACCATGTCATTATAATTTTTTTCGTTAGATGAAAATAACATTAAATGATATCATTAAATGGACATACAAAATATATTTTATAGAATATTGATATGAAAATTATTAAAAAAAAATAATACAAAATCTTTTAAATTTCTTACAAAATACTAGTTTTTTTATAAAAAGAGTTGGAGATTATTCCATTATTATTATTCCCAAAAAAGCGATAATTGGCTTAAGACTTACTTCCCTGTTCTGGTGTTAATTAAAACAGATGCTTACAAAACATCTATACACTATAATAAGCAGCGATGCCAACTTAGCCCTTTTCGGGCTAGATTTAGCCCAATTTTAGTCACTCAACGCGAAAAAAAAGAAAATTGGATGTGGCTTTATATGCATTTTTTTCCATTTAGCCCTTTTTCCAAAAATGTTTACGCGTTTCGAGTCTCAAACGTTGGCATCACTGATAATAAGAAGCATACCATCAGCGTTGCCATATATTTTTTTAAGAAAACTTTTTATTTCTAAAAAAAAAACTTTTTTTTTAGAAAAAAAAACTTTTTTAAGTAGTAAAATTTCAAAACCCAATTTTATTGAAAACAAAACAACTTTTATTTTTACATATTTACTTGAGTACTCCTAACTGTCCAACTCCATATACATATGTATGTACTCGTATGTACAAAATAAAGAGTTTATTTGTGTTGTAAACTGTTAACATTTTATAAATATTTATATGACTTTACTGTACTTAAGACGTAGACTAAAGTAAACATTGTTGCAGTAAAAATGGATTAAAAAATCCATTAAATTACTAACGCAGTGCAGCATAGTAAAAAAGCATTGTTTTGTTAATTGTGAAAATAACTTGTTTTATAAACTAAATTAAACTTATAAATAAATTATAAATTACAATTATTGTTTTTTTTTTTAGTTGAACTGTTAATTTTTCAATTTTTGATAATTTTTAGTTAGGCTTAAATAATAATTTAATGAAAATTAAATTTAATGAACTCAAGCCTAACTAAAAATTATCAAAAATTATAAATTTTCAAAAAACTTTTTTTTTTAGAATAAAACTTAAAAACTTTTTTGCATCTCAAAAAACTTGCAAAAAAAGGTAAAACTTGACAAATGGCAACGCTGCATACCATTAAGAAGAAGTATAACAGAAACTTTTGCCACTATTACGGTTCACAACTTTTTTAATAATTTCAACCAAACAACCCAGGTTCGAATCCTAGTCAGAAAAATTATCAAAAATAAAAATTTTTTTCAAGTTGTTAAACAACCCTTCTTCACATACATATACATATGTATGTATATGTACGAGTACACGCATTTTAAATATAAATCTTTTTTGTGTACAAAATTTAACAATTAATAATTGTCATTTTAAGCGCCTCAAATTTGTATAAACAATAAAAACTGTTTTGAAATTTACATATGACAAATTGTGACATTGACTAAACGTATTTAGTTTTATTTAAATTTCAACACTTAGATTTTACAAAATAAAGTAATTTTTATTAATTTGCAAAAGAAATTTAATGATTTTAACAAAAAATTCAAATTTATTCTATTTTATATCAAAAATTGTTGGCTAGAGAACTAACCAGATTTGCATCATGCATCCGTTTCAATAATGGTGAGAATCGTTTTTGAAATTAATTGCTTACATCCTGCAGAACACAAGTTATATCTTTATGTTTAAAAGGTCCTTGCTCTTTAGGTTTTTCTGTGAATACCGTAAATTGCACTTAGAAATGGTTAATTAGGATTAATTGCTTGTAAAGTAGCTTCCTGTATTTTACTGCCATCCATTAGCCATGTGTGTTAAGTGTAATTTTCCCACTTAATAATAAATGTTACATATTTTTAAAATAATTATGAGCAAAAACCAGAAAATATGATTGCTATATTTCTGTTTTGACACATACATACTCGTATGTGTGAATGTCTTTTCAAATTGTCATTTGTTTAAGCTTTTCATTCTAAAAAAAGGTGCTTAAAACCTCTAGAGTTGAATATCCCCTGGGTTAAGTTAAAAAATTATGTAAACCAGGGAATACAAGGATGAGGCAGCTAAAAAAAAACACATATTTAATGATATAAAACTGCTCAGCCGAAGCGTGGAAGTTTAACAACAAACTTATGAATATATGTTACAACAAATTTGTTTAAAAAAAAGGGACACGAGACAGTTATAGAATCACAATACAGATTAAAACCCAGCAGTTTTAGAAGTTAATATATACAATTTGTATTTAGCTATAACGTTTCTTTATCACTTATTTACCCATCTGTCTATGATTATGTTTTAAAAAGGTTTATTAACAAATTTATCTTTAGCATTACATCGTTTGATGTTTCAGACAAAGCAATATAAAAACCGCTACAATCGCATCCCTGTTTTCATGTTGTTTTCCGTATACTTCTTCTTATGGCTGACGTATATTTAGTGCGACCAACTGGCCCGGAAAATCCAGGACATGGCCCGGTTTTGGAACCAATGTTCCGGTGTCCCGGTGACATCCCCCGGATGGCCCGAAATTTTATTTTCAATTTAATTAAATAAAAAATATGTGGACTTGAACAACAAAACAGTCTATGTCATTGAAATTTAGCACAATCGAATCATATTTTAATGGAAATTAATTCTTTTAAATTCATTTTAAAATCATGTGTCTATGCATATCCCCAGCAAGCCATATGAGTCCGAAAAGAGTTTAAATATAACAAATTTAAAGGTCGCATTTATTATTATTTTTTAATTGTTTTTACTTAAACAAAAAGGGGACTCGCTGCTGCACCGAATTGGAAAGATGCAGAAACAACGATCAAATTTATGGTTGAAAAGAATTGGTTAAAACATGAGACATATTGAAATTTATTACCCCAGAGAAAATTAGCGAATGGAATAAAAATAATCGTCCTACTAAGACGTTCTACTAAATCACATAAACGTTGGGTGGAATGTTTCAAACATTTTCAAAGTAACAATGTACCGTACACTCGCTTCGCGCAAATCATTGAATTTATATTTTGTTTGCCAGCAACATCTACAAGTGTAGAGCGTATATTTTCGTTGATCGCAAAATAATGGACAAAAGAAAAATCGCAACTCAAGCTAGATATGTACTTTGAAATATGTGTTAAAGTACGAATGCGTTGAATTTTAAAATTTTTTGAAAGAATCCCCAACATTGCTGAAGCTAATTTCATCACAGGATAAATACGATTTTAAACAAAAAGCGACAGACAATTAAATTCAAATTACTTATAACATTATAATTGTCTAAATTTAACATGAATAATAAAGTTGTTTTCCATAAAAAAAATGGCCCGGTTTTAAGTTTGAATGTTCCGGATTTTAGTACTTTTTTCGAAAAATGTCCCGGTTTCGCTCAAAATTGAGGTGGTCACACTACGTATGTATATTGTTTACATAAAAAAAGACATGCATATGTGTTTGAAAATTGCTAAATAAGTATTTTTCTCAGAGACAGTAACGATTATAAGTTTTATTATAAAACTTAATGTTTAAAAATTATTTTTCAAGGAAAATTTAAGAAGTATAGTCAAGCCCGACTATATAATAGCCTACACCCAGCAAATGTGTAAAAACCGTTTTCCTTTTTAATAAATAACACAAAACAAAAATAATCATTACAATTACGTTTTTAAATTGGTATACATACTCCAATCTATTAGGGTCTTGTTCTTTGTACATATATGATTTTTTTTTTGTTTTAAATTTCAATAATAATCATTATTTCATGTCCCTGATTTTTCTTAATATTTAAATCTAATTAACACAAAAATAGAAGCAAAACAACTGGAGACAGTTAAATTATGTCGGTTTTTCATTCAGAATATAGAAAATAATATATTTTAAATTTAAAACTTTTAGGGAAGAGTCTTTTAAAAGTGCTAAAATAAACAGAAAATTATTTTTCACTTACATACTTTTACTGCTTCCATAAGTTTTCTTTGAATTCTTCATTTATTTTTTTCTACATACCAATTTTGCCTTATTTGGCAACCAATTAATGTTTGCAATAATTACGCACACACTCAAAAAAAAAAAAAGTTGAATAAACTAAATTGTTTAAACTACCAGGCCAAGCCGCCACAACTGCAACTGTGTTAATTTCTTTAGACAAAGTTGCATGCTGCCTTGCCTCATCATCATTAACATAACGAACGAATGTTATGTTATGATTGCTGATGTGATGAGAGTGAAAGTGAAAAATCCTTAATGGTCAAAAAATGAAAGAAAGAAAAAAAAAAATATTCACTAGTTAATCATTTATTTGAGTGGTAGAGTGTTTGTATGTAGTCTATGCTGCAATTTTGTATTTCATTGAACTTTAATAGAGATAATTGGAAGAAATTCAATTACATTTTAAATGTTGGCTTTTTTTTCTTCTTTGCTAGCTTGCATGCAAGTTTTTTTTAACAACCGGTTTTCATCTAATAAACCTGGTTATACACAGTTTTTTTGTTTGCTACGTTTCATTTGGTAAAGGCTGTTAGTTAATTTAGTTTTATATACATATAGTATTTTATTTTATTTCATTATTGTCGATAATATGAAATGATTGCGTGCTTAATAAACTTTAGAAAAAGTTGCAATTTGTTTAAAGTTGGTTAGTTTTACGTGAAAGGGTATTTAAAAAAGAGTTGTAAAGTGGTTTTTATAAGACTTTGTAAAAAATATTATTCCAAGCAAGCTGAATTTAACAGGTAACACTTATATCACTTGAAAACTTTAAATTATTTATATTTAAAATTTTTACAAAAAAGTACTTTCTTGTTACTCTTGTAAAAAATCAAAGAAAATATACAAAATTAAAGCTGACTTGAAATATTTAATTTTAAATCAAGCAATTTTCAGGTTTGGTACCTTTTTGTAAAAGTACTTTTATAAAAAAAGTATGTATGTACCAACATTTTTTAAAAATTAATTAAAGCTAGATGAATTAATTTTAGGATTTAAAGCTCATTTGTGTCTAAAACTAACTCTAACTACATAATAGCAATAATTTAATTTAGTTCACTTCAACTGTGATATTAGCGATAGGATAATTACTGTGATATTTTATTTTAATTTTTGCATTAATTTCTTATTAATTGACTCTGTGTTTGTATCGTATGTTAAATGTTGTACAAAAAAGGTGTAATATATTTAAAAGTAATGTAAAATTGACGAAAAGACTATATATTGAATAAAATTAATCCCTGAGGAGGTCGGAAAAATACCGACGAAACGTAGGATTGGAGAAAATGAAATAAACTAGTCTTTTATTTATTTTATAATAAAAAATACCTGACCTTGAAAGCCCAATTTAGAAATTTCTAATAAAAAATTTAACAAAATCAATATAGAAAAAGGTCGATAAAAATTAAACATTTCAAAATAACTTAAATTTATAATTTTTTGTACTTTTCCAAAAAAGTACTTTTTTTAAACTTTTATAAAAACTGTTAAGAAAACATTCAAAAACAAGCTAAATTGAAAGATTTGAAAGAAAGTCGACTCAGTCAATCAATTTTCAGCTATGGTACTATTTAAAAAAAAAACTACTTTGTTGGGGTTCATTCTAAAAATAAATACTTTTTTGGTGCTTTTATAAATAAAATGTTTTTGGTACTTAAAAAAAGTACTTTTTTTTAAATGCACCAAAATGCAAAAAAAATCATTTTAAGCCAAAAGAATTTAAAAAGTTTAAAGCAATTCGAACTAAGTACTTTTTGGGTACTTTCTTTAAAATGTTCTTAAATTAAGAAAATGATAATTTAAAGCAAACAGAATTTAAAAATCTCAAATAATTTGGAATTTAAAACATGAAATTTTAATTTCAAGCTATTAATTTGCATTCTTTGTGAAAACTTATAAACTTCTCTTTTTGACATACCTCTGTTTAACAAGACTTCTAGGCAACCACTGGCCATTTGGTTTATTTTATTCAGTTGTTTTTTTTTCCTTTCCATAGACCACTTTACATTCGAATTCCATTCAAGCAGTTTAATACAATTTTAACCAAATATTTCTACTACTTTTTGTGCTTTTTATACATGTTTATTGAAATTGAGTTTATTAAACTTGATTGTGTTTGAAAATGAACAAATCCATATTATTACATTGCAGCTGAGCTCTCTCTCTTTTTTTAGTTTTTCTTTTTTGCTTAAAAGTTTTCAATTTATGGCAAAATTTTGTAATTCAGTTAAAAAAATGTGTTTTTTTTTTGTTGCTGGAGTTTAAGAGCACAAGGCAACCAAGTCAAAACATGTTCAATACATCACTATATGTAAAACAAAAATCACAAAAATGTTTTAAATTGTTTTAAAATAAATCATATTGAAAATAAATTAAGCAACCAGTTTAGTAATTGTTTACTAAGGGGAAAAGTAGGAAAAAATAATTAAAAAGTTGTCTACCCTTAATTACAGATCAAGTTCTTGAAGACCAAAGAAGGTACCGCCATGGTCCAGATGGGTGATGCCGTCGCTGTTGAACGTTGCGTCCAACATTTGAACAACATTCCGATTGGCACAACTGGCAGAATTCAAATTGCCTTCTCTAAGCAAAATTTCCTCTCTGAAGTTATTAATCCCTTCCTATTGCCCGATCATACACCCAGCTTCAAAGAGTACACTGGCTCCAAGAATAATCGTTTCTTATCGCCGGCCCAGGCCAGCAAAAATCGCATACAACCACCGAGCAAAGTAAGCTTTTTTGTTTTTTGCAGAAAATAAATCATTTTCAATATAAACTTCTTTTTTTATTTTTTCTTCTAGATTTTACATTTCTTCAATACACCACCCGGCCTCACCGAAGACCAATTGATTGGCATTTTCAATATTAAGGAGGTGCCTGCCACATCTGTCCGACTATTTCCCTTGAAAACTGAACGTTCCTCTTCGGGTTTGATTGAATTCCCCAATATCGCTCATGCCGTTTTAGCCATCATGAAGTGCAATCATCTGCCAATTGAGGGTAAAGGTAAGCTTTTTTTACCTAAACAATTAATTTCAATCGAAGCTGGCAATGAACTCAAGCCGAAAATTACATTTCTCAAAATGTTATTTTCCCTTTCTTTAAGCTTGTTTTGTTGACCAGCTTAAGGAAGTTTCAATTACCAGTTGTAGTTTTTATCTAGGTCCTTACAGAAAAAAAAGACTTGTATTGTTATAGCAATATTCCTTTAATATTTATGGGTTTTTAAAAGTACAACACCCAATATCCGTATGTCTGTTATGGTTTTCTATAAGGACTTTGTTGAAAAACTTTGCGGAAATTTTAAATTTCCTTTATTTTATTTGTATGGCATTTTGTACATTAAAATCGATTTGAATTAATTATTATTGCATGTTTAAATATTTTTATTTAACAAGTACTTTAAGATTATTTTATTATAATTAATCTTTTGGTACTTAAAGTAGAGTATTCTTAGTTGTTTTCTTATTAATATTATTGTATTTATATGAACTTCAAGTATTAGACAATTTAAAAAAAGTACCTTTCTGAAAAAAATAAACAAAACAAAAAACAATGTTTTATTTTGAAAATGAAGCCAGTTTCAAAACTGCAGAAACTATTTAAAATTTGTACATTAAAAGTACAGTAAAACTTAAAGATTTTTAGTGGAATTTGAAATAAACGGTTGAAAAATGCATTTTAAGCCTTTAAGTACTAAATAATAATTTTTGGGTCGATTATTTATAGCAACCAAAATACCATTAAGCAACATAGTACCATAATGAACCAAAACCATTAAGCGTTTAAGCGAGAAATGAAATAAACAGCTGAAAACTTATTTTAACCTATTAAAAAGTACTTTTAAGGTACTTTTCAAAAAAGAGCCAAAATCAGGAAAACCTCAAGCTTTTTATGAAAGTTCAAATAAACTGTTAAAATCATTTAAAAAAATACTTTTATGTTACTTTTTGATGAGAAAATAAGAAAAATTTAATGCACTTTTTTAAAAAAGTACCAAAATCAGAAAACCTAAAGCTTTTTAAAGAGAAACGAGGTAAACCTTTAAAATCATATGCAAATCATATAAAAATGTACTTTAACATAATTTTTATAAAATTACCTTTCGCTGTTTTTTTTTTTTTAATAGAGCAAAATTAATAAAACCTAAAACTTTTTCTTAACAGGATTTTGGTAAAACAACCACTTCTAAACTACTTTTGCTAAGAAAGTACCAAACTGAAAAAACATGTTTTTCATGAAGAACATTAGTCAAAAATTTAAAAATTTCCAAAAACCATTAAAAAAATACAACTTTTCGAAAAAGTCTTTTGTTTAAAAACAAAAGCAAAATTAGAAAAAGTTTTGTATTTTTTCTTAACTAAAACAATTAAAATGGAAAAATTCTTTTAAAAATTATTTCTGGTATTTTACAGGTATTTTAAAAAAAACCCAAAAATTTCAAGTTTAACAGAATTAAAAAATTATTACGATAAAAAATTAAAAATGTTTGAAAATTTTCTAAAAAGTGCTTTTGGACATTTGAAAAAGCACTTTTTTAAAAAAGTATCAAATGCTAAATTATTTAATTGTTTGATAGAGTTTAAATATAATTAAAAAAAAATAAAAATAAAAAATTAGTTTTTTAAGGTACTTTTGGGGGACTTTTTTTTTAAAATGTCGAAATTTAAAAAGCTTGTTAATTAATTAAAAAAAAAACATTAAATAAACCCCACAAAAGTACCAAATTGTATTACTTACTATTTTATAAAGAGAGTGGTGGTCACAAACAGCGGCAGTTTAAAATGGTGAATGTGTTTTAAGGACACTAGATAAATTTTGTCCTAACAAAGTTGAACAATGTTTTTCTATTAAAAAATAGTTGCATTATTCCCACTCTAATTTCCACATTTTAATATAATGCAATAATTCAAAAATCCAAAGTGTACTGAAAATGTTAAAAATGCGGGGAAAAAGACATAAAAACAATGTGTTTTGTTGTCGTTTTATAATAAAAACAAAGCGAAAATAACCTGCTTGTTTGAAAGTTAGCATAAAACTGAATATATATGTGCTTTTTAGTACCGTTTTTAAAAAGAAGCACCAATTTTAATTTTTTTGGAGAGTATTAAAAATACAAAAAATATTTTCTGGTACTTTTTTAAGAAAGTACCAAATTTCAAAAATATGTTTGGTTTCCAAGGAAAATTTGGGTATTTTTGAAAAAGTAAAGTTATAGATAAATTAAAAATTTTTTTTTTTTTGAGTGCTTTTTAAAAAAAATACTGTATTATTTTTAAGATTTTGTTTGAAAAAAAAAACACAAACATTTCAATTTTGTGTTTCTTTTTGGGGTTGTAAGTAAAGCTAAAACAAAAATAGTTAAAATATGTTGCATATTGCAAAAAGTACTTTTTGGATAGTATAAAAAAAAATATTTTTTATTTTTTTGAAAAGAAGTGACAAAATTGAAATTTTGTGTTTCTTGTTAGGACTATAAGTTAAAATATAGCAATAATAAAAAAAAAATAGTTTATATAGTAAAAAGTACTTTTTGGGTACTTTAAAAATAGTACTTTTTGTTCGGTTTTGTTTAGAAAAAAGTATCGAAATTTAAATTTTGTGGTTATAAGTTGAATTACAACAAAACTAATTAAATTTTGTTTTATATAGCAAAAATGTACCTTTTGGGTATTTTTTTAAAGAAAGAACTTTTTGCTATTTTTTTAAGTAATATAAAAACAAGTATTTAAACATTATTTATAGTTAATTAATAGTCAAGTAAGATTTTAAATGTATTAAAATCCTTTAAAATTATTTTATATATGTAGGTTAATTTAGAATATATTTATATAGTTTATTAATTTGAGTGAATTTGTTTTAATTTTTCTGCTTATTTTAGGTACTAAATTCCCCTTCATCATGAAACTTTGCTTCTCCTCCTCCAAGAGCATGAATGGCGCCTGGAATAATGCCGCCAATGAGGGTATGATTGAAAAAGAGAATGAGGGCGAACATAAACAAGAAATAAGTTATTGAAATAATGTTGCAAATATGCCATTTATACCATTTTCTAATTACAATAACTACAACATAAACCAACAAGAATATAAATTTTCAATTAAACTGGAGGAGTTATAGGCAGCAGCATTTCACAAATATGATTAAAAAAAACACATAAAATTGTGAGAGCAACAGAAAACAAAACAAAATATTTCAAAATAAAACCGTTTTAGCATGAGGAGGTTTTATGGACAAAAACCAGATTTTTTTTATATATAAATTATAAATATATGTTATTTAAATTTAGTTTATTTTAATTTTGTTATGTTTTTCGTTTCTTTTAGTTTGTATTTTAATTATTATTACATATTATATTATAATACTATAATCTAGTTGTAAACATTTTTTAGTTATTAAATTAATATGTCTTATTTTGCAATAAAAAAAAAAAAGAAAGTTTAAAGCTTTTCTTTATTTTAATTAAAAGCTTTAATTTGATTATTATTTTATACTTTTTTGCTGGATTTTTAATCAAAAAATTTCTTTTTAAATAAGAAAATTAATGTAATTTATATAGTGTTTAATAAAAAGAAAAGCAAAAGTTTAAGGAAAAATTATAAGATTTTGACAATATAAGAAAATAGCAAACAAAACAAAAATTTCAATAACAAAAAAGTATTGAAAAAGTCTAGAACTTTAGCAAAAATAATAACATAAATTATAAAACACAAAACATTGTGCTAATATAAAAACAGAAAATTTATGAATAGAAAAAACTATTAAATTATAAAACCAACAAAAATTAACTCTTAAAAATTTAACGATGATTGAGTTTTGCTTAAATTTCAAAACAACCTTAACAAAAAAAGTAGTATTATAAAAATAAAATTAAAAAAAAAAACAAAGAAAACAAAAAGAAACAACATATAAATGTTAATTTTATATAATTAAGAAAGATGTGCTTAAATTTAAAACAAAACAAACAAAACTGCATATAAACCTTAAAACAACACGCCTCCTTTAATAATTTTAAAACAATAAAGGAAAATTTCAGCAATTTTTTTTTTTGTATCAGGCAAGAAATTGTTAAAGGAACCCTTGGCGTAATTTGAAATATTAACAGAAAAAAATTGCACAATTTTTTACAAATTTACAATTTTACCAACCATTTAAATAAAAAAGACATTTTTTTGTGCTTACTTTTAAATAAAATTAATTAAATTTATAAAATACTTAATATGTATTTTTCTCTTAAATTTAAATTCCTTTAAATTAATTTTTAGTTGTGTTTTTTTAATATGTTAAAAAAGCTAATACTCAGCCTTATTATGAGTGTCGTTTTCTTTTTACGACAACGACTCTTTCGTAATAGATTAAAGATAAAATTAAGTTTTCTTTCTTTAATCTATTACGAAACAGTCGTTGTTGTAAAAAGAAAAAGACTCTTATAATAAGGCTGAAAATAATTTAAAACAAAACACATTTTAACTTTTATAATACTAAACTCTTTTTAAGTATATAATTTAAACAAGATATCAACCAGAAAAATGTTGCAAACATTATCCTTAAAAATCTTCTTCAAAATATATAAAAAAAAAACACAAAAGTTATCGATAGTCAAACATTTACCAACCATTTTATATGCATATAAAACTGTCTTAAGCAGTTTTAACCAACAAGATGAAGACAAAATAAACAATTATGTACATAATTTAAAAAAAAAAAATTTTTGTGTGAAAAATGTATGTATTTGAATAAATGTCTTACAAATAAATTTTACTTATTTTAAACTAGTTGTAACTGGATAGGGAGCATCAGACAGATGATACTTTGCCAAAGAAACTCATTTGGAAATAGCAAACTGAAAAGATTTCTTTGTCATCACATTAAAACCCCCGGGAGTTTTTCAGGCCTGCGAATATCACTACTATTAAACAACCACTGTACCCCTGAAAGTTCTAATTCAGAAAGGTTCTCTAGGGAAACATCATCTAACATCCCACTTTAAGTGATCACAACAGTTAACTTAAAAAAGCCTTGGAAATCTGACAACTTTTCACTACTACTTGACAGCTTAATTAATGTTATTTTATACCAATTTTCCACAGAAATTATAGACTTTTTCTGTAAAAAAAACTTCTGCTTTAAAAAAAGTTCGCTATCGATAACTATACGTATACATTAAGGGATAAAATGGGCTCAATTTTGTTTAAGTTCTTTTAAAAAAAGTACCAAAAAAAACTTTCATAAAAAGGTAACTAGCAAAAGAAAGTACTTTAAAATTAAAATTTATTAAGGAAATTTCTAAAAAGAATACAGCAAAGTATTTCTTAAAAAAAACTTAAAAAGTACTTTTTTCTAAAAAATGACAAATTACATATTTTTTATACGCTTAAGGTATTTTCCCCAAAAGCTAACAAAAAATTAAAAAAGTACTTTTTTTTTTGTAAAACAACTAATGTACCATTTTTTAGTACTTTTCTATAAAAAAAGTTGCTAAAAATATATTTTGAAAATGTACTATAGTATATTTTTTAAAAATAAGCAAAAAGTACTTTTTTGTAAAAGTACCAAAGTACTATTCTTTAGTATTTTTCTATAAAAAAGTTGCTAAAAATATATTTTGAAAATATACTATAGTATATTTCTTTATAAATGTTTAAACTTCAAACAAACTTCAAACAATGCTAATTTATAATTTCAATAATCTATAAATCCAAAAACAAAAAACAATTTATTAAAGAAAAAGAATATGAACTACAGAGCTACAAATATTTTTGAATTTCCTTTTTTAAAAAGTAAAACAAGAAATAAATTTTTTGAAACTACTTTATGGGAAAAACCAAAATAACATAATATTCTATATCAGCAATAAAAGGCAACACTTTAAACAACCATATCAATGGCGTATAAACAAAAAACTTAAGGGAAAGAAAAAACAAAATATATCTTAGTTTATAAATTTAGAAAAAGTAAAAAATGTTTTTAAAAATATTACAACAAAACTATAACTAAATCTAAGGAAATTGAATAAGAAAAAAATCAAGAATTTTTCTAAAAATATTTTCATTTTAAAAAAGGGAGAGTGACTTAAAAAATATAATTCTAAAATATATAAACAATATTAAAAAAACAACAATATTTTAGTAAAAAATAAAAACAACAACAACACATCAACATCAACGAACTAATTTACATGAAAAATTGCTAAGAAAAATATCTATAAAAAACACAATAACTTTTCATACAGCGTGCAATTCATTTTAATTCTAACTTTAATTTTAATTTATATTTATTAAATTTCGGTTTAATTTTTCTTTCAAAAATCTCTTATGTTTTAGTAAATTATAGCAAAACTTTTCTCCTAATTTAGAACAAGCAGAAAAGCCAACATCTCTACAGCTCTTAATTAATACAAAATTAATTATAATTTTAATTCTATATAAGTATAATCTCTAATAAGTAATAAGCTAAATACACATTTTATTCAAATTTATACTTGACATACATAATAAAACAATATAAATATTATTTAACACAAAATTGACACATTATTTTAAACACCTCTTTAATTATCTCTCTCTCTCTCTCTCTACACATTTTGGAACAGCCAAAGCAAAGGGGTTATTGTGTATATCGATTCGAAAGGGAAATCGTTCGAATTTGTATACTTTTTACATAGTATTTCGAAAGCTTTTGCGTTTCACAAAGAAAACTACGAAATTAGCATTGTTCTTCTTTTAAATGTTTTGGCATTCACTATTAATTAATAGTTTAGGCAGGGATGGAAAGTTGAATTTTTGTAGGTTCAGAAATAATATTAAGTAAAAAAATAATAAATATAGCTATTTATTATATAAATATTTGTATAAATAAATACAAATATTTTTAACAAAACGTTGAAAGAAACTGTAAAATTAAAATTTGTGCCGGTTTAAGGTTTTCCTTTTAAGGAATGCCTTAACAAGTATACTAGAACTAAGGAAAGTACTAAGGTTCCTTCTATCTCTATACTCCCGGACTTAGTTCTACAAAATTAAGCGCTTTAATTGTAAAATTCTTAAAAAAATCGTTTAAAAACTCTCTTCAATGTTTGCTTGTGTAAACAATTATGATAATTGTATTAATAACAAGCTTTAATCTAATGGTAGCTACAGATTAAATATAATTATTTTATATATATAAATATTATTATAAATATTATTTGTTGTTTTTTATTATTATTTTATATTAAAAATTATATTTAAGTTGAAAGATTATTATTATTTTTTTTTTAATTTTATTAAAGGTACTTATTTTATTTATAATCTAATTGTTTAATAATTATTATTTGTATGTAATTTTTTATTAATATTCAATATTATTAAATTACAAAAAAAAATATAATTTCTATATTTTGCTTGTATGATTGTTTTAATTATTTTGTAATTATGTTTTTTAGCATGTTTAAAACAAAAACCTGAAATTTTTCTTTAAAACAATAAAAATTAAAAAAAATTATGATTTGTTTTGTTTTTATATATGATTTTTAAAGTAAATACTGTAAGATTGTTAAACAGTGCTTTATAGGCATCACTACCTTAGCTGAATTCTTTGTTGGCATCACTACTTTAGCTTTATTCTCTTTTAAAGAAAATGGCAGGCAAAGAATAAGCAAACTAAATGGTAAAAAGAGAAGCTGCTAACATAGCGATTTTTTACTTTATATTATTTTAAGCTGCAAAAAGTAGCAGATCTTAGCAATTTGCTTGAATTTACTTAACAATCTTACAAATTGTTAAGAATTGTTTCTTTAAAATTTTTAATGTTTAAAATTTTGACAATAAATATAAAATAGACTGATGAAATAAGAAATAAACAATCAGCCCCAATCATGCATAAAAATTCCGCGGGAGTTTTTCCCTTTTCAAATTTTTCCTATTCAAATAAAATGTTAAAAAATAAAAAGGGAAAAAATTCTCGCGGATTTTTTATTCATGATTGGTTCGAATGAGTCAATACTTTCATTATTTCTGGTACAAGGGTTTTGCACGAACAAAACAAAACTCGTCAAAATAGTTTTCTTAACCCCAGCAAACTGACTTTCTCCCACAATTGGAAAAAGTTAAGTGGCTCTATGACGACAAATTGCAATTTCACTAAATTTAGTGTATTAAGCACAGGTTGACATATATTTTTAGAAATTGTATTATTTGAAGAGTTTCTAAACTGTGTAACTGAAATCCCTATAATGGGGAACATTATATCCCAAACAGAAAGTGTAAGATTAGAGACAAACAAATTTAATTTTTTTAATTCCTAAAATGTTATTCAAAATCCCAGAAAAGGGTTACCTGAACATTTTATTAAAAATATTCAAAAACAAAATTGTTTCATATTTTCTTAACTAAATAAAGAAATATTTTTAAAATAATTCCTAAACTGTTTAACAGAAATCCCCAAATGGGGAAAATAATTTTTTTTAATTCCTAAAATGGACTTAAAAAATCCCAGAAAAGTTTTACATAAAATTTGTATTAAAAATACTTCAAAAACAAAGTTTTATATTTTGAGAAACAACTAAAGAATATTTTGTAAAAATTTTCGTTTTTTGAGAATCCCTAAAGGGGATCTAGAAATCCAGCTGGAAAAGCGTAATTTAAATGTCAATAGTCTTTAAATAAGAATGGTAGAATACTAGAAACCAAAGAATTAAATCTTTCGACTAATTGCTTATTTGAGAGAGAGATAATTATACTATATTTATATGTATGTATGGCCTTAGTTAGCAACACTTTTTCGTGTCAAATGTCTGTCAAAGCTGGTACTTTACTGCTTTATTATCAGCCCAATCATGAATAAAAAATCCGTGGGAGTTTTTTCGCTTTTTTATTTTTTTAACATTGAATTTGAATAGGAAAAATGAGAAAAGCGAAAAAAACTCCCGCGGAATTTTTATTCATGATTGGGCTGTATAATTTATTTATTTGGTTTTTTTAAGTTACACAAATGAAAACGCTTAAGTAGCAATTACTTTAACATTAACAAAACCACAGACAGTCCTCTGCCCTAGAAAATTTCTTAAATATTTCCTTAAAAAAATAAGAAAACATTAACAACAACATAATATGCCAAACAAAACATAAATGATGATAATATTCTGAATTTTTAACATATCGAAATTTATTAAAAAAAAATAAAATTTTATTTGAAAATATTAAACACAAAAACGAATAAATAAGAGAATGCTAATAAAAAGTTAAAAAAGAAATAGAAAAAAAATTAATTTTTTCAAAATTAAAAAAAAAAAAAATTTTTGTTTTTTTTTTTAGCAAAATTATTTAGTCAGATTTTATTATTATAATAAAAAAAAGTAAATTAATAATTATTTAGTTAAATTGAATTGGGAAAGATTAAACAAAATTATTACAGTATTTTTTTTAAAGAAAAACAAAAACATATTTAATTAAATTTGTTTAAGGTTGTCTAATGACTTGCAATAATTCCTATTTATTAAAAAAAAAACAAACAAACAATAAACCAAAAAAAAAAACATAAAATAAGTTTAAAATATGTATAATTTTCACACATTGAATGTTTTCCATACCATTTGAGAATTGTTTAGCATGCTTTTAGCACTAAGTAGAAAGTTGGTTTTATTTTTTAAACAATTTTTTTTTAATTTACTTAAATTTTGTTTGGTTATAAATTAGTTTGTTTGTGTTTTTTTTGAATTATTTTTTTTTTTTTTTTTGAATTTATTAACAAATAAAATAATTCTCTAAACAAAACCAAGTAAAATACAAAACTTTGTACACCGATTTGAATAGGTAATGCGCATTATGCAGAAAAACAAAAGTATACATATAAAATATAATTCTACACATAAAAAAATCTCTATAGATATATTAAAAAAAAATATAATAATACAAAATTACATAAGAAATACATAAAAAATTAATTCATGAAATACATACATACATACTTACAATAACACATAAAAATACTTAACTATATTATTATATACTTAAAAAAAACTACAAAACTTCAATTGATAATTAAATGAAAAAAAAAAACGAAAAAAAGACATAATTTTTTTAAATATTAATAAATAACAATAAAGTAGATTTGTTGAACGAATAAGAACTTTAAGCTAAAAATTTGTAAAGGAAGTGTCAATTTTTTTATTTGAAATAAAAAATTAACATAAAACCAAACAAATAATAATACACTACTATCACAACAATAACACTGCTTAAAACATCAGCAACAACAACAAAATCACACTATTACTCTCACTCATACACATTAAATATGTAGTATTTGTAGGCCAAAAATAACAAAAGCAGCATCATCCTTATAACTCTCTCGCCCCCCCTTCTCACCAGAGAAATGAGAAAGTAACAGGTTAACGAGAATGCAAAGAACAACAACATCAATAACTACAAAGCCATCAAACATGACACACAAAAACAAACATGGCCGTTAGAATGTAGAGAGAAGAGCAATTTATAGGAAATCTTTAAATTTTGCTTTTATCTTAAAATTATTCTTTTGGCCTTGACTTGATCATATTACCACAAAACACATTAACAAAACAAACAACATAATAAAGAACATTGTGTAATCGTAATAACTGGTGATAAAATATATACTTAATAAAAAAAAAAAAAAAAAAAAAAAACAATTTTTCAAACAAAAACAAAAATACTAAATAAGATTTACGAGGGCAAGCGTTTTAAAAGGACGTAAAAAACATTTATTTAATTATTAATAAAAGGAAGTAAAAACAAATAACTTGATATTTTAAATGTCTATATAGAAAATAAAATATATATACATATAAATAAATTAAAATTCAGAAGATATTCCTTAAAAGAAAAACAAACTAACACATTCTACAAATACTTCAAAGAAAAACATATTAAAAAACCAAAAAACAATATTAATTAAAACATTTTAACGAAAGCTAGAGAAACGAATTAAATTTAACAAAAAAAATTACAACCAAAAAAAGGAAAACAAGTGGGTTAAATTTGTTTTTTTTTAAGTGTTTGTTAGCGAATTTGTAGCATCATATATACTATATACATATTCCATTAATGGAAAAGTAAAGGAAAAACCCAAAAATAAGATTTAATTAAAAGAAATTTTAGGTCATATCAAAGTATTTTAATTGTATTTAAAAGAAAGGAAAAAACCACAAGACAACAATTAGAAAGTATTATTAGGAGTCTCTTAAATAAGCAGAAAATCCCCCCTAAATATCTAATAAAACTACTTTTAATAATCACAATTAAAGTTTAATTAAAAAGTGTGCAATAATTTTATTTCAGTTCTATTAGGATTATGTTTATACGGGGGCCTTTTGATTACAAATTTTAGAGGGAAATAAACATAAATTTGAGCTTTAAAAGAACAAGAAAAGCAACTTAGAGCTTAAGTAGCAAGTTTTAGATTTAGTACCATAATTATTAATTTTAGTAACAAATTTAGGTTTTTAGTACTAAATTTGAATTTAACCAGAAAATTTTAAATTTAGTACCAAATTTTATATTTAGTAGCAAGTTTAAAATTTAGTACCAAATCAAAATTTTAGCACTAAATTACAATTTTACAATGAAATTGTTAATTTAGTACTAAATTGTTTGTTTAGTACCAAATGAAAATTATAATACTAATTTCTAAATTTAGTACCAAATTTTAATTTTACAATAAACTTGTGAATTTAGTACTAAATTAATTGTATTGACAAATTTTAAGTTAAGTACCAAATACAAATTTTAGTACTAAATTCTAAATAACTAAATATGTTTTTGTTTCGACCTTTTAAATTCTAAATAAATTAGGTAAATAATCAGGCTCGAGGTCTGTGTTATAATCAATTGTTCTATTTATTTATTTCAATATTTCGCCTACCATCGGTAAGCATCATCAGGAAAATAACAACAATGAGTTACAATAATCAAAAATTAGTCCTTAAAGTTAAAAATTTAATATTGTAATAATAGAGTACATTAAATATTGTAATAATAGAGTACAATATTAAATGTTTAACTTTAAGGACTAATTTTTGATTATTGTAACTCATTGTTGTTATTTTCCTGATGATGCTTACCGATGGTAGGCGAAATATTGAAATAAATAAATAGAACAATTGATTATAACACAGACCTCGAGCCTGATTATTTACCTAATTTATTTACTAAATTCTAAATTTAGGACCAAATTGTAAATTAAGTACCAAATTTTTATTTTACAACAAAATTGCTTATTTAGTACTCAGTTTTAGTTTTAGTGCTAAATCCTAATTTTACTACCAAACTAAATTTTTACTACCCAATTGTAAGTTTTTAACACAATTTGAAACTTTGTAAAAAAATTTCGCATTCATTAATTCCCTTTTAAGGGTTTTAACAATTGGTCCCCCTACCACTTTCTTCATTTTGTACCATACACTTGTTATTTACTTAGTTAAATTAAAAATTTCACATACATAGTTTTAAATGAAAGTAAAAAAATCTATTAATTCCTTTATAACTTCCAATTTATTTAATTATGTTCTAAATAAAAATTAATTATATTAAAAATAAATTTTGTTAAATATTAGTTAAAGGTTTTTATATATTTTTTAATACACTCACTCTCAAACACACATAAAAAAACTAAAGGATTTGATAAAAGCAACCACAACAAAAGAAGACATAAACAGCTAATACATAATTTGTTTTTGAGAAAATAATTGTTTAAAATAAAGAAAATTTAAATATGATTTAGTAACACAGGCAGACACAAAAAATTAAACAAAAGAACAGTAATTACACACTTAAACACTTACATTTATACAAAAAAACAAAAATCATTTATTATACTAAAACACTTGAACACTTTTTAATACATTTTACACATTGATAGAGATGATTTTGCTCTCATTTCGCAGATTTTTGAGTTAATATGTGGTCTATATTTTTAGGCTTAAGCTATTCACACCTAAACTTTAAACACTTACTTACATAATAACATTAAACATTTATTAACACTTACATACATTAGTACACTTTTGCAACAATTTACTCATTTACATATTTGAGTAAATTTTTCTTAACACTTAATATAAATTACATTAATTACACTTACCATTACATTAATTACATCATACCATACATACATACATACATACCCAGCATACCATTCTAGGAGCGCTCCGAAAAAGGAGTCAGAAAAGAGTCCAACAAAAGAGCATGTTCGGAGCGAAAGAAAAATCTGCTTGTTACTGTCCTGAGTCGGCACGCAGTATAACTCAGAAATTACACATAATTATGTGTGTACCAAAGCGTTTTTGTCCTGTTATTTGTGCTTTGAACAAAAAAAAAAACATAGCTGTACCACACAAGAATGATAAAAACAAGATTACACAGAGCCCAAAAAACCCCTCATAAAAGACTCTTTTCTGCTATTATCTAAGAGGTTTTTCAGAGCCCAAAAAAACCCCTCATAAAAGACTCTTTTCTGACATTATCTAAGAGCTCTTTCTGACGGACCATTTTCGAATGTAATGACCCTCTTTTCTGAAGGTTTTCGGAGCAATTATGATTGTTTTTTGGGTTCATAAAGAGCGTTAACTTTCCGAAAAAGGTGTCAGAAAAGACTCTTTTCGGATTCATATGGCTTGCTGGGTACATATTAATACACTTTTGTCCGTATTTACTTATAAAATAGCGATAGCAGTTGATTTGTTTTAAAATGCTATCACATTTGAGTAAATATGCATTTACATATTTTTAAGCTTAAGCATTTATACATACACATACATTTACACATTAAAACTTAAACATAAATAAACTACAAAACAAATACATATAACTACTAGGAATATTTAGAATATACATAAAAATGCAATTATAAACATCACAAACAATAACACAAACCAACATAATCAACATCAATATAACTCAACATAAACATAAATGTAAACAGAATAACTGTTACATACGCCATTTTCCTTACATGCTCTCAAATTCTCTATAAAAATAACAAACCCAAACACTCACACACACACACACACACACACTTAAATAACAAAGCAAAACACTAAGAAATGAAAACAACAACAACATCTATAAAGTAAAGTAGTTGTTAAACTGTTTTAAACCAACGATTGAGTAAAATACCTTTAAAACATGTTTATTTACATTTAACACAAACAATATCTTATAAAAAGCAAAACTACAGCCATCTTTTTTATGTTGTTGTTATTATTATTATGTTTATTTGCAAAACAAAACCAATAATTTAAATTTTCAAACAGCAAATACCACAAAAATATACATAAATAACTAACCGCAAACAGAACATAAATAAAAAAAAACAAATTTTTAAATAAATTTAAAACATTATACTACCTAAATACTAATACTTAACTAAATACTAAAATACCAAAACAAAAAAATATATATGAAAACATGCTAATTAATACATACATACTACAATACATATATATACCTATTAAACTAAAAAAGAAAATATTGAACAACAAAAACAAAATCACAATTACAAAAAAAAAAACAAATTAAATACATATTGAAAACTCCAAAAAAAATGAGAAACAAAATTTCTGTTTAACAACAAACAAACAAATGCAAATATTACAAAAAAAAAACAATTTTATTCAATAAAACTGAAAAATTCAAATTATACACCATAAAAGAAAAACTAAAAACAAACAACTTGTTTTATTTCCGCACCAACCAACCTATCATACAGAAACAAAGACACAAACCATAATGGCAATGAAAACGTTAAGGATATACCCCCTTATTCATAAACGATTATTAAATTTAACAAACGTTTATTAAGCAAATTTTTATATGCAAATCTGTCTTAATAAACGTTTGTTAAATTTAATAATCGTTTTTGAATAAGGGGGATAAGCTTTAATAAAGGAAATTGTAAAAATTTCATCAAATTACATACTTAAAACTTAAAACTAAAAGAGTTTCAAATTAAACTAAAACTCAGAAATTAAATTTCTTAAGAATTTTTTTTAAATTTCTCAAGTTTTTAAGTAAAAACTGTTATACTGGACATTATTTATATAAAAAACTGTTATACTGGATATTTTTTATAGAAAAAACTTCTACACACAAAATTACCTATAGAAAAAACTGTTATGCACATGATTTTTTATAAAAAAAACTTGTGGGCATGAATTTCTATAGATAAAACTGTTATACAGTATAATTTCTTTAAAAAAAATACTGCGTACACAATTTTTTCTGTAGAAAAGACTGTTATACACAAATTAAAAAAAAAACGGTTCTACACTCGTTTTTATAAAGAAAAAACTGATATTCACGATTTTATACAAATAAAACTATTATCCCCAAATTTCCTAAAGAAAAAAACTGTCATTCACAAGATTTTCTATAAAAAAGGTAAACAGTAATTTTTCTGTACAATAACCAGTTAAACAGAAAATTTTCTATAAAAAATCAAGTTAAACCAAACATTTTCTTTAGAAAATCCAGTTAAATACAAAATTTTAGAAACAATTTATTAAAATACATAATAAAGAAATTCGTGAAATAAATAAAAAATATTTAAAACGCTAACGCCTTTGCTTGAATACAAAAATGCATTAAAATATTGTCTTTAACGTCTATAAGTTGCCATTTTGTGTTTGTTTCTCATTTACAGAACAGTAACAATTACTACAGCTACAACAATCAATCACAAACTAAGTGTTTTTTGTTTTTTTTTTTTTTGTCTTACACCCCTACCACCACCATTGAACAATAGTGACATCAAGCAGCCCCACAAATACAACAACAACAATTATATCAAACTAGTTAGTCCTTCAAAATACAGTTTTATACTTTTTTTAGCCCTCCTGAGTTCAATCTCTCTCTATCTCGTTCTAAAAAATATTAACATTAACATTTTACAAGAAAATTACAAACAAACAAACAAGTTCATCATGAGCATTTCCATAGAACCGTTACAAAAAGAGGTTATTTATTTCGTAATTTGTTTTCATTTTTTAGATTTTGATTTGTTATTGTAATATTAACTGTTATGTTTTTGTTGTAAGTACTTTAGTAAACAAATTTATACTCTCTCTCTCTTTCTCTGTCTTTCGTGCTGGTTTTATTGTGTAGCCTTCAAAAATAAGCGTTATTTAGTTGAGTTGTTTATATTCATTATTTTAGTTTAACTTATTATTTTTTGTTACTTTTTAAATAAAACTTTGGTCAGTTCTTGTTTTCTGTATTTTGTTAGAGAACATTTCTATTAAATTTGTACTGGGGGGTTTATTGTGTATTTAGATTTGAAAAGAAAATCGTTTGGATTTGTATACTTTTAACATTATATTTCGAGAGCTTTTGCTTTCGAATCGAAATACATAATAACTCCCCTGTATTTTTTAGGTCATCAAAGGTAAGTATGTTTTTAAGTAATATAATGTTTGGAGAGTAAAAATATTTAAATATGAAAAATATAAATTAAAGGAAACTAGTGGGTAAAATATTTGTTGAACTAAAAAGTGTTGACAAAGAAATCTTAACAAAATTATTGGAAAATTAAAACATAATTAAAATTATTTCTAAAGGTTAAAGAAACATTTAACAACTGCTTAAAATAATTGTTAAACTTTTCTCTGCGCTTTAAATAAATCAGTTTTTGTAACTAATTGCCATTTGACTGCTTAAAAAAATGCATTGTACATTTAATGCTTAACTGCACACAAATTTGTTTTTATTATTTAATTATATTATACAAATAATTGAATTATACATACATACATACATATGTATGTACTTATGAAAATATAATAATAAAAATACCACAAAATACCTGCATAAATTCAATTTGTAGCAGTTTATTTTCAATAAAATCCTGAAAAAATGGAAAAACTATAAATTTTTATGGCATTTCTGTTTTAATTAAATTTTATTAATGAAATATAAAAGCATAATAATAATACACATAAATGATAATAAATTTAAACACTACATTCCAAAAGGTACGGTCACATTTTGCAAATATTTACTCAAAGAAGCGTAACCACTTGTACATATGTATGTTATGTACATATGTATGTTATTTAGTGGTTACGTCTTTTTCGGCAAACATTTGCCAAGTGTGGTCGTAACTTAAGTCCCAATTTAGACGACGCAATTCTTTCAGTAAAATAAATTACCTTTTCGACATTTTGGTAAGGGGAAGATAAGACGTACACACAGCGATGCCAACTTAGCCCTTTTCGGGCTAGATTTAGCCCGATTTTAGACACTCAAAACGCGAAAAAAGAAAATTGGCCCTAAACTAAAAAACGCGTAATTCTAGCACGTTTTACAATTATCTTTAGCCCTTTTAGTCCGTCACTACTTTTTGCTCGATATGGCTACATTTTAGTTTTTTTTTTGTACTTTTTCGTCCTTTAATCTAATAATATCGAAATAGTGCTATTGGTAATAATCCATTCATTAAACTTAAACAAACACATATTGACATATCCGTCCTCAAACTCAGAAGTTGAGAGGAGTTTTAGTGTTATGAATTTATTCAAAAATAAAATTAGAAACAAAATGTCATTAAACACGTATAACAGTTTAATACACATTAAATGTAGCCTAAAAAATAGTAAATGTTGTTCAAACTACAAAATACCTGACGAAGTGTGCTCTTTTGAATAGTATATAATTTATCTAAGAAAACTTAAGAAATTTGGATGTTATTCGGTCCCAGGTTTTTTGGACTGTCGCACCGTGATTGTATCTCATGGTAGTAATTTTTTTCTAATAAATTATTTTATAAAAATGTGTTTGTTGTTTTGATTTTTAAAAGAAACATTTTATAATTTAGCCCCTTTTCGCACTTTATCGAAAAATTTGTCAGGATGTGGCTTTAAACGGATTTTTTTCAATTTAGCCCTTTTTTTAAATTTTTACGCGTTTTGGGTCTTAAAAGTTGGCATCTCTGCTTGTTACATACGAACGAGAGAGTAACACATACATATGTGTGTACAAATGTATGTGTTACACTCTCAATAAATTTGTGCTATGTAAAAATAGAATAATTAAAAACAGAAAAAAACTGTTCATAAAAAACTTTACTTTTGAATTTCCGTAATAATTTTGGTTGCTGCTAAAGCTATACTTTGTTATTTAACTGAAAATTTAGTTAAAACTTTATACATACATAAGTATTGTATTAAAATATTTATTTATTAAAAAGCCTGTTTAATTATATATGTATCAGCATCGACATTTTTCTAGGATTTATGATAATCCCTGTTTTCTCTATCTATGTATTTACCAGCCAGTCAACAAAACTGCTGCTGCTTGCTGGTGCATGCACATTTTAACGAAACACATTGATTGCTGGCGTTTAGAGATACAAATATTTTTTCAATTTATTTGTTAGTTTTTTTTTTTTTTTTTTTTTTGTTTTAAATTTTTATGCATTGTTGTTTATTGATTTCTATGCTCATATAGTTTTTGTACTAGCTGGCGACAGTGGGTCAAGCATAAGAGTATAAAATCAGGAAATAGAAAACAGGGATAGAAAAGTAAATGTTTAGTAAAAAAAACAGTTATACACAAAGTTTTCTATGAAAAAAATGTTAACACAAGATTTTCTAGAGAAAATACTGTTGTATTGACAATTTTTTTTATAGAAATATTGTTATATTAAAAATTTTCTAAAGGAAAAAAAAGATTTCCTAGAGAAAATACTTTTATACTGAATATTTTCTGTAAAAAAACTGTTATACGGACAATTTTTTGCATAAAAAACAGTTATACGAGTACACAGAGTTTTCTATAGTAAAAACTGCTAAACTGAACATTTTCTATAGAAAGAACTGTTATACTGAAAACTTTCTATATAAAAACTGTTATACTGAGAATTTTCTATAGAAAAAATATTTTTTCTGAAAATTTTCCGTAAAAAAAACTGTTACATACACAAGATTTTTCATAGAAAAAATGTTATACTGAGAATTTTATATAGAAAAAATTGTTATACTGAAAATGTTCTTTAGAAAAAAACTTTTATACAGAATATTTTTTATAGAAAACAAATTGAATCACAAAATTTACTTTGTGCTGCTGTCTTTCAATTTATTTGCTATCATGTTAGTTTTTAATTTATTCCTCTAAATTAAAGTTTTTTTTCATATACATACATACATATATATATTTTTTTAATTGTACACGAATTTATTGAAAATATTGTGATTGTTTGCATTATTTTTTTAACAGGAAAAAGCGTTAAAAAGACGAAAACAATAAATAATAACAATCAGTATAGCCAGCAATTGGTTTTTGTGGTGTGTATTTAATGTTTTATTTTATAACAATTGTGCAGACATGTTTGTAAATTTAAGCGGCTTAAATTAAAATCCGAAGCATGCCAGTTACAGCAGCAATAAATTGGTATTAAAAAAATTTAAATAACATATAACATACTATAATGAATTTTGCAAAAGGTTTCTTTCACAAAATATTTAAGATTTAGAAGATACTGAATCCGACTGGTTTGAGATCACCTAAAGTTTTATTCTTTAGCCATCTGTTTGCTTTAGAGCCAATTATTAATAATGAATTATGTATATTAGATCTGCCTTTAAGTTCTATTTTGTACCTAAAAATAATATCAAAACTTCTTTAGCTTCTTTAGAAAATGTTACAAACACTTTAACAAATTTAAACAATAAAAAAATGTTGTTTTTAATTATTCACATTAAAAAATTAGGTTTTTTTTATTACATTTTCATTAAGAAATTAAATTATATTTTCAACAATTTGTAGCCAAATCAGCAATTGTGTACTTAAGATATTGTAGCCATTTTCTTGCAATAAAAGTAAAAAGCAGAGCCGCCATGTAATGAGGACAGTTGAACAATAACAATTACACTAAGGGCTAATGAGTGTGAGTGTGTGTGTGTGTGTTTGAGTGATATGTATAGCAAAACAAAGTAAAATAACGAGTTTTTAAGAGAATCTTTGTAATTTTTATTTTTGGTTTATTAAAGCAAATAATGTATGACGTTAATTTCACTTAAATACATATTAATGGAATTTAAGGTTTTAAATTAAATTTTTATATTAGTTATAATTTACATATATTACAGTTTTCTACTCAGTTAAGGGACCAATATTTTCTTTGGCTAATTTATTTATTTTTTCAACAGCTAAAGCTTGTAAGAAAACACCCACCTTTAATATACAAAAACTAAGAAATCGTAACACAATTGGTAAGTAATTTGACAACATTTATAAAGATTTAAACATACTATGTATTTCAAAATATTTAGAAGAAGAAAAAACCACAACAAATCATTCATTCAATTTAACTAAACAATTAAAGCAAATTAACAAAATAATTAAAAATAATAAAACAAAATTTCTGTTAAATTTGCATGCATTTAGATTGTTCATCTAGTAGTTTTTTAAAAACAAAACCCAATAAAATATTTAAAGCAACAAAAACATAAGGGAATATTTCACAAATAAACAGCTTCCAAGCTCAAATAAACAATTTAAAGTATTATATAAATAAACAAAAAATAAAAAATAAATATTTGTAAATTTAACAAAGCAATATTTAGGGAATTTTTTTTTTAAAAATCATACATAAATTATTAAAATAAATATAAATAAAATTAAGTAATTTATACAACCTTGCAATGTAAAAACAATATCGTTAAAAAAATTATTTAAAACAAACATTTTTCTTTGCCAAAACTGCACTTAATTTCGAAGCGTACATAATTATTTTGCTTATGTTTTTAGCAAATTTTTTTTAAATATACAAATTTCTTAACTATTAATAAATACCAGAAATAAACATATTGCGTTTGCAAATATAAATTATTTAAAATAATAATTATATGTATACATATATACATATATATAAAAGCAAAACGATCCTACAGTCAATTTCAAGTTAAACTTACAACAAATGTAGTTGTTAAAACTTAATAATATTAAAAAATAATTATATACATTAAATAAAATAACAATTAGTATGAATATATAGTAAATGATTTTGTTAAATTTATTAGACAATTAAAAGAACCTATTAAAATACAATTAACATTAGTTTCGTAGTAAAATACTTACAATATTAACAACATTTTTAACAGTTTTGTTGAAATTACTTAGTTTTTTTTCACCAATTTGTTAAATTGTATTCAAAATTTATATTCACTTGAGACTTAAGCTTAAAATACTTAAGAATATTGTAGTGCAATGGGTTATTTTTAAAATTTTATAAAATGTTTTTAAAGTAAATAACATTTTGGGGCAAATTTCCTTAAATTCTAAAAGGAAAATATTTAAAAGTCAACTAATAACCTAAAAATTAGAAAATTGTTTAGAAAATTAAGAAACTTTCTTCACTTTCTTAACACTTAACAAAAGTCAAATAAATTGCAGAAATTTTAAAGTGGAAAAACAGGTTTAAAATTGTTTTAATTAAATTAAATCGTTTTAATAATATTGTTATTATTTTCCCTTAAAAAACAAGTATTTTCAAGCACTTTTTGCCTTTTTGTTAAAAATCCACATTTAAAAGGGATTTTAAAATTTGCCCTAAAAATTTTAAAATTTTGTTTAATAAAACAATTGTTACTACTTTTATTTAATAAAAATTTGTTATATTTATTACTATTAAAATTGAAATGATTTAAATTGAATTTTTTTATATAAAGATTTTAACAAAAAAAAAAAGAAACTACAAAAGTAAAATGGTATAATAAATATTGTAATTGTAAAATGAGTCCAAATAAAGCCACCGCCTTTACTAACTATATTTGTAAACTACATATAAATATAAAAAAAAAATCAACAGCAAATACAGAACACAATAACATTGATAATTAAACAAATTTTCTTTATAAAATATTAAACAAATTATTACATTTAACACTACTACAGCTTCAACTCTTTCACAAAAAAACTAAATAGGTACTAAATACTTTTTTTTTAACTACATATAACAACACCTTAACAAACATACCAAATACCCACACAACCAATACTCTTATATGGAAATACATATTATTAAAACAAAAACAAACATATTTTATAAAAAATGTATATGAATAAATAAAAATAATCCTTCTAATCTAACGCTGACTGCAATATACCACCATGAAAAAGTAAATTTAGTAAACATTTAAAATATATTATTATGGAATAAAGAAATAACAAAATAAATAAACGACTTTTTAAATAAAAATATATAAAAAAACCACAAAAAATAAATACATACCTAAAAGAAAATCTTTAAATTTCAACTAAGAAACAAAATCTATTTTAATAAAAAAAATCAAAAAAAAGTACACAAAAGGGATTTAAATTAAATGAAATTAAGCAAAAACTACTGTTCAATTTAAACAATACAAGAAAATATTTAATATGGTGTTCACACATGCATTTTTAATTGAAATTTTTTAATTAACGCCTAATTGAATTCAATTATCCATACAAAATTTCAATTAAGATAATTCCTTCATTAAGAGTTAATTGTTCTAATAATTGTTAAAATTAAAAATACAACCCTGTGACAAGTAATAACTAAAATGACAGTCGATTCGCTTTTAAATTAATAAAGAATATTTTTAGGCTGAAAATTATAATATTACATTCAACCAAATACAGTGCACTAGGGAAACTAATTAAAACTGCGGGTGTTGACGTTTAACAAATTAAAAAAAAATCCGTTATTTTTTTCTGATGCTTTTTTCTTTCCAACACTTGGAAGAGAGCCTTCTCTCTATTTATTTCATAAAATTTTAGAGTAGGTAATGTAAAAAAAGGGTTGACGTTTTGGGATGTTGACGTAAACGAGCGTTGACGTTTTCCCGAGTGCACTGTAATTGTATTCCTTTTTTGTCAGCTGCTGTCAAACGCTAATTGAATTAGCAATATTGAGCATATGTGAACACTTTTTAATTAACCATTAATTGACTCAATTAAAAATACATGTCTGAACACCATATAAGGTATGCAGGCTTCCTTTAATTTAAACAATTAATAAAGTCTACTTTTAGGAGATAATTTTAAAATTGGACTCCTCTTCATCACATCATGCATACTTTTAGGATTCATATAAATATCTTGTTATTTGCTTAATTTTATTTAATATTTAACACCACAAATCCCTTTTTTTATACTCTTTTATTTATTTAATTTTTTTTTTTACATGTTTTTATATTTATAATAAAACTTCTTAAAATACCATCCCTATCCAAACTGCTTTATGTGTCAAATTAGTGATATTTATAAATAACTAAAACAAAAACAGTATTATTGAAAAATTATTAACAATAATGTTAATGTTATTAGTAAATAAAATTTTTAAATATTACAAAACAAAAAAAGAAAAAAAAAAATAATTATATTCAGTAAGAGAATAATTTAAATATTTTATACTTAAAAAAACAGTAAAAACACTTAAATTTGCTTAAAATTGAAAGAAAATTTTTTTTAATAAATCTTTTTTTTATTTTAAATTTAAACAGGAAAATTTTCTCAAATAAAATGTCACAATTATAATTATAAGGTAATTTAAAACCTGAATGTATTTTCTAAACTTTTACCGTCTCCTTTAACAAAATTCAACACAGCAACAACATGTTGAGATATATAAAACTTAAGCAACCCTTGAGAAATTCTTTACAACTGTTTAAATCACAGCATCTTTAGCTGTTCCTTAAAAATTTTACAGAATAATTGGCTATTTGGATAATTTGGTTAGTTTGTTTAAAAAAAAATAACATTTTGTGATTTTTGTAAGTACAAAAAATCCAGCACGAAGACTGGCTTTAAATTGTTTGAATCCTTAAATAATAAAGATTTATGCTTTAAATTAATATTTTATTACATTACGCAGCTAAAATGTTTGTTTACCTTTGCTATTGAGACACCATTTTAACTGTAAGGCCATCTAAGTAACTAGCAGGAAAGAGACAACTGTACAACTAAGAGGCAATTGCACAACAACAACACTACATTATAGTGTGTGTAGGGTTATTAAAACAAAGTAATATAACGGCTGTTTGAGTATTAACGCTAGTTTATGGTATAAAATGGAGGATTTCTTTAATTTTTAGTAGTTTACTTACTTACTGAATTTAAGGTTTAAAACGAAATAATTGATATAATTATGCTTAAATTAAGTAATAATTTTTGTAAGTAATAATTAAAATTTAATATTTCTCTTAAACTATATAAAGGGATTAATATTTTTTCAAATAAATACAAATATTTTTATGACAAAATGTAAAATATTGAAAGAATTTCTTTAGAAAATAAAAATTTGTTTAATAAATTTAAAAATTTCATCAAGGTGGCTAAATAACTTTATGAAATAATTTTTCTAAATTTTAAATTAATTTTTTTTATTAGTTAAAATTTTCAATAACAATTTTAATAATACTATTTGTTTCTTTTTAAAATTTTTTATGAAAAAATATGATTTGTTTTAATAAATTACAAAATATTATATGCAAAACTTAAAATAATTTTATTTAAAAGCTACAATACACAAACATATATAGATTTAAAATAAAAACACTTTATTATAAACTACATAATACAACATAATAATATTTAAAAATTAAACAAAACAAAACTAAAATAAAAACAATTTGTTATTTATCAAAAGGGAAATTAAAGAAAAATAAACAAAAATTTAAAACAAAACAAAAACAAACATGAAAAAAACCTTGTTAATTAATTGCTACCAAAACAAAACAAAATGAACTGTCAGAAAAAAACTAAATTAATTAAAAAAAATTATTGTTATTTTAATTGAAGAACACAACACTGAAAACACTTTAAATTTAATATGAAAACAAAACATTACAACAAACAGTATTAAAGGCAACCATATGAACAAATAATTAAAAGCGTTTGTGTAGAAATACTCTACAAAACGTAAGTAAGGAATTTGCCTAAAGTAACTTAAGAAAACATGTAAACAACAAATAAACTAAAAATTTAACACATAAAGTTTAATTTTAAATAACAATATTATTGAAAATTTCAAGTCAACCAACCAACAAACAAACGATAAATAAACATTTTAAAAACTATTTAAAAAACAACAATACAACAAACAAAGAATAATAAAATCATTATTAAAATAAAACTAAAACTAATTTTTTTTTAATCTTTATTTCGATAAAATGAGAAAATCATAAGGTAAGTTTTAGCCGTATTCAATTGTGCATCTTTATGTTAAACCATTCGAATTGCTTCTCTTCGATGATAATTGGCAGTGATCCTCTAACTAATAAAATGCCAAATAAAGCCTTCTGGTGTCACCTAAACCGCTTGTAAAATATATTTAAAATTCAACTTCTCTTTGACTCTTTGACCCTGACCTTACTTCTCAAACAAATTCCACATAAAGCCTCCTATTTAAAATACATTGTATCATTTTATTCATTCTATATTTATTAAGTATCATTTTAAAACACGTCATGAATATTTATTGCCGTCATAAAATTGTCAACACAAATGCCCCTATAAAATTTAGAGCTATTTTTGTTTGTAAACTGCAGTGCATGCTTAGCAACAATTTAGTAAATTTATAGAGCTTTTATATTAAAGCTGTTTATTATTACTATGTATATTTAAATTACGAGTATAAAGGGAGAAAATGTTGCAAATTTATTAGCTGTTTTATAATTTAACAATTTTGAATTTTATTGAATGAGGCCTTTTAGATGATGCAAGTAATTGCATGCAATTTTTTCCATTCTCTTTTAAAATTGCTACGTAAAATGTTGTGCACTTATACGATGCAATTTTACGTGCAACAAATCATGCAATTTTTTGACGTTTAATTACACATTCCTCTTTAGTTTTTCATTCGCAACAAAGAAAACAAAATTTTAAAATACATATATGTAAATATAATATACAAAAAATATATGTATAAAAATATATATATAAAATAATATACAATGTATATTATACATACATACATATATATAAATACAATATACAAAAATTTAAAAAAATATAAACAATGGAAGATTTTAATACAGAAGAAGTAATTGAAAATGTTCTTGCGCATTAATTTTTATAACACACACTTCAAAGTCAGAATAAGAATAAAACAAAATAAGTAAAACACAAACGATGGTAAAAGGAAATGTCAAAAAATTGCATGGCAACCGAAGTCGTGCAACTTTTTCTACCCCTCTTGCTGCTCTCCCCCGTTCGCCAACAAACATCAATTGCATGCAATTAATTGCAGGCAAAATTGCATCGTCTAAAGGGCCTCAATGTTTATACGAATTTTAAACACACTTTTATATATTCATGACCTTTAGTTAACTTACAGATAGCACCCAACATAAATACAATTCACTGTACATAATTGCTAATGTTAATTCAAGGAAAACTGATCTTGCACTGTTTGCAAGAAACACAAGATCTTCATATTTCCATTAGAATATTCTTATTAGAATATTATTAGAATAGCTCAAATTGTCTAGAATCTAAACACTAAACATACCATTATTATATTCCTGTAGAAAGGACAAAGAAATACTGAATCGGGTATGCTTTAGTAGCCTGAGTATAAAACGATGTGATGGTTCTCGGCAGATCCAAACACAGTAGATCCTTTGCAAGGCTTCTATGTACCTTAGAACTTGTGATTCGAGCATGTATTTGCACCTCACTCACTGTAAAGCATTCTTTGCCATTAGTTATCTTTTTGTGCAGGAATGTTGTTTTCAAATGCTAAGATTTTATACTACTGGCGTATGAAACCGTACACGACTTTGGTCATGGAAATCTTTTGAGAATGAGGAGTTGGCATTAATGATTGGTGTCTTTTCGTAAAGTTCCCGAGTACATGTTTTTGCAAAAGAGTTTCCAGCTAAACAGTTGGTTTCCGCTGGGTTTTTCGTCTGTCTATATAACTTTGGGCATTTGATTGTGTACTCCGACAAGCAAAAAAGATTTCAGTTTGGCATTTTTGCAGTCTATTGTTCATGGACGCTAGCCTTTGTGTTGAGATTTTGTATTAGCAATATGTGTTTAACGAAAATGGCGAATTGTTTGACTGCCTTAAGCTTAAATTTTTGTATAATAATAATTCTGGACATTCTCATTAAATTTCGAAAATTCGAAATTAATTTTGATTTATTCGAAATTTCCAAATGTAAGCAAAATCGTATAGTTTTACCTTAAAATCTCTCAAATCCATGAGTATTATTAATTTTATACATTTTTATTAATGTTCGAAAATTCTAAGTTAGTTTCGAATTTTTCGAAATTCCCAAATATTAGCAAAATATTATACATATTTCTTTCTACCTTATAATTATGTACTCAAATTCATGAGCAATATTAATTTTCGACATAGAAATTATATTTTAAATTGGTTTTGATGGATTTTTCAGTATTTGAAATTATTTTTAAACATATTCGAAAATTCGAGCTTATTTTCGAATTTTTGGAAATTCCCATATATTGGCAAAATCTCATACTTTTTACTTAAAATCTCCCAAAAGCATGCATAATATTAATTATGGAAATTTTTATAGAAGTTTGAAAATTTTATATTTCGAAATTTTTCGAACATATCAAAAAGTCTGTCTTTAAGTTTTACTTCATTCAAAATACATATAAATCAAGTTTTAAACATATTTTGAATTCAATTTCATACGTTTTTATTAATTTTCGAATTTTCACTTATTGTTTCTTTTTTTTTTTTTTTGATTTTGTGAATAAATTCTTTCTCTATTCTACTATGGCAGCATGTCCTTATTCAAATTTTATGCCTATGATAGTGTCCGTGAACTTAAACGGTTTAAGAGCTACATTGTTAAGATCTCAAAATACTCATAGATACGGCATTATGGGTCAAAGAGAATGAAACTGGAAAAATGTTTAAATATGTACATATACAAAATAATATTAAAAGTTGCAAATATAATTGACTACTTTTGAAAATTAATTTTGTCATGAAAAGCACTTGAGCAGGAAACCAGACAACTATTCTTCCTAATTCCGCTAATACGGCTAAAGAGAATTCAGGCTACTGTGCTGTATTACATTTGCTTTCATATTTTTAAAATTTTTTACTGCAAATTTACTGCTTTAATATATAATTAAACCTATCTACTGCCATACAATTAAAATGATTGTAAATAATATAGACATTTTGACTTTGACCAGGATTTTTGCAGCACTTGGCTTTACAATATCATTTGTTGTTTCAGTTTTCTAACATACTTTTAGACAACAACAGCCGAAATTAAACAATATGGCCTTAAACAACACAATTCTACAATTACTACTGGTCTTAACAGCTTCAGATACTCTGCACTGCAAGGTAACACAAACGATACCACAAATGGTTAATAGTTCCTTAATCATTGACATAGTGACGGGATTACATCAACGTTTAGAGTTTAAGAACTTTGTGTTTTATATCTCGCAACGTTTGTTTGATACAAATTCTCAATTCAAATTCTTTCAAGACTTTTGGCATGCTTTGCCCTTAATACCGATAACTATTATCAGAGATAATTCTGAATCGATGGTTGGCTTGCTGGGTAGACCCTGTTTGTGTTTTATATTTACCACCGACTGGCAGGATCCCATTATGGAGTTGGCAGCCTTGAGTTTGAAAAGTATACGCTATTTGCGCACAATGTTTGTGTTATTTCCGGTACAAGAATATGATGATTATTGGGCATACAGCCTGAGTTTGTCAGAATATACTTCAGTTAATGATAAAATACGTTTATTGTATGACTGGGTGTGGCAGAAGCAGTTCCTGAATACCTTACTCGTTACCATACACAACAATATTTATCTCTATGAGCCTTTTCCCAAAGGTAAGCTGGTGAATATGACTTTAAATTGGACCTACGAAGATTTTTTTAAAACTGAAAAGCTAGATTTAAAAGGTTTTGCAATTGACACACCTCTACGCTTTGATCTGCCCAGAGTATTTTGCATTAGACGCCATCCTAATAAGGTTCGCTTAAGCAAATTAACTGGTACCTCGGGTAAACTATTTGCAGCCTTTATTGAACATATCAATGGCTCGTTAAATGACCATCTAATGCTTGAACATGAGTTCGAGCCTTTCAATATGTCCATCTTCATAGAACTGGTGGAATTGAAGCAGCTAGAGATAAGTGTGCATTCATATACCTCCATGCAGAAAGATAGGGTGAGTACCAGTTATCCGGTTGGTATTAATGACCTATGTCTAATGGTGCCATCTCGTGGTAGTTCTCCCGAGTATAAGATTTTGCTGGAGAGCTTTTTGTTAAATACTTGGTTTTTGCTGGCCTTTGCTGCATTCTACATAACGCTGGGCATATGGCTGTGTTCACCCAAACAACAACGTGACTTAAGTCTGGCATTTTTGCAAGCTATTTGCTCTCTACTGCTGATAGTTCCTTTGAGGCTAATTTCATTGCCTAGCAAACGTTTAAGGTTCCTTTTTGTGGTATTATTTGTGGTGGGGTTTTGCTTAACTAATATGTATTCATCCAAAATGGCCAGCTATTTGACCGCCTATCGTCCACAGCCACAAATCAATACTATACAGGATGTTATTGCTGCAAATTTAACAATAATGATGCTGAAAGTTGAATACCAGCTGTTTTTAAAGATGAATTATAGCAAGCCATTTATGGATTTAATCATGCCCGTTTCCCAATACACATTGGATGAACATCGTAACATATTAAACACCAGCTATGGCTACGGTATACCCTCGGATGGCTGGCATTTTCTCGCTAAACAACAGCAGTATCTGAAAGAGCCTTTGTTTCGTCTGTCCTCGATATGTATTGGTCCGTTTTATCATGTCTATCCTTTGCAAATTGACTCGTATTTGCTGCAGTCTTTAAATGAATTTATATGGGCTGCTCAAAAGACGGGTTTTATGTACTTTTGGGAGGATGAGGCTTTCAATGATGCCTTGTTTATGGGTTATGTTCAAAAGTTTAAGAATGTAGATGAATTTAAGGCATTATCTCTAGAATTCTATCGATTGGTTTTATCTGGTTGTGGGGTTTGCTAATGGCTGCTGTAATATTTGTACTGGAAATTAGAAGAGTTACCTGGTCTAAGTTATATGAAGCAGTGTCTAAGTTTATGTTAAGATGTTAAGCGTGGAAATGTATGAAATGTAATTGTTTTAAATGTAAATAAAGTTTCCGGCAATAAAATGTAATTGTTTGTTTTATTGAAAACTATCTTAATGATTTTTTAAAAGGCAAAGCCTTCGATAACATTCTACATCAGTGGTAGGCAAAGAACATAAGGATTGTAATATTTGGAATCCTTGGAATATGGATTTTTCAGTCTATTGATTTGGTGTCTTAATTGATCATTTATAGGAACATACATCAATTGTTTGAACATGTTAGTATTCAGTGTTGGTTGTAGAGAGACCATGGTATATATATTGCAATACCATGCAATGAAGTTTCTTTCTCTGTTGTGTGCAATTATTGATTTACGGTCTTATTTCATCATTAGTACCAACATTCGTCATTTGTGTTAACATGTCAGCCAACATTATATAATATAGATTATAGTTATGATACATTCATCATTTGTATAACCTGGGGAAAACATCGTTTATAAGGAAGTAAAACAAATTTTAGATCATCTCCCGTTGCAATAAAATCTCTGCTAAGTAAATTCCTTTATATGTTTAAGAATTTTCTGGAATCTAGAGTTAAGAGATCTTTTGTACGGAGATTACTGAAACCGGTTCTTTCTATTATTTCCAAACACTTAAGATATAATGGTTTTCTGTATCGAACATGGAAGATAAAAAGGCTGCAAATCTTCTACTGCTGCAACTTCCTGAATGAGGAAGCGAAGAATAGGTCAGACGATCTCTTTAACATTCTGCTGGATCTAGAGATGATGGATAATTTTAAACAGCCCTATTATGTATTAAGTTCCAACACAATTAAGTCAGAGAAGTAGACTAGAGATTTTTTTGGTTACACTTTCCAGAACGAGAAAGATATCAGATCATCTTCCTGAATGAGAAACCAAAGCAGATTTCAGATGATCTCTGCTTAAAAGTCTCCTAAATCTGGAGATGAAGAATCCTTAGATTAGTGTTAACTATTATGCACCAAATTTCAAAACTTTATTTAATTTTTTATAAGGAGACTGCAAATTTTTTAATATAACACTTTCCACAAAGAGAAGGAGAAGAATATATCAGAACATCTTGTTCTCAAAATAAGGAAGATAAGAAGCAATTTATTAATACGTAACTAATTTATAATACGAAAAAGGGAGATAAGAAGAGTGAAAATATTCTACTGTTGCACTTTCCTAAACGAGGAAGCAAAGACGATTTCAGACGATCTCTTTAATAATTTCCTGTAACTAGATTTGAATATGAATTTCTTAATATTTTGCCAATTTTGTCAGGAGATCTTCCGGTACCACTCAAATTAATTGTCACTTAGGATTCCAACGGTTTGATTTAGCTAATGTTTAAAACAACATGTAAACAAACAGCCTGTTTACAAAAACAAACAACAGCAAATTGTTCTAAAAACTTTTTTTAACAACTTTTATTGTTGTTTATTTAAATTTGACATGATACATGAAGTATTGTTATTAAATTACAATGTTAGTCTATTTAAATTTATTTCCTTTAACTAGACAGGGTGTCGCAAATACAACTGTCTTTGTAAAAAGGAAAAAGAACAGAATTAAAAATAAATAAACTAAGAAAGATCAAATGTTTGCATCATTCTTACAAGACCCTTTAAGGAATAATGATATTTTAAACATTAGTTTCTATTATTGTGTTGTCTGTTTTGTCACCGAATTCATACCTATAGAAGATGATATGCTATCTTCTTCTCTTACTCGTTATGGAAATTGCGATAGGAAAATATCTTTAGTCTCATATATAGATAATAAGTATCACGAATCTCTAGATTAAGAGATCATTTGAAGATGTCAATAAACCTTCAGTGGAATACTATGCGGCGCCATTGGTGGTGTAGAAGTAGAAACTCTCAATAAATTTTGGAAATGGAATGGCAGGATAAGCTACTGCAAAATTAAGAAAATTTCACCTATTTTAGGACCACCCACTATTTGTTAAGTTGTGCTAAATGCATGAGCATGTACTTCTAACTAATTGTTATATCTAAGCAAAATTTTATGCATATCGACGCCTACTAGTAAAACAAAATATCATAAAATAAAACAAATCATTTACATGAAATTAACTATTTTCTGTTATATTATTAAGCAGGCAACATTACATTAAACTAACACACGAGGTGGATTTAAAAAGTTTTTAATCATAAACTAATGACCAACTTCATTAAAGCATCTACATAAACTTATGCTGCCGATGACACAAGATGATCTGATAATCTTCCTACTTTAAACTAAGTAAAAATTTGTTATGTAGCCAATGTT
The DNA here is from genome assembly GCA_916048285.2 of Bellardia pandia. NCBI lineage: Eukaryota > Metazoa > Arthropoda > Insecta > Diptera > Calliphoridae > Bellardia > Bellardia pandia. The sequence continues at coordinate 75,101,826 of OU696533.1, forward strand.
TGGAATCTTAAAACAAAACAGTGCTGCAAAAGATGATCTGAAATCTATTTCTCTTTTTTGTTTAAACCTACAGCTTCCTCAACTTCCTCGTTCAGAAAAAGTACTATAATACTCCGTTTTATTATCCTCATGCTACAGATAATGATCTGAAATTTAATTCTTCCTCTGTTTACGTCTTAATCCTTCTCCACTTTTTTGTTCAAACTAAATTCTTTTCTCAATTTAAAACCATCTTAGCAGTAGAAAGATAATTTTGCAATAGATCTGGAAAAATTTTATAATTTATTTCTTCGTTCAAACAAAGTTTCAAATGCTTATGAACTTATTGCTTAGAAATAATTAAGAGTTTGTTAAGATTCAGCAAACGTTATAAAAGAAAATCCAGTCCATATCTCTCAGTTTAAGAGGAGAGGAAAAGGAAATATTATAAAGAATAATACGAACAATAAACTTCTAATCTTCAGAAGATTTTAGAAATTATATTGCCAATTCAAAAAACTGTCTTACAAAGTAATAATAATAAAGGAGCAACAATGGAAGATTTATAATATCATTCTCATTGATTACATAAATTATTTATACATTGTTTATAAATTTAAAACGTTACAGAAATTTGTGATCACTTCAAAAGTTCTCTCAAATCCAGGAACATTAATAAACTTTCTAACACAAGATCATCTGATATACTCAGTTTCGCAATCAGGAAGTTTGAAGAGTAGACAATTTCACATCACTTTAAACGACCTTTCTATTCTAGACACATTCAAATTAATAAACTTCCTAACAGCACAAGACTATCTGAAGTCTTCAGAAGGTTGAACAGTGGATGAGTTGTAGTATGTTCCTTACTTCGAATATAAATTCATTATGGAAAGGGATCTGTAAATAATAATTTCTCAACTCTTAACTCAGGAACATTAATAAATAATAAATCATCTTCAGTTCCAAAATCAGGTAGGTAAAGAGTAGACGCGTTGACATCACTTCAAAAGATCTCTCAGTTTTAGGTCCAGGAACATTAATAAATTTTCTAGCAGCACAAGATCATCTGAAGTCTTCAGTTTCGCAATATGGATTTGTGATTTTTAGAATATATATTCTACATTCGAACTATAAATTTATTATGAAAAAGAATCTGTGAGTAATTATTTCTTAACTCCAATTTCTTTTAAATAGAAATATGAAAAAACTTTGGTTCTATGAATCGAATTTATGCCTTGATCGGCACAATATACTCGTAGCATATCAATTCAAATTAATCAATATCATATGAAGGTAACCCTCAAAATAAACATCAAAACAAAAATCTCTGGATTTGAATGTGTTGTTAACCAAATTGTGAGGCTCCATTACGGAAATTTTGAAAAGTTTTGGGTAAATGAAAGCCATATTGAATGAGAATTACCTGCTAGCACATAATCCAAATCAAACAGTAAACTCCCATTATTAAGGGAATTGGATCAAATCAATGAGTAGTTAAACCGAATTAGCCTTAAGAAAATTCCAACAGAAATTTAATCAAGTTTTATATTAGTATTGTCCAATTTATATGGTTGAGGTTCGGAATAATGGTCACTTCAAAAAGTGCTGCTGTTTTTTTATGAAACCCCAATGATTCCCCATAGGGATGTTGTCGATCGTTCAAATCTACATTGCTGCTAACAATAATTAAGTTCCAAGACTTTGGGGAATAGTTAATTCACTTCAGTTTCTCCTACCCGTTTTTCATCATCACTATGGTTAAATTTGATTGCAAAGCTTTTTAACTTCACTTCAGTAGCACCCAGAGATTTTGGCGGAAATCGAATCCGCAACGCTTAGGCTAATAACCCAGTCCACAGTATGGATTCATTGCTATGTTATGGATGTGATAAAACAAGAAAAACACAAGCTTAAGCTTCAAAGCACATAATCGTATTCCATCATCATTATGGACAAATTTGACCAAAATGATTGCGAAGCTTTTTGTATTCGCTGCAGAGACACTCATAGTCTTTGGAGAAAATTCAAACCGCAACCCCAGACTGATTATTCCAAGTCACTGTAACGATTAGTTGCTAAGTTCCAGATGTGGTTAAATAAGAAAAGCCTAAGCTAAGGACCTTCTCCCACCAACTCCCTGCACTCTGATATAGTTAATTAAAAATTCCACAAAAATATCATGACACCATTGTATTATTTACAATCTAAAATTTAATAGTTTTAATATTCAACTTGAATTTTAAATGAAATACAAATAACTGAACATGTTACCATTTAAATAACATCACGCTCACAAGCGTTAGTCGTTTAGCACACTCCAGAACAGCTGCAACAATGATTTTGAACACAACAATGGCAATGCTCCTACTCAGCTCATCGGCGAGTTTGCTTAACAACGAAACATTGCCATATCCGCAGATGGTTAATAATTCTCTGGTCATAGAATTGGTGAGCAGTATACATGAGTTGTATGGCTTTAAGAATTTCGTATTCTTCATATCGGAGCGTTTAGCCAGAGACACGGATACAGCAAAAATATTCTTCCAGGATTTTTGGGATGCGTTTCCCACGGCTCCTATGACAATAATCATTAATAATCCCAGCCAAATGTCCGGTTTCTTAAGTACTCCATCGTTGTGTTTGATATTGACCACGGAGAGCGATGATCCCATTATGGAGGTGGCGGCTTTGAGTTTGAAGGGTGTGCGATTTTTTAAGACTATATTCATATTATTTCCCATAGTGGAAACGGATGAGTTTTTTAATACATTCGAGCAGTTTACCATACTTTATGACAGCATACGTTTGTTGTATGATTGGATTTGGAAGAAGCAGTTCCTTAATACCGTGCTCATCACCATCAGGAATAACATTTATATACATGATCCTTATCCCACAGTGAATATTGTGAATATGACTGAGAACTGGACAGCAACGGATTTTTTTGTTGATTATTCGGCAGACTTTGAAGGCTATGAACTAAAAACTATGGTACGTCATGATTTGCCCAGAGTATTTCACAAGTCTAACAAACCGGGAGATAAAGAATATGAAATTAGTGGTGTCTCGGGAAAATTGTTTGTTGCCTTTGTGAATGAATTTAATGCCACCTTTAATGACCCTGTTAAGCATGAGGCAAATCTAGAGGCAGTAGATATAAATGCCATTATCCACATGGTGGAGAAAAAAGATTTGGAGATTGGTGTCAATTCCTATACTGCTATGATACGCTCCTTGGTGGGTGCCAGCTATCCGATAGGCATTAATGACTGGTGCATCATGGTTCCCTATCAAAATCGTTCGCCCGAACACTCTTATGTGGAACGTGGATTTCGTCCGTATGCCTGGTATCTCATATTTTTTAGTGTGTTCTATATAACAGCGGGCATATGGTTATGTACCCCCTCCAGGGAACGGGATCTAGGCCTGTCATTTCTTCAGGCTTTATGCTCTATTGTACTCATAGTTCCTTTGAGGCTGTTGACATTGCCCTACATACGTTTGCGCTTCTTATTTGTTTTGTTATTCATTATGGGCTTTTTAATCACCAACATGTACATGTCCAAGATGACCAGCTATTTGACAACACCCAATGCCCAACAACAAATCGATACAGCGGAAGATGTTGTTAAAGCCAATTTGCAAATAATGATGATGAATTATGAGTATGAGAAAATGAAAGAAATGAACTATTCCCAAAAGTTTTTGGATTTAATTATTGTTAGCACCAAAGCTGATTTGGATAAACATCGTGATCGTTTTAACAGCTCCTTTGGCTACAGTATTCAATCCGATCGTTGGGTTTTCCTCAATAAACAACAACGCTATTTAAAGAAGCCTTTATTCCGGCTGTCATCCATTTGCATTGGTCCCTACTATCATGTGTTTCCCATACAGCGAGATTCACATTTATCCAAGCCTTTGCAGAATTTCATTATGGCTGCCTCACAATTCGGGTTTACGTCTTTTTGGGAATCAGAAGCATTTGAAGATGCTTTGTTTATGGGTTATGTTCATATGATAATGATTGATTTGAATCCGGTTCCCTTGACAATGGCTTTTTATCGTTTGATTTGGATAATGTGGTGGTTGGGTTTGGTTTTAGCCGGCTTCTCTTTTATTTTAGAAATTAAGTTCACTGTTATAAGAGATGAAGTTAATGGCGGAGTTGAATGGTTTAAAGGTAAAATAGATAATTTAAAATAAGAAAATAAAATATTCTATCACAAAACCTAAGAGTTTTTTTTTTATTTCAAGTGCGTGAAAGTTGCAATGAAAAGTTGAATAATAAAGAATTATTAACATAAATATAAAATGAAAAATGGAATTTAATGTTGGTATAAGAATAAATACCGTAAGTCACCATTTGGATAGAAACACTCACCCCAGTAGTATGTTTATGTATGTTTCGGCAGACTTTTTCCATACAAAATTCGGTGCATGCAGAGACGTGGAAACAAGTGGGGGATTTGGATTTGACATGAATGGTATGTGAGGGTTGAAGATGTTGTGTGGTGATAGAGAGGTAATGTGTGAGTAGGGGAGGAGGCGTGAAATGTTGTTTGATATGTGAGTAGTATTGGTTGGTGACTGTGGTATTGTGTTGGGGTTTCCTTCCCTAGATATAGTTGTGGTTAGTATAAGTGTGTGTTTGTTTTGTTTATTGGATAATTGATTCTTAATAAAAAAAAGAAGTGCGTGTTTGTTTTGTTTATTGGATAATGTAAACAATATTTAAATTTTTTAATACCTTAATATAAGCACACTAACAACCACACATATTTATAAGCATTAAACATACAAACATACATATTAAATGCTCAGCTATTAACCCAACAAAGGAATGCTACTAACAAAACACTACACACTAACATACAATAAGATCACACACATACGTATAAACATATTCCGATTTTATTTACTAATTATTCCACTTGAACAAAAATGCAATGTTAGCATTAAGTATACAAATGAATACGACATATTATTTAATATACAATTTCGATTGTTGGAGTTAGTGTTTTGGGGAGTAGGGGGGGGGGGGGGGGGGGGTGTGAGTAGGGGAGGTGTGAAATGTTGTTTGATATGTGAGTAGTATTGGTTGGTAACTGTAGTATTGCGTTGATGTTTCCATTTAATTTATCAAATAAATTTTTATAAAAAAATTATATAATTTTTTTGTGTTTAAATTTTATTAAATATACAATTTTTACATTTTATTAAATAGTAAAAATTCATAATTTTTTTAGCTTCCTCTTCTGTTTCCCTCTTTCTATGTTTATAGTTGTTACATCGACAAGTGTCCGGTCCACATGTTGTAGTTTCATCAGCCCAAACACATAAAATTATTTCTTTTAAAATTAAAAAATTATATTGTTTTTTTTCTTTTTCTGGAGAAAAAAATTAAAAAATACGTTTGTATAAATTATAAAGCTTTATTAATAATATATATTGATTATAATATGATTACAAGCACATATAATTAACGATTCCATAGTCATATTTATGAATATTGTTATTGAAATATTGATTATTTTCAGAAAGAAATTTATATGATTATGATCTATACGGTTACTATATTTATCCAACAGCTCCTTTAGTTCAGATGATGTAACCATTTTTAATTTATCTTTATAAAAATTAAATTATTAGAGAGACTTAAATTTATCCAGTACAAAGTAGAGAGGGTTATTAATAAAAAACCGCAAAAAAAATGATTTTTCTAAAGTACAGTTTAAACAAAAACTCAGAATGTATTAGAAAGTGTTATAAAATAAAATAAAACCACTCAATGTCTTAGGAAGTGTTATAAAAGAAAATAAAACCACTCAATGTATTAGGCAGTGTCATAAAAGAAAATAAAACCACTCAATATATTAGGAAGTGTTATAAAAGAAATAAAACCAATCAATGTATTAGGAAGTGTTATAAAAGAAAATAAAACAACTCAATGTGAGTAAATTAAAAATATACATTTTTTTACAATTAATACTCGCAAGAGGAAAAATTCTCATTTAGTAAATATATATTTTAGTATAAATAGTATATGTTTGATTTAATAGAGTCATTCTTGTTAAAGAAATCTTTCTGTAAACATAAACTCGGTTGAAAAAATGGCTAGCGGATTTATTTGTGAATATTGTGAAAAAGTATTTACTCACAATAGAAGTTTAAGAAGACACATAAGATTAAACCATGATGGACCTTCCTCATCGTTTAAATGTGCAAAATGTAATAATCATTTTTCGAATCGTCAAGAATGGCATCAACACTCGCACTCCAATACAGAAAATGACGATAATGGTGAAATCAAAGTTTATTGCGACGATTGTAAAGAATATATTGAAAAAAAAAATTGGTGTTATCATAAAAGAACCAATAAACATAAACTGAACAGTGCTGAAAAAATAAATAGTGTTGCCGATGATGTAAAATGTATAAATTCATCATTCAATAACAGAATTGTTACATATTTAATTGAAAATAAAAATAAAAGTAATTTAATACCGGAAAACTTTTTAACGGAAATCAGGGAGAAATTATTTAAATTATTAAATGACGTCATACAAACACATGAAAACATAAAATTTAATATGGAGCTGTTTTGTGAATATGTGTTGGTAAAGGAAGATGAAGATTCATGTAAGATCGATGAAAAGTCTCATCAGACTAAAATGAGAATTCTAAACATGCATTCAACGCGAGAAGAAATAATAGATATCTATAATGATCAATGTAATATCATAATTAAAAAGATGAGCGAATTTCAGGAGCGTGATAGTGGCTGGGCATTAATTGAGATATTACGTTTAGAGATGAACATTAATCAATATAATTGTATAAAAGGTTCTGCATACATTCCCTTACCATCTGCAATACAGAGAAAATTAGCATGTATAAACGTAAAAAATGATGATGAGTATTGTTTCAAGTGGGCTATAATATCAGCATTATATCCAGTCGCAGCTAATCTAAGGAGTAATATATGTACTTCGTATAATGTTGGAAACATTAAAGATGAAATTATAACATTGAATAATCACATTGTTATAAATTTTAAAAAATTAAACTTCCCGCTTCCAATTAATGAGATAAAAATATTTGAGACTAATAATGAAATAAGTGTTAATGTATTTGGATTAGATGATGACAATAATATAGTCGGTCCATATTACTTTTCTCAACAAGAAAAATCTAAGCACATTAACTTGTTGATGTTGGAAGATGGTGAAAGATTTCATTATATATGGATTAAAAATATATCAAGATTAATCAAAAGTCAATTAACAAAACACTGTCGTAAGTTATATGTATGTAACACATGTTTAATACACTTCCATAATGAATCATCTTTGGAAAATCATAAGAGCGAATGTAATAAGATTGTAACCAGAATGCCTACTATAGAAAAAAATAAGCTGAGTTATAAAAATTACAAAAAACAAATGGACGTACCATTTGTAGTATATGCTGATTTTGAATGTATTCTGGAGCCAGTGAGTATACAAAATTCTTCAAATGTCCACTCCGTACAGAAACATATTCCATTTGCATATAGTTATTATATTAAATGTTCATTTAACTCTAGTTTAGATAAATTTAGAATATATAACGGTAATGATGCTGCAAAACATTTCTTTATAAGTTTAGTAGATGATAGTTTAGATATTTACAATAATTATTTAAGTATAGTTAAACCAATGAATTCCTTAACACCAAATCAAAAAAAGATACAAAATGAAGAACCAACATGTCATATTTGCAAGAAATTGTTAGATTTTAATAATCGAGTGGCTGATCATTGTCATTTGACAGGTGAATATAGAGGTCCTGCTCACAACAATTGTAATTTAGAATATCAACTTGCAAACTTCATTCCTATATTTTTCCATAATTTTTCATCATATGATTGTCATTTGTTTGTAAAAGAACTTTCCTCAATTGAAGGTGATATAAACATAATTCCTTTAAATAAAGAATTATATGTATCAATATCTAAGAAAATTTCAGTAAATGAAAAACATACTATTGAATTACGTTTTCTCGATTCATTTCGATTTATGCCATCGAGTTTAGAAAAATTAGCAAGTTATTTATCCGATAGTGATTTAACGGTAGTACGATCATCTTATCCAAATGACGAAGAATTTAATTTAATGAGACGTAAAGGTGTCTTTCCATATGACTATTTAGATTCAGCGAATCGTCTTGAAGAAACACAATTACCACCTCGTATTAACTTTTTTAATAAACTTGTTAATGTATCATGTAGTGTAAATGATTATGAACATGCTCAAAAAGTATGGACCACTTTTAAATGTATAACCTTAAAGGACTATTTACTTTTATATCTAAAAGCTGATGTTCTTTTACTTTGTGATATCTTTGAAAATTTTAGAAAAGTTTGTAAAAATATTTACAATTTAGATCCCTGTCAGTATTATACAGCTCCCGGTCTGTCCTGGGACGCAATGTTGAAAACAACTGAAATAGAATTAGAGTTGTTGACTGACATTAACATATATAATTTTGTTGTTCGTGGTATTAGGGGAGGTATTGTTCAATGTTCTAACAGACATTCGGTAGCTAATAATAAATATATTAGTGATTATGATTCTAACAAGGAATCAAATTACTTAATATATTTTGATGTAAATAACTTATATGGTTATGCAATGTCACAATACCTCCCCTATAAAAATTTTAAATGGGTTGAAAATTGTGAACAATTCAATGTTAATAATATAAAGACAGATTCTCCACTAGGTTATATATTAGAAGTGGATTTAGATTATCCATATACATTACATGATTATCATAATGATTTTCCTTTTTGTGCAGAAAATAAGAAAATTGAAACTATGAAACATAAAAAACTTATAACTGATTTAAATAATAAAACTAATTACATAATACATTATCGCAATCTACAGCAATGTATTCAGCATGGATTAATTTTAAAGAAAATACATAGAATTCTTCAATTCGATCAATCAAATTGGCTTCAAAAATATATTGATTTAAATAACCATCACAGAACACTAGCTAAAAATTCATTTGAACAAAATTTTTTTAAATTGTTGAATAATTCTGTATACGGGAAAACTATGGAAAATGTTGATAAGAGGAAAGACATTAAAATAGTATGTCAATGGGAGAATAGAGGTAAACGTTTAGGAGCTCGAGCTCTGATTGCTAAACCAAATTTTCATAGTTCACTAAAAATTCATGAAAATATGCATGCTATTCAAATGAGTAGAGTTAAAACTGAATATAATAAACCTATTTATATAGGATTTTCAGTTTTAGAAATATCAAAATGGAAAATGTATAGTTTTCATTATGATTACATAAAACCTAAATATCGAGAAAACATTAGACTCAATTATATGGATACTGATTCTTTTATTTATGATATTAAAACAAATGATCTGTATGATGATATAAAAAATGATATTAGTACACATTTTGATACATCTGCATATCCGAGAGATAATGTATATAATATACCACTTGTTAATAAAAAAGTTTTAGGGATGATGAAGGATGAGTGTAATGGTAAAATTATTAAGGAATTCATTGGTTTAAGAGCTAAAATGTATTCTGTTAAAATTGATCAAATTGATAAAGAAATTAAAAAAATTAAAGGAGTTAAACAATGTGTAACTAATAAATTAAGTATAAGTGACTTTAGAAAATGTTTGTTAGAAAAAAAATTGTATTATGAGCAAATGTATATATTTAAATCTAAGGTACATCAAATTTATACTCAAAATATAAGTAAACTAACATTAAGTTATTTAGATGATAAGAGATATATAAGAGAAAATGGTATTAACACATATGCATGGGGACATTATAAAATAAATTCTCCATCAAATTTATATAATGAAATTATGAATGATGATGATGATGAAATTTTTTTTAAATGTAAATATAGATTAAGTAGTTTATAAGAATGTAATGTAAAAAAATAATATGAATTAATAAAAATATATACTTATATATAAACTAAACAATTTTTTCTTTTTTTTATTTAATTTTAAATTATATTTATTATACAAACATTTTAACGACAAGTGTCTACAATTGAACAATTATTTCATTTTAAATTATATTTATTATACAAAAACTTTAAACACAAGTGACCACAATTAAATGTATTGAATTGTTGTTTTCGTTCATAATTATATTCAATGGGTAATTTTAAATAGTTGACGATATAAAATGATAATGGAAGAACTGTATTTTGATCTGAATTCACATTTAAGGATGTTGAAGTAGTTGTTAACATATGATTTTTAGGATTTGAAAAACTAGATATATTTTCATCATAGTCCATATCGCTATTTACACCAATAAAATCGGTTTTATCGTTAATACTATCATTATATGTTGTTTTCGTTATTGATTGTTGTGAAGATATGATGAATTTAAAGTTGATTTGAATTTTTTGTTTTGTATTAAGGGTTGATAATCATATAGTTTATTAATTATATTTTTTAAAGGATTAGTTATAGGTTGAAAAGTATCTTCTAACAAATTAACTTTTTCGATTTCATTTAATTTAATATTTTATAATTTTTCCTTTAATACTGCTCTAATATTTATAAGTTCTTTCATTAGTTTTTATTTATGATTATGTTTTTATCAGATTTTGATTTGCCTTTTATCTGCTTTTGATCTGCCTTTTATATGATTTTGCTCAGCTTTATCTGCTTTTGATCAGCGTTATCTGCTTTTATCTGCTTCTGATCAGCGTTATCTGTTTTTATCTGCTTTTGATCAGCATTATCTGCTTTTTATCTGCTTTTTATCTGCTTTTGATCAGCTTTTGATCTGCTTTTATCTGCTTTTGATCAGCTTTTGATCAGCTTTTGATCTGCTTTTATCTGCTTTTGATCAGTTTTATCTGCTTCTGATCTGCTTTTTATCTGTTTTTGATCAGTTTTATATGCTTTTGATCGGTTTTATCGGCTTTTGATCTGCTTTTATATGCTTTTTATCTGTTTTTATCTGCTTTTAATCAGTTTTATCTGCTTTTTATATGCTTTTGATTAGTTTTGTCTGCTTTTTATATGCTTTTGATCAGCTTTATCTGCTTCTGATCAGCTTTATAACTGTTTCTGATCTGCTTTTGATCAGCTTTATATCTAGCATTACCTTACAATTGAAAAAACTATCAAAACCCTCTCTATAACATCCTTTATTGACTATATTATCCTTACTTATAGTAAGAAAACCATATTTATCTTTCCAATATTCATTACAAATCATGGTAAATTTATTAAATGACATATCACCGATAACGTGATAATTATAGATGTGTCGTAAATTCATTTCATCTTGTTTAAATGTTTTGGAATTTTCGTATATGTTTGACACAAGTAAAAACAATTTATTTGTTTATGTCTACCCATACAAAAATAATCTCGTATATTATCTTGTTTACCACAAATTACATCATCGAATATTATTATTGAATATGGTTTTGCTTTTTTCTGGACTTAAAACTTTTTCATTTTCCGCGAATGTAAATAGATTTATATCTTTGATTGGTTCAATCAATCTCTTAAGATAACAATATTTTGGTTGATATAACGATTTTGAATATACATAATAATTAATAATATATTTTTAAAGCAATTTTATCTGCTTCTGATCTACTTCTAATCAGCTTTATATGGAAAATGTATAGTTTTCATTATGATTACATATATAAGAGATAAACATTTTAGATTTATATTAATCGCATAACATTCATAGACGAAGAATGATAATTCTGATCTGCTTCTGATCTGCATCTGATCAGCTTTATAACTGTTTTAATATGCTTCTGATCAGCTTTATATCTTACATAACCTTACAATTGAATAAAATTATCAAAACTTATTCTATGGAATAAAATTGTGTAAACTTTGAGTATTAGTAGAAAAAATTAATTTGTGTTGCCATGCCTGGATTAGAGTTAGTGTTGGGTGTGTGGAAGGGGGTGATATGAGGAGGGGGTGATATGAGGAGGGGGTGATATGAGGAGGGGGTGATATGAGGAGGGGGTGTGAGGAAGAATATAATCATAAACTAAATCAGAAAACGTGTATGTTGAACTTTGGACAAAGTTCAACATTATTCGAATGCACGTTTTGTATGTTGAACTTTGGACAAAGTTCAACATTATTCGAATGCACGTTTTGTATGTTGAACTTTGGACAAAGTTCAACATTATTCGAATGCACGTTTTCTGATTTCGTTTATGATTATATTCTTCCTCACACCCCCTCCTCATATCACCCCCTCCTCATATCACCCCCTTCCACACACCCAACACTAACTCTAATCCAGGCATGGCAACACAAATTAATTTTTTCTACTAATACTCAAAGTTTACACAATTTTATTCCATAGAATAAGTTTTGATAATTTTATTCAATTGTAAGGTTATGTAAGATATAAAGCTGATCAGAAGCATATTAAAACAGTTATAAAGCTGATCAGATGCAGATCAGAAGCAGATCAGAATTATCATTCTTCGTCTATGAATGTTATGCGATTAATATAAATCTAAAATGTTTATCTCTTATATATGTAATCATAATGAAAACTATACATTTTCCATATAAAGCTGATTAGAAGTAGATCAGAAGCAGATAAAATTGCTTTAAAAATATATTATTAATTATTATGTATATTCAAAATCGTTATATCAACCAAAATATTGTTATCTTAAGAGATTGATTGAACCAATCAAAGATATAAATCTATTTACATTCGCGGAAAATGAAAAAGTTTTAAGTCCAGAAAAAAGCAAAACCATATTCAATAATAATATTCGATGATGTAATTTGTGGTAAACAAGATAATATACGAGATTATTTTTGTATGGGTAGACATAAACAAATAAATTGTTTTTACTTGTGTCAAACATATACGAAAATTCCAAAACATTTAAACAAGATGAAATGAATTTACGACACATCTATAATTATCACGTTATCGGTGATATGTCATTTAATAAATTTACCATGATTTGTAATGAATATTGGAAAGATAAATATGGTTTTCTTACTATAAGTAAGGATAATATAGTCAATAAAGGATGTTATAGAGAGGGTTTTGATAGTTTTTTCAATTGTAAGGTAATGCTAGATATAAAGCTGATCAAAAGCAGATCAGAAACAGTTATAAAGCTGATCAGAAGCAGATAAAGCTGATCAAAAGCATATAAAAAGCAGACAAAACTAATCAAAAGCATATAAAAAGCAGATAAAACTGATTAAAAGCAGATAAAAACAGATAAAAAGCATATAAAAGCAGATCAAAAGCCGATAAAACCGATCAAAAGCATATAAAACTGATCAAAAACATATAAAAAGCAGATCAGAAGCAGATAAAACTGATCAAAAGCAGATAAAAGCAGATCAAAAGCTGATCAAAAGCTGATCAAAAGCAGATAAAAGCAGATCAAAAGCTGATCAAAAGCAGATAAAAAGCAGATAAAAAGCAGATAATGCTGATCAAAAGCAGATAAAAACAGATAACGCTGATCAGAAGCAGATAAAAGCAGATAACGCTGATCAAAAGCAGATAAAGCTGAGCAAAATCATATAAAAGGCAGATCAAAAGCAGATAAAAGGCAAATCAAAATCTGATAAAAACATAATCATAAATAAAAACTAATGAAAGAACTTATAAATATTAGAGCAGTATTAAAGGAAAAATTATAAAATATTAAATTAAATGAAATCGAAAAAGTTAATTTGTTAGAAGATACTTTTCAACCTATAACTAATCCTTTAAAAAATATAATTAATAAACTATATGATTATCAACCCTTAATACAAAACAAAAAATTCAAATCAACTTTAAATTCATCATATCTTCACAACAATCAATAACGAAAACAACATATAATGATAGTATTAACGATAAAACCGATTTTATTGGTGTAAATAGCGATATGGACTATGATGAAAATATATCTAGTTTTTCAAATCCTAAAAATCATATGTTAACAACTACTTCAACATCCTTAAATGTGAATTCAGATCAAAATACAGTTCTTCCATTATCATTTTATATCGTCAACTATTTAAAATTACCCATTGAATATAATTATGAACGAAAACAACAATTCAATACATTTAATTGTGGTCACTTGTGTTTAAAGTTTTTGTATAATAAATATAATTTAAAATGAAATAATTGTTCAATTGTAGACACTTGTCGTTAAAATGTTTGTATAATAAATATAATTTAAAATTAAATAAAAAAAAGAAAAAATTGTTTAGTTTATATATAAGTATATATTTTTATTAATTCATATTATTTTTTTACATTACATTCTTATAAACTACTTAATCTATATTTACATTTAAAAAAAATTTCATCATCATCATCATTCATAATTTCATTATATAAATTTGATGGAGAATTTATTTTATAATGTCCCCATGCATATGTGTTAATACCATTTTCTCTTATATATCTCTTATCATCTAAATAACTTAATGTTAGTTTACTTATATTTTGAGTATAAATTTGATGTACCTTAGATTTAAATATATACATTTGCTCATAATACAATTTTTTTTCTAACAAACATTTTCTAAAGTCACTTATACTTAATTTATTAGTTACACATTGTTTAACTCCTTTAATTTTTTTAATTTCTTTATCAATTTGATCAATTTTAACAGAATACATTTTAGCTCTTAAACCAATGAATTCCTTAATAATTTTACCATTACACTCATCCTTCATCATCCCTAAAACTTTTTTATTAACAAGTGGTATATTATATACATTATCTCTCGGATATGCAGATGTATCAAAATGTGTACTAATATCATTTTTTATATCATCATACAGATCATTTGTTTTAATATCATAAATAAAAGAATCAGTATCCATATAATTGAGTCTAATGTTTTCTCGATATTTAGGTTTTATGTAATCATAATGAAAACTATACATTTTCCATTTTGATATTTCTAAAACTGAAAATCCTATATAAATAGGTTTATTATATTCAGTTTTAACTCTACTCATTTGAATAGCATGCATATTTTCATGAATTTTTAGTGAACTATGAAAATTTGGTTTAGCAATCAGAGCTCGAGCTCCTAAACGTTTACCTCTATTCTCCCATTGACATACTATTTTAATGTCTTTCCTCTTATCAACATTTTCCATAGTTTTCCCGTATACAGAATTATTCAACAATTTAAAAAAATTTTGTTCAAATGAATTTTTAGCTAGTGTTCTGTGATGGTTATTTAAATCAATATATTTTTGAAGCCAATTTGATTGATCGAATTGAAGAATTCTATGTATTTTCTTTAAAATTAATCCATGCTGAATACATTGCTGTAGATTGCGATAATGTATTATGTAATTAGTTTTATTATTTAAATCAGTTATAAGTTTTTTATGTTTCATAGTTTCAATTTTCTTATTTTCTGCACAAAAAGGAAAATCATTATGATAATCATGTAATGTATATGGATAATCTAAATCCACTTCTAATATATAACCTAGTGGAGAATCTGTCTTTATATTATTAACATTGAATTGTTCACAATTTTCAACCCATTTAAAATTTTTATAGGGGAGGTATTGTGACATTGCATAACCATATAAGTTATTTACATCAAAATATATTAAGTAATTTGATTCCTTGTTAGAATCATAATCACTAATATATTTATTATTAGCTACCGAATGTCTGTTAGAACATTGAACAATACCTCCCCTAATACCACGAACAACAAAATTATATATGTTAATGTCAGTCAACAACTCTAATTCTATTTCAGTTGTTTTCAACATTGCGTCCCAGGACAGACCGGGAGCTGTATAATACTGACAGGGATCTAAATTGTAAATATTTTTACAAACTTTTCTAAAATTTTCAAAGATATCACAAAGTAAAAGAACATCAGCTTTTAGATATAAAAGTAAATAGTCCTTTAAGGTTATACATTTAAAAGTGGTCCATACTTTTTGAGCATGTTCATAATCATTTACACTACATGATACATTAACAAGTTTATTAAAAAAGTTAATACGAGGTGGTAATTGTGTTTCTTCAAGACGATTCGCTGAATCTAAATAGTCATATGGAAAGACACCTTTACGTCTCATTAAATTAAATTCTTCGTCATTTGGATAAGATGATCGTACTACCGTTAAATCACTATCGGATAAATAACTTGCTAATTTTTCTAAACTCGATGGCATAAATCGAAATGAATCGAGAAAACGTAATTCAATAGTATGTTTTTCATTTACTGAAATTTTCTTAGATATTGATACATATAATTCTTTATTTAAAGGAATTATGTTTATATCACCTTCAATTGAGGAAAGTTCTTTTACAAACAAATGACAATCATATGATGAAAAATTATGGAAAAATATAGGAATGAAGTTTGCAAGTTGATATTCTAAATTACAATTGTTGTGAGCAGGACCTCTATATTCACCTGTCAAATGACAATGATCAGCCACTCGATTATTAAAATCTAACAATTTCTTGCAAATATGACATGTTGGTTCTTCATTTTGTATCTTTTTTTGATTTGGTGTTAAGGAATTCATTGGTTTAACTATACTTAAATAATTATTGTAAATATCTAAACTATCATCTACTAAACTTATAAAGAAATGTTTTGCAGCATCATTACCGTTATATATTCTAAATTTATCTAAACTAGAGTTAAATGAACATTTAATATAATAACTATATGCAAATGGAATATGTTTCTGTACGGAGTGGACATTTGAAGAATTTTGTATACTCACTGGCTCCAGAATACATTCAAAATCAGCATATACTACAAATGGTACGTCCATTTGTTTTTTGTAATTTTTATAACTCAGCTTATTTTTTTCTATAGTAGGCATTCTGGTTACAATCTTATTACATTCGCTCTTATGATTTTCCAAAGATGATTCATTATGGAAGTGTATTAAACATGTGTTACATACATATAACTTACGACAGTGTTTTGTTAATTGACTTTTGATTAATCTTGATATATTTTTAATCCATATATAATGAAATCTTTCACCATCTTCCAACATCAACAAGTTAATGTGCTTAGATTTTTCTTGTTGAGAAAAGTAATATGGACCGACTATATTATTGTCATCATCTAATCCAAATACATTAACACTTATTTCATTATTAGTCTCAAATATTTTTATCTCATTAATTGGAAGCGGGAAGTTTAATTTTTTAAAATTTATAACAATGTGATTATTCAATGTTATAATTTCATCTTTAATGTTTCCAACATTATACGAAGTACATATATTACTCCTTAGATTAGCTGCGACTGGATATAATGCTGATATTATAGCCCACTTGAAACAATACTCATCATCATTTTTTACGTTTATACATGCTAATTTTCTCTGTATTGCAGATGGTAAGGGAATGTATGCAGAACCTTTTATACAATTATATTGATTAATGTTCATCTCTAAACGTAATATCTCAATTAATGCCCAGCCACTATCACGCTCCTGAAATTCGCTCATCTTTTTAATTATGATATTACATTGATCATTATAGATATCTATTATTTCTTCTCGCGTTGAATGCATGTTTAGAATTCTCATTTTAGTCTGATGAGACTTTTCATCGATCTTACATGAATCTTCATCTTCCTTTACCAACACATATTCACAAAACAGCTCCATATTAAATTTTATGTTTTCATGTGTTTGTATGACGTCATTTAATAATTTAAATAATTTCTCCCTGATTTCCGTTAAAAAGTTTTCCGGTATTAAATTACTTTTATTTTTATTTTCAATTAAATATGTAACAATTCTGTTATTGAATGATGAATTTATACATTTTACATCATCGGCAACACTATTTATTTTTTCAGCACTGTTCAGTTTATGTTTATTGGTTCTTTTATGATAACACCAATTTTTTTTTTCAATATATTCTTTACAATCGTCGCAATAAACTTTGATTTCACCATTATCGTCATTTTCTGTATTGGAGTGCGAGTGTTGATGCCATTCTTGACGATTCGAAAAATGATTATTACATTTTGCACATTTAAACGATGAGGAAGGTCCATCATGGTTTAATCTTATGTGTCTTCTTAAACTTCTATTGTGAGTAAATACTTTTTCACAATATTCACAAATAAATCCGCTAGCCATTTTTTCAACCGAGTTTATGTTTACAGAAAGATTTCTTTAACAAGAATGACTCTATTAAATCAAACATATACTATTTATACTAAAATATATATTTACTAAATGAGAATTTTTCCTCTTGCGAGTATTAATTGTAAAAAAATGTATATTTTTAATTTACTCACATTGAGTTGTTTTATTTTCTTTTATAACACTTCCTAATACATTGATTGGTTTTATTTCTTTTATAACACTTCCTAATATATTGAGTGGTTTTATTTTCTTTTATGACACTGCCTAATACATTGAGTGGTTTTATTTTCTTTTATAACACTTCCTAAGACATTGAGTGGTTTTATTTTATTTTATAACACTTTCTAATACATTCTGAGTTTTTGTTTAAACTGTACTTTAGAAAAATCATTTTTTTTGCGGTTTTTTATTAATAACCCTCTCTACTTTGTACTGGATAAATTTAAGTCTCTCTAATAATTTAATTTTTATAAAGATAAATTAAAAATGGTTACATCATCTGAACTAAAGGAGCTGTTGGATAAATATAGTAACCGTATAGATCATAATCATATAAATTTCTTTCTGAAAATAATCAATATTTCAATAACAATATTCATAAATATGACTATGGAATCGTTAATTATATGTGCTTGTAATCATATTATAATCAATATATATTATTAATAAAGCTTTATAATTTATACAAACGTATTTTTTAATTTTTTTCTCCAGAAAAAGAAAAAAAACAATATAATTTTTTAATTTTAAAAGAAATAATTTTATGTGTTTGGGCTGATGAAACTACAACATGTGGACCGGACACTTGTCGATGTAACAACTATAAACATAGAAAGAGGGAAACAGAAGAGGAAGCTAAAAAAATTATGAATTTTTACTATTTAATAAAATGTAAAAATTGTATATTTAATAAAATTTAAACACAAAAAAATTATATAATTTTTTTATAAAAATTTATTTGATAAATTAAATGGAAACATCAACGCAATACTACAGTTACCAACCAATACTACTCACATATCAAACAACATTTCACACCTCCCCTACTCACACCCCCCCCCCCCCCCCCTACTCCCCAAAACACTAACTCCAACAATCGAAATTGTATATTAAATAATATGTCGTATTCATTTGTATACTTAATGCTAACATTGCATTTTTGTTCAAGTGGAATAATTAGTAAATAAAATCGGAATATGTTTATACGTATGTGTGTGATCTTATTGTATGTTAGTGTGTAGTGTTTTGTTAGTAGCATTCCTTTGTTGGGTTAATAGCTGAGCATTTAATATGTATGTTTGTATGTTTAATGCTTATAAATATGTGTGGTTGTTAGTGTGCTTATATTAAGGTATTAAAAAATTTAAATATTGTTTACATTATCCAATAAACAAAACAAACACGCACTTCTTTTTTTTATTAAGAATCAATTATCCAATAAACAAAACAAACACACACTTATACTAACCACAACTATATCTAGGGAAGGAAACCCCAACACAATACCACAGTCACCAACCAATACTACTCACATATCAAACAACATTTCACGCCTCCTCCCCTACTCACACATTACCTCTCTATCACCACACAACATCTTCAACCCTCACATACCATTCATGTCAAATCCAAATCCCCCACTTGTTTCCACGTCTCTGCATGCACCGAATTTTGTATGGAAAAAGTCTGCCGAAACATACATAAACATACTACTCACCCCTGTTCTGTAAATTTAGCAGTGGAAAAGTCTGATTTTCAAATATGATGATGATGATAAGTATATAAAATCCGCATTCTATAAAAAAATAAAATTGGGGCGGTCACGCCTATTTTCGAGTGGGCGGGGCTTTAAAGTTTGTAATATATTGAAAACTACAATTTTTGTATTAGACAATATATATAGCAAATGATAGGTATTTGAAAAACCCCTTCCAACGATATATAACATGACCTATTTATATGGACCACCTATTGATAAATTTCGCAAAATTATTTTTTGATCCGAAATTTTTTTAAAAAATCTAAAAAATCCGGGAAAAAGGTCTATATGAGTAAGTAGATAAAATATTTATATTTTCATGTCAAGAAATTAAGCTTTAATTTAAGGTAGGTAATATAAATCTGAAGATATTAAAGAAAGGTTATGACATTTCATCATAAGAAATTCAATCTGTACTATGCGAAGCCGGTGTTCTGTATACCATAGAGGAGAAAATCCTACCGCCCGGCCGTAGGGCGACAATACAGGGAATTTGTACAATGCGAAGCCGGTATTCTGTATGTCATAGAGGAAAAAATCCTATCCTGCATACAAAATTTTTAAAAATTGTGTTTTTTGAATTTTTCAGATCTTATAATTCTATGATTATAGTACCTATAGACACATGTGATACCTTAAATTAAAACTAAAATAACACTTATATAGACTTTTTTTAAATTTTTTTAGATATTAAAAAAAAATTCGGATCAAAAAATATTCTTTTCGGAATTAACCCATAGTCGGTCCATAGTTTATAATCATGATATATATCGTTGGAAAGGTATTTTTAATACCTTTAATTTAATGTATATATAAGAAACCCAGTAGTTCCCGAGATATAGGCCTATATATTTTCAACTTTAAGGGTCCGCCCCCTCGAAAATAGGCGTGACCGCCAACAAATTTTTTTTTGCTTTCATCTCCTCTAAAAGCCCTATTTGATGAAATTTTTCTTTTTTTTGAGCAAAGTTGACTTGTTCCAAAGTTTCAGGCAAAAAAAAATCTTATTAATAAATGTGAAAAAGTAGTAAAAATTTTAAAAAAGTACTAAATTTTAGAAAATTAAAAAATTACAATATTCTTATTTTAAATCATGATCTTGACAAAAATTATGATTAAAATTATTTTTAATAAAATAAAATTTTAAAAAAGTAGTAAAATTAAAAAAAACTATATTTTATTATTTCAAAATTTAACAATAAATTAACCGGTTTCCCCTTAAAAAAATATTTTTTTACGAAATTAGAAAAAGGTAGTAGTTTTTATAAAAGAACTAAATTAAAAAAAAAAAAGTACCAAATTCTTGTACATATTAAGTTTTTTAGTAAAAATTATTATTTAAATTAATGTTTTACAAAATCTTAAAATAGTAATAGAATTTAAAAAAAATGTAGTAAAATTAAAAAATATTTTTTTCATAGTCTTGTTAAGTATCTAACAAAAAAATATTAGTTAAGCACACAAAAATTATTTATAAAAAGTACTATTAATTTTAAAAAATAAACAAAATTAAAAAAAGTACCAAATTCTCAATTCAAATTATGCTCTTCATTAAATTTTACTTAAAATTAATTTTTTAATAAAATTTTCAAATAGTAGCAGATTTTAAAAAATAGTAGTAAATATAAAATTTAATATGTTTAATATCTTTGTTAAGCATTTAACATAAAATTAGAAGTTTTACATAAAGAATAACTTTTTAATGAATTTAAAAAAAAGTAGTAGAATTTTTTAAAAAGTACTAAATTGAACTAAATTGTTATAAAAGTATTAAATTTTTTATTAGGTATTATTTATGACCAATTACAGATTTCTATTAATGTTTGGATATTATCCATACGGGCTAATTTCGGTCAATTATATTTTTTTTCTTTAAATGATGTAAATGAAACAATTTACTTCATCAATTTGCTCTACGTTTCGTCGATGTGGGTTTTCGACTTCTTCAAGAGCTATTTTATTAAGATAATTTATCTTATATTACATCATTTGTTATTGTTAAAAATAAATATTGTAATTAAAACGTGACTAACACGACACCAAGTTGATTAAAATAAATGAATAAATAATTACAATTGTATAAATATAAAATAAATCACAGAATCGTCAAACTTATAACTACGGATATCACAGACCGAAATTAGCCCGTATTGATAATATCCAAACATTAATTAAATATTTTATTTACGGTTTTCTTTGAAATATTCTTGATTCTTGATTTTAAATGAATTTCCTAGAAAATTTCCAAAAAAGTAGTAAAATTTTGAAAATAGTTGTAACATAAAAATAATAGAATTTTCAATATTTTTGTTGGGAATTAAGCTTCAAATCATAATATTTTAATGAACTTGATCAAAGTAAAGAGATTTTATAAAAAGTAGTTTAAGTTAAAAAAAGTAGTAAAATATTATAAAGGGTGATTTTTTAGCTACTTTCTTTTTGGCAAGACTGTTTTTGGCAGATCAGTTGTTTTCGTGTAAAATGTTACTGTTAAACATGTTCAATTTGATCTATAATTTAACCATGAATCGACTTACAAACGAACAACGCTTGCAGATTATTGAATTTTAACTTTTTTTATCGGAAAATTGTGTTCGGCGAAGAAGGTTATTTCTGATTTAATAAGCAAAATTATCCTATTTGGTATGAAGAGCAGCCAGAAGCATTGCAAAAACTGGTTTCTGGACCGGTGGCATCAGTGAACTATACCTTTTTCAAGGACGACATAGGCAGAAACGTTACTGAGAATGGCGAATGCTACCGTGCGATAATTAAATTTTTTTTTTGACCGAAATGGAAGAGCTGGACTTGGCTTACATTTGAGGTTTCAACAAGACGGAACAATTTCCCGCCTAGATCGTGTGATTTAACGCCTTTCGGCTAATATTTTGCGGGCTTGTCCGCATTGAAATCTAATATTGAGGAATTTTTTGTGTGATACAGATGGATATGTTGGAAAGAACATGCCAAACCATACGAACCATTTGAGGCTTAGCCGCGGTCAATATTTACATGAAATCATCATTAAACATTATGTTGAAATATATCGTTCTATCTACTCAATTAAAGATTTCATACATTTCTCTAAATAGCTTGTTAATTACATAGCCTTAACAATTCACCCACATTTGTATATTTTTGATTTAATTGCTTAACAAAACATTGTATATTCCCCAGAGCAAAGCTTATTTTTCAAACAGTTCATAAAACAGTTTTTATTAACTGCTAATCGTTACTTAAATAATTAATAGGCAAAAGCACAGTAAGCTTATAAAATTAATTAAATTTGAATTGGCAGTTTTCGTAAAACGTATAAAAACTAAATAAACATTTTCTAATAATATTGTTTCACGTTTTACCATTAGATTCCTTTATCTACTTTTTAAGTTTGTCTTCTTTTTGAGCAGAAATATTTGTTATGGCAATGATGGCCAATGGTTATCTCAAAATCAAATAGAATTAAACAATTCCCTGGTTACCTCATAGTTTATATCCCTAAAATTACTCTATTGATTTGTAATTTTACAAATGTTACTATTTATTATTAGTTTGAAACTGAATTTCAAAAGTATTTTCAAAACTCGTTTATGCCAAATCAAACAAAAACGAAATCTGTCAATATTTAATGCTTTTTAAGTTTATTAAATTGTCATATATACCAATCAAACACATGCCTTACTCGTATACAGTGGTGGCCATATAATTAAATAATTCCAATGTCACACAATTTAAAATTTTGAATGATTCTTTTGTAATTTTATCGGTATTTTTCACAGTTCTTAAGTTCTCAGTTATTTCTCTCTTGTGGGGTGGACACATAACGCATTTTCAACTTTGTTTTAGTATTAGTTGTATAATAAAATATTATTTTCAAATTGTTCCCCAAAAATATTGTCGATAAGTTTAAAAAAAGCGTTTTAATACAAAATGTAATGTAAAGCACAAACTTGTACCGAATAAGAAAGAACACTTAGTAATAACCTAATAACCTCTGGTAACACCGTATTACAAAATTTCTAATTTACTTGGTTGCTCAAGAGAAACAGTTTACAACGCCATCAATCATTTAAATACTGCAAATGCTGCAAAAGCTCCCAAAAAGCGAAAGGCAAACAAAAGAGAAGATCAAATTATAAAAACAATCTTTCAAGCTGATCCATTTAAAACTTTCAGGCAAATACAGGTTGAAGTGCAGTCATCGATCGCATGTCATTCAAATTTCGTCTAGATTCTAGAACAATAACATGAAGGCTTAATGAATTTTCTCTTCGTGAAGGAATATAAAATCTAGGCTAGAGTTTGCAAAAGAAAATTAAAAAAAAACCGATAAACTTTTGGAAAAACGTAATTTGGAGTGATGAATCAAAGTTTTGCCGCTGGGGATCTAATTAATTAATCAACAGTATAATCCAAAGTATAGGTATACCATAAAAACAATTAAAAACTGCGATGGTAATGGAATTAGGGATGCCAATCCGGATCCCGAAAATACAGGGATTTTTCGGGATTAATAAATCCTGAATATTAGTATTTGTGTAAAAGCTCCAGAGGATGCAGAGATAATTGTCAAAAACATTTCGAAATTATTTATAAAGTCACCAACAAATGCTCAAGTTTTACAAAAATGTGTTGAAGAAATAAAGGTGAAAGAATAAAAATTAATTTTGGATTACCAAACTCGAACGCACTATTTGATGTGTCTACAATTTTTTAATTGGAAAATCCTATAAAAAAGCTTTAATTAATTTTAAAGCTCAACGGATGACGGATGACAGATGAAGAATTGGTTTTACGTAAACAAATAGTTGTCATTTTAAATTCGGTTAAAGTCACAGTGAAAGCGTTTGTCGCAAGTGATTGTATATTAATTATTATTAATTATTATATTATTATTAAGCGATAAACTGGTGAAACCGGAAATCAAGATGATTAACTCAAAACTTTAATATTTTTTGAAAAAAAATCTAACCTTGAAGAGTGAATTTGATAATGAAATGACAAACATTTGTCATTAGAAATTCATTTAGTTGATTGCGAAACAAATGAAATAAAGAATGTAAGTGAAATATGTAAAATCCCCCCGCAAAAATGTCTGTAATGATTATCAGCTTAATCGTATGAAAAATGCATGTTGTGTTGTAGTAGAGATCGGGCCCTTAATTATTCTTCCAATTATGGTTTACGTGTTTACCTGCTGCCTGCTGCCAGCATTCAAGTGAAATCTTTTGATACCGTTTTAAAGAGGCTTAGAATTAAAAAGTGAAAAAATGGTTTTATCTTTTTATATATAGAAAATAAATTGAATAAGTTACTCTTTATCTTGGTTGTTATAGAAATTATTTCTAAAACAGGCTTTTAAGGTCAGTTTTCCTCCTAAATGTAAATAAAAGACTTTATTTATTTATGCATTTTCTATCCGACGTTTCGTTGGTATTTTGCCAACATCTTCAGGGGATGAATTTTTATTAAATCTGGCAACATTAACAAAAGAACAATATTTTAATAACAACAATAAGGCACATAATATTATTTCAACAATTAGACTTACATATCTTTTCTTATTCAGTTTTACATTTAGTTTTAAATAAAAGATGTTTTTCACGACACAAATGGTACGACATATAACATATAATTTTAAATAAATGCAAAAATAATTAATTAAAAATATCACAGTAAATTGTCTCTTAATGCTAGGTCCCCTTTTACAGTTGAGAAATTGAAAGACAGACAGACGAAGTTTGTAAGCGATGTATTGAAGAGGAAGAGTGTGCGGTAGACCTCTACTGTACTGGACATTTTAAGAAATTTTTCGTTTACAGTTTCCACCCTTCGCATTTTTCATGTTGTTGCTTCACATCATTTTTCTCACTTTAACGCGCGTATTGCAAATATAATTAAATTTATTAACCAAATAGATTTATTGATAACAAAAACTTTATAATTAACGGTTGTTTGAATATGTTTTTTAATTTCTTTTATTTTCAATGCGTTTTTATAATAAAAATTTCCACAACAATCAACAAAGAAGAAGAACGAAAAAATAAACAAAAAATTTCTGTCTGTCTATTAATTTTGGAACTCTAAAAGGTTTAGGCAAGTTCAAAGCGGAATGAGAAAAATGTCTGTCTTTCAATTTCTCAACTGTAAAAGGGGACTAGGTATCACAGTTGTAATTAAACTAAAATTTAAACAAGTGTAATATTGTAATTTGCATTAGCGTTGTCCTTGTCTGTCTCGTTGATTATTGCGATGTTTGTTTTTTGTTGTATACCTAAACTTTCCAATGTAAGATCAGCTGTGTGTTTATTTTCAAAACAGTGTTGGACAAGTGCAGTAGAAAGCCGGTACTTTTTAATGTCTGTTTCGTGTTCCGCCATTCTAACTCCTAAATTTGTTTTTGTTGTTCCAATGTAAATTTTATCAGTTTTCGTTTAATTTTCCTGCACATTTAATTTCATAAACTACATTGCTTTGGTCTTCTTTTTTGATTTTTGTTTTTGTCTGCGTAAATAGTGGATTTATTGTCTTGTTTGCCCTGTGTGCCAAAACTATTCCTTCTTCTCTCATTATTTCCCTAAGCTTTTTGTTTTCCGTGAGTTTTGGTATATATGGTACACTAAAGAATTTGTTGTTACCAGATGTATTATTCATATTTGTGTTATTTTCCCCTGATATGGGAATTATTATCTTATGTATTAATTCGTTGATTATATTTTGTGGATAGTTATTGTTTAGTAGTATTTCTCTAATTGTTTTTATGTTTTTGGATTTAAACTTTTTATCACAGTTACTGTTCTAAAGAATGTTTTAATTATGTATATGACCACCACTGTATTCTTTAATATTTGCTTTAATATCTCGCTATTTCTATTATTAATAAAAAAAAAACAATATGTAACAATTTTTACTGCTTCTTGATTTTATTTTTAGCTGTCACTTGCTTATGCTGCATTCGAAATAAGTCAACCAATATTTATTAAATAATCTCCTTATGTTTGCTCTTCCACCCCCCCCCCCCCCCCCCGTCTCTCTCTCTATCGCTCTATATCCCTGTAATTTACACATATGGGTCATATATTATATACATACTCATATGTATAGTTTATTATTGTTGCTATTAATAGTCAATAAAATAATATTACGTATGGTGTCATCACATGTTTGTCAGTTTTATTAAATGTTTGCCAGCACATACATACATACATAAGTGTTTCAAATTCGTTTTTATGACAGTGCTATAAAGGAGTTAGATAAAAAAAAACTAACCTAAACTAAATAAAAAGAAGGTCCCATAAAAGTGCTGTTATACCAGATATTGACATTCACTAACTTTCCAACATACAATAGAATTCCACAGAAATAATCTCACAACACGTCTACCCTACGTCTATGAGAGTAATACTTAGTAAGCAACACAGAAATGACTGATCGGTAATTTGTCGCTACCTTCAGGCATTAATTAAGTCAATTAGCATGGGCCAAAACTATAAAAGCAGCAAATCACTATAGATTAGTGAAAGGGGAAACCCACTATTCCCGTGATTATGCTAATGGCGGCTGTCAGCACCCATGCAACGAAAACCACAATTACCGTACATTTCCTGAGCACCCAGCTAAGTGTTCACCACTATATACTTTTAACATATGTAGTTTAGTTAATTAGCATAACCAAATACTAAGACTAAAAAGCAGCAATTGGGGTAGTTGATTCCCACAACTAAATTTTAATAAATCTTTTAGTAGTAGTCGTCTTAGTATCGTTACCTCCACGACATTTGTCGTATGCTATAAATGGACGGACAATAATTGGAGTTTTTTTCACAACTAAATTTCAAAAAATGCCGAAACCTTTACCTCCTACACAATTGAGATTATCTGTTAAGTAAAAGATCCACGGTATTAAAGAACTTATATCGAAACGTTGACCGATTAGAGATATACATATGTAGGTATCCATAACGAAAACCATTCACAGACAAATATTCACAATTTCTTTGGTCCGACTCTCAAAGTGGACTCTTAATTAGAGGCAATACAAACACCACTGTTACTAATAGTAATAGCACAAAGATTATTTTCTCATTCGGTAAATGATTTATTACACTTCTATTAGATCTCCATACGATACTACGAATTTCGAAGCTAAGGAAAGAAAAAAGCAAAAGTTGTAACATTTAGACGAGGAGTTAAGAGTCACTACAACACCTTCCGTATCTTATTAGGTATTTTTTTTAAAGCGTGTGGCACGGCAGAAGAATTTCCAATAGCAGTAGACAACAACGATAGAAGTTCCATTTTGAGATATCAGTTTCATTTTAGATTTAATCAAGGAATTTATTGTTAGAAAGTCTTCAAACCAGTCTCATTTTAAATGAATTTAGACCTGAGAGCCGCTCAAATGTACTGGGTCTTTTGTTAGAACTCCAAACTCCTCTTTTCTTTCATAGGAGAAACAGGGATATTTTCAGAATCTGGGTGGTTTTGTTAGATTTATTTGGTGCTTCCATAGTATTCATGTCCGTTAAGACTTTGTAGGAAGCATCCCTTCTACTTTGACCTCTTTCAAAAATAAGGAACTCGAATAGACCTGTCCGTTCTACCAACAATATCCGACAATACCATAAAATTATATATTCCCACAACAATTAGATATTTACTCCAGAACGACTCGAATCAGTCACTGACACAGTGGAAGCTGCATCAACCGCTCCCCAAGGAAGAACTTCCGATTGGTATTTTGAAATACGATTAGTAGTATTCTAGGAAATTGAAAAAGAGTTCGATTGTCTAACAAAAAATTGCTATTTTTCTACACTCTCCTTTAAATTTATCGGTGTGAGTTGTTTTCTGTATGTGTGGTGAATTTTAAATGATTAAAGGGCTTTTAATTATTTGATAATTACTGTTATATGTGGTTAAGTCACGATATAATTATTAGTAAAGAGCGTCCATGTGTTATGGGAATATCTCTTGCACATTGATTTAGTACAAAAGCAGCTTTACTTAAAATACCACGTCGAAATTTAGAAAAACGGTTAGAAAAAATTCAAAAAATCCGAATATGAAAGTAGTTTTACTAATTATTAACATGGTATTACTAATAAACTGTGCAAAGACCTGGGATCTGGATTATGTGGGCCAGGAGTTGGTTTTGCCCATAGCCAAAGGTACACAAGAAATCTTGTATTGTGTTTGCGCAGATTGCTGGGATGAAAATTTGGATTTGCTAATAAAATGGCTGCAGGGGGCCACTATGCATCCTTAACTGGTGTTGTCCCACAACATAGATTTGGTGTTAAAGAACAGTGATATTAAACGCAATATATTGACACTGATTTTGGTTAAGCAATTCCATGATCCGGTATTTGAAATACATCGTCATTTGGTGACGGGCAGACACTTTTACATCAACATTATCTTAATGCTAGAACCGGTTAAGGATTTCCAGGAGGTGATGGTCATTTTGAGATATTTGTATGAGGAGAAGTTTATTAATACCGATGTGTATTATGTAAATGCCTCCAATGGCTTTAATGAAGTGTTTTGCTATGATGCTTATCCGGAATTTAAGATCTTAAATAAATTCCATTTAGTGGGAAATGTACGCAAGTTTTATTACAAGATTATAGACAAAACCGATTTGAGAGGTTATCGCTTTGAGACGCCGTTAATGCAGGATCCACCCAAAGTCATTCGCTATAAGAATAGAGAGGGTTTGGCTCACGTTCAAGGTGTTACATTTAACATAATGAACCTGGTATTGTCTTATTTAAATGGCACCTTAACTGAAGCCCAGCACAATTCTTCAGCCATCGTGGACATGAAATATGTTTTGCAAGAGGTGCGTGAGAAAAGGGTGGAGTTGGCGGCCCATGCCTATGCCTTGTTTCACAATGATGCTCAAGTGCAGAAGAGCTATCCTTTGATGGTGGTCAATTGGTGTTTAATGGTGCCCATTTTCAATCAGGAATTCACCATGTTCTATCCTTTTATACCGTTTCATTGGCAGGTGTGGCTTATTGTAATTCTGGCCTTTGTTATCATTAATATTGTGAGTTTTGAGTTTCTTAAACTGCATGGCATAGACAACACCAACTTTGTTTTAATCAACTTTTGTAAATTTATTAACACAGCCCCTCCCCGGCCAAGTCAAAATCCCACCAAGCTATGGTTTGATATGTTGTTAAATGGTTTCATTTTCATACAAAGTTTTTTCTTAAGTGCCTTTTACACCTCTACCTTGGGCAGTTTCCTGACCGTGACACTAATACGCCGTCAAATCAATTCCATGTCGGAGTTACTGGCCGCTCAATTACCCATTATGATTATAGACTATGAACTGGAATTTTTGCTGGAGGCCCAGTTCAATTTGCCTGCAAAGTTTCTGCAATTGATCAGGCCCGTCAGTTCCTCTATATTCTATCAACATCAACTTAATTTAAATACCTCATATGGCTACTTTACCACCTATGACACCTGGCACTTTCTGAATCTTCAGCAGCAGCATTTGAGGCCCGCTTTATTTCGCTATTCCGATATATGTTTTGGTGATTATCATTTGGCTTTTCCTATGATTACCGAATCTCCTATTTGGCGTGATGTGGAATATCTTATGTTTCGCATACATTCGTCCGGCTTGTATTTCTATCATGAGAAGAAATCGTTTGAGTATGCAGTGCGTGCTGGTTTGGTGCGTTATCGCACTAAGAACTCCACTTTTCAGACGGTGGGCTTTACACATTTGAGATTGGTATTGGGTTTCTTGATATTTGGTTTATTGGTGGCTTTTGTGAGGTTTCTATATGAGTTAAAGCAGCAGCGTAAAGAGTGCAGCAGCAACAGTACAGGAAAGATTTAATTGTGTGATTATAAACTTGAAAAGTTTGCTGCTTTTTATTTAAGGAAACTTTATAATGTACGTTTAATATTTTCAAATTTATTTAGTTGTAAAAAGTAAAACATCTCTAGCTGTATTCTAGAAATTGTTATGTATTCAATAAAACTTTAAAAATTAAAAAAAGAAGAAAATGTTACAGCCTTCGTATTTGCAGTTTATTAAGGTAATGTATTTCAATGAACCTAATTTGAACTAGAGGAACCACCAATTCGTTCATTAGACTCTGGAGTTATCACATTCAGTCCTGAAGATATTCAGAAAACTATAAAAGACTAAGAAAGTCTCCCGGCTATGATCCAATAACACCAATAACAAAATCTGCCTAATGTAGCTATTGTTGTGCTGACAGTATTATTTAATGCGATCTTAATAACGGGTTTTCCAATAGCTACTTGACAACTCTGAATTTAAATTGTGAACGCACTATTTCACTGATCATCTAATTGTTGCTTTCTTTTTTTTCAGTAAACTTAACATTTTCGTTATGGTAAAGTACACGAAGGAACAACGTTTGGAAATTATAAAAATGTACTACCGAAATTCGGAGTCGGTGACCGCAACTTTAAGAGCGTTAACTCCAATTTTCGGTCGTAATTCTCGCCCTAGTAGACAAGCAATAACAAGTTTAGTGCAAAAATTTGAGTCTGCATATTCATTGTGTGATGCTGTCGTGCCAGTGAGACAACGGCCTGGTCGAAGTTCCGAAAATATCGCTGCCGTTCAGGCGTCCGTAGCAAACGATTCAAATCAGTCGATTCCGCGGCGTTCTCAAGAACTGGGCATCCCCAAGACCACTTTATGGCGAATTTTGCGTAAGGATCTGGGTTTACACCCATACAAGATTAAGCTGACTCAAGAATTGAAGCCGATGGACCATTTGAGTCGACGTACGTTCTCCGATTGGGCTCTGGAGAAGATGCACCAAGATGATGAATTTCATCGCAAAATCATCTTCAGTGACGAAGCTCATTTTTGGCTCAATGGGTTCGTCAATAAGCAAAATATGCGTTATTGGTCTGCTGAAAATCCACATGTGCTTCACGAATCACCACTTCATCCACAAAAAATTACTGTTTGGTGCGCTTTGCATGCCGGCGGCGTCATTGGGCCATATTTTTTCGTCGACAATAACGATCGTCACGTTACTGTGAATGGCGATCGTTATCGCGCAATGATTAGCGATTATTTTTGGCCCGAATTGGAACACATGGACTTGGATGACATGTGGTTTCAACAAGACGGTGCCATAAAGTTTTGGAAATATCTCAAACGGTTTGCGTTTTATTTAAAAAAAAAGTTGTCAAGTCCTTATTGGAAAACCCTGTACTAGGGTTTTTCCAAAAGATTGGAAAAATTCCCAAATTATAATAAAGCATGAAAAGGATTTGACGGTAACATCCTCTTATAGAACAATTAGCTTACTATCTTATATTGGGTCGCTTATTTAGGGTTAAATAAAGTGATTATGTGACAAGTGACTACGTAATCAGAGCTGGAGTTCCCAAGGGGAGTGTTCTCGGATCAACACTTTACTTCAAATACGGCTCTGATTTGCCAACGAGCGAATATTTAACCATTTCTACATTTGCAGATGACACTGGCATTCTTAATTTACATGTGGATTCCAGGGTGGCATCTACCTACATATAGAAAACTAGATAATTACCTGAGGATGAATTGAAAAGTAGACATGTTACGGTTACGTTTACGCTAAGGAGAATATCCCACAGTCTGATCATATCACATACCTTGGCCCACATATGGATAGACGCCTTACCTGGCGTCGCCATATTGAAGCCAAGAGGTTCTAATCTGCACTGGCTAATTAACTACAACTATAAATAAAGCCTTGTGAAAGGTCATGTTTTGAAACCAATTTGGACATATGATATTCAATTATGGGGAACTACAAATTATGCCAGTATTGATATTATACAATCCAATCCTCTCTTTGGTTAAAGATGAATTCAAAAAAAAAAAAGCGTGAGAGATATACAGTCAGAGTCAAAATTTAGTATACAGCGAACAATAATTTCTGGGAAGAATTTAAAATAAGTTTAGCTAAATATATATTTTAAAATTTTATTTATAAATATAAAAATGTTTCGGATAGGCCAACTTTTCGTAAAGAAATATATTTTTCTCTTACTGAAAGATATCTTATAACTTATAAGTTCTATCTAACAAAAGAGAAAATGCTCCTAAAAATGCAGTCAATATTTAATATACAAATCATTAAAATAGAATAAAATACAGGCAAGTATCGTTACGAGTAGAGCGTACCATTCATACGATTGAAATACATTACATGAGACAAATTAGTAAGTTTGTAAGTACAGAGTTCGGAAATTATTTAAAGAACCAAATTGCATGTGGTAAAGTTTTACCAGTGGAGTGGAGAGATTTAACAGATGTTGCTAAAATTGTGAACAAAAGCCGGTCAACTGTTGAAAAAATTTTTGAAAGAAGTAAAGCTCGAGGAAACACCAAAACTGCAAAACATACCGGTCGATCACGCACTCTAACTGACAATGAGGTCAAGAAAACTCCAAAGTCTAGCGCAATCAAAATAGCTGAAGACTTTTCTATGACACGCGGTGACCCAGGAAGCGCATTGGCAATTAAAAGACGGCTGAATTAACATGGACTTCATGGAAGAATGCCTAAAAAAAACCGTATATTTCTTCAGTAAACCGTACTAAACGTAAAGACTTTGCGAAAGCTTACTAAACCTCTCTGCAGTCTTTCTGTAATAATGTACTATTTAGCGATGATAGTAAGTTTGAGGTTTTTGGATCAAAACCAAGAGGAAAGGTCTGGAGAACAGGAAATAGTGAGCTGTTTTCACAGAACCTTAGTGCTATAGTAAAACACGGTGGTGATGGTTTACGGTTGTATGTCAGCTGCAGGACCAGGTAATCATGTGTTCATTGAAAGTACAAAAATACAACTATTTATAAATTTTAGAGGACAATTTGAAAGTAAGTGCTGAAAATTTAGAACTTGAAACACCATGGGTCTTCAGCAAGACAACAACCTAAAACACTTCGCCATGATTCTCATGAAATAAAATTTCATGAATAAAAAATCCGCGGGAATTTTTCCCCTTTTTATTTTTTTAACATTAAATTTGAAAAGGAAAAATGGGAAAAGGGAGAAAACTCCTACGGAATTTTTATTCATGATTGGGCTGATTGTACAACGTGCCTATGTCATTAAATTCACCTCCGCAATCTCCACACCTTAACCTCATAAAGCACCTATGGGAAATTTTAGACAGGAACATCAGAAAAAGAAGCATTTCATCCAAAGATGAACTCTGAACAGCTTTAGCGGAAGAGTGTTGAAAGATTACCAGAGATATGACTGAACATCTGAACCTAAATTCCATGAAAAGGTGAATAGAGGCTGCAATTAAACTGAATGGAGGACCAACAAAATATTAACTCTTAATTTTTGGATTTTGGTTATATAAAATAGGTATATTCATTTTTGATTGTTTTTCTCAGGTACTTACCTATATTTCTTCTTCCCACAAAATTTCCATGAAATCAATTTTAATTTAATTTTTTTAATAAGAAATCATTAAACCTTAAATTCTATTTTAAGTAGATTCAAACTTATATGTATATATCTTATTGTAATAAAAATATTTTGCTTCATAGATAAAAAAAAGGGTGCTGTATACTAAATTTTGACTCTCACTGTTGTTGAAACACCATCCGAACCCGCTTGAGAGATTACTTCCTATAAATCAAACCACCTACTAATTTCCATTTTCAAATTATGGCTCTGTCAAATTTAAGGTTTAGGTATAAGATTTGACTACTTATTGTAAGGCCTATGAAGTAACTTCCTCAATCTCTTGTCCCTTATAACTTCCAATAAAAACACAACTGCAGCCACTAGCATACCAGCCACATGAACATAGAAAACATACATTAAATGCACCAGAGTTAAGGGCACTGGATGCTCCAGATGCTCCATCATCAAAGCATGAACACCATTAGCGCTTTGTATTTGCCAAAACACCATATCGCTCCATTTATCCTCCAAGCCAGTGGTTTGTATGCGCAAAATAAACTCCTTCAAAGAGTGATAAAAAGGCGAATTAAATTGTAAGGGCAAAGTCAGGTAGACATTAGGTATACACAATTCGGGTACGATTTTAAAGCGAGGCTTCCACAAATTCATTTGCAGTCGTTGCATAACCTGCCACTCCTCCTTGAAGACAATGTAGGCATACTTAGTATCCAACTTGTTGAGATGATAAGACACTGTATCCGGATCGGTTATTAACAAATGCTGGCTAAAGTTATCTGGTATTAAATCCAAATAATTGTAGGTATCATACACATAATCCACCAGCATTATAGATAGATTGGCCTTTCTTAAATCCTTCAAGGACTCTATTTGTTGGGGATACAAAGTGCTGCTGAGAAAGGAGCTTAAGGCGGCCAGAAATGTCTGACAATAGATCATGCCTGTTAGTAACAACATCATATGCATAAAGATTTTTCTTCTACCGATACAGTTAATACCTATACGGGTTTTGTACTGGCCCATATTATCCACCGGCATGCTCAGCAGTCCCCTTAAAGTGGTTGAAAAGGCCAGCCAAGGTCGTGTTTGGCCATAATTATCATGGTTAATAAACATATAAGCCAATTGGAAAAGCACAATTAACACCAGCAACATGCACCACATTTCGACACTTAGCGTAAGCAGTAAATAAAGAGCAGGGAATATTTCCGGTTTCACGGGCACCACCACACAACTATTGGTGTTGCTAATGGGATAACTGGTGAAGAATTTACTGGACTTTAAGGCGGTCAAGGGATGTATGGAGATGTCTATGTTGCCTTTATTTAAAAGATCGTAAATGTCCTCCATTGCTTGTAACCAGCAGCCATTGAAGTATTTATATTGCAGTTCTCTGAAAGAGGCATTTAAATGCTTCAAGTATTCCATGTAAACATGGCCAGTAATTCCTGTGATGGTATCAGTACCCGTAAAAGGATCCAAGCTCTAGAATCAGACGGGTGTAAAGCAAAAGTGTTTCACATAAAAAAGACTTTCCCAAAGTATCTCCAACTGCTTCTTACCTTAAATACATGCGGTTTATCTGCAATCACTGGCGCCCTAAATCTATAGCCCAACAAATCCTTAGTACGATCCTGAAAATACTCTCCAGGTTGTTCTTTTGTTAGCTGTATAATTTGTATGGGCCTGGGAAACGGTGTATACGTATAAACCTCCAATTTCAATTCCTCTAAACTCTTCTCTATATGATTCCTTTGGAAAAATAACAAAACATTCAGTATATTTTTCGACCAACACCAGCGAAAGAATCTCTTCAGTTTCTCCAAACGTATGAAGGTAAAAATTTCTGTCATTTCGTGACCAATTAACAGAAATACAATTTTCGTTTCCAAACTTGCACCCAAAGACAGGGCCACAAATTCTTTTAATTCGGTGTTGAAAATATCATTGAGTATGACAACGGCTAGATTTTTATTGGTTAAAATAGAGCCCAAATTTGGTATGGCCTTGCTGTTGTTGGCATAATCCCAGGGTGCTATGGTGAAAATCATCAGGGGTTTATGGAGTTGCCGGGAGAAGACATGCCCAGCCAATAGATTCCCTACACTTTTGTGTATTATATCATCCGAGAGATTTCTTCCAAGATTGAGGGTTTTCAGCATGAGACCATTTTCCACTGGGGATTCATACAACGAGCTCGATGTACGATAGACTATGATGTTATCGAAATTATGAAGGTTATGCAGTTTTAGCATAACATTCATTATTATGTAAACTTGCTGCTGTAAGACACTTTCCTCGGAGGGCTTGGCATGCATGCTAATAACCAAACTAAGCAGTATTAGGAACAATACAGCGGACAACTCTCGATAACAAGCCATCGCTGGGTACAGGAAAACTGAAGAAGGCATACTTGTGTCTTATGTATTTATAGGGGTTAAAAATACAATTAACCCTTTGAAGCTTAAATGTGTCATTTAGGGCTTGTTAAAAAGTTGATAACATAAATATTCCTTGTTGACATTTGAAACACTTTTGCTCGACTTCCTTTTGCTTTAGATTCTAGCTGGGATGCGAAAGCAAATGCGATGCGATAAGCATACAAATTTCGAATCGCAATAGAAAGTCCCGATAAATTGTTTGATTATCGGTCCATTACTAGTCATAGCTCTTATATTAAGGCCATCTGCTGAAAATAACTTTAAAACGCATAACACTTTCAAAAATCTTGGTATCCAAATTATATTCAACACAGATATCATGACACCTAATTTTATAACTGTCGATCCATAATTAGTCATAGCTGCCACCCCTTTCGAAAATCACTTTAACTTTTATAAATCTTTTAAAAGTATTTAGATCGAGATACAATTTAACACAAAAAATATTTATATACACAGAAGTCTAGCTACTAATTTGGATGATTGGTCCATAATAGGTCATAGCTCCCATATAGCTTTTTACACATATACTGAGTGTTGGGTATTATATGGTCGTGCATGGCCAACTATTCTTACTATCATTGATTAAATGAATTCATATAAGGGTTAAATTTGAATAAAACTCATTGCTACTTAAGTGTAAAATTGGCTTTTTGGTAGTGATTGCAATTATTTTCATTAGGAGCTATTTACCTGGCCAAATTTCTTTAATTCAAATTAAATCAATTAAGTTTAATTTCCGTACAAGAAATCCAACACAATGCCCAATTGATATAATGAGCATTTTACTTTTTTATTCCATTGTAATAGTCTTACAAACTGAGCTATAATTTGTATTAATTCTAAACCAAATACTTGAAAAAGAAAGCCTTAATCTATCCTTACAAATTCACTAATTTCACAAATTAAATATTTAGAAAAATTCTAAGCTTTAACTGTCTGTGTCTTTGATTGAGTTTTTATCCCTCGGATCAGGAGGGTTATACCTTCAACATTAAACGATGATAACGATATCCAGATTCTAAAGAAATATACAAATATTGTATGAAGTTATGGACAGTAAATAAAAGACCGTAACCAATGATTTTTAAAGCGATATTTTCGGTAAGGTAGTCTGAAGGCATATACCAATATTACATGAAGTTCCAGGAAGTTTTGGGAAGTTGTTGCGCTCTTTCCAAATATGAAGACTGGAGTTGTTGTAGCTCATGCGACAACTTCGATTTTTTCACATCTTCGTTATTTTATTTGCTTTGAAAAACACTTAGCAGGAGTTAAAGGTCAATGTCCGTCATAGGTTCAGTATTTTTTCGAAAACATGCGATCTGATTAAGATTATAAATTTAGTCAAAAACGCAAAGCAGTAACTAAAGCCTTCAACCCTCTCTCTCTCTCTCTGTCTTTGATATCTTCTTAGGTGGGTTAGATCATATTCAACAACCAGTCTCATCAATTTCATCTTAATGAGAGTGGGCAATCAAACACTAACTCAACGATATGACTTAGTCATCGTAGGTTACCTCAGGCAGATGTGACGGAAGTTCTCAACGCTCTCATTCTCGTTCTCATCTCATTATATTCAAAACCCAGTAATGAGACAGTGTTTTTTTTAAAGAGAAGTAGCACACAGGCAATTAATATGCCTATATATAATTGCATTAATTTCTTTAGAAATGGGATAGGTTGGAGAAGTAAAGGTGGTTAAAGAAGAACGCTTTTTTATATCACAACTCTGCAATTGCGCATTATGTTTGTTTTTAGTGCAGAATTGTGGCGCCTCTGGTGGTGAGTAGGCGCATTAAAGTTAAAGCTTGATTTTTTATACCCTTTATTTAATTATTTTACTTCGGTAGCGTTTCAATGCTATACCACCGAAAGAGGGCGCTGTGATAAACATAAGTTATGACGGCTGGGAATCGAACCCGGGCTACAAATACCAACTCATGCTTAATGATCAAATGCGCTAACCAATTAAGCTACAGCACAGTTAACACGAACACTAGCACAATTATGTGCCTCCAAGTCATTCGAGATTACCATTAAACATTTTATCGAAATAGGTGAAATTATTCTTGGTGGTCCGTTTCATATTCTTCAGTCTTACTGCGAAGTCTAATTTACTATTTCGAAGTCTAAAGAGAATGGTAGGTATATCCATTCATTCCAAATCTAATTGGCAACGTTTGAACAAGCTCAACCGCCTTGGCATCTCCCTGTTCCATTGGAGCTTAACAAAAAGTTCACCCACCAAGCCAGATATTAATTGCAAACTCAATCGGCATTTCTTTGTGCCATGAGAGATTAGACGGCAGTAATGCCAGTTAAGGAATACTGTCTCCTTCGCTAAGTTTTATCTAGGGCGTAAGCTCAGCGGCCTTATCATCTACCAGGGCCATGAGAGCTTAGACTGCAGTAACGTCAATCAAAGAATACGTAACAGCTTACCTAAGATATCTAAAAAGCAAGAGTAGCATTGACATTTATCAAGGATATTCAGTGTAAGGGGCAAGCCTAATCGCCCGGACAGTTCCATGTGTCATGATAGCTTAGACAGTAAAAACCTCAGTTAAAGAAGACATTCTCATTGACTACATCCTTTTTTTTTTTTTTTTTTTTGAATATAAATTAGGTTGGCGGAGAATTAATCCCTCAAATTGCCAGGTTATCCCACGATCGATTCTAGTGAGTCCCAAGTCGTCCTATACCTTCATATAGGAAGCTGGAACGCTTAAATCTTGTATTAAAACAAAAAATTTAGCATGTGACCAATGCACAACTTCGAAAAACCGTAATGCGGTACAGTTAGACGACGCCAAGCACTAACCAATGCAAAAGTGAGACGCAACTCTCTCGAAGGCAGCGAAAAAAGGACGGCCTGATTGCCCTTAAGCGATAATGACAATGACGCGCGAGTTCTTCCTCCACCCAGAGCTGAATTACGACTGTTGACTACATCCTGCTTACCAAAGAGATCCTAAAAGCCAGAGTAACTGGGTTTTAACTAGGATATCCAGAGTAGTCGCATCATCAATTGATTCAATAGCATCCATTGTCAGTAACTACAGCTTTTCGCGCGATCTTTCGTTGTTTGGCATTCTTTGCTAATAACTACAATTGCCTGTCTTTCTTATCTTACACACAGGAGCGGCGAGATTCGCCACCTATTAGTCATGTGAAGGTCCCAATGAATCTCCGTCTGCCAGATATCACTCCCTCTGACCTTGATTAATCTCATACCTCCTCATAATATACAACTTTAGAAGCAGTTCTAGATTTTATTAAGGATCTCACAGTACCATAATAATCTTGCGACTAATTAATTCTCAATCTTTCTGGAAGAAAGCATTATCCATGAATCTGTGATATTTTTGCGCATGTAACAATTGAAACCAATTTAATCTCTACTTTAACACCCTGACGGATATCAGAGACCTTGTATAGGCATTTGTGCTACAATTATTCTTATTTTACGACTAATTATTGTCTGTGAATGTTTGGGAATAATTGAATGTCCCATCAATTAAGACATTATTGAGTTATTTGAGACGAATTTGCTAAAGACAATTATGAATGTTGTTCAAAGCTGTCATATATGAACTGGAAACAAATGGATACCGCACATACCTTAGTATTTCGTACTTACGAAGGTCTTTCCGAATATATATCGCTACTAAGAATGCCAATCCCGATCCGGGATTTATTTTAAAATATTAGTTTTGTGTAAACAATATAGTCGATTAAAAATTGTTAAGAACTAGCCAAAAGACCACTTGAAAAACTTTTTTAGCCGTTTTAAGTTTTGTAAGTGTTAAATTTCTATAATTTTTCAAAAT
This sequence comes from Bellardia pandia, assembly GCA_916048285.2. Taxonomy (NCBI): domain Eukaryota; kingdom Metazoa; phylum Arthropoda; class Insecta; order Diptera; family Calliphoridae; genus Bellardia; species Bellardia pandia. Next base: position 75,142,476 of record OU696533.1, read on the forward strand.
TCTTAAATGTTTTCCTAAAACTTGAAAAAATTGTGATTACTTGACTTTAGCAGGAGTTCGATCTTATTTCCACTAAACACTGAAAAATAAATTTGTTTATATAATTTTTAATATATTTTCTAGATACAGATTTATTTATTTAATTTTTTTGTTCATTTTATTTTCCTTTTTATATATGTATGTAAGTTATGTATGTATAGGTATATACAGATTGATAAAGAGCTTTAATTTATTTGAATATTTTCGGGTTTGTAAAGAGTTTTCATAAGTTATATATGTATAAATTATAGGTGTATGCTAAACAAGTTTTTTATTTAAATTTCTTTTTTTTATATTTTAAAAATATAATTAAAATTTAAAATAAAAAAACAGCTTCTAAGCTCGTGCTGTGTTTCATTGTTATTTAATTTATCTTTTATTTTCGTAGCATTAATTAATTTTGATACTTAATTGAACTAAATTAGTAAGATAAAAACGTTAGACTAATTAACAAAATGGTGGAATGTAGTGTAAAGAACACCAAGTACAGTAATAAAAATTGTTTTTAAAAAAATGAGGCTGTTCTTTTTCCAACAAACAACAGCATTTTCTTTTAAAAAGGGTTGGTAGAAAACAGGTTTACTCTTTTGGCTTGCAAAAAGCATAATTTGTTGACATATGTAGATATTGGGGTTTTGTAAAGAAATTAGTTTTTTTTCAGTACACTATTGTAAATGATTTTGGAATAAATTTTTCAAGAAATTCTTAAAAATAACTTTGTGAAAAGGGTTTTGCTTTGTGGTTTTCATATTCTCCTTAAATATATGTAGTTTGTAGATAATAAAATATTTAATATTCAAAATACAGTACTATTGTGAATGTATTCTTAAACAAATGTTAAAGTGTGTTTAATTGGGATGTTTTCTTTCGAACATTTTGAAATGTTAGTTTAAAACACAAATGTCCTCAAAATGTTAAATCTATCTATTTTTTTTTTGTTAAAATATACAACAATTAAAACTATTGTGAATAAAGTTTATAAAGAAAGAGCATTTTCAAATGCTTCTCATATTCAGTTTAAATGAAATCTAAAGAAGATACTGACAACAATTGTGTTTAATTTGATTCTAAGTCATTAAAACTCAAATCAAAATCTCTATTGTGAATGGAATTTGCAACAAGTTTTATACATTATTTAAAGGTTTTTCTAACAGTAAACAAATATTGTTGCAAAAAACCAGTATAAAGTTCAAAAGAAGCAATTCCAATTGGTTCTCATATTAAGTCTAAATGATATCTAATTTTTTAATTTGTAATTTTTAGAAGAAACTGTCAATTATGGTTGCTTAATGTTCTCCACTACAAGTTTAATTTGATTAAAATCTTCTGCAAGAAATGGCTGTAAACCAAGTTCTTATGAAAAATGGTAAAGTTTTTATTTCAATTTTCAATTTTAAAAAGCTATTGTGATTGAATTTTTCAAAAGAAATTTAATTTATCTAATGTTTTTAATAAAAAGTTTAATTTCATTAAGATTTTATACAATAAATAACTGGAAACGCAGCTCTTATTACATATTACAAAGTTTTTTATTAAAAACTTAAATTTTATACAGCTATTGTGATTGACATTTTGGGAAGTAATTGTAAATTATGTTTTTTTAACATTTAATTTGATTTGATATAATTTTCTTAAAGAAATGACTGGCTAGAACATAATAGTCAATGACGAACGCTACCGCACCATGAAATGGGATATTTTGTTGCCTGAAATTTAAGCAAAAATATTTTGAGAATTTTTTTTCTTATTTTACAAAATGTACTAATCAAAACCTTCCCATTGATACATCTAGTTTTCAGACCATAATATTCCTCATACTTCTCAATGAAAATTCAAATAGCTATTGGTATTTAAGTTCTATGGTGCCTAACTAAGTATAAGTTTTATGTTTTTATCCAAATCCTTACCATTAATACCTTACCGTAATTTTGAGCAGGTTTTAACAAATTGTAAAAACGTTTTTTTGAATAATAAGAAAAGAAACATCTACAGTAATTAGTCCAACCACAACATTTCTCCTATTTCTCAGTAGCAATCCAAATACATAGATATTTGTAGTTTTGTTGTATTGTGATTGACTAAGTATTTTGTTTTAAGAAAATAAAGAAATTTCATTTCAATATTTATATAAATATGTATGTACAAAAATTGCACAAAAATTTAAACATTTTAAACAGTTTTCTTTAAAGTTTAGCTAAAAGAATAAAAACTAACACTCTACACTGTGATTGAATTTTCAGATTTTTTTGTCTGTAAATCTTTAAAACTAAATAAATTATATTCCAAATAAAGAATTTTGATCACAACCATGAAATTAAAGATGTTTCCTAAAAAAAAATTAAGCTGGATAAAGTATGGCAAACCCAAGCTCGATATTTTTAATAAAATTCTCATATTTTTGATCTTACTGTGATTGAAATTTTGAGCAAACCTAAAGAAATCACGAATTGTATTTTGAACACAAGGAATTATCCTTAGCTACAATATTATTCATATTCATCAAGTTCTTTCCACGAAGTCTTTAGATTTCTTTTGCATTGTGTTGGTATTTTTGTTTACTTTAAACAAATTATTTAAGCATTATTTCAACTATGAAATTTAATTTCTATCCTACAAAGTTTTGAAGCCAAAAGTTGATTTAATCCAAAGCCTTTTAAACTAAGTCTATTTCTTTACAAATTTATATTACCAGAAGAAGAATAAGTAATCTGCTTTATTTATTATAATTGCAGTTTAGGGTTGACCAAACAGCATTTCCGAACCAGGTGGTATATTATTAGGATCCACAGTGGAGGAGAAATAATTGGCAGGGCTATTAAATGCCTCCGTATGATTAAGGGTTTGTGGTGGTTGCTGATGCTGCTGAGCTTGAGCCTGTTGCTGATAATGCATTTGTAATTGCCTTAAATTTTCCTGATGCTGCTTCACACTCACCAAGGGGGCGGAGCTGATTGCGGTATTAGTTTGCTGTTGCAAGGTTAAATTGTAGGGATTTTGCACATATTCCTGATAGATATCATTGCCAGTCTGGGGCTGTTGCGCTGATTGCACATAAACGGGAGCAAAACTTTGTACAATGGCAGTTGGTGGCTGCTTGTGTAGAGAAGGATACTCATTGCCCGCCAATAAATGGGAAATTGGCACATTAGCATTCGTATTAGAGACAGAAGCGGCTGATGTTGTTGTGGCAGCTGTGGGAGGTGGTCTATAATCTTCGGCACTTTCAGCTATGGTAGATACCTCATCACCACTTAAGATGGAACTGTTGAAGGTACTAGTGTTGTTGGTTGTGTCCCGACTAGTGTTCAATGTATCATTAGCCTTTGCTTTCATATTTTGCATTAAGGTCTGATGCTGCTGATAGTTTTGAAAATATTGATTGTATTGCTGTTGCAGTAACTGGCGCATGCTCTCCTGTTTGTGGTGAGTTTCGTTTGTTTGCTGGTTATCTGTAGTTGCAGCAGGCTGCTGGTCCTGCTGTTGCTGATACACATTTCCTGTTGTTGCTGCTGTTGTCGTTGGTGGTGGTGGTGGTGTTGTATCAAAAAGATCTATGGAATATGAACTACAACCTGCTGTCATCTCTGTCATTGTGGAACTCAGGGGCATGTTGTGTACGGCTGCTGTAGGAACATTAGTGGCTTGTTGATTTGTCATCTGTTCATTGGTCATTGTACTAACAGCCTCCGCAGCGGTTAAATGTTGTATGGGTGAAGTGGTATTGGTAGTTAGACTAGCTTCGGGTTCTATGGTTTGCGTTAATAGAATATCACTAGTAGAGGGTATGGTATCATCTAAGGTAGGGGACGTTAAAGGATTTTGCATCTGCTGTGGTTGCTGCTGTGGTACAATCAGGGGCATAGGGGCCATAGTAGTAGGTGGTATCTTTTAATTATTTACAAAAAAAAAAAAAAAACAAAAGAATCAATATCCTCTTAAAGGCACAAAAAATCATTGTCTGCTTACTTGTCCCAATATAAAGGCGGGCTTTTGTAAAATATCCGCTTCTGGGGGCTGCAAAATAATGCTATGACGTGGCGATTCCATGGGTGACATTAGTAAAGGTGATTGTATTACCTGCATTGTTGGCACAGCGTGGTTGGTTTGCTGCTGTATGGTAGGCTCTTGTTGCGGTACTATGGATACCGCTGGTATTCTATTTAGGTCAGCATTTATTGTAGCGTGAGTTTGATTCATAACATGAGCTCGATTGCCTTTAAATTTTGGAATAAAATGTTGTTAGTTTTTATGTTGGCTTTTTCGTTTGTTGTTAAAGAGGGCTTACACTAGATTTTAGCATGTAGATGAGTTGTGTGATGACATTTGATAAATGTAAATATATGATGAGTTGGTAGGGGGAAAAGGAAAATGTGGCAAAAAACCATGTCAGTTTTGTAGTAAAATTAAGAAAAAAGAATCATGTAACTTTTCGTCAATATAGAAAGTTTTATATTGTTATTGTTGTATGTGGTTAACGTGTAGTTCTATGTCAATCTTGTAAATTAGTCTAGTATAGGAGCAGATTTTTTTTAAACTTTAAAACTAATTCAATTTCCTCTTAAGCTTTAGATTGAAAAATTCGCAGAAGTTCAAGCTAAACAAAATGCTTCTAAAACTCAAGATACTGGATATCATACACCTATGAGGATGATGTTGCGGTCGCAGTCTTGATTATAGCAAAATATTTCTTAGTTTCAGTGTCATTCTTGACAATAAATTGCCATAAAAGCCTAAGACTCTGGCAACGACATTGAAAGTATAGCGCAAAATATTAGTCCCAATTTACACGAAGGAATTCTTTATGCTAAGCTGATTACCTTTTAGTATGCTCTTTAAAAAGGTCTTCGAGTAGAAAAGTAATACTTAGAACAGAAGTCCTAAGCACGACTTAAACAAAGTCGCTTTTTACACTACTTAAATAAATACCAGCAGACCTAACGACCAAGAAATCATTCCCACGCCAGCCGGTTCTACGCACCGGAATTACCCGATATCACTCGGCCAAGGGCTGTCAACTCAGCAATTACTGCTGTTACAACAACAACAACAACATCCAAGAAATTATCTTTGAACACGGCCTTGTAAGCATGAATCGTATGATCATAGCTAGTTTTATCGGAAGTATAAAAAATCTTCCTGACAACATTGATTATTGCACAATTAAAATAGCTACAAACTGGCTCAAAAACAACGGGGAAAGATATTGGTATATATATAGGGTGTTTTTTTTACAGGTTTGTTTTTCGAAAAGAGATAAAACTGGAATTTTGTGGTCAAATCTGGCAACTCTAATGTCATTTATGTTCAGTTTGGTTTGCCATTTCATCATGAACAGGTTGACAAAAGAACAACGCTTGCAAATCGTGCAAATATATTTCGAAAACAACGGTTCAGTTCGCGAAGTTTACCGCAAGCTCCGTCCATTTTATGGTCAACATAATCGTCCATCAGAGCAATTAATTTGGTTAACCATGGATCGTTTTCGCACTACGTTTACTCTATGTGATAATACGCATCCGCAGAGACGTCGAACAGTGCGCACCGAAGAAACAATTGCCGCTGTAGAGCAAAGTGTTGAAGAGGACCCGAATTAATGGAGACCGGTATAGAGCCATGATAACCGACTATTTTGTTCCCGAATTGAATGGCATGAATGTGGATGAGTTGTGGTTCCAACAAGACGGCGCTACATGCCACACAGCGCACGCCACAATCGATTTATTGAAGGAAACATTCGATGAGCGCATAATTTCGCGGAATGGACCTGTCAATTGGTCACCAAGATCGTGTGATTTGACACCATTGGATTATTTTCTTTGGGGATATGTGAAGTCGCTCGTCTACGCCAACAAACCAGAAACGTTAGGGGAATTGGAAGCCAACATTCGTGGCGTTATTGCCGACATACGGCCCCATATGCTCGAAAAAGTGGTTGAAAATTGGACCTGTAGAATTGGCTTTATTCGAACCAGCCGCGGCGGCCACATGCCTGAAATCGTATTTAAACATTAATGGCATACAATTATTCTTCCAATAAAGCCAAATTGATGGTCATTAAAACGATTTTCTTGTGTTTTATTTCAATTCGAAGTTCTATACCTCTCAAAAAAACACCCTTTATGTATGTATAAGTATACTGATATTCAAGCTGTAGAGCTGGTTGTCAATGACACTGTAAATTTGGCAGTAATGCAAGAAGACTTGGATTATCCCACAATAACTTCTGCAGAACCTGTCATAATTAAGAAGAGGAAAAAACTATTTCTCACTTTCTCTGTAGGTTTCTGAACACAGTTCATACGACAGTCTCTGTATTCTATGGGCCATGAGATTAGTGTATATTGATGACTTCGTTAGGAACAGAAATTGGTTACCGGGACCAGATATTTAAATCTACTTATGGTTACGCATCGGTCAATTGACTTGCAGCTCGTAATCTTTTTCCATCTTTAGAGATCTTAAAAAACTTCACTCCTTGTAGATTTCAAATTCCCTTTCTGTTTCTTTATTTCTACCTTTCATTTCGTTAACTTTTCATCTCTACCTACTTCTGCATTTCAAATGGAGCAACTAAATGGACGCAAGTGAGCTGTGAGTTTGTATTATGTATTATAATGCATTATAACACAATACGATTGTAATGATTATAATGCTTTTTATAAAACAATTATAATGTATTATATTCCATTATAACACAATTATAATCTATTATAATGCATTATAACACACTTATAATTTGTTATTATACATTATAAAATAAATATTTTTTTAAACAAACCACAAACAACAAAACTAAACGCATAAGAAATTGAAATTAAAAATTCAAATCAAAAAATTCACAAAAAGAAAAATTCGCAAAAAGAAAATTCGTTTTAATAAAATTAATAAAAAACAAGTAAGAGTGCTATATTCGGCTATACCGAATCTTATATACCCTTCACCTTTGTTGTGGATGCATAATTATATAATATACATACATATATATATATATATATATTATATTGTAACGTTTTACCTTTTAAAAACGGTGGTTTATTTCCTTTAAATAAACCGGGGTTTTTTTTTAAATGCAAATTTAAAGCGTCAAGTAGTTTGAAGAAAATATAACGAGTCTTTATTTATTTAAATGTACACAAACACAATTAAAAACAAGTAAGATTGCTATATTCGGCTGTGCCGAATCTTAAATACCCTCCACCTAAACGTAATAAGAAATACAAAAACTACACTGGTTATAGGACTAGTATATCCTAATTCTGTGTTTTCTATTCAGTCTTAGTGCAAATTTTATTAGTATTTGATATTCTATTGTTTGAAAGACAATTTTACGACCAACATAATTTATGTTAAATATTTTGAAATTTTGTCTAATTTTCACCATTGTTAATCGATTTAATTACCAATTCTTACCACAATTTACAGAGTTTGTCTGATGTTCATAATAATCTTGAGTGCAATTTAACAAACAGAGTATAAAAAAAGAGGTACAATTCGGTTTTAGTGATTTTGCTCAAAAAAAACTTCATCAAATAGAACTTTTAGACGAGATGCCGGCAAAAAAAATTTGTTGGCGGTCACGCCTATTTTCGAGGGGGCGGGCCCGTAAGGTTGAAAATATATAGGCCTATATCTCGGGAACTACTGGGTGCTTGATAATTTGTAATACATTAAATAAAAGGTATTAACGATATATATCATGATTATAAAATATGGACCGAATATGGCTTAAATCCAAAAAGAATATTTTTTGACCCGAATTTATTTGTTTTTTGGAAATGGTTCTTATATGGCAGGTATGACAAATTATGGGCCGATCTTCTTAAATTTTGGAACAGTTATTTTGATGCATATGAGGATATTTCACGTCGAATTTCAACATAATAACGCTATATATACGATATATATTAGTATTAACGTGGATTTCGAGAGTGGACCTTATGTGGGGGATATAGTCAAATATGGACCGATATTCTCAAAATCCAGCAGTTAGATTTAGGCATGTATTGATCCGTGTAAAATTTTGGATTGGTGCCCTTATTTATAAGCAATTTATGAGTATTAAAGTGATTTTCGGAAGAGGGCTTTATATGGGCATACGGTTAAAAATAGACCGAAATTCACAAAATTTTGTGGGATGATTTTTGTATATATTAAAATGATCTGTGCAACGTTTTGAGTCGGTACCGATATTTATACAATATATATAGGGAAAAATGTCTTTTTCAGATGTGGTCCTTGTATGGGAGCTATGACCAGTTCTGGGCCGACTACCATAAAATTTTGTACAACAATTTATTTGCCTATAAAGAGTATTTATGTCAAATTTTAGCCGTTTAACATTATTTATATCTGTTTTATACGTATTTAAGTGAATTTTGGAAGTAGACTTTATATGGGGTCTATGGTCAAAAATGGACCGAAGTAAAAAAAAAATTCGTTTTGTGATTTCTTTTTGTATAAAACTTATTTTTGCTGAATTTTGTCTTGATATTCCAATTTTATAGGCATTTATTTATCATTAAGCCATATATCGGGAATATATATATTTGTATAGGAGCTATGAGAAATCATGGACTGATTCTTACTATTTTCCAGATACTTTCTTCTTTTATCATACAAACAACGTATACAAAATTTCATGGTATTATCTGCAATATATTTCAAAATATTGCAATAAAATGGACAAAAAATATCAAATTTTTATGGAGGTTGTCTCACATATTGGTCCATAACTCTGGTTGACCTAAACCAATGTTGCTGATCTTAAATAGCAAACTTCTCGAAAGCATTTCTGACAGAATTATTGAAGATTTTGATCCCGAATATATCTGGGGTCTTCAAAAAACTGATTTCAACACTCAGACAAACAGACAGACAGACGGACATGGCTTAATCGACTCCGCTATCTATAAGGATCCAGAATATATATACTTTATAGGGTCGGAAATTTATATTGTGGAAATTACACACGGAATTACAAACTTATATATACCCTTCTCATGAAGGTGAAGGGTATAATGAACACACAGTCTTTTTACACACTTATATTATGGTTTAAGAACACACTTAAACACTTTGTTTGATCAGCGCCATCTGTTTATTAAATTATTTGTAACAATATTAATACACTTACCCCCTGGCCCGCGATGTCGAAGGATAACGTTCGCTTCCATAAGACTTAAGACAGACACTTGATTGTGAAATAAACAAACTTGATTGAGTAAAAAATAGATACGATAAAAAGTTTGTGTCTTAAGTCTTATCGTCTTATTTTTAGTTTAATCTAGGTTTAGCGAAAAATGTAGATTATCTTTATCCTAGAAACTAGCTCTTAAAGTTTTCGAAAACTTCTCATGAAGGTGAAGGGTAAAAAAATAAGTTGAATTAAAAATATTTTTATATACAACTATTAAAAAGTTTGTAAATATGTAAGTAAAATCAAATAAAAATTGTATTTAAATCAAGCAATTCTTTAATCAATTATTCAATTTGCTCTTGTACTTCTTGCTCTTTCTTTAAAATTTCTTGTTGAGGTTTTGATAAACTTTGCCAAAATCATTAAATCAGTGCTCTTCTCTTTCAAATTTATATGGTTCTTCAGTTCTTGCTAGTTTCTGATCATATAGACTAACATCTGGCGTAGTAGTCTCTGATTTATAGTTTTATTTACATTTGTGTTGTTTTAATAACAATTGCAAGGCCTTTTTAAAGTTACCTGTTAAGTCCACAAGTCAGGTCATTTGTATTTTTTAATATTATGCATGAAAATGATAATGACAATAATAAAAAACATTCACTTACCCTCATCCCGGAACAATTCATCTTTAAGATTTGGTAAAAATTCTCCTATACGTTTCCAAGTCAACTCCCACAAGGTCATGTGTAGGGTGCCATCATTGTTGTGGAACACACGCACTGAGTGCATGACCAGCAGCATGTTCTTTAAAATTTCTTGCATTTGCTCGGACAACATGTCCGAGCCAACTTTCATGAATTTCTCTATATAGTCCAGGATTTGTATCCACAATTCATTGAAGGCATGGCCCAGCTCTATAAGGGGTGTCAGATGATGCAAGAATACTTTGGACATAATGGTGGCAGTACGTATGCGTGATTCTTCCAAAAGTATGGGGTCTAAGAGAGCCACTGCCTGACTATCGGGCAGCAGTTCGTTGAGCAGAGGAAACAGTACCTGCTGGAAACAGGCAGCCCATTCTGTACCTGACAGAGTTTGTAGATCGTGTACGAGTAAAGCTCTTTGCTGTAAACATGATATGGCATACGTTCTAACTTCCCGGCGTCTGTCCATAGCCAAACGGCCAATACCTTGCAGTAGGGGACACCAACCCTGAGCCCACAAAGCCGAACACTGAGGCACAGCACAGCCTTCTTCGGCCCACCAGCGGAATATTTGAGCAGTGCGTGTATACAAGGTGTACATGAGATCTAGCAACTGTATTGAAAGGGTTTCATAACGTTGAGCTAAATTATCATCAAATTCTGCACCACCCTCGCCAGCATTGTCCAAATGACCATGATTTTCATGGTTGTTTTGTTTAGAGCGTTCAGAAGATCTATCATTACGTTTGTTGGCAGATCTTTTCTTTTGAATTTGGGCACCGGCCGCCAGAGCAGCATCAAATTTACGACGTTGGCGTATGCCGCCATCACGACAGGCCTCCACAAAGGTTCGTATACATCTAACACAACTCTCAAAGTTATAGGGCGTTATATGGGCCACATTGCGCACAATGAAAGCTAAAGAGTCCCAGCATTTGAATAAAGCAAAAGGCATGTGATCCATGAGTTTGCAGTTATAAATAAGATTGGATAAGACAGGTGCCCCTGCAATAGATTCGGGTGGAGATTGAGGCCTCGAAGCAGCTGCTGTTAAGTCTGTATCTTTATTAACCAAAATCCAGTTTTCAGCGGTAGGGCTGTTGGGAAAGGGGCTGCTGGTATTGGAATTTTGTTGTTGGCCGGTTTGCTGAACCTGTTGAGGCCTGGATTGTTTGCCCAATTCAGAGTCTGATGTATAACCCCTGTCGGGCAGACCCGAATCCTCCTCACTGCTTAAGGCTCCATCCGATTTAGCGGCCATGGCATTAGGCTGCGGCAAAGAGGCATCTTCATATTCTGGCGGTTCTGCACCCGCGCCTACACATTCCAAAATGGTGAATACTATTTGCCAGTCTTGTTCGGAATGTATATTTTGAGCCGAGGTCTTTAGTAATTCATACATGCCTATAGATATTTGCTTGGAAATACGCAAAATAACGCTGGGCTTAAGCATGAGCAGCATTTTTAAAGATTTCAACACCACAGGACATAACTCCTCGTTGCGCATTAGATAAATGGCCAGCTTAAGCATGGCTACTATGCATCGATTTAACAAATAATCATAACCACACGATGAACTTCCCATTAAAAGCAAATACATTTGGTCTCTCACAGCCGGCCACAAGGGGATCATGCGATCTCTATTGTAAATAACAATTTTCACTAAAAATTCCATCCAGAATACCACTAAATCCTCGGCATAGGGCATACCTATGGATTTGTGGGCATTGGGAGCCTTTACAGAACCCAATACCTGTTTCAACAGCTCCTGCAATGACTCGAGTTGCACAAATTTCGATTCTTGTATCATTTGATCCAATTGACATTCTTTTATGCATTTCTTGCCTATCTTTATAAACTCCTGCTCTTCGTAGGAAGGCTCTCGCTGACCTTCCGAAGAGAGATAGGAATACAGGCTTGAGAATAAACCGGATTCTTGTTTTTGACTGGGTTTCTCTAGCACTAATTGAGCCTTGCCAGAAGGTTCACAGAAATCTTCCACCTCCATCAGTGACTTGGGCAACAATTTCAAACGGAACAGTTGCAGATAGATATCTAAAATATGGCGCCAGCCATCTCTCAATGAATCGCCATAATCATGTACTAAAGCAAACACGGTGCGCATGGCTGCCTGTGCTTTGGGGTTAAGACCAAAATTGACCGCTTGCACAATTTCGTTTGAGACCGGATTGGGGGCCTCCTGTTGAGCACTGCTTAAGATGGTAGTAAATTTGCAGAGCGTCAAAATCAAGGCATCAAAATCTTCATGCAGATTATAAAATGCTGAAATACCAGCACATTTGGTGAAGCCTGAAAAGATAAACGCATTTATTAGTAACAAATTTGTATCTATAATTCCATGTGTATTATGTGTATTTCACCCGTTAAAGTCCTCTGATAACCATTATCACTGCTCTTATCAAACATAAAGCTCAATGATGATAAAGAGGGACCCCATATAACATTAAAGATTTCCAAATCATAAGTAGAATCATGTACATAATTAAAGGCTGCATCTGTGGTGGCTCCACGCCTTAATAACACTTTCCATAGGTAGTTTTCACGCACCAAACCGGTCTGCTCGGCTGGCATAACAATTTCTTCGTTTCTGTTTGAATATTAGCAAAAAAGAGATTTAATGATGTTTTGCTTATTTAAGGTTAAAGAAAACTTACTTGATGGCATTAAAGATGGTGGCCAATACCTCCTGATCAAAATCGCTGCCACCATTTAAACCTCTTAAGTTTTTAAGAAAATCTTCTTGGGTCATGGGTACATTTAGCCGCTTAGCATTAGAGTTATGTTGATCCATATTTAACATAATAATAGCATAGGCCACACTGAAGGCAGCATCGGTATTGGCAAAGGGTTCACCGTTTTGTTTCTGTTAAAATACGTTTTCAAAATAAATTAAAATTGGTTATTATGTTTTACTCTACATTAACAAATAATAATACCATGTTACACATTATAACGCAATTATAATATATTATAACATATTATAATACGTATTATAACACATTATATTGTGTCGTAACACATTATAATCCAATTATAATATAACGGGTCCGCCATCTAACGTTTTTTTTCAACTAGTGCTTATTTCGTGAATCGTAACACTTAGCTCATGTCTGATTTGACACATAATTATTTTTATCCTTCCGCTTAACGAATATGGTTGTGTATACGCTTGAACAACACTGGGAAACTGGCATCCTCATCAAAGCGTGAAAAGCCAAAAACAGTGCGTACACCCGAGAATATTGCAGCTATGGCAGAAAGTGTCCGTGAAGCGTCATCATCCTCAATTCACTGTCGTTCTCAACAATTGAACATTTCGGAGACATCATTGCATGAAGACCTTGGTATACAAAATCCAATTGGTTCAGGAGTTGAAGCCAACTGACCATCCAATGCGTTTTCACTTCGCTAAGTGGGCCTGCGATCTACTTACAGAAGATGCCGATTTTGCCAAAAAAAAAAATCATCTTTTCAGATCAAGCTCATTTTGATCTTGGCGGGTATGTAAACAAGCAAAATTGTCGCATTTGGGGCACAGAAAACCCGCACACATACATTGAAAAGCCGATGCACGCAAAACGAGTCACTTTTTGGTGCGGATTTTGGTCCAGAGGCATAATTGGGCCATTTTTTCTTCGAAAATGAGCAAGGAGTGGCCGTTACAGTCAATGGCGATCGCTATCGGGCCATGTTGAACGTTTTTTTGTTCACAAAAATTGAAGAGGAGGATATTGGCAACATTTGGTTTCAACAGAACGGCGCTACGTGTCACACAGCCGAAGCTACACTCGATGTTTTGCGCCCTGTTTTTGAAGATCGCATTATCATATGCAGAGCTGATGTCGTGTGGCCACCTCGAGGCTGCGATTTGACACCGTTGGACTATTATTTGTGGGGTGCCGTGTTACGCCGACAAACCAGAGACAATTGACGCTTTAAAGGACAATATTCGTGAAGCCATTGGTGAAATACAGCTGCACACAATCGATAATGTGCTTAAAAAATGGACCGATCGTGTAAGCTACTGCATGGCCAGCCGAGGCAGCCATTTTAATGAAATTATTTTCCATTATTAACCGTAAGGATTGTACTTTCAAATAAAAAAAGAAATTTGAGAAAATATTCCGTAGTTTTTTTTATAAAATTTTCAAAAAAAAAAAGTTATTTGGCGGACCCTTTATTATAACATATTATAATATATTATAAAAAATTATAGTGTATTATAACACATTATAACGCAATTGTAATGTATTGTAACGCATTAGTTGTTTTATAACACATTATATTGTATTATAATGTACCGTAACGCTTTATTTCACACTAAAATTCACTCACATGCCAATGATCTGCAAAATGCTCCAAAACCAAAAATATCAATGGAGCCTCGCCCGGTAAACGAAATGTTTCCAAATACAAACGTAATGCCTGATCGACACGCAAACCATTAAAGTCAAATGACTCCACAAAATTCATCAAAATCTTCGAATCGACATTTTTCTTCTTCGAAATATATTCACCAATCATTTTTTTATCCAAACCGGGATTTTCACGTAAAAATAAAGCCACTTCCATGGGATCTAATTGAGCATTTAAAATACCATTCTCTTGCAAGAATTGTATGCCCTTATCGGGACGTTGATTGAACAGTTCAGTGCCCTGACTGAGTATACGTTTTTTGTTTTTAACATCTTTTAAATATTCACGTGTAATGGCTTTTTCAGCGGCTGTATCACCCGAAAATAAACGCAAATGTGTTGAAGTGTTTATAAATTTGGAAATGTTTTCCACTTTAGAGTCCTCCACATTATTGGGATCATCGATAACTATGCACTCTAGGCCGGAATTATGGCGAGAATGTCTAAGAGCCGAGGAGTTGGCATTAACAGCATTACTAATAGCATTTCCCGCATTTGCTAAATTCGTGTTGGTATTAGAATTTTTAGCCGCCGCACAATTACTCTCTATAATATCTACCACAGATATCAAGGTATCCATGGCTATAATATGGCTATTGTAGATAGCATTTGTGGCGGACAGTGTATATTTTGATAAGAGATTAGTAATACTTTCAAACAAATCACTGCAATATAAATCACAGTCATAGTTGATATAAAGCTCGGTAACAAAGCCGGGTATGCACCACAGCTGCAACAAATTATCTAAGGCCAGTTCACGCATTTCGTAAGGAGTTTTAGGATTATCACTGGCTATGATTTCTGATAGTTTGCGTAAATAGAATTCCAATTGGAATTTCAAATGACCCCTTAAGGATTCAAACAGTAAGAAACATACTTGCAAATCAGCAGCAAAAATGGTGAGACGCTCGGAATTCATAAGCTTTAAAAAAAAATATAAAATAATTGATGAAATTTTTTAACAAAAATATGAAACAAAACTACTTACCGCAAACAAATTACGACACAAATCATCTCTCACCAACTGCAGCAAGCTGTCATATTTACCAATATTATCCGAACCCACTTCAAATGCCACCGTTAACAAACTCAAACCCATGTGCATCATGGTGTCCGTATTTTGTTTATCCATAGGATTGCACAACAAAATCAAGAAACGGAACAACTCCTGAATACAAGGCAAACCATAGGGCATCAAAGGAGCCATGCCCTCCGAACCATCTACAGAGTTTTGTTGGGTGAAACGTACACCCACTGAATTAATATACTCACTACTGCCACCCTGGGATTGTGGCGAATGCAGACGTTGGTCTGCATCAGTTTCAGTATTGTTGTTGTTGGTAGGCGGTGAAGCCAGTTCTACCGATATCAAGGGTGTTGTTAAATCGGCATTTGTATTGACGTTTGTAGTATCGCCGGCTATTTCAGAGCCCTCGCTGTATTGTGTTAAAGCCGAAGTGGGAGTTTGTGTTATTTTCCCCTGTAAATCCACTATATTGCCGGCAGGCGTGGCCGGTGTGGTGGCCAATGGTGGCGCTTTTAAATGGTTCACCTGTGCTGGAGTTTGCTGTGAGCTAGCATCATCACCCGGTTGAGAATGTGTTGATATTTTACGATGCTGCTGCTGTTCTTCTGCTCCCATTTTAGTCAAATCGTTACCCTTCAAACTTTGGCTACGTTTCAAACTATTCGTTTCCACGGCTTGTATATTAAGGGATTTTTTACGCTGTTTCTTATCCTCTTCCATGGAGGCAGCCATCATTTGGAATTTTTTCAATAAACCCGATTTACTGCAATCATCGGCAAACTGTGGCAAACGCATAAACAGCAACAGCACCATATCTTTTAAGGCCTGTTCGGCTGTTCTTCTTAAGAGTTCATTTAGGCGTGGTTCGAAGCAGATTTTAAAACAACTTAACATTACTTCGCAAACGGCTTCGTTGGTAAGCACTGAACCTTCTGGGCTGCGCATTAAAGTGTGTAATACTTCGAGTACTCGGAAGAGTGTTACATCGTCTGAGGATTGATCGGTACCCATGAAACGGGCGTGGGTCACAGCATCAGCTATGTTTTCTATGATTACGGCCAGGTTAGGTGATGTGGGATCTAGGGGGAAGGTAAAATATTTAAAATTGTTTGTATAATTTTATAGAAAAGTGATTTGCAAGTATTTAATAAGATTTTAGTAATAGTTTAAGCAGCCAATTGCAAGTTTCAATTCCAATTAGATTTCAAATGTTTAATAGTGTAAAAGAATTTTAAGTTTTATAAAGTAATCTTATAGGACTAATTCTGGTTTCCCATATGAAAATATATTTATTTTTTTATTTATTTAATATCAAACAATAATTTTTGATTTAAATTGTTTATCAAATTCAAAGTACTCTAAAAATTTAGCGCAATTATTGCTTTAATAAAATAATGTACATTTCATTACCTATTAAACCATACGATAGAAATTTGTTTATAGATGATAAGGCCAAACTAGTGACCGTCCCGGTTGTTTCCGCTGTGCGTATGACCTCCAAAAATGGTGCCAAAAAAACATTGGGATCTATTAGGCGCAAATCCTCAATACGATTAAGCATCTGCTTAAGTTCCACAAACAATTTTATTAAAGCATCTTTTTCTTCGTCCTAGGAAAAGGCAAAAGAAAACATTAACATTAAGTTTTAAACAAAAATCTAAAAAATACAAAACATATGTACATACCTACTTAAACACTGATAAATATACAAACACACACACACATATATATACTTAAGTATAAGGCAAATGTTTTAAATAATCGAATACAAACTTACCACGTATGCGGTGGCATTCCAACGGGAGCCTCTACGCATAGCTGTCATCAAAGTGGACATTTCGCCCCGCACCACAAATATTCCATTGCCAGGCAGAGACATTATTTGGTTTTGTTTGATTTTTAAATTAAACTACAAAATCCTTGATAAAATATTCGTTTTTTTCTTGCTTTTTTCCTATTTAGTGTAAAGAAAAATAGCAAGATTTTTTTCCTTAAAACACGGCAAACTTCTTAAAGGGTGTTTGTTGTTAGTATTACTAATTTCTTTTAATGAATATTTTCTCTTTTTTAGTGATAAATTGTGTAAAATGTTGTAAACACTTTTTGCAAACGAGGAGTTTTGTGAATTTACATTTTATTTTTAAGGAAATTAATTAATTTTCTGGTAAAAATTATAACACGCAACCACGAATTAACACAAAAAAAACAATTTTCAGCTTTTCTATACTACTTGTATTTCTTTGGTGTATTTTAAATAAGTGATGACGTTTCGTAGGGCAAAGCAAACTATCAATAATGACATTTACTAAAAAAACAATAGGGCAACTCGGTGTAGTTAGAAATAAATTAGCAGAGAGATACGGAGAAAGAGCGTAAAATTAGCAAAACAAGAAGAAAAAAAATTATGTGTCAAAGAAATTTTTTTCTGGCAGTAGGTATTTTAATGAAAATAGTAATAAGAAAACTGTTTGGAAAATAGGCAAAATCTTTAAGAAAAAACCTAAACAATTGAAGAAAAATCAATAATTTGTTTAAAAATTATACACGTAGAAGTGTTGTTGTGTGTTTAACAGTTTATTAAGTTTCACTTTGCTGCAATATGGGCAATACAGACTCAAAGTTAAACTTTCGCAAAGCCATTGTCCAGTTGACGCAAAAAAATCAAAAGATCGATGCTGATGACCCATTTTGGGATCAGTTCTGGTCGGGCCATCAGACTACCTTGGAGGATGTGTTTGCCTTGGTAACAGCTTCTGAGATACGAAATATACGCAATGAAAATCCTGCCAATTTGGCCACCTTATGCTATAAGGCTGTTGAGAAACTTGCGGAGGCGGTGGACAGTAGCTGTCGTACCCAGGCCGAACAGCAGTGTGTATTGAATTGTGTGCGTTTGTTAATACGCATTATGCCATATATATTCGAAGATTACAAGTGGCGTCACTTTTTCTGGAGCAGTTTGCCAGCCTCACAGGACCGGTCTAAGCAAAAGAGTGTTGCGGCGGTGGTGGGTGGTGGAGAAATTGATGATGCCGAGACTGAATATTTGGCCGCACAAAGTCATACTGTGCCCCTGGCCCAGTCTTTGTTGAATGCTGTATGCGATTTATTATTCTGTCCTGACTTTACAGTGACGGCCACACGTCGTCCGGGTCCTGACAAGGCTGAAGAATTGGCGAATATTGATAGTTGTGAACATATATGGGAGGCTGGTGTGGGTTTTGCTCATTCTCCGCCCAAAAATGCCCACATGGAACGTAGGCGTACAGAATTGTTAAAATTACTGTTAACCTGTTTCTCAGAGCCCATGTATCGTACGCCCCAACCCACAGAGGAGCCCAACAAGTGGATAGCCTATTTTACCTCGGCAGACAACCGCCATGCCTTGCCCTTATTTACCTCTTTCTTGAATTCCGTTTGTTCTTATGATCCCGTGGGTTTTGGTGTGCCCTACAATCATCTGCTGTTCACCGACACCACAGAGCCTTTGGTGGAGGCCTGTCTGCAAATATTGATAGTTACTTTGGATCATGACATGATTATGCAGCAACAGCAGCTGCAGCAACATCAACTAGAACTACAAAGACATGGTAAGGGTGGTGGCAGCAGCAGTTCTGTGGCGCCTACTCCCTGTGATGATGTGTGTGGCGATAATTTATTTATTAACTATTTATCGCGTGTTCACCGTGATGAGGATTTCCATTTTATTTTGAAAGGCATAACACGTTTACTTAATAATCCTCTAGTGCAAAACTATCTGCCAAATTCTACCAAACGTTTGCATTGTCATCAAGAACTGTTGATTTTGTTTTGGAAAATATGTGACTACAATAAGAAATTTTTGTATTTTGTATTGAAAAGTTCAGATGTTTTGGATATTTTAATACCCATACTCTATCACTTGAACTATTCAAGAGCAGATCAATCTAAAGTGGGTCTCATGCATATAGGGGTGTTTATATTGCTACTGCTTTCGGGTGAGTAATTATAATTGCTAACTTAAAAAACTAGTTTTTAATTTAATTTTTGTTTCAAAAGGTGAAAGAAATTTTGGTGTACGCTTAAACAAACCCTATACCGCCACCGTACCCATGGATATACCCGTTTTCACGGGTACCCACGCTGATCTCTTGATAACCGTTTTTCATAAAATTATAGCCACCGGCCATCAACGTTTACAGCCTCTTTTCGATTGCTTGCTTACTATTTTGGTTAATGTTTCACCATATTTGAAGACCCTGTCTATGGTGGCCAGTGTCAAATTGTTGCATTTACTAGAGGCTTTTAGTACTCCATGGTTTCTGCTATCCGCTCCCAGTAATCATCATTTGGTGTTCTTTTTATTGGAAATCTTTAACAATATTATACAATATCAATTTGATGGCAATTCTAATTTGGTTTATACCATAATACGTAAACGTCATGTATTCCATGCCATGGCTAATTTGCCTTCGGATATGGCGGGCATAGCCAAATGTTTGAGTGGCCGCAAAGTGGGTAAATTCAATTTGCCACCCGTAAGGCAAAAAAAACTGACTACTGTGGTGCAAAATTTCAATACCCCTATTCCCAATTGTGCAGAAGATGATGATGATGATGACGAGGAGGATTTGGAAGAAGAGGAACAAGAGGTTAAAAATGTGGCTGCTAAGATTAATACAAGTCAGGAGCTGAATATAGGATTGGTTGAGGAGTCCGAAACAGAATCGCATACCCAGCAGGGTGAACAACAAATGGAGGGAGCTTTTCCGGCTATGCCGGCAGAACCAGGCACTTTAAAGGCTTCTTTGCCAGACACACCCGGTATTAATCAAATGACCGAACGTGAGCAGGCTCATCCAGGTTCCACACATCAAACACCCACCATAGATGGCACTTCCGACATAGTGCGTTTCGATAAGATCAACGAAAGATCGCCCTCAGAATCCAGAACTGCTAGTCCCAATGGTCATGTGGATAGCCACGATGACAAGACCCCTTTTAGCCGCCTTTCCGTGGCTCATCGTGGTAGTATACGCATGGTGCATCAACCCTCCGCGGATGTATGGTCACCCACGCCCGAATGGATTGTTTCTTGGCGCTCGAAATTACCTTTACAAACCATAATGCGTTTGCTGCAGGTTTTAGTGCCTCAAGTAGAGAAAATCTGCATTGACAAAGGCCTGACCGACGAATCGGAAATCCTAAAGTTTCTACAGCATGGAACTTTGGTGGGCCTTTTGCCCGTACCACATCCAATACTTATACGCAAGTATCAGGCAAATGCTGGCACTACCGCCTGGTTCCGCACCTACATCTGGGGTGTTATCTATCTAAGAAATGTAGAGCCGGCCATTTGGTATGACACCGAAGTGAAATTATTTGAAATCCAAAGAGTCTAAACGAAACTAATAATAGGTAAGAGACACACGATACACAGTATTGAGCTATTTCTGATAAGGTTTAATAACTAGGTCTCTTGAGATGTTGCAGATTTATTTAATAAGAAACACGACATACATTTAACTAAACTTAAAAAAAGGCTTGAAACACCAAAATAAAACAAGAAAATGATCTTTCACAAATCTAAATACTATTTTAATGAAACTTCTATTAATTCCTAAAACTGTTTGATTTTAAAATTTGGTAAAAACTTTGGTAAATTGTTTTCAAGCTTCCCTTGTTCTAAACCTGCTTTAGAAAATATTTTGTGCTTTTCTATATAAAAACTAATTCCAAAAGATCCATTCCTCATGTCTAACTATACTTTTAAAGCTCTGCTTTGGATCTAAAACAGAATCGTAGTCATCAATAATAAACAACATTACAAACGAAACAATCATCTCTGAACATCTATCATCTCTTACACCCCCCCCTTCCACTCTCACGACAACCTCATCTTTGACTACGCTTCTGTTTACTTTAGTCATTAAAGAATAACCCATGCTGCAACTATACAATGTAAGTGCAAATCGACAACAATTACAACACAAAACAGAAACAACAGGCATTTTGCTTGTGTAAAATAATGTACTACTGTCAAAAATACTTGAAAATGTAGTACTTTTGACATAAGTAAATTGGAAACAAAGTCAGTCAGCTGGGCTACTGCACTCACCTTGTATAGTTACACCATGGAATAACCGCTGCTCAAAATTACTCAACTGCTTTTTAACCTTTGAAAAACATAACAAAATAAGATAAAAAAAATCAATCTTTCCAATATTCTCTTATCGCTTTTTGTGTGTAATTACTGTTTACATTCAAAACCAATTAAATAATTACCTTATCTAAAATTTAATTAGAATTTATTTTTCTAGCCCCAACATATACACACTGACTTTTTTATTTTACAAACTCAGGTGTAATCAAATATTGAAGTTTTTGAAAGAAGATAAAAAACATTTTACTATTTTATTTATTTAATATCCACTTATGTAATAATATTTATTTTAAAAACTTAATAATTTTTATCTTTTTTTCTGTGTGTTTATAATTTAAAGTGCAATTTTTTCTTAAACAAATCAAATCCTAACATCAATATTTTAATTCCGTTTATTTTAATTATATAAAAAAGTATTTATCTATATATATAAAAATAAGTGTACATTTTGATTGTCACTCCATAACTCGAGAACGGCTCGACCGATTGCCATAAAATTTTTAGGGAAGATACAGGGAGGAGTGATGATGGTTAGTTGATTTTGAAATCCAAAATCGGTCTAGCCATTCTCCAGTTATGATTTTTTTCCTGAAAAAATTCAACATTTGAAAAAAAAAGTCCCCTAAAGTATGCTGTACAAATTTGCAAATAAATAAGAGCAGGCAGGTTGTGAATACATCTTATTCTATGAAATACAAATCAATAGTAAATACCGAGCGAAGCCGGGGCGGTCAGCTAGTTTTATTTATAGAAAACAAAAAACTATTAAGTAAAGTTAAACAAAGAAACTATATTCCAATTTAAGCAAAATAAATAAATATTATTGTATTATGTTATAAAACTAAAAGAACTAAAAATATAAATGCAAGAAATATATGTATGTATACATATAAAATAAATTATAAACTACAGTGTATTTTCACTTTTCCTAACTGGACATAAGTTTAGACATATGATATGGTAGCTCTAATCAAGTGGCTACTCTCGTTTTAATACTTGTTTGAAAATGGCTGCTGTAACGGTATGACAACACTTTTCCGTTAAAACATGCATGTAAACAAACAACAGCTGTTAATTATGTTAGGATTGGTGACAGTAAAAGGTAATTTCTTGGCAGGGTCTCTTGGTTTAATTATTTTCCAATAAGAATTTAATAGAAATCGATTATTTGCGACAATAAGAATTTCATAGAAATCGAAAAATAAGTGAAAATAAATATAATTACATTATTTTTTTTATTATAAGAAATTACATTTCATTTTATATTAAAGAGACCCACGAAGCCCATAATTGGCTTATCTGTAGGTAAGAATTAAATAATATATAAATTTATATAATACATATATGTATCTATATATATAAAAGTGATTGTATGTATGTTTATTATTATTAGTTTGGAATCTATAGACGGCTGAACCAATTTGCTTGAAATTTTCACAATATATTTCTGTATGTCTGGAAGGAGCTATAGGCTACTTTTTTCTGAAATTTTAAGTGGGCGTGCTACCTCCCATACAAAGGTAATTTTAAAAATAAAATACTTTGGAAACTAGTAGCTGTAGTACTCGTTATTGTGGTTTATTTATAATATACACAAAAATATGGCAACTCAGTTTATCTGCATAAAACAAAAATCACAAAACAGCTGATCGGTTAAAATTGAAAGAGAACGTTAGAGAATTCGCACATAATTACAAAACAAATAAAAGAATATCACAAAAATGATAATTTTGCTTAGAAATTCTTTAAAACTTACCTTTGGTAAGCAATTTATTAAAGTCTATTGCAAACAAGGTCAGCAAATACAGGGATTGAAAACCTCCAGTGTCATACAAAATCCCAATACTACACAACAAAATGACGCAGTTAGCGGACAGCAAAAGAAGCACAAAGATTCGCTCAAGATAACATTAATGCAAAATCAAAATATCACAGTGACAGCTTTGGAGGATGCCAAAAATTTGGCCAAACGTAGATCACTGCATTTGGTAAAGGTACAGGATATGGATACTAAAACACAAAGGCCGGTTTATAAGTGAGTATATGTACAGTATGTCAATAATGACTTTACACACTAAATAAAAATTTAAAATTTTAACTTTTTAGTAAAAAAACATAACATTTTATTTCGACAGATGTAATTTATATGATTTATTATGAATATATATAGTATAAAGAGTGGTATGATAGCAAGAAAAGTTTGAATTATATTCAATTAAACAAAAAGATAAAGCAAAAACAAAAAAAAATCCATTTTATAAGTGTCAATTAACTCTTTTCACAACTATTTATTTTATATGTACTTAATCGCTGTCAGCCTACTATGATGCAATGTTTAAATTTACTGTTGCACTAATTAAATTTTTGAACTTAGTCGGCTATGCATTTTATGCTTTTCACATAAAAATAGTTAAAAGTTGGTGGAAAATAGTTAAAAGTTGGTGGAAAATTAATATTAAAAGATTCCTGGAAAAAGATTATCTTACGACATAATTCAACTGATATATTACAACCGCCATTTGGGTAAAAGTGTTTGTGAGCTATCGGAGATGTTTTCAGTGACACGAAAAACAATTTATAACATTTTAAATCGAGCCGAAACTAAAGGAAGATTGCAATTAAAATATAGTGGAGGCCCCAAAATAAAAAAAATAATGGATCAGAACCCTCAAATTTCGACAAGAACACTAGCTAGAGAGCTTGCAGAAGAGACTGGAATTGTTGTTTCCAGAAAAGCGCTAATAAAGAACAATTACTCATCAAGTGCAGGACGAAAAAACCACTCCTTTCAACAGCAAATATTGATAAGCGCCTTTAATTTGCTACAACGTTCGTTTTGCAACCAGAGGACTACTGGGACGATGCCATATTCTGCGACGAGACAAAAATGATGTTGTATTACAACAATGGGTCATCTAGAGTCTGGCGAAAGCCTTTAACTTCCCTAGAAAATCGCAACATAATCCCAACTGAGAAAGTTGGAAAAATGTCGATTATGATTTGGGGGTGTATTTCTAGCTAGGGCGTGGGTGAATTAGCGTTCATAGAAACAAAAATGGATGCACAGCAATATCTGGACATCTTGAAGACCAATTTGGTAAACAGTGCTAAAAAATTTGGGTTCTATACAGATGTTAAACCTATTTTTAAGTTCTACCAAGATAATGACCTTAAGCATAAATCGAATGTTGTTCGGATGTGGCTGCTCTATAATTGTGGAAAAGACATTGATACCCCAGCCCAAAGTCCGGACCTTAATCCTATTGAAAATTTGTGGGTCCATTTAAAGAAAATCGCTAAAAGGAGACCAAAAAATAAAAATTAACTGAAAACTGCAATTTTGGAAGAATGGCAAAAGATTCCCAGTAATTATGACTTGCCTAAATTAATTCATTCAATGAAAAAAACGACTACAGTGTGTAGCAGACGCCAAGGGTGGTCATACGAAATATTAAATTTTTTTTATTTTATTAGATTTTAGTATTTTAATTTAGTATAAGCAATAATTCACCACTTTGTGAAAAGAGTTAATTGACACTTATAAAATGGATTTTTTTTTTGTTTTTGCTTTATCTTTTTGTTTAATTGAATATAATTCAAACTTTTCTTTCTATCATACCACTCTTTATACTATATATATTCATAATAAATCATATAAATTACATCTGTCGAAATAAAATGTTATGTTTTTTTACTAATAAGTTAAAATTTTAAATTTTTATTTAGTGTGTAAAGTCATTATTGACATACTGTATGTATGGTTATGTATGTACATATGTAAATAAGTAGAGTTAAAACAGAAATATTTCCATTAAATAATATGTATTTAATTGACAGACTTTTAACTGCTGCCGAAATGTTGCAAAGTGAACTGAATAATTCGAAGAAATCCGATAAAACCGCGGCTGTTGGTGATAAAACTGCTGCAAAGAAATCCGAAAAGTCCTTAAATATTAGCTCACGCATAGCTGAACATGATTTATCTTCACGCTTGAAAAATATCTCCAAATGGTTGAATAAACAGCATGAAGTACGCATTTTAATACAGGGTAATTCCCAGCAGGATTTGGCCAATTGTGAAAAAATCTTTATATCCATAGAGGAAGTCATTAAAACCCCCGAAGTAATAGGCAAAATTATTCAAAAACGTACTAAGGGCACCATAGTAAAGTTTACTATATTACCAGTTGCACCAGCATCAGCAAATAAACAACCTGCTAGCAATACACAATGACTTGCGGTGGCCCATTTGGCTTCTCTCACGCTTGTAAATCGACTCAACAATATGCGCTGCTATTCCAGATTAACAACACAACATCTAAATGATGAACGTCTTTTATCTTCAACAACTTCATCGTCGTCGTCGTCCTCCGTGGCGAGTACTCATAAGGGTCCCTTGGCTTTGATGTTTCTGAGTATCTTCTTTATAACGGTGAAGTATATGTTCTGGTGGAATTATCTGGATAAAGAAAATGAGCAGAAAATGGCAGAGAATAAAAATGGCTTGAAATAAAATTTTTTTTATCTGGCTTAATGATAAAATTAATTATGTTAGTAATTTTTTAGTTTTTTCGTTTCTTTTTTAATTTATTTTTATGTAATTGTTATTGTGAAATATTTTCATATCTAGTTTTTTTTCTAATTTGCAAATAAACATTTAAACGACTGACAGTTCAAGATACAAATATTAAATGAATGATTCGAAATTGTGTGCAAATATGTTTAAGGAGTTATTTTTTTGGAAACTGTAACTATCAAGATGATGAAATCTAAATCGGATTTGATATTAACCCTTTCATGCCCACTTTTTTCTAGGTGGTGTTAAAAATATGAAACCTTGTTTTTCTGTTTATTTTGGGCTCAGATAAGGTATATACCAAGTTTCGGACACCAGGTCCTTCCAGGAAGGAGTGCAGAGGAAGTTGCTTTTAAGCAACAATGGGCATTAGTGGTATAAAAATTTTAAAAGGAACAAATTTTTTATTTGTTTGTTTTTGCTTTTATAACTAAAATCACATTTTCTTTCAGCCATAGTTCCGATAAAACAATTTTATAATTTCGAAATTCTAATATATTTCAGTTTTACGTGACTCTGTTTTTGGAGAAAAATTTTTTACATGCACTTACTTTGGATTCTTGTCCACAACTAAATGCTTGTTAACATATTTTTTGATGTTTTTGCATTTTATTACTTTAAACGCATAAACAAAAAAAATACAATTTACCGTTATTCCTTAAATTGCAAAGGCAAAGAAATATTAGCTTTGAAAGTCAAAGTTGCTTATAAGCAACTTTGAGCGTGGAAGGGTTAACATATGTATGTATAATGAATACCATACAGCCTACTGTACTTATTTGGAAGATTTTAAGTATCATGATGTTTATCTTCCTGTGGTCTTGTTGTTTCTTCGTATCAATTAATTTCAAGAAACATAAATTTTAGATATTTGAAGAACTTTAATTTGCTAAGCTAAAGAGGTAAGATAGAACATTCTAAGAGACGCTTTAGGCACATTTTTCTTCTCGAAATTGTTCAACATAAAGAACTACGATTAAATTAAATTTTAATCATTAAAACATGTACATATGTATTGTTTAATATAAGTAGGGTTACCAAATGCATTTTGAGAAAAAGAGGACGTCGACCCAAAAAAAAGCCGGACATTTACCCTTAAAAAGAGGACAACACTCTAGCAAAATATTAATAAAACAACGCCTTAAAATACACAAAACAAATTTAAAATTCTATTTACATATAACAACAACACAAAACTTAAACAAAATATTAAAAAAATTATATTTTATGAGTCTGATCTCATAACTACTACAACGTAAAAAACATAAAAATTAACAAATTAGTTTTAAAACTTCACATGTATTATATATACATTTTTAGTAGAACTTGTCAAATTTCATGTATATTTTTCAGCGCTTTCAATTTGAACCAATATATTATTATGGCATTTTTTAAATATTCATAAAACTCTTGACAATTCATATCAAAATTATATTTGACTTTAATAATATCAGAAATAGTTTCTGTGTTTAATTTGTTTCTTTCTGGTGTCCTTTGAATTCAGAACTTCTAGAACTAAGCACTTTGAAGAATATTATAAAACAAAATTCCCAAACGTTAACACACACATTCAGGGAAAGAATTGACCATTTTAAAATTTGGAATGATTTGGAAATTATAAGAAGATTTCGTCTTTCAAAGAAAAGTGCATCAGCTGTTTTTCCCCCTCCAATAAATTAGCACTTCTTTTGGTACCTTTTCCAGACATTTCTGGACAAAACTAAAAACGTCGTTGCAAACAATTAAATTTGGCAATTAATTGATTGGCGATTAATTGACTCTAAACGTCAAACACCAATGTTACCACATTTTTCACCGAATGCAGTCGGTAGTTACACGTAGGTAAAAAAACGTTAAAATTACCAAATTCTTTTTACCGGTTAGGTAAGGAAAACTAATAGGTATAAACACTAGTAGTTATCTATTTATTAAAATTACGAGCATAAGACAGGTAGATAAAGACCGAAAGCCAAAGCCGTTTAAAATTGTGACGGCGCATACTTATATGGCGGCAAAAAAGCATCAAACACAATGTGTTTACAGAAGAAAGCATGTCATGACATCGTGTGTATTTAAAAATAATAATACATCAATGCCAACAATACTTTTGATTCAATAAAACGAAATTATAGATTAAAGTTTTAAAAGTAGGACAAACCCAGGACACTTGCAAAAAAAGAAGTAGGACTACCCCGGACGACCTAAAAAAGAAACATAAAAAACTGATTGAAACTAGAAGTAAAGGTGCCATCAGACGGGATGTATTTAACATATGTACTGTCACTTTTCTTACCCATATGTAATTCCGTATGTATGTCAAAATTTCCATTTTACATACGATTCATAATTTTTGCTATCACACCTGCTTATGTTTTTCCGTATGACATAACCTATAAATGTAAACAAAAGCTGACTTTTTAACATGTATAAATTTCAATAATTGCTTCTTTTGGCCAATCTAACTGCAATAAATATAATAAACATAATTTAATTTATTAAAAATTAATTTTCTTTAATTTTTTTACAATATATTTTTTCAAACAATTTTGTTTCAAAACAAAACAGCTGTTTTGTTTATGTTTGTCACAGGAAAATAGAGCGTGTTCTAATCGAAAAAATTACATATGTATTTCCACATGTATTTTACATATGCAAAGTTTCATATGTATCACACGATGTGTACAACTTTTACAGATGGAAAATTTGACAGTACATATGTAAAATACATCCCGTCTGATGGCACCTTAAACAAAAACTACCATTAAATTGGACAACGCAAAAAACTACGATTCAAACTAAAATTGGGCAACAGAAAAACTACGATTGAAGCTTAGGAAAGAACTACGATTGAAATCAAAATTTCTCTTATAAAAAAATACCAATAATTCATTTATTTCACTAATAATTTACAACTGAACTTAATTATAAATGCTCCTACGTTTTCCAAACCATACCAAACAACAGAGCGTATAATTTTAACAAACTTAAAATTAAAACAAAATGATAAAGTCCTAAACACTATTAAACATTATAATAATCTCTTCTCTTTTTAAAATTACGCTCACTCTGACGAGCTGCCCTACATCCTTGAGCTTGTTTCTGTCTCAAAAACGGTCCCAAATTCCGCATAGGTGCTGCACAATGCTCTTCACACTTTTCTAAAGACAGAAACTTATTGCGATTATTATCACAGATATCAGTAGCAAAGAGCATACACTCATCTGTACAGTAGTTGTAAAACCAGAAATTTCCAACGACACGTTGATCAATGCAACCGCGTATTATACTTAAAGGTTGATAACAATATTCCGGAGGTGGTTTAAACAGGCTTTGTGTGTGTGAGGCATAATTTTGTGGCATTTGATTTATGTTGTGATAAGTAGGCCTTTGGTTTAATGAATCCCTGTTATTTTTAGTTGCATAATTTTTCTTATGTTTGTTGATGAAATCTTCTATAGGTTCCTGTTTTAAATCCTCTGTCGGGAAATTATACTGAGGTTGTTGATTTTCTTCATTGTTGTCACCGTAGTCAGGTTCTAAAGGCTGGCGTGGAGGTGTCATATATTGTTGAGATATGCTGTGTTTGCTGTATAAATCCTTTGTTTGACCGCTTCGTGTAGCTGTGTTATCAGGAGTATTATCAAAAGGTTCATATGGTTTGTGAGCTACACGATATCCCGAATTAAATTGCTGGGAGTTTGAGTCAAAATCCAAAATTTCATTGGCATTAACAGGATTTGTTATATGGCCCAAACAATTAAGGCCTTGACATTTTTGATATTCTTTTAGTTTAAAATAGAAAGCCTCCTGTTTTTAAAAGGAATTAAATAAATTACTTGTGAAACATTTTGTTTTTAATTCAAACTAACCTGACACTCTCTTTCATTATAGGGATTAACATATCCCCTTCTTCTTTCACGCATACCCTCGCCACAGGTAACATTACACTGAGACCAAGGCGACCAATTTCCCAGCACACATTCGGCTCGGGTTTTAGCTGATTTGACTGCCATTTGTGGCATGTCTGCCTCAAATATATCTCCCTCGTCTTCATAGTTTGGATAACCAAAACCTGCCTGCATTCCTGCACATTTTTGACCCTGACAAGGACGATCTTGTCGCCTTTTCACTATTACATCACATTTGTAGATTTTAGCAATATCGAGCTGCTTATAGACACGAGTGCGGTATTGGCGACCTTCGCCACATGCAGCTGTACATTCACTCCAGGCGGACCAGGGATGAGTGAAACATTCCCTGGGTATATCATCGGTATTGTTGGCTAGAATGTTTAAGGCATTATTACAGATCTTTAGTGGGTGTTAGTTATTCACCCCTATCGTGAATAAAAATTCCACATGAAATTTGTTCCCTTTTTTTTAACATTGAAAATAATTTTTTTAACATTGAAAATATGAAAAGGGAACAAATTTCATGTGGAATTTTTATTCACGATAGGGGTGATTAAGAGAGTATTTGTTCTTACAATCATCTTCGCATTTCCTTTCGTACAGACGTTGTCTTTTTATGGTTAAGGTGGCCAGGGGTTTCATAGGCACATGATTTTCATCGAAAAAGGGAGAACGTGGATCTGGCGGGTAATCAGAGCTCATGCGTCTGATAACATCGGCGGGAAATTGAGGTTGATCGGGGGACTAAATAGAAATGATAAAAAAGAACTACAATTGAAGCTAAAATTGTTTAACAAGCACAACTACAATTAAAGCTAGAATTGTTCAGCACACATAACAAATTTCTGAAACTAGAATTATTCAACATAAATAACTAACTTCTTACCGTATACGAAGGTCCCGCATCTGTGCCAATATCCCAGGGATATAAATGTATAACCTTCTCCTCTAACCAGGTGCAATTGTTGAAGCATAGTTCCAAGCCCGGTACACCCACTATCCAATCCGGCGAAGGCATAATTTTCGAAGCAATCGATACTTGATGATGCATAGGATCAACACGCACCGAGGCCACCGAAGGACTATTTAAATAAGGAAAGGCAGGACCTCTAGACTTGATAATAGTTCGTATTTTACCTTCCTTAATTTAAAAATTAAAAGATTACACAATAATAAATTAAAGTAAATACTTGAGACTGTGATTTACTTTAAAATATTGATTAAATTCTCTTTCCAAACCCTTGGAAGAGCCATGTTCGGCAAACTCTTGCATCTCTGCTGAAGCCAAAACGCCCTTATCCCAAAAGCGATAATCGGAGGTATGAGCAGCACCTAGAATATCAGTAAATCTGGTTAACCAACCACGGGTGGGAAAATCTTTGGGATGTAGGTTGCGCGACCAAATACCTTCAAAGGTAAGCTATTAAAGATAAAAAATAATATTTGTTTTTTAAATAATTTACTTCTCTTTTTAGTTTACCTCATATCTAGCCTCATCACAAGCACAGCAAGGTCGCTCTTCTAAATCTTTCTTCTGACTCTCCACATCATCGACCACTTCCTCGCAAACACGTTTCGTCAAACCACCATCATCCATAAACCATACATCTCGATGTTGCAGTACTGTAGCTCGTATAAGTACACAACCATTTCCGGGTTCTTGCGGAGCTATCCAGATTAAATCCAATCTAGTTTTCGTATTAGTATTCGTGCTCTCTATCATATTAATGCACTGTTGGCTAAAGCGTGTCTCCACCGGATCAACTACCTCCAAATGACCCAAATCTCCGTAGATGGGCTTATCGCCATTTTCTGTTTCCAACACTAGTTTAGCACTTATGAAGCGATGACCATTGTAAGCGTTTAAGGAAACTAATAGAAATTTCCAATTTCAGCAAATGTAATAAACAAAAAAACACATGAATCACTTTGCGGAAAACAAATAGTAATAAATTAAAGCTTAGGGGCTCAGCTACAAGTTGTTTATGTTTTTAAAAACAAAAAGAAAATACTGATGTTATCAGTTAAGCGCTTCAATTAACCTTAAAGAAAGATTTCGAAGAAACATTTTTATCAGCAACGCCCAAAACAATATTTAAGATTGTTGCCAATACAATTAGTGTGGGATTATAGTATAGTACACCATTTTCTGAGTTCAGATATTTAAAATCCATTCAACTATTTTATTAGAGACATTTTTTTTAATTTTTAGAGAATACTAATATTTGTTATTAAAGAAAATATTTCATTTGGCTTGAGTTCATATTTTTAGAATACCATTGTGAAACTATATTTTTCTAGACAAATGGCACACTGTAATGCATTTTCTACCCTGCCAAGTGCGTCATCAGCAATGTTTATTGTCCAAGATCTACTTGTAAACATCATCTATTTAACTCACCATTTATTGAGAAATAGAATTCGGGAATTAAACATATTTCTTATTACATGTTATGAGTTAGAACGAAATTTACTTATGTTTTTACAATGTGTGTGTATTCTTCTTTATTATTATTACAAATTTTTGTATTACTACATCTATGTGTCTACGATCGTCAGATATTACAACGTTGTTTGTCATATATAGCAATAAGCTAGTAATGTACTGACATTGAAAAATTTTTAGCAAAAGGTAAATTGTCAGTTTACACGACTGTAAGAAAACTAACAACTTCATTTGCACACAATTGTCACACAATGAACTTATCTGTCAACCGAAATTGTCAGTTTACACGGTTGTCAGATTGTGGTGTGGCATTGTCAAATTCGTTTTGCAGCTCTGTGTGTGTGTTTAAAAAATTTATTAATGCACACTTTAATTTAATTCTTTAATTTTCTTCCACTTTTTTCAAAAATTTTATCAAAGCACACTTGTTTGTTTATTATTTATGTATATACAGAGTTGCATTTAGAAATAATTTCTATGACAATGCTGCCATTGGCAGATGCACAAACTTTGCACATATGACAATGAAAAGTGTTTGACAATTGTCTTAAAACAATGACAATGAGAAAATTGTCTGTTTACACGATTGTTAGATGTCTGACAATATTTTTGTCTTCCAATGTACTGAAAATGCTTACAACGTTGTAAGGCAAACATTTTAAGTTTATTTTATTTTATATGTTCTAAAATGTCATAAAAAAAAAAACTACATATTTGCTATTTAATAGCATTCGTATATACTTCACAAATAAATTAGTTTAAACAAAAATAACAACTTTTGGCTACATATTAAATACTTCATTAAAAGTGTATTCTTCACTTTCTGAGGGTTCTGTTATATTATGTATATGTATTTGTAACATATTTGAAAACTTTGGCAGCATTTATTCAATCTTTTCAATCCAAATCTTATATAGAGGAGTGAATTCATTGTATTTAATATAATTATATTTCTTATTTTATTTTTTAAAAGATTAATTCCACTAAACACACGTTCAACTTCAGCATTACTAATGACAAAACTAAATATTTCGTAACAAAATCGGACAATTCCTTGAAGGGATTTTCATTCATAAACTTGTATCTGGGGTCAAATTACCGCATTCGATATCGAGTAATTTTTAATTTTCTTATTTGAGATTATGGCATTCGATATCGAGCAAGAAATTTAGTACATTTTATCATAATTTCGATATCGAAATAATTTTTCGATACGATAGCTTATTCGATCACAAAAGCGGTAATTTGGCCCCTGAAAAATTTATCATTTCTTCTTTGAATTTTCATACAATTTACTTTTATATATTTTTAAACTATTGTCAACAGCAAAAAGTTAATATATTGTAAACTTAACATAATTTTGGGCAATCTTTGCCTTAGTTGACATATTAACTCTGCTATGAAATTTCTATATATTATTCTTATTTCATTTTCAGTTTCAGAATTTATATTTGTTCTTGTTTTCAAAAAATTTTCAAAATCATAATTAAAATATATTTTAATTTTAATTGTAACAGGGGTAAAAATGAAAAATAAATTGAAGCTAGAAAATGCTAAATAAATTATTAAAAAATGCTAAAAAAAAATTCCAAATGCTAAATCGAAAATACACATTTCAAGTTCAAGTTCAATGTCACCATTAAGCACATGACGTACCTACCGTCTAGCACAGCTAAAGAGCTAAACTCTTAGACAATATCTCCCCCCCCCCGCACACACACCTAACCAACAACCGTTTAGTACACACATTTTATACTTACCATTATAACTTTGCCCCAATATATACGTTTGAGCATTACCCGTTATGGATATAACGAAATTTTCATCGACTGGTGACTTGGGCGTAAAAGTATTCGAAGGATAGCGACTACACCGTTTTGCAAATATATTTCCCGTTATTGTTAATAATAAAATAAATAAAATTTCCTTCCACTTCATTTTAAAAACTGATCTTAATAGTTGCTTTGTTTATTTTGGACTAAATTAAATTTTCACAATTTAAGTCAGTGGTGTTCAAAAATTAAAATAAAGATGTATTGGTGAGAGATTTTTCCCAGCAAACTTATTGTCAAACGCTTAAAATAAGAAAAAAAAAAAGAAAGAGTTTTAGCCAGATATAAACACCTTAAGAAAAAATATCAGGGACCATAAATAACAATTATAAATAGCAAAAAAAACAATTTTAGAACAGTTATTTTCAGAAAAAACAAAAATAAGTCCATCTAAAGCAGTTTTTTATTTTTTGTGTTCAATTGTAATTGAACGCCTGTGTTTGCTATGCTTCGTCCAACAAGAAGCAACAACAATTTCTACCATGACCATGAAGCTAGTGCATATATTTCGTTGGTTAATAGTTTGTATATTTTTAGTATTTCTATATATAAATATGGAAGTGGTACATATTTATTGCGCAGTTAATAGTCAGTTGGAAAAAATGTTTTACTAAATATTAAACCCTGTACATATATATGTATGTATGTACATATCATATACATACATACATATATTTAACAAGGTTAACTTTTCGCAAATAATCCATAAATAAGAATATAATTCATGAATAAGAATATTTTAGATAATCGCGATAATAAACGCAAATAATATTCTTAAATATTCAGAAGTGGCTCTCTAACTCTATATGTAAGCATATACAAAAATAATTTACAGGAAACATTCTATTACGAAACGAACTCTGCTTCTTTGCCTTACTTTCTTCCTGGAACACTAGTTGCATATCGTGAAAAAACGCTTTATCTGGTAGCATTTTTCAATAGAGATCAGTTTTATAGCATCTATAATACATACCTATTACCAGAAGTTAGATAATGATTTTTTGAATAAGTATTACACCGTATTCTTTTTTATCACTTGCAATATGTCAATACCAGTCGAGTATATCGTTGGTCTCATGTAGAAAGGCCCTAACTCGCTATTTTTTCGAAATTTGCTTTTTTGCGATTCCAATGCATTTAACGCAAATACACCTCCTCACAAATATTTATTGCAATAGTGTAAAAAATAACGCTTTTATAAGCAGTTGTACAAAAAAAGTTACATGTTGAATATTACAGTTTCTATTATGTTTTTACCTTCTCCTGTAAAGTTTCAAATATGCGAGTTAGGGCCTTTCTACATGAGACCATCGATATGTAAATCTGCTTAAGCATTTGTTATATGTATAAAGTAATGTGGGATGATGACTACATACTTTGATACACCGCGCCATGGTGTCTGTTATTTTATTAATTAGAGAAGGAAATGAACTAATATTTTAATTTTAAGAGAATAGTTTTTATTTGGGCTAATAGTTCGCATAATCAAGAATCAGGGTTTAATATTCAGTAAAACATTTTTTCCAACTGACTATTGGCTGCGCAATAAATATGTACCACTTCCATATTTATATGTAGAAATACTAAAAATATACAAACTATTAACCAACGGAATATATGCACTAGCTTCATGGTAGAAATATTTCTAGTAGTAATTCTAAAAATATTTTGCCATACAAAATATTTCTAGTAGCAACCAGCACACAAAATAAAAATATTTCATTTGCAATATATGTATGTATTTACTACTAGAACACACGCATACTTTTTATAGTTTACTACCGAACCATAAACCATGCAAAGAAATAGTAACTTGAAAAACTACTAACAGCCAGCAATATGCGAAATCCAAAAAAGAAACTAAACAACTATGGCACATGAAAAATAAAAACTGGCAAACATACGAAGTTGAAATATGTAAAAAACGATATTGTCCGCAGTTGAAAATGTTAAAAACGAAAATGTGCATATATACGATTTCTTCGCCGCATAAATAAACTATTTTCGTCGCATATTTGGAATATTTACGCCGCATATATGCAATGTGCAGAAAACTGGGACAAAAACTAGAAATAAGAAAAGGTTCATACATACAGTATACGTTGTTTTGAGTATATAAAATAATAATTTGTATAGAATTGTGTGTTATTAAGATAAGGAATTGAAGTACATGATTCCTTTTCAAGGTAATGATTTGTTTTTTTTTTGTAAATTCAGTATATGATTTTTGATAATGATTCTGATTATTTATTTATTTATTGAGTCTTCAAATGCATTTGTGCTATTTGTAATAGGAATTCAGAAAATTTTAAATTAAAGATGTAGGTAACTAAGAAATTAAAAAGTTGTATGTAATTATGCGGTATGAATGTAATAATAACAACAAAAACTAGAATGGTATAAAAAGAATGGAAATTCATCAACATTTATGAGGACATTTATTTTCAAAATTATAGAAAATTAAGAAAAAATGTAACAAAAAAACAGTAAGTTGCTGAAAATGAAATTTTTCAATGAGAAAATTTTACTTTTTGACACATGTGCATATGTATGTATAGGTAGTATTTTAAAAGAAAGGCAACAACAACTCAGAAGAAGTTTTTAATAATAACATCCCAGCATACCATTTTCGGAGCGCTCCGAAAAAGGAGTCAGAAAAGAGTCCAACAAAAGAGCATTTTCGGAGCGCTCCGAAAAAAGGAGTCAGAAAAGAGTCCAACTGAAGAGCATTTTCGGAGCGAAAGAAAAATTTGCTTGTTACTGTCCTGAGTCTCAGTATGATTCAGAAATTCCACTTAATTATGTGTGTACCAAAGCGTAGACAACAACAAATTTGTGTTTTGAACAAAAAAAAAAAACATAGCTGTACCACACAAGCATAATAAAAGCAAGATTACACAGAGCTCAAGAAAAACCTCATAAAAGACTCTTTTCTGACATTATCTAACAGCTCTTTCTGACGGACCATTTTCGAACGTAATGACGCTCTTTTCTGAAGGTTTTCGGAGCAATTATGATTGTTTTTTGGGCTCATAAAGAGCGTTAACGCTCCGAAAAAGGTGTCAGAAAAGACTCTTTTCGGACTCATATGGCTTGCTGGGATGCATTCGTATCGATTTGCAAACATACATACCGATGGTCTCATGCAGAAAGGCCCTAACTCGCATATTTGAAACTTTACAGGAGAAGGTAAAAACATATTAGAAACTGTACTATTCAACATGTAACATTTTTTGTACAACTGCTTATAAAAGCGTTATTTTTTACACTATTGCAATAAATTTTTGTGAGGAGGTGTATTTGCGTTAAATGCATTGGAATCGCAAAAAAAAACAAATTTCGAAAAAATAGCGAGTTAGGGCCTTTCTACATGAGACCAACGATACGCTGTTTGTACATGTTTGTATTCTGAATGAAATGAATAATGGCACGTGATAGTACAAATGATCGACTTCTGTTCATAAAAAATTGTGTGTTTCATAATTCGAATTCTAATATTTGTAACAGGTAAACGAAAAAAAAACCAAATAAGTAGCAGAGAAAAAAATATGCAGCGAAAAACCTAATGTGCAATATAGAAATGAAACAAAGGCTTGAGTAAAAAAGACAACAAAAACACTTGACAAAAAATGTGTCATAAAAATGATCTATATACATATGTATGTATAACGGTACTCATAAAAAACACTTTTACATAAACAATGCAATACACTCATCCGCTATCCAATTTTCATACTCCCAATCGCCGGTATACAACATTTATGATGATTTATGCATCGTTCCTATCGAAAATACTTTTAGTTTTCGTTGTGTAGACCAAAGTGAAGTTTCAGAAAAATGTTCCGCTATAAAAACAAATGCAGTTGGTTTGGACGAAATAAATCCTGTATTTTTAAAAGCCCTAATTCATAAGCTCTTGCCATTTCTTACTCATCTATTCAACACAATCCTTACAAAATCTATATTTCCAAAAGCATGGAAGATTTCAAAAATTATTGCAATTCCTAAGCAAAACAATGATTTCCGGCCTATTGCTATTCTACCCTTTCTGTCTAAAGTTATGGAAAATCTTATGCTCAGACAAATAAATGATTACCTGAGCCAACATAAACTTCTATCAGATTTTCAATCTGGCTTTGTGAAGGGTAGAAGCTGTATTACAGCACTTTCCGACGTGATAGAAAATTTAAGAAATAAACTAGATAACAACATGGTTTCATTCTTAATTCTTCTGGATCATAGTAAAGCCTTCGATACTGTAGACCATTCAATACTAACAAAAAAACTTGAAAAAATGTTTTATTTTTCTAATTCAGCATGCAAACTAATTAAATCATACCTCACAGGCAGATCACAACTTGTAAGTTTGAATGGAAACAACTCGAATGCTCTCAACGCGAGCAAAGGAGTTCCACAAGGATCGATATTAGGTCCTCTTTTATTCTGTTTATATATTAACGACTTACCTGATATAATTACGCAAATGTATGCTGATGACGTCCAAATTTACAATAGTGCTGTCATTAATGACATCCATTCATGTGTGAATAATATAAATTATGATTTAGCCAACATCTACAACTGGGCTGTTACCAACGGATTAAGTATAAATCCTTCAAAATCCAAATGCATATTTCTTTCAAAAAGTAATCGAACTTTAACTAATGATATTGAACATTCAATAAATAACGATAATATCGAATTCGTAGATTCTTCGAAAAATCTTGGAATAAAATTCAATAATAAATTAACTTTGTCTAATCACATCAACTCCGTCGTAGGTAGGATATTTGGAATGCTTCGAAATCTGTGGGCTGTCAAATATTCAACCCCTTTCAATATACGTATGCTATTAGCCAAAACATATCTTATTCCCGTTCTGTTATATGGCTGCGAAATTTATGCAAACTGTGACAGTACTGACTTCAGAAAACTAAAAGTTGCTTACAACAATATTGCGAGATATGTCTTCAATAAAGAACGCCGGGAATCTATATCTATTTATTCATATCAGATCTATAAAATGAGCTTTGAAAATCTTCTCAAATTTAAAATCCTTATTTTTTTAGATAAAATTATCACATCAATGCAACCTGTCTACCTATATAGCAAATTAAAATTTTCTAGATCAAATCGTGGCAAAAATATAATCCAAAAGAGATTTAAAAGACTTTTATCACAACGCCAATTTTATATTTACGCCACTAGTGTTTGGAACCATCTTCCTACTCAAATTCAAATAATAAACAACGCAAAAAATGAGCTATAGAAATACTATTCTTAAATATTCAATCTGTCACTTAACTTTTATTTTTTTTTCTTTGTTTTTTATACATTTTCTCTGCTATTTTATACATTTGTAACCTACAATTTTAAAATATTCTTAAAAATGTTAATCCTAATTTTGTATGCTTTTATTTGATATGTATGTATACTGTTTTATATACCCACTAGCACTCTAATTTATAATAAATAAAAAAAAAATAAAATTATTTCGTTCTAACTCATAACATGTAATAAGAAATATGTTTAATTCCCGAATTCTATTTCACAATAAATGGTGAGTTAAATAGATGATGTTTACAAGTAGATCTTGGACAATAAACATTGCTGATGACGCACTTGGCAGGGTAGAAAATGCATTACAGTGTGCCATTTGTCTAGAAAAATATAGTTTCACAATGGTATTCTAAAAATATGAACTCAAGCCAAATGAAATATTTTCTTTAATAACAAATATTAGTATTCTCTAAAAATTAAAAAAAATGTCTCTAATAAAATAGTTGAATGGATTTTAAATATCTGAACTCAGAAAATGGTGTACTATACTATAATCCCACACTAATTGTATTGGCAACAATCTTAAATATTGTTTTGGGCGTTGCTGATAAAAATGTTTCTTCGAAATCTTTCTTTAAGGTTAATTGAAGCGCTTAACTGATAACATCAGTATTTTCTTTTTGTTTTTGAAAACATAAACAACTTGTAGCTGAGCCCCTAAGCTTTAATTTATTACTATTTGTTTTCCGCAAAGTGATTCATGTGTTTTTTTGTTTATTACATTTGCTGAAATTGGAAATTTCTATTAGTTTCCTTAAACGCTTACAATGGTCATCGCTTCATAAGTGCTAAACTAGTGTTGGAAACAGAAAATGGCGATAAGCCCATCTACGGAGATTTGGGTCATTTGGAGGTAGTTGATCCGGTGGAGACACGCTTTAGCCAACAGTGCATTAATATGATAGAGAGCACGAATACTAATACGAAAACTAGATTGGATTTAATGTGGATAGCTCCGCAAGAACCCGGAAATGGTTGTGTACTTATACGAGCTACAGTACTGCAACATCGAGATGTATGGTTTATGGATGATGGTGGTTTGACGAAACGTGTTTGCGAGGAAGTGGTCGATGATGTGGAGAGTCAGAAGAAAGATTTAGA
Organism: Bellardia pandia; assembly: GCA_916048285.2. Classification (NCBI taxonomy): domain Eukaryota; kingdom Metazoa; phylum Arthropoda; class Insecta; order Diptera; family Calliphoridae; genus Bellardia; species Bellardia pandia. The sequence continues at coordinate 75,183,166 of OU696533.1, forward strand.
AGAGCGACCTTGCTGTGCTTGTGATGAGGCTAGATATGAGGTAAACTAAAAAGAGAAGTAAATTATTTAAAAAACAAATATTATTTTTATCTTTAATAGCTTACCTTTGAAGGTATTTGGTCGCGCAACCTACATCCCAAAGATTTTCCCACCCGTGGTTGGTTAACCAGATTTACTGATATTCTAGGTGCTGCTCATACCTCCGATTATCGCTTTTGGAATAAGGGCGTTTTGGCTTCAGCAGAGATGCAAGAGTTTGCCGAACATGGCTCTTCCAAGGGTTTGGAAAGAGAATTTAATCAATATTTTAAAGTAAATCACAGTCTCAAGTATTTACTTTAATTTATTATTGTGTAATCTTTTAATTTTTAAATTAAGGAAGGTAAAATACGAACTATTATCAAGTCTAGAGGTCCTGCCTTTCCTTATTTAAATAGTCCTTCGGTGGCCTCGGTGCGTGTTGATCCTATGCATCATCAAGTATCGATTGCTTCGAAAATTATGCCTTCGCCGGATTGGATAGTGGGTGTACCGGGCTTGGAACTATGCTTCAACAATTGCACCTGGTTAGAGGAGAAGGTTATACATTTATATCCCTGGGATATTGGCACAGATGCGGGACCTTCGTATACGGTAAGAAGTTAGTTATTTATGTTGAATAATTCTAGTTTCAGAAATTTGTTATGTGTGCTGAACAATTCTAGCTTTAATTGTAGTTGTGCTTGTTAAACAATTTTAGCTTCAATTGTAGTTCTTTTTTATCATTTCTATTTAGTCCCCCGATCAACCTCAATTTCCCGCCGATGTTATCAGACGCATGAGCTCTGATTACCCGCCAGATCCACGTTCTCCCTTTTTCGATGAAAATCATGTGCCTATGAAACCCCTGGCCACCTTAACCATAAAAAGACAACGTCTGTACGAAAGGAAATGCGAAGATGATTGCAAGAACAAATACTCTCTTAATCACCCCTATCGTGAATAAAAATTCCACATGAAATTTGTTCCCTTTTCATATTTTCAATGTTAAAAAAATTATTTTCAATGTTAAAAAAAAGGGAACAAATTTCATGTGGAATCCCGAGCCGAATGTGTGCTGGGAAATTGGTCGCCTTGGTCTCAGTGTAATGTTACCTGTGGCGAGGGTATGCGTGAAAAAAGAAGGGGATATGTTAATCCCTATAATGAAAGAGAGTGTCAGGTTAGTTCGAATTAAAAACAAAATGTTTCACAAGTAATTTACAAGAAGAGAGAAATTACTCAAGGAGATATACATTAGAGATGTTACATATAATAAATGTAAGACCGGAGCTTCGTCTCAACTACAGACAAGACACAGAAAATTGTGCACACATATACATATGGACAATTAATTAAAAAACACAGACGATCGACAAATTAGTTTAGTAACAAAAATCCAAGCACAGGGACAATAAGTGTAAAATAAGGAAAAATTTTTGTGTTATTTATTATTTTTAAATGTAATTATAATGAATATATTATGTTCGTTTTTTGTTTAATAATAATAAAAAAAAATTGTTCTATGTATTTATTTAGACCCCCGAAGATGATTAACGACGCTAATTGAAATATTGGGAACAATAATAAAAATATTTAAAATAAAAATCAAAAGTTTTTATTTATTCAACGACCTGTAGCCGAACTTTCTATTTTAAACTAAAAGAATATCAAAAATGTCAAGGCCTTAATTGTTTGGGCCATATAACAAATCCTGTTAATGCCAATGAAATTTTGGATTTTGACTCAAACTCCCAGCAATTTAATTCGGGATTTCGTGTAGCTCACAAACCATATGAACCTTTTGATAATACTCCTGATAACACAGCTACACGAAGCGGTCAAACAAAGGATTTATACAGCAAACACAGCATATCTCAACAATATATGACACCTCCACGCCAGCCTTTAGAACCTGACTACGGTGACAACAATGAAGAAAATCAACAACCTCAGTATAATTTCCAGACAGAGAATTTAAAACAGGAACCTATAGAAGATTTCATCAACAAACATAAGAAAAATTATGCAACTAAAAATAACAGGGATTCATTAAACCAAAGGCCTACTTATCACAACATAAATCAAATGCCACAAAATTACGCCTCACACACACAAAGCCTGTTTAAACCACCTCCGGAATATTGTTATCAACCATTAAATATAATACGCGGTTGCATTGATCAACGTGTCGTTGGAAATTTCTGGTTTTACAACTACTGTACAGATGAGTGTATGCTCTTTGCTACTGATATCTGTGATAATAATCGCAATAAGTTTCTGTCTTTAGAAAAGTGTGAAGAGCATTGTGCAGCACCTATGCGGAATTTGGGACCGTTTTTGAGACAGAAACAAGCTCAAGGATGTAGGGCAGCTCATCAGAGTGAGCGTAATTTTAAAAAGAGAAGAGATTATTATAATGTTTAATAGTGTTTAGGACTTTATCAGTTTGTTTTAGTTTTAAGGTCTAAATACTTTAAAATATTTAGACTTGTGTATCAATTGGTGTATCTCTCAGGTAAATTGGTGGGGGCTTAAATGTCTTTTTCGGTATTTCTGGGTAATCCGTCTGAAGTAGAGCAAATCTGTTTTGATCATTTGGCTTATCACTATTGACGGTCTTAGGAACTTTTGAATTGGAAGACATTTGAGCAGATGTCGGGCTCCTCTGTCGCTTGAGAACTTGTTTTTGGGTTTGACTGCACTATTTGATGAAGATGATGGTTTCTCATCGGATGAGATAACTATATTGGGCGAACAGGAACGGCGCCGTATTTCGGATCTTGCAGTAAGAAGAGACTCCACGGATTTTCTTAAGGATTCTTCCTCAGAGATCCATAGATTTTTTCTACTGTAGCTTAGCTCTTTCTCAGAATTACATCTGAGAGGAACACTCATGCAGTTGTTATGCGATTTTTAAATTACCGAAAAGCCACGATATCTGTATATATTTTTTTATTTTTTCACCTATTACGAAAATTCAGCCGCACTAAAAATAACACGTCCGACCAGTTCAAGCAACACTTTGTGAATGAAATAAATATTAAAAAGTAATGATGTTTTTTTTAATACACAAATAAATGTATGTATAAGGTAAAATTGGACAACAGAAACCCCTTCGATTGAAGCTAAAATTGGGTAACTATGAGACCTAAGATTGAAGCTAAAATTGGATTAAGATTGAAAAAATTAGAAAACAAAAAGACAAACGATTTAAGCTAAAATTGAGCCAAAATAGGTCAACAGAAAGAACTACGATAAAAGCTAAAATTGACAATTAAAAGACTAACGGCTAAAGCTAAAAGTTGACAACAGAAAAGCCAACCATTGAGGATAAAAGTGGACAACAGAATGAATTACATAAGATTGAAAAAAGTTATAGTGCAATATTCGGCTATGCCGAATCTTAAATACCCTCCACCTAAACGTAAAACACTGGTTTTAGGACTAGAATATCTTAATTTGTGTTTTATATTGAGTCTTAAGGTACGGTCACATTTGGCAAATATTTGCCGAAGAAGACGTAACCACTAAATAACATATATTTGAATCGTGTATTTATTAAAAAAAAAAAAACTTTTCTTATTTAGGTCAAAGCACAACAAATATTTAGTTGTAATTTATTTGATGCTGTTTGATCTTGCAAAACTCTTGTAAGAGTAAACAACGTCAAACAAATTTGTGCTAAAACAAGTGGTTATGCTTTTTTGAGTAAATATTTGTCAAATGTGACTCTACCTTTAGTGGAAATTTTATTATTATTTTATATACTGTTTGAAAGACAATTTTACGACCAACATAATTTATTTTAAATGTTTAGAAATTTTATCTAATTTTGACCATTTATAATTGATGTAATTACCGTTTCTTACCATAATTTACAGAGTTTGTCTGATTTTCATAATACTCTTGAGTGTAATTTAATAATTTATAAAATTAAAAGAATATTTTTCCATATTCACAACAAGTTAAGAAACAGAGTATAAAAATGGTAAAATTATAAGTTTTTGGTTGAATTTGATCTCAATAACATTATTTACAAGAGATTTATGTGTGACATAGTAGAAGTGAACCAATTATGAACTGATAGCTTCTACATCCATTATCCACTAATATGGTTTCTATGTATTTTAGGCTTATTTTGGCTGAATTCCATCTCAAAACCGTTGTTTACAAGAGTTGTATGGTTAATTGTTATGCTCGAAAGTGGATTTTATTCAGGAGCTATTATACATAGACTGACACCTAAAAAATCCAGTATTCTGGAATAAAATTTCTGATCCATATAAAAGTTGGTTCGATATTTATTAGACATTTTTGTGGGTTAAATTGTTTTTCGGTAATAGTCCAGTCATATGGCAGCTATGACAAATCATATTACTTTTATTATTAAGTGAGGCCTCAAGCACTACGACCTATAAGATCTGTTGTGCAGCCTTGAAGTTTCATCATGTTAGATTTAGGCTGTGTATAAAGCCAATTATTCTGTTAGATGAGAGATCAATTACATCCCATGGGGCCATAAAGGCCCTTCCGAGCCATCTTGTTCTGCGCATTGCCAGCATTGGGCAGTCGCAAAGAATATGTTCAGAGGTTTCGGCTACAAGTTCACAAAACCTACACTGTTCATTCGCAACATTACCTAAAATAAATTGGTGATATCTAAAGCTACCATGTCCTGTGAATAATCCAGTAAGCAATCTCAATGCACCCTTTCCGAGCGATAGCAACAATTGAGATCTTCGTTTGGATAGAGTAATAAACCTTTTGGACTGTCTGAGTCCTGGTAAGTTGTTCCAAAAACGCGAAAATTCCGATTCAACCCAAGAACTAATTCGTTCCATAGTGTATCCACGTGGAATGCCAAAGAATGGTTCCGGGCCTATGAATGGGCGTCGAGCACCTCTATTGGCTAAGTAATCAGCACGTTCATTACCAGCATGGCCTTCATGCCCAGGTACCCAGCACAAGGTAAGTTCATTATGCGTGCCGAGTTCATTCAGTGATGTCCAGCAGTCCATAACTACCCTAGACCTTATTTCATATAAAGATAAGGCTCTGAGAGCAGCTTGGCTATCAGACATGATAAAAATCCTATTATGCCTAACTCTGCGTCTCAGACATTCGTTAGAGCATATAAGGATGGCGTAAATTTCCGCCTGAAATATAGAATGAATGAATGAATGTACCCATTGGGATACCCCTTTGAAAATTGGGTCCACATATGCCAGCCCCAGTGTCACCATTAGCCTGTTTGGAACCATCGGTAAACCACACTTGATCGGCATCAGTTTGCCACCATGTCTGATTTGACCATTCATCCCTTTTAGGTATAAAGACGTTAAACCTCCTATTTAACACCAGAGTCTTTGACATATAATCTGGTACTGCAATACTAGGATCTTTCGCAAAGAAATCTAGTATGCTCATGTGTCCAACCAGATCTCCCGGCAATAGACGGGATATCTCCGGTAGTCTGGATGCACTCCTATAGGCCTCCTCCATTATCTTTAAATTGAGGATTGCACCCAGAGCATGAGTGGGGCAGGTCCTCATGGACCCAGTAATAGAAATACAGATGAGCCGATAGACCTTGTCAAGTTGCGATCTAGCAGTCAGCTGTTCAACTTTTTTCCACCATGCCAAAGCAGCGTATGTTATTATTGGTCTAATCATTGTAATAAAAGACCAGTAAATCATCTTCGGTCTTAACCCCCATGTTTTACCAAAAAAATCGCTGGCAGGCACATAATGCTCTAGACAAATCATAGGCCGATCTTCTTAAATTATGAGTATGAAGTGATTTTCGGAAGAGGGCTTTATGTGGGGGATACGGTCAAATATGGACCGAAACTCACAAAATTTTGTGGAAAGTTTTTTGTGTATATTTAAATGATATATATAAAGTTTTGAGTTGGTTCCGATATTTATAAGATATATATAAAGATTAATAACTTTTTCGGAGCTATGACCAATTATGGACCGATCATCATAAAATTTAGAACAAAAATTTATATATCAATAAGAATTATTTGTGGCGAATTTTAGCATGGTAACTATATTTATACCAGATTTATACGTATATAAGTGAATTTTTGATGTAGACTTTATGTGGGGTTTATGGTCAAACATGGACCGAACACAACAAATTTCAGTTTGCAATTTTTTTTACATGGAAAAAATAATGCCGTATTTTGTATTAATATTCCAATTTTACAGGCATTTATTTATCATTAAGCCATATTTGGGGAAGATTTTTGTATGGGGGCTATGAGAAATCATGGACCGATTCTTACTATTTTCCTCACACTTTCTTCATTTATCATAAAAATAACGTGTACAAAATTTCATGGCAATATCTAAAATATATTTAAAAAAAATTCAAGAAAAATGTTTAAAAATATCAAATTTTTATGGAGGTTGTCTCAGATTTTGGTCCATAACTCTGGTTCCACTATACCGATTTTGCTGATTTTTAATACCAAACTGCTTAGGAGAATTATAAATGGGTTTTTGTTGATTGTGTCTTTTGGAAGTGAGAGTGTTTTACACAGGCAGACAGACAGACGAACAAACAGACAGACGGACATAGCGCAATCAACTTAGAATTCAATAAGGATCAAGAATATATGTATGTATATACTTTGTTGGATCTCAGATGAATATTTCTCAGTGTTACACACGGAATGACAAACTTATATATGTACTCTCATTCACCACTTATGGTGGTGGAGGGTATAAAAAATTCGACAACTGAAAAACAAACGATTGAAGCTAAAATTGGTCAACAGAAAGAATTACGATAAAAGCTAAAATTGACAATCAAAAGAGCAACGGCTAAAACTAAAATTGGACAACAGAAAGGCCAACGATTGCAGATAAAATTGGACAACAGAAAAAATTTAGATTGAAAAAAAATTGGACAAAAGATACGTTTAGGGCTAAACTTGGATTATACGAGTATAAACACCTACGATTCAAGTTAAAATTGGATTACAAAAAGTTCTTACATTAAAGCTGATATCTGTTTTCATAAACGCAGTATGCAATGCAACATTTCATAGCATAGAGTTCATAATAGCATTCAGAATATAATTTAAAAACTTTTATCACATAAAATATAAAGATATTGGACTATAAAAGAGAATCTCAAAACAAAAATTTTTAAATTATATTTCTAAATGCTATTATGAACAATGAAATGTTGCATTGCACACTGCGTTTATGAAAACAGCCGATATTGGACTAACCCCCCAGTAGTAATAGTTGGTAATATTTGAAAATTAGCTTAGCGTTAATTGTAGGTATTTCAGGGGATTACTCTCTATTGCGATGCGAAGCAAATTCGATGCGATAAGCGTACAAATTGATACTCTTACGCATCGAATTTGCTTTCGCATCGCTATAGAGCAGTCTCGGGCGCTTGCTATACACGCGTGTATAGGAACAAAATTCTGTGTGCGCGACGTTGACACATGTTTTGCTGTCTGATCTCGCTGCACATTTTTTTGAGTACACTCAAACCAAAATGTTTAATGAAAAATGGGAAAATGATTTTTTTTTATAGAAAACATGGATGGCGATGCACAAAAAACATTTAATTATACATTATGTTTATGTACGTACATATATTATTTTATTTTTAATATTATTTGTATATATGTATTTGTATATATAAAAATACTAAAATCCAAAAACTGTCTTTAATTTTGGCAACTAAAAAATTATTTGAGTGTACAATTATTTGCGGTTGCCACATTTTTTTTTACAAAATCTGACAATTCCCAAAAAAAAATCTGTTTTTTTTTTAAAAAAATCTGCACCTTCAAAACAAAATTAAATAATATCGTACACATTCTTCAAAAGTGACTCAATTCAAAATGTTTATTATATGACACAACTAAAAATAAATCACTATTAAATTGCACCTTTATACCAAATGAAATATAAAGAAAGATCTAACTGATTTTTAGTAACTTGTTAACTGTAACAAAATGCTTTGAACTTTTTCTTATAGATAAACAAGTGTGTTGTGTGTTGTTTAAGCATACAAACCCGAAAAATTAAAATTTTGAATTGAGTCACTTTTGAAGAATGTGTGCGGTATGTAATAAAATGATATTTGTATATGTTTAATTTATTGAAGAAAAAAAGAAAACAAAATATAATTTTTATATTTAATATAAAATATACATACATATGTATATAAAATTAACAGTAAAAACATAACGAATAATACTCCATTTAAATTATCACATATATATGTATAGAGATCAAACATGATTTAAACAAACTTTAGTATTTTTTTTTTAAAAAAAGCTTCTTCTAAAGTACTATTATACTTTACTTATTTTTATACTATTTATTATATACTATGTTTAAAAACATATTGTGAAGGAAAATAATTTATCAAACATGATTAAAAAAAACTTTAGTATTTAAAAAAAAAAGCTTCTAAAGTACTATTATACTTTACTTATTTTTTGGTCTGTTGGGTAGAAAATTAATTAGACATACTTTTGTATGTATTAGTTGTACATATTCTTATCAAATTTAGTTTCCATTTCTTTTGTTTGTACAAAATTTGTGCAATTGAAATTTTTTTTTAAATCTTTGGTCCGCAAAATTCCACAAAAAGTGGGAAATAATAATATTGATGGTTTCTTTGTTTTATTCGAATAAAATTGAAAAATCTGCATTGATTTAAAAAAAACTGTTTTTTGGAGTAAAAATCTGCAAGCCTGTTTTGCACTTAAAAAAACTGCAAAAAACAGATAAATCTGCACATTTGGCAACGCTGCCGAGACTGCTATAGAGAGTAACCCCCCTGAAATAACTGCAATTAACGCTAAGCTAATTTTCAAATATTACCAACTGTAGCGTTTCACTTTTCAGTATAAGCATTTATACAAAAATACTTTCTTCCCCCAGTTGACCTTGAAAACCCAGCCATGGAGCGATTAGGAGCACGCCAAAGCGATAAGAAAATATTTACATACATACGAGTATGGATTTGCAAATTCTCTTTTAATATTTAATCATAAACAAAAACCAAGATTAAGCACGAGGATAGAGTACACAAACAATATTTTCTGTTTTTCTGTTTGAATACTGATTTTGACTTAAATCAGTGATGTTCAGCCCATACAACCAGCGTTGCCACTGAGAATTTTTTTTCCTACCAAATTTAATTTCAAAAACTACCAAATCGCGTGTTAACCTACCAAAAATAAATTATTTTAAAGCAATGGCATTTATATAAGAAAATATATTTAATAAAAAAACATAACAAAAAGTTTATACATAACAATGTTTATGAATATTAGGCCGGGTCGATTTGTGGGGAGGCAAAAAAATCGCCCATGTCTCAGTGAAAATCGTATTCTAGGGATCAAAATAAGAAACTTTGCCGAAGGAACCATACCTCTAAAACGAATTCTACTACCCCCCAACTGTCCCGTAGGGTCAAGTTTTGAAAAATCCCACTTTGACCCATTTAGAGTGCCCCAATCGAGTCCAAATGTATGACCGACCCCCACTAACTTTGGAGGGCCGATCCACCCATGCCAGTGGCACACCCCCTGGAACTCCCCTGAGGGGTTCCCCATACAAACATTTAAAAAAAATCACCATTTTGGCACTTTATTTTATTTATTTTTATTATTTTATTTATTTTTTCTCTTTAGAAATGTATTTAGTCAGAACATATGTAAATGAAAAAATTAATTTAACTTACTAATAGAAAAGAAAATAAAAAAAAGTTACTGTTTGAAGTCTTTTTTGCTTTCAAGTCTGGGCAATTTCGCACGGCTCTCTAATGTCGTCGCCATAACAGCCTCTGCATTTTCTGGTATAACTCGTTTGGAAATGCTAGCTAGCAATTGAACGTGTCGTTCTGTTCCTTGTATGTGTGATGGAATTTTTGGATCATTAAACGGTGGATCATCTTGATTTAAATATTCTTTCAAAGTATCGTATGGAATACTAGAATACGATTTTCACTGAGCCATGGGCGAGTATTAAATCGACTCGCCCTAATGCATATGTATGTTTATAAAAATAAATAACAATTCATTTGTAATAATGGAAGTAAAATAAGTAAGAGTGCTTAAATACCCTCCACCTAAACGTAATAAGAAATACAGAAACTACACTAGACTAGAATATCCTAATTCTGTGGTTTCTATTCAGTCTTAGTGCAAATGTTATTAGTATTTGATATATTGTTTGAAAGACAATTTTACGATCAACATAATTTATGTTAAATATTTTGAAATGTTGTCTAATTTTCACCATTTTTAATTGATTTAATTACCAATTCTTACCATAATTTACAGAGTCTGTCTGATGTTCATAATAATCTCACAATGGTGAAGGGTATAAAAAGGGGTACAATTCGGTTTTAGTGATTTTGCTAAAAAAAAAAACAAAATGTAATAGGGCTTTTAGAGGAGATACCAGCAAAAAAGAATTTGTTGGCGGTCACGCCTATTTTCGAGGGGGCGGGCCCGTAAAGTTGAAAATATATAGGCCTATATCTCGGAAACTACTGGGTGCTTGATAATTTTTAATACATTAAATAAAAGGTATTGAAAATACCTTTCCAACGATATATATCATGATTATAAAAAAATGGACCGAATATGGGTTAAATCCGAAAAGAATATTTTTTGACCCGAATTTATTTGTTTTTTGGAAATGGTTCTTATATGGCAGGTATGAAAAATTATGGGCCGATCTTCTTAAATTTTGGAACAGTTATTTTCATGCATATGAGGATATTTCACGTCGAATTTCAACATAATAACGGTATATTTAAGATATATATTAGTATTAACGTGGATTTCGGTAGTGGACCTTATGTGGAGGATATAGTCAAATATGGACCGATATTCTCAAAATCCAGCAGTTTGATTTAGGCATGTATGTAAATGAAGAAGAGGGCTTTATATGGGCATACGGTTAAAAATAGACCGAAATTCACAAAATTTTGTGGGATGATGATGACCGATATTTATAAAATATATATAGGGAAAAATGTCTCTTTCAGATGTGGTCCTTGTATGGGAGCTATGGCCAGTTTTGGGCCGACCACCATAAAATTTAGTACAACAATTTATTTGCCTATAAAGAGTATTTATGTCAAATTTTAGCCGTTTACCATTACTTATATTTGTTTTATACGTATTTAAATGAATTTTGGAAGTGGACTTTATATGGGGTCTATGGTCAAATATGGACCGAACTAAAAAAAATTTCGTTTTGCGATTTCTTTTTGCACAAAACTTATTTTTGCTGAATTTTGTGTTGATATTCCAATTTAAAGGCATTTATTTATCATTAAGCTATATTTCGGGAATATATATATTTGTATGGGGGCTATGAGAAATCATGAACCGATTCTTACTATTTTCCGCACACTTTCTTCTTTTGTCATACAAACAACGTATACAAAATTTCATGGTATTATCTGCAATATATTTCAAAATATTGTCATAAAATGGACAAAAAATATCAAATTTTTATGGAGGTTGTCTCACATATTGGTCCATAACTCTGGTTGACCTAAATCGATTTTGCTGCTTTTAAACAGCAAACTTCTCGAAAGCATTTCTGACAGAATTATTGAAGATTTGGATCCCGAATATATCTGGGGACTTCAAAAAACTGATTTCAACAGACAGACAGACAGACAGACGGGCATGGCTTAATCGACTCCGCTATCTATAAGGCTCCAGAATATATATACTTTATAGGGTCGGAAATTTATATTGTGGAAATTACACACGGAATGACAAACTTATATATACCCTTCTCATGAATGTTAAGGGTATAAAAAACTGAAATTGAAAAAAACTACCAAATTCACGACCAATCCTACCAACCTATTAAAACATTTCAAAACTACCCAATTTGGTAGGAACCTACCAAGTACGGCAACACTGCATACAACAATTGTTTAAAAAATTTTACACACATTTGTTATGCTCTTTTAAAAATATTCATTCAGTCGTCGTTGAGCAACACAAAGTATACAGAGGGACAACTTTGACGTTTCAAAATCGTTACAATCATCTACAATAAGGCAGTTCTCTTAAAAAGAGAAAGAAAATATTTTGTGGTAGTATTTAGTAATGTGAAAAAGCAAAGCACTATATACAACAAAAATTTTGTGGACAAAACAAAATAAACAAAACATTTCAGTAGAATACAATATGAATTGAAATTTTGTTTATATGTTTGTGATTTCAATAACTTACTAAATTGTATTTTAATAATTTTATACTTTGTGGTATGCATTGTGGAGTTTGTGCATTCGTTAGATGATATAAATGCATCTTTTTTTTATGATTGTATCAAACAATACAAAAATACTCTGTGACCAAAATTGAATTTTATTGCGCTAGAAAAATAGTAACGTAAAGAAAACAAAATGGCAGTTCTCAAAGAAAGAGAAAGGTATAAAACTACATTTTCTTTCCCCTTCTGTCACCTCTGTATACTTTGTGTTGAGCAAGCGATGAGAACACTACGAGACGAAGCATAGCAAACACACGCGATTCAATTACAATTGAACACAAAAAATAAAAAACTGTTTTAGATGGATTTATTTTTGTTTTTTCTGAAAATAACTGTTCTAAAATTGTTTTTTGCTATTGATAATTGTTATTTATGGTCCCTGATATTTTTTCTTAAGGTGTTTATATCTGGTTAAAACTCTTTTTTTTTCTTATTTTAAGCGTTTGACAATAAGTTTGCTGGGAAAAATCTCTCACCAATACATCTTTATTTTAATTTTTGAACACCACTGACTTAAATTCTGAAAATTTAATTTAGTCCAAAATAAACAAAGCAACTATAAAGATCAGTTTTTAAAATGAAGTGGAAGGAAATTTTATTTATTTTATTATTAACAATACCGGGAAATATATTTGCAAAACGGTGTAGTCGCTATCCTTCGAATACTTTTACGCCCAAGTCACCAGTCGATGAAAATTTCGTTATATCCATAACGGGTAATGCTCAAACGTATATATTGGGGCAAAGTTATAATGGTAAGTATAAAATTTGTGTACTAAAAGCTTGTTGGTTAGGTGTGTGTGTGTGTGTGGGGGGGGGGATATGTTGTCTAAGAGTTTAGCTCTTTAGCTGTGCTAGACGGTAGGTACGTCATGTGCTTAATGGTGACATTGAACTTGAACTTGAAATGTGTATTTTCGATTTAGCATTTGGAATTTTTTTTAGCATTTTTTAATAATTTATTTAGCATTTTCTAGCTTCAATTTATTTTTCATTTTTACCCCTGTTACAATTAAAATTAAAATATATTTTAATTATGATTTTGAAAATTTTTTCAAAACAAGAACAAATATAAATTCTGAAACTGAAATAAGAATAATATATAGAAATTTCATATCAGAGTTAATATGTCAACTAAGGCAAAGATTGCCCAAAAATATGTTAAGTTTACTTTTTGCTGTTGACAATAGTTTAAAAATAAATAAAAGTAAATTGTATGAAAATTCAAAGAAGAAATGATAAATTTTTCAGGGGCCAAATTACCGCTTTTGTGATCGAATAAGCTATCGTATCGAAAAATTATTTCGATATCGAAATTATGATAAAATGTACTAAATTTCTTGCTCGATATCGAATGCCATAATCTCAAATAAGAAAATTAAAAATTACTCGATATCGAATGCGGTAATTTGACCCCAGATACAAGTTTATGAATGAAAATCCCTTCAAGGAATTGTCCGATTTTGTTACGAAATATTTAGTTTTGTCATTAGTAATGCTGAAGTTGAACGTGTGTTTAGTGGAATTAATCTTTTAAAAAATAAAATAAGAAATATAATTATATTAAATACAATGAATTCACTCCTCTATATAAGATTTGGATTGAAAAGATTGAATAAATGCTGCCAAAGTTTTCAAATATGTTACAAATACATATACATAATATAACAGAGCCCTCAGAAAGTGAAGAATACACTTTTAATGAAGTATTTAATATGTAGCCAAAAGTTGTTATTTTTGTTTAAACTAATTTATTTGTGAAGTAAATACGAATGCTATTAAATAGCAAATATGTAGTTTTTTTTGTTTTATGACATTTTAGAACATATAAAATAAAATAAACTTAAAATGTTTGCCTTACAACGTTGTAAGCATTTTCAGTACATTGGAAGACAAAAATATTGTCAGACATCTAACAATCGTGTAAACACACAATTTTCTCATTGTCATTGTTTTAAGACATTTGTCAAACACTTTTCATTGTCATATGTGCAAAGTTTGTGCATCTGCCAATGGCAACATTGTCATAGAAATTATTTCTAAATGCAACTCTGTATATACATAAATAATAAACAAACAAGTGTGCTTTGATAAAATTTTTGAAAAAAGTGGAAGAAAATTAAAGAATTAAATTAAAGTGTGCATTAATAAATTTTTTAAACACACACACAGAGCTGCAAAACGAATTTGACAATGCCACACCACAATCTGACAACCGTGTAAACTGACAATTTCGGTTGACAGATAAATTCATTGTGTGACAATTGTGTGCAAATGAAGTTGTTAGTTTTCTTACAGTTGTGTAAACTGACAATTTACCTTTTGCTAAAAATGTTTCAATGTCAGTACATTACTAGCACATTGCTATATATGACAAACAACGTTGTAATATCTGACGATCGTAGACACATAGATGTAGTAATACAAAAATTTGTAATAATAATAAAGAAGAATACACACACATTGTAAAAACATAAGTAAATTTCGTTCTAAATCATAACATGTAATAAGAAATATGTTTAATTCCCGAATTCTATTTCTCAATAAATGGTGAGTTAAATAGATGATGTTTACAAGTAGATCTTGGACAATAAACATTGCTGATGACGCCCTTGGCAGGGTAGAAAATGCATTACAGTGTGCCATTTGTCTAGAAAAATATAGTTTCACAATGGTATTCTAAAAATATGAACTCAAGCCAAATGAAATATTTTCTTTAATAACAAATATTAGTATTCTCTAAAAATTAAAAAAAATGTCTCTAATAAAATAGTTGAATGGATTTTAAATATCTGAACTCAGAAAATGGTGTACTATACTATAATCCCACACTAATTGTATTGGCAACAATCTTAAATATTGTTTTGGGCGTTGCTGATAAAAATGTTTCTTCGAAATCTTTCTTTAAGGTTAATTGAAGCGCTTAACTGATAACATCAGTATTTTCTTTTTGTTTTTGAAAACATAAACAACTTGTAGCTGAGCCCCTAAGCTTTAATTTATTACTATTTGTTTTCCGCAAAGTGATTCATGTGTTTTTTTGTTTATTACATTTGCTGAAATTGGAAATTTCTATTAGTTTCCTTAAACGCTTACAATGGTCATCGCTTCATAAGTGCTAAACTAGTGTTGGAAACAGAAAATGGCGATAAGCCCATCTACGGAGATTTGGGTCATTTGGAGGTAGTTGATCCGGTGGAGACACGCTTTAGCCAACAGTGCATTAATATGATAGAGAGCACGAATACTAATACGAAAACTAGATTGGATTTAATGTGGATAGCTCCGCAAGAACCCGGAAATGGTTGTGTACTTATACGAGCTACAGTACTGCAACATCGAGATGTATGGTTTATGGATGATGGTGGTTTGACGAAACGTGTTTGCGAGGAAGTGGTCGATGATGTGGAGAGTCAGAAGAAAGATTTAGAAGAGCGACCTTGCTGTGCTTGTGATGAGGCTAGATATGAGGTAAACTAAAAAGAGAAGTAAATTATTTAAAAAACAAATATTATTTTTATCTTTAATAGCTTACCTTTGAAGGTATTTGGTCGCGCAACCTACATCCCAAAGATTTTCCCACCCGTGGTTGGTTAACCAGATTTACTGATATTCTAGGTGCTGCTCATACCTCCGATTATCGCTTTTGGAATAAGGGCGTTTTGGCTTCAGCAGAGATGCAAGAGTTTGCCGAACATGGCTCTTCCAAGGGTTTGGAAAGAGAATTTAATCAATATTTTAAAGTAAATCACAGTCTCAAGTATTTACTTTAATTTATTATTGTGTAATCTTTTAATTTTTAAATTAAGGAAGGTAAAATACGAACTATTATCAAGTCTAGAGGTCCTGCCTTTCCTTATTTAAATAGTCCTTCGGTGGCCTCGGTGCGTGTTGATCCTATGCATCATCAAGTATCGATTGCTTCGAAAATTATGCCTTCGCCGGATTGGATAGTGGGTGTACCGGGCTTGGAACTATGCTTCAACAATTGCACCTGGTTAGAGGAGAAGGTTATACATTTATATCCCTGGGATATTGGCACAGATGCGGGACCTTCGTATACGGTAAGAAGTTAGTTATTTATGTTGAATAATTCTAGTTTCAGAAATTTGTTATGTGTGCTGAACAATTCTAGCTTTAATTGTAGTTGTGCTTGTTAAACAATTTTAGCTTCAATTGTAGTTCTTTTTTATCATTTCTATTTAGTCCCCCGATCAACCTCAATTTCCCGCCGATGTTATCAGACGCATGAGCTCTGATTACCCGCCAGATCCACGTTCTCCCTTTTTCGATGAAAATCATGTGCCTATGAAACCTCTGGCCACCTTAACCATAAAAAGACAACGTCTGTACGAAAGGAAATGCGAAGATGATTGTAAGAACAAATACTCTCTTAATCACCCCTATCGTGAATAAAAATTCCACATGAAATTTGTTCCCTTTTCATATTTTCAATGTTAAAAAAATTATTTTCAATGTTAAAAAAATAAAAGGGAACAAATTTCATGTGGAATTTTTATTCACGATAGGGGTGAATAACTAACACCCACTAAAGATCTGTAATAATGCCTTAAACATTCTAGCCAACAATACCGATGATATACCCAGGGAATGTTTCACTCATCCCTGGTCCGCCTGGAGTGAATGTACAGCTGCATGTGGCGAAGGTCGCCAATACCGCACTCGTGTCTATAAGCAGCTCGATATTGCTAAAATCTACAAATGTGATGTAATAGTGAAAATGCGACAAGATCGTCCTTGTCAGGGTCAAAAATGTGCAGGAATGCAGGCAGGATTTGGTTATCCAAACTATGAAGACGAGGGAGATATATTTGAGGCAGACATGCCACAAATGGCAGTCAAATTAGCTAAAACCCGAGCCGAATGTGTGCTGGGAAATTGGTCGTCTTGGTCTCAGTGTAATGTTACCTGTGGCGAGGGTATGCGTGAAAGAAGAAGGGGATATGTTCATCCCTATAATGAAAGAGAGTGTCAGGTTAGTTTGAATTAAAAACAAAATGTTTCACAAGTAATTTATTTAATTCCTTTTAAAAACAGGAGGCTTTCTATTTTAAACTAAAAGAATATCAAAAATGTCAAGGCCTTAATTGTTTGGGCCATATAACAAATCCTGTTAATGCCAATGAAATTTTGGATTTTGACTCAAACTCCCAGCAATTTAATTCGGGATATCGTGTAGCTCACAAACCATATGTACCTTTTGATAATACTCCTGATAACACAGCTACACGAAGCGGTCAAACAAAGGATTTATACAGCAAACACAGCATATCTCAACAATATATGACACCTCCACGCCAGCCTTTAGAACCTGACTACGGTGACAACAATGAAGAAAATCAACAACCTCAGTATAATTTCCAGACAGAGGATTTAAAACAGGAACCTATAGAAGATTTCATCAACAAACATAAGAAAAATTATGCAACTAAAAATAACAGCGATTCATTAAACCAAAGGCCTACTTATCACAACATAAATCAAATGCCACAAAATTACGCCTCACACACACAAAGCCTGTTTAAACCACCTCCGGAATATTGTTATCAACCTTTAAATATAATACGCGGTTGCATTGATCAACGTGTCGTTGGAAATTTCTGGTTTTACAACTACTGTACAGATGAGTGTATGCTCTTTGCTACTGATATCTGTGATAATAATCGCAATAAGTTTCTGTCTTTAGAAAAGTGTGAAGAGCATTGTGCAGCACCTATGCGGAATTTGGGACCGTTTTTGAGACAGAAACAAGCTCAAGGATGTAGGGCAGCTCATCAGAGTGAGCGTAATTTTAAAAAGAGAAGAGATTATTATAATGTTTAATAGTGTTTAGGACTTTATCAGTTTGCTTTAGTTTTAAGTTCTAAATACTTTAAAAATTTAGACTGTTGTATCAATTGATCTTCAACAAACTCGTGTTTGTACTGGCGAAAATTGTGGCGGCAGTATTTAAAATAAATGTATAATCAAGATATATTTAATACAAATTACGAGCAACAAGAACCGGAGCAAGAGGGTTGTCCATAGGCATTCCAAATATTTGGCTATAAATTTTCTTATTAAACACAAAGAGTTGCAATATAACTGTGATATGAATTTTTAAGCTGTGATTTTAATTTAGTTTTTTGTGTTAAATGTTCTTTGTTTTTTGTAAAATTTATCCATATTTAATTTAATGTGAAAATTACTGTTAAATTTGTAAGTTTAAAAGGAAAAAATATTTGGTGTATTTATGTTTTATTAATATATTATAATTTTTAATTAAATAGACATACCCATGATGAAGGCAACAAATAATTGACGAAACGTTAGAAAACATGTAAAGGAAAGTCTTTTATTTACATTAAGTAATATAGGTCCAATTAGCTGAATTGATATTATTCAAACATAAAATATACTATATTTTTTTGTTTTATTTAAATTTTATTAAATATACAATTTTTACATTTTATTAAATAGTAAAAATTTTATAATTTTTTTAGCTTCCTCTTCTGTTTCCCTCTTTCTATGTTTATAGTTGTTACATCGACAAGTGTCCGGTCCACATGTTGTAGTTTCATCAGCCCCAACACAATCTTCAAAATGTTCACTATGTTTATTAGTTATTGTTGACAAATTTTGTATATATTCTAATTGTGATTGAATGTTTAGAAGTTTAGTTGATAAAATTAAATGATAAAATGTTTTTAAGAACTTGTATATATCTCTTAGAACCATGTTGATGAGTATACGTTTTATTACTGTATACTCATGTGTAATGTTTGCGAATAAACTTTAATGTTAATTGTTCTAATATTTATATCATTTGATGATCGTTCAAATAATGGGCTTGTTTCATACACTTCACCATCTTCAAATAGAAAATAATGTAAAAAGAATAATACAAGATCATTTTATGTTAAGAAACAGTTTTTTTCTTTTAATTTCACAATATTGTGTAATAAAAATTAATAACTTACCACTACTAAAAAAATTAAAGATAAATAGAAAAACAATATATTTTATTTAAAGAAAAAAATTAATATTTTATTGAAACAAAAGTTTTATATATATAAGAGTCTTTACAATAGTTTTTTTTACTTCATTTGTGAGCGGAATGTATTGAAACATTTTGTCATGTATAATTAGACAATATGCAGATGTATCAGCTGGTATATTTTTTAGAGTTTTAATCTCAATAATGGCGCCAACGTTTTAAATTTTTCACGTGTCAGCAATGGTTGAGAATTACGAAAATAATAGCTTTGTTGAAATTTTAAATACATATCGTATAATAGAGCAAACCGATTTCTATCAAATTTAAGATTTAGATCATCATATGGATAAGTTTCTGAATTTAGGTATACTTTTATGTCAGACAGATCACAATGTATGAATTTGTTTTCACGATTTCGAAAACCTAAAAGCAGAAAACGTGGTCTCTCGTTTTCGTTGATTAGTTTAACATTCCACAAGACGGTTGTATTTGTTGGAAGTGTAGGATAATAGTACATATCCCAACTTCTAAATGATATATTTAATGGTTGACGATTAAACATTTGTAGTTTGTGAGTGTCATCAAGTTGAACATGTGGAACTTTCCATGTTGTATTTAGAATAGATAACTGAGGCTTTTCGGTTGTAACGCTAGACTTTAAAACTTGTTTATCATCTTTGGCACGTAAAAGTTTAATTCATGTTTAGAAATTATTGAAATCTTCTGCAAATCCAAGTAAATGTTTTAGTGGTATACAAAACTTGAAATATCCGCTTACAAGAGATAGATCATCTTCATTCAATGGTGCCCAACCGGCATTTAAAAGATTATCACTTTCTACTTTATTTAGCGAGACATAGTTTTTTATTTCTGTTGCGATTCCTAAATGTCGTGTACGATCAATTTCTATACCTTAAGCTCATATCGAATTTCACCAAATAGATGTGCTATACAATTGTTTAAGAGTTGTATATTTGTTGATATTGTTGAATCTTCCTTCGTTGTATATCCCTCAATGTATAGAAGGCTTTCGTGTGAAAGAACGTATAAATCTTAATTCTGAATTGATAGACGAATTTCATCATTATTTTTAAAATATTGTAAATATGATGTATAGCTATGATATTCTTTTTTAATAATAGAATTATCAATATGTGGTTTTTGTAAAACGTTTATAATATCACTCATTTTAATCGAAATCCTAATTTTTCCAAAAACTCTTGATTACTTTTATTTAATGATGATGGTTTTAATGTTGATGTTGTTGCTGTTGATTTTTCTCTTACTTTCGATGTTGATGATGCAAGACTGAATGATGATTCACTATTCAAGTTGTTTATATATCTATTTGCTATATTGTTGTTGTTGTTGTTATTGTAGACAATCATTTTATTAATATGGTTATAAAATTTAATAATAGGTTGAAAAGTGTAATAGGTTGAAATAAAACAAAAAAGTGCAAAATAACTCGTAATAGGTAAAAAAAAATCTACGGTAATATTGGTAATTAAAAAAATTTATTTTTTTATATTTTGTTGTAAGCAAATCATTAATATTAGAAAATTCATATGAACCCACAGGAATTTTAATTTCATGACTTCCTATATGAAACAGATTGTTTCCTATATCAACATTTGGTATTGAGTGATATGTATCTAAGCTTATTAATCCACATATATAATTTTCACTTAGTTGAATCGGTGGAAAGTAGTTTGCTGATAATATTGAACTATTGCCGTTTATTTTTAATGTAATTGACATAGTTGCAGTTAATTGAATAATAACTCGATTTATAAATGTTCTACTGTATTTAATACAGATGAACTGTTAATCAAAGAGTTGTGTTCTGATAAAAATCCTAACCACTTCACATACAATATATTACCTCTCTTTCTTATTACTTTTTCAATTAAATATATATCAGGATATTTAGTTTTCATGAGTTCGTAATCATAAAAGTCACCCTTAATTTCATGACCTTGATAATCTTGTAATATATGTGTTGGGATTTGTATTTCTTACAATCTTAACTTTAAAGACTTCCGTCGTCCCATTTGGGGTGTAACCCTTTTAAAATACATGCTTGTATTTACTTATTCGAACATTGTCGCCAACTTTAAACTTGAACTTCTGAAAAACTTTTAATTTGCTGTAGACTGTTTTCAATAATGATCTTTCGTTTGATGAATTTACTTGATTTGGTGTCATCTTTATAGTTCTATGATATGTGTTATTATATACATATGTATATCTAAAAGATTTTTATACACTGGTAAATATTCCTATAACCGCAGACATTTTTTAAATTTCTTTACGTTATATATTCGTAATTATAAACCAACAACTAAACTGAGTAATTAAATTGAGTAGCCACCTAACGGTAATTCATAAAAGTGAAAAAAAAATTTTTCTTGCATTTATTGTTTTTGTTTATTTTGCGATCGTATGATATTTCTTCTTAGTTTGGAGAAAGATTCCTATAACATGCCGCAAATGGCAGTCAAATCAGCTAAAACCCGAGCCGAATGTGTGCTGGGAAATTGGTCGCCTTGGTCTCAGTGTAATGTTACCTGTGGCGAGGGTATGCGTGAAAGAAGAAGGGGATATGTTAATCCCTATAATGAAAGAGAGTGTCAGGTTAGTTTGAATTAAAAACAAAATGTTTCACAAGTAATTTATTTAATTCCTTTCAAAAACAGGAGGCTTTCTATTTTAAACTAAAAGAATATCAAAAATGTCAAGGCCTTAATTGTTTGGGCCATATAACAAATCCTGTTAATGCCAATGAAATTTTGGATTTTGACTCAAACTCCCAGCAATTTAATTCGGGATATCGTGTAGCTCACAAACCATATGAACCTTTTGATAATACTCCTGATAACACAGCTACACGAAGCGGTCAAACAAAGGATTTATACAGCAAACACAGCATATCTCAACAATATATGACACCTCCACGCCAGCCTTTAGAACCTGACTACGGTGACAACAATGAAGAAAATCAACAACCTCAGTATAATTTCCAGACAGAGGATTTAAAACAGGAACCTATAGAAGATTTCATCAACAAACATAAGAAAAATTATGCAACTAAAAATAACAGGGATTCATTAAACCAAAGGCCTACTTATCACAACATAAATCAAATGCCACAAAATTATGCCTCACACACACAAAGCCTGTTTAAACCACCTCCGGAATATTGTTATCAACCTTTAAATATAATACGCGGTTGCATTGATCAACGTGTCGTTGGAAATTTCTGGTTTTACAACTACTGTACAGATGAGTGTATGCTCTTTGCTACTGATATCTGTGATAATAATCGCAATAAGTTTCTGTCTTTAGAAAAGTGTGAAGAGCATTGTGCAGCACCTATGCGGAATTTGGGACCGTTTTTGAGACAGAAACAAGCTCAAGGATGTAGGGCAGCTCGTCAGAGTGAGCGTAATTTTAAAAAGAGAAGAGATTATTATAATGTTTAATAGTGTTTAGGACTTTATCAGTTTGTTTTAGTTTTAAGTTCTAAATACTTTAAAATATTTAGACTGGTGTATCAATTGATCTCCAACAAACTCGTTAATTACTTTTGAAGTACCATGTCGCCGTCAAGTGAGTTTCAGCAATCATCATGACATCAATCTGCTTATCCATCAGGAAGTGTTCCAGTTCGTTTTTATGTTGGCGGAGGTCGTTCGCGTTCCAAAAACAATTTTTTTAACAAATCATTTCTTTAAAATGGCTTGTAAGATAGTGGATTGCATTTTCAGCATTTCCTGCATCATGGACGTCATAGTGGTCGTAAAGGTGTTCATAGTTTGGACAAGTATCTGCAATGTAGTCTCTAGAGTGTTAATATTAGGCTCGTAATAATGTGATTTAGGTTCCTGCTCCAAACCTGGCATATTATATTTAACCACGTTTGCGTAAGAAACTTGTCTAGAACTAGGCGTGTTTACATGACTAGTGGACCGTAACAATTGAGGGAAATTGTCACTCGATGCAAAATTATGCTGTTGAGGATGATCAGGTAATACTGACGTTTTGTTGGTTCTTATGCCTTTCAAATGAGTGTAAATTGGACAACCTCTATAATTTGCGGTATGATTACCTCCGCAGTTACTGCATTTTTTTTTTATTATTTTTGAGCCAGTTTTCGACTTATCGCATTGAGCAGTTGCATGTAGCTCTCCACACGCAACACAAACTGACGGCAATTTACAATATGCTTTGGTGTGACCAAATTCTTGACAGTTAAGACACTGTACGGGTCCCTGACGCTTATGCGGTTCTTTCACGGTGATTCTACGATGTAGAAGGTAAATCAGATTGTAGATGGGATGGGACTTGTTTTTCTTTAATACGACATCTCCAGGTTCCAATTCCACCCTGAACATAGGCTGTGGAATCTTTTCACGGTTTCTAATATTCGTTATGCTCTTAATTTTGAAGTCATTTTCCATTAAACTAGTCTTTATCTCGGCAGGAGCAACATCTGGGTCTATACCCTTTAGAACGACTTGGAGTCCTTTTGCGCTTTTCAGCTGCTAGGTCCTACTCTCCCTCTCCAACTGGTTGGACAATTTTCGAAAATCATCTTCCTTTTTCACTTGAATTTTGGTTTCGCTGATATTTCCATGTTTAATTGATGTTACGCTAAACATATTTTCACCTATTACCGAAACAATTCCTTGTACCAATTTACTGGAAGTGGGCTCTCTCAGATAAATTGGTGGGGGCTTAAACGTCTTCTTAGGAAGTTCTGGCTCATCCGTCTGGAGGAGAGCAAACCTATTTTGATCATTTGGATTATCAATACTCACGGTCTAAAAAGCTTTTGAATTTGATGACACTTGAGCAGATGTCGGGCTCCTCTGTCGCTTAAGAACTGTGACGTATTTATCCATACCTACTTGGTTTCTAGGTTTGACTGCACTATTTGATGTAGATGTTGATGTTTTTTCATCTGTTGAAATCACTATATTGGGCAAACAGGAACGACGCCGTGCTACTGCTCTTGTAGTGAGAAGATTCTCCACAAATTTTTTTAAGGATTCTTCCTCAGAGATCCATATATTTTTTCTATTCGAGCTAAGCTCTTTCTCAGAATAACATCTGAGAGGAACGCTCATAGAATTTTTATGCGATTTTTAATATTTTTTTTTTTTAATTGCCGAAATATTACCGTAGATATTTTTACCTATTACGAGTTATGTTTTCACTTTTTTGTTTTATTTCAACCTATTACACTTTTTCACCTATTACGATTTTTTCACCGAAAATTCAGCCGCACTAAAAATAACACGTCCGAACAGTTCGATGAGACGAGACTGAATTTTTGATGTAAAATGTGTTTGTGTTTTGTGAATGTGGTATTGTGTTGATGTTTCCATCCCTGGATATAGTTGTGGTTAGTATAAGTGTGTGTTTGTTTTGTTTTGATTGTTTGATTTGTTTATTGGATAATTGATTCTTAATAAAAAAGACGTGAGTTTTTGTTTTGTTTGGGTTTTTTATTTGCTTCAGTTGCAGTTTTGTGTTTTTGTCATTGTTTTGTTTATTGGATAATATATACAATTATTTGATTTTTTAATACCCTAATATAAGCACACTAACAACCACATATATTTATAAACACTAAACATACATATTAAATGCTCAGCTATTAACCCAACAAAGGAATGTTACTAACAAACACCCCCCCCCCCCTCGTCAGAAAACATTTATTTATTTAATTTTAATGTATTTATTGCAATGCTTTAGGCGAGACCATGCCCCTTTGCCCACTTACATAGTCAAGAATTTATTATTTTGTAAGAATATCCTGTTGTGAAAATTTAATGACGATCGGTCCAGTAGTTAAGACTATATTACGATGTTTAATTTTCCTAAAAAGGGGCGTGGTCCCACTCACTTTTCTCCTGGTACGTATTCCTAATTATGGCACTACCATATGTACCAAATATCACCGACGTACGTCAAAAAATGCCCAAAATATGGCGGGTTAAATTTGTGGGTTATATGGGCGGTGCCACCCCCGTTTGTACAATCAAAACTTCATATAGCCTATTATTCCTTCCAGAGTCACAGTAATATGCTGTAAAAATTTCAGGCAGATTGGTCCAAGGGTTTGGCCTCCTATTAAGCACAAACATACAGACACACATTCATTTATATATATATAGATTAAAAGCAATATAATTTAAGGTGAAATTGGGCGAAAAATGGGGATTTGGTAATAAAAAAATGTATGTAGTTAAAAAGTATATAAAACTTTAGGTAAATACATATTACAAAAAAAAGTATTTTGTATAGCAAACATTGTTAGTGGTATAAGTAAGTATCGTTGGAATGAACAAATTTGTATAGAGAACAAAAAGTATAAAACTTTCAAAAATTTGGCGTGAAAAGGGGCGTGAAAGGGGCGTGGCTTAAGAAATCTTTATTTTTACCTCGCCTGGAGTATATAATGTGTATACAATTTGAAGTAAATCTGTTAAAAACTACATATATGGGAGCAATTACATAATTTTTAAAAAGTGGGCGTAAAAATGGGCGTGGTAAAAAAGTACCCTATTAATCATACCAGAGTCCCAGTTAAATGCTGTGAAAATTTCAAAAATATCGGTCCAGAGGTTTGGTCTCCAATTACAATATTTTAAAAAAGTGGGCGTGGTAAAAAAAGGTACCCTATTATTCCTTCCAGAGTCACAGTAACATGCTGTGAAAATTTCATCAAAATCGGCACAGCCGTTTTGGAGTCTATACGTTACATACATACATACATACATACATTGAATTTTATATATATAGATAGATAGATTGTTCCACTTGAACAAAATGTAATGTTACCATTAAGTATACAAATGAATATGACATATTTTTTAATATTTTTTTCACAAGTGTATTAATACAAAAATTCTTAGTAAATTTATTACTTTTTAACTTCTTTGACTTCGATAATTACACTGTGACACAAAATCAAACTTTTGGAATCCGAATGGGATGAGACCAAATACAAATGATAGCTGACATTGTCCATAACA
Source organism: Bellardia pandia (assembly GCA_916048285.2). Taxonomy (NCBI): domain Eukaryota; kingdom Metazoa; phylum Arthropoda; class Insecta; order Diptera; family Calliphoridae; genus Bellardia; species Bellardia pandia. The sequence continues at coordinate 75,209,527 of OU696533.1, forward strand.
AAAACTCCAAGGGATTTTTTTGGTTCAGTGCTAGAGTTTTTTTTACAAGCATTTGAAATTTGTGATTTTGAAACCCTGGCTAACGAGAAAAACTCATTACAATTTTGATAAAATAATGGCTATATATTTTTACTATCCGGAAGAAATGTGATATATTTATGTTTATGGGATCGGGGAATCCATTTTTGATATTATGTTTTACCTAAAACTAACGCTAGGTGTCGCTGTCATACAATTTGCGTTATTAATTGTAGACTTTCATAGAAAAAAACGGTGCATATGCTTTCTTGAGGCTGAATAATCAATTTTTGTTGTTGGATTTATTTTAAAATATAATTATAATGATTTTGCAGTACATTTTATTATTGCCAGTACGTTTCTTTTAAAAAAAATGCTGTTTTCATGGAAAAAATTAGTTTGTATTGGAATTACCTATTTTCTATTACAAAAAGAAAAACGTTTTATTTCAAAGTATTATATTTATATAAAAATGTACATATGTTACTTTATTTATCTTTTAAAAATTGCAAAGAAAAAAAATATTAAATCGGTTCATAATTTATTTCGTTTGAAAATACAAGTTTCTATATTCATCTGAGATCAGACAGCATTAACATTTTTTCCGTAAAGTTTGCTATTTCACCTTCTGAGATCATATCAGTTGTCAAACTTAAATGAGAAATCAGATAGTGTACAGATAGCTTAAGATGACATTAATCGTACTCTAAACATATGACATTTACTGTTATAAATAACATATGGTGAATCAATCATTACACGTTTTTTCCTTCTTATTTTTATTAAAATTAAAATAATTTTGTATCATCGCGTGATTAATGTTTCTAATTTGAATTCAAATTACATTTTTTTTGAGTTAAAAATTAATGAATGTTTGCAGCATTTGAAATATTATTGCTATGTTTGCGGAAAATATAATAGACAAATAAATTTGGTGCCAAAATATGAGAGTATGAAACAATTGTGTTTACAGTATTTTGGAGTAGTGGTTATTGAAAATGTAGATTGGGTACCTGAAAAAGTGTGCAGAACTTGCAATAGTTCTTTAACTGAGTGGTTTCAAAAGAAAAGGAAGTCAATGCATATTGGTGTCCCAATGATATGGTACAATCCAGGTAAATTTTCAAAATTTATTTTATAACATACATATATGTACATATTTTGCATTTTTATATCTTCTCAGGTGAACACGATCAATCGGAGTGTTATGTGTGTTTAAATGGTATTAAAGGAAGAAACAGATATAATAGAGTACGCATGGTATAGGTTGGTACGAAATATGCAGAATTACCAAACCAACATACAGAGTAAAAACTAATTTTTTCCATGAAAACAGCATTTTTTTAAAGAAACTTACTGGCAATAATAAAATGTACTTTGTAAAATCATTATAATTAATTTTAAAATAAATCCAACAACAAAAATTGATTATTCAGCCTCAAGAAAGCATATGCACCGTTTTTTCTATGAAAGTCTACAAATAATAACGCAAATTGTATGAATATGGTCTCATCCCATTCGGATTTTGGTTGTTGCACTGTGTTATTTAATAGTTTTTACCACACCAACTGAATGCATTAGCATAGTTGAGTATTTTCAACTAAATTTCTTACATTGAATACTATAAGTGAGAGTTTGTTTTGTTTATTGGATAATGTATACAATATACATACCACTTCTTAATAAAAAAGAAGTGAGTGTTTGGTTTGTTTGGCTTTTTTTGTTATGTTTTAGTTACAGTTTTGTGTTTTTTTATTGTTTTGTTTATTAAATAATGTATACAATATTTTGATTTTTAAATATTATGCTGATGTTGTCCATTTGATTTATCCATTAAATTTGTACTCGTAACAATATTTTTTTTTTGGGTTTGTTTTAAGAAATATTTAAATAAACATTCTGATAAGGCCAAAACTATTCTTTTACAATAAGAAAAATATAATATAAAATATGTAGCTCATTAACAATTTCTCTCTTGTCTACACTTAAATTCATTATTGTTTCTGGGGTCTTCCAACAATATTTTTGTAAAGGTAATCTTCATATTATTTAATCTTTCATCGGCTGATTAATAATAGAATAGATTCTTCAATTTTGTTAAATCTTTCTTCGATTTTATTCGTATATTCCTTATTTGCGTTCAATATATGTTTTTTAGTAGTTTGTTCAATTGTTTTATCTTGTTTACTTATATGATTTTGAACAGATTTGCTAACATTTTCTATATCCGAAAGAACCTTTTCTTTTTTTATTTTTTTTTTATTTTTATTCGTTTATTGAATCTTCATATAATGAAATGACAATAAGTATTCAAATCTTAATACTAAAAAGAAAATAATAAGCCCAGCCAGTGCTAGACAAAAATTTTTATGATACTAAAAAAATTTCACATCAACTGATCCAATCATCTGTTTTGCGCTTGAGTTAAAACAAGGGTATCCCTCCTTCTCAACCGATTGTGGCCACTAAAGTTAAGGATGTCTCGTGCAAGTGGGTTTGGATGGTGTTCAAGTTTGCTGTTGTACTTTGATGCATATTTTGTAAATTCGACTTTCACTAATGGCACGCCTAGGTCTTTGTGGATTCGAGAATTTTTAACATACCATGGAGCTGCAGTAATTATACGCAGAATTTTATTTTGACCCCTTTGAATTTGTTCAATGTTTGATGCTGAGGCAGTACCCCATAATTGAATTCCATAGCACCAGATTGGCTTTAGAATTGCATTATACAACAATAGTTTGCAATCCAACTTTAGTGAAGAATTTCTGCCAATTAGCCAATTAAGTTGCACTGCTTTTATAGCCTGTTCGCCGATCTCGAACGTTAACGTTCGCTTAGATAAGACTTAAGACACAAACTTTTTATCGTATCTATTTTTTTTACTCAATCAAGTTTGTTTATTCCACAATCAAGTTTATGTCTTAAGTCTTATCTAAGCGAACGTTAACGTTCGAGATCGGCGAACAGGCTATTAATCTCATCTGAGTAAGTTTCGCTTCAATATGAGACTTCCAAGTTAAACGGCGGTCGAGGTGAATGCCGAGGTATTTGACTTCATTGTGTTGAGGAATAATTTGATTATTTATTTTGATGAACGAGCAAGTTTCTTTCGCAATGTGAAAATGATATGAATACATTTCTGTTCATTTACCCTGATTTTCCAAAGCTCTAGCCAATTTTCTGTGATGCAACTTGGTGGTCCTTATGGACGCTGATAAAGGCTGTATCGTCTGCAAAAGTTGACGCGTGGATTTTGGGGTCTGACGGCATGTTGGAGGCATAAATCAAATATAAAGTAGGACCCAGTATGCTAACCTGTGTCACACCTGATTCAATTGGCTGAGCGGTACTTAAAAAATTAAAATTCTTTAATTTTAAATTTGCGACCGTATAAATAACTTTCCATGAGTTTATGGGTGTTAGCAGGCAGAGTTAATTTAATTTTGTGCATTAAACCGTCATGCAACTTTGTCGAACGCTTGGGACACATCAATGAAAAGGGCGGAGCAATATTTTTTGTCTTCAAACGACCCTCTTATCACATTTACCAATCTGTGTGTTTGTTCGATGGTGCTGTGTTTAGCTCTGAAGCCAAATTGATGATTAGGAATACATTCAGTGTCATTCAGAATTGGACTCAATTTAGTCATTAACAATTTTTCGAACAGTTTAGAAATTGTCGGCAGTAGACTAATTGTCCTATATGACTCCACTTTGGTGTGGTCCTTCCCTGACTTAGGAATCATAGACACCTTCCAATCTGCAAGATAGTATTCTAGGCGTAAAATAGCGTTGAAGATAAAGAGGATAATTCTTCTAGCTACACGAGGTAACTCCACAAGCATTTTATTGCGGTTTTATCCATACCTGGAGCCTTTCTAAGGTTCAGAGTACCAATAGCGCTTTGGACATCACGAAAGTTTAGTCTTAGAGGTACAGGAGGTCTAATAACTAGTGTTGGCAAATCAGATTAGTTATTTGAGCTGTTTATAGTAAACACATTTCTCAAATGGTTAACAAATAATGTCCCTTTCTCGGAATCATTTCTAGCCCAGTCACCAGTCGGATTTCGCAAAGGAGGTTTTCCTCTCACTGGTCTTTTTAAACCTCTTGCCGCCCTCCATAACGAGTAGTCAGATTGTGGGGTACTGTCAAGACCCTCCAAGTAAGATCTAAGTGAGGCCGTTCTTTGAGTTTCTAAGAAATGTCTTAGTATATCTCTGCATACCCGTAGCCTAGCTTTCAGTTCAGGAAACCTGTGAATTTTCCACTCTCTTCCCATTCTTCTTTTTTCTGATAGGAGATGTTCGAGTTCACAGAAATAAGTTCTGTTTGCAGCGTTGTCAGTTTAGGGGATTTATCCCCAAATTGAGGATTTTTTTTGTGATTTGGGATAAAAATTTCATCTTGGGGATACGGGGATTTGTTAGGGATGACAACACAATTTTAAGGGATTTTTGAGGATATTTTTTTAAAAGTGATGGTAACAAGAATGATTTTGGAGCTAAAAAATGTGCGTCTAGCAAGTCTAAAAATGTGTTATTATTTATAGTGTATGGTTTCTAATAAAAAAGAAGTATGTAAATATTTAAAAACAAAAGTATATTTTTTACTGTTTAAAATGGCTGCAAATACTAATTTTATTAACAAAAATCATAATGCTTCTTGTGAACGCGAAGATTGAAATATACATATACGAGTATATTTTTAAAGGGTAACGCTTGCGTTGAACGCGTTTTTTCAATAATGAATACTACCAAAACAAAAATACGTAACAAAATGCAATATGAATTATTGGAAGCATTTCTCAGAATAAACACATACTTTAACAATAATTCAATTTGTTGTGAGAAATTTAATCCATCTGCTGAAATGTTTAAGCTTTTTAATACAAGCAATATTTCTGAGGCTGCTGAATCAGAAGATTTTGATTCTGAAGTTTTTGAAATGCTAAACTCTGGTAAATAATTTTTTATACTTCTATATATTAAATTATGTGCAATTTTTTCTTTACAAGATTTATAATTACAAATCTAATTAGTTTGAATACTAATATAAGTAGATATCGATAAAAATGAATTTTTATTATTATTTTTTAAATAAAATAAAAATTTTGCAAAAAAAAATTTTAATCAAAAAAAATCAGTTTGGGGATTTTTGGGGATGACAAATCAAAAATTGGGGATAAGCTCTAAAAAAATACTGTCAGCACTGCTGTTTGTCCTATTTCTACATTCAACGTGATAAGTGGAAGCGTGATGCACAGCTCGTCGAAGGTCCTCGGTAAAGTTGCCAATCGACTCATCAATATCGTCGGTAGTTCTCAACACAACATTTTCCGTGCAATGAGAACTTAAATACTTTTTGTATTTTATCCAACTTACTCGGGTCTTAGTCATGTTCATAAATAGAGAACCACACACTTGGGGGAATCTGCTTATCCATCAGGAAGTGTTCCAGTTCGTTTTTATGTTGGCGGAGGTCGTTCGCGTTCCAAAACCAAATTTTTAAACAAATCATTTCTTTAAAATGGCTTGTAAGATAGTGGATTGCATTTTCAGAATTTCCTGCATCATGGATGTCATAGTGGTCGTAAAGGTGTTCATAGTTTGGACAAGTATCTGCAATGTAGTCTCTAGATTGTTGATATGCGGCTCAGAATATTGGGACTTAGGTTCCTGCTCCAGACCTGGCATATTACATTTAACCACGTTTGCGTAAGAAACTTGTCTAGAATTAGAAGCGTTTTCGTTAGTAGTTGGTCGTACAATTTGAGGAAAATTAATACTTGACATGAAATTAGGTAGTTGATGATGATCAGGTAATTCTGCCGACTTATTGGTCCTTATGCCCTTCAAGTAAGTATAAACTGGACAGCCTCTATAATTTGCGGTATGATTTCCTCCACAGTTACTGCATTTTTAATTTTTACGTTAGTTTTGGACTTATTGCATTGAGCAGTTGCATGTGGTTCCCCACACGCATCACAAACAGACAGCAATTTACAATACGCTTTGGTGTGGCCAAATTCTTGACAATTAACACGCTTATGCGGTTCCTCCACGGTAATTCTACGATGCAGAAGATAAATAAGATTGTAGATTGGATGGGACTCGTTTTTCTTTAAGTCAACATCTTCAGGTTCCAATTCTACCCTGAACATGGGCTGAGGAATCTTTTCACGGTTTCTAATATTCACTTCGCTCTTGATTTTTAACCCTTTGTCCATTAAACCGGTATTTATCTCCGCAGGATCAACACATAGGTCTATACCATTTAGAACGACTTGGAGTCCTTTTGCGCTTTTGAGCTGATAGGTATAGAAATTCCTAGTCTCCCTCTCTAACTGGTTGGACAATTTTCGAAAATCATCTTCCCTATTCACTTGGATCTTTGTCTCGCAGATACTTCCATGTTTAATTGAGGTTACGCTAAATGTTCTCACATATTACAGCAACAATTCTTTGTATCAGTTTATTGGAAGTGGACTCTCTCAGGTAAATTGGTGGGGGCTTAAATGTCTTTTTCGGTATTTCTGGGTCATCCGTCTGAAGTAGAGCAAATCTGTTTTGATCATTTGGCTTATAACTATTGACAGTCTTAGGAACTTTTGAATTGGAAGACATTTGAGCAGATGTCGGGCTCCTCTGTCGCTTGAGAACGGTGATGTACTTATCCATACCTACTTGTTTTTTGGGTTTGACTGCACTATTTGATGAAGATGATGGTTTCTCATCGGATGAGATAACTATATTGGGCGAACAGGAACGGCGCCGTATTTCGGCTCTTGTAGTAAGAAGAGACTCCACGGATTTTCTTAAGGATTCTTCCTCAGAGATCCATAGATTTTTTCTACTGTAGCTTAGCTCTTTCTCAGAATTACATCTGAGAGGAACACTCATGCAGTTGTTATGCGATTTTTAAATTAACGAAAAGCCACGATATCTGTATATATTTTTTTATTTTTTCACCTATTACGAAAATTCAGCCGCACTAAAAATAACACGTCCGACCAGTTCAAGCAACACTTTGTGTAAGTACTTTTATATGAATCAGACATTTTATTCCAGAATGCTGGATTTTGTAGGTGTCAGTCTATAATAGCTCCTGAATAACGTCCACTTGCGAGCATAACAACCAACCATACAACTCTTGTAAATAACGATATCAAGATGAAATTCAACCAAAATAAGCCTAAACCACATAGAAATCACATTAGTGGATAATGGATTTACAAGATAACAGTCCATAATTGGCCCAATTCTACTATGTCACACATAAATGTCTTGTAAACATAGCTGCCAGATTTGACGATTTATCGTCATTTTGACGATTTTTGGTTTCAAAAATAGCAACATGACGATTTGACGATTTTTTCATTGAAAATGACGATTTCCTGAATTATTAAAATTTTCTTTAAATTGTTAGTTTTATTCATGTTTTTGTTACCAAATTCTCTCTTTTTTTAGACAACAACTATTTCAAAAACAAAACTAAGTGATAGTAGTGTTTTCTTAATTCCATGAACTAAAATTTTAAGAGGAAACAATTTCTGAATATCCACGGGGAAATTCTTCTACAAAAACTTCTCCTATTTTAACAAAACGTCGAAAGCATATTCAGCCGAATAAATTTAAATAACAGAAATATGGAATTCTTTGAAAATATGTTGAATTCTATTCTCAAAATGTTATTTAAAAGTTAATAAAATAAATTGTTTTGACATTGTAATTTAACCTGAATTAATAAAATATGCTGAATTCAACAATTTATTTATAAAATACTGTTTCACACTATTCAGTTTTAGCAGACCAGTTGTTGTTCAATTCTCTTTTGAACTTGCCATTTCATCAAACATGTCAATTCAATTTTCGTACTTTTTAATGTAAATCAACATGTATGAAAAAAAAACAAAAGGAAATAAGAAAATTGACAGTACCGTCAAGTTTGTACCCCTTTTGTTCTTATTTCCCTTCTCTTCCAAAAATACTTGCCTTGACGAGTGAGAATTATAGAAGTGAAAACGGACTAAGATATTAATTATTAAATATTACACAAGTTGTGTTTAACATAAAATTTTTGTGATTTGTTATGTAAAAAGTTAAAATTTAGGTATTTTGATATGTATTGTACAAGAGACTATATAAAATTGAATTTTTATGTTTTCGTTTTAATAAAGATTTCAAAATACTATTAGAAATAGTGACTTTTTATTTTTCCGACTTTTTTGACGATTTTTAAAATTCGAAATGACGATTTTTTTTCTTTTTTATCGGGATTTTGACGATTTTTTCCGAAATTCATCTGGCAGCCCTGCTTGTAAATAATGTTATTGAGATCAAATTCAACCAAAAACTTATAATCTTACCATTTTTATACTCTGTTTCTTAACTTGTAGTGAATATGGAAAAATGTTCTTTTAATTTTATAAATTATTAAATTACACTAAAGAGTATTATGAAAATCAGGCAAACTCTGTCAATTATGGTATGAAATGTATGGTATGAATCAATTATTAGATAAAATTTCTAAACAAATAAAATAAATTATGTTGGTCGTAAAATTGTCTTTCAAACAGTATATAAAATAATAATAAAATTTGCACTAAAGGTAGAGTCACATTTGACAAATATTTACTCAAAAAAGCATAACCACTTGTTTTAGCACAAATTTGTTTGACGTTGTTTACTCTTACAAAAGTTTTGCAAGATCAAACAGCATCAAAGAAATTACAACTAAATATTTGTTGTGCTTTGACCTAAATAAGAAAAGTTTTTTTTTAAATAAATACACGATTCAAATATATGTTATTTAGTGGTTACGTCTTCTTCGGCAAATATTTGCCAAATGTGACCGTACCTTAAGACTCAATAGAAAACACAAATTAAGATATTCTAGTCCTAAAACCAGTGTTTTACGTTTAGGTGGAGGGTATTTAAGATTCGGCATAGCCGAATATTGCACTATAACTTTATTCAATCTTATGTAATTCATTCTGTTGTCCAATTTTATCTTCAATGGTTGGCTTTTCTCTTGTCAACTTTTAGCTTTAGCCGTTAGTCTTTTAATTGTCAATTTTAGCTTTTATCGTAGTTCTTTTTGTTGACCTATTTTGGCTCAATTTTAGCTTCAATCGTTTGTCTTTTTGTTTTCTAATTTTTTCAATCTTAATTCTATTGCCCAATTTTAGCTTCAATCTTAGGTCTTATAGTTATCCAATTTTACCTTATACATACATATCGGGATTTTGACGATTTTTTCCGAAATTCATCTGGCAGCCCTGCTTGTAAATAATGTTATTGAGATCAAATTCAACCAAAAACTTATAATCTTACCATTTTTATACTCTGTTTCTTAACTTGTAGTGAATATGGAAAAATGTTCTTTTAATTTTATAAATTATTAAATTACACTAAAGAGTATTATGAAAATCAGGCAAACTCTGTCAATTATGGTATGAAATGTATGGTATGAATCAATTATTAGATAAAATTTCTAAACAAATAAAATAAATTATGTTGGTCGTAAAATTGTCTTTCAAACAGTATATAAAATAATAATAAAATTTGCACTAAAGGTAGAGTCACATTTGACAAATATTTACTCAAAAAAGCATAACCACTTGTTTTAGCACAAATTTGTTTGACGTTGTTTACTCTTACAAAAGTTTTGCAAGATCAAACAGCATCAAAGAAATTACAACTAAATATTTGTTGTGCTTTGACCTAAATAAGAAAAGTTTTTTTTAAATAAATACACGATTCAAATATATGTTATTTAGTGGTTACGTCTTCTTCGGCAAATATTTGCCAAATGTGACCGTACCTTAAGACTCAATAGAAAACACAAATTAAGATATTCTAGTCCTAAAACCAGTGTTTTACGTTTAGGTGGAGGGTATTTAAGATTCGGCATAGCCGAATATTGCACTATAACTTTATTCAATCTTATGTAATTCATTCTGTTGTCCAATTTTATCTTCAATGGTTGGCTTTTCTCTTGTCAACTTTTAGCTTTAGCCGTTAGTCTTTTAATTGTCAATTTTAGCTTTTATCGTAGTTCTTTTTGTTGACCTATTTTGGCTCAATTTTAGCTTCAATCGTTTGTCTTTTTGTTTTCTAATTTTTTCAATCTTAATTCTATTGCCCAATTTTAGCTTCAATCTTAGGTCTTATAGTTATCCAATTTTACCTTATACATACATTTCTTTGTGTATTAAAAAAACTCATCATTACTTTTTAATATATTCAGGTATTTTGTTTTATTAAAAATTGTTAGAATATACTCCAAAATACTTTTAATTCCACCTCGGGCGATAAGGTGGCTGCTGTGCAGCCTCAAAACCTGTATTCCCGTAACGTCCCCTATTATCCGGCATCACTTTCTGATTGCGCTGTATGCCAACGTATCCACAAAATTCCAAGCATTTCTCCATACTCCGAAATTTATTCCTATTCTTGTCACAATTATCGGCAGTAAATAGTTTACAGTCACCATCATCGGCATCATAAAACCAATAGTTTTTCACTACCAAATGTTTCTCATTGCAAGGGTCCGGTGATCCCATAGGTTTATACAAACAATATTTTTCATTTTTCTCCTCAATGGTCTCGAAATCGTAAGAATCACTTGGCTTGTTGAAGGTAATGCTATTGCGGGTATTGGTAAAGCCGCGACGATTATTGAAAATGTCTGCATTTTTATAGATGTCCATATTGTCATCGAAGCCATATTGTTTTGGGGGTCTTAAGTTAGTTTTTCTATTATTTGAAACACTTCTATTATCTGCATAAGGGGTTTCAAAGTCCCCAAACACATTGGCATTTTCAATTTGTTGTTCTTCATAGGGGGGTCTTCCCTTTTTGCCGCCCACTAGTTTTTCATTGCCATAAATATTGTTAGCATTGACAAACTCCTGCTGTTCTTGTTCATTGGGTCGTGTGACTTGAGATCTGAAATCGGAATTGTCATTATTAAAATTCATATTGTTAAATGATGGTACTCCATAATTGGGCTGTTCTTCTTCTTCCGTGACCTTCCAGGCGGGTTGTTGTGGTTTTGCCGCAAATGGGTTTTTCTCAAACTTTGTGGGAGGGAAAAGATTTTGCTCCGATTCTTGTTGCTCGTAATTTGTATTAAATATATCTTGATTATTGTTATCGTAATTGGAGCTATAAATACTGCCGCCACAATTTTCGCCATTACAAACACGATTTTGTTGGAGATCAATTGATACACCAGTCTAAATTTTTAAAGTATTTAGGTTGTATGAATATTATAATGAACTATTCTTATTTACCAGACATTTCTCTTTGGCATAAGGATTGGTAAAATCTCTAGTCCTAATTTGATATCCTTTGCCACATTTCTTAGAACATTGCGACCAGGCAGACCAAGTTGTTAGTTCACATTCAGCCCCCGGAAAATCGGGTTGTTGTACGCCACATAACGTGCCTATGCAATTTTGGTTTTGCCGCAAAACCATTTTGCAATTGTAATTTTCGGCTACCTTAATATCTTTGTAGGCACGAGTACGATACTGTGTACCTGCACCACATTTTGCACTACATTCAGTCCAGCTAGACCAGGGATGGGTAGAACATTCCAAGGGTCCAGCTTCCTCTACGTTAAAGAAATTGTTTAAAATATTCTTGTATTATTTTATTAAACAAAAAACCTACCAAAATTACATTCCCTTTCATAGGTTCTCTTCCTATTGACATGCAGAGTGGCCAAAGGCTTCATGGGTGCTCCCGTTTCATCAAAAAAAGGCGAACGATAATCACTGGGAAAGGTGGAACTTATACGCCGTATAACATCCGGAGGATATTGAGCTTGATCGGGGGACTTTATTAATAGATAAAAGTATATTAATATTAAAATTTTTACTTTGCTTCATATTATTTACCATGTATGAAGGTCCCGCATCTGTGCCTATATCCCAGGGATATAGATTCAGTACTTTCTTCTCTATCCAGGTACAGTTTGTTAAACATAACTCTAAGCCAGCTACTCCTAATATCCAGTCTGGTGATGGGTCAATTTTCGATACCAATGATATGACATGATGATTTGATCCTACTCTTACTGTGGCCAAAGTTCTGCCCACAACATTAGGACGATATATAATGCCAGGAGCTTTGATTATGGTGCGTATGTTGCCAGTCTAAAGGTAGAAATAATGAATTCAATACTATAAACATTAACAGTATGAGTGAATCTATAATTGGACAATAGCAAGACCACCTTAAAGACTAACAATTGAAGCTAAAATTGGACATTAGAAAGACCAACGATTGCAGCTAAAATAAGACAAAAGGAATCCCTTAGATTGAAGTTGAAATTGGAAAAAATATAGAACTATGATTAAAGCTAAACTTGGACAACAGAAACCCAACAATTGAAGCTAAAATTTGACAACAAAAATACCTACAATTGCATCCAAAATTTAACAACAGAAAGAATTGCAATTGAAGCTAAAATTGTACAATTTAAAGACCAACGATTGAAGCTAAAATTGGGCAATAGAAAGACCAACGATTGCAGCTAAAATAAGACAACAGGAAGTACTGCGATTGAAGCTTAAAACTTTCCTTTTAGTTTATAATTAAATAATTGTTTTAATGTCTACAATCTTTCCTAAATCTCCAAATTCTCTTACTTACCCTTGTATGTTCCTTGATCTCCTGCTCCAATGTCTTGGTAGCGCCATGTTCAGCCAACTCCTGCAGACCCTGGCTGGCACGACCACCATATTCCCAAAAACGAAAATCCAAACTATGAGAAGCCCCCACGACATCACCCAATTTAGTGCGCCAAGCTTCCGAAGGAAAATTCTTAGCGTGAGTATTACGCATCCATTTGCGTTCCAATATAATCTATTAGGATGAAGAAGTAAATATTTAAATAAGAAATATTCTTCTCTAAATGTATATGTAGCAATACTTCATATTTAGCTTCATCACAGGCACAGCAGGGATTAACTGGCGGCGTTTGACTATTAATCTCATCGATTTCTTCGGGACACAGGCGCTTGGTTAGAAAACCATCATCAATAAACCACACATTACGATGCTGTAAAATGGCCGCTTTGAATAGAACACAGCCACTCTGTGAGTCAGAGGGAGCTACCCAAGCTACATCGATACGATTTTTCGAATTGGTATTACTGCTCTCTATCATATTCTCACACAAGGTGCTAAATTTTGTTTCGGCATTGTCTATAATATCAAAACGTCCCAGAACATAATCGCCAGTAGCTGAGCTGGAGGTTAATACAGCAGCGGGAGAGTCTGCCTCCACCAATAAAGTGAAACTAATGAATTTCAGGCCATTGCTAGCAGAAAGAGAAACTGTTGAAGAGAAAGTAATTTAAATACTCTCTCTCTCTAAAAAATAACTAGAACCTACGATTGTATTGTTGACCCGGTATATAGGTGAAAGGATTGCCATCAATTAGTATTTGATAATTCTCATCTACCGGCGAACGATCACCAGTAGCTCCTTGAGGTTTACGATAACATACTGCCAGGGCCAATTGTATGGCTGATAAGCTTACAAGTATTACAAATGTAGTTCTTGAGGACATGTTTTTATTCGAACGGAAGTATTTTCAATGCGACCCTAATCGCTCAACTCTTAAACAAACACTGAATGTTAAACAATGACAGTTGTATTGATCATCGATTTGAAAGCGAAACTATGTCACAGAGAAACTATTTGAAATGTTTTTACATTAAAAGCTTCCATGTCTATTCTAACCCATTCATTCATGTTACCCCCTAATTAAATTGTTTTGTCAATTGTTTGTATACTCATATTTATTAATTGAATGTGTAGTTTTTATTTATTTACTACGAGTATAACGCAAAGAAAGAAAGCAAAGACAAATTTAAACACAAGACACTGTGTGGGATAGACGCAATTTGTTTGGATGGGGACTGCCGACCGGCATCTTTTTGTAAGTAATCTTAACTTGACAGCGTCATTAAAGCATTAAATAATTATTTATTTTATAATTTATTCGTTCGTTTCTTCATTCATTCATTCATTGAGAGTTGTGAAAAGTTGCCACGCGCTTCAATTATTGCTGCGTCATGAACAGTTTATTGCTCTAATTTGCTGTTGAAACAGTGTGTGTCAGAATCTATTAAGTAGCAGTTGAAGATGTTCTGTGTTTGTCTCTCTTTCAAGTTGAGGTTAATTCAAATTCAATGTTAAAAAAATAAAAGGGAATACATTTCATGAGGAATTTTTATTCACGATAGGGCTGAATATCTTATTGTTTAATGTTACGAAAAACCTTTAACAAAGAGTAACGATAATGATAATTATACAATATAAAGGCCAATGATTGAAATGATTAAAATTGAACAGTATAAAAGCTAAAATAGGAGATTATACATAGCTAAAATTGGACAATATAAAAACCTGCTATTAAATCTAACATCTAAAAGAAAGGCCAATGATTGAAGCTAAAATTGGACAATGTAAATATCAACGATTTTTATATTTATTGTATCTTCTTTAAAAAACGAACTGACAAAAAATATTTCAAATCTTATATCTAATGAATTTTAACTATGTATTTAGTCCAGCCAGTGCCGGACGAAAATTTTTTGCCCATTGTGATTATAAGTATTAAGTAGGTATTGTTATTTTTTGTCTTTATTTTTTTATAAGTTGCGTGATAATGGGTTTGGATGCACTTCAAGTTTTTTCAGCCACGTTTAGATCTTTATAAATATTCGAATTTTTTATAGACCAAAGAGCAATTGTGATCTTTCGTATCATTTTGTTTTGGCGTCTTTGAATTCTGTCTACAATGGAAGCTGAGGCCCTTCCCCATAGTTGTATTCGATAACACCATATAGGTTTTATGATTGTATTATTAAGCAGGAGCGAAGCAATGGGCCAATTAATTTTGATTAATTTCAATTTCATTTGAGTTAATTTTGCATCTATATGGGATTTCCATGTAAGGAATCGTCGACGATCGAGTTGTATACCGAGGTATTTAACTTCGGATTGTTGTGTTATTACTTGATTATTGATATAAAGATGTAAAAGTTATATGCGTGCATTTCTGCTCATTAACTTTTATCCTCCATTGCTTTAACAATTTTTCTAATTTAAATACTGGTACATATATGATTTTGTAGGTAGCGATATGCTTTTTGAGGGGTTTCATGAATAGCAGGATCATCAGCACGATTGTTTGTGGGCATAGCAGATGTATAAAAAGGGTACTTCCTTGAGGTACTCCTGCTTCAATAGGTTGTACGCAGCCTCATAAGCTTAAATGTTCGACCAGCTTTCCACAAGCTTATGTGTGTTTACGGGTAAGTTTAGTTTCAACTCATATATATTAGACCATTATGTCACACTTTATCAAATGCTTGAGAAATATCGTTAAAAAGAGCAGAACAATATTTTTTCTTTAAATGTTTTTTTTACGATATTTACAAGTCTATCCTTGTAAATATGATAGTACTGTGTTTTCTTCTAAATCCAAATTGATGATTCGGAAAACAATTGTTTTCAATTAAAATCGGGTATAACTTGTTCATGAGTATCTTCTTGAAAATCTTCGATATATTCGATAATAGGCTGATGGGTCTATATGCTTCCATTTTTGTGTGATCTTTTCCCGGCTTAGGTATCACGGTAGCTAGTAAAACCTTTCATTTTGGTGGATAATATTCAAGGCAAATAAGAAGTATTATCTTTATTGCTATCCGGGGTAGCTCCATAAGCATCTTGTAACTGATTTTGCCAATACTAAGAGCTTTCTTAGAGTTTTAATAAACAATAGCCTTCTCGATCTCGAATCTCAAAACGTAGGTGTACAGTTGCTCCTAAATGGTTTATAACCGGTGGCAAGTCAATTGTTGCATTTGATGTGTTTGGGGTAAATACTTTTTTCAAATGATTAACAAAGAGATTTTCTTTTCCAGTGTCATTTTTGTCCAACCAGTTTTCCGATATTCCAGAAGCTCCTTAAGCCTGCATAGAAAGCAATCTTTCAGCTTAGATTTGAGTTGGGGCGATCTGTGCAATTTCAACTCTCTTCGAATTCTTCTTTTTTCATTTAAGAGACGTTCGACATCTGCAGAATAAATTCTATTATATCTGATTAGTGGGCGAGTTTGGGTAGCAAGTTAAGCAGCCAGTTTAAGATCATTATTTAAATTATTAAGAGAGTAATCGATATTTTCTGGTGTGTTTTCAGAATAATTCAGGAATTTTCTATGTATATTTAAATCATCGCTAAATTACCAGTCGGGGATACAATTTCTCCGGGGCTCGATAATTGTTACTATAATTGTGGGTGAGTGATATGATGATAATTCTAACGAAAATTCAACTTGAATCATTTCTCTTGGGATATTTTTTATCACTCCAAAATCAATAACATCTGGGGCCTAGTGATTTAAAAAAATTATTTTATTCACTTTCTGTTATTTAAAATTTAGGGAGTGAATATATAGATGAAACCACTATATTTTGATAAAAATCTTCAATATAGATCGTAGTGTCTTCACAAAGATCACTCATAAGTATTGTTTAATTCGAGTTTTTATTAAAATTACTGTGCCTCCACATGCTCTGCCTCTGGGGTCCGTAGTATCATTAATGAGATACCCATTTATACGAATTAAACTTCTAGACGTCAAATGTGTTTCCAAAATTAGCATCACATCTATTTGGTGATTTTTTAGGAAATATTCGAGTTTGTTTTTATGTTGGCGAATGCCGTTTGCGTTCCCGAAACATATTTTCAAACAGTTAATGGCCTATTAAGTACAGCTTGCAATATCATGGATTGCATTTTAGGCATTTCCTGCATCATGCTACACATAGAATTCGTAAAATTATTAACCGATTGAACATTATTATTGGGTAACGAGTTCTGAGGATTTCGGTTGGTTTTTAGAACATTAGCGTAGGATATATTTTTGGTTGTCGGCTCCTCATTTCGTGGGCAATTTGCATTTCGAAGGCTCGGTACTTGTACTGTGGGTACTTAATTTCTAAGTGTTAGAGAGCTCTTTACAATAGAATATACTGAGCAACCTCGATTTTTATAACCTCCACCACCATCAGTGGTGAATGAGGGTATATATGAGTTTGTCATTCTGTATGTAACACTCGGAAATATTCATCTGAGATCCAACAAAATATATATATTCTTGATCCTTATGGAATTCTAAGTCGATTAAGCTATGTCCGTCTGCCTGTCTAAACGTATGTCTGTCTGTCTGTGTCCAAAATACACAACCAAAATCAACAGAGTTTACAAAAACCCATTTATAATTATCCTAAGCAATTTGGTATTAAAAATCAGTAACATCGGTATAGTCGAACCAGAGTTATGGACCAAATGTGAGACAACCTCCATAAGAATTTTATATTTTTAAAAATTTTTCTTCCAATTTTTTAAAATATATTGCAGATATTGCAATAAAATTTGGTGCACGTTATCTTTGTGATAAAATAAGAAAGTGTGAGGAAAATAATGAAAATCGGACCATGATTTCTTATAGCCCCCATACAAATAACTTCCTAAATGATAAATAATTGCCTGTAAAATTGGAATATTAATAAGAAAAAATTGGCAAAAATAAGTGTCATGTAAAACGAAATCGCAAAACGAAATTTTGTTTTGTACGGTCCATGTTTGACCATAGATCCCATCTAAAATTCACTTAAATACGTATAAATCTGGTATAAATATAGTTACTAGGTTAAAATTCGACACAAATAATTCTTATAGATTTATAATTTGTTGCGCAAAATTTTATGATGGTCAGTCCACAATTGGTCATAGCTCCCATATAAGGACCACATCCGAAAAAGTCATTAATCTTTATATACATATATCTTATAAATATCAGTATCGACTAAAACTTTATATATATATATATAAATCATTCCACAAAATTTTGTGAATTTCGGTCCATATTTGGCCGTATCCCCCACATAAAGAACTCTTCCGAAAATCACTTTAATACTAATATGTATCTTTAATATACCGTTTTTACATTGAAATTCGACGTGAGATATCATATGCATAAAATTCACTATTCCAAAATTTAAGAAGATCGGCCTATGATTTGCCATAGCTGCCATATGAGTGGACTATTACCGAAGAACAATTTAACCCACAAAAATGTCTAATAAAAATCGATATCGAACCAACTTTTGTATGGATCAGAAATTATTTTTCCAGAATACTGGATTTTGTAGGTGTCAGTCTATAATAGCTCCTGAATAACGTCCACTTGCGAGCATAACAACCAACCATACAACTCTTGTAAATAACGATATCAAGATGAAATTCAACCAAAATAAACCTAAACCACATAGAAATCACATTAGTGGATAATGGATTTAGAAGCTAACAGTCCATAATTGACCCAATTCTACTATGTCACACATAAATGTCTTGTAAATAATGTTATTGAGATCAAATTCAACCAAAAACTTATAATCTTACCATTTTTATACTCTGTTTCTTAACTTGTAGTGAATATGGAAAAATGTTCTTTTAATTTTATAAATTGTTAAATTACACTCAAGCGTATTATGAAAATCAGACGAACTATGTAAATTTTGTAAGAATCGATAATAACATCAATTATAAATGATCAAAATTAGAAAAAATGTTCAAACATTTAAAATAAAATCACATTAGTGAGATACGACCAACAGGTTGTACTATTGTCTTTCAAACAATATATGGAATACTAATAAAATTTGCACTAAGTCTGAATAGAAAATACAGAATAAGGATATTCCAATCCTGCAACCAGTGTAGTTTTGGTATTTCTCATTATATTTAGGTGGAGAGTATTTAAGATTCGGCAAAGCCGAATATTGCACCCTACCTTGTTTTATGTTCGAATCGTCTCATGCTTTATCACACTGAGATGATCAATGTAGTTCAGCAAATGCGACGTAGACTGATGGCAACTTGCAATATTATCTAGTATGACCATATTCTTGGCAGTTTAAACATTGAACGGGACGAGATCGTTTGTGTGGTTCTTCTACCGTTATTTTTAGTTGCAATACATATCTCCGATCATATAATGGATATGTTTCACCTTTCTTTAGTTTAACATCACCAGGTTCCAATTCTAATTTCTATTCTATAGAAAATATGTCGTTTCCAATGACAGTTTTTCTATAGAAAAGACAACGTTTCCAATAACAGTTTGTCTATAAAAAAGTCGTTTCCAAGCTTCCTAGACAGGAGATCAAGTTCCAAGTTAAGAAACCATTTTGATGCTTCTTGATCTTTAGAATCATGTAATTTATTTCAATAAAGTTTTTCAGCTTGTTATTTTGATACATCCTTTATTGTTTATTACATCCTTTATACTTTATTAATTAAACTACTACATAATACATACACACGTAAATACTAATTATATTTGTTCAGTACTAAACATCTAAATAATCTTCATATTTCAGCTCTACCACTTGTCATTATCATCATTGCTATTCAATAAACACGGTAACATTGAGCATTTCTCAATTCTCACACGATCCTTGCACTTATAACTCAGATCGGTGTTGAGAAGAGTTCGAGTCTTCTGACGATAAGAATTATCGCCGCAGCTCACGGTGCAGGGAGTCCATACGGACCATTCAGAATAGCGGCACTCATTCTTTTCGATCGACTGTGCCTTGGAATGATGTTTAACACTGTTGCGTCTACGTTCACCAATATAACTGCTGGAAGCATAGCCATCCACCGAGTAAATGTCATCACAACGTTGATAGCACTTTTCCAAACGCACCAAATGTTTAGGACACGGTTTGCCACCGTATTTCGGTGATCTTAAGACTTTGCGGGTTTTGATTTGTATACCCCCCCCACAGGTGGCATTGCAGGCATGGCTTATCCAATCCGAGACCAAACAATCTATAGGATCTACACGCAAGCTCTCACTTTGTAATTCCATTTTTTGTCTGGGTTGGCGACAGGTTTCCTCGCAGGCCTCTTTGGAGGGGAACTTATTGCGATTTTTGTCACATTTATCAGCCCAGAAAATGGCACAATGATCACTCATATGATCATAAAACCAATAATTGACCACATCACTGTCACGACACGAACTTACTTTCAGCTCTTCATAGCAGAGAGGTGGCACAATGGCATCACAACTGGGTATCGTGCAATTAACCACCTCTCTTCGTTTAATATGCCGGCAAGGATCTAAGTTGGAGTCATGGTCAGGTTTACGTACATTATACACCTCATCATTGTTCCACACTACACGTTGGCGTTCACTAGTGCCTATACCACCACAAGGACCCAAGCAGGGAGAAAAATCAGACCAATGCGAGACACCACATTCGGGTGGTATATAATCATCGAGTTTCTGACTAAAACTCTCCAGGTCACGGTAGCGTATTTCATCATCTATATTGCCAAACAAAGATTTGGTGCCATCTACTTGGGGCTCATTGTTCTCTTGGTTATTGTTGTTGCCATTAACACTATTGTAGCCATTGATATCACCACCGCAATCTACGCCCTTACAAGTTCGCTGTTCCTGCAGTTTAACACGGCTGACTTGCTGTGAAGGGAGTCAAAAATAAATTAAACTAATATGAAAATTTATATTCATTGTTGAGATGAGATGACCCACCTGACACTTCTTCTTAGCCCGCGGATTCAAATAACGACGAGTGCGTCTTTCAGTGCCTGTGCCACATGATACCGAACACGAAGACCAATCACTCCAATCAGATATCGCACATTCAGGTTTTTCGGGTGTATGACCCACATGCAGATTTTCTGTTTCCATGGCAGTAGCCGCTTCCTCGTCAAATGAATTACACCGGTTACCATTACAATCCTGCTCTTCCCGTAGACTAGTGCGACAATTGGCGCGCTTTGCTACCGCAATATTTTTAAATTCGCGTGTACGATATTGTTTGCCTGGACCACACTGGGCGCTGCACTCATCCCAGTTGGACCAAGCGTTGGTGGCACAGTCTGGTGATTCGTTTTCGTCTGTAAAGAGGAATAAAAGTGGAATGAGTAGGATTCAATTAAGAAAGAGAAGCTGTAGAGAATTTAAAACGATGTCATTGTATTGAAAAACCTGTCGTTTCCAATGACAGTTTTTACTTACCTCCGCCCCTATTGCAGGTCTTCTCATATAAACGTCTGCGATTTATATACAATGTAGCTAAGGGTTTCATGGGAGCTCCAGTTGGATCATAAAATGGTGAACGCGGATCATTGGGAAAATTCGGCTTGATACGTCTTATCACATCATGAGGCAACTGAGGTTGATCGGCAGACTAAAGTAGAAATACATAAAATTTATATTAACATTAAAGTCTTACAAATGTATAAATTCCTACCGTATATGAGGGACCACTGTCGGTTCCCGCATCCCAAGGGTACAGATTATGCACTTTAGACTCCACCCAGGTACAATTGAACTGACACAATTCCAAACCAGAGACACCCACTATCCAATCGGGCGAAGGATCAATCATGGAAACTAAAGATATCAAATGATGTTTCGAATCTACACGAAACACAGCGAAAGTTTTGCCTGTTATATTGGGAAAAGTAATGCCTCGGGCCTTGATAATAGTGCGTATTTGATCACTCTACAATAGTAATTATATTAAAACAAAATTACCTTTAATTTATTTGTGTTTAGGTTACCTGATCTTTCAGCTCACTTTCTAATGACCTGGTGGAGCCATGTTCGGCCACCTCCCTCAAACCATCACTTGCCAACTCACCATACTTCCAAAAACGATAGTCTATGGTGTGGGAAGCCCCTATAATATCGCTGAAACGTGTCTGCCAACTATTGGCGGGAAAATCCTTCGGATGGGTATGTCTAGACCATTTGCCCTCAAAGGTCAATTCATATTTAGCCTCATCGCATGCACAACAAGGATCCTCAATGCGCGGCTGGCTGTCTATGTCATCTACCTCTTCCTCACACATTTTTTTGGTTAGGAAACCATCGTCCATAAACCAAACATCTCGATGTTGCACTATGGTGGCTCTAAGAAGCACACACCCCATATTAGAGGCAGTCGGGGCAATCCAAACTACATCTACACGTGTTTTAACATTTGTATTAGTATTTTCTACTAAATTGGCGCATCGGGGACTATATCGTGTTTCCGCCAAATCCACTATTTCAAAAGAACCCACTGCCTCTAGGCCTCCACCGGATTCAGATTCCAAACCCAGCAAAAAACTAACAAACGTCTGGTCATTGTAAGCTATTATGGAAACTAAAAGAGCAAGAGTGTTTAATTATTACAATTATAAGAAATCATGCTTTAATTTTATAAATCACCATTATATTTTTGTCCCGGTATATAGGTTTGTACATTTCCGGTCACCGAAACTACATAACTTTCATCAACTGGCGATTTGGCGGCCGTAGTACCTGATGGCACGCGACTGCAAGCCAACGCTATATTTAGAGTGGCTGAGATGGAAATAGCTAATGCTAACCAATTCATTTTGCTGTAAACATACATATATGCACATACATATAACAAGTGCGCTCGAGTAATAAGAGATTTATAATGTAATTGATACTAATTATAATTAATGGCATGGGGCATTTTTCAGTAGAGTAAATAACGGTTAAACTACAAAAACACTTCTCAATTACATGTTGTCGGACAGAAAATGATTGCTAATATATGACGCAGTTGCTTGAAAATATGAATTTATTCATTTAATCATCTTAAATTAAATTTTTAAATTTTAACAGTGAGTGCTAATATGGTAACTCTTGCTTTAGAAATGTTGTCAATAACGGTTAAAAGTTTGTTTACAAAATAATGGTTTCAAGGTGGCCACACTTTTAGCGCATTTTATACTATGGTAATTTGATTTACAACATGGCAATTTGATTTACAACATGGCAATTTGATTTATTTATGATTATGTTTCTTGGTCTTTATGTATTTAATTTTTTTTTATCAATTGTAAGTATTTCTGTTGGCTAATTTCAGCTTCAATCGTTGGTCTTTTTGTTGTCCAATTTTAGCTTCAGCCTTAGGTTTTTCTGTTCTGTTTAATTTTAGCTTTAATCATTAGTATTTTTATTGTCCAATTTTTGTTTTAATCGTTGGTCTTTCTGTTGTCCAATTTTATCTGAATCATTCGTGTTTTTCTTATACTATTTTAGCTTTAATCCTTGGTTTTTTTCGTTGTCTAATTATGGCTTCAATCTTTGTTATTTTTGTTGTAAAATTTTAGCTTTAATCGTTGTTTTTTCTGTTGTCCAAATATAGTTTAAATCGTTGGTTTGTGTGTGTTTTTAATTTAAATTCTTGATATTTTTTTCTTATCCCATTTTATAATTATAATTATATTTAATGTTAAAAATACACTTATTAAAACTATTCAAGGTGTATGCATCTTGAGGTAGTCAACTTGTACACTGTAGCTCTCGTTTCAACAGCCTGAAAATGGCCTGAAAGTTTAGGACTTTCTCTATAATTCTTGTAGACTCGTATATTATTTTGTAATCACCATTTCCAATTGTATTTCAAAAGTTTCTAATAATATTTCTAGAATTTCCAGTTATGTTTTAGAAAATTAACAATTCAATTTCAGAATATTTCCGAATTCTAACTATATTTCAGAAATTTCTAATTTCAGAAGTTTCCAATTGTATTTGAAAAATTTTTAATTTCATATATTTCAGAATTTTCCATTTATGTATATTTCATAAATTTATAATTGTATTTCAGACCTTTCGAATTGTATTTCAGAAATGTCCATTTGTATTTCAGAAAGTTAAATCTACATTTCTATTAGAAATTTCTGAAATACAATTGGGAATTGCTGAAATACAATTAAAAACTTTTAAAATACAATCAGAAATTTCTGAAATATAAATGGAAATTTCTGAAATTCAATTAGAAGTTTCTGAAATATAATTAGAATATTTTGAAATACAAATAGAAAATTCTAAATCATATGTATATACATATTTATTTATTAACATTATTTATAAGATATATGTTTTCTTCATTATTTATAAATTGGCATTCACTATAAGGTGATGTAATAAATTAGCATTCACTATAAACTGTTATGTGATACAGGACTGGATAGGGTAGTTTTTGTTTAATATCAAAAGAAATCTGTGAAATATTCTCTAAATTTCATACATATTATATTTTTTATAAATGTCTAAATAACGTTAGCACTCACTGTATGTATAAACAACAATTTTAAATTGATTAAAAGATTTCCAACACATTTTCAAATTATCTCATTATTGCTGGAGCCCTCTTTTCCCGATTTATTTGTACATACAAGTTCTTTTAATCAATTAGATTTAGAAAATTCCCGAAAGATACAATTAATCATTAGTTGCATACAATACTCACTTGTAAGGTTTCTGGGAATTAATATTTATAGCAATACAACTTATTTGGTTGAATTTTAATTTGTGTGTAAATACTTGCTTTTTATTTAAATAGTTTTAAATATAGGTTTGCATTAAATTTGTTTCAATTGAATTAATTAATAGAATAAATTCCTCCTCCTGTATTATTTTATTTATATTTATTCACTTTTACTTTAATCATTTGAACACAAAAAACAAAACCTCAACTGAATTGGATGAATTTCTTTCTATAGCCGATGATAAGACTCGAATGCTCAACGTTTAATGGTCAACTGAATGAAAAATTCAAGTGCGATGCATTTGAAATTGTATAGAATATTGATGGGGTTGAGTGAAATGAAAAGAATAAATAAATAAATACGAGTACATGTAAAATAAAATAAAAACTGCAAGAGGGTCATTATACTAGGGTGTAAGGGAGGCAGATGAGGACAAAGGGAGGAGCTGTAGTGTCATTTGAACACTGTGTTCGTTTAGTATTAATTGAAAGGGCAAAAATGAGCACAAAATTTACAAGCGTGCAGTAGTCAGGCTGATTGTACGATTATACATTTGTCCATGCCCACAGTAAATATGCTTGAAAGTAGCTAGTTTTGGTGTCTCTTTGTTGACAATTGATTTTGATTTATATTTTGTGGTTCATCTTCTTGTTCCGGCTTTTAGTTGTATTTTATTTTATGTTTTTGATTTTATTTTTATTGTAAATTTTGTGTTTTTGTTTGCAGTTTCTAAACAACAAGAGATTCTGTTGAGTAATTTGCTAAAAACAAAATAGCATGCTACAGCCAGCAAAAGTACAAACAAATATTGTAAAGGAAAGCGGAGCCTGTACTGTAGGACATAATTTATAATAAAAAATATACCCAGCAACTTTTGTAACACATTTCAATTATAATTCAAATTCATTTATATTTTTATATAGAAATTTAACAAATTTTTTCTGCCTTCCATTAAAAATTTGTAAGGAAATTTATTTTACAATTTTTTAAATAAAATAAACTAAAATTACAGCGCAAAACAAATTACTGCCAAACCAATAACAGATTTTTGGCAAATATGGATAATTCTGTGATACCATTAACCGAAAACAATGAACAGCCTTTAGGTAGATTCAAGAAACTGAGAGTTTTATTAATTAAATATTCATATTTTTACTTTTCTTTCTTATACAGATCATGTTAACTTAAAAACGAAAGATGTTACCACAGATTTAGATCATTCTCCTGGCAGATCCAGCGTAAACAGTTTTAAAACAAGTAAGTTTTATATTAATTTCTTATAAAAGAACTTAACACAGATAACTTCCCTAGTAACTAAAGCTAGTAGCAAATCTATACCAAAATTACCAGAAGCAAAAGCCGAAACAAGTCAATTAAGTCTTGACAGATCTAAAAATTTCAACCAAACTTCATTGGCTCAGCTTAGAAAAACTGTAAGTTCAATTTAAATATTCTATACACCACATCATTCTTCATGACATTTAAATACTTTTTTAAGACTTCACCTGCGCTTCCAGAAACGCCCACTTCTTTAAACCCACCTTCGAAGATTCCGGCCAGGATAAAATTGGTAAAACTTGAATATTTGGTAAGATGAAACTTATTTTAAATTTCTAACTTTCAGCCCAGTTCCATTTCAAATACAAATAACAAAACTTTTCCGCAAAAATCAAAACCGCCTGAACTTGCGAAAACTGCGCTTTCAGCTGCAAAGAAGTCACAAGAGATGAAACAACGCTCTAACTCTCAATCTAATTCAAGTAGAAGCAAATCTGTTCCACACCAGACTGAGAAAATACCTGACAGCATTTCAAAATCCAGTTTTGTAACATCTAGTCTACCATTAAAGCCAGAGAAAAGGCTGCTTAAAAGCCAATCGGCTCGATCAAATTCAGAATCTGTTACGGGAGTAGGTAAAAGAAGTGGTAAGTGTTGAACATCTTCAAAACTACTATATTTCATATCGAAATCTCAAACAATGAAAACAGGAATTAGGGACAGGAAAGTTGAAAAGGGAGGAGAGAAGAAAGAAGCACGTAAGGAAGTTAAAAATTAAGCAGGAAATAATATTGGAGAGGAAGTAGTAAATAATGTTGAAAGAAGAAAATGACGTTGGAAAGGAAGTAGGTTAGGATGTTGCAAAGGAAGTAGGAATCAATTGGTTGGTTGGTTTAAGTGGTAGCCTGCTGCCTGCAAGCATTCAAGTGAAATCTTTTAATTCCGTTTTTAAAACGACCACACCACTCGTTGAGTAAATGATAGGACTAGATCTTATCCAGATGCTAGTACATAATAGGTACTATATCCAGCCTGTTGCGTTCAGGTATCCAATGAAATCGCATCATATAATACTTGAAACTTGATGTCTCGGCTAGATTGTTTAATATATAATTGTTAAAAAATTTGAGTCTAGCATTTTGAAGAGCCGGACATTCACAGAGAATATGAAACACTGTTTCTTCTTTCTTCCGTTCCTTTCAAATGCTGCAGTGATTATTAAAGGGAAGTCTGCTTGCTTGCCTGCCAATCGTCCAGTGACCGGTTAGCACCGCTATGATTTTCGAGATGTCCTTTCATTTCATATTTAGGAGCTGCAAACTGCGCTTCTCATTATATACTGGCCACATATTTCTAGTGCTCCTGTAGGTGTCCAAATTGCACGACCTAATTCCAGCCTTTTGGAAGCAATGACCGAAAATTTAATTTTTAATAGTCCCATGTGATATTGCGACTAATATGCCAGTTCGGACATTTAAAGCAAATCCTGCTTTGACCAGTTCGTCCGCCCTTTCATTACCGGAGTCTATGCGCAGGGATCCAAACTAGATTAATGTCATTTAGACGACCTAGCCTTGACAGCTCTTTGCACATTCTGACTACAATTGATGTTGTAGTTTGGGATTTAAGTGACATGAATGCCGCCTGACTGTCGAAAGAAATTACTGTGCTGTCTGGATGGAATAGTGATTTCATCAAAATCTATGAGGGGTGTTGTGTAGTCAGATTTTTGGTGCAATGGAGGGGAAGCAAGTTTAGAATTTTTATATGTTCATACGCTCTAGATATCCAGCAATCAGAGACAGATCGACTAAACGCACTGCTTGTGGAAATGGCCATTAAGTGTATGTCTATTGTTATTAGGTGTCTATTGTTATTAGTATTCAGTGCTTCTGAAGGCTTAGAGCGTAATGCACCTGTGATATCAATACAGGCGGATCGCTGAATTCCGCTGGTCCACGACATATTTCCTTGTTGCAGTCCACTATACTAGAGGTCCATTGATCGCTGAACAATTTGCGGCATGTGAAGTAAGCAACAGTTTCTCTCTTCACCCTATGTTCTACATTCAGTTTGCATGAACATTTTGAGTCCAGTATATTACCTATTTATTTCGCATTGTCCGATAGGGGTAGCTCACAGCCAAGTAACCATGGTAGTTGAAGCTTGGTATCTTGATCTTTGTGGTAAATAAACCCAGCTCTGTTTAGCTTGGCTTTACTCCTGGTCCATTTTCTTTGGCCCAGTTGCAAATCCAAAGCATTAATCATAATATTACTAATCACAGCCTTAATGCCCCTATACAAAACCAAGAATGACAGGAATTTGGAAATGAATATGAAAGGAAGAAAGTATTTAAGTATGAAAGGAAGTTAGAAATTAAGTAGGATAGGAAAAGGAAAAGCAAGTAGGAAACACAATTGGATAGGAAAAGAAGTACGAAATTAACAATTAAGTAGGAAAGGTTTTAAAACAATAAGGAAAGGACAATTTAAATGAAATAAATAGGAGGTATAAAATGAAGGGGGAATATGATGTTGGAATGGAAGTACGAAACGGAGCAGGAGAGGAAGTATGAAATTAAGTAGTAAAGGAAAGTAAGGAAGTAGAAAAGTAGAAGTTGGATGAAATAGGAAAGGAAGTTGGAAAGGATATTAGATATGAAGGAGTGAATTAAGTAGGAAGGAAGTAACAAAGGAAGGAGATAATGATGTGGGAAAGGAAGAAGGAAAGAAAGTATAAAACGAAGTAGAAAAGTAGTAGGATTTTAAAACTAAGTAGGAACGGATGTTGGATGAACTAGGAAAGGAAGTTGAGAATAAAGTAGGAAAGGATTTTGGATAGGAAAAAGATATGAAGCAGTAAGAGTGGATGCAGAAGAAGAAGGATAGAAGGAAGAAGACGAAAGGAAATAGGAAAGAAAGTGGGGAAAAAGGATGGAAAAGAAATAGGAAACGAAATAAAAATGTAGTCAGGAGATGAAGTTTGAAATTAAATAGGAAGTTGAAGAGAAAGAATGAAAGGATGGAAGAAGATATGAATTAGTAAGAATGGAAGTAGAAAAGAAAGAATGTAAGGAAGTAGAAAAAATAGATAACGATGTGGGGAAAGAGGTTGAAAATTAGGTAGGTTGTTGGAAATGAAATAGGAAAAAAATGTGTCAGAAATGAAGAACGAAAGTTGAAAAAGATGTGGAAAAAGAAAACAAAGTAGAGGAAAGGAAAAGGAAATTGATAATGAAAAACGAAAGTTAGAAATTAAGTAGGAAAGGAATTTTGGGAAAGAAACATGAAAATAAAGTATTTAAAGTAGTGTTTAAGAAAAATCTACATTTAATCTAAAAAATATTTTTTCTTTACAGCATCCAACATGTCGACACGTAGTATACCCTTTCCCAGAAGAAAAGAAGCTAATGAAACAAATTTACGCAAAATGATATCAACAGCTGGTGACCATACTGAAATTGAGAGGCTTGATAGCATCACAAAACCTGACCAAAACCAGCTGCTACAGAAAACCGAAAAGCCAAAGGAAATAATCTCTATAGAGAATGTTAATAGTAAATAAAACTTGAAATCACAGACAATGAAGAATAATTCTTGTATTATGTTCTAAACCCAATATTAGGTAATGATTTTAAAAACAAACTTAAAAAGCAATTGGATCAATGGTTTTCATCTCTTAAGGATGAAGAGTTAAACAATACTAAGGAAACTGCTGCTGTGGAAAAAATGGAGCAACGGCAAGTAAGTTATACAAGTATATACATATAGGTACTCGTATGTATATGTATGTAATTTAAGAATATATTAGTAATTAGAGCTTATCTTAAGATCTTGCTAGAACATGATATTTTAGCCCTAATAGACGATTGGTGTGAAACTATAGTTGTGGATTATGATAAGCAAATGGTTGAATTGAAAAAGGAGTTAGAGGTATGATATGTTTGGAGTTAGTTAATATTCAAAACATTTTAATTTAGGCTAAGAATAAATGTTTAAAGGATTCGGAGCAAAAGCATAATGATTTAAGTAAACAGTTGGAAGAGGAACGTTTGAAATTGGAAAGAGATTTCAAGGATAAAGCTAAAACAGATCATGAGGAAAAAAAAGAGGTAAGTGAACTCTTAGGAAATAAGGAGTAGAGGGCACACAGATCATAGATGGGAAACGAGGGAAACCATAAATATTAAGAACAGACTGTCAAGCATAGATGAATAGAATAGAACTTATAATTGAGATTGCTATTATTTTTAACAGCTACAAAAGAAATTAAAAAGTCTTGATAATTCAATGAAATCCGCTCTGCAAAATATGGAAAAGGAAAAGGAGCATTTATTAGCCGAGAAGAATCACTTGCAGGAAGAACTTAATACCTGTAAAAGCTGGTAAGTCCCAACTTCGGAAGAGCCCCACAAAATCCATTAAATGTTCTTCATTTAAAGCATGGCTAACAGAAATATAAAACTTAACGCATGCGAACAGCAATTGAACCATTTGAAAAAAGATCTAAAATTGAAAGAGGACACAATTAAGAAATTTGAAAGTGATTTAGAGGTTAAACAAGAATTGGAAGCAAATTTTAAAGAAGTGACTAACAAACTAGAAGAGCTGCAAAATAAAGTGAAGAACAATTCCCATAACGAATGTGTGGAACATTTAAAGCAAATTTCCGAATTAACAAATAAAGTTAAATGCTTGGTAACTGATAAAGAACTAATGATACAGCAAAATGAAAAGCTACAACAGGTAAGTGAATACCTAACACTAAAATTGTAATAATAATTTAAGATAAATTTAAAAACGAAAGGATCTAACTGATGTGGTCATAATGCGTGAAAAACTTTTGGAAACTGAGACAAAATTGCAGTAAGTATTGACAAGTATTTGAAAGGCTTCACTACTTAACTTAAATTTCTTTATATTAGAGTCCTACAGAATGAGTTGGAGAAGAAAGCTGATAACACTGAAATTGTGCCTGACTATTCCAAAGAAGTATAAAAATCTATACAAAAATTAAAACATTTCTTAAACCAAAAATGTCTTACAGTTTGCCAAATATCGCCAAGCCGAAGCGGAAAAACGCCGTGAAATTGACAAACTGAAAGCAGAGCTTTCAAAGGCTCACTGCAATATGTGCCAGCTGGAGCAGCAAATACAACGTGATCAGCAATTACTGGATGTACGCAGTGAACTCATTAATGCATTACAGTCAAATGAAAAAACTTATCGCATTCGTATGGAAGAGCTGTTTGCCCAAGTCGGTGAAAAGAATACAACCATAAATGAGGTGGGTTTAAGTTTAATATTTTGGTTTTTTTAATGTTTAATTGGAGTTGGAGATGACTTTCAGCTTAATTGTGAATTGCAAACAAAATCGGAAGAATTTCGTAATTTATTTACAAATCTAAGTGCTAAACAAATTGAAGTGGCAAATCAAGAGCATATCATTAAACTATTGGAGGAAGGTAATGAACGCAGCCAGATGTTGCGTGTTAAGCAGGAGGAGAAAATTGGTCGCATGGAGGATGAATTGGTACATCTTAAACAGACTATGTAAGTAAGAAGGCAATGAAGGGTGGGAGGGTAAAGAAGGAGAAAACGGGTTGGGAAATAAATTTGGAAAATAAATAGAAAAGTAGAAAAGGAAGAAGGAAATAATGTTGGAAAGCAAGTAAGAAAGGTATTAGGAAAGCATGTAGGTGCAGAAATCAAGTAGGAAAATCTTTGGAGAGAAAGTATAAATTGATATAGAAAAGGAAGAAGGAAAGGCAGTAGATAAGGAATATGAAAAGTAAATAGAAAAGAAATTTGGAAATGATCTGGGTAAAGGAGTCAGAAGTGAAACGGAATTGTTAACGGATGTAGGAAAGAAAGTCGGAAAGGCAGTAGGGAAGGAATTTGAAAGGCAAGTAAAAGAGAAATTTGGAAATGAAGTAGGAAAGAAAGTGGAAAAGCAAGTAGTAAAGAACGTTAGTAACGAATTACAAGAGACAAAAATCGGAAAGACAGTAGAAATGGAAGTAGGAAGTGAAGTGAGATAAGAAATCCGAATGGATATAGGCATTGAAAAGGAAGAAAGAATGTAGAAAAGGAATTTTGAAAGAAGTAGGAAAGAAAGTGAAAAAGAAACAAAGTAAGAAGTATGAAGTATGAAGAGAAATCAGAAAAGAACTAGGACAGGAATTTGGAACGGTAGTAGAAAAGAAACTAGGAAAATAAAATGGAAAGAAAGTTAAGAATGAAATTTGGAAAAGAAGTAGAAAAGAAAGTAAAAATGAAAAAAGTAGGAAAAAGTATGAAAAGAAGTCAAAAATGAAATAGAAAAGGAATTTGGAAAGGTAATAAAAAAACAAACTAGTAAAATAATTTGGAAAGAAAGTTAAGAATAAAGTAGGGAAGGAAGTAGGAAAGAAAATAGGAATAGATGTAAGAAAAAAGTGGAAAAGGATATTGAAAATCAAATTTTTGCATAATCTCTCTCAAACATATCGGCCGGTTTCTCGCCAATAAATTATTCAATGTTAGCTTCCAATGATTTAACCGATGCTGGCTTGTCCCTATAGATAGCATGGCCCCACAAAAAATAGTCTAAAGGTGTTAAACCGCAATAACTAGGCGGCAATTTGACTGGCGGCCCCAAACGTGAAATAAACAACGAACTCTCTCAATTGAGCCATTGCTTCGCGTGCTCCGTGACATATGGCACCGTCTTGTAGAAACCACATATCAGCCAAGTCAAGCTCTATTATTTTGGGAAAACAAAATTTTGTAATCATACCACAGTAGCGCTAGTCCTTTACAGTAACCTTACTGCTTTCGTCATCTCTGAAAAAGTACAGTTCAATGATGCCACCTGCCTATAATCCACACCAACAAACAGTGCATTTTTCGGGATGCATTTTCAGTTCTTGCAATACTTCTGGTTACTCTTCACACCAAATACGAGGATTTTGCTTGTTATACTATCCATTAAATTAGAAATGAGCTTCGTGTCTAAAATGAAAATAGAAGTGACCGATACATTTTCTTAACCGAGCATGCATTTTGATAATAAAATTCAATAATCTGCAAGCGTTATTCGTTTGTAAGTCAATTCATTGTTATAGACCAAACTGAACATTTCTAACAGTGACATATTACACGAAAACAGTTTTGCCAAAAAGAAAGTTGCTAAAAAATCACACTTTAGTAGGAAAGTAACATGAAATAGAAAGAGATATAGAAAATGTAAAAGAAGAAGGATTTAATTAAATGAAAATGTTGATACAATAAATAATATGTTGAACAATAAATTTATGTTTTTGAGCAAAATACCCCTTATTAAGTAAACTAATTCAATAATAAACCTTTTTAGCAAAATCTATCAACAACATTGTCAAAGTGCCTTTCTAATGCCGTACTAATGCAGAAGATATTTTTTTTTTAAAACTCTTAAACAACGGAAAACTTTGTTATATATAAAGGGAAATATTAAAATTAAACTTAATTAAATTGTTACAAGTAAGCTTTAGATAAAAACAAAAACAACTGCAAGCTTTTTTGAAAGCTTTATGTTTCAAAGTTTTCCGTTAATATATTCCAAAGCTTGCATAAAGCCTTCAATTAAGTTTTGTTTACTTTCCTTTATTATTAAACTTTAATATATTCACTTTTATTGCAGAGCGATTTATCAGACCAACATTTTAACCGGCAACACAGGCAAACATTTACTCTTTCCTGGCTTACCGGCCAGCCATATGGACTGTAATGAAAATTTCTATTATTATCTAAGTCAACGCAAGCGTAAACGGCAAGTGGATATAAATGTTAAGAAATACGAGGCGTAAAGGGTTTTTAAATTTTTTTAGTTGTTGAACATGAAAGGTGTAACAAAATTGAATAAATTTTCAAAAGTTTTTGCGAAATGTTTATTATGAACTTATTTTTTGTTACTAACTGTATGTTTAGTTATTTATGTTGTTGTTTAAATGATTTTATGAAAAGGGCTTAATTAATCTTTATATAGTTTTATGTGTGCAAGCACAGATTTTAAATTATTTAGACAAATTAGAACAGGGCCAAACTAGACATTTAATCGGAACATCAAATAATATTAAAAAATATTAATAGAAGTCACTGAGACAGAGGTCGCCAACATTTTGTTAGCTAAAAATAACAGTATAGTGGAAGCACGGCTAACCATTTATAGCGAATGTCGGGAATATTTTTTTTTTTTTTTTCGATTGATGCTTAAATACCAGACTGACGGACAAATGTTCGAAGTATTGTGTATTGCATTGTTTTGTTAACATTATTTAATCCATTTTATTAGTTTAGAATAACTTGGTTCATTATGATGTTTCTTATTAATTAATACATAATCTTTGTATATACAGACAAACATACTATTTTATATTCTAGTGTATGATCAATAGCCGTAACACTTTTTGTTAGGAACACAACTGGCACGAACGACGAATTTCGCCCAATACGACGAATTAGTTGATGACAATTCGCTGTGTAAATTCGTTGTATGATGCACAATAACGACGAAACTGTAGTAGTTCTTTATTAATTAATTGTTTATTCTTAAGTCTATCTTAATGCTAGCATAAAACAATGTTCTTACTCACTATGGGAGTATGCTGAGCAAGCATAATACATGCTTGTCAGCTATGTGCAGCGTAGACAGAAATACACACAACAAAGAGTGAGTATTTAGTTACATACAAATGGTATGTAACTAGTATGCGACTCGTCAAACACACTACACCTCCCTTTTTTTAGAAAGAATGATCACTACGCAAAGATTGATCATTCTTTCCTTACAATAATATAATTAATAATGTAATTAATAAACTGTATGAAATTAACAAGGCAAAGAAATTTATTAAATAACAAAATGGGTTTTAAAAATCCCTTAAGAGTGTAAAAAAATGATTTAAACTTTATCAATTACAATTTAAAACAACAAAAAAAGACAAAGTGAAAAAAAACTAAACAAATAAAATTATTGAAGAGTTTTAAAACAATAAAAAGTAAAAAACACAAATTTGACGAAAACTGAACAACGTGGTTGAACAATATAGAAAAATACGAACCTCGAGAAAATCATACAAAAAAGTGTTTTCGTTGACAAGTGTGACAAGTCCAACAACGGAAACCAAGCTAAATTAAAAGGGACAGTCGCACAAGCGGCTGTCCCCAAATAAATTTCTGTGCTTTTATTACAAAACAAATACAGCTGTTATAATTGACAGCTATGTATATATGCATGTAAAACTTTTGCAATTTATTCTTACCGGATAAATTTACCATCGCGCCAATTGTTTCCCATATAATTATATAAGCATTCATTTTTTTAACCATTTCAATATATCGAGCCATAACCGCCGAAAAAATGTATCCCACAAACTCAAAATTTTACAGGGGAAGGTTTTTTTTAAATAAAATCAGTTTGAATAAAGCCATTATTTTAAAATTTATAATGTAAATATTGTTTTGTGTAATACATTTAATTTTAATAATTTTAAATGATGTTGAACTATCGATTTCGATAAAAAAAACAACAATCGACTATGGTGTGGGATACATTATTTTGGCGGTAATGGCTCGATATATATAACTATTTTATCGCAGTGCTCAAATAATTTTTAATAATTTTATGTTTTTGTTTTCATATAACAGCTGATAAATAGTGTGACCATATTTAAAAAATATATGTGCATATATAAAAAAAAATAAACATTAACAAAAACACAGATAAAAACTATTTCTTTTATATCAAAGCAAAAATTAACGTTATTAACTAAAACATTGGTCACCCCGTATTATTTGTTCGTCGTTCGCCGGCGTAAGAAATAGAAATGAACTCTATTTAAGAGTTTGCCGTTAATGTATGAATTTTCATTTTAGAGACGAAAAGTAGCGACCAAAATTTCGTCGTTCGTCCCAATTGTGTTCCTAGCATTAGCCAGCATACAGTCAGTTATATGTTACAGAATTGTAAAGGAATTTGAATTTAAAACTGTAGACAATTGTAACGCATGATAAAACATATTTACATAGTTGTAATAAAATATGAGACATTTGCAAAAAAACTGTTTCATTAATCACACTAATTTTTTTAACTACTTAGTACAAATTATAATATGTAATTGTTAAAAAAAACATAAGAATTTATGTTACCATAACAAACAACTAACTATCTTATCTTATTAAAAAATATTTTAAATCTAATTTAAAATTGTTAGTTTTTAAAATTCTGCTGAAGAAATTAAAAGATACCTATAAAAAAACATATTGAAAGATTTCCGAAGTTATAATTGGCTTAGAGGAACTTTAGATAAGAATACATTTCTTTAAGAGAAATCTCAACAAAACATTATTCACACATAAAGTGTCATTTTAAAAGACTAAACATGGCACTGAGGGAAATTTTATTAAAGTAATGTTTAATTATTTTATATATTTGGAAGTAATTATATAATTACTAGCTCAAGCATTACTTTGCGGCATTTGCTGCTTTAAATGGCATGCACTTGAAATTGACATCAATGAGAACTTTGTTTTTGAAAACCAAATAAATGGTGATACTACTTTCTTTTTGGCAAGAATGTTTTTAGCAGCTCAAATGTTTTCGTGTATCATATTACTGTTAAACATGTTTAGTTTGCAGAATATACAGATGTGACAATTTTGACGTTTCAAAAAGCCAAAATCAGATTTCTAAGGCAGTCCTCATAAAAAGAAAAAGGTATATTACTTTTTGGTACCTAATTAAAGTGTAGCGTTTATTGTTATATGCCAGTTCTGAAACAAAAAGGAGATAAATCTTGGTTATCTTCCATCTCGTAACACCTCTGTATACTTTGTGGTTTGGTCTATAATTCAACCTGACCGATTATTAAATTTTACTATCAAAGTTCATGCTCGGTTAAGAATGTGCATCGTGCACTTCTTCCATTTTCTGGTCAGTTCGAAGAACCATCTGAATCGGCTATTCGGAATCTTGTGACTAAATTTTGTACCATATTTAAATTATTGGACATCAAACCAGCAACACGTATACAGTGAGTTCGGTGAACAGTTTATTTTACGTTTGGGCCGGTCAATTAACCGCCTAGATTGTCCTATTTAACGCCTTTAGACTATTTTTTGTGGGGCTATAGACACTGGAAGTTAATATTAAAGAATTTATTCGTGAGATACTGGCCGATATGTTGAAAAGATTATGTCAAAATTGGAGCCAGCGTGAGAACCATTTGAGGCGTAGTAGCGTTCAACATGAAATCATCTTTAAACATTGAATATGTTTTATATAAAATCTGAAAGCTCTTAAAAATCACTCTTTAAAACCATGGATTTGTATTAAATTCATTATACATAATTTGTATTAGATTGTTAAGAATAAGGTTTGACAATTATAAATGCAAAATTATAACACGACCGCGCATGCAGCTGTTGATTCTGTTATCAAAATTTTCAATCACAATTTGCCAAAATTGCGCATCTATTTCATTAATCACGTCAAGGATTTTTAGTTTTTAGACTAATCAATTCGATTGATTGACTTTGTATAGACTGTATCTTTAACAAAGCCCCATAAAAATAATCCAGAATTGCTAAAATTATTGATTTTATGCAATCGGATAATTTGCTTTGTTTCGCTGGCTGTGTGACATGTGGCAACGTCCTGTTAAAACTACTTATAAAGGATAATCCATAAATCAAACATAAAGAATAGTTCAAAATTTAGTTGTTAACATCTTGCAATTAAGTGTTCCATTCTTTTCGATTAAGTGACCATATAATTTGCTTCAAAAAACCAGTAGCTACTTTAGTTAAATCGCAATTTCATATTTATGTTGTCTAACATTTTTGCTATGCTTACAATTATTTAAAATTTATTTTAAAAGATTTTAAACCCTTTATTCTTTTACTTACCAATTGTAAATTGTCTAGTTTATATATTGCACATAATTTTCATTCTTTAATTAATTGTGTTGCGCCATTTAGTATGACTATAGATACTTATGTCAAAATCTCAGTGTATAGTACACAATATATAAAAATGCTGATGATGATGATGATGAGCTAGATGATTTTTATGTGCATACATATGTATAAAGATTAAAGCAGCACCAGCGTAGCTCTGATTGGAATTAAATAACAATTCAAATATAGTCAAACATAACATCACATCTTATCAAACTCTCAGTTGATCATGTCTAGTCGTGACAAATGGTTTAGTTAAACCAGTAATAAACGGAAAAAACGGTTTTTAAACAATTAAAAAAAAAACTTTGGATATAATTGTAAATTAAATTAAGTAATTATTAGAAAAGGATTACGACTGTTATAAGTTTTCAAATTATCCTTTGAAATTTGTTAAGAAAAAGATTTATAAATTGTAAATAAATCCTTACACAAAAGTTTCTATCAAATAAAAAGTTCTAAAAAAAAGTACATATTAATCCTTTAAGTTTTAAATGAAATTTGTTTGCTGTCTTTTAAAAAGGCAACAAACTATGCTGAAATCCTTAATTATAAATAAATCCTTAAAACAAAGTTTAATTTAAAAAAATTAATTTAATCAACAATAAACTTATTATTATGAACAATAAATTTTAGTAAAACTAGTGAGTATTATGTTTAAAAGTATAACTATAAATGACAAACCCACTTAAATTTATACGAAAAGTTGAAATTAAAATCGATTTGTGTTTTTTTTATTGAAATTTTAGACAAGAAACTACAACAAGTTATTGAAATTAATAAAAAGTAAGAGTTTCATATTATTTCAAAAACGTTGAGAGTTTTCAATATTCTAAAAATACACAATTTTGAAGAAATTGAATTGAAAATAAATTCCAAAAATGTTTAACCAAAATAAAATGTTGTTGTAATACAGCTTCAATACAGTTAAAATTTTGTAAAGATTAGTTGATTATTATTATTTAATTCTCCATAAAATATTGTTTAAGGTTTTGTTTCGCCCGCTGTTGGTTGTTGTTTAACTTTTGCTTTTCTTGCAAATATCATTCACCAGGAACTTATTCCCGTTTAATAAATAGTGATTTTTTAAGAGTTTTCAGATGTGATTTAAAAAATAACACATTAAATTTAGAGAAATCTATATAATTCATTGTTTAAAGATGATTTCATGTAAATGTGGACCTCGGCTACGCTTCAAATGGTTCATATGCTGGGTCCAATTTTGGCATACTTTCTCCAACAGTATCTCACGAATAAATTCGTCAATATTAGCTTCCAGTGCGTCAACCTTTGTGGGCTTATATGAGCCTTAAGATATCTGCTCTTCACACCAAATACCACAATTTTGCTTGTTTACGTATGTATCCATTCAACCAGAAATAAGCTTCGGTGCTAAACACAATTTTCCTATAAAAAAGTGGATCTTCATCCTGCTTTGCCAGCGTCCATAGGACGTGCGGCTTCAATTCTTGCACTAGTTGTATTTTAAAAAGTTTTACACCCAAATCTTTACACAAATTGCTGCGAACGTCGCCGAATCGATAATTTTCGGCTATCAACAAAACTGGCATATACAGCTGCGATATTTTCCACTGTCTCTGTTGGTGGTTTAACGTCCAATAATGTAATTTTGGTGCGAAATTTAGTCACAATATTACGAATAGCCGCCTCAAATGGTCGCCCTAACTGATCATAAAATGGTAAAAGTGGTTATTCGTTCGTAAGGCGTTTGATGGTTAAATTATAGACCAAACTGAACATGTTTAACAGCTACATGTTGCATGAAGACAGATGAGCAGCCAAAAACAGTCTTGCCATAAAAGAATAATGCTAAAAAATCACCCTTTAATTGAAATATTGCAAAGATTTGCTGATTATTATCAAATTATCATTTTTCTTGCAAATGTCATTTAGTAGCAATTGATACCTTAGCAGCATTAATTCAAGTTAATATTTTTTATATTCCAAAATTTAGCAGATATATGGTGTTATTTGAAACAAAGTTGCATACTGTCAGTTTGGTCTGGGAAAAAAATATCATATGAAACCAAATATTTCATACTGTTTGGAGCAAATGGGGCAAAATTAAAATTTTTTAATGAATTTGTTTTAACATTTTAAAGGTGATCTAAGAAAATTGTTTACATAGGCCTATCTTAGGTAGTACATATGTATGTATATAGTTTATGGAGATTTAAATAAATATAGCTAGTATATACCATTATCACTTAATTAAAGGTTATATAAAAACGGCTTCATTCCCTTTTGAACACCTTTTGATTGTTATACTACATCTTTACTTTTATTGTAGATTAAACGAATTTTATATTTAGTGCTTTATTTCTCTTAAATGGAAAGTGTTTTCAAATAAATGATAAGATAAACTGAAAGTTTATAAACATCTTAAGAAAATGTACTTTATTAAAAAATTTGTTTAAATAAACAAATGCTACTTTGTATTATTTTTAATAATTTGCAGTTTTATCATTATATGTACAGTGGGTGGCCAAATTATTAGTTACACTATATTAATTAAGAGTCAATCGCTTTAAATACGTATATAAATTTATTTCTTGTACCAGATGTTTTCGTATTTTAATTCTGGTAATACTGTTAAATATTTTGTGCAGTGCAACAATGATTGGTGACATTAGAGTGCAGTTGTAGATCATTATCTGTCATTCTGCTCTGAAGTGTGAAATATGCAATTGAATTGAAGAACTAAAAGAAAATGTTAAAAAATGCATTCAGAGCATGCCAAAAAGGGTGCAAGCTGTAATAGATGCCAAAGAAGGTTTTCAAAAAATTTTGTAATATTTCTTTCCCTCAAATATATATTTTTAAAACAAAAGAATTTATTTTTAATTGAATTCGAAACACTTAATTTACCAAAAGTAACAAATAAAAGGATAAATTTCCACTATTTTAAAATGTTATATGGCTTCAAACTAAACAATTTTGCATGTGTAACTAATAATTTGGCCACCCACTGTATGTAAGTATAGCCCAAAATATTGGTTTATCTTAAGTTTTTTGCATGGTAAACGTACTTTTGAGATAAAACGTTGCAAAAACGTTTATTGGTTTAATTATTTTAAGGTTCAAAACCCCTATTATCAGAGTTTTTACAATGTTTTTTAAATAATAAACAAATTTAATGACTTTTTATGGCTTTGAAATTTTTGTTCAAATATAGAAGTAGTTATTTAATAAAACAAAAAAGTTTTAAGATAAAAGCTATAATAAAATTTATCATATTTATCATAATAAGCAACTAGAGATTTTGTTTCCTTTAACTCAGTTTTTTATTCCATTCATTTCTTGCAATTACACTGTGACGCAAAATCAAACTTTTGGAATCCGAATGGGATGAGACCAAATACAAATGATAGCTGGCATTGTCCATAACAAAACCTCCAAGGGATTTTTTTGGTTCAGTGCTAGAATTTTTTTTACAAGTATTTGAAATTTGTGATTTTGGAACCCTGGCTAACGAGAAAAACTCATTACAATTTTGATAAAATAATGGCTATAAATTTTTACTATCCGGGAGAAATGTGATATATTTCTGTTTATGGGGTCGGGGAATCCATTTTTGATATTATGTTTTACCTAAAACTAACGCTAGGTGGCGCTGTCATACAATTTGCGTTATTATTTGTTGACTTTCATAGAAAAAACGGTGCATATGCTTTCTTGAGGCTGAATAATCAATTTTTGTTGTTGGATTTATTTTAAAATTAATTATAATGATTTTACATTTCTTATATCTGTTTTATGTTCGTTGATTCTTGTACCCAGCATTCTTTTTGTTGTACCAATATACACCAAATTGCACACCTCCCCCTCGTTTCCATCACATTTGATTTCGTACACAACATTGTCCGTTTTTAATTTGTCTATCTTTGGTTTGTTATTCGTAAATAGCTGTCGCAATGTGCTGTTTGATTTGTATCAAGGCATATCAATATGCCTTGATTTGTATGCAATTGTTGTTGTGTCATCTGTTATTATTCCCTTTAATGTTTTCATCTCTGTGAGTTTTGGGATGAATGGTACACTGTAAAAATGTTTTTTTGTTTCTGATACGGAGTCTTGTTTTTCTCTTCTGTTTTTTTGTGTTTTTAGAGCTGAGTTTATTAGTTTGTTTGTTATAACTATTGGATAGCCATTTATTTTTAAAATATTTCTGATCTTTTTCATATTCGTTTGTTTGTACTTATCCTCACTTATATCCAATACTTTCCCTATTAAGTTTGTCACTGTGTTTCATGGGTTGGTTCAAATAATAATTAATTAATCTGCCTGAAGATGTGTACCAATTTGTTCCGATTTTCCCATTTTCTCTAATTATGTTTACGTCTAGGTAAGGTAATTTCCATCTATTTCCTTTTCAACTGTGAATTTAATTTTGTTGTGGTACCGTTCAAAGTTCTTAAAATAGTTGGTTCGTCGTTTTTGTTTATAATGGCAAACAAATCATCTCCGTATTTTGTTAAAAAACGAATTTTAATATTTTCCGTTTCCAATTCTTCTACAACGTCATCTAATAATGTATCTAAGACAATATTTGCAATCGTTGGGGATAACGGAGTTCCCATAGGCATTCCATAAAGTTGACGGTAGAATTTATTATTTATTGAGAAATAGTTATTCTCTGTTAAGCAGTATACACTGGAGAGTTTACGCATACAACAAAAAATAAGAACAACAATAAATACGAAAGAAGACAAAGACAACACGAAACTTCAATACTCCTCTGAAATTAATAATTAAATCAGTTCTGTGATATTAGCTTTAAGTTAAACTTGACTTAAGTTTTGTGTTCGTGTATTTTAGATTATATTTTTTATTAATTTTTGATTATTTATACCAAAATTCTGTTCGTGATGTCCCGTTTTTTAGTTATAAGTAACTAATTAATAATAAAAATTAATATCCACTAATAATAAACATCAAAGCTGTAAGTAAAACTTAGTCTATAAATTAAAGCTATGTAATAAACCAATCAATTTTGTTACTAGATTATTTAGGACGAGACCCCTGAAGAAGTTAGAATAAAACTAACGAAACGTTGGGAAAATAAAATAAAAATAAGAATCGAACAAGTTTTTTATTTACGTTTGGAAACAAACATTTGACCAAATTAGCCTGAAGGAAACTCCTTAATAATTATAATAACTATAAACATTGGTCACAAAAACAAATTAATAATGAATTATTACTAATTCCCTTAATACGCCTCTACAGAATTAATAAAACTTAAAACGACTGGATTGTTTATTAACTTAGTTATTAATTTATTTCCTATTTCACTTTATATTATTACTTAAATTCCTCAATTTTCTTATTTAATGTTTTAGCAACGCATTATGCATTTTATCAATACCAAAAACCTATGCAATTTTCTTACAATGACTGGTGTTTGATGATTGTTTTAATTTTTTTTTATGAAAAACAAAAAATAAACCTTATCATAAAAATTTTAACAATTGTGAAAAAATATCTAGACATATACATACATACATACATAAAATAATGGTCAATGCAGGCAATTATTTCAAGCGCGAATGTCAATAACACAACAACAAAAAATAAGCAAATCATTCTTTTTATACCCTACACCACCATAGTGGGGAGGGTATATTGGATTTGTGCTGGTGTTTGTAACGCTCAGAAATATTGGTCCAACACCCACCTTAATGTATACCGATTGATTCAGAATCACTTTCTGAGTCGATTTAACGGTGTCCGACCGTCCGTCTGGCTGTCCATGGAAAGCTTGTGTGCAGAGTACAGGTCGCAATTTTGAAGATATTGTGATAAAATTTGGTACGTGATATTTTTTCGGCCCAAGGATGGATGGCATTGAAACTGGTGGAAATCGGTCCATTATTTCACCTGGCTCCGATACAAATGTCCTCCCGAAATTTGGGTTTACCGATCATAAATCTTTTAATTATGCAAGTATGCAAACAAATTTCACCACAAATGAGTAGTAAATGAAGCTAAATCCCATTTACAAATTTCGTGAAGATCGGTCCATAATTAGTCGTAGCTCCCATATAAGGCCCACTTCCGAAAATCACTTAAAAGACCATAACTCTTTTAAAAATGCTGGTATCCAAATAATATTGAACACAAATATGTTTCGTACATATACATATAACATGGTAGAATTTTATGACGATCGGTCTATAATTAATTGTAGCTCCCATATAATACCCACTTCCCTAAATCACTTTTAAGGACCATAAATATCTTAAGAATGTTGTTATCCGAATAATATTTAACAAAAATGAGTTTCTTATGTACAAATAGGATGACACCTAATTTTATAATAGTCAGTTCATAAATAGTCAAAACTCCCATAAAAGACCCTCTTCGTAATTCACTTTAACCTCTTTTAAACGTATTTATATCGAGATAAAGTTTAACAACACACTTAATATTTATATTCACGGAAGTCATGGCACTAAATTTTTGGATGATCGGTCCATAATAGGTTATATATCCCATATAACGCCCATATCTGAAAAACTCTTTTATACATATACTGGGTGTAGGTTATTATATGGTCGGGCTTGACCGACTATACTTCTTACTTGTTTTATTTTTAAAATCTTTTAAACAACAAATTCTTTAATAATAGAGATATTTATTATTAATAATAAAACAAAGATTGCAAATGTGGACGGTTGAAATATGTCGTTCAACTTAGCATAAGGTAAACAATACGCCAGCTATTACTTCAGTAGTGAATAGAATCTTTCAAATTAATTTATGAAATTAATTCCCAAAATGAAAATCTAGAAAATGTAAAATGTGATCCTCAAAATAAAAATATAACTTAAAAACTGCACTAAATGTATAATAGTGCAGCATTTTACAACACTGCTTATC
Organism: Bellardia pandia; assembly: GCA_916048285.2. NCBI lineage: Eukaryota > Metazoa > Arthropoda > Insecta > Diptera > Calliphoridae > Bellardia > Bellardia pandia. Next base: position 75,254,137 of record OU696533.1, read on the forward strand.
ATATACATAAATCATTCACAGTTGCCAGGCATTGCCTTGCTCTCTGTCAAGATCTTTTTTGTGTTAAGTATTTATTTACATACATTCACACTAGTTAAGCGCCATAAAAGTTCTGATAATGCGCATGGAACAACAACTATACAAACATTAATAAAAGCGTTCAATTATTGATTTCACAATGGTTTACTATATTTTTAACAAGTTTTTTTACAGCTCAGCTGTTTTCGTTACTGTTACAGCCATACCTAAATACCGACGGAAAGCCGAACGTATTTTTACGCTGAGCATTAGCGCTGATACCCCATCCCTAAACAAAAGCGGCAACGTTATGTCAAAACAATAAAAACAGGATTATCAAACAAATAAATAAAACGGCCCTGTTTATTGTAACTGCTGGACATGGTTGTTTTATTTCTCATTTTTTTGTTTTGTTTTCTTTTGCAACTAACTTCACTGTGAAACGCCTTGTCAAAATCGGATTTGCCGCCGCGTTGTTTCGGTATGCTCCATACAAAATGTATAAGCATGAGAAATTTTGACATTTAAAAACCGCTTTCTGTCGGCATTTAGGTATGTCTGTTACTTTTAAACATGTTCAGATTGGCCTATAATTTAACCATGAAACACCTTACAGACGAACAACGCATGCAGATTATTGAATTTTATTATTATCAAAATTCATGCCCGGTTTAGAAAGTGCATTGATTTTATATATATACATATATATTTTTTTTTGCCCAAAATGAAATGTCTGGACTTCGCTGACATGTGACAAGACGATGTCACACAGTACGCAAAACAATGGCTCAATTGAGAGGCTAGTTCAGTGAACAGTTTATTTCACGTTTGGGGCCAGTTAATTGACCACCTAGACAGTGCGATTTAATACCTTAATACTAATTTTTGTGCGGCTATGCAACGCAACGATCAAATCCAAAAGCTCTTAAAAATCACTCCTTACAGGTAATGCTGTATCAACCCAGCAAAATATTTCAAAATGTTTATGTATTCAAACTCTGGCTTCACCTGTAGTTTTTTATGTCGTCATATATTTGTAGATCTTTATGGAGTTCAATTCATTGGTATTTATATAGTCCAATTTAAGCTTCAATCGTTGGTCTTTGTCTAGCTCAAGTACTATGTTTATGGCGGTTCGGCAGCACTTTTTCCATACAAATTTGAGAGCATGCCTGGATGGGAGTATGTAATTGTTAAATGAATATGATAATGTAGTAATGTGTTGGTGTTTCCATGACTGGATAATAGTTGTAGTTGTTATTAATTTGTGTTTGGTGTTTTAGTAGTGGATGGGAGCATGCGTTTGTGTGAGAGTGATAATGCGTGAGGAGGGGGCGGGGTTGTGAAATGTTGTTTGGTATGTGAGTGGTAAAGTGTGACGTAGGGTGTTGGGTATTACATTTAGGATCTGAGTGTTGGGTTTTTCATCGTTAGAGTAAATACTTGTTGGGTGGTGTGTGTGTGTGTGTGTGTGAAAAAAGTTTTAGTTGTTTGTTTTTTGTCTATAAACAAATATTCAACGACAATTGAATTAATAAAATCCAAATTTCAATCACCAAACAAAATTGACACACAGAAATTTTTAACTTTTGAAAAAAAAACAAACAATCAATTTAGCTTGGGTTTTACATCGTTGGTGTAAATTTTTTTTGAAATAAGAATAACGCGCTTTCTTATTTCAAAATTTCAATTTAAATTTTTACAAAAAAATATATTTTTGTTTTATGTTTTATTTATAGTTTATTAAAAGTACAGTTTTTACTTTTAATATCTTTTTTACTTTTAATTTACATTTAATATCGGAGGAGGATTAAACTAAACTCGTAAACATTTAACCACAACTACAATAGAATAGATGGAAAATTTGTCAACAATAACTAACAAACATGATGAACATTTTGAAGATTACACAGGGCAACAGCGAAAATATGCTCGAATAACCACTATATGCATTTGATGTATCATGGGTACAAAAATGGTAAAATTTTTAAATTCTATCGGTAGATTTTTTTTTTAAATTTTTTTGTAAAATTGCATTTTTTTTTGACGCTTTTTCACATTATTAGTGATAACTCAAAAACGGCTAATCGGATATTATTCAAATATAATCAGAAAAATTAAGATTTACATAGCCTTTAATCCGTCTATATCTTTTGCTTTAATCGGATCAACAGTTTCGGTGTTATAATAAAAAATGTAAGAAAAAAATATATTTTTTACGTAAAAATGGCAAAAATTTTTGTTTTCAAAAAATCATGAAAAATAGAAAACGGCAAAAAATTTTCAGATTCATTATTCTATTACAAAGCCAAAAATAATAGCAACAAAACGAGATATCGACCATAAAAATCGACTGATTATTTTCGAATTTATTCACAATTAAGTAAATTCGCTTATTTTCACAAAATTTTAGTTTTTTGCTTGATATACTTACGTATAGAGCGGTTTTTCAAATGTATGAAAAAAAATAAATTTTCCAATTTCATGTCGGATTATTATGAGATTTGGTGTCAAACTTTCACCCGCAAAATTTTAGTCGAATTTGGACAAGGTTAACACGTAGCGCCCAGGCCCCAAATCTGAAAAATAGCGTTTGAATGGAAAAAAATTTAAAAATTTTGAGTTTTTGCAAAATTAAAGCTATTTATTCCCCCTTTTGCAAAAAAGTGGATTCTGATTCTTAGTGCAAACACAATGAGATTTGCAATAAGCTACATATCTTTAAAATCAGTTAAACAGTTTTCCAGTTATTACAATTTGCCCTGGCCATTACATCTCTCTCTAGTCAAGTGCTTTCATCTTCACAAGGACACTCAACCTCAAGCATGTGTTCTCAATCAGGAAGTTCAGATTCAGAACTACCAACTATATCTGAAAATGACGAGTTCATCCCGCACAAAAATTTCTCGCCGAGACCATGGAATCAAGACCAGCTAAATGATGTAATTAGAGAACTTGGATTGTCAAAAGCATCTTCGGAATTACTTGCATCCCGGATGAAGGAATCGGATCTCATAACGGAGGAAACTAAAGTTTCGTATTACCGTAGTCGAGAAAAAGGCTTACTTCATTATTTTGCAGAAGAGGACGATTTTGTCTACTGCACAGATATTCCTGGTTTGATGACTGCCATGGGCTTACATGGATATGATTCAAGCGAATGGCGTTTATTTATTGACTCATCAAAACGCAGCTTGAAGTGTGTCCTTTTGCATAATGGAAATAAATTTCACTCCTTGCCAGTCGCACATTCAACCAAAGTGAAAGAAGAATACTCTGTAATTGCATTGGTCATGAAGAAGACAAAGTATAGTGAACATAACTGGGTAATTTGTGTTGATTTTAGGATGGTAAATTTCCTATTAGGTCAACAAAGTGGCTATACCAAATACCCTTGTTTTTTATGTTTATGGGACAGCAGAGCTAAGTCAGAACACTGGAAGAGAAAACAGTGGCCTTATAGGGAAACACTGAATCTAGGTATGCCAAATGTTATAAATGTACCTCTGGTGCCCCGAGATCGTATCATATTACCCCCTCTTCACATTAAACTTGGTCTGATGAAACAATTTGTTAAAGCACTTAACAAAGATGGTGAATGTTTCAAGTATATTTCAAGGAAATTTCCAAATTTGAGTATGGAAAAGCTGAGAGCAGGAATATTTACCGGCCCACAAATTCGCAAATTGGTCAAAGATACCGATTTTCTCAGTTCAATGTCAGAAATTGAGAAAAATGCATGGGATTCGTTTGTATGGGTTATTCAAAATTTCTTAGGAAATAACAAGGATGATGATTATGTTGCGCACGTTGAAGAGATGTTAACTCACTTCCAGAATCTTGGATGCAACATGAGCGTCAAAGTACATTACCTTCACAGTCACCTAGATCGTTTTCCTGAAAATCTAGCAGACTTCAGTGAGTAACAGGGCGAACGATTTCATCAAGATATTCGGACAATGGAGGAACGATACCAGGGTCGCTGGGATGCACACATGATGGCAGATTTTTGCTGGAGTATTCAGAGTAATACTTCGTTATTCAATAATAGAAAATCTCATAAAAGAAAATTCCACAGTTTGTAGTTTATAATATTTATTTTCTTATTTTATATGTTGTAATAAATTTAAATATAGGTAATTCACGGTTTGTTGCTTAATTTACTTAATTGTGAATAAATTCGAAAATAATCAGTCGATTTTTATGGTCGATATCTCGTTTTGTTGCTATTATTTTTGGCTTTGTAATAGAATAATGAATCTGAAAATTTTTTGCCGTTTTCTATTTTTCATGATTTTTTGAAAACAAAAATTTTTGCCATTTTTACGTAAAAAATATATTTTTTTCTTACATTTTTTATTATAACTCCGAAACTGTTGATCCGATTAAAGTAAAAGATATAGACGGATTAAAGACTATGTAAATCTTAATTTTTATGATTATATTTGAATAATATCCGATTAGCCGTTTTTGAGTTATCACTAATAATGTGAAAAAGCGTCTAAAAAAAATGCAATTTTACAAAAAAATTTTTAAAAAAAAAATCTATCCATAGAATTTAAAATTTTTACCATTTTTGTACAAAGGTAGTCATGATACATCAAAATTGTATAGTGGTTTTAAAAGCATATGAAATTTTTTTTATTTTGTTACGTTGTGTTGTGTTTCATCAGCTCAAACACAATCAGCTCAAACATAATCCTCCTCCGGTATTAAATGATAAAATGTTTTTAAGAAGTTGTATACTCGTATATCCTTCAGAATCATGTTGATGAGCATATGTTTTATTACTGTATACTTATATGTAATATTTGCGAATAATCTTTTATGCTAATTGTTCTCATATTTATATCATTTGATGATCGTTAGGCTGTAGATTTCTTATACATATATATCTAATAAGAAAAATTAAATTTATTAAAAACAAAATAATTTATAAATTATTATTTTACGAGTACGTATATGTACGTACATATATAGTATGGTTTTCTGTTATCTACTAATTTTAATAATCCACAACCTTTTGTTAGAATATTAAACTTTTCATTAAATAATTTTTTTATAACACAGTCTCGTCTCATCGAACTGTTCGGACGTGTTACTTTTAGTGCGGCTGAATTTTCGGTGAAAAAAGCGTAATAGGTGAAAAAGTGTAAAAAGTTGAAATTAAACAAAAAAGTGAAAAAAAAAATCGTAATAGGTTAAAATATATAAAAAAAAAATAAACATTAAACATCACATAAAAACTGTATGAGTGTTCCTCTCAGATGTAATTCTGAAAAAGAGCTTAGCTCGACTAGAAAAACTAGATGCATCTCTGAGGAAGAATCCATAAAAAAATCTTTGGAGAATTTTCTCACTACAAGAGCCGTAGAACGGCGTCGTTCCTGTTCGCCCACTATTGTGATTTCAACAGATGAAAAAACATCATCATCAAATAGTGCAGTCAAGCCAAAAAAACAAGTAGGTATGGATAAGTACATCACCGTTCTCAAGCGACATAGGAACACGAAGTCTGCTCAAGTGTCATCAAATGCAAAAGCTCCTAAGACCGTGAGTAATGATCAAAATAGGTTTGCTCTCCTCCAGACGGATGAGCCAGAACTTCCGAAGAAGACGTTTAAGCCCCCACCAATTTATCTGAGAGAGCCGACTTCCAGTAAATTGGTACAAGGTGAAAACATGTTTAGCGTAACCTCAATGAAACATGGAAATATCTGCGAGACAAAGATACAAGTGAATAGGGAAGATGATTTTCGAAAATTGTCCAACCAGCTGGAGAGGGAGACTAGGGATTTCTATACCTACCAGCTCAAAAGCGCAAAAGGACTCCAAGTCGTTCTAAAGGGTATAGACCCATGTGTTGATCCCGCGAAGATAAAAACCGGTTTAATGGACAAAGGGTTCAAAATCAAGAGCGTAGTGAATATTAAAAACCGTGAAAAGATCCCTCAGCCCATGTTCAGGATAGAATTGGAACCTGGAGATGTTGTCTTAAAGAAAAACGAGTCCCATCCCATCTACAATCTGATGTACCTTCTGCATCGTAGAATCACCGTGGAAGAACCACATAAGCGTCAGGGACCCGTCCAGTGTCTCAACTGTCAGGAATTTGGTCACACCAAGGCGTATTGTAAATTGCCGACAGTTTGTGTTGCGTGTGGGGAGCTACATGCAACTGCTCAATGCGATAAGTCGAGAACTGACTCAAAAATCAAAAAATGCAGTAACTGCGGAGGTAATCATACCGCAAATTATAGAGGTTGTCCAATTTACACTCATTTGAAAGGCATAAGAACCAACAAGACGTCAGTATTGCCTAATCGCCCTCAACAGCCAAATTTAGCATCGAGTGACAATTCCCTCAATTATTACGGTCCACTAGTCATGTAAACGCGCCTAGTTCTAGACAAGTTTCTTACGCAAACGTCGTTAAATGTAATATGCCAGGTCTGGAGCAGGAACCTAAACCCCAATATTCTGAGCCGCATATCAACAATCTAGAGACAACATTGCAGACACTTGTCCAAACTATGAACACTTTCACGACCACCATGACATCCATGATGCAGGAAATGCTGAAAATGCAATCCATTATCTTGCAAGCCATTTTAAAGAAATGATTTATTTAAAAATTTGTTTCTGGAACGCGAACGGCCTCCGCCAACATAAAAACGAACTGGAACACTTCCTGATGGATAAGCAGATTGATGTCATGATGATTGCTGAAACTCACTTGACGGCGACAGCGTACTTCAAAATTAATGGCTACGTGTTATATGATACTAAAGATCCACGCGGAAGAGCATGTGCAGGATCGGCAATTCTTATAAAGAACAGAATAAAGCATTATCTAATGAATAACATAAGTGAGGATTACCTCCAAGCAACAAACATTTGCATTGAATTCTGTCAATACAAATTTGTTTTATCATCGATTTATTCTCCGCCTCGATTTTCAATAAAAGAACACCAATACCATAACTTCTTTAAATCCCTTGGAGCTAGATTTTTAGTTGCTGGTGACTTTAACGCCAAACACACATTTTGGGGTTCACGTCTGGTAACCCCAAAGGGTCGCGTACTCTTCAACACCATTGCTAAAATGGGCTTAGATGTACTCTCAAGTGGACATCCCACCTATTGGCCGACGGACCGACGGAAGATTCCCGATGTTATTGACTTTGGGGTAATGAAAAATATCCCTGTAGAATGGATGCAAGTGGATCCTTCACTGGACTTGTCCTCAGATCACTCTCCTACTATCATTTCAATGCATTTCCCTCAAGTGTGTGGTTCTCCATTTATGAACATGACTAAGACCCGAGTAAGTTGGATAAAATACAAAAAGTATTTAAGTTCTCATTGCACGGAAAATGTTGTGTTGAGAACTACCGACGATATTGATGAGTCGATTGGCAACTTTACCGAGGACCTTCGACGAGCTGTGCATCACGCTTCCACTTATCACGTTGAATGTAGAAATAGGACAAACAGAACTTATTTCTCTGAACTCGAACATCTCCTATCAGAAAAAAGAAGAATGAGAAGAGAGTGGCAAATTCACAGGTCTCCTGAACTGAAAGCTAGGCTACGGGAATGCAGATATATACTAAGACATTTCTTAGAAACCCAAAGAACGGCCTCACTTAGATCTTACTTGGAAGGTCTTGATAGTACCCCACAATCTGACTATTCGTTATGGAAGGCGGCACGAGGTTTAAAAAGACCAGTTAGAGGAAAGCCTCCTCTGCGAAATCCGACTGGTGACTGGGCTAGAAATGATTCCGAGAAAGGGACATTATTTGTTAACCATTTGAGAAATGTGTTCACTATAAACAACTCAAATAACGAACATGATTTGCCACCACTTGTAATAAGACCTCCTGTACCTCTAAGACTAAACTTTCGTGATGTCCAAAACGCTATTGGTACTCTGAACCTTAGAAAGGCTCCAGGTATGGATAAAATCAGCACTAAAATGCTTGTGGAGTTACCTCGTGTAGCAAGAAGAATTATCCTCTTTATCTTCAACGCTATTTTACGCCTAGAATACTATCCTGCAGATTGGAAGGTGTCTATGATCACTATGATTCCTAAGCCAGGGAAGGACCACACCAAAGTGGAGTCATATAGGCCAATTAGCCTACTGCCGACAATTTCTAAACTGTTCGAAAAATTGTTAATGACTAAGTTGACTCCAATTCTGAATGACACTGAATGTATTCCAAATCATCAATTCGGATTCAGAGCTAAACACAGTACCATCGAACAAACTCACAGATTGGTAAATGTGATAAAAGGGTCGTTTGAAGATAAAAAATACTGCTCCGCCCTTTTCATTGATGTATCCCAAGCGTTCGACAAAGTTTGGCATGACGGTTTAATGCACAAAATTAAATTAACTCTGCCTGCTAACACCCATAAACTCATGGAAAGTTATTTATACGGTCGCAAATTTAAAATCAAAGAAGGTGATTTTTTAAGTATCGCTCAGCCAATTGAATCAGGTGTGACACAGGTTAGCATACTGGGTCCTACTTTATATTTGATTTATGCCTCCAATATGCCGTTAGACCCCAAAATCCACGCGTCAACTTTTGCAGACGATACAGCCTTTGTCAGCGTCCATAAGGACCACCAAGTTGCATCACAGAATTTGCAGAATTATGTTTATAAACTAGAGAATTGGCTAGAGCTTTGGAAAATCAGGGTAAATGAACAAAAATGTATTCATATAACTTTCACATTGAGAAAAGATACCTGCTCGTTCATCAGAATAAATAATCAAATTATTCCTCAACATAATGAAGTCAAATACCTCGGCATTCACCTCGACCGCCGTTTAACTTGGAAGTCTCATATTGAAGCGAAACTTACACAAATGAGATTAAAAGCAGTGCAACTTAATTGGTTAATCGGCAGAAACTCTACATTGAAATTGGATTGCAAACTTTTGTTGTACAATGCAATTCTAACGCCAATCTGGTGCTATGGAATTCAATTATGGGGTACTGCCTCAGCATCAAACATTGAAAAAATTCAAAGGGGTCAAAATAAAATTCTACGGATAATTACAGCAGCTCCATGGTATGTTAAAAATTCTCGAATCCACAAAGATCTAGGCGTGCCATTAGTAAAAGTCGAATTTACAAAATATGCGTCAAAGTATGTCAGCAAACTTGAACACCATCCAAACCCACTTGCACGAAACATCCTTAACTTTAGTGGCCACAATCGGTTGAGAAGGAGGGATACCCTTGCTTTAACTCAAGCGCAAAATAGATGACTGGATCAGTTGATGTGAAATTTTTTTTAGTATCATAAAAATTTTTGTCTAGCACTGGCTGGGCTTATTATTTTCTTTTTAGTATTAAGATTTGAATACTTATTGTCATTTCAAATATGAAGATTCAATAAATAATTAAATGCAAAAAAAAAAAAAAAAAAAAAAAAAAAAAAAAAAAATAACACGTTGACATTTAAATGCGTCTGTGTGCTTTTCTATTAGTTATAATATTTTTAAATCGATTTTAGTATAATAAAAAGGTTTAGAGTAAAATAATAATTCGAATAATTCTTATAAAAAGAGTTGGTATTTTTGGTTTTTACTATTGATTTTAATTCTTTTTTTATCCCTATTTAGTTGCGATTGACTATTTCGTTTTGAAGATTGAACACGCCCAATGAGCTAGAAGAACTTTTTCGTTTTTATATTCTTAACATCTTTAGTGAATCATTTCCAACTCAACTCTATTTATGTGTATGGTTTGTAAGATTTTGATTTTGAACATCAGATTTAGCTGCATTTTGTATTAAATGTAAAGAATTCAAAGGTTTTATATATGATGATGATGATTTTAGTTTAAATTTATTCTTTCTATTAAATAGATTTCTTTGTTTTGCTTGTAATAAAGTTGAAGTTTTTCGTTTATATACGATAATGTTGCTAGTTTACGTTTGTTTTTTTTTTGTCATATGCAGGAGTAATCAGTATTGATCTATTTCTTTCCAGGTTTCCTCTCCCTTCATCATCAATACTCTCATAATCTAGTAGGATAACCAATATGAAGTGATAATGGAAAGTCTGTATTTTGATCTGAATTTGTTAACTTACGATTTTTAGGATTAGAAAAACTAGATATATTTTCATTTAAATCATTATCATCATAATCCATATCGCTATTTACACCAATAAAATCGGTTTTATCATCATTATGTGTTGTTGTTGTTCTTATTGTTGTGAAGATAAAGATGGATATGACGAATTTAAAGTTGATTTGAATTTATTATTTTTCTTTAAGGATTGATAATCATCTAGTTTATTAATTATATTTTTTAAAGGTTTAGTTGTAGGTTGAAATGTAGCTTCTAACTTTTTTCTTGTTTACCATATTATCGAATATTATTATCTATATTATTATTATTTATAATATAATAAAATAATGCATAAACACATTTTAATTATATCATGCTGTAGATCCATGAAATAAAAACAGAAACCTATTGATTTGCATATGTTATGTTGAACTAAAAAATCCAAATTTCAATAACCCAACAAAATGTCGTTTGGTTATAGAAATTTTGATTTTATTAGTTCAACGACAATTGTATAAACAAGTTTGTTTTAAATATTTGTTTGTGGATATAATGTTGAACAAGCTAAATTTCGTATTAATTTTGTTCTTTTTTTTTTTGCAAAATTAATTCAAAGTGGACGTATCACGAATTAAAAAACAAACAACTAAAACTCTACATTTAAAGTAGACATATCAAAACTAAATAATAATAATATTCCATGATGTAATTTGATACTATTACAGTTAATTATACCCTACACCACCATAGTGGGGAGCGTATATTGGATTTGTGCTGATGTTTGTAACGCCCAGAAATATTGGTCCAACACCTACCTTAAAGAATCACTTTTTGAGTTGATTTAACGATGTCCATCCGTCTGGCTGGCTGGCTGGCTGGCTGGCAGGTTGTACATGTAAAGCTTGTGCGCAGAGTACAGGTCGCAATTTTGAAGATATTTCGATAAAATTTGGTACGTGATATTTTTTCAGCCCAAGGATGGATGGGATTGAAAATTGTGTAAATCGGTCCATTATTTCACCTGGCCCCCATACAAATGTCCTCCCGAAATTGGGGTTTACCGATCATAAATATTTCAATTATGCAAGTATGCAAACAAATTTCACCACAAATGAGTAGTAAATGAAGCCAAATTACATCTGCAAATTTTGTGCAGATCGGTCCATAATTACTCGTAGCTACTTACGATAATCACTTTAAAGAGCATAACTCTCTCAAAAATGTTGGTATCCAAATAATATTTAACCCATAATTAGTCGAAACTCCCATATAAGACCCTCTCCGTAATTCAATTTAAGCTCCATAAATCGTTTAAAAGTATATAAATCGAGATAGAGTTTAACACATATAATACTTATATTCACAGACATCATGACACTAAATTTTTCGATGATCGGTCAACAATAGGTTATATCTCCCATATAATGCCCATTTCTGAAAAACTGTTTTATACATATACTGGGTGTAGAGTATTATATGGTCGGGCTTGACCGGCTATACTTTCTTACTTGTTTTTGTATGGGTAGACATAAACAAATAGATTTGCTACGTGATAATGCAAATATGATTATTGCATTTACACAAGATGAAATGAATTTACGACACATCTATAATGATCACGTTATCGGTGATATTTAATTTTATAAATTTACAAAGATTTGCAGTGAATGTTGGAAAGATAAATATGGTTTTCTAACCATAAGTAAGGATGATATAGTCAATACTGGATAAGTATAGAAATAATATAGGACGTTATAGAAAGGATTTTGACAATTTTATTCAAATGTAAAGTGATGTTAGATATGAAGCTGATCAGAAGCAGATAAAGCTGATCACAAACAGATCAGAAGCAGATAAAATGCAGAGCAGAAGCAGATAAAAACATAAACATGAATAAAAAACAATTGAAAGAACTTATGAATACTAGAGCAGTATTAATGGAAAAATTAAAAAAATATTAAGTTATATGAAATCGAAAAAGTTAATCTCTGTTGGAAACTACATTTCAACCTACAACTAAACCTTTAAAAAATATAATTAATAAAATAGATGATTATCAATCCTTAAAGAAAAATAATAAATTCCAATCAACTTTAAATTCGTCATATCCAGATAATGATTTAAATGAAAATATATCTACTTTTTTCACACACACACACCACCCAACAAGTATTTACTCTAACGATGAAAAACCCAACACTCAGATCCTAAATCTAACATCCAACAGCCTACATCTTACCTTACCACTCACATACCAAACAACATACAATAACCATCTTCCTCACACACCACCTCCTCACGCATTATCTCTCTCACACAAACGCATACTCCCATCCACTACTAAAAACACCAAAAACAAATTAATAACAACTACAACTATTATCCAGTCATGGAAACACCAACACAATACTACATTATTACATTCTTTTAACAATCACATACTCTCAAAGTTGTATTGAAAAAGTGCTGACGAAACGCCATAAATATACTATTAGCCCAATTTTAGCTTTAATTGTAGGTGTTTATCTAGTCTAATTTCAGCTTCAGTCGGTGGCCTTTATCTAGTCCAATTTCAGCTCAAATTGTAGGTGTTTGTGTAACTAAATTTTAGCTTCAATCGTCGGCCTATATATAGTACAATTTTAGCTTCAATCATTGGCTTTTTTATTTAGTCCAATTTTAGGTCCAATTGTAGGTGTTTTTGTTGTTAAATTTTAGCTTCAATCGTTGGTTTATCTAATCTAAGTTTACCTGTAATTGTTGGTTTTAGCTTCAATCGTTGGGCTTTACTTATTCACAATTTTAGCTCCCATTGTAGGTAGATCTTAGTGTAGTTAGATTTCTAACGCTTGGTTTTCACTATGTCATTTTTGTTGTCAAATTGTCCAAATTGTTATGAAATTACCAACAATTTGGACAATTTGACAACAAAACTGACATAGTGAAAACCAAGCATAACTAATTTAATTCCTTTTTCCCCTTTTCCTTTACAGTTGTACTCCACTCACTACACTTTCCTGTATCACAATGGATGCACAATATAACAAATTATCACAACAGCAAGTAAATATTTTACAAATTGAGAAAGAGTCACAGACAAAACAAAGTATAACATACACCAAAGATATGGCTCTGGTAAGTTGTATACCTATGTACATATACATACATATATTCAATGCTATTTGTAACAGTTCCAATAGATCAGGGAAGCATTGTGTATATTTCATATTTTCTTATTTCCAAACAGCTTTCAGCTTCTAGTTCTAACAGTGACAGCAGCTCCGATGTGGGTCGTGAGAAATGGGGCAAAGAAATTGAGTTTCTATTTTCCTGCATTGCCTTGTCCGTGGGTCTGGGCAATGTTTGGCGTTTTCCCTTTATAGCTCTGGCCAATGGCGGTGGAGCCTTTGTTATACCCTACATTATAGTATTATTACTAATAGGACGTCCTGTGTACTATATGGAAGTGATAATAGGACAATTTTCTAGCAGGGGTTGTATAAAAGCGTTCGATATGGTGCCTTTAATGAAAGGTGAGTTTGAAATTAAAAACATATTTAATAATAAGGAGTTCTAATAAAATTAATTTGTTTATGTAACAGGAATAGCGTATGGCCAGGTTTATGCCACTGCCTTGGCCACCACCTACTATGCTAGTATTATGGCTTTGACATTAAAATATCTAATAGCCTCCTTGTCGGATGTGTTACCTTGGACCTATTGCCTGGCAGAATGGGGTAATACGTGTATAGCCACCTCAGAGTCTGTGCAGCAGAGTAATTCTTCGCACAGTAAACGTATTTCCTCGGCTGAGCTGTTTTTCACTAAAACGGTTTTGCGTGAAAGTGAGAATATTAATGAGGGTTTGGGTTCACCCAATTGGGATTTGGTTTTATGTTTAATGGTGGCTTGGCTGATTATAGCTGTTATACTGATCAAGGGCATACGTAGTTCGGGTAAAGCTTCTTACTTTCTGGCCATATTTCCCTATATAGTGATGTTTATTTTGCTGAGTCGGGCTTTAACCTTGCCGGGTTCTTGGGATGGCATAGTGTACTTTTTGAAACCCCAGTGGAGTGAGTTATTGAATCCAAATGTAAGTGGTTTCAGTTTTGAGTAAATATATGTTTATATTAATGTTTTTATTTTATTTCTTAGGTCTGGTACAACGCCATAACACAAATGTTCTTTTCCTTGGCCATTTGTTTTGGTACTTTGGTCATGTATGCCTCCTTTAATAATTTTCGCAAAAATGTCTACCGGTGCGTAATTACTCAGACATGGAAATATACCATAAAAAGGGGTTTCTATATTTGTTATTTTATGTTCTTTTTTATCTTTTTTAACCCACTGTTATTTATTTCATTTAAAACAGAGATGTCATCATTATAACCAGCGTTGATTCGGTGACCTCCATTTTGGCTGGCTGCATTATTTTTGGCATTTTGGGCAATCTGGCTTATGAAACCAATACCTCCGATATAGCTAATGTGGTTAAGGGTGGCGCCGGTCTGGCTTTCATCTCTTATCCCGAGGCTATAGCCAAGTTTAAATTCTTACCTCAAGTCTTTGCCGTGCTGTTCTTCTTGATGCTTCTGGTATTGGGTATGGGCAGTAATATTGGCATGGCTTCGTGCGTTATTACTGTTATAAAGGATAGATTTAATCATTTGCCTCACTGGTTGTTGTCTACGGCCATGGCAGTGGTGGGTTTTTTGTGTGGCATTGTGTATATGACACCGGGTGGTCAGTTTGTCTTAAGTATGGTGGATTTCTTTGGCTGCTCATTTATAGCGTTATTCTTGGCCATTGCCCAGTTGATAGCAGTGGCTTGGATTTATGGTGAGTGTTTTCTGGTTCTGGGAGTCCATAATATTTACATCAGTGGTGGGCATAAAGAGAAAAAATTTTAATTCAATTTTATGTTTCATTGCAAGTCTTTATACAGTTAAATTTTAGGTGCTATCGCCATTGTAGGCCTTTATGTAGATCAATTTTAGCTCCAAATGTAGATCTTCATTCAGTTAAAATTTAGCTGCCATTGTAGATCCTTATGTAGATAAATTTTAGCTTTCATTGCAAGTCTTTCAGTCTTTATATAGTTTTGTTTAGCTCCCACTGTAGACCTTTATATAGTTCAGTTTTTTATATAGTTTCAGTTTTTTATAATTAACAAACACAAACTGCAAAGCTTTTTGGCTTATCTGCAGAAAACACCCAGAGTCTTTGGCAGGAATCGAACCCGCAACCCTCTGACTGATAGTCCGGCAAACTATCGCCTAGTCTATCGGGGCACCCGATGAAAAGTAGGTAAAGAGCACGATCGTAAAGAGCACGGAATTTATGGATACACGTGTAAACGAAACAGCAGGGAATTGAACAAAAGCTAGACAGCAAAACTGAAACGTGTGAAACAGCACTTATTGCAACTTCCATTGTAGGTCTTTATGTAGTTCATTCTTTATATCCCTGATGGCTATGAGTGACGATCACTGCTTTAGCTACATGTTCAAACTAAACTAACTTTCTTTCTTTAAGGTGTAAAACGTCTGTGTCAGGACATTGAATTTATGCTGGGCGTTAAAACCAGTCTATATTGGCGTATTTGTTGGTCCATTATTACCCCAGGCCTAATGTTTTTGGTGTTAATATACACTTTGGTTACCTTAAAACCCTTGGAATATAAAGAAGTGGCTTATCCCCAGCTGGCATATAATTTAGCCTGGTTAATGTGGGGCATAGGTGTCGGACAATTGCCTTTATGGGCACTATATACTATATATAAGCAGCCAGGGGAGACATTGAAACAGGCAAGTTCTACTTTCATTGCTTTTAAAGTTTGTTTTAATCATTATTCTTTGCATCTTACAGAAATTCTCTAACTCTGTAAAGCCCTGCGGTCGTTGGGGCCCCCTGGAGCCCAAGCTGTTAGAGGAATACTTATCATACCGTAAAACTTTAGCAGAAAACTCTGAAGCTGACTCAAGTTTATGCACCCGTATATATAATAATATTTTCCATTAGTTATTTTTTTTTTAAATTTAGTTTAATTTTAGCTGTTTTTTTTTTGTATTAAATATTAATTAGTATTGACTTCTGTTACAGTGCCAAACAAAAAGTGTATAGCCAACAATTTTTATTTGTAATATTTTCTAAGAAAATATTTGAGTTTAATAATAAAATGTAAAAATAATTGTTTTTACAATAAAAATATTTAATATGATTAATGAAGGCCTGATATAATTTATGATGGAGAACAAAACGATTTGTTTTTTACCCAATTATTACCTTTCTATGCAACTTTAAATCAGTATTACACAAAATATTCTATTGAAAATAAAAAATAAAATAAAAAAGTCTTATAAAAACATTTTTCTATATAAAAACTGTCTGTATTTTCTTAATAAAAAAGTCTAATACAGATATTTTTCTGTATAAAATAAGTCTTACAAAGAAATTTTTAGAAAAAAGTCTTATACAGACATTTTTGTATAGAAGAGACCAAGGTGAATTTAAATACAAGGTGACAGCATTGCTACAACAATTACAACAAGGCAAGAACAACAGGCATTTTTGTGCATTTTTGTTTGTGTAAAAACTTTCGTTACTGTCAAAAACATCTTTTTTTATATAAACTTTGACTATTTGTAAACAACTTTTTGACATTTTCAATTTCACCATGAATAATCAGCTGGTGCTATGCTGTCACCTTGTATTTAAATTCACCTTGGAAGAGACTGTTAAACAGATATATTGCTTTAAGAGAAACTGTTATATTTACATTTTTATTTAAGAGAAACGTTTATACAGACATTTATCTGTACAATAAAAGACTTATGCAGATATTTTTTATATAAAAAATGTTATACCTACAGTTTTCTTAATAAAAAAGACTTATAGTATACAAAAAAGTCTTATACAGACATTTATCTATAGAAAAACAGTATACAAACATTTTTCTATAGCAAATAGTCTTATACAGAAATTTTTCTTTTTAAAAAATCTTACACAGAAATTTATAGAAAAAAGTCTTATACAGACATTTTGTATAGAACAAACCGTTAAACAGACATATTTCTGTAAGAGAAACTGTTATATTTACATTATAAACTGTTATATTGGCATTTTACTTTAAAAGAAACTATAATACAGACATTTTACTTCAAAAGAAACTGTTAAACAGACATTTTTCTTTAGGAGAAACTGAGATTTTTCTTAATAATAAACTTTTATAATGTCATTTTTCTTCAAGAGAAACTCTTATACAGACATTTGTCTTTATTGTACAGACATAATTTTATGAAAGAAACTCGTATACAGACATTTTTCTGTAGAAACATCTGTTATAAGCAACATTTTCAACAGGAAAAAAAAACTTAACATTAAAGTTTGGATATAAAAAGTTTATTGTACAGGCAATTTATTACAGAAAATTGTTTAAATAACTTGGATTCCGAATATTCTACTGCATCATTGACAGTTAGTTCTCGGCTTTAATCGCTGCTTGCTGCCCCTCTTTTAAATAAAAAACACTTTAGTCTCTTATGGTTTTAATTTTATAATCATTTTTATTGATTTATTTATAATTTATTTGCCTGGTAATTTCTTGTATCACTAATTGTTTTAAGCTTAAATTTCTTTTGTTACATTTTTGATTTTTTCTAAATTTATTACTATTATTTAAGTAAAAATATCTACTATATGTTTTCAATTTGATTTGTTAAGTTTTGTAATATTTCTATACTACTTAATGATATTATTTTGATAATTTACTGTGTTGTTATTTGAATTATTTAATTAATTTTTGTTTTTATATAATATCTTCAAAATATGACTGTCAATCATTGACTGTCTGGTTCGTTAATGCTTCAATTTGAAGTAAAAATTTATTCATTTGCTTTTAGAGTTTTGTGTTTATTTTATACGAGTAGATAATAAGTAGGGCTAAAGATCTTTAAATAATGACATTTTTATAAAAAAAAAAGGAATTTTTAAATATAGCCAGTTAAATTGAATACAATTTTGAATATAAAAACGAAAGCTTTTTTAAACAAATCGTTACAGTTTTTGAGCTCCAAGTAACAGTATTGAAGACTTTTTCTTTTACTTTCTATAAAATTATTTGATTTTTTGTCCATAAAATTGAAATTTTGGAAAGCACCTATTACATATTTAAATAAAATCAAAATTGTTTTTTTTTTTATTAATAAGCAATAACAGGTGTGAGGCAACACTTACTATATTTTGTTTTCTATTTAATAACATTTCTTTTTAAAAACGAATTCGATTTCATGTTTCATTTGTTTCTATCAAAATGTAAGCTAAAACAAGTAAGAAAGTATAGTCGGTCAAGCCCGACCATATAATACCCTACACCCAGTATATGTATAAAACAGTTTTTCCGAAATGGGCTCTATAACCTATTTAGTGTCATGATGTCTGTGAATATAAGTATTATATGTGTTAAACTTTATCTCGATATAAATACTTTTAAACGATTTATGGAGCTTCAAGAGAATTACGGAGAGGATCTTATATATTGGAGTTTCGACTAATTATGGACCGATCATCATAAAATTGTACCGTATTATTTAAATACATATGAAATATATTTGCGTTAAATATTATTTGGATACCAAAATTTTTGAGAGAGTTATTCGCTTTAAAGTAATTTTCGGAAGTAAGCCTTATATGGGAGCTACGAGTAATTATGGACCGATCATCATAAAATTGTACCATATTATTTTTATATATATGAAATATATTTGTGTTCAATATTATTTGAAAAGCGACCTTTTTAAATGAGTTACGGCCATTAAAGTGATTTTTGGAAGTGGGTATTATATGGGAGCTACGAGTAAATATGGACCGACCTGCACAAAATTTGTACATGTGATTTGGCTTCATTTACCACTTATTTGTGATGAAATTTGTTTGGATACTTGAATAATTCAAACATTTAATATCGGTAAACCCCAATTTCGGAAGGACATTTGCATGGGGGCCAGATGAAATAATGGACCTATTTCCACTAGTTTCAATCCCATCCATAAAAAAAAATATCAGGTACCAAATTTTATCGAAATATCTTCAAAATTGCGACCTCTACTCTGCGCACAAGCTTTACATGAACAGCCAGCCATCCAGAAGGACGGATATCGTTAAATCGACGTTCGTCTTTCATTTTCGATTTTATTTGAAAACCGATCGATTTACATCGCATACCTGAAAATCTATATCAATCTCTTTGTTTTTTTCTATTTTGTTTTTAATTATTTTAAAACAACTTTAATATACACAAAAAACAAATATGTGCATATATTGTGTATATTCTCTATCCCTTTCAGATCTGACGCAAAACTACCAGGAATTTTTTTATAATTTTTATAGCGTATGAAAATATAATCAATGGATAGGTTTTATCATTTTTTTATATCCTTTAAGAACTTTCAGAACACGCAAACTTGATGCATCTCGGTCGATTTTCATTAATATAATTTTTACTAACACACATTTTTATTCCATGATACGATTTCAACTAGTTTGGAATATTAAAATTTATATTTTTTTAGTTTATATGTACATATATGTGCATTTCATTATTTGTAAACGATTAATACTTCTGTTATTAAATACACTTATTTAGTTACACGCCTCATTTTGCTAAAAAGTGAAAAGTGACTATAGAATTTTGCAATAATTCAAGTAACGGTAAATCAAACAGAAGAGAAATTTGAGAAGCAAATATAAAAAACAATCAGCACAATCGATGCATGTCACTCTATTTCAAATGGGGTTAATAGAAGCAAAAATATTAAAACCGAAAACCATGAATCAAATAATAAAGATTATGCAAAGAATGTAAACAAAATTTCCTCTCTCTGCACAGGTTATTTTTTCCGTAAAATTAACATGGAAAATATAACTTTTGTTAACAATATTTTAAAAGAAAATGATTTTTCTTAAATTTGTTGATTCAAAATAAAACATTTAATTTTTTACTATTTAATTCATATTAAAATGTATTAAAAAAGTGAACTATATTTTAGTATTTCTGTAATATTATATTTTTGTATTATAAATTTATTATTTTTTTTTTTGTTTCCGTTTCTGCTTTTTTGTCTCATCCGCTAGGAGTTGATTTAGTTTTCTTATTTAAAAAAACATTTTTTGATCGAAAAAAGTATTTTAGCTTCAATATCCGCATTAATAGTACTTTACTCATTAAAATACTCGTTGCAAATGAAAAGAAATTTTCACCATTCAAAGATTTGAACACAGTAACTAACATAAAATATCTTGAACGCAAAACGTTTCAGTAACCCATTTTTAATTTCATATCTCCTTCTATATCATCTGCCTTAAAGTGTTCAATACCAACTCTGTGAGACACTTTTACTTTTTTTGTTTTTTCATCAAGGTGACAAAATTGTGCCCATTGTTTGTTTTTAATTTATTTTCTATTGGAAATCGAAAAAAAATTTAAATTTATGTTATTTTTTAATATTTCCACTAATAAAAACGGCACAATTCTCTTTAAAACCTTTATTTGCATTAAAGTTTATGTAGAAGTTAAGCAAAAATAAAAATATTTTTGACTTGTGACGTCACAAGAAGAAATTTTGCACTCAATTTCATTCTCAAAGTTTTTGTAATCTTTATTATTTGATTCATGACCGAAACCTATACGCACAATCGATGCATCACGGTCTGCAACAGCTATAAAATATTTTTTCTTGAATGAAAATTTGCACGAATAGAGTAGATTTCCATTTCACACCAAAGACGTATACTTGTTATTTAATTCAAAAAATATCGAGTACACGCACCAATGCGCTTAGCTGAATAAGGATTTTTTATTATACCCTACACCACCATAGTGGGGAAGGTATATTGGATTTGTGCTGATGTTTGCAACGCCCAGAAATATTGGTCCAACACCTTAAAGTATACCGATCGACTCATATCACTTTCTGAGTCAATGTAACGATGTCCGTCGGTCCGTCCGTCTGGTTGGCTGGCTATCCCTGCAAAGCTTATGCGCAGAGTACAGGTCGCAATTTTGAAGATATTGCGATACAATTTGGTACGTGATATTTGTTCGGCCCAAGGATGGATGGGATTGAAACTGGTGGAAATCGGTCCATTATTTCCCCCGGCCCCATACAAATATCCTCCTGAAATTGGGGTTTACCGATCATAAATATTTCAATTATGCAAGTATCCAAACAAATTTCATCACAAATGAGTGGTAAATGAAGCCAAATTACATCTACAAATTTTGTGCAGATCGGTTCATAATTACTCGTAGCACCCATATAAGGCTCACTTCCGAAAATCACTTTAAAGAGCATAACTCTCTCAAAAATGTTGGTATCCAATTAATATTAAACCTAAATACATTTCATATATATGCAAATAATACGGTACAATTTTATTATGATCGGTCTATAATTAGTCGTAGCTCCCATATAAGGGCCCACTTTCGAAATTCACTTTATCGATCATAAATTTCTTAAAAATGTTGGTATCCAAATAAAATTTGACATAAATAAGTTTCTTATATACAGAAATAATGACACCTAATTTTATAATGGACGGTCCATAATTAGTCGAAACTCCCATATAAGACCCTCTCTGTAATTTAATTTAATTTTCATAAGTCTTTTAAAAGTATTTATATCGACAGAAAGTTTAATACATATAATATTTATATTCACAGACATCATTACACTAAATTTTTGGATGATCGGTCCACAATAGGTTATATCTCCCATATAATGCCTATTTCTGAAAAACTGTATTATACATATACTGGGTGTAGAGTATTACATGGTCGGGCTTGACCGTCTATACTTTCTTACTTGTTTTTAAACCATATAACTCTTTTTCGAATTATCCATTGACTTTTAATTCCTTTTTTAAAAATATTTCTGCTATTATTTAAAGATCTTTATCTTAGTTTAGTTTTGGTTTTTGCTTTAGGTTTCTTTGTTTAAATTAATTGAAAAGTTAGAAAAAAATTTAAGCGTTTCTTTATTAGTTTCTATATATGTATAATTTCAAAATAAGTGCAGTTTGTTTTAATAATACTTTTTATATTAAATTTGTTAAATTGTATTTTTTTTCATTTTGTTTTTTTAGCGGCATTTTGTTTTGTTGTTTTTGTGTTTATTTGTCTTTAGAAATTGTGTGAGAGTTGTGTGTTAGAGTGTTTATTTGTTGTTGTTGTTGTTGTTTAGTATCACAGCTTTATTTTTTTAATATTATTAAGATTTTATAAATTGTGTGTGTGTTTTTTTAATGTGTTAGTTTTTTAATATTGTTTAAATACAGTGGGTAAGAAAAAGTAAGGTTTAATACACAATTAGATAACAGATGGAAATTTTTGCTTGTAAATGTGTTTCTAGGTTTTTTACAGAACATTTTCTTAAATAATAATTCTTTTAAGAAAACAAAGTTATTAAAATGTTATTTTATTTTTTTATTTATTTATATCGTTTTTAATGCAAAACACAAACTTAAGGACTTGAAAATTTAATAAAAATAAAAGTTAAAATAAAAATAGATTAAGTCGCAGACATAAGTGGACTAAACCCAATTTAAGGTACAAAATAAAACTATTGAAATCAATATTTATATGTATAATAAATACATATGTAGAGATACGATTCTAAGTAAAATTAAAATTCATGTACAATTTATAAAAATTAAATAGTGAAATGCAAAAAAATAAAGTTTCAATACAAATATAAAATAGTTTTAATGAGAGTTTATCCGCACACGACCGGCTGGTTTAAGAGGTAGATGAAAGAGTGACTCGCTGAAGTCAGTATATAATAAAAATGGATCTTTAAAGTCACATTTAAGACAAATGTGTGCAAAGTCAGTCATACTTAAAAATTTGTTACCAAATTGTATTAAAATTTCCATTTTAAAGTTAGTTTATTGTTCAAAAGTTTTATTTTTAATTTAAATAGAATTTTTAAACTGATAGTAATGTTTTTCGTTGATATTGTTATAAAACTATAGATTTTAATTTATTTTTTATTTTAGCGATTTTTTTTTTAATTTAACGTTTTTTTCAAATTGGATTTTTTTTTAAAAAGGTTATTTTACATGGTGAAATTAATTTACATGGTGACAGCATTGCTACAACAATTACAACAAGGTAAGAACAACAGGCATTTTTGTTTGTACACTTTTTTTACACTTTTAGTAAAACAACTCAAAAAACAAACACACTAGGTATTTAATATAAAATAGTTCTTTAACACTTTTACACTATTTTACGCAAATAATACGACGATAAAAACTCACTTTTTCAAATACAAAATAATTTTTTAACGTTTTTGTATAAACTTTGACTATTTGTAAACAAGTTTTTGACATTTTCATAATATCAAGAATTTCACCATGAATAGAGCAAAAAATAATCAGCTGGTGCTATGATGTCACCTTGTAAAGTAATTTCACCATGTTATTTTACAGAAAAATTGACGTTTTCATCGGAAATTTTTATATTTCTTTATTTAACCGTTTTTTAATTGGCAATTTTTGATGAAATTGTGTTATTTTGAAGGAAATTCTAGTTATTTTATAAATAAATTCTTAAATTTTAAAAAATTTTGTTTAAAATTTGCGTTCTTTTAATGTTGGCGATTTTTCAGATCTAAAATTTGTGGTGAAGTGTTGTTATCATGGTGTAACTATTCAAGGTGCGGACGAATCGACAACATATACAAAACAATACAGAAACAACAGGCATTTTGTTTGTGTAAAATTATGTACTACTTAAATTAGGTAAATAATCAGGCTCGAGGTCTGTGTTATAATCAATTGTTCTATTTATTTATTTCAATATTTCGCCTACCATCGGTAAGCATCATCAGAATAATAACAACAATGAGTTACAATAATCAAAAATTAGTCTTTAAAGTTAAACATTTAATATTGTACTGATTATTTACCTAATTTATTTAGAATTTAAAAGGTCGATACAAAAACATATTTAATTATGTACTACTGTCAAAAACACTTGAAAAAGTATTACTTTTAACATAAGTCAATTGTAAACAAAGTCAGTCAGCTTCACCTTGTATAATTACACCATGGTTTTAACGATTTTTTTTTTTTTAATTTAGCGTTTTTCTTTTTTTTTATTAAAATATGTTATTTTGAAGGAAATTATCGCTAAAATAAAGATTTAATAGTCAATTGTTTGTTTTTTTTTATCAAATTTGTTGTTTTTGGTTTTAGCGAATTTTCTTTAATTTTACGTTTAAGAATTTTTTATAAGTTGATAATTTTTAGTAAAAATACACAATTTTGTTTTCAAATCAATTTTTAAATTTATGGATTTTTCTAAAAATAGATTTTTCCAAATAATTATATGAATTCTTTTGAATAAACTAATTCAAGTTTTTGTGGATTTGTTTTATGAAAACAGCGATTTTAAAAGTTTTTTAAATTAGTGATTTTTTTGTTTAAGCGTTTTTTAAGGAATTTGAATTTTTGTAGTGGTTTAAATATTTTTTTTTTTAATTAGGTATTTCAAATTAATAATTATATATTTACATATTTCATTTTAGCGAATTTTTTTCAAATTGGAACTTTTTCTTAACATTTGCGGTTTTTTAAATTATTATTTGTAATAAATGAAATAATCAACGTTTTTTGTGATATGATTGATTTCTAAATTTTAAGCGATTTTTTAGAAATTGGCAAATTTTTAGTGAAATTTTATATTTAGGTCCGTAACAAAAAAATTTTTAGGTAAGAAAAGAGGAAATTTTTAAATTCTGCAACTCCTATTTGGATCAAAGATCTTACTCGTATCTTCTATAGCAATAATATCCATTTTCCTTTTACATTTAAGTGAATGGGAAGACCCATATTTTTAATAAGTAGCTCAAGGCGTATACTTATTAATAAGTAATTTAAGTATAGGCCCCTTTAAGCGTACAAATTATTTAATTTATCTAATAAGAATGGCTTAAAGTCTTTGTGTTTCTTTTTAACCCACTGTATTTTAAGAAATTCGTTTATTGTTTGGTTGGTTTTTGGACAATTAATTTGGAGGGGTTTACAAGGATTTCACTGAAGTTGGTATTTGTGTTTAGACAGATTTTCTAACATATCACATTTGTATTCATGTCATACGAGTATTTCTAATATTACAACTGTGTATAGGTAATTTTCTACTAAAAATATTTCACTTAATAACTAAATATTTATGTTTATAAGTAATAGAAAAAATCACATGCATTTCATTTTTATTTTTTTTTATAATAATAATATTTATTAAAGTATTAATTAAATAATTAATTAATTAACTATTCGTATTTGTATTTGTATTTAACTTAAGATTAAGTATTTTAGCACTTAATGATTGATACCTTTTTTAATGTTAAGTTACTTTGCAATTTGTTTTTAGTTTATGTTAAAAGAAAGTTTATAAATTTATTCATTTTGAATTGTTTTTAATTTAAGTTAAAATAATACAAGCTTCATTGTTTGCATTAGAAATTGTTTGATTGATTTAATTGCAGTTTTG
Source organism: Bellardia pandia (assembly GCA_916048285.2). Taxonomy (NCBI): domain Eukaryota; kingdom Metazoa; phylum Arthropoda; class Insecta; order Diptera; family Calliphoridae; genus Bellardia; species Bellardia pandia. The sequence continues at coordinate 75,279,809 of OU696533.1, forward strand.
TTTTTATTTTTCATTTTTTTGTTTAGAAAAGAAATTGTTAATTTAAATTTAATTAAAACAAGTGTTTATCTCTTTAATAAATAAATTAGGAAATAGTTGTTAGATCTTTGTTAGCTTTGTTAGTTTTAAGTTGAGGTTTAATTTTATGCGAGATTTACTTTCTGTCTTTATTGTAGAGAAAGTTTACAGACCTGCGTATTTCAGTTTTTATTGCGGTTACTGAATTTCTCTATTAAATTAAATAAATTAATTACTATTTGGTATTTTTACAAGCTTTATTTAATAAAAAGTTTCTGTTTTTGTTAATTTATATATTTCTGATATTTTGTTTTAGATTTCTTGTTAAATTTCTTTCGTTTGCTCTTTAATATTAATATGGTCCGATAAGATATTTACGTTTCATAAGTACACTACATAATTGGAAGTTTATCATTTAAATTTTGTATTTTTTCTATAATTATTCACTTTGTTTTTTTTTTAATTATTAAAAACTTTACAAATGATATGATTATTATTAGCCTTGCAGAATTCTAGTTAAGTGATAATATTAGAAAATAATAATTTAAGAACTTACCTGAGCTAAGCAAACTTTACACTGTATGAGAAGACAGTAATTGCAATTCTAAAAAACTTTTTAGACAAAGAATGAGTACACATATGGGCTAATCCGAAAATTTTTAAGCCAAAGGCAGAAATTTAAAGTTGTCCAAAATCCAAATGTTTGTTAATGGAATAATAGGATACATATTCAAGCTTCAAAATATATAAGCAATAAGGTTTTAAGGTGGTTTTTTTCTTCTTGGTAGATGCTAACCTAAACGTACCTCTTGCTTTCATTTATTCTTGTAAAAATAAGTGCAATTTACATGGTTAAAAAAGTTGGCAAAACAGTCGTTTCAGTATTCAGCGTTTAGCAAAACTTTAATTTGTTTAATTTTCTTTTATTTAAGATAAAAATCATATTTGTAAGTTATCTAATATATATTAATAATTTGAACTAAAAATGGGTACACTGTGTGTAACGTCCGTAACGGAAAATAGGGTTTTTTAAATTTAACAGAATGAATTTTAATAATTTTGTTTTCCAAATTAGCTTTATAAACAGAGTTTTTTATACATTTTAATCTGATGAAAAAAAAGAAATACCTTTATTACACTTTTTTTTTAATATAAATGACGTAACGTCCGTAACGGCATGAAAATACCCAAAAATTTTATTTTAATATTATGAGGTTTATAATGGCTTTTCACCTGCTGAATCTGAATCTGGGCTTAGAATTGCTTTAGGTTGCCGAATATCCGAAAAACTTCACCTCAAAGTAACAAAAAGTGTGTTTATATAACATGCGATCCCCCAATCTGCAACTTAAATTGAGATGAATTTCAAATTCTTCTGGAACCTGAAATAATTCATGAAAATCAATAATTAGTATTTAATAACCATGTTGTAAACCGCAACCGCCCATGCATGCAATGTTTACGTACTGGATTTTCCGTTAGAAATCTTTAAGAACTTCTTGCTTTGATCTCAAAATTTTGCCAAACTTCATTGCAATTAAATTATAAACGCGTGTGGTGACAAATATATTCGTATTAATTAAAATGAGTTCAAATGCAGACAGAATAACAAATTTGTTAAGCGAAAAGTTTGGCAACTAGTAAAAGCCCAAAATCTCATCTTAAAAAACGCTCGAAATTTTCACAAATTAGCAAAAAAAATATAAATGGCGTTTTCCTAATTTAGGTTGGTAAAAATTATGTCAAAACTACATCTGACGAAATATCAAAAACATGGATAAATGTTAAAAATATTCCAGCTCTTAAATCATATCATTATTTTTCGTGCTTTTCCAATGACAATACTATAAAAGTAGCTCGAACAGCTGGGTCTATTAAACATAAGATATAATGTTAAACATTTAAAGAAATAAATGAATAAATGAATATAAGCTAATACAAGAGTAATGAAATATTCTATAATTTTTTTGTAACTATTAAATTAATAATTACAAGGGTAAAAAGATTTTTAAATACATGAATGTTTTTTATATACACAATTTGGTTTAATGGAAAAAGTGTAACGTCCGTAACGTAACGCCCGTAACAGACAAAAATTAAGATTTTTGTTTAATGGAACTACTTAGCCTTCTTTTCTAAGCTGGATTGATTGATTAATTTTTTGTATTTGAACTTTTTTGTTTATTATACAAAATTAACTAAAAAATGTGGAAATGCACATAAGCCTCAAAGTCGACTTCCATTTTTTGTAACGTCTGTAACGGAACTTTAAGCTAGCATAACTTTTTTCAAAACCAGTTAATCTTTAAGTTTAAAACAAGTTTTAAAGTACTTCCAAATAACTGCATTTTGCACAAAATTTCATGAAAATATTCCAATGTTAATAGCTGGCGTTAATTTTAACAAGCAAATTTGCGTACGAATGTAACGTCCGTAACACAAGATTAGCCCATATGCTAAACATAGAGAGATATTTGGGAAAATCAGACAGCTGCAATTTACTTTGTTAATATTCGATTCAGATGAGAACGAGAACTAGTGTAAAGATGGCTCTAAGCTTTTTTTTAGAAACTGTTTAATACAAAACTGAAATTTGAGTTTTAAAATCAATATATATAGAGAAAATAAAATCAAATAGAAGCTTGCTAAATTCAATCTTAAAAAATTAACTATAACAGAAATAGAACAGAACAAGAACAGAACTAAAACAGATCTAGAACAGGACTAGAACCTCAACTGGATCCTGAATTAGAACCTCAACTGGAGCTATATTTTTAGAGTCCCAGTTTAGTTTTAGTTTTGTTTTTACCGTCGCACAGTGGCGACATTTGAGTTTTTTCGTTGCAAAAATCATATCTTTTGAACCGAATAAGATAATTGAACAGTTTAAACAGCATATGATAGATAACTGTTCAGCCTATGAAATGAGCGTTTGGAAAGGGTGATACGCTTTGTAGGGGCCTACTTATGGGTTATCAAAATTAAAATTAGTAGAAAAATCAATTTTATGGTAACTAAAAAAAATTATTTTTACATTTTTAGATTGTTTTTATTTTTTTTCTTAGGGTTTTATGTTTTAAATTATTACCCAACAAATTAAAAAAAAAATGTTTAAATTTATTTTTTCAATTTTCTGTAAAATATTCATCCATTACCATAAAATTGATTTTTCTACTAATTTTTACTTTGATAACCCATAAGTAGGCCCCTACAAAGCTTAGCACCCTTTCCAAACGCTCATTTGAAAAGTTTCCTATAACATGGGTTTATTCAAAACTTTGCAACCTCGTTTGCTCTACGGGCGCCACTGTGCGTCGGTCGTTATTTAGTTGGAGTTCAATTTTAATCGTAAGTTTTTGTTTAGTCCATGTTTAGCTTCCCTTTTGTATGTTTTTTTATAGTTTCAATTTAGATTAACTTTGAAGTTAAAAAACAAAATTCCGTAAAATAATTTCAAATGCTTCCTTAAAATCCCATTCATTTAATTTTTATAAAACAATAATTTCCACAAGATTCAATTTAGCGAAACTTTTTCAGATTCAATTCATAAAACAATAAGTTTAAGTAAAGAAAAAGTAAATAATCAAAGTATATTGTATATGTAGGTATATTCAATATTGTTGCAATATTTTTATTGAAAAACTAAATAAAAAAAATAATAATATAAGGAACTAATAAAATGTCAAACAAAAAGAAGTAAAAAAGTAAGTGTAAAGGAAAGAAACAGATAAAAACTCAAAATGCTTGAATTGGTCTATAAAGTCCTGTGTAGCCACATAGTCTGGCTCTAAGGGCAGGTATTAAAACGGCAGCTGATGTTATGTCCTTTAACAATTCGGCACATTCACAAACCAACAAATACATTTTATCACCTTTCTGTGAAGTACTTTTATGTAGAGCAATGCGCCTCAGACCGGCAGCACGAGGCAAGTATCTATTGAAATGAAAACATAAAAAATTAACAAAGGCAGACAGACAGACAGAGAAGCAAAATGTTATAATAAAAAAAATAGAAATAATAGATTTATTTTTATGTATGTATGTATGTACGAGTATGTAGGTATATTGGTGAGTACAGACTGATTGACGGATGTGGCATTTTTTGCAGACAATCATTACAGTAAACAGTAAAACCTAGTTAAAAGGTATAAATGTTTTTGATGGGTTTTTTGTTAAATGACATTTAATTTAATTATGGAGTGGCAGAAGTTTGTAAATATTTGATAACTCTTTTTTAGACAAAATTTGTATCCTGGTTTAACCGTACTTACCTATACAACATTCTGGCCCCCGTCCAGTACAGCCAATTCTTTTCAAATCTCTCACCATCATCACCTTCAAAGACCTGAAAACCAAGCAGACAATTAAGTATTAACAAGTTAGAGATCAAATTCGGCTGTTCCGAATTCTATATACCCACCACCAACATACAAGTAGTGTGATTTATTGATAGTTGAAACAAATTTGTGTATCGATAACGCCATTTCAATCAACTATTATGGGGAGATCGTCATAAAATATTGTGTCATAATTTCTATAAATTTAAAGCTTAATTTGGTTGAATTTCATCTCAATAATGATATGTACAAATATTTTATTGGTATTCCAGCTATTATCGTAAGTGGACCTTTTATAGGAGCTATGGCCAAATATATGTAGATTAACTTTCACAATATCCAAGAGGAAAGTTTTGCATACATATAATTAAACTTTGTAAAATGTTGGTTCGATATCGGTATTTATGAGAGTCCTCATATGGGAGCTATGGCCTAAATTAGCTAAATATACTTTTTATGTTAATTTAAATTAGTTTTATTTTTATACTTAAGCAAATGTGAAAAATTTTCCAACGATTATTCCCAGACCCGGTTTCAAATTAATCGATTATTCGATACTAGCTAAATGTATTTTTATTTTAATTAAATCTATTATAACACTTAGTTGACATATTTAAACAATTATTGAACTGTTCTATACGATTATTCGCAGCCCGGTTTCAAATTAATCGATTATTCATTACCAAAAATTAGCTGAAATTTACTTTTGTGGAAATCTCAATTATTTGAACCTTTCAATTTTCTTTTTTAAAATGTTTGAAAATTTTTTATAATCGATTATTCGCAGACCCGGTTTCAAATTAATCGATTATTCGTTACCAAAAATTAGCTGAAATTTACTTTTGTGTATTTATTTGAACCTTTCAATTTTCTTTTTTAAAACGTTTGAGAAATAGTTTTAATCAATTATTCGCAAATGCGCTCTTAAATTAATCGATTATTCGTTACTGAAACTAGCTAAAAGTACTTTTTATTCTAATTTTAATTTTCGTTTTGTAACGAATGTGATAATTTTTCATACGATTATTCTCAGACCCGGTTTTAAATGAATCGATTATTTGATACTAGCTAAACGTATCTTTATTTTAATTTAATCTATTATAACACTTAATTCACATTTTTAAACAATTATTGAACTGTTCCATACGATTATTCGCAGACCCGGTTCTAAATGAATCGATTATTAATTACAAAATGTAGCAAAAATTTATTTTTGTGAAAATTATTTTAACCTGATGGTTTCCCATTTTTAACCAATTTTAAAATTAAATCTGTGCACATTTAAGTGTTTTTCGATAATGGACTTTTGAGGGCTACGGTCAAACATGGACTGATGCAAACAAAATATCGTTTTGAAATTTCTCGTCGCATGAAACTTATTTTTACTGAATTTTGTATGGATACTGCTTTTCTACAGGCATTTATGTACCATAAAGCCATATTCCGGAGAGACAATTGTGTGGGGGCTATGAGAACGCGTGGACCGATTCTTACCATTTTTTTATTATTGTTTTTGTGTATCGAAATACACAATAACTCCCCAGGACTTTTCTGTTTATAATAATTATAAACATTTCGTTGGCACAAAGAATGTTCGGTAAAAATTTCATTATACCAAGTTATTTTTTTGAGGCTCTATCGTACCTTTAACATAACAGAGAGACGGACGGACATGGCTAGATCTTAAAATCTTAATAAGATCCAGAGTCTATCTTTGGTTCTATGACCAATATTTTGATGTGTTACAAACAGAATGACATACTTAATACCCCCTATATTTTTGGTGGTGGGTATAAAAAGGTATAAAATCAAACGAGTATTTTAAGGTAAAGTTTTTAGTTCAGGTTCTAGTTCTACTTCAGGTTGTAGTTCAAGTTCGAGTTCAGATTCTAGTTCAAGTTCAGGTTCTAGTTCAGTTCAGGTTTTAAATCAGGATCTAGTTCAGATTGTATTTCCAGTTCAGATTTTAGTTCAAGTGTAGGTCCTAGTTCAGGTTCTAGTTTTAGTTTATGTTCTAGTTCAGTTATGGTTCATTTCTGGTTCAGGTTCTAGTTAAGTTTCTAAAGGTATTTCAGGATCTAGTTCCATTTCAGGTTCTAGTTCAGGATCTTATTCAGTTTCTAGTTCAGATTTAGCTCTATTCCAGTTCTGTCCGAATTCTGTCCGAATTCTGTTCTGGTTCTGGTTCTCGTTCTGTTACCTTAAAAACTGATATTATATAACCGGTTGCGGCAGTTTGTGACTTTTTAAAGCTGCCCGATTCATTGGGGGCCAATTGTAAAGGTGGACGACATATGGCGGCCACTTCGCTATATAAGTCTAAAGTGTGAGCGGCAGTGTATCTAAGAATAATAATAAAAAATACAATTAAACAAAACATTACTCCCATTACCTCTGCTTTTCCAGTCATTCCACACACTCACTTTAAATTTTTTGGCTCAAATTTCGATAAAGATGAAACTCGAATGCCAGTATAAAAATTAGAAGGATCCGTTTGTGTTGTATTTATAACATAATAAGTGATAAATGGAAACTCAGCTAAAGAAAGACACAATAAAGGAAATGAGTTTAATTAAAACGGCCAGCAAATTTGTTTTCTTATACTTACAACATTTCTCCATATTGGCCAAGAGCATGCCGCCTACGGCTGTATTGGCCTGTTGAACTTCCGTCAAAAGCTCTGAGGCCACGGCACGTTGTTTGAGTAGCGGATGGGCTAAAGGAGATTCTAGAACCGGATCAATTGGTTCTAGAGGACTCATCAAGTGCACCAGTATACAGAGTTTGGGATCAGAAACCTCCAATACACTTAAAGGACTGGCAGGTTTGGTGCTATTGGCCTCCACGGGCGAGGGTGGCAACTTAAAAGATGAAAATAATGGATTTAAATATTTAAATATTTTGGAATATGCCAGCAAACTCACCGGTATACCAGCTGGTAGAAAACGATCTACACTGTGCACTGGGATTATAAAACAATCACGATCTAAGGTGGCCAATGATATGGGCTCTGATCGAGAACAGCTTACAGCACCTCCAGACGCTGCTGCACCTCCCCCAGCTGCACCGCCTCCACCAGTAGCAAAACTAGCTGAAATTTTTTTTTTTTTTTCATAAAATCAAAATTAATTAAATTATTGAAATCATTATTTAGTTTAATTACTTTGCTAAAAGCTTTAAGGTTATTTGATATTATTACACAAACTATACTAAAAAGCTTTCTACTACTTTGGCTCCTTTCGGTTGTAAAAGAGAAGTCTGTTTCCAAAATCAGTATCAAGAAATTTAAAATCAAAACTGTTATTTATATGGAACTGGTTAAAAAGCTTTTTCCTTTATTTAGCAAAGTTTGTTAAAGCTTTAGTGGTAAATATTGTTAAACTTTTCTAAAATTTGTTTAAATTATTTGTAGGAGCTTTTTTTCTAAAAAGCTTAGTGATACTAACTTAAGAGCTATGGCACATGATTTTTTTTAATATTTAAAGCTTTGAAGTACTCGTGTGTAAAGCTTGTGTATTTTAAATAATGACTAGTGTTTCAAAAGATATTAGAGTTTTTAAAAGACTTGAAAGTATTTCTCTTTGCTTTCAGAAAAGCCGTATGCTTCATGCACAAGTTTTAAAAATTCTCGTTATTGCAGTTTTTTTTTTTAAAGGTTAATCTTCATTAAACGAATAAGAAAAAATATTAATTCAAATATTCCTATTTTAAATATTTAAGGTTTGATAAGTAAGATGAAAGCTCGTTAATGTTTTTAGTTCTGTTCTAGGTCTAAGTCTAGGTCTGTGGCCAAATTACCGCACTCGTGATCGAATACGCTATCGTATCGAAAAATGATTTCGATATCGAAATTATGATATAATGTACTAAATTTCTTGCTCGATATCGATTGCCATAATCTCAAATAAGAAAATTACGATCAATTTTACTCGATATCGAATGCGGTAATTTGGCCCCTGTTCTAGTTCTTGTTCTGTTTTAGTTCTGCTCCATTTCTGTTCTAGTTCTGTTTTAGTTCTGTTCTAGTTCTTTATTAAATCTTTTCAAATCACTTATTCATTTCAAACAAGTTTATTGTTAAATTAGTTTGTTAATAATTTAATTATTCATGATTATTTAAGTGATTATCAGTCATGGGCTAAAAAGGGGGTACCTTTTTAAATAGGGGTGTTACTTGGTTGGCCAAAAATAAAACATAACGAAATTTTTGTTTAAATAGTTGGTAACAATTTGGAGTTAATTTTGTAATTTTTTTAAGTACATTTTGTTTGTGGTTAAGAACATTAACGAGATAAATGAGGGCTGAACAACAAATTCAAACCTTGCCTAGCAGCAGTGGAGGACGTTGTTGGCAAGCCCGTACCCCCCTTGGTGTCTGATTGTTTTCTAAAACTACTACTGTGAGGCGTGTAAATCTGTTGGCTGCTGTTGTAGACATTGCTGTTGAGGTGCATGTTGTTGATGTTGATGTTGCTGCTGTTGCTGTAGTTGATGATGTGGGCAGAGGTGTTGATGTTGTTGTTGCTACTGTTGCCGTTATTCCATCTCAAAAGCGACACTGAGGGCTTGCGATCAACTAAAGGCTGTGGTACATCCAATTCATGCTGCATAGTGGGCAGAGGAAGCGTGGTGGCGGCAGTGGAGGATATTTGTGTAAAGCCACTGCAACGTTCTGTAATGAGTTGATGTTCTGTTGTTGATTTGTTTGGTTGGTTTTGTTTTATCAAACGTTTAGACGTGTAGTAAAGGGTGGACGTGGGCATGGCAGCGGTGAGAAGGAAGGGGAGAAATATATGTTGTAAGTGTCAGTACAGAGAGAGATGCATTTAAAGTTGCAAGTGTTTGTGTGTGGTGGGGGTTTGGGGTGTGGGGTGTGGGGTGTGGGTGATGTCTGTGTAGTTGGCTGGCTGTATTTAGGCTCTAATTAGTAAAGTTTATTTAAGCTGTTTTTCTGCATTTTGTTTTGTGTGTTAGAGTGCTTTATTAGCAGCTTTTGGAGAGGGGGCCATTGGGGTTGAGGATATACTATGCCATTTTTACAAATAATTTCTATATTTAAATTTAGCATAATTTATTTGTTTTGTAGACATTCTTTAAAACTTACATGGAGCCATTTGTTTAAACGTTTTGTTTGTTTATTTTAGTTTTTTTTTTTTTTTTTGGGTTAAATTTAGTAAAGTTGTTATTTATTTATTTTACAATACAAGAAAGCTAGCTGTTATTTAAGTTGTTTAGTTAAAAGTTATTTTATACTTTTTTTGGTTGTTGTTATAAAACAATTGTTAGTTTAACGTTCACGCCGTTGAAGCCTGCCGATATTTGGTTGCACACTTAATTGTTGTAAACTTTTTCTTTAATATTTTGTGTTTATTTTGTTCTTGTTTGCTATTTATTCTATTTAGTAACTATTTTAATGGGTTTTGATAATTATAGTTTCTTTAACACATTTTTAGGGTTTTAGTAAATGGTCTTTAAAAGTTTGGTTAAGTTAAAGTTGCATGTTGCATGTTGCCTGTGGAAGTTGTCTGGGTTAAATAAGTTAGTTTTTTTTCAGTTTCTGCATGAAATGGGTTAAAAAGAATGTTTCCAAACAAGTTCTCCTTATTTCTTTAAATTCTAAATTGGTTCATAGTTCTGATTCTATTTCAAGTTCTAGTTCAGGTTCTAGTTCAGTTTTAGTTCAGTTATAGTTCAGACTTTAGTTCAATTTGTTCTGTTTTAGTTCTGTTCAAGTTCTGTTTTAGTTCTGTTCTAGTTCTGTTCTAGTTTTGTTCTAGTTCTGTTCTAGTTCTGTTCAAGTTCTGTTCTAGTTCTGTTCTAGTTCTGTTCTAGTTCTGTTCTAGTTCTGTTCTAGTTCTGTTCAAGTTCTGTTCTAGTTCTGTTCTAGTTCTGTTCTAGTTTTGTTCTAGTTCTGTTCTAGTTCTGTTCAAGTTCTGTTCTAGTTCTGTTCTAGTTCTGTTCTAGTTCTGTTCTAGTTCTGTTCTAGTTCTGTTCTAGTTCTGTTCAAGTTCTGTTCTAGTTCTGTTCTAGTTCTGTTCGAGTTCTGTTCTAGTTCTGTTCTAGTTCTGTTCTAGTTTTGTTCTAGTTCTGTTCTAGTTCTGTTCTAGTTCTGTTCTAGTTCTGTTCTAGTTCTGTTCTAGTTCTGTTCTAGTTCTGTTCTAGTTCTGTTCTAGTTCTGTTCTAGTTCTGTTCTAGTTCTGTTCTAGTTCTGTTCTAGTTCTGTTCTAGTTCTGTTCAAGTTCTGTTCTAGTTCTGTTCTAGTTCTGTTCTAGTTCTGTTCTAGTTCTGTTCTAGTTCTGTTCTAGTTCTGTTCTAGTTCTGTTCTAGTTCTGTTTTGGTTCTGTTCTAGTTCTGTTTGGTTCTGTTCTAGTTCTGTTCTAGTTCTGTTCCAGTTCTCTTATAGTTAACGTTATAGTTTTGCTTCTAGTTAAGGTCCTAGTTCTGTTCTAGTTCATTTTCTGGTTAAGGTTCAAGTTCTTGTTCAGGTTCTAGTTCATTAAATTCTTCAGTTCTTTTCTAATTAATTGTTTTTTTTTTATACTTTGCAACGTTTTAAGTTTGTTTTTTAAATACCGACAAAAACAACATTTTTTTATTTTTTTTATTCCAACACATTTTCTTAAGTTTTACACCCTCTTTAATGAGCTAAACGTCTAACGCTCTAATTGTGTTGCTGCAATTATCATGTACATAAATGGCTACATTTTACTGTGTTTTTTTTTTTCAAAAAACGTTTAGCAAGTGTTATTAAAAAGGAACTTTTTTCTACAAAATCTCAACACTTTCCTTTTAGCTGTTATTAGAGAAATTAAGGATAACTAGAACGTAACTTTTCTTTTAACCCCTTTACACCAGACCACCTTAGTTTAGTGAGCTTTATTGTTAATAAATTTTACTCTTTTTTTTTCCTTTTTTTGCTGCTGCCTTTCAACGTGTGTTAATGGCCAAGTATTCTTTTGTTAATAAATAATATTTCTGTTTTGTAAGTGCAGTGTATAGTTTTTCCTTTTTCTGTGTTTGTTATTGAAAATTATTTGAAAAAAAAAAAAGAAACAAAAAAGAACATAAAAAGTGTTTGCTGTGGATTGATTTTGTTTTTGTGTAAAGATTGAAAAAGATAGAAAGACAAAGAGAGAGAGAGAGAAAAAGAGTTGGTGAGCGCCTACCTTCGCCCACATCATAGCCGGGACGATTGGGTGAAAAGAATAGATGAGTCCTATAGTGTATGTCCTCCGGTTGTGATGAGAGACCCATATCGCGTGAACGTTTTGTACGATTCGCTTTGGTTTGTAATTTAGCACCGCCACCACCGGCTTTAGCAGCGCTGGCGCCTTCACGGAAATTCTTACGGAACATTAAATTCATGATTGTTCAATTACAAAATGTTTTTATATTTATAATTTATTTGAGTGTTTTTATTCAAGTTAAGTTTTTGGTTTTGTAAATATTTGTGGTATAGTTTTGGTGGTTATTGTTTATTGAGAATGTTCATTCAAGTAAAGTATACTTTTAGGTGGTGTTTTATTGTAACTGGTAGTGATTTGTATTGCTTTCAATTATTTGTGTTGTGTTGTGTTGTTTTGTTTCTTTATTTTTGTGTAATTGTTTTGTTTTCATATTTATTTTAGATCCTGGGGCCTGCACTACTTATAGTGGGTTTTGTTGTTGTTTGTAAATAATGAAAATACGGAAAATATTAGTGTTTAATATGTTTTCTTCAATATACCCCCTAAACTTCAGGATGCTTTTTATTCCAAAAGATCTTTGTTTATACTTTTGTAATAGTGGAGCTTACAAGCAACAGCTTTTTGTAAAAAAAAAATATTATCCCAGTTGGAAATATGTAGTGAAAAACAGAACTAGAATACATTTTTGACCTTCGCTCTTAAATTTCCAACTGCTGTATTATTATTTATATATTTAATTATACAAGTATTTAGCACAATTTTGTAGGATTTCAGTAGAAAGTACATTTTTATTGTTTAAATATAGTGTGGTTAAGGATGCGGAAATAGCAAATATCCGCATTGCGCGCCTATTATAACTATAACTGTTACAGTAATAAATGTGTTTGGTTTGGAGTAAATGTATATATTGCACATGACATAGTGAGAGTGTGAGAAGTTTGTTTTTTGCCAAATTACTTGAAAATTTATTCCACGCTCATACAAATAACCACACATCAACTAACGCTACATAAACATACAGATTTATACTTAAATTTTATAAACTACACGTAAAGCTTGTTTGTAGGCACTGTGGGCAATAAATTAGCAATTTTATTTTGTAAATTAAAAATACTAAATATGTTTAGCCATTAATTCTTTTTAATGTTTTAAATTTATTTTCTATTTTGAATTAATAGTTCTACATTTAATTGTACCCTAGTGTCTAGAGTAGATTGTTTTAATTTGTATTTAATCCTTTCCAATAGATATACTAAGTAAATATTTTATTTCCTTTCTTCCTTAACCCATAGTGCTTTCTATTTCTCTGCCTTTGTCATGACACTTAACTTTAGTAAAATGTTTATTTATTTATTTATTTGTTCTAAAATCGTGATCAACTTTTATTATTTTTCCTATTTTAAATGTAATAACGACAACAGCAGCAAAAACAAATTATGCATTTGTTATAACAAATCATGACAATTATTGAAAGTATTTTGACATTGTTTGTTTATACTAAATACATTAAATAAAATAGTATCATTTGCATGTACACAGGAAATTCACAGGAAAATCAGTAGTCTATAATATAGTCTAATCTTCAGTATAAACTTTAGCCTAAACTTTAGTCTACACTTTAGTATAAACTTAAGTTTAAACTTTAGTCTAAACTTTAGTATAAACTTAAGTCTAAACTTTAGTCTAAACTTTGTTCTAAACTTTAGTCTAAACTTTATTCTAATCTTTCGTCTAACTGTAGTCCACACTATAGTCTAATCTTTTGTTTAAACTTATGGCTAAACGCTGTTCAAAACTGTAGTCTAAACTTTAGTTTAATTTTATTCTAAACTTCATTCTAAACTTATGTGTAAACGTTTTTCTAAACTTTAGTCTAAACCTAAGTCTAAACGTTGGTTCACACTTTAGTCTAACTGTAGTCTAAACTGTATTCTGAACTTTAGTCTAAACTTTATTCTATAATTAATCTAGTCTCTAGTCGAGTTTGTAACAAATCTTTTAATTGATTTTTTTTTATTAAATATTTCTTTCTGTGCATCAACACAAGTATTTTTCCCATAATTTTATAATGTAAATGTTAAAAAACAGAGACAATCATGTCATGTTTTAGTTAAATATTTATTATCTATAATGATATATATCAGCGTATACTGATAAAAGATAATAAAATCACAAAAATTAATTTTCCTTTACAAATAATCTTAAACAAGGAAATAGAATAAATTAAATAGCATTTAGAAAAACAAAAAACACCATATCGACAATTCAATTCCAAACCATGCTATGTCGACTTAGCATGTTTTTAATTTTTTTGCGTTTTTGAATTTAGATTTTTTCAACTTAAATTCTGTCAAATTTTGGTTGTGATTGGCTAGTCCAATCAATAGTTATAAACAACAAAGTTCTACCTCATATGGTTTTTTAGATATCGCCTGTAAACTTTAGGAGCTTTTCCTGCAAAACTCACTTTTTCGACTTAGCATATTTCGGAATTGAGCTGTCGATATATAGTTTTAAAAATTAACCTTAGTGTCGACATGCAAACAATACCTTGTGTGGAATTGAATTTGTCTCATATGGATAACTCTTGTCCCTGTTAGGTTCTTGTACGAATAACTTTGCCAAAACATTTGTTAGCATAATTCTGTCTGTCACCAACTGCAACTTCCATAAAAAACAAACGACATTTTTAAAAATTACAAAGAAAACTGTAAACATAACATTAGCGAGTTTTCTCCAAACATACATATGTAAGAACATTAACAAATTTATTCAAGTTGGTTGAATGCCTTCCCACTGTGTTAATTCTTTGCAATTATTATTCACTCATGTAAATAGCGTCTGCCAACTTAGAGCAGCAATTAAAAAATTTACTTGAGAAAAATAAACGTACATACATATGTACTCGTCCTGTACACTACTCAACAAGTTTACTCAAATTTTTAATATCATTTTGCAATTGTCACATTAGTTTTGCATACGAAATTGCCAAAAGTGTCACATTGCCTCATAAATTTCTATTTGCAAAATCTTTATTTGACTTGTTGTATTGTATAGTAATTGCTGTGTTAAAGCAGCGCATAATTTATCAGACAATTGTGCAAAGGATTTCATTTAAGAGCAGATATTTATATGAAGATTTTTTTTTTGGCAGTTAAACTTAGGAAAGGGCAGCAAAGCAAGTATGTAAATTCTTTTTTATTTAAAATTAGGGAAATATATCAAAAAGTCTACAAAAATTATTCTAAATCTTTGTAATGAAGTAATTTTTTAGTATTACAGATTATCTGTGTTGCGCTATAGTCTAAAATGTAATTTAAATTATAATGTTTAAAATTCAGTTTAAATTACTCTGTAGACTTATTTATAGTCTAGTCATTACTATTGAAAATACTTAGTGTAAACTCTAGTCTAGTCTCAAATATATGCCCCTATTGCCGTTCTCAACTCAACTAAGTTTGGTCGTCTGTCAGTCAACCCGACTTTAACTCTACATTAACTCTACTACATATAAGTTGTGAATGGCAATACCGATTTATGAAAGACGACCAAATTAATAAAAAAGTTGTGAACCGCAATAGGGGCAATAGTCTCTAATCTAGTCCCTATACTAATACCCGCAAGGGTGTTCTCAGAAGAGAATAACGGTATTAACGACCCCGCGAAGGCCAGTTGTGGCAGGTATGAAGGGAGTACTAAAGTGGTAAGTTAGCCCAGGGAAATCCTGTGACAGGACGAGTGAATGCCGCCCTAAAATAAGTATCCAATCACAGATAAAGAGGTGTAGATAGGAGGATGACGTCTTCTGTTTAAAGTGCCTTATTGCCGGTTATCTGTTTATTTATTTCTTTTTTTTTATTAAACAGTATTGGCATCATTTATACATCTGTTAATTGTCAGACATACTGTCACTGTGAGAAAACACATGGTAATTATGGTTATTTGTTTGGTTGGATGTTTAATTGTAAATATGTACGAATGTACATGCACATATTTATAGAATGAAAACAATAGAGGCATTCAATAATGAGCGCAAATGTTTCAAAGGTTCTTGTGTGTAGGAACAACTTGTCCTTGTTCTTAATTTTTGTTGTCAACTAATTGATGGCAGACATAGATGTGCGACGGTGTCTACACGACAGACAGTCTCCACTAAACATATTCTAGTGCAGACAAGAAATTGTTTGCTGATGGCTTGTCAAGACGGGGAATGATGCCCTATTATTTTATATGCAATATTTACGTATTTGAAACACTCCCCCGTTTTTTTTATACGCATTTATTATAATGATGCTGATGCGTAAATAATGTTTAAAGAGCGGCGAACAAACGACAACAAGAAAAAGATTTTTTTGGCTGTAAGAGTAAAACAAAAACAAACAAACAAATGGAAATGCGAGAGAGTGAAAAAATTTATTATATTTTGTTTTGTTCTACATACATATGTATGTATGTATGTACTCGTATGTATGCATATGTAGGAATGTTTGCAGCTTTTTGCCTAGACAACGTTAGAGCCCTTGACCTTGATGGCAACGAATTTTAAAAATGTTGTAGAGATTTGAAAACAATTTTAATAAGCAAGAGCAAAAACACAATATAACAATAATTTAGCTCTGCGAAGGCCCTCAGTTCAATAATCTTTTTGATTATTTTATTTCGAAAGTAACAAAGGGGATTTTCTGCGTTGGGATAAATTCAGTGTAAATTTAAAAAGTTTTTTTTTTCTTTTCTTATATTTTTAACATACATACATACATAATAATAATTCATATGAACTTTTAATAACTTAATTTATTTTCAGTTTGTTAGAAAACTATTTAAAGTTTTCAAATTTCTTTGTTATTTGTATTGTATTTGGTTTTGAATTTTTTAAGTTTTTGTTTGTTTTTTTATTTTAAATAAAAACATTTTATATACAATTTAACACTTGAAAGGAAAATTTTAATTAATTCATTTTACAAATTATATATTTTGTTTGGTTTTTTATTGTTTTTTTTTTTTTTGTATATTTTTTTAAACAAAATTCTTTAAAGATTTTGTGTGTGTTTTGACGTTTCGAACACAAATTTCAAACTGATCGCTAAGAGAGCGCAAAATTTTTGTCAACTTTAAATAAGAAACGACAAAATACAAAAAAAAAAACAGCAACAAAATCACTTTGGTCATTAGAGATTTAAAAATATACACAGAACAGTGGTTTTGAACCAGAAAAAAGTGTCAAGAATAAAAAATACTTAAGAAAACAAACGGATTAACAAAAAAAAAATAAGGAAAACTTATTTTGAGCAAGTTTACTCATTGTTTATATCATGTAAATTATGAATTTTTTTAGAAACTTTGTCTAATTTATTAATATATAATTATAAGTAAAAAAAACTTATTATTAGCAATTGTTTGCATTAAGTAAACATTCTTTCATTATGTAAATTATGAAATTATCAGGGAAACTTGAAATAATTTATTGAAATACAATCAGAAGTAAGAAAAACTGACTTTTAACAATTGTTTACTTCAGCTAAACATTGTTTACCCATCGTTAAAAATTGTAAAATAAAGAATTTGTATGAAAACTTTAACTTATTTAATAAAAATATAATTAAAAATAAAAAATACAGATTTTTAGCAATTGTTTACATTAGGTAAACATTGTTTACCTAAAGTTTACATCATGTAAGTTATGAAATTTTTATATAAACTTGAACTAATTTAATTATGGATAATAAGAAGTAAGAAAAACTGATATTTAGCAATTGTTTACATCAGGCAAACATTGTTTACATCATGTAAAATACAGAAATACATGATTTAAACAAAGTAAACTAGAACTAATATAATAAAATATAAGCAGAAGTAAGAAATACCGATTCAGAGCAATTGTTTAAGTTAGGTAAATATTTTTTACTCATTGTTTACATCATGTAAATTATGCAATTTTTATAAAAACTTAAACTAATTTATTGATAGATAATCCGAAGAAATACAAATTTTGAGCCGTTGTTTACACCAGCTTGACATTGTTCACCAATTGTTTACAACATGTATAGAATGGGATTTATAGGGAAACTTGAGTTAATTTTTTTAAATACAATTGGAAATATGAAAACTTGACTTTTAGCAATTGTTTACACCAATTAACCATTATTTACATATTGTTTACATTAAGTAAATAATTCATTAATTTGGATAAATAAGTACTTGCAGTTAACTTAAGTTTTGAAAACTTATTTTAAATTAAAATGTGCAATTGATTTTCTTAGTAGTAATATATTTTGCATGATGTTTACTTTCATTAAGCTAAATCACAATTTGTTACATTATTGACTCAGGCCACAAAGTGTAAACTATATATAAAGAATGTAAAATATTTGATATACCAATTTTAATACCTTAAATCTATGTAAAGTAAAGAAAATTCAGAGATTTAAAATTGTTTACATTTGATCAATATTGTTTACACCATTAAAAGAATTGTTTTTTCGTAGAATATATAAGTTGTTTAAGCAACAGCTATGCGAGTAAAACCACACGATTTATAATAAAAATTTACACTTTTACTTATTTTTTACACGATGTATACAATTGTTTATTTGTGTAAAATAATCTTATTTAATTGGTTTAAACATGGCAAACTAATGCCACAATAAAACTTACATTATTTAATTATTGTGTACGTAATGTAAACAATTTATTTTCTTTGTAATTACATACTTTACGCGATTTTCCAGCTTGATAACCTAAATTGCTATTGACATACACTTTGTCTACATTATTGTTACTGGTCATCAAAAGTAAACTATGTGAAAAATATATTAATTTAATTTAAATATAACAAATCTATGTAAAATATAGAAATTTCATTATTTACATAAAGTTTACTTGATGATTCCCTTAAAAACGTAAAAAAAATCTATTGTTTGCATTAAGTTATTGTAGACTAGTTTAATTATTAGGCGTAAAATTATTAGAAAGTGTATAAATTTATTTATCACACACATTTGGTGTGTCATTCCTCTAGGGCCCATTGTGCTCAGCTATTTATATCTTACAAAGTAGTATACATATGTACATATACATGTATGTATATTAGCTAGAGTGCGACAATTATCTCAAAACACACTTAACTGTCTGCCATTCTATAAATTATTATGAATGAATAAGATTTATTTGCAATAAAACAAAATTTTTAAAACAAACTCACACCCACCAAAAAAGACACGACCAAAGTCACGAGCAAACTTGACCCTAATTAAGAGGCAAAGTGAAACAAAATCACAAAGAGAGATAAGAGAATAAAAATTTGTAAATTTTTGTTAATTGACACATATTTTTGCAGTAAATTAATCACATGAAATTGCTAGCGATTGAGCATTTGCAAAAGACAAGAATAACAAATTTAGTTTGCTTCGTTAGTTATTCGATTTTAAGAACAATTGTTTTGATAAGTGAGTATTCATGAAGAAAAACAAGATTATGCATGTTAAAGCAAAGACTTTTTTGTAATAAAACACTTCAATTAGAAATAGAAAAGTTTAAAGGGTGTTGTGCCGCCTACTCTACAAATTAGAAACAAATGTATGTTTATGTCAAAGTTTAAAGTTTAAATATAGGGAAGTGGAGGTGTAAATCAGAATTTCTTTACAATTATAACTGACTTAGTTTAGGTAACAAGGTATAATATATGTACATGATTGTTTACTAAATTTAGGTCAAAAATTTAAATGTAATTTAATGGTAATTAAAATGTAATTTTGAGTATCAAGCTTTAAAATCATGTAAGCTATGTAATTACTAGAAAAATCAATTGTTTACATGATGTAAACAATAAGTAAACAATGTAAATTTTATTGCAGCTTAAGTTTGCCAGGTTTAAAACAATGAAGTAAGCTTGTATTACACAAATAATTAGTTGATTACATAACGTAAACAATAGTAAACCATATTTACAAAATTTAAACCATTATTCGACATGAATTTTTTTTTTGAATTTTCTATACTTTACATAGATGTAAAGTATTAAAATTGGTATACAAAATATTTGACACTTAATGGCCAGTGTCAACAATGTAAAAAAATTGTAATTTAGCTTAATAATCCTAAACTCCAAGTACAATGACAAAAAAATTTAAAAGCGAAATTTTTTGTTTATTAATTTTATTTTCTTGTTTTGAATGTATACAAAACAATGCAGAAACAACAGGCATTTTGTTTGTGTAAAATTATGTACTAATGTCAAAAACACTTGCAAAAGTATTACTTTTAACATAAGTCAATTGTAAACAAAGTCAGTCAGCTTCACCTTGTATAGTTACACCATGAATTTGTCAATCAGTTTATGATTTGAGTGTTAGTATTTGGTTATTTTAAAAAAAATGAGTAATTTTTATGTTGAGGTACACATTTTAACTTTTGTCAACATTTAAACTTTCATACAACATTTCAAAAACATACATACATATGTAAAAATGTCGTAAATATTGTACAAAATATTTAAAAAGAAATAAAATAATAATAATTACAATGAAAATCAATTGTTTACATGATGTACAAAATGGCAAATAAAATAAATCTTAATAAATATATAAGATAGGTTTAAGTCAATTAAAAGTACTTTTTTACACAATTAATCAAAATAAGACTTAAATTTCTACAACTTAGTTCATGTTTCTACATAAAATACGTATTTTAGGTGCTGCAAACAATGGGTAAATAATGTTTACCCGATGTAAACAATTGCTAGAAGCCAATTTTTCCTACTTAGTTTAAATTTCTTTTCAAATTCTATTATTTACATAATGTAAACAAAATGTAAATAATGTTTACATTGTGTAAATAATTGCTTAAAATCTGTTTTTCTTATTTCTGAATATATTTCAATAAATTAGTTCCAGTTTCTCTAAAAAAAATGCATTCTTTACATGATGTAAATAATATGCAAACAATGTTTACATTGTGTAAACAATTGCTTAAAAGCCAGTTTTCCTACTTATGATTTTATTTCATACTTTACATGATGTAAACAATATTTACCCCATGTAAACAATTGCTAAAAATCCGTTTCTCTTACTTATGATTTTATTTTCATAAATTACTCGAAGTTTCTTAAAAAATTCAATACTTCACATGATGTAAACAACGGATAAACAATGTAAACTTGATGTAAACAGTTGCTTTGCTGAAATTTTTAAAGAATTCCATACTTTACATTATGTAAACAATGTTTACCCGATGTAAACAATTGCTAGAATCCAATTTTCCCTACTTAGTTTAAGTTTCTTTAAGAATGCCATTATTTACATAATGTAAACAATGTGTAAATAATGTTTACATTGTGTAAATTTTTTCTTATTTCTGAATATACATATTTCAATAAATTAGCTTAAGTTTCTCTAAAAACTGTGTTCTTTACATGATGTTAACAATGTGTAAATAATATTTACAGTGTGTAAACCATTGCTTAAAAATAATTTTTCTTACTTTTGATTATATTTTAATAAATTAAATCAAGTATTCATAAAAGTTTCATGCTTTACATGATGTAAACAATATTTACCCCATGTAAACAATTGCTAAAAATCCGATTTTCTTACTTATAATTTTATTTTCATATGTAAGTATATTACTCAAAGTTTCTTAAAAAATTAAAACTCATGTTAAAAATTAAAAAAACATGTTTAACCCAATGACAATAGCTTAAAATCCATTTTTACTTAATAAAAACCTGGCTATTTTAATTTAGTATCTTTTGAGTCTATGAAATCTGTATAAAAATTTCAATTTGTCTCTTTTCAGGGACAAAATTTAACAACATGTTCACATTTTAATAACTCACCCTTTTTGTAATGATGATGATGATTATTGTTGTTGTTATTATTATTATGATTATTTCCATTTGTTATTGAGGATTTGGCATAAGCTGATGGAGGCGGCTGTAACGATGACATTGGTATGGCCAAACAATTGCCACCCAATTCAACATCCTGGGCATCGAATAGAGGACAGGGTGCATAGGCAACTTTTGTACCACGACCCGGTGAAGGACTCACACGGGCATAACGGCCAGCTGAAGAACTAATAGCAACGCGATCACTCATTCGTAAAGCTACACACACACGCAGATTCTCATTCAGTCTTTCAGTCAGTCACTCTCACTTTGCCAGACTGTTGTGCGTATAGCAATTTATTTTGTATGCATCACTCTGGTAGAAAACGTTTAATTTAATTATGTATTATAGAGATTTTGTAATAAATTTGTTTAATATAAGTAATATTGCGTTAGTCATTATTATTTTTTATAATATTTTATTTTTTAGGTTTGCTGGCTGTCACTATTTGTAACACACTTGGCAGGCATATAAAATGTGTAGTCAACCTCTTTTTATTTCTCTTTTTTTATTTAATTTGATATTATTTATTACATTATAATTCATTGATTTTTTAGGTTCATTTGTTTTTTTTTTTTGTAGGATTGCTCTTTAAAATGAAATGAAATCAAAGTTGTAAAAAGAAATTTGGGCCATATGAAATGATTTCTGTGATAAAAGAAATGTGTAATAATAAATTCAAGAGATTTTGGGGGAAGAAAACTTGTTGTTAAAGAAATTTCAAATTGATAAGAAATGAACAGATGCCCTAAATAAACACACTGCTGTCAATTTTCCTAATTCAATTCAAATTATTTTTTTCTGTAATGCAACAAATTTCCTAATAACACGGCCTTTCAAAACCATACGAATATTTATTTTTCACTTAAAAGTTCTTGCCTAATTTAAAATTAGTTTAATTAAAAATTTAACAACAATTTCTTGGCTTGTCACAGCTTTTCTATAAATGCTTAAAAATAGCAGCATATCTTATTTTTTTACTTGACTTGACATTTCTAAGTCACTTTAACATTTCTGTTGAACCAGCCTCTGGCACTTTTACATTTCATATTTGGATTTTTTTTTTTTTTTTGGTTGGCAAACAAAATGCTTTGTACTTTGTTTAAATTTTTTACTACACCAGACCAAATAGCGCATATATATAAAGTATCTTTTATTTTTATTCTACATATGTATCGTGTAAGAAAAAATTCCATTTTTTAACATTTACGTGCGATACACGTATGTAGCTTTAAAATTCTTATACAATACAGATTAAGGTAAATTTTGTTATATTATAAAATTGTGTACATACATAAATAAAAAGGTACGATACATTAGACCGGCTTGAATAATTTATTGAATATTATTACTTTGTTAAGATCCATACCAAATTTAAATACTAACCCTGGATTAAGCCAACCATATACCGAAGTATAAATTATGATAAATGTTTAGTTAAAGTTGCTTAAAATAGAATTAATAAACTTTGTTTTTAGTAATTTGCAGTTTTCGTGAACCGCCCTAATGTATTTGTAAGAAAATTATTGTTAGGATGTGCAGTAAAAGATAGAAAATAATATCAAAACTATGATTTATTTTCTTTAATACAGATAAAATCGTTTCAGGAGTACTAAGAGATCAAGCCTAAGACTAAGACGGTTACACTTGGCAAATATTTGCGAAAAAAGACGAAACCACTAAATAAAATATTTTTTAACTCGTTTCTTTATTTAAAAAAAACTTCGTTTAATTAGGACAAGACACAACAAATATTTAGTCTTATTTTATTTGATTCTGTTTGATCTTGCAAAACTCTTGTAAGAGTAAACAACGTCACACATATTTGTGCTAAAACAAGTGGTTACGCTTTTTTGAGTAAATTTTTGCCATGTGAGACCATACCTTAAGACTAGTGTTCCGCAAAAAGAGAGGATTTGGTAATTGCATATGTATAGGTGACACTATACAGAAAGAAATAACATGTAATGTTAAAAGAAAAAACATGAATGAAATATTTGTATTTTTACGCTCTTGTTGTGAGTTTTGTTTGCGATCGTGTTGTGTACATGTAAATAGCCGAAAATCTTCGTATTCTGAACAATATTAGCGAGGAACACTGCTTAAGACTACCTAACAACCACACCATAAATATCAGCGCTTCGTATTTCTTCACTTACTTAATGACAACATACGTAATATTTAATATTCACATAACTTTAACTGTTCGCATATCTTAAGGCTACTACAGCAAATGTTAACTAAACGAATGATTAATGTGGAATTAATTATGAAATTAATAATGAGTATGCGTACGTTTGTTTTGTGAATAAATAAACTTTTCAATATCAAAAAAAAGGGTAATACATAATTTAGTATAATTTTCATCTGGAATACATAGTAATAGATAAATTGTTAGGCTGTCATAACAAATGCATTGCTTTAATATCAATTTTAGCTATTAAAGGAGTTACATAAAGCCAAAATTGATTAACTTAGATTAGATTAGACTAGAGACTAGACTGAAGACTAGACTTTTTTGACGTAGTCATAGAGTGCTATCAATCAGTGGCCCCACCCTTAGTTACCCTTTCGAGTGGATAACTAAATATATTATTACTACGTCCTCCCTACTATGTACGGAGTTTTTCATGAAAATACGAAAATACTAGCCAATTTTCATATTCAAAAAGTATATGCTTTGCATTGTACTCTAACGCTCAGCATGAGTCACAGCTGCTTATCTCTTTTAGTTTAAATTTATGTAGATATTTATTAAAACTGCCGTGGTTGGTCAACACTTGAGTTAAGAAATATCCCACGTTGCCATGTTTTCATGCAATCTAGGATTTTATATTTTATATTTGTCCATCTTCTATTCTCTCCTTGGTTCCAATGTTCTAGCCATTTACTTATTAAATTCTCTCTGGTGATTTTCATCTTTCGAAATTTTCCTTTTTCTGTAATCTATGAGATCTATGTATATTCAGACTCATTCCAAATATAAAAGTCTGGTTTAATAAAAAGCACGGTGCAGTAAATTATTACCTCGCACAGTTACTCTCAGGAGATGCAGGTTACAGAACTTATCTGCACAGGCTTGGGCTAGACGAATCACCAATATGGCGTCAATGCCCAAATATAGTGGAAGATCCAGAACACGTTGTGGTTTACTGATCAAAGATCAACGAAGACAGACAATTGACAGAAAAAATACTCGGGCAACAACTGAGAGCAGAAAACATTGTTGATATCCTACTAAGTAGTAGGAAAAACTGGGAAGCTGTATGTAGCAGGGTGAAAAGTATCAATGGGAAGTTGCGGATAGAGGAGGAGAAAAGAAAGTTTCTGCTACAAACAAAGCCTTTTTGGCCCAACGATGCTATACCTTAGTAAGACTAAGAAATGAAAATTAATACACCTACAATTTTATGAATATTTAATAAAATTAAGTTAACTGTATTTTAAATTGTTTCAAAAACGAATCGATCAATTATTCGTATAAAATAACCAAAACATTATTCGTGTAAAAAACCGAACAAAGAAAAAATTTAAGGAACATTTAAACCAAATTTCGCTTTGTAGAATTAAAATAGTAGAACTGTAATTATTTTTTGTGTTTAAGTTTAATCGTATAATTATTCGAGTAACGAATAACCAGATAATTATTTGTATGAATAATATTTTCAAAATTTAAAATACAGCTTTAAGATAAATTTAGCTATGAAGAATTACATTAATAGAATCTTCAACGAATAATTATTACAAAATTTAAACAAATAATTATGCGAGTCCTTTTTAAAACAATAAAAAAATATTTATTGAAAATGTTTCAAAATATTTATAAAAATTACTGTAAATTATATAAAAATATAGGAAAAATCATTCGCATAATTAAACGAATATTTAAACGACTAAAAACACGAATAATTATTCGAATAAAAAATCCGAAAAATTGTCAATAAGACTTAGTGGATTTTTTGTTTAAGTATAAAAAAATCTTTAGTTTTTCCTATTCATTTATCATCCTACCCTTCTAACTCTCATACAACTAAATGTTCATATGCTAGATAGGTTCACACATATAGAATACATACATACGAGTACATGTAGGTATGTACGTGTAGTTACGTACCCAAGTGAAAGTGTGCTGTTAAAAAAATGCATTTGATTTAATGCTATTTTTGAGCCTATAAAAGACCTCTTTATGAATATGGGTTTATAGTATTTCTCCCATCTTTTTAGCCGTGTACATGCAGGTTTTGTGTTTATTTTTTACTACACGTATTATATACTTTAGAGGGGTTTCTCTAGATTCACTTAGTTCTACATAGATGTAACCTTCTTAAGAGAGAGAGAAAACAAGTAAGAGTTTATACTCGACTGTGCCGAATCTTGAATACCCACCACCAAATACTACAATTAGATTATTTTATTATTTTATTTGTGCATCCCTTACATGAAATATTGTACCTAAATTATACCCTAGTGGGGAGGGTATATTAGCTTGTGCTGATGTTTGTAACGCCCAGAAATATTGGTCCAACACGATCTTACAATATACCGATCGACTCAGAACCACTCCCAAAGTCGGTTTAACGATGTCCGTCCGTCCGTCTGTCTGGCTGGCTGTCCATGTAAGGCTTGTGCGCAGAGTATAGGTCGCAATTTTGAAGATATTTTGATAAAATTTGGTTCATAATATTTTTTCGGCCCAAGGACGGATGGGATTGAAACTAGTGGAAATCAGTCCATTATTTCACCTAGCCCCCATACAAATGTCCTCCCGAAATAGGAGTTTAACAATCATAAATGTTTGAATTATGCAATTATCCACACAAATGAGTGGTAAATGAAGTCAAATCACATCAACAAATTTTGTGCAGATCGGTCCATAGTTTACTATAGCTCCCATATAAGCTTCACTTCCGAAAATCACTTTAACGACCATAACTCTCTCAAAAATCTTGGTATCCAAATAATATTTAACGTATATATATTTCATATGTATGTAAATAATATGGTTTAATTTTATTTTGATCGGTCTATAATTAGTCGTAGCTTCCATATAAGGCCCACTTCCGAAAATAACTTTAACGACCATAAATTTCTTAAAAATTTTGGTATCTAAATAAAATGCAACACAAATAAGTTTCATATACATATATAGAAATGATGACACCTAATTTTATAATGATCGGTCTACAAGGGCGGTTCGGAAACTTCTTAGCCTAGCACTATACCTAGCCTATGTGGCTATATACTCATGCAAAAAGGCAATAGGGACCAACTGGGAAATTAACTCTAAAGGCATCAATTGGATCGTAAATGCTGTGATAAAGCCCATTCTTTTCTAAGGGGTACTGGTGTGGTGGCATGCACTTAGGAATTCCTCACATAGACATGCAGTTGAACATGGCCATTATTTGATGCGGGAAGGATGAATTCATTACTTAATTTCATCGCGACCTAATTCGGCTTAATGTATCTCTACTTACAGGTCACTGTACTTTTGGGACACACGCCAAAAGACTCGGTCTACAACATATTGACTATTGTAGAAGTTGTCACAACGAGAAGGAAGAGGAAACAGTCATCCACTTCCTCTGCGAATGCCCGGCCCTATCGATGAAAAGTGAACGGATACTCGAGGCACCCTTTCTTTCATGTTCGGTGAACTATCAAGAATAAATCCAAGATACATCAACACCTAACCTAGACTGGCACAAAAATAGAAAAGTTACTTTTTCAAAAACATTTTTATTTTTCAATATAATCTCCTTAAACTTCAATACACGTAGTCCAACTCGTATGATAAACCTCCATATCTGATGGAGAAATTTGTTTTTGGCGGGTCTACCAGAACTAATGCTATTGTTTGCCCAAGGCACTCATCCTTGTATATTATATTTATGTTCAAAGTTTTCATCGCATCATTGGTCAAGTGTTTATGGTAAAAATGTTACGTAACATGTTATTCGTTAAAATGTTTCCGCAACATGTTTATGGTAAAATGTGGCCCCAACATATTTATGATAAGAATATATAAATGTTTCTGTAAAATGTTTACTGTAAAAGTATTCCCACAAAATAATAATGGTAAAATATTGTCGCAACATATTTACTGTAAAAATATTATATGTTGCTATAAAATGTTGCCGTAACATGTTTATGGTAAAAATATTGTCAAAACATATTAATGGTAAAATGTGGTCACAAAATGTTTATGATAAAAATAAATAAATGTTGCTGTAAGATGTTGACGTTTATGTTTATGGTAAAAATGCTATTGCAGCATGTTTATGGTAAAATGTGGTTCCAACATACTTATGATAAAAATAAATAAATGTTTCTGTAAAATGTTGCCATAACATGTTTATGGTAAAAATATTGGCACAACATATTAATGGTTAAATATTTCCGCAACATATTTACGATAAAAATATATAAATGTTGCTGTAAGATGTTGCCGTAACATGTTAATGGTAAAAATGTTCCCGCAACATGTTTATATTAATTTGTTTAGTTGAAAGTTAGTTAGTCGTGCTTTTTTATTCGATACTGCTCCAAACTATTCGATACTGCTCCAAACAGAAATTGAAAACGGAATATTTGGTAAGAGTATCCCGAATTTGGAACCATTATAATCCTTATAAAGAACGTAATTTTAGGAGATAACTTGCAAATTTTAACATTATTTGTAAGAAATTTTTTAAAAATAAAAATCTGATGTTACGTATAAAAAAAGTACTAGGATATGCAGCGTAATACAAAAATATATTTAACTTTAATGTTTGTGCAGAAGGTATTTTTTAGAAATATTTTTATCATCTTGAGATATAGATAATATTTTTATTTTCATTTTTATTTTTTTAGATAATTTTTTTATCATTTTTAGATGTATATTTTGAAAGTTTTCACTCGCCGTAAGATTTCTAGATTAAGTAGGCCTTTAGGCTTGTAATCTTTGAATTTAATAAAAATAAATAAAATTAGATACTAAAAAGCCCTACGAAACTGGTTTAAAATTTGTGAAACGTCAAAATTTTCAACTCTGTATGCTCTGTGGTTAATCCCGGCAGTGGAGCTTGTATGTGAGCTATGGCCAATTATGGACCAACTTTCACAAAACTTAATAGTATATTTGTACATAATTACAACTAATGTGGTTAATGAGTTTTCGGCAGTAGTCCTCATAAGGAAGCTAAGACTTATTATGGATCGATTATCATGAAATTCTGTACGACGGTTAAAATTTCAACATAATAATGAATTTTATAAGAGACTTAATGCCTCGTTATGCGAACGTTGTTTTAAGAAAAAAGCAACGTAATATAACGTACGTACGTATATGTAGTAATAAAAAAGTTACAAACGTAACAGACGTCAATAAAATAAACAAAAACAAAACACAATTAGGGAATTCACATGGTGGATTTGAGTCATAAGTCGTAAAGTCATATTTGAAATATGAGTAGCATTTTGTATTTTCGTCAAATCAAAATCTTCCCTCTGGTAGCAAAAGATGTTGAGAAACTACGACAGCAATAGATAAACGCAAATGGTTCGCGTGCGCCCAGAAGAATTTAAGATGTTTTTTTCTAAATTCTTACACATGAACAAACCTCTACAACAAGATTTTCCATTAAAAAGTCAACCAGCGCATTTTCTTCGGCAACAGACCACTTCCTTTTGGGGTTTTTTTTCTAACCCGCTTTGGCTTTACTTCCATTTTATAAATATAACTTTGTATAACCCTGCTTTTTTTAGTATTTACTAATTAAATTAGTATTAATTAATTAATTAATTATTAATTAATATTATTACTTAATTATTAATTAATATTATTATTATTAATAATATTATTAATATTAATGGTTTAGAAGTTTGCAAAACTATTTCAAAGCAGAGGAATAAAAAAAATACAAAACAAAAAAACAGCTGACACTGAGTACACATGAAAAACAGACAACCTCAGTTTATATTGTCGTAAAATATTTAAACATGAAAAATACCAACAACATATTTACTACTGTGGTAAAGTTTTAGCACATACGATAAATACAACAATAGTACACCATGTGAATTCCCCAAATATTGATGTCAGCTATTCAGAACAGTGTGGAGGTTTTTGGCATAGTGATGGGCAATGTTAAATTAGTTTTCGTACATATGAAATTGAAAAAAGTACTAAATTGGCTTCGAGGGATATAAAGTCTTTACATTGTAATTTATACATTACCAATATTATTATTGTTGTTGTAGTTATTATTGTGTACATAGTATTAAAATTATTGTAATTATCTTCTTTATTATTAAAATTATTATTATCGCTGTTTTTTTGTTTTTGTGCTTATTAATATTTTTTGTTGTTGTGTGGTTGTTATTATTATTATTGTTATTATTATTATAATTAGAATAATTAGTATTTTGTTGAACTGTTAATATTTTAATTTTGATATTTTCTTTTTAGTTAGGCTTAAGTTCATTAATTTTAATTTTCATTAAATTATTTTTACTGAAGAAGGAATTTGACATGAATACGAAAGAAAAAAACTGAAGAAAAGGAAAAACAACAACTTAAATAGAAATTAATAAAAATGAAAATTACAGAAAACATATGTAAATTCAACCAACAACCCAGGTTCGAATCCCAGTCAAGAAAAGTTATCAAAAAATAAAAAATTTTCAAGTTGTAAAAAATTCCTTCTTCAGTAAAAATAATTTAATGAAAATTAAATTTAATGAACTTAAGCCTAACTAAAAAGAAAATATCAAAATTATTATTATAATTATTATTATAATTTTTTTCATTATTATTATTATTTTAATAATTATAATTATTTAAAAAAAAATTATATATTAAAAATTATAAATTATTAATTTTAATTTTATTATTAAAACCATTATTATTATCATTGTTATTTTTATTTTTATTGTTTGTTTTTGTCGTTCTTATTGTTACTATTTTTTTCTATTACTAAAATTATTATCATTGTTGTTATTATTATTATTATTTTTGTTATTAAAATTGTTAGTATTTATCAATTATTATTATTTAATTTATTACAATTCGTACTTTTATGAACCAAAATGATATCAATTTTAATGTACCGAAAATGGGTAAATGTGCCGCAATTGTATTTTATTCATATGAGTGACAGCACTGGCTTACGACTGTCACTTAACGGCATCGTATACAGGTATACAGGTATACGTTCCGGCAACGTGACAGTTAATTTCAGTAAGCTTTTACATTGTTTTTCTATACTCAAAAACGTACGATACGTTACATTAGCTTACATTACGTTCGCATAATTATAGCTTTATGCGTATTTAAGTGATTTTTTGAAGTAGATTTTGTATGGGGACTACGTTTAAATATGGTCCGATCGTCATAAAATTGTTTATGAATTTATTGGCATCCGTACAAAACTCTATAACAGCAAGATATTTATGACCTGCTCCTACATCCCACCAAGCCAAAATAATAATCAACTTATTTACACAGAGCATGCTTCGTTAATTAAATCAGTAGTATCATTATAATTAGGCTTTTTTGGCGTTGATTTTTTGATAACTCTTTACAGTTATAAAAAACAAAGAGAAAGAGAGGCGAATTGGACTACTGCAGAAAGAGAATTTTTTTAAATTCAACTTCACCTGGTTTTAAATTAAAAGTATGTTTTAGCGGTTAAAGTATACTTTTACGTGTCTATAGTTAAAGTAAAGTGTACTTTTAACAAAAGTCAACTTTTTAGCTATTAAAGTACACTTTTTTTGTGACTATGGTTATGGCCCATAAACTTTAAGGTTCCTCATCGATGAACTGTTTCTACATTCCAATTTTTATTCAAATTAATCAAACAAATTAGTCCCCTTTTACAGTTGAGAAATTGAAAGACAGACGGACGAAGTTTGTAGGCTATGTATTGAAGAGGAAGAGTGTGCGGTAGACCTCTACTGTACTGGACCAAGGCATATTGATTATAATAAATTTGCCTTGGTCCAGTACAGTAGAGGTCTACCGCACACTCTTCCTATCGCCTACAAACTTCGTCTGTCTGTCTTTCAATTTCTCAACTGTAAAAGGGGACTTATGCTAATTCTAATTCTCTAAGAAAATTTTGTAAACATTATAATGATTTTTATTTTCTAATTGATTATTCTGTTAATGTTAATGTCATTAAACGTAATATCACTTTGTACCTTAATCAGTGTAATTAAATGGATGTCTAAATTTTTTGTTATTTTGTATATTATATAAATTTTTATTATTGGTCTGTAAGGATTTATTCCGTAGACCTAAAATAAAGAAATAAATAATATTTATACATATTTATGCATGGACTATTTGTGTCACATTTAAACTTGCTGCTGATGCTTATAAGAGATTTATGCACATTTAAGCGACTTCCGGAAATGGACTTTATATGAGGGCTAGAGTTAAATATACACCGATCGTCATAAAATTGAGTACAACGTTTTTAATACTTTTATGGACTATTTGTGTTGAACGCCAACCTGATAGTGATTTTTATAAGCGATTTATGCGCATTTAAGTGATTTTTTGATGTGGACTTTATATGGAGGCGATGATCAAATATGGACCGATCATCATAGCATTTGGTATGACATTTTAAATGTATATGTATTTGAATTATATCTGCAGAATTTTAATTTGATAGTGATTTTTATAAAGCATTTATACGCAGTTAAGTGGTTTTCGAAAGGACTCTTTGCATGGGGTTATGTCAAAATATGGACCGATCGTTTTGAGATTTTTCTTAGCATGAAACTTTTTTTTGCAGAATTTGTAAGGATACGACTTTTCTATAGATATTTATGTACCATTGAGCCATATTCCGGGAAGACATTTGTATGAGGGCTATTTGAAATGGTGGACCAATTTCTACCATTTTCAACAGAGCTTGTC
Source organism: Bellardia pandia (assembly GCA_916048285.2). Classification (NCBI taxonomy): domain Eukaryota; kingdom Metazoa; phylum Arthropoda; class Insecta; order Diptera; family Calliphoridae; genus Bellardia; species Bellardia pandia. The sequence continues at coordinate 75,312,150 of OU696533.1, forward strand.
CTTTCATACTAAAATTAAAATGTGCAAAATTTCATGTTATTTTCTACATTATATTTGAAGAAATTACCAAATATTATCTGATAAATATCGAGATTGTCTGAAACTTTGGCCTCTTACTTGTATAATCCAGGACCGATTTTACCCATTTGCAATACCAACCATTTCGATGCATCAAAGAATATTTGCTAAAAATTTCAGTTTTCTAATTTTTTCGAAACTCTACTTTTCTACCTCTGCGCCTTCAACAGTCAGACAGACAGACAGACGGACATGGCTAGATAGTCTTGAAATCCTATAAGGACCCAGAATATATAGGCTTTTTGATTCTACGATCAATATTTTGATGTGTTGTAAATGGAATGATAAACTTAATATATCCCCATCATTTTGGTGGTGGGTATGAAATTTCCACAAAAAGCAAAAATATATCACATCATAACGACATATATATACATTAGGGTGGCCCCGTTTGTATGGAGAAAAAATAAGGTATCGATGTTCCCGACTAATATGAAAATTTTAGTGTTTTTTTATTTTTTCATAGAATTTACTTAAATAAATAGTTGAAATTTCTTGCTTATAAACATCATGCAATTTAATCCAAATGGTTTCTCCCATTTTTTTAAAATTCTACCTATTTCAATTTTTATTATTTTTTTTTTTTAAACCTTAATTCTTCCCTATCTGACAATCTCTGTTAACTCAATTCGTTAATGTAATAGGTATTAAAAAAACGTAAATTTTATAAGCTAAAAAACGGGAAAAGCCATTTGGGTTAAAGTGCAGGATGTTTATAATCAAGAAATTTCAACTATTTATTTGTCTGAAATTTCCAAAATTTTTGAATTTAAAAAAATTGTTTTTTAATTTTTGATAACCCATTGAATGCGCCTCTTAAAGACCTTTCATATGATACCAAATTTACATAAAATTCCTTTGGAAGAAATGTGAAAAAATCAAAAAACCTCTAAAAAGGACCTTTTTATCCTTTGATCCAGCTCACCAAATATATACCCCAGGACAAAAAAATTAAGTAGCGTAGTATAAAATGAATCAAATTTTCATATTAGTCGGGAACATCCGCAATTTTATTTTGGGGCCACCCTAATATACATACATATATGCATTTATTTGCATACACAGACATAAACAAGAGTATGTATGTATGTAATATAGTACATGTGTATGCCCGTTTTCATGAGTGTTTACACAACAACTACAACAAAAAAAAAAAACAACAAAACTTTAAAATTCAAAACTAATGTGGAATGAAAAAGAGACTAAATAAAAACAACAAAAAAGTCAGACAACATTAAAATTTCAAACACAGACAAACTAACGAGTACATAGTACATACACAAATAAAACACGGAAGACTAAATATTAGAAATGTTAATCAAGTAGAGACGACTTACTGAAGCTTCTATCCAAATTAATCGTTTAAACCGATTATCGTTTACAACCCAAAAATATTGTGGAATTATGATTTACAACATCTAGTTATTGTGTATGTCACAGAGTTGCATCTTAATTCCGTAGAAATATGCTTCTTGTATTTCAAATGAAATTATAGAATTCTTGGAGGAAAAAATTTGCAAAAAGTGGATAAACACTCGGATGAACGAAGATGAAAAGAAAAGAAGTAAAACATAATTTTTCTCAAAAACAGGATTCCCAGGAGTGTTTGGTTGTATAGATGGAAGACACTTTCGAAATATAGCTCCATGTAATAAAGTCCAACATCTGTATATGAAAAAGAAAGGATATTACAACTTGAATGTTATAATTGTAAGCTGCTCGATATTCAGGTTCCAACCATAACTCCTTCGTGTGGAATATGAGTGAGCTGAAGCAGTATTTACAAAATAATATGTATAATACAGAATACAAAAGACTTGGATTTTAGGTAGGATGTTTGCTTTGTTCTTTAGCCTTTTTGTAGTTAATAATTTGGTATATTTTTACACGTATAGTTGACGTTGTAAGTCCACTGAAATCGTGTGTAATAACCCAATTTCGAAGTGCCGAAGAAGGGTAGAGTCACAAGAAGGACACTTTAAGAAACACGCAAAAGCAAGAAACTTCATTTAAAGACTCATTGGGGTTCTTAAAAGCTGATTTCGATGTTTCATTTCGATAAATAACTCTTTGTCATTCTTTGGAGTTTCTAATTTCCATTGAATTTACTATACTACAAGTCATTTTTGTAAATCATAATCGTGATTTTTAACATACGACACCAAAATAATTAATATTTTGAACGATAATCCGGCCATGAAGTTATAAATTTCAAAGGTTTCTGTTAAGCGGCGTATACTTATTATGGAATTATTGTGTATTAAATAATAATCATACGTCTTGTTGTTAAACATTTTACTAGATTTATTAGGGTACCATTCAATATAAGATTAAGATACTTTCCGCATAATAAGTTTACCCGGGTAAAAAACAGAATGTTTATTCGAACAAAAAAACCAAAAAAAATCAAAATAAAATTGTAATGCTATTTACAAAGATTGCCTAGAATTCTTAGCAAAATTATAATGGTAGAATTTTAAACGAATAATAATTATTTTAGAAATTAATTCGAGTAATTAAATAGCAAATTTTAAAAGTTTCTACAATTCTATTCTAACTGTGTTTTAAATTACAATTGGTTAATTAATCGAATAATTATTCGAATCAAAAACAAAAAAGTCCATGAAACAATGACATTGTAGTATGCAAATTTTAATAAAAAAAATTTAATCGATTAATTAGCCGAATAATTTAACTTATTCGAATAAAAATCTGAAATGTGAGAAACTGATTTTCTTTTTGATTAATTTAACTTAAACTTATACAAATTATAATAAAAATGTTATTCGAATAATTAAACGATTAAATAACCGAATAAAACTTTTAAAATTTAAAGAAATTACTTGACAATATTTTATATAACTTAAATTCACAGAAATAATAACATAAAAAGGGATTCGATTAATTAATTGAATAATTTATCGAATAATTAACCCGGTGATAAGCAATTTAAATCGATTAATTATACGTTAAATTACATAAATAAATCGAATAAAAATCTAAAAATTTAAAAAGATTATTTAGCAATCGTCTGCATAACTTAAATTTATAAAAAAATTTAATCGATTAATTAATCGAATAATTAAACGAATAAAAATCTGAATATTTGAGGAAACTAAAATAATAATAAAAAATTTAATTTAATTTAAAATAATAAAAAATTTTAATTGATTAATTAATTGAGTAATTAATCGAATAAAATTTGAGGAAATGATTTGTAAATGTTTTATTTAATTTAAGTTCATGGAAATTGTACTAAACCTTTTTATTCGATTAATTAAACGAATAATTTAACGAATAAAAATCTTATATTTGAGAAAATAATTTCCTTTTTGATTCATTCAACACAAAGTTACATACTCGTAAGTTGTTTTAAACAATTTTAATCGATTAATTAATCGAATGATTTGGCGAATAGAAATCTTAATATTTGTTTTATTTACCTGAAATTCATGGAAATTGTGATAAAAGTTTTAATTAATCGAATAATTGAACGAATAAAAATCTTATATGTATTTGTAAAAATGATTAATCATTTTTTTTTAAACATTTCAAATGATTAATTAGTCGAATAATTTAACAATTCGGCGAATAAAAATCGAAAATTTAACTTAAATTTACATAAATTGTAATAAATCATTTCAAATGATTAATTAATCAAATAATTCAGCGAATAAAAATCTAAAAATTTGAGTAAATGCTTCAGCAATATCTTATTAAGCTTTTAAAAAAAAATATATCAATAAAATATATTAACCGATTATTTAATCGAGTAATGTAACGAATAATTTAACTTTTTTTTAACAATTTATTGTTTAGCACAACCTAAAATAATTCTTACATTTCCATTTCCTGTATAGGGTACTTTATGAAAATTAAAAATATCTCATTTAAAAAAAGACTTCTCTTACTTTTCATGTTTTTTTTTACCAACATTTGTTACGGAAATGTAAAGAATCACAAGGACATAAGCGTCAATAATATGCGGTACACGCGGCATACTTCAACTCAACTCAAAAATATAATCTATTTTTTGCACACAGACACTTTAGCATGCACACACACTAACAAACAAACACACATGCCATGACAGAGTAATAGTATCACAAATACATACTATACAATAATTAGAGAGATAATGTGTCCTTTTTTGTTTTTTTTTATACTATAATTGTTGCTTGTGAACTTTTGAAAACAGAAATTTTTAAATTTATTTTAATTAACTTTTCTTTTTTTTTTGAATTTTTATTAAAAATTTTCTGTTTTTCTCAACTTTCACTTGTAATAGTTTTCATTTTTCTATTTTTTGTATTATTATTATTATTATTTACATTTTCTATACTAAAGATTTTCACTATTGTATTCTAAATAAGTTTTCATTTGTATGCTTCTATTATACGTTTTCCCACTAGCAATTTTTGTATATAAATATCTTTCACTATTATTTTTCTCTAAAACACCAACTAAAAACCGTTCTCCGTGCTCGAGGTGTTCAGCCTGCAATATCCAGCCTACAACTGAAATTGACAGGCGGCTTTTTCTGTGTTCTCCACAAGCAAAATTAAAGGCCATAAAGGCTGCTGTTTGTGTGATACCTTTTTCAAAGAATTCTTTGTGATTTGATTTTTTGTGTTTTTATTTTGATTATATGCTCAGTTTTTAGCACGTGCTAATGAGCTTTATACGCAAAAGCTAAGTGAGACGGAAGCTTGTAAGTTTTTTTCAACATTGAAAAGTTGGGTTCTTGGCTAAACTAATTGAAAAGTAAACGCAAGTACAAAAGAAATGGTTGAAAAAAAGCTCTATAAAGACAGCTATCGCAAAAAAGCTTTAATGGGCGTCAAAGTTTTTGAAGAAAAGTTAAACATTTTGCTGTAATCCTTTTAAAAAATCCGGTCACACTGGGTGCAATAAAAGTTTAAGACAAGTCCAAGAATGGATGCTACAGTATACTAAGGATAAAAACATTACGATCTCAAATAAAATTTGTGGGACATGTAGAATAAAATTTTCGCATGTGAAGAAATCTAATAAATCTAATTTGGAAGAAGATTCAGACATAAACGAAAATGTGGATACTTTCGATGGCATTGCGTCAGGCACGGAAGAAGTTGCTATTTCAAAATAAAACCAATTTTTACCGTATCTGGAACGATCTCCGATAAAGAAGAAGAAGAAGTTACATGAAAAACGGTACAGAGATTCAAAATTCAGGAAAATAAGTGATTCGATTCAAGACAAAATTTTCCACGGTTCAGCACAATCAACTTCGCATATGTGCCCACAATACGAAATAATAGAACAGTTAAAAGAAAAGTTTAAAACATTAGCAAAAAATAGTGAGAAAATGCAACTGCTAACAATTTTACCAAAAAGCTGGACAATACATAAAATCGAGGAAGAATTGCAGGTTACAAACTATATCGCGCGAAAAGTTAAGCATTTGGTTGAAACAAAGGGTGTGATGAGTACGCCTAACGCAAAACTGGGAAGTCAAATTTCACCAGTGACAAGCAGTTTAGTAAAATCATTTTATGAATCCGATGACGTCAGCAGGTGTATGCCCGGACAAATGTGTTCAAGTTTATAGTGAAGCACCTGCCAAGATGGCTTATCTTCACTGCGCACTCAAACGAAGGACGGACTCGGCCCGTCAACCGCATTGTGTGTCCTACCAAAACACAGGAATAGCCTCTAGGAGGACTACTTTGTGTGCCTTACCAAGGTCACACAATTAGCAATTTCTCAATACTTGACTGCAAGATCACAGTAAAGATCACCTTGCTTAAGAGATTGGGCTATCTAATCCCTGCCATCAGTGACGAGTACAATTAACATAGCCCAGGAAAGCAACGAAAAGCAAGAACCAACGCAGCATTGCAATGACCATAGCTGGGTCAAGGTCTATGATCTGCTATGCATCGAACCAAGTCCAAAGACCCGGTCAACACAAATGCTACGAAGACCCAGCCCTCCACAACTTCCTGAGCACAGCGTTAAGAGTCTCCGCCTCAATTTGATAGCCTGAAGTATGCTTACTTGCGCAAGCATACATCGGACCTTTAATCAACTGCCATTCTCCCCGCTTTGGGTATTAAACCACAGCCACTGCGTGGACACCCAAGTGACCTCAACCAATCATCAGTTAGGGGACGGTCACCCTAATAATGAAACTAGGGATATGTCCCCGGGCAATAACTGATCCCGCAGCACCAGATAAAGACTCCGGTCGGCTTCGACCTTCCTCTAGTAAACCAGATTTCACTCTATCTAGATTCGAATACTTGCAAATTCATGGAGCTAGTATCCACCTCATTTCGAACCCTTGCGGGTTCATGGGACTAGTAACCACAGCGACCTTCCTCTGGTAAACCAGATTCCAGTCTATCTAGTTTCGAACCCTTGCGAGTTCATGGGACTAGTAACCATTTCTAGGCCGGTAGTGGGGGTGTGGTCCAGCTAAATTTCACACCTACACCTCGCCCCCCGGCCATATTTAACCCTGTCAGTTTGTTAGTCATACAATTCAATGTATGACACTAATCCCCAGTTAGCACCACGAGGAGGTTGACATTAGGCACTTAAATTGGACTACAATCTATCCGAAGTAAAGGCCGACGGTATGAAAGCAGCCCAATTTTTGCTAACTTGTATGCCCGGACAGAAAGATTTCGTGTCTGTTTTTGAAAATGGTACAAAAATCAGGAAAAATAAAAGACTTTTGCTTGGAAACTTAAGAGAAATGTACGCCTTATTCAAGGAACGACATGATGGAATAAAAATAGGTATTTCCAAGTTTTGTCAAGTTTGTCCGAGGAATATAATTCTAGCAAATGCGAGTGGATCTCATAACGTGTGTGTTTGTACAAAGCATCAAAATGTGAAGCTGTTGATTGATGCTATAAATTTAAAAAAATTAACTGCTGGTGTTCCGAATTATCAGCTTGAATGTTACAAAGATTGTTTGAAACAAATGATATGCATTCCATCTTCTTCAAAGTTTCACTTACGTAAATGTAACAAGTGTCCAGGAATTGAAAATTTTAAAGTAAAACTAAATCAATTACTAGAGCAAAATGATATAGATGAAATAACATATAAACAATGGGTTAGTGTAGATAGGGATAATTTGGAGACCATGATTGGCCAAGCCGACGTTTTTGTGGATTCCCTGTGTGAAAAGCTTCAAATTCTATTACCTCATTAATTTATTGCAAAACAGCAGGCAGCATATCCGAGCGAAAGAAAATCAAATTTGGAAGAAAATGAGTATATAGCAGTTTGTGATTTTTCAGAAAATGCTTATTTTACTATTCAGGATGCAGTCCAAGGATTTCACTAGAACAACTCTCAGGCCACTTTATACCCAATTGATATTTATTTTAAATCAGATGGAAAAACACAACATACAAACTTCATAATAATATCTGATTGTCTTGTACACGATTCTGTAGCTGTTCACCTGTTTCATCGCCACCTGAATGTATTTTTGAGAAAAAAGTTTAAAACAACCCCGAAAAAAATCACGTATTTTTCAGACGGTAGTGCTGCCCAGTTTAAAAATAAAAAGAACTTTATCAATTTATGTTATCATATGGAAGATTTTGGATGTAATGCTGAGTGGCATTTTTTTGCAACAAGCCATGGAAAAGGCCCAAGTGACAGTCTTGGAGGTACCGTAAAGAGAGAGGCACGTCGAGCTAGTTTACAGCGTCCATTACAAAGTCAAATAACTACTCCAAAACAATTATATGAATGGTGCCCGCAAAATCTTTTGAACTGTAATTTCGAGTTTTTCATCCCTATTCTGACTTTCGATTCGAATCGGAATTTTCGCCGTTTGGCAAATTTGGTATTCAGAGTTTCGATTCCGCTACGTTTCTTTCAATTGTAGGTATTCTGAATTACGATCGTAGTTACGTTTTTCTACGCTTATATTTTAGCAACGGAATTTTTTCGATTGCTCTTTTTAAAACTTAAAAAGTGTTTAATTTAATTAAAATGTCAGCTAGTTTTTTATTACTATGGCCGAGAAGGCTTCATATTATAAATAAATTAATAAATAAATAAAAATGTAAGTATAAAATGTTTAAAAAGTGATTTATATAAATTTTTGTTGTACGGCCAATCAAGAGGTGATATGCAGTTTTGAATTACTGTCACTACAAACAGGAAAAGCAGCCTATTTATTTATTTTTCCAGGTCATCAGATATCAGAGCAATACGAAAAGCTGGCAAGTTTAATGTCAACAAAACAGGATATTGCTTGCGGCTACCATAAACGATCCAAGGAGGAAGTTCAGGTATTTTCTTGTTAAGCCTTACCTCTGTGTTCTGAGTCACGTTGTTCTCCTCTTCCACCAATAAAACCACTGCTATGGATTCCATTTCTTCTTCAAATACAAAAATTAAAAATACCACCTCCGGCTTGACAGGATTCTTAGCACTTAAATATTTTGCAAGCCAAAAATGATTATCTTTTTATTATTATTAATTCACAAGTCTTTTGTATTATTTTATTTTTATTATTTCTCCTTATTAATCGCACAATGTTTTTTATTTTCCTATTTTTATTGTTTGTTGTGACTTTTGTTTATTAAAATAGTAACAAACTTGCTCATTTCTTTGTTTCTATTCCACATTTCATAGTAACAAATTGGTTTTGTAAACATTGTTGTCTTCTTCTTGTTCTTTCGCTTCAGTTTTTGTTTGGAATACCAATTTTCGATCGTAGCGTAACTGAATGCGGAGACGTAATCGAAACTCAGAATAGGGGTGTTTAACTCTAAAAGACCACGAAGAAGAAGCACGGTTCCTTCAAATTCGTTTTAAAGATTTGCGTACTATTCCTGGAACTCAAAAGCTGCATTCCATTGAACTTGTAGATAAAAAAAAAATTAAAGTCAAGCGTTACACGGCAGATGCAGATTTTTTAATAGAAATAAATAAATATGCTGTAATAAAGTGTTTAATAATGATAATACATTATGTTGTACTTTTTATTAAAGGTTTAGCAATGGAGAAAAAGAGTTTAAGCAAAAAAAAAAGTCGAAAAGGTACCGTTACATTTGATTTGTCCTTCTTTTTGTAATTTGTCACCTTTTTGTATTTTGGTACATTTCATGAAATACATAAACCTTCGCCTGCTTTTTTCTTAATAACTAATGTTTTAATAAAGACTCCACATTGAAATTTGGCAGACTTGTACAAAACATAATAAGAATTAACATATGTATATGTTTTTGAAATTTTTAAAAATATTGATTTTCGAGATATATCCTTTGGAAATTTTAGTCCTTTTTTTATTTACATTATCCTTGATCGAAAATAAAAAAAAAAATTTGGAATGGCGCATGTTTTTGTCTGTAAAATGAGCCCTTTATTATTAACGTACAATGAATACTTTTCGAGATATTAAAAATTGTGTTAAGGCATCTGAGTGCATTTTTATTGATTTTTGCCAACTTGGAATGGCCATACTTCTGAAAGTTGGCAAATATAATTGTACCGATCCATAGATCATGTGTACAAAATCTTATCAAATTTGGAGGTGCTGAGGTCAGAAATGTTAATATTTTCGGTTGTTTTCATATGTTTTAAGCCTATATATAAATAAAAAGCAGATTAATTATAATTTAAGGTAAAATGGGGCGAAAAAGGGGGATTTGGTAATGAAAAAATGTATGACTATGTTATCTGTAGATAAAAATTATATAAAACTTTAGGTAAATACATATTACAAAAAAAGGGGCGGTGAAGTGGGCGTGGTTCATAGTTATATGGCGACGGTAACAGTATTAAGAGCAATATACTACCAAATTAAAAAAATACGTTGGAAGGAACAAATTTGTATAGAAAACAAAGTTTGAAACTTTCAAACAAAATTTGGCGTGAAAATGGGCGTGGCGTAAGAAATGTTTATTTCTACCTCGCCTGGAGTATATATGTACATAATGTGTATACAATTTGAAGTAAATCTGTTAAAAACTATATGGGAGCAATTACATAATTTTAAAAAAAATGGGCGTAAAAGTGGGAGTGATCAAAAAAAAGTACCCTATTAGTCATACAAGAGTCCCAGTTAAATGCTGTAAAAATTTCAAAAACATCGATCCAGAGGTTTGGTCTCCAATTACAATATTTTAAAAAAGTGGGCGTAAAAGTAGGCGTGCTCAAAAAAAAGTATCCTATTAATCATACCGAGTCCCAGTTAAATGCTGTGAAAATTTCAAAAATATCGGTCCAGAGCTTTGGTCTGCTATAAGGTACCCACAAACAAATAAACACACATTCAATTTTATATACATATGTATGTATATAGATTCAAATAAATAACTATGAAAATTTAACAAAACATACTCATTTTTTTTTTGTAATCCAACACTTGCAATAAACCATGCGATTAATTGCGTGATTTTCTTGATGCGCTTAATTAAAGGTTAATAAATAAAATGCAGGCTATAGCTACTTTAAGCTTTTTTAAAGAATTGTCTGCATACTTCTTTATCTCAGTTTTTACCAAAGGCATATGGATATTCGATTTTTTTTATACCAGAGGCAATTGTGACCATTCGTAGCAATTTTTCATGGCGTCTTTGAATTCTGTCTACATTTAAAGCTGAGGCCGTTCCCCATAGCTGTATTCCATAACACTGTATATGTAGGTTTTATGATTGAGTTATGAAGTAGGAGTTTACAATCTAAACTAAGCTCAGAGTTTCTGCCAGTAAGCCAATTAATTGGATTTCAATTTAATTTGAATCAATTTTGCATCTATATAGGATTTCCGTGTAGGGCAACGATGAAGGTGCTTACCGAGGTACTTTTTTTAACCACAACCTGCGAAGCCTCTTGGCTTGTCTGCAGAAATCATCCAGTCTTTAACGGAAATCAATCCCGAAACCCTCTAACTGATTGTTTAGCACACTATCGCCTAATCTTTGGATTGTTGTGTTATTGCTTGATTATTGATATAAATAGGAGAGCATGATTCTCTACGCAATGTGAAGGTTATGTGTGTGCATTTAACCATTTTGCTATTTCAAATGTAGATTTTGATTTTTAAGTGATCCATCCTTCTTTATAAATTCAAACCACTATTAAATGATCTGGAGCCTATCCTAGAATTGCAGGCAAATGCGGGATTTATAATCACGTATAAGGTCAATCAGGCCGTCCTTTTTTCGCTGTCTTCGAGAGATTTGCGTCTCAATCTTGCATTGGTTAATTCTTGGTGTCGTTTAACTACAGTGTTACGTGTCTTTCGAAGTTGTCGAAGTCTGGCAATTTGAAGGATTAATTCTCCGCCAACCAAAAAAAATTATTTTATATCTAACTCTGATTTTAAGTGGATACTATTTATTTATACTGACTATTCTAAAACTTTTATAAAATCTTACAACATATCCTGCTAGTAGAATTGGGTTTCTTTCAAATTTTTGGAATTCTTACTTGCGTGGCCAATGATTAGTTTTCTATCCCTTATATTGCTAAGAACGGCGCACAGTGCTTTGTCCCCATATATTGAATCGGAAAAATTAGAGCACTTATCGTAGAAGAATGAAATTTGGTGTGCTGAATGAAATTTGGTGTACCTCCCATACATCCTTAAATTTAAAACTTTAATTTTAGCTGTAATTGTAAATAGAATAAATCGAAAGTTGGCAACTGTCTGTTAAAATATGTCTTTTAGCTTAGTGGTTAATTTCGCTTCATTCGGTGCAAGGACATGACTACCTCCCATATATAATTTTTCTCAAAAACTAGATTGTAACTACATTAGTGATCAGAATGCACTAAAAACTTATAACAACTTATAAAACTATATTTTTGAGCTTTCTGGGAAATTTCGCTTCAGTCGTTACAAGGACATGACCATCTCCCACATATATCCTTTTTCTCAAAAACTAAATTTTAGCTACATTTGTGATCAAAATGCAAATAATTTTATATTCCCTTTAAAATGCGTCAAAAATAAATTTCTTTCTGAATTTGCTCAACAAATAGATAATTTATTTTAATGGTAATATATGATGTTGTCTTTTAATCTCAATTTCTTTGAATTCATCATTTTTTTATGTGTTTTGTAGACCTAAGTAACGATAGTTCCGGATCCGACATTAATAACAAATGAGCCATTAAATTTCTATTTGTATTTTCTCTCGTCGTTTTTCTTGTATGGGAAAATCGCGCATTCTTTATATTTTTATGGCTGCCTTCTACGGTTTCTTCGGACAAACACCCTAGAATAAAAATAGTTTTGAAAAATGTGTAATAAAAGGTTTTTTTAATCACCCCTATCGTGAATAAAAATTCCACGTGAAATTTGTTCACTTTTATTTTTTTAACATTGAATTTAAATAGGAAAATGTGAAAAATGACCAAATTTCACGTGGAATTTTTATTCACGATAGGGGTGAATATTTTATTACCTATTGGCAAGAAATTTCACTATTTTGAAAAAATCGTCGAGCCGTGTTTCCATCGTTAGTAGTTCCAAATCCCGTTTTTACTTGATCTATTATTAATCCCGTCCGTGTTTTGAATTCATTTTGAATTCTTTTTTTTTTGTTTTGTGAAAAAATTGAGGTATTTCCCTTATTAAACTCGTCAAACTTTCAAAGGAAGACGGTAAGGAATGTGCAATATGCATTCAAAAAGCGTATCCAGAAGTGGAGTGTAGAAAGCCCATATTTATAATTAGACGGTGCTACACAATTTCCTTTTTTGCAAGCACTTTCAAAGTGACCTAGTGTATGTTAAAGGTCTTAAAAGTTTCAATATACCTCCAAATTCCCAAGTTATTGACCAAAGAAATTTGTTTGAGGCTGCTGCTTTTAAACATTTATAACTTTTTTATTTATTAACCGATTTTTGAAGTTCAAACAGTTTTGGAAAGAAAAATAATTGTTATTTTTAAATATATATACTTCTCGTACAATATTAGCACAAATATAAATAGATTTTTTCAATTACATATATCGAAAATTTTTAATTTTTTTTAAACTCTTAAAATTTCTACGAGACTTTTTTCCGAATTTAGTTTAAAGACAACAAATATATTAAAGACAGTATTTTTCTGAGTAAAATGAGAGGTCATTTGTTGAAATCGGTTGAAATGAGGAAGTTATAGTACTTTTTACGAACAAAAGAGTGGAAACCTGTTTCGATTAGATTAGCATGATTTATTAAAATAACTTTAATTTAATAAAACTTAACGAATTTTATATTTGTATCACCAATTTTTACAAGATTTTTTTAGATGTTTTATAATCATATTTTTGGTCTTTGTAAAAATAAAATCCGCCAAAAAAAAAAGAAAAAAATCTTTAAATTTTTGGTAAGTTTTTGTCACTATTTAATAAAAATTATACACTACATCAAAATTTGATTCATTTTTTATAGTAATAAAAAAATTGTATAAACTTAGGTCTTTGTAACTTTTTCTGAAACTTAGGAAACATGTGTTAAAAAATTCATATCACTTTTACATTTCCGGGTAAAAAAACCTAAAACTTCTTTACATATTCTATTTGAGCTCTTTAAAATGTACTAAAATCAGAAATAAAAAATTACATATTCTTAAAAAAAAAATATTTTACTCTATCAAACTTTTGCATTTTGGTAATTCCAAATAAAAAATCGCAAAAGTTTTCGATGCACAAACAACTTTTCCATAAAAAATAATTACCAAAAATTATTTTTGTTTTTTTGTACCTATAGTAATAAACAAAACTGTTAAGTTTTAAATAAAAAATTAAATTTTGACAATTTTTTTTGTAACACAGTAAAAATCGTTTTTCCGTTCAACAGTTTTACCTCAAAAGTTAACAAAAAGAAGAGATCATAAATTCTACTTACGAATCTATTTAAGGTACTTTGTTAGCTTTACAAAAATGTGTATTACTTAAATATTCTAAGCACTTTATTTTATTTTTCTTATTTTTCCTATTCAAATTCAATGTTAAAAAATAAAAAGGGAAAAAACTCCCGAGGAAATTTTATTCATGATTGAGCTGAAAGATTTGAATGCTGATGATACCTATAAATATTTTAAGTTACTTGCATTTTATAGTCTGATCGTAATACAGCCCAATCATGAATAAAAATTCCGCGGGAGTTTTTTCCCTTCTCCCTATTCAATGTTAAAAAAATAAAAAACTCTCGCGGATTTCTTATTCATGATTGGGCTGATAAATTACAATTTAATGCTTACCTGTTTTCTTGAAGCGAAATATACTATTTATTTTAAGTATTCATATTAAAAGTTTACGATTTCATGGATTTAGCAGTTATTTTAATAATAATCAAATCTAATTCCTAAATTATTTTCTCTTCTGGCTTTTGTTAAGAAAAATTAATTGTTAAGTCACAATTTAATACTTTTCGTTTTTTTGTAATAAATTGCAACATATTTATAATGTTTTGCATTGTTGTCATATTCTATTAATGGGTCGATTACGGATAGCAACCGAACCTCAATGGAGTTGGCAGTTGCCAAAAACATATTACAGATGGCAACTGACAACTGTAAGCTGTTAAATTCAGTTGCCGAACATGGCAACCGAGAATTTGTGGTTTCTTTTATTTATATTTTATTTATTTATTTATTTATTTAATCAATACAGTACAACAAGAACTAGTCTTATCTAATAGTACTGGGGAGATACTGGCACAATATGATTTTTGTTGGTAAAAAAAATAAAATCACTTAATACTAATTTTAATGAATAAAAGAAATTTAAAATAGATAAAATTAAAAAAAAAACATTAAACGATATTTCAAAAATTACAAAATTATGATGTTTAAATTAAATAAGAAGAAAGCAAATAATATTACTAACATCAAATAAATATAAGTTAAATATGTTAATTAGTTTTTTGTTACCCTAAACGATTAAATATTGCAATTTTAAAATGCTTTGCATTGCTAATGATTTGAATATTAGGGGAAGTTGGCGCCAAAGATTGATAGCATTGAAGAAAAAATGTATTTTCGATATATCTTTTCTAATGCGAAAGGTATTTACCCTCTTTCCTCGGTCAGACCTTGAAAAGATTATTCTATTGTATAGGTATTCAGGCTGTTTAGTGTAAATTACTTTATTAAAAAATAATAATGTTCGAAGCTTTAATAGGCCATCAAATGGTATATTACATATTTGTCTAGAGTACTGTGAGATTCTGCTTCGCCTACTGCGGCCAAACACATATTTGGCAATATTATTATGTTACATTAGGCCTTTTCATACTTAAAGCGTCACAGTTAGCAAATAGTTCACAAAGTTCAAAGAGCGTAGGCAATAAATATGTTTTAGCAAGTAACATTCGAATATAAAAAGGTGTGTAATGTTGCGATATCTAAAGGTTTCTCAACATCGCATATGTTTTTCCACATATAACATTTATGTGATTGGACCAGTATAAAATCTTGTTAAATATTACTCCTAAATTTTTGGCAGTTTCGTCTATTGTGATTATAGAGTTTCCGATCAGAATTGGTGGTAAAATAGTTTGCAATGATTCGGATTTTTCAATTATCATAGCTTTTGATTTCTTGGCATTTATAGAGACTATTGACTGAAGCCCATTTTTTAACACTATCTAAGTCATTATTGATACGGCCAATGCAATTATTAATATCAGATGGTTCACAACTTATAAAAAGTTGTACATCATCTGCGTACATATGTATTCCACAAGAACTGAGTCCAGAAGGTAAATCATTAGAATATAATACATACATACAATGTCCGCTATCGGAACCCTGTGGTACACCTCTAGGAGTTGAGCAACTATAAGACTCATCAGTCCCATGATACACAGATTGGCTTCTGTCACACAGATATGAATAAATCATCTTTACGGCGGTAGCCGAAAAATGGAACATGTGCCTAAGTTTTGAACAAAGAATTTAAGTAGTAGTTATTTTGTTGTTAAACTATTTACATATATTTTTAATATATAAATGTTTGTTTTCTACTTGAAAATTTAAAACACAGAATAAACGCGAAAGTTGCCTTACATAATAACAACTTGCATGTCAGTTGCGTTGCCTATTGGTTACTATACATAATCGACCCATAAGTCTACACTCAAGATCATTTAAATATCATAATTCCTTTTTTTTATACCCTTCACTTTCATGAGAAGGGTATATATAAGTTTGTCATTCCGTGTGAAATTTCCACAATATAATTTTCCGACCCTATAAAGTATATATATTCTGGATCCTTATAGATAGCAGAGTCGATTAAGCCATGTCCGTCTGTCTATCTGGATGTTGAAATCAGTTTTTTGAAGTCCCAAGATATATTCGGGATCCAAACCTTCAATAATTCTGTCAGAAGTGCTTTCGAGAAGTTTTCTATTTAAAATCAGCAAAATCGGTTTAGGTCAACCAGAGTTATGGACCAATATGTGAGACAACCACCATAAAAATTTTATATTTTTTGTCCATTTTATTGCAATATTTTGAAATATATTGCAGATAATACCATGAAATTTTGTATACGTTGTTTATATGACAAAAAAAAGAGAGTGCGCAAAATTGTAAGAATCGGTCCATGATTTCTCATAGCCCCCATACAAATATATATATTCCCGAAATATGGCTTAATGATAAATAAATGCCTATAAAATTGGAATATCAAGACAAAATTCAGCAAAAATAAGTTTTGTGCAAAAGACATCGCAAAACGAAATTTTTACCATAGACCCCATATAAAGTCCATTTCCATATTTCATTTAAATACGTATAAAACAGATATAAATAATGCTAAACGGCTAAAATTTGACATAAATACTCCTTATAGGAAAATAAATTGTTGTACTAATTTTATGGTGGTCGACCCAGAATTGGTCATAGCTCCCATACAAGGACCACATCTGAAAAAGACATTTTTCCCTATATATATTGTATAAATATCGGTACCGACTCAAAACTTTGCACAGATCATTTACATATATACAAAAATCATCCCACAAAATTTTGTTAATTTCGGTCTATTTTTAACCGTATGCCCCATATAAAGCCCTCTTCCGAAAATCACTTTAATACTCATAAATCGCTTATAAATAAGGATACCAATCCAAAATTTTACACGGGTCATTTACATACATGCCTAAATCAAACTGCTGGATTTTGAGAATATCGGTCCATATTTGACAATATCCCCCACATAAGGTTCACTCTCGAAATCCACGTTAATACTAATATATATCTTATATATACAGTTATGTTGAAATTCGACGTGAAATATCCTCATATGCATGAAAATAACTGTTCCAAAATTTAAGAAGATCGGCTCATAATTTGTCATAGCTGCCATATAAGAACCATTTCCAAAAAACAAATAAATTCGGGTCAAAAAATATTTTTTTCGGATTTAACCCATATTCTGTCCATATTTTATAATCATGATATATATCGTTGGAAAGGTATTTTTAATACCTTTTATTTAGTGTATTACAAATTATCAAGCACCCAGTAGTTCCCGAGATATAGGCCTATATATTTTCAACTTTACGGTCCCACCCCCTCGAAAATAGGCGTAACCGCCAACAAATTTTTTTTCTGGTATCTCCTCTAAAAGCCCTATTTCATTTTGTTTTTTTTTTTTTTTTTTTTTTTTTTGAGCAAAGTCACTAAACCCCTTTTTTATACTCTGTTTGTTAAATTACACTGAAGATTATTATGAACATCAGACAGACTCTGTAAGTTATGGTAAGAATTGGTAATTAAATCAATTAAAAATGGTAAAAATTAGACAAAATTTCAAAATATTTAACATAAATTATGTTGGTCGTAAAATTGTCTTTCAAACAATATATCAAATACTAATAAAATTTGCACTAAGACTGAATAGAAAACACAGAATAAGGATATACTAGTCCTATAACCAGTGTAGTTTTTGTATTTCTTATGAAGGTATAGGTCGACTTGGGACTTACTTGAATCGCTCATGGGATAACATGGCAATTTGAAGGATTAATTCTCCTCCAACCAAATTTATATTTTTTTCAGAATTAAAACAACATTAGCGATCAAAACGGTTTAGAATAACGGTTAAATGAATAAGAGAGATTTTATATATTTTTTAGTTTTATTTTTTTAACCAGCACAATAAATTTACACATTAAAATAAACAGATTTGAAACTGTAAATAAAAAATAATTCAATTACCTACTACATTTTGGATTAAGATCATAAATTCTTAAAAATGCTTTAAAAATTTTTCGGTTTTCCTAAAAAAAATAATTGGCCTTTCATTTTCGAATTATAGTGTTGCATGTTACCTTAACCCAGATATTTTTTTTACTCCATGGATATCCCGTATCCTTTTAAATGTTTATTTATTTTATTCTCTAATAACTAAACTATTAGCTATTTAGTAAACAAACAAATGAAATGCTTTTATTGTTAAATTTCTTAAAGAAATAATAGTTATTAAACTCGTATAAAAATACAGATTATTTATAAATGTAAATCGAAAATAAAATACTTATGTATGTGTAACAGATGTGAATTAATATTACATGTTTATCGATATTCCATTTTAGATACATATACATACATTTTTTTATTATTTTTTTATAACCATTAGGATACCAATGTCATCAGTTATGTTTTCGATGTCATAGTAAACAGCTTTCTCAATGGCCACCATGTCGCCGACTCCAATTCGACTTTCTTTGCTGTTGGCTGTTATACGGAAATTTCCCACCAGCGTAACGAAATGTAAATGGAAACGTTTGGCCCTCTTTTTGGGCTTTATTTGATGCGGCTTGAAGCGTAAGTATCCCAAACTAGCCTTGTCGTCTGTATCGTAAAATGCGTACTCGACACCTTGCAATTCGGTAAAGGAGAGATTGCAGGCGGCTGAAATTCTCATTTCTTTAAAAACCTCATCGTTGTCCCCATAAGGGTAAAATGAGTCCGAATCCGTGATGTTTCTTAGCCATGAAATCAATTCATAGTTTGAATTGTTATTGTTGTTCGATGATGAGGATGAGGAAGAGACCACAGAATTGTACCCAGTTGGTTGTGTCGAAGATTTTATGCGGGCCACACGAATTTTAAACGGTTTTACTTTCGCTACCAAATCACTACATGTTGTTGGCTGTGGTCGTGGCGGTGATGTATTAAGTGCAGAGCTTGTATTTCGTAGTTGATCAAATACATTGTTTAGATGATCAACAGGCGGTGGTGTGTTCATTATAATACGACTGCACTCAAAGTTATCATTCTGTTGGATTTCTTCTCTGTTGTTTTTATTTGTATTCTGTTTACGTTTTACTTTGGATTCTTTAACTTGTGTTGTCTTTTTTTTATTCCTAATCTCTACATCTCGTGGCAATGCATCAATATATGGTTCATTTTCCGGCACAATTTGCAGTTGTGTTCGTTGTCTGCCAGATTTTTTGGAATTTGCCTTATTAGTTCTAATAATTTCACGTAATTTCTGCTTTTCTTTTTGTTTTCTCTTCTCTAGCATTTCCAAACGTCTACTGAATGTTTGTTGCAACATTATTTGGATCAAGGACATTGGCTGTTTTAAAGGCACTTGACCACGCTTCGATCTACGAAGTGTGCCGTCTGTTGTATTAGCACTATTATCAGCCGATTCCTGTGAATCGCTGGCACTTTGTACCACGCCACTTAAGGGAATTTTACTTACGTTCTTTTTTCGTCCTCTTTTTTTTGGTGCTGCTTGCTGAGGTTTCTTAAATATGTGATCATCATCAATATCGGTGTGGTTGTTGTTTGTATTTAGTTGTAAAGTTCTGTTGATGGTGGTTTCTAAATGGTTTGTTTGTAACGTGTTGTTAGTAGTAGTAGAGTGAATTTGTAAATGATTAGAACTAACACCCGAATCACTTTCAAATCCTGGTGGTGGAGGGGGTAAGTGTTCTTCTGTAGCAGTATGAGTGCCGTAAGAGTTTTCTTCTACTTCTTTTGGGAGTAACCCCCCTGCTGTGGTCTGTTGATATGCTTGGGGACTTACAGATTTTCGGGGGGTTATATTTAAGGGAGGTGGTGGCGATACAACTTTCAGAGTTGTAATTTCATCGACATCTGATTTGGGAGGGGATAGCACGTACGGTATACTTTGTTTCTGAAGTCTATAGCTCGAACGGGTCTTCTCTAAATTGGACTTGTCTGTGAAACTATTGCCTTTCTCGGAGTCGGAGTGGCCCTGGGTGTAGAGTGAACGCTTTGATTTATTTATGCTATATTTACCATTTTTCTTGTTTGTCAACATTTTCGATACCTCTAAATATTGTTTCAATACTTCTGGAATTTGTTTCTTACTTGCTTTTGTTTGTTGTAAACTATGACGTTTGTTTTTGAACGAAATACGATCAGTAGATTTTTCATCAATTAGAGATGATACTCTGGATCCATTTTGAGTATTTTGATGATTGTTCAACGAGTCACGAAATTCAACAGGTGCAGGAGGGCATTCATCTACTCCATCTCCGACATTTGTTTGATAATTTTGTGTGTGCTGTATGTCAGTTGCTTCGTCGAAGTTACGTTTAAACAGTTCTTTTTCAATTTGACCGTCTAATTGGTTTTGCTTCTTAACGACCTCTTCATAAGACCGTAGCGATTTGTGTCCCGTTATGGGAAAAACTCGGCCCATAGAATTGCGTTTGCGCAAATCGAGTATCTCATAGTTGCTCATTCGTGCCAATTCCTGAGCAAATTTTTCACCATTTAACGGTGTACCAGGTGCCTTATTAAGATGTATATGTTTCTTCTTAATCATACGTCTACTACTGTGAGCTTCCTGGCGTAGTTCTGTCTCCGTTTCTGTACTTAGTAGTTGAGAATTATCCATTTGCAATCTTCGTCGTGAAATAGATCGCTTTCGTAATCGTTTCTTTCGAATATTGGTTGCACTTGGTGCTAGATTTAAAGGCGATACTACAGCTTTGGGAATGTAATCATCGTCATCAGTTAAAATATCGGTTAGTTGTAGATTGTCCTCGGCCAGTTGGTTGTTTTGTTCATCATCCGGTTTAGCTGTTTGTTCAGTTTGTTTGCTCGAGAATGCATTAGTGGAATTTATAGACTGTTTTGTTTTAGCTTTTGTAATTGAGTTGTTCATGGGAATTTCTTCGTAATAGGTCCTGTTATACGTTTGATTTATTGGTATAACAACCAGGGGCATTTCAACATTACCTGTCTGTATAATTATCGAATTTTCTCGTACAGGTGGTACATCTTGTGTTTCTGGTATTTCGACATCTTGTGTGGGAAATATTGAGAAATTGTTGCCTGGAGGAGTATTTGGTACCTGGTCAGACATCTTTACATTTGGCGATGTAGCTTGCTGTTCGTGCTGACTACGAGATCGACTTACTTCCAGCATTTTTAAACCTCTGCATGATATGTTAGAATTTGATTGATTGGGACTACTCTCTCTAGGATGCCGCGGTGATATGATACTTTGCGGGCTATTGACTCTTATTGAAATCATGGAACGATTTACATCTCGTTCTGGTGTCTTCAATATTTTACAGGAGGAATGTTCTGTTTGCAATCTTAATTGTCTGTCATGAGGGAAATTTTGTTTTGTGGTTCTATCTGGAGTTAAAATTACTTGTCCAGGAACGTTTCCTTTTTCTACGGTATATGTTCGTTTTAATGGCGACTTGGTGGCTGATAAAGTTGATTTATTTTGTGTCTCCTCTGATGTTTTTTTACCGTTTTCTTTCTCTTGGCTTTGGATCTTTCTGACGGTATTTTCAAAAATACTTTCCATATAATTTTTAAGTTCTTCATCTTTGCGTTGCAAAGTTCGAATTAATGTATCGGTATGGCCACAGCACGACTCATTTATACTGGGGATATTTTCTGTTCCATTGGGTATTTCGTTTTCTGTTCCTGGTGACTTGGTACCGGATGGAAAGGAAGGGGTTTTGTCAGGTAGTGGCTGCGAAATGGGAGTGCTGCATACTGGAGGATCAAAATTTGAATCCGAAACTGTACTTTCAAATTCTTGAAGTAAAGTACGTCTGCCAATCTTGGTGAGGCGTTTCAAGCTGTAACGTCGTAGTCTGTCGCTAGGTGAAACACCACCACTTTTACGTATGTGTGACAAACGGGGACTTAAAGGCCGAGGGCTTAATGGTTTTATTGAACTTGGAGGTAAAGGTTGAACGTGTGAAACTGTGGGCACATGTTCATTTTCCTCATTATTTGAGCAATGTGTGCGCTCACTCTCACCATGCAGTAAAGCTACATTTCTTTCTACTGATGCTAACTCATCATTTACATTTTTATCACATTCCTTTACATTTTCTATTTGTTTTTCATTGTTTTCTGAAATTGCTTCCTGTTGCGAGGGTGGTAGTTTTTCCAACTGAACATTGAGACTCAAACGTTGAGGTTCACAATTCATAAAAAGAAAATTTTGTCTTCTTACACCATGTCTCTTTTGAAGAAATTCTGCTAAACGATGGCCATCACTATCATCATTGCTGAAAAATTCACTCAATTCCAAACTTGTGCTAGACCGCGCCATTATTGTTGATTTTTATTCAATTTAAAATCTAAATGAAAAATATTGCAATTATTTAATAATTTTTCATATTTTCTTGCAAAATTCACAGTTAAATTAAATTAGAAAAATTTTCACCACTTTATTGTTTTTCAAGAGCTTGTTGGGTTCCGCGTCATTTCAGTGTTGTAAAAATACGTTAGTCTGTGAAAAATACTGAATACTTAAGTGACAAGGTTGTATTTCATTGCAGGGTTGCTCTTTATCTTACCTCCTGTCTTGATATGACATCAATTTTTTCTCTCTGGGAATAATTTTTTGTCATCACATAAATTTGTTTTGTGTGAACAAATCTTGTCAATATTTTGTTCTTGTTCGAAATACGTTGTTAGAAAAATTGCTTATACAACTATTTTTGCCATCAAATATACTGCCTATTTCACTAAATGTGAACGAATCTTTCTTTCGCACAAATACATTTAAAACAAAACCAAATTTTTGATAATTTCTTTTTGTTTAACATGTTATTGGACCTTGATAGTAATAACAAACATTTGCATATTCAAAAGTATAAGTCACCGATCGCAAAATTTTTTTTACCATTTATACGGCTTTGAAATCTAAAAATAGTGATATATATATAAGATATTTCGATTTAAAAATGGAAAAGTTTTTAAATTTCAATAATATTCTCCATAAAATAGTGTTTAATAATATGATCTTTAGAATTGTTTAGTTTCAATAGGCAAAATGTATGTCATTTGAAAGTGTTCTGAAATTACTTTCAAATTGTGTATAATATGACCCCTTTCATTAACTCATTAAAGCACAATTCCATTATTAATCTTTATATATATCTTACAAATATCGGTACCGACTCAAAACTTTATATATATTATTTAAATATACACAAAAACCATTCCACAAAATTTTGAGAATTTCGGTCCATATTTGACCGTATCCCCCATATTAAGCCCCACTTCCGAAAATCAGTTCAATACTCATAAATCTCTTATAAATAATGGTACCGATCCAAAAATTACACGGATCGTTTACATACATGCAAAAATCAAACTGCTGGATTTTTATAATATCGTAATATCGGTTTGACTATATCCCCCATGTAAGGTCTATTTCCGAAATTCACTTTAATACTAATATGTATCTTAAGTATACCGTAATTACGTTGAAATTCGACGTGAGATATCCTCATATGCATAAAGTTCACTGTTCCAATATTTAAGAAGTTCGGCTCATGTTTTGTCATATGTGCCATATAAGGACCATTTTCGAAAAACAAATTAACCCACAAAAATCTATATATATAAAATTCAATGTATGTATGTATGTAACGTATAGACTCCAAAACGGCTGAGCCGATTTTGATGAAATTTTCACAGCATGTTACTGTGACTCTGGAAGGAATAATAGGGTACTTTTTTTTACCACACCCACTTTTTTAAAATATTGTAATTGGAGACCAAACCTCTGGACCGATATTTTTGAAAGTTTCACAGCATTTAACTGGGACTCTGGTATGATTAATAGGGTACTTTTTTTTGACCACGCCCATTTTTACGCCCACTTTTTAAAAATTATGTAATTGCTCCCATAAAGTTTTTAACAGATTTACTTCAAATTGTATACACATTATATACTCCAGGCGAGGTAAAAATAAAGATGTCTTAAGCCACGCCCCTTTCACGCCCCTTTTCACGCCAAATTTTTGAAAGTTTTATACTTTTTGTTCTCTATACAAATTTGTTCATTCCAACGTATTTTTTTTATTTGGTAGTATATTGCTCTTAATACTGTTAACGTCGCCATATAACTATGAACCACGCCTACTTCATCGCCCCTTTTATTTAATTCAGATACTTACTTATAACACTAACAATGTTTGCTATACAAAATACTTTTTTTTGTAATATGTATTTACCTAAAGTTTTATATACTTTTTAACTACATACATTTTTTTATTACCAAATCCCCATTTTTCGCCCCATTTCACCTTAAAGTATATTGCTTTTAATCTATATATATAAAAAAATGAATGTGTGTCTGTATGTTTGTGCTTAATAGGAGGCCAAACCCTTGGACCAATCTGCCTGAAATTTTTACAGCATGTTACTGTGACTCTGGAAGGAATAATAGGCTATATGAAGTTTTGATTGTACAAACGGGGGTGGCACCGCCCATATAACCCACAAATTTAACCCGCCATATTTTGGGCATTTTTTGACGTACGTCGGTGATATTTGGTACATATGGTATTGGCATAATTAGGAATACGTACCAGGAGAAAAGTGAGTGGGACCACGCCCCTTTTTAGGAAAATTAAACATCGTAATATAGTCTTAACTACTGGACCGATCGTCATTAATTTTTACAACAGGATATTCTTACGAAATAATAAATTCTTGACTATGTAAGTGGACAAAGGGGCATGGTCTCGCCTAAAGCATTGCAATAAATACATTAAAATTAAATAAATAAATGTTTGTAAATATATAAATATGTTTTATTTTATTTTATGACGAGGGGGGGGGGGGTAGCAAAGCACACCGGGTTTAGCTAGTGTCTAATAAATATCGATATCGAACCAACTTTTATATGGATCAGAAATTTTAATAACAACCAACCATATAACACTTGGAAATAACGTTATTGAGATGAAACTCAACCAAAATAATCCTAAAATACGTAGAAATCACTTTAGTGGATACTGCATTTAGAAGCTATCGGTCCATAAATGGTCCACTTCTACTATGCTATCCATAAATATCTTGTAAATAAAGTTAGTCGCCTATGTTCTATATTCCATTACGAAGTGAAACTAAATCGTTTTCAATTCACATGGACAATTTCAAGGCGTTCAGGAAAACGAGGTGAAACTTTTAACTACGATGAACGAAACTAAGTGATATTTTACTTTTCAAATCATTTTCACAAAATTTAGAACACAAAATTAATGAAAATTTTACTTCCACTTCATTTTACGAATGTAGAACCCAAGTGATTGAGATAAAATTCAACCAAAAGAAGCCTCACCTTATAATCTTACCCTTTTTATACTGTTTTTTAACTTGTAGTGAATATGGAAAAATGTTCTTTTAATTTTTGCTAAATTACACTCTAGATTATTATGAAAATCAGACAAACTCTGTAAATTATGTTAAGAATTGCTAATTACATCAAATAAAAATGGTCAAAAATTTCAAAGCATTTAAAATAAAAGCACATTAGTGATTTACGACCAACAGATTGTAATATTGTCTTTCAAACAATATATGTATAGGTAAAATACTAATAAAATTTGCACTAAGTCTGAATAGAAAACACAGAATAAGCATATTCCAATCCTATAACCAGGGGCCATAACCGCATTCGTGATCGAATAAGCTATCGTATTGAAATTATGATAAAATGTACTAAATTTCTTGCTCGATATCGAATGCCATAATCTCAAATAAGAAAATTACGACCAATTTTACTTGATATCGAATGCGGTAATTTGGCCCTAGTGTAGTTTTTCTATTTCTTATTCAAGGGTGTCATAGAAAACAATATTGTCAGAATTGGTTTTAAAACCGGCAAGAAAAAATGGCATTCTGACAATATTGGTTTCTATGACACCTCTGATTATGTTTAGGGTATTAAAGATTCAACACAGCCGTATATTGCACTCTAAATTGTTTTATATTAGTGTTACAGTTTTAAGATATTTATCTAATATTTATAAAAAAACCTTTCATTTCGCCAAAATTAGATGGTATGACAAACAGCTATTTGAACAGAAAACATAATTAGGTATACATAGGTATTAAAGTTTTATATCTTGTAGTTATAAATCATAAACCATAAATACTCATAGTAAAATATTATTTATAATAGGTACATATGAGCAAAATGTTTGAAAAATGTATGTTTAAATAAAAACGTTTGTGCAAATTGCTTGTTCGGAAATAAATCTTTACAATAGGTCTTAGATTTTAATTTGTTTTCCAATCAAATTTAAACCAAACTGTGTATCAATAAGACATGAATAAATAACATGATAGCACAGTTTTCATATTTTAAGTATTCTCCTAATGAACACATCTTGCTATGTTACTTAACAATAGTACATATATGTTGTCTCATATTGTTTAGTTTCCTTTAATATAAGGGTTGAAAGGAATTTAATTAATAACGTACATGTACAACGAATAAAAAATCTAGTTCTTTCTTAAGAATAACTTTACATTAATTATCCTTTTCCATCCCCATATAATTAAAAACGGGTAGCAAGAGATCGTGAGAATATTTATAATAAACCACCCGGGGAAAATCCCGCCCAGGCTAAACCGGATTTCCGAAAAATATTTTCTGCAAATAGACAAAATTGGTAAGAAATAAAATAAAAGCTTATTACCATGAGTTACATACATTTGTATATAGAGCGTAATTGATCGGTCTTCATCGCCATTATAATTGTTGATTGCAGATTTTATTTACAGGCCGGGGATTGTGCAATATGATTAAAATAAATTTTAAACAAAGAAACATATTTGCAACAAACCACGGTCTTCAAATAATTATGCATACTGTTTCCTCGACTGGCTAATACCTATTTCCAATGAAATTAAACAAAGAGCCAGCAAACTCTAACCTCACTTTAATGAAGTTTTGTTTAGTTCGCGGCAAAGTTCAAAGAATGTTTGGTGAAATTGTTTATTAGTGTACTATGCCAAAAACACCCAAAGGCAAAATATTCAAGTAGATTTTTGAATAAAAAAACTAAAGCATTTTAAAAATTAGATCACGTTTCCACAAACAAAAATGCATTTGTTATAATTTCTAATATTTTCCGTTAAAACTGTTAATTTTAAACGGTATACTTGTTGTTTCTATTTTAGCACGCGAAATTTTACCAACTCTTTTCAGCTCCGATCACTTTGATTTTTAAATGAAAAATAAATCAAATTTCGTACCAAATTTTTGAAAAGGTAATTTTCAGCGTTGTCAACTTTGAAATTTCAAAACGCACCAACATGGAGAAAAAAAAACGCGCCATTTGAAAAAAATCGCACCAAATTTAAGCTGGAGGTCCACACCAAGCGTCTACGCGTTTCAAGCGTTCTAAGCAACTGTCAAAAAAGTAGAATCAATGTAGTTGTATGATTTAAGTTAAACACTCAAAAGCGTAGGACGCACTGACGCTTGAAACGCGAAAAGTTCGTTTACTTTCTACTTTTCAACGCGGTGCACGCGTCACAGCTGACATTGACAAATGTAAAGCAAATTTATTTTAAAGATGATGTCACCAGAAAAAATGACAGTCGAAATAACATTTTTTATATGAGTTTGACAAACAAACCGACAAAAAACTTCGTATAAAAAAAATCAGCTGGGCATACGGCATCACCTCAAAAATAAATACATACATATAAAAAAAAATATTGACGCGAAAAATCTTCACATGTAACTTAAAATCCCTGACGCTTAAAACGTTTAGAAAGCTTAAAACGCATTGACGCCAAAACGCGAGTTGTGGACCTCCAGCTTTAGATTTTCTTTCTTATTTAATAAAAGTTTATTGAAAATTTTCAATTCAGTGTTTTTATAAAAAATAAAAAACTTAACAAAAATAAAAAATAAAAATGTTTTTTGTACCAGATGTAATTAATTAATTTTTACCCGGGTTACACATGCAAGCAACAGTTCGAAAAACTCAATACACTCACATTTTTTACTAATGCACTCAAATTTTTTCACTTGCAGAGCTAGTCCAGTTTTTCGAATAAGTTTACGTATATAATACACAGCACTCGTATGCAAGTTCTTGGATGTGTAAAGAAAGGCAGGTTACCCGGCATTTACACATGCAAGTGCAAGTTCGAAAAATTCAATACATTCACACTTTTTTACTAATACACTCACATTTTTTTCACTTGCAGAGCTAGTCGAGTGTTTCGAATAAGTTTTCGTATATAATACGTACACGCCACATGCATGCAAGTACTTGCATGTATAAAGGCAGGGTTAACTTTTTAAAAAAGGACGCTGTTCGGGGTGCCCCGATAGACTAGGCGATAGTGCGCCGGACTATCAGTCTGAGGGTTGCGGGTTCGATTCCCGCCAAAGACTCTGGGTGTTTTCTACAGATAAGCCAAAAAAAGCTTCGCAGTTTGTGTTTGTGAATTATATTATATTAAATTTGGGAAAATGTTGAGCCACATTAATTATTTCATACAGAAAATTTGACGTTTTACTAATGTACTTTTGTAAACAAAACACATATTATGTTTTGCTTTTTTGTGAATTTGAATTGAAAATAAAAGTTAAAAATATTTAAAAATCTGTGTTGAATCGAAATCGTTAAATAAAAATGAATAAACAAATATGACTGGCCGCATGTGCAGCAGCATAACAAGTAATAGATATTGTTGCGACAGAAGAGCTTTTAGATGACAGACAGTCAACTGTTATTGAAAATTCCACGTGAAACAATTGCCACTTTAATTATTTCGCTGTGAAAAAATAATATTGCCAGATACATTTCATATGTTTTTCACAAAATGAACAAAATGAACTTCTGCAACATCTTTTCATGAAAATTTCATGTGATTTTTTAACATGTATTTTGACAGCATTCCACTTGAAATTTTGAACAGATTACTAAGGCTTAATAGTAAAAATATATGCTATTCGGAATTGACAACACTGGTAACAAGGATAATATTACTTGGATCACCTTGTTTGATTTTTTGGCTACAGGTTGACTCAAATAGAAAATATTGGCAGGGTTGTTTCTTTGTATGTATTGGCTTTTACAACAAAAAATACTGAATAAAAATGAGTTTTTCTTTAAATGTGTTGGTGTTTGCTCTTACATAAGCAACTTTTGGGCACTCCTGGTTTATACCATGTATGGTCAATAAACAAAATAAAAACAAACAGAATTTCGGCATAAGAAATTCATAAAATGATACTCAATGATTTGTACCAATGACTTGCTCCATTTATTATTCAAGAGATAAGATTACGATTCTTTCGTATGTTTATATTCACCCCTATTCTGAGTTTCGATTACGTATCCGCATTCAGTTACGCTACGATCGAAAATTGGTATTCCAAACAAAAACTGAATCGAAAGAACAAGAAGAAGACAACAATGTTTACAAAACCAATTTGTTACTATGAAATGTGGAATAGAAACAAAGAAATGAGCAAGTTTGTTACTATTTTAATAAACAAAAGTCACAACAAACAATAAAAATAGGAAAATAAAAAAAATTGTGCGATTAATAAGGAGAAATAATAAAAATAAAATAATACAAAAGACTTGTGAATTAATAATAATAAAATGATAATCATTTTTGTTTGCAAAATATTTAAGTGCTAAGAATCCTGTCAAGCCGGAGGTGGTATTTTTAATTTTTTGTAGGAAGAGGAGAACAACGGGACACAGAGGTAAGGCTTGAAAAGAAAATACCTAAACTTCCTCCCTGGATCGTTTATGGTAGCCGCAAGCAATATCCTGTTTTGTTGACCTGGAAACATAAATAAATAGGCTGCTTTCTTGTTTGCAGTGCCAGTAATTCAAAACTCCTTCATTCTATCATTACACATTTGTTTAACCATGTTCTTTGTTGCTGCATATCACCTGTTGATTGGCCGTACAACAAATATGTATATAAATCACTTTTTAAACATTTTATACTAACATTTTTATTTATTTATTCATTTATTTGTAATATTAAGCATTCTCGGCCAAAATAAAAATATATAATATATAGTAATAAAAAACTACCTGAAGTTTTAATTAAATTAAACACTTTTTAAGTTTATAAAAAGAGCAATCGAAAAAATTCCGTTGCTAAAATATAAGCGTAGAAAATCGTAATTCAGAATACCTACAATCGAAAGAAACGTAGCGGAATCGAAACTCTAAATACCAAATTTGCCAAACGGAGAAAATTTCGAATCAAAACTCAGAGTAGGGGTGATTGTATGAATATATAAGTTGTAGTTTATTTTTGTTATTTGTTGCACCAACTGCTTCCAAATCAAATTAACTATTTTTGCCTATTTTATTTTAGTTTCAGTAATTTGGCCATTGAGTCATAATGCATTTGACAGTCTTTTCGTTAACTTTTGCAATTTGCTTAAGCTCGCTTATGCATATTATAATTGGGCCTTAAGCAAGCTTAAGCAAATTGCAAAAGTTAACGAAAAGGCTGTCAAATGCATAACTAGTTCAGAGTTAACTTTCAGGTGGCTACAATGACTTTGAAACTTTTTGTCCACAGTTGCTCATTTATGTTTAAAAACAATGTTTTTATTTTAACAAAAAGCCATTAAATGATTATATTATATAAATATTATTATATTATTTTATAATTAAAAGAAAACTTCGTACCCGAAACGCATAATTTTTCCTTTTTTTTTAATTTATCGCCAAAAGTACTAAAATGTACAGCTGTGTCAGCACTACATTGTAAATAATAATAAACGTTTACATATGTTTTGTTAATTTTCGTATTGTGTTTGTAAAAATGGAGAAAAAACTTAAAAATTTAAATAATATGAAAATATTAAAGTTAGCGCTTGAAGGCCAGTGCACATTAAAAGAAATAAGTGAACTACACTGTAAAAGAAGAAGACACTCTTGTTCTGTCAGAGAAATAAACCACGACAGAGAGATTTTTGTTAAAATAAAAAGGGCCCTTTTATTATAAAGGCACTTATTTTTTCCACATTTTCTATTAAATTTAAATTTTTATTAAATTTTGTTAAAAACACAAACAAACAGCTGATTCCGTACGGAATATGCGATCAGTTTCGCTTTTTGCTTAAGCAAATGAAAGTTGAAAAACTTAACGAAAAGTTTCGTTAAGTACATTATAGTTTACCACATACAATTTATATGTATTTGCAGGGTTGCTTAAGCTAGCATATGCACATTATAGTTGGGCCTATACTCTTGATATAAGTAAATTGTAACAGTCGCACAGTGGCTGAAAATCGTTTTTCATTGGCCAAAATTCTGTAATTTTTGAACCGATCAAAATATTGAAGTAATTTTTTTTAATGGATTGATATTTAGTTCAGCTTGACTCAGTTTTAATTACATTAAAATTGATTGATGACTTTTTAAGGACTTCTAGGTCAAAGTTGAACTTTTGATTTTTTTAACTTTTGGAGTGAAATATGGGTTTATTTTTTTTATTTACATATTAAAAAAATTAATATTTGGAACTTAATAATAATTATAATTATTTTTTGTGATAATGGAATTTTTTTAATGTTACACTCAAAAAAAAAATTTACACTCAAAAAAAATAGTAAAATTAACTGGAGATTTTGCTGTTACCACAGAAAAATTTATTCTTTTTTGCTGTCAGATTTGATAATTTTAAAAAACATTTTAAAAATAAAAACTGCAATAGATTTTATTAGCATTTGTAACAATAGTAGGTTCTATTTATTATTATTTTTAACCGACTTCAAAAAGGAGGAGGTTATCAATTCGAATGATATGTTGCTTTTTTATGTTTGTTCCACGATAAATTAATCCAACATTTTATTTTCCCGAAATTTTGAAGTCGGTTTTTTTAAAGAATTATTTACTAATACTATGTTTTTCGTATTTAAATAGCAATGAAGGCAATTATAATTATTATTCATTTGAAACAAATATTGATTGCAAATATTCTATATTTTGTTCTGCGCTATTTCTGTTCTTTAGTAGTTTTTTGGCTTCTTCATCTAAATCCCGATGTTCCACTTTCCATTGATTTCGAATATTGGAGATGAACGGATCTGATGTTGCCAATAATATATTAAATAGATCTTCATTTGTGTAATCCTTGTTCCTTTTTTCCTGAGCCTCCTCTGATAGATCTCCAAGTGGCACCAAATGATATTTAATGATATCTTCTCCATGATAAAGGATTTTGTGAACTGTTGCAGACATATTTCTCCATGGGTAGTTGGTTGTATATATTTTTGCAGTTTCCTTAGCGTAATCTCCAAATTGTCTAGCGTCAATTTCTTCATTGCACGCAAGTACTTCTAGGATTATTTTAAATCTGAAAATAAGGTTTAAATCCACTCCTGTTATTTCAGATGCTGTTTCTGGTTTTGAAAAGAATCTTCGTGCGGTATTGCTATCATTTGTATTGCCTGACCCTTGTTTTGGCTGATCTATAATTAATCCAAATTTGCGATATTCATCTTGAACATGTTTCTTTTTTGAACTTCTTAACTCTTTGTTGGTTTCATTGTTTCTTATGGATCCTGAAGACTCGAAATCCAAATCATAACTGATTTTTAGTATATGTTCCATAAGTCGTATTCTTGCATGTAGTGGTGATAATCCAAATTCATATGCATCGGTATTATCTAATGATTTTGTCGGAACTTGGTTTAATTGGGTTGATGTTGATTGGCATATAATGCAGCTGGATGCAGCCTTCGTGTTAGTCAAAGCTTGACCTACTTTTCCATCTATCATTGTAAGGACTAATTGGTAGCTTGCTTCAATTTGCTGCCCATCTAACTGTAATTGTAATGGCTGTAGTGTTGCAATTTGGGCCTTGATATCACTAATTTCTTTGTTAATGGCATCACGAGTTTCTTTTTTGAATTCATTGATTGGCCTGCAGTATTTCGTAGAAGATGGTGTCTCATTTTTCCAAATATCCATTGTTTGCGTTGTACTAGTCGAAGGCTCTGAATCTTCCAAAACCTTTTTCAATCGCAATGGTACAAATGATACCATGAACATATCTGAGTCCGAAATATTTTCACATACAACTTGTTTGTATTGTTTTTGTCCCGAAGAACCATCACATCCCCATTTGCAAAAAAGAATTAGCTTTGTGTTTCCATATTTCTTTAACGCATTTCCTGGTATTGATTGTAGCAAGCGTTCGGCTATGTGATCAAGTAGAGATTGTAGTTGTACCTCTGCCGAAATTGGTGTGATTGTAATAGTGTCCTTTGATGGCAAACAGTCCATTTTAGCAGCGGTTATGTGATGATATGCTGGATAGATATTTGAGCCCTTTTCAATCGCACGCAATCTGAGCTTAATATATTGCTGTTTTGTTAATTTCAAATCCAGAAATAAGGCTAATGCCTCCTCATTTGTGTACTGTTTTGCATCGCTCGGAGTTGGTATACTTTTAAGAATTCGTTTTGTTCTCACTGGACTAGCTTTAATAACTTTTTCAATGATATCCACTTTTGTTAATTGGTTCTGTGATCGTAATTGATGTAGGAAAGATTCTTTTATATTTGTACAACCAATTGCATCGTTAACATCTTTAAGTTTCCGCCTCTTAGATCAATCGCTGCAGTTGTCCAATGATTTGCGTGGCCTTCCAACCTTATCTTGCTTTCCTGTTTCTGCAGCGACAGTAAGTTGGCCTTCTAACCAGTTGATCAAAGCCTGATTTAGCCATTATTTTTAATGCTTATATTTCAATGCTATACCACCGAAGGAAGGCGCTGTGATAAATATTAGTTATGATAAGATAGAAAAACTAATAATTATCAGAAACTGATGTTGTTGTTGAATGGCAGCGACTGGGAATCGAACCCAGGCCACAAATACCAACTCATGCTTAATGATCAAACGCGCTAATCAATTAAGCTACAGCACCTTCAAATTATAGCAACTTTCTCTATTCTAGATGGCAAACACAAAACATTTTCTTTCGTTTTTAAAGCTCAACATCCCAATCCCTTTGTGATTAAAATATAAATATAATAACGACCTTGTTGCGTCTTTTTTCCAAAGAAAACGAAATTCTACCGATATTTGAAAATCTCTACGAAGATAATAAGTCCCCTTTTACAGTTGAGAAATTGAAAGACAGACAGACGAAGTTTGTAGGCGATGTATTGAAGAGGAAGAGTGTGCGGTAGACCTCTACTGTACTGGACCAAGGCATATTTATTATAATCAATATGTCTTGGTCCAGTACAGTAGAGGTCTTCCGCAAACTCTTCCTATCGCCTACAAACTTCGTCTGTCTGTCTTTCAATTTCTCAACTGTAAAAGGGGACTAAAAAACCATGCAATTTGCCCCAAGAGTGTATCGAAAAAAAACGTGGTCTTTTGAAAGAGTTCAATGCATCTGGTGCTTTTTTTGGCACAACTAAAATAAGGTCAAATTGTCAAATATGTTTCCTACGTTTCCACGGCACATGCTTCGCTCTCTATTCATGCTTCACACCCCAATCATGTGCAAAACAACTTGCTTCACCATACAAAATTTTAAGAGTGAATCAAGTAGATTCATATTGAATCAACTTGCGAAACACGAAAAATTGCACTCTTCTCTAATTTTTATCGCAAGTATATCTGCACTAGCTGTAAAAATTTAATATTATTGTAAACAAAGCAAATTTTTTTCTTGTTGCTGGAAGTAAAGAAAGTAAATACGTACGAATGTATGTTTTTTTTCAAATAAGCTAACTAATATCCACTCACTTTTGTTTGTCCATTAAAAAAATTATTTTCCACAAATTGTAAATTCTGTTTTTTTTATTCTGTTTGTTTATTAAAGACAACTGTCAAATCGAATCAAGTTTTTTGGTCATGTAAACAGCATGATTCATAAACATGATTCAGAAGGCGAAGCAGGTGATTCAAGTCGTCGTGGAAACATAATATTATAAGAAATTGTACGATAGTGATGGGTATCTACATAGTTGATAGTTTGCTTGAAGATTAAAAAGTCAACACATGTGAGTATAATGTCCTGAATCATGGTGATTTGTGGTGCAATAATATTCAGGAGTGTCATAGAAACCAATATTGTCAGAATTGGTTTTAAAACCGACAAGAAAAAATGCTTTGGTGTCACAGAATTTGTGTCGGTTTTAGGTGTCACAGAAACCAATGTTATCGGTTTTTTATGGAAATAATACTATGTTTCCATGACGACTTGAATCACCTGCTTCGCTGTCTGAATCATGTTTATGAATCATGCTGTTTACATGATTTGACAGTTGTTTTAATAAACAAACAGAATAAAAAAAAACAGAATTTACAATTTGTGGAAAATAATTTTTCTTAATGGAAGTGAGTGAGTGAAAATTAGTTAGCTTATTTGAAAAAAAACATACATTCGTACGTATTTACTTTCTTTACTTCCAGCAAAAAGAAAATAATTTGCTTTGTTTACAGCTAGTGCAGATAAACTTGCGATAAAAATTAGAGAAGAGTGCAATTTTTCGTGCTTCGCCAGTAGATTCAATATGAATCTACTTGATTCGCTCTTAAAATTTTGTATGGTGAAGCAAGTTGTTTCGCTAATGATTGGGGTGCGAAGCAAGTACCGTGGAAACATAGTATAAACCAAGCAGCTAACAGCTGTCAGTTTTGACTTTTGTGCGCTTTTTTTAGTTTTTATTTTTTGCAGCGGGATATTTTTTAGAAATGTAAGTAAATTAATTTATTTGCTTTATAAAAAGCTAAATTTTTGCATTGACCTTTTTATTTTCTAATTTAATATTTGCTTTATAAAAAGCAAAATTTTTGCATGGACCTTTTTATTTTCTAGGGGAAAACATAAAAACAGTACACAAAATACCATAATCATAAAATTCGTGGAATAATATTCGGATTTAGCTCAAGGCTTCACGAAGCGCGACAAACCAACAGTGATGCTGTGGGAAGAACTGGCTGATTCACTGAATAGTGCCGGGCCACCACAATTTGACGTGAATGGTTAGAAAAAGATAAACAAAATTTTTTCCACAGAACAAATTGTATTGTTATATGAAATGTCTTTTTATTTGTACAGAAATGGACTGAGTGGAAGAGCGACGTAAAAAAAAACTAGCTCAAAATAAGACAGAGTCTAGAGCAAATGGCGGTGGACCGTTTGCAAAGCATCACCTGACAACAACAGAAAAGGCCATAATACGGCTATGTGGCATTTCGCAGTTGGTGGAAGGTGTTTGCGGCGTAGCAGTTGGTCGCAACGAAGACGTAGATGCTGCATGTGAGAAAGAAGTGCCCTCTACACCTTCAAAACGGCAATTGTCTCCATTAACAAAAAATGCTACAACTGCTGATGTCATTTTATTTTATTTATAAGCACTTATCACCTTTTAATTATTTGATATCAATTATTTTCACAAAAAATTGAAAAAATTATTAAAAAATAATAAAAATGTACACAACAGCTGTTTCGATATTGGTTTTATTTACATTCGAAATTAACAAAACCAACTTGGTTTCGTGACACCAAATGAAACCAATATTGGTTTTAAAACCGACAATTAGCAAAACCAATATTGGTTTCTATGACACCCCTGATTATGTTTCAATATGATACTCTGTTCGTGGATTTTTCCATTATCAAATATGATTGACCGTCTAATGATACTTTCATCTTGTGCTCAAGATATTAATTTGTCTAACTGAATAGAAAATTTGAAGTTATTACAATATTCCCGCTAGAGCTGCAAAACTATCGATAGTCGGCACCATCGATAGTTTTAGTAAAAACTATCGATACTATCGGATATTCTTAAGTGCAGTAACAAGACTGTAATATCACAATAATTCAATTGAAATAAAGGCTGTTTTCATAAACGCAGTATGTAATGCAACATTTCATTGCATAGAGTTCATAATAGCATTTAGAATATAATTTAAAAATGTTTGTTTTAAGATTCTCTTTAATAGTCCAATATCTTTATATTTTATGTGATAAAAGTTTTTAAATTATATTCTAAATGCTATTATGAACTCTATGCAATGAAATGTTGGATTGCATACTGCGTTTATGAAAACAGCCTAGATTACTAAAGCTAGATTTACACGATTGAAATTTTCTTCAAGCAGCAAAATTTTTGCTGTTTACACGAGTTTGAAGCATTTTGAAAATTTATTTATTTATTTAATTGTTATTAAATAAATAAATTTTGAAGAAATTTTGCTGTTTACACGAGTTTGAAGCATTTTGAAGAAAATTTCAATCGTGTAAATCTAGCTTAACACATTGCTCATTTATTTAAACAATGTCATAACTCAAAAAACTTGTTTTGGAAATAAATTGTTGATTTTTGTAACAAAAATTTTATTTCAATTGAATGGTAGGTATAAAAACATAAAAAGTATATAAAAAACATAAAAACTATGTATATAAAAAACATAAGCGCTTACTTCAAAATGTTTTTTTTTTTAGTTTTAAACAAATATAATAATTAAAATTAATTAATAATTCAACATTAAATTAATTAAGTGAGATCATTTTTTTACAAAATTTTTAAAATTGAATGCTAAATAACAAAAAAAAAACAAAACAAAACTTGGATACATATTCATTCTTTTACAGCTCTGTCAGGTACCCAATAATTTTTGTTGAAAAATAAAAGTTTATCAACAGTTTTTGGTTTTAAGCAACTTCTACGATCTGAAATTATGGCAAATTAAAACGATACAATAAAAATTATCTGGCGGCTAAAAACCTGCGTAAAATAATTTGGCAAGAAATTAACGTTGGCTACATTTAATCGACTTCGTATTACTTCGATAGTATCGATAGTAAAAGAAAATTATCGATAGTCAGTAAAAAATAAAACTATCGATACTATCGATAGTACTATCGATTGTTTTGCAGCTCTAATTCCCGCTCTTTGCCGAAATTTTAGAACATGGGCGATATATATAGTATACATATACTATATACCAAATAAATTTAACGTTTTTGTTATTTTGGGTCAAAGAACACGACTGTTGACAAGTTTGTTAAAAAACGTAACTGCTGTCAATTTATTTAGTATATACAAGACGGTTAGAGTCACCGAAGTGTCAAAATTGGACGAATATAGAATTGTGTTCGCGCGTAAAATTCAATTACAATTTCATTGAAAAAGGCAAACACAAAATGGATATTTCAACAAAAAAAAAAAGTAAGTACACATTGATATCATAAATATTTTTTTTAGTTTATTTCGACTTGTTAAATTTTCAGCATTAAAATAACTACAGCAATGCAGTTCAGGCAATTGGTGGATTGCATGGAGGAGTCCCACACTTGGCCACAGGAGCTCCTCAGTTTGGTATCAGCAAATCGACTATGGAATGTACTTGGGAGACTGTGGCAATTAAAATAAATTTTTGTTTATTTAAAAAAATATATCTGAAAATAAAGACAAAATTTTAATAAATTCATAGGTACATATTCATACTTCAATCAATTTACACTTATTTGTTTAAAAAGTTACGGAAGATTCCTTGTTTTCTAATAGAAAACGTTTTATAATTCTTTTTTTATCAAAAAATTTTAAAAATTCGTTAAATTTTGTTTTACCTTTTTGTTTGTTTGATATTTTTCATAAAAGTAGGGTTGTCATCTTCATATTTAATATTAAATTTTGTATGAAGAAATATAAACAAAAAATATTTTTTAACACGTTGGCAATAGTAGGGTTTCAAACAACTTTGACATATGCGCGAATTAACGTAAGTGGCACGATAAAATCGACTCGCGTTCTATAAACGCTTTTTATTTCTCACTCGTCCAGCTGTCGTTGAGTCGCGAGTTGGGCGAGTCGCGTTCTATAAACAGGCTGTAAAACTGTCGCCCATGTTCAAATTCAAAACGCCAATTTTAAGCGTTTTGCGGTTTTTAGAACATGCCCAGCAAGCCATATGAGTCCGATAAAGAGTCTTTTCTGACACCTTTTTCGGAGCGTTAACGCTCTTTATGAGCCCAAAAAACAATCATAATTGCTCCGAAAACCTTCAGAAAAGAGGGTCATTACATTTGAAAATGATCCGTCAGAAAGAGCTCTTAGATAATGCCAGAAAAAGTCTTTTATGAGGATTATCTTGGACTCTGTGTAATCTTGTTTTTATCATTCTTGTGTGGTACAGCTATGTTTTTTTTGTTCAAAGCACAAGTAACAGGACAACAACGCTTTGGTACACACATAATTAAGTGGAATTTCTGAGTCATACTGAGACTCAGGACAGTAACAAGCAAATTTTTCTTTCGCTCCGAAAATGCTCTTTAGTTGGACTCTTTTCTGACTTCTTTTTCGGAGCGCTCCTAGAATGTAATGCTGGGTGGGCGTGTAAGTGAAACTGACAATCTTTTCCCTGTAACAAAAAAATACAACAATTATTTTTCATTGAAACTTACCCTGTTTTTCAAAAGTCAAATAAAAACAAGTGTTTTTTTTTTTGTTTGTCTGTTTGTTTGTTTATTTATTTACCGAATCTGTTTATGTTTTAATATTATAATTTGTTTTGTATTATTATAAATTTTATAGGTATTATGTTAATTTCTCAGTTATTTTGAATAATAAAAGTTTTAATTTTTATGTTTTGTGTGTTGGTTGGTTTTTTTGCACAGATTATTCAAATTAACTAGAAAACGTTGCAATTTTGTTATTTTTATAGAGGGCTGCTTAGAATTTGTTTTTAATACACATCAATATATTGAGTTATTGTTAATATTTTATTGTTTTTAAGAAAGTGTTTGTTTTGAGTTTGTTCTTTTTGTTAATAAATTATAAAATTTAAGCCAATTTGTTGTGGTTTTGAAATTTTGATTTTTTTAGAAAAGAAAAATTATTTGATAATTTATGAAAAGAACAATATTCAAAATAATATGTTTAGGGTTTTTGGTTTTTTGTTTAAGTTTTACACACATTTATAAGTTTTGAAAAAGAAATTATAATGTTTTACGTTTGTTGTATTAAATACTAATTGTTAATATTTAATAAATTATATTTATGTGTTGTTTTTTATAAAGCTTTAATGTTATTTAATATAATTTGTTAAGTTAAGTTTTTAAGAATTTCTAGTTTTTTGATGTTTCAAGGAAGTAGGAGACGAAAACGTGTGGCTGCCTCTAATAATCTTTAACTGATTTTCTTCAACAATCATTTATTATTATATAAATACAACATTTTTTAAGGTTTATTATTAATTTAATAAAGTTTTCATTCTTTTCATTATGTTTGTTTTATTATATAATTAGTTTGCTATTAAAAAAACCCAGATTTTTTTATGTTTATGTTTTAAGTTTTGAATTCTTTTCATTAAGACATTTAACATTTTGCTGTTCTAATAAACTTTAACTGCTTTTGTAACTATAGCTTTCTTTTTATATAATTTCTTTATTTTTAGTTTTTAAACTGTTGCTGTTGCATAAAACATACATATTCAATATTTTAATTATTTTGTTAAGTTCCTACTACACATTCATGGTTTAACTTAAACATTATTACTTGTTTATGCATATTATTAATAAGTATTCTTACTTTCCTGTAAGTTTTTTTAAGAGAATTTTAAATTTTAAACATTTATATTTTTAAAGTTGTCTTTAAATTTAACTATTTGTAAAATGAAACGTCAAACGTCAGAAAACGTTTCATTTTACCATTGTTTTTGTATTCCTAACTTTTAAGTGAATTTAAAACATATTTTTTTTAAGTTTTACTTGACTTACTCTAAACATTTACTTTCTTTAATATTTTCTTAAATATAACAGTTTGTAAAACGTGAAGTTTAAACTACCGATGCCTTAGCGTAGTTTAACGTTTCGTTTTATAAACTGCAGTTAAATAAGTTTTTCTTTTGTTTTTATTTATACCTAAACTTTTAAGTGAATTTTAAACATTACATACATATTTATAAGTTTAATTAAGTGAATTTGAAATAGGGTTTTTTGCCCTAGAAGTTTATTTTTCTATGTTTGTTTTTTTTTCTAAACCTACTTGATGATTTTCTTAAATAAATTAGATGATACTTAATAATAAATATATTTTATATTTAGTTCTTTAAATTAATGTTTCAATACATAATCTTTGAAGTTTACTTTTGTTTGGTTTTGTCATTTTTTACTTTAATTCACACATTTAAGTGAATTTTTATGGTCTTAATCATTAGTCACTTTTAGGTTTTTGTTTTGTAGAGATTTGTATTTAGTTGTTGTTTGAAGTCTTGAATTCATTCGTTTTGTAGAGATTTGAATGTAGTTGTTGTTTTGAATTCATTTTACGTATACTTAAGTATACATATGTACATAATTTCATTTAAGTGATTTGTTTTGAAGTTTACTTGTGTTTGAATGTTATGATGAAATGAGTAATGAAATGTTTATAAGTGTTTTTTTTTTCTTAATTAATTTATAAGCATACATATTCTTTAATTTACTTATATTGTTTTAGTTTTTTAACTTTTCTCATTTAAGTTTTTAAAAATTCTTTAAGTGTTTTAACAAACATCTATAATTTCTTTTACTGATTTTCACTTCAATTACTTTTATAACATTTGCTCACACTTTTAAAGAAAGCTACAAAACTATTGCCTGCTAGTTGTTAGTTGCTGGGAAATGTTGACAAGACCCTGAATTTTTTTTTTTTTACAGAGCTCTCCGTTCCGGATGTTGTTTACAGAGAGTGATTCAACTACTTATGATTATTTTCAGTAGATGGTGTTGCTTACCAACAAATAGCAATATTTTGTTAAATTCTTTAATAATTTGAACAAATAATTTAAGGGCAACTAAAAACAGAAATTCAACTAAAAGAGATTACAAAATGCGGTTAATAAATATTAAATCTTTTATAATTTAATTAAAAAAATTAAAATGTTTTGCGCTATTTATAATAATTAAAATTTAATTGTTGTCATTATTTAATTCAATTTCTTTAAGTGTTTTACATACATACATGTATGTAATCTTTAACATTAAATTTAAGTTGGTTTTCTACTAAACTTTATAACTTTCTTTAAAATTTATGAGAAATTTTTAAACATTTATATTATTCATTAACATTTACTGTAAGTTCTAACGTTTTTAATTATTATTATTTTATATTTGACTGACTACATTCATTCTAATTACTTAATTTATTTAATTCGCCTTCGTTTCACCTTTTATTCGTTTATATGTACTATGAATTATGTTCTTTGTGTGTTGTTGTTAGAACATATCATAGGTATTATGACACAGTTACTTATTTTTTTTTTGTTTTTAAAGCTAATATTTTAACATTTATTGTGTTAATTATTTAATATATTTCATATATTTTGATGTTAATACAAGTTTAAATAGCTCAATTGTTTATATAAATTAAAGTAAATCATTTTTTGTTTTTTATAATTTTGGTTTTCATTAATTCTCCTTAACCTGTTGTTTATACTAGGTTTAAATTAACTTGTTTACGTTTTGTTTCGGCTTGTTGATGTTATTTTACTCATAATGGCGGCTTGTTGAGTTGCTTACTTTGATGTTGTTGTTGTTGTTGTCGTGGTGACTTTTAAAAGTAAACCTTGCATGTTTACTTGTTGTTGTTGAAATTAAAAATGGCTGCCTGAGTTAAGCCTCGGTTTGTTTACCTGTCAACCGTTATATGCATAGTTAAATAAATCGCTTGCTTATTTCAAAGCATTATTTTGTCTTTTAACAACACAGAAACAAATGTAACCATTTATTAACATGTTTCTTTTTTGTTGCTTGTTTTTTTAAGTTTATATGTATAAGTTGTAAGCTTGAATAATATGTTTATAATATTAAATTACTAGCATTTTTACTAAGTGCTTGTTATTTTAAACATTTAATATTTTTAGGGATTTTTATTTTAAAATTTTACTTCTTTTATTTATTATAAAACCTTGTTAAGGTTTGTATATTGTTTTTTTTTACTTTAAGGTATTTTTTTTTTAATTTTTTCATTTAATTTTTATTTAGACTCTTTTTAAGTGGCTTAAGGTTTTGTTTATCATAAATTTTAGCCTTTCAGACAGGGTATTTCTTTTAAGCTTGGCCTCTAATACAAGATCTATAAAAAAGAAGAAAAAAAGTATTTAGTGGTTTTATTAGCAAAGAATTTAACTAATTAAGAAAAAATTTTAAGAAAAGTTTTTTTTTTTGTTTTTTAAATACAAACCTATTAGCAGTCAGCTAAAGCGCAAACATTTTATACTTAGTTAAACCCTGTTAAATTTTTTGAAACAATAAGGGATTACTTTAACATAATTTCGACCTACCTTTAATAGTTAAAAGCTAAATTCTTTAAAAAATTTGTATATTTAACATTATAAATTAAAAAAAATAAACATAAATGACCTTACTATAAGTTTATTAACATCCTTTAGCAATTTTTAGTTTCATTTAAGAATTTTCTGCTAATTTACTTTATTTTCTTAAACAAAATTTTTTAAAAAATTTACAAAATTATTGCCCGCTAGATGTTAAAGCTGTCAAATGTTAAGAAGGCCCTGAATTGTGTCCCTGTTTTGGATGTTGTTTACAGAGAGTAGAGAACATAGACTTATTTTATTAAACAATTCAGCGGGTTTTATTGCCCTTTAACATATAACAATATTATTATAAATTTATTAAAAGAATTCAGCTTCAAAAAAACCCATATAAATTAAACAAACAAATCCTTTAAAATAAATTAAGAAATTGTTTAAAGCTGTTACATTTAATAAGCTTAATAAAAACATGACAAATAGTTTATAACCTTGAAAAATGTAAAACAGCTAGTAAAAGATTGTAAAATCATAATAAGTAATTTAAAATGTTCAATTTAACCTTATTTTTTTAAGCAAACATAGAAAATTACATTTTAAGTTAAATTTTATAAGAAAGAATCTCTCTTTGTATTTCTTAATACTTTTTAACAGATTTTCCTTTCAATTTTCTTTAAATTAGGAGCTTAAATTTATAAAAAAAAAATACAAAATTATTGCCTGCTGGTTGTTAATTGCTGGAAGTGTTGAGAAGACCCTGAATTATTGAGCAAGAGGCTCTCCGCCTAAGATGTTGTTTGCGGAGAGTAGACAACATAGGTTTTGTTTTCATATAAATTCAGAAGATGGAGTTGCTTAACAACAAATAACAATATTTTTGTACAAATTCTTTAATAATTTAAGCAAATAAAGTAAAGTAAATC
Source organism: Bellardia pandia (assembly GCA_916048285.2). NCBI lineage: Eukaryota > Metazoa > Arthropoda > Insecta > Diptera > Calliphoridae > Bellardia > Bellardia pandia. The sequence continues at coordinate 75,356,669 of OU696533.1, forward strand.
GAAATAAACAAAATCCCTTAAATTTAATTGAAAAACACAACAATTTTCTTAAACATTTTTACAAATAAGAAAATTAAATTGAAATTTTAATGTTATGTGTCCGGTTAACCAGCTAAAAAATAATACTTTTTAATAGCAATAAAAAATTAACAAATGACAAAAATGTTATTTAAAACTTAATACTTTAAGAATTCCCCTTAATGTTTTACAATTTAAGCTCAGTTCTCCTTAAGTCATAAAAGTAAACTTCAATTCTCTTCAATTATAAAGAGATTTCTTGAACCACCTGCAATCTTTAAGTTCTTTTACTGATTTTCACTTCAATTTCCATTATAATATTTGCTCACACTTTTAAACAAATCTACAAAAATATTGCCTGCTAGTTGTTAATTGCTGGGAAATGTTGACAAGACCCTGAATTTTTTTTATTACAGAGCTCTCCGTTCCGGATGTTGTTTACAGAGAGTGATTCAACTACTTATGATTATTTTCAGTAGATAGTGTTGCTTACCAACAAATAGCAATATTTTGTTAAATTCTTTAATAATTAGAGCAAATAGTTTAAGGGCAACTAGAGGCAAAAATCAAACTAAAGGAAATTACAAAATGCAGTTAATAAACATTAACTGCCGTATTTATAAAAAATAAAATAGGCTTGAAGTGTGCATTTAGACAAAATTTTCATACAAAATTTTCTTAAAGTACATTTCAAGTCTACTTTAATTTTTTATAAATACGGCAATAAATCTTTTATAATTAAATGAAAAGAATTGAAATTTATTGCGCTATATATAATAATTCAAATTTAATTGTTGTTAATAATTAATAAAATTGACCAACTAAAAATTATCATATCTAACCTCACTTTTTACCTTGAAGTCGAAGTTTTGTTTAAAAATTGTGTTTTTGCTCAAAAATTGTTGCTATTTAATATAAATTTAAATAAACTGAATACTCCTACAATTTCCTATTAGAAAACAAACAAATAAACCTCCTTTTCTCAAAAAAAAATATTGAAAATTGCATTCCTTTTATTCTACCTTGAATTTTAATGAGAAATTGCTTAAACAAAGTCTCCCTTATTAAAGATTTCTACAAAGTTTTTAAATTCTTTAATAACTTTTACTAATTTCCATTTAATTTTCCTCAAATATTTGCTTACATTTTTATAAAATTTTACAAAAATTATTGCCTGCTAGTTGGTAAGAGCTGGAAATATTGTAAAGACCCTGAATCTTTAAATAAGAGGCTCTCCGCCTGAGTTCTTGTTGGCGGAGAGTAGACAACATAGGTTTTGTTTTAATATACTAGATTCAGTAGATCACATTGTCGAACAACAAATAGCAATATTTTTTATAAATTTTATAATTTGAGCAAATAATTTAAGGGAAACTGAAAACAAAAATCTTTCTAATTAAAAACTACAAAAAGCTCTTAAGCTTTTAAATTAACGGGCTAAAACTTTAACAAATTAGTATAAAATTCTTTAAATAATCTTAATTTTTAACAAGAGAAATTTTGATTAAAGTTAAACTTTTAATAAAAATAATACACAAAAACACAACCTTAAACTAATCTCTTCTTAAACGAATTGTAAAATCTACTTTTTCCATTAACTTTTCTTTAAGTAACTCTAAAAAAACTTCTTTCTAAACTGTCCTTTCATTCTTTCAGAACCTCAGTTTAACCCTACATTTCCTTGAGTAGTACTGAAATCATTCAAAGTCTGTCTTTAGAAATTGTTGAAATTTGTAATTTTTTTTTTAGTTTTTTTAATAATTTAAAGTCACTTTATTTAAGCCAATTAAAAAATGGTTGGTTTTCTTTCTTTCAGTTAACTTAAAAAGAGACATATTAAAGGTTTGGGTTATTTGTTTTTGTTTTAAATTATTGGAATTAGTTTTACTTAATAATAGTTTGTTTTAATTATTTGTATGTATAAAGTTTAAAATAGTTTATATTTTGGTTAGTTAGGTTATTAGTTTTACCATTAATTAAAGCCAAGTTTTGTTTTCTTAACAGTTTTGTTAAATTAATTAAACAAAGGAAAACATAAATTAAAGAAAATCTAAAAGAATTTTACAAGATAAACTTGAAATTCCAATTTAGGGGTATTGTTGTGTATTTCGATTAAAAAGCAAACAGTTTCGAAATACAATGTATAAAGCATACAAATTCGAAATAGATTTCTTTCGAAATGAGTTACAAAATAACCCCCTGTTCTTCAAAATTTATTTCAACCAAGTAAATGTTATATAATATTAGAAGATAATTCGTTGTTATTTTAAAGAAAATAACTTAAACCAAATGTTTTAATAAAAATAAAAAAATTTTACATAGTTTTTTTGTTATACAAAGCAGGCTTTTAAGCTTGTATCAAATAGATTTAAAAGAATTTTTTTTTACTTTGTTGATGTGTGGGGCAACTTCCATTATTTTAAGCTTAAAAAATCATTAAAATTTTATTTATTCTTATTTAAAAAATTTTTTAAATTTCTATTAAGAATAAAAATAGCCATGTAAAAATTTTATAACTTAAAAAAGAAGTATTTAAACATTTCCTTTAATAAGCTCTTTCATTTGCAGAATTTTTTATCCACATTTCAAGTTTAATTTTTTAAAAAGTCTTTTATATTTTAGGGATTCTTAACATTTTAAAGAATTGTTGAGGTTTTCAATCTCTATTTTAAATATTTCCTTTAAGAATCTTTAAAATATGCCAGATTTTTTACTTAAATTTCTGCTTTTTAACTTTCCAAATTCTTGTAAATTCTTTGCATTTAAAAGAATTATTAAGATTTCAAATCTCTATTGTAAATATTTCCTTTAAGAAACTGTTATATAACCAATACTGCTGGTTAACATTTAACGGTTATTTATTTATTTTAAGCCTAAAAGTATGCAAATAAACTGTGTTTAAGCTTAAAATGTTGGTTTTTATTACCGAGCATAAAAGTATGCTTTTGTTTTATTAAATTTCGTAATGAAGTGTTTTATACAACCAAAATTTAAAATTTCTATAACTTTTTTAGTTTTTAAGGCAAAAGAATGCTTTATGTAGCTGTAGTGGTTAGTTTTAATGTTTTTTTTTAAGTTCTTACCCTTGTTTTTATGTATTTTGCAAAGAAATATTTCTAAATTCTATTTGTTAAATTAACATTGAAGTTAAAAAAAAGTAGAGAAAAAGAAAAGAATGCAAACAACTTGTTTGTTTTTTAGATTTTTTAAAGATTTTTTTGTTTTATTTAAAGTTTTGTTTTTCATTTTGTTTTATTTTTCTTAAATAAAATGAATGTTGTTGTTAATACTCGTTATTAAAGCTTAACACAACTAAAGAAAACTCATAATAATTATTGCTGGTAATTGGAATATTAATCAATAATTATTAGAGAAATTTTGTTAAGAAATTTAAGAAATTATTTAAAAGTTTTTTGTTTAAGCTAGAAACGAGTAAAAAGTAAGAGAAAGTTGTTTTGTTAATTAAATTGTTTAATGTTTAATTAATTTAATTATTACCATTTATATAAATGTGTGTTTGGTTTTTGTTGTTGAAAATTTTATTTTAACATCTTTTTTTAATATATATATTTTGCTTTCGGTAATATTTTTTTGTTTGTATGTTTTTGCAAATAGTCATGTTAAGAAAGTGTAAGTGTTAAATTTTTTTTTGGAAATTTTTTATTTAAATTAAATTTAAGTATCTGATTCAAAAAGAGTTTTTTTTATTTGTTGGTTTGTTTGTAATTTTTTTTCAACTAACTTACTATCAACGAGGACTGCAATAAGTGTTTGTGTTTTATTAATAGAAGAAAAAAAAAACTTTATTTTTGTAAAAAAAAAGTTATTTTCAGGCTGACTGCTTTGCTTTGTTTGTAATAAAATTTAAAATTGAAAAACGATTTCTTCAAACGCTAAATAAAAAAAAAACTTGTTTGCAAAAATATCAAAGAGGATTTAAGTTTTAATTAATAATAAGAATTAATTCATAGCTAATTTAATTTGTAATTAATTAATGAGAGCTTTAGCTTTTTTATGCTTTTGAAAACAACAGTGGAAAACCTTTCACTTCCTCCTCTGCCAAGTTTTTTTTGTCTGTTTCTATTTAGCTTTTTTGTAAACTTTTTTAATAATTTGCAACTCTTTTTGTTTTCTTGCTTCATCATTTAGCTTAAATAATAAAGTTTTTTCTTTTTTTAATTGTTTGTTGTTTGATTTTTTTATTATTATAATATATATTCTGGGTTTTTTGTATTTATTTTAAATGTTTATTTATTAATTTTTCTTTTATTTATTAATTGTATTTATATTTAAATGTTGTTGTTGTTGTTGTTGTTTTATATATATTTTTTTTTATAAATTTAAGTTTTAAATTGTTGTTGAGAGGGGAAGGTGTTATTCTTTAAAATGTTTTACTCATTTTTAAATTTATTTATATATATATTTATATTTTGTTTAAATTTTTAAGATTTCAATAGTGTTTGTTGTTGTTGTTGTTTCTCCATTTAAATATATTTTATTATGGTTGTTGTTTATCCATAGCAGCAGCAATTGCACGATGTAAATGCGCCCAGCTACAGTCTTCGCCAACATCTTAAAAACATAGAAAAGCTTAAAAAGAAGTAATTTAGCTGCTCACTTTGATGTCATCATAGTCACGAATTCTGCAAAAACAAAACAAAAAGAAATAAACAAAGTTAGTATGTATTAGTATTAAAAAAAAAACAAGCAAAACTTTCAAAATTTAAAAGGAATTTTTAGAAATTATCAACAATTCATAACCTGCTTAATATGTATACAAGAAATTTATGAACTATTGAAATAGAATTGAAATTTTTAAATAAAACACTCCAACAATTCAACAAATTTATTAACATTTTCAAAAATTATAAACAACTAGCTGACCGCCCCGTCTTCGCTCGGTATTTACTATTGATTTGTATTTCATAGAATAAGATGTATTCACAACCTGCCTGCTCTTATTTATTTGCAAATTTGTACAGCATACTTTAGGGGACTTTTTTTTCAAATGTTGAATTTTTTCAGGAAAAAAATCATAACTGGAGAATGGCTAAACCGATTTTGGATTTCAAAATCAACTAACCATCATCACTCCTCCCTGTACCTTTCCTAAAAATTTTATGGCAATCGGTCGAGCCGTTCTCGAGTTATGGAGTGACAATCAAAATGTACACTTATTTTTATATATATATATATAAGATTAAAAACCAAACTTAACCAACAAAAATCTTGAAAAATAATAAAAATATCAACTTATACACCCAAAAAATTCAATAAATTTAATCATTTTTTATAAAATTTTTTTATTCGAAGGTTTACTTCTAGTTAAATATAAAAATTTATTTGAATTTTTATTTTTTATTTTTATTACTATTAAAAAGCACACAAAGCATAATAGTTTATTTAAATCAATTAAAATCTTTAAAAATATCAAAAAGCACACCCAAAAATTTAACAAATTTTTAATAGTTTTCAAGAATTGTAAACAATTTGTTTTGTTAAAAATCAAGTAGCACTCCCCCATATTTGTTAAAATATTAAATTCACACTCTTAAAAACCAAGTTTGATGGCTTATTTAACCAACATCTTTAAAAATAATAAATAATTACTAGAACTCAAGCCGAAATAATAAGAATTTTTCTCTAATAATAAATGTAAAAGTTCAACCATTTTTCATTAAGAAAAACAGTAGTCTCTAAAAATTAATAATAAATAATTTAAGTAGCACATGAAAAAAATTAATTAAATTTGAAAAAACTGTAATTTGTAAAACAAATTGTTGAAATTCCGCCGAAAATCAAGTAGCACACCCTAAATTTGTAGAAACATTAGATAGCACAGCCTCTGAAACAAAGCTTAAAAGCATAACCACAAAAAATCTTTTAAAATAACTAAAAATTTCCTGTAGCGCACAAAACTGAACACATTTTCTAAATTCCCCGAAAATCAAGTAGCACAACCTAAATTCGTTGAAAAACAAGAGGCACATCCCCCAAAACTATTAAAAGTTTAACCAACTAAAAAATTTTAAAATAATTACAAATTCAAATAGCACACCCAAAAAAAATTCAATTTAATGTCTTCGAAAAATCAAGTAGCACGCCCTAAATTAGTAAAAATACCAAGTTGCACACTCTCGTAATCTACATTTAGTAACTTAACCAATTACAATTTATAGAAATAATTAAAAATTTCAAGTAAAACACATAAAAAAATTAACAAATTTGTTAAAATGTTACAGTATTAAGTAGCACACCATCTTAAACTAAACTACAAATTTAACCAAATTTAATTTTTTAAAAATTACAAACAAATTTAAGTAGCACAACCTAAAAATTAAATAAATTAGCTACAGTTTTCTTATATTTAGCTTTAATTTACAAGATTCATCATAAAATCAGGTAGCACACCCTACAAAACTTATTGCAATAGAACACCCTTATGTTGGTAATTTCATAACAATTTGGACAATTTGACAACAAAACTGACATAGTGAAAACCAAGCATTAGAAAATATAAGTGAACACATTAAATAGATCCCTCAAAAATTTTAGAAAGTGAAAGAAAATTAAGTAGAACACCTTAAAAATTAAATAAATTTTATATTACTTTTCATATTTGGCATTTATTTACAAGATTTTTTTAGAAAATCAAGTAGCACACCCTTAATATACCTCTGGTTATATAGCACAACCCTTAAAAATTAACAAGGAAAACAAATTATAATTGAGATTTTTAAGTGGCACATGTAAGAACTTCTCTGAAAACTTTACTCTCTAACAGCTTAACATCTACTCCATTAAAAATTTCCACAATGCACGTGTGTACCCTTGCTCATTTTATGACTTTATTGTTAATAACAATAAATTAAAATGTTTAATATTTCTTCAATTAAGCGATAAAGTTTATAAAAATTATTAAAAATTTCCAGAATCTGTTGTTTTGTTAATATGTATTTAAAAACAAAATAATTATGTATAAACAAAAACATACACATACGGGCGGAAAGTATATAAATAAATAGAAACAATTGCGTGTGGGGGTATTATTAATTAATAAAATGAGAAAATTAACAAAAACAAAAACTATTAAATAAAATAAAAATAATGGAAAATTATATTTTTTTACACACAAATTAATGCGTTTAAATGAAAAATATAATAATTTCAATAAAACAAACAGTAACATGCAAACATGTTAAATAAATAAAATTCTAAAATATACTAAAGAATTAAGTAGCACTTAAAAATTTGTTATTATTTTCATATATGTATGTATTTCTGATAACCTAAAAAAGCATTACAGAAAACTAGGTAGCATACCTTGAATATATTAAAAAAAATAATTTACACATTCCTTAAAAACTAACTTTAAAAGAAAGCACAAATTAAATATCTAGAAAATTTAATAGCACGCCCTTAATTTCACAAGAAATTAGGTAGCACAACTTTATGTACTAATATATTGTTGATTAATAATTTCATAATAATTTTTTAAACAATAGCTTCTCAAAATCCTTAAAAATAGGTAGCACACCATGCAAATTTTATAAATTTGTTCTTATTTGTATATATAACGCATTATAAAGTATATTTTTTTTAGAAAATTAAGTACCACACCCTAAAAGAAAACAAGTGAAATCTATTTTAAATAGTACCACAAAAAAAGTTAAAAATAAATTTAAAATTTCCATAGATTCCAAACTAAAAATACATACATATAAAATTCTTTAGAAATTTAGGTAGCACACCTTAAAAATTTAATATTTTTTTTATTATTTCTATATATTTTGCATAAATTTACCAAATTGTCCGAAATAATTAGTAGCACACCCTAAATATTGTAAAGGATTAAGTAGCACACCCTTTTAAACTAATGTTTAAAGTACGCACCAACAAAACCTCTAACAAAAATTTTTTAAAAATGTAAGTAACACCTAAAAACAATTTAAAAAAAAATAATTTTATTTCAAAACCGATTTAAAGTAATGTAAAAAATTCTTCAGAAAAACAAGTAGCACACCCTTGGTTTTTTAATAAATTTGTGGCTCCATAATTTCTAAACAATTTGTTTGACAAATACTTTCTTAGATTCCAAGAAATTTAGTTAGCACTTTAATAAATTGTATATTACTTATATGTAAGTAAGATTTAATAGAAAATTAAGTAGCGCACCATTATTTTATAAAGAAATTAAGTCGAAACTAATTTTAATACTATGTTTCCACGACGACTTGAATCACCTGCTTCGCCTTCTGAATCATGTTTATGAATCATGCTGTTTACATGACTAATAAACTTGATTCGATTTGACAGTTGTCTTTAATAAACAAACAGAATACAAAAAACAGAATTTACAATTTGTGGAAAATAATTTTTTTTAATGGCCAAACAAAAGTGAGTGGATATTAGTTAGCTTATTTGAAAAAAAAACATACATTCGTACGTATTTACTTTCTTTACTTCCAGAAACAAGAAAATAATTTGCTTTGTTTACAATAATATTAAATTTTTACAGCTAGTGCAGATATACTTGCGATAAAAATTAGAGAAGAGTGCAATTTTTCGTGCTTCGCAAGTAGATTCAATATGAATCTACTTGATTCTCTCTTAAAATTTTGTATGGTGAAGCAAGTTGTTTCGCACATGATTGGGGTGTGAAGCATGAATAGAGAGCGAAGCATGTACCGTGGAAACATAGTATTAGTCTAACCAAATGAAATCTCTAAAGAAAAATACGAAAAATTTCAAGTAGTACTTTCAGTAAAAATATTAAAAAACTAATTTTATTTCAACATAAATTTTAAGGGTTATATGAAATTCCTCGGAAACTTAGGTAGGCATACCCTAAATTTACTTATAAATTATAGACGAGATGGTTTCAAAACAATTAAGAAATTTAGGTAGCACACCCTAAATATTGTAATGAATTAGATAGCACAAAATTTTATAAACAATTTTAAATTACACTTGAAAAAAATTAGAAACAAATTGGAATTTCCTTAGAATTAAAGAAAAGTATGTATAACATTTTGCAAAAAAAAATTAAGTAGCACACCCTTAATATTGAAAGTAATTTGTTTTAAATTTTAATAAATTCCAAAATTTTCTTATAAAGTCTAACTTGTCTTGCCCGCCACTGCATAGATTTTAGGTTGTTTTTTACACTAATGTATCCCATAATATTGTATTCATACATAATTTTTTTTTTTTTTTTTTTTTTTGTTGTTCCTCATTCTTGGGGTATGTTAAAAATGTGTAGTTTATTCTTAACAACAAAATTAAACACAAAAACAAATTAACGAAACAAAAAAAAAACTAAATGAAATGAAATTATTTTTAGCTATTGAATGCAAACACCTGCTAAAATTGGGGGCACAAATTTCAGAAAACTAACTAAAATAATTCTCTCAGTTTATGTACTGAAGAAGGAATATTAGATATCGGAGGAGGCAGTAGTAGTTAAGACAATTTCTTATTTTATGTTGTTCGCTATCTGCTGTCTTTTAAAGAAAGAGAGTGTGTATGTAAATTAAAACTATTACTAATAGTTTTGTACAAAACAAAATGAAAAAAAAAGAAAATATCTGCAAAACAAAAACACATTCAATTCAATTTAAATCAACATAGTTATTTTTATTGTGATTAATTTGAAAAATTACCCCAAATAAATACAATATAAATTGGATACATTCCCAGTCACGATTTTTTTCTTTTTTTTTTTTTCTTTTGAGGTGAAACAAGAAAAAGTAGTGACAAACAGAAAACAAAAAAAAAAGGATACAAATAAATATTTGACAATTTACAAAGATAAAAGACGACATTTTCTGTTTTTCAATACACGTAAGTTGTCATAGGTTGGGGTACAGAGTATGTTTTACAAAATTCTTTATGTTTTAAATCATCACGTGGTTGGTTTGTTTTCAACTGCAGTAAATTTAATAGAATTTATTTAAAACATCATAAGCATGTGAAAATCTTGGGTTATTTTTGAGTCTTATGATTTATTACATTTGCTAGAAGAAAAATCTCTGATTAACTGGTACTTTTTGGAAGACAGGTTTTCAATTTAAAGGCTTCAAGCTAAACATTTACAGTATACCCAGGCACACTATAGAAAATTAAGCTAAATAGCTTTCTCTGTTTAAATTATTAATATATTTATGAAATTTTCAAGTAGCACAACCAAAAAATTCAACAAATTTCTATAAGTTTCATAGCAAATTGGAAAATTCTCCAGAAAATTTAGTAGCACACCCCAAATATACTCAAAAAACAAGTACTGTAAACTAACTTTAATGCAGCAGCCAAATGAAATCTCCAAATTAAAAATAGCACCATTAAAAACATTAAAAAATACCAAAATATGTATTTAAAAAATTATATAAAATTCTTCGGAAAATCCGGTAGCACATCCTAAATATATCCATAAATCAAGTGGCTAGATGGTTGTATAACAATTTTTTAAACAAATACTTTCTTTGATATTAACATGATGAAGTAGCACATCCTTGAACCAAAACAAATAACACATTATTTTGGACACACACCCACTAAAACCAATTTTAAAACAAAAAAATTTAAACCATTTTAAATAGCACACCATATAAATTAAATAATTTTGAAAATTTGTAAAGATTTAACAAAAATAGAAAATTTCAAATATTTCAAGCAAGAAATTACTAAAAAAAAAAATTAAGATTTTTTAAGAAAAATTTATAAAACTTAAAGAAAATCAAATAGCGCACTTAAAGAAACCCCCAAAAATATGTAGCACACCGTATAAATTTAATAGTTTTATAAATTTGTAAAGGTTTACCAAACACAAACAGTCAAGCACACACTTAAAATCTATAAAATCAGATAGCACACCCTTAAAAACAAAAATTAGTAGCACTTCTCAAATAAATTACTAAAATATAAATTTCGAGTAGTTCAAGCTTAACTTAATATGTAATGTACTTGAAAATTAAGTACATATACATATTTAAGATAATTAAGTAGCATACTCTTCAAAACAAAATTTAAAAAAAAAAATATTTAAAAACTTTAAGTAGTTACGCAAAACTTCAATAGTTATTGAAAGTCTAAGTGAAAATTAGGTTCTATTTCAAGAAAATGAAGTTTTTGTAACAAGAGGGAGGGAGGCTCTTTCTTAAGAGAGATTAAAATGTGAATTTCAAACAAGGCTTGAGGATAATGATGTTCCATCACGCTGGCAAAGCATTACAACAAACGTTGTTAAACAAATCTTTTTTAGAGACTCTTGAAAGCAGTAGTTTCAAAACATTTCCAAAAATTCCTTTCACTCGTATCACAAACACCTTTAATGAAAAATAAATTTTAATTAAAATCGAATAAACCTGGAAACCACATTCTCTTTCTGCCAGCCAAAAAATAAAAACATTATCAATAAGATTAACAATTTAATTTTCACCCCAGAACAAAAAAAAAATAAAATCAGTCAATATACAATTATCAAATAGTTTAAATTAAATCTGATTTTGATTTAGCCACCACCAAGTTCCTAGTAATAATAAAATAAAAAGAACAACTATTATCATCATTTATATTCAATTTTTTACGATTTAATACATTAGACAAAAAAAATATTTCAAAAATTGTTCAAATAAAAATGATGATTATTTGGCTTAAAGCCAAAATCAAAAAAGGAAAAAGAACAATATTTGTATTAGTAACAGTAAAAATTAAGTGATAGAAAGAGAGGAAAAGGAGAAAATTTTCGAAAAAAATTATAAATATAAAGAAAAATAATTCATCAAATAAATACAGAAATGTAAACAAAAAGTGGTCAGGAAATTGCTGCGATAAATTGAAAACAGAAAATACACAAAGAAAATGCCGGTTAGCTGGCAATTAGTTTTCTTAAAGGTTGAAGAATTCTAGCTTTATTTTGAAGTGTAGTTCTTGCAAAAGAGCGATTATGCAAAATTTACAAAGAGGTCCTCTGGTCTAATTCGTTAAAAGCAAGTGAAATGAAATGTTTAATTCATATAAAATCTAAAAATGTAACTTTTGAATTGTAAAACGCAGAAAAAAACTGTTGTTCAATCCATGTCCATTAAACCATATTTAATAAAATTGCAATATAAAATCCTTACGAAAAGGTCCCCTGGGGTATTATGCCATAATATTATTCAAAAGAGAGCATTTTTATACTAAAATGTCTAAATCATTAAATCCTTGTTGAAAAAACAGTGATTTGGGCGATTATTTGAACATTACAATAAGGTCCCCCAGGGGAGTTAAAGTCTAATTCGTTAAAAGTAAGTAAATTACAATGTTTAATTCATATAAAATCTAAGTGAAACTTTTGAATTGTAAAACGCAGAAAAAACTTTGTTAAATCCATGTCTATTAAACCATAGTTAAGAAAAAATATAACATTAACTTGCAATATAAAATTCGTACCAATACGAATATTACGAATAGGCCCCCTGGGGTATTATGCCATAATATTATTCAAAAGAGATTTTCATACTAAACCATATGTCTAAATCATCAAATCCTTGTTGAAAAACAGCGATTTGGGCGATTATTCGAACATTACAATAAGGTCCCCCAGGGGGGTTAAGGTCTAATTCTTTAAAAACAAGTAATTTGCCAAGGCTAATCTATATAAAATCGAAAAAAATCCGTTTGAATTGAAAAAACGCAGTAAAAAAAACTGTTGGAAATTTTGTCGTCAAAAAGCTAAACTTATTCCATTTCAATATAAAATATGTACTTGCAAACTCAAACATTACGAAAAGGTACCCCTGGGGTACTACTGTATAATTTAATTTAAAACAGAAGATTTTTGTTTTAAAATGAAACTCATCAAATATGATTGAAAAATAGCGTTTTGGGTGATTCTTAGAAAATCCTTTTAAGGGGGACCCTGTGGTATTATGTATAATTCTAGCTTTAATTATAATTTCCCTTGTAATCCAATTTTAGCTTAATTTTTTGTTATTTTTGTAGTCCAATTCTGGTTTTACTTACATTTCTCGCGCATTTTCTAGTCCAACAATTAAAGCTTCAATTACAGTTGTAAACGTTTAGATCAATTTTAGATTAAATTGTAGTTTGAATTTATTACATATATCATTATATTCGTTCTATTTAGTTCTTAACAAATTTTTGGAAATATTTACCATTTTTTTTTTATAAATTTCTTTGTGTACTAGAAGAGAAATATTAGATCACTCGTTTATGAATTTATTATTTTCATTATTATCATTTTCGTTGATGTTTTCTCTGGCCTGCTTTTGCTGCCTGTGTTTGACAACCACCAACAAATGATTAAAGTAAATATTTATTCTGCTTTTCAATTCCATTATATTCCTCTAAATTCGGTACATACACAAACATTTCTGTTTGTATTTATTTAAATGCGTAGCAGTGTGTGTGTATTTTAACTATTGTCAAAAGGTGTGAAGTCAGCTCTACATTTTTAGATAAAATAATTGAACAAAACACCTCAATACAGCAACGTTCACCACCCCTACGCAACTTAATGGACCCCCTTCTACACTGTCTCTACAACACAACAGAGAAAACAAAAAGTAAACATTGTTATTAAGAAATATATATTTTACCATGTGACGCCGCTTTTATTTTAATTAAATTTTAAACAAAGTTATAAACAAACGTTTATACATAACCGACCAAAGAAAACCACATACATATATCTCTATCTATCTAACTTAAAAGTCAAATATGTATTATAAAAAAAAAACTAGATAAAAAAGAACGCAAGTTTGTTTTTTATTTAACAAATTTCTTCAATTAAGAGAAAAACACACCTTTTTCCTACTGTTTACTTTGTAGTTATGTGTGCATATAAAAAAGTTTTGCCTGGTAGCTAATGTTTCAATATTTTATCAGCAATTCTCTTTATAAAATGAATAATTGTAGCTATACAATTATTCACCCAGTTTTCACTAGGTCAACTGTTTCAATTCAATTCAATTTCCAAAAATATTAGATACAAATCTAAATATCAATGAAATCTTTCCGACTGATTATTACTGCTTTATTAGAGCAGAGTATTGAAAATTCGTTGAACAATGTAAATCCTTGCTGCAAAAGAAGGATTTGCTACATCTTGTGTAATTGTATACAGACGAAAATATTATTGAAATATATAAAACTCTTGAAAATTCAAACAATACAGATAAGGTCCCCCGGGAGTTACTGTTATTTCCTTTGCGAATTCAAGATTTTTCAATTGCTAGGTATAATATACAAAGGTATAAAATTGAGTTGGAAAACCATTTCATTTGAATCAATTTAAATACATAAATACAAATTCGTAGAATTTGGCATCAGCTGGCACAGTAATCATGTATGTAATACTCGTACATGATAAGTTGCAGGAAAGTTTACAAAAGTGGCTTGTTACTGGGTAATTTGTCTTAAAAGCTCTCCAATACAAAATTCGAATAGAACAAAAAAGTCTACTGGGGGGTTATGTTTTAATTCTTTAAAAACAAGTGATTTACAACGTTTAATACATTTAAAATCATAGGATTTCATTTTAAATGGAAAACGTGTTAAATGGAAAAGTGTTGAAATTTTAGTAATTTGCAAAGAAACGGAGCCCTTCACATTTTGTTTTCTTTCTTAGGAAAATTTTGTTCTTTTCATAAAAAAAAATCCAACATCATTAAATTTCAATTAAAAATGTGAACATTTTGCAAACGCTCCCTGGGTATTACAACGTTATTCGATTTAAAACAGAAGATTTTTATACTATTACGATTAATTCAACAAATCTTAAATCAACCAGTGAATTGGACTATTATTCAATCACTCCCCGGGGGAGTTAAAGTCGAATCGTTCCTGGTGAAAATGTTCTTTTTTTTTTGAGACTGTCGTTCGCTAAATTTATGCCTGAAGAGGCCATATTTAATCTTTCAATATAAAATTCTTACAAATTCGAGTATTATGACGTAATTGGATTTAAAAGAAGAGATTTTCATATTAAAATGCCAGTTTCATCAAATCCTTGCTGAAAAAGTGAGATATGGACAATTATACGAATATTACAAAAAGATCCCCTGGGGGTTAAGGTCAAATTAGTTAGAAACAAGAGATTTGAAATGTTGAATTTATATACGATCTAAGAAATATGCCTTTTGAGTTGAAAAAAAAAAAACTCAAGAAACTGTTGAAACTTTTGTTTTTTTCTATCAAAATAGAAAACAGTCTGAAAAGTCCACCTTCAGACTTTTGTTTTCGATCCTTAGGAACAGTATCTAATTTTTTTAAATCAGTTGGTCATTGAATTTATTTCTGTTAAAGCCATATTTTACCAAAAAGCGCAAATTAAAACCCAATAAAGCAAAGTAAACCTAACGTCAACGTCCCTTATCAATATTCCAAAAAAAAAATGTTTTTAATATAAAATTCTTGGCAACTCGACCATTACGAAAATTTTTGGTCGCGAATATTCGTCGCCGAAAATAAAACATTTGAGATTGTGTTAGGTACCAGGCCACTATGACGTGCAGGGAAATGAAGTGGCAGATGAACTGGCTAGACATGGTTCTGGGGGGTTACTCTCTATTGCGATGCGAAAGCAAATTCGTTGCGTAAGAATATTAATTTGTACGCTTATCGCATCGAATTTGCTTTCGCATCGCAATATAGAGTAACCCCCTGGTTTGGACCATGATACTAGAGAAAGAGGGGTCACCTATATGTCACTTCTACAGGCTGATTCATGAAAGATTCCGTGACTGTGTAGACCAATCCTGGGGCAGTAGGTCGGATTGCATAGTGTCCAGGTCCTTATGGCCAAAACTAAATGCAAACGCGACCGAAACGCTGATGGAATTGGACAGGTATATTCTCAGGATTCTGGTAGGAGTGATAACCGGGCATTGTTCAATTGGGGCCTTCAGAGGCAAATGGGATAATAACACACAGGACTTCTGTAGAGTGTGTGGGGATACAGAGGAGCCAGAGACAATAGAGCACATCATGTGCAACTGTCCTAGGTTGCAGGGTCGTAGACTTAAGTGGCTAGGAAATAGATTCCTGGACGAACACAGTACTGTTGCTGGCTGCAAACCGAGTAACATTCTGGGTTTCATTAGGGTGGCTATTTAAGGGACATTCTACGGGGACTCCAAATCCGTAAGGGGATATTTCTTTTTCTTTCTCCCCTTATCAGGCGGTTTTGGCTGTTCTTTTTTATGTCTATCTTTCTACTCTCTATCGTTTCTTCTTTATCTTTTCTACTGAAGGGAATCACAATGGACCACAGGGTCTCCGATTGGAAGTGCACTTAGTGCACAACCTATGCTATGAAAATACACACAATAAGCGTCGGCTGAATTCGTTATACGTTGTAAACTCTGATATATATTTATTTATATTTCTTACGTCGGCGAACGACAAACAATGTTTCGTTATAACATTATTGCAATAGATGGAGCTACCACGAACTTCAATTCCCAAGGGCTTTCTTTTCAATTACAATTCAAGATTTTTAAATAATTTGAAGATGGCCAGTGATCCCCCAAGGGGTTTAATGCTTAATTCTTTACAAAATGTAAAATTTTCGTATTAGATTGCATAAAATTTACACAAACTATATTAAATAAGACAGCTGTTGCTGAATTTATGGTCTCAAAAAACAGTGTATGTACATATCGAGCCATAACCGCCGAAAAAATGTATCCCACAAACTCAAAATTTTACAGGGGAAGGTTTTTTTAAATAAAATCAGTTTGAATAAAGCCATTATTTTAAAATTTATAATGTAAATATTGTTTTGTGTAATACATTTAATTTTAATAATTTTAAATGATGTTGAACTATCGATTTCGATAAAAAAACAACAATCGATTATGGTGTGGGATACATTATTTTGGCGATAATAGCTCGATATGTAAACTTTTTTGAAATTTTCTGTTTGCTATAGAGTTACTTACGAAGTAATTTGATTCGAAAAAGAAAGACAATTGAATTGCAATATAAAATTCATTAAAATTCTAACATAACAATAAATAATATAAAGATTAAATAATTTTTTTCCTTAATTGTGTCAAGTGTCAGCAATATTCTTATTAGAAAGTTATTCAAAATCAAAGCAACTTATTGCCACTACAAATATTCCAGATAAATTCACTGAAATTTGGGGGTTATGCTCAATTCAAAGGTTGTTTAGAACATCTTATTGGAAGATTTCCTAACAACTGGGAAATGTAAAAACTTACCTTCGTAATTGACTTGACCATCACCATCGATATCAGCTTCTCGAATCATTTCATCGACTTCTTCGTCTGTTAATTTTTCACCCAAATTTGTCATGACGTGACGTAACTCAGCCGCTGAAATGAAACCGTTGCCATCTTTATCAAATACTCTGAAGGCTTCTCGGATTTCTTCTTCACTATCGGTATCCTTCATTTTACGGGCCATCATTGTCAAGAATTCAGGGAAATCAATTGTGCCGTTGCCTAGACAACAATGAAAAGTTAATTTTTAAATATTAATAATTCTAAAAAAAAAAACAATTATTAAACATACGAGTATGTATAAAAGAAAAGGCCACAGGGAAATTTAGCTTAGTAACTATTATTTCTATTTTAATTTACATTTTTCTTACATGTTATGAAAACTAAGGAATTTTGAAATTTTTTATTTTTTTTTTTTGCAATAAATTAAATGAACCATAAAAATTCCATCATCATTTTTTTCTTTGCCAATACTATGACGGCAAGGTATAAATTTCAATTTAATGCTTACTAAAAGAAAATTTTAATTTTTTTTTTTTTTTTGCCTGACGAAAATTACATAAATATCTAAAATGGTTATTTGAATGCTCAATACAATCAAGCCAAAAAAAGGGTGTGTGTTTTATTTTTACTCTTAGCAAGAATATATGAAAAAGAAATATTTTATTACAAAAATATAGGAAATTGGTTACAAAACCCCTTTCTGATTGCTATCATTTTTCTTACATAACAATTTTAGTTTATCCAGCCAAACCTTAAAAAAGGATATTTTTGGGGGGTTTGGAAAATATAAATAATCTATTTGTTGTTTACCATAAAACAAACAATAAACTTAAATTTATTTCCTTAAAAACACACACAAACAAAAAGGAAACAAAAAATGTTTGCCATAATATATAACGCCACAAGAGAAAAAAAAACAAATTTGATTATCATTAATAAATATTTAAGAAGCCTTATTGCTAAATAACATTCAGTAAAAACTTGAAAAGTAGTAATATTAGAAAGAAGAACAATTTATGTTCCTATGCTGAACGTTAATAATTTAAAATTTTTGTTGCCATAGTAGCTCGTCTACATTGTAATATGATGCGTAAGATAGCTTCATACAAATTCGTTAATATGTAAAGTTCCTCATGGAGGTAATTTGCTTTCAAATGCCAATTCGAAATCGATTTCCTAACCAGGTAAAACAATTTTTACATATTAAGACAAAAATAAAAATTCAGACAAATTGTTGATGAAAAAATATTGCTGAAAATCAGGGTACTAATTGTGTAATTTTGATTAAAAGTGACTTAATTCGATTAATGATTTGAAGAGAACATTATTGCATTGGCAAAGTAAAATTCATACAAATTCGTTTAATATTAAATGGTCCCCCTGTAGTGGGTTTCATGCCTAATATGCTTGAAAAAAAAAAAATTTAAATTTAATTTATAAAAATATGAGATTTTCAATTCGTAACGGCTCTGGACGTTTATTTTCCCTTACTGAAAAAAAATTTTGTTCGAAAAATGCTTTTCTTTATAAAATATTACTGAATACCGTAAATGATTGTAAAAACAGTAGCTGATCCCGTCAAATATCAACTGGATTATAACATTATTTATGAAATGAATGAAACTTAGAAATTAATTGATGTTATATTAAAATAAATTATCTTGTAATACTGATTTTGTTGAGTATAGCCCCTGGGGTATCGGGACTGCTTACTGTTAAAACAAATGAATTTTTCACAAATTGTTTTTTAATGAATTATTCATTACATGAAAACTTTCAAAGTTTTAAACTAATTCAAATGGCGCTTCCAGCCCCATTCTCATTTAATACTGAAATCAAGTTGGCTAACAAATAGAAATACATAAGTACTATTTAAAAATTCTTAAAGTGTTAAAAACCATACTATTTTTTTCAGTTTGACCGGCCGGGGGTTCATGGATCACGCATTGAATTTCCTATATTTTTTTAATTAAATAAACTAAATGAGCTATTTTTAGTCTTATTTATTAGGAAACTTTTACCAAATATGCCTTTAATACAAAGTTTAGCAAAAACTTGTAATATTCTTTGTTTAAGTTAGATCTCAAGTCAGCAAACTAACAGATAAAAATGAGTTCGATTTAATAAATCTTTAAAAACTGTTGCAATTTGCATGTAGCTACACCGGGGGTTATAGACCAAATTTTTTTATTTTTTTTTTCTTGTTATTTTTTTTAGAAAGTATTAGCAAGTCTTTTAACGCCAAAATACCGATGGCGTTTGAAACTCCACGGTTGAGAGAGCACATTCAGAGCTTTATTTTAATATGAGAATCTATGGGGTCCCTTTCGTCATTCTCATGTACATAATTATAAAATTAAGCTAACACAAATACATACTGTAAATGGTGGCATTTGAAACCCCCGCCTCTCCGATTTTTAATACAAAATTAGTTAAAGTAAAATTATAGTCTTACAAATATGATTTAAAATGATTCAACTTAGATTTCAAAAAGGGGCTTTTCTATCCCCTGGATCTTTGTTTAAAAAAGTTTAAAGTGAAACGATTAAAAGTCTTAAAATAATGGTTTAAATAAGAATGTACTTAGCTCAATTAAAACGAAAATTTTAAATGTTTAAGACTCGTTTTGAAATCTTGGAATGGAAAATATTATTTATTTGGTAAATACCTAATTGAATTTAAAATTTAGTTTTAAATGAAAAAGCAGATGTCCCATCAACATTTTAAAAATATTGAGGGGGTCTGAGGGGGTCTGATGGGGTATTTTGGATGCTTTCTTTTTAAACTTTTTACAATTTATTCATAAAAATTTCTCATTTAAAAATAGTTTGGCGTAATTTTTTGTCGTTAACAACAAACTAAACACTCATACGCCCCCTCTTCTCCTACAAAATGCAAGAAAATCTAACAAAAAAATTTAGAAACACAAGAAAAAACTTTCATTAAAAGTATCATTTAGTTTATGTGCATCCCATGGCTGGCAAAAAATTTGAATTTTTCTTGCTTGCTTGGCAATTTAGAATATACAGCAAGAACAGCAGCAACAAAAAAGAATAAAAGTTTATTTTTGGAAAGGTTAAAATCCTCTACTGTCTGCTGATGTTGCTTGATGCTGCTTGCTAGTCAGCCAGCCACATGTAGCAGAGAAATACGCAAAGAATTATTAGTATTTCAAATGAGAAATTCATAAAAAATTTCAGAGTATTATATTGAAATAGCAAATAAAAAAATCAGAAACTCTAAGAATATAATAAGAATATTTTACAAATATGTATACAAAGAGGATGTTGTGTTGGTTTTGAACTCCACTTCTCACACCCTACACTTTATTAACATAAACATTATTCCTATAAGGGGAGGGAGGTTCTTTTGTTTTAAGCCCCCTGGGGGGTTGCTTAAAGTTGTTTTTTTTTCGTTTTACTATTAGCTTTTTAAGGGCTGGTAGTGTTTTTTTTTTTAATTCGGGAGATGTTGTAGGTAGTAAACAAAAGTTTGGGTTTTCTTAATACATATTTAAAATGTGTTTTATTTGTTTTTGGTTTTACTCGGATTTATCGTTGATATTAAAAAATATATGAGCTGTATAGCAAAAGGGAAGGAAAATCTAAGGATTTTCAATATTTTAAAGACATATGTAAGCTGGATATGCTTACATTTCCAGTAAAATAACAATGAAATTGAATATTGAAAATTCCTTTTCAAAAGGTATTGTTGAAAATCGTTTAAGAGAAGCAATGGCAAGTATAAAAAAATGTGTTTTAATTAAAGAAATAGCAAAGTTGCCAGAATGGCCATCTTATTTTTTATTCGTAATTAAAGAAATCATGAAAAAAAAAATTAAAAACAAAAGCAATAGAAACTATGAAAATTGTGCGGCAAGTAAAGAAATAACAAAGTTGGCACAATAGGGAACATGCACCACCTTAATATTGTATTGCAATTAAATCAGTAGCAAAGTTGACATAATGGGGACATGCGCCACCTTAAATTTATTCGAAACTTAAGGAAGCTAATTTGTTTTAAATAAATATTTAAAATTGTCTAAAAATATTGATTTTTGGAAATGTTACACCTGGGGCTCGGCTCATACACCTTTCTACGTATTTATGTTTAAGCAAGTAAATTTTTCACAATTTTGTTATTTTTAATGATTTTAAAGCTTAAAATATTCAAATTAACCAAATTTGTTTCACGTTCTCATTTTCTCATTTCTGAAAAAAATATTTTCCAAATATATGTATAAATATAAAGTATAGATGATTTTATGTAAGATATGATTTGTTAACGGGTTTGTAACCTCAAGATGGAAAGCACATTATTTGTTTCATTTCAATTTCAACTACCGAAGGGGATTCATACGTCATCATATTTAGTTCTCAAATCAAGCAACTAATATAATTTAAAATGTAATTTAAAAAAGAAAACCCGTAGTTGCACCAGGGTCTCATAGACCCTAGTTTGAATTTAAAAAAATTTTTAAATTTTTTACATAAAATACTTTTAAAAGACTTTCATTTAAACAACTAAAAACCTATTTTCTGCCGCCTTCCAGAAATAATTTACAAAAAAAGAACATTTTTATTATTTAGAAATTTACAGCCACTTTCACTAACTCATTAAGACAAAAACAATTTAATTTTGCCTTTTTCTACCATGTTAATTTATTGTAGAATTAAAAAAAAATAATGCTTACAAGAAAACAACAAGTTTATTTAAAGCCATAAAATAATAATGTTCTTATTTTGCAGTTAATGGTGAAATTAACCAGAAAAAAAATACAACAAATATAGTAGATGTATTATTATAGTAATATATAGTACACCCTACTCCCTCCAAAACCCCTCACATTTGAACAAAAACCTACAGAACATTTTGCTGAGACTGAGAAACTTTTAGATAGAATTTTTGTACAATTTAAATGTAGACATTTAATAATGTGTTATTATAAAAAAATCGCTTAAATATGTTTGATACTGCATGTCTACATATGTAGATAAAGAATTTTGTTATATTTATTATAAAATAGCAACAAAACAGGTACATATAATATAATCAATTAATATTTATTAGTTTTCAGAAAACCAAAAACATTCATTACTACTACATACTTATATGAAGATAAAATTAAATCTCGCTCGCTTTTTCCCATCACCAGTTTAGCTAGACGATTAATTCTTAACACTAGCTGCTTAACTTGAAACTTTAAACGTATTGGTCCCAGCGAAGACGCATTTGTTAGTAGAAGTGGGTCTAAATGAATTTTACATGTTTAGTTAATGTGTGTGAAGTTAGCTCCGTCAGTTAGCTCCGTTTTTAACATTACCTATGTTAATGTATAAATTAACATACTTACTACTCATCGACTGTTAAGTTAACAGAGCTGCATTTTTTCCTCTCAGTTTTTATTTTATTATTAAAAACTAACAAAAAACGTCAGTATCAATAATTCAGAAAATATATAGAAATTAATACACTTTGTAGATATTAAATAAAAATTAATTTTTTTTATGAAGTGTATCTGCTTGTACAGCAGAATTGTCTTAGTAAAAAAGTGGTACATGAAAATGTTCAAAAAAGTACAAAAACTAGAAATTGTGCACGATCTGTGCTATATAGGGTGGATAGCTATCACTTTAGAGATATCAGAACTATATAGCTTATAGTCAGAATTAATATCAGATCGGAGATATATAATTTTCAAAATGGAGAAATTTAACATTTTGCCAAAAGTGGTACATGAAAATGTTCAAAAAAGTACAAAAACTAGAAATTGTGCACGATCTGTGCTATATAGGGTGGATAGCTATCACTTTAGAGATATCAGAACTATATAGCTTATAGTCAGAATTAATATCAGATCGGAGATATATAATTTTCAAAATGGAGAAATTTAACATTTTGCCAAAAGTGGTACATGAAAATGTTCAAAAAAGTACAAAAACTAGAAATTGTGCACGATCTGTGCTATATAGGGTGGATAGCTATCACTTTAGAGATATCAGAACTATATAGCTTATAGTCAGAATTAATATCAGATCGGAGATATATAATTTTCAAAATGGAGAAATTTAACATTTTGCCAAAAGTGGTACATGAAAATGTTCAAAAAAGTACAAAAACTAGAAATTGTGCACGATCTGTGCTATATAGGGTGGATAGCTATCACTTTAGAGATATCAGAACTATATAGCTTATAGTCAGAATTAATATCAGATCGGAGATATATAATTTTCAAAATGGAGAAATTTAACATTTTGCCAAAAGTGGTACATGAAAATGTTCAAAAAAGTACAAAAACTAGAAATTGTGCACGATCTGTGCTATATAGGGTGGATAGCTATCACTTTAGAGATATCAGAACTATATAGCTTATAGTCAGAATTAATATCAGATCGGAGATATATAATTTTCAAAATGGAGAAATTTAACATTTTGCCAAAAGTGGTACATGAAAATGTTCAAAAAAGTACAAAAACTAGAAATTGTGCACGATCTGTGCTATATAGGGTGGATAGCTATCACTTTAGAGATATCAGAACTATATAGCTTATAGTCAGAATTAATATCAGATCGGAGATATATAATTTTCAAAATGGAGAAATTTAACATTTTGCCAAAAGTGGTACATGAAAATGTTCAAAAAAGTACAAAAACTAGAAATTGTGCACGATCTGTGCTATATAGGGTGGATAGCTATCACTTTAGAGATATCAGAACTATATAGCTTATAGTCAGAATTAATATCAGATCGGAGATATATAATTTTCAAAATGGAGAAATTTAACATTTTGCCAAAAGTGGTACATGAAAATGTTCAAAAAAGTACAAAAACTAGAAATTGTGCACGATCTGTGCTATATAGGGTGGATAGCTATCACTTTAGAGATATCAGAACTATATAGCTTATAGTCAGAATTAATATCAGATCGGAGATATATAATTTTCAAAATGGAGAAATTTAACATTTTGCCAAAAGTGGTACATGAAAATGTTCAAAAAAGTACAAAAACTAGAAATTGTGCACGATCTGTGCTATATAGGGTGGATAGCCATCACTTTAGAGATATCAGAACTATATAGCTTATAGTCAGAATTAATATCAGATCGGAGATATATAATTTTCAAAATGGAGAAATTTAACATTTTGCCAAAAGTGGTACATGAAAATGTTCAAAAAAGTACAAAAACTAGAAATTGTGCACGATCTGTGCTATATAGGGTGGATAGCCATCACTTTAGAGATATCAGAACTATATAGCTTATAGTCAGAATTAATATCAGATCGGAGATATATAATTTTCAAAATGGAGAAATTTAACATTTTGCCAAAAGTGGTACATGAAAATGTTCAAAAAAGTACAAAAACTAGAAATTGTGCACGATCTGTGCTATATAGGGTGGATAGCCATCACTTTAGAGATATCAGAACTATATAGCTTATAGTCAGAATTAATATCAGATCGGAGATATATAATTTTCAAAATGGAGAAATTTAACATTTTGCCAAAAGTGGTACATGAAAATGTTCAAAAAAGTACAAAAACTAGAAATTGTGCACGATCTGTGCTATATAGGGTGGATAGCCATCACTTTAGAGATATCAGAACTATATAGCTTATAGTCAGAATTAATATCAGATCGGAGATATATAATTTTCAAAATGGAGAAATTTAACATTTTGCCAAAAGTGGTACATGAAAATGTTCAAAAAAGTACAAAAACTAGAAATTGTGCACGATCTGTGCCATATAGGGTGGATAGCTATCACTTTAGAGATATCAGAACTATATAGCTTATAGTCAGAATTAATATCAGATCGGAGATATATAATTTTCAAAATGGAGAAATTTAACATTTTGCCAAAAGTGGTACATGAAAATGTTCAAAAAAATACAAAAACTAGAAATTGTGCACGATCTGTGCTATATAGGGTGGATAGCTATCACTTTAGAGATATCAGAACTATATAGCTTATAGTCAGAATTAATATCAGATCGGAGATATATAATTTTCAAAATGGAGAAATTTAACATTTTGCCAAAAGTGGTACATGAAAATGTTCAAAAAAGTACAAAAACTAGAAATTGTGCACGATCTGTGCTATATAGGGTGGATAGCCATCACTTTAGAGATATCAGAACTATATAGCTTATAGTCAGAATTAATATCAGATCGGAGATATATAATTTTCAAAATGGAGAAATTTAACATTTTGCCAAAAGTGGTACATGAAAATGTTCAAAAAAGTACAAAAACTAGAAATTGTGCACGATCTGTGCTATATAGGGTGGATAGCCATCACTTTAGAGATATCAGAACTATATAGCTTATAGTCAGAATTAATATCAGATCGGAGATATATAATTTTCAAAATGGATAAATTTAACATTTTGCCAAAAGTGGTACATGAAAATGTTCAAAAAAGTACAAAAACTAGAAATTGTGCACGATCTGTGCCATATAGGGTGGATAGCTATCACTTTAGAGATATCAGAACTATATAGCTTATAGTCAGAATTAATATCAGATCGGAGATATATAATTTTCAAAATGGAGAAATTTAACATTTTGCCAAAAGTGGTACATGAAAATGTTCAAAAAAGTACAAAAACTAGAAATTGTGCACGATCTGTGCTATATAGGGTGGATAGCTATCACTTTAGAGATATCAGAACTATATAGCTTATAGTCAGAATTAATATCAGATCGGAGATATATAATTTTCAAAATGGAGAAATTTAACATTTTGCCAAAAGTGGTACATGAAAATGTTCAAAAAAGTACAAAAACTAGAAATTGTGCACGATCTGTGCTATATAGGGTGGATAGCCATCACTTTAGAGATATCAGAACTATATAGCTTATAGTCAGAATTAATATCAGATCGGAGATATATAATTTTCAAAATGGAGAAATTTAACATTTTGCCAAAAGTGGTACATGAAAATGTTCAAAAAAGTACAAAAACTAGAAATTGTGCACGATCTGTGCTATATAGGGTGGATAGCCATCACTTTAGAGATATCAGAACTATATAGCTTATAGTCAGAATTAATATCAGATCGGAGATATATAATTTTCAAAATGGAGAAATTTAACATTTTGCCAAAAGTGGTACATGAAAATGTTCAAAAAAGTACAAAAACTAGAAATTGTGCACGATCTGTGCTATATAGGGTGGATAGCCATCACTTTAGAGATATCAGAACTATATAGCTTATAGTCAGAATTAATATCAGATCGGAGATATATAATTTTCAAAATGGAGAAATTTAACATTTTGCCAAAAGTGGTACATGAAAATGTTCAAAAAAGTACAAAAACTAGAAATTGTGCACGATCTGTGCTATATAGGGTGGATAGCCATCACTTTAGAGATATCAGAACTATATAGCTTATAGTCAGAATTAATATCAGATCGGAGATATATAATTTTCAAAATGGAGAAATTTAACATTTTGCCAAAAGTGGTACATGAAAATGTTCAAAAAAGTACAAAAACTAGAAATTGTGCACGATCTGTGCTATATAGGGTGGATAGCCATCACTTTAGAGATATCAGAACTATATAGCTTATAGTCAGAATTAATATCAGATCGGAGATATATAATTTTCAAAATGGAGAAATTTAACATTTTGCCAAAAGTGGTACATGAAAATGTTCAAAAAAGTACAAAAACTAGAAATTGTGCACGATCTGTGCTATATAGGGTGGATAGCCATCACTTTAGAGATATCAGAACTATATAGCTTATAGTCAGAATTAATATCAGATCGGAGATATATAATTTTCAAAATGGAGAAATTTAACATTTTGCCAAAAGTGGTACATGAAAATGTTCAAAAAAGTACAAAAACTAGAAATTGTGCACGATCTGTGCTATATAGGGTGGATAGCTATCACTTTAGAGATATCAGAACTATATAGCTTATAGTCAGAATTAATATCAGATCGGAGATATATAATTTTCAAAATGGAGAAATTTAACATTTTGCCAAAAGTGGTACATGAAAATGTTCAAAAAAGTACAAAAACTAGAAATTGTGCACGATCTGTGCTATATAGGGTGGATAGCTATCACTTTAGAGATATCAGAACTATATAGCTTATAGTCAGAATTAATATCAGATCGGAGATATATAATTTTCAAAATGGAGAAATTTAACATTTTGCCAAAAGTGGTACATGAAAATGTTCAAAAAAGTACAAAAACTAGAAATTGTGCACGATCTGTGCTATATAGGGTGGATAGCCATCACTTTAGAGATATCAGAACTATATAGCTTATAGTCAGAATTAATATCAGATCGGAGATATATAATTTTCAAAATGGAGAAATTTAACATTTT
Source organism: Bellardia pandia (assembly GCA_916048285.2). Classification (NCBI taxonomy): domain Eukaryota; kingdom Metazoa; phylum Arthropoda; class Insecta; order Diptera; family Calliphoridae; genus Bellardia; species Bellardia pandia. The sequence continues at coordinate 75,384,292 of OU696533.1, forward strand.
GCCAAAAGTGGTACATGAAAATGTTCAAAAAAGTACAAAAACTAGAAATTGTGCACGATCTGTGCTATATAGGGTGGATAGCCATCACTTTAGAGATATCAGAACTATATAGCTTATAGTCAGAATTAATATCAGATCGGAGATATATAATTTTCAAAATGGAGAAATTTAACATTTTGCCAAAAGTGGTACATGAAAATGTTCAAAAAAGTACAAAAACTAGAAATTGTGCACGATCTGTGCTATATAGGGTGGATAGCTATCACTTTAGAGATATCAGAACTATATAGCTTATAGTCAGAATTAATATCAGATCGGAGATATATAATTTTCAAAATGGAGAAATTTAGCATTTTGCCAAAAGTGGTACATGAAAATGTTCAAAAAAGTACAAAAACTAGAAATTGTGCACGATCTGTGCTATATAGGGTGGATAGCTATCACTTTAGAGATATCAGAACTATATAGCTTATAGTCAGAATTAATATCAGATCGGAGATATATAATTTTCAAAATGGAGAAATTTAACATTTTGCCAAAAGTGGTACATGAAAATGTTCAAAAAAGTACAAAAACTAGAAATTGTGCACGATCTGTGCTATATAGGGTGGATAGCTATCACTTTAGAGATATCAGAACTATATAGCTTATAGTCAGAATTAATATCAGATCGGAGATATATAATTTTCAAAATGGAGAAATTTAACATTTTGCCAAAAGTGGTACATGAAAATGTTCAAAAAAGTACAAAAACTAGAAATTGTGCACGATCTGTGCTATATAGGGTGGATAGCTATCACTTTAGAGATATCAGAACTATATAGCTTATAGTCAGAATTAATATCAGATCGGAGATATATAATTTTCAAAATGGAGAAATTTAACATTTTGCCAAAAGTGGTACATGAAAATGTTCAAAAAAGTACAAAAACTAGAAATTGTGCACGATCTGTGCTATATAGGGTGGATAGCTATCACTTTAGAGATATCAGAACTATATAGCTTATAGTCAGAATTAATATCAGATCGGAGATATATAATTTTCAAAATGGAGAAATTTAACATTTTGCCAAAAGTGGTACATGAAAATGTTCAAAAAAGTACAAAAACTAGAAATTGTGCACGATCTGTGCTATATAGGGTGGATAGCCATCACTTTAGAGATATCAGAACTATATAGCTTATAGTCAGAATTAATATCAGATCGGAGATATATAATTTTCAAAATGGAGAAATTTAACATTTTGCCAAAAGTGGTACATGAAAATGTTCAAAAAAGTACAAAAACTAGAAATTGTGCACGATCTGTGCTATATAGGGTGGATAGCCATCACTTTAGAGATATCAGAACTATATAGCTTATAGTCAGAATTAATATCAGATCGGAGATATATAATTTTCAAAATGGAGAAATTTAACATTTTGCCAAAAGTGGTACATGAAAATGTTCAAAAAAGTACAAAAACTAGAAATTGTGCACGATCTGTGCTATATAGGGTGGATAGCCATCACTTTAGAGATATCAGAACTATATAGCTTATAGTCAGAATTAATATCAGATCGGAGATATATAATTTTCAAAATGGAGAAATTTAACATTTTGCCAAAAGTGGTACATGAAAATGTTCAAAAAAGTACAAAAACTAGAAATTGTGCACGATCTGTGCTATATAGGGTGGATAGCCATCACTTTAGAGATATCAGAACTATATAGCTTATAGTCAGAATTAATATCAGATCGGAGATATATAATTTTCAAAATGGAGAAATTTAACATTTTGCCAAAAGTGGTACATGAAAATGTTCAAAAAAGTACAAAAACTAGAAATTGTGCACGATCTGTGCCATATAGGGTGGATAGCTATCACTTTAGAGATATCAGAACTATATAGCTTATAGTCAGAATTAATATCAGATCGGAGATATATAATTTTCAAAATGGAGAAATTTAACATTTTGCCAAAAGTGGTACATGAAAATGTTCAAAAAAATACAAAAACTAGAAATTGTGCACGATCTGTGCTATATAGGGTGGATAGCTATCACTTTAGAGATATCAGAACTATATAGCTTATAGTCAGAATTAATATCAGATCGGAGATATATAATTTTCAAAATGGAGAAATTTAACATTTTGCCAAAAGTGGTACATGAAAATGTTCAAAAAAGTACAAAAACTAGAAATTGTGCACGATCTGTGCTATATAGGGTGGATAGCCATCACTTTAGAGATATCAGAACTATATAGCTTATAGTCAGAATTAATATCAGATCGGAGATATATAATTTTCAAAATGGAGAAATTTAACATTTTGCCAAAAGTGGTACATGAAAATGTTCAAAAAAGTACAAAAACTAGAAATTGTGCACGATCTGTGCTATATAGGGTGGATAGCCATCACTTTAGAGATATCAGAACTATATAGCTTATAGTCAGAATTAATATCAGATCGGAGATATATAATTTTCAAAATGGAGAAATTTAACATTTTGCCAAAAGTGGTACATGAAAATGTTCAAAAAAGTACAAAAACTAGAAATTGTGCACGATCTGTGCTATATAGGGTGGATAGCCATCACTTTAGAGATATCAGAACTATATAGCTTATAGTCAGAATTAATATCAGATCGGAGATATATAATTTTCAAAATGGAGAAATTTAACATTTTGCCAAAAGTGGTACATGAAAATGTTCAAAAAAGTACAAAAACTAGAAATTGTGCACGATCTGTGCTATATAGGGTGGATAGCTATCACTTTAGAGATATCAGAACTATATAGCTTATAGTCAGAATTAATATCAGATCGGAGATATATAATTTTCAAAATGGAGAAATTTAACATTTTGCCAAAAGTGGTACATGAAAATGTTCAAAAAAGTACAAAAACTAGAAATTGTGCACGATCTGTGCTATATAGGGTGGATAGCTATCACTTTAGAGATATCAGAACTATATAGCTTATAGTCAGAATTAATATCAGATCGGAGATATATAATTTTCAAAATGGAGAAATTTAACATTTTGCCAAAAGTGGTACATGAAAATGTTCAAAAAAGTACAAAAACTAGAAATTGTGCACGATCTGTGCTATATAGGGTGGATAGCTATCACTTTAGAGATATCAGAACTATATAGCTTATAGTCAGAATTAATATCAGATCGGAGATATATAATTTTCAAAATGGAGAAATTTAACATTTTGCCAAAAGTGGTACATGAAAATGTTCAAAAAAGTACAAAAACTAGAAATTGTGCACGATCTGTGCTATATAGGGTGGATAGCTATCACTTTAGAGATATCAGAACTATATAGCTTATAGTCAGAATTAATATCAGATCGGAGATATATAATTTTCAAAATGGAGAAATTTAACATTTTGCCAAAAGTGGTACATGAAAATGTTCAAAAAAGTACAAAAACTAGAAATTGTGCACGATCTGTGCTATATAGGGTGGATAGCTATCACTTTAGAGATATCAGAACTATATAGCTTATAGTCAGAATTAATATCAGATCGGAGATATATAATTTTCAAAATGGAGAAATTTAACATTTTGCCAAAAGTGGTACATGAAAATGTTCAAAAAAGTACAAAAACTAGAAATTGTGCACGATCTGTGCTATATAGGGTGGATAGCCATCACTTTAGAGATATCAGAACTATATAGCTTATAGTCAGAATTAATATCAGATCGGAGATATATAATTTTCAAAATGGAGAAATTTAACATTTTGCCAAAAGTGGTACATGAAAATGTTCAAAAAAGTACAAAAACTAGAAATTGTGCACGATCTGTGCTATATAGGGTGGATAGCCATCACTTTAGAGATATCAGAACTATATAGCTTATAGTCAGAATTAATATCAGATCGGAGATATATAATTTTCAAAATGGAGAAATTTAACATTTTGCCAAAAGTGGTACATGAAAATGTTCAAAAAAGTACAAAAACTAGAAATTGTGCACGATCTGTGCTATATAGGGTGGATAGCCATCACTTTAGAGATATCAGAACTATATAGCTTATAGTCAGAATTAATATCAGATCGGAGATATATAATTTTCAAAATGGAGAAATTTAACATTTTGCCAAAAGTGGTACATGAAAATGTTCAAAAAAGTACAAAAACTAGAAATTGTGCACGATCTGTGCTATATAGGGTGGATAGCCATCACTTTAGAGATATCAGAACTATATAGCTTATAGTCAGAATTAATATCAGATCGGAGATATATAATTTTCAAAATGGAGAAATTTAACATTTTGCCAAAAGTGGTACATGAAAATGTTCAAAAAAGTACAAAAACTAGAAATTGTGCACGATCTGTGCCATATAGGGTGGATAGCTATCACTTTAGAGATATCAGAACTATATAGCTTATAGTCAGAATTAATATCAGATCGGAGATATATAATTTTCAAAATGGAGAAATTTAACATTTTGCCAAAAGTGGTACATGAAAATGTTCAAAAAAGTACAAAAACTAGAAATTGTGCACGATCTGTGCTATATAGGGTGGATAGCTATCACTTTAGAGATATCAGAACTATATAGCTTATAGTCAGAATTAATATCAGATCGGAGATATATAATTTTCAAAATGGAGAAATTTAACATTTTGCCAAAAGTGGTACATGAAAATGTTCAAAAAAGTACAAAAACTAGAAATTGTGCACGATCTGTGCTATATAGGGTGGATAGCCATCACTTTAGAGATATCAGAACTATATAGCTTATAGTCAGAATTAATATCAGATCGGAGATATATAATTTTCAAAATGGAGAAATTTAACATTTTGCCAAAAGTGGTACATGAAAATGTTCAAAAAAGTACAAAAACTAGAAATTGTGCACGATCTGTGCTATATAGGGTGGATAGCCATCACTTTAGAGATATCAGAACTATATAGCTTATAGTCAGAATTAATATCAGATCGGAGATATATAATTTTCAAAATGGAGAAATTTAACATTTTGCCAAAAGTGGTACATGAAAATGTTCAAAAAAGTACAAAAACTAGAAATTGTGCACGATCTGTGCCATATAGGGTGGATAGCTATCACTTTAGAGATATCAGAACTATATAGCTTATAGTCAGAATTAATATCAGATCGGAGATATATAATTTTCAAAATGGAGAAATTTAACATTTTGCCAAAAGTGGTACATGAAAATGTTCAAAAAAGTACAAAAACTAGAAATTGTGCACGATCTGTGCTATATAGGGTGGATAGCTATCACTTTAGAGATATCAGAACTATATAGCTTATAGTCAGAATTAATATCAGATCGGAGATATATAATTTTCAAAATGGAGAAATTTAACATTTTGCCAAAAGTGGTACATGAAAATGTTCAAAAAAGTACAAAAACTAGAAATTGTGCACGATCTGTGCTATATAGGGTGGATAGCCATCACTTTAGAGATATCAGAACTATATAGCTTATAGTCAGAATTAATATCAGATCGGAGATATATAATTTTCAAAATGGAGAAATTTAACATTTTGCCAAAAGTGGTACATGAAAATGTTCAAAAAAGTACAAAAACTAGAAATTGTGCACGATCTGTGCTATATAGGGTGGATAGCCATCACTTTAGAGATATCAGAACTATATAGCTTATAGTCAGAATTAATATCAGATCGGAGATATATAATTTTCAAAATGGAGAAATTTAACATTTTGCCAAAAGTGGTACATGAAAATGTTCAAAAAAGTACAAAAACTAGAAATTGTGCACGATCTGTGCTATATAGGGTGGATAGCCATCACTTTAGAGATATCAGAACTATATAGCTTATAGTCAGAATTAATATCAGATCGGAGATATATAATTTTCAAAATGGAGAAATTTAACATTTTGCCAAAAGTGGTACATGAAAATGTTCAAAAAAGTACAAAAACTAGAAATTGTGCACGATCTGTGCTATATAGGGTGGATAGCCATCACTTTAGAGATATCAGAACTATATAGCTTATAGTCAGAATTAATATCAGATCGGAGATATATAATTTTCAAAATGGAGAAATTTAACATTTTGCCAAAAGTGGTACATGAAAATGTTCAAAAAAGTACAAAAACTAGAAATTGTGCACGATCTGTGCTATATAGGGTGGATAGCCATCACTTTAGAGATATCAGAACTATATAGCTTATAGTCAGAATTAATATCAGATCGGAGATATATAATTTTCAAAATGGAGAAATTTAACATTTTGCCAAAAGTGGTACATGAAAATGTTCAAAAAAGTACAAAAACTAGAAATTGTGCACGATCTGTGCTATATAGGGTGGATAGCCATCACTTTAGAGATATCAGAACTATATAGCTTATAGTCAGAATTAATATCAGATCGGAGATATATAATTTTCAAAATGGAGAAATTTAACATTTTGCCAAAAGTGGTACATGAAAATGTTCAAAAAAGTACAAAAACTAGAAATTGTGCACGATCTGTGCTATATAGGGTGGATAGCCATCACTTTAGAGATATCAGAACTATATAGCTTATAGTCAGAATTAATATCAGATCGGAGATATATAATTTTCAAAATGGAGAAATTTAACATTTTGCCAAAAGTGGTACATGAAAATGTTCAAAAAAGTACAAAAACTAGAAATTGTGCACGATCTGTGCTATATAGGGTGGATAGCCATCACTTTAGAGATATCAGAACTATATAGCTTATAGTCAGAATTAATATCAGATCGGAGATATATAATTTTCAAAATGGAGAAATTTAACATTTTGCCAAAAGTGGTACATGAAAATGTTCAAAAAAGTACAAAAACTAGAAATTGTGCACGATCTGTGCTATATAGGGTGGATAGCCATCACTTTAGAGATATCAGAACTATATAGCTTATAGTCAGAATTAATATCAGATCGGAGATATATAATTTTCAAAATGGAGAAATTTAACATTTTGCCAAAAGTGGTACATGAAAATGTTCAAAAAAGTACAAAAACTAGAAATTGTGCACGATCTGTGCTATATAGGGTGGATAGCCATCACTTTAGAGATATCAGAACTATATAGCTTATAGTCAGAATTAATATCAGATCGGAGATATATAATTTTCAAAATGGAGAAATTTAACATTTTGCCAAAAGTGGTACATGAAAATGTTCAAAAAAGTACAAAAACTAGAAATTGTGCACGATCTGTGCTATATAGGGTGGATAGCCATCACTTTAGAGATATCAGAACTATATAGCTTATAGTCAGAATTAATATCAGATCGGAGATATATAATTTTCAAAATGGAGAAATTTAACATTTTGCCAAAAGTGGTACATGAAAATGTTCAAAAAAGTACAAAAACTAGAAATTGTGCACGATCTGTGCTATATAGGGTGGATAGCCATCACTTTAGAGATATCAGAACTATATAGCTTATAGTCAGAATTAATATCAGATCGGAGATATATAATTTTCAAAATGGAGAAATTTAACATTTTGCCAAAAGTGGTACATGAAAATGTTCAAAAAAGTACAAAAACTAGAAATTGTGCACGATCTGTGCTATATAGGGTGGATAGCCATCACTTTAGAGATATCAGAACTATATAGCTTATAGTCAGAATTAATATCAGATCGGAGATATATAATTTTCAAAATGGAGAAATTTAACATTTTGCCAAAAGTGGTACATGAAAATGTTCAAAAAAGTACAAAAACTAGAAATTGTGCACGATCTGTGCTATATAGGGTGGATAGCCATCACTTTAGAGATATCAGAACTATATAGCTTATAGTCAGAATTAATATCAGATCGGAGATATATAATTTTCAAAATGGAGAAATTTAACATTTTGCCAAAAGTGGTACATGAAAATGTTCAAAAAAGTACAAAAACTAGAAATTGTGCACGATCTGTGCTATATAGGGTGGATAGCCATCACTTTAGAGATATCAGAACTATATAGCTTATAGTCAGAATTAATATCAGATCGGAGATATATAATTTTCAAAATGGAGAAATTTAACAAATGGAGAAATTTAACATTTTGCCAAAAGTGGTACATGAAAATGTTCAAAAAAGTACAAAAACTAGAAATTGTGCACGATCTGTGCTATATAGGGTGGATAGCCATCACTTTAGAGATATCAGAACTATATAGCTTATAGTCAGAATTAATATCAGATCGGAGATATATAATTTTCAAAATGGAGAAATTTAACATTTTGCCAAAAGTGGTACATGAAAATGTTCAAAAAAGTACAAAAACTAGAAATTGTGCACGATCTGTGCTATATAGGGTGGATAGCCATCACTTTAGAGATATCAGAACTATATAGCTTATAGTCAGAATTAATATCAGATCGGAGATATATAATTTTCAAAATGGAGAAATTTAACATTTTGCCAAAAGTGGTACATGAAAATGTTCAAAAAAGTACAAAAACTAGAAATTGTGCACGATCTGTGCTATATAGGGTGGATAGCTATCACTTTAGAGATATCAGAACTATATAGCTTATAGTCAGAATTAATATCAGATCGGAGATATATAATTTTCAAAATGGAGAAATTTAACATTTTGCCAAAAGTGGTACATGAAAATGTTCAAAAAAGTACAAAAACTAGAAATTGTGCACGATCTGTGCTATATAGGGTGGATAGCTATCACTTTAGAGATATCAGAACTATATAGCTTATAGTCAGAATTAATATCAGATCGGAGATATATAATTTTCAAAATGGAGAAATTTAACATTTTGCCAAAAGTGGTACATGAAAATGTTCAAAAAAGTACAAAAACTAGAAATTGTGCACGATCTGTGCTATATAGGGTGGATAGCCATCACTTTAGAGATATCAGAACTATATAGCTTATAGTCAGAATTAATATCAGATCGGAGATATATAATTTTCAAAATGGAGAAATTTAACATTTTGCCAAAAGTGGTACATGAAAATGTTCAAAAAAGTACAAAAACTAGAAATTGTGCACGATCTGTGCTATATAGGGTAGATAGCCATCACTTTAGAGATATCAGAACTATATAGCTTATAGTCAGAATTAATATCAGATCGGAGATATATAATTTTCAAAATGGAGAAATTTAACATTTTGCCAAAAGTGGTACATGAAAATGTTCAAAAAAGTACAAAAACTAGAAATTGTGCACGATCTGTGCTATATAGGGTGGATAGCCATCACTTTAGAGATATCAGAACTATATAGCTTATAGTCAGAATTAATATCAGATCGGAGATATATAATTTTCAAAATGGAGAAATTTAACATTTTGCCAAAAGTGGTACATGAAAATGTTCAAAAAAGTACAAAAACTAGAAATTGTGCACGATCTGTGCTATATAGGGTGGATAGCCATCACTTTAGAGATATCAGAACTATATAGCTTATAGTCAGAATTAATATCAGATCGGAGATATATAATTTTCAAAATGGAGAAATTTAACATTTTGCCAAAAGTGGTACATGAAAATGTTCAAAAAAGTACAAAAACTAGAAATTGTGCACGATCTGTGCTATATAGGGTGGATAGCCATCACTTTAGAGATATCAGAACTATATAGCTTATAGTCAGAATTAATATCAGATCGGAGATATATAATTTTCAAAATGGAGAAATTTAACATTTTGCCAAAAGTGGTACATGAAAATGTTCAAAAAAGTACAAAAACTAGAAATTGTGCACGATCTGTGCTATATAGGGTGGATAGCCATCACTTTAGAGATATCAGAACTATATAGCTTATAGTCAGAATTAATATCAGATCGGAGATATATAATTTTCAAAATGGAGAAATTTAACATTTTGCCAAAAGTGGTACATGAAAATGTTCAAAAAAGTACAAAAACTAGAAATTGTGCACGATCTGTGCTATATAGGGTGGATAGCCATCACTTTAGAGATATCAGAACTATATAGCTTATAGTCAGAATTAATATCAGATCGGAGATATATAATTTTCAAAATGGAGAAATTTAACATTTTGCCAAAAGTGGTACATGAAAATGTTCAAAAAAGTACAAAAACTAGAAATTGTGCACGATCTGTGCTATATAGGGTGGATAGCTATCACTTTAGAGATATCAGAACTATATAGCTTATAGTCAGAATTAATATCAGATCGGAGATATATAATTTTCAAAATGGAGAAATTTAACATTTTGCCAAAAGTGGTACATGAAAATGTTCAAAAAAGTACAAAAACTAGAAATTGTGCACGATCTGTGCTATATAGGGTGGATAGCTATCACTTTAGAGATATCAGAACTATATAGCTTATAGTCAGAATTAATATCAGATCGGAGATATATAATTTTCAAAATGGAGAAATTTAACATTTTGCCAAAAGTGGTACATGAAAATGTTCAAAAAAGTACAAAAACTAGAAATTGTGCACGATCTGTGCTATATAGGGTGGATAGCCATCACTTTAGAGATATCAGAACTATATAGCTTATAGTCAGAATTAATATCAGATCGGAGATATATAATTTTCAAAATGGAGAAATTTAACATTTTGCCAAAAGTGGTACATGAAAATGTTCAAAAAAGTACAAAAACTAGAAATTGTGCACGATCTGTGCTATATAGGGTTTTTGTACTTTTTTGAACATTTTCATGTACCACTTTTGGCAAAATGTTAAATTTCTCCATTTTGAAAATTATATATCTCCGATCTGATATTAATTCTGACTATAAGCTATATAGTTCTGATATCTCTAAAGTGATGGCTATCCACCCTATATAGCACAGATCGTGCACAATTTCTAGTTTTTGTACTTTTTTGAACATTTTCATGTACCACTTTTGGCAAAATGTTAAATTTCTCCATTTTGAAAATTATATATCTCCGATCTGATATTAATTCTGACTATAAGCTATATAGTTCTGATATCTCTAAAGTGATGGCTATCCACCCTATATAGCACAGATCGTGCACAATTTCTAGTTTTTGTACTTTTTTGAACATTTTCATGTACCACTTTTGGCAAAATGTTAAATTTCTCCATTTTGAAAATTATATATCTCCGATCTGATATTAATTCTGACTATAAGCTATATAGTTCTGATATCTCTAAAGTGATGGCTATCCACCCTATATAGCACAGATCGTGCACAATTTCTAGTTTTTGTACTTTTTTGAACATTTTCATGTACCACTTTTGGCAAAATGTTAAATTTCTCCATTTTGAAAATTATATATCTCCGATCTGATATTAATTCTGACTATAAGCTATATAGTTCTGTTATCTCTAAAGTGATGGCTATCCACCCTATATAGCACAGATCGTGCACAATTTCTAGTTTTTGTACTTTTTTGAACATTTTCATGTACCACTTTTGGCAAAATGTTAAATTTCTCCATTTTGAAAATTATATATCTCCGATCTGATATTAATTCTGACTATAAGCTATATAGTTCTGATATCTCTAAAGTGATGGCTATCCACCCTATATAGCACAGATCGTGCACAATTTCTAGTTTTTGTACTTTTTTGAACATTTTCATGTACCACTTTTGGCAAAATGTTAAATTTCTCCATTTTGAAAATTATATATCTCCGATCTGATATTAATTCTGACTATAAGCTATATAGTTCTGATATCTCTAAAGTGATAGCTATCCACCCTATATAGCACAGATCGTGCACAATTTCTAGTTTTTGTACTTTTTTGAACATTTTCATGTACCACTTTTGGCAAAATGTTAAATTTCTCCATTTTGAAAATTATATATCTCCGATCTGATATTAATTCTGACTATAAGCTATATAGTTCTGATATCTCTAAAGTGATAGCTATCCACCCTATATGGCACAAATCGTGCACAATTTCTAGTTTTTGTACTTTTTTGAACATTTTCATGTACCACTTTTGGCAAAATGTTAAATTTCTCCATTTTGAAAATTATATATCTCCGATCTGATATTAATTCTGACTATAAGCTATATAGTTCTGATATCTCTAAAGTGATGGCTATCCACCCTATATAGCACAGATCGTGCACAATTGCTAGTTTTTGTACTTTTTTGAACATTTTCATGTACCACTTTTGGCAAAATGTTAAATTTCTCCATTTTGAAAATTATATATCTCCGATCTGATATTAATTCTGACTATAAGCTATATAGTTCTGATATCTCTAAAGTGATGGCTATCCACCCTATATAGCACAGATCGTGCACAATTTCTAGTTTTTGTACTTTTTTGAACATTTTCATGTACCACTTTTGGCAAAATGTTAAATTTCTCCATTTTGAAAATTATATATCTCCGATCTGATATTAATTCTGACTATAAGCTATATAGTTCTGATATCTCTAAAGTGATGGCTATCCACCCTATATAGCACAGATCGTGCACAATTTCTAGTTTTTGTACTTTTTTGAACATTTTCATGTACCACTTTTGGCAAAATGTTAAATTTCTCCATTTTGAAAATTATATATCTCCGATCTGATATTAATTCTGACTATAAGCTATATAGTTCTGATATCTCTAAAGTGATGGCTATCCACCCTATATAGCACAGATCGTGCACAATTTCTAGTTTTTGTACTTTTTTGAACATTTTCATGTACCACTTTTGGCAAAATGTTAAATTTCTCCATTTTGAAAATTATATATCTCCGATCTGATATTAATTCTGACTATAAGCTATATAGTTCTGATATCTCTAAAGTGATAGCTATCCACCCTATATAGCACAGATCGTGCACAATTTCTAGTTTTTGTACTTTTTTGAACATTTTCATGTACCACTTTTTTACTAAGACAATTCTGCTGTACAAGCAGATACACTTCATAAAAAAAATTAATTTTTATTTAATATCTACAAAGTGTATTAATTTCTATATATTTTCTGAATTATTGATACTGACGTTTTTTGTTAGTTTTTAATAATAAAATAAAAACTGAGAGGAAAAAATGCAGCTCTGTTAACTTAACAGTCGATGAGTAGTAAGTATGTTAATTTATACATTAACATAGGTAATGTTAAAAACGGAGCTAACTGACGGAGCTAACTTCACACACATGTTTAGTTAGACATCTTAAACTGGTTTCAAGTGGCAACATATATAGAGAAGATGCCCTCTTAAGAGGCAACATTTCTATAGAAAATTTACATACATTTCTACAGAAAAAATGCCCTGACAAGAGCCTATATTTATATAGAAAAGATGCTCTGAAAAGACTGCATACATACATACATATTTTCGCAAGAAACCACTTTTCAAGCCAACCAAACAAGAAAAGTTACTTTACCAAGAAGGAAGTTTTCCATAGAAAATCTTGTAGTAAATCAAGTTTGTTTTCCTTAACACACCCTTATCATCCACCCCAATCACAAATCCGCCCCTCCTTTTAAATTGTAGTAAAGAACAAAAACTAAATTAAGTTAACAGAAGTTTTTTTTTTTTTTTTTTTTTTTTTCAAGAAAAAATAAAATGCACGTGTAAATACATAACATTAATCTAAAGACAAAAAAAACTGCTACTATAAATATTTATATAGAATTAAATGAAAAATAAACAGAAATTAAAAAATAATGCTAGCAACCATGACAACACGCACTTAGAAAAACCATAAAAATTATAGAAAAAAAATAAAGCGAATATTTGAGGGACAGACAGGAAAAACATTCGATATGTTTTTTTCGCCATAACATTAAATCAATCTAGAGATAAATTAATTACAAAAAATTGGAATAATAACAAAAGTATTATAAAGATTAAAACGAATTAATAAACTACAAAAAAAAATATGGATGGATGGATGGTTCAAGGGAAAGTTAAAAGGTTTACTAGGACTAATTTAAGAATAAAAAAAAATCAAGAAAATCTGGGTGATTTTATAGGAATGACAGTCGTTTTATTTAAGTTTTAATGTAATATATTACGAAGTTAAACTAAGCAATCACCCCTATCGTGAATAAAAATTCCACATGAAATTTGTTCCCTTTTCACATTTTTCCTATTTCATGTGGAATTTTTAATTCAGGCGTGAATAAGTTTAACTAAATAGTAAAAGAAAATAAGTTAAATTTTAGGTAAATTCTAAACATATTTATAAAATATAAAATAAATTAATAAAAATTGTATAAAATTCAAGACAAATTCATTTCAGTTTGATGCCTAAGACCTTGTTCTTTCAAATATATTTTATTAATAAAAAAAAGCTTACCATCAGCATCGACTTCATTGATCATGTCCTGCAATTCAGCTTCTGTGGGATTTTGACCGAGCGATCTCATGACTGTGCCCAATTCCTTTGTTGTGATGGTGCCATCACCATCTTTATCGAAAAGTGAGAATGCTTCTTTGAATTCAGCAATTTGTTCTTCTGTTAGTTGATCAGCCTAAAATATAACAACAAAAAAGGAATGTTAAAAATGTAAAATTTTAAAACGTTTAAAAAGCATGTAAAGAACTTTAAAAAATCCCACCATTTTGTCTGGCAGTTACCAATAATAAACGTTTAGTAGCAAAGATATTAAAACCGCAAACCGTTAATACAGTAATTAAAACTGTTGATTGTTTTTTTTTTTTTTTTTTGCTTTTCTTATAACAAATTGATTGTCAGTTTTATTTTTGAAAATTCAAATTTGAATTTTAAATCGTATTCTTTTGTGTTTTTGTTTAAAGCTAAATTTTTAAACAAAGTAATGTACAAAAAAAATTTATAAAAATAAAAATAAATTTCAAGCTTTATTTAAAAACTTTCAGAAACGATTGGCAGTTACATAAAACAGATAAATTTTAACTTGGAATTTAACAATTTCTGTCAAATTGTTAAAAACTCTTTAACAAATATAAAAATTCACTGCATGTTAAAATTGTTTGTAAAATATATTTAAAAATACAAATTATTGCAATGTTAGAAAAATTCGCAATTCCAAAAGAATTTTCAAACATCATTAAAAATGTTTAAAATTTAAGGAAACATTTAAATTTATGAAAAATAAAGTCAAGAACAGGTGTTTTAACAAAATTTTTTAAATTCGAAAAACTTAAAATTAAGTTCGAATTTTCGAACATCACTAATAATGCCTGAAATTAAGATATACTTTTAAATTTATGTAAAATAATCTACAAAAAATTTATTTTTAGCAAAATTTTTTAATTTCGAAAAATTTGAAATGATGTTTGAATCTTCGAACATCACTAAAAATGTTTAAAATTAAAATCTACTTTTTAATTCATTTTAAATAAAGTAAAATTTTGGTTATCTAACAAGATTTTTAAATTTCGAAATATTCGAAATTAAGTTCGAATTTTCAAACAAAACAAGTTTTAGACCAAAATTTAACAAAATAAAATGAAAAAGTAAATGTTTTCAAGCATTTAACACCACATATTTGAAAGCCTTAAATGTTGGAAACTTCCACATAAATATTTTTATTTTTTTAGCAGATTAAATTCACTCGCCTTGAAGAATCAGCGATATTGAAGTAGCTATCTTATTATTTCAACAAAGACCAAACGACAACAATAACAATAGCTAGCAAAAAGGTGTTGAATTACAAAAAATATGTTCTCATAGATGCCAATTAAACACACAAATGAAAAGATAAATTGAATTTTAAAACGACAAAATAAATACAAAACTGACGTCAGCAAATACCTTAAACATGCTAATGATATTTACATACCTTAGGAAAAACGAAAAAATAGACATACATACATATAATGATTCAATGAATGAATAAATGAATAAAAGATAATTATTAACAATCTCAATAATAAGAGTGGAATTGGAAAAAACAAAATTTCTTTTTTTGTTGCAAATGATGCGTATATTATTAACATATATTTGCATATAATAAAAAAAGTAGCTAGAAATATCTGACAAATATTTATTTATTGCACATAAAAGTAGTTGTTTACATTTATAGTTCCGTTTTATTTATTTAGATCAAATATCGAAATTTAAATATTTGTTCAAAAGTACAACACAAAATAGAAAAAAAAAATATAGAAAAAGAATAATGTGTATTATTCATCATGCAATGAATGTATGAATTGTAATGTGTTTTATTTTAGAAAAATGATCATGATGATGATCAGTTAAACTTAAAATTACGCTGACATTATAATCTAGATACATCTATGTATATACGAGTACAGTGGAAGTAAATACAATAGAAAATTTGATTTTAAACAAGAAAATCTGCTAATGTACACGTAGTTGTGACGACATAGCACCCGTCCGAAAATGATATTCTTTTCCATTCTACATCTGCCCAATGGAGGTACTTGTTTGCAAAGTACACCCGCGCCTCCAAACATGGAGGAGATTCTATAATTATTTGGGGTGCTATGTCGTTACGTGGTGTTGGGCCGCTGCACAAAATTGAGGGAAATATGGACAAGTTTCAGTATGCAAGATGACGTATGCTGATGGACACATGCCTGTAACATGCAATCCTGATCTCAACCCCATTGAGAACTAAACGCAATTTTCTAGGAGTAAGATTTAAATTGACTAAATTATGACAAATTTTGAGAATATCATAAAATCTTTCGTATTATTTGCTTCAAGCTCGTGTCCTTAATTAGTTGCATGTGTTCGAAAATTAGAAATTATAAAACTTTGTCAAAATAATATTTATTTACTATATCTCAAGCTAAAAATAAGATTTCATACATTTTTAGTAATATTCAAAAATTCGAACTTAATTTCAAATTTTCCGAAATTCAAAAATCGTGCTAAATAACCAATGTTTCACTTTACTTTATCTAAATTGAAAAGTAAAAGTAAATTTCAAAAATTTTTAGTGATGTTCGAACATTTGAACTTAATTTCAAATCCTGTTAAGAACACAATTTTTTGCATTATTTTTAATAAATTTATTCAAATATTTAATTTTCCAGCATTTTTAGTGTTGTTCGAAAATTCCAACTCAATTTCGAATTATTCGAAATTCAAAAAAGTGATTCATTTTTAGTGATGTTCGTCGGTTCGAATTTTTCAAAATTCAAAAACCATGCTTACTTATGGCCGAATTCCCGGTCATTAGTTAACTATTGGTAAACTAAAATACTAACTATTGTTTAACTATTACTTGGTATTCTTATGGCAAACTAAGCATTGCGAATAAAGAATCATTAGTTAAGCCTTTGTCATTAGCTAACTAAAGACTGTGAATTCGGCCATTAGTTGTTTACTTTATTGTAAAAATATTGAGAAGTATAATTGAATTTCGACAATTGTTTGTAATGTTCGAAAATTCGAACTTAATTTCGAAAAGCTTGATTTTTTTTTTTAATTTTTGTGATGTTCGAAAATTCGAACTTAATTTCGAAAAGCTTGATTTTTAAGTCGAATTTATGACTAAAACTTATTTAAAGCTTTATTATTAAATATTACTCATATTTTGCCTAATACTGTAAAGATTTGTGTTGTATATTCATATGTATATTCATTTTTAAATAAAACAATATGATTCATTTTCTTAATAATGAGTCGAGTCAAGTTTTAGCTACAACCACCAACCAGCCAACCAACATAAAAAAATATACTAAAAACACAATCATTTGTTTTATTTAGAAAAAAAAAACGATAAAATAAAATTAACAGCAAAATATAGAAATTAACAAACAAACAGAAGAAAAAAACTTAAAAAGTTGATTCATTTACTTAAACAGACATAAAATGCAAATAAAAATTAAAACTTAAATAAAAGTAAAACAGTAAAAATTAAGATAAAAGCTAATAAATACTTTAAATTTAAAAACTTATGAAAATTTCCAATCAAAAGGATTAATTAAGTTAATTAAACAAAAAAAATCCCCCAAATTTGTAGTAAATGAAAATCTTATCAGCAATAATAATTGTACCTATAATATTTATTTTACAATCTTATACTGCTAAAGTTAAATTCGTTTCCATTTTGTCTTATAAATTTATTTTACGTTTAAATTAAACTTCAGTAAAATAAGGTTGTGGTTTTATATGGAAATTCTTATAAAATACCATAAATTTGTGGTAATATTTGCATCACAATTAGCATATTAATAACAAACTTCTTGCTATATTTATGTCTTATTTTATTGTTATTAAAATTTATGACTAAATAAACTACAATCTATCACGTGCAAACAAAAAACACAAATTATAATTAATATAAACACATAAAATATTCAAACGTTGCTATTGAATAAAATTTAAAAATAACATAATACCTATACTATAAGAAACTAATATGTAGCTACACTACTCCTAAGTCAAAATTTACACGAAGCAATTATTTAAGCTAAGCTGATAACATTCTAGACGTCGGGGTGAGGGGAAGTTAAGACGAGTAGTCCCCTTTTACAGTTGAGAAATTGAAAGACAGACAGACGAAGTTTGTAGGCGATGTATTGAAGAGGAAGAGTGTGCGGTAGACCTCTACTGTACTGGACATTTTAAGACATTTTTCGTTTACAGTTTCCACCCTTCGCATTTTTCATGTTGTTGCTTCACATCATTTTTCTCACTTTAACGCGCGTATTGCAAAAATAATTAAATTTATTAACCAAATAGATTTATTGATAACAAAAACTTAATAATTAACAGTTGTTTGAATATGTTTTTTAATTTCTTTTATTTTCAATGCGTTTTTATAATAAAAATTTCCACAACAATCAACATAGAAGAACGAAAAAATAAACAAAAAATTTCTGTCTGTCTATTAATTTCGCAACTCTAAAAGGTTTAGGCAAGTTCAAAGCGGAATGAGAAAAATGTCTGCCTTTCAATTTCTCAACTGTAAAAGGGGACTAACACTTTTTTTTCATGTACAGCTGTTTTTGTTTTTTTTTTTTTTTTTGTTAAAAAATAAGAAGCAGACTAATACGCAAATTCTTTTTAAACTATAAAAATTATATATAAACATACATTACATACCTATATAAGAAGTAGGAGATATTGTCCTATGAAATTTGACATACATCAACTTCAGAGTATTCATTAATTACAAAGCCTTTCACTCGCGGTTGTGGATTTCTTTCCATAATCATATAAAATATTTTATCATCATCAGATATTTTCCATTTTGTATATTTTTTTTGTTTCTTAACACAAATACACATTCATAAAAAAAAAAACAAATGTCAGCTGCAGCGATGCCCTTTTTGGGCTAGATTTAGCCGGATTTTAGTCACTCAAAACGCGAAAAAAAAAAAAGAAAATTGGATGTGGTTTTATATGGATTTTTTTTCATTTAGCCCTTTTTTCAAAAATGTTTACGTGTTTTGAGTTTCAAAAGTTGGCATCACTGGTCAGCTGTTTTATCGTGCGATTCTCCCCTCTAAAAATACAGTGTGAAATGTGCACCATTTTTTAAATTTATAGTGTGACATTTATAGAAAAGAACACACTACACTTTAGCAGTGTTGACATTTTTTCAGAAAAGAACACAAAAAAAATTAAAAAAGATGCGAAATGGGAAAAACGTGTAACATTTTTGCCAGAAAAGAAAACACCATAAGATATGTATAAACATATATTTATTAAAATAAGATAAAAAATTGATATTTTACAGAGGTTTTGGAATTTCGAAATATTTGCATTCAAGTTCAAATTTTTGAACATCATCTAAAATAAAGAAAATTAAACTAAAACCATTTTAATTTAACTAAAATCATGTAAATCCATTGTTGTTTTATCAACAACTAATGAGTTAACAATTAAAAATTAATAATTTGCCATTTGTGCAATATATTTGCAAATAAAGTTGCAAATTTTAAAACATTTTAGCTCGTAATAGAAAACATACAATTAACAAATATGTAAGCATGGTGTAACTATACAAGGTGAGTGCAGTTGCACAGCTGACTGACTTTGTTTACAATTTACTTATGTCAAAAGTAATACTTTTTCAATTGTTTTTGAGAGCAGTAGGTACATTATTTTCCACAAACAAAATGCCTGTTGTTTCTGTTTTGTGTTGTATTTGTTGTCGATTTGCACTCACCTTGTATAGTTACACCATGTATGGAAGTATACCTAGATATGACACTTAAATAATAAACAAACGAGGTTTTTAATCTTTTGATAAACAATTTTACAAATTTTGCAATAAGATAAACCAAAAATTACAAAAACTTAATAGGTATTTATAGGGAAATTAATAACGAACGATAACCAAATTTAGTGAAAGTTGGCTCAAATTAACTTGAAGCAAAGTTTAAACAATGTTGAATGAATTATAATTCAACTAATTTAACACCTACATAAATCAGGCTGGATAAAAATTTTCATAATAAATTCATTAAATCCTTGCACTTAATACTAAATACATATAGGAAGGTATTTATTAATAATTACCTATATGAAGTAATATTCAATCAGCAACAAAAGCTTCACGTTTAGCAAATACCTATGTACCTAAAATCTATACATAATTTATTTCAAACATAGGTAGGTACTAGGTATATTTTTATAAAACGCTCTTGAATTATAATCATGTATTGACATAAATATTTATATAAAACAAAAAATATAAATACTTAATCAGTTATAATTAATTGATATAATTGATAAAAATACAAGTGCACTAAACTAAAAACTCTATCATCAATGCCATCAATTTTATATTTATTAGTTCACATTGACATTTTTCTCGGAACCTGTTGTACACATTTGAATCATTCATTCATTTACAGTCTAATTCATAAAAATTTATCAAGGGTTTATAACAGGCTTATAAAGCAAATATCCATACAAAATTTGCTTTGTTAGCGTGTTATAAACCTTTGACAAGTTTTATGAATAAGGGGGTTAAACTTTAAATTTCAAAAAAATAGGTAGGTATCTACCTAGGTATGTAAGTATATTTTAAAGGAGGTGGTTAATTGCTAATAGTTATTAATTTGTACAATATTTAAAAGTGTTATACCTATGCATGTTTTTCCTTAATTTGTATTCAATGTTAATTAGAAGATAGTGAGTACAATACAACTTTCTAAAGCAGTGATCGGCTCTCATAGTTAACAGGGACAGTCTAACAACGATATTTAATACAAAATTTTCAGTTGTGACCCTTTTGTATTTAGGGTGCGATATAATAATTAAATTAAAATATGAGCCAACCATGCAGCAACAACAACAAATAGAAAATCATAAAGAAAAACAACAAAAAATAATAAAATAAAAAAAACTGTTATCAATCAGAAAACAAGAATTTGTTGTTTATGGCAGAATTTTTGCTTTTGCACAAACACACACACAGCTACTACAGTGCGTAGCATTAAGCATTTTTTTTTTTTATCATTGTTGTTGCTTAACTGTCAAACATTTTTTTTTTTTTTTTTAATAAAAAGCTTCTTTTTTGTTGTTGCTTTAGACGCTAGACTAAAAAAATAAAATGCGAAAATCAAAGATATATAGCAAAAACAAGTAAAATAAAAAAACACCACAAGGAATCCAAAAGAAAGAAGAAAAAAGAAGCAATAAAAACAAAATATGCAAAACACAGGAAAAAAATATAAACTTAAGAATAACCGCAATGCGGCATAATGAAACGGTACGAAACGGTAGAACAAAAAATACAACGAAAACATGGGAGAAATTGTTGCTGCTGCTAGTAAAAAGCATGTTGTTTTTATTGTTGCTGTCATACTATATTATTACACACAAACTTGTACTGAATACAACAAAGAACACTTATGCACAAGCTTTTTTTGCAGTGGTTGTTTTTTTCATAAGGCATTTAAAGAGAGTAAATGAAAGAGAGCATTATATGCAAAATAGAATTTCTCCTCTTTTAATACATTTATTACTTGTTTCTTCTATTTGATTTACTTTTAAATTTACTTTATTATAAAATGTAAGCCAAACGGTTGGCTACTGTTAACCTTAAAAAAGAGGCAGAAAAGGGAGAGAGCAAGAGAATATAACTAAGAGAGTAAAGGAAACGGTTTATTTTCAGCTTTTTCCTGTGTTGCTTAAGTTGTGTGTATGTATTTGTGTTAAAAAAAAAAGCCGAAAAATAATAACAAGAAAAAGTAAATGCAAAAAATAATAAGAAAAAATCTTTGCTAATTTCTTTTGAACAATTAAACACATATTTTTCTATACTTCGCGTTGAGATTCCTCATAAAATTCTTTTACGTTTATAGGTATCACGTTTTAATGTTGTAGAAAGAAAGAAATTTCTGTGCTGTGGTGGTATTAAAAAGAAATAAAGAAACACACATATAAAAAACAAAATAACCTCAATTTATTATACACTTCGCCCATATTTAGCAGAAAAGCTAAATAAAGTAATATTGGAGAAGAAAAAAAAAACAGTAAAAGAAGATATAAAGAAAATGTGCAGAATAAATGCCAACGTGTTTATTTGTAATTGTTGCAAAGGGGTCAGGGGAGTGAGTCAATGATAATCACCCAAAAAGTACTAAAATAGGGAAATTAACACTAATATAAAGAAAATTTGATGATAAAATAAATAAAACTAGGTAAAATATTAAAACTAATTAGGTAGGTAGGTATAAAATTTAAAGTAAACTCTTGCAACACAATTTTTTTTAAAAAAATTCATAAAACTTACAACAGGTTGTTTTTATGAATAAGGGTACTTAGAAATTTGAGTAATTAAATATTTTTAAATAATTAAAATATTTACTGAATTTTGTATTTAGCTTATTTTATAAAGATAATTTGAATTCAAAAAAAATTTTAAAAATTATTTGAAAACTGAATTTTTAAAATAACTTGTCTGTCTGTATTTCTGAAGCATATCTTTAAAAATACAGAAAGATATGTAACTGAAATACCCTATAAATATTGGGAATAATATGTATTGTTATGAAATTTGTTTTCATATCAGGGGCCAAATTACCGCATTATTATATGGCATACAATATCGAGCAAGAAATTTAGTACATTTTATCATAATTTCGGTATCGAAATCATTTCTCATTTCATCACGAATGTGGTAATTTGGCCCCAGAGTTTTAATTAAAGTTATAAAAAGATGGAGACATTTTTGTTAGAAAAATGTTACTTTCGCATTTGACTGGGGAATGTTGCCAGATCATAAATTATTTCTTAAGGTTTTTTTTAATTTAATCAATTAAAATTTAATCTTCAAAAAAAAACCTAGATTAACAAACCTTTTTTTTTATACCTACTATAAACTCAATAAATCCCATTTCAAATTAAAGATTACATCAAACCCATTTAATTATTATCACAAAAAAAAAAAAAAATCATTGGTGCAGGTATATAAAAAATTATATTGACTTAATCCTACTTGAAAATGGAAATCAATATGGCTACATAAGTATTTATAGTTATGTCTATTTCTGTTAATCTTATAAATATTTCTTTATGAAATCATAAAACCTGATAATAAATTATTGGCAGTTTTAATATAGACTCAACACAAAACTTTTGCAAATTTCCATGAAATTATATAAGTCGTTATTTTATAAAATGATAGAAAACAAGTATTTTTTAGTATCGAATAAAGTAAATGACATAATTGATACAGTAATGTTTACAATATGTGGCGCCAGTACTAAATTTTTTATAACTAAGTTGATACCTTTAAACGTGACAAATTTTTATTTAATTTTAACACAGAAAATTAAAAAGTTTGATAAAGCCTTTATATATTTTCTTCGGAAGTCAATAACATTGCTCCATAGCTCTTTAATAGTCATATTTTTTGTATAATAGAATCTTTAAAGCGCATTACTAGAATAATATAATGAAAATACTAAAACATTTTATAAGAAAATGTTATAGGTAAATCTTTTAATTTAATCCGATAAGGCTATAAGAATCCTTGTATTTTGTATTTATCTTTCTACTTAAAACCTTTTCATTCCAAGGCAAAAGTTCAAGTTAGATATTCTTTCTTATAAATAAAAATTGTAAACCGATTTGTAGATGCTAAAATTTATCCTAATTTTCATATTTTTCTAAATTATTATTTTAAAATTTGGTTTAAATTTCCTAATAAACAAACAATTGTCTTGATGTCTTTCTAAACAAGAGATCGGTCATGACACAATCTCTTGGTGAGAATCTTTTAGAGATCTTCACAGATGGTTCGAAATCGAATACGGACGTTGTGGGTGGTCAGCTATGATTGGCGCTGAATTGCAACACTAATAGGCATTCCAAGTTGTGGTAGAGTTTATAGCTGCTCTCTGACCTTCTATTTACAGGTATCACAAGGACTCACGTCTCGTCTGTAAATTTTAACTCCTGATTGACTGCCTGTTTACCTAACCATTCGTAAGAAAATATCAAACTACAGGACAATTTAAAAGTAATAAGTTTTTAGCTAATAAATGAAAATTAAATATTATACGTATTAAAGGCTATACATCGTAAGATAACTTTTGTTCTTTATTCACATAAACTTTTGTTAGTACGGAATAGCACAGGAACCAGTTAAGTTAATTAGGACTTTTTTTTCGTACCTAAGTAATGATGAAATTACTCTAAAATTAAAACAGTTTCTTCTTAAATTAGCTAATGTGTAGGCGTTTTAACAAAAATATCAATTTAAAACAAATATTTTTCTAGCTGATGAATCAATTTAACAAAGAAATTGAGTTAAAGGAACAATTTGTAAGGACTGTTTTTAAATATGCCAAAAGATTTCGAATTTTTCGGAAATATTGTACATACCTATAAAAATCAAACAATTTATAAAATTTACTTGGTTGGAATACTAATTATACGAACATATCAAAATCTAAATTTTTTAAACAGTAATATTAATTTCAACAATGTTTTTCTTGTAAAACTTGTCTCTTGCAGACGGCGAGTTTTTGTTAAAAATTTTGGAAAGCAAGTTCCTGTATCGCAGCATAAAGATTAAGTGAGTTTTTTCGACACTGTGTATAAGTGATTTTTAACCAGAATCATAGGTACATGGCAATTAGATTTGATACGCAATGTCCAGAGTATTACTCAATTTTTTAATTTGTTCACATTTAATAACATTTTTCTAAGAGATAATAATAAGAAAACTTCGTTATAAGCTACATGTCTGCAGAAGTAAAGGTACTATTATTTTTAGCATAGGTACCTATGCACAACACCACCGTTAAAAACCTTCTGCCCCAGATCGATGACTGTTTATTTTTGCCAAATGCGTTTCAATCCTATTATGTTTTAAAAAAAGATAAAGACATCTACAAAAACTATTATTAATCATGCAGTACCTATGTTAATCAATATATTTAAATAAAAAACATTTCCTTTTTTCCCCCATATCAAAGGTAAATCGAAAATTTTTTGACTTAATAACAATTTTTAAACAAAAATCTAGACCTTTTGAAAATAACAATACAATAACATTGAAATGTAGACCCTATTATATGGGGTATGGTTTATTTATTATTCAAGATACCAATTTAAGATTTTCAGGGAGTTAGGGACATTAATGTCTTTCAAAACTATGTAATAAGTATGAAAAAAAAATATAAAGACAGCTTCCATATTTATTAAAAATTAACATCATTGCCTTATTCAATAGCCAGCAGATTATTTAAAAGTCGAATGATAAATAAAGCAAAAATTATTCAAGTCCTTAACACCCAAAAAAGTTCTGACTACTGCTGTGATTTCTTTATTTTTAATACTACAGTCCGGGTTTTAAAACTCTTTTAAATAGTTTTCTTAAAGTGTTTACCAACGACTTTAAGAAACAGACAGTAATCCCAGATAAGACCTTCCTTGAAAACAGTAAATGAAACAAATTGTTCAAAAATATTAAAACAGAAACTGACGACTTGAGAAAGACACATACTTAGGTATTTATTAAAAACTTAACTGCGAACACTATTTTCCAACTCTTAATTGAAAATTAATAAGTTTTTTCACTTAAAATCTTGTTTCCTATAGTTTAGCAAGCTGCTTAATTTTAAATAATTAAATTCTGAAAATATGTTAAAATTACCTTACAACAAATAAAAGATTTTATTGTTATTAGGTACCTACATATATCCTATATGATATTTTAGCGACTTTCTTTTCGGCAAGACTGTTTTTAGCAGCTCAGCTGTTTCTGTGTAATATCTTACTGTTTAACACGTTCAGTTTGGTATATAGTTTAACCATGAATCCATTTACAAATGAACAACGCTTGCAGATTATTGGGTTTTATTATCAAAATTCAAGGTCGGTTAAGAAAGAAGATTCATTTTTATATCGGAAAATTGTGTTCAGCGAAGAAGCATATTTCTGGTTGAATGGTGTAAAGCATTGCAAGAAAAAATGCACTGTTTGGTTTGGATTATGGGCCGGTGGCATCATTGGACCGTACTTTTTTCAAAGACGACGAAGGCTACAATTGCGAATGACAAACGCTACATGATTACACATTTTTTTTAATGGAAGAGCTGGACTTCGGTGAACAGTGTATTTCACATTTGAGGCCGGTCAATTGGCCGCTTATATCGTGCTAGGTAGTCTCATATCTATAGGGGATAGCCCGCAATGGTTGACATACTGGAAGCTAATATTGAAGAGTTTATTCGTAAGATAACTGACGATATGCTTAGGAGAGAGTATGCCAAAATTGTACGCAGCATATGAAATTATCTTTAAACATTGAATTTGTACATATACATCGTTCGAAACATATTTACAAAACAGACAAAATTCCGAATACTGGTACAATTATCCAACCCAAAATAGCACGATAATGAAGTTGATATTCGGTTTAGTGATAATTCTTCTTAAAAAAACTAAAGATTTTGAAGTAAAGCTAGATTTACACGATTGAAATTTTCTTCAAAATGCTTCAAACTCGTGTAAACAGCAAAATATCTTCAAAATTTATTTACTTTTTATTTTTATTTTAATAATCTAAAAAAACTGTTACTTTCAGGCCTGGTAACTGTATTAACGTCCGTTATTGCTATTACTTTTTATTTTTGCTTTCTACTCCACACCCTTTTTTAACGGTATTTGTTTTTATTTAGTACATTCTGTTATCAGTACTGTTAAAAACAAATTAAAGTTTAAAGTTGATTTAAATGAGTGCGTGTGTGTGTATGGAAAGAAAATGAAGTTTATTTAAACTTTAGTCATTTTTTGGTTTTTTAAAGTTCTTTTTTATAGTTTTATATGAAGTTAAAAATAAATCTTAAACATTTTACTTACCATATTTAATGTGTTGTGTTTAAGGTGTTTTTGTTAAAAAATTAAAGCTGTTGTTGGTTTTTTGTAGAGTAGTAGTTTAAAATCCTTTTAAAGGGGAATTTGAAAACTACTGGATTTTTTTGTTTTATTTAAATTAAAAAATGCTTGCGTTTTTATTATACTTTTTAGTCTTTTATGGCCTTTAAGTGCTACACACCTTTGCTAACAGTCTTACAAATAAAAACTGTTTAAATTAATATATATTTTCTTAATTTTTTTTTTTTTTTTTTAACAAAAATAAATTTTACAAATTATTGAAAAAAAACGCGTTTCTTTTTTCTTTTCAACAAAACTTAAAACCCAATTTGCTTTAGTATATCAAGCAATTGATGATGGCTAATTTTCGTATTTTGCGGTTTATAACACGTATTGAAAATGAAATAACAAAAACCCCCAGAGAAGATGAATAAAGAGATACAAAAGATCAAAAGAGAGCACCAAACAGATGCAAAATCTCTCTGTAACAGATGAGCAATATATGACGATTTTTTTGTTTGCTAAATTTTTCAACCGTTTCATAAATTTTTTTGTGGCTTTTCGGGGGAAATTTACTTTTGCAACTACAAACACGAGCCAGCAAAAAAAAAAAAACCGAAAACACCATCGCCACCATTAATTTGGCTGCTGTTACTAAAGCCAGAAAATCGATATAAAAATCAACTTAAAAAAATTCAACAAAAGTTTATTAAAAAAAATTTTGAACATTTTAATAAACAAAAATTTATTTTCTGTTTGAAAAAAAAAAAAATTTAAAGAAAAATCCCGCAGTATTTTCAAACTTTATTAAAATTTTCTTTTTTCTTTATTTTAAACCATTTTGTTTTTTAGCAAAATAGTTTTATTTATTTTTTATTTTCCTGTAAATTTATTAACAAAATAAATTTTGTATTTATCTTTTTTTATTATATATAAAACTTTATATTACAATTATTTTCTTGATGTGTGTAAACTTTTCTTCAAATTTTATTTTTTTACAGTATTTTTATATATATAATTTTTACTGTTTCTAAAAAAACTTAAACGGGGAACTCGCTAATAACCCAAGTCCGCCACGGTCAACAACTTAATTGCAACTGAGCTGTTTTATGTACGACTCTTCTATGTTTAGCTGACTTATTTTTTCCTTTTTCATTTCCTTTTTCATTGGCTTGTGCTTCTTCAAGTTATTCTTGTGTGCTTTTTGTTCTCAAACTTTTATTCCACTTTGTTGTTATCTGTATTGTAGTACACTGTACTGTACAGTGTACACACTTTAAAGTTTAAACAGATTTCTGTTAATTTGCCTCTCCGCTTGATGTTGGTTGATATTGTTGTTTTGCAAAAACATGCGTTTTCTGTATATTTCCCCTCAACTCATAACCGTTTCACTTGCCTGTTTTGTGTTTTCTTTCATTATAGTTGCTCTCTTTTGTGTTTAATATACATTGTGTTTAATTTTTGTTGCTTTTTTATCGGCAACAAACACAACCTGGCAGGGTTGTCAGATTTTTTTGAGCTTCGTCGCCAAAACGGATGTAAAAAATCGCCAAAATTCGCCAAAATCCGATTTTGTTCAGTTTTTAATTTTTTTATTATTTAAAAGATATAAATTTTGTTTACACAAAAAAACCTAGTTCAATTTTTAAGTCAAAAATCGCCAAAAATTGAGAAAAAACCAAAAAAATCGCCAAAAATTATTTTTTTTTAGTTTTTGTTACATTTTTTTTATTTAGTTCATTAATTGTTACTTATTAAACAATATTTTAGTAAAACATATACACATTTATATCCGTTTTTGTATTTTTTACTATTTAAAAAATTTTAAAACTTTGTTAAAAGAGAGTTTTAAATTACATAAAAATGGAGATCATATTTAAAAAAAAAGTAAAATTAAGTAGATAAGTCTAAAGTTCGTAAACTTCATCCTCAGCGATTTCATTACTAGAGTCTTGACTTTCATACATAGTTGAGTTGAATTTTTTTATCATTTCATTAGTCGGTTTAAACGAATTGCAGCATAATTTGTTTACGTTCATATGATTAATTAATCTAAATAGAGCGTCTAAAAGCTCATATTGAATTTTATTACTTAAGCGAGTTTTTGTACAATTCATTATTGAAAAGACCCTTTCAACGCAGACATTACTAGTTGGAACTATCAATATAGTAAGAACGGCCTAAGATATTTCCTTAAAATGGTACGTACCTGCTGTGTCGTGATAATCAAAAACTTTTGGCCAAAATTTGTTGGAATTTCGTTATTAAAATAATTATTCCAATTTATGAACGGAAGTTTTCCCCATTGAGTTTCATACACGTCTATTGCTACATTTGGATCCATAAATGGTCTTAATGTTTCTTGAACAACTCCAAATTTAGCAATCTTTGAAATAGAAAATTGTCCAAAAGCTTTAAAAAAAGTTCATATTTTCTGGTAATCTGCTTATCATCTCCTTTAAAAGTTTTTTTAAATACACAAAACAGTTTTCTTTAAGTACGATTATTTCTACTTCGCTTAATTTCGCATTTCTTAATTTTGTTTCAAACTCTGCTCCAAAATCAATTGCATCTAGAGGCAAAAGTGAATTTGAAGAATCAATAGCTGCATGTAAATCATTGAAAAATTTTTCATTGTTTTCAGTATTATATAAAACAGAAGGTTTGAAAACTTTTGTTGAAAACATAAGAAGTGTACAATACATTTTTTCATTCATGCTTCCTACATCCATGCTGTCCGATTGAAATTCCAAATTCAGATGATGCATTTCGTTGACAATTGGATTTATAAAAACCAAAAAAAGACGATTTTTTTCATCACATAATTTATTATAAATGTTTTGGTGAAAATCGCCAAGAAAATCGCCAGTGATATCAAAAATCGCCAAAAAATCGCCATGTCGCCAAACGGAAAATCTCGACGCCAAACACGTTTCAAAATCGCCACGTTTGGCGAGAAATCGCCATATCTGACAGCCCTGCCACCTGGTGTCAAAATAATGCTGCCATATTAAATTGTTTAAAATTACCGGAATATTTGAGTTCTAAAATCAATTGAACTTTTTTTTAATAAAATATGGGATTTAATTAATAAAATATTTTCTAAATAAAAGTTTACTGATAAATCAACAATTGTTAAAAATAAAAATGTAAAACTTGTTAGAGCGAAATTTGTGTGGATTACCAACAAAGTTCTATTTTGGAATGATTAATGATAATTAACCGACTTCAAACAATTTTAGTAGGATCCGTGCCCAAAAACATTAATGTACAGAATTTTAATGAAACATCTTCAAAATTGCGACCTGTAAAATGATAAAACTTTCAAGTTAATCTAATATGACTCAATTGTAAAACAATGTTCTTGTTGAAACCACCTTAGCATTAAATACCCCGCCAAGGAGAGACATGACAACAAATACAACGATCCAAAAGCAACAGGCATTTTGTTGTATTTAGTCTGCTTTCACACTCTTTAATTCTGACTCGTCAAGGCAAGTATTTTTGGATGAGAAGGGAAAAGAGAATAAAAGGTACTTGACGGCAGTGATGTTAACTGTACGGTAATTACCGTATTGTACGGTAATTTTGACCTCCGTACGGTAGGCAGGTAATATCTACTTTTGTACGGTAATTTTAAAAAGCTTAAATTTTTAAGCGTTAGTTTTATTTTCATAATCGCACCTATCGTGAATAAAAATTCCACATGAAATTTTTTGCCTTTTATTTTTTTAAAATTAAATTTTAATAGGAAAAAATTGGAAAGAAAAAAAATTTCGTGTGGAATTTTTTGGGTGAATGTGTCTCCACATGATATACAATATACAAAATGATACAAAATATACCTCAGCGGTAAAGTAATCACAAGTCTTTTAAGTATGGATATTTCAACACACAAATTAGCTGTATTTAAAACTGATTGCAAGAAATTTTTATATGAAGTGCTCAAGAAATTAAAAAAAGATTTCCTTTTGAATCAAATCAAATGCAACATTTTAAAAAAAATGGATATAATAAATCCCGAAATGTTCGATTCCAATAAATCCATAATTCCTTTAGTTTTGCATTTCCCAGAAGCTATGTAAATGGATGAATTTAACGAAATTGATAAGGCATTTAGGCTAATAAGGCAAATAGAAGATGTTGATAAATGTGACATTCTTCAGTTTTACAATATCGCCTTCAATATGAAGAAAGGGAGCGACTTCATATTGCTTCCAGTTAAAAAAAATTGTTGGTTTATATACATATTTTCTTTGCCACATAGTTCGGCTACTATAAAACGAATTTTTTCAGTAATAAATCTAAACAAAACTAAAATACTAATACACTTGAAGGAATTCTACAATCAAAAATGTTTGTTAATTCTATATACTCATATAGACAGCCACGAGCTATTTTTGTTATAAAACCAATCCAAATGTAGGAATAATATTATTAGCTAAGCTTAGTAATTTGTATGGAAATTTGCTTTATAAACCTTTTTTAAACCTGTTTTAAGTTTTTATGAATAAGGGGGGTACAAAAATAGATTTTACTGAAAGTACACATTTTAATTACTTTATTTTATTATTACTACCTGTTTCCTTATGTTTTTGTTGATTTTGAAATTAATATATTGAATTGTGTATAAAATAAGCCCATTTTAATAAGACAATATAATTATTTTTGTACAAAACAAAAGCATACGGCAATTTAATCTATAAAACGGTAATATTTTAGGGCTGTACGGTAATCGAAATAAAAAAGTTAGCATCACTGCTTGACGGTACTAGTCAATTTTTTATTTCCTTTTGTTTTTTTCTTTCAAATTTAATTGACGTGTGTGAATGCAATGGAAAGTTCAAAAAAGAATTGAACAAAAACTGGTCAGCTAAAACTGAAGAGTGAGAAACAAGACTTAAGGTTCAATTAGTCGTGACTTTGCCATACCATAACCTTAGCCATAACCGTAACTTTTTTCTGGCAACACTTAGTGCTGCATAACCGTAAACAGCTGTTTATGTTTTTAAATTTAAATTTCTCAAAAGTGCAGAATTAAATAAAAGCAAAACTATGAGCATATCACTCACACTTTTGTAAGTTTTGAAATAAAAACACAATTTGTAAAATTAATTTAAGGAATTTCTAAGTATTTAGCATATGGAACTCCTTTCAAAACACTCGCTTGGAGCTATAAAATTGTAAAAACTACTGTAAGAAACATTGTGTTGGACACATGTGATGGTATTTGGAAGTCTGTGTGGGTTTTGTCATAAAGATAGGGACAGTTCCGCACCATCTCAATAAGTTTTCCGTCATCCATTTTATTTACTACAAAATTTTAAATTATATTAAAGAAGTTATTAAACAATTAAAAAAAAACTCACCAAACAATACCAATGTGAAAACAAAAAAAGCAACGAATACGTAAACATTGCAATCAGCTGTTTATGGTTATGGCGGAAAACCAAAATTCAATTGGTATGTATTGTTATGGCATTATGTTAAGTCAGCAATAATCGTTTACAATGATGTCCATAAGGTTGGTTTGAACAGCTGTTTTTTATGGTTATGGTTAAGTCACGACTAATTGAACCTTTACATTTTGTGTGAAGGTATGTATGTGAAATGTCCAAATGCAGGCGAATTGATATTTTAACAAAATTAATTCGATTTATTTTGTTTATTTTCACAGTTTTTTTTTACCAAAACAACACACAATTTATTTATTAATTTTAATTAATTTTACTTTTTTCTTACTGCGTTTATATGAAAACAAAACAAAGTTTGATAAATGGACACATGCATTATTTATATATTATACACAGCGAATTAATAATCAGATGATCTGTTGTATACACGTTATTTATACGCCTTGATACACCACAAGGACAATTTATTTGCCCTACTTTTATGTAGAAACATAAATGACAATACATCAGCCTATCTGGCATCTCCTTCTCAACATAGTTATCTGTTAATATCAAGTCTGTGTCGTATTGCTGTTAATATGTTGTTATAATACAACAACAATAAAAGAACACATTAAAAGCTACACAAAAATCCCCTAATTATGCTAAAGCAACTGAAAAAACCAACAACTACACCAAAATATTTCTCCGTCTTGTCTGCATTTCTGCACACAACAGCAATACCAACATACCTTATATTTCTTTCTTTGGCAATTGCAAAAAAAAAAAGAGTCAAACAAAAGAGACATACAAAAAGCCTAACAAGAAAATATGGTGAAAAATGTGCAAGAGAAGAAAAATATAAAACAAGAACACGTATTTCAATAACTTAAGTTCAAATTTGATCAACATGTAACAGTATGTTTATCAATGATGATGATGATGACACGACAAATACAACAAAACAAATCCACATGACCGAACGAACAACCACTGACTGATTTTTGTTGTTTTTTTGCGTTTCTTGATTTGTTTGTTGGTGTGTGTTTTTGTGTGCTAAATGAAGAATGTGGAAATATGAAAATAGTAAAGCTTTAAACACATTCGCCACAGCAGGCTACCAACTACAATATGTCAAAAATAAAATACACACGTTTATATGTGAATGATTAGTTTGGCCAGCTGTCGTCAAAATAATTATTCACATATAAACCTGTGTATTTTATTTTTGATATATTGTAGTCGGTAGCCTGCTGTGGTGAATGTAAGTCCTGTTTTACACTCATCAGTTCTGACTGTCAAGTCAAGTATTTTTCAATGAGAAGGCAAAAGATAAAAGCTAATTTTCTCCATACACGGATGTATGGACTACTCCACAATGGACCAGGAGTACTCCAAACATAATCCATTTGTTTGAAAAAAACTAGTCCATTTAACATTGCAATGTTCTAGGACTGGACCATATAATCCAGCTTTGCATAACACTGGACTAGTCCCAAAACTACTCCTTGTAACTACATTAAATGTTTTTAAACAACGATTACGGTCGTTAAAGCACGAATAATTGTCGTGTACCAAGACGTTCTGCTTTGAAAATGAACTGGTCCATAAGTGGATTACATAGGACCATGATGTAGTCACTACATTTTAGCTACAATGGACCACGTACTCCACAGATTTTTGCACGGATATCGTACCAACTATATATGTATGTATATGTAAATAAAATGCACTTTTTAATCCTCCACGGTATCATTTTTAATATTTGTTAGTCCCGGGCAGGGCTGCCAGAAATTTTCAGGAAAAAATCTTAATTTCGCCAAAAAAGTCTCATTTTTGATGAAAAAATCTTATTTTTGGAAATAAGTAGTTTTTTTATTATAAATAATAAAAACAATTCATATTTTATTTAACAATAACCAAAACAAGTAAGAGTGCTATATTCGGCTGTGCCGAATCTTAAATACCCTTCACCTAAGCGTAATAAGAAATACAGAAACTACACTAGACTAGAATATCCTAATTCTGTGTTTTCTATTCAGTCTTAGTGCAAATTTTATTAGTATGTATTTGATATATTGTTTGAAAGACAATTTTACGACCAACATAATTTATGTTAAATATTGTAAAATTTTATTTAATTTTCACCATTTTTAATTGATTTAATTACCAATTCTTACCATAATTTACAGAGTTTGTCTGATGTTCATAATAATCTTGAGTGTAACTTAACAAACAGAGTATAAAAAAGGGGTACAATTCGGTTTTAGTGATTTTGTGGAAAATATATAGACCTATATCTCGGGAACTACTAGGTGTCTGATAATTTGTAATACATTAAATAAAAGGTATTAAAAATACCTTTCCAACGATATATATCATGATTATAAAATATGGACCGAATATGGGTTAAATCCGAAAAGAATATTTTTTGACCCGAATTTATTTGTTTTTTGGAAATGGTTCTATATGGCAGGTATGACAAATTATGGGCCGATCTTCTTAAATTTTGGAACAGTTATTTTCATGCATATGAGGATATTTCACGTCGAATTTCAACATAATAACGGTATATATACGATATATATTAGTATTAACGTGGATTTCGAGAGTGGACCTTATGTGGGGGATATAGTCAAATATGGACCGATATTCTCAAAATCCAGCAGTTAGATTTAGGCATGTATATAAATGATCCGTGTAAAATTTTGGATTGGTACCCTTATTTATAAGCGATTTATGAGTATTAAAGTGATTTTCGGAAGAGGGCTTTATATGGGGCATACGGTTAAAAATAGACCGAAATTCACAAAATTTTGTGGGATGATTTTTGTATATATTAAAATGATCTGTGCAAAGTTTTGAGTCGGTACCGATATTTATACAATATATATAGGGAAAAATCTCTTTTTCAGATGTGGTCCTTGTATGGGAGCTATGACCAGTTCTGGGCCGACCACCATAAAATTTAGTACAGCAATTTATTTGCCTATAAAGAATATTTATGTCAAATTTTAGCCGTTTAACATTATTTATATCTCTTTTATACGTATTTAAGTGAATTTTGGAAGTGGACTTTATATGGGGTCTATGGTCAAACATGGACCGAACTAAAAAAAAATTCCGGTTTGTGATTTCTTTTTGTATAAAACTTATTTTTGCTGAATTTTGTCGTGGTATTCCAATTTTATAGGCATTTATTTATCATTAAGCCATATTTCGGGAATATATATATTTGTATGGGGGCTATAAGAAATCATGGACCGATTCTTACTATTTTCCGCACACTTTCTTCTTTTATAGTACAAACAACGTATACAAAATTTCATGGTATTATCTGCAATATATTTCAAAATATTGCAATAAAATGGACGAAAAATATCAAATTTTTATGGAGGTGGTCTCACATATAGGTTCATAACTCTGGTTAACCTAAACCGATTTTGCTGATTTTAAATAGCAAACTTCTCGAAAGCACTTCTGACAGAATTATTGAAGGTTTGGATCCCGAGTATATCTGGGGACTTCAAAAAACTGATTTCAACAGACAGACAGACAGACAGACAGACAGACAGACAGACAGACAGACAGACGGACATGGCTTAATCGACTTCGCTATCTATAAGGATCCAGAATATATATACTTTATAGGGTCGGAAAATTTTTTTGTGGAAATTACACACGGAATGACAAACTTATATATACCCTTCTCACGATGGTGAAGGGTATAAAAAGGGGTACAATTCGGTTTTAGTGATTTTGCTCAAAAAAAAAAAAAAAAAAACAAAATCAAATAGGGCTTTTAGAGGAGATACCAGCAAAAAAAAAATTTGTTGGCGGTCACGCCTATTTTCGAGGGGGCGGGCCCTTAAAGTGGAAAATATATAGACCTATATCTCGGGAACTACTAGGTGTCTGATAATTTGTAATACATTAAACTGTATTTCACTTTAAATTCAATTCAATATATTCAATAAAACAACCAGAAACACAAACTGCGAAGCTTTTTTTTGGCTTGTCTGCAGAAAACACCCAGAGTCTTTGGCGGGAATCGAACCCGCAACCCTCTGACTGATAGTCCGGCACACTATCGCCTAGTCTATCGGGGCACTCAATACATTATACATTAAATAAAAGGTATTAAAAATACCTTTCCAACGATATATATCATGATTATAAAATATGGACCGAATATGGGTTAAATCCGAAAATAATATTTTTTGACCCGAATTTATTTGTTTTTTGGAAATGCTTCTATATGGCAGGTATGACATATTGGTCTCACATATTGGTTCATAACTCTGGTTAACCTAAACCGATTTTGCTGATTTTAAATAGCAAACTTCTCGAAAGCACTTCTGACAGAATTATTGAAGGTTTGGATCCCGAACATATCTTGGGACTTCAAAAAACTGATTTCAACATCCAGACAGACAGACAGACAGACAGACAGACAGACAGACAGACAGACAGACAGACAGACGGACATGGCTTAATCGACTTCGCTATCTATAAGGATCCAGAATATATATACTTTATAGGGTCAGAAAATTATATTGTGGAAATTTCACACGGAATGACAAACTTATATATACCCTTCTCACGATGGTGAAGGGTATAAAAATAACAACAAAAATTAATTTTCTTATAATAAATTGTACATTTTTTGAGATCGATTAGTTTAAAAATTTTCAAATGGAAACAAAGATGATTTTTTTAATTGAACCTAACCTTCGACTAGACAAAACAGAAAATCTTTTTTTTTTTGGGGGGAAAAAATCTTAAAATCTTTTTTCGGTTAAGAAATCTTAAAAAATAAGGTAAAATTTTACTTCTGGCAGCGCTGGTCCCGGGTCACAACTGCGACTTTTGCTGCTCAACTTTTGAGTTTGTGGGTGAGAGGGGAAAATAGACAGAGAGAGGGGACCACTCAAAAAGTGGCAGTATGTGACCCGGGAATTAAATAATAATAAAGCTTAAGCACAAACTTACTTTATCAAAAATTCGATATACCTATGTATGTACATATGTATGTACATACCTATCTTCCCTGCAAATAACGCGACTAGTTCATACATGCATGTAAAGACTAGTCCAAAGAGGAGTAGGAGTACTCCAAAACTACTCCAAATATATGAAAAAAAGGTAGTCCATTTAACATTGCGATGTCCTAGGACTGGACCATATAACCCATCGGAGTAGTCCCAAAACTACTCCATGGAGTACTCACGAGGGTTAGTTTTAAACAACAACAACTCAATATGCAATCGTGTTAACACGAAACCATGTCGTTTAACTACAAACTCTTGTTTAACTATGACATGGTCCATGACTGCATTACATTGGACCATGTTGTGAGTAGTCCATTTCATCTAAAATGGATCACGTAGTCCAATATTATTTGCAGGGTTATGACAACATTTTTAACATTACTTTATAGGTACATATGTATAACAAATGTTTAAACAGATTTACATATACTCGACTGGTATTGATATATTGCAAGTGAAAAAAAAGAATACGGCGTAATACTTATTCAAAGAATCATTATCTAACTTCTGGTACCTAATAGGTATGCATTATAAATGCTATAAAACTGATCTCTATTGAAAAATGCTAGCAGATAAAGCGTTTGTTCACGATATGCAACTAGTGTTCCAGGAAGAAAGTAAGGCAAAGAAGCAGAGTTCGTTTCGTAATAAAATGTTTCCTGTAAATTATCGTCATTTGGGATATTTTTGTATATGCTTAAATACATATAGAGTTAGAGAGCCACTTCTGAATATTTAAGAATATTATTTGCGTTTATTATCGCGATTATCTAAAATATTCTTATTCATGAATTATATTCTTATTTATGGGTTATTTGCGAAAAGTTAACCTTGTTAAATACATATCATATACATACATATGTATACATATATTTGTGCATCCTTCGATTGTATTTTCAAAATTACTAGATTTATTATTTCAAGAATAGAAGAAATAACTTTAACGATTTTAAAATCCTGACTAACTATATTTTAAGATTTAGTTTTTGGATTCAGTCTAAAAATCATTTCATGTGAATTAATATGTCAGAGGTTCCCATTGCTGGATAATTCAACTAACATTTTCTTGTCGTAATAATCGTCTTATAGAGGCATATTTAAAGATCAAATTGATATCAGTTCAAAAATGTTCATGAAATTTAATAAAATCTCTTTGGTACAAATAGTAACTTAAATAATATATATACATACATATGTATGTATGTTGGTATGTTTTATATATTTCATTTGGAATACCAAATTTTGATTTAACTTTATGTATTTTGAAATTGTACCAAATGACTCATGGTAGTACCAAGGTACCAACTGTATCTAAAATGTATCAAAAAAGTACAATTGTACCATGTTTGCCAACACTGCTATGGCTCCATTTTTAAGAGAAATTGTTAGGTGCAGCTTCCAGATTAATAAAATGAATTTGTAATAAATATTAGTTTTTAAATAGCGTCAAATAATAATAATAATTGAATATAATAAAAAGAGTACAGGTACCTAGTAAGTGCAAGTGACCAGAACTTTGGCCTGTTATTAGAATTAAGACAATTCGAAGCGAATTGTTGAAAGGAAAAACAATGTTCTGTGGAACTTGTAAAATGTAATGGCCCCAGTTAGTGACAGAGTGAATTTATTAACAAATTGAAGTGTAAAGTGGTTTACAAAGAATGCTAAAAACTTTTTGCAATCTACTAAAGGAAGAATTTTATAGAAACCTAGATTTGCACATGTTGTCAAGATTGTTAACTTAAAGCCAAAATCAATGCCGGCACAGTTGCTAGATTTTCTAAAAAAATGTTAGAAAAAAGCTTACTCACATAGAAAATGTTAAAATCATTACTCATACTTACAATGCCAATTTGAAAAAACTTAATAACTGGAATGGCCAAAATCAATGCCGGCAGAATTCCCGGCAAAGTTGCTGAAAATTCTATAGGTTTTTCAAGCAACTAATGTTGGAAAATAGCCTACTCACAAAAAAATGCTAAAATTTATTACCTTATAGACATCGGGGTGAGGGGAAGATAAGGCGGAAATGCACAGTACATAATCCATTGGCGGAATATCTTTGTAGAGAATAACCTACATACATAGCTAAAAATATAACAGGCTGAACTTCGCAGGAAATTATGTTAGAAAAGAGCAAACTAATAATTCTAAACTAAATAAATTGAAAGAAATTTAACTTATCCTTCTTAAAAAGGAAGCTACAGCTGTAAAAATGCATATTTGCAACTTAAAAGCAGCTATGTTGGCGAAATCTCTTTGTAGGAATGACTTAATTAAAAACATAACCAACAGTGCATTAGGTAAGTGAGAAATATTAAGTACCGTAAAATAGATAGCTTTCTTAGCAAGTCCAATATCGAATTTTTACAAATATTTAAAAATTTCCACAAAAATTTGAAATTATCACAAAAATTTAAAATTTCACAAAAATTTTAAAATTTAATTTAATTTAAATTTTTTGTAATTTAATTTTAAATTTATTTAGTTCGTTTATTTGACCTTTTTCAATATTATATGTATATAATTTCTTTTTACAAGCAATAAGGTCATTACATTCTTGTATTATTAAATTCAAAACTTGTATTATTCAATTCAAAACTTGTATTATCCCTGAAGCAGCTATCCATTTTGATAGCGAAATATTGGAAATAAATACATCTATCTCTTCTATATATATAAAATTCAATGTATGTATGTATGTACTTATGTATGTATGTATGTATGTATGTAACGTATAGACTCCAAAACGGCTGAGCCGATTTTGATGAAATTTTCACAGCATGTTACTGTGACTCTGGAAGGAATAATAGGGTACTTTTTTTTACCACGCCCACTTTTATGCCCACTTTTTTAAAATATTGTAATTGGAGACCAAACCTCTGGACCGATATTTTTGAAATTTTCACAGCATTTAACTGGGACTTTGGTATGATTAATAGGGTACTTTTTTTGACCACGCCCATTTTTACGCCCACTTTTTAAAAATTATGTAATTGCTCCCATATAGTTTTTAACAGATTTACTTCAAATTATATACACATTATATACTCCAGGCGAGGTAAAAATAAAGATTTCTTAAGCCACGCCCCTTTCACGCCCCTTTTCACGCCAAATTTTTAAAGTTTTATTCTCTATACAAATTTGTTCATTCCAACGTATTTTTTTTATTTGGTAGTATATTGCTCTTAATACTGTTAACGTCGCCATATAACTATGAACTACGCCTACTTCATAGCCCCCTTTTTTTAATTCAGATACTTACTTATACCACTAACAATGTTTGCTATACAAAATACTTTTTTTGTAATATGTATTTACCTAAAGTTTTATATACTTTTTAACTACATACATTTTTTTATTACCAAATCCCCATTTTTCGCACCATTTCACCTTAAATTATATTGCTTTTAATCTATATATATATAAATGAATGTGTGTCTGTATGTTTGTGCTTAATAGGAGGCCAAACCCTTGGACCAATCTGCCTGAAATTTTTACAGCATGTTACTGTGACACTGGAAGGAATAATAGGCTATATGAAGTTTTGATTGTACAAACGGGGGTGCCACCGCCCATATAACCCACAAATTTAACCCGCCATATTTTGGGTATTTTTTGACGTTCGTCGGTGATATTTGGTACATATGGTATTGGCATAATTAGGAATACGTACCAGGAGAAAAGTGAGTGTTACCACGCCCTTTTTTAGGAAAATTAAACATCGTAATATAGTCTTAACTACTGGAACGATCGTCATTAAATTTTCACAACAGGATATTCTTACGAAATAATAAATTCTTGACTATGTAAGTGGACAAAGAGGCATGGTCTCGCCAAAAGCATTGCAATAAATACATTAAAATTAAATAAATAAATGTTTGTAAATATATAAATACGTTTTATTTTATTTTATGACGAGGGGCGGGGGTAGCAAAGCACACCGGGTTTAGCTATATACATATATAAATAAATAAAAAAAATTTATATAAAATTCAAGTGACCTTATTGCTTGTAAAAAGAAATTATACCTATTCATTTAAAATTTTAAAAAAATAACAAATCCTAATAAAAAGCAAAAACCTA
Source organism: Bellardia pandia (assembly GCA_916048285.2). Lineage (NCBI taxonomy): Eukaryota > Metazoa > Arthropoda > Insecta > Diptera > Calliphoridae > Bellardia > Bellardia pandia. Next base: position 75,425,955 of record OU696533.1, read on the forward strand.
TAATTGCCAATATAAATTATCAATTCCCGGGTAACTAACAAGAATCCCAGTAATAAAAAAGGGGAATTTTTTACACATAAATTACGAATTTACAAATACAACTCAAAAACTAAATATTTTAACAAAAATAACAAAAAAAAAAAAAACAAGTAAAAAAGTATAGTCGGTCAAGCCCGACCATATAATACCCTACACCCAGTAAGGGTATGCACAGAGTGGCAGCTTGTTGCCGAGCCGAGCTGGTTGACGGTTATTGCGAGAACCAATGCGAGAAAACTGGTTCTATACAAATTAGTTAATACAAAAGAGCGCCGAGCTGGTCAGAATGCAAAGCTGATTTAATGCGAGAAAAAAGTTTCAAAGCGTTTTTCAGCGCCGATAACATTGTTTATGTTATGTTGTTATGATTTCAACTTGTTTGGAAAACACAAAAAATAACAAAAATTTAAGAAAAAGTAAATAAAACATGCAATCAAAAAGTTAAAAAAGTAATAAAAATTAAAAAGAAAATAAAAATCAAAAAAATAAAATAAATGTACATAAAACACAAATAATAGATAAAATATCAGCGCTGATTCTCGCATCCACTATGAACACTCAAACTTGTTTCTTGCATAAACAATTCTCGCTTATACATATATAATTTAAATTTTTTTATTATAATCACATTAAATAAAATATAATTAAATAATATACATACATATATGTATAATGACATGAATATAGTTCTTAAGATACATATATAATTGGCCACAAGGCTTTCTATGTATTGAAAATAAAGAATTGAATTGAATAAGGGTCAACCAGCTCGGCTCGGCAACACGCTGCCATTCTGTACATACCCTAAAGGTATAACCTATTATGGACCAATGATCCAAAAATTTTGTATGATGATTTCAGGGTTAAACTTTATCTCGATATAAATACTCTAAAAGATTTGTGGAGGTTAAAGTGAATTACGGAGAGGGTCTTATATGGGAATTTCGACTAATTATGGTCTAATTTTGGTATACTCTCTCTCTCCAATATATCGGCCACCGGTCAAATATCCACACCAAACAGTGTAAGTTGATTAATGGTTAAATTATAGACCAAACTGAACATGTTTCACTAAAATAGTTGAGCAGTCAAAAACAGAAGAAGGTGGCTAAAAAACTTGTTTTTGTTCTTGTAACAGCTAGACTAAATAAGTTTCAATCAGGGAGTTTCAGTGCAAGGAATTGAGCTGCTTCTATTGGACGAAGTGAAGTGTCGTTGGCTGGACAGTTGAAGATGTGGGGGGTATTATGAGGCCCCTGGCCACATGTTGGGCATAAGTTTTAAGTCTTTTACTTCATCCCCACCTCAATTGTGCCAAAACAATCATGAGGTTACCTGCAACCGCGGTCTTGATGGCGTCTCTGTGAATGTCGTTCAAAGCTTCTACATACGAGTTTTGATTTAGCTAATCCTGTACGTAGCTTCGTATGTTATCCTGACATGCATCGGGAAAGTGGTGCAAATAAACTTGCACCACTGTGAAGCAGCCTCAACCGAACTAGTAACCCAACTCATTGATAAAAACGTGGATGTGGCTTTAATCCAAGAGCCCTGGATTAATAAAAATCGGGTAGTTGGATTGAAGGCCAAGGGGTATACATTGTTTGTACCTCATACTGATGAGAAGGTACGAACATGTATACTGGCAAGAAATGAACATAAATTTAATTTGTCTCATTCTTTCAGTAATGGAGACCTTACGGTCGTGACAGGAGAAGCCAAGGACAGAACGGTTCTGGCTCTAGCATCGGTATACTTGCCATATGAAGCTACCGATCCTCCTGGAGTAAAATTAAGGGAGTTGGTGGAGAATTCGGGCAGAACAGGCTCGAAGCTGGTACTGGGGTGTGACGCAAACGCGCACCATACCCAATGGGGAAGTACAGACATCAACAAAAGAGGTGAGTCTATGTTTGATTTCATTATTGCTAACAATCTCTATATCTGTAATATGGGAAACACGCCAACATTCAGGAATAGGGATAGGGAGGCAGTAATTGATATAACGTTGACGAACTGTAGGGAATTAGTGAAGGACTGGAGGGTGGATTTGGAATTTTCCTTCTCTGACCATAGCCGTCTATCCTTTAATCTAGTGTTTGAGAGATCAAAAAGGAGCCCGTATAGGAACCCGAGAAGGACGAATTGGGATTCTTTTTCGGAACTAGTGGTAGGTAACCTCAGAGTTACACATGAGTGGAGGTCGACTTCGACCGGAGTGGAGCGACTGGTGGGTACCTTTACGGAGGCACTAACCAGTAGTTATGAGAGATCCTGTCCGCTGAACTTCCCGGGCAGACGTGAACAACCGCGATGGTGGACGGAGGAGTTAAAGACTCAAAGATCCACTGTAAGAAGGTTGTTCAACAAAGCGAAATATACGCGTAGGGAAGAGGATTGGAGTAACTTTAGATTGGGTTACAATAAGTTTAAGAAAGACATTAGGAGAGCGAAAAGGGACTCGTGGATCAAGTTTAGCGAGTCAGTTGAATCTGTAAATGAGATGTCCAGGTTCAGAAGAATTTTATCCAAGGACCCAGCAGTCCCGGGATTTATTCAGAGACCGGACGACTCATGGACGGAATCTAGCTCTGAAACCCTAGGCCTTCTTATGGAGACTCATTTTCCGGGGTGTGTGGATCCTGTGATGGGGGAGCAGGTTGAGAATGACGTCCCCTTCCCGGGGCCATGCTCAGGTGATGAGGTAAGGGGGCAGTGGGGGATATGATTACCCTGGATAAAGTAACATGGGCGGTCAATACTTTTGGGTCTTACAAATCGGCAGGACCAGATGGTATCTTTCCGGCGATGCTACAAAATATCGGGAGATCATCGCTCCTACTGTTGGTGGAAATCTTTAGGGTATGTGTACTAAACGGATACATTCCTAAGGGATGGAGGGAAGTTAGGGTCGTGTTTATACCCAAAGCGGGGAAAACTGGTCACTCTAAACCCAAAGATTTTAGACCGATCAGCTTGTCGTCTTTTCTCTTGAAGACACTGGAAAGACTGATCGATCTATATCTAAGAACTAGAATTGACACCGGCATCATCAGTGGCGCTCAGCATGCTTACCTCAAGGGTAGATCTGTTGAGAGTGCGCTTAATGATGTGGTGGGTTATATAGAGAAAGGATTGCGAAACAAGGAATACACCTTGGCGGCTTTCCTTGATATAGAGGGCGCCTTTAACAATTTGAAGATAGAGGCTGTTAGACAGGCACTAGGTGACCTAATGGTTCCGTCGTTCCTGGTCGAATGGATAACTCTGATGCTTAGTAGCAGAGTAATTCACTCGGACTGGGGAAACGAACGCCTAAGGAAGCTGGTGACCAGAGGAACCCCACAAGGGGGTGTTCTCTCCCCCTTACTATGGCTCTTGGCTGTCAATGTCGTCCTGAGATTTTTTGACAGAACGGGTCAGAAGGTCGTGGCCTACGCGGATGATTTAGTTATATTGGTATCGGGCAAATTCCTGCCGACAATTAGCGAAGTCATGCAAGGGGCACTGGGCGAACTTTCAGCTTGGGCTAGTGAGAAGGGCTTGGGAGTAAATCCGGAGAAAACAGAGTTAGTTCTGTTTACTAGGAAGTACAGGGTGGAAAATTTCAGGCTGCCGGTACTAGGAGGAGTAGAGCTTAGACTATCAGATAGTGCTAAGTATCTGGGAGTTTTCCTGGACAAGAAGCTGTCATGGGGAAGGAACACTCAGGAGAGGCTTAAAAAAGGTCTCAATGCCTACTATGCTTGCAGATCATCGATAGGTAAGAACTGGGGACTTCGGCCGTCAGTGGTGGGATGGCTATACACTTCGGTGGTTAGGCCCATTCTTACTTATGGATGCTGTGTTTGGTGGGAGGCAATGAGACTGGCTAATCGAAGAAACCTTCTGTCTAAAGCTCAGAGATGTGTTTCAATCGGCATGACAGGGGCCATGAGAAGCACTCCTCAAGCGGCTCTGGACGTCATTCTTTATCTTTTGCCCATTGAGAAGTATGTGATGGGAATGGCTGCCAGAAGCATTCTTAGACTGAGGGAGCTGGGACTGTTAAAGGGTCACACGCAGGGTCATTCTCGGATCCTGCGTGAGATTGAAGCAGATGGGAATTGCCTAGGATTGCCTGGCTCTACGGATTATGTGAGCACTATGGTAGATTTTAGGCGATTGCCGGAGGTGATATTACCGTCCAGGGAGAGTTGGTTGGGAAGGGGCAAATTATATGATGGATTTGCTATCTTCACGGACGGCTCGAAGATAAATGGTACGGGCGCGGGGGTCTACATTGAGGATCTGGACATCAGAATGTCATATAGGCTTCCTGACGACTGTAGTGTTTTTCAGGCAGAAGTTCTGGGGATCTTGAGGGCCGTAGAACTAATGAGAGACAACATTGACAGGGGCTCGGAGGTCACGATATATGTGGACAGCCAGGCGGCCCTTTTGGCCATAAGGGGCTGTTATGTGAACTCTAAGCTAGTTGACAGTTGTAAGAGGGCTCTAGAGGGAGCCTTAGGGCGGTATACGATTAGATTGTGTTGGGTACCGGGTCACTCAGATATTGCTGGCAATGAGGTGGCTGATGAGTTGGCTAGAATGGGCGCAGGCACAGAAGGTAACAACCGTATGGAGGCTGTGGGGCTTCCAATAGGCTTCTACTATGGAAGAATTAGAGAATGGGTACTAAGTGCAACCAATCAAGCCTGGGGAAGCCGGACGGACTGCCAAGTGTCACGGACACTGTGGCCGGTGCTTGGAAAGTCCGATTCGGAATTGCTGCTGGGCAGGAATAGGATCTGCGTTAGGACCATGATAGGCATTATCACGGGCCACTGCATGATTGGCAGGATGGCGGTGAGAATGGGATCCGAATTATCGGATATGTGCAGATTATGCGAGGACCCGGATGAGCTGGAGACAGTTGAGCACATTCTGTGTCACTGTCCCAGGCTGCAGGGCAGTAGGATGAGATGGCTGGGCAATAGATTCTTAGGCGAATTAGGGGATGTCTCTAGCTGTGGGCTGGAGAGTCTAATAGGATTCGTAATGGGAATGGCCTGGCTACGCGTTAGATGACTGAGTGCGAGTCGCACAAATGGAGGACATATGTCCGAGTAAGGAGTTGGTCAGGTCTCTTTCTTCTCTTTTCTATCTTCTATTTTCTCTTCTCTCTCTCTATACTATAATATTACTTTCCTGTCTTCACTTTCTTTTCACTCTATATACTAAAATTTCTTCCTAAGGCATCGCAATGGACCGTATTGGTCTCTGGGTGAGTGTGTGAGGAGACTCACACCGGCCTTCCTACCTACCTACCTACCTACCTGCATCGGGGGAGACTCCAACTTTGTGATGTTAAAGTAAAAAATGTTAAAGCGTAATCCACCACTGACCGACAAATCCTCTTATAGATAGCCAACACGGTTTCTTTGTCCATACCCCAAGTGCTGTCTGCTAGCGCTTTAAGGTCCTTGTTTCAACTTCGAAATTTGTGCGAGATTACAGTGGTCGTCGACTTAATACCAAGATTAATTTTTACCTCCTTCGTCCAGGTGGTGAAGAGTGTTGCTGAAAACTTCGTTGGTGATAGTTGCAGGTTCGCCAAAACCTCCTTGACCTATGTATTATTCTGTGAACACTAAAGTCATTCATGGTTAACTGAAAATTAATAATTAATAAATTTCCTATACTTACATACATACATATGTACATTAGGGTGTCCCATTCCAAAAAAAAATTTGGGGATCATTCTTAATTTGAATACTCATAAGGCTAAGAATTTTTGAGATTTTTTTCCGATTTTTCGGAGGTGGTTTAGAGGTCGCGCAAATTGATTTTGTACCAAAAATCGACCTTTTTGGGCTTTTTTTGAATTTTGGTTGAAAATTGGTAAAAAAATAGATATTTCTTCAGCTTTTGAGTCAATATTCTTAAAGAAAATTTTCTGATCTTTAATTTTATGTGCATAAATAATAAGTTTCGTCCGGGATTTTTCACATTTTGATACATTATATAACAGTTTTTCGCAAATTTTCAGCAAATATGAAAAAAAATGCTTTATAACTTTTAAAATTGGTATGAAGACTAAAAAAACTAATGATGCAGTTTAAAAGATTATGAAGTTTTAAATAAATTACCGAAAAAAAAATTAATTTTCTCTCACCGTTCTCGAGTTATACCCTTTTAAAGCTTTGTACACATTGTATGAAATGTATAATACTATAAGGTGTGAACTAGGTTTGCATTGCTTTAAACTTTAAATAATTGGATTTAGAAAATGTAAATAAATTACCAAAAAAAAAACAATATAAAAGCTTTTATGCTAGAGCCCTCTCGCAGTAATTAGCAGTCACTATATATATAAAATCTGAAGTTTTATTGCTCCGGTAAGTTGAAATTATCATAAAGTAGTCCAAGAAATATTGGGTAATATTTTTTTAAAATAGATATGCCTTTGTCGAATACAAGGAATGTGTGGTATGTGGGCAAAATTAAAAAAGACCTGATATTTTTGGCATGCCGCCATCATATGATGGAACTAGTTGCTGGATCAGCGTTGAAAGCCCTTAATATTGAGGATCAAATTACATCCCCACAAATTAAAATTTTCGTCACTCTTCAGAGAAGGTGGGATTCCATTGATAAAAAAAAATTTTCGGATTGTATAAACCACGAAATTGTTGGAAAAATTATTCCGGAGTTCATACGAAAAGATCTAATTATTTTTGTAAAAGGGCAGCTGGAGAATATGCAACCAAGGGAAGATTATAAAGAAATGCTGCAACTGAGCCTTATTTTTTTGGGTGATAGACCTGAGCCCTATCCAACCATAAAATCTCCTGGAGCCATTAACCGAGCTCGCTGGATGATGAAAATTATATACTCTCTAAAAATATGCATTTTTCGAAACCAGCTACAACCTTTCATTCAAAATTCAAAAATTGATGCCTTGCTGGAGTTTACCTCATTTATTTTAAGAGTATATATTAAAAATTGGTACCTATGCCAATGTCCCCGATACGCTCCTCTCAATGACCTTAGACTTTTGAAACAATTGTATGATGCAAACCTAGTTCACACCTTATAGTATTATACATTTCATACAATGTGTACAAAGCTTTAAAAGGGTATAACTCGAGAACGGCGAGAGAAAATTCATTTTTTTTTTTGCTAATTTATTTAAAACTTCATAATCTTTTAAACTGCATCATTAGTTTTTTTAGTCTTCATACAAATTTTAAAAGTTATAAAGCATTTTTTTCATATTTGCTAAAAATTTACGAAAAACTGTTATATAATGTATCAAAATGTGGAAAATCCCTGACGAAACTTGTTATTTATGCACATAAAATTAAAGATCGGAAAATTTTCTTTAAGAATATTTACTCAGAAGCCGAAAAATACCGATTGTTTTAGCAATTTTCAATAATAATTCAATAAAAGTCAAAAACGCTAGATTTTTGGTACAAAATCAGTTTGCGCGACCTCTAAAGCACTTCTGAAAAATCTGATAAAATTCTCAAAAAAACTTTACCTAATGAGTATCCAAATTAGGAAAGATCTTCCGAGAAAATCCAAATTTTTATTTTTTTTGGGACAACCTAATGTACATACATACATACAGTGGTGATATTCGAAACAATTAACAACCGGTTCGCTTTAAAAAATTATATTTTTGCCAAATTTAGATAAAAATAGCAAAAATTTTAAAGTCGCATTCCAGTAACAGACCACAAGCCTCTTGAAGGAAATGATATAAACTTTTGTTTAGTAAAAAAATAGTTTTGATTTTGCAAAATAAAAGTCAAAAAAAATTGCTTTATTTTTTTCTCAAAAGATTGAAGAAAACGCTATCGAAACATCATCATCCAAGAATTCAATGTATGACCAAAATAAAATCATTTGTTTGTACGTTTGGACAATGAACAACTGAACAATATTGTGTTTGTTGCCGAGACTAATCACCTTGATAAATACACATTATATAAAACCGTTAAAACAAAAAACATAATCACCCCAACAGAAGATATTGAAAAGGTCACATCGGTAGCAGTCATTCAGGAGTTGAATGACAAACCCTACAACTCATTAGATCCTTTCTTAACAATCGTAGAATAATCGTGAAAGTTGACGGTCACTTTTCCTCAAGCTATCTTTTGGACAATGGGGTGCCTCAAGGGTCTCCACTTTCTGTGCTTCTGTATACAGTTTATGCAAATTCATTAGCAAAGGCTGTTGAAAATTTACCTGGTATCGACTATGTCGGCATTTACGCAGATAACATTTTTGCGGTGGCATCTGGAAATCCAAATGAGGTTAACTTCAACCTCAACAATATAAACAACGTTGTACAAAGATGGGCCAAAAAAAGGGGAGCTGTTATCCCAGCATCTAAATCAGAAATTCTTCACGTATGTAGAAAACGGAACTGTCACACCTGCACAATCTGCATTGGAAGTGAAACCATCAAAATCTCAGATAAATTGAGAATACTGGGCATATTATTTTCCAAAAATTTATTATGGAATCATCACATTAAGAACCTTACATATAAGCTGGCCAAAATCAACAATATTTTGAAACTGATATGTTCTCGGAAAAAAGGACCCCACATCGAAACAGCACTCAACATTTGTAAAACGATAACAACCGGAACAATTCAACATGGCATAACCATTTATGGCTGGACATCAAAAGCAAATGTCAACAAATTGAACACGTCAATAAACACATGTTTTAGAACTGCGTCGGGTTTACTACGTACAACACCAATTAAAAATTTGCGTATTGAGGCAAAATATACTGATTTCCAAGCGTTACTGGAGAAAAATTCTATAAATTTGGCCGCCAGGTCTTTGACAATAACAGCAGAAGGTCTACATTCCATGTTTTGGAAATATGTAAACTCCTCGCAAAATACACCACCAACGGCGATTAGCAATATCCTCTCAATTCTTAAGAAATGGAACATATCTATACCAAATAAGCCTACAAAACCTATTTGTTCAAAAACAACCATCAAAATAGATTACAGCCTAAATTTCTTAAAGAAAAATTCTACTAATCCTATTTGCTTTAAAAGTCTATTTGCGGAAAAGGTATCGAGTTTGGCACCTGAAGATGTTTACTTCACAGACGGCTCTTTTTGTCATGGTCGAACGTCATACTCCTTATTTAGACAGCAATCCAGAACTCAGTTTGAGAAGATAATTGAACATCGTCTGCCTGATCACACTGGAATCTTCACAGCAGAGATAGCAGCGATAAAAACGGCAATTGGCTATGCGTTTAGTAGAGGTAGCAGATCTTTAATCTGCACAGATAGTTTAAGTGCAATAAAAGCCTTAACAAAAAATCGAAATGGCGCATATGATGACATGCTATGTTTACAGAACATTGACAGTAAAATAATTCTAATGTGGATTCCATCACATATTGGAATCGCGGGCAATGAATATGCCGATATGGGTGCTAAAGAAGCATTAAATCTACCAGACGTTACAGAAACATCCTGTTTTCCCAAGGCATTGATAGGACCTTTCAAGGCTCTGCAAAATCTGCAAAATCCAGTAACACAAAGGCCAAAATACAACGAGCATTTATCAAGACCGGAATGTATTATGCTTGCTCGACTAAGAGTAGGCAAAGCAATGTTCAACTCAAAACATTACTTTGAGAAATCCGACCCACCTAAATGCAGCCGCTGCAATGTTGAACTCACCATAAGCCATGTACTAACTGAATGCCCCCACTCAAAAGTGAATAAACCACTGGAGGAGCATCTTGACTGTACCCATGGAGATAACTTACCAATTGTTACAAAATGCTTTGAAAAACACAATATTACTGATTTTTAAAAAAATTCATTACAACCACTGAAATGTTCGTTATTCTTTTTATATTTATTTTATCGTAAAATCTGTCTTTTTTTTCTTATATATGTGCTCTTACATATGTACCATGTGAATTCGACTTAAGTTTATCTAATATTCTTCCTTTTATGTAAATATTCCTAAATTATAAATTAACCTCTAATACGTGCGCATATGGTCTAGTAACCTGCGCCTTTAATATATATATTTTACAAATTTATTTGTAATATATATTGTAAATAAATAAATAAAAATAAATAATCACCCCAACAAATTTCATATGGAATTTTTATTCACGAGAAGGGTGAATATGCAACAACCGGTTCGCAAAATTTTTAAAATTTTAACAACCGGTTCGAGCGAACCGGTCCGAACCGGCTGAATATCAGCACTGCATACATATCGTATAGGTATTAAGTTTTTCCATTGACAAAACCGTGTAAAATTCCAATTTAAAACAAACAACAAATGTCATGTAAACTTTTTGGGGATTCACAGAAATTACTTACCTTACAAAAACAAAATCCCTATATGTATATCTAAAAAATACAACACATTTGGTCAGCGTTGATGGACTTTTCTGTCGTCAATGCCAATCGTATGTTGGTTACAATGTCAAATTCATACAAAAATATTTTTTGTTTATTAGTTTCGGTCACATTTTTTGTAGGGCTGTCATGTGCCAAAGAGAGTGAAAGCCGAGCAAGAGAAAACAATTAAAATTAATATTTAAAAAAAATTTCATTGTTAACATTTTCTCTCTATGCTGCAGTATTGTGGAGGGGAGTGTGTTTGTATATATTTAAATGTTTAAGTGAATATCATAAAAAATATGTTATCAATTGAAATGTTTCAGTGTTAATGTGATATTCCATACTTTTTGTTCTCAATAAAATAAAAAAAACTTCAACAAGCGGTAGTAGTCAAGCAATGGACTTTGATTATTAAAACTTTAATGCAGCCATTAGAAAAGTTCATGCCGAAATATCATATATAAAGGGTGTCCCAACTAGAACGCAATTTTTAAATGACTGATGCAGCAATTGAATTGTTTCTCTGGATGTATGACATGTGGCGCCATCTTGTTGAAACCACATGCCGTCCACATTAATTTCTTCAATTCTAGGCAAGAAAAAACTGGTTATCATCACGATACCGAACACCATTGACTGTTTGCGCTTGACCTGCCTCATTTTCATAAAAGGCGCCAAATTTAAAAATTGCGTTCTAGTTGGGACACCCTTTATATGTAATTTATTTATCTATCTTTAAGTCTTTAATACTACAAATGTGACCTTCAAGTCCCAAAGACCGGATAGACTTACAAGTGTTTTAAACAGCAGAAAAACTCAACTAAAAATAAATATAAAGTCATTTGTACATTTCTAATGTGTTGCTGTGATTGTTTTCACTTTCACCTTTTGCAATTGTTTGCATATACATATGTACATACATATATTTTTTATTACTCTCCAGTACTTTGGAAGTGTTGCGTCTAAGCCGCATCGCCAATGTTTCAAATGCAATTCAACTTAATGACACGCTAGTGGAAACCACCGACAATCACACCCTTAGAGCTTTAACGCTGCAATTCAAAACATGTCCAGGTTAATCCAATAATAAATGTAAACGTTGTTGGTCAGTACAAGTATTTAGTTGATTTTGTTTTTACCACAAGGATGGTTGGTTGGTGGTCTCACTCTGCACAACCACATAACAGTTACTCAGATATAAAGCGTAACAGAGAAATACTTGTATATATGAGTCACAAAAGCAAAAAAAAAACAAGTAAGAAAGTATAGTCGGTCAATCCCGACCATATAATACCCTACACCCAGTATATGTATAAAACAGTTTTTCAGAAATGTGCGCTATATGGGAGATATGACCTATTATGGACCGATCATCCCAAAATTTAGTGTCATGATTTCTGGGAATATAAATATTGTGTATGTTAAACTTTATCTCGATATAAATACTTTTAAACGATTTATGGAGGTTAAAGTTGATTACGGGGAGGGTATTATTTGGGAGTTTGACTAATTACGGACCGACCATTATAAAATTAGGTGTCATTATTGCTGTATATTATTTGTGTCGAATTTTATTTGATTACCAACATGCTTAAGAAATTTATGATCATTAAAGTGATTTTCGGAAGTGGGTCATTTATGGGAGCTACGACTAATTATGCACCGATCACAATAAAATTGTACCGTATTATTTGTATACATACATATGAGATATATTTGTGTTAAATAATATTTGATTACCAACATTTTTGAGTGAGTAATGCTCTTTAAAGTGAATTTCGGAAGTGGGCCTTATATGGCAGCTACGACTAATTATGGACCGATCTGCACAAAATTTGTAGATGGGATTTGGCTTTATTTACCACTCATTTGTGATGAAATTTGTTTGGTTCCTTGCATAATTCAAACATTTATGATTGGTAAACCCCAATTTCGGGAGAACTTTTGTATGGGGGCCAGGTGAAATAATGGACCGATTTCCACCAGTTTCAGTCACATCTATCCTTGGGCCGAAACAAATATCATGTACCAAATTTTATCGAAATATCTTCAAAAATTGCGACCTGTAATATGCGCACAAGCTTTACATGGACAGCCAGCCAGCCAGCCAGACGGACGGACGGACATCGTTTAATTGAGTCAGAAAATGATTCTGAGTCGATCGGTATACTTTAAGGTGGGTGTTGGACCAATATTTCTGGGCGTTACAAACATATGCACAAATCCAATATACCCTCCCCTACACTGTGGTGGTGTAGGTAGGGTATAAAAAAAAGAAAGATGTCCCATGGGTGAAAAGCATTTTTACCGCATTGTCATATATCGGGTGACAACAAAAGCAATATTACAGACACATTCTCATCTACACATACACACACTCACACTCTTTAAACATCGACTTGGAAACTTTGGAAAATTTGTCGCAACATGTCGCATTTTGTTAGCCGCATTTCTTCTTTGAACATTTACGAGTATATTTTTTCATTCCTCATTTGTTGCTGTTTCTTTCTGTGTTATTTCTATTGCTATTGGTGTTGTTGTCGTTGTCATTGTCTATAAACGGCAAATTCATTGTCAGCATTGACTGTCTAACCAATCAATGTGTAACAACACGCATCCCCAGCAATACATTCATTTAAACACTGCACCAGTTACCCTAAACCTCGCACTGCAGCCAGCATTTTGTAAATTATGTTAACAATATTTTCCAGCGCAGCAAATAAACAAATAAAACATTTTTAGAGGAAGACAATGACAAAATATATACATATGTATGTACATACATATTTGTTATAAATACTTATTATGTAGATACATACATACGAGTACATACACTGCAGGAAATGTCAATAGTGAAACTGTACTGATTTACTATTGACACAGTCACCAGTACTAGTGACTTAGTATACACCAGACAATGCTAATTACTATAGACATTTAACATGTGCGTGTCATTGAAAATCCACTACTGACATAGATACTATTGACAAGATGGTTCTTTTGGGACCACATTGTCTACACTTTGGTATTTCTCTGAAATAGAAAATAAAAATGCATATTTGCTAATTTTTGGAGTTTTATTAAAAAAAAATAAAATACTAAAAAATATCTAAAAATAAATTCGAAAACACCCAAAGTCTTTGGCGGGAATCGAACCCGCAACCCTCTGAATGATACTCAGGCACACTATCGCCTAGTCTATCGGGGCTCACAATTGAAAAAATAATTGTATAATAATAACCATTGTGACAATGCTGTTGACAATGTCGCCAAGACATTACCAAAATAGTAGACAAAAGTGGTGACTTGGAAAACACTTGTCCCCAGGTTTCCGTCAGGGTACATCCATAAGTAAAATGTAGACAAGTGCAAAGTGTATGTGTCGGAATATTTATATGCAGAATGAGAAAACGGCCACAAGATTTCAAAGAACCATAAGCCAAACTGACGACTACGACAATAACAGCAATGCGCCAATTTTTATTCTTCTTGTTAACCTCCGTTCAGAAATGTCCTACCTAATGTCTTCATTGCATGGCAGAAATCAAACTGTTTGGACTAATAGTATAGGATGTGCAATGTAATGTGCAAGGAAATGAGATCATGGACGAACTTTATAAAATTAAAGATAATGATCTATCCTGTAGAAACATGCTCAGTTCACAGAAATCAAACTGTATGCAACAAGTGTAGTCTAAGTATCTTTGTAGATTAGTCTCTACTATAATTTGATACTTAAACAGACCTTGGAGAGTTCTGATGTTGATCCTGGAAAAACAAGTTTTATGGCTTAAGTTAGACATAACAGGAACCAAACTGTTGTTAGGTATGGAAAAGTGAAGTTTCGAAGGAGTGAGTTATCAATATTTAAGTCGGAAATTTACTATTCTCTGCTAAGTGTTTTAGGAGGAGACTAAGGATTATCAGTATTTTTGTTATGTCAGACCAGAGAAATTCTAATCGCTTTTATGAATATTAAATACATAAATAATCTATCTATCTATATATATAAAAGTGAATGTGTGTCGTTATGTTTATTATTATTAGTTTGAAGTCTATAGACGGCTAAACGGCTGAACCGATTTGCTTGAAATTTTCACAGTATATTTGTGTATGTCTGGAAGGAGCTATAGGCTACTTTTTTTTTGGAAATTTTAAGTGGGCGTGGTACCTCCCATACAAAGTTAATTTTAAAAATCACCGATTTGCTTGAAATTTTCACAGTATATTTCTGTATGTCTGGAAGGAGCTATAGGCTACTTTTTTTTTGGAAATTTTAAGTGGGCGTGGTACCTCCCATACAAAGTTAATTTTAAAAAATACGGGTAGCGAAGCACACCGGGTTTTAGCTAATTATATATAAAGGGTATTTTTTGGATGTCTTTGAAATGGAATAAAACAAATATGATTTTTTTTTAATTGACATGAAATTTACTTTATTCGAAAGATTATCTTCTGGCATTATAATTTAAATATGACTTCTGGTATATGACTGCCACGGCTGGCTCGGACGTAGTCTAATCTGGAGGCCCAATTTTCGATGACATTTTCCAACATTTGTTTGCGGCCGTATATCAGCAATAATGCGGTGAATGTTGTCCTTCAAGTGGTTAATCGTTTCCAGCTTAACGGCGTAGACTAGCGACTTCACTTATCCCCACAGAAAATAGTGAAGCGGCGTTAAATTACATGAAATTGAAGGCAAATTCACGAGTCCGAAGCGTGAAATTAAGCGATTACCAAACGATTCCTTCAATAAATCAGTTGTGACACGAGCTGTGTGACATGTTGCGCTGTCTTGTTGAAACCATAACTCCTGCACAGCATGATTGTTTAATTGATGAACGCAAAAGTCAGTAATCATGGCTCTATAACCATTGACTCCAACGTTTTGGTCAGCTTCGTTTTTAAGGAAGTACGGACCAATTACTTTACCAGCCCATAAAGCACCTCAAAGAGTCAATATTTCTGGATGTAACGGTGTCACAACATACACTTGAGGATGACTTGAGAAAATAAAAGAAGTACATTCTTCACGGTACTAGTCAATTTTTTCTTATTTCTTTTGCTTTCTTCTTTTATTTTTATTGTTTTATTCTACGCGAAGTTGTTTGGATGTTGATTTGCATGAAAAAGTAAAAATTTGATGGTAAAGAGCACGAAAATTGAGGATACGCGTGTTAAGGAAATGGCAGGTTCAAAAGAGAATTGAACAAAAACTGAAACGTGTGATGCTAGCTAGGAACGTTCGCCCAGTTGTGAACGTCAAATTTCGCCCAACACGACGAATAAGTCGGTGATAATTAGCTGTGTAAATTCGTCGTATGAATAACAATAACGACGAAAAAATATAGCAGTTATAATTGATTTTTATTTTAATAATTTATGTAAAATAAAAAATATATAAAAAAATAAACATAAACAAAAACACAGGTAAAAACAATTTGTATAGTTAAGTATTTTGTAATTTATTTTAAATTAAAGTAAAAAATAAAACAACAATTAAAGTAAAACTTAACACAATTTACCTACTAACCTCCTTATTAAAAAACGATTATTAAATTTAACAAACGTTTAAAGGCAAATTTTATATGCAAATCTGTCATAATAAACGTTTGTTAAATTTAATAATCGTTTTTGAATAAGGGGGTAAAACTTTAAAAACTAAAACGTAACATGGTCAGCTCGTATTATTTGATTGTCGTTCGCCGGCGTATGAAACAGAAATAAATATATTTCAGATTTCGCCGCGTATGAAGAATTTAGCCGACGCCATTAATTGTGCGTTTTTTCATATAAATAAATGTGTTTTATTTTCGGTGACGAATATTCGCAACCAAAATTCGTCGTTCGTCCCAGTTGTGTTTCTAGCATGAAACAGCACAAACCTTTAAAAAGATCTTGGATGCAAAATAGAGGTTGAGCCCTAAACTATTTAATTGAATAACATCCATAATATGTCTGATGTCTCATCAATTTATGGATCTCTAGTTTGATGAACTACAACCAGAGACCGAAAATATCTCGTCCATATAATCAAAAATCAAAATGGTGATTTATCAGCCATGTCACTGAATTTATAGAAAAAGTAAAACGAAATTTTTTTTCGAAATGAAACCAAGAAATTTTTAAAAATACAATTCCACATAGTAAAGTTAAAGTGGTTTCATTCCGAAAAAAATTTCGTTTTACTCTTTCTATAGAAGTAAAATACGGAATTAATTCTACTTCCGAACGGAATTAAATTCTGTGACATGGTTGTATACCTATTCCGTTTTTAAAAATAAGTCACTCAAAATAACTGTTATATAATGAGTTCTGTTTACATGGTTTAGTAGGACCTTGTAACGATTCTTTGAAAATGAGGTGGTATCTTGAGAACAGAGCTACCCATTAATCCGGCCGTGCTCGTCGTTGGAGGGGTGTGTTTTCTTTTGTTCTCATATAATATAATATTATCAATTTTGAATCATTTACAAGTGATTTTACTTAAGGTAGCTATTTAATAACAAAGCAATTCATAATAACAAGAAGAAAGGAAAATGGTTAATGATACTGGTATAGCATAAGATGGAATTTGCTATACCTATCTGATACCCACCCTCCATGCTGACAGAAAACAACATTATTTGTCAGCCCAAAAAAAAAATAAAAAAAAAATAAACTACTCTAATTGACCCATACCTCAACTTCACCTTTCGTAATTATAATATTAATGATTCAAAATTTCATATTCGAAAATATAACAAAAAAATAGAATTTTAATTTATAGTATTTTAATTAAACGATAATAATTAATATGTTTTGTATAATAAATTTAAACAATTATTAATCAATTAAAATTAGGTCACAAATTAATATATGAATTGGATGGACATGAATATAAAAATTTAACAAGTTTTGCATATTATAATAGGAGGTTTTACTATGAAACGTGGTGACATGAAATGTTTGTTGGGTGATATGTATAAACGTAATATTAATAGGGTTAGGTAATATTTAAATTAAATCAACAAAATTATGACAATTTCAGTAGCAATTCAAAATATTATTTTTATATAAAGTTTGAATTTACATAAATATGTATTACGTTTATATAATAAAATTATAGTATGTTTAAAGTAAAATAAGAAAAATAATGGTTGATAAAAATTTGTTAAAACTTACATTTTTTTAATGGTCCAACGTAGTCAGCAGGCGCCGGATGACAGTGGAACGTAGTTTATTTCTACTCAACCATATATTTAAATAATTTTATATGATGTGTTAGTTTAAATCTTTAATATGAATTTGTTTGTTGGGATATTTGAAGTGTTGTAGTGTTTGTATGTAGGGTTTCCGTATAAAGAGGTTTTTGTGTTAACTAAGAGATTTAGATTACAGATTCAATAATAATTAACTTGTTAAACTATAGTGTTTTTATAACTGATGATTAATTTAGGTGACCATATATCAAAAATTAAACAAAAAAAAAAAAGTTGGATTTAAATTAAAAACATAATTGAACAAAAAAAAGAATAAACACGAAAAGAATTATAAAATTACGTTAAAAAGATTTAAATACAAAATTAAATTAAATTTAAGATCAAAATGAAGCTATATTGAATCAAATGTCACAAAAGTTAAACACGAAACTATTTATATGAATATGATATTACACCTGGTCACCTCAGATGCTTAGATTAAAACGTTATTATGGCCAATGATTTTAATTCAAGTGAATGTTTAGGTTGAGTATAAGTAAAATCAGGTTTTTAGATTAAGCAGGATAAGACTATAGTTGAATTAATTAAACAAAGCAGGATATATATAGTTGACCAATTCCACCCCTTGTCAGGGTGGTTTCCCAATATCGATAACGCCAAAGATAAAGGATCAAAAATCTGCTGGTCAAACCGTTTAAAATTGATAAATTAATCCAGATCCGCAGGATATAAAAACAAGGCAATGGATATTTTCCTTTGTTTTCCTTTTTATACAAATGTGTATAAATCCAACATTCAAAGCCCTAATAAAAAAAATAAATCACAACTAATAAATTTCTAAATTTATCAAAATATATCCACAAGTTTTCTTACCAAAATTGTATAAAAATCTTCTTTTCGTTCCTTCAAATATAAAATAAGGATTTCCTTACAATCCTTTTCAAAATTACAATAAAAATTTGAAACAAATTTTATGTAGAACCTTTTTAATTGAATTATAATTTTCGTTTGATGAAAATAAAAAAAAATTGAAAATCCAAAACTCATAAAAATCAATGCCAACTCAACTAACTAACTTTTAAATATTTTAAAACAAATTTCAATAAACAACTTCCTACACCCAAACTTAAATTTTAGTAAAAACTATTAATTTTGTAATAAAGAATTTATTAAGAAATCAGTTTTAATATTTAGGGAAATTGTCACCATCACAACCTTTATTAGTTTTTGTTGTTTTGTAATGCTTTGGTGAGAGACAAACAACTATTTAAATTATGGCTAATCTTAATAACTGTTAACAGTATTTCTCTTTTATTTACATATGTATGTATATAACTCTATTTATTATGAATTTTTTAAAAATTGTAAAATTAATAAGTTGAATATAAAACAGAGAATTTTATAATTAAGTTTCGTTGATTTGCTTATGCCATTTATTTTTAAAGTTCGAAAATGAAAGTTATAACCAGGGGCCAAATTACCGCATTCGTGATCGAATTAGCTATCGTATCGAAAAATGATTTCGATATCGAAATTATGATAAAATACTAAATTTCATGCTCGATATCGAATGCCATATCTCAAATAAGAAAATTACGATCAATTTGACTCGATATCGAATGCGGCAATTTGGCCCCTGATCTCATCTTGATTATTTCTGTTTCTCTTAACCTCCATTCAAATTCAAGTGGACCTGTTATTTTTGGTCTCTGACTGCAACAAAAAGGAGATCGTGGAAGACCAACCGTATAGTATTCGGTTGCACCTTACTGCATCCACTTACACTGTGCTGAAATTTCTCAATATATTTTTTTGTATTCTTTCTGAGATATTGGAGAACAGGAAGGCATCCTATGCAGGAAAGGAATTGACCTTCAATCTGGCACACCTGAGGATCTAACGTTGGAAAGTAAATTGTAGACGAATTATTGAGTTCAACGCCATCTCCTTTCAAATTCAATGGCGGTAGATTTTGGAATATGTATATCTGACGCATCTAAGGATGTAGAATTGAGTTTATCCCCATCTCCTGAAATTAAGCCATATCGTTCTAAATGCAACATGAGGAGGTTCTAAAGTTTCTTAGGATAAACATTACGAAGTACATCATAGATAAATTGTTGAGTTCTTCTCCACTTCCTTCCAAATCCAATGAGAGTAGATTTTGGAGTAAATTTTATACTCCTAAGTGCCTTAGGTTGCCCTTACACTCTCCATTTCTTGATTTTCTTCTACTCAACTAACTATGAATATGCCGTATTGATAGATTTCTTTGATATGACTGCAATTGCGACTATTGTATGTACGATATGTTTGTATGAGTGAATGTATTTTAAATTTAGTTTGTTAACAGTAATGACTAGAGATGGGTATGTGTCATAATGTCAAGCAGGGTGAACAACAATGTAGTCATGTGTCACGCGTGACATTAAACACAATCTAAAGAGCTATATAAATGTATGTTTATAAATAATTGTACAACATTTCTACATCCGGCCAATAAACGGCGTAAAGTGTTTTTTGTTTGTTTATTTATTTTGTTTTATGTTTTGTTTTAAATGAATATTAAATAGTTTTATGTAAAAGTTTAAGTTTGTAGAAGAAAAGAAAAATTCATAATTGTGTATGTGTGTGTTTGTCGTTTTTTTATGTATGTGTATGAGTATCTATGTGCAGCAAATGTTTAACCTTTATAAATTGTGCCATCTCTTGTAGATAGAAAATTTTTCGCAGTGCGACAACAATTGCACCAACCAACTGCCATGAAAGAAGAACTAAAAATGTATGGATAAATTGCAGAATATATTTAATATATTCAATGAACTTAGGCATACTTAGTAGGTTGGGTTGGTGTTGGAATTAAAGCCAAATTTTATAGAGCTATTGGTCCTTTGTTGATATCAACAATTGATAGTCAAACTACGTTCCCATCCTGGAATCATCCTCAGCTTGTTTTACAGCTTTTAATCTGTAATTAAATCTGTGATTAAATGTTCGATAGGGCAATCAGCTTACAGTTAAATAGCCGAAGTTCTATGAAGATCATTCGTTTATTTGCCGACGCTCATTGGTCTATTATGAATACCAAACGAAGCTGCTCAAGCTTCATTGGCACTCTAGAACCAAATTCGATAAGTTAGTTTGTTCAAAGGAATAGTCGAAGTTCTATGAAGATAATTTGCTTGCTTAAATAAGCGGAACATTGACAAATCCCCTTTCTAATCTTCACAACTTTAATAAAAATTATTGTGTTTTACAGCATGTGGAATTGTGTTGAATTATCACAGTGAATATGAGGGTGAATTTCACGTCAAGTGACCCAATTTTAAAAATCGATGTCTTCCGATTTGGATGACATTTGCACCAAGGTTAGTACTATTTTTTTAAAAATTATAAAAAAAAATATTTTTAAAATGATTGAAGAAATAGCTATCTAAAGTCCTTTGGACAATTTTTGCTAGGACATTTTAAAAAACCCTGTATGACCAAAATTAACCAAAATTTCCAACTTTGACCCCCTCTAACTCCGGCACTTCTGGACTGATAGAGCTGTCTGGCCTACTATCCAATAGTACTAACCTTGGTGCAAATTTCATCCAAATCGGAAGACATCGATTTTTAAAATTGGGTCACTTGACGTGAAATCACCATAAATCAATCTTAATTTGATTTTGTTTCAAGTTAACAAAAGAGTAGCTTAATATCCTCGATACTACGAAGTCATGATCCATCATCCATTGTTCACAGCGTCACTTTTTGGTAGGGAAGGAAATGACCTAAATTCGTCTAGGTTATATTTCACCAACTGCGGCCATTCTATGATTATGGATATTGAAGGTTGAGAATGGATATGTTATCATCTTCTGTCTTATTGGCAGCGCCTACAACTATTGTATTCTTGCAGGTTAATGCGAGTCCTAAAGTAAACATCTAGGTATGGATTAAAATGATCCAGGGGCAGTTGGTTATGGAGTATATCTAACGCTTTTAAGGATGAAGTATTGGAAAGTTCATCGTAGACAAAATGTTGTGTTCATCGGTATCTCTTTCCAAAACCAATAACACAAGGTTTGGCAGGATATCTAACGCTTCTGAGGATGAAGCATTGGGAAGTATATTGTGGATGAATTATTAAGATCATCGTGGTCTTCTTTCAAATCCAATAGCAGTCGATTTTGGAGTACATCTAGTCATTTAGGACATAAAACATTGGGAACAACATCACTGAAGAAATATTAAGTTCATTGTCATCTCCTTCCAAATCCAATCGCAGTAGATATTAGAGAATATCTAGACGAATTATTGAGCTTCTTCAAAATCCAACGGCAGTTGGTTTTATTGTATATTCAGCGCTTCTGAGGATAAAGCATTGGGAAATATATTACAGAAGAATTGTTAAGTTTATCGTCATCTCTTTCCAAATCCAATTGCAGAATTTGCACACGAATTATTAACTTTATCTCCATCTGCATCCAAATCCATTGGCAGTATTGAATTCAACGCCATCTCCTTCTAAATCCAATGACAGTATTTCTTGGCAAATATCTAGGGAAATTATCGAGCTCAACGTCATCTTTAAAATCTAATGGCAATAGGTTTTGGAGCATATCTAGCGCTTCTGATGATGAATCATTGAAAAGTACTTCGTAGACGAAATATTGTGTTCGTCGCCGTATTGAGTTCACCACTTTTTTCCAAATTTAATGATAGTATATCTTGCGCTTCCGAAGATGAAGAGCGAACTGGCAACACTTATGAGGGTTGTTCTTCTGTTCCTTTTGTAACATTCACAGATAGGATATTTTCTTTAGAGCATAGCAATTAATGGCGACATCATACAGAAGAATATGATATAAAATTTAATTTAAGTGTAGTCCCAGGGAACGATCTTTGGAGACAGTTCCAAAATTTTCCAAGAAATATGTACCTAACATTTATTGACATTCAATTTAAACACTTTCTTACATTCCAGAAAGCTAGCTACATATATTTTTAGATGACTCCTTAAGATTGATCTCAGTTT
Source organism: Bellardia pandia (assembly GCA_916048285.2). NCBI lineage: Eukaryota > Metazoa > Arthropoda > Insecta > Diptera > Calliphoridae > Bellardia > Bellardia pandia. The sequence goes on from OU696533.1 coordinate 75,448,624, forward strand.
TGTTAAAAACTCTCATTTATAATATTTGTCTATAAAGGAATAACTTTTATTTCTATAACTTTAAAACTTAAATATATAGTTCCTTTTTGTACACGTACTTAAAGTCATCAAACAATTTTTGCATTTTTATGCCCACACAACAAACCCCAAACATTAAAAGCCTTTAATCTTGATAAGATGTTAAAGGCTACAACAATAAAAAAGAAAGCAAGACCAATAACAAGGAAAAAAAATAGTAGAAGTACATAGCAGCAAGAACGTCAACAGAAAATTGAAAAGCAGGAATGTTTGTTTGCTTTTTAAACATTTTTGTGAATTTTTCAGGACTTGCTTTCTTAACATACTATGTCGCATTATGACAATTGTGGAGAATTTGTGGTGAATATGCTCACATACATGCAAACATACACATATACACACTCCGTGACACATATCAGAAAATAATTTTAATCCCAACAAAGTAGAGCAGCATCGAACTGAACAGAACAGAATATACACGTAGATGCCAACAACTTACACACCCATAAACTGGTTCGTTTTTATTTGGAACGCTATAATGCGAGAGTGTACTTACGCTCCCTCGTACTTTTTGCTCAATTCATGCTTGGATATACACCAAATAGCCATGGGGTTTTATTTTTTTTATTACGTCCTTTTTTTTGGGATATTTCTTTTTATTTTTTTGTTGCTGTTTTCTTAATGGAAACATGTATCTACGAATATATATATATGTATGTATATGCAGCAAGTTAGAATGTATGTTAGTAATAAGGGTGGCAATAATGTTGCCGATGATGAAGTTGAACGACATGGCTACGTAGAGGAAAAGTGGGTGTGTTGTCCTACATTGCAGGTCCATTGGAAAAATAATGTATTGGAAAATTATAGAGTTTCTTCTATTATTATAATTGCAATCACCTCTGAATATCGACCTAGATGTGGCTTATTAAACAAGGCTAGTTGAAATTTAAAAGTCACTCTTTACATCAACAAGAGGGTCATGGAATAGAGATGGCGGATCGTAAACATGGTCTCTTTTTGATAGGAGAATAATTGGCCACAAACTAGCTGCTGCCATTGCTAGATTGTGGTTTGCTGAATGGAAGTTTACTTACCGACATACACCAATACGATGGCATTTTTCCGGATTAGCTGCAACACTCCTTTCTGCTCTATAGCCTGACCGTTAGGGGGATTTATGTCTTTACTGTTCTTAACAAATAATGACTTCTATATGTGTTACTGATCCTCCAAAGTGCTAGATTACCACTAAACTTGCTGCCATTGTATTTGGTGCTGAATTTAGCAATTCTTCTAGGTAGCACTTTGCAATGAAGTGGAAACATCTGCGGACATTGTAAGATTGTGGATATTGAAGATTGAGAATGGGTGGTGGATCATGCTGTACATAATGATAACTTGGTATTATTCCGTCTGATCCTGTTGGAACTGATCATTCTAATAATAATAGCACGATGAATGCTCTGAACAAAAGTAAACCAGATGGGAATGCTACAAATTGTGCAGTGAGTAGCCTCGTATTTAATTGCGAAGGAGTTGGTGATGAATTCGAGTATTCTCTAAATGGAGTAAAACTGTTTGCTGCTATTCTCTTCCGACAGCCAAATGTCTTAATAAAGTCGAAAACGGCGCTATATTGTCAATCATCTATGTGGATAACTGTGCTGTTTAACATAAGGATAATTTAGATCCTAGGGAACTTTACGTTTTTAATTAGATTTGGATAGTTGTAAGGCAGATATTTTAGAAATTAAGGAAGTTTTCTTGATTATTGTGAAGAACATCTATTCGGACAAACGTATAGTTATTGTGGCCTCGAAATCCTTGTTCCTTAGAACAAAAACAACAATTCCAGATCTCTTCCAATACTGGTTTCCTTTGAACATGTCAGAGTTAAATACCTTCTTCTTATTCATGAGATGTATTATAGCAAAAAAAAAAAAACATAAATGACTTCTAGTGAACAGAATTTTAATCAACAATACTGAAGACCTTAGTATCTTCTAGAAGAGCTTACAATGATTGGATTTAGTTTAATTTTAACGCTATCACCAATATACGGCTTACGCATAAAAGGAGACTCGTGCAGGATGATCCACCGACATATACCTTCGTGTAGGAAATCGGACTTCTCGAACTCAACTCCTGAGTTTAATGGTCTCCACCAAGATCTAAAATGTGTTTTGTTTGGTACTCCACCACGACAAACTTATAGGTTATATAACCTAAAAACTATGGAATATGGTCAATGCAAACTTTGAGAAACCGTAACGCGGTACAGTTATTCGACGCCAAACATTAACGAGTGAGTCGCAAGACCCTCAAAGGCAGCGAAAAAAGGATCTACCACGTGAAATGACTGAATGGCTTGAATTTTCAGTAAAATTGATAACAAGGAGCATCTGCTCCCGGATTAGCTTGAGAAGGAGAGCATTAAGGTCTTTATATGATTCTCATTCAACTTACACTGTTATGATCCTGTCTTCAATGTTTAGACATTTGTATATTTGAGACTGATTATGTGGGGAAGGTGAGGTCTTATTATCTCTTCCTGGTATCGGCATGAAAAGCGGTAGTTGAATTACAAATCTATCTCATTCTTTGTTTCATTCTAGGACAAAGGAAGATAGGAATTAAAATCCGAAAGATCTTATGAAACAGATTTGTTTGGGCGCCTTTTAATATCAAAGTATCACTGTGCCACCGTTAATATTGGTGATGACGATTGTGTTTAGATATATACTCATATATGTATATATGTATGTATTCTGTATATGTAAAATAAAACTGAGCAAATATTTTCTACAGTATCACTGAAAAGCAGGTGGTTCGTGGTTGGAGTGTGGGGTTGAGGATATGTATACGAAAAGACCTTCTCTTTTGTACCAAGCAACAAGTAAAAAGTTTTACATTGTATAATAAAACATGCATGTGCGATGGTGTGTAAATTAACAAAAAGGAAACAAAGAAAAGAAAAAGACCCAAATACAAGGGAGCTGGTGATAATGGTGCGGCAAAAGTATACAAAATATACAATTGAGATGTTCCATGAACAGTTTTACAGTTTTTTGCGAGCGAGCGAACGAACGAATGAACATACAAACAAAGCATGTGCGTGAAAATGCTGCATTGCTGCTTTTTTAAGACAGTATACACAGTATAACAACTACAACTAGGTACTACAAAAATAACAAAAAGAAAAAAGCTAAATAAACTGAACTGGAAAAATCAAGTTCCTACCCAGGCTTAAAAACAAAAGAGAAGAAAAACATGAAAAGACAAACAGCAACAACCATATTATACTATTTATAGGTACATGTCAACTATGCAAATATTGGGGATACCAGAGAGTTTACACAAAGAATGTAACCAGCGATGTGATTTTTCAAAAACTGGCAACTCTTGTTGAACACAATTTTGTATAAAAGCAACAAAAATTCAACCCTATTGCCAAAAGGAAAAAGGAGTCTGCCAAAAAACTAGGATCATTGAGAACCATCATTGAATTCTTGCCACCATAAACAAGATAATTTAGGTCTTTTCATATTTTAGATTCAATTTTAGGGGTTTATAAAGTTCATTCTTGGTTTTTTATACAGTTACATTCAACCTTAGGTATTTAATCAGTCCAATTTTATCTACAATTGTTGGTCCATTTGTAGCACAATTTTAGCTTCAATCGTTAGTCTATATGTAGTCCGAGTAAGCTTCAATCGTTGATCGTTTAATCTAGGTCTTAATTTCGTCCAATTTTACCTTCAATAGAAGGTCTTAATGTTGCCCTATTTTACCTTCAATTGTAGGTCTTTATGTAGTTTTATTTTAGCTTTGATTGTAGATTTTTATGGGTCTAAATGTTGGCCAATTTTAGCTTCAATCGTAGTTCTGCACGCAGTCCAGTTTTAGCTTTAATTGTAGATCTTTAAGGGTTTTTATGTTGTACAATTTTAGCTTCATTCGAAGGTCTTCATGTAGTCCAGTTTGAACTTAAATCGTAGTTCTTTCTGTTGTCTAATTTTAGCTACAATCCTTATTCTTTTTGTAGTCTAATTTTAGCTTCAATAGTTGGTCTTTATTTAATTCAGGTTAGTGTCAATCGTAGGTCTTTATTTAGTTAAATTTTATTCTAATTTTAGTCCAATTTTAACTTCAATCTTTGATCTTACTGTTGTCCAATTTTATCTGCACTCGTAGATCTTTTTCTATCTAAATTTTAGCTTCTATTGTGGGTTTATAGTGTCTAATTCAAGCTTCGATCGAAAATCTATATATATTCGAGTTTTAGCTCCACTGTTTGTGCAAAGTTTTGAATATGTTTTCACTGAAATTAATCACTATTCCTTGGCAAACACATTCCAACAAAAAAAAAAAATAACTAAGCATGTATGGATGTAAAACTGTATTAGTGGAAAAAGAAATGAAACAATTTTTTTGGTAGAAAGGTAGGTAGGTTACAAGAGGAAAGAAGTTTACTGAAAGACCATAAAAAATGACGCATAGTAAAGTAGAGATAAAGAATAAAACAAAAAAAAAAACGAAAGTGATGAACGCAAAAAATGGATAAAAATAATACTCATACGCAAACACAGCTCACACACACCCAATAAATAAAAAAGGGAATAAACCATTTACCTCTCTGTTGCTTAGTCTCTTTTGTGCTTTACAAATTTTCCTGTTTACATTTAGCAAACTGGGTGTTTTATATGGTTTTTTGCTGATTTTCTTGTATGAATTTTAGGGTTTCGTTAAATTTTTATTTAAACTTTCGTTAAGTTATCGTTAGGGCATGTCATTTCAGGTCTTTGAATACTTGTATACATTTCGGATCTGTTTCGTGTGTGTGTGTTTGGCCTGATGATGAATGGTCATGGAAAAAGTTACCGCAGAAAAACGGTTCTGTAAAGCAGCAGCTTTCAATGATGTAGTTTGTAGTATTCTCTTGTTTTACATATTTTCTTTTCAAATCCTCTTTATGTTTTATAACCGTTTCGCAGGGTTTTGCCATTATATGTATGTATGTATGTATGTATAAATCTGCACGCTGTTTGTCTGTTTCTCTGTCGTTTCCCCAGTTTCATGAGTAACGGTAAAATAATCATAATCTGTAACTGTTTGTAGTCAGTTGGCCCCAACCATTCTGCTTTTTAAAATACCTGGGTGGCTGGCTGGCTGCCTCCTTAGAATTAAGGAGAGTTGCGCAAGAAATCGAAAATCAAATATAGCACAAACGTTTTTTTCTGCTGTTTTTCTTTAGTGTTGCTGTTTTTTTGTTTTATTTGTTGTTTTTGTGCTACTACTTTTCTAAGCTAGTTAATGATAATATACATATGTATGTATAAATTATAGGGTATAATAATGTTTGGTTTTACGGTTTAACAGTAAAATCTTTGTTTGTGAAAGAGAGAGAGAGACCAATGTGTGTTTGTTTGTATAAATCAGTGTTGGCAAACATGGTACAATTGTACTTTTTTTGATACATTTTATACACAGTTGGTACCGTGGTACTACCACGAGTCATTTGGTACAATTTAAAAATACTGTTGCATTTGGAATTCCAAATATAATATATAGATAAATATATGATTTAAGTTACCATTTGTAAAGTACATAGTACAATTAGGAGAGATGATTTTATTCAATTTCAAGATATCACGACAAGAAATTGTTGGTTGAATTATCGAACAATAAAAACCTCTGAAATATTAATTCACATTAAATTATTTTGAGGCTGAATTCAGAAACTAAAGCTTAATATTTAGGTAATCAGAATTTAAAATCGTTAGAATTTAACCCTTCTATTTCTTTAATATATTCCTGAAATAATTTTTTTTTTGTAATTTTGGAACTCTAATCGCAGTATGTACGAAAATATGTATATACCGATACTTCATAAATAAAAATGTTATAGATAATCATGATAATAACCGAAAATAATATTCTTAATGATTCAGAAGTTGCCTAACTATATACATATTTAAAAAAATTCAGCAAATACCGAATGAAGATAATTTACAGGAAACTTTTTATTACCAAACCAGCTCTATTTCTTTGCCTTTAATTTATCTTGGTTTCAAATGCATTAACATAAATTGTTACTCTATCCTTTGATAACTTTCTATATACATATATATATATGTTCCAATATCCAATATCGTGAACAAACGTTTTATCTGGCAGCATTTTCCAATAGTGTTAGATTGTGATTTTTTGAAGAAGCCTACCGTATTCCTTTTTATCACCAAATCAATATCAAAACTTCGACGATTTTTTGAGACATTCTTGTAAAAAATTTGCTCGTTCGAGTATAAAATTGTTTAAACATTCGTTAAATAAGGTAACGTTAAAAATTTTGCCGTAAGTGACTATGTATATGGAATTTTTGTCAAAGTGAGTTTGTGGTTAAAGCCTCAGTTAGCCGACTGTAATGGAATGTATGTAACTGCAACAGTAAGAAACAGCTGATGGATATTGTTATGTGTAAAGTAATGCAAATGGTTATGGAGATGTAAAGTAACGCAACACCGTAATGTATGAATCTGTAAGAAATAGAATTTCCTTACATTTTTACGTCATTACACTACATTTCGTTACAGTCGGCTAAAATATTAAAAATGGTACCGTGGAGGTCTAAAAAGTACATTTTATTTATGCAGTTGGTACGAAATCAAAAAAGCCATTTTCCGTCGCTGGTATAAATCCTAAAAGCATTGTTGCCTTGATAATTTCCTCTTTGCTTGTTGTTGCTTTTGTTTGTGTGTGTTTGTTGTTGTTAATATTTCTTTTGTTAGTGTTACCATGGCGGTTTCACCGAATTCTACGTGTTTAAAACAGTGCGTGTGCGTGCGTGTGTGCATATTTATCACTTCCCTGCAGGAAATGTCAATAGTGAAACAGTACTGAATTGCTATTGACACAGTCACCAGTACTAGTGACTTAGTATACCCCAGACAATGCTAATTACTATAGACATTTAACATGTGCGTGTCATTGAAAATCCACTACTGACATACATAGTTACTATTGACAAGGTAGTTCTTTTGGGACCACATTGTCTACACTTTTGGTACTTTTCTGAAATAGAAAATAAAAATGCATTTTTTTTGCTAATTTTTGGAGTTTTATTAAAAAAAAATAAAATACAAAAATATTCAATAAAAAATAAATTCGAATACACCCAGAGTCTTTGGCGGGAATCGAACCCGCAGCAACCCTCTGAATGATAGTCTGGCACACTATCGCCTAGTCTATCGGGGCTCACAATTGAAAAAAGATAATTGTATAATAATAACCATTGTGACAATGCTGCTGACAATGTCGCAAAACCGTCACCAAAATAGTAGACAAAAGTGGTGACTTGGAGACACTTGTCCCCAGGTTTCCTTCAGGGTTGTTTTAAATGTTTCAAAAACTCAATAACAGCTTAAACTTGAGTTTCAGTTAAAAAATATTCAATTGAAGTGTTTGAACCTTAAAATAAATACATACAGTCAAAGACTAAAGTTTAAATACACCTCAAAAATTGAAAGTAAAAGTTTCAGGAAAACTTAAAGTATACAGTTTTATTTAGTTTTATAAAAAACAAAATAAAATAACAAAAAATATAGACCTCATTACGAACATAACGGTAATTCTTAAAAATACTATAAAATTCACTCGACAAAAGTTTAAATACATCTTGGAATGTTAATAAATTTTTTTTTAGATAAATTAAAAAAGAAAACATTTCAATACTTTTTGGACCGCCATGGCTATCAATAACTGTCTGCAAGCGGCGTGGCATAGAAAGTACCAAGTTTTCTGTTTCAGAAGGCGATATTTCTGACCAGATTCTTTTAAGAGCTTCTTTAAGCGACTTTTTGCTCGTTATTGAAGTTGCGAATAATTTGCGCTTCATTATGGGTTTAAGTCTGGCGATTGACGTTGGCTATGGAGCTGTCTGGGATCAGAATAAAGCAACCACTCTTTCACAGAAAGTGCGGTGTGCTTGGGATCGTTATCCTGTTGAAAGATCAAACGGGATCCAAGGCCAAAGATGTCGACGGATGCTTGCAAATTGCTTTCCAATATACTCTTTTAAGTATGTTGATTCATGATCCCATCAATAAACTTCAAATTTTCAACCCACGCTGCTCCAATCGCTCGCCAAACTATTACATTGTCACCACCGTGTTTTACCGTAGGAACCAAATTTTGGATTTGAAGGGCAGTGTTTGGCTTGCGCCAGACCTTTGCACGGCCATCGCTTCCAAATAAATTAAATTTGCTCTCGTCTGTAAAAAGAACTCTTTTCCCAAACTCAGCGTCTTTGATTTGTACTTATGTCCAAACTCCAGTCTAAGTTTTTTGTTTTTTCACTTATTAGTGGCCTTTTTCGGGGAACTCGGCTTTTATATCCATTTTCTCGCAATGCTCTTCGAACAGTTCTTGGATGAACATTTTTGTTATAGTTATTAGCGATATCATCTGCAAGTTTTGGTGCACTTATTCTTGGATTCTTTTTCACTTCTTTTACGGTGTGGTTAATATCACGATTGGTAAGTTTTTTTGGACGACCGTTTCTTGGAATATTTGCTACGGAGCCATTTTCCTTATATTTTCTAATTATATTTTGGATACTTTAAAATGACACATTTAATAATTTTCCTATTTCCCGATAGGATTTTCCTTCGTTGAAACGTTTTATTATTAAATGTTTAATGCTGGACTCAATTTATTTACCTTTGCCCATAATTTTCGATAAAACTTGCAATGCTGACAATAAAAAGAGTACTAATAACAAGTTCTGGCTTGTAAGAACATAATTTCACCGAAACATAAAATATAATTGTACTTTGTTTTTGAGAAATGAAAGAGAGTTCTTTGTTTTGCAAGATGTATTTAAACTTTTGTCTAGTGAATTTTATCGTATTTTTAAGAATTACGGTTTTGTTAGTAATGAAGTCTTTAGTTTTTGTTATTGTATTTTTTTTATTTATAAAACTAAATAAAACTGTATACTTTAAGTTTTCCTGAAACGTTTACTTTTCTTTAAACAATCAATTTTTGAGGTGTATTTAAACTTTAGTCTCTGACTGTATGTATGTATGTAAATTAAGTAAAATTATTTCTAAATGTTAAATTATACTAAAACTTTTAGCTTATATAAAAGGTTCTTAAAAAAGAATTTTGTTTTTCAATTAAATATTAGAAACATGAAAGTAGAGGCTTGTTACACTGAATCAATCAATATTCTTATGATATATTCTCTATAAAAATGGTGGCTCAATAAAAGCTACATTTCGTAAAATTCTTGATATTTTCGTTCAACTTAAACGATCTTCTAAGTGCTTTATTAAGAAGTAGTTTATTAAAATTTGGGCTTTTAAGAAAATCCAATAGCAATTGTTGTGAAGTTTTTTTCAGCTGAACGTGTCACTGCATGCTGCGCTATGTGCTCTGGAGGTGTGATTGCTTTATTTTTTTTCGAAAATTCGGCTAGAAATGCGATAATGGTGAATGCATCATGCTATCGAGAAATGTTAAAAACGGAATTTTGGTCTATTATTGATAATATGGATCACTAACATGTGGTTTCAACACGACGGTTTTACATGCCACAAAAATAAAAGCAAAGCAAATTTCAGCTTAATTTTAGGGGTTTCTGACGTCTAATTGTAGCTTCAATCGTAGGTCTTTATCCGTGGTGTTTATTTAGCCAGATCTTTATTTAGTAAAATTTTTGCTTAAACCTCTGATCATTATGTTGTCCAATTTTTACTTCAATCGTGGGTATTTATGTTTTCCAATTTCAGCTGGATTCGTAGACCTTTATCTAGTAAAAATTTAGTCTCTTTTGTAGGCTTTTCTTCACACATACTTTAGGGTTTATACAGCCATATTTTAGCTTCAATTCTAGGCTTCAATACAGTTAAATTGTAGGAGTTTATTCAATTATATTTCAGCTTCAATCGTGGTTATTTATTCAGTCATATTTTAGCTTTAATCAATGGAATTTATTCAGCCATATTTAGCATCAATTGTAGCTTCAATCCCAAGTCTTTGTACCATTCAATGGTAGGGTTCTATTCACTTATATTTTAGCTTAAATTGTTGACCTTTATTCATTCATATTTTAATTGCAGGGGTTTGTACATTCCAATTTTCGCTTCAATCGTTTTGTCTTTATAGGCTCAATACAACCAATGAACGCTCAATTAACCACACTTGAAATCAAGTTAATACTAATTAAGAGCTAATAATAATTATACACAAAGAGAATAAAAAGGATACAAACTTGACGGTACTAGTCAATTTTCTTATTTCCTTTTGTGTTTTTCTTGTTTATGCATGTTGATTTACACTTAAAAGTAGGGAAATTGAATCTACGTGTGTGAATGAAATGGCAAGTTCAAAAGAGAATTAAATAAAAACTGATCAGCTAAAACTGAAGAGTGGGAAACAAGTAATTATTAAATTGCATATTTCTAAAAAAATTAAGGTATATTATAACAATTGACATATGTAGAAAGTATAAATTCAACAAATGAGCACACTGAGGGAAAAATCTAATCTAATCGGACTTGAAATGAATTGATAAACATTATAGTAGAACAAATTCTAAAATCAAGCCGAAAATCTTATTTTTAGAACGATAATTCTTAGGTTAGTTTCAAGCTGCTTTGTTCTTAATTTAGGAATACAAATCTTGTTTTTAAAATCATGGTAAGATTAAAATGGGCTTATTTCAAATCTGACTCAGGCTTAGTTTAAGAATGTTTATTCTTATTTCAAGAACGTTCCCTCTTAATTTCATGTTTTTCGAAATTTTTACCCATAAACCCAGCAAACAAAATAAAAAAAGATTTTTATTTTTTCAATATATTGTAATTTTATTCAAATATATAATTAAAATAAAGATAATTACATTGATTTTGTACACATTTGAGTTTTAAAAGTTTTGTTGATTTAATGCAGTCTCGGCCAAACACATACTCACTCATATCTGCTAGTGTTGGAAGCAGCAAAAAACAAACGACCGCAAATAATTGTACTTTAAATTTTAAAGTGATCATCTTTGAAATGCCGAATTAGCAGACGTGGGCCCAAATATTTTCTTGAGCATTTAAAGCAGATATACATTTTGATTAAAGTTAGTTGTTAGCGAGAAAATTTAGAAGAGAAGTAATATTTGCAGATTTAATATCAAAGGAATTATTAATTTAAAAAAATGTTTGTACGCCTAAACTTTCTATATAAGAATCAAATTTGTATAGTCTTATTAAAATAAACATAAAAACCTTGTATATTCATATCTGATAATCCTTCTACCAAAAGAAAAAGTTGTACTGTCAATTTCGCTGAGTAGTATTTGGTGTGTATTTCATCAATTTGCTGCTGGTAATTATTAATTGACGTCAACCTTAGTGTAAAACTCTCCTCTGCATCCACAATAGTTGCCTTTTTGTTTAGTTTCCCTGAAGAATTTCGAAATCTAGTTGGGGAAGGTATTACAGCATTAAGTAATATGGTCAATATGTAGTCCTGAGCATCTGAAAAATTAAAAAAGAAATACAGAACATTTTGATATTAAGTCCTATCTTTATTATTTATTAATTTTACTTTAAAATCTTCCCATTTTGAGCATAGTAATTGTGCTTTCGATGGATACAATAAATTAAAATCGATTTTGATCTAAAATTGTTTTTAATATTAGAAAATTGTGAAAAGAAACTGCTACACAAATATTTATCAATGCGGGTGCTCTAGAATCTGATATTTTAGGCCAAGAATAAAAAAAGTCAGTGCTTTTCATTTCGTTTAAATCCTGTTGATGCAACTTAAAAGTTAATTTCCATTTTTCGCAGACATTATTCCAATTAAGATTGTTTTAAACGCCATAAGTGTTGATTTGTTGGTCTAAGTTAAGATTTCACTGTTAAATCGTAAGGTTTCAATTGAAGAATCTTTATCAGAGTCATTTTTGTTCAATTCATTAACAAGTCTTCGTTTTTTAGATCTTCTATTTTTGTATTTAGCGTACAGTTTACCGCTTGGATTTTTGCGCCCTTGTCTTGTTATTTTCATTAGGAAAAATTCCCTTAATTTCATTTATTAACGCCAAAAAGTCTTTTGCATGGAGCGTGATATTGTTGTTGATTACTTCTTCTACTATAATGTTTATCAATTCATTTCTGTGCTCGTGTGTTAAGATTTGGTTTTGATTGTAAAATTCAAGAATAATTTTTCCTTTTGATGTTTCATTTAAAATAACACGCAAATCTTTGTTCAATAATTTTCCACAGACTGTCAGATTTGCAGATGAAGAGTTAAAGGAAGTGTTTTTGGGAGTTTTCACAGTTTCCAGCCAGCCTTCAACTTGCGATGTCATTGATATGGTACCGTCGTTTATTCCGAACTATAATACATGCATAGATGTTTATAAATATTTTATAATGATTAGTTTCTCTTAAAACATTTCTATCTGTTCTTTCTTCCAAAAAAATAATTTCTCACGAAATTCCATGCGTAGCCCTAACGGAGGAATAGCTTCCTTCAAGTCCTCTTTTCGCATGAACTTTAAGCTCCTATAAGTCACTTGAGCAGCTAAATAATATTATAATAACACTGTACAACATTTTTCTGGTGATTGATTCGAGACTTAATTCTAATAATTGTTTATGAAAGTAGCCCCAAAAAGAAGAACTTCTGCATCATTCGTTTGGTCATTTTACATGAAGAAGTAATTTAAAAACTAATTTGAAGTTAGTAAGTATCGTATAAGAAATTTGTCACGTTTTAGGCTCTTTTGTTTGTCATAACTCGAGAACAACTAGTCCGAATAAGCTGAAACAAATTTAGAAAAATAAGCAACAGTTTCGCAGTTATAAATAAATGTATGAAGAAAAAAACTATTTTTTGCCTAAAAAATTTAATTTTTTTATTTTTAATTCATAAAAAATCCAAAACGGTAAAAAAAGTGTAAAGTCCTATTACTTTCACGCAAAGTCGCATAACCTATGAACAAAATGAGACATAAATCATGAAAATCGATGAACGCGTTTCGCTTTTATTCACAATTACGTAAAGGTATGAATTTAAAAAAATTGGCTTAAGTCGGTTTTAGTGACTTTTTTTCAAATCACTATCAAAATTTTATCACTAATAGAACTTTAAATTCGGATTGAAATAAAAAAAATATAATTGGGGCGGTCACGCCTATTTTCGAGTGGGCGGGGCTCCAAAGTTTGTAATATATTGAGCTATATCTTGAAAACTACAATTTCTTATTAGACGATATATATATCAAATGATAGGCATTTGAACGATATATAACATGACCTATTTATATGGACCACCTATTGAGAATTTTGAAGACACTTTCATGGCTATTGTGAATTGTTTATTTTTGATTTGTTTAAACAAAGTTGGCATATTTTTAACAAAATAATGTGATTTACTGTTTAATGGAAAATGTCTTTGTCTTTACAAATTGTATTACAAATTGTTTTTTTTTTTTCATTAAATACATAAACTAATTGAAATGTTTGCACAGTATTGTTGATAACAACACAAATATAAAGTGTGTAACAACCTTAAATATAAATAGTACGTGTTTAGTTTATAAATACTGGTATACTAGGTTTCTGGTTTAAGTAAAGTGAAATTCAATAAGAATATTTACCCCAAAAACAAACTACTAACATAATAAAATCATTTAATACATATAAATGATTACAAGCCCTGTAAAGTCAAGGACTACATAGTCAATAGAAAGATGATATTAAGACACTTATAAGTGGCAATTAAAGGTCTTAATACAGTCATATATTAGCTTTGATGGCACATATTTCTTTACACATACATATATTAGCTTCAATTTATACAGTCATACCCAGCGAAAACTTTATTTACATTCTTAATTTTAATGACTTCCAGAATTCATTATTTCGTAGCTTTATTCGCCACTTTCTATTCCCTACACCACCATAGTGGGGAGGGTATATTGGATTTGTGCTGATTTTTGTAACGCCCAGATATATTGGTCCAACTCCCACCTTAAAGTATATCGATCGAATCAGAATCACTTTTTGAGTCGATTTAACGATGTCCGTCCGTCCGTCTGGCTGTCCATGTAAAGCTTGTGCGCAGAGTACAGGTCGCAATTTTGAAGATATTTCAATAAAATTCGTGGCATGATATTTTTTCGGCCCAAGAACGGATGGGATTGAAACTGGTGGAAATCGGTCCATTATTTCACCTGGCCCCCATACAAATGTCCTCACGAAATTAAGGTTTACCGATCATAAATGTTTGAATTGAATTGAACCAAACAAATTTCATCATAAATGAGTGGTAAATGAAGCCAACTCACATCTACAAATTTTGTGCAGATCGCTCCATAATTAGTCGTAGCTCCTATATAAGGCCCACTACCGAAAATCACTTTAACGATCAAAAATTTCTTAAGAATGTTGGTAATCAAATAAAATTCGACACAAATAAGTTTCATATACATATACAGAAATGATGACACCTAATTTTATAATGGTCGGTCCGTAATTAGTCGAAACCCTCTCCGTAATTCAGTTTAAGCTCCATAAATCTTTTAAAAGTATTTATATCGAGATAAAGTTTAACATACACAATATTTATATTCACAGAAATCATGACACTAAATTTTTGGATGATCGGTCCATAATAGATCCTATCTTCCATATAGCGCACATATCTTAAAAAATCATAGTTATAAAATTCAAAAAATTTACTTCAAATAAATAGATATAGAGGAGTTAGTCCGCTTTCACACGTCTCCATTCTGACTCTTCATGGCAAGTGTTTTTGGGCAGCTAAGACTGAAATGTGTGAAACAGCACTTATAAATCTTTATTGATATCATTTGCAATAAGTTTCCCTAATATTTATTAAGTTTGTTTAATTATTTTATAATATTTTGTTCTAATAAGTCTACAAATACACATTTTTATAAAACTTTTAAGTATAAAAATAAGTTATTAATTTTTTGGTTAAAAGTGGCAAAATTATAACGGATTATTTTTGGGGTATCTCGAACAAAAATAAGTACTTTTTCTAGTAGATTTGTAAGTAATATGGTCGGCAATTTCCTATTACTTTTTAACTTAATTTGTAAGTAAAGTGTTTTCTGGGTATATTATCTTCAAACGTAGGTTTTTATACAGTCTTATTTTAGCTTCATTCTAAAGGCCTTTATACAGTCTCATTTAAGCTTCAATCTTAGACTTGTATGTAGTCATATCCTAACATCAATCGTTCGTCATTATGCAGCCATATTTTAGCTTCAACCACAGGTAACTAGTGCTGTAACTAGTGTCACAAACTATCAGAATTTCACATATATTTACGTCACGCATGTTTTACTGCATAAACTTTTCTATATAAAAACATAAATAAGTATGTATAAGTACTTTTCATATATGTACATATATAGATCAGTAAATGTGTGTGTGTGTGTGCGAGTGTGCGAGGATTAATTTATAATAAGACCTAATGGATTTCACAACTTATTTTAAGTTTGCAGAATCAAAAATTCAAGATAAAGAAGCGCAAAATGTTGTTAAATGTCACTAAACTTTAACTGTATTAGTAGAGGTATTCTAAAATAAAACACATATTTACTAACACTCTTTAGTAAGACTATCTTAAAAAGAGAGTGTCTGGGATTTAAGAATATATTTAAATAAAATAAACATTAGGGAGGAGCAAAAAAAAAAACTGAAATATTTGGAAAAATAATTGCTATTTCTTTAGAAAAGAAAACAGTTTGAGAAATTTTAAAGTAAAATGTAGATAACTTACAATTTAGTTGACATCTTATCTTATCTTACAACTGGAATTAGCCTAATAATTCAGCATATATACATATATTATATTTATATGTAAGTGTTTTACATAAAATTGTGTATGTATTTACAATGTTGATAGTCACACAATTTAATAGGATCTCTTCTTTACTTAATTTTATTCCTTTACCGTTTTACTCAGTCTATTTCTATTAAATAAACAAGACGTTTGAATATTGTATACGAGTAAAACCAAGATTTCTAGGAAATAAAATAAGCAACTATTTTTAGAAACGTAAACTAATCGTTTTCAAACATTCGCCCAATTCACAATCCTGTGCAAATGGTATTACATCATTGCATTTGCAAAAAGGATTAACATATTTGTGCTATTGCCGTGTATTTTGTTAGTGTAGAGCAAAATTTTTTGCAAATGCAATGATGCAATATCATTTGCACAAGATTGTGAATTGCGCTATCGATAAGGAGAAACTAGCAAAAGTATGACTGTATAAAGAAATATGATTGAGGCTTAAATATGATTGAATGAGGACCTGCGATTGAGGCTAAAATTAGACAACAGAAAGACCTATGATTGAAGCTGAAATTTGACAAAGACCTACGATTGAAGATAAAATTGGTCAACAAATTGAAATACGATTGAAGCTAAAACACCTCGATTAAAACTGAAATTTGATTACATGGAGACCTACGATAGAGGCTAAAATTAGAAACATAAATGTTGATAGTCACACAATTTAATAGGATCTCTTCTTTACTTAATTTTATTCCTTTACCGTTTTACTCAGTCTATTTCTATTAAATAAACAAAGTTTATTACAGAGACGTTGGAATATTGTATACGAGTAAAACCAAGATTTCTAGGAAATAAAATAAGCAACTATTTTTAGAAACGTAAACTAATCGTTTTCAAACATTCGCCCAATTCACAATCCTGTGCAAATGGTATTACATCATTGCATTTGCAAAAAGGATTAACATATTTGTGCTATTGCCGTGTATTTTGTTAGTGTAGAGCAAAATTTTTTGTAAATGCAATGATGCAATATCATTTGCACTAGATTGTGAATTGCGCTATCGATAAGGAGAAACTGTAGCAAAAGTATGACTGTATAAAGAAATATGATTGAGGTTTAAATATGATTGAATGAGGACCTGCGATTGAGGCTAAAATTAGACAACAGATGATGATTGAAGCTGAAATTTGACAAAGACCTACGATTGAAGATAAAATTGGTCAACAAATTGAAATACGATTGAAGCTAAAACACCTCGATTAAAACTGAAATTTGATTACATGGAGACCTACGATAGAGGCTAAAATTAGAAACATAAACACCAATAATTGAAGCTAAAATTGAACAGCAGAATAACATAAGATTAAAGCTTAAATTGGACTGCAGAAACCTCTACAATTGAAGGTGAAATTTGACAACAGAAAAACATATACTATTTAGGATAAAATTGGACTACAAGAAGACTTACGATTGAATCTAAAATTGGACAACAGAATGGCCTACGATTAAAGCTAAAATTTGACAACAGAAAAACCTACGATTCAGGATAAAATTGGAAACATAAATGCCTACGGTTGAAGCTCAAATTTGACAACAGAAAGTCCTTCGAAGGAGGCTAAAATTAGACAACAGGCAGGCCTAAGGTTAAAGCTGAAATTTAACAGCAGAAAGGCCTAAGGTTGAAGCTAATATTGGACAGCAGAAAGAACTACAATTCAAGATAATATTGGACTACAGAAAGACTTAGGATTGAAACTAAAATTGGATAACAGAACGACCCACGATTGAAGCTGAAATTGGACATCAAATAGGCCTACGATTGAAGCTTAGCTTAAAGAAGGAGTTCTTTGAAAATTCCCAATAATATTTGCTTATTTTCTCTTAACGCTCCTGCTGTACTTTTTAATATTTCTAGCACATTCAGCCTAGAAAAATTACCATTTGTTTAAAACTTGATAAAAAAAAACGGTGACAACACAATTCAGCTACTTTGTATGCAGCTCACAAATATACAGATATTTATTATAAGTCTTTCAAAAAAATAAAGTCAAATATACTCCAAGACATTTAATAAACGACTTTAAGATGTTTAAGAATTTAAAAAAAGGCAAGTAAAAGCAATATAAAAAGAATGAATGCTACGAACAGTTTGTTCTTTAAACTGTTTTCAGTAGCAATTAGTTGGCACATCCTCTGCGAGACATTAATGTGCTTTTTGTACGTTCTTTATCTTTTTGTTGGAAAAGCAAAAAAAAAAAAACATGAAAAAACATGAACAAGAACAAGAAGTATCTAAAAGATTGTTAAATAATTGACAAATCTTATTAATGACATCATTCCAATCAATAAAATACTTATACTCACGTAAACGGCAGCAGCAGGATGGAGGAAGTGGAAGCAAGGGAATCTTAACAAAGACAAATACAAAAGAAGCAACAAAATTTAATGGCACAAATAATCTACTTTTATCTTGTACGAAATTCATACTTCTTTGTTGTAGTTGTTTGAAAAGAAGAAAAAGCACCAAACAACATAACCAGTGTTGCCAGTGAAATTTCGAGAAAGATACATTTTAGTTTCCAAAAAGATACATTTTTTCCCGAAAAGATACATTTGAAAATCCATTTTCAACATTTATTAATAAACATTTTTATTTCATATTTTATGAATATTGTAAAGAAAATGATATATTAATTCATTTTTATATTTATTTAAGTCATAAATATTAGGTATGTAATTTTTAAAAGTACAGTAAGCAAACTTTAAAATTAATTATATGTAACTATCTTTGGATGTTATCAAAACAAATTCATTATTGTAAAAATTAAGGCGTTTATAAATTTTATAAATTTTCTGAAAATGAAAAATATGTTCATATTACCTCAGAACAACTTCGCACTACTAGTAATCATCGATTTAGGTGGATCGTATGTTGAAACTCCTTAATGTTTTCTTTCACCATTATTAAAGCTGCTATTGTATTAGTATTGAGTCGGTTACGATGATCAGTCTTAATAAGTTTTAGTTGGTTAAAAATTCTCTCTACACATGCATTCCAAAATGGAAGTACAAATGATAAACAAACTACTTTTTTAAAATTTAATCGGCTCATTAACAACATATTTTAAATTGAACTCTTTTTCCCAATACTCATCAGCAGTGATGCCAACTTTTTAAGAGCAAAAAGCACTTTAAAATTTAAAAAAAGCACTAAAGAGCACTATTTCGAGGTAAAAAAAGCGTCAAAAAGCACTAAGCCACTTTTTTCAATTTAATCGACAATTGAACACAAAACAAGTTACCTTGGGCATTATTTACTGTCCAATATATATGTAAAGAAATGGCGAGGGAGTTGTTGGGGGACAATTTTCGTACATAAATTTAAGTAACACAATTTTTGAGGTGTTCAAAAGTACAAATTAAAATCAGGGACCAAAAATAACAATTATTCTAGAATTTTCAAAAGAAAAAGCAACCACAAGAAAATATCGGAGAGCCAAGTCAAGCACACCGTTTTGATGGTTTTTAACTATATTTTTATAAAATAATATGATTTTTAAATTCTTGATTTTTATTTTTTTTGTCAGAAATAATTGTCAGATTCTGATAAAACACTTTTTAAGTAATATTTTGATTTTTTGTAGGTTTCATTGGAAGAAATATCTCTGCAGACATTAGGTGGTAGAGTGTAATCATTGCAGCATGAATTATGTCGACGAAGTCCATATTTAATGTGAAGAATTGAATTAACAGAATTCAAGGTTAATCGGTTTCTTATTATAGATTTACTGTAGTTCATCGAACTAAAAGTTCTTTCAACTTCCGCGTTAGAATGTGACAAACTTAAAATCCTTAATACAAAATTGGACAAATCTGAAAATGGATTTTGTCTTATTGAATCCTTAAAATCGTTGACTTCTATCCAAAAAAATATTTTCCAAGGAATTTTCTATTTTGGAAACAGTATCCACATTTTCAATAAAATGTTTAACGAAAACAATTACATCGTTTTTATTATGGTTACTAAATATGTTGTCAACACTAAATAGTGCAACTTTTTGTAAAATTTCCAAATTGCTAGAAAGCCTAGCTCTAATTTCGTAAATAAGGTTTTTGGTAAAATGAATACAACTTTTTTTTATCACTTTTCATCATCTGAAATCTTCAAATCTTTACATGCCTTTTCAAAATTGTACCCCAAATAGCAAAACTCATCTAAAACATCGTTCATATCACCCTTTACATAATCGAAGTTTTCTTGGCTTACTATAATTTTGTTCGTCAAATGTTTTAGTAATCGACACAAATCATTATAAAGTTTAACGTGATCAGCATTGTCTGCTTCAAATGCCAAATTCACCCTTTGCACTTCTCCTAAAACCGAACTTAAGTACGTAAGATAAATAAAGTTTTTGTTATCATTGTACATTTTTTAAGAAGTGAAGAAACATACCCTTTATCATTAACGACATTAAAATGGGTTTTTAGTTCCAGCCACATATTTACTATTCGCTTAACAGCCTTTTCAATAGAAAGCCATCTGGTATTTGACACTTGCGTCACTTTATGTGGGTCCATTTCGTCACCATTAATTAATTTATAAATTGTAAAAAAATAAAAATTGTAAAAAGCACTAAAGGCACTAGTGAAAAATTGAAAAAGCACTAAGTTAGTGCTTTTTCTTAGTTTGGCACTATGCATAAAATTTTGGCGTTTTGTGGTATCAAAAAGCACCATAAATAGTGCCAAAAACACTAAGTTGGCATCGCTGCTCATCAGCGGCCATGTCGAAGCTCTTCGTGATTGAGGAGAGCGTGCTCACGCCATTCCTTATGCAAAGCATTCTGGTCGATAAAATTTAACAAAGACGGAAATTTTTTTAATACAACATTTAAATCCTTTTCTTTAAAAGATTGAGCTTCCTTTAGTTAAACATATTTATAATATTAAATATTTCATCGGTAAATACGAATTTTAAATTGATGTTTTAAAACTTCAATATAAAATAATTGGCAATAGCAAAAAGATAACTTTAAAAACCTTTGTCAGAGACGGAAAGTTTAGTATTTTATTTTTGTACATTTTGCGTCCAGATTCAAAAGATACGGAAAATGCCAGGATTATACATGGTACCTTAAGTCATCAAAATATACGAAAAATGTATCTTTCGTATCATAATGGCAGCACTGAACATAACTTTATTTTGGCGAGAGAAAGAGAGATAGAGAGTGTGAGTTCATAACGGAAACACTTAAATGAGATCTATATAGAGAAAGGAAATGTTAAAGCATGGAAGGGGGCGGGGGAGGTTTTTGGTGTTTTGCAAAAGCAAGTAGATAGTGTAGGGGTTCTCTAAAATGTTTTTTTTATCCTTAATAAAATATATATTTCCTATCAACTTATAAAGGGTGTCCCAACTAGAACGCAATTTTTAAATTTTAAATAAAACACAGATATTTAAAAAAAAAATCGTGAAACTTTATTATATCGTAAAGGAGACAGAATGAGGTTATGTATGGAACAAGATATTGTTCAGATGGCCGCCGCGGCTTTGCTGGCACACACGCGATCTTTTAATGAAATTTTCAATGACATTTTTCATTAATGCAGCGTCCAATTTCCTCTTTTAAGGCTTGAGTCGTCGTCGGCTTATTCGCGTAAACCATCAACTTCAAAAAACCCCAAAGAAAAAAATCTAAAGGTGTTAAATCGCACGATCTGGGCGGCCAATTCTGTGGTCCAAAACGCGAAATAACACGACTGGGATTTGACTGATGCAGCAATTGAATTGTTTCTCTGGCTGTATGACATGTGGCGCCGTCTTGTTGAAACTACATGCCCTCCACATTAATTTCTTCAATTCTAGGCAAGAAAAAACTGGTTATCATTTCATGATACCGAACACCATTGACTGTTTGCGCTTGACCTGCCTGATTTTCATAACAAAATCAGCATTTTCATGTTGTCTCTCCAATACCCAATTAACGAACTCCCTTTGCTGTCCATGGCCAGCTGGCTTCAGTTCCTGAGTCAATTGAACTTTCTATGCATGAAGATGCAAATCTTTCGTCAAAATTCGCTGCATAGTGGATTTGGAGACCCCAATTTGCTGAGCTCGGAGTCGAATTGAGGTAGATGGAGTTTGAGCGACATCATCACGTACAGATGCGACATTTTCGGTCGATCGACCTGGTCAAAGGCGCGTTGTTGTCTTTACATCACTAACAGATCCAGTTTCGGCATATTTATCCATTAATCTCTTTATAGTTTACTCTTTTGGAGCATTATTGTGACCCCAAATTGATCGCAATTTGCGAACTGTAGCCGCAAAACTTTCACCATTTTGGTAAAACAATTTCACAATGATAATGCGTTGTTCATTCGTGTGGCGCTCCATTTTTACTAACCTCGTACCTTCTACTAGCAAACAATAACAATTGTTCAAATGTCAAACAATGACACTTCGAATGGAGCCAAATTTAAAAATTGTGTTCTAGTTGAGACACCTTGTATATGTACATACATACAATGTATATACGTACCTATGTATGTATGCATTTTATCTATTTGAGAATGCTTGTATGTAAAGACTATGAGCCTGAAAAGTTTGGTTTGTTTTATTTAATCAACATGCACGTTTTATCGATAAAACATTTTGGAAATTTTTATTTCACTGTGTCATGTTTACACATTTATTTTTGTCAACATCTCGTCATCAACTGCCAAAAAAGATTAAACCGGAGTAGCAGTTCCTTTGTTTAATGTAAAATTTAAAACAAACTAAAGAACATAATTTAAACCAGCTAAGATTTAACTATTAGTTTAATTTCATGGTATTATATGCAATATATTTCAAAATATTGCAATAAAATTAGTTAAGTTGTATAGTTTGAACGTGAGAGTGTTTTACACAGACGGACAGACGGACATGGCTAAATCGACTTAGAATTTCATAAGGATCAAGAACATATATACTTTGTTGGGTCTCAGATAAATATTAAAAAAGTTTCACACGGAATGACAAACGTAATATACATACCCTCATTCCCCACTCTTGGTGGTGGAGGGTATAATAAAATTTATTTGGCTGATATTTTTTTTTCTGTAGAATTTTCCCATTGAATTTCAAAAATAATTTTCTCTAAAAATTTTAGTTTACAGAATTCAGCATGCGTGTAAAAAGGGGAATTCCCATTTTATTCATACATACTTACCATATGAAGTTACGTGCTACATATTAAATTTATTTTGGTTATGCTTTTCTGTACATGTGTATGAATGTATGTATGTATGTATGAAAATAGATTTTTTCTCCTTAAATATTTTTTTATTCTTTACTTAAAAATATATTTTCAATTACATTAATAACAAAGACCTACTGAAACAAATATAATCAAACGTACCATAAAGGTGGATTCATCCATTTGTTCTTAACAAAATTTTTCTACTGAGAGTTTTTTGCAGCACGATTCATCCATTTCGAACGCTTTTTCTGAAAAATCAAAGCTGCCATATGTAAACAAAATCTATTAGTTTTACAAGTGCGGCCATTGATTTATTTTGCTTTGGGTTTTAAGGCCCAATAAAACAGTGCGTATTTAAGTGTAGTTTTAGTTAATTTTTATAAAAACTTAAGTTGCATTTAAATACAGATTCATTTTTTCAGTCATACTTAATTGCTGTTATGATTTTGTGGTAAAAATATGGTAGCACTTTGAAATGTCAACAAAATTATCGATATATTTCAGAAAACAGCTGATTTTTTTAATAAGATTTGCCAACAATTTTGTGTTTACTTGTTGTATTGTTTTGTGTGTTTTATTGTTTTGTGTGTTTTATATATTAAATTTGGTGGCATAAATATGGATAAAAGAAGTCCCAACTTTTGACTTCTTGTTGGACGCTGTTAAAAAATATAGCAGCATGATTGAAAAGAAAAAAAAACCAAAACAAATGTCAAATGTTCAATGTTTACAACTTAAGTTGCACTTAAATGAACATCGTTGGCCATTTTAGTAGCATTTAAGTTTTCAGTGAAAAACAAAATTTTGTACTTAAATGCACTTTAAAAATAAATGGCACTTAAATACGCACTGTTTTATTGGGCCTAAGTGTCAAAATACAAATATTAAATTATTTTAAAGTATTGTGTATTCAAAATCACATACATACATAAGTATATACAATAAATTCAAAATGAACAAGTGAGAAAGTATAGTCGGTCAAGACCGACCATATAATACCCTACACCCAGTATATATATGTATATAAAACAGTTTTTTTAGAAATGGGCGTTATATAGGAGATATAACCAAAAATTTAGTGTCATGATTAACGTGACCATACATCCCGTTTTCAGCTACTTTGTGCCGTTGTCGCCGTCAACAAATTGGGGACGCAAAAATGTCCCGTTTTTAGATATTCGAAAAAAGAAATAGTTGATTTGTTCAAAAATGTAAGAACAAATCTTCAAATTCGTCAAAGATAGTTTTTTTTTAATATATGTATGTATGTATGTATTTATGCACAAAGATCTAGAAAAACTTATTTGGGCAAATTTAACAGAAGTCCCACAGTGGGAAGATGTTCAAAAAGTTCTAGCTATATACATATATTGATCGAAAAAGGACATATCGATTGCAATAAAGATACGGAAGTATTCGATGAATATTCACTCGTATCTAAATATGTAACATCGCAGAAAATTTATGAATGGAATCAACAAAATATTTCTACGGAAAATCGTTGGGTGAAAGCAATTACCAAAACCATGCAAATTTTCAAATTATCGTTGAATATATTTTATGTTTGCCTGGAACAAATGCGCCATTTGAACGTGTATTTCCTTTGATGAACAAGTTGTGGACCGCAGATAAAACTCAACGGTATCAGTGCTTAAGGCTATGTTAATTATTAAAGTTAATATTAAAAAATCGTGCCAAGATTTCCACACATATTTGAAATCGTTACTGAAACAAATTTGTACCTCTGAAAAATATAACAATGTATAAAATTTTTTTTGTAGTGTAACGTAAAATAAATAACGTCATTCACTGCGGACAAATAAAATATTATTTTTATTTCATATAACCGAACCCATCAGAATTATTCGATGTCCCGTTTTCAGATAAAAAAATATGGTCACTTTAGTCATGATGTCTGTGATATATGTAAATATTATATGTGTTAAACTTTATCGCGATATAAATAGTTTTAAACGATTTATGGAGCTTTAAGTGAATTACGGAGAGGATCTTATATGGGATTTTCGAGTAATTTGGACCGATCATAATAAAATTGTACCGTATTATTTATATTCATATGAAAAGTACGGGCACACATGTCAAATATTTGATGAAAATGACGTAACCACTAAGTAAAATATATTTAAACTAATTAATTTATTTCAAATACTTAGTTTAATTTTATTTGTTGCTGTTTGATCTTAAAAACATTTGTAAGATCAAATACCGTTAAACAAATGTGAGCTAAAAAATGTGGTTACGCTTTTTTGAGTAAATATTTGTCGTATGTGGCCATACCTTAAGATTGAAGCTAAAATTGGAGTACACAAAGACCTACAATTGAAATTCAAATTGTACAACAGAAACACCTGCAATTGCACCTCCAATTGTCTAAATATGAATATACACCAATACCTCGATTTACGTCGTTTAGTTTTGCGTTTTTTCAAAGTTGCGTCGCTGCTTAATTAGTATTAATTTTCACTGTGCATCGTTAGATTTTCGAGGTTGCGTTGTTTTGGATTTGAGTTTAATTTTTTTTTTTTTGAAATTTTTGCAATATCTGCAACATCATCAGATGCTAAAACGATGACCCGTACAAGAAGTGCTTTGATGATCGAAATGGAGTCCTTGCTTTCTATTTGGATTGAAAATAAAGTTGTGCAGAGAATACCATTAAGTAAAATGGTATTTCAAACAAAAGCAAAAAGCTTATTTGATGACATAAAAAGTAAAGCATTATCCAACGATAATGCCAGGGGTAGTAATACAGACAATTGCTATAAGGAAATTTATTTTTGGACCAATTTTGGTGCAAGAAAGCCGACGACTTAGTATTTTCGTAACCCTAAAACCTCTCTTCGATCTTTACATGGTTTGCTATAGAAAATCGTAATTCACTTTGGGTCGTTTTAATTTGCGTAGTGCTTTTTTTGTTTTTACGTAACCCCGGCGCAAAGTGAGTTATTGGTGTAGAGATGCAGTTAAAGTCAAAACATAACTCTATAAATAACCACAATAGAAGCTGTATTTTAATATTTTTTACCTAAACAAAATCCGCCATCGATTTCTTTAGGTGTATGAAATTAGCAAAATGTTAAATATTCGTAACATCCATGCAAATAACGCGACTAGTCCATACATGCATGTAAAGACTAGACCAAAGAGGAGTAGGAGTACTCCAAAACTACTCCAAATATATGAAAAAAAAGTGGTCGATTTAACATTGCGATGTCCTAGGATTGGACCATATAACCATATGACATGGTCCATGACTGCATTACATTGGACCATGTTGTAAGTAGTCCATTTCCTATAAAATGGATCACGTAGTCCAGTATTATTTGCAGGGGTACAACAGAAACACATACAAAATGTGAAATAAAATAAGTTCGTGTGTGTTTATTTTGTAAATTTATGAATAAATCTATTAAAAAGGAGCCCTAAAGGATATGGATGCAATTACATTTACTTTTTATATTGCGTTTTTTTTTTTTGTTATTGCTAGTCGTATTGTGTTTAGTTGTTATTTTTTTCTTTACTAACAGTTTATTATAAAAGCAACAAAAACAACAACAACAAAAACAAAAAAAAATTCAAACTTGGTGTTATTTTAATTCATGGTTACCGAATAAATGTTTCTTTCTATTCATGAACATTCATACATATGTACATACATACATATGTATGTATGTATGTTGGTATAGTTTACGGGGGCAATCCAACAAAAAGCTTTGAAAATGTAGGTCTGGAACCATACGTCCATTTTTAGCATTAATCGTTTTTCTGTTTAGTTTAGATTTTAGTTTCAATCTTTTGACTTTCTGCTGTCCAATTTTAGGTCTATTTGTTATACTATTTGTGCTTCAATCGTAGTTCTTTTTTTATACTCTACACCACAATAGTGGGGGGGTATATTGGATTTGTGCTGATGTTTGTAACGCCCATAAATATTGGTCCAACACCCACCTTAAAGAATACCGATCGACTTAGAATCACACCCTGAATCGATTTAACTATGCCCGTCCGTCTGGCTGGCTGTCCATGTAAATCTTGTGCGCTGAGTACACGTCGCAATTTTGAAGATATGTCAACAAAATTTGATATTTTTCGGGCCAAGGATGGATGGGATTGAAACTGGTGGAAATCGGTCTATTATTTTACCTGGCCCCCATACAAATGTCCTCCCGAAATAGGAGTTTAACGATCATAAATATTTGAGTTATGAAAGTATCCAAACAAATGCACCACAAATGAGTACTCGTAGCTCCCATATAAGGCCCACTTCCGAAAATCACTTTACAGAGCATAACTCTTTTAAAAATGTTGGTATCCAAATAATATTGAACACAAATATGTTTCATATACGAGTAAACAGAAATGATGACACATAATTTTATAATGGTCGGTCCATAATTAGTCAAAACTCCCATATAAGACCTTCTCCATAATTCACTTTGACTTCATAAATCTTTTAAAAGTATTTGTATAACATACATAATATTTATATTCACGGAAGTCATGGCACTAAATTTTTGGATGATCGGTCCATAACAGGTAATATCTCCATATAGAGCCCATTTCGGAAAAACTGTTTTATACATATACACATAATACCCTATATTATATGGTGGGGCGTGACCGACTATACTTTCTTACTTGTTTTGTGGTTTAATTTTTGCTTCAATCTTAAGTCTTTCTATTGCTCAATGTTTGCTTCAATTGTTGGTTTGTATGTTGTCCAATTTTAGCTTCAATCTTATGTCTTTTTGTTGTCCAATTTGTGCTTCAGTCGTATATGTTGCTATTGTGTATTTTTAGCTTCTATCTTAGTTCATTCTGTTGTCCAATTTTAGCTTCAATTGTAGGTTTGTATGTTGTTAAATTTTAGCTTCAGTCATTAGGTCTGTATATTGTCCAATTTTAGGTCTTTCTGCTGTCAAATTTAGGTTCAATCGTAATTCCTTCAGTTGTCGAATTTAAGCTTCAATCTTAAGTCTTTCTGCTTGCTGTCCAATTTTAGCTTCAATCGTAGTTTCTTCAGTTGTTAGGTCTGTATGTTGTCCAATTTTAGCATCAATTGTAGGTCATTCTGTTGTCCAATTTTAGCTTCAATCGTAATTCCTTCAGTTGTCGAATTCAAGCTTCAATCTTAAGTCTTTCCGTTGTCCAATTTTAGCTTCAATTATGTTTCTTTTTGTTGTAAAACTTTAATTTTCTTTAAAGCACTTCTCAGTTTAGTATCATACATTTGCATGTGTTTTTATCATAAAAATCAACTTGTAAATTATAACTAAAAATATGTATGTAGAAAAAAAAGTGAAAAGCCATTAAAGTTGCAGTGCTCGGCAGTCATTGCCAATAGGGGACGTATCCACCTACACAACACAAATTTAAGTGAAACTTACAGCAAAAGTGAAAAAATTACTGAGTTTGCTTTAAAAACATCATTAAAATTGTGAGCTACCCGTACCGTAGTGAAATAAAAAGTATAGAGTTAAATAAATATAATTATTAAGTTATTAAAATCTACAGTTTTCCTTTTAAATTAATTCTTATTATGATTTACAATATACAAACAAAAAAAAAAACACATTCACTTTTATATATAGATAAGGGTTTCAAATGTATACAAATTATAACACTTACTTAATATTGTTGCTAGTCAGCGCATTGGTGTCCTAAATATTAATATTGATAGCTGATATAGCTTTCCTTATATATAATTTGTCATCATATCTATGGGAGGTGCCACGCCCACTATTGATAGTCCGCCCATTCTTGTCCTAAATATTAATATTGATGGTAGAATAACCGTACCATATATCTTATTGTATACCATATATTTGATTTTTAATAAATAAATAAATAAATAAATAAAACAATGGAATTGCTCTTGCAAAATTTGAGTACTATAGCTATTATAGTTTCCCAAGTATTTGATTTTTAAAATTAACTTTGTATGGGAGGTACCACGCCCACTTAAAATTTCAGAAAAAAAGTAGCCTATAGCTCCTTCCAGACATACAGAAATATACTGTGAAAATTTCACGCAAATCGGTTCAGCCGTTTAGCAGTCTATAGATCACCATTACTCATTGATGTTATACGTATTGTATTTATAGCGATCACTGCTTTACATATTCTCTTTCACCATTCTATGTATCAGATTTCAGCTGCTTGTATTAGTCGTCATGTTTCTTACTGACGTGCTGTTATTCATTGTTTAAGTATTTAGAAATTTTCTATTTAAGTTTCCTGTCGTGGCGTTGTTGTCGTAGTTGTTTTTAGTAACAAGTAACTGAAGCTATTTTTACACGATTGAAGGTATTTTGAAGTCTTATCAAAATTTTGAAAATTCATTTTGATGTTCTATTTACACGTTTCAAAAATTTGATCAAAATATTCTTTCAATATATTTCAAAATCTTTTGATAAAATTTTGATCAACATTTGTTGAAGCTAATTTACACTATTGGTATACTTTTTATATTGAAAATATTGACTTTGATCAGCTGTTTTGCTTCTTTTGTGAAATAATTTATTATTATAAAAAAAAACAATTAATAAGTATGGAAGACGACACAATCATCATAGCATCAACATTTTTACTATTGGAGGAAGAAGTAGCTGATAAAAATGCAAAAAAAAAGGAGAAAACAAAAGGAACTTAGGGTTCGACCTTTTCTTTTGGAAGGTATGTCTCTTTTATGGAGCGATTGATAAGGAATGATCCTGACTTATACAAAAACTTTGTGCGAATGTCACCAGACGATTTTGATTATTTGCTTAATCTCGTCACCCCATCAATAGAAAATGCTAATACTAATATGCGGGAATCTTTATGCACCGGAAAATGCCTGGCAATTACTTTGAGATTTTTACCGACTGGGGACAGTTACCCAAGTCTGATGTTCTTGTTTAAAAGATCAAGATCATCGATATGCAATATTGTGCCTGAAGTCTGCGCTGCATTATATAAAATATTAAAAGATGAACTTTTAAAGGTAAAACCTAATTTATTAAATAAAAAAAAATATATCAGAAGAGGAATGGGAGAGTATTTCCCAAAGTATAAATACATAAAATTTGGAATTTTCCCAATTCAATCGGGGCATTAGATGAAAAACACATCAATAGTATAGCACCAGCACATGTACATATGTATATGTATTGATATGGTTTTGAATCAGAAGAATGAACATGCTGTCAAATTATTTATTGTTATCAATATTGCCAAATGTGATTTTGATGCTCATTTACACGGCATCAATAAAATCTTCAAAAGTTTTGTTCAAAAAATGTTGATCAATAAATTTTGAAGAAATTTTGCTGTTTACACGAGTTTAAAGCATTTTGAAGAGAAATTTTGAAGAAAATTTCAATCGTGTAAATCCAGCTTAACGAACTTCTAATGTATTTCAATGCAATAGATTTGCGTGCTACATGCATATTGGGTGTTTTGTTGTATTAATCTACTCTACACTAGGTGTAATGTATTTTTGTTTGTAATAAAATTGAAATGTTGTTGTTGTTGCTGCTATTGCTATTTAATATTGTTAATGGTGTTGTTGCTATTGCTGTTCATTACTGTAACAAGTTATTGTTGATTTTAAGGATTTTATTTTTTATATGTAGTATATACATACATACATATTTTGTTTGTTATTTGTATTTATAGGAGGTGGAGAAAAATGAATTTGTAACAGTTATGGAATAGTCAATTGATGAGTAATCATTTAAATTCATTAATACTAATGCCAGACAAGGTAACAGGAAAATTTGTAAATTTTTTGCAAAATAGCTGAAAAGTTTTAATTCTTTTGAACTGAGAAATCTTAATTTGTATTGGCAAAACCGAAAATATTTTTTTAGTTTTCAATAGCTGTATTAGTATGAGCTAATAGAAATTGGAAAAAATTAAATAAAATTTTAATAAATCAAAAAATTTAAAAAATTTTAATCGTAGTTCACTTATAGAATATCATACTTATTTTTATATCGAAAACATCATACTTCGTCGACTACGGCTATATTTAAAAAGGTTGATTTGTATATAGAAAATAGCCAATGCTTAGTTATTTCAATTGTTTCTTATGTATTTTATTGAAAAAAAAATTTTAAATTTTTTGATTTTTACAAAATCATACTCGCAAGAGGAATAATTCTCATTTAATTAATAAATAAAATTTTAATATATACTTTTATTATATGCTTTCAAACTTTGTAAATTTTTTAATTCTGCCCCAAATTTTTAATTGTTTTAAAGTTTTTCAAAAATCTTGATTTTTTTTACAAAACCAAAAATAGTTTTTTTTTTGTTTTCAATAGTTAATAGTTTAAACTAAAAGAAATTTGAAAAATGGTAACAAAAATTTAATATATATTTTGTTATATTCCAACAAACTTTTAAAATAGGTTTTTTTCAACAGAAAAATTTATTTTTTAATATTGTTCAAACTTGAAAAATCTTAAATTTTTTTGACAAAACCGAAAATATTTTTTTAGTTTTCAAAATTATGAATTATTAACCCTAGAATATCATACTTATTTTTATATCGAAAACATCATACTTCGTCGAATCGACTACGGCTATATTCAAAGAGATGTAAAAGTTGATTTGTATATAGAAAATTGCCAATGCTTAGTTATTTCAATTGTTTCTTATGTATTTTATTGAAATAAAACATAACAAGAGCATAACAACAACTGAAGCTGTACAAAAACTCAATCAAAAACACATACATAAAAACAGGAAAGGAAAAACATAAAACAAAAACATGCGTCGTCATTTCGACGAAGTATGATATTCTAGGGTTAAGGTGGATTCCATGGTGTAACTGTACAAGGTGAGTGCAAATCGGCAACAAATACAACACAATACAGAAACAACAGGCATTTTATTGTTGTAGTTTTTTCTTTGGCCAGAGTGATGAATTTAAGATTGTTATTTTTTAAGCTAGAATGGCCTAAATTTGTTTAGTGTAAATAAAAATCCAATTTTTTAATTACAATATTTTTCCCGACGTTTCGTCGATTGTTTGTCGACTTTTTCAAGGGATTGTCTATTAAAAATTATAAAACAATAAAATAAATACAATGATGTAACACATAAACAATATAGACTTACAATATGAAATCTTTTTTTTTTTTAAAACATTAAGAAGTCCTAGATGTATCCAGGAGTATATGTAATAAATTTTAATACTTAATATCTAGACTTTTAATATGTATCAGCTCAAGTGATGGCAACAATATAACTCGCATTAATGTTGTTCGTGTCTTCCTTCAAATTCATTGTTCTCTTAATTTTTTGTTGTATTCTAAGACTTTCAATTGTGTATCTCTTTCGATCTTTGTTTTCTATATCCAGAATTTTAACATCTTCGAACTTAATTGTGTGACCAGTATGTAGGATGTGTTGTGCCAGTGCTGTTGTCTCTTTTTTCCGCATTATGTCCATTTTGTGTTCTCCCATTCTTGTCTCCAGTGTACGTTTTGTTGTTCCTATATAAATTTTCTCACATTGCTGTGTGTCATTTCCTTCACATTGTAATTCGTATACAATGTTACTTTGTTGTTGTTTATTAATTGGCGCCTTAACTCTAGAAAAAATCGAGCTTAATGTCAAATTGGGTTTGTATGCAAAACAGATGTTTTTTGTTTTTATTGACGACCGTATGTTATTATTATCGGTTAACCCAGGTATGTATTTAACACTGTAAAATTTTTCCCCTTCTTTTCGTATGTTTTTAGATTCGTTGTGGTTTTCTCTGTCCTTATCCAATTGTTTAATCGTATTGTCTATCAATGTAGATATGAGTTTGGCGGGGAAGCTGTTGTTTTTTAAAATGTTTGTTATAATGCGTTTGTTTTCATTATGAAATTGTGTGTCACTTATGTTGTATACCCTAGAAATAAAATTTTTGCTGTGTTTATGATTTGATTTTTGGGTTGTGTCGCGTGGTAATTCATTAACCTTCCTGAAGATGTTTCTTTAGAGTACCAATCAAAAATAATCATGTTATTTCTGCGTATAATTTTCGAGTCTAAGAACGCAATTTTACCGTTTTTCTCAATTTCAGTAGTAAATTGTATCTTAGGGTGTTGTTTGTTAAAAATTGACATTTTGGCATTTTGTTTGTGTAAAATAATGGTCCACTGTCAAAAACACTTGAAAAAGTATTACTTTTGTCAGAAGTAAATTGTAAACAAAGTCAGTCAGCTGGGCTACTGCAATCACCTTGTATAGTTGCACTATGGTGGGTTCACTCATTTGTTCTGAACAAAATATTTGTTCGAACCATGGTGTAACTATACAAGGTGAGTGCAAATCGACCACAAATACAACACAAAACAGAAACAACAGGCATATTGTTTGTGTATTATTTTACACCTTGCATAGTTACACCAAGGACTAACCCCCTTATTCATAAACGATTATTTAATTTAACAAACGTTTATTAAGCAGATTTTTCTATGCAAATCTGTCTTTTCTATGCAAATCTGTCTTAATAAACGTTTGTTAAATTTAATAATCGTTTTTGAATAAGGGGGTATAAATATATAAAGATGTTGCACGCAGTGTATTTAAAATTGCTTCCTCACGATGCGGGAGGGAAGACAAAAGGGAAAGAAGCACAAAGAAAGAGCGTAAAGAGTCTTTGAATATGTATTTTTATTCGACCTTTATTATTTATTTTATTACTAATTTTCCAAGCTTAAGGTCTTTCTTTTAAATATAAAAACTTTTTAACTTTATTTAAAACCAATATTTCGGCACTTCCTTGAGTGCCTTCGTCAGGGTTTTTTTCTTCCTAATTTTACAAATTTTTAACAAATTATGACGAAGGCACTCAAGGAAGTGCCGAAATATTGGTTTTAAATAAAGTTAAAAAGTTTTTATATTTAAAAGAAAGACCTTAAGCTTGGAAAATTAGTAATAAAGTAAAGAGTCTTTGGTTACACCATGGTTCGAACAAAGTTTTTTCATATGAAGTTTGACGTTATTAAGAACAACTCTTAGCCATAGCAAAGTGACGATTTGACGATTTTTTCATTGAAAGTGACGATTTTCTGAA
Source organism: Bellardia pandia (assembly GCA_916048285.2). Taxonomy (NCBI): domain Eukaryota; kingdom Metazoa; phylum Arthropoda; class Insecta; order Diptera; family Calliphoridae; genus Bellardia; species Bellardia pandia. The sequence goes on from OU696533.1 coordinate 75,482,804, forward strand.
TTATTAAAATTTTCCGCCATTTGTTCGTTTAATTAATGTTTTTGTTACTACTCATTTAATATTATAAATATTAAGAAGAACATGACATATAATGTAATAGTAGTGTTTTCTTAATTATTGACAATTGTTAAGTTTAAGTATTCTAAATCCAAGCAAGTAAGAGTGCTATATTCGGCTGTGCCGAATCTTACATACCCTCCACCTAAACGTAATAAGAAATAGAAAAACTACACTGGTTATAGGACTAGAATATCCTTATTCTGTGTTTTCTATTCAGTCTTAGTGCAAATTTTATTAGTATTTGATATTCTATTGTTTGAAAGACAATTTTACGACCAACATAATTTATGTTAAATATTTTAAAATTTTGTCTAATTTTCACCATTTTAATTGATTTAATTAGCAATTCTTACCATAATTTACAGAGTATGTCAGATGTTCATAATAATCTTCGGTGTAATTTAACAAACAGAGTATAAACAAGTAAGAGTGCTATATTCGGCTGTGCCGAATCTTAAATACCCTTCACCTAAGCGTAATAAGAAATACAGAAACTACACTAGACTAGAATATCCTAATGTTGTGTTTTCTATTCCGTCTTAGTGTAAATTTTATTAGTATTTGATATATTGTTTGAAAGACAATTTTACGACCAACATAATTTATGTTAAATATTTTGAAATGTTGTCTAATTTTTACCATTTTAATTGATTTAATTACCAATTCTTACCATAATTTACAGAGTCTGTCTGATGTTCATAATAATCTTCAGTGTAATTTAACAAACAGAGTATAAAAAAGGGGTACAATTCGGTTTTAGTGAATTTGCTCAAAAAAAAAAAAACAAAATGAAATAGGGCTTTTAGAGGAGATATCAGGAAAAAAAATTTGTTGGCCGACACGCCTATTTTCGAGGGGGCGGGCCCGTAAAGTTGAAAATATATAGGCCTATATCTCGGGAACTACTGGGTGCTTGATAATTTGTAATACACTAAATAAAAGGTATTAAAAATACCTTTCCAACGATATATATCATGATTATAAAATATGGACAGAATATGGGTTAAATCCGAAAAGAATATTTTTTGACCCGAATTTATTTGTTTTTTGGAAATGGTTCTTATATGGCAGCTATGACAAATTATGGGATATTTCACGTCGAATTTCAACCAAATAACGGTATACATATGATATATATTAGTATTAACGTGGATTTCGAGAGTGGACCTTATGTGGGGGATATTGTCAAATATGGACCTAGTCCTTGTATGGGATCAGTTCTGGGCCGACCACCATAAAATTTAGTACATCAGTTTATTTGCCTATAAAGAGTATTTATGTAAAATTTTAGCCGTTTAACAATATTTATATCTGTTTTATACGTATTTAAGTGAATTTTGGAAGTGGACTTTATATGGGGTCTATGGTCAAACATGGAGCGAAGTAAAAAAAATTTCCTTTTGCGATGTCTTTTTGCATAAAACTTATTGTTGCTGAATTTTGTCTTGATATTCCAATTTTATAGGCATTTATGTATAATTGGGCAATATTTCGGGAAGATTTTTTTTGTGTATGGGGGCTATGAGAAATCATGGACCGATTCTTACTATTTTCCGCACAGTTTCCTCTTTTATCATAAAAACAACGTATACAAAATTTCATGGTATTATCTGCAATATATTTCAAAATATTGCAATAAAATGGACAAAAAATATAAAATTTTTATGGAGGTTGTCTCACATATTGGTCCATAACTCTGGTTGGCATAAACCGATTTTGCTGATTTTAAATAGCAAACTTCTCGAAAGCATGTCTGATAGAATTATGCAAGATTTGGATCTCGAAGATATCTGGGGAGTTTAGAAAATTGATTTTAACATCCAGACAGACGGACGGACATGGCTTAATCGACTCCGCTATCGATAAGGATCCAGAATATATATACTTTATAGGGTCGGAAAATTATATTGTGGAAATTTCACACGGAATGACAAACTTATATATACCCTTCTCATGAAGGGTATAATAATAGTAGAAATTACTTATTTATCTGTAGACATAATAATCAATTTTAAATGCTGAGTTCCTTGAATTAAAAATATTAGAGGAAACAATTTCTGAATTTCAACGGGGAAATTCTACAAAAACTTCTTCTATTTTAACAAAACGTCTAAAGAACATTAAGACAAACAAATTTAAATAAAACAAAAATACGGAATTCTTTGAAAATAAGTATCTGTATATGATGGATGAATCGGATTCTATACTTAAAATGTTATTTAAAACTTATTAAACTAAATTGTTTTGACATTGTTCAGATATTTATTTATAAAATACTGTAAGTCTTGTTTCACACTATTCAATTTTAGCTGACCAGATTTTGTTGAATTCTCTTTTGAACTTGCCATTTCATTTACACACGTCAATTCAATTTTCGTACGTTTTAATGCAAATCAACATGCATCAACAAGAAAAACACAAAAGGAAATAAGAAAATTGACTAGTACCGTCAAGTTTGTACACCTTTTGTTCTCTATTCCCTTCTCATCCAAAAATACTTGCCTTGACGAGTCAGAATTGAAAAGTGTGAAAACTTTGCGGACTAAGATATTATAAAAATATTACACAAGTTGTGTTTAACATTATATTTTTTGTGATTTCTCATTTAAAAAGTTAACATTTATGTATTTTGATATGCATTGTACAAGAGAATTTTTATGTTTTCGTTTAAATAAAAATTTCAAAATACTATTAGATACTCGTATAGTGACTTTTTATTTTTCCGATTTTTTTTGACGATTTTTAAAATTTGAAATGATTAAAAAAAAATTTCTTCGGACAAAATTTTTGTTCGGAACAAATAATTGAATCTACCTTTAGGAATTGCAGAAATGTCAAGAAAATTTTATTATATATTTTTATTACGTTCCTTCAAACTTCGAACATTTTTTTTATCTGGCTGACAAATTTGGATACTTTCAAAACATGATTTTTTTTTTAGCAAAACCGAAAATATTTTTTAAGATTTCAATAGCTAATATCTTAAACTACTAGAAATCTATATACATATATACATATTTATATTATATTTCCGCGAACTTTGAAGATTTTTGAAAATTTTTTAAAATTTATATTTGTTTAAAAATTGAAAAAAAATTATATTTAAATATATCAAACCCAAAAATGTTTTTCTATTTTTTTTTTAAAGGGAAGTAACAATCAGGCAATTAATATGCCTAAGGGGATAGATTGAAGAAGTAAAGATGGTAAAAGAAGAAAGCTTTTTATATCACAACTCTGCAATTGCGCATTATGTTCAGCGTTGCCGTTTTTGGTTATTTCTAACCAAAATTGGTTATTTTTTTTCTCAATGTGTACATGTGTAGATTTTTTCTGTTTTGGTTATTTTTTTTACTGAAAGTATTTACTATGTGAATTTAAATTTTGGGATAAAATTTCAACATACAAAAATGGCCTAAACGAAAATTGTTTTAAAGAACTTGTAAATTTCGTACAAAATTATTGACATTACCCCACAGTTCCGCTGCAGCTGAAAGAACATTTTCTCAGCTTAGTTTGATAAAAAAAAAATTTAGGAATAATTTAGATTTTAAGACAATTAGTAATATATTGCAAGCAAAAGAATTGTGCAAAAATCAACAAAATGCCCATTTTGTTTGGTCTGCCAAGGACAAATTTTAAAACTCAAGCTGTGACATTTTAAGTAAAAGTGATCTCCATATTTATTGTAATATAATTACATGTTTTTTAGTATTTAAGAGAGTAACTTTCTAGTTCCCTATTTTATTGCCAATGAAAAATTTTTTGTTTTTATTATATACTTTTTATTTTTGTTTAAGACATTAAAAATTAATAATTAAACTTGCAAAACTTAATGTAAAGTATTGGAATTTTAAATTTTACAAATTGTAGCATTAGCTTATGTTTCTTTGCATTACTTTTTGCAAAATATGACGCTTAGTTTATTAAAAAAAATATTTTTTAGTATTAGGAGTTGTGTTGTAAAATACGTTGTTTTATGTTTTTTTTTTTTTTTTTGTTACCTAAAAGTACAAATTATAGTTAAAATTACAAAAAATAAATAAATAGTACATGCATTAAAATTTGGTTATTTTTTTTTTAATTTGGTTATTTTTTCATAAATGTTGGTTACAAAAAATTTTTTTTCGTGGCAACACTGATTATGTTTGTTTTTAGTGCAGGATTGCAGCGCCTCTGGTGGTGAGTAGGCGTATTATTGTTAAAGCTTGATTTTATAGCCTTTACTTATGGCGTTTTCTTTTCTGGCAAAAATGTTACACGTTTTTCCCATTTCGCACCTTTTTCATTTTTTTTGTGTTCTTTTCTGAAAAAATGTCAACACTGCTAAAGTGTAGTGTGTTCTTTTCTATAAATGTCACACTATAAATTTAAAAAATAGCGCACCTTTCACACTCTGTATTTTTAGAGGGGGAGAATCGCACGATAAAACAGCTGATATTTGTTTTGTTTATGAATGTGTATTTGTGTTAAGAAACAAAAAAAAAAAATACAAAATGGAAAATATTACTACTTTTTTATTTGCTGAAAAAATTTTGGATGACTTGTTGGATTCATCTTCATCATCTGATGATGATGAAATATTTTATATGATTATGGAAAGAAATCCACAACCGCGAGTGAAAGGCTTTTTAGAGAACGTAATTAATGAATACTCTGAAGTTGATGTACATATGTAAAATTTCATAGGACAATATCTCCTACTTCTTATACATATATGTAATGTATGTTTATATATATAATTTTTATAGTTTAAGAAAAATTTGCGTATTAGTCGGGAAGGTGACATTGGTCTTTTTTAGAGATATTCATTGTCGTATTTCAAGTGATCTTACCAGGGAGCTATCTGCTTCTTCTTTTTTAACAAAAAATAAACAAAACCAGCTGTACATGAAAAAAAAGTGTTACACTGTTGTAATTTTATGTTCTATTCTGACCATTAAAAATGCGACATCTTTAAAATGTGGGGTAAACATTATAAAAATGTACATAATAAAGGTGTAACATTTTATTTCAGAAAAGAAAACACCATTAATTATTTTACTTCGGTGGCATTTTAAATGCTCGTTGTCCACACGAGACGAATGCATGTGCGAACAAAAGTAAACAAATTTATAGCTTGTGTAGGCGTGGCTAAGGGTCCGTAAACGTTTCTACAGTCACTATTTTACATAAATATACTAAGTCATAGTGGAGGAACTAAAAAAAGACTTGTTCTTCAAGCCACAAAATTGTCTTTGGAACAAATATGTATATCTCTACAACGAATTTCTTACTGTGTACTAACATATTAAAGATTAAGATTATTTTTATTATGCACTTCTGGACATAAACCTAAAACCATTTTCCCTGATATATACAAGTCCTTAAGAACAGCAATAATATTATTACAATGGTATTTTTACAATATATTATTGAGAGGAGTATGGTGTCTTTAAGAGATGTAATGATAACAGTCATAGATTTTATCCTGCGTATTAACAAGGATAATCGGCCATAAATTTGTTTATACATACAAGTAAATAAAAACATAAACAACGTACCAAACAGTATGTACATACATATTCTTTTTGCCATAAATATTTATTGTTATAATGTAATCGATTTACTATTTGAACGTTTACATATAACTAAATACATATGTACTGATATTTTTATATATTATTTAACTTATTTATGACTTTCAAACATGTCCAATGAAGAATGCATCAATAAAAGTCTGTCATAAATTTGTATGTACTGGTATGTACATACATATGTATGTTCCTTTACATGTGTATCAGAAATGTTACAACCCAGCATACCATTCTAGGAGCGCCCCGAAAAAGGAGTCAGAAAAGAGTCCAAAAAAGAGCATTTTCGGAGCGAAAGAAAAATTTGCTTGTTACTGTCCTGAGTCGGCACGCAGTATGACTCAGAAATTCCACTTAATTATGTGTGTACCAAAGCTTTGTTATCCTGTTATTTGTGCTTTGAACAAAAAAAAAACATAGCTGTACCACACAAGAATGATAAAAACAAGATTACACAGAGCCCAAAAAAAAATTCCTCATATTCCTGACATTATCTAAGAGCTCTTTCTGACGGACCATTTTCGAATGTAATGACCCTCTTTTCTGAAGGTTTTCGGAGCAATTATAATTGTTTTTTGGGCTCATAAAGAGCGTCAACGCTCCGAAAAATGTGTCAGAAAAGACTCTTTTCGGACTCATATGGCTTGCTGGGAAGTTGTCTTAGAATTGTTGTTATGGTTTTTTGTATAAATATTTAACAATCATAAGTCATGGTTTAATTTTCAGGTTCATTGTTGTTTAATACACACAAATAAATGCCATAAATATTAAAAAAGAAAACAAAATGCAAACAATAAAATAAATGTTTTTTGTTTTGTTTTGTCTTATGTTTCATAAAAATGTGTAATAACATTTTATGTCATACCATAAGCCAGAAGGTTAAAACAATATTTAACGGTACTTCCAATAACATATGTACGAAGTACGTACTTGTTAGCAAAGAAGAACAAGTTGGATAGGGAGCAAGTGAGAGAGAAAGTAGATTTGCAATTATAATTAAGTGTAATTAACGTTATTTGCCAGGCATGGAAAAGTTGATACGATCGATACGACTTTTTTTATACAAAAGTGGCAAATGAAGCATTGTTCAGGCAAAATTCGGTCACAATACAAAAGGTTTTCTTGAGATGAGTCTATACTCTCATCTGAGACCGTCTTGTCTATAGTATCGTCCATGGTGAAATTACTTTACACTCGTCTAAAGTCTCGTTTATAGCCTCGTCTGTATTATTGTCTGTATTATCATCTATAGTCTCGTCTGTGTACTCGTCTGTATTCTAGTCTATAGTCCCGCATATAGTCTCGTATGTATTCTTGTCTGTATTCTCATCTATAGTCTCGTCTATATTTTCTTATATACACTCGTATATGGTCTCGTCTATATATATAATCTGGTCTATAATCTGATCTGTAATCTGGTCTACAGACGTCACTTTTAAAATTCTGTCTAAAATTTAAATTTCAACACCCTAACACCCTGCGCCCTGTTTGTAAGGTGAGTGAGGTTACATGCTGCTACTGCTACTTTTAAGTGTCAACACCTATAGACAACAGCATTAAGCATGAGGTCATTAGATGAGTTAAAACAAATGTGATAAAAAAAAAGAAATAATAACAATGTTCAAAATCCTCATGGAATTAGGTAACCAAACAACCAGCCAACTAACAATTTAAGGCAAGCCGACAAGCTAAAATAAGCAAACTAAAATTGTTGTTATTTCTATTGGTTGTAAGGTGGGTGGCAGTCATTGTTGTTAAATCTAATTATATTAATTGCAAACGTTGTACATGTAGCGCAATATGTAAATTAATAGATTTTCGGTCATATTCCAAAAAAAAAAAAAAGCTGAACAGAATTAATTTATATAAAAGCTTTTAAGTTTAGAATTATGATGAAACTTGTAGAAAACTTTGCAAGAGAACTAAAGTAGTTCAAATTTTAAAATAAAGTGACAAATTCAAAAAAAAAAATTACACAAAAGAAGGTTTAGAAAAGAGTTTTTCTATAAATAATTGTGTTATACACACAAATTGCGGACTATATTATTTTTTAGTATTGTCAACAGGGTTTTAAAAAACTTCTGTGTGTCGACTGATTTTAATAAAAATTAACCCGGATTATAGAAGACTTAAAATATCTAAAAAACGTAGGATTGCAGATGACATTTTTGCATTAAAAGAATCAGGATTAAGGAAGAAATTTTATCAAAAGATCCTATATTATAGAAGACATGTTTTTCTTAACCTAGATTAAAGATACTTAGTTATGTATTGAAAGATCCAGGATAAAGAACAAATGTTTGTATTAAAAGAAATATGATTGCAGCAGAAAATTTTGTGTTACAATATCTTAAAAGATTCAGGATTGAACTAGAAATGGCTGAATTAAAAGAACCAGTATTAAGGAGAAATGTTTGTATTAAAACAAACCGAATAAATGAAAATTTTGTATTAAAAGATCGGCGATTGTAGAAGAAATTTTTGCTTTAAAAGATCCAATTTGTAGAAGATATTTTTCTTTAAAAGGGCCAGAATTATAGAAAGTTTTGTGAAAATGGTTCTACAGCCTCTGATCTATAGTCTCGTCTATAGTCTGGACTTTAGAATCTCGTCTATATTCCGCAAGGGTGTTATCAGGAGAAAATAAAGGCATTAACGACCCCGCGGACTACAATTGTGGCAGGAATGGAGGGCGTACTAAAATGGTACATTAGCCCAGAGAAATCCTGTAACAGGGCGAGTAGATACCGCTTTAAAAAAAAGTATCCAACCGCAGAGGTATCCACTAGTGAGGTGTAGTTAGGAGGAAGACGTCTTCTACCGAGACGAAAGGCATTATGATAAAGCCCAGTACGCTCTTAATTATGGCATTCCTAGACACTTATTGGATATGACGCATCCTTGGGCCGATAACTATGGTATTCTAGAACTTTAGTAGGTGAAAGTGAAATTCCATTGAAATGACTCCTAGGCTAATGCCACATCTGCCTCCATCTCATTAAAACATAGCAAGTCTTGGAGTACATTTGATGTTTGTCACCGTTAAGTTGGTGGTGTAGGTTCAGATGTACATTCCTGATTAGCACGGATCTGGCTCTAACATAGGACCCCATAAGGATTATATGTCAACCCTCGCATGGCCTCCCCAGCATGCATAGATAATCATTAGATCTATACGCGACTACACTTCGGCTTTGAGGTGAAATCCAACAGAGAACTGACAACTAATCAATCAATTTCAAGCAAGGAAGAAAACCCCTTTAGAAATTTTATGTAACAAAAATGTGAATACAGTAAGAGATGCTATGACCACACCCGTGAAAGCCAATATATTCGAAGAGGAAATGAGACATCTTAGGCAATCGGAAGATAAAACGTTTAATGAATTCTTACGCGACAATTTTAACTGTGCTCTTGCATTATATCAGCAATTAAGAAAGGACACGGAATCGATAGGCATTAATCCAGTTGTAGTGAGCGACACATGCAAGCAAATGCAGACTAAGGCCACTCAAGTTGACCCAACTTCACCGGCTCAAGAAAGAAAACGGAAAGTAGCAAAAACACCTGTAACGGTTAAAGCACTGCAGAACCAGGAAGATATAAATATATCAGAGACTCCTACTGAGACAAATGATTGCAAAAGTTTAAGCATCGAAAGACAAAGAAAAAAAGAACAAAGTAAATGACAAAATCAGTATGATGCAAGACCAAGGAGAAGCTATAACAATTAGAGCTAGCACAACCCGGTCATACGCTGCGTCATTCAAAAGATGAATAGTTATATCAACTCCATTGATATCGGAGTGGAGATATAGGGTATAAGAAGAACAAGAACTGGTGAGTTACTTTTAAATTGAAGAAAGTTAAAGGCCAAGCCGAGAAGCTTAGAAGTGCTATAGGTAACACTCTCGGTGAAAATGTCATGGTAAGACCAGTTACCAAACGCCATGTCATAGATATGGGAGACATGAATGAGTCAACAGCTCTGATGGAGGCGACAAAGGCTGAAGAACCTTAGAGCATCGTTTGTAGAAATCTGGCAGCTGAACCACTTCATGTAAGGAGAGTTAGAGTAGGATGGGTCATGTGTAGGCTGAGACGAAAAATAACAACAATGCATTGTTGCCGGTGTCTGCAACAAGTCCACATCGCAAATCAGTGTAAAGGTACAGATAGATCTAATCTATGCAAAAAGTGTTGTAAACCGGGACACAAGTTAAGACTCTGAAAAACGCTTTTAACACAGTAAAATGGAAGGTGATGAGAGATGCTTTCAAAAATAACGGAGTATCTCTTCAACATATTAGCAGATTATCTGGAAAATAGAATAGAATTTTGTACGAGAGGGAAAATGGAATGAATGAAGGAATACCAAATAACAGCTGGTGTATCTCAGCGCTCCGTACTAGGCCTATTCCCCTGGATTTTGATGCACGATGGGTTATTGAAATTAAATCTACCAAAAGGAGCAGAACTAATAAGATATGCAGATGACTTTGCTCTCGTTATAAACCAACAAACTGCTGAACTTATCGAGATAGTTGCAAATGAAAGTCTATGTGGTTGTGAAGAAATGGACTGCAGATGGCAGTGCCAAAAACAGAGGCAATACTTCTGACAGATCGAAGAGTCTATAGCCACATTGTGGACTCCACTAACCAGCTCTCCTTCATTATTTTAGTTATGAGTTCTTCACACGATTTCCATAAATTTGCGGAATGTAAGAAATTGCGTTCACCATATTATCAGGTGTTAAGGTTTCACCTAACGTATTATTCAAAGATTATCTCTGTTTGAGGCACTTTTCACATTCAAAAAGTATATGCTTAGAGTCCTTCTCTATCGCTTCGCATGAGTTACAGCTGCTTTTGTCCTTTAGTTTAAATCTATGTAGATATTTATTGAAACTGCCGTGGTTGGTCAACACTTGAGTTAATGAATATCCCACGTTGGCATGTTTTCATGCAATCTAGGATTTTGTATGTGGGATCAGGTTGTATGTTCATCTTCCATTCTCTCCTTGGTTTCAAGGTTCTTGCCATTTGCTTATTAAGTTGTCTCTGATGGTTCTCCACATTTCTGAAATTTCTCTCGGTCGCTCTGCGGAATTAGCATTGCCCGTCTACCAAAAAACCAGCATTGTAGAACAAATTCTTCAACATTTTTGTTTCAAAACCTGCTTCCCTACTACTTTTCTATATGTATGTAGGAGGTTTCCCTGCAATTATTTTGTTTTAGCAGTTTGTTGTTGACGCAACTTTTTGCTAACTAACTAACTGTCTAACTAATTGACTTAGTATAAGTTTGATGTAAAATAAAAGTTTTTCTATTCATTCATTCATGCAATTTAAAAACAAATCTTTAGCTTTTAACCTTAGGAAGATGTTAAGTTGCTCAAATATTTTTGCTGGCAGTCAGCAGCTGTGGGGGTAATTAAGTGATTGTTTTGACGCCACTTGGCCCATTTTATACAAAGAAACAAAACAAAAACAGATCAACCTTTAATGTTTTTGCTGCTACTACATGTATTGTTAAACATTCATCATGTTGGTGGCTAAGACATTTAAGTCGCTAACACAGCTGAGACCTAGAACCTTTTGTGTAGCTAATGGTGGGTGTTTCTTTTTTGTAATATTGTCAAATATTTAAATGTTTATTTGCTTGATACCCTTTTTGGTGGTGTAAACAATTTTTAATTAGGGGAAAAAGTTGATATCATAGTAGTAGGTATAATATGTCCCAAATGTTTTAAATTTAATCACAAATCCTCGAAACCAGCCACCACCCTTATGTGAATGTAGGTATGTTTACGAAATAGGCTGTGGTTTCAGGCTGTTTTAGTGAGGGGGGCTTGGGTTGGGGGTAGCACAAACAATTATAGTTGTAAAATTCCCCATGCAAACATTTGCTAATGAATAAATTAATATGTTGTGCAATAAGCCAGCAACAACAAACTAACGCCATCACGGTCAAAGCAGAATCAATGGTAACAGAAACTAACTATTTTTGTATTTGAGAAGTTAGAAAAACCCAGTAGGTCTTGGAAGTTACTCTACTTTAGCTTAAAACTCTACAATTTGGAACTTAGACCGTTTTGGCTTATATACGGTTTTTCTTTAAGGGATGTGTCTAACGCAAATACTAAGGACACCTTCAGACATTTAAGATTGTTTTTTTGCGATCGGAACCCGTTAAAAGCATCCAAAATCGTTGTTTTTAAATGCTTCACTTCGGAAAATCACATCTTGTAACGGATTTTATCCTGGTGAATGCCTGCAAAGTTTTATCCATTTGCATTGAGTAGAAGGTAGTCAAAAAAGCATTGTACAAAAAAAATTGCCCCCCTCCCTTGATTTTATCCTGGCTACGCCCATGTATTCGTGTATTGTCATCGGGAATATGTATGCCTGCAAAGTTTCATCCATTTGCATTGAGTAAAAGGCGGTTAAATTAACGTTACAAGGGGGCTAATTCTGGCAGTCGTATACGATCGAATATTCTTTGCATTCTTCTTTGCATTGGCAGGATCGCATTCACGATAGTGACAGACTGTAACTCACTCGTTTTAATGTTAGGTAAAAGACTGGTTCACCCAAGAATAGCGCGTTGGGCATTTGAGCTGAAAAACTATGACTACTTCATTCGACACAGGAAGGGTGAACTAATGTCTCACGTGAATGCGCTAAGCCGAAATCCTCTTTTGGCGGCTATTGAGTCAAACGATGTTGATATTAATATACAGATTGCTCAGTCTGCAGATGAAACAATCGCGAATATGCGAAAAAAAAAGTTAAACAACGGGCTGGTGTTCCGATGTGGAATGCAAGGTCAGAAGCAATTGTACGTGCCTGCAGCAATGAAAAATAACATCATGCGACTTATTCATGAAAAATATAGACACGTAGGAATAGAAAAATGTATAGGGCTAATTCAAAAACATTACTGATTTCCAAACATGAGACACAAACTCGGGAAATTCATAAGGAACTGTATTAAATGCATTTACTATTCGTCTACTGGCAGAAAAAGTGAAAGGAATCTACACAGTATTAAGAAAATACCTACTCCTTTTGATACCTTACACATTGACCATTTGTACCTTCGGTACAAATTTAATGTACTAGTATTAAAAGACGCATTTACGAAGTTTACAAAACTTTACGCTGTAAACTAAACGGGCACTAAGGAGGCATGCTGCGCACTACAAAAATACTTCGAATATTATAGAGGTATGTGTTTTACGTCTAGCGAGTTTGTGAAATTCTTAAAGGAGAGGAAACTCTGTCTCCAAAGTCAAATGAACAGGTGGAAAGGGCAAATAGGGACATCATGGCCATGTTGGCAAAACTGACAGAATCATACGAACACGCGGATTGGACAGATACATTTAGACAGGTAGAATTTGCTATTAATAAAACAATATAATGCTTTTTGGCGTTGAACGAAGTTGTGAGTAGATTGATGAAATGACGAAAGACTTACAGGAGAATTACTCAAAGAACACGGTTATTTTGGACGATATAAGAAATGGGGCCTAAGAAGCCATAAGAAAGTCACAATTGTAAAACTCTAACAGTCTTATTCAGAAAAAAATTAAAGTAGACTTCAAATGTACTTTAAGAAAATTTTGTATGAAAATTTTGTCGAAAAGCACACTTCAAGCCTACTTTATTTTTTATGAATACGGCCAATGGCGCGCTTTTTCGAGGTAGGAGAATTGGTGGTACTAAAGAATGTATACAGCCACTGGAAAAAATAAAAGAATTTTAACCTAAATATCAGGGACCATACGTAATTCGGAAGCAATTGGCTAACGATCGATACCAAATTTCGGATGTAGACAACTATCAGGTCACCCAGATTCCATACCTGGGCATTTTTGATTCTACGCATTTAAAAATATGGCTAGAACTCGAGGATAGTTAGGATAATGTAAAAACAAACTATGAGAGCAACACTGATGAAGTTAAATATACTTATTATAAATTTTTATTAGATGAATATTTGGAAGGGAATAAATAGAGAATAACATGTAACAACCGGGGTCGATTGTGTTATCAGGTCGGCTGAAATGTAATGATTTATGCTCTGCAAACAGTTATATACTGCGACCTGGCAACACCGTTCTCCAATTGATTTATCGTCATTTTGACGATTTTTGGTTTCAAAAATAGCAAAATGACGATTTGACGATTTTTTCATTGAAAGTGACGATTTTCTGAATTATTAAAAATTTCTATCATTTGTTAGTTTTATTAATGTTTTTGTTACCAAATTCTCTATTTTTTTGAGACAACAACTATTTCAAAAACAAAACTAAGTGATAGTAGTGTTTTCTTAATTATTGTTGTTAAGTTCAAGTAAAATAATTCCAAATAATATTGAGACAGGATAGTCGAAATTACTTATTTATCTGTAAACATAAAAATCAATTTTAAATACTGAATTCCATGAACTAAAATTTTAAGAGGAAACAATTTCTGAATTTCCACGGGGAAATTCTTCTACAAAAACTTCTCCTATTTTAACAAAATGTCGAAAGCATATTCAGCCGAATAAATTTAAATAACAAAAATACGGAATTCTTTGAAAATATGTAAGTATCTGTACTCGTATATGATGGATGAATTGAATTCTATACTCAAAATGATATTTAAAACTTAATAAAATAAATTGTCTTGACATTCTAATTTAACCTGAATTAATCAGATATGCTAAATTCAGATATTTATTTATAAAATACTGTAGTCTTGTTTCCCACTCGTCAGTTTTAGCTCACTACTTTTTGTTTAATTCTCTTTTGAACTTGCCATTTCATTTACATACGTCAAATGAATTTTCGTACTTTTTAATGTAAATCAACATGCATGAAAAAAAAAATAAAAGGAAATAAGAAAATTGACATTACCGTCAAGTTTGTATCCCTTTTGCCTTGACGCGTCAGAATTATAGAAGTGAAAACGGACTAAGATATTATAAAAAATATTACACAAATTGTGTTTAACATAAAATTTTTTGTGATTTGTTATGTAAAAAGTTAAAATTTACGTATTTTGATATGTATTGTACAAGAGACTATATAAAATTGAATTTTTATGTTTTCGTTTAAATAAAAATTTCAAAATACTATTAGAAATAGTGACTTTTTATTTTTCCGATTTTTTTGACGATTTTTAAAATTCGAAATGACGATTTTTTTCTATTTTTATCGGGATTTTGACGATTTTTTCCGAAATTCATCTGGCAGCCCTGCCAACAAGTGCAGCTAACTTCAGATATATCCTGTAGGAACAATGTGGAACATTCTCTTTGATAAGCTAAAACAAGTTATTTAAACGTGGTTAAATAAATCTTTGCCTATGTTTATTATAATGTATAAAATAACAGCTATTCAAAACATAAAAAATATTTTCGGTTTTAAAAAAATTTATGATTGTTTTTTTTTTTTTTGGTTTAAAAAAAAACAAGAATTTTTATGAAGAATTCAAAATGTAGAAATATTAAAGGCACATACATATGTATGTAATTGAAATTTATTTAAAAATTCTTTTAATATTTTAACAACTACTAGTAGTTAATGCTTTTGCACAAAAAAATTAAAATTTTTTGGAAATTTTCCAGAATGTCAAAATTTTTAATAGATATAACAAAATTAAATACTAAAATTTCAAAATATCAGCTGTTGAAAGCTATAAAAATATTTTCGCTTTTGCAAAAATAACTTAAGATTTTTCAAGTTTAAAGAAAACTAAAATTTTTCAGCCATTATAAAAAATGTTCAAAGATTGTTGGCCTAAAAAAATATATATGTATATGTATATATTAAAATTTTGTTATTATTTTGCAGAATTATAGTAGCTCAAGATATTAACTATGGAAAACTAAGAAAATATTTTCGGTTTTGTTTAAAAAATTCAGAATTTTTCAAGTTTTGATAAAACGCTATTTTCAAATAAAATTTTAAATTTTCAAAATTTTAATAGATACATACATATGTACTTATAACAAACATATACATATGGATATGTACTAAAATTTTTTTGATTTCTCATAGTTTAAACCATTAGCTATTCAAAACTAGAAAAACATGTTCGGTTTTTTAAAAATAATTCATTTTTTTCAAGTTTTAAAAAAAATTAAAATTTTTCAGTCACAGCCCTTTCCTTTCCCTTTGAGACATTATGAAATAACTATACATTCAAATTGAATATTTATATCAAGGTTTTTCAAAAGTTCCTATCATTACCTACTGAAAACTGAGCAAATGTTTAAACTTTATTAAATATTTCGCTAAAAGCAGTCCCCTCCCTTAAACCCCACCCCCACCAGTTTGCTACATTTGTTTGTTTGTGTAGCTGTGTTTTTTTTTTTGGCCTTTTTTAACAATTAATTTTTCAAACATATCTTACTTCAAAAACTAAGTATGTACTTCTGGTCTGTGTCATTTGTGTCATCGTTTTATTCATTTATTTTGTTTTTTTCTACATTGTTTCCTTTTTCCTATACCCACCCTGCCTTTAACAAATTCTAATTTCGTTTGTTTTAATGTAGAGGCCGGTTTGCGATTTGTTTAGCACGTGTAGGAAGTGGTATAAATTCAAATTCTTTTCATTTTTTCACTTTTATTTGCCTACATTCCCAAATGTTCAAGTACATTTTAATATTCTTAGAAATTAGGGTCAGTATAACAATAGGGTTGTAGAAAACAAACCTCAATAGTACAGCTAAAAAACATAGGAAATAAAATAAGAATGTTAAGAGTATTAAATAAATATACATATGTATGTATATGTATGTACTCGTATGTATAAGAACAGCAACAACAATGAAATTGTATAAGTATTTATTGATATTTAAAAAACATTTTAGTATTTAAAACGTGGCTTTCTTTTCTTGTACCGCACCCAAACACAAAAACAAAAATTAGATAAATGTGTAAAAATTTTCAAAAAAAAAAAAAAAAAGAAAACACAACCAATATATTTGAAATAAAACGCAAATATTTGAGGCGTTGAAGGAAAAGTATTAGAATTTTTAGAGGTTTGATTGAGGAATATTTCTTTTTACAGGAAATGTAAAACAAATTTTGATAAAATCAACAAATTTCTTGTTGGATTTATAAAGATTGTGAGAAAAATATTAAAACATATTTCAGGTTAGAAATATTGGGCAAAAAAAGTGTACTTTAATAGTTAAAAAGTTGACTTTTGTTAAAACACTTTGTTAAAACACTTACTTTAACTATAGACACGTAAAAGTATACTTTAACAGCTAAAACATACTTTAAATTTAAAACCTGCTGAAGTTGCTTTAAAATAATTATTTAGGTAAATTTCGTTCTAACTCACAACACATAAAAAGGAAATATGATAATTCTCGAATTCTATTTCTCAAAAAACGGTGCGTCAAATAGATTATGTTTACAGATGGATCGTGGACAATGAAGGGTAGAAAATGCATTCCAGTTTGCCAATTGTGTAGAAAAATATTCACCTCTATCGTGAATAAAAATTCCACGTGAAATTTGTTCACTTTTATTTTTTTAACATTGAATTTTAATAGGAAAATGTGAAAAGTGAACAAATTTCACGTTATCAAAAAATCAATGCCAAAATAGCCTAATTATGATATTATTCTTACCTTCTCCATTTTTCCACCGCAAACACTTTTCTTAAATTTTCCTGTTTAATTTTATTATTTTGCCGATTTTTGTTTTTTTTTCAAATTTCAATGACGCTATATAAAGCTGCCACTTGCTTATTTTTCTTTACAGTTTGTATGAAATAATTTTCTACATATGAGGTGGCACCATAGCTGCCAGATTTGACGATTTTTTGTTTTGAAAATAGCAAAGTGACGATTTGACGATTTTCTCATTGAAAGTGACGATTTTCTGAATTATTAAAATTTTCTATCATTTGTTTGTTTTAATAATGTTTTTGTTACCAAATTCTCTCTTTTTTTGAGACAACAACTATTTTTCTAATTTAATATCATAAATATTAAGAACAACACTACATATTTCAAAAACAAAATTAAATGATAGCAAAGTTTTCTTAATTATTGACAATTAAGTTTAAGTACCCAGCAAGCCATATGAGTCCGAAAAGAGTCTTTTCTGACACCTTTTTCGGAGCGTTAACGCTCTTTATGAGCCCAAAAAACAATCATAATTGCTCCGAAAACCTTCAGAAAAGAGGGTCATTACATTCGAAAATGGTCCGTCAGAAAGAGCTCTTAGATAATGTCAGAAAAGAGTCTTTTATGAGGGTTTTTTTGGGCACTTAAAGAGCTCTTAGATAATGCCAGAAAAGAGTCTTTTATGAGGTTTTTCTTGGGCTCTGTGTAATCTTGTTTTTATTATTCTTGTGTGGTACAGCTATGTTTTTTTTGTTCAAAGCACAAATAACAAGACAACAATGCTTTGCTACACACATAATTAAGTGGAATTTCTTAGTCATACTAAGACTCAGGACAGTAACAAGCAAATTTTTCTTTCGCTCCGAAAATGCTCTTTAGTTGGACTCTTTTCTGACTCCTTTTTTCGGAGCGCTCCGAAAATGCTCTTTTGTTGGACTCTTTTCTGACTCCTTTTTCGGAGCGCTCCTAAAATGGTATGCTGGGTATAATAATTTCAAAGAATAGTAGAAATCACTTATTTATCTGTAAACATAAAAAGCAGTTTTATATGCTGAATTCCATGAACTAAAATTTTTACAACAAACAATATCCGAATTTCAACGGGCGAATTCTACAAAAACTTCTCCTATTTTAACAAACGTCGAATATTTAGCCAAATAAATTTAAATGACAAAAATACGGATGTCTATGAAAATAAGTACCTGTATGTGATGGATAAGAATTTTAACTTTCTTAGCAAAAGAAAAAGCTGAAGAAAAAAAACATTGACACATATAAAAATTTATTGTGATGGACAGCATATTTAATACCTCCCTTATGAACATAAAATTCGCACTTGTTTCTAAGAGTATTATTAAAGTGTAACTGCTATTCAAAAGATTAAATTCTAGAAATAATATTAAAAAAAAACTGTAATTTTCTTTACTTAAGGAAATTTTTATATTATATTGTAATTTAGGTACGAGTATGTACTAGGGATAAAATAAAAGTTAGATTTAAAGTCTAACCTCCTTATTCAAAAACGATTATTAAATTTAACAAACGTTTATTAAGCAAATTTTTATATGCAAATCTGTCATAATAAACGTTTGTTAAATTTAATAATTGTTTTTGAATAAGGGGGTAACTGCCGTATTCATAAAAAATAAAGTAGGTTTGAAGTGTGCTTTTAGACAAAATTTTCATACAAAATTTTCTTCAAGTACATTTGAAGTCTACTTTAATTTTTTGTGAATAAGGGCATAAAGATGCAAATGGATACAATTTTAGGAAATCTTGAATAAATCTTAAACAAATCTTTATATTTTCATTATTTGCCTGTTCTGCACAGCTCTGCTCAGCTCATAAAAAGGTTTAACAAAAACTGTTGGCCCATAAAAAAGAAACATATCCCAGCTGAACCTTTGCTGTTTTATTTTTAATAATAATTCCCCACTGGGTTATTAGTAAACACAAGTACATTGTGTTGTACAACAAATACCATTCCTAATAGAAACAACAACAGCAACAACAAAAAATGTATATTAATAAACACAACACGGGGAAAGCTAACGAAATGGACCGGACCACACAAAAATATTTCTGTGTAGATGCTTTTAAAAAGAACACATGTTTGTTAAACGAATAAACAAATAAAAAGCAATAACAGCTGCAGCTACAACTTCAATTAACAACCCAACTCCAAAATAAACAAATACATCTATCTTCCTTTCCTGATGACTATAAATGTTTGGGTGTGTGTGCATATATAACCCAGTTAATGTATTTGTGTGTTGCCAAAAAATATGTAAACCTGTATTAGTGTATTTGTGTAGGTATAAAAAAACTCTTTTTTCTTGTTTTAAGTGGAAAGAGGAGCAAAGGATCAAAAGCGAAAGACACGTTTTCGTTTTAACAAAAAAAAAAAAAAAAAAAACAGAACAGAACAGAATAGAATTTTATTTATTTCTTCTTTATCCCGTTTTCTCTCTTTAATTTGTGCGGGTGTGAGTAAGTACTATAATATGTAAATATGTATTATATATGTATGTATGTACCCAATAAGCATTTTGGCTGGAATTCAAGTGTTGAATTACAGTTGAAACACAGTGTAATTCAATAGCGAATCCAGCAAAATTAACCATTGAATTACAGTCGAACAAAACAGTACATTTACAGTGTAATTCCAGCCTTAAATAATAGTGTAATTCCAATTGAACCGAACCTGTTCTCTGAAAATTTAATTATAAAATCATCATCAACACCGCCGCCAATGATTTGCATCAACTCTGTGCCATTATTAACATATGCTTAAAACAAATTTGATGTTGTTTTTTAACAAAATTCAAACAGACTGGAAAGAGGATGGATATCAAATGTAATTCAAGCTTGGATTCACACTGGAATTCCAACATTGGAATTCACAAAAAATTTGTGCTTATTGGGTATATGTTATTCCCAACACACTCGCACACACATACACACACCCCAAAAAGCAAATTACCGAAAACATTCGCAAAACTCTTATTTATGCAAGCTTGCTGCAATCTTAATTTACAAAACGCTTGCCAATATGTTTATTAGGATACTTACCATATCCGCAGGAAGAAAGCTATAAACATAAAACTGTTGTAAAAACCTCATACAGCCACATTAAATGTCAATAGCAGTAGCCAACTTTACAGTAATATATTTTCTTGTTTGTTATTTCTTCATCCCCAAAAAACCACATCTAACAACAGATTTTTAGAAAAATATTTGATATTGTTCGTGTTGTGTGATTTAAGTGCAAAATCAAAGTTTAAGGCAATCAAAATGTGTATACAAATGTTGAATTTACATATTACGGAGAACGTCAATCACATTTAAAAAAAAATTGGAATATTTTCACTTTCGAATTTGCCTAGTTACTGGAACTGCTTCCGCTTGGGAATTTGCTCAGTTACTGGAGCTATTTAAGTCTGGGAATTTGCCTGTTTCCGCTTGGGAATTTGCTTAATTACTGGGCCTATTTCCGTCTGGGAATTTGGTCAGTTACTGGGTCTATTTCCGTCTGGGAATTTGATCAGTTATTGGGCCTGCTCCGCTTGGGAATTTGTTCAGTTACTGGGCCTATTTCCGTGTGGGAATTTGATCGGTTACTGGGTCTATTTTCGTCTGGAAATTTTATCAGTTACTGGGCCTGCTCCGCTTGGGAATTTGATCAGTTATTGGGCCTGCTCCGCTTGGGAATTTGTTCAGTTACTGGGCCTATTTCCGTCTGGGAATTTGTTCAGTTACTGGGCCTATTTTATATCTGGGAATTTGCTCAGTTACTGAGAATATTTCCGTCTGGGAATTTGATCAGTTACTGGGAATATTTCCGTCTGGGAATTTGATCAGTTACTGGGCCTATATCTGTCTGCGAATTTTCTAAGTAGCTGGACTAATGTCTTTCTATGAATTTGCTTAGTTTTTGAATATTGTCTCCCAAACTTTTTCTCTCTGTGCAATCATGGTGAATACAAAAGAATAATCAATATTGTTGTTGTTTTCTTTATCTGTGTGTGTTTGTAATTTGCTTCCCTTTCTTCCTCTTCCTATTATAGTTAACTTTTGTGGAGTTTATTTTAAAACACCTACATATGTACCTATACAGACATACAAACACTCTGACTTGATAAAGAACATCGATGTTCTTTGCAGCCCTGTGGTTTGTATGTATTAGGCATGCCAATCCCAGAAACTAGTATTTGTTTAAAAAGCCATCAAAAAAATTTTATTTTCAAAACGTTTCTCGAAGAAACAAAGGTGAAAGAATTAAAATTAATTTTGGATTGCCAACTCGAACGCACTATTTGATGTGTCTACAGTTTTTGGAATTTGGAAATTCCTATATAAAAAGCTTCATTGCATGATTTTTGTCTTTATTGGTGAAACAAATCGGTATACTTTAAGGTGGGTGTTGGAGCAATATTTCTGGGCGTTACAAACATCAGCACAAATTCAATATACCCTCACCACTATGGTGGTGTAGGGTATAACATATAATGGAAATGCAATGTTAGATCATTACAAAAAGAAATAAAACCGAACCGAAAACCACCGAAGGAGGGCGCTGTGATAAATATTAGTTATGATAGATAGAAGAAAACTAATAATTATCAGAAACTGATGTTGTTTGAGTGGGCTACAAGTACCAACTCATGCTTCATGATCAAATGCGCTAACCAATTAAGCTACAGCACCCTATTAAAAATAGATCTTTGAGCATAAATAAAAGGGCAACATCAGCAGAGCTTCATATCACTACAACAAAGAGCTTTGTCTGTTACTTTAACCGGATTTAAAATGATAATTACAACAATACAACAATTGCTTCGTTTCGTTTTGGGTTTTTTTTCGAAGTTGAGTTGCTTAATTAGTACTAATATTCAATTAGATTTTCGAGGTTGCGTTGCTTTGGATTCGATTCTTTAATTTTTTTTTTAATTTTTGCTGAGTCCTTGCTTTCTATTTGGATTGAAAATCAAGTTGAAAAGAGAATACCATTAAGTGAAATGGTATTTCAGACAACAGCAAAAACCTTATTTGATGGCATAAAAAGTAAAGCATTATTCAACGATAATGGCAGTTTTGTGAAAGAAAGCCGACGACTTAGTATTTTCGTAACTCTAGAACCTATCTTCGATCTTTACATGGTTTGCTATAGCAAAAATCGTAATTCATTTTGGGTCGTTTCAATTTGCGTCGTGTGTGTGTTTTTTTTTGGAACGTATTGGTGTATAAACTTTTAATAAATTTAAAATTATTGTTTTCAAACATATTTGTATTTAACATAAGTAACTTTTATAAAATAAATTGTTATTATTTATAAACCAATTTGTTTTAATATGAAACAAAAATCCCGATCCCGGAATTCATTTATGAAATTCCGAGATTTGAAAAACCAGTCCCGTTTAACATTCCTAGTATGTATCTACTCGTATTATAAAATCAAATTATTTTTGTTGCTATGTTGGCATGTAACTCAACAAACACCTGTTTGTTTACTTGAACATTTTGTAAAAATGCGAAAACTTTTTTATACTGTAAATTTATCACCAGACAATTCATGTCAAAAACAACCCTGTTAAGTTACATAGTTTGTTATAATTTTTTTAATACGAATACAATTTGAATTTAAGGTATACATACATACATACATATGTATTCGTATGTACAATGTACATATATACATATTTTTATTATAATATTATAATTATTGTATGTACATATATGTATTTTATTAAACATTTTGTTTAAAGGAGTTTTGTCTTACAGGATAGTTGTTAAAGTATATCTTTTAAATAAAGGCAAATATGTATAAGTTTAGTGTGTGTTTTGGATTATCATATCAAACAGATTTAATAGTTTTCTTAACAATTTATTAAAAACTATTTAGTTGTTACGTACTTGTTGGTAAAATTTAAATTTTGTGTTTAAATGCCAAATACTCGTATTCCTTTTTTAGGCAGTTTTGGTGTCTTAAAAATTTATGCATTTTTGGTTTTATTATAACCATAAATATTTTTTATTGTTTATTTCTGTATTTTGGCAGTTGGCATTAGAGAGCGTTTGAATCTTTAGCCCGCCAACAGTCAAAGTTGGCTGCTTTTTGTATTTTGCGGAAATTTTATATTTAACAGTTCAATGATTGAAAAATTACAGTTAAATCCTACACGCTGTTGTTTAGACAAAGCCTCATGCATTGCAGCCAATCTCGTAGTCAGCCATAATCATGGTTTTGTATGATAAATTAGTAGTGCAAAAAGATGTGTTTTACATTTTTTTTATTTGCTCAGTTATTGAGCCTATTTCCGTCTAGAAATTTGAACTGTATCTGAGTCAAATTTCCTTCGGGAAAGCTTTTTTTTAATAAATAAACGAGTTCAAAATTATTTTATTTAGTGGTTCCGTCTTTTTCGACAAATATTTGCCAAGTACATTTAATTAGTCCCAATTTACACAAAGCAATTCTTTAAGCTGAACTGATTACCTATTAAACATCGGGGTAAGGAGAAGATAGGACGAGTTCATACTTGATTCGTGTTACTCTCTTATTTGTTATTCATATGTGTATACAATTGTGTATATACTCTGAAATAAAAATATAAGTGATTTAAGCAATTATATTGTGCTGTGTAAACACCGAAGATATTTCAGGGAAAAATTGTATCAATCTTTTCAATAAGAACTGCTTCGTGTATATTGGGATTTACTGAGTCTATTTTTGTTTAGGAATTCATTTAATTTAAAAGCCTATTTTTGTCTAGGAATTTGTTAAGTACATCCATCATAGGCAATTTGTTTCAACCTTTGAAAATGTATAATATATAAACTAAAACTAAAGTATTGTTTTCTATAAAAGAAAACTAAGGAAACTAATTGTAAGTGCAACATAGTTAAATATAAAGAAAAATAATTACATTTTTGCGTGCAGTAAAATTAATTCGTGTAATTTTTCTACTTTTAACTTAAAGGTTTATAGAGCATGCAAGCTTAAATAGCCTTGAACTATTTTCTATATAAAGAAAATTATTATTAAGATAAAAAAGTTAAGAGGAAAATTAACAAAAAAAAAAAGAAAAGTGCAAGCATAAAAAACAATAATTATGGAAATAAATAACAAAATGTATTTATTTAAAATATAATGTTGGCAGTTATATTTAACAGCTTCTTGTAAAACACCCCCTTTATTTGTGGCTTCTAACAAAACTACAATTTACTGTGTATTTTGCTACGTTTTGTATTGTAAGAAGCACTCAAGCAATTTATTTTTCTGCATTAGAGAGCAATAATTGAATTGCAGCAGCAGCATCTCTATTACATGAATAGACTTGAATACTTTGTTTTTTTTTATTAATATTTTTTAAAAACGTAATAGAAATGTTCAGATTGAACTGATTGGGTGTTTTAATGTCATTTCATGCATTGTAAACACAATTTCCACCCGATACTGAAAATAACAAAGTTGTAATAATAGTTATACCCTACACCGCCATGGATTTATGCAGATGTTTGTTACGCCCAAAAATATTAGTCTAATACCCATCTTAAACTATGCCGATTGACTTAGAATCATTTTCTGAGTCGATTTAACGATGTCCGTCCATCCGTCTGGCTGGCTGGCTGTTAATGTAAACCTTGTGCGCAGAGTACAGGTCGCAATTTTAAAGATATTTCGAGAAAATTTATTATATGATATTTTTTTTGGTACAAGGACGCTTGGGATTGAAAGTGGTTGAAATCGGTCCATTATTAACCTAAATTGGGGTTTATCGGTCATAAATGTGTAATCTATGTACGTATCCCAACAAATTTCTCCAGAATTTACCATAGCTCAAATATAAGGCCTACTGGCGAAAATCACTTTAAAGAGCATAACTCTTTTAAAAATTTTGATATTCAAATCATATTCAATATAAATAAGCCTGTTTCGTATATACAACAAGTAAGAAAGTATAGTTGGTCAAGTCCGACCATATAATACCCTACACCCAGTATATGTATAAAACAATTTTCCAGAAATTATGTGATAGTTGGCAACCTTGCAATTGAAATCTCTGAGAGTTCTAAAATAAAATCTGTTTAAAAAAGAAAAACAAACAACAAAAAATATAAACATGAAGAGTGCAGTGAGCAAATGCAAGCAAAACATAAGTAAAAAAACAAGTGAGAAAAAATTAGCCAAAAGAAACACAGAATGTGTGACGTCACAGGGCCTAAATGCGCAGAACATTTTAAAATTTTACGCGCGTTGGCGTAATCTTTATTTTATCATTCTTGCTACTAATCTATTTCTTACAGATTCATATGTACATTACGGTGTTGCGTTACTTTACATCTCCATAACCATTTGCATTACTTTACACATAACAATATCCATCAGCTGTTTCTTACTGTTGCAGTTACATTCCATTGCAGTCGGCTAACTGAGCCTTAATAAAAGCCCCCGTTCTGCTTCCCTCTTAATGTTCTTCTATCTCTCTTTTTTTCGCTCTTAGTTTGTGTTCTTATTAAACTACTGTTATTTATACTTTATTCAAGTCAAGACAATAACAAGAACAAAAACACCTACAAAAGCATTATGTATGATAATTGAAATGAATTTATAATAACAATAATAAGTAGCAAAACCCAACTAATAACAATATTACAATTAAAATTTTCTATTTAATAATGATATTATTTATTTATGCTGTGAAAGAAGTATGTAAGTGGTAGCAGCAGCAAGAGAACACAACAAAACAAGAAAAGAATAGATGTCAGGTTAGACTGTGTACTCGTATTATATACTTAATTAAGGTAAACAAATAAATTGTTGGTAAATAATTGAACTCTGTGACACGTATGAGTAATATTTTGATGGTAATGAAACAGTTTCTTTAGTGGCGCAAGAAAAGCGTATAAGTAATTTTATCTGGTGGGATATTAAATTTTAAATAATAAAGAAAAATAAATTTAAGTAGAATACAAATAAAGGCAGAAATTTGATATTAATTATGTACATACATACATACGTATGTATGTATTTTTAGGTACTAGAAAATATTTTGTAGTAATGTTGCAAAGATTTATTTTAAAATTGTGGATTTATCTCTCACTCTGGATTGTTAAATAGGTTAATGGTTATAAAGATGGAACTTTACAATAAATGATTGTTTTTTTTTACAAAACGTGTAACACCAATAGAGCGGGAGTAATGAAATCAATTTAGAAATTGACTATTTCTAACAAAGAATTGACTAAGTAATTTTCTGGAAAGTGGCTCAGTTCAGAGCCTAAGTCCGTCTGGGAATTGACTCAGTAATATGGTGTTCAGACATGTACTTTTCATTGAGTCAATTATTGGTTAATTAAAAAGTGTTCACATATGCTCAATATTGCTAATTCAATTAGCGTTTGACAGCAGCTGACAAAAAAGAATACAATTACAGTGCACTCGGGAAATCGTCAATGCTCGTTTACGTCAACATCCCAAAACGTCAACCCTTTTTTACATTACCTACTCTAAAATTTTATGAAATAAATAGAGAGAAGGCTCTCTTCCAAGTGTTGGAAAGAAAAAGACAACAGAAAAAAAAATGTAACAGATTTTTTTTAATTTGTTAAACGTCAACACCCGCGGTGTTAATTAGTTGACGTTTTCCCTAGTGCACTGTATTTGGTTGTAATATTATAATTGCAGCCTAAAAATATTCTTTACTAATTTAAAAGCGAATCAACTGCCATTTTAGTTATTACTTGTCACAGGGTTGTATTTTTAATTTTAACAATTATTAGAACAATTATCTCTAAATGAAGCAATTATCTTAATTGAAATTTTGTATGGATAATTGAATTCAATTAGGCGTTAGTTAAAAAATTTCAATTAAAAATGTATGTGTGAACACCATATAACTCAGCCTATTTTTGTCTAAGAATTGGCTCAGTTACAGAGCCTAAGTCCGTCTGAAAATCAATTCACATTACTGAACTTGAACATTATGTGAATTTTTCTTTTTTATAAATCAATATGAAGCATTGAACAAAATCTGTGAAATAAAATTTTGTTAAAAATATTCATTCGAATTTTTCAAAGTGATTTAAATGCGTTAGAAAAAAAACTAATTCCATATAAAGCGGCATTAAAACTGGTATTACGATTTCGTGATACAAGTTTTTTTTTCTACTTATTTGAATATGATTTTATAAGGTAAGGGATTTGTATATGGAGTGGGAAGGTTATGTTTTTTTTCTATGGTGTTGAAGAAACGTATAATTTTTTTAGGATACATTGTTGAAATTCCTTCTGTGAGATAAGGACCTGGAAAAGGGAAATATTCCTACTATTTTTTTGTTTCTTTCTACGGGAACAGTGGAATATTTTAACAGTGAAGAAGAAAGTGCTTCAACTTGAATTGGAGATTTTTTTGTATGACCATCTCCGGAAAATTTACTTATTTGGTTTAACTTCCCAACTTGATGTTCGGAGCAGAATATATTTTGTCCCTATATTTACCTATTAAGAATCAGCAGTAATTGAATTTAATCGATAATTTTGTTCTAAATCAGAATTCATCAAAATACTTCAAATCGAATCAAGTTCATAAATACTTAATATTTATTAGGGAGTTAAACGGGACTGCTTTTTCAAATCCCGGGATTCGGGATTTCATAGATGTTTGGGATTTTTGTTTCATATTAAAACAAATTGGTTTATAAATAATAAAAAATTTATTTCAAAAAAGTTACTTATGTATGTGTATGTTGAGAATTTGGAATTATTCGTCGGCCAACATCGATGGATCATCGATTTATCGCAAATTTGGCGAGTCAAAATATTGAATTATTAATTTTTAAAATTTCCTATATACACTGAACAAAATAATTGGTTTGTTTTAAATATCAGTGCTATTAGCCTATTACAATTTTTAAATTACTACACTTAACAAAATACATTTAATGATTACTTTTCGTCATTACTTTTGAATTTACTTATCTTAATTATGCAAATTTAGCTAACTAAAAAAATTGTATATAGATATACAGAGATTAGGCTTAAGTTATGTATGTATGTCTACCTGAAGATTTTTCAAAAAGATGCTACCTTTTCCCGGGAGGATAAGAAAATTATTAAGGCGCTGCCATCGGATCCTTCTCTATTAGTTACTTTACATCCGGATAATTTATTTTAACATTTATTTTTGTGAATTCATTGTTTTGTTTTGATATCGTTCGCCAGTAGTAGCTACCAAAATGGAACCTACCGTTTTGGCAACAAGAACCAGAAAAACTTCCCTGAACACGGTCAAACCCTTATGTAGCTCCGAATGGTAGCTCTAGAATGGTAGGGCCACAGTAACTCAGCTCATTTCTGTCTTGGAATGGACTCAGTTACAGAGCATATTTCCGTCTAAAAATTGGTTCAGTTATAGAACCTATTGGCGTCTGGGAATTGACAAGTAATTGGGCAAAGAACTGGGATTAATGGGAATTGACTCAGTTACAGAACGTATTTCTTCAAATTTCTCAGTTTCTGAGTCTATTTCCAGAAATTTATTATAATAAAATAATAAATATCAAGCATTAATAGTTTTTAAATTTAGCCCTGCTGTAATCATTTTAGATACAAATTTAATTCCTTCCTTTAAAATTTCTTTTAAAATACCAAGCCCAACTACAATCTTCAAATCTAACATTTCCCCTGCTTTGTACAACCAACATTTCAACAACAATGAGCCAGGACAACATACTTATAATGTAACGCGATTTTTAAATAGAGAAACCACATAACGCCGCTCCAAGACAACTTAAAGCAGCAAATGTTTGGCTTTGAGCTCAAAGAAGAATTTGTACGAACAAAGTGAATGAATTGTTTTCTATGATTCTGTCATGTCAAAGAGGTCGGCCGCAACAGCTTAAATAAAAACCACCCAATGTGTTATTTGTATGCTACTTTTCCCCCGCACTAACGCTTCTTTAAACTACTATATATTTGCTTGTCATTCTCAGAATTGTGTTTCTTGTTATTGTTGTTGATTTTAGTGTATTTACAGTTTATTTTTTCCTCTTAACAAACGAATTACATAGTATTTGTTATTGTGGTTTAGAAAAGATGCAAAATTTTTTAAGCAAATATTTAATTTAATGTAGAAAAGTTTTTGTTAATGTTGATAAAATAAAATAAAAACGAAAAAAAACACACACGCTCAATAGATCCTCACAATAAGAAAAATATACAAGGGTAAACTTGAAAAAACCCCATTTTGTTACTCTTCTTCTTCATCATCATCATCTTGTTCTTCTGGTTCTTCTTCGTGTATATTTTGTACTCTTTGAATGAAAGAATATAAACCTCTTTGATACTTTTTTCCTCTTTTATTCTGTTATTTTTTTTCTATTGTTGTTGGTTTTTTTATTTATATTTTTTATTATTCATTTTTAAATATACATATATGTGTGCGGTTTTATTGATGTGTGTATGTGCGAATCAGTGTGGTTGTTTTTATTATCCTAGCATACTATTCTAGGAGCGCTCCGGAAAAGGAGTCAGACAAGAGTCCAACTAAAGAGCATTTTCGGAGAGCTCCGAAAAAGGAGTCAGAAAAGAGTCCACCTAAAAAGCATTTTCGGAGCGAAAGAAAAATTTGCTTGTTACTGTCCGGAGTCGGCATGCAGTATGACTCAGAAATTCCACTTAATTATGTGTGTACCAAAGCGTTGTTGTCCTGTTATTTTTGCTTTGAACAAAAAAAAAAAAAAACATAGCTGTACCACACAAGAATGATAAAAACAAGATTACACAGAGCCCAAAAAAAAAACTTATAAAACTTTTCTGTTTTCGGAGTAATAATGATTGTTTTTTGCAGCGATGCCAACTTAGCCCTTTTCGAGCTAGATTTAGCCCGATTTTAGTCACTTAAAATGCGAAAAACGCGAAAAAAAGAAAATTGGATGTGGCTTTATATGGATTTTTTTCCATTTAGGCCTTTTTTTAAAAATGTTTACGCGTTTTGAGTCTCAAAAGTTGGCATCACTGGTTTTTTGGGCTCATAAAGAACATGAACGCTGCCGAAAAGGTGTCAGAAAAGACCACAGACTAAACAAAATGTTTGTTTACTTTAATTTTTATTTTTCATCATATGGTAAAAAAGGTAATGTATAGCTGTTTTCTTTAACTCATTGCTATACGCATGTAGCGTTTTTTTTCTCTATCACATTATCGTGGTAAGCACTGCTGATAATCCACTTTTGTAAAAGTCACTTTTGACGATTCCGTTTAGTCTGTGGAAAAGACTCTTTTCGGACTCATATGGCTTGCTGGGATGTGTTGTATTTATATTTATACATATGTACATACTTATACGTACATATATACATTAATACTCGTATATATATATGTATATACATATATATATTTATTTATTTATTTTTTTGCCTTCTGTACAAGGATAATTACCTTCTCTTAAGGTATAGCTTTATTGCTAAAGGAAGAAATACACAAACTTAGGCATGCGTTTGTTAAATTACTACACTGAAATTTTGGATTATCAGCTTCAGTGGGTTTGAACAGTTACATTTTAGCTTTAATAGTAGGCGTTTCTTTATACAGCCCTATTTTAGCTTCAATTGTATAACTTTCTTTACACATACATATTTTAGCCTCAGTCGGAAGTCTTACAGTCGTATTTGATTTCGTTCAATATAATCCTCCTTCTGTGAACGCTATTGGGAATTTGGTCAATAGTAATGATGCAATTACGGCTTCTTACGCCTTCTTACGCCTGTATTAATTAATCGTTAACAAAGTTCGACAGTAAAAAAGTTTTCAGTAAAATTCAACTAAATTTTCTTCAAGTGCATTGCCGCAAATAAAATTTCAACTATACTTATATTCTTTTAGTTTTTATGTGGTTACACAAAAAAAAATATGGATGATTGTATGAACGATTTTTTGTGTTAATATTCAAGGTTTATCTGTGATGTTGGTAGAAATCTAGCATCATAAAAGACCAGTGTAGAACAACATCATCACCACCTTCAGTAGCATCATTGGTAACAGCAACAACAACAACAACAACTGCAACACCTGCAACTGTTTTATCACATTTAACACAAACACACAAGCAGCAACCTTGACTGTTCTACAAAGAAAATCGCACAAAGAGAAAGAGAAATAAAGCAAAAAAAAAAAAAAAAAAAACGCCAAAACCAATTAACCCTTTTTAGCAAAACAAGGATTAATGTGGTGACATTTAAGGTCAAACATTCTATCTAGTAAACGTTATATAGTTAAAACGACTGACATGCTGTGGGGCTATATACATAAATGTTTTAAATCAACGGTCGGTTTAAACTAAACATGTTATATTAGTAAATGCATTTATTGTTGCTAAGCTATAGTTTGAAATATACATAATAAAGTCAAATGTCTGGATTATAGTATAGGCATTTCTAGACTATAGTCTAAGAGTCTCAACCACTGTCAGGCGGCACAGGACCTGCTTTTACAGAATATCGTGTGGATGTCGCATTATTAGCGAGCAGTATAGAGATATAAACAGAACTGTATAAGTACAAGATTGATCTGGTAAAGCGGCTATTTGGGCATGCGGAAACAGAGCTAAAGAGGATCTATTTGAACACCCAGAAGATGGTTTCATAAGAGATAAAATTGGAGTCATACTTATTTACAACTGTTATGCTCCTCCTAGCGCAACAATTGTACAGTTCGAGCAGATGTTAGATCATTTGCTAATAGACTCGGATGGATCATCACAATCCCAAAATTATTGTAGGCGACTTCAACACGTGGGTGAATGGGGATATCGAAAAACCAACACCTGAGGACGAATTTTATATCGTGGCAAATATCGTGGCACTCATACTTGTTTTTTATTAATTTTTTATTATTTTTTTTTCATAAAAATTATTAGAATAAAAACAAAAATATCATTAAAAGTAAAAATAACAGAAACAATATAAAAGAAACAAAAACAATATACCAATTAAAATTCAGTCTTTATATATTTTAAAGAAAACTTAGGTGTTATTTAAAAAAATATATTTTCTATTTATTTTGCCACATATATTTCGTATTCTTAGATGAGTCATTCCATGTCAGAACGAACGATTTTTGCTAAAAATTGACTTTGATGTCGCCGAAGTCTTGCAAAATTTTAGCACGTATTCTTCATTAAAAAATATTTTACACGTATTTCCAGAAAAAAAATAAATTTTTTTCAACAAGTTATGTGCATTTGAAAATCGTCAAAATCATAAAAAATCTTCCGACATGACAACTTTTGAACTAATATTTCGCAAAAACTTGTGGATGGATTTTAAAGACCAATGCCTTATTTTAAAGGTATTTGAACCTCCTTTTTAAAAATTATTATTTAAATTTTTTTATAATTTTTTTTTGTAATTTTTCATGGTACTACAATGGAAAAAATCGGAAAAATAGAATTCATTCGACTTCCATTCTGAAATTTACAGGGAATATTAAGGTTATATTGAGCTTTAAGAAAATATTTTTTTTAGATTTTTTGGCTTGTTCGAAGGTGGTGGAAAAGAGAAAATAAATAAAAAAGCAAATTTTAAAAATAAAAAAATTATAAAAAAAATTTAAATAATAATTTTTAAAAAGGAGGTTCAAATACCTTTAAAATGAGGTATTGGTCTTTAAAATCCATGTCTGACATGGAATGACTCAGATACAGAATTAATTAAATCTCTACCATCTGGTGTTGTTAAACATTTTTAAAGTTTTTTCAATCCTCATTAAAATTTTTTCTTATTAATAGTTCGGCTTTTATAAGATCGAAGGACATTCTATTCCTATCTTTGGTATATAAATTATTTAGAACATTAAATGCTTTTTCACAAATGGCATTGCTTATTGGGATAGAAAACACAAATGAGATCTACTTTTTTAAATGTTGAAGATTGCTTTCTTTTTTAAAAAATATGACCATATTCTATCATTTGGTATATATTTACATATGTATCATATTAGTCGTTAGTTGTATTGATAGTAAAAATATGCTCTTTCGATTTGTTTTTTAGAAATATAAACTTACTTTTTTTAATCAATCAGGCCAAATCAGGCTCGTCTGGCAACCCTAGTTGTAGATCTAACATTCATGACTAGTTCCCTAGCTAGAGATATGGATTGGATAGTCAGCGAAAAATACACCCCCAGTGACCATCATGATATGATATTTGCAATTAATAGCTTATGTAGGACCAATTCCAATAAGCAGAGAAATGGCGTGAACTATGTTGACTGGGCTGATAAAAGACTTGAAAAAGAGGCATTCACTCGAGAATTTGGTAACGACTGTAATTAGAATGGTACAGCATCAGAGATGACGAATCAGATTTTTTTGTACATTTATTTATTTATTGTATCTTCATTAAAAAAGAACTAATAATAAGTTTTTCAAATCATATATCTAAAAAAATTCAATTATTAGCCAGTGCCGGATGAAAATTGTTTGACCAATCAGATAACATACAGATATAAAAGAGCGTGTGATACTGCAATGCCAAGAAGAATGACTAAAACTCGTTTCCAAATTAGCAACCTCCGGGCAGTATGCTTGAGAGCCAGGAGACGAACTAAACGATTTAGAAACTGACCAAAGTTCGAAGACATGTGCCGTGAATCCAATGCGCAAGACTTGAGTTCTAACACGCAATTTTAAGGAGCAACGTGTTCACACAGATATGCCACTGATCCGATACAGATAAGAGAGATAAGAAAGCACCAGGACCTAACTGCATCGCAAATAAGCTAAAACATTCGTTGATTTATATAATTCATGCTTTTAAGAACACTTAGTGTTAATTTCAAAGCCTTCAGCATATAGACCGATATGTCTTCTCGACACGAACGGAAAAATTCTTGAAAAAATATATATAACAGATTACACACAATTGTAGAGTTAAAAGAAGTTTCAGAAAGGCAGGACAACCAATGATGCAATACGAATGCTGATAGACACAACCCAGACAGCAGTGGAAGGAAAGGGTGCAAACAAGAAATATTGGGCAATGATAATAGGTAGTTATTTCACAAATCAGTCAAACATGGACCGAACTAAAAAAAATTTCGTTTTGCGATTTCTTTTTGTATAAAACTTATTTTTGCTGAATTTTGTCTTGATATTCCAATTTTATAGGCATTTATTTATCATTAAGCCATATTTCGGGAATATATATATTTGTATGGGGGCTATGAGAAATCATGGACCGATTCTTACTATTTTCCGCACACTTGCTTCTTTTATCATACCAACAACGTATACAAAATTTCATGGTATTATCTGCAATATATTTCAAAATATTGCAATAAAATGGACAAAAAATATCAAATTTTTATGGAGGTTGTCTCACATATTGGTCCATAACTCTGGTTGGCCTAAACCGATTTTGTTGATTTTAAATAGAAAACTTCTCGAAAGCATGTATGACAGAATTATTGAAGATTTGGATCCAGAAGACATCTGGGGACTTCAGAAAATTGATTTCAACACTCAGACAGACAGACGGGCATGGTTTAATCGACTCCGCATCTATAAGGATCCAGAATATATATACTTTACAGGGTCGGAAAATTATATTGTGGAAATTACACACGGAATGACAAACTTATATATACCCTTCTCATGAAGGTGAAGGGTATAAAAAGTCTAAAGTGTCATCTACTCCTAAAATTCACCTTTATGGTTCTTACAAATATTGTTTTGGTATTAATACTGTGCTTAGAAGATACAAATACACAAGGTGATCAACTACTATAAACCCAAGAATATTAGTCTATATTTTGCAAACATTTTCTAATTGTTATGCGTTTAAAGGGTTAAAGAGATTCCTTTTTCCGCACATAATAAATATGCTTAACAACAATCTAAAATTAATATTAATGGTGTGGGGTTTTCTATATAAAATTTGTTTAATCCATATAAGGACTACTGAGAGTTTGTTTATCTCAAAGAGGGTTTAAAAAAACGCTGAATACACTTGTATACATATATATATATATATATTTATTAGGACAGACAGTGCTACACTTAAGTATTAAATAAAGAATATAGAATTCTTACAAGAGTATAATTTCTAAGTTTAAAGCCAACTAATGTGACCAGTATCTACATACTATATATTTAAATGTATGTACATGTTGTATATGTTGGCTCTCTTTAAACAGATTTTTGTTTAGATTAATAAAATATATAGAAACTTATCATCTTCATGAAATGTTTGAAGACTCTTTTACACATTTTGTTTAAAGATTAATTGGCGCTGTGATTAAGGCAACGTTTTTTGTTTGCTATTCAATATTTTTTAAAGCAATTAAATACCTAATTAGTGTCATTTATATATTTAGATAAATGAAAGGTAAATTTATTTGTGTAGTTTGCTATATTTCTCGTTTGTGAGAATAATCGATTCAATATGAGTGCTATATTCGGCTATGCCGAATCTTATACTATATACAGCGTTACCGTTGGCAAATTTGAGAAAGTCGCACAAAAAGGGGATTTCTTAAAAAAAAGGGGCACCACTTTTAAAAAGATGGAAAATAAACAAAACAAAAATAAAAATCGTATTTTTTTCATTTAAATGTTGTATATGATGTATGTTTACATATGCATCTAATAATAAAAAAAATAATAAAAAAACTAATATGTATCAAGTAAAACAAAAAAAAAAAAGTACACAAAAAGTGGCAAGGCATCTGTAAAATGGTCAAATTGCGACTTTAGTCGCATCAACGGTAACGCTGACTATATACCCTTCACCTTTGTTGTGGATGCATAATTATATTATGCATAATTATGTCGATAAACATTTGTTGATGAATTTGTTCTTAACAATATTAATACACTTTGTGTGATCAACGTCATCATGAATCATGCCCAATCATGAATAAAAAATCCGCGGGAGTTTTTTCCCTTTTTATTTTTTTAACATTGAATTTGAATAAGAAAAATGGGAAAAGGGAAAAAACTCCCGCTGAATTTTTATTCATGATTGGGCTGTTTGTTTTTTTTTTTTTTGATGAAATTTTCAGAGGTTTTCTCGAATTTTTGCTCATATCTCCGTTATTTATGGACGGATTTTGCTGATTATCAAACTTCTTGGAAGCATTTTTGACAGAATTCTTGAAGATTTGGATCCCGAAGATATCTGGGCACTTCAGAAAATTGATTTCAACAGACAGACAGACGGACATAGATTCCGCTATCTATAAGGATCCAGAATATATATACTTTATAGGGTCAGAAAATTATATTGTGGAAATTACAAATCCATCTCATGAAGGTGAAGGGTATAAAAACAAGAGAAAGAAATAAACTTATTTTTCATGAATAGTTTTAAAACAAACATTGAAAGAATTTTTTTTATATAAATCATAGCATCAATTTGGCTTGACCAGACCAGAACATTGAAGTTACAAATAATTGGTGAGAAAATAACTACTGGCTACTAAACATACATACAAGTGGCAAATAGAGCAATATTTAAGCAAAATCCGACCACACTACAGAAGCTTTCATATGATGTGTCTTTAAATTCGTCTAGATTATCTTGACAATACTATAAACTAAACTATAGAAGCGTCTATAGTCCGGTAATTTTGTAGACTGTCATGAGAACAGACCATATTTTAGAGATAATCATGTTCTGCACTTCTGCCATTAAAGTCAAATCATGTTCAATTTATAAACTTGCTTTATTTATTTACAAAAAAAAATTAATTATACCCTACACCCAGTGCTGATATTCAGCCGGTTCGGACCGGTTCCCTCGAACCGGTTTTTAAAATTTTAAACATTTTCCGTACCGGTTGTTGCATATTCACCCTTATCGTGAATAAAAATTCCACATGAAATTTGTTCCCTTTTATTTTTTAACATTGAATTTTAATAGGAAAAATGTGAAAAGGGAACAAATTTCATGTGAAATTTTTATTCATGATAGGGGGGATTATGTTTTTTGCTTTAACGGTTTTATATAATGTGTATTTATCAAGGTGATATAGTTTCGGCAACAAACACAATATTGTTCAGTTGTTCATTGTCCAAACGTACAAACAAATGATTTTTATTTTGGTCATACATTGGATTCTTGGATGATGATGTTTTCGTTAGCGTTTTCTTCAATCTTTGGAGAAAAAAATAAAACAATTTTTTTTGACTTTTATTTTGCAAAATCAAAACTATTTTTTGTTAAAAACGTAACTTTTTTTTTGATTAAACGAAAGTTTATATCATTTCCTTCAAGAGGCTTGTGGTCTGTTACTGGGATGCGACTTTAAAATGTTCGCTATTTTTATCAAAATTTGGCAAAAATATATTTTTTTTAAGCGAACCAGTTGTTAATTGTTTCGAATATCACCACTGCCTACACCACCATAGTGGGGAGGGTATATTGGATATTGGTCCAACACCCACCTTAAAGTATACCGCTCGACTCAGAATCACTTTTGAATCGATTTAACGATGTCCGTCCGTCCGTCTGGCTGGCTGTCCATGTAAAGCTTGTGCGCAGAGTACAGGTCGCAATTTTGAAGCTATTTCGATAAAATTTGGTACGTGATACGTTTTCCAAGGCCCAATGATGGATGGGATTGAAACTGGTGGAAATCGGTCTATTATTTCACCTTGCCCCCATATAAATGTCCTCACGAAATTGAGGTTTACCGATCATAAATGTTAGAATTATGCCAGTATCCACACAAATTTCATCAAAAACGAGTGGTAAATGAAGCCAAATCACATCTACAAATGTTGTGCAGATTGGTCCATAATTACTCGTAGCTCCCATATAAGGCCCACTTCCGAAAATCACTTTAAGGAGCATAACCTCTCAAAAATTTTGGTATCCAAAAATTATTGAAGGCAAATATATTTCATATGTATGCAAATAATACGGTACAATTTTATTATGATCGGTCCATAATTACTCGTAGCTCCCATATGTGGCCCACTTCCGAAAATCACTTTAAAGACCGTAACTCTCTCAAATATGTTGGTATTTAAATAATATTGAAGGCAAATATATTTCATATATATACAAATAATACGGTACAATTTTATAATGGTCGGTCTATAATTAGTCGAAACTCCCATATAAGACCCTCTCCGTAATTTACTTTAAGTTCCATAAATCTTTTAAAAGTATTTATAACGAGATGAAGTTTAACACATATAATATTTATATTCACAGACATCATGACACTAAATTTTTGGATGATCTGTCCACAATAGGTTATATATCCCATATAACGCCCATTTTTGAAAAACTGTTCTATACATATACTGGGTGTAGGGTATTATATGGTCGGGCTTGCCCGACTATACTTTCTTACTTGTTTATAGCTTTAAAATGTTTAACAAACTTTTAACTGAAAACCTAAATACATATGCATATAAAAACAATAATGAATACTTCCAAATGACAAACAACAAAACCGTTATACTATGTTTCCGCGGTACATGCTTCGCTCTCTATTCATGCTTCACAGCTGTAAAAATGTAATATTATTGTAAACAAAGCAAATTATTTTCTTGTTGCTGTAAGTAAAGAAAGTAAATACGTACGAATGTATGTTTTTT
Source organism: Bellardia pandia (assembly GCA_916048285.2). NCBI lineage: Eukaryota > Metazoa > Arthropoda > Insecta > Diptera > Calliphoridae > Bellardia > Bellardia pandia. The sequence goes on from OU696533.1 coordinate 75,521,691, forward strand.
TTCAAACAAGCTAACTAATTTCCACTCACTTTTTTTGTCCATTAAAAAAATTATTTTTCACAACTTGTAAATTTGTTTTTTTTTTATTCTGTTTGTTTATTAAAAACTGTCAAATCGAATCAAGTTTATTAGTCATGTAGCAGCATGATTCATAAACTTGATTCAGAAAGCGAAGCAGGTGATTCAAGTCGTCGTGGAAACATAGTATTATCCAACACTTTTCTTTAAACACAATTCCATCACTACCAAAATTAACCCGCCTGTACCAACAATGACTGTTTAATAATACAAAGAAAGGCAAGAAGAATTGCCAAAAACAGCTGCCAGACTGGCAAGGCAAAAAAAAAAATATTCCAAGCAAAAATTGAAATGTCATCCACTGCAGCAGAAGAAATTGGTAAATTTAATATTATATTAAGAAAATAAAGAAAATTTCTAAAATAAAATCTTTTTTTTTTATTAATTTACAAAGTCTTTTACTATACTGAAGCTAATTTTTGTGTTATATGGTGTATTTTTTTTTTGATAACAGAACTATTAGAGCGTGTACTTTTGCGTCTGGGTTGTGCGGATACCGATGAAAAGTTGGAATCATGTGTGGGACGTTTTTTAACGCCGGTAATATTAAAGATTACCTCGCCTCATGATAATGTCAGGAATAAGGTAGAAAATTATAATAACATTTTCGTTATTTTCTAAATATGTATGTATGTAGTTTGTATATGGAATGAATCATTTCGTTTGTTTCACTAGGTGGTAGAAGTTTTGACTCACATTAAGCGGCGCTTAACATCACGGCCTTTGGTGCAAATACCGGTGGAGGCTTTGATAGATCAATATAAAAATTCTTCAGACTCACCATTTTTACAAAATTTTGCCATTATTTTCATAACTATGGGCTATCCACGTTTAAATCTAGAGCAACGTAGTTCGTTGGCCGCTAAAGTTGTGTGTTGTGAGGAGAAATTGGAAAACTATCAGGATAAGTAAGTAAAGTTTTCTTTTAAATAACCAGAAATTGTCTGTAAAAATAAATTTCTTAGATTGTTTATGTTGATTTTGCCCGATTTGAATGAAATCAAACTACCTGATGATCCGGCCCAGCGTAAAAATGTTTTGAATTTACATGATAAACCAGAAATAAAACGTAATTTCCTGTCTTTGTTACAAGATGTGCTGTTACTGCCCTATGGTGTAACCCAGGAACAGGAAGTGCCGTACGGCATGAGTACCTATTCCTTTAAAAGAGTCAATGTTAATAATTGGAGAGCAGAGGATTTGGAACATGTAAGTATTTTTTTAAATTAAATTATAATACGAAATTAAACTATTTCTCTATATATACCAGATCAAAAAAGGCATAGTACGCTTAATATGCTCGAATATTTTCAATGACACCGAAATATTTCTGTTACTGGTTTTGGCCTCTTCGGATACACGTTTTAGTGTGGCCACACCAGCTATTGCAGAATTGAGTAAAGTTTGTACCGTGTTGGAGTTTAATGATCCTCTAGTTACTATGCCTTTGTATAGCTTATTTTTGGGCAATAATTCCACGGTAGCGGAACGTAAAACAACACCTTGCTGTTCCCGAGTTAGACAAAAACTATTGTTGTATCTTATTAAATGTCGTGGTAAAGGCATAAGTGTTCCCAAAGGCATTCAAGTGGTATTTGAGGGTTTGTTCGGTACTATTACCAGCCAGAAATGCAAAGTTTTAACTCTACAATTTGCCGAGATTCTCATAAAAGAGTAAGAAATTGCTGATATATTCAAAATTAAATTTAAATGACTATTTCCTTTTATTTTAAGAGGCCCCTGTGACATTATAACTAAAGTTTCCAAAGTGCTTTTGACCGGCTTCAACAAGCTGGTGGTTAAGGAATCCAGTGAACCCAACGATGTACAAAATGCTGCCTACTCGGCCTTGGCCCAACTCTCGCGTACTTGTCCCACGGCTGTTAATCAGGATTTGAAAATAGTCTTATCCTATTTCAATCATTTAACCAATTCCCCACCCGAATTACACTCCTCCATAAGAGAGGCTTTGGTGGCCATGGCTCCTGCCTTTGCCTGGAAAGCTAAGGATGATCGTAGCACTTCATCAGAAGAGGTACAACTAACGGGCCAGCAACATTTGCTATTGGCCATGTTGTCCGATAATGCTGAATCTAAACTGCATATTGTGCAAAATGTCACCAGCATTTTTCTAACCACCTGTTATCCCGAATACTATGCTCCAGCTAGATATTTGTTGTTGCTTATAGCAGGCGAACGGTAGGATTTCACAAAAGATTTCATATTATATATTCTGTTTTTTATATATTTCGTATGCTTTATTTTTTAGCAATTCCTTGCGTGAAAATGTTACTTCCTATTTATATGGTGTCTCCAAAAAGGATCATATCAATCACAACATGTTGTCCTCTATTGACTTTCCTGTGGAGTCGAATAAAGATGACTTCAATAAGTTGACTTCTGAACAACGTCATGTTGTTTTGCCCAGCTTCAAGTCTATGATGCGTCATGTTAATGAAACCTCACAGAAGAGATTAAATAAAAATTTATCGGTGGTGGTGGGCCGCACTAAACTTCCATATGCTTTGGAGGTGTATGAAGAGGTAAGTGTATGAAATTAAATTTAGAAAATTCGAAAATTTTCAAAAAAAAAAAATTTAAATTTTATCTGAAATTGAGGAAAACTTTGATTGAAAATTTATGTTATTACAGAATTTTCAATTTTCGAAATGTTTTCTGTAGAAATTATCTACATAAGTTTTTCTATGGAAATTATTGACTGACTAGGTTTTCAATGTAAGAATTCTCTGTCAAGGCTATGTCGTCTATAAGATATTACTTTGTTTTGGGTACCTGCGGACAGGGACCACTACGGCAATGAACGGGCAGACGAACTAGCCAGAATGGGATCTGCCTTAGATATCTCCAATGCGGTCTGCAGACATTTTCTTACAAAGGCTGAGTGCAGATGGCGTAACTTAGACACATGTAGGATAGCCAAGTTGATGTGGCCATCTTTTAACGAGAAACGTACTATGCAACTGATAACCCGGAATAGAAAGGATATATCAAGGTTGCTGACAGTATTAACGGGACACTGGACGTTAGGCAAGCACGCTAGTCGCCTGGGACTCCCTTTTAACGACCATTGTCGTAGTTTTAAGGATAGGGAAAAAGAGGAAACGATTTTCCACCTTCTCTGCGAATGCCTAGCCCCGAGTGTCAAGAGACATAATCATGGGAAACTATACATTGAACAACCTTGGTGAGGTAACCGGGTCAAAACTCAATGACCATCTGAGATATTTCACAGCTACAGGTTGGGTCTAGCAAGCACGACTTTTTGTACACATTTTAGTTACATTATGATGTAAACGACACTAAATCTGACGAGTGGTGTGGTCTTATTTAAACGGGGTCCTTTCGACTCTACTTAAGTGTTCGCACGTAGTGAACTACCACGTAAACCAACCAACCAACCAATGTTTTCTATAGCAAATAATGGGTGACACATGTTTTTCTTACGAAAATATTGAGCGACAAATGTTTTTCTTTAAAAAATATTGAGCGACACTGGTTTTTCTTTGGAAAATATTGGGTGACACGTGATTTTTTATGTAAAATATTGTTGTGTGTGAAGATAAATTCGAATTTAACTAGAACAAATAAAAACCACATTTCTTAACATTGATAATGTTACAGTCAACAGACCACTGTTAAGCTCTTAACAGTCAGATTTACTTGAATTCTAAAAAAATGTAGCTTTAGGGTGAAATTTTCTAGATGCATTTGGACAAATATCGAGTTGCACACGTATCCCACTATATAGAAAGGAAAGTCCAAAGGGTCCTAAATGATTCTACATTAGTCGGATTTCTAAAATAATTTTGGTGTTTAAATAAAACGAATTTGAAAAAAATGTATTTTTATTTTTTGTTGCCGAATTGAATCTAAACTGTGTAAATTTCTAAAAAAAAACCATTAAAATTTCCTTTTATTTAGATTCTAGACTACTTACGCGTTTGCTTTTGGTATTCAGCTGGCGCCCGTTGTGCTCCTGGTGATGCTTTGTTTATGCAAAAACTTAAAACCTACATACTGTGTAATTATGAAGAATCCAATAATAATGAATTGCATCAGTATTTATTATTCATACAAAGAGGCGTGGAAGCCAAGAGAAGTATAAACAAATAATATAACTAAAACATCAATATATTTAACAAACATTTTCCTTAACCAGATGAATCTAATTTATTGTGTTTATATGACTTGCTTAATGCCACTCCCGATGTATTATGTAAATCGCAAATGCATTTACTAGAACCTTTAAGCAACTCTCTTAAAGATGTTTCGGAAGTTATGCGCCTAAATGTCTCACAAATCGTGGGTATATTATGGGCCTATGGCAGTGATGAAAAAGAATTCGAAGCTCATGTAAAAGCTGAACGTTATTATTTATTTTTAAAAATTGTTTGCTAACCTTGTTTTATTGTTTAAGATCACTGACTGTTTGGCTAGTCTGCCTCAGAAAAGTCTGGAACATAAACACGGCTGGTTGATGGTATTAGGTCATGCCTTTAGCCGTTATATACAACATGCTAAAACCAATAAACTTGAAAAAGATTTTCAAAATTGGTCACAATTTGTGGATGCTATTAAAGTTATAGGTTTGTTTCTTAAAAAGAAATAAATAAAACTTTCAAATATTTAATTGAATCATGTAAATTTTTAGCTGAAATCTTGGTTAAGGGACCTCAAGATTTGCTGATATCTGCTGCTGTAAAATGTATAACCATGATAGGCAAATACACGGAAATACCCAATGTTCAGTTGGAAATAACTTTCCAGAAAACCGAAGATCATGATGAAGATGAAGAAATGACAGAGTATAGTAAGTTTTTAAGTTTAAATATGATTATTTTTTTTTTTTTTTTGTATAATTATTATTCTTATTATTTTAGCTGCCACTGGTTCCACCAAATTCTTTATTTTCACCGTGGTCCATCGCTTGTTGCTTAGATCTTCTGTGCGCCCTAAAATACGCGGTGAAGCTGCCAAATGTTTGGGCAATTTAGCCATTGGTGATGGTGAATATTTCACTCAACGTAATCTCGATAAATTCCTTGACATGGTTAAGGTGCAAAAAGATGCTGCTTTAAATATCTCCATATCGGATGCTATTGCCTCTACTCTGTGCGGTTACGATGTGGCTGAAGGTTCTCCTTCAGAAGATTTTGTTAATACCCATTGCAATGATGAGTCCTTTGAGAAGTTTCTTAATGCTTTAATACGTTTGGTACCCGAACCTAATCCGCATTCGCGTCAAGCCTGTTCGGTATGGTTGTTAGCTGTGGTGAAACAGTGCAGTTATCGTCCGGCTGTGTTAGCTCAAAAGCAAATGTTACAATATGCTTTCACAGAATTGCTGTCAGATGATAGTGGTAAGCAAGATGAGTTTATATATAATCTGTATTTCTTGGTCAATTTTACATTTCATTACAGAATTCGTACAAGATGTGGCATCGCGTGGTTTAGGTTTGGTTTACAGCCTGTCCGATACCAGCAGTCAAAATGATTTAGCCAATTCTTTGTTGGATCAATTGATGGGTGGCAAACGTAAAGTAAATAAAGTCTCTCAAGACACTGAGCTATTTGCTGAAGGCATGTTGGGCAAAACACCTACTGGGTAAGTCTGATAATTTGCTGCGTTCAAACAAATCATTTACCGTAATTTGTTTACCTTTACAACAGTGGCAACATTACCACATACAAAGAATTATGCTCTTTAGCCTCGGATCTCAATCAACCTGAAATGATTTATCAATTCATGCAGCTGGCCAATCATAATGCTGCCTGGACCAGTAAGCTGGGCGCAGCCTTTGGCCTCAAGTCTCTGTCCAGTGACACTAAATCTAAAATGGAGCCGTATTTTGGTAAAATAGTGCCACGTCTCTATCGTTATAAATACGATCCCACCCCAAAAATACAAAATTCTATGATTTCCATATGGGATTCGATAGTCAGTGATCCCAAAGAGGTGGTGGAGAAATACTATTGGGAAATCTTAAGGGAAATTTTGGATAATTTAACATTCAATGAGTGGCGAGTGCGTATTGCTTGTTGTTTGGCCGTTAGAGACTTATTGAGAAGGCCAAATGGTTTAAAATTGCGTACTGATGACAAGAAGCTGGGAAAAAATCTAGCATCTCCTACTAAAAGTGATAAAATGGATGTGGGTAGGTTAATTGTTTATTAAAAGTTTTAAATAGTATAATAGCGAAGTTATTATGTTTGTTATAAAAAGATATTGAGGTACCAGAACCTGAACTCAAAGAATTATGGTCTCAGCTATTTAGAGTTATGGATGATATACATGAGGGTACAAGATTGGCTGCTCAAGGCTCGGCTATGTTTTTAAGCAAGGTATTTTAAAGAACATTTTCATACCATTTTTATCAAATGAAAGCTAAAATAACTGATTTATGTTTGATTAGCTTTGCGTCATTGCCGCCTCTTCGGATCATGGTAAATCTGGCACTGCCGTTGCTTCTTCCATTTTACCCTTTCTGTTGGAAACCGGTGTTACCCATACCGTCGATGATATACGCAAAATTAGTATTAAAACCATTTCCGAAATGATTGATTCATCTGGTGCTTTAATAGCTCCTCACTTACCCTCTCTCATACCCTGTCTGCTGAAGGCCACCGGTGAATTGGAATCTACAAAATTATCTTATCTTTCCACACGTTTGGGTGCCGATCATGCTGCCCAAGAACACGTCGATTCTTTAAGAGCTGAAGCGGCCAAAAGTCATCATACAACGGAGACCACAGCTAAGGTAACTTGAAGCAAAAAATATATAATATTCATTACTTCCAATTAAAAAAGGAATTTAAATATTTTGAATAAAATTCTCTAGAAGAAATTTAAAATTCCCAACTGGCAATTTCCCTAGTTTTGAAATCAAAACTAAAATCTTTACATAAAATCATACATATGCAGGCATGTGATAGAAATCGAAAACGAAAACGAATGAGTTTTAGAAGTCAATTTTTCCCCTAATATTTCTGTATTGAAAAACTTTTATCACATAACATATAAAGATATTGGGCTACTAAAGAAAATCTTAAAACAAAAATTTTAAAAATTAGATTATAAATGTATTAAAATTAAAATGTATTTCCAAAACTGATTCGTTTTCGATTTCCATCACATGCCTGATAAATACTTTTTTTTAATAAAATTAAAAAAAAAAATCATTTCTGGGAAAGTTGTAAAATATGGAGATGTTCGGACCAGAAAATGGGATTTCGGAAAATCAGAAAATTTTCCAAAAACACACATTAAGGACTCAATAAATAAGAATATGTGTATTAACATTTTTAATCAAATTCCTAATAGGAGCTTTTTAATACCCAAATGGGAATCTCTTAAAATAAATTGGAAATTAAAACGAAAATCTTATCATAAAATCATAAAAAAATTATTTTTAGGGAAGTTACAAAAAGTGGGAATTTTTGGACTAGAAAATGGGAATTCGGAAGATTAAAAATTTTAACTAATAACTTATTAAAAACGCCATAAATAGGAATTTGTGTATTAAATTTGATTATTTAGCCAATTTTACCAAAATTCCTAATTGGAGATTATAAATCTCCAAAATGGGAATTCACAAAATTACAAAGATATAATACAAATTTAATAAATAATAATTAAAAAAAATATTTAGGTTTTTAAATTTCTAGGGTAATTCCCAAAGTGTGGGGACTTTTCCCCATTTTCATAAAATAAAAAAAAATATATTAATAAAATTTGTACCTCAATTATTATAATTTAGCTAATTTTAATTAAATTCCATTTGAGAGATTTAAAAAATGGGAACTTCCAAATATTAAAAAAACAACAAAAATGTTATCAATTATTAAAAAAAGAAGTTACCTACATATAACTAAATTTAACCAAAAAAGTAATTTTTGGGTAAATTCTAATTGACAAAAAAATGAGAATTCTAAAATTTTTAACTTTTTAAAATTTTAATAAACAAGCTAAAAACATATTGCTTAACTTTAAAACATTACAATTTAGAATTCTTAATTGGAGATTTAAAATGCCCAAAATGGGAAATTTGAAAATTTGAAGAATCCAATTAAATTCTGGGAGAATTTCAAAAATGTTGCCAACATTTTCAACAAAAACTAAATAAATCTGAAATGAAAGATTAAAAACAACACAACTTCTTCCCTTTCTTTAGTGTGTAGGTTTTGTAGACTATCCAGCCTTGGAGAAAATGAGCCCAGCAGTACTGGATCTCATTAAAACCAGTGTTAATTTGGGCACTAAAATAGCCTGTGCTCATTTTATATGTCTGGTAAGTTTAAGATAAAAATTACTTTTTTACATATCGAATAATACATAAATATATTAAATATACATACATTTTAGATCAGCATACGTGTGGGCAGCGAAATGATGCCTTTGGTGGGTAAATATTTGAGTGCCTGTTTTGTGGGTTTAAAGGATCGCAATGCCACGGTGCGCAAATACTATGCCAGTGCTATAGGTCACTTAATAGGCATAGCCAAGGTGGGTTAATATATGTTAAATTTGTCAAGATTTTAATTTATCTTAATTTCGTTCATTTTCCTAGGAACAATCCATACGTAACCTTTTCATCAAACTCGACGAATTGTATATGGAAAATCCAGCCAACCGCTCAGCTGTCCTGGTCATCCAGTCCATTAATAAACGCCACAATGAATTGCTCAAAGATTATCTGGACAGTGTTTTGCCTTTGATATTCTTTGCCATGCACGAAGAGCCCAATGAGGATAATAAAGCTACCATTGAATTGTGGCGTGATTTATGGAATGAAATCAGTCCTGGTGATGCGGGTATACGCATGAATCTTAATGTTATAGTGCCCAAATTGGAGAAATCCCTAAACGATGCCAGTTGGTCACGCAAGGCTCAGGCGGCCAATGCCATACAGACTATAGCCAAACGTTTGAAGTCTACAATGGAAGAGAAGGATCGCTTAAGATTAATTACATTGTTAATAACTGGTCTACAGGGACGCACTTTTCAGGGTAAAGAACGTTTGCTACAAGCCTTGGCTGCCCTATGCAAAGGTTTGGATCATAAACATGAAGTATGTGACAAGATTGTTGAAGCGGCCATGAAGGAATGTCGCAAAGAGGAGCCTCAGTATCGCACCTTGGCCCTGGCTAGTTTGGGTGATATTTTAGAGGAACTAGAGCAGGATCGTTTTGAAGAGGTAAGAATTTTAAAACAACTTAAATTAAATGTTAAACTTTTCATTTGAACACAGGTTTACAACTTGATCTGGTATCTATTGGAAAAGAAAGAGCTGCGTCAACTCTCGAACTCCGATGACGAGGAACACAATAGCTCACACAAAGATCTTAACACAGATGAACGCAACAAACGCGCCAATATTTTGAATAAACTCAAAGAGACTGTTTGCGAAACACTGGGCAAATCTTGGCCCAAAAATTCCGTGGCAACACAAAAAAAGTATCAGCAATTATTTGCCGAACGCTGTTCCCAATGTCTACGTGATAATACCCGCTCAGTGCAGGTCAGCCTAATGGTGGCTCTAACGAAATTTATAGAACGTTTGCAAGTGCTGAACAATGAACAGCAGGAGGTGACCGACGGTAATCAAGAGAAAAAAGTTAAGATTGATAAACAACTGGAACGTGACAGTATAATTGAGAAAATATCTCAGGATATATTGTCGGCTGTTACCTATGCAGCAGGTAGGTTTTTGTTTATATAAAACCATTTTTTTGGGGTATATTTTAAACCTCATTTCTTAACAGGCATACCCCATACCGGCCTCAAAAAAGAAGCCCTTAATATTGTTTTAATTCTGATTAAACGTTTAACCGATGCCAAGGACATGAAAAATTTGAATTTAATACGAAAAAATTTCGAAGAAAATCTAGAGAAATTTCAAAAAGATTCTGCACCCGAAGTTAGATGTCGCATTAAGGACATCGAGGAGAAATTTAGCAAGTGTAGTTTTCATGACTATTAAGAATTAAGTAAGAATGCAAAAGGCATAAATAATAACAAACATTATTGTTTTTGTATTTATTGATGTTGAAGGGTGTAAGTCAAAGATAAAATGGAATAAATTTCATTATCAATTACCATAAAGGAAAATATAAATCATTTTATAACAAATAAATTTTAAAAGTTTTTTAATGAACTATTAATTAATTTTTTGTTAAGAGAAGTAATGAATATATGTATATAGTATACATTAATATAAATGGGAAATCAAATACGATTATCTCTTTCATTATGGTGTTAGTTGTTGTGTTTAACTCAAGCTGATGTTAATTAGATTTTGAGCTAAGAGAATAAGCTGAAATGATTTTAAATTGTTAGAGAGAGAGCAGTTTTCATTTGCAATATTTGTATAAATAAATGCTGTCTGCTAGTGCATATTCGATTACACAATAAACAGAACACTATAGGCGGCTGTTAGCTGTTTTTCATTCGTTCAGAATGATTGCAAACGTTAAAACAATAAGTCGCAAATTCCGACTAGTAAATTCGGTAGCATTGAAAGGGATACGAACATAATTTATTTTATCTGTACTAATGAGTGCGTTTTTTGTGTGGTTGGTTTCTATGACACCCCTGATTGTCACAGATTTCATGTTTATGATCTATGTAAACCTACACTGGCAGCCAATGTTTGCAACAAACGTTCTTTACCCTGAAAAGTGCGTCCCTGTAGACCAGTTATTAACAATGGAATCAATCTTAAAGGATCGTTTCTTTCATTGTAGTCTTCAAACGTTTGGGTATAGTATGTATGGCACTATAACATTAATGGGTCGATTACGGATGGCAACCGGATCTCAGTGCAGTTGACAGTTGGCAAAATTTTTTAAGTGGTAAATTTTATATGTTATGCATTTTGTGGTTGAATTGTTTATATTTTATACATATGTACATAAATGCAAGGTGAATTTAAATACTAGGTGATAGCGTAGCGCCAGCTGATTATTCATGGTGAATTTGAAAATGCCAAAAAGTTATATAAAAAAAAAACTTTTTGACAGTGACGAAAGTTTTTCATATAGAAAAATGCCTGTTGTTCTTGCCTTGTTGTAATTGTTGTAGCAATGCGGTCACCTGGTATTTAATTTCACCATGCATAAATGTTTGTTTTTTACTCGAAAGTTCAAAAAAAAAGAAAAAAAAAAGACTAAAAATGAAAGTTGCCTTACATAATAACAACTTGCATGTCAGTTGCGTTGTCTACTAGCAACCCAACTGCAGTTTAGTTGCTATACATACATACATTATCGACCCATAAGATTCTTGCGTATGCCCGCATCACCAGGGCTGATTTAATTCCTTAAATCACGCCGCTATTCAATGGTGGTTTTATCATTGGGCTCTTCGTGCATGGCAAAGAATATTAAAGGCAGTCGTTTCACAGCCCACACGTACATATGCTGATCTCAAATTAAAAATGCACTGTTTGGTATGAATTATGGGACGGTGCAATATCATTGCTCCATACTTTTTCAAAGACGACGAAAGCAGGAACTTATTGTGAATGAGGAGCGCTACCGTGCGATGATTACACTATTTTTTTTTTTGCCAAAATGGAAGAGCTGCCACACAGCACGCGAAACAATGATCCAATTAAGGTGCGAGTTCGGTGAACATTTTATTTCACGTTTGATGCCGGTTAATTGGCCGCTAGATCGTGCGATTTACGCCTTTAGAATACTTTTTGGTGAAGCTAGAATTATTCCCATATCTATAGGACAAGCCCGCAGCAGTTGACGCACTGCAAGCTAGTATAGAAGAATTTAAGACGTAGATGTTGTCAACATTTACAAGAAAGATTGAAATAAATATACCGCTCTGTCGACTCAAATAAATATTTCATACATTTTTCTAAATTTTATGCGTTTTTCTTAATTCAAATCCGAAAGGTTTAAAAAAATCACTGTTTATTTATGTTTATATTATTAAATAAAGTGCGTAACCATCAAAATTTATTTCCAAAATTTCAGTTTCAGTTAAATTAACAATGCAGCAATACAATACAAGGTTACAATTTTATTCCATAATTTATTAACTATGATGTAGTAAAATAGCGCTGTAGAAACCAAGAAGCCTGATAATTTCTTTTAAAATAAAAGGAAACATGTTTAGTACAAACAACCGTCTACCACTGTAGAATCAAAAAGCTGGTTTTATTCCATATTTTTGAGACTAACAGCAACAATTCATTATGTATACAATAAAAGTACTTCCAAGCAGAGTAATGATTTAGTAACATTTTAAATATAGACTTAAATATAGACATAAACTAAATTAAAAGATTTCATGGCTGAATAAATGAAAATAAATGTATAAAAGATTAAATCGTGTCAGATACGTTTAATTGTATTAACAAAAACACATATAATTATTTATAAATTAAGAATATGTAGATACAATATAAATAGGATGAAATATTAAAATGTGCAGTAGAAAAAATTTTTAAACAACAATTTCGTATACATATGTATGTACATATATACATACATATCGCACCCTAAATACAAAAGGGTCACAGCTCAAAATACTTAAATTTTCAGGAGACACAAAAAACTTCATCGTGTACAAGCAACATACTTAACATAAAAATAGACATAACTGTATTTTTCCAGTTAAAGAAGATAGTGACGTAAAATAAATTTTTGCAGTAGTTAGAAATGTACTCTGAATTAATTGATGGAAAAGTCAGTTTTGGAAAATTTTGCATTTAGGGTGCGATATATTGCCTCAAGTCATGGTGAGAAACAAATATGTAATTAAAATGTTTTTCATATTTCTGATGTTTAACCTGGTTTAATTTCGAGACAGGTCTCAAGACACACAGATAGCCTGAATTTCTAATTTTTGCATAGTCACAATAATGTTATAAATTTTTTTATAAAAGTGTTTAATAATGAACACTTGCTATTTTTGTTTTTATTCCCTGCAATGTGTGTTTTCTATACAACAAATGTAGCAAATGAAGATATGTATGTATATTATTTAACGATAAGAATTGTTTTAAAAAAGTAACATTGGAAATATGCGAATAGCTATAAAATAAGATGAATTATTTTGAAACAGCATTAGTTGTGAGTGAATGTTGAAAATTGAAACAATTCAAAAAGTAAATTTGTGAAAATGTTCTTAACAGAAATCTTAATATTATTAGCCTCGGTCACAGGTCTTGCAACTTTATGGTTGAAATATCATTACAACTATTGGCAGCGTCATAAAATTCCTTATATTAAGGCCCATCCAATTTTCGGCAACTTTAAAGATATTGTATTGTGGAAAAAGGATCCCTGTAAACATTTCCAAAGTCTGTACGATGAACAGGGTGTAGTGGGTGGCAAACTTAAGGATAATCCTGTTGTGGGTTTGCATGTCTTCAATAGACCCTGTTTGTTAATACGTGATTTGGATTTAGTGAAAAATGTGTTAATAAAAGATTTCTATCAATTCTCTAATCGTTATTCATATTCTGATCCTCATTCGGATGCAATTGGCGCCAACACTTTGTTCTTTGTCAAAAATCCCAAATGGAGGAGTATACGCTCAAAATTGACTCCGGTGTTTGCCAGTGGTAAAATAAAGCAGATGTTCCCATTGATGGAAGAGGTAAGTTTCAATTGGAAATAGAAATTTTGAAACGAAAATTTTAAATTTCTTCTGAACATAAAAAAGTTTGGAAATATGTATTAAGAATGGTTTGAAAAAAAAAAATATTTATATACATAATAAACAAATAAACTGTTTAGACAACCATTATTTAGTTAAATTTAATTTGCAGTGTTCTGAAACAAAAATTTTTAATAAAAATTGATTTTGATGAGTAAAAACATTTAGAAAAATTGCGTTAGATTTAAAAAATGTTTGAATAATAAAGCAATAAACTCCAAAATTTAGTTTGGAAAGTGTTTTGAAACAAACATTTAAAAAAATATGAAATTTCTTCTGATGAGAAAAAAATACAAAGTTTACATAAAAAAGATTTTACAAAGTTGTGTGATATTAAGCAAATAACTCTCTCCATTATTTAGAAAAATTTAATTTAGAAAGTGTTTATTGAATTTCCTTCCAACAGGTTAATAAACCAAAAAAAAAAAACTTCATAAAAAATTTATTTAGAAAACTTTATGTTTAAAGTTTATAAAAACCTGCCCCTACTGTTGTCTGCGGTTTTTGTTGTTGTAACAGCTCAGCTTCCGGCAAACGTTCTCTAGTGAGAAAACTTCCGCTTAAAATAAGAATTGCTAAGTTAACAATCGCTGGCCGAAAGACACTCGTGTCGTTCCGGCGCGAACATATTGTCTGTCCTAATATTTACTTTTTTTAAACTATAAACAAATCACAAATGTTGGTTTAAAAAAATTTCCGTAAAGCATTAACACTTTCAAGACAGCAGGAGGGTTACTCCGTATTTCGATTCGAAAGCAAAAGCTTTCGAAATACAATGCAAAAAGTATACAAATTCGAATGATTTTCTTTTCGAATCGAAATACGGAGTAATCCCACAGGCTACACGAGTGCAAATGCCTCTGGGTACTTATGCCGCCAGCTACTTAATTATAGTCAACAGCTGATCCTGAAGTCTGACGAATTAATTCTTTTTGCTTTTTCTATAGAAGAAAAAAAGGGACTTAATTCCACTTCCGAACGGAATTAAATTCTGTGACATGGCTGAATGTTTAATTGTTTTCATAGACATATTCCCCCATTCTCTATACCTAAATTTAACCCTTAATTCATTAATAAAAAATGTTGAATGTTTTAAAACAAAATCTAGTTATGCCAACAAAACTTTTTATAATCCCCCTTTAAATAACAAATAAAACTAAAGCAGTATTAAAAAAACAGTAAAATATAAAATTATAATCAAAATTATTATTTTCTTTTTATTAGTATATAATGAAATTAAATCTATTGTATAATATTGAGGCGAAAAAATTGTTGTTAAACTAAAATTAAATTGAACATTTTATAGTTCAAAATTCTTCGGCATTTTAACAACATAAAATTTGATATAAAAAGATTTTCTCTATAAAAAAAAAAACTAAACTTAAAATAATAATTAAAAAACTAGTTCTTGCAATAAAGTAAATAGCATTAAAATGAATGTATGTTTAATTAAAAAAAAGTCTTGAATTTATTTCAACTGTAATTCATTTATATGTAGACATAATTTAACAATTAAGGAAATGGTAGTTATTTAAATAAAAACACAACCAATTAGGTAAATATGTTAAACGAAATAGCAAAGGAAGGAATGAACGCTAGCTCTTTCAATCTCGGAGTTTCATTGGTTTCAGGAGATTTTTTAAGAACTTAAATTGTTTAATGAAAACTTATATTAATTCTGAGTTTGTTTGTCAGCCTTGGGCGTAGAAGCACTAGAATCGTCTGATTCCTCTTCTGCTGCTAGAGCTGAAACACCCTCAGGCTCGGTCTCTTCGCCTTCTTCTTCTCCTACCTCTTTTTCAGCCTCATCTTCATTGAGCATTTCTGTTAATACAGATACTAAATGCTTAGCTTCTTCCAGCTGTTGGCGTGATGTATTTAGCTCTTCTTCCAGGCCATCGATACGTTCATACAAACGTTGATTTTCCTCTAATGACTGTTCTAAAGCTTCACGCCTTTTCTCAGCCAAACGTTCCCAATAGTGTTCGCCGGGCTTGGCCTCACTGCACAAATCTTCAGCGGTGATTTTGCCGGCATTTGAAGATTTGGAGTCGGGGCTTGTTTGCGTTTCGACCGCTTTGGTTTCTATCTTTTTACGTTTCGCATATTCGCTGGTATTCGTTGAGATGGTGGTCTCATGAACAGCTGCTTTAAGGCGACTCAGTTTGTCTAATTGTGTACGACCCGTTAGGTTTTCCTTATCGGTGGCTACACCTTGTAAGACTTTCAAGGTTTTACGTTGATTTTTAATGTTTTCCTGTTGCTCAGCCGCCGATTCAATTTGGATGTAGACTTTTTTTGTGGCGGCACTAGACATGTTTAATTTTTGATTAACAAAGAACACACACACAGTTTATATATAAATTTTTATTTTGTTTGGAATGTTTAATGCGTAAAACAATAAAGCGTTGACAAATTCTTTTGTTTATTTTTAGTATTGTAACTCACTTAGACAACGATGTGGACATCTGACTTAATGCTAGACTCGTGTTTTCTTTCTTTTGCGTTTGAAATTTTCAAATCGAATAGCGTCCAAGAAAATACTTGAAAAACATGAGAATATTAATAAACGTCAAACCACGCGCCTTTTTGCCAAAAAAAATAAGTGAAGTTGGTTGTAGTTGTATAAACACAAAAAATTCACACTCTAACAATATTAAAATGCTACACAGCACTAGATGGCGCAGTAACGTGATAAGGATAAGGAAATTATAAAAGTTTCAGTATTCTTTTTTGTTAAAGTTCGCATACAATACAAAACTCGGTTTTTTTTGGCAATCAAATCAAGCATCCAGCCCACCATATATACGATAAGTAATATCTGTGCAGACCGCCACCACAGCAGCAGGTGTCGTCGACGAGTTGTGAAGCGACGAAGGGAAGGAAAAAAGAGTGAGAAGAAAAGGAGAGAGAAAAAAGAATAAGGAAGAAGTACAGGAGAGTGACTAAATGGGGTAGGCAGACGAGATGGGGAAAATCCCCTCGTCGGGCCGCCAGAAATTTTTGCTCGTGTGATGAATTTAACAAGGTGGTGAGTTTTTAGAAATTCACCACAAATACCTTTATTCGAAAAAGTTTAAGGTCATTAAAAATTGTTCATCACGCAAAGAATGTGTTTTTTACAGTTTTCGGTGGTATCATTATACTTTTATCATTATTTTTATCATAAACACACAAACAAAACAACTACTGCTTTTTTGTTCCCAGCTATATTTACAGAGTCTTGTTAGTTATCAACAATGTTTTAAACTAGAAACTCCTTTCTACAAATGTTGATAAAAGTTTTGTATGTTGATACCAGCTGTTAAATTTAAATTGAAATACAATTCCGTAGCTCTGTCGCCCGCATAAGCCTGTTCGTCCCGAATAGGCACAGATTCACCTTTTTTATAGGCAGCTAAATCGGTCTAGATGTATAACTTTCACTTTCTTATATTTCTGTATTCTATAGACCACGTCGATTAATTTCTTAACTAACAAATATGGTCCCTACCATGGTGAAATTAAATACCAGGTGACCGCAGTGCTACAACAATTACAACAAGGCAAGAACAACAGGCATTTTTCTATATGAAAAACTTTCGTCACTGTCAAAAAGTTTTTTTTTTATATAACTTTTTGGCATTTTCAAATTCACCATGAATAATCAGCTGGCGCTACGCTATCACCTAGTATTTAAATTCACCTTGGTCCCTACCAGCGAGTTTGTAGTTTGGGAGACAAACCTTTCTTTCGTTGTGAGTTATATAGTAGTAGTACTAGTTGGCCTTCGTTAAATCCTTCATAATTCGCTTGCCATTTTAATTTGACACCGCACGAATTTATGGAGTTTGTTAAGGTCATCTTGTTCTTTTGAAATGTTTCTTGTCTTAGTTTGTTCGAGAGGTGGAGTCGTGAACAGCTGATCTGTATGCTAGCACAAATTTTGATATGTGTTTATCCCAGTTCTTTTGATATGCACTGATCACTTTTCTTAAATATTTCTCCAGAGTACGATTAAATCTTTCGACCCTGCCATCAGACTGCGGATGTAGTGAAGTTGTTCTGGCTTTTCTTATACGATATACATTACACATTTCCTTGAATGCAGCGGATTAAAAATTTCTTCCCTGGTCAGAGGGTAACTGAAATGGAACACCCAGTTTTTAATAAATTCGTCTACAATCGTTCTAGCTTCCTGGTTGGGAATAGCATATACCTCTGGCCACTTGCTGAAATAATCCATAATCACTAGAACGTAACGGTTTCCGTCATAAGTCCCCTTTTACAGTTGAGAAATTGAAAGACAGACAGACGAAGTTTGTAGGCGATAGGAAGAGTTTGCGGTAGACCTCTTCCTCTTCAATACATCGCCTACAAACTTCGTCTGTCTGTCTTTCAATTTCTCAACTGTAAAAGGGGACTAACTAACACGGAAAGGACCAGCCACATCTATTGCAATTCGCTTAACTGGTGCACCTATGTTCTCAGCAGTTGTCCTCGACTTCTTCTTACTGGACCCTTGGCTGCTATGCATTGTGGGTAGGGGTGCCAGACGTACTGTTTTTAGCAGTACGCGTACTGTTTTCTTTTTCAAATGTACTGTTTTATGCACAACACTCAAAACAGTACGCAAATGTACTGTTTTTTACACGTTGTACTGTTTTTTTCGTTAAAAGCTTATTTATATTAAAATTGAAAAAAAAAAATATTGATAAAAAAAATTTTTGTTCAGTGTATTGCTTTATTAAAAAAAGGATTTATTTATCGGGGTTTAATCTACTTTAAAGTTGATTAGGAGATCAGTGTTAATGGCTCTAAAGCATTGGTATCCAAAAAAATTTGTTTGTCCATATGAAATGAATACAACAACAATTGTTTCATGAAATGGACATCATTGCTCTAAAGGCATTTCTAACCATTAAACATTGTAGATTATCATGAAGAATATTAAAAGAACAAATTGGATTTCATAAATAGATCGTTGTTTATACAACGTATTTAAATACATTTTTCGAAAAGCTGACAGCACATTTAATTTTAAACTAGTCATGTTATACGGGGTTAAGATAAAATGTTACTTGGATTTCTTTCAATAAATGATACTTCTTGATTTTTAAATAATAAATTTCTACATCATGTAAATTGGAACAGCATTATTCTTACTAAAAAATATTGAAAAAGGAGTAAAATTGAGTTGACATTAAATTTAAAGTTCACTTTTGTAATGTAAATTAATACATATACAGATTGATTTACAAAAACTAATAAATTTAAAACTTTGTATTACAAGCAAAACAAAAATATTATAATCTAAAAGGACTTTGATGATATAAAAGATACAATATGTCATTTAAATTGTATTTTCTATGTACCTTCTTCAAAAACGTTAATAATATATGTTTTGATCTCATATTTTTAAGTATTTTTAACAATTTTTTTGTTGCTTATTAAACTAATATTACAAAAATGTTATTACATGAATAAAGATTTATGTTTTCGTTAAAAAAAATGTACTGTTTTTTTTTGAATTGTACTGTTTTTTTGTATAAGATGTACTGTTTTTCCGTATTTCAAATCTGGCTACCCTAATTGTGGGTAATTTGCTATCCATCTGCTTGTTGGTAATCGATCCAATAAAACCGTTCTTTGACCTTTTTTCATGCTTTTGTCACACCCAGATGACTACCACTAGGAATTCTCTCAGTATTTCATTTATTTTAGAGGCCGACACCACAATAAGATTTGTCACCGTTCTCCCATGTACGGCAGATATTTCATTGCGGTAAGGTGTTCTGTCTGCTACTTTAACTGATATTATCTTTGCCAAAATGGAGTCTTCTTTGCCCCACAGATCAATCATTACTGGAATTGGTTAGGCGAACATCGATGACACTTTCCTTTACATGAACCTTATTTTCATATCCGACGTCAAGGGGTATTTCAACAACGCCAAATCATTACCTTTTTTGAAGACTGATGCCGTAACTGATCAAGAAATCTGTACCAATGACTATATTACCATAGACAGGGGCAGGTTCACCAGTAGCTGTGTGTAGACTGCTCAATGGTTCAAATTTTTTCTTTACTAAATTAGACAACGATGTTCCTGTGTCTATAGTAAAAATGTGTTTTCGACCGTTAATGCACCCACAAGCAGTAAGATTGCTGTTTTTCTGCTGTAATATGTTCCTGAGAAACGGCGAATATAATTTCTAAGTTACAAATATACGGTTGCTTCGAATGATTAATTTCGTGCAGCACAAACTGCATGTTTCACCTCAGGATCACGATTTCTTAGGATTTCTTTCGGATAAGACAGTTGCACCAAACGTTCAACACCCATCGCAAAGTCCTGTAGTCTCTCATTGGCATTCTGCACTCTGCCACGTAATTCCATTCTGTATATTTCTTGTAACAACTGTATCAACTGGAACTTGAACAAATTGAATGCTATGGTGCCATCAAAACAAAGTGCCTTCATTCTGCTAGAGGTTTCTGGATTAATTCGCACTGTCACATCTTGGCATTGAAGATTATTAATTTTTATTTCCAGATCGTGCAGTGTGTCATCAACATCATTCTCTAGCTTGGCTAGCTTTTTGTCAAATTTGCTGTTTATAACATCTGAAATTTCTTGAAGTTTCTCGTTTGTGACTTTAGAACTGCATACATATCTTGAACTTGGTTAACTTCAGCTAACAGCTTCTCGTTGTTGACTTTAGAATTTTCTTTAACTTTGGCTTTAACTTGTAGGACGTTTCAATATCAATAAAATTCAAAAGCACAGATGAGCATAATATTATCAGAAAAATTAAAAAATGCAAATCGTCATGGATATGTACATAAATAATTAAAAAGAAAATTTTGCAATTCGAAATTGTTTTGTAAAACTCAAAACGTTTAAAACCAAGCACTTTAAATGCATAATAATAATATAAATAATCCATACTGCATTAAGCTTCTTATCATCTAAATTTTACACCAATTCACCATGACTTAACACAATTCTTATGCAATAATCTATTTAAAATAGATAAATGCACTAATTTTGGAAAGAAAAGCATTTTAAAGATCTAGCTGTAAAATTATTACTTACATATATACTAATCTCTGCTAATTTTATCATTTGCAGATTGGCCGCGAATTGGACAAATACCTTTGCAATTTAACTGAAAAAACACCCAACCACAATGTCCATGAGGTTAAAGACATTAATGCTCTGTATACCACCGATGTCATAGCCACCGTAGCCTATGGTGTTCATGCCAACAGTTTAGTAAATCCTGATGGCGATTTCCGTACTAATGGCAAGCGCATCTTTGATTTTACCAAACGTCGTTCGCTGGAGTTATCTTGCATGTTCTTCCTGCCCAAATTGGTAAAATTTATGAAGTTTAAATTTTTCTCATCCGAGACCACGACATTCTTGCGTAAAACCATTAAATATGTCATGGATGAACGCTTCAAATCGGGCATGAAACGTAATGATCTTATTGATATTTTGGTTAAATTCCGCAAAGAAGCTGAAACCGATAAGTCCCACTTTGCAAATGAACTCGATTCGGTTATTGCTCAAGCTGCCATTTTCTTTTCTGCCGGGTTTGAAACCTCTTCGGCTACCATGTCATTTACTTTGTATGAATTGGCTAAACATCAGGATGTGCAACAGCGTGTTAGAGAGGAAATTCGTGAAGCATTAGAGCAAAGTGAGAATGGGGAGCTGTCTTATGAGCAATTGAATGAATTGAAATATTTGAATAATGTGATTTTGGAGGTGTTGCGTTTCTATCCACCACTGCCATTCTTGGATAGAGAATGTACTGCTGACAAGGGCTATTCGCTGCAGCCTCATGTTGATTTTACCATACCGCCCGGCATGCCAGTGTATATTGCAGCAAATGCTTTGCAAAGAGATCCTAAAGTAAGTTTTTAATTCTTAGATTTGGTATATATTAATATTAAATAATTAATTGAATTTTTTAGTTCTTCACTGAGCCTGAGAAATTCGAGCCCGATCGTTTCAACTCTGAAAACAAGTTGTATAATAATTTGGGTGCCTACATGCCTTTTGGTGTTGGTCCTCACAACTGCATTGGCGAACGTTTTGGCATGATTCAGACTAAAGTTGGCCTGTTCAACTTTTTGCGCAACCACTATGTAACTGCCTGCGAGAAGACTTCCCCTGAAATGAAATTAAGTCCTTATGCCTTGATTATACAATCTGCCGATGGCATATATCTTAATATAGTTAGAGATCCTTTAGTTTAGGTAGCTTTAATGTTTCATCATATTAGTTTTTAATATACTATAAATAAATAAAAGATAACCTAGTAGACCAAAACCCTTTAGAAAAATATTATAATAAAGCTTGCGAGCATAAGCCTTTAGCTTTAAAAAACTTGAGAAACTATAGAAAAACACTTTCAAATTATTGTAGAATAATCAAAAAGGAACCCTCGTGATAATAGTACTGAAATAATTATTTAATAAGCTTATATTCTCAATTTTAGAAAAAGCTTCTCCAAATAATATTTTATTAAACTAAATAAAGATAAGCTTATACCTACAATTGTAGAATAAGCTTATTTCAATTGTAGAATAAGCTTATTTCAACAATTCTAGAATTTGGTTATGCTTGCAAATAAGATTCTCATTTTCGGGAATTCGATGTGATTTGAAAACAACATTAAAAAGCTTCCGCCAAAATTTTTTTTACAAAACTCGGAGCTTTGGCTACCGACGACAAGTCTTTCTCCTTAAAAAAATAAATAAAAAAAAAACTTTAATGGCATTCATAGTTAAAAAAAAGGAAAAAGTTAAAATTTTTCAAAAAAAAAAAAATCAAAACTTTTCGGATAAACAAAACATTTTTACAAATATAATTTTTTATTTTAAATCAAAATTAACAATGTCAAAATATGACAAGCATGTTTAATATATATTTATTGTATACTATTTATTATATACTATGTTTAAAAACATATTGTGAAGGATAATAGTTTCTCAAACATGATTAAAAAAAACTTTAGTATTTTTTAAAAAAAAAAAACTTCTTCTAAAGTACTATTATACTTTACTTATTTTTTGGTCTATTGGGGTAATATACAAAACACTACTACATACATATGTACATACTTAGTAAGTATGTCCAGATCGAATTTTTACGACGGCGTGACAAGTTTGAAAAAAAAACATTCAAACCTAAAGTTTATTAGTCGTTTATTTATTATAGTAAGTGCTTGACACCGACAAGCTTTCTAAAAATAATTTTTTATTTTTATTATTTCTGAAGTTATTAATTTTATTACATCAAAAAATAAGTCATTCATTGACTTTTCAGGTCTCGATTTTAAAATAAAAAAAAATAAAAAAATAAGTCATTCATTGACTTTTATCACGATTTTCGAATCACAAATAACTAAAAATAATAAAAGAACATTTATAATTAAACTAAAGATATTTATCACTTAATTTCACTTTTTTTAAAAGTAAAATCCCTTCTTCGGTATTTAAATATTTTTTGAATTCAGTGCAGCTCATTCTGAAATTATGTTTTATTTTGAGCTCTGCTTCCACTGTTTCTAAATGCATTCGGTTTCTCTCTTTTCTCCAAGAATTCCCCATCAAACTGAAAATTCTTTCTGAAGATACATTGGCATGTGGAATTGAATAGATAAAATAGTAAACTGAAAAAAAAAAAAATATTAAAAAAAAAAATTTTTACCCCTGCAAGAAATGTGTGACCGAAACTAACCCATAAACAATTTTGCACTAACACAGCAGTGTGTATGCAACATGTGTTAGGGAGAGACAAAAAATAAGTGGAAGGGAGATAGAAAATCACACGGACACAAAAGTCTCTATCATTTTGTTCATATTGACCTTACAGCCATCCCTAAATATCGACGGAAAGCGGAACGTATTTTTACGCTGAGCATTAGCGCCTAAACAAAAGCGGCAACGTTATGTCAAAACGATAAAAACAGGGTTATCAAACAAATAACTAAAACGACCCTGTTTATTGTAACTGCTGGACATTGTTGTTTTATTTTTCTTTTTTTTTTGTTTTGTTTTCTTTTGCAACTAACTTCACTGTGAAACGCCTTCTCAAAATCTGGTTTTCCAATAGCAAAGCGTAGCAAACTTTGATGGATATATCTCTTTTCAGTGGCAGTCATTTTACCTATCAAATGACCGACACTGTTCTTGTAGGGACGTTACCGCTTGGACAGAAACGACGTGACGCGATTTAACGCTAGCATACTTGACGCGACAGCAAAATCATTGTATATAAATTAACTAACAACATTTTAGAAATTGTTTCTGTTTGAACGATGATTAAAAAATATAATTATAAAATTTTTATCCGTCTCGTCTAGCTCTAGCATTGTATCTGGCGTGATTTTTGAAAATAAAGCGTGACACGTCAGGAAGATTTCAAAAGTGTGACAATCACGCCAAAAGCGTGACGTCTGGACACCCTAATACTTACATACTTAGAATAATATTATATATAATAAAAATATTAAACAAATACACACACGCCGGGGACGGACGTCAAAAGGCTAGATGTCTTCTTACGTGCTGTAATATACATACATATATACATATATATTTTTTTATTACATCGTCCTGATTTCCTTGATGTTTTTGAATAATGACAGGCAGCTAAACTTTATTGAAATTTGGTGACTTCTAATAATAGGCAGCAAACCTTAGTTGAGGATGTGACAAAAGAGATGCTCTTCAGAGTGTGTAAAAAACTAAAGACCTTTAAAAAATTTATTTGATTTAAGAACAAATAAAATATATTTAAAAAATACACAGCCATAGTTAATTAACGTTATTTTATATTCTACACTTTTTATCAACATGGCTAATCTTTAATAAATTTCAGATAAATTCCCCCTTTAGCCTGCAGCATAAATGATTTTGGATCAAATTTTATTTCTCTGGGAGTTTTTGTACATTGTTGCACCTGGCACAACTTAAGTAAGTGCGCCAAGCCCAGTTTTACTTGCAGCAAGCCTAGGCGACTGCCTATACAACCGTGAGGTCCGGCTCCAAAGGGTAAATAAGTCATGGGATTTATGTTTGGCAAATTATCGGGTGCAAAACGTTCTGGTCGAAATATATGGGGCTGGGGCCAATGCTGTAGGAAGAAAAAATATTGTTTTAAAGAATTTACAATTAAGAAAGAAATTCTAAAATAATATACATATGTACATGGTATACATACATACATACATATGTAAAGTATTAGTTTTAGAATATTTTCAATGCTTAAATTTTAAAATATCTCACTCTCAACATTTTACTCACCTTTGGATCTCTATGTAGACCAAGTACGGAAACATATAACGGCATACCTTTGGGAACAAACAAATCTGGTCGCAAATAAAATCCTTCCGGCAATTCTTTTCCCGGGGTGCATTCCCTATTAATAAAAGCTGCAGCTGGATACATGCGTAAGCCCTCACAGACCACCCAGTGGAGGTAATTTAAAGACTGCAGCTTTTCATATGATAAACAGGAGTCCTTTTTAAATGCTTGCTGCAATTCTGCACGCAAACGTTGTTGAATCTTAGGATATTTGGTTAGTTCATACAAAATGAAACCCATAACTGAGGAAGAGGTTTCAAAACCGGCCAATAAAAAAATGGCCACCTGAGAAGGTATAAAATCTGGATGCTGGGTATAACAATGTGTTACAGCTTCCTGTTTTTGAAATTTCTCTAAAACATCCAATAAATCTCCCCGAGTAAGAGATGGCATATTTTGTCTTTGCCGCAAACTGTCCAACGTAAATTGACGCATGAACTTAGAGTATTTGGAACTAAAGACTTTGGCGCTCAGCACAGAAGTTAGATGAGGTAAAAAGAATACGATTAAAAAGTCCAAAACTTTTTTAAAATTAGTCTCAAATAGTTCTTTGGTTTGTTGTCTTAGTGAGGAGTGGCCGGTCTGTAAACCTTTAACATCTACACCATAATGTAATACAGAGGTGAGATCTGTGGTAAATAAAGAACACATTTCCTTAACTTCTATATCAATGGCTAAACTATCATTTAAATTGTGAGCAAATTGTCTCAACAAATAACACTCCAATTCCCCAGCAATGTTTAGCATTAAAGGATACATGCGTTGCTTCATTTTACCCGAGGTAAACACTTCAGACATCTTTTTTCTACAAGTACGCCAGATGGCATACTTTGAAAGAGGCAGGGTTAACGAACCCATATGATCATATTTACAATCGGCGGCCTCAAAACGATTTAGAAACATATCAAAATTCTTGATCAAAACTTTTTTAATCAATTCTGGTTCTCGTATTATAAGAGCCGGTTGATGTAGCAAATATATACCACCATAATCACTGTGTTGAAATTTGGAATGTTCATACAATTGCTGGAATTGTTCACCAAATGATACTCTCAATAATAAAAGATCCAGTAGATTGCCAAATACGGGCAAGGGTTTAACAAAGGGTATATTACGTCTGCTCCAATATGTATACAAATAGTTATATGTTAAAAAGATAATGGTTAATATTAGGATTATGGAGACGTTAATACCAAATTCAAACATTGAAAAGCTGCAAAAAAAAGAGATTTATTTTTATTAAAAGTGCATTCAAAGGTAATATGTTGGTATATTTAATTATGTGAAAAGCTGATATGATAACTAATACTAATGAGATTAAACATACGAGTATATCGATGGTCTCATGTAGAAAGGCCCTAACTCGCATATTTGAAACTTTACAGGAGAAGGTAAAAACATAATAGCAACTGTAATATTCAACATGTAACTTTTTTGTACAACTGCTTATAAAAGCGTTATTTTTTACACTATTGCAATAAATTTTTGTGAGAAGGTGTATTTGCGTTAAATGCATTGGAATACAAAAAAAAACAAATTTTGAAAAAATATCGAGTTAGGGCCTTTCTACATGAGACCAACGATATGTAGGTAATTATTTTGCAAAATTTGTTTAACATATAAATCACAAAGATTTAGTGACTGCCGCACAATAACAGTAAATGGTTTGAAATAGCATATTGGCATCATTGCTTTAGTTAGTCCCAATTTAGATGACGGAATTCTTTCAGCAAAATTGATTACGTTTTAGACATCCGGGTGAGGGGAAGGTAAGACGAGTACACACTCGATTGTACTAGCAATTTTTGTACTTGTTACATACGAATGTAATGGAGTTTTCTTTTCTGGCAAAAATGTTACACGTTTTTCCCATTTCGCATATTTTTTAATTTTTTTGTGTTCTTTTCTGAAAAAATGTCAACACTGCTTAAGTGTAGTGTGTTCTTTGCTATAAATGTCACACTATAATATAAAAAAATGGTGCATTTTTAGAGGGGCAGAATCGCACGATAAAACAACTGACCAGTGATGCCAACTTTTGAGACTCAAAACGCGTAAACATTTTTGAAAAAAGGGCTAAATGAAAAAAATTCCATATAAAACCACATCCAATTTTCTTTTTTTTCGCGTTTTGAGTGACTAAAATCCGGCTAAATCTAGCCCGAAAAGGGCTAAGTTGGCATTGATGCAGCTGATATTTGTTTTGTTTATGAATGTGTATTTGTGTTAAGAAACAAAAAAAAAAAAAGTATACAAAATGGAAAATATTTTTTATGTGCTGAAAAAATTTTGGATGACTTGTTGGATTCATCTTCATCATCAGATGATGATAAAATATTTTATATGATTATGGAAAGAAATCCACAACCGTGAGTGAAAGGCTTGGTAAAGAACGTAATTAATGAATACTCTGAAGTTGATGTATGTCAAATTTCATAGGACAATATCTCCTACTTCTTATATATGTGATGTATGTTTATATACATATATAATTTTTATATTTGAGAAGAATTTTCGTATTAGTCGGGAAAGTGCCATAGGTCATTTTGATAAATATTCATTGTGTTATTTCAAGCGATCTTACCAGGGAGCTATCTTCTTCTTCTTTTTTAGCAAAAAAAAACAAAAACAGCTGTACATGAAAAAAAGTGTTACACTGTTGTGATTTTATGTTCTATTCTGACCATTAAAAATGCGACATCTTTAAAATGTGGGGTAAACATTATAAAAATGTACATAATAAAGGTGTAACATTTTATTTCAGAAAAGAAAACACCATAAGTGTGTCTACTCTCACTCAAATAAAAATACGAGTGATTTAAGTAATAAATTTGTGCTGCGTAAAAATAGCAGAAATTTTAAGGAAATAATTGCATCAAATTTTTCTACAAAAATTGCGTCGTCTAAATTGTTAGTCCCAATTAGTAATTTTATACTGTTAGTGTGAAAATAAAGACAAGTATTAAAAAATTGTATTGCATTTTTATATATGTAACGTTTGGTGAATGAAATCCGAACAAGTGTAAAAGTAAAAAAAAGTGTAAAAAAAACTTATTTATTTTATGATTTATTTATTTTTTTAGAATTATTGCTTAAGAAAATTTATAAAAAAAATGACTGCGCGATTTGCTTTCCTTATTTTCTTTGGCAGTTCCCGCATTGATATCTGAATGCCTTCTGTATTTATGGTTCTTAGCTCCTTTTTTGTCTTTATTATTAGATAATCAACATTTTTGGCTCTATACCCGTTTGCGTAAACTTTCCTCTTCAAATTAGCCCAAAAAGTTTCAATTGGCCGTAATTGTGGAACATTCGGGGGGTTCATTTCTTTTGGCACAAATTCTATTTTTTTACCTTTAAGATTCTCCAATGTGGCCTTCGCGTAATGTGAGGATGCCAAGTCTGGCCAAAAAATTAATTTTTCGCTTCCATGGTATTTTTGGATAAATTGGCTAAGTGCTGACACATATTGTTCATTAAAAACTTGAGCATTGACAGCCAAACCACCTTTAAAAAACTGGATCGCTGATTCCACCTTCGCTTATGGCTAGCCATAACAAACATTTTCCTAGAAACTTTGTCTTTCGAATAATCTTAGGTTTTTCGGCTGCTTTGTGACTGGAAGATTCAAAATAATATTTTGGCTGCCATTCGTTGCCCTCTACGGTAAAATATGACTCGTTATCCATTACACATTTGTATTCGGATGAGCAAGAAAAGTAATTTCGGGAGAGTTCTCGTAATCTGCATTTTATAGTCTTTTGCTGTGCCTCGGTGGTAAATGAAGCGGTTTTTTCCCACTTTTTCTGAACTCCCATAGATTCCAAGTATTTCCTAACTGTATTTTTGTCACCTTTATATTTCTTAGCCAATTGGCGATACGATTTTGCACTGCAACCTGCTGTTTCGGCTTTCAATTTTGAGCGAACTTTGGCGTCTTGCAAACTGCATTTCCGACCAGATCCAGGTTTCCTTTCAGTTGGCTTATTATTCAAAAACAAGTTTATTGTGCTATAAATAAATGTTTTTTTGAAACCCATATCCCTAAATATTTAAAAATTTAACTTTTAGTTTTTTCTCGGTTTTTTAACAAAACTTAAAAATTAATTTGCGACGATTCAACTCGTTTAGTGACATTTTCAAAACTAATTTTTCACTGACCAACACATACTTTATTTTTTATTCATAAGTAGATAATACAGTTAAATTTACCGTTCAAAGTTTTGTTGTAAATATTATCTGTGCTTTTTTAAAAACAGCGATTGACTTGTTCGTATTTCATTCACCATACGTTTTGTATAGATTTAAGTAACATTAAATTCACACAAAAGAGACACAAAAACAAGTAATGCCTATACAAATTTAATTTATTTATTGTTAAAATATACCCATAAAATAAACAGTGGTATCATCCTTATATAATTTTTCTTTGCTTGAAAGTATAACGGTAAAACGCCGATAAAAAAATTGCAAGTTTTATAATTTATCATTAAAAGAGATTAAGTTTTGACGTTAAGTAGTGAAAAATTTACAATGGGAGGATAAACACTAATGGAGACTTGGCAATTCATAATAGATTTACATAGGTACATAGAAAATGTAAATTCCAAAATAGTATACCAAACACAATATATATATATATTATGTCCTGTGGTTCCTAGTAGGAACAAAGGGCCAAACACAATACTAATAATAGCTCAGTAATACAGGATGAATGAAACAAAATTTCGCTTTAATTTACTAAAAAAAACTCGTTGATTCTATGTTTAGAAAATTGTCAGCTGTGACAAAGGCAAAAGTAGTACAAACAAAATATTAAATACAATGTTTTACATAATTTTAATATACATACATACCTGTTTACTTTATTTTGACGCGAAAAATCTGGTATTTTTCGTTAAAATTAAATAATTTTTTATGTTCCTTATTTTTCTAGTTTTTGTTAATGAATTCTATTTTGCTTAAGTTACTTAGGAATTACGTAATATACATATGTATATTGTTTTAAATTTATATAATAAAACAAACATCTTTGTATTTTATTAATTCTTTCACTGAAAGAAACTTAAGACATCAACAACGGACAACACTGCATTAAACTTAAAATTATTGTTTCCCTGAAGATAAAGATTTAAAACGAATCAATGATTTTATATTTTTTAATAAAACAGACTTCAGAGCACATAAAAAATAATAGAACATTTTTTAAACAATATTAAGTGTTTACTTTATACTGATGATCACAGTATGTTACCAATTTATTTGGTAACAATGAATTCACTGTATAACGGTAAAACTCTTAAGTTTCCATTAAAAAGTACTTGAGTAAAAAGTACTTTTTATTTGTGTAACCATGTTTCACATACTTATTAACAATAACAAATGCATAATAATTTCAAATACACAAAAATAAAGAAAAATTTTCATTCATTCAAAATACTATAAATAAGGGTAACAAAAGAATATAAAATTCCATAATTTTACTTATGAACTATAGATTTATGATAAAAAATTTACATAATTTCTAGCAGAAATTTCTTAATATTCCTACGTTCAAAAGTTTTATATTAATAATTCAATTTCCCCTAAATGTATTAGTATTTTTTTAAAACTCTAGCCATGTGGTTGTTAAGTGATTTGCAAGTTTTCATTGCACTCATCTTTATTTTAGTTTTCGCTTTGTATTTTTATTTAAAATATCGTTATACGTATTGGTTGCGCTGTGGTGTGCCTCAAATACCAGCCACCATGATGGTGGGCAATTTAGGACCTTTATTACGTATGTCTAAAAGTTCAGCCCATGTTATAGAGGATATTTATCATCATCCCAAGGCCAAGAATAATGCTATTGTGGGCATATATTTATTTCATAGTCCGGCTTTACTGATCAGAGATCCGGAATTGATAAAACGTGTTTTAATCAGAGATTTCAATAAGTTTTGTAATCGTTATTCGAACTCAGATGTGCTGGGTGATCCTTTGGGTTCACAAAATTTATTCTTTTTGAAAAATCCCGCCTGGAAGGAGATACGTTTTAAGTTGACACCGTTTTTTTCCAGTGGCAAATTGAAGCAAATGTTTCCGCTCGTGGAGGAGGTAAGTATTAATTACCAAAAGTAATTGAAAAGTTTTAATAAATTCGTTTAATTTAAGAAAAGTTTAAACAAATATTTTCAGGGTTTAAAGCTACTTGTCACGCTTTCATGTTAGACCTATATGAATTGATAATTATAAATGTTATTCCCTAATTGTAAAACTTAACGCCATTTTTTGTTTTATTGCCTTAGGTGGGTGAAAATCTCAACCAATATCTACTAAAGATGCCTGCTTGTAAAGAGGAAAACTCGTTTGAATTGGAACTCAAGGAATTCTGTGCCCTGTACACCACAGATGTTATAGCCACTGTAGCTTTTGGTGTGGATGCCAACTCTTTAAAATCACCCAATGGCGATTTTCGTAAAAATGGGCGGAAAATATTTCACTTTAATGCCCGCCGTGCTATTAACTTTAGTGTGGTGTTCTTTTTACCCCATCTGGTACCCTATCTGGGCATTAAAGTAGTGCCCGATGAACAAACGGAATTTTTGCGATCCACGATGAATTATGTTTTGACCGAACGGGAAAAATCTGGAAAAACACGCAATGATTTGATAGATATTTTAATAGAGTTTAAAAATGCCACCAAACTGGAGTCTGTTAAGAAAGGAGATCTTGTGTTTGAAGGTGATTTATTGGTGGCTCAAGCGGCCATATTTTTTACTGCTGGCTTTGAATCGTCCTCGGCCACCATGTCCTTTGTTCTATATGAATTAGCGCGTAATCCTCAGGTCCAGCAGAAACTGAGACAAGATATACAAGAAGCTTTAAATGAAAATGAGGGTAAAATCACTCAGCAATTGGTGGAATCTATGGAATATTTACAAATGATAATAAGTGAAACATTAAGGTTATATCCACCTTTACCATTTTTGGATAGGGAATGCACAGTAGATCAGGGCCAGCTGTATTCTCTAGAACCATTTATTAAGTATGGCTTAACTAAAGGCATGCCGGTGTATATACCGGTATATGCTTTGCATATGGATAACAAGGTAAATATTATTTATATATTGCTATACTTTATAAATAATTAATCTTTTTTTATAAAGTATTTTCCCCAGCCTTTGGAATTTAAACCCGAACGTTTCTCTGCCGAAAACCGCAAAACCATAACACCCTACACCTATATGCCTTTTGGTTTGGGTCCACATGCCTGCATAGGCGAACGTTTTGCCTATTTACAAACTAAAATTGGTTTAATACAATTTTTACTCAATCATCGTGTTACTTTAAGTCCTA
This sequence comes from Bellardia pandia, assembly GCA_916048285.2. NCBI lineage: Eukaryota > Metazoa > Arthropoda > Insecta > Diptera > Calliphoridae > Bellardia > Bellardia pandia. Next base: position 75,554,170 of record OU696533.1, read on the forward strand.
AAACTTTGTCACGCATTAAACTGGATCCGAAAGCTTTGATTTTACAATCCGAGGGCGGTATTCACCTGAATGTGGTGCGCGATCCTTTACGTTATTAAATTGTTAACAGATCCTTGTTACGCGTTTTTTTTGTGTTTTGTCAACTGAGCCACAACAATATACTTTACAACTTTAGTGATTTTAGTTTACTAATCTTAATAGAATTAAACGTTTAGTTTAAGTAAAAAGAGAGTGAAATAATACATATTTCTATGTGGGTGAAAATAAGTTTTAGCGTGTTTAACGTAATTCAATAGAATTGCCGCTGCTTACGTTGTAATTAAGAGAAGCACGCAAGAAGGTATTAAATTAAAGTACCGTGAAAATAGTTTTAGATTTTTCTTAGTAAATCTAAAGGGATGAATGCTAATGAATTGAATTTTATTAGTTATAAACAAATGAAGCTTTGTGTTAACAAAAGAGCTGAATGTTTTATTTTGATGGAGAATTATAAGAAAGAATCACATCTGAGTAAGGTGTTTTTTAACAAGAAAGTTTTGACAATTTACTTGTTGACATAACAGTAGACATGATTACATGACTTTAGATTTAGGATGGTCTATATTTTTTAAAACTACATCATATTAGTATTTTAATAAACAAACACACCTATCTGCATATTAATATTATAAAAATTATTATCATCAATTAAATATGTACATACTATTAAAAAAAATTAATTAATCACATGTTATATTACGTATTAGAATTTTTGTTAGGAACTTCCCTTTTAATTTATACATAGATTAAATAATTATTAAGTGTTTATTAATTATCAATACAAGAGAGAAGATTATAATTATAAACACGTATAATCGTATGTTACATAGCGGTTTTGAAACGTTTCCAAAATTGTATGGTGTCAGTGTCAGTAAACCTCAAAAAATATGAAAACAAAACAACACAAAAGGTAAGCTAAAACTTAATAATTTAAACTGCCATTCAAAGTTTGACACTTTAATAAGCTTGGAAAAGGGGATTGCCGAAAGAAGTGTTTTTTTAAGTCCCTAATATACAGGCATTTTTGAAAGAGAACTTTGCTTTTCAAAACAAAAAAAAAACCGAATTTATAGGAAAATTTTTTAAATGTTTATTAACTATTAAAGAGTGATTTTTTAAGAGCTTTCGAATTTGTATGAAATCTTTATTTGATTCGATAAAACGTTCTATATAATTCAATGTTTAAAGCAGATTTCATGTAAATGTTGACCGCGGCTACGCCTTAAAGGGTTCATCCGTTGGGTTCAATTTTGGCAAACTCTCTCCAACATATCAGCCGGTATCTCACAAATAAATTCTTTAATATTAGCTTCCAGTGCATCAACCATTGCGGGCTTGTCCCCATAGATATAACATAGCCTCACAAAAAATAGTCTAAAGACGTTAAATCGCAGGATTTTCCGGCTGCAAACGTGAAATAAACTATTCACCACATGCTGTGTGACATGTGGCACCGACTTATTGAAAGCACATGACAGCCAAGTCCAGCTTTTCATTTTAGACAAAAAATGTGTAATCATCGCACAGTAGCACTTACCAATCACAGTTACGTTCCTGCCTTCATCTTCTTTGAAAAAGTACGGTCCAATGATGCCACCGTCCTATAATCTTCACCAAACAGTTGGCAGTTCTTGCAATTTTTACTGCTGGCTGTTCTTTACACGAAATACGACAATCGGTCTAACTAACCATAAAATGAAAGAATTGCACTTTCTTAACCGAGCATGAATTTTGATAATAAAATTCAATGATTTGTAGGCGGCGTGCGTTTTTAATTCGATTCATGTTTAAATTATAGACCAAACTGAAGATATTTAACAGTAATATGTTAAACGAAAACAGCCGAGCTGCCAAAAACAGTCTTCCAAAATGAAAATTGCTAAAAAAAATCACCTATTACTAGTGACATCTCAACAAATATACTGTCAATTTTTTTAAGTAATCCTAATATGTCCCTGTTGAAGAAAAATTCTTATTGAAACCCCCGTTACTATGTTAGATTTAAAGATTTTAGTTAAAAAATGTATAAGAATAAATTAGAATACAAGAAAATATATTGAATCTTATTTATTTATTTTTTGGCCAAGATGTTATATTTGAAGAAACAAATACATATATTGAAATTTAAAGTACGGGAGAGATTTCCCGCAAAATATATTACAATCTAATTTCAATTGTAATTAAAACCTAAACAATTATGCAAGCGAATGTTTTAAATATTAAAAATTTGTTATTAACAATTTACTTAATTTTTTTTTAAAAGAATAGATACAAATGCACTTAAAACTTATCCTTTTGAAGCTAAACAATTTAAAATTGCAATCCTAACGCTTTCCTCCCTTTATTATTTAGTTATCTTAATTTTGTTACCAACAGTTTCAGTTTTGTAAAAATAAAACCTAAATTTAAATGACATATTATTTATTGCAACATCATGTTTAAATCTAATAATTTGCAATTCATTATAAATAAACGTATATACGAATAATATTAACAATATATTAGTTTAAAATAAATACAACATAAACACATATAAATTTTGCTAAACGTAGACATTTATAAAAATAAATTGTATATTAATAGTTAATATAATTATTTAATATTTTGTTTTTCCTGTCGTTGTAGCATTTAAATGTCTTGCGTTTTAATATTACCATTTTAAAATATAAATATTTACAAACTACATATTATCATAGAGATTGTCTCGTATCACATTTAGAGGCATGCCATATTCATACTGCAACAACAAGGCTTTTGGATCAAATGTAGAATTCGTGGGAGTTTTCTTGCAAAGTTCAACACGGTGATTTTTCAGGATATGTACTAGACCCAATTTAGTTTGCAATAAACCTATACGACTGCCAATACAGTTGTGGGGGCCAGTTCCGAAGGGCATATAAGTCATGGAGTTGTGCTGTTTTTTGTTTTCGGGAGAAAATCGTTCGGGGTCGAATGTGTTAGGATTAGGCCAGTACTAAAGGTAAACAATTTTTTATAAATACAACTTAATAAAAAGACTTAAAAAGAAACACTTACCTTAGGATCTCTTTGTATGCCGAAAATAGGTATGTATACGGGCATATCATCAGGCAATGTATAATCGTAATAAGGTTTTAAACTAAAAGCTTGTTTCTCACTTGCTGGTTTATTATGTTGACGATCTAAAAAGGGCAGCACTGGATATAAACGCAACACCTCATCCACCACCATATTCAAATACTCTAATGATGTTATGGTTTCATATGTCAACGAACCCTGATCCTTAATCAAGGCCTCATTGATTTCCTTTCTTAATCGCTCTTGTAAATCTGTACGCTTGGCCAATTCGAACAGGGTAAATGTCATGGTTGAGGAAGAAGTCTCAAAGCCTGCGGTTAAAAATACCGCCGCTTGAGCAACCAGCACATCGGGATTTTTAGCTATGGCCTCATTAATATTTCCGGCTGAAACTTCACGCTTGAGTGCCACTAAAATGTCAATCAAATCATTTCGTTGTTTCCCGCTAATTTCGCGTTCCTTCATTACATAGCTAATGGTAGAACGCACGAAATTCGAAAAGTCTGGTGTGAAGAGTTTAACACGGAAGAGTGACACTAATTTGGGTAAAAAGAATGCAATGGAAAACTCTATAGCACGTGGTATGTTAAAGAGAAAAATTTTTCGGCAATGTGTACGAAATTCGCCCTCAGGATTCTTGAGACTGTTGGCATTTATACCGAATGCAATAGTGGCTATAAGATCGGTGGTAAAGAGGGCGCATGTTTCCTTGATTTCATTTTCGAAGCGTTCGCCTTTTTTCGCTAAATGTTGTTCCAGTTGCGAGGTGACCTGAAGATGTAATGTTAAAAAGAAAGTTGCATTCACAGATAATGGATATTGAAATATATTCTAGAATAAATATAGAAATTTACAATGTTATTCAGATCTAATTATAAAGTAAAGAAAGTTGTACAAAACAAATATTTTGTGGGTTCCAGTACTAGTCAGATTTACGTTTAAGCCAGAATCTATTAGAAAAACAAATTAGAGTGCTATCCTAAATACATATAATGAGAATTACAAAAACTACGTAGATCATCATTATTCAGTATTTCTTATTCAGTTTTTGCGCAAATTTTATTATTATTTTATAATAAATAAAAATGCTTTTATTTCAAGCTCGAGGCCAGTATTGAAAATAAATTTTATTTTATTTTATTTGCCGATATTTCGATGCTCTTTGAGTATCATCATCTGGGATTGTAAATAAATAATTATTTATATGGACCACGGAAAATTAATGTTTATTTCTCTTCATCGTCTGTTGAACAACAGACGTGGTCCATATAAATTATTATTTATTTACAAGCCCAGGGGCCAAATTACCGCATTCGATATCGAGTAAAATTTATCGTAATTTTCTTATTTGAGATTATTTCATTCGATATCGATCAAGAAATTTAGTACATTTTATCATAATTTCGATATCGAAATCATTTTTCGATACGATAGCTCATTCGATCACGAATGCGGTAATTTGGCCCCAGATGATGATACTCAAAGAGCATCGAAATATCGGCAAATAAAATAAAATAAAATTTATTTTCAATACTGGCCTCGAGCTTGAAATAAAAGCATTTTTATTTATTACACATAAAAAGGTCGAATAAAAACTACTTGAATTATTATTTTATATTTGTAATGCAAACATTAATAAAACTAAAAATAGGTTCCACAGTTTTCCACATTTACCAGGTTAAGGAAAATAGTATTAAAATGGGTATTAAATAAGGTGAGGCTTATATTATCCAAATAGCGCTATTTACAAGAGTGTATAGTTGTTATACTTAAAGTGGACCAATTATGGGCAGATATCTTCAAAATCCAGTATCCAATAACGTGATGTCTATGTATTTGAGGCTTATTTAGGTAGAACTTTATCACAATAACTTAGTTTGCAAAAGTTTAATAGTTGTTATGAGAATACTCGGAAATTTACATTACTTGCCAAATATGGAATGACAACTACAAAATCCAGTAGAATAATTGTTTTTAGTATTTTTTCTAGTATAAATTTCAAAAATGTTTCTATATAAAATTAGTATGATTTCTGGTATATGGGTTATGGGGTTTTATGGGTTTTATTGGGTTTCGGAATAAGTTCTTATATGAGAGCTATAACCGATTATGGATTGATCTTCCTAAAATTTGTTACAGAGAATTTTATATACATATAGGGAGGGTTATATTATGACGAATTTCAACAAAATACCGTTGAATTTAAAAGAGCTATGAGTATTAAAGTAATTTTGGAAAATAGACTTTATATGGAGGATATGGCCAAATATGGACTTAAATTCACAAAATCTAACAGTTTGAATTTGTCACATATACAAACGATCTGTGAAAAATTTTGGATCGGTACCGTTATTTATAATAGATTTATACGTATTTAAATGCTTTTCGGAAGTGGATTTTGTATTGGAGCAATAGTCAAACATGGACCGAACTAATCAAATTTTCGTTTTGTGATTTATTTTCATATAGAAATTATTTTTGCTGAATTTTGTATTGATATTGCAATTTTTTCCATCTTAGAAATAACGCGTACAAAATTTCATGGTTTTATCTGCAGTATTATCAAAATAGCCAAAACTCTTTAAAAATATCGTATTTTGATGGAGGTTTTTGAACATTTTGGTGCACATTTTGGCACATTGGTATTGATTGGTAATAATGCATCACTAAACTATAGTAAACAATTTGCGTTCAATAAAGCAATATTTAGTATCACTGCTCTAGCTTGTTTTTGCAAACAACAACAAAATACACAGGATTGCAATTATCACAGAAAATGGTAATTTTTGCAATGTTTATTTTTAGTATGACACGCACCCTCTCACTGTCTTTTAATATGGTGAAATAAAACAAGTAAGAGTGCTATATTCGGCTGTGCCGAATCTTAAATACCCTCCACCTAAACGTAATAAGAAATACAAAAACTACACTGGTTATAGGACTAGAATATCCTTATTTTGTGTTTTCTATTCAGTCTTAGTGCAAATGTTATTAGTATTTGATATATTGCTTGAAAGAAAAATTTCCGACCAACATAATTTATGTTAAATGTTTTGAAATTTTGTCTAATTTTCACCATTTTTAATTGATTTAATTACCAATTCTTACCATAATTTACAGAGTTTGTCTGATGTGCATAATAATCTTGAGTGTAATTTAACAAACAGAGCATAAAAAAAGGGGTACAATTCGGTTTTAGTGATTTTGCTCAAAAAAAACTTCATCAAATAGGGCTTTTAGAGGAGATGCCAGCAAAAAAAATTTGTTGGCGGTCACGCCTATTTTCGAGGGGGCGGGCCCGTATAGTTGAAAATATATGGGCCTATATCTCGGGAACTACTGGGTGATTGATAATTTGTAATACATTAAATAACGATATATATCATGATTATAAAATATGGACCGAATATGGGTTAAATCCGAAAAGAATATTTTTTGACCCGAATTTTTGTTTTTTGGAAATGGTTCTTATATGCATATGAGGATATTTCACGTCGAATTTCAACATAATAACGGTATATTTAAGATATATATTAGTATCAACGTGGATTTCGGTAGTGGACCATATGTGGGGGATATAGTCAAATATGGACCTAAATCAATCCAGCAGTTTGATTTAGGCATGTATGTAAACGATCCGTGTAAAATGTTGGATTGGTACCCTTATTTATAAGAGATTTATGAGTATTAAAGTGATTTTCGGAAGAGGGCTTCATATGGGGCATACGGTTAAAAATAGACCGAAATTCACAAAATTTTGTGGGATGATTTTTGTATATATTTAAATAATCTGTGCAAAGTTTTGAGTCGATACAGATATTTATACAAAATATATAGGGATAAATGTCTTTTTCAGATGTGGTCCTTGTATGGGAGCTATGACCAGTTCTGGGCCGACCACCAAAAATTTAGTACAACAATTTAGTTGCCTATAAAGATTATTTATGTCAATTTTTGGCCGTTTAACATTATTTATACCAGTTTTATACGTATTTAAGTGAATTTTGGAAGTGGACTTTATATGGGGTCTATGGTCAAACATGGACCGAACTAAAAAAAAATTCGTTTTGCGATTTCTTTTTGTATAAGACTTATTTTTGCTGAATTTTGTCTTGATATTCCAATTTTATAGGCATTTATTTATCATTAAGCCATATTTCGGGAATATGCATATATATTTGTATGGTGGCTATGAGAAATCATGGACCGATTCTTACTATTTTCCGCACACTTTCTTCTTTTATCATACAAACAACGTATACAAAATTTCATGGTCTTATCTGCAATATATTTCAAAATATTGCAATAAAATGGACAAAAAATATAAAATTTTTATGGAGGTTGTCTCACATATTGGTTGTAACTCTGGTTGACCTAAACCGATTTTGCTGATTTTAAATAGAAAACTTCTCAAAAGCATTTCTGACAGAATTATTGAAGAGTTGGATCCCGAATATATCTGGGGACTTCAAAAAACTGATTTGAACATCCAGACAGGCAGACAGACAGACGGACATGGCATAATCGACTACGCTATCTATTGTGGAAATTTCACACGAAATGACAAACTTATATATACCCTTCTCATGAAGAAAAAAAATAAACAATGATAGTGGCATATTTTAGTAGTTGTTTTACTTTCAAAAGAATATTTTAAATATAATAAAGAATATTACGTTCACACTCAATAACAAAAATTACAATTTTAAACTTTTGCAATCTAAAAAGCTTTATGTGTATGTATGTATATATATAGAAAAATTAGAAATTAGTTTATGTTACTTGAAATAATTTTCTAAAAAAAATAGCTTTTTTCCACTGCAAAATATTTAATATTTTTGAATTGTTCCAATCTTGTCTTAACTCCAAATAAAACAACTATCTTACCTCCAACATTAATGGATACATTTGCTTTATCTTGCCGCTGGTAAACACAGGTGAAATTTTCGTTCTCAAATCTTTCCAATAGTTATCACGCGCGAAAAATAAATTACTATTACCCAAGGCGTCGCCATGTGGATCACATTTCGAAAAACGATTATTGAAATAATGAAAATCCTTTATTAAAATTGATTTTAAAAGTTCTGGCTCACGAACTATCAATCCCGGCTGATGAAAGGTATAAATACCTACAACAGCTTCATCGGCCATCTTGGGGTCATTATAGATGTCGGAAAGATGTAAACCAAAGCTAGTTTTAAGTTGAAAGGCTTCTTTTGTGTTGCCAATTATTGGTGTAGGTTTAATATAAGGTATACCCTTGCGTTGCCAATAGCTATAGGTGTACTTGCACCAATAATAGACTAGGGCGAGTATACATGTAATGAAGATTAATAAACTGGAAGCTATCATTTTGATTGTGGTAACTGTAAATATGAATATTAATTATCTTATCATTTAGTTATATATTTACATATGTATGTATGTTAAATTTATTAAATGTTAAATTTTGTAAGATTCTGATACGCAAAAAAATCGTGTTAAGAAATGTAAACAAATACTACAAGTACCAGTTCAAGTTTTATTTATGAATATATGTATTTTATATTAAATTTTAATACAAAACAAACATGCATTGTTTATTGTTTACTCATTTATGTACAATAGGGGTATTCTATTATGACTTTTTTTTGTTTTTTTAAATTTACATGGCTGTACACGATGAGAAACATTAAAAAAATTATAAGTGCGTTTTTAGTTTTTTATTTCATTCAAAAAAGTTCACGCACCAAACGATTTTAAAATTTACATGCGCATATACACACAAACATGTACATTTGCATTGGCAATGTATAGCTGTTAACCGCTTCTGCTATTTGTTTTCGTTTGCTTTTGTTTTGTTATACTTGAAAACGAAAATTAAAAAATTCTTACATTGGAAATATTTTTAATTATTTAATTGACATTAGAAGAAATAAATTTCAAATTCAAGGTTCTTCCATTTTTACAAAACGAATATAAATCTTTCACTTCTTTCGGCTCGTTCGGCACATATGTATATTAGTCCGTTTTAAATTTGGAATGGGTGAATCTTCCTTCACCCAGTGTCTATTTAAACATTGGTGTGCAGTTTTGAACGGCTTCACAGATTCTTCCAAGCATTCAAAATTATTGTTGCGAAAACGTTGGTCGGAAAACCATACTTCGTACCATGCACTGCATATAAATTGACAAAGTGGTAAAAGTTTTTCTCTGTGATTGGGAAGGAGTATAAATGTGAGCAATGCAAGAATAGCTCTGGAGTTCCAACGGGCGTTACTGAGCGATGGTAAAACTCGAAAGTTAATGAACGGAAAAACGTTATGTTCAAATATTGTGACACTTTTTCCATTCTCAAGCACCATTACTTCTTTAGTTTCATTTGACAATACCACTACCTGCACTTCCTTTTTTCCAAACTTTCTCCCGTCAAATTGAAGACACAAATTCTCTTTTTGTAACGTTGTCATATATTTTGCTTCCAATCGCTCGGCTGATTTCATTGAGGCTTTATATACGGCAGATTGTGTGGGTGCTGGAATAGCAATGCCTGATTTCACTAATGCTTCACATACTTTAGTTGCTTTCCTGCTACTCAAACTTGTTTCCTCTATCATGTCTACTGCGACCCTTGTTTGACACTTGACTTTTCTAAGTCTTTTTGCAGGTGGTTTAGGGTGATACAGTTCACTATCTTAGATACATTTGAATTTATATTACTTTTGTTTTGTACGGTCACTGGTTTAAGTAAAACAATTTTTGATTGATGAATATTTGTTTCCTTTTCAGTGGTGTATTCAACATCTCCATTGGAAGCAGAGGAGTACTTAGTTCTGACTGCAAAATAGCGGTAAATTTTTACCACTACTTTCAAAAAAACCAAAATTATAACACAACAAAACAAAATAAGAATAAGAACTAGAAAGCAAACGAAAAAAATAGCAAAAGCGGTCAACAGCTATACATTGCCAATGCAAATGTACATGTTTGTGTGTATATGCGCATGTAAATTTTAAAATCGTTTGGTGCGTGAACTTTTTTGAATGAAATAAAAAACTAAAAACGCAGTTAACATTTTTTTAATGTTTCTCATCGTGAATGGGCATGTAAAACATAGGTTAAAAAAATAGAATACCCCTAATGTACAATCAATTAAGTTAAAAGTACCAAGTTTGAAGATTATAAATATACATATAACAAGTCGTACTTGTATATGTATATAAATACATAGTGGCAATAACGAACAACCACCCCGATTTTTCAATTTAAAACTTCTTGTCTGTGTTAAAGCAATCACAAAAATACAAGCAAAAACCTTTAGCAATTAAACACACATATACATATAAACGTAAAGGAGTTCTGTCACGTAGTTTCTAAGTTAAGTTATCTATTATCTATTATCTGATCTGGATAAGGATGGGAGAATAACCAAATCGTTCCTTTTTCCTTCGAATATAATTATTGTTTTTAAAGATTTTTATTTATTTTAACACTTTTCTCTTCATCAGTTTAAATAGTTTTTAAAAATAAATTAACAAATATCTTACAAACATTTGCTTATAATTAATTTAGACATTAACCGGAGTTAGGCTTAATAAATTAAATTACATACTCCCAAGATTCCTCATTCCCACTTCACTTCAATAAGGATAACGTTTAAATTAATCACTTACACTTTACGTTACTATCGAATTGTTCCTCTTTTTCTGTCTTTTATTATTATCTTTCAGACTTTATTAACAATTTCACTTTACCAACTGCTCCTTTATAAAGATTTAAATACACTAAAATGTTTTCTAACAAATTGTGGTAATTTTATCGCATCGAGTGTTAGTGTTATTTATTAAATGTTAAATTTTGTAAGATTCTGATACGCAAAAAAAATCGTGTTAAGAAATGTAAACAAATACTACAAGTACCAATTCAAGTTTTATTTGTGCTTATTTTTATATTATATTTTGTTGTTGTTGCAACAGCAGTAATTGCTGAGTTGACAGCCCTTGGCCGAGTGATCTCGGGTCATTCCGTTGCGTTGAACCGGCTGTCGTGGGAATGTTAATACATTGTAATAATAAATACATGCATGTGTAAAAACAATTATTTTATAAAACAAACATGCATTCCCAGCATACCATTCCAGGAGCGCTCCGAAAAAGGAGTCAGAAAAGAGTCCAACAAAAGAGCATTATCGGAGCGAAAGAAAAATTTGCTTGTTACTGTCCTGAGTCGGCAGTATGACTCAGAAATTCCACTTAATTATGTGTGTACCAAAGCGTTGTTGTCCTGTTCTGTGTGCTTTGACCAAAAAAACATAGCTGTACCACGCAAGAATGATAAAAACAAGATTACACAGAGCCCAAAAAAAAACCTCATAAAAGACAATTTTCTGACATTATTTAAGAGCTCTTTCTGACGGACCATTTTCGAATGTAATGACCCTCTTTTCTGAAGGTTTTCTGAGCAATTATGATTGTTTTTTGGGCTCATAAAGAGCGTTAATGCTCCGAAAAGGTGTCAGAAACGACTCTTTTCGGACTAATATGGCTTGCTGATTTGTTTATTATTTACTCATTCATGTACATATATATTCATACATATATATCGTTGGTCTCATGTAGAAAGGCCCTAACTCGCTATTTTTTCGAAATTTGTTTTTTTGCGATTCCAATGCATTTAACGCAAATACACCTCCGCACAAAAATTTATTGGAATAGTGTAAAACATAACGCTTTTATAAGCAGTTGTACAAAAAAAGTTACATGTTGAATATTATAGTTTCTATTATGTTTTTACCTTCTCCTGTAAACTTTTGAATATGCGAGTTAGGGCTTTTCTACATGAGACCATCGATATAAATTATATCAATCAATTAAGTTAAAAGTACCAAGTTTGAGGATTATAAATATAGAAATAACAAGACGTACTCGTATATGTATATATGCAAATACATATGTAGTGGCAATAACGAACAACTACCCCGATTTTTCAATTCAGAACTTCTGAATTGTCTGTGTTAAAGCAATCACATAAATACAAGCAAACCCCTTTAGCAATTAAACACACATATACATATAAACGTAAAGGAATTCTGTCACGTAAAGGTTTCTAAGTTAAGTTATCTATTAGTCTGATCTCGATAAGGATGAGAGAATGACCGAATCGTTCCTTTTTCCTTGGAATATAATTATTGTCTTTAAAGATTTTTATTTATTTTATCACTTTTCACTTCATCAGTTTAAATAGTTCTTAAAAATAAATTAACAAATATCTTACGAACATTCTCTTATAATTAAATTAGATATTAACCGGAGCTAGGCTTAATAATTTAAATTATATATTCCCAAGTTTCCGCATTCCCACTTCACGTCAATAAGGATAACGTTTAAATTAATCACTTACACTTTACGTTACTATCGAATTGTTCCTCTTTTTCTGTCTTTTATTATTATCTTTCAGACCTTATTAACAATTTCACTTTACCAACTAACTGCTCCTATGTAAAGATTTAAATACACTAAAATATTTTCTAACAAATTGTGGTATTTTTATAGCATCTAACACTCGTATTTTGGTAGCAAAACAAACAATAACAAAATAATAAGTATAGTTCTGGAAGCTTTTTGCTAAATGTAAATTATAATTGTATTGTTTTAATAATATGTATAATATTAAAACGTTAATATTAATATTGTAAACAAATGAATGTCCATTTGATTGATTGTATGTACGAGTATGTGTTAGCTAGCCATCTCTTGGCCGAACTATCAATGTAGAAACAGATTAGAAATTAGTATTTAAAAACAAGTAAGAGTTTATATTCGGCTGTGCCGAATCTTATATTCCCACTACCAAATCACATATTATGGGGCAAACTTCATAAAATATTGTACCGTAATTGCTATTTATTTCAGGTTTATTTTAGTAGAAATTCATCCTAATAATAAATAAATTAAGTACCAACGAGCCCTCGGAAACTGATTGTCTTTTTGAAACGTCAAAATTGTCACCTCTGTATACTCTGTGATTATTTTTGGAAGTGGCAGATTCGGCGAATTATCCAACTTTCACAAAAGTCAATAGAATAATTTTTACATACCTATAAGTAATCTGTGTAAAATTTCGGTTCGATATGGATGTTTATGTAGGTTAATGAGTTTTCGGAAGTAGTACTCATAAGGGAACTATGACCTATATCTAGGAAACTATTATTACGTGCCAATTATCATAAAATTCTGTACGACGATTTATATGTATGTAGGTACATATATGCGAATTATTTGTATTGAATTTTAAAGTAATAATGATTTTTATAAGCGATTTATGCGCTTATGCGAACTTTCATCGTCATCATATTGAGAGCGACGATTTATATATACATATGTGTGGACTATTTGTGTTGAATTCCAACTTGATAGTGATGTTTATAAGAGATTTATGCGCATTTAAGTGATTTTCGGATTGGGAGCTATAGTCAAGTATGGACTGATCATCATGAATTTTGGTACGACGATTTAAATATATATTTGGATTATTTTTGTTGAATTTCAAAAACGTGAGTTTTATTAAAGAGTGGTATTTGTATGGGGCTATGTCAAAATATGGACCGATGCAAACAAAAAGCTGACCCAAAATTTATAGACTTTTTGGCTCTATGACCAATATTTCGATGTGTTACAAACGGAATGACAAACTTAAGATATCCGCCATCTTTTTAGTGGTGGGTATAATAACTCTCATTTTATACTCGTATGTACGTTTTATGAATTAAAATTGTACAGACAGACATATTAATGATTAAACAACGATGTTTATATTTACAGTTGAGATACGTTTAAGTAAATCATTATTATTATTAATAATGAATTGTTTTTATTTTCATTAAAATGTAATAGGAATGCAGCTGTAATTATTAAAAAATAAAAAAAACTCTTTCAATTAACCAAATTATGTTCTACTAGCATTTTGGTGCTTTTTATTAAGATGAAGTAAAAACTTAATAATGGTTACATTTGAAGTAATAATGCATCACGATTTGCGTTCAATGAAGCAGTATTAAGCATCACTACTTCGCTCTTTTCGCAAACCAACAACAAAATACACGGGATTGCAATTATCACAGAAAATGGCCCTATTTGCAATGTTTATTTTTGTTATGAATCGCTCTCTCTTCCTTTATTTAAATATGGAGAAATTAAAAAAATAGAGAAAGTGAAAGAGAAGAAGAAAGTAAATAAAAATGGTGGCATATTTAAGTTGCTTTTAAAATCTTATGTACTACATATGTACATGCATATGTATATGCAGAGTTTAAAATTGCTACTACATACATATATTATGTTAAAAATAGCAAAATATTTCATAATTTTATAGGAAAACTATAAAAATATTTTAAGAAAATAATATTTAACTTTTCACATACTAAAAATATACATACAAACTATTAACCAACGAAATATGTACATACATATATGCACTAGCTTCATGGTAGAAATATTTCTAGTAAATAAAAATAAAAATTTTTCATTTGCAATATATTTACTACTAGAATACACGCATACTTTTTATATTTTACTACCGAACCATAAACCATGCAAAGAAATAGTAACATGAAAAACCACTAGCAATATGCGAAATCTAAAAAACAAATTAAACAACTATGTAGCACATGAATAATATAAACTGGCAAACATACAAAGTTGAAATATGTAAAAACCGAAATTGTGCGCAGTTGAAAATGTTAAAAACGAAAATGTTCAAATGTATGTATGAGATTTCTTCGCCGCATAAACAAACTATTTTCGTCGCAAATGTGGAATATTGCAAAAAACTGGAAAAAAAAACTAGAAATAAGAAAAGGTTCATAGATTCCCTTTTTATACCCTTCACCTTCACAATATAATTTTCCGACCCTATAAAGTATATATATTCTGAATACTTATAGATAGCGGAGTCTACTAAGACATGTCCGCCTTTTAAGGTTTTTAGTGGCTGGCCATAATGAGTAATCTGATTGCGGAGTTGCGTCCAGACTTCCTAAATATTTATTTAGTGATTCAGTTTTCCGATATTCCAAGAGGTCTTTAAGCCTTTTTATGCAATCTTTTAGCTTATATTTGAGTTGGGGCGATCTGTGCAATTGCCACTGTCTTCGAATTCTTACTTTTTTCATTTAAGAGCCGTTCGACATCTGCAGAATAAATTCTGTTATATCTGATTAGTCGAGGAGTTTGGGTAATTGATAAGAGAATAATCTATATGTTCTGGTGTTCTTAGCGGTATGTTTTCAGAACAATGTGTACATAGGTATTTTTTATATTTAATCCAATTTATACTTGTGCCTGTCATCGCTAAATTAACAGTCGGGGATACAATTGTGGGTGAGTGATCTGATGATAATTTTAACGAAGATTAAATTTGAATAATTTCTCTTGGTATATTTTTTATCATTCCATAATCAATTACATGTGGTATCTTCTGTGGGTCAGTAGGCCAGCAAGTAGGTTTTCCGTTCGAAATCACATTCAATCCCATTTTAGAAATTGTATCACGCGATTTAATAGACAACTTTTATGTTTTCGATGTTTTCTTAAATTGATTTCAAAACGTGAGACGTTTTCAGTCATTAGAATTTGATCTCATATTTCTTAATATAAATTAGGAAATCTAAAGCAATTGTTGAGAATCATTTGCATGTCTAATGTGTCACTGTATGAGTTAAACAACTGAATTTTGGACTATTATTGACGGTATGGATATCACAGATATGTCAACGGCTCAAATTATTAATTAATTTAGCTGCTAATTAGCGGTCTCGATCATGCGATTTAACACCAATCGATTATCGATTACAGACTTAAAACACAAAAATGTGATCGTGGTGGACAACTGTACGATATCATTTTTTTCTATTGTAATTGTCAAACCTTACTCTTTCCAATGCAATAATAATTTGAAAGATTTTAATATAAATAATTATTTATTTTGTTTTAAAAAACAAAGTTCTTGTTGTAAAGCCCATTATATGTTACCCGGTGGATTATGACTCAAAAAAGAAATTGCGAGACACAGCTGTTAAATATAAACAATGCATTTCGCCAGTTTCTTAGTACATAGTTTTTCTTTTGCATTATGAACAGTCATGTCCAAAGAAAACTACTTAATACTGCTAAATAAATATTTTTTGTGCAAAACAGCTTTTTTTGGTAAAATCGTGTTTGCAGCGTTCAATCCTGTTTTTAAATTTTTCAATTCCATTTATTATCTTGATTCTGGATTTTCAAAAAATTCTGTTTTTCTTTCATTTGTGCTCGCTCATCTTTCTCTACATTTTTAGTACACTTCTAAATAAGTTAGGACTTTCTAGTTTTCATGAAAACATGACGCACCACGTGAAAGAGCGTCTCAAAAACTATCGAAAGCAAAAAAAGTGGAAAAAAATTTTTTGAGTCATAAGCCACCTTTTCATAGGCCCGGTCACATATTATAAAAATCGAAATAATAATCATAATATTATTACAATTACTAACCTACTAAATGTGTTACTACTGTAATTAATCCAAAATTGATAGTAATGCAATAAATTCAATGGCTCTTCATTAATCCTTAACTAGATGTTTCTAAGACAATAATAGGGTTTCATTTAGACTGTTAAAATACAATTATTTTCTGCAAATTCGACACATTAAAGCCATTATTTGGACTCTTCCAGTACTATACATATAGATACATACATATGTATATATTTATATTTTGTATACGGAAACCGTTTTCAGCAAAACCCAAAAATTTGGCAAGTATTGTAACAAAAATAATTGGTCTATTCTAGTAGGAGTCAGATTTAAAGGGTTTAATAAAAAATTGCATAATTAATTAGAAAACAAAAAAAAAATATATTCAAATCTGGAAAAGAAACAAAGCTATTGATATTATAATCTAATGAAAACCTCAACAATTATTCTAGTAAATGTTTCAAATATTGCAATTTAGTACTATCAACCAATTTACGTATGTATGTACATATATACATTTAAAAGAACAGTTATGGCTTAAATGGACTACAAATTATTTTCTTTTTTTCTCATTTGAAGTTAAACAATTTAAAATTGTATTTTTAACCCTTCCATGCTTTGATATTTAGTCAATTTAATTTTGTTACTAAATGTTTGAAATCTATAGAAATAAAACCTAAATTTAATTGTAATTATTTATAGCAACATCATGTTTAAATCTCAATAATAGTGTTCCATTATAAATAAATGTATATACAAATAATATTGACAATATATTAGTTTTATATAAATATGTACAAAATAAAATCATTAAAATTTATTAAACGTATACCTTTACAATAATACATTGTATATGTACCTACAGTTACATATAATATTATATATGTATGTATGTATTTATTATAATATTATTATTATTTTGACCACCTAATCTAAGTGACATTTTTTTACAAAGTATTATCATAGAGATTGTCTCGTATCACATTTAGAGGCATGCCATATTCATGCTGTAAAAAAAAGGCTTTTGGATCAAATGTAGAATTCGTGGGAGTTTTCTTGCAAAGTTCAACCCGGTGATTTTTCAGGATATGTACTAGACCCAATTTAGTTTGCAATAAACATATACGACTGCCAATACAGTTGTGGGGGCCAGTTCCGAAGGGCATATAAGCCATGGAGTTGTGTTGTTTTTTGTTTTCCGGAGAAATTCGTTCGGGGTCGAATGTGTTAGGATTAGGCCAGTACTAAAGGTAAACAATTTTTTATAAATACAACTTAATAAAAAGACTTAAAAAGAAACACTTACTTTAGGATCTCTTTGTATGCCGAAAATAGGTATGTATACGGGCAATGTATAATCGTAATAAGGTTTCAAACTAAAAAATTTTTTCTCACTTGCTGGCCTATTATGTTGACGATCTAAAAGGGCAGCACTGGATATAAACGCAACACCTCCTCCACCACCATATTCAAATACTCTAATGATGTTATGGTTTCATATGTTAAAGAACCCTGATTCTTAATCAAGGCCTCATTGATTTCCTTTCTTAATCTCTCTTGTAAATCTGTACGCTTGGCCAATTCGAACAAGGTACATGTCATGATTGACGAAGAAGTCTCAAAACCCGCAGTTAAAAATAACGCCGCTTGAGCCACCAGCACATCGGGATTTTTAGCTATGGCCTCATTAATATTTCCGGCTGAAACTCCACGATTAAGTGCCACCAAAATGTCTATCAAATCATTATGCTGTTTTCCGCTAATTTCGCGTTCCTTCATTACATAGCTAATGGTAGTACGCATGAAATTGGAAAAGTCTGTTGTAAAGATTTTAACACGCAATAGTGACACTAATTTGGGTAAAAAGAATGCGATTGAAAATTCTATAGCACGTTTTATGTCAAATGCGAACATTTTGATACCGAATGCAATGGTGGCTATAAGATCGGTGGTAAAGAGGGCACACATATCCTTGACTTCGGTTTCGAAGTGATCACCTCTTTTGGCCAAATGTTGTTCCAGTTGGGAGCTGACCTGTAATGGTGTAGATAATGTTAAAAATAAAGTTACGGTCATTGATAATAAATTTTAAAATATATTCCGGATAAAATATTGAAGTTTACAATGTTATTCATACCCAATTATTGATATAAAAAAGTTTTATAAACCAAATATTTGAAGTGATTCAGTACTATTTAGATTGAACAAGTTTAAGGTAGAATACATTAGAAATATCACAACTTATAAAGATTTTCAAATATGAGCGGCTCGATATTGAAATGGAATAAACCAATAATAATGGAATAATAAAGTTTGTATTTAAATTTTCAACAAAATTCTCAAAACTTTGATTTAAATATAAGAGCATTACTGAAACATAGTCAATGATTTGCGTTCAATAACGCAATATTTAGCATCACTGCTCTAGCTTGTTTTTGCAAACCAATAAAAAAATATACAGGATTGCAATTATTACATAAAATGGACCTTTTTGCAATATTTATTTTTGCAATATGGTGAAATAAAAACTATAGAGAAAGTGAACGAGAATAAGAAAATAAACAAAGATGGTATATTTTAGTAATTTTTTCTTTTTCAAATACTTTTTGAGATTTTTTTATAGGATTTGCATTTGCAAACTTTTGCAATCGAAAAGGCATCGTATATATACATACACACATATGTACATATGTATGTACAACTGATAATCAATACTATTAATTGTTCCTATTTTGCATTAACTGCAAATAAAACAAATTTCTTACCTCAAACATTAACGGATACATTTGCTTTATCTTGCCGCTGGTAAACACCGGCGAAATTTTCGTTCTCAAATCCTTCCAATAGCTGCCACTAGACCAAGGCGAGTATACAGTTAATGAAAATTAATATACTGGACACTATCATTATTAATTATTGTGGTAACTGTAAATAAAGTTAAATAAATATGTAATCTGTTTTAGTTTGTTAAGTAATATTAACTATCTTATCATTTATTTCAAAATTTTAAACGCAAAGAATCAGGTATACAAATTTAAACAAGTATTTTACAAGTACCAGTTAAAATGTTATTTGTGAAAATTTTTTAAATTTAATTATTACAAGCATGTGTAAAAACAATTACATATTTATTAAAACAAACATGCATTGTTTATTATTAATTCATTTAAGTGTATAAATTATATCAATCAATTAACTTTTACGCCAAAAGTGTCAGGGGCCAAAGTGGGATACACTTATAACAAGACAATTGATTTCGTTCAACAACCGTATATAAAAAGTATTGCACAAAAACGCACGGCTAATTCGACTTTTCAGTTCAAATTTATTTCCATAGGCTCCCGGCACTAAATCTCAAACTAAACTAAACTGTTTGAAATACTTTTGAATTGTCTGTGTTAAAAGAATCAAAAAACTCCAAATATAAGCGAAAATCTTAAGCAATTAACCGGGCGTATACATAATAACGTAAAGAAATTCTGTTACGTGTAGGTTTATAAGTTATGTTATTTATTATTTTGATCTTGATAAGGATGTGAAAATAACCGAATTATACACTTTTCCTTGAAATACAATTAACTTTTAAGGTTTTTATTTTTTTAACACTTTTCACTTCATTAGTTTAAATATTTTTTTTAAATAAATTTACAAAAATGTTTTTATAATTAAATCAGTCATTAACTGAAGCTAGACTTAATATGTTGAAGTATATCTCCCTAAATTTCCTTATTCCCATTTCATTTCAATAAGGATAACTTTGTAATCAATCCCCTACACTTTACGTTACTTTCAAATAGTTCATTTCTCTATTAAAACTTTCTTCTTATATTTTATTATCAAGTGCACTTTATCAACTGGTGCTTTGTAAAGATTTAAATAAACTAAAACATTTTCTTTAAAATTTTGGTATTTTTATAGCATCTAACAATTGAATTTTGGCAGCAAAACAAACAATAATAAATAGAGTTCTGTGAGCTTTTTGCTTTAGGTAAATTGTTATTGTACTATTGTGATAATAAAATAACAAAACGTTTATTATTAGTAAATAAATTTCCATTAGCCGCTATATTGTACATATTGTACATACTTATGTATGTAAAAGTTAGCTAGCTACTTGTCTATCGTTCTATCGACCTCTCAGCATACAAACAAATAAGAAATCTGTATTTAAAAATATAACACTTTTTCCATACGTTTTATGCATTCAAATTGCACAGACAGGCATATTAACAAATAAATAACTGGTGTTTATTATTACAAATAAGATGCGTTTAAGCAAATCATTATTAATATAACGAATTGTTTCTATGTTTATTAAAATATAATAGGAATGCAGGTGTATTCACATATTAAAAAATAAAACAAAAATTCTTTCAACGCCTTACTTTGTATACAACTAAGAACTCATAAGTTAATCTTGTTTTTTTATTAAATCCACTAAGACTGATTTGATTTTAATTCCCTACTTTGAATAACAGGCACAGTTACAGATTGAAGTTTAAAAAAATCTCTCAAAATAAAAAATTAAATGGTAAATTTTAGTGTAATGAATTGTATTTAACAAGGCATATTGATTATTGACTGTTCGAATTATAACATAGAATAGGGAATTATTATTATTATGTGAATTTTAATATAGGAACTCTTTGTTTTTGTAACTACACACAACAATTTTTTGGTAGTTAAATTACATATATAAAATAACTGAAAATTCTTTTGTTTTTACGGAATTCACAGTAGAATTTTTGATAGTGAAAATATCATAAACAAAGAAAAAATCTTTTATTTTCACGGAAGTCCTGACTTGTTCTTTTGATAGTTAAGTCAGCTATTTTGACATTTAAAATTAAATGAACTTTTTGTTAAAATGAAATGAAAAATAAGTATATTGGTTTTAAGTAAATTTTCAGTTATTTTAAATTACAGTTTCATTTAAATTTACATACAAAATACTTTAACGTAAACAACTGTCAATATCAAATGCAACTGAAAATCCGTATTAATGTGCACTTAGTTTTTAGAATGAATGTTAGATTCAATTAAAAATAAATTTTCTTAGAATTTTAAATGTTTATTTAGTTAAAAACAACTGCACGGAATACTTCCTGAATAAACTACATTCCGTTACTGTAATAATATTGTGAGTGTACCAATTTATAATTGTCAAAATGTTTATAAGTGTCAAAATTTGTTTATTATTATTGTTTTCGTTTTTTATTTCCATCACATAACTGAATCAGTGATGGAAAATGGGTTTTTGTTTTTCGTACCAACTATATAAATAAAATGTACTTTTTAGACCTCCATGGTACCATTTTTAATATTTGTTAAATAATCATAAAACTTTACCACAAATTTACTTTATCGAAAATTCGATATATCTTATTGCAGCATTATTGCGTTAATTGTCGCGATTATTTAAAAAGATAAGAAGTATCGAGTCATTTGCGAAAAGTTAACCTTGGTAAATATATATATTTCCAAATAACTAGAATTATTATTGTAAGAATAAAAGAAATAGAAGAGTTACCTTCTAACGATTTTGAAATCCTGATTTAATGTACATGAATATGTCAAAGACTCATATTGTTCGATAATTCAACCAAAAATTTATTGTAATAATCATCTTATAGATGCATATTTAAAGATCAAAGTGATATCAGTTCCAAAATGTTCATGAAATTTAATATAAGAAAAGCAAAACGAAAAATTTGTTCGGAATGAAACCAATTGTTCATTTTACTTTTTCTTTAGAAGCAAAATACGGAAATAATTGCACTTCAGAACGGAATTAAATTCTGTGACATGGCTGATATTTATCTGTTTCATCTGAAATACCATATTTTTATTCAACAGTATTTTGAAATTGTACCATATGACTCGTGGTAGTACCACGGTACCAACTGTATTTAAAATGTATCAAAAAAGTACAATTGTGCAATGTTTGTCATCAGTGACCTGAATAAATACAAATAAAAACAACGAATGTTTGTAATTTTCAGTCAGCTGTTTTTGACAATGAAAAACTTCAAGCAAAAACAAATTACATGTTGTTTTTGTATTGTTGTAATGTTACCACTACCTTATAATCAATATGCCTTGGTATTTAATCTATTAAGCAGTACATACGCAATTAAAATACATACGTCAGAACTAGTGATGAAAAAAAAAGGATAATCGATTAATGAATTATATGATTAATCGAAAAGAAAAAAAAATCGATTGCAATTAATTGCAATTAATTGGAAAGATTTAATCGATTAATCGATATTTTTAGGTAAAATTTGAAATTTGTATAAAGTTGTAAATTGTTGACCTTTAGTTTTGTTGTTTGTAAATTTTGTTCGGCATAAGGTCATAAGGTAACAAATTTTTAAATGAAAAATATAAAAATATTTTGTTTTAAATTTTTAAAATTTTTACAAACAAAATTGAAAATCATAAATAAAAAAATTATTATTACTTATTAAAAAAAATCATTTATTTAGCACAAAATTTAAAAATAGAAGCTTTGATAACCGTTTCGTGGTTAATCTGTTCCGTTTTTGCGTTACTATTTCACCTGCCTTGGAAAAAGCCGCTCTGATGGTACAGATGTACCAATCAAAAAGCAATATTTTTTGTGCAAGAGAGTACAGCTTAGGGTAGACCGATTTCATTTCTTCCCATGTGACTCCACTGCTTGCTTCCAAACTCCACTTTTTATTGGAGCCATTTATGTATATATGTATTTATTGTATACAAATGTATTTTGTCAGCTTATAGTAAACAACGACAACGTTTGTAAAAATTATACACAACAAAATGCGGGAAAAAAGGGACACAAACATAGCTGCCAGATTTTACGATTTATCGTAATTTTGACGAGTTTTTTTCTTTTTTAACGGGATTTTATCGATTTTTTCCGAAATTCATCTGGCAGTCACGAAAAACGTTCAACCATGCGTTTGTTCCTCTTCTCTTTTTATACCCTACACCACCATAGTGGGGAGGGTATATTGGATTTGTGCATATGTTTGTAACGCCCAGAAATATTGGTCCAACACCCACCTTAAAGTATACCGATCGACTCAGAATCACTTTCTGAGTCGATTTAACTATGTCCGTCCGTCCGTCCGTCCGTCTGGCTGGCTGTCCATGTAAAGCTTGTGCGCAGAGTACAGGTCGCAATTTTGAAGTTATTTCGATAAAATTTGGTACGTGATATTTTTTCGGCCCAAGGAGGGATGAGATTGAAACTGGTGGAAATCGGTCCATACAAATGTCCTCCCGAAATTGGGGTTTACCGATCATAAATCTTTAAATTATGCAAGTATGCAAACAAATTTCACCAGAAATGAGTAGTAAATGAAGCTAAATCATATCTACAAATTTCGTGAAGATCGGTCCATAATTAGTCGTAGCTCCCACATAAGGTCCACTTCCGAAAATCACTTAAAAGAGCATAACTCTTTTCAAAATGTTGGTATCCAAATAATATTGAAGATAAATATGTTATGATAGAATTTTATGATGATCGGTCCATAATTAGTCGTAGCTGCCATATAAGGTCCACTTCCGAAAATCACTTTAAAGAGCATAACTCACTCAAAAATGTTGGTATCCAAATAATATTTAACAAGAATATATCTCATAACTATACAAACAATACTGTACAATTTTATTGTGATCGGTCCATAATTAGTCGTAGCTCCCATATAGAGCCCACTTCCGAAAATCACTTAACGATCATAAATTTCTTAAGAATGTTGGTAATCAAATAAAATTCGACACAAATAATATACATAAACCTTTTAAAAGTATTTATATCGAGATAAAGTTTAGCATACACAATATTTATATTCACAGAAATCATGGATGATCCGTCCATAATAGGTCATATCTCCCATATGGCGCACATTTCTGAAAAACTGTTTTATACACATACTGGATGTAGGGTATTATATGGTCGGGCTTGACCGACTATACTTTCTTACTTGTTCTATTTCTTTTTGTTCCTGGATATCTATCGATTATTTTTTGGAATAATCGATTAACTCAATTAATCGAAAGAGAATTCACGATCCAATTAAATCGTTAATTAAAGAAAAATAATCGATTATTACTAGATTTTCGATTAATCGTGACATCACTAGTCAGAACGTAACATGTTCTACATACGTCAGAACGTAACATGTTCGTTTAGAACGAATCTTTAGAACACTACTTTAAAATATTTTTGAAAGACATTCATATCTTAATAAGTAATCAACTGGTCCAATAATAAGCCATAATAAACGTTCGTGCCAGTCCTTATTATAAACTAACTGTCTAATTCATAAAAATTTCAAATTTTAACTTACAAACTGATAATAGTTATAAGTTTTTTTTGTTTTATAAGCTACTGATAAAAATTTGTATTCATAACTGCACAATAAGAGTAAATTAACAATTTGTCGGTTTTAATAGTTTTGTAGTTTTATGTTGGCAATAACATGTTATTTTCGCTCTCATTTTATACTTAGTGATGAATATAATTACAATTGATTATTTAAGTACCCTAATAGAATACTGAAAATAATATGAATTATTGCACATAATTTAATCGAAATGTTAAAAAACATATGTTTTATTACTTCTTATTACATAAAAAATAAGTTCAATAATAAAAAATTTGCTTTTAAATACAATTATTCACCGCTGCCACAGAGTTTAAAGAGTACTCCATGGTGTAACTGTACAAGGTGAGTGCAGTAGCCCAGCTGACTGACTTTGTTTACAATTTACTTATGTCAAAAGTAATACATTTTCAAGTATTTTTGACAGTAGTACATTATTTTACATTTTGTAAAATAATCGATTTGCACTCACCTTGTATATTTACACCATGGAGTACTCTGTGCCGCCGTCAACAACAGGTAGTCGACTACTCACTTTAATGTAATTTTTTATGCATCTCTATAATTATGTTTATTTTTATTTAAGTAATATTTATATAAATAAAAAGAATGGACACAATTTATGATGCTTCTCCTTCCGTATTGAATAGGAAACGTGCTAGCAATTGTTTTTGATCGTCTTGTAGTAGATGTCGACATTTCTGCTATGTAATAGTTGCTATGAAGATACCATTTGTATATATACATACATATGTATGTATGTATATACTTTCGAATTCGGTTAATTAAATTT
The DNA here is from genome assembly GCA_916048285.2 of Bellardia pandia. Taxonomy (NCBI): domain Eukaryota; kingdom Metazoa; phylum Arthropoda; class Insecta; order Diptera; family Calliphoridae; genus Bellardia; species Bellardia pandia. Next base: position 75,579,924 of record OU696533.1, read on the forward strand.
ATGGAACAAGTCGGTTTTACTGACTTTGCTCAAAAAAAATTCATCAAATAGGGCTTTTAGAGGAGATAAAAGCAATAAACAATTTTTTTTGGCGGCCACGTCTATTTCCGAGGGGGCGGGCCCTCAAAGTTGAAAATATATTAGCCTATATATCGGGAACTATTAGGTCTATGATAATTTGTAATACATCAAATTAAACGATATATATCACGATTGCAAAGTATGGATCAACTATGGGTTAAATCTGAACATAATATTTTTTGACCTGAAGTCTAAAAAATTTAAAAAAATCTACATAAATGTTATTTAACTTTATTTATATAAATAGCCAAGACATAAAGCTTTAATTTAAGGTATGATATGTGTCTATAGATACTATAATCACCGAATTATAAGATCTGAAAAATTAAAAAAAAAAACATATTTCTTCAAAATTTTGTATACAGGAAAGGGGTTTCTTCTCCATGGTATACATTTTACCGGCTTAAGATTTCCTGTATTGCGTAAGGATTTTCTCCTCTATGGTATACAGAACACCGGCTTCGCATAGTACAGATTGTACTTTTTAGGGTGAAAAGTCATAATCTTTCTTTAATATCTTCGGATCTACATTACCTACATGATCATGTTATACCTTAAAGCTTGAAGCTTAATTTCTTGACTTTAAAATTTTGAGATTTATATATCTACTCATATAGACCTTTTTCCGGAATTTTTAAGATTATTTAAAAAAATATAGGATCAAAAAATAATTTTCCGAAATTGACCTATAGGTGGTTCAAACAAATAGGTCATGTTATATATCGTTGGAAAGGTTATTAAAGTGTCTATCATATGATATATATATCGTTTAATAAAGAAATGTAGTTTTCAAGATATATCTAAATATATTATAAACTTTGAAGCACACCGCCCACTCGAAAATAGGCCTGCCCGGCAAAAAAAATTTTATTTTAACTAGAAATTAAAACTATGAGTGATAAAATTTTGAAAGTGATTTAAAAAAAGTCACTAAAACCGACTAAAGCCAAATTTATTGTAAATATTTTTACTTCTTTAATCACTTTTTTTAACTTTTATACAAAAAAACACAAATTTTCTCGTATCTGTTAAAACATTTTGCAAACAAGCATTCAAGTGTCACTTTATTAAATGGTTAAAGTTAGGTAGAGAACACAATAAAAATAGCAATACATACAAGAGACTTATAACCCGCTAACATGCTATTATGCATTTATGAATTCAATTTTTTCGTATTTTGCCTCTCATTGCCTTATTACACGGTTATAATGTATTTATGAATTAGACCGTAAATATGTTTGCATTTTAATTTCGCTCTGTATGAAAATTCATGCAAAAGAAAAATATTTTTACTTTTTTATTGAAAATGTTCTTCTAGGCCGAAAAGGAGCACAGCCTTTCGAAACAATTTTAGTTACTTTTAAATATTGTAAAAATTCTAATCAGTATTAACGCCTGCAGTTAATTATAAAAATCATCAGTCAAATGATAAGATTGCATCTATTAGAATGGATCCATATCATATACAAGGAAGATAAGGAAACTTTTAAAAAAAGCTGTAATTAAAAATAGCCCGTTCCCGCACCAGGCGAGGAGTATAGGTTAATTTTGGTATAATATACAGATATGAATTTTTTGGCAAAACTTAAACTTTCATACAACTTTTGAAAAACATATGTAAAAACAAGTAAGAGTGCTCTTCCGAATCTTATATACCCTTCACCTTTGTTGTGGATGCATAATTATATTATATACATACATACATATTATTACGGTTTTACCTTTTAAATATTGTTACGTTTTTACCTTTTAAAAACGGTGGTTTATTTCCTTTAAATAACCCGAATTCTTTTTAATTGCAAAATAAAAGCGTCAAGTAGTTTGAAGAAAATATGTATAACTAGTCTTTATTTATTTAAATGTACACAAACACAATTAAAACAAGTAAGAGTGCTATATTCGGCTTTGCCGAATCTTAAATACCCTCCACCTAAGCGTAATAAGAAATACAAAAACTACACTGGTTATAGGACTAGAATATTCTTATTCTGTGTTTTCTTTCAGTCTTAGTGCAAATTTTATTAGTATTTGATATATTGTTTGAAAGACAATTTTACGACCAACATAATTTATGTTAAATATTTTGAAATTTTGTCTAATTTTCACCATTTTTAATTGATTTAATTACCAATTCTTACCATAATTTACAGAGTTTGTCTGATATTCATAATAATCTTGAGTGTAATTTAACAAACAGAGCATAAAAAAGGGAACAATTCGGTTTTAGTGACTTTGCTCAAAAAAAAAAACTTCATCAAATAGGGCTTTTAGAGGAGATGCCAGCAAAAAAATTGTTGGCGGTTACGCCTATTTTCGAGGGGGCAGGCCCGTAAAGTTGAAAATATATAGGCCTATATCTCGGGAACTAATATATGTCTTATAATTTGTAATACATTAAATAAAAGGTATTAAAAATACCTCTCCAACGATATACAAGGTGGCGCAAAAGTAATCCTCCTATCAGAAAATGCTATAAATTTTGCGATTAGCCCCTAATGTCAGTTCTGTTTTGATATTTGTGTAGTAAACACATGCGAAATACACGTTAATAAACTGCTCCAGAACGCGGAATATTGCTGACTATTTATTTGACCAATAATCGGTAGGTGACTTTGGCACAACGTGAATTTCGTCGCAGATTTCTTGGCCGTCCAACGCCTACTGGTGAAACACTGCGACGTTTAGCCGCTCGCATCGAAGAGACTGGCACAACACGAAATGCTGCCAAGCGTGACAGACCCCGGAGTAGCCGTTCTGCAGAGAATATTGCTGTTGTAGCCGATGATGTCATGGAAGCGCCGTCGACATCGACCAGACGACGTGCCACGCAAATGGGTATCAGTCGACGGTCTTTACAGCGAATTTTGGTACAAGATTTGAAGATGTTTCCGTACAAAGTCCAGACGGTGCATCAGCTGTTAGCTGCTGACCGCCAATCGCGTCTAACATACGCTCAAGCCATCCTTAATCACTACCAAGAGGAAGATGATTTTTCATCAAAAAAATTCATGAGTGATGAGGCCCATTTCCATCTTATCGGGTACGTAAAAAAGCAAAATTTACGCTTCTGGGGCACTGAAAATCCGCGTGTAACCCACGAAGAGCCATTACACCCGCTCAAAGTCACTGTATGGTGTGCTGTTTTCGCTGGAGGAGTCATCGGACCTTTTTTCTTCGAAAACGTCGCGGGCCAAACTGTTACTGTGAATGGTGAGCGCTACAGAGCAATGATCAACGAGTTCTTTTTGCCGCAACTTGATGAATTGGGATTGGAAAACATGTGGACGGTGCAACGGCACACACTGCATGTGCCACAACCGATATGCTGAAGGATGCATTTCCCGGGCGCCTAATCTCCCGTTTTGGCGATTTGCACTGGCCAGCAAGATCGCCTGATTTGACCGCTCCAGACTTCTTTTTGTGGGGCTTTTTGAAGTCGCGGGTTTATGTCAACAAGCCTCAGACTCTTGCAGCTCTTAAAGACAATATCCGTCAAGAATGTGAGGACCTATCGCCGGAAATTTTGGCCAAAGTGATGGAAAATGTCATAAAAAGGGCTCAAATGGCAATCAACTGTGGCGGCGGCCATTTACATGACATCATATTCTCGGCTTGATGTAAAAAAATTAAAAGACCAAATAAAAATAATTCACAAGAATCAAAGTTTTTCATTTTTTTAATTACAGCCAAAAAACATCGGAAGTTTACTTTTGCGCCACCTTGTATAAAATATGGACCGAATTTCAACATAATAACGGTATATTTAAAATATATATTAGTATTAACGTGGATTTTGGTAGTGGACCTTATGTGGGGGATATTGTCAAATATGGATCGATATTCTCAAAATCCAGCAGTTTGATTTAGGCATGTATGTAAATGATCCGTGTAAAATTTTGGATTGGTACCCTTATTTATAAGAGATTTATGAGTATTAAAGTGATTTTCGGAAGAGGGCTTTATATGGGGCATACGGTTAAAAATAGACCGAAATTCACAAAATTTTGTGGGATGATTTTTGTATATATGTAAATGATCTGTGCAAAGTGTTGAGTCGGTACCGATATTTATACAATATGTATAGGGAAAAATTTCTTTTTTAGATGTGGTCCTTGTATGGGAGCTATGACCGATTCTGGGCCGACCACCATAAAATTTAGTACAACAATTTATTTGCTTATAAAGAGTATTTATGTCAAATTTTAGCCGTTTACCGTTATTTATATATGTTATGAAAACCGGACAAACTCAGTAAATTATAGTAAGAATTGGTAATTACATCAGTTATAAATGGTAAAAATTACAAAAAACGTCAAATCGAAGTCATTTTTTTAATCGAAAATTGACAAATTGGCAGCACTGCACGAGCGCCCTCTAACAGAAAAATAAATAATGAAAGCTATCATACTTGTATGACTACCTTACTCAGCTCTCACTCTCTAGTGAATGTAACAAGAAAAAGCAGCAGCCGCTAACCAAACTACATGAATTTGCAAAAACAGAAGCATTGAATTTCGTTGTCACTTGAAATCCGCTTATAAATTTTCGTATTTTAACACCGTAAATAAAGTTAGAAAAAAAAAACATGGCCTTAGCTGAAATTTGTAATATCTCAAATGCACCCTACATGAAATCACGTAATTTTACGCCTTCAGATTTCGAAAACGATTGCCAGCAATATACTTCGAATTTGCTTAATCCATATGCATTGGCCGCGCCACCATTCGAAAATCCAATAGAGAATTTGTGCAAAATTCAGGCCAACAGTGATAAGAGTGGCATTAAAATCGAATTTGATCATGGTACCACCACATTGGGTTTTAAATATCAGGGTGGTGTTATATTGGCAGTAGATTCTCGTGCCACTGGGGGCCAGTTCATTGGCTCGCAGACTATGAAGAAAATTGTGGAGATAAATCAATATTTATTGGGCACATTGGCCGGTGGGGCAGCCGATTGTGTTTACTGGGATCGTGTGTTGGCCAAAGAATGCCGTTTGCATGAATTGCGCAACAAGGAACGCATCTCAGTCGCCGCTGCTAGTAAAATTATGGCTAATATTGCTCATGAATATAAGGGTATGGGTTTAAGTATGGGCATGATGTTGGCTGGCTATGATAAACGCGGGCCCGGTTTGTACTATGTGGATTCGGAAGGTTCACGCACCCCCGGCAATGTTTTCTCGGTGGGTAGTGGTTCGGTTTATGCTTTTGGTGTCTTGGATTCCGGCTACCGTTGGGATTTGAAGGATGAGGAAGCCCAAGAATTGGGTAGACGTGCTATCTATCATGCCACCTACAGAGATGCCTACTCTGGTGGTATTGTACGTGTCTATCATATGACTCCTAATGGTTGGATTAACATTTCCAATACTGATTGTATGGAACTTCATTATAAGTATGAAGAGGAGAAGAAAAATAAACATTAAATTTGTAGTTTTTTTGAATTTTAATTAAATTCATTTTTATTTGATAATAAAAAGAAGTAAAAATTATGGAATTTTCTGATAACCATAAGAATATTTGTTTAATTGCTGGAGGAATTCGGTATTATTTAATTACTGAAAACGACTGGAATTTTTTTAACTGTGGGAGAAATTTATTTTCTAATCAGTTGTACAACTTTGGAATTATTGCCCTTCAAAGAATTCTTGTTAATGTGTTCATTCTTTTGTTGCCCAAAGTTCTCATGCTTTCCAAGGCATGTTTCTCTTCGGCAGTATGAAAATTTAACGTTTACATAAATATTTATTACTACTGCTTGTCATTTTTAATAGCCACAATAGCAAAATGCCTGGGCGAGACCACCGGATCAAAAACTGGCATTAAAAAACTTTGCTCATGGCCTAATTCCTTCAAAAACAAAAGACGATCTAATAATATCAGGGATTCTAAAACTGGAGCAAATGTCATACGCAGTAAATAAAATAAATCTAAGTACTTTTTGTTCATACTCCACTCTTCCTGTTCGGCAATTTCTGCTATTCTCGCCTCCCTTAAATTCAAATTTGGATACTTTTTTCTACACAAATCTACATACTCTTCAAAATTACTAAATTTACGTATTTTCCCCACCTGTACACAATCCCTCAAATCCGGATGCTCTTCACATATCAATAACTCCAGTATGGCACGATATAATAAGGAAACATTTGGCAATTCTTTAGCAGCCATAGTTCGGTCTATAGACTGAGCAGCCAGCATGCGAGCATTGCGTCCCAATTTAACTTGTTTCTCTTGTAAATATTTACTTAGGGGGAAACCTATTTCTTGATTCAAGTCAAACATTTCTTTATTACCAAAGAATTCAGGTCCGGAGAATTGTTCATTGAGCAGGTGGTAACAACAGCCAATATTGCACATTAGTTTGCAGCTTGGTTGTGAGTGAAACAGCTTTAAGCAGGTGGCCGCTAAATTGCCACAAGTGTGTAGACCAGTTAAACAGATTGTGGGCTCTATTGTAGAGTTATTTTGTGGGAATTGTTGTTGCAAAAGACTAACTAAATCCATGTCAGACGTAATAAATTTATCTATGGTTTTATAGTTGTCAGTTTCATTACTTAAATTTGGTTTGTCATCTATCAAAGACTTTTGTTGACGTTTTTGTTTCCAGTTACCGCGTTTGGCTGGCGTATGGCCCTTTGATTCCATTTCAGCCCGTTCTTTTAAACCATTCCAAGCTTTCTAATTAAAAAAACAAGGAATATATTACAATTTTATATGTTTCAAGCTGAGAAAAAACTTAACCTTTAATCTTTTATTCCTTTCAATGGCATTTTCAGTATTTTTAGTATTACTATCTATGCCCAATACTTTATGGCCATATTCCAAAGCTAAACGTGAAGATAAATAACCTTTACCATCACCAGCATCCACTATTAAATAATCATTTTGCCAAGGACTGGAATTAATTAAAATATTGACCAAATCTGCAGTTATCTCCACCTATAAAAGCAAATTACTAAGTTACATATTTTGTATTAGTTTTTCTTTTTCATATAATTACCTCATGACGTTTCTTTTCTGTTAGAAATTCTTTGATTTTCATTTGTTGTTTTAGTTTTGTTCGTACCTCCAGTATTTTTGTTTCAAAATTTTCGGGAGTTATAATAATATCCTTAAAAGCATGTAAGGTATGCTGTTCAGCTTGCTGTTTAAATTTTATAAATCGTTCAAATTTACAGGTTTCTTCTAAATTATCATTCAATGCTGTCCAAAATACTGTTTCTATACATTCTTTTATTAAAACGTCAGTAGATATCTCTTTTTGCAATTCCAAAGGCACATATGTTTCCCAGTGTTTATCAGTTAAAAAATTAACCATATGACAATTAACCCAGGACCAATGAGGAGCCATAAACTGCACAATGCTGTCTAGGCGTTTATGTAAAGCTTGTGTAGACATATTTTCTATCTCTATCTACTACGTTAAAATGACAAATCTTTTCTTTCTTCTTCTAAAGCCGCTTCCGTTGTAGTTGACTTAAAACCCAAAGAAATGCGCAATCTTTTATTTATATTCTGTATCTGCTCCAAAGTGCCAATTATATCTGCCTCAGGATCGTTCTTTTTGGGAAACTCTTCAATTAACGTTTTCAGCTGCTGTATACAACGTTTTACCCTTTCCGTGTGTTTGTTTTGTTGTTGTAATGCTGTTATTAAACCATATATCTCGGCCAGTTCTTCTCCTAGTTGCAAACCTTGAGCAAAACCCAAGCGATAACCATCGGCGTTACCTTGCTGGCAACCTTCGTCAAAACCTTCTTTATAGCCTTTCTCCACTAGACGGTCTTCAGTTAGGATAATATCATCAAATATATCATTAATATCACGCTCCGTTTGGGAATCTTGTGTTTTCAACATGGCAAAACAAACGTGGATAGATTAAAACATGGTATAACAATACAATCTGAGTGCAATTCACTTATGTCAAAAGTAATACTTTTTCAAGTGTTATCGACAGTAGTAGATTATTTTACACAAACATAATGTCTGTCAAGGTGAATTTAAATACTAGGTGATAGCGTAGCGCCAGCTGATTATTCATGGTGAATTTGAAAATGCCAAAAAGTTATATAAAAAAAAAACTTTTTGACAGTGACGAAAGTTTTTCATATAGAAAAATGCCTGTTGTTCTTGCCTTGTTGTAATTGTTGTAGCAATGCGGTCACCTGGTATTTAATTTCACCATGATGTCTGTTGTTTCTGTATTTGTTGCCGATTTGTACTCACCCTGTTTAGTTACCCCATGGGTTGAATAGAAAAACCACGAAACATATGTTAACCAGTGATGGCTACTTTTTAGAAGCATTTAAAAATTAGAAACTGCATTTCCCAATTTCGGTTTACACAATAACCTTTAACTAATCTTTTTGTTTTAAGCAAGTCAATTTTGGACAAAACTTACTGTTTTCCCATAAAATTTGTCTGTAAACAAAATCAGGATTTCTTAGATTCACTCAAATAAACAGTTTTGTGAAATACAACAAAAGGCGCTAAAAGAATTTCGATAGTTGGTGTCACCATATTTTTGGCCTGCAGTTTAATAACACACACCTCTGGTATATGTTATACTAAGCCTCAGGGTTGTTAAATTTTGTAGTATGAATACAGCAACTCTATAATCGCCACGCCCGTGAACAAAACAAACGCGCGTGAACAAATCAAACTCAACAATTTTATAACAAACCGTAACAGCTGATTTATCAAAACAAACTTTTTTTTCTTGAGTGGTGAAAATTGTTTGTTGTTGTTTATGTATCATTGTGTAGATTTGTTAGTGTAAATGCGGTTTGTTAAAAAGTCCATTCCATTCGTTTCGAATTTGAAAACTAACAAACCCAAACATAACCTAAAATACATTGAACAAACTTGTGTGTTTATAAACAACAATTGCTAATGTCGATGCAAATAAGTAAATGAAATTTTTTTAGAAATCAATAAATCAATAATAACTAAAACACATTTAATCAAAATAAAATTAATTTGTGAATTTTGTGGATTATTAGAATTTTGTGGATTATTTATTAGAATTTGTGTGCATTATAAGCAATAATTGTTTTATAAATTTCCCTACAAAATCTAAACGGGAGCTTGTGCATTGTTTTAGATAAAATGTAAAAAAACAGCACATTATAAATTTCTTCATAAATTCCAAACGGGAGCTTGTGCATCATATCGGAAAACAGCAATTAATAGCCATTAAATGTAGAAATCAAATTACGTATAGATTTTATCACAAAAAAATGGAACATAGGGGGTATGCCCTATCAAACTTTCATGTTTTAAATAAAATGTAAAAAAACAGCACATTATAAATTTCTCTATAAATTCCAAACGGGAGCTTGTGCATCATATCGGAAAACAGCAATTAATAGCTATTAAGTGTAGAAATCCAATTACGTATAGATTTTTCCACAAAAAAATGGAACATAGGGGGTATGCCCTATCAAACTTTCATGTTTTAAATAAAATGTAAAAAAACAGCACATTATAAATTTCTCTATAAATTCCAAACGGGAGCTTGTGCATCATATCGGAAAACAGGAGTTAGTAGCTAATAAGTGTAGAAATCAAATTACGTATAGGTTTTATCACAAAAAAATGGAACATAGGGGGTATGCCCTATCAAACTTTCATGTTTTAAATAAAATGTAAAAAAACAGCACATTATAAATTTCTCTATAAATTCCAAACGGGAGCTTGTGCATCATATCGGAAAACAGCAATTAATAGCTATTAAGTGTAGAAATCCAATTACGTATAGATTTTTCCACAAAAAAATGGAACATAGGGGGTATGCCCTATCAAACTTTCATGTTTTAAATAAAATGTAAAAAAACAGCACATTATAAATTTCTCTATAAATTCCAAACGGGAGCTTGTGCATCATATCGGAAAACAGGAATTAATAGCTATTAAGTGTAGAAATCCAATTACGTATAGATTTTATCACAAAAAAATGGAACATAGGGGGTATGCCCTATCAAACTTTCATGTTTTAAATAAAATGTAAAAAAACAACACATTATAAATTTCTCTATAAATTCCAAACGGGAGCTTGTGCATCATATCGGAAAACAGCAATTAATAGCTATTAAGTGTAGAAATCCAATTACGTATAGATTTTTCCACAAAAAAATGGAACATAGGGGGTATGCCCTAAAAAACTTTGTTGTTTTAAGTAAAATATAAAAAAACAGCACATTATAAATTTCTCTATAAATTCCAAACGGGAGCTTGTGCATCATATCGGAAAACAGCAATTAATAGCTATTAAATGTAGAAATCAAATAACGTGTAGATTTTTCCACAAAAAAATGGAACATAGGGGGTATGCCCTATCAAACTTTCATGTTTTAAATAAAATGTAAAAAAACAGCACATTATAAATTTCTCTATAAATTCCAAACGGGAGCTTGTGCATCATATCGGAAAACAGGAGTTAGTAGCTAATAAGTGTAGAAATCAAATTACGTATAGATTTTATCACAAAAAATGGAATATAGGGGGTATGCCCTAAAAAACTTTCATGTTTTAAATAAAATGTAAAAAAACAACACATTATAAATTTCTCTATAAATTCCAAACGGGAGCTTGTGCATCATATCGGAAAACAGCAATTAATAGCTATTAAATGTAGAAATCAAATTCCGTATAGATTTTATCACAAAAAAATGGAACATAGGGGGTATGCCCTATCAAACTTTCATGTTTTAAATAAAATGTAAAAAAACAGCACATTATAAATTTCTCTATAAATTCCAAACGGGAGCTTGTGCATCATATCGGAAAACAGCAATTAATAGCTATTAAGTGTAGAAATCCAATTACGTATAGATTTTTCCACAAAAAAATGGAACATAGGGGGTATGCCCTAAAAAACTTTGTTGTTTTAAGTAAAATATAAAAAAACAGCACATTATAAATTTCTCTATAAATTCCAAACGGGAGCTTGTGCATCATATCGGAAAACAGGAGTTAGTAGCTAATAAGTGTAGAAATCAAATTACGTATAGATTTTATCACAAAAAAATGGAACATAGGGGGTATGCCCTAAAAAACTTTCATGTTTTAAATAAAATGTAAAAAAACAGCACATTAGAAATTTCTCTATAAATTCCAAACGGGAGCTTGTGCATCATATCGGAAAACAGGAGTTAGTAGATATTAAATGTAGAAATCAAATTCCGTATAGATTTTATCACAAAAAAATGGAACATAGGGGGTATGCCCTAAAAAACTTTCATGTTTTAAATAAAATGTAAAAAAACAGCACATTATAAATTTCTCTATAAATTCCAAACGGGAGCTTGTGCATCATATCGGAAAACAGGAGTTAGTAGCTAATAAGTGTAGAAATCAAATTACGTATAGATTTTATCACAAAAAAATGGAACATAGGGGGTATGCCCTATCAAACTTTCATGTTTTATATAAAATGTAAAAAAAACAGCACATTAGAAATTTCTCTATAAATTCCAAACAGGAGCTTGTGCATCATATCGGAAAACAGCAATTAATAGCTATTAAATGTAGAAATCAAATTCCGTATAGATTTTTCCACAAAAAAATGGAACATAGGGGGTATGACCTATCAAACTTTCATGTTTTAGATAAAATATTAAAAAAACAGCACATTATAAATTTCTCTATAAATTCCAAACGGGAGCTTGTGCATCATATCGGAAAACAGCAATTAATAGCTATTAAATGTAGAAATCAAATTCCGTATAGATTTTTCGACAAAAAAATGGAACATAGGGGGTATGCCCTATCAAACTTTCACGTTTTATATAAAATGTAAAAAAACAGCACATTAGAAATTTCTCTATAAATTCCAAACGGGAGCTTGTGCATCATATCGGAAAACAGGAATTAATAGCTAATAAGTGTAGAAATCAAATTCCGTATAGATTTTTTCACAAAAAAATGGAACATAGGGGGTATGCCCCATATGATGCACAAGTTCCCGTTTAGATTTTGTAGGGAAATTTATAAAACAATTATTGCTTATAATGCACACAAATTCTAATAAATAATCCACAAAATTCTAATAATCCACAAAATTTACAAATTAATTTTATTTTGATTAAATGTGTTTTAGTTATTATTGATTTATTGATTTCTAAAAAAAATTTCATCATTTACTTATTTGCATCAACATTAGCAATTGTTGTTTATAAAACACATAAGTTTGTTCAATGTATTTTAGGTTATGTTTGGGTTTGTTAGTTTACAAATTAGAAATGAATGGAATGGACTTTTTAACAAACCGCATTTACACTAACAAATCTACACAATGATACATTTTGTTTAATGCCCATTTGTTCCTGACGTCATTTACAATCAGTGTTGTCATATTTTTTTACAAAATCTGACAATTCCCCAAAAAAATCATTTTTTTTCGAAAAAAATCTGCACCTTCAAAACAAAATTAAATAATATCGTACAAATTCTTCAAAAGTGACTCAATTCAAAATTTTTATTATATGACACAACTAAAAATAAATCACTATTAAATTGCAACTTTATACAAAATGAAATATGTATAAAGAAAGACTTAACTGTTTTTTAGAACTTAGACATACTTTTGTATGTATATGTACAACTACATATTCTTATTAAATTTAGTTTCCATTTCTTTTGTTTGTACAAAATTTGTGCAATTGAATTTTTTTTTTAAATCTTTGGTCCGCAAAATTCCACATAGAGTGGGAATAAAATTAATTTGTTTTATTCGAATAAAATTTAAAAATCTGCATTGATTTAAAAAAATTGTTTTTTAGATTAAAAATCTGCAAGCCTGTTTTGCACTTTAAAAAACTGCAAAAAACAGATAAATCTGCACATTTGGCAATGCTGTTTAAAATTTAACTGAATTTAAAGCGTTTAAAAAAATTACGTATTTGACAACACTGATCAGCGACTTTTATAAAAAAAACTCACCACACAACAACAACAATAGTTTGTTATGGTTTGTTACAAATCCCAGAGTTTGTTTTGTTCACGGCGATACAAAACAAACTCATCGAAACTTTACAAACAGTAACAGCTGTTTTCTTTGCGTTTCATTTTTAAGCCCTATCGATGAAGAGGGAACGAATACTCGGGGCACCCTTTCTTTCATGTTTGGGTGCACTATCCAGGATTAGTCCAAAATGCATCGGCACCTTTGCTAAGAAGTCTGGATGGTTTGACAGGGAAGCAACCGATGCAGTTTGAAATTGAGAGGTTGCCCACCAATGGGTATCACAATGGGACCAATATAATGGACCCAAGTGAGCTGTTTCAGAAAACGGCTACCCATATAACCTAACCTAACCTAATAGCTGTTTTATCAAAACAAACTTTTTTTGTGTGGTGAAAAATTGTTTGTTGTTGTTCATGCACCATCTTGTAGATTTGTTATTGTAAATGCGGTTTGATAAATCACATAGAACAAACCAAGGTGAATTTAAATACAAGGTGACAGCCAAGGTGAATTTAAATACTAGGTGACAGCGTAGCGCCAGCTGATTATTCATGGTGAATTTGAAAATGTCAAAAAGCTATATAAAAAAAAAACTTTTTGACAGTGACGAAAGTTTTTCATATAGAAAAATGCCTGTTGTTCTTGCCTTGTTGTAATTGTTGTAGCAATGCTGTCACCTGGTATTTAATTTCACCATGGTGACAGCGTAGCGCCAGCTGATTATTCATGGTGAATTTGAAAATGTCAAAAAGTTATATAAAAAAAAAACTTTTTGACAGTGACGAAAGTTTTTCATATAGAAAAATGCCTGTTGTTCTTGCCTTGTTGTAATTGTTGTAGCAATGCGGTCACCTGGTATTTAATTTCACCATGGGTTACCCCATGCTACAACAATTACAACAAGGCAAGAACAACAGGCATTTTTTTATATGAAAAACTTTCGTCACTGTCAAAAAGTTTTTTTTTTATATAACTTTTTGGCATTTTCAAATTCACCATGAATAATCAGCTGGCGCTACGCTATCACCTAGTATTTAAATTCACCTTGGGGTAACCCATGGTGAAATCACTCTATAAGGTGGTGTTGAAACGCCAGCTGTTTTTTTAGTCATGTTGGTTATATCAATTTCTGTTTCGTTTGTATGTAAACAGTGGCGAGCACACATTGTAGATGTTTTATAACCATGACTTAAAAACCGAATAAACTCTTAAATTTTTAAAATAAATAATAATGGTTTTTATTTAAAATGTTAAATAAATAGAACAAAAATGAAAATAAATTGAAATTCATTAATTATTAAACCGAATGTGGAGTTTAGTGTAAATTTGTGTGATATGGCAATGTATACACTTTTGCACGTTAAAGTTTGTTTAATCTGGCAGCAAGAATAAATGGACAGTTGCAGCGAATTTATGTATGTACATAAGCACCGGTATTTGATATTTATAAAAATATCAAAGCAAGAGTAAATGTAACTTTTCAAATTGTTTATATTTTTTTTTTGCAAATTTTTAGCTTATCACGTGCTTTTAATAAAAATGAGAAAAATTTCAGACTTTTTAGAAAACCAAGTGGTGGGTATTACAAATAATAATTACGCAGCCCGCGAAATTGCTAAGAAGTGGTGAATCTGTCATCGAACAGTGCTACAAGTCATAAATATAAAAAGATATTTATTTTCATTTTTGTTTTATTTATTTAACATTTTAAATAAAAACCATTATTTGTTTTAAAAATTTGAGAGTTTATTCGGTTTTTAAGTCATAGTTATAAAAAAAAACATCTATCACATGTGCTCGCCACTGTATAAAAAAACACATGTGTAATCTTGAAATTAAAAATTGATGTATTAATCTGTAGGAATGTTTGTAAACAATAGTCAGTTGTTTTTGACATTACAAACATGAAAGCAAAAACAAAAATACAATGTTGTTTCTGTTGTTTTTGTATTGTTGTAATCTTGATGTCACCTTGTAGTGATTTCACCATGGGGTAACCTTATGTTATAAGGTAACTGTAAATTTGTTAAGTTTTCTGTTAAATTAATCTAATTAGACTTTGTGATATCGAACGAAGCACATTAATACTAATTTATATTAATTTATGCATGACTAATAAGGAATTTAATTTTTTTAGGTCATCAGCCGTTTTCAATTTCATAAAATTCTTCTATTTTGTTAACGGTAAATATTAAATAAAATATTATTTCCAACAAGCACCAAAAAATCGAAAAAAATCGTCGTTAAAAATCACTATCCTTGCAAAAATGCAGTAGTTAATGCGACATAAAATGTCTTTGTCGTGAATTTAGAACAAAATTAAAATTTTAACAAAAATTGCTAACTTGCAAGTATTTTATTTATTTGACGTCATACATTTATTGTGTGTGTGTTTCTGAAGAAAATAAAGCAAAACTAAATTACTAAAAAAGAAACAGACACGTTTGTAAAATGGTGTAACACTGTATTAACTAACTGACAGACATCTTTTGTGTTACGCATACGCATAGTTGCCAGATAAATAAGGGTTCAAATCGTCAAATCTTGAATAGTCAAATCGTCAAAATGCATTTTTCAAAATCGTCGAAAAATCGTCAAATAATAAAACTTTTTATCAATTCAATATTTTATTTATTTTTTCAAATTAATTTTTTTAATACATAAACAAAAAGTAAAAAAAAACAAAAAAAAAACATTAAATATGTTCAAGAGATCGATAAAAGTTTAAAAAATAGTTATAAATATCAATATTAAAATAAACAAGTAAGAGTGCTATATTCGGCTGTGCCGAATCTTAAATACCCTTCACCTAAGCGTAATAAGGAATATAGAAACTACACTAGACTAGAAAATCCTAATTCTGTGTTTTCTATTCAGCCTTAGTGCAAATTTTATTAGTATTTTATATATTGTTTGAAAGACAATTTTACGACCAACATAATTTATGTTAAATATTTTGAAATTTTGTCAAATTTTCACTATTTTTAATCGATTTAATTACCAATTCTTACCATAACTTACAGAGTTTGTCTGATGTTCATAATAATCTTAGGCCCAATAAAACAGTGCGTATTTAAGTGCCATTTATTTTTAAATTGCATTTAATTACAAAATTTTGTTTTAAATGCTACTTAAATGGCCAACGATGTTCATTTAAGTGCAACTTAAGTTTTAAACATTGAACATATGGTTTTGACATTTGTTTTTGTTTTTTTTTTCTTTTCAATCATGCTGCTGTATTTTTTAACAGCGTCCAACAAGAAGTCAAAAGTTGGGACTTCTTTTATCTATATTTATGCCACCAAATTTAATATATAAAACACACGAAACAATACAACAAGTAAACACAAAAACCGAAACACAAAATTGTTGGCAAATTTTATTAAAAAAATCAGCTGTTTTCTGAAATATATCAATAATTTTGTTGACATTTCAAAGTGCTACCATATTTTTACCACAAAATCATAACAGCAATTAAGTATGACTGAAAAAATGAATCTGTATTTAAATGCAACTTAAGTTTTTATGAAAATTAACTAAAACTACACTTAAATACGCACTGTTTTATTGGGCCTTAGTGTAATTTAACAAACAGAGTATAAAAAAGGGGAAATTCGGTTTTAGTGATTTTGCTCAAAAAAACAAAAAAAAACAAAATCAAATAGGGCTTTTAGAAGAGATACCAGCAAAACAAAAATTTGTTGGCGGTCACGCCTATTTTCGAGGGGGCGGGCCCTTAAAGTTGACAATATATAGGCCTATATCTCGGGAACTACTGGGTGTCTGATAATTTGTAATACATTAAATAAAAGGTATTAAAAATACCTTTCCAACGATATATATCATGATTATAAAATAACGAATATGGGTTAAATCCGAAAAGAATATTTTTTGACCCGAATTTATTTGTTTTTTGGAAATGGTTCTATAAGGCAGCTATGACAAATTATGGGCCGATCTTCTTAAATTTTGCAACAGTTATTTTCATACATATGAGGATATTTCACGTCGAATTTCAACATAATAACGGTATATTTAAGATATATATTAGTATTAACGTGGATTTCGGTAGTGGACCTTATATGGGGGATATAGTCAAATATGGACCGATATTCTCAAAATCCAGCAGTCTGATTTAGGCATGTATGTAAATGATCCGTGTAAAATTTTGGATTGGTACCCTTATTTATAAGAGATTTATGAGTATTAAAGTGATTTTCGGAAGAGGGCTTTATATGGGGCATACAGTTAAAAATAGACCGAAATTAAAAAAATATTAAAATGATCTGTGCAAAGTTTTGAGTCGGTAACGATATTTATATATATAGGGAAAAATGTCTTTTTCAGATGTGGTCCTTGTATGGGAGGTATGACCAGTTCTGAGCCGACCACCATAAAATTTAGTACAGCAATTTATTTGCCTATAAAGAGTACTTATGTTAAATTTTAGCCGTTTAACATTATTTATATCTGTTTTATACGTATTTAAGTGAATTTTGTAAGTGGACTTTATATGGGCTCTGTGGTCAAACATGGACCGAACTAAAAAAAAAATTCGCGTTGTGATTTCTTTTTGTTTAAAACTTATTTTTGCAGAATTTTGTCTTGATATTCCAATTTTATAGGCATTTATTTATCATTAAGCCATATTTCGGGAATATATATATTTGTATGGGGGCTATGAGAAATCATAGACCGATTCTTACTATTTTCCGCACACTTTCTTCTTTTATCATACAAACAACGTATACAAAATTTCATGGTATTATCTGCAATATTTTTCAAAATATTGCAATAAAATGGATGAAAAATATCAAATTTTTATAGAGGTGGTTTCACATATTGGTTCATAACTCTGGTTAACCTAAACCGAATATTCTGATTTTAAATAGCAAACTTCTCGAAAGCACTTCTGACAGAATTATTGAAGATTTGGATCCCGAATATATCTTGGGACTTTAAAAAACTGATTTCAACATCCAGACAGACAGACGGACATGGCGAAGGTATAAAAAGAGTAACAATAACAAAACACAAAAATAAGTAATATATTACTTTTCAAAATATAGTTTTTAAAATCAAATTTTTAAGAAATTTTTATCAATGTTTCTTGTTTTTAATATAAAATAAACAAAACAATTTCTTCATAGTAACTATGTAAAACATAAAAAATTCTACTTCTAAATACAAAATATCACCTTTTTGCGTTTTAGAATTTTTCAATTATATTTCAGAATTTTCTATTTAATTTTATATTTAAAAAAATTTTAATTGCATTTCTGTAGTTTCCAGTTGATTTTAAAATATTCTTATTGTATTTCATATAAATTAAGTTAAAAATATGTTTGGATTCTGAAATATAATTAAAAATTTCTCAAATGCATTTGAAAATTTCTGAAACACAATTTGAAAATTCTTTAATCTTCTATATATATAAAATTCAATGTATGTATGTATGTATGTATGTATGTATGTATGTAACGTATAGACTCCAAAACGGCTGAGCCGATTTTGATGAAATTTTCACAGCATGTTACTGTGACTCTGGAAGGAATAATAGGGTACTTTTTTTTTTACCACGCCCACTTTTACGCCCACTTTTTTAAAATATTGTAATTGAAGACCAAACCTTTGGACCGATATTTTTGAAATTTTCACAGCATTTAACTGGGACTCTGGTATGATTAATAGGGTACTTTTTATTGGCCACGCCCATTTTTACGCCCACTTTTTAAAAATTATGTAATTGCTCCCATATAGTTTTTAACAGATTTACTTCAAATTGTATACACATTATATACTCCAGGCGAGGTAAAAATAAAGATTTCTTAAGCCACGCCCCTTTCACGCCCCTTTTCACGCCAAATTTTTGAAAGTTTTATTCTCTATACAAATTTGTTCATACCAACGTATTTTTTTTATTTGGTAGTATATTGCTCTTAATACTGTTAACGTCGCCATATAACTATGAACTACGCCTACTTCATCGCCCCCTTTTTTAATTCAGATACTTACTTATACCACTAACAATGTTTGCTATACAAAATACTTTTTTTGTAATATGTATTTACCTAAAATTTTATATACTTTTTAACTACATACATTTTTTTATTACCAAATCCCCATTTTTCGCCCCATTTCACCTAAAATTATATTGCTTTTAATCTATATATATATATAAATGAATGTGTGTCTGTATGTTTGTGCTTAATAGGAGGCCAAACCCTTGGACCAATCTGCCTGAAATTTTTACAGCATGTTACTGTGACTCTGGAAGGAATAATAGGCTATATGAAGTTTTGATTGTACAAACGGGGGTGGCACCGCCCATATAACCCACAAATTTAACCCGCCATATTTTGGGCATTTTTTGACGTACGTCGGCGATATTTGGTACATATGGTATTGGCATAATTAGGAATACGTACCAGGAGAAAAGTGAGTGGGACCACGCCCCTTTTTAGGAAAATTAAACATCGTAATATAGTCTTAACTACTGGACCGATCGTCATTAAATTTTCACAACAGGATATTCTTACGAAATAATAAATTCTTGACTATGTAAGTGGACAAAGGGGCATGGTCTCGCCTAAAGCATTGCAATAAATACATTAAAATTAAATAAATAAATGTTTGTAAATATATAAATACGTTTTATTTTATTTTATGACGAGGGGGGGGTAGCAAAGCACACCGGGTTTAGCTAGTATTATTATAAATTTCTAAAATATAATTGAAAATTTTTAAAATATAATTGGAAATTGTGAAGTTTAGTATATTTATTTTTGTAGGTACATTTCCCTATTAAACTTTTTAATAAGCTCAGATACAACATTCATATTAAAAAAACAACATTTGTTTAGTTTTAAAAAATATTTAGTGAATAAAATCCCTTCCAAAGTAGGCATTCCTCACCTATTCCTAATTTTTGTTTTTTTTTTAAATTTACCTGACTAAATACTCATTCGACATTTGCCGAAGAATGAGATAAAACTAAATTTTTTTGTATAAATTTGGTTAGAATGGGAAACAAGAGATTTGAATCTTTCCTTTGAATTTGCGAAATGTGCTTCCAAAATTCCAATAAACTATTTTCTTTTTCCGAAACCAAATTATAAATTTTTAATGAGAAAAGTGTCGCAAATCTTTTATACTGAAAAATCGTCAAAATAGGGGCAAAGATTGTCAAATCGTCAAAGGGTAATTTTTGACACCAAAAATCGTCAAATATGGCAACAGTGCGCATACGAGCGCTTGAGCTTTTGGCAGGATGTATCATTGCAAAGAAATCTTAAACATATATTATTGTTTAACCTGCTTTGTTTCTTTACCTCTGCTAAAATGAACAATTTTCATAGACTACGGGTTTTAGCTCACAACGCAACAAACATTCAGCTGGCTAACGTGATAACCTCGACATTAGCAAATCGATAAGAAAAGTAAATATGTATAGACATAATGTTTGGTTATTGTTGTGATGATAGTGATGAGTCTATTGAGGCGCTATATTTGGCTAAATATTTCCTAACATTATAATATTATTGGCTAAACTACTTTACTTTAAGTAAACTATACGATACATTTGTTTAAATTGACGTTTCAATCATTTTCACCCAACAACCCAAAAAAAGCTAATTTGTCTTATTAACAATATGGCAACTTTAAGGTTTAACGGATAAATATGTAAACAATAGTAAACGCTCTATCCCATCTTTACAAGCCCAAGATCAAAATGTCGGCAGTATTACGGGCACACAATTGCTTTTGTTCTTCAGTTGGGAAAAACGTCGCGCTTTTTTGCATGAAAGTATCATTTGATGGCAGACATCCTGTGCGCGTCAAAATAAAGTCAAACACCCCATGTTATTAAAAATCTTACTTATGTATGTAGGTATATCAATTCAAATAATATTATATTAGAAAATTATATTGCATTTTTATATATGTACATAGTTACTTAAGTACAATTAAATTCGCAAAAAAAAGAAACCAAAACAAAATCGTCTAAAAATCTAATTGATTTAAAAAAAGGGTATAATAAAATATATTAATTTTTACGCGTCAAAGTAATGTAAACACCCTTATGCAAAAAACCCACCCATGTCATTCCAAAAGTAAGGACAATTCTTTTAATTTTGCTTTAATGAAAAGTATAGCGGTAAAGGGCCGTTGAAAATAATTCAAAACATTTCATAATTTATTATTTAATGAGATTAAGTTGTGACGCTAAGTAGTGAAAAATTTAAAATGGGAAGACAAACATCAATTGAGACAGGCAAAATAAAATATACACATACATACAAAGAAAAGTAAATCCCTGCATCAAATAAGTAAAATTATAGACAAATTATACCAAACACAATACCGCTGAAAATTTGCCTGGTGCTAAACGACCAAAACGTCTTACAAAAACTGAAGTAAAAGTTATAGTAAGAAAAATAAGAGTAAACCGAACATCTAGTGCTGAAAATATTACGAAAACTTCTGTAAAACCTGTAAGTACGAGATCGATTAAAAGATCTTTGCATAAAAATAGCCATAGAGTGTCACGTAAAAAGCCCTTTATATGAAAGAACAATCAATCCAAACGATTGAATTTCGTTAAACAAAATATTCTTTTTACCGATGAAAGTAAGTTGTAACATATGGCGAACCAAGAACGAAGCCTTTAGTAATAAATATGTTACCAAAACGGTAAAACATGGCGGCGGCGCAGTAATGGTCTGGGCATCAGAGGTCGGTAATCTTACATTTATAGAATCTGCAATGTAAACTTTATTTCTCATCTTTATAAATTACCTTCTTTGTCAAACTCAAACCCTATCTATTCTTTTGCAGATGATAGCAACATTTGCCATTCATACTCATTTAACCATAGACCAAACTTTTTGGAGATTGGGGAAATGAGACAAAATATGAATGATACGCTGAGCCGAGATCTTGAGACAATCTCGGAATGGGGTTGTGCGAATAGAGTCGATTTTAACGCACGTAAGACTCAGTGTTGTTTATTGACGCACAACAGATCATGTTGCTTCATCTGTTTTTATGGGCGGTGTAAATATTATTATAATATATAATATATAATAATAATCAGACGCTCTTGACGTTCTAGGCATAAGAACCCAGTGTGATGTCCGCTGGACCAAATACATTTTTCAAGTTTCTAAAGAAGCGCTCAAGTGCCTTGGTTTTTTAAAACGGTGTAGAAAATACTTCACTCCATCTGATCTTCTTACTATTTACACCACCTATATTCGACCGAAAATGGAATACAACTCTCATGTATGGGCCGGTGCTTCGAAGTCTATTTTGGAGTTACTCGACTGCGTACAGGAGAGGGTATCCAACTCTATTGATTCATTGGAGCATCGTAGCAATGTGGGTTGTGTTTCACTGTTCTATCGATACTATAACGGAATGTGTTCTGCTGAAATCAGGAAACTTGTTCCTGAAAAACGCAGTTTTTTACGTAATACACGTTCTTCAGTCAGGTCTCATCCATTTGTGGTCGACTGGACAGTGGATCGCACAATACACTACAGGGAAAATTCGTTTTTTAGCCGTACTGTCCGTATGTGGAACAAACTACCCGCAGAAGTATTCCCTGTCACTCTCAATATAGGAAAATTCAAGTCAAATGTTCACAAACACTACTCCCTCTATCCTCCCTCCCATAACCTATTTTCCTAGTTCCAACACAATGCATTGCATAAGTAGGGGTCATCCCCTGAGTGCTGGTCCAAGAAAAAAAATGAAAAAATTAAAAAAGGAAGACTTTCTCGACATTTAAAAAAAAACAATGTAACTTCTACTGTTTCCAACAGGACAATGATCCGAAGCATACCTCAAAAATTGTGAAAGAGTGATTAGGCAAAGAAATATTTCTTACAAGGCTAACATAAACAAAACAGTAATAGAGGATGTCTATAAGATTGTAAGCAAAAGGACTACAAACAAAATATTATATACAACGTTTTACATAATTTTAATATACGAGTACTTGTTTGCTTTATTTTCTACGCGAAAAATCTGTTACTTTTCCGTTAAAATTTAATTATTTTAATGTTAGTCATTTTTATAGTTTTTGTTAATGAGTTATATTTTGCTTAATTTAGTTGTGAATTATGCAATATATTTTGTTTTAAATTTGTAATGAAACATTTTTTTAAACAATATTAGGTGTTTACTTTATATTGATGCTCACAGAAGTGTTGTGAAGAGAAATTATACCAAACCAGAATAACAGAACTGATTTGGTTATATTTATTTGTATCTTAAACAAGACGAACACTATATTATTATAATTTACAATTTTCAAAAAGACACACAGTAGACAATGTCTTTTAAATTAATAAATAAATAAAAAAAACACGTTTTAATTTGACTAAAATATTGCTTTTTTGAGTCACTAAAAACCTACGTACTCACACGGATATTTTTGTATGTTTGCTTTTTCGACCGTTCATCTTAAAAGATATTTGGGATGAGAATTGTAATAACAACTGCCTGTCACATAATCTTATCTTAAGTGTCTACATGAGATTTAGAAAAGAAAAAAAAATTTGTTATTATGTTGCTTGAAAAGGGTAATCCTCGGAATTTGTACGAGTAATGATGGAATCGTGTTGTATTTTTTTGCGCATGTATTGCCGGTAGCACCCAGATTTTGTCAGTTCCAGACTATGGCTGCTATATTTCAATTTCAATGACACAGATAAACAGGCGTTGGTGTTGCCTTCTGTTGTAGCTAGGGACAGATTTGCTAATACCGGGATTCGTGTTTTAAAAAATGTAAATCCCGGGATTTTTGTTTCTTATCAAAATAAATTGGTTTGTTAATAATAAACACTATATATTTCAAAAAAGTAATTTATATTAAATATACATATGTAAATATGTTTGAAAACAAACATTTTCTGTCTTCATAGCTATAATATTTAAATTTACTAATAGTTTATAAAAAAAATTTTGTATTTTATAAACAAAATTTTAAAAACCATTAAAAATTTATAAACATAATAGCATTACATTGAAAATTACATAGAGAAAAATAATATTCCATTTCACCTTTAATTTCTATATTAATTCAAAAGCAATAGTTTGATATAAAATATTAAGGCATCTAAAGTAAAGATAATCTTGATTTAATTTTGTTACCAATATATGACGCTGACGAAGAACATCGTTTACAATCAACGCTTGTGAGCAAAATTGTTAGCAAATTATTGTATGCTAATTGCATTTCTCACCCTCCGGAGGCCTCCGAAACAAATAATTATACATACATATTTCTTATTCAATATTTGATTTCATATCATAATTAGTGTGACAAACTGGCCCGGTGTCCTGGTAACATTCCCCGGATGGCCCGGATTTTTATTTTGAATTTAATTAAATAAAAAATATGTGGACTTGAACAACAAAACAGTCTATTTCATTGAAATTTGGCACAATCGCATCATATTTTAATGGAAATTAATTCTTTTGAATGATTCATTTTAAAATCATGTATCTATACATATCCCCAGCAAGACATATGAGTCCAAAAAGAGTCTTTTCTGACACCTTTTCCGGAGCGTTCATGCTCTTTATGAGCCCAAAAACAATCATTATTGCTCCGAAAACCTTCAAAAAAGAGGGTCATTACATTCGAAAATGGTCTGTCAGAAAGAGCTGTTAGATAATGTCAGAAAAGAGTCTTTTATGAGGGTTTTGGGCTCAGAAAGAGTTCTTACATCATGTCAAAAAAGAGTCATTGCAATTTTAAATACAACAAATTTAAAGGTCGCATTTATTATTTTTTTTAAATTATTTTTACTTAAACAAAAAGGGACTCACTCGCTGCTGCACCGAATTGGAAAGATGTAGAAACAACGATCAAATTTGTGGTTGAAAAGTAATGATTAAGACCTGAAGACAACAATGTACAATTGTTTGACGAGTTTGGTTACATATTGAAATTTATTGCCCCAGACAAAATTAGCGAATGGAATAAAAACAATCGTCCTATTAAATCACGTTCTACTAAATCACATCAACGTTGAGTGAAATGTTTCAAACATTTTCAAAGTAAGAATGTACCGTACACTCACTTCGCGAATCATTGAATTTATATTTTGTTTGCCAGCAACATCTGCAAGTGTAGAGCGTATATTTTCGTTCATCGCAAAATTATTGACAAAAGAAAAATTGCAACTCAAGCTATATACTTTGAAACATATGGTATTTATATAATTTAAAGTACGAATGCGTTAAATTTTACAATTTTTTGAAAGAATCCCCAACATTGCTGAAGCAAATTTCATCACAGGATAAACAAAAAGTCAGCGATGCCAACTTTTGAGACTCAAAACGCGTAAACATTTTTGAAAAAAGGGCTAAATGGAAAAAAATCCATATAAAGCCACATCCAATTTTCTTTTTTTTCGCGTTTTGAGTGACTAAAATCGGGCTAAATTTAGCCCGAAAAGGGCTAAGTTGGCATCGCTGCAAAAAGTGACAGAAAATTAGATTGAAATTACTTATAACATTTTAATTGCCTAAATTTAACTTGAATAATAAAGTTTTTTCGCATACAAATGGCCCGGTTTTAAGTTTGAATGTTCCGCATTTTAGTACTTTTTTCGAAAAATGTCCCGGTTTCGCTCAAAATTGAGGTGGCCACACTAATCATAACAGACATTATAAGGTGTTGTGGGGAGGTTTTCCTTTTTTAATTACGTTCATTATTTAATTCGTTTCGCAATCAATGTCTTAAATTCATTTCTAAAGTCATACAAACATTTCTATTTCGTTATCAAATTCACTCTTCAATTTTGGATTTTTTCAAACAATTTAAAAGTTTTGAGTAAATTATCTCTCTGTCTTTGTTTCTGATTTGCTTAATATGCAATCACTTTTTGATTTGAGTTTATATAAGAGTGCAACATCGGCAGAGATTCATATCACTGCGACAAACGCCTTCAGTTTGACTTTAACCGGATTAAAAATTACAACTATTTGTTTAAGTAAAACAAAACAAATTAATCCCGAAAAATCTCGGGATTTTTTAAAAGAAATCCCGGGATTCGGGATTGGCATCCCTAGTTGTAGCGTTCTTAAAAGGATGTTTATGTATCTTGACCGAAAATATCAAGGATTTTACGTGAATTTTATTTATTTAAATGAGATTTTCATGATTGAATTCATTGAAACAATTGCAAGGCTTTTACCACTACTGATATATCCAAGCTTTCAAGGTATTCCAATATGCCACTATGGAAAACAATGTTCTTGTTAAAATATTCGTTAATATGTATTTACTTAAAAAATTATTTATTTTACAAAACCTAAAACCAAAACATTCACTTAAACGTATGAATAATATAAATTATAATATTTAGTCCCTCATACGCACTGTGTTAGCTAGCCTATGGTAAACTTTCAAACAATATGTAGCGCTCTATTTAATGAAAACCAAAAAATGGTAACCAACAACTGTAAAGTAAGTAATATTTCTCACACACACAAGCAAACACAAATGAAAACAAAAGGAAAATATTAAAACAAAAACAAAATAATCACGACACTAATAAAAATTCAATGCAAACACATACATTTACTCTTTCAAATGCATATATTAGCTGACTTCAATACCATTATATTTATAAATAAACAAACAAACACATACACCTGACTGCATAGTATTCTAGAGACAGACATGTTTGTAATATGTAAATGTGCATGTTTGTATGTTTATTACCATATGACTAATAAAGACAGGGATAATTGGCCAAATACAACTAGAGGGTCATGGGTATTTTAAAGTAAGAGTTGCTTTAAAAAACGTTAAATTCGAAATATGTTTCCTTTTCTTTATGTGTTGCTTCGTTTTCTTTGTTAAAATAAAAAGTTAAAATTAGTGTTCAGTTATTTGGTTGAGTAATTTATTAGTGTTGAACGTGTGTACAAATTCATTTTATTTAAGGCTTTGTTTAGTTTGAAAAAATAGAATAGAAAAACCCAAAAAAAAAAAAGAAAGCTATCAAATACAATTCTTTTGTTTACGGAAATTTCCGATTTGTTTTATAAATAGCTTATTCATATTTAAAATTGTGGAATTTGTAATTGCGCGACATTTAAATCATTGAATTTTGTTTGCATGTGTGTGGCAAACAGAAATCTTTGCTGAAAATACTAATATGCAGCAAATGTTAATGGTTGTTTAAAAGAACCAAGGGAGTTCAAAAAGTTCTTAAAAAAGTAAGAAATCTTGCAATACCTAATGGTAGATATTGTATAGGGCATGAAAGGAAAGCATGATATGAGTGATTTTATTGAAAATTAAGTTATAGTATTAGTTACACAGTATTATGGTGCAAGAAAATTTTGAAAATTTTACAAATTTTATGGCAAATATATATACTTATGCCCTTATTCATAAAACTTACAACAGGTTTATAAGAGGTTTATAAAGAAAATTTTGTATGGAAATTTGCTTTATAAACCTGTTGTAAGTTTTTATGAATAAGGGGGTTAATATATAGTAACTAATTAGCAAAAACTAGAAAAATAAGGAACATAAAAAATTATTAAATTTTAACGGAAAAGTAAGAGATTTTTCGCGTCCAAATAAAGTAAATAAATAAACAGGTAGATATGTACATATATTAAAATTATTTATTTATTATACTTTTTGCTTTATCACAACTGACAATCTTCAAAACATAGACTCAACAAGTTTAGTAAAATCAGGCGCAATTTTGTTCCATCCTTACCTAATTTTTTTGTCTGGAAACTGCGGATCAAAAGTTTGATTGAGCAACCACTCTTTCAGAATTTTGGAGGTATGCTAAGCATAGTTCTAATTTTTCCTTCACATTGTTCTTTAAATTGTCAAGATAATCTTCCTCTTTCATTGTAGATTCCATAACCAGACTATTACTAAGCCGCCGCCATGGCTTACCGTCTTGCAAACAAATTTATTACAAAAGGCTTTGTTCTTGGGTTGCCATATTTTGGGAGGTTTTGTCCCTAAATATCACGCTGGGATTTTTTATGTAAGTCTATTATGATTGTTCACTACTTAACGTCAAAACTTAATCTCTTTTAATGATAAATTATTAAGCTTGCAATTATTTTGAACGGCACTTTACCGTTATACTTTCAAACAAAAAATTGCTGCCACTACTTTTGACGGGGTTTTTTTTGCATAAAGATGATGCCACTGTTTACTTTATTTTGACGCGTAACATTTTTTTCTATTTTAACAATAAATCAAACAAATTTGTATACACTTCTGTTTTTGTGTCTTTTTTTTTGTGAATTCAATTCTACTTAAATAACAGTATAAAAATGCAGCATAATTTTCTAATATAATATTATTTATGTTAATTTAATTAAGGTTTTCTTTTAATAATATGTGGTGTTGACTTTACTTTGACGCCGACAGTATATCAGCTTCTGCTTATTTAGTGTTTGGTAGCTCTATTGTACATTAATTTTATTTTCAAGCGTTTTTCATTTATTTGTATATTATGTATTTGTTTTTGGCAACAGTGTTGTTGTTTGTTTACCTATTAACTCTGGAGATTGCTGCAGTATATTTTTTTAATCCCACAAAGGTGCCTTAAGCTCCCTTTAGACGGTATGTATTTTGCATTTGCTGGTCAAATTTTCTACTGCAAAATGCATACACGTCGTGTAAAAGCAAAACAAAAATGCTTCTGCAAATGTAAGCCTGCATTTATAGTGTAAAATTTTCAATTATAACATGTTCTATTTTCATCTGACAAAGCGCTAAGAACATAGTGTTTGTGATTCAGCAAATTTATATTAAAAAAATTGTATTAAACAAAACAATAAATTTGTATTAAAATATTTATTTAAAAAACGTATTTATACATGTTAATTTTTATTTAACTTAAATCATGGTGTATCTCAAGAATGATAAAATAAAGATTACGCCAACACGCGTAAAATTTTAAAATGTTCTGCGCATTTTGGCCCTGTGACGTCACACATTCTGTGTTTCTATTGGCTAATTTTTTTTCACTTGTTTTTTTTTACTCATGTTTTGCTTGCATTTGCTCACTGCACTCTTCATGTTTATATTTTTTGTTTTTTTTTTGTTTGTTTTTCTTTTTTAAACAGATTTTATTTTAGAACTCTCAGAGATTTCAATTGCAAGGTTGCCAACTATGACATAAAACATAAATTTTTCGCAAGAAATTTTAATTCTAACACATGAAACATTCTTGGTAACCCTTAGAATGGCCCTTCTACGTCACATAACGGGAAATTATGCGCATGGCGTAATCTTTATTTTATCATTCTTGGTGTAACTATACAAGGTGAGTACAGTAGCACAGCTGACTGACTTTGTTTACAATTTACTTCTGTCAAAAGTAATACTTTTTCAAGTGTTTTTGACAGTAGTCCATTATTTTATACAAGCAAAATGCCTGTTGTTTCTGTATTGTGTTGTATTTGTTGCCGATTTGCACTCACAACAATTTTTGGCTCCACATGGCACATTTTCTCTTTAATTCTTGCTTAATTTTTTATTTTATAGAAGCTATTATTGCAATAATGCTGCAAGTTAAAATTATTTAATTTCTTAATCCATTTTTTCAAACTCAAGTACACAAAACTCCCGCGAAAATAATCATAACAAAGACAGCTATTGTGTTCTATGATAGATTATGTCAAATGAAACTAAAAACCGACGTGTGAAAGTAAAACTTATAAACTGCCTGTAAATTGCCAATTTTGACAGACATGCACAATTACATATGTATCGTACAACTGACAAGTACACTGCAAAATACATACCGTCTACAACCAGCATAAGTAACTTGTTTTACAACAGGGGCGTACTGAAATAACATGAAAGTTTCGTAATTTTACTTGTTTTTTATAGTACTACGAGTAATATTCTGTTTGATATCATTTAATATTAATAATTTTTTATTTTTTTAAATACAACAAACATTTGAATGATTTAGAAGTTACTCATATATTGCTACTTTGTTTTGTTGTATATCATTCATTATACATAGCTTAACCACCCGTTGCCACATGCAAGTAATTACTTGCAAGTTGAGTATACATATTCTCTACGAAAAATACCGAAAAACAACAATATTTGTTTGACTGGCTACACTAGCAAGTGCAATTTCATTTTTGAAATGTCGTCAGCAAAGAAACTTCAAACAAAATTTTTTCATAAAATTCTGTTAATTTTAAAGCTCATAAGGATCCAGTATTGCCGTATTGTCAAAAGAAAAAAATACGAAAATTTTGTAATTTACAATTTCTTTTAATAAATGCATGAAATTAATATTTAAAAATACTATTAAGATTTGTTGTGTAATAGTTTTGTTCTTTTTTCTTAATAATTTTTTGTAAAACCCCGAAAATTTGTTATAAACATAACTTTTATTTTAGCATTGGTAGCACTGTTTATTTATTTGTCATTCTACTTACGGCAAGTGCTTGCAACCAAATTCTCTCGCAAGTTGAGCTGTAAGTGCGAAAAATATGATTGTGTTAGTAAAAAACTGTAATTGTATTGAGTTTTTCGAACTTGCACTTGCATATGGCAACGGGGGATAAATTGAAAATGCGTCAAGTCCACTTTTTAGGAATATATAAGTAAAAACACACTGTTAGCTTTAAAAAAAATTTTACAATTACATATTAGATATTATTCTTGATGGCATGCAATATTTTGCTAAGTCCAATTTTTTATAACTTCTTATTAAGGTTACCAACCCTTTTTTACAATAAATATGTAATAATTTTAAAATCACGAAAGTGAATTTTTTGCCACACATACAAAATAAATCATGTTTTTTTGTTTTAAGTTACCTATACATGTTTATAAAATCTATTTAAATTAAATATAATAAATATTTCTGAACGGAATACGTATACACATGCATGTTGAACAATGGGAAGGTGCGTGCCATTTATAGGAATCAAAAGATTTATGAACATGTCCAATGAAAATGAACGTTTATTTTCAAAATCACTGTTCTAGCCGGAGCCATTAAAACAATTTTATCAAAGTTTGTGCAATTCTAGCTGTCAAACAAAAATGTTTAGAAATTTCTTTGAGCAGCCATCCCACGGTACAAATGCTTGATTGTCAGTGTATGAGTGTTTGACTTTTAAATATGAGGCATTACTTTCTCTGTTTTCTACTCGATAACGGTAAAAAAAATCAAATAAAATGCAACAGCAACAACAACAAAAACAACTAATTTAATATGTATTATAAATAGAATAACGGAAAAAACACAAAAACAGAAAGAGTATTACTACCAGCAAAATGAGCATAAATTTCTTACAAACCCAAAACGAAGAATGATAAAATAATAGACCAAAAGTAAGTTGTCTTTATGACAATCACCTGACCTAACTAACTCTAATAGTACTTATTATTAAAGGTTTTTATATTTTTACCCCCTTATTCATAAAAACTTGCAACAGGTTTATCAAACAAATTTCCATACAAAATTTGTTTTATAAACCTCTTATAAACCTGTTGTAAGTTTTATGAATAAGGGCATTAGCCTTTAATGAAAACTTAGTCGAAGTTTTTTTAACTGAAAAGCATTTATATTGTTTTTCTTACTTTTTTCAAATATGGTCACTTTCACAGTTCAAAATGTGACATTCGTATGAATTTAAAATATAAAACAATAAAGAAATCTTAAGAATTTCTTTCTTGTTTCCATTTTTCAAAAGTTTATTACAAAAACATACGAGAAACACAATTTTTATTTAAATTAAAATAATTTTAAAAATTTATCTTCAATCGAGATTGATTCGTTTTTTTTTAATTATTTTTAAAAGGTGATTTTTTAGCAACTTTTTTTGGAAATACTTTTCGTGTAACATGTTACTGTTTAATATGTTTAGTTTCATCTATAATTTAACTATTAAATCAACTTACAAACGAACAACGCTTGCTGATTATTAATTTTATTATCAAAATTTATGCTCGGTTAAGAAATAGCATGATACACTTCCTCCATTTTATGGTCAGCTCAATTCTGGTTGAATGGAACGTTAGCATGGAAAATAGCAGCCAGGGGGTTACTCTCTATTGCGATGCGAAAGCAAATTCGATGCGATAAACGTACAAATTGATACTCTTATGCATCGAATTTGATTTCGCATCGCAATACAGAGTAACCCCCCAGATGCATTGCAAGAACTGCCAATTCATCTCGAATAATGCACTGTTTAGTGTGGATTATGGCCCGGTGGCTTCATTGGACCGTACTTTTTTAAAGACGACTAAGGCAGGCACGTTACTGCGAATGGCGAGCACTACCGCGCGATGATTACATATGTTTTTTTGTCCATAATGCCCCTTTCGCACTATACACTAACACGTCCCAAAATCCCAAAAATGACAATTTTGGTAATGATAATAAAAAAAAATGGTTTATCCATGTTTTTCTAGCATAAATTAAGCGAATCTTCGCCGTAAATTCGCGAATCTTGATGAATGTTCGGCTGTTAACGCAAAATTCGCCATGTCTTTATTATTTTTTTACTTTTTTATTAATTATTAAATCTGCCTTATTTCCTTAGGCCTAACAATAATTATTCAAATCTTAAATCTAAAATAAATCTAATTACTCTCTAACAGAGCATTAATTTCTTATTGGCTGTTAAGCTCTACGAAGCCTCGACTCCGTCTGGCTCTGAGCTATAATTCTGGCAAGCGGATTCGGGTGGGTTTGTAAGTTTTTGATGTAGTTCTCGCGGACCCTTCTGAATTCATCCTTTACCAATGGTACTTCTAGATCTCTGTGGATGTTTTCATTTCTTATGTACCATGGTGCGCCCGTCATGGTCCTAAGAATTTTTGATTGGGCCCTCTGTATAAGTTCAATACTGGTTTTACTAGCAGTTCACCACAATTGGATTCCATATGTCCAAATTGGTTTTAAAATGGTTTTATACAGGGTGACTTTATAGTCCAGGCTTAGCTTAGATTGGTCACGGTTAATCCGCTTTTAACTTTATGTGAAGTCTCTTGGTTTCTATATGACGACGCCAAGTAAGTCTTCTATCTAAGTGAATACCAAAGTATGTAACATAATCGGACTGAGGTATATTTACATTGGTAAGTGTGACAGGTGGACAGCATCCCCTCCTCAATGTGAACGTAACATGTTTGCTTTTTAACTCATTTACTCGTATTCTCCGTTTGTTTAACCATGATTCGACACATCTTAGATAGCTATTGCGGTGTCATCAGCAAATGTAGAAATAGTTAATATATCGTTCGTAGGCAAATCAGAGGTGTAAATCAAATAGAGGGTAGGTCCAAGAACACTTCCTTGTGGTACTCCTGCTCCAATCCTATATTCTCTTGTCACGTAATCGTTGTACTTAACAGTAAATAAGCGTTCCAATAGATAAGATTCCAATAGTTTATGGGTACATGGTGGTAGCAAGCATTTTATTTTATATACCAGTCCTTTGTGACATACTTTATCGAAGGCTTGAGCGACATCCAAAAATATTGCTGAACAATATTTCTTTAATTCAAAGGATATCCTTATTTCTCCGGTCTTTATTGTTTGTTGAAATAGACAAATTAGGATCTTCTTCGCTTAAGAAATTGTAAATTTACAACCTTAAAAATAAGTAATTAAAACACAAAAATCCCGCATGCATTGTTTTGAGTTTGAAAAAATAAAAAAACCAACAAGAAGTATGGCATGTTATTAATAAACCTTATTATTCAACCATTACAAAACAATCAACTATTTAACTAAACTAACTAAGTAGACAGTCAGTCATTTAAACATAAAGTTTGTAATTCAGTCTGTCATTTAGGAATTTCGTCAGGCAGGCAACTGTCTCTCATGCAGCCATCCATCCAACCATCCATCCTGACAAACAGTTAGCCTGTGTATTTGAAATGTGGCTGACGCCGCTTTAGCATGGCACGCTTTTTGACGTTTCAAAAGAACAAATAAAAAATTACAATATAAAAAACAACAACTACAATAATAACAATAATACAAAAATATACAAGAACTAGTAGAACGAACATAGAAACAAATACAATTTTCTTTTTGATTGCTGTTAATTTCGTCAGTTTGTTTGGTAGTAAAGACAGTCGCGTTTTTACGCTCGCTCAGTTCTTTAACGGTAGTTCTAGGATTCTAACGCAACTCCTTTTGTAATGAAAATATAATAAAACTAAAATTATAATATAGAAATATAAAAAACACACAATAATGCAAAAAAAACATAGGTACATACATATTAATTAATAAAATATAATTAAATTTGAATTACTATTGAAAAATAACTTAAATATTAAACAAAATAAAAGCCAGTGAATTGTAAAAATTTGTTTCGTAATTCCGTGGTGAAATTAAACAACAAAAAAGAGAGAGACAAAAAACCGTTACATATCGTATTTCTAATTCTTACCTTCTCAATCGAAGTAAAACCGAAAA
The DNA here is from genome assembly GCA_916048285.2 of Bellardia pandia. Taxonomy (NCBI): domain Eukaryota; kingdom Metazoa; phylum Arthropoda; class Insecta; order Diptera; family Calliphoridae; genus Bellardia; species Bellardia pandia. Next base: position 75,614,456 of record OU696533.1, read on the forward strand.
ACAACCGTTACCAAATATTTCAAATACACATCCCCATAAATCCTTAAAGCAATTTAAAAAAAATAAATCATTTCATCTGGCTTTCACACAATTTAAAATACTTAAATGTAAACAAAATAATAATTATGTACATATGTATATAAAATTATAAAAATTACGAAACATATGTGAACATGTGCGAGCAAGACATAAAAAAACAAAATTGAAAATAGAAAGAAGAAATCAACATAGTAAAGAAATAATAATAACCAATTATTAAATAATACGCTTGTTACGCCAATACTTAAATAAGTATATAAATATCTTGTTACCAATCTTTACGTATGCGCGTTGTAATAAATTTGAGTTGTTTTTTTTACAACTACAAGGAAAACACCATGCCTAACAAATATTCATATACTTGTACCCACTGTTGGGACTTTAGGCTATAGTGAACATTGGTGATTTTTGGTGCCGGAATGCAAAGGTTGAAGTCAATGCCATTCAACAAATACAACCTTTAGATTATTAAAGTTTTTGTGTTGTTGTTTTGGTGGTTCTTAAGTATTATTTAATGTTTTACAGCAAAAATGTAGATAATTTTGTTTTGGTTAGTTTTAAAGACTTCAACAGTGAAATCAAAAGTTTAGAGGAAAAAAGATTAAGGTGCCTATTATTTTCATTTGGTACTATTTTCATTTGGCACATTCAATGAAAAAACGCTATTGTGAAAATCACTCTTTTTGGGTTATTCACAATAGCACATTTCTATCAGCTGGCGCCATATTTGTTTACAAATTCTTAAAGAAAAACAAATTAAATTTTAAATGACCACCACAGAATTATGGTTTAATGATTCATCTGATGAATAGAATTAAGCTTCTGTGTAATGCCCTCCCATTTTTTGCCTGCCTGAACTTTAGAGCAAATACATGGATCTTCTTCCATGAGAGAAACGAGCTTTTCCAATTGCTGTTTTCTACTTATGACCTACAGGCATAGTTGCCAGATAAATAAGGGTTCAAATCGTCAAATCTTGAAAAAAAATCGTCAAATCGTCTAAACGCATTTTTCAAAATCGTCAAAAAATCGTTAAATAAAATAAAACTTTTTATCAATTCAATATTTTTATTTTTATTTATTTTTTCAAATCAATTTTTTTAATACATAAACAAAAAGTAAAAAAAAAACAAAAAAAAAATTAAATATGTTTAAGAGATAAAACTTTAAAAAATAGTTATAAATATCAATATTAAAATAAAAAAGAGTAACAAATAACAAAACACAAAAATTAATATAAAAGGAACACAAAAATAAGCAATAAATTACTTTTCAAAAAATAGTTTTTAAAATCAATTTTTTAAGAAATTTTTATCAATAAAATAAAATAAAATAAACAAAACTATTTCTTCATAGTAACTACGTAAAACAGAAAAGATTATACTTCTAAATACAAAATATCACCTTTTTGCGTTTTAGAATTTTTCAATTATATTTTAGAATTTTCTATTTAATTTTATATTTAAAAAAAAAACAATTCATTTCTGTAGTTTCCAGTTGGTTTCAGAATATTCTTATCGTATTTCATATAAATTAAGTTAAAAATATGTTTGGATTCTGAAATATAATTAAAAATTTCTCAAATGCATTTGAAAATTTCTGAAACACAATTTGAAAATTCTTTAATATTATTATATATTTCTAAAATATAATTGAAAATTTTTAAAATATAATTGGAAATTGTGAAGTTTAGTATATTTAATTTTGTAGGTACATTTCCCTATTAAACTTTTTAATAGGCTCAGGAAAAACATTCATATTAAAACAACAACATTTATTTAGTTTTAAAAAATCTTTAGTGAATAAAATCCCATCCAAAGTAGGCGTTCCTCACCTATTCCTAATTTTTGTTTTGTTTAAATTTACCTGACTAAATACTCATTCGACATTTGCCGAAGAATGAGGTAAAACTAATTTTTTTTGTATAAATTTGGTTAGGATGGGAAACAAGAGGTTTGAATCTTTCCTTTGAATTTGCTAAATGTGTTTCCAAAATTCCAATAAACTATTTTCTTTTTCCGAAACCAAATTATAAATTTTTAATGAGAAAAAAGTGTCGCAAATCATTTATACTAAAAAATCGTCAAAAGAGGGGCGATCGTCAAAGGACACCAAAAATCGTCAAAATGACAATAAATCGTCAAATATGGCAATAGTGCGTGCAGGATATTAACAACAGTAATTTACAAGTAGTATTTGGTTGACCAAAACCAAAAAACAAACAAATTCTTACATTTTAAATAAATTTTTCACAGTTTTATACAGCGTCGACAGCAAAATTGTGTTCGATAAAAAATCGTTGAACAACGAAATTCTCGCTGTCGAAAATTATAACTCATAATATAAATTTTATATTCGATAGTGGATTTTCGATAGCCACCGAATATCGATTGTCGAATGCAGCCTAAACTTATTTACCCTGGCATTTATTCCGGATCTAGGCTAGCCTCTAGTCTAGTTTTTAGTTAAGTCTCTAGTCTAGTTTTTAGTTAAGTCTCTAGTCTAGTCTTAACCGTAGTCTCCAGTCTCTTGATCAGTCCCTAGACTAGTCTGTAGTCGAGTCTCTATTATAGTCTCCTGTCTAGTCTCTAGTTTAGTATCTAGTCTTCTTTTTTTTGATAATGGGGTGTGGAATCTTTTGAAATATAATTCTGAATTCATTATGTGAGATTCAACTTCCAAGTCAGCTACTCACTTCTCATTCGTCAACCGCACTCTCCGCGGATATGCCTATAAGGGTTGGTAAGGATCTACGTTACCTCCAAATTTAATCTTGGTTCTCGTTGCTCTTTGCGCCTCCTTTCTTCAATTTGCAGGAACTCCTTTACTTCGTCTATAAAGTTCGAAATTTACTGCCAATTTCTTTTCGATCTTAACATGATAGCCACTATATTTTCCAGAGTGATTGTATGTCCTACCTCAGTTTCAACTATACGTCTGCTATTCCTAAATTAAGGGCATTTATAGACAACATGCTCTGCGTCTTCGACCCTACTCTTGTACACCCATCGAACTTTTTGGGAGTAATCTCATCGCCTTTGCCATGTGATCAAGGTTTTGTTTCGCCCTGAAATCTTTCTTTCACATTCGTTTACATCTATGTTTACTTCCTTCGCAATATACGCTTTATATAGTTCGTCAGCACTTATATCTTGATTTTGCCTATATAGTTGCACAATATAGTAAAATAAACATCGTAACTCGTGATAAAAGGATTTTTCGACTTTCCTCCGTCTAGCGTATTTCCTACTGATGCTGCCTTTTCGCATACGTTCGTCAATCATAACTCACAGGTATTTTATTTTAGCTGTCGATTTAATATCTGATACTTCAACCTTGATATTAATTGATTCTTTCTTTTTACGACTGCTTATAGGTACTGCTTCGGTTTTGTGATCTGCCAGCTCCAGATCGACTTTCATGAGCCACTCCTTGTTTATCCTAATAGTATCATTTGAATATATTTCGACTTAGTTCAAGAATTGAGCCCTAACGACAAAAGCTATATAATAATACTAGCCTCTTTGAATATTGTAAGCTCTAATACGTCATTGTATATTATATTCCAGAGTAATGCGCAAAGTACTGATCTTCCTTAATCTTTCCAGATCTTACCCAATACTATCGAAAACGCAGAGGCCTATAGAATAATGACCAAGTTCTTTGTTTGGTATTAAAACCAACTTGGTCTTTTAGAAATAGTACTTCCACTAATCTCCCAAGAAGATTTTACTTGAGCAGTCCTTTGCTCTTTCAAGCGTGACATTACTATTCTATACGCACTTATCCATGGATTCGAATCAACTTCTCTGCATAGTTGTCTGAAACACTCTAGTTTGCTTTTTCTTATAACAGTCTGGATTGTTGGAGTCTTGTTTTGGCCTTCTTTGAAATATTCTTCTAGCCTTAAGACATTTCCTTCGTAGTTCTGCGATTTCAGCATTCCACCAGTAGTTAGGTTTTCTTTTTTCTGACTGCTTTCTCCTAGACATAGCTGCATTGCTTTCTTTAAAGCGTTCATAATACGGGGCTGTTGTTCAACTTGTGTTACATCTGGCTGAATTCTTCTTAAAACATTTCTGGAACAAGCTTTTACTGTGCCCATCCTTTTTTTGTAGGTCAACTGCATTTCTAAAAGAAAATATTATGGCTTGGTGATAGGTATGAGTATAGGGTTCCCTAACACTAAATTTTATATCCATTGAGAAAGCAATGTTAGGTCGACAACTAAGCCAGTTTCTACTCTTCTAAACGTTTGGGAATTTCCAACATTACAAAGTACAAGATCTAGTTGGGTAATAGCTTCTAAGAGCATACGCTATTCAGCTATAATTTTCGGGTTGTAGTTTACAGCATTTGTTACAAGCTTACCAATGAATATTTCTAATTCACTTAACGGGATTTTTGGTAAGACATAACACCTGTAAATGTAAATACCTTCTTGTCATTGTCATTTTCCTGTATAGCATAATTGCCTGAAAACTAAATTCCAGCTTTCCCTGTATTATCCTTCTGTCTTATGGCGCTGTGTAAATTTTTATATTATTCACATAATAAAGCTATATTTCAAATTTAACTGAAGGAAGAGTTTTAATCTATCAAAACTACTAGCTGTATGTCCATATGATTATTTCGTCGAGTTCCAACAACATTCTCTTAGAATGTTGTTGATTTTTGTTCTAATTTCAACTTTTTCTTCAAGAGATTTACCAGCTAACTAATTTAACTCCCCAGTTTCTTCTTTAATGGAGTCATCAATTTCCAGCAATAGTTCTAGTTTTTGAGTTCTGCGAATTCTACGTACACTCTTTCCAAATTCCTGAAGGTCCGGATCAGCTTTTATTTGATGCAGAATGTCAGCATACGTATTTTCGACATTTGCCAAAATTATATAAATTATAAAATTATCGTTCGACCTATGTCTGCTCTTCTTTCGAGTTACCGTCAACCAGTCGGTTGTCGGTGTGATGCCATTAAAGGTGGTGATACACTATCCTACACAATCGTACGGTTCATTCACTGGAAAATCTTCTATCACACTCAAAAGAAAATCGCATCAAAGTATGTCATAGGTGCCACACTATTACACAAAAAAATGCAAAAACATATGTTTTGCTAATGTAAACAAACGCAGTATTCCGCCTTTTGTATTTTGTTGTTATATGTGAAAATAATAAATTGTATAAACTATACAAACAATTAAAAAATGTTAAACGTCTGTCCTTAAAATTATAATTGATTTTTTAAATCAATAAAGCCGTTTTCTTTTCAGCTATATTAGAAAATACAACTCTGATCGCATAGAAACTATCATTTTATGATAATTTTTAAAAACTTTTAAAAGTCGGACAGACTTGTCAAAAAAATGTGTTATTTTGTTGAATTTTTAGGCTACACTACATACTTTATGAACACACACGATTTTTTTGACATATCGTACGACTAAATAGGATAGTCAGTAGACACCTTTACTGTCTCCTTGGATCCCTGCTCCTTTTATTGACTTCCACACTTGAGTTTGGAAGTTTAGGTGATGTTTTTGTTGCCTCCATTTGCACAGATCTGTCTGTCCTTATAGCACGCATTTCTTCAATAGCCATGTTGTAGTTGACTGTTATGGTTCAAACCTCCTCTTTAATGGTGTGATGTACACATTCTTATTATTTTATTATTATTTTTAGTTTTTTACGAAGTTCATCAGGGATGAAATTAGTACACCAAGCTTGATGGCATCCGTAGAACTTGCGTTCAAAGCAATCGACGTATATATATTTACACTACAGTCATTAAAGTCATTTTTGTTGTTATTGTTGTTGTTGTTCATTCCTCGTGGTCCCAACTCAAAGCCGCTATCTCCAATTGTTTTGTAGTTACTTTAAGATCCAATGGTTATTTATCTATGGGTCCTTACGAGGCCTTATGCCAGAACCAGATCAGTACAAATCGGGGATAGTCATCCGAAGCTACGTCACCAACATAATACTGACAAGCGTTTCTTCTGTTTAACAAGAAACTTACCAGTTCTTATTCTTCCCCTTCCGATAAAAATGGGGTTGATTTTTCTTTTCATCATTTTAATGACGTATTAGTATGAATAGGCTGTGCTAGGTCTAATTGTTATAGCTTCTCCTTAGTCTTCTTTTTCTTCTTTGCCTTTCAATGATTAGCTTATTTTAAAGGGATTTTCTTCCTTGATTGAAATTGTTTGGTTATTTCCATTTCCATATCAGGTCTCAACTCGAAGCCGATATCTCCGTTTGAAATATAGTCACGTATAGATCCCATGGTTATCTATGCATGCAGGCCAATCGAGGGTTGACATATAATCCTCATGGGGTCCTATGTCAGAGGAATGTCAATGGAATTTCACTTTCACCTACTAAATTTCTAGGATACCATTGCTGTCGGCCCAAGGGTACGACATATCCAATAAGTGTCCAAAAATGCCATAATGCCATAATTCTAGTCTATTCTAATCTCTAAAATTTTTACTGAGCAGTCCTTTGTGCCAAGGGTTCTAATCAACTTTTCCACATGTCCTGAGTTTAACTAGAAATTTTTAGGCTGAACAATGATGCAAATAGGATTTCGAATTAATCAGTTCCGAATATTTTGAGTCTTTGTCTATCTAAGATCAGGTTAATGATCTTACAATCGCCAAACTCGTACCTCTCTTAATGGTTAATTCAAGCAAGTAGCTATTTGAGCACTGAAGACGACATCAAAACCATGAATAATTTATTTAAATGCCCTTTTGTAAATATATTGTCAAAAACAAGAGCAATTTGTTATATAGCATCACTGCATCATTACAGAAATTTTGTTAACACTGTTTTTCAGTCAGCTGAGTGGCAGTGATGCACAACAAAGCTGCCAAATGACAATTGTTTGGTATTTTCCAACAACCGCATCTTAATGCTGTCAGATGCAGTTAGAGATTACTGCATAAGACTAACTTAAATTTAATAAAGTTGCAAAAGCCAATGTTTTCAAACACAATTATCGCTTTTAGTGCACATTTTTCTACTTGTGTATACCACACCGTAACCAAACTCAAAATATATAAAACAAATTTACTCGATCATTATGGTGATTTTATACGGCAATGACTGTGACATTAGATATTTCAATTTGTTTAGATTTTTCTCGGTTTATATTTATTTTACTTTCAATTATATGAATGAACGAACCGCAGCAGAGTAAATAATACATACAGTATAAAGATGTTTAGCTAAAATTACAACAGATCTGATAAAGAATTTGTTCAAAATGAAATAAAATATTTTATATAAAACTATTCCAAAAGTGTGTTAACAATATTAGCTGAAGAATATTTTATATATTTGTTAGTTAAAAATATATCAACAAAGTGTTTTTTAACGTTTGTCAATTATTGAATGTAGGAATGAAATCTTGTATTTTCGCCTCAGTTATTTGGTACAAAAGTTTATTATGCTGTGAATAAATTTTCATGGCGATTGTTTGTTAATTTGACTAATTTTTAGTAAGAACTCGATGTATCATAATAATTAGTGATTGGAAATAAGCTATTTACACTGTAATGCTGTTTAATTTGTTTATATTCATACCGTCGTTGAGTAAATTCATGTTTAATGTTCATTTAATTTATATATTTTTTCCTCAATATGAATTTTTTTAAATATCTTTAAAAACGCTAATATAATTCATTACTGCCATCTTTTTAAGAGGTGAAATCACTGAAAGGCAGTGAGCTCATAGTAGTTCTAGTTCGTAGTCTTCTCGGAACCACTGTTAAGTTTTACCTTCTAGGAGGAGTTGGAACAAATTACTAATGTCACCGACATTAAAGGCAATAAGTTTCGATGTCAGACTCTGTTGAACTCCTTGGAAATATCTCACCAACCACTTTATTTTCTCCAAAACGATAGAACGACACAATTTTTCCGATAGGAAGGATAGTAAGTCTCCCATAGAACATCCCCTAGTAAATTGCTGAACTCCAGATATTCCACAAGATGGTAATTTACCATACTTTTCATAACTTTAAAAAGTGCAGAGCTAATTGCTATTGGGCGATAAATATCAAGAAGGACTATTTTGTAACTCGTTTCAAAAATAAAAACGTTGGAATTTGTATACTTTATATATTGTATTTCGATAATGTTTGCTTTCGAATCGAAATACACAATAACGTTGACCGCTGCTACGCCTCAAATGGTTCATATGCTAGGCCCAATTTTGGTATACACTCCCCAACATATCGGCCGATATCACACGAATAAATTTTTCAATATTAGCCTTCAGTGTGTCAAGATATAAGATATGAGTCTTAACATAGCTCCACAAAAAAAAATAGTCCAAAAGCGTTAAATCGCACGATCTAGGCAGCCAATTGACTGGCCCCAAACGTGAAATAAACTATTCACCGAACTCGAATCTCAATTTGGCAATACATGTGCGTGCTGTGTGGCATGTGGCACTGTCTTGTTGAAACTACATGTCAACCAAGTCCAGTACTTCCATTAATCAATTTAATCATCGCACGGTAGCGCTCGCCATTTACAGTAACTCTCCTGACTTCGTCGTCTTTTAAAAATTGCGGTCCAATAACGCCACCTGCCCATAATCCACACCAAACAGCACATTTTTCGGGATGCATTGGCAGTTCTTCCAATGCTTCGTCGAAATGAGCACAATTTTCTGATAAAAAAAAGTGGATCTTCATCCAACTTCGCCAGCGCCTATTCTCCAAAAGTTATTCGTTGTGGTAGGTCGTGTGGCTTTAATTCTTGTACCAGCTGTATTTTTAAAGGTTTTACAACCAAATCCTTCAGATAAATTTTCCACGTAGTGAATTAACAGAGGCCCATTAGCAGCGAACGGCGCCGACTCGATAATTCACGATCATCAAGAAACATGGCGAAAACTGCAGCGATATTTTCCTCTGTGCGCACGCTATGTAAGTTGGCGTGTTAGTGGTTTAATGTCCAATAATGTAAATTTGGTGTGAAATTCCGCATAGCCATCTCAGATGGTCGCCCAAACTGACCATAAATTGGAAAAAGTGCTCAATGCATGTTCTTAATCGAGCATGCATTTTGATACTAAAATTCAATAATTCAATTCTTTTGTTAGTCAATTCATGATTAAATTATAGACCAAACTGAAAATGTTCAATAGTAACATGTTGCACGAAAACTGCTGAGTTGCCAAAAACAGTCTTTCCAAAAAGAATGTTACTAAAAAATCAACCCTAACTGTTACTACCTGTTTTAAAAACACATCCCTGACAAAAACTTAAGTGTTGCCACCTGTGGCTTCTGTAGTTTGGCCAAATGGTCCAGAGATGGAAAAGTTGGGAATTTCTAAACATATTTTTGAGTCAATAAAGTGTTTTTATATTCTGGCTACTTATATGAAGACGAGTTAACTTAACAAATTCTGTCTGTTGAACTCTACTGCAAAAGCTTTAGATAACTTAATAGTCTTTACATATATGTAGGTATATACCTATAGGTGTCATCAATATTCACTCTCGTGTGTCACGGAATTAAAATGAAATGAGGGGTGTGATTTTAATAGCAGCGTTTGTTTTAGCACCAACAGAAATTCAATTTGCAACAAATAAACATCATTGCTTTACAGATAATTTAAGGTTTATCACACAACTCAGCAAAATTCTAGTTTATTCCAGATTTTACTGTGGTTTTGTATATATATTTTTTATCTCAATTTTTTTTTACACACCAACGGAAATATCTTGTAGTTTTATGAACACATATAAAAAAATATTTATGTATAACTAAAATTGTTTTAATTACTTTAGTTAGGTTTTAGTTTACTACTTAGTTCGTACCTAGTATTTTAAAAATTAGTACATATGTATTTGCAGTTTCTTAAAGTAAAATAAACTACTGAAACCAACTTGAGCGCCATAAATTAAAATTCAGGGTCAATTTTGTCATCTAAAAGCTGGGCAAAACAATTAATTATAGTTTAAAATTTTTATTTAAAGCGCAAAGTGTGCCTGGTGTTTTTTGCGTTTGGAAAATAACGCGCGGTCGGTCTCTCTCTGCTTTTGTTTACGTTTAATTGATAAATTTTTGTAATTATATTAAACAAATAATGAAGAATAATGATTTCAATATTACTCGTAATAAATAAATTTTTGTGAATGAAACTGATATGATATGATTTTTATTGTGGTTACTTTTGTAGTTAAATATAATATGGAAAGAAATCATCATCATCATAAAAAAACAAAAAAAAAAATGTTTTATTTAGCAAATAGCTATTTTTACATTTATCACTTTGTTAGCGTTTTTTTTTTCTTATTTTTTATCATAAAGCCATAAAGAGAGTATAGTTTAATTTGTGAGCTCGAATAAAAAACAGAAACAATTAATTTAATTGTCACAGTGTGTGCCATGATGCCGGTGGAATTATCTTTTATAGGGAATTTAACACACATCCTGTTTAAATTTTTAAAAAACACTCTTAAATATTTGGCAGAAATAGCAGAAAGATTGTTTGCAGAACTAAAGTATATTGTTAACATAAAAGACGACCACACGTTAGAAGACTTTTCAAAAACCTCTTCGCAACACTTTTTGAATACCGTTATTCTTTTATTAAATAAGTAGTAGTATATTTGTACGACCAATGAGATTCCAAAAACATGCTAATTTATATTTCTATAAAATACAATGTAATTTCGAAGCTAAAGGGTGATTATTTAGCAATTTTCTTTTTGGCAAGACTGTTTTTGGCAGCTCAGCTGTTTTTATGTAACATGTTACTGTTAAATATGTTCAGTTTGGTATATAATTTAACTAACAAACGAACAACGCTTGCAGATTATTGAATTTTAGTATCAAAATTCATGCTCGGTTATGGTGCCTTCTTCCACTTCTATTGGGCTCTGATACTCCACTACGTGAAACATTTTGCAAAGGATTTGTGTGTAAAACTTTTTAAAATACAGCTGATACAAGAATTAAAGCCACACCACCAACTAACGGGTTCGCCATCTAACGTTTTTTTTTCAACTAATGCTTATTTCGTGAATGGTAACACTTAGCTCATGTCTGATTTTACAGATAATTAGTTTTATCCTTCCGCTGAACAAATATGGTTGCGTATACGCTTGAACAACGCTGGGAAATATTGCGACATTACTTTGAAAATCATGGTAATGTTGCAGAATGTGTGCGAAAATTGCGTACGGATTTTGGAAGAAGACAAGCACCGTCAGCTTCGTATGTTCGTTATCTTTTTTTTTTTCTTGGACCAGCACTCAGGGGATGACCCCTACTTATGCAATGCATTGTGTTGGAACTAGGAAAATAGAAGCACCGGCCCATACATGAGAGTTGTATTCCATTTTCTGATGAATATAGGTGGTGTAAATAGTAAGAAGATCAGATGGAGTGAAGTATTTTCTACACCGTTTTAAAAAACCAAGACACTTGAGCGCTTCTTTCGACACTTGAAAAATGTGTTTGGTCCAGCGGACATCACACTGGATTCTCATGCCTAGAACGTCAAGAGCGTCTGATTCCTTAATATTTACACCGCTCATAAAAACAGATGAAGCAACATGATCTGTTGTGAGTTTGTGCGTTAATAAACAACACTGAGTCTTACGTGCGTTAAAATCGACTCTATTCGCACAACCCCATTCCGAGATTGTTTCAAGATCTCGGTTCAGCGTATCATTCATATTTTGTCTCATTTCCCCAATCTCCAAAGGGTTTGGTCTATGGTTAAATGAGGATGAATGGCAAATGTTGCTATCATCTGCAAAATAGTAGATAGGGTTTGAAGTTTGACAAAGAAGGTCATTTATAAAAATGAGAAATAAAGTGGGAGAAAGAACGGAACCTTGTGGTACCCCTGAATTAATCTTGAACTCGTCTGATGAGATCCCATCTATAACAACTCGTATAGTGCGATTTCTGAGGAAACTCGATATAAATCGAGAGAAGTTATCACCGACACCAAAAGCAATGAGTTTCGATAAGAGAGCACCATGCCAGACTCTGTCGAACGCCTTAGAAATATCTAGAGCCACCACTTTACTTTCGCCAAAACGGTGTATAGAACGACACCATTTTTCCGATAGGAAGGCCAGTAAGTCTCCCGAAGAGCGTCCTCTACGGAAACCGTACTGGCGGTCGCTAAGTAAATTGATGGACTCTAGATACTTCACAAGATGGTAATTTACTATACTTTCCATGACCTTCGAAAGTGCAGAACAGATTGCAATTGGGCGATAATTTTCAGGGTTTGTAGCCTCTCCCTTTTTAGGAATTGGCGTTACATTAGCAACCTTCCAACATATGGGAAATTCACCGGCACGATATAAGGTGCTGAAAAGGCTAGCTAATGGACGAGCTAGCGTCGAAGAACACTGCTTCAAGACCAGTGCTAGTATGCCACCTGGCCCAGGAGATTTATTTATGTTAAGATCTGCTAAAACCCTTTTAACTGTACGCGTACGAAAGAATATATTTGGCATAGTTACTGATACTCTTCCGAGCACGGGCAATGGTTGATTGCTTTCTGGTAAGTTTGAATTATTTGCAAATAATTCAGCCAAAAGGTTAGCTTTGTCAACCGGGTTTGTGAATGGTTGGTCATTCTTTAAAAGAGTAGGAATTGAAGAACTAGCATTATCCTTTATTCTTTTAACGAATGACCAAAAGCTTTTACTGCCCCGAGAAGCAGTAAGAACTGTTGCACGAAGGCGTTGCTCGTATAGATATTTTTCACGCCTCAGCACTTTGGCACACGAAGACCTCGCTCGTTTGCGTAGGTAATCAGTTTCGGCGTTTTTATTATTTCGCCAAATCCTGAATGCTTCCTCTCTGGATCTGATTGCAATTTTGCAATTCTGATTAAACCAAGATGTTTCTTTAGATTTAATCGAAATTTTCTTTGATGGTATGAATTTTTTCATCCCCATCATAATTATATTTTCGACCATATTCGCCATGACATTGACATTATTGTCTAAGAAACAAAGTTTCCAATTTAAATGCCGGAAGAATTCGTTGAGCTCAGCCCAACGAGCCTTTTCGTATACAAAAGTTGAACGTTTCGTAGCTGGTCTTGAAACGTTACGAAGTTCGGAGAGCGAAAAGAAGGCGGAAATGGTACAATGATCCGAATTACCAAGAGGTGCAAGAACATCTACCTCATACTTATTAGGGTGTGAAAAAAAGGTGTAAAAAAAGTGAAAGAAACTGACATCCTCATCGATAAACCAAAGCGTGAAAAGCCAAAAACAGTGCGTACACCCGAGACATCATTGAGACATCATGGTATGACGCCATACAAAGTCTAATTGGTTAAGGAGTTGAAGCCAACTGACCATCCAATGCGTTTTCGCTTCGCTAAGTGGGCAATCGACTTACAGAAGATGCCGATTTTGCAAAAAAAAAAATCATCTTTTCAGATGAAGCTCATTTTGATCTTGGCGGGTATGTAAACAAGCAATATTGTCGCATTTGGGGCACAAAAAAACCCGCACGCATACATTAAAAAGCCGATGCAACCAAAACGAGTCACTGTTTGGTGCGGATTTTGGTCCAGAGGCATAATTGGGCCATTTTTCTTCGAAAATGAGCAAGGAGTGGCCGTTACAGTCAATGGCGATCGTTATCGGACCATGTTGAACGAATTTTTGTTCACAAAAATTGAAGAAGAGAATATTGGCAACATTTGGTTTGAACAGGACGGCGCTACGTGCAACACAGCCGAAACTACACTCGATGTTTTGCGCCCTGTTTTTGAAGATCGCATTATCAGCCGCAGAGCTGATGTCGTTTGGCCACCTCGGAGCTGCGATTTTACACCGTTGGACTATTATTTGTGGGATGCCGTCAAAGGTAAGTGTTACGCCGACAAGCCAGAGACAATTGACGCTTTAAAGGACAATATTCGTGAAGCCATTTACAGCTGCACACAATCGATTATTGGCCCGTGGCCGTACTTTTTCAAAAATTACGAAGGCAGAAACGTTACTGTGAATGGCGAGCGCTACCGTCCAATGATTAAAATAAATATGGTTTCAACAAGACAGTGCCACATGCCACACAGTACGCAAATGAATTGCCCAATTCAGACGCGAATTTGGTGAACAGTTTATTTCACGTTTGGGGCCAGTCAATTGGCTGCCTAGATCGTGCGATTTAACGCCATTGGACTATTTCTTATGGAGCTACATATGTTAGGGCTCATATCTTATATCTTGACGCACTTAAAGCTAATATTAAAGAATTTATTCGTGTGATACTGGTATACATTGTTGGAGAGTGTATACCAAAATTGGACCCAGTATATGAACCATTTTAATCATCTTTAAACATTGAATTATATAGATAGATCATCAACTCAAATAAAAAGTTTATACATTTGTCAAAATTGTATTTGTTTTTCTTTTAATTCAAATCCAAAAGCACTTTTTTTTTAAGAAATTGATATTTTTAAATTATAATAATAAACCTACTAAGCTTTAAAATTCACAATATTGATGGGGCAATTCTGTATATAAATCAAAGTGTATGCAACAGATCAGCTAATTATAAATTCGCTGTGAAAAATTGTATCCAACCATAGACTTTGCAATGGTCAAACATTAATCGAACTAAATTTTCGTTTTATGATTTACACTAATACCCCGATTTGCGTTGATTCGATTTGCGTCATCAAACAAAAGTTGCGTGGCTTCGAATTGCGTCGTTGATGTTTCGTTTTGCGTCGAAAAAATACATAATTGTGGCTTCGAATTGCGTCGTTAATGTTTCGTTTTGCGTCGTTTTCTATTACATTTTGTGCATAGAAAGAGGATTTCCCTTTTTACTTGTTTTGGTCAAACACAAATTTATGTTTATGTTGATTTTTTACATGTATGAATTGGTTTTAATTAATTTTAAAAAATACATTTATTTATAGTAAAAATGTTCAACTTTTCTAAAAATTTTCTTCTGGAACGAATTAACGAAATATCCATACAAATATATGGAGAAAAGTTATTCGATTTGCGTTGTTTCGCATTGCGTCCCGTTTGGTCGGTCCCAATTAACGACGCAAGTCGGGGTATTAGTGTATATTCCTATAAAACTTATTTTTGCTTAATTTTGTATTGATATTGTAATTTTATAGGCATTTATGCAAAATTGAGCCATATTTCGGGAAGAAATTTGTATGGGGGCTATAGAAATCATGGACCAATTCTTACTATTTTCATCACAGTTTGTACTTCCATCATAGAAATAACGTGTACAAAATGTCATGGTATTATCTGCAATATATTTAAAGAAAATAGCAAAAAACTGTTTAAAAATACATATCGTATTTTGATAAAGCCTGTTACACATTTTGGTTTGCCTGAACCGATTTTGATGATTTTTAACACCAAACTGCTTAGGAGAATTATAAGCGGTTTTCTGTAAACTTTGCTGATTTTAGTTACATATTTTGGACGTGAGGGTGTTTTATACAGACAGATAGACAGACATACAGACATAGCTCAATCGACTTAAAATTTCATAAGGATCAGGAATAAACATATGTATATACTTTGCCACTTGTAGTGGTGGAGGGTATAATAAAACTGTAGTAAAAATGTAAAATAAAACGAAACAAGTCGAATTAATTTTGTTTATATTTCAAAAACAAAACAACAAGGCGCTAATACGCCTTGATATAAATCCTTTAATTTAACTCCAGCTCTCAGTTGGAGTTGAAAGTATTGTTTGTATTTGATTCCTTAGTATTCAACGGGCTAATAAATATAGTGATGATTATGTTGTGCATATTATTTGAGATGAAATCCCAAAGTGTTAATATCATATTCCATTAGCTACAGACATAAATACACACACACAATAATATACGAGTATATAGGTTATAATAGAGGAAGCCGCTTTGTGATTTGTCAACTTTAAGAATCCAACAACCCTTAACTATTTAGTGTGTCTGTGGTACTTTGCACCATTTTGTGGGGTCCCGCATTATAAGTTTGGGATTTAGTATGTAACACCAGAGGTTTTGAAAGTATATTTTGCAATTCATGGAGTCTAGTGAAGAAAATTTTTTATAGTTAGGTATTCTCTATTTATATTCATAATGGATAATTTACCAGATTAATACATTGACAGGTACTCTATAAAACTCTAACTCGCTTATATGTGAGAAAATATTAGTTAAAAAATAGAGTACCTGTATAAATTTTCAATTAAATGTATCAAAATGTAAGGGAATCACATACTTAATGAAATTAAGAATACAATAATAGATAAGAAAACTTATAGCATTTCCCATAAATTTCCGAGCATATATAGCCTCAATTCCTTTGTATATCTATCTTTTTTATAAACCTCTAAACAAACGCGTCATAATAAAGGGTGTTTTTTTGAGAGGTATAGATCTTCGAATTGAAATAAAACACAAGAAAATCGTTTTAATGACCATCAATTTGGCTTTATTGGAAGGATAATTTTATGCCATTAATTTTTAAATATGATTTCAGGCATGTGGCCGCCGCGGCTGGCTCGAATAAAGCCAATTCTACAGGTCCAATTTTCAACTACTTTTTCGAGCATATGGGGCCGTATGTTGGCAATAACGCCACGAATGTTGGCTTCCAATTCCCCTAACGTTTCAGGTTTGTTGGCGTAGACGAGCGACTTTACATATCCCCAAAGAAAATAGTCCAATGGTGTCAAATCACACGATCTTGGTGGCCAATTGACAGGTCCATTCCGCGAAATTATGCGCTCATCGAATGTTTCCTTCAATAAATCGATTGTGGCGTGCGCTGTGTGGCATGTAGCGCCGTCTTGTTGGAACCACAACTCATCCACATTCATGCCATCCAATTCTGGAACAAAATAGTCGGTTATCATGGCTCTATACCGGTCACGGTGGCGAATCGATTCATTCGGGTCCTCTTCAACACTTTGCTCTACAGCGGCAATTGTTTCTTCGGTGCGCACTGTTCGACGTCTCTGCGGATGCGTATTATCACATAGAGTAAACGTAGTGCGAAAACGATCCATGGTTAACCGAATTAATTGCTCTGATGGACGATTATGTCGACCATAAAATGGACGGAGCTTGCGGTAAACTTCGCGAACTGAACCGTTATTTTCGAAATAAATTTGCACGATTTGCAAGCGTTGTTCTTTTGTCAACCTGTTCATGATGAAATGGCAAACCAAACTGAACATAAATGACATTAGAGTTGCCAGATTTGACCACAAAATGCCAGTTTTATCTCTTTTCGAAAAACAAACCTGTAAAAAAAACACCCTATATCTAACAGTCATTGTCTGGCAGCCTTGTGTTTTTGTCACGTCACTTTGTTGGGCTACCAGATTACAATATTACAATAATAAAGTGTTAACCAAACATGACAAATTTATCGCCCCCTTTTTGAGGCGACAAATTTATATGACAATTGTTTCATATATATATAAGATTACATTGTTCAACTAAAATCGAAAATTTAATATTTATGTACCAATAAAAGTGATTAAATACTTTTAACTAAAAATTGTTAAATATAAATTCAGATTTGAAACAGACTTAAAAAACAAATGTAATTGTTATTAATATAAGACTAAATAAAGACTTTTAAAATCCATATACAATTGAAAAATTAAAAATAACTGCAATTGTAACTAATCTAATAAAGGGCTACGATTGATGCTAGTCCAAGAATGTAAAAAATACGATTAAATCTAATCTTAGGCTTTAAATAGACCTACAGGTAAAGCTAATTAGCGGATCTCAACATAAATAAATCTCCTGGGCGGATGGTATACCAGCACTGGTCTTGCAGCAGTGTTCTTCGACGCTAGCTCGTCCATTAACTAACCTGTTAAGTACTTTATACTGTGCCGGAGAATTTCCCAATGTTTTAAAAGGATGCTAATGTAACGCCGATTTCTAAAAACGGAGAGACTACCAACCTTTATAATTATCGCCCAATAGCAATTTGCTCTGCACTTTCTTAAGTTATGGAAATTATGGTAAATTACCATCTTTTGGAATATCTAAAGTCCAATAGTTTTCACCAAAACTTATCGACCACCAGTAGGACTTTCGCAGGGCACGCTCTACGGGAGACTTACTAGCATTCCTATCGAAAAAATGGTGTCGTTCTATACATCGTTTTGGCGACAGTAAAATGGTGGCTCCAGATATTTCCATGGCATTCGACGGAGGTTGGCATGAGTTTCATCTTAAATCGCACTATATGAGTTATTACAGATTAGATCTCATCGGACGAGTTCAAAGTTAAATCATGGGTATCGCAAGGTTCCGTTCTTTTCCCTACTTTATTTCTTATCTTTCTATATGACATTCTACGTCAAATTTCTTACCCTATCTATTCTTTTGCAGATGATAACAACACTTGCAACCATAGACCACGCCTTTTAAAATTTGGGGCAATGAGGCAAAACACGAATGATACATTTAACCAAGGGCGAGCATAATCGCTTTCAACACACAAACGCACGATAGATCATGTTACTTCATCTGTTTTTATAATCGCACGCTCTTGATGTTCTAGGCATGAGAAACCATTGAGATGTCCGCTGGACTAAACACATTTTTTAAGTGTCAAAAGAAGCATTCAAGTGCCTTGGTTTTTTAAAACGGTTTAGGAAAAACTTCACTCCTTCTGATCACCTTAGTATTTACACCACATATATTCGATCGAAAATGGAATACTACTTCTATGTATGGACCGGTGCTTCGAAGTCTATTTTGGAGTTTTTCGTATGCGTACATGAGTGCGCGAAGGTGCTTATCGGTGACAGTAGTGTATCCAACACTATTGATTCACTGGAGCATCGCCGCAATATGAATTGTGTTTCATTCTTCTGTCGATACTAAAATGGAATCTGTTTTACTGAAATTAGGGAACTTGTTCCCGAAACCAGTAATTTTTGGCGTAAAACACGTTCTTCAGCCCGAACTCATCCATTCATGATCAACTGGATATTGGATCGCACAACATATTACAAAAAAAATTTTTGCTTTATTTTTGTTTACGATTTTCCCCAACTTTGTTTATTGCAACACAGCAACATACAAAGCTGTGTGTTTAATATTTCTTTTAAGATTGCAGAGTTATTTTTCTTAAATCGTTTTTTTTTTGTTTGTGACAACAACAGCTATTGTTTGTTTAACTTTTTTTTGCAGATAGCTTTTCATTCGCCTTTTTTAACTTTTTTTAAATGAATTTATATAGATATGTTCTTTTTTTCATCTGTAAACATTTTTCTTAGTAACTCGTATGATTTAAAAGATAATGGCCCATAATCAAAAAAGCATACTTTAAGTAAAAGTAGACTTTTAAACAACAAAAACATATAAATTTTGTTCTGAATTTAAAACAAAAGCGTACTTTTGCTTAAAGTTAGTAAAACTAACGATTGTTATGCTGTATGTATGCTTAAATCTAAAAGTAAAGTTTTATAAAGATGCAGGGTATTACACAGTTAACCTATGCATGAACGTACAAAACGTATTGCCTTTTTTAAAATATTATTGTAATTTGATGATTATGTATAATTTCATTAATGATTTTGATGTTATTAGAAAAGTTTGCCTAGCTAAGCAAACTTTAAATAAAAAGTAATATGACACCCACCCAAAAAAAAGTGATTTTCCAGCCATATGTTTCAATATTACTTAAGGGAATATTTGCTATTTATTACTGGATAAAATTTAAAATTCCTGTTTAAAAACGTCGTAATATTTAAACAAAATTTTAGCTTTTACCAATTAATTATAATAAATATTGTCTTATATATTGATTATTTAAACGAAAAAGTAAATATTTGTAATGATCACCAATTTAAATAAATTTATAGCAGTTTAAGTCTTTACGTAATTTGTTGCATTTAAAATAGTTTTCAATATAAAAATGTATATAATTTTAGAGATTATATTTATCTGAAAATGATAAACAATTATTGCTGCATACATAAAGAAAACCACAAATAATAAATTAGTATAAATTTCAAATGTTTCCTTATAAGTGTGGAAATACAGTCACAACAAAAAGTTTAGCAATAAAAAACACGCTATATTTTCTTATAAAATAGTATAAGGCGGCTTTATTTTATTATTTATAAATTAAATCATAAACTCACGCTAAACTTCCCCTTAAATTTGTTTTCATTAATTAAAACAATCTACAATTCTCTGCATACAAACCTGACAATTAAATCTTTTATAATTAACCGCTGGTATTATTTCAAAACCCACTGTACTCCTACAAGTTATCATAACAACGCTATCAAATATTCTCAAAACCAATCTTTTTTATCTATTAGTTTGTATTTTTGTACATTCCTTTGGAAATGCTGAACACGACAAAAAAAACTTTGCAAAATAATTGTCAAATGCTACACATCTCTAAGTCAAATAATTCTCAATTGTTTGTAATCGTTTTGGCGAGATTGTTCTGGCTTAAACAAACAAACAAAAAATAAGCATCTTATAAAAAAATAATAATAATAATATTCTCAAGTGTTTTGTATACATTTCCGAAATAATGTATAAATAACAACAACTAATGGAAGGTGTATTGCATAGCAGATCTCTCTAAATGAAATCGGCACGCGATTCAATTGTTGGGGCACAATTTAAATAATGCTCAGAACTAATTTTTTGTTTAAGACATCCACAAAAATACTGACCACAATACGAACAAACAAAAAAAAAAAACGAGCAAAATAAAACGACAGACAAATGGTATTTTTTTTTTCAATTTGATCATCATCACACATCATCTTAGAAAATATTTGTAAGAAAAATATTAGTGGGAAGAGCAAGAATGATTTAGGCGAGTTAAAAGATACCCTACCTGAAACTAAGATTAAAATCAATATTTCCTAGTCAGTTCTATCTTTATATTCTAGTTCCAGTCTAGTTCTAGTCAAGTTCCAGTCAGTTTCTAGTCAAATTCTAGTCTAGTTCTAGTCTAATTCTAATCTTGTTTTATACTATGTTTCCACGACGACTTGAATCACCTGCTTCGCCTTCTGAATTATGTTTATGAATCATGCTGTTTACATGATTAATAAACTTGATTCGATTTGACAGTTGTCTTTAATAAACAAACAGAATAAAAAAAAAACAGAATTTACAATTTGTGGAAAATAATTTTTTTTAATGGACAAACAAAAGTGAGTGTAAATTAGTTAGCTTATTTGAAAAAAACATGCATTCGTACGTATTTACTTTCTTTACTTCCAGCAACAAGAAAATAATTTGCTTTGTTTACAATAATATTAAATTTTTACAGCTAGTGCAGATAAACTTGCGATAAAAATTAGAGAAGAGTGCAAATTTTCGTGCTTCGCAAGTTGATTCAATATGAATCTACTTGATTCGCTCTTAAAATTTTGTATGGTGAAGCAAGTTGTTCCGTGGAAACATAGTATTAGTCTTTTTTCCATATTTTCCAGTTCTGTATTAGTGGCTTCATTTAACATAAAGCAGTGATGCCAAACATGCTTTTTTAAATTCAACCCTTTTTTAACTGCTGCCGTGATGCAATATTACTGCATATACAAAGTAAACTAAATGGAAAACCCCAAAACCAAAAATATAATTGCTTGCACACATAATATACAATCTGCTATGGTTTTAGAAATTATAGGTATAGTTAAACTTTTCTAATAGTGACATTTTGTACATGCATTAAACATTTTAATTTTGTATTAAATATTAAAACAATTGCAATAATTATTAAAAAACTAAAACAATATGACTGCTAATACATATAATTAACAATTTGCTATAGCTAAACACATTAGCATTAAATAGTTTTTATTACTAAATTTAGTAATTTTACAGAACACATTTAAAAAATAAAAATATATTAATAATTCATTACTATTTATATGTAAATAAACATTCAACGTAAATTATAAAAATTTAATTCCAACTAAAACTGTATTTTGCAGCAGAGCTAAACTTAAACTTTAAAAATAATTTATTTTAAAAATAAACTAATTTAAGAATTCAAAAGACCTAAGACAAGACTTTAAAAATACCTATGTTAAAAACAAATATAATACTTTAAATTATTGATTAAGGCTTTAAGCAGACCTATGTTTAAAGTTGATATACTGTGAATGCCAAAATAAAGTCAACACCACATATTATTAAAAGAAAATCTTAATTATATTAACATAAATAATATTATATTAGAAAATTTTATTGCATTTATACATATGCATATAGTATTTTAGTAATATTGAATTAACAAAAAAAATCTATACATATTTAATTGACTTACTGTTAAATAAAATACATAGAACAATTTGTACACGCCAAAATAAAGTAAGCAATGGTCTCATAATTATACAAAAAACTCAGCCCTGTCATTCTAAAAGTAACGGCATTTATTTTACCTTTTCCTTGTTTGAAAGTAAAACGGTAAAGTGACGTTAAAAATATTTGCAAGATTTATAATTTTTCATTAAAAGAGATTTAGTTGTGACTTTAAATAGTGAAAACTTCAATTCAACACTGGGAAAACCATAATGGCCTTACATAGAAAAGGTAAATACCTGCGTCAAATAGGTAAAATCATTTACAAAAACTGAAGTAAGATTAAAGCCAACATCTAGTCCTGTAAAAATAGCTGAAAATGTTACAAAAACTTTTGGAAAGTCTGTAAGCGATTAGAGTACGATTAGTTCAAAATGACCTACATGGCAGAGTGCCACGTAATTAGTCCTTTATATCAAAGAAGAACCAAACCTAACGTTTGAATTTTCAAAAAAAAATATATATCAACAAGACTTAAATTTTTTGGAATAATATTATTTTTACTGATGAAAGTAAGCTTGAGACATTTAGAGTCAAAAACCCTCCAAAAATATGGCGAACCAAGAATAAAGTCTTTAGTAATAAATATGTTACCAAGACGGTAAAACATAGCGACGTCTCAGTAATGGTCTGGGGTTATATGGTGGCATCAGGGTGGGTAATTTTACATTGAAACTTCTAGAAAACCTGGTAGCGTGAACGATTTAAAGAACTTTGCATCTAAACGACCTACATAGTAGAGTGCCATGAGCCACAAATTGTTTTGAACAATATTCTTTTCACCGATGAAAGTAAGTTTGATATATTTGGAGTCAAATACCCTTCAAAAATATGCTTTTAGTAATAAATATGTTACCACAGTGATATAACATGGCGACGGCTCAGTAATGGTCTGTGGTTGTATGGCGACATCAGGGGTCGGTAATCTTATATTTATAGAATCTACAATGAAAAAAGAAGATTAGCTCGACATTTTTAAAAACAATGAAGAGCCTAGTGTAAAGAAATTAGAACTAGCGCAGAACTAGATTTTTCAACTGGACAATAAACCTAAGCATACCTCCAAAATTTTGAAAGAGTGGTTGCCCAATCATTGCCCAAAAACTTTAGATCATGCTCCGCAGTGCCCAGACCTCAATCCAATTGAGCACCTGTGGGAATATTTGGACAAAAATTAGGCAAAAAAATATTTCATGCAAAGTTAATCTAAGGGAAGTTACACAAGATAAATGGGACAAAATTTCGCCTGATTTTACTAAAAATCTTTATGATTCTATGTCTATGAAGGTTGTAAGCTGTGCCAAAGGCAAAATAACTACAAACAAAATATTAAATACAATGTTTTACATAATTTTCATATATCTGATACCTGTTTACTTTATTTTAACAATAAAAAATCTGTTACTTTTCCGTTAAAATTAAATTATTTTTTATGTTCCATATTTTTCTAGTTTTTGTGAATTATGCAATATATTTTCTTGTAAATTTGTACCTGTAGTATATATAATAAAACATTTTTTAACAATATTAGATGTTTACTTTATCACAGTAAGTCTAAACTTGAAAGACCACTGACAATTGTTTAATTAGCTAAAACGGGTTAATAGATTTTCTTCCATACCACTTTTTTGCAGCTTTTGTTCATTATTTAAAGAATAACGTTTAACATGTTAAATTTATAAAATATTTGTAACAATTGAGTTTTTTGTGACATTCCTTCTGATGTTTATCAAACTAAAAAAGTAAAAGTCGGGAAATAAACAAATCAAACGATTCTTGTTTAATAAAATTTATTTATTTTATAACGTGATTACTTTCACAATTTTTACCACATACATATATTTTTAGCATTAATAAATAACAATTGATTTGTTTAAAAAAAAACAAGTTGAACATGTAAACAAACAAACAAACAAACTGTAAATATTATAAACCTGTCAATAATAAGTATGTACTACCATATGTTTGTTTGGCTACATTTGTTAAAAATCTCTCACAACAGTGATATTTAACTTCAATTGCAAAAATAAATTTTATATTTTTTATTTATAATTTCATACGTGTGGGGTTGGTTTTGAAATAAATGAGTAGGGTATAAAAATTCAGTTAAGTCTAGTAAACATTTACTAAATATAAATTACATGTACGTAGTTGCCATTCGTTATTGTTGTTTTTTTTTTTTTTTTTTTTTTGGTTTAGTGTGACAGTATTTGTTTTGGATATCAAAAAAGATGAATATCTTTATTATCACCAGTATTATCTTGTCTAAGTTTTTAGACAGTGATAATTCAATGTATGTAGTTTTTTCTTTAGGTTTGTTAGTTTATTCAATGAATAACTACTTAGGCATACGGATGCAAAAATAAATAAATACAATACAAATACTTAAAAGTAATAAAAAATAGCAAATAAAATAATATACCAGCTAAGTATAATAATCAAAATAAAATCATATTAATTACACAATTGAAAAAAAAATAAAGTTTAAAACATACCCCGTTAAGCCGCTTGTATCCTGTCACTGTTAATGAAATTAACCAATTTTAACACTAATTTAATTTACCTACATATAGTAATAAATATAACAACGAATTGTAAAATACCATTCAACGAAACGAAAAATACATAAAAATTATAATAATAACAATAATAATAAAATAATATTAAAATGCTAATAACCTAGCAGCTGCTATTGCTCATAATTGTGTTTAATGTGTAGAAAATTTTATAATAAAACTTAATGTTACAATTCAAGAAAATCAAAAGAAGAAACCTTATTTTGTAACTTGGAAAAAAAGAAAACATAAAAAAAAACAAAAGTAAAAATAAATAAAATAAAAAAAAAATATGAAAATTCCGCCACGCAAAAGAGTGAGATGATTTGACATTTAGTTTTTTTCCTAATTTTTTTTTGGTTTCTGTTCGATTTTATTATTTTTAACGGTAAAATATTGTCCATCAACTCAATAATGTTAGACTGTTATACGAATATGGTGTTTTCATTTGGATTTGGTGTCATACTAATGTGGTAAGTTTTGCAAAATAATACTCTCTTAAAATTATTAATTTAAAAATAATGTATTTATTTGCTAAGTAAATTCTATTTCAAATTACTACCTATTGTAACAGTAACAAAATGTTGTTGATAATTTAAATTTTTCAAATGTCATCGCAGATAGAGACATACAGACAGACATACAGACACAAAAAAGTTGATATAATCATACTTAAAAAAATAAAGTATTTGTAAATAATTCTACAATTAAATACGTCTTTAATTAAGAAGTATAATTATAAAAATAGGTTATAATAGCTTGAAAGTAAATCAGTTGTAATTTTTTTAACATCGTATAAATATTCCAATTTCCAACCCTGTACTAATTTATGGTTAATGCCAATTTATAAAAAGAAGTTATGTAAATGCAACAATTTGTGAATTGAACAATTGTTTCCAAAAATGAAAACAAATCTAAGACTTTAAAAAGACATAAGGTTAAATCTAATTTAAACCTTTAAAACACTTACCTTTGACCCTTATCTATTGTATAATTTTAAAAGCAAGTGCGATTGAATCTATTCTTTTTAAAAAAATTAAAGTCGACTTCAAATGTACTTTAAGAAAATTTTGTCTAAAAGCACACTTCAAACCTACTTTATTTTTTATGAATACGGCAGTAAGACTTTAACAAGGTAGATTCACCCATTTGTTCCGAACAAAAACTTTGTCCGGACAAAAAAAATTTAACTGAGAGTTTTTTACAACACGATTCACCCAGTTCGAACGATTTGTCTCGAAAATCAAAGCTGTCATATGTGAATTAAATCTATTAGTTTTGCAAGTAGTAGTACTGATTTATTTATTTTAAAATATTGTGTATTTAAAATTAATGAAAAAGAAAGTTGCTGTTGCTGATGGCTATTTAAATACATAAGGAATTATTATTTGTAACCTATTGGCAACTCAGTTCATTTTTGTCCAGACAAAATACAAAATTAAACCAATTCAAGCTGAGAGTTGTTCGTAAAAAATATTTTCTCTCTCTTAAAAAGAGAGGCGTCAAACTTCATATGAAAAAAACTTTGTCAGAACAAATATTTTGTTCAGGACAAATGGGTGAATCCACCTCAAGAGTTTATATTTGGCTGTGCCGAATCTTATACATATACAAATCACTGTGAGAGTCAATATAAAGTAAACACAACTAATATTGTTTAAAAAGATGTTTAATTATACATATGTACATTTAAATAAAATGGGCGTTATATGGGAGATATAGCCTATTGTGGACCGATATCCAAAAATTTAGTGTCATGATGTCTGTGAATATAAATATTATGTATGCATGTTAAACTTTATCTCGATATAAATACTTTTAAAAGATTTATGGAATTACGGAGAGGGTCTTATATGGGAGTTTCGACTAATTATGGACCGACCATTATAAAATTAGGTGTCATTATTTCTGTATATAAGAAACTTATTTGTGTCAAATTTTATTTGATTACCAACATTTTTAAATAATTTATGATCGTTAAAGTGAATTTTGAAAGTGGGCCTTATATGGGAGCTACATCTAATTATGGACCGATCATAATAAAATTGTACCGTATTATTTGCATACATATGAAATATATTTGCGTTAAATATTATTTGGATACCAACATTTTTGAGAGACTTATGCTCTTTATGATTTTCGGAAGTGGGCCTTATATAGAAGCTACGAGTAATTATTGACCGATCTGCACAAAATTTGTAGATGTGATTTGGAATCATTTAATAATCATTTGTGATGAAATTTGTTTGGATACTTGAATAATTCAAACATTTATGACAGGAAAATCCCATTTTCGCGAGGACATTTGTATGCGGGCCAGGTGAAATAATAGACCGATTTGCACCAGTTTCAATCTCATCCATCCTTGGGCCGAAAAAGTATCACGTACCAAATTTTATCGAAATAGCATCAAAATTGCGACCTGTACTCTACGCACAAGCTTTACATGGACAGCCAGCCAGTCAACAGCCACTCAGACGGACGGACGGACATCGTTAAATCAACTCTGAAGTGATTCTGAGTCGATCGGTATACTTTAAGGTGGGTGTAGGACCAATATTACTGGGCGTTACAAACATCAGCACAAATCCAATACTATGGTGGTGTAGGGTATAAAAATGATTCAATTTTAACGAAAAAGTACCAGCTTTTTCGCGTCAAAATAAAATATACACGTACATACATATATTGCAAATTATGTAAAACATTGTATTTAATATTTTGTTTGTAATCCTTTTGCCTTTATCACAGCTAAGTATCTTCTAGTCACAGAATCAACGAATTTTTGATTGATCTGAGAATCATCTAACGTTTTTGGACAATGATTGATCCACCACTCTTTCACAATTTTGGAGGTTTGCTAAGAATCATTGTCCTGTTGGAAAATCCAGTTTTGCGTTCTATTTTCTGTTCTCTAGAGGCTACATTGTTTTTTAAGTTGTCATGATTCTATAAATGTAAGTTTACTGACCCCTAATTTCTATTACTGAGCCGCCGCCATGTTTTACTTCTTGGTAACATATTTATTACTAAAGGATTCGTTTTTGGTTCGCCATATTTTTGGGGGGTTTTTGAGCTGCAAATATCTCAAACTATCCCAAAAAAAATTGAGTCTCGTTTATATATTTTTTTTGCGAAATTCAAACTTTTGGTTTGGTTGTTCTTTGTTGTAAAGTGCTTATTACGTGGCTCTTTACCATGTAGGCCAATTTGATGCAAAGATCTTATAATCGTACTCTACTCGCTTACAAGTTATCCAGAAGTTTTCGTAACACTTTTAGCTATTTTTACAGCCCAATATTTTGGGTCTGCTCCTCCTGCTTCAATTTTTGTTAGACGCTTGGGTCGTTTTGCACCAGGCAAATTTTCTACGGTATTGTATCTGTTTTACTTGTCTGTTTATTTTTTTATCACACAGTGATGCCTTCCAACGATTTCACTATCTTCTATGAATGTCAATTATGATTTTCCGAGTCTCAATTGATGTTTGTCTTGGCATTGCAAATTGTTCACAACTTAAAGGTACAACTTACTCTCTTTTAATAATAAATTATGAATCTTGCAGTTATCTTGAATGGCACTTTACAGTTTTACCTTTCAAAAAAGAAAAATTCAAAGAATTACAACTGCTTTTGGAATGACAGGGGTGTTTTTTTATATTTGTATACGCTTTGGTTTTTTTATTTTTTTTTAATATTTTTAACTATTTAAAAATGTAATATAATTTTCTAATATAATATTATTTATATTATTAAAATAAAGCTTTTCTTTTAATAATATGTAGTGCTGACTTTATTTTGACGCTCACAAAAAATTAATTAATTTTAGGTTCTTCTTTTAGCTTTTTTTAATTTCTAATAAATAAATCTGTTTATTTTGCTAAAAAATGGTGTCACATGTGTTAACCATTTATCGATTTTTTCATGTGAATTTAAAAATTAACAGTAATAGCTAATTGGACAACTAATTGTTCAAGTAAACTACAGCTATTACAAAAATTACTTTAATAAACCTTGGAAACACCACTTCCATTGTTTAATAAGCACTTATATAAAGTATAAACTTGCTTTTATATATTTCCTTCCAAAAACCGTAGGAAAAATTTACAGGTCAACGAACAAATTGGACCTTTCCTTCATAATTTAATATTATTAAGCATAATAACGCTAGTTATTTGAAGGCATTGCACAATTATAAACCCTCACTACCACTACATGTTTTAATATTACTTAATGTTATTTAATATTACAAGAAGACAATCATTTAATTTTGTAAGCAAACAAACAGAAAAGTTACTAAAACTATAGCAAACAAATTTGCAAAATAATATTATAATGAAACTAAAAAAATATCACAAATAAAATCGATAATTCTTAGACCTAGATAAGTTTAAAATATAAAACAGTTGACAAAGTGCTCAAGGTTAACAAAATCCTAACTTTATTTAATGTTACCTTAGCACGAAATTCACATGTATACAATAAATACTGTATGCACATACTGTGAGCGCTAAATGAAAGTAAACACCGCAAATTATTTAAAACAAACTTTTATTATATGTATATAACTAAAAAGTGATGTGTAAAAAACAATATAACGAAATTCATTGGTAATTAAAGACAAATTTAATTGATTAAAACAAAAACTCAAATAAAGGCACTAAAAAAATATTTCAATTTTTAATGAAATATATTTCGGTTTTTTCGCGTCAAATCAAAGTAAACAGTAATCTTCATCATACGCTATAGTTTATTCTTAATATATTGTTTGCCGTCCTTTTAACTTTATTTTTTGTGAAATCAAGCGAAATTTTACTCTACTCATCCTGGAAGTAATGCTTCTTTCTCTTACTTTTTTGTCGATATGCTCCCACAGGTGCTCAAAGGTCTAAGGACTGTGATGGATGGTCAAGTATACGATGGAGCAACCACTCCCTCACAATTTTTGAGGTATTTTTAGATTCATTGCCCTATTGAAATATTTAGTTTTGTGGTAAGCTCAATTTCTCCACACTAGGGGCAACATTGTGTCTAAGAATGTTAAGGTAATTTTTCTTTTTCATTTTGGGTTCGATAAAGACAAGATTACCGACCCGACCATTACGGAACCGCTACCATGCTTTACGGTTTTGATAACGCACCTATCCCTAAAAGATTCATTCTTACTGCGCCATATCTATGGAGGTTTCTTGACACTAAATACTTCATACTTGCTTTCGTCTGTGAAAAGAATGTTTCTCCAAAAGGATAGAGGTTCATTTAGGTATTTTTTTTTTTAGCGAAATTTGATATCTTAGTTTGGTTAGCTTTTGATACATAAGGTATTTTTACGGTGTACTCTAACATGTAAGCAATTTCGATGTAGGATCGTCTTCCGAACGGCAAATTATCCACCGTTTTGTATTTAGCGTATTTGTCTAAAATTTTTTCTGGTACAATGATTTCTCCCAACAATTTGACTTATTTCACGCAAAGATTTGTCTGTCTTTCTTATGCAAATCTACTATGATTTTTTAGATACACTTTATAAGTGATCATTATTTTTAACAGTACTATAACGTTACATTTAGGAATAAACATATTATAAAGGAGTTGCCACCGTTTTACAACATTTTTGACAAAGATATTCCGACTGTTTTGAAAAAATCGAAATAGTTTTATAAGTAACAAAATTTTTAGTTCCTTTATTTTACTTTTTTGTTTTAATACATTTAATTTGTCTTTAATTACCAATGAATTTCGCAATACATATTGTTTTTTACATATCACTTTTTAGTTATATATAATAAAAGTTTGTTTTAAATAATTTGCGGTGTTTACTTTAATTTGGCGCTCACGGTAGGTACAAGTGCATATGTATTTACCTATACATGAAGATTACAAGCAAACAAATGTTACTTGTATTTCAAATTGCTCTATATGTTTAGAAAATGTCTCATCTTATCCATAACTGGGGAAGTTTATTTAGAAAATTACTCAAGTTATTTATAACTAGGGAAATTCCTTTAGGAAATTTCCAATTATATATGACATGAGTACATATAAAGAAATATCTTTTAGTGTTTGAATAATTTACTTAGCAAATAAATAGCCCGAATAATAAAATTTTAATTATGAAATATTTGTAGATAATGTGCCAAATGTTTTTGGCACATTAAAGCAAGTGTAATCATAAAACAATGTTAAAATTATGTAATTACAATTAATAATTAATAAAAAACTAATGTCTATCATTTTTGCATTGTGTTGCAGGTTAACCGAATCTACGGAAGCCAATGTAAATTATACAGCAAAGCCAAGAGTGGTATTACCGCCTAATTATGTCAAGGGTAAGTTTTTGTTTTCTTAGCAAGGGAAATGGTAAATTTGTAGCCCAAAAAAAATTACTGATAATTTTGAATATTTAAAAATTTTCATTCTTTAACTAAAAAAAATCAAGTTTAACTTTTTGTTAAAGCGGAATATTGATTTCAAAGTGTGTGTGTGTGTGTGTGCATAATCCAAACACAAAAAATTAGGAATTTAACAAATTTGCATTGAACTTGACACTGTAACCCAAGGTCTTTTAATACACAATCACACACTTGTCCTTTACACATTAACTCCTTTACACCAAACAATAAACAGTACAGAGCACACACACACAATTGATTTACATGGAGACCCGAAAATAAAAGTAAAAAAGAAGAAAACACAACACTAGAATACGACAAAAAAAGAGTTGTACGATCTTTGATAATGACTGTTACCACGAATGCATTGGCGAATCATAGTTTATTAATGTGTTTTTCTTTGTTTTGTTTTCATTATACCCTACACCACCATAGTGGGGATTTGTGTATATGTTTGTAACGCCCAGAAATATTGGTCCAACACCCACCTTAAAGTATACCGATCGACTCAGAATCATTTTCTGAGTCAATTAAACGATGTCCGTCCGTCCGTCTGGCTGGCTGTCCATGTAAAGCTTTTGCGCAGAGTACAGGTTGCAATTTTGAAGATATTTCAATAAAATTTGGCACATTATATTTTTTCGGACCAAGGATAGATGGGATTGAAACTGGTAGAAATCGGTCCATTATTTCACATGGCCCCCATACAAATGTACTCCCGAAATTAGGGTGTAAAGATCATAAATGTTTGAATTACGCAAGAAACCAAACAAATTTCATCACAAATGAGTGGTAAATGAAATGCACCGATGTGCAGATCGGTCCATAATTACTCGTAGCTCCCATATAATTACGGTGACCATTTTTGGGAAAGGAAAATACAGGACAAATACAAAATTATGTTAAAAATGAAAAGAAAAACAGAAAAAATAATCATATAATATATGTATTATTATTATTATAAAATTAAGTAACAACAAAAACAAGTCTTCTTGACTAGAATAAAATGTTAAATAAAAAGTTTTTATATATTATTGTTTTTTATGTGCTATGTAGACCTTTTATATTGTTAAAAATCTTTCTATTTTATTAGTTCGGCTTGAGGTCCTTTTTATTAAAAATATAAAAACTCTTGTTCGTTTTTAATTTTTATTATATTTTATTTATTTCCAATATTTCGACCAACTTTGTTGATCATCTTCAGGGAAGAAATATAATCTAAAAAACATAATTATTATTGTAACAATTTTCTTAAAATTATAATAACAAACAATTTACTTAGTGTTTAATACAGTGTTGTCCGATGTTAATATCTTAAGTTTACTTCACTGACTGTTAGCTTTTTTTGTTTATTATTATTTTTGTATTTGTTTATTGTATGTCTATATATGTGAGCGCAATTATCAGTGTCTGTTTTGTAGTTCATTCTCTTTTCAATTGGAGTATTAATTATATGTAACATCTCTTGCATATATCGTTTACTAGTATTATTCTCCTCTACAATTACTCTTACATTATTAAAGTTTGGTCGATGTCCAGTTGTTGCACAATGGGCAGCAAGTGCTGTTTTTTGTGAAAGAGGTTTGTCATTTGATCTTAGGTCCGATTTATGTGATGACAATCTAGTTTTTAATTTTGTCTTCGTTGTACCTACGTATATTTTTGGACATATATCAGTATCGTCGCCGTCACATTTAATTTGGTATACTAGATTTGATTTTTCTAGTTTGTCCAATTTAGATTTCATGTTGTTGAATAATTTTGCTGTCGTATTACCCGTTTTCATTGCTAATATGTATTTTTCCTTGTCATATATATCAGAGTACTTCATCCTTTCTGATAATCCAGGTATATATTCAACAGATTTGTAAATTTTTGGTGGTTTCGTTTCTATCGAATTGTCAGATTTTTTCTTATTTAATGTATATTTCATCAAATTGTCTATTGTTATATATGGAAAGTCATTCTTGTGTAAAATATGTCTAATTATTCTCTTATTTTCCTCGTGAAATTCAGTATTGCTCGTACTTAGAACTCTGGTGATAAAGTTTGTAGCAGTGTTGATTATTATTCTTCTGGGATGTTTTGAATAATAATTAATAAGTCTGCCAGAAGATACCAAAAACCTATATCTTCTGGCAGACTTATTAATTATTATTCAAAACATCCCAGAAGAATAATAATCAACACTGCTACAAACTTTATCACCAGAGTTCTAAGTACGAGCAATACTGAATTTCACGAGGAAAATAAGAGAATAATTAGACATATTTTACACAAGAATGACTTTCCATATATAACAATAGACAATTTGATGAAATATACATTAAATAAGAAAAAATCTGACAATTCGATAGAAACGAAACCACCAAAAATTTACAAATCTGTTGAATATATACCTGGATTATCAGAAAGGATGAAGTACTCTGATATATATGACAAGGAAAAATACATATTAGCAATGAAAACGGGTAATACGACAGCAAAATTATTCAACAACATGAAATCTAAATTGGACAAACTAGAAAAATCAAATCTAGTATACCAAATTAAATGTGACGGCGACGATACTGATATATGTCCAAAAATATACGTAGGTACAACGAAGACAAAATTAAAAACTAGATTGTCATCACATAAATCGGACCTAAGATCAAATGACAAACCTCTTTCACAAAAAACAGCACTTGCTGCCCATTGTGCAACAACTGGACATCGACCAAACTTTAATAATGTAAGAGTAATTGTAGAGGAGAATAATACTAGTAAACGATATATGCAAGAGATGTTACATATAATTAATACTCCAATTGAAAAGAGAATGAACTACAAAACAGACACTGATAATTGCGCTCACATATATAGACATACAATAAACAAATACAAAAATAATAATAAACAAAAAAAGCTAACAGTCAGTGAAGTAAACTTAAGATATTAACATCGGACAACACTGTATTAAACACTAAGTAAATTGTTTGTTATTATAATTTTAAGAAAATTGTTACAATAATAATTATGTTTTTTAGATTATATTTCTTCCCTGAAGATGATCAACAAAGTTGGTCGAAATATTGGAAATAAATAAAATATAATAAAAATTAAAAACGAACAAGAGTTTTTATATTTTTAATAAAAAGGACCTCAAGCCGAACTAATAAAATAGAAAGGTTTTTATATATTATAATTTAAAAAAATAAATTTGGTTTTATAAACAGTCTCCTTGACTAAGGCTAACAAAAAAAATAGAAAAAAACTACATAAATGATAAATTTAGTTATGAAGTTTGATATTTTTCCACAGAATGGATTTTTTTTTAAACATCTGTATTGTTAATTAAAAATCCTTTAAATTCTGAGCAATTCATTTTAAAATTGCATTTTGTAATTAATAATGATCTTAAAGTATTTACTTTTAATTGCGATTTTTCGGTGGTCCAAATATTATTCATTATTGAAAACACTCTCTCGATAGCAGCATTTGAAGCTGGTAGACATAGACAAAATTCAACAAGTATCAATATATTTTTATATGCAATCACATTTGTCTTAAAGTAATTAAAAATTTCAATCCATCTTTCGTCTACTGATATATTTTTTACCCTCCAGTCTTCTATTTTTTCATTATTTGCAAAATTTTTCACGCAGCTCGCTTCATAAAATAAATCTTCATTATTTATTTTTAATTCATTTCTAAATTCATTTAGATAGGATAAAGTTTTTTCAATCTTGTCCCAAGATAACATATTTCGTAACAATATCCAGTCTAAAATTTCTACATCTCTAAAAGCTTTATCCCACTGATTTAGGTAATCAATGCATGTTTGGTAAAAACTTGTTATATGTTCTTTAGTTATTGTTTTATCAAAATCATTACTTTTCTGTAATTGGAGAATAATATTTTTGACGGTAAGGGGTAAAAACAGTTCCTTTTTCCGTTCGACCAATTTAAATTTAAATCTTTTAAAATAGTTGAAGCCTCAGGCATTGAAATATTTTGTGATTCTATGTTAAGAATAGCTTTATGAAATGTTGAAGCTTGGCTATATGCAAAAGATAACCATAATTCAGCACAAGGATTCATAAAAAATTTCGTAATATTGTCGGACATTTTAGTTGAGACATAAAATATAATTTTAAAGCTTCAAAAAGTTTTATGATTCTTTCCAAAGCAGGCATTAAAGTTAACCATCGAGTTTTGCTATGTCCTAGTAACTTTTTATATTCTATTTCAATATCTTCACATATTTCTTTGAAATTTTCAATTCTAACTGCCAGATTATAGGAAATTTCCCATATCCCAGTAAACAAATTTTTCACTTTTGGAAATGTAGGGAAAGTATACAGTTGGATTTTTATGATAATTTTGTATTAATGTTCGTGCAATGTATATGCTAAAAAGAGGACATTTGCATATCAAATTAGGAAATAAGAGACAATGTACTGTCCTGTATTTACAAAAAAATCTCAAGGGACAGCATGTTAAAAAACAGGACTGTCCTGTAAAATACAGGTCGGATGGTCACCGTACATATAATGCCCACTTCCGAAAATCACTTTAAAGAGCATAACTCACTCAAAAATGTTGGTATCAAAATAATATTTAACACAAATATATCCTATATATATACAAACAATGCCGTACAATTTTATTGTGATCGGTCCATAATTAGTTGCAGCTCCCATATAAGGCCCACTTCGGTCCATAATTAGTCGTAGCTCCCATATAAGGCCCACTTCCGAAAATCACTTTAAAGAGCATAACTCACTCAAAAATGTTGGTATCAAAATAATATTTAACACAAATATATCCTATATGTATACAAACAATGCCGTACAATTTTATTGTGATCGGTCCATAATTAGTCGTAGCTCCCATATAAGGCCCACTTCCGAAAATCACTTTAAAGAGCATAACTCACTCAAAAATGTTGGTATCAAAATAATATTTAACACAAATATATCCTATATGTATACAAACAATGCCGTACAATTTTATTGTGATCGGTCCATAATTAGTCGTAGCTCCCATATAAGGCCCATTTCCGAAAATCACTGTAACCTCCATAAATCTTTTAAAAGTATTTATATTGAGATAACGTCTAACATACACAATATTTATATTCACAGAAATCATGACACTAAATTTTTGGATGGTCGGTCCATAATAGGTCAAATCTGCCATATAGCGCACATTTCTGAAAAACTGTTTTATACATATACTGGGTGTAGGGTATTATATGGTCGGGCTTGACCGACTATACTTTCTTACTTGTTTTGTTATTGTGTTGGTATTGTTGCATAAGTGCACGTGAAATTTATACTAACAGCTCGACACCCGCTATTACACAACACACACAACATATAAAGGTTATTGTGTTAGCAATAACAATAAATGCAATGCAAAACTCATATTGATTTATTAAAAGAAATAGAGAGAGAATAAGAGAGCATAAGCCAGACAATTGTTTGGTGAATACCAGGGTCATCTTGATTGTTAAATATCCGTTTCCTTGCTAAATGAACCGGTATTTTTTTTAACTTCTTATTGTATGCATTTATTTTAATTAAGACATTTGTTTCGCATCAAATTGTTTATTTATTATTTGAATTGATTGTTTTTATTGTTGTTATATTTTTTCAGAAATACGGCCACCTTCTAGGAAGGGCTCTCCAGTTATCGTAGATTTTAGTATTTTTGTAGTAGATATAAATTCAATCAATGTAGAGGATATGGACTTTCGGTAGGTTTTTTCATAGTTATTAAACAAAAATAAAAAGATTTTTCAAAATAAAGTACGTGCTTCTATAAACAAACATTCTAAAGAAAATTTCAAAGTTTTCGATGACTTGCAAATATTTAAAAAAAATCGATAACTTGAGAAATTATCTTCAATAAATTTAGCAGTTATTGATAACTTAAGAAATGTTTTTAAGAAAATTTAGCATTTATCTATAACTTGAGAAATGTTCTTAAGAAAGTTTAATGTTTTATTCGTTAAGTTATTTTTAATTTTACTAATGATTTTGTTTCTTTCATTTAGAGTAGATATGTTTATACATCAAAAATGGTTGGAATCCAGATTAGAAATATCCGATGATATTTTCGAAGAAGGTGACGATTACGTAACACTGCTTCCAGAATTTTTCGATAATCTTTGGCAACCGGATCCATATTTTCTCAATTCAAAAATAGCTGGTAAGCTTGTTATATTTTTATGTTTAATTTTCATAAAAAAAGTTCTTAAAATTTGCCAAACAAAATCGCCATTTTGCTTAATTTATTGTAAACATTGATTAAGTTTTCAAACATAAATTTAATGGAAAACTATATAAATACATATACATATTTAACTTCGTCCATTATCATTTAAATATATTTTTAATATTACGATATTTTCATATATTGTATTATTTCTCTATTCATTTTGTAATGTTTAACAAAATTTATTAATTTTTCATTTTCTTTTTTTAACATTTTTTTTATTTAAAATAATTTTTCCAAAACGAAAAAAATTAATAAAAATTTAAATTCTAACAATAATAACCATGACCTCCACCACTAACCACAACAAATATGAACCAAAACTAAAATATAATGTAATGTAATAAAACAAC
The DNA here is from genome assembly GCA_916048285.2 of Bellardia pandia. Classification (NCBI taxonomy): domain Eukaryota; kingdom Metazoa; phylum Arthropoda; class Insecta; order Diptera; family Calliphoridae; genus Bellardia; species Bellardia pandia. Next base: position 75,652,408 of record OU696533.1, read on the forward strand.
GCCTTGCTACAACAACAACAATAACAAAATCTATAATAAATTCTATAAAAAAAATAATCGAAAACCAATAAATAAAATGTCTACCAAAGGATTCGGAAGTCCATATGTTACAACAAATTCTCTGCTACGCGACAAAACTGACAGAGAGAAGAAAAACTTCCATCTAAACAAAACTTTAAGTATACACACCATAATAAATAACACTAAATAAATAAATTAAAACAAATGATTTCTCAATTCAATTCAATACAATAATCAATTAATCAATCAATTCAGTCCATATTTGTCCAAAAAAACGCGTTAATTATAAATCATCATTATATTGTTTCATACATATTTTTTTTTCTGGGGGAGATGTACAAAGTCAATACCATAAAAAATCCAACTGTTTCAACTGCAATTTGTCGTTAATTATCGTCCAATGTACACAACATACACTTATTTGTTGATTTTAACTTTTTTATTAGTTTTATTTTTTTTAATAAATATAAACATTTTCCCCGACACTTTGTTTTTCTCTTTTAATTTCAACCTTGGCTAACATTTTTAAAACACCAAATCTCCCCTTTAAATAAATGCACCCAAAATATCAGCCCAGCTCAGCCAGCCAGCTACTACAACTTTTAGACACTTTTTATTATGATTTTTATTAAAAAAAACACAATACTTTTCCCCAAATTGTTTTTGTCCCTGACATTTGCCGAAATCTTATTCAATGTCATATTTTTTTTGTAAATCCTGGCAAAAACTAAGACCCGTATACTTAAAGCTGTCAATTATACCCAAATAACTGTGTTTGTTTGTTGTTCTTGTTGTGTAAAAGAATTTGTCAAGACAAAATTTTGTGGTGAAGTGTTGTGTGTTTGTATTTATTATTTACAAAAAAACTAATGATTTTATTTTTCTTTTTTAATTAGTTAATTAATTCAACTTATGTGGCTTATTGTAAAAATATGCTTTAATTGATTCTAAAACAAAAGATTTTCATAATAAAGAAAATAAACTGCGAAAATAAGAGAGAGATGAAGAAATAATAATGTCACTGATTGAATATTCGTACAGCTAAACCTTCTGTTTGCTTTGATCAAAACAGAATGTTGGCTTTGTTTATTAAAAAACCAAAAACAAAATATTGGCTTTATTATAATAAGTAACTAAATAAATGATCAACTTTAACTTGAGATTTTAATAACTTTAAGGCATATTTTAATTATTATATTCATTTTAAATTTGTTATTTTGTTGGTAACAATAAGTAAATACAGCATTATTGACATAAAATCTGTTGGAAAAAATTAAACAAAAAAGTAATTGAATATTTTTTATTTAGAGTGTTTTTTAAGAGCTTTCGGATTTGATTAAAAAAACACATACAATTTAGAGAAATGTATGAAATCTTTATTAGAGTCGATAGAACCATGGTGAAATTAAATACTAGGTGACAGCATTGCTACAACAATTACAACAAGGCAAGAACAACAGGCATTTTTGTTTGTGTAAAAACTTTCGTTACTGTCAAAAACATCTGGCATAAAATAAAGAAAACAAACAATACAACAATACAAACAATAAACTTCGACTATTTGTAAACAACTTTTTGACATTTTCAATTTCACCATGAATAATCAGCTGGCGCTATGCTGTCACCTAGTATAAATCCACCTTGGATAGAACGATCTATACAATTCGATGTTGAAACAAGATTTTATATTAATGTTGATAGCGGCTACGCCTCAAATGGTTCATACGCTAAGTCCTATTTTAACATACTCTCTCCAAAATATTGGCCGGTATCTCACGAATAAATTTCTCAGTATTAGCTTCCACTGCATCGACCGTTTCGGGTTTGTCCCTATAGATATGAGCCTTAAAATAGCCCCATAAAAAATAGTCTGAAAGCGTTAAGTCCCAAGATCTAAGCGGTTAATTGACGTGGAATAAATTGTTCATCGAACTCGCCTCTACATTAGGCAGCTCATTCGCGTGCTGTGTGACATGTGGCACCGTCCTGTTGAAACCACATGTCATCCAAGTCCAACTCTACCATTTTGGGCTCGCTACCTGCCTTCGTCGTCATTGAAAAAATATGTCCAATAATCCACACCAAACACTCGAATTTTTGGATTGCATTGGCTGCCTCCCTCCAAATACGACATTTTTACTTGCTTACGTATTCATTAAACCAGAGGTTCTTCGCTTAACACAATTTCCGATGAACCAAACATGAATTTTGATAATATAATTCAATAATTTGCAAGCGTTGTTCGTTATAGACCAAAATGAACATGTTAAACAGTAACATGGTACACGAAAACAGCTGAGCTGCAAAAGCAGTCTTGCAAAAAAAAAAAAAACAGTTGCTAAAAAACCACCCTTTACAAAATACCTTGAGTTAAGGAAAACGTCTGTAGCGTAGTCGTATTTAAGTGATCAATGCTTTATAAATAACTAAATAAACCTCTTACATTGTATTTGTTATGAAAATCTTTGACAATTTAAAAACTTCATTTATAACATTTAAGCTTTTTGCATATTTATCATAAGTAATTTATTTAAAATATAGAAAAACAAGAAACCATTGGTTCTGGGCGTTAAAAAAAGGTTCATCATTCTCTTAAAACGTTGTATCAGCAACACTGATACATGTTCTCTAAGAACATTGTACCAGTCTTGGATCAAATTGTATCAGCAACACAGATAAATGTTCCACCTTTGTTTTAACACTTTTTCGGCGCCGAAACCAATGTTTTCTTGTTGACCTATTTTACACCACACCAACAAAAAACTTCATTTTTTTCTTATTGTATAGACATTTGATTTCTATAATTTCGTTTTTGAATTGTAATTAAAATGTTAAAAACATGCCAATGTTGTTTTCCCCCGTTCTTTTCTGCTTGCCATCTCTTCTCCGTTTCTTTCTCGTTTTATTTTTAGAAATTGCCACTTTAACCCACAAATTTACATCGGTGACTTTATATAAAAATAAGACCGTACGTTATGCAGCACGTATGCATGCGATTATAGCCTGTCAAATGGAATTTCAATTATATCCCATGGACATACAAGTGTGTCCTATATACATTGAAAGCTGTAAGTATTTAAAGCGTTTATTAAATTTAAAAACTTTAAGAATTTTGTTAGTAGAATTTGAAAAACAAAAGAAAAGTACCAACTAAGGTACCTTTTAGTTGAAGTTTATAAAGTGATTTGTTAGCCCACGTCATGACGAGCCATCAATTTGTTTACTCAGTAAACAATGTCTTGTCCTTACAAGAATTTGTCTCATGTGGAAAACGAAGAAAAGTAAAAAAAAACAAATTAGTTACTAAAATTCTGCCAAAGTTTTGTTCTGGTACCCAAAAACGATGGCCCTTCAAGAGTTAGGGACAACAATGTGTTTTCTCAATGTTTATTTTGAAATCTGAATCATTCTGAACCTTTAAAACTAATCCTTTTTTATAATCTAACCTTCTCTCCACCAAAAACAAGTCTCATCAAACAATAAAAAAGTAAAATTACGCTGGTCCGACTCTGGCGTTACGTTGAATCCAGAACTTAAGCTGTTGCAATATAACCTGGGCCAGCCCTTAGAGCTGGAGGAGAGCGATGGTTACATGCCCGAAAAGGTGGGCAACTTTTCCCGTTTAACAGTATACTTTCGTTTCGAACGTCAAATTGGCCATCATTTGATACAGACTTTTGCCCCCTCTTCGCTGGTGGTCATGTTGTCTTGGTTTAGCTTTTGGCTGGGTCTGGATGCCATACCGGGCCGGGTAACATTGCTGGTTACCTGCATGCTAACACTGGTGACCATGTTTACTGGGTTAAGAGCGGATATACCACCTGTGGCCTATGTTAAGGTAGTTAATTAATTAATTTTTTTAAACAAAAACATTACCAGATTCTTATTTTTTGTTATTTTCAGGCTTTAGATTTATGGATGGCCGGTTGTATGGTCTCGGTGTTTGCAGCTTTAGCAGAATTTGTAGTAGTTAAAGTTTTAGATGTCCAATATCAATATCAGGTTAACAAAATACCCAAAACGTTGCCAATGGTAAGAAACAATTTTTAAAAAGCAAGTGTCAGATAATGACACTTTAAAGTAAACCACAAAGTACTTTGTGAAGTAAACTTTTGACATTTAAGTTGTCTTAAGGTACGGTCACACTTGTAAAACGTTTGACAAAAAACACCAAATATTTCTCTTTCATAATGTGACCATAAAACATTTTGGGGTGCAAACATGATTTTGAGAAAACAAAATTTGTTTTGTAGCAAACAAAAATGTATCTAATGTGAACAGAGTGTGACCACCCTATGTCAAATATTTTCCGCTTTTTGGGCAAATAATTATTTTTTCTTGCAAAGCTATTGTAAGAACAAATAGAGGCAAATAACAGCTGGTGAAAACAGTGTCGTCATTTTTAAAAATAAATTAGGAACATTTTCATAAAAATCACCAAAACAGAAGTGTACAAATATTTGCACTCCATTTTCAATGCAGAAATTAAAGGCCAGGTATTTAAATAGTAAAAATTTGTATGGAAGTTATTGTCAAATATGGACCGATTCCAATAAATTTCGGTAGGGTGATTTATATTTGTTTATGTTTTTACATCTAATTTATAAGAAAATTTTCACTTTTTTGTTCAATATTTTCAATTTGAAACTTTTTAAATTTAGCTCGTGTTCAAAAATGCAAGCTTTGTGCAGTAAAAAAGCATCAGCATCACAACTACAACAGGTGATCACGCATCAGCAACAAGATTAATTTTGCGTATTATACATTTATACCGTCAATGTGATATTCAAAGTTAGCACCATATATTGGCAACAATCAAAAGACTTGATTTTTATTGCACAACGAACAAAAGTACAGTATGCTGTAAAATGTGTTGGCAGCATTCTTGTTTTACTTATAGCTATGATTTTATATAAATAAAAGTTGCACCATATTTTAATTGAAACCATTGTGCCCATTTATTGATAATATAGGGCAAAACGATAATAATATATACAATAGTATTGTATAATGGATGGGGCGCTTAACAGTTTGCATAACATGCAACATTGATATTTGTCAAAACCACTGGTAGGTTTTACATGAATAATAGGGACAAATAAAGAGTTTAAGGCAATTTTTAATTTTAAATAATTTTTTGCTTCTCCTGTAAAATTTTGAAAATGTTAGATAGGGCCTTTTGCCCTATATATATATATATATATATATATATATTAGGGCGGGCCAAATTTTTTGTCGATTAGAGCCGCCCCCCAGGATGATTCTATGGACAATTCTAAGCAACTTTGGTGAAGGAACCATGGGTCTATCTCGATTTTCGAGTCTCCCACTTTTCAAAAAATGAATGACTTGAAAGCAAGAAAGACTTTCAAAAATAACTTATTCCGCTTTTCTTCCACTAAATTAATTTTTTTACACATGTTCTTATTTTTAAGGTTGAATTTCTGTTGAAAAAAATAAAATAAATATCAATTTTACCGAACATTTTTCCTCGGAAAATAGACGAAAAATATTACAAATATGCATGAAACGCCCTCTGGTGGTGTTCATAGGTAAAAATAAAGACCAAAAATGAATTTCTCGACCCCAAAAACCCCTCATATACACATAAAAAGATAATATAACGATGAATAAAAAATCGAATTTCGAATCAAAATGATGTTATAGGGAATTTTTTATTCGAAGGTTTACTTCTGTTAAATATAAAATGAATTTGAAATTTATTTTTTATATTTAACAGAAGTAAACCTTCGAATAAAAAATTTTATACAATAGTACTCGCAAGAGGAAAAATTCTCATTTAGTTAATGATGTTATAGGGAAAAAAATCATTTTTTGAAAAGTGTGTAGCATATAACTGTTTTATATTTTGCATATGGGTCAAATGTTTGTTATAAGTCTCTAAAACTAGCCAGCACGCAACTTTTTTTTCTTCCGGCTAATAACTCAAAGGCAATCGGGGGGATTCGGGGCTATTAAAGAAGACTTTATGTTGACATGCACAGAATATTATTTTTTTTTGTGCGTGCTTAAAACAAATTAGAAGAAAAAGATAGCTCTCACAAGACAAGCTGAGAAACAGACGAAGACTTGACAAAACAAAATCGGAAACAGACATTTAAATTATTGAACATACTGTAAGATGGTAAAACAGTATTTTCCCCTCCCAACCATGATCATACTAAAAACAGGCATGACATACAAAAAAAAACAAAAGTATGATCACAAAAAAAAAAAAATTAATTACCCTGAACGATTAGTTCACCAGGAACCAGTTAAAAACGATTAGAAATGCATTTTGAATATATACATACATATTTATTAATAAAAATTCCTTAAACATATTGTTAAAATAAAAAAATAGAATTCAACTCATTTTAAAATAAAAAAAAAATGTCCAAAAATCAATATTTACAAAAAAAAATTCATAGATAAAAAAAATTAATTTTTGATTCCATCAGGAATCGAACTCAGGTTCAAACAAGAAAAAAATTTACAAAACAATTGTTCCAAACAGGATTTGAACTTGGGTCTAAGATTTACTAGACAACACTATTAATCACTAGACCATGGTGACTTTTAAAAATTAATATTAAGTAAATTAATTAAACTTCGATGTTCATAGTAAAAATGATATTGTATGTAAATAAAAATTGTTAAAGTTATAAAAGAATTAAAAAAATTGATTTGACTTACATATTACAGGATCCCACGTCGAAAGATCTTTCGGCTGCCTTCCTGGTGTAGATGAAATTTGTATTCTTAGGTATATAGGTAACTCAAAAAAAATAAATTTTAAAGGTTGTCGGGTATATCACCTATGATTCTATTTTGTTTTAACATTTTACGTTATTAGCTTGTTCAATTTTTTTTTCAGATTTTTGTTTTGTTTTTTTCTATAAAATTTTAATTAATTACATAAATTGTTTTAGATCTTTTTGGCCACTTGTTTTGTATAAGTTTTTGTAATTTTATAATTTCACCACTAGTAATTTGTATATTGATTTTTGCATTACAATTTAGTTTAAAGTAAAAAAAATAATAAAAAAATAAAAAAATTTAAAAGCAAAAATTAAAATTAATTAAACTTCTTTTAAAGTTAGAAAGAAAGAAAATATAGTTTTAAGTTAAACAATGAAATTTTTAGTTTTAAGACATGATTTGGTGTAAACATTTATATTTTAATAAAAAAAGAATTATATTAACTAGGATTTTGTTGTCTTTTCATTTAGATTTTTATTCTTTAGATTTGTGCTTGTTCTTTTTGGATAATTTTTTTTTCGATTTAGCTATTAACTTATATATGGAAATCAATTAAACATTTTTTTTTTTTATATTATTTTTATCATTCGTATAAAAATCTAAATTTTAAGCCTTTTTTAGCACTCATTTTAGACACTTTTGTTTTATTTATGGCACTTTTCTTGTAATTTATACCTATCGGTCTTATCCGAAGATGATTTTTGGTGAAGTTCTTTTTGGGTTTCTCTGGACGGACATTTTGCCAAGCACGGACGAAGTCTTCCTAGGCAAGAAATCTACAGCTGGGCGGGTTTATGCTCAGGGTTTCCCGTTCCCGTGAAAATTATGTTTCTTTTCGAAGAAAATTTTGTGATGATGTACAGATAAATGTATGTAGGGTTGTATATATGTGCTGTAAATAGATTTTGGTTTTGGTTATTTAAAATATATGTGTGTGTGTTTTTGTTGTTTTTTTTTTCTAGTTACCTTTAGTTAATAAACAAAACGATCATCGAATTTATGCTGCTATATTAGTTAAATCTGACTTATTTGTTGCTCTGCCGAAAATTTTTGTCAAAAGTATGTTAAAATCTTAAAGGCCACGTATAGGCAGCTATTAGCACGGAAAAATGGCAAGAGTTAAAAATATAGCCGCTTTTTATACCATATTCTTTTAATGGAAAATTAACGTTTATTCAGCATATATCAACACACATATAAAAAATATAAACCAATAACAAAACCTTTATCGAAAATGTCTCCTTTTATATTTTGACAGTTGAACTGCATTACCCTTCTCAATAGAGTGGCAACCAAACAAAACAAAATTCATCCAAAAATCGTTAAATTTAAAATTCAACTATTGTTAAAATTAAAATTAAGAATAAGAACAAAAAAATAATATACCGAGCTACATGCGCCCCTACAAGTGGGAGACTCGAAAATCGAGATAGACCCATGGTTCCTTCACCAAAGTTGCTTAGAATTGTCCATAGAATCACAAAAGATCTCATAGGTCGTGGTGCATGAAGCCTCACTTAATAATAATAATAATAATAGGGGGCGGCTCTAATCGATTTTTTCGGCTCCATACAAATTGGCCCGGCCTAATATATATATATATATACAAATCATTATGGTTTCACACAATTCATTACACATAACTTTTAAGATAACACAAAATATCACTTGTTTATGAGGAATACGAAAAACATATTGTAAAAATCTATAACTCTCTCCAGTCGCTAGATACCTAAGCGTAACTGTCAAGCGTTCGGAAGGGGATATTGGCTCACGAAACCGTGTTACTTCTTTAGTTTTCAGCGATGCCACTAACTTTAGCAACAGTAGTATTAATAAATATTAGTATTTACTATTTTCACTGAAATAACGTTATTCTCACTAAATAATCAAAATCTGTTGCCGTCATCGTCAAAAACTTTTTGTAAAGTTCTGGAGTTTCAGATAGTAGCTCCTTTCTCTTTCCGACGTTGAATCCATTTACGCACCCATTGTCTTGTTTGTGACTTTTGGATTCGTTTTCCTCTAATAATAATAAAGAAGCTGCTCTACTTAGTACAAATAATGCTTCACAATCTTCCATTTCAGTTTTTATGTATGAAAAAACAAATTTAAATATGTTGATAGTTTGATCAAATAAATTGCTACAGAAAATATTTGTTTCAGTGTGACCGGAGGGAAAACATGTTTGCCAAAATATGTATTTGCCGCTGTTTGACTGCTGTTTGGTAAAATAAATTTTATCAACTATTTGCCCCTGGTGTGACCACCTAACAAAATGCGTAAACTTTTAAAGCAAATATGAGCAATCATGTTAGAGTCAAATGTTTGCTATATGTGACCGTACCTTTAGTAAATGGTTTCTAAAATAAAATTTAAGTGTCAGTTTCACAAGCAGAATTTTTCAGGGAAAAATTGCAGTGTCAGTATTTGACACAAAAATTGCTAGGGAAAAGTTATAGCGACAGTCTTTGTTGCAATAATTGCATATTGTTAATTTCGGACACATTGGGAGCGTTTATAAAAGCACTGATTAATGATCTGCCACATTTTGCAGCTGAAAAAATAAAAATGCTGTGGCATCACTGGCTTTGCTGTAGAAGCAGTGAGCTTTTTAAAACGCTTAAACTTTATTATTTATAAAAGTTTATATTTAAAATAATTTTATGAGTTTTTCTGTTTAAAAATAATTGTTATTGTTTATATAAAATATGTTTCTAGCGCATCAGTAACATGGAAAAAGGACAATGTGCAACGGTAGCTAGTTGGGAAGGCGGAGCTGTCAGATCACGCAAGGCCACACAAACTCCAACAACACCGGGCCAGGTAGGATAAGCTCCAAAAGATTATTTAATAATTTTTTGTTCAATGTTTGCTTTAGACCTCTTTACAGGGCAATGGTGGCCCACCCAAGCCGGCCAGACGTCAAAGTTTACTATCGGTGGCCTGGACAGACATAGACACCGGCGTGGAAAAGATAATGTGGCGTGAAATAGATAAGGTATCGCGCGCCGTATTTCCCATATTATTTTTTGTATTTGTCCTTTTATACTGGCCCATATTGCTGATGAAGTCATCCTAGGATTTAGGGAGTTCCAGAGTACATCTATCTGGACTCCGTTAAAAACATAATACAGCTAAAGTAATATCTTAAATACGACACATAAAACAAACAAACACGGCTTAAAATGCTTAAAACGAAAAAAATAACCATACATAATTTTTATATAAATTAAAAAAAAAAATTCAGAATTTTAAAATTTAAACTTTTGAAACTTTCTTTCTTCCTTTTATTGGAAATTTGTAATAAAATCTGTTAAAATTCGTTTATTTGTAGTATATTTGTAAGGTAGGAAATAAAATTTAAAAAGGTTTATTTGTAATACAGTATCTAAACGACAGTAATGCCAAAGTATGGCATCTTTTTTGAGAGTAAAAGACAGTAATGCCAACTATTTAATTGGAATATACGCAAAAACTTATATAAATGTTAAATTTACACGAAATTACCGAGTAAAATCCATATAAATACTTTAAATATTTGCAAGTTAGGGAAACATAATGAAAACGGGTTTTAGTTTCTATATTATTTCCATTAAGATTTAAAAAAATCTTGAAGTAGTAAGAAAACTTTGTTTAAATGTTTATTTTAAAATTTATTAAAAATCTTCAGGAATTAGTAAGAAATTTATCAATTCATACATTGTTTAGATTTTGTTTAAATCATTACTGGAATTGTCTGCCTATTTTTAAAAGCATATAGCAACTAGGATGAGATCAACAGACAGTAATGTCAACTAGAAAGAAGTCATTAAAACGGGCTTTAATTACTATATTAGTTAATAATTCTTAAGAAAAATTTAAAAGTTAGCAAGTGAATTGTCTTAAACTATTCAAAATATTTCAACAACAACATTGTCTAGTATATCAACTTGACAGTAATGCCAACAGTTTTTTTTAAGTCAAGTTTAGTGAAACTGTATAAAAAACTTTAAATTTTTGTGATATTTGTCTGGATCTAACAATATTTAACAAAGTTTTTAATTTCATTAAAAAATGTTGTTTTAAATACAAAATTGAAAAAAAAACTTTTAGAATTCTACTAAAATCTACAATGCAAACTATTATAATGCTTTTCAAATCATTTTATAATTTTAAAAATTGTCCTACTCTTTAATACAAGTTTAATTAAACATTTAAAATTCTAAATAGAAAATATATAAAAGAAAAAATCTCCAAGGTTTGGTTTTAAAACAATAAAATATACAATATGCTCATCACCAACTGTGAAATGCAAGAAATATTTTAAAATGTTTTATATGTTAAGAACAATTATTCAATTCACAAGCAATTGTATAGTTGTGAGTTGTATCCAAAATTTACTTGTCTTCTTAAATAGAAATTGATAAGCCAAGCAAAGATGGAAAAGGGTAACAAAACTAAATAGATTAAAAATTAATTATTAGTCATTTTTTTACTATACTATTTAATTTTCCAATTAATAATTAATTTTATTAACTAAAGTTAAAAAAAGACTATATATGCATATGTATGTATAACTCTGCTTTTTTAATATAATATCGTAGCAACTTTTCCATTTCTGCTGGTTGTGATGACATTTGATACATAACGGTAAACAGACTTATGTTTATATTAACACTAATCATAACTGTTACAATAGCATGTGAATTGAATAAATAGCTTGAAATAAATATAAATTTGGTGCTTCTTAATATATACATACTATATATGTATATGTAAAACAATAATTTGTATAAAACAACAAACAAAATATTTAAGAAAATGTTTTTATAGCTTTTTTGCCAATTAAACGCACATTATTATACACCAGGAATACGACGAAACCAAAAACCAAAAGAAACCCTTACTTTACTTTAACAAACACTTGTTACTTTAACATTGAAACATATTTTGCATAAGTACTTTTGTAAACATACCATAGTTTTTAAGTAATGTAAAATAAAACCTAAAATATTTTAACTAATGTACAATCGAATAACGACAAGGAAATTAAAATTAACAAAACGTAATCTAATAAAATGAAATTAACTAAAAAAACATTAAGCACTTTAAACAAAACAACTAGTTTAAAACTAGTTAGTTAAATAATTAACAAACCTAAACCAAATGTCGAAAGCCTTAAAAGCTTTTTATACCTTTTTTTTTTTTGAGGAAACTAAATGTAATTAAAAAAATATGATAATCAAATTATCAATTAAATATACATATATTTAATTATTATTATTTACTGGTTAGTTGTTTTATTTTGTGTAAACCAGGTTTATATTATAAAAATTAAATTTTAAAAAAACAACTACAAATAGTATTAGTAAAAACTAGCAAATGTTTTTAATTTTTATTGAAACCATTTATAGTTAATAAATAACTTGAATATGTGTGTGAAGATTTCAACGGAATAAATAAAAAAACCGAATAAGAAAGAATGTATATAAACAACAAAAAAGGGAATTTATTTTTACTTCAATAAAGTAAATTGTCAATAATTTTTTTTTAACAAATTGTGTTTATATATAAGTTTATAAAACAAAACTGTAGTTAGAATTTTAGTTTTAAATTGAAGTAGATACGCGTATGTATAACACGAAAATTATGTAATTACACTTCAGCATAATAGAGCTTATTTGGCATCATTGTTTTACATCAACTGTTTTTTTTTTATTATTAAGAGAAGTAACATTCAGGCAATTAATATGCCTATATATACTTGCGTTACTTTCTTTGGAAAGGAGATAGTTGAAGAAGTAAAGGTGGTGAAAGAAGAAAGCTTTTTATATCACAACTCTGCAATTGCGCATTATGTTTGTTTTTAGTGCAGAATTGCAGCGCCTCTGGTGCTGAGTAGGCGCATTAATATTAAAGCTTGATTTTATATCCTTTATTTAATTACTTTACTTCGGTGACTTTTGAATGCTATACCACCGAAGGTGAGCAGTAGCTTAATTGCCGTATAACCGATACTAATATGATTTCTGGATTAAAATTTCTGATCCATATAAAAGTTGGTTCGATATCGATATTTATTAGAAATTTTTGTGGGTTTGTTTTTTTGGAAATGGTTCTTATATGGCAGCTATGACAAATTATGGGCCGATCTTCTTAAATTTTGGAACAGTTATTTTCATGCATATTGTTACCTCTTTGCTAAACCTTTTCGGAAAACTCTTGTCCATTCAAATAAATAACGATGAGTGTTTTAATAGTTCAACTAATTTATTTTTATTGACTATGAAGAGTTAAATAAGAATAACTAAAAATGGTAGTTTAATAAACGTTGTTGTGGCCAGACCGAACATCAAATCGAACTTAATTCTTTATGTCGAAAAAACAGTGATGACAACACAAACATTTGGAAAACGTTAAAAGGATTCAGTGTTGACTATACAACAGTTCCTCCCCCATCAAGTAGTCATCATACCGTTTGGGAGCCTTCCTTTCTCGGGCGGGGCGTGAGGGTTATACAGGAAAATCTGCCGATCTAGCGTTTTCATTATCTGGCTCCGGTATACTGGGATCTGCCAAAGTATCCTTCGAGCCTTGCTGGCTTACACTCACTTAACGATTTGTTAATGGTTGGTCCCACAGTTCAAGAAGAATTATATTCGACATTGATCCGTTTTCGATTTCATAAATACGCAATCACTGCAGATATTGAGAAAATGTATCGTCAAGTAGTAGTTGGCGAAAATGATAGAAATTATCAACTGATCCTTTGGAGGCAGAATCCATCTGATAATTTAAATGTATTTCGATTAAACACTGTGACATATGGCAAAGCGTCTACACCATTTCTAGCTATCAGATGTTTGATTCATTTAAGCGACTTAAACAAAGAGACTTTGCCTGTCGGTTCAAAAGTTATTCGCAGTGATTTCTATGTTGATGATTTGTTAACTGGTGCTGAAAGCTACCAAGAGCTTAATACTATTCGTAGCCAGGTTACTGACATTTTAAGTTCAGCTGGTTTTAAACTCACGAAATGGTTTTCAAATCATATCGAATTCATAAGTTCGTTAAAAAATGAAAAATTATTGCATAGTGATTCCGATTCAGCTAAAGCTCTCGGCATTCATTGGGTTCCGAAGAATGATTCATTTAAGTTTCATTTGGAAGATAATTTTCAAAATCTGAAAGCAACAAAAAGAAACATTTTATCGGTTTCTTCTAGATTATTCGATCCTCTCGGACTTTTATGACCACTTATAACTAAATCCAAAATGTTATTATAAGAACTTTGGATTCAAAAACTTGACTGGGATGAATCTATTCCCATGAGACTAAATACTTAATGGGAAAATTTCAAAGCTAATTAAATGGAAATTGATTCAATTACAATCCCAATCCAACTTCAACAGCAAAAATACAAATTGGGTGTTGCTTCTACATTAGAAGTTCTGATGCTAACAAAACCGTATCAAGGATGCTAACAGCTAAATCTAAAGTTGCTCCGCTCAAGACCAAATCTCTTCCGAGACTTGAGTTGTGTGCTGCACACTTATTAGCTAAGTTGTGGACTCGAATTAAGTTAATGATGAGCTTTGAAATCAAGAGTGTTAATTTCTGGACTGATTCAGAAATTACACTACACTGGATAAAGACACATCCGTCCGCACTCACAACATTTGTATCGAATCGAGTTGCTGAGATCCAGGAATGTTCAGACGAAGTTTCATAGCGCCATGTGCCAACTAAACAAAATCCGGCTGACATTGTATCAAGAGGATGTGATGTCAATGAACTAAAAAATTCCATTTGGTTTGAAGGACCTTCGTTTTTGCTAAGCGATAGTTCGAAATGGCCTGTTAACAAACATTTTACTTTAACAGAGAACCAAAAAAATTTTAGAAAAGAAGAAAATGAATGTATATCTAGCAGTAGGGCATTCACAAAACTATTTCTTGGATATAACGGAAAAATATTCTTCATACAAAAAGTTGCTCCGAGTAACTTCCTTTGTATTCAGACTTGTTAATACTCTCAAAAAAAACGCAAAATATGTAAAGATTCTGTACCTACTGCAAAATAGTTAAAATGGTCTTTTTTACGACTTGTAGAGACAATCCAGAAATGTAATTTATCCGAGGAGATTATTAAGATGCAAAAATCTCTTATCTTGCCTTCAAATATTCAAAAATTGACCCCATTTATACATACATTCGAAGATGAAAAGAAAAAGTTTTCACTAATAAGGGTAGGTGGGAGATTGCTAAATGCAAATTTGGAATATAATACCAAATTCCCACTATTATTACAGAAAAGAAACAGCTTTGTCACACTCTATTTGCGAAATCTTCATTTCGACAATTGTCATGCTGGAACAAAAGCTCTTATATCTCTTTCAAGAGAAAACATTTGGCTCATAAACGCCAAAGAAAAGTTTAGCAGAATAGTTCGAAAATGTGTACATTGCTTCCGCTATAAACCAAAACTCATGTCCCAAGTAATGGAAAATTTACCCACTAATAGAGTGAGAGCTACTCGACCATTTTTAACGGTTGGAGTAGACTTTTGTGGTCCTATCAACGTTTCATTGAGAATTCGTGGTAGAACCCCTTTAAAAATGTATATAGCGGTTTTCGTGTGTTTCACTTCTAAGGCGGTACATTTAGAATTAGTGTCTGATTTATCGACTGATGCTTTTCTTCTTTCTTTTAAAAGGTTTGCTGCCAGGAGAGGATTACCGAAAACGGTGTATTGCGACAACGCGACGAACTTCGTCGGGGCGAGCCGAGTTCTCAAAGAACTTCACCAGGGGTTCGACAGGAGTCGACAAGCCGTTGAATCGTTCGCAGCGTCATCCGGGGTGAGGTTCAGCTTCATACCACCCCGGTCACCCCACTTCGGCGGGCTGTGGGAAGCCGCCGTCAAGCAAGCGAAATTCCTGCTTCTACGAGCCGTGGGCAATGCATCGCTAACTCAAGAAGAAATGGCAACAATGCTCGCAGAAGTAGAGGCGGTGCTCAACAGTTGCCCAATAGCACCGCTGTCTCCAGACCCGAGGGACGGAGAAGCGCTGACACCATTACACCTACTAATCGGCGAGGGTCTGCGTTCGCAGCCGCTAGAATCCGCAGAAGACGTGAGAGGCAGCGCGGGGAAGTTATGCAAGTGCTGGCGTCAGCTATGCGCTCTTAAGCAGACATTCTGGCAGGCTTGTCTCGCGATTACATTCTGGGGCTTCAAGGCAAGGCGAAATGGAGCCACGAGATGCCCAACCTCGAAGTCAGTCAAGTGGTAATAATCCACGAAGACAATTACCCGCCACAGCAATGGCTGACCGGGAGAGTCGTCAAGGTCATCGAAGGCGAAGACGGCAAGGTCAGGGTGGCGGAGACAAGAAACGGCGCATATAGATGCCTAATCCATAAATTGGCTCCACTACCACTTCTTTAAAGACTTCCAGTCCTTCAATGGGGCCGGAATGTTGGATCGTATTGATCGCTTATATACTTATATATATTAATAACACTGTGCTAGAATTTGACACTTTTTTTTTGTGACAAACGGGGCACCTGGCGGGTTAACCTAATACGGGTACGCTGAATCCAGTGGTGCTAACCGTTTTTTTAGGTTAGCTCGTTTTTTCGAAATATACCGTTATTTCGAAAATGGAGGAGGTTGCACAACATATATTCGCATAACTCAAAAACGGTTGAGTTTATTGAATAAACTAAAAAAACGAAATTCCGCAATGAAATTTTCTTTAAGTAAGGTTAAACTTTTTTCCAATATGCGCAGTCGTTGCAGAAACATAATTTTTTTTAACAAAAAAAAATAGTTTTTTTTAGCAAAATTTCAAAAATTTTGTTTTTTAAAACGGCATAAAAAATTGGAAAACGCAGCTGTGCTTCTAATCTGCAGGTATAGCAAACAAAGTTCCAAACAAAACAAGACATAAATAATTAAAATCTGTCTACAACTTTTGATTTTATTCACAAAAGATGAAATATATACTAACTAGACGAAACTTCAAAAATTAAAACATTTATTTTTGTTGTTAATTAAAGTTTAAGTTTTTATTTACAAATTTATTTTTCTTCCTCCTGCAGATTCCAACAAATATCCCCTAATAGCGAATCACGTTGTTTGCCACTATACCAGTGTTCGAGTCTGTCTGTTACTTGGTGAAATCTCTCGCCATGTTCATCAGACTCGGCTGGTGATTGTTCATTAAATTTTTCTGCATGACAATGCAAAAAATGTATTTTCAATGACATTTTGACGTTTAAGTTTTTAAATGCGGTTAGCATATCTCCAATTAAAATTCGCCAATTTTCAGACCGATGATTTCCTAATACATTTTCTATTACTGATTTCACAGAATTCCAGCCCAATAGCTCCATATCATTCAATGCAAGTTCAAATTGTTGGTCCTTCATTAGACGACGAATGTCCGGTCCACGACCGAATTATAAATTAATTAATTTAAAAACTTTCCAAAAAATATTGAATGAACAAAGGCACCAGCTAATGCTAGTGGACCCAAGTGAACTGTGCGTTGTACGTCCGCCTGCTTAACCTAACCTAAATAAAAAGTTTCAAATATTGTACAAATCAGAAAAAGTTTAGCGAAGAAAATTAATGGCTCAAAAATAAGAGACTGCTGTGGACTCAAATGTTAGAAAAGACAATGAATCCTCAGCAGCCTTTGCTGATGAATCCTTAAAGAAGGCAACGGGTAAAGAGGAGAAGAGTAGAGGCTTAAAGCCTAGCAATCTTAGCAGCGACAAAATGGTATCGGCTGGAGGAGCTATGCCTATAAGCGAATTACCCACCACTAGTCGCGCGATGGTGACTGGAAATGTCTTGATAATCTCCGACAGTCACTCCCAAAGGGAAGTCACTAAAGGAACTACCAGGACGAACCAGTCAAAATCTGCAGGGAAATCGGGTGATCATCGACCAAACTCTGCTAAGCCCCCCAACAGAGGGGCAGTTAAGAGAGTTAGGTCCGATGATGACCAGAAATCCCCAAAGGCTAAGAGGACTGGTCAGTTTGGTGTTGGCTCTCTTGTAGATTCCCGCAAGGTGACCAGCAGGAGGATCAATGGCAGCTGTCATTGATCGAATGGATCCCGATGGTAGGATCAGTGTCGAGAAATGGCAGGTGCTAGAGAACAAACTACTCGACGAAATCTTTAGCGTCAAAGGAAGGCAGGACGAAGTGGCGTTCAGAGGGGCTGACTGGGCAAGAGGTGTCAAAACTGTCAGTTGCGGCAATCAAAAAACCTTTGCGTTTTTAAAAGCTGCAATTGGCAGGTGTGGCAGCACTTGTCCGGAGGCCAGTTTGGATGTTATACTCGCGTCTGAGTTGCCACTAAGGACAGTAGTCACAGTGTGGATACCCCCACATATAAAACCGGTGGAAGTCATACTGGGGCTACTGTCCAATCAAAACAAGGGACTTATTACAGCACAATGGAAGTTGATAGCTTCATTAAACATAAATTTAATTTGTCTCATTCTTTCAGTGGTGGAGACCTCATGGTCGTGACAGGAGAAGCCAAGGACAGAACGGTTCTGGCTCTAGCATCGGTCTACTTGCCATATGAGGCTACCGATCCTCCTGGTGTAAAATTAAGGGAGTTGGTGAAGAATTCGGGCAGAACAGGCTCGAAGCTGGTACTGGGGTGTGACGCAAACGCACACCATACCCAATGGGGACGTACAGACATCAACAAAAGAGGTGAGTCTATGTTTGATTTCATTATTGCTAACAATCTCTATATCTGTAATATGGGAAACACGCCAACATTCAGGAATAGGGATAGGGAGGCAGTAATAGATATAACGTTGACGAACTGTAGGGAATTAGTAAAGGATTGGAGGGTGGATTTGGAATTTTCCTTCTCTGACCATAGCCGTCTATCCTTTAATGTAGTGTTTGAGAGATCAAAAAGGAGCCCGTATAGGAACCCGAGAAAGACGAATTGGGATTCTTTTTCGGAATTAGTGGTAGATAACCTCAGGGTTACACATGAGTGGAGGTCGACTTTGACCGGAGTGGAGCGACTGGTGGGTACCTTTACGGAGGCACTAACCAGTAGTTATGAGAGATCCTGTCCGCTGAACTTCCCGGGCAGACGCGAACAACCGCGATGGTGAACGGAGGAGCTGAAGACTCAAAGATCCACTGTAAGAAGGTTGTTCAACAGGGCAAAATATATGCGTAGGGAAGAGGATTGGAGTAACTTTAGATTGGGTTACAATAAGTATAAGAAGGACATTAGGAGAGCGAAAAGGGACTCGTGGATCAAGTTTAGCGAGTCAGTTGAATCTGTAAATGAGATGTCCAGGTTCAGAAGAATTTTATCCAAAGACCCAGCAGTCCCGGGATTTATTCAGAGACCGGACGACTCATGGACGGAATCTAGCTCTTCTTATGGAGACTCATTTTCCGGGGTGTGTGTATCCTGTGGCGGGGGAGCAGGTTGAGAATGACGACCCCTTCCCGGGGCCGCGCTCTGGTGATGAGGTAAGGGGGGCAGTGGGGGACATGAATTCCTTGGATAAAGTAACATGGGCGGTCAATACTTTTGGGTCTTACAAATCGGCAGGACCAGATGGTATCTTTCCGGCGATGCTACAAAATATCGGGAGATCATCGCTCCTACTGTGGGTGGAACTTTTTAGGGTATGTGTACTAAACCGGTACATTCCTAAGGGATGGAGGGAAGTTAGGGTCGTGTTTATACCCAAAGCGGGGAAAACCGGTCACTCTAAACCCAAGGATTTTAGACCGATCAGCTTGTCGTCTTTTCTTTTGAAGACACTGAAAAGACTGATCGATCTATATCTAAGAACTAAAATTGACGCCGGCATCATCAGTGGCGCTCAGCATGCCTACCTCAAGGGTAGATCTGTTGAGAGTGCGCTTAATGATGTGGTGGGTTATATAAAGAAAGGATTGCGAAACAAGGAATACACCTTGGCGGCTTTCCTTGATATAGAGGGCGACTTTAACAATTTAAAGATAGAGGCTGTTAGGCAGGCACTAGGTGACCTAATGGTTCCGTCGTTCCTGGTCGAATGGATAACTCTGATGCTTAGTAGCAGAGTCATTCACTCGGAACGGGGAAACGAACGCCTAAGGAAACTGGTGACCAGAGGGAGCCACAGGGGGTGTTCTCTCCCCCTTACTATGGCTCTTGGCTGTCAATGTCGTTCTGAGATTTTTTGACAGAACGGGTCAGAAGATCGTGGCCTACGCGGATGATGTAGTTATATTGGTATCGGGCAAGTTCCTGCCGACAATTAGCGAAGTCATGCAAGGGGCACTGGGCGAACTTTCAGCTTGGGCTAGTGAGAAGGGCTTGGGAGTCAATCCGGAGAAGACAGAGTTAGTTCTGTTTACTAGGAAGTACAGGGTGGAAAATTTCATGCTGCCGGTACTGGGAGGAGTAGAGCTTAGACTATCAGATAGTGCTAAGTATCTGGGAGTTTTCCTGGACAGGAAGCTGTCATGGGGAAGGAACACTCAGGAGAGCCTTAAAAAAGGTCTCAATGCCTACTATGCTTGCAGATCATCGATAGGTAAGAACTGAGGACTTCGGCCGTCAGTGGTGGGATGGCTATACACTTCGGTGGTTAGGCCCATTCTTACATATGGATGCTGTGTTTGGTGGGAGGCAATGAGACTGGCTAATCGAAGAAACCTTCTCTCTAAAGCTCAGAGGTGTGTTTCAATCGGCATAACAGGGGCCATGAGAAGCACTCCTCAAGCGGCTCTGGACGTCATTCTTCATCTTTTGCCCATTGAGCAGTATGTGATGGGAATGGCTGCCAGAAGCATTCTTAGACTGAGGGAGCTGGGACTGTTAAAGGGTCACACGAAGGGTCATTCTCGGATCCTGTGTGAGATTGAAGCAGATGGAAATTGTCGGGCTCTACGGACTATGTGAGCACTATGGTAGATTTTAGGCGGTTGCCGGAGGTGATATTACCGTCCAGGGAGAGCTGGTTGGGAAGGGGCAAATTATATGATGGATTTGCTATCTTCACGGACGGCTCGAAGATGAATGGTACGGGCGCGGGGGTCTACATTGAGGATCTGGACATCAGAATGTCATATAGGCTTCCTGACGACTGTAGTGTTTTTCAGGCGGAAGTTCTGGGGATCTTGAGGGCCGTAGAACTGATGAGAGACAACATTGACAGGGGCTCGGAGGTCACGATATATGTGGACAGCCAGGCGGCCCTTTTGGCCATAAGGGGCTGTTATGTGAACTCTAAGCTAGTTGACAGTTGTAGGAGGGCTCTAGAGGGAGCCTGAGGGTGGTATACGGTTAGGTTGTGCTGGGTACCGGGTCACTCAGACATTGCCGGCAATGAGGTGGCTGATGAGTTGGCAAGAATGGGCGCAGGCACAGAAGGTAATAACCGTATGGAGGCAGTGGGGCTTCCAATAGGCTTCTATTATGGAAGAATTAGGGAGTGGGTACTAAGTGCAACCAATCAAGCCTGGGGAAACCGGACGGACTCCCAAGTGTCACGGACACTGTGGCCGGTGCTTGGGAAGTCCGATTCGTAATTGCTGCTGGGCAGGAATAGGATCTGCGTTAGGACCATGATAGGCATTATCACGGGCCACTGCATGATGGGCAGGATGGCGGTGAGAATGGGATCCGAATTATCGGATATGTGCAGATTATGCGAGGACCCGGATGAGCTGGAGACAGTTGAGCACATTCTGTGCCACTGTCCCAGGCTGCAGGGCAGTAGGATGAGATGGCTGAGCAATAGATTCTTAGGCGAATTAGGGGATGTCTCTAGCTGTGGGCTGAAGAGTCTAATAGGATTCGTAATGGGAATGGCCTGGCCACGCGTTAGATGACTGGGTGCGAGTCGCACAAATAAAGGACATATGTCCGAGTAAGGAGTTGGTCATGTTTCTTTCTTCTCTTTTCTATCTTCTATTTTCTCTTCTCTCTCTTTACTATAATATTACTCTCCTGTCTTTACTTCAGCTTTCATTTTACTCTACATACTAAAATTTCTTCCTAAGGCATCGCAATGGACCGTATTGGTCTCTGGGTGAAGGTGTGAGGCGATTCACACCGGCCTTCCTACCTACCTACCTACCTACCTACATAACTATGCAGGACACCATGCTTATAAGCTGAGCGTCGCCACGCTCATTAATAACCAATAGTAAACTACCATCGGGCGACAAGGCCAAACTGTGGTAGTTATATTGTGATTCCAAAGACAAGGTACAAGCTTTATTACTAAAATGAAATTTTATTTTTAATAGTATAATTTTTGACTATTAACTAACAATAAACTTACTTCTTCAGATCAAATTAAGTAAAACGATTGCCCACTGGACTTATTATGGAATTTCCATCTGGCGTAAATAGCAAATTGCCATTGCGATATATGCTACCCAATAAATTAGAAAACTAATAAGATTTGTAAAGATTTTATTACAACAATAAGTAGGACAATGTTTCATTAACTTCTTTATAAGAAAATTTCATTTTTATACAATTATTTTTTTTTTCTAATTTATTTAACAGCAAATAAATAACTAATTCCGTACAAAGTAAAAATACACGTGTTTTGTGTTGTATTTGTGTCGATTTGCACTCACCTTGTATAGGTGCACCATGCACGTGCAGTTAGAATATAGAGTTGTCAATGTTCTTTCAAATACAACAACAAGGCTGCTAAGCATGGTGAAATTAAATACCTACTATAAATTCACCTTGGTTTAGTATATCAACTTGACAGTAATGCCAACAGTTTTTTTTTATTCAAGTTTAGTAAAACAGTATAAAAAACTTTAAATTTTTGTGATATTTGTCTGGATCTAACAAATATTTAACAAAGTTTTTAATTTTATTAAAAAATGTTGTTTTAAATACAAAATTGAAAAAAAAACTTTTAGAATTCTACTAAAATCTACAATGTAAACTATTATAATACTTTTAAAATCATTTTATAATTTTAAAAATTGACCTACTCTTTAATACAAGTTGAATTAAACCGTTAAAATTCTAAATAGAAAATATATAAAAGAAAAAATCTCCAAGGTTTGGTTTTAAAACAACAAAATATACAATATGTTTACGCTGGTCACCCTAGTTTTAAGTAAAAATGAATTATAGATCGCCGTGAACAAATCAAACTGAACGATTTTATAACAAACCGTAACAGCTGATTTATCAAAACAAACATTTTTTTCTTGAGTGGTGAAAATTGTTTGGTGTTATTTATGTATCATTGTGTAGATTTGTTAGTGTAAATGCAGTTTGATAAAAAGTCCATTCCATTCGTTTCTAATTTGTAAACTAACAAACCCAAACATAACCTAAAATACATTGAACAAGCTTATGTGTTTTATAAGCAATAATTGCTAATGTCGATGCAAATAAGTAAATGATGAAATTTGTTAATAATAACTAAAACACATTTAATCAAAATAAAATTAATTTGCGAATTTTGTGGATTATTAGAATTTTGTGGACTATTTATTAGAATTTTGTGGATTAATAGAATTTTTGTGCATTATAAGCAATAATTGTATTATAAATTTCTCTATAAATTCCAAACGGGAGCTTGCGCATCATATCGGAAAACAGGAATTAATAGCACAGACTAACCAGAATAGACACGGCCACCAAGCGGCCATTAAAAGAACTAAAATGTGTCAAAGTGGCATCACACAGTTACCACCATCGTAGGTAAGGGATAGCAAATATTTTGTTATTTGTATGGCTATCCTTGTTTATGTACGTACATATTTTATATTTTATTTGTACTAACACACTAATAAACAACAAAATAAATGTTTAAATATACACTTTTGCACGATTTATTTTGTATTTTTACAGAAAAGAACGAAAAATATAAATTTTTTACACATTTCATCAAAAAAATGTTTGTTTACTTTAATTTTTATTTTTCATCATATGGTAAAAAAGGTAATGTATAGCTGTTTTCTTTAACTCATTGCTATACGCATGTAGCGTTTTTTTTTTCTCTCTATCACATTATCGTGGTAAGCACTGCTGATAATCCACTTTTGTAAAAGTCACGTTTGACGATTCTGGTTAGTCTGTGATTAATAGCTAATAAGTGTAGAAATCAAATTACGTATATATTTTTCCACAAAAAAATGGAACATAGGGGTATGACCCCCCTATCTTTTTCCTTATCTTTTACCAACCTGTAATGCCGACGGCTTTTACAATTTTTGTCCACAAATCTTGTTTTAAATAAAAATTTTTGTAGAATGGTGACTGCAAATTATATATGCAATCATGCTTTTGTACTTCTTCAATTAATTTTTCTATAATATCACTTATTTTCTTTTAAATTAGAAAAATCTCACTTTTAAACGTTTCTTTTGATTTTTTTTTATTTTTATTGCGCCAAAGCTGCAAAAACATGTGGTTTTGTTTACAAAATGTATAAAATTTAACGAAAGTATGGCAATATTGTTGAGAGCATTTGTCTCTTTTTTGTGGAAAAATCTATACGGAATTTGATTTCTACATTTAATAGCTATTAATTGCTGTTTTCCGATATGATGCACAAGCTCCCGTTTGGAATTTATAGAGAAATTTATAATGTGCTGTTTTTTTATATTTTACTTAAAACAACAAAGTTTTTTAGGGCATACCCCCTATGTTCCATTTTTTTGTGGAAAAATCTATACGGTATTTGATTTCTACATTTAATAGCTATTAATTGCTGTTTTCCGATATGATGCACAAGCTCCCGTTTGGAATTTATAGAGAAATTTATAATGTGCTGTTTTTTTTACATTTTATCTAAAACATGAAAGTTTTTTAGGGCATACCCCCTATGTTGCATTTTTTTGTGGAAAAATCTATACGGAATTTGATTTCTACATTTAATAGCTATTAACTGCTGTTTTCCGATATGATGCACAAGCTCCCGTTTGGAATTTATAGAGAAATTTATAATGTGCTGTTTTTTTTTTACATTTTATATAAAACATGAGTTTGATAGGGCATACCCCCTATGTTCCATTTTTTTGTGGAAAAATCTATACGGTATTTGATTTCTACATTTAATAGCTATTAATTGCTGTTTTCCGATATGATGCACAAGCTCCCGTTTGGAATTTATAGAGAAATTTATAATGTGCTGTTTTTTTTACATTTTATATAAAACATGAAAGTTTGATAGGGCATACCCCCTATGTTCCATTTTTTTTTGTGGAAAAATCTATACGGTATTTGATTTCTACACTTATTAGCTATTAATTCCTGTTTTCCGATATGATGCACAAGCTCCCGTTTGGAATTTATAGAGAAATTTCTAATGTGCTGTTTTTTTACATTTTATATAAAACATGAAAGTTTGATAGGGCATACCCCCTATGTTCCATTTTTTTGTGGAAAAATCTATACGTTATTTGATTTCTACACTTATTAGGTATTAATTCCTGTTTGCCGATATGATGCACAAGCTCCCGTTTGGATTTTATAGAGAAATTTATAATGTGCTGTTTTTTTACATTTTATCTAAAACAATGCACAAGCTCCCGTTTAGATTTTGTAGGGAAATTTATAAAACAATTATTGCTTATAATGCACACAAATTCTAATAAATAATCCACAAAATTCTAATAATCCACAAAATTCATAAATTAATTTTATTTTGATTAAATGTGTTTTAGTTATTATTGATTTATTGATTTCTAAAAAAATTTGCATCGACATTAGCAATTGTTGTTTATAAAACACATAAGTTTGTTCAATGTATTTTAGGTTATGTTTGGGTTTGTTAGTTGACAAATTAGAAACGAATGGAATGGACTTTTTAACAAACCGCATTTACACTAACAAATCTACACAATGATACATAAACAACAACAAACAATTTTCACCACTCAAGAAAAAAAGGTTTGTTTTGATAAATCAGCTGTTACGGTTTGTTATAAAGAGTCGTTGAGTTTGATTTGTTCACGGGCGTATTTACTTTCTTTACTTCCAGCAACAAGAAAATAATTTGCTTTGTTTACAATAATATTAAATTTTTACAGCTAGTGCAGATAAACTTGCGATAAAAATTAGAGAAGAGTGCAATTTTTCGTGCTTCGAAAGTTGATTCAATATGAATCTACTTGATTCGCTCTTAAGAATAGAGAGCGAAGCATGTACCGTGGAAACGTAGTATATGAGCATGAGAAATTTTGACATTTAAAAAACGCTTTCCGTCGGTATTTAGGTATGGCTGTAAAGAAGCTTTTCCACAATTGATCTTGGATATTCAGAAGCCCAAAAAACGGCTATTTGGCTTGTTGACGTATCCAGAAGGATAAAAGGGGTATTTGCCAAAAAAAAAAATCAATTTTCATAAATTCTACAATATGTACATATCCACCATTTTCATAGTGATTATTTAATGCTTAATGATATTTAGCCGAATTCATTGTCACAATTGCCAAAGCTTCTATTATTTTTAGTTAAACATCTTATTACTTTATGATGCAGCATTATTGTAGCCATTCAAAAGAATTCTCCAATATAAGCAAATTCCATGTAAGATTTCAAATAAATATAATGTCGTTTTGTGGTTTGTCGCCCGACATTTAAATTAGCAATTTTGTTATGATTTTTATTAGAGATGGCCACAACAGGTTGTAACAGCTATCGATAATTTATCATGTTTAGAATTATTTGCCATCTCCAACAAATAGCCGGTTTAAAATTTTGTTTGTCAAAAAATTACAAGTTTAGAAAATAAATCGTATTTAAAGAAATAACTAATAAATTATTAAAAACAACAATGAGAACTACAACACCACCCAGCCAAATACTTAATTTCACTGAGCAAATCAATTGTTTTGATATTTGCCAAACAGATTTCGCCTCTAACCTCATTTGTATAGCGGCCGATAAAAAACTCATCTTGGGCTTGTTGAGATTTCCTGTAATTTTATATTTGGGTGCTAATGTTTGTTATATTATAAAAAGTAATATTTGTTTTTTAGGAAGAATCCGAAAGCGAACAATTTGAATGGGAACGTATAAAAGATATTTATCACGAAAGTCGCTGTCATGCCATATGCTTTGCTCCTGAAACTTCTTTAGTGGCCATACCCAAAACGGTAACCTTTTGTGCTGCAGGTGCGGATTTTTTATTGCGCGTCTACCGTACAGATATGCAAAACGCCGATACAGTACAAAATCTAAAAGCCCACACGAACTATGTGAATGATATTGCCTGGGATCATGAAGGTGAGTTTCTAGCTTCCGTTAGCGATGACCATAGCTGCAAAATCTGGAGTCTAGAGTCTCATTATGAAAATGTTATAACATTTTGTCTATCATCGGCTGGTATGTCGGTGAAATGGCATCCGGAAGAACCGAACAAGGTATTGGTGGCCGAAAAGAAGGGTGTGGTGCACATGTACAATGTTAAATCTCAGCAGGCCATAGTTTCATTGGAAACACCCAAGTCTCCATTAATGTCGGCCGACTGGTCCTTGAATAATTGCCATTTTATAACAGCTTTAGCAGCAGGCGAAATTATTACCTGGGATTTGTCACGGCGCCCTTGTTCGCCGTCCGATATTAGACAAATTCATGAAGATGGCGGTCGTTTCGTACGTACGTCTCCCACTTCGGAATATGTGGTGGCCAGTGTGGGAAGGCCTGATATTACTTTAAAAGTATTTTCTACCAAAACATCGGTACCTTTGGTGGAGGCTCCTTTGAAATTATTCGCCGGTTTGTGTTGGCATTATCGTCTGCCTTATGTGGCGGCCGCCTATGATCGTAAGTTATGTTTTTGGAAAGTACAATTTAAATAGAATACAGTAAAACTGTTTTTAAAATAGAACTTTTTATATTTTTTGTTTTTTTATTGGGAAACGGAGAGTATGTAAATAATTTTAGTATATGTGGTGTAGATTAAGCTCCATTTACTGAAGCTAAGTATTCCTTATAACGCTGTTCTTGTTGGGCTTGCAATTTTTGTAATTTTTTCAGTTGACCTTTGCTGACTTCCTTGCCATCTTTGTCGTGGGTAGGTAAGCCCTAAAATAAAATAACATTAATAAAAATAAATAAAATTCAGTTATTCCCTTTGTTTTCTCTTACATTTTCATCAAACTGTGAATACTTGTCGGTTTCCCTCAAAAACATTTCCTTTGGATTGATTTTACGTTGTGCTTCTTTAGCGGTTGCTGCTTCAGCAGCTGCTTGCTTTTTACGTTCTTTCTCCGCCAAACGTTCAGCTTCAGCTTCCTTTTTACTCTCCTTTTCTTTCAGTAAAGTTTCACGATCCACCAGTTTAACGGCAAACTTGCCACCATCTTTATCTTCTAAACGAACACCCAATTGCGGTAAGACATCATCTCTCAGTTGATCACACAAACTTAAAATTTCAGTAGCTTTCAAAGTTTTGGCCAGTTCACGTACTTGATTTCTAAAGACAGCAGCAACCTCCACATAAGGCAAAATCGTAGATTCAAGATCGATATTACCATTAGCAGAAGCTGAGCCGACAGGGAAACCAATGCTAGCGCGAGAACCAACAATAGCACCAAATATGTGCAGTAAATCTGTGATGTAGGCGGCTATCTTACGTAACAGCAGACTATTTAAACGGCCCTTGTTATCACGTATATAAATATTTGCTGCTGAGACTAAATCTCTGATGCAATCTAAAGCACTGCGAGTATCAATATTATCTGCAAGAAAACAAATGTTAATAACGAAAAGAATTTACTATTTTTTAACTATTTTGCAACTAACCACATAAGGCATTGTGCACGGCAGTTTGAATTTCATTGTATTTTTTTTGTAAGTCAGCCTCAATCTGAGTCCAAGCATCAAATTGTCTTCTGGGTTCTTCAGAAGTAACATGGCGCGTTAAGTCTTTGACATTTAAGAAGAATTCCTAAAAGTTTTTTTTTAATTAAAGAAAATTATGCTTGGTTTTCACTATGTCAGTTTTGTTGTCAAATTGTCCAAATTGTTGGTAATTTCATAACAATTTAGACAATTTGACAACAAAACTGACATAGTGAAAACCAAGCATTACATTAAAATGCTTTAATACACTTACACTCAAGAATTTTTCATATTGTATGGCCATTTCCATAGTATTCTCCGAATAGTCCAAAGTATCTTTCCAGGAATGCAGCAAAAATGCCAAACGTAATTGGCAGGGCGTATGTTTTTGCAAAGCCTGTTGTATGGTTACAAAATTCTTCAGCGACTTGGACATTTTGCAACCGGCAATTGTCAAGTGCCCCGTGTGCAAGAAATACTTAACCCATTCAGCCTCATCAAAGGCAGCCTCCGATTGGGCCAATTCATTGTCGTGATGGGGAAATTTAAGATCTACACCCCCTGTATGTATATCGAATGTTGGTCCAAATACATCCGAAGCCATGGCTGAGCATTCAATATGCCAGCCAGGACGTCCTTTGCCCCAGGGACTATCCCACCAAGGTTCACCGGCTTTGCTGGCTTTCCACAAAGCAAAATCATTAGGTGAACGTTTTTCCGTTAATCGATCCTCACCCACCGACAAGTCACCTTCGCCCTCCTGCAAAGACTTGGTGTCGCCATAGGCTTCAGGCACCAGTTTAGCATAGAAATGTTTATCTTTGCGGTCGAAACCATTGACATCAAAGTATACGGAACAATTGGATTCATAGGCCAAACCATTATCGATGATACGTTGGATAAATGTAACAATTTGAGGAACATATTCCGACACGCGTGTTAAAACATCGGGTGGTAGGATCTAAATAGGAAATATACAAAGTTTAGATAAAAAATTATATAAATCTTGAGAAATGTAGCAAGTTAGAGAGGTAGAAGTTAAACAAGAGAAGCAATGGCAATTTACTTACATTTAACGATTTCATATCATTGTGAAATTGATCCTCCCAATAGCGAGGCAATGACTCAAATATAGCATTATCATTCACACTAGCACCCTCTTTCTTATCCAACCAATTTGAAATGGGATCTTTGGCCTCCTGCAAATACACATCGCGTGCGTTCGCAATATCCTCCGCATTATCGCCAGCTACCGCCTTCGCTAACAACTCCACAGCATCATTCATGCGCACAAATAATTTATCCAACATAATTTTCTTATCGGGATCGGTATTTTGGGCACACAAATCTTGGAATTGAGCCAAAACTTCAGCTTGATCTATTAAAAGTTCTGGCAAAAGAGTGGCTTTAGTCTTTTCAGCATAACGATCAAACAAGTAATTTTGACGGGCACGTTTAATGATTTTATCATCTATATCAGTGATATTCATCACATACAAAATATTGTATCCGAAATAGTCGGACAAAACACGCCTCAAAATATCGAAAGATATATACGATCTAAAAGAAATTTCATTTTTAAATTAATCTTTTTATAAGTATATGTACATACATATGTATGTATGTATAAACATATGTAAGTATGATCATACCTAGCATGACCCATGTGCGAGGCATCATATACCGTGGGTCCACAACTATACCAGGTTACATTGTTTCCATCCAAAGGGACAAATTCTTCCTTTTGTCTAGTTAAACTGTTAAATAGACGCAATTTATTTCTTTCTGCTATAGCTGGTACTTGCCACGCCGGCTGCTGACGTTTGGCCATTATTAACTGGTTATATCTTTTTAAAGATAAATAATTGTATAATTTAAGTTTTAGGTATTATTTCTAAATTTCCACGTTGCAACAACTACAGAACGGAATGTGGTTGTTGGTCTCGTTTATGACACACTGAGCGGAGGAGGAAAAGTCAAAACATATTAATGTCAAGCTGACAACAAATTAAAATAAACTGGGGAAAAAGTTAATGGGTACTTGAGTATAGAAGTGGTATTTGATAAAAGAGATAAATATAATAATACTTTTTTCCACAAAAAATGTATTTGTTGAAACAATGAATTTATATGCAAAATTATGCTTTATTATAATTATATTATATGTTTATTGTTCAATGCGACCATGCATATAGACGTCAATTCTTTTATCAAAATTTCAATATTTTGGTAAATGTAATCGATTCAATTGGCTCTGTATAAACTCATCGTGAATTTCAATTAAATTTCGTGAAATTGTGCGATCGGGAAATTTTAAAGCAAAACATTTTTTAATCCCAGTTGGAAAACATAGTTCTTGTTGAAAAAAGATTAATTTTATATAAAAAAAATAATGTGGCTATCATGGTGTAATTATACAAGGTGGGTGCAAATCGACAACAATTACAACACAATACATTATTATTTGTATAAAAATATGTACTACTGTCAAAAACACTTGAAAAAGTATTACTTTTGACATAAGTAAATTGTAAACAAAGTCAGTCAGCTGTGCTACTGCACTCACCTTATATAGTTACACCATGGCGGTTGTCATATTTTTGTTTACAAAATTATCAATTCTTCTTATAGCGCTTCTTCTTCTAGTTAGCGGCTTACAAGAAGTTTGTTACAACAAAATCCTTTGTTTTTAACAATAATGTTTAAAGAAAACATTTTCTTTTTACAATAATTATAAGAACAAATTAAGTAAAGTAATAAACATAATAAAATATAAGATAGATATATCTCATTTATAAAGAATACTGTAATTAAACATTATTAAATTTGATATAAAAAAGTGTAAATTGTAAATGAAGCCATTAAAATGCTCAAGTATTTAGTGATTGTAGTTTTCTGCATTATAGGAAAGGCTAACAGCAGTGAGTTGGTAGCAGACGAAAATGGATATTTAGCTTATTGTCCCTGCATGGGTAAGTTTAATATATATTTGAATAAAACTTTGTTTAAAACGAATTAATTTTACAGGACGTTTTGGTAACCAAGCTGATCACTTTTTGGGGGCATTGGCCTTTTCCAAAGCCTTAAATCGCACCTTGATTTTACCACCCTGGGTAGAGTATCGTAGGGGCGAAATGCGTTCTATACAGGCGTCCTTTAACAGCTATTTCTCTATGGAACCCTTACAGAACTGCCACCGTGTTATATTAATGGAAGATTTTATGAAAGACTTGGCTCCTAAAATCTGGCCCGCCGAGAAACGTATATCATTTTGTTATATGGAACGTAAGAGTATTCACACAAAAGATAATACAATGGTAGGGTGTCATGCAAAAGAGGGCAATCCTTTTGGTCCATTCTGGGATACATTTGCTATAGATTTTAGCGCCTCAGAATTCTATGGTCCCTTACATTTCGATGTGCATCACAGTAACATGCCCGAAAGATGGAAGGAACGTTATGCTGCGTCTGAATGGCCAGTATTGGCTTTTACCGGTGCTCCTGCCAGTTATCCTGTACAAAACGAAAACCGCCAGCTACAAACGTATTTGAAGTGGAATCATAAATACCGCTCATTAGCAGCAGATTTTATAAAGAACACTTTACCCAAGGGGGCTTTCATAGGCATACACCTGCGTAATGGCATAGACTGGGTGAGGGCCTGTGAACATGTTAAGGATAGCCAGCAATTGTTTGCCTCACCACAGTGCCTGGGCTACAATAATGAAAAAGGTAATTTATATCCTGAATTATGTATGCCTTCCAAAGAACTGATAGTGCGTCAGCTTAAACGGTTGATTAAAAATGTCAAACAAGATCAGCCCAAGAATGAAGTGCGTTCTGTATTTGTGGCCTCTGATAACAATCATATGTTGCCGGAACTAAATGCCGCCTTGCAGCGCATGAATATTAGCGTCTATCGTCTGCCTCAAGATAATCCTCATTTAGATTTAGTCATTTTGGGACAGTCAAATCATTTCATAGGCAACTGCATATCGTCATATTCGGCGTTTGTTAAAAGGGAACGAGATGTTAATGGATTTCCATCTTACTTTTGGGCCTATCCCAATGAAAAGGAGCGACAACATGTTAAAGTACATGAAGAACTTTAAATGGGTTTATTTTTTAAACATTCCCAGACATTAAATAACCAGCGCATTTTATTTATCTCAATAAGCATTTAGTGGTTATACAAATGCTTGTATACCAACTAAGTTAGAGCTGTAGATATTAGATTGAAAGAAAACCTTAATGCTTGGTTTTCACTATGTCGGTTTTGTTGTCAAATTGTTGGTAATTTCATAACAATTTGGACAATTTGACAACAAAACTGACATAGTGAAAACCAAGCATAAGTTTATAAAAAAATTATAAAAATAAACAGTATTTAACTAAAGTATAATACATATACCACTAGTATTTTCCAAATGAAATTATTTTTATTTAAACACTAACTTAAATATTATAACAGAAAACCAGCATATTTGCTTTTAATAAAAACTACTTCCTAAAATTTATGTTTTCTTTAAAGAAGCCACTTTATTTTATATTAAATTTAATTGATGACAAATAAAAAACGTGTGTGTATTTTTTTCTTGTAAAATTCTTTTCTAATGCACCAATTTTTGGCTGCGAGCCAAATCCAATTGAACTGTTGACACTTGAGCAAGACCTTCACGTACCGAACTTAAGTTATCCTTCCAGGCATGCAACAAATCTCTCAATTGTTCCCATTGAGGAGCACCGAATGTACGATGCATAGTGGAAGAGATGTGTACCTTGTGGTTGGCTTGATCGAGACGAGCACGCACCAATTTTGTCTTTAAAACCTCAATGACAAAAGCCTCCACTTCATCTTCGGGGATTTGCAATTCTTTGGTCAAAGTCTCAAAACTCATTTCGGGATTACTCTCGGCCAATTGCATGAAGGTTAACAGGCGCATTTTCTTCATGTTCTGTTCATGATTTAAACCCTGTGAATTCACGAATTCCTTGTGGTCTTCGTAAAATTGTATGTATGAGGGAAGTTTTTCGGACACGAAAATGGACAATAAATCATGGATTAAATCACCCTCCAAGAAGCGTACTGGTTTCAAAGCCAACAAGGGATCTAAAAGGAATGTGTTGGGATCAGCCAAGGCGGTAACAATACACTTCATGGCATCCTCACGGGCCACACAGGCATTGTCAGCGGTATAGGTACCCAAAAGTTCAATCATTACCTTGGCAGACAGTTCAAGATTACTATCCTTGGTGACATCGTGCAACAAACGGTAGAGTTTTTGCATTTGTTCGGCCGAGGGTGGGCAGTTGGCAAATTGTGATTTCAATTGATCTACACCGGTGAATACCTCTAAAACTTGATCACATTGCTTGGCCACTTGCACCAAATGGTAATAGACATGATAACGCAAAGGTGAGGAAGTGTCCAAATTGTTAAACAAACGCCACAATGACTGCAAACACACTTTTGTCAAGGGTACATTAGTGGCTTTAGTCATTTTCTCACAATAAGCCAAAATAATGTTTTCACCACGATCCAAGGGAATCTAAAACAATAACACCATAAATTAATTGTTTTTTAAATAAAACACAAATACTCTAAAAACTACCGTAATCATTATGGATACAATACTGTTAAGTATGCAATCAATCTGTTGAGGCTCACCATCCTTAAAGCAAACATCACATACACCAATGATTTTGTGTAAATCATCTTCTACTCCCTTGCTGGACTTTTCCGATGAGATTTCAGCACCCAAGTTCTTGAAATATTTCCTCAATTCTTGGACCTGGAGAAAAAGTATAACATTATTATTTAGATACATTCTGTAAATTGTTTGTTTGCCATTGGGGCAAACAACATAACCTCAATTTTTTTCGCCAGCACAATTTGTTGGCAATTTTATTATTTCTTTTGGTCTGTGGGATGATTTACCTGCTCATCCATTGATAAATCTATAAAAACTGGTGGAGCATTCATGTTTTTTAAATTAATTTGTTATTATTTATACGTTTAAATTAATTATTCTCTATGATTCGCCCAACACACGTCGCTTCTTTGAAAATTCAACAATAGAAAGGGTTGTCAAATAATTGACAATTCGTGTTAACCATTGTGGGTGAGTGTTTTTTGTTTGATATAGAGATGACAAATTTACAAACGAAAAGCAAACTATTTTTTATCGATAATTTTAACTTGAAACTTGGATTTTTTGGCAAATATAAAAATACAAATTATATTTAATATTAACTTGATTTCGTTCAAAATTATTTCTAAAAACACTTCTTTTGAAAAACTATTGTTAACTGATATTAAATCCATAACTCATTCCTTGATAATGATATCCGAAGAATATCGAAATATTGGAAAAAATAATTTAATAAATAATTTTTTACAAATAATTGGCCTCGAGCTCGAAAAAACTTTTTATTTTATTAAAAAAAAAAGGTCGAAGAAATCAAAATTTAATTTAATTATTATAAAATATTAGCATTTTTATGTTAAAACAGAAACAAAAATAGATTTTGAATATATTACTATCGATAATTATAGTAAGCCCTTTTTTACATTAATTTGCAAAATTAAATAAGAAGAAGACTGTAAACATGCTTTTTATGTCGTACCTATTTATTTGCCAACACTGAAAGGCTTTTAACAACTGCAAAAAATATTTTATATCAAAATAATTAAAATGGCAAAGTAAACATCACTACTATTATTTTTTAATCAATTATATTTTAAAATTACTTTAAAACGATCGGTATGCAGGAAATAAGTTCAACTGAAAAAGCAAATACTCAAATATTACCTGAGAATGCAGAAACTCAAAGGCCACAAAAAGAATTCTACACTAAAGCCCAGCAATATTGGTCAGAGGTACCTGCTACAGTCAATGGCATGCTGGGCGGTCTTGGATATATTAATGCTATCGATGTACAAGGATCCAATGCATTTTTGCGCGAACTGAAGCTAAAAGATGCTAATAGAAAATATGCTCTAGACTGTGGTGCTGGCATTGGTCGTGTCTCCAAAAATCTTTTAATGCCGTTATTCAATAAAGTAGATTTGGTTGAACAGGATCCAACGTTTGCCGAAAAAGCTAAAGGTTATTGTAGCTCAGATTCAGGCTCAACATTAGGCTATCCAAATCGTTTGGGTGAAATTTACAACGTGGGTTTGCAACAATTTGTACCGGCTGCTCAGAAATATGATTTGGTATGGTCTCAATGGGTTTTGGGTCATCTAACCGATGACGATTTGTTGGCCTTTTTTAGACGCATACGCGATGGCTTGAGTCCCGGTGGTACCTTTGTGCTTAAAGAAAATGTAACAAAGCACAAAGAAGAGGTAAAAGATGAAGAGGATTCATCGGTTACACGTCCACTTAAATCCTATGAAAGAATACTGAAACAAGCTGGTTTTCGCATAGTGAAAATTTCGCAACAGAAAAGTTTCCCCAAAGGCTTATTTCCTGTCTATATGATAGCCTGCCGGCCATTAACAGCGCAATAATGCGATAGCGGCTTTAGTTAGTATTAAATATTAAATAAATAAATAAATATAAATTAGTACGAATTTGTAATGAATTAAGTTACGAATTAAAAAAATTTAGTTTTATAAATAAAGGCTATTGCGTTTGAATATTATGTATTTTTTTATTTAATATATTAAGTGCTTCTTGCGATGCGATTTTACAACGAGAACTTTGTTTTTAAAAATAGAACAACGAATTTTTTTGAACATACATATT
The DNA here is from genome assembly GCA_916048285.2 of Bellardia pandia. NCBI lineage: Eukaryota > Metazoa > Arthropoda > Insecta > Diptera > Calliphoridae > Bellardia > Bellardia pandia. The sequence continues at coordinate 75,688,760 of OU696533.1, forward strand.
TAAAATTGTATTGGGAAGATTAAGATCGTGAAATTTGGTTTGCAATAAATTTATTGTTTCGGTGGCTGTGTTAATAATAGGTCAAACAGCGATGTCACAGAATTTAATTCCATTCGGAAGTAGAATTAATTCCGTATTTTTTCGAAATTAAAACACTTAATTTGCTGTATGTATTCCGAAAAAAATTTTGTTTTACTTATTCTATAGAAGCAAAATACGAAATTAGTTCCACTTCCGAACGGAATTGAATTCTGTGACATGGCTAAAAACTTAATTGTTAACACATCTCAGTGTTGTGATCCATTTACCATAACCGCATTTTCATCAGAGTTTTCTAAGATGCTTATGCTACTGAAATGTCAACAAGAAAAATGTCAAAACATTCATGTTAATCCGATATGCCCCATTACAAAACAGAAAATAATAAAATGAAATATTGATTTGAAAAATAATCCATAATTTGTAGATTTTAAAAATCCCATTACTGTCTAAAATTATTCTTATTTCTTAGTCTGGCAACATTTTTTTCTTATCTGTGACAGTCAGCTGAGAGTGTAGAGAAAACATTTTTCTGTTTCTTCTTCTTCTTTGTTTTTATTTTTTCGATAAACGTTGTGTTGTAAAATATATTTTTGTGAAGAAATATAAAAAATGCTTTATTTGTGAAAATTAAATAAAAACAAATCTCAATATGAATGAATTACAAAAATTGGAACATTTATCCTTGGTGTCCAAGTTGTGCACTGAACTGGACAATCACTTGGGTATCAATGACAAAGATTTGGCTGAATTTATTGTGGAATTGGAAGCGAAAAATCCCACATTTGAAGAGTTTCGCAGGGCCCTTATAGAGAATGGAGCTGAATTTCCCGACTCATTAATTTCCAATCTTCAGCGTATTATTAAGCTAATGAAACCTTCGTTTCATGAGGAAGCAGATAGAACGCCATTAAACAAATTGTCTAGTAAAACAGAACATTTGGCCATGATGTTTCCCGGATTGGCATTGGCTAATGATAAATTTAGTAAGGTTGATGCTCTCTGCACGAGTTCAGCATCTGAGGAGGAAAATGAATATGAGCCAGAGAAAAAAGATGTAAAGAAGAAAATACATAAGGAAGAGTTGGAAGCAGTAGATGCGGCCATGTTAGAACTTGAAGCCTTAGCCCCCGGCTCTGAAGCAAAAACAACGAAAAGTGAAAGAGATTTAAAAAGGAAAATCGAACAAAGATCTCGCTCCAGATCAAAATCTCGTGATAGGCACAAAGAGAAATGTGACAAAAGTCGTGAACGTCATAGAGATAAAGAAACAGTACGGAGTAGTGCCAAAGATCGCTATAGAGAAAGAGATCGTGAAAGAAGATCACGTTCTCGAGACAGACACAGACGTTCTCGATCGCGTGAGATAGCAAGAAGACACAGACGTTCTAGAAGCCGTTCTAAAGAACGACGAAAACGTTCCAGATCCAAAGAGCGCGCACGACGCTCACGTTCTAGATCCAAAGTTAGATCTAGACGTTCAAGATCCCGATCAAAGAATCGTTCTAGCCGCAAGCGAAGATCCCGTTCCAATGAAACTAAAATGCGTGAGAAAATGCCTCCGCCAGCGGCCATGGCTGATGATCCTGAGCCGGGCAAGATATACTCTGGCAAAGTAGCAAATATTGTACCCTTTGGTTGTTTTGTTCAAATTTTTGGTTTACGCAAGCGTTGGGAAGGCTTAGTGCATATATCTCAGTTGCGTTCTGAAGGTCGCGTTACCGATGTCACCGAGGTAGTGAATAGAAATTCGAATGTCAAAGTTAAAGTTATGTCAGTGGCGGGTCAGAAAGTTTCATTGTCAATGAAAGAAGTTGATCAGGATACGGGACAGGACTTGAATCCTCTTAGTCATGCACCTCCGCCGGACAGTGAGCTTAAAGATCGTAATCCTGATCGTCCGTTTGGAAGCGGTACATCTCTGTTGAATCTACAGGGTGGCGGTGACAATGACGAAGATGACTCACGTAAACGTGTCACGCGAATTTCCAGTCCTGAGCGTTGGGAAATTAAGCAAATGATAAGTTCGGGTGTGTTAGATCGCAGTGAACTGCCCGATTTTGATGAAGAATCTGGTCAACTGGCCAAGGATGAAGATGATGAGGAGGATATCGAAATTGAAATTGTAGAAGAAGAGCCACCATTCTTGGCTGGTCATGGCAGATCTCTGCATGATTTATCACCGGTACGTATAGTTAAAAATCCCGATGGGTCATTGGCTCAAGCTGCCATGATGCAATCGGCTCTTTCAAAAGAGCGTAGGGAGCTGAAAATGTTACAACGAGAACAGGATATGGATGCTGTACCCACGGGTCTTAGTAAAAATTGGATTGATCCTTTACCAGATGAAGACTCCAGCCGTACTTTAGCGGCCAATGTCAGAGGTATGGGCTCAGCTCCCATGGAGGTGCCAGAATGGAAAAAACATGTTATAGGTGGTAAAAAATCTTCGTTTGGCAAGAAAACTGACATGTCTTTAGTGGAACAACGTCAGTCACTGCCCATCTATAAGCTGAGAGATGATTTGATTAAAGCCGTTACAGACAATCAAATTTTGATTGTTATTGGTGAAACTGGTTCGGGAAAAACTACGCAAATAACACAATATTTAGCAGAATGTGGTTTTACAGCTCGAGGAAAGATTGGCTGTACCCAACCCAGACGTGTTGCTGCTATGTCTGTGGCCAAGAGAGTGGCTGAAGAGTTTGGCTGTCGCTTGGGTCAAGAAGTTGGTTACACTATACGTTTTGAAGATTGTACTAGCCCAGAGACTGCCATTAAATACATGACAGACGGTATGTTGTTACGAGAATGCCTCATAGAGGCTGAATTAAAAGGTTATTCAGTCATTATGTTGGATGAGGCCCATGAACGTACTATACACACAGATGTATTGTTTGGTCTACTAAAAACTGCCGTACAAAAGCGTCCCGAATTGAAGCTTATTGTCACATCGGCTACATTGGATGCTGTGAAATTTTCGCAATATTTTTTTGAGGCACCCATTTTCACCATACCCGGTCGCACATTTCCCGTAGAAGTGTTGTATACTAAAGAGCCTGAAACTGATTATTTGGATGCTTCTTTAATAACAGTCATGCAGATACATTTGAGAGAGCCACCCGGTGATATATTACTGTTCTTGACGGGTCAGGAGGAAATCGATACGGCTTGTGAGATTTTGTATGAGCGCATGAAAAGTTTGGGACCCGATGTTCCCGAATTAATTATACTGCCCGTCTACTCTGCTCTACCTTCGGAAATGCAAACGAGAATTTTTGATCCCGCACCACCAGGCAGTCGCAAAGTTGTGATAGCTACAAATATTGCAGAAACGTCACTGACAATAGATGGTATATTCTATGTTGTAGATCCAGGATTTGTGAAGCAAAAAGTCTACAACTCTAAAACAGGCATGGATTCTTTGGTTGTAACACCTATATCACAGGTAAGTCAGATATGAATATTTATCACATTTTTAAATTATTGCTTAAATTTGTTTTTGAATTGTTTTAGGCTGCCGCTAAACAACGTGCTGGTCGCGCAGGACGTACTGGACCTGGAAAAACCTATCGCTTGTACACCGAAAGAGCCTATCGCGATGAAATGTTGCCTACACCGGTGCCAGAAATACAACGTACAAATTTGGCCACCACTGTTTTGCAATTGAAAACTATGGGTATTAATGATTTGTTGCATTTCGACTTCATGGATGCCCCTCCTGTAGAATCTTTAGTAATGGCTTTAGAACAATTGCATTCCCTGTCCGCGTTAGATGATGAAGGTCTGCTTACTCGGCTCGGGCGCAGAATGGCTGAATTTCCCCTGGAACCAAATCTCTCAAAAATGTTAATTATGTCAGTGGCTCTGCAATGTTCTGATGAAATTTTAACTGTGGTCTCTATGCTGAGTGTGCAAAATGTTTTCTATCGTCCTAAGGATAAACAGGCTCTGGCCGATCAGAAAAAAGCTAAATTCAATCAAATCGAGGGAGACCACTTAACACTCTTGGCCGTCTATAACAGTTGGAAAAACAATAAATTCTCTAATGCCTGGTGTTACGAAAACTTTGTGCAAATTAGAACGCTTAAACGTTCACAAGATGTGCGCAAACAATTGCTGGGCATTATGGACAGACATAAACTGGATGTGGTATCGGCCGGCAAGAATTCGGTACGTATACAAAAAGCCATTTGTTCGGGCTTCTTTCGTAATGCTGCCAAAAAAGATCCCCAAGAGGGTTATCGTACTCTTGTGGACTCTCAAGTGGTATATATACATCCCTCGAGTGCTCTGTTTAATCGTCAACCTGAATGGGTTATTTACCACGAGCTGGTACAGACAACAAAGGAATACATGCGTGAGGTAACTACTTGTGATCCAAAATGGTTGGTAGAGTTTGCGCCCTCCTTTTTTAGATTTTCGGATCCTACGAAACTAAGTAAATTCAAAAAGAATCAACGTTTGGAGCCACTGTATAATAAATATGAAGAGCCTAATGCCTGGCGTATATCAAGAGTACGACGTAGAAGAAATTAATGGGTCGATTACGGATGGTAACCGAACCTCAGTGGAGTTGGCAGTTGTCAAAAACATATTGCAAATGGCAACTGTCAGCTGTTAACTTCAGTTGCCATTTTGTTGTTAAACTTTTTATATTTTAAACATATAAATGTTTGTTTTCTACCCGAAAATTAAAAAAAAGATTAGAAACGAAAGTTGTCTTACAATAACAACTTTCATGACAATTACGTTGCCTATTGGCAACCCAACTCCAGTTTGGTTGCTATACAAAATCAACCCATAAGTTGAATTTATGGATAAATATAAATATGTATATTTAGTTTTTAAAATAATTTTTTATTTCATGAATATGCACTTAAATAAAAACCTTTAAAAGTATGTATATCAAGTTGATCCCTATATAAAAGTGGTTTTAAAGTGGTAATTGGAAATGGTTGGTATAAACTGAAAATTGCAAACCGTTTATTTTCAGTTTTGGGTTATTTTTAAAACATGAAAGTAAAAGCTTTAATTAAGGTAAAAGCTTTAACAATTGTTACAATGTATTCAATTTGGCTCGAAAACTCACTAACAAATAGCAAAATTCGTGATATTATCGTTAATCATAAACTTCTTAGACAGCTACTAAGAAGTTGGTTGATAAAATTGCCGCTTTTGGACTTCTTAATCCAAGAATAATATGCTATGTGATCTGATAAAGGAATCACAATATCCAGAGATTATAAATTTTGTTATATTATTGATCATTGATATGTGGTTTCTGCAGAACGGGTGTCACAAAATTCTGTGTTTATCATTCGTTCCAACACCTCTGGATTATTTTATAATAAAGACTATACAAAGCCAATAATGTCAATTACAGCGTTAAAACTCAAAATCCGAGACGTGATTAACGAAATATACTCGCCATTTTGTCAATATGTGTTGGAAATTTTTTATAAAGGGATTGATATCTGTATGGTTGACCTATAGGTATCATCTTTTATTTATAATTCTTAAACATTACTCCTTCAAATTTGAATAATTTCCATATACATACATAAATGTATGTATGTACGTATGGCTGTAAATTCATTGTTTTGTTTTCAAAAACGAAGTTGTTGCTGAAAACCCCGTTGAGCATTTTTTGACTATATGTAATATACCAATAGAATTGCATCTAATTTATTAAAACTAAAAATACATGTTTTTATATATATAAATTATATTCTAAATGTTATTATGAGCTCTATGAGGTGGGGTGTTGCATTGCATGCTGCGTTTATGAAGGCAGCCATATTGTTTAGTGTATATAATTTATATCTATATACATATATAATTTAGTTATATATCATTTTTTTTCTTGATAAAATACGATTGATTCGTCTAGCTAATAGCTAATTTATTTTGGCTAATAGCTAATGGCAAACTTAATTGTATATAATCAAGTAAAGCTGTAAATATGTTGAATTTAATCGATTTGTTTTATGAATTGTTTATTAATTATAAGTTTTTTATATTTCATTTAACATGATTCTTTGTGCTCCCCACTGCTGATTTATTTTTTTGTTTCGATGTCTTCTAGAGATAACCTTGGTCCGATAGTTAGTGATAGTGTGTACTTGAATAATGCCCTACATCCATATATGAATCAATTTAAAGTTGGTCATTTGAATTGTCGCAGTTTATCCCCTAACACGAATTCTTTTAAACTTGATGAACTTAAATCTATAGTTGACCGTGATTTGTTTATTGTTTCTGCGATCACTGAGACGTGGCTTAATGATCAGATTTCTGACCGTACGGTTTAAATTCATGGTTATAAGATTTGTCGCAATGATCGTCCTTCTTCGTGTCGAGTAGGTGGAGTTGCAATTTATGTTGCTAAATAACTAATCTATAGAGTTGTTTCTAAAGTTTTAATTCCAGGCTGTGAGTCTCTTTTTATTGATCTACTTATTGGTGACGTGAAATGTCTTTTTGGTGTTGTTTGTCTTCCGAGTGGAGATTTACACACATTTGAGGAGCAACACTATGATCTTATTTCAAAGTACACGAATATTATTATCGTAGGTGATTTCAATTGTAACGTTTTGGTTCCTTCTAAGGCTGAAATCTTTCGTATAAGATCTGATTTATCAATTGTTCACAACTCATTGCCAACTCATTTTGACCTTAGGAGAAGAACTACTTCGCTGATTGACTTATTTTTAGTTAACATTCATCCCATGGTGGCTTTCTCAGGCCAGATTCAATGTCCATCCATTTCTGATCATGCACTTATTTTTGCTTCTTTTGAATTTTAATTTGTTCGCCCTCAGGAGTTTTATGAATATAATGACTACAAAAACACTGACTTGGTTGGTCTACTCCTCTTTCTTAGAGAATATGATTTTTCACTGATTTATAATACAGTTGACATTGATATGAAATGCTCACTTCTTACCTCCCTTTTGGATTGTCTTCAATCATATGTACCCACTGTTAGGGTTAATTTGAGGAATATTGATGATCCTTGGATGAAGTCCCGTGATGTTGTACTTGCTAGATCCTTACGTAATATTTCTTATTCTGCATTTCAGTCCAGTCGCTCTGATTGAAATTGGAGAACTTACTGTAAGCTCCGTAATCGTGCGAAGAGTATATTACGTAGAGATAGGAGGAAAGACTTTACTAGGCTTTTTGGTAACATTAATTCTGCTGGTTTTTGGAAGGTTATTAGAGGTTCCGGTTGCATTGGTGTTGACGACACTGACTTGGCATTTGACTCCAATACAGTTAATAGTTTTTTTTGCTAGCTCTGATTTTCCTATTTCTGACCTTTTTAACTTTAATGAATTCGGTGGCCCTGGTGGATTTTCTTTTTCTTGTATTGAAGAGTCTGAACTGTTAGAAGCTTTGTATAAAGTTAAGTCCAAGTCTGTCGGCACTGATGGTTTATCAATTTGCTTTTTAAAAATGATTTGTCCATATATATCCCACGCGATTCTTCATTTTGTAAATTCAATTCTAACATTCTCAGTTTTCCCATCTGCCTGGAAAGTAGCGCGTATAGTTCCCATCCCTAAGGTCAAAGTTGTACATAGTGTGGATGACCTCAGACCTATTTCTATACTCCCTGCTTTATCTAAGGTTGTTGAAAATGTTATTAAAGCCCAGATGAATGACTTGGTTTCTACTAAAATAAGTAATTCACAATATGCCTATCGATATGGTCTCAATACCAATTCTCTTCTACTTAGTCTTACTGATTCTATTAGAGAGAATGTCAATAGCGACAAGTTGAGTGTTTTGATTTCTATGGATTTATCAAAAGCTTTAACTTTATTGATTTTAATAAATTGATTTTGAAGCTGAGGGATGCGTTTGGTTTTTCTAGGTCCGCCTGTCAGCTTATAATGTCGTATCTGGTTGGTAGGTCGTAATTTGTTGTAGTAAATGGTGTTTCTTCTAGTTTACTTCCACTCCACACGGGTGTCCCACAGGGATCTATTTTGGGTCCTCTCCTCTTTGTGCTTTACGTGAATGACATTGTTGACCTTATTCAAACCAGCAATTGTAAACCGTTTCTGTTTGCAGATGATGTTTTTCTTTTATATAGAGGTAATAGAAGATTTATTGAAGTCTTTGAGAATGATATTAACTCTAATTTGAACCATATTAGACTTTGGATGGTTGCCCATTCATTAAAGGTTAACACAACTAAGACTAAAGCCATGATGTTCGGTCCTACCAATCGTTTCTTTCCTAATTTAGATGTGTTCCTATGTGATGATCTAATACAATTTGTTGAACATCATAAATGTTTGGGTGTGGTTTTAGACTCTAAACTTTCCTTCAAGAATCATATTGACTCTGCGTCGGGTAGAATTTGGGGTTCTTTATGTAGGATTTATCGTACTAATCTAGTTTTATCTAAGGATGTTAGAACAAAATTAGCACATGCGATCCTGATGCCACAGATTCTTTACTGTTTTGAAGTTGTATCCGGTACTATCGGATTGAGTCTTACTAGATTGAAGCGCTTGGTGAATTCGATAGTTAGATTTGCTTTCAACATTCGACGTAGAGAACATGTTTCCGAGTCTGTGAAATGCTTTCTTGGTTGTTCTTTTTGTGAATTTGTAAAGTTTCGTAATTTGCTAAAGTTTTATAAAATTATGAAAACTGGTAGACCTTCTGTTATATGCGATGCATTTATTTTTTCTTCCTGCAACAGAAATCCTCACTTTGTTTCCCCTAGGATATTTAAATCTTTTTTCAGTAGGTCTTTTGTTGTTAGGATCACAAGCTATTGGAATAGTCTGCCATTAGAGTTGCGAATTTTTACGCACTCTAATAATGTTTTCAAAGTAAAACTTTTGCAATATTTTTCAGACCCTTTGTGATCTCTTCTATTAATGTGGTTCTTGTCCTAACTATCCCTAACTGGACCGTATTTCATTTGTCTCTTTTTCCTATTAAGTGATATGGCCTACAGAATGTAAGTGTTTTATTTGTGTTAAAATTCCCGTAAAAATTTTTTTTCGTGTTGCGATCCGGCCAAAGGGTTGAGAACTCCTCCCACGAGTTGATGCCGTTGAGTTGGCAGGGAAATCATTGGCCAGAGTACCGATCAGGATCGTAACAGAAATGACATACCTATCTACACTTTTTTTATCACGGCTGGGGAGCCCAGTTGATAGTATTGTAACATGAAATTTATTGAATATTTAACCTTGCTTTTATACTTAGGTTTATTGTATTACTATGTAATATTATTTTGGCCTAATTGGCTTTTTATTACTGAATAAATAAATAAATAAATGTTGGTATGAAGACTTGAAGTTCAATATAATTTACTGTACCAATCAAGTATTCAATGCATTATGTTTAATATTGTATTTTAATTAATTTTTACTTTTTCAATAAACCTCAACACAATAGGTTATGGGCCCAGGAGATCGTTGAATAAATTGTCATAAAAAAAATATTTTAAATTTTTAACAAAAGAATTTAAAAAGATTTTCTGGAAAATTTGTTATGAAAATGTCGTTTTCCGGTTTACCGCAAATAGAACGGCTAAAAGATAACTGGGAGCAATGGAAATTCGCTGTAAAGGCTTATTTTGAAATGGAAGGTTTGTGGGAGTCTGTACTAGGAACGAAGCAAGATATCAAGAAAATTGTTATGCCTCGTTCAAAATTGATTTTGCTAGTGGACCCTCTACTATTTGTGCATATTCAAAATGCTGCAACAGCAAAGGAAATATGGGATAATTTTATCAAAGCCTTTGATGATTCTGGACTTACACGCAAAGTAAGTTTGCTGAGAAAATTAATTACAACCAAGATGGAAGATTGCGATTCGATGGAAGATTTTGTAAATGTGATCATGTCAACATCGAACAAACTTTCTAGTGTTGGTATGAAAGTTACTGATGAATGGATTGGCACGTTAATGATGGCAGATTATTATCAACCTATGATAATGGGGATTGAAAGTTCCGGTGTGCAAATATTAGGACATTACGTAAAAGCTAAGCTTCTTCAAGACACAAAATCTACAAATTCAAAATCTTCAGCCCTCGTTACTAAGCCACATGTAGCAAAGCCTCAAAATAAGAAAAACATTAAGAAAACTCAATGTTATGGTTGTCGTGAGTATGGTCATATTCAAATAAATCGCCCTAAAAACAAAAACAATAATAAAAGTACTTCAAAGAAAACTATGTTAGCTTTATCTGTTAGAAGTACAATGTCAAGTGATTGGTATTTTGATTCAGGAGCAACGTCTCACACGTATAATAATAAATCTTTGTTCGGCAATTTAAGGAACTGTTCTGAATTTAAAATTATGACAGCGAATAATTCTGTAATGAAGGGGAATTTAATGGGTGATATCAATATGGAGGTGAAAGTTGGTCAGAATCCTAGTGATATAATTTTACGTGATGTTTTATATCTTCCTGATACTAATTCAAATTTATTGTCAATTTCCAAAATAGTCAAACATGAATATAAGGTAATATTTGATTCTAGTGGATGCAAAGTCATTGATTCCGATAAAAACTATTCTGCAAAAAGTATTGCTTTTGAAAAATGGCACATGAGACTTGGACATCCATGCAATGAAAATTTAAAAAAGGTTGTTAATATGGTTCATGGTATGGAAGATGTTTCTTTACAAAATGATAGATGTACGGTGTGTATTAAAGGAAAAATTAGTCGATTACCATTTAAAAATAATGGATCTAGAGCAAAAGAGTTTTTAGGCATTGTGCATTCGGATTTATGTGGTCCAATGGAGGAAACTTCATTTAGTGATTCTCGATATCTATTGACTTTTATTGATGATTACAGTAGAAAAGTTTTTGGATACTTTTTAAACTCCAAGGATCAAGTCGCGAAAATGTTTGAAGAATTTAAAAACCTTGTAGAGAATCAGACTGGTGTAAAAAAAAAGTTCTGCGTACTGATAATGGTACTGAATTCTGTAATCAAAGAATGAATGAGATTATTAATTCTTCTGGCATTATACATCAAACAACTGCTCCATACACTCCAGAACAAAACGGTCTAGCTGAGAGGATGAACCGAACCCTAATTGAAAAAACTAGATGCTTGTTAATTCATGCAAATTTAAATAAGAAATATTGGGCAGAGGCCGTAAACACAGCTATATATTTGGTTACCATGTAAAGGTCATGATAACTGCACTCCTAAAGAAGTTTGGTCAGGACGTAAGCCTACATTGAAGCACCTAAAAGTATTTGGTTGTATGGCTATTGTACAGGTTATAAAAGAGAAGCGAAAAAAGCTTGACCCTAAAGGTATTGAATTGATATTTGTTGGATACTGTGGTACATCTAAAGCATATAGATTCCTGAATCCAAAAACGAAGAAAATAACAATTAGTAGAAATGCAGTATTTTTTTAGAACAAATTTCATGAAGATTCGGATAAAAGAAATGACAATGTATTTTACATTCCATTTGATAAAGAACCGAATAATGTTATTAGCCCAATAAATGATAATATAAATAATGCTGAAACTGATTCGGATTCAGAAATATATTATTCAGAGGATGATGCTTTAACTATTCCTACTTCAAACGTAAATATTCTAACAATCTCATTAAGTGATAGTGCTGAAAATATCGTAAGTGATAATGTACATTTAGAAGAGGTCATAAATGTCGAAAATTCTGAAACTGAAAACAATAGACGTTCTACTAGAGTCCGTAAAGTACCAGCTCGTTATGCTAATGTCGTATCAAACGTTGAATTTACAGAACCTACTAATGTGAAAGAAGCACTTAATGGGTCTCAAGCTCAATTATGGAAACGTGCAATGGAAGAAGAGTACAAAGCTTTACTTGATAACAATTCTTGGATAGAATGTGATTTACCAAAGGACAAGAAACCAATATCGAACAAGTGGTGTTTTAAAATTAAACGTGATTCTACGGGAAAAATATTAAGATATAAGGCTCGTTTGGTGATTAAAGGGTACTCACAGAAGAAGGGGATTGATTATGAGGAGACATTCTCGCCAGTTGTAAGATACTCGTCTATTCGTTTACTACTTGCTTTGGCTGTTAAACATAACTTAGACATTGATCAATTGGATGTTGTCACAGCATTTTTACAAAGTGACTTGGAAGAAGAAATTTATATGAAATTTCCAGAATGTTTTCAAAATCAAGATTGTAAAGTCTGTAAGTTGAAAAAATCCTTATACGCATTGAAGCAGGCAAGCAGGTGTTGGAATCAAAAACTAAGTAAAACTTTAATTGACTTTGGAATGATTCAATCCAAAACTGATCCATGTATATATTACTACTTAGAAGGGGAAATAAGGATGTACATAGCAATATATGTTGACGATATTTTGATTGTTTCCAATAACTCAAAGATGAAAACATATTTAATGTCAAATTTTAAAATGAAAGATATTGGAAGTGCAAATTTTATACTTGGTATGAAAATAACACGTGACAGAGAAAATGGAAAACTGTGGATTGATCAAAAATTGTATTTGCAAGGCATAATAAAAAGACAGAAAGTAAAGGAGTTAGTACACCACTAGATTGCAATCAAAAGCTATCATTCGAATTGTCTCCAAGTTCTGAAGAAGATAAAAATGAAATGAAGAAGATTCCATACCAAGAAGCTGTAGAAAGTCTTCTGTACGCAGGACAGATTAGCCGACCTGATATTACATATGCAGTGGGCATACTTTCTAGGTTTAATAAAAATCCTGGGAAGACACATTGGGTTGCTGTCAAACGTGTATTCAGATATTTAAAAAATACCATTAATTTAAAACTTGAATTTTCCAAACAGTCAGATGGTGAAGTTACTGGTTTTACAGATGCGGACTGGGCAAATAATCTAGATAATCGTCGTTCTACAACAGGCTGCATTTTTATTTGAAGGTTCTCTCTACAACCGAGGCTGAATACATGGCAATGGCTGCAGCATGTCAAGAAATAATTTGGCTAAAATCATTATACTATGAGATATGTGATGAACAAGAAAAACCTTGGATGCTATTTTCGGACAACAAAAGTGCTATCGCTTTGGCACACAACAATTTATATCACGCTCGTTCAAAACATATCGACATTCGTCATCACTTTGTTCGTGAGCTGGTGCAACATAATTCTATACAAATAAATCATATTGGTACTGAAGACATGGTAGCATACATCCTTACTAAAGCATTACCTGCTGGAAAGTTTAATGAATGCCGCCTAAATCTTTGTTTAAGAGAACTTCAGTTCTAGTGGGGGTGTTGGTATGAAGACTTGAAGTTCAATATAATTTACTGTACCAATCAAGTATTCAATGTATTATGATTAATATTGTATTTTAATTAATTTTTACTTTTTCAATAAACCTCAATTATTATATTTATTATTATATTTAATTTAAAACGGTGTAGAGTATCCATAAAAAGGTAGGCATTGGATCCTTTTTTGTGATTATTATTACACATAAATTTATATTTACAACCTAATGAATATAGAATTTGGTTCTAAATTTATTTGTTCTTGACTTTTCCCTTTAAAATCCCTGTTATTTCTAAAATTTTTATATAAAAAAATACAACTTTGTTAATTACAAAAAAAAAAAATAATAATAACCCATAATTGTCATACACTCGATTACTTACAAACTGTCAAAAAGTAATCGAGAGTGTGGCAGCACTACATGAGACACTTTTTATTTTATATTCATTCGCGACGGAGTTGGTCATTATTATACATATTCCAGCAGAAGAAAATTTAGTTGTATAGAAAAAAGTTTTTAGTGTGTAATTTTAAGTATTTTCTTAATAAAAAATAAATAAAATAGATCTATCAATAAAATGCAAAGAAATGTGATAAAAGTGTATAAGTAGAAAAAGAAAAAATTGATAAAATAAAATGAAAAGGAAAATTACAAGCCAACAACTAGCAGCAGCCATTAAAGGCAGCCGTTGTAGCAGAAGTAGCGGCAGCAATAAAATATATTAGAAATTCCTCAATAACAAAATAAGGGAGAAGGCATAAACGAAAATAACAATCAAAGGATAGAAGGTAAATTTATATACATGTATGTATTGTATGTATAGAAATATGTACCATCTAAAATGAAAGATACAGCAAAATAAGTGTAATGTAGATTTTATATTAAACAGGAAGTGCTATTTTGGTTTCTTTCAATATATACAATATGCATAAAATAATTATCATATTTATTAAAGCAATTTTTCTTAATAGTTTTGTAATTTCAACGAATATTCGATTAGGTGCAAAAGTAATCGTTTTGTACAGGTCCAAACATTAAATGTATGTACTTCGTGTGTATAAAGTAATTTGAGTAATTTTATGTTTTTTTTTTAAATTTAACATATTGTAATCTTATTTGTAATAAATACATTAAACTTTTAATTACTAGTTAATATTATATAAGAAATTTAAAAAATTAATTAAATCTATGCATTACATTACGAAGCTGGCAAATATAAACATTGTTCAATAAACATAATTAGACGTATTAACAAATTTAACTATGTACATATGTGTAATAATATACATATTATCTGCTCAGATATATCTTATTAATGTTCTTAATATGTTTTCCTAAAAAAAATGTTATTTGTATAGGTATTTAAGCAAATAATTACGATTTAAAATATGTTATATTCATTCGTCCACTGGCATTCAGTGTATAAAGTCGTGTTCTTAACAAGTTAAGTTTACAGCTATAAATTTTCATTTAAACTAACAAGAATTTATACTTCATCAAACAACAACATTAAACGTACGCGAGAAAGAGAAGACGATGCTGTTGCCTCTAACCAGCGTTACCGTTGGCAAATTTGAGAAAGTCGCACAAAAAGGGGATTTCATAAAAATAAGTCGCTCAAAAAAGGGTTAAAAAGGGGCACCCTTTTAAAAATAATAAAACAATTTATTAATTTTTTAACATAAGTTTCATATTATAAAAAAAAAATTTAATAAAAAACTAAAATGTATCGAGTAAAACAAAAAAAGGTACACAAAAAGTGGCAAGGCATCTGTTAACCCTTAAATGCGCAGTGTATCTTTAAAGATACAACCAATAAAACTGTTGCTATTTCCACATTTATTAAAAAAACAAAATATTTATTGATAATTACTACTTACAACACTTTTTTCTATCATCCTGAATTAATTTTATATAAAAAATGTAACGGTTTTGAAAATTATAGAGCCGTAGAATCAAAATTTCAAAATTTGTACTTTTAGAAATGAAGCTAAGGTTTACCCACTTATTTGCATTATTTTTTCACGAATTTACTCCAAAAAATTATATGTTGATAAAAATACTGTTTTCTAACTATAGAGAATTTTTCAATACGGTCTGAATTATACTTTCGTCAAAAAATCGTATATAGTGGTTGTATCTTATAAGATACATTGCGCATTCCACACCAATTAGAAATGTTTGCTGTTATTGTTTCATGTACACTGTTTGTATTGAAAAGAGAAACGTGTTGCTGGTGCACAAGCGTTTCACTTTCTCTGTGGAGTGCGCAGTGTATCTTATAAGATACAACCAGTTTTTTCTTATTAAAATTAAAAAAAAGCAAAAAATTTAAAAAACAAAAACGAAGTTTTTAATTTTGTGCTTATTTACATACAATATATTTTTTTCCTAAAGATACAAGACCGTGCGCATTTAAGGGTTAAAGGGTCAAATTGCGACTTTAGTCGCAACAACGGTAACGCTGCCTCTAACAGGCATAACACCATTAATAAAAAAGCTAAACTAAGCAGTTCTACTCAGAGAGCTGAGATTCAAAATTATTATTCACCACTACAAACACTCGATGATGATACTGATGATGAGACCATTATTGATAAATCTGTTAAAGATGAAGCATGCAGAATACTAAAAATAACAGATTACTCAATAAGAAAAATCTCTATTGGTCTGAAACTTTTTTGTACAAAGATAGAAAAATATGACTCTTTGTGTAAATCTTTAACAGCCAGTTTTAAATTTGAATATTTCACGTATGTTTCAAAATATGAAAAGCCATATAAAGCTGTCCTTCTGGGTCTTGATAAAAGTGATCCTACCATCGTAAAAAATAAGCTAAACTCAATGGACCTCAAATGCATAGACGTTAAAATTATTACTAAATCGAAAGAAGGTCGAAATGACCAAATAATCTATGTAGTATACTTTGAACGCAAATCTATCACCTTAAAAGAATTAAGGCAGAATTACACAGTTATAAACTACTTCAAAGTCAGATGGGAGTACCAAAAACCTAATTAAAATAAGCTAACCCAGTGCTATAACTGTCAAATGTTTGGTCATGGTTCAAGCAGATGCAAAGTTAAAACATTTTGTGCTAACTGCGCAGGAAACCATAACACCACTGAGTCTAAAGAAACGGTAGTAAAATGTGCTAACTGTCTCCTGATTGTCCTAGTAGGAGTTCATATATACAGATTAGACAAAGAAATCAACCAAGAAATTTTAATCATTCAAGACAAGCGAACGTAGCTTTTAAGAATAATGTTAACTACAACAACAATTTTCCTAATTCATTAAACCAACAAAGGATACCAAACGCCATTAATTGGAATCTTAACGAAACAAATAATAATTAATAACAATAATAATGCTAATAACAACAATCCATGATGCAGGAAATGCTGAAAATGCAATCCACTATCTTACAAGCCATTTTAAAGAAATGATTTGTTTAAAAATTTGTTTTTGGAACGCGAACGGCCTCCGCCAACATAAAAACGAACTGGAACACTTCCTGATGAATAAGCAGATTGATGTCATGATGATTTCTGAAACTCACTTGACGGCGACAGCGTACATAAAAATTAATGGCTACGTGTTATATGATACTAAAGATCCACGCGGAAGAGCATGTGGAGGTTCGGCAATTCTTATAAAGAACAGAATAAAACATTATTTAATGAACAACATATGTGAGGATTACCTACAAGCAACAAACATTTGCATTGAATTCAGTCAATACAATTTTGTTTTATCATCAATTTATTCGCCAC
Organism: Bellardia pandia; assembly: GCA_916048285.2. Lineage (NCBI taxonomy): Eukaryota > Metazoa > Arthropoda > Insecta > Diptera > Calliphoridae > Bellardia > Bellardia pandia. The sequence goes on from OU696533.1 coordinate 75,705,855, forward strand.
CTCGATTTTCAATAAAAGAACACCAATACTACAGCTTCTTCAATTCCCTTGGAGCTAGATTTTTAGTTGCTGGTGACTTTAACGCCAAACACACTTTTTGGGGTTCACGTCTGGTGACCCCGAAGGGTCGTGAACTCTTCAACACCATTGCAAAAATGGGATTAGATGTACTCTCAAGCGGTCATCCCACCTACTGGCCGACGGACCGACGGAAGATTCCCGATGTTATTGACTTCGGAGTAGTGAAAAATATCCCTGTAGAATCGATACAAGTGGAGCCTTCATTAGACTTGTCTTCAGATCACTCTCCTTCTATTATTTCAATGCGTTTCCTTCAAGGGAAGGCTCTCCATTTCGGGACATATCTAAAACCAGAGTAAGTTGGATAAAGTATAAAAAGTATTTAAGTTCCCACTGCACGGAAAATGTAGTGTTGAGAACTACCGAGGATATTGATGGGTCGATTGGCAAGTTTACTGAGGACATACGAAGAGCTGTACATCACGCCTCCACATACGACGTTGAGTGCAGAAGTGGGACAAATAGAACTTATTTCGCTGAACTCGATCATCTCCTGTCAGAAAAAAGAAGAGTTAGAAGGGAGTGGCAAATTCACAGGTCTCCTGAACTGAAAGCTAGGCTACGGGTATGCAGAGATATACTAAGAAATTTCTTAGAAACCCAAAGAATGGCTTCACTTAAATCTCACTTGGAGGGTCTTGATAGTACCCCACAATCTGACTATTCGTTATGGAAGGCGGCACGAGGTTTAAAAAGACCAGTTAGAGGAAAGCCTCCTCTGCGAAATCCGACTGGTGACTGGGCTAGAAATGATTCCGAGAAGGGGATTTTATTTGTTAACCATTTGAGAAATGTGTTTACTATAAACAACTCAAATAATGCATCTGATTTGCCTCCACTCGTTATTAGACCTCCTGTACCTCTAAGACTTAGCTTTAATGATGTTCAAAGCGCTATTGGTACTCTGAATCTTAAAAAAGCTCCAGGTATGGATAAAATCAGCAACAAAATGCTTGTGGAGTTACCCCGTGTAGCTAAAAGAATTATCCTATTTATTTTCAATGCTATTTTACGCCTAGAATACTATCCTGCAGATTGGAAGGTATCTATGATTACCATGATTCCTAAGCCAGGGAAGGACCCCACTAAAGTAGAGTCATATAGGCCAATTAGTCTACTGCCGACAATTTCAAAACTGTTTGAAAAATTGTTATTGGCTAAGTTGATTCCAATTCTGAACGACACTCAATGTATCCCAAATCACCAATTCGGGTTCAGAGCTAAACACAGTACCATCGAACAAACACACAGATTGGTAAATGTGATAAGACAGTCGTTTGAAGAGAAAAAATACTGCTCCGACCTTTTCATTGATGTGTCGCAAGCGTTCGACAAAGTCTGGCATGAAGGTTTAATGCATAAAATTAAATTAACTCTGCCTGCTAACACCCACAAACTTATAAAAGTTATTTATATGGTCGCAAATTTACAATCAAAGAAGGTGATTTTTTAAGCCCCGCTCAGCCAATTGAAGCAGGAGTACCCCAGGGTAGCATACTGGGTCCAACTTTATATTTGATTTATGCATCCGATATGCCGTCAGACCCCATAATACATACTTCAACTTTTGCAGACGATACAGCCTTTATTAGCGTTCATAAGGACCATCAAATAGCATCACAGAACTTGCAGAAATATGTTTATAAACTAGAGAATTGGCTTGAGCTTTGGAAAATCAGGGTTAACGAACAGAAATGTATTCATATAACTTTCACATTGCGAAAAGATACATGCTCGTTCATCAGAATAAATAATCAAATTATCCCGCAACACAATGAAGTCAAATACCTCGGAATCCACCTCGATCGTCGTTTAACTTGGAAGTCTCATATCGACGCAAAACTTACCCAGATGAGATTAAAAGCAGTGCAAATTAATTGGCTAATCGGCAGAAATTCTACATTAAAGTTGGATTGCGAACTTTTGTTGTACAATGCAATTCTAAAGCCAATCTGGTGTTATGGAATTCAATTATGGGGTACTGCCTCAGCATCCAACATTGAAAAAATTCAAAGGGGTCAAAATAAAATTCTACGTATAATTACTGCAGCTCCATGGTATGTTAAAAATTCTCGAATCCACAAAGATCTAGGCATTCCTTTGGTGAAAGTCGAATTTACAAAACACGCCTCAAAATATGTCAGCAAACTTGAACACCATCCAAACCCACTTGCACGAGACATCCTTAACTTTACTGGCCATGTTCGGTTGAGAAGGAGGGATACCCTTGCTTTAACTCAAGCGCAAAACAGATGACTGGATCAGTGGATATAAATTTTTTGTAGTATCATAATATTTTGTCTAGCACTGGCTGGACTTATTATTTTCTTTTAGTATTAAGATTCGAAAACTTATTGTCATTTCATTTCCGAAGATCCAATAAATAAATTAAATGTATTAAAAAAAAAATAACAACAATAATGTTAATAATAACAATACTCTATTCTCCTTTGAAGAATTAAAAAATCTCACGGTGGAACTCAGTTCGAGGTTATTACAAGCCTAGCTTGCAAATTTTCGTACCGATGAATAACAAACTTAAAATAGCATCATGGAATGCTCGTGGTATCCGGAACATAACTTTTTACTTAATTATAATATAGACATATGTCTAGTATGTGAAACCTGGCTTAACAAGAATCTTCTATTAAACATAAAGATTTTTACTGCTACAGAAAGAAAGAAGAGGTGGAGGTGTAGCAATCATTATAAAAAAAATATAAACCATCAACTTTTATCCCCCCCAAATACTTCACTTATCGAAAACATAGGCTTAAAAGTGTTTTCAGGTAATGAATGCATAAATATCTACTCGTGTTATTTCCCCGGTGGCTCAGTTGGAATCGACTCAACTCGTAAAGAATTATTCAAATCGGATATACGGAAACTGACATCCTTCGATAAATTCATACTCGGTGGTGACTTCAATAGCAGACATAGTAGCTGGGGCTGTCTTAGAAATAACTGCTGGGGTAATTTACTGCAGCAAAACCTCTATAATCACCATTTTGAAGTTGTATCCGCATACGAACCTACATATCTTCCTTCTGACCCGAGGAGACAACCATCCACGCTGGACTTTTTTATTACCAACATATCACAAAATTGATATGCTGTAAGAACAATCAATGATCTTTCTTTTTCCATTGTTAACTTAAGTGTTAATAAAGTTGTGAATTGTTTGAATTCACAACAATTGATAAGAAATTTTAATAGTGCTATTTATGACAGTATCGATGCTTGTGTTCCCAAAATGCAAACAAAAACAAACCAAATCGACCTGCCAAATAGCATAAAGGTACTGATCCAACATCGTAATATCTACAGAAGAAATTGGAAAAGATTAGACAAATCTTCAAGCCCTTTTTGGAAGATCTCTAAAATTCTTAAGAAGTTAAAAAACATTCCCATCCTGAAACATAATGGCGCATTATATTACACTCAGCAAGAAAAGTGTAACTTATTAGCTCAACATTTTAGTCTCTACCATAATATATCAACACATCTAAGTGACACTACAACATATATAAGCTTCCTTACTCACATCCTAAATAGCTGTTGTTGCGGCTGCAACTTAAATTTCAATAATTGAATAATAATAAAACAATTTTTTATTGAACGATAGCATCCGATCGTGATGCAAAATGGCGTGTTTTATTATCTATCAAAAAAATACATTAAATGTTAGGTTTATAATATAAAATTAAATTAAAATGAGAACTTACTCTATTCTATCTTCTTTTTTTCCTGAATTTAAAATGAAATGGAAGGCACTGCAACTAGTGCAACCAAGCGATTACCGCTAAAAATACTTATACTGAATATCCGTAACAATAAACAAAGAACATAAAAATTATCGGATTCAACTCTGATACTAAATACTTTTAAAAAATCAGTTATAAATTTAAACAACAAATAAAGTAAAACTATGTAATTCATAACAGCTGTCTTAAATTGTGCTATTTTCCCCTCTCTTGGAAAAATGCTAAAACTATTCCTATTGTCAAACCAAATAAACCTGCTGATTCACCTCTATCTTATAGACCAATCAGCTTGCTTTCATCTTTAAGTAAATTACTGGAGAAAATAATTAAGGAAAAGTTGACCTCGTTTATTGATGATAAACATATATTAAAAGAATATGTGAAATGTCTAAATATAGCCATATTAATGAACTGATTTCAGCATAATTTTATTTCTCCCAACATAAATATCTTAAGATCTTTATAGAGGTTTTTTTCCCCCAATTTTTTCCTTCCCTCCAATAATAATTAAAATACTTACCCATTTTAAAATCTTTTTAATTAATAAAGTAGAAAAGGATCGCAAATTTCCTAAACTCTTTAGACTATAAGACAAATGTAAAACAAATATTTATAATACTGTAATAACTAAATAAATAAATAAAAAATATGTTATAAATCTGACATCAAACTTATATCACTTTATTTCGGAGCATGAACAAATTCCCCAGTTTTTATAGTCTCACCATTTACAGTGCCTTCGTTGCCTATGAAAATGTACGGTCCAATGATGCCACCGGCTCATAATCCACACCAAACAGTCTATTTTTAGCAGTTTTTGCAATGCTTCTGTCTGCTCTTCACACTAGGCATACTCAATTAGAAAATAGCATCGATTCTGAACACATTTTTCCGATAAAAAGTGGATCTTCATTCAACTTTGCACACATTCACCAAAAGTTAGCCTCTATGGTAGGTCGTGTGGCTTCAATTCTTGCACCATTTTGAAAGGTTTTACACTCAAATCCTTCCTCAAAACTTTCCACTTAGTGGAGTAAACAATTATTTGTTGTGTTTGTAGCTTTTAAGGTTTGTAAATTATATCATAAACATGTACAGTAGCCGACAAAAGTCTACGTACGATCCATACATATATTTGCAATTTGGGCATTTTAAAACCATAATGAAGAAAAGTAATAATACAGTTTCGTTTAAGATGTATTTTTAATAATGGCTGACTTCATAAATGCAGTTTGCAATGCAACCTTACAATGCATAGTGTTCATAAAAGCAATAAAAATTATTTTGGCAATGTCAATTTCATGCATGGTTTTTGTTTGTGATTCGTGGTAAACGATTTCTTCGCAGTGTTGCATTGCAAACTGCATTTATGTCCCCGTTTACACAGTCGAACATTTTGAAGAAAAAATTTGTTTTTTCATTCGCGGTCACACTGTCGAACAATGTTGTCAGTAACATTTAATTATTATTTGCTTTTTTGACATTTCTCTTATTCGTGCTGTGTAATAATTTGTAGTAATTTCCAGCAAAGAAAATGTCAACAGAGCATGTTCACCGAGTACCGAACACAAAATTGATTCTCTCTTCTCCACCCTTTATTTTCTACCAAGCTAAATGTTTTTCTTCCAAATGTTCGACTGTGTAAACGGGGACTATGAAGTCAGCCAATATAACACAAAAAACAAATTTTATTTTATTATAAACTTAAACTTTTATTCACAAAAAACTAAAAAAATTTAATGACAAAAGTCTACATACGAGCTGTAAATTAACATAAAAAACTTTGTTTGGGTATTAAAACTTATTACTTTTTATTAAAAATAATACTTCGTTGGGCCACCATGGGCATCTATAACTGCCTGTAAGCGTCTGGGCTTTGAAGCAACTAAATAGTCGAGTTCTGTGGATGTTATGTTTAGCCATTCTTCTTGAAGCTTCTCTTTAAGTATTGGGGCACGCTGCCTCCACCATGCTTAACAGTAGCAACTAAGTTCTTCGGCTCCATCGCTGTATTTTTTTTTTCGTCAAACTTTATCTCTCCCATCACTTCCAAATATGTTATATTTAGATTCATCAGTGAATAAAACTCTCTTCCAGAAATCCATTTCCTTCTGAATATGCTTTTGTGCAAATTTCAAACGAGTTTGCGATTTTTTCACTTATGGGAGTTTTTTTGCGAGGAGATATGCTATGGTAACCATTATTATTTAAAGTTCTTTATATAGTTCTTGGATGTACAATTAATTCAGATTTTCGGCTAATATTGTGGTATTTACTTTTGGATTTTTTCCCACTTCTTTTAAAATGAATCTAACTTCTCTACGACTAAGTTTCTTTGGGCGACCTCCACGTGGTTTGTTTTCAACTGTACCAGACTTTTTAAAGTTATTGACTATTGTCTGAACTGTGGACTTCAATTAAAAAGCTTTGGGATTAAATCTAGTTTACCGACGCAGAAAAAATTAAATAAAAATATTGACGCAAACGCTTAGTTTTCGAGTTGTGGACGTTTTTAGTTTTCATAGAAATATGTGATTTGGCTCAAGTGCAGCTTAAAGGGCAACGAAAAAAAAATTAAAAAAATATGCCACCCAATTAAGAATAAAAAAGAAAAAAACCAAAATTAAAATTTAAGGGGGCTGAGGCCCGTGGGGCCCCCTGGAACCAAAAAACTGCCCCGCCCATTTTGTACAAAATTTTGTACTTAAATGCACTTTAAAAATAAATGGCACTTAAATACGCACTGTTTTATTGGGCCTTAGTGATATGTGTGGGTAATCAAATTAAAGGTAATTTGCTCACGATTACAAATATGATTAGTTAAGGTGCTATCAGACGGGATGTATTTTACATATGTATGTATGTATGTACTGTCACTTTTCTTACCCATATGTAATTCTGTATGTACATATGTCAAAATTTCCATTTTACATACGATTCATAATTTTTGCTATCACACCATGTTATTATGTTTTTCCGTATGACATAACCTATAAATGTAAACAAAAGCTGTCTTTTTAACGTGTATAAATTTCAAGAATTGCTTCTATTGGCCAATCTGCAATAAATATAATAAACATAATTTAATTTATAAAAAATCGAAAAATACTTACTTTTCCATGTTCATTATTTTCTTTAATTGTTCTTTACAATATATTCTTTCAAACAATTTTGTTTCAAAACAAACCAGCTGTTTTGTTTATGTTTGTCACAGGAAAATAGAGCGTGTTCTAATCGAAAAAATTACATACATATGTATTTCCACATGTATTTTACACATGCAAAGTTTCATATGTATCACACGATGTGTACAACTTTTACAGATGGAAAATTTGACAGTACATATGTAAAATACATCCCGTCTGATAGCCGGTGTTTGTTATACCATAGAGGAGAAAATCCTTGCGCAAGGCCGAAGGGCGGCTATGCAGAGAAGCTTTATTTAGTGGAAAAATTACATATTTCTATGAAAACTAGAAACGTTCATAACTCGAAAACTAAGCGTTTGCTTATTATTTAATTTTTTCTTCTTATTTTTCAATTTTCTATCACCCTACGTACTTTTTTTTTTTATTTGGAGCTGCGTCGGTAAACTAGATTTGTTCCAAGCTTTGATATTTCACCAAAAGATTTTTCCTCATTTCTGCACTTTACAACAAAATTACGGACATCAATTAATATTTCTTTTCGAGAAGCCATTATTTTTATTAAAGATTTATTTAATCCGTCTAAACTTGAACTGAATACTATTTTAAGAAAATCCTTAACACAACAAGAAAAGTAAAAAATAAATAACGGCATTTTACTGCTTGACAACAACAAAATCCCATACATGCTGGTCGTATGTAGACTTTTGTGTTTATTATGAATAATTTTTAAAGTTTACATTACAATAACAAAAATAAAAATAGATTACAAACAAAACTGCATCATTATTTTCTTATTCCGAACTAATGTTCTCATAAAATGTCCAATATTGTGGTCGTATGTAGAGTTTTGTCGGCGACTGTATGTATTGTGCTTATTAGTCCTGGTTTACATAATGAAATTTTTTTCGCTGTGATTCTTGCTTTGTAGGCGAGAGTGATGAGTCATATTAAAATATGCATGTACGACTTACCGCTCTCGCCTACAAAGCAAGAATCGCAGCAAAAATTTCATAATGTAAACCGGGACTTAGTTTATTTTTCCCATGAACTAATCACAATAATATATATATGGCAACTCTGTTATCTTAGTTATAGCATAAAAAAGTTTACCAGATGTTTTCCCGCACACAAAAACTAATTTAGCAATTGGCGCTTTTTTCTCTTTTATTTTCAGATAAATTCTACTTTTTTGTTGGTGACAGTAGTAGTAGTAGCAGTAGTGTATTTTTGAAACTTTATTAACTGTATAAAATTAATAAAGATTTTGAAAACACTATATCTTTGAAAATATATATAATTTTTGCAAAGATAACCTTAAGAAACTATACGTCCAACTATGGTCTCTACACGTCAAATGGCCACCAGCAGTGGTAATAGTGGTAGTAATGGGGGCGGTGGAGGCGTTGACAGTAGTGGCGCTGGTACAACAAATTCCATCTTACATACCTCTTCTTCTTCATCTTATGCATCAGATGATACAAACTCTCTACGTCCCTCAGTAGTTACAAGACAATCCAATACAACAAGTGTCGTTAACACTATGCCTTCTTCAACTGCTACAACTGCTCTAACAACAACAACAGTGGCAGTAGCAGCTGGGTCAGCCGCCTCAGCAGCATTTACAACTAGTTGTGTACGACAAACGCAGGCGTTTAAAACTTATGGGATTATTTCAATTTCTTCAACAACTGGTTGTAATCAGCAGCAAATGCCTGATATTAATTTATTAGATTTGCCCGAGGAGCTATTGTCCAATATATTGTCATATATTGGTTATAAAAAAATTGGCCAACTGCGTGTGGTGAGTAGAAATTTTACATACATATATACATACATATGTATGTATGTATTTAATTGTATATAATTTTATAAGGTTTAAATTTAAAAATAAATATTATATGCGATAATCTTCGAAATAATCCTAATTTTATGTGTATACAGTGGTGGACACGTGTTTAGCACACTTGATATCTGCTACTAATTAAAACAAATATTTTTTTTGTTTTTTGTTATTTTTTAAACGTATTAAACTTAATTGTGTTGCAATCCGGTGGCTTTATTTAAAGAATATAAATACCGAAAAAAAGCTCTGGGCAGTAATATAGCACTAAATAAAAAGTTTATTCACAAAAACAAAAAAAAAAAACTATTTAAATCCTAAAATTTAGTAAGATATCCTTTGTTTTAAAACAAAAACAGCTGCATATCTTCTTGGAATACTCTCTGCCAGAGCCATATGGCACTCTTTTAGAATTTTGAATTTCCTTCCACAAATCGATCAAATTTCGGTCATAGTATCATCATTTCAAAGGTTCTCAATTGGCTTGAGATCCGAAGATTGTTCTGACCATTTCAACACATTAATCTTATTCTGAATTTTGGGTCGTTGTCGTACATAAATCACCATGCCCAGAAAACGCTGGCCACAATCACATTCGCACCACTGTGGTATATGATCTTAAAAGTGTACTTTGGATTGTGCGGCATGTTTGGAGAACGCCATACGTATCTTTTTCAATTAGATCCGAACCTACAAAATGTTGATTCATCGTTCCAGAGGATGATCTTCCTGAAAATGATTGGTTTTTCAAAATGCTCATGTGCAAAAGAAATCGAGAACTGTATGCTCTTTTTTGAAACATGTGGCATGTTTTTTCATTGAGTCTTATAGTTATAGAGGAGACGTCAATATCACGTTGTATCGAATCTTTAAATCTCTTAAATGTGTCTGCCACTGAGGCTTTGCAAATTGAGGGGTCGTCTTTAAGAGTTGTTTTCATGCATCTTAGAACTTTTGCAACATTTGTATATGTCAGATAGGTTCAAATATGGCCTAATGCGTTATAGACCATCTTCATTGAGTTTATTAAAGTACTTAAAGTAAGAGATCATCTGGTGAATGAACTTACGCTGTTCCTATATACTAAGATGAAAAGTATATATGTTTCCTCAAAGGCTTAGGTGCCAAAATGTCATTCGAACCTCTGAATAATATATCAGATGAAACATTCAAGAATAGCGTTATTGAAAATCAACAAAATCTGTCCCTAAATGGCTATGATATGAGTAAAATCCCATGGCTACCTCGAATTTTTTAAGTATTTTAAAGCTTTGGTTTTTAAAACAGCTATGGCTATTTTATGTGTCCAATTTAGATCAATTGAAGAATTTTAAGCTATTGTCATATGAAAGTTACAGCGGAGTAATAACGTAATTATTGACAACAAATAAGGGTTGTCCAATCCCCATATGGGTTAATTTTATTTATTAACATGGTCACCAAGTTGAAAGATCACTTATCAGAAAGATCAAAGTGTGCTGACTTTTTAAGCGTATCGTCCAGATCTCTTTCAAAATTTTCCTCACTTTATCAAGTGAATTGTTCTGTTTTTCACCACATTTGATTAAATTTGTGGAAATAAGTACCTTCAATCAGCAGTTAAATTTTTTACCTCAAACATTTTTTACTTTAAAATTTTGTTTGTAATTTTTCATTGTTATAATAAGAAATATTTGCATCTTTTTTTGTAAACATTTAACATCAAGAGAATTTTTTAATTTGATATTTGGTCTTCTTGTAATCTGATCTTATATTGTATGGTAATAAAGATAAGCCAGCATAAACAAACAATAAACCAATTTTATAAGACATCAAACAAACATTGCTGTTCATCAACTTGCATATACTCATAACATACATACTCGTATGTACATGCATACATATATTCTATGCAATTTATGCTGCATCTTCACAATTGCATATAATATAAAGAAATTTAAAAAAGGGTTTTGTTTACTTTGTTGTTTTTTATACTGATAAAGTAGCATGGGACAAACTTGTATCGCATAAAATTTAATGGTTTTTTCGACAAATTTTAATATTCTTTAAAATTAATTTTCACTTGTTACATGCACCCTTTTAATTATGTATTGAGTTGGCATATACATTTATCCTTTACGTATAGGTAGGCAAATACTTTTATGTATTTTGATGTTTGTGTGTTTGTACAAGTATGATTTTTAGTTTCCACTTGATTTAACCAATGATTACTATATGATTTTTACTTTAGGTTTATAGATGTTGTGCTGCTGTTGGTTGATGTGCAGTAGGGTTAACAAAATTTCATGTTTGGGTTTTCTTTGTTTATGCTAACCAATATATTAAACTCTCTTAATAGCTAGATATTATATAGATGCAGACGTTTGTAATTAAATTTAGCGGCGTGCATGCAATTTTTGTTTACAAAAGGTTTCGTTCTTTTTTAATAAAGTTCTATTTTTTTTCTTAATGCCAATAATAATGTAAGTTTTGGAAAAAAGTACTGCTTTTAAAGTATTATTAACATAAAATCCAGTAATATAAATGTTATAATATTTACCAAACTTGTTCCTAACTAAGTACTGCCGTATTCATAAAAAATAAAGTAGGTTTGAAGTGTGCTTTTAGACAAACTTTTCATACAAAATTTTCTTAAAGTACATTTGAAGTCTACTTTAATTTTTTGTGAATAAGGGCATTAATATTTAAGAAAAGGTAAAAGAAGAAACTAAGTAATAACTAAATAACAAGAAGTAATAATGCGATTATCATCACAACCATGTTCTAGTTGTTTCTAAATATTATATTAGTAGAAGAGGGATGAATCCCGTTAAAACTGCACACAAATTATGTAGCTGCTTTTCAATTTCATTATGACCTTTTCAATCTGATGTCGATATTTTTTTTTACTATTTTTATTCACAGTGGTGAACCTTAGGTTAGCACACTTGATATCTTTTACCAGTTGAAGCAAATATTTGCTGTTGTTTGTTATTTTTTAAAACCCTTTATTTTTCAAACGTGCTACATGTTATTTTAAGATGACGACACCTCTTTTTTTGTTTTAAGCAATAAATAAAAATTTTAATCATAAAAAAGCAGAAAAAACTTAAAAACTTTATTTAAATCCTAATATTTAGCAGGACATTCTTTGTTTTTAATAACAGCTGCTCTTCTTCTGGGCATACTCTCCACCAGAGCCATACAGCGCTTTTTTTGAATTGCGTACCAAACATTTAGATTTTATTCTATAAATCGGCTAAATTTTTTGGTCTGACTGCCGTTTTATGAAGCTTCACATCATTAAATAGATTCTCAATTGGCTTCAGATCCAGAGATTAGGCTGGCCATTTCAACACATCAATCTATTCTGGTCCAAGCAACTTCTCACAGTGCGTGAGGTGTGTTTTGGGTCATTGTCGTAATTAAAACGCCACCTAAGTGACATATTGTCCTCAGCGTATGGAATCATTACATTTAAAAGTATACTTTGATATGCATACTGATCCATTTATCCATAGACCTTATGTATAGCACAAAAATGGGGATACCATTGAGGATCTGTAAACTAAAGAGTTCTCTTTACGGGTTGTTTTTTAGAGCCTGTATAACATTTTAATATGTCCTTGAGCAAATTAAAATACTTGCAATCTCAATGTTGCTATCTCTAGAGTTTATCTAATGAATAACATTTGACTATTCCTCTCCAAACTTTTGAATTCATACAAACTTACCGCGAAAAAAATATAAATTAACTTTCACTTTCTAAATTATTATTATTAACTGCAATTAACCATAAATAGATGCAAGTTTTAAGAAATAATGCAATAAAAAATAATTTCGAAAATTGCAAAAAATTAAATATTTCTTTTATTTTGCTATAAAATTAATTAAACTCTTAATAATATTAAAAAAATTATGCCAGGAGGTATTTCTAACTTTATAAATAAGTTCGAAAATAGAAATTCATTTAAAAATTTGGTTTGAAATGTATAAATCTTAAAATTTTGTTTTTAATAATTTAGTTAACATTTATAATTGAGTTTTCATTATACTAACTTATGTTCAAATTTTCGAAATGCAAGCTCGAACTTTCGAAAATTACCAAAATTGTCTTATCTTAATTTTGTTAAGAAATTTTCAAGTTCGAAAGTCTCAATTCGCCTATAAATTTAGTTTGAATTGTGAATAACTTATAATTATTTTTTTATAATTTAATTGACGTTTATAATTGATTTTTCATTATTATAACTTAAGTTCAAATTTTCGAAAATCTCTAAAATTGTTAATTTTTTCTTATTTTGTTATAACATTAATAAAAATCATAATAATGTTAAGTAATTAATATCTTAAAAGGTATTTTTAAATATATTTTTAAGTTTGAAAATCTTATTTCGTTTAAAAATTAATTTTGATTTGAAAAAATCTTAAAATTTTGACATTTTATCTCTTATTTTCTTTTAGGTTTCACAAAAAATGAATGATGTTTGTATGCATATTTTAAATTCCACATTTTCCAAGTTGATTACAAAAACATACAATCGCTTTCAAGCCATCAAGGCTAATATGCCAAGACGTGAGTCGGCCCGACGTAATCATCCGCTTGCTTGCGAGTGTGATATTATAGAGACATGTTATATGCGTCTGTCGCTGCTACAAATGACATTTGGTAAACATATCGAACGCGGTCATTGTTGTTTTTTTCCGGCAGCGGTAAGTAATTAAAATATACACTATAATAGAAAAAATAAGAAAATTAATTTGTTTCTATTATATAATTTCAATAGATATTAGATGAGGTATATACTATATTAAATTATATTAAGAATACCCCTTGTCTGGAGAGACCCTACCGTGTTACCGACGAGCTATTCGATTTATCAACAATGGCCATGGAATATTTTCGTGATCGCATAGAGTCGACCTTGCCCGGTATTGCCTATTTTAATAAGGATTTCTTTAAACTACCCACAACAACGAAAAGACGTAGGTTTTGTTTTGTTATTGTTTATTCGTTTTTAGGGTAATAATTTATGTTTGTTTATTTTCAGCTTTAGTTATAGTTTCTGATTTGTCCGATAGCCCAGCTAGTTTACCTTCACCGCCTCAAAGTAATATGGTGTTACGCAAAGGTATACGTAAAATTAAACAGGGCATGAAAATCTACAATAATCAATTATCTGTTTTACGCAATGAGCTGCGCACTTGCAAACGTAAATCGGTGGAGCAGGGCAAACAAATAGCCGAACAGCAAAAACTATTGGCTGAACAGCGCAAACAGACTTTAGAGTATGCCAATCGTTTGGATGAAAACGATAAAAAGAATGAGGAAATGTCCAGAAAATTTTCCACATTATTACAGGTAGGAAATATTTGTTGTTGTTGTTGTAACAGCAGTAATTGCTGAGTTGACAGCCATTGGCCGAGTGATCTCGGGTCATTCCGGTGCGTAGAACCGGCTGTCGTGGGAAATATTTGTAACTTAATTTGCTGAGTTTTTTAGACTAATTAAAGAGCAAGAGAGAGAAAATCCTATGGATTGTTTGGGGAAAAAGATAGCAAAAGTATGGAGAGTTTTTGTGCAAATTTACAAGTTTAGCAAAGATAAATTCAAAAAAAACACTTCTGCAATTGTTTGCTCAAATCACACTTCAAATTGTTGTGCGAGCTTATTAGAGAGACTTATTTACTTTAATTTCTTATATTTGTAGGAACTTAACAAATGTAAAACTGAATTACAATATTGGCGCTCTAAAAGTCCGGCCATACCGACGTGCACATCGTGCGGTCACAAAGTAACACCTATACTACCGCCCGAAGACTATCAGGCTTTGATAAATCAGGGCGTTAAACCCGAAAACATTATACTTAATTTAAACGATGACACAGATGCTGAAAGTGATGTCAGCATGAACGACAGTGGCTGTAATAATTTAAGCAATGAATTTGTGTTTCCCGATGAGGCAACCACCGCCAAATTGTTGGCTGTTAATACGGCTGCGAAAAATTTAAAACGTCAACATACAACAACGTCCAATATACATAATTATAATAATAATAGTAATACAACAAAATTAACACAAAGCAACGAAACAGCAACAACAGGGTTAACAGCATATTACAATTTGAATGAGGCTTCAACCAGTACAAGCGCTTTTATAGCAACAAGTGGCTATTCGACAAGATTATTTTATGGTTCAATGAATACAACAATAGGAGCAAACACAAACACAACAACAACACTACCAACACATAAAAGTGTTATTGTATCACCACAATCCTTACTTAAACGTATTGTAAATAATGGGGAACAAAATCAATCACATACTCCCTTTAATCAAGGTCAAGTTTGTAGCAATGATGTTGTTAATGCGTTAACAATGTTTAATAGTAATGAGTTATTGTTGAATGGTGCAGGTGTTGGTGGCGTTGTTGTTTCTAGTGATGTTTGTTCAAATAATAATGCCTCCTCGGCTACTGAAGATTTTAATAATTTACAGGCCATTTCATCGCATGAAACCAAGAAAGCACGTAGAGTACAAAAAACTACTAGATGTTTAACTAACTCTAGTAATAAACGTAAATAATAAATAAACAAACAAAAACTCAATATTAACATAAAATAATTTTTCAATTTTCAAAAAAATCACTAAAATTTTAAGCATATTCCCAAATGTCCCTTAACCCCTTATTCCCTTACTGTAACCCTACTAATTTTAAACCACAACCAATACATATATATATATATATATACATGGATATATATTAATATAAATTAGTAATAATAAATTTCTAATATTTAATTATAATATTAAATATATTTGAGAGCTAGATACTAAAATAATATAATTACAAACAACAAATAAACAACAAAAAGTAATTAAAAAGAGAAAGAAAACAATTTGATAATCTATTTTTAAAACAAAGTTATTAAAAAACAACAAGCAACTCAGAAAACAAAATATATATTACAAATACACTTAAAAAAACGAAAAAAAAACTATTAAATGTTTTTGTTTTTATCTTTTAAAATTTGTTTTAATTTCTTGTTTCAAAAAACCCTAACACAAACTGACCTTTTAAAATTTTACACTTTTCAATAGTTTATGCTTTTAAAATTATGTACACAGAAATAGTTAAACAAATAAATTAAATTCAACAATAAACTTGTTGAAATTTGTGTTGTTAATCTAAGTGCTGGCTGATAAAGGTTTAATAATTAAGTCAAAAAGGTATTTAAAATGCCTATAAGCAACAGCTATTTTTTGTATATGTGGGATTGAAATGGTTTTTATTTAATTCGAGAACATTTGAATTGCATGAAAACCCTAAAATTTTGTTCTATCATTTATAATTACTGACTATTTGAACTTATATTCGAAAGTAATGTTAGAAAATCTTAAAAAAGTAAAATTTATTAAAACAACACAAATCTTATTAAAATTTTGAAATTTTATAACATTGATACATGCCATTTTAAAGTTTATTTGGAAATTCTAACATTTCAATTTAATTAAATTATGATTAATTCATAAAAAAGTTGAATTATGGTTTTCGAACTACAAAAAATAATATAAATATTAATAAAACTAGAAATTAATTAAATGAGAATTATTCCTCTTGCGAGTATAAATTGTAAAATTTAAAAAAACTAGAAATACATTTTATAATCTTTATAAATGATTTTTATGCTTTTGAACTTAAGTTCGAATTTTTGAAATTAAAGTATGAGTTTTCGAAATTAAAGTTCGACTTTTCGAAAATATCAAATAAGTTGAATCTTAAAAATATAAGGAATATATTATCAATTATGCTATTTTTAACATTATTTAAAAGTTCGAAAGTTTGTTTAAAAATTAATGTTAATTAGTGAAAATTTTAAAATTTAGCTTTTTTATACACTTTATAACTTTTATAAATGATTTTTATGGTATTTTTAATTTTGTTTGAAAGTTCGAAAATCATAATCTGTTTAAAAATTAATGCTAATGAAGAAAACTTTTGTGTTTTTATACACTTTATAAGGTTTTTTTTTCTTAATCAAAATAATATATGTATGTACATAAATCTTAAAAATATTAAGCATTTCGTAACATGTGACAGTTTTAAGTTTGTTTTGCAGTTCGAAAGTCTAATTTTGGTTAAAATTGAATTTAAATGATTGAAAAATCAAGGTTTTTAAATAATTTTTCTGTATTTAAACTTATGTTTGAATTTTCGAAAGTTTCAAAAAAGTTAAATTTTTGTTCTTAGATTACAAAAAAGTAAGAAAAAACTTTATTATGTTAGGAATATAGTATAATACAAGTAATTTTTAACTTTGTTTGAAACTTCGAAAATCTTAATTTGTTTAAATACTAATGTTAATCGGTGTAAATCATTAAATTTTTGTATATTTTATTAACTTTATACACGATTTTTCTAATTATAAAGAACTTATGTATATTCGAATTTTCAAAATGTTTTAAAAATATTACAAAAAACTAAAAATTATTAAGAATTTTATATCATGCAAGTACATATTTTCAATTTTATTTTGAAAGTCTTTGTACTGTGCTTAACTAAACATTTTCGTAATTGAGAAAGATCATGAACCTTAAGATTTGTTCAATATATGGCGAATTATTTAACCAATACTGTATAACAGACAGCACTTATATTTAGAATAAATTTCCAGGTTTTTTGTTTTGGCCCCCACACTGCAAACATAACAACAACTAAATATACACTTTTTTGCAATAGTTTATAAATAACAATAAAAAATATACACATATATACATACATATATGTATATAAAACAAGTGAGAAAATAAAAAACTAAATAAAAGCCACACATTTTTCACCCACAAAAAACAGACAATATATACATACATACATATCGTTGGTCTCATGTATAAAGGCCCTAACTCGCTATTTTTTCGAAATTTGTTTTTTTGCGATTCCAATGCATTTAACACAAAAATTTATTGCAATAGTGTAAAAAATAACGCTTTTATAAGCAGTTGTACAAAAAAAGTTACATGTTGAATATTACAGTTTCTATTATGTTTTACCTTCTCCTGTAAAGTTTCAAATATGCGAGTTAGGGCCTTTCTACATGAGACCATCGATATGTATATTTAAAACATATGTATGTATGTACACATTAAAAAGTACATCTGAATGTGCAGATCTCTTAAAACCAAATAAATTTTCATTTTCATCTAACCCAACAACAACAAAGAACCCAACAAATGAAATAATGTTTATTTCTACGTTATTTTTTTTCTATAATAGGACTAACATTATAAAGAGCAACATAAAAAGAACAAAAATATTAAAAAAACAAGGAAGAAAAATAATAAAAAAAGAAATTAATCTTTAAAACTCACAAATTGTTTTTGTATCTGGTTGAACTCAAGAAAGGGGAAGAAAGACTGAACAGAAAGTATAAACAGTAGTGGAAAGAATAATAAACACAAAATTCTTAATTATAATTAAGCTTCTATCTGGCAATACAATTTAAGTTGTTATTGTTTAACACTGCCTGGAAGTATGCTGTGTTTAATTAATTTAGAATTTCTGTTTATGATTGAGTACGGTGCTGTTTTAATATGGAATGCCTTAAAGTATGCGGTGCTTTTTATTTATTATATTTGTAAATAAATACAAAACATGGCTACTAGCTTTTCTGTGCGCCTGGTATTTTGGAGAAGAATTTTAACAAATATTTTTGCAGTTTTTAATTAGGGTGACCAAAAAACTTGTGAAAACAGAAATGAAGATTAAATTATCTCTATCATTACAACTGATAATAAGAGCATCTTAGTCAGTATTTTTTGGGAAATTTATGTTAATCATTTAATAATATTACCAGTATTTTTGTTTTGTTATAAGAATACGGTAAGTAGGTACAACATGAAAAATTAAACAAAATTATAATATTTGAACAGAAGAAAGTTAATGAAGGGGCATATTCTTCTAGCATTTATAATTACATATGTATTTATTTTTATTCTTTAACATTGAATTATATTCAACACGCCAAATGTATGATTGATATCGATATCGACATTTAACTTAAAAAGTAATAAAATTTATAATTCTTAATGTAGGAATGAATGTGTTTGATTCTGTTTAAAAATTAAGTTGAGTTAAATTAAGTTTATATAAGATATATTTCTAAATTTGAATGTTTTTGTTCAGAAGTAACTTAAAAAGTAATAAAAAAGAATCATTTTTATTTCGGGAATGTGTTTGTCATTCTCTTTAAGGATATTTAGAGGAATTTAAGCCAATCTCTGCATGCAAAGACTGGCTGGTAAAGTTAGTGAATTCGAAAATAAAGTAGGAACTAAATCAGAACTTAATAAATGCCAATTACAAAGTTTGGCATAAAAGTTCTGTAAATGTTTCAAAAGCGAAAAATTAAGCAAATAATTTTGCACACTGAAAAAGGAAAATAAAACGAGCAGATCACTTGCTCTCGATTTACAGAACACCAAAACATATGAAGTCGTTTTAAAATGAAAACGTTACTGGGATTATTACAGGGGTTAATATTTTTCATTTTGCTCATCTCTTTCAAAATTATTGAAATTATATTACGCTGTTTTCACATCAAATTCGGTGGAATAAATGCTTTAATCAGGCATGTTCTGAAAATCACTTTTTCGTAAAGTGATTTGAAATCTTTGAAAAGGTGTTCTGTGCACAAAAATTATTGAAATCTCGTGATTTAAAACCGGTCAGCCTAATGATTTCAAATCACTTAGAGTTTTTTAAGCATTTTTCTTTGAACTCTTGTAATAAAATTATCACATACACTTAAAATCATTTGTTCTTTATTTTGTTTTTGAAATAAAACTAACTATTTTACACAGAAAAAATCTTAAAATTTACAAATTTAGTAAGACGTTGTATATTTTGCGGACCATTTTTTAGATTTGTTTACATTTTTCGTGATTTACTTTTACTTTTTAGTAGTCAACGCAAAGAAAATCAGCTGTTAGCTCGTGATTTAGAACAATCAAAATCACTACTAAAAATTAAAAATCTCAGAACACCAAAATATTGCTCCCGTGATTTCAAAATCGTTCGTGATTTAAAATCACCGTGATTTCAGAACATGCCTGGGTGTTACTCTCTATTTGATATTCAATCAGTATAAATTTGTGGTTCAAATGTATTCAATCGCTTTTTGTTACATAAATATTCAGGGGGTTACTCTCTATTGCGATGCGAAAGCAAATTCGATGCGATAAGCGTACAAATTTACACTCTAACGCATCGAATTTGCTTTCGCATCGCAATAGAGAGTAACCCCCCTGAATATTTATGTAACAAAAAGCGATTGAATACATTTGAACCACAAATTGATACTGATTGAATAATATTTAAGAAAAGCAAAAAAAAAATAAACTTAGGGCCCGATTATCGTTCACAACACTAAAATGTTGTGTTGTCTCGACTACAACACAACATTTACTTTATTAAGATTAAGCCGATAAGTGTTGTACATCGTAATCGCAGTTTACAACATACAACATTAAAATACTTAGTGTTGTGAACGGTAATCGGGGCTTTATTCTTATAAAAATGTATGGTATTGTTTTGATGGATTGCATTAACAACAGTTCCAACCACATGTGCTACATACTTATTTTAAATGGTTAACATTTTTTTCATTGTCAAGAACTGCAGTACTATTCCGCTTTAACTATCCTTCGACAATAGCCCAATATTGTTCAATTGGCAGAAGAAGGTGAGGACAATTAGGGAACAATCTACCACAGCAACTATTATGCAGGTATTCTTTTGCATAAATATCCAACGACATACGAGTACATACATAGTTGTAGAGTTGACAAACGTTGTGCTCTTCACAGACAGCAACTGCAGATTACTTATTAAACCTTTGTATTTTTCACAAATTTATAAAGATTTTTTAAGAGCTTTCGGATTTGATTATAAAAACAGATACAATTTAGAGAAATGAATGATTTTTTTTTTTGAGTCGATAGAACGATCTATATAATGTTTAACCCTTATGTGAGTGACAGGGAACCCGGGTAACTTTTTAAACTTTAATTGCGTTTTTTTTTTGGTTTCAAGTTTCTTGACGGAGTGGAACCTCTTGAGAACTCTTATTATTGTGTTTAAGATATATTTGGATAAACATTGGCTTAGTTTCTTAACTTGAGAGGGTGCTGTGGGTCAATTTACATTTTTCACCCTTAACGGAGTGACAGGGTACCCGGGTACCTTAATGGAAATTTTTAACATAACATTTTTTTATTAGTATTATTTTGATTTATTTTAATGAAAATGAGTTTAAAATCATGTTGGTTTATTTCTGTTGGAATATTTTCTTATTTTTGACATGAATGAAAACGAAAAATAAAAGACTGTCCGTTATTTTGTGTATTTCGTTTTTTATTTATTCAAGCAAAAGACTTGAGTAAAGTACAAAAAAATTAGAAATAAGATACACTTTACTATATAAAAAATCAGAAAAGCAAAAAAAAAAGTTTACTTAGTTCCTTGGAAACAGGTTTCACACAGAGGACGGTTAATTGAATGTTCGTTACAAATCGGAATACAACAACTTGCGCACGCTTTCCGAGTTTTTCTATTTGTTTTATTAGTAGATCAAATAGAGCAGCTGCCGACAAATCTGATACGGCCACTTTCATCTCTATTTTTGAAAATTGAATTATCTATATTTTGTCCACCAGGAATGAATGATGTTCCAAGAACTTGGTGTATGGCAGACCGGGTGAAAGGTTTTGCAATTATTTTTGGGTTGGTCATACGTTGTTCTATATGTGCTTTACACAATTGAAAACTTAAATCCTTTAAAAACTGTCGTCGCCGATCTTTGATTTACGTTCTGGATTATATTCGGCATGTATAATAATAAGCTGCCAAAACAGCTACATCAATAGCATTAAAAAATAATGCTAGCGGCCATCGACTTGTTCTTCTTTTTGTTGTGTATTGACCTAAAAGCTTATCCATATTATCCTCCTTTAGAGTGGTTGCAATATGTGAAAATTGTAGGTTTAGCAGCTAATGTAGTTTCCGTGTCCGGCTTTGTATGCATAGCAGAAAACATAACAATTACTTTCTTTTTTTTTGAACATACGAACACAATATCCCATCCTGGCTAAAAGCAAAGTTAGTGGAATACAATTGGTATTCTGGATAGGGATCAAGCCGCCAACTCGTAACATCCTTTCACAGAGTTCATTTGTTTCTTCAAATACTTCACTCTCGTCAGAATCATATGAATCTTCGTCTGCATCGGATGCTTCTGATATTATGTCGCAAATATTCAGCATATGTTCATCTGATATAAATTCTCCATCATCACTCCTACATTCGTTTAATATTTCATTTATATCGGTTGAGTTTAAACGAGCTTTTTGAGAACAAGAAGCCATTGTATAACACTTTACCTTCTCGTGCTTACCGATCTTATTAATGTATGCACTTAGTTATGTATGAATGACAGTAGCAAGTAACTGAATTTGTCGATCAAGCACAAAGCCAGAGGGAAATCCCCAGATTACTGTTGATGTGAGAGTTTGAAAAAAAGTATATTTTACATTTCGTAGCATTAATCTTTATATATATTGTACTATAACATGAAACTTTCGTATATATCGTATGTGGTACCCGGGTACCCTGTCACTCTGTTAAAGGTGTTTTTTTTGTCACTCACATAAGGGTTAAAGATGTTTTCATGTAAAAGTCTACATAAATACGCTGGATCCAATTTTGGCATACTCTCTCCAATATATCGGCCGGTATCTCATGAATAAATTCGTCAATATTAGCTTCCAGTGTGTCAATCGTTTCGGGCTTGCCCCTATAGAAAATGGGCCTTAACATAGCCCCACAAAAATAGTCTAAATGCATTAAATTGCGACTAATTGACCGGCCCCAAAACTGAAATAAACTGTTCATCGAACTCGCTTCTCCATGCGTTCTGTGTGGCACCGTCTTGTTGAAACTACATATCAGCCCATTTTGGGGGGGAAAAAATGGAATCATCGCATGGTAGCGCTCACCATTCACAGTAACGGTACTGCATTTGTCGTTTTTTAAAAAGTACGGTTCAATAATACACCACCGGCTCACCAAAGCAAAATCCACATCAAACAGTGCATTTTTTGGGATGCATTGGCAGTTCTTGCAATGCTTCTGGCTGCTCTTCACACAATTTAGTTTGTTAACGTAACCATCGCTGAACACAATTTTCCAAGGTTAGCCGTTGCGGTAGATAGTGTGGCTTTAATTCTTGTATCTTGTAGAAATATGTAATTATAAATGTTGTGTTGTATTGACTACAACACCACATGCATTTTTCATACGATTGAGCCGATAAGTGTTTTGAATCGTAATCGCAGTTTACAACATACAACATCAAAATATTTATGTACATATTTATAAAAAATAAAGTAGACTTGAAGCGTGCTTTTAGACAAAATTTTCTGAAAGTACATTTGAAGTCTACTTTAATTTTTTATAAATACGACAGTTAGTTTGTATTGTGAACGGTAATCGAAACCGTAGTTAAAAACATCTTGTTTAACTGTCCAAATATTCAAAGACTATAATATACAAACACATTAGGTTCCATTTTAATGTGAGCTAATTGTCTTTTTTTAGTTTGGGTATCCTACAAAAGTGTAAATGTTTTACGTAGTAGTGTAACAGAGGCCCTATTGCTGCGAATGAATCGATAATTCACTGGTGGATACAGCTGCGATATTTTCCTCTGTCCGTACTCTACCTATGTTTGTGTTGGTGGTTTAATGTCCAATAATGTAAATTTGGTGCAAATTTAGTCACAAGCAAACTACTGACCACAAAATGAAAGTGCACTGGTGAATTGAAGTGCACTGCTTCAATTTTATGCACTTCCTTAACCGAATATGAATTTTGATAATAAAATTCAATAATCCGCAAACGCTGCTCGTTTGTAAGTCGATTCTTGTTTATATTATAGACCGAACTGAATATGTTTAACAATAATATGTTACACGAAAACAGCTGAGCTGCTAAAAACAGTCTTGCAAAAAAAGAAAGTTGCTTAAAAATCACCCTTTACATTTTTTTTATATTTATATTTTGTCTTGGCATCTGCATCGTTTCGCTGCAACATAAAATTTTGGGCTACGTAGCTGTATTTTAACATACGAGGATGTATGTTTTATCATACATATGTAAATACCATCGGCGTAGATAGCCCGGTCTGGGGGAGGCTAAGCCCCCCAGAAAAAATTTAGCCACTCCCAGAATTTTTATTCTTTTATTGCATTTTTTTTATTTGAACAATTTTCTATAGCTGTTACTAAATTTATAAATTAAAAATTTAATGTTGTCTGTCCCCTTAATATTTTTATGTGTAGTTAAAGAACACTTCTTTACAAATCTTTTTTTAAGTGTTCAAAAAAGATCAAAAAAGCTAATAAATTAATTAAAGCTAAAGTATTGGTATGTTTAATGATTATTAAATCGTGTTAAATGTATTAAAAAGTGTATTTTTTTTATAGTTAAGCTACGCCGATGGTAAATACCCAATAAGACTGTTGTTGAATTTTGTTAGAACTTTTCTCGTAATAAAGGCGTGTCATTACATCCAACAATTTCGCATTTTTGAGAAAGTTGTGTACGATTTTCAGTCCATTTTGATATGCTTAGCAATCGTTTAAATACGTACATACATACATATATTCCCATCAATTTGACACAATAAGGATTGTTATATTTTCATTTGTTAAACAAATCTCTGAAAGGAAAAACGAAAGTATATGTACAATTGCTAATATTTTAAGCATTACTGCTCACGCTACAAATAATTGAGTTATACATATCGCACCCTAAATACAAAAGGGTCACAACTCAAAATACTAAAATTTTCAGGAGAGACAAAAAACTTCATCGTGCACAAGCAACAACTTAACATAAAAATAGACATACATAACTGTATTTTTCCAGTTAAAGAAGATAGTGATGTTAAAGAAATTTTGGCAGTATTCAGAGATGTGCATTCTGAATTAATTTATGGAAAAAAGTCAGTTTTGGAAAATTTTGAGTTGTGACACTTTTGTATTTAGGGTGTGATATGTAAGTCTATACATTGCAAATTCTTCTTAAAGACAAACAAATGTGCAGCATTTCATTTTTACACACAAAAACCTACATACATATGTACAATGTACATACATACATATGTATTTCGATGTTTTTATTTGCTACAATTGAGGCGTGAAAATGTACTTCAACATTTATTTTGTTTTCTTAATTATATTTGGGTAGGATTGCCAAAGTAAAAGGAAGTTCTTATTTAAGAGAGTGAATTAACTTAAGATGGAACAAACAGAGTATAAACAAGTAAGAGTGCTATATTCGGCTGTGCCGAATCTTAATTACCCTTCACCTAAGCGTAATAAGAAATACAGCTAAAATTTGACATAAATACTCTTTATAGGCAAATAAATTGTTGTACTAAATTTTATGGTGGTCGGCCCACAACCGGTCATAGCTCCCATACAAGGACCACATCTGAAAAAGACATTTCTCCCTATATATATTGTATAAATATCGTTACCGACTCAAAACTTTGTACAGATCATTTACATATATACAAAAATCATTCCACACAATTTTGTTAATTTCGGTCTATTTTTAACCGTATGCCCCATATAAAGCCCTCTTCCGAAAATTACTTTAATACTCATAAATCTCTTATAAATAAGGGTACCAATCCAAAATTTTACACGGATCATTTACATACATGTCTAAATCAAACTGCTGGATTTTGAGAATATCGGCCCATATTTGACTATATCCAGTGGTGATATTCGAAACAATTAACAACCGGTTCGCTTAAAAAAATTATATTTTTGCCAAATTTTGATAAAAATAGCGAAAATTTTAAAGTCGCATTCCAGTAACAGACCACAAGCCTCTTGAAGGAAATGATATAAACTCTTGTTTAATAAAAAAATAGTTTTGATTTTGCAAAATAAAAGTCAAAAAAAATTGCTTTATTTTTTTCTCAAAAGATTGAAGAAAACGCTATCGAAAACATCATCATCCAAGAATTCAATGTATGACCAAAATAAAATCATTTGTTTGGACGTTTGGACAATGAACAACTGAACAATATTGTGTTTGTTGCCAAAACTAATCACCTTGATAAATACACATTATATAAAACCGTTAAAACAAAAAACATAATCACCTTAACAAATTTCATATGGAATTTTTATTCACGAGAAGGGTGAATATGCAACAACCGGTTCGCAAAATTTTTAAAATTTTTAACAACCGGTTCGAGCGAACCGGTCCGAACCGGCTGAATATCAGCACTGACTATATCCCCCACATAAGGTCCACTACCGAAATCCAAGTTAATACTAATTTATATCTTAAATATACCGTTATTATGTTGAAATTCTACGTGAAATATCCTCATATGCATGAAAATAACTGTTCCAAAATTTAAGAAGATCGGCTCATAATTTGTCATACCTGCCATATAGAACCATTTCCAAAAAACAAATAAATTCGGGTCAAAAAATATTCTTTTCGGATTTAACCCATATTCGGTCCATATTTTATAATCATGATATATATCGTTGGAAAGGTATTTTTAATACCTTTTATTTAATGTATTACAAATTATCAGACACCCAGCAGTTCCCGAGATATAGGCCTATATATTTTCAACTTTAAGGGCCCGCTCCCTCGAAAATAGGCGTGACCGCCAACAAATTTTTTTTTGCTGGTATCTCCTGTAAAAACCCTATTTGATTTTTTTTTTTGAGCAAAATCACTAAAACCGAATTGTACCCCTTTTTATACTCTGTTTGTTAAGTTACACTCAAGATTATTATAAACATCAGACAAACTCTGTAAGTTATGGTAAGAATTGGTAATTAAATCAATTAAAAATGGTGAAAATTAGACAAAATTTCAAAATATTTAACATAAATTATGTTGGTCGTAAAATTGTCTTTCAAACAATATATCAAATACTAATAAAATTTGCACTAAGACTGAATAGAAAACACAGAATTAGGACATGCTAGTCCTATAACCAGTGTAGTTTTTGTATTTCTTAGTACGGTTAGGTGGAGGGTATTTAAGATTCGGCACAGCCGAATATAGCACTCTCACTTGTTTTCTTTAAGAATTTGTAAACAAATATAGCTCCTCCAGCTGATAAAAATGTACCATCGTAAATCACAATAGCGTTTTTTCATCGAATGTGCACCATAATACCAAATGAAAATTCGTTCGATAAGCATTTTCGACCACAGTCGAAAATCTAATTTTGCTCATAATAGTTAATAAAGAATTTTAAAGGAATATATCTAACAAACAATTTGCCATATTTTTTCAAACGTTCTTATGTTTGCTAGGGATGCAAAACGGGACAGATTTTGCAAATTCCCGGATTCGGTATTTTAAAAATGTAAATTTTTGGGTTTCGGGATTTTTGTTTCATATTAGAACAAATTGCTTTATTAATAATAAAAACTATTTAATTCAAAAAAAATAACTTACTATATTGAATAAAAAAATTTTTTGAAAACATTTTCTGTCCTAATAGCTATAGTTTTTAAATTTACTAAAAGTTTATAAAAATAATTTTGTATTTTAATATAATAAAATAATAAAATTACATTTCCCCATTTCGGCTTTTATTTCTATATTAATTAAAAAGCAATACAATATTATGGTTCAATGTTAAAAAAGCTTCTTAAAACCATTTTGACATCTTAAGTAAAGAGATTCTGGATTGAATTTTGTTACCAATATATGAAGCTGACGATAAACATCTCCTGTGGGCAGCGTTGCCATTTGTCAAGTTTTCCCTTTTTTTTTGCAAGTTTTTTGAGATGCAAAAAAGTTTTCAAGTTTTATTCTAAAAAAAAAAAAAAAGTTTTTTGGAAATTTATAATTAATTTATAAGTTTAATTTATGCTTTTCTACTATGCTGCACTGCGTTAGTAATTTAACGATATTATACATTTTTGATCCATTTTTACTGCAGCAATGTTTAATTTAGTATTACTCCGTCTTAAGTACAATAAATGTCATATAAATATTTATAAAATGTTAACAGTTTACAACACAAATAAACTCTTTATTTTGTACATACGAGTACATTAGTGTAATTACAAAAAAAAAAAAAATATGAAACCACTTGCAATCGAGGAAGTTTTTTGTGTAATGTAAGAATATTAATTGCATTTTTGTGTTTTTTTAAAAAAAGTTCCCCCTTTCATTCGGATGAAAAAAAGTGAAAATTTAATTTTTTTTTTTTAAATAAATGCTGTTGTTGGTTTATTCAAAAGATTAATAGTAAAAAAATTAATAATATAAAACAGTTAAGCCCTTATGACACTACATTTTTTGTTCATTGAATTGATAGAAAGAAACAGAAAATGTTAGAAAAAGCAAACTATAAAAAATGTAAGCAAAAAAGCCTTTTAGTTTTTTCTTTTGTTATGGTTTTGTATATTTTATTAAATGTTGTCAACTTTTTGTTTATGAGAAACATAAAAACAAAACAAACAAAAAATTTTAAGTTGAACAATTTTACATTTTGTTTTTTTGACATAACTTTATTTTTTATCGATAACTTTAGTAAAATGTTTGACAGTTTGCCATTTATCTTAATACTGCTGAACTCTTTGCACTTGGTAAATTTTTCTATTATACTATGTTTCCACGACGACTTGAATCACCTGCTTCGCCTGCTGAATCATGTTTATGAATCATGCTGTTTACATGACTAATAAACTTGATTCGATTTGACAGTTGTCTTTAATAAACAAACAGAATAAAAAAACAGAATTTATAATTTGTGGAAAATCATTTTTTTTAATGGACAAACAAAAGTGAGTGGATATTAGTTAGCTTATTTGAAAAAAAACATACATTCGTACGTATTTACTTTCTTTACTTCCAGCAACAAGAAAATAATTTGCTTTGTTTACAATAATATTAAATTTTTACAGCTAGTGCAGATAAACTTGCGATAAAAATTAGAGAAGAGTGCAATTTTTCGTGCTTCGCAAGTAGATTCAATATGAATCTACTTGATTCGCTCTTAAAATTTTGTATGGTGAAGCAAGTTGTTTCGCACATGATTGTGGTGTGAAGCATGAATAGAGAGCGAAGCATGTACCGTGAAAACATAGTATTACATTATATTTGTACTGTTCACCAAAACTTGAACAATGCATTAAAAATGTAGTGTCATAAGGCCTTTAGTAATAGTTAAGTACAGAATGTACAAAAAAATGTTTAAAAATTATTTTTTCATATGAACTTTAGATTCAGAAATTAAAATTTTTTCGAGTTCGCATGTAGACCCTCCTCGAGCGACCAGCTGGTCTTCAAACACTTAATTGCCTTCTTGCATTTTGTCTTGGTGAGTGAGGTTAAAAGTTCATTGAAGGACGCTTCGTTGTAGTGTTGCGACTTGAACCAAGCATTTGACCATTCATAGCAGATGAAGTCGCATGCTGGATGCGGCGCCACTCTGGCATCAGAAAAAAGGCTATAACAGCATATGTATATTGCACGCGAGTTCCATCTTGCCTGGTGTAAGTTTGGAAGTTTCCTCCAGCTGATTCGGTGCCATCGTGAATTTGTTATGTGCTGACGATATGCCTAACATAGTTCATATAAGAACTTTAAATCATCTCGCCATCCAGGGTTCTCTTCTGTGTTAACATCATCTGTCGCAACTTGATGGTAATGAGCCTGAAGGAACACATAGTTTTCTCTTAATTTGTCAATAAAGGAATAGTTCAGTTCTGGTTTGCTCGTTGGCTCTTGAATAAGAAAATGGTGCTGACAGCCAATGTATTGTGGCTTTCGAAAGCTCTTGCTCAAGACATCATCCTGTATCAGCTTTACAATCCCGTGCAAACGACCAGTATTTATTGCTGTTGTGTCGCAGATTATCATGCGAATATTTTCCCAAGCATCGTATTCATCAATTAGAAAAAGGGGGAACTTTTTTAAATTTTTTTTAAATTTGATGTTACTAATGCCATCTGAATGCAATTATTCCTCGAATTTGAGGGGTTTTATTTTTGTAATGTAAAATAATAAAAATAGTAATCACACTAGAGTACATATCATCCCCTCAAAATAACAATAGTGTTGCCGCCACTGGCAAAACCGCTTAACTAATTAGCTCTATTACTTAAGCTTAATTTAAATCTATTACAATGTCATATTTATCTGTTCGGAGTAACGGCTTGCGCTCTAGGTGCAAACTCCATTTTATTAATTTTATTAAAATTTGTATGTACTTACATAGTTGGCTGACGTGGCGATAAGTCTTTACACCGGAAGATTATATAAACTTAATTATTTCAACTCTAGTGGTTTCCATACCAAAAAGTAAGATTTATACTTTAATTTATAATTTGTAATATTTACCTCATTTATTGTATGTATTTGTATAGGAATTTTAATATAAGAAACAGTGGATCAATAAATTTGAATTTAACTTGATCTGATGTCTCTTTATTCAAAATCCAGTGGAAATCATTAGTGAGGCGGATTCCTCACCCCAACAAATAGCATATAATTTTTTTGGGGTTTTGAGAAAGGAGAGTTTAAAGTTTTTGTCAAATCGGATGTCTATTAAAACCTCAATATCGCGGTAAATAAAAATTCTTCATATTGGATTTTTCGGCGAATACCTAATACCGTTTCTTGTCTTTAAATTGGCCAATTTTTTTTATTCTACGCATCCTTTAACACCATAATTATGTCGTTCAAAGCGCAAGTCCTCCATATAGGCTATTTTATTTTTTAATGAATTCGTATGATGTATCAGATACACTATTTTATTTTGTATAGTATACGCTGTTTTAATCCATAATTTTCGGTATTTTTATTAAAATATTTGATCTCAAAAAATATCAATTTGTAACATTATAAAACAGTGATTAATTCATAGTTTTGTTAATAAAGTGGCACATATTCATTACTTTCCAATTTGGGATATTATAAACAAAAAAATTATGACAAATTAAGGTATACATTGCGTAAATCAAAAATAACTAGAAATTCCTTCGTCTTCTTTCTCTTCCTCTGCTAATCTGGCTCATCTAAACAATTTCGCTTGTTTCCACCTTGTAAGTTAAAAAAAAAATGACTGCGAGCCAGGAGGAATTACATTCTTTTTGCACAAATTTTGGAGATAGAAATGGTTGGAATGAAACTATTTCTCAAACAATAGTGTATATTATTATACGCTATTTTATGAGTTAAAGTTTTCATAAATTGTATTTTTTTCTACAGGTTAAAATGGAGTATAATGCGTATACACTATTATTCTTTTAACAACTTTGGAGTGACATTTCAAGTAAAATAGCGCATATGAGCTTACACATTTATTGAAGGAAAATTTTGAACAAGTAATTATACACTACTTTTTCCAACGACATTTTGACCCACTTTTTGGAAGTAGAATTTAACGAAATTTTGACCAGACTTAAAATCAATAATGGAGATTCTAAATATGCAATAAAAAATAATAGCGTATAAGCACATACGCTATTGTTATATTGAGAGGACGATATATATGGAGTTGGACAGTTAGGAGTACTCAAGTAAATATGTTTTATTAAAAGTTGTTTTGTTTTCAATAAAATTGGGTTTTGAAATTTTACTACTTAAAAAAGTTTTTTTTTTCTAAAAAAAAGTTTTATTTTAGAAATAAAAAGTTTTCTTAAAAAAATATATGGCAACGCTGCTTGTGGGCAAAATTGTTAGCAAATAATTGTATGCTGATTGCATTTCTCGCCCTCCGAAACAAAACATTATATTTCTTATTCAATATTTGATCCCATATCATTACAGGCATTATTAATCGTTGTGGGGGCTTTTACATATTTCAATTACATACATTTATTATTTCATTCGTTTTGCAATCAACGTTTATAATTCATTTCTAATAACATATATTTCTATCTCATTATCAAATTCACTCTTCAATTTTGAGTTTTTTTTTCTTTCCTCTTTCTTCGTTTCTTTTAAGGGGAGATTTTACCAGTTCATCGCCTTATTTGCAATCACTTTTTGATATTTCTTTGAGCTTTAATAAATTTACAACATCAGCAGAGATTCATATCACTGCGACAAAGAGCTTCATTTGTTATTTAAGCCAGGTTTAAAATGCCAACCATTTGTTTAAGTAAAACAAATTCTTCATCTGTCATCTGTTAAGCTTTTAAATCGGTTAAAGCTTTTTTTTTTAGGAATTTTCAATTCCAAAAACCATAGACACATGAAATAGTGCGTTCGAGTTTGGCAATCCAAAATTAATTTTAATTTTTTTCACCTTTATTTCTTCAACATAATTATGTAAAATTTTAATTTTTGTTGATGACTTTGTAAATAATGTTCAATTTGTGATTTAATGTGGAATCTGTCTGTAGATCTTTTTTATTTTCTCTTATTAAAAACGCTAAAGAAGCACTGATTTGTGTTAAGTAAAGATGTTTTGTTTTTGTGTATGGCCAAAAAAGGGACAAAACCAAGATATTTTACACAAATACTAATTTTCCAGATTTATTAATCTTGATTGTTTTAAAACAAATTCCGGGATTTTCGGGATTGGCATCCCTAGTATTTACCTATAAAATTGTTAATTTCAATAATTTTTAATTTAATTTTATATTATATTCATTTAAACCAATGAGTATTTAATTTGCTTAAATGTATATTTTGTAGCTTTCAATTATTTTAAATAAAATTAAACAATTTACAAATTATTTCAAACATTCTCTTTCATTTCCCATACAAAAATGTTATAATTTAATTTTATATTCATTTAAACAACTGAGCATTTTAAATGTTTTGCTTTATAATTTGTCTGTTTCAAATATATTTTTCGTAACAAAAAAAAAAACTAATAACTCACAACACAAGATACAATTGTTCTTGAAAATACTTATTTTTAGTTGGAATTCAATAGTTGGGATTCAATAGTTGTAGGTTCTATGTGAAAGTAATACATACAGTCTGCGGCAAATTAATTAAAGATGTCTGGAAGAAAATAAAATAAAAACGATAAAACAGTTTTGAAATAAAAACATTTATGAATTGAATTAATATCTAATAATTATAAAAACTTATAAGTAGCGACTATACTGAGGTTTAAAAACATATTACATATAGGAATAAATAAAAACACTCTCCATACATGACTGCAACGATCAATGTAAAGAGCACCTTGCTTAAGGTAGTTTTAGACGGTATGTATTTTGCAGTGGGCTTGTAAAATTTTCTCAGCAACCATTTTTGGCTCCATATGGCTCAATTTCTCTTTAACTTCTCTTGCTTAATTTTTTATTTTTATATTTTATAAAAGCTGCAATAATTGCAATAATGCTGCAAGTAGCAATTATTTCATTTTCTGAATCCATTATTTCAAAATTTATTTGCAAGAACACAAAACTCCCGCAAAAATAATCATAACAGCTGTTGTCTTCTATTGTAGATTATGTCACATGAAACTTAAAGCTGACGTGTGAAAGCAAAAATTATAAACTGCCTGTAAATTGCCAATTTTGACATACATACATATGTATCGTACAACTGACAAGTACACTGCATTCCACTTTCGAACGGAATTAAACTCTGTGACATGGCTGTATATTTAAATATTCTTTACAATACTAAATTAAACTGTTTCATCTCGCCACTGTTGCAATTTCTGTAACCCTATACTGTTTGGAAAACCGAGAGACCAGTAAAACAAACTACATTTACTACTTGCTATCTCGTCTGATCATTCGTTTTTATTTGTTTTAGTTTTTAGCTTTCGGCATCGAACAAATGAAACAATCAAATCATTTAGTCTTTTTGGCCCAACTTCAAAACAGCTACATGCAAGAAAAATTAAAAAAAAACACACGGAAAATTATCGGTTAATTGATCGCGCACATTACGATTACACTCGCTGGCTGGCTACATACACCTGATTAGCGTATTTAGACTATAAAGAATTTCAAATATTTTGTGTTCGGTGTTTTTAAGAAAATCATAAATATTGAAAACGGAAATTATTTAGGAAATGCAAAATTTTAGTGAAAATGTAAAATTTGCATACAATGACAATTTGGGAAGGTAATACTTACATACATACATATGTACATTCATATTTACATGTTTAAATGAAAGTGATTATGGCTGTCAAACTGACATTGACATGTCAAGGTTTGAAAACAGCGAAAAATATGTGTTGTGTGTTTAGTTAACAGTTATTTTTTGTAAATGTAATTAAATAAATATGTAAATCAATTGTGGATAAAATGTTATTAAGTAATTATTTACTACAAAATGAAAAAAAGGTTTATAAATACTATTAATACAGGAATATAAGAGAATTTTTTAAAAAACAAAAACTGTTTTGTGTGAAAATTCGAAATTTTTTATTACTTTTGCAAACTAATGTATAGATATTTTGGTATCTATACATATTTTAAATACAATAGGAGGGGGAGGAAAATTGTAAAATATTTTCTAAAAAAATCATTAAAATTACACAAATATCAGCACTTACAAGTAAAATAGAGAAAACTATTGTATAAATGTTTCTGAATTATAATTTTAAATATGCAAAAATAGAGTAAACTAAGCAAAAAAATCTTCAAATACATATTAAAAAATATGTAACAAAATTGTTTCAATTGTTTTAAACTTACTAGTAACGTGGCATATGAAACGAGGCAAAATTTTTGAATTTATTAATGAAATTTAAATATTATTATCTATTATTTAAAGATTTTTTTTAATGATAACATTTTGAATTTCAGGAGCCTAAAAATTTGTCTAGTGAAAAACTACAATACGAAATTATATTAAATAATTTCCGATAGCTCCTTATACAAATGTGCATATACTGGCGTGCAAAACCGAGTGCGTGTTCAATAAGATTCTACTTAAAGGGTCATAAAATGATAAATAACGAAAGAAGCTTTTTAAAATTTTTACCATTTACTTTTTATTGTACGAGTATTAGTAAAAAAAAATATAATATTGAAAGTAATGATAACGTAACAAAAACAAAAAATTTAATATAAAAACATAAAGCAACTCAATTAACTCAGTTTTGCACGTTTTCCAGAATCCATTGTTTTTAATAACAATAAATTGGCCGCTATACATATGACACTTAAAAATTCTTATCTTGTGTTAGTTGTGAGTTTTCTGTTGTGTAATTTTTTTTTAATTTTCATTACCAGAATTAACATTATATTGAACATGCCCTCGGTTTTGCACGCCAGTGTATATGAATGTTATTGCAATAAGTTATAATTCTTAAAAGAAATGTAATATTTAATAAAAAAATACTCAACAGATATTTTAGACTCCACATTTTGGCGAAACATAATATTAACTACGCTATATACTTGTCTCTCATTGATAGCTTCTATGAAAGTGATTTCACACACAATAACGGGTCCGCCTCTAACGTTTTTTTAACTAGTGCTTATTTCGTAAATGGTAACACTTAGCTCATGTCTGATTTGACAGATAATTAGTTTCATCCTTCCGCTGAACAAATATGGTTGCGTATACGCTTGAACAACGCTGGGAAATATTGCGACATTACTTTGAAAATCATGGTAATGTTGCAGAATGTGTGCGAAAATTGCGTACGGATTTTGGAAGAAGAGAAGCACCGTCAGCTCCGTATGTTCGTTATCTTGTGAAAGAAGTGAAAGAAGATAAACCAAAGCGTGAAAAGCCAAAAACACTGCGTATACCCGAGAATATTGCTGCTGTGGCAGAAAGTGTGCGTGAAGCGCCATTAACATCAATTCATCGTCGTTCTCAACAATTGAACATTTCGGAGACATCATTGAGACGAATTTTGCATAAAGACCTTGGTATGACGGCATAGAAAGTCCAATTGGTTCAGGAGTTGAAGCCAACTGACCATCCAATGCGTTTTCGCTTCGCTAAGTGGGCCTGCGATCGACTTACAGAAGATGCCGATTTTGTCAAAAAAATCATATTTTCAGATGAAGCTCATTTTGATCTTGGCGGGTATGTAAACAAGCAATATTGTCGCATTTGAGGCACAAAAAAACGCGCACGCATACATTAAAACGCCGATGCACCCAAAACGAGTCACTTTTTGGTGCGGATTTTCGTCCAGAGGCATAATTGGGCCATTTTTGTTCGAAAATGAGCAAGGAGTGGCCGTTACAGTCAATGGTGATCGTTATCGGGCCATGTTGAACGAATTTTTGTTCACAAATTCAACATTTGCAGGACGGCGCTACGTGCCACACAGCCGAAGCTACACTCGATGTTTTGCGCCCTGTTTTTGAAGATCGCATTATCAGCTGCAGAGCTGATGTCGTTTGGCCACCTCAGAGCTGCGATTTGACATCGTTGGACTATTATTTGTGGGGTGCCGTCAAAGATAAGTGTTACGCCGACAAGCCAGAGACAATTGACAATATTCGTGAAGCCATTGGTGAAATACAGCTGCACACAATCGATAATGTGCTTAAAAATTCGACCGATTGTGTAGGCTACTGCATGGCCAGCCGAGGCAGCCATTTGAATGAAATTATTTTCCATTATTAACCGAAAGGATTGTACTTTCAAATAAAAAAAAAAATGAGAAAATATTCAGTAGTTTTTTTATAGCATTTTCAAAAAAAAAAAAACAGTTATTTGGCGGACCCTTTACTTATAGGTACTTATATACATATAACAGCGGATGAACCAAAATTTGGCAAGTGCATCACTAACAGACTCTAAATGGTTATAAAGAACAAGGTGCTGTCTTCATAGAAATTATTAATATATTAGCTATAACTAATGTGTGAAATACAAAATCGTTTAAGCCATCCGAGTTTGATTCGGATTTTTGACGCATTTTATGTTTAATAGTTAATGTTTTTTAAGTTTATTTTAATATATGCATGCATAAACAATGGATTTAAGTATTGTTTGTTGTGTCTGAAAGCTTGCTAAATATGTATAACAATTTTTCTTCTATTATTTAACTATCGCAATTTACTTCGTTGTTTTTAGTAAAATGTTTGTTTGTTATATCATACACAAGCATAGTGAGGAGGGTACATTGGATTTGTGCTGATGGTTGTAACGTCTATAAATATTAGTCCAACACCCATCTTTAAGTATACCGATTGACCGATTATCACTTCCTGAGTCGATTTAACAATGTCCGTCCATCCTTCCGTCCGTTTGGCTGGCTGTCCATGTATGTTTGTGCGCAAAGTACAGGTCAAAATTTTGAAGATATTTTAATAAATTTTACTACGTGATACGTTTTTTCGGCCTAAGGATGGCTAGGATTGAAATCGGTCCATTAGTTCACCTAGTCCCCATACAAATATCCTCCCGAAATAGGGGTTTAACGGTCATAAATGTTTGATTTATGCACGTATTCAAACAAATTTTGCCACAAATAAGTTGTATACATAAAGCCTAATCACATCTAAAATAGCTTCCATATAAGTTCCGCCGACGAAACCCACTTTAAAGAGCATAACTCTTTTAAATATTTTGGTTTCAACATAAATATGTTTCATATGCATAGACAAATCATTCGGCAAAATCTCATGATGATTGGTGGGTCCTATATACGACCCACTTCCGAAAATCAGTTTAACAACCATAACTCCCTTAAAAATGTTGGTATCCAAATAAAAGTCAACACAAATAAGTTTTATATACATATCGTTGGTCTCATGTAGAAAGTCCCTAACTCGCTATTTTTCGAAATTTGTTTTTTTTTGCGATTTCAATGCATTTAACGCAAATACACCTCCTCACAACAATTTATTGCAATAGTGTAAAAAATAACGCTTTTATAAGCAGTTGTACAAAAAAATTTACATGTTGAATATTGCAGTTTCTCTTATGTTTTTACCTTCTCCTGTAAAGTTTCAAATATGCGAGTTAGGGCCTTTCTACATGAGACCATCGATATGTATACAGAAATCATGACACCTTATTTTATAACAGTCGGCCCATAATTAGTCATGAACTATGTATTATGCATTCATAGCCCTATTTAATAGCGCCCATTTCTAAGAAACTGTTGTTACGTCGTTACACTTCACTTTCGCACTTTACATTTTTCCAGGACTGTTTGAAGAATAATGTGACTGAATTAAAAAACAGTTGCCGAAATGCCGCTTTGGGATTTTAGAACATTCCATACAACCTAGCTGCAGTCTAGTGTACAATATTTAATATTCTATTTGTTCACTCAAAATATTTCATGCATAAAAATACGAAATGGTTTTTCGTAAAATTATTTTCGTACATTTTACTAAAGTTTTATACATAATACGAAATTTTAGTAATTATTTTATTTCGTAAACTTACAAAATTCGTTAATTTACAAAATTTTTTTCGTAGAATTATTTTTGTATATTGTACAAAAATTTCGTTTATAATACAAAACTTTCGTATTTAGATCTTGTAGAAAATTTTGTAAATTTATAAATTTTTTGAATTTTACAAATTAAATTTCGTTAATGTTTTTTTGTTTATTTTACAAAAATTTCTCGAAAAATACGAAACTTTCGTATTAAATGCAGAGACAAATTTCGTAAATTTAGAAATTTCGTGCATTTCACAAATATAATTTGGTAGGATGAAATGAGTAAATTTTTTCTGCTCTAATCATCTCCGCCACTCTTCCTCTAAAAATGTACCATTTTAAATGCAACTGAAAAATAACAAAAGAAGTTATATTTTGACTGACAATTAAAGAGATGGAAGCGTTAGTCGAAATAAAAAAATTAATTGTTATTTGTGTCAAATATATATAAATTTTTAATTAAATATAAAAAAAATCAATATAAACATCATAAATTTAACAGCTTTAACATGAATTCTTTCACTGAAGAAAACAACAATATTATAAATCAAACAATACCAATAACAAGTAATCACATTGAAGAAAAATATGGTGATAAAGATGAGCTACACAAACTTTTAACTGAATGGAATATGAGTGACTTATTGCATTATTTTATAGGTAATTATGCACATATTAAGAAATTGTTCCTTTTTAATTCTACTTTTGTTTATTCAGAACAACAATTATATGTTGGAGTGATGCGCCATCTCGATAAAGACTTGGCCATATGTATTATGTCTAAAATCAATTTATCTGGGGGTGTTCAAGCACAATTTCTCTACCACTGGTCAAAGTTGTTAAATGGAAAACCAAATGTTAACGTCGACAGTGTACGGAGATACGAAATCTACGTCAAATTTGGAAACTATTCTAAATTCCAACCCGTATGGTCAAAGTGTTCTTCAGCATTATAGAAATAAGTCCTCTTTAAACAAAAATATGCGTAAGCTTTTATGCGAGTTAATTTCTGTATAGATAAAGGACGCCCATTGTCAGTGAAAGACTCGAAAAATTTATCCAAGCAAATAGTCGAAATATTTCCTACTGAAGAAATGGTATGTATAGTAGACCACTTCACAGCTCCGTCGTATTTCTTGTATATTGTACACATAGTCTTATTTATTTATTTCGCTTAGTAAGTAAAATAACATTTATTTCGTGCAATAAAAAATATTTCTTGAGAAATTAATGAAACTTTTTCTAAAATAAACAAACATTTTTTTATTTTTACACAATTTTTAGTAACTTTACGAAATATTTTCAGAAAATTTTGTAAATTTAAGCATACATTTATGAAACTTTTCTTGTATTAACGAAACTTTTCGTGTATTTAGGAAATATTTTCGTGATTTTACAAAATATATTTCGTTTTTTTACGAAATTTTGTAAAATAAACGAAAAAAATATGAATATTTTTCGTAAGTTTAGAAAATTTCGTAAAACAGGAGGCAATATTTCTAAAATTAACAGAATAATTTTGTATTTTTACGAAATATAAAAGTTTAAAAGTTTTATTTACGAAAATTTTTCGTTAAATAACCATTTATTTTGTAATTTAACAAAATAATCTTGGTAAATATACAAATATTTTGTGAAATGCAGAAAATAAAAACTCCCAACAATAACGAAAAACATTTCTATATTATACGAAATATTTCGTTTTGTCAAAATAACGAAAAATTTAGTAAAATGAACCACGATTTTCGTTTATTTTACCTATGAAATATTTTGAGTGTTAATTTCAAATAATTGTATACCTACCTATTGTAGTAGATCTTTATATATATTTCCTATTATTATTATAAACTTTGTTTCTTTTAATTTAATACTCATTGAGATTATGTATTTTGCTATGCATTTATTTATTTGTCATATAAATATGTAAAAATTTTCATTCAAAAATAATTCCTCAAATATGTATATAACATTAAAAATATTGTTTATTATATTGAAATATTTACACAGACCACAAACCACTAGTTTTTGCTCAAAAATTGAAAACAGAAAGAAGCCACAGACAATCAAGACACTTGGAATATCATTTCATAATTTACAAATGGCATTAAACATCCCAGCATATCAATCTAGGAGCGCTCCGGAAAAGAAGTCAGAAAAGAGTCCAACAAAAGAGCATTTTCGGAGCGAAAGAAAAATTAGCTTGTTACTGTCCTGAGTCGGCACGCAGCATGACTCAGAAATTCCACCTAATTATGTGTGTACCAAAGCGTTGTTGTCCTGTTATTGTTACTTTGAACAAAAAAAAAACATAGCTGTACCACACAAGAATGATAAAAACAAGATACACAGAGCCCAAAAAAAAACTCATAAAAGACTCTTTTCTGACATTATCTAAGAGCTCTTTCTGACGGACCATTTTCGAATGTAATGACCCTCTTTTCTGAAGGTTTTCGGAGCAATTATGATTGTTTTTTGGGCTCATAAAGAGCGTTAACGCTCCGAAAAAGGTGTCAGAAAAGACTCTTTTCGGACTCACATGGCTTGCTGGGATATAAAAGGAGATGCGAATATAGTAGCAGATACATTGTCCAGAGCTTTTGAGTTACATAGATACATTTCAACATTCAGATATAAATTTTAAACTTTTAAGGAGATTTTGGAAGGCAATGACAAACATCTTAATTTGAAACTTGTGAATATTTCATTATTTTCAACTCTGTTTTCTAAATGTCAACAAGTTTTAATTTTTGCTTCTACGATAAATTAATTTATTTTTTAATAAAATCCTTAAGTTTTTAAATAAAATTGCAATACATATAACTATTGTTAATAGTGTTGCAAGTCGTACTGAATAAGTAAATATTGGAGTACAGCGGCTGGATGTGCTTATCGGATATACATTTCTTTCAATTTGGCCTGGTGTCATTTAACGTTGTTGCTGTTATTTTGTTGGCGCTCTGCAGTTAAGTTTACTTTTATTCTGTGGACAAATCATTTATCTGGTCTGAATTAAATGAAAAACTTTATCCCGGCGCTTGTGGATGTCGACAATTGGAATTTTATTTTTTGTTGTATGTAAAAACCTATGTAGTTACTTAAATGAATAAACGTACATTACAACTTTCTTCACCTGAGTACACTGATAACAATAGTAATAAAAAATTTATGTCCCAAAATACATTCCCGTTTTCCTACAATTGCCAACAATTTGGACAATTTGACAACAAAAATGACATAGTGAAAACGCGCCCGAAGTTATTAGGAAGTCATAAAATCACCACTACACCCTATCATCCACAATCGAACGGTATAGTAGAACGATTTTATAGACAGTTAAAGGCAACAATTATGGCTAATGAAAATTCTGAGCATTGGTATAATATTCTTCCGTTGGCTTTGCTCGGTCTTAGATCAGTTTTCAAAAAGGATTTAAAAGCAACTTCCGCAGAAATTTGTAGTTTCAAACGTGGAAGAAACACCATTTAAGTTTTTAAATAATTTAAAAGAATATTTTAGAAATTTTCGTTCTAATTTATCACATCACAAAAACAATAATTCGGATGTTTATATCCCGAAAGATCTCTTAACTTGCAAATATGTATTTGTACGCGTGGACCAAAAGAGATCCTTACCATTTATAGGACCGTACAAAGTAATTGAAAAAGATACAAAAAATTTCAAGTTAGATATGGACGGAAAAATCAGAACGATTTCTATCGATAAATTGAAACCTGCTTACATTGAAAACCTAAATACAGAACAGACTCAAAATAGATCGAAAAAGAGAGTAACATTCAATTTATTAAACATTAATCTTTCCGAAGGGGGAGTATTGTAAAGGGTGTCCCAACTAGAACGCAATTTTTAAATTTGGCGCCATTCGAAGTATCATTGTTTGACATTTGAACAATTGTTATTGTTTGCTAGTAGAAGGTACGAGGTTAGTAAAAATGGAGCGCTACACGAATGAACAATGCATTCTCATTGTGAAATTATTTTACCAAAATGGTGAAAGTTTTGCGGCTACAGTTCGCAAATTGCGATCAATTTGGGGTCACAATAATGTTTCGACCAGGTCGATCGACCGAAAATGTCGCAGCTGTACGTGATGATGTCGCTCAAACTCCATCAACCTCAATTCGACACCGAGCTCAGCAAATTGGTGTCTCCAAATTTTGACGAAAGATTTGAATCTTCATGCATACAAAGTTCAATTGACTCAGGAACTGAAGCCAGCTGACCATGGACAGCGAAGGGAGTTCGTTAATTGGGTATTGGAGAGACAAAATGAAAATGCTGATTTTGCCGATAAAATCATCTTCAGTGACGAGGCCCATTTCCATCTTGATGGCTTCGTCAATAGACAGAATTGTCGCATTTGGGGTGAGGAAAATCCTCGAGTGATTCACGAGAAGCAAATTCATCCTCAATGTGTCACTGTGTGGTGTGGTTTTTGGGCTGGAGGAATCATTGGATCTTTTTTTTATGAAAATGAGGCAGGTCAAGCGCAAACAGTTAATGGTGTACGGTATCGTGAAATGATAACCAGTTTTTTCTTGCCTAGAATTGAAGAAATGTATGTGGAGGGCATGTGGTTTCAACAAGACGGCGCCTCATATCATACAGTCAGAGAAACAATTCAATTGCTGCATCAGTCATTTAAAAATTGCGTTCTAGTTGGGACACCCTTTAGTAAATCTTTATATATATTTCCTATTATTATTATAAACTTTGTTTCTTTGAATTTAATACTCATTGAAATTATAAATTTTACTAGTTATTTATTTGTCATATAAATATGTAAAAATATATATGTATGTAACATTAAAAATATTATTTATAAAATTGAAATAATAATTCTAATTATTTAATATAAAATAATATAACCCACACCTATAAATCATTAAAGTTGATTACTTAATCACAAACAGAAGATAAATTTTAAATTTTTCCATAAATTACATACATAATTA
This sequence comes from Bellardia pandia, assembly GCA_916048285.2. Classification (NCBI taxonomy): domain Eukaryota; kingdom Metazoa; phylum Arthropoda; class Insecta; order Diptera; family Calliphoridae; genus Bellardia; species Bellardia pandia. The sequence continues at coordinate 75,749,054 of OU696533.1, forward strand.
ATGAAATCGAAAAATAGAAATAAATCAAAATACTTTCTTTGCTTATAACTTCAAACTTTATTTCACTCCATTAAATTAAAATAAACCGAAACTTCGCCTTTATAATCATTGTTTATGGCTGCCTGAATTTTTATCAAATAATCACCGGTTGGAAATGCGGTATATTTTAACATATCAGTGTTAAGGGCAAAGTTATTAACAATTAAGCTATGTGTCCACGATGGTCAGATATTACAACGTTGTCATATCTACCAATGTGCTATCAATGTACTGACATTGAAAATTTTTTACCAAAAGGTAAATTGTCAGTTTACACGACTGTAAGAAACCTAACAATTTCATTTGCACACAATTGTCACACAGTGAATTTATCTGTCAACCGAAATTGTCAGTTTACACGGTTGTCAGATTGTTGTGTGGCATTGTCAAATTCATTTTGCAGCTCTGTGTGTGTGTTTAAAAATTTTATTAATGCACTCTTTAATTTAATTCTTTAATTTTCTTCCACTTTTTTCAAAAATTTTATTAATGCACACTTTAATTTAAATCTTTAATTTTCTTCCACTTTTTTAAAAGAATTTATCAATGCACACTTGTTTGTTTATTATTTATGTATATACAGAGTTGCATTTAGAAATAATTTCTATGACAATGCAGCCATTGGCAGATGCATAAACTTTGCACATATGACAATGAAAAGTGTTTGTAAATTGTCTTAAAACAATAACAATGACAAAATTGTGTGTTTACACGATTGTTAGATGTCTGAAAATATTTTTGTCTTTCAATGTACTGAAAATGCTTTTTCTTACAACGTTGGAAGACAAACATTTTAAGTTTACACGGTTGTTAGACATTTTCTGCACATTTTTCTGACAACGTTGTAATATCTGACCATCGTGGACACATAGCTTTAGATCATGCTTGAAATAAAAAAATGAATAAATAATATTAAGTGAAAATAATAATAAAGTCAGAATCAAAATTTATTTATACAAAATATTTTTCCTATAATAAGAAATACATATATAAGTTTGCATCAACTTCAAATTTAATTTAAGGTTTAAATGTTTTCTTATTTTATTTTTTTTATTTAATATCCTCTTTTTATGTATTATTTATATTACGAAAATTCAAAAATTAAAAGTTAATATTTCGTGGTCCTCCATTTAGCTTAACTATAGCCTCTAGTCGCCTTTTCATGGAATTTACAACAGGTTCAGTCACATTTCTAGTAATCTTGCCTCACTCTTCCGTTAAAGCTGTTTGGAGTTCGTCTTTGGAAGAAATGCTTTTTTTCTGATGTTTCTGTCTAAAAACAGATGCTCTATGGAGTTAAGGTTTGGAGAATGCGGATGTGAAATTAATTGCTTAGCCACGTTGTTCAATAGCCACTCCTTGACAATGTTGGCGGTGTGTTTTGGGTCGATGTCTTCCTATGGTGTTTCAAGATTTTAATTTGTAGCACTTACTTTCAAATTGTCATTTAAAATTAGTCTCGGCTATTTATTGTACTTGTATGTCCGGCAGCTGACATACAACCTCAAGCCATTAGAGACCCACCGCCGTGTTTTACTGCAGCACTAAGCTTCTTTGGAAACAGCTCACTATTTTCTGTTCTCCAGACCTTTCCTCTTATTGTTGACGCAAAAATCGCAAATTTACTCTCATCACTAAATACTTAAGTATGCTTTTGAATATTCTTTACGTTTTTACGGTTTATTGCAGAAATATACTTTTTTTTTTTGGCATTCTTCCATGAAGTCCATGGTCATGATCAGTCGTCTTCTAATTGTCGATGCGCTTATTGGGTCACCGCATGTGGTAAAAATGTCATCAGCTATTTTAACTGTGCTAGACTTTGACGTTTCTGGCCCTCTCTGACTATTTTGCGAACCACGCTCTCTAAGGTCGACCGGTATGTTTTCAGTTTTGGTGTTTGAACAATTTTAGCAATAGAAAGATTTTCCGTTGTTTCGATGGAATACTATTAAATCTCTAAACCTTTGTCACATGCCATTCAGTTCCTTAAATAATTTCCCAACACTGTATGTACTTACAAAATTATTACTAATTTTATTTATAATTGCATTCAAAAAAAGTGCTTTATGTACGATTTACTCATAACGGTACTTATTTTATTCTATTTTAACTAAATATTGACTGCATTTTTAAGAGCATTTACTCTTCAGCTGTTCGACGTTTGCGACGCTTTCAAAAGTAGAAAGTAAACGAACTTTTCGCTTTTCAAGCGTCAACGCTTCCTACGCTTTTAAGTGTGTAACTTAAAACGTACGACTATATTGATTCTACTTTTTTGACAGTTGCTTAGAACGCGTAAACGCTTGGTATGGACTTTCAGCTTTAAGCTAGCACATGCATATTATATTTGGTCCTATAGACTTCTTTTAAAGATATTATTCTTCACAGGAATTATTGTTCGCTGTATACTACATTTTGACTCTGACGTACATACACATGTATGTACTTATGTATATTAAGAGAGAAATAATCACTTATATTGTAGGGACATGAATAATTGATATTTATATATTTGGTTAGCATTTGTAAGCCTATTATCCAAAAAGGATAACGATTGGGATTTTTAGGAAAATTGCAAAAATCAAAGGTGTTATTATAAAGGAGCGGATTATATTTCTGTGAAGAACTTTTAACATAAAAGCCAGAATTAACCTAGAAAATTTATAGTAAATTATTTTGAGTTTTGATCACAGTTTAATTTTCTTACACACCGTTAAGTAGCAGTTTTTGAAAGCAATAAACGATTTATCAAATACCAGGCATTCCAGTTTAGTAAATCTTATCATTTTGGCGGTCATCAATAATGGCAGTAGTAGATTTAAACATAATCACCCATATTCTGTTTGGCGTCGTCAACACAACACAACGTCGTTTTTAATAATTTTTTGTAAATCCATATTCTAGTTGGCAATACATATTGCCATTTATCGATGACTGTCAACTTACATATATTTGGTATTCTGTAACTTGAATTGACGTTGCTGTTGTCTTATATTGTTGGTGATTTTGTCGTCGGTATTTTTGGTGTTGTCTTGTGTTGTGTTTGGGAAAAATTAAAATAACAACAAAGTGCCAGTTCGAGAAGCTAGTTGAAGAGCTTGAAAAGAATCCATCACTAGCCAGAGGATTTTAAAGGGGCTCTGTTCCTTTTTATTTGAAGGAACAGTGGGAGGCTATTGCCACTGTGATAAATTCTCTCGGTCCACCAATTAGAACTGGATGTCAAAAGGTAAGGTAAATAGTTTGTTTTAAAACTATGATGTCTGATGGAATTCTTTTTACAGATTTGGAGGGACTTAAAATTTAAAGTGAAAAGAAAACTGGCCACAAATAAAGCAGAAAGTAAAGCTACTGGAGGTGGTGTATTTAAGCAGGTAATGCTGAGTCCCTTGGAGGAAGCTGTGGCAAATTTGTTGCAGTTTGAAAAACAAATAAATCCTGAGGGTATGGTTCAAGGAGTCTCAAACACTGAAGACAGTATTGATGTATATTTCTCGGAATCACTTGAAATGGTAAGACACATTTGTTCAAAAGTTCGTCTACATTCCGGTAGTCCATTGATATTTTACTATTTACAGGAAAGATTATCCACCATCAGTAGCGAAACTGTAACATCAGCGCCACCAACAAAACTAGCGACATCAACAGCTTCAACGTCAACAGCATAATCTGCATCAGCAGATTTAAAGCAACCAATAACGGAAACAACCAGTTCTCCAAACCCGATAAAAAGGAAGACCAGTTCTGCGTTGAAAAAAAATTAAAACTCCTCTAAACGGAATGAAATGCTTGAAAGGCATAGTACTGACCAAGCCAGAGTATTGACAGAAATGTCAAATTCTATAATGTCATTAAAACATTGAAGCCAAAAAATTAAAATTAGAAGTGGAGAAGCAAAAATTTTGTGTTGTTCTCTTCGTCACTGGACGAGTCGGAATCAGAAATAAAAACATTTTTGTTTCAGCTTTCTTTACAAACAAATTTTTATTTCAACTTTACATTTTTTTTTTATCAAAAACAATAAACAAAATGAATCAGCTGATTCTAATATTAAATGTGTGCTGTATTTTATTAGCATTATCGATAAACAGTTAACGTCGTCATAATAACCTTACAGAATACCAAATTATCATCGAATTGATGTTGTCTTTGATTAGAATTGATGTTGCTTTAAAATTTACATTGTTATTGCCGACGCCAAACAGAATAAGGGTGATTATAAGTGTTATTCAATTACAATATTAATGTTATGTAAAACTTTAATAATTGCGTTAAAGGTATAAGTTTGTCATATTGTTTGTAACATTTGAAAATAATCATTGGAAACTAATTCAATTAGTCTAGAGCAAAGTTTAAAGTTTTTTTTTTATATTTTTTTATTTATCTACTGTGAGCATCAATATACATAAATAAATAAAGTAAACACATAATATTGTTTACAAAAATGTTTTGTTATATAAACTACTAGCTAAACCCGGTGTGCTTCGCTACCCCCTCGCAAAACGCGCAAAGATATACACATTAAATTTCTTATGTGCACCCTCCACACAGACCCCAATCACCCCTGAAAATTTCATTGAAATCGGACAAATAGTCTAGGAGGAGTATGCGAACAGGAAGTTTTGCCACTTAATTTTATATATATAGAAGAAGAAGACAAGTAATTACAAATTTAAAGCAAAATATACTGCATAATTCATAAGTAACTTAAGCAAAATATAACTCATTAACAAAAACTACAAAAATATGGAACATAAAAAAATAATTACATTTTAACGGAAAAGTACCAGATTTTTCGCGTCAAAAAAAGTAAATAAATAAACAGGTATATAATATTACATGTGTATCTATATGCTTAGGACCATTGTCCTATTGAAAGATCCAGTTCTGCGCTAGTTCTAATTTCTCTACGATAAAAAAAATATCGTGATAATCTTCCTTTTTCATTGTAGATTTTATAAATGTAAGATTACTGATGCCGCCATACAACTCCAGACCATTGGTAACATATTTATTACTAAAAACTTCGTTCTTGGTTTGCCATATTTTTGAGGTGTTTTTGTCCCCAAATATCTCAAACTTATTTTCATCGGTGAAAAAAATATTATTTCAACAAATTTGAGGCCCGTTTAAATAGTTTTTTTTTTTTGCTAAATTCAAACGCTTGTTTTGGTTGTTCTTTGATACCAAGGGCTTCTTATTTGGCACTCTGTCATGTACTCGTAGGTCATTTTGATGCAAAGATATTTTTATCGTTCACGAAGTTTTCGTAACATTTTCAGCAATTTTTACAGCACAAGAAGTTGGGTTTGCTCTTACTTCTCTTACAATAGCACTTACTTCAGTTTTTGTAAGACGCTTTGGTCGTTTTGCACCAGGCAAACTTGCTTCGCATATTTTGTTTCGTATACTTGTCTATAATGGCTTTTATTGTACAGTGATGCCTTCCAATGTATTGACCTTCTCTATGTAAGTCTACGATTTGCCGAGTCTCAATTGATGTTTGTCTTCCCATTGTAAATGTGTCACTACTTAACGTCACAACTGAATCTCTTTTAATGATAAATTATGAAACTTGCAATTATTTTGAACGGAACTTTACCGTCATACTTTCAAACAAATAAAAATTAAAAGAATTGCCACTACTTTTGGAATGATGAACTGATAACATTGTTTACTTTATTTTAATTGTATACGCTTTTGTTTTTTTTCCTTTTTTTGCCAGTTCATTTTTACTAAAATAACTATGTATGTATGTATATAAAAATGCAATATAAATTTCTAATATATTATTTATATTAATACTCGTATAACAAAGCTTTTTTAATAATATGTGGTGTTGACTTTATTTTGACATTATGTTTGTTATTTTGTTTGTAAAAGAACGAAATATTGGTCGTAGAACCAAAAAGTCCGTTCGTCTGTTGAAGGCTTCGAAAAAAGAGTTAAGGTACGGTAGCACTTGCCAAATATTTGCTGAAAAAGACATAACCACTAAATAAAATATATTTGAACTCATTTATTTATTTATTTAACAAAACTTCGTTTATTTAGAACAAGACACAACAAATATTTAGTTTTATTTTATTTGATGCTGTTTGATCTTGCAAATCTCTTGTAAGAGTAAACAACGTCAAACAAATTTGTGCTAAAATAAGTGGTTACGCTTTTTTGAGTAAATATTTGCCAAGTGTGACCGTACCTTTAGAACAATGAAATTTTTACCGAACATTATTTGTTCCACCAAACTATTTGGTATTGAAAACAAGCAAAATCGGTCCAGTAGGATCCGAGTTATAGACCAAAGTTCAAGATAATCTCGATATTTTTCAGATGTTTTTTTCTATTTTATTCAAATATAATGCAGATAATAATATGTTATTTTGCAGACTTTATTTTTCATATCAAAGGACACGTTTTGTTGAAAATGGTAGGAATCTCCCATATAATGTCTTATCGGAATATGACTTTATGGTACATAAATGTTTTTAGAAAATCAGTATCCACACAAAATTCAACGAAAATAAGTTTCATGTGACGAGAAATCTCAAACTGATATTTTGTTTGCATCTGTCCATATTCAAACAAATTCCACTTCTTCTGAAAATCACTATCGGGTGCCCCGATAGACTAGGCGATAGCGTGTCGGACTATCAGTCAAAGGGATGCGGGTTCGATTCCCGCCAAAGACTCTGGGTGTTTTCTGTAGATAAGCCAAAAAGCTTCGCAGTTTGTGTTTGTTAATTATATAAAAAAAAATTAAATCTCTTATAAAAATCACTTTCAAGTTGAAATTCAACGCAAATAATCCACTTATACATATATCGTCGAAATGAATTTCATGTTTCGGTCCATATTTAAACATAGCACCCATATAAAATCCACTTTAGAAAATCATTTAAATGTGCATAAATCTTTTATATACTCGTACATTATCAAGTGAAAATTCGCCACAAATAATTCATATACATACATATCGACAGTTCAATTCCAAACCATGCTATGTCGACTTAGTATGTTTTTAATTTTTTTGCGTTTTTGAATTTAGATTTTTTCAACTTAAATTCTGTCAAATTTTGGTTGTGATTGGCTGGCTAGTCCAATCAATAGTTATAAACAACAAAGTTCTACCTCATATGGTTTTTTAGATATCGCCTGTAAACTTTAGGAGCTTTTCCTGCAAAACTCACTTTTTCGACTTAGCATGTTTTGGAATTAAACTGTCGATATGTATATGTACATATATAGAAATCGTCGTACTGAATTTTATGATTATCGATCAATATTTGACCATAGCCCCCATATAAATTTTACTTTCTAAAAACATTTAAAAGTGCATAAACCTCTTATAAACATTGCTATCAAGTTGAAATTTGTCAAAAAGAATCCAAGAATCGAAAATCATTTAAAAACGCAAAAACCTCTTAAAAACATTGCTATCAAGTTGAAATTTGTCTAAAAGAACCCATCTTTATATTAAAATCGACGTACCCAATTTCATGCCGATCGGCCCTTTTTGACCTTAGCACCCATATAAAGTAGACTTAATAAATCACAAATCTCAAGTTGAAATCTGCACAAATAAACCACATACATATATACATACATATATGAATCGTTATACCGAATTTCAAACTCAAAAAATTCAATTACAAGGTGGCGCTAAAGTAATCCTCCTATCAGAAAATGCTATAAATTTTACGAGGCCCCTAATGTCAGTTCTGTCAGCAATATTCCGCGTTCTGGAGCAGTGTAGCGTAACATTGTTTATTAACGTGTATTTCGCATATGTTTACTACACAAATGTCAAAACAGAACTGACATTAGGGGCCTCGCAAAATTTATAGCATTTTCTGATAGGAGGATTACTTTTGCGCCACCTTGTACCTGCGTAAATATCTCATAAATATCGATATCGAACCAAAATTTTACAAAGATCAATTGTATGTAAGCAACAACATAATTGACATTACTTCCTTATAAGATTCCCTTCCAAAAATTACTGGAATACCTTTAAAATGTTTGTATATACGTTATTGAGATAAAATTCAACCAAAATAAGCATAGAAATTATGGCATTATACATATTACATTAATATGTTATGGCGATTGAACCATAATAGGTGATATATCTGAGGGATCCAAAAAGTAACTCGAATAAATGTCGTTATTGATAGACAAATTAGTTTCAATTATCAATAAATCACACTACAGGTATATCAGTGGTGGGTATATAAGATTCGGACCAGCCGAATATAAACTTTTACTTGTTTATATTTAATGTTGTCAGCCCTGCTTTTAACATGTGACAAAACCATAAAAACAAATATGGCAACTCTACATAGAAAACGTTTTTTTAAGTTACAATAAAATTGCAAAAAGCCCCAATGTTTATTGGGAAGATGTTGCAATTGTTTTATGACAAAGATATCTACATTTAAGGTTAGATTAAGTTATATTCCTCGATAGTGATTTCCGATAAAAAATTGCCATAATTTGACTCTTCCTCACACACTCTGCAGATCGTATTATCGGATATGAGTAAGAAAAGAATTATAGTCGGTGTGTTCTGTGAACACATTAACTAGTATTGTATGTATGTGCTTTCCTATTCAGGTTCACAAACTCCATTATTCTCTTTAAGTTAGTTTTTTGATTTCCCAAAAGTTCTGGTTTTTCTCCCAGTCTTTTCTATGTCCAAAAATAAACTATTTTCAATTGAAAAATGTATAAACCGATTATTTTTGCAACTATTAAATTCAAAATAGTTTATTTTTGGACCTAGAAAAGATATTATTTTTAAATTGTGTTTGATGAGCAACTTTATTATTTAACTAGTAAAATAAATTTCAGGAAAATTGGACAAAATTTTGAAATTTCAATTTTAAAAAGCCTATACCTCCTTTGCTACTGTTACATGAAATTTAGTTTTGATCGGACCAGCGCACATAGAGGTATTTGCTCGATCTGGGCGGCCAAAACCCCAAAAGTCAAAGAAGGAATAATATTGAAAAAAAAAATAGTCACTGCGTTAAAAGACATTCCAAAGAACATGAGACAACAACCAAAATTTTTTTCCCGCGCATCACGCGCACGTACGAGCAGTCGAAAGTTGAGTGTTTCACAGAGTTCTCATAATAGAACTGGGTTCCCTTACAAAACAACCGGTTTTCATCATAAATATGTATTAGCAAAACAAGTTAATCGCACAAGGAAAAAATTATGGATCCTAGTACTTCAGATAATGGACTTATGAAAAATCATTTTACAACATATAATTAGTCATATCAATGCTGATTTTTTTATTGATTGAAAGTAAGGTTATTTTTGTTGAATTTCTTTTTCAAGATGCTTTTTGATATGTTATCAAGGTAGATCAAGCAATAATTTTTTTTGTTTAGCATTAATCAATCTTTCCTTTATTGAAGTAGCAAAAAATTTTTCCCGGATAGTCCCGGATAAGCACTTTTTTGACACCTTAAACATTTTGGATCTCAAAAGCTTTTTTTTTCTGTCAGTTGAGTTTTTTCAAACAATAAAAGTAACTTTGAAAATAAAAAGAAATCGTTGTTGTCTATGTCGAGTTCGTGTGCATATTGTTTTCATTAAAGAAAAAAAGAAATTATTTATCATTGTTTCGGAAGACAAGATGGTGAAGCGTAAAACTCTTTTGACAAAATGAACAGTTCAGGTGTGCCTTCTATTGATGGTAAGCTAAAATGTTTAAAGAATCAACTGTTCGCATACAAAGGCTATAATAAAGAGCAATTAGCTAGCTTGAAGCGTAACTTGGCTCACTTTAAAAGCCAATTTAAACAAAGATGGATAAAATCTCACAGCAAAGAGGAAACCTTTTTGAAGTACAATGACTCATGGCTTCAAGGGACCATTGAAATTCCTGTGGAATCGTCTCAAAATCAACCTGGCCGACCTCAGAAATCTTTCGGGCAGTCAAGCGACAAAGGAAGCAAAAAGCAAAAGGAGGAAAACTGAAAAAATGCGGTCCTGTTATGAAAAAGATTTGATCATCCATGCTGCAGGTGTTGAACTAGAAAAAAGCGGAAAAAGAGATGCATCTTTTATTCTCAAAGATATTTTAAGCTCTCCTAAACGAGCATCTAAATTTAAAAACGCGTATAAGCGTAAAAAAACTACACATTCGCCCTTAACACCAATGAAAGCTTTGCAAATGTTTATTGATGCAGATTTGACGAAAGGTCAATATGAAATAATTAGAACAACTAGTATGAAGTTTTTTCCCTGCTACAGTGTTTTGCAGAAGGCAAAGAAACAATGCTATCCACCTCCAGAAGCTTGTCGAGTAACAAGTAATGGTGCCGAAGCTGATTTACAGTCACTGATGGATATTACAACTATGTAGACGTTTATCAGATTACTTAGAAGAAGTTTTAATAACCATTAAAGAACCAGAGCGAAAATCCCTGAAGCTGATCTGTAAATGGGGTTGCGATGGCTCCAAGCAAGATTTGTATAAACAGAAACAAGATAATGTTAAAGATTTGGATTCAAACATATTTCAGAGTTGTTTTCTTCTCTTAGATTAGTTTGTGGAGAGAAAAAAGAAACAATTATTTGGGAAAACCCAACACCATCTTCGTCCCGATTTTGTAGGCCGATCAGATTCCGCTTCATCAAAGAAAGTGCTGCAGTAATTGAAGACGAAATAAAATATGTTAAAAATAACATAAACAATTTAGTTGCAAGTTGACTTAGACGGGGACAAGTATTTGGTGAAACACATATTAATAATGACTATGGTTGATGGCAAAGTTTGCAACGCAGCCACAGGTACAACATCTACAAGCAAGTGCTACATTTGTGGAGCTACCTCTAAAGACTTCAACAAGCTGGACTTCACTGGAAATATTAATTTTGAAGCTATTGAGTTCGGCCTTTCTGTTCTGCATGCCAGAATACGACTATTTGAAAGTATACTTCATTTGGCATACAAACTACCTGTTAAGAAGTACAGAGAAAGGAAAACAGAAGCAGAAAAAGAATTAGAGAAAGCTAGGAAAAAAGAAATCCAAGACAGGTTTCGTGCCGAAACTGGTTTAATAATCGACATTCTAAAAGCAAATTTTGGTAATACAAATGATGGTAATACTAGCCGAAGATTTTTTGACAATCCATCTTTAGCAGCCGAAATAACGGGCATAAATTACAACTTAATATATAGACTAAAAGTAATCCTTGAAGTGATTTCAAGTGGTTACAAAACAAACATTGAAAAGTTTGAAAATTATACCACAGAAACGGCTACTTTTATATTACAGTCTTAAATTATACGGTTCCTAAATGAAAAAATGTGTAAAAACATCTCCAAACTTGAAAAATACCCAATTTTTTTTGCAAAACTTAGTCTGCTGGAGGAATACACACAGATGTCTCAATATTACTTAAGGATCATTTTCATATCTTCGAAATGGCTTAGTTTCTTCTTTCTAAATCCACTGAGAAATTATAAATCGGTTGATATTCAACAAAGTTACTAGCTTATATGTGCAAAAGGGCAGAAAACCCGGTTTTTTACCCGTAACTCAAGATTTTAGAGGGTTTCGCAAATTTCAACGACACAGTCTTGTTGTACTCGACAAGATATGTACATTTAAGCACAAAAATAATTTTGGCCGCCCAGATCGTTGAAATACCTCTATGTGCAGCGGTTTATAAATGGCAGATTTATTTACATACATTTTTCATGTAATACGAGTACATATATGAAAAAAACGTTAAAATTTGTGAAATGGTGCAAGGTGTGTGGAGCTTCTGAAGAGTAAATATAGGCTTTTTGTATAAGTATTTGGTATTGGTAAAAAGCTTAGGTCTTGAAGATTGATAATTTATGGAAATTAAATAATTTTATAAAAATTTCCGATGTCATTTAAATACCCTTAAAACTAAATAAATTATATAATGCTGAATTTCCTTGAAGAAAAATATAAAATTTAAATTAATGTAAATTTTTAACGATTAAAGATTATCGTAACAAACTAATATACATACATAGATCCAAATATTCTTAAATAAAAGATATCATAATTTTTACCCTTTTTTAATTTTCAAATACCGAACTTCCTAAAACGGGGAAAATGTGTTTCAAAATTTGATTTTTTTTTATAAAAGTGCCCACCGTGACGTTATTTACCGCGTGATAGTAAAAAAACTTTCTGTAAGTTTGAATAGGGCTAGGCTGTGTCCACTTAAATGAGTCAAAAAAATCAGTTTCTTCTTTCATTCTATAATTTACCATTTCTTTATAACAAAACTAGAAATGTTATAGTCGCCTATTAACGTACCTATTAATATTACGTTAAATTTTCTGTCTATAGTAGTGTAATGACAATATAATTGATTTATAAACAATTATGACAAATTGTGTAAACCAAAAAAGTACTAAAAACAATAATAATAATCTCTATATTACAGATATTTAATAGCCGCTATTGATATAGAGCCGGGCGATATATTAATCGAAGAACAACCCCTATTGATCACCACACATTGGGAGTGCGATCAAATGAAGTGTGCCAAATGTTGTGAGGACTCTTTTGTCATGTGCAAGTAAGTTTTTAATCTGAAAAAAACAAAATTATTAATTTCTTTTTCCCTTGTAGACAATGTCAATTCTTTCCCCTGTGCATGGATTGCCATGACCACGATCACTTTGAGTGTGATTTCTTTCAAACGCAAGCCAAACATATTTCCAAAAATCTTCTCATTAACTCGTTTGCCATAAATGCTGTGCTTAAACTTTTACTACTACGGGAGAATCCACACACTAGCGAGAAATGCAAAGATCTAATGCCACATAATTTCAAGTTAAATGAATATCGTGAAAGTGATATGTGGCAAGATCATGAGGAAAATATTGTACAGCCTTTGCTGCAGTCAGGTTTTATGGATACCTTGACCACAGCCAAGGAGGAGAATTGTTTAGATGGAGATCTTTTGCATAAATTGTGTATACTTATAGATGCGAATGCATTTGAGGTGTCCAGTAAGGTAATGGGTGATTCGCTAAAGGGGCTTTATGTACATGCCGCCAAAATGCCTCACCATTGTATACCGAATGCGGCCACCTCAATTGATGATGAATATAATATGAGAATTTATGCAGGAGTGCCCATAAAAGCGGGAGAGATTATTTACAATTCATTTACGAATCCATTGATGGTAAGGAGAAGCTAAATATGTTTTGATTTTCTGTTGCAGATGAATAGAAACTCCGTTGCATGGCAGATTACAAACTATTAGTGTAAAAACACAAGCTTGCGGCTTTTAATGGCGATTCCTTTAATGTTCATGTTTCAGAATAATATCTTATCATAATATATAGTTCATATAATACATATTAATATGTATATTTACAAACACACATATTTATCTATAGTTTAAAATATTACACAGTTTGGAAGTCTTATATAATAACTGACGTATTCATAAAAAATAAAGTAGGTTTGAAGTGTGCTTTTAGACAAAATTTTCATATAAAATTTTCTTAAAGTACACTTGAAGTCTACTTTAATACGGGCATACGAATTTAATTTAAACATTAAACAAAATAATTCACTTTTACTAAAAATAAAGACGATTTTTTCAGCTTTAGGTGGAGAAAGAACTTGCGCGTCATTGCCATTATCTTTTAATCAGGCCGTCCTTGTTTCGCTGCCTTCGAGAGTCTTGGTTAATGTTTGGCGTCGTATAACTGTAACGCGTTACGGTTTCTCAAAGTTTGCATTGACCACATGCTATCGTTTTTAGGTTATATAACCTATAAATTTGTCGTGGTGGAGTACCAAACCAAACTCATTTTTGATCTTGGTGAAGACCATTATACTCAGGAGTTGATTTCGAGAAGCCCGGTTTCCTATACGAAGGTATATGTCGGTGAATATTCCTGGACGAGTCTCTTTTAGGCGTAAGCCGTATATTGGTGTTGGCGTTATGATATATACCAGACCAAATAAGGAGGCAACTTAAATACAAACAAACAAATAATGAATATTGTTAAAAATACTACAGTATGTTTTTTCAATTTTGGAAAATATTCATATTTTTATCATTTTGATGGTTTGACAACATAAACACACGACTTTGCTCAAAATTATATATCATACATGGTACAACATACAACATCACTAGTAAATTGAACATACATACATATATTTAAAAATGTAACTCCGAGTCGGAGGTTGGAAAAAATAATAAAGGCTTCTTCATTTTCCAAGATGAGAAGAAGCAATACTTAAAAACGAATAACTTTGCTATGGTAAATCTCAGCTAATAAGCTTTCTATGAATTTCTTAAATGGTCCCCGCAATGAGGATAATCAACGCCGCACAGTGGCGCCCATAGAGCAAACGAGGTTGCAAAAACCAAAATTTTCATGAGCGCCGACAAAGTTTTGAATAAACCCATGTTATAGGAAACTTTTCAACGATTTCAGAAGATATAACGGTTCAAAGTTGACCGACTTTCGGTTTTCAAAAAAACACACAATTTTTAGTCAATTTGTTGCGATTTCAGGTGTAATATCACGAAAAATAGGTAACGAATCGCCATATTTCTTCTTTGTATTGATTGATGTATTTATTAAATGTATAATAATAAAAAAAATTACCTGTTTGCTTTGTGTTTTTCCTGGTAAACCACTATTTTCACTATTTTTCATCTTTGACGGAAAATAAAAAAAATTTATATTTTTGTATATTTGCCATATTTGCAAAACCTGTTCCTGTTGCTTATTTCTTTACATAATTCAAAAGGTTTTATCTGCCCGTACGTGCCCGTTTGGCTTCTAGAGGTAAAAAAGGTTAAAAAGACATGGTTTGCAACGAAAAAACTCAAATGGCGCCACTGTGCGCCGCCGCTGCACCTAGCATCAGTTGTGACTGACAAAATTTGGTTATTTGAATCATAATTATTATTATTAGAAATCATAATGGTTTGTTGTGCAAAAATAGTATTGTAAAGATGCAAATATTTACTCAAAAAAGCTTTACGCTTTACTTGTTTAGCACAAATTTGTTTGGCGTTGTTTACTCTTACAAGGGTTTTGCAAGCTCAAACAAGATCCAATAAACTAAATATTTGTTATGCTTTGACCTAAATAAAAAAAAAAATAATAAATAAACGAGTTCAAATATATGTTATTTAGTGTTAATTTTAAGAAGATAACTTATAACGAAATTACCGAAATTTATAGCAATTTGTATACTATGTATTTAAAAACAAATTTAACGACAGTATATATAATTTCACTTGGCAGTTAACGTTCAACAATAGCTTTTCTTGAACAATGTGTTACAAGCATGTTTTACAGTGGAGGAGGAACCTAGTTTTTATTAATTGGACAATGAACAAAAAATACTACATTAACATACTAAAGAACAATGTCAATCCAAGTGTTGACAGGACAACGATTCCAAATATACTTTAAATATTGTTAGGCAGTGGTTGTTGTTTCGAACACCCAAGTCTCTGGATCACCCACCGCAGTCCACAGACCTCAATGTAATAATAAAACTTTTTGAATCAATGCCTAGAAGTCTGAATGAGATGCTGAAGTCAAATAAAAGACAAACAAAATATTAAAATATCAAACTTACTTAGTTTATGTACGAGTACTTGATTCTTTTATGCAATACATTTTGTTTACCTTTTTTTGACACGAAAAATCGATCGTATTTTTATTAAAAGTAAATTATTTTTGCTTTTGTTTCTTTTTGTTTAATGTAATGTTTATTTATTTAATTTTAATGTATTTATTGCAATGCTTTAGATTTAGTTTGCCCATCAGGAGCATACCCATATACATACACGAGATATTAACCTTGAGCTTTGTTAACAGTCATCGCTAACGCTAACCGAACAGGAAACAATCTGTTGGTAGCATTGGAATGCGTGGCAAAAGTAATTCTGTACCTTTATATATTCATGTTATAATGGTCGCTTTTACTAAATTATTTCTCAGTTTTTTTTTACTACAAGTCGAGTTCCATTGCAAAGCCGTGGTGATCGATATTACGCAGTGGTGGAAAGCCTGGCACATCGAGTGAATTTAAGAACTCAACAGGATAATTAACGGCCTTACGGGTTGCTTGATTGATTTGACGCATTCCAAAGTGATATTCATCTTCTCCATATGGAAAAATAATAAGATACTGAAGCGCGTCATATGAGCGATACATTTCAGTGGGCGAGGCCATGCCCCTTTGTCCACTTACATAGTCAAGAACTTATGATTTCGTAAGAATATCCTATTGTGAAAATTTAATGACGATCGGTTCAGTAGTTAAGACTATATTACGATTTTTAATTTTCCTAAAAAGGGGCGTGGTCCCATCCACTTTTCTTCTGGTACGTATTCCTAATTATGCCAATACCATATGTACCACATATTATTGACGTAGGTAAAAAAATGCCCAAAATATGGCGATTTAAATTTTTGGGTTATATGGGCGGTGCCACCTCCGTTTGTACAATCCAAACTTCATATAACCTATTATTCCTTCCAGAGTCACAGTAACATGCTGTGAAAATTTCATCAAAATCGGCTCAGCCGTTTTGGAGTCCATACGTTACATACATACATTAATTTTAATATACATATTAGGGTGGGGTAAAATTTTGTTTTGTCTTATGGCGTTTTTTTTTCTGGAAAAAATGTTACACGTTTTTCCCATTTCGCATCTTTTTTAATTTTTTTGTGTTCTTTTCTGAAAAAATGTCAACACTGCTAAAGTGTAGTGTGTTCTTTTCTATAAATGTCACACTATAAATTTAAAAAATGGTGCACCTTTCACACTCTGTATTTTTAGAGGGGGAGAATCGCACGATAAAACAACTGACCAGTGATGCCAACTTTTGAGACTCAAAACGCGTAAACATTTTTGAAAAAAGGGCTAAATGGAAAAAAATCCATATAAAACCACATCCAATTTTCTTTTTTTCGCGTTTTGAGTGACTAAAATCCGGCTAAATCTAGCCCGAAAAGGGCTAAGTTGGCATTGATGCAGCTGACATTTGTTTTGTTTATGAATGTGTATTTGTGTTAAGAAACAAAAAAAAAAAATATACAAAATGGAAAATATTTTTTATGTGCTAAAAAATTTTGGATGACTTGTTGGATTCATCTTCATCATCAAATGATGATAAAATATTTTATATGATTATGGAAAGAAATCCACAACCGTGAGTGAAAGGCTTGGTAAAGAACGTAATTAATGAATACTCTGAAGTTGATGTATGTCTAATTTCATAGGACAATATCTCCTACTTCTTATATATGTAATGTATGTTTATATACATATATAATTTTTATATTTGAGAAGAAGTATTAGTCGGGAAAGTGCCATAGGTCATTTTGATAAATATTCATTGTGTTATTTCAAGCGATCTTACCAGGGAGCTATCTGCTTCTTCTTTTTTAGCAAAAAAACAAAAACAGCTGTACATGAAAAAAAAGTTACACTGTTGTAATTTTATGTTCTATTCTGACCATTAAAAATGCCACATCTTTAAAATGTGGGGTAAACATTATAAAAATGTACATAATAAAGGTGTAACATTTTATTTCAGAAAAGAAAACACCATTAGATCGTCTTCTAATAGCAAAATTTTGTTGTGTTACTAGTTCAAATAGAAGTCTTTAAAATTTTATTGAAATATTTTAAATGTTAGAGCCCGCGCATTGACTACAAAGTAGAGTGGATCGCTTGTGTATGGGAAAAATAAAAGTTAATTAATAAAATTCTAATAGTAATATTTTGCTGTCTTAGACTTAAAAAGGTAATACTTGAAAAAAAAAATATTCAATTAATATTCAATACTAGCTAAACCCGGTGTGCTTTGCTACCCCCCCCCCCCCCTCGTCATAAAATAAAATTAAACGTATTTATATATTTACAAACATTTATTTATTTAATTTTAATGTGTTTATTGCAATGCTTTAGGCGAGGCCATGCCCCTTTGTCCACTTACATAGTCAAGAATTTATTATTTCTTAAGAATATCCTATTGTGAAAATTTAATGACGATCGGTCCAGTAGTTAAAACTATATTACGATTTTTAATTTTCCTAAAAAGGGGCGTGGTCCCACCCACTTTTCTCCTGATATTCCTAATTATGCCAATACCATATGTACCTCATATCATTGACGTAGATCAAAAAATTCCCAAAATATGGCGATTTAAATTTGTGGGTTATATGGGCGGTGCCACCCCCGTTTGTATAATCAAAACTTCGTATAGCCTATTATTCCTTCCAGAGTCACAGTAACATGCTGTAAAAATTTCAGGCAGATTGTTCCAAAGATTTGGCCTCCTATTAAGCACAAACATACAGACACACATTCATTTATATATATATAGATTAAAAGCAATATAATTTAAGGTGAAATGGGGCGAAAAATGGGGATTTGGTAATAAAAAAATGTATGTAGTTAGAAAGTATATAAAACTTTAGGTAAATACATATTACAAAAAAAGTATTTTGTATAGCAAACATTGTTAGTGGTATACGTAAGTATCTGAATTAAAAAAAGGGGGCGATGAAGTAGGCGTGGTTCATAGTTATATGGCGACATTAACAGTATTAAGAGCAATATACTACCAAATAAAAAAATACGTTGGAATGAAGAAATTTGTATAGAGAACAAAAAGTATAAAACTTTCAAAAATTTGGCGTGAAAAGGGGCGTGGCTTAAGAAATCTTTATTTTTACTTCGCCTGGAGTATATAATGTGTATACAATTTGAAGTAAATCTGTTAAAAACTATATGGGAGCAATTACATAATTTTTTAAAAGTGGGCGTAAAAATGGGCGTGGTCAAAAAAAGTACCCTATTAATCATACCAGAGTCCCAGTGAAATGCTGTGAAAATTTCAAAAATATCGGTCCAGAGGTTTGGTGTCCAATTACAATATTTTAAAAAAGTGGGCGTAAAAGTGGGCGTGGTAGAAAAAAAGTACCCTATTATTCCTTCCAGAGTCACAGTAACATGCTGTGAAAATTTCATCAAAATCGGCTCAGCCGTTTTGGAGTCTATACCTTACATACATACATACATACATACATACATACATACATTGAATTTTATATACATATATAGATAGATTATCGCAGTTGTTGTAGAGTCTATGTAGTGTTTTATGTAAATGTATTAATTTTTATTAACAAAATAATAAATATAAATAATATAAATATTGAAGTTTAAATGAAAAGTGTTTTTATGAAAATTCCAAAAATTTTAAGACGCATGCGCGGGCTAAAGATATCACTTAATTGAATATTTTTTTTTCAAGTATTACCTTTTTAAGTCTAAGACAGCAAAATATTACTATTATAACTGATACATATGTATGTATGTATGTATGTATATAGATTAAATTCTTATTAAATAAACTGTGTACAAATATTTTTATTTTTTTATTGACGCTCACAGTACATTGTCTCATTTTTGTATTGGTATTTATTTAAGTTACCTCCTTACCAGGAGGGTTTTACTTGGCCACGATATATATCATAACGCCATCATCAATATCCGGCTTACGCCTAAAGGAGTCTCGTCAAGGAAGATCCACCGACCTATACCTTCGTATGGGAAACCGGACTTCCCGAACTCCACTCCTGAGTTTTAATGGTCTCCGCCAATATCAAAAATGAGTTTTTTTTTGGTACTCCACCACGACAAACTTATAGGTTATGAAGCGTTTTTTTAAAAATATAGCATGTGGTCAATGCAACTTCGAGAAACTGTAACTCGGTACAGTTATACGACGCCAACATTCACCAATGCGAGTGAGTCGCAAGACTCTTTTTATACTTCTTCTTTATTTGCATTCACAAAAAGATGTTAAATTACGTTATTTGTTTGTAAACTACAGGAAAAGCCACTCTAAATGAGAGAGTGAAAGATGATAGCTTTAGAGAACTGAAAATAAAATAGATTATAACTAACTTAACTGTGTATATGAAAAACATGTAAGGAAAACAATTGTAAGCTTTCGTTTCTACTCTTTACTTATTTATTTCATAAACTACTTAACAATTATACAAATTAAACACACTTTACTATTATCTTTTCAGGGCACCATACAACGACAACATCACCTGCGCATGACCCGACATTTTGAATGCTGTTGCAGTCGCTGTCTCGATCCCACCGAAATGGGTACCCACATGAGTTCCCTCAAATGTAAACAGTGTACAGATGGCTATGCCATCTTTAATGGGGGCAAATGGTTGTGTGAACAGTGCAATAACCCAATCGATCCCATACATGTAGAAAAACTTCTCACGGAAGTCTCTGAGGAAATGGCCAAAGCTAATGGTGATATAATGGGTTACGAAGAATTGTTGCATAAATATGCTGGAGATTTTCATCCAAATCATTTTCTTATGATTGATTTAAAACAGAATATTGCCACCATTTTAAGGGGCATACTAATGAATCCCATGTGTAAGCCGAGCAAAGAGGTTCTTGAACGACGTTTAGATTTGTGTGAGGAAATATTGCCGGTGGTAAAGCGGGTTATACCGGGCTATTCGAAATTGTATGCCATAGCATTGTATGAGTATTTGTTGTCGTTTTTGGAGTTGACAGAGTTGGAGTTTCGTTGCAAGGACATGGCCAGGGATGTGTTTTATGTAAGTAATTTAAAAAACAAAATAAAACTGTTGATAATATTATTCCTTTAATTTTGTTCAGCAAAAATTACAATTTGCCAAAGAAGTTGCTGCTGAGGCTAAAGAATTATTATCCTTTGAGCCCGCTAATTCGCCAGAGGGTCATTTGGTGCGCCGCATCTCCATACAAGAGGAACAAATTGAAGAAAATTTACAGAAACTTGCCTCCAAATGAATTTATTTAATTATTGTAGTATTTTAGTATAGTGAAAAATAAAAAATAAAGTAGGCTCTAGAGTCTAACTTCTATATTCTTTAAATAATAAAATAGGCTGTAGAACCTTTAATAGGTGTCAAAATTGAAAAACAAAGATAATCTGTGATCACTTATGTATATTTCCCATCAAAAATCGATTTTTTATATGGATTCTCTTTAAACAGTTTTTACAGTTTCACATGAAACCTGGGTCTGTTATGGTCATGTTGAGGACTGTACAAAAGAAATGTACAAGAGATATTGTGACACCCTTTATGAAATTACACATTTGAAAAGTTTGTCAGATAAATATAGCAATGCATTTTAGGCTGCGTATGCATAGATTTGTGCAAGTGTCTGCTAATAAATAAGTATTTCTTTAAGGGGACATTTAGCTAATCATATAAATAAATATATTTATGTACTATAAACATTGTACATATCAAAATATGAGTATAAGAGTATAAATTGTGCACAAGAGATATAAATTTTAAAAGTAAATCATCATGTACGTTTTAAGAACTTAACAGTCTAACATGGCATTTGTAACGGGTAAAATATATTAAAATTTTGTTAAAGAATTAAATAAAAATGGAAGACGATTTTCAAAAGAAATGCACTATAAATACAAATGAAAAATTGGGAAGGTATATACATGCATAACTATATATACTATACAATTTATTAAATACCTGTGACAAATAATTATGTATATGTGCAATGTTTAATGGTGAATTATTATTAAAAAAAATAATTTTTATTTTTAACGTATTAATTATTTTTTGTATTTTATTTCATAAAAAACAAAAACAACTTCAGAGAAGATATTTATACGAGTATGTGCATAAAATAATATTAACAATTATGCATACAAAATGTTTACACTTTAGAAAAGGGATTAAACTTATTAAATTAATACGACATGGCATTCAATTTTTGTCTTAAAACATTTGGCGGATTACGAGGCATTTATCCTGCCAAGTTTTTTATAGTTGTTATATTAATTTTATTCCACTGCCAATATTGCAATCTTTTAAATTTGTATATTGTTTTACCTTTGAAAACACTGTGGCGGAAAGAGTTCTCCAAAGGTGTTCCATTGGATTGAGATCGGGACATATGGCTGGCATCTCCTATACTGGTATAGTATGGTTTTTAAAAAATTCTTTGCTTTACGTGCGACTTGCAAATTTTATTAAATTATTCTTTAGAAGATCTACAGACATATTTCATTTCATTTTGCTTGGCACTATATATACATATTCGGAACTTTCCTCGAGCTCCAAATGCAGCTCACACCATCAGCGGTCCACCACCGTGGTTTCGCTTACAACACGTCTCACGTGGGCGTCTTTTATCACGCCAATATATATATGGTGACCGTCAGGACCATTCAAATTGAACTTTTTTCGTCGCTAACTATAAAGTATTAAACACATTCGCCACAGCAGGCTACCGAATACAATATGTCAAAAATGAAATACACAAATAATTTTTTTGATAAATATCCCACTCACATCCCATTACTAACCTTGGTGCAAATTTCATCCAAATCGGAAGACATCGATTTTTAAAATTGGGTCACTTGACGTGAAATTCACCATATGTATTTGCACATACCTGTGTACATACTTATAACTATTTGTCATAGTTATATAAAGCAATTAAAATTATCCTACAAAATTTTCAGATATGTACAAGCCAAACAAGATTTATCACCAGGAGAATGTGTACTTTTGGAACAACCCTCCCTAATAATGGCCTCGAATGGAGAGAGTAGATGTCAAAATTGTTACAAATTAACCCCTAACTACTGCCAGTACGACAAATAACAAAAATATATTAAATAATTCTTTTATAAAATTAAAAAATCTTTCTAGAATGTGTTTCATCACCCCACTGTGTGAGAAATGTAAACAACACTATGAATACGATTGTCAGAAACTGTCAACAATGACCAAACTGAACATCAAGAACTTAAAACAACATCCTGACAGCTATGGCTTAATAAAATTTCTATTATTACAAGAAAATCCTCAAACTCAACAACATTTCTTAGCAATTCTACAGGCTGAAAATCACATGGAACAACGTCGTAATACCCCAATATGGTTATTTTATAGTAAAAATGTCGTTCAGCCTATTTTACAGTCGGGAATTTTAAACTATTTGTCCTATGCTTCTCAAATAAATGAGGAATTTTTGCAACAATTGTGCGGTCTAATTGATGTTAATAGTTTTGAAATACGTGCCCCAGATTTGGGATCAATGAAGGGAGTTTATGTTAAAGGTGCTTTACTGTCACACGATTGTATGGCCAATACTTGTATAGCTATAGATGATAAATATTGTATGAAGATATATGCCAATAGAGCGATTGAAATGGGGGAAATTGTCAGTAATTGTTATACGAATATTTTGCTGGTAAATAGGATAAATAAAGTTCTAAAACTATCATTTATTCCAGTCTAGACTGAAAACTATTTACTCTAGACTGAAAACTATTTAGTCCTGTCTAGAGTATAGATTGTTAAGTCGATTCTAGACTGAAAACTATTTTGTCAAGTCTAGTCTAGAGTAAAAACTGTTTAGTCGATTAAAGACTTAAGACTTTTTAGTTAAGTCTAGTCTAGACTAACGACTGTTTAATCGAGTCTATACTAAAGACTATTTAGTCAAGTCTAGTCTAGAGTAAAGACTATTAAGTTTAGTCTAGTCTAGTTGATAAGGATAATAACTCTGTGATCAAAAATATAAAATTACTTTCAATTCGTAAACTATTCTTATCTTTCAAGAATACAGCTGAACGCCGACGAATTCTGCTTGAAGGTAAATATTTTTATTGCACCTGTAAACGCTGTGAAGATCCAACAGAATTAGGATCTCATATGTCCTCCCTAATATGTACTAACTGTCATAAAGGTTACATGATTAAAACAAACAAAAAAACATGGCAATGCCTCGACTGCAAACATCAAGGTACTAACGAAAACATAGACAACTTGCTAAAGAAACTAAAAACTGAGAAATCGCAAAAACCTAAAACTCAAACTCTAAAAGAAATGGAAATATGGCTACAAAAACTACAGAAACAATTGCATCCACAACATTGTATGATCGTGGATGTAAAACAGAATATTGCGGCCGATTTGAGGAATATAATCAACGACATTAGCTGTTGTCCGGGCCGTAAAGTGTACGAGCGTAAGATTGATTTGTGTCAGGATATTTTAAAGGTGCTCAAGGCGATAGCACCGGGTATATCACGTCTAAAAGCTATAGCAATATATGAACTGGCCAGCACATGGGCTGAGTACAATCGTCTGCGTTATCAGGAAAAGGAATTGAATAAAAAAGATTTGAGGGTAAGATTTGTTATTTATAAAACAGGTTAAAGTTATATTAACTGCCTCAATTTATAGGATTTGTTACTGGAATCTGACTTCATGTTACGCGAATCCATTTACATGTTGTTATATGAACCCAAGGAAACTCCTGAGGGTAAATTATCACATTCGATGATGCAGGAATTGAAATATTTACAAACCGATATAAAAATTTTAAAATAAAAAGTGTTTTGTTTTTAAAATAAATGTTTTGAAATGGTAGAAATTACATTTAAATGTTACTGAATTTATTTTGTTTTAGTTTAAGAATAAAGAACAACGTAAAAATCAATACGGTGGTTCTTAACCCTGATACTACGTTTAGGGTCTTTTGATGACCCATTCGAATTTAGCATTGCATAACTTGCAAAAAAAAAACGTGTTTGTCCGTCAGACTGACACACAATGACTCTAACGACGATATATTGCATTGATCACAAGCCTTAAAAATATTTTCGAAATGTACAAATTTGAATTTTTTTCAATAAAAAAAATGTGGGGTCAAAATATGACCCAAACATAACATGTGTATTTTTTTCTAACATAGTAGCAGGGTTAAAGTAAAAAAAAAACAGATATTATAAACAACTGGGGGGTTACTCTCTATTGCGATGCGAAAGCAAATTCGATGCGTAAGAGTATCAATTTGTACGCTTATCGCATCGAATTTACTTTCGCATCGCAATAGAGAGTAACCCCCCTGAAGTTTGTAAATTGAAAGCTATTTAGTCTAGACAAGACTAAAATTTGTTTAGTCTAGATTAGACTAAAGACTTCTTAGTCTATATTAGACTAGAGACTTTTTAGTCTAGAATAGACTTAAGACTGTTTAGTCCAGAATATACTAGACTAGACCAGTGGTCCTCAAAAAGAGAGGATTTGGTAATTACATATGTATGGGTGACACTACACAGAAAGAAATAACATGTAATGTTTAAATAAACCTTAATTAAACATTCCTTTGTTATTTTGTATCCATTTGTATGTAATGTATACAATTATGTGATCGCTGCTTCTCAGTGTACTGAAAACAACAACAAAAATGAACTGAAAAAGAGAAAACATGAATGAAATATTTGTATTTTTACGCTCTTGTTGTGAGTTTTGTTTGCGATCGTGTTGTGTACATGTAAATAGCCGAACATCTTCGTATTCTGAACAATACTAGTGAGGACCACTGGACTAGACTAAAGACAATTTCGACGCCTAGTTTAGACTAAAGACTATTTAGTCTAGCCTAGTTTAGTATTAGGCCCCGATTACCGTTCGCAATACTGAGTATTTTGATGTTGTATGTTGTAAACTGCGATTACGATTCACAAGACTTATCAGCCTAATCGTATGAAAAATGCATGTTGTGTTGTAGTCGACAGTTTGCCACTCACTGTACCAATTAAGAATACCACTGGTTTAAATGAGCGTAAACTTACGCCAGAAACAAATGATGCTTTATTGTGTGTTTCTAAATGTCGTATTTTTATAAGAAACAAAAAAAAAAAACTACACAATTTTAATGAAATTGAAAATAAAATTATAAAATACGAAATCATTTGGCCAAAAATAATACTTGCATGCAAAATTTACACATAAAAACGAGAAAAAAAGAAAGAGTAAGATTGATTGAAAAGAACTAATGCTGACAAAAAAAAAAAAAAACAATTGAATATAATACAGTAGTAAGACGACTACAAAATAGCACTACATTTTGATTAAATTGTTGATATATGCACACATTTTAAACAGGATAGCGAACGTGAGCTTTTTAGCTGAAGTCAAAAAGAGATTTTGGACGTCTAACGATTACCGGGGAATGGATTAAATACCTCAACATTTTATTAAAATTGTAGACATTTGCTAAGATCTTAAAGCAGAATTTTAAAATTTAATAATCTAAAGGCCATTTATGGCTTAGGATAGCGAACGTGAGCCTTACAACTAAAGTTAAAGAGAGATTTTGAATATTTAACGATTACTTAGACAAAGATCTTTAATGTTTAGTCTGACTGAAACGTTAAAAAACTACCTATTGTAGAGCAATCATTCCCTTAGTTTTATTTTTTTTTTTGTAAACCCAAAGGCAAAATTGTCGTATTCTAATTAATTATATTAAAAAGACGAATTCATTATACGCTTGTTAGACTGACGGTTTAGTTGACACCTGCTCGAGCAAATGGACTAAGTGGCCTACAAGAAAAATATCTAAATATATTAAAATTAACGGTCATTAAAGCAGAAAATATGACGGCAGAGTTTAGTGAAAAGTGTGAAATACAAGAAAATCCAGAAATTGGCAGGTGAAAAAACAATTACATAAAAAAACTAACTAAAAAAATAACGCAATAGATCAGAATACTGCTCAAATTTTAAAGAAATTTTCAAAAATTTCAGATATGTTAAGGCTGCCGAAAACATTAAGGCCGGTGAAACTTTACTGCTGGAAAAACCAATATTAATTTTGGCCACTGCTGGGGAAAAACGTTGCTGCAATTGTTTTAAATATGCTCAAAAAAATTGTGGGTAAGTTGCAACAAACGTTTGTTAAATAAAAGAAAGGAATAATGCGAAAAAAAAACTTAAACATTTCAAATCTCTCCTCGAAATTATCGTTGCTCCTTAATCTTAAACAATGACAAATACAAATAACTCAAATATAAATCTTCCCCTAATTCCAGTAAATGCCACCTCTCTCCCTTATGCCTGGATTGCACTCAACACAGTGAATTTGACTGCAACACCCTAGCCGCCATGACCGATCTCAAACCAGAAGAATTGAAAATATATCCCGATTGCTATGGCATCATCAAGTGTCTCTTACTCTCGGAAAATCCTGAAGGCAAAGAGGATTTCACAAAAATTCTACAATTAATGTCACATGTGGAGAAGCGCCGTAAAACGGCCATATGGCAAGAGCGCAATAAAAATATCATACAACCGATTTTAAAGTCAAATTTAAAAAAATATTTTCAATTGGGCGATAAAATCGATGAGGAATTCCTGCAACATTTATGTGGCGTTTTGGATGTAAATACGTATGAGATAAGAGCTCCTGATGCGGCCTCAATGAGTGCATTGTATTTAAAAGGTTCACTGTTGGCTCACCAGTGCTGTCCCAATGCAAATGTTGCCATAGATGATTTGTATCGCATTAAGATTTATGCCAATCGTGATATTGACAAGGAGGAAATGGTGACAAATTGTTATACGAATGTTTTATTGGTGAGGGTAAACAATATAAGAACTACGGAGCACTATAAATTATTTAGGACTAGACTAAGGACTATTTAGTCTAGACTAGAAAAGACTAAAGTCTACACTAGACTATAGAGACGTTCGTCTATAGTCTTTACCTTAACTGACTAAAAACTATTTATTCTAAAATAAACTAGACTAAAGACTATTTAGTCTACAGTTGATTACAGAGACTTTCGTCTCGTATATTTATTCTAAACTAGACTAAAGCCTATTTAGTCTAAACTAGATTAAAGACTATTAAGTGTAAACTAAAATTGACCATTTGAATAATTATCGTTCGAATAATCAAACAATTATTCGAAGAATTTCAAAATTGTCATTTTCGTTTAACGAATAATTCGATTAATTTTATGAAGAACTAGCTGAGCCTGTCCGCGTTGCTGGCCCTAAGCAAATATTAGTGTTGTATTACTACACGATTTAAATTGAACTTTTAACGATATTTATGGTCTTTAAATAAAAATCCATGGAATACCTATCATAAAGTTTTTTTTACAGAATAACTTACACATGGTGTAAATATGGGCAAATTGGAAATTATATTTATTTATTACTTCATTTTATGACCAGCGGATCGACAATGTTTTTTGTTTTTTTATTTGGTGTAAAAACGTAAAAATTTTTTGGCGTGCCAACTCGGGAGCAAGTCACATACAACTGGCCGTGTAAAAAACATGAATTTTCCAAAATTAAGCCAGCAATAGTCAATAATTGGCCTTGTGCTTTATTGATGGTAATAAGAAAGGCAAGACGCAAAGGGAATTGGACCCGCTTGAATTGGAACAGTTTTTGATGGTCAATCTGGTTCCGTTGCATAACTTTGGTGCGTTAAGCCAGGAGGTTTTTGTCGAATTTTTACATTTAATTCGGTCAATCAATAAAATACCTTTGAAATCCCAAAAAACCGTTGCCATAACCTTACCAGCCGATTGAATTGTTTTTGCCTTCTTTGGGACACTTCCTCCAGCTTCAGTCCATTGCTTGCATTATTCTTTTGTCTTCGGAGTATAATGGTAGATCCATGTCTCATCCATAGTTATGAAACGACGCTTAAAAACTATTTCACGCACTTTTATTCCTCGATCATTTAATACCATATCATGCACTTTGGCTACAATTTCTGTTTTTGTTGCTGTTTTTGAACGTCATCCTCAATGTTTGTACGATCACGTTTAAATTTAGCAACCCAATTTTTTACCAATTTTTATTTAAATTTTTATTTTTTTTTAAATATTTAATGACATCACGAATTTCTAATTCAAATTTATTGGGGAAGTTTTATTATCATTTGAAAAAACTTTCTTTGGCATTAATTTCTTGAAGATTATGTCTATTATGTAGCTACGTCGCAGTTGGTCTATCCGTTGAGTAAAATTTTCGATGACTCGTTCGAGCATTTCGACACGAACTTCAATTTCAGGCATCAAATAGTCGGTTATCTTGGCTCGATAACGGTCGCCATTGACGGTTACGTTTACACCGGCATCATTTTTAAAGAAATATGGACCGATGATTCCACGTCTCCACAGCGTGCTGGATTGTCAAACAGGTGATGGTGTTGCGAATAGTACGCTTAGTAGGTCGATTATATTGACCATAAGTTGAGTGAAGTGCACGAAACACATTCCTCACAGAACGTGAATTTTAGTAATAAAGTTGGACGATTTGTTCAGGCGTAAAGTCTTTCCATTATGAAATACCAAACAATACTAAACAAATATAACATGACATCATGACATCAATACAACCTAACCTAAGGTGGAGGTGAATGAGATGCTAAATATGTAGATGAAACGGATATTAAAGATGTCATTGATGATGATGACGTTGAAATAGACAAAGAACATGTTTATTAAAATGTATATAAGTGATGATAAAGGTGGCTTTAGACGATACTACGTTCTGTTGGACTTGATGAAGAAAAAAAAAACTAGTTAACCTTGTGAAAATTTTGATAATTTTATATATTTGATCGAATTATTTGAACATTTAAAATGTCTAATTCGAATTATTCGTTTTATTCGAACTATTTAGTCTAAACTAAACTAAAGACTATTTAGTCTTAACTGAAATAAAGACTAAACAATTATATTTTATTTTTCGAAAATAAGGTCTAATATTGTTTTTATTTTTATTTTTTATTTCTTCCGATAATTCGCTAAAACAATGCGTAGCATCTTTTTTTGTTAATAATCATAAAATAAAGACTATTGAGTCTAACCTAGACTAAAAACGATTTAGTTAACACTAGACTAAAGACTATTTGTCAAGACTAAATACTATTTATAATTCAGTTCTAGCCTATAAACTAGTCTAGTCTCTGGTCTAGCCTATAAACTAATCTCTAGTCGAGCCTATAAACTATTTCCTCATTTCTTATTAAATTTAATTTCCAGGGCACTGAAGAAAGACGTCACATTCTGCAGAAAGGCAAATATTTTCTCTGCACTTGTCCGCGTTGTACGGATCCCACCGAATTGGGCTCTCACATGAGTAGCTTTATTTGTGCTCCCTGTGCTGGCAACAATAAAGAGGGTTATATTGTCAAACAGGTGGCCAGCAAAAAATGGCAATGTTCAACCTGTACACATAGCCTGCGCAGCGAGCAGGTGGAAACCATTATAGACAAAGCTAAAGAGGAAGTATTTCATGCTCAAGACGATCTAAGGCGCTACGAAATACTGTTGGCCAAGCTAAGTACTATATTACACAGGAATCACTATATTATGGTGGATATAAAACAAAATATTGCCAATATCTTGCGTACCATTATTATGAATAGTCTGCAGAGGCCGGGACGTCGGGTGTATGAGAGGAAAGTACGCTTGTGCCAGGAATTGGTTATTGTATTGCAGATTATACAGCCGGGCATATCTAGACTTAAAGCTATAGCTTTGTATGAGCTGGCAAATGCTTCGGCTGAGTTGTTTCGTTTGCGTTTTGGTGAAAAAGAGTTGAGCGAAGAGGAACTGCAGCACTATTTGCGGCAGTGTGAGGCAATGTTTCGGGAGTCCATACGGATGTTGTTGTATGAACCGCCACAGACACCGGAGGGTGAACTAATGAAAAGTATGATGGGCCAGTTGAAGGATTTAAAGAATGACATGCAAATGTTGGAGAAATCTGCAGAGGCGAGGGTTTGAATTGTGGAAATTTGTGGGAAATAAAGTAAATTAATGAAAGCAATACATTTGTTTGACAATTGTTTTACTCTAAGAGTGTAAATATTAATATGGTCTCTAGCTTGAATGAGCTCTATAAGCTTAAACCTCTCATTATCCTTAAGAAACCAATTACTAAACTAGTTTCTTGTCGTATTTGTGATTTGTAAAAACATGTATTGGGGCTTGTGCCAAAATTAGATTTTCAAGAAATACAACATCAGAAATCTAGATGTTTTAAGGCCCCTTCAAATTTGTGATCGGTTACGCTTATAAATAGGTATACTGTCTGATATCTAACTTAAAATAGATATAAGTTTGTGTAAAATAAGAAGAATATACAAAAGTACTTACCTTTTTGCATGCCAATGTCTTTTGCATCAATTTTTACATCTTATTATACGATTGAACAAATAATTGCTTTTTTAAACTTCCTTGTTTAACGGATTTCTTATTAGAAATAAGACTGCAAAATCTCTTCAATTAATTCAATAAACTCCTTAGCTACCGTTAAACGTTCCCCACACACAGCATCCGGACAATCGACACATTTATTTAATAGCTGCCATAATTTCGGATAAGCCTCATTTATTACATCGGGTATGGGATATAGATAACCTTTTGAGTGATCTTTAAATAGATCTTCTCTCAGAAATTGACAAGCTGAATATACATTTATATCACTGATATTATAAGAAGCTATATCTTCAGCTGAATAGGCAAAACAACCAGGACATTCTATATACTGATGTTTATGCACGGCGGACTTGTATTTGGCCTTAGCAGAGTCCACTATGAAAATAGTATCCAAATCAATGACATACAATTTATTATTTATCTTGTCATACACAATATTATCGGCCGTCAGATCGGTTATATAGAAACGATATTTATTAAATCCAAGAGAAAATTTTAAAGCTGCCTGCAATAATTGTTTAGAAATTTCCAATTTTATTGGAAAATCCATTTTAAAATAATGATATAAATCTTTTCCAGCGTATTGTTGATATAATGTAAAACCACACACAGCATAGGTCAGGGGTACCGGAAAATTTCGCTTTTTTAATAAAGGAAATATCAAAGGTTGTATGTTATTTACCAGATAAAGCCATATAGTGATTTCTGTTAGATTTGTGTGAAATGTTTGCAAATCTTTTATAAAATCCTGTACAGTATTTAAAGGAGCATATTGCATGCCCTGTAATTGTTGTTGTTGTTCCAAAAATGTTGTTTTTAGTTCAACTATTTCAAAGTTTTTTTCTAATTCATACTTTATATTAAATAAATATTTTGTTATGAGCTTTTCATTGCGATTCTTCAGTTTCACCACTTGATTATTTCTTTTGCAAGATCTTTCGGGTAATAGGGTTAATAGCTGTCTTAAGGAGAATTCATTATCTGTTTGGATTTGTTCCAAGGTATCCAAACATAGTTGTATTTGATGTGTGAAACATGTTGGACAATAGTTTAGATCAATTTCGAAATGTTTTCGAAGTATAATTTGCGGCTGGGTAGTTTGATCTTTTGTATCTAAAGTGTTGAGAACAATGATCAGCAGGAATATAAAATGGGTGTGAGAAAATTTTCGTTGTGTTGACTTGTTGGAAAAAGTAACTGGAAATAGAAAATGTATGTAGATGATGTTATAAAGTTTAAAGGGATAGCTTAATTAAATTTAAAAAATATAGTTAATAATCTAATTTATATTATTATTATTATTTAATAGTCTAGTGATTGTTAATTTATACTAAATCTTACAAATTTTTTATTGCTAACAAAATTACCAAATATCTATTAGTTTTTTTTTTTATAAAAGAACTCCCAATTTCTTACGGTGTAGTTTAATATTTCTACGTTATTTCTAGATGAATTGAATCGTGATATTGACAAGGAGGAAATGGTGACAAATTGTTATACGAATATTTTATGTACACTCATAAACAATATAATAACTACAAGTCACTATAAATTATTTAGGACAAGACTAAGCACTTGTTAGTGTAGTCCTGACTGAATAATATTTGGTTTAGACTAGGACTAAAGTCTACACTAAACTATAGCGCCTTTCGTCTACACTTGCCTAAAGAGTCTTTAGTCTAAAATAGACTAAAGTCTATCTTTAGTCTAAACTACTCGTAGAGTAAAGACTATTTAGTCTAAACTAAAATAAAGACAATGGCCCATAATCATAGTCATAGAAAAAGCATACTTTAAGCAAAAGCATGCTTTTGTTTTAAATTCAGAACAAAATTTATATGTTTTTGTTGTTTAAAAGTCTACTTTTACTTAAAGTATGCTTTTTCTGTGACTATGATTATGGGCCTATGTATTTAGTCTACAGTAGACTAATGACTTTTTAGTCCAAATTTCTTCCGGTGTAGTTTAATATTTCAACGTTATTTCTTATTTTTTGTAAGCTTCACTATATGTATAATCTTTTATGTTCTATAAATAACTAACAGTCTTTAATAAACTCCAGGCCAGATAAACAATAAATGTGTATGAAAATTGTAGAAGATTCATTGAAACTAAAGACTGCGGCTGCTGCTGTGGTACAACAAGTGATGATGCAAAACAAACAAAAAAACAACTAAGAAAACCAAGGAACAAATATATGTATGTATGTATGTATGTATATCACAGTAGAGTGGTTGATTAGTTTTCTGCAGAATAAAACAGGTTCAAGGTTTCAAAAGTATGTGCAAGAAGATGATGATGGTAAGACCAAAAAAAAAATTAATAGGACTTTAAAAATTATAAGATTTTTATGATGAAAAAAATTAACAATGAAGACAGATCATGTAGTTGTTTAAAGTTATGTTTCAAGCAGAAATATAAAAATATTAATCAAAGCTGTTGTGGATGAAGATAAATATTTTTTTTTAAATATTTCTGACTATATGTACATATTGTGTAATTACCAGTGTTGCCAATGAAATTTCGAGAAAGATACATTTTAGTTTCCAAAAAGATACATTTTTTCCCGAAGAGATACATTTTGAAAAAAATTTTAAAATTCATTTTTAACATTTATTAATATAACATTTTTTTTATCATTTTCTTTACAATATTCATAAAATATGAAATAAAAATGTTATGTTAATAAATGTTAAAAATATCTGTGTTTTATTTAAAATTTAAAAATTGCGTTCTAGTTGGGACACCCTTTATTTATTTAAGTCATAAATATTAGGTATGTAATTTTTAAAAATACAGTAAGCTAACTTTAAAATTAATTATCTTTGGATGTTATTAAATTAACTATCTTTGGATGTTATTAAAACAAATTAATTTTTGTAAAACTTAATATACGAGTTAAGTCGTTTGTACTGATTTGTTTTAAAACTTCAATATAAAATGATTGGCAATTTTTTTAATAAATCATATTTCTTATGCTGATCTTCTATTAGGGTATCAAGCGAAGTATGAGCTAAAACACCTGAATACATCTTTTCAATTGGTAAAAAATAATTTGGATTACATACATACATAGTTAAATTCTAAATACATAGTTGCTAGCAATTATTTTAATTAATTTTTCAACTTCAGCTTGCAAAAGGTGTAGACGAGGCTTTTCCGCCTGCAATATTAGATTAAAATCGTTTAAAAGTTACAAAGTGTATGACATAAATTCCAAATAAATTTTTGTAATGTCATTACTCAAAAAAAAATATTTTATATTTGTACATTTTTCGTACAGATTCAAAAGATACGAAAAATGTCAGGATTATACATGGTACCTGAAGTCATCAAAAGATACGAAAAATGTATCTTTTATATTCTAATGGCAACACTGGTAATTACTGATGTCATTAATAGTTGCTCTTAAAAAATTGCAATGTTTTGTTTCTTCTCTCTCTTAAATTCTGTATGGTAAACAGGTGAGCAAGAGAGTGGCCAGATTAACAGATTTATGGTAAGACCTTTATAAGGTGTTAAAATTACTTCATGTTAACGTTATGTTTGATGCAACTTGAATGAATTAAGCATTGTTCATATGAAATCCGAAGTTATTTCAAATTTTTTATATTCTAAAATTGCCTCCAAAGTTTGGCAGCATTGTTTAATAATTTTTACACTTTAAGAGCAAAAATTTTAGAGTAAGGCAAGAGAACTATAGCTGAATAGCAAACAGAAATACTTGATCATCTGCATTGTCAACTTGGTGCTTTTTTAAATTTTTTGTGCGAAAAAGTTCTTAGTTGGTGCACGGTGCGCTTTTTTGTTAATTTCGGTGCGTTTTTTTTAATTTTTCCGAAAATTTTATTTAATCTTTATTTCTACTCATTTTAATTGCAGTTTTTTAATAATTCATTATCAAATGAGAATTTTTTCTCTTACGAGTATTTAAACAATTTTTAAAAAAAATTTATATCGAAGTTTTTACTTCAAGTTAAATATATAATTTGTTTGCAAACAAATAATGAAAATAAATTATAGTGTATAATTGTTTTCAAACAAATTATAGATTTAACTTGAAGTAAAAACTACGTCAAGTAAAAACTTCGATTAAAATTTTTTTTAAAAATAATTCATTATCATTAAATATATTTAAAATACAAATGTATGATAAATTAATGCATACTATCAAATTCGTCACATGAAGCTAAATAGGGTGAAAATTTTTGTTTGAAAATAAAATTAACATTTTAAACATGAAAATAAAAATTCTTATATAGCCTGATGGTTTGGTCTACTGAACTATAGATGAACAACCAGGGTTGGAGCCCTTACAAATTTTATTGAAATAATTCAAATAGAAGTATGTACATACATACTTAAAATAGAAAACATAAATAAATAAAAAAAAAATACCAAATATGTACTGAAATTAGCCCTTTTTACCAATAAGTACTTCAGTTCCGAAAATAATATTGTGAGTTAAATTTTGAATGGTTAAATGCTTATTTTATCTTTATTAGCTCGTTTATTTAAAAAAAGGCTTTTACTTATTATTACTTTTACTATTAATCGTTGATCTCTTTTAAAAAGTTTTATATAGAATTTGTGAAATTAAAAAAATTTAAAATTAATTCAATAAACATTTTAAACAAAAAAGAAATTCTAAACTTGGTACGTTTTCTTTTTTTCCATTTTGGTGCGTTTTTCAAATTTCAAAGTTGACAACGCTGTTGATCATAAAATACTAAAGTTTCAACAAATTTTTAGTCAGTTGCGCGAAAAGAGTTGACGGTTAAAGAACGTTAGTGAGCATAAAAAAACAAATATAAAATTAAAACTAGAACGACAAGCAATTATTGTCGTTATATTACATAGATCAGCTGCTAACAGAAAAAACAGATATTGGTCAAGTTCAAGAAACATTTTTTTTAACAAACGTATTTAATAATACACAAACAAAAAATTATAAATTTCGTTTAACTCGAATGAAATATACCATATAAAATAAAAAAAATTTAAACAATTGTGTCATTTTATTTTGTAAGATTGACAAAAAATAAACCTAAATATTTTAATAATTTGCGCAATAATTTATTTATAATTCATCAAAAAATCGAAACAAATAAATAAAAACAAACAAATTAAAAGCTTTAAAAATAACATCAACTATAAAGTAGTAATAACATAACAATATTGTAATTTAATAAAAAAAATATATATTATTTGACGTCACATTTTAAAAATACTCTTTCAAAGAAACTTTAAAAAAATTCTCTACATAATTATACGGTAAGGTATTGTTTATTTAAATAAGAAATAGACAACTCATTTATAATACAAACACATGTTTTTTCAAGAATTATTTATAAATAATAGCTAATGTACATTAAAACGTTTTACTGAACCAAAAGGTTAATTTAAAAACCTTCCTTTTAAATAGAATTTTTGGTTACATTTTTATACCCTTCACCTTCATGAGAAGGGTATATATAAGTTTGTCATTGTGTGAAATTTCCACCATATAATTTTCCGACCCTATAAAGTATATATATTCTGGATCCTTATAGATAGCGGAGTCGATTAAGCCATGTACGTCTGTCTGTCTGTCTGTCTGTCTGTCTGAATGTTGAAATCAATTTTCTGAAGTCCGCAGATATCTTCGGGATCCAAATCTTCAATAATTCTGTCAGACATGCTTTCGAGAAGTTTGCTATTTAAAATCAGCAAAATCGGTTTAGGCCAACCAGAGTTATGGGCCAATATGTGAGACAACCTCCATAAAAATTTGATATTTTTTGTACATTTTATTGCAATATTTTGAAATATATTGCAGATAATACCATGAAATTTAGTATACGTTGTTTGTATGATAAAAGAAGAAAGTGTGCGGAAAATAGTAAGAATCGGTCCATGATTACTCATAGCCCCCATACAAAAAAAATTTTCCCGAAATATTGCTCAATTATACATAAATGTCTATAAAAATGGAATATCAAGACAAAATTCAGCAAAAATAAGTTTTATGCAAAAATAAATCGCAAAACGAAATTTTTTTAGTTCGGTCCTTTCAAAATTCACTTAAATACATATAAAACAGATATAAATAATGGTAAATGGCTAAAATTTGACATAAATAATCTTTATAGGCAAATAAATTGTTGTATAAAATTTTATTGTGGTCGGCCCAGAATTGATGAGAGCTCCCATACAAAGACCACATCTGAAAAAGACATTTATCCCTATATATATTGTATAAATATCGGTACCGACTCAAAACTTTGCACAGATCATTTACATATATACAAAAATCATCCCGCAAAATTTTGTGAATTTCGGTCTATTTTTACCCGTATGCCCCATATAAAGCCCTCTTCCGAAAATCACTTTAATACTCATAAATCTCTTATAAATAACGGTACCAATCCAAAATATTACACGGATCATTTACATACATGCCTAAATCAAACTGCTGGATTTTGTGAATAACGGTCCATATTTGACAATATCACATAAGGTCCACTCTCGAAATCCACGTGACACGAAATTCGACGTGAAATATTCTCATATGCATGAAAATAACTGTTCCAAAATTTAAGAAGATCGGCCCATAATTTGTCATAGCTGCCATATAAGAACCATTTCCAAAAAACAAATAAATTCGGGTCAAAAAATATTCTTTTCGGATTTAACCCATATTCGGTCCATATTTTATAATCATGATATATATCGTTAGAAAGGTATTTTTAATACCTTTTATTTAATGTATTACAAATTTTCAGACACCCAGTAGTTCCCGGATTATAGGCCTATATATCTTCAACTTTTTAATTTGTGGTTTGAATGGGAGGTACCACGACCTTTTGTACAATCCCGCCCATATTTGCAGCAGCACTTAAAAAATGCACAGTGGTTTTGTAGAGAAATATTTGGATAAGAAAAATTCAGCAAGGTTTTTTATGAAAAGTGAAATTTTGTAGTTAAAAAAACTAACAGAAGTCAACGGAAATTTATTCAATGAAATTAGATTAAAATTATTGACCAAATAAAAAACTTTTTTTGTGTGTAAGTTTATAGCTATGGCTTTTTTTTATTTTTTAGTGAAAATATAGCACTTACTTTTTTATAAAAAAAAAATTATTAAAATTGGAAAAGTAAACTAATTATTATAATTTATCAAAAACTAACTAAACCCGGTGTGCTTCGCTACCCCCCCCTGCAAGTCGAGTGCCATTGAAAGCCGTGGTGATCGATTTTACGCAGTAAAATAAATGGCACTCCAATTTTAAGTTGTAGCACATGTGATGGAAGGCCTGGCACATCGAGTGAATTTAAGAACTCAACAGGATAATTAACGGCCTTATGGGTTGCTTGATTGATTTGACGCATTTCAAAGTGATATCCATCTTCTCCGTATGAAAAAATAATAGGATACTGAAGCGCGTCATATGAGCGATGTATTTCAGTGGGAAAACGGACATTATATATTATTATTTATTCAATTTAAAAATAAAAAAAGGATAACATATTCTTCCATCCACACAAAAAAGAACTCAGAACATGATATTCATAAATCAAATATAAAGGTGTAAAAAGGGCCAAATTTCAGTACATTTATATTGGTACTTTTTTGAAATTCATTTCTACTACTATAGTTTGGCATGACGGTTTAATGCACAAAATAAAATTAACTCTGCCTGCTAACACCCATAAACTCATGGAAAGTTATTTATACGGTCGCAAATTTAAAATCAAAGAAGGTGATTTTTTAAGTACCGCTCAGCCAATTGAATCAGGTGTGCCACAGGGTAGCATACTGGGTCCTACTTTATATTTGATATATGCCTCCGACATGCCGTCAGACCCTAAAATCCATACGTCAACTTTTGCAGACGATACAGCCTTTATCAGCGTCCATCAGGACCACCAAGTTGCATCACAGAATTTGCAGAATTATGTTTATAAACTAGAGAATTGGCTAGAGCTTTGGAAAATCAGGGTTAACGAACAGAAATGTATTCATATAACTTTCACATTGCGAAAAGATACCTGCTCGTTCATCAGAATAAATAATCAAATTATCCCGCAACACAATGAAGTCAAATACCTCGGCATTCACCTCGACCGCCGTTTAACTTGGAAGTCTCATATTGAAGCGAAACTTACACAAATGAGATTAAAAGCAGTGCAACTTAATTGGTTAATCGGCAGAAACTCTACATTGAAATTGGATTGCAAACTTTTGTTGTACAATGCAATACTAAAGCCAATCTGGTGCTATGGAATTCAATTATGGGGTACTGCCTCAGCATCCAACATTGTAAAAATTCAAAGGGGTCAAAATAAAATTCTACGTATAATTACTGCAGCACCATGGTATGTTAAAAATTCTCGAATCCACAAAGATCTAGGCGTGCCATTAGTAAAAGTCGAATTTACAAAATATGCGTCAAAGTATGTCAGCAAACTTGAACACCATCCAAACCCCCTTGCACGAGACATCCTTAACTTTAGTGGCCACAATCGGTTGAGAAGGAGGGATACCCTTGCTTTAACTCAAGCGCAAAATAGATGACTGGATCAGTTGATGTGAAATTTTTTTAGTATCATAAAAATTTTTGTCTAGCACTGGCTGGGCTTATTATTTTCTTTTTAGTATTAAGATTTGAATACTTATTGTCATTTCATTTTGAAGATTCAATAAATAATTAAATGCAAAAAAAAAAAAAAAAAAAAAAAAAAAAAAAAAAAAAAAAATTTCTACTACTCTACTCTCGCAAACTATGCATCTGATCATGTGAGGATCTTCGGCAAAGTTTTTGTGCATGAGTCCGGGAAGGTTTCTCAGTTGGTACGACCACGCCTACTCTAACGCTAGGGGTGCCAGACGTACTGTTTTTAGCAGTACACGTACTGTTTTTTTTCAAATGTACTGTTTTATGCACAAGACTCAAAACAGTACGCAAATGTACTGTTTTTACTCGTTGTACTGTTTTTTGTACTGTTTTTTCGTTAAAAGCTTATTTATATTAAAATTGAAAAACATATTGATAAAAAAAAATTTTGTTCAGTGTATTGCTTTATTAAAAAAAGGATTTATTCATCAGGGTTTAATCTACTTTAAAGTTGATTAGGAGATCAGTGGTAATGGCTCTAAAGCATTGGTGTACAAAAAAATTTGTTTGTCCATATGAAATGAATACAACAACATTTGTTTCATGAAATGGACATCATTGCTCTAAAGACATTTCTAACTATTAAACAATGTAGATTAACATGAAGAATATTAAAAAAACAAATTGGATTTCATAAATATATCGTTGTTTATACAACGTATTTAAATACATTTTTCGAAAAGCTGATGGCACATTTAATTTTAAAGTAGTCATGTTATAGAGGGTTAAGATAAAATGTTACTTGGTTTTTTTTTGCAATAAATGATACTTCTTGATTTTTAAATAATAAATTTCTACACCATGTAAATTGGAACAACATTATTCTTAATAAAAAATATTGAAAAATTAGTAAAATTGAGTTGACATTAAATTTAAAGTT
This sequence comes from Bellardia pandia, assembly GCA_916048285.2. Taxonomy (NCBI): domain Eukaryota; kingdom Metazoa; phylum Arthropoda; class Insecta; order Diptera; family Calliphoridae; genus Bellardia; species Bellardia pandia. The sequence goes on from OU696533.1 coordinate 75,789,758, forward strand.
CAGTTTTGTAATGTAAATTAATACATATACAGATTGATTTACAAAAACTAATAAATTTAAAATTTTGTATTACAAGTAAAGCAAAAATATTGTATTCTAAAAGGATTTCGATGATATAAAAGATACAATATGTCATTTAAATTGTATTTTCTATGTACCTTCTTCAAAAACGTTCTTCTGAAACGTTGTTCTGATCTCATATTTTTAAGTATTTTTAAAAATTTTTTTGTTGCTTATTAAATTAATATTACAAAAATGTTATTACATGAATAAAGAGTTATGTATTCGTTAAAAAATAAAATGTACTGTTTTTTTTTTGAATTGTACTGTTTTTTTGTATAAGATGTACTGTTTTTCCGTATTTCAAATCTGGCTACCCTATCTAACGCCCACTATTTTAAATTGATTAATTTCTTCTGCATGACTTTTTACAGATTTACTTCAAACAATTTATATACACATCTTACTGAAGGCGAGGTAAAAATAAAAATTGTATATGCCAAAGCTTCTTATTTCTTTAGACCACTCCTACTTTTTTAAATTGTGTAATAGATACTACTCGGATTTTAACATATTTACTTTAAATCGAATACACATGTTACTCTAGGTGAGGTAAAAATTAAGATTCATACTCCACGCCTTCTTTTACGCCCTATCTCTTGCAGGAAAATGCCTGCCGGGAAGGCCAGACCGCTGGACCGATCTTACTAAAAATTTGACGGAATATAACTAAGACTCCGGCATGACTAAGAATACTTCTTTCTACCGCCTACCAAAAAATTAAATCGCCATATTTTGTGCATTTTTTACCTACGTCGATGATATTTGATACATATTTGTGAGTGGGTAAAGAGGCGTGGCCTCGCCCATATAACCCAATATTTAAAATCGTCATATTTTGGGCATTATTTGATCAACAGCGGCAGTATTTGCTATATATGGTATTGGCATGAATAGAAATACGTACCAAAAGAAAATGGGAGGAGCATGCCCCATTGTTTGCGATATATTGGAGACTGGACCTATTAACCGATCTTAAATTTTCACAGCGTGCAGCTTTGACTCAGGAATACTTATTACATGATAATATTTTTTGAGCATGCACACTTATGCGCCTAATTTTTTTTACTACGTTCATTAACGGTTTTACCTCAAAGGGGGTAGCTAATCACACCGGGTTCAGCTAGTATATCATAAAAATGGTCAATAAGACACAAAATTGGGTATACTTTCAGGCTTTCGGGAATTAAAGCTTGAAACGATTTATAAGTGAAACATTATTTTTGTTTACGAATATGTAGGCGTAACGAAATTGTATGACATTTCAATCGAAATAAAAACATACATATATCATAATTGTAAACTTTTCATTTTCTGTTAAAAAAAATTTTCATTTTTATACCTAGGTATATATATATATATATGTATAGGGTTACCATATTCATTTTGAGAAAAAGAGGATGTCGACCATAAAAAAGCCGGACATTTACCCTTAAAAAGTGGACAATACTCTGTAGCAAAATATTAAAAAAAACAACGCCTTAAAATACACAAAACAAATTAAAAATTTTATTTACATATAACAACAAAACAAAACTTCAACAAAAAATTAAAAAAATGATATTTTATCAGTCTGATCTCATAACTACTACAACATAAAAACATAACAATTAACAAATTCATTTCAAAACTTCACATGTATTATATATAAATTTTTAGTAGAAGTTGTCAAGTTTCATGTATATTTTTCAGCGCTTTCAATTTGAACCAATATATTATTATTTTTTTAAATATTCATAAAACACTTGACAATTCATATCAAAATTATATTTGACTTTAATAATATCAGAAATAGTTGCTGTGTTTTATTTGTTTCTTTCTGGTGTCCACTGAATTCAGAACTTCTAGAACTAAGAACTTTGAGAAATATCATAAAACAAAATTCCCAAAGGTTAACACACACATTCAGGGAATCTGGAATGATTTGGAATTTATAAGAAGATTTCGTTTTTCAAAGAAAAGTGCATCAGCTGTTTTTCCCCCTCCAATAAACTAGCACTTCTTTTGGCACCTTTTCTGGACAAAATTAAAAAAGTCGTTGCAAACAATTAAATTTGGTAATTAATTGATGTAACTCTAAACGTCAAACACCAATGTTACCACATTTTGCACCGAATGCAGTCGGTAGTTACACGTAGGTAAAAAAAACGTTAAAATTACCAAATTCTTTTTACCGGTTAGGTAAGGAAAAGTAATTGATATAAACTCTAGTAGTTATCTATTTGTTAAAATTACGGGCATAAGACACGTAGACAAAGGCCAAAAGCCAAAGCCGTTTAAAATTGTGAAGGCGCATATGGCGGCCAAAAAGCATCAAACACAATTTGTTTACACAGAAAAGCATGTCATGACATCGTGTGTATTTAAAAAAATGTATACATCAATGCCAACAATACTTTCGATGCAATAAAACGAAATTATAAATTAAAGTTGTAAAAGTAGGACAAACCCAGGACACTTGCAAAAAAAGAAGTAGGACTACCCCGGACGCCCTAAAAAAGAGGACGGTGTCCGGGGAAAAGAGGACGTATGGCAACCCTATATATGTACATATTTTATGGGGGCTCGCATTTAAATGAAACACTTGCATTATATTATGATTTCTTTAAATATAAATTTAAAGCATTATTTATTTAAAAATCCAAATAATTTAATTGAAATTAAATCCTATAACATTCAGTCACCATTATTTACAGCAACTCAGAATTTCACACATTAAACTAAGGAGAATTTTCAGAGAGATTTGTAAGTTTTTGCTTAAAATTTCACTAATTAGAACTGCCATTTCACCAAAATTTTAATAAAAGATTCGACATTTGTATGTGTGGTCGTTGTGGACAACTGTTCGATATTATTATTCATTTGTAATTTTTAAACCTTACTCTTGCCAAAACAATAACAATTTGTATGATTTTCTGATAAAAAACAAAGTTCTCTATTTATTAAATCTGTCATATTACCTAATCTTAATTTGGCCAAGAAAAATGTTTTATGTTAAAGTCAAATGAAATTATTAAGTAAAATTGTGTTAACCTTTTTAACTTAGAACACAATAGTTATTAGTAGTCTATTTGCAAGGTAAACCAAATAGTTTAGACTAAAAAAATACTGCAACGAATATACATTGTTAATCTATAATTAATATAATATATAAATAAGCCTTTTTATATAAATCACGATCTATTTTCTATTCTTATTTGTTATATCGTCTAATTTGCACATTTATACATACATACATACATACATATGTATGTACATAGCTAAAACTATAGAAACAACAAAACAACACTTGAGGAACATTTACTTATCAATGAAAGGTGAACAGCCTAACAGCTTTACACCATTTTCCATGCTTTACTTAAACCTATTGTTAACGAAAAACACTTATGGTCACCTTGGTAATTGATACTCTCGTAGTTTGTTTTGATTGTTATTGTAGTTGATAGAAGTGGAATATGACAACCAGTGTTGCCAGTGAAATTTCGAGAAAGATACATTTTAGTTTCCAAAAAGATACATTTTTTCCCGAAAAGATACATTTTGAAAAAAATTTGAAAATTCATTTTAAAATAATTTGGATTTGAAAATTCTATTTTCAAAGCATTTACATAGTTAAATTAATAATAGTTGCTAGCAATTCTTTTAATTAATTTTTCAACTTCAGATTGCAAAAGGTGTAAACGAGGCTTTTCCGCCTGCAATATTAGATTAAAATCGTTTAAAAGTTCCAAAGTGTACGACATAAATTCCAAATAAATTTTCGTAATGTCATTACTCAAAAAAATATTTTATTTTTGTACATTTTTAGTACAGATTCAAAAGATACGAAAAATGTCAGGATTATACATGTCATCAAAAGATACGAAAAATGATTACAACAATGCAAAAGCAACAGAAACAGCAGGGTAATTTTGTTTTTGCTTTCATATTTGTAATGTCAAAAACAACTGACTATTGTTTACAAACATTCTAAAAAAAAAAAAAAAAAAAAAAAAAAAATATATGTATGTATGTACATATACATATGTATGTATGTAAAATTGATGTTTATTTTATTTTTTTTCAACAGAAATTCAACCTAAAAAATAAGAACATGTGTAAAAAAAAATTAATTTAGTGGAAGAAAAGCGGAATAAGTTATTTTTGAAAGTCTTTCTTGCTTTCAAGTCATTCATTTTTTGAAAAGTGGGAGACTCGAAAATCGAGATAGACCCATGGTTCCTTCACCAAAGTTGCTTAGAATTGTCCATAGAATCATCCTAGGGGGCGGCTCTAATCGACAAAAAATTTGGCCCGCCCTAATGTACATATACATACATATTATAAATAAAACCACATGTGTCATTTTGAAATTAAACAAGTAAGCGTGCTATATTCGGCTGTGCCGAATCTTAAATACCCTCCACCTAAACGTAATAAGAAATACAAAATCTACACTGGTTATAGGACTAGAATATCCTTATTCTGTGTTTTCTATTCAGTCTTAGTGTAAAATTTATTAGTATTTGATATATTGTTTGAAAGACAATTTTACGACCAACATAATTAATGTTAAATATTTTGAAATTTTGTCTAATTTTCACCATATTTAATTGATTTAATTACCAATTCTTACCATAATATACAGAGTTTGTCTGATGGTACAATACGGTTTTAGTGATTTTGCTCAAAAAAAACTTTATCAAATAAGGTTATTAGAGGAGATGCCAGCAAAAAAAAATTTGTTGGCGGTCACGCCTATTTTCGAGGGGGCGGGCCCGTAAAGTTGAAAATATATAGGCCAATATCTCGGGAACTACTGGGTGCTTAATAATTTAATATTAAATAAAAGGTATTAAAAATACCTCTCCAACGATATATATCATGATTATAAAATATGGACCGAATATGGGTTAAATCGGAAAAGAATATTTTTTGACCCGAATTTATTTGTTTTTTGGGAATGGTTCTTATATGGCAGCTATGACAAATTATAGGCCGATCTTCTTAAATTTTGGAACAGTTATTTTCACGCACATGAGGATATTTCACGTCGAATTTCAACATAATAACGCTATATATACGATATATATTAGTATTAACGTGGATTTCGAGAGTGGACCTTTTTGTGGGGGATATAGTCAAATATGGACCGATATTTTCAAAATCCAGCAGTATGTAAATGATCCGTGTAAAATTTTGGATTGGTACCCTTATTTATAAGCGATTTATGAGTATTAAAGTGATTTTCGGAAGAGGGCTTTATATGGGGCATACGGTTAAAAATAGACCGAGGTTTAAATTATTCTCTTTGTATCATAAATTGTTTTTTCACTTTTTGTTCAAATTTTTGTTAAAAGTTCCTTATTTATTTTTGAAAGTACGTACATGTATAAATACAAACAAAAAAAGTATGACATAACGAACATGATTAAAAAAAACAGCTGTCTTATCAACACCACCTTGTAAAGTAATTTCACCATAAAATTAACTAAACAACACTTGGCAAAAGACTTATGCTCTTATTCACAAAAAAATTAAAATAGACTTCAAATGTACTTTAAGATAATTTTGTAGGTATGAACATTTTTTCTAAAAGCACACTTCAAACCTACTTTATTTTTTATGAATACGGCCGGTAGTATATACATAGTTATCCTATTTTTGTTGTTATATTGCTGTAATACTTTAATAGTTTTTGTTGTTTTAAGGTTTATTTTGAGCATTTTTAATCATGGCTTTCAAATGAAATTGGTCGTCATTTCAATAATAATTTTTGCCGGTTAATGTACACATAAAACTCAACACAAACAAACTAGTTTGAGGGGTAAACAATAATAAAAACAAAAATAAATAATATTCCTACTGCTATAATTAATAAACAATTCTTTCAACGTAGTATGTACATACATACATTAGCATGTGGTTTCTTTAAATAAATCTAAAACCAAAACAAAATAAATAATAAAAAGCAAAATCCCCTAGTCATTTGAAAACGTAAGAAAAATAAGGAAGAAAACACATATGTATGTAGAAGATATACATATGTATGTACAAAAAACAACAAAGTACATATGTACATACATATGAATAAAACTAGTAGGGCGTGAGCAGAAGTCACAAATAAAGTAGGGTTTAATTTTTCCACACAAATAAGGCGTCAAAACAAGCGAAAATCTTAAGGCAGAATTAGTCTCTACTTTCTGTTCCGTTCCGAATCAGCTGACTTGATTCTGTTAAATAGAAAATGCGTAGAAGTCGTTAGTTGTTTTGTTACATTCCGTGCCGTTGCGGACGAACCTGTTGAAAACAAAAAATTGCTAAGTAATTGTAAGTAACAGCACAAAACAGCTGACATCTGCACAACAAAAAATTTTTTGGTTTACATATTACAAAAATTTTAAATTTCTTTGAATTTAATTGAGTTTTTGTATAAAATTTATAAAAATATCAAAAATAAACGATGGATGACGAAAAACTCATTACTTTAGTCGAAAATAATGACATATTGTACAATAAAAAACTTTGATTTGTATTTTGTGATTTATTTTCGCGGTGTGTTATCTGTTTACCTAAAAAATTAAAATTTAACAACAGAACGACACGGAACAGAACAGCAACAGAAAGTAATGACTAATGAAGCCTTTAAGAATTCTTAATAATTTCTTAACACATTTTTTCTTAAACAAAATATAATTGAGAAATACAGTGCCAATTAAAGCAGTTTTTTTTTATTTTTTAAAACTCTTTATTTTTCAAACATGCTAACAACACGCCACTTTTTATTTTATTAATTTGTTAAATTTCAGTTGTTTTCATTTCAGAATACAACTACCCCAAAAAACTCTGGACAGTAATTTAGCACTAAATAAAAATGTTACAAAAAAAACAATAACACTTGTTTTGCAGCCAACTTCACTTTTTACGCTCTGTCAAAATTGGATTTTCCAATTGCAAAGCGTTAGCGTCGCGCTATTTGGGTTGGTCTCATACATTTTGTATGGGCATGAGAAATTTTGACAGCCAGACAGCGCTTTGCGTCGTAATTTAGGTTGGTCTGTTGGTAAAATATCCTTTGTTTTTAAACAGCTGCACATCTTCTAGGTATACTCTTTACCCGAGACATACAGCGTATTTTGGAATTGCGTACCAAGCATTGTGGATTTCATTCTACAAATCAAATTTTTGGGTCTTACTGCCGTTATATGTGTATGTATATATGCTCCACGGTATTTTAATTCAATTAAGATACGGTGACTACTTACAGTGCCTGAAGTGTGTTTTCGATCGTTGTCGTGCACAAAACGCGACCTAAGTGGCACATTTTCCTCAGCTTTTGGATTCATTGTATTTAAAAGTATTTGATTTAATATGTATACGACCAACACTATGCCCTTAAAACTTAGCCCACGTCATCACATTTTTGGTTGGGCCATACGTATCTTTTTCCAGCAGTTTCGAACCTACAAAATTTTGATTAATCCCTCCAGAGAATATTCTGACTGAAAATTATTTGTGTTTGCAAATTCTTCTGCACACAAGGATAAAATATATGTAGTTGTATGTACATGTTTACCACAACAATGTCAACATTATTTACAAGTTTTTCAACAATGTTATGGTCACTGTAATTATTTATATGATTGCGGTAACCATAATATTGTTAAGTTGCGGTTCAGATGATTACTACAATCATATATATGATTATAATAACTATGTATATATTTGTTGTAATCATGTTTATGATGAACCCATTTACCATAATTTGTTCCTCTTTGATTATGATAGAGAATATAGTATAATCTTTCATTATAAAATTGATCACCATAAACATTAAAAATTTCTATAATCATATAAATGATTGCTATAATCATGTGAATGGTAAACTTAACCATATCATGGTTGTAGAAATCATATAAATAATTACAGTACCATATTATTTTAAAAAAAATTTTAAAAATTGCGTGTGGGCGAAAGAAATACAGAACTGTAAGTTCTTTTTTGAAACATGTGGTTTATACTGAACAATGCATACACGCATGTTTTTTCATTGAGTTATGGTTGCAGAGGAAACGTAAATACCGAATTTAGTTGTAAGATCTCTTTGAATTGCAGTGGAGCTCTTGAATGTAAAATGCCACTGAGTCTCTGTAAATTAAAGTGTCTTCTTTACGGGATGTTTTTTACACCTTCAATCCTGTGTGAATCTGGTGAATAACATTAGGTTGATCTTCTGTGCAGCACTTATTTTTAGCTATAATTTGAAGCCATCTATATATTCCAAAATTTGAAGCAGTAGTTTTATATAGACTATAATGTAGAAAAGGTTTCAGAACCCTGAAAACACCATCAATAAATCCAGTATTTTAGAAATAATCATAATCAAAAGCAATTACATACTATAAACCTTTTAAGAAAGAAAACTTAAAAAAGAATGGCAGCACTTTTATTTTCTTATACTTTCTGGGATTACCCTCGTATTCGTATTCTGGTACACATACTTGTTTGCATATACATACATAAATATAAACGAATTTAGAATTGTTTGGCTTCATTACCAGTTTAAGAGTAATGTTTTGAATTTTACTTTTATATACATAGTTATGTGGGTGTGTATGTTTGTTGGTGTATTTACTAAGGGCTTAGATCAGTGAACCTGGTGGAGGAAAAAATAAAGGCATTTTTCTATAGAAGACAAATTTCTATGATCAATTTATAAGACACCATTCTACAGAAAAGTCTCTTTATAAGACAATATTTTACAGAAATAAATAATGAACTATGATTGAAGCTCAACTTAAGCCAATAAAGATCATAATTGAAGCTGAACTCAACTTAGACTACCTAATGTTAACCAAACGATGGAAACTGAAATTAGACTTCCCAAAGAACTATGATTAAAGCTTAACTTCAGCCAAGTATAGATAATTGATAACTGAATCTGAACTGAGACTCAACTAAGACATGAAGAAATATGATGAAAGCTGAAATTAGACTGAATAAGAATTTACGAATGAAGTTGAACTGAGACTCAACTTAGGCTGAATAAATACCAACGATAGAAACTGAACAGAGATTTAACTTAAGATATTTAAAGAAGTTCGATTGATGCTGAACAGAGACGTAACTTAGGCTACATACAGACATAAAAAGAAAGTTGAAATTAGACTACATAAATAGTGACGATTAAATCAGAACTGAGACTGAACTTACAACAACAACAACTACTTTAAGAACTACGACTGAAGCTTAACTAAAGCCAAATAAGGAACTACGGTTGAAGCTCAACTTAACCCTTATCCTGTACTTCAAAAATAAAACGCATATGACATTAGTGGGTCAAATTTGCCTAATACAAAAAAGTCTAATATTTATTCATTTTTTTTTATTTATTTTACATTCATTACATACAATATTGGTATAAGAATGCTTTTTGCAAATAAATTTTTGACATTCGGAACATTTGTTTCAAAAAAAATCCGCTAAGTATTTAAAGAATAAATGAGCAATAAATACTGTTTGGGCAATTTTGATCCATTAATACAGGATAAGGGTTAGCCAAATATAGACCTACGATTGAACACATAAGGACCTACATTTCTATAGAAATCTATCTTAAGAATATCATTCTCCTCTTCTTCTCTCCTTTTACACCAGTTTGTCTGAAATCACTCCTCATGTTTTGTTGACTATTTTTCATAAAGTTTTTTCTTAATGCGTTTTGCATACAAATAAGCCAATTCACGTGTTACCACCAATTCATTGATGTATGATATAATTGCGACCTTAACACTTTACCCAAGTTCAATTATACTCAATACTTGAAATGTAAATACTTAATATTTTTATAAAACATTACGTTATATTAAATATTAATATGTACGTATATGGAATGCGTTCATTATTATCTCTTAATGCAATGGCTATTAATGTATTAATTCAAATTAAACTCAAACGTTAAATGAGATTCACAAAATTTGATTCAGGAAATAGAAATAGTTCTGATTTTAATATTACGGCTACATAACGTCATAAGGAGCACTGTAATAGTACTTCTGCTTTAGTATTTTTATGGTTGAGAAAGAAAACTTAACAAATTTGCTGGAGTAGGAAGGATCTACCTGTTTGTATTATGCTTTTAAAGGATGCACTCCTTATCTAATATGTCAAGTTGTCCAAATTGATTCCATTTGTAATTGAAAACTCATGTATCCGAAATCATAAATTTGGGAGACTGTTTTGCAAATCGATTTTTAAAAGGGTGAAAATTGTAACTTGTTTGGTACTTTTTTATTTTCTAATAAATGTTGGTTAAATTTTTAGGTTATAATGACAAACTTGGGCAAGTTTTACCAGAGTCTCAGTTCAGCTTCAATCGCAGCTTTTTAAGCGGATTAATCGTGGGTCTTTATGTGACTAAGTTAAGTCTCATCACTTCAGCTTCAATCGTAGATCCTTATGTAGTCTAAGTGAAGTCTCACTTCAGCTTCAAACGTAGGACTTTATGTAACCTATGTTATGTCTCAGTTCAGCTTCTATTGTAGGTCTTTATGAGACTTAATTTCCCTTAAATCGTAGGTATTTAGGCGGCTTAAGTATAGCTTCAATTTGAGAGTTAGGCTGCATAATCATGGGACTCTACGCGGCTTAAGTTGAGCTCCAATCGTAGGTCTTTATGTGGCTTAAGTTGAGTTCCAATTGTGGGTATTTATGTAACTTAAGCTCATTTGAGCCTCAATCTTAGGTATTTATGGGATTAAATTTGAGCTATCATCATAGGTCTTTAGGCAGCTTAAGTTGAGTTTCAAATGTAGTCTAAGATCTGCCTTTTTTCGGTACTTTTTAAGTTATTTTACTTTATACAATTTGTACTTTTTCTATTCATCTAAACTAAAAACACTTTGATTTATGCGAAAGGCACTTTTTTGGAAAATGTATAATTCATTAAATTGTTGGGCCATACATAAATAATACACTCCTTAAGCATAAATAGTTCATCAAAAAATATTTACCCCCGAAAATATAGTAAATATTCAAACACGCTTTACAAAAAAAGAAGTAAAACAAAATATTTATCTCTCATGTTACCAAATATTTCTTTTTTTTTAGAGGAATTTACATAAAACCAATTAGAATACTAACGGTTGAGAGAAATACATACAATACATTTTGGGGGAATCTTTGAAACACTTAAACAATCAACATTTAATATTCATGTATTTTTAACCACAAACATATTTAAATTTATTGATAAGAAATGAAATTTTGTATTTCTTTTGTTTAACTTTAAAACTTTTTTAAAAAATATTTTATTTAATTATCAATTCATTTTGGTGAAATAAAACTTTCTCTTTTTTTTCTTGGTTGTATAACAATTATTTTGCAGATGTCGGCTACTTTGACAGCAATGAATTTAAAAAATGATTTTCTTATAGAAAATTTAAAGAAATCTACTCAGCAGCAACAGAACTTGAGTCGGCGTTACGAACAACTGCTGGCTATGGAGAAATACGTTGACTGTGTATTTGTGGTGGGTGAGGCGGGCAAAGTAAAGTGTCATAAACTAATATTGGCTTCGGCCAGTCCTGTATTCGAGGCCATGTTTTATGGACCCATTTGTGAAGCCGAAAGTTTTGTAGAGATTTTGGATATGAGTGTGGAAATGTTTCAGCTAATGATTTTATATATTTACAAGGGTTCCATAGACTTTCGTTCATTAACACTGGAGGAAACCATTGAATTGTATTATGGTGCGGAGAAGTATTTACTGAATGAATTGAAAACCGAGTGCTTGGAGAATATAGAAATGAAATTGAGATTTTCCAATATTTTAGCTGCATTGGAATTGAGTATTTGTTTAGATCTGGATAGATTAATGAATATTTGCCTAAGTTTTTTTACACGCTGTTGCCTGAGCGAGTCACAGTTTGTGGCCTATTTGAAAACACATTACTACCATGTGTCCAAAGATTGTATTAAGACCATCATAAACCTATGCAAAGAACAGATTCCCGCCCAAAACCTATTATGGTTTATATACGAATGGTGCCAGCAGGAATGCGAGGAAATGGGTTTAAAATCCAGCGAGTGCTCAGCCATTATAGAAGATCTCAATTTGTCGGAAGCTAAGAACACTTTAGAAATTAAGGATAGTTTAAAACCTCATTACACACAAACTATTGAAAGATGCTATTACAAGGCATGTCGTCCCTTCACCATTGATTATGATAATCATGTCTGGTTGGTGCATATCAAATCGAATAGATTCATTTCTCTCCAAGGCCTTACTATACAAAGTCGCCTAACGCCTCATCTAACGCGCCTGCAAGTTCCCGGTGATTATTTGGAAAATTTGCGCATAGAAATTACTGCACCCAGCTATGACTCTAGCCTGCTGTGGTCTCATGACGTGACAAAACACTTGACAAAATATAATTGTGATTTAAGCATAAAATGGCCCAAAGGCATTGTATTATCACCTGATGTAGAATATCAAATTAAACTCATCTGGCGTCCAGCCCAGTGTCAAGGAGCCGAATATCCCTGTAGTTTCTTTTCCTCCTTGGTGGATGGCATACAATTTAGAGACTGGGATACGCATAGTGGTAGTTTAATTAAAGGTTTGCATTTTATAAATCTAGTTTAAGTTATTACAAATAAAATAAATAAATTGTAGCTTAGTTTTAGTTATTGTATTAGATTATAAACTTTATTTAACTCAAATTATGAAGCAAATAAAATAATTTAAAGTATAATAATAATAACAATATACATAATTTTTTTAAAAAAAGTTCATTAAACTTAGGGGTTTTATTAAAAAGATGATTCTACTTTTTAAACATGATAATTGTGTTTTTTTATTTCTTTATATTAAACCAGTTTGTTTAATATTTGTTTTCTTTTTTTTTAATAAAAAAAAAAAAGAATTTTTTTGTAAACAGATGATGATCAATTTGAATTAAGACTTAAGGCAGAGTTTGCCGGTATTTTCTAACTTGTTTTAGAAGATTAACTAAGAAAAGGGTAGAAAAGAAATACAGTAATACGGAGGATCACTTTTTTACATATGTAGATATTAATAAATGATTGTTAGTACTTCAATAATAAAATGTCTATATACTGTGAGCGTCAAAATAAAGTCAACACCACATATTATTAAAAGAAAAGCTTAATTATATTAATATAAATAATATTATATTAAAAAATTATATTGCATTTATATAATATATGTATATGTACATTAGGCTGGGTCAAACATTTTTTTCTTCAAATCAGCTTCTAATATCAAAGAAAAGCTGGCTTACTTCGTCAATAAATAGTAACAGCCCGCGCATTGACTACAAAGTAGGGTGGGTCCAGCGTTATCATTGGCAAATTTGAGAAAGTCGCACAAAAAGGGGATTTCTTAAAAATAAGTCGTTCAAAAAGTGGTTGAAAAGGGGCACCACTTTTTAAAAGATGAAAAATAAACAAAACAAAAATAAAAATCATATTGTTTTTCATTTAAATGTTGTATATGATGTATGTTTACATATACATACATATATTCAAAAATTTATTAATTTTTTAACATAAGTTTCATATAATAAAAAAAAACTAATATGTATCAAGTAAAACAAAAATATTTAATTTGTTACTAAAAAACATGATATTAGCATTAAGTAAAACTTGACTTAAGTTTTGTGTTCGTGTATTGTATATTATATTTTTATTAATTATTTAATTATTTATACCAATATTCTGTTCGTGATGTCCCGTTTTTTAGTTATAAGCAGGGCTGTCAGATATGGCGATTTCTCGCCAAACGTGGCGATTTTGAAACGTGTTTGGAGTCGAGATTTTCCGTTTGGCGACATGGCGATTTTTGATATCACTGGCGATTTTCTTGGCGACTTTCACCTAAACATCTATAATGAATTATGTGATGAAAAAAATCGTCTTTTTTTGGTTTTTATAAATCCAATTGCCCAAAACATCTATAATGAATTATGTGATGAAAAAAATCGTCTTTTTTTTGGTTTTTATAAATCCAATTGTCAACGAAATGAATCATCTGAATTTGGAATTTCAATCGGACAGCATGGATGCAGGAATCATGCATGAAAAAATGTATTGTACACTTCTTATGTTTTCAACAAAAGTATTCAAACCTTCTGTTTTATATAATACTGAAAACAATTAGTTACAGCTTTAGCCATAATTAAGTTGTAACTTTTCGTGCTGAAAGTAATCAACTAAGAATAACTTAAGTTGGTACTTAAAAAAGTTTAAACTTAGTTATCATTACTGAATATGCGCCAATGAAAAATTGTTCAATGATTTACATGCAGCTATTGATTCTTCAAATTCATTTTTGCCTCTAGATGCAATTGATTTTGCAGAGTTTGAAACAGAATTAAGAAATGCGAAATTGAGCGAAGTAGAAATAATCGTATTTAAAAAAAACTTTTAAAAGAGATGATAAGCAGATTACCAGAAAATATGAACTTTTTTAAAGCTTTTGGACAATTTTCTATTTCAAAGTGTGCGAATACATTATCTCAAACTAAATTTGGCGTTGTTCAAGAAACATTAAGACCATTTATGGATCCAAATGTAGCAATAGGCGTGTATGAAACTCAATAAAAAAACTTCCGTTCATAAATTGGAATAATTATTTTAATAACGAAATTCCAACAAATTTACTTGAATTTTGGCCAAAAGTGTTTGATTATCACGATACAGTAATGTCTGCGTTGAAAGGGTCTTTTCACTAATGAATTATACAAAAACTCGACTACTGTAATTCGTTTACACCGACTAATGAAATGATAAAAAAATTCAACTTAACTATGTATGAAAGTCAAGACTCTAGTAATGAAATCGCTGAGAATGAAGTTTACGAACTTTTAGACTTATCTACTTAATTTTACTTTTTTTAAATATGATCTTCATTTTTATGTAATTTAAAACTCTCTTTTAACAAAGTTTTAAATTTTTTTAAATAGTAAAAAATACAAAAACGGATATAAATGTGTATATGTTTTACTAAAATATTGTTTAATAAGTAACAATTAATGCATTAAACAAAAAAAATTTAACAAAAACTAAAAAAAAAATGATTTTTGGCGATTTTTTTGGTTTTTTCTCAATTTTTGGCGATTTTTGACTTAAAAATTGAACTAGGTTTTTTTGTGTAAACAAAATTTATTTCTTTTAAATAATAAAAAAATAAAAACTGAACAAAACCGGATTTTGGCGAATTTTTTTATTAAACAAAAGTTTATATCATTTCCTTCAAGAGGCTTGTGGTCTGTTACTGGAATGCGACTTTAAAATTTTCGCTATTTTTATCAAAATTTGGCAAAAATATAATTTTTCAAGCGAACCGGTTGTTAATTGTTTCGAATATCACCACTGGTTATAAGTAACTAATTAATAATAAAAATTAATATCCAATAATAATAAACATCAAAGCTGTAAGTAAAACTTAGTCTATAAGTTAAAGCTATGTAATAATCCAATCAATTTTGTCACTAGATTATTTAGAACGAGACCCCTGAAAAAGTTAGAATAAAACTAACGAAACGTTGGGAAAATAAAATAAAAATCGAACAAGTTTTTTATTTACGTTTGGAAACAAACATTTGACCAAAGTAGCCTAAAGGAAACTCCTTAATAATTATAAAAAACAATTCATTTTAAAAAAGTAGATAAATAATTACACAAATATACTTATTTATAACAAACTAAAAAAATTTATTTGAAACAAAATAAGATAATCAGCCCAATCATGAATAAAAAATCCGAGGGATCCCTTTTCCCAATTATACCACTGAATTTGAATAAGAAAAATGGGAAAAGGGAGAAAACTCCAGAGTATTTTTTATTCATGATTGGGCTGAATAGGGTACATTTACTACATACATTTCGAATTACCTACATTGCGGTATGACAAGAATAAGAAGAGTATTGCCAGTATTTAAAATTTTTCCCATTTTACCATTGTAAAAGCAAATACTTTTGATCTTTGTTAACCATTTTCATATATAAAAGCATCTTGTTAAATAAAAGCAAATAGTAAATTTTTGTTAAAAAAGGTCAAAAATTTGAAAAAGTGGCAGATTTAGTTCATTTTAGGAAAGGTACACAAAAACTGGCAAGGCATCTGTAATAGGGTCAAATTGCGAATTTAGTCGCAACAACGGTAACGCTGGGTTAATTAATAAAGTTCTAATAGTAAAATTTTGCTGCCTTAGACTTAAAAAGGTAATACTTGAAAAAAAAATTCAATTAAGTGATATCTTTAGCCCGCGCATGCGTCTTAAAATTTTTGGAATTTTCATATAAACATTTTTCATTTAAACTTCAATATTATCGCAGTTGTTGTAGAGTCTATGTAGTGTTTTATGTAAATGTATTAATTTTTAGTAACAAAATATTTAAAAAATTTAATTTAAAAAAGCAATGTAGCCCCTAGTCAGCGTTACCGTTGGCAAATTTGAGAAAGTCGCACAAAAAGGGCATTTCTTAAATAAAAGGGGCACCACTTTTAAAAAGATGGAAAATAAACGAAACAAAAATAAAAATCGTATTTTTTCATTTAAGTTTACATATGCATATAATAAAAAAATTAATAAAAACACCTCCGCAATTCCCAGACCTCTAACCAGTTGAGCACTTGGAAGAATATCGGGATAAAACATAGGCAAAAAAATACTTCTTGCAAGGATAACCTAAATAAAGGCAGAATGGAACAAAATTTCACCTGATCTTACTAAAAAAAATCGTTGATTCTTTGTCTAGAAGATTGTCAGCTGTGATAAAGGTAAAAGTTCTTACCATTTAATTATTAAAATTTGAAGTTATTCACAAGAAGCTGGTCAAAATTAATAAGAGCAATAGATTTTCTTTAGCATTATTCTATACTTCCTACCAATCTCAATTTAACTTCGTGTCATCTAAACAAAGAAGTTTTCCTAGCAAAAAACAATCTACTTTTTAACATTATGTTATGTTTGTTCAATCCAAACATAACAATTCAATTTCTCGCTCTACGGGTTTTGAATCCTGCTTTCTTAAGCCTATTTATAATTGTGCCACTAATAACAGATGCACAAGTCAATTTATCAGATCACCAAAATTATTTTATTTTGCTTTTTTGCAAATTTTACTATAATTAATAAATAAATACATATTAATTATTACTTAACTACCTTTACTGCTCATATAACACTTTAAATTATTATTAATTCGTCGTTTTATTTATAAACAAAATTATAGAAAATAAGACTTAAGAAATACTTAATTTTTAACTTTATTTTTGCAAACAATTAAAAAAAGTAATATAACAAATATTTTAAAATATAATTTATATTTGAAATTATGTTAATTAATGTTATTTCTTTTATTTAAACAAAACTTACCCATTTTACTTATTATAATAAACAAAACACCAACTAACAGCGTTGTCAACTTTAAAATTTCAAAACGCACCAACATGGAGAGAAAAAACACGCCATTTGAAAAAAATCTCACCAAATTTAGATTTTCTTCTTTTTTATTTTATATGAATGAAATAATTTCACATAAAAATATAATATAACAGTCAACAGTTCAGTGTTTTTATAAAAAATAATAAACTTAACAAAAATAAAAAAATAAAGTAAACAAATTAGTTTTTTGTACCAGATGTAATTTTAATTTCTCCTTTTTTTTAACTTTTTAGAAAGAGATCAACGATTAAAGCCTAGTAAGTACTCAGTTCAAATCTGGGAAAAATGTTGAGCAACACTAATTATTTCATACGGAAAATTTGACGTGTAAAACACTATGTTTTGCTTTTTTGTGAATTTAATAGTGGAAAGCCAATGTAAGCGGCATGCGGCCGCGGGCGGTAACAGTATTACCAGTGAATAAAAGTTTTGTTTTTTTTACAAAATAATTTATACAAAAATTTTGAAGTATCGCAATTTACTTAATCTGGCAATGCTGTGAGAAGCGGCAAAGTAGAATTTTGTTCAACTTTTGTTCAAAAAGAACAGCTGATTGCTGCCCGCGGCCGCATGGCGCTTACATTGGCCTTCCACTATAAATCGAAAATAAAAAAAAGTTAAAATATTTAAAAATCTGTGTTGAATCGAAATCGTTAAATAAAAATGAATAAACAAATATTACTGGCCGGTTGCGCAGCAGCACAACAAGTAGTAGCTATTGTTGTTGCGACAGAAGAGCTTTTGGATAACAGTCAACTTGTTATTGAAAATTCGACGTGAAACAATTGCCACTTTAATTATTTCGCTGTGAAAAAGTAATGTTGCCAGATACATTTCATATGTTTTTCACAAAATGAACAAAGTACTACTTCTGCAACATCTTTTCATGAAAATTTCATGTGATTTTTTAACATGTATTTTGACAGTATTCCACTTCAAATTTTGAATAGAGTAGTACTAGGCTTAATAGTAAAAATACTCATATATGCTATTCGGAATTGACAACACTGGTAACAAGCATAATAACATTGGATCAACTTTTTTTTCGACTAGTCCCTGCCAACATTTTCTATTGCGGAAGTGACTCAGAAGTGACGCTAAGAAGTTGAAACTCATCTTCTGCGATACCATTTTCTGATCGTAGAAGTGTCTTCCGTATTGAGAAGTTGTACCCCCCGGAAGTAACTTCCAGAAGTCACTTCAGCGTAACTTCAAGAAGTCACTTCAGCGTAACTTCCAGAAGTTATTTTATTCGCCTCTCTTTTGCTTTTGGTTTTTGTTTGCCTTTACAGATAATACACTCATATTGACTATGGTATAACAAATATGTAAAAACTACAACAATAACAATAACAAATCGAAACCACACTTAACCACTGCCCGACCACAGCAAATGACAAAATAAAACTAATTTCTATGATGTCGAAAACTTCTTTTTTGCATTCTTTTCATTTCTTTTATAACGGGACATGCCATTTTCGGCTGGTGTTGTAAACAACAAACAATTTTCCAAACGTCGTCTGGATGATTAAAAGACGACTGCAATGTAAATTGTTATTGTTATCTTCCAATTAACGTCTGGACGTGAGTAAGACGTAACGCCTTTGACGATGGACGATGAAAGAACCCTGCCAACATTTTCTATTGCGGAAGTGACTCAGAAGTGACGCTAAGAAGTTGAAACTCATCTTCTGC
This sequence comes from Bellardia pandia, assembly GCA_916048285.2. Classification (NCBI taxonomy): domain Eukaryota; kingdom Metazoa; phylum Arthropoda; class Insecta; order Diptera; family Calliphoridae; genus Bellardia; species Bellardia pandia. The sequence continues at coordinate 75,808,966 of OU696533.1, forward strand.
GATACCATTTTCTGATCGTAGAAGCGTCTTCCGTATTGAGAAGTTGTACCCCCCGGAAGTAACTTCCAGAAGTCACTTCAGCGTAACTTCAAGAAGTCACTTCAGCGTAACTTCCAGAAGTTATTTTATTCGCCTCTCTTTTGCTTTTGATTTTTGTTTGCCTTTACAGATAACACTCATATTGACTATGGGATAACAAATATGTAAAAACTACAACAATTACAATAACAAATCGAAACCAACTTTACCACTGACCGACCACAGCAAATGACAAAATAAAACTAATTTCGATGATGTCGAAAACTTCTTTTTTGCATTCTTTTAATTTCTTTTATAACGGGACATGTCGTTTTCGGCTGGTGTTGTAAACAACAACAATCTTCCAAACGTCGTCTGGATGATTAAAAGACGACTGCAATGTAAATTGTTATTGTTATCTTCCAATTAACGTCTGGAAGTGAGTAAGACGTAACGCCTTTGACGATGGACGATGAAAGAAACTTCCAATTGCTGGCAGGGAAACTTCCAATTGCTGGCAGGGGTTCTGCAAGTGAAAAAATGTGAGTGTATTAGTAAAAAAGTGTGAATGTATTGACTTTTTCGAACTTGCACTTGCATGTGCCCTGCCAACATTTTCTATTGCGGAAGTGACTCAGAAGTGACGCTAAGAAGTTGAAACTCATCTTCTGCGATACCATTTTCTGATCGTAGAAGCGTCTTCCGTATTGAGAAGTTGTACCCCCCGGAAGTAACTTCCAGAAGTCACTTCAGCGTAACTTCAAGAAGTCACTTCAGCGTAACTTCCAGAAGTTATTTTATTCGCCTCTCTTTTGCTTTTGATTTTTGTTTGCCTTTACAGATAACACTCATATTGACTATGGGATAACAAATATGTAAAAACTACAACAATTACAATAACAAATCGAAACCAACTTTACCACTGACCGACCACAGCAAATGACAAAATAAAACTAATTTCGATGATGTCGAAAACTTCTTTTTTGCATTCTTTTAATTTCTTTTATAACGGGACATGTCGTTTTCGGCTGGTGTTGTAAACAACAACAATCTTCCAAACGTCGTCTGGATGATTAAAAGACGACTGCAATGTAAATTGTTATTGTTATCTTCCAATTAACGTCTGGAAGTGAGTAAGACGTAACGCCTTTGACGATGGACGATGAAAGAAACTTCCAATTGCTGGCAGGGTGTAAATGCCGGGTAAAAAAAGAAATTATTTATTTTGTTAGAGATGACCAGCGATGTCAACTTTGAAATTTCAAAACGCACCAAAATAGAGAAAAAAGCGAACCGCGCACCAACTAAAGAATTTTTCGCACCAAAACTTAAAAAAAAACACCAAAAATGGTGCGAAACGCACCAAGTTGACAACTCTGCCAACTAAACACAACTTAATACTATCACTTTATACTGCATGACTGAAGTAAACAAATATCATATGTGATCAGTGTTGCCATATTTATTTTACAAAATCTGACAATTCCCAAAAAAAAATCTGTTTTTTTTCGAAAAAATCTTTACTTTCAAAACAAAATTAAATAATATCGTACACATTCTTCAAAAGTGATTATATGACACAACTAAAAATAAATCACTATTAAATTGCAACTTTATACAAAATGAAATATAAAGAAAGACTTAACTTTTTTTTAGAACTTGTTAACGGTAACAAAATGCTTTGAACTTTTTCTTATAGATAAACAAGTGTGTTGTGTGTTGTTTAAGAATACAAACCCGAAAAATTTAAATTTTGAATTGAGTCACTTGTGAAGAATGTGTGCGGTATGTAATAAAATGATATTTGTATATGTTTAAATTATTGAAGAAAAAAAGAAAACAAAATATAATTTTTATATTTGATATAAAATATACATATGTAAGACACAAACTTGATTGTGGAATAAACAAACTTGATTGAATAAAAAATAGATACAATAAAAAGTTTGTGTCTTAAAGTCTTATCTAAGCGAACGTTATCGTTCGACATCGTGGGCCAGGGGGTAACAGTAACAACATAACGAATAATACTTCATTTAAATTATCACATACATATGTATAGAGATCATAGAAAATTAATTAGACATACTTTTGTATGTATTAGTTGTACATATTCTTATTAAATTTAGTTTCCATTTCTTTTGTTTGTACAAAATTTGTGCAATTGAATTTTTTTTTTAATCTTTGGTCCGCAAAATTCCACATAAAGTGGGAATAATAATAATTTGTTTTATTCGAATAAAATTGAAAAATCTGCATTGATTTAAAAAAAAACTGTTTTTTAGAGTAAAAATCTGCAAGCCTGTTTTGCACTTCAAAAAACTGCAAAAAACAGATAAATCTGCACATTTGGCAACGCTGCCTATACTATACATACAAATTATTTCCTTTCAAATATTCTATTGGAAATTCAATATTTACTAACATCCGCTGGAAACAGTTTAACTTCTTCTTTAAGAAATTTTTATAATTTACTCGGTTATCTAACTATATAAAAAGGATATAAGTAACATAAATTTAAATAAATTAATTTTCTTTGTTATTTTTATAAGAAAATAGTCAACAGTATTGGTTCTAAGTTAAAATAAAAACGAAGAAATTTGTAGACAACAAAATGAATTTTCATGTACCAAATTTTAATATGAAAAATTTAGTCAAGGAGGCAGGCAGTACATTTTCAAGAGTAGTGCAGGTATGTATGTGTGTAGGCTGTAAAATGTTTTGTAATTTATATCTGCATTTTAAATAAACTTTCACCTTGATTGATTTTATTTGTTATTTTATACATGCATACATATGTATGTGTGTTCTTTTTATTATAATTGTTGTTTTTATTTAGCTTACCGAAGAACGTTTGGGTACAACCGAACGCACAGAATATGATTCAGAATTTCAAAATTTGGCCGAACGTGCCGATGTCACCAAAACCTGGACAGAGAAAATTGTCAAGGACGTTGAATCAGTGCTGGTGCCAAATCCACAGAATCGTGTAGAAGATTTTATTTTCGAGAAAATTGATAAATCGAAACCTCAGCGATTGAGTAATCTAGAGTATTTGGCTTTAGATATGCTGGAGGCGGGTGCAGATTTCGGCCAGGACTTGCCCTATGGCCAGGCCTTAATAAAGGTGGGTCAGGCCGAGCAGCGCCTGGGCAAATGTGAACGGGATTTCATAGCTTCCTCTAGCATATGTTTTACTACACCTTTGCGTAAGTTTTTAGAAGGTGAAATGAAAACCATTACTAAGGAACGGGGTGTATTGGAAACAAAACGGTAAGTTTTATGTGAAGGCTTTATATTATAACGAGAACTTTGTTTTCCAATTAAAAATAAAACAAAGAATTTATATGGAAACTCATTTAAATTTGTGGTTTTTGTCTATTATATACATATATATGTAATTATAAATTAAAAATGTCCAAAACTACATACAAAAAACAAATATTTTCTGTTGTTTGTTCTTTTTTAAACAGTTTATTTTACAAACGTGCTAAATGTCATCCTTAATGTTACAATTCTGTGGTTTTATTTCCAGAATACAACAAGCCCAAAAAACGTTGGACAGTAATTTAACACTAAATAAAAATTTTATGTGAAATATTGTGTGGAGAATGTGTTTAATGCTTAACTCCCAGATAAGGCCAGTTCTTTCTTGAGCGATTTAAAATACTTGCAATTTCTCTTAAGCCACTGTGTAACATATCTAAATAGTGTTTTTTTGATTTTTTAACTAACAGCGAAAAACTAACAAAATATTAAATTTACTTTTGCGTTCTAAATAATTGTACAGGACAAGTTGCCTATTAATTGCAATTAACCACAAATAGAAGAAAGTATCAAAAAATAATGAAAAAATAACGTTTTATGCCAACGCCTTACACAATAAGGGTGGATAATTAAAATTATATAAAAAAATACGTTTGAAAACAGCATACATGATTTGTGCTAACTTCATGTTAACCTCTGTACGTATTGTAGAAGCTTTTATCAAAAATTTCAATCACATTTTGGCAAAATGCCCAGTCTATTACGTTTGGAATTTTGAGGTTTAAGCTTCTGATTGATTTTATTTGCTCTATAATCCTGTGGCGTTAAATCTTATGTTTGAAAAGGCTAAATAACAGCTGAATTTCGGGAAATTCATTAAAAAAAAAAACAATTGTCTGTAGTCTGAAAAAGTGTTATTTAAAAAATTAATGTTAGTGAACCAAGTTCTTATTGAAAAACTTAGAATATTTAAAAACAAGTGCTGTCTTAATTTTTTCTAATTTCTAGACTTGATTTGGATGCTTGCAAAAAACGTGTCAGCAAGGCTCGTAGCATGTTGGGCCAACAGCCGGTTAGAGAAATTGAAATGAGTTTAATTTTTTTTTTTCAAACTTATAAATAATTTTCTTTTCTAATATATTTTCCCGTGGACCTTTAACAGAAAGATGGTGTTACACCAGAAGCTGTATTGGAACAGGTTTTATTTTATAAAATTATCTTTTTTATTTAAATGCTAAACTTCCACTTTTTTAAAAATCCTTTAAGGCTGAACGTGACCTGCGTGTGGCTCAATCGGAATTTGATCGTCAAGCGGAAATTACCAAATCTTTGCTAGAAGGCATTAACACTTCCCAAGCCTCACATTTAAGGCATTTGCATGCATTTATAGAAAATCAAGTACGCTATTATAAGCACTGTACAGATGTTATGGATCAATTACAATTGGATTTGGCCAAGTAAGTTTCATATACTTATAAGTTTCAGTATAGAGTAGTTTGTAACTTAAATTCTGCTATTAGTTAAACAGCTAAACTGTAACAGCACTGTAGTATTGTCATAAATATACAAAACGCACCCCAAAAAAATATGTTTATTAATCATGCACTTACTATAACAATAATAACTAAATAACTTGTTAATATCATACAAAATTCAAACAAAATTATTCAAATAATTAATACCTATTTAAATATGTAAACTTTGTACGTAAAAAAACCTTACAAACAAACAAAACAAACTTCCAAACTTGGTTTGCAGACTAAAGCCAGAAAAGCCGCGTCTACGCATTAATAGTGAGGATATAGATACAGGGCCTCCCAATGCAAACCAAAGCCTAAACATACAAAATTCAACTAACAAAGATAACAACAGTACCAGTACTACTACTAATAATAATTCAACAAAATTTGTAACAGTTGCTGTGGCTGCCTGTGAAACTGCCAATGCTGCAAAATCTTTAGCCTCTTATTGTCAATACGATAGTGTAGATTTAGATAATTTAGAGTCCGTAGATATAACAACAACTAACCCCTTTAGTACAACTTCGGCTAGCAGTGAAAAGAATCCCTCAAATATACTAGATGAATGTGATTTGAAATATGATACCACAGCCATAACATCTATTTAAGTACAAATTTTCTTTGGATTTGTTTTTTATTTTTTTCAAAACGTACTTACATAGCGATATATCTTTATAATATATATTTATGCATAATAGGAAGGAGGAAAAGGGGTATTACAATATAGCTAATAAATGTTGTATTGACTTTTTTATTATTGTTTGGTACAACAAATCAATATTGATAGTATTTGTATTTATTAAGAGGAAGCACACTGTTTTTTAAATTTTAAATTCTCTAAATTATCAGAGTTGTTTGAAATATACTAAAGTTCTTTTTAATCATTGTTAGTCAATATAAATTGATGCGCATTCAGGGATGGATTTTTTGGTTATTATCATAAAATGTTTATAGTTTTAATACTATTTGTTATCAGTGTTTAAAATTGCTTAACTATTTTTAAGCATTACGTATGTGCTTAACTTCACCTAAGCAAAACTTACACAAGCAAAAGCAGAGCATAAAGTAAAAAAACAAAAATAAAACACAATAAAATCATTGACTAGTTTTACTATGGATGTTATTTACTATATATATGTACTATAAACTGTTAATGTTAGACAGCAATTGTTAAACTTAAATTTTGAAAATGTTGTTATACTGAAGTTAAGCAAGTCTTATTTTCGTTCGTTGTAGCGCTTGAGTTTTTTCTTATTTTGGAACAAAACGGTTTTAGGGGTATTGCTTAAAAAAATAAAAAAAAAATCATCAAAAGAGGTAATGATATAAAATAATACAAAAATTTGAAGTCGGCTACGCTGATTTTCGAATGGGCAGGCCTTCAAAGTTAAAAATATTTGAGCCTACATATCGAAAACTACTAGGTCTCTAATAATTTATAATACAAATTAAAGATATTAGAGAAAATCCGAGAAATATATTTTTTGATCCGATTTTTTTATATCTGAAAAATCTCTATATAATGGCTAAATTCAGTTAGCTAATGGCAAAGGCTTAACTAATGATTCTTTATTCGCAATGCTTAGTAATAATTAAACAAAAGTTAGTATTTTAGTTTACCAATGGTTAACTAATGACCGAGAATTCGGCTATAAGTGTTGATTTAGTTTATTTAAGGTATGCTATGTCACTGATTATAAGATCTGAAAATTTAAAAAATATATTTAAATCATGATATATAAATATATATCATTTATATATTGGTATGATATATAAATACATCATGATTTCTATTGTACATTTAATAAACCGTCTTCGCAATACTCTATATTACCGGCCTATGGCTGGGCGAAACATTTCTTCCTCGTTTATACAGAACACCTCCTCTTCGCATAGCAAAAATTTCTTGTATTGCGGAAGGATTTTTTGCTCTATTATACAAAGAACACCGGCTTCACATTGGAAGGATTTTCTTCTCTATGATATACAGAACACCTGCTTCGCATAATAAAGATTTCCTCTATAACATACAAACATTGTCATAATCTTTCTATAATATCTCCGGATCTATATTACCTACAGGGTCATATTATACCTTCAATTAAAGCTTAACTTCTTGACTTTTAAATATTGATATTTATATAATTACTCATATAGATTTTTCCGGATTTTTTATATTTACTCAAAAATATCGGATCAAAAAGTAATTTTAAGGAAATGGTTGTCGATACACAAACATTCTCAAAAGAGATGAACATAAACAAATTTGTGTTGAGACAGTTGAGCATATTATCTGCCACTGCCCGGGACTTCAGCGCCATAGGTATAGATGATTAGGTACACAAGCCCACAATATATAGTAAACTACCCTTCAAAAACTATCTAAACTAACTACCTTTAGTTGCCCAATCTGACAGAGCTTGCATGACAGGCCCCAGATTTCTTAATTCCCTTTTGCAGTTTTTCATTCCTCATGAAAATCAAATCAAACCTTTAACTGTTTATTTCATATTTCAAACCTGCTAAATATTAAAAAACAGTGTGCCAAGTTTATAGTTTCATACTATACATTTAAAATTAAATCGTTACTGTTTTTTTTTTTTTTTTTTTTTGAAACTTAAATAAAAAAAAATATTTATGAACTTTTTAAAACTACATATTAAATTATACTATTATACATATTTTTTAAATAATTAAATGCTTTGTTAATTAATGATTAAATATGGTTAAAACTTACAAACAAAATATTTCTAGAATTTTCTAAAAAAAAAATCAAAAAAATTAACCCATAAAAAATAATTACTTTTTCATACACACTCGAAAAAAACAAACTTTCAAAACAAAAATAACAAACACAATGAACAAACAAATCGAATTGAAACGAAATTTTGCAAACGTTTTCTAAACTTAAAATGAAACAATAAACACAATTGGTATTTTAACCAACAAAAATAATAACAAAACAATAAAGTTTGGGAGGCCCTACACCTTATCAGCCCATTGAAATGGATCAGCAACAGGCAGCTGGAGGAATTGAACAAGGCGGAAATCCTTTTGCCAGAGCCAATAATAAAATTAAAATGAATGCTGCACCCATTAGTGTAAATGCAGATCAAATGAAAAGGGCACGTGTGTTGTGTGCCTACGATGCCAAAGATCATACGGAATTGACCTTAAGCGCCAATGAGGTGAATTTTGAAATGTTTATAGAGTACATTTAGTGTTATATAAATGTTGTTAATTATTATTATTTGCTGTTGTTTGTTTATTTAATATGTATGTATGTAGGTTATTTTGGTGGCCGAGTGTTCACCCATCAATACCGATTATTTGTATGGCAAGCAGGGTTTGTTGAAGGGTTTGGTGCCACGAGCTTTTCTCGAAATGTTGGATGATGACGATGAAGAGTCAGCTGGCGGCGGTGCCGGAGATGATGAGCAGGCTATTAGCGGTGATAGTGACTACTAAAATGACGTAGTGTATGTATGTATGTTTAGAGTCAGTATTTTATTTAATATTATTTATGTAGCAAATTAGCGGTTAATTGGTTAAATTTTATTAAAACAATTTTAGTTTGATAAATATCAAGAAATGTATTATGTTTTTAAGATCATAAAGCCTGAACTCTGCAAATGGGTTTCTACAAAAGTTATAAGAGTTCCTTTGAGAATGTGTGGAATGGTTAGAGTTAATTTAAACGTTTAAATGAAGACCTAGTCTGTAATATTTGCCGATTTTTCCACCATCTTCGTATTTTTTAACTGGTTGTCTATTAATTTCTAATACACTAAATTAAAGATATTAAAAATAGCTCTCCAACGATATATGTATTAGAGGTGGAGAACTATCGATAGTCGGCGCCATCGATAGTCGGCGATAGTAATTTCACAACCATCGATAGTTGACGATAGTAATTTCACAACAATCGATAGTTGAAGATAGTACTATCGATAGTCGACGATAGTCCCGTCCACAATAATATACATATTTGGTTTGTATTTAAAGTTTAAAGTTTGTTTAATTTTTTAATAACTCTTTCTTTAGCATGTAGAAAATGCAGCTGACTAATTCGGTTGATTTCGGGAAGCTCAGCATTAGGATATTTATCATGGCAGGTATCTGTAATGGAAAAATAAAATTATTACTACATACATACATATGTATGTATATTTGAGTATGAAAAAATGACTTTAAACTAAACCTCTTAAAAGAACAAAAACGGTAAAACGTTGTATGCTAGGCTTTTCTTGCGTTCCCCGCCAAGTCACATTTATATCCAACTCATCTGTTACTATTGCCCTCAAAGCAGCTCTCAGAAATTTGGTAAAATCATTCATCAATTCTTCTAATGAACTTTATCTAAATTTGTTTTTTAAAATGCTGTAAAAGCACGTTTTTGCCTGTGAAATATTAGTCAACTTACTACTTCATGTCTCAAGTCATCGTTTAATGGTAGATTTTCATCAAACTCTTTCAATTCCGTCAGGCTATCAAATGGCAACTTAGGCAAAAGCTTGAATTCAGGACCCTTACGTAAATTCAGTTCCTCCACTTCATGCCTTAGCTCCTGAATCTCGTTTTTAAGGGCACTGCTACACGTGACACTATAAATATCACGATATTTATTGAACGTGTAGCATGCAATATTGATGGATCGCGATCCATATCACAGAATAGCCTAAAATATGAAATCCAGATCGCGGATCTCTTGATAAATATTGAACGTGTAGCATTTTCAGTCAGTAAAAAGTGACAAATAATAATAATTGTGTACATTCGACTTAAGTGCGTATATTTTTTCCGATCCTGCAAAAACTTTTTGCTCCAAATTTTCCTTTCCACTTTTTTCTTCAATGAAAAAGCAAGCAAAATAGCTAAAGAGGCTTTCTTTGGTTTTCTCGCAACATTGATAAACGACCCGCACAGCACAAAAATAACATAAATACTGACGCGATAAATATTGAACATGTAGCATACGCTCGTGATCCATAAATACTTTAAAATGGATCGCGATCCAAATATCACGATATTTATTGAACGTGTAGCAGTGCTTTAAGAGTTAGTATTAGATTTTTATTTTCCCCATTACTCTTTTCGAAGTTTTATTTTAACGAGCGCACCTCATCTAAAATGTGCAATGTATGTATATCGATTTCTGCGGTCAAAGGGTTCCAATTTTCTTTATGTTCGAGTTATGTAATAATTATGTTAATATTTATAGGTAATCACAGTTAAAGAAATTAAAATGTTTTAAAATACTTACCAGTTTTATTATTAAATGTATTGAAATCCATTCCCTTGATAATTCTTTTAGTTTTAGTTTTAAGTTTTTATACCCTTCAAGAATGATAAAATAAAGATTACGCCAACGCGCGTAAAATTTTAAAATGTTCTGCGCATTTAGGCCCTGTGACGTCACACATTCTGTGTTTCTATCGGCTAATTTTTTCTCACTTGTTTTTTTTACTCATGTTTTGCTTGCATTTGCTCACTGCACTCTTCATGTTTATATTTTTTGTTGTTTTTTTTGTTTGTTTTTCTTTTTTAAACAGATTTTATTTAAAAGTCTCAGAGATTTCAATTGCAAGGTTGCCAACTATCACATAAAACATAAATTTTTCGCAAGAAATTTTAATTCTAACACATGAAACATTATTGGTAACTCTTAGAATGACCCTTCTACGTCACATAACGGGAAATCATGCGCATGGCGTAATCTTTATTTTATCATTCTTGATACCCTTCACCTTCATGAGAAGGGTATATATAAGTTTGTCATTCCGTTTGTAATTTCAAGAATATAATTTTCCGACCCTATAAAGTCTATTAAGCCATGTCTGTCTGTCTGTTGAAATCAATTTTCTGAAGTCCTCAGATATCTTCGGCATCCAAGTCTTCAATAATTCTATCAGACATGCTTTCGGGAAATTTGCTATTTAAAATCTGCAAAATCCGTCCATAAATAATGGAGATATGAGCAGAAATCCGAGCCAACCTCTGAAAATTTTCATTAAAAAAACTATCAAACAAAGTGTATTAAATTGTTATGAACAACTTTATCAACAGATGACGTGTTTATCGACATACAACTTGTTTAGCATTTGTAGTAGTTTTGTTTTATTGTTATAAACAGTCTGTTAATTTTTAATTGTGTTTGTGTACATTTAAATAAATAAAGATTCGTTATATTTACATATATTATAATATATATATTTGTATGTATGTATATAATATAATTATGCATCCACAACAAATGTGAAGGGTATATAAGATTCGGCATCGTACGTACATACATATGTATGTATATTTATTTATCTGCCAAATTAAGTTTAAAGTGTAAAAGTACAATACATACTCTGAAAGTTAACCAAACTTTTTGTAGTTTTTTTTGCAGTGTGTTGATGCCTTGCAAACGCAAGCTAAAATATATGTATGTAGATCAGAAATACAGGGTTATTTTTAAACTGCAGTTTCAGAGGGAGAATGTACTATTTATCTGTGTGATTGTATATAAGATCTGAAAAAATTATTTGTATTGTATAACAAACAACGACTTCGTATAGTAAAGCTTTCTTGTATTGCAGGATTTCTTCCTTTATGATATACAGAACACCGGCTTCGCATATTAAAGATTTCCTCTATAACATACAAACATTTTTTATGGTGAAATGTCATAATTTTTTTTTTTAATATTTACTGATCTATATTACCTACAGAGTCATATTACACCTTAAATTAAAACATAATTTCTTGGATTTTCAATATTGTAGTTTCTATACTTTCTCATGTAGATAATTTTTCCGGATTTTTTTAAAAATATCGTATCAAAAAATTATTTTCCGGAAATTGACCTATAGATATATGGATCTTTAGAAAGTTCTTTAAAATATCTATCATTTGATATTTATATACGATTATATATATGTAGGTATATATGTATATATTGTCTAAAAAAATAATTCAGTTTCAACATATTACCAACTTTGGAGTAACGCCCACTCAAAAATACTCGTGGCCGACAAAAGTTTTTTGTTTTATTTTACTCAGAATTTAAAACTCCTAAAGCGCTAGTAATAAAATTTTGCAAGTGTTTTGAAAAATGTCACTAAAACCGTCCCCGTTTACACAGTCGAACATTTGGAAGAAAAACAACTGGAATTTTCGTTTGTTTTTTCATTCGCGATCACACTGTCGAACAATGTTGTCAAACACATTTCATTATTATTTGCTTTTTTGACATTTCTCTTATTCGTGCTGTGTAATAATTTTGTAGTAAATTCCAGCAAAGAAAATGTCAACAAAGCATGTTCACCGAGCACCGAACACAAAATTGATTCTCTCTTCCCCACTCGTAATTTTCTACCAAGCTAAATATTTTTCTTCCAAATGTTCGACTGTGTACACGGGGACTAAGGCAGGCATATTTCTTCATGTTACCAATTAACTGCTAAATTAAAAAAAAACACTAATTAGACACCAATCTGCAAAATCAATGATATTAAAAATTGCCCAAATTAAACAAACAAGTTTTAAACTAATGCAAAAAATATAAACATAACAAAAAATTACCTTATAATGAGTACAATAATTTATCATATAGAAAACAAGAACAAAAAATATAAAGAAAAATACATCAAATTTACTTTTTAATGTTTAGTAAAAATTATAAAATTGTAACAATAAATAACAAACAAAATGAAAACTATAAAATAAATACATTTTTTTAGCATTATATTAACCATTAAAATGAAAAACAAAAATTATTATTGAATTATATATTGTTTAAGCTTTTTTCTAGTGCAATTAAGACAGTCAATTAAATTTTAAGTCGAAACACAAATTTCAATTAATTATATTACAAAAAAAAAATAACACGCTTTAATTAAAATTCTACACCTCAAAACCCCTTCCCCACAAAAAGAAAAAAAAACTAAAAATTTCAATACCTTAATTGCTAATGTTAAATATAACTTAGACTTAAATTTTATTCCATTTACAATAATATTAAACGTATTGTAATTATTGCTATAATTACCTACATATGTATGTATATGTATATTATAATTAAGAGAAATTAATCCGCCTCCTTGTAAGTAACAACGAATTAGGTTTTGAAATCTGTTTTCCAAAAATTAAAAAAAAAATCATATTTAATACACTTATACGTATTTGTTTTTTTGTTTTATTTTCTATGTTATTTTAAATCTATTTGAAAAATAAAGACAATTATATTATAAAGACAACTAACTAACTATTCATCATTGTCATTATTTCTTGAGGGTAATCAGGTGCGTTATCGTTAAGGCTTCATTAGTCTTTACTTTCTGTTGCTGTTCTGTTCCGTGTCGTTATGTTGTTAAATTTTTGTAGTTAGTTTTTCCGTATAAACGTATCAGCTGTTTTAGGTAAACAGACAACACATACCGCGAAAATAAATCAAAAAATACAAATCAAAGTTTTTTATTGTACACAATATGTCATTACTTCCCACTAAAGTAAGGAGTTTTTCGTCATCCATTGTTTATTTTTTATATTTTTATAACTGTTATACAAAAACTTATTTAAATTCAAAGAAATTGAAAATTTTTGTAATAAACCAAAGTTTTTTTGTTGTGTGGATGTCAGCTGTTTTGTGCTGTCACTTATAATTACTTAGGACCCTTTCAGATTAGGCTATTTGCAATTTGCGCAAGTCTTGTGTTTGTGGGTATGAGAGGAAGGGGAAATGCCGAGACTTGAGTACACGCTTGTTTGTACTTGGCAATTCTGTTGCTGCTGTCATTCTTGTCTTGGAATATTTATTTGTTTTTGACATTCTCTTTTATTTCTTCTTAGGTGTGTTGTCACAGAGTATACTCTGCAGGTGTGTTGTCACAGAGTATACTCTGCAGTGTTGTCAAATTTTGTGGTAAGAAAATTTTATATTTATTTGTGAATAAATTTTTATTAAATTAAAAAATCATGAGAAAATGGAAGCAAAATGAAACGGAACAACTAATCAATTTAGTTGAACAAAATAAATGCATTTTTAATGTTCGTTAATTTTCATATTTAGACCGCAATAAAAAGGCGGAAGCATTTAAAAAATGGCTTTAAACTACATAGAAAAACTGGAAGGAATTTATGGTTTACAAACCCATTAGCAAATCTTCTTTATCACTGTCATCGGAATCTATATTAACCGCTTCTCTGATGCATTCAAGTATGTATATCTTTAACTAAATTATTTTTTTCTTCAACTTCCATTGTTTTCAAATCGTTTTTACAATTAAAATGAATACAGAAATGAAAGAAAACGTCAACAAATTAAGAAAATTCGAGCATAAGAAAATTAAACTTGCGCAACCAAGTTACTGAATGTGTACACAAAAGCAAGTTCAAAAGAAAATAAATAAAAATTAAAATTATACTTGCGCAAATACAATTGCTTAATCTGAAAGGGGCCGTAGAAAATTTTTGTTTTTAACAGGTTCGTCCACAACGGCACGGAAAGTAACAAAACAACTAACGACTTCTACACATTTTCTATTTACCAGAATCAAGTCAGCTGATTCAGAACGGAACAGAAAGTAAAGACTAATTCTGTCTTTAATTTGCTAACACAATTTATGCGTCTCGCTATGCCTGATGTTTTGTATTGTACTTCGTTTGCACTAACCTAGTGTCTCTTAAATTAAATAAACCCTGTTGGAGACCATTAAAAACTCAACTTTAATACTGATGGAGTACCATTTATAACCAAACTTAGAACAGCTCATCTTCTGGTATGAAGATATATGATTGTTTAGCAACTTCCTTTTTGTCAAATTTGTTTATGGCAGCTCAGCTCTTTTCGTGTAACATGTAACTCTTTAGTTTGATCCACAGGGTATACAGAGGTGTCCCGAAACGTAAGATAATAAGGTTTTATATTTTTGTCTCTTTGAGAACTGCCTTTTTATTGTCTTATCTGTTACTATTTTTCTGTCGCAATAAAATTCATAATTCTAGTATTAGGATATCCTTCTTGCAATCATTCCATGGGCCAACTAGACAATTGGTGTTTTCTTCTAATAAATAAATCTAATAAATTCAGATTATATATCTAAGTCATAAAAAAATACAAGTACATATATTTTATTCTTGTTAATTAAGTTAAAATATTGTAAATAAATTGTTCATGTAATAAGCACTGTATAAATACCAAAAACATTCCGTAACTTCATTTATTCAAATGTACAAAACAAACTTAATTCCACAATGACACTAAACAATGGAGATGTAAAGTAACGCAACACCGTAATGTATGAATCCGTAAGAAATAGAATTTACTTACATTTTTACGTCATTACACTACATTGCGTAATGGAATGTAACTGCAACAGTAAGAAACAGCTGATGGATATTGTTATGTGTAAAGTAAAGCAAATGGTTATGGAGATGTAAAGTAACGCAACACCGTAATGTATGAATCTGTAAGAAATAGAATTTCCTTACATTTTTACGTCATTACACAACATTCCGTTACAGTCTGCTAACTAAGGCTTGAGGCTTTAAACCTTTTATCATACAGCTGGTGCAAGAATTGAAGACACACAACTGCTAATTTTTGGCGAATTGGCGGCAGAGACCTGCGCCGACCAAAATTGACGGCGGCGGTTAAAATTCGGCTGAAAATTTGCATGTACCATGAAATTTCAATAAGTACTAATATTGTTATAAATTCCTATTTAAATCAACATGGCTATAACAGTATCGACAAAATTTGATATTTTGATACGAATCGGGCCACATGATAAGGACCAGGGCAATCATTGTTGGGTAATAGGCGTTTAAAAATTTTAATATTCACCACTATCGTGAATAAAAATTCCACCTGAAATTTTATTTAATTTTTTAACATTAAAGCATTGCAATAAATACATTAAAATTAAATAAATAAATGTTTGTAAATATATAAATACGTTTTATTTTATTTTATGACGAGGGGGGGGGGGTAGCAAAGCACACCGGGTTTAGCTAGTATTTATATATTAATAGATGATCTATTAATCCTTATTGGTATATAGAATAAAAATAAAATTCTGCACGTTGTAATATAAAATTTAGATAGGTATAAATTACACTGTGCTAGTTGGAAAATGTGACAAACGGGGCACCTGGCGGGTTAACCTAATTCGGGTACGCTGAATCCAGTGGTGCTAACCGTTTTTTAGGTTAGCTCGTTTTTTCGAAATATACCGTTATTTCGAAAATGGAGGAGGTTGCACAACATATATTCGCGTAACTCAAAAACGGTTCAGTTTATTGAATAAACTAAAAAAACAAAATTCCGCAATGAAATTTTCTTTAAGTAAGGTTAAACTTTTTTTCAATATGCGCAGTCGTTGTAGAAACATAATTTTTTTTGACCAAAAAAAATTGTTTTTTTAGCAAAACAAATTCAATCGAACAACAAACAATAAATTTTGACCAAAATTTTTTTCCACACAATATTTATTAACAAAAATATGTATATAAAATTCATTTTTCAAACACAGAAAAGCCTACATACTTTAAATAAAAAAAACAACAAAATTAATACTTAGTGGGTCCGTTTTGGCTTTGTAGAACATCATTTAATCAATTTTTCATAGAATTTGGTAATACTTGTGTGTAATTATTTGAAATTAAATTCCATTCTTCAAGTAGAGCGTTTTTAAGGTCCTGTTTATTTTTAGTCGTCCTTTTTCTAACTTGGCAGTCTAATTCATCATAATTCATCGAATGAAGTTGATGAGGCACGTTATACAGTGGTCATTCTTTAACAACACAAGCGGTATGCTTTGGGTCGTTGTCTTGCTGAAAGTACCAACCTTCTGCAAGACCCATTTTTTTTTGCGGATTGCCTCAGATTATCTTTGAGAATATTTAAGTATATCGATAAATACTGAATTACCCACCCCAGCCGCCGACATGCAACCACATACCATAATGAAGTCACCACCGTGTTTCACTGTAGGAAGCATGTTTTTAGGCAATAATGCTTCGTTATTTCGACGCCATACTTTTTGTTTTCCGTTATAACCAAACAAGTTGAACTTGCTTTCGTCGCTAAATAAAATATTAGCCCAAAAACCGTCATCTGCATCAATGTATTTTTTTTTTTTAGCAAATTCGACGCGTTTTTGCATATTTATTTTACTAATAAACGGCTTCTGTCGGGGCACACGGCTGTGAAATCCATTGCTTTTTAATACGTGTCTCATCATTTCTGGATGCACTGAAGCAATATGTTGCAATTTATACTGCCGTAATTTTAGGTTCTTGAACATTCAACAAAATTTGCCGGTTTGCACGTGGAGTCAGTTTAGGTGGGCGACCACTTCTTGGTTTGTTTTCTACACTTTTTGTTTCATTATATTTCCGAATTATTGTCTGAATGCTTGATTTTGGATGCCCAACTAGTTTTTCAATCTCTATTAAATAACAAAATTAACAACAATTAAACCTTTTTCTAAATAACAGTATCTCGTGAAGATGCCTGAAGTGTGTGGTAGCACTGTTTAAGTACGAAGTTCCATTTTATTTACTTTTCCATATAGCCGTATGTATACTTTTCTATGTTTGAAAAATTAATTTTATATATTTTTGTTAATAAATATATTGTGTTCAAAAAAATATTTTAGTCAAAATTTATTGTTTGTTGTTCGATTGAATTTGTTTGAAATGAACTTTATTGCTAAATTTTTCATAGATAACCCAAAAGCCCGTTTTTCAGGGGGTTATGTATACTTTACTGTGCTACTGTATGATTATGACATAAATAATATAAAATTTATTACAATGTTTGTATGTTTGTCCTCTATAGGCTCTAAAACTATTTGGCCCAAACCGGTTTCATTTGAAAGGTTATAGTCCAAATTAGGTTTTCTGCTATATATATTTACAGTGGGCGTGGCCCCTCCCACATAAATTTAATAACATCATATATCTTGACTATTGTGATAGCAAGAGTTTTGAAACATTGCAGTATCCCATATGTTACTGATTTGAATAATCAGGGGAAAAAATGGGCGGGATCGGACCAGTGGGAGTGGCAACTCCCATACAAAGTAAATATTTAATATCATATATCCGCAGTTCTATAATAGCCAGTCTTAGAAATTTGTGCACGTTGATTATATTATGAAGTCATGGGAAAATTGGGCGGGATCATACCAGTGGGCGTGGCAGCTCCCATACAAAGTGAATATATAGCTCATATACAAAATATAGCCTTCAAAATGTATACGAGTCCATCAATTACAAATATTAGTAGTCGAACTGAAAATGGGCGGAATAGGATAAATGGGCGTGGTACCAAAAAAACAAATCTATATGTATATCCTTTATATACTCCTAAACTATCAAATTCAAATTGAAAATGCCAATTTTAAGCGTTTTGAGTTTTTCAGAACATGGGCGTATGCATCTAATCATGTGATGATCTTCGGTAAAGTTGTTGTGCATGAGACCGGGAAGGTTTCTGAGTTGGTACGACCACGCCCACTTTTTTTACTTGATTAATTGCTTCTGCATGGGGTTTTACAGATTTACTTCATACAAATTGTATCCACATCTTACTGAAGGCGAGGTAAAAATAAAAATTTTATGTGCCACGCCCACTTTCACAAAAAATTAATGTTTGTGTGTATTGGTACGACCACGCCTACTCTAACGCCTACTTTTTAAATTGATTAATTTTTTCTGCATGGGTTTTACAGATTTACTTCAAACAATTTGTATACACATCTTACTGAAGGCGAGGTAAAAATAAAAATTTTATGTGCCAAAGCTTATTTCTTTCGACCTACTTTTCTACTTTTTTTTAATGTGTAATTGATTCTACTCGGATTTTAACATATTTACATCAAATCGAATACACATGTTACACTAGGTGAGGTAAAAATTAAGATTCATACTCCACGCCCCATCTCTTGCAGGACAACGCCTGCCGGGAAGGCCAGACTGCTGGACCAATCTTACTAAAAATTTGACTCCGGCATGACTAAGAATACTTCTTTCGACCGCCTACTTTTTTTCAAAATGAGAAAAATCAATAAAATTACTCAAAATGAATTGAATATTTGTGTAATGTTTTTATTTTAAATTTATTTTAATTGGCGTAGCAACGCGCGCATGGTACATACATATGCTTTCAAACAATATTATACATTTTGAATTCAAAATTATTCTAAAAACCAAAATTAATACCTAATTTTGCAAATTCTTGCCATTCGAATTCAAACGTTTGCAGTTCCCAGTGCGACTTGCTTTCGCAATTACTATCAACAAAGCGCAAGGACAATCGTTGCAAGTGTGTGGATTAAATTTGGAGAATCCATGCTTCTCACATGGACAGCTTTATGTGGCCCGTTCACGCCTCGGAAAACCTGATTTATTCAATTACGCACCGGAAGGAAAAACAACAAATATTGTGTATCCAACAGCACTTCAATAAAAGAGGAATTAAAATGAAACACTGCAATTTCACAATTTATCAAAATGAGCAAAATCAATAAAATTATTTAAAATGAATTGAATATTTGTGTGAAATTGTATCCTTTCAAATTTATTTTAATTGGTAGCGTAGCAACGCGCGCAGGGTACAGCTAGTAATTTATGTAATAACATAATATAGTTATCAGATATTATTAAATAATTTTTTTATATAAATTTATTTCTTCATAATAATTATATAAATAATGATTAATAAAGATTTAATAACATGATATTCTTAAATGAATTTAAATTTTTTGTGAATGTGAATGAATGAAAATGTATTTGTGAAGTTTTTCAACTTTAAAAAATTAATTAAAAGAATTTAAATTATAATTATTATTTTTAATTATGGTTTGCATAATTATAAAATAAAAAATTAAATTATTTTATTGTATATATTTATTATTTTAATTACTAAAATAAAATATATACACCCCTATTCTGAGTTTCGATTACGTCTCCGCATTCAGTTACGCTACGATGTATTCCAAACAAAAACTATATCGAAAGAACAAGAAGAAGACAACAATGTTTACAAAACCAATTTGTTACTATGAAATGTGGAATAGAAACAAAGAAATGAGCAAGTTTGTTACTATTTTAATAAACAAAAGTCACAACAAACAATAAAAATAGGAAAATAAAAAAATTTTGTGATTAATAAGAAAAAATAATATAAATAAAATAATACAAAAGTCTTGTGAATTAATAATAATAAAAAGGTAATCATTTTTGTTTGCAAAATATTTAAGTGCTAAGAATCCTGTCAAGCCGGAGGTGGTATTTTTAATTTTTGTATTTGAAGGAGAAATGGAATCCATAGCAGTGGCTTTATTGGTGGAAGAGGAGAACAACGTGACTCAGAACACAGAGGTAAGGCTTGAAAAGAAAATACCTGAACTTCCTCCTTGGATCGTTTATGGTAGCCGCAAGCAATATCCTGTTTTGTTGACATTAAACTTGACAGCTTTTCGCATTGCTCTGATGTCGTTGCTTTTGACCTGGAAAAATAAATAAATAGGCTGCTTTCCTGTTTGTAGTGACAGTAATTCAAAACTCCTTCGTTCTACTATTACACATTTGTTTAACCATGTTCCTTGTTGCTGCATACCACCTCTTGATTGGCCGTACAACAAAAATGTATATAAATCACTTTTTAAACATTTTATACCTACTTACATTTTTATTCATTTATTTGTAATATTAAGCCTTCTTGTCCAAAATAAAAATATATTAAATAGTAATTAAAAACTACCTGAAATTTGAATTAAATTAAACACTTTTTAAGTTTATAAAAAGAGTAATCGAAAAAATTCAGGTGCTAAAATATAAGTGTAGAAAAACGTAACTACGATCGTAATTCAGAATACCTACAATCGAAAGAAACGTAGCGGAATCGAAACTCTGAATACCAAATTTGCCAAACGGAGAAAATTTCGATTCGAATGGAAAGTCAGAATAGGGGTGTTAATTTAATTATAATTATATTTATTATTTTTAATTAATAGTTTATTTAAATAATAATTTTTTTTTTTAAATTTAGGAGTATTTACCAATTTAAAATTATTAATATAGTATATTTTTTTTTATATTAAAAAAAAAAAATTAATGGTATATTTTTATAGCATTAATTTAAAAAGATATTAGATTATTATTAAAATGTTCGTATTTGGTGTGAAGATCAAAAACTTCCAATGCATCCCGAAAAATGCACTGTTTATTGTAAATTATAGAACGGTGTCATCATTGGAGCGTACTTTTCAGAGACGACAAAAGCAGGAACTGTTACGCGCCGATCAATTATTCTTAAAAAAAAATAAATGACAGTTCAAAAACCGATTGAGGGGGTATATAGCTGGCCCGCTAGCTCAGTAAGCAAATTTGTCTCAAACCAGGGTTTTGACGCGTAAACATATTACATGCTTCACACCCCTGGAAGCATGCTTATAAAATTTCGTAAATTCATACAAAAGTAAAAAAAAAAAAACCACGAGAAGAGGGAACCAAAGCATCACTGATAAAAGAAAGGAGAAATCGCTACATTGGGCATCACTTACGTGATGATATGGCCAGGTGGTTGCCATATAGGGGTACAATTGTCCCAATCCCCAACCTTTGACAGGCAAAATACCCTAAATTCCTAACCTGTCCCTTATACAAACAATCGACAAATTACATTGCGCTTACCATGCCTTTCTTCCTAGCATCCATTTTTAAAAAAAAAATTAACAACTCATTATTTAAGAATTTTTGTTAATTAATTTCATTTCAATATTTTTTTTATTTAATTCATTTTTTAATTTTGTTTTGTTTGTTTTTAAATTTTTGTAAATATGGTAATTAGGAAAATATAAAAAAAAACAAGAATCTTACAAATATCTAAAGAAAAGGACAAATCTTATAATTATCTTAATAACTACTTACTTTCTAAGAACAATACTTAATTTACGAATCGCTGGTTGAAGTGTGGTTGTTGATTGATCCTTCTATTTGTGGCT
The DNA here is from genome assembly GCA_916048285.2 of Bellardia pandia. Lineage (NCBI taxonomy): Eukaryota > Metazoa > Arthropoda > Insecta > Diptera > Calliphoridae > Bellardia > Bellardia pandia. The sequence continues at coordinate 75,830,771 of OU696533.1, forward strand.
CATGTTGTTGTTGGGCATGTCGTTGTAGATCACGCTGTTGTTGTGCATGCCGATGTAGCTTTAGTTGTCGTAGCTCATGCTGTTATAGTTGTTGTAATTCACGTTGTTGTTGTTTAATTTTGTTAAAAGTTAATTAATGTTGTAATTCACGTTTGTTGTTGTTTATTGTTGTTGAAAAGAGTGTAATAAGCTTAAACAAGGGAGGAGCGAACTAATGCAAATTTTTTTTAACACTTTCGTTATTTAATTAATTAATTAAATGCATAACCTTTTGTTCGATTGCTTGTTGGGATTTGTCTTATATGTGTTCAGATACATAATTTTCACTGTTTTGTTGTGTTCAATTTTTATTGAGTTTTTTTTTTTTTCAATTACACCCTCTTCTCTTTTCTTTAAATATAATTTGTTTTGTTTGGAACTTTTTTGAAACGAGAGTTGTTTGTTTTTGTTTTTAATCAGTTTTTTCTTTTTTTGTTATTTTGCTTTCAATTAGTTACCAAAGCTTATGTCTTTTTTTCTAAATTACTTTTTGTTTATTCACTGATATATGTATATACCCTTTTTACAGTCTCCTCCATTTGTTGTCTTTCCCGTTTTTGTTGGTATTTATAAATTTGTAGTTAAAGTTTATACGCTTGAAAATTTGACTAGGGTTTGTTGTCTGTTTGCTAGTACTAGACTATAGTATAGGTCTCGAAGTCCTTTAAGATACCACAAATTTGTTTCAATGTTTCGTTATATTGTGTTAGTTTTTGTTATAACTTATTTTTTTTTTTTTGGTTTTCTTTTTACAAACTTCTTTAATTTATTTTTTTATTTTTACATTCAAATATATATATGCTTCATGTTTTATTTTGTTTATAAATTAAATTCTTATTTAAAACACTTATGTATGCGTTTTCCGTTTTAAACATTTAAAATCGCAAAGTTTGAAAATTAGTTGATTAATAAAAAAAAACTGCAAATTGGAAGCAGTTAAACACAACACATCCATCATAATTTTTACACTATTTACTAATACATAAGTGTTATTATTTTATAAAATAATATAAAACTTTCCACTTGCACAGTTTAAACCCACAGTTGAATTTGGCTTAGCCTCTTTAATTTATTATTTTTTTTTTCACGATTTTTGACTTCACCACTTGACTATTTTTCAGCAACTAACTTTTGTCCAACTTCTTCTGTCTGTACAACTTCACAGAAAATCTAAAAACGAAAAACATAACTGTTTCCGCATTCCTACATATTTGGCATTCTTTATGTTGTTCTTGTGAGCGAGATGATACACGCGCATAATTATATGTATGTGTGTGTGCATGAACATAAGTCATGGTAAAAAAAATCTCTACACAAGCTGGTCAGTTGTGTATGTTAAGTGTGCCACGCAATTACGAGAGTCTATGTTTTGAGTGAGGGAGGAAGAAAGAGAGAAGCAACCTATAAATACACACGACAATCCGTTACATTTTTTTCCCCTCCTTTCTAGAACGTTCTTTTGTTTACTTTATTGTAAGTACGTAAATAACAAACAACATGTAGATGCGCGCAATCCGTTACATTTTTCCCCTCCTTTCTAGAACGTTCTTTTGTTTACTCTGTTGTGAAAAAAAAAATCCCTAACAACGAGAATGAGAGTTGTTGTTACAAACAAAACTGAGGAATTTAAAGAATGCCAAAGAAAAAAAAAATATACACACATATGTATGTTAAAGGCATAGCGATGCGCAATTTTACCGTACCGTTAAATGGTACGAGGCATTGGATTAGGGTAAAAACATTCAATTTCTTAAATCCGTAACAAACCTGCTTCAAATCAAGATCATTGATGAAGATTTTGAACAGGCAGGATTTAGGCGCGTACGAATTTGTCTGCAGAAAATAACGTTATGTTCAACGTGTGGCTCGACCCACGAAGCCGGGCAATATTTATGTACATGCAACTATTTAGTACTAAGGGCGTATATCTGAAGCGTGGAATTTTCCAACGTACTTCCCCTGAAGGTCTTCGATTTCATAGAGGGAGTTTCCAATTTTACTCCTAATCCTACATTTGATGAACTTGGGGTTGAATTTTGAGTTAAGGCCCTTCTTGAAATCGCTCTGGGAGTGGTTTTTCCTGAAAACTTCCTGACCGACAGAGAAGCTTACCGACTTGGTTCTCAAATTGTACGTCCTACACGCCTTCTCATGGGCTCTGTCCAGGTTTATATTAATTTTGTCCCGGATAAGTTGAAGCCTATCACTGCTCTCGACCGGTGTGTCGTCACGAAGCAAATTTAAATGGTCTAAAATTCTGTAACTTGTTCCATTTAAAATCATATTCTGGCCAAAGACCGCATAGTAGGGTGAACACCCTATTGCCTCATGGAAGTCACTTCTCATAATTTGCAAAATCTTTGGTATGCCCCTATCCCAGTTGGTATGGTCTGAATGTTCCTTTAGAAAATAGCGAATTTTAGTTATTACCTCACGATTTGCCCTCTCCGACGCATTTGCCTGTGGCGAATAAAATCCCGTAGTGATGTGGGTTATGCCATACAACTCAAAGAATTCTTTCATCTCTTTCGAGGTGAATTGCTTAGCGTTGTCGGTGTGTATGAACTGAGGTACACCGAATGCACAGAAAACTTCGTTCTGGAAGAAATCGACTACGTTAATGGTAATTGCTGTTTTCATTGGCTTCAAAAATAAAAATTTGGTCATGTGGTCTATTGCTATGAACAGCTGGCAGTTTTTGGACTTAGAGCAAGGGTAAGGTCCCAAAAAGTCGCAATACAACCTTTGAAAAGGACGGTTTGTTTGGAACTGATTTCCCATGGGGGGGACGTAGAGTCCGATTCACCGGTTTTATGATCTTGCAGTCGTCGCAATTTTGAACGTAAAACTTTACCTCACGTGCCATCTGGGGCCAAAAGTATTTTTGCCTGATTCGGAAAAGCGTTTTGTTTAAGCCGCCGTGGCATCCTTCCTCGTGGGCTAATCTAATGGTGTCTCTGGTTAAGTTTTTGGGTAACCATAACCTCCACAAATTTCCGTCATCTACGCCGTTCCTAAAGTTAACTCTCTTATAAACGAGATTGTCGTTAAGACACAGGTCTGGAAGTGCATCATCATTTTGACGGATTTGCTCTTTTAGTTCGTTATATTCGGGGCTATCGAATTCTGGTGAAGTAAGGTCAATTTCGGGCGGGTTGCAATTCAATTCTAATTCGTCAACATCAAATCTTGAGAGCGTGTCGGGGACAATGTTCAGGGAACCTTTTCGGTGTTCCATTACAAAATCAAAATGTTGAAGTTTCAAACTCCAGCGGGCGAGTCTACCGTTTAGGTCTTTTTGGCTCATGAGCCAGCGAAGGCTGGAGTGGTCAGTTACAATTTTAAAAGGAAGTCCCTCAATGTATTGCCTAAACCGTTTGACGCAAATAATGGCCGCTAAGCATTCTAACTCCGTTACGGTGTAGTTTCGCTGGGCCTTATTCAGTTTCTGCGAAACAAACGCGATTGGTCGTTCACCCCCCTGGTCATCTGTTTGGCACAGAACGCCACCTACTCCGATGCGTGAGGCATCGCACTGAATCACAAATTCTTTGCTGAAGTCCGGTTGGGCCAGCACTGGGGCGTTTGATAGGGCAGATTTCAGATTTTCAAAAGAGCTAACAGCTTCGGGTGACAAGCGAAAGGGTTTATTTGTTTTACGAAGACAATCTGTCATTGGGCCTGCTAGGTCAGAAAAATTGTTGATAAACGCACGATACCAATTTGCCATGCCAATAAAACGTCTTACCTGACGAGGTGTTTTGGGAATGGGGAATTGGGTAATCGCCTCAACTTTACTTGGGTCAACTTTTAAATTCCCACCGCCTATGAGATAACCGAGATATTTTATTTCGCGTTGGCAAAATTTGCTCTTGCCCACATTGATGGTGAGACCAGCAGTTTTTAAGCAATTCGCAACCTCTGAAAGCAAATCTAAATGGGTGTCGAAATTGTGGCTGCAAACAAGAAGATCGTCTAGATAAATGAAGACATTTTCCCTTAACTTGGCTGGGATTACCTTGTCCATTAGACGGCTCATTGTCTGGGGACCGTTGCAAACGCCAAAAGGCATTACTCGGTATTGATACAAAGATCTACCCGGTACAGCAAAAGCGGTCTTTTCTTTTGATTCTTCAGACAATTTGATCTGGAAAAACGCGTCCTTTAAATCGATGCCACTTATGAAGTGAGTATTCTTCAAACGACTTAGGAGCCCATTTATATGTGGAAGGGGATATGAGTCCTTCTTGGTTAAGGAATTTAATTTTCTACAGTCCAAGCAAAGTCTGACTTTACCGGGCTTGCGAACGGATACTATGGGACTACACCAAGGAGAATTAGATTCCTCTATGACACCGAGTGCCAGCAATCTGTCGAGTTCGTTATAAATTTCTTCTTGCCTAGGGGGAGAGAGAGGATAATGTTTTTGCTTAACCGGTAAGGCATCACCTGTGTCTATATGGTGTTTCAAGAGGTGGGTACTACCGAGACCAAGTTTTTCATACGATGGAAATCTGAATATAGTGTCCTCAAGTTTTAGTTTTTGTTCAGGAGAAAGTTCGTGAAAGATTGAGTCTGTCTTCTGATCTACCTCTAAGCAGTTAATTGAGGGAAATATCTGAGGAGCAATTGCGAAAGTTTTCCAAAAATCGACGCCAAGATAAGCTATCTGTGATAAAGTCGGTACAATATAAAAAACAATAGATTTAGTAACTCCTTTATAAGTTACCGGAAGTGTGCAATGTCCTAAAACTTGGTTTCTCGAACCATTTGCAGTGGATATGCTTGATCGAATTTTTTTGTACTGCACGTTATACTTAGACAAGAACTCTTCGCTTCCTTTCCCTAAAACTGTTACATTCGCTCCTGAGTCTAGAAGACCTAGCAAATTCTCATCGAAAATTTTTATCATTGCAAAGGGTCTATCATCATGAAGTTCAGGCAGATGTGTGGTTTCAATCAGTTTTTTATACATTCTTCTTTTCTGGTAACGCTCCCTGCATTTAAGGATTTTCCGAGAAATTTCGCAATTTGAAAGTCTAGGTAATAAGTAATTGACACGATTTGAAAATCTGGGTGGTGAATTACAGGTATTATTGGAAAGTCTGGGTATTGATTGAATGTCAGGTTCGGACAGCTTGCGAGGTAAGTCCATCTGTGACGGCTTACTCTCAATGCTGGATAGAAACTCGGGATTTAGTTTTTGGAACGAGCATCCCCGGTTGCCCACTCGCTCCGTTGCCTGTTTTCCGCGTGGGGACCCTTACATTTAGGAGTGGTTACCCCTCTTTGTCCGCACTTATAGCAGAAAACATGCCGAGTCTCATCAGGACAATATATGTAGCTATGACCGAATTGTAGGCAGTTCCAACACTTGATTTTGGAATAATCGCCTTTTACCCAGGTCCTACCTATTCTGAGGGCCTCAATTTGGGGGTCGGATTCCACAATTGGATCTACCGAGTCTTCTTCCACTGAAATTTCATTTACTTGGCGCTGTCTATTAAACGGGATGGATTTGTTCTCCGCGAGAACCTTTTCCGCCTTCCTAGCCAAATCACGAAGGGTTCCTAATTCTCTGGGGTTAGAAATAAATAGCATAACCTTGAGGTCAGCGTGTACGTTTTTCTTCAATATCTCAATTAGCGATGTGTCTGGCAAGGGAGTTGATAAGCGCAAATTTAACCTAACTATGAACGAATGGAAGTCGTCGTAGCTCTCTTTTGGGAGCTGTTTCCGAGAAGAAATCTTAAGTAGGATTTCATGATCGCTTTCTAGTGTTCCGAATTCGCTAATTAGCGCTGCCTTCAACATTGGGTACGTAGCCCTTTGGTTTTGTTTAATATAATCCCAATAAAATGTTTCGGCCTTGCCCTTCAAAAATAAATGGAAATTGGACATTAGGTGGTCATGGGGGCACTGAGATCGCTCAGTCAACGTGTCTACTTTGAACAGAAAATCGGAAATACTACTCTCGCCGCTGTATGATACATTCCAGTCTTTTAATTTAAAATTTGGAAGTGAGGACGCATATGAGTACGAATTTGCCTGTGTTGGCGGTCTAGCACTAGTCCCTGGTGAGCCGGGTATTTCTCTGTCACTACGACCTACTGACTCTCTCAATGAGCTAAGCTCTCTTCGGAATTCATCTTGCGTGTTCCTCAGGGCTTCTTGGAAGTACGTCATCAAACTTTCCATTAAATTTTCATTTGAAGGTTGTGGATTGCCTTCACGGTCTGTCTCTTGTGTCGCCATTCTACTGGTTTCTTTATCTAGTGTGTCAGGTGTTATAGTTTCGATCGGGGCTATATTTATGCTCGGAAGAGATGTGCTAAGAGGTTTAGGAGTATTATCAGCAGAAGCTGATTCTTCTGAGTAGTCGGAAGCAAGTGATCGTGATACAGACGAGCCTCTATATGCCTTTATGCTACTCTGCGAATCTTCAGACGGTTTTCTACCTAATGGAGTCGAACCTCTTCCTCTACCTCTGGACAGTGACGAACTACTAACTACCGATTTTGTCTTAACTCTTGACGGTAAGACAGCTGAATCTGGGCCTGAAATTCTACGCGACAAATTTTTAGATGTGCTTTGTCGTGTGTTGGGCCTGTGCATAATGCACACCAATCAACTACAGAAAGAAAAAAGAATCGCGGCTACTTAGACAAATAAAATTCCAAACCAAAGAGAAAAATAACCAGGAGGCAAATGTTTGCGGTGTTTGAATCACGAGTGGTGTGAACCGAATTAGGTAAGAAAAGGACAAAAAAGATTTTTTTTTTTTTTTTGAAACAAAATGCTCAAAGTGTTGAAGTTGTACAGGACATGCGGAAGCAAAAAAAAAATTTATGCGCGGTGTTTTAAAATTAATTAAATGTAACCCGACGATTTCCGAGTTCAACGAAATTAAAAGGAAAGCTCAAATTTAAAAATTGTAAAAAGTGTTAAAATGTGAAGTGTTATAAAAGTGCTTGGAAAAATTGTTTGAAAGAAAATAGGAGAAATTTGGAAAATGTACTTTGTTTAAAAGTTTGTTCTTTTCCAAGTTTTTCCTTTTTCCTTTTGAAAAAATGTTAATAATAATAATAAAAAAAAATTTACCTTTTATATATATATAATTAAAATTCAAATTGATTGATGTTTTCTGTGTGTGTAATAGTTCATAAAATTTTTTTGGATGCTAGAAAGAACTGGCGGTGGTACATGCTACGATTGTTTTGTAATATATAAAAAAAATTTTTAACTGGTTCGTAATATTGGAAAAAAATTAGAAATATGTTTAAGAAGGCTATGATACTCTTAGATGTCATGTCTCTTCTTACTCCGTTGGCTAATCAAATCTGTTTTAAGACAGAATATGATGTCTCAACGATCATCCCTGACTAAAATTTTCCTTTTCTGTAAACATTTGCAAAAACTGTGTTGTGAAAATATATGATTTTGAACCTGAATTATCTCGCAACATGCCTACCATTTGTAAAAGGAGATAGTCAGGCAAGGACTTAGATAATTTAGGTTCGAGCAACATTTTGTCCAATGGATATAGTATTATTGCCGCAATAGTACTGACCTCTGTGTAGAATCAGTTCCAGACTTGCAATAATTGCTATAATCCAAAAGCAAAATTTAGATAGAAAAACACAGTAAGAAAATTTAATTTTCATTTAATTATTTTAATTAAATTTAAATTAAAAGTATTCAGCACATCACAAGGTTTGTATGGCAATTGAAACCAGATTGTGCAATTCCAGAATTCACGACTCATACAACCAATAGCACTAGTCAAATGTTTACAAGAAAAAATATTACGAATTTATATAAAAAAAATATAGCCATTTCCTCTTCCTTTTAGTAGCTTTTCACTTGTTTTTATTAAAAGAGAATTATTGTCACCCTACGGGTGGCTTTAACGTTGGGCGCCATATATGTTACGCGCCGATCAATTATTCTTAAAAAAAAATAAATGACAGTTCAAAAACCGATTGAGGGGGTATATAGCTGGCCCGCTAGCTCAGTAAGCAAATTTGTCTCAAACCAGGGTTTTGACGCGTAAACATATTACATGCTTCACACCCCTGGAAGCATGCTTATAAAATTTCGTAAATTCATACAAAAGTAAAAAAAAAAAAAACCACGAGAAGAGGGAACCAAAGCATCACTGATAAAAGAAAGGAGAAATCGCTACATTGGGCATCACTTACGTGATGATATGGCCAGGTGGTTGCCATATAGGGGTACAATTGTCCCAATCCCCAACCTTTGACAGGCAAAATACCCTAAATTCCTAACCTGTCCCTTATACAAACAATCGACAAATTACATTGCGCTTACCATGCCTTTCTTCCTAGCATCCATTTTTAAAAAAAAATTTAACAACTCATTATTTAAGAATTTTTGTTAATTAATTTCATTTCAATATTTTTTTTATTTAATTCATTTTTTAATTTTGTTTTGTTTGTTTTTAAATTTTTGTAAATATGGTAATTAGGAAAATATAAAAAAAAACAAGAATCTTACAAATATCTAAAGAAAAGGACAAATCTTATAATTATCTTAATAACTACTTACTTTCTAAGAACAATACTTAATTTACGAATCGCTGGTTGAAGTGTGGTTGTTGATTGATCCTTCTATTTGTGGCTCATGTTGTTGTTGGGCATGTCGTTGTAGATCACGCTGTTGTTGTGCATGCCGATGTAGCTTTAGTTGTCGTAGCTCATGCTGTTATAGTTGTTGTAATTCACGTTGTTGTTGTTTAATTTTGTTAAAAGTTAATTAATGTTGTAATTCACGTTTGTTGTTGTTTATTGTTGTTGAAAAGAGTGTAATAAGCTTAAACAAGGGAGGAGCGAACTAATGCAAATTTTTTTTAACACTTTCGTTATTTAATTAATTAATTAAATGCATAACCTTTTGTTCGATTGCTTGTTGGGATTTGTCTTATATGTGTTCAGATACATAATTTTCACTGTTTTGTTGTGTTCAATTTTTATTGAGTTTTTTTTTTTTTCAATTACACCCTCTTCTCTTTTCTTTAAATATAATTTGTTTTGTTTGGAACTTTTTTGAAACGAGAGTTGTTTGTTTTTGTTTTTAATCAGTTTTTTCTTTTTTTGTTATTTTGCTTTCAATTAGTTACCAAAGCTTATGTCTTTTTTTCTAAATTACTTTTTGTTTATTCACTGATATATGTATATACCCTTTTTACAGTCTCCTCCATTTGTTGTCTTTCCCGTTTTTGTTGGTATTTATAAATTTGTAGTTAAAGTTTATACGCTTGAAAATTTGACTAGGGTTTGTTGTCTGTTTGCTAGTACTAGACTATAGTATAGGTCTCGAAGTCCTTTAAGATACCACAAATTTGTTTCAATGTTTCGTTATATTGTGTTAGTTTTTGTTATAACTTATTTTTTTTTTTTTGGTTTTCTTTTTACAAACTTCTTTAATTTATTTTTTTATTTTTACATTCAAATATATATATGCTTCATGTTTTATTTTGTTTATAAATTAAATTCTTATTTAAAACACTTATGTATGCGTTTTCCGTTTTAAACATTTAAAATCGCAAAGTTTGAAAATTAGTTGATTAATAAAAAAAAACTGCAAATTGGAAGCAGTTAAACACAACACATCCATCATAATTTTTACACTATTTACTAATACATAAGTGTTATTATTTTATAAAATAATATAAAACTTTCCACTTGCACAGTTTAAACCCACAGTTGAATTTGGCTTAGCCTCTTTAATTTATTATTTTTTTTTTCACGATTTTTGACTTCACCACTTGACTATTTTTCAGCAACTAACTTTTGTCCAACTTCTTCTGTCTGTACAACTTCACAGAAAATCTAAAAACGAAAAACATAACTGTTTCCGCATTCCTACATATTTGGCATTCTTTATGTTGTTCTTGTGAGCGAGATGATACACGCGCATAATTATATGTATGTGTGTGTGCATGAACATAAGTCATGGTAAAAAAAATCTCTACACAAGCTGGTCAGTTGTGTATGTTAAGTGTGCCACGCAATTACGAGAGTCTATGTTTTGAGTGAGGGAGGAAGAAAGAGAGAAGCAACCTATAAATACACACGACAATCCGTTACATTTTTTTCCCCTCCTTTCTAGAACGTTCTTTTGTTTACTTTATTGTAAGTACGTAAATAACAAACAACATGTAGATGCGCGCAATCCGTTACATTTTTCCCCTCCTTTCTAGAACGTTCTTTTGTTTACTCTGTTGTGAAAAAAAAAATCCCTAACAACGAGAATGAGAGTTGTTGTTACAAACAAAACTGAGGAATTTAAAGAATGCCAAAGAAAAAAAAAATATACACACATATGTATGTTAAAGGCATAGCGATGCGCAATTTTACCGTACCGTTAAATGGTACGAGGCATTGGATTAGGGTAAAAACATTCAATTTCTTAAATCCGTAACAAACCTGCTTCAAATCAAGATCATTGATGAAGATTTTGAACAGGCAGGATTTAGGCGCGTACGAATTTGTCTGCAGAAAATAACGTTATGTTCAACGTGTGGCTCGACCCACGAAGCCGGGCAATATTTATGTACATGCAACTATTTAGTACTAAGGGCGTATATCTGAAGCGTGGAATTTTCCAACGTACTTCCCCTGAAGGTCTTCGATTTCATAGAGGGAGTTTCCAATTTTACTCCTAATCCTACATTTGATGAACTTGGGGTTGAATTTTGAGTTAAGGCCCTTCTTGAAATCGCTCTGGGAGTGGTTTTTCCTGAAAACTTCCTGACCGACAGAGAAGCTTACCGACTTGGTTCTCAAATTGTACGTCCTACACGCCTTCTCATGGGCTCTGTCCAGGTTTATATTAATTTTGTCCCGGATAAGTTGAAGCCTATCACTGCTCTCGACCGGTGTGTCGTCACGAAGCAAATTTAAATGGTCTAAAATTCTGTAACTTGTTCCATTTAAAATCATATTCTGGCCAAAGACCGCATAGTAGGGTGAACACCCTATTGCCTCATGGAAGTCACTTCTCATAATTTGCAAAATCTTTGGTATGCCCCTATCCCAGTTGGTATGGTCTGAATGTTCCTTTAGAAAATAGCGAATTTTAGTTATTACCTCACGATTTGCCCTCTCCGACGCATTTGCCTGTGGCGAATAAAATCCCGTAGTGATGTGGGTTATGCCATACAACTCAAAGAATTCTTTCATCTCTTTCGAGGTGAATTGCTTAGCGTTGTCGGTGTGTATGAACTGAGGTACACCGAATGCACAGAAAACTTCGTTCTGGAAGAAATCGACTACGTTAATGGTAATTGCTGTTTTCATTGGCTTCAAAAATAAAAATTTGGTCATGTGGTCTATTGCTATGAACAGCTGGCAGTTTTTGGACTTAGAGCAAGGGTAAGGTCCCAAAAAGTCGCAATACAACCTTTGAAAAGGACGGTTTGTTTGGAACTGATTTCCCATGGGGGGGACGTAGAGTCCGATTCACCGGTTTTATGATCTTGCAGTCGTCGCAATTTTGAACGTAAAACTTTACCTCACGTGCCATCTGGGGCCAAAAGTATTTTTGCCTGATTCGGAAAAGCGTTTTGTTTAAGCCGCCGTGGCATCCTTCCTCGTGGGCTAATCTAATGGTGTCTCTGGTTAAGTTTTTGGGTAACCATAACCTCCACAAATTTCCGTCATCTACGCCGTTCCTAAAGTTAACTCTCTTATAAACGAGATTGTCGTTAAGACACAGGTCTGGAAGTGCATCATCATTTTGACGGATTTGCTCTTTTAGTTCGTTATATTCGGGGCTATCGAATTCTGGTGAAGTAAGGTCAATTTCGGGCGGGTTGCAATTCAATTCTAATTCGTCAACATCAAATCTTGAGAGCGTGTCGGGGACAATGTTCAGGGAACCTTTTCGGTGTTCCATTACAAAATCAAAATGTTGAAGTTTCAAACTCCAGCGGGCGAGTCTACCGTTTAGGTCTTTTTGGCTCATGAGCCAGCGAAGGCTGGAGTGGTCAGTTACAATTTTAAAAGGAAGTCCCTCAATGTATTGCCTAAACCGTTTGACGCAAATAATGGCCGCTAAGCATTCTAACTCCGTTACGGTGTAGTTTCGCTGGGCCTTATTCAGTTTCTGCGAAACAAACGCGATTGGTCGTTCACCCCCCTGGTCATCTGTTTGGCACAGAACGCCACCTACTCCGATGCGTGAGGCATCGCACTGAATCACAAATTCTTTGCTGAAGTCCGGTTGGGCCAGCACTGGGGCGTTTGATAGGGCAGATTTCAGATTTTCAAAAGAGCTAACAGCTTCGGGTGACAAGCGAAAGGGTTTATTTGTTTTACGAAGACAATCTGTCATTGGGCCTGCTAGGTCAGAAAAATTGTTGATAAACGCACGATACCAATTTGCCATGCCAATAAAACGTCTTACCTGACGAGGTGTTTTGGGAATGGGGAATTGGGTAATCGCCTCAACTTTACTTGGGTCAACTTTTAAATTCCCACCGCCTATGAGATAACCGAGATATTTTATTTCGCGTTGGCAAAATTTGCTCTTGCCCACATTGATGGTGAGACCAGCAGTTTTTAAGCAATTCGCAACCTCTGAAAGCAAATCTAAATGGGTGTCGAAATTGTGGCTGCAAACAAGAAGATCGTCTAGATAAATGAAGACATTTTCCCTTAACTTGGCTGGGATTACCTTGTCCATTAGACGGCTCATTGTCTGGGGACCGTTGCAAACGCCAAAAGGCATTACTCGGTATTGATACAAAGATCTACCCGGTACAGCAAAAGCGGTCTTTTCTTTTGATTCTTCAGACAATTTGATCTGGAAAAACGCGTCCTTTAAATCGATGCCACTTATGAAGTGAGTATTCTTCAAACGACTTAGGAGCCCATTTATATGTGGAAGGGGATATGAGTCCTTCTTGGTTAAGGAATTTAATTTTCTACAGTCCAAGCAAAGTCTGACTTTACCGGGCTTGCGAACGGATACTATGGGACTACACCAAGGAGAATTAGATTCCTCTATGACACCGAGTGCCAGCAATCTGTCGAGTTCGTTATAAATTTCTTCTTGCCTAGGGGGAGAGAGAGGATAATGTTTTTGCTTAACCGGTAAGGCATCACCTGTGTCTATATGGTGTTTCAAGAGGTGGGTACTACCGAGACCAAGTTTTTCATACGATGGAAATCTGAATATAGTGTCCTCAAGTTTTAGTTTTTGTTCAGGAGAAAGTTCGTGAAAGATTGAGTCTGTCTTCTGATCTACCTCTAAGCAGTTAATTGAGGGAAATATCTGAGGAGCAATTGCGAAAGTTTTCCAAAAATCGACGCCAAGATAAGCTATCTGTGATAAAGTCGGTACAATATAAAAAACAATAGATTTAGTAACTCCTTTATAAGTTACCGGAAGTGTGCAATGTCCTAAAACTTGGTTTCTCGAACCATTTGCAGTGGATATGCTTGATCGAATTTTTTTGTACTGCACGTTATACTTAGACAAGAACTCTTCGCTTCCTTTCCCTAAAACTGTTACATTCGCTCCTGAGTCTAGAAGACCTAGCAAATTCTCATCGAAAATTTTTATCATTGCAAAGGGTCTATCATCATGAAGTTCAGGCAGATGTGTGGTTTCAATCAGTTTTTTATACATTCTTCTTTTCTGGTAACGCTCCCTGCATTTAAAGATTTTCCGAGAAATTTCGCAATTTGAAAGTCTAGGTAATAAGTAATTGACACGATTTGAAAATCTGGGTGGTGAATTACAGGTATTATTGGAAAGTCTGGGTATTGATTGAATGTCAGGTTCGGACAGCTTGCGAGGTAAGTCCATCTGTGACGGCTTACTCTCAATGCTGGATAGAAACTCGGGATTTAGTTTTTGGAACGAGCATCCCCGGTTGCCCACTCGCTCCGTTGCCTGTTTTCCGCGTGGGGACCCTTACATTTAGGAGTGGTTACCCCTCTTTGTCCGCACTTATAGCAGAAAACATGCCGAGTCTCATCAGGACAATATATGTAGCTATGACCGAATTGTAGGCAGTTCCAACACTTGATTTTGGAATAATCGCCTTTTACCCAGGTCCTACCTATTCTGAGGGCCTCAATTTGGGGGTCGGATTCCACAATTGGATCTACCGAGTCTTCTTCCACTGAAATTTCATTTACTTGGCGCTGTCTATTAAACGGGATGGATTTGTTCTCCGCGAGAACCTTTTCCGCCTTCCTAGCCAAATCACGAAGGGTTCCTAATTCTCTGGGGTTAGAAATAAATAGCATAACCTTGAGGTCAGCGTGTACGTTTTTCTTCAATATCTCAATTAGCGATGTGTCTGGCAAGGGAGTTGATAAGCGCAAATTTAACCTAACTATGAACGAATGGAAGTCGTCGTAGCTCTCTTTTGGGAGCTGTTTCCGAGAAGAAATCTTAAGTAGGATTTCATGATCGCTTTCTAGTGTTCCGAATTCGCTAATTAGCGCTGCCTTCAACATTGGGTACGTAGCCCTTTGGTTTTGTTTAATATAATCCCAATAAAATGTTTCGGCCTTGCCCTTCAAAAATAAATGGAAATTGGACATTAGGTGGTCATGGGGGCACTGAGATCGCTCAGTCAACGTGTCTACTTTGAACAGAAAATCGGAAATACTACTCTCGCCGCTGTATGATACATTCCAGTCTTTTAATTTAAAATTTGGAAGTGAGGACGCATATGAGTACGAATTTGCCTGTGTTGGCGGTCTAGCACTAGTCCCTGGTGAGCCGGGTATTTCTCTGTCACTACGACCTACTGACTCTCTCAATGAGCTAAGCTCTCTTCGGAATTCATCTTGCGTGTTCCTCAGGGCTTCTTGGAAGTACGTCATCAAACTTTCCATTAAATTTTCATTTGAAGGTTGTGGATTGCCTTCACGGTCTGTCTCTTGTGTCGCCATTCTACTGGTTTCTTTATCTAGTGTGTCAGGTGTTATAGTTTCGATCGGGGCTATATTTATGCTCGGAAGAGATGTGCTAAGAGGTTTAGGAGTATTATCAGCAGAAGCTGATTCTTCTGAGTAGTCGGAAGCAAGTGATCGTGATACAGACGAGCCTCTATATGCCTTTATGCTACTCTGCGAATCTTCAGACGGTTTTCTACCTAATGGAGTCGAACCTCTTCCTCTACCTCTGGACAGTGACGAACTACTAACTACCGATTTTGTCTTAACTCTTGACGGTAAGACAGCTGAATCTGGGCCTGAAATTCTACGCGACAAATTTTTAGATGTGCTTTGTCGTGTGTTGGGCCTGTGCATAATGCACACCAATCAACTACAGAAAGAAAAAAGAATCGCGGCTACTTAGACAAATAAAATTCCAAACCAAAGAGAAAAATAACCAGGAGGCAAATGTTTGCGGTGTTTGAATCACGAGTGGTGTGAACCGAATTAGGTAAGAAAAGGACAAAAAAGATTTTTTTTTTTTTTTTGAAACAAAATGCTCAAAGTGTTGAAGTTGTACAGGACATGCGGAAGCAAAAAAAAAATTTATGCGCGGTGTTTTAAAATTAATTAAATGTAACCCGACGATTTCCGAGTTCAACGAAATTAAAAGGAAAGCTCAAATTTAAAAATTGTAAAAAGTGTTAAAATGTGAAGTGTTATAAAAGTGCTTGGAAAAATTGTTTGAAAGAAAATAGGAGAAATTTGGAAAATGTACTTTGTTTAAAAGTTTGTTCTTTTCCAAGTTTTTCCTTTTTCCTTTTGAAAAAATGTTAATAATAATAATAAAAAAAAATTTACCTTTTATATATATATAATTAAAATTCAAATTGATTGATGTTTTCTGTGTGTGTAATAGTTCATAAAATTTTTTTGGATGCTAGAAAGAACTGGCGGTGGTACATGCTACGATTGTTTTGTAATATATAAAAAAAATTTTTAACTGGTTCGTAATATTGGAAAAAAATTAGAAATATGTTTAAGAAGGCTATGATACTCTTAGATGTCATGTCTCTTCTTACTCCGTTGGCTAATCAAATCTGTTTTAAGACAGAATATGATGTCTCAACGATCATCCCTGACTAAAATTTTCCTTTTCTGTAAACATTTGCAAAAACTGTGTTGTGAAAATATATGATTTTGAACCTGAATTATCTCGCAACATGCCTACCATTTGTAAAAGGAGATAGTCAGGCAAGGACTTAGATAATTTAGGTTCGAGCAACATTTTGTCCAATGGATATAGTATTATTGCCGCAATAGTACTGACCTCTGTGTAGAATCAGTTCCAGACTTGCAATAATTGCTATAATCCAAAAGCAAAATTTAGATAGAAAAACACAGTAAGAAAATTTAATTTTCATTTAATTATTTTAATTAAATTTAAATTAAAAGTATTCAGCACATCACAAGGTTTGTATGGCAATTGAAACCAGATTGTGCAATTCCAGAATTCACGACTCATACAACCAATAGCACTAGTCAAATGTTTACAAGAAAAAATATTACGAATTTATATAAAAAAAATATAGCCATTTCCTCTTCCTTTTAGTAGCTTTTCACTTGTTTTTATTAAAAGAGAATTATTGTCACCCTACGGGTGGCTTTAACGTTGGGCGCCATATATGTTACGCGCCGATCAATTATTCTTAAAAAAAAATAAATGACAGTTCAAAAACCGATTGAGGGGGTATATAGCTGGCCCGCTAGCTCAGTAAGCAAATTTGTCTCAAACCAGGGTTTTGACGCGTAAACATATTACATGCTTCACACCCCTGGAAGCATGCTTATAAAATTTCGTAAATTCATACAAAAGTAAAAAAAAAAAAAACCACGAGAAGAGGGAACCAAAGCATCACTGATAAAAGAAAGGAGAAATCGCTACATTGGGCATCACTTACGTGATGATATGGCCAGGTGGTTGCCATATAGGGGTACAATTGTCCCAATCCCCAACCTTTGACAGGCAAAATACCCTAAATTCCTAACCTGTCCCTTATACAAACAATCGACAAATTACATTGCGCTTACCATGCCTTTCTTCCTAGCATCCATTTTTAAAAAAAAATTTAACAACTCATTATTTAAGAATTTTTGTTAATTAATTTCATTTCAATATTTTTTTTATTTAATTCATTTTTTAATTTTGTTTTGTTTGTTTTTAAATTTTTGTAAATATGGTAATTAGGAAAATATAAAAAAAAACAAGAATCTTACAAATATCTAAAGAAAAGGACAAATCTTATAATTATCTTAATAACTACTTACTTTCTAAGAACAATACTTAATTTACGAATCGCTGGTTGAAGTGTGGTTGTTGATTGATCCTTCTATTTGTGGCTCATGTTGTTGTTGGGCATGTCGTTGTAGATCACGCTGTTGTTGTGCATGCCGATGTAGCTTTAGTTGTCGTAGCTCATGCTGTTATAGTTGTTGTAATTCACGTTGTTGTTGTTTAATTTTGTTAAAAGTTAATTAATGTTGTAATTCACGTTTGTTGTTGTTTATTGTTGTTGAAAAGAGTGTAATAAGCTTAAACAAGGGAGGAGCGAACTAATGCAAATTTTTTTTAACACTTTCGTTATTTAATTAATTAATTAAATGCATAACCTTTTGTTCGATTGCTTGTTGGGATTTGTCTTATATGTGTTCAGATACATAATTTTCACTGTTTTGTTGTGTTCAATTTTTATTGAGTTTTTTTTTTTTTTCAATTACACCCTCTTCTCTTTTCTTTAAATATAATTTGTTTTGTTTGGAACTTTTTTGAAACGAGAGTTGTTTGTTTTTGTTTTTAATCAGTTTTTTCTTTTTTTGTTATTTTGCTTTCAATTAGTTACCAAAGCTTATGTCTTTTTTTCTAAATTACTTTTTGTTTATTCACTGATATATGTATATACCCTTTTTACAGTCTCCTCCATTTGTTGTCTTTCCCGTTTTTGTTGGTATTTATAAATTTGTAGTTAAAGTTTATACGCTTGAAAATTTGACTAGGGTTTGTTGTCTGTTTGCTAGTACTAGACTATAGTATAGGTCTCGAAGTCCTTTAAGATACCACAAATTTGTTTCAATGTTTCGTTATATTGTGTTAGTTTTTGTTATAACTTATTTTTTTTTTTTTGGTTTTCTTTTTACAAACTTCTTTAATTTATTTTTTTATTTTTACATTCAAATATATATATGCTTCATGTTTTATTTTGTTTATAAATTAAATTCTTATTTAAAACACTTATGTATGCGTTTTCCGTTTTAAACATTTAAAATCGCAAAGTTTGAAAATTAGTTGATTAATAAAAAAAAACTGCAAATTGGAAGCAGTTAAACACAACACATCCATCATAATTTTTACACTATTTACTAATACATAAGTGTTATTATTTTATAAAATAATATAAAACTTTCCACTTGCACAGTTTAAACCCACAGTTGAATTTGGCTTAGCCTCTTTAATTTATTATTTTTTTTTTCACGATTATTGACTTCACCACTTGACTATTTTTCAGCAACTAACTTTTGTCCAACTTCTTCTGTCTGTACAACTTCACAGAAAATCTAAAAACGAAAAACATAACTGTTTCCGCATTCCTACATATTTGGCATTCTTTATGTTGTTCTTGTGAGCGAGATGATACACGCGCATAATTATATGTATGTGTGTGTGCATGAACATAAGTCATGGTAAAAAAAATCTCTACACAAGCTGGTCAGTTGTGTATGTTAAGTGTGCCACGCAATTACGAGAGTCTATGTTTTGAGTGAGGGAGGAAGAAAGAGAGAAGCAACCTATAAATACACACGACAATCCGTTACATTTTTTTCCCCTCCTTTCTAGAACGTTCTTTTGTTTACTTTATTGTTAGTACGTAAATAACAAACAACATGTAGATGCGCGCAATCCGTTACATTTTTCCCCTCCTTTCTAGAACGTTCTTTTGTTTACTCTGTTGTGAAAAAAAAAATCCCTAACAACGAGAATGAGAGTTGTTGTTACAAACAAAACTGAGGAATTTAAAGAATGCCAAAGAAAAAAAAAATATACACACATATGTATGTTAAAGGCATAGCGATGCGCAATTTTACCGTACCGTTAAATGGTACGAGGCATTGGATTAGGGTAAAAACATTCAATTTCTTAAATCCGTAACAGAACGTTACTGTAAATGGCGATATATGTATGGCCCATTTGAGTGGCAAATTCGGTGAACAGTTTATTTCACGTGCGATTTAACGCCTTTAGATTATTTTTTGTGGGGCTATGTTAAGGCTCATTTTCTATAGGGACAAGCCTGTAAGGGTTGACGCACTGGAAGCTAAAGAATTTATTCATAAGATACCGGCCGATATTTTGGATAGAGTATGCCAAAATTGAAGCCAGCGTATAAACCATTTGAGGCGTAGCCGCGGTCAACATTTACATTGAATTTATATATCGTTCTATCGACTCAAATACAGATTTCATACATTTCTCTAAAAAAAATTTTAATAATAATTTTCATGTAACAATTCCTACCTTCAGTAAAAAATAATTTAATGAAAATTAAATTTAATGAACTCGAGCCGAAATAAAAGAAATATCAAAGGTTTAAAATTAACAGTTCAAATAAAAATAATAATTGTTCATTTCTCTAAATTTTATGTTTTTTTTTTCTAATCTGAAAGCTCTTAAAAACTCACTCTTCAATTCTGTTTTTCTTTTCAGCATCAAATGTTCTATTTTTCTGACTGCTTATTTAAACTATAAATAAAACAAACCAAGTAAAATCTTGTTCTTCTTCATATAATTTATATTTGTAATTTAAAATAAGTTAAGTAAGACTAACAAAAATCAGTTTTTTAAAGACATAAATAAAAAAAAGAATTCATTAAAATATACTAAAAAATATTTGAAAAAACGAAGATACTTAAGAGTTTTTTTTTAAATAAAACTAAAGAATTCAATGTTTAAAAAGTTCAAAAAAAAGTAGATTTATAAGATGTATGGTAAATCATTTGCTAAAATAAAACAGAAATTTGTGTTAATAGGCAAGTGTGATTATATTTTATATTAAAACAATATGTACATACTTACATATTTCATAAATTATGTTCAAAGTTTAGAGGTATCAATGAAATTTGTTTCTATTAATAAATATAAAGAACTTTTTTATTATTTTTATTGCAAATAAGTTTTGTGTCTATTATAAAAATACTTACAATCTTGCAACGAATAAGCGTACTGAAGCAACATAACGTTATCTAAAAAGAACAAAAGATAAAACAGTATGTTAGTTGTATTTTCTTAGCTTTAATAAACAAAAATTTACCCAAAAAGTTATGCTCGCCAAAACCATTATCGGATAATTCACCTATAGAGTAGAAAGTAAATATTTGTATAAAATAAAACTAAAATAACAACCAACTCCAGTTCAGTTTTTCTAGATCAATTTTTATTCTCATGAAAAAAGGTTTAGAAGATTAAGCCTGTTACAAATGACATCCTAGAGGTATGTATAACACTAATTAAGACAGCTGTAATAATAACGACCTTCCCTTAGTATATTTAAAAAGAAAATTTAAAGCCATTATATCATCTGAAAAGCGGGTAATTTTGATGCTTGAAGGAAACTCAAACTATAAAAGTTTTTCATTTAGTTTTAAATTAAGGTATGGTGTTTTTATTAATACTTTGAATACAAAATTTACAAATACTTGAAACTTTTTTTAATATTGTCTAATCCTCACGAAATCTTGTCTTTCGCTGTGGCTTCTTCCGATCGTTGTCTGGCTTACCAAAACATTTGTAGAGTGAAACAGTGCAGCACGCAACGTATGTGTTAAATCGTTTTAATAAAATACACCCCTACGTGCACGTCCTGAAACAAATTCGAAAGGATAAATTTGAGACCAGGCCAAGAAAAATGAAATTGGTTGGATTTACGACTAATGGTTTTAGATTCTATGATGAAGAAAATAATGAAATAGTAAGCAGTCGAGATGTTAAATTTTTGAATTATGGAAACATACAGTGAAAAGGAAATTAATGAGGAACATGAGAATAAAAATGAGAAAGTAGAAGATGATGAAGTATGTAGTAAGAAATGATACAGGTGATATTGCTGTGTTGAATGATGAACAACAAAGTGGCAAACGATTAAGAACAAAACCAAAATATCTTGATGACTATGAGTTATATGAAGATGCAGTGCTGATATTCAGCCGGTTCGCTCGAACCGGTTGTTAAAATTTTAAAAATTTTGCGAACCGGTTGTTGCATATTCACCCTTCTCGTGAATAAAAATTCCATATGAAATTTGTTGGGGTGATTATGTTTTTTTGTTTTAACGGTTTTATATAATGTGTATTTATCAAGGTGATATAGTCTCGGTAACAAACACAATATTGTTCAGTTGTTCATTGTCCAAACGTACAAACAAATGATTTTATTTTGGTCATACATTGGATTCTTGGATGATGATGTTTTCGATAGCGTTTTCTTCAATCTTTTGAGAAAAAAATAAAGCAATTTTTTTTTACTTTTAGTTTGCAAAATCAAAACTATTTTTTTATTAAACGAAAGTTTATACCATTTCCTTCAAGAGGCTTGTGGTCTGTTACTGGGATGCGACTTTAAAATTTTCGCTATTTTTATCAAAATTTGGCAAAAATATAATTTTTTTAAGCGAACCGGTTGTTAATTGTTTCGAATATCACCACTGTGAAGATGCAATGTGCGCTTACTCAACAATTTTATCAGAAGCTCCAAAATCATTCGAAGAGGCTTAAAAAGATGAGAAGTGACGGTGATTAATCAAAATAAGACATGAATGCTGGTTGAAGATAATGGCTAGGATAGAAGCTATGCTATATGGGTTTTCAACATAAAGAAGGGCAGCGATGGCAGTATACATAGAAAAGCTAGACTAGTTGCACGTGGTTGTAAACAGAGTTCAGATTCCTTTAACGAAGTACATATATGCACCGGTTGTCAATAGTGTCACAGTACGTACATTCATATCTATGGCATTTCAAAACAACTTCAAGATTCATCAACTGGATGTTAAATGTGCTTTTTTGAATGGAGAGTTAAAGGAGGAGATATTTATGAAAGTGCCTACGCCGTTTGCAGGAAATCTATGTAAGTTAAGAAGATTATTATAATTAACGGCTTGAAACAGAGTGCTTTGTGTTAGAATAGTGAGTTTAATGTGAAACTTTTGAAATATGTTTTTTTACGATCCGAAAATGATTATTGCCTATACACTAGAAGGGATATATTTTTGCTGCTATATGCTGATGACATTCTTTTATGTGGAAGTGATGAAAATGAAATTAATGAAATCCTTGTATACATATTTGAAAAGGCAATTTGAAATTAAAGATATGGGAGAACTGAAGGAATTTATTGGTATGTATATAACGAGAACTGAGAATGGGAATCTTAAAATTGATCAAACTGAGAACATAGTTGGCTTATTGAGACGTTTTGGTTTTGAGAATTCTAAATTTAAAGATACTCCCATGGAGAGAACTTGGAACGAAGGTGAGACAGCTAATGATTGTACCGAGTGGGATAAACAAAATATCGCCTACTGTACTTAAGTTTTTGGACACGTCCTGACATAGCATACGCGGTCAACACATTGAGATATCAGGAAATTTTCCGCAGTGTACATGTTAATGCCGTTAAGAGAATTTTTCGTTATCTTAATGCCACCAGACATGAAAGGTTAATATACACTAAAACCAATCAAAATTTGCCTTTACGTGGTTACTCAGATGCAAGTTGGGGAGAGTACAACTGAATATTGTTTTGGATCACATGAAAATTTGTACAACTGGATATTGTTTTTGATCACATGAAAATTTGTTGTCTTGGAAAGCTATGAAGCAGAAAACTATAAGCTTATCATCGACTGAGGCAGAGTATGTTGCTTTGAGTACTGCTGCCCAGGAAGGTATCTGGTTGAAAAGGCTGTTAGATGAACTTGGAGTAACACTAGAGAGTGAATTATTTGTGATGTACATCGACAATCAAGGCACCAAATGCTGGAGACAAGAAGGTCTAAACATATCGAGTTGAAGTATCATTTTATAAGGCATCAGATTCAAGAGGGAAATATAAAATTGCAGTATTAACAATCCGATGAACAGATGGCAGATCTATTTACTAAACCTCTTTCTAAAGCTAAATTTTATTGCTTTAAACAATTGCTTAATATAAATAAATAAGGATAGTTATAAATAAGGTTATGGAGGAGTGTTGGAATACGGTAACCTTGTTATAATAATATGTATTTGAATTTTAAATGTTGGTAGCATTACTTTTTATGTATCTATGTATTTTATTTTACTTGCATTAAAGTTATTAAAGAGATAAGACTGATTTAAGAAGAAAAGTAATAAAACGCATTTTTCATTTATATTAGAGTTACAACAACTTACAAAGCAACTTCCACAGCGTTTAACAGTCTACAACACAACACAGTCTTGTGTTCAACACAATTTTCTATATTGTATTCAACATAATTCAATCTTCAAATCAAAAACTTACCCTAAGCCAACGAATTAATATTTTGAAATTTTATTTAAGACTATGTGCAAAACTTTGCATCATCATTGATCGGTAAATAACAAATTGATCTGAAAAACGGTGCGGTTACGGATGATTATTTATTTACAAAATATACATACATACATACATATGTATATATATTATATTTGTTCAAAATACTTAGATACTTACCACCATAAAAATAATCATAATCATAAAATGGATTATCAATATCATCTGCATCATATTCATCGCTGTAGTCGTCTATATAGAATGAAACGTTTTACAACTTTCGTTATTGAAAAAATTACTAAATGAATGTTTGTTTTTAAAATGCCTCAATGAATTTCTCTAATAAGTATGTCTGCTAAAATGCCAACATATATGTAAGATATCTATATTTACAAATAATATCTAAGGTTTAAGGTTTTGTGTAAAATTTCAGTTCAATATGAATGTTTATATACATAGGTTAATTAGTTTTCGGGAGTAGTCCTCATAAGGACGCTATGACCTATGTACGACGATTTACATATATGTATATGTGAATTACTTGTGTTGTATTTCAAATAAATATTGATTTATCCGCATTTAAGTGATTTTTTGAAGTGGACTTTATATGAGGACTACGGTCACATGTGGACCGATCGTCATAAAATTGGGTACGAATATTTCTATATATGTATGGACTATTTGTGTTGAATTTAAAGAGATTAGTGCGTATTTAAGAGTTTCCGGAAATGGACTTTATATGGGGCTACGGTTAAATGTGGACCGATCGTCAAAAAATTGAGTATGATGATTTATTTTTGTTGAATTTCAGTTTGATCAAAAAATATCGTGATTGTCTGAAATTTTGGTCTATAAGTCGGATCCATTTTCAATATCAAACATTTCAGTGGATCAAAGAATGTTTGGTAAAAATTTCATTGTACTATGTCTTTTCTTCGAGGCTCTATCGTGCCTTCAACAGACAGACAGGTGGACGGACATGGCTAGATCGTCTTAGAATCCTATAGACATTTTGGTTCTACGACCAATATTTCGATGTGTTTCAAACGGAATGACAAATTTAATAATTTAATAAAATAAAAAAATAATTAAATTTTAACGGAAAAGTACCAGATTATTCGCGTCAAAATAAAGTAAACAGGTATCATATATATTCAAATTATATTAAACATTGTAATTAATATTTTGTTTTTAGTGCTTTTGCCTTTATCGCAGACAATCTTTTAGATATAGAATCAAAGTTTTTTTTTTATGAAATCAGGCGAATGTTTTGTTCGATTCATCTTGGATTACATACTGTCTTTAGGTTATCCTTGCAATAAATATTTGCTTGTCTATTTTTTTGTCCAAATTTTTGGGACAATAATTGAGCAACCACTCCTTCACAATTTTGAAGGTATGTTTATGTTGTTCTGTTAGGTTAGGTTAGCAGGCGGCCGTGTAGTACGGCCCACTTAGGTCCATATTGCTGGTCCTGTTGTGTTACCTGATTGGATAGAAAAGAAGATATGTGAAGAAGAGAAAGATTAGAAGAATGCGAAGGATAGTAAAAGGATATGTATAGTGTGAGGAAAAAAAGAGGAAAAGCGCAGATACCCAGATAGAAAGATTAGGCTACTGCAGCCAATTACTGCTTCTGATAAAAGCATCAATATTCTCCAACTTCAAAACTGAGAATTCAGATAAGTCGTCGAAGGATGGTTGCCCCAGAAGAATGCTACGATATCCACTCATTGCTGGGCATTGACATAAAAGATGAGAGACCGTTTCCTCCTCTTCTTCATTATTGCAACTCCTGCAAAAATCATTATAGGGTAAACCCAGTCGTTTTGCATGATTACCAAATTTGCAGTGTCCTGTGATCACTGACACCAAGTTGCTAAGTTGTGGTCGCTTTAATTTCAGTAAATACAACGTACGTTTCCTATCTAATATAGGCCATATCAGTCGTGTGACTATGCAGGTTTGTTCATTTCCCCACCTGGTTTGAGCTAACTCATAGTAAAAGTTGCTGACTATTTGCTTACATTTCGATAGCGGAATGCCGCAGAGATGGTCAATGTTATCGTCAGGTAACATGGCACCTTTCTTTGCCATGTCATCTACGATACAGTTACCTATTATGTATCCATGTCCGCGCACCCATATGAATGTGACTGTTGAATGTCTCGCCATCCTATTTAAGGATGTCCGGCATTCCAGGACCAGGATTGATGTAGTATGTACAGCTGTCAGAGACTTTATTGCATCTTGACTGTCCCGATATTCTGTAATAACTGATCCAATTAGCCGCTCGTTTTATAACTGAATTGGAATTCTAAAAGACATCCTGATTCCAAATTCTTGAATGTAGACCCGCCGCCAACTCTCGCCCCCTTTTAGGAGCCATCAGGGAGTAGACCTTCTATCAATTCTATGTCGTCAGGAATGGAGAAGCCAAAGCTTCGCAAGAAGGAGGGTCTAGGAGTGGTATAATCAATGTGTTCAGGAAGACATTGTATGTTTCCCATGATGACCATGCTTCCAAGCAACTCTTGCACTTAGTCTCACGGCAGTATTCATGGCTATTTTCTTGGCCATTAGATCAACTGGAATCCAGTTTAGTAACGCAAAAAGCGACTTAGTAGAGGTAGTGCTTAATGCTCCAGTTATCAGAATCGCAGTCCTCCTTAGTATCTTGTCCAAATGACACAATTTAAAGTTTTGTAAAATTGGTTTTATAACTGTCTCAAAGAGCCAGTTCACACATCGAGGGTTAATACCCCAGTTCTTGCCTATAGTTTTCTTGCAGATATACAAGGTTGGCATAGCTTTAGATGCTCTTGCTAGTATGTTGGGTTTCCATGATAACTTATTATCAAGAATCACACCCAAGAATTTTGCCTTCTCCGAGATTGTCAGTTCTATATCATTCAATCTAGGAAGCATAAAAGTGGGAATCTTATATTTTCTAGTGAATATTGCGAGTTCCGTTTTGCTAGGATTGACACATAACCACCTCTGTTAGAAAATTCATTTCTGCGCTACACTAGGGGCTACATTGTTTTTTAATATGCCGTTAGAGGATTTTTTTTCAATGTAGATTTTATAAAAGTAAGATTACCGACCCCTGATGCCGCCATACAAACCGAGACCATTACTACGCGGGCACCATATTTTACCGCCTTGGTTCCCACGACAATTTGTTCTTCGCTCACTCTACTGAAGATTGTCAACTCAGTGACAGTTGTATGAACCTGAAATTTTTCCCCAGGAAAGAACTTTCGCCGACAGCAAATATTTTACAACAACAACCGTATTGGTAACATATACATATATTACTACAGGCTTCGTTCTTGTTTCGCCATATTTTTGAGAGATTTTTGACTCCAAATATCTCAAACTTACTTTTATCGATGAAAAGAATATTATACCAACAAATTTGAGGCTCTTTTTTATAGTTTTTTGCGAAATTCAAACGTTTGCTTGGGTTGCTCTTTGATATAAAACATAATTCTTCCAATCGTATTCGCGCTTACAAGTTTTCCAGAAGTTTTCGTAACATTTTTAGCTATTTTTACAGCTCTAGCTCTTATTTTAGTTTTTGTAAGACGCTTTGGTCGTTAAGCACCTGGCAAATTTTCTACGGTATTGTGTTGGTATACTTGTCTTTAATTTGTTTATTGTACAACGATTTACCTATTTAACGCATAATTTTACATTTTCTATGTAAGTTCTATTATGATTTGCCGAGTCTCAATTGATGTTTTTCTTCCCATTGTACATTTTTTCACGACTTACGTCACAACTTAATCTCTTTTAAAGATAAATTAGTCGCAAAGTGCACGAAGTAATTCTTTAAGCTAAGCTTATTACCTTTTAAACAATGGGGTGAGGGGATTGTACTAGCAATTCGTGTTACTATCTTATTCGTTTTACATACATGTGTGTATACTCTCAAATAAAAGTACGAGCGATTTATACAATAAGAATTCTGAAATTTCAAGGAAAAATTGTATCAATCTTTTCAATAAAAATTGCTCCGTCTAAATTAAGACTTATGTAACTTGCAAAAATTAAAAGAATTGCCACTACTTTTGGTGTTTTTTTTTTGCATAAGAATGATGGCACTGTTTTCTTTATTTTGACACGTAAAAATTTTTCTATTTTAACAATAAATCAATTAAATTTATATACCCTTTTGTTCCTTTTTTTGTGAATTCAATTCTACTGAAATAAATATATAAAAATGCAATATAATATTATTTATATTAATATAATTATAATTTTTTTTAATAATATGTAGTGTTGAATTTATTTTGACGCTCACTGTATGTGTATATGTATGTATGTAGCCATTTTACAAGACTTTGTCGTCTTGTTTAAAATATTTATATATAGGTATTAAAAAACATTCATATTTCACTGTATTTATACCTCGAGAAATTACGAACTCTCTACAATCAAAATCACTATTGTTATTTTGTTTGTGGATAATTTCAAAATTTCCTACATATGTATGTATGTATGTATGTATATTAGGTTGGGTCAATTTGTTTGGGTAAGAAAAAACGTGACAAGCATATACCAAAATCAAAATCTACACAAAATTCTAAGAAAATTACCTACAGAAAGTATGGGTCTAAAATGAAAATCTAGCTCCCGCCGAGAGATTTGATTATGAAATATAAAAAACTAGTAACTTCTATATATCCGTATGGTATATCCGTACAAAACACACCCTGTAGGAGATTAAGCGTTAATTGCCTAAAAGCTACTAGTACAATTACTAGAACAAAAGGCACTAGTGCAAATGAGGTTAGAGTTTGTGAATAAAAATACTAGTGCTAATGAGTACTAGTAATTGATGTAGTACAAGTGCACCAGTTGTTGATTAATAGAATTTTTGCATAATAATTTTTAATTTTAAAATAATTTGGTATGGCTTAATAAATTTAATTTCAAATTTCAAAATTTGTGCCCTCAAACTTTATTATAAAAAATGTTTAATTTTATTTTGTATTTCTTAGTTTTTAAGTGCTGCCATACATTTAAAACCACGGTAACTGACTAAATAATAAAAAATGTATGGCAAGCATGCATAAAGAAGAAACATTTTATTTTTGTTTTTCCCCTTTCATTTAATTGTGCTAAAGTTATTAAACAAGTAAGTGAATTCGCTCGTACGTAAAAAAAATTATATTACAAAATTTATAATTTACTTAATTACATTATATAAAACATTTTAAAATGAGTACGTCTAAAAGATATTTTAAAACAAAATTAAAAAAACAAATTGCGGTATATAAAAATAGAGTTCTGTGCAGTGAAAATCCTCCAAAAAAAAATTAGATTTTGTGAAGAAATTGTAAATCGACCTCAACTAAACTTAGAAGAAGAAATAAGTGATGAAAATAACCAACCGGCGAAAGCTTGTGAATTGTCAAATCAATCTTTGAAAGAAAAGTTGAAGAAATGGTTTTTACAAAACAACCCCACAAGAAGTTGCGCCGAAAACTTGTTGTCAATTTTGTCTGAGGAAGGCTTGGATGTTCCGCTATCTTTAGAAGGACTGCTTGGAAAAACGAACAAAATTAAAATCCGAAGTGTTTCACCAGGCAGTTTCCACTATTTAGGAATAGAGAAGCAGCTTAAAAAAGTGGAAAATGTTTTAAAGAATTATTCCTCTGTCGAACTTGAAATCAATATTGATGGCATTCCATTATTTAAAAGTTCAAAAACGCAACTCTGGCCAATCCTTATAAAAGTTGTGAACACGGAAGAAAAAATAATGCCTATGCCAATAGGTATTTTTGTGGGACCCGGAAAACCAAATTGTATAGAAAATTATTTAAAAAACTTTGTTGAGGAAGTTAAGTTTTTGAATGGTAAGGTGAATATTTCTGGCAAAGCTACTGACCTAGAATTTCGAAATTTGTGCTGTGATACACCAGCCAAATCGTTTGTGTGTTGTGTTCCCGGGCATACATCAGCACATGGTTGCACAAAATGCACTCAAGTGGCAAAAAAAATACATAACGTTCTTACATACAGCACAGTTAGCGGAAATTTAATTTCAGATGAAGATTTTGAAATAAGAAATTATCCCGAGCATCATAACCAATCTTTTTTACAAAACCAAACTCCGCTTGAAAAAATAGGAATGAAAATGATTACACAAACACCTTTGGACAGCATGCACTTAATTGATTTAGGTGTAACAAAAAAATTACTTCTCCGGATAATTAATAACAAAACATTGAGAAAAACTCCAAAGTCAAATATTTCTGATATATCATCACAGCTGGTCAACATGCGCAAATGTATTCCAAAAGAATTTCCACGAAAACCAAGGAGTTTGGATGAAATACACAACTGGAAAGCAACTGAGTTCCATCAATTAATGTAGAACTAATTGTACTAGTATTCACCTAGAGTCAATTGTACTAGTTATCATCTAGTACTAATAGTACTAGTTCTTAATGTAGAACTAATTGTACTAGTATTCACCTAGAGTCAATTGTACTAGTTATCATCTAGTACTAATAGTACTAGTATCAGCCTAGTATTCATCTAGTACCAATGGTACTAGTAATTTTCCTAACACACCCAATGTTAATTTGAGCATTAAGATAGTATAGGAAAGTTTACAGTTGGGAACTAGTACTGGTGATTTTTGTACTAGTACAATACTACTTTAATACTAGTTCAATCTCCTGCAGGGCAAATATAGTTGCTCTTTTTTTATTTATTTATTTATTAGGTCAATGGATTAAATCCTTACAGACTATTAAAAAAAAGTATATTGAAAATTACAATTAATTTACAAAAGATTAATTATTTAATAAACTAATTATTTTATGCTTAATTACATTTGTTGAAAAAGAAAAATCAATTATTTCATATAGATTGTTAAATTCGCAAAATAATCTTTTTAATGGGTCAGCTTGAGCATAATTAGTACTAACATGTTTGACATACAGTGGCTTAAAATGGCGTAAAAATCGTTGAGGAACATTAAAAGTAACATTATTTACATGGAACTCGGAGCAGACTTCACCATTAATTATATTGATCATAAATGTTACATTAAGCATAGTCCTTCTACTATGTAGAGTTGGTAATTTAATCAATTTAATTAGAGTGATGTAGAATGGAAGGTTAATATCAGGATTCCAAGGTAACCCACGTAAACAAAAGAGTAAAAATTATTTCTGTACAGACTCTATACGCTGAATATGAATATTATAATAAGGATCCCAGATAATAGAGCTATATTCCAATATAGGTCTTACTAAGGAAATGTAAAGTTGTTTTGTGACATAGGGATCATCAAATTCCTTAGCCCATCGCTTTATTTATCATCATGGTAATGTGCGAAACAAAATTTAATTTGTTGTCTAGTAAAATTCCTAGATCAAGAAAATTTTCAACAATTTCAAGCCGGTAATCACCCAAAGTATAATTAGCAGGAATATAATTACTTCTTGAAAAACGCATAATTTTACATTTTTTTTAAATTTAATTCTATTCAGTTGAGACTGCACCACAAAAAGAAATTGTTGAGATCGGATTGGAGATATATATGATCCAAAAATTTAGAGAAGCTCAAAAATATTTTAACATCATCAGCATACATTAGAATGTTACAAAAATTTAAAACATTTGGAAGGTCGTTGATGAACAAGGAGAAAAGAATTGCCTTGAGGAACACCAGAAGTAACCAAAATATTTTAAGAGTATTTATTATTAAATTTTACGCATTGAGTTCTATCCAAAAGATAAGATTTAATCCAATTTAGACTGCGAGATGTAAAACCAAGAAGATCCAGTTTAATAAGAAGAAGCCTGTGATTTACTTTATTAAAAGCTTTACTAAATTTATTTATTAATTTGTCTATGGAAATAAATTCCTTACAGACAGTTTACAAAATATTATTTAACATATGGGAATAAAATACATGTAACAAATAATTATGGGTTTAAAAAAACAATTATAATTTTTTTTTATGACATTAACATTTAACGAAAAATCAATAAATCTGTACAACTGGTTAAACTGATTACACATTCTTCTTAGGGGATCAGCGTTAGCATAATTGGCTCTATAAAATTTCACAGATAGAGGTGCAAAATTACGGGATAAACGTTGCATAATGTTGAAAGAGATTTCATTGATTAGAAAACCAGAGCATATATCACCATTAATAACATTCAGGATAAATGATATATTCATCATAGTTCTACGACTTTTTAATGTAGGAAGCTTAATAAGAGCAAGTCTAGCAGTATATAATGGTAAATTAAATGGGCTGAAATGGAGTCCACGTAAGCAAAATATCAGGAATTGTTTTTGCACAGATTCAATTGTATTGCTGTGACTAATGTAAATCGGGTCCCATATTATTGAACCGTATTCCAGTATCGGTCGAACAAGTGAAGTATATAAAGTTTTTGCAATATATGGATCATTAAATTTTTTTGCCCATCGTTTAATAAAGCCTAGTGCACATCTTGCTTTATTTATTATCGTACAAATATGTGGAACGAAGCTCAGTTTAGGATCGAATAAAATGCCTAGGTCTAGAAAATTTTGAACCATTTCCACTTGGTAGTTTCCCAGAAAAAAAATAATGCAAAGCGCATTACTTTACATTTCTTTAAGTTAATTTACATAAAGTTAAGCTTGCACCATTCATAAAAAGAATCCAAGTCGGTTTGGAGACGTAAGTAATCAAAAGGTTGGTTATAGGCCAAGCAAATTTTTACGTCGTCTGTATACATTAAAACATTAGAGAATTTAATTACTTTAGGTAAGTCGTTAATAAAAAGAGAAAAAAACAGCGGCCCAAGGTGACTCCCTTGTGATTCTCCAGAACAAACGTTG
The DNA here is from genome assembly GCA_916048285.2 of Bellardia pandia. NCBI lineage: Eukaryota > Metazoa > Arthropoda > Insecta > Diptera > Calliphoridae > Bellardia > Bellardia pandia. Next base: position 75,863,199 of record OU696533.1, read on the forward strand.
ATTTTATATGAAGACGTGTTATTAAAACGAACGGTTTGTGTTCTATTCGACAGATAAGATTGTATCCACTGTACGCTAAGATCTGTAAATCCCAATTTTTGCAGTTTCCGTACGAGAAGCAAATGATTTATTTTGTCAAATGCTTTACTGAAATCCGTATGTATAACATCAGTTGCATCCTTTGAATAAAGCCGCGATTGATGACTGTTGTTAGATGCAGAAGATTTGTAGTAGTAGAACAAGATTTTTGAAAACCATGTTGAAATGAAGATATCAAATTTGATACTTGATAGTTTAAATGATCGGTTATTAATTTCTCAAAAAGTTTCGGTATAATACTTAGTTTTGCAATTCTGCGCGATTTAAATAATGGAATAATATATGATTCCTTCCAGATTGATGGAAAGTATCCATTAATAATAGAAGTGTTAAACAGAAGTGTTAATGGAGGAGCTAAGACTTTGGCGCAATTGATTAATATGTTACTGGGGATATTGTCAGGACCGGAACTCTATGAGAACTTAAGCTTTTTAATGCCATTTAGGACTGTAGAAACATCAAGAGACCGTAAGGATATGGATTGATTTTCATCTTATATATATGGGTACTTGACTGTATCATCGTAATTTTTATTTGAGTAGGTGGTTGAAGAAAAGTCCGCAAACATATTCACCCCTATCGTGAATAAAAATTCCACATGAAATTTGTTCCCTTTTATTTTTTTAACATTGAATTTGAATACGAAAAATGTGAAAAGGGAACAAATTTCATGTGGAATTTTTATTCACGTAGGGGTGATTACATAAAACTTTAACATTGTCAGATTCATTTTGTTGATACGACATTACAGCAGGGTAACCGCTTGTCTTTTTCTTTGTGTTAATGAATTTGTAGAATGACTGTGGATCACGTTTCAAGTTATGTTTTATTTTAATTAAATACTGTAACACACATTATTTAATTGTGTATATTTAGCCCGGCTAACGGTGTAGTTCAAATAATCAGAAGAAGATCCCGAACGCTTAAATTTTTTATAAAGTTTATTTTTCTTATTCTTTGCAACAGCCAGCTGTTTGTTATTCCACGGTGGTCCAGAAAATGAAATAAATGCTTGTTTTGGAATACATAAGTTCATAAAATAATGAAGTTTATTATAGATATATATATTAATTTCAAATATTTTGTATTTACTTGTTGTTGGATATGCGGGAAGTGTTAAAATGTTAGTCCAGTTTGTATTACTAATAAGTTCATTTAACATGTTGTAGTTAGTTCGTTTGAAACAAAAAACCTTTTCATTAATGACTGACTTTGACGGAATATTTCGAGGTTGCATAAACATAACTACTTCCATAGTAGGATGATACCGGTCTTCAGGTGTTGTTAGTGGAGGAAAACGTTTAATAGAACAGTCGTCTTTATCATTTGTAAATATTAAGTCCAGAATTTTTGAAAAATCATTCATTATGCCGTTCATTTGAAAAAGACCTATGTCATATAATATATTAAAAAACTCTCTCAAGTTTTCGTGGCAATGTGTTTGAACGTAGTACATTCAGTCAGGTAAAAATTCCCAAAAAAAAAAAAATAGAGGGTAAGTTAAAGTCGCCCATGACTATGACAGTATCATTCACATCTGCGGTCTTAGTAACTAATTTAATAGATTCGCTATGTTGATTAAAGATGGAGGGGACGAGGCTGGGATATATGAACACGTTAATATTATCCGTTTGTATTTCAATTTAATGATAACTGAAATAAATTCGATATCAAGCGAAGAGTTGTGCTCAAAAACTTCAGAATGAAGAATACTCAAAACCGCAATCAGAACTCCTCCACCATGAGTAGTACCTCGATCACGACGAAAAATATTATATTTGTTACAGAGAATTTCAGTATTAAGAATAGTATCATTAAACCATGTTTCAGTAAATACAATGATGTCATGATTAACGGTAAAACTTTCTAAGTACAAATCAGATAATTTTGTTCTTAGGCCACGAACATTCTGGTAGATTAACGATAATGAGTCAGCACTGAAATTTTTCAGTTTTTTTATTGAATTAATTGACGTTGAGGAAGAACTGCAATATTTTTCACTCTCGGATTTCCATTGTAAATATATTCTCTCACCAAGGTGACAAAAGTTTCGAAGAGGTCTGCAGCAAAAGTTATTTTAAAGGAAGTTGTTGTTGTTGTAACAGCTAGAACTAATTAATTTTTTAATCCGGGGGTTCTGCAATAAGGTCCAGACCAAGAAACTGGGCAACTTCTACTGGATTGGTCCATAAATCCATTGGACAAAGTGAAGTGTGGTTGGCTGGGCAATTGAAGATGTGCTTGGTGTCGTGAGGACCCTGGCCACATGCAGGGCATAGGTTGGGGACCGCACGGTTTATGTGGGACCAAAAGGCGTTAAGTCTATTGCTCCATCCCGATCTCAGTTGTGCCAGAACTACTCTTGTATTTCGTGGCAGTTGTTGTTCGGTATCTGCAATGGGTAGTGGGCGGCCTCCAAGTACGATATTCATGCGGTATCCTGCGACCGTGGTATGGATGGCATCTCTGTGAATGTCGTTCAAAGCTGCTACATACGAGTTTTGATCTAGTGGATCCTGTGTATATCTTCGTATTTTTTGCTCGTTTATTCGAAGGTCCCCTGACACGCCTTGGGGGAGACTCCAGCTGTGTGATGTTAAAGCATGACATCCCAGGAGGAACTGTTTTGTCAGCATGACATTATGTTCCTTTACGGGTAGAACCTTCGTTTCCTCATGTAGATGGTGTTCTGAGGTTATTTGCATGCAGTCTGTGATGGTGCGTAAGGCGGCATTTTGGCAGCTTTGTATGTTTCTCCACTGGGTATCACTCAACGAAGGTGACCACACTGGGGCAGCGCAGTTTACCACTAACCGGCCAATCGTTTTATACGTAGTCAACAAGGTTTCTTTATCCATACCCCAAGTGCTACCGGCTAGCGCTTTAAGTATGAAGATGCAGTGCTGATATTCAGCCGGTTCGAACCGGTTCCCTCGAACCGGTTGTTAAAATTTTAAAAATTTTGCGAACCGGTTGTTGCATATTCACCCTTCTCGTGAATAAAAATTCCATATGAAATTTGTTGGGGTGATTATGTTTTTTTGTTTTAACGGTTTTATATAATGTGTATTTATCAAGGTGATATAGTCTCGGTAACAAACACAATATTGTTCAGTTGTTCATTGTCCAAACGTACAAACAAATGATTTTATTTTGGTCATACATTGGATTCTTGGATGATGATGTTTTCGATAGCGTTTTCTTCAATCTTTTGAGAAAAAAATAAAGCAATTTTTTTTTACTTTTAGTTTGCAAAATCAAAACTATTTTTTTATTAAACGAAAGTTTATACCATTTCCTTCAAGAGGCTTGTGGTCTGTTACTGGGATGCGACTTTAAAATTTTCGCTATTTTTATCAAAATTTGGCAAAAATATAATTTTTTTAAGCGAACCGGTTGTTAATTGTTTCGAATATCACCACTGTGAAGATGCAATGTGCGCTTACTCAACAATTTTATCAGAAGCTCCAAAATCATTCGAAGAGGCTTAAAAAGATGAGAAGTGACGGTGATTAATCAAAATAAGACATGAATGCTGGTTGAAGATAATGGCTAGGATAGAAGCTATGCTATATGGGTTTTCAACATAAAGAAGGGCAGCGATGGCAGTATACATAGAAAAGCTAGACTAGTTGCACGTGGTTGTAAACAGAGTTCAGATTCCTTTAACGAAGTACATATATGCACCGGTTGTCAATAGTGTCACAGTACGTACATTCATATCTATGGCATTTCAAAACAACTTCAAGATTCATCAACTGGATGTTAAATGTGCTTTTTTGAATGGAGAGTTAAAGGAGGAGATATTTATGAAAGTGCCTACGCCGTTTGCAGGAAATCTATGTAAGTTAAGAAGATTATTATAATTAACGGCTTGAAACAGAGTGCTTTGTGTTAGAATAGTGAGTTTAATGTGAAACTTTTGAAATATGTTTTTTTACGATCCGAAAATGATTATTGCCTATACACTAGAAGGGATATATTTTTGCTGCTATATGCTGATGACATTCTTTTATGTGGAAGTGATGAAAATGAAATTAATGAAATCCTTGTATACATATTTGAAAAGGCAATTTGAAATTAAAGATATGGGAGAACTGAAGGAATTTATTGGTATGTATATAACGAGAACTGAGAATGGGAATCTTAAAATTGATCAAACTGAGAACATAGTTGGCTTATTGAGACGTTTTGGTTTTGAGAATTCTAAATTTAAAGATACTCCCATGGAGAGAACTTGGAACGAAGGTGAGACAGCTAATGATTGTACCGAGTGGGATAAACAAAATATCGCCTACTGTACTTAAGTTTTTGGACACGTCCTGACATAGCATACGCGGTCAACACATTGAGTAGATATCAGGAAATTTTCCGCAGTGTACATGTTAATGCCGTTAAGAGAATTTTATTTTTCGTTATCTTAATGCCACCAGACATGAAAGGTTAATATACACTAAAACCAATCAAAATTTGCCTTTACGTGGTTACTCAGAGCAAGTTGGGGAGAGTACAACTGGATATTGTTTTGGATCACATGCAAATTTGTTGTCTTGGAAAGCTATGAAGCAGAAAACTATAAGCTTATCATCGACTGAGGCAGAGTATGTTGCTTTGAGTACTGCTGCCCAGGAAGGTATCTGGTTGAAAAGCCTGTTAGATGAACTTGGAGTAACACTAGAGAGTGAATCATTTGTGATGTACATCGACAATCAAGGCGCCAAATGCTGGAGACAAGAAGGTCTAAACATATCGAGTTGAAGTATCATTTTATAAGGCATCAGATTCAAGAGGGAAATATAAAATTGCAGTATTAACAATCCGATGAACAGATGGCAGATCTATTTACTAAACCTCTTTCTAAAGCTAAATTTTATTGCTTTAAACAATTGCTTAATATAAATAAATAAGGATAGTTATAAATAAGGTTATGGAGGAGTGTTGGAATACGGTAACCTTGTTATAATAATATGTATTTGAATTTTAAATGTTGATAGCATTACTTTTTATGTATCTATGTATTTTATTTTACTTGCATTAAAGTTATTAAAGAGATAAGACTGAATTTAAGAAGAAAAGTAATAAAACGCATTTTTCATTTATATTAGAGTTACAACAACTTACAAAGCAACTTCCACAGCGTTTAACAGTCTACAACACAACACAGTCTTGTGTTTAACACAATTTTCTATATTGTATTCAACATAATTCAATCTTCAAATCAAAAACTTACCCTAAGCCAACGAATTAATATTTTGAAATTTTATTTAAGACTATGTGCAAAACTTTGCATCATCATTGATCGGTAAATAACAAATTTTTTTTTTTTTTTTTTTTTTTGCATTTAATTATTTATTGAATCTTCATATTTGAAATGACAATAAGTATTCAAATCTTAATACTAAAAAGAAAATAATAAGCCCAGCCAGTGCTAGACAAAAATTTTTATGATACTAAAAAAATTTCACATCAACTGATCCAGTCATCTATTTTGCGCTTGAGTTAAAGCAAGGGTATCCCTCCTTCTCAACCGATTGTGGCCACTAAAGTTAAGGATGTCTCGTGCAAGTGGGTTTGGATGGTGTTCAAGTTTGCTGACATACTTTGACGCATATTTTGTAAATTCGACTTTTACTAATGGCACGCCTAGATCTTTGTGGATTCGAGAATTTTTAACATACCATGGAGCTGCAGTAATTATACGTAGAATTTTATTTTGACTCCTTTGAATTTTTTCAATGTTTGATGCTGAGGCAGTACCCCATAATTGAATTCCATAACACCAGATTGGCTTTAGAATTGCATTGTACAACAAAAGTTTGCAATCCAATTTCAATGTAGAGTTTCTGCCGATTAACCAATTAAGTTGCACTGCTTTTAATCTCATTTGTGTAAGTTTCGCTTCAATATGAGACTTCCAAGTTAAACGGCGGTCGAGGTGAATGCCGAGGTATTTGACTTCATTATGTTGAGGAATAATTTGATTATTTATTCTGATGGCAGGTATCTTTTCGCAATGTGAAAGTGATATGAATACATTTTTGTTCATTTACCCTGATTCTCCAAAGCTCTAGCATATTCTCTAGCTTATAAACATAATTCTGCAAATTCTGTGATGCAACTTGGTGGTCCTTATGGACACTGGCAAAGGCTGTATCGTCTGCAAAAGTTGACGTGTGGATTTTGGGGTCTGACGGCATGTCAGAGGCATAAATCAAATATAAAGTAGGGCCCAGTATGCTACCCTGTGGCACACCTGATTCAATTGGCTGAGCGGTACTTAAAAAATTGCCTTCTTTGATTTTAAATTTGCGACCGTATAAATAACTTTCCATGAGTTTATGGGTGTTAGCAGGCAGAGTTAATTTAATTTTGTGCATTAAACCGTCATGCCAAACTTTGTCGAACGCTTGGAATACATCAATGAAAAGGGCGGAGCAGTATTTTTTATCTTCAAACGACCCTCTTATCACATTTACCAATCTGTGAGTTTGTTCGATGGTACTGTGTTTAGCTCTGAATCCGAATTGATGATTTGGAATACATTCAGTGTCATTCAGAATTGGAGTCAACTTAGTCATTAACAATTTTTCGAACAGTTTAGAAATTGTCGGCAGTAGGCTAATTGGCCTATATGACTCCACTTTGGTGTGGTCCTTCCCTGACTTAGGAATCATAGTGATCATAGACACCTTCCAATCTGCAGGATAGTATTCTAGGCGTAAAATAGCGTTGAAGATAAAGAGGATAATCTTTCTTGCTACACGAGGTAACTCCACAAGCATTTTATTGCTGATTTTATCCATACCTGGAGCCTTTCGAAGGTTCAGAGTACCAATAGCGTTTTGGACATCACGAAAGTTTAGTCTTAGAGGTACAGGAGGTCTTATAACAAGTGGTGGCAAATCAGATTCGTTATTATTTGAGTTGTTTATAGTAAACACATTTCTCAAATGGTTAACAAATAATGTCCCTTTCTCGGAATCATTTCTAGCCCAGTCACCAGTCGGATTTCGCAAAGGAGGTTTTCCTCTCACTGGTCTTTTTAAACCTCTTGCCGCCCTCCATAACGAGTAGTCAGATTGTGGGGTACTATCAAGACCTTCCAAGTAAGATCTAAGTGAGGCCGTTCTTTGGGTTTCTAAGAAATTTCTTAGTATATCTCTGCATTCCCGTAGCCTAGCTTTCAGTTCAGGAGACCTGTGAATTTGCCACTCTCTTCTCATTCTTTTTTTTTCTGATAGGAGATGTTCGAGTTCAGAGAAATAAGTACTGTTTGTCCTATTTCTACATTCAACGTGATAAGTGGAAGCGTGATGCACAGCTCGTCGAAGGTCCTCGGTAAAGTTGCCAATCGACTCATCAATATCGTCGGTAGTTCTCAACACAACATTTTCCGTGCAATGAGAACTTAAATACTTTTTGTATTTTATCCAACTTACTCGGGTCTTAGTCATGTTCATAAATGGAGAACCACACACTTGAGGGAAATGCATTGAAATGATAGTAGGAGAGTGATCTGAGGACAAGTCCAGTGAAGGATCCACTTGCATCCATTCTACAGGAATATTTTTCACTACTCCAAAGTCAATAACATCGGGAATCTTCCGTCGGTCCGTCGGCCAATAGGTGGGATGTCCACTTGAGAGTACATCTAAGCCCATTTTAGCAATGGTGTTGAAGAGTACGCGACCCTTTGGGGTTACCAGACGTGAACCCCAAAATGTGTGTTTGGCGTTAAAGTCACCAGCAACTAAAAATCTAGCTCCAAGGGATTTAAAGAAGTTATGGTATTGGTGTTCTTTTATTGAAAATCGAGGCGGAGAATAAATCGATGATAAAACAAATTTGTATTGACAGAATTCAATGCAAATGTTTGTTGCTTGGAGGTAATCCTCACTTATGTTATTCATTAGATAATGCTTTATTCTGTTCTTTATAAGGATTGCCGATCCTCCACAAGCTCTTCCGCGGGGGTCTTTAGTATCGTAGAACTCGTAGCCATTAATTTTGAAGTACGCTGTCGCCGTCAAGTGAGTTTCAGCAATCATCATGACATCAATCTGCTTATCCATCAGGAAGTGTTCCAGTTCGTTTTTATGTTGGCGGAGGCCGTTCGCATTCCAAAAACAAATTTTTAAACAAATCATTTCTTTAAAATGGCTTGTAAGATAGTGGATTGCATTTTCAGCATTTCCTGCATCATGGATGTCATGGTGGTCGTAAAAGTGTTCATAGTTTGGACAAGTGTCTGCAATGTTGTCTCTAGATTGTTGATATGTGGCTCAGAATATTGGGGTTTAGGTTCCTGCTCCAGACCTGGCATATTAGATTTAACCACGTTTGCGTAAGAAACTTGTCTAGAATTAGGAGCGTTTTCGTGAGTAGTTGGTCGTACAATTTGAGGAAAATTCATACTCGACGTGAAATTAGGTAGTTGATGATGATCAGGTAATACTGCCGACTTATTGGTCCTTATGCCCTTCAAGTAAGTATAAACTGGACAACCTCTATAATTTGCGGTATGATTTCCTCCGCAGTTACTACATTTTTTTATTTTTACGTCAGTTTTGGACTTATTACATTGAGCAGTTGGATGTAGTTCCCCACACGCAACACAAACAGACGGCAATTTACAGTACGCTTTGGTGTGGCCAAATTCTTGACAATTAACACACTGGACGGGTCCAATACGCTTATGCGGTTCCTCCACGGTAATTCTACGATGCAGAAGATAAATGAGATTGTAGATTGGATGGGACTCGTTTTTCTTTAAGACAACATCTCCAGGTTCCAATTCTACCCTGAACATGGGCTAAGGGATCTTTTCACGGTTTCTGATATTCACTACGCTCTTGATTTTGAACCCTTTTTCCATTAAACCGGTCTTTATCTCCGCAGGATCAACACATGGGTCTATACCCTTTAGAACAACTTGGAGTCCTTTTGCGCTTTTGAGCTGGTAGGTATAGAAATCCCTAGCCTCCCTCTCCAACTGGTTGGACAATTTTCGAAAATCATCTTCCTTTTTCACTTGAATTTTAGTTTCACAGATATTTCCATGTTTAATTGAGGTTACGCTAAACATGTTTTCACCTATTACCGAAACAATTCCTTGTACCAATTTACTGGAAGTCAACTCTCTCAGATAAATTGGTGGGGGCTTAAACGTCTTCTTAGGAAGTTCTGGCTCATCCGTCTGGAGGAGAGCAAACCTATTTTGATCATTACTCACGGTCTTAGGAGCTTTTGAATTTGATGATACTTGAGCAGACGTCGGGCTCCTCTGTCGTTTGAGAACGGTTATGTACTTACCTACCATACCTACTTGTTTTTTGGGTTTGACTGCACTATTTGATGAAGATGATGGTTTTTCATCTGTTGAAATCACTATATTGGGCGAACAGGAACGACGCCGTTCTGCGGCTCTTGTAGTGAGAAAATTCTCCAGAGATTTTTTTATGGATTCTTCCTCAGAGATCCATTTAATTTTTCTAGACGAGCTAAGCTCTTTCTCAGAATTACATCTGAGAGGAACACTCATACAATTTTTATGCGATTTTTAGTGTTTTTTTTTTTTAATTACCGATATTACCGTAGATTTTTTAACTTATTACGAGTTATTTTTTCACTTTTTTGTTTTATTTCAACCTATTACACTTTTTCACCTATTACGATTTTTTCACCGAAAATTCAGCCGCACTAAAAGTAACACGTCCGAACAGTTCGATGAGACGAGACTGAAATTGATCTGAAAAACGGTGCGGTTACGGATGATTATTTAGTTACAAAATATACATATACATACATACATATTATATTATCATATTTTTAAAAATATTTAGATACTTACCATAGTAATCAAAATCAATATCATCTGAATCATATTCATCGCTGTAGTCGTCTATATAGAATGAAACGTTTTACAACTTTCGTTATTGAAAAAATAAATAAATGAATGTTTGTTTTGAAAATGCCTCAATGAATTTCTCTAATAAGTATGTCTGCTAAAATGCCAACATATATGTAAGATATCTATATTTACAAATAATATCTAAGGTTTAAGGTTTTGTGTAAAATTTCAGTTCAATATGAATGTTTATATACATAGGTTGATTAGTTTTCGGGAGTAGTCCTCATAAGGACGCTATGACCTATGTACGACGATTTACATATATGTATATGTAAATTACTTGTGTTGTATTTCAAATAAATAGTGATTTATCCGCATTTAAGTGATTTTTTGAAGTGGACTTTATATGAGGACTACGGTTAAATGTGGACCGATCGTCATAAAATTGAGTATGATGATTTATTTTTGTTGAATTTCAGTTTGATCAAAAAATATCGTGATTGTCTGAAATTTTGGTCTATAAGTCGGATCCATTTTCAATATCAAACATTTCAGTGGATCAAAGAATGTTTGGTAAAAATTTCATTGTACTATGTCTTTTCTTCGAGGCTCTATCGTGCCTTCAACAGACAGACAGGTGGACGGACATGGCTAGATCGTCTTAGAATCCTATAGACATTTTGGTTCTACGACCAATATTTCGATGTGTTTCAAACGGAATGACAAATTTAATAATTTAATAAAATAAAAAAATAATTAAATTTTAACGGAAAAGTACCAGATTTTTCGCGTCAAAATAAAGTAAACAGGTATCATATATATTAACAGTCTTATGCAAAAAAAATTCTTATTTGAGGATTGTAGTTCACGTTAGTTAACAGACACTTTAAGGCTAACACACCTATGTTAAAAATTCATATGCAAAAACAGTACGTTAACTATTGTATACATCAATTAATTTTATATGTTGATACTGGCAACACTATCACTCTCTTTTGTCTCTTTATAGTTAATGATGTAAAACAACGATTATTAGTTCATTCGGATAGACGGATATCTTATAATGTTTTGTATATTTTCAATATAAAATTAAATTTTAATCTTATTTTAATATGTCAAATAATATTTATACTGCATAAAAACATAAACTAACCACATTTATAATAATTTAAAATAATAAATATGCTTATTTGTTCCTAACATAAAAGCGATTATTTTAAAAACGAGCTTTATTTACTTTGGTTGAGTGTATGTACATCACTATAATGTTTTGTATGTTTTCATTATATAAAATTATAAATACAAATTGGAACAAGTTGGTTTCAGTGACATTGCTCAAAATAAAAATTGCATCAAATAGGGCTTTTAGAGAAGATAAAAGTAGTATAAAAATTCTTTGTCGGTCACGCTTATTTTCGAGTGGGCGGGTCTTCAAAGTTGCAAATATATGAGCCTATATCTCGGAAACTATTCAGTGTCTGATAATTTATGATACGTCAAATTAATGGTATAGAAAATATCTTTCCAACGAAATATGCCATGATTATAAAATATGGACCCACTATGGGTTAAATTCGAGATACATATTTTTTTACCCAAATTTTTTTTTTGATATCTAAAAATCTTAAAAAAAGTCTATATAAGTGTTCTTTTAGATTATTAATATTAATAGCCAAGACATCAAGCTTTAATTTAAGGTATGACATGTGTCTGTAGGTATTATAATCACAGATTTATAAGTTCTGAAAAATTAAAAAATAAGAATTATTTTTCTTTAAATTATAATTTCCAAACTTAAGTATATATACTTTGAAATCAAATTTCATACTTTTAATATTAATGTCATATATAAGCTATGTTTAATAAGATGTTCTCCTATATGGTATACAGAACACCGGCTTCGCATAGTACAAATTTATTGTAATTTTTATGGTGAAATGTCATGATTTTTCTTAAATATCTCTGGATCTATACTACCTACACGGTTATATTGTACCTTGAATTAAAGCTTAGTTTCTTGGCTTTTACATTTTGTAATTTATATACACACTGATAAATGTATTTTTTCGGATTTTTTAGTTTTTTTTAAATACCTATCATTTGATATATATGTATATCGTCTAAAAACAGTTTTCAGGATATAGCTAAACATATTACACACTTTGGAGCCCCCGTCCACTCTTTTTTTATTTTAGTCAGAATTTAAAACTCACTAAAACCGACTTAAGCGTTTTTATGTCAAAAATTCATACAATTTCAATTATTTTCATTGAATGCTTTCAAAATTAATATATTAATATATTAATTTAAAAAATATGTCCATGTATCCAATTTTTATGTAAAAATCTACACAAAAATTAACAAAACTTTATTTGTTAAAACAATAAAATATTGTAACAACACTTTAAAGTAGGTATGTAGTTGCTTTAAATTATTTAATGTTATCATTGCTTTATCAGACGTATGTTAAGCTAAAAGTTGTTTTTGCATGATACTTTAAGGAATTTTTCTTAACAGAGGTTTATCAGCCTGTTTTAAGTTTTTTTGCATAAGGCTGTAAAATTATATTAAACATTGTAATTAATATTTTGTTTTTAGTGCTTTTGCCTTTATCGCAGACAATCTTTTAGATATAGAATCAAAGTTTTTTTTTTATGAAATCAGGCGAATGTTTTGTTCGATTCATCTTGGATTACATACTGTCTTTAGGTTATCCTTGCAATAAATATTTTCTTGTCTATTTTTTTGTCCAAATTTTTGGGACAATAATTGAGCAACCACTCCTTCACAATTTTGAAGGTATGTTTATGTTGTTCTGTTAGGTTAGGTTAGCAGGCGGCCGTGTAGTAAGGCCCACTTAGGTCCATATTGCTGGTCCTGTTGTGTTACCTGATTGGATAGAAAAGAAGATATGTGAAGAAGAGAAAGATTAGAAGAATGCGAAGGATAGTAAAAGGATATGTAGAGTGTGAGGAAAAAAAGAGGAAAAGCGCAGATACCCAGATAGAAAGATTAGGCTACTGCAGCCAATTACTGCTTCTGATAAAAGCATCAATATTCTCCAACTTCAAAACTGAGAATTCAGATAAGTCGTCGAAGGATGGTTGCCCCAGAAGAATGCTACGATATCCACTCATTGCTGGGCATTGACATAAAAGATGAGAGACCGTTTCCTCCTCTTCTTCATTATTGCAACTCCTGCAAAAATCATTATAGGGTAAACCCAGTCGTTTTGCATGATTACCAAATTTGCAGTGTCCTGTGATCACTGACAAAAAGTTGCTAAGTTGTGGTCGCTTTAATTTCAGTAAATACAACGTACGTTTCCTATCTAATATAGGCCATATCACCTGGTTTGAGCTAACTCATAGTAAAAGTTGCTGACTATTTGCTTACATTTCGATAGCGGAATGCCGCAGAGATGGTCAATGTTATCGTCAGGTAACGTGGCACCTTTCTTTGCCAAGTCATCTACGATACAGTTACCTATTATGTATCCATGTCCGCGCACCCATATGAGTGTGACTGTTGAATGTCTCGTCATCCTATTTAAGGATTTCCGGCATTCCAGGACCAGGATTGATGTAGTATTTACAGCTGTCAGAGACTTTATTGCATCTTGACTGTCCCGATATTCTGTAATAACTGATCCAATTAGCCGCTCGTTTTATAACTGAATTGGAATTCTAAAAGACATCCTGATTCCAAATTCTTGAATGTAGACCCGCCGCCAACTCTCGCCCCCTTTTAGGAGCCATCAGGGAGTAGACCTTCTATCAATTCTATGTCGTCAGGAATGGAGAAGCCAAAGCTTCGCAAGAAGGAGGGTCTATAATCAATGTGTTCAGGAAGACATTGTATGTTTCCCATGATGACCATGCTTCCAAGCACCTGTTGCACTTAGTCTCACGGCAGTAATCATGGCTATTTTCTTGGCCATTAGATCAACTGGAATCCAGTTTTGTAACGCAAAAAGCGACTTAGTAGAGGTAGTGCTTAATGCTCCAGTTATCAGAATCGCAGTCCTCCTTAGTATCTTGTCCAAATGACACAATTTAAAGTTTTGTAAAATTGGTTTTATAACTGTCTCAAAGAGCCAGTTCACACATCGAGGGTTAATACCCCAGTTCTTGCCTACAGTTTTCTTGCAGATATACAAGGTTGACATAGCTTTAGATGCTCTTGCTAGTATGTTGGGTTTCCATGATAACTTATTATCAAGAATCACACCCAAGAATTTTGCCTTCTCCGAGATTGTCAGTTCTATATCATTCAATCTAGGAAGCATAAAAGTGGGAATCTTATATTTTCTAGTGAATATTGCGAGTTCCGTTTTGCTAGGATTGACACATAACCACCTCTGTTAGAAAATTCATTTCTGCGCTACACTAGGGGCTACATTGTTTTTTAATATGCCGATAGAGGATTTTTTTTCAATGTAGATTTTATAAAAGTAAGATTACCGACCCCTGATGCCGCCATACAAACCGAGACCATTACTACGCGGGCACCATATTTTACCGCCTTGGTTCCCACGACAATTTGTTCTTCGCTCACTCTACTGAAGATTGTCAACTCAGTGACAGTTGTATGAACCTGAAATTTTTCCCCAGGAAAGAACTTTCGCCGACAGCAAATATTTTACAACAACAACCGTATTGGTAACATATACATATATTACTACAGGCTTCGTTCTTGTTTCGCCATATTTTTGAGAGATTTTTGACTCCAAATATCTCAAACTTACTTTTATCGATGAAAAGAATATTATACCAACAAATTTGAGGCTCTTTTTTATAGATTTTTGCGAAATTCAAACGTTTGCTTGGGTTGCTCTTTGATATAAAACATAATTCTTCCAATCGTATTCGCGCTTACAAGTTTTCCAGAAGTTTTCGTAACATTTTTAGCTATTTTTACAGCTCTAGCTCTTATTTTAGTTTTTGTAAGACGCTTTGGTCGTTAAGCACCTGGCAAATTTTCTACGGTATTGTGTTGGTATACTTGTCTTTAATTTGTTTATTGTACAACGATTTACCTATTTAACGCATAATTTTACATTTTCTATGTAAGTTCTATTATGATTTGCCGAGTCTCAATTGATGTTTTTCTTCCCATTGTACATTTTTTCACGACTTACGTCACAACTTAATCTCTTTTAAAGATAAATTAGTCGCAAAGTGCACGAAGTAATTCTTTAAGCTAAGCTTATTACCTTTTAAACAATGGGGTGAGGGGATTGTACTAGCAATTCGTGTTACTATCTTATTCGTATTACATACATGTGTGTATACTCTCAAATAAAAGTACGAGCGATTTATACAATAAGAATTCTGAAATTTCAAGGAAAAATTGTATCAATCTTTTCAATAAAAATTGCTCCGTCTAAATTAAGACTTATGTAACTTGCAAAAATTAAAAGAATTGCCACTACTTTTGGTGTTTTTTTTTTGCATAAGAATGATGGCACTGTTTTCTTTATTTTGACACGTAAAAATTTTTCTATTTTAACAATAAATCAATTAAATTTATATACCCTTTTGTTCCTTTTTTTGTGAATTCAATTCTACTGAAATAAATATATAAAAATGCAATATAATATTATTTATATTAATATAATTATAATTTTTTTTTAATAATATGTAGTGTTGAATTTATTTTGACGCTCACTGTATGCGTATATGTATGTATGTAGCCATTTTGCAAGACTTTGTCGTCTTGTTTAAAATATTTATATATAGGTATTAAAAAACATTCATATTTCACTGTATTTATACCTCGAGAAATTACGAACTCTCTACAATTAAAATCACTATTGTTATTTTGTTTGTGGATAATTTCAAAATTTCCTACATATGTATGTATTAGGGTGGTTTTATTGAATATGGGAAAATTTTTTTTTTCGAAATTTGTAAGTGCTCACGCTTAGAAATGTTCTATTTAGTGTTAAAATACAATTGTAAAAGTTTTAGCTCAATCGGACTATGCCTTCCCGTGCCGAAAAAGCCCCAAAGTTTTCGAAAATGCACCTATCTAATAAAATTGATAGCTGTTCGGTTATAACTTTTTTATATCCGCGACTGTATTTCTTCTTTTTACTCTCAGTTTCTTATTTTCCGATTTTTCCATCGCCGGTAAATACATCGTCAGAAACCATTTCTTCCACTTCCGATTCAGAAGAGAATGAGATATTTTGTAAATTTTCTATTGCAGTGAGAAAAAGAACACATTTTATAGATTCCAATATTTAATTTTTTTTATTAAACTTGGGCAAATATGGTAGAAACTTAGTTTTTGAGTTTTGCGGCTTCACAGAGGGGTAATCCAATGTTACGCATATTATAAAAAAATTCCTTGTATGTACTTGATGGTTTGATGGTAGCTTGCTGCCGGTTATTTGTTGAGATGAATGTCCAATTAAATAAATCTGAGTTTTAGCACACATATGAACATTGAACGAAGTACTGCCATTTTGACTTAAATATCTTTCTTGTACGAACTGTTCACTTAACACAAAAACCTTTAAATGAATATTTCTCTTAAAGTAACATTACAAGCGCAACGTCAAAATCAAATTGGGGACTCCCCGATTTTTAATTTCTGCTTTAATATTTTAAAGTCAATGTAATTACCTTTCATTTGATAGTAAATTTATTGTAATAAATTATGGCATTTATAACTAAAGCAGAAACATGGCGCTATTTCGTGAAAAACAGGCATTTTTGAAAATTTGAGGCTCTTTCGGCACGGGAAGGCATAGTCCGATTGAGCCAAAATTTTCGCAATTGTATTTTAACACTAAATTACATAATTCTAGATGTGAGCACCTTTAAAAATCGAAAATGCATTTTGAAAAACCACCCTAGTATGTATGTATGTATTTATATTAGGTTGGGTCAATTTGTTTGGGTAAGAAAAAACGTGACAAGATATACCAAAATCAAAATCTACACAAAATTACCTACAGAAAGTATGTGTCTAAAATGAAAATCTAGCTCCCGCCGAGAGATTTGATTATGAAATATAAAAAACTAGTAACTTCTATATATCCGTATGGTATATCCGTACAAAACACAAATATAGTTGCTCTTTTTTTATTTATTTATTTATTAGGTCAATGGATTAAATCCTTACAGACTATTAAAAAAAGTATATTGAAAATTACAATTAATTTACAAAAGATTAATTATTTAATAAACTAATTATTTTATGCTTAATTACATTTGTTGAAAAAGAAAAATCAATTATTTCATATAGATTGTTAAATTCGCAAAATAATCTTTTTAATGGGTCAGCTTGAGCATAATTAGTACTAACATGTTTGACATACAGTGGCTTAAAATGGCGTGAAAATCGTTGAGGAACATTAAAAGTAACATTATTTACATGGAACTCGGAGCAGACTTCACCATTAATTATATTGATCATAAATGTTACATTAAGCATAGTCCTTCTACTATGTAGAGTTGGTAATTTAATCAATTTAATTAGAGTGATGTAGAATGGAAGGTTAATATCAGGATTCCAAGGTAACCCACGTAGACAAAAGAGTAAAAATTGTTTCTGTACAGACTCTATACGCTGAATATGAATATTATAATAAGGATCCCAGATAATAGAGCTATATTCCAATATAGGTCTTACTAAGGAAATGTAAAGTTGTTTTGTGACATAGGGATCATCAAATTCCTTAGCCCATCGCTTTATTTATCATCATGGTAATGTGCGAAACAAAATTTAATTTGTTGTCTAGTAAAATTCCTAGATCAAGAAAATTTTCAACAATTTCAAGCCGGTAATCACCCAAAGTATAATTAGCAGGAATATAATTACTTCTTGAAAAACGCATAATTTTACATTTTTTTAAATTTAATTCTATTCAGTTGAGACTGCACCACAAAAAGAAATTGTTGAGATCGGATTGGAGATATATATGATCCAAAAATTTAGAGAAGCTCAAAAATATTTTAACATCATCAGCATACATTAGAATGTTACAAAAATTTAAAACATTTGGAAGGTCGTTGATGAACAAGGAGAAAAGAATTGCCTTGAGGAACACCAGAAGTAACCAAAATATTTTAAGAGTATTTATTATTAAATTTTACGCATTGAGTTCTATCCAAAAGATAAGATTTAATCCAATTTAGACTGCGAGATGTAAAACCAAGAAGATCCAGTTTAATAAGAAGAAGCCTGTGATTTACTTTATTAAAAGCTTTACAAATTTCAAAAATTTTAATCGAAGTTGCCTTCAAGTTAAATATACAATTTATTTGAAAATAAATTGTATACACTACATTTATTTTTGAATATTTCTGTTATATGTTTCACATAGCTTTCCGTTGGAAAGCATAAATGTAAAATCATACAAAAATATTCAAAGACACTAGCAAAATGTAATGCATTTTTTTTTGTGTCATAGTGTTTCATTTTCAAACTTTGCATATTTAACCTTTTTTTATTATAACTTAAATGAGAATTATTCCTCTTGCGAGTATTAATTAACAAATTTCAAAAATTTTAATCGAAGTTGCATTACATTTTGCTAGTGTCTTTGAATATTTTTGTATGATTTTACATTTATGCTTTCCAACGGAAAGCTATGTGAAACATATAACAGAAATATTCAAAAATAAATGTAGTGTATACAATTTATTTTCAAATAAATTGTATATTTAACTTGAAGGCAACTTCGATTAAAATTTTTGAAATTTGTTAATTAATACTCGCAAGAGGAATAATTCTCATTTAAGTTAAAAGCTTTACTAAATTTATTTATTAATTTGTCTATGGAAATAAATTCCTTACAGACAGTTTACAAAATATTATTTAACATATGGGAATAAAATACATGTAACAAATAATTATGGGTTTAAAAAAACAATTATAATTTTTTTTATGACATTAACATTTAACGAAAAATCAATAAATCTGTACAACTGGTTAAACTGATTACACATTCTTCTTAGGGGATCAGCGTTAGCATAATTGGCTCTATAAAATTTCACCGATAGAGGTGCAAAATTACGGGATAAACGTTGCAGAATGTTGAAAGAGATTTCATTGATTAGAAAACCAGAGCATATATCACCATTAATAACATTCAGGATAAATGATATATTCATCATAGTTCTACGACTTTTTAATGTAGGAAGCTTAATAAGAGCAAGTCTAGCAGTATATGATGGTAAATTAAATGGGCTGAAATGGAGTCCACGTAAGCAAAATATCAGGAATTGTTTTTGCACAGATTCAATTGTATTGCTGTGAGTAATGTAAATCGGGTCCCATATTATTGAACCGTATTCCAGTATCGGTCGAACAAGTGAAGTATATAAAGTTTTTGCAATATATGGATCATTAAATTCTTTTGCCCATCGTTTAATAAAGCCTAGTGCACATCTTGCTTTATTTATTATCGTACAAATATGTGGAACGAAGCTCAGTTTAGGATCGAATAAAATGCCTAGGTCTAGAAAATTTTGAACCATTTCCACTTGGTAGTTTCCCAAAAAAAAAAATAATGCAAAGCGCATTACTTTACATTTCTTTAAGTTAAGTTACATCAAGTTAAGCTTGCACCATTCATAAAAAGAATCCAAGTCGGTTTGGAGACGTAAGTAATCAAAAGGTTGGTTATAGGTACGGTGACCATCCGTCCTGTATTTTACAGGACAGTCCTGTTTTTTAACATGCTGTCCCTTGAAATTTTTTTGTAAATACAGGACAGTACAATGCCCCTTATTTCCTAATTTGATAAGCAAATGTCCTCTTTTTAGCATATACATTGCACGAACATTAATACAAAATTATCATAAAAATCCAACTGTATACTTTCCCTACATTTCCAAAAGTGAAAAATTTGTTTACTGGGATATGGGAAATTTCCTATAATCTGGCAGTTAGAATTGAAAATTTCAAAGAAATATGTGAAGATATTGAAATAGAATATAAAAAGTTACTAGCACATAGCAAAACTCGATGGTTAACTTTAATAACTGCTTTGGAAAGAATCATAAAACTATTTGAAGCTTTAAAATTATATTTTATGTCTCATTTGTCCGACAATATTACGAAATTTTTTTTATGAATCCTTGTGCTGAATTATGATTATCTTTTGCATATAGCCAAGCTTCAACATTTCATAAAGCTATTATTAAAGTAGAATCACAAAATATTTTAAAGCCTGAGGCTTCAATTATTTTAAAAGATTTAAAATTTAAATTGGTCGAACGGAAAAAGGAACTGTTTTTACCCCTTACTGTGAAAAATATTATTCTCGAATTACAGAAAAGTAATTCGAGAATAAGTATAAGTTTTTACCAAACATGCATTGATTACCTAAATCAGTGGGATAAAGCTTTTAGAGATGTAGAAATTTTAGACTGGATATTGTTACAAAATATGTTATCTTGGGACAAGATTGAAAAAACTTTATCCTATCTAAATGAATTAAGAAATGATTTAAAAATAAATAATGAAGATTTATTTAATGAAGTGAGCTGCGTGAAAAATTTTGCAAATAATGAAAAAATAGAAGACTGGAGGGTAAAAAATATATCAGTAGATGAAAGATGAATTGAAATTTTTAATCACTTTAAGACAAATGTGATTGCATATAAAAATATATTGATATTTGTTAAATTTTGTCTATGTCTACCAGCTTCAAATGCTGCTACCGAGAGAGTTTTCAATAATGAATAATATTTAGACCACCGAAAAATCGCAATTAAAAGTAAATACTTTAAGATCACTATTAATTACAAAATGCAATTTTAAAATGAATTGCCTAAAATTTAAAGGATTTTTAATTAACAATCCAGATGTTTAAAAAAAAAATCCATTCTGTGGAAAAATATCAAACTTCATAACTAAATTTATCATTTATGTAGTTTTTTTCTATTTTTTTTTGTTAGCCTTAGTCAAGAAGACTGTTTATAAAACCAAATTTATTTTTTTAAATTATAATATTATAAAAACTTTTTATGTATTTAACTTTTTATTGTAATCAAGAAGAATTGTTTTTGTTGTTACTTAATTTTATAACAATAATAATAAATATATTATATGATTATTTTTTCTGTTTTTCTTTTCACTTTTAACATTATTTTGTATATGTCCTGTATTTTCCTTTCCCAAAAATGGTCACCGTAGTTATAGGCCAAGAAAATTTTTACGTCGTCTGTATACATTAAAACATTAGAGAATTTAAATACTTTAGGTAAGTCGTTAATAAAAAGAGAAAAAACAGCGGCCCAAGGTGACTCCCTTGTGATTCTCCAGAACAAACGTTGATTTTATATGAAGACGTGTTATTAAAACGAACGGTTTGTGTTCTATTCGACAGATAAGATTGTATCCACTGTACGCTAAGATCTGTAAATCCCAATTTTTGCAGTTTCCGTACGAGAAGCAAATGATTTATTTTGTCAAATGCTTTACTGAAATCCGTATGTATAACATCAGTTGCATCCTTTGAATAAAGCCGCGATTGATGACTGTTGTTAGATGCAGAAGATTTGTAGTAGTAGAAGAAGATTTTTGAAAACCATGTTGAAATGAAGATATCAAATTTGATACTTGATAGTTTAAATGATCGGTTATTAATTTTTCAAAAAGTTTCGGTATAATACTTAGTTTTGCAATACCTCGATAATTTTCGACATCAGATTTTCTGCGCGATTTAAATAATGGAATAATATATGATTCCTTCCAGATTGATGGAAAGTATCCATTAATAATAGAAGTGTTAAACAGAAGTGTTAATGGAGGAGCTAAGACTTTGGCGCAATTGATTAATATGTTACTGGGGATATAGTCAGGACCGGAACTATATGAGAACTTAAGCTTTTTAATGCCATTTAGGACTGTAGAAACATCAAGAGACCGTAAGGATATGGATTGATTTTCATCTTATATATATGGGTACTTGACTGTATCATCGTAATTTTTATTTGAGTAGGTGGTTGAAGAAAAGTCCGCAAACATATTCACCCCTATCGTGAATAAAAATTCCACATGAAATTTGTTCCCTTTTATTTTTTTAACATTGAATTTGAATACGAAAAATGTGAAAAGGGAACAAATTTCATGTGGAATTTTTATTCACGTAGGGGTGATTACATAAAACTTTAACATTGTCAGATTCATTTTGTTGATACGACATTACAGCAGGGTAACCGCTTGTCTTTTTCTTTGTGTTAATGAATTTGTAGAATGACTTTGGATCACGTTTCAAGTTATGTTTTATTTTAATTAAATACTGTGAGTAACACACATTATTTAATTGTGTATATTTAGCCCGGCTAACGGTGTAGTTCAAATAATCAGAAGAAGATCCCGAACGCTTAATGTGATATTTTTGCATAGAACAGTATTTTACTCTCATTACCTATTACACAGTGATACAAAATTGAATGAAATAGAAAAACCTGGAACCCGATATTATTTTTTTTGTAGGGATTGTCGAATAAAAGAAGATGCCAATAGTGAAATATGCCGGACACCTCCAAAATCCGGTTTTACGGTTAAAAACCCGGTTTTTGTTCCTTTGCGCACTTATAAGCCTGTAATTTTGTTGATAATGACCCGATTTTCAATTTCTTACTAGATTTAGAAATAAACTGAGATCTTTTCAATGATATATAACTTATCTGAGAAAACTTGAGAAATTTTAATGTTATTGTCAATTTTTTGTAGATTTTTTTGAAAAAAATTTCAACTTTGGTGAAGTTTTAATATATTATTTTATTAAGAAACTATAATGCTATTGAATTTAGTACGTTTATTTACGATTACAACGCATATTATGGTTTAAAAATATATATGTAATTGACTGAGATATTTAACTTTTCATGAAAATAAACTTTTAAACATTTCATACAAATTGTATTAATCAATTAACACAGTTTTACAAAATTGAAGGAAATCGAAAAACCTTGGACCGGATATTATTTTTCTTGTAGGGATTGTCGAATAAAAGAAGATTCCAATAGTGAAATATGCCGGACACCTCCAAAATCCGGTTCGGCAATTCTTATAAAGAACAGAATAAAACATTATTTAATGAGCAACATAGTATGTGAGGATTACCTACAAGCAACAAACATTTGTATTGAATTCTGTCAATACAATTTTGGTTTATCATCAATTTATTCGCCGCCTCGATTTTCAATAAAAGAACACCAATACTACAGCTTCTTCAATTCCCTTGGAGCTAGATTTTTAGTTGCTGGTGACTTTAACGCCAAACACACATTTTGGGGTTCACGTCTGGTGACTCCGAAGGGTCGTGAACTCTTCAACACCATTGCCAAAATGGGCTTAGATGTACTCTCAAGCGGGCGTCCCACCTACTGGTTGACGGACCGACGGAAGATTCCCGATGTTATTGACTTCAAAGTAGTGAAAAATATCCCTGTAGCATCGATACAAGTGGAGCCTTCATTAGACTTGTCTTCAGATCACTCCTTCTATTATTTCAATGCTTTTCCTTCAAGGGAATGGCTCTTGGATAAAGTTGGATAAAGTATAAAAAGGATTTAAGTTTCCACTGCACGGAAAATGTAGTGTTGAGAACTAACGAGGATATTGATGTGTCGATTGGCAAGTTTACTGAGGACATACGAAGAGCTGTACATCACGCCTCCACATATGACGTTGAGTGCAGAAGTGGGACAATCAGAACTTATTTCTCTGAACTAGATCATCTCCTGTCAGAAAAAAGAAGAGTTAGAAGAGAGTGGCAAATTCACAGGCCTCCTCAACTGAAAGCTAGGCTACGGGAATGCAGAGATATACTAAGAAATTTCTTAGAAATCCAAAGAATGGCTTCACTTAAATCATACTTGGAGGGTATTGATAGTTCCCCACAATCTGACTACTCGTTATGGAAGGCGGCACAAGGTTTAAAAAGACCAGTTAGAGGAAAGCCTCCTCTGCGAAATCCAACTGGTGACTGGGTTAGAAATGATTCCGAGAAGGGGACTTTATTTGTTAACCATTTGAGAAATGTGTTTACCATAAACAACTCAAATAATGCATCTGATTTGCCTCCAATCGTTATTAGACGTCCTGTACCTCTATGACTTAGCTTTAATGATGTTCAAAACGCTATTGGTACTCTGAATCTTAAAAAAGCTCCAGGTATGGATAAAATTAGCAACAAAATGCTTGTGGAGTTACCTCGTGTAGCTAGAAGAATTATCCTCTTTATCTTCAATGCTATTTTACGCCTAGAATACTATCCTGCAGATTGGAAGGTATCTATGATTACCATGATTCCTAAGCCAGGGAAGGACCCCACTAAAGTGGAGTCATATAGGCCAATTAGTCTACTGCCGACAATTTCAAAACTGTTTGAAAAATTGTTAATGGCTAAGTTGATTCCAATTCTGAACGACACTCAATGTATTCCAAATCACCAATTCGGGTTCAGAGCTAAACACAGCACCATCGAACAAACACACAGATTGGTAAATGTGATAAGACGGTCGTTTGAAGAGAAAAAATACTGTTCCGCGCTTTTCATTGATGTTTCCCAAGCGTTCGACAAAGTCTGGCATGAAGGTTTAATGCATAAAATAAAATTAGCTCTGCCTGCTAACACCCACAAACTTATGAAAAGTTATTTATATGGTCGCAAATTTACAATCAAAGAAGGCGATTTTTTAAGCCCCGCTCAGCCAATTGAAGCAGGAGTACCCCGGGGTAGCATACTGGGTCCTACTTTATATTTGATTTATGCATCCGATATGCCGTCAGACCCCATAATACATACTTCAACTTTTGCAGACGATACAGCCTTTATTAGCGTTCATAAGGACCATCAAATAGCATCACAGAATTTGCAGAAATATGTTTATAAACTAGAGAATTGGCTTGAGCTTTGGAAAATCAGGGTTAACGAACAGAAATGTATTCATATAACTTTCACATTG
Organism: Bellardia pandia; assembly: GCA_916048285.2. NCBI lineage: Eukaryota > Metazoa > Arthropoda > Insecta > Diptera > Calliphoridae > Bellardia > Bellardia pandia. Next base: position 75,888,090 of record OU696533.1, read on the forward strand.
CGAAAAGATACCTGCTCGTTCATCAGAATAAATAATCAAATTATCCCGCAACACAATGAAGTCAAATACCTCGGAATCCACCTCGATCGTCGTTTAACTTGGAAGTCTCATATCGACGCAAAACTTACTCAGATGAGATTAAAAGCAGTGCAACTTAATTGGCTAATCGGCAGAAATTTTACATTAAAGTTGGATTGCAAACTTTTGTTGTACAATGCAATTCTAAAGCCAATCTGATGTTATGGAATTCAATTATGGGTTACTGCCTCAGCATCCAACATTGAAAAAATTCAAAGGGGTCAAAATAAAAATGGTACGTTAAAAATTCTCGAATTTACAAATATCTAGGCATTCCTTTGGTGAAAGTCGAATTTACAAAATATGCCTCAAAATATGTCAGCAAACTTGAACACCATCCAAACCCACTTGCACGAGACATCGTTAACTTTAGTGGCCATGTTCGGTTGAGAAGGAGGGATAACCTTGCTTTAACTCAAGCGCAAAACAGATGACTGGATCAGTGGATGTAAATTTTTTGTAGTATCATAATATTTTGTCTAGCACTGGCTGGACTTATTATTTTCTTTTAGTATTAAGATTCGAAAACTTATTGTCATTTCAATATCTGAAGATTCAATAAATAAATAAATAAAATGTATAAAAAAAAAAAAAAGTGCGCAAAGGTACAAAAACCGGTTTTTTAAATCGTAAAACCGGATTTTGGAGGTGTCCGGCATATTTCACTATTGGAATCTTCTTTTACTCGACAAGCCCTACAAGAAAAATAATATCGGATCCCAGGTATTTTTGACTGTCGCACCGTGTTATTTTAAACCAATTTGCAAGATTCCATTATGTCTCTCGGTTGGAGCTAGGATTTGATTTTAGACCCATACTTTCTTAGTCAAGTTTTCTTGGAATTTATTATAGATTACGTTTTTGCTATACGCCTACTTACAAAAAAATTTACTGCCCTAATGTATGTACATATGTATATATAAATAAAGCTTAATCCCCTTATTCATAAAAACTTACAACAGGTTTATAAAGCAAATTTCCATACAAAATTTGCTTTCTAAACCTCTTATAAACCTGTTGTAAGTTTTATGAATAAGGGCATAAATAACTATAATAACAATAATGAACTCACCATCATCGCCTTCATAAGTATAAACATTATTCTTTTCCAAAGTAATTTTAAGCACATCCAAATATTTTTCCAAGTCAATTTCCTAAAACGAAAAATAAAATTTATATACATACGAGTATGATAGCTAAAGGGTTTTTCACTGTTATTATGATTTATTAAAATCGTGCTGTAAACAAATGTATGCACTATTTGTACATGTTGCGTACATAGGATTGTCTACCATTGTACCTACATACATACATATGTATGTATATATTTCGTATATACAGTGGTGGCCATGAAGTTAGCACATTTCATATATGCTGTTTCGGAAAGTATTTCTCTTTTATCTACATATATGTATATATATAAATTAAATGGTCCATGTATGTAATGGCATCACGTGAGAATGGCTGGAACGATTTGGCTGATTTTTTTTATTCGATTCGAAATTCTCAGATGGTTTAAAAAAAAATAAAAAATTCCGAGCGAAGCCGGGGCGTCAGCTAGTATGATTATAATTATTAACTGAAATTTTTGTCCATTGGAGTACCTTGTGGTGTGTTCAATATACTTGTATCCGTTATTTTTTATTGCGTTCTTTCTTAATACTTTCTTTGATTTGTGGTTAATTACAATTCATAGCCAATTTGAGCTGGACAACAATTTAGAACGTGAAAGTAAATTTATATTTTTTTTGTAATTTTTTTTTTGCGGTAAGTTTGTAGAAATTTCTATGTATTTTACGAAATAAAAGATTAAAAGTAAAAAAACACTATTTAGATTTAGGTATTCACTAGATAAACTCTAGGGGGAGGTCCATATGCGAGACTGCAAGTATTTTAATTTACTCAAGTACTATGGTTACTCGTACAACGCATTGTGCGATATTCGAACTTATGAGACATATGAAAATGTTACACAGACTCCAAGACATAGAAAAACAATCGGTAAAAGGACTCCTAAAGACACTTTTATTTGCAGAACCTCAGTGACATACCGATTTAAGAACTGCGCCACAATTCAAATAGTTCGTTCAACAAAAATCGGTATTGACGTCTCATCTAGAACTATCAGAAGACTCAATAAAAAAAACTTGCGTAGATGCAGTGTTTAGCATAAGCCACATTTTTCAAAAAAGAACTTACAATTCTGGATTTCTTTGCCCATTAGCATTTAGAAAAACCGGTAACTTTCTGGAAGAATATTCTTTGGTGGATGAATTAAAATTTTGTTGGTTCTGATCTGATGGAAAAATACACGTATGGCGTCCTCCAAACATGCAGCACAATTCAAAAGTATACTTCTAAGTCCATTAAATCTGGTGTGGGCAAAACACACATCACGCACTATGAGCAGTTGCTTGGAGCAGAATAATATTGATGTGTTGAAATGGCCAACCCAATCTTCGTATCTCAAACTAATTGAAAACCTATGGAATGATGTGGAACAACAAATAACGACAGTAAGATCCAAGAATTTGACCGATTTGTGGAATGAAATTAAAAATGCCTGGTACGCAGTTCCATAAATGCTCTGTATGGCTGTTTTGCAGAGATAGCCCAAGAGATTTAAATATTAGGATTTAAATGATGTGTTTTAATTTGTTTATCTTATGAGAATAAAAATTGTATTTAGTGCTAAATTACAAAATTTCTGGAGAGAAAACCACCATTAATAAAATAAAAAGTGGAGTGGCGCGATCTTAGGGTGACATGTAACTAGGTGTGTTGGTATTCATATATTTATTGAATTTTTTTTTCCTGTACAACAAGACTAAGTCTTATATTTATATTACAGACACGTATTACGTTATAAACAATTTTATCATGAGCATAAACAAACTTGTTACAGAAAACCCTATATTGATAACATGTTACGTGAAAAAGTTGTATAAAAATTTTCTGAAACTATTAGCATTACTATTTATTTGTTGATTTCGTGGAAGATTGTTCCAAAGACGAGGGGCATGTACATAAAACTGCCATTCAGACACTAGGTATTGATGTCGAGGTATTATAATACATATTTCGATTTCGAGACGATTGTATTCCCCACCACCTTTATCCTTCACCACCTTTAGATTTAAGCCGTTAGTTAAGTTATATAAAAAAAAAGTATTTCAAATCCCGGAATTTCGGAATTTTTGTTTCATATTAAAGAAAATTGGTTTATGAATAATAAAAGCTATTTATTCCAAAAAAGTAACTTATATTAAATATAAACAAATATTTTCTATTCTCATAGCTATAATTTTTAAATCTATTAAAAGTTTATAAACTATTAATAATTTAAACACATAATATAATTATAATTTATAATTTAAAAGCAATATAATATTATCGTACGACCTTAAAAAAGCTTCTTAAAAATATAAAGAGAACCTCGATTTAATTTTTGCTGACGAAAAACATCGTTCACATTGTTTGTGGGCAAAATTGTTAGCAAATTGTTGTATGCTGTTTACATAAGCAATACGAGTACATTCTCAACCTCCGAAAAAAAATTATTGTATTTCTTATACAATATTTAATTCCATATCATAACAGACTTTATTAGATGTTGTGGGGTGCTTTTACATATTTCAATTTCATCCATTATTTCATTCGTTTTGCAATCAACGTTTTTAATTAATGTCCTATAACAAACATTTCTATCTCATTATCAAACTCACTCTTCAATTTTGGGTTTTTTTTTTAAATTAAAAGTGTATATCATTCATCCTTCTTTCTTTGTTCCTTTTAAGAAGAGACTTTACCATTTCATCGCTTAATATGCAATTGATATTTTTGATATCTCTATGAGCATAAATAAAAGTGCAACATCAGCAGAAATTCATATCTCTGCGACAAAAGGTTACTTTAACCGGATTTGAAATGCCAACCATTTGCTTAAGTAAAACAAATTCTTCATCTGTCATTTTTTGAGATTTTAAATTAATTTTGTTCGAGTTTGACAATCTAAATTAGTTCTTCATCTTTTTATCTTTGACATACTTTTGTAAAATTTAAATTTTTGTTAATAACTTTGTAAACATATAACAGTTATCGGGATATAATAATCCCGAAAATCCCGAGATTTTTAAATCAAGTCCCAGGATTCGGGATTTGTCAAAAAATCAAACATGTAACACATTTCAAAAATAAAAGGTTTTAACAAATAACGAACAACAGAAAATATTTGGTATAATTGGCAATTGATACCAAGTGTGCTAACCTTGTATGCACCACTGTATATATTATTTTCTTTCTCACATGTATACTCGTACACACATTGAGACGCCAAAAAATTAAGCAACTTTAACAATAAAACTTGTACTGTACATATACATACGTATATGAATATATTTATGTATAAATAAATACTTACATTAATCACACATTTAAAACCATCATTAGAAGTAAGAGTTATGTGTAAGCGTTCTGTGCGTAGACAACGAGCACGTTGATCTACCAACAATTTAAAAACATTGCGTATAAGATCCGGTGTTAAGGATTCGCAATTTGATAAATTAACGCGTTTCAATTTTACGGCACGTTCCAAAAGTTGTACAACGCCCTTATCGCAGATGTTAGGGCATTTGGGTACATTAAGCTCTTCTAAAGCGTTAATCTGTGAGAATTTGTTTAGCGATTCGTCATTAATGCAATTGCCGCTGCAATATAATTGCTTTAAGTTTTTCAATTCGGCGACTAATGTGGCCATTTCCGTATTAAAACATTGCAAATCGGCCAACTTTAGCTCCTGCAAAGTTTCAACTTGATGTTGGGCTAAATCTCTGAAAAATTCAACTTGGAAATACATTTCCTTTATTTCCAAGTGCTTGAGTTTTGGCAACCGAGTAATGCTGTTGAAATTTTGGTTGGTTGTAGAGATTATAAGGGTTTCCAATTGTAAAAGATACCGTGAAATGTGTTCGAAATCTTCGGTTTTCAACATATCACAATATCTTATGTCGAGATAATGTAGGTTTTTGAGATTTTTACATATCTTTTTGAAATGCCATGGTGTTATAGATCGACAGCCATAAAGAGATAATTTTTCCAAGCCACTGAGAATATGGATATTTTTACCTAAATTAAAAAGTGAATGGATGGAAAATGCCAAAAATAATGAGTATTTATATTATTAGGTGAATTTGATGGAGTAAGTGCACTTTGAATAAAATTGCAGATACCTATATACATTAGGGTGAAAATGAAAAATCAACTTTCGATTTTTAATGATTATCGTGCAGATTATTATACCACTAGGTCTAAAACTCATATGCTAAAAATTTTAGCCAAATCGGATAACTCGATCACGTGCACCTTTGAGGTCAAAGTTCAAATTTTGGGAAATTCAGTATATTCAGCTGTAATGGAGCTAAAATAATGCTTTTTATATTTGAATTACACCCAAATCTGAGCGGATTACTGTGTCACATAGTCTAAAGTATGCATGATGTAAAAATTAGGCAAATCGGATAACTCTAAAGCTAGATTTACACGATTGAAATTTTCTTCAAAATTGCTCTTCAAAATGCTTCAAACTCGTGTAAGTATATGAAGCATATTGCATAAGCATATGGAAGAAAATTTCAATCGTGTAAATCTAGCTTAAGCCGTGCACCTTTGAGGTCAAAGTTCAAATTTTGGAAAATTCCTTATATTTTACTATAATTGTCCTAAAATTATCGCTTTTTTACGTATGTTGATTAAAATTTTTCCCAAAATTGATGTCTCAAGTATTTTAAAAAATATTCAGAAATATTTTCAGTAAATTTAAACCTCTTGTGATACGAGGGGTCAAATTTACCCTGCAGTTTTAGATAAACTAAAATTAAGCTCTAGAGATACTCATTGCAGTTTTGGATGCATTTGGAGTAAACTTATCAGAGTATGTTATTAATCGCACTTCTATTCATCAACAACGAGATGCCTTCAGAAAAGTAAATAGTAGTAGAATCGGTTTAAATCTTAGAACTAATACTCATCCACTTACAATATACTGGGATACAAAACTTTTATCTGGCATATCAGACAAAAATGAAGATCGTCTATCTATAATTGCAACCGGTCCTGATTTCGAGCAAATAATTATTGTTCCTGATATACCGCCTGGAACTGGTTTAGAAATAGCATCCGCAGTTTAGAATTCTTTAGAAGAGAATCAAATTTTGAAGAGAATCGTAGCATTTGCATTTGACACAAGCGCCTCAAACACCGGCAAATTTAAAGATAAGAAGAGACATTCTGTTCCTAGGTTGCAGACACCATGTATATGAAATAATTCTAGCAGCTGTTTTCAATGAACCGACTGGTCCAAAAGTAAGTTTATTTAAAAAATTCAAAAAGCAGTGGTCAAACGTAAAAAAGGATGAATATTTGACGGGATTAACGATACCTCGAATAAAAGAAATATTAGGTGATGAATGCGCTAAAATTTTAGATTTTGCAAATAAAAAAATTAAAGAGGACTTTCCTCGAAAAGACTACAAAGAGTTCCTGGAACTAATAATTATATTTCTTGGTGGAAGTCTTCCTAGTGGCATAAAATTTTTTAAACCAGGTTCTCTTCATTTCCAGATGGATGGCTAAGGGAATATATTGCCTTAAGATATTGATATTTCGCAATCAATTCCCAGAAATTACAGAATTGGAAATAAATGGTCTAGTTGAAGTTGCAGTGTTTATTGTAAAGTGTTACGCGTTTTCCTGGGGGCTTAATACTACTCGAAAATACATAAAAGCGAACAGTTGCTATTCTCTATTGCGAAAAGTACTTTTTTCATCGCATTTGAAATGCGAAAAGCTGACAAGTTGGAATTCTTAATTGCGAAAACAATGTTAGCAAAATTCATTCGATGGCAAAACAGCATTCGCAAAGCACTTATTGTTGTGGTACCTAATAGATTATATGCTTTTAATAATCAAATTTCATCCAGGGAGACGAACAATAAGACCACCAAGACGCGCCAATTTGAAATATTCAACCTAAAATTTTTATAAAGCTGAAAAATAAATATATGTATACCTATCCATTTTTGAGAATAACACAATTTTACTTGTTTTTTTTTTTTTTTTTTTTGTAAATTAAATTACTCGTATATATTTTTAATAGTTAAAACCAGCAATTTATTTAACTTGTAAAACTTGTCACAAACCAAATAAATTAGACGTGTATTTCTTTATTTTGAAACAGTGTTGCCACATACTGAAAAAAATTTCGATTGCGAATGCGAAAGTCTTACAGAATACCAAATACCTTTCGCATCGCAATTCATTTGCGCATCGCTTTGACTTTCGCATCGCAATACAGAATAAGCCCCCTGGTTCCATTCAGATAAAGCCGAGCAAGCTCCCTTAAACGTCTAAGTATTTTTGAGAAATTTAGAAGATTATTCAAAAATTACTGTACAAATTGCAGATAGAGCCAAATCTAAGTTTATTAATCACCTGTATTACCTTAGTGAGAATGTGTTGCATTCAGTTTATTCGATGATAGAATAGACCTAGAAACTAAAACCAAAATGACTGAAAAAAGTGTTCACGTTAATGGAAGATGAAGAGTTAGAGGAAGGAGAAGAAATTTTGAACAAGTTTTTAATTAAAAAAGAAAATCTTAAAACTTTTTTTGCTAAAGATAAATCATCAATTTTGATAGAACTAGTCTCTAAAAATACAAAAAATGAAGATATGAAGATATTCCAAATTTCAATGAATTTTTTACAACAAGAAAGAAAAGACATTATTCAAAAACTAAAGATTGTAAATGACTGCGCGAGGTATAAAGCTTGTTGAAGATTATCATGAAAAGATTACAAAAGACGAAGAACAGCGGCAATATTTATTCAAAGTAAGATATTTTTAATATATTTTATCATGTCCTATAAAGTTTCCAGGTAGGCGCAAACAGCCTAGATGGTGGACCAAGGAACTTCAAGTTCAGAGGTCGATAATAACACACAGGACTTCTGTAGAATGTGTGGGGATGCAGAGGAGCCAGAGACAATAGAGCGCATCATGTGCAACTGTCCTAGGTTGCAGGGTCATAGACTTAAGTGGCTAGGAAATAGATTCCTGGACGAACTCAGTAATGTTGCTGGCTGCAAACTTAGTAACATTCTGGATTTCATTAGGGGAATAGGGTGGCTATTTAAGGGACATTCTACGGCGACTCCAAATCCGTAAGGGGATATTTCTTTCTTTCCTTCTTTCTCCCCTTATCGGGCGGTTTTGGTTGTTCTTTTTATATCTATCTTTCTACTCTCTATCTTTTCTACTGAAGGGAATCACAATGGACCACAGGGTCTCCGAGTGGAAGTGCACATAGTGCACAACCCTTTCTATCCTATCCTATCCTATCCTATCCTAAGATTTTTTTAAACTTAACTAATTTAAATAATGATTGTGTTTCTATTCAGGTTATTCAAAACTATCGACAACAGTATACAAGCATGCTAATTTACAAAATTTAAGAAATGAGTACATTTAATAAAACTTGTTGAAAATATTAATATTAAAAACATAATTTTTGTGAAATAAAACTTAAGGACTTTTGCTTCTTTACGAAAAAACATTCACATATAACTTTTTTCAAGCCGATAGCCTATGTTGATAGTGCTTTAATTTTAAGGCTTATTATAATTTTAATTGTAATAATATCAAAATAAATAAATAAATAATCAGGTATGTGATGGAAAACGATTACGATAACGAGTGAGTTTTTGAAGTCCATTTTAAAGTATTTCTAATTAAATTTTTAAAATTTTTGTTTTAAGATTCTGTTTAATAGCAAATTATCTTTATATTTTGTGGGATAAAACTGTTTAAATACAGAAATATTACGAAAAAATTAACTTCTAAAACTCACTCGTTATCGTTTTCCATCACATACCTGAACAACCAAAGCATAGTAGGGTAAACCTGTCTGTTAAAAATAATGGTTTTGTGTTTTAAAATTTATGTTTTATATTACATTTTAAGTATTTAAGGCTAATTAAGGAAAATGGGTAATTTTAACCCCCGTATCACAAGAGGGTTAAATTTACTGAAAATATTTCTAAATATTTTTTAAAATACTTAAGAAATCAATTTTAGATAATCAGCATACGTAAAAAAGCGATAATTTTAGGACAATTTCCCAAAATTTGAACTTTGACCTCAAAGGTTCACGGCTTAGAGTTATCCGATTTGCCTAATTTTTGCATCATGCATACTTTAGACTATGTGACACAGTAATCCGTTCAGATTTGGGTGTAATTCAAATATAAAAAGCATTATTTTAGCTCCATTACAGCTGAATATACTGAATTTCCCAAAATTTGAACTTTGACCTCAAAGGTGCACGTGATCTAGTTATCCGATTTGGCTAAAAGTTTTTAGCATAAGAGCATACTTTAATATTCGGGAAAAAAAATTGCCCATACATTTCATTGTCACCCTAATATACATATATATGTAACGGGGTTTTCAACAAGAAATCTATTTTCGAACAGGGGTATATTGGAATAATAACAAAGTTTTGACATTTTACATGTTGGTAAATCTGTAGCTATGAATTTAAATGATTTTCGTAAAAACTCTGGTTTATTTTGTGTGTTCTTGTTTAAAAACCGCCTATAATTAAATCATTACACTCACCCGTTATATCGAAATTGTCTTTTATATTTAAAATCTTTAAATTTTTTAACGTTTTTAGAAATTTTATGAAAGCCACATTTATACCCACATTATTTAATTCCAGCTCCTGCAGCAGTGGCATTTGTGAAATTAATGCACGTATTTCATTTATATGCGAATTGCATGAATCGATTTTAAGTTTTTCCACATTTGTGCAAAATTTACCCAAAAACTTGAAAATTTTTAACTCGGTATCAGAAGTACACAAGCCATATAAATAATCGATAACCAAATTCTTTATTTGTGGACCCACCAGATGAACGAATACTTTAATTTTAAATTGACTTAGGTTGGTGAAAATGTTGCTGTTTAAATCGACGTATTTAACATGTGAAAACATTTTAAAAATGTCACAAAAACGTTGGCATGTAAGCGCAAAATTTATTTGATCATTTAGCGTAAGTTTCTTGCAAATGTGTTCCAGGCAATCATCGTTTAAGGTGAAAATCAAGGCATTCTGTTCTAAGTGAGGCAATGCTGGTGAAATGCTGCAGGCATTATCAGATATTGAATCATTCTTAAAGTTATCACTTAGCAGTTCCAGTAGTCTTTTACCACTAGGTTGATACCAACTATGACTGGGTTGTACAACCATTGGATAACGATTCAATAGAATATGATCGGCCCTTTGTAGAACTCTAGAAAATGTTTAAAAGAAAAATAAATTTATATAATATTAATAGTTGTGTATGTGAATAAATGTAAAACAAAACCAAAAAGTAATCCCCCCGTCTTGACATGCCATCAATATTTTCCTCCTCATCAAACAATTTCTTTTCTGTACATGAATTATGTTCTGTGTGGAAAACTGGTGTCGATGTTATGTTCTTGTGCAAACAACGTTGTCAGGACATACATACATACATATGTTCGCACAACTACTGTGAGCGTCAAAACAAAGTCAACACCATATATCATTAAAAGAATAGCTTATAGAATAAATAATATTATATTAAAAAATTATATTGCATTTTTATACATACATATGTAGTTATTTATGTAGAATTGAATTCGCATAAAAACTAAAAATAGACACAAAAACAAAAGCGTATACAAATTTAGTTCAGTTATAGATAAAATACACTAATTTTTACGCGTCATAATAAAGTAAAAACTAAACCTTATTATAAAAAACTCCTATCATTCCAAAAGTAGCGGCAATTCTTCTAATTTTTTTTTTTTTTGTTTGAAAGAATAACGGCAAAGTGCCATTCAAAATAATTACGAGTTTCATAATTTATCATTAAAAAGAGATTTAGTTTTGACGTTTAGCAGTGAAAAATTTACAAAGATGGAAGACATAAGTATATAAGATAAGGTCAAATTCCTGTCTGAAATAGGCAGAATCGTTAAAAGGCTTAACTGCACAATAAAAAAAATATAGACAAGTATAACAAACTAGTGATGCTAATGCCAAATCCCGGGATTTTTAGGGATTTATTAATTATTCATGCGATTTGAAAACGCTGCGTTTTTCAGAACATGGGCCTATATTTCTGGTCCCAAAACAGAATTTTGTATTGATAAATAATATTTATTTACGCGGTTTTTATTCGGTCCCAACGTAGCGCGTAAATCGAGGGATACCTGTATTTGCAATCTCAAATGCAAACAAGATTGTTAATAGAACTAATAAACATTATTTTAAACAAATATTATGTGTTTCCTTTATACTGACGTTCACAGTATATGACTGCCATCAAATGTAATGGTCATACAAAAGGAACTTATGTATATTAAGCATCAACAGGTTTTTCTTAAAACTGAACAAATTTGTGTTTATTCTTGTTCATTAGCACATAAAATAAAGGCTTGTCAAGACGTGGGGTTGCCAAGTAAAGGTTTTCGACCAAAACTTTATTTCCAATATGGGCATATTACATAATTAGAAACAAAACACCATTGGCTAAAAATAACCGATTTTTTTAACGGAGCGTTAAAAACATGTTTATTTTAAAAAAGTTTTTATGTCCAAGAAGCTTTTGTTTTTTATGCTATATAGCTTTAAAGATCAGATATATATATATATATTACTATATCTCTACGATTTGTAAACCAACAATATATATGTATATTACTTGAAAGTCCTGAAAATTATTTACTTTTTAATTTCTTTTTGTCTTATTGTATTGCTAATAATACATACATATAAAAAATTTTCAAATATTTTCGTGTAGTTTTTGTTTGACTTTAAATAGGTTAAAGCTCTCTAACTCCAAGCTTCTTGCCCAAAATACAGGCATATGTACATACAGAGGCTGACAAAAATATTCACACACAGCAGCCAACTTTGTTTTTAACCCTAGAAAGATAATCTGCGTAAAATTTACGCATACATTTTCAAAATATTGTTATTTCTCTTTATTTACAATGAATTCACCGGTATGCTCTTTAGACATCTCAGTAGTTGATGAGAGCTTTAATAAAATACACACGTCGCACAGTGGCCCGTCCCAAACATTTCTTGGAAAAAAATAGAAGTAGTGGTCGTACAGCAATGAAATTTTATTTTTGGACCTAGGGACTTGAAATTCGGGACACTTCTTAATTGAGTTCTCCTTATGAAAAAAATTAAACATATTGGGGATGCCACGCCTACTTTAGATTTTACGCCCATTACTTCCCTGTCTAGAATCATATGAAAATTTCATATAAGTTAAAAAATGTTAATTTTTATTCAAAAGTTAAACATGTGTTGTCTCCATACAAAAGAAGAGAATATCCCCAACAACCCTCCGCGAAAGATATTAGCCTTCATATTCATATTCAATCTACTTACGAAGCACGAAAAATTGCACTCTTCTCTAATTTTTATCGCAAGTTTATCTGCACTAGCTGTAAAAATTAAATATTATTGTAAGCAAATTATTTTCTTGTTGCTGGAAGTAAAGAAAATAAATACGTACGAATGAGCTAACTAATTTCCACTCACTTTTTTGTCCATTAAAAAAAATTATTTTTCACAAATTGTAAATTCTGTTTTTTTTTTATTCTGTTTGTTTATTAAAAATAACTATCAAATCGAATCAAGTTTATTAGTCATGTAAACAGCATGATTCATAAACATGATTTAGAAAGCGAAGCAGGTGATTCAAGTCGTCGTGGAAACATAGTATTAGTCATTGAAACAAATTGATATAAAATACAGAAAAAAAACTTTATGTGCTTTGCCTTGCTTAGCCCTCTAACTATAAAAAAATGAAAGGTCCGAGTCTGTACTTTAAATTAAGAAAAAAAAAAAACAACCGCCAAATACCGTCCCTTTTAGTAACATCGATTTTAATTTCAAAAGTCACTTCCAATATTTCATAAAAATAAGACAAAAAATTTCAGGCTTTCGGGAATTAAAGCTTGAAACTATTTATAAGTAAAACATTATTGATTGTTTTTTATGTGCTATGTAGACCTTTTATATTGTTAAAAATCTTTCTATTTTATTAGTTCGGCTTGAGGTCCCTTTTATTAAAAATATAAAAACTCTTGTTCGTTTTTAATTTTTATTATATTTTATTTATTTCCAATATTTCGACCAACTTTGTTGATCATCTTCAGGGAAGAAATATAATCTAAAAAACATAATTATTATAATTGTAACAATTTTCTTAAAATTATAATAACAAACAATTTACTTAGTGTTTAATACAGTGTTGTCCGATGTTAATATCTTAAGTTTACTTCACTGACTGTTAGCTTTTTTGTTTATTATTATTTTTGTATTTGTTTATTGTATGTCTATATATGTGAGCGCAATTATCAGTGTCTGTTTTGTAGTTCATTCTCTTATCAATTGGAGTATTAATTATATGTAACATCTCTTGCATATATCGTTTACTAGTATTATTCTCCTCTACAATTACTCTTACATTATTAAAGTTTGGTCGATGTCCAGTTGTTGCACAATGGGCAGCAAGTGCTGTTTTTTGTGAAAGAGGTTTGTCATTTGATTTTAGGTCCGATTTATGTGATGACAATCTAGTTTTTAATTTTGTCTTCGTTGTGCCTACGTATATTTTTGGACATATATCAGTATCGTCGCCGTCGCATTTAATTTGGTATACTAGATTTGATTTTTCTAGTTTGTCCAATTTAGATTTCATGTTGTTGAATAATTTTGCTGTCGTATTACCCGTTTTCATTGCTAATATGTATTTTTCCTTGTCATATATATCAGAGTACTTCATCCTTTCTGATAATCCAGGTATATATTCAACAGATTTGTAAATTTTTGGTGGTTTCGTTTCTATCGAATTGTCAGATTTTTTCTTATTTAATGTATATTTCATCAAATTGTCTATTGTTATATATGGAAAGTCATTCTTGTGTAAAATATGTCTAATTATTCTCTTATTTTCCTCGTGAAATTCGGTATTGCTCGTACTTAGAACTCTGGTGATAAAGTTTGTAGCAGTGTTGATTATTATTCTTCTGGGATGTTTTGAATAATAATTAATAAGTCTGCCAGAAGATATAGGTTTTTGGTACCAGTTTATCTTAATTATATTACCATCCCTGATGACTAGGGAATCTAAATATGGTAATTTGTTATCCATTTCTCTCTCTAATGTAAACTGTATATGTCTGTTAAATGAGTTCAATGTCTTTAAGGTATTCTCAACTTGATTCGTTTTTAAAATTCCAAATAGGTCGTCAACATATTTCGTCATCATTCTCGGTCTCATCTCCATTTTATTAAGAGCTGTGTCCAATAATTCTTCCATAACGATGTCTGCAATAATTGGAGAAATGGGAGATCCCATTGGCATACCTTTATTTTGTGTGTAGAAATTGTCCTTAAATTTGAAATATCTACAATCCATTATGCAGAACTTTAAAATGTCCAAAAACAAATCCTTAGGTATTTTGGTATGTTCTTCTAACATAAACCATTTTTTCTCAATAATCTGAACAGCCAGGTTAACGGGAATGCTGGGAAATAGTGAAATCACATCAAATGATACTAATATTTCATCGCTGTCTATTAATGTATTATCCATCTTATTTTTAAATTGTATCACGTCTTTTACATTGTATGTAGAATTGTTTGTCAAGTTCTTTAAAATGTCAATTATATATTTGCTTAGTCCGTAAGATGGTGAGTTAATCGATGAGCATATTGGTCGTAATGGCATGTCGTCTTTCTGAATTTTTGGAAGACCATATATCCTTGGGGGTATCGCAATTCTGGTTGTCAGTTTATTTTTGTCAGATATGGTAATTAAATTTAAATTATATAGTCTGTCAACAATAATATTGTTCTTGTTCTGCAAACTTAACGTAGGATTTTTCTTTAATCGTCTATATGTACACATATCTTTAAGAATGTCTTTCATCTTTGTTTCGTAGTCCTTTTTCATCATTGCCACAGTTTTATTTCCCTTATCTGCGTTCGTAATTATTATGTCTTCATTTTCCACCAAAAATTTCTTCGTTCGTCCCACTGTGGTTAATATGAATTTGTCTCTTACACTTGGCTTTGATTTCTTCATGTGGTCATCTATTAATGTTACAAATTTGGTTCTCGATATTTCTTGTTGTTCTTTATTCTCAATCGTCTGTATACATTGTTCTCCATCGGTTATACATTTGAATAATGGGAATGTTTCTCTTTCATTCGGTAATGCAAATTTTGAGCCAAGTGACAATAACCATTGTATGTTAGTCGGGATTATTTTCTCTGTTTTGTTAACAAACCACTCATTATTGTATTGCATTCCAATTCTCTTTGTATCATTTTTCAATCTCTCATATTTATGCATAAGTCTATTATCGTTGTTGTTCTTAAGATTATTGTAAATGGTCTTCTCACTCATTATTAATAAATCATAGTCCTGTCTATTTAGCTTTTTTATAATGTTTTCTCCTAATTTCTTTATCCTTTTCGTGTTGTTATATATTTGTTTATGTTTTTGTTGTATTAGTAATTTCAAAATAATATTGTGAAAATTATATATGTGTTTTTGTAAGGTTTTCTCCAAAAATCCAGATATATTATTATTATACACAAAAATGCTTCGTATGTTTGTTGTAGCTTTCTCGATAAATCCTGGAATTAATCCACTTTGTCTGCATCTTATAAGAAAAGTGGTGGCTGATTTCAAGTTGGCCAATTGTTTGTTATGTTTCGAAAATGTTCTTATTATATTGTTTGTGTTTTTGTCATATTTTTGTCTGATATTCTTGTACAGCGTCATGTTGATACTGCTACGGCGTGCCTCCCGTGTATGTATGATTGTTTTTTATGTGCTATGTAGACCTTTTATATTGTTAAAAATCTTTCTATTTTATTAGTTCGGCTTGAGGTCCCTTTTATTAAAAATATAAAAACTCTTGTTCGTTTTTAATTTTTATTATATTTTATTTATTTCCAATATTTCGACCAACTTTGTTGATCATCTTCAGGGAAGAAATATAATCTAAAAAACATAATTATTATAATTGTAACAATTTTCTTAAAATTATAATAACAAACAATTTACTTAGTGTTTAATACAGTGTTGTCCGATGTTAATATCTTAAGTTTACTTCACTGACTGTTAGCTTTTTTGTTTATTATTATTTTTGTATTTGTTTATTGTATGTCTATATATGTGAGCGCAATTATCAGTGTCTGTTTTGTAGTTCATTCTCTTATCAATTGGAGTATTAATTATATGTAACATCTCTTGCATATATCGTTTACTAGTATTATTCTCCTCTACAATTACTCTTACATTATTAAAGTTTGGTCGATGTCCAGTTGTTGCACAATGGGCAGCAAGTCCTGTTTTTTGTGAAAGAGGTTTGTCATTTGATTTTAGGTCCGATTTATGTGATGACAATCTAGTTTTTAATTTTGTCTTCGTTGTACCTACGTATATTTTTGGACATATATCAGTATCGTCGCCGTCGCATTTAATTTGGTATACTAGATTTGATTTTTCTAGTTTGTCCAATTTAGATTTCATGTTGTTGAATAATTTTGCTGTCGTATTACCCGTTTTCATTGCTAATATGTATTTTTCCTTGTCATATATATCAGAGTACTTCATCCTTTCTGATAATCCAGGTATATATTCAACAGATTTGTAAATTTTTGGTGGTTTCGTTTCTATCGAATTGTCAGATTTTTTCTTATTTAATGTATATTTCATCAAATTGTATATTGTTATATATGGAAAGTCATTCTTGTGTAAAATATGTCTAATTATTCTCTTATTTTCCTCGTGAAATTCGGTATTGCTCGTACTTAGAACTATGGTGATAAAGTTTGTAGCAGTGTTGATTATTATTCTTCTGGGATGTTTTGAATAATAATTAATAAGTCTGCCAGAAGATATAGGTTTTTGGTACCAGTTTATCTTAATTATATTACCATCCCTGATGACTAGGGAATCTAAATATGGTAATTTGTTATCCATTTCTCTCTCTAATGTAAACTGTATATGTCTGTTAAATGAGTTCAATGTCTTTAAGGTATTCTCAACTTGATTCGTTTTTAAAATTCCAAATAGGTCGTCAACATATTTCGTCATCATTCTCGGTCTCATCTCCATTTTATTAAGAGCTGTGTCCAATAATTCTTCCATAACGATGTCTGCAATAATTGGAGAAATGGGAGATCCCATTGGCATACCTTTATTTTGTGTGTAGAAATTGTCCTTAAATTTGAAATATCTACAATCCATTATGCAGAACTTTAAAATGTCCAAAAACAAATCCTTAGGTATTTTGGTATGTTCTTCTAACATAAACCATTTTTTCTCAATAATCTGAACAGCCAGGTTAACGGGAATGCTGGGAAATAGTGAAATCACATCAAATGATACTAATATTTCATCGCTGTCTATTAATGTATTATCCATCTTATTTTTAAATTGTATCACGTCTTTTACATTGTATGTAGAATTGTTTGTCAAGTTCTTTAAAATGTCAATTATATATTTGCTTAGTCCGTAAGATGGTGAGTTAATCGATGAGCATATTGGTCGTAATGGCATGTCGTCTTTATGAATTTTTGGAAGACCATATATCCTTGGGGGTATCGCAATTCTGGTTGTCAGTTTATTTTTGTCAGATATGGTAATTAAATTTAAATTATATAGTCTGTCAACAATAATATTGTTCTTGTTCTGCAAACTTAACGTAGGATTTTTCTTTAATCGTCTATATGTACACATATCTTTAAGAATGTCTTTCATCTTTGTTTCGTAGTCCTTTTTCATCATTGCCACAGTTTTATTTCCCTTATCTGCGTTCGTAATTATTATGTCTTCATTTTCCACCAAAAATTTCTTCGTTCGTCCCACTGTGGTTAATATGAATTTGTCTCTTACACTTGGCTTTGATTTCTTCATGTGGTCATCTATTAATGTTACAAATTTGGTTCTCGATATTTCTTGTTGTTCTTTATTCTCAATCGTCTGTATACATTGTTCTCCATCGGTTATACATTTGAATAATGGGAATGTTTCTCTTTCATTCGGTAATGCAAATTTTGAGCCAAGTGACAATAACCATTGTATGTTAGTCGGGATTATTTTCTCTGTTTTGTTAACAAACCACTCATTATTGTATTGCATTCCAATTCTCTTTGTATCATTTTTCAATCTCTCATATTTATGCATAAGTCTATTATCGTTGTTGTTCTTAAGATTATTGTAAATGGTCTTCTCACTCATTATTAATAAATCATAGTCCTGTCTATTTAGCTTTTTTATAATGTTTTCTCCTAATTTCTTTATCCTTTTCGTGTTGTTATATATTTGTTTATGTTTTTGTTGTATTAGTAATTTCAAAATAATATTGTGAAAATTATATATGTGTTTTTGTAAGGTTTTCTCCAAAAATCCAGATATATTATTATTATACACAAAAATGCTTCGTATGTTTGTTGTAGCTTTCTCGATAAATCCTGGAATTAATCCACTTTGTCTGCATCTTATAAGAAAAGTGGTGGCTGATTTCAAGTTGGCCAATTGTTTGTTATGTTTCGAAAATGTTCTTATTATATTGTTTGTGTTTTTGTCATATTTTTGTCTGATATTCTTGTACAGCGTCATGTTGATACTGCTACGGCGTGCCTCCCGTGTATGTATGATTGTTTTTTATGTGCTATGTAGACCTTTTATATTGTTAAAAATCTTTCTATTTTATTAGTTCGGCTTGAGGTCCCTTTTATTAAAAATATAAAAACTCTTGTTCGTTTTTAATTTTTATTATATTTTATTTATTTCCAATATTTCGACCAACTTTGTTGATCATCTTCAGGGAAGAAATATAATCTAAAAAAACATAATTATTATAATTGTAACAATTTTCTTAAAATTATAATAACAAACAATTTACTTAGTGTTTAATACAGTGTTGTCCGATGTTAATATCTTAAGTTTACTTCACTGACTGTTAGCTTTTTTGTTTATTATTATTTTTGTATTTGTTTATTGTATGTCTATATATGTGAGCGCAATTATCAGTGTCTGTTTTGTAGTTCATTCTCTTATCAATTGGAGTATTAATTATATGTAACATCTCTTGCATATATCGTTTACTAGTATTATTCTCCTCTACAATTACTCTTACATTATTAAAGTTTGGTCGATGTCCAGTTGTTGCACAATGGGCAGCAAGTGCTGTTTTTTGTGAAAGAGGTTTGTCATTTGATTTTAGGTCCGATTTATGTGATGACAATCTAGTTTTTAATTTTGTCTTCGTTGTACCTACGTATATTTTTGGACATATATCAGTATCGTCGCCGTCGCATTTAATTTGGTATACTAGATTTGATTTTTCTAGTTTGTCCAATTTAGATTTCATGTTGTTGAATAATTTTGCTGTCGTATTACCCGTTTTCATTGCTAATATGTATTTTTCCTTGTCATATATATCAGAGTACTTCATCCTTTCTGATAATCCAGGTATATATTCAACAGATTTGTAAATTTTTGGTGGTTTCGTTTCTATCGAATTGTCAGATTTTTTCTTATTTAATGTATATTTCATCAAATTGTCTATTGTTATATATGGAAAGTCATTCTTGTGTAAAATATGTCTAATTATTCTCTTATTTTCCTCGTGAAATTCGGTATTGCTCGTACTTAGAACTCTGGTGATAAAGTTTGTAGCAGTGTTGATTATTATTCTTCTAGGATGTTTTGAATAATAATTAATAAGTCTGCCAGAAGATATAGGTTTTTGGTACCAGTTTATCTTAATTATATTACCATCCCTGATGACTAGGGAATCTAAATATGGTAATTTGTTATCCATTTCTCTCTCTAATGTAAACTGTATATGTCTGTTAAATGAGTTCAATGTCTTTAAGGTATTCTCAACTTGATTCGTTTTTAAAATTCCAAATAGGTCGTCAACATATTTCGTCATCATTCTCGGTCTCATCTCCATTTTATTAAGAGCTGTGTCCAATAATTCTTCCATAACGATGTCTGCAATAATTGGAGAAATGGGAGATCCCATTGGCATACCTTTATTTTGTGTGTAGAAATTGTCCTTAAATTTGAAATATCTACAATCCATTATGCAGAACTTTAAAATGTCCAAAAACAAATCCTTAGGTATTTTGGTATGTTCTTCTAACATAAACCATTTTTTCTCAATAATCTGAACAGCCAGGTTAACGGGAATGCTGGGAAATAGTGAAATCACATCAAATGATACTAATATTTCATCGCTGTCTATTAATGTATTATCCATCTTATTTTTAAATTGTATCACGTCTTTTACATTGTATGTAGAATTGTTTGTCAAGTTCTTTAAAATGTCAATTATATATTTGCTTAGTCCAGATGGTGAGTTAATCGATGAGCATATTGGTCGTAATGGCATGTCGTCTTTATGAATTTTTGGAAGACCATATATCCTTGGGGGTATCGCAATTCTGGTTGTCAGTTTATTTTTGTCAGATATGGTAATTAAATTTAAATTATATAGTCTGTCAACAATAATATTGTTCTTGTTCTGCAAACTTAACGTAGGATTTTTCTTTAATCGTCTATATGTACACATATCTTTAAGAATGTCTTTCATCTTTGTTTCGTAGTCCTTTTTCATCATTGCCACAGTTTTATTTCCCTTATCTGCGTTCGTAATTATTATGTCTTCATTTTCCACCAAAAATTTCTTCGTTCGTCCCACTGTGGTTAATATGAATTTGTCTCTTACACTTGGCTTTGATTTCTTCATGTGGTCATCTATTAATGTTACAAATTTGGTTCTCGATATTTCTTGTTGTTCTTTATTCTCAATCGTCTGTATACATTGTTCTCCATCGGTTATACATTTGAATAATGGGAATGTTTCTCTTTCATTCGGTAATGCAAATTTTGAGCCAAGTGACAATAACCATTGTATGTTAGTCGGGATTATTTTCTCTGTTTTGTTAACAAACCACTCATTATTGTATTGCATTCCAATTCTCTTTGTATCATTTTTCAATCTCTCATATTTATGCATAAGTCTATTATCGTTGTTGTTCTTAAGATTATTGTAAATGGTCTTCTCACTCATTATTAATAAATCATAGTCCTGTCTATTTAGCTTTTTTATAATGTTTTCTCCTAATTTCTTTATCCTTTTCGTGTTGTTATATATTTGTTTATGTTTTTGTTGTATTAGTAATTTCAAAATAATATTGTGAAAATTATATATGTGTTTTTGTAAGGTTTTCTCCAAAAATCCAGATATATTATTATTATACACAAAAATGCTTCGTATGTTTGTTGTAGCTTTCTCGATAAATCCTGGAATTAATCCACTTTGTCTGCATCTTATAAGAAAAGTGGTGGCTGATTTCAAGTTGGCCAATTGTTTGTTATGTTTCGAAAATGTTCTTATTATATTGTTTGTGTTTTTGTCATATTTTTGTCTGATATTCTTGTACAGCGTCATGTTGATACTGCTACGGCGTGCCTCCCGTGTATGTATGATTGTTTTTTATGTGCTATGTAGACCTTTTATATTGTTAAAAATCTTTCTATTTTATTAGTTCGGCTTGAGGTCCCTTTTATTAAAAATATAAAAACTCTTGTTCGTTTTTAATTTTTATTATATTTTATTTATTTCCAATATTTCGACCAACTTTGTTGATCATCTTCAGGGAAGAAATATAATCTAAAAAAACATAATTATTATAATTGTAACAATTTTCTTAAAATTATAATAACAAACAATTTACTTAGTGTTTAATACAGTGTTGTCCGATGTTAATATCTTAAGTTTACTTCACTGACTGTTAGCTTTTTTGTTTATTATTATTTTTGTATTTGTTTATTGTATGTCTATATATGTGAGCGCAATTATCAGTGTCTGTTTTGTAGTTCATTCTCTTATCAATTGGAGTATTAATTATATGTAACATCTCTTGCATATATCGTTTACTAGTATTATTCTCCTCTACAATTACTCTTACATTATTAAAGTTTGGTCGATGTCCAGTTGTTGCACAATGGGCAGCAAGTGCTGTTTTTTGTGAAAGAGGTTTGTCATTTGATTTTAGGTCCGATTTATGTGATGACAATCTAGTTTTTAATTTTGTCTTCGTTGTACCTACGTATATTTTTGGACATATATCAGTATCGTCGCCGTCGCATTTAATTTGGTATACTAGATTTGATTTTTCTAGTTTGTCCAATTTAGATTTCATGTTGTTGAATAATTTTGCTGTCGTATTACCCGTTTTCATTGCTAATATGTATTTTTCCTTGTCATATATATCAGAGTACTTCATCCTTTCTGATAATCCAGGTATATATTCAACAGATTTGTAAATTTTTGGTGGTTTCGTTTCTATCGAATTGTCAGATTTTTTCTTATTTAATGTATATTTCATCAAATTGTCTATTGTTATATATGGAAAGTCATTCTTGTGTAAAATATGTCTAATTATTCTCTTATTTTCCTCGTGAAATTCGGTATTGCTCGTACTTAGAACTCTGGTGATAAAGTTTGTAGCAGTGTTGATTATTATTCTTCTAGGATGTTTTGAATAATAATTAATAAGTCTGCCAGAAGATATAGGTTTTTGGTACCAGTTTATCTTAATTATATTACCATCCCTGATGACTAGGGAATCTAAATATGGTAATTTGTTATCCATTTCTCTCTCTAATGTAAACTGTATATGTCTGTTAAATGAGTTCAATGTCTTTAAGGTATTCTCAACTTGATTCGTTTTTAAAATTCCAAATAGGTCGTCAACATATTTCGTCATCATTCTCGGTCTCATCTCCATTTTATTAAGAGCTGTGTCCAATAATTCTTCCATAACGATGTCTGCAATAATTGGAGAAATGGGAGATCCCATTGGCATACCTTTATTTTGTGTGTAGAAATTGTCCTTAAATTTGAAATATCTACAATCCATTATGCAGAACTTTAAAATGTCCAAAAACAAATCCTTAGGTATTTTGGTATGTTCTTCTAACATAAACCATTTTTTCTCAATAATCTGAACAGCCAAATTAAATGCGACGGCGACGATACTGATATATGTCCAAAAATATACGTAGGTACAACGAAGACAAAATTAAAAACTAGATTGTCTTCACATAAATCGGACCTAAAATCAAATGACAAACCTCTTTCACAAAAAACAGCACTTGCTGCCCATTGTGCAACAACTGGACATCGACCAAACTTTAATAATGTAAGAGTAATTGTAGAGGAGAATAATACTAGTAAACGATATATGCAAGAGATGTTACATATAATTAATACTCCAATTGATAAGAGAATGAACTACAAAACAGACACTGATAATTGCGCTCACATATATAGACATACAATAAACAAATACAAAAATAATAATAAACAAAAAAGCTAACAGTCAGTGAAGTAAACTTAAGATATTAACATCGGACAACACTGTATTAAACACTAAGTAAATTGTTTGTTATTATAATTTTAAGAAAATTGTTACAATTATAATAATTATGTTTTTTTAGATTATATTTCTTCCCTGAAGATGATCAACAAAGTTGGTCGAAATATTGGAAATAAATAAAATATAATAAAAATTAAAAACGAACAAGAGTTTTTATATTTTTAATAAAAGGGACCTCAAGCCGAACTAATAAAATAGAAAGATTTTTAACAATATAAAAGGTCTACATAGCACATAAAAAACAATCATACATACACGGGAGGCACGCCGTAGCAGTATCAACATGACGCTGTACAAGAATATCAGACAAAAATATGACAAAAACACAAACAATATAATAAGAACATTTTCGAAACATAACAAACAATTGGCCAACTTGAAATCAGCCACCACTTTTCTTATAAGATGCAGACAAAGTGGATTAATTCCAGGATTTATCGAGAAAGCTACAACAAACATACGAAGCATTTTTGTGTATAATAATAATATATCTGGATTTTTGGAGAAAACCTTACAAAAACACATATATAATTTTCACAATATTATTTTGAAATTACTAATACAACAAAAACATAAACAAATATATAACAACACGAAAAGGATAAAGAAATTAGGAGAAAACATTATAAAAAAGCTAAATAGACAGGACTATGATTTATTAATAATGAGTGAGAAGACCATTTACAATAATCTTAAGAACAACAACGATAATAGACTTATGCATAAATATGAGAGATTGAAAAATGATACAAAGAGAATTGGAATGCAATACAATAATGAGTGGTTTGTTAACAAAACAGAGAAAATAATCCCGACTAACATACAATGGTTATTGTCACTTGGCTCAAAATTTGCATTACCGAATGAAAGAGAAACATTCCCATTATTCAAATGTATAACCGATGGAGAACAATGTATACAGACGATTGAGAATAAAGAACAACAAGAAATATCGAGAACCAAATTTGTAACATTAATAGATGACCACATGAAGAAATCAAAGCCAAGTGTAAGAGACAAATTCATATTAACCACAGTGGGACGAACGAAGAAATTTTTGGTGGAAAATGAAGACATAATAATTACGAACGCAGATAAGGGAAATAAAACTGTGGCAATGATGAAAAAGGACTACGAAACAAAGATGAAAGACATTCTTAAAGATATGTGTACATATAGACGATTAAAGAAAAATCCTACGTTAAGTTTGCAGAACAAGAACAATATTATTGTTGACAGACTATATAATTTAAATTTAATTACCATATCTGACAAAAATAAACTGACAACCAGAATTGCGATACCCCCAAGGATATATGGTCTTCCAAAAATTCATAAAGACGACATGCCATTACGACCAATATGCTCATCGATTAACTCACCATCTTACGGACTAAGCAAATATATAATTGACATTTTAAAGAACTTGACAAACAATTCTACATACAATGTAAAAGACGTGATACAATTTAAAAATAAGATGGATAATACATTAATAGACAGCGATGAAATATTAGTATCATTTGATGTGATTTCACTATTTCCCAGCATTCCCGTTAACCTGGCTGTTCAGATTATTGAGAAAAAATGGTTTATGTTAGAAGAACATACCAAAATACCTAAGGATTTGTTTTTGGACATTTTAAAGTTCTGCATAATGGATTGTAGATATTTCAAATTTAAGGACAATTTCTACACACAAAATAAAGGTATGCCAATGGGATCTCCCATTTCTCCAATTATTGCAGACATCGTTATGGAAGAATTATTGGACACAGCTCTTAATAAAATGGAGATGAGACCGAGAATGATGACGAAATATGTTGACGACCTATTTGGAATTTTAAAAACGAATCAAGTTGAGAATACCTTAAAGACATTGAACTCATTTAACAGACATATACAGTTTACATTAGAGAGAGAAATGGATAACAAATTACCATATTTAGATTCCCTAGTCATCAGGGATGGTAATATAATTAAGATAAACTGGTACCAAAAACCTATATCTTCTGGCAGACTTATTAATTATTATTCAAAACATCCCAGAAGAATAATAATCAACACTGCTACAAACTTTATCACCATAGTTCTAAGTACGAGCAATACCGAATTTCACGAGGAAAATAAGAGAATAATTAGACATATTTTACACAAGAATGACTTTCCATATATAACAATAGACAATTTGATGAAATATACATTAAATAAGAAAAAATCTGACAATTCGATAGAAACGAAACCACCAAAAATTTACAAATCTGTTGAATATATACCTGGATTATCAGAAAGGATGAAGTACTCTGATATATATGACAAGGAAAAATACATATTAGCAATGAAAACGGGTAATACGACAGCAAAATTATTCAACAACATGAAATCTAAATTGGACAAACTAGAAAAATCAAATCTAGTATACCAAATTAAATGCGACGGCGACGATACTGATATATGTCCAAAAATATACGTAGGTACAACGAAGACAAAATTAAAAACTAGATTGTCATCACATAAATCGGACCTAAAATCAAATGACAAACCTCTTTCACAAAAAACAGCACTTGCTGCCCATTGTGCAACAACTGGACATCGACCAAACTTTAATAATGTAAGAGTAATTGTAGAGGAGAATAATACTAGTAAACGATATATGCAAGAGATGTTACATATAATTAATACTCCAATTGATAAGAGAATGAACTACAAAACAGACACTGATAATTGCGCTCACATATATAGACATACAATAAACAAATACAAAAATAATAATAAACAAAAAAGCTAACAGTCAGTGAAGTAAACTTAAGATATTAACATCGGACAACACTGTATTAAACACTAAGTAAATTGTTTGTTATTATAATTTTAAGAAAATTGTTACAATTATAATAATTATGTTTTTTAGATTATATTTCTTCCCTGAAGATGATCAACAAAGTTGGTCGAAATATTGGAAATAAATAAAATATAATAAAAATTAAAAACGAACAAGAGTTTTTATATTTTTAATAAAAGGGACCTCAAGCCGAACTAATAAAATAGAAAGATTTTTAACAATATAAAAGGTCTACATAGCACATAAAAAACAATCATACATACACGGGAGGCACGCCGTAGCAGTATCAACATGACGCTGTACAAGAATATCAGACAAAAATATGACAAAAACACAAACAATATAATAAGAACATTTTCGAAACATAACAAACAATTGGCCAACTTGAAATCAGCCACCACTTTTCTTATAAGATGCAGACAAAGTGGATTAATTCCAGGATTTATCGAGAAAGCTACAACAAACATACGAAGCATTTTTGTGTATAATAATAATATATCTGGATTTTTGGAGAAAACCTTACAAAAACACATATATAATTTTCACAATATTATTTTGAAATTACTAATACAACAAAAACATAAACAAATATATAACAACACGAAAAGGATAAAGAAATTAGGAGAAAACATTATAAAAAAGCTAAATAGACAGGACTATGATTTATTAATAATGAGTGAGAAGACCATTTACAATAATCTTAAGAACAACAACGATAATAGACTTATGCATAAATATGAGAGATTGAAAAATGATACAAAGAGAATTGGAATGCAATACAATAATGAGTGGTTTGTTAACAAAACAGAGAAAATAATCCCGACTAACATACAATGGTTATTGTCACTTGGCTCAAAATTTGCATTACCGAATGAAAGAGAAACATTCCCATTATTCAAATGTATAACCGATGGAGAACAATGTATACAGACGATTGAGAATAAAGAACAACAAGAAATATCGAGAACCAAATTTGTAACATTAATAGATGACCACATGAAGAAATCAAAGCCAAGTGTAAGAGACAAATTCATATTAACCACAGTGGGACGAACGAAGAAATTTTTGGTGGAAAATGAAGACATAATAATTACGAACGCAGATAAGGGAAATAAAACTGTGGCAATGATGAAAAAGGACTACGAAACAAAGATGAAAGACATTCTTAAAGATATGTGTACATATAGACGATTAAAGAAAAATCCTACGTTAAGTTTGCAGAACAAGAACAATATTATTGTTGACAGACTATATAATTTAAATTTAATTACCATATCTGACAAAAATAAACTGACAACCAGAATTGCGATACCCCCAAGGATATATGGTCTTCCAAAAATTCATAAAGACGACATGCCATTACGACCAATATGCTCATCGATTAACTCACCATCTTACGGACTAAGCAAATATATAATTGACATTTTAAAGAACTTGACAAACAATTCTACATACAATGTAAAAGACGTGATACAATTTAAAAATAAGATGGATAATACATTAATAGACAGCGATGAAATATTAGTATCATTTGATGTGATTTCACTATTTCCCAGCATTCCCGTTAACCTGGCTGTTCAGATTATTGAGAAAAAATGGTTTATGTTAGAAGAACATACCAAAATACCTAAGGATTTGTTTTTGGACATTTTAAAGTTCTGCATAATGGATTGTAGATATTTCAAATTTAAGGACAATTTCTACACACAAAATAAAGGTATGCCAATGGGATCTCCCATTTCTCCAATTATTGCAGACATCGTTATGGAAGAATTATTGGACACAGCTCTTAATAAAATGGAGATGAGACCGAGAATGATGACGAAATATGTTGACGACCTATTTGGAATTTTAAAAACGAATCAAGTTGAGAATACCTTAAAGACATTGAACTCATTTAACAGACATATACAGTTTACATTAGAGAGAGAAATGGATAACAAATTACCATATTTAGATTCCCTAGTCATCAGGGATGGTAATATAATTAAGATAAACTGGTACCAAAAACCTATATCTTCTGGCAGACTTATTAATTATTATTCAAAACATCCCAGAAGAATAATAATCAACACTGCTACAAACTTTATCACCAGAGTTCTAAGTACGAGCAATACCGAATTTCACGAGGAAAATAAGAGAATAATTAGACATATTTTACACAAGAATGACTTTCCATATATAACAATAGACAATTTGATGAAATATACATTAAATAAGAAAAAATCTGACAATTCGATAGAAACGAAACCACCAAAAATTTACAAATCTGTTGAATATATACCTGGATTATCAGAAAGGATGAAGTACTCTGATATATATGACAAGGAAAAATACATATTAGCAATGAAAACGGGTAATACGACAGCAAAATTATTCAACAACATGAAATCTAAATTGGACAAACTAGAAAAATCAAATCTAGTATACCAAATTAAATGCGACGGCGACGATACTGATATATGTCCAAAAATATACGTAGGTACAACGAAGACAAAATTAAAAACTAGATTGTCATCACATAAATCGGACCTAAAATCAAATGACAAACCTCTTTCACAAAAAACAGCACTTGCTGCCCATTGTGCAACAACTGGACATCGACCAAACTTTAATAATGTAAGAGTAATTGTAGAGGAGAATAATACTAGTAAACGATATATGCAAGAGATGTTACATATAATTAATACTCCAATTGATAAGAGAATGAACTACAAAACAGACACTGATAATTGCGCTCACATATATAGACATACAATAAACAAATACAAAAATAATAATAAACAAAAAAGCTAACAGTCAGTGAAGTAAACTTAAGATATTAACATCGGACAACACTGTATTAAACACTAAGTAAATTGTTTGTTATTATAATTTTAAGAAAATTGTTACAATTATAATAATTATGTTTTTTAGATTATATTTCTTCCCTGAAGATGATCAACAAAGTTGGTCGAAATATTGGAAATAAATAAAATATAATAAAAATTAAAAACGAACAAGAGTTTTTATATTTGTAAAACATTATTTTTATTTACGAATATGTAATAGCCTTTTCACACTTGCGTACATTTAGGAGGAACGCATGGAAGATGTTGAAAATGTGAAAAATGCATTCACACTTGCAACATCTAACATCTACCATCAGTTAAGTAGACAAAATAAACAAAAACCACGCCGCTTTTAAAAAGTAAAATGTATTTTGCAAAGGATTTAATAATAGGATTGATTATTCGTTTGAAAGAGCAAACCCAGATATTATTGCGTTGTATAGGGTTATTAATAGAATGTATACTGGAGGAAGATGATGATGATTTGTAAAATTCAAATTTCATTTTGTTTGTTATTTTTTTTTTGTTGACTATAAAAGTCACTTGTGTTAGTGATGTAACTTAAATTTCATTTTCAATAGCAGTTTTGCTAGTGATGACACTAAAAATATCGGAAGATGTAAATGGGAACAAAATGAGTTAGGAACATCTTGTGAAGATGTTGAAAGATGTTAATTTTTAGCTCTGTACATTTCTTATGGGAAAATTTCAACATCTCCGCAAATTGATGGTAGATGTTAGATGTTGGCAAGTGTGAAAAGGCTATAAGCGTAACGAAATTGAATGACATTTCAATCGAAATAAAAACATAATAATGTATGTATAGTTTTCACGGCTTAAAATATATTCATAAACTTATATAGTTCATATTAATATGACAAATATAGTTGGACACTGCGAAACTGTTCGTACAAAAATATAGTTGGTTTTATTACTTACTATCGTTACTGTGCACAAAGTACTAATACATGGTAAGGATATAATAGATGCTGCCGTATTACCAATAGGAATGCTTTCAGAGGAAGCCGAGGAAGCCAGAAACAAAGATTACAAGAAGTATCGATTGATGTTTTCGAGAAAGTGTGAATTTCCACAAATACTGATGTATTCAACAGACTTCTTATAACTTCGGATCCTTACATAAGTAGCATACGGCGTCATTCGAACAAAATTTCCTTAGAACTAGATCCCATTGTTAAAGATATGGTGCTTGAATAATATTACAAATAAAAACTAACACAATTTTTCGCCTGTTACATATTCAATTAAAACATTGTATATTATATTGGATTTTTATCAAGCTGAAAGGTATAAATAACCTCATTTAGCGTCTCAATATTGGCTACACCATTTTTTGTATATAAAAAGCATTAAAAAGGTTCATAACTGTATTTTATATCAATTTGTTTCAATGAATTAAGCTTTACACACTTTAACTTGGCATACTTGACTAGAAAAGCGGCATGCATTTGTGCGATATTTTCGGTGTATTTGAAGGCTAATATCTTTCGCGGTGGGTTGTTCAAAATTTCTTAATTTAGCCCAGAGAAGTGTTTCTTCAAAATTTCATTGCTGTACGACCAATCCTTCTATTTTTTCCAAGAAATGT
The DNA here is from genome assembly GCA_916048285.2 of Bellardia pandia. Lineage (NCBI taxonomy): Eukaryota > Metazoa > Arthropoda > Insecta > Diptera > Calliphoridae > Bellardia > Bellardia pandia. Next base: position 75,919,037 of record OU696533.1, read on the forward strand.
ATGAGGCGGTGCCACTGTGCGACGCCTGTCGCAGACGAAGTTAATGTAGAGCAACTAGCTGCTTCGTCAGCGTCTCGGAGAATAATAACATTGCCACAGAGAGCTATAAGAGGAAAGAATAGACATTGTTGGTCAACTTCTCCTTTCATGCTACAAGTTTTTTTGATGAGATAATTGCGGAAATCGTAAAATAGACAATGCTGAAATATCTTAAAAAAGAAGTGAATCTATGACCAGTGCAACATTTCGGGATACGCGCGATGCTGAAATTCGCGCTTTGATTGGGATTCTGGAAATGACAGCAGTGAGGAAAGACAACCACATGAGTACAGAGGAGCTATTTGATCGATCTTTGTCAATGGTGTACGTGTCAGTGATGAGTCGTGATAGATTTGATTTTTTAATACAATGTCTCCGAAAGGATGATAAAAGTATCCGCCTCGCACTTCGTGCTAGCGATGTATTTACTCCTATCAGAAAAGTATGGGACATTTTTGTACAACAGAGTATAAGTAATTACACTCCAGGAGCTCATGTCACTATAGATGAGCAATTAATTGGATTTTGTGGACGGTGTTCATTTAGGATGTATATTCCTAACAAGCCAAGCAAATATAGCATCAAAATAGTTATGATGTGTGACAGTGGTACAAAGTACATACATGATAAATGCAATGCATTATTTGGGAAAAGGAACACAGACGAACGGCTTGCCACTTGGCGAATATTACGTAAAACAATAATCACAGCCTTTACAGGATAGTTGCCGTTATATTACGTACGACAATTGGTTCACGTCAATTCCCTTGGCAAAAAGTTTACTTAAGGAACCACATAAGCTTACCGTTGTAGGAACAGTGCGATCTAACAAACGGGAAATACCGGAAGAGATGAAAAACTGTCGATCAAGACCCGTGGGAACATCAATGTTTTGTTTTGACGGACCCCTTACACTTCTATCTTATAAGCTGAAACCAGCTAAAATGGTTTACTTGTTATCATCTTGTGACGGAGATACTTCTGTAAATGAAACTAGCGGAAAACATAACATGATAATGTACTATAATGAAACTAAAGGTGGAGTAAATACTTTAGATCAAATGTGTTCTATCATGTCATATAGTAGGAAGACGAATAGATGGCCTATGGCTGTTTTTACGGAATGATAAATATTGTATGCATTAATGCTTATATAATATATACCCATAATGTCAGCAAAACAGGTGATAAGGTTCTAAGTCGCAAAAATTTAATGAAAAACCTTAGCATGGCCTAAATCACCTTTAATGAAAAAGAGACTAGAAGCACCTACTCTGAAGAGGTATTTGCCTGACAATATATCCACACGATTGTCAAAGGATACTGCAAACTCATCAAAAGATAACACCGAAGAATTTGCTTTAGAACCAGTAAAAACGTATTTACTGCTGATACTGCCCATCAAATATAAGGAGAAAAGCAAATGCATCATGTAATAAATGCAGAAAAGTTATTTGTTGTGAGCATAATATTGACATCTGCTAGAGTTGTATCTAACTTATTTTTAAAAACTTTTATACGTATTTGTATTTTATAAAAAATACTTTGCTTATTTAGTAAATTCATTAAAAAGACTGACTATAAGCCGAAAAACGGGTAATAAGTTTACAATGAAATGTGATCTTTAAGTTTTTTTAATTACTGAAGTTGTTTCTTTGTTTTTGTTTTTTCAGATAATAAATATACGTATACATACATATTTAAAACTTGGGTGTTTTTACTTTACTTATATTGAAAAAAGTATACCACATTAGTTTATTTTAAATTAGTCAACAAAATTCCACAATTTAGCTCTCCAAAGAGCATGCGTAATTTTTACGCATGATTATCTTCAAATTAGGTCAAAATATGATTACATATCTTTCTATATTTATTAAATGAAAAGGCATAATGGTGTGGTTTTCTACAAAATTATATGTTCACTTGCTACTTATTTAAACGTAGAAAAACCCGTTTGGGCAGACGGGTAGGAAAGCGTAATATTACAAGTGACTCAACTTAAGGACATCTTGATGGAAGAATGGCATAATATTGGCAGCGACGTCACAAAAAAAACTAGTGCATTTCATGCTAAGACGATTAAAAGAAGTTATTAAAAACAATGGATACTATACAAAGTATTGAATCATTTTAAACTTGAATTATTAAGCAAATTGTTCATGCTGTGTGAATACTTTTGTCCACATCAATTCATGCCTTAAAATTAATATTTATGCTTTTTTAATATGTAATAAATGTAATACTAGTTTTTTTACATTTAAATAAGTAACAAGTGATCAAATAATTTTGTAGAAAACCACATCATTATGTCTTTTCATTTAGTAAATAAAGAACATTAAAAACAAAGTTGGCTGCTGTGTGAATATTTTTGTCCGCCTCTGTATGTATGTATGTAACGGGTTTTCAAATAGCTACTTGACAACTCTGAATTTAAATTGTGAACGCACTATTTCACTGATCATCTAATTGTTGCTTTCTTTTTTTTCAGTAAACTTAACATTTTCGTTATGGTAAAGTACACGAAGGAACAACGTTTGGAAATTATAAAAATGTACTACCGAAATTCGGAGTCGGTGACCGCAACTTTAAGAGCGTTAACTCCAATTTTCGGTCGTAATTCTCGCCCTAGTAGACAAGCAATAACAAGTTTAGTGCAAAAATTTGAGTCTACATATTCATTGTGTGATGCTGTCGTGCCAGTGAGACAACGGCCTGGTCGAAGTTCCGAAAATATCGCTGCCGTTCAGGCGTCCGTAGCAAACGATTCAAATCAGTCGATTCCGCGGCGTTCTCAAGAACTGGGCATCCCCAAGACCACTTTATGGCGAATTTTGCGTAAGGATCTGGGTTTACACCCATACAAGATTAAGCTGACTCAAGAATTGAAGCCGATGGACCATTTGAGTCGACGTACGTTCTCCGATTGGGCTCTGGAGAAGATGCACCTAGATGATGAATTTCATCGCAAAATCATCTTCAGTGACGAAGCTCATTTTTGGCTCAATGGGTTCGTCAATAAGCAAAATATGCGTTATTGGTCTGCTGAAAATCCACATGTGCTTCACGAATCACCACTTCATCCACAAAAAATTACTGTTTGGTGCGCTTTGCATGCCGGCGGCGTCATTGGGCCATATTTTTTCGTCGACAATAACGATCGTCACGTTACTGTGAATGGCGATCGTTATCGCGCAATGATTAGCGATTATTTTTGGCCCGAATTGGAACACATGGACTTGGATGACATGTGGTTTCAACAAGACGGTGCCACAAGCCACACAGCACACGTTACAATCGATTTAAAAAAAGTTGTCAAGTCCTTATTGGAAAACCCTGTATATATATCACTAATCTTAGATTTAAAAGGCATATAAAACGATCGGTGACATATAGCCAATAATTTTTCATTTATAGATAATTGATAAAGTAAGCCAACTCTTTTCCAATACAATAAAACATTTCAATGATTTTCATTTAAAACAGTTTTCGTAAAGTCCCCTTTAGTAAGTTAGTTGATACTTACTTGGCCGCTGCTTTAGAATCAGCAAAGTTTACAAAACAATCTTTGCTTCTGCCATTTCCCAGTAAACCGACATTTAAAACTTCTCCAAATTTATGGAAATATTCGGTAAGATTTTCCTTTGTGGCCTTAAATATATTGAGCATAAAATACAATATTAAACAGGAGTCCCCATAATCTACAGGCTACAATATCTACAAACTTACAACTTTGGGTAAATTTCGTATGAATATATTATAAACTAATATGCTGTCTTCGGTGTAGGCTAGTCCATCAATAATCTTGTGTTTTGGATCTACATAAATATGTTGAAATGTTATATTATTAAATATTACAAAATGAGTATGTACATGCATTTATCCTTACTCTTGAAGTTGGCCATTATATCCATTTTGTATTCTTCTATATATCTGTACTGAAACTTATGTATATGTTTTATTAGTTTTGTTAGATCGACTTTTCTGCAATTTCTAGTGCATTTGTGGAAATAGTGGAATTTTTTATAAACAATGTTGATTATTTAGTCTGTGCTTTTTAGTATCCAATAAAACGCTACGGTTAACCGCGTTTATGAAAACCGGTGTTGATAATTATATTTGAATAAAAAACCCAAAAATGTTCTTTGCTTTGGGCGTGTGTGAAGAAAGAAACAGTGGAAATCTACCGCAAAATTATTAAACCAACAACATTTTTTCATATACCACGTGATCGATATGAAGAAAACAATTATTTACAATCGCATGCCAACAACAAAAAAATTATAAACATTATTCACAAAACGGAGTGTAACGAAAAATGATGCTTGCATTGCATGTCTTGTACAAATGTAAACGTATACTCCCAAAAGCAATGAATACTTAACGATTGGTACGAATATTTAACGATTGGTATGAATGGTTGCAATGCTGATTGTATAAGTTGTACATACTAACAAAAACTTTACTAGTTTACTGTCAACAAATCGCACATAAAGCAACAACCAAAAAATATTTATTTTCTCCTTAGGTTTTGTATTGTTTTTGCTCTTTATGTTTTCATTCACTGAAAGCAACGACTACTGGACGAATGGTTTGAATGTTTTTAGTTTTTTCATGTGGCATTGAATTATTTCGTTGCTTGATGTATTACGGCATAACAAAAAGGGGAATGCAAAATTGCAAACAGTAATAAGGAATGAGTAAACAAACAGCAATACACATTTTTATTATTGTCGAGTAAAAGCAATGCAAAAGCAATGAATTTGCGAATGATTAGCAAATGTGAATGGTCTCTTTCTGTTCTCTAGCCTGTAACTAGGGCTATTAAAATTCAGGAATGTCACTTTCGAGAATTTATAAACATTTGCATTAATAAAAGTTTCTAATTATAAACATTGTTGATAACACGCCGTATAAACACGAAGTATGGCATAATGTTTATAATCATGAAATTTCAACTATTTATTTAAGTAAATTCTATGAAAAAATAAAAAAACAATAAAATTTTGTCTGAAATTTTCAAAATTTTTGAATTAAAAAAAATTGTTTTTTAATTTCTGATAACCCATTGAATGCGTCTCTCGAAGACCTTTCATATGATACTAAAATTACATATAGTTCCCTTGGGGGAAATGTGAAAAAAAATCAAAAAACCTCTAAAAAGGACCTTTTTATCCTTTGATCCAGCTCACCAAATATTGACCCCAGGACAAAAAAATTGAGAAACGTAGTCTTAAAATGAATTAAATTTTCATATTAGTCGGGAACATCCGCAATTTTATTTTGGGGCCACCCTAAAGTACATGCCTTGGAATACATAGCAGGCTATATTATTCGAAAGCTCAAGCTAGTGGAATACGAATGCCATCAAAATTCTTACACGTGAGTTGACCAGGTGTATAAAGGGTATTTAAAAAGCCAATAAATGAATTCGTCATAAAGCTGAATCAGATGGAATCGATATTCTACAAAGTCAACGGGTGTAACATTTCTCACTGTCGGAACATTCGCAGACACCTGGTCGAGGCAAGTGCGTCTATTGACTTACCCGAAAATGTGAAGCAGTTTTTCTTTAAATGCAGAATATACTTTCGAGTTAAAAACTTAAATAAGCGCTTAAAAGAGCAGAAAAAACTCATCGCATATTAGAACGTAAGAAACTGCCCAAAGTACAGATATAAAACTTACTCCTATCAAAAGTTATTTATTTTATATCAAAATTATTTATTATTCACCCCTATCGTGAATAAAAATTCCACATGAAATTTGTTCCTTTTTCACACTTTTCCTATTAAAATTCAATGTTAAAAAAATAAAAGGAAACAACTTTCATGTGAAATTTTTATTCACGATAAGGTTGATTATTTTTTCAAAGAAATATTTCGAAACATTCATAATGTAAAACTGCATTTATATTTATAGCCCTGCTGCTACTCAAACTAATGATATCAAAAAAGCTGCGCCTTTTAAAACGACACACAAAATTATTTTCCAATAAAGCCATTGTTTATTGCACAAGGTCTAAATGGATCTCGCAATAGTTCGAGAACTAGAGAATTTTTTCGTCATAAAAGACCACACACTATAAAATTGTTTTTAATTATGTTTTTTTTACAGGTTTGTTTTTCGAAAAGAGATAAAACTGGCATTTTGTGGTCAAATCTGGCAACTCTAATGTCATTTATGTTCAGTTTGGTTTGCCATTTCATCATGAACAGGTTGACAAAAGAACAACGCTTGCAAATCGTGCAAATTTATTTCGAAAATAACGGTTCAGTTCGCGAAGTTTACCGCAAGCTCCGTCCATTTTATGGTCGACATAATCGTCCATCAGAGCAATTAATTCGGTTAACCATGGATCGTTTTCGCACTACGTTTACTCTATGTGATAATACGCATCCGCAGAGACGTCGAACAGTGCGCACCGAAGAAACAATTGCCGCTGTGGAGCAAAGTGTTGAAGAGGACCCGAATTAATGGAGACCGGTATAGAGCCATGATTCCCGAATTGGATGGCATAAATGTGGATGAGTTGTGGTTCCAACAAGACGGCGCTACATGCCACACAGCGCACGCCACAATCGATTTATTGAAGGAAACATTCGATGAGCGCATAATTTCGCGGAATGGACCTGTCAATTGGCCACCAAGATCGTGTGATTTGACACCATTGGATTATTTTCTTTAGGGATATGTAAAGTCGCTCGTCTATCCAACAAACCAGAAACGTTAGGGGAATTGGAAGCCAACATTCGTGGCGTTATTGCCGACATACGGCCCCATATGCTCGAAAAAGTGGTTGAAAATTTGGACCTATAGAATTGGCTTTATTCGAGCCAGCCGCGGCGGCCACATGCCTGAAATCATATTTAAACATTAATGGCATAAAATTATCCTTCCAATAAAGCCAAATTGATGGTCATTAAAACGATTTTCTTGTGTTTTATTTCAATTCGAAGTTCTATACCTCTCAAAAAAACTCCCTATATATTTCCAATCCTTTATTTTAAAATTCAAATAAAAATAAAAACTTTTTTTGGAAGAATAACACGCTTTTAACATCATTTTTCACCAACGATTTTGATACTTCTGTATTCGCCGACAACACACATGGCTCTCCTATCGCACAACCTTCTTTCAGCTCAGTATTAGCTTTTACCAAAGTATTCTGAACAACAACACAAAATTCCAGACAGCAATTATCCTCCACTGTCACATTGTCCAACAAAAATGCATTAACAATACGACAATTTTGTCCCAACACAGAACAGGTCAACGTTGAACCGGCGCCGACTACACTATTTTTGGCTTTTGTAGATATTATTTTTGTGGAAGATATACATATATATTTAATTTCACCATGGATACTAGAGCTGTTTCGTTCATGAACGAACGAGTTAAAATGAACGGATCACTTCATTGAACGGAATGAGTCGGTCATTTAACTGAACGGTTTTTGTTCAATAGTGTACGGATTAATTTCGTTCAGCTGCTGTTTATCAAAAGACAAGAAGAAAATCACATTCAATAAGGGTTGTATTCATTCGTTCAAAGTGAACGATTGAACGAATTGAATAACCGAATCAGTCTTGATTAAATGAACGAAAATGGCCGGTCACTGAAATGAACGACAACTCTAATTGGATACGACTGTCTAGAATTTTCTCATTAATCAAAGTGCCCCGAAAAAAAATCATCACGAGTTTCGAAATTTTTTAAGAAAATAAAATTTTTCTGTTTTTATCAATGTTTGTGTTTGTTTTCTTTATTTTATGCCAGATGTTTTTGACAGTAACGAAAGTATTTTACACAAACAAAAATGCCTGTTGTTCTTGCCTTGTTGTAGCAATGCTGTCACCTAGTATTTAATTTCACCATGTTATGAGTATTTATTTACAACAATGTATTGGAAACAGTATAAAAGCAGCGTCAGTTGCATGAATAAAATCACTTTGCTTTCTGCCTTCAATGAGTAAACATCTTTGTCTAGTTTTTTAATATACCGGACGGGATGCAAACAAATTGAAAACATTTAAGTAAAAGTAGTTAAAAATATAGAAAGTGTTCAGTGTTTTTTTCTTACGCCAGCTTATGAATTATAATCTTAAAAATAAGATTTCTTCAACTCTGTTTTTATGTTATATTGTACGAAGTATTTATGTATATAAGGTAAACAGACCAGAAAACCGATAAGGGAAAATGGTACAAGGGCCACAAAATTACTGGAACTGATATGATATTTTAGGTCCAATTAATGTTAACTCGTTCTACGGTTATCGATATTTAGTGACATTTGTAGATGATTTCTCGAGAAAACTTTTTGTGTACCTACCCCCTTAAGATTAAATCCGAAGTTTATGAAACATTTGTGGAATTAAAAAAAATGGCTGAAAATCAGTGGACAGCGAAGTTTGAGAACGGACAATGGATGTGAGTATTTAAGCAACAAGTTTCAAACCTTTTTAAAGAACAACGAAGTGATTCATCAAAAAACTTGCGCACATTCTCCCGAACAAAATAGTGCAGCAGAAAGGATGAATCGAGCAATAATAGAACGTGTAAGATATATGCTTATCGATAGCAGCCAACACAGCTAGTTATTTAATTAACAGAGTATCTTGCCGCGGTGAAAATTTATCTCCTGAGGAAATTTGGTTCGGTCGTCGCCCTGATTTGAAATATTTGAGGGTTGTCCTGCTCTAGTTCATATACCCAAAGAAAAACAGCTTAAGCTGGATAAGAAATCTATTGAATGTATCATGGTAGAATACAGCACAGAAAGTAAGACGTATAGATTATTCAACTCCGAGAACAATGAAAGCCGTGATGCCGTGTTTTTAGAACGAAGTAAAATCAACCTAAACCTTAAAAATAACTTTTATTATTCAGATTTTCTGCAGAATAACGACGATGTTAATTCAGGGGAGAGTAATAATGAGGTTGAATTAACATCGGTCATTGAAACACTAAATAATAGTTCTGAAGAAGCTGACGATAATTCCAGTGAGAGTGATTATGAAGAATCTGTTGAGTGGCCTTCGTCTTCAGCATTGCCAGCTGAAGTTAATAATAACGATAATGAATGGTCCCCGAATTCGTGCGAAGCTCGAAATATTCGAATGGATGCAAAAATCCGCCACTCTGAGCGTATTGCTAATAGAAGTCAACAATCACAGAATTTTTGTGCAATGGAATTTGTTTCAGATGATCCAAAAAATGTGAAAGAAGCAATGTGATTGTTATGTTTAATTCTACTTGTTTAAACGTTATTCTAAAACATTAGTAGTAACTTATGAATTTTTGTATTATTTTTTGAAGTTTATTTTATTTTTATTCGATTAGTAATTTTTCATTGCTGAACATTAAAATTTTAAATAAAGAAAAATACATTCTTTTGCAAAACACAATATTGGTGTCAGAAGTGGGATAGAATGAGTATGTCCCAAGAGCAACTATCAAATGTTATGGAATTACTAGCAGGAGCAATCCGATCTGCAGTTGCAGATGTGGCGCAGTCTGCAGCCATGGGTTTTTCTTCGCCAACAACCTCTGCAGAATTGAATTCAAAACCACCACAATTTTCAATGGTTGAATATAAACAAGAAGATGGAGGATCAGTTTCTGATTATTTCACTAGATTTGACTGGGCGTTGCAGTTATCAAGAGTTGCAGAAAATGAGTATGCAAATTATGCACGTGTGCGTATGGGCACACAACTTAATTCAGCATTAAAAATATTAACAAGTCCGAGATTGCCAGGAGATTTAAATTACGATGAAATCAAAGATATCCTCATTCGTCATTTTGATGGAAAGAAAAACAAATATGCAGAGAGCGTGAAATTTAGACGAATGAAACAAGAATCTGGTGAATCAGTAGCAAAATTTAGTCTTCGATTGAAAAATGGAGCAGTATTCTGCGAGTATGGCCAATTTTTAGACAGGATGCTAATTGAGCAGCTCTTAATGGGGCTAGAATCCCCAACTATTTGTGACGAACTAATTGCAAAACAACCACAGAGTTTTAGTGAAGCATACGAGATAGCTTATGCTAGAGAATTAACTCATCATGCAACAAATGAAGTTAACTCCAGCAATGAACCTTCGCAACCGGAACAAACATTCAAGTTAGGTTTTACTCCAGTTAAAATCAAAAATAACAAAGCTGATGCTATATTTTCCAATAAAGGTAAATGTTACGGATGTAATGGGAACCACTCGAGAAACAACTGTAAATTTAAGAATGCGAAATGCTTCGCTTGTGGTAAGATCGGCCATATTTCAAAGGTATGTAAAACGAAAACTGGTCAAGTATCGATGGAACATTACGAAGAAAACGATTCTGTTGAGCAATTGCGTTCTATAAATAAAATTAAATTTTCAAAACCGTATGAAAAGAAAATGATTTCTGTGAATATTGATGGTAGAAAATTGGAAATGGAGTTGGATACTGGTGCTCCTTGTAGTATCATTAGCAAGAAAAGTTTACGTGCTATTAAACCAACGTATACCTTACGTAAATCTGATAGAAAATTTGCTAGCTACACAGGTCACTCAATAAATTGTATTGGTAGAGTAGTAGTAAATGTGACAGTGGGAAAAACTTCTCGTATTTTGAATCTATATGTTGTAGAAGATGATTTAGACACTTTGTGTGGTCGTGAATGGATAAGTCATTTTGCTCATGATATTAATTTTTCAGATTTATTTTCATCTCCATCACGAATAAATAACTCACAAAACGATGGTTTTAGTCTAAATACTATTACTTCAGATGTACCGATACTAAATTCTATTCAAAAAAATCAATTACAACAGATTGTAAATAGATTTGAAGATGTATTTGGTAGTTCAGCTGGAAAGCTTAAATGTCCACCTATAAAGATTCATATGAAACCGAATGCTAGACCCATATTCGTTAGACCAAGAGAAGTTCCTTTAGCATTAAGAGAAGCATATGCCAAGGAAATTGATGCCAAAATTGCTGCCGGTTATTATAAAAAAGTTGAATTCTCAGAATGGGCTTCCACGACACATGTAGTAACAAAAAAAAATGGAGCTTTACGTATTACAGGAAACTATAAACCCACGGTCAACCCTCAAATGATTATCGATGAGTATCCTATTCCAAAACCAGAAGATTTATTCAACAGAATTAAAGGTGCTACAATGTTTGCTCATTTGGATGTTACGGACGCTTATACGCATTTGCCAATAGATGAAGAGTTTGGACATGTTCTTACCTTAAATACCATTACTCATGGCCTTATACAACCCACTCGTGCAGTCTATGGTGCTGCAAATATTCCAGCAATATGGCAGCGAAAAATGGAAGAAGTTTTAAAAGGAGTACCTAATTGTCTTAATTTTTTTGATGATATACTATTATTTGCAAAAGATTTTAATGAATTACAACAAATTTTAGATGTGACTTTGGCACGAATGAGACAGTGTGATCTTAAATTAAACAAATCAAAGTGTGTTTTTGCAGCAACCTCAGTAGAATTTTTAGGGCATATCATTGATTCTAAGGGTATACATAAGTCAAATAAGCATATTGAAGCTGTATTGAACGCACCGAAACCAAACTCCTTAGAAGACTTGCAGCTGTTTCTAGGTAAAGCCTCATACTATAGTGCTTTTATTCCGGATTTAGCAACTCGTGAGAGGCCATTACGAGATATACTTAAATCAAAAGTATTTTCATGGAATATAATGGCGGATGCTGCTTATAATGATATTAAAAAAATTTTAGTGTCGTCACAAGTTTTAATATCGTATGATCCTGAACTTCCATTATTGTTGGCAACGGATGCTAGTAAAACCGGCTTGGGAGCGGTATTGTCTCACCGTTTATCGAATGGCGAAGAACGACCTATCGCATATGCAAGTAGAACAATGAGTGCGACAGAACAACGTTACTCTCAAATAGATAAAGAGGCTTTGGCAATAGTATGGGCAGTACAAAAATTCTTTAAATATTTATATGCACGGCATTGGACATTAATAACCGATCACAAGCCATTGACTCAGATTTTGCACCCTAGTAAATCGCTTCCAGTACTTTGCATTTCTCGTATGGCAAACTACGCTGATTTTTTAAGTAATTTTGATTTCGAAATTATATATAAACCATCCAAAGAGAATAGTAATGCCGATTACATGTCACGTATTGTACCAAATAGTATTAAAAAATCACAATGCAACGAAAATTATGTAATTGCTGAATACGACGAGTTTGATACTTTTATTGTCCGACAAATTAACCAGTTGCCCGTTACAGCTGAAAAAATTGCTAATGAAACTCGTAAAGATTCAGAACTTGGAAAAATAGTTGCAATATTAGAGAAAGGATATTCTTTATCAAAAAATGGTTTCACTGCACCAGAATCAAATTATAGACTCTCAGGTAATTGCTTAATATTCGAACACAGAGTTGTAATACCACATAAGTTTCGAAAAGATATTCTCCAAAATTTGCACGCAGCCCATCTTGGGGTGGTAAAAATGAAAGGTATCGCTCGTTCCTTTGTATATTGGCCAAAAATCGACGCAGATATTGAAGCACTGGCAAAAGACTGTAACGATTGTGCAAGAGTAGCAAATAAACCAAAGAGGTATACAGATCATCACTGGGAATATCCTAAAGGGCCTTGGGAACGAGTGCATATAGATTATGCTGGCCCTTTCGAGGGTATGATGTTACTAATTATTACAGATGCCTACAGCAAATGGCTAGATGTGAAAATAACTAAATCTATAACAGCTGAGGCAACAATTGCGTTAGTCGATGAAGTTTTTGCAAATTTCGGTGTTCCAGTGATGGTAGTATCCGATAATGGTACAAATTTCTCATCAGAACAGTTTAACAATTACTTGACGGCTGTAGGAGTAAGATATCATAAATACACTGCACCGTATCATCCATCTACAAACGGCCAAGCTGAACGGAGTGTTCAAACAGTGAAAAACGCATTAAAAGCTATGTGTACATCAAAGCAAACATTACAACAAAATATCAACGAGTTTTTAAGGCAGTATAAGAATGCACCTCATTCCACAACTGGAGTTTCTCCAGCACAATTGTTTCTTGGGCGTCAAATTCGCACGCGTCTTGATTTAGTACATCCAGAAAGTATTTCTTCAAAAATAACAAATAAACAATTTATGAAACAACATAAACAATTTAGAGAATTTCAAGTGGGTGACAACATATATTTTTTATCCGGTAATCAAAAGGGAAGCGAATGGCTGTCTGGAAAAATAAATAGGCGTTTAGGCGATATTCATTATGAAATTCTTTATCAAAACAAGTACGTAAGGAGACATATTGATCAAATTCGTGGTGCTAGTCAAGGTGTACAAAATGATGTAAAAAAAAGAAATCTCAATTATATCAATAGAAGAGCTGTGGAAAACAGGCCCTATACAAGTATTACATATCCAGAGAATATGAATGATAATGTTTTAGACCTCAGACATCCTGATCCTTATCTTCAGCATCCCGAAATAAATTCAAGTTCCCCTAACAATGCAATAGACCCAGGAAATGATGAGAATGTTATCCACTCCCCAGTTCGGGAAAACGACACAGATGATGAGTTTGAAACACCACAAGCTGGTAAATTTCAAACTCATCCACAAAGTCAACATTACAAAACAGCGCAAGCACGACGGGAAGAAACCAGGGAACAGTTAAATGTAGAGAATTCACAATTACCAAGTGATCAGCTTCTACGACGCTCACAAAGAATTCGAAAACCAAGAGTTTTATTTTCACCTGAGAACTCCTAAAGGAAGAGATAAATGTTATGTTTAATTCTACTTGTTTAAACGTTATTCTAAAACATTAGTAGTAACTTATGAATTTTTGTATTATTTTTTGAAGTTTATTTTATTTTTATTCGATTAGTAATTTTTCATTGCTGAACATTAAAATTTTAAATAAAGAAAAATACATTCTTTTGCAAAACACAATAGTGATCAAACAATTCAGCTGAAATTGATTCACTGAAGATTGATGAAACAGCCACGTTTCAAATTCAATTCAAATCAAAGTGGGTGTTCAAAACCAAAAGAGACGAACATGCTGAAGTTGTACGGTGGAAGGCCAGATTGGTTTTGAAAGATTTCTCTCAACGCGAAGGAATTGATTTCAATGAAACTTTTGCCCCTGTTGTAAGGTAGAGTCAATACCTTTTTTGTTAGCTTTGGCAGTTAAATATAACATGCACGTACACCAAATGGATGCAGTAAGTGCATATTTAAATGGTACGCTGAAAGAGACGATATATGTACATATATGCAACAACCTGAAATGTTCAATGATGGCTCGAAAAGAGTTTGTAAACTGCAGAAATCAATTTATGGTCTGAAACAATCGGGACGTGTATGGAATGAAACCATCAACAATGAATTACTCAAGAATGGTCGTATAAGAAATGAAGTTGATCAGTGTGTTTATTACAAAATATACAATGGTAAAAGGTTGTACGTAGCAGTTTATGTTGACGACGTCTTGATTTTCTCCAACAACTTAAACAATCTCAAATCATTGTAAGTAAAAGTTTAAAATAAAAGATATGGGAGAAGTATCTTCTGTACTTGGCACAAAAATAACCAGAAGTAAAAATACCATTAAAATTGATCAATCATGTTATATAGAGGATGTTTTAGTACGCTTTGGGATGAACAACTGTAACCCTGTTTCAAATCCAATGGATTATAATCAGAAACTATCAGCTGCCTTGTGTCCTAAAGTATATTATACGCAGCGCAGAATAAATGAACATTTATCTAATTAATACTGGCTGTTTTCATAAACGCAGTATGCAATGCAACACTGCAAACATATGCGTTTATAATGCAAAGCAATACTTAATGGAAACACTACGTTGTCAAATAATGCAATTACATTTTGAAACGTTTATGAATGCTAATACTGGGGGGTTACTCTCTATTGCGATGCGAAAGCAAATGCGATGCGATAACCGTACAATTTGTATGCTTATCGCATCGAAATAGAGAGTAACCCCCCTGCTTTTCGTGTGTTTTTCTCGGGTATTTTATAAAAATAATTGTTATATGAATCTCATAAATTAATGTCTGCATATTTATTGAAAAAAAAACTTAAATGAATTATATTTGTATAAAAATTATGTTAAATTTTAACTTACGTTAATATGTCCGCCATTTCAATTGTTGAACAATCATAAAGCATCACAAATAAAAACACTGCACAAATTTGACAAATGTTGCGCATTCAAAAGCTCTATGCAATGCAGGTATTTAGTCAGGTAAATTTAAACAAAACAACAATTAGGAATAGGCTAGGAACGCCTTCTTTTGAAGGGATTTTATTCACTAAAAATTTTTTTAAAACTAAATAAATGTTTTATTAGAAATTTCTAAATTGGGCTTTCAAGGTCAGGTATTTTTTATTATAAAATAAATAAAAGACTAGTTTATTTTATTTTCTCCAATCCTACGTTTCGTCGGTATTTTTCCGACCTCCTCAGGGATTAATTATATTGAATCTGGCAACCATATAAATATATAAAGGAAAATAACAATATTCATAACAAACAACCATAAATTTAACAATAAAATAATTACACTTACATATAGTCTTTTCGTCAATTTTACATTACTTTAAATATATTACACCTTTTTTGTACAACATTTAACATACGATACAAACACAGAGTCAATTAATAAAAAATTAATACAAAAATTAAAATAAAATATCACAGTAATTATCCTAAACTAAATTAAATTATTGCTATTATGTAGTTAGAGTTAGCGCCGTCTATATCTTCTTTCTTATTCATCACTTGATCTGCTTTTTGCTGGATTCTTAAACTTTCCAATGTATACCTTTTCCCAACTTTCTTTTCTACTTCTAAGATCCTCACATTTTTAAGGTCGGCCGTATGTTTTTTATCAAAACAATGTTGAGAGACACCTGTTGTTAGTTTTTGCTTTTTAATGTCAGCTTCATGTTCGTCTATTCTCGTACCTAAACTTCTCTTTGTTGTGCCTATGTAAATTTTTCCACACTTTTCTTGTTCGTTTCCAATACATTTTATCTCATATATTACGTTGCTTTTATCCCTTGTTTCTATTTTTGTTTTTGTTTGCGTGAACAGTGAATTCGTTGTTTTGTTTGCTCTGTGTGTCAATATTATATTGTTGTCCTTTATAATCTCTCTCATTTGTATATTTTCTGTAAGTTTGGGGATAAATGCTAAGCTGTAGAATTTCGTGCTGCCAGATGTGTTATTGTTTTGGGTATTGCTAATTTCCCCAGTGTTTTTATTTGTGGCTTTCTGTATTAAATTATTAATTATATTTTTCGGAAAACTATTTTTTACCAACATTTCTTTAATTTTGTTTATGTTTTTTGATAGAAATTTATTATCACTTAATTGAAAAACTTTGTTAATCATATTTAATGCTGTGTTTATCTTTTGTGTCATTGGTTGAGTAGAGTGAAAATTGATAATGCGGCCAGATGCAATCGATTTAGTGTACCAGTCTGTTAAAATTTTGTCATTTTCCCTGTGTAGCCTCATATCGAGATATGGTATTGAATTATTTTCCTCTTTTTCCATGGTAAATTTTAATTTTGTGTGATAACTGTTAAATGTTTTTAAAATCTTCTCTTCGTCTTGTTTTTTGATAATTGCAAAAAGATCGTCCACATATTTAGTAATTAGTTTTATTTGTATGTTCTGGTTTTTCCGCAAATCCTCAGTTGTTCGTTCCAATAGGGTATCCAGGACAATGTCTGCTATTGTTGGGGATAATGGATTCCCCATTGGCATGCCGTATGTTTGGCTATAAAATGTGTCACCAAACATAAAATAATTGTTGTCGTTTAGACAAAATTTTAGTAAATTAAGAAATTGTGTTCTCGGAATGTTTGTGTGGTTTTTAAGAACGTTCCATTGAGCCATAATATTACTTATTGCTAAATGTATCGGTATGTTTGTAAATAACGATACAACGTCTAGAGATATTAATATTTCGTCTTTGTCCAAAGATATTGCACTTAATTTTTTCTTTAGTTCCGGTGAATTTTTATACCCTTCACCATCGTGAGAAGGGTATATATAAGTTTGTCATTCCGTGTGTAATTTCCACAAAAAAATTTTCCGACCCTATAAAGTATATATATTCTGGATCCTTATAGATAGCGAAGTCGATTAAGCCATGTCCGTCTGTCTGTCTGTCTGTCTGTCTGTTGAAATCAGTTTTTTGAAGTCCCCAGATATACTCGGGATCCAAACCTTCAATAATTCTGTCAGAAGTGCTTTCGAGAAGTTTGCTATTTAAAATCAGCAAAATCGGTTTAGGTTAACCAGAGTTATGAATCTATATGTGAGACCACCTCCATAAAAATTTGATATTTTTCATCCATTTTATTGCAATATTTTGAAAACTATTGCAGATAATACCATGAAATTTTGTATACGTTGTTTGTACTATAAAAGAAGAAAGTGTGTGGAAAATAGTAAGAATCGGTCCATGATTTCTTATAGCCCCCATACAAATATATATATTCCCGAAATATGGCTTAATGATAAATAAATGCCTATAAAATTGGAATATGAAGACAAAATTCAGCAAAAATAAGTTTTATACAAAAAGAAATCGCAAAACGAAATTTTTTTTAATTCGGTCCATGTTTGACCATAGACCCCATATAAAGTCCACTTCCAAAATTCACTTAAATACGTATAAAAGAGATATAAATAATGTTAAACGGCTAAAATTTGACATAAATACTCTTTATAGGCAAATAAATTGTTGTACTAAATTTTATGGTAGTCGGCCCAGAATTGGTCATAGCCCCCATACAAAAATCTTCCCGAAATATGGCTTAATGATAAATAAATGCCTATAAAATTGGAATATCAAGACAAAATTCAGCAAAAATAAGTTTTATACAAAAAGAAATCGCAAAACGAAATTTTTTTTAATTCGGTCCATGTTTGACCATAGACCCCATATAAAGTCCACTTCCAAAATTCACTTAAATACGTATAAAAGAGATATAAATAATGTTAAACGGCTAAAATTTGACATAAATATTCTTTATAGGCAAATAAATTGCTGTACTAAATTTTATGGTGGTCGGCCCAGAACTGGTCATAGCTCCCATACAAGGACCACATCTGAAAAAGAGATTTTTCCCTATATATATTGTATAAATATCGGTACCGACTCAAAACTTTGCACAGATCATTTTAATATATACAAAAATCATCCCACAAAATTTTGTGAATTTCGGTCTATTTTTAACTGTATGCCCCATATAAAGCCTTCTTCCGAAAATCACTTTAATACTCATAAATCGCTTATAAATAAGGGTACCAATCCAAAATTTTACACGGATCATTTATATACATGCCTAAATCTAACTGCTGGATTTTGAGAATATCGGTCCATATTTGACTATATCCCCCACATAAGGTCCACTCTCGAAATCCACGTTAATACTAATATATATCGTATATATACCGTTATTATGTTGAAATTCGACGTGAAATATCCTCATATGCATGAAAATAACTGTTCCAAAATTTAAGAAGATCGGCCTATAATTTGTCATACCTGCCATATAGAACCATTTCCAAAAAACAAATAAATTCGGGTCAGAAAATATTCTTTTCGGATTTAACCCATATTCGGTCCATATTTTATAATCATGATATATATCGTTGGAAAGGTATTTTTAATACCTTTTATTTAATGTATTATAAATTATCAGACACCCAGTAGTTCCCGAGATATAGGCCTATGTATTTTCAACTTTAAGGGCCCGCCCCCTCGAAAATAGGCGTGACCGGCAACAAATTTTTTTTGCTGGTATCTCCTCTAAAAGCCCTATTTGATTTTGTTTTTTTTTTTTTTTTTTGAGCAAAATCACTAAAACCGAATTGTACCCCTTTTTTATACTCTGTTTGTTAAATTAAACTCAAGATTATTATGAACATCAGACAGACTCTGTAAATTATGGTAAGAATTGGTAATTAAATCAATTAAAAATGGTAAAAATTAGACAACATTTCAAAATATTTAACATAAATTATGTTGGTCGTAAAATTGTCTTTCAAACAATATATCAAATACTAATAAAATTTGCACTAAGACTGAATAGAAAACACAGAATTAGGATATTCTAGTCTAGTGTAGTTTCTGTATTTCTTATTACGCTTAGGTGAAGGGTATTTAAGATTCGGCACAGCCGAATATAGCACTCTTACTTGTTTATATTATATTTGTCTAATATAATATTTTTCAAAATGTTGCCAATGTACTTTGATAGGTTGTAGCATGGTACTTCTACTGATGATGATATTGGCCGTAATGGTACATCTGGCTTATGAATCTTGGGTAGTCCATATAATCTGGGAGCTGTCGCTGAATTTGATGTAAGCTTAATTTTCTCGTACCTTGTGATATATTCTCCTTTAAATAGATCCGCTATTAATTTGTTGTTTGTAGTAGTTCCCGAGATATAGGCCTATGTATTTTCAACTTTAAGGGCCCGCCCCCTCGAAAATAGGCGTGACCGGCAACAAATTTTTTTTGCTGGTATCTCCTCTAAAAGCCCTATTTGATTTTGTTTTTTTTTTTTTTTTTGAGCAAAATCACTAAAACCGAATTGTACCCCTTTTTTATACTCTGTTTGTTAAATTAAACTCAAGATTATTATGAACATCAGACAGACTCTGTAAATTATGGTAAGAATTGGTAATTAAATCAATTAAAAATGGTAAAAATTAGACAACATTTCAAAATATTTAACATAAATTATGTTGGTCGTAAAATTGTCTTTCAAACAATATATCAAATACTAATAAAATTTGCACTAAGACTGAATAGAAAACACAGAATTAGGATATTCTAGTCTAGTGTAGTTTCTGTATTTCTTATTACGCTTAGGTGAAGGGTATTTAAGATTCGGCACAGCCGAATATAGCACTCTTACTTGTTTATATTATATTTGTCTAATATAATATTTTTCAAAATGTTGCCAATGTACTTTGATAGGTTGTAGCATGGTACTTCTACTGATGATGATATTGGCCGTAATGGTACATCTGGCTTATGAATCTTGGGTAGTCCATATAATCTGGGAGCTGTCGCTGAATTTGATGTAAGCTTAATTTTCTCGTACCTTGTGATATATTCTCCTTTAAATAGATCCGCTATTAATTTGTTGTTTGTAGTTTTAGTGTTGGGTCTACTCGTATGGTTTTGTATGTAGATTTATCTTCTAATAATTTGTTCATTTGTCTCATGTAATCTGCTCTATATATAATGACAGATTTGTTACCCTTGTCTGACTTTGTAACAACAATCTCGCCTTTATATTTCCTGAGAAAACTCTTCGTATTTTCATAAATGTTTAGTATTAATTTGTCCTTTTGATTGATTTTCATAGTCCTTTTATGCGTTAATATTCTGTTTGTTATTTTTGATCGTATTACGTCTTTTTCTTTATCATCTGTCAAAGTCTGGACCCATTGTTCTAAATCGGCTATCAGATTAATGGTTGAGAAGTTTTTCTCGTTTATGGGGAGTGCAAATTTCGATCCCAGAGAGAGAAGCCATTTACTGTCTTCTGGGAATTGTACATTAGTTTTGTTAATAAACCAATCAGGGTTATATTTTAAATTGTATTTGTTCATTTGCTTTTGCCAAAGGTCTTGTATTTTGTGCAAATGTGTTTTCCTGTCATTGACAGTTCTAACACAAATAATTAGCTGAGATATATTGTGATAAACCTTTGTCTTGGGCACGGAAATGGCACGCTGGTAGTCGCTGCGGCTGTAGCTCGCCGGAAAAGGGGGGGTTGTTCTTCCGTTAGGTTTCACAATTAAAAATTTCGTGCCATATGTAGTTAGTTAAAAAAAAAAAGAAAAGCAGAACAAGTTCGGAGGTAGTATCATTTATTTTTGGTTATCCTATCTGATATAAGCATTGGACAAAAAAATAGGAACATTACATTAAAGACATTAGTGGACTCGAGTCTCCAGGAAGAGGTGGTATGTTCCTGTGCAGGCTGCCCTCCCGTCTTTCATGACTCGCACATAGGTGGCTCTGATATGAATATCTATAGTGTACAAATCATGTTGAACGAAATGGTTAACATTCTACATTCATACACACATACATCTATAACCAAAATCTAGTTAAATTCCCTTACTGAATGTTTGATTTTATATTTTAAATATATAAATATAAAATTCACACTCCGTAAGGAAATTTAAATTATTTTTAGTTTTAAATACTATTCTGTTTTTTCTTTTTTACTCTTACCTCTATTTCTTTCTTCGTTGTAATTTTAAATTAAAGTTTTAGTTTCTTTTTACGGTGAATTCAAAAAAAATCATTTGTTGGAATTCTTTCACTACTAGTACATGTGCATATATAATTTAAACACTTCACACAATGTAACTTTATGGCTTGCTGTGACAAAATGTTCTTAAGTTTAGTGGTGCGCAAGGTGATCACCGTCCCTACCGCTAGCTTTTTTGTCTTCGGATTTTTTTGTCGGTTTTTTCTATGTTAATTTGTATTGTCATCCGATTCATTGTTGAACCTTTCATACAACCCTTCATGCACTGTATTACCGCCATGACGTTACCGCCCCCTATATGTCATATTGTGAGCCATATCATATGTTCATGTGGCAGTAACAGAGTTGTCGAAAATGAATTTCAAAACAAATAAACTCAATAAGCAAGAAAAAAAAACATAAACGCCGCTTTATTACAGAATTCTTTTCTTTTAATATTTTATTTAAAAAAATAGAGCTAATAAATATAAAAATGATGAATTCTTGCTAGCGGGCAGCTGTCACAATATCGTTCAGATCAGTGCATTCATCTAGGCATATGGAAAAAAAATTGGCAATTAAGCATTCTTTGCTTAATGTTTGAATAGATAAATGCACTGATATGCTCAGTCCGTCGAATAATTGTTCGAGCGGACGGGAATGCCATTTATAATTTTCCGCATCTCTTCAGACTTTTCACCAAAGCATTTTAAAACGTCATTGCTAAGCTCTTTGAAAAACACTCCATCGTCAAAAGGGCGGCAACGTTTAGCAAGAGACGTAGCAACAACAAAAGATGCCTTTCTTTTTAAAAAAAACTTTTCAGTTTCTTGTATTTCTTGTTCAGAGTATGGTTTACTCGAATCAGCAATCATTTTTTCATAAAAATTTTTCTTAAGATTAATAATGAGGGCTTCTCTTGCATCACCAGTAATACTTTCGTATTCTTTGTGATATGCAAGAAAATGCATTTCATGTTTTTTAGTGCGTGATAACGCACGTTGGCAAACCAAGCATTCTGGTTTGTCATAATAATTTAAAGAAAATAAAAAATTAATTTCATATTCATCACACATTTTTAAAAAAGTTGGGAAATTTTTTTTCTGGCAACGCTGATTTTTAAATTACACAGCTAGACTCATGGTGAAATTAAATACCAGGTGACAGCATTGCTACAACAATTACAACAAGGCAAGAACAACAGGCATTTTTCTATATGAAAAACTTTCGTCACTGTCAAAAAGGTTTTTTTTTATATAACTTTTTGACATTTTCAAATTCACCATGAATAATCAGCTGGCGCTACGCTGTCACCTAGTATTTAAATTCACCTTGGCTAGACTCATGGTGAAATTAAATACCAGGTGACAGCATTGCTACAACAATTACAACAAGGCAAGAACAACAGGCATTTTTCTATATGAAAAACTTTCGTCACTGTCAAAAAGTTTTTTTTTTATATAACTTTTTGACATTTTCAAATTCACCATGAATAATCAGCTGGCGCTACGCTGTCACCTAGTATTTAAATTCACCTTGGCTAGACTCATTAAACTTTGTTTATTTCTCTACAATGCGTGTGCACGCCAGTGTTGCCATATTTTAATTTACAAAATCTGACAATTCCCAAAAAAAATCTGTTTTTTTTCGAAAAAAATCTGCACCTTCAAAACAAAATTAAATAATATCATACACATTCTTCAAAAGTGACTCAATTCAAAATTTTTATTATATGACACAACTAAAAATAAATCACTATTAAATTGCAACTTTATACAACATGAAATATAAAGAAAGACTTTACTGTTTTTTAGAACTTGTTAACTGTAACAAAATGCTTTGAACTTTTTCTTATAGATAAACAAGTGTGTTGTTTAAGGATACAAACCCGAAAAATTAAAATTACTTTTGAAGAATGTGTACGATATGTAAAAAAAGGATATTTGTATATGTTTAAATTATTGAAGAAAAAAAGAAAACAAAATATAATTTTTATATTTGATATAAAATATACATATGTATATAAAATTAACCCCCTGGCCCACGATGTCGAACAATAACGTTCGCTTAGATAAGACTAAAGACACAAACTTGATTGTGGAATAAACAAACTTGATTGAATAAAAAATAGATACGATAAAAAGTTTGTGTCTTAAGTCTTGTCTAAGCGAACGTTATCGTTCGACATCGCGGGCCAGGGGGTAACAGTAAAAACATAACGAATAATACTTCATTAACCCCCTGGCCAACGATGTCGAACGATAACGTTCGCTTAGATAAGACTTAAGACACAAACTTTATTGTGGAATAAACAAACTTGATTGATAAAAAGTTTGTGTCTTAAGTCTTATCTCAGCGAACGTTATCGTTCGAAATCGTGGGCCAGGGGGTTAAATTATCACATACATATGTATAGAGATCATAGAAAATTAATTAGACATACTTTTGTATGTATTAGTTGTACATATTCTTATTAAATTTAGTTTCCATTTCTTTTGTTTGTACAAAATTTGTGCAATTGAATTTTTTTTTAAATCTTTGGTCCGCAAAATTCCACATAGAGTGGGAATAATATTAATTTGTTTTATTCGAATAAAATTCAAAAATCTGCATTGATTTAAAAAAACTGTTTTTTAGAGTAAAAATCTGCAAGCCTGTTTTGCACTTAAAAAAACTGCAAAAAACAGATAAATCTGCACATTTGGCAACGCTGGTGCACACGTACGTAAGAGAAGAGTAAATGAAAAACGCGGCGCCCATGTTTTGCCTTTCCCTGCTCTACATTTTATGTTTTTTTTTTATCAAATCTGGAAGCTCTTAAAAACTCACTCTTCAATTCTGATTTTCTTTTCAGCATTAAATGTTCTATTTTTCTGACTGCTTATTTAAACTATAAATAAAACAAACCAAGTAAAATCGTGTTTTTTCTTCATATAATTTATATTTGTAATTTAAAATAAGTAATGTAAGACTAACAAAAATCAGTTTTTAAAGACATAAATAAAAAAAAGAATTCATTAAAATATACTAAAAAATATTTGAAAAAACGAAGATACTTAAGAGTTTTAAAATAAAACTAAAGAAGTCAATGTTTAAAAAGCTCAAAAAAAGTAGATTTATAAGATGTATGGTAAATCATTTGCTAAAATAAAACAGAAATTTGTTTTAATAGGCAAGTGTGATTATATTTTATATTAAAACAATATGTACATACTTACATATTTCATAAATTATGTTTAAAGGTATCAAGGAAATTTGTTTCTATTAATAAATATAAAGAACTTTTATATTATATCTATTGCAAATAAGTTTTGTGTCTATTATAAAAATACTTACAATCTTGCAACGAATTCATCTATAATGCATCTGTAGAGTAAAAAGAAAATATTTGTATAAAATTAAATAAAACTAAAATAACAACCAACTCCAGTTCAGTTTTTCTAGATCAATTTTTATTCTCATGAAAAAAGGTTTAGAAGAGTAAGCCTGTTACAAATGACATCCTAGATGTATAACACTAAATAAGACAGCTGTAATAATAACGACCTTCCCTTAGTATATTTAAAAAGAAAATTGAAAGCCATTATATCATCTGAAAAGCGGGCAATTTTAATGCTTGAAGGAAACTCAAACTATAAAAGTTTTTCATTTAGTTTTAAATTAAGGTATGGTGTTTTTATTAATACTTTGAATACAAAATTTACAAATACTTGAAAGGATCTAGGTTACTTTTTTTAATATTGTCTCATCCTCACGAAATCTTGTCTTTCGCGGTGGCTTCTTCCGATCATTTTTTACATTAAGCAAATTTGCATCTGATTTAACACATTTAATGACATTATAAATCATCTTTCGAGAACGTCCAATTATTTCAGCTATTTTCCTTTGTTTTTACCCTTTTGGTGAAGTTTCCTAATAACCTTTTTTTCTCAAGTGAGCAGTGCGGTCCTCTACCCATTTTGGCTGACAAAATTAATGATAAACAATAATTTTGTTAAATTACAGAAGAATTTACTACCGAAATTAATATTAACTATTTTTGTTTAAAATCGAAATAACTGTGCGCTATTTCATTGTCCAAACAAAAAAACTTAATTTTTAATAAAATTAAGAAGGTGCAAAAGTTAACTGGACATTTTCAACGAATTTTTGGAAAAGCAGAGTGGAGCAAAAAAATTCCAAAACGCTTCACAGTCTACAACACAACACAGTCTTGTGTTTAACACAATTTTCTATATTGTATTCAACATAATTCAATCTTCAAATCAAAAACTTACCCTAAGCCAACGAATTAATATTTTGAAATTTTATTTAAGACTATGTGCAAAACTTTGCATCATCATTGATCGGTAAATAACAAATTGATCTGAAAAACGGTGCGGTTACGGATGATTATTTATTTACAAAATATACATATACATACATACATATTATATTATCATATTTTTAAAAATATTTAGATACTTACCATAGTAATCATAATCAAAATCATCTGAATCATATTCATCGCTGTAGTCGTCTATATAGAATGAAACGTTTTACAACTTTCGTTATTGAAAAAATAAATAAATGAATGTATTTAAGGGACATTTTTTTGTTTGTTTGTTTTGAAAATGCCTCAATGTATGTCTGCTAAAATGCCTACATACACAGATGGACAAAAGTCACCGTCATTTGCCTTCTTGAATGTTTGGAGAGTTCCAGTGCTCAAAAAATAATTTAAATTAAAAAAAAAATTTAACTCTACATAAACTATAATTTATTTAAATTTTTTTGTAGATAAAACTATATTTTTTTACTTAGACTTATTTAATAAAAAAATTAAAATAAAGTAACTAGTTCATATTTCTCTTGGACAAAAGTCACCGTCAGATAATGATGTACTATACATCAGTGTAAGAAAATATTATTTTTAGTATGAAGTACGTTTGCCGTTATTTTTTATAACATCGTTCAAACGTTTCTGCATCGAATGTACCAATTTTTGAGTCACATTTGATCCAATTTTCTGCCATTCCTGCAGTAGTTTTTGTTTGAGCATATTTTTTGAGGTAATTTGGTGCTCCCGAACACGCCGATCCAAATGGTCCCATAAATGTTCGATTGGGTTGAGATCGGGTGATTGTGGAGGAGTCTTTAGGTTGTGGGGAGTGTTATACAAAATCCACAAGCGAACTATTTCTGCCGTGCGCTTGGGGTCATTGTCCTGTTGAAAGTAATATTCAGATTCAATGCCAAGTTTTTGGGCACTTTTCTTTAAATTTTCTTTGAGGATATTCAAGTAAAGTGTTTTATCCATTATTTCATCAATAAATACAAGTTCCCCGACCCCTGCTGCAGACATACAACCCCATACCATGACCCCAGCACCACCATGTTTAACAGTCGACTGAATATGCTTTTCTTGTAACGCCTCGCCCTTCTGTCTCCATGTCAAAACACGTCCGTCCGATTTATATAGGCAAAATTTGCTCTCATCAGAGAATATTACTTTGTCCCAAAAATTTGTTCCCTTGCTTATGTGCTCTTTTGCAAAGGAAAGCCGCTTCATTTGGTTTACCTTCATTTGGTTTACCTTGGTTTCAATAAGTCGGAAATAAAATAAAAAATACTGTAAACATTTAAATGAAAGCCTGAAAATATACCTTTAATTTTCTATTATATTACATAATTCAACCAAATTGCTTTGAAAAAAATTTAAAAGTAGTGCAATTTATTTTTAAATACCACTACATTTAATAGTGCAATTTTTTTTAAATACCACTAAATTTGATAGTGGATTTTTTTTTTAAATACCACTAAAATGTAGTGGTAGTGCAATTATTTTTTAAATATAAATAAATAGTTTATGGTACTACCACTAAGTAAATATTGGTAGTGAATTTGTTAGTGCACTAAAAATATAGTGCATTATGCCCATCTCTGAAAAAAATATAGTTTTAACCATGGTGAAATTAAATACCAGGTGACCGCATTGCTACAACAATTACAACAAGGCAAGAACAACAGGCATTTTTCTATATGAAAAACTTTCGTCACTGTCAAAAAGTTTTTTTTTTATATAACTTTTTGGCATTTTCAAATTCACCATGAATAATCAGCTGGCGCTACGCTATCACCTAGTATTTAAATTCACCTTGGTTTTAACTACAAAAAATTTTAAATAAATTATAGTTTATGTAGAGTTGAAAATTTTTTTTATTTAAATTTTTTTTTTGAGCACTAGAGCTCTCCAAACATTCAAGAAGGCAACTGACGGTGACTTTTGTCCATCTGTGTATATGTATGTAAGATATCTATATTTACAAATAATTTCTAAGAATTAAGGTTTTGTGTAAAATTTCAGTTCGATATGAATGTTTATATACATAGGGTAATGAGTTTTCGGGAGTAGTCCTCATAAGGACGCTATGACCTATGTACGACGATTTACATATATGTATGTATGTATATGTGAATTACTTGTGTTGTATTTCAAATAAATAGTGATTTATCCGCATTTAAGTGATTTTTTGAAGTGGACTTTATATGGGGACTACGGTCACATGTGGACCGATCGTCATAAAATTGGGTACGAATATTTTTATATATGTATTGACTATTTGTGTTGAATTTAAATTTGCTGCTGATGCTTATAAGAGATTTATGCGTATTTAAGAGTTTCGGAAATGGACTTTATATAGGGCTACGGTTAAATGTGGACCGATCGTAATAAAATTAAGTATGATGATTTATGTTTGTTGAATATCAGTTTGATCAAAAACATATCTGAAAAATATCGTGGTTGTCTGAAATTCTGGTCTGTAAGTCGGATCCAACTGGACCCATTTTGCCCATTTTCAATACCCACCATTTCAGTGGATCAAAGAATGTTTGGTAAAAATTTCATTGTACTGTGACTTTTCTTCGAAGCTCTATCGTGCCTTCAGCAGACAGACAGGCGGACGGACATGGCTAGATCGTCTTAGAATCCTATAAGGACGAAAAATATATAGACATTTTGGTTCTACGACCAATATTTCGATGTGTTTCAAACGGAATGACAAATTTTTGGTGGTGGGTATAATAAGGAAAATAAAACAAGAGTGCTATATTCGGCTTTGCCGAATCTTATATACCCTTCATCATTATTGTGGATGCATAATTATATTATATACATACATACATATATATATTATATTGTTACGTTTTTACCTTTTAATAAAAACGATGGTTTATTTCTTTTAAATAAACCAGACAAGTAGTTTGAAGAAAATTTAAATGTAAACAAACACAATTAAAAAAAATTAACACACTGTCTTTTTACACACTTATATTACGGTTTAAGAACACACTTAAAGTTTTCGAACACTTTGTGGGATCAACGACATCATGTGGAAATTACAAAAGGAATGACAAACTTATATATACCCTTCTCATGAAGGTGAAGGGTATAAAAATAATTAAATTTTAACAGAAAAATACCAGATTTTTCGCGTCAAAATAAAGTAAACAGGTATCAGATATATTAAAATTATGTTAAACATTGTATTTAATATTTTGTTTTTAGTCCTTTTGCCTTTATCGCAGAAGACAATCTTCTAGATATAGAATCAAAGAGTCTTTTTTTTAAATCAGGCGAATGTTTTGTTCGATTCATCTTGGATTATTTACTGCCTGTAAAAATCTTTAATTTTAAACTCGATTTTTCGCTACGATCACCGGTACGTCGGCTTTAACAATTCATTTACTATTAGGTACTTTGTTTTCAAAAAACATTATATGTGAACTTATGGCATGTTTCTAAATAACGAGTGACTCAAATGTTTCGCCCAAATGAGTACAAAAATTAGTTTTGGGGTTCTATAACATTAGTGTCAGAGACCTGCAACGAGTACTAAATTTTCGAGTATACTTATAGCCTGTTTATAGATCACGAAAGATAAGCGAACGTTAGATAAGACTTAAGACACAAACTTGATTGTGGAATAAACAAACTTGATTGAGTAAAAAATAGATACGATAAAAAGTTTGTGTCTTAAGTCTTATCTAACGTTCGCTTATCTTTCGTGATCTATAAACAGGCTATTAATCATGCACATTGATTTTTATGATTTAATCGTTTTTGTTCAAATGCACAAAACACTCGTTTACGCAACCGTTCGTTTCAATCATTCAGTTTTATTCACTTGTTGTTTTTTGCGAACATGAATATTCTGACTGTGTCGTTAAATGTATGAAGCTCATTTTACATCAAAGCCAACGTGTTGTTAGCCGAACAAGTGTTTATTCATTTGTTGTTTTGTGCGAACATGAATGTTCGACTGTGTCGTTAAATGTATGAAGCTCATTTTACATTAAAGCCAACGTGTTGTTAGCGGAACAAGTGTTTTATTCAGTAGCAAAAGTAATTTTATACTCGACAGTGTCGACACCGAGAGAAGTGTTATAAAAAGTTTTTTGTGAAATTTAGTGATCTTTAAATTAACTTTGAATTTCTTTAAAGTTTCAAATGGAACAGTCTCCAGAATTTATTTCCGAAGAAATTGCCAAAGGCAACTATATTTTGTCAGGGAGCCGGAAAGGTCGTAGCGTCGTAATAATAAAGACTGAAATTGTAACTTTTTATATACCTTGGATTTCATTCTTAACATTTGAGGGGGGAAGAAGTTATAACAATATTTTTGAAATATTAAAATTTGTAAGGTTTTTCGAAAAAATACATACATTTAATAAAACTACGTATGTATTTAAAATATAAAAATATATGACGTACTTACATACATACATATTACAAATTTTATCATTGCTTTGTCAAATAAGTTTTCTTTTCGACGAAATAAAAAAATGCTAACATGTTAAATAGGTAGTAAATGCACATTTTTTATGTTTTCATATTTTTCTGCCAGTCGCTTTTTACTTATAAGTGGCTCGTGTGTTTTTAGTTCAATTCGAATCAGATCATGCACAACAAAGCCGACATGCAAAAAACAGACTGTGTATAAACAAGAATTTTTGTTTTCAAACATTGCAGTTCGAACCAAGTGTTGGAAATGATTTATACTCGTTGCTGAGTTTTCTGTGTGTGCATAAAAAGTGAATAAGCATAAAATTGAATCATACTTGTTTGTATTGTTCTTAAAATTCAACGTTAGTGAATAAGTCGGCTCGTTTATACTTGTTGCAGGTCTCTGCATAAAAAGCGAATAAGCATAAAATTGAATAATACTTGTTTGTATTGTTCTTAAAATTCAACGTTAGTGAATAAGTCGGCTCGTTAATACTTGTTGCAGGTCTCTGATTAGTGTCATTTCTCTTGAGTAAAAACGTAATATATATATTTATAGTCTTTGGTAAGACTATCTTTTTTTATGGTTTCTACATTGAAATTTCAATAGTCCTACTGTCAAAAACAGACGAGTAGAAATAAGTGCTTGTGTGCATCACAAAACAATATTTTATATATTATTTCGTATATTTCTACAGCATAAACTGTTGTCCACTACCTTAACTTTCAATTTCAATGTTAATTGCGATAAATTGAAACATTTTTCATTCAATTTATTACAAAATTAAAAAATTCATAGCAATTTCAATTCACATAAATTATTTTTGTATTGTAAATAAAACACAGCTGATTTTATTTTGGTTTCTAGGGTTGCCCCTAAAAAATTAAAATATTGAATATTAATATGGAAAAAAGTAAACAAAATATCTAATTAAATAATTTGGCAATAATGGAATATAACAACTTAATATTACCAAGGTTACTAACGTAAGTCAGACAAGTACTTTATAAAAACTCATTTGCTTACGTACTTGCCTGCGTACCGCTTGCTTGCCTAAGAACCTACTTGTTATGTAGAAACATGCCATTAGTAAGGATTAGGCTGCTGCACTAAATACATTTAAATTCAAAACCATTTGCTTTTTTAAACATTCTCATAATACTAATAATTAGTAACTAATTCCAAGTACAAAAGCGAAGCAAAATGCCAAACAAAAAAAAAAAAAACAAAGAAAAATTTTATTCTTTTTATACTCTCAGAGTATTTGTATTTACTCATTCTTGCTCACTATAAGTAAAGTAAAGTAAACATTTTTTTTGCTAATATACTGTAGTATTTTGCAAGGTTCTTATTTTACAATATGGGTATTTTAAGAACTAAATGCAAGCAATAGTTATGGTTGTTTAATTTGTCTTTTTTGCATCGTTTTTTAAATCGTTATGATCTTTCCCATGAAATACATGAATTAGAAGATTAATGGATAGATAATGGGCATTAAAATAGGATATTAAACAATTGAATTGTGAAGTGACTTTAGAACACCCAAATGGATTGTAGAAAATAACTGGGTTCTGTTGTCTGAATTACAAATTGAAACAATCATTAAACAAATGGTGTTCTTACTGATTGTTCAGTAACATTACAAACTTAATTTTTTAAATAAAGATGTTTAAAATATGGCATGCAGATTGACGGACGGACAAAGAAGTCTCTGTAATACGGTTCCGTTTGCACTCTTTGTTTACGAAACATTAAAAATGCAGTATTTTTGGATAAAACAGTATTTTACTCTCATTACCTATTATTTGAAACCAATTTGCAAGATTCCATTATGTCTCTCGGCTGGAGCTAGGATTTAATTTTAGACCCATACTTTCTTAGTCAAGTTTTCTTGGAATTAATTATAGATTACATTTTTGCTATACGCCTACTTACAAAAAAAAAATAACTCCCCCTAATGTATGTATATATAAATAAAGCTTAACTGCCGTATTCATAAAAAATAAAGTAGGTTTGAAGTGTGCTTTTAGACAAAATTTGCATACAAAATATTCTTAAAGTACATTTGAAGTCTCCTTTAATTTTTTGTGAATAAGGGCATAAATATAATAATAATAATAATGAACTTACAATCGTTTATGTAACTAACAAAATCACACTCTTTCAAAGTAATTTTAAGCACATCCGAATATTTTTCCAAGTCAATTTCCTAAAACGAAAAATAAAATTTATATTATTAGCTAAAGGGGGTTTTCACTGTTATTATGATTTATTAAAATCGTGCTGTAAACAAATGTATGCACTATTTGTACATGTTGCGTACATAGAATTGTCTACCACAGAGTATAATACTTTTTAAGGATTACTTAAATAGTATTACAACAATTAACGTCTTAGTCATTAAATTAAGAAAAGCTACGTATATCACAGTTATAAGGAAAAGTTGTCTGAAAAAACCTTGTACATACTTTTAATGTTATAAGAGATTTTACAATAACCACTAATACCCACTCTTTTTGTACAAAAGAGAATTTCAGTGATTATTTGGCAAATCTCTTATTAGTTCATAAGAAGACATTCTGCATTTTTCGTTAAATGACAGCGTCAGTTCCCTTGCAAATTTATTTATCATAATGTGGCTAAAGTTGCTATGCAGTGCATCAGTGGAGTATCTAGGGTGAAGGTTATGAATTATCTTTAGATTTTTGTTTTGTATTTTTTGCAATTTCCGTTTGTAGGTTTTAGCAGCTTTATGATACCATACTTGGCAACTATAGGTCATAATTGGCCGAATACACATTTTGTAAATAAGGATCTTGTTCTTCAAATTAAGTTTAGATCTTCTGTTAATTAAGGGGTAAAGAGCACGACCACATTTAATTGTTTTTTCACAAATATAGTTAATATGTTGTTTAAATGAGAGTTTTTTATCCAACATAATTCCTAGATATTTAATACTATCCTGCAGGGGAATAGAAACTCCTCTAGAAAATATCTGTTTTGTAGGAATACGTTTTGGAGATGTATAATGGCTTGTGTCTTACCTACATTGACTTTTATTTTCCATTTATCAAAATATTTGTTTGCAAATTCCAAACTATTTTCCATTATCTTGACAATTGCGTTAGATACCTTGCCATAGCATACGAAAGCACTATCGTCTGCGTAGAAAGCTACTTCCTGATTTCAGGATGATCAGATATGTATATTGAATACAGTGTAGGTGATAAAACCGAACCCTGCGGCAGTCCCGCAGGTATTTGTCTAACATTAGATGTGACATTATCGATAGAAACTACAAAAGAGCGTTGCTCTAGAAAACTCTTTATAATCTTTTGAAGGTAAGTTGGATAATTAAAGATATTAAGTTTAAAAATTAGGCCGTAATGCCAAATGGAATCGAAGGCTTTTTCGATGTCAAGAAAAATGACGCCAGTACTTTTACGATTTCTTTTGTTCATTTCAAGAAAATTGACAACTGTTTTTATCTGATGTACGGTAGAGTGCTCTTTGCGAAATCCAAATTGTTGAGCGCATATAATATTATTTTGATTAGAGAAATCCAAAATTCTTCTATTTATTATTTTTTCAAACACTTCATCCAATAGGCTCAGAATGCTGATTGGTCTGTAGCTGGAAGGTAATTTATGATCCTTTCCTGGTTTAGGAATTGGTATTATTTTTGCCTTCTTAAAAATCGTAGGAAAATATCCTTCTAATAAACAAAAATTTAAAAGTTTACTTAAAAATTCAAAAAAGTAGTCGGGCATGTTTTAAGAACAATTGCTTTATTGTTCTTCAATAAACGTACAACAGATTTGATCTCAGTGAAATTGGTGAATTCCACGCTGGTTCTGTTAATAATTTTATTGTCAAGATCTAGAATGAATCTAGAGACAGATGAGTTCATAGGTGAGGGGTTATTTAGTGTGATGGTGTGTGAATTATCAAAAACGTCTGCAATTGAATTCGCTTTTTCAACGCCAGTCTTCAAAACTTCGCCATTAACATGAAGATCAGTGAATGACATTTTCTTGTTTTTGAGGACTTTTGTTAGTTTCCAAAATTTTTTGGAGCCCTGAGGCAAATTTGAAATAAATTTAGACCATGATTCGTTTCGGTCTTTTCTAAGGTGGAAGTCAATGAGTTTATTCAGTTGCTTCAAAATACTTTTTAATTGATTTTTTGAATTTAAGTCCCCACACCTTTGAAACTTACGTTTGTATTTATTCCTTTGACTAATTAGCATTTTACTAATAGTAGAGATAAAACAAATAACAAACTAAAACAAGACAAATCAAAATATACACTTATGATAAGGGCATACAAAACATGCACTTCCAACAATATCACACATTCAACAATATGCAACCCACAATGCCATGCAACGAAAACATAAACATATGTACTCTTTATTTGGATATATGTACATTAAAGGTGTTCTTATTTGTATGGGCAAATTTCAAAATGGTTTAATTCCAGTTCGCCGGCCAAATTTTGGTGCCTTTATGTTAAAAACTTAAATAGGTAAAATTTTAAGCGAATACGATAACTCTTAATGGACCCGGAAACGACTTGAATATACCTCTAAAATTGTGGAGCTGAAAAAAGGCTCAATAAAACCACAATTTGCAGGCTGTACGTTCAAACCAGGCTGGCTTGTTTTTAACTGCAAGGGAAACGATTCAGCTCAATGGATCAAGGATCATGTTCCCACACTGAAACCTTGGGAAGATGCGGCAATAAAGGTTTTATCAGAGGAAGATGTTCCACGAACGGAGAAATTCGTTGGATATTTTCCCGAAGCACCTGATATACCCAACAACAGAATTCTATCACACAAAATGGTGACCTAATGGAAGATATTGAATCGGGTCAGTAAGGGTAGCATTGCTGAAATCATCTTTGCAATTGACCCTAAATCGGCTTCCCAACTAAAGGAGAAAAATTACCACATTGGCTATAGGTACATGAGGCCTACAAATCGCCAGTACAGGGCGAACGACCTACCCATGAGGGCAAAAGTGAGTGACAGAACAAGTCAAATAGCTTCTAGCAAAAAGGACATTAAATGCCCTAAATTGCAATTAGACTTACCTTCTTGTTCTGGTATAATCACCAAGCACGATACGCTAAAGAAGGATGTACCCTACTCAACCGGAATGGTTCGTCAAGACCTAAAGGACAATATTGTCCATAAAAAGTCCACTGACGAACCAACCAGTTCGAGAAAAGGTATAACTTCTTCAACGAACAGGCCAATCTCGAACAAGATAAAGACAAACTCTGGTAACAGACCGCGAAAAGGCGACAGTGCAGAGGAAGCAGCTTTACAAAGCACCAACCGCGGTAGAAAGATGGCAGCGCGATCCAGGAAACAGACTAATGTTTCCCACCGCTAGTAAACATATAGCCAAGAGGCACTTGAAGTGCCTGCAGGTGAACTTACACCACGCCAAGGCAGCGTCCGATTTGCTATGCCGTAGGTTCACCAATGACCTCCTAGATATCTGCCTACATGCCAGGGGATGATACGATGGCGCCTTCATCGGAGGTTTTTAAACTGGTAAACTCTTGCCAAAAGAAAAATCTGGGTTGGATTATTTGCTGTGATGCCAACGCTCTTCATACGGTTTGGGGAAGTAGTAATATCAACAAACGAGGTGAGTCTTTATTAGAATTCATTTGCAATTACAATGTAAATATAGCAAACAAGGGTGATGAACCCACCTTTAGGAATATTATTAGACAGGAGGTTTTGGATCTCACATTATCTAGTAATAACCTATCATATGCCATAAAAAATTGGCACGTCTCTGATGATATTTCTATGTCTGACCATCAATATATATTGTTCGACATTGAAGGATCTTTGACGTATGAAGCGAAATTTCTTAATCCCAAAAATACGAATTGGGAACTATTTCGCTTTCACTTAGGTAACACTGAAAATTTCAATAGGGACTTAATATTTGGTAAATCGGAAATCGATTTTGAGGCCAATGAATTAAGTTCGAACATTCGCACTGCTTTCGAATCTAGTTCTCAGTTAAAGTCAAGGAGGCCGAAGAGGGATGTACCCTGGTGGCACAATGGGCTTGAAAAACTAAGGGCTAAGGCTAGACATATATTCAACAGATCCAAACTTACAGGTGACTGGGTCACCTACAAAACGGCTCTCACTGAATACAATAAGGAAATCAGGAGATCAACGTGGCGTAGCTACTGCAAGGAAATTGATAATCTCCCGGAAACTATTCGGCTACAAAAGACCTTATCTCGGGATCATACCAATGGTCTCTGTATGCTGAAACGTCCAGATGGTACGTATACTGAGTCACCGGAGGAGACCTGTAAACTTCTCCTAGATACTCACTTTCCCGGTTCATTGCCTTTCAAGGAAACTGCGACTTTCACAAGGGTTCTCTCAATATCCAATAGAAAGCGTCGGTTAGCAGGCAGGATCTTTAGTACAGAGCGGGTAAAATGGGCGATATCTAAATTTAGCCCATTTAAATCTCCAGGAACAGATGGAATTTTGCCATGTTTTCTACAACAAGGAAATAACATTATCGGCCCTCAACTATCGAGAATCTTCATATCTAGTTTAATGGCTTGTCATGTGCCAACGACTTGGCGTGAAGTTAAAGTGGTATTTATACCTAAGGCTGGGGGAAAATCTGAACAACTGCCAAAGTCATACAGACCAATTAGTCTCAGCTCGTTTTTCCTGAAAACGATGGAGAAACTACTCGATAGTTATATTAGGGATAACTATCTCTTGATGAATCCAATACATAGTTTCCAGTTTGCCTACCAACCTGGTAAATCTATGGTGGCTGCCATTCATCAATTAACGACGCAAATCGAAAAGGCTATTGGTGCCAATAACATATCACTTTGTGCGTTTATTGACATATAGGGGGCCTTCGACAACGCGTCATTGATTTATCACTGTATAGAAAAGGAGTTCCGCATATTATAAGGAAATGGATTTTGGAAATGCTGTCATCCAGGGTTATTAAGTTGGACTTAGGAGGGTCATCGAAAACCATACGGGCAACCAGAGGATGCCCACAAGGTGGCGTATTATCGCATTTATTGTGGACTCTGGTTATCGATGAACTACTGGAAAAGCTTAACAACCTAGGATTCCGTACATATGGCTACGCCGATAACTTAGTAATTTCTGTTACTGGGTGGGATGACGTAACGATATCGGAAAGGATGCAGACTGCTCTAAATGTAACCAACAAGTGGTGCTTGGATAAGGGTTTAACCATCAACCCAGCAATTATTGTGCCATTTACAAAACGTAGAGCTATTAGACTCATAGAGCCTACATTGAATGGCTCATCTATTGGAAGTAAAATATCTTGGGGTTACACTTGATAGTACTCTCACTTGGAATTCTCACTTATCGAACACTATCAAAAGAGCTACTAGAGCATTATATGCCTGCCAGCGACTTTTTGGTAAAACGTAGGGGTTAAGACCAAAGATGATTTACTGGTCGTTTATTACAATTATTAGACCAATAATAACATACGCTGCTTTGGCATGGTGGAAAAAAGTTGAACAGCTGACTGCTAGATCGCAACTTGGCAAAGACTACCGGAGATATCCCGTCTATTGCCGGGAGATCTGGTTGGGCACATTAGCATACTAGGTATCTTTGCGAATGATCCTAGTATTTTTTTTTTGCAATTTTTCAAATATGTACAAGTACAAGTACATATATTGTATTTATTATAAATAATTGACTTTCTAAAGCAACAAGATATAAAATCTTATGAATAACAGCTCTAGAATCAGATTAGTTATCACATATAATAATGGTAAAAGTCTAAAAATAACATTTGTAGAAACTAAATATACTAATCTAATGAAATTTAATGTTTAACAAAAAAAAAGCAGTAATAAAATAATAAGATAACAAATAAAATAAAAATAATAAAATAAAATAAAAATAAGATAAAATAAAAATAATATAACAGGAAGATTAAACATTTTAATGTAAAACTTTTTAATGTAAAACTTTATGCATAGTACGTCATTAACAATTTTTTGAATTTCATTGCGTTGCTGGTGAGTTGAACAATTGTAGGAAGATGGTTCCAGAGATATATTGTGTAAACGAAAAACTGGTTAAAAGATGCGCTGTTTCTATACGTAAAGGTAATAATGCTATTATTTCTTGCAGATGCTGTAAATGTTAGCTTATTGTATAGGTAGCTGGGTTCCTTAGTAATAATAATTTTGTGTAAAAAAAGTAAATTCTTGAACTTCAGATAGTTATCAAAAGTCATTCCAAGGATTCTTCTGGAGTATGTTGCTACACTCGCAAACCTGGGTATACCAAAAATGTAACGAATAATGTTATTAAATGTAGTGTTTAGTTTTCGTTTGTCATTAGCATTGCACCCGGCGAAAACTTCAGAGGAATAAGTAAGTTTTGGTATTAGGTATGTCCTAGCTATCATCATTCTTATTTTCGGTGGTGTGAACGGTTGACTATACCACAGACTTCTGAGCATACCATATACTCCGCCGCACGTTTGGTTAATGTGGTCAGACCATGTAAGTGTACTATTAAAAACGACACCCAGATTTCTAGCCGAGTTTACCACCTTAATTTTGTTTCCACCAAGATATATACCTACGTCATCAACGATTTTCATGCTCTTCTTGGAAATGATAAGGTATTTCGATTTTTTTGGATTTAGGCATAGACCATTTGCAGTGGCCCAGTTATAAATCTTGTTGAGATCGTAGTTAAGATTTTCAACTACATGTCTCACCGATGTTTTGGAGCAGTCAATGTATAGCTGGACATCATCGGCATACATATGCATGTTTGAGTACTTGATCTGAGAAGGAAGGTCATTGGCATACATCGAGTATAGAAGCGGACCAAGTATCGACCCCTGAGGAACGCCTCTTGGCATGGACAAAGGGCTGGATACAGCTCCATTGTTTGCTACAACTTGCCATCTGCCAGAAAGATATGACGCAACAAGTTTCGATGCGGTATCGGAAAAGTTGAACAATTTTAATAGTTTCATGATCAGCATTTGGTGATCTACCGTATCGAAGGCCTTTTAGTGGTCAAGTAAAACCAGAAAGGTAGTTTTACTTTCATCCATGCTCTTTCGAATATTTTCACTAACTTCAGATAAGGCTGTAGTGCAGCTATGGCCTCGCCTGAAACCAGATTGGCGATCGGTAAGGAGATTGTGGTCAATAGTATACTTATAAATCTGGTTATATACGAGACGCTCAAAAACCTTTGACAGGTATGGAAGGATGGATATTGGGCGATATTCATTATTATTTTTGGGCACTGGTATAACTTTTGCAAGTTTCCAGTCAGTTGGATAAGTGCTAGTAGTAACAATAGAGTTGAATATGTGGTTAATATAATGTATTACATATGGTAATATTAGTTTTAAAAAGCGTGGATGAATGTCGTCAAGACCAACTGCATTTGATTTTACAGCTCGGAACCCTTCAACAGTATCGCAAATGGTGAAGCATTGAAATGCAAACTTGTTTGCGGAAATTCGAGAAGAGTTTTGGTTGTAGAAGTCAAGTTGAACCGGTGGTTTAGGAATGTTTGAAAAAGTGAAATTTAGTTTATCAACATCTATAACATTTGTATCTGTACTTCTTTGAGAACTAACTATGCCTATGTCGCGAATTTGTTTCCATGTTTGCTTAGTGGTCACTGCAGTGCGAAATTTTTCCTCGTAGTAGGTTAATTTATCGTGCCTTATTTTTGATACAACAGCTCTTCTAGCCATTCGAAAATCATTTTTTAGGTCGGAAGTTTTATAGCGTTTCCAGCGCCTATAAAGTTCATCCCGACGTTCAATTAATAATTTTGTTTCTGACGTGAACCATGGTGTTCTCCTGCCTTTAACTCTTTTGGTTTTCAGAGCTACATGTTTGTTAAACAAATAAATAATTTCACGGTTTAGAAAATTTACTTTCTCACTAGTTGAGGTTATGAAATAAATTTCATCAAAATTTAAATTGCTGAGGTCTCTTTCCAGTGCTAAAAAATTTATACTTTTAAAATCACGGTAAGTGAATTCTTCAGTTTGTTGTACAACTTTAAAATCGTAGTTCAGGAATATAAGATCGTGTTTAGAAAAAGTCGGTACTGCTAACTGATCATAGTGTATAATTTTCCGGTTTTCATCTACAAAATAAAGATCCAGCAAGGTTGCACTAGTTGAAGTGAAATGTGTTGGTCTGGAGT
Organism: Bellardia pandia; assembly: GCA_916048285.2. Classification (NCBI taxonomy): domain Eukaryota; kingdom Metazoa; phylum Arthropoda; class Insecta; order Diptera; family Calliphoridae; genus Bellardia; species Bellardia pandia. The sequence continues at coordinate 75,959,456 of OU696533.1, forward strand.
TATTAACTGAGAATAAATTAAGAGCCGTCATAGCAGAACGAATGCTCGATCCTAAGCTTGTGAGCAGGTTTGAATTGAAGTCGCCAGATATAATAATATTTGAATATCTTACAGTTCGAGATACCAATTCAGCCACAAGCGAATCTAATTTAATATACTTGTTTGGTCTATATACGCACCCCAGCAATAATTTGTCATATCCGGAGTTTACTTCAACTAATATGAACTCAACATCATTTTCCGCGTTAAAAGTGCACACAAGCTTACATGAGACATTGTTTTTTATATATATCGCTACTCCCCCAGCATTGCCTTTACGATCCGATCTATATAGTTTGTACCCTTTTAATCTAACAAGATTATCATTTAGTGCGTCGTTAAACCACGTTTCGGAGACACATACAGCGTCAACACCAGAATCTTCAAACAGGTAACGAAACTCATCAATTTTGCAATGAAGGCTCTGGGCATTAATGTGACAAACTTTGAATCCTCGATTTAGATTTGTTAAAATGCGAATCGTATTATAGTTGCCTTCTCTGGAACCAAGATGATCAGTTGATAAGTCTGTCATCACTCCTAAAGGCAACGCAACAACATTCAAAAAAGTAAAAGTAAATGGTATTCTTCGTTAAATAGTGGTTAATGGATAATATGGTTTTAATTTTGAGGTTAGCATTATGTAATAATAAATAATAAATAGTATATGCATTATAATAGTTTACAAAAGAATAAGAACGGTAAAGCATTATTTTAACGAAAAAGCCGATCCAAGTCTTCTAAAAATTCAACAAGAACAGGGTCATCAGTGTTACGTTTTTTTATATAGACTAACCCCCTAAGGGTGTAAGCAGAGTAAATTTGGTGCTCCTTTTTCATGCGCAGTGCAGCTGTGAATATTTTGTGATTGTGAGGAGTTAGGTTTTCGTTGACATATATTGGCTGATCACTTTCAATGCCGGCATGACGTAAAGTTAAAATTGTTTTCTGGGCCCGTCTATATTTGACAATGGACTTTAGTACATAATTTTTCTCATATGGCGATTGGAGTTTAACAACAATAGTTTCATCATTAGGCGTGTAGGGTCTATTATTTTTATATATTTTGGTTAGTCTGTAGATATTTTCAATATTTGGAGTTCTGATGTCCAGGCTTTGGCAGATGCTATTAAAAATACTTTGCAGGTTTTCATCTTCCCTAGAAGGGACACCGGAAATTCTGAGACTATTTGCCACTGCAGAGTTTTCGTGTACTAAAAGTTTTTTTTTACATCGTTGATATCATTTTGTAGACATTCGATTTGCAAGTATTTGTTTTCGAGACTACTTACTCTTTCAGTGATGTCACAAAGAGTGGACTTAAAGTTTGAGAATTCTGTTTCTACAAAACACCGAATTCGGTTTTCACTTTCGGAAATTAGCTCTTTTATGTACTCGAAGTGTTTTTTTTCACTGACTTCAATAGACTCCTTGATGAAATCAGCCATTAAAGTTTCACTTTCACGTATGAGAGCAACAAGAAAACTTCTATCTCCACTAGATAGGCGAGGGGTTTTTAAATCCTGCTCAATGGGTAATTCAGAAGAAAGATCGCGAAGCCGTTTAGCGGAGCGTGTGGAACGTGCCTGTTCATTTATTTTCGATGCCATATTACTTTTATTTGAAATTGAATAAGTATCAGTTCAAAAATATATTGATGACGTAAATGTTATTTATTGTTTTAATTATATAGTTTTAATTTATTTAATTTTTAAAAGTAACTGACTGCATTCGATATGGCAATACTGTATATAATGTTCTTTCAACTATTGATGAAATTTGGCAGCACTAATAATAATAACCAGTATTTATTTGACAAGAACAGATGGTGATGTTTACAACCTCCAGTCAATTTTGATTTATGTATCACTTGTTTCTATTGTTTTGTTATTGTATTTGTTTTTGTTTTTATGTTTATTTTTTTTATTCTGCTTTAGCAGTTGTTTTGTGTGAAGAATTTTTTGATTTAATATTTTTGTTTTATATATGTACCTATTTATAATGGTTTACTTTTCTTTTTAAAACGTTTAATAGAGAAATTCACTGTGAATGTTTTGGTACACAACTTGTATTATATAGATGTGATTAGTTTATTAAAAACAGTATAAACTCAGAGCTCAACAGAAAACACTTCTCACACTTCTTCAAGTTCTATTGTATAGTCGTCTAAACTTAGGCATCTCGGATATTTTTGCAAAAAGTAGGTCATATTAAATATTTAATAAATTTAGATTTCGTCGTTAAACATTACAAAAATTGGTGCCATTTAAATGCTTTGCCTCGAAGTTTAACAAAAAAAATTTATAAAAGGACACAGCTTCCCTTTTTCATTTGTAATGTCCTTGTTGATTATGTACAAAATGTAAATAAAAAAAAATGATAGTTGTACAACTTTTTTGAAAAATATTTTTTATTAATTTGAATAAACATAACAAAAGTAATATCGGAATAGAGAATTCCTTTCTATATCTTTATTTCTTAAAATTATGAGTATAATATTAGATCAGATTTTTTATAGGATTTATATTTCTGTCGGTATGCCTCAACAACCTGAAGCAACAATTGTTTTTCCTCTTCATCATTGGTTAATGTTCTGTTAAAGTCTTGAATACATTTTACGCCTCTCTCAGAAGTATCATTTACAACAAATAAGTCCTTACAAAATGTCCAACCTTCCTGAAATGCAAATGATGTTTCCCAAGTTGAATAATCTAACTCTAGAAATTCCAGGGATAAACTAAACCGACAGAAGAAATTTTTAGTTTTTTCTGACACAAAATCAGATAAGGAGTATTTTTTTAATTCTATTAAATTCGAATAGTGTCGTTCATTTATAAGTTTTACAGTTGGATCCTTAATTTAAGCTGTTTTACCATTTTACGTTTGTCTTCAACGCTTATATTTAAATCGAAAAAGGCTTTCCTCAGACAAATACCATAAATGGTTGCTCATTTTTTCAGAATTACTGCTGAGATTACTGAACTAGTTTCTGTATACTTTATAACATCTTGAACAAAAGTTATATACACAATTTATTTGAAAATAAGACATATAACAGAAATATTCAAAAATAAATGTAGTGTATACAATTTATTTTCAAATAAATTGTATATTTAACTTGAAGGTAACTTCGATTAAAATTTTTTAAAATTTGTTTATTAATACTCGCAAGAGGAATAATGCTCATTCAATTTATTTATTTATTTATTTTATTTATTTATTTGCAAATATCGCGTTATCCATTTGATTCATTTTTCGTAAGTGAGAATTGGTCACGGAAACAAATATTTTTAAAGAGTATATGGCTTTTGACATCTAGCGTGCATGGCTAGTTGGACTAGGCGTTCGAAACTTATACCGCTCTGCACCAAGAAAGATTAAGGCTAATTGAAGGAATTCTTTATAGTCTTCTCGGTTTTGAGATTTAGCCAGTTGGTTATAGAGTAGCCAGATTTGAAATACGGAAAAACAGTACATCTTATACAAAAAAACAGTACAATTCAAAAAAAAAAACAGTACATTTTATTTTTTAACGAAAACATTACTCTTTATTCATGTAATAATATTTATGTAATATTAATTTAATAAGCAACAAAAAAATTGTTAAAAATACTTTAAAACATGAGATCATAACATATATTATGAACGTTTTTGAAGAAGGTACATATAAAATACAATTTAAATGACATTGTATCTTTTATATCATCAAAGTCCTTTTAGATTACAATATTTTTGCTTTGCTTATAATACAAAGTTTTAAATTTATTTGTTTTTGTAAATCAATCTGTATATGTATTAATTTACATTACAAAAGTGAACTTTAAATTTAATGTCAACTCAATTTTACTCCTTTTTAAATATTTTTTAGTAAGAATAATGCTGTTCCAATTTACCTGGTGTAGAAATTTATTATTTAAAAATCAAGGAGTATCATTTATTGAAAAAAATCCAAGTAACATTTTATCTTAACCCCCTATAACATGACTACTTAAATGTGCCATCAGCTTTTCGAAATATGTATTTAAATACGTTGTATAAACAACGATATATTTATGAAATCCAATTTGTCTTTCTAATATTCTTCATGTTAATCTAAAGGGTGTCCCAACTTGAACGCAATTTTTAAATTTTAAATAAAACACAGATATTTTAAAAAAAATCGTGAAACTTTATTATATCGTAAAGTAGACAGAATGAGGTTATGTATGGAACCCGATATCGTACAGATGGCTGCCGCGGCTTTGCTGGCACAAACGCGATCTTTTAATGAAATTTTCAATGACCTTTTTGCATAAATGATGCGGCATTTCATTAATGCAGCATCCAATTTCCTTTTTTAAGGCTTGAGTCGTCGTCGGCTTATTCGCGTAAACCATTGACTTCAAAAAACTCCAAAGAAAAAAATCTAAAGGTGTTAAATCGCACGATCTAGGCGGCCAATTCTGGTCTCCAAAACGCGAAATAACACGACCGGGAAATGACTGATGCATTTTTTCTGGCTGTATGACATGTGGCGCCGTTTTGTTGAAACCACATGCCCTCCACATTCATTTCTTTAATTCTAGGCAAGAAAAAACTGGTTATCATTTCACAATACCGAACGCCATTGACACCATTGCGTTCTAGTTGGGACACCCTTTACAATGTTTAATGGTTAGAAATGCCTTTAGAGCAATGATGTCCATTTCATGAAACAATTGTTGTTGTATTCATTTCATATGGACTAACAAATTTTTTTGGACACCAATGCTTTAGAGCCATTAACACTGATCTTATAATCAACTTTAAAGTAGGTTAAACCCCGATAAATAAATCCTTTTTTTAATAAAGCAATACACTGAACAAAAGTTTGTTTTTATCAATATTTTTTTCAATTTTAATATAAATAAGCTTTTAACGAAAAAACAGTACAAAAAACAGTACAACGTGTAAAAATAGTACATTTGCGTACTGTTTTGGGTCTTGTGCATAAAACAGTACATTTGAAAATAAACAGTACGCGTACTGCTAAAAACAGTACGTCTGGCACCCCTAGTTGGTTATAACAAAGCATTTTGCAATTTTCTTGCTCAGCTGGACTTTTTTGTAAACAAACAGTTGCAACTTCATTGCCACTTCTAAATAATTGCTTGTTTAAATTTGGCCATGATTTAGCAAATCTTTTAAATATTGAAACTTCTGGTGCATAGGTTGAATATAACTTTGTTTCAAAAACACTACGTAATATTATTTCATACACATGGTGGCGGCAAGGTAGATTGATTAGACCACGTCCAATTTTTTCCCTCAAGAGGACTGCGGCACCTGTATTGATACCAGTATTTGTAGACGTTGTATCATATGACAAGCTATTTACTTGGTCAATAATATTACACTTAACTAATCTTTCAAAAAGTCCATCTGCAATATTTGCGCCAGTTGAAGATTCTACTTTCGGGCCCCAAGAAACTTTGATGTGCCGTTGTAGCTTACCAAAACTGCAATGCGTTCAACTTTTTCGGATCCGATCAAATCATGCATATTAATTGCCTGGGTTACTTCTCTTTAAAAAAAAAATGCCAAAATGCAATTAAATTACGGTTTTAACAACAATGTTTTAGCGATAATGTACATATACAAAATTGTCATTCATACTACGGCGGGACTTTTCCGAACTTTATTCCATTTAGAACTCGGAATACATACATTGCGCAAGAGACAAAAAATATTTACACCTAGAATAGCATAAAATACAAGAAGGTACAGTGGGTGGCCAAATTATTAGTTACACGTGCAAAATTGTTTAGTTTGAAGCCGTATAAAATTTTAAAATAATGGAAATTTATCCTTCTATTTGTTCTTTTAGGTAAATTAAGTTTTTCTAATTCAATTAAAAATAAATTCTTTTGTTTTAAAAATATATATTTGAGGAAAAGAAATATTACTGCACTCTAATGTCACCATTCATTGTTGACACTGCACAAAATATTTAACAGTATTACCAGAATTAAAATACGAAAACATCTGGTAAAAGAAATAAATTTATATACGTATTAAAAGCGGTTGAATCTTAATTAATAAGTGTAACTAACGCCAGTAGTGAGTATATGCAAAAGAAACAATTTATATTATATTCTAGGGCAGAATAAAGTTTCGCTCACAAATATATAGCCATATAAATGTGGATGACTTTTCACAATTGTGACAGAGATGACCAAGTTTAGACGGCAATATAATAAGAACCATAAGAGGTATTGGACTAATTCTTACACCATGTAATGCGAACGTAAGAGTACATAACGGGTTTTGCAATAGCTACTTGACAACTCTGAATTTAAATTGTGAACGCACTATTTCACTGATCATCTAATTGTTGCTTTCTTTTTTTTCAGTAAACTTAACATTTTCGTTATGGTAAAGTACACGAAGGAACAACGTTTGGAAATTATAAAAATGTACTACCGAAATTCGGAGTCGATGACCACAACTTTAATGGCCGAATTCTCAGTCATTAGTTAACCATTGGTAAACTAATATACTAACGGTTCTTTAACTAATACTTGTTATTCTTATGGCAAACTAAGCATTGCGAATAAAGAATCATTAGTTAAGCCTTTGTCATTAGCTAACTAAAGACTGTGAATTCGGCCATAAGAGCGTTAACTCCAATTTTCGGTCGTAATTCTCGCCCTAGTAGACAAGCAATAACAAGTTTAGTGCAAAAATTTGAGTCTACATATTCATTGTGTGATGCTGTCGTGCCAGTGAGACAACGGCCTGGTCGAAGTTCCGAAAATATCGCTGCCGTTCAGGCGTCCGTAGCAAACGATTCAAATCAGTCGATTCCGCGGCGTTCTCAAGAACTGGGCATCCCCAAGACCACTTTATGGCGAATTTTGCGTAAGGATCTGGGTTTACACCCATACAAGATTAAGCTGACTCAAGAATTGAAGCCGATGGACCATTTGAGTCGACGTACGTTCTCCGATTGGGCTCTGGAGAAGATGCACCAAGATGATGAATTTCATCGCAAAATCATCTTCAGTGACGAAGCTCATTTTTGGCTCAATGGGTTCGTCAATAAGCAAAATATGCGTTATTGGTCTGCTGAAAATCCACATGTGCTTCACGAATCACCACTTCATCCACAAAAAATTACTGTTTGGTGCGCTTTGCATGCCGGCGGCGTCATTGGGCCATATTTTTTCGTCGACAATAACGATCGTCACGTTACTGTGAATGGCGATCGTTATCGCGCAATGATTAGCGATTATTTTTGGCCCGAATTGGAACACATGGACTTGGATGACATGTGGTTTCAACAAGACGGTGCCACAAGCCACACAGCACACGTTACAATCGATTTAAAAAAAGTTGTCAAGTCCTTATTGGAAAACCCTGTATATATATCACTAATCTTAGATTTAAAAGGCATATAAAACGATCGGTGACATATAGCCAATAATTTTTCATTTATAGATAATTGATAAAGTAAGCCAACTCTTTTCCAATACAATAAAACATTTCAATGATTTTCATTTAAAACAGTTTTCGTAAAGTCCCCTTTAGTAAGTTAGTTGATACTTACTTGGCCGCTGCTTTAGAATCAGCAAAGTTTACAAAACAATCTTTGCTTCTGCCATTTCCCAGTAAACCGACATTTAAAACTTCTCCAAATTTATGGAAATATTCGGTAAGATTTTCCTTTGTGGCCTTAAATATATTGAGCATAAAATACAATATTAAACAGGAGTCCCCATAATCTACAGGCTACAATATCTACAAACTTACAACTTTGGGTAAATTTCGTATGAATATATTATAAACTAATATGCTGTCTTCGGTGTAGGCTAGTCCATCAATAATCTTGTGTTTTGGATCTACATAAATATGTTGAAATGTTATATTATTAAATATTACAAAATGAGTATGTACATGCATTTATCCTTACTCTTGAAGTTGGCCATTATATCCATTTTGTATTCTTCTATATATCTGTACTGAAACTTATGTATATGTTTTATTAGTTTTGTTAGATCGACTTTTCTGCAATTTCAAGTGCATTTGTGGAAATAGTGGAATTTTTTATAAACAATGTTGATTATTTAGTCTGTGCTTTTTAGTATCCAATAAAACGCTACGGTTAACCGCGTTTATGAAAACCGGTGTTGATAATTATATTTGAATAAAAAACCCAAAAATGTTCTTTGCTTTGGGCGTGTGTGAAGAAAGAAACAGTGGAAATCTACCGCAAAATTATTAAACCAACAACATTTTTTCATATACCACGTGATCGATATGAAGAAAACAATTATTTACAATCGCATGCCAACAACAAAAAAATTATAAACATTATTCACAAAACGGAGTGTAACGAAAAATGATGCTTACATTGCATGTCTTGTACAAATGTAAACGTATACTCCCAAAAGCAATGAATACTTAACGATTGGTACGAATATTTAACGATTGGTATGAATGGTTGCAATGCTGATTGTATAAGTTGTACATACTAACAAAAACTTTACTAGTTTATGTCAACAAATCGCACATAAAGCAACAACCAAAAAATATTTATTTTCTCCTTAGGTTTTGTATTGTTTTTGCTCTTTATGTTTTCATTCACTGAAAGCAACGACTACTGGACGAATGGTGTGAATGTTTTTAGTTTTTTCATGTGGCATTGAATTACTATGAGCGTCAAAACTGAGTCAACATCAGCAATAATTTTATATATTCTGTTATTACAATATTAATATCAGTATTAGAACAAATCTTGCAGTTATAATTAAAATACTTTTTCAACTTTCAAAATCAGAACGTAAAGAATTCTGATGAGAGAAAGTGGTGTTTCTCGAAACATATGTAAATTCAACCAACAACCCAGGTTCGAATCCTAGTCAAAAATTATCAAAAATAAAAATTTTTTCAAATTGTTAAACAATTCCTTTTTCAGTAAAAAATAATTTAATGAAAATTAAATTCAATGAACTTAAGCCTAACTAGTAGAAAATATCAAAATTGAATTATTAACAGTTCAACAAAATATTAATATATATAAATCTTAAAACTAACGAAAATATGTAAATTTTGTGAAACAGCAGCTATTAAACAAACGAAACAAAAAGCGTATTTAAGTAGTTATTTAAGCATAAAATTAAATTAATTCTTAATACCCCTGACAGACATAGGATTTCTATACCATAATACAAATACTATGGTTTTTGATACTAAATTGCCTTGACAGACATGTAGTACATATACTAGTATTTTTGTTTTTACTTTCCCAATAAACATATTGGCAAGCGTTTTGTAAATTAAGATTGCAGCAAGCTTGCATAAATAAGAGTTTTGCGAATATCGTTGACAATTTGCTTGCAAATGCAAGTGTTTCATAAATTTAAGCAAAACGTGTCATTAAAAAAGGTAATTATCTACTTATTTAATGTCTGTAGCAAAAAGGCAGAAAAGTGTTATGCACAGAAGCACCGAAATTTTTGAGCATATATGAAACGGTGCGGCTGCAAGTTCTGTACTGGAAAATATAGATAAATTTTCCTTGCTTACGTTTGAAAGCTTATTTTTATATGTAAATGTTGGCTGGGTTTTGATCAAAAAAGAAAATGAAAAGAAATTAAATAAAATATAACTGTCATTAAAAGAACTGACAATCGATTTTGTGAGAGGGTTTCCCCAATGTTTATTGAACACAGCTACAGACAACATACTACATTTATACCACGATTATTTTCGTAGTATTGAAACCAGATATAAACCAGCTTGTTTTATGGTTTAATTGTAGTACAAGTTAACACACATGTAGTATAGTATACTAATATGGTATGCAAATCCTATGTCTGTCTGTCTAGGGTATAAGTTGTATATGAGCAATTCCATATGAAAGCGATCACCTTTTGGACGACCCCTCTCCGATTTTAAAATAAATAGTCTCAATCGATTGCCCAGCAAAAAATAATGTACCTACATTTTTTTTTTTTTTTTATAGTGACTGGTTTAGTGGTGGTGTACACCACTGTCTGTGACAAAATTGAAGAATTCTTCATAAGGGACCTCATTGAAAGTTGTTTTAAAAAAAAAACTACTAAAGCGATCGCAACGAGTGATAGCTCGTTGGAAAGGTATTGAATCAGGCTTTAATTGAAAAATAAAATTTTTCTAATTTTTCTTAGAAATTTACCTCTAAATTTTCCCATGAAAATTAAATTTTCCGATTTTCCACAGAAGCTCCTAAATTTTCCGGCAAAATTTTTTTTTTTGATTTCTCATAATTTTTGCTTTAAGAATCAGCAATAAAAAAATGGGCCCCGACTCCTTGTTTGGACAGAAGAAGAGCATTTAAGAGACCACCTTGTTACGAATACATTTTAAAAATTATTTTACAGTTAAAAATACATTTATGAAGAAAAAATCTTTCTTATTTTGCTGCTTATACTTAATTACAATATTTATTAAAAATTTCAATTGTCTTGGCATCATTATAAAATTAAAGTAACTTTAAATTTAGCACGTCGGCAGTCGAAGAGTACCGCTTTACATTAATTTCCACTGCCTAAAAAAGTATTGAAGAATTAAAAGAATTTCAATCTAAAGATTTGAGTTGCTTTGTAACACATAAAATAAAACTTTTTTTGCACGTTTGGAAATAGACACCAATTTCTTAAACTTTGATCCCTCAAATTGGCACGAAAGAGCAGAATACATTAAAGGCGTTCAAATTCTGAAAAATATTAATGTTGTTAATGATGCTTCTGAGAGAAAAGTCAAACTTATTACAGATTTTAACTGGTCCTTAACACATAGCGAAGAAGAGAAGCAGTACATGCTTCATGTTGTTAAGAACTACCGAAAGGAATTCCCATCATATACTAAATCGTCGCTCTTATAATAATTTAATAATATTAATTCTCTTCTTTTTTGTTAATGAAATGTTTGAATATAAAAAATTGCAAATTAAGAAAACATTATATGAACTGCATGTTTTTTTTATAATAAATAACTTGTCATCAATGAAAAAACGATTGTTTTCTATATATTTTGAACTTTGACCTCAGCATGGCACGGGTTGGCACACTCTGATCGACTTCAAATTTTACCACATGAATTTTTACATCAAATCGCATATTTAACCAATCCCCAAATGCGAAATTCGAAAAAAAATTTGTTTCCATATAAGTGAGGCGAGGTCTAGTGTACATACTACATCAATCTTGGTCCATGAATGCCGGACATCCTTTAACAGGATGGCGAGACATTCGACAGTTACACTCATATGGGTGCGCGGACATGGAGACATAACAGGTAATTGTATCGCAGATGACTTGGCAAAGAAAGGTGCCATGTTACCTGACGACATTGACCATCTTTTCGGCATTCCGCTATCGGAATGGAAGCAAATAGTCAGCAATTTCAGTACAGTCACACGACTGATTTGGCCTATACTGAACAGGAAACGCACGCTGTATTTATTGAAATTACAGCGACCACAACTTAGCAATTTGGTGTCAGTAATCACAGGACATTGCAAATTTGGCAATCATGCAAGACGACTGGGTCTACCCTATAACGATTTTTGTAGGAGTTGCAATAATGAAGAGGAGGAAGAAACAGTCTCTCATCTTCTATGTCAATGCCCAGCAATGAGTGGATCTCTTCTGGGGCAACCATTCTTTGACGACTTATCTGAATTTTCAGCTTTGAAGTTGGAGGATATTGACGCTTTTATCAGAAGCAGTAATTGGCTGCAGTAGCCTTATCTATCCATCTAGGTATTCTGCGCTCTTTTAGGTTTTGGTCTACACGTTTATCCTTCAAATCTTTCATACTTTTCACCCTCTTACACTCCACTCATCCTACTACTACCCTGCTCACTCTTTTACTCTTTCTCTTCTCTCTATAATCTTCTAATTAATCAGGTATCACAATGGGACCAATGATATGGACCTAAGTGGGCCGTTTTACACGGCCGCCTGCTAACCTAACCTAACCTATGGTCAAACATGGACCGAACTAAAAAAAAAATTCGTTTTGCAATTTCTTTTTGCATAAAACTTATTTTTGCCGAATTTTGTCTTGATATTCTAATTTTATAGGCATTTATTTATCATTAAGCCATATTTCGGGAATATATATATTTGTATGGGGGCTATGAGAAATCATGGACCGATTTTTACTATTTTCCGCACACTTTCTTCTTTTATCATAAAAACAACGTATACAAAATTTGATGGTATTATCTGCAATATATTTCAAAATATTGCAATAAAATGGAAAAAAAATATCAAATTTTTATGGAGGTTGTCTCACATATTGGTCCATAACTCTGGTTGACCTAAACCGATTTTGCTGATTTTAAATAGCAAACTTCTCAAAAGCACTTCTGACAGAATTATTGAAGATTTGGTTCTGGGGACTTCAAAAAACTGAGATCAACACTCAGACAGACAGACGAACATGGCTTAATCGACTCCGCTATCTACAAGGATCCAGAATATATATACTTTATAGGGTCGGAAAATTATACTGTGGAAATTTCACACGGAATGACAAACTTATATATACCCTTCTCATGAAGGGTATAAAAAAAGAAATCATTACCTTAAAAAGGCATCATGTACTTCAATTCCTTATCTTAACAACACACAATTCTATACAAATTATTATTTTATATACTCAAAACAACGTATACTGTATGTATGAACCTTTTCTTATTTCTAGTTTTTTCCCCAGTTTTCTGCACATTGCATATATGCGGCGTAAATATTCCACATATGCGACGAAAATAGTTTATTTATGCGGCGAAGAAATCGTATATATGCACATTTTCGTTTTTAACATTTTCAACTGCGGACAATTTCGGTTTTTACATGTTTCAACTTCGTATGTTTGCCAGTTTTTATTTTTCATGTGCCATAGTTGTTTAGTTTGTTTTTTGGATTTCGCATATTGCTGGCTGTTAATGGTTTTTCAAGTTACTATTTCTTTGCATGGTTTATGGTTCGGTAGTAAAATATAAAAAGTATGCGTGTGTCCTAGTAGTAAATATATTGCAAATGAAAAATTTTAATTTTGTGTTCTGGTTGCTACTAGAAATATTTTGTATGGCAAAATATTTTTAGAATTACTACTAGAAATATTTCTATATTTTTAGTATGTGAAAAGTTAAATATTATTTTCTTAAAATATTTTTCTAGTTTTCCTATGAAATTATGAAATATTTTGCTATTTTTTACATAATATAGTAGTAATTTGAAACTCTGGTTTAACAACCAACGAACAACAGAAAATATTTGGTATAATTGGCAACTGATACCAAGTGTGCTAACCTTGCATGCACCACTGTATATATTATTTTCTTTCTCACATGTATACTCGTACACACATTGAGACGCCAAAAAAATGAAGCAACTTAAACAATAAAACTTGTACTATATACAGGGTGGGCCAAGTTTGACTGAATGATTTGAACTCTATTGGCATATTGTAGCCGTTGTGGTGCATCCCTCGGCAATAATTCTTGGGCCAATTGAATTTTATATGGAAACATCTTCAGATCAACTTTTAGAATACGTCGTAGCGATGTTCTGGAGATGTTCAATTGAGTATTAAATTAAAAATGCAAAAGTTATAAGCATTTCAAATCAGTCAGTCCAAGTTGGCCCACCCTGTATATGAATACATTTATGTATAAATATATACTTACATTAATCACACACTCAAAACCATCGTTAGGAGAAGCGAGAGTTATGTGTAAACGTTCTGTGCGTAGATAACGAGCACGTTGATTTAGCAACAATTTAAAAACATTGCGTATAAGATCCGGTGTTAAGGATTCGCAATTTGATAAATTAACGCGTTTCAATTTTACGGCACGTTCCAAAAGTTGTACAACGCCCTTATCGGAGATGTTAGGGCATTTGGGTACATTAAGGTCTTCTAAAGCGTTAATCTGTGAGAATGTCTTTAGCGATTCGTCATCAACGTCATGGCCGCTACAATATAATTGCTTTAAGTTTTTCAATTCGGCGACTAATGTGGCCATTTCCGTATTAAAACATTGCAAATCGGCCAACTTTAGCTCCTGCAAAGTTTCAACTTGATATTGGGCTAAATCTCTGAAAAATTGAACTTGCAAATAGATTTGGTAATAGTCCTTTACTTCCAAGTGCTTGAGTTTTGGCAACAGAGTAATGCTGTTGATATTTTGGCTGGTTGTAGAGATTTTAAGGGTTTCCAATTGTAAAAGATATCGTGAAATGTGTTCGAAATCTTCGGTTTTCAACAGCTTACAAGCTGTTATGTCGAGATAATGTAGGTTTTTAAGATTTATACATATCTCTTTGAAATGTAATGGTTTTATAAATCGACAGCCATAAAGAGATAATTTTTCCAAGCCACTGAGAATATGGATATTTTCACCTAAATTAAAAAGTGGATGGATGGATAAATGATAAAAATAATGAGTATTTATATTATTAGGTGAATTTGATGGAGTAAGTGCACTTTGAATAAAATTGCAGATACCTATGTATATACATATACAGTGGCTCCATCGCATAATCGGACAAGTGTTTGTATGATATTTACGTTCTCTGAACTAAAACAAATCGTAATAATTTTTATTTATTTTTTGTTTTTATTTGCACTCTACACTCTAATCTTTCCAAATATAAAAAAAAATATCAATATTCTCGATGATAACTGTATATTTACATAAAAAAACAAAATTAACTAAATTTTTTGCGCTCAACGCATAATCGGACAAAGTAAAACATCAATAATAAAAATACCGTTACTTTACAAATATGCACTTCAAAACTTTTTTTGTCACATTCACAGTTCAGAGCACGTAAATATCATACAAACACTTGTCCGAGCCACTGTATATGTAACGGGGTTTTCAACAAGAAATCTATTTTGAACAGGGGTATATTGGAATAATAACAAAGTTTTGACATTTTACATGTTAGTATATCTGTAGCTATGAATTTAAATGATTTTCGTAAAAACTCTGGTTTATTTTAAGTGTTCTTGTTTAAAAACCGCATATAATTAAATCATTACACTCACCCGTTATATCGAAATTGTCGTTTATAATTAAAAACTTTAAATTTTTGAACGTTTTCAGAAATTTTATGAAAGCCACATTTATATCATCAATATCTAATTCCAGCTCCTGCAGCATTGGCATTTGTGAAATAATTGCCGGTATGTTATTTACAGGCAAAAAGTGTGCATTTATTTTAAGCTTTTCCACATTTGTGCAAAATTTACACAAAAACTTGAGAATTTTTAAAACGGTATTATTATAAGCGGCATATCTAATATCGATAACCAAACTCTGCATTTGTGGACCCACAAGAAGAACGAATACTATAATTTTAAATTGACTTAGGTTGGTGAAAATGTTGGTGTTTAAATCGACGTATTTAACATGTGAAATCATTTTAAAAATGTCACAAAAACGTTGGCATGTAAGCGCAAAATTTATTTGATCATTTAGCGTAAGTTTCTTGCAAATGTGTTCCAGGCAATCATCGTTTAAGGTGAAAATCAAGGCATTCTGTTCTAAGTGAGGCAATGCTGGTGAAATGCTGCAGGCATTATCAGATATTGAATCATTTTTAAAGTTATCACTTAGCAGTTCCAGTAGTCTTTTACCACTAGGTTGATAGCAACTATGACTGGGTTGTACGACCAGTGGATGACAATTCAATAGAATATGATCCTCTCTTTGTAAAACTCTAGAAAATGTTTAAAAGAAAAATAAATTGATATAGGTATCAGTGATGGAAAATTTAATACTAATGTACTAACAAAAATACCACAGTACCCTCACATCATATTTAGTACTCTTTGTTTGTTAAGAACAATTATTATTTTTATTTGAACTGTTAATTTTAAATCTTTTTATTTCGGCTCGAGTTCATTAAATTTAATTTTCAACACATCGCAGTGCTGCAGAGGGTGAGAACGTAAAGAATTCTGATGAGAGAAAGTGGTGTTTCTCGAAACATATGTAAATTCAACCAACAACCCAGGTTCGAATCCTAAGCCAAGAAGCCGAATATAAAAAGAAATATCAAAGATTTACTCTTTGTTTGTTTTGCTTTGTTCCCTGTTTAGAAATCCAGCGTTACTATTTTTATAGTCGTTGACCACATTGGCTTCAAAACAAGAACATAAGGAATGCACAAATTCGTTATTCATGTTATTTATTTCATGTTATTTATTTATCTGAGATAAGCTAAACTACAAAAGTAAACAGATGCATTAAGAATTAAAGTTGTTTGTGGTACTATTTTGATCAATTTTTTAAATTTCTTGTTTCGTATATTTTTGTAATTCTCATTTCTTGTTTGAGATTTTTTGTATATCATATGAGTTTGAAAACTTTAAACATATTGGTAAACGATCTATTAATGATATATCATTAACACTAACAAAATGCAGGCATGCTCATATGTTTATTATCTTAACCCACAACAAATAAAAATTTTTGAAACATATATTTTTACATAAAAATTAATTAATTTTTAGTTTGTTGTTATAGCAGTTTTTTTATTAACCCTGCTGTTAGGTTAAAAAAAACTTACGAATTCGAGGTTAACGGACCATTTTGGTCTATACCAATTTTTTTTGAAAACAAGGGGCGTAAGTCTATTTTTTATACTTATTTATTTCAATTAAGTATTTGGCAACAAATATTTTCACTAAAAGTTATATTTGTATGCTTAACAAATCGTTTGGGCTATTCATTTTGTTTTGAATGTTTGTTATTATATTTCATACAAATTAAATTTGAACACAAAAGGTGTGTAACTTTTTGCCAGTGTTCATAGATTTTTAGTAAACAAAATTTAATTTTGTTTTCTTTTAGGAGGCGTAGATACTGTCGACCAAAAGATTGGCTACTACTACTAAATTTTTTGTACATCCTGCATAGAAGCGAATAAATAAAAAATTACAATGGACCAAAATGGTCCTTAACATAAAATTTGTAACTGTTTATTTTTCTCCCTCCCAATTTATGTTAGACACTTAATTATTTGAATAAAAACATTGATTTAGAAAAAAACCACGTGAGCTGACGTTTCAAGTCGATATGTTTTACCGTTGAAAAGATAGAAAGGAAAGAAAAAAAATTTTACCAAAATGGTCCAAACCTAACAGCAGGGTTAAACTGAATTAATTTTATTTTTGAATTATTTTTAATTTTATATTTGAATAAAAATATGTTTCCAAAAATGTACCAAAATGTTGAAAAAGTACTCTTTTTGCTGAAGGTCAGTACCATTTGAATTTTTAATTTTTCCATCACTGATAGGTATTATTAATAGTTGTGTATGTGAATAAATGTAAAACAAGACCAAAAATTAATCCCCCCCGTCTTGACGCCATCAATATTTTCCTCCTCATCAAACAATTTCTTTTCAGTACATGAATTATGTTCTGTGTGGAAAACTCGTGTCGATGCAAACAACGTTGTCAGGACATACATGGGTCAATATCGCGAAATGACTACAATCGAGGGTTGAAAACGGCCAAGTGCAAAAATGGGTTTAAATAATTATTTTTCGGTTGATATTGTTGTATAAGACCATTTTATGTATTAATAAGCAAAGGGCAATGTATATTTAAGGATTTTTGCACCCCATGGGAATGACAGTCCCACGGAAATGATATTTGTTCCGCACGGCAATAACTGAGCAGCATGGTAATTACGTTTTGTCATGTATTGTAGTAAAATTAAACACATACAGCAATTTATGGAAACACATTTAATAAAATTAATATGTTATATCCATTCCTTAGATAGAAAAATAAAACTTAACAAAATATATTCGCTTTTCTAAAGCTTATAATCTATAATAATATTATAATATAGTTATTATCAGGGACCGTAACTGTTATGACTTTTATCAAAAAAATTAAGAAATAAGAGTTATTTTTGATTTTTATATTTTTAGATAGAAAATAAGAGTTATTTTTTATATTTATTATTTTAAATGAAAAATAAAAGTTATTTTTGATTTTTATATTTTTATATCAAATAAAAATCAATTCAAACCTCTTATTTATTTGTTGATGCCGTATGTATTATAATATGCTGCTTCATTCAAATTTCTATACGAATATAATTTATTATGTGACTTATCCATTATCAGCTATAAAAACATGAATGCATAGTAGGCTGTCCATTACATCTCTTTTAAAGGGAACATGTTCTCTTTTTGTGTTCGTATCTTTTTGTTCACTCAGTTCACATTACTTCTAACTCAGCCAAAACTGGTTTTGATTCGTTTCCTGTTGATGTAGAATTGATTTGTATAAAAATCTTTAATTTTTTTTCAATTTACACAGTAAGAACCGAAAGTTTAAAGGAATTTTGCAGCTTCACTGAAATAGAATATAAAAATTTGCTAGGACATTCAGGCACACGATGGCTATCATTATTTCCCGCAGTGAATCGAATTCTAGAAGTTTTTCCAGCTCTAAAATCTTATTTTTTATCTATTGATAACTGTCCAGTTATTCTGGAACGATTTTTTAAGTCAAACTTAAGTGAGGCATTTTTGTACTTTGTACATTCATTGCAATATGTATTTCACAAAAGAAGTAAAGAGATGGAAATGGAAATAAATTCAATGGAGGTATCGTCAATCGTGAAATCTTTGAAAATCACTTTAAAGTGCAGAATTGACCAGAACTTTTTGCCAATTTCCACAAATACAATATTACTTGAATTAATCAGGAACGGATTTGAAACTGAAGTTAATTCTTTTAAAAATGATTGTATGAAGTGCTACCGAAAATCATTGGAATACCTCGAAAAATGGGCAATTCACTTGGATGAGTTCAGTTGCTTCAATTGGATGAAATTGGACGAAGTACCTGAGTGGACATCAGTTGAACTTACGGTCAAATATATATCTTCGAAAGGTGTCAAATTAAGTTTCAATGATTCAAAAGGTTTTGACCAGTTTTGTAACTTAAAAAATTTTGTGGCCGCGAAACTATCTGATACCGATGATGAATTTAAAAAACTAATATCAAGTGCAAAATGGTTAAAGTTTTTTGAAAATAATAATAATTCAGAGTATTATTCGGAACTCCTAAAAATTTGTGAATTTTTTTTTTTTGCATACCAGGACAAAATGCAAATGTCGAAAGAATATTTTCTTTAATTGGGGCACAATGGACGAAAGAGCGGAACAAACTCAAAATTTCAACCATCAGATCGATTCTTACGGTTGTATACAATCTTAAGGATTTAAAATGTAAATCTCTTAAAGATTTAATTATTAACGATAAAAAATACTTAGCCCTAATAAGTAGCTCAAAAAAGTATAATTCCGATTCATCAGAATTAGAATCAGATATTGATCTCAATTAATTTTTATATATTAATTTATTTTGTTTATGTTTTTTTTAAGAAAATGTGATTCTTTTTGTTTTTTATTGTTTTATTATATATTTATTTCGTTGTTTCTATCATTAATAATAATTAATTAATTAATTATAACATCAATAAAATTATTAATTATTTAATAAATAATTTTTTTATTGTAAACTCTTTTTTAGTTAAAATGTTCTCTTTTTTTAGAACGAAAGTTCTCTTTTGAAAATAAGTCATATGGGAACCCTAATGCATAGAAATAGCTTATAAGTTTTGGCTGCCATTCAAGTCAGTGTTAAGAGGTCGTTTTCGGGTGTTCAATTTTACCATCATAATTGATTTTAAATATTCCTCAGATAAATGATATCTCAAATCTCCCAAACTTAATCTGAATGCTGAAAATGACCTTTCTACACTAACTTGAGTGGCAGGTACAGAATGAACAATTAAAGCTAATTTTCGAAGCCATGGAAACACAAATTTTTTGTTCTCCCAATATTCCAATAAATTAGCAGAAGTATCGAAACGCTTTTCATTGTAATTGTCTATTTCAAAATAAGCTTTGCGGACGCTGTCATTTATTGTCGTAGGAGTATCATCGTCGTCCGAAGACGAATAATTCATCTCCATTGACCTTAAACCGTCTGCTAAAACAGATCGACAGCTTGCAACGGAGCTTTCATCTATTACAAATAAGTTTTCTTCAACAGGTGGCGTACCGCGTACCTTTCACGAATTTTGAATTGATTTCTATTATTGATATAAAAATATAAAAATCAAAAATAAAAGTTATTTTTCATTTAAAAATATAAAAATCAAAAATAACTTTTATTTTTCATTTAAAAATATAAAAATCAAAAATAACTTTTATTTTTCATTTAAAAATATAAAAATCAAAAATAACTTTTATTTTTCATTTAAAATAATAAATATAAAAAATAACTCTTATTTTCTATCTAAAAATATAAAAATCAAAAATAACTCTTATTTCTTGATTTTTTTGATAAAAGTCATAACAGTTACGGTCCCTGATTTATAATATAATATAATTATAATTGGTATTCATTTGCAGCCTCTTTCGTTTAATAACCTTATCTTTCTTTTTTAAATATCGGGATTTTTTTTAATTTTTGTGCGGCGTGTTTGGCGGGATCGTTTTTTATTCTTCTGCGTCGCTCTCGCTCTTTTTATACCCTTCACCATCATGAGAAGGGTATATAAGTATAGGTTTGTCATTCCGTTTGTAATTTCCACAATATAAATTTTCCAACCCTATAAAGTATATATTATAATAATATATATTATAATAATAATAATATATATATATTCTGGATCCTTATAGATAGCGGACTCTATTAAGCCATGTCCGTCTGTCTGTTGAAATCAATTTTCTGAAGTCCCCAGATACCTTCGGGATCCAAATCTTCAATAATTCTTTCAGACATGCTTTCGAGAAGTTTGCTTTTTAAAATCAGCAAAATCGGTTTAGGCCAACCAGAATTATGGACCAATATGTGAGACCACCTCCATAAAAATTTGATATTTTTTGTACATTTTATTGCAATATTTTGAAATATATTGCAGATAATTCCATGAAACTTTGCTCAATTATACATAAATGCCTATAAAATTGGAATATCAAGACAAAATTCAGCAAAAATAAGTTTTATGCAAAAATAAATCGCAAAACGAATTTTTTTTAGTTCGGTCCATGTTTGACCATAGACCCAATATAAATTCCACTTCCAAAATTCATTTAAATACGTATAAAACAGATATAAATAATGTTAAACGGCTAAAATTATAGGGAAATAAATTGTTGTGGTAAATTCTATGGTGGTTGGCCCAGAATTGGTCATAGCTCCCATACAAGGACCACATCTGAAAAAGACATTTATCCCTATATATATTGTATAAATATCGCTACCGACTCAAAACTTTGCACAGATCATTTACATATATACAAAAATCATCCCACAAAATTTTGTGAATTTCGGTCTATTTTTAACCGTATGCCCCATTAAAGCCCTCTTCCGAAAATCACTTTAATACTCATAAATCTCTTACAAATAAGGATACCAATCCAAAATTTTACACGGATCATTTACATACATGCCTAAATCAAACTGCTGGATTTTGAGAATATCGGTCAATATTTGACAATATCCCCCACATAAGGTCCACTCTCGAAATTCACGTTATTACTAATATATATCTTATATATACCGTTATTATGTTGAAATTCGACGTGAAATATCCTCATATGCATGAAAATTACTCTTCCAAAATTTAAGAAGATCGACCCATAATTTGTCATAGCTGCCATATAAGAACCATTTCCAAAATATAAATAAATTCGGGTCAAAAAATATTCTTTTCAAATTTAACCCATATTCGGTCCATATTTTATAATCATAATATATATATTTGGAAAGGTATTTTTAATACCTTTTATTTAATGTATTACAAATTATCAGACACCCAGTAGTTCCCCAGATATAGGCCTATATATTTTCAACTTTACGGGCCCGGCCCCTTGAAAATAGGCGTGACCGCCAACAAATTTTATTTTGCTAACATCTCCTCTAAAAGCCCTATTTGATGAAGTTTTTTTTTTTAAGCAAAGTCACTAAAACCGAATTGTTCCCCTTTTTATACCCTTCACCATCGTGAGAAGGGTATATATAAGTTTGTCATTCCGTGTGAAATTTCCACAATATAATTTTCCGACCCTATAAAGTATATATATTCTGGATCCTTATAGATAGCGAAGTCGATTAAGCCATGTCCGTCTGTCTGTCTGTCTGGATGTTGAAATCAGTTTTTTGAAGTCCCCAGATATACTCGGGATCCAAACCTTCAATAATTCTGTCAGAAGTGCTTTCGAGAAGTTTGCTATTTAAAATCAGCAAAATCGGTTTAGGTTAACCAGAGTTATGAACCAATATGTGAGACCACCTCCATAAAAATTTGATATTTTTCATCCATTTTATTGCAATATTTTGTAAACTATTGCAGATAATACCATGCAATTTTGTATACGTTGTTTGTACTATAAAAGAAGAAAGTGTGCGGAAAATAGTAAGAATCGGTCCATGATTTCTCATAGCCCCCATACAAATATATATATTCCCGAAATATGGCTTAATGATAAATAAATGCCTATAAAATTGGAATATCAAGACAAAATTCAGCAAAAATAAGTTTTATACAAAAAGAAATCTCAAAACGAAATTTTTTTTAATTCGGTCCATGTTTAACCATAGACCCCATATAAAGTCCACTTCCAAAATTCACTTAAATACGTATAAAAGAGATATAAATAATGTTAAACGGCTAAAATTTGACATAAATACTCTTTATAGGCAAATAAATTATTGTACTAAATTGTATGGTGGTCGGCCCAGAATTGGTCATAGCCCCCATACAAAAATCTTCCCGAAATATGGCTTAATGATAAATAAATGCCTATAAAATTGGAATATCAAGACAAAATTCAGCAGAAATAAGTTTTATACAAAAAGAAATCTCAAAACGAAATTTTTTTTAATTCGGTCCATGTTTGACGATAGACCCCATATAAAGTCCACTTACAAAATTCACTTAAATACGTATAAAACAGATATAAATAATGTTAAACGGCTAAAATTTGACATAAATACTCTTTATAGGCAAATAAATTGCTGTACTAAATTTTATGGTGGTCGGCCCAGAACTGGTCATAGCTCCCATACAAGGACCACATCTGAAAAAGAGATTTTTCCCTATATATATTGTATAAATATCGGTACCGACTCAAAACTTTGCACAGATCATTTTAATATATATAAAAATCATCCCACAAAATTTTGTGAATTTCGGTCTATTTTTAACCGTATGCCCCATATAAAGCCCTCTTCCGAAAATCACTTTAATACTCATAAATCGCTTATAAATAAGGGTACCAATCCAAAATTTTACACGGATCATTTACATACATGCCTAAATCTAACTGCTGGATTTTGAGAATATCGGTCCATATTTGACTATATCCCCCACATAAGGTCCACTCTCGAAATCCACGTTAATACTAATATATATCGTATATATAGCGTTATTATGTTGAAATTCGACGTGAAGTATCCTCATATGCATGAAAATAGCTGTTCCAAAATTTAAGAAGATCGGCCCATAATTTGTCATAGCTGCCATATAAGAACCATTTCCAAAAAACAAATAAATTCGGGTCAAAAAATATTATTTTCGGATTTAACCCATATTCGGTCCATGTTTTATAATCATGATATATATCGTTAGAAAGGTATTTTTAATACCTTTTATTTAATGTATTACAAATTATCAGACACCCAGTAGTTCCCGAGATATAGGCCTATATATTTTCAACTTTAAGGGCCCGCCCTCTCGAAAATAGGCGTGACCGCCAACAAATTTTTTTTGCTGGTATCTCCTCTAAAAGCCCTATTAGATTTTTTTTTTTTTTTTTTTTGAGCAAAATCACTAAAACCGAATTGTACCCCTTTTTATACCCTTCACCATCGTGAGAAGGGTATATATAAGTTTGTCATTCCGTGTGAAATTTCCACAATATAATTTTCCGACCCTATAAAGTATATATATTCTGGATCCTTATAGATAGCGAAGTCGATTAAGCCATGTCCGTCTGTCTGTCTGTCTGTCTGTCTGGATGTTGAAATCAGTTTTTTGAAGTCCCAAGATATGTTCGGGATCCAAACCTTCAATAATTCTGTCAGAAGTGCTTTCGAGAAGTTTGCTATTTAAAATCAGCAAAATCGGTTTAGGTCAACCAGAGTTATGAACCAATATGTGAGACCACCTCCATAAAAATTTGATATTTTTCGTCCATTTTATTGCAATATTTTGTAAACTATTGCAGATAATACCATGCAATTTTGTATACGTTGTTTGTACTATAAAAGAAGAAAGTGTGCGGAAAATAGTAAGAATCGGTCCATGATTTCTCATAGCCCCCATACAAATATATATATTCCCGAAATATGGCTTAATGATAAATAAATGCCTATAAAATTGGAATATCAAGACAAAATTCAGCAAAAATAAGTTTTATACAAAAAGAATGCACAAACCGAAATTTTTTTTAGTTCGGTCCATATTTGACCATAGACCCCATATAAAGAGTCCACTTACAAAATTCACTTAAATAAATTATTGTACCAAATTTTATGGTGGTCGGCCCAGAAATGGTCATAGCCCCCATACAAAAATCTTCCCGAAATATTGCTCAATTATACATAAATGCCTATAAAATTGGAATATCAAGACAAAATTCAGCAAAACTAACTTCTGTGCTAAAATAAATCGCAAAACGAAATTTTTTTTTAGTTCGGTCCATATTTGACCATAGACCCCATATAAAGTCCACTTCCAAAATTCAATTAAATACGCATAAAACAGATATAAATAATGTTAAACGGCTAAAGTTTGACATAAATACTCTTTATAGGAAAATAAATTGTTGTTCTGAATTTTATGGTGGTCGGCCCACAACTGGCCATAGCTCCCATACAAGGACCACATCTGAAAAAGACATTTTTCCCTATATATATTGTATAAATATCGTTACCGACTCAAAACTTTGTACAGATCATTTACATATATACAAAAAACATTCCACAAAATTTTTTTAATTTCGGTCTATTTTTAACCGTATGCCCCATATAAAGCCCTCTTCCGAAAATCACTTTAATACTCATAAATCTCTTATAAATAAGGGTACCAATCCAAAATTTTACACGGATCATTTACATACATGCCTAAATCAAACTGCTGGATTTTGAGAATATCGGTCCATATTTGACTATATCCCCCACATAAGGTCCACTACCGAAATCCACGTTAATACTAATATATATCTTAAATATACCGTTATTATGTTGAAATTCTACGTGAAATATCCTCATATGCATGAAAATAACTGTTCCAAAGTTTAAGAAGATCGGCCCATAATTTGTCATACCTGCCATATAGAACAATTTCCAAAAAACAACTAAATTCGGGTCAAAAAATATTCTTTTCGGATTTAACCCATATTCGGTCCATATTTTATAATCATGATATATATCGTTGGAAAGGTATTTTTAATACCTTTTATTTAATGTATTACAAATTATCAGACACCCAGTAGTTCCCGAGATATAGACCTATATATTTTCAACTTTAAGGGCCCGCCCCCTCGAAAATAGGTGTGACCGCCAACAAATTTTTTTTTTGCTGGCATCTCCTCTAAAAGCCCTATTTGATTTTGTTTTTTTTGAGCAAAATCACTAAAACCGAATTGTACCCCTTTTTTTTATACTCTGTTTGTTAAGTTACACTCAAGATTATTATGAACATCAGACGAACTTTGTAAATTATGGTAAGAATTGGTAATTAAATCAATTATAAATGGTCGAAATTAGTTAAAATTTCAAAATATTTAACATAAATTATGTTAGCCGTAAAATTGTCTTTCAAGCAATATATCAAATACTAATAAAATTTGCACTAAGACTGAATAGAAAACACAGAATTAGGATATTCTAGTCTAGTTTCTGTATTTCTTATTACGCTTAGGTGAAGGGTATTTAAGATTCGGCACAGCCGAATATAGCACTCTTACTTTTTTATACTCTGTTTGTTAAGTTACACTCAAGATTATTATGAACATCAGACAAACTCTGTAAATTATGGTAAGAATTGGTAAATTAATCAATTAAAAATGGTGAAAATTAGACAAAATTTCAAAATATTTAACATAAATTATGTTGGTCGTAAAATTGTCTTTCAAACAATTGATATACATATACTAATAAAATTTGCACTAAGACTGAATAGAACACACAGAATTAGGATATTCTAGGCTAGTGTAGTTTCTGTATTTCTTACTACGCTTAGGTGAAGGGTATTTAAGATTCGGCACAGCCGAATATAGCACTCTTACTTGTTTATACTCTGTTTGTTAAATTACACTCAAGATTATTATGAACATCAGACAAACTCTGTAAATTATGGTAAGAATTGGTAATTAAATCAATTGAAAATGTTGAAAATTAGACAAAATTTCAAAATATTTAACATAAATTATGTTGGTCGTAAAATTGTCTTTCAAACAATATATCAAATACTAATAAAATTTACACTGAGCCTGAATAGAAAACACAGAATAAGGATATTCTAGTCCTTTAACCAGTGTAGTTTTTGTATTTCTTATTACGTTTAGGTGGGGGGAATTTAAGATTCGGCACAGCCGAATATATGTAGCACTCTTACTAGTTTTTATTTAACTTAAATACAACAATTTTTGACTACATATGGCACATATGACTGCCATGTGACCCACGGGTGTGTCACATTTTTTTTAATGTGATAATGTGTGATAATTTTTGACCTGTTAATGTACTCATTTATGTATTTATTGTAATTTTCTAATCATACCATAAATCAAAATATCGAGTATATAAATACCTTAAGGTATTATTAAACAAAGAAATCAACCGCAAATTTTGTTGTTTTTTAATGAATTAATTTCCTATTCATTTGTAAAAATAAGTTATTTAAGATTCGCCGTATTGGTAATTAAAGAAACAATTAAATTTTTCATAATTATTGCTACTATTTACTGTCTTTAAGTCTATCAGGCATGTGATGGAAATCGAAAACGAATGAGTTTAGAAGTAAATGTTTTCGTAATATTTCTGTATTGAAAAACTTTTATCACATAAAATATAAAGATATTGGGCTACTAAAGATAATCTTAAAATAAAAATTTTAAAAATAAATAAATGCATTAAAATGTATTTCCAAAACTGATTCGTTTTCGATTTCTACTTCCATCACATGCATGTGTCTTTTTTATATCTGCGGTTGATTTGCTAAACACGTGCCATAATACAACTCTGGGTAAAAAAGAACTCGCGCGTCATTATTGTATTAAAGGTAATCAGGCCGTCCTTTTTTCGCTGCCTACGAGAGATTTGCGTCTCACTCTTGCATTAGTTAATGCTTGGTGTCGTTTAACTGTACCATTTATGATTTTCCTTTATGAATGTATAGGTCGACTTCAGACTTACTTAAATCGATCGCAATTTCTAATAAAAAAAAGAATAGCAACGAGCACGTGGTATATGACAAAATGCTCGGAAAGCTTTTAATATATTTAGTGGGATGTACATATACTTTCAATTTCCATTGAGTCTATACCCTGACACTGCCCTGATTTTATTTTATTTAGAATCCCAGATTTTCTGACCATTTTTGGAGGAGCTCGAATTTCTCTGGATTTTTTATGCTGAATAATTACATTACCGCTTAATTCCTAACATCGTTTTCGGGCTGTATTGCTCTCGAAATTGCTAAAATTGGTTCATTGTCGTTGCCCTTGAATTCCTAAAATCATTTGTTGGTACTCGATTCCCCTAAACGATATTAGAAAATTCCCTCGTTTTCATTTCCGGCGTTGCTATTTTTCGATGCTATCTTGGCACACGTCATTTGTAGATCAGTCAGACATATGTAGACGACTCAGACATATATAGACCAGTCAGACACATATAAACTAGTCAGACATTTGCTAAAGAATCTAAAGGCCCAACTATAATATGCATCAGCAAGCTTAAGCAAATTTCAAAAGTTAACGAAAAGGCTGTCAAATGCATAACCAGTTCAGAGTTAACTTTCAGGTGGCTACAATGACTTTGAAACTTTTTGTCCACAATTGCTCATTTATGTTAAAAAAAAATATTTTTATTTTAACAAAAAGCCATTAAATGACTATATTTTATAAATATTATTATATTATTTTATAATTAAAAGAAAACTTCGTACCCGAAACGCATAATTTTTCCTTTTTTTAAATTTATCGTCAAAAGTACTAAAATGTACAGCTGTGGCAGCACTAAAATGTAAATAATAATAAACGTTTACATATGTTTTGTTAATTTTCGTATTGGGTTTGCAAAAATGGAGAAAAAACTTAAAAATTTAAATAATATAAAAATATTAAAGTTATCGCTTGAAGGCCTGTGCACATTAAAAGAAATAAGTGAACTACACTGTAAAAGAAGAAGACGCTCTTGTTCTGTCAGAGAAATAAACCACGACAGAGACATTTTTGTTAAAATAAAAAGGGCCCTTTTATTATAAAGGCACTTATTTTTTCCACATTTTCTATTAAATTTAAAATAAATGTATTTTCTTCTTTCTCCATTTTGTTAAAACACAAACAAACAACAAACAGCTGATTCCGTACGGAATATGCGATCAGTTTCGCTTTTTGCTTAAGCAAATGACAGTTGAAAAACTTAACGAAAAGTTACATTATAGTTTGCCACATACAATTTATATGTATTCGCAGGGTTGCTTAAGCTAGCATATGCACCAGAGACCTGCAACAAGTATGAACGAGCCGACTTATTCACTAACGTTGAATTTTAAGAACAATACAAACAAGTATTATTCAATTTTATGCTTATTCGCTTTTTATGCAGAGACTTGCAACAAGTATGAACGAGCCGACTTAAGGCCCAACTATAATATGCATATGCTAGCTTAAGCAAACGTGCGAACACATATAAAGGCCCAACTATAATATGCATATGCTAGCTTAAGCAAACGTGCGAACACATATAAATTGTATGTGGCAAACTATAATGTACTTAACGAAACTTTTCGTTAAGTTTTTCAACTGTCATTTGTTTAAGCAAAAAGCGAAACTGATCGCACATTCTGTACGGAATCAGCTGTTTGTTGTTGTTTGTTTTTGTTTTGAACAAAATGGAAGAAAATATATTTATTTTAAATTTAATAGAAAATGCGGAAACAAATAAGTGCCTTTACAATAAAAGAGGCCCTTTTTATTTTAACAAAAATGTCTTTCTGTCGTGGTTTATTTCTCTGACAGAACAAGAGCGTCTTCTTCTTTTACAGTGTAGTTCACTTATTTCTTTTAATGTGCGCAGGCCTTCAAGCGCTAACTTTAATATTTTTATATTATTTAAATTTTTAAGTTTTTTCTCCATTTTTGCAAACACAATATGAAAATTAACAAAACATATATAAACGTTTATTATTATTTACAATTTAGTGCTGCCACAGCTGTACATTTTAGTACTGATAAATTTAAAAAAAAAAGGAAAAATTATGCGTTTCGGGTACGAAGTTTTCTTTTAATTATAAAATAATATAATAATATTTATAAAATATAGTCATTTAATGGCTTTTTGTTAAAATAAAAACATTTTTTTTAAACATAAATGAGCAACTCTGGACAAAAAGTTTCAAAGTCATTGAAGCCACCTGAAAGTTAACTCTGAACTGGTTATGCATTTGACAGCCTTTTCGTTAACTTTTGCAATTTGCTTAAGCTAGCATATGCATATTATAGTTGGGCCTTAAATTGTATAATGTACTTAACGTACCTTTTTGTTAAGTTTTTCAACTGTCATTTGCTTAAGCAAAAAGCGCAACTGATCGCACATTCTGTACGGAATCAGCTGTTTGTTGTTGTTTGTTTGTGTTTTGAACAAAATGGAAGAAAATATATTTATTTTAAATTTAATAGAAAATGCGGAAACAAATAAGTGCCTTTATTTTAACAAAAATGTCTTTCTGTCGCGGTTTATTTCTCTGACAGAACAAGAGCGTCTTCTTCTTTTACAGTGTAGTTCACATTAGAGACGTGCATTATTACACTACAAAGTATTGTACAATGTAGTATAATTGATAAATACCTTGTATATGTTGTGCAAACGAGAAGTTGTAAAGTAAATGTTGTGCTGTTGTCAAACAGATGGTTGTAGATGTTGTGTCGTTCTGGTTTGATCACTCTACACAGAACATCGCATGTTCGTTCTACTATGTTGTATTGGGAACTACACAACATGCATTCATTTCTCTCTCATATACGCAAATACTTATTGTACTTATCAAGAATGATAAAATAAAGATTACGCCAACGCGCGTAAAATTTTAAAATGTTCTGCGCATTTAGGCCCTGTGACGTCACACATTCTGTGTTTCTATTGGCTAATTTTTTCTCACTTGTTTTTTTACTCATGTTTTGCTTGCATTTGCTCACTGCACTCTTCATGTTTATATTTTTTGTTGTTTTTTTTTTGTTTGTTTTTCTTTTTTAAACAGATTTTATTTTAGAACTCTCAGAGATTTCAATTGCAAGGTTGCCAACTATCACATAAAACACACATTTTTCGCAAGAAATTTTAATTCTAACACATGAAACATTATTGGTAACCCTTAGAATGGCCCTTCTACGTCACATAACGGGAAATCATGCGCATGGCGTAATCTTTATTTTATCATTCTTGGTACTTATAGTGTGCTTGATTATTTATTTTTATGTTATGTTAAAATGAATACCTTTGAAAAATTAGTATTTTTACTATTCACCTTTTCTGGTATAAATACAAAAT
Source organism: Bellardia pandia (assembly GCA_916048285.2). Taxonomy (NCBI): domain Eukaryota; kingdom Metazoa; phylum Arthropoda; class Insecta; order Diptera; family Calliphoridae; genus Bellardia; species Bellardia pandia. The sequence continues at coordinate 75,990,335 of OU696533.1, forward strand.
TTTTCCATCCCAAAAACAAATAAATTTGTCTTTTTATTCTATTTTACTGCAGTCAGAGAAAAATAGTATTCCACAAATACTCACTACATCTGTTCGAAACGATATACTACTTTGTATTGTGCAACTTGTATGTAGTATTGTAAGTTGATACAACTCAACCACAGAGTATTATACTCTGTGACTCAACTACACACAACCTACGAGAGTAGAGCACAACATCTACAAATACAACATAAATGAAAACAGGCACTCAAACTTACTCAAAAAAGAAATCATGGCCAACTTGTACGATGTTGTGTACCAATGCACGTGTATAGTTCACATATTTCTTTTAATGTGCGCAGGCCTTCAAGCGCTAACTTTAATATTTTTATATTATTTAAATTTTTAAGTTTTTTCTCCATTTTTGCAACCACAATACGAAAATTAACAAAACATATGTAAACGTTTATTATTATTTACAATGTAGTGCTGCCACAGCTGTACATTTTAGTACTTTTGCCGATAAATTAAAAAAAAAAGGAAAAATTATGCGTTTCGGGTACGAAGTTTTCTTTTAATTATAAAATAATATAATAATATTTATAAAATATAGTCATTTAATGGCTTTTTGTTAAAATAAAAACATTTTTTTAAATATAAATGAGCAACTGTGGACAAAAAGTTTCAAAGTCATTGTATCCAACTGAAAGTTAACTCTGAACTGGTTATGCATTTGACAGCCTTTTCGTTAACTTTTGCAATTTGCTTAATCTTGCTTATGCATATTATAGTTGGGCCTTTATTCACTAACGTTGAATTTTAAGAACAATACAAACAAGTATGATTCAATTTTATGCTTATTCACTTTTTATGCACACACAGAAAACTCAGCAACGAGTATAAATCATTTCCAACACTTGGTTCGAACTGCAATGTTTGAAAACAAAAATTCTTGTTTATACACAGTTTGTTTTTTGCATGTCGTCTTTGTTGTGCATGATCTGATTGGAATTGAACTAAAAACACACGAGCCACTTATAAGTAAAAAGCGACTGGCAGAAAAATATGAAAACATAAAAAATGTGCATTTACTACCTATTTAACATGATAGCATTTTTTTATTTCGTCGAAAAGAAAACTTATTTGACAAAGCAATGATAAAATTTGTAATATGTACGTATGTAAGTACGTCATATATTTTTATATTTTAAATACATACGTAGTTTTATTAAATGTATGTATTTTTTCGAAAAACCTTACAAATTTTAATATTTCAAAAATATTGTTATAACTTTTTCCCCCCTCAAATGTTAAGAATGAAATCCAAGGTATACCTATAAAAAGTTACAATTTCAGTCTTTATTATTACGACGCTACGACCTTTCCGGCTCCCTGACAAAATATAGTTGCCTTTGGCAATTTCTTCGGAAATAAATTCTGGAGACTGTTCCATTTGAAACTTTAAAGAAATTCAAAGTTAATTTAAAGATCACTAAATTTCACAAAAAACTTTTTATAACACTTCTCTCGGTGTCGACACTGTCGAGTATAAAATTACTTTTGCTACTGAATAAAACACTTGTTCCGCTAACAACACGTTGTTGGCTTTGATGTAAAATGAGCTTCATACATTTAACGACACAGTCAGAATATTCATGTTCGCAAAAACCAACAAGTGAATAAAACTGAATGATTGAAACGAACGGTTGCGTAAACGCATTTGAACAAAAACGATTAAATCATAAAAATCAATGTGCATGATTAAGTATACTAGAAAATTTAGTATTCGTTGCAGGTCTCTGATATGCACATTATAGTTGGGCCTTAAGGCATCGCAATGGACCATATTGGTCTCTGGGTGAGGGTGTGAATTGACTCACACCAGCCTTCCTACCTAACCTAGGTTAGTTTATACTTACTTGGCCGCTACTTTAGGATCAGCAAAGTTTACAAAACAATCTTTGCTTCCGCAATTTTCCAGCAAACCGACATTTAAAACTTCTCCAAATTTATGGAAATATTCGGTAAGATTTTCCTTTGTGGCCTTAAATATATTGAGCATAAAATACAATATAAAACGGGAAGTCCCCATAATCTACAGGCTACAATATCTAAAAACTTACTTCTTTGGGTAAATTGTGTATGAATATATTATAAACTAATATGCTGTCTCCGGTGTAGGCTAGTCCATCAATAATCTTGTGTTTTGAAACTACATAAATATGTTGTTTTATTATTAAATATGTATGTAATTACAAAATGAGTATGTACATACATTGTATATCCTTACTCTTGAAGTTGGCCATTATATTCATTGTGATATTCATTTTGTATTCTTCTATGTATCTGCACTGAAACTTATATGTTTTATTAGTTTTGTTAGATCGACTTTTCTGCAATTTCTAGTGCATTTGTTGAAATAATGGAATTTTTTTATCACAGATATCTTAATCTATGTTTTTTATAAACAATGCGGATTATTTAGGTGTTTGGTTTTTAGTATCCAATAAAAAGCTGCGGTTAACCGGTACGGTTCTTTTTTATGAAAACCGGTGTTGATAATTATGGCTGTTTTCATAAACGCAGTATGCAATGCAATACTGCAAACATATGCGTTTACAATGCAAAGCAATACTTCATGTCAATACTGCGTTGTCAAGTAATGCAATTACATTTTGAAACGTTTATGAATGCTAATACTGATTTTCGTATGTTTTTTGCGGGTATTTTATAAAAATAATTGTTATATGAATCTCATAAATTAATGTCTGTATATTTAGTAAAAAAAAACTTAAATGAATTATATTTGTATAAAAATTATGTTAAATTTTAACTTACGTTAATATGTCCGCCATTTCAATTGTTGAAAAATCATAAAGCATCACAAATAAAAACACTGCACAAATTTGACAACTGTTGCGCATTCAAAAGCTCTATGCAATGCAGGTGGGTTATTGTGTATTTCGAAGCTTTTGCTTTCGAAATACAATGCAAAAAATATACAAACTCGAACGATTTTATTTTCGAATCGAACTACACAATAAAACCCGTGTTGCATTGCATACTGAGTTTATGAAAACAGCCACTATTCCTCTTGCACTCTATTTTATATTGTTAATATAATCCATTTTTGTCTAACTCTTTTTTTTTAGTATTAAATACAATGGGTGGTATTATTGATTCCGCACTGAAAGGAAAACTAAACGGAAAGTAATATCGATCGATATGTAATTATTCATTCCTGCGGCATGCCGCAATGCTGTCTGTGTAGAGATGATACCGCAAAAAGGAAAAATATCGCAGCAACGAAATGAATAATTTCAAATTATGCTTCCGCACAAAAACTTTCTTTCCGCAATCGCGTAACGGAATGAATAATTCGACCCAATATGTTATATTGTACGAATATGTTTTTAGTTTATTAAATAAATTTATCACAATACTAGAGTTAGCAGAACATGAACAAATGTATGTTTGCCAAATATTATGCTCCTTAGTTGTAACAATTCGTCTTCCGCATCATACTATAGTCTCGTCTATGTGTCATCACTGTTGCCATATTTGACGATTTTTGGTGTCAAAAATTACCCTTTGACGATCTTTGCCCCTATTTTGACGATTTTTCAGTATAAATGATTTGCAACACTTTTTTCTTATATAAAATTTATAAATTTGGTTTCGGAAGAAGTTTATTGGAATTTTTGAAACACATTTCGGAAATTCAAAAGAAAGATTCAAATCTCTTGTTTCCCATCCTAACCAAATTTATACAAAAAATTTTAGTTTTACCTCATTCTTCGGCAAATGTCGAACGAGTATTTAGTCAGGTAAATTTAAACAAAACAACAATTAGGAATAGGCTTGGAACGCCTTCTTTTGAAGGGATTTTATTCACTAAAATTTTTTTAAAACTAAATAAATGTTGTTTTAATATGAATGTTGTACCTGAGCTTATTAAAAAGTTTAATAGGGAAATGTACCTACAAAATTAAATATACGCCCATGTTCTGAAAAACGCAAATTTGAATTTGAAAACACCAATTTTAAGCGTTTTGCGTTTTTCAGAACATGGGCGATACTATACTTCATAATTTCCAATTATATTTGAAAAATTTTCAATTATATTTTAGAAATTTCTAATAATATTATAGAATTTTCAAATTGTATTTCAGAAATTTTTAATGGTATTTCAGAATCCAAACATATTTTTAACTTAACTTTTATGAAATACGATAAGAATATTCTGAAATACAACTAGAAACTACAGAAATGCAATTGAAATTTTTTTAAATAGAAAATTCTGAAATATAATTGAAAAATTCTAAAACGCATAGTGTTGTAAAAAGGTGATATTTTGTATTTAGAAGTAGATTTTTTATGTTTTACATTGTTACCATGAAGAAATTGTTTTGTTTATTTAATATTAAAAATTATAAAATTTTTTTAAGAAACATTGCTAAAATTTTCTTAAAAAATTGATTTTAAAAACTATATTTTGAAAAGTAATTTATTACTTATTTTTGTGTTCCTTTTACATTAATTTTTGTGTTTAGTTTTGTTATTTGTTACTCTTTTTTTATTTTATTATTGATATTTATAACTATTTTTTAAACTTTTATCGATCTCTTAAACATATTTATTTTTTTTGTTTTATGCAGTACTTTTTGTTTATGCATTAAAAAAATTAATTTTGACGATTTTTTATTCAAGATTTGACGATTTGAACCCTTATTTATCTGGCAACTATGTGTGTCATAAACCTAACTGGGCAGTGAGCCGTTATCATACCTATGATCGCTTTAACAATACTCTTGTCCAGTTTCCATAGCTGCTACTTTTTAAAATATTAAAACCACAGCGTTCTTTTTATGTTTTGTTTACTTTTTTATTATAGATTTTTTTCCTTCTTTAAATGTGAATAATATTAAATCTTAATTTCTTTTATTTTTATATAATTTAAGTATTTTTTTCCTTTTTTGTGTTAATCATTATGGTTTGAAAATAAAAATAGTTTAAAATTAAATTTAGCTTAGATTTTGGAGAACAAAAAAAAAAAACTGGGGAATTTTTTCTGTGGAAGAGAAAAAACGGACAGGAGTATAGAAAGTAAAGCGAGCAAATCTAAAGGAAAAAGAAAAGCTAGTAATAAAACTAATTAAAAATGTTTGTAGTATTATAAATTAATGTTTGTATGTGTTTTGTTTGGTTGTTCTCAATTAAGTTTAAACACAATCCGCTTGCTAGTTATGATAGCATATTTTTATATTTTAAGCAGGAGTGAGAGGTATTAATTTTAAATTAAATTAAATTTTCATAACACTTAAATAATGCAGTTTATTAAAATTAAGGAAAATATACATATGCAGGTATGTATGAATTCCAAAACGAAACAAAGAAAATTTTAAATAAAAAGAATATGTATGGTTTTATTTTTTTTTTTGAAGGGAAGTGTAAGAAACAAACTATTTTAGCAAATTTCCATTTATCTTTAAATTAAGTTTTAATTTTAAATGAATATTTTTTTAAATATAAAATTTCTTTTGCATATACATACATATGTATATTACTAATGTAGGGGGATAAAAATGATATATTATTATTTGTTTAATTGTGTGTTGTCCATTTTTACTTTGCTGAATTTTATAATTAAATTAATATACATTTAAAATCTCTTTTTCCTTTCTTTTTGGAGAATTTATGTTAATAAATTGTTCTAGTTGTTGTTGTTGTTTAACTCGTTGCCATGGCACTGAAGCCAGGCTTAAGGATATTTTTAAGCTTTAGCAGAATCAGCAGCAGCAGCAGTTTCAGTAGAAACTTTATCGCTAGCAGTTGTAGGGGATTTGAAGTCACTAGCCACCGTTTCACTATTACTTTGTGTAACACCTTCTTTGGTGTTATTGCTTGTGTTGGTGGCTGCTGGTGGCGGCTGTTCAGTGGTCTTTGCAATTGTAATTGCTGGTTTTTCAACTGTTAATGCTGGCTTAGCAATTTCTGAAGCTGGTTTAACAGTTTCTGCTGCTGCTGGTGTTGGTAATGGTTTCTGTGTTACGGTTGGTGCTTTATCTGTTGCTTGGGTGGCTGGTGCCGCCTCAGCTGCTGTCGTCGTTTCATTAGCTGTTTTATTTGTTGTATTGACCTTCGGTGGCGGTAGTTCATCATATAGGGGTGTGACAGATTTAGTATTTTTATCACCTTCATCTACGTTTGTCGGTGTATTAACTGTGTGAGGTTTTGCCGCTTCAGTTTCATTGACCTCCTTAACATCTTTAGTTTCTGTTTTTTTATCATTTGTTGCCTGCTGCAGCAACGCTGGTTTTTCCACTTTGTCCGCATCATTTGTAATGAGGCTGCTGATGATGATTATTTTACTATTATCGTCTGCAGTTTTTGCTATACTGCTTCTATTTTCGCTGGTTTTATTTGGCGCCTCTTGTGACTTTTTCTTATCACTCTTGGCATCATATTCTTCTAGCTCAAGGTCCCAATCTTCTTCCGTATCACAAACACTTGGCTTTTTCTTGTTATTATCATCTCGTGACACACGACGGCCGATGCTGCCGGCTGAAGGGCCCCGTCCGGCACGTTGATCACGGTCACTGTCATTACGTTCACGTGCCGGACCACCAGGTCCACGACGGCCACCTCTGATATTACTATCACGCATGCTAAAGCGATCAGCACTGTCCTCACGATCACGAAAACGATTGCCGCCTATACCACCGCCGCCACGCCTTTTGAACCCACCCTCTTCACCATCCTCATCACTCCAATTACCTCCAGGCATACCGTCACGACCAGACCCGAATCCTCCACCGCGACCGCCACGGCCACCTCCTCGAGCTCCGCCGCGACCTCTACCGCGTCCACTAAAGCCTTCGTTAATATCGCGATCAAAAGGATTATTTCTATTGAAGAAACCTGCAAAAAAATTACTTAATTATTTTAAATTTCTCCACATTCATTTAAAGAACTCAGAAGAAACTCTTATATCAATATCATTTATGGTTAAATATAAATTTCCCATATTTGAAATATTTTTTTTGCTTACCAGGTCCTTGCTGGCGGCCACCAACTTGACCGCCAGGACCACCTTGGCCACCACGCATAAACATTGGTGGTCCTCCACCACCACCGGGACCACCTCTTTGATTAAACGCATTTGGTGGAGGTATACGCATTTGCATTAGATTTGTAGGTTGGTTGAAGCGATTTTGCATATGAAAATCACCACCGCCGCCATTGAAATTGTGAGCACCACCGCGAGGTCCTGGGCCTCCACGTTTGTCATAATCTATTAAAACACAGAAAATAGTAATAACAAACAAACAAAAGCTTATTTTAAATTTAAAAAAATTACCATTCATGAAATCAGGCCTATGTGGTCCGCCAGGGTTACGTGGCCCTGAGTCGGGGAAATTGTGTGGAGCTCCTGGTGGCGGTGGACCACCGTTCTCACGCCATCTACCCTCATTGACATCTTCATCAGGACCGGCGCCGCCACCACGTCCACCCCATCTGGAACCGACTGCACCACCACGATTGCGTTCACGAGAAAAGGGTTCTATGGCAGCAGCTGTTGATGAATTTTCTGCACTCGCACCTGCAAAAGCTGGTGGAGGCTGTGAAAAATTCATACCATTACCACTGACACCAGCCGTAGCACTTGCTGATGCCACTGTGGCTCCCTCTTCGTCCTCCATCTCGATATCCATTTGATCGTCACTGGACACATTGGAAGGCATTGCTGAAGCTGGTGGTCCGCCGTGAGGTGGTGGAAATTGAGTGGGATGCGCACCCATGTGCGGCATATGTGGAGGACCCATGGGGTGAGCACCACCTGGTCCGGCCATACCAAAGCCCGGCATCATCATCATTGCATGAGGAGGCACTATATTAGGCGGCATATGTATACCAGATATTGGCATGCCCATGTGTGGCCCCATCATTCTTGGCGGTCCGCTCATGGGTGGCGCCATTGAGTATTGACTCGGTACCATTGGCAACATGGGCGGTGGACCACCGGTGGGTGGTGGACCCGGTGGTGGCTGTGTTGTATCTATGCCAAACATCAAAGCCCGATTTCCAACAGGCGGCAAAGCTGGTGGCGGACCCGACATACCAGCACCACTCACCCCGCTAGTCAATTTCAAATGCTCACTACTGCTGCCACCTCCCTCCTTTAAACTCTTTATCTTGTTTATTTTCTCCTTCATCCAACCCGGCATGGAATCCTCATCGAACATGCCACCTTCTTCCAGGGTATCGAAATCGGTACCCTCATCCAGTTTACTCCATGGTATGTAAGTGACGCCCAGCTCCAAATCCCAGAAATCTTTCCACTCCTTACTTTTGACACCCTTACCGGCCGCCCACGATATGGTTATGGCTCTGCCTTGTAATTTATAGTTCTTTAGACTTTGCATGGCCTTGTGGGCGTCTTGGCGACGATTCATAACAATGAATGCACAACCGCGCGGTACAATTTGATCAATGCTCACAATATCGCCATATTCACCAAACGTATCCGATAATTCCTCCTGATAGACAAGTTTCGATAAATGGCCCACCCACAGTGTTGTACTGCATACTGCAACAATCAGAAGAAAAACAAACAGACGAGATAAATAAAAAAAAACTCTACAAAACTTAACGTTGTTTAAGAGAGTGTTTGTTAAAAAAAAGTTTTTTTTTTTTGTATCACTGTGAAGTTGTCGAGGTTATGTTGTAATAATAAACAATGACTGAATTGACAGGCCTTGGCCGAGTAAACCAGGGTCATTCCGGTTTGTTGAACATGGAGTTGTAGAAACCCAGCCAGTCCAACTTCATTTTATTCAATTGATTTATAAACTAACCGAGAATAATTAGCACAACTCCTGTGCCTGGGTCTCATTGCAGAATCCCAGGAAAAGAAAATTGGTTTACATATTAAATTAATTTTAATTATTGGACATTAAGAAAAGAAGACATTTTTTACAAATAGTTCAAAATTTGCTCAATTATTATAAAAACCACTATTTAACCAATTAATGTTATTACTCAGTCAGAAAACTTACAAACTCTCCTTTATCTTAACAAAAAAAAAAAAAACTAATCTGGATTAAAAGGATAAAAATGCATTTTTTTTAAGGACCACCCACGCCACAACAATCTTTACACCAAACTACTGGCAAATTAACCAACTTATTTCTATAAATTGATGTCTTGAATGCCTTCACATTCAGAAATTGTTCTGTTATACTTTACAATCCACCGTAGGTCCCTCTGAACGGTTACATTTTAATTTTAGCTTCAATTTAACGCCAGCATTTGTGAGAGAAATATCCCTAAAAATCGTTAACAAAGTCTTGAGGTATTTACAGCGTAAACGCACGATGCAATAGAAATACAAGTAAGTTTATAAGTGTGATGAATATCTTATTTTCCCAAATTTAACTTACAAAAAGTTATTTGATAAGTTCTGTACGCACATACTCGTACATACAGTAACTCCAAGCGAATTTCTTACATTCTCTTATTTGTAGGATAATTTCTATAGATACATCTAAAGTTTATTCGTGGGATTATAGCGAAACAAATACTTTATTTAAATCAAATAGCAAATTAACTTAAAACCAATGCAATAACATGAAATTAACGGAAATGAAATTACAAGTTATAAATTTGCGTCCAAGCCAAACTCGTCCACTTTTAATAATAAAAGAAATTACCAGAACTATTTCATAAGAAAAACCTTGCTTTCATAACAATCTCCCACTAGCTGTAGTCGTGTATTCCACAACCTTACAAGAAAAATGTGGTCCAACTTTTATCCTTTCTCTGCAAGAATTCGCTTTAGCTCTGTTTTTCACCAAATGTGTTGTTTATTAATGTCGAAACCAAGATAACTTCAGAAGTTTTTGATGAGGTTAACATATTGACTCTGTGAAGATGACTCCATAACATGCGGCCAGTTATGACCATGATTATAAGCCTTATTCCACGGATCATTGTCCTGAAAGAAATTTTAGTTAATGTAGACTCAGCTTTTTCTTGAATACTGTCAAATTTGATTGTAAAATGTCCAAATGTAAAGTGTTATCAGACCGGTCCATCTACCGAAAAAGACCGACACCCATAACTGAACCAACCTTCATTCAGCATGCATTAATGTAGGTTTTAGATTTTTTTTATGAGCTCTTTATAACCTTTTCGCAATGCATACGGCTTTCCATCACAATCATATCAAAGAATCTAAAACCTACAGTAATGCACATGCTGAATGTTCTGTAATGGGTTGGTATTTTTTTCAGCAGCTGGACCGGTCTGATTACACTTTATTAAAGGGATAATGGTGCAGATTAATTGATTGAAAGTTTTACAATTAAATTTGCCTGTATTCAAGGAAAACCTGGGTCTTAACAACAACTACCATTTCAACCAGTGCAATGATCCGTGGAATATGGCTTATATTCTGAGGTCATGTTTGTTGTATAACCGTACGTATGTTATGGAGACACCATCGCAGAGTCCCTACGTTAAACACATCAAATATTTTTAAAGCTACCTGGGTTTCAACATTAAAAAACAACACATTTCGTGAAACCTAGAGCTAAAGCGAATTCTTGCAGAGAAAGGGGAAAAGTAGGACGCCCATTTTTTAGTAAGGTTGTGATATATACGCCTACAGCAAGTTAGACATGGTTATCAAAGCAAAGGTTCCAATTTACGCGAAGCAATTTTTATTGAAAAGATTGATACAAATATTTCCTTGAAATTTCTTCAATGTTCACACAGCACAATTTTATTGCTTAAATCGCTCGTATTTTTATTTGAGATTATACACAGACAGTCGCACAGTAAAGTATACATACCCCCTTGAAAAGCGGGGTTTTGGGTTATCTGTGAACAATTTAGCAATAAAGTTCATTTCAAACAAATTCAATCGAACAACAAACAATAAATTTTGACGAAATTTTTTTAACAAAAATATATAAAATTCATTTTTCAAACACAGTGTTACTACACACTTCAGGCATCTTCACGAGATACTGTTATTTAGAAAAAAGTTTAATTGTTGTTAATTTTGCAGTTAATTTTGTTATTTAACGAAAATGAGCAAAGAAATTTGTGTAAAAGTACGTGAGCTTATTGTAAAGTTCCATAAAGAAAAAAATCTTTAATAGAGATTGAAAAACTAGTTGGGCATCCAAAATCAAGCATTCAGACAATAATTCGGAAATATAATGAAACAAAAAGTGTAGAAAACAAACCAAGTGGTCGACCACCTAAACTGACTTCACGTGCAAAGCGGCAAATTTTGTTGAATGTTCAAGAAAAGCCTAAAATTACGGCAGTAGAGACTTTAGAGCGCCGGCATATTGCTTCAGTGCATCCAGAAATGGTGAGACACGTATTAAAAAGCAATGGATTTCACAGCCGTGTGCTCCGACAGAAGCCGTTTATTAGTAAAATAAATATGCAAACACGCGTTGAATTTGCCAAAAAATACATTGATGCAGATGAGGGTTTTTGGGCTAATATTTTATTTAGCGACGAAAGCAAATTCAACTTGTTTGGTTATGACGGAAAACAAAAAGTTTGGCCTCGATATAACGAAGCATTATTGCCTAAAAACTTTCTTCCTACAGTGAAACACGGTGGTGGCTCCATTATGGTATGGGGTTGCATGTCGGCGGCTGGGGTGGGTAATTTAGTATTTATCGATATACTTAAATATTCTCAAAGATAATCTGAGGCAATCCGCGAAAAAAATGGGTCTTGCAGAAGGTTGGTACTTTCAGCAAGACAACGACCCAAAGCATACCGCTGGTGTTGTTAAAGAATGACCACTGTATAACGTGCCTCATCAACTTCATTTAATGAATTATGATGAATTAGACTGCCAAGTTAGAAAAAGGACGATTAAAAATAAACAGGATCTTAAAAACGCTCTACTTGAAGAATGGAATTTAATTTCAAATAATTACACACAAGTATTAGCAAATTCTATGAAAAATTGTTTAAATGATGTTCTACAAAGCCAAAACGGACCCACTAAGTATTAATTTTGTTTTTTTTTTATTTACTTCTAGCCCAAATAATTTTTTTATTTAAAGTATGCCGGCTTTTCTGTGTTTGAAAAATGAATTTTATATATTTTTGTTAATAAATATTGTGTGAATAAAAATTTTTGCCCAAATTTTATTGTTTGTTGTTCGATTGAATTTGTTTGAAATGAACTTTATTGCTAAATTGTTCATAGATAACCCAAAACCACGGTTATCAAGGGGGTGCGACTGTGTGTACATATGTAATACGAATAAGAAATCAAGTGTGTATTAAATCGTTTTATCTTCCCCTTACCACGATGTCTCTATGGTAATTAGCTTAGCTTAAAGAATTGCTTCGTGTAAATTGGAACTTATTAATCCCACGAATAAACTTCAAATGTATTTATTGCAATTATCCTACAAATAAGAGAAATATAGAAAAAATCTTGCTTTAGGAGTTTCACTTGGACGTACTTATGAGTAAAATAGCATGGCTCACCACAGTTACAAGTCTGAGTTAAAAAAAGAACTGCTTCGGACTACTTAGTTTTTTCATGGAACGCTCTTGTTAACTGAGCCAAGATGTATTTTTCTATTTCCGATTCTATCAATAGAAGTATCGAAATAAGGAACATCCAATCTATGACATTCACATGTTAATTGCTTTTGTTGTCTTTAGAAGGACTTTGGAAACAGAAAATTGATTTATTTCTGTTTTTTAAGGGCAATACAATTGTTTGCGGTATACAAATTTAATTTTATTTTAGGTTATTTCTTAACCTAAAATTCTGAAAAAATGAAGTTAATCAGTTACCTAGTAAAAAATTTTCTCATTTATTATGAAAATCCTAATACCACCAATTAGTTAATATTTTGCAATTTAAACACTTTATCAAACACAAATAAATGACTCCACAGCTAGGAAAACCTTAAAAATTAAACTCTTTTCACATTTACGGAGAATTGCACACACACACGCGTTGAATTAATCACACAACAGACATTTCAAAATAAGAAATCATGTGCTAATAAATATATCGCTCTCTTTCAATATGGTGATACTAAAATAAAAACAGAGAGTATAAAAAAAGAATACCTAAAATGTGTATTTCGATTCGAAAGCAAGAGCTTTCGAAATACAATGTAAAAAGTATACAAATTCGAACGATTTTCTTTTTGAATCGAAATACACAATAATACCCCAGCTTTGTTGTAATTTGTAATGCGTAGCATTATTTCAAAATGACGGTATTCAAATAACAGAGCAAGTAAAGGTACACTTATATTTAAGCTTTAATCGTAAGTCTTTTTACGCCTTTATTTAGTCCTATTTCAGCTTCCATCGTTCATCTTGGCTAACACATGTGGTTTTAACAAAACCATGCCACATGCCACACAGCACCCGAAATAATGACCCAATCAAGAGGCGAGTTCAGTTTGTTTTACGCCTTTAGACTAATTTTTATGGGGCTATGTAAAGAGTCATATCTATATTGACAACCCCTCAAAGGTTGACGCACCGGAAGCTAATATTGAATGTTGGAGAGAGTATACCAAAATTGGACCCAGTGTATAATCCATTTTTCATCATCTTTAAACCAGGGACTGTAACTCTTATGACTTTTATCAAAAAAATCAAGAAATAAGAGTTATTTTTGATTTTTATATTTAGATAGAAAATAAGAGTTATTTTTTATATTTATTATTTTAAATGAAAAATAAAAGTTATTTTTGATTTTTATATTTTTAAATGAAAAATAAGTTATTTTTGATTTTTATATTTTTAAATGAAAAATAAAAGTTATTTTTGATTTTTATATTTTTAAATGAAAAATAACTTATTTTTGATTTTTATATTTTTATATCAATAATAGAAATCAATTCAAAATTCGTGACATAGGTACGCGGTACGCCACCTGTTGAAGAAAACTTATTTGTAATAGATGAAAGCTCCGTTGCAAGCTGTCGATCTGTTTTAGCAGACGGTTTAAGGTCAATGGAGATGAATTATTCGTCTTTGGACGACGATGATACTCCCACGACAATAAATGACAGCGTCCGCAAAGCTTATTTTGAAATAGACAATTACAATGAAAAGCGTTTCGATACTTCTGCTAATTTATTGGAATATTGGGAGAACAAAAAATTTGTGTTTCCATGGCTTCGAAAATTAGCTTTAATTGTTCATTCTGTACCTGCTACTCAAGTCAGTGTAGAAAGGTCATTTTCAGCATTCAGATTAATATTGGGAGATTTGAGATATAATTTATCTGAGGAACATTTAAAATCAATTATGATGGTAAAATTGAACACCTGAAAACGACCTCTTAACACTGACTTGAATGGCAGCCAAAACTTATAAGCTATTTCTATGCATTCATGTTTTTATAGCTGATAATGGATAAGTCACATAATAAATTATATTCATACAGAAATTTGAATGAAGCAGCATATTATAATACATACGGCATCAACAAATAAATAAGAGGTTTGAATTGATTTTTATTTGATATAAAAATATAAAAATCAAAAATAACTTTTATTTTTCATTTAAAAATATAAAAATCAAAAATAACTTTTATTTTTCATTTAAAAATATAAAAATCAAAAATAACTTTTATTTTTCATTTAAAAATATAAAAATCAAAAATAACTTATTTTTTATTGTTAAAATAAAAATCAAAAATTTAAAAATCATGCAATATGTTGGATGTATTTCGCCTAAGAATCATGATGGTGTAATTAAAAGTTTTCTACGATGTTCATTTATGTATGATTTATTTCTTCAAAAATTTAAAAATAACTCTTATTTCCGGTCCCTGCTTTAAACATTGAATTATATAAATCAATCTATCAACTCAAATTAAGAGTTCATACATTTGTCAAAATTGTATTTGCTTTTTCAAAGCGAATTCGAAAGCTTTTAAAAATCACTTTTTATTTTTGCTTCAATTGCAGGTCTTTATACAGTCATATTTCAGCTTAAATCGTAGGTCTTTATTTACTCCTATTTCAACCTTAATCGTTCACCATTATTTAGTCCTATTTCAACTTCAATCGTACGTCTTCAAGTGGAAAATATAAGTAATATTTATAGAATTGAACGTTGTTTATGAGAGGGCAACAATTTGAGATCAAATCTTTGAAGTGTCAAATGTAAGAAATATTTAGAAAAAGCCTTAATTCATTTACAACAACCTAAAGGTTGTTAGCTGTTTAATAAACTATAACTTCCCTACTATAATCTATTTATATATTTTTGTTCTATGCAGTATTTTAGGCATTCAGAGGACAACATTTTAAAAATGTTAGTCTGTAACAGGGCAACATTAACTTAAGCCAGAAAACTTTATCGTTTGTTTTTCTTTTACTAGTGATATAATATCTTATATCGATTGCGATGGATTGAGAAATAATCTTAAATTTCATATCTTATATCGCCTAGTTTCAATGTCTAGGACTTAAGATAGATGCTTTTTTTAAAAAAAAAAAAAAGAATGCAGAAAGAAGGGAATAGTTTGAACACAAAATCAAGGAAATAATATTTGCGTTTAAATTGTACAACATTATATTTTTTATATAAATTTGCATAGATAGTCTCTCTCTTTAATCTTTAATTCGATTAAATAGAAACATGTTTAACTACGAATCCTATATGTTTGCATGGAAATTTCATTACTTTTACAAACGTTTGTTAACTTTGTTTCCCACTGCTCGAGTGTTTAGTAAAAAAATGTATAATTGACAAATTTTTGTTCTGCAAATCGCACGATTTTCTACATAGAAACAGTTTTGTTTACTCGAAAGTAAAACAGACGGGGTTTATATTGAATAGGTAACAAGAGAATTATTACTTATTTACAGACTTTTGTCTCTCTATACTATATTTGTCATTTAATGTTTGTTTGATATTTGCTTAAATTTGCTCAAAAACTAATACTTAATTATGGAACCACGAACAAAAGAAACCTATAACGCGACGTTTCAATTTAACTCAACTCAACGGACTTAAAATGTGTGGTGATTTAAAACAAAACCACAAAAACGTTTTTAAAGTCACAACACAATAACATTTACAACACAACCACAACAACACACACGTCATTCCAAAAGAGACATCCACTCTCTGTAATAAAGAAAAGAAAAAATGGTTTATTAAAGAAAATTTATGTATATTTAAAGAATTCATGATATTTAAATTTCTTTAAAAAAAAAAAAAACAAACAGATTTTTGCTGATTGTTGTGCCTTTAGCCCTCACAGGGCTGAATACTTTATACTTGGGAAGTTTTAAATATCTACTGAATTTTGTGTCTTTACTCTTAGGGGCTTTTGAAGTTTATAGAAATATTGACTTTTTTCAGGGATTCTTTAAAATATTAAAGGAATTGTTCTATTTTGTTGAAAAGTTTAAAGCATTCAGATAAATTTTTAAGATAATTGCAATTATGATTTTTTTTTAAAGATTTTTTGGAATATCATTTTGTTTATGCCTTTACCACCAGGGGGACTTTTATTTTATTGCATAGTTTTAAGCATTCATAATGAATTTTAAGGATAATTACAATTATGACTTTTTTAAAGAGATTTTTCTTTGAAATATAATTTTGTTTAAGCCGCAATTAGTCTTAAGGTTGTATCTGCTCAATTGTATGCCTTTACCCCCAGGAGGCTTATATTTTGTTGCAAAGTTTAAAGCATTCATGATGAATTTTGATGATTATTGCAATCTTGACTATATCCTTGAAATAACATTTCAAGTTTGTCAAATTTGATTTATCTGCTGAATTTTTTGTCTTTACACCAGTGGCATTCTATTTTGTTGCAAAGTTTAAAGCATTAATGATAAATTTTATACATTATTGCAAATTTGTTTTAAAGAGGTTGAAATGTTTCAATTGTACCTAAATATCGCCGATTTTTAAGAACTCTTGTTGGGAAAAGAATTGTACAATATGTAGCAGAATATCTGAGATATCATCAGTCATCAATTCAAAAGTTCTTTTTAAATCAAAGTAGTTTTCAGAGATTTAGCGAAATTTATAAGAATTATTTTTGGAAGAAGTATCGCTCAATCTCTTTTCTAAACCCCGAGAAATGCCAGCAAAATGTTAACAGCAAAAATTTAGGTGAAAATTGTTTAAGAAAATTACATCAAAATTATATTTTTTTCTTTCTCTTATTAAAATTAAAACCTTTAAGAATAAATTTTGACTGTTAAGCTTTTAAAAACAATCCGTATTACTTCTTTTATGAACGTTTCGAATATCATAAAAATTATTTGATTGGCAATGAATGCTTGGAAAAGAAGCGTTTTTTCTTTAAAAGGAAACTATTTGAAATTGAAAGTTTCTAAATTTGCATATAGAAATTTCGAATTGCAAAATTTAAACATTAAAAGGAAATGAATTAAATTTGAAAATTTTAAAATTTTCATACAAAAATCTCCAAATGTAAGAATAAAATGAAACGATTTGAAATTTCAAATTTCAAAATTGAATAAAACATTCCAAATTGCAAAATTTGTACATTTTAAAAGGAAAACAATTGAAATTGAAAATTTCAAAATGAAATACAGAAATTTCCCAATAAAATAATGAAGAAAGAGAAAATTTTGAAATTATTTTTCAAATGTAAATCTTCTTTCTTCAAACATTTTTCTCAAATGTTAAAGAACAAACAATATCTGAAATATATGAAATGTTCATATTAATTTAAAGACAAAAAAAACACGAGGATTATAAAATTAAAAGTTTATACACAACTTGAATTGTTGCTAGTTTGTAACTAGAGGGAATTTTGCTACTGAAAATTTTTGCTAGCTGAGAAAATTAGAAAATTTTGTCTAGTTTGTAACTAGCTGGAATTTTAATTTTTAGTCTTAAGTTAAAAATTGTTGCCAGTTTATAACTAGTTCAATTTTCTATAGAAAATTTAACCTAGTTTGTAACTTGCTGGAATTTTCAGCAAAATAAACTTATTAATTTTATAAAACTACAAGTTTTTGTTATTACAATTTGATATTAGATAACTTTACCACTGAGGTGTTCCTTTTTAAGATCTGGTAGACCCTTTTTGCGGCGTTCACGTTCATGTTCACGTTCCTTTTCCTTGTCACGATTGGTACGCTCTCGGTCTCGTGAGTTGCGACGGCGATTCGAACGTGGCGAACGACTGCGAGAGCGGGAACGGCTGCGTCCCCGGCGATTGCGTGCGCCACGATCACGTGAACGGGAACGACTGCGGCTGCGACGTCTCTTATAGCGCTCACGATCTGGTGTGGGACTACGAGAATCATTTCCATCCAAAGTGATAACCTACATGTTTTTAAAGAGAAATTTAAAATAGATTGCAAAAAAACAAAAAATATAAAAAAAAGAAAACATACAAAGTTAAAACTATGTATTTATAAAAGGAAATAGTATGGAGTGGTAAGGAAAAGGATGTTTGTAATAATTCTTGAAGGAAAAACATAAAATAGACAGGAGAGACGTGTTGGTGTTGGAAGAGATTGTATAACAAAATATGTCCACAAAGTATGAACTATTTGTAGATTTACGTTTTGGTAGACAAAATACTTTGATGAGTTTTCGTAGTCATATTATTTTAAGAAAAATGTTCAAATTAAACATTAAGGAGTTAACAACAAACAGAGAGATAGAGAGAGAGTATTTAAGCTCTTTGAAAATACGTTGAAGAGGTGTTGACGTGTGTGTTTGCGCTTGCTTGCGTTTTCATTTAATAATTTAAAAAAAACTCTTTATTCTCTAAATTATTAACAAAATTCTGAAATTTGTTGTGGTGACCTTTTCTTTCGTTTTATTTGGCTTTTCATCACACTTTTGGTTGGTATTTGGTTTTCATAATAATTTGAGCAAATTTTCTTGTTATTGATAAAATGTTCCCATTTTTTTACAATTTGTTGAGAAATATTTTTTTTAACAATTACTAATTTAAAACTTACCAGCTGTCTACTCAAACGTTGTTATACCTTCAGATCCGTACGGAATTTCTGTTATTCTTTAACCTTACCTTTCGTGGTCGTTTTTTTATATTATTATTACGTTTAATTTATATTCTTATTTGTGAAATTCCGACGCCATTTTGTCTTTTTTTATTTTAATTTTTTTAATTAATAAATATTGATTTTAACTGAAGACAGTATTAAATTCTAAGCAAAATTTCAAGGGTAGTTTCGTTAGGTAATTTTCTAAGCAAACGTTTTCTTAATGTAGAATTTGTGTTTTATTTCATTCGAGTTGGAATTTTGCTATGCTGATATAAGCTGTTATAAAATTACATTTTATTAACTGAAAAACTAATAAAACTTTATCCGTGGATTAGTTTTTGTAGCCAACTATATCAATGTTGAAAATATACTACCACTAATGAGTAAAATCGGTTCAATAGAAGGTTTTTCTATAGAAAATTACAGCTAGTTACAAATTATAACTGGAATTGTAAATTGCATTAATTTACAAACTAGACAAAATTGTCTATAGAAAATTGCAACTAGTTACAAACTGGTAACAATTTTCTATATAAAATTCCAGCTAGTTACAAACTGGTAACAATTTTCTATATAAAATTCCAGCTAGTTACAAACTGGTAACAATGTTCTATATAAAATTCCAGCTAGTTACAAACTAGCAACAATTTTCTATAGAAAATGTTTGTTAAATTGCACTAACATATTTTAAGACTTTCACAAAACTATTTAAATAAACAGGTGCCATTACCAAGAAATTAACATTACCAATTCCAATGAAATCTAAACACAAAAACACATATTCAATATACTTCCTAAACACATTCTTTGCTTTATTAAATGCAGAGGCAGACGTTTCTACTTTTCATAAATTTAATAAAACTTTTAATAAAATTATTCAATACTTGAAATTTTTTTAAATTTATAAGGGTTTGTTTTTCACATACTTATATAAACAAATATCTTTTTTAGCTTATACATTATCTTGATTGTAATGTTTAAACTTTTTATAAGGTTATCAGTTTTGTTTAGCATAACATTTCACTATTCTTTTGGTCCTTTTTAGTTTTTTTTATTTTTTTTTTTTCAAATGAGAGAAATTTGTTGTTTGAATTTAAACGTATAACAACATAAGGTATTAATGCTGATTTTCATTTCATTGTATTTTGTTATTTAGTTAAACTGCACGTCAACACAAATAAACAGAAATTATAAGGTTTTGTATTTCTTTGGAATTTTTCTCAAATATATAATTTTTAATAGAAACTTTTAAATCAAAAACATTGCCTATAATTTCTCTTTATATTGTGTTAATGAATGATATTTAATATTTTTTTAATAAACATTAATATAAATATTTTGAAAAAGAAAAAAGCATAAAAAATTATGGGTGTTATAAAATTTTTAGGAATTTTTGTGTTTTTTTTTTTAATTTTCATTAATTTGAGTAATTTTTATTAGTTTTTGTTTATATTCCACATGTAGAAGTAAAATATTCAATGTTCGAAGGTTTAAACATAATTTCCAAGTTTAAATATTTTTAAATTTACATAAATTTTAGCAATTTGTAATAGTTTTAGTTAATATTTTACATTTGGCGGCAAAATATTCAATGTTCAAAAATAATTTCGAATTTAAAAATATTTTGAAATTAAAAAAATCCTAAATTTAGTAAATTTTTTGTATTTAAAATTTAGAGTAAAAAAATCAATCTTCGAAATTTCAAACATAATTTCGAAATTTAAAATACATATGTATTTAAGATTCCACAAAATTGTAGATTTTTTTTTATTAATTTTTGTTTATATTTCACATTTGGAAGTAAAATATTCAATGTACAAAATTTCGAATTTGAAAATTTTTGAAATTTTAAAAAATAATTCATAAATTTAAGCAATTTTTTAAGATTTTGTTTGTAATTAAAATTTGTAGTAAAAATCAATTTTTAAAAGATCGAATATGATTTTTTTTTTAAATTTCCAAAAAGAATACTAAATTAAAGCAATTTGTAAAAATTTGAAGTAAAAAATTTAATTTTCGAAATTTTGAAAATATTTTCGAATTAAAAAAAAAAAAAATCCTGTAAAAATTTTTTTAAAAAATTTATTTATTCGAAGGTTTACTTCAAAGTTAAATAGAAAATTTTTTTGAAATTTATTTTTGTATACCTCTGTTATATGTTCTACATAGCTTTCCGTTGGAAAACATAAATGCAAAAACATACAGAAATATACAAAGAGACTAGCAAAATGTAATGCATTTTCTGGCCTGCTAAAGCCTTCGTCAGCATTCTTTGTGTCTATTGTTGTTCATTTTCAAATTTCTTATATTTAACTTTTCAAATTGACTATATGAGAATTTTTCCTCTTGCGAGTATTATTTTATTGTAAAAAATTTTTTAAAAAAATTTATTTATTCGAAGGTTTACTTCAAAGTTAAATATAAAAATTTATTTGAAATTTATTTTTGTATACCTCTGTTATATGTTTTACATAGCTTTTTTTTTTTGTATATTTCTGTATGTTTTTGCATTTATGTTTTCCAACGGAAAGCTATGTAGAACATATAACAGAGGTATACAAAAATAAATTTCAAATAAATTTTTATATTTAACTTTGAAGTAAACCTAAAAAAAAACATAAAATATATATAATATTCCCGAAATTCCTTAATGTTTCTTTTATGCTTTTTTCTTCTTTTCATTTGCAAAAAAACTATATATAGAAAAAGTTGTTAAAAAAAGAAATTTGTTAAAATTTGGTACCTCAATTTTTTGTTCCTCCGAAACGAATTCCACTTCTTTATTGAAATCATTAGCATCTTGATTGCCCGAGCCGGTAGAGGCTGAATTCTATAAAAAAGGAAAACCAAAAGAAAGCAAATGCAAAAAAAACAAGAATAAAACGGAGAAAACAAATATTAATAAATTAATTCATTAAGAATCTTTTAACAAAATAATGAAAATTAGTTATTATAATTGTACCTTTAAAACATTTTGTAAATGTTTTTCAAAAGCCTCTTCCTGCAAACGTAAATTGTGTTGTTTGTCATCTTGTTTGAATTTCGTAAAATTTTGCAACGTTTGCAATTGACGCAAAACATTGGGATCATTTAATAACTGCTTAAGATTGTTATTCTAGAAAAGAAATAAAACAAGTTAGAAAAAAATAAATTTTACCAAACCTAATAATTGTAATAGCTACAGAATGATAATAAAAATAAAACAAATAATGAAAATAATGTGAAAAAGTATGTTAAACATTAACGAGGAAATATTTTATTAAGAAATTAAAACATGTTTGGCGAGAGTCTGGCAAAGTTCTCTTTATATCAAATGCTACTTTTACATAGGCTGTTCATTACATCTCTTTTAAAGAGAACATGTTCTCTTTTTGTGTTCGTATCTTTTTGTTCACTCTCTTTTTTTGGTGCGGTAGTTTTTTGTCAAACAGTGCTCTTTATGTACTCTATTTAAAAAAAAATCCTAGATTGATGGAATTTTATTTATTTAGTAGGAATTCGCCACAGAAATCGGAGCTATGGACTTTTTCTCGGCATTTCGATAACACGCTCTAATTGTTTACTGGGTTAAATATGTTGACAAGTTAAATCTGTCATTCTGTCAAAAGCAAACCGTTTGCTGTCAAATCAAATACAAATTGATTATTGTTATTTGCAAAGAGTAACAAGAGAAGACGAAAATTATTGATGGAAAAGAGAAAATCTATCTTATACCGATGATGAATTTAAAAAACTAATATCAAGTGCAAAATGGTTAAAGTTTTTTGAAAATAATAATAATTCAGAGTATTATTCGGAACTCCTAAAAATTTGTCAATTTTTTTTTTTTTTGCATACCAGGCCAAAATGCAAATGTCGAAAGAATATTTTCTTTAATTGGGCACAATGGACGAAAGAGCAGAACAAACTCAAAATTTCAACCATCAGATCGATTCTCACGGTTGTATACAATCTTAAGGATTTAAAATGTAAATCTTTTAAAGATTTAATTATTAACGATAAAAAATACTTAGCCCTAATAAGTAGCTCAAAAAAGTATAATTCCGATTCATCAGAATCAGAATCAGATATTGATCTCAATTATTATCTATATATATAAAATTCAATGTATGTATGTATGTATGTATGTATGTAACGTATAGACTCCAAAACGGCTGAGCCGATTTTGATGAAATTTTCACAGCATGTTACTGTGACTCTGGAAGGAATAATAGGGTACTTTTTTTTTGGCACGCCCATTTTTACGCCCACTTTTTAAAAATTATGTAATTGCTCCCATATAGTTTTTAACAGATTTACTTCAAATTGTATACACATTATATACTCCAGGCGAGGTAAAAATAAAGATTTCTTAAGCCACGCCCCTTTTACGCCCCTTTTTACGCCAAAATTTTGAAAGTTTTATACTTTTTGTTCTCTATACAAATTTTATATACTTTTTAACTACATACATTTTTTTTATTACCAAATCCCCATTTTTCGCCGCATTTCACCTTAAATTATATTGCTTTTAATCTATATATATATAAATGAATGTGTGTCTGTATGTTTGTGCTTAAAAGGAGGCCAAACCCTTGGACCAATCTGCCTGAAATTTTTACAGCATGTTACTGTGACTCTGGAAGGAATAATAGGCTATATGAAGTTTTGATTGTACAAACGGGGGTGGCACCGCCCATATAACCCACAAATTTAAGCCGCCATATTTTGGGCATTTTTTGACGTACGTCGGTGATATTTGGTACATATGGTATTGGCATAATTAGGAATAGGTACCAGGAGAAAAGTGAGTGGGACCACGCCCCTTTTTAGGAAAATTAAACATCGTAATATAGTCTTAACTACTGGACCGATCGTCATTAAATTTTCACAACAAGATATTCTTACGAAATAATAAATTCTTGACTATGTAAGTGTACAAAGGAGCATGGTCTCGCCTAAAGCATTGCAATAAATACATTAAAATTAAATAAATAAATGTTTGTAAATATGTATATAAATACGTTTTATTTTATTTTATGACGAGGGGGGGGGGGGGGTAGCAAAGCACACCGGGTTTAGCTAGTTTTTATATATTAATTTATTTTGTTTATGTTTTTTTTTAAGAAAATGTGATTTTTGAATTTATTTTGTTTATTTTTTTAAGAAAATGTGATTCTTTTTGTTTTTTATTGTTTTATTATATATTTATTTCGTTGTTTCTATCATAAATAATAATTAATTAATTAATTATAACATCAATAAAATTATTAATTATTTAATAAATAATTTTTTTATTGTAAATCTTTTTTAGTTAAAATGTTCTCTTTTTTTAGAACGAAAGTTCTCTTTTGAAAATAATAGCCTGTTCGCCGATCTCGAACGTTAACGTTCGCTTAGATAAGACTTAAGACATAAACTTGATTGTGGAATAAACAAACTTGATTGAGTAAAAAAATAGATACGATAAAAAGTTTGTGTCTTAAGTCTTTTCTAAGCGAACGTTTACGTTCGAGATCGGCGAACAGGCTATAAGTCATATGGGAACCCTACTTTTACAATATCTGATTTGTTTCGACTTTTGGCCTGGTTCTTGTAAAAGATCCACTTCCGAGTTATTCTCGAGTTATTCTTGGAAGTGGATCTTAAATGGAAGCTATGACCAATTATGGGCTGATCACCATAAATTTCGTTACGATATGTGGATTATTTTGTCAAATTTCAACAGTATAGTGAGTGATGTTTATAAGAAATTTATGCGACTTTATATGGGGGCTACGGTCAAATATGGACCGATCGTCATAAAAAAAAGGTACGCTGATTTTTCTTTACATGAGGATTATTTGTGTCGAATTTCAACATGACTAGATCGTCTTAGAATCTTATAATGAACCAGAATATATAGACTTTTTGGTTCTACGACCAATATTTCGAATGACAAGCTTAATATACCCTCCATCTTTTTGATGGTAGGCATAAAAATATAAGGGAATCCATTTCAATAGACTTCTAGTAACAAACTTTTGTTTAATTTGCTTTTTTTAATCAAAATTGAGAAAGAGCCCATTAAATATTGCATGAAACATTAAACCTGCTAAAATGTTTTGAGATGTCTTCGTTCAAAGTTTAAAAAATGCGCACTTCCTCTCTGACATCTAAAGGTCCATTGTGAATCCCTTCCAGAAAAAATAGTATAGCTTAGTTTAGAAAGTATGATCCCAGGCGATTCTATAGGACAGACCGCCTGAAGAAATTAAAAATGTGCTCTCTGAAAACATGAATTGTTATCTACCATCCATATAGACATCCTAATCCCCTTTTGAACGTAAATATATCCTCTGTTTTGCAGACCCCGACATTCTGTAGTACATTGTGAAATTATGTACTTAACCATTTATACCTATGGCGCTCAAGTCCCGTGTAGTGGCAGATAACCTGCTCTACGGTTTCCAACTTCTCTTAATTTTCGCATATTCTACAGAAGTTATCATAATAGATAGGATGCTTTTGATTCCACCAAATACAGAGCATTACCTTAGCACCACAGATATTTGGCTTCACATATCGCAAGTAATAATTCGGTGCAAAAATGATTTAGTTTTATAGCGTTTAAGCAGCATTTCGGAAATGCAAAATCTTTCTTTCAAGCTCTCTTGGCTTCAAATCATATGGTATCCAATTTCGCTGCTTTTGGATGAGTCCTGCTGCTTGCAAACATTTTCTAAATGCTGCTTGAGTAGCTACCAATAATTTTGCAAGTTCTTGTTGAGTTTGACAACAATATTCATGGGCTGGCTAATGCCTATAATTCTTGGTCATTTTTGTCTTCCCTGTCAAAATCACCACTTCTGAACCGCACAATCATCTCTCGCACGTTGAAACCGAAGAAGTAAAGAAATAAAGCAAAACTTCTTGCATATGCTAGAGACAAAAGCCGCGTTTTATTCTTTATTCGCAATGCTTAGTTTGCCATAAGAATAACAAGTAATAGTTAAACAATAGTATTTTAGTTTAATAATGGTTAACTAATGACCGAGAATTCGGCCATTAGTCTTTTTTTATTTCGGCAAAGTTATTCGCCTGCAGTAAAAAGGTCTTATCCTATTGAGCGAATATACTTTGGTGGAAAGAAATCTTAATCCAACATCAATCTAAAAACCAGTCACTAATGGCCGAATTCACAGTCTTTAGTTAGCTAATGACAAAGGCTTAACTAATGATTCTTTATTCGCAATGCTTAGTTTGCCATAAGAATAACAAGTATTAGTTAAAGAACAGTTAGTATATTAGTTTACCAATGGTTAACTAATGACTGAGAATTCGGCCATAAATGTTACAGTACACACAGAAAATATTCAGGCATGTGATGTAAATCGAAAACGAATCAGTTTTGGAAATACATTTTAATGCATTTATAATCTAATTTTTTAAATTTATGTTTTAAGATTCTCTTTAGTAGCCCAATACCTTTATATTTTATGTGATAAAAGTTTTTTAATACAGAAATATTCAGGGACCGTAACTGTTATGACTTTTATAGAAAAAGTCAAGAAAAAAAAGTTATTTTTTAACTTTTATTTTTTAAGACAGAAATAAAAGTTATTTCTTAACTTTTATGTTTTAAGGCAAAAATTAAGTTATTTTTGACTTTTATTATTTGACTCAAAATATAAAAGTTATTTTTTAACTTTTAATTTTTTAAGGCAAAAATAAAAGTCTTGAATTAAATATTGCTAGTTTAATGCAAAATTGATTTCTAAAACTCATTCGTTTTCGATTTCCATCACATGCCTGATTATAATGTTACGGTAAACATTTTTATAGCAAGGCAAGGCTCTTTACTTGTCTTAACGTAAATATATCTTAAAGCGTTTTTTTTCATTTGAAAATACGCACCTTTTTTTACAAAATCTAATTTAACATGTAACAATCAATTCGAAAATATGTTATTAAGAATTGCCCTGGACTGAGTGCTCATTGACTTCTCCTAACATCTCTCGATTTTTCAAAAGAATAAGATTTTTCAATATTTTGGCAATTTAAATAATGCTAGATGTTGCAAATGTATTGAAAATATTGAAGCCCTTGGCATGGTAGAAAATGCATTCCAATTCGCCAGTAATAATTAACTCAAGCCCGAATTTATACTCTCTAATAGGAAATAAAAAATTTAGCAAGAAATTATGATTTTCCTTCTAGCATTCAAAGGTTTAATTGTTGATGTTGTTATTGTAACAGATAGAAAATATAAATTGCTTATCAGGGCGTTCTGCAGTGACGTCCAGGTTCATAAATCCATTGGACGAAGTGAAGGGGTTCTCATGGAGACTCTTGCCACATGATGGACATACATTTAGGACGGGATAGCCTCTGCAGTACCAACAGGCATTTAGTCTGCTGTGCCATACCGACCTCAGTTGTGCCAAAAGCACTCTTGTTTTCCGCGAACGTTGTTTTTCTGTTTCTGCGATGGGCGTTAGGCGACCACCAAGTACGACATTCATGCGGTATCCTGCGACCGCGGTATTGATGGCGTCTCTACCTTGGTATGTTTTCCGCGTATACTCGAAGGTCCTTCCTGGCATGCCTCATGGAGAAGACACCAGCTATTTGTGATGTTAAAGCTTGGATGACCTCTCCGAGGTGTCATCCCAGGAGGAGATACGAAGGTGGAGCCTTCGTGGTAAAATCGCTTTTTCGATTTTTAATCAAAATATGTCGGTGTTTTCGTTTTTAAAAGGACTCGGTTTCCAAATCAGGATCGATTATAATTCATTGGTCATACATTACAGCCGATTCTAATTTCGAGTTCAATCGGCCGGACTGTAATTCAGCATTCACTGCTATTACATTATCCATTGAAAGTTTAATAAAATAAAGATTAAATGGTCTATGTTGAATCGCGAACGTACAGCATATATGCTAACCCCCTTATTCTTAAAAACTTACAACAGGGTTATAAACCTTATGTTTTCTGATTAAGGCCATAAGATTACAACGGTAGGTGTAGGTAGAGATAAGGGATAGGGGAGAAATATATTATAAAGAAAGATTAGGTTTGGAAAATAGAGTAGAATAGGAAAAGTAAAAAGATGGAAAAAATTACTTTAAGTCTAATTTTGCTCCTGTCCGATAGTTCAGAGTGTTTCAAGCGGTGTCACAAAAATGTTATACGTAAATTGTACAGTTCTGAACAATGACAGAGAAGGTAAAAAATAGTTTCATATTCACCCCTATCGTGAATAAAAATTACACATGAAATTTGTTCCCTTTTCACATTTTTCCTATTAAAAAATAAAAGGGAACAAATTTCATGTGAAGTTTTTATTCCATTGATTCTAACGTGCGTTAAAAGCGACTCTATTCCGATATTGTTACAAAATATTGGTTAAGTGTATCATTCATGTTTTGTCTCATTGCCCCAATCTCTAACGGACTTTGTCTATGGTTGAATGAATATGAATGGAAAATGTTGCTATCATCTGGTTAGGGTTGGAGATTTGAGGTAGTTCATTTAGAATGATAAGAAATAAAGTAGAAGAAAGAACGGAACCTTGCTATAGCCCTGATTCAACCTTGAACTCGTGTGATGGGAAACAGAATAAACGTATTCGAAATTCAGTATTAGAAAATTATATGTTATGTATATATTTCGAAAAGAACTTTGGCCCCGATTACCGTTCACAACACTAAGTATTTTGATGTTGTAAATTGCGATTACGATTCACAACACTTATTGGCTTAATCGTATGGAAAATGAATGTTGTGTTATAGTCGAGACAACACAACATTTAAGTGTTGTAAACGATAATCGGTCCCTTTGATTTCAGTGTCAAATATTCTACAAATTTGGAAAGTTCCATCGAAATTTATTTGGTTTTTCATCTCCTATACAATCTTGCCTGCCTTCTCAAAGTGATATACTTAGAATTCAGACACCCTTTCCAAAACGTTTGACAATTCTTAAGACTAATTGAAAAACTAAACAAAATAATGTGTAAAATAATCGTCCAAGTACTGACAATACAAATCTACACACTTAATTTTTCTCACATGACAAACAAAAAAAACTTTTACAAAACCATGGTGTAATTAGCAAGGTGAGTGCAGTAGCAGAGCTGACTGTTATTGTTTCCAATTTACTTACGTTAAAATTAATACTTTGTCAAGTGTTTTTGGCAGTAGTACATTATTTTACATAAACAAAATGCCTGTTGTTTCTGTATTGTGTTGTATTTGTTGCCGATTTGCACACACCTTGGTAATTACACCATGGACAAAACAATTAAAAAGAAAAAAACAAAAAAAAACAAAAAAAAAAAAAAAAAAATAAAAAAAATAAAAAAAAATAAAAAAAAATAAAAAAAAATAAAAAAAAACAAAATAGTAATAAAGCAAGCAACATATTCATTATTTACATCCAAAAGATTATTAGAATTCTTTGGCGAATTAGCAACACATTCATCACTGCTGCCATCATCATCGGCCATATGATGGCCACCACCATCATCGTAATCATAGTCATGAGAGCTACGCTGATATTTACTATACGTTTCGGGATGATGTATTTTAATCGATTCCAAAGTAGATTTCGAAGAATGCTCTCGCGGTTTTGAGGTTGAGGCCATATTTGAGACATTTGTAGTGTTATTGTTATTATTTAAACGCTTACTGTGCAGCTTACTATGCTCTAATTGTCTCAATGAGTTGTTAGTATTGCGTGAACGTTCGTGAGGACTTGCAGACTAACACATGAACATATAAGTAAAAATTTACAAACAATAAAGTCCATATATAAACGTTTTGTAAGCATGGTTAATTGAAGCACAGAATAGAAGAAATAAGACACATGGGTGTATTATGGTAGTTGTTAGTTAGTTGTGAGAAATTTTTAAATAAGTTTAACAAATTGTATAAAGAAAAACAATATTTTTTTTAACTTACCGATAGATCGGCCAAACCACTGGGTGGTAACTTGTCATCTGATTGAGCCGGACCACCACCAGCACTGCCGCTTAAATTCATATCCATAGAACCACCGGAGGTATTTAAACCACCATTCGCCTGAGATACTGATACATCAGTCATACTTAGATTACCCGAGCCACTGGGACCGGCTAAGCTAGCAGAAGCGCCAGGTGGCGGCATTGAGTAAATTGGATGATTGGGGTCGGCCAAATCGAATATGGGCTGTATGACATCAGGTGCAAATACATTATTCTTTTGCCATAGATTCAGTACACGTATTATGCGACTTTTATCTTCAGGTGCACAACGAAATAAATTTGCAAATGTATCCTTCATGTTGCGAGCGAAACGTGGTGCAAATACATCCTTTTCGGGACCATACTGATGACGAGATTGTCGCACTATCGAATCTATAACATACAGACCCGGTACTTTATACTCTGGCTTACATTTTAATATAAATTTCTCCACACTTTGTACAACATGTTTGTAGAACTTAATCGCTCTCATGGCAGCTCTAGTTATGGCAGCCATTTTAGCCTTGGAAATGGGCGGTTTACTCTCGTAAAGCCCGGAGAGCTAAAAAGGGTGTAAAAAAATAAATAAAATTATTAAAATATTAAACAATCTTATAAAATGTAAATAAATTATAACATTTCGTAATAATAAACAATTTTATTCTAAATTATATTGGAACAATTTTGTTTATCGTTGCCATTTATAATAAAATAGTTTATTAAAAAGTAAAGTGATTATTTAATCGCGCGGGGGAGTCAAAGAAGACTCATATTTGATTAAAAATTTCAAAAAATGCTAGCTGGGATATATACTGACTAAACAACTAATACTGATAATAATTACATCTTAATGAATAAAGCAAAAAAAAGGCTTTAACTGAGCATGAATATTTGTAAAAAAGTTGTAAGGCCAACCAATAAACAACACACACTAACAAACGTGGTCCGTTTTCAAAATTCTACAAACGCCGATTATTTCCTTTTTTTTCTTGCACATAAATATTTATGTAATGAATGCTTTACAATTAAACTAAAATTTAATATTCTGTCATGAATTTGTACTCATACACAAAACTTACTTCATTATTAAACGCTACTACGTTTTCCATTTTTGCTTCAAATATTTCTTGTCTCGTCTTCTACCCGTTAAGAAAAATCTTGCAAACAGCAGCAAGCAGCCTCAATTAAGAAATTTTTTTCTTTCTTTGTACACTTTAATATGAAGTCTTATTTTCTTGCACTTATTTCCTCATATATTTGTAAATATACATATTTGTTTTATATATCTTTATTAAATATACACTTGAAGTTTGTGTTTTAATAGAATTTGTGCAATTCCTGTTCAATATTTAACACTTTTTCTGAGAAAAACTTTCCACAAGATATTTTTTCCACCGACCGTGTGAATTTTTTCTTTTCAAGCACATACAAAAAGGAAGAGCAAAATAATAAAGCAAAATGGCGATTTTCGCAGAGTTGTATAATTTCTGCCAAATTGTTAGCAGGGTTGCATTTACATTACACTAGTATCTCTAAAAAGTATAATAACGGTTTTATACGGAGACAATGCCCCGGTTAACATGATGATTTTTACGACGTCGTTTTTTAGACGTTGTTTTTGGTTTGTTTGCGAGCGGTGTAGTGAAGCAAGCGGGGTAGAAAAAAAGACCCGATTTCTGTTCTCATGTTTTTTTTTTCATATTTCTCTTTACACTCATTTCTGTGTCTGTTGTTCCGTTTTATTGTTGTTCTTATTTTGAATTGAAAGGTTCGTTTAGAAATTCAATATAATAATAAATAAGGTGAATATTTTTGTAAACAATAATTATTTTGTTTGGATTTCTGTAATTATTTATTTATATGTGTGATTTTTTAGTGCGTACATTGTGTCCATAATTTAAAATTATTTGTTTAAAAGACAAAGAATATTTTTTAATACGAACAATAAACTAAAGAAGATTCAACAAGAAAATCAACCCTGACCACAACAAAAATTAAAATTTGTAAAAAAAAACGACGTATAAATGCAAACAAATTTTCGTAGCATCTTCAAAAGAGAATTAATAAAAAACGACGTCGTAAAAATTATCATGTAAACCGTGCCAACTACGTCCATCCTTACGACCTTTACATGTCGGAAATGCGTACATAATTATTAAAGGTCTCTAAAAGATGATACTCAACGAAACTGCATCAATTGGACATTTTGTCCCTTAGTAAGGAACTTTAGGCGGAGTTTTTTGAATTTTTAACATTAAATAAAAATTGATTAATGTTGCACTGTTTACTTCTTTTTCTTATTTGTAACTCGTGAGCCAAATAAAATACATTTGCTTATAAAAATAATGAATATTTGCCAATTATTAGCCTTTATTGTTCATGTTTACCCATTACGCACATACCAACAAAAACGTACAGTTTCAAGTCCCCACTGTATTCTGATGGGTGGCAACACTACAAAAATAAACTTAACGCCATTTTTCCGATGGAATGACGTAAATTTTTTTGTTTTACAAAAATAATACGTAAATACACCATACGACACGTAGAAAAGTACTGTTTTGTTAAAAATATTTGAAATTTTTCAAATTTAACATGACGTCCAACCATAGGCCCTTGGAGGAAGGTGACATCGAACTTATTGATCGCGTACGTTCCTCACCCTGTTTGTACGATACGAAAGATCCGAATTTTCGTTTGATTTACAAGAAAGAACAAGAATGGCAGGCTGTAGCCGATGGTCTGGCCATGACACACTGGGAGGCTCGCAAGCGTTGGACTGTGTTACGAGATCGTTATGCACGCGAGCTGAAGCAATTGATAATGCATCCGGACAGTACGGAGTATGGCAATAATGATTTTTTCCTTCGTATGAACTTTATAAGGAATTTTGTTAAGAAAAGGGAGGTAAAACGAAAACGCTGCAATTCACAGGGGGTACAAATCAAAGACGAGAAGCCTAGACCTATTAAACTATATAAAGTTGATGCTGATGGCAACAATTTCGAGTTGGATGATAATCAATTTCCGCAGACAGGAAAAAGTTTCATAATTGATGACAGTCAGGATTCATCGACGGGTAAATTTAGTTATGTGGAACAATTGTCACAGGATCATATAGAAGAGCAGCCTGGACACATTAATCAAATAGAAGAACATTGTGGTGAACAAGAATATCATGATTATGTGGAAGGTAAAATAAATTATCTAGACGAACAGTTTCATAGTTCAAGTAGAAAGAGAAAGTTTGTGTGAATTTAAACAATATATTTTAAGCAATTAATCGCGTAGGTACATAGTTTAAAGTCGAAAATGTTTATAAGGGAATTAAATTTATTAAGCCAATTAGCCTGCTGTAAACTAATTTATTTTTGTTTATTTCTAAATGTAGATACTTCTGCAGTTTACGAAACTGTTGAGGAGGATCATGAAACCCAGGATAATTCCAATAGCTATTTGCTAGAACCTTCTGTAAGTAGTAGTAACATTATCGTCAAACCAGAAAGTCACCAAATCCCCGATGAATACAACATTTCCGTAGAAGACGAAAAACTATGCACACCACCACCACATTTACAACCTAGGCCTGTTATACAAAGCACCGGCAGAGATACTGCATCGCCCACCTTGGCCTTGGATACAGAAGAGTATTTCTCCAAAACGATAGCTTCATATTTGAGACAACTATCACCACGTTACAAAATCAAAGCTAAAGTGGAAATGATGCAAATTATAGAAAAGTTTATAGAGTTAGAAGAATCTAAAACATAAATGCATAAAGAATAGGTAATTTTTTTTTTAAGTTTACAACTTAGTTTTAAGAATGTATGTACATAAGAAATTATTTTATATGCCTACATATGTGCATATGTATGTATTTCAAAGAAAAACAAATAGGTAGTATTAAATACAAAATTTAATATATTATTAAACATTTAACCAAACTTTAGCAAAAGTCTTCATTAATTATATCAGCATTAACAGCTAAACCTCGTTCTTTTAGGGCCTTTGATATTAAACGATGTTTTTCTTGACGCTGTTCTTGTTCTCTTCTTTGGGCATCGAGGATTTCATCCACAGATATTTCTTTTAAAGGCAATTTTGATTCCTTTTCTCGATCCTTTTAAAATTTAAAAATAACATATGTACATTAAATTTTATTCATGTATGTATTTTAAAAGCTGTTTAACTTACGATTTCACCCAGTAGTACCACATTTTCTCCACGTATAATGAAAACACCGCGCGGTATGTCACCATACTCATTGCCGACGTGTATACGTTCTATAGTACGATGTAGTACTAGATTAGCAAACTGATCCACTGAACGCAAATAGCCAATTAAAGTGCGACCATCTCTTAGTAAAACCATTAATTTTTCTGTAAATAAAATTAAATTACGGTAATATGACAATGGCATCTAATATGAATGTTTGCGGGAATCACTTACTATCCACTTCTTCTAATAGATGAGCAGTGCCGGCTAAAGGATTTAAATCGTCCATGTTTTTCCTTTTATAAAATATTAAGTAAATGCAATTTGTGTTGAAATATGTTTTTGATTTAAATAATTTTTATTTTATATGTTTTTTTATTTAAATAATTGTTATTATATGTTTTTAATTAATAATTTTTCAACATTTTTCTTATAAACAATAATTACGGTACAAAAAAGCAACTCAAAACAAATTTGCAAAGAAATGGGAGAAAATGTAAAAGCAGGGTTGTTTTTAAGGTATATTTTGTGGGAACAAAACAAAGTTGTGAAATAACAATACATCATTACAATTATTTGTTAAAAAATTTGAGTTGGATATTATAAAATCACGTTTAAAAAACCCGTAAACTTTTTTTTTACAATTTCGTGTAGGTGTTTCAAACAATTTAGCTTAGGAATAACAATAAATGTAAAAATTATTCACCACACTTGTTTTACGTCACGATTGAACAAATCATGGTGAAATTAAATACTAGGTGACAGCGTAGCGCCAGCTTATTATTCATGGTGAATTTGAAAATGTCAAAAAGTTATATAAAAAAAAAACTTTTTGACAGTGACGAAAGTTTTTCATATAGAAAAATGCCTGTTGTTCTTGTTGTAGCAATGCTGTCACCTGGTATTTAATTTCACCATGGAACAAATCAAGATTTCTCATTTATAATTCACAAAACTTTAAAAACAAAGTATTTGTTATAAACCCTTTATATGTATCAGGTTTCGAAATACAATGTAAAAAGTATACAAATTCGAATGATTTTCGAATCGAAATACGTAGTAACCCCCCAGATAAATTATATTTAAACGTTATATCTGTGATTTGATGAAGTGTCAATGGAAATCCATATTGTCTAAATCATTTATTGGTTATAAGATATTTTCACTATTATGACAAATAAAGTGTTTTGCTTCATGATATCCCGTATAAGTTTTTAAATCTTACTAGTGGTGAATAAATTCAATAGGGACTAATATAACCAACATCTGGAAACATTTCAACACAGAAAACATGTCAATCATGTACAGCATTGCCAAATATCAAGTTTTCCTTCTTCTCAAGAGATCAGGTTGTTCACTACCCTTAATTGTGAAAGTTGGATGAGCAAACTGAAATGCCGACGGTGGAACACGGAAATAAAAGCTGAAAGCAAGGTTTTCGAGAGGCAAAAAGTTTTTTTTTAATAAAAAAAAGTTTTTAGGAATTCAAAAACTATGAATAATGTTCAAGAAATAGCGTGATTTTGATTTTTTGCAAGTGACCGATTTTTTATTTTTTTTTTAAATGAGCGTCAAAAACATGTTTATTTCAGAAAACTTTTATGTCTAAGAAGCTTTCGATATTAATGTTATAGAGCTTTAAAGCTGAGAGACTATAGCTCTACGATTTCTAGATCCAGGCAATATATATAACATTTGAAAGTGCTTTGAAATATCTTTCAAATGATGTATAACATGACCCATTTTGTTAACCTATTAAACCACAACCGGTTGAGAAATCGTACAGATATAGTAATATATATATATCTGAGCTTTAAAGCTCAATGACTCCCTAACTTGCCAAAACGCATATATCACAAATCTTAGACTTTAAAGCCCTATAAATGGTAAAAATTTTAACAATTGGTGACATATATCCAACATAAATTTAAGCCAATTTTATATAAAAAAGTTTTTTTTTCCAAAATAAAGTTTTCTTCAAAATGTATATGGCAACGCTGTCCATGCACATAACGGAGACAAGAAAAATATAAAAAAATCTCAAAGAACGTCGGATAAGCCAAATCACAAAATATTATATTTTTTATTCGGACAAACGTATTAGAAAAAGCAACCTCTTGCAAAAGAACCAACAATAAAAATAAAATCACGAAGTTTCTACGAAAACGATTCAAAAATTTGTAAAACTATATAGAAGTGCAAACGAAATTACATAAAAATTAATAAAAAACACCAGCGGAAAACCTATAAACTTTTAAATTTCTTAAAAAAAGGTAAAAGAGCAAATGGAAAGTGAAAATTTCCTTAAATTCATCGGCAGAGAAAACAGCAGTGAAAACATATATACAGGGTGTATAAGGGAAATTAAGTAAATGTGTATTTCGTATAGAAAATAAATGCGACGAGTCATACTTTGTGCAATTTTTAAGCACGATTGTGTAATAATAAATAAAACGCAAACGTTGAAACGTAAATAACAACAAATTCTAATCAATATCTTATATACATATACAGATTTCAAGAAAAGTGCTTTTTATCACCCTAGAGTTACTAATTTAAAAATTTTGTTACATAGCTTTTTTTTTATTAGTTTCTACTTATAAGAATTTCCCCCTGTTGGCTTTAGTGAGAAAAATCAATTTTGTAATTATTTTGCCAAATTTATTTTTGTGGTATTCTTTTATATTAAAAAAATTTGTGTTGTGTTTTCAGCAAATACAAAATTGTTTAACATTACATAGAGTTATTGTAAAACAAAAGCCTTAAAAACGGGTTGAGCAATTTACAACAGAAAAGAAACCTGTCAAAATGAATACGTTCGTAAAGAACTACCGGAAAAGTGGCATTACTTCATACATGGTTGTGCCCTCCAAAAAATGTAAGTAGGTGTTAAAAATTTGTTTATTTTGTTAAAATCTTTATTATATACATATACACTTTCTGTAAAAGAAAACTTTCCATTGTATTAAGAAAATGAAAAAAGTTGTTCGTGTTTGACGAGAATGGAAAAAATGACGTATGTGTGTTTGTTATTTTGTTATTGTTTTCTTTTGTCACAACAATACTTAAAGTAGGAGTTGCCAGATTATTATAATTGTGTAATTATAAATTAAAAAATTAGCAATTATATTTACTGAGTTATACTATGTTTCCACGACGACTTGAATCACCTGCTTCGCCTTCTGAATCATGTTTATGAATCATACTGTTTACATGACTAATAAACTTGATTCGATTTGACAGTTGTCTTTAAAAAACAAACAGAATAAAAAAAAAAAAAACAGAATTTACAATTTGTGGAAAATAATTTTTTTTAATGGACAAGCAAAAGTGAGTGGATATTAGTTAGTTGAAAAAAACATACATTCGTACGTATTTACTTTCTTTACTTCCAGCAACAAGAAAATAATTTGGTTTGTTTACAATAATATTAAATTTTTACAGCTAGTGCAGATAAACTTGCGATAAAAATTAGAGAAGAGTGCAATTTTTCGTGCTTCGCAAGTAGATTCAATATTAATCTACTTGATTCGCTCTTAAAATTTTGTATGGTGAAGCAAGTTGTTTCGCACATGATTGGGGTGTGAAGCATGAATAGAGAGCGAAGCATGTACCGTGGAAACATAGTATTAGCTGTATAGTTTTACCATGGATTTAGCTTTTATTAAAGGCACAGAATTTTTTTGTATGTGTTAGACCTGTTTCACACTCATCAGTTCTGACTGTCAGGTCAAGTATTTTTCAATGAGAAGGAAAAAGATAAAAATTAATTTTCTCTTTCCTTCTCATTGAAAATACTTGACTTGACAGTCAGAAAACTGATGAGTGTGTAACAGGACTTACTTATGGCCAGTTTTTAACTTAAAAATTAAAGTGTATTTAAACTTAAGTTCTGTTTAAATACCAAATTCAGGGGCCAAATTACCGCATTCGTGATCGAATGAGCTATCGTATCGAAAAGTTATTTCGATATCGAAATTATGATAAAATGTACTAAATTTCTTGCACGATATCGAGCCATAATCTCAAATAAGAAAATTACGATCAATTTTACTCGATATCGAATGCGGTAATTTGGCCCCAGTTTTGCAAATTATGAAAATTGCGCATTTAAGTTTTTTTTTATTATTTGATAAAAATATTCAATAAATAAACTCGCCGGCCGCGAATAAAAACTGTGCTATTATGTCTTTAATATCAACTAAAACAATGAATTTAGATGAAGAGGATGATGAACAATTTGTAAACTAAATAGTAAATCAGCTGTTTATATTTTTTTGACATTTAATAGTGCTACCATACTTTTATCATAATTAAATACCAATTTTTTTTATTTTTTAATTATTTATTTATTAGTAGTATTTTGAATACTTTTATATTGCTTTTTACATTTTTTAACAAACTACATCTTTTAATTTTGGTTTAAATTGTCATTTTTTACAAATGATAAAATTTTTCTTCTAAATATGTTTGAATTTATTTCATTTTTAATATTATTTGGCATTATACAGGGTGGGCCAACTTGGACTGACTGATTTGAAATGCTTATAACTTTTGCATTTTTAATTTAATACTCAATTGAACATCTCCAGAACATCGCTACGACGTATTCTAAAAGTTGATCTGAAGTTGTTTCCATATAAAATTCAATTGGCCCAAGAATTATTGCCGAGGGATGCACCACAACGGCTACAATATGCCAATAGAGTTCAAATCATTCAGTCAAACTTGGCCCACCCTGTATTAAAGAGAGTCAAGGCCCAACTATAATGTGCATATGCTAGCTTAAGCAACCCTGCGAATACATATAAATTGTATGTGGCAAACTATAATGTACTTAACGAAACTTTTCGTTAAGTTTTTCCACTGTCATTTGCTTAAGCAAAAAGCGAAACTGATCGCATATTCCGTACGGAATCAGCTGTCTGTTGTTTGTTTGTGTTTTTAACAAAATGGAGAAAGAAGAAAATACATTTATTTTAAATTTAATAGAAAATGTGGAAAAAATAAGTGCCTTTATAATAAGAGGGACAGACCCTTTTTATTTAAAAAAAAATGTCTTTCTGTCGTGGTTTATTTCTCTGACAGAACAAGAGCATCTTCTTAAGGCCCAACTATAATATGCATAAGCAAGCTTAACCAAATTGCAAAAGTTAACGAAAAGGCTGTCAAATGCATAACCAGTTCAGAGTTAACTTTTAGGTGGCTACAATGACTTTGAAACTTTTTGTCCACAGTTGCTCATTTATGTTTAAAAAAATGTTTTTATTTTAACAAAAAGCCATTAAATGACTATATTTTATAAATATTATTATATTATTTTATAATTAAAAGAAAACTTCGTACCCGAAACGCATAATTTTTCCTTTTTTTAATTTATCGGCAAAAGTACTAAAATGTACAGCTGTGGCAGCACTAAATTGTAAATAATAATAAACGTTTACATATGTTTTGTTAATTTTCGTATTGTGTTTGCAAAAATGGAGAAAAAACTTTAAATTTTAAATAATATAAAAATATTAAAATTAGCGCTTGAAGGTCTGTGCACATTAAAAGAAATAAGTGAACTACACTGTAAAAGAAGAAGACGCTCTTGTTCTGTCAGAGAAATAAACCGTGACAGGAGGACATTTTTGTTAAAATAAAAAGGGTCCCTTTTATTGTAAAGGCAGTTATTTTTTTCCGCATTTTCTATTAAATTTAAAATAAATATATTTTCTTATTTCTCCATTTTGTTCAAAACACAAGCAAACAATAAACAGCTGATTCCGTACAGAATGTGCGATCAGTTTCGCTTTTTGCTTAAGCAAATGACAGTTGAAAAACTTAACGAAAAGTTTCGTTAAGTACATTATAGTTTGCCACATACAATTTATATGTGTTCGCACGTTTGCTTAAGCTAGCATATGCACATTATAGTTGGGCCTTTAAAGTTGATTGTGTTTAATTCCAGTCGTTGTTTTATGTTTAACCATTTAAGCGTAACTAAAGGTACGGTCACATTTGACAAATATATCCTCAAAAAAGCGTAACCACTTGTTTTAGCACAAATTTGTTTGACGTTGTTTGCTCTTACAAGAGTTTTGCAAGATCAAACAGCATCAAATAAATTAAAACTAAATATTTGTTGTGCTTTGGCCTAAATAAGAAAAGTTTTTTTAAGTAAACAAATGAGTTCAAATAAATGTTATTTAGTGGTTACGTCATTTTCGGCAAATATTTGTCAAATGTGACCGTACCTTTACATATGTTGTATTGATGTATATCGATTACATTTAAGTATTGAACGCATAGCTTTATTTTGTAATTTCTGTAGTCTTGATAATTGCTGATCTCTACAGCATGTGTATAGCACAGTTGAACCATATTTAAAATGTGGCTTTATCATTGTATTATATATATTTACTGCTGTTATAATAGATATTTTGTTTCTTAAACGTTTGAAAAATCCATTTTTTTTACATATATATTCAATATGATCTTTTAATTTTATGTCTTTATCTATAAGAAAACCCAGATATTTTATATTGTTCACTTTTTCTATTATTACATTATTAATTTTAAATGTTATATTAGTGTTTATATTTATTTCCATTATTTTTGTCTTGTTTTCGTTTAACTTTAGTTTATTCATTTTTAACCGTATATTAATGTTGTCCATATCATTTGTTAAATTGCTGTAACATATCTCTTCGGTGGGTGTTTCTGTGAAGATTAGATTATCATCTGCGTATAAGACAATTTCACACTTATCTAAAACTTTCTCCATATCATTAATATATAATATAAATAAAAGTGCTCCTAATATTGATCCTTGTGGTACTCCAAAATCATTTTCAATATCATTTGATAATATATTGTTAATCTTTGTGATCTGTCGACGATTATTTAGACCATTTAAGTTCCGTATCTTGAATTCCGTAATTATATAATTTTTTTAATAGTATATTCCTATCTATTGTTTCAAATGCTCTTTTAAAGTCCAAAAAATTGCCATTATTTTATTATTTTTCTTCATAAATTTCCATCTGTTTATTACGTAGTTAACTGCTGTCTCACATGAATGTTTTTTTCTAAAACCTGATTGATATTTTGATAAAAGCTTATTTTGTTCTTAATAATTTTCTAATTGATTTTTTACAATTTTTTCAATAATTTTTTCCAATGTCTTAAGTGTGTTTATTGGGCGAAACTCTTCGCATTTTTTAGTGTTTTTAATTTTTTGTATAGGTGTTATCATTGATTCTTTCCAGTTGTTAGGGAAAACTCCCGTTTCCAAAGATTTGTTTATAATATTTAGCATAATGTTGCCGATAATACCCCAGTTATCTAATATTAAATTGTTGGTTATTTTTTTGTAGTCAGGTTTTTTATTGATGTTCTTACATACTATTTTAAGTTCTTGTTAACAAATTGCACGAAATTTAAATTTTAGATCTATCACAGATATTTTATTGTCATATTGCACATATTCAATGGAACTTCTAATTTCCTTGATGCTTTCAACAAAATAATTATTAAAATTTTTAGCTATTTGTAAATTATCCTTATACTCTATTTGGTTTATTATCACAGTTTTTATAATATTTCTGGGTTTTCTTAGTACAAGTTCTTTTATTTTTGACCACATTTCTTTTTGGTTATGTGCATTACTAATTTTATTGTTTATAAATTTATTTTTTTCATTTTCAACTTTAACTTTATGTATATGTATTTCTTATTATTCTGTAGTTATTCCACGCTTCATTAGTATTTTGAGTAATTGCTAATTGGTATCTATAGATTTTTTCATATTTCAAAATTCTAAGTTCATTATTGAACCATTTATTTTTAAAATTTTCATTTATTTTCTTTTTTACACTAAAATTTCGTATTGTATGTTCGAAAGCATTATCAAAATTAAGTACGTTATAATTTAAATCTTTTGTTTCATCATATTGTATTATTGCATTTAGTTCTCTTTTAAAGCTGTTTTTATTGTATTTAAAAATATCTACACTAAGCAGCATAAATCTGCGTACAAACATATAAATAACTTTTAATATCGAACTTTAGTGTTAAATAGTAACTTTAATGATCTCAAAATGTTTTTAGCTTACAGAAAATTTTTTAAAAATTATGCTAGATCTTTTGTTTTTTTCATTTGCATATTATCTTCCTAATTGGCATCTTAAATACAAATAGGCATATGCAAAAGTCTGCGTACATAAAAATTAACGATACTTTAAATCAGTTTCATTTCGTTTAGAATTATTAATTGAATGCATTTTTAATTTGAACTCATTGTGAACACAATTAAAGTGATTTTCAGCTTTTGTTTTTTAATCTAATTGTAAGAAATGGCTAAAAGAAAAGATATTAATGTTGCTGAACGCAAAATTATCGTTCATTTGTGGAAACAAGGTAAAACTTTGCGTGAAATCGGCCAGATAGTTGAACGAGCGCACTCCTCTATCCAGAGAGTGATAAATGAATTTAAAACTACTGGAGTTTTGGTATTCAAGCGTCGTTCTGGCCGTCCACCAAAACTAACTGAACGTGAAAGAAGAGCTGTAGTGCAATCGGTGAGAGTAAATCTATGATTATCTGCATCCAAAATTGCTGAAAATGTTAACGCGCAATTTAGCAAGAAAGTATCGAACGACACTGTGCGCAGAATTTTGAGAAAAGCGTCATGTAGCACGAAAGAAGCCATTGGTTTCATTGGTGAACCGACAAAAACGAATTACCTTTGCTAAAGAGCATATAAATAAGCCCCCAGAGTTTTGGAAAAAATTACTTTTTACGGATGAGAGCAAATACTGCATATTTGGCATCAAAGGCCGTCAACTTATATGGATAAAAACCCTGTACTTCCTTGGCTGCCAAAAATTTCAAACCAACTGTGAAACATGGTGGTGGTGGTATAATGGTATGGGGTTGTATGGCGAGCATGGGAGTTGGTAATTTGGAATTTATTAGTTAAACAATGGACCACAGGCTATATTTAGATATTCTTCGAAGAAATTTAGCTGAAAGCGTTTAGAAATTGGGCATTGAATATAATTATATATTTCAACAGGACAATGACCCAAAGCATACTGCTGTAAATACTAAGATTTGGTTGTTATATAACGTAAAAAAGCAATTGAAAACTCCACCTTAATCACCGGATCTAAACCCCATAGAACATTTATGGAATTTACTGGAACGGATAATACGCAGCCACGTGATTACATCAAAGGAGATGCTTCAAACCGTACTGTCGGAAGAATGGGCTAATATAAGCTCCGAGTATACAGAAAAATTGGTGGCATCAATGCCAAAACGCCTCAAAGAAGTTCTGGAACGACGAGGCTATCCGACTTCTTACTAAACTGAGCTTTAATTTGATATAACATTTCGAATTTTCTTATTTTATTCTATGTACGCACACTTTTGCTTAGCCTTAAAATTAAGTTTTTTTATTTATTGAATTCGTAGTAGTTTTGTTAATTTTAAAATATTTATTTTACAACAGTTTTGTGTTCTTAAATATATTACGATTTCATTAAAAACCTTTCCTTTATTGATACTTATATTTTTGTATGCAAAACTAAGACTTAAATTTGATTATCGATCTTGTACGCAGACTTATGCTGCCTAGTGTATGTCTTTAGTGTGGTATTCTTGATGGCTTGATTCATATTCAATAAAAATGTCTATAGATTCATGATCTGATATTTTATTTTTAATAATTTTTTTTGCCGAAGTATTTTCATTATTTGTTAAAATATAGTCTATTAAAGTTTTTGACGTTTGTGTTACTCTTGTGTATTCATTCATTATATGTTTGAGACCATTATCGTTGAGAATACTTTGTAATTTATTTGTGTAGAAATCTTTATTCCAGTCAATATTAAAATCCCCGGCAATTAAAATATCAGAGTTTCTTTCGCAAATTTCATCTATAAAATCTTGAAATGTATCACAGAATTCGGATTTTGAACAACTTCGTGATCTATATAATGCTATAATTATAAATGATTTTCTTTCATTTTTTGCCATATAAGCGCTGATCCATTGTTTTGATTCAATAATATTTTCTTTAATTTTAGTTACGTTCCATTGTTTTTTAAAATAAATTATTACTCCTCCAGTTTTTGATGAATTCGATAATGTATTGTAGTTATTGTATAGATTCAGTTCTATTTCATTATCGTCTATATCTTTAGTTTGATGTGTTTCGGAAAGAACAATAAAATCAGGTTTCGCCGTTTCTGCTACTATTTCTAATTGATTAAAATTATTAACTAGACCTTGAATATTTGTGTATATGCCATATATTTTATTTGATTGTTAGGCTGATAAACCCATTCGCCAAACGTAAAAAGACTAAAAAAATGAAACCGTATTTAAATACAACTTAAGTTTAAGGAAAAATTAACTAATTTCGTATTTAAATATCAAGTTAAAAACTGGCCATTAGTTTTAAAAATTGCTATGAATCAAGGTTTTCGAAATTTTC
The DNA here is from genome assembly GCA_916048285.2 of Bellardia pandia. Lineage (NCBI taxonomy): Eukaryota > Metazoa > Arthropoda > Insecta > Diptera > Calliphoridae > Bellardia > Bellardia pandia. The sequence continues at coordinate 76,035,025 of OU696533.1, forward strand.
AGTTATAATCCTTTGATAATACCGAAGAGTTATTTATTTTTATTTATAAAGTCTTTAAAGATAACAAATCCTAAATTAATTTACAGCATAATTAAAAATCGTTTATATATTTAAAACTATAAATATCTTGTAATTGGTTTGATAGGGCTTTTAATTCTAGATATATAAACGTTAACATTTTTAACTTCCTTATATATGTATATAACTAGACTGTATCAGAAAATTAATTGTTCTTAATCATATTAATGCTTTATATTGATATTAAATAAGTAAAAATATAAAAGATTATGAATTTTTATAAACCCTAACTCTTTTAAATCAAAGTTTTACATCTCTGCCTGGATTGTTTTGCAGTAAATACGTATGCATGTACGAAGTTTTCCATCTCTGGTGACAAACATCTGGGGGGTTACTCTCTATTGCGATGCGAAAGCAAATGCAATGCGATAAGCATACAAATTGTACGGTTATCGCATCGCATTTGCTTTCGCATCGCAATAGAGAGTAACCCCCCCTCTTTTTGGGTTTGCATTTGTTATTGCTGTATTTTAATGAAGTTGTTGTTGTTGTTATTGAAACAGCAGTAATTGCTGAGTTGACAGCCCTTGGCCGAGTGATCTCGGGTCATTCCGGTGCGTAGAACCGGCAGTCGTGGGAATGAATAAAGTTGTTGTTGCTCTTGCTAATTGGAAAACACATTGTGTGCCCATGTCTGCGAATTAGAGCTTATAGTCAATATTAGTTTGTTTTTGGTCGGGGTTCAAAAGCTTTAAATATTTTTAGCTACATACATATATCTTGAAAACTACATTTTCTCTTATACGATATACATACATATGTATGTAGGTATTTATCAAATGTTAGGTATTTTAAAGACCTTTCCAATGATATATAATATGACCTACTTATATGGACCATCTGTAGGTCAATTTCGGAATATTATTTTTTGATCCGATATTTGGTTGAAAAATCTAAAAAATGTAGCTAAATATATTAGAAATTTTGGAGCCCCGCACACTCGAAAATAGGCGTGGCCGACAAACATTTTTTTATCTTACTTGGAACTTAAAACTCTGATTTGAAAAATATCACTAAAACCGTCTTAAGCTGAAATCTATTATATATTATAAATAGTGAGATTTTTTGATTAAAAAAAGCACATACAATTAAGAGAAATGTATAAAATATTTGAGTCGGTAGAACGATCTATATATTTCAATGTTTCAAGATGATTTCATGTAAAGGGTCCAGTGTAGGCATACTCTCTCCAACATTTAATATTAGCTTCCAGTGCGTCAACCCTTGAAAGGTTGTCAATATAGATATGAGTCCTTACGTAGCCCCACAAAAATTAGTTTTTACGTTAACTCGCATGATCTCGGTGAACAATTGTTTAGTTTAGTTTCACATGTCAACCAAGTCCAGCTCTTACTCTTATAATTTGATTTAAACGAAAACACTGGTAATATTTTTGTTTTTATTTTGACAAAAGTTTTCAAAATTGTACCTATATTTCTTTGTTTGCAGCCATGAAACTCAATATTTTCTTGCTTTGTGTAGTTTTTCTTTGTATCGTTTAGTAAATTATCTTTTCTTTACAGAATTTTGGGAAATAAACTCATTTATGTTAGCCACACAATTTTTAAAAATGATCTCAACAAAGAAATTGTTAATACTTAATGTTTTAATTGCGAAACATTTTATTGAATTGCGAACTGTTTTACAGTATTTTATTTCTTTTTTATCATGTTTTTTGGCAACAAACCCACAGTTTTTGTTTCTACATTTTATATAGGTTCAATTTATTTTGTTTTTGCAAAGAATTTTTTTAAATTGATTTTTCTTTTTTTTTATACAACAATTAAATATAAACTTGATGTGAATGAAGGTGAAATTGCTTGCAAATTATGTTAATACACTAGTTAAAATACAAGAGATTATCTTGCTATTATAATTTTGTTGACATTAATAATCCCTGTTTCCATAAATCTAATAATACATACTGTTTTTTCAATACAATTTATGACATCTTTTACATCTTAATTAATTTAAAAATCTCTGGCATTTTTTAACTTTAACCTATTTATTTTTAAATATGACGCAATATATTGATTAAATTGTTTATATTCAAAGCAATTTCTCTTAAGAAAAAACTAGTTAAATAGTGTGATTTTAAATATACTATGTATATGTATAACTATATTTACGGTCGTCTTTCATATATTTTGTTTTAAATAATTAGACAATCGCAGACAAAGTGACGTCTTTTTTGTTTATCTGAAAGTCCATACCAAGCGTTTACGCGTTTCTTGCGTTCTAGGCAACAGTCAAAAAAGTAGAATCAATGTAGTAGTACGTTTTAAGTTACATACTTAAAAGCGTAGGAAGCGTTGACGCTTGAAAAGCGAAAAGTTCGTTTACTTTCTACTTTTAAAAGCGTCGCACAGTACTTTGTCCAATACACAAAAATAAAAAAAAAAGTTATCACCATTGTAAATGAAATTAGTATTTTTTAAAGGTACTTATGGTGTTTTCTTTTCTGAAATAAAATGTTACACCTTTATTATGTACATTTTTATAATGTTTACCCCAAATTTTAAAGATGTGGCATTTTTAATGGTCAGAATAGAACATAAAATTACAACAGTGTAACATTTTTTTTCATGTACAGCTGTTTTTGTTTTTTTGCTAAAAAAGAAGAAGCAGATAGCTCCCTGGTAAGATCGCTTGAAATAACACAATGAATATTTATCAAAATGACCTATGGCACTTTCCCGACTAATACGAAAATTCTTCTCAAATATAAAAATTATATATGTATATAAACATACATTACATATATAAGAAGTAGGAGATATTGTCCTATGAAATTTGACATACATCAACTTCAGAGTATTCATTAATTACGTTCTTTACCAAGCCTTTCACTCACGGTTGTGGATTTCTTTCCATAATCATATAAAATATTTTATCATCATCTGATGATGAAGATGAATCCAACAAGTCATCCAAAATTTTTTAGCACATAAAAAATATTTTCCATTTTGTATATTTTTTTTTTGTTTCTTAACACAAATACACATTCATAAACAAAACAAATGTCAGCTGCATCAATGCCAACTTAGCCCTTTTCGGGCTAGATTTAGCCGGATTTTAGTCACTCAAAACGCGAAAAAAAAGAAAATTGGATGTGGTTTTATATGGATTTTTTTTCCATTTAGCCCTTTTTTCAAAAATGTTTACGCGTTTGAGTCTCAAAAGTTGGCATCACTGGTCAGTTGTTTTATCGTGCGATTCTCCCCCTCTAAAAATACAGAGTGTGAAAGGTGCACCATTTTTTAATTTTATAGTGTGACATTTATAGAAAAGAACACACTACACTTTAGCAGTGTTGACATTTTTTCAGAAAAGAACACAAAAAAATTAAAAAAGATGCGAAATGGGAAAAACGTGTAACATTTTTGCCAGAAAAGAAAACGCCATTAGTTAACTCATTCGTATAAGAATGACCATGCTGATATAACATCTTTTCTCGTCACTAGGGGTCGATAAAGTCAAGTATTTTTCAATATAAATAAAACTAAAAAAAAAAATGTTTTAGGTTTACAAAAATAGTTGTCAAAAATTCGTTTTTGAGATATCAATAACTTTTTTATTTTGTTTAATTACACGAAACATTTCCAATAAGCAAAAAATATTATTGAGGTTAAATATTTCGATTAGATGTACTTTGTAAAACTTTGAAATACTAGTTTTATTTGTGTTGTTAGCTTAAAAATCAAAAAGTTTGGTGGAGTTCCAAAAAAATAGTGTTAACGGATTTTTGTATTATTTTTTTAGTTTGAAGCTTATACCTTTTGCTTTTAGAATCTTTAACCAGAACTTGCCCATTTTACCTACAACCATTTCTTTTATTTTTTTTAGAAATGTCTAAAATCATAGTTTGGTAATTTTAAATTAAATGGTTTGCGGAAAAGACCCTAACTTTTGTGTTTTTTCATTAATTTGTTATTTTTTTTTTGCATAAATACTTGAAAATAGATAAGCATTCTTCAAAAATTAAAAAAAAAAATTACCTAAAAACACTTTTTTGTTTACAAGTCGAGAATTACATAAATTTTTTGTTGAAATTACAAAAATTTCTTAAAAAAAATAGTGTTAATTGATTTTTTATTTTTTTAGAGGAAAAAAAAACAGAAGTTGCCCATTTTGATGATGTTAACACCTATATAATGCACTTTTATACCCTATATGTTGTACATGAAGTTTTATCTGCTGTTTGATTTTTTATGTTTTTTTTTTTTGATATTTATGAGTAATTTGATTAGTAAAAACTATAGTTTTTTATATTTTAAATATAAATAATTATGTATTTGTTAATATATATGTATAATTTTTTTTAATGTCTAAATCCACGTTCTGGTAATTGCATGTATGACGGTTTATTGAAAATTTCGGATTTGTGTAGTATGTAAAAGTCAAAAACTTAATTTTCTTTAATGATTTGAATAGACAAAATTTAATTAAAAACAAAATAAAAAAAATTAAAAGAATTTGAAACAAACTCTTGAAGTAATAATTAATGGTTAATTAATGTTTTTTAATTATATTACTAACAGAAAAGTGCTAAATTGGCAACAGGCTAAAAAAAAAAATAAATTACAACAACAGTTAAATTACAAAACAAAAATCTTGATTTACAACAATAACTTTTTATTATTGATTTCTTTAAATTTCTATTAGCCCCGGTTTACATGATGATTTTTACAACGTCGTTTATTAGACGTTGCTTTTGGTTTATTGGCGAGCGGTGTAGTGAAGCAAGCGGGGTAGAAAAAAAGACACGATTTCTGTGTTCATGTTGTTTTTCATATTTCTCTTTACACTCATTTCTGTTTTTGTTGTTCCGTTTTATTCTTGTTCTTATTTTGAAATGAAAGGTTTGTTTAGGAATTCAACATGTAAAAATAAAATATGTAAATAAATAAGGTGAATATTTTTGTAAACAAGAAAAATAATTATTTTGTTTGGATTTCTGTATTTATATGTGTGATGTTTTTAGTGCGCATATTGTGTCCATAATTTAAAATTATTTGTTAAAAGACAAAGAACATTTTTTAATACGAACAATAAACTAAAGAAGATTCAACAAGAAAGTCAACCCTGACTACAACAAAAATTAAAATTTCTAAAAAACGACGCCTAAAAAACAACGCCGTATAAATACAAACAAATTTTCGTAGCATCTTCAAAAGAGAATTAATAAAAAACGACGTCGTAAAACTCATAATGTAAACCGGGCCTTACTTTCATCGTCATTCCTTACATTCTTCAAACCAGTCATTACCGTTACTTTTTACAATAATAAAAGTAAAAAATAAAGTCAATTTAAATTTGCCAATTGTTTAAGAGCAGTATTTAACAACATTTAATTTAAATTGAACGAAAATCGTGTATATTTATTTTATAATGGGTTCTTTATTAAAAAATTCTTGTCTTGTGGGATACCAATAAATAATGAAAAATTCCAAGAACTTTTAATAACCACAAGAAACATATATTTATCCCACTATAGTTGGTTTTATATGCCCAGTAGTGTACGCAAAATTCTTATACACGGATGTGACGTTCTTAAGTTTTTTGATATTCCAATAGGTTTGTTAGCACTTAACATTTTTATATAAAACAGTATTCTTTTATAATTTTTTTAAGGATGTTTGTCTGAGAAAGCTATTGAAGCTAACCACAAAAACGTTAGAAAGGTCCAAATATCACATACACGAAAATCATGCAGAAAAAATACAAACAAGAATTTAATGACCCATTTGTTGTTAGCTTCAGATCGTGTGTTTTCGTCAAACAGAAAGCTAAATAAAAAAAACAAATAAAACTAATGACGAAGAATTAGAAAAATATCTGGTAAAGTGTAAATGTTGAAATATATGCTAGTTCTTCTTCTAGTGAATCGTATTCTTCGGAAGAATCCAGTGACGATCAATAAAATGTTTTTTATTTTTGTTATAAAGCTGTTCCGTAAACATATTAATAAATATTTATTTTATATTACAAAAAGTATTTTTTTATAAAAACTTTTTCATCATGCTTTTATTATTTTTTTGGTAGTAGTTAATTTAAAATTCAGGATATATGTGTGTTCTTGCGGTGTTTCTGTAAAAATTGTATACATTTTTTATTATTTTGACAAAGAAAAAAAAATTGTTGCATCATGACTTTCAAAACGTATACACTGTTTTTAATAAAAAGGATATATGGCAGCTTATCGAGTCATTCCTGTAATTTAAATAAAATTTGCTACAAATATTAATATGTACCTTCATTGTTATATCGACATTTTTTTTTACAACATTGTAATCAGAATAGAAGCTTTTTTCAAAATTTAAGATTCAGGATGTCCTTGTGCCGATATGGAGTTTTTTTTTAGTTTGAACTGAAGAACAATAAAAATTTGACGGATGGTTTTCAGAGCGTATTTTGCGCTTTTAAGAAGAAGGATATATGACAGCAAAACGAGTCCTTGAAGCAATTTAAACAAAATTTAACAGAAATTGTTATTACGTTATATCTAGAATTATAACAAGTTTCTCAGTCGTTAAAAGCCGAAGTGTAGAATTTATTCAAAATTTTAAGGTCAAGATGTATGGAAGGTATGAGTGTCCTTGCACCAATTTTTTCAAAAATTCGTTTTTTTTCTAATTTTGAGAAATAACACCAGCATGCCAATTTTTATTCATATACGATAACGCCTTCTATTTTTATGCCTTCCTTATATGGGATCAAAGCACTGTGCGTCGCAAGCGTCGAACAGCTGACATTGACAAATTAAAAGCAAATTTATTTTAAAGGAGATGCCACTAAAAAAAACGACAGCTAAAAAAACATTTTTTATATGAAATTGACAAACAAACCGATAAAAAACTTCTATAAAAAAATTAGCTGGGCTTACGGCATCACCTCCGAAAGTACATACTTATACATATAAAACACAAATGATTGATGCGAAAAATCTTCACATGTAACTTGAAATACGTGACGCTTAAAACGTTTAGAAAGCTATAAACGCGTTGACGCTACAACGCGAGTTGTGGACTTCCAGCTTTATTGCTGCAGGTGTAGTGTAAATTGTGTTTTAAAGGGTGAAAACGAACAAAATGTTATAACAAAGGTGTACTCTTTGGACTACTCCTATGTATTGCAGCCATGGATTAATTCATTGTTCACAAGCATTTTAAATTACAACTGTTTGGCAACACTAAAAAGTTTGGCGTAAATCTACAACTCTGGCAACAGTACTGTCATTTCTATTGAAGTGGAATAAAATTATTCTTTTGTTTTTGTTTGCCTGTTACTTTACATATATTATAGGCATTAATTTATAAATTTAACTGCAAAATAAAACAAATGTACTATAGAAATTCCTTTACATACTAAATACTAAAAATTTATTTTAGTTTACTGTTAACATATTTTCAGTAAATCAAATTAAAAATGCTGATTCCAAAAACTCCCTTTGGGTACTCCATGGAGTAGTACAATAGTGTACTTTAAAAAGTAGTTTATGTGTGTGCTCTATGGAGTACTTTCGACAAAGTGATCCATGGAGTAGTTTTGTGTGTACACAAATGTAATGTGGCCCAACCCTAGGACATTGCAATGTAAACTGAAGCATGTTTTTTTCATACACTTTGGCTACATTTGGAGTACTCCTACTTCATTGTGGAGTAGTCCATACACGCATGTATAGAGTAGATTCATTTTTTGTAGGGTACATTGATTCTACTTTTTAAACGCGTAGACGCTTGATGTGGACCTCCAGCTTAAAACGAACTCAACTCAAAGTTGAAATTGACATGGTTGGAAAATAGAAGCAATTTAAATGAGCTCAACACAGAGTTGACATAAATTAAATTTAAAAGTAGTTGGCAATTTATATTACATAATACACAAAAGAACATATAACATATAAAACATAAAATAACACTTGTAAAATTTAAATTTGCGAAACGTTATTGAATTTAATAAAAAAATAAAATTTAAATCTGCAACACTGTATTTTCCAGCTAAAATTCCTTGAGCTGTGTAAACCCTATTTGAATATTTCGTTACTTTTTTACTTCTATCATCTGTTAAAAATATAAAACAAAAAAGGTTTTAGTTTATTCTGACCAGTCATGGCGTCTACATCAAAATTAGAAAAATAAGAAAAAACATTTTGGACATATTTATAAATAATCCCAATGCCTCCTACGCATGTATTGCTAGGACGCTGGTGCATCTCGAGCAACCGCAAGAAACCATTTGGGTTAAATTGCATGATGTTTATAATCAAGAAATTTCAACTATTTATTTAAGTAAATTCTATGAAAAAAAAAACAATAAAATTTTGTGTGAAATTTCCAAAATGTTTGAATTTAAAAAAATTGTTTTTTAATTTTTGATAACCCATTGAATGCGCCTCTTAAAGACCTTTTATATGATACAAAATTTACATATAGTTCCTTTGGAAGAAATGTAAAAAAAAAATAAAAAAATTTTTAAAAAGGACATTTTTATCGTTTGATCCAGCTCACCAAATATTGACCCCAGGACAAAAAAATTGAGAAACGTAGTCTTAAAATTAATCAAATTTTCATATTAGTCGGGAACATCGATACCTTATTTTTTCTCCATACAAACGGGGCCACCCTAATGTACATATGTGCAAAAGGTAAAAATAATAAATAAGCTGAGATCATATGCTGCCATAAAAATACCAAATACAAATGACGAACAAAACATAAGACCAAATAAAGAGCAAGAAAACTAGTAAATACAATGCTGAACCCTCTTGGTGGTAACGGATGATGAAACATATGTTAAGATTGACTTCATATAAGGTTGACGCATATAAATGTAGAGTTGTTAAGAAAATATTTAAGTGTACGACAGTGAAGAAATTTGCAAAAAATATCTAGTCTGGTAAGTTATTGGCAGTTGTGACCATATCTCAAAACCATTGGTCATTTAAGGCACATTCGATCAAAATTTATACATAAAAGAATGCCTTCAGAAAAGTTTGCTACCAATGTATAAATGGCACGAAACTAAGCCTTTATTCTGGCCCGACATTACTCGAGTAAAACAATGGATTAGTTTTTTTTAGCATTGTGGTGAGGGTATATTGGATTTGTGCTGATATTTGTAATCTCATAAATATTGGTCCAACACCCACCTTAAAGTCTCCCGATTGACTCAGAATCACTTCCTGAGTCAATTTAACGGTGACCCTCCGTCCGTTCATCCATCTGCCATGTAAAGCTTGTGCGCAGAATTTGGTACATAAAATTTTTTCGACCAAAGAACGGATGGGATTGAAACTGGTGCAAATCGGTCCATTATTTCACCTTGCCCCCATACAAATGTCCTTCCGAAATAGGAGTTTAACGATTATAAATGTTTGAATTATTCAAGTATTCGAACAAATTTCACCAAAAATTAGTGGTAAATGAAGCCAAATAACATCTACAAATTTTGTGCAAATCGGACCATAATTAATCGTAGCTCCCATATAAGGCCAACTTATGAAAATTACTTTAAAGAGCATAACTCTCTTAAAAATGTTGGTATCCAAATAATATTCAACACGAATATGCTTCATATATACAAAAATCAAATGGGCCCGATTTTATGATGATCGGTCTACAATTACGTTTGTCATTCCGTGTGAAACTTTTTTAATATTCATCTGAGACCCAACAAAGTATATATTTTCTTGATCCTTATGAAATTCTAAGTCAATTTAGCCATGTCCGTCTGTCTGTCCGTTAGTGTAAAACACTCTCACGTCCAAATTATACAACTTAACTAAACGAAATTTGCAGAAAAATATTTCTTATTTTGCAGGTAACTTTGGTATTGAAAATCGGCAAAATCGGTTTAGGCCAACCAGAGTTATGGACCAATATGTGAGACAACCTCCATAAAAATTTGATAGTTTTTGTACATTTTATTGCAATATTTTGAAATATATTGCAGATAATACCATACAATTTTGTATACGTTGTTTTGATGATAAAAGAAGAAAGTGTGCGGAAAATAGTAAGAATCGGTGCATGATTTCTCATAGCCTCCATACAAAAAACTTCCCGAAACATTGCTCAATTATACATAAATGCCTATAAAATTGGAATATCAAGACATAATTTAGCAAAAATAAGTTTTATGCAAAAATAAATCGCAAAACGAAATTTTTTTTCAGTTCGGTCCATGTTTGACCATAGACCCCATATAAAGTCTACTTCCAAAATTCACTTAAATACGTATAAAACAGATATAATTAATATTAAACGGCTAAAATTTACCATACATAATCTTTAGAGGCAAATAAAGTGTTGTACTAAATTTTATGGTGGTCGGCCCAGAATTGGTCATAGCTCCCATACAAGGACCACATCTGAAAAAGACATTTTTCCCTATATATATTGTATAAATATCGCTACCGACCCAAAACGTTTCACAGATCATTTACATATATACAAAAATCATTCCACAAAATTTTGTGAATTTCGGTCTATTTTTACCCGTATGCCCCATAAAAAGCCCTCTTCCGAAAATCACTTTAATACTCATAAATCTCTTATAAATAAGGGTACCAATCCAAAATTTTACACGGCTCATTTACATACATGCCTATCAACCTGCTGGATTTTGAGAATATCGGTCTATATTTGACAATATTCCCCACATAAGGTCCACTCTCGAAATCCACGTTAATACTAATATATATCTTAAATATACGGTTATTATGTTGAAATTCTACGTGAAATATCCTCATATGCATGAAAATAACTGTTCCAAATTTTAAGAAGATCGGCCCATAATTTGTCATAGCTGCCATATAAGAACCATTTCCAAAAAACAAATAAACCCACAAAAATGTCTAATAAATAACGATATCGAACCAACTTTTATATGGATCAGAAATTTTAATCCAGAAATTATATTAGTATCGATTATACGGCAATTAAGCGACTGGATTTTGTAGCTGTCAGTCAATAATAGCTCCTGAATTAAGTCCACTGCCGAGCATAACAACCAACCATACAACTCTTGTAAATAACGCTATTGAGATGAAGTTCAACCAATATAATCCTAAAATACATAGAAATCACATTAGTGGATACTTGATTTAAAAGCCATCGGTCCATAATTGGTCCACTTCTTCTATGCCACCCATAAATCTTTTGTAAATAATGTTATTGAGATCAAATTCAAACAAAAAGGCCTCCTTTTATATCTTAACCTTTTTTATACTCTGTTTATACTCTGTTTTTTAACTTGTTTTTATTACCTTTAACTTTAACAGTATATTTGCAGGTGGAGGGTATTAAAGATTCGGCAAAGCCGAATATACTTTTCTAACTTGTTATGTTTTCGTTTAAATAAAAATTTCAAAATGCTGTTAGAAATAGTGACTTTTTATTTTCCCGATTTTTTTTGACGATTTTTAAAATTCGAAATGACGATTTTTTTCTTTTTTATCGGGATTTTGACGATTTTTTTCCCGAAATTCATCTGACAGCCCTGTATGGAGGTTGCCTTACATTTTGATCTATAACTCTTGTTCTACTATACCGATTTTGCTGATTTTCAATACCAAACTGCTTAGGAGAACAATAAACGGTTTTTTTTGTAAACAATATTGATTTCAGTTGTATCCTTTGGACGTGAGAGTGTTTTACACAGACAGACGGACATGACTCAATCGACTTAGAATTTCATAAGGACCAATAATATATATACTTTGTTGAGTCTCAGATGAGTATTTCTCAGTGTTACACACGGAATGACAAACTTATATATACCATCATTCACCACTTAGTCCCCTTTTACAGTTGAGAAATTGAAAGGCAGACATTTTTCTCATTCCGCTTTGAACTTGCCTAAACCTTTTAGAGTTGCGAAATTAATAGACAGACAAAAATTTTTTGTTTATTTTTTCGTTCTTCTTCTATGTTAATTGTTGTGGAAATTTTTATTATAAAAACGCATTGAAAATAAAAGAAATTAAAAAACATATTCAAACAACTTTTAATTATAAAGTTTTTGTTATCAATAAATCTATTTGGTTAATAAATTTAATTATTTTTGCAATACGCGCGTTAAAGTGAGAAAAATGATGTGAAGCAACAACATGAAAAATGCGAAGGGTGGAAACTGTAAACGAAAAATGTCTTAAAATGTCCAGTACCGTAGAGGTCTACCGCACACTCTTCCTCTTCAATACATCGCCTACAAACTTCGTCTGTCTGTCTTTCAATTTCTCAACTGTAAAAGGGGACTTATGGTGGTAGAAGGTATAATAGGTTTTAGTATGTAACTAAAAGAGAAAAAATATTAACAATTATCAAGATCAACAACATTTGAAATAGTTTTCTATCACCAAAGCTTTAAAAAACAACAAAAACTAATAAAGGTCATACAAAACCATGTAAACAAAAAATATTTTATCAGGCATGTTCTGAAAATCACTTTTTCGTAAAGTGATTTGAAATCACTGAAAAGGTGTTCTGTGCACAAAAATTATTGAAATCTCGTGATTTAAAACCGGTCACCTAACAGCCTAATGATTTCAAATCACTTAGAGTTTTTCAAGCATTTTTCATTGAACTCTTGTAATAAAATTATCACAAACACTTAAAATCATTTGTTCTTTATTTGTTTTTGAAATAAAACTAACTATTTTACACAGAAAAAAACTTAAAATTTACAAATTTAGTAAGACGTATTTTTTGCGGACCATTTTTTAGATTTGTTTAAATTTTTCGTGATTTACTTCTTAGTAGTGAGCTGATATTGTTGATCAAAATATACGTCATTTTGGTTGCCAGAGAAACAAAGTTTTAAATTTGTGTGGAATATGACTGATTTATTAAATTAAATTATACATAAAAATGAAAAATTTATTAAAATTGTTGAACAAAATAAAAGTAGTCAATAAATATGTATGTAGTTTCATAAATTAAATTTTAATATACAAATGTAAAAAACAAGTAAAAATTTTATTGTAAACAAAGAAAATCAGCTGTTAGCTCGTGATTTAGAACAATCAAAATCACTACTAAAAACTAAAAATCTCGTGATTTTCAGAACACCAAAATATTCCTCCCGTGATTTCAAAATCGTTCGTGATTTAAAATCACCGTGATTTCAGAACATGCCTGTATAACAGCTATTTTCAGTGATTTATTTTTAAAAACAAAATATAAATCACAAATATCATTTTTGATTATATGGATGAGTTGTTTTCGGTCTCTGTTTAAAAGTATTTACATCAAGATAGAGCTTAACATACAAAATATTTATATTCACAGAAGTCATGGTACTAAAGGATGAACGGACCATAAAGGTCATATCTTCCATATAGCGCCCATTTCTGAAAAACTGTTTTATACATATACTGGGTGTAGGGTATTATATGGTCGGGCTTGACCGACTATACTTTCTTACTTGTTTTAATCATATTATTAAAAAAAAAACATAATTATCTATATATTTAATAATATATTTTCTTGTACTTATGTACGAGTATTTACTTTATTTATTAACATTAAAAAATTAACACTTTCGGTATTTGTTATATACATACTAGTCTGCTGAAGTCTTAATCATGTTTGTTAATCTTAAAGCTAATATATAATATCAGTAAATAGCATTTGTAATGAGCAGTTATAAAAACAACAAAAGATTAGTAATGTATATCGAAAATTTCCCATAAGAATGTATTAAGCGACATTTCTAAAATTGTTCAGAAGACGAAAAAACGTCTCATTTAGTTATTTATTTGTGTATTTTATTGAAAGGAACGTATTTGGAAAATGATTTTCAGAATACAAAACTTGACATCATTGCAAAACCAAAATTTTAATCAGATAAAAAGTTTTTGTCGCTTAGTACAAGACATTGGCGCTTGATACAATGGTAAATGACGCTTAAAACATTGACATGGACACAAAAAAATAAAGGTTTGAAATAAATTGTGTTCAGCGTTGAATTTGCTGACTATAAATTAGCAAAAACACACAAATTTCTGCTTAGCTTACACTAAAAACTTTGTTAGTGAGCAAGCAACAGCGCAAGCCAAACAAAACAAAAATAAAACTATTGACTGTAGCTTATACTATGTTTCCACGGTACATGCTTCGCTCTCTATTCATGCTTCACACCCCAATCATGTGCGAAACAACTTTCTTCACCATACAAAATTTTAATGCTTGGTTTTCACTATGTCATTTTTGTTGTCAAAATGTCCAAATTGTTGGTAATTTCATAACAATTTGGACAATTTGACAACAAAAATGACATAGTGAAAACCAAGCATAAGAGTGAATCAACTAGATCATAGATGTGCAGCTAGTACTCTTTTGAGTCATCGTGTTTTCACACCGATAGTAGCTTGATCGTTTTTTCACACCAACATGTCCGAAAGCTTGCTGCTTGTTTACCGATTCAAAGTCAGTTGCTATTCTGCATTTGACAAAGAAACACCGTATCGCTCTGCAAGCAAAATTATTTGTAATAAAAAACACTACACTAAAAAAAAAATTTTTAATTGCCATGGACGAATATAAAGAAATTTTTATGTTTGTAAATGGCAAAAATAATGCCCAATTGGAGATGTTGATATTTGATTTTTTTTTTAAGATTTAGTTTTAATTTTTAATTTTTTTAATTTTAATTTTTTACTTAGTGTACTACTTTTGTTTTCTCTGCTTTTGTTCTGCTTGCTCCGTTCAACTTAACACAGTCGCAAAATTCGTAAAACTGTTTTGAAATGCGTTTGTGTCAGTTTGCACATGTCTGAACTAGATTCATATTGAATCAACTTGCGAAGCACGAAAAATTGCACTCTTCTCTAATTTTTATCGCAAGTTTATCTGCACTAGCTGTTCACAGTTTTTAGCCCAGCAAAAGCATTAAAGAAAAATTCAAAAACTGTAAGTTTTAAGCAGCAGCAAATTTGTTAAAGTGAATTGCTGTGGCTGACTGTGTTAGCAAATAACATCATTATTTTTGTTTTTTGACTTTGTACTCTGCTTTTGCTTGTGTATTTTCTTCTAGTTAAAGTTAAGCACATACGTAGTGCTTGAAGATAGTTAAGCATTTTTAAACCCTGATTGTGTCGTTTAATTAATTTTTTATTTTTTCTGTTAAACAATAAAATAAATAAAAATCTATATAAAAAGTAACAAAAATTTATTTCAAAACAAAATTAAAAAATTACACTTAGAGATCAAAACGGAAATTTTAAGATTATTAATAACACTGTGCAACACTCGAGAAGCACTTCTGCTGAGTTGACAGCCCTTGGCCGAGTGATATCGGGTCATTCAGGTGCGTAGAAAGGTGTTGGTGAGCATGTTACAAATCCGGCCTTAAAAGTTTCAATATACCTCCAAATTCCCGAGTTATGGACCAAAGAAAATTTTTTGAGGCTGCTACTTTTAAACATTTATTACTTTTTTAACTTTTTTGTAACGTGGTTTTGTATTTGGCTGAGGTAGGTCAGTTGTGTCCAGGATCAACTTACGGATCCATAAACCTTAAGTAAATGATAACACGATGATATCCCTTTATGGGGTAATATATATATATCTTTATTGATAAATTTAGTATTCGGTTACAAGAAATTATGTGTGTAGTAAATTACTGACAGCCACGATGATTCAATGGGATTCAGTCGGATATTCTCGGTAGATGAATTCGGTTTCCTCTGGATTCTCTGTAGATGAGTTCGGTTTTCTCTGGATACAGGCTCTCGGTCGGACGGTTCGATATCTTCTTCCGAAGTGTTCAAGATTGACTTAACTACTCACTAAATAATACACTTTTCTTAAAACTATATTTCTTAACCTAGAAAAACTGTCGACTGAAGTCGCAGTGCCGAAACAATCAACCGAAGTTGTAGTGCCTAAACTGTCGACCGAAGTCGCAGTGCCGAAACAATCAACCGAATTTGTTGTGCCGAAACTATCAACCGAAGTTGTAGTGCCGAAACTGTCGACCGAAGTCGCAGTGTCGAAACAATCAACCGAAGTTGTTGTGCCGAAACTATCAACCGAAGTTGTAGTGCCAAAACTGTCGACCGAAGTCACAGTGCCGAAACAATCAACCGAAGTTGTTGTGCCAAAACAATCAACCGAAGTTGTAGTGCCAAAACTAGAAATATCTCTATATTTATTGAACGTGTAGTAGTGCCCTATGACACCAAAGCATTTTTTCTTGTCGGTTTTAAAACCAATTCTGACAATATTGGTTTCTATGACACCCCTGATTATTTTTTATTTGAACTGTTAATTTTAAATCTTTGATATTTCTTTATTTAGGCTCGAGTTCATTAAATTTAATTTACATTAAATTATTTTTACTGAAGGTAGGAATTGTTACATGAAAATTATTATTAAAATTTTAAGAAAAATTATCAATAAATTTTAATAATAATTTTCATGTAACAATTCCTACCTTCAGTAAAAATAATTTAATGTAAATTAAATTTAATGAACTCGAGCCTAAATAAAGAAATATCAAAGATTAATTTTTCACTTTTTTTCATCCGAATGAAAGGGGGAACTTTTTTTTTTAAAAAACACAAAAATGCAATTAATGTAGGTATGGCCAGGAAGTAGAAATGTTAATTTAATTTCGTTAATTAAGCTCAACACTTGTTTTTTTATATACAAAAAAAAAAAAAAAAAAAAAAAAAAAAAAAAAAAAAAAAAAAAAAACGTTATGATTTAGCAATTTTTATGGCGTCCAGGACAGCTGTCACAGTATAAGGAAATAGATGTAACAGTTTTTCTTTCATCGACGATTTTTAGTACTAATTGAGGATTGTACAAATTTCATTTGCTCCTCGCGTGCCATCAACTTCACCCCACACAAAAGCATACGCATTATGTGTTCCACTCTCATAAATTGTCTCGTTATAAAACGATTATTTTCTCGAGTAATAAAATAGCATACTCTACGTATGTGGAACGTTTAGAACTTTTTGCAGGTCAAAACTAGCACAAACAAATTATGGTGAACTCTTGGCTTTTTCTTGATCTTCCATAAACAGTTTATGGCTCGTCTCTTTCTGTTGAGAATGTTTTGTCACTTTTACTTTCTGTGTTTCATCCAGTTCTCGGTCATTATAGGATTTGCAAAAGCTACACTTATCTTTTTTGAGAACATGGATGCCAATGTTGTACGTTTTGAAAATTCCGCGAAAAATTTTTTCGAAGACAAAATTTATACCCTATTCCACTTGGATTTCTTTGAATTTATTGTAAAGGTTAGAAATACTAAAACACTCGGTGGGCAAGTAAGTTCTATTGGTCCTAGAATAGTAATAGTGGGATGGAACCCTTGGAATGAAAGTGCAAACGGCTTCTTTTAAATCAGCGGACGTAGCATTGAACGTAGCTGCTGCCTGTTTCCGATGTATTTAAAACTGTTGTTTTTTCAAAGGCATATTTCACAACTCTACTTGAAATGTTAAGGGTTTTCAGCAAAAACTGCATACATACTTGCATTCTTTTCCCTTTAAAATTTATAAACTATTTTCTTGTTTCTGTGTTCTTTTCAATTTCTTTGCTTCGTCGCCTTTTGATAGGAACACGATCAACGCAGGATAATATCCAATTTATTTACTGGGTATGTGGCAGTTTTCAATAAAAGTCAAAAACTTCTTGCCTTTGCGACTCACTTAATTTGGTTGCACATTTGTTTTGGCAGTTCTAGCATGGATTTCTTAGCACAGATTTTTGTTTTTTCTCAACACGAGCTCTTTTCGATTTTACCCCCAACCACTGGTTACATTCCTCAATGGCTAGGACTTCTGGCTTTGGATTCATGTTTACTTTTTGGCGTTGTTCTATTTCATCGGCATTTGAATTTTCTATGGAATTGTGTGCCAAAATGAACTCCCATCTGTTTTAAACGGATCACACTCAGACCCAGATTCAGATGGTGCAGACAAACTCCTTCTGCCCGTAGTACATTTTGTTTTTTCAAAATGATTAAGCTAAAACAAAATTCATAATTGTATTTATCTCACCTACCTCAAAATATAAACATGTATGAAGAATCAAGGAGCTTATTTACTTACTTTCATTCCTTCATTAGATTGTTTTGCTTATTCAACCATTTGTCTACCTCTTGAATGAAACAAAATTGGCTTTTGCAATCCAGAGGGACCTGGCAAATTTTCATTCATGGTAAAATTATCAGTTCTGCTTGATACATCGAACAGTTCGGACGTGTTACTTTTAGTGCGGCTGAATTTTCGGTGAAAAATCGTAATAGGTGAAAAAGTATAAAAAGTTAAATTAAATAAAAAAGTGGAAAAAAAACTCGTAATAGGTGAAAAACTTTACAAAGTCAAATAATTGCACTAGGTGCAATAAAAAATTAATAAATTGTAATAATTTATTTTTAATTATTTGAAAACTACAAAATTAAATACAGTGACACAGTGAATGAGTAACAATTCTAACAGTGCGAGTGGGCCCCAGAGCCGAAATGCTTATTTCGTGTTGAGCTCGGCAAGTGTTAGTAATGAGAACATTAAAAATCCCGAATTTAATAAAAACTACTTAACTGTGAAACCAAAAATAAGCACAAATCTGAATTTAAGTGCAAGTGCACCAAACTTGAATAAATGTGTTGAACAGGGCACAAACTTAGCCCAAAGCATATTTAATTTAAATAGAAAAATCACTGAAGGACCGTCTTCTTCACGGTCCTCGTTATCAAATATTGGAGAGACGTCAACAGCTGCAAAAGGCACATTAAGTCCTACAAATAAGGCCGCTCCTATAGTTGCTGCTGAAGAAAAACAAAAAACACAGGTAGGAATGGACCGTTATATAACAGTATCGAAGAGAGGCAGAAGCCCAAAATCTGCCGAAATTACACCAGCCGCAAAATTATCAAAGAATGCTGAAGAGCCACGCTCGCAAAATCGTTTTGCCATCCTCCAAGAGAAAAATGATGTCCCTACCGCTGTGAA
This sequence comes from Bellardia pandia, assembly GCA_916048285.2. Lineage (NCBI taxonomy): Eukaryota > Metazoa > Arthropoda > Insecta > Diptera > Calliphoridae > Bellardia > Bellardia pandia. Next base: position 76,054,076 of record OU696533.1, read on the forward strand.
TAAGCCAGTAAAACCACCTCCAATATATTTAAGAGAAAAAAATTCAAACGAACTTATAAAAATATTAGTTTCATTAATTGGTGAAAATTCTTTTTATGTGACTCCAATTAAGCGTGGCAATATAAATGAAACAAAGATTCAGGTTAATAATGAAAACGACTATCGAAGAATAGTTTCGGAATTTGAAAAACGCAAAAAGAATTTTTACACGTATCAACTTAAAAGCGCAAAAGGTCTACAAGTCGTAATTAAGGGAATTGATTCTTTTGTTGATCCTGAGGAGATTAAGAGCAGTTTGGCCGACAAAGGCTTTAAAATCAAGGCCGTATCAAATATAAGAAACAGAGATAGGATCCCTCAACCATTATTTAGAGTGGAGTTAGAACCTGGTGATGTTAAGCTGAAGAAAAATGAAACACATCCTATATATGACTTGAAATTCATAATGCACCGAAGAGTTACAGTGGAAGAACCTCATAAGCGATCTGGCCCAGTACAGTGTTCGAACTGCCAAGAATATAGTCACACTAAATCTTATTGTAAGTTGCCTACTGTTTGTGTTGTTTGTGGGGATCTTCATGACACCTCAAAGTGCGATAAACCTAAGGATGATTCCAGGGTAAAAAGATGCAGCAATTGCGGTGGAAACCACACTGCCAACTACAGGGGTTGCCCTGTTTTCGGGGTCGTTAAACGCTCCTTGATCAACAAACCCGCTTCTACCCCTACTCAGACGACAAAAGTACCTATTACAATTATTCCCCCCGTAGCACAAGCATCCACTAGCCAATTTTCATATGCCAACGTGCTAAGATCTAACCAACCAACAGTGCAAAATGAATCACCAATAAATGATACAAACAGCCACAATTTTAGCCGTCTTGAAGGTATAATGGAGAATCTGGCGCAATCCATGAACCATTTCATGACAAGCATGACAAGTATGATGCAGGAGATGCAAAAAATGCAGTCCACGCTACTGCAGGCCATACTTAATAGACCATGAACTGTCTCAAAATATGTTTCTGGAACGCAAACGGCATACGCCAACACAAAAATGAACTGGAATATTTTCTTTTTAATAAGAAAATTGATGTAATGCTGATTTCCGAGACTCATATGACGTCGAGAAGCATTTTTAAAATAAGTGGTTATACATTCTACGACACCAAGGACCCCAGAGATAGATCATGTGGTGGCTCGGCAATATTGGTCAAATCGCGAATCAAACACCATTCATTGGGTGGTCTTTCAGAGTGTTATCTTCAAGCAACAAACATCTGTATTGAGAACTTTTGTCAAAACCTCGTGATTTCGTCAGTTTACTGTCCGCCCAGATTTTCAATAACAAAAGATCAGTATAGAGATTTTTACAAATCACTAGGTAGCCGTTTCATAGCGGCTGGCGACTACAATGCTAAGCATACATTCTGGGGCTCACGACTCGTTAGCCCTAAAGGTCGTATCTTGTACGACTCCCTCTCTGAAATGGGACTGAATGTGATTTCAACTGGTCAACCAACTTATTGGCCAACTGACCAGCAAAAAATTCCTGACGTTATCGATTTCGGCGTGGCGAAAGGGGTATCCCCGGAACTCATTGAAGTCGAGGCTTCACTGGATCTTTCTTCAGATCACTCACCCACTGTAATCACCATCAGAAGTCCTCAGCAAAGCGTAACTGATGCCTTACTTCTTGTCAAACGTCTGAATTGGTTAAAATACAAAAAATACATCAGCACTCACTGCACAGAGAAACTCCCGTTAAAAACTGCTGAAGACATCGATGCTTGTATAAAAAGTCTTAATGAACATGTCGAGAAAGCCGCAGAACATGCTTCTTCCACTTACCGCCCGAATAGGTACAACAGAGTTTTTTCTGCAGATGTTGAGCAACTATTGTCTGAAAAAAGGAGAGTCCGAAGAGAGTGGCAACAACACAGATCGCCCCAACTTAAAACTAGGTTGAGAGAATGTACCAAAAACCTTAGGATCTTGCTAGAAGCGCAAAAAGCAGTGTCTCTCAAACAACATCTGGAAGGTCTAGACGCAACTTCCCAGTCAAATTATTCATTATGGCGTGCAGTCCGAAATCTGAGAAAACCCGTAATCGCAAAACCTCCACTGCGTACTTTGAACGGATCTTGGGCACGAAATAACGAAGAAAAAGGCAACCTTTTCGTAAGTCATTTAAAAAATGTATTCACTCCCAATACGGATACTGACATTAGCGAACTACCGCCTGTTGTTGCCAGACCACCTGTACAAATAAGATTTCAATATCTGGAGGTTGTTGAGGCTATTGATAATTTAAATGTTAAAAAAGCACCTGGGTTTGATAAAATCAGCAATAAAATGATCTTTGAGCTGCCTCGCATTGCAAAAAGATTAATCCTCTTTCTTTTTAATGCCATCTTACGGCTTGAGTACTACCCTCCGGTTTGGAAAATTGCACTAGTAAAGATGATTCCTAAGCCGGGAAAAGATCCTTGCAAAGTTGAGTCGTATAGGCCAATAAGTCTATTACCAACTATGTCCAAATTATTCGAGAAATTGCTTATAACCAAGCTGACTCCGATTTTGAATGAAAACAACTGCATTCCCAATCACCAGTTTGGCTTCAGACGTCAACACAGTACAATAGAACAAACACATAGATTGGTACAAGTCATAAGAAAAACCTTTGAGGAAAAGAGATACTGTTCGGCACTCTTTATTGACGTCTCTCAAGCTTTCGACAAAGTATGGCATGAAGGCCTGATATCTAAATTAAAGCAGAACTTGCCGGTGAATCTTCAACACCTACTATGGAAATACTTAATCGACCGTCAGTTTATGATTAAAGAAGGTGATTATTTAAGCCGTCCTCAACCTATAGGTGCTGGCGTCCCTCAAGGTAGTATCTTAGGACCAATTCTATACTTGCTGTACACAGCAGACATGCCAACAAACAATGAAATTCACACGTCAACATTTGCTGATGATACGGCATTTCTCAGTACTCACAAAGATCCAAAAGATGCCTCGATTCAATTACAGCACCACGTAACGCAAGTGGAGAAATGGGCAAGACAATGGGGAATAAAAATAAATGAACAGAAATGCACCCACGTAACTTTTACTCTACGTAGGGAATCATGTCCCCCTATTCGTATTAATGACCATATAGTACCTCAAAACTCACACGTGAAATATCTTGGTATTCATCTGGACCGTCGCTTCACATGGAAACCACATATAGATGCTAAGCTGACTCAAATGAAACTGAAAGCAGCCCAAATTCATTGGCTCATCGGCAGAAACTCCGTCCTTCGGCTCGAAAAAGCAGTAGCGTACTTCATAGAAAAATTATTTAAACTCAAAGACAATCATAATCTGGAGTGTTATAAGCGACAAAAATGGATCAAGTTCTAGTTGGATAAGTGTGCTAAGCGACAATTTCGGTTAAACTAAGCGACATCTAACACAATTTTTGTGTGGACCTGTTGTTGTTTACGACAATTATATTTTTAAAAATGTCGAAATTATGCTTTCTTTGGCGGATAATACAAATTTCAGGGAGCAACATTATTCCAGTGAGAAAACTTGGCGGTTGATACAATTTTATTTACTCTCTAGTTTCCTTTGCATCCATGATAGGACAGCGAAACCCAGGCCAAAATGTGGCGCTTTACTTCTAGTATAGTTCCACATCAAACAGTCATTTTTGAAAAAAGTGTCGCTTAATACATTCTTATGGGAAGGTATCGACATAATCATAAATTTTAATTAAATTAAATCATAAACAAAAGTTTATTGAGCAATTCCATATGAAAACGATCAAAATTGGCAAATTTTTGGACGACCCCTCTCCGATTTTAAAATAAATAGTCTCAATCGATTGCCCAGCAAAAAATAATGTACCTACATTTTTTTTTTATAGTGACTGGTTTAGTGGTGGTGTACACCACTGTCTGTGACAAAATTGAAGAATTCTTCATAAGGGACCTCATTGAAAGTTGTTTTAAAAAAAAACTACTAAAGCGATCGCAACGAGTGATAGCTCGTTGGAAAGGTATTGAATCAGGCTTTAATTGAAAAATAAAATTTTCCTAATTTTTCTTAGAAATTTACCTTTAAATTTTCCCATGAAAATTAAATTTTCCGATTTTCCACAGAAGCTCCTAAATTTTCCGGCAATTTTTTTTTTTTTGGATTCCTCATAATTTTTGCTTTAAGAATCAGCAATAAAAAAATGGGCCCCGACTCCTTGTTTGGACAGGAGAAGAGCATTTAAGAGACCACCTTGTTAAAAATACATTTTAAAAATTATTTTACAGTTAAAAATACATTGAAAATACATGAAAGTGTTAAAGTGTTTTTTTTTGTAAAGTAAAGAGTGAAGCTGTAAAGACAATTTAAAGTAAAATGAATAAATCCAAACAAGGAGCCCATTTTTTTATTGCTGATTCTTAAAGCAAAAATGATGAGGAATCAAAAAAAAAAAAAAAAAATTAGCCGGAAAATTTAGGAGCTTCTGTGGAAAATCGGAAAATTTAATTTTCATGGGAAAATTTAAAGGTAAATTTCTAAGAAAAATTAGGAAAATTTTATTTTTCAATTAAAGCCTGATTCAATACCTTTCCAACGAGCTATCACTCGTTGCGATCGCTTTAGTAGTTTTTTTTTTAAACAATTTTCAATGAGGTCCATTATGAAGAATTCTTCAATTTTGTCACAGACAGTGGTGTACACCACCACTAAACCAGTCACTACAAAAAAAAAAAAAAAAATATGTAGGTACATTATTTTTTGCTGGGCAATCGATTGAGACTATTTATTTTAAAATCGGAGAGGGGTCGTCCAAAAGGTGATCGCTTTCATATGGAATTGCTCTATTTGTAAATAAAAATAGGAGAAAATTATGTTTGTGAATACGCTAATATTACATTAATGCATAAAATATAAAAACAAAAGGGCAAAACTTTATTCGAATAATTAAACGAATAAAAAACCGATTAATTATTCGTAAGAAAAATCTAAAATTTAATAATTAATCACAGTTATTATTGAAAAATATCTTATTTTTACAAAAAATCTCAAAAAGTTATGAATAATTAATTATGCGATAAAAATCCGAATATTTATTCGAAAAATAATATTTATAACCAGAAAATCTTACTTTTACCTTGAGTGTTCATAATTGAGCATAATTTTACAAAAGTTACCGATTAATTTTTCAAATAATTATTCGAATAAAAACCGAATATTTATTCGTAAGAAAAATCGAATAACTGAGTAAAATTCAAGAAAAAAAATAATATTTGCAAAAAGTCGCAAAAATACAGGAATATTCAATTAAATAATTATTCAATTAAAAACGAATAAAAAATTTTAGAACTAGAAAATTTAATTTTTACTTGAATGTTCATAATTGAGCATAATTTTACAAAAATTAACTTATAAAAAATCGAATAATTAATCGAATAAAAAACTGAATTATCCGTATAATTATATTTTCTTGTAAAAATATATAATTTTTACAAATAATCTCAAAAATGCACGCATAATTATACGATTAAAGGCGAATATTTATTCGGATAAAAAATATACAACTATTTTTTTTATTATTTTTACTTTGAATGTTCGAATAATTAAACGAATAAAAACCGAATAATTATTTGCAAGTAATATCGAATATTTTAATAAATGAACATAGTTATTAGTGAAAAATAACAAATTTAATAAAATTAAAAAATAGACCGAATATTCGAATAAAAAATTCATAAAATACAAAATTAGAAAAATTTATTTTGTATTGAAAAAATTTCACAAATTTTTTACAAAATATTAATTTTCGAATAAAAAACCGACTGATAATCGACTAATTAAAGATAAACCCGAATAGTTAATTGTATAAAAATCGAGCAAATTATTCGATTAAAACAAAACTAAAAATTTCCCTTTTAAAATAATTTAATTTAATTAATAATCTACATATTAACTTTATCAACATTTGCAGATTCCTCAGCACACTACAGGTCACATTTCGCGCTAAAATATCGCCTAGATCCGCACGGGCCCCATGCCTATGTCAGTCGGCATACACTATTATCACAACACCAATATCTACCGGCTGTTACAGCAGCTGTTCGACATGATTATCACACGATACAGCAAAATCAACGACATGCTACATTAATGTCTCCTTACAGTTATAATACCAGCCGTTATTTTCGCCTGGGCCAAGGTCTCTACGAACAACCCTCCTCCAAGGTTGAGGTGACCGTACAAAATATGAAAAATAAACAAAAGGAAAAAGTAGAAGAAATATTAAAGGAGGCCACAGCTGAAGCAGCCGCAACAAGCGAAAACAAAGTGGTAGAGGCTACACAAAAACCGGTAGCCGTTAAAAAATCCTTAAAAACTCGTATCTGGGAAGAAATCGTACACTATTATCATGGCTTCCGTCTGCTGTTTATCGACGTAAACATTTGCCGTAAGCTGCTGTGGCGTGTGCTGAATGGCAAAACTTTGAATAGAAGAGAAAATAAGCTATTGGTGCGCACCACTTCGGATGTTTTCCGTTTGATACCGTTCTCGGTATTTATTATAGTTCCTTTTATGGAATTGGCTCTGCCTTTGTTTATAAAATTTTTCCCCGGCATGTTGCCATCCACATTCCAAACTAGCAAGGAAAGGGAGGATAAACTAAAGCAAGCTTTGCAAGTGCGCTTGGAAATGGCCAAGTTCTTGCAAAAGACCTTGGATGAAATGACAGTGCAGCACAAGGAGCACAAGAGTGAGGAGGCTAAACAATTTGAATTGTTCTTCCAGAAGATCAAGGATCCTAATGAGCTGGTGTCCAACGATGACATTATTAAGTTTGCGAAACGGTTTGAAGACGAAATTACTTTGGATTCATTGAGCGGAGAGCAATTGTCGGCTTTGTGTAGAGTCTTGGAGCTGAATACGGTGGGCACCTCTAACTTGTTAAGGTTTCAATTGCGTTTGAAGTTGCGTTCACTGTCCGCTGATGATCGTGTAATAGAACGTGAGGGTGTTAATTCTCTGGATTTGTGGGAATTGCAACAGGCCTGCAAGGCTCGTGGCATGCGTGCATATGGCCTAACCAAGGAACGTATGCAAACGCAATTAAAAGAATGGATAGATTTGTCTCTAAACGAAAAAGTACCTCCCACTTTGCTGTTGCTATCGCGTGCATTATCGATTTCGGATGATTCCTTTACCACCGACAAGCTTAAGGAAACCCTTAGAGTATTACCCGACTCCTTGGCCAACCAAACCAAGGCTGCCATTGGTGAACGTGAGGGCAAAATCGATAACAAAGTCAAATTGGAAATTATCAAAGAGGAAGTGCGCAAAATCCAAGAAGAACGCGAAGAGGAGCGACAAGAAGCCAAGGCCCAGGCCCAAAAGGAAGATTTGCTGGACAAGGCCAAACTTATTGAAGATGTCAGCGCTGAGTTAGTAGATCGCGCCAAGGATGTTACCGATCAAGTTCCTCCTCTGGAAACAGTGAAACCCATAGTCTCAACCGTGCTCAACGAAGCCGAAACAGCCAAGGTGGCTGAAACCGCCAAGGCCAAGGAAGAAGAAGAGAAGTCTATCTCCTCCAAGGATGTGGAACTCTTATCGGAAGCTTTGAAGACACTATCGACCGACAAGAAGATGGTGTTCGAAAAGGAAACCATTAAAGATCTCAAAACCGAATTGGAAGAATACAAAGAAGATGTCGAAGAATTGCGTGAAGTGCGTCAAGTTGTACAGGAGCCCGTCCATGAAAGTCGTGCCGCCAAAATGCTATTCAAAAAGGTTAATACCATGATTGGCCAACTGGATAAGGTGCTAACCGACTTGGAGGAAAAACAACACAAAGTTCTGGCTCAGGATCTAGTAGGAGAAGAGCTGACGAAAGAGCAAGAGGAAGCGAAACGTCGCCAACGGGATATTGTGCAAATCGATGAATTGGTGCAGACTATTAAAAAGGTAGGAAGGAGGTTATGGAGCAAAAACTATTTTGGATGGAGAAGCAAATTGTTAATTTTTATTTGTTCTTGCGTTTTTTTTCAGTTGAAACAAACCTCAGACGAGTCGAGACTTAAACAAATTGAAAATGTTTTAAGCAAATTGGATGCTGACAAAGATGGTGCCATATCGGTGGATGAAGTGCTTAAGGTGAGTTTTATAGTGTGAATGCATAAGAATTTTTGTATAGAAGGATATAGTTGTTAGACAAACTATCTGTAGGAATGTATATTTATAGCAGAGGCTTCCATTTCATAGCACAATTCTGCATACCACTACCAAGACATATTTTTATGCTCTTCAATTCAGTCGTCGATGTGACTTCGACAAGTGCACATGTCTAGCGGATGCTACGTTATTTTTTTCAGGTTAACAGTTGATGACATATTGTGCGGTCAAAAATGCTTTTGGTAACATACATAGCAAATTATAAAATATGTATATTACTAACATTTTTCTGCGGCTTTAAATAAATGCATTCTCTCAATTTTATTACTCTCTGGTACTCACTAATACACAACCAAAAAATTTTTGGAAGCCCCTGATTTATAGACTTGACTTAAGAAAATAAACATTTTTAATGGAAAACTTATTGAAAGCTTTAAATTTCTAAAGAAAAGTTATCGATAACTTAAAATTTCTAAAGAAAAGTAATAGCAACTTTTAAATTTCTAGACAGAAGTTATGGACAACTTAACATTTCTGGAGAAAAGTTATCGATAACTTTAAATTTCTGGAAAAAAATTATCGATAACATTACATTTATAGAGAAAATTTATCAATAACTTAAAATTTATAGAGAAAAGTTATCGATAACTTAAAATTTCTAAAAAAAAGTTATCGAAAATTTAAAATTTTCAGTGAAATGTTATATAGTGGGGATAGCATTAAATTTGTAGAAAAAATTTATCGATAATTTTAAATTTCTAGAGAAAAGTTTCATATTTCTAAAGAAAAGTTATCGATAACTATTAGTTTCTATAACGGTTTCTATAGAAATTGATCCATAACAATTATTTTTTATTGTAAAGAGTGATACACATAAAAATTAGAGAAATGTATGAAATTTTTTTATATTTGTTTCCTTCCTGTATAAGCTAATTGGGCCTAAATTATTCTATTGTAAATTAAAACCACATTTAATTACAATTTTTTCCCAACGTTTCGTCAATTTTTTGTTGACGTCTTCAGTTTTGTTTGAGTCGATAGAACGATCTATATATTTCAATGTTTCAAGATGATTTCATGTAAATGTTGACGGCGGCTATGCCGCAAATGGTTCGTACGCTGCCTCTTATTTTGGCATACTCTTTAATATTAGCTTCCAGTGCGCCAACTGTTGATGGCTGGTCCCTTTAGATATGCGCCTTAACATAGCCCTACAAAAAATAGTCTAAAGGTGTTAAATTGCACGATATAGGCGGCTAATTGACCGGCCCTAAACGTAAAATAAACTCCTCGCCTCTTGTCTGGGTTATAGTTTCGCGTGTTGTGCTTCACCATCTTGCTGAAACCACACGTCAGCCAAGAGCATCTCTTCCATTTTGTGTAGCGCTCGCCATTAACAGTAACATTCCTGCATTCGTCGCCTTTGAAAAAGTACGGTCCAATGACCATTTTCGGGATGTATTGGCAGATCTTGCAAAGCTTCTGGCTGCTTTTCACACCAAATAGAACAATTTTGCCTCTTTAAGTATATATTCAACCAGAAATGAGTTTCGCCACTTAGCTCAATTTTCCGTTAAAACGAGCTCGATGGACTTTCTTAATCGATCAAGAATTTTTATAATAATATTCAATAATCTGCCAGCACTGTTGGTTTTTAAGTCATATCATGGTTAATTTAGAGACAAAACTGAACATGTTACGCGAAAACAGCGGAGCTGCCAAAATCGGTCTTGCGAAAAAGAAAGTTGCTAAAAATTTAGTTGTAATTAAATTTTATATGCAAAATTAACGATATCTTAAATTTTCTGTAGCAGATAAAACGCTATTTGTAATTTTCCCTAAGAATTTATGGAAAGAAATATCAAAAATTTATGGAATATTTAAAATCCCTAATCTCGAGATTGAAACAAAAGCATTTTTATTTATTACACATGAAAAGGTCGAATAAAAACTACTTGAATGAATTTAAAATCTCTCTAAAAATTATCTTGAATTTTAGTTATTGTCTGTGAAACTTTTTGATATTCTTTTAAATTTTTAGGTCGTCGAAGCCATTGGCCGTGAAAATGTAAAATTGAATGAACAACAATTGGAAGAATTGATTGCTTTACTAGACAAAGAACAAATCATTGAAGCTGAGGAAAAAATTGAAAAGGCTATAGCCAAGAGTATAAAAGAGGCGGAAGAAGCTAAAAAAGTAGTGGAAAAAATACAAACAAGTGACAGCGGCAGCAGCAGTAGTAAACCACAAAAAGCAGCTGGCATCTATACAGACGAACTTAAAGATTGTGCTAAAGTAATTAAGGATAATGCTCTCAATTTGGATGAGCTGGATAAAAAAAATGTGTTAAAAACAGAGGTAGAGTATACGAATTTAAAGAATATTTTTTTTAGGAATTAACAAAATTATTTGTTTCTTTTAGGCTGCTGCTAACACCAAACAGGAGAGTGTGCTGTTGGAGGCCGCCGAAAAACAAAATGATAAAATCTTACCTAAAGCGAGTATCATGCCACCTACATCACCAACCACATTACCACCTACCAACAAAACAAATCAAGTCAATACTAAAGATAAAATGATATGATTCGAACAAACCTCTTCCTCCTCCTCTACAACTACATCTACTAAGCTTAAGAATATACAAAATAAATAAACCTTCTTGCTAGGAATATGACAATAAACGAAACTCCTTTTTGTAATGGAAATGGAACTATAAGCTGCTATGACATATGGAAATATTCATAGGAAAACATAGGAAACATTCAAAAAGGTTCTACCTGTAGCTCTTTGAACATTTTTTATATAAAATCAAATCAAATCGCGTGTTATTTCAGCAGCTTTTTCTTATACTGCTTTCATTTTACCTCTTTAAATATTGTCATGTTAAGTTTATAACATATTTTGTTGCTATTTCCTTTTATTTTTTTTTATAGTAATACAAAAAAATCTTCTTAATTGTACCTTAAAATTTAATTTAATAAAAAAAGCAAAGACACGTTAGAGAAAGTAAATTTCTAATAAATTGATTTTGCTGTGATTTTGTTTTAAACCGAATTATTAATTGTTTTCTTTATTTAGCTTAGCTCGTAATAGGATTTTTTTTGTTTAAAACACGCAAAATTCAAAAAAAGAGCAGAAAACAAGAAAATTAAATTTTTTTTCTATTTTTGTTAATGTATAGGCACGAGATTTCCCTGTTTTTTGTTAAGTGTTCTTTAATAGTTTTTTTTTATTAAATTTTAATTTACCAAATATAATAATTACTGAAACTGAGGCTGTTTAAAAAAATGATTTTTGTTTTCATATGCTATATACTACTGCTTCAATTTACTAACAAAATTTAAATCTTTCAGCTTTTTTTAATATTTATAAAGCTTTCTTAGGCTTTTCTACTAATAATTTATTTATTTTCTTTTTTTGAAGTAATTTCATATTGTATTAATTTGCACAAAAACCTAAAGAATGATTGTATAAATGAGAATTAATAATAAATAATTAGTAAATAAAGATATTTTTATATTAACAAAACCCATAAACAAAAAAAAAAAAAAACGAATTATTTTTATTAATAAAATAATGTGTGTAAAAACGTTTAAACTAAATGCATAATGCATGAATTAAACAAAATATACTAAATGGAAAATCTAATAAAGAATAGTATTGTTTAAATATTTATAAATATTAAAAAAATCAAGAAATATACGAGCATTTGGCCACCTTTATGATTGGTGAATATTTTAAGAAACCTACAAATAGTTTTATTGAGATTAAAGAAGTTTGGGTGACAGAAATCTGGGCAGTAACTGGGAAAATATATAGACAGAAATCTGGTCAGTAACTGAGCAAATTTCTAGATAGGAATCTGGTCAGCAAATGAAGAAATTTCTAGACAGAAATCTGGTCAGTAACTGAGCAAATTTCTAGGCAGAAATCTGGTCAGTAACTGAAGAAATTTTTAGACAGAAATCTGGTCAGTAACTGAGCAAATTTATAGACAGAAATCTGGTCAGTAACTGGGAAAATATATAGACAGAAATCTGGTCAGTAACTGAGCAAATTTCTAGATAGGAATCTGGTCAGCAAATGAAGAAATTTCTAGACAGAAATCTGGTCAGTAACTGAGCAAATATCTAGGCAGAAATCTGGTCAGTAACTGAAGAAATTTTTAGACAGAAATCTGGTCAGTAACTGAGCAAATTTATAGACAGAAATCTGGTCAGTAACTGGGAAAATATCTAGACAGAAATCTGGTCAGTAACTGAGCAAATTTCTAGACAGGAATCTGGTCAGCAAATGAAGAAATTTCTAGACAGAAATCTGGTCAGTAACTGAGCAAACTTCTAGACAGAAATCTGGTCAGTAACTGAACAATTTTCTAGACAGAAATCTGGTCAGTAACTGAGCAATTTTCTAGACAGAAATCTGGTCAGTAAACGAGAAAATTTTATATTGAAGAAATCTGGGCGGTTATTGTGTAATTCGATTCGAAAGCAAAATCTTTCGAAATGTAATGTAAAAAGTATACAAATTCGAACGATTTTCTTTTCGAATCGAAATACACAATAACCCCTCTGGTCAGTAAATGAGAAAATTTCTAGACAGTAATTGAACAAATTTTCTGAAAGAAATCGAAAAGAAATCTAAGTTAAGATTCGGCTTAAAATGCCATAAACTTTTCTAACAGGTAAATTTTGCTTTAATTTTATGTTTTTATTAAAACAAACTTCACTTAATTTTGAAATTTCGTTCTTCATCATGTTTTCCAAATTAAATTGTTTAAAATTGCAAACAAATTTTGACCATACCATGGATACAAAACTTCAAAAGTATTTAAGGCGAAGAAATGAGAAAATTCTGGAGAAAAGTTTTAATATTAAAATGGAAAAATCGGTAAACGAACAGGAACAGCAAATGTTAAACAATGAAAAGTTGTCGGGGCAACCAAGTAGCACAAAGCCATGCCAACATAACGTGGTTAATGTTTTCTCAATAACAGTTAATAGTGTGGAAATAGATTTAAAGCAAACCCAACTAAAAGAAGTAACAGCAGTAACAAAAGACATCATGGAACCGAGTAAAACTACAAGAGGTTTAGGAAACCAAAGTAAACAACGGCCCAAAACAGCCCCCAATCATTCATCATCTACCTTAAGTGGCTTAAAATCTTTTAGAAACCCACAATCGGCACGTTCGCCAACCTCTACAAACTGGAAATCACCTTTCAGCTCTTTTATAACAACAGGCATACGCTCACGTTTACATCATTCTCAACAATCATCCGAGTTTGCCTATGATCTGTCACGTGAAGAACTAAAATTTGCTGGACGATTTCGCAATCCCATGAAACCAGCACCAGACTCTGAACGTCAGCTACTCAAGAACGGCCAGAGAAGGGAATATTTAAATCAAAGATATGAACATTCTCCAGTGGTTAAATACAATTACCCGGAGGCTACATCATGGCGCATTGGTTGGTTGCAGTGACAGCTGTATGACATTATCTCTTTAGATGTTTAATAGCATATTTTGTATTTAAAATTAATGTAAGCTTAAATTTTTAATAAAGCTTTATTTGGTACAAGAAAAAGCTGTTCACAGTAATATATGAAAAAATCAAGGAGCTAGGGGAGAGAGAAGAGACGACGAACGAAGTACAAAGGAGGGAGAAGAGGAGAGAGAGAAAGAAAGAGAGAAAGGAGGAGAAAAGAAAGAAGGGGAAAGAAAAGGGGGAAAAATCGGTCGAACGGAATAAATGAAGAAGGGGAGGAAAAAAAGAAGAAAAGCCCCCCTCCCGCCGTCGGTCGGGCCACCAGAATTTTTTTACTCGTGGCAGGGTGGTGAATTTAAAACAGTGGTGAAAAAAATCGTGAATATAAAAAATCGTGGTGAGTTTTTTTTAGAAATTTACCACAAATACCGTTATTTAAGGTTATTGAAAATTTGTCATTCTAAAAGTAGGCAATATGGGGAGTTTTTACAGTTTTACGGGGTGGTTATTAAATTAATGGCCGTAGGGCCAAAAAGTCTATATATATTCTGGGTCCTAGCCATGTCCGTCCGTCTGTTGTTGGCACGATAGAGCTTCGAAAAAAGTCATAGTCATAGTTGTTTTCTTCAAATATAATGCTGATAATATCATGAAATTTTGCACACTTTATTTTTATTATAGAAGGACAAGTCCTGTTGAAAATGGTAGGAATCTGTCCACGATTTCTTATAGCCCCCATACAAATGTCCTCCCGGAATATGGATTTTTCAGGTATGTGATGGAAATCGAAAACGAGTGAGTTTTAGAAGTTAATTTGTTCGTAATATTTCTGTATTGCAACAGCTTTATCTATTAAAGAGAATCTTAAAACAAAAATGTTAAAAAATTTGATTAGAAATACTTTAAAATGGACTTCAAAAACTCACTCGTTTTCGATTTCCATCACATACATACCTGTATGGTATATAAAAAATGTCTATAGAAAAGCAGTATACATGCAAAATTCAGAAAAAAATAAGTTTTATGCAACGACAAATCTCAAAACGATATTTTGTTTGCATCGGCCACATACTTCCTAAAATCACTTAAATGCGCATAAATCGTCGTAGTAAATTTTATGGCAATCGGTCGGTATAAACATCACTATCAAGTTGAAATTCTACGCAAATCATTCACATACTTATACATATAAATATTCGTACATAATTTTATGCTGAATTGTTCATAATAGCTCATAGCTCTTTTATGAGGACTACTCTTGAAAAACTCATTAACCTACATAAACATTCGTATCGAACCGAAATTTTACACATAATAGTCATAAAAGTATGTTAAATTTTTTTTTTGTATAGTTGGCCCATAATCAACCATAGCTCCCATACAAGCTCCACTTCCGAGAAGGGCAGTTTTTAAAAAAAGAGATAAATATAAAATGTAATTATCTTTCGTCTCGTAACACCTCCGTATACTTTGTGGAATAACTGCATCAAATTCTTGTAAATGTTATTGAATTTAAACAAAATAAAATTCAAATAAATAGAAATTACGGTACAATATTTTATGACGATCGCCCAATAATAGTTGTTGATAGCACTCATGTAAGGGATGCGCAAAATAAAATAACCAGTAACTATAATTAGTTACTGATACAAAATGTAACAAAAATTAGTTTCAAGTGTTGATAGATTACACTACTGGTATTTGGTGGTGGGTATTATACTATGTTTCCACGACGACTTGAATCCCCTGCTTCGCTGTTTGAATCATGTTTATGAATCATGCTGTTTACATGACCAAAAAACTTGTTTCGATTTGACAGTTGTTTTAATAAACAAACAGAATAAAGAAAAACAGAATTTACAATTTGTGAAAAATATTTTTTTTAATGGACAAAAAAAAAAGTGAGTGGAAATTAGTTAGCTTATTTGAAAAAACATACATTCGTACGTATTTACTTTCTTTACTTCCAGCAACAAGAAAATAATTTGCTTTGTTTACAATAATATTAAATTTGTACAGCTAGTGCAGATAAACTTGCGATAAAAATTAGAGAAGAGAGCAATTTTTCGTGCTTCGCAAGTAGATTTAATATGAATCTACTTGATTCGCTCTTGAAATTTTGTATGGTGAATCAAGTTGTTTCGCTCATGATTGGGGTGCAGTGTTGCCATAATTTTTTTTACAAAATCTGACAATTCCCAAAAAAAAATCTGGTTTTTTCGAAAAAAATCTGCACCTTCAAAACAAAATTAAATAATATCGTACACATTCTTTAAAAGTGACTTAATTCAAAATTTTTATTATATGACACAACTAAAAATAAATCACTATTAAATTGCAAGTTTATACCAAATGAAATATAAAGAAAGACTTAACTGTTTTTTAGAACTTGTTAACTGTAACAAAATGCTTTGACCTTTTTCTTATTGATAAACTAGTGTGTTGTTTAAGCATACAAACCCGAAAAATTAAAATTTTGAATTGAGTCACTTTTGAAGAATGTGTGCGGTATGTAATAAAATGATATTTGTATATGTTTAATTTATTGAAGAAAAAAAGAAAACAGAATATAATTTTCATATTTGATATAAAATATACATATGTATATAAAATTAACAGTAAAAACATAACGTATAATACTTCATTTAAATTATCACATACATATGTATAGAGATCATAGAGATCATAGTTGTACATATTCTTATTAAATTTAGTTTCCATTTCTTTTGTTTGTACAAAATTTGTGCAATTGAATTTTTTTTTTAAATCTTTGGTCCGCAAAATTCCATATAGAGTGGGAATAATAATAATATTGATTGCTTCTTTGTTTTATTCGAATAAAATTGAAAAATCTGCATTGATTAAAAAAAACTGTTTTTTGGAGTAAAAATCTGCAAGCCTGTTTTGCACTTCAAAAAACTGCAAAAAACAGATAAATCTGCACATTTGGCAACGCTGTTGGGGTGTGAAGCATGAATAGAGAGCGTAGCATGTACCGTAACATAGTATTAGAGTAGCCAGATTTGAAATACGGAAAAACAGTACATCTTATACAAAAAACAGTACAATTAAAAAAAACAGTACATTTTATTTTTTAACGAAAACAAAACTCTTTATTCATGAAATAACATTTTTGTAATATTAATTTAATAAGCAACAAGAAAATTGTTAAAAATATGAGATCATAACATATATTATGAACGTTTTTGAAGAAGATACATAGAAAATACAATTTAAATGACGACAAATTCGAGGATTATGTATCACATAGAAACGGTGCTCAGCAAGAGTACGTCGTCTTCCGCCCGAGAAACTAGCAGCGGCAAAAAGAGAATTTGATATTTTATTACAAGCTGGCATTTGTCGTCCATCAAAGACAAATTGGTCTAGCCCGCTTCACATGGTGAAAAAAACAGACGGCTCTTGGCGTCCATGCGGGGATTACAGGGCCTTAAATGCAATAACAACGCCGGATAGATATCCTCTGCCGTTTCTACATGATTTTTCCGGAATTTTGTATGGCAAGAAATTTTTTTCGAAGGTGGACCTTCAGAAGGCATTTCATCAACCCAAAAACAGCAATAACAACTCCGTTTGGACTTTACGAGTTCACGCACATGACATTTGGGTTGAGAAACGCTGCGCAGACTTTTCAGCGGCTAATTCATGAAGTGCTGCGTGGCCTAAATTTCGTTTCCCTTATATGGATGACATATGTATGTATTGCATCAGACAACGTCGAACAGCATAAACAACATTTGAGAAAAGTTTTCTCTTGAGTTCAACAAGCCAACCTCTCCATTAACGTCTCAAAAAGTCGGAAATAGATTTCCTTGGTCATCGAGTGACGGCAAACTTTATATCACCTTCAAGTTCGCGTGTGGAAGCTATAATGAAAACAAAAACGGTAAAGGAACTTAAGGGTTTCCTTGTAATGATGAATTTTTATAGGACATTTCTCCCACATGTGGCTGAGGCTCAATTGCCATTGTTTGAGATGACACCAGGAAACAAACGCAATGATAAGACGCCGTTATACTGGACGGAATTAACTGTACAAGCTTTCGAAAAATGTCGTCTCATGTTGAAAGAGGCTGTTGAGTTGGCACACCCAAAACCTGATGCACGCCTGGTTTTGGTTACAGACGCCTCTAACTTGGCCGCTGGTGGTGTATTACACCAAATTGTGGCCAATGAGCCAGAACACCTTGGTTTTTTTCGAAAAAGTTTTCTGATACACAGCAGCAGTACTCAACTTATGATCACGAACTCACTGCGATTTACATCGCAGTTCACCACTTCCGAGACCTGCTGGAAGGCAGAAATTTTTACATCGAAACTGATCATAAACCGCTTACATTTGCGTTTAAACAACGATCAGAAAAGGCTTCACCTCGTCAGACTAATTATCTATCGTTCATAGCCCAGTTTACTACAGATATAAGATTCATAAGAGGACAGGATAATCGAGCAGCGGATCTCTTATCGCGCATCGAATCTATATCTCTTGATAGTTTATATGAGAGTTTACTCAGTTCACAGGAGAAAGATGAAGAACTCAAGAAGATGCTAACAGGTGAGCTTTCACATTCTCTCAACCTTCAACCAATCTCTTTTCCGGAGTTTTCTAAGCCTATATACTGTGACACATCTCACGAACGTATTCGACCGTTTATCACAAAAGATTTACGGAAAATATTCTTTGATAAAACACATGGCTTATCTCACCCAAGTCGACGTGCATTCGTACGTCTAATTAGTAGATTAAAAGTAGATCGCTTTGTATGGCCAGGAATTCGTCGTGATTGCACGAATTTCGCCAAAAATATGCATCCCTTGTCAAAAGAGTAAAGTACAACGTCATTCTAAGTCCGAGTTACATCAATATCTTGCACCGGACGAATGGTTTGCACATATAAATATCGATATAGTGGGTCCATTCCCTCCATCAAGAAATTGCAAGTATTTACTAACCATCATCGATCGTTATACTAGATGGACTGATGCAATCCCGATGGAGGAAATGACAGCGACAACGTGTGCCAATGCGTTAATAAATGGTTGGATCTCTCGATTTGGCGTACCTTTCCAAATTACCTCAGATCAAGGCCGTCAATTCACATCTTCCTTGTTCTCAGAACTGTGCAGAATTTTAGGTGTGAAGCATTCAATGACCACATCATACCACCCTCAATCCAACGAGATCATCGGGCGATTTCATCGTACGTTAAAAGCAGCAATAAATTGTACAGATTCTACTAACTGGGTTGATCGACTTCCAATTATACTTCTCGGTCTGCGTTCAACAATCAAAGAAGATATTGGAAGATCGCCTGCAGAATTCGTGTATGAAATAGTGCTTCGCCTACCCGCTGATATGATTGTTCCGCTGAGACAACAACAGCGACAACTAATGCATGATTTTATGCCCACTCAAACAGCTTGGCATGTTAACGAAAAACCATTCGTACATAAGGATTTGAAAAATTCAACTCATGTATTCGTTAGAAATGATTCAGTCAAAGCCACGAGTGTACCACCTTATGAAGGACCTTTTAATGTAATCGACCGATTTGAAAAATATTTTATGGTTGAGGTGCGCGTCAGGAACGTAAAAATCTCGATAGATCGACTTAAACCTGCATATCTAGAAGCCGCCGATATAGAGCATACAACTCAATCATCATCACAAAATCGTAATGCTGAGGATACGGATATAACAACCCATATCAGTGATGATGAAGTTACGGGCAATGAGACACCACCACAAACTGATTATCAGGCTCAACGCATCAGAACCGGTCGCGTCATACAATGTCCTTCAAGGTTCCGAGAATAGGTGCTAGATCCCTCTAGGGGGCCAATGTGGCGGCTATTGAACGGCGCTAGAAAAAACAATAATCTGGCATCACGAGATAAAAAGGCATTAGATTTTTCGACTTCGTAAAAACGACAACTTAGGTTTTTCTAAATAAGAATTATATTAATTTAAGTTTTGCTTTAAATAAAATTGATAATTTAAATTAAACGCACGTTTGCATAATACCCGATTTGTGCTTTGTATCGTTATCCTTGATAAAACCGAAAATCTGATCTTATACCCAGGTTCTCTGCGCTTTCCAACAAGTTGTCCTTTAGAATTTGAAGGCACTTAAACTTATTCATGGTTGTTTCAACAAATGTTAAATTCCCAGTACCAGCAGCTTACATTCAGGCCCAAATCATGACACCACCACCAACATGCTTCACTGTGCCTTTAGGTGTTCTTTGTTGAGTTCTGTATTTGGTTTCCGCCGAACATACGACATGCCATCTGAACCAAATCTGTTAAACTAAAATTCATCGGCGAAGATGATCGAATTTAAAAATGCAGATTCCTTGCAAACATGTTCCTTGGAAAAATTCCGCCTGTTTATAAATGGTTTCTTGCGTGCAACTCTGCCATTAAAATCATGTTGGGGCAAGACACGCCGAACACTTACAACTCACCATTATTCGGAGGCCAGTTGTAAAGCTGTTAGCCTTGGATTTACACTTATTTTTCTTAAAATGTGTCACTCATCATGCTCAATGAAAATTTTACTTGGTGCCTTGTTATGTACCCGATTTTTAATGGATGAAACACTCAATTATTTTTTGGGCTGTGGAAGCTTTAATGTTAAGCATTTCTGCTATTTTTCGCTACGAGTGGTCATTTTGGAAATGGTTTAAAACCAATTCTCGTTATTCTATCGTTGTACGCGGACTCATTTGAACTATTTTATAATGACACTTGACGTTACAAAATCGATAGAAATAGAAAAAAATATAACGAAAAACCAAAAAGCTAACATTTTTTGTTTTTTTAATTTCAATATAATAAAATACAAACAAAAATTTTTCGTTGCATGTAATTTATTTTTACTGGATTTTATGCGGATACTGATTTTCTATAGCCATTTATGTACCATAAAGTCATATTCCGGGAAAACATTTGTATGGGGGCTATGAGAAGTCGTAGACCGATTCTTACCCTTTTCAATAATATTTGTTCTTCTATAATAAAAATAAAGTGTGGAAACTCTCATGATATTATCTGCATTATATTTGAAGAAAATTGCAAAAAATATCTGAAAAATGTCGAGGTTATCTGAAACTTTGGCCTATAACTCGAATCCCGCTGTACCGATTTTGGTCATTTTCACTACCAAATATTTCGGTGGAACAAAGAATGTGTGGTAAAATTTTCATTGTTCCATTTTTTCGGAGCTCTATCGTGTCTTCAACAGACGGACGGACGAAACGATGTACGGAAGTGACTAGATCTTCTTAGAATCTTAAAAGGACCCAGAATATATAGACTTTTTGGTTCTACGACCAATATTTTTGTTTTTAAATATGATTAACAAACACAAACTGCGAAGCTTTTTGGCTTATCTGCAGAAAACACCCAGAGTCTTTGGCAGGAATCGAACTCGCAGTCCGGCAATCTAACACCTAATCTATCGGCGCACCCGATGTGGTGCGCATAAAAATTATAGAAGTATACCAGACACTAAACATATACACAAGCCTCAAATTATTTTGAAAAATATTCTTTTCACCGATCAAAGTAAGTTTGAGATATTTGGAGTCAAAAAATCCCCAAAAATAATACGAACAAAGGACGAAGCCTTTCTTTAGAAATAAAGTAAGCCGCCACCATGCTCAGTAATAGTCTAAGGTTGTATGGCTTCAGGGTTCGGTCGGTAATTTTACTGTTATAAAACCTACAATGAAAAAAGAAGATTATCTCGAAATTTTAAAAAAACAATGTAGACCACAGTGCAGAAAAATTATAACTAGCGCAGAACAGGGATTTTTTAACAGGACAATGATCCTAAGCAAGAAAGTGGTTGCTCAATCATTGTCCAAAAACTTTAGAAAATTCTCCGCAGTTGCCGGATCTCAAACTAATTGAGCACCTGTGGGAGGAAAATATCTGGACAACAAAATTGGACCAAGAAATATTTCTTGCAAGGATAACCTAAAGGCAGTAAGTAATCCAAGATGAATGGAACAAAATTTCGCCTGATTTCACTAACACGTTGATTCTATGTCCAGAAGATGTGAAAAAGGCAAAAGGACTGCAAATAAATATTAAATACAATCTTTTACATAATTTGAAGTACCTGTATACTTTATTTTGACGGAAAAAATCTGTTACTTTTCCGTTAAAATTTAATTCTTTTTTTTTTTTTGTTAGTGAGTTATATTTTGCTTAAATTAAAATTTAAATTTGTACTTTGTACATTGTTTTAAACAATATTAGATGTTTACTTTATATTGACGCTCACAGTATGTCTGCTTTTCTTTACCTCAACTATATGCTATTTTATATTGATAACAATATGTTTGAAATCAAATATTCAAATTCAAACCATCTGAAATGTATGCAAATAAAAGCAAAAATCTAATAAAATATTTATACAAACAGCAATGATAGACATATGTACATACGCACACACATATCATATAACAACAACTATAAACCAGGGTGTCCTTTACATAAATTAATTTAAAAAAAAATCCCTAAAAATTAAATTTTTCTGCAAATAATTTCTTCTGTTGCCCAAAAATTTTAACATTTATTACATTATAAGAAATACTAATTGCCTTAGGCCAGGAACACCCTTAAATAGTGGCTTTATTCCCTTATGTATTTAAAGAAAATTTATTTTTGTTCTGATTTTTGTCTATCTCCATAACTCCTCTAGTATATTCAGTGACAATTGTTGGGATAACAACAAAAAACTAACACAAAATTTAAATTAAAAATAGAGGTTTCTTTTTTCCACAAACATACATACATACATAAATGCTGATACAGCTATTTATACATACATTTGTATCTCTGTTGTCTCTATGCGCGTTTATGGGAAATCTTATTATTTACATAAAGAATTTTATATATTGCTAGTATTAAAGTTATTCAGTGATAATAAGCATCAATATCAGTGCAAACAATCGTAAATTTGTGCTAATGACCATTAGCATGAAAGAATTTTTGGATTATAGATAAATTCATTTCTTGATCAAATGACCTGTAAATTTACAAAAATTTTAAAATTTCTACATAGAAATACTGCCAGCATATCAAAGAAATATGGCTAGTAACTGAAAACTAACTGAAATTTCTAGACAGAAATATGCTCAGTAACTATCTGAGACATAAGTATAGTGTACAGTCTAGTCAAGTCTAAAGTCTAGTTAAAAGTAAGCTTAATGTCTAGTGCAAAGCCTAGTGCAGAGTCTAGATTAAAGTGTAGTGAAGTCTAGTGTAAAATTTTGTGTAAATTCTAGTGTAAAGTCTAGTCTAAAGTCTAATCTAAACTCTTGTCTAAATTCTAGTATAAATTATAGTCTAGTCTAAATTCAAGTCTAAAGTCTAGTCAAACGTCTAGTATAAATTCTAATTTAATCTCTAGTCCAAATTTTAGTCTAAAGACTAGAAAAAATTCCAATCTAAAGTCTAATCTATATTCTAGTATGAATTCTAATCTAAATTCTAGTATAAATTCTAATCTAAAGTCTGGTCTAAAGCCTAGTAAAAATTCTAATCTAAAGTCTAGTCTATATTCTAGTCTAGTCTAAATTTTAGTCTAAAGTCTAGTCTAGTATAAATTCTAGTCTAGTCTAAAGTCTAGTATATATTTTAGTATAAATTCTAATCTAAAGTCTGGTCTAAAGTCTGGTCTAAAGTCTAGTATTTTAATCTAAAAACTAGTCTATATTCTAGGCTAATCTAAATTTTAGTCTAAAGTGTAGTCTAGTATAAATTCTAGTCTAGTCTAATCTAGTATATATTTTAGTATAAATTCTAATCTAAAGTCTGGTCTAAAGTCTAGTATATATTTTAATCTAAAAACTAGTCTATATTCAAGGCTAGTCTAAATTTTAGACTAGACTAGAATTTATACTAGACTAGACTGTATAAATTCTAGTCTAGTCTAAAGTCTAGTATACATTTTAGTATAAATTCTAATCTAAAGTCTGGTCTAAAGCCTAGTATAAATTCTAATCTAAAGTCTGGTCTATATTCTAGTCTAGTCTAAATTTTAGTCTAAAGTCTAGTCTAGTCTAAACTCTAGTATACATTTTAGTATAAATTCTAATCTAAAGTCTGGTCTAAAGTATAGTATAAATTCTAGTGTAAAATCTAGTCTAAAGTTTATTCCAAAGTCTATTATAAAGTCTAATCTAGTCTAAATCTAGTATAAATTTTAGTCTAAGGTTTAATCTAAAGTCTGGTCTAAATTCTAGTATGAATTGTAATCTAAAGTCTAGTCTAAAGTTGTGTTCAAAATCTAGCCTAAAGTCTATTATAAAGTCTAATCTAGTATAGTCTAAGGCATAGTCTAGTCTAAGGCCTAGTCTTAACTTTAGTCTCAATAGTCTGGTATAAATTCTAGTATAAATTGTTATCTAAAGTCTCGACTAAAATCTAGCCTAAAGTCGATTATAAAGTCTAATCTAGTCTAGTATAAATTTTAGTCAAGTCTAAAAACTAGTTCAAAGACCAGTCTAAAGACTAGTCTAGTCTTTAGTCTAGTCTAATCTAAATTCTGCTCTTTCCAGTCTTTGCTCAGTAACTCAAAATGTTTGCTGAATAATTTATATTTATAATATAATTTTACTATTTGATCTATTATACGAATTTTCCTTATTTCATGTTTAATTAACTACCTGACAATTTAATTTTTCCTGCTATTTAAACTGATTTATTTTCACAAAAATTACTAAGAAGACATAAAACAATATTGTCTAGTGCTAAGACATAAAGCACATAATACTCCAGACACTAAGTCAATTAGCCAGTCATGGCAGGAAGGAGAAAAAACAACAACATGCAAAACACAAACAAGTCAATAAACTCAAAAGTGTTGGAAAATTAAATTTTTTTGATGAAGAAAAGAAAAAAATTCAAATTATATTTTCTATTAAAAATAATAAAATAAAAAAAAACAAAATATCTTTAGATGATTAAATTTGTCATAAACAAAGACTGTTTACACAGTAAGAAATTTTATAGATTAACTAATAGTTTGAGATAAGTTTATTAAATTTCTATATAGATTATAGATTTAACAAAAATAAGTATTTTTATTTAATTAAGTAATTTTTTTGAAAATGTATTAAATGTTTTGAAAACAGCATTTGTGTTTTAGTGGTGTTTTTGTAAGTGCTGGAAATATTTAAACAAAATATGTATGTTATTAAATATGCTTAAGCTGTAATAAAGTCCAGGAAATAGAAATTTCTGAATATATGTATGTATGGTCAGTTTAACAGCATTTTCCTTTTGTACATTTAAATATTTGTGTGTAAATTTTTTATTAAATATGTACGTATGTGATAATATCTAAAGTTAAATGTGTATGTATGTATGTATATGTATGTATGTATTATATTTGTATATTCGTATAAAGAATATATAAATAACTATCACCATTATATTGCACAAATGAAATGAAATAGATAATATTTATTTAATATATATGTAAATACATTTATATATGTATGTGTGTGTGTGTGCGTATATGTTTGAACTTGTCTATGGATGGTGGCAGGAGACAATTTCATTTTGTAATTTCGTTATAATTAAATAACTTGAGAAATTCTCATAAATTTTACCCACTGGGCATATAATGTTTACGTATGCAATAGGGTAAACAGTTTGTGGTAAAAGTAGGCAGACACTTAAACAATTTTATTAAAAAAAGATGACTAGAATAGAGTAGAGACTAGACTAAAGACTAGACTAGAGACTAGAGCGATCGAGAGAAATTTCAGAAATGCGGAGAACCATCAGAGACAAGCAAATGGCAAGAACGTTGGAACCAAGGAGAGAATGAAAGATGCACCTACAACCTGATCCCAAAATATAAAATCCTGGATTAAACGAAAACATGGCAACCTGGGATATTTCTTAACTCAAGTGTTGACCAATCACGGCACAGTTTTAATAAATATATACATTGATTTAAACTAAAGGAGATAAGAAGCTGTGATAGAGGAGGATGAAAAACATATACTTTTAGAATGTGAAAAGTTGTACAAACAGAGGCAAGCTTTAGACTAGAGAATAGACTAGAGACTAGAATAGAGACTAGACAAGATACTAAACTAGAGATTACACTAGAGAATAGACTAAAGACTAGACTAGATTTACAAAAATTCACGTATTTTGAGGGAAATATTAAAGTCAATTTTCTTGGGAAATTGAGTCTAGGTCTAAATGATAAAAATCGGTGAACACTTTTATTTAAAAAACAGAAAATATTGTGCAATTATCAGAAATGCATTAACCTCAGCCCGATGGAAATCAGGGATGCCAAACAGATGGAAATTAGGGTTTTGGTTACCGGGATTTGTTGAGATTTTGGGATTTTTTAAATAAATGTAATATGTTTGAAAACAAACATTTTCTGTCCATAGTTATAATATTTAAATTTATTAAAAGTTTATACACCAAATTTTGTATTTCGTACACAAAATTTTGTAATTGAAATATTACATTGACAAAAATTCAAATTATTTCGCATTTAAGAGATTGATATCTCTTTGACCATAAATAAATTTGCAAAGAGATTCATATCAATGCTTCATCTGTTACTTTAACCGCACTTAAAATGACAACTATTTTTTTTTAATAAAAAATAAATTCTTCATCCGCCATCTGTTGAGCTTTAAGATCAATTAAAGTCCTGTTTTACACGCTTCAATTTTAGCTGACCATATTTTGTTCTATTCTATTTTGAACTTGCCATTTCGTTTACACACGTATCGTCAATTTTCGTGCTTTTTACCATCAAGTTGCTACTTTTTCATGCAAATCAACATGTAAACAACTTCGCGTAAAATAAAACGGAGAAAATAAAAGAACAAAACAGAAGGAAATAAGAAAATTGACTAGTATCGTCAAGTACTGTACCCCTTTTATTCTCTTTTCTCTTCTCACCTAAAAATACTTGCCTTGAAAAGATAGAATTATAACGTCTGAAATCGGTTAATGTTTTTTATAGAAATTTTCACTTCAAAAAACCGTAGACACGTAAAATAGTGAGTTCGAGTTTGGCAATCCAAAATTAATTTTAATTCTTTCGCCTTTATTTCTTCGACGTCTTTAATAACTTTAAAATGTTTCTGAACTTTTCAATTAGTGGAATCAATTAATGTTGCATCTTTCAGTAAATAAATAACTGTTAATAATCTTCTTATTAAAAATATTAAAGAATCGTTGATTTATGTTAATGTGAGATGTTTTGTATTTGTATTTGTGAATGTAAAAAATGTGAAACAGATAAAATCAATTATACTTCCCTGGATCTTTTACACAAATACTATTTTTCAGGATCTATTAATCCAGCAGTGCTAGTGACAACACGATATCTAGACGAAGTACATATATATGCGCACGGATCAGTTAGATCTTTCAAGGAGTGGTTGGCGACCATGAACCTGCAATTGCCAGATCACAAGACAGAGTTTACGCTTATAAGCGGAAGGAGGAAAAAAAACTAATGATCAACCGAAATTACATCGTCAAAAGCCTTAAAGTTCTTGGGTATAATGGCTGATAGCAGACTTAGCTTCAGACAACACCTGGAATACGCATACAAAAAAGCTGCTGCGAAATATAGGTGGATAGGTTATGCGAAATATAGGTGGATCGCGTCAAATTAGCTGTTTATTAATAACAACAGTTTGTAATGCAGTCCTCCACTACAGGGCATTAATTTGGGAAAGGACACTAATTAAAATGGCAAAAACTCTATGATATCAATATACAGAAGAGATTGTTTAAGAGTCTACAGTGGTTTTATAAACAATGTCCATGAAAGTAGCTAGTATTATAGTGGGAACTATCTCCATTGACTTGATCGCCAAAGAGCACGCGAATAGTCATAAATTAAAAGGCACTTGGAGGCATCAAGAAAGGAGATACGTCAAGTTGAGAGGGAAAACATAATGGTGGAGTGGTAAAGAAGATAGGAGAATTCATCTAAAGGTCGTTGGACCTTTACACTAGGATTTACAGCAGACCTTATTCTAAGCCTTACATTAGACTTTACACTAGATTTTACACTGGACTTTACAGCAGACTTTACACTAGAATTTACAATGAATTTAAAGTAGAATTTACACAATACTTTAAACTAGATTTTACATTAGACTTTACACTAGGTTTTACACTGGATTTTACATTAGACTTTAGCACACAGTCAACATTAAGATCGATATTTATGTTGAAATTATATAAATTATTACTCTTCACTGTTTAATTATTTATTGAAACTATCAGTTGGCAGCATTTGATTAAGGTATTCATTTTATTACAGCATCAATAGATTTATTATTATTATAATGTTACAACATTTATTTATTTATTTACAATAATATAATAATAATTACCAGAAAATTGAGGCTCTCAGTTGTACAGTCGACTACAATTAGCAAATTTGTATGTAATAATTTTTGCACAGAACTTTTTGGTGTAAAAAATGTAATACATATATTGATGGCAATTGAAAAACAAATTAGAGTGCAATATTCGGTTGTGCCGAATCTTAAATACCCCGCCGCATAAACATAATAAGAAATACAAAAACTGCACTCGTTATAGGACTAGAATATCCTTATTCTATGTGTTAATGCAGTATTAGGGGACATTTTTTTAGTATTTTATATACATATTTGGGGTATTCACAAGGTGTGCTATCATGTTATATTGTCATAATGTTCTAACATTTTACAATGGTTTAAAAATATTGTTGTTGCTTTGTAAACAAAAAGTGTCTTAAATTAATAGAACTTTGCTTGCTATGTTTATTGTGCTGTCGTAATTAATCAGAAGAGACCTGCGCTGAGCGGCTCTCTTTTGTTTTTTTGTTTATTTACTTGAGTTTGCCATCACAACATCTAAAATGTATTTTTCGCACAAACTGGCTATTATTTTAGTTTTTTCACTTATTTTTGGCATTGTGGAAAACAATATTAATTTTTATATTTGTTTTAAATCAGCTGATTTAAATTCAAAATAGCACACTGAATTATGAGGGGTTGTTCACAGCAGTCGTATTTTTTCATGTTATTATTTTAAGACATATGACTTTATGACACCTTGTGAATCCCCCAATTGTTTAAAAGACAATTTTACGACAGAGTTTGTTTTATTTTCATAAGAATCTAAAAAAAAAATTAACCCCCTGGCCCACGATGTCGAACGATAACGTTCGCTTAGATACGACTTAAGACACAAACTTGACTGTGGAATAGAAAAACTTGATTGAGTAAAAAATAGATACGATAAAAAGTTTGTGTCTTAAGTCTTATCTAAGCGATCGTTATCGTTCGACATCGGGGGCCAGGGAGTAAAAAACATTTTTCCATATTCACCACAAGTTAAGAAATAGAGAATAAAAAAGGTACGATTATAAGAGGAGACTTTTTTTGGTTGAATTTTTGATCTTAAAAACATTATTTACAACAGATTAATGGGAGGCATAATAGAAGTGGAACAATTATGGATAGCTTCTAAATTCTTTATCCGCTAATGTTATTTTGATGTATTTTAGGCTTATTTTAGTTGAATTTCATCTCAATAACATTATTCACAAGAGTTGTATGGTTGGTTGGTATGCTCGGAAGTGGACTTAATTCGGGATCTATTGCCAATTATTATTAGCTGATATTAGTATGATTTCTGGATAAAAATTTCTGATCTGTATAAAAGTTGGTTCGAATTCGCTATTTATTAGACAGTTATGCGGGTTAAATTGTTTGTCATTGGCCGATCTTCTTAAATTTCGGAACACAGAATTTTATGTATATGAGAATATCTCACGTTAAATTTCAACATAATAACGGTATATTTTAGATACATATTCATATTAAGATGAATTTCGGAAGTGGACCTTATATGGGGGACATGGTCAAATATGGCCTGATATTCTCAAAATCCAGCAGTTTGATTTTGGCATGTATGTAAATGATCCGTGTAAAATTTTAGATCGGTGCCGTTATTTATAAGAGATCTATGAGTATTGAAGTGATTTTCGGATGAGGGCTTTATATGGTGTATACGGATATTGTAGGATGATTTTTGTATATATGAAAATGATCTGTGCAAAGTTTTGAGTCGCTACCGATATTTTTACGATATATATAAAGATAAATATCTTTTTCGGATGTGTTCCTTGTATGGGAACTATGACGAATTATGGGTCGACCAATATAAAATTTAGTACAACAATTTATTTACCTATAAGGATTATTTATATCAAATTTTAACCTTTTAGCAATATTCATACCAATTTAATACGTATTTATGTGAATTTTGGAAGTGGACTTTACATGGACCGAACTAAAAAAAATTCGTTTTGCGATTTATTTTTGCATGAAATTTATTTTTGCTGAATTTTGTATTGATATTTTAATTTTATAGGCATTTATGTATCATTGAGTCATATTTCGGGAAGATATTTGTATTGGGGCTATGAGACATTTCTGATATTTTGGTCTACTGATTTTCAATACCAAACTGCCTAAGAATTTGTATTTACAAAAGAATTTGCTGGAAATTCTGTAAAGTTAAGTTGTGTATTTTGGACGTGACAGTGTTTTACACGGATGGACAGACGGACATGGCTCAATCGACTTAAAATTTCATAAGGATCAATAATATAAAAATATACTTTGTTGGGTCTGAGATGAATATTAACAAAGTCTCACATGGAATGACAAACGTAATATACCCTCATTCACCACTTATGGTAGTGGAGGGTAAAATAATGTAATTTAAAACAACATTAAAATAATTTTAATAATTTAAAGGTTATTAAAGTCAAATAAATGTAGAAATAAAGTTGAAAAGGCAAATAGACGTATGAGTGTTGAAAACATGATGGGAAAATAATTACAATTAAACATACGTTATTTCTAGACATTATATTCATTTTATAGTTTTAAACAAAAACAGTAGCAAGTTGATATATTATAATTATATCTGTAAAAATTAACAAGTTTCTAGAAATAGTTTATTGTCCAAAGATAGTTTAGTTAGACTTACTGTAGTTACTTTTACTTTGAAACTCACTGGGTTTGAATGGCTTACAGCAAAAGCTTAACAATTCCTTTATTTTAATACTAAATTTGGTGTTAATTACACTAACAGTTTACAAGCTCTCAGGTATTTAACAAATTAATTACTTTTAATGACACGGTGCGTATGAGTGATAGCAAATTACAAAAATATAACAAAGAATCCTTGAAAGGGCTTTAAAAGAAAACAATTGAGTAAACTTTATAAAAAAAAACATTTATTTTAAAGTATTTCTGTCTTCCTAAAGCTTGTACATTTTTTCTGTCTGTATTTTTTCTTTGTTATATTCTTTTCAAAACAATCAACTTTCAAAACTCATTATTCTGTTTTAAGCAGACCCTTTCTTGGTAATTAAGCTCTATAAAAATGTATGTATATTAATATTCATAAAACAAAAACAAAACAACAAAACCCCTAATAAATATTTTTACTCTGCCACAGCTAGTTAAAAAGTAAAAGCGTTTAAGAATTTTTTCCAGCTGTTTGTAACAAATGCCAACCATTTGCTTAAGAAAGGGTTTTAACAAATTTGCTGTAAATTAACCTGCTGCATTCTTTTATTTTTAGAAATTTTACACAAATTTTAATTAACTCTTCAGTTAGGCTTAACAACCCAACAACAGCAAATTATTATTGCCAGTATTTTTTTTTATTAACATAAATTTTTTATAATTAGCTTTAACCTAATTATGGCGTTGAAGTAATAAAAAACTGTTTGTGAAGCTACTTGTATTCAAATTGAAACCGAAAATTTCAGGGTTGTTATCATAAAATCTAATAATGTTATGCGTTAAAAGGTAGATAAAATGAGAAACAAAACAGCAGTTAACAAGAAAAGTTTTAAAATAAGCTAAAATAAGAATTTTATATTTAGGATAAGCCGAATGGTTTTGACACTACACGTTTATGAAGTGCCGGAGGATTGGAGTTAAAAAAAATTACTGTATTTGCTCAGTTACTGATCAGATTTCTGTCTGGAAAGGTGCCTAGTTACCGACCAGATTTTTGTTTAGAATTTTACACAATTACTGACCAGATTTCTGTATGGAAATTCGCTCAGTTATTGAACAGATTTCTGTCTAAAAACTTGCTTAGTTACCGACTAGATTTCTGTCTAGAAATTTGCTCAGTTACCAACCAGATTTCTGTCTTGAGAGGTGCCTAGTTACCGACCAGATTTTTGTTTAGAATTGTACACAATTACTGACCAGATTTCTGTCTGAAAATTCGCTCAATTATTGACCAGATTTCTGTCTAGAAATTTGCTCAGTTACTAACCAGATTTCTGTCTGGAAAGTTGTACAGTTACCGACTAGATTTCTGTTTAGAATTGTACACTATTACTGACCAGATTTCTGTCTGAAAATTCGCTCAGTTATTGACCAGATTTCTGTATAGAAATTTGCGCAGTTATTGGTCAGATTTCTGTCTGGAAAGTTGTTTAGTTACTGATCAGATTTCTATTTGGAAATTTGCTCAGGTACTGACCAGATTTCTTTCTGGAAAGTTGTACAGTTACCGACTAGATTTCTGTTTAGAATTGTACACTATTACTGACCAGATTTCTGTCTGAAAATACGCTCAGTTATTGACCAGATTTCTATCTAGAAATTTGCTCAGTTATTGATCAGATTTCTGTCTGGAAAGTTGCCCAGTTATTGACCAGATTTCTATCTGGAAAGTTGCACAGCTATTGACCACATAAATTTCACTACGCATCTTTAAAGCAGAAACTCAGCTCAACTTAATACACAATCCGAAATACCAAAAAAAAAAAATAAAAACAAAAACAAATGCAAGGTAATTCCTTTCAATATTCACTCCAAAAATATTATTAGTTTTAAAGCATTTAATTTTAATTTAAAAAGGAATATGTGGTTGATGATTGGATGGGTAGGTGGTGCCCGCAGGGTTTACTTTTCACACATGTTCTAGAGGTTTAAAGGAGGGGTTAACAATATTTTCAGCTTGAATGACGGTTATGAGCATGTTAATATTTTTTCTGTTTGGTTGTATAAAAAAATATTGTGTTGGTTAAAAAAAGGATATTCCCATAGAGTGGCAAGAAAAGAACAAACTTTGGTACTTTTCAAACTTTTAAATAAATATCAGATTAGATAGTTAGTATAGTCACTATAGTTAAATTTACTTCAACATACCGCTGTTTGGAGGGCTAGATACTATTCAATCAGCCCTATTCAAAAAAAGCTTACGGAAAATAGGTTTGATACTGAATACTTGTGTTATATTTTCTATTAAAATATTTCTTAAAGTGTTTCTTTTTTACCAACGTTTGCTATTGTATATATGGATTATTGGACTTCCAAAAGATAGATTGTACAGTTCTGCCTATATATATTGCTTTTATAAATCAACGAACAATAACACTTTAAATGGTTACAAAACAAAAGAAAATAAAATTGCTGGCATATTTAGAAATTAAAATGTGGGGAACATGTGAAAGTGAGCATGAGTGCGTTTTCATATGTGTGTAAGTATTTTTACATACGAGTACATGCTCATTTATTAGGTATACATCCAATAAATTGTAACTAGAACTAGACTCTGAACTGGAATCTGAACTAGAATTTAAATTAGAATTTAAACTGGAAGCTTAACAGAAGCTCAACGGGAATCTGAATTACAACTGAACTAGAAGCTGGACTAGAATCTCAACAAGAAACTAAACTAGAATCTGAACCAGAATCCTGACTAGAATCTCAACTGGAAGCTAAACTATAATTTGAACTAGAATCTGAGCTATAACTTAATAAGAATTTGATCTAGAATCTGAACTAGAATCTTTGCTGGAACTAAATTAGAATCAGATCTACAATCTCAACTTACTCAAATTACTCTAAATTTTTGTATGTTCGTGAGCCTTTCTAATGTACATGTCAACGTACATATGTGAATATTAAAAAGTAAACAGGTGTATGTATAAATATACACACATATGTATGTTAATAAGTGTATTTTGTGAATAATTCGAGTAACCTCAGAATTAATTTCAAACAAGCTCGTACTTTCCCCGACTTGTTTCCTGTGCTGTTTCATACACATTCTATTGTTAAGTTGACAGCTTAACTGTTATTCGAGTAGCGGAGATTGCTTATATATACATACATATGTTAATGAAACAACATGATTTCAATTCTTTATACCCTACACCACAACAGGGGTGCATAAGATAATCGTTGTATATGTAACACTTTGACATAATCTTTAAAGATGACACAAATTACGTGTTATTACTGGCAGTGTGTGTAAATCACGCTCTCTTGCCAAATACACAATAGAAATGTATAAAATTCTCAGAGTATGTTTATCGCATACCTAATCAGTTTACCATTGAAAATCAGCAATAATGGTTGAGTAGAAAAAAAGTTATTAACCAAAGTGTCTGACAACCTCTAAAGTTTTTACAACATAATTGGTTGTTACAATTTTTAAAAGATTTTAAGCATTATTATATGAGTCTTTATATAGAGTACTAGTTTTTGGCTTGTGTAGTTCTAGTTTAAGTTGTAGCAGGAGATTTTAAGCTTCGCTACAGCCCAATGTAACAATCTAACGTATATTACGTTTGTCATTCCGTTTTGGTCGTAGAAACAAAAAGTCTATATATTCTGGGTCCTTATAAGATTCTAAGACGATCTAGCCATGTCGGTCGAAATTTTTACCAAGTATTCTTTGATCGACCGAAATGTTTGGTACTGAAAATGGGCAAAATCGGTGCAGTTGGATCCGAGTTATAGATCAAAGTTTTATTTTTCAGATATTTTTTGCTATTTGCTTCAAATATGATGCATGACATAATATCATGAAATTTTGCACACTTTATTTTTATTATAGAACGACAAGTGCTGTTGAAAATGGTAGGAAGCGCTCCATGGTTTCTTATAGTTCACATACAAACGTCGTTCTGGAATATGGCTTTATGGTACATAAGTGTCTATAGAAAAGCCGTATCCCTACAAAATTCTGCAATAATAAGTTTCATGCAAAGTGAAATCTCAAAACGATATTTTGTTTCCATCGGTCCATATAAAGACCATTTCCGAAAATCACTTAAATGAGCATAAATATTTAATAAAAATCAATAACAAGTCGAAATTTACTACAAGTAATCGTAGATACATCTAAATTGTCTTACTAAATTTAATGATGACCGGCCCATACTTGAACATAGCCCCAATATAAAGTCCACTTCCGGAAATTATAAGCATCAGCAGTAAGTTTAAATTTGACCCTAGTCGTCATATAAAGTTCAACTTGAAAAATCACTTAAATGCGCATAAATCTCTTATAAAGGGTGTCCCAACTAAACGCAATTTTTAAAAACTCTATTATATCGTAAAGTAGACAGAATGAGGTTATGTATAGAATAAGATATCGTGCAGATGGCCGCCGCGGCTTTGCTGGCACACACGCGATCTTTTAATGAAATTTTCAATGACCTTTTTGAATAAATGCTGCGGTATTTTATTAATGCAGCGTCCAATTTCCTCATTTAAGGCTTGAGTCGTCGTCGGCTTATTCACGTAAACCATCGACTTCTAAAAACCCAAAAGAAAAAAATCTAAAGGTGTTAAATCGCACGATCTAGGCGGCCAATTCTGGTCTCCAAAACGCGAAATAATGCAGCAATTGAATTGTTTCTCTGGCTGTATGACATGTGGCGCCGTCTTGTTGAAACCACATGCCCCCCACATTCAATTCTTCAATTCTAGGCAAGAAAAAACTGGTTATAATTTCACGATACCCAACACCATTGACTGTTTGCGCTTGACCTGCCTCATTTTCATAAAAAAAGGTACAATGATTCATCCAGCTCAAAAACCACACCACACAGTGACACGTTGAGGATGCTTTTGCTTCTCGTGAATCACTCGAGGATTTTCCTCACCCCAAATGCGACAATTCTGCCTATTGACGAAGCCATCAACATGGAAATGAGCCTCGTCAATGAAGATGATTTTATCGGCAAAATCAGCATTTTCATGTTGTCTCTCCAATACCCAATTAACGAACTCCCTTCGCTGTCCATGGTCAGCTGGCTTCAGTTCCTGAGTCAACTGAACTTTGTATGCATGAAGATGCAAATCTTTCGCCAAAATTCGCTGCATAGTGGATTTGGAGACATCCATCGAATTGAGATGGATGGAGTTTGATGGAGTCTTTACATCACTAACAGACCCAGTTTCGGCAAATTTATCCTTAATCTCTTTACAGTTGACTCGTTTGCAGCATTATTGTGACCCCAAATTGATCGCAATTTGCGAACTGTAGCCGCAAAACTTTCACCATTTTGGTAAAACAATTTCACAATGAGAATGCGTTGTTCATTCATGTAGCGCTCTATTTTTACTAACCTCGTACCTTCTACTAGCAAACAATAACAATTGTTCAAATGGCAAACAATGACACTTCGAATGGCGCTAAATTTAAAAATTGCATTCTAGTTGGGACACGTTTTACAAATCATTATAATGGTACGTTGAAATTCAACAGAAATAATTCGCATGTACATACATATAAGTCGTCGTACAGAATTTCATGATGATTGGCCCGTAATAGGTCATAGTTGCCTTATCAGTACTACTCCCGAAAACTCATAAACTTACAGAAACATCCATATCGAATCGAAATTTTACACAGATCAGGTATAAGTATGTAAAAATTATACTACAAGCTCCACTTCCAAGAAGAACCACAGAGTATACAGAGTTGAGAATTTTGACGTTTTTTTGAAGCCAAAATCAGTTGCCTAGGGCTTTCTGGTACATACTTAATTTATAGTGTGTTAAAGTAAATTTCCTTATGTTGCAAAAATATAAACACACAGCCGAATATAAACTCTTACTTGTTTTTGCTCTAAATTTGCTAATAACATTGCTATTTTTTTTGTTAGCAGTTTTTCTCAGTTACTTTTTGCTCTTTGTGTTTTTGATTTTTATTGCTAATGTTGTTGTTGGTTGATGATTTTTTTTTTTAGTATAAAAATTTAATCATTGTCGTCATTGTACAGTTGTTATTACTGCTGATACTACTGCTGTTGCTGTTACACACATATAAAATTTGCGTTTTGGTCGTTCTTCTTAACATTCATTCAAATTACATTTTTGTACAAGTGTTTAAGCGTGCATATGAAAACCGGTATGAGGAGATGGCCTGAAATTAAGTTTTTGCCTGAGTGCCCTTTACATGCATTAATGGAATCCTGGCTGTTGCTGTTGATATTGTTATTGTTGTTGTCGTTTTCGTTTTCTATTGTTGTTCATGTTAAATGTATAAAAATGGCTGGAAATTTTTGTGTTGAGTGCGTTTTTTGTAATTGTCGTTCTTCGCTTTCATTTTTATTGTAAATGCTGTTGTAAGGATAACGCGACTTTAATATATATTTTTTTATTCTTTCGTTTATACAGTGTTAGTATGTGTTTTCTTGCTGCCGATGATTTGCATTTTTTTTTGTTGGTTGTTAAGCATGCTTGTAATATTGTAAGTGCGAAAGTGCGTATAGTAGTAGATTTCAATAAAAATTATTTTTTTCAATTTATTTTGTTGTTGTTGTTGTTTTCTAAAGGCCCAGATTTAATTGAAACCAGCAAAAGAAAAGCATTTACTTTGGAAAATTTGCTGGCTGGAATTATTCTGGTTTTTTGTAACAAAATAGACAAAGAGAATTTAATAGAGTTTATAAAAAGACAGATATACTTATATAAATAAAATAGCTAAAGATAAAAAATAAAATAATCTAAATTAAACAGTTTAAAATCTAAGCTATAGTTTAAACTATAGTAAAAAAAGTTGACAAATTATATTTTTGTTTTCAAAACATTCATTTAATTAAAAACAGTTGTTTTTTTTATTATTAAAATGAAACTTTTAAGAAGTAAACATTTTAATTTTTTATACAAATACTAGCGGACCCGGCGAACTTTGCCTCGCCCCAATTTTAGGCCTTCAGACAAACTTTAGAGTAATAATATAATACAACAGGAATAATTTCACTCAAAATTTCGTACAAAAAATTCAATTTTCCAATTTTTCCCATTTTCCGACTTTTGCGAAGAGATTTTCCAATTTTCCGCGTTTCGCATTTCGCATTTTTCATGATTTACACTAAGAAATTTCTATTTTTTTAGTTGGAAAGTCATTAAGTCAAAAACTCGATTTTCCAATTTTCCGACTTTTCCGGAGGGATTTTCCAAAATTTTCTTCCGTAAGAACCTTCTCCTCGAAAATACGAACAACTGACAAAAAGTTTTATAGAAATCGGCCCAGCCGTTCTCATTTGATGAATTACTATACATTTTTTACACCATTTTTATATATATAGATTTGTAACTTCCAGAAAAATGTTTCAAAGATTTCAATGAATTTGTTTGGTAAATAAAAAAGCTCTACGAATATCCTTTTTTAGTCATGGAAAAAAATTTTCAAAATTGTGTTACTTATGCCAATTTGACTTTAAAAATCATAATATTAATGTAAGATTAGACAAAGTCTCTAAAAGAGTAAAATTTTTAACTTTAAGAAAATTTTAAATTCACTGAAATCCTACAAAATTATGAAAGCGATCGAATATTAAAGCTATTAACCTTAGTTTTACATTTCACTTAATTGCGATAACCAAAAGAAAAGTTTTACGAATGTCCTAATTTCACGAAAGCTAAACAAATTATAGTTTTATGTCTAATCTCTAGTTTAAACTCTGATAGGTAGTTTAAACTATAGTAGTGTCTAAATTCTAGTATAAATTCGAGTGTAAAGTCTGGTCTAAGGCCTATTTTAAAATCCAGTCTAAAGTGTAGTCTCTTCTCTATTCTAGTCTCTTGTCTGGTCTCTAGTTTAGTCGCTTGTCTAGTCTCTAGTCTTATATATGGCTTGTAGTTTGAGCCCACTGTGCAGCGCCCTTAAGCATACAGTTGATTGCAAAAATATTTACTCAGAACTTATAC
The DNA here is from genome assembly GCA_916048285.2 of Bellardia pandia. Lineage (NCBI taxonomy): Eukaryota > Metazoa > Arthropoda > Insecta > Diptera > Calliphoridae > Bellardia > Bellardia pandia. The sequence continues at coordinate 76,092,847 of OU696533.1, forward strand.
CTTGAATATGATTTACCTTAAAAATATGTTGCCGTATACATATACATACATTTTCCAAGCGAAAATGTATATTTTATATGGTTCAATGGCTCAAAGTTATAAAAAATCACTATAAAAACAAGCAAAAGCAAAATGAATAGAACTCCATAAACAGGAACTGGTGATTGTGTGTGAACACACGTTTTGCTGCAGACACTCGTACACACAGCAGAATGTAAAAAAATAGTCGAACACATGATTTGAAATAGTGTGTAAGTGTTTGTGTATAGTTGTGTGTGTGTAGGTGTTTAAAAAATTAAAAACTAAAACTCAAAATACATACACGTCTATTTATTGACGCTGCAGCTCTCCCATATACACAGTGCTGATATTCAGCCGGTTCGGACCGGTTCCCTCGAACCGGTTGTTAAAATTTTAAAAATTTTCCGTACCGGTTGCTGGATATTCACCCTTATCGTGAATAAAAATTCCACATGCAATTTGTTCCCTTTTATTTTTTAACATTGAATTTTAATAGGAAAAAATGTGAAAAGGGAACAAATTTCATGTGAAATTTTTATTCACGATAGGGGTGGTTATGTTTTTTGCTTTAACGGTTTTATATAATGTGTATTTACCAAGGTATTATAGTCTCGGTAACAAACACAATTTTGTTCATTGTCCAAACGTACAAACAAATAATTTTATTTTGGTCATACATTGGATTCTAGGATGATGATGTTTTCGATAGCGGTTTCTAAACTCTTTTGAGAAAAAAATAAAACAATTTTTTTACTTTTATTTTGCAAAATCAAAACTATTTTTTGTTAAAAACATAGCTTTTTTTTGATTAAACGAATCATCATTTCCTTCAAGAGGCTTGTGGTGTGTTACTGGGATGCGACTTTAAAATATTTGCTATTTATATCAAAATTTGGGAAAAATATATTTTTTTAAGCGAACCGGTTGTTAATTGTTTCGAATATCACCACTGCATATACATATATGTATATATACAAAAGAGTTGGTAATATTGATACTATAGTACTTCTTTATTTCTAAACATAAAAGTACCAACCAATGCTTTTGTACTAAGTTAGTTTAAGAGCTTCTTTTCCTTTGTTCAAAGGTGCCTTTCTGTTGAAAAATACTTTTTCAATATTTTGTTTTAAATACTCAAGCAGAAACCTTAGTCGGATTAAGAATATCTCAGGTTGGTTTGTATACAACCTCTTTGATTGCTAAAGTTCTTTTGATTTCTGGCTATAGAAATTAGTTTGTAAAGGTACAAAATTTTGTTCCAAAAAGTACCATTTATGTACATTTGATCATACAGTTTGCTTTAATCATTAGACATGAATATTTTAAACATATATGAGCAAATATTATAGCAATGTGATGATGATTCTTTATAATTTCGAGCAACACCTAACCCTAACGCCAAATCTAATACACCCTCTTTCTAATCTCTTTACAGCATATTTCACTTCATTTCTTGCCAGCCATTCTCACATACAATCTAACCTTCTGTTATTATACTCGTACACTTTAACATGATGTTTTTTTGTTGATTTGTATCCCGTACATATATGATAACGTGTGTCTGATTTTATGTGTGTATTTGTGCGTCTAAATGAAGATGAAGGAAGCAGAAAAATAAAGAATAAACCCGGCGCCTGATTGCAATATAGAGTTGTATAAAAATACAACAAATTTAACAACTATAGTATAGGATCAAAAAGCAATAGAAACTAAAAAAGAAAAAGAATATAAAATAAATTTTGCACAATATAAATGATTATTATATGATATTTAAACTAACATGGATGCACACTCAGTGCTATATGCATAAATACATATGTACAGACAAACGTATACAAGTATAAATATGCACATGTATGGTTTATACACTCAAAAAATATAAGTCTAAGAGTAGAAATATTGCTTAAAAATGTTTTAAGAAAACTAATTTACCTTTTGCTACATTATTTATTTAGGCATTTTTACAAACTTGTAAATAAAGGATATTCCTGGAGCTATTTCGTTTATAGAGTAAATCAAATCATATTTTACCAAAGTTATGAATGCTTTATTGAGCATTCATTTTCATAAGTTCTAATCATGTAAGTGATTTTTCTAAAAGTTATAAATAATTTTTAAAAAAGTTTAAATTTTTCATTCTAATTTCTTTACTAACTTTAAAAACAAACCTTGACAGCTTTAAAATACCAAAATATAAAGTTTGTGGCTTTTTGAAATAAAGACATTCGTAGAACTTTTATTTTGGTAACCAAAATTAAGAGACATTTAAAGCAAACTTATTTATCCTTAAGCATAATTTGGAAGGATTTCATTGGTTTTATGTATTTAAATTCCATTTTTGTATATAATTATATGGCTTACATCAATATTGTGAACTTGAATGTCAAATTGACAGCTATTCTGTTGAGTTCCTCTGCTGAATTAGCACTTTCTGGAACATTTTTTTTTAAATAAAATGATAAATTTTTGTATGTAAAGTAAATCAAGTGAATATTACTTAAGTATAAAGAACCTTAATGTGGATTAATTTTCAAGCAATTGAGTAATTTCTCTAAAAGTTATAAATAATTTGGAAAACAATTTGATTTTTTATCTTTTTTCTTTCAAAATTTTCTTTACAAACTTTGTATTTCGTCAGCTTTAAAATTATGTTTTAAAAACATAAATTTACAGTTATTGTGTTTTTTGGAAAAGGAGATTCGTGGAACTTCTCTCTTGGCTGCCAAAATTATGTGAAATTTATTCAGTTTCATAATGTTTAAAGATTTTTAAAAAAAGTTCACTTTTGTGGAAAATTATATAGCTAGCATCAATATTTAGAAATTTAAAGTCAAATTGACAGCTATTTGATTAAGTTTATGTGCAATAGTAACAGTTTTAAACACATTTAACAAAATTTGAAAAAAGGATATTCCTGGAGCTTTATTGTTTGTAGAGCAAATTAAGTGAAATTTTACTTTTGTAATAAGGACCTTAATATGCATTCAGTTTCTTAATTTAAATGCAATCGAGTGATTTTTCTAAAAATTATAACTAATTTTGAAAAAACATTTATTTCTTTTGATCTCATTTATTTGCTAATATTCTTAAAAATCGTCGAAAACTAACTTTTTAACATTAGAATTCAGTTGGCAAAACAAATATAGAATTTTTTTAGAATTTTTAAACAAACGACATCTGCAAAACTTTTTTTGATAGCCAAAATTAATTAAATTTTTAGAAGAATATTAATGACATCTACATTTATAATTTTCATAATTTTGAAGGATTTTAAAGCATTTTTAATATTTTGCGTACATTTAAAATTTCACTCTTGCAGAGAAATTTTAAACTTTCATTAGAATTGTAAAATTTTATGAGAAATTGACTACTATTCCGTTTAGTTTTCCTGCTAAATTAACACTTTCTGGAATATTTTTCAATTTAAAAAAAGGATATTCGTGGAGCTCTTTTGTTTGTAGAGCAAAGTAAGTGAAAGTTTGCTTATGTGTAGAGGACCTTAACATGCATTCAGTTTTATATATAATTCTAAATTATTTGAGCAAATTTTATAGCAATTTAATTTAACAAAAATTAAATTGTTTTTAATAAAATTTCTTTAGCAAATTTGTTCAAAATCTGTAAATAGCAATTTGTGTACATTAAATTAAGTAAATTTGCTTAAGTGTATTTCTATATCCTTATATTTTTACTAAAACTTGTAACAGTACGTAGTGTTCTCTATATATGTAGTTGCAATCAACATTATATATATTAAATTAATAAAGCGCATATCACACACTAACTGAAACAATTTTCAACAAATTTATTTATGCTTAGATACTGCATTTATTTTCTAAACAAACTTATTCTAATAATCATCTAAATGTGTATATGTTTGTCTATATATGTACATATATTTATGCATGTATGTATATATATGTGTGGCAAACTATTAAAGTAGATAAATTTGTAGTTGTTGTGGTTTACTTTTCAAATTTCAGTTTTAGTTTATGCTTGTTAAGTTTTCATTATCATCAAAAGTTAAGCAAATAAATAAATGTATAAAGATATTAAGTAAAATCAAATACAAATAACACACAAACTGTTTGAAATTGTTTCAACAACTTTACAATTTCAAATATGTGTTTTTTGCTGTTAAACAGCAAGAGATTTGCAATTAAATAATTAGAAAAAGTATTTTTAAACAAACACATATTAACAATTAGCTAATAATATGAAAAACTAACACAAACAATTCAATTACGTAAAATTTTTAACGAAATCAATCAATTGGTTGCTGTTTACAAAACCCAATTTGATTGCTTCAAAAATGTAAATATTTATTATCCCTGAAAATATGCTTTACTATTATACAAACTTGTTTCCAATCACTTGTTATTGTTTATGTTTCTATTACCTCTCTACATACTTGTTTATTTGATTGCTGGTTGGTTATCGCTACTTTATGTTTACTTTGTGTATCACTATTATAAACACTCATTGAAACTCATGCAAACGCACGAATAAATTCAATTTATTTCAAATATGTGAGTATTGTTGCTAATTTTTTGCCATAAAATATGTTTTTTTTACGATACGCTTAAAAGGTTTTTGATATTGCTTCTCCAACAGAACTGTTTATTTGCCAAGAAATATGTTAGGCGACAAATTTTGAGCTCACTCGGAGACTTTCCAGGTTAGTTCCCATGACAATTTGATGCCAAAGATTGGTAACTCACCGACTATTGTATCAACCGGAAGTTTTTTCTCCAGGGAAGCTGTTACACGACGACTGCTTTTACAATAACTTGTCAGGTTTAAAGACAAAGCCGTATCAAAGGGGTTTCACCTCAAATTACTAAGTTACGGAATATCACACATCGACGAATCCACAGCTCATTTATTTTAAATAATATTTTTCAGTAGTGCTGGTCTTGATCTTAATGCCTTTCAGCGGTAGATATTCCGGTAATGTGCCGCAGTCGTATCCATTCTTTCAGAAGTAGCATACTTAAGATTGTATATGTACTATAGGCATGGTCTTATATAACTCCAAGATCGCAACTGTGTTGTTAATCTCCTAATCAAACCTCGTTAGTGGGTTCCCCTTTGCGGCTGCGCACATAATTTAGGGCGTCCTGTCAAAATTCTTCTCAAATCACTTGCAACGCTCTGGAAACCTGTCATAACTCAAGGTCCCAGGGTTCGTTAATAGTATAAACCAGGGATGGCGAACCTTTTTTAGACTGAGTGCCAAAAAAAATATTTTTATAAAATGAAAATACATGCGTGCCATGCCTTATCGAAAAATTATATATACATTTATTTTTATAATTAGCTGACATAATTTTTAATGAGATTTTTGTTGTTGAATAGTTTTTGATAATGCATCAATATCCGGGTGATAGTTTGACAATTTTAATGAAATACAAGCCTCGCCAGATTCATCAGTAAGTCTGTTTCGTACATCAGATTTTATGTTATTCATTATCGAAAATAAGCTTTCACAACTATACGTTGATGAAAATATTGTAAGAATAGCTAAAGACAGTTTCTTCATCGCACTAAATGTCTCTGGAAGCGAACACCATGTCTTCAACAACATATTGTCCATGTTTTCGTATTCTTCTTTATTTAATCTTTTTTTTTCATTATTTTCTATTTCATGCCTTAACTCAATAAATTTCTGCTTCCAAATAGAGCTTGATTGAAACTCCGCCAACTGCATTTCTAACTCCTCCAACTTTAACCATTCTAACTTATCAATTTTAGTAGTTTCCAAATCGAACTTTTCTGGATATTTGATAAAGTTAATTAACGGTTCAAATATTTTGAAATCTTGAAATCTCTTAACAAAATTGTCTTGTATGTAAGTTATAACTTGGCTATAAAAATTTATATTATTTTCATACCTTCCATGAATGGAAAATTTTTGAAAATGATCTTTCAACAAAGGAAAATACTTAAAAGTATTGTTGTCAATATCACGTTTAAATATTACTAATTTGGCCTCAAAACCTTGAATACTAGCGAACATTACATCAATTGATTTTCCACGGCCTTGCAATTTAATATTTAATTCATTTAAATGGTTACAAATATCCGTTAAAAACATTAATTTTGTGATCCAGTCATTATCAAAAAGTTCAGGAAAAATTGATTTTTTATCATTAAGAAACATTATAATTTCATCGAAACATTCTACAAAACGTTGTAACACTAAGCCACGACTAAGCCAGCGAACGTGATTATACATTAGCAATCCATGGTAATTTGAACCAACCTCTTGTAAAAGCAACTGAAATTGCCTCTTATTCAAAGCTCGGGCTGCTATAAAATTTATTATTTTGGAAACAATACTTAAAATATCATCAAACACTGCCAATCCAGACTTCGCACATAGAACCTGCTGATGAATTATACAGTGAAAATTAATAATTGGATGTCCAACGTGTTCTTGAAAAAGTGATACAAAACCAGCTTGCCGGCCTATCATTGAGGGGGCTCCATCAGTTGTAATTGACACTATTGTTGATGTATCTATCTCAGCTATTTGAAACGCTTGTATAACTGCATCACTAATATCTTTCCCAGTTGTTTTTGCTGATAAAGAAACTAATGAAAGCAATTCCTCAACTATTTTTTCTCCTTTAGCATAACGAGCAATTATGGACAAGCGAGCTGAAGATGTTACGTCCGTACTTTCATCAAGACATATAGAAAATAGCTTTGCAGAACGTAAATCTTTTTTTTTTTGATTATTAATATTTTCATGCATTTTTAATATCCTGTCTTTAACAGTATTTCGACTTATACTTAATTCTTGAATACGCTTAAGTATCTGATCTTTATTTTGAAAATCTTCAAATAAATGTGGTGCACATTTAATGAAAGCTTCTTTAATATAATCGCCATCGCTAAATGGTTTGCTATGAGTAGCCACAGTCTTTGAAACCTCGAAACTAGCAGCAACTAAATAATTTGCACTTTTCAAAAATGTAGTGAATGAGCTCGATTGTAAGGTTTTGTTTTTAACTTGACGTGCAATATATTCTTTTTGTTCTGAATTACTTTTGGATAAAAGAACTGAATGAGTAGTTTCATAATGACGTTTTACTGAGGATGTTCTGCACACTACTGTACTCCCACACAACGCACACAGCGCATTGTTTCCGCTTTTCATCATTCCATAATTATCGGTCCACCAATCTTGAAACGGTCTGCTAGAGCTGGAATCTGTTCTCCTTTTCTTATTATCTGACATTCTAAAGTTGAAATTTATTAATATAATTAAAATCTTTAATGAATTGCCCTCTTAAATCAATTATATTTGCCTTCAAAATATATATGTAAATAGGTATTTTTTCTATATGCAAAAAATAATAGTAAAATAAGAAAACACTACTTTCGATCGCACTTACAAAGTTTATAAACTGTACTGAATTAGTGAAAATGAAATCTGGCGAAAATGCAAATGTCTATGTACATATGTATATATTTGAAAATTCAAAGCATACTATGTTCAAAACACAAATTATTGAAAAAATGTTGACAGTTAAATCCCATGTACAATATACAAAATCCCAAAACATTGTACATTTATAAAAAAGCATACACAACCTGCATACACAAACAATAAAAACAATATAATTATAACGTTAATTTTTACTTTGTATTTTTTCAATATTGGAGAACAGTACAAATATATTTGCATAGGAAAACTTACTAAGTGTAAAGAGTATGAGTATATCATAAAAAATCTTGAAATGTCAAACAAATATACGTGTGTTATCGATAAATAATCCAAGACTGTCAAAAAAAATACAAAATTTTTTAACTTAAAATTGACATTTCGAGATTAAATGTTAACACTGTTGCCCATTTTTTTAGTTTTTGATCGAAAGTAGCGGTTTTAAATTTTTTTTTGCGATTTTTAGCTTTTTTTGACGGGTTTTTGTGGGAACAAAACGTGAGCAATATTGTTTGTTTTGTTTACATTTTATTTTATTGTATGTCTTGTTCTTTCTCGCATTTGTTGTTTCATTCAATCAATCCTAAAAAAATCCAATACAAAAAATAGCAAGTGTCATAACACCTTAAAATAGGTTCGAACCAATTTTAAAATGTGTTTATTTACACAAGGTTTAAAATAGGCATTTTAAGATAATATTCGTTTATGAATACAATTTTATCGAATTTAGCTTAACAATGATTTGAAATCCTGCTTAAAATGTTTATGAATATAACCCTTAAAATATAATAATTTTTTGCAAAATCAAAAATACATTTAGTTTAGTACATATGTATCAAAAATGAAACATATTATATGTGCCAATGAAAATTTACTTGCGTGCCACCTTGGGCACGCGTGCCATAGGTTCGCCATCCCTGGTATAAACTAAACAATTGTCTAAGTTTTAATTTATTTCATATGTATATTGTAGGGTATAAATTATTACAAATACAAATTTCTCCTATATACATAAATAATGAAAATTTCGCTAATAAAAATGATTTTTATGAGCACTATGGCTCACGTACATAAACGTTTGTTTTTTCGTATTTGTTATTTTGCAAATGAGAGCAAGTGGAAAAAAGCAACAATAAAAACAAGTTAAAGTGCTATATTCGGCTGTGCTGAATCTTAAATACCCTCCACCTAAATATAATGCTGTTAGAACTAGAATGCCATTATCCAATGTTTCTTACTTAGTCCTAGCACAAATTTTACTAGTAGTTGATATATTGTTTGATAGACAAGTTAATGCGTAATATATGTGCCTATTATAACCCAACTTCGATTTTCGACTGTAGTCATTGAATGGTGCACATTCAATGAAAAAACGCTATTGTGAAAATCAGTCTTTTTGGGTTATTCACAATAGTACATTTCTATCAGCTGGCGCTATATTTGTTTACAAATTATTAAAGCAAAACAAATTAAATTTGAAATGACCACCACGGAATTATGTTTTAATGATTCGTCTGATGGATAGAATTAAGCCTCTGTGGAATGTTGTTCCAATTTTTTAAGCAAATGCCTTTTGCCAACAGTGGATCATCTTCCATGAAAGAAACGAGCTTCTCCAATTCCTATATTCTACTTACTGCCTTAGACCTGCAGGATATTAAGAACAGTAATTTACAGTACATTAGTATTTCGTTGACCAAAACAAAAAAAAAAAAAAATACTTACATTCTAAATAAATTTTGCACAGTTTTATACAGCGTCGACAACAAATTTGTGTTCGAGAAAAATTCGTTGAACAACGAAATTTTCGATAATGATACCAACTCATAATACGAATTTTACATTCGATAGTCGATTTTCGAAAGCCAGCAAATATCGATTGTCGAATGCAGCTCTTAATAGGGGCCATAATTTATTTAACATGTTTTAAAATTTTATCTAATTTTAACTACTTACAGCCATCCATAAATACCGACGGTAAGCGTTTTTTAAATGTCAAAATTTCTCATGCTCATACATTTTGTATGGAGTATACCGAAACAACGCGGCGGCAACGCTTTGCTATTGGAAAATCCGATTTTGACAAGGCGTTTTAGTTGCAGTTAGTTGCAAAAGAAAAAAAGGAGAAATAAAACAACAATGTCCAGCTGTTACAATAAACAGGGTCGTTTTATTTATTTGTTTGATAACCCTGCTTTTATCGTTTTGACATAACGTTGCCGCTTTTGTTTTGGGATGAGGTATCAGCGGTAATGCTCAGCGTAAAAAAACGTTCCGCTTTCCGTCGTTGTTTAGGGATGGCTGTTTGTCTGATTATCATAAAAATTTTATAAATAAAATCTTATGAACAAATGTATAAAAATAAAAATAGGTTCAACATTTTTTCCATATTCACCAGGTTAAGGAAAATAGTATAAACAAGTTAGAGTAGTATATTCGGCTCTGTCGAATCTTAAATCCAACTCCACCTAAATATAATAAGAATTACAAAACTATGCAGAAAAACATTATTCAGTATTTCTTATTAAATTTTAGCGCAAATTTTATAAATATTTTTGATATTGTTTAAGCACAGTATAATTTATTTCAATGTTTTAAATTTTATCTATCTTAAGGTGGTTTTAGACGGTATGTATTTTGCAGTGTGCTTGTCAAATTTTCGACTGCAAAATCCATACACGTCGTGTATAAGCAAGAAAAAAAATGCGGCAAAATTTCAGTTTATGGGGGACACCCCTGGGAAAAAAAAAAAAATGCCACGCCCCCTTAAATGACCCCAGGAGTGCGAAAATCATAATGAATAAGGGGGCTCACGCCCCCTATGGGCGTGGCAGTCGAAAAACGACCCGGCGCACCTACGTAGACAATATGGGTATCAAATGAAAGCTAATGTCTTCACGATTCCAAAAATAGCCGTATCGTCCAATTCACGACCCCAGTCGTGAATGTCAAAGGCAGTAACGCAATCCATATTTAGTGATGTTCTCGTGTCAAGAGTCAAATCATAAATGAGGATAAGTACAAAATTAAGAAACGAGGAAAACTCTTGAAAGCTTCTGATTGATTAATGAAAATTTGTTATACTGGCTTCGCTTAGTAAAGTTTTTCTGCGTGACCGGCCTACGGCCGGGCTTAGGGGGTTTTAACTCCAGTATGTCTTAATTCTAGACGGCGGGGATCTCGAGTGCTCGGCCTCTGGCCGAGCTAAAAAGAAATAAACAAAAAAAGTCCTTCCCCCATTTTATAAAAATTAACATATCTTCCTCAAATTCTGGACGATCTGGAAACTACGGGTATTTTTGGAATCGTGAAGACATTTCCTTTCATTTGATACCAATATTGCCTAAGTAGGTGGCATGGGTCGTTTTTCACCCCCGCCCCTATTTAACAAAAATGGCCGTATCGGCTGCAAAAACCGCCCGATCTGGCAACTATGGCTATTTTTGGAATCGTGAAGACATTAGCTTTCATTTGATACCCATATTGTCTACGTAGGTGGGCCGGGTCGTTTTTCGACTGCCACGCCCATAGGGGGCGTGAGCCCCCTTTTTCATTATGATTTTCGTACTCCTGGGAACATTCTGAAGGGGATGGCATATTTAGATTTTTTCTCTAGGGGTGTCCCCCATAAACTGAAATTCAGCCAAAAATGCTTCTGCAAAAGTCAGCCTGAAAAAGCTTTTTGCAGATTGGTTGCCGCATTTGTTAACAGTCGACCAAAAACGCATAAAAATGAAAATTCCTCAAGCTTGTTTGGATCGTTTTAAGAAAAATAAAATTAATTTTAAGCGTCGTTTCATAACTGTTTATGAGACATGGATCCGCTACTATACAAAAGAATGGACTGAAGCTGGAGGAAGTGCCGCAAAGAAAAAAAGACAATTCAATCGGCTGTTAAGGTTATGGCAACGGTTTTTTGGGACTTCAAAGAGTTTTTATTGATTGACTATCTGAAAAAGGGCGACACAATAAATTCAGAGTACTATTGCAACATTTTGGATCAATTAAATGCAAAACTTGGAGAAAAATGTCCTGGCTTACATCACAAAAAATAATTTTTCATCAAGACAACGCACCAGCCCACAAGAGTGTATTAACAATGGCTAAAATCAACGAATTTAAGTACGAGTTGCTTGACCAGCCAGTGACTTTTACCCGTTCCTAAATCTAAAAAAATCCCTAGCTGGCAAGCGTTTTACCTCAAATGAAGATGCAATTAGTGTTGTAAACCATTATTTTGAAGTCCTTGAGGAAAACTATTTTAATCAAGGGATGAAATTGCTAGATAAGCGTTGGACTAAGTGTATTGAAGTTTCAGGAGATTATATTGAGAAATAAAAATGTTTTTGAAAAACTAACTATTCTGCTAGGCTAAGAAGTTTCCGAATCGCCCGCGAATATACATGATCTGGGCAAAATTTTGAATCGGTACCGTTATTTATAACGTATTTATACGTAATTAAGTAATTTTTTTTGAAGTGGACTTTGTATGAAGTCTATGGTCAAACATAGACCGATGCGAAGCAAATATTGTTTTGTGATTTGATTTTATATGAAACTTATTTTTGCAGAATTTTGTATTGATGTAGTCATTTTGAAGGCATTTATGAACCATATAGGGATATTACGCAAATAAATTTGTATGGGGTCTACGATAAGTCATGGACTGTTTCTTAAGATTTGCATCATAGTTGGTCCTTTTGTCATAGAAATAACGTGTACAAAATTTCATGGTATTATAAGCAATATAATTTAACAAACTAGCAAAAACAATTTTGAAAAATATCAATTTTTTGGAGGTTGTCTCACATTTTGGTCCATAACTCTGGTTCTATTTTACAGATTTTGTTGATTTCTACAAAATACAAAACATTTTTCTAGAAATTTCCTTAAGTTGTTTTGTGCACTTTGGACGTGAGAATGTTTTACACAGACGAATATAGCTCAATTGACTAAGAACTACATAAGGATCAAGAATATTTATACTCAGATGGATATTGTCAATGTTTCACACGGAATGACAAACGTATATATACCCTCATTCACCAATTTTGGTATATGGAACGTATAACAAATTTATGTGTATGAAAACTGAAACTTTTATTTACCAAACAATAGGAAAAATTGCAACATGAAGAGTTTAAATAATGTATGAGCAGTTAAATTGAGAAAATGAAACAATCGCAAATATAATTGGGTTTAAATGTTTACGAGCAGGTTTTTTTTATTTTCTATTATTTAGTAAAGAAAAACCCAGCGAGCATTGCAGCTATAGATACTACTCATATAGTAGCAGGATGCTGAAAATGTTAAATATTTTTCAAATTAGTTTGGTTTGTAGTGGAATACGAAGTGAGGTATAGTTAAAGTGTGTGCTTTTAAAATGGTACCCGGCAATTTTGACTGGGTTGTAAAAATTGCCAGTTGTATTCTTTAAACCTTTTGTTTATTTGAAAAACAGTGAAAAGCAAAAGTTGTCGGATGGCTCACAATTTGGGTTTATAATCAATTTTTTTCTCAGTTTGATTTATTTTGAAAAAATCTTGAACATTTTAAAAATCGTAAGTGGAATAGGATAATTTAAACAGGATTTTAACAAATGTTTTTTTGTTTCTGTATTTTATTTTTGCAGTCTACAATATTATTATGCCAGCAGAGGGTGAATGTTTGCTTCAATGGCGTTTTTTTTATGGACCAATAATGACCAATAACAAAATATAAAACATCAACAACAGCAATAAACGCTTATATGTACAATGAACAAAAAACAACAATGGCAACAATCAATATTAAATAGAACAATGAAGCAGAGATAGCCAACAAATACAATAATAGGTTTATATATTTACTACGTGTCTAATTCTAATGAAAATTTTATAAACAAATAATAGAAACTCTGATGTATGTATGTATATGTAAACATGTATACATATACGTATATACAATCATATGTAAATTTTGTACAATGAATATTGTGTAAAGTGTAAAACAATGCCAAAAACGTAACTGTAACAATTTTCAACAATCGATAGAAAACAATAGAACATTTTTGTTGTTGTGGCAAATATTTGAAAAGTGGTAAGAGCAGCACAACAACAGTATAAAACATTTTGATTCAAAGTTTTCAGGCTGTTTAAAGTTGTTGTTTTAAAAGAATTTAAGCAGGAAATGAAGGGAAATTTAAAGACTAAAGTTCTTAAACCTGAGTAGTTTTTGTTTAATTGATAAGTAAATTAATACTTTTTATTTTAAGGGTAAATTTTTGTGTAAATAAATGAGAATTTTCAGTTTAAGGAATCAGTTTTGGATAACATTCAATTATATTTTACACTGATGTAAAATACAATTATAAACATTCATTACTATTGTGTTTGACTATAGACCAGTGGTGAGTGGTGGGCAAGGACATGCTGTGATGTTTATATTTGCGCTGGTTAAGCAGCAGATAACTTTGTGTATTAAGAGAGAAAATCATAAACGTTTAAAAAATTGCACAGCAAGACCTTGCTTGCACAAAGACAATTATAAACATGTATTACTATTTTGTTCGACTATAGACCAGTGGTGGGCAAGGACATGCTGTGATGTTTATATTTGTGTTGATTAAGCAGCAGAGTTCTTGACTGATAGAACTGAAAATTTGTATCTGGCCTACTATCCAATAGTGCTAACCTTGGTGCAAATCGGAAGATATCGATTTTAAAAATTGGATCACTTGACGTGAAATTACCCATAAGTTTGTCATTCCGTGTGTAACATTGAGAAATATTCATCTGAGACGCAACAAAATATATATATTCTTGATCCTTATGGATAACGATACCGATCCAAAATTATACACGGAGCATTTACATATATACTAAAATCAAACTGCTGGATTTTGAAAATATCGGTCCATATTTGACTATATCGCCATATAAGGTCCACTGCCGAAATTCCCGTTAATATTAACCAATATCTTAAATGTACTATTATTATATTGAAATTCAACGTGGGAGATTCTCATATGTATAAAATTCTCTGTTATGAAATTTAATAAAATCGTCCCATGTTTTGTAACTGGTCACATATACGTACCACTTCCGAAAAACAAGTAAACCCTCAATAATGTCTAATAAATATCGATATCGAATCAACATTTTATACAGATCAGAAGCTGTAATTCAGAAATCATACTTATATCGGTTATACGGCAATTATGCTACTGAACTAAGTCCACTTCCGAGTATAACAACCAACCATACAACTCTTGTGAATAATGTTATTGATATGAAATTCAACCAAAATAAGCCTAAAACACATAGAAATCACATTAGTAATAACTGGATTTAGAATCTATTAGTCCATAATTGGTCCGTTTCTACTATGCCACCCATATAGGTATCTATTGTGAATAATGTTATTGATATGAAATTCAACCAAAATAAGCCTAAAACACATAGAAATCACATTAGTAATAACTGGATTTAGAATCTATTAGTCCATAATTGGTCCGTTTCTACTATGCCACCCATATAGGTATCTATTGTAAATAAAGTTATTGAGATCAAATTCAACCAAAAGATGTCCACCTTATAATCCTACCCTTTTTTATACCCTGTTGCTTAACTTGTGGTGAATATGGAAAAATGTTTTTTTAATTTTATAAATTGTTAAATTACACTCAAGGTTGTTATGAATATCAGACAAACTCTGTAAATTATGGTGAGAATTGGTAATTCTATAAATTTTAAATGGTCAAAATTAGATAAAATATCAAAGCACTTAAAATAAAATCACATTAGTGAATTACGTCCAGCAAGTAATATTGTTTGAATAGAGAACACAGAATAAGAATATTCCAATCCTATAACCAGTGTAGTTTTTCCATTTTTTGTTATGTTTAGGTGGAGGGTATTTAAGATTCGGCTCAGCCGAATATTGCACTCTAACTTGTTAAATTATGAATTCGTTTAGAATCCTTTTTGTTAAATCAATATTATTTAATATTCAGCAGGGATTCTGATTTTGCTAGTTTTGGAATTGATGATATTAAAAGTTTAAATTTTTTAATATTTAAAAAACTGCTTTCTCATATCAGAATTATTATTATTATTATATATACTTCGCAATCCAGCTTTGCATCCTTAATATCCCGCTTTTTGATAAAAACTCTCTGGTCACATTAGGTATAGTAGTTGAGTTTGAGTGTTGAAGACTTGGGTCTTTGGCCTTTGTCTTTGAAATATTCTTTTTTTTTAGTTCGGATACTAGGATTTGCATACTGGAGATTTTAAAATTCCATCAGTAGTTTTGTTTCCTCTAGGCTTTGCTGCATCTCATACTCTCTTTAGAGCATTCATAATATAAACTTGTTGTGTTTGGATTCCATCCAAGACAAGTGAGTTTTTAAAACATCTTAAATAAAGACTTTTAGCAGTAATATATAAAAAGGATATATGCAGAGCTTCTAATCCAAACAACAGAATTTAATGAAATTTTCCCTGGACATAAATGACATTAGTACACATCCATTAAAAAAAAAACATTTCTCAAAGTTTTGCAAATTATATTAAGGATTTTACAAAAGTCGTACAATTTTTCTATTAGTGTTTGATATTTTTGGCCTGTGCTAGTGAAAAAGTTTGTATATGTATATTCTTAGGGCACTACTACACGTTCAATAATTATCGTGATATTTCTTGTATCACGATATTTATTGAACGTGTAGCATGCAATATTGATGGATCGCGATCCATATCGCAGAAAGGCCTAAAATATGAAATCCAGATCGCGGATCGTGGATCTCGTGATAAATATTGAACGTGTAGCATTTTCATGATATTAAATCATGATACGTCAGTAAAAAGTAAAAAAAGAAATAAAATAATATAAAATACGCAGTGGAAAAAATTAAACAAAGAAAAGTAAAACAATTGACGAAAGCAAGCAAAATAGCTAAACAGGCTGTCTTTTAGTTTTCTCGCGACATTGATAAACGACCCGCACATCACAAAAATAACATAAATACTAAAAATACTAAAATGGATCGCGATCCAAATATCACGATATTTATTGAACGTGTAGCAGTGCTCTTAAAGAAAGACATTGTGCAATATTAAAAAAATTATATGTACAGAGTTTCTAATCATGAGAGAATAATACAATTATATTTAGCCTGGATTTAAAAACATTTCATAACATTTTGTATGTTTTATTGGGGATTTAGAAAAGTCCTGAACATTTTGCTGTTGCACATTTTCTTGGTCTTTATAGGTGGGAAAATTTGTATATCTTCTTAAAGAAATAAGTTTTTTAGTAACATAAAAAAGGATATATACAGAGCTTCTTATTCTGCTTACAGAATTCAAAAATATTTAGCCTGGATATAAAAAACATTCATATACATTCGTTTGCAAAATTTCAGAATAATAGCAGAATATTTGGAAATTTTACAAACAATTTAACAGCTAAAGAAGCTAACAAAGGTTACTAAAAATAATTTTTGGCCCAGAAAATTGTAAAACAACGTATTAGGAAATAGGGATACAAATATACCTTAATGTAATTTCTTTTACTTTTAAATAAACTTGTTTGCTACAGTAGAAGCTCGAGTTAAGTATATGGAAAAGTTAAGCAGCTTTCAGTCACCATACGGGACTCTAAACAAATTAAGTGTTTTGTAAATTTTATGAGTAAAATTTGTTTTTATTTAATTTTCAACTCTCAATTCAATTTCGTAGTCAATTCTCACTATTTATACATACGTAAACGTATATATGTAGTGTTTTACACACGCCTAGCAAAGAAAATGTAAAGTTAACGAAAGGGAAAGGTGTAATATGGTTTACAGTGGAACAACAAAAAGAAGACTAGAGACGAGAACTCATAAAAAAAAGGAAAAATAACGACGGCACTATCGCTGCATGTAAAAGATTGCAATCACGCAATGGACTTCGACAACATAAAAATACTAGACAGAGACAGGAGAGAGAACAAACGTTACACTCTCGAAAGTTTACGCATACAACAAAACATTAAAAATACGATGAACACCAAACAAGACAAGGATAATACAAAATTGCAATACTCCGCTGCAATAGTTAATGATTATAGTTAGTTATGGTTCTGTGATGTCAGCATTAAGTTTGACTTATTATTCACTGTTTGTATTGTATTTAATTTATTCATTATTTATTATTTATTTAATTCGGTGTCGTGTAGTCCAGTTTTTTGAAATTAAATAATTGAAAAGTGCAATATAAATGTAAAACTAAATTCGTAAGTTAAACTATGATATTAAAAAAGTTCTTTATATTGATTATAATTGTTAACTATTTGCCACTGGATTATTACAAAATAAAAAAAATACCCCTGATGAAGTTCGAAAAAACGAACGAAACGTTGGGCAAAACAAATATATAAAAAACTAGTAATGTATTTACATTTGTTAAAGAAAAGGAGGAGAGAAATTGTTGATCAAAAAATAGCCCATGAGGAAAAACAAAAAAACCTCAATAATAATATGAAATTTAACGATATTTACAACATAATTTGTTTACATCACTTTCTTTTTTAAGAGAACAGGCGCATTGGGTGTTTTTGATCGCAACAATTTCAGCAGCACGTAGGCAAAAAAGACCATCAGTTGGCGAAAAATTATATATTTAAAAAAATTTTGATAAAGACGTTTTGGCTAATACTATGTTTCCACGGTACATGCTTCGCTCTCTATTCATGCTTCACACCCCAATCTTGTGCGAAACAACTTGCTTCACCATACAAAATTTTAAGAGCGAATCAAGTAGATTCATATTGAATCTACTTGCGAAGCACGAAAAATTGCACTCTTCTCTAATTTTTATCGCAAGTTCATCTGCACTAGCTGTAAAAATTTAATATTATTGTAAACAAAGGAAATTATTTTCTTGTTGCTGGAAGTAAAGAAAAAAAAAATGTATGTTTTTTTTTTCAAATAAGCCAACTAATTTCCACTCACTTTTTTTGTCCATCAAAAAAAATTATTTTCCACAAATTGTAAATTCTGTTTATTTTTTATTCTGTTTGTTTATTAAAAACAACTGTCAAATCGAATCAAGTTTATTAGTCATGTAAACAGCATGATTCATAAACATGATTCAGAAGTCGAAGCGGGTGATTCAAGTCGTCGTGGAAACATAGTATAATGGTTGTCCTTGGATTTTCATGTTTCTGAAGCGACGATTTCAAAAATTAAAATTGTGCTGCGGTGTAAGGTGCAATTGACAATGTTAACAGAAAAACTTTGCAGAGTTAACAGAATAATTATTAAATTATTATTTATTATTATTTATACCTATATGCTTATACATGTGTATATATAAAAGTGTAAACACACGTACAGTCACATGAATTTTTCATATGATGGAAAGGTTAAGAATTCGAAAAAGCAAATCAAAACAGACTATTTAGTTTAACAAGCTTCTACTGTATTAAATTTATTTTGTCTACTTCATAGAAAAATAAACTCAAATGAATTTTGTATGATTTTTTATTTAGAAATGTGTATGAATGCTAAAAATAATATGAATATTTTAATCCTAACACATGCATACATTCTCATACGAGTACATTTATACATTTGCTTATGAATTTATATAGAAATAACATCCGACATTGAAAAACTCCTATAAATTCACATAAATATAAATAAATTATTTTATACTATGTTTAGCTCAACAGATGTGTCAAATATTCATATGAATAGTTATAAAACTATTAATGCGAATAT
The DNA here is from genome assembly GCA_916048285.2 of Bellardia pandia. Lineage (NCBI taxonomy): Eukaryota > Metazoa > Arthropoda > Insecta > Diptera > Calliphoridae > Bellardia > Bellardia pandia. Next base: position 76,112,070 of record OU696533.1, read on the forward strand.
AAAAAATTCTAGGATATGTCAATGAACAAAGAGGAATTTGTAAGGATTCTTTAGCATGTTTGCAGAAAAAAATAATTCTTTGAACTTACAGGTTTACTTATGAAAATTTGTAAATAATTTTCAGAAAATAAAATTTTTGGTTTGTATAGCGAATGTTGGTTGTTCTTAGTTATACACATACGGCACAGAAGTGTGCTCTACAAAGGTGTATGAACATGATTCATGTAGCAACAAAATAATTATATACTTTTAATTACAATATACATACTAAATGTTTAAATGTTTTTGTACGCTTTAGGTAACAATAATTAAACAATTGTACATTATTGTGTTTTAAACATCAGTGACGAATATTTTATAACCTATACTTTAGTATGCAGGTAGAAGAAAAATTACCTTCTCTTTTCCACTTAAATGTGGTATTTCAAGACACAAATTTAAACCATTGCTGTTATTATAGGTAACTCGTTAAGAGGCTTAAGGATTATTTCAAGTATTCACGTATGGTTAGGCTTATATCGCTTTAAGTATAAATAAGTTAAACTAATAATTTTCAAATTAAAAACAGTATGACAAACTTAAAGGGCATTCAAAATGTTGTTTTGCTGTAATTCGATGTTGTAAAACATGTGATTTTATTGCTACAAATTGTAATACACATGAAAAATAGTTTAAATATGTATAATGCTGACATATTTGGGAACTGTTGCATGTGTTTATTAGTTCACTATATATAAACTTAAATATTTATATGTTGGCATTACCCAGCAGTTTTGAAATAGAATTCGAAGTTGAACTAGACGATCAACTAGAAGATACAGTGGGAAGCTGTCCGGATGTTTTGCTTTTGGATGCGCTTATGCGGCCTATGCCAATAATATTTTTTTTTTCCATCAGACTGGTATCGGTTGACTTTCGTGCTGGCTTTTTCTTTTTCACACTGGCTACTAAACCAATTCTACTTCAATTCTGACATCCTTACCAAAACTTTTTGCAGCATTTTTCGGGGTCTTGATATCTTTATTATGTAGCAAACGTTCAATCTGCCGAGTATCAGCATCAGAAAGCAGTCTTGGTCAAGCCCCTTGGTTATTATTCCAAGCTACATTACGCCGTTTTGTTTTATCATTTACCGTGGATTTATTTCAAATTAATTTTTCAGCAATTTTACTTCATGAATAATTATTTTGCAACAAATTTATCACATTGTTTTTAATATTAGTTGGTGTTTTTCTCATTTTGCAAGATCTTTTAATTATACCCTTCACCATCATGAGTAGGGTATATATAAGGGCAATTTCACGTCAAGTGACACACTTTTTAAAATCTATGTCTTTCGATTTGAATGAAATTTGCACCAAGGTTAGTACTATTGGATAGTATTCCAAATTTTCAGCTCTATCATTCAAGAACTGCTGGAGTTAGAGGGAGTCAAAGTTTGACATTTTGGTCATACAGGGTTTTTTTTAAATAAGTGTAACTTTTCACCTATTGGTGCTAGCAAAAATTGTCCAAAGGACTTTAGATAGCTAATTCATCAATCATTCCAAAAATATTTTTTTTTAATTTCTAAATTTTTTTTTTTTCAATTTGGGCCCTTTTTTTTCCTCAAAAGAAAGCTTATACAATTTTCTTTAATGCCTTTATAATCGCTTAATGGGATGCGAGTGGGATATCTAAAATTATTTTTTAACTCAAGAATAGGATTTTTCAATATTTGGCACATGTATCATTTTCCCCATTTTTTTTTTTTCAGAATGGAGTTTTTTTTATTTTTCCTCAAAAGAAACTGTAGACCATTTCCTTTAAAAGCTTTGTGGTCACTTAGTAGCAAGAGGCATATTTATAAAAAAACGGGAAAACCATTTGGATTAAATTGCATGATGTTTATAAGCAAGAAATTTCAACTATTTATTCTATGAAAAAATCAAAAAACAATAAAATTTTGTATGAAATTTTCAAAATTTTTGAATTAAAAAAAATTGTTTTTTAATTTTTGATAACCCATTGAATGCGCCTCTCAAAGACCTTTCATATGATACCAAATTTAAATATAGTTCCTTAGGAAGAAATGTGAAAAAAATCAAAAAACCTCTAAAAAGGACATTTTTATCCTTTGATCCAGCTCACCAAATATTGACTCCAGGACAAAAAAATTGAGAAACGTAGTCTTAAAATGAATCAAATTTTCATATTAGTCGGGAACCCTAATGTACATATATTTCTACATATCATACATCAAATTCTCTAACTTGGTTCAAAAAGTTGTTAATTTGCACGGTTATTATTGAAAAATACCTATGAAAGGATTTAATAGTTTTTTTTTCTAAATTATAGCAATTAGGTTTATGTATAATTTTGTGAAATATAAAATTTTTAATTTTTGCACATTCCTTCTTTGAACTAATGTTCTTGTAATTATTAAATTGTAATCATTTCCTCTCATGTCCTTATCCCATAAAACTCATTTGGGATATTTACTATTAATAGCACAAGTGACACTTTTACATTAGAGTAAAACAAATTGCCATGTCATTTTGTATAATTTTTATATTTGTTATAAAATTTATTGCCAAGTTTTTTTATTCATACAATTTTTTTTTGCTATTTAAGCTAAACCCTTTATGGTTTAATCTAATAATTATTGCATGTTTTTTTCTGCTACAGCCACAACATTACTTACTGGGAAAAGTAAAAAAAGTAGAAAAATCTGTAAGAATCTAAAAGTAGTAGATGGAAATAAATAAATTCTCCTGATAGCAGTACACACTTTAAAGCACACACGCATTCACTGCTTTAAGTGGAAAATAACTTGGAGAGCTCTGAGCAACACAGGTACTACATACATATGTACATACATACATATGTATTTGGTTCCTCAACAGCTACACTCAATTTTTTTCATAAGAATTACAGCAACTAAAACTGAGACTAAAAAAATGCCACAAGATTTAACATTAGACATCAGGGGTGGAACAGAACTAGAACAGAATTACAACAGAACTAAAACAGAACTAGAACAGAACTAAAACAGATAAATGTTCAATTATATTAAGGCCCCTATTATACTATGTTTCCACGGTACATGCTTCGCTCTCTATTCATGCTTCACACCCCAATCATGTGCGAAACAACTTGCTTCACCATACAAAATTTTAAGAGCGAATCAAGTAGATTCATATTGAATCTACTTGCGAAGCACGAAAAATTGCACTCTTCTCTAATTTTTATCGCAGATTTATCTGCACTAGCTGTAAAAATTTAATATTATTGTAAACAAAGCAAATTATTTTCTTGTTGCTGGAAGTAAAGAAAGTAAAGACTTACGAATGTATGTTTTTTTTCAAATAAGCTAACTAATTTCCACTCACTTTTTTTGTCCATTAAAAAAATATTTTCCACAAATTGTAAATTCTGTTTTTTTTTTATTCTGTTGTTTATTTAAAACAACTGTCAAATCGAATCAAGTTTTTTGGTCATGTAAACAGCATGATTCATAAACATGATTCAGAGAGCGAAGCAGGTGATTCAAGTCGTCGTGGAAACATAGCATTAGGAGCTGCATTCGAGAATCGATATTTGCTGGCTATCGAAAATCGAATGTAAAATTCGTATTCTGAGTTGGTGTCGCTGTCGAAAATTTCGTTGTTCAACGAAATTTTTATCGAACACAAATTTGCTGTCGACTCTGTATAAAACTGTGCAAAATTTTTTTAAAACTAGCTGACCGCCCCGCCCCGGCTTCGCTCGGTAAAAGAAATAATAACAAAAATATGTATCAATTTATTGCTTAAAAAGTTTCTTCAAAATTGATGAGAAGTGAACAGGAGGCAGTAAAATTTAGTTTATTGAGTTTTGTTAAAATTTTCTCATACTTAAAAAAAATGAGAAGTGAAAAGGAGGCTTTGGTGTCAGTTCTTCAAGTTTCTTCAAAACATGCCTCTTATTAAGAAAAATGAGAAGTGAATAGGAGGTCAGACGAATCATTAAAACATAATTCCGTGGTGGTCATTTCAAATTTAAATTATTTTGCTTTAAGAATTTGTAAACAAATGTAGCGCCAGCTGATAGAAATGTACTATTGTGAATAACCCAAAAAGAGTGATTTTCGCAATAGCGTTTTTCATTGAATGTGCACCATAATACCAAATGAAAATTCGTTCGATAAGCATTTCCGACCACAGTCGAAAATCGAATTTCGCTCATAACAGGCACCTAAATGTTCCCATGCCTGTTAAATTCAAACAATAACAACAAGAACAATCACAAACAAACACAACATTGTTGTTTGTTACTATTGCGGCTGTTTTTACTATTGTTATGAGTAAATGAGTGAGTACATGATTTTCTCTTCTTTATTATATCCTTCACCTTCATGAGAAGGGTACATATAAGTTTGTCATTCCGTTTGTAATTTCCACAATATAATTTTCCGACTCTATAAAGTATATATATTCTGGATCCTTATAGATAGCGGAGTCTATTAAGCCATGTCCTTCTGTCTGTCTGTCTGTTGAAATCAATTTTCTAAAGTCCCCAGATATCTTCGGGATCCAAATCTTCAACAATTCTGTCATACATGCTTTTGAGAAGTTTGCTATTTAAAATCAGCAAAATCCGTCTATAAGTAACGGAGATATGAGCAAAAATCCGAGACAGCCACTGAAAATTTCATCAAAAAAACTATCAAACAAAGTGTATTAATATAATACTACATACTATATGTAAAGGGTGTCCCAACTAGAACGCAATGGCGTCAATGGTGTTCGGTATTGTGAAATGATAATCAGTTTTTCTTGCCTAGAATTGAAGAAATGAATGTGGAGGGCATGTGGTTTCAAGAGAAACAATTCAATTGCTGCATCAGTCATTTCCCGGTCGTGTTATTTCGCGTTTTGGAGACCAGAATTGACCGCATAGATCGTGCGATTTAACACCTTTAGATTTTTTTCTTTGCGGTTTTTTGAACTCGATGGTTTACGCGAATAAGCCGACGACGACTCAAGCCTTAAAAGAGGAAATTGGACGCTGCAGTAAGTAAATACCGCAGCATTTATGCAAAAAGGTCATTGAAAATTTCATTAAAAGATCGCGTGTGTGTCAGCAAAGCCGAGGCGGCCATCTGCACGATATCTTATTCCATACATAACCTCATTATGTCTACTTTGCGATATAATAAAGTTTCACGATTTTTTTTTTAAATATCTGTGTTTTGTACAAAATTTAAAAATTGCGTTCTAGTTGGGACACCCTTTATATACATACATTCATATGTATGTATGTTTTTTTTCATTATAACTTTTTATTATTTGTGGAATCTGCCTTATTTTCTTAGGCCTAACAATAAGTATTTAAATCTTAAAACTAAAATAAATCTAATTACTCTCTAACAGAACATTCTTATTGGCTGTTAAGCTCTACGAAGCCTCGACTCCGTCTGGCTCTGAGCTAGAATTATAGCCACCGGATTCGGGTAGGTTTGTAGCTTTTTATGTATGTATGTATATACAACAAAGGTGAAGGGTATATAAGATTCGGCATAGCCGAAAATAGCACTCTTACTTGTTTTCTTTATTTTCGTTTAAAAAGTCCTGATAGTTTACTGTTGTACCCAGCCATGCAGTAAGTGTCAGAGAGTATGTGTGTAATCTACAGTGCCGTTAGTTTTAATGTGCATGTTTGTGCAGCACGTGTGATTATGTTGGTTTGTTTTTTTTGTTTGTTTGTTTGTTTTCTAGTCTGTGGTATTGTGGGAATTAAGTGTGAATTAAGTTCAAATCGACAGTTTTATTTAAGTTTTCTAAACCACTGGTTGGCTGGTTGGTTGACTGGCGTGTCCTGCTGCTGTTCACAGGATACTTATGTACTTTACTTTCTGTTTTTTTTCTGTATAGGTACATACATACATACATACATATGTAACACAAATACATAGAAAAGTTTTTAATTTTTAGTGTGTTTCTAATAGCGTGCAGTTGGTCGGTAATAAGTTTGGGTATATTAAGTTTGTCATTCCGTTTGTAACACATCGAAATATTGGTCGTAGAACAGCCATGTCACAGAATTTAATTCCGTTTGGAAGTGGAATTAATTACGTATTTTGCTTTTATAGAAAAAGTAAAACGAACAAAAACTTTCCAAACGGAATTAAATTCTTTGACATTGAATCTTATAAGTTTCTAATACGCTCTAGCCATGCCCGTCTGTTGAAAGCACGTTAGAGCTTGTAAAAACAATATGGAACAATAAAATTTTTAGCAAACATTCTTTGTTTCAAAAAAAGTTTGATATTGAAAATGGGCAAAATCGGTCCAGCGGCATCCGAGTTATAGTCTCAGACAACCTCAATATTTTTTGCAATTTTCTTCAAATTTATTGCAGTTAATATCATAAAAATTTGCTCACTTTATTTCTATTATAGAATCACAAATGGTAAGAAACGGTCTACGACTTTCCCATACAAATGCCTTCCTTGAATAGGCCTTTATGGTACATAAATATCTATAGAAAATCCGTATTCATACAAAATTCAGCAAAAAGAACTTTCATGCAACGAGAAATCTCAAAACGATATTGCATTGTTTGCATCGGTTCATATTTTGACATCTTCCGTCTCGTAACTCTTCCATACTTTGTGGAATAACTGCATCAAATTCTTGTAAATGTTGTTGAATTTAAACAAAATAAAATTCAAATAAATAGAAATTACGGTACAATATTTTATGACGATCGCGCAATAATAGTTGTTGATAGCACTCATGTAAGGGATGCGCAAAATAAAATAACCAGTAACTATAATTAGTTACTGATACAAAATGTAACAAAAATTAGTTTCAAGTGTTGATAGATTACACTACTGGCATTTGGTGGTGGGTATAAAAGATTCGGCACAGGTGAATATACATAAACTTTTACATGTATTTGTTTGTAGTTTATCTACAATATAAATAAATTGTTTGTGCTATTTGGTTAGAGTTTTACCTTAAGTGTTCTATTGACGATATGATAAAGTACATTTTCTTCTTTTATTTTTTGTTGTGTTTTGAAAATTAATATTGTTGTTATTGTTGTTGTACACTGTATGTACTTTATGTAATTCTTTTTTTCTTGTGGAAAGAACATTCAATACATTAGGGATTAAGTTGGAAATAAAAGTTCTATAAGGTTTAAGTGAAGTGTTGGGCAAATGAAATGTCTATTACATTTGTTTAGAACAAATTTGAAGATAATTTTCATGAAAAGTAATTTAAGATTATATTTACTTAAAGTTCAATGTTTTAGTTTTTAATTGTAGAGAATTTAATAAATTTTTCTTTAAAATTGTTACTGAAACAAATCTGATCTGAGAAAAGGCGACAATGTTGGAAATTTTCCCTTAGCATACTTAAAATTTCGACATTTTATATAGATTTTTAAAGAGTAACTGAATGTTATCATTTAATCTGACTCGCACCACTCGCATCCCATTAAGCGATTCTAAAGGCCTTAAAGTAAATTGTATAAGCCTTCTTTTGAGGAAAAAAAGGGCCCAAATTGAAAAAAAAAAAATTTAAAAATTAAAAAAAAATATTTTTGGAATGATTGAAGAAATAGATATCTAAAGTCCTTTGGACAATTTTTGCTATGACTAATAGGTGAAAAGTTACACTCATTTAAAAAAAATCCCTGTATGACAAAAAAGGACCAAAATGTCCAACTTTGACCCTCTCTAACTCCGGCAGTTCTTGACTGATAGAGCTGAAAATTTGTCTCTGGCCTACTATCCAATAGTAAAAACCGTGGTGCAAATTTCATCTAAATCTAAAGACATCGATTTATAAAATTGGGTCACTTCTTCAGGATTTATTTTAATATAACAAAATATTTTTTTACACATAGAAAATTTGTTATAATATTAAAATAACTCCTGAAGAAGATTTCCAAATAGTTTTCTTAAAAAAATATATGGCAACGCTACTTCCCACCCAAAAAACTTGCCTTAAAGAGTCAAAAATGAAGAGTGTGAAAGTATTGAGTTTTGTATATGTATTTGTTTTGATAATTTTGACATTATAAAGTACGACTTTGCTCAACATGGTGTTAACAATCAGATAGTTGTATCATATAATTTACAACATATAACATTACTTGTGAATTCAACACATTATTTTATGCAGCAGCTTGTGATTGTAATAAAATAATATAAATTTTCTTAAAATTTAAATTGATTGCCATATAAAATGTCTAAAAATAATTGGTTTTTGTCAGATAACTTTTTAATTTTATACAAATACATACATATGTATTAAAATTCAAATATTTTATGATATAGATTTGAAAAACCTTTAATTAATTTTCATAAATAATCATAAACAAGGTGAGTGCAGTAGCACAGCTGACTGATTTTGTTTACAATTTATTTACATACATATATCAAAAGTAATACTTTTTATACTATGTTTTCACGACGACTTGAATCACCCTCTTCACCTTCTGAATCATGTTTATGAATCATGCTATTTACATGACTAATAAACTTGATTCGATTTGACAGTTGTCTTTAATAAACAAACAGAATAAAAAAAAACAGAATTTACAATTTGTGGAAAATAATTTTTTTTAATGGACAAACAAATGTGAGTGGATATTAGTTAGTTGAAAAAAACATACATTCGTACGTATTTACTTTCTTTACTTCCAGCAACAATAAAATAATTTGCTTTGTTTACAATAATATTAAATTTGTACAGCTAGTGCAGATATACTTGCGATAAAAATTAGAGAAGAGTGCAATTTTTCGTGCTTCGCAAGTAGATTTAATATGAATCTACTTGATTCGCTCTTAAAATTTTGTATGGTGAAGCAAGTTGTTTCGCACATGATTGGGATGTGAAGCATGAATAGAGAGCGAAGCATGTACCGTGGAAACATAGTATTAAAGTGTTTTTGACAGTAGTACATTATTTTACACAAATAAAATGCCTGTTGTTTCTGTATTTGTTGCCGATTTGCCCTCACCTTGTAAATAATATTTCAAAATTTGGGAAGGTTGAAATATGTATTTATATCAAAATTCTCTGGTTTTTTGTTAACATTACTGCCTTTTTAAAATGATTTAAAATTATGTCACTTTGGGAAGCCTTCCCATATAAAATTACTGGAAAAAGAACAATTATTATTTTTATTTGAACTGTTAATTTTAAATCATTGATATTTCTTTTATTTCGGCTCGAGTTCATTAAATTTAATTTTTCATTAAATTATTTTTACTGAAGGTAGGAATTATTATTAAAATTTATTGATAAGGAACGTAAAAGAATTCTGATGAGAGTGTAATGATATTAAACTTTTTGCAATTCTGGTATTTGGGGACAGCCGCTTGTGCGACTGTCCCGTTATATAGTTATTTATTAATTGAGTATTTATTATTCTTAAAAACTAAAAAAGACTTAACATTACTTAAGCTAGCAGAGGGTCGTCAAGTGTTTGTCACTTGATACCCTCTTTGTTCAAACATACAGTGGCAACATATGCATACATTAGAGAATGCTTAGATAAGCATTTCTCATGGTTATGTTGCCTGAGTGTGTCTGCTATTTGACGCCTATTACTACATATGTAGTATAGGTACGGGTCGATAGTTAGACACACTACAAGAGAAAGTGGTGTTTCTCGAAACATATGTAAAATCAACCAACAACCCAGGTTCGAATCCTAAGCCAAGAAAAATTATCAATAAATTTTAATAATAATTTTCATGTAACAATTCCTATCTTCAGTAAAAATAATTACTCGAGCCGAAATAAAAGAAATATCAATGATTACTGGAAAAATTTAGTTTTTGTCAAAAAAATTTAATTTTATATGAAAATGTATTGCAATTATTACATTTCGTCCCCTCACTATAACAATAGCGTATAATTTTTTTGGGGTTTTGAGAAAATAGAGTTTAAAGTTTTTGACAAATCGGATGTCTATTAAAACCTCAATATCGCGGTAAATAAAAATTCTTCATATTGGATTTTTCGGCGAATACATAATACCGTTTCTTGTCTTTAAATTGACCAATTTTTTTTATTCTACGCATCCTTTAACACCATAATTATGTCGTTCAAAGCGCAAGTCCTCCATATAGGCTATTTTATTTTTTAAGGAATTCGTATGATGTATTAGATACACTATTTTATTTTGAATGGTTTTATTCAATAATTTTATGGTATTTTTATACCCTACACCACCATAGTGGGGAGGGTATGTATATTGGATTTGTGCTAATGTTTGTAACGCCCAGAAATATTGGTCCAACAGCCACCTTAAAGTATACCGATCGACTCAGAAATACTTTCTGAGTCAATTTAACGATGTCCGTCCGTCTGGCTGGCTGGCTGGCTGTCCCTGTAAATCTTGTGCGCAGAGTACAGGTTGCAATTTTGAAGATATTTCGATAAAATTTGGTACATAATTTTTTTTCGACCCAAGGATGGATGGGATTGAAACTAGTGGAAATCGGTCCATTATTTCACCTTTCCCCCATACAAATGTTCTCCCGAAATTGGGGTTTACCGACCATAAATGTTTGAATTATGTAAGTATCCACACAAATTTCATCAAAAATTAGTGGTAAATGAAGCCAAATCACATCTAAACATTTTGTGCAGATCGGTTCATAATTAGTCGTAGTTCCCATTTTAGGCCCACTTCTGAAAATCACTTTAAAGAGCATAACTCTCTCAAAAATGTTGGTATCCAAATAATATTGAACGCAAATATATTTCATATGCATATAAATAATACGGTGCAATTTTATTATGATCGGTCCATAATTAGTCGTATCCCCCATATAAGGCCTACTTTCGAAATTCACTTTATCGATCATACATTTTTTAAAAATGTTGGTATCCAAATAAAATTTGACACAAATAAGTTTCTTATATACAGAAATAATGACACGTAAGTTTATAATGGTCGGTCCATAATTAGTCGAAACTCCCATATAAGACCCTCTCCGTAATTCACTTTAAGCTCCATAAATCTTTTAAAAGTATTTATATCGAGATAAAGTTTAACGCATATAATATATATATTCACAGACATCATGACACTAACTTTTTGGATGATCGGTCCACAATAGGTTATATATCACATATAACGCCCATTTTTGAAAAACTGTTTTATACATACCATACTGATTTATACCGACCATATAATACCCTTGATTGACTATACTTTCTTGCTTGTTATTAAAATGTTTGAACTCAAAAAATATCAATTTGTAACATTATAAAACAATGATTAATTCATAGTTTTGTTAATAAAGTGGCACATATTCATTACTTTCCAATTTGGGCTAATATAAATAAAAAATTATGACAAATTAAGGTATACATTGCGTAAATCAAAAATAACTATGTAGAAATTCATTCGTCTTCTTTCTCTTCCTCTGCTACATCTGGCTCATCTAATTAATTTCGCTTCTTTCCACCTTGTAAGTTAAAAAAAATGACTGCGAGCCACGAGGAATTACATTCTTTTTTAAACAAATTTTGGAGATAGAAATGGTCGGAATGAAACTATTTCTCAAACAATAGTGTATATTATTATAAGCTATTTGATGAGTTAGGGCTAGTATCACGATATTTATTGAACGTGTAGTATGCAATAATGATGGATCGCGATCCATATCACAGAATTGCCTAAACTACGAAATCCAGATCACGGATCGTGAATCTCGTGATAAATGTTGAATGTGTAGCATTTTCAGTAAATAAAAAGTGACAAATAAAAGAAATTAATTAAAATAAAATTAAACAAACAAAATTAAAACAATTGACACAATTTGTGTATTGTAATAAAGAGTAATTACAGAAGACAGTGAAATCAAGTGGGTTCTGCCGGTGGAATCGGAATTAACCAATGAAAAAATGATTTTAAAAGATTTAATTTTTAACAATTATTATTTGTATTTGAACTGTTAATTTTTAATCTTTGATATTTCTTTATTTAGGCTCGAGTTCATTAAATTTAATTTTTCATTAAATTATTTTTACTGAAGGTAGGAATTGTTACATGAAAATTATTATTAAAATTTATTGATAATTTTTCTTGACTTGGGATTCGAACCTGGGTTGTTGAATTTACATATGTTTCGAGTAACACCACTTTCTCTCATCAGAATTCTTTGCGTTCTAACCCTCTGCACCACTGCGGTGCCTGCTAGCCAAAAAGACAAACATCAATCTTTTAACCAGTGTTACCTGGTGGTTTGAAACGAAGTCTTGACATGAATACGAAAAAACTGAAGAAAAAGGAGACAACATGTAAATAAATTGAAAAATGATAATTACAGCACTAATTACACCCACTTTTTGGAAGTAGAATTTAACAAAATTTTGGCCAGACATAAAATCAATGATGAAGATTCTAAATATGTAATAAAAAATAATAGCGTATAAGCACATACGCTATGTTATATTGAGGGGACGATTTCATTAAGTTACCTGAAAAACCATATTGATAATCATAGTTAATTTTTAAAAATTTGGAAAGGTTTCCCAAGTGAAATTATTCATATTTTTATATGCAATATGCATATCGAAATTCTTTGTTGTTTGCAAACATTACAGCTGTGTTAAAATAATTGTAAAATATTTAAATTATTTTGTAAAACCTTTAATTAACATTTCTTTCGTCAAATTATTAAAATGGCTGGGTAGTTATTTTTACTTAAAAACTAAACATATTTATATGCTTTCTATTCCATCTTCTTTTATCTAGTCTTTATCATCGTCTTCCAAGGCGGCCAACATCAACGACAGTTGCATATGATTCATAGTTTTCGAGCTATAGGTTTTATTCAAATCCAACTCGGACACATTATTATTATCGTAATCTTCTTTGTGAGATTGATTTTGCGAGAAACTTAATGCCTTCCTGGCCGTATTTTGCAGACAATGTTTATTAAGGCCTCCTCTGAATTGTGGTGATTTGATGTATTGTGGTGAATAGGAACGGCTGGCGTTAGAACTCAAGCCATATTTTGTGGAGGAAGGTGATTCCAGCAAAGTAGAGTTTAGCTGGGTGTTTTGCATTTTAAGCAACATTTCCTGGAATTCGCTGTCATCTTCGAAGTTATTAGGTTTAAAGTCCATAGTTAATGATGTTTTGTAGATACTTTTAAAATAAATTAAAAATTTTAATTATTTATTGATTGCTTTGATGTATGCTGTTTGAAGTAACAATTTGTTATAATGAAATGTTTAAAATATTTTGAAGTATTTATACAGTCAGGCCTAACAGACCTGCGTGAGGATTTGAATAGGTAGTTTTGAGAACTTTTTACCTTAAAACCTTTTGTAGATTTATCATCTCATATGTTGTGGGTTTTTTGTTATTTCAAATTTACCTAAGTTTGTTTTAGGTTTGAAATCAGATTAAACCCAGATGTGCGAAAAAATAATTTCGCGGAAATTTCTAAGCAGCTGTAATTTTAAAGAAGGTTAAATATTTTCTTATCAATTTTAAATTCTCCTGTAGAAAACCCTGTGCGATAAAAGTGAAACTATTTCTAAGGCCAGGAAGGCATTAAGTTTCTCGCAAAATCAATCTCACAAAGAAGATTACGATAATAATAATGGGTCCGAGTTGGATTTGAATCATATGCAACTGTCGTTGATAACTACCCAGCGATTGTAATAATTTAACGAAAGAAATCTTAAAAGTTTTACAAAATAATCTATGTAAAGGGTGTCCCAACTAGAACGCAATAATTAAATTTGGCGCCATTCGAAGTGTCATTGTTTGACATTTGAACAATTGTTATTGTTTGCTAGTAGAAGGTACGAGGTTAGTAAAAATAGAGCGCTACACGAATGAACAACACATTCTCATTGTGAAATTGTTTTACCAAAATTGTGAAAGTTTTGCGGCTACAGTTCGCAAATTGCGATCAATAAAATTGATTTTTGTAGTAATTTTAACTTTGATAACCCATAAGTAGGCCCCTACAAAGCGTAGCACCCTTTCCAAACTCTCATTTCATAGGCTGAACAGTTATCTATCATATGGTGTTTAAACTGTTCAATTATCTTATTCGGTTCAAAAGATATGATTTTTGAATGAAAAAACGCAAATGGCGCCAATGTGCGCCATACAATTTCTGCAACCATGTCTTTTTAACCTTTTTTACCTCTAGAAGCCAAACGGGCACGTACGGGCAGATAAAACCTTTAGAATTATGTAAAGAAATAATCAAAGAACAGGTCAAAGTTGAAAAATAGTGAAAAAACGGATAGTTTTTAAATAGTGATTTACCAGGAGAAACACAAAGCAAACAGGTATTTTTTTTTATCATTATACATTTAATAAATACATCTATCAAAACAAAGAAAAAATATGGCGATTCGTTACCTATTTTTCGTGATATTACACCTGAAATCGCAACAAATTGACTAAAAATGGTGTGTTTTTTTGAAAACCGAAAGTCGGTCAACTTTGAACGGTTATATCTTCTAAACTGTGTTATATCTGTAAATGTGATATTATTAAGAGTGACATATTTGAAATCGTTGAAAAGTTTTCTATAACATGGGTTTATTCAAAACTTCGTCGGCGCTCATGAAAGTTTTGATTTTTGCAACCTCGTTTTCTCTACGGGCGCCACTGTGCGGCGCCACATGACATACAGCCAGAGAAACAATTCAATTGCTTCATCAGTCTTTTAAAAATTGCGTTCTAGTTGGAACACCCTTTATAAGGTTTTAAAAATAAATAAAATAAGAACAAAAAAAAAAATTAACAAATTTTCTTTTTAATATGGGATGGTTCTTTAAATTTAAATATTTTAAAATTATTTTAACACAGCTGTAATGTTTGCAAAAAAAAAAAGAACCGAATGGGACGTGGCAAAGATTTACCAGTGGAGGTTAGAGATTTAATAGTGTTCCACCGAGGCAACGGAAAACCTCTCACAGATATTGATAAAATTGTAAACAAAAGCCAATCAACTCTTCAAAATGTTATTGAAAGAAGTAAAGCTGAAGGAAACACCATAACTGTAAAACATACCGGTCCATCAAGATCTCTATCTATTAATTAGGTGCGCAAAATAGTCAGACAAGTCAAGAAAACATACATGTAAGATTTAAGTAAGTCCCAAGTCGACCTATACCTTCATATAGGAAGCTGGTTATAAACTTTGAAAACCGTAACGCGGTACAATTAGACGACCAATGCAAGAGTGAGCCGGAAATATCTCGAAGGCAGCGGTAAAAGGACGGCCTGATTGCCCTTAACCGATAGGGACCATGACGCAACGTCTTCCTTCACCCAAAGCTGAATTACGACTGGCTGAAGATATTTCTTAGACACGCAGTGACCCAGTAAACGCATCAACAACTATAAGTAGGCTGAATAACCATGGAATCCTTGGAAGAGTGCATATACTAAAATTGTATATTTCTGCAGTAAACCGTACTAATCGTAAAGACTTTGCAAAATAATGTACTATTTAATGATTAGAGTAAATTTCAGATTTTTAGGTCAACGTCAAGAGCTGCTTCCACAAAATCATAGTGCTACACTAAGACACGGCGGTCTTTGATGGTTTGGGGTTGTATGTCAGCTGCAGGACTAGGTAATCTTGCATTTATTGAATGAATATCCCAGACTACTTACAAATTTTAAATGACAATTTGAAAGTAAGTGCCGAAAATTTAGGTCTTGAAACACCATGGGTCTTTCTGCAAGACAACGACCAACTAAACACCGCAAGAATTGTCATGGAATGGCTATTGTACAACATGCCTAAGCAATTAAATTCACCTACGCATTCTCCAAATCTTAAAGAAGCATCAGAAAAAACAAGCATTTCTACCAAAGAAGAACTTCAAACAGCTTCAACGAATAGTGGTGCAAGATTACTAGAAATATGACTGAACTTATTGTAAATTCCATTAAAAGGCGTTTCGAGGCTGAAATTAAGTTGAATGCAGGACCAATAAAATATTAACTTTTAATTTTTGGATTTTTATAATATAAAATAGGGTGTTATCTTTCAACTGTAACTAATCATACCCTACACCATCATAGTGGGGAGCGTATATTGAATTTGTGCATATTAGTCCAACACCCACCTTAAAGTATACCGATCGACTCAGAATCACTTTATGAGTCGATTTAACGATGTCCGTCCGTCTGGCTGGCTGTCCATGTAAAGCTTGTGCACAAAGTACAGGTCGCAATTTTAAAGATAATTTTGATAAAATTTCGTAAGTAATATTTTTTCGGCCCAAGGACGGATGGGCTTTAAACTGATGGAAATCGGTCCATTATTTCACCTGGCCCCCATACAAAAGTCCTCCCGAAATGGGGGTTTACCGATCATAAATGTTTGAATTATCCAAGTATGCAAACAAATTTCACCAAAAATGAGTACTAAATGAAGCTAAATCACATCTACAAATTTCGTGAAGATCGGTCCATAATTAGTCGTAGATCCATATAAAGCCCACGTCCGAAAATCACTTAAAAAAGCATAACTCTTTTAAAAATGTTTTTATCCACATAATATTGAACATAAATATGATCCCTACATATACATATAACATGGTAGAATTTTATTACGATCGGTCCATATTTAATCGTAGCTCCCTGTTAAATTAATAACACATACGAGCATAACTAGCCGCTTGAGTATTTGTAGGATACTAAATTTTATTTACAAACTTATTCTTAAGTACTAACATTGAAAACCTTAAACCTAACTAGAACTGATAAGCATGAGAGTACACATGCACACATTAGCGACCCTTAAGTTATTACTCGTTAAGTGCTTTATGATCATGTTTAGGTACATGCGTATTTTAGTGATAAACACAAAAGGTTTCATTATCTGTGTTGGTGTTTGCCAAAATACCCAATCACACGGAATTACATACATATGTAAACTACATTATCTCTTACTCTAATGACCTTTTTTATCTTTTATTCTTAGAACTAGTGAATATTATCTTTCAATAATAAACATGTTCAATTCTGATATAGCTGATATAAGGCCCACTTCCGAAAATCACTTTAACGATCACAAATTTCTTAAGAATGTTGGTAATCAAATAAAATGCGACACAAATAATAGACAGAAATGATGACACCTAATTGTATAATGGTCGGCCCGCAATTAGTCGAAACTCCCATATAAGACCCTCCCCGTAATGAACTTTAACCTCCATTAATCTTTTAAAAGTATTTATATCGAGATAAAGTTTAACATACATAATATTTATATTTATAGAAATCATGATACTAAATTTTTGGATGATCGGTCCATAATAGGTCATATCGCACATTTCTGAAAAACTGTTTTCGGGGTTGGCCGACTATAATTTCTTACTTGGTTTTGATTGTTGTTTCACAGGTACTTACCATGGTGAAATTATATCAGGTGAGTGAGCAAATCGACAACAAATACAACACAATACAGAAACAATAGGCATTTTGTTTATATAAAATAGTGTACTACTGTCAAACACACAAAATATTACTTTTGATATATGTACATAAGTAAACAAAGTGCTCCTGCACTTTTATTTGTTACTAGCTGAATCCGGTGTGCTTCGCTACCCCCCTTTGAGGTAAAACCATTAATGAACGTAGTAAAACAATTAGGTGCAGAAGTGTGCATGGTCAAAAATATTATTATGTAATAAGTATTTTTGGTACGTATTTCTATTCATGCCAATACCATATATGTATAGCAAATACTGCCGCTGTTGGTCAAAAAATGCTCAATTTTAAATTTTCTTAAAATTTTTAGTAAGATCGGTCCAGCGGTCTGGCCTTCCCGGAAGGCGTTGTCCTGCAAGAGATGGGGCGTGAAAGGGTTCGTGGAGTATGAATTTTAACTTTTACCTCACCTAGAGCAACATGTGTATTCGATTTGAAGCAAATTACACAATTTAAAAAAGTAGAAGTAGTCGAAAGAAATAAGAAGCTTTGGTACATAAAATTTTTATTTTTACCTCGCCTTCAGTAAGATGGGGATACAATTTGTATGAAGTAAGTCTGTAAAACCCCATGCAGAAGCAATTAATCAAGTAAAAAAAGTGGGCGTTAGAGTAGGCGTGGTCGTACCAATTCAGAAACCTTCCCGGTCTCATGCACAACAACTGTGCCGAAGATCATCACATGATCAGTTTGATGGACTCGTACAAAATTTGAAGGCTATATAGCTAATATAGAACCCTAGATATTTAATATTAATCTTAATTTTGTATATGAGCTAAATATGCACTTTGTATATGAGCTGCCACGCCCACTGGTATGATCCCGCCCAATATTCCCATAAGTATTCATAATATAATCAACGTGCACAAATTTCTAAGACTCTGGCTATTATAGAACTGCCTTTTTTTCTCTTGATTATTCAAATCAGTAACATATGGGATACTGCAATGTTTCAAAACTCTTGCTATTACAATAGTCAAGATATATGATGTTATTCAATTTATGTGGGAGGCGCCACGCCCACTTGAAATATATGTATATAGCCGTAAACCTAATTGGGACTACAACCTTTAAAATGAAACCGGTTTGGGCAAAATCGGTTGTATAGTTTAAGAGTCTATAGAGGACAAACATACAAACATTGTATTTTATATACATAGATTGTTTCCCTGAAGATGCTGCACATTGTTGTAGCGAAATATCGGAATAAATATAATATATATATAAAATATTAGACCTTAATCTCGAAAATAAAATATAATTGTTTAATAAATAAAAAGGTCGAAAAATCAGTTAAATAATCAAAACATTAAACCTTAAATTAAATTTTAAGTTGATTCAAACTTATATATACAGTAGTTATCGCTTATATGCATTTCAAATTTTTTTCGTGCTTATAAGCGAGAAATGCATGTATAAAAATCGGTTATATTAATTACGAATAGAAAATTACTCATGTTCGGATGCATATAAACGTTAAATGCAAATAACCGACGTGCATATAAGCGATAAATACTGTAGTAAAAATATTTTGCCTTATACCTACTAGATGAAAAAACTTTCTGTATATTAAATTTTGAGTCTGACTGTATATTCAGCTGTTTTATATGGGATAGCGCATGGTGTAACTATATAAGGTGAGTGCAGTAGCACAGCCGACTGACTTTATATAGAATTTACTTACATATGTCAAAATTAATACTTTTTAAAGTGTTTTTGACAGTAGTACATTATTTTACACCAATAAAATGCCTGTTGTTTCTATATTGTGTTGTATTTGTTGCCGATTTGCACTCACCTTTTATAGTTACACAATGGGATAGCTTCTCAAATTTACATATGTATTTGAAATTGATTTGAACAAAAATTATTTAAAAATAAAATATAAAAATTTTAACCGTTTTCCCCCTGGTCCAAGTTTTAAAAAAATATAAAGCCTAATGGTACTTCCAAGTATGAATCTATTTACATAGAAGTATACCAAATTTCAATAAAATCGATTTGGCCGTTTGGAATTGATTGTTTAAGAAACAAAGGTACCAATTTAGCTGGCTTTTACAATTTTTATCTTTTACTGGTCCAAGTATTGAAAAAATATAGCCTATTGATGCTTCTAAGCATTGATTTATCTAAGTATGTTCTGAATTTCATTAAAAAACCAACCATTAAACTTACAAAGACATTTAAAATATTCTATAAATAGTTTCACTTCATTAATTTGTTTAAATTATTTGGTTTCTTTTTATTTTCTTGCTGTAATATTGCTTCAATACGAGTAGTTAGTCGTTTCCTCTGCCAGATGCCAGTTATAAAATTTTATTTCTTGCTGTCCCCATTTTAAATGGCCTTGTTTGGCTTTTTGCTCCTTTGGTCTTTTACAATTCCTTTACAAGGACTTAAGTGCGTCATTTGGCTAGTAATTAAAATGCATAGAAATTTTTAATATTTCTGCTTTAGTTTTCGCTACGAATGATTGAATTTAATTTAATATTTGTGCTTTGGGTTTTATTTTTTTTAAGTTATTTTATAATTCCTTAGATTTTATTTGATTGTTTCGTGAAAAGGGAGAATAAAAGAAAGAAAGTGAGAAAGAGAATATTGAAAGCTTGCAGTATTTAATGAACTGAATTAGAGGATTTTTACACATTTTATGTAAGAAAAACAAGTTAGTTTGTTTAATTGAAAAGTTTTGTTATTTATTTTAAAGGTTTATTATGGCAAGTTTTAAAATGGGTTTTAAAAAGAGGAGTATGCTTAAATTAAAGTTGAATTTTTATACAGTTATGCTTGGTTTTCACTATGGCATTTTTGTTGTCAAATTGTCCAAATTGTTGGCAATTGTATGAAAACGGGTTGTCATATGGCATACATACATATGCCATCTATGATTGCAAACATAAATTACGCCATATGACAACCCGTTTTCATACAATTGCCAACAATTTGGACAATTTGACAACAAAAATGACATAGTGAAAACGTGGCCTATGTCTCAAATTGTTTAATATTTATTTCAGCAGTGTACTCTTTAAACTCTGTTAGGTCATTGTGAATGTCATGTTTGTATTTACATTGCCCTTATATTTGCTTTTGTCTCGTGTTTATTTTAATTAATTTGTTTTTTTTTATTATAAAATAAAATATCATATTTCTGAATCCACTCATGTCTGCTTATCATTAAAAAATCATTAAACATTTTAACTCTTTCTTTATATTTTTATTATAATTTGAAAAAAAAAATTGTTACAAATATTTATACACCTGCATTGCAATGACTTATTTTTTACACTATACATATGAATGTACTCGTATGTATGCAGCTTCACACCACCAAAATAAGGACTTTATTACAATTACAATTATTTTTGTGAATAAATATTTTTTCTACTTGTTCATTAATTGACTGTTAAAAAGTTTGTAATATTGAATTTATGTTTTAAATAAGGTTTTTTTTTGGACTTTTTTCAATTTATTACTAAACTAACATATTATTTAAAAGTTCGTGAGTGAAATAGTAATTTTGCAGCAAATTATCAACAATTATGTTTCTATATGTAGCACAAATACTGATGGAATAAAACCATTGAGATGTTTATAGATATAAGTTGAGCTGCATTAAAAAGTCCTTAAGAGATCTATTTTAAGCTTCATCTAAAGCTTGAAGATTTTATGTATTCTTTTGGTGACCTAAGCTCCGCTTAATTTAAATATTTGTATGTGCTTTGAGTAGAGCTTAATCTTTAAAGCGTTTATATGTCTCATTTAAGCTCTATTTGAGGTTTATGAGCTTAATGTGAAAGACAATTAATATGCATATATTAATTGTGTTACTTTCTTTGGAAAGGGATAGGTAGAAGAAGAATAGCTGGTTAAAGTAGAGAAAAGCTTTTTCATATGACAACACTGTAATTGCGCGTTATGTGTGTTAATAGTACAGTATTACAGGTTAATATAAGGTTTAAGTTTACCTTTAATTAAATGACTTTAGATGCTCTAAATTAAGCTTCAAATTTAGCACCGTTTAAATGACCTTAGGTGGTCTTAGTTAAACTTCATTAGTTGCTGCAGTTAAAGTTCTTTGCGATGTCTAAATTCAGTTTATTATTATAGGCCTTTAAGTGCTCTAAATTAAGCTTCATTCAAAGGTCTTTGTAAGGTGTAAGGTAAGCTTCATTGAAAGGTATTTGTGTAGTGTAAATTAAGCATAATTTAAAGCTCTTTGTGAGGTCCATGTTGAGCGTCATTAAAAAATCCTTATGATATCTATTTTAAGCTTCATCTAAAGCTGCAGTTTCATCTTAAGCTAAAGTTTTTATGTAGTTAAATCTTTTTATGTGCTTTAAGTATAACTTAATTTAAAGGCCTTTATATGTCTAATTTAAGCTCTATTTTAAATTCCTTTAAGTTGAGCTTGAATTGCAGGTATCTATGTGTTGTAATTTAAGCTTTAATTGAAGATATTATTACAGCCTCATTTAAAGGTTATTAGGTGGTTTAAGTTTAGCTTTATTTAAATTACTTTAGGTGCTCTAGATTAAGCTTCAATTAGGTGATCTTAGTTAAACTTCTTTCTACTCTAAAGGTCTTTGCGATGTCTAAATTCAGTTTAATTTTATTGGCCTTTAAGTACTCTAAATTAAGCTTCAGTTAAAGGTCTTTGTGATGTGTAAGCTTCATTAAAAGGTACATATTTGTGTAGTATAAATTAAGCGTAATTAAAGTGGGTATGTGTTCTGAGTTGACTTTAATTTTAAGATCTTTGGGGGGTCTAAGTTAAGCTTTATTTTACAGACTTTAAGTGTTCTTAGTTAAGCTTAATTTCATAATCTTTTTAAGGTCCAATTTAAGCTTCATTCAAATTTAATAGAGCCTAAGTTTAGCTTCATTCAATGGTCTTATTTGGTCTAAGTTGAGCTCCATTGAAAAGTCTTTATTCCAATATAAGTTTAATTTAAAGCACTTTAAGAGCTCTAAGTTGAGCTTCATTTTAAAAGTGTTTGTGATGTATAAATTGAGCTTAATTTTGTGTTGTATAAATAAAGCGTAAAAAGTTTTAAAGCTTTTTGTGAGGTTCACGTGAAGCTTTATTAAAAGTGGGCATGTGTTCTGAGTTGCTTCTACGTTCTACTTCTTTTGAAAATTAAGTTTTATTGAAATGTCTTAATTTGATTTACGTACAGCTTCATTTGAAGATTCTTATGTGATCCAATTTACGCCGCACTGTAGGTCTTTATTAGGTCTATGTTGAGCTTGATTCAAAAGGCTTAAGTTAAGCTTCATTTAAAGATCTAAATTAAGCTTAATTTTAAGGTCATTATTTGTTCTAAATTGTGCTCCATTTGAAGATCAATATGAGATATAATTTTAGATTAATTTGAGGTTCTTATGACGTCTAAATTGAGCATAATTGGAAGATCTGTAGGTGGTGTTAGTTCTGATTTATATTAAGGTCTTTGTGTGGTACAAGTTGAGCTGAATTTAAAGGTTCTTTCGAAGTCTAAGTTTAGCTTCATTTGGCCTAAGGTGAGCTTCATTTTAAAGTCTTAATGTGGTCCAATTTAAGCTTCATTTCAAGGACCTTAAAAGTTCTAACTTGAACATCATTTAAAGATCTTTGCGATAGCTAAATTGAGTTTAATTTTAAGATCTTAATATGGTCTTAATTGAGTTTCATTGAAAAGTCTTAATTTGATGTACGTTCTACTTTATTTGAATATATTTATAAGGTCCAACTTACGCTTCACTTTAGGTCTTTATTAGGTGTTGAGCTTGATTTGAAAGTATTTATGAAGCCTCAATTAAACTTTATTTAAAGATCTTTATATTGTACAAGTTTAGTTTAATTTAGTAATCCTTATAAGGTCTAAGTCGAGCTTACTTTTAAGTTTTTTTTTTTTTGGTCCAAATTGAGCTTATTTTTAAGATCTTTATTTGTTATAAGTTGTGATCTATTTGAAGGACTATAAGAGATTTACCCCCTGCCCACGATGTCGAACGATAACGTTCGCTTAGATAGACTTAAGACACAAACTTGATTGTGGAATAAACAAACTTGATTGAGTAAAAAATAGATACGATAAAAAGTTTGTGTCTTAAGTCCAGGGGGTTAATTTAAGATGCATTTGAGGTATAAGTTAAGCTAGATTTAATGGTCTTAGTTCTGCTTTATTTAAAGGCCTTTATGTGGTACAAGTTAAGCTGCATTTAAAGGTCCTTTCGAGGTCTAAGTTGATCTTCATGCAAAGGTCTTTATCTGCTCTATGATGAGCTTTATTTAGGGGTATTTATTACGTCAAATTCAGATTCATTTAAAGGTCATTGATGGATCTAAGTTGGATTTAAAGGCCTTTGTGAGATCTGAGTTGAGCTATATATAAAGGTTTTTGTAAGGTCAAAGTTGAGCTTCATTTAAAGGTCTTCATAAACTAGTCCAAGTTTCGCTTCAATTGAAGACCTTTATAAAGTCCACATTGAGCTTTATTCTAAGGCCTTTTAACGCCCCTTTAGTTATTTCGTTTCAGTCCATTTAAAATATGTTTATTTAACTACAACTGTCTATAAATAATTTTTTATTTCCAAACATTTGTTTGTTTTATTTTATTAATTTCATTGAATTAATTAATGTTAATAAATGCTTGTATGTACTTATTGTATATTGATTTAATTATATCCCCTTTATTTACTTCATTTACCCCATAATAATAAATTTTATCATATTGTTAAATAAAGCGTTTTTTTACAATTGTTTTTGTTTAAATTAAATCACGTTTTTATTATAAATCGGTTTTGTTTAACAATTTAAGTTTAGTTTGCAAAACGAACACAAACAACTTTTCAATATTTTCTGTCTTGTGCGGTTGACCAGTTTTGTAATTGAATTTTTGTTTTCCATATTAAATGTAAAGAATTGTTAAACAAAAACAATAAAATATTAAATGCATTGACAACCACAATGTAATAATAGTGTTTAAGTAAAAATGTTGAAATAAATGTAGATATTGATTAGCCTTAAATTGAAATTTAACGCAAAATAAATAAATTATAAATAAACAAAAGTTCAATTTCAAATTAAATGGCTCTAATAATTGTTTGGTTTTCAGTTTTGTAAACATTTTAAAATTGTCCTAAGTAGATATCAATATATTAATTAATATGAGTATTTTCCATTTAGTTTGTCTGTTTATTTTCCCAGGTAAATTTAGAGTTGAACTGGGGTATAAAAGTAAGATATACGTATGAAGTGTCTCTTATATTTACTTAAGAGAAACAAGTATTGAAATGGTATGAAGCAAGTACATAAATCTATATTAAAGATTTTTTTATTTAAATGTCTTTAAAATTTAATTTGAATATCAAGCTGAAGGTACGGTCACATTTGGCAAATATTTACTGAAAACAGCGTAACCACTTGTTTTAGCACAAATTTGTTTGACGCTGTTTACTCGTACAGGAGTTTTGCAAGTTCTAACAGCATCAAATAAAATAGGACTAAATATTAGTTGTGTCTTGCCTAAATAAACACAGTTTTTTAATAAAAAAACAAGTTGAAATATATTTTATTTAGTGGTTACGTCTTTTTTTGGCAAATATTTGCCAAGTGTGAGCGTACCTTAGTCGTGCTTCAATTAAAGGAATTTAAAAGATCAATGGATAACATTATTTGTATCAGTTTATTTATCCTGAGCTCTGCCTCATTTAAAAAGTGGGTTTAATTTAAAATTATTTGTTTAGTATAAGTTGAGCTTCATCAAAATATGAAGGAATTTATATTAATTAAGGATATTATATGGTCTATGAACTAGAAGTGGCACTAGAAGCCGAACTAGAATCTGAACTAGAGTCTAAATAAGAAGCTGAACCAGAATCTAAACAAGTATCTGTACGAGAACTGAGCCTAGCTCTTTCTGCGGTCTAAGCTGAGCTTCATTTACAAGCCTTTATGAGGACATATTTTCGGCTTATTTGTAGACCTACGAGTATATGTAATATAAGTTGAGCTTCATTAAAAGGTCGTTCTGTGTTCCATGTGTTTAAAGTCAAGTTTCATTGATAAGCCTTTATGTAGTTTAAATTGAGTTTTGAACGTTTACAAATCTTTCAACTTTATTATGAAAATTCACGTTGTGTGAGGAATGTGTTTCGTGCACTTCGCTCAACATAATCGGCCAACTGAACGTACTATTCGCAACACCATCACCCATTTTGAGACCCAGCATTATTGGATAATATTCGATCGAATAGACCACGCCCAGCAGGCTGTAAAGAAAATATAGCGGCCTTAGGTGAGAGTGTACACGAAGACTGTAGAGAGTCGATGCGGCCATTCGATGCCATGATAAACGACAATTTGATGCCTGAAATAGAAGTTCGTGATCTCGGCGACATTTGGTTTCATTAAGACGGCTCCACTTCCCACACATCGTATCAAAATGGATTTATTGAGAGAACACTTCGGTGAGCACATAATTTCACCTTTTGGGCCGGTCGATTGGCCACCAAGATCGTGTGATATCATACCATTAGACACGTGTGTCAGTCGCCAGTTACCAGTCGAAATACTCGAACGAGTCATAGAAAATTCAACTCAACGGATAGACCATCTGCAACGGCCAACATTTGATAGACATAATCTTCAGAAAATAAATGCCAAAGAATGTTCTTTCAAATGATAATAAACATTCCTTATTAAATTTGAATTTTCTGTGGTGTTTTTCTTTAAAAAAGTAGGGAACCTCGAAATGCAACACGCTATATCAAAAGGCCCAACTATAATGTGCATATGCTAGCTTAAGCAAACGTGCGAACACATATAAATTGTATGTGGCAAACTATAATGTACTTAACGAAAATTTTCGTTAAGTTTTTCAACTGTCATTTGCTTAAGCAAAAAGCGAAACTGATCGCACATTCTGTACGGAATCAGCTGTTTGTTGTTGTTTGTTTTTAACAAAATGGAGAAAGAAGAAAATATATTTATTTTAAATTTAATAGAAAATGTGGAAAAAATAAGTGCCTTTACAATAAAAGGGACCCTTTTTATTTTAACAAAAATGTCTTTCTGTCGCGGTTTATATCTCTGACAGAACAAGAGCGTCTTCTTCTTTTACAGTGTAGTTCACTTA
Organism: Bellardia pandia; assembly: GCA_916048285.2. Lineage (NCBI taxonomy): Eukaryota > Metazoa > Arthropoda > Insecta > Diptera > Calliphoridae > Bellardia > Bellardia pandia. The sequence continues at coordinate 76,138,670 of OU696533.1, forward strand.
TTTCTTTTAATGTGCGCAGGCCTTCAAGCGCTAACTTTAATATTTTTATATTATTTAAATTTTTAAGTTTTTTCTCCATTTTTGCAAACACAATACGAAAATTAACAAAACATATGTAAACGTTTATTATTATTTACATTTAAGTGCTGCCACAGCTGTACATTTTAGTACTTTTGCCGAAAAATTAAAAAAAAGGAAAAATTATGCGTTTCTGGTACGAAGTTTTCTTTTAATTATAAAATAATATAATAATATTTATAAAATATAGTCATTTAATGGGTTTTTGTTAAAATAAAAACATTTTTTTTAAACATAAATGAGCAACTGTGGACAAAAAGTTTCAAAGTCATTGTAGCCACCTAAAATTTAACTCTGAACTGGTTATGCATTTGACAGCCTTTTCGTTAACTTTTGCAATTTGCTTAATCTTGCTTATGCATATTATAGTTGGGCCTAAAGTCTTTACGTATTTCATTTTAAACATCATATTGGAATATAACGTAATTTGAAAGTCTTAACACAGTCTAAAAAGAATCTCATTTAAAAGTCTATACGCAGTCTAAGTTAATGCTACGTAAAGTCATCTTTACGTTACGTGGTATAAATTATGAGTTATTGGAAAGATTTTACGTGTGCCTTTATTGAGCGTCAATTTGATTTAAATTTAAATTAGGTTTTATTTTTTGTTTGTCAGTAATTATAACTTAATGTACATAACTAATATAATTACCAAACAAACTGTTGATAAAGAAAGAGCATGTGAAATGTTAATTAAAATTGTGTACATTTAACTTTTTGCATTACATTTGTTTATATATGTATATATGCAGTTAATGTACGTAAGTAAGCCCCAAAAAAGGTAATAAAATTGTTTCACACAACCAATGTTAGAACATTGGTTAGTATAAGTCATTTTAACATGTATTTGTTAGGGCCATGCTAATGCTTACATGCGTGTGTCTACCTATAGATGAAAATAAAGGGTGTCCCAACTAGAACGCAATTTTTAAATTTGGCGCCATTCGAAGTGTCATTGTTTGACAGTTGAACAATTGTCATTGTTTGCTAGTAGAAGGTACGAGGTTAGTAAAATGGAGCGCTACACGAATGAACAACGCATTCTCATTGTGAAATTGTTTCACCAAAATGGTGAAAGCTTTGCGGCTACAGTTCGCAAATTGCGATCAATTTGGGGTCACAATAATGCTCCAAAAGAGTCAACTGTAAAGAGATTAAGGATAAATTTGCCGAAACTGGGTCTGTTAGTGATGTAAAGACAACAACGCGTCTTCGGCCATGATGATGTCGCTCAAACTCCATCCACCTCAATTCGACACAGAGCTCAACAAATTGGTGTCTCCAAATCCACTATGCAGCGAATTTTGACGAAAGATTTCCATCTTCATGCATACAAAGTTCAATTGACTCAGGAACTGAAGCCAGCTGACCATGGACAGCGAAGGGAGTTCGTTAATTGGGTATTGGAGAGACAACATGAAAATTGTGATTTTGCCGATAAAATCATCTTCAGTGACGAGGTCCATTTCCATGTTGATGGCTTCGTCAATAGGCAGAATTGTCGCATTTGGGGTGAGGAAAATCCTCGAGTGATTCACGAGAAGCAAATGCAATCTCAACGTGTCACTGTGTGGTGTGGTTTTTGGGCTGGAGGAGTCATTGGACCTTTTTTTTATGAAAATGAGGCAGGTCAAGCGCAAACTGTCAATGATAACCAGTTTGTTCTTGCTTAGAATTGAAGAAATGAATGTGGAGGGTATGTGGTTTCAACAAGACGGCGCCACATGTCATACAGCCAGAGAAACAATTCAATTGCTGCATCAGTCATTTCCCAGTCGTGTTATTTCGCGTTTTGGACACCAGAATTGTCCGCCTAGATCGTGTGATTTAACACCTTTAAATTTTTTTCTTTGGGGTTTTTGAAGTCGATGGTTTATGCGAATAAGCCGACGACGACTCAAGCCTTAAAAGAGGAAATTGGACGCTGCAGTAATGAAATACCGCAACATTTATGCAAAAAGGTCATTGAAAATTTCATTAAAAGATCGCGTGTGTGGCAGCAAAGCCGCGGCGGCCATCTGCACGATATCTTATTCCATACATAACCTCATTCTGTCTACTTTACGATATAATAAAGTTTCATGAAAATTATTATTAAAATTTATTGATAATTTTTCTTGGCTTAGGATTCGAACTTGGGTTGTTGGTTGAATTTACATATGTTTCGAGAAACACCACTTTCTCTCATCGGAGGGTGAGAACGTAAAGAATTCTGAGGAGAGAAAGTGGTGTTTCTCGAAACATATGTAAATTCAACCAACAACCCAGGTTCGAATCCTAAGCCAAGAAAAATTATCAATAAATTTTAATAATAATTTTCATGTAACAATTCCTACCTTCAGTAAAAATAATTTAATGAAAAATTAAATTTAATGAACTCGAGCCTAAATAAAAGAAATATCAATGATTTAAAATTAACAGTTCAAATAAAAATAATAATTATTCTTATCTGTGTTTTATTTAAAAATTGCGATCTATTTGGGACACCCTTTACATGTACTCGTAATTCCGTTTAACTGTAAAAGTATTTTATGACAACGTTTAAATATTCAGGTAATTATTTGCTTAAAATTGTCTTTTTACGCAATGAATCACTGGCAGTTGCTCTCAAATCTCATTACCTTTTCGACTGACTGTGAAAATATGTACAGCTGGATTTTGCAGCTGAAACTTCTGGAAATAAATAATTGTGTTTTTTTACGCCTTCCTTAAAACTCAATTTGCTGGCACTCCGTGTTGCAAATTTGTCAAAAAAAATCTCATTATTATTTATTGAAATTGTAATCAAGTTAAAACAAGTAAGAAAGTATAGTCGGTCAAGCCCGACCATATAATACCCTACACCCAGTATACGTATAAAACACTCTTCAGAAATGGGCGTTATATGGGAGATATAACCTATTGTGGACCGATCATCCAAAAATTTAGTGTCATGATGTGTGTGAATATAAATATTATATGTGTTAAACTTTATCTCGATATAAATGCTTTTAAAAGATTTATGGAACTTAAAGTGAATTACGGAGTGGATCTTATATGGGGGATACGACTAATTATGGACCGATCATAATAAAATTGCACCGTATTATTTTTATACATATGAGACATATTTGTGTTAAATATTATTTGGATACCAACATTTTTGAGTGATTTATGCTCTTTAAAGTGATTTTCGGAAGTGGGCCTTATATGGGAGCTACGACTAATTATGGACCGATCTGCACGAAATTCGTAGATGTGTTTTGGCTTCATTTACCACTCATTTGTGATGAAATTTGTTTAGATACTTGCATAATTCAAACATTTATGATTGGTAAACCCCAATTTCGGGAGGACATTTGTATGGGGGCCAGGTGAAATAATGGACCGATTTCCACCAGTTTCAATCCCATCTATCCTTGGACCAAAAAAATATCACGTACCAAATTTTATTGAAATATCTTCAAAATTGTGACCTGTACTCTGCGCACAAACTTTACATAGACAGCCAACCAGACGGACGGACGGACATCGTTAAATCGACTCAGAAAGTGATCGGTATACTTTAAAGTGGGTGTTGGACCAATATTTGTGGGCGTTACAAACATCAGCACAAATCTAATATACCCTCCCCACTATGGTGGTGTAGGGTATAACTGTGAGATATGAGGCGTCATATGAGAGTCATCATTATTATCATCACTATTACGTTTAAGCAAATTACTTTAATAACAAACTTCAACTCTGAAAATATGTATAATGATGACGTTTATTTAAGTACGAGTAATCACAAAAGAAGTGATGATAATGTGTTGATTAATCATCAGCTTCTTGTATGAGGTTTTCACTCCATCATTGTGTTAATAAACATTTGCAAAAGAATTCTGTTTTCAGTTTTTTTTTTCTTCCAGACATTTTTGTGCAAAGAGCTGATAAAGCAGAAATACACAAATGGACAGGACATTGTACTATAAGAATAATGAAAACTATGAGAATAAAAACCAAATAAATATAAAGCTATATTTAATAAGGATTGTTTTAAAACACTTTTGTAACAAAATTTTAGGGAATTATGGAACTACAATTGAAGCTTAAGTTAGACTGAATACATATTCATATGGAGTCCAGTTTATACTACCAAAGGACTTTAAAGGAAATTTTTATCTATATAACGAGATTTAAATTAATCTCAAATTGGAATGGATAAAGTCTCTTAAATGAATCCCTACTTACAGCTCATAATGCTAATTTAATGAAGCTCTATATGGAATAAATGTTGTTTAATTGAGACTAGATATACCCCTTCAAAGGAAGACCAACTTAGACTAAATAAAGGCTTTTAAATTAATGGTGTTTTCTTTTCTGAAATAAAATGATACACCTTTATTATGTACATTTTTATAATGTTTACCCCACATTTTAAAGATGTCGCATTTTTAATGGTCAGAATAGAACATAAAATTACAACAGTGTAACATTTTTTTTCATGTACAGCTGTTTTTGTTTTTTTTTGCTAAAAAAGAAGAAGCAGATAGCTCCCTGGTAAGATCGCTTGAAATAAGACAATTAATATTTATCAAAAAGACCAATGGCACTTTCCCGACTAATACGAAAATTCTTCTCAAATATAAAAATTATATATGTATATAAACATACATTACATATATAAGAAGTAGGAGATATTGTTCTATGAAATTTGACATACATCAACTTCAGAGTATTCATTAATTACGTTCTTTACCAAGCCTTTCACTCACGGTTGTGGATTTCTTTCCATAATCATATAAAATATTTTATCATCATCTGATGATGAAGATGAATCCAACAAGTCATCCAAAATTTTTTCAGCACATAAAAAATATTTTCCATTTTGTATATTTTTTTTTTGTTTCTTAACACAAATACACATTCATAAACAAAACAAATGTCAGCTGCATCAATGCCAACTTAGCCCTTCTCGGGCTAGATTTAGCCGGACTTTAGTCACTCAAAACGCGAAAAAAAAGAAAATTGGATGTGGTTTTATATGGATTTTTTTCCATTTAGCCCTTTTTTCAAAAATGTTTACGCGTTTTGAGTCTCAAAAGTTGGCATCACTGGTCAGTTGTTTTATCGTGCGATTCTCCCCCTCTAAAAATACAGAGTGTGAAAGGTGCACCATTTTTTAAATTTATAGTGTGACATTTTTAGAAAAGAACACACTACACTTTAGCAGTGTTGACATTTTTCCAGAAAAGAACACAAAAAATTAAAAAAGATGCGAAATGGGAAAAACGTGTAACATTTTTGCCAGAAAAGAAAACGCCATAAGATTAACTAAGAGTACATATAAAAACCAACTTTTACTACATACTCGTTAAGAACTATAAATTAAGCTCAATTTGGACTACGTAAATTCTATTCGAAGAATTTCAACATGGACTACGTAAAGATATTTAAATGCTCAACTTAGACTACCTAAAGGTCTATAAATAAAGCTTGAATTCTACTTGATAAAGACTTTTAAGACTTTTCCGCCGGACTTTACTTATAAGTACAAATACTTATTTTCATGCACTACATATAAGACAAATGTTGTTTTGCATTGTATGACCATCGGTACTCTAAAGTGTTATATTATCTACCAATACGAATAAGAAATTCATGCTCTTTTGATCTTTATTTTTAATAAAATCTCTTTCTCCTGAGCCCTTGCGGTGTTAACAGGTGCTTGAAAATTGAATTTATAGTAGTTAAGTGCATTTCAAGTTGTTTAATTTTTGTATATACATATAGTTAACTAACTGCACAAACTGTTATTTGTATTTAATAATTAAAATTTTGGAATTTGTGCTCATTTTTTGCTTTGGACTGTTAAGTACCGTGGGTCAATGCACACGTATTTTGTGCAAGTTATTCGTAACGGTTTTGTATTTTTAGAACAAAATGTTTGGATTCATCATAAAGTTCTTGCTATCCCACATAATCGTACGATTCATTCACTGGAAAATCTGAACGATTTCTATCACACTCAAAAGAAAATCGCAACAAAGTCTGTCATAGGTGCCACACTACTACACAAAAAAGATGCAAAAACATATGGTTTAGCTAATGTAAACAAACGCAGCTTTTCGCCATTTAAATTACATTGACATTGTTGTTTTCTTATCAGCTGTATTGGAAAATACAACTCTGATCGCATATAAACTATCATTTTATGAAATTTTTTAAAAACTTTTGCAAGTCGGATAGACTTGTCAAAAAAATCTGTCATTTAGTTAAATTTTTAGGCCACACTATCATACTTTATGAACACACACGATTTTTTTTTGGCATACCGTACGACTAAATAGGATAATCAGTAGTGGCCTTAATAAAGATATTTTAGCAATATTAAGAGAAATCCCAAATGAAAATAGCAAAGTCTCTGATATTGAAACTGATGGCGATATTGATGTAGACGATTTTGAGAACAATGACAATGAGCTTAGTAGGCTTTTGGAAAAACTGGTAAACAGTGATGATGAAATAGGTGAAAGCGGTATTATTACTGAAGAAGTAGCTGTCTCTGATGATGATTTGCCAAGTACTAGTCGTAAGAATAATTTTGAGTCTAATCGACAATGGAAAGCAACGGAACATGAAGCAACAATACCAGAATTTGGAAGAGAATTTCACTTTTCTCTTGCCCTGTGGTAGTTAAGAATTATAACAGTTTCATATGGGAGGAGTAGACCACGCTGATCAATTATGATCCTTTTATGGCATCGATTGTAAATAAAGAAATGGTGGCACAGAATTTTCTGCGCTCTCATTGAGACATGGCCATTGCTTCAGTATAAACGATCTGTTTCCTAAGGATTAATGACGTACAAGAAGTTTTCCGTCAATAAACGAAATTCACTAGGTAACGTTGGTGTTCACTTGCCAACATGTGTAGAAATTAGAGAAAGATGCGAACTCTGTAGTATTAAAAAATCCAGTCAAGGCCATATTCCAAATGCAGCTATTGCTGTGTTTTTTTTGTGTTGCAATGATAAAAAATTTGTTTTACTGAGCGCCATGGTATAAATTAATTTTTTATTTATTGAATTATCTACAAAATGTACAAATGATTTTTTTTATTTTTTACACAAGCTGAAATAAAATACAGTCGGGTCTCGACTCAATATAAAGGTTTTTAAACGTTGTCAAATAAAGATTATTTGATATCAATAAAGCAGATTTCAATGATTCTCAAATTAAAAGAGACCAAGAAAAAAGAAAATTTAACGTAGACTGCATAAAAGTCTTCAACTGAGGAGCAGAGACAATTAAATTAATTTAGAATTTTAATAATACAGTGCTTCAAATAAAGCTCATATTAAACCACGTTAAAATAAGCCTATATTAAACTTCCTAATGTGTAAAGATCTACAAATAAAACACAAAACGAACACGAGTTTTTATATTTTTAATAAAACAGAACTCAAGCCGAATTACTAAAATACAAAGATTTTTATAAATAAAAATTTAAAAAAAATTTAAAAATTTCCCTTTAAGGATTTTTTCTACAGATTTTTCTTTAAATTTTCTATAACATAATAATAAACACAATTTCTCATAATATCTGTAAATTTTGTGACATTTTTAAAATTTCCTTTGTTTACAAAAACTTTTTTTCTATAACAAATAGTTTTTTAAAAATTTTCTCATTTTAAATATAATTTCTTAATATAAATAAAAATTAAAAAAAATTCAATTTGTTACCTTGGTAATAATTTTTATATTTAAACAAAATTTCTTATTATAAGTAAACATTTTTAAATTTCCCTTGATTACAAAAAGGATTTTTCTTTAAGATTTTCTATATTTAAACATAATTTTTATAGTTAACAGAAATTTAAAACAGTACCAAATAGATAAAGCCCCGACTAGATAAACCCCTTTAAATTAAGCTGAATCTAGGACTTTATGACGCCTTGAGCTGCAACTCAACTTAGACTGCAGAAAGTCGAATTACACTACAAGTAGACCTTCAAACGAAGCTCAACATAGGCTAGTTAAAGGCTCAAAATTGACTATTTAAAAACCTTTTTTTTTAACAAAATAATTTGAACATCTTTTGCTTATAAAGTCTTGTATCATAAACTTATAAATCTGTTATATATTTTTAAAATAATTACAAAAAATAATTACCCCTACTTAACAGTTTAACCATAAGAAATAAATATATTTTCACTACTTAAACTAACCGTCTGTCTGTGCTTTCTGCCCACTCAGGGTATTACCTATACAAGTAATTGGTACTTTGGTACTTTTATGTTAAACGCTAGATATTAAGTGTAAAGCATAACAGTAAGTGAAAGTAGTAGTAAGTACATATACATAATTAGAAATACAGCCAAAATAGTAAATTAGTAAAATTTAAAGAATGTCTATTCCAAAATTTCTTCAAAGTACCTTCATGAATTTTACAGAATTTCGCTTGAAATCTATTGCAATACCAGTACATTTCTGTTTTAAAAGTAAGATTTTTAGTAAACATATTTAAACTTTTCCTGAGTGTACCTACTAGTTATTTTTCCACTGGCAGTAGTTAAAATTACTTTTACACACAAGTCTGTATATGCAAATCCTTAAGTAACTCTGCCTTTGGTCCTTTTAGTTTGCTTCCTTAATAGCTGTGCGGGTAGTTAAGTTGAGGTCAACAGTTTATGTATGTATGTATAATATGTCATATGTATGTATGTGTCATAATAAATAATTTACAAACTGCTTGGAAAAAAAAACAGGAAAAACATAAACACACACTTAAACACATACACTATCATACACACACACGCACACATAAATACAAAAACACTTTAATTTTGGACATGCTCAAACATTTATTTTCTACATAAACACTTCGTTATTGTTGCTGCCGCTATTTTTCGTTATTGTTGCGTTTTTTTCATTATGAATAATGTTGGCTCAGTGACTTTTTTGAAATAAAAAAAGGAAAATTTTTTTGTTGGGCGGTGGTGCTGTGGAAACAAAATTTAATAAAACTATTTGGGCAGAAGGATAAGGCGAATTGTGAAACACACTTTATGACTTTAAGTTTTGTATTAGGTTTGTGAGTAAACAAGAATTTAATTACAAATAAGAAGCGATTTTATATAATATTCGCGATTTTGTTTTGAAATTAGCTAGTTTTTGTAAAATTAGAGTTTTTTTTGGTTTAATTATTAAATTATGGGGATATTCTTTGGAAGTTAGCGATTTCTGGTGTTATTAAAAAATATGAGTTTTTATTTGTTTAAAAGCAAGCAATTTTTCAAATAAGCATTGGTATATTCATTTTCTGAAATTCTTCTTTTGAATTATTTGATTGAAATTAGCTTGTTTTAATTACACAGTGATACAAAATTTAATGAAATAGAAAAACCTGGGACCCGATATTATTTTTCTTGTAGGGCTTGTCGAATAAAAGAAGATTCCAATAGTGAAATATGCCGAACACCTCCAACATCCGTTTTTACGGTTAAAAACCGGTTTTTGTACCTTTGCGCACTTATAAGCCTGTAATTTTGTTGATAATGATCCGATTTTCAATTTATTTCTAGATTTGGAAACAAATTTCGCCACAAATAAATCGGTCTACAATTCACAATAGCTCCCATATAAGGTCCACTGTCGAAAATTCCTTTAATGAGCATTACCCTCTTAAAAGTGTTGGTATACAAATAATATTTAGCACAAATATATTTCATATGGACAGAAATTATACGGCTGAATTTTATTATGATTAGTCCATAATTAGGCATAACTCCCATATAAGGACACCTTCTGAAAATCACTTTTACGATCACAAATTTTTTAAAAATGTTTGTGTAAAATAAAATTCATTACAAAAAAGTTTCATATATACAGAACTCATGCCACCTAATTTTATAACGGTCGGTCCATAATTAGTCAAAGCTCTGATATGTATAAGACCCCCTTTGAAATTCACTTTAACGTGTAGGTACATATTTTTATACCGTACACCCCCATAGTGGGAAGAATCAATTCCTCAGTCGATTTAACGACGTCCGTCCGTCCGTCCGTTTGTCTGGCTGGCTGTCCATGTAAAGCTTGTTCGCAGAGTACAGGTCACAATTTTGAAGATATTTCGATCAAATTTGGTACGTGAAATTTTTTCGGCCCAAGGACGGATGGGATGGAAACTGGTTGAAATTGGTCCATTATTTCACTTGGCCCCAATACAAATGCCATCCCGAAATTAGGGCTTAAAGATATAAATGTTTGAATTATGCCAGCATCCAAACAAATATCACTACAAATGAGTGGTAAATGAAGGCAAATCAGATCTACAAATTTTGTGCTGATCGGTCCATAATTTATCATAGCTCCCATATAAGGCCTACTCCCGAAAATCACCTTAAAGAGCATAACTCCCTCACAAATGTTTGTATCTAAATAATATTGAACGCAAATATATTTCATATATATACAAATAATATGGTATAATTATAATTTTATAATGGTCGGCCCATAATTAGTCGAAAGACCGTAATTTATTTTAACCTCCATAAATCTTTTCTTTTTTAACAGAAATCATAGTTCAGAGCTAAACACAGTACCATCGAACAAACACACAGATTGGTAAATGTGATAAGACGGTCGTTTGAAGAGAAAAAATACTGTTCCGCGCTTTTCATTGATGTTTCCCAAGTGTTCGACAAAGTCTGGCATGAAGGTTTAATGCATAAAATTAAATTAACTCTGCCTGCTAACACCCACAAACTTATGAAAAGTTATTTATATGGTCGCAAATTTACAATCAAAGAAGGCGATTTTTTAAGCCCCGCTCAGCCAATTGAAGCAGGAGTACCCCAGGGTAGCATACTGGGTCCAACTTTATATTTGATTTATGCATCCGATATGCCGTTAGACCCCATAATACAAACTTCAACTTTTACAGACGATACAGCCTTTATTAGCGTTCATAAGGACCATCAAATAGCATCACAGAACTTGCAGAAATATGTTTATAAACTAGAGAATTGGCTTGAGCTTTGGAAAATCAGGGTTAACGAACAGAAATGTATTCATATAACTTTCACATTGCGAAAAGATACCTGCTCGTTCATCAGAATAAATAATCAAATTATCCCGCAACACAATGAAGTCAAATACCTCGGAATCCACCCCGATCGTCGTTTAACTTGGAAGTCTCATATCGACGCAAAACTTACCCAGATGAGATTAAAAGCAGTGCAAATTAATTGGCTAATCGGCAGAAATTCTACATTAAAGTTGGATTGCAAACTTTTGTTGTACAATGCAATTCTTTAGTGGGTTATGAGTTAAATAAAATAAATCAAACTCAAACACTAAATTTTTAAATTTTGTATCAAAAATAATTTATTAAAAATGACAAACAAAAGTGAATGTTTTTAAATGCACAAAACTAATACCATTAAAATTAATTTTCAAACGTAAGAAAAATATTAATTTTAAATTCAAAGATATAATGATTAAAAATATTTTATTACAAAAAGGTGTTTTTTAGCAAAGTATTTAAAGAAACTTATTTCTAAATATTATAATATAATTACGCCACAATTCTAAAGCCAATCTGGTGTTATGGAATTCTGTTATGGGGTTCTGCCTCAACATCCAACATTGAAAAAATTCAAAGGGGTCAAAATAAGATTCTACGTACAATTACTGCAGCTCCATGGTACGTTAAAAATTCTAGAATTCACAAAGATCTAGGCATTCCTTTGGTGAAAGTCGAACTTACAAAATACGCCTCAAAATATGTCAGCAAACTTGAACACCATCCAAACCCACCCACTGGCTGGACTTATTATTTTCTTTTAGTATTAAGATTCGAAAACTTATAGTCATTTCATTTCAGAAGATTCAATAAATAAATGAAATGTATTAAAAAAAAAAAAAAAAAAATAAAAAAAAAAAAAAAAAAAAATTTATGAACATTTTTCTGATGATTTCTAAAACGTTGAAAATTTTATGTCTGATTTATGTCTCTATAAAATAGAACATATATAGAACATAAACTTCTATTGGAAATTCTATGTTTGACATAATTTTCCATAGATATATTCATGTGTAACATACATATCTGTTGAAAATTGTATGTTTGACATATGACATGTTCGACTTTTGTTGAACGTTATATGTCTGACATACATTTCTATAGATAGATGCATGCTTGATATACGATTGTATGTTTGACATAAATTTCTTTCGTAAGTTTTATGTCTAACACAAATTCCTATGAAATGATTAATGTTTGATATACATTTTTATTGAGACTCTTATGTCTACCATATATTTCTTTAAAAAAGATTTATGTCTAACATAAATTTTATCTCTGACATAAATTTCTATAGAAAATTTTATGCCTGACATACATTTCTATTGAGAATATTATGTCTACCATATATTTCTCTAAAAAGATTTATACGTTTCTATAGAAAAGTTTGCAAATATATTTCTATTTTCTATACATACATTTTAAAATAACAAAAAAAAAAAATGTTAACCTATACAAGTGACAAAGTTGATCTACTTTCATATTGCAAAATTTAAATATTTGCCAGCATGTCCTATTATCTGCCAAGCTGTTATTACTTTCCCCTAAATAGCTCACATTAAAAATTTGTTTAAATTTGGTTGGAAAATAAACTTGATGTATGCTGCCATTTTTGCTTTTTTGATATTTTATTATTTGGCAGAGCTGGCTTTCCCAGCACTTTTGGCTGCAGTACTTGTATTTGTGTCCGTAGTATTTGATAAAAGCTGTAGTACACCAGTGTTTTATGCCTGACTATATAAATTTGTTTGCCGTTGAGGTGTTACAAGTCCTTGTTGGATGATGTTTGTATATTTTATTATGATTTTTTTTTTGTATTTACCTGTCTACATATTGTCCATAAATTGTTGTAAAGGGAGGAAGATTGCTGTAGTGGCATAATTAATGCACTTGTTAACGCCCTTTTCAATTGTATAAATCATGTGCAAAAAAAAAAAAAAAAACAAAGAACCAAAAAAGAAGAAACCAAAGAAAAGTCAACATATTTTTTTTTGTCGATTTATATACGAGTATGCATTATAATTTAACAATATTTACTTACGAGTACATTTCTCATAAAACAAAATTTATTGCGTCAATTATGATTTAACATCTTTCGCTTTCATTTGTTCAATCTTATTTAACCTTAAAATTATTTAAAGCTAATGAGATTAGCTAGTTAAGTATTTTTATTTCCAGTTTATTGTATAATAGTCATATTTATTTATTTATGTGTTTTATACCTTCTCTTTTGCCTTTTTATTGACTGCTTAAATGAGTGCATAAAAATCCATTAAAATTAATTATGACTATCTACATTATTTGCTGCCAGTTTATGTGGATTTTTACTACAGCTTTGAGTTCTTATATATTTATGGTTGGTTTTTTATTTTTGCGATTTTTCTACTACGATAATATTGAGCATGAAAATGAATAAAATGGATAATTACACAAACATACATACATAATTATTGTTACTTAATTGATTATAATGCTGCTGCTGACAATAATGTTTATAATGTGGATGAATGGATGATGCTGTGGCTAATGAGCATGATGATGCTCCTGCTGCTGCTGATGTGCAATGATAGTCTGATGTGATTTTGTAAAATGGAAATGCGAATGTTAAAGATGGCTGTTGGCTAATTCTGCTTATGATGATGGAGTGTATGAAATTTAATAATATGTAATTAAACATGTGTATATTAGGGGTTATATGTAGTAAACTTTGTTGTTAAAGTAATAATATAATGTTATTGAAATCACTTATGTAATAAATTCAAATATAAATTTCTGTAATACTTTAAATTGTACATTTCTGTAATACTAAAAGTGACATCAAACTTTTACAATTCTATTACGATTTATATTCAAAAATTAGCTTACATCGTACTACCACAAATTTCTATGGAATATTTTAAGTCAAACATAAAATTCTAAAGAAAAATTTAACGTCCGACATAAATTTCTACAGAAAATTTTATGTCTGACATAAATTTTTATAGACAGTTTTATATCTGATATAAATTTATATAAAACATTTTATGTCTGACATATATTTTTATAGAAAATTGTATGTCCGACATAAATATCTACAGAAAAGGAACAAGTCGGTTTTAGTGACTTTGCTCACAAAAAATTTTTTTTTCATCAAATAGGGATTTTAGAGAAGATTCCAGCAAAAAAAAAATTGTTAGCGGTCACGCCTATTTTCGAGGGGGCGGGCCCGTAAAGTTGAAAATATATAGGCCTATATCTCCGGAACTACTGGGTGTCTGATAATTTGTAATACATTAAATAAAAGGTATTAGAAATACATTTCCAACGATATATATCATGATTATAAAACATGGACCGAATATGGGTTAAATCCGAAAAAAATATTTTTTGACCCGAATTTTTTTTATAATATCTAAAAGAATTAAAATAATTTCTATATAAGTGTTAGTTTAGTTTATTTATATAAATAGCCAAGCTTTAATTTAAGGTATCATATGTGTCTGTAGGTACTATAATCATAGAATTATAAGATCTGAAAAATTAAAGAAATTAAATTTTTTCATAATTTTGTATGCAGGATAGGATTTTTTCCTCTATGGTATACAAAATACTGGCTTCGCATTGCATAAATTTTCTGTATTGCCGGCCTATCGCCGGGCGGAAGGATTTTCTTCTCCATGGTATACAGAACACTGGCTTCGCATAGTACAGATTCCCTGTATTGCCGGCCTATGGCCGGGCGAAAGGATTTTCCCCTCCATGGTATACAGAACACCGGCTTCGCATAGTACAGATTCCTTGTATTGGCAGCCAACGGCCGTGCGGAAGGATTTTCACCGGCTTCGCATAGTACAGATTGCAAAATGTCATAATCTTTCTTTGATATCTTCGAATTTATATTACCTATATGGTCATGTTATACCTTAAACTAAAGCTTAATTTCTTGCTTGATAGTGTAATTTATCTACTTACTCATATAGACATTTTTCCCGGATTTTTTAGATTTTTTTAAAAAATCAAAAAAATAATTTGCAAAATTTATCAATAGGTGGTCCATATAAATAGGTCATGTTACATATCGTTGGAAAGGTCTTTAAAATACCTATCATTTGATATATATATAGTCTAATAAAAGGATGTTATTTTCAAAATATAGCTAAATATATTACAAACTTTGGAGCCCCGCCCACTCGAAAATAGGTGTGACCGCCCCATTTTTTTTATTTTAATCAGAATTTAAAATTCTATTAGTGATAAAATTTTGATAGTGATTTGAAAAAGTCACTAAAACCGACTTAAGCCAAAACAATTAATGCCTGACATATATTTTTATAGAAAATTGTATGTCCGACATAAATTTCTAAAGACAATTTTATGACCGACATACATTTTTTTAGAAAATTTTATATATAGATAAATCGTTAAAGATATTTTATGTCTGATATAAATTTTTATATAAATTTAATGTCTGACATAAATTTCTATTAAACATTTTACGTCTGACATAAATTCCTATTGCATATTTTATGTCTGACATAAATTTGTATTGAACATTTTTTGTCTGGCATAAATTTTTATAGACAATTATAAAGATAATTTTATATCTGACATAAATTTTTTGTAGGCAATTTAATGTCTGACATTAATTTCTATTAGACATTTTATGTCTGCCATAAATTTCTATTCAACATTTTATGTCTGACATAAATTCCTATTGCATATTTTATGTCTGACATAAATTTGTATTGAAAATTTTTTGTCTGACATTAATTTTTATAGACAATTTTATGCCTGCATAAATATTTATTCAAAATTTTCGTTCTGACCTAAATTTTTATAGAAAATTTTCTTTCTGACATAAATTTTTATAGACAATTTTACGTCTAACATAAATTCTTATTAAACATTTTTTTATCTGACATAAATTTCTATAGGAAGTTTTATGTCTGACATAAATTTCATGTCTATTTAAAATAAAATTCAATCCTAAATTCTTTTATATCCCAAAATTATCTTCAATCGTAGCTTGTTTTATATCGCAAAGTTTTGTTCAACCATTGCTTCTTCTACATTCCAAAATTTACTTTAGTCATTGCTCTTTTTTATTTTTATATGTATTTTATATTTCAAAAATGGCTTTAGTGTAGTTCCTTTATATCACAAAGTTGTCTTTAATTACAGCTTCTATTAGACATCATTGCTTTCATTCGTAGTTACTTTTATATACCAAACTTTACTTCAATTGTGGTTCCTTTAATATTACAAAATTGCCTTCAATCTTTGTTTTATAGGAATATTTTCCGCTCCATCTAATGATTGGAAGTAATAATGAAACCCAATTCCAAATAAAACTTTTATATTTGTGACTGTAATCGACTTTGACTGTAAAAACAAAATTAATTTTTCCCCAAAATAAAATTGTTGATATTTTTTTTTTGCAATTATTATGCTCATAAAAACAAAAATAAAATAAAACAGAAATAAAATAATACTTTGATGTGTCAATGGATGTGTTGTAACATTTGTTTTTGTCATATTTTTAATATAATTGTGGTTTTCATATAAAAGAGAAAAAGAACAAAACTTTTAAATCACATGCACTATTTAAAATAAGTTTCTTTCATGAAAGAAAATTTACAGTGGTTCGAACTGATAAGTAAATTGTGATAAGGTTCACTTCTACCATACGAGTACATACATAGCTTGTCTTATATACTCGCAAGGTTCTCATCAAACATAACTGCTTTAATATTTCAAAATTGGTTTCAATCGCAGTTCGTTTTATATCGCAAAGTTATCTTCTATCATGGCTTCCTTTATATTCCAAAATAGATATATAAAAGGCACTACGATGGAAGTTCCTTTTATATCCCTAAATGGCTTTTAATGGTAGTTGTGTTTATATTCCAAAACCAAATTGATTTAACCTACATGGGAACAACCAGCTACCCGGATATGTTTTTATACCATACACAACCATAGTGGGAAGGGTATATTGGATTTGTGCTGATGTTTGTAACGCCGAAAAATATTGGTCCAACTGAGTCGATTTAACGATGTCCGCCCGTCCGTCTGACTGCCTCACATTGCTTTGATCCCATATAAGGAAGGGACAAAAATAGAAGGCGTTATCGTATATGAATAAAAATTGGCATGCTGGTTTTATTTGTCAAAATTAGAAAAAAAAACAAATTTTTGAAAAAATTGGTGCAAGGACACTCATACCTTCCATACATCCTGACCTTAAAATTTTGAATAAAATCTACATTTCGGCTTTGAACGACTGAGAAACTTGTTATAATTCTAGATATAACGTAATAATAATTTCTGTTAAATTTTGTTTAAATTGCTTCAAGGACTCGTTTTGCTGTCATATATCCTTTTTCTTAAAAGCGCAAAATACGCTCTGAAAACCATCCGTCAAATTTTTATTTTTCTTCAGTTCAAACTAACAAAAAACTCCATATCGGCACAAGGACATTCACACCTGTCGTACATCCTGAATCTTAAATTTTGAAAAAAGCTCCTATTCTGATTACAATGTTGTAAAAAAATGTGTATATAATAATGAAGGTACATATTAATATTTGTAGCAAATTTTATTTAAATTACAGGAATGACTCGATAAGCTGCCATATATCCTTTTTATTAAAAATAGTGTATACGTTTTGAAAGTCATGAAATTGCAACAATTTTTTTTTCTTTGTCAAAATAATAAACAATGTATACAATTTTACAGAAACAGCGCAAGGACACACATATATCCTGAATTTTAAATTCCCTATTACCAAAAAAATAATAAAAGTATGATGGAAAAATTTTTATAAAAAAATACTTTTCGTAATCTATATATATAAAAGTGAATGTGTGTCGTTATGTTTATTATTATTAGTTTGAAGTCTATAGACGGCTAAACGGCTGAACCGATTTGCTTGAAATTTTCACAGTATATTTCTGTATGTCTGGAAGGAGCTATAGGCTACTTTTTTTTTGGAAATTTTAAGTGGGCGTGGTACCTCCCATACAAAGTTAATTTTAAAAATCACCGATTTGCTTGAAATTTTCACAGTATATTTCTGTATGTCTGGAAGGAGACATAGGCTACTTTTTTTTTGGAAATTTTAAGTGGGCGTGGTACCTCCCATACAAAGTTAATTTTAAAAAGTACGGGTAGCGAAGCACACCGGGTTTTAGCTAGTATAAAATAAATATTTATTAATATGTTTACGGAACAGCTTTTTAGAGTATAACAAAAAGAAAAAACATTTTATTGATCGTCACTGGATTCTTCCGAAGAATACGATTCACTAGAAGAAGAACTAGCATATATTTCAACATTTACACTTTCCTTTACAAGATATTTTACACAGGATCTGAAGCTAACAACAAATGGGTCATTAAATCCTTGTTTGTATTTTCTCTGCATGATTTTCGTGTATGTGATAATCGGACCTTTCTGACGTTTTTGTGGTTAGCTTGAATAGCATCCACAGAGGTCTAGAAGTACCATTGGTAAAGGATAAATTCAGAAGGGTCCGCGAGAACTACATCAAAAAGCTACAAACCCACCCGAATCCGCTGGCTAGAATTCTAGCTCAGAGCCAGACGGAGTCGAGGCTTCGTAGAGCTTAACAGCCAATAAGAAATTAATGGTCTGTTAGACAGTAATTAAATTTATTTTAGTTTTAAGATTTAAGGAAATAAGGCAGATTCAATAAATAATAAAAAGTTATAATAAAAAAAGCTTCAATAGCTTCCTCAGACAAACATCTTTAAAAAAATTATAAAAGAATACTGTTTTATATAAAAAAGTTAAGTGCTAACAAACCTATTGGAATAACAAAAAACTTAAGAACGTTACATCCGTATATAAGAACTTTATGTACTTCCAAGGATGGATGGGATTGAAACTGGTGGAAATCGGTGCATTATTTCACCTGGACCCCATACAAATGTCCTCCCGAAACTGGGGTTTACTGATCATATATGTTTGAATTATGCAAGTATCCAAACAAATTTCATCACAAATGAGTGGTAAATAAAGCCAAATAACATCTACGAATTTTGTCCATAATTACTCGTAGCTCCCATATAAGGCCCACTTCCGAAAATCACTTTAAAGAGAATAACTCTCTCAAAAATGTTGATATCCTAATAATATTGAACGAAAATATATTTCATATGTCTAAAAATAATACGATTCAATTTTACTATGATCGGTCCATAATTAGTCGAAACTCCCATTCACCCTGATTTTTTCTCTTTCTGCAAAAAGCGCCAACCCTGTATATTGTTGTCCACTCAGAGGATAAGATGTAAGAGCATCACAAACCCACCAAACCTTTATCTCACATTTCGCCGATTTTGAAGGAATATACTGTGTGAACCCAGTTCCCCCACAGAATGGCGAATGATGTTGCCTCCTGCTGCATAGTTATTTTGTAAGTTTCTGTTTAACATTAGAAATATGTCAGATATGGCAGTTGCTTTACCACTTTCTTTGCGGTACTAGCGCGTATTGCTGTTATCAAATCTTATATAACGACTTATGGCCCAAAATCGTTGAATACCCATCGATGAACGATACAAAGGATGAGAACTAGTTGTTTTATAATATACACATGTTGCAACTGCATCAGTTTCCTGATAAAAATAAAAAAACAGTAGGTCAATATAAGCAAATTCACTTGCAAACTATATCACTTATCCGGGGATAATGATTGTATACATAACGAAAACTTTTTGGTTGTAGACACAAAGGTTAAATTGTACTATAGTTCCTTTTATATTCCAAAATTAGTTCCTCTTATGTTCCAATAATAGTTCAATCTTGCCTTCAATCGTGATATTCCAAAATTAGCTTCAATATTGACTTCAATCGTAGATCCTTTTATATTTGAAAATCGATTCAATCTTGCCTTTTACATCTTTTTAAATCAATGGGATCTACTATTTCATCTGCCTCACGGTGCCGAATTTCCTTGATATCTACATTTATCAAATTTTAATTTGCTTTGGTGTGATTCATATGGGCTGGTTCCTTAAAGAGAAGTAGGAGCCACAGTAAGAGTAGGAGTGAGAGAGAGAGCGAGAGGGAATGTGAAAGGGAGACAGTTTTGTGAATTAAATTATAAAACAGAAGTAATTTTATAGAATTTCCTGTATGATGTCATTTTGTATTTTATAGTTTGTAGTTATAAAGGTCTGTGAATTTATAAAAAAAATATATAAAATCTGGTTATGTGTCAGAGTGTTGCTAGTAATACCAGAGTATGTAGGCAGCAAAGTAAAATAAAAAACACAACAACATACATATGTTAAAATAAAACAAATAGCTTCATGTGTGTGTGTGCAACATCAAATTGCCAGCGGGAAAAGCTGCTCTAAAGAGGCCTTCCAGAAGGCTTTAATTTGCAGTTACAAGTACTTCTTGCTAGAAGACTTGCTTGAGGAGGACAATTGTACGGTCTGCTAAATTAATAATTTCATTGATGAAAGTAAAATAAAGGATTTTAAATTAATTAAAGTTTATTAAAAAAACACCACAAACTTTCATAAAATACTAAAATTATAAGTGCTCTCTTTATGTATTTTTATTACTCGTATAACAAAGTAAGCAAAATACTCGTAATGCTTGTTGTCAGCGTTTTCAACTTTGAAACGCGCCATTAACAAAAAATGCACCAGTTTAAAATTTCTTTTTTATTGAAAATGTTTATTGAATTAATTTTACATTTTTTTAATTTCATAAATTCTATATAAAACTTTTTAAAATGAGATCAACGATTAATAGTTAAAGCCGTTTTTTTAATAAACGAGCTAATAAAGATAAAATAAGCACTTAATCACACAAAATTTAACTCACAATATGCTATTCGGAACTGAAGTACTAATTGGTAAAGAAGGGCATATCAGTACATATTTGGTACTTTTTTTTAATTATTTGTTATTTCTATTTTAAGGTTCTATTTGAATTTTTTTAATAAAATTGGTTGGAGCTCCACTGGGATTCTAACCCTGGTTGTTTGTCTTCAGTTCAATAGTACCCTATTCACCTTTAGCAATAACTTTCATATGACAATTTTAATAGTTATCATACATCGCATAGATTTAATGATAATGAATTATTTAAAAAATGCAATTAAAAATTAGTAAAAAGAAAAATTTAAAAAACGCACCGAAATTAAAAAAGCGCACCGCCTACCAACTAAGGAATTCTTTGCACAAACAATTTAAAAAAGCACCAAAAACCCACCAAGTTGACAACGCTGATTGTTATTGTAGTCACGATTCCCAGGACTAATTGCAAAACCATTCGTGTTGGTGTTTGCTATTGAGATCATGATATGTTGACATTCTTTTGAAATGCAATTTTGAATGTCGATGAAACGCCTTCTACAACATCTTTTGAGAGAAGCCATAGTGGAATGAGTATCGATTCTTTTAGAATGTGCAAACAGGTCTGCTATAGGGCCTACAAATGGAAGCACTTGCAATTTCCCGCCTTGGTTTTTTAATAACATCTATACAAGTGTATGAGTAATGTCGTATGTAAGTGTGACTATTTTGGTGTTTTTTTTTTTTTTTAATAAATGAAAAATACTAAAAAGAAAATTATAAATTCATGCAGAAAAATTACATGCTGAGAACATACGGTGTAGAATTTGTTTTTCATCATTTTGTTTCGGTACAATCTGCATTCATTCATTTATTTATTCATTTTGTTGCCTTTCTCTTACTTTTTTTATAACTGTGCGTGTGTGTGAGTGTGTGTTAAATTAATGAAATTATTTTTATTTAAGACAGTCAGTCAGGCTGGCAGTACGACGAGTACTTGTGTGTAGTTGATGCTTGTAATATTTATAATACAAACAGCTTTTGATCAAGGTTGACAGAAACGCACATAATAAGTATAAAGCAATACAAACAGACATTGAAACATATATATACATATATTTGTACGAGTATATGTACATATGTATGTGTGTGCATCATATTATCAAAGGATTTGCAACAAGGGGCGTTTGCTTCATACAAAATGAGGAATAATTTATTTGCTGATAAACTTAAGAAAATTGTAGATTAAATGATAAACTCAAGGAAAACTAGAGAAACTAGCAAAATAAATTATAATTTATGGAAACAATTTCATGTATTAGACTTAAAATTTTGTGATTTTTTTAATAAATCATTAAAGTTTGCGATAATGCAAAGTTCAGAAATGTGAAAGGAAATAAAATTAAAGCAAAGTTAGGAATATTAAAGAAAACGATTAAAGTCAATTATGGAATTTCAAAGGAACTAAAAATTAAACGCACAACATGTTGCTTCATCTGTTTTTATGGGCGGTGTAAATATTAAGGAATCAGACGCTCTTGACGTTCTAGGCATGAGAATCCAGTGTGATGTCCGCTGGATCAGACACATTTTTCAAGTGTCAAAAGAAGCGCTCAAGTGCCTTGGTTTTTTAAAACGGTGTAGAAAATACTTAACTCCATCTGAGCTTCTTACTATTTACACCACCTATATTCGGCCGAAAATGGAATACAACTATCATTTATGGGCCGGTGCTTCGAAGTCTATTTTGGAATTACTCGACCGCGTACAGGAGAGGGCGAAGATGCTTATCGGTGACAGTAGGGTATCCAACTCTATTGATTCATTGGAGCATCGTCGCAATGTGGGTTGTGTTTCACTGTTCTATCGATACTATAATGGAATGTGTTCTGCTGAAATCAGGGAACTTATTCCTGAAACACGCAGTTTTTTACGTAATACACGTTCTTCAGTCAGGGCTCATCCATTTGTGGTCGACTGGACAGTGGATGGCACAACACACTACAGGGAAAATTCGTTCTTTAGCCGTACTGTCCGTATGTGAAACAAACTTCCAGCCACTTTCAATATGGGAAAATTCAAGTCAAATGTTCACAAATACTACTCCCTCTATCCTCCCTCTCATAATCTATTTTCCTAGTACCAACACAATGCATTGCATAAGTAGGGGTCGTTCCCTGAGACTAAAGCTAAATTTGGAATATTAAGAGAATTGCGATTGGAACTAATTGTAAAGTACAAATTAAGTATTAGTAAAGGCAGGAATGAAGCCAATGGAATACAGTAAACGCTCGGAAATTAGTATCTTTAATTTTATTACATACAAAGTTCTGAAATTAGAAATAAAAATTTGAATTAGCGAGTTTTTTTTGTTTGTTGGTTGTGAACACTGAAATTTGTATACATATGTAGTTGTTTTCTTTTATTTGAATGAACAAGTTAAGACTAAAAAGGGGAACCACCAATAATGGGTATTATGCATTGTTGTTGGTGTTCTTTTTGGTAATATTTTTTCAGTTTTTCTATCTGCAGTTTGATGCGTGTGTGCATATTTTACAGGCGCTATTGAAATGCAAAAGTGGTTAATTAAAAATGTCAAACAAGCGCAAGAAAAACACTTTATCTCTAAACGCCAAAATAAAAATATTGAAAAAGCTTGACAAAGACCTTCAAGGAAATCGTTTGGCCCAAGATTTCAATGTAACAAATTCTTGAAGTTTTTTTTTTAAAGAGAAGTAACACTCAAGCAATTAATATGCCTATACATATTAATTAATTGTGTTACTTTCTTTGGAAAGGGGATAGGTAGGAGAAGAATAGGTGGTGAAAGGAGAGAAAAGCTTTTTCATATGACAACACTGTAATTGCGCGTTTTGTTTATTAGTATGTAGTCCAGTATTGCAGCGCCTCTGTTGGTGCGTAGGCGCATTGATCAAAGTTTGATTTATAGCCATTATTTTATTATTTTACTTCGGTGGCGTTTTAATGCTATACCACCGAACGAGGACGCTGTGATAAATATTAGTAATGATAGGATAGAAAACTAATTATTATCAGAAACTGATATTGTTTGAGTGACAGCGGCTCGGTGTTGAACCCAGGCCACTTATATCAACTCATGCCTAAGCAAGACATATATTAAGCCAAAAAAAGAATCAATATTGAATGCTGTTTCTAACACCAATCAAGATGCATCAAATGAAAATTTGCATAGTGCTGTTTATCCTAAAATGGAAAGTCAGTATTAAAGGAAAAAGCTACAACAATTTTTATTCAAGAATAGCCCAATAAAGATGAGAATGTATTTCAAGGAAGCGATGTATGGTTTACCAAATTTAAAAAACGGGAAATCGTTTTTTAAAAATTAGTGGCGAAATTCTAGCTAGTGATATAAGCTCAGTCAATCCTTTTATTAATAAACTTTGTACAAGAATTACAAATTTATAATGTCGGTGAAACTGGATTGTGTTTTTGTTGTCTACCACATAAAACTTATGTTTCTGCTTGCAAAAAAGTGCTCCTGGATAAAAAAATCCAAAAATAACGAATTTCTATCTTATTTGCCACAAATGCTGATAGATCTTGCAAGCTGGTGCCATTGGTTATTGAAAAAGCTAAAAATCCAATTTGTTTTAAAAAATTTAACAATCCATTGAATTACGGTTTTTTTCAAAGAATGCCTGGCTGATTTCACTGATCTTTCATGACTGGTTTCACATGATCTTTGTTAATAGCTGCAATGATTTTAAAATAATTTTTTAATACATACGTCATTCGCACACCACATTGAATTTGCAAAAAGGTTTAGCATATTTTTGCTGTATGTTAAACCTTTTTCCAAATGCGCTATTATAAGTATAAAAATAAATACATATTATACAATTTTAAAAATCATATAAACATGATTGTTAATAAAGCTCGTGGTGTGCTAGCTTTTATAAAATGCTGGGCGAAAGAATTTACGGAGCTAACGATCACTAAACGGTTATACACTTCTTTGGTAAGACCAATTTTGGAATATGGATCTGTCATTTGGGTTCCTGATGCATATTGTGATATAGGTAGGTAGGTAGGAAGGCTGGTGTGAGTCATCCTCACACCGTCACCCAGGGACCAATATGGTCCATTGTGATGTCTTATATAGGAAAATAAGTAATAAAGAAGGTGAAATAAAAGTGAAAGTAAAAGACAAGAAAGAATACTTCAGTGCAAAGAGAGAAACGAGAAAAGAGAAAAGAGAAAAAGAAAAAAACCTAACCAAATCCTACTCAGTCATATGTCCTCTACTTGTTCGACCAGCACTCAGTCTACTGCAACGTAGCCAGACCATTCCCATTACGAATCCTATTAGACTCTCCAGCCCACAGCTCGAGACATACCCTAATTCGTCCAAGAATCCATTACCCAGCCACCTTAGCCTACTGCCCTGCAACCTGGTACAATGGCACAGAATGTGCTCAACCGTCACCAACTCATCTGGGTCCTCACATAATCTGCACATATCCTTCAATTCGGATCCCATTCTCACCGCCATCCTGCCCATCATGCAGCGGCCCATGATAATGCCCATCATGGCCCTAACGCAGACCCTACTTCTGCCCAGCACTAGTTCCGAATCGGACTTCCTAAGCACCGGCCACAGCGTCTGTGACACTTGGCAGTCCGTTCGGTTTCCCCAGGCTTGATTGGTCGCACTAAAGGCTCATTCCCTAATTCTTTCATAATAGAAGCCTATAGGAGGCCCAACCACCTCCGTACGGTTATTAACCTCTGTGTCTGAGCCCATTCTTGCCAGCTCATCAGCCACCTCATTACCGGCGATGTCCGAGTGACCTGGTACCCAGCACAACCTAACCGTATACTCCTCTAAGGCTTCCCCTAGAACCCTCCTACAACTGTCAACTAGTTTGGAGTTCACATAACAGCCTCGTATGGCCAAAAGGGCCGCCTAGCTGTCTACTATATCGTGACCTCCGAACCTCTGTCAATGTTGTTCTGCATCAGTTCCACGGCCCTCAAGATCCCCAGAACTTCCGCCTGAAAAACACTACAGTCGTCAGGAAGCCTATATGACATTCTGATGTCCAGATCCTCAATATAGACCCCCGCGCCCGTGCCGCTCATCATCGAGCCGTCCGTGAAAATAGCAAATCCATCATATAATTCACCTCTGGCAACCGCCTAAAATCTACCCTAGTGCTCACATAGTCCGTATAGCCGGGCGATCCCCGGCAATATCCACCTGCCTCAATCTCACACAGAATCCGTGACCCTGTGTGTGATTCTTTAACAGTTTAATATACTGCTCCATGGACAGAAGATGAAGAATGACATCCAGAGCCGCTTGAGGAGTGCTTTTCATGAAGCACGCCTCTGAGCTTTAGACAGAAGGCTTCTCCGATTAGCCAGTCTCATTGCATCCCACCAAACACAGCATCCATACGTGAGAATGGGTCTAACCACCGAAGTGTATAGCCATCCCACCACTGATGGCCGAAGTCCCCAGCTCCTACCTATCGATGATCTGCAGGCATAGTAGGCATTGAGACCCTTTTTAAGCCTCTCCTGAGTGTGATTATATCTTATATATATCGGTCCAAAGGCAGTTTCTTCTCTTTTGTCTGGGCAACTCAACTTGGAATCCTGATTTTATTCTTCCACCTTATTCTTCAAGATAGTAAAATTACCAACCTTGCAAAGCAGAAGAGTTATGCTTAATGTATTTTTTCATTTAATTTAATTAATGGTAATATCTATTCTGATATTTTGCTAAGCAATATAAATTTTAATGTTCCACAACGATCAACTCGCTATTTTATACCATTATATCTGCAAGTTTTTCAATCTAATTATGCCAATGCTGATTCATTAAGAAGATTAAGTAGAGTTTGTAATGAATTTTATTTTCTTATTGAGTTTTCTATTTATATATTTATAGTCTTTGGTAATATTATATTGTACCTTAATACTAATTAATAATTATATTATATTGTAAATTACGAGTCTGTAAGGATTTTTATCCGTAGACTTATTAAATAAATAAATAAATAAATAAATAAATAAATAAATAAATAAATAAATAAATAAATAAATAAGAGAAATTTAAAGTCTAATTATTTGGTACATGCACATAACTTACAAATTTTCGAAGTATTACTCTTTCAGTTTAAGAGAAACAGTATCTACAACTCGTATTAATATTTATTTATACTAACAATTATGCAATAATTCAAATGTTCATTTCAATTCAACCTCAAGTAGAATATTTTATTTGCAACTTGTGGCTGGCAATATAACAATGTTACATTGTTTTGCTAAGACAATTCCGTATAAATTGGTTACTCATTGTGGCCAAATTAACAACTATCAATACAACTTAAGAACATTTGTAATTCATTGAATAAATACACATGCACACACTCGAATGAATACAGCCAAACATTTAATCTGAAAACACTTTACGAACGAACGAATGTATAAATACAACAATTTAACAACAACATCGGCGTGAATTAGTCCTTGTTACATTTCATTTGGTAAAATTGCTTGTTTGAGTAGTTGTATTAAAGTTATCTTAGTGTCAGTCATGTCATATTATGAGTGGGTGGAAGTGTGTGCTGTCTGTCTGAGTGTTTGTCTTTATGTATATGATTTAAGCCATTATTATGACCAAATTGAATTGGACGTCTAAATTGAAGTGGAAATTAAGTTTAGGGTTTATTAGACAGTCAGTTTTACAAAGGTGACACAGGATATAATTTTAATTATAACCTGAAGATATAACATGAAATGTAACACAACGACGACCATTAAACTGTAAAAGCATTTAGTTTTGAGGACTCGACAAACGCTTCAGTAACAATTAATTAAGAAAATATAAGTTAAAGTTTAATTATATGTACTTAAAGAGTATAAATAAACTTTTAAGGGGAAAACGATGTACGATTGATTACAAATGAAGGTAATTATTGAACATAAAAGGAACTTCAATTGGCGATAAGGTTAAAGCTAGTTTTGCTATATAAAGGATTTAAGATTGAAGGCAAGCTTGAAGATAATTTTGATATATAAAGGAAACTGCGATACAAAAACTTTAAAGCTAATTTTGAAATATAAATGCAACTGAAATTGAAGCAAATTTTTAAATATAAAAGGCTACACGATTAAGAGTAAGATTAAAGATAATTTTGAATTATGAAAAGAACTGCAGATTGAAGGAAATTTTGAAATATGAAGCGAGCAACGATTGAAGAATAGATTGAAGCTAGTTTAGAAATATAAAGCGAACAACGATTGAAGCTAAATCACGATTTCAGGCAAGATTGAAGCTAATTTTGGAATATAAAAGGAACCACGATTGAAGGAAAGATTGAAGCTAATTTTGGAATATAAAAGGAACCACGATTGAAGGAAAGATTGAAGCTAAGTTTGGAATATAAAAGGAACCACGATTGAAAGAAAGATTGAAGCTAATTTTGGAATATAAAAGGAACCACGATTGAGGGAATATAAAAAGAACCACGATTAAAGGCAAGATTGATGCTAATTGTTGAATATAAAAGGAACCACGATTGAAGGAAAGATTGAAGCTAATTTTGGAATATAAAAGAAACCACGATTATAGGAAAGATTGAAGCTAATTTTGGAATATAAAAGGAACCACGATTGAAGACAAGATTGAAGCTAAGTTTGGAATATAAAAGGAACCACGATTGAAGGAAAGATTTAAGCTAATTTTGGAATATAAAAGGAACCACGATTGAGGGCAAGATTGAAGCTAAGTTTGGAATATAAAAGGAACCACGATTAAAGGCAAGATTGATGCTAATTGTCGAATATAAAAGGAACCACGATTGAAGGAAAGATTGAAGCTAATTTTGGAATATAAAAGGAACCACGATTGAAGGAAAGATTGAAGCTAAGTTTGGAATAAAAAAGGAACCACGATTGAAGGAAAGATTGAAGCTAAGTTTGGAATATAAAAGGAACCACGATTATAGGAAAGATTGAAGCTAATTTTGGAATATAAAAGGAACCACGATTGAAGACAAGATTGAAGCTAAGTTTGGAATATAAAAGGAACCACGATTGAAGGAAAGATTGAAGCTAATTTTGGAATATAAAAGGAACCACGATTGAGGGCAAGATTGAAGCTAAGTTTGGAATATAAAAGGAACCACGATTAAAGGCAAGATTGATGCTAATTGTCGAATATAAAAGGAACCACGATTGAAGGAAAGATTGAAGCTAATTTTGGAATATAAAAGGAACCACGATTGAAGGAAAGATTGAAGCTAAGTTTGGAATAAAAAAGGAACCACGATTGAAGGAAAGATTGAAGCTAAGTTTGGAATATAAAAGGAACCACGATTGAAGGAAAGATTGAAGCTAATTTTGGAATATAAAAGGAACCACGATTGAGGGCAAGATTGAAGCTAAGTTTGGAATATAAAAGGAACCACGATTAAAGGCAAGATTGATGCTAATTGTCGAATATAAAAGGAACCACGATTGAAGGAAAGATTGAAGCTAATTTTGGAATATAAAAGGAACCACGATTGAAGGAAAGATTGAAGCTAAGTTTGGAATAAAAAAGGAACCACGATTGAAGGAAAGATTGAAGCTAAGTTTGGAATATAAAAGGAACCACGATTGAAGGAAAGATTGAAGCTAATTTTGGAATATAAAAGGAACCACGATTGAAGGCAAGATTGAAGCTAAGTTTGGAATATAAAAGGAACCACGATTGAGGGCAAGATTGAAGCTAAGTTTGGAATATAAAAGGAACCACGATTGAAGGCAAGATTGATGCTAATTGTCGAATATAAAAGGAACCACGATTGAAGGAAAGATTGAAGCTAATTTTGGAATATAAAAGGAACCACGATTGAAGGCAAGATTGAAGCTAAGTTTGGAATATAAAAGGAACCACGATTGAGGGCAAGATTGAAGCTAAGTTTGGAATATAAAAGGAACCACGATTGAAGGCAAGATTGATGCTAATTGTCGAATATAAAAGAAACCACGATTATAGGAAAGATTGAAGCTAATTTTGGAATATAAAAGGAACCACGATTGAAGGCAAGATTGAAGCTAAGTTTGGAATATAAAAGGAACCACGATTAAAGGCAAGATTGATGCTAATTGTCGAATATAAAAGGAACCACGATTGAAGGAAAGATTGAAGCTAATTTTGGAATATAAAAGGAACCACGATTGAAGGAAAGATTGAAGCTAAGTTTGGAATAAAAAAGGAACCACGATTGAAGGAAAGATTGAAGCTAAGTTTGGAATATAAAAGGAACCACGATTGAAGGAAAGATTGAAGCTAATTTTGGAATATAAAAGGAACCACGATTGAGGGAATATAAAAGGAACCACGATTAAAGGTAAGATTGAAGCTAATTTTGGAATACAAAATTAACCACTATTGAAGGAAAGATTGAAGCTAATTTTGGAATATAAAAGGAACCACGATTGAAGGAAAGATTGAAACTAATTTTGGAATATAAAAGGAACCACGATTAAAGGCAAGATTGATGCTAATTGTTGAATATAAAAGGAACCACGATTGAAGGAAAGATTGAAGCTAATTTTGGAATATAAAAGGAACCACGATTGAAGGAAAGATTAAAGCTAATTTTGGAATATAAAACGAACCACGATTGAAGGAAAGATTGAAGCTAATTTTGGAATAAAAAAGGAACCACGATTGAAGGAAAGATTGAAGCTAATTTTGGAATATAAAAGGAACCACGATTGAGGGAATATAAAAGGAACCACGATTAAAGGTAAGATTGAAGCTAATTTTGGAATACAAAATTAACCACTATTGAAGGAAAGATTGAAGCTAATTTTGGAATATAAAAGGAACCACGATTGAAGGAAAGATTGAAACTAATTTTGGAATATAAAAGGAACCACGATTAAAGGCAAGATTGATGCTAATTGTTGAATATAAAAGGAACCACGATTGAAGGAAAGATTGAAGCTAATTTTGGAATATAAAAGGAACCACGATTAAAGGAAAGATTGAAGCTAATTTTGGAATATAAAAGGAACCACGATTGAAGGAAAGATTGAAGCTAAGTTTGGAATAAAAAAGGAACCACGATTGAAGGAAAGATTGAAGCTAATTTTGGAATATAAAAGGAACCACGATTGAGGGAATATAAAAGGAACCACGATTAAAGGCAAGATTGATGCTAATTGTTGAATATAAAAGGAACCACGATTGAAGGAAAGATTGAAGCTAATTTTGGAATATAAAAGGAACCACGATTGAAGGAAAGATTGAAGCTAATTTTGGAATATAAAAGGAACCACGATTGAAGGAAAGATTGAAGCTAAGTTTGGAATAAAAAAGGAACCACGATTGAAGGAAAGATTGAAGCTAAGTTTGGAATATAAAAGGAACCACGATTGAAGGAAAGATTGAAGCTAATTTTGGAATATAAAAGGAACCACGATTGAGGGCAAGATTGAAGCTAATTTTGGAATATAAAAGGAACCACGATTGAAGGAAAGATTGAAGCTAATTTTGGAATAAAAAAGGAACCACGATTGAAGGAAAGATTGAAGCTAATTTTGGAATATAAAAGGAACCACGATTGAGGGAATATAAAAGGAACCACGATTAAAGGCAAGATTGATGCTAATTGTTGAATATAAAAGGAACCACGATTGAAGGAAAGATTGAAGCTAATTTTGGAATATAAAAGGAACCACGATTGAAGGAAAGATTGAAGCTAATTTTGGAATATAAAAGGAACCACGATTGAAGGAAAGATTGAAGCTAAGTTTGGAATATAAAAGGAACCACGATTGAAGGAAAGATTGAAGCTAATTTTGGAATATAAAAGAAACCACGATTGAGGGCAAGATTGAAGCTAAGTTTGGAATATAAAAGAAACCACGATTATAAGAAAGATTGAAGCTAATTTTGGAATATAAAAGGAACCACGATTGAAGGCAAGATTGAAGCTAAGTTTGGAATATAAAAGGAACCACGATTGAAGGAAAGATTGAAGCTAATTTTGGAATATAAAAGAAACCACGATTGAGGGCAAGATTGAAGCTAAGTTTGGAATATAAAAGGAACCACGATTAAAGGCAAGATTGATGCTAATTGTCGAATATAAAAGGAACCACGATTGAAGGAAAGATTGAAGCTAATTTTGGAATATAAAAGGAACCACGATTGAAGGAAAGATTGAAGCTAAGTTTGGAATAAAAAAGGAACCACGATTGAAGGAACCACGATTGAAGGCAATATTGAAGCTAATGTTGGAATATAAAAAGGAACTGCGATTGATTGCAAGTTTAAAGAAAGGTTAGGAATATAACTACAATGATAAGGTTGAAGCTAATTTTTTAAAGGAACTGCGATTTAAGACAAGGTGAAGGCTAATTTTGTAATATAAATTGGCTGGTGAGCTAATAAACTCTGGCAGTCTTTAAAGTTAAAGCAAAGAATCTACAAGAATCTACTTATTTAAATAATTCTTTTATGTTTTTCATGAAGATTCATTTTTATATTTTTTCTTATTCTCTGATCTTTAACTATAATTACTTGTAGTTTTTATATTGCAGTTTTTTATAAGTTGTTTTTTTCTTTTCAGTTCTCCTGTCATATTTACTATAATTAATGACCTTTACTTTGAAGTTTGGAACGACACCTCAACAAATATTGAAAAATTAGTTACAAACAAACGAGAGAGCAACAAGCTGGTCGCTTACATACATATTTATGAAAAATTGCAGTTGTGAATAAAATGGGCAAATAAAAATGGAAAATATAAAAGAATAGATCATTAAGGAAATATTTTTTTAAGAAAATTTTATGAAAACAATGTATGGCTTATAAAAATGGCAGATGATTTTAGCTGAACTAGAGGTTATCATAATAAATTATAGTCAAACAAATAAAGTTTATTAGAAGAAAGAAAAGGTATAAAGGTATTTTATAAAGATAGTTAATTAGAAGAGAAAACATATTAGAGAGCTACATTCGTTCAAAAGAAATCACAGATACCCTTCATTTAAGAAAGTTTAACAAGAAGGGACAAGGCGTTTGTTTAAAATTTGTAGAATTGTATTTTTTGAAGTAAAAAGTACACAATTGTCTACTTTACAAACTCCAGGTAATGCAGCCTAAAGTCAATTAATAAGAATAGCTGGGAACATGAACTGAACATGTGTTTACACAAGTGGAATATTTGCCATATTCTATTATAGTATTCTAACTCTTTTTAATTAACTTGACATTCAGTATCTTTTTTTTGACTGTTATTTAAAGCCGTATTTGTATAAATGTCGGAAATACTCGGCTGAAAATGCTTATCCCACTAAAACTCATTACTTTTAATTTAAATCCTCAATTGTATGATTCTTGGCAAAGAGTGTATCGTGCTGTCATTGTTAACAAGTGAAACATTTATTAATATTAACAATTTAATTTTTAACAGTTTCTTATTGATTATTTGTACATTTTTTAATTATTTTGCGTGAACTCTGTGCAAAGTTGTTGCTGCTTCCGTTTGTATTGATATTTTCATTTCATATCCGTTTCCTATCTCGGGATATTCTCTGTATGTATGAGTATTTGATTTTATTTTATATTTTAATTAATTAATAACATATTCTTACGCGCCGCACGCATTGCGTTTGATTGTTGGAAACGGTAGGTAGGTATCTGTACTCAATTGGAAATTGTTAGTGGAAGTTGATATTCTGACTGAAGCTTCTCAAGAGACTGAGTTTAGGTTTCATACCGAGTAAATTATATTTAAAATTTCCTGCTCTGGTCTTAATTTTTACTAAATTTACATAAAATATAGCTGCCAATTAAACACAATTTAAGAATTTACAAGTGTATATTTCCTTAGAATATACATTGTTTATCTTATTTACAAAATGTAAACTATTGAAAATTTCCAGCTCTGAGTATAATTCCAACAAAATTTTTATAAAATGTGACTTCTAATTAAATATTATATAAAAATGCACACATTTTACTTATGTAAACAATGTATTTCCTGAAGAAATGATAATGTTTACATTATTTACCAAATGTAAACTATTAAAAATGTCCAACTCTGATCATAATTTTAAGAAAATTTATAAAAATGCAATGTAGTTATTTTACAAAACCCAATTTTACCTCATGTAGACAATGTAAACTATTGAAACATTTTGCAAACAACTTATTAAAAATATATATATATTGATAGAATATAATTTTATTAATAGAGAACTTAAAATGAGTTTAATTTACGTTGAAAATTATATTGCTTAAATTACTTACAAAATGTAAATAATACAAAATTTCTAGCCCTGATCACAATTCTTACAAAATTTATATAAGATAAAACCCCTAACTGAAATCTATTGTATAATTCACAAATTTTACCCATGTAAACAATATATTTCTTCAACAAATTACATATTTTACAATATTTATAAAATGTAAACAATGCAAAATTTCCATCCCTGATAACAATTTTCATAAAATTATTATAAGATAAAAAATCTAATTAAAAATTATTTATGGATGCATAAATTAGACTTGTATAAACAATGTATTTCCTGAAGATATTATAGTGTTTACATTATTAACCAAATGTAAACAATTCAAAATTTCTATCCCTGGTCAATTTTTTTATAAATATATTTAAAATAAAACTTCTTATTAAAAATTATTTTATGCTATACAAATTTTACCATGTTAACTTTTTGTATTTAAATTTCCTGTAGAAATGATACTGTTTATTTTATCAATCAAATGTAAACATTTTTCTAGATCTGTTCACAATTTTTACTTTAATTTTATTTAATATAAATTTAAGAATTTTATACTACACAAATTTTACCCATGTAATATATTTACCGTCGAAGTTGCATTGTTTACATTATTTGCAAAATGTAAACAATTCAAAATTTTCATCTCTGGTACTAATTTTTACCAAATATATATAAAATATGACTTTCAATTAAATTTTTCCCATGTAAACAATATATTCACTGCAAAAATTACATTGTTTACATTATTTATAATATTCTTTATTCAGTAAAAACAATTTAATGAAAATTAAATTCAAATGAACTTAAGCCTAACTAAAAAGAAAATATCAAAATTGAAATATTAATAGTTCAACAAAAATACTACTAATTACCCTATAGCTAAGGCACAAGCCGTATTGTTTACATGTGTACGAAAGTGCACAACAAACATAATAAATACAAATGTATTCAGGTTTTCGAGACGAAGTCTCGACATGAATACGAAAGAAATAACTGAAGAAAAAAGAAAAAACAACAACTTAAATAGAAATTAATAAAAAATGATAATTTACAGAAAACTTCGAACCACCAGTCACTGGTTAAAGGATTGATGTTGTCTGTTGACTAGCAGGCACCGTAGTGGTGCAATGGTCAGAACGTAAAGAATTCTGATGAGAGAAAGTGGTGTTTCTCGAAACATATGTATGTCAATTCAACCAACAACCCAGGTTCGAATCCTAGTCAGAAAAATTATCAAAAATAAAATTTTTTCAAGTTGTTAAATAATTCTTTATTCAGTAAAAACAATTTAATGAAAATTAAATTCAAATGAACTTAAGCCTAACTAAAAAGAAAATATCAAAATTGAAATATTAATAGTTCAACAAAAATACTACTAATTACCCTATAGCTAAGGCACAAGCCGTATTGTTTACATGTGTACGAAAGTGCACAACAAACATAATAAATACAAATGTATTCAGGTTTTCGAGACGAAGTCTCGACATGAATACGAAAGAAATAACTGAAGAAAAAAGAAAAAACAACAACTTAAATAGAAATTAATAAAAAATGATAATTTACAGAAAACTTCGAACCACCAGTCACTGGTTAAAGGATTGATGTTGTCTGTTGACTAGCAGGCACCGTAGTGGTGCAATGGTCAGAACGTAAAGAATTCTGATGAGAGAAAGTGGTGTTTCTCGAAACATATGTATGTCAATTCAACCAACAACCCAGGTTCGAATCCTAGTCAGAAAAATTATCAAAAATAAAATTTTTTCAAGTTGTTAAATAATTCTTTATTCAGTAAAAACAATTTAATGAAAATTAAATTCAAATGAACTTAAGCCTAACTAAAAAGAAAATATCAAAATTGAAATATGTAAAAACTTTTTAATTATCAGATTTTTTCTTTCAAACATCCAAATTATTGGTAAAAAAAACTTGTAAAATATTGTAAGTGAAATGTATGGAATTTTACGCAAGCTCCGGTTGCAACCATCAGTTTCCAACTGACTATGTTTTAAGTTTGTTTGGTATGGATCTGTGTATATTGTTTTCCAACTGGATGTGTGAGTGAATGACGATGTGTTTATGTATAGGGTGTTTTTTTAGTATATAACTTTGAGTTGGCGGCATTCTGCCAGAAAAAGTCATCGAAAATTGGACCTGCAGATTAGACTACGTCCCAGCCAGTCATATGACAGAAGTAATATTTAAATTATAAAGCCAGAAGATTATCTTTCGAGTAAAGTAAATTTCATTTCTATTTAAAATAATCATCTTTGTTTTATTGCATTTCAAAGTTCTTCTATACATCTAAAAAACACAAAACCACGATTTTCAAAATATATTTGCACAATTTGGAAGCGTTGTTCAGGCGTCAGTCTATTCGTGTTGGAATACCAACAAAAAAAAAAACACCCTCTACATGTTGCTGCTGCTGCTGCTGTTTTTTTTTGTTTGTAAACGTATTTTAAACGTTTATTTTTTATTATTTTGTATTTCAAGTGTCATAACCTGCAGGCATATCTGTATAAAATATTTTGTTGTTGTTTTTTATGGAAGTATTTCAATTAAAATTAAGTATTTAAGTGTATATAAATGGTTTTGGCTTCATTAAGTGGAAAGTGGCTTTTAGCAGAAAAAAATTGAAAAAATTTTTAACAGAAAATTGTTAAAATGTGTAGTTGTTGTTGTTTTACATTACTTCGGTATTGATAAAAACAACAGTTTGTAAGTGCAATAGCAAATATTAATGTCAAGGTGATTTTCGTAAATTAAAACTAAATGGTATTAATTAAAAAAACAACGAAAACTAGTTAAAATTAAATAACAAGAAGTTTTGTGAAATTTGTTTAAAGAAAATTTTCCATTTAATAACCAAAATCTAACGACAAAAATTTACCATTTATATCATTTAATTTCTTATAATAAAGTTTCATATTTGCCCGACACAACGTATGATTGATATTGATTTTTAATTGTTTTCTTTTGCTGCCTTTTATCTCTCCTCTCTCCTTTTACCTTATTCAGCTTCATAATTTTATTCCTCATAATAATAAAAATGTTTGCCCTACACAACGTTGGATTGATATTGATTTATAATTTTGTCTTCTGCTCTTGTTTTTCATTATTTCTTGCTCCCTTTAACTGAACAAATAAAATCACTTATATGTCTTGTAAATTTTTGTTTTCTGATGTAAGAAAAAACTTATTGTTTGTTAGAATTTTATTTAATTTACCTTATTTTTTGTACTAACTAGTTCAAACAGTTTTGTATTGTCTTAACACAAAAATCCATTTCTGGAATTTCCTTTTAAGTGACAATAGACTAGAGGAGTATTTTTTTGTTTTGTTTTTAATATGGAATCTAGTATAATGAAAAATAACTGATTAAAAAACAAGAATAAGAGTTACAGCTGGAGGGTTTTTTAAAAAGAATGAAATAGATAATTGATTAAAGGCAAAAACTGTTCGACACCTTCTAAGATATTGTAAAAATCCTTTTTAACTATTTTTTTTAATATAGGTATTACTTACGAAATTAATTATTTACATATTCTCAATAATATAATTTTGCCAAAAATAACTTTATATATGATTTTTTTTAAAGCAAATAAATCTCGTTAAAATATTATTATTTATTTTGAAATTTTCTTGTAATTTACATTGTTGACATGAGGTGAAATTTGTGAAAGAGTAAAAAATTTCATTTAAGTCTATTCTTCAGGTTTAATTTTAGTTTTTAGCTGACATTTTTAATTGTTTACTTTTTGTAAATAAGGTAAACAATGTAATTTTTACCGGAAAACTGTTGTTTACATGTGTAAACTTTGTGTTTCATAAAATAATTTTTAACTATAAATTATATTTTATAGAAATTTACCAAAAATTCTGAACAGAGCTAGACATTTGAATGGTTTAAGTTTTGTAAATAAGTTAAATAATATCATTTAACAGAAAATATTTTTTTTACATGGGTATAATTTGTATTTAATAAAATTATTGTTAGAATTTTTATTTAATATAAATTTAGTAAAAATTGTTAACAGAGTTGGAAATTTTCAATTGTTTACATTTTGCATAAAAGGTAAACAATGTAATTTCTACAGAAAACATACTTTTACAAAGGTAAAACTTGTTCATTATAAAATAATTGTTGAATAGAAGTTTTATTTTATATACATTTTGTAAAAATTGTGATCAGGGCTAGAAATAGTGAATTATTTACATTTTGTAAATAAGGTAAACAATTTAATTTAAAGAGATATGTATTGTTTACATGGTTAAAATTTGTGTCTCTGTAATAAGCTGTTTGCATACTGTAAATAATGGTAACAAAGTAATTTCTAGAGATATATATTGTTTAGATAAGTAAAATTTATGTATACTTAATCATTTTATATTAGAAATTATATTTTATAATAATCTTGTTAAAATTATGCTCAGGGTTGGCAAATTTGAATTGTTTACATTTTGTAAATAATGTAAAGAATGTTATTTCTAGTGGAAATATATCTATTGTTTATAGGGGTAAATTTGTGCATCATTAAATAATTTTTAATAAGAAGTTATATTTTATATAAATTTAGTAATATATGTGATCAGAGCTGGAAATTTTGAATTGTTTACATTTTGTTTGTAATGTAAAAAATGTTATTTCTATTTGAAATTTTAGTATTATAAACTAATTTTTAAAGAGTAGTAATATTTTTCATATACATATTTAGCAAAAATTGTCACCAGAGCTAAAAATGTTTAATGTTTTACGTTTTATAAATAATGTAAACAATGTTATTTCTATATGAAATCTATCATTTACAAAGGTAGAATTTAACTGTAATCATAACATTGTTAATAGTAAATCAAATTTTATACGAATATTTCGTGAAAATTATAGACAGAGCTGGAAATTTTGAGTTTTTTATATTATGTAAATAATGTAAACCATGTCATTTGTATAGAAAATATTTTGCAAAAATTATGATCAGGTCTGGACATTTAGAGTTTTTTACATTTTTTAAATAATGTTAACAACATTATTTCTACAAGATATGTATGATTTACATGGGTAAAATTTATGTATCATCATTAGGTTTTAATTTTGAGCCCAATGTGTTATATACTATATTGTTTCAAAATTATCGATAGACTGTGACGGTTGTGCTATAAATGTAAACCTCATTGTACGAAGAATATTTATAGTACGTCATTTCTCTCAATTTTCGTCTCCTATAGGTATAAGTTCTAGTTTCATATCGTTTCTCTTTGATCTCTCCTTTAAATTCTCAATTAACTTTTGCAAATTTCGTTTTCATTCATGATTTACTTCATTCAGACTTTTATGACAAATAGGGATTCCATAGATTGCCGTACTTACTATTTGAAAATGTCCCAAATATTTTAAATTTTATTAATACAAAAATATACATATGTGAAGAAAAGAAAAAAAAGAGAGAAGAAATAAAGTTCTTAGCTAAAACTTTTTAAAGTATAAACCATGTATTAGCTTATTCCCTTAGTATACGTATTTGGGCAAAGTAACACTCTAACGATACTTGGCAAAACCTCAATTTACGATCCGATTTTCTAGTAAAGAGAAACCCTAATCAAAGTAAATGTAAAGAAAAGAATTAGCTATTAAAATATTTTCGGTTTAAATTTTATTGCTATTGCGACAGTCAAAGTGACATGATCAATATATTAAAGTCTGCTCCAGTTGTACCTTATAAGTGAGAAAAAAGAAAGTACAAAGGACAAAGATCGTTACAATAACTTGAATTATCCTGTTTTTTAAATTAATTTGTGTGAAGCAGTGCTTGAAAAAAGAGGATTTCTGAAGGTGTTCAGCCCATGTGCTTCGGAACCTCGTGTTTCAGCCCCCTAACTGGTGTAGCTACAACTTCTTCAAATTCTGGTGGCTCTCCTCGTGGGTTTTCATCTAATCATCCCGAAAAAAGGAAGAAAATAAACTGGTAACATTTTTATTTCCAATAAGAATTATCTTCAATATTATATTATTTTATTGGCTAAAATATCTTGCCCATCGACTAGCACACATTTTAATAATATTGTCTCAGAATTTAACTTTTCATAATTCCTCCATATTAAGCTAAATACCTATTCCTCACATAATAATTGGTTTTTTTTTAATTCATATTTTCTATAACTGA
This sequence comes from Bellardia pandia, assembly GCA_916048285.2. NCBI lineage: Eukaryota > Metazoa > Arthropoda > Insecta > Diptera > Calliphoridae > Bellardia > Bellardia pandia. The sequence goes on from OU696533.1 coordinate 76,179,074, forward strand.
TAGATTTTAAAAGAAATATAACGATAAAATTTAAATAAGTTCAAAGAAATTCAAAGATAAAACCTATTAAAACAAAAAAAATAAAAACGAAAAAGAAAATCCATCAATTTTATAAATCACCAACATTTTTATATGAGTGTAAAACGCATGTAAGATTCATTCTTCTTTTCTTTGGTCGCATTCATTCATACTTTTATATACATACATACATATCTATTTTTTTATGTATCACAATTTTTAATTTAAGTTCTTGTTGTAATTTTACAAAAATCTCTGAATGAATGTAGAAGAGAAAATGGGAATGAAACATATTTTATTTCGGATAAAATAATAAAAAAAAAAAAAATATAAAAAACTGTATATTTGTAAGAATCATTAAAATAATTATTGTACTCTTTAAGTTAAGCTTTAGTCCTATAATATTTTTCTCTTAAATATCAGTTCAGGCCTGAAACAATGATACTTGAATTTTTAAATTTGAATTTAACTTCGCTATTTTTTCTTAAAATATTTAATATTAGAGTTTCTATTAAAGTTCGAGATAATTAACCTTAAAATGAATTTTACCAATGTTATTATTTTTGACCCTCTTTTCTTTTGAATTTAATTATGTATGTAAAAATTAATATGGAATAAATTTCTTATAACCTTATGTAACCAAATCAGTTTCCGTGTTTTAGTGGGTTACCAACTAAATCTAGTTTAGGACATTGGTAACATGGTAGGGATATGGGCAAGGGAACTCTTCCATCTAGTTCCTGAGCATCTGATGTAAGATTGTTTTTATTTCACCTACCTTATCTATCTTTGCACGTGATATCTTATTGTAAGTGCGGTTTCCGAGTGACCTGTTTTAATTGCCATACAATTTTACATATATTTAGTAAAAATTTTGATCAGGGATGGAAATTTTCAATTGTTTACATTTCGCAAGTAATGCTAACAATGTAGTTTTTTCCAGTAATATTTGCAATTTATTTTTTCTTTCGAATTTTTGTATTTAGACGAAAAACTGTAATGAAATTATCAATCTGTTGTAACTGTTACTTGTCTCTCCCTTTTAAAAGTATATTCTGTGTGTCTTGTCTTCTTTCAACATATGAACACAATAACAACATTGAAATTTTTGTTGCTGCTTGTGTTGTTGTTGTTGTAGCTATTTTACTTAGTTACTTCAATACAATTGCCACTGGTAGAGATAGTGTTAGTGTTTTGATTGTTAGATTTATCTAAGTGTAATTGTGTTTTTTATATCATTTCCTTACGTTTCTCTTGTTTGTGTCACACTCAGTCCCTGTTTGGTTTTGTTGCAGGATAATTGGATGATTTTTTTGTTTTCTTTTCTTTCTATTATTTACTGTTGACAAAGCTGAAGTATACAGAAATGGAAATTTCTGATAAAAAAAAACAAACTAGAATTGACAAGCAACAAAGCTGAAAAAAGCACAATACCAATGAGTACTCTTTGTTTTGTACATATTCGTATTCCGTAGTAGTTTATTAAGTATGTATGATAAATCAAAACCAAAATGGGATCACAACACATTGCAACACAACTCACATATAAAGAAATAGAAAAAACGGAAAGGATAAAAAACATACTTGCAAACAAACATAAATACAGGAACATATATTTCCAGTAAAAAAAAACTCGCAAACAAATAAAGATTTAAAAGCAAATTCAAGTCAAATTAGTAAATGGTTAATGCTGGTACATAGCTGATATGGTTGTCATTCGAGTATGTATATGGATTTATGTGTTATTTTATAAGTAGGTATGTGTTAGTCTTTTTTGTTTGTTTTCTGTACTAGACAGATTAATGATGTTTGTGTATGTTTGCTTCTTTTATTAATAATTTAAATATGTATGTATGCAGCTGCATTAATAAAAAACCATCTGTTTGTACCTAGCGGAAAGAATTGCTAGGTCCTTCCTTTACAGGCCTTCTAAAAGATATATTTATTCATTGTAAAAAAAATTGATACACAGGCCACACTGCCTGCTGGTTGGTTGGTTGGTTGGTTTACGTGGTAGTTTACTACGTGTGAACACTTAAGTAGAGTCGAAGTGACCCCGTTTTAAAAGACCACACCACTCGTCAGATTTAATGTCGTATAGCTAATATGTGTGTGCAAAAAAAGTCGTGTCTTGCTAGACCCAACCTGTAGCTGTAAGATATCTCAGTAGGTCATTGAGTTTTGACCTGGCTACCTCACCAAGGTTGTTCAATATATAGTTTCCCATGAATTTATGTCTCTTGACACTCAGGGCTGGGCATTCGCAGAGAAGGTGGAAAATCGTTTCCTCCTTTTCCCTATCCTTACAACTACGACAATGGTCGTTAAAAGGGAGTCCCAGGCCATTTGCGTGCTTGCCTAATGGCCAGTGTCCCGTTAATACTGCCAGAAATCTTGATATAGCCTACCTATTCCGGGTAATCAGTTACATAGTACGTTTCTCGTTGAAAGATGGCCACATCAACTTGGCTATCCTACATGTGTCTAATTTACGCCATCTATACTCAGCCTGTGTAAGAAAATGTCTGAGGATGATACCTTTGATAGTCCCTGAGACCACTTTGGAGATATCTAAGGCAGATCCCGTTCTGGCTAGTTCGTCTGCCCGTTTATTGTATAGGCAGCCAGACCAAGGCAATGTCAGATAGACGACCTAGCCTTGCAAGAGAATTCCTACATTGTCTAACTAGTGAAGATGAAATTGTATAGGCATTAACTGAGAGGAGTGCCGCCTGACTGTCGACAAAAATACCTATATTGCTGCTAATGTTATGATCGTGTAATGTATTACAAGCTGCCATGATTGCAAAAATTTCCGCCTGGAAATCACTACACTCATTCGGAAGACGATACGAGATGTCTATCCCAGGTTCATCACAGAAGACCCCAGAACCAACACCGCAGCTCATCTTAGAACCGTCTGTGTATATCCTAGTGTCATATTTGTGCACGAGATTACCCCTGGAGGGAATTAAGACCTTGAATATCCTATCAAAATCCGTGTATGGAGTAATATAGTCAGATGGTTGGAGAACGTTTGAAGGCAACTGTCCAAGAATCCCCGCGTGGCCATATATTCTCGATCTCCAACAACCGGACGCTTGAAGACTCGCTGCGCTGCAGGCAGAAGTGAAGGTCAATTGGCATAAGGTGCAATATAGTGTTCAGTGCCTCTGAATGACTAGTCCTTAGTGCGCTAGTTATGCCAATGCAGGCTGATCTCTGGACTTTGTATAGTTGGTCTACGACATATTTCCTTCTAGTTGCAGTCCACCATACAGGAGATCCGTAAGTAAGAATTGGACGTACTATAGCCGTATACATTCATTTAACTATGCTGGGACTAAGTCCTCATTTCCTACCAAACATCTTACGACAGGTGTAATAGGCCACCGTTGCCTTCTTTACCCTGTGTTGAGTATTTAGCTTCCATGACAATTTAGAGTCCAGTATGTTTGTTTGAAAGGCTACACTGCCTACTCTCAGAAGATGTTGCAGATGTTACTTCATAAATTATTAAATTAGTTGCTTCAGCTGACTCTCAATTAGGCTTTCTTTTGCGTTCATTCTAAGTAAAGGGTGCTTTTTTAACAACTTTCTTTTTGGCAAGACTTAGCTGTTTTCGTGTAACATGTCACTGTTAAACATGTTCAGTTTGGTCGACTTACAAACGAACAACGCTTGCAGTTTAGTGAATTTTATTATCAAAATTAAGTTGGATGAAGATGCAAGTTGTCATTGAAAAATTGTGTTTAGCGATGCTCGCTTTCTTCTACTTTCACCACCTTACTTCTTCAATCTATCCCTTTTCCAAAGAAAGTAACGCAATTATATATAAGCATATTAATTGCCTGAGCGTTACTTCTCTTAAAAAAAAAAAAAAAATTGCAATCATTTAAATCAGAACTTTTAAACCTGAATATGGAACAAAATCAGTTAAGGGCATGAAAGATTGTCTGGCTAGTTCATACGATATATTTTGACCTTCATATCACAACATATAACATACACTTAATGACTTATAAAATATCATTAGTGTATGCAAAATTATAAAAGAATAATATAAAATTGATAAAGATATTTAAAATAAACCATGACAAGAGGGTATATCATGTAGGGTACATTTTCCCCTCCCGGCAATTAACTGCTAAACGCCTTGACAGAATTTTTACCCTAATATCTAAAAATCTGTTCCTAAAATATTGCTTCATGACTCTACTTACATATTGCCATTATTTTGTTTTGATTATCCTTCCCTCATAATTTAAAATACTTTTTAGATGCATATGAATTTGCATTATCCCCACTACATACAAAAATACGATGTATGGAGCACATTCTAAAAATTAGTTACTTCAATTGTCTGGCTATCAATTTCTAATTCTAGTGGCTGTAGTGTTGCAATTCGGGCTCTTACATCACTGACTTCTTCTTTAATGGTATCATGAGTTTCTTTTCTATATGAGTTTCAGTTTCAGAGTTTTCAGTTTTCAGAAAAATTCACTATTTGGTGTGGATTATGAAATGGAAGAGTTGTACTTAGCTGACATGTGGTTTCAACAAAACGGTGCCACATGCCGCCTAGATCATGCGAGACTATATTTTATATTGAATATGTCAAAATTGGACCCAGCGTATTAAACCTTTTGAGGAGTAGCCGCGGTCAACATTTACATTAAATCATCTTTAAACATTGAATCATATTTAATAGATATATTTTATCGACTCTAATAAAGATTTCATACATTTCTCTAAATGTTATATGTTTTATTGAAATAAAATCCGAAAGCTCTTAAAAAATCACTCTTTAGTAGTCAACGGCAGACATTCAAATATTACTTCTCAAGCAGATCTTCTATCAGTTATGTACAAAGAAGCCAGTAGGCTTTTAAAATTGTGCCGGCAAATAGAGGCCTTCCAAAAGGCCTTATACTACATTAAATATCCCGCTGTTATAATTGAAAACACAGCTAAATGAGTAAATGATTCAATGAATCATGCTTAAACAATGTTATTTTTAGGAGCTGCTATGGAAAAACTTTATGAATGTTAAGTTTTTCTAAACAGTTTGTTTTATTAAATGATTTAAATTGAAAAATAATGATTTATAATAATTTAATGTTTATATATTGTTTACAGGAAGTAAAATTAAGAGAAATTCAATTTTAATGTTGGTTTTTTACATTTAAAAGGGGTTGCAATAAGAACTTTGTTTTCTTATTGATATAAAATGATAGGTTTAACATTTTACGTCTTGACGTATCATTAGTAAAAGCTTTGACAATTCTTATGCTTGGTTTTCACTATGTCATTTTTGTTGTCAAATTGTCCAAATTGTTGGCAATTGTATGAAAACGGGTTGTCATATGGCATACATACATATGCCATCTTTGATTGCAAACATAGATGAAGCCATATGCCAACCCGTTTTCATACAATTGCCAACAATTTGGACAATTTTTTTTTTTTTTTTTTTTTTTATTTTTTTTTTTTTTTTTTTAGCTTTAAGTTATTTATTGAATCTTCATATTTTGAACTAACAATAAGTTTTCAAATCTTAATACTAAAAAGAAAATAATAAGCCCAGCCAGTGCTAGACAAAAAATTTTTATGATACTACAAAAATTTCATATCAACTGATCAAGTCATCTGTTTTGCGCTTGAGTTAAAGCAAGGGTATCCCTCCTTCTCAACCGACTGTGGCCACTAAAGTTAAGGATGTCTCGTGCAAGTGGGTTTGGATGGTGTTCAAGTTTGCTGACGTACTTTGACGCATATTTTGTAAATTCGACGTTTACTAATGGCACGCCTAGATCTTTGTGGATTCGAGAATTTTTAACATACCATGGAGCTGCAGTAATAATACGTAGAATTTTATTTTGACCCCTTTGAATTTTTTCAATGTTTGATGCTGAGGCAGTACCCCATAATTGAATTCCATAGCACCAGATTGGCTTTAGTATTGCATTGTACAACAAAAGTTTGCAATCCAATTTCAATGTAGAGTTTCTGCCGATTAGCCAATTAAGTTGCACTGCTTTTAATCTCATCTGAGTAAGTTTTGCGTCGATATGAGACTTCCAAGTTAAACGGCGGTCGAGGTGAATGCCGAGGTATTTGACTTCATTGTGTTGCGGGATAATTTGATTATTTATTCTGATGAACGAGCAGGTATCTTTTCGCAAAGTGAAAGTTATATGAATACATTTTTGTTCGTTAACCCTGATTTTCCAAAGCTCTAGCCAATTCTCTAGCTTATAAACATAATTCTGCAAATTCTGTGATGCAACTTGGTGGTCCTTATGGACGCTGATAAAGGCTGTATCGTCTGCAAAAGTTGACGTATGGATTTTGGGGTCTGACGGCAATTGGACAATTTGACAACAAAAATGACATAGTGAAAACATAGTGAAAACGCGGCCTTACAATGAATTCAACTATAAAAATTATGAAAATATAAAAGCTACATTTTTCTTAATATTCGTGATAGAATTGCCTTATTTGGGCTATTGTTGAAAAGTCTTTGCAAGTCTTTGATGATATGAATATCGCTGACATGTAATTTCACAAAATTTCATTCATACATTTTTCAGCTAGGATCATGAAATACAGTGCCAGGTTCAGTGAAGTCTATATTTTAATTAATTTTCTCACATTTTGTCTGCAAGTAAAGAAAATATTATTTAACGGGTACAAAATAGAACAGATAGTGCTACTGTTCGGGAACAATTGTTAGGAGACATATAAACGTTTATTTATTCGATATGTAATGGGTGGCTACGGATGTTTGATTGGTTTTCAATAAAACGGAAATTTTTTATATGTTGATGAGAACGTTAATCCAACAATGTGGCAAAAAAACAAACAAAACCAACACATACAAATTTGTAGGACGGTAGGTCTGCGGGACCCTTCTTACCGGCTAGGTACAGTGTTTGGGGAGGTTCTTGACCCGCGTCTACAAATCACACCATTACCCTTATTATTATTACAGAGTCCCTAAATTAATACAATACTTCCCCAGCTTACATGAATTGAATTAAAACTGTTGGTGAAATCTAATGGAGGTTAATTTAGTGTAAATGTCCTTGGGGAGAAGCTGATAAAACCCCGTGCTCGAAACCCTCCCAACCTTGTCCTGTGTTGCACAATAGTATTATAAGGACCCAAACATAAAGCTAAATTTCACTAACCCAAAGGATAAGTCTTGATAAAATTTAGTTACTCATGATATTTATTTTTTTTTTCAAAAAAGAATTCATTTATAAAACATGTTAAATTGTTATCTATGGATATTTTCAACAAAATATTAACTATAAGATATTTAATGAATATTTTCAATAATCAAATTTATAAATATAATAAAGAGAAAAAAAATATACATAATTGGTATATACTTTGCACCTATAAACGCTATCGATCAAATAAAAATTTATTAATCGAACCCGAAGTAAAACCGAATTTTCCTACAACGGGTCTGTAGGGTAATTAAATATCGATAAAAAAAACTAATCGCTATTCGAATTATGGTTACACATATATCTCTTTCTTTATCTTCTCTTTCGTTGTGAGTTTTATTAGGTGTTGTTATTATAATTTTTTTTTTTGTTAATTTCTTTCGTTTTCTTATATGTATGTTGTAATTGCGAATAACAATGTTATTGTTTCATATAAATTTAACCAATTTGCTTAAGAATTTAATGTTCCATATTTTAATTGTAATTTAAAATTCTTATTTCTCAATTTTGTTTTATCGTAACACAAAAACACCGTTGAAACAATACAAATTTTGGGGTGATCATATCAAATGGAAACTACATCAAGTATATTAGTTCAATATAAGCATGCAAATCGCCAGATTGTTCATAAAAATTTTGTTATAATTTAAATTAAAATAGATTATGACTTAACAACAATTTAGACCAAAATTTTAATAACCATTTAATTGAACGAATATACTTAGAAAAATAATTAAGAAATAAACAATTATGTACTTACAAACAGTAACGATGAAAGGCCTTCCACTGTTCTGCTTTCGTTCACAATTACGCCTCTGATTAGCATGCACATGCAGGTAGAATAATTTGAGTGTCTTTTGTTATGTTCTTTCTCTTTTTTTTAATTATTTTTTTTTTTGTTGATTTGTATGTTTCATGAATATGATCACTTTTTGTTTTTGCGTATTCTTTTTTGTTTGTTGGTTTCTATTTGCAATAATTAGTTAAATTCTTTTTCATGGTTTTCTTTTGGTATTTTATATTCTTATTAATTTAATACACAATTGATTTTGGTTTTTTTTTTTTTTTCGTTCACAGTATCTCGAATTTTGACGACTATATGTATTTTATGAGAATTTTAAATTTAATTTATTTTTTTAAATTTTAATTGATTTTTGCTTTTCTTTTTTTAAACTGAGCTACTTAATTTTGACTATGCTACTAGGGTATAATTTAACTGTGATATTTTTTATTTTTGACACAACACAACTCCTTAATATGTATGATCTGTGATAACTGAATTACTTCAGTATCTACTTTAAAAGCTTTTTTTTTTTTTGTGATATTTTGAAATTAAGGTTTATGTTATGACAAAGAAAGAGAATTATGTTTTATTTATTATTAACACTTTTGCTTTATTTATTAAAAATGTATCGCGATAGCTTATTTTGTTTCGACCCGTAACACTGTGCCGTAAACGAACGTTTATGTGTGCAAATTTTTTTGTTTTTTTTTTCTATTTTAAACTACAATGCAAATTTAATAGTAATTATAAAAAGATCGAAATTTTGTGGTATTAGGTTTAAAATTTATCAAATTTTTAGATTACACACTATTATAAATTTTTTTTTTTTTTTCAACTTGATTACAACTTTCTTTTTATGTCCAACACAGACAATTCAATAGTAATTCATTTGGCGTATCAATTTGTAATGATGATGCAGAGTAAATGCCTTTGATAATAAGCTCATTTTCTCTGCTCTACTTTGAGCTATCCTTCGTAGGTACATCAGTAGTAAAGAAATTCATGAAGAATTTCGGCTATCTGCAGAAAAAATATAATGTTGTGGTTTTTCATATATTCATGCATTTGCTCACTGATTATTGTTTCTTGTCTATTACCTTTCGATTTTCTAATATGTTCTACGATATATGTATGAACATCAGTTTAACCCTGGAATGCTGAACTGCCTCAAAATCAATTCCTTCTTAGTTGCTTTTCCATAGCAGAATTTACTTTAGAACCCAAATCTGTCTGACATAAGTTTACTTTTGGGTAATCTATATAAAAATACATTATACATTTTTCAAACAATTATTTTATTAATTTTTATTAAAACTTACTGGACTCTTATTTCAATTTGTTATTTATCGAACAATTTTATGGGGTTCCTAAATTCAGATAGCGAGGAATCTGTAAAAACTTTAACTTTAAAAGAAAAATTTTTATAACAAAAAAATATTACCTTATTTAAATTATAAAGATTGTCCAATCGGATTATAAAGCCACTCCATGTTTTAATTAATTAAATTTTCATGGATTTTTATTAAAAAAAATGTCCGATGTTATCAGGGCTGAGGTTACTATCGAAAAGAATGATGGCGATCGAAAATTAGTTCTTCCTAACTTAACTAAAATTCAAAATGTTGGCTTTTTCCAATAACCTTGAAAGGTTATTTAATTTTTTGTAACTTTACTCGCTAATTTTCCTATGTTGCCAGTATCTAATTATGACATGAATTTTATGTTGGTAACACAAGTAACTCATTTTACATTGACAACTACTATCGTATAACAGTTTCAAAGAAAAAATGATAATACAGGCCTATGGTAGTAGTGTTTGTTATTTTAAATACATTAATTTGTATACAATAGTAATTTAAATTTAGCAATAAACAATAAAATGTTCAGATGCTTTTAAAAAAATTTTGAATAAATAAAAATTATAACAATTGCCAAACGTAAGAAACGACCATTACAAAACCGTATAATCTGAAGATTTCTCGTACAGATTAGCCGGAAAACTCGATCAGGTTTTTATGTCTTTGGCATGATATGTGCCACAATTTTTTCCTTATTTTACTATCTAAATGCCTATCATTTAAAAGTCTATCCCTTACTGTAATGTAATTCATTAAACGAATGTGTAAAGGACGTATTTTATACAAATTCATATTTTCTTTTCCCGTTTCATTATACTTATTTAAAATCTTAACCTTATTTATATTTGAAGTCTCTTCTTTAGCATCGTTAAAGTTCTTTTCGCTCAATAAGTTTTCATTCACTTCTGTCGATGGTTTGAAACAAAGTTCTTGGAGTTTTTTGGATTCTTAGCACAATTAACGCACTGTGGCTTATAAACATTCTTGAGTCCACATCCATAGCAAAATATTTTTCTTTCCCGTAAACACATATCCCAGTAATGACCTTCATCGTCACAATTCCAACATTTTACTGGATTTTGTATAGAAGATAGAGCATTTACTTTATATTCAGTGTTAACATCATTAGATAAATGAGTATCAGCACTATCCTCAAACTTATTCTCACCAGAATCTATAGTAGCTATTTTTCTATTCGAATTAATGTTATTTGGAAATCTATTAAAGCTGGTTTTCTTAAAATATTCTTCATTTAACAACTTTTCCCTCATTAAACAAAGTTTCTTCAAGTGAGAAATTGACCTTATCTGCACATATAATAATTCGTGTCGTATTTCTGGTCTAAGATTTCTAGTTACAATTTCAATTAGATCTTCATCTTCTAATGGCACTTCTAACCTATCACTTATATTTGTAATTGCATCGAAAAATGTTTCAAAGGACTCTGATGGCTTTTGCTTTCTACTATGAAGTTCCTCGCGAATATCGTAAGTTGTTCTGTAGTCTTTATATTGTTTCTTTAACTCTGAACAAAAGGTTTCCCACTGAATGCGATCTACAGATTTATGATACTTCCAGTACCAATCCTTTGCTTTACCGGTAAGTAGTATGTGTAGATTAGCACAAATACACTCAAAATTCCCACTGAAATTTTCGTTCGTTAAGCAACGAATTCTATACAAAAATTCTTCACATCTGAGACCACTGGAAGATCCATCAAATTTTACATTCCAATTTTGTATAATTGCGGTAACTTTAGCCGAATTTGTATTAAATGAGAATGAATATGACTGAGAATTTGGATTCCTATTGGCTGACGAGTTAGTTTGAGGGTTAACTGAAAGCGGTGATGCTTGTTGCGGCAAAGGCGAATTAATATTTAAATTAGATAAAAGTCTTTGTACACTAGACTCGATCATTTGCGTTATTTGATCATAATCAACTTGTGTTCTCCGATTACGGTTATAACGTCGTGAAACATTAGATTGATTTATGGACAGTTGAGATACGTTGGAATTAGGACTCATATCAGTATTTAAATCCATTAATGGAACTTTAGATATATTATTTCCTACAGCATCAGCTTGAATTACCTGAGAGCTTTTTGATTCCTCTTGACGACTTGTACTCCGCGTTTGATATCGCTTGATTGCGGACCCACGACCCCTACCTCTATTGTGTACAGTGTTAGTCTTGCTAACTGTCGAGTTTGACTCCTCTCCTGACATTAAAGATTTTGCAAGTTGGGCTTGTCTAGGTACAATTAAATCACGCTCATGGCATAATGCCTTGCAATTCGGACAATCATGAGACTCTTTCATCCAATTGGTGATACATTCTTTGTGAAATATGTGCTTACACTTAGTGCTAAAACAATCTGCAAGCGTAACCAACTCTTTTTCACATAACGAACAAAAATTTGCTAAGTTAGTTTCAACAGTAGCGTCCAACTCTTCGTCACTGTGAGCCAACACCATGTTTAAAAAAATTTACCAGTAAAATTAAAAAATAAAAATATAGAAAAAGTAAAAAAAATGTAATAGATATTAACGACTTCCTTTTGGGTGTGAAATAGCTAATTCATCGTTTAATTAAATGTAAACAATGCAAAAAAATTTAAAAGGAATTTACACAAATTAACTGACTCAAAGCTAGTTTATTGTTTGGCGATTTTATATTTTAACTTAATATTATCACTCAAAATGAAACACATTTAATCGGTTCAAATTATACTGTAAGAAGCAATAATTGAATAATCCATTAAAAAATGTTTATCAATTCGAGTTAATAAAAAAAATTAAACATAAAAATCTTTAGATAATCTCAAAAAATTGCATAATCCAAAATAATAACCTAGAAAGAAATTTTTAAGAACCAATCGGTCGAAATCTACACGTTCCAAAGATACGACAAGTAGTCGAAATCCATAAAGGCCTGCAAAATTTATTCTACAGCTAATATTCAAAAAAATACAAACTTTGAAAATCCAATAAGTTTGAAATTTACTGAATTAACCGAAAAAATATGTATGTATGAATGTATATAGTGTGCATTTATGCACACAGAATACTCTGCTACAAAGGAACCACAATTCCTCTTTTGGAGCCTGATTTATTGACATGATTATCCCCCTTTAGAGACATAATATATCAACAATTGCAGGCCCCACGTTGGGCGCCATTTTTGTAATGGGTGGCTACGGATGTTTGATTGGTTTTCAATAAAACGGAAATTTTTTATATGTTGATGAGAACGTTAATCCAACAATGTGGCAAAAAAACAAACAAAACCAACACATACAAATTTGTAGGACGGTAGGTCTGCGGGACCCTTCTTACCGGCTAGGTACAGTGTTTGGGGAGGTTCTTGACCCGCGTCTACAAATCACACCATTACCCTTATTATTATTACAGAGTCCCTAAATTAATACAATACTTCCCCAGCTTACATGAATTGAATTAAAACTGTTGGTGAAATCTAATGGAGGTTAATTTAGTGTAAATGTCCTTGGGGAGAAGCTGATAAAACCCCGTGCTCGAAACCCTCCCAACCTTGTCCTGTGTTGCACAATAGTATTATAAGGACCCAAACATAAAGCTAAATTTCACTAACCCAAAGGATAAGTCTTGATAAAATTTAGTTACTCATGATATTTATTTTTTTTTTCAAAAAAGAATTCATTTATAAAACATGTTAAATTGTTATCTATGGATATTTTCAACAAAATATTAACTATAAGATATTTAATGAATATTTTCAATAATCAAATTTATAAATATAATAAAGAGAAAAAAAATATACATAATTGGTATATACTTTGCACCTATAAACGCTATCGATCAAATAAAAATTTATTAATCGAACCCGAAGTAAAACCGAATTTTCCTACAACGGGTCTGTAGGGTAATTAAATATCGATAAAAAAAACTAATCGCTATTCGAATTATGGTTACACATATATCTCTTTCTTTATCTTCTCTTTCGTTGTGAGTTTTATTAGGTGTTGTTATTATAATTTTTTTTTTTGTTAATTTCTTTCGTTTTCTTATATGTATGTTGTAATTGCGAATAACAATGTTATTGTTTCATATAAATTTAACCAATTTGCTTAAGAATTTAATGTTCCATATTTTAATTGTAATTTAAAATTCTTATTTCTCAATTTTGTTTTATCGTAACACAAAAACACCGTTGAAACAATACAAATTTTGGGGTGATCATATCAAATGGAAACTACATCAAGTATATTAGTTCAATATAAGCATGCAAATCGCCAGATTGTTCATAAAAATTTTGTTATAATTTAAATTAAAATAGATTATGACTTAACAACAATTTAGACCAAAATTTTAATAACCATTTAATTGAACGAATATACTTAGAAAAATAATTAAGAAATAAACAATTATGTACTTACAAACAGTAACGATGAAAGGCCTTCCACTGTTCTGCTTTCGTTCACAATTACGCCTCTGATTAGCATGCACATGCAGGTAGAATAATTTGAGTGTCTTTTGTTATGTTCTTTCTCTTTTTTTTAATTATTTTTTTTTTTGTTGATTTGTATGTTTCATGAATATGATCACTTTTTGTTTTTGCGTATTCTTTTTTGTTTGTTGGTTTCTATTTGCAATAATTAGTTAAATTCTTTTTCATGGTTTTCTTTTGGTATTTTATATTCTTATTAATTTAATACACAATTGATTTTGGTTTTTTTTTTTTTTCGTTCACAGTATCTCGAATTTTGACGACTATATGTATTTTATGAGAATTTTAAATTTAATTTATTTTTTTAAATTTTAATTGATTTTTGCTTTTCTTTTTTTAAACTGAGCTACTTAATTTTGACTATGCTACTAGGGTATAATTTAACTGTGATATTTTTTATTTTTGACACAACACAACTCCTTAATATGTATGATCTGTGATAACTGAATTACTTCAGTATCTACTTTAAAAGCTTTTTTTTTTTTTGTGATATTTTGAAATTAAGGTTTATGTTATGACAAAGAAAGAGAATTATGTTTTATTTATTATTAACACTTTTGCTTTATTTATTAAAAATGTATCGCGATAGCTTATTTTGTTTCGACCCGTAACACTGTGCCGTAAACGAACGTTTATGTGTGCAAATTTTTTTGTTTTTTTTTTTCTATTTTAAACTACAATGCAAATTTAATAGTAATTATAAAAAGATCGAAATTTTGTGGTATTAGGTTTAAAATTTATCAAATTTTTAGATTACACACTATTATAAATTTTTTTTTTTTTTTTCAACTTGATTACAACTTTCTTTTTATGTTCAACACAGACAATTCAATAGTAATTCATTTGGCGTATCAATTTGTAATGATGATGCAGAGTAAATGCCTTTGATAATAAGCTCATTTTCTCTGCTCTACTTTGAGCTATCCTTCGTAGGTACATCAGTAGTAAAGAAATTCATGAAGAATTTCGGCTATCTGCAGAAAAAATATAATGTTGTGGTTTTTCATATATTCATGCATTTGCTCACTGATTATTGTTTCTTGTCTATTACCTTTCGATTTTCTAATATGTTCTACGATATATGTATGAACATCAGTTTAACCCTGGAATGCTGAACTGCCTCAAAATCAATTCCTTCTTAGTTGCTTTTCCATAGCAGAATTTACTTTAGAACCCAAATCTGTCTGACATAAGTTTACTTTTGGGTAATCTATATAAAAATACATTATACATTTTTCAAACAATTATTTTATTAATTTTTATTAAAACTTACTGGACTCTTATTTCAATTTGTTATTTATCGAACAATTTTATGGGGTTCCTAAATTCAGATAGCGAGGAATCTGTAAAAACTTTAACTTTAAAAGAAAAATTTTTATAACAAAAAAATATTACCTTATTTAAATTATAAAGATTGTCCAATCGGATTATAAAGCCACTCCATGTTTTAATTAATTAAATTTTCATGGATTTTTATTAAAAAAAATGTCCGATGTTATCAGGGCTGAGGTTACTATCGAAAAGAATGATGGCGATCGAAAATTAGTTCTTCCTAACTTAACTAAAATTCAAAATGTTGGCTTTTTCCAATAACCTTGAAAGGTTATTTAATTTTTTGTAACTTTACTCGCTAATTTTCCTATGTTGCCAGTATCTAATTATGACATGAATTTTATGTTGGTAACACAAGTAACTCATTTTACATTGACAACTACTATCGTATAACAGTTTCAAAGAAAAAATGATAATACAGGCCTATGGTAGTAGTGTTTGTTATTTTAAATACATTAATTTGTATACAATAGTAATTTAAATTTAGCAATAAACAATAAAATGTTCAGATGCTTTTAAAAAAATTTTGAATAAATAAAAATTATAACAATTGCCAAACGTAAGAAACGACCATTACAGATATTAAGCATCCATCTCGTGTAGAATGTGACTCTTCATCATGTACGAATGGTCATCTAAAATCGTGTCTTTTGTCTAAATCTGGTCTATTGTCATGCATACAGTCTTGTTTATAGTCTCGTTTGTAGTATTTACTACATTCTAGTTTTTTTTTTTTTTTTTTTTTTTTTTTTTTTTTTTTTTTTTAAAGAGAAGTAACACTCAGGCAATTAATATGCCTATATATAATTGCGTTACTTTCTTTGGAAAGGGGATAGTTGAAGAAGTAAAGGTGTTGAAAGAAGAAAGCTTTTTTTTTTTATATCACAACTCTGCAATTGCGCATTATGTTTGTTTTTAGTGCAGCATTGCAGCGCCTCTGGTGGCGAGAAGGCGCATTAATGTTAAAGCTTGATTTTATAGCCTTTATTTAATTATTTTACTTCGGTGGCGTTTGAATGCTATACCACCGAAGGAGGGCGCTGTGATAAATATTAGTTATAATAGGATAGAAAGAAAACTAATAATTTTTAGAAACTGATGTTGTTTGAGTGGCAGCGGCTGGGAATCAAACCCGGGCTAGAAATACCAACTCATGCTTAATGATCAAATGCGCTAACCAACTAAGCTACAGCACCCTCTAGTCCTGTTTTTAATCTTGTCTATAGTCCTGTCTATAGTCTTGTTTATTGTCTTGTTATTAGTCTTCTCAATAGTCTTGTCTATAGTCTTGTTTAGTCCTATCTATAGTCCTTTATATAATCTTGTCTATAGCTTTGTCTACAGTCTTGTGAATATTATTGTTTTTAGTCGTGTCTGTTGTCCTGTCTAAAGTCTTGATTATAGTCTCGTTTCTAGTCTC
This sequence comes from Bellardia pandia, assembly GCA_916048285.2. NCBI lineage: Eukaryota > Metazoa > Arthropoda > Insecta > Diptera > Calliphoridae > Bellardia > Bellardia pandia. Next base: position 76,195,712 of record OU696533.1, read on the forward strand.
GTCTGTAGTCTTGACTACAGTCTAGTCTTTAAACTTGTCTACCGTCTTCTCTCCCATCCTGGTTTTAGTCTGGCTTATTGTCTTGTCTTTAGACTTCTCTATAGTTTTGTTTTTAATCTTGTCTATATTCCTGTTTTTAGTCCTGCGTATAGTCTTCTTAATAATCTTGTCTGCTGTTTTGTTTTTACTTATTGCTATAGTCTTGTCTATAATAACTTCTATATCTATATCAATTGTTTTGCCTATAGTCTAATCTGTTATCTTATCTACAATGAAATTTTAAATTTAATTTTACGGTGAATAAAATTCCTTATAATCCTGCGTTAACTAATCCTTTATAGTTTTTCTATTTAGAATAAATTTATTTAACAAACTCATGATTTCATTGGTCATACTAAAAGCACTCGTGTTTGAAGTACATAGTTGAATATAAAATTCATGCTCTTCATTTAATACAAATGAAATCAATTGAATAAAACTACAATTTACTCTTTTCTGGCATACATATGGAACAATGAATAATAATAACCCAGCAAACAATTCGCAGAACTTTCTAAAACTCTCAAAGTGATGTACAAAAACATTGTTTACTTGGATTTAGTGATCAGTTTTAATTGGCAACAGCTGTTAATAGTTTTTAAAATTATAAAAATGTGCTACTATAAAAAGTATTTAATTGTTTGCTGGGTAAGTATTTGTCAAGTGATTGCATTTGTTTTTTTTTCTTGTTGAACAAATGGCAGATGGTTTATATAAACTACGTAGTTTCCAAACTAAATACACCTTTATAGAAAATGCATAAATTAAATGGAAACAAATCAATTTATACAAACAATTTATGAAACTAATAAAAAACTGTATTTATATTAGATTATAGTAGACTAGACAAAAGACTTGACTAGAATAAAGACTAGAATAAAAATAACTAGACTATAGACGATACTTTGCACAGACTTTAGACGACATTTAAGACGAGATTTTAGACGAGACTATAAACCACAAAATAGACAAGTGTATGAAAGTTAGTTTTTCAAAAAAAAAAATTCATTTTTCAATATAATCTCCTGGAACTTCAATGCACTTAGTTCAACGCTTATCCAGCAATTCTATCACTTGATTAAAATAGTTTTCCTCAGGACCTTACAAATAGTTGTTTACAACTGTAATTGCATCTTCATTTGAGATAAAACGCTTGCTTCTTAGATTTGGGAACAGGTAAAAGTCACTGGAAGCTAAATCAGGAGAATAAGGTGGGTGGGCAAGCAACTCGTACTCAAATTCGTTGATTTTAGCCATTGTCAAAACACTCTTGTGCGCTGGTGCGTTGGCTTGATGAAAAATTATTTTTCTGTGTTGTAAACCAGGACATTTTTCTCGAACTTTTTCATTTAATGGATCCAAAATGTTGCAATAGTACTCTGAATTTAATAAAATGTCTTTGAAGTCCCACAAAAACCGTTGCTATAAACATACCAGCCGATTGAATTGTTTTTGCCTTCTTTGAGGTACTTCCACCAGCTTCAGTCCATTGCTTGGATTGTTATTTTGTCTCTACAGAATATAGTGGTGGATCCATGTCTCATCAACAGTTGTGAAACGGCGCTTAAAATCCATTTTATTTTTCTCCAAACAAGCTTGAGAAATTTTCATTCTTGCAAGGTCTTTACCTTCTTTGGGGCATTTCCTCCAGCTTTATTCCATTCTTTTGTCTCTGGAGTATAGTAGCGGATCCATTTTTCTTAAAACGATCCAAACAAGCTTGAGAAATTTTCATTCTTATTCGGTTTTAGTCGACTGTTAACAAATGCGGCACCCATCTTGCAGAAAGCATTTTCATCTGTAGTTCTTCATGCAAAATTAAATGGACTCGATCATTTGAGATGCCCATGATATTAGCTATTTCACGAACTTTTATTCATGCACTTGGTCTACAATTTATGTTGTTGTTGCTGTTTTTGGACGTTCACTACTTGGTTCATCCTCACTGCTTGCTTTTTTACTATTGCATATGAAGGAGCACTTTCACCCAACACATTCACCATATCAGTTTGAATTTCTTGTCCCGAAAAACCTTTTTTATTTAAATATTTAATGATGCCACGAATTTCTAATTTTTTCATTGTAAAATTATTGATCACCTGTTTCTATATAAAGGAGTTGGCAGATCGAAAAGAAATTTAACATGTGTTCATAGCACAGATGGAAGTTTCCAAAGCACTTAACTTTTTTCTGTTTATATTGCGCTTTCTGTTCTAGGCTTACAAGTTTCCGATCCGTCCTCGTAGATTATACTATAGGCTGTGTACTGATTAGAGGCATTAGGATCGAAACGATCTTAACCTATTCTCAAACTTTAAATGTTATTTTAGCATCTTACTTCTATTTAAGAAATTTTATTAAATAATTTAATCTTTGATTTTCTTCTCTCCATCTATTACACTCTACATATTTACTTATTAAAACGAAATCTATTTATATGGCCATCAAATGGCTTAAAATGTATATGTACATATGTATGTATGTATGACAAATCTTAAGTATGTCTAGTTAAATGTCCTTGAGAGTTGTTATCAATTGTTGGCAAGTGCCTGTAAGTATTTTGCTACTTGACTGCAGGCATACGCCCCAGCTTTGCTACTGCTTTTATTGCCTCTGTATACTTTATCAAAAGGCTTGTGTTCCTAAATGGCCAGACATAGACATGTGTAAACAAGCTGAATGAAAAAAACCCTGTGTATGGTTGCTAAGGACTGGTAATCAATAAGATGTGATGGTTTGTTAATAGAATTGTGTATTTTCTGTAGTATTTAAAGTAAAGTTTACTGAAATTTTACAGCCATAGCTTTAGAAGGTAATTATAAATTACAAAATGGCTGCAGGTTTAGGAGTTTTGCAAACGAAAATATGCCGAAGAAAGTAGAATTAGCTGTACGAATGTAATGAAAACAAGTAAGAGTTTATATTCGGCTTTGCCGAATCTTATATACAAGTACCCATCACCAAATCACCTATTATGGAGATTTATAAGAGATTTATGCGCATTTAAACGATTTCCGGAAGTAGGGTTTATATGGAGGCTACGGTCAAATATGGACCGAACATCAGCATATTGAGATGGACAATTTTTATATATGTAGGAACTATTTGTGTTGAATTTAAACTTGATAGTGATTTTTAAAAGGGCTGTATGCCCATTTAAGTGATTTCCGGAAGTAGACTTTCTATGGGGGCTACAGTTAAATATGGACCGATCATGATGCAATTTGGTGCAACGATTTAAGTGTATATTTTAATTATGCTTGTAAAATTTAAACTTGATAGTCATTTTGATAAGAGATTTATGCGCATTTAAACGATTTCCGGAAGTAGGGTTTACATGAGAGCTACGGTCAATTATGGACCGATCATCAGCATATGGAGATGGACGATTTTCATATATGTAGGAACTATTTGTGTTGAATTTAAACTTGATAGTGATTTTTAAAAGAGCCCATTTAAGTGATTTTTGGAACTGGACTTTATATAGGGGCTACAGTCAAATATGGACCGATCATAATTAAATTTTTGATTTGCTTGTCGAATTTCAACTTGATAGCCATTTTTAAAAAAGATTTATGTTCATTTAAGTGATTTTCGGAAGTGGTCTTTCTATGGGTTTATGTCAAAATTATGGGCCGATGCAAACAAAATATTGTTTGGAGATTTCACTTTGCAGAAAACTTATTATTGCAGAATTTTGTTTGTACCATAAAGCCATATTCCGGGAAGACATTTGTATGGGGGCTATAAGAAATCGTGGACAGATTCCTACCATTTTCAACACGACTTGTCCTTCTATAATAAAAGAAAGTGTGCAAAATTTCATGATATTATTAGCATTATATTTGAAGATAACAGAAAAAATATCTGAAAAATATCGAGGTAGTCTGAAACTTTGATCTATAACTCGTATCTGACTGAATTAACTTTGCCCATTTGGAATACCATACATTTCGGTGGATCAAAGAATGTTTGGTAAAAATTTCATTGTTCTATGTCTTTTTTTCAAAGCTTTATCCTGATTTCAACAAACTGACAGATGGACAGACGGACGGACATGGCTAGATCGTCTTAGAATCTTATAAGGATCCAGACCTTTTGGCTCTACGACCATTATTTCGATGTGTTACAAACTTCCCATCTTTTTGGTGGTGGGTATAACTAGCTTCAACCTAGAATTACCTTCGAATATATTTAACAGTTGTTTATGTTTTTTAGAATGTTAGTTTAAATCAACTTTCCGTAACTCTTAAATATTAAAAGAACTTGTTTATTGCTTACATATGGACTCCAGACTTTATAAAATTCTGCTATTTAAAATCAGTACAATCGGTTCATAAATAGCTAAATTATGTATGATAATGCAAACCCATAACATTTCATTCTTTTTAGCTTCTGTTATTTGTTAATACTGGCATTGTGTTTGTAATAAGTGCTGACATTTTAAAATGTTCTTATGAAATATTTATATGCCAAAAAAAAAAAAACATAACCAAACGAATTAAAAGACAAAAGGCCAAATATACTAAAACAATACTTTAATGGTATTTTAGTATTTTTGGTGTTTTTATTATTGTGTCAGTAAAACAGACGCATTTGGCACAAACAATCTGGCTTATTCCTGGAGGCAAGTTCAGCATATTTCATTTAACATAATAAAATATATTGGAGACTGCATTTTGTTAATACCTAATAATAATTTTATAAACTTTGCATTAAATTTATTAAGTCATTTAGTGTGTGGACAACTTAATGCTGGTTTTCTTCAATAGGGCTGAATATTTTGTAGTTTGTCAAGTAGTTATTTCTCTGCTGTAAGTTTAACTGAGTAAACAAGCTAAAACTGTCACTTATAAATATAATATAGCAATGTGTTGTGAAAAACCAGCCAAATATTAGCACAATTAAACCATTAAGGAGCCACATCTCAATCAAATATTAAAGGCTGCCCTACACATTTTTAAAATATTAACAATTTATTTAAAATATATTGCAAATATGCAATTTTATAATATGTAACATATATTTCTTATCTTCCCTGTCTCTCGTGTATTATGTACATATGTATTTACAAACAGCTTTTAAAAGCTTCTTTGTTTTGTGCCTTTTCCATAAGAAAAGAAATCGTATTTGTTGAAAAGTTTCTATATTCTTACCGTGTGTTAACCTCTCAAGGGTTTAATACCATATGAGAGTTTTATTCCATTCCATTTAATTATGGAACCATAAATGCACTTGCATTTGTGTAGAATAAGCAGGAGTAAAGACATATGTATGTGTATAAAACACTTACATATATATATGTGTTACAATCTACAGAAGGGAGGAGATATATTTATTTCTTTTTTTAAAGAGCTTGATACTTTAACAAGTTGGATTTATAAGTTTTGAAAATATTTTAAGTTTATTAGTACTGCTTAATAAATGTCGTTTAGAAAGTGCTTGTATAAATATTTTATTATAACAATATTTTAAGATTTATCAATATTTATTTATGTTAATTTTTTTGTAATAAGTGAATGATTTTTTAGGAGCTTTCGGATTTAATTTCAAAAGAAAAATACATAAAATTTATAGAATTTAATTTGGAATTTACCAGACGGTTCAAAACTTGTTGGATATGCAGTTGATGTAGCCCTAGTTGTAAATCAGCTCTCTGCACCATTGACAGAAATAGTAACAAACGACGGTCTAAGGAGAGTTAATATATGTTTAAGAAAAAAAAAATAACTTAATACTTCAGGCGAACAGGACCGAAGGGATTCTGGTGACCAAATGAAGATCTTTTGAATTCCTAAAGCTGAGAGGGGATGCATATCATCTTTTGAGTCATATATAAAGATGGTATATATGTATGTATATATGGTGAATTTCTCGGCAAGTGACCCAATTTTAAAAATCGATGTCTTCCGATTTGGATGAAATTTGCACCAAGGTTAGTAATATCAGATAGTAGACCAGACAAAAATTTTCAGCTATATCAGTCCAGAAGTTCCGGAGTTAGGAGGGGTCAAATTTGGACATTTTGTTCAATTTTGGTCATAAAGGGTTTTTTGTTAAATGAGTGTAACTTTTCACCTATTGGTCCTAGCAAAAATTGTCCAAACGACTTTAGGTAGCTATTTCTTCAATCATTTCAAAAATATTTTTTTTTAATTTTTTTTTAAAAAATATTTTTTTATTTTAATTTTTTTTCAATTTGGGCCCTTTTTTCTCAAAAGAAAGCTTATGCAATTTACTTTAAGCCCTTTATAATCGCTTATTGGGATGCGAGTGGGATATCTATCACAAAAGATTATTGAAAAATTGAAAAGTCCTATTCTTGAGTTAAAAAATAATTTTTTTTGATATATATCCACTCGCATCCGATTAAGCGATTATAAAGGCCTTAAAGTAAATTGTATAAGCTTTCTTTTGAGAAAAAAGGGCCCAAATTTAAAAAAAACTAAAAAAAAAATGAAAAAAAAATATTTTTGAAATGATTGAAGAAATAGCTATCTAAAGTCCTTTGGACAATTTTTGCTAGGACCAATAGGTGAAAAGTTACACTCATTTTAAAAAAACCCTGTATGACCAAAACTTCCAACTCTGACCCCCTCTAACTCCGGCACTTCTGGACTGATAAAGCTGAAAATTTGTATCTGGTCTACTATCCAATATTACTAATTTCATTCAAATCGGAAGACATCGATTTTTAAAATTATAAGAAAGCCTTAGAAACAGCATCGAAATTAGCTAGAAGAACAAGTACTACATGCAGCCCCTATTTTGTATATATGTATGTATATAGATTTCCTAAGTTCCGCTGTGTTTCTCAAAAACTGTATTGTTTGTGGCAGTGAGTTCCAAAGACGAATAGAATAGATAAAGTATTTTTTTTTTTTTTAATAATAATTAACAAACGCAATCTGCGAAGCTTTTGGCTTATCTGCAGAAAAACACCCAGAGCCTTTGGCAGGAATCGAACCTGCAACCCTTTGACTGATAGTCCGGCACACTATCGCCTAGTTCTATAACTAGTTTTTTATGAAGTACATATTTGAATAAGGTTATTATTCCTCCACGAACGAGTGAAAAAGAGCCGAAAAATCTCATGTAGTAACGTAAGATATTTAATTTTTAGAAAGTCACAAAAACTTACTCCCAATAATTTTGTATATATATATCTCACGATTGAATTATACTCAGAAATAAGTTTCCTTGTGCTGTTGGAGTCACAGCTGGAAAATACTTTAGAACCGTATGAATCGAAAAAGTGTTTGCAAGTGGAAACCGGTGTCAGGTGTTGGATTTTCCATAGTGCACGTAATATTGAGAAGGGTTTTCCAGCAACATTAAGAGTTTGGTTATTGAGCTAAATATTCGCTACATTAATAGTTTGTACCGGATATCGAGAAATTATTATTCATTTAGATTTTAAAGGGTTAAAGTTACGTTATGCTACATTCTGCAAATTCTTAGAAATAGTGTGAAGAATTCATCACTAAAATAATAAAGGAGAGCTGCGCTGTAGTTCCGAACCTCCTTACATACAAAGGAGGACGTAGAAATAATAGTGAAAAAAAATAGTATCGTCTAAAATCTCTCCCATTGTCCATTTCTTACACACTTGTCTTTTCATTAAAACCTATTTTGTTGTGTTTATTGCTTAAGAATTTTTCAACCTCCATTTAATAATTACATACATCCAATAATTTCTTTACTTTCTTAAATCCCAATTACTACCATACCTCTCTTCATTGTAACAACTTTAACATTTTATTGACTATAAATACTTTAAAATACTTTTGTATTTGTAAAAACTCTTAGCTATAGACTGTGTATTTTGCATATTCATATACAGCACTTAGCACTAGCAATACGAAATACACAAACAACTTTGCCTTATTTGTTTTTTTGTCGTACTTCACGCTATACACGCAAGCGCAAAGCAACAACACATTCGTATGCTCTACTATTGACTGCGATCGTCAATGTAGATTTTGTTTTCGTTTAACGTATGATCCCAGCTAACATTTTCAATCGTGCACGACTCTTTCACGATCGGAGCCGACGATTAAAGTAATCGTGCGCGATGTCGTTTTCCAATCGCGCACGTTCAGAGCAACTGAATTAATTGTGTCAAGACGGCGACTCTTCCATTCCAATCGTCGACGATGAGCAAAGAATAGTTAAACGACGATTGTGGGGTAACATAAAAAACACTCGTCCGACAAACATCAAAATGACTCGTGAAAGTATCATTTTGAAGAGCTAAATACGACCGTTGACTGCAAACAATCTTCCAATGCTCGCCAAAATGTGTAAACGACGATTCACTCGTCGAACAAACGTCGAAATGACTCGCAAAAGCACCGTTTGGAAGCGAAAAATATAAATCTACTCTAACAATCGTCTGAACGATTAGAAAAAGAGTCGCGAAATGATCGCGCTCGTCAAACAATCATCCAAATGCTAGCTGGGATACCGTTTAAAAAAGTCTGTTGTTTCTTTATATGTATTCGCTTTTACAACAAAAAATACTGAATAAAAATTAGTTTTTATTTAAATGTATTGCTGTTTGCTCTTACATAAGCAACTTTTGGGCACTCCTGCTTTAAATGTTTCAGTAAATAAATCTTTAATTATTTCTGACATAAACAGTTTTTACTTCTACTTATTACAATTTCTCTATATATTCTTAATTCTCTTTATTTAACTGAAATAAATCATAAGCGATTTGTGGTAAATATTTTGTATTTATGGTGGTTATCCTTTGGTATTTAATTGCATTTTAACTTAATCGGGCATTAAAACTATATTAAGAAGGAGTGAAGAATAAAAAACAAAAAATAACCTGAAAATGAGTTATTACGAAATAATTATTATTAGACAGTAATTGCTAAAAAGAAAGAAAAGATATATATAAATTATTTGCAATATTACAGACATAGCCAAACCTGCAAGAGTCAGCTGAAAGGAAAGTATGACTACTTAAAGAAGACTGTATAAAGAACTATGATTTAAGCTAAAAATAGGTTGATGATTCCAGCTTAAAGCTATCGATATAAAGGTCTGCCTAAATCTTGTGTTTCCTTATAATTAAGGTAAAGGTCAGAGGTCATATTCAAGCGTTTTGACTTCATTTAAAAGTCTCTTGGAGAAATTTTCTTTAATTGCCAACAGTTTAAAGCTTTTATCGCATGAATATTTTGTCTGCTGCTGCAAACAATAGGCCTAGATAACAAATGGTCTTTATGACAATAATAAATCTAATAACATTTGTTAAGTACTTGTGATTACCGCATAATCACTGCTACTACTACTAGCTTTAAAAGCCAACAGAAACAAAACCACATAAAATTAAGAATTTATCTTACCTTGTTTGCTGTAAGTTTAACATTGTTTTTATTCATTATATCTGGTGAGCATTAAGAAAACGACAAAGAACGAGAGATTACACTTGTCAACATTTGTTTTTATGGTTTGAAATCACGCCATTTAACTATCGTTACTCTATGCAGAGTCATAATCTACAATTACATGAGATGTCTAAGGCAGCAGATACACATAAGCTGCTAAGACAGTGGGTTAGTGTTTATTTGGCTTTAAATATAAAGTGATCTACAATTTTTCCATAAAATACAGATACAACACATTTGTTTTGCCTCAAGGCTTTTTGTTTGCCTTTGAGTTACTCTAGCAATTAGTTGGACACGTTAAACGGATGTTTAATTTCCCTTTTTATTTATTACTACAATTTATAATTTTTCCTTTTTTAGTTACAAAATGACTTTGAGTCAAATGAAAATTAAAATTAATTCCCTGTAGCAGTCAAGGTAAGTTTAATACGAACAGTACATTATTAAGCATTAAGCCTAATGGGGCGTATGAGTAATACAATTACAGCAATTTTAAGCAATTAAATTTAAACAATTTCAAGCTAAATTAGTCAAGTTATTTAAATTCTAATTTATTTATACGCGTATTGTATAAATTTAGCTGTTCTATTTAATGTACTTGTGCCTCAATTACTATTCAAACTTTATTTAGAATAGTTAACAAAAACTATAAATTATTTTCTTTATGTTATTTCCTATAGATTTATTGTCATTTTAAACTCTAACAAACTTGACTTATTCTTCTGCTGGCCAATCTTGTCAACATTTCTAGTTAAAGATAAATGTATACACATTTTTGCTCTTTTTTTTTTGGCTGTCTTTTAGTTTCACATGAAATTACTCAAAATTTGTAGGATAAATGTAAAGGAATATATTGAAATTAGTTAAGAATAAAACTGGCATATATATCTGTCTGTCTGTATGTTTGTGCTTAATAGGAGGACAAACCTTTGGATCGATCTTCCTGAAATATTTTGGGCATTTTTTGTCGATGATATTTGGTGCATATGGCATTGGCATAATTTGGAATACGTACCAGAAATATACGTAAAAGAAATATAAAAATCGCAATATAGTCTTAACTACTGGACCGATCGACATACAATTTTCACAATACGATATTCTTATGAAGTAATAAATTCTTAACTATATAAAGTTGTAAGTGGATAAAGGGGCATGGCCTCGCCCACTGAAATGCATCGCTCATATGACGCGCTTCAGTATCCTATTATTTTTCCATATGGAGAAGATGGATATCAAGCAACCCGTAAGACCGTTAATTATCCTGTTGAGTTCTTAAATTCACTCGATGTGCCAGACTTGCCACCACATGTGCTACAACTTCAAATTAGAGTGCCAATTATTTTGCTGCATAATATCGATCACCACGGCTTTGCAATGGCACTCGACTTGCAGTAAAAAAAACTGAGAAATAATTTAGTAGAAGCGACCATTATAATAGGAAAATATAAAGGTACAGATGTACTTTTGCTTCGCATTACAATGTTACCAACAGATTTACCATTCGATTTTAAACAATTTTTTCCTGTTCGGTTAGCGTTTGCGATGACTGTCAACAAAGCTCAAGGTTAATATCGCGTGTAGAAAAACCCACCGATTTATATGTGTATGCTCCTGATGGACAAACTAAAAATATTGTGTATCCTAAAGCATTGCAATAAATAAATTAATATTAAATAAATACATTTTTGTAAATATATAAATACGTTTTATTTTAGTTTATTTTATAACGAAGCACACCGGGTTTAGCTAGTATTTTATAAACAATAATTAATATACAATTTTTAGGATTGAAGGAGACTATAAGTAGACTAAAAAGATACTATAGGTATGTACATTAGGGTGGCCCCAAAATAAAGTTGCGGATGTTCCCGACTAATATGAAAATTTGATTCATTTTAAGACTACGTTTCTCATTTTTTTTTGTCCTGGGGTCAATATTTGGTAAGCTGGATCAAAGGATAAAAAGATTTTTTTTAGAGGTTTTTTGATTTTTTTCACATTTTTGTTTGGTTTTTAAGTGTCAAAAAAAACTAAATATTAAATTATTTTAAAATATTTTTTTTGCTGATGGCCATAGGAATACGTGAGACATTATTATTTGTATGAAAAAATGTAACCTTTGTAAATGTAAATGTTTTCTCTCTCTCTCTCTCAAAAAGAGAGACGTCAAACTTCATATGAAAAAAACTTTGTCCGAACAAATATTATGTTCAGAATGAATGGGTGAATTTCGTTCGATCTTAAAAAAGCTTCTTAAAAATATCAAGGTATACAAAGTAAAGAGAATATTGATTTAATCGATATTCGACTTTAACGAATCGTTCACATCGTTCACAATCAACGCTTGTAAGCAAAATGATCAGCAAATTGTTGTATGCCGATTCCATCAAGAAACTTTTCTCACCCTCCGAAACAAATAATGGGCCTTTTCGGAAATGCATCACTGCACTGAATCTGATTCCAAATATCAGTGGACAACGACGTAGATGGGTAGTCTACACTGATCTTAGTGCCCAATTATATGCCTATAATCTTATATGTGGCACCGGTCTGGGATAAATGATCACTATAACCTAAAAAAGGAAAAGCTTCCATTGTTTAGGAGTTACACGCATAGATATAACAGCGAGGGAAATATCGAACATATACAAAGCTATAATGCAAAATCCAGAGATTTCCATAAACCGAGTGAGATAAGAGTATGTTAAGCTAGAAAAGGAGATGAGAATACACCAACAAAGGTCGATGAACTTTAAGACTAATACAATTCACAAGTACATGCCTAAATCGTGAACTCAGTCTTTTAGTTATCTGCACCGTTTGGATCACTATAGATCTCCCCGGTATACCGTGAATATTTTTCAACAAGGATTGAATATATCTATGAATATTCTATACCTCTAGTGTAGCAAAAAGAAAACAAAGATATACATAAGACCTGACTATTAACGAGAATATATACGAAATGAAAGTATAGACGAGACAAGACTGTGGATTGGAATATAAAAAAGATGAGACTTTCGTTTAAACTGCAGGTGAAAACAGACTAACTACAATTGGGAACTTAGAAGTTAAATACTTATAAATGAAACTCTTTTAAATCACTGCCTGTATAAATTGATGCGTGAGAAAGTGTTTGCTCTGTTATATGTACATATGTTGCTATAGATGTATGAGTTTGTCCTCGAGTCTTTCTGTGCATGTGTGTGTGTGTGCAGAATATAAATGTTGGTATATTAATGCAAAGGAAGAGTGACAGCAAGTGCCAGTTTAACTTTGAAAGATTGTCATTTTATATGTACGTGTGTTGCTTAAGCAATGTGTCCACGATTGTCAGATATTACAACGTTGTCCGAAAAATGTTCAGAAAATGTCTAACAACCGTGTAAACTTAAAATTTTTACCTTCCAACGTTGTAAGAAAAAGCATTTTCAGTACATTGGAAGACATATAACAATCGTGTAAACACACAATTTTGTCATTGTCATTGTTTTAAGACAATTGTCAAACACTTTTCATTGTCATATGTGCAAAGTTTATTCATCTGCCAATGGCAGCATTGTCATAGAAATTATTTCTAAATGCAACTCTGTATATACATAAATAAACAAGTGTGCATTGATAAAATTTTTGAAAAAAGTAGAAGAAAATTAAAGAATTAAATTAAAGTGTACATTAGTACATAAGCAGATAAAATGGTTCCAATTGTTATTTTTTGTTCCATGACAATATTTAAAATTTTTAAACACACACACAGAGCTGCAAAACAAATTTGACAATGCCACCCAACAATCTGACAACCGTGTAAACTGACAATTTCGGTTGACAGATAAACTGACAATTTACCTTTTGCTAAAAAATTTTCAGTACATTACTAGCACATTGCTAGCTATGACAACGTTGTAATATCTGACGATCGTGGATACATAGCTTGATACAACAAATAAAACTAGTTTTGCTATTACTACTACAAATTTTTTTTCCATTTTTTTTTTCAATTTAATGTACATTTTAGTTCTTACAACTAATCCGGGGAAGCCAATTGGCTTCTCTGCAGGATATATTAAAACTAAAGGTTACATATTATAATAATTGGTTTTCATTGCGATTTTATGAAATATTGTTTTAAAAGACTTTTTCTAGTGTATAGATTTCCAATGTTTAATAAATATGATGGTATTTTGTTCAGTATATTTGGTAGTGCAGTATTCAGCGAATTTTTGGTATACATAGTTGTTTTTATGCCGATCAATCTTATATCTTCCTTCTGCACGTCTTGTAGTGTTATATTGGTTTCAGATATCGGGAATAATTGTAAAATTCATTGATTAATGCAGTGGTGACCGTTTCATAGCACAATTGTGCATATAACATTTACACGTATTCTTACCCTCTTTCATTTAGTCGTCCATGAGACAGCGACGAATGCACATGAAGTGGATGCCGACATATTTTTCTTTCTTATTTTTGCAGCCATAATTGTCCAGCAAACACACGTGTTTCATTTCAAACTAGTGATGATATGCGAAAAATATTTTATGATAAATAATGCATTTGGTAACATACAATCAGTGTTGCCATATTCTTTTTTACAAAATCTGACAATCCACAAAAAAAAATCTGTTTTTTTCGAAAAAATCTGCACCTACAAAACAAAATTAAATAATATCGCACACATTCTTCAAAAGTGACTCAATTCAAAATTTATGACACAACTAAAAATAAATCACTAGTAAATTGCAACTTTATACCAAATGAAATATAAAGAAAGATCTAACTGTTTTTTAGTAACTTGTTAACTGTAACAAAATGCTTTGATCTTTTTCTTATAGATAAACAAATTTAAAATTTAAATTTTGAATTGAGTCACTTTTGAAGAATGTGAGCAATATGTAATAAAATGATATTTGTATATATTTAATTCATTTTTATTGAAAAAAAAGGAAACAAAATATAATTTTTATATTTAATATAAAATATATGTATATAAAATTAACAGTAAAAACATAACGTATAATATTTCATTTAAATTATCACATACGAGATCATAGAAAATTAATTAGACATACTTTTCTATGTATTAGTTGTACATATTCTTATTAAATTTAGTTTCCATTTCTTTTATTTGTACACAATTTTTGCAATTGAAATTTTTTTTTGAAATCATTGGTCCGCAAAATTCCACATAGAGTGGGAATAATAATTGCTTCTTTGTTTTATTCGAATAAAATTGAAAAATCTACATTGATTTAAAAAAACTGGTTTTTGGAGTAAAAATCTGCAAGCCTGTTTTGCACTTCAAAAAACTGCAAAAAACAGATAAATCTGCACATTTAGCAACGCTGCATACAATGCCTTTTATGTTATCAAAACTTTAAGGAAAAAAGGGAATATGTCATTAAAAGACATTATGATGCTTTTGAAAAAAATTCAAAAAATTCTTTAAGGTGCCTATCGTTTTTCCCTTTTACTTACCTCTGTGAGCAAAGTTTTTCAGACCTTAAGTTCATTTGTTCAAAGCAGCGGAATATGTTAACGTCATCGCATTTAAAACACATTTTGTTACTACGAAACTGTTATAAGAGTATAAGTTTGGATAATTTCGTTAACTTTGTGTAACAAATCCGCGAACTATCAATTCTGATCAAACTTGAACTTATTTGCATCAATATTGAAAAAAAATAATTGAAAAAAATCAAAATAATATGTTCCATTAATCCTGTTGAGCTAATAAAACAATTTTAAAGATTGGTTGAAAACAATTCAACTTTTTAATTGAATCTTAATTTTTCTTAATTGAATCTTGTTTTTACTTTTTCCATATGCGTAAAATATTACCTAAGGAAATATAATGCAGCATTATGTTTCAAACGTTTATCTTTGTGTTTGCTGGGTAGCCTTGTCAACTCACTGATACTAATAAGCATCAATACATCCACAGTTTGAGCTGTGGTCACCTTTGGATTAATGTAATGTAGTATTGGTATTACTTTCAATACTATTGTAGTGAGGTGATGCATTTAGAAATATTTTTAGTTTTAAATAAAACACTTAAAACGTTTTCCTAATTTTTGTTATTAGTCGAAAAAACAATTTTTGTAAAATTAGCTGCTCAAAAATATTGCAGAAAATTTAAAGACGTTGTGGCGGTGTAAGTTTTTTCATGATGAATTGTTAAACAATATTTAATAAAAATTGCTGTCATATATCATGTGTGATTTGTTAAAAAAAAACGAATGAAAAATGGTCTTAATGCATCAGCCTTTATACAAAATCTATGTACATATGTATAAATGTAGTAAGTATACGTGATATATTTATTTGATTTTTTTTTCTTCATCAAGACACAATCAATAATACGTTTATTTGATAGATAATAAGAAAACTTGGAAATAAAAATGGATGTTTTATGCAACCAAAATTTTGAAACAGTAAAGTTAAAATTGTTTATCTAAAAAAACTAATATTATGAAGACATTAATGCTGATATAACTATTGCTTGGATAAATAAATAGCATCAAATTTCAAAGTTAACCAAGAATTTGTTTAATTTAATTTGGTTTACAGTGTCTTTGCTTATGCCTCCCACTGTAATGGAATAAAAGCCAGCGGTATACACATTGCACCATCCATATTAGCATACGAAGGCGGTTCGGAAACTTCTTAGCCTAGAACAGAAAGCGCCGTATAAACAGAAAAAAGTTAAGTGCTTCGGAAACTTCCATCTGTGCTATGAACACATGTTAAACTTCTTTTCGATTTGCCAACTCCTTCATATAGAAACAGGTGTTCAAAAAAGACGCATCCGCGATTTTTTTACAATGAAAAAATTAGATTAAATATTTAAATAAAAAAGTTTCATCGGGCCAAGAAATTCATACTGATATGGAGAATGTGTTGGATGAAAGTGCTCCTTCATATGCAATAGTAAAAAATTGGTTTGCTGAATTTAAACGTGGTCATACAAGCACTAAGGATAAATCACGTAGTGGATGCCCAAAAACAGCAACAACAACAGAAATTGCAGCCAAAGTGCATGATAATGTGTTAAATGATCGACGAGCAAAAGTTCGTGAAATAGCTGATATCATGGGCATCTCATAACATCGAGTCCATTTAATTTTGAATGAAAAACTACAGATGAAAAAGCTTTCTGCAATATGGGTGCCGCATTTGTTAACAGACTAAAACCGCATAAGAATGAAAATTTCTCAAGCTTGTTTGGATCGTTTTAAGAAAAATAAAATGGATTTTAAGCGCCGTTTCATAACTGTTGATGAGACATGGATCCACCACTATATACTGTAGAGACAAAAGAACAATTCAAGCAATGCACTGAAGCTGGTGGAATTGCACCAAAGAAGGCAAAAAGAATTCAATCGGCAGGTAAGGTTAGGGCAACGGTTTTTTGGGATTTCTAATGTATTTTATTGATTGACTATCTGTAAAAGGATAAAACAATAAATTCAGAGTACTTTCGCAGTATTTTGGATCAAGTAAATGTAAAAATTGGAGAAAACCGTCCTGGCTTACAACACAGAAGAAAAGCTTTCATCAAGACAACGCAGCAGCGCACAAGAGTGTTTTAACATTGGCTAAAATCAACGAATTAAAGTATGAGTTGCCTGACCAGCCATCTTATTACCCTGATTTAGCTCCCGGTGACATTTACCCGTTTCCAAATCTAAAAGAATTTCTGGCTGGCAAGCGCTTTACCTTAAATAAAAATGCAATTGCAGTTGGAAACCACTATTTTGAAGGCCTTGAGGAAAACTATTTTAATCAAGGGATATAATTGCTAGATAAGCATTGGACTAATTGTATTGAAGTTTTAGGAGATTATATTGAAAAATAAAAATGTTTTTGAAAAACTAACTTTTCTCATTCTGTGCTACGCTAAAAAGTTTCCGAACCGCTCTCGTATAAGTATGACATTAGTTTTTGTTAAACTACTAATAAACAGTTTGATATATGTATGTACGATTATGTATATTTCGTCTGATATTAAAGTAAATTTCACCAAGCACATTATTATTATTACCATGAATGAATGTGTTAAGAAGTGCATGTTTCCCAAATGATAAACTTTAAACATTTTCTCACTTATTTTCGTCATGCTGCTAAAGCTTTTCGTTTGAAATATATCAATCTATCATTCATTAAAAAAAAAAGCAACTGAAATATAAAACTGTCATTCTATATAAATATATGCACAAAAGAGAGCAGGAGATAGTAACTGAAAGGCAGTCTAAAGGTACGGTCACATTTGGCAAGTATTTACTCAAAAATGCTTAACCAATTGTTTTAGCACAAATTTGTTTGACGTTGTTTACTTTTACAAGAGTTTTGCAAAATCAAACAGCATCAAAAAAATTAAAATTAAATATTTTTTGTGCTTTGGCCTAAATAAAGAAAAGTTTTTTTTAAATAAATAAAAGAGTTCAAATATATTTTATTTAGTGGTTACGTCATTTTTGGCAAATATTTGCCAAATGTGGCGGTACTTTAAGACACTTAAATATTAAGGCAACTAATACTCGTAAGACAAGAATGCATTTTTGTAGATTAAACTAATAGTAAAAGCAAACATTTAAAGGTTGGAAGTGTGAAGAAAAGCTTATGACAAAAACAATTTTATATTAAAATATCAAATTTCGTTTAATATAAAAATCAATAAATTTGAAGTACAAGCCATGGTGTAACTATACAAGGTGAGTGCATTAGCACAGCTAACTGACACTTTATTTATGTCAAAAGTAATACTTTGTCAACTGTTTTTGACAGTAGTACATTATTTTACACAAATAAAATGCCTGTTGTTTCTGTATTAAGTTGTATTTGTTGTCGAGCTGCACTCACCTTTTATAATTACACCATGGTACAAGCCAAAGTTAAACGACATTTGTAAGCACTTGAACAAATAAGTTTAAAACACTTTCTCATACACTCTAAATGCTTTTTTATGCATTTTCTGTACTTAGTATAACAATGTCTTGTACACAGAATAACTATGTAATAATAACTCTATTTGAACTCCACTTAAAGTATGGCTTATAAAAGGGTGGCTATTTTAAAAAGGTTTCATTCAATTAATAGTAAATAAAAACAAAAATCTTAAAAATAAAGGCATTTCACAGGACTTGCTTAGCCATTTATTTAAATTGCTTTTTTATATCCTTCACCATCAAGAGTGGTGAATGAGGGTATATTACGTTTGTCATTCCATGTGAAACTTTTTTAATATTCATCTGAGACCCAACAAAGTATTTATTTTCTTGATCCTTATGAAATTCTAAGTCGATTTAGCCATGTCCGTCTGTCTGTCCGTCTGTCTGTCCGTCTGTCCCTCTGTCTGTCTGTCCGTTAGTGTAAAACACTCTCACGTCCAAATTATACAACTTAACTAAACGAAATTTCCTGAAAAATATTTCTTATTTTACAGGTAACTTTGGTACTGAAAAGCAGAAAAATCGGTTTAGGCCAACCAGAGTTATGGACCAATATGTGAGACAACCTCCATAAAAATTTGATATTTTTTGTCCATTTTATTGCAATATTTTGAAATATATTGCAGATAATACCATGAAATTTTGTATACGGTGTTTGTATGATAAAAGAAGAAAGTGTGCTGAAAATAGTAAGAATCGGTTCATGATTTCTCATAGCCCCCATACAAAGAAAATCTTCCCGAAATATTGCTCAATTATACATAAATGCCTATAAAATTGGAATATCAAGACAAAATTCAGCAAAAATAAGTTTTATAAAAAAAAAAAAAAATCGCAAAACCAAATTTTTTTAGTTCGGTCCATGTTTGACCATAGACCCCATATAAAGTCCACTTCCAAAATTCACTTAAATACGAATAAAACAGATATAAATAATGTTAAACGGCTAAAATTTGACATAAATACTCTTTATAGACAAATTAATTGTTGTACTAAATTTTATGGTGGTCGGCCCAGAACTGGTCATAGGTCCCATACAAGTACCACATCTGAAAAAGGAATTTATCCCTATAATATATAATATAAACTTTGCACAGATCATTTTAATATATACAAAAATCATCCCACAAAATTTTGTGAATTTCGGTCTATTTTTAACCGTATGCCCCATATAAAGCCCTCTTCCGAAAATCACTTTAATACTCATAAATCTCTTATAAATAAGGGTACCAATCCAAAATTTTACACGGATCATTTACATACATGCCTAAATCAAACTGCTGGATTTTGAGAATATCGGTACATATTTGACTATTTCCCCCACATAAGGTCCACTCCCGAAATCCAAGTTAATACTAATATATATCTTAAATATACCGTTATTATGTTAAAATTCGACGTGAAATATCCTTATATGCATGAAAATAACTGTTCCAAATTTTAAGAAGATCGGCCCATAATTTGTCATAGCTGCAATATAAGAATCATTCCCAAAAAACAAATGAACCCACAAAAATGTCGAATAAATATCGACATCGAACCAACTTTTATATGGATCAGAAATTTTAATCCAGAAATCAAATTAGTATCGGTTATACGGCAATTAAGCTACAGATATCTTCGGGACCCAAATCTTCAATAATTCTGTCAGACATGTTTTGCTATTTGAAATCAGCAAAATTCGTCCATAAATAACGGAGATATGAGCAAAAATCCGAGACAACCTCTGAAAATTTCATCACGAAAAACTAAGTGTATTAATAGTGTTCATCAACAGATGGCGTTGATCAAACAAAGTGTTCGAAAACTTTAAGTGTGTTCTTAAACCGTAATATAAGTGTGTAAAAAGACATTGTTCATTTTAATTGTGTTTGTGTACATTTAAATAAATAAAGACTCGTTATATTTTCTTCAAACTAAGTACTTGACGCTTTTATTTTGCAATTAAAAGGAATCCGGTTTATTTAAATGAAATAAACCACCGTTTTTAAAAGGTAAAAACGTAACAATATAATATATACATATATGTATGTATGTATATAATATAATTATGCATTCACAACAAAGGTGAAGGGTATATAAGATTCGCCATAGCCGAATATAGCATTCTTACTTGTTTCAATTCCTGTTACTGTTTTCCTTTTATTTATTTTAATTTTAATTTCTATTAATTTAATTAAATAGATTCAACTGCATTCCATTAAATTCATTTCGTTTTTTCTTAATTCTACCTGATTTTCTTTGTCTTTCTTTAATATTCGAGCAAAAACAAAAAAATAAAAAATAACACAAATATAATCTAACGCTGCTGTTGCTTAAAAAGAAAAATATTTCCAGAGAATATTATAAAATAATTCAATGTCAAGTGTCTCAGTTGTGTCAAGTATTATTTTAACAAGACAAGATTTGTATTGGTGGGTATGAGAGTGTGTTCATTTGAATTACATTTGCATAAAGCGTCTTGGATACTTTTTTTTTTTTTTATAAATCTTGCACCATCTCATTTGTAACAAAGGGACAAGAAAAAAATATTCTTGAGATCAAATGCTAAAAGAAGAAAGTGAAAAAGCAAATAAAAAAAGAGGCATATAAGACAGTAATGAATACTACATTTACTACTGAATTTATAGACTTAGATAGAATAGGCTAAAAACTAGACAAAAGACTAGATTAATAACTGGACTTTTTCAACTAGTGGCTCCACTCCAGTGGATAACTCCACTAACACCATCCTGAAACATTCTACTTTAACTCTTCTTGCATGAAGTAGTATAGCAACCAGGTGCTCAGTGAGTTGCACAATCGCCTGCTTGGTTCCTCCTAACGATGCTCTAAAATTCAATATTTGGAACATTGTGGGATTTTCAACTTTTGTTGCCTCCATGAAAGCTTTGATGGTTTCGCATCATACCGAGTTTGACATTAATTTTGTTATTTTTTTTCTTGGCCTTTCGCTGATTAATCTTTTGTCAATTATTTCTCGCAGCAGGAGTCTCTGAGTTATTTATTTGTTAGTGGTTCTGTAATGCTTTAACCTTAACCGTTTTCGCAATCATTCGTTTTTTTTTCTTGAGCCGTTGAAGTTGGGTCAACCTTAGTTTGCATTTTCTTGTGTGTGTCGGTCACTGCAATTGGATTAATTCCTATCGCTTCTTTGCACTCTCTTACCTGCTGATATAATGCAAGAGCACAGTCGAAATTGTCGCATAGCATCTTGTGTGTATTCTTTGTATTGGAGAGAACAACATTTACAGTGGGCGGATTTTTTTCATATTTTCAAACCAGCATTTAATAGATCTTATATGCATTTTCGCGAAAAATAAACATTCTAGTTACAAATTTACAGAAGATATGGCATTTTTTAAATATCATTTGTATGGGATAAAGCATCTTTTAAAATAATCGTCCCTCAAGAGTACTTTGATACAATTGTGAATCTAGATTTTTGGCCGCCAAATGCTCTTATTCGTGAATACGAGTATAAAAATACTTCAACATCTGGCATTGTTCATCTACCGCAATCATCTTCAAAAAACTAACTCAACTATCGATAGATAATCTCATTAATATTATTTACCAAAATGTACGGGGTCTCAATACTAAATTAACTAATCTTTTTGCAAACAGTTTTGATTTTTCATACCACATTATTGTATTTACCGAAACCTGGCTGAATGATAAAAAATGTATTCATAACAATGAAATTCTATGTTCCAAATATCAAATATTTAGATATGATCGTATGCGAAAACTTGGTGGTGGAGTACTTATTGCTGTCCTTGATGTTTTGCTATGTGAGATTATAGAAAATGTTTTAATTGATGACATTGATGATGAAATTAAGTTTATTGCGGTTAAAATTCGTGTTGGTCATAGACAATTATTTGTCACGTGTTCTTATATACCACCTAACTCATCTCTTTTAATATATAATAAACATTTTTCCGCTATTAAATTCGTTCTGAATGAATCAAGCACATCCGATATAGTACTTCTACTTGGCGATTTTAATATTCCAAATGTAAAATGGGTTCAATCCTTTGATTGTAATTATTTGCTACCAACAATTATGTCCGATTTTTTAAACTCCCTGCATGGATGCGGATTTTTCCAATTAAACCATATAACAAATGAATCCGGAAATATTCTTGATCTTGCTTTCGTTATCCTCTGGAATTTTGTCTTCGTGATACATTGCCTGTGTCGTATCCCGTTGACCTTCACCATCCTCCTTTTGAAATTGGTTTATCATTGCCGGATAATGAACAATTTATGACAAGAAAACAAAATGTTATACCATTGCAATCTTACTGTTTTACTCGCACTAACTATACTGTACTTAACAGTTTGCTATCTAATGTCAATTGGGATTATGTACTTGCTGATGATAACTTAGATAATAATGTATCAAGCTTTTATAATATTTTACATAATTTCATTAGTATCACAGTACCAAAAAGTAAATTCTACAATAATAATGGACCGCCATGGAATAATCAACACTTACGAAATGCTAAAAATAAGAAAAATAAATGTTTTGCTAAATATTTGAGAACTGGTGCACTGGTTGATTTTCGTAAATATGCTATAGCAAGATCTGAATACAACACTACTAATAAACTTGCATACAATGACTATATTTATCGTATTAAAAACAATATAAGAGTAAACCCCAAATCTTTCTATAAATTCGTAAACTCCAAGCGTCGCTCTTCATGTTATCCAAAGCAATTGAAGTATGGCTCCTTGACCTTGATGACGATGTTTCAATAAGTAATATATTTGCTGACTTCTTTTCAACAACTTATTCTACCAAGTCCTATTCTAACACAACAAAATATCCTTATACTACGACTCATTCATGTGGGATTTACTTTCCATTTATAAATATTGATACTGTGCTTTCGAACTTAAAGTCGCTGAAGAACTTGTTTAGTCCAGGTCCTGATGGTATTCCAAGCAGTATCCTTAAAAACTGTGCAGCATCACTGTCCGCGCCTCTTACTGCATTATTTAACAAATCTGTTGTAGCGTGTTATTTGCCATCAGTGTGGAAAACATCATATATAATTCCTTTATTCAAGAATGGCAGTAAAAATGATGTATCTAATTACAGAGGTATCGCTAAAATTAATGCAATTCCAAAACTCCTTGAAAAAATTCTTACAGATTGCTTATATCATCAAATTTCTCCCCTTCTATCACCATGTCAACATGGGTTTCGTAAGTCCCGTTCAACTCCATTACTGCCACAACTGGGGTACGCGGGGTTGGTAATCCTGTTATTATCTCCTGAGAATACACTGAGAACTAAAGACTAGACTAAGGACTAGACTAAAAAAAACTAAAACTAGACTAAAGAGTGCACTATAAATACGAAGAATCTATAGTGCCTGGATTATACCTACACTATAGATGCGTCCATAGTCTCTTGAATATATTTTCGTGTATAGTATTCAGATTATTGAAAAGTCTAAGACTACCTTAAGGTTTATGTTAGAGTCCTTGAAATTTTAACTTCTATGCTATATTTGTTGGTTTGTCCTTTTATGCTTTTTGTCAGCATTTTCTTTTCTTCTCGTTACAATTTTATTTTGTTTCGTTTGTTATCAACAGCGGTAACAGGGACGAATGAGTGTTTTTTTGTTGTTGTTGTAAGCAGCAAGAGTTGACAAAAAAAAAATATTATAATCATACGCCTTGATGTTGTAAATTTTAATGACATAGAAACAGTTCAAGGTATATGTTGTTATTTTGTCTGGTTTGTAGTTTTATTTTCACAAACAAATTTATTTGATTTTTTTTAAAGGTTTCTATTTTTTATTTTCCCCAAAACAGTTTAAATTGAATAGAAATATATTTTAACTATGTTGGGGTTTTTATAACTATGAACATGGTTTTCGTTTGTGTAGTTTTTGAAACTGAAACTGTTTGAAAGGTAAAAAAACTTATTAAATAATTTATATTTCCTAAATCTAAATTGTTGCTTATCAATAGCTTATATTTGTATTCAAATGACTGTTTCAGGTTTCCTAGGAAATAAATATATATTAAAGACTGAAAGGTTTTCTTTTTTTGTTTTGCTAGACCCTCATCATTTTTGCAGGAATGTGTGGAAGTTTTGTATCATACAATTACAATACAAATACCTTGTCAATAGGAGTAAAATAAAAAACAAAATATTGTATTGACAATGAAAGCAAAAAGGGTCAACCGCAAAAAATAAATCCTGTTAGATTTCAGGGAATAGGGGAGGAAAAACAAGTAAAATATAAACAAATATTTAGGAGTATTTTAAAGAATAGGGTAATGCCAGCGAATGGCAAAGTTTCCATAAGCCGGATAAATAATGGATAAGGATACCAAACTAAGCAAGTTTTTTACTTAGTTATTTAACTTTAGAGTGTTCTTTTGATTGAGCTAAGATTTCTTTAACAAATCTGAGTTTTGTTGAAATGTTGAAAAAGTACCAGTACCAGCACCAGCACCAGCTTAACGTCAAATACCCAAATAGTTTATCACTAAACTATCCAAATAAATAAACGAATTTCCAAGGACATATCTCTATGTTTTGTATCACTGTATCAACAACAACATGCTGATGTTGTGGTTAAATCCTTACAAAAGATTAATATTGCACACACACAAAATTTAAACCACAATAAAGATGAGAAATTTAATACGATTTTCCAAATTTGTTTGCAGGAATTTAAATTTCTGTTTATTCCTTAGCACAAATCAATAATGATGGTGTTAGAGTAAAAATTTGGCCAGCAACTAACCGCAGGCACAGATATTATTTTCCTCTGAAATATTTACAAAATTGAATTATATCATTATTAAGGCAGAATAAATCAATTTAAATTATAGTTGAAAAAGGTTGCTGCATATAAGGATAAGTTTACAATAATGAAAAGAATAATTTTTTTTTTTAGTTAACCAACATAAAGGATATATGTGAGAGTTTTGTTTTTGTGCACAAAATTATGTGAAATTTTGCTTAAATATAGAGGACATATTTATACATTCATTTACACAATTTCAAAAACAGTTATTAATTTTTGTAAATTTTTGTTTTTCTGAGAATTTTTTTTCTAAAATTTAATTTCCTATTTTAACGATGAACGAGAAATTTAAACTATGCTGTATACTTTAATATATTTACAGTTGTTATATTGCAAAAGGATAAAGGTGTAAGAGTTTTAATTTTAGGGAGCAAATAAAATAAAATTTTGCTTAACCTTCATAAGGTCCATAAATTTACTGACGTAATAGTTCTAAAAAATGTTTAATAAAAACAACTATTTTCTTAATTAATAGCAGATATTTTATATTTTACTTGTAGCTTTACTTTTATTGAATTTGTATTTTTTTAACATTTTTAACACACTTGTTTTTATACCCTACACCACCATAGTGGGGAGGGTATGTATATTGGATTTGTGCTGATGTTTGTAACGCCCAGAAATATTGGTCCAACACCTACCTGAAAGTATACCGATCGGCTCAGAATCATTTTCTGAGTCGATTTAACGATGTCCGTCCGTCCGTTCGTCTGGCTGGCAGGTCGCAATTTTGTAGATATTTCGATAAAATTTTTTATTTGATATTTTTTCGGCCCCAGGACGGATGGGATTGAAACTGGTGGAAATCGGTCCATAATTTCACCTGGCCCCCATACAAATGTCGTCCCGAAATTGGGGTTTACCAATCATAAATCTTTGATCTTTGCAAGTATGCAAACAAATTTCACCACAAATGAGTAATAAATGAAGCTAAATCACATCTACAAATTTTGTGAAGATCGGTGCATAATTAGTCGTAGCTCCCTAATAAGGCCCACTTCCCGAAATCACTTTAAGGACTATAAATCCCTTACAAATATTTTTATCCAATTAAAACTTAACAAAAATGAGTATAAGAAACAAATAGGATGACACCTAATTTTATAATAGTCAGTTCATAAATAGTCAAAACTCCCATATAAGACCCTCTCCGTAATTTACTTTAACCTCCATAAATCTTTTAAACGTATTTATATCGAGATAAAGTTTAACACACTTACTGCCGTATTCATAAAAAATAAAGAAGGTTTGAAATGTGCTTTTAGACATAATTTTCATACAAAATTTTTTTAAAATACATTTGAAGTCTACTTTATTTTTTTATGAATAAGAGCATTAATATTTATATTTACGGAAGTCATGGATGATCGGTCCCTAATAGGTAATATCTCCCATATAGCGCCCATATCTGAAAAACTGTTTTATTGATATACTGGGTATAGGGTGTTATATGGTCGGGCTTGACCGGCTATACTTTCTTACTTGTTTTTTTTTTATTGTAGATCAATTTTAAATAACAACTTGTTAAAAATTCGGCTTTCACTGTGAGTGTCCTTATTGTCAAATTTTAAAACTCCCGAAAGATTTTTGAATCTTTTCAATGGCTACATGGCTTTAAAAATAAGTCTTCCTTTCTTAGAATCCCAAACAAACTTTGCGTACTTTCAGTGTTTGATCTATAGACTCCAGCTAACAACAGTGAACCAATATATGCGAACATTTCAACTTCACTCCAATCAATACCAAATACAAATAATGTTTAATACAGAAGGTGGGAAAAATAATTTAAACCTAGAATTCTCTTCATTTGTAATTCTTGAACACGAATAACGGGTGAAGCCTGGCGGTATGCTAATAATGTTTTTGATCGGCATCTTCCATTTATATTTGCAAGAGGTTCCCTGAAATATCTAATTTCACCATTTTTTAATGTCATTGCTTGAGTAGGCGGTACATCAATTTCATCCTCACAAGAACTGTCAGATCATCATATTCCAAATGATCTTCATTTTCGGAGCAATTTTCTTCCTCGTCCGATAATGCATTTAGAAAATTTCTATTCTAGTGCTACCACAGCTGTGAAAACATACAAAAGCTTACGACATGAAATGTAAAAAAGACATTTGGCATTCCTTTTCAGACATAAAAAGCTTGAGATTTTGTCGTACGTAAGAAAAACTCAAGTTTTTTACTACAGGTCAAAATTGAACCAAAGACCTTAAGTGCTAAAAATTTTATAAATCCATTTTTACGATTTTTTCTAAAAACCTAACATAGTTGTTACCATTTGAAATTATATATCTATATATATAAAATACAATTAGCCAATTCACAATGTGTGCTATTCTGTCCTATTTGTCCTATTGTCTAAAAATTTATGACTGTCATAAAAATGTTGTTGGTATTTCATATTTAAAAATATAATACGACAATACAACATTGAAACTCATGTTTTTTGCTATGCTATTTAATTCAGTGATGACAGACTCAAATTTGAACTTTATTGATTCTGCCATAATTGTATCCATTGCATATTTTTCACACAATTCTTCCATAATTTTTTCTTTTTCTGTTTTGCTGGCATATTTTTTATTTTAATAATTGCGCCCTTAAAATATTTTTGTTTGTATTTGATGTTTGATGTTTATTGAATATGTGTATTCAGTAATGACGTTTATGAAAATAAATAATATACGACTATAATATACAACTGTGCTATTTGGCCTTAAATAGTATTTTATGACTTAGGACTTTAGAACACATTGTGAATTGGCTAAATGTTTGTATGTTTGTCCTATATAGACTCTAAAACTATCCAACCGATTAGGCCCAAACCGGTTTGATTTGAGAGGTTATGGTTCCAATTAGGTTTACGGCTATATATATTTCAAGTGGGCGTTGCACCTCCCACATAAATTTAATAACATCATATATCTTGACTATTGTAATAGCAAGAGTTTTGAAACATTGCAGTATCCCATATGCTACTGATTTGAATAATCAGAAAAAATTTTGTGGGAACATTTATCACTTGACTATAAACTCATTTTCAGATTTGCAGAAAATTTAAATAAATTTTAAGAATTTTAAGCAAATTTTAAGAGAAATAATTTTCCAAAAAAATCTTATTACCTATAATATTACTTTTTCAATTATTAAATCAAGTTTTGTATTAAATAAAATGATTTTATAGGTTGTGTCTTAAAAAGGCTATGTAGTGTGATTTTGTATTCATTTAGCAACTGTGCCAAATTTTTAAGGAATTGTTTATCATGTAAATAGCCATTCATTCTCAAAACTTCAAAAAATTTTAATAACTTTTAAGCATTTTATTAGAGTTAAAAAATTAGCAAAAATATTTTTACTGTGTTTACATTTGTATTTTGATACCCTTCACCACCATAAGTGGTGAATTAGGGTATATATAAGTTTGTCATTCCGTGTGTAACGATGAGAATATTCATCTGAGTATCAACAAAGTATATATATTTTTGTCCTTATTGAGTTCTAAGTGGATTGAGCTATGTCCGAATGTCTGTGTGTCTGTGTAAAACACTCTCACGCCCAAAAGACACAACCAAAATCGAAGAAGTTTACAAAAAACCATTTATAGTTCTTCTAAGCAGTTTGGTATTGAAAATCAGCAATATTGGTGTAGTAGAACAAGAGTTATGGATCCAAAAGTGAGACAACCTCTATAAAAATTTTATATTTTAAAACATTATTTTTAAAATAATTTCTTAAAATGAAAATTTCCAAGAACTAAAATATACATACATACATACATATTTAAAACTTTTCATTATGCATACATATATACACAAAAATATATTGTTGTGTGTTTTTCTTTTAAAATTATCTTTAGTATTTAAACACATAAAAGACATACATGGGCAATTTCACGTCAAGTGACCCAATTTTTATAATCGATGTCTTCCGATTTGGATGAAATTTGCACCACGGTTAGTACATACTTGGATAGTATGCCAGACCCAAATTTTCAGCTCCATCAGTCAAGAAGTGCCAGAGTTAGAGGGGGTCAAAGTTGGACATTTTGGTCATACAGGGTTTTTTTTTAAATTAAGTGTAACTTTTCACCTATTGGTGCTAGCAAAAATTGTCCAAAGGACTTTAGATAGCTATTTCCTCAATCATTCCAAAAATATTTTTTTTTTAATTTAAAAAATTTTTTTAAAATTTTTTTTCAATTTGGGCCTTTTTTTTCTCAAATGAAAGCTTATACAATTTTCTTTAATGCATTTGTAATCGCTTAATGGGATGAGAGTGGGATATCTATAAAAAAAAATAATTTTTAACTCAAGGACTTTTCATTTTCCCCCATTTTTTATTTTTTTTTTAAATGGAGTTTTATTTTTATTTTTCCTCAAAAGAAACTTTAGAGCTTTGTGGTCACATATGGTAAAATTTCAAAACTATGTTTTTTGAGTTAAAATATTTTTTTATAGATATGCCTCTTGCTACTAAGTGACCACAAAGCTCTTTAAGGAAATGGTCTAAAGTTTCTTTTCAGGAAAAATAAAAAAAACTCCATTTTGAAAAAAATGGGGAAAATGAAAATATTGTAAAATCTTATTCTTGATTTAAAAAATAATTTTTTTTGATAGACGTCCCACTCGCATCCCATTAAGGCCTTAAAGAAAATTGTATAAGCTTTCTTTTGAGGAAAAAGGGGCCATTTTGAAAAAAAAAAATAATTAAAAAAAAATAATTTTTAAATTTTTTTTTTAATTTAAAAAAATTATTTTTGGAAGGATTGAATAAATAGTTATCTAAAGTCCTTTGGACAATTTTTGCTAGGACCAATAGGTGAAAAGTTACACTCATTTTAAAAAAACCCTGTATGACAAAAATGTCCAACTTTGACCCCCTCTAACTCCGGCAGTTCTTGAATGATAGAGCTGAAAATTTGTATCTGGCATACTATCCAATAGTGCTAACATTGCTGCAAATTTCATCCAAAAAATCAGAAGACATCGATTTTAAAAATTAGGTCACTTGACGTGAAATTGCCCATATACGTGCATACGTTAGTGTGTATGTTCATATAGAATGATAAAACAAACTGTTTGCCCTTAGAGTGCATTTAAAATGAAACACAACAACTTGGCTCATTATAATATAAAATATTTAACAAGATGCTAAGAAAGTACATACAAACACATGCAACAATGTTATTATTACTTAAACATATAAATATACATATACATATACATATGCATATGTATGTATGTATGTATGTATATATAAAATCTTGTTTTACATACATACATTCATGCATAAAAAGAAATTTGTTTTATACCCTATATCATTGAATAAATTTAAATGGAGATATGTTTAGGTTTATTGATGTCAGAGTTAACAGCTTTTGCTTACTATTTTTAAGTCTATTTAACAATGTTTTTCTGCAGATGTGTGTAAATTAGGATTATGTGTAAAATAGAACACCAAATTGGCTAATAACTTCTTGGAAGCTTTACCATAGACCTAGCTAATGTGGTATGCAAATTTAAGGTTTTTAAAGAAAACCATAACTTTAATCAGACAGGTTAAATTTTACTGTCTTAAAGGACAGCAACAATTTCTACAAGAATATCCCATTCCCACGACAGCCGGTTCTACGCACCGGAATGACCCGATATCACTCGGCCAAGGGCTGTCAACTCAGCAATTACTGCTGTTACAACAACAACAACAACAACAAATATATCCCACTGTCTTTAAGGACAGTAAAATTTTCTAATAGAGAATCCTATTGTCTTTAAAAGACCGTATAAGAGTATTTTCTATTATAAAATATTCTGTAAGCAAATCCCACTATCATTTAAAGACAGTGAAATTTTCTATAAGGTAATGCCACTTTTCTATAGCAGACTTTTTGATAATGAAAATTTCTATAAGCAAATCTCAGTGTCAAAGACAGCAACATTTTACAAAAGCTTTAGTAAATTTGAAGCCCTTTGTTACGTTGAAGATTAAAGACATTTAAGGTACGGTCACGCTTGGAAAATATTTGCTAGAAAAAACATAACCACTAAATCAAATATTTTTGAGCTTGTTTAATAATTAAAAAAACTTCCTTTATTTAGGACAAGACACAACAAGTATTTGGTCTTATTTTATTTGATGCTGTTTGATCTTGCAAAACTCTTGTAAGAGTAAACAACGGGAGACAAATTTATGCTAAAACAAGTGGTTACGATTTTCTGACTAAATGAGTAAATGTGTGACCATACCTTAGTTACTAAGGATAATTGTGGATAGGTTAGATTACCTGGGACGTATAAAGTAGCCAATTGCAATTACCTTTAAATTGAGTTTTGAAATCTAAAACTGTTATCTAAATTAAATCACCACAAAAATGAGTTATTTATTTTCAATGCAGGGCATTTAAGATTCTCTAATGCTGAATTAAGCATATCATTTTAATATTCTTGTAGTTTGTTTTGCTTGTATATACCAAAAATATTTAACAATTCTTTTAGAATTCTCTATAGAAGAGAATAACAACACACATTTAAATATATGAAAATTGTAATTATCTGCTTAATTATTATTATGATATCAATTGATTATATTCTGTAGTATAAATGTTTAAATGAATTGCTGGTTATTTACTGAAAACTTTATGTATTGAATAAAATTGGCAAAATTTTCTATGACAATTTTATGAAATGTATAAATATTTGTTAAGAAAGCCGGAAAAATAAATATAATGAGGAAGTCATGACAATAATCAATTTGAAAAGGATGTTACAATATAAATAATAGCAACCCAATATTACAATAGAACAATTTGGCAAATTGGGAACAATAAGTTGGTGCAATATTTAAAAGGAATTGAGAATTTGGAAAACTCTTAAACCATGAACTATTGAATTAGTTACAGAAAGCGGAAGAAGTGAATTTTATAGAAGCTTATAGCACAAAGTTTGAAAATTAACTATATTAATTTGTATCAGCAATTGTTTTCCTATTATTGTGTTACTGTCTTTAAAGAAAGTCAAGTTTTCAATAAGCAAAATTTAAGACAATCAACTTTTCCATAAGAAAACCTTTACAACCTTTAAAGACAGTAAAGTTTTATATAATAAAACTAATTACAAAAGATCCTATGATTGAAGCCAAAAAGTAACTGTTATAAACATTCTCTGGAAGCTAAAATAAGACTGTATGTAGTCCATCGATTAAAGCTAAAATAAGATTCTATTTAAA
This sequence comes from Bellardia pandia, assembly GCA_916048285.2. Classification (NCBI taxonomy): domain Eukaryota; kingdom Metazoa; phylum Arthropoda; class Insecta; order Diptera; family Calliphoridae; genus Bellardia; species Bellardia pandia. Next base: position 76,228,181 of record OU696533.1, read on the forward strand.
TCTACAATTGAAGTTAAAAAAGGCCACTGATTGAGGCTAAAATAAGACTCTATTTGAACAAATGATTAAAGCTCAAATGTTGTTGTTTAAAGACCTAAGAATGGAGATAAAAAAGATAGACATAAGTCTATAGCTAAAAAAGTGTTGAAAGAGCCACATTCGAACCTTAATTAAGACTTAAGAACGAGCCACTATTTAAGCTATATTATGACTTTAAAAAGACATACGATTGAAGCTAAATTGAGGTATAAGAAATACCCACGAGCGAAGCTTATTAAAGATTTATAAGGACTCAAGATTAAATCTAAATATGACTTAAAAAGGAGCCACGATTGAAGCTAAATTAAGGCTTAAGAAAGACCCAGGATTGAAGCTTTATTCAGATTTATGAAAGACCCACGATGGAAGATAAATTAAGGCTTAAGAAAGAGACACTTATTAAGCTATGTTATGACTTTAGGAACACCTACGATTGAAGCTAAATTAAGATTCAAGTAAATTAAAACCTAAGAACAAGCCACGATTGAAAATTAATTAAGACTTAAGAAAGATGCAGAATTGAAGCTAAATTTAAACTTAAGAAAGAAATACTATTGAAGCTAAACTAATACTTAAGAAAGAGCCAGGATTGGAGCTGAATTTAGACAAAAGACAGAACCAGAATCACAGCTAAATTGAGATTTAAACAAGAGTTACGATTGAAGGTAAATTGAGACTTAATTAATAGCCAGGATCAAAGGTAAATGAAGACTTAAGAAAAAGCCAAGATGGAAGCTAAATTAAGGCTGAAGAAAGACCCTCGTTTGCAGCAAATTTAAGACCAACTAATGCAGCTAAAATGTGACTATATGAAGACCTCGGAGTGAAGCTTAAGTAAAACTTTATTTACATCTATGTTTAAAATTATACTCTGAAAGCTTGACAATGAATGCTGTTGCAGATGTTTTTTTAGGTTTTGAAACTAACGTTTTAATAATAAAAAGAAAAAATCTCGATTCAGACTGTGATTGCAGTTGCCTTTATACAGTACTTTAGTTGTGTTATGTATTAGTCAAACAAATTATATTTATACATTAACTCCATATATCTTCTTTAGATCTTATGATATTTTTTTGCATGTGAGACAAATAATTGAAAGAACTCTTGTTTTATAATGTTTTTTTTTTATCAAATATATGTATATCTTAATAAGTGGTATTATTTCTCCACTTATATGAGTTGCCACAATTTTATATAAAAGTTGAGAAACAAGAAAATAAAAAAATCGCGATCGGCGGCGTCAAGAAATGTTCTGCCGTCACCATCGGAAATGAAGTTTCTTCTACTTTTTCTTGGGTCCGATCAACAACGATGTGAGCTGACAAAAGCTTAGCTGAAATAATTAAACTATGGAGAGAATCGAAATCCATCTGCTTCGATAATAGTTTTCGATAAGATATCTAGATATAATTAAATGTTAATTTAATTAAAATACGTGGGATTCGACCATAATTTTGAAATTTAAATAAAAGATTTTTTTTTCGATCCATTGACATCCAAATAGCACATGGTTATCCTAGTCCGGAGTTAATTTTTTCATCCATCATGAACATATATATATATATTTCATCTTTAACTTGATCCACTACCTCGCATAACTACAAACGAAATCATAATTCCAACAACATTTTTTTACAACAGAAATATAAAAGAAAATAGCCGACAGCAATATTCAATACAACTCCTGAATGCAACCATAGACTACTTCATTAAGATCATCATCATCATCATCTTAAAATATAATTCTGAAGAACGCTCATCACCAAAACCATCACTTATATCATCACTAAATTCCCCATGGAATTTGGCTAAGTATTATCATCTCCAATATTGTTAAAAATATTTGTATTATTATGCATTAATATTAGATTGTAATATATTATTATTATAATGTATTAAAATTATACAAAATTTTGCCATCGATCGACCCATTGTGTATAAAATTTTTACAAAACAAAACATCAAAACAAATTATATTTTAACAAATTGTTTTTGACGTCACTAACATGTTAATGATGTTACTAAACATCAAACTTCATGCATTTGCTTTGTATCGATGACAAAAAGAACTGAGAGCACAAAAAAAAATAATAAATAATAAATCAAACGAAAGAGTATAAAAAGGTGTCGTGATAATTAACATATTAATTATCATTTAAAATATGGTAAAAATCTTAATTATTGCAAACAAAACTTCATTAAAAACAAAAATAAAATAACTAATCCTATAGGAAATCGTAGAGAAAAAAATGCTAATTTCAATTTCAATTAATACAAATTACAAACTATTTTTTTATTTGAAATATTAAATATAAAAACTTAGTGTTAAGCTACATAATATTATGATAAACTAAAATGAATTCAGATTTACTAATTAACATATTAGTAAATATTAAAAATTATATATAAATATATTTAGATTTAAGATATTGATAATTGTAATTAAATAACTAATTATATTTTACTTAGCATGTTTGAATTTATGAAGTAAATTCTTTACATAGTTCTAGAATATTATAAATAGAAAGCTCATGTAAAGATTTTAAATACATACAATATAATTTTTAACTAATCCATGTCTGGTGACAAATATTTATTATAATATTAATGTTTTAATGCTATTAATGATTTTCTTCTATTATAAAAAAAATTTTACAAGAACTTCAAGCGAATGAATTGGGCCCAATACATCGTAGGAGTTTCATGAGTATCCAAAAAAATCCAGTTGTCATTAGCATGGTAAAGAAGATTTTTCTTTGTTTTTTAGACCAACGTTTTCCTTGCATAAGGAACATCCAATGTAAGTTTCATAATATTCAAACTTGTATTCAAAATTTAACAAAAACTAAGTATTTTATTTATAAATATTTACTAAACACAGATGAATTTAATTATTGTATTTAAAATATACGCTCGGATTTTAAATTTTAATTTATAGATTTTTAGATTAATGAGTCTAGCAATGAAAACGAATGTAGATTAATTTAATAAATGAATTGTAAAAATATAATTATGGAATAGAAGTTTTTGTTTTGTGGGAATATTAGATTACAACATAATAATGTGGATATTTGTAAGTAATGTAACTTAATTGATTTTAAATTTAGGGAGTGACTAAATGCTACCGGACACAACGTCGCTAAGTGTAGAGGGCGATAATCCACCATTCGCTTTGAATCTAATATTAAGTTAGATTAGATCGTCAGTGACTATTATTCATATTGTTTTAGTAAAACAACATAACAGGAATGTAATTTAAAGTAGTAAACTAAATCTTGGAATGAATTTTTTTTCTGTCAGTAGCAATTATGTTGCCGGCGAGCTAAGCTCTTATTTCAATCGTTCCAAGTATGACCAAACTAAAATAAAATAATATCAAATAATTTTAAAACTGCCTACTGTTACAATGCTCATATAAATATTTTATATTTAAGACAAATTTGCAAAACAAATTTTAAAAGATCCTTATATATCCTTTTTACTCCTGTCTCTTCTTAAGTTTTTTTATATGGCTACTTCCTTAAGCTTTTAAATTAATTACGATTAGTGCTGCTTATTCCTTCTTATTAAGCATGTAATCCAATTTTAACAAAAATTGTATTTGATTTATGTCCTTTTAAATAAAAAAAAAAAAAATAATGTGGCCTGCGGTTTGTTGCTAGGCTAGGAGATAAATAGGAATTTAAAAAATATTTAAGCAAGAAATAAATGTTTAATAAGAATTTGTTTACTACAAAAAAAAAAAAAAGGAAAAAAGGAAAAAAGGATATGTGTAGAGCTTTTGAATTGGTGCAGGAAATGTGATATAATTTTGTTTAAATTTTAAACATATAAATAAGCATTCATTGTCATATTTGCAAGCAAGTTCTAAAACAGCAAATAATAAAAATCGTGATCCAAAAATGTGCCCAATAAAGTGAAAATTTTTCTTTATTTAAACTTGTTTAGACACAATCTCATAAGCAACTGTTACAAAAATAATATTTCCACAGCCTTTAAATATGTACATACATATGTATGTAGACTAGGGTTTTTTCAATTGTTATGATTTTCCGTTTCCCGGGATTTTTTTGCGGGATCCCGGGAAATACAAAAACTGGCAACTCGCTCCTTATACTTAAAAAAGGAGTTAAAATTTTTTCAAGGAAGCGGTCAAAGAACTCAAAATATTAAATACTTGTTTAATGCACTATTAACTATTCGTCCAACTTCGGTAGAAAGTGAACGAGTTTTTTCAGTGAAGCGGGCAATTTGTAAATAAAATCAGAAATATACTTTCTGACGACTCAATACACGCTTTGAGTGTGTTAAAAAGTTATTACCTAAGCCGTTAAAATTTAAGTATAGTTATTTAAAATATATTATATACTAGCTGACCGCCCCGGCTCGGTATTTACTAATGATTTGTATTTCATATAGAATGAAAGGAGGCTTTGTCTCTTATTAAGAAAAATGAGAAGTGAAAATGAGGCAGTAAAATTTAGTTCTTTGAGTTTGTCTCATACTTCAAAAATGAGAAGTAAAAAGGAGGCAATATATTAAAAACTTAAAATTTCCGAGTTTTACCCGGAATTTTAAAATTTTTTTCTCTACAAACCATCTGCTGAGAATTTCAAAGCGAATAAAAAAAAATCAGCCAAATCGCACCAGCGGTTCTCATGTGATGACATTACACACATGGACCATTTCATTTTTATATTATATATTTTATGAATTAAATATAAAATTTTTTGATCTCATATCTTATGAATTAAATTGTTATGTTTATGTTTCTTTTTTATCTAGTATCTAAAACATTATAATAAGAAATTTACATTTAAAAGCGTAATGTAATAATTCAAGTTCCTCTTTCAATTAAAACTAATTTTTGTAGTATGTAAGTATTTTTACCTTATTTTTCCCTCACGTTTTTTAATAAAAGATTTTTCATAAATAAAGACAAATTTACGTTTTATTTTTTCTATGGAGCGGGATCCCGGGATCCCGGGAAATTAAAAAAATTTTCCCGCTTTCCCGGGAAGCGAAAAACTGTGGGGAAAAAAAACTCTAATGTATACGAATACAACTCATTTTCATAATTATTTCAACTAAAATTTCCTTTTTCCTTTGTGCTGTTCTATCAATGAGAGTTTTTTGTTGCGTTTTCAAACTTTACCGTTTCGTTTGGCAGCTTAATGATGTTTAAACTACGTGTGCATACATATCTCTCAACAATAACTTAACAAATAATTTACACATAATTCTTGTTACTTTTATAAATTTTCCTTTTTATATCCATCCCTCTGTGCTGATACATTTTTTCTGTGATTTTTACACTCTTCATTAAGTTAACAAATCACGTACATGTTTTTGTCAAAATTATGATTAAAATTCTCAATAAAAAAAGACACCAACAACTTTTTCGCTACAACACAAAGACTTTAATAACACGCTTATGGGAAGAGAACAAGTGCGAGTGATATAGTTGGAGTTAGGGAATTTTATATGGCATACAACTTTATGGGAAGTATTTGTTACAATTAGAAATGTAAAGCTAGATTTACACGATTGAAATTTACTTCAAAATTGCTCTTCAAAATGCTTTAAACTATTAATAACTATTAAATAAATAAGTTTTGCAGAAATTTTGCTGTTTACACGAAGTTGAAGCATTTTGAAGAGCAATTTTGAAGAAAATTTCAATCCAGTAAGAATATAAAAATTAAACTGAAATTAACAATATTTTGTTGAATTTTCTGTATGTGCTTTATTTTATCTTTAAAAAATTATGGAAATGTTGTACAATTTTGATCAAAGCAAATGTTATTAAAACAAATAGTAATACTATCTAACACTTAGTTGTAGGGTGTAAAAGAAACCTTTTAAAGGAATTATATGTAAAAACAAAAACTTACATACCCGTACTCTAAAATGTGTTCACACCGCCACAAATACAATCATATACATCTGTATATAATTATTTATAAGTAAAACTTATACGTAAACACACATACATACAAGTGTAAAGATGTTTCAAAATGCGTGTGTCTGTATAAAAAAAACTTTGTTACAGCATTTTTTTGGTTGGTGAGCAGCGGAAGAGTTGAGGTAGATGTCAGGTTTGATTTACATTTATAAATTTTTTGTTTATAAATGTGTGAGAAATTTTGTAACTAAATTAAAACTTAAGAAAGAGCCAGGAATGAAGCTAAATTAAACAAGTAAAAAAGTATAGTCGGTTAAACCCGACCATAAAATACCCTACACCCAGTATATGTATAAAACAGTTTTTCAGAAATGTGCGCTATGTGGGAGATATGACCTATTGTGGACCAATCATCCAAAAATTTGGTGTCATGATGTCTGTGAATATAAATATTATATGTGTTAAACTTTATCTCTATATAAATACTTTTAAAAGATTTATGGAGCTTAAATTGAATTACGGAGTGGGTCTTATATGGGAGCTACGACTAATTATGGACCGATCATAATATAATTGTACTGTATTATTTTTAGATATATGAAATATATTTGCGTTCAATATTATTTGGATATCAACATTTTTAAGAGAGTTATGCTCTTTAAAGTGATTTTCGAAAGTGGGCCTTATATGGGGCCTTATGTACCGATCGGCACAAAACTCGTAAATGTGATTTGCCTTTATTTAGCACTCAGTTATGTTGAAATTTGTTTGGATACTTGCATAATTCAAACATTTATGATCAGTAAACCTCAATTTCGGGAGGACATTTGTATGGGGGCCAGGTGAAATTCCACAAATTTCAATCCCACCCCTCCTTGTGCCGAAAAAATATCACGTACTAAATTTTATCGCAATATCTTCAAAATTGCGCTATCTTTACATGGACAGCCAGACGGACGGACGGACGGACATCGTTAAATCGACTCAGAAAGTGATTCTGAATCGATCGGTATACTTTAAGGTGGCTGTTAGACCAATATTTCTGGGCATTACAAACATCAGCATAAATCCAATATAACCTCCCCACTATGGTTATAAAAAGCTAGAGTGCAATATTTGGCTGTGCCGATTCTTAAATACCCTCCACTTAGTAAAGAAATACAAAACTACACTGATTATAGGACTAGAATATCTTTATACAGTGTTTTTTTCAACTAATAGCTTATCATTTTATATTTTGTTTGAAAAGCAATTTTACGAACAACATAATTTATTTCAATTGTTTAGAAATTTTACCTAATTTTGAGCATTTTAAATTTCTCACCATAATTTGCAAAGTTTGTTTGATATTAATCAGTACATCTAACGTGCGGACGTGTTTTTTCCTCGCTCCGTATAAAATCATCTTTTAAGTACAAAAAGTATATAAAAAACATATAAAAATATTGCGAAAAGACGCTAAAAAAAAAAAAATAAACAAAATTAAAATAAATCAGCTATCATTATCCGCTGTTAATGATGCTACATACTAAATAATAAACAAAAGTTTAAAATATAAATAAGCATAGAAAATATAAAAATGCCCATTGAGCGCTCTCCCCCGCCGGAGAGGTGCCGCTCCCCTAACAATAAAAAAAGTGATAAACATCTGTCTCAGTCAAACCTTACTACAGTAAATAGCTTATGTGTTATAAGTGCGAATGGTCAAGCACCATCAATAAGCTCAAACTCTCTTCCCGCTCAAAATACTTATGCATCTGCATCAGATTACAATCCGAATGATCACCACAAATATCCTAGTCTCACTGCGCAATCGCAATTGAAACCCCTCTCTTGGAGCTCTCAATGTACTACTCCAACAACTGATACTCAAATAACTGCAACTACATTCCAATTTATTTCAACAACCCCCACACTTACAACTAATAGCACAACTCCTTACTCTTTGGTTACTACTCTCGCACCAACAACTACAACTACCACAACATCGTACTCAGCAATAACAACTCTAGCTTTAGCAACAACAACAGTAACATCAACAGCCTTCTCATACTTACCAATAATGACAACAAGTAAGTTACATGAAATTCATACTCCCTTAAATAAAGAGAAATTAAAAAACAGTAACATATCAAAGAGGCCTCGTAACTCACCCACAAAACTTATTGAAAACACAAACAGCAATAAAAAAGTTAAAACTAAAGAGCAGCCACAAAAAACATTAAAATCATACTGGTTAAGCCAACCTTCAACCCCAAATAGGTTTGAAATATTATCTATTGATGATAATGAAAATAAAGAAGACCAAATTCAAAATGATGGTGTTCCCCACAAACAACCAGAAAAAAATAAACCTACAAAGCCCCCACCAATATATGTTCAAAACGTGCAATTCATAGATAACCTCAATAATGCTTTAAACTCCTTACCAAATTGTCATTACGAAATACGTGTTCTTAAAGAAAATGAAATAAAAATTCAACCTTTAGAATCTATTCACTACACCCAAATAGTAAACCTATTAAGAGCTAAAAACACCCAATACTACACTTATAAACCCAAAGAACAAAAAGGTTTCAAGGTTTTCTTGCGTAATATGCATTATTCAACCGATAAAGAGGAAATAAAAAAAGAACTATGTGAACTAGGACACGAAGTAACACATATCCAAAATATCCTACAAACTGGTACAAAAAAACCACTATCTCTGTTTTCTATTGAACTTAAATCAAGTCAAAATAATAAGGAAATATATTCTTTAACCCACCTTTTACACTGTAAAATTAGTTTTGAACCTCCACGTTCAAAAAGAACTTTACCTCAATGTACAAACTGCCAAAAATATGGCCACACCAAAAACTTTTGCAACAAAATCCCCGTTTGCGTTAAATGTGCTGGAGATCACAAAACTATGCTTTGCCCAATCAAACAGAAAAGTGAACATATTAAATGCGCGTTATGCGGTGAAAACCATACCGCAAATTATAAAGGATGTATGGTATACAAATCCCTCAAAATTAAGCAATTTCCACCACTAAGAAACAAAGAAAAAATAACCGTCCAAGAACACCAAACACAACAAGCTGATAATTCTCGAAACGTACCTACAACAAACAGTAGAATAAATCCAACAGTGACTTACGCTCAAGCAACAGCACAGAGTCAAAACCCTAATACTGAGGAAATGTCCATTATTAGTAATTCTTTATTCAGTTCCACTACACCGCAAATAAGTAATGATATGCAAGACCTTAAAGATATGATGAAGCAACTGATTTCTCAAGTATCTAACATGATGAACATTATCACAGTACTTCTAACTAAGCTCGATGGACAGACTAAGTAAACTTAATATTGTACAATGGAACGCGAACGGGCTTATCCAACACACACTCGAACTAAAATTATTTTTAAATCGCTCTTCAGTAGACGTGCTACTTGTCTCTGAAACCCACTTCACGCAAAAAAGCTTTATAGCCATACCAAACTACTCAATCTTTTATACAAATCATCCTGACAACACAGCGCATGGGGGTACAGCAATAATAATACGAAAATCCATTAAATGTACTGAATTACAGAATTTTAGAAAAGATTATATTCAAGCTACTTCCATTTTAATAGAAGATATACACGGTCCATTTGTATTATCTGCAGTCTACTGCCCGCCGAAACATAATAACACAAAAATTGAATATCTTGAACTCCTTAAATCTCTTGGGAATCGGTTTATAGTGGGTGGTGATTTTAACTCCAAAAATACAGTTTGGGGATCTCGATTAACACTATCGAAAGGAAAAAATTTGCTAGAGGCAATAAATGAATTCAAATGCAAATTTATAAGTACTGGAGAGCCTACTTACTGGCCTACAAACATTCACAAAAAACCAGATCTCTTAGACTTTTTTATTACCAAGAATATAAGACATGATTATCTAAATATAAAATCATGCTTTGAATTATCTTCTGACCACTCTCCAGTGGTACTTATATACCAAACCGATGTACTTCTATCCAATCAAAATAAATTTATATACAACAAGAAAACCGACTGGGATTGTTTCAGGGAAATCTTAGAGACAAAACTCGAGACAAATATATCGCTAAAAACCGAAGAAGAATTGGATAATTCTATAACTTTTTTCAATGATACGCTTATAAACGCGGTTAGTGATTCTACTCCATCCAGAACACACACAGTAGATAAATTCAGTATCCCACCTCACATCCAAGAGAAAATAAAAGCCAAACGAAGATTAAGAAAAAGATGGCAAACTACAAGGTCAATTCAGGACAAAACCCACCTTAATAGGCTCACAAAAGATCTCAAAAACTTGCTAAAGAAGGACAAAGAAGATAAACTACAAAGATATCTTACTAACCTTGACTCATCAGCTACAACAAATTACTCGCTCTGGAAAGCAACAAAAAAAATAAATAATGGAAATTTACATCAGCCGCCGATCCAAAAACCTGATCTCACATGGGCCCGCACAAATGAAGAAAAAGCTAATGTTCTTGCAGATCATTTTTCTAAAACCTTTACAAATCCAATGGACGAAAAGGATATAACTCTTCAAAGTTTTCCAAACAGATCTTCCAACTCTCATATCAGAAGAATTTCAATTAATGAAATTAAAAAAATTATAAAAACAACAAAAGATAATAAATCTCCTGGTTATGATCAGATCACCGGAAAACTACTAAAAGAATTGCCGAATAAGGCCCTAGTCTATTTAAGAAATTTATTTAATTCAGTTATAGATATTAAATATTTCCCAAAAGTATGGAAAGTCGCTGAGATAATCGCTATTCCTAAACCAAACAAAGATGCCTCAAAAAAACATCTTACAGGCCAATTAGCCTTCTGCCACTGCTGTCAAAGATCTTCGAAAAACTCTTCTATGAACGTATTGAACCAATTCTTCTAGAAAGACAACTCATCCCCAAACACCAATTTGGATTTAGGCGAAAGTTCTCTACTATACAACAAATTCATAGAGTAACAAATAAAATATCGTCTGATATTGACAAAAAAAACTTTTGCGTTGCAACATACCTCGACGTTGCAAAGGCGTTTGATAGCGTATGGCACAAAGGTCTTCTTCATAAACTAAAAAATCAATTGCCAAAAGAATTCTTCTTAATACTACAAAACTACCTACAAAACCGAAGATTCTATGTTAAATATAAAGACGAGTATTCAAAAATACTTTCTATAAAAGCTGGAGTACCTCAAGGTAGTGTCCTCGGACCAATGCTTTACCTCCTGTTTACATCAGATATTCCAACTCCTACAACAAATAACAATATGATAGCAACATTTGCTGACGACACTGTTCTACTATCATCACACGCAAACATCAAATGGGCTATGCAAAACTTACAACAACTGCTCAATAATACAATGAATTGGTTCCGTAGTTGGGGAATTCAAGTAAACAGTGATAAAACAATTCAAGTAATCTACACTAATAGAAAGATAACAAACTTTCAACCTATCCAAATAAATACTCTACCAATTCTTATGGATACAAAGGCGAAGTATCTTGGCATTATAATTGACTCAAAACTTAACTGGAAAGATCACATCACTCAAAAGAAAAAAGAAATAAACAACAGGTTTAGACAATTATTTTGGCTGTTAGGGAGAGAATCTAAACTAACAACTCAAAGCAAACTACTTATATACAACACAATTATAGCGCCAATTTGGAAGTACGGGGTAGAAATATGGGGTACAGCTAGCACAACAAACTTAAAAATTATTCAACGAGTTCAATCTAAAATATTGCGAACTATTGTCAACGCAGAATGGTATATTAGAGATGAGGACATACATCGAGATCTAAACGTCAAAACAATAAAAGAAATTATCCGTATCAGCAGCATTAAACATACAACTCGTTTAACACAACATTCCAACATGGAACTCAGACAGTTGCCGGCAAACGAAATCCTGGCACCTAGAAGACTTAAACGGTATACACCTTCAGATCTAGCTGAGCGATACTAAAAAATTTATATATTACTTACCATTCAATAATTCGATTTAAGTTATCTTAGGTACTGATTTAAGATAATTATCATCCCACCTCTGTAAATTAAATTACTTATTGTCATCTTGTTGACAGGTGTAATAATAAAGGGAAGTTAAAAAAAAAAAAAAAAAAAAAAATAAAAAAAAACATTCCTTTTCAGACATAAAAAGCTTGAGATTTTGTCGTACGTAAGAAAAACTCAAGCTTTTTACTACAGGTCAAAATTGAACCAAAGACCTTAAGTGCTAAAAATTTTATAAATCCAGTTTTACGATTTTTTCTAAAAATCTAACATAGTTGTTACCATTTGAAATTATATATCTATATATATAAAATACAATGTTTGTATGTTTGTCCTATATAGCCTCTAAAACTATCCAACCGATTAGGCCCAAACCGGTTTGATTTGAAAGGTTATGGTTCCAATTAGGTTTACGGCTATATATATTTCAAGTGAGCGTTGCACCTCCCACATAAATTTAATAACATCATATATCTTGACTATTGTAATAGCAAGAGTTTTGAAACATTGCAGTATCCCATATGCTACTGATTTGAATAATCAGAAAAAATTTTGTGGGAACATTTATCACTTGACTATAAACTCATTTTCAGATTTGCAGAAAATTTAAATAAATTTTAAGAATTTTAAGCAAATTTTAATAGAAATAATTTTCCAAAAAAATCTTATTACCTATAATATTACTTTTTCAATTATTAAATCAAGTTTTGTATTAAATAAAATGATTTTATAGGTTGTGTCTTAAAAAGGCTATGTAGTGTGATTTTGTATTCATTTAGCAACTGTGCCAAATTTTTAAGGAATTGTTTATCATGTAAATAGCCATTCATTCTCAAAACTTCAAAAAATTTTAATAACTTTTAAGCATTTTATTAGAGTTAAAAAATTAGCAAAAATATTTTTACTGTGTTTACATTTGTATTTTGATACCCTTCACCACCATAAGTGGTGAATTAGGGTATATATAAGTTTGTCATTCCGTGTGTAACGATGAGAATATTCATCTGAGTATCAACAAAGTATATATATTTTTGTCCTTATTGAGTTCTAAGTTGATTGAGCTATGTCCGAATGTCTGTCTGTCTGTGTAAAACACTCTCACGTCTAAAAGACACAACCAAAATCGAAGAAGTTTACAAAAAACCATTTATAGTTCTCCTAAGCAGTTTGGTATTGAAAATCAGCAGTATTGGTATAGTAGAACAGGAGTTATGGATCCAAAAGTGAGACAACCTCTATAAAAATTTTATATTTTGAAACATTATTTTTAAAATAATTTCTTAAAATGAAAATTTCCAAGAACTAAAATATACATACATACATACATAGATACATATTTAAAACTTTTCATTATGCATACATATATACACAAAAATATATTGTTGTGTGTTTTTCTTTTAACATTATCTTTAGTATATATACACATAAAAGACATACATGGGCAATTTCACGTCAAGTGACCCAATTTTTAAAATCGATGTCTTCCGATTTGGATGAAATTTGCACCACGGTTAGTACTATTGGATAGTATGCCAGGCCCAAATTTTCAGCTCAATCAGTCAAGAAGTGCCGGAGTTAGAGGGGGTCAAAGTTGGACATTTTGGTCATACAGGGTTTTTTTAAAATGAGTGTAACTTTTCACCTATTGGTCCCAGCAAAAATTGCCCAAAGGACTTTAGATAGATATTTTATCAATCATTCCAAAAATATTTTTTTTTTTAATTTAAAAATTTTTTTTTAAATGGGGGAAAATGAAAAATCCTATTCTTGAGTTAAAAAATATTTTTTTTTGATAGATATCCCACTCTCAATAGGTGAAAAGTTACACTCATTTTAAAAAAACCCTGTATGACCAAAATGTTCAACTTTGACCCCCTCTAACTCCGGCAGTTCTTGAATGATAGAGCTGAAAATTTGTATCTGGTCTACTATCCAATAATACTAACATTGCTGCAAATTTCATCCAAATCAGAAGACATCGATTTTAAAAATTGGGTCACTTGACGTGAAATTGCCCATATACGTGCATACGTTAGTGTGTATGTTCATATAGAATGATAAAACAAACTGTTTGCCCTTAGAGTGCATTTAAAATGAAACACAACAACTTGGCTCATTATAATATAAAATATTTAACAAGATGCTAAGAAAGTACATACAAACACATGCAACAATGTTATTATTACTTAAACATATAAATATACATATGCATATGTATGTATGTATGTATGTATAAAATCTTGTTTTACATACATACATTCATGCATAAAAAGACATTTGTTTTATACCCTATATCATTGAATAAATTTAAATGGAGATATGTTTAGGTTTATTGATGTCAGAGTTAACAGCTTTTGCTTAGTATTTTTAAGTCTATTTAACTATGTTTTTCTACAGATGTGTGTAAATCAGGATTATGTGTAAAATAGAACACCAAATTGGATGGTATCTTCTTGGAAGCTTTATCATAGACCTACCTAATGTGGTATGCAAATTTAAGGTTTTTAAAGAAAACCATAACTTTAATAAGGCAGGTTAAATTTTACTGTCTTAAAGGACAGCAACAATTTCTACAAGAATATCCCATTCCCACGACAGCCGGTTCTACGCACCGGAATGACCCGATATCACTCGGCCAAGGGCTGTCAACTCAGCAATTACTGCTGTTACAACAACAACAACAACAAATATATCCCACTGTCTTTAAGGACAGTAAAATTTTCTAATAGAGAATCCTTTTGTCTTTAAAAGACCGTATAAGAGTATTTTCTATTATAAAATATTCTGTGAGCAAATCCCACTATCATTTAAAGACAGTGAAATTTTCTATAAGGTAATGCCACTTTTCAATAGGAGACTTTTTGATAATAAAATTTTCTATAAGCAAATCCCACTGTCCTTTAAGGATAGCAACAATTTTCTATAAGAAAATCCCACTGTCAAAGACAGCAACATTTTACAAAAGCTTTAGTAAATTTGAAGCCCTTTGTTACGTTGAAGATTAAAGACATTTAAGGTACGGTCACGCTTGGAAAATATTTGCTAGAAAAAACATAACCACTAAATCAAATATTTTTGAGCTTGTTTAATAATTAAAAAAACTTCCTTTATTTAGGACAAGACACAACAAGTATTTGGTCTTATTTTATTTGATGCTGTTTGATCTTGCAAAACTCTTGTAAGAGTAAACAACGGGAGACAAATTTATGCTAAAACAAGTGGTTACGATTTTCTGACTAAATGAGTAAATGTGTGACCATACCTTAGTTACTAAGGATAATTGTGGATAGGTTAGATTACCTGGGACGTATAAAGTAGCCAATTGCGATTTCCTTTAAGTTGAGTTTTGCAATCTAAAACTGTTATCTAAATTAAATCACCACAAAAATGAGTTATTTATTTTCAATGCAGGGCATTTAAGATTCTCTAATGCTGAATTAAGCATATCATTTTAATATTCTTGTAGTTTGTTTTGCTTGTATATACCAAAAATATTTAACAATTCTTTTAGAATTCTCTATAGAAGAGTATAACAACACACATTTAAATATATGAAAATTGTAATTATCTGCTTAATTATTATTATGATATCAATTGATTATATTCTGTAGTATAAATGTTTAAATGAATTCCTGGTTATTTACTGAAAATTTTATGTATTGAATAAAATTGGCAAAATTTTCTATGACAATTGTATGAAATGTATAAATATTTGTTAAGAAAGCCGGAAAAATAAATATAATGAGGAAGTCATGACAATAATCAATTTGAAAAGGATGTTACAATATAAATAATAGCAACCCAATATAACAATAGAACAATTTGGCAAATTGGGAACAATAAGTTGGTGCAATATTTAAAAGGAATTGAGAATTTGGAAAACTCTTAAACCATGAACTATTGAATTAGTTACAGAAAGCGGAAGAAGTGAATTTTATAGAAGCTTATAGCACAAAGTTTGAAAATTAACTATATTAATTTGTATCAGCAATTGTTTTCCTATTATTGTGTTACTGTCTTTAAAGACAGTTAAGTTTTCAAGAAGCAAAATTTAAGACAATCAACTTTTCCATAAGAAAACCTTTACAACCTTTAAAGACAGTCAAGTTTTATATAATAAAACTAATTACAAAAGATGCTATGATTGAAGCCAAAAAGTAACTGTTATAAACATTCTCTGGAAGCTAAAATAAGACTGTATGTAGTCCATCGATTAAAGCTAAAATAAGATTCTATTTAAATCTACAATTGAAGTTAAAAAAGGCCACTGATTGAGGCTAAAATAAGACTCTATTTGAACGAATGATTAAAGCTCAAATGTTGTTGTTTAAAGACCTAAGAATGGAGATAAAAAAGATAGACATAAGTCTAAAGCTAAAAAAAGTGTTGAAAGAGCCACATTCGAACCTTAATTAAGACTTAAGAACGAGCCACTATTTAAGCTATATTATGACTTTAAAAAGACATACGATTGAAGCTAAATTGAGGTATAAGAAATACCCACGAGCGAAGCTTATTAAAGATTTATAAGGACTCAAGATTAAAGCTAAACATGACTTAAAAAGGAGCCACGATTGAAGCTAAATTAAGGCTTAAGAAAGACCCAGGATTGAAGCTTTATTCAGATTTATGAAAGACCCACGATGGAAGATAAATTAAGGCTTAAGAAAGAGACACTTATTAAGCTATGTTATGACTTTAGGAACACGTACGATTGAAGCTAAATTAAGATTCAAGTAAATTAAAACCTAAGAACAAATTTAAAAACCTAAATTTAAACTTAAGAAAGAAATACTATTGAAGCTAAACTAATACTTAAGAAAGAGCCAGGATTGGAGCTGAATTTAGACAAAAGACAGAACCAGAATCACAGCTAAATTGAGATTTAAACAAGAGTTACGATTGAAGGTAAATTGAGACTTAATTAATAGCCAGGATCAAAGGTAAATGAAGACTTAAGAAAAAACCAAGATGGAGCTAAATTAAGGCTGAAGAAAGACCCTCGTTTGCAGCAAATTTAAGACCAACTAATGCAGCTAAAATGTGACTGTATGAAGACCTCGGATTGAAGCTTAAGTAAAACTTTATTTACATCTACCTTTAAAATTATACTCTGAAAGTTTGACAATGAATGCTCATTTAAATATTTTATATTTAAGACAAATTTGACTTCATTTTCTGGACAAATTTAAAAGATCTTCATATATCCTTGTTACTCCTTACAAGCTAAATATCAATTTTTATGTCTCTTCTTAAGTTTTTTTTATATGGCTACTTCCTTAAGCTTTTAAATTAATTACGCTTAGTGCTGTTTATTCCTTCTTATTAAGCATGTAATCCAATTTTAACAAAAATTGTATTTGATTTATGTCCTTTAAAAAAAAACAAAATATGTGGCCTGCGGTTTGTTGCTGGGCTAGGGGATAAATAGGAATTTAAAAAATATTTAAGCAAGAAATAAATGTTTAATAAGAATTTGTTTACTACAAAAAAAAGAAAAAAAGGATATGTGTAGAGCTTTTGAATTGGTGCAGGAAATGTGATATAATTTTGTTTAAATTTTAAACATATAAATAAGCATTCATTGTCATATTTGCAAGCAAGTTCTAAAACAGCAAATAATAAAAATCGTGATCCAAAAATGTGCCCAATAAAGTGAAAATTTTTCTTTATTTAAACTTGTTTAGACACAATCTCATAAGCAACTGTTACAAAAATAATATTTCCACTGCCTTTAAATATTTACATACATATGTATGTAGACTAGGGTTTTTTTCAATTGTTATGATTTTCCGTTTCCCGGGATTTTTTTGCGGGATCCCGGGAAATACAAAAACTGGCAACTCGCTGCTTATACTTAAAAAAGGAGTTAAAATTTTTTGAAGGAAGCGGTCAAAGAACTCAAAATATTGAATACTTGTTTAATGCACTATTAACTATTCGTCCAACTTCGGTAGAAAGTGAACGAGTTTTTTCAGTAAAGCGGGCAATTTGTAAATAAAATCAGAAATAGCCTTTTTGATGACTCAATACACGCTTTGAGTGTGTTAAAAAGTTATTTCCTAAGCCGCTAAAATTTTACTATAGTTATTTAAAATATATTATATACTAGCTGACCGCCCCGGCTCGGTATTTACTAATGATTTGTATTTCATATAGAATGAAAAGGAGGCTTTGGTGTCAGTTCTTCAACAAGTTTCTTAAAAAATGTCTCTTATTAAGAAAAATGAGAAGTGAAAATGAGGCAGTAGAATTTAGTTCTTTGAGTTTGTCTCATACTTAAAAAATGAGAAGTGAAAAGGATGCAATATATTAAAAACTGAAAATTTTCGAGTTTTACCCGGAATTTTTTAATTTTTTTGTTTACAAACCATCTATATTTTATGAATTAAATTTTAAATTTTTTGATCTCATATCTTATGAATTAAATTGTTATGTTTATGTTTCTTTTTTATCTAGTATCTAAAACATTATAATAAGAAATTTACATTTAAAAGCGTAATGTAATAATTCAAGTTCCTCTTTCAATTAAAACTAATTTTTGTAGTATTTAAGTATTTTTTACCTTATTTTTCCCTCACGTTTTTTAATAAAAGATTTTTCATAAATAAAGACAAATTTACGTTTTATTTTTTCTATGGAGCGGGATCCCGGGATCCCGGGAAATTAAAAAAATTTTCCCGCTTTCCCGGGAAGCGAAAAACTGTGGGGAAAAAAAACTCTAATGTATACGAATACAACTCATTTTCATAATTATTTCAACTAAAAATTTCCTTTTTCCTTTGTGCTGTTCTATCAATGAGAGCTTTTTGTTGCGTTTTCAAACTTTACCGTTTCGTTTGGCAGCTTAATGATGTTTAAACTACGTGTGCATACATATCTCTCAACAATAACTTAACAAATAATTTACACATAATTCTTGTTACTTTTATAAATTTTCCTTTTTATATCCCTCCCTCTGTGCTGATAAATTTTTTCTGTGCTTTTTACACTCTTCATTAAGTTAACAAATCACGTACATGTTTTTGTCAAAATTATGATTAAAATTCTCAATAAAAAAAGACACCAAAACCTTTTTCGCTACAACACAAAGACTTTAATAACACGCTTATGGGAAGAGAACAAGTGCGAGTGATATAGTTGGAGTTAGGGAATTTTATATGGTATACAACTTTATGGGAAGTATTTGTTACAATTAGAAATGTAAAGCTAGATTTACACGATTGAAATTTACTTCAAAATTGCTCTTCAAAATGCTTTAAACTATTAATAACTATTAAATAAATAAGTTTTGCAGAATTTTTGCTGTTTACACGAAGTTGAAGCATTTTGAAGAGCAATTTTGAAGAAAATTTCAATCCAGTAAGAATATAAAAATTAAACTGAAATTAACAATATTTTGTTGAATTTTCTGTATGTGCTTTATTTTATCTTTAAAAAATTATGGAAATGTTGTACAATTTTGATCAAAGCAAATGTTATTAAAACAAATAGTATTACTATCTAACACTTAGTTGTAGGGTGTAAAAGAAACCTTTTAAAGGAATTATATGCAAAAACAAGAACTTACATACCCGTACTCTAAAATGTGTTCACACCGCCACAAATACAATCATATATAATTGTTTATAAGTAAAACTTATACGTAAACACACATACATACAAGTGTAAAGATGTTTCAAAATGCGTGTGTCTGTATAAAAAAAACTTTGTTAAAGCATTTTTTTGGTTGGTGAGCAGCGGAAGAGTTGAGGTAGATGTCAGGTTTGATTTACATTTATAAATTTTTTGTTTATAAATGTGTGAGAAATTTTGTAACTAAATTAAAACTTAAGAAAGAGCCAGGAATGAAGCTAAATTAAACAAGTAAAAAAGTATAGTCGGTTAAACCCGACCATAAAATAGCCTACACCCAGTATATGTATAAAACAGTTTTTCAGAAATGTGCGCTATATGGGAGATATGACCTATTGTGGACCAATCATCCAAAAATTTGGTGTCATGATGTCTGTGAATATAAATATTATATGTGTTAAAGTTTATCTCGATATAAATACTTTTAACAGATTTATGGAGCTTAAATTGAATTACGGAGTGGGTCTTATATGGGAGCTACGACTAATTATGGACCGATCATAATATAATTGTACTGTATTATTTTTAGATATATGAAATATATTTGCGTTCAATATTATTTGGATATCAACATTTTTAAGAGAGTTATGCTCTTTAAAGTGATTTTCGAAAGTGGGCCTTATATGGGGCCTTATGTACCGATCGGCACAAAACTCGTAAATGTGATTTGCCTTTATTTAGCACTCAGTTATGTTGAAATTTGTTTGGATACTTGCATAATTCAAACATTTATGATCAGTAAACCTCAATTTCGGGAGGACATTTGTATGGGGGCCAGGTGAAATAATGAACCGATTTCCACAAATTTCAATCCCACCCCTCCTTGTGCCGTAAAAATATCACGTACTAAATTTTATCGCAATATCTTCAAAATTGCGCTATCTTTACATGGACAGCCAGACGGACGGACGGACGGACATCGTTAAATCGACTCAGAAAGTGATTCTGAATCGATCGGTATACTTTAAGGTGGCTGTTAGACCAATATTTCTGGGCGTTACAAACATCAGCATAAATCCAATATAACCTCCCCACTATGGTTAAAAAAGTTAGAGTGCAATATTCGGCTGTGCCGATTCTTAAATACCCTCCACCTAACAAAGAAATACAAAACTACACTGATTATAGGACTAGAATATCTTTATACAGTGTTTTTTCAACTAATAGCTTATCATTTTATATTTTGTTTGAAAAGCAATTTTACGAACAACATAATTTATTTCAATTGTTTAGAAATTTTACCTAATTTTGAGCATTTTAAATTTCTCACCATAATTTGCAAAGTTTGTTTGATATTCGTAACAACCTTGAGTGTAATTTTAAAATTTATAAAACTAAAAAAATATTTTTCGATATTCAGCACAAGTTAAGCAACAGGGTATAAAAAAAGGGTAGGATTATAAGGTGAGGCTTCTTTTGGTTGAATTTGATCTCAATAACTTTATTTGCAAGAGATATATGGGTAACATAGAAGAAACGGACGAACTATGGCCTTAAAGCTTCTAAATCTAGTATCCAGTAATATGATCTGGTTGAAATTCATTTCAATAACGTCATTTAAAGGAGTTGTATGGTTGTTATACTCAGAAGTGGACTTAGTTTGGGAGCTGTTGACAAATATGGACTGACAGCTACAAAATTCAATAGCACAATTACCGATAATAACAGATATTAGTGTGATTTCTGGCTTACAATTGCTGATATGTATAAAATGGTGGTTTTCGGAAATGGTCTTAAATTTCGGAACAGAGAATTTTATACATATGAGAATATCCGACGTTACATTTTAATATAATAATAGTAAATTTAAGATACATATTAGTATTAACGTGAATTACGGTAGTGGACGTTATATGGGGGATATGGTTAAATATGAACTGATATTTTCAATAGCCAGCAGTTTGATTTTGGTATATATGTAAATAATCTGTATAAAATTTTCGATCGATATCGTTATTTATATGAGATTTAATAGTGTTGAAGTTTTTTCGGAAGAGTGCTTCATATGGTGAATATTGTCAAATATTCAAACATTTTTTTAGTATGATTTTTGTGTATATATAAATGATATGTGGAAAGTTTTGAGTCAATTCCGATATTTATAAGATATATACAAAGATTAATGACTTTTTCGGATGTGGTCGTTATATGGGAGCTATGACCAACTATGAACCGACCATCATAAAATTTAGTACAACAATTTATATATCTATAAGAATTATATGCCTCGAATTTTAACCTGGTTAATATATATGTACAAGATTTATACGTATTTAAGTGAATGGACCGAAAATTTCGTTTTGCGATTTCTTTTTTTTTTTGCCGAATTTTGTTTTACATAATATTCTAATTTTACAGGCAATTGTTTATCATTAAACCATACCTCGGCACGATATTTGTCTGCGGGCTGTGAGAAATCATGGACCGATTTTTACTATTTTTTTTTCACACTTTCTTCTTTTATCATAAAAATAACGTATGCAAAATTTCATGGCAATATCTGCAATATATTTAAAAAAAATGGTAGGAAAATGTTTAAAAATATCAAATTTTTATGGAGTTTGTCTCACATTTTGGTCCATAACTCTGCTTCTATAATACCGATTTCGCTGATTTTCAATACCAAACTGTTTAGGAAAATTACAAATGGGGTTTTTTAAACTCTATTGATTTTGGATGTGTCGTTTAGACGTGAGAGTGTTTTACACAAACAGACAGACAGACAGACATACGGACATAGCTCATTCGACTAAGAACTCTTTGTTGGGTCTTAGATGAATATTTCTCAGTGTTACAGACGGAATCAAAAACTTATATATATTCACCACTTATGGTGGAAGAGCAACAATTCAAGTCAAATTATGACTTAATGGAGTTTCAGGATTGAAACTAAATAAAAACTTAAAAAAGAATACCCACAATCAATTGTATGACTTAATAAATAGTCGCGATTGAAGCTAAAATCTAACTTGAAATAGACCGTAGATTGGCTAAAATTAGACTCAATAAAGATCTACTAAAACATAACTTCAAATTTAAGCTAAATTATGACTTTAAAAGATCCGGTAAAATGTGACTCTAGAGTTGAGCTAAAATATGATTTAATTAAGATCTATGATTGAAGAAAAAGATTCACAAGTGAAGTTAAAATATGTCTATATGGCGATCCATAAGATAAGATTATGTTTAGAGCTACGACTGAAGCTAAAATATGACCGTTTAAATACTGCTGAATTTAACTTATTTGTGACTGTTTAAAGATCTATGAGTAAAGCTAAAACAATAATATATAATTGATAATTAAAGCTAAAGTCTAATGTTCTATGATTGATTGTTCTATGATTGAAGCTTATTTACACATATGATTCAAGCTAATTTAAGACCCTATTTAAATATACGATTGAGGTTAAAATATGACTCTATTTAGACTTACAAATGAAACTCAAATAAGTCTATGTTAAGACCTACGATTGAAGCAAATATAAGGCTCTATTTACATCTATGATTGAGGCTAAACTATGACTGTTGATTTTAACTAATTTGTGACTGTTTAAATATCTGTGATTGAAGCTAATAATTGACCGTATTTTCAACTTCGATTAAAGCTATAAAGCCACACGATTGAGATTAAAATATGACTCTTTTTAGACTGACAAATGAAGTTAAAATAAGACTATATTTATACCTACAATTGAAGCTTAAATAAAACTATGGTTTGACCCACAATTACAGCAAATATAGGACTCTATTAGACATACAATTGAAGCTAAAATAAGACCTAAAATATGATTCCATTTAGATGAGGATGCTAAAATAAGACTATGTTTAGACCTACGATTAAAGCAAATATCGGACTCTATTTATATCTACAATTTAAGTTCAAATAAAGCTTATTTAGATATATGATTGAAGCAAAAAATATGATCCGATTTAAATAAACGACTGTGGCTAAAATATGACTCTATTTAAATCTAGGAATAAAGCTAAAATAGGACTCTAGTTATACCAACGATTGATGCCTAAATAAAATTCTATTGAGGTCTATGATTGAAGTTTAAGAAAAAGTCATTATATTTATCTCGCTAACCACGCTGAGTTAGTTATAAAATCGTTTTCACTACATTTTCTGTGTGAAATATTAATTTATATACAAAATAGTTTTTCTCCCCTTTTAAGTGTGAATATCAAATCAGGTGAATTTTATAAATTATGTAATGTATAAGAAAAAGAATTTCAAAGAGCAGTTATGCATACTTTATGAAATAATATGTATACATAATAGTAAATGTATGTCTGAGTGATTTTTTTTAATTTTTTTTAAATTTTCCTATTAAATAATTTACTGGCCTTACTTTTCTTAAGTTTTTTTTTGTTGTTGTAGCTTCGTGTGTGTTTTTGTAAACTCTGCGGCACAGTTTTTGTGCTAAATACCGGTAAATATAAGTTTGCTGTTTTGTATGTAACAGTTAGAGTTTTATGTATATTAAACAGAGTAAAAAAATATTTTGGATGTTAAACAGCTGAAAATAGTTGTAAGTGGAATTGTTTTTCTAAATGTCTGTAGAAATCACTCCTATGTTAAGAAAACTAATAGAAAATGTATGGGTTTCCTATATAGTCTTTATGACTATCATAAGCAGTTCCCTATTGAAAATCAGTTAATTTTTTTTAAGTAGAATAAATGTTATGAACTATAATAGCAGACAACCTAGTTAAGGATTTTTAAGAATTTTTTTTAGACTTTGATTCGTTTTAACCAAAGATAGCTTTCTTCAGTATTTTTGTTTTTATCAACATTCATTCATTGACTCATTCATTCATCATGCAAACAGGGCTGCCAGATGAATTTCGGAAAAAATCGTCAAAATCCCGATAAAAAAGAAAAAAAAATCGTCATTTCGAATTTTAAAAATCGTCAAAAAACAAATCGGAAAAATAAATAGTCAGTATTTCTAATAGTATTTTGAAATGTTTATTTAAACGAAAACCTTAAAATTCAAGTTTATTCGTTAAAATTCAAAAATTGTTTCCTCTAAAAATCTTAGTTCATGGTTTAAAATTTCTTTTCATGTTTACAGATAAATAAGTAATTTCTACTATTCCTAATATTATTTGGAATTATTATTGTCAATAATATCAATAATGTCAATAATAATTAAGAAAACACTGCTATTGCTTAGCTTTGTTTTTGAAATATTTCATGTTCTTCTTAATACATATTTATGATATTAAATGAGAAAAATAGTTTTTGTGTCAAAAAATAGATAATTTGGTAACAAAAACATGTATTAAACATACAAATGATAGAAAATTTTAATAATTCAGAAAATCGTCACTTTCAGTGAAAAAATCGTCACTTTGCTATTTTTGAAACAAAAAATCGTCAAAATGACACGATAAATCGTCAAATCTGGCAGCTATGCATGCAAAGTATAATATTACCGACAGAGCGTATAAGTGTTATTTAATTATGAGAGCGCAATATAACGTATACGTAAGGGGTGGTGGTGTGCAAGAGTGTCTATAATTGGAGTGAGAGTGTGGAAATAAGTACGAGTACGTACATGGCTGAATGAGTAGTTGCGGTTGGCGGGATGTAGAAGTTGAATATTTTAAATATTAATCATACGTCTAGGTGTTAAAAAGGGTGTTAAAAAGAGGAAATTAATTTTAGCTATTTTTTATAGAAATATTTACACATACTCGTACTCGTATATAATTGTGCAAATTTAATTATTTAAACATAAAATTCTTATTTATATTTGTATGTATTTTATTTAAGACTGCCTTTATTTAAATAAATGAAGTAGAACATTTTAATTATTTTCTTTCTTTTTTTTATTACTATTCCTTTTTATTATAATTCTATAATGATTAAAAGCTAGAAAAGCTGTGGAATTGTAGAGCAAAAAAAAAATGGCTTAACTCAAAGTTATTATGAGTATTTAATTGCAATTTTGCGGTTAAAAGAAATGAAAGAAAAAAATTTAAGTTTGCATTAGGCGTAATTTGATAAGAATAGTAAGATGAAAATGAAATGCTCAGAATTAGTTTGTATTAAAAGACAACTTTAAAATCCTTCTGTCTAGGCAATAGTAGTAGAGCACCAAAAAAAAATATATTACAACTTCATAATAAATCCCTTTCATTTCTTTATTAATTTCCCGTTAAACTTAATTTTAAACAAACAAAAATTCTTCAACAATTGTTAAGCTAAAATAATTAAATTGCCACAAATACAACTTAATGCCTGCTTGCTACAAATAATCTGCTTACAACTGTTGCACAGCAATATTTCCTTAACATTCACATACATACATGAATTTACATACACATGCTACTGTCATCTTTACAACCTGGCCTGCGAATGTAATTGTATGTAATATATATGAATGTATTTCATACACCTACCTGGAAAGTTACAACATAATGCCAGTGTATAATTTCAATGTTGCGTGAAATTGAGTTGTTAAAGTAAAAAAAATTAACCGAGGAAAAAACTCAAATTCGCGCAATATGCAGGATCTATACAGGTAGTCATGCAGCATGAAAAGTTTATAAACTGTAATTAATAAAGAAGAGAAGAGCTTAGTATGCAACTTTAACACTATACTCTGGTATTGGAAGGGCTTTAGACTAGACTAGCGACTAGACTAAAGGTTATAGTCTCACTTAATAAACTTTAGATTCGACTGTCGCACAGAGGGTTGAAATGTACCAAAAGTGAGGATTAATTCAAAAGCTGAACTTTATCCTACACATTCGTGTGTGGTACTGGGTGAAAGGTAATTGAATTCTAGATCACTATTTGCCAAAAACTTTTGTTTTGAGTAAATTACTTTATCGACTGTGAGCTGTCAAAGTCAAATAATTTTTCAAAATTTTTCGTGCAGTGCCTAAAACTGAAAATTGAGATATTTTGGGTGCTGATAATTCTTGTTAAGCGTTCTAAAAGTAATTTTATTGAAATGGAACCATCAACTTCAGGTATTTGGCTACATAATTGCATTATTGTTTTTTAGATAAATGTTTTGCAAATATTTTTAATATTTTTTTAAAAATTGCTCCATATTTGGGGTATTTTCGATATATACACAGAGTTTCAACAAATTTCTTGTTGCGATCCAGCAAATTTTATTAAGTGATATTTTAATATAGTATTTTAGCTTATATATTCCACACCAAACTTTTGCAGAGGCACCGCGTTTTTGTACTTATTCAAATTTTTGTGAAGGAACTCCAGTTGCTAAATACTTAATCTGAAAAACAAACAACAAATCAACTTGTTTGTTTTTAACTCTCTTTTGTCTTTATTTTCGGTATTAAAGTTATTGTTATAAATAAGTTTGGTTTCTATCAGAGATGGTTACGTGAGTTAATTTTGACTCACGCTCACTTACAAAAAATAATTTCTGTTTTATTTACACCGAATTCTAATTTTTGCATACGTTCGTGGTTTTATTAAATTTAAAATTAACTCACGAGCTCGAAATGATCACGAAAACACCTAATGTTCGAACAAATAAAATTATATGTAACTTACGAACACTGCATTTAAAAAATATCGTGTCACGCTTCCATCTCTTTTAATTGTTATAGTTCATTTTACCCTACATAAAAAAATTGGGCACAAGCATGTGAAGATACATAGAAGTATGGTTTTCATTTGCACTTTAATAGAACAAGTAAAGATTCCTACTATAAATTGGGAAATTTCAACATATTCTAAATAATTTCTAACATAAGCTAAGTAAATTTTAAGAAATTTCATGTAAAATTACAAAAAATAGATTTTTTCTCAGTTCAGACCCATTAATATCTAGTATAAATAAACAAAATGAGCGGAAAGAAAAGCAACAATTATCAAATTCCGAACTACAGCTTTTGCTATCGCCTATTATTTCTCAAGAAACACATGATAGTAATATATAATTTTTTTCTTAAATACAAACAAAATGCATAAAAAAATTAAAATATTGTTTTTTATTAACATATTATACAAATTTTAGAATTCATGAAATTTTGTCGTAAGGACAAATAGGAGTTTAAATCAATTATGTTGAAATATTTATATATGTATATATTATTTTTTATTTATCTTTTTAATAATATATTCAATATATTTTAAGTTTAAATTTTATTTAATCATTTATAGCTTTCTATTTTAAATTTACAATAAAATTTGTACATTAAGCCCATTTTCCACAAAATTGAAAAAACATTCCCAAACAGACAAAAATTTATTTTTTTTGTTTAATATTTGTTTAATATGGTTTCTTTTTAAGTGTATGACAATTATTGATAAACAAAAAAAAATTATAAAAATTTATTTCGTTACTTTTTTAAAAAATTTGTAAAATTCTCGAAATCCTTCAATACCCAAATTCAGACTTTAAATTAAACTTATGTTCATATTTATGCAAAATATATATTTATTTTTTTTATTTTTTAGCAAGAAGACAATATAAGCTTTCGTTTGCTTCTCATTTTTTAAAAAAAATTACTTTCCATTTTAAAATTACGGCGAAAATTCTGAAACAAACTATAATTTTCCGAAAAATAAAAATGTCTATAAAATCGTAAAAAATTTTTTTTTTCAGTGTTTCTTTTTTTCAGAATATGCCTTTTTATGTATGTTTAACGATTTGAAAAAAAAAATGTCAAAAAAATTTAAATTACGGCTCCCATGAATTAATCGCCACTTTCGGTGTCATCGAACCCACTGTGTGTCGGTTCGTCTATAGTCTCAATCTCAACTATAGCTATAAACTCGGAAATATGCAAATACAAAAACCTCATCAACAATCTTGACAATAGTCCCGACATAAGACTTGATTATAAATTTGACTCAATGCACTTTAAACTCGACTCCAATGATGCTCCCTATACAATCGTATTTTAGATAAAATCATGTGTCTTTAATAACTCCTATTTTAGCTTCAATCTTTCTTTAATTCTTGTGCCTCAATCGTGGTTCAATTTAGTTCTTTATTAAGTCATGTTTTAAAATCAATCATGGCTTTTTCCTAAATCAGACTCCAGCTTATACTGTGGCTCTTTATTGAGTCAGTTTATAGTGTCAAGCGTGGCTCTTTCCTAAATCATATTTTAGCTTCAATCATCAAGTAAAGTGTTAACATTTTACTTGATATACACCTCTGAGAAAATTCAACCATTTCTACATTTGCAAACAACACTGCTATTCTTGGCTCACATGTGGCTTAAAGTGTGGCATCTAGAGAATTGGATAGTTATCTCAGACGTGTGGAGACATGGTTAAAAAACTGGAGAATACATGTAAATGAATGCAAATGTAGACATGTTACGTTTACGCTTAAGAGAGGATATTGTCTGATCATTTCACATACCTTGGCATACATCTGGATAGACTGCTTAACCTGCGTCGCCACATAAAAGTTCATAAAATGCTGCATATGAGACTGAAATCTTGTAATTTGCACTGGCTAATTAACAACCAATCTAAATTAAATCTTCATTGTTAAATCATCCTGTATAAGATGATGTTCATTCAAAATTTGCCATAGTCAAACAATATCTTTTTCATTGATCAACTTTACACACTTTATTAAATCTTTAAAAAGATTTAAATATTCATTTTCAAATTGACCTGATGGCATGTGCACATGCTCTTGCAATTCCATTCTCAATTATTTTCAATATTTCATTAAATAAAGTTTACTTTCCTAATATTTGGAAAGAATCATATATTATCCCTCTATTTAAATCTGGTATTAAATCACACATAACGAATTATAGAGGCATAGCTAAACTTAGCGCAATCCCAAAACTATTTGAAAAATGCATCACTAATTGTGTTTCACATCAAGTTTCTTCGTTTTCAACATGGTTTTCGCAAAGGATCATCAGCTACAAGGTGGCGCAAAAGTAATCCTCCTATCAGAAAATGCTATACATTTTGCGAGGCCCCTAATGTCAGTCACAACTCAAAATTATCCAAAACTGACTTTTTTCTATAAATGAATTCAGAGTACACATCTCTAACTACTGCAAAAATTTCTTTCACATCACTTTCTTCTTTAAGTGGAAAAATACAATTATGTTTATTTGTATGTTAAGTATTGTCAGATAAAATTTGTGATTGCTCAGAATACAGAACTCCATACGATTTCCACGTCATCAGAAAACCATATGAGCAGGCTCGATAATATTGAATGTCAGCTGGAAAATCTGGAATATTTCGGAAGATTAAGAAGTAAAAGCAAGACAACAGGAACTTATCTAAGTCAGTTTCAAAAAAGTATAAAACATTGTGTTGGCATCATTTCAAATTTGGCAGCAAAGCTAAGAAATGCGTTGTCGCTTGCAATTTCAACCAATCAAATCAGGAAAACTAATTGGGTGACGGTCGGTAGCAGCCAAGAGCTATGTCGCTATGTTTATTCGAGATATTAAATCGATATCCAGGTTCTGGAGCAGACGTTTCAATAAAGCCAGCATCATCATTACAAAAAAAGCACCAACCTAGTTCATTAACTTTATATGCTGTAAATAAGTCGACAATTCGAACTTTTGCAACAAAAACCCATACTATCGATTTTGGACTAAAGCAAAATTTCACATGGGATTTTGTTATTGCTGATATAGATAAGCCTATTATTGGATCAGATTTTTTGGGTAATTAAGGCCTACTCATCAACGTCGATGCCAAATCTAAAAACAGTGCTAAAGGTAATGGTAGCAAATGATCAGAATTTTTTTAATAAAAACCATATCCCCTTCGTCTCGATTCTATTCTCTTATTATGGAATATAATGATCTAACAAAAATAAATTTTCATTCTAAAACAAAACATTCAGTCCAACATTTTATAGAAACGACAAATGGTCCTTCACAATTTTGCAAACTAAGACATCTTTCACCTGAAAAGCTACTTATAGTTAAAAAAGAATTCAATGAAATGGTTCGTCTTGGAATATGTCGTCCTTCCAGTAATAACTGGTCTAGCCCACTTTACATGGTCAAGATCGCTGCCATTTATTAAGTCTGATTTTAGCTTCAGTTATGGCTGTTTCTTAAGGCACATTTTAGCTTCAGCCATTTTTCTTTATTAAAATAAAATCTGAGCTTCAAGCGTGCCTGTTTCTTAAGTCAGATTTTAGCTTCAGTAATTTTTCTTTGTCAATGCTGGTTTTAGACGGTATGTATTTTGCAGTGTACTTGTCAGTTGTAAGATACATACATATCGACAGTTGAATTCCAAACCATGCTATGTCGACTTAGCATGTTTTTAATTTTTTTGCGTTTTTGAATATAAATTTTTTCAACATAAATTCTGTCAAATATTGATTGTGATTGGCTAGTCCAATCAATAGTTATAAACAACAAAGTTCTACCTCATATGCTTTTTTAGATATCGTCTGTAAACTTTAGGAGCTTTTCCTGCAAAACTCACTTTTTCGACTTAGCATGTTTTGGAATTTTTTTTTTTTTTTTTTTTTTTTTTTTAACTTCCCTTTATTATTACACCTGTCAACAAGATGACAATAAGTAATTTAATTTACAGAGGTGGGATGATAATTATCTTAAATCACTACCTAAGATAACTTAAATCGAATTATTGAATGATAAGTAATATATAAATTTTTTTAGTATCGCTCAGCTAGATCTGAAGGTGTATACCGTTTAAGTCTTCTAGGTGCCAGGATTTCGTTTGCCGGCAACTATCTGAGTTCCATGTTGGAATGTTGTGTTAAACGATTTGTATGTTTAATGCTGCTGATACGGATAATTTCTTTTATTGTTTTGACGTTTAGATCTCGATGTATGTCCTCATCTCTAATATACCATTCTGCGTTGACAATAGTTCGCAATATTTTAGATTGAACTCGTTGAATAATTTTTAAGTTTGTTGTGCTAGCTGTACCCCATATTTCTACCCCGTACTTCCAAATTGGCGCTATAATTGTGTTGTATATAAGTAGTTTGCTTTGAGTTGTTAGTTTAGATTCTCTCCCTAACAGCCAAAATAATTGTCTAAACCTGTTGTTTATTTCTTTTTTCTTTTGAGTGATGTGATCTTTCCAGTTAAGTTTTGAGTCAATTATAATGCCAAGATACTTCGCCTTTGTATCCATAAGAATTGGTAGAGTATTTATTTGAATAGGTTGAAAGTTTGTTATCTTTCTATTAGTGTAGATTACTTGAATTGTTTTATCACTGTTTACTTGAATTCCCCAACTACGGAACCAATTCATTGTATTATTGAGCAGTTGTTGTAAGTTTTGCATAGCCCATTTGATGTTTGCGTGTGATGATAGTAGAACAGTGTCGTCAGCAAATGTTGCTATCATATTGTTATTTGTTGTAGGAGTTGGAATATCTGATGTAAACAGGAGGTAAAGCATTGGTCCGAGGACACTACCTTGAGGTACTCCAGCTTTTATAGAAAGTATTTTTGAATACTCGTCTTTATATTTAACATAGAATCTTCGATTTTGTAGGTAGTTTTGTAGTATTAAGAAGAATTCTTTTGGCAATTGATTTTTTAGTTTATGAAGAAGACCTTTGTGCCATACGCTATCAAACGCCTTTGCAACGTCGAGGTATGTTGCAACGCAAAAGTTTTTTTTGTCAATATCAGACGATATTTTATTTGTTACTCTATGAATTTGTTGTATAGTAGAGAACTTTCGCCTAAATCCAAATTGGTGTTTGGGGATGAGTTGTCTTTCTAGAAGAATTGGTTCAATACGTTCATAGAAGAGTTTTTCGAAGATCTTTGACAGCAGTGGCAGAAGGCTAATTGGCCTGTAAGATGTTGTTTTTGAGGCATCTTTGTTTGGTTTAGGAATAGCGATTATCTCAGCGACTTTCCATACTTTTGGGAAATATTTAATATCTATAACTGAATTAAATAAATTTCTTAAATAGACTAGGGCCTTATTCGGCAATTCTTTTAGTAGTTTTCCGGTGATCTGATCATAACCAGGAGATTTATTATCTTTTGTTGTTTTTATAATTTTTTTAATTTCATTAATTGAAATTCTTTTGATATGAGAGTTGGAAGAGCTGTTTGGAAAACTTTGAAGAGTTATATCCTTTTCGTCCATTGGATTTGTAAAGGTTTTAGAAAAATGATCTGCAAGAACATTAGCTTTTTCTTCATTTGTGCGGGCCCATGTGAGATCAGGTTTTTGGATCGGCGGCTGATGTAAAATTCCATTATTTATTTTTTTGGTTGCTTTCCAGAGCGAGTAATTTGTTGTAGCTGATGAGCCAAGGTTAGTAAGATATCTTTGTAGTTTATCTTCTTTGTCCTTCTTTAGCAAGTTTTTGAGATCTTTTGTGAGCCTATTAAGGTGGGTTTTGTCCTGAATTGACCTTGTAGTTTGCCATCTTTTTCTTAATCTTCGTTTGGCTTTTATTTTCTCTTGGATGTGAGGTGGGATACTGAATTTATCTACTGTGTGTGTTCTGGTTGGAGTAGAATCACTAACCGCGTTTATAAGCGTATCATTGAAAAAAGTTATAGAATTATCCAATTCTTCTTCGGTTTTTAGCGATATATTTGTCTCGAGTTTTGTCTCTAAGATTTCCCTGAAACAATCCCAGTCGGTTTTCTTGTTGTATATAAATTTATTTTGATTGGATAGAAGTACATCGGTTTGGTATATAAGTACCACTGGAGAGTGGTCAGAAGATAATTCAAAGCATGATTTTATATTTAGATAGTCATGTCTTATATTCTTGGTAATAAAAAAGTCTAAGAGATCTGGTTTTTTGTGAATGTTTGTAGGCCAGTAAGTAGGCTCTCCAGTACTTATAAATTTGCATTTGAATTCATTTATTGCCTCTAGTAAATTTTTTCCTTTCGATAGTGTTAATCGAGATCCCCAAACTGTATTTTTGGAGTTAAAATCACCACCCACTATAAACCGATTCCCAAGAGATTTAAGGAGTTCAAGATATTCAATTTTTGTGTTATTATATTTCGGCGGGCAGTAGACTGCAGATAATACAAATGGACCGTGTATATCTTCTATTAAAATGGAAGTAGCTTGAATATAATCTTTTCTAAAATTCTGTAATTCAGTACATTTAATGGATTTTCGTATTATTATTGCTGTACCCCCATGCGCTGTGTTGTCAGGATGATTTGTATAAAAGATTGAGTAGTTTGGTATGGCTATAAAGCTTTTTTGTGTGAAGTGGGTTTCAGAGACAAGTAGCACGTCTACTGAAGAGCGATTTAAAAATAATTTTAGTTCGAGTGTGTGTTGGATAAGCCCGTTCGCGTTCCATTGTACTATATTAAGTTTACTTAGTCTGTCCATCGAGCTTAGTTAGAAGTACTGTGATAATGTTCATCATGTTAGATACTTGAGAAATCAGTTGCTTCATCATATCTTTAAGGTCTTGCATATCATTACTTATTTGCGGTGTAGTGGAACTGAATAAAGAATTACTAATAATGGACATTTCCTCAGTATTAGGGTTTTGACTCTGTGCTGTTGCTTGAGCGTAAGTCACTGTTGGATTTATTCTACTGTTTGTTGTAGGTACGTTTCGAGAATTATCAGCTTGTTGTGTTTGGTGTTCTTGGACGGTTATTTTTTCTTTGTTTCTTAGTGGTGGAAATTGCTTAATTTTGAGGGATTTGTATACCATACATCCTTTATAATTTGCGGTATGGTTTTCACCGCATAACGCGCATTTAATATGTTCGCTTTTCTGTTTGATTGGGCAAAGCATAGTTTTGTGATCTCCAGCACATTTAACGCAAACGGGGATTTTGTTGCAAAAGTTTTTGGTGTGGCCATATTTTTGGCAGTTTGTACATTGAGGTAAAGTTCTTTTTGAACGTGGAGGTTCAAAACTAATTTTACAGTGTAAAAGGTGGGTTAAAGAATATATTTCCTTATTATTTTGACTTGATTTAAGTTCAATAGAAAACAGAGATAGTGGTTTTTTTGTACCAGTTTGTAGGATATTTTGGATATGTGTTACTTCGTGTCCTAGTTCACATAGTTCTTTTTTTATTTCCTCTTTGTCGGTTGAATAATGCATATTACGCAAGAAAACCTTGAAACCTTTTTGTTCTTTAGGTTTATAAGTGTAGTATTGGGTGTTTTTAGCTCTTAATAGGTTTACTATTTGGGTGTAGTGAATAGATTCTAAAGGTTGAATTTTTATTTCATTTTCTTTAAGAACACGTATTTCGTAATGACAATTTGGTAAGGAGTTTAAAGCATTATTGAGGTTATCTATGAATTGCACGTTTTGAACATATATTGGTGGGGGCTTTGTAGGTTTATTTTTTTCTGGTTGTTTGTGGGGAACACCATCATTTTGGATTTGGTCTTCTTTATTTTCATTATCATCAATAGATAATATTTCAAACCTATTTGGGGTTGAAGGTTGGCTTAACCAGTAAGATTTTAGTGTTTTTTGTGGCTGCTCTTTAGTTTTAACTTTTTTATTGCTGTTTGTGTTTTCAATAAGTTTTGTGGGTGAGTTACGAGGCCTCTTTGATATGTTACTGTTTTTTAATTTCTCTTTATTTAAGGGAGTATGAATTTCATGTAACTTACTTGTTGTCATTATTGGTAAGTATGAGAAGGCTGTTGATGTTACTGTTGTTGTTGCTAAAGCTAGAGTTGTTATTGCTGAGTACGATGTTGTGGTAGTTGTAGTTGTTGGTGCGAGAGTAGTAACCAAAGAGTAAGGAGTTGTGCTATTAGTTGTAAGTGTGGGGGTTGTTGAAATAAATTGGAATGTAGTTGCAGTTATTTGAGTATCAGTTGTTGGAGTAGTACATTGAGAGCTCCAAGAGAGGGGTTTCAATTGCGATTGCGCAGTGAGACTAGGATATTTGTGGTGATCATTCGGATTGTAATCTGATGCAGATGCATAAGTATTTTGAGCGGGAAGAGAGTTTGAGCTTATTGATGGTGCTTGACCATTCGCACTTATAACACATAAGCTATTTACTGTAGTAAGGTTCGACTGAGACAGATGTTTATCACTTTTTTTATTGTTAGGGGAGCGGCACCTCTCCGGCGGGGGAGAGCGCTCAATGGGCATTTTTATATTTTCTATGCTTATTTATATTTTAAACTTTTGATTATTATTTAGTATGTAGCATCATTAACAGCGGATAATGATAGCTGATTTATTTTAATTTTGTTTATTTTTTTTTAGCGTCTTTTCGCAATATTTTTATATGCTTTTTATATACTTTTTGTATTTAAAAAATGATTTTATACGGAGCGAGGAAAAAACACGTCCGCACTGCACGAAATTTCGCACTCGTATGTCATCTGACATAATCTATTATAGAACACAACATCTGCCTGTGTTATGATTATTTTCGCGGGAGTTTTTGTATATTGCAAATAAAGTTTGAACAAATGGATTAAGAAATTAAATAATTTTAACTCGCAGCATTATTGCAATAATAGCTTCTATAAAAAAAATTAAGGAAGAATTAAACAGAAAATGTGTCATGTGGAGCCAAAAATTGTTGTATTAAAGTTAAATTAAAATTAATATACACATATAAATACATTTTTCAAATACATGTTTTAATACAAATTTATTGTTTTGTTTAATACAATTTTTATACCTTACACCACCATAGGTGGGAGTATATTGGATTTGTACTGATGTTTGTAACGCCCAAAAATATTGGTCCAACACCCACCTTAAAGTACACCGATCACTTTCTGAGTCGATTTAACGATGCTCGTCTGTCCGTCTGGCTGTCCATGTAAAGCTTGTGCACAGAGTACAGGTCACAATTTTGAAGATATTTCGATAACATCTGGTACGTGATATTTTTTTGGCCCAAGGATGGATGGCATTGAAACTGGTGGAAATCGGTACATTATTTCACCTGACCCCCATACAAATGTCCTCCCGAAATTGTGGCTTACCGATCATAAATGTTTGAATTATGTAAGTATCCACACAAATTTCATCAACAATTAGTGGTAAATGAAGCCAAATCACATTTCTAAATTTTGTCCATTATTACTCGTCCCACTTTCGAAAATCACTTTAAAGAGCATAACTCTCTCAAAAATGTTGGTATCTAATTCATATTAAACACAAATATATTTCATATGTATGCAAATAATACGGTACAATTTTGTTATGATCGGTCCATAATTAGTCGAAACTCTCATATAAGATCCTCTCCGTAATTCAATTTAAGCTCCATAAATCTTTTAAAAGTATTTATATAGAGATAAAGTTTAACACATATAATCTTTATATTCACAGACATCATCTGAAAAACTGTTTTATACATAACTGGGTATTATATGGTCGGGCTTGACCGACTATACTTTCTTACTTGTTTTAAATATGAATTTGCTGAATCACAAACCTTAAACAATTGACTTGCAAAGCAGCTGGTTGCAGGTGCTTTGTCAGATGAAAATAGAACATGCTTTAATTGAAAATTTTACACTGTAAATGCAGGCTGACATTGGCAGAAGCAATTTTGTTTTACTTTTACACGACGTGTATGCATTTTGGTTTTACTGCAAAATTTATAAACTAAAAATTCTCTTAAGCCATAGACAGCAAACAAAATACTAATGCAACCAGACAACAGCAAATACAAATATTTTATAAACTAGTCGCTACACATGTAACTAAACACAATAAAAGGGGGCAAGGTGGTTTAAGGGCCCCCTGACCATTAAAGGTTTATAAAGCTAGGAGTTAAGTCTGTTTGTATGTTTCAATGTATTACCAATAGTAGACGATATTAGTTGGAAACTATTAAGCCATTTTTATATTTATAGTTGAAAGGCCTGCTGACAGGCCTTAGCATTGATTTTTGTTCCTTTGTAGTTGTACAACTTCCATATATCCAACATGTGTGCGAATAAATATGTTAGAAAAATTTTGTTTTCACACATACTTTACATAGAAATAGAATAAATAATTAACAAAAATAATACCTGCATAAAAACATAACAACTAACACTTTACTGCATACCTAGAGACAAGGAAGAGAGCTATAGCTGGTAGCTATGATTTAACAGATTAAAAACTAAAAAAATCAGGACATTTAAAATTTAAAAGTTCTACACTATCGCAATGAAATATTCTGATATATTTTGTGGACGAAATGTATAAATACAAGTAATTGTATATTGTCGATAATATACCATTCATTTTTGGTACTTTATTAAAAAGATAAAAGATTCTATGTACGTCTGGAATTGTTAAAAACTATTCTTACTGCTCTAATGATTTATTCTACAATGCAATATGATTTTGTTACTTTTTTTCATTTCTAAATATTTTAATCCTTTAGAAACAAACTCTTTAGTTAACCTAAAATACCTCAATTTTACAAACTAGACCACTTACTTTTAAATCCCTTAAATAGTACTAAATGTCTGTGATAAAATTTAACACATAAACACAATAAACTAGAGAATGTTTGTTTTTTGTCTGTGTTCAACCGCCACTAGCAACACCACCACCTACAATTATATGTACTAACACTAACAATAAGAGACAGATAAATAAAATATATGTAAATTGCAATTACTTTTTCACTATTACATGTACAATTATCTTTACTATATTACAAACACAATTACAATACATGGAAAAGTTAAATAAAATCAAACGCAGTCAGACATATGTATGATTATTTACCCGAAGTTCTTATAGATTCATTCACAAGGGCTTATTAAGTCAGATTGTAGGCTATTATTGAAATAGTCTGATATTAAGTCAGATTTTATCACCAATCTGGGCTTCTCATAAAGTAAAATTTTTAGCTTCAATCGTTTCCTTTTATTATGACAAATTTAAATTTCAATCGTGGTTTTTTATTTAGTCAGATTTTTGCTTCAATCGTGAATCTTTATTAGGTCTGATTTTAGCTTCAAACTTCGGTCTTCAGTAAGTCAGATTTTAGCTTTAACAATTGGTCTGTATTGACTTAGGCTTTTTCTTTAATCATGGATCTTTATTTATTCACATCTGAGCTTCAATCTTGGCTTGTTATTAAGTCTAATTTGAGGTTCATTCATGGGTCCTTATTTAACCACATCTCAGTTTCAATCAAGGCTCTTTATTATGAAAGGTTTGCGATTCAATCGTGGCTCGTTATTAACTCAGATTTGACCTATAATCGTGGCTTTTTACTAAGTCACATTTTATCACCAATCGGACCTCGTTATAAAGTCAAATTTTTGCTTCAGTCGCAGGTCTTCAGTTAATCGCATCTCAGCTTTTATCGTGGCTCTTTATTCAGTCAGATTTAAGCTGCGATCGCGAGTCTTTATTAAGTCAGGTTTTAGCTTTAATCGCGAGTCTTTATTAAGTCTGGTTTTAGCTTCAATCGCGGGTCTTTATTTAGTCACATCTCAGGTTTAATCGTGGCTCTTTATTAAGACAGATTTTAGCTTGAATCGAGGCTGTTTACTAAGTCACATTTTGTCACCAATCGGAGCTCGTTATAAACTCCAATTTTTGCTTCAGTCGCGGGTCTTCAGTTAATCACATCTCAGCTTAAATCGTGGCTCTTTATTAAATAAGATTTAAGCTTCGATCTCGAGTCTTTATTAAGTAAGGTTTTAGCCTCAATCGCGGGTCTTTATTTAGTCACATCTCAGGTTTAATCGTGGCTCTTTATTAAGGAAGATTTTAGCTTGAATCGAGGCTGTTTACTAAGTCACATTTTGTCACCAATCGGAGCTCGTTATAGAGTTAAATTTTTGCTTCAGTTGTGAGCCTTTATTATGATAGATTTTAGCGTCAATCGTGGGTCGTTATTGAGTCAGGCTTTAGCTCCAACCGTGGGTTTTCATTTAATCTGTGATGATGGTATAAAAAAAAACCGTTTCAATTATGAGTCCAATCATGAACTGTACTTTTTATTTTCAAATATTGTTTCTTTATACTACTTATGAGAAGAAAGATTAGCCTAAAATTGAGTAATTTTTACAATGTTACTCAATTGTTTAGAGTTACAATTTATATTGAGTAATTCTTACAATGTTAATTTTCTTATATTCTACACAAACCATTATGCATGATTGTACCAGGCGCTCATCAATTTTAAAGTACATATTATTATTATTATTATTGAGTGCATTTCAATTATTAAATGTGACTCAAACATTAATTGTTTATTTTAATTTCAAGTGTTCTATTTTCTTGGTTCAAACTCCAAATCGAAATTTAATATGAGCATTAAGTCGGTCACCCAAAATAAAAAAAAGCAGCGTTATGAAATTAATAACTAACCTAGCACTATTATACATTTGGTCTTGTGTTTCTTACACAATACACTACACTTATGTTTAGTTTGTTTATACATACACTACAAATCACATCTTAGCTTTAATCGGAGCTCGATATTAAGTCGGAGTTTAGATTTAATCATTACTTTTTAGTAAATCAGATTTTAGCTTCAATAATTGGTCTGT
Source organism: Bellardia pandia (assembly GCA_916048285.2). Taxonomy (NCBI): domain Eukaryota; kingdom Metazoa; phylum Arthropoda; class Insecta; order Diptera; family Calliphoridae; genus Bellardia; species Bellardia pandia. The sequence continues at coordinate 76,268,267 of OU696533.1, forward strand.
ATACACAGAAAAAAATATAGTTTTACATGTTTACCACAAAAATCTCAACATTTTTACAAGTTTTTTTTTTAACAATGTTATGGTCACTGTAGTTATTTATATGTTTGTGATAACCATAATATAGTTAGGTTATGATTCAGAAGATGATTACTACAATCATATATACGATTGTTGTAACTATGTCTATATTTATGGCAATCATATTTATGATGAATCTATTTATCATAATTTGTTGCTATTTTATTATGATAGAGAACAACATAATATGGTATAATCTTTCATCATAAAACTGATTACCATAAACATTAGATAATTACGATAATCATATAAATGATTGCTATAGTCATATGATTCGTAACCTAGCCTTATTATGGTTGCCGAAATCATACAAATAATTAGAATGACCATAGTATGTATTTAAAAAAAGTTTAAAAATATTAAAATAGTTGTAGTGAACATGCACAGCTGTATTTTTTTCTTTGTGTGTATTGCGTCAGGTTTTAGCTTTAATAATGGGTCTCTATTTATTCACATCTGAGCTTCAATCTTGGCTAGTATGACCTAATGATTTGAACTTTATTAGTGGGTGCTTATTTAACCACATCTCAGCATTAATCGTGGTTCTTAACTAAGTCAAATTTTACTTCAATTGTGACTCTTTAGTGATTCGCGGTTCTTTTGAATTCAAATGTGGTCTTTAGGCATTGTGCAATATGATCTTTAGCTGCAATCGTTCACGCAATTTTGTTCCATGAACGGCAGGGTTTATATAATTTCAGGGAAAATTTACCCAAAACTCAACAGTTTATTATTTTCATTCATGCATTAATATTACGGGCAATTTTTAATTTATATTCTTTGTGTTTTTCGCCCCCACCAAATAATAAACTATTTGTAAATATAAAACTTTCTGAAACTATTGAAAATATGTAGTAGTAAAAATAATAATTTATGACCTCACCAAATAATAGTTTTACATGCGTTTAAACACATCAATATACACAGCATTTCAAACTTTTAAATGTTTAGAGTTTCAACATACGAGTAGAATTCTGTTTGTAGACTAGATAATGCAGACAAGGTATTGTTAGATTATGTATCATCATTAGATTGTGTACATATATTACTTATTGTACAAGTGTTAGAAAACACGAGTTTATAAATTAATCTACAAATAGATTGTGTCTGTTTAAAATATTTTTTATATTTTGGTTTTCCATTTGAACTATTCGTCCTATTCAATTGTAACGACCATAATAACCAATTTATATTTATGTGTTTTTCTTGGATAAAAACATATTTAACTTCAGCAGCCATACATATTACTTTATGTGGGAGTTAAATATTAATAGAGTTTTGTTAAACAAATTTTTATAACAGTATGATTATAAATCTTTTACATCTTAGTTAATAACAAAATTATATTAAAAATTAGTTAAAACGCCGAGTTAGCCAGTGACATACAATGTATTAGCAATTGATTTGTTTGCTTTGCTGAAAATTCTTCGGACATTTGCAATGATTTTATATTTTCCCTGATTCTATACCTGCAGTTTTACCGTTCTTGGTGGCTGGGTTCATTAGTGAAATTTAATATCGTTTAATTGTTTCATTAGATCATTGATTATTTCATTAGACACATTTAGCAATTCGATAAGTGGATTTTTGTTGAATGGTCAAAACGTTTTGATGTGGTAAATGGAAAAAGCAATCCATAGAATTGAAATTTCAAAAAAACAAAATATTTTATTTAGAATGCATTAATTACATACTGTTGTCAGTATGTAATCGTAATTGCAATTGAAATTAAATGGAAAATATATATAATACATACAATAGGGGAGGGGGCACCTTAGAACTCTTTTTGCTTTCAAGCCACATAAAAATTTATATTTTTGAATTATTGACTTTTTACATAATTTAACTAATATGGAAATAAACTTTAGCTTATGTCTACAAGTAACTTATTTTTAGTTTGATTTATATAATTTTTTTTATTTTTTTAATGGATGAAGTCATTGTGTTCAAATGTGCCCCCCATACGGGACAGCTTTGAACTAGGCTGGGGCAGTTTTGAACAGCAATTTTTTCTTGTAGCGCTTATGTCCAAAAATAACATAAACAGTTATATTTTATATATATATATAATAAATTCGATTTATATATTAAAAAAAAACATAAACATTAACAATTAATGAGATGAGAATTTAAATGAGATTTTACCTTTAATAATGTGTCTTTTTAATTCAGAATTTTGCTTCAAAAATTGTCAAATGTGTCAAATTGTTAAGTCTTAATTGAGCTCCACTCGTGGGTCTTTATTGAGTTAGTTAGTACAATCTTCAATCCTTGCCTTTTTTAAGTCTGATTTAAGCTTCAGGCATAATCCTGTCTTAAATGTAAATTAACCTGCAAATGTGAATTTTTTAAGTTCGATTTTAGGTTCAATTAATTTAGGTTTTAGCTTCAAGCCTGACTCTTTCTTAAGTTTTATTATAGCTTTATTCGTGGCTTCAATCGTGAGCTTTTCTTAAGTATTAGTTTAGCTTCAATCAAGGCGCCTTTTTAAGTCTTAATATAACTTGAATCGTGGCTGTTTCTTAGTTCAGAGTTTAGCTTTAATCGTGGCTCCTTCTCAAGTCTTCAATCGTGGCTGTGTCTTTAGTCTTAATTTAGGTTTAATCTTGACTCTTGTTTAAATCAACTTTGAGCTCTTTTTTGAGTCTTAGTTAAGCTTTAATCGTGAGTCTTTCTTTAGTATTAGTTTGGCTTTAATTGCGGTGCCTTTTTACGTCTTCAATCGTGGCTGTTTCTTTAGTTTTAATTTAGCTTCAATTTTGGCTTTTCTCTAAGATTTTAGCTTTTCTGAGATTTTAGCTTCTGGCACTTTCTAAAGTCTTAATATTGCTTCAGACGTGGCACTTAATTAAGTCAGATTTTTAGCTTCAACCAGGTTCTTGTTTAAATAAGATTTTAGTTTCAATGGTCGACATTTCCTTTGCCAGATTTTAACTTTATTTGTGATCTTTTGTTAAGTTTTAATTTTGCTTCATTCATGACTATTTCTATAGACTTAATTTAGCTTCAATCGTAACTCCTTTTTGAGTCATACTTAATCTCTGTTCGTGGTTGTTCTTTAAGACTTAATTTATTATCAATTGATTAATTTCAATAGAATTAGTTGGGGAATAACCAATTGTATTGTATGAATGTGTATAAAAATGGTAATAATAAACCAAACGGGATGTTTGATTAAAGGGAATTATGTGAGGTACACAATGTGAACAAATATGGTGATTAATTAATTAGCTGGGGGTTAGCTAGTGTTAAATAAAGTGGTGTTAATAAAAGTGTAACTGGGGTTTAGCTAGTATTATTATTAGTCAATAAAATTAATTGGGGAAATAACGACTTTTATTGCACTTTATAAGCAGTAAAGGGAATTCTGTGAGGTACACAATGTAATGAGGTTAAACTTTGATAAGCGGGAGTTGGTTTTATGGGAAGATTGTGTTGAAATCTTCTTAGAATTCTAAGGGAGCCTTAAAATATATTTAAAGAGGAAGGTGGTGTTGAAATCTTCTTAGACTGCTAAGCAAGTCTTATATATGAAAAAAAGTTTTTTTTTTAAGTTCGTGTGACTTACATTTTATTTAAAATACTTAGATATGTGAAGGGAAGGTGAGCAGTTGAGGTCCGGCCTTATTGTTTGCTGGTTACTAGCGAACTGACTTTTCATGGTAATATGTAAAATATTGCTCGGGACCTCAAAATTCAATAAAAATAATATAAGCAGGCTTGGGAAATTCAATTCAAATAATAAAGGAAGTTATAATTTGATCATCAATTATGGCCTTTTCTATGGCTTCAATCCTGGCTTTTCTCTAAGTCAGATTTTAGCTTCAACCCTGGCTCTTGTTTAAGTCAAGTTGAGCTTCAATCGTGACTCTTTTTTAAGTCTTAATTTAGCTTCAATCCTGGTTTTTCTCTAAGTCAGATTTTAGCTTCAGTGGTGGCTCTTTTTTAAGTCAGATTTTAGCTTCAGTCGTGTTTAAAGGCAGATTTTAGCTTCGATACTTGCTTTTGTTAAAAGCAAGTTTAAGCTTCAATCGTGACTCTTTTTTAACTCTGTTTTTTTAGTCTTAATTTAGCTTCAATCGTGGTTTTTCTCTAAGTCAGATTTTAGCTTCAATCCTGGCTCTTGTTTAAATCAATAGTGGCTCTTTTTTTACTCCGTTTTTTTAGTCTTAATTTAGCTTCAATCTTGGCTTTTCTCTAAGTCAGATTTTAGCTTTAGTCGTTTTTAAAGTCAGATTTTAACTTCAATACTGGCTTTTGTTAACGGCAAGTTTAAGCTTCAATCGTGACTCTTTTTAAGTCTTAATTTAGCTTCAAACGTGGTCCTTTTTTAAGTCAGATTTTAGGTTAAATCCTAGCTCTTGTTTAAATCAAATTTAACCTTCAATCGTGACTAATTTTTAAGTCTTAATTTATCGTCAATTATGGCCCTTTCTATGGTCTTAATTTGGCTTTAATCGTGACTCATCGCGGCTCCTTTTCCCACTTACCATTTTCGAAATATTACCTGGTTTTGTATAAATTACTTGATCCTTGATAAATAAAATTAAATTGCAACTAAAATTTTTAGTGTATTTTATGTTGCTTTATTATTCTTTTAATATAATTTTGTGTTTTCTTTTCTTGATATTTTTGTTTTGTTTGTTATGTTTTCAGTTTTATACTCACAATCATATTATTTTCATAATTATTTATTTATTTATTTGTTTTAAATATACTAAACTATAACTAAACATTTAGAATTATTTTATATTAGTTTTTTTTAACTATTTACTTTAATATTAAATTTAGTTTTAATTTGATTTTAGTTTCTATTATACGGGTTGTTTTAAGCCAAACATATTGTTTATAAGTTTTTTTTTTTTGTTAAGAGTTTTAAAGTTAAAACTCATTTTCAAAAAAGAAAGAAAATAAATAAACTTGTGGCTTTTGTTTGGGGTCTTGTTTTTGTTAAAGAGTTGGAGTTTTGTTATTTTAAGGGCAGAGGAAGGGAGTTTTAGGGTTTGGTATTCTTTTTATATACAATAATTGTGTGTTTGGAGGAGGATTTTAAAGTTTAATGTTTTCAGTTTTTGTTTATTTATAAATATTTCGTGCTTGTTTTTTTTTGAAATTATTTTAGATGTATACAGTTTCTTTGTTAAAAAATTTGTTTTGTTTTTCGTATTTAGGTCTCGGAAATTATAAAAAAAATTGTTCGTTTAAAGAAACCTTTAGACAAGACTTTATTAATTTTTGTTGCTTTGAATTTCTTCAATTGCTTACAAAGTAAATTTGTCTAACCCAGCAAAATTGTTTAGCATAACTTTAGTTGGTAGCATACAAATACACTTGTAAATGAAACTTTCTCATTTAACTTAACATATTTAGGCCAAGATTATGTCTGTAGCTGTCAATTGTCTTCAACTGTTTAGTTTTTATTAGTAAGTTTCGCTTTTGTATATTTTTAGTTTATGGTTGGTATTTGCTTATTGTTTAATTTGTCTTTGTTAAAGACAATTTTTAATTTCTTTTTAAAGTTCTCGTTTATTACAAATTTTGCTGGGCTTTGTTTTACTTAAATTTTAATTTGTTGTTCTTAAATTTTAGGTTTCCTATAAATTATTAATGTTAACTATCTAATTATAAAATTTATATTTATGTTTATACTTTTTCAATTTTTATACACAAAAAATATTTTTTTAATTTTGGTTTTTCATCATAAATTCATTTAAATCACAATTAATATTTTTTTGAAAAGTTTTTTTTTTGTTTTGGAAGTTGATACAAATTAAACAAATTGTTAATTAAACCAAATTAATTATTGCTAAAGTAATTATTAATAAAGTAATATTGGACAAACAATGCAAAATGTTTATAAATCCATTATAATTCTCAAAGAACTTGTATCAAAATAACTAAAAATAAACAAGATTGAGTTACAGGCGGCCCCTATTGTTCTCACAATTACTTCGGTTATCTGTCCTCTTTGTGACTTCGGCTTGCTGTTCTCTCAGTGTCTTACTCGGTCAGTTGTTTTGGCATAAGCATTGTATCAGGGATGGAAAGTATGTTTTTGGTTATTGTAACAACTAAATAAATAATATAAACTTTTTAGAACTCCACGGTACTAGTTTTAATATTTATTAAATAATAATAAGTCAAACTGCATTACCTTATATAACGAAAGTTTTTAAACAATATATACTCGATATAAAGAACGCCCAATTATACCGAGAATGTCTCATAAAATCGTTTATCTCTAATGGAAATTTAACTTTTGTATTGAATACTCGACAAAAGGAAAAACAGACAATAATTTAGTTAATTGAATTGCTTTCAAAATCAAACCCATAGAAACACAAAATAGCTTTACAATGACGGATTTATTGCAAAAACGTGTACGGTATAAGACTTCTAAAAAAATCAGGAGAGAAATTACACAGTACAACAGCCAATCTGGGGGGTGAGAAATTCCAAGTCAGGGTGATGGTACTAGGTCAGTATAGTAAAATTAAGAATTTATTTATTTATTTATTTAAAATTAAGTGAAGGTATCCCATTTTTGTTTTTATTCAAAAAAGTGTCATTTATCGCCTTTTTTATAAATTTTCCCCAATAACTCCAGACTTCTGGCAATAAACTACTAAAAAAAATTAAGTAAACATTTTTATAATTTTCTATTTTTATTTTATTTATTTATTTTTATTTATTTTAATAAATATTGCCTAGACTTTTTCGATGATGGTTGTTCGGGACTAGTGGCATCGCATTCATCGCTATCATCAGTTTCTGAACCACACATAATGTCAATGTGTGACTCCACTGTTGGCCCTTCTGCATCTCCTGAAAATTCTTTATCATCAAGATCATCCTTGTCTTGCCACACAAGCTTACTCCACCAGTTTATGGCCAGAAGTCTGGAGTTATTGGGGAAAATTTATAAAAAAGGCGATAAATGACACTTTTTTGAATAAAAACAAAAATGGGATACCTTCACTTAATTTTAAATAAATAAATAAATAAATTCTTAATTTTTCTAAATTTGTTTCATCAAAATCGGACAAGTGGTTCTCGAGTTATGTTAAACTACGTTTTTGCCAAAATGTTGCAACTAAGCGAAAAAACATCAAGATAAGGAAAAAATTTAAAAGGTCATAAAAAAACTGACACATACGAACGCCAAACCCTTTGAGGGGTTTACTATACTGACCTAGTACCATCACCCTGACTTGGAATTTCTCACCCCCCAGACAATAATTACAAAAATGTTCCACAGTGTTATTATATTGCTACCACATAAAGCATTTGTTCACAATAAAAAACTAGTGCTTCAGGCAGAAAGTTATTAAAGGATAGAGTAACAAATTCAATTTGCGGCAAAGCATTAGAAATACGGAAAATTAATTCTACAAGGTGGCGCAAATGTAATCCTCCTATCAGAAAATGCTATAAATTTTGCGATTGGTCCCTAATGTCAGTTCTGTTTTGACATTTGTGTAGTAAACACATGCGAAATACACGTTAATAAACAATGTTATGCTGCACTGCTCCAGAACGCGGAATATTGCTGACTATTTATTTGACCAATAATCGCAAAATTTATAGCATTTTCTGATAGGAGGATTACTTTTGCGCCACTTTGTAATTCTACTTGTAAAAGGAAAGAAACAAAACGCGTATCGTACTAAAAAGTTTCCTGTAATTTATCTTCTTTCAAATAAATCAAATTTAGTATAAATTATACAACCTAATGTCACCTCCTAATTAAAAAATAAATCTCGATATAACGAATTTTTCAATTTAGCGAACACACTTGACAATATATTGTTCGTTATACCGGAATTTGCTTGTATTTATTTAAATATATATATAGTTAGTCATAGTTCAAATAAACTTCTTCGATAATTATTACGATTATCTATAACATTCCTATTTATGAAGTATATCGAGTTATTTGCAAAAAGTTAAGCTTGTTAAAAAAACAGTATACTCCTCATATGCGGACACCAAAGTACTTGACAAATTTGTTCGTTTATGAGAGTCGTAAGCAATCATTTTTATTATGTATTCATATTTATCTGGAGATTTCATTAACACAATAACTCATTTTTGCAATCATCTGCAATTTTCTTTTATACTACATTTACACCTACGTAAAATCTAGTAGATTTTAGTTAAACTACTTTATGGCATATTGTTGGATTTCATTTTCACAATAAAAACAGCTGATTGAAAAAGAAAATAAATTATATTGTAAACTTTTAGTAACAAAAATGGAGAGACAAAAACAAATTGTATTATAATGGACAATAAAGATTGCTGATGACGCCCTTGGCCGGGTAGAAAATGCATTCCAATTTGCCAATTGTTCCAGTACGTGACAATAGTATTCTTGAAAATTCGAACTATTAGCCCTTTCTCTTAAAATAAATATTAGTTCAATTCCTTCTCAAATTGTATTATATTTTACATCCAGATCTGAAAAAAATACAATCGAAATTAACTTTTTTGCGTAAAAAAACAGCAGCATTTGTTAAACATAAGGTTTCACAAACTCTTGCAAATGTACTACACGCTATTATTATATTGGAATGGACACACGTAAGTATGGGAAATAAGTTGGTGTAATTTAACTAAATACGTTTATATTATAGACTCGCCACGGCTCATTTTATGAGGAAGATGTGCCTATTATGCCAAAAGAAACATTTTCTGTAAATTAAGCTCGCTTGTAGCATTACAGTTTATATTAATACGTAAATAATTTACATACTCCTTATTTATTATTGGTTTATCCATTTCGACAAATGTTTATTTATTTATTTAGTATACGGTGTAGTTTGCAGCAAATTTATTTGATATCCCGCTCTTTTTATTATTTTTTTTAATTTATTTTTGTGGAACTGTCAAATTTTTCTTGTTCAGTGCTGTATTTTTGTAACAAACTCTTTATGTTTAAACCTAAAGTTTTACCCCCTTATTCAAAAACGATTATTAAATTTAACAAACGTTTATTAAGACAGATTTGCATATAAAAATTTGCTTAATATATCGAGCCATTACCGCCAAAATAATGTAGCCCACACCATAATCGATTGTTGTTTTTTTTATCGAAATCGATAGTTCAACATCATTTAAAATTATTAAAATTAAATTTATTACACAAAACAATATTTACATTATAAATTTTAAAATAATGGCTTTATTCAAACTGATTTTATTTAAAAAAAACCTTCCCCTGTAAAATTTTGAGTTTGTGGGATACATTTCGGCGGTTATGGCTCGATATGTTTGTTAACTTTAATAATCGTTTTTGAATAAGGAGGTTAAACTTTTTTTTATTATTAAATTCCTCCCCTACTATTGAGATCATTGGCTGCTAAAACAATTAACCAATATCAATTTCAGTTGTTTGGCTTTAGACATTGTTTTTAACAACGAGCATAACATATCCTGTCATTTAGTTTAATTAATATCCCTTTTGTATGGCACAATAAATATACAACAGAGACACACTCCTACCGTTTCATGAGTGGCTCAATGGGGGAAAACTGCACATATTGCATAAAAAAAACATACAAAAAACGGGGAAAACAATGTTAAATACAAAAGAAAAAAAGAAATTTAAACTAAAAGACTTTCGTTGTTTTTAACACATACATTTCATTTTAGGATATACAGTTTGTATTGTTTGTTTAATCGGGGAAAGCGGTGTGAGAGTGAGTGTGTGGTCGGTTGATATTAAAAGTTTGAACTTACAAAAAATTAATTAAACACAAAGAAAACCACAGCAACACTTATGCATATATGAAGGGGGGTTTTTTTATATAAAAAAAGGAAGAATTTTAAATAAGGAAAAACCTCTATACACATTTACAGACATACACACAGTCTTTTAACTAACACACTTTTCAATATCATACATATTTAGACTCGCATATAAACGAGCGCTTAATTTTATCCAACTACATATTATTTTTATACTATAGACACATACCTTTACAATGATTGTGATACTTATTTTTATATATACTTAAACATGCAGACATTCTCATCCACATACACAGACATACATAGATCAACCAAATTTATATACACAATTACCCCGGCTTTCACACATTTGTACGGATGTGCTAGAAACCTCTTCCTTTTAAAATGCATTGTAGATGGTTTAATAAACTCTTAAACAAACATACACAAACAATCTGCATTACAAAATAGATAGACTGTAGAACAACAAAGATATAAAATGGCAAAAAGGAAGGATATAAAAACAGCTAAAATATTAGGGTGGTACTTATTTAGGAATAGGGCCATATTGGAATAAAATAAAAGCTTTTACAGCTTTTATAGTTGTTACAATGAATTTCATTTCGCTGGAAAAATAATCTAGATTACCTGAAGAACAACCCTATTCTTTTTCTGAAAAATATTTTTTTACAGACGAAAAGTATTTTCATTTGTCTAAATATGTCAACTAGCTAAAGTGCACAACAAGCTAAACAGTCTTCAGTCATCATATACAAAACAACCTTCAACAAACTGAAGACCGTCTATTCTGTCAAACTGAAGACCGTCTTTCTGTTTTTAGACGAGTCTGTCTATAGACGTGTCTGTCTTTAGACGAGTCTGTCTATAGCGAGTTTGTCTATAGACGAGTCTGTCTATAGCGAGTCTGTCTATAAAGGAGTCTGTCTATAGGCGAGTCTGTCTATAAAAACAAACTGAAGACTGCAGTTTTTGTATGGAAAACAGCCTTCAACAAACTGAAAATAGTTTTTATATAGAAAACAGTCCTTAACAATCTCAAGACTGCAGTTTTCATATAGAAATAGGTCTCAAAACTGAGAGCTGAAGTTTTCATATAGAAAAGAGTCTTGAATAAATTGAAGACCGTTTTCATATGGACAACAGTCTTCAACAAACTGAAATTTTTTTTTAAGATTTATGTGCAATATTGTGTGTGTATCATGTGAATAAAGAAAGGAGCCAACCGGGTGATGTTTCATTCTATTCTTCCTGAATTTAGAGCAAAGCTTCGCAAAATAAAGTCAGTCTAAAGAGAATTTGAGTTTATTGTAAAGCTTGATTCTTAAAAGCATCCCTAAGTGTAGAACTTGAAATTGAAAATGTCGGAAAACTCTTGATCTTAAAACGGAAGGTGTCGATGAACTCCTGAGTTTTTTTTAAAGGAATCAGGTTTTCTGTCTTCTTCCTGGATCTAGAGAAGAGCTAGTTAAAATATTGTCAGTACAATTTAATTAAAACGACTGACGCAGGTCAAACATCAAGGAGACGTTGCTGTGTCCTGCTTGCTAGAACCCACCAGAGAAAAAGAAAGTAGCCTCCAGAGCTGTTTCAATTTTTTTATATGATACGGCTATAGCTATCTTGAATATTGCAACCAGGAGATGTTGATTTCGTATTAAAAAATATTCCAAAGCAATTTTGAATTGAAGGCAGTTTCAGTTGAAAAATAAATTAAACTTCATATACCTATAGAAAAGTTGAAGATGGCGTATCTTTTGAACGCGGTTTTTGTCTTTGTGTAAACATCAAGGGTTTTTTGTTAACAAAGCGTCATACGTGGAAAGTTTTGCTTTACTTTATAAATTGGAACAAGTAAGAGTTTATATAAGGCTATACCGAATCCTATATACCCACCACCAGAATACAAGTAGTGTGATCTATGCATACTTGAACCAAATTTTGTGTTACATTTTGTATCGATATGAAGCAGTCATCATAAAGTTCTTTGCTATGATTTATATGTGTTTGTGGATTATTTATGTTGAATTTAAACTCGATAAAGATGTTGGCAAGAGATTTAGGTGATTCTCTGAAGTTGACTGTATAGGGGGCCATGGTCAAATATGGACCAATTCTTAACGTCGATACACTGTTTTATTGGTACATATTAGGGATGTCAAATGGATTTGCAAATCCCGGTATTCCGGCATTTTTTGGGGATTTTGGAAGTCACACCTTTACAGGGAACCTATATCGAATGCAATTGATTCGTTGGGCCGAAAAATGGCCAGAATATTTCAGACATAAAAGCGTAATATACCATCATGTTAATGTTCAGTCACATGAAAGAAGAGGTTGGGAAGCTTAGTATAACCCGCTTTATAATACAGACGTTGCACCATCCAATTAGTACTTGCTTTAATTGATAAAGAACACACTCTCTGGGATATATTTCACTATCAAACAGGGTATCCGAAATTGGTTTAATTCGTTCTTGGCCTGAATATATGATCAGCTCTTTTGGAGCTGGATCCATATGTTGCCAGTAAGATGGGACAATTGTCAATACTTGGTACAAATTTATATTGTTCAAATGTTTCAAAGGAATATCTAAACATTTTAAGAATTCCGCATTTTCCAATAAAATAAGACTTGACTTTATTTTCAGACTGTGACTGTAGTAATTTAAATTACAATTTCTACATAGGCTCAAACTGTTTTAATAATTGCGGACATTTTATAAAACAAAATGCCATAATATATTTTTCAATTAGTTCATATTGATTTATAGAACAAAAGGTAACAGCCTAATTATTATTCGTTTAAATAAAATGCAACACCAGTTACTTTAATCTCAAAACATTTAACATTAAATTACTGAAAGAGCACAATTTTCTATAGACGAAAAATATAATCAAAACGTATCTTTAAAAACATTTAAAACGACAGAAAATTATCAACAGATTATGGCAGAAGATTGTATTAAGTTTATTTAACTATCTTGTGATGTTAAGTTCCACCCTAATAAACACATTTACATTGCAGGACTTGTTGAAAAAAACATCATATGTTGAAAGTTCCTGGTGGTTTACTGTCACTTGAAGCCATAAAACTCACACACACAAACCAAAAACTGGGCTCGGGAAAATAAAACACAAAAAATTAACAAACAAGGATAACAAAAAGCAAAATAAAATCGAAAACATAGAAAACAAACGTTATTAAATCTTGCTTTAAGTTGCATATGAAAACGTTTTTCATTTCCGGTATTCAGCCATTGGTACAGCGACTGTAACAAATTTCGGTGGTAGATGTGAATGCGTTTTACACTTTCCCAGCAAAGAAGAGGATGTGGATGATGCTGTTGCAGCACCAGCGGCAGCAGTAAATGTTGGTACATCGACAGTGTTGGTGGCATTTGTTGATGCCGTTGTTAAAGGTCGAAAATGAAAGATACATGATTTGGTGCGTGATAGTAAATTTTGGTGGCGTGGCTGTTGTAAAGGTTGCTGTTGTGGATAGTGTAAGTGTGTGTGACCATGACGTGTTGGAGGTGGTGTATGACAGGAGGCTTTGGCTAAAGTTAAAAACTTGCGGGCAGCACCACTGACTGTGCCACCGCCACCACTACCGCCATCACCATGATTAGAACATTTTGTAAATGCTGCATTTATTATTTTACTTTTACGCTGTATCACATCCTCTGCGTACTAAATATCCGGCACACTGCCACAGCCGCCCATTGTAGTTAAATTAGCTGTTGTTGAGCAGGGTATAGAGGAAGAGTTACAACCACCTCCCCCTCCTCCTGCTCCTCCGCCACCGACCCCGCTACCCAGTGCTTTATTGGCCTCTGTATTTGCCTTAGTTTTGGCACAATGTATGTCATGATGATGTTGTTGATGTTGATGCAGCATATGATGATGTTGCTGCTGCTGTTGTTGATACTGCTGTTCATGTTCACATAATTTTGGTTCTGATGTGGAGAATTTATTAAGATCACTTGTCGTCGACATGGTGTTTGCCGAATCTACTAAATTGTCATCATGTTCGCGTATATGAAGATTTAGATCACTTTGTTTACTAAATGATGTTGTCATCATCATCATGGGATTATTAACTCCTGACGCATGCTGATGATGGCCATGATAGTGTTGTTGCTGTGCATAATTCTGTTGCTGATGTGTGGGCATTAGAGACTTTTGCATGGCAGCATGTAAACTATTTGAGCTGACAGTACGTTCTAATATTTCACCCCAATATTTTTCGGATAAACCTTCTATATCGGGTCGCACGGTGGCTGAGTTGTAAGCATGCTGATGATGTGTATAATGGCCGTTGCTAGAATTCATTCCCAGACCCCCTCCACCTCCTCCACCCTCTCGTATGTGAAATGATGTTGAACGATTTAAGCTGTTACTGCGTGCTCTGCCACAAATGCCCAATACAGAGCCACCCACACCGCCAGCACCCACCAAACCGACGGCTGTGGTATTTGTGCCGCCTCCTCCTCCTCCTCCACCGCTACCATTGTTGTGTGGTGGACGTGATGTTGGCGGTTCGGGTGGCATTGGTAGTGTGGTGATTTCAAAATCAGAATTTATGTGACAACATGGTGATTTGTGTTCGGGTGTGTCTTCATGGCCATTACACTGCAGAAGTTGAAACAATGAAAAATGAGTAGAAAAGCAAGAAAATTATTTGTTAAAATGGTTTTGTTAAACTGTAAACAGAGGAGAATATAACGAATGATAAAAAGTCATTATTTAAGTGAAAGTGTACCACTAACAAGGCCACTAGTGTGGCAGCAACAGCAGCAAATATGTTTACACAATGATTAAGTGTTTGTTTGTTTTTTATTTGGTAAAACATTCCTTAAAAATGGTTGAATTATCTGGGTATTATATGAGATGAAATTTATATTAAGATGGGAAACTTCCTAAAGAAGAACCGCGTGGTTTGGTAAAATGTCATAGTTTTTAATGGCAGACGTAGATTTTATTTCTGAATAGATTCTAGTCGAAAGTCTAGAGACATGTCTGGAAGTTTGTCTATGGACGAGTGTGTCTGTAAACGAGTCTGTCTTTTGACGAGTCTTTATTTTGGCGTGTCTGTCCGTAGACAAGTCTGTCTGTAGACGAGTCTGTCTTTTAATAAGTCTGTCTGTAGACGTGTCTGTCTTTTTACGAGTCTTCCTTTTAACGAGCCTGTCCATAAACGAGTCTGTCCATAGACAAGTCTGCCTAGAGACGAGTGTGTCTATAGACGAGCGTGTCTATAGACGAGTGTGT
Organism: Bellardia pandia; assembly: GCA_916048285.2. Classification (NCBI taxonomy): domain Eukaryota; kingdom Metazoa; phylum Arthropoda; class Insecta; order Diptera; family Calliphoridae; genus Bellardia; species Bellardia pandia. Next base: position 76,283,368 of record OU696533.1, read on the forward strand.
CTATAAACGAGTCTGTCTCTAAATAAGGTTGTCTGTCTATAGACGGGTATGTCTGTAAACGAGTCTGTCGTTTTGACGAGTCTGTCTTTTGACGAGTCTGTCCGTAGACAAGTCTGTCTATAGACGAGTCTCTTTAAAGACGAGTCTGTCTTTAAAAGAGTCTGTCTATGGACGAGTGTATCTGTAAACGAGTCTGTCTTTTGATGAGTCTGTCTATAGACGTGTCTGTCTTTTGACGAGTCTTCCTTTTAACGGGTCTGTCCATAGACAATTCTGTCCATAGACAAGTCTGCCTAGAGACGAGTGTGTCTATAGACGAGCGTGTCTATAGACGAGTGTGTCTATAAACGAGTCTGTCTATAAATAAGGTTGTCTGTCTATAGACGGGTATGTCTGTAAACGAGTCTGTCGTTTTGACGAGTCTGTCTTTTGACGAGTCTGTCCGTAGACAAGTCTGTCTATAGACGAGTCTCTTTAAAGACGAGTCTGTCTTTAAAAGAGTCTGTCTATGGACGAGTGTGTCTGTAAACGAGTCTGTCTTTTGATGAGTCTGTCTATAGACGTGTCTGTCTTTTGACGAGTCTTCCTTTTAACGAGTCTGTCCATAGACAATTCTGTCTAGAGATGAGTGTGTGTGTAAACGAGTCTGTGCGTAGACAAGCCTGTCTATAGACGAGTCTGTCTATAGATGAGTCTGTCTATAGAAGAGTTTGTCCATAGACGAGTTTGTCTATAGAGGAGTCTGTCTTTTGACGAGTCTGTCTATAGACGAGTCTGTCCATAGACAAGTCTGCCTAGACACGAGTGTGTCTATAGTCGAGTCTGTCTATAGACAATTCAATCTAGAGTAGAGTCCATTGCCGAGGTCGTGATGACGAATCTGTAGTCGAATTTATAGTCTAGTCTATAGTTGGGTATACAGTCTAGTTTGTAATCCATTGGGCAGCCCTTTCCTTTCCTTCTTGGCATACTTCTCCTTCCTATGCTTTTTGCTTATTTTTGCCAACTAAAATTCCAGCGCCAATTAAAGCTTCCGTTGGCTTATTCCCACATGGTTTTTAAAAGAAAGAAAACAGTAGAACAAAAATTTGTTTAAATATTTTAATGCCACTAAAAATGTTTTCTAGGGTCAGGTTGGCGTGCTAAGATTACTAAATCGCTTTAATGTTGAGATGTGAGAAAGAAAGAGAAAGAAAATTTTACTGGAAACGGAAATAAATCATTTGGTTGAAGTTTTTTTTATTGTTTGCCAGTTATTAAATGTGATGTTGAGTCTGTCTGTATTGGTTGGTTTTAATAATGTTTGATTTTTGAACCTTTTTATTGAGTGTTTTTAGTTTTTCTTTTATTTTTTATTGATCTTGTATCATTTTGTGCGTCTTTTTAGTTTCCTCCTTTCTCCTTCCGTTTGGCAAATATTTTCCATATCAAATTTATTACGTTTATAGTGAATTTTGATTTGTTCGTTCATTCTTTTTATTTATTGTCTTTATTTCTTTTGACTTTAGTTAAGTAATATATTGTGTGTCTTTGAAATTAAGTTAATATTTTAAGGTCTCTTGTACTATTGTGCTGTCAAAATGACCTTAATGCTTCCTTTGTGTATCATCGTGTGTTTATTGTTAAAAGATTTCTTTTTCTAATATTATTCAATATTTTATCCCTTTTATTTTTAGCTTTTGTTTGGTTGATTATCGTATTGTGTTTATTATTTTGCTGATAAAGTTTCAAATTGATTGATTTTTGAAATTTCAAAGCTGAAAATGGAAACAATTTTAAGTGCTGTTTTTGAAATTTGATTAATCTTTGGTTTTTAGCCGTCAATTTCAGTTATTGTTTGAAGCTAAATTAAAAAGATGCAGGAGTTGTGGGAGAGGTCAATTTAAGGCCTCAATTGAAAGAAGCTTTCAAAAATTATAACAAAAAAGCTGTGTAACTAAATTTAAATTTTAATGACAAAAAGAAAATGTAAATGCGATATTTAAAGAATCGTTTGTAATAAAAATCTTAGGAAAAGAAAAAATTTACTTTGCTAACTTTTTAGTTTTCAAGAACAATTTTGTTTAAGATTAAAGCAACTCGTAAGTTTCGCCACAATTTTACAAATTCCTTTAATAATTTAATAAATCTTTATTTTAGCAGAACAAGAAAGAGGAGCCCAGTGTCCTGCTTCTGTATATTCACTGGAAGTCTAACAAGTTTATTAAACAATATTCTGGGTTGTTAGTTTGTTAAACATATAAATTACTGACTTTTATTATCATTTAATCCTGGTGGATAATAATTCTAGTTTCCAAAACATTTAATATGCTGGACATTCACAGCAATTTACACATACATAAACAATCCCCTAAACCAAACTCCTCATTATGCCAGAGTCCTTTACAAGATGTCCTAACTATAAGTATGTGTTTTGTTAACATTTTTTATAGCTATTGTCGTTAGCATGTACAGTGTCACATTCACTCCCTTTCTATTATGCACTGGGGTATAATAATAATAATCATAATCATAAACTATAAAACCAAATAAATGAAACACCATCCCAAACGCTAAGGAATATTCGTGGCAAGAAAAAAACTTACTCGTAAGGTCATGAGTTGTTTGCTTAAACGCCTGAAATCCGCATTTAACAGCCAATACATAAAGGGATTCCAAAAACTGTTGCTTAAGGCAGTCCAGGTGACCAGAAAATCTAGAAAAGGAGGTAGCTGAAAAATAAAGTGCAACAATAAATTATTAGGATAATTAAAAGGAAAAAAGAAACAAGTAGCAAATTACAAAGAAAATAAATTAAAATGTATAAGATATGGTCTTATACTAAGTCTAACGTCTTCTACTCAGACTACCGTCTTATACTCAGACTACCGTCTTATACTCAGACTACCGTCTTATACTCAGACTACCGTCTTATACTCAGACTACCGTCTTATACTCAGACTACCGTCTTATACTCAGACTACCGTCTTATACTCAGACTACCGTCTTATACTCAGACTACCGTCTTATACTCAGACTACCGTCTTATACTCAGACTACCGTCTTATACTCAGACTACCGTCTTATACTCAGACTACCGTCTTATACTCAGACTACCGTCTTATACTCAGACTACCGTCTTCGACTTACCCACTGTCCCACGATGTCGAACGATAACGTTCGCTTAGATAAGACTTAATACACAAACTTTTTATCGTATCTATTTTTTTTACTCAATCAAGTTTGTTTATTCCACAATCAAGTTTGTGTCTTAAGTCTTATCTAAGCGAACGTTATCGTTCGACATCGTGGGACAGGGGGTTAGTTGAATCTTTAGTCGAGTATGTAGTCAAATTTATCTTTAGTGAAATTTATAGTCGAGTCTCCATTGATGTCTATAGTCGTACCTGTAGTGATGTCCATATTCAAGACTGTAGTAAATTATTTGTTCGTTTCTATTGTGAAGTCTTTATTTCAGTTTAGTGCCGTGTTAATAGTCGTATCAATAGTGGAGTCTATAGCGGAGACCGTGGCGTAGTCATTAGCACTGGTAGCTATTATTATCTACACCTAATTCGGTTTTTACGCGATAGATACGTTCCTCGAAAACTCGCGTAAAAAAAATAGAGTATCCATATTAAATGAGGGAATTGGTCCCACGTATGAAATATCAGGTAAAATAAGACAAATAATTCAAATTCAAGTTGCTTTATACACAAACATGTTTTATTTAAACAAAACCAATAGAAAAAAGAGTTCATTTAGAAAAGTAATCACAAAAAATAATAAAACTTAATAATAAATGTTTTTGTTATATAAATACATACATTTTTAGATCGCGTTAAATCAAATCTAGTCGCATAAAAACAGAATGAAATATTTATTTGGAGACGCGTTAAATCAAACTCGCGTAAAAAAAACTCGCGTAAAAACAGAATTAGGTGTATTTGTACATACATACATATGTACTTTCTTAAATAAATTTCTTTGTGTTTCTCTTTAACTACCATAGCACTTTTTCTATAAATGTAATGGTAAACGAATAAATAAACTATGCAGAGACAAAGTCAATAACTTACCTTTGATCCCGTGCACGCTGTTACAATTTCTTGTATTGTCCAGGGCGTAACCATAACAATGAAACCCAATGAAATTGTAGCCATTGAACGTGACGTCGAGCCACTTGAATTCTTTTCCTGTATAGGGACCATCTACACTTGCAACAGACAGCGCAAAAAGAATATTAAATTAAAAGTTTGCAACCAGTCACCATTTGCATAAGTTTTGCAAGATTTTTTTCGTATTTTGTTCCAAATTGTATAATTAAGTCATCAGAGTAGGAGTCAGAGTCACAGTCACAGACAGACAGCAGCAACAGTGGAAGTAGTTGGAGGAAAAGTAGGAAGAAATGGAAATAGTTGTAATGTATATGATAATTTATTGTACAGTATTTTAAAGTGAAATTTAAATTTTAATTAGTTGCTCGCTATAATATTTTTAAATGAAAGATTTAGATGGTATTTTTTCAAAGAATCGTTGGTTTGGAAAAAATATTTTGCAAATTAGGTTGAAGTGATTCCAAATTTTCTGTGTTTTTTTTTAGCATTAATTTTTTCTTTGGAATTTAAATTCCAACAAATGTGTTTTCCTAATTTGTTACAATTCCTTATAAGACTCAACCTATGTAGTATATTGAAATGTGTTTCTTAGGAATTCATGTTATGAAATTTAAATCAAACTTTAACGAACAAAATTCTTTTATTTATACCCTTAAAAAGATAAATATAATAAAGAATCTTTGTCGTTATTTTTTGCTTGCTACCTAACAAAGCCAAATACAAATGAGATTAAATAAATAAAATTCATAAGATGTTTACTTGACAACATTTACTTTACTTAAATATTGTGTGTGTACAAGTATTTATTGTTTATCAATGCGAAATCTTTTACTTCAAAAAAAAAAACGGGAAATAAGCAAAAATGTAAATTTAATAAAACACATTCCTTACCTTTTTCGTAATGGTATTTGCTGGAGTATTTAAACCCAAGCCCATGCTCATGGCCATGCTCAAGTTCATTACCGGTGTATTTGGCAGCATTGTTGAGGGTGCATTGGCTCCACCACCACCACCACCTCCTGCCGCACCAGAACCTCCACCACCACCTGAAGTAATCATACCAACCCCTCCACCTGTGCTGCTGCCACCACTGCCACGATGATAATAATGATGTAGATGTGGATGTGTATGCTGATAATGGTGATAATGATGCAGTGGATGATGCTGATAAGCCGGATGATGAGCGGCCGCAGTTAAAGGCATCGTCGGATCGTTAAGTCTGAAACGGCTCATATGAAAACTAGAACCATAGCAATACATCAGTACCATGGTGGTGGGGAAGTAAAAGGCACATGTGGCCAATATACGATACGATGGTTTACTATAAAATGGCTCACAAGCCATAAGACCTGTATTATTAAAATAGTAGCCTGTTAAATGAATAAAAACGAGAAGAACGCAAGTGAAACTGAATTGTTTAGTATAAAAATTTATACATATAGTTGGTAATAAATAACTACACTTTGTTACAGTTAATAAAGTTGTTGTTCGGTTGCACATAAAGATTTAATGAACATTTATTAAATGAAAATAGTTTTTTTTTGTTTGCGTTTTTTTTTTAGGGGAAATTAACTAGTGTGAAGCAAGTGTAAGTTTGTACACTGGGTTAAAGGCTGTGTAAATGTGTAAAAGACAGTTTAGCTAATTTGTAACTTATATGAACCCATGTTATTGTCTTAAAGCTCTTTATGTTGGTTTTATATATCTGCTATATAAATCGCTTATTTACAGCTCAATTGTTGTATATAGATATTAAATCGCTGATTAATTATTGAGTTATAAGAAATTTGCAATTACTTGCAACTACATTTTTACATAATGGCTGGAATTTAGGCGTTTTGTATTGCCACTATTTAAAGCCAAAATTTATTTCTGAATTTTAAGTTTCTTGTACCTTAAACAGGTATAAGTAACACAGATCTGTCAGATACAGTTGCCGGATTATTAATGTCAAAAATCAACTAAATCGTTTGAAAAATAAGGGAAATATAATCGCAACAAAAAACGCCAATTTGACAGAGAAATCACCAATTTAATAAACACAAACAAAGTACAAAAACGCTTTAAGAAAAACTTTTATTTCAGAAAAAAATTATTATTTAAAAAAAAAAATCTCAAATTTCGCATTAAATTAATAATTTCAATAAAAAAGTTTTAAAAAACTCTTAATTCGCAAAAAATTAAGAATTCTGAAAATGGGGAAAAAACAAGTAAGAATTTATATTTATATACCCACCACCAAATCACCTATTATGTAGATTTATGCAAATTTAAGTGATTTCCGAAAGTAGACTTTATATGGAGACTACGATCCAATTAGGACCGATTATTATGAAATCCAGTAAGACGATTTAAATGTACATTTTGATTACGCTCGTCGAATTTCAACTTGATAGCAATTTTTACAAAATATTTACGTTCATTTAAGTGATTTTCGGAAATGGTCTTTGTATGGGGCTTTGTCAAAATTGTGCACCGATGCCAACAAAATATTGTTTTAGGATTTGACTTTGCATGAGACTTATCATTGCATAATTTTGCTTAGATACGGCTTTTTTATAGACATTTATGTACCATAAACCCATATTCCTGGAAGACATTTGTATGGGGGCTGTAAGAAATCGTAGACCAATTCCTACCATTTTCAACAGGACTTGTCCATTCATAATAAAAATAAAGCGTGCAAAATTTCCTGATATTATCTGCATTATATTTGAAGAGAACAGAAAAAAAATATCTGAAAACTATCGAGGTAGTCTAAAATTTTGATCTATAACTCTGAGAACCGATTTTGCCCATTTGCAATAGCAAATATTTTGGTGGATCAAACAATGTTTGATAAAAATGTCAGTCTTCTATGTCTTTTTTTCGACGCTCTATCGTGCCAATAACAGACGGACAGACGGACGGACATGGCTAAATCGTCTTAGACCTAGAATATACAGACTTTTTGGTTCTACGACCATTATTTCGATGTGTTACAAACGGAATGACAAACGCAATATGCCCCCCATTATTTTGGTGGTGGGTATAAAATTTCCAAACTGGAAAACATTACAAATCACAAAAAATTTAACAAAATTGTAAAATTAAATTGTAATTTCATCGAAAAAAGCAATCGCCAACTGGGGAACCTGTAAAAATAGATGACGTATTGAAATTTAGTTAAATAACTCAATAGCTGTTGAAGATCAAAACCCAGAAATTATTGCTTTTCAAGAATTCCTAAACTGAATTTAGGAAACTACCCATATGGGGAACATAGAGTATCTCTAAAATTAAATATTTGTTTAAAGTTTTTAAATAAATGAATTTATAAATTTAAATTTTTTATGAATCCCGAATACGGCCAAGAATAAACCCAAACTGAGAAACTATAAAATTCACCATAACCTTGTAAAAAATTAACAAAACTAATCTCTTTCATACAGTAAAAAGGAAATTGCTGTAATTTTTTCAACAATTCCCAAAATCTCTTAATAAAATCCCTCTTTAGTGTTTTGAAAATTAAAGGTCTTAAATTTATGATTTCAATGCATTAATTTTTTATGTTATGAATTCCTAAAAAGTCAACAGAAAATTCACAAAATTAAAATTTTATTGAAAATATAATTTTACATACTTTTCTTAAGTAACTAACTTATAAATTACAAAAAATTTTGTTATAAAAAGAATTCCCAAAATGTTTTGGAAAAATCCCCAAGTGGGGAACACAAAATTCAAATTCAAAATTTCTTTTTTTTAATTATAATTAATTAAATAACAAAAAATAAATTTCACAAATTTTTGTTTTTTTTTAACAATTCCTAAAATGTCTTAAAAAAGTCCCCAAATGGGGAACATTAAAATTTCAGAAAAACAACTAGACTTTTATTTTTATAACTAATAAAGTTCTTGAATTAACGATTTTTAAAAGAAAAAAATTATTTGAAGAATTCCTAAAAAGTCAAAAGAAAATTCCCAATAAGGGGGAATAATTAATAATTAATGTTTTTATAGAAATTAAGTAAGAAATTAAGTAAATTATAATATATTTTGTTGTTTTGGAAAATTTTCTAACTGGAGAAAGTTCAATTTCAAGGTAAATTTCTACAAAATTTGTAAAATAATAAATAATAAAATAACAAGCAAAAATATGCATAAATTTTAGTTTTTTCAACAATTCTTAAAACCATTTAAAAAAATCTTTATCTGGGGAACATGAAAATATGAAAATACAACTAGAATTTTAGTTTTATAAGTAATAATATGCTCAAATTTTTGATTTTATTATATCAAATTTTTATTTTAAGAATTCCTAAAATATCTTAAGAAAATTCCCCAGGTGGGGAACATAAAATATCATTGAAAATAGTTTTTTTTTTAATTTTTACGGAAAATAAATCAAAAACTATGGTTTTGAGAATTCCGAAAATGTCTTGGAAAAATTTCCAAGTGGTGAACATAAAATTTCAAGATAATTTCATTAAAATTGTTAAAAGTAATTTAATTTCACACATTTGGCTACTATTCCTGAAACTTTACAAATATTGCGAAGTGAGGATCTTGGAAAAATGACAAAAAGAATTTTAGTTATATAAACAATAAAATGATAAATTTAAAGATTTTACAAATAAAATAATTTGTTAAAAAATTCCTAAATTTCAAAAGAAAATAGTCCCAATTTAGACAACGTAATTCCAAATTGATGCAATTATTTCATTAAAATTTCTTTGATTTTTACAAAGCACAATTTTATTGCTTAAATCACGCATACTTTTATTTGAGTGAGAGTATACACACATTTGTATACACATATGTGTTTCTTTCTCATTCGTCTGTAACAAGTACAAGAATTGCTAGGACAATCTAGTGTAAACTCGTTTTATCTTTGCCTCACCCCGATATCTAAAAAGTAAACAATTTTTCTGAAACAGTTTCATTGTCTAAATAGGGACATAGCAACAATTTAAAACTAAGTAGTTGCGTGTTTTACAATAAAGTCTCAAAAATATTTCCGTTAAGTTTAGAACGATTTAGCAGATTTGTGCACAAGCTTAAAATAAAATGTTTATAATTTAAACATTTAAAACTTGCAAGTATTTATTAAGACTTTGAAAACACATTTTAAGCAATATTATGTTTAAAATGTCCTTATTTCAAAACTATGTCTCTATTCAAGTTATTAATATGCCTAATGCGAACATTACTTAAAGTTATCCTTATGAATCCTTAAGAGTTTACATAAATTCCTTCTTAGCATTGCTTTTAATGGTCTACAAGAACCTACTCTTAAAGGCATGTTAATATATTTCTGTACAAAAATATTTTGTGTTAATGAATGAATGACTAAAATATGGGCAAATTCTGTTAACATGTTCATAACTCATACATATCGCTGGTCTCATGTAGAAAGGCTATTTTTCGAAATTTGTTTTTTTGCGATTCCAATACATTTAACGCAACTACACCTCCTCACAAAAATTTCTTGCAATAGTGTAAAAAATAACGCTTTTATAAGCAGTTGTACAAAAAAATTTACATGTTGAATATTACAATTTCTATTATGTTTTTACCTTCTCCTGTAAAGTTTCAAATATGCGAGTTAGGGCCTTTCTACATGAGATCATCGATATGTATGTTAAAATGTTAGCATGACATAAACTAGACTGGATATAAAAGTAAAGTAAAACCGAAATGTGAATTCAAATCATACATAACAAGTAGCTACTGAGCTACACATAAAACATACATCTAATAACTCGATAAAATCTTATTAACAAACACAAATACCACCCTAATAATTATCTACACAGACAAGTCTTAATACAAACAGGCATACCTAAAGCATGTTCAAACATGCTTCATTTGCTCCAAACATATATTTTCATCTATTTACATACATTAACAATTTACACACATATGATTATACATTACCTTTTGGTAAAACCAAAAATCCAAATATTGTCAGACTGATAATCCAAGTTAGACTAAGTATGGCAACGCAACCCTAAAATGGTATAAAAAAAAACAACAAAAAAGATTACAAAAGTCTTATTAAAATTTACATGATTAAACACAGTAAAGTAATTTTTCCTTCCTGAGCTGGTCTAATGTTTCAAAGTGTCTGTGTAGTATAAAACACAAATTTAGTTAGTTTAAGCCTTTTTAAAATTTTAAATTATTAGAAACTTTACAGCAAAACAAAATTTCTCTACATTTTAGTCGCTCATGTTGTGTCCTTGTTATATGTAAAAAAAACTTTTTTTTTCTCCAGCTTAAAATCAGTAGCCATCGTGTTTGTTGGCTGACAGAAACTAGGATATAAAAATGTTTACATTTATGTAAATATATATATGTCAATGTTAGTGTATTGAATACACAGACTTTGAAATATATTACAGAATGCATATAATCTTGAATACATACATATATATACGTCGTATGAATATATGTATGTATATACAATGTAGATAAATATTTAAGTGAATTGCGAACAGTTTTATAGCCACTTAAAAAAAGACAGTTGACAACAGAAAATAATTCCAAATAATATTTGGTACCGCCAAATATTTTCTACAGTAAATCGGTTATTGTTTAGTTTTTTTTTCGAAAGAAAATTGTGCGACGCGCAATAATTTCTATAGAATTTCGTCTCAAACGCAGTATTTTATACGGAAACTATTTGGCGAAGAAAATCGTGTTTCGTCCAGTATTTTCTACTGAAAATCATGTGCCGCCCAGTATCTTGTAAATAAAATCATGTATCGCTTAATATTTTCTAACTAAAATCAGTTTTCTGTATAAAACTTTTTGTCGCCTGTAATTTCGTCCCTCAATAATTTCTAAAGAAAAACTTATGCCACCCAATAATTTCGATAAATAATTGTATGTTACCCAATAATTTACATAGCAAACCTTACGTCGGTCAATAATTTCCATAGAAATCCTAATGTAGCCCAATAATTACCTTTAGAAAACCTTTATATCGCCCAGTAATTTCTATGGAAACATTCTGTCGCTTTATAATTTCCATAGAAATTCTTATGTCACCCAATAATTTCCTTAAAAAACCTTTTTTCATAGAAAACCTGTTTTTTTTAAATAACTTATGTCACCCAGAACTGTCCATGAAAAACGTTATGTCGCCTTAAAATTTTTATAGAAAACCAAATGTCGCCCAATAATTTCAATAAAATATCTTATGTCGCTCAATAATTTTTATAGAAAACTTTAAGTCGCCCAATAATTCCCATAGAAACCTAAATGTCGTCCAATAATTTCTAAAGAAAATCTAATGTCGCCCAATAATTTTTATAGAAAACTTTAAGGCGCCCAAAAATGTCCATAGAAAATCGTATGCTCTACAATTTCTGTAGAATGGAACCCATGGAACCCTAAATGTCGCCCAATAATTTCAAGAGAAAGCTTTATGTCGCCCAATAATTTCTAAAGAAAATTTAATGTCGCCCAGTAATTTCTATAAAAATCATTATGTCGCCCAGTAATTTTTATGGAAAATCTTAGTTCACCAAATAATATTTATAGAAAACTTTATGTCGCCCTATAATTTCCATATAAAATTTAATGTAGCCCAATAACTTCTATAGAAAACCTTCTGTTGTTTTATCCCCTGGCCCACGATGTCGAACGATAACGTGCGCTTAGATAAGACTTAAGACACAAACTTGATTGTGGAATAAACAAACTTGATTGAGTAAAAAAAAATTGATACGATAAAAAGTTTGTGTCTTAAGTCTTATCTAAGCGAACGTTATCGTTCGACATCGTGGGCCAGGGGGTTATAATTTCCATAGTGATTCTTATGTCATCCAATAATTTCCTTAAAAAATCTTATAATTTCTATAGAAAAACTTATGTCGCCAGTAATTTTTATGGAAAATCATATTTTACCATTTTTATAGAATATCTTAAGTCGCCCGGTAATTTCCATGAAAACCTTTCGTTGCCCAATAATATTTACCGAAAATCGGATGTCGCTCTATATAGGTTAGGTTAGATGGGAAGGCTGGTGTGAGTCACCTCACACCCTCACCCAGAAACCAATATGGTCAATTGCGATGCCTTAGATTCTCTACCAAATGTCTGACTAGTTTACATATGTCTGACTCGTCTACCCAGAGTCTTTGGCGGGAATCGAACCCGCAACACTTTGACTGATAGTCCGACACTCTATCGCCTAGTCTATCGGGGCACCCGATATATATATTTATTTTCATAGAAAAGTTTATGTCGCCCAACTTTTCTCACAAAAAACCCGGTGTCACCCAATAATTTCTATAGAAAACGTTGTGTGTCTTTTAAATTTTCTCTTAAAAACTTAGTTTTTTCTAAAGTTTCTTGCCATTCTTACTTATGCAGTAAAATTTATAGTTTGTTGTGACTGTTTTTCTAAAGCCAACTGTAAGTGTAAAGTTTGACATTGAATAAAAACGAATGAACCAACAAAAAACATATTCAAAATACACCCACTTGAAAAGGAAACACAAACAACATGCTCAGTAACTCTTTATCTTGAAACTAACGATGCAAAGAAATAAAACTAAAACAAATATTAGGTTACAACTAAATACGTATGTATGTATGTATATGTATGAACAAATTAGGCTGGTAACACATTTAAGAAACCAACTAATTTTCATATACAAATAAATTTAGAAAATAATTTTCTAGAATTTTGTTAACTAACGATTTGTTAGTAAAAATACTTCAAAATACTGAAAACAAAATTGAAACAAATATGGAGAAATATAAAATTGTTGAGGAAAATAAATTTTTGTTTAACATTTGGATATTAAAACTGGAAACAAACAATTTTGCTGGCATGTTTAAAAAAGTTCTTTGTTTCCTTCTCACTAAATCTCACACACCCTTATGTAAAAATTTTACTTGAAATATTTTTTCATTTTCTTATATTTTTCATGTATAGCCAACACCCATGTTCAAATAGTTGGCAGCTAAAAGACACTTAAAACAACAGCCCACTTGAAAATAATTTTCTCTGCTGTTTTTCAAAACAAACTACATATTTTTTATTTTTTTCTGGGTTTTGTAAGATGTAATAACAAAATAAAATTGAAAAGGAAATAGCCTTAAAATTTGAAACATATTAGACACATTCTTTTATATTTAAAGTATATTAAAGTATAAGTAGTAAATGAAAATATTTTAAGGGTAATAAAAAATTAACTTTAATGTTTTCTATAAAAAAATATTAAAAACATTTTACATTTACTTCCTTCAAATCTAATAATGGTTCATCTTTTGTTAACCTTTAACTTGTTTTTGTTCAACCCCATTTACCCGATTATAACAAATAATTAAACATTAGACTTAATTTGTGTGTGCTAGAGTTTAGGTGTGTTTTTATCTTACCTTTTTGCTGGAGTGCTGATAATATCTACGCGGATGTAAAGCACACATGTATCTATCAATTGCCATACATACTAATATTACCGCACTTTGTTGAGAGAGAGCACCGCGTAATAAGGCCTAAATATAGGGATATTAAAAATTAAGCAAAATTAATTAATATTTAGTCAAAAATGTTCATAGTTAGGGCAATCACAGTTTTATGAGGAAAGAATGCTTAAATTAGGTTAATCTAAACTTGATATTATACATCTTAATACAGTATTTTGTTTAGCTTCTATCGCAGCTGTTAATACCGTCATATTTTAGTTTCGTTCAAAACCCAGCCATTTTTAAAAAAGACCTTATCAGCCATGTCACAGAATTTAATTCCATTCGGAAGTGGAAATAATTATGTATTTTGCTTCTATAGAAAAAGTAAAACGAAACATCTTATGTCGCCCTATAATTTCTATAAAAAAACATTATGTTGCACAATAATTTATAGCCATATTTTTCTTCTAACATCTGCTGGCATGTGTTGGCTTCATTTCGAGACTAAATTGTGAGTGAGTACCTTTAATAGTCGTTAGGATTATAGACATAAACTTGATACTTTTTTAAGTATGTTGTTATGCTGACTAATAATATATTATATAAAATTACGCTTGACTAAACTTAATTATTAATTAATAAAACGTTTAACAACCTTTGGTAATAATATCAGCAATATTAAGGACTTTAGTATTAAAGTTTTAAAAAAGACACATATAATCTCAACATCTTTTAATTGCTACCTCTCTGAAATTATTGAACATTTCTTAAAATAACATGAAATGTTAAGCTAGATTTACACGATTGAAATTTTCTTCAAAATTGCTCTTCAAATCGTGTAAAAAGCAAAATTTCTTCAAAATTTATTTATTTAATAGTTATTAATAGTTATTAAATAAATAAATTTTGAAGAATTTTGTTTGAAGCATTTTGAAGAGCAATTTTGAAGAAAATTTCAATTGTGTAAATTTGTTATAAAAACATGCTTTAAATTCTTTCACCTATAAAGCTGCACTTAACAATTACATTTCCTCTGTGCTTCTCTCCCCTGCCTCCTACATTATTTATAAATTTATTCCAGACACAAACCCCTAGAGTATTGACATTGTGCAATTATTTATTAATACTTGTTTCATTCGCTTTTACTGGCAGCAAACTGCGTCTGACTTACTTTGGAAACCCCAGTTCACTTGGCACTCATTTAAAAAAACAACAAATTTACATACACTTAATAAAATTACAAAGTAAAAGAATAAAGAATAGGGAAATGGAACAATAATAAAATTAAGGAGTATTTCAATGTTTTACATATTTATAAAAAAAAAACTGAAGAAACTATAAAAACAGATAGATATAGATACAATAGTTAAAACTTAAATTAAATTTTTATAAGATAAAAAAAAAATGGTATACGAGTTATAAAATTATTTTTATTTATTTTTCTACATTTATAGTTTCCTTCTTCCCTTTTAATATTTTTTTTAGTCTTATGCCTGCCATTAAATATTTAATAATGTTATTAAAAGTAAGTGGTATTTACCTGTATCTGGCAAAATATTTCACCATACGGCCAACAATGGAATAACGCTGGTAGTAAACCAAACGGTGTGATAAGCAGACCAATGGTGAGGTCATTCAAAGCCAATGATGTTAGTAAATAGCGTGGCTTTAACCGTGTTCAAATAAAGGATGAAGAAGGAAATGCAGGTATATCAACACACATTTACATATGTACGAGTATATGGAAAGATAAGACATTTTTTAAAAGAGTTTAAGGTTAAACAAGTGAAACAAACATTTAATAAGAGATTTAACAAAAGTTCAACAAGTACAAATTTCATTTCAATACAATTTAAATTTTCTATTCAAATTTTATTGACGAGTCTAAAGTAAACTCTAAAGTCTGGGCATATCCATATTTTAGAACTGGGAATACCCACTTTATAGAAGTCGAGTCTATAGTTCTGTCTATAGGTCTTTCTATAGTCTATAGTCCAGTCTATTGTCCTGTCTATTGTTCTGTATATAGTCCGGCCTATTGCCCAGTCTATAACATAGTCTATAATCCAGTCTCTAGTGCAAAAGCGAGCTGATAGCGCCTCTAATAAAGTATCCAACCACAGTGGTATCCTCAAGATAGGTATAGCTAGAAGAGTGTCGCCTTCATGGTTTCCCCAGTCAAAAATCCAGGCGCGATGGTATCCAGATTGGACGATTTCCTGGTGACATTCTGTTTACAGGCGAGGAGCGGCTGAAACAACCCAGCATACCATTCTAGGAGCGCTCCGAAAAAAGGAGTCAGAAAAGAGTCCAACTAAAGAGCATTTTCGGAGCGAAAGAAAAATTAGCTTGTTACTGTCCTGAGTCGGCACGCAGTATGACTCAGAAATTCCACTTAATTATGTGTGTGCCAAAGCGTTGTTCTCCTGCTAATTGTGCTTTGAACAAAAAAAAAAAAAAAAACATAGCTGTACCACACAAGAATGATAAAAACAAGATTACACAGAGCCCAAGAAAAACCTCATAAAAGAATCTCTTCTGGCATTATCTAAGAGCTCTTTGAGAGCCCAAAAAAACCCTCATAAAAGACTCTTTTCTGACATTATCTAAGAGCTCTTTCTGACGGACCATTTTCGAATGTAATGACCCTCTTTTCTGAAGGTTTTCGGAGCAATTATGATTGTTTTTTGGGCTCATAAAGAGCGTTAACGCTCCGAAAAAGGTGTCAGAAAAGACTCTTTTCAGACTCATATGGCTTGCTGGAAATGTAATGTTACGGTGCGGGAAGTAATAAATCCAGTACCGGCGGCTTTAGAGAGTGTGAAAATAGGCTCTCAGACGCCGATATCTTACTACTGTAATAAGTACATCTAATTCATCAGAACTCCTGGCTAAAATAGAAGTTATAGCAAAATCAACCGAAACATTCTTTGATTTATTTATTCAATGCCTTTAAGAAGGAGTTTTTCCAGAAACCTGGAAAAAAACTAGTGTTAATTCCAAACCCAAAAAATCCCTTGGAGATCTCTCAGCGTATAGACCGATATCAATTACTATCAATTGTAAAAAAACCTTCTTTGTCATTCCGACAATATGGGTTCATAAAGGCAAGGTCTACCATTGATGTAACACGGATGGTGATAGATACAGCGCGGACAGCAGTAGAAGCAAAAGGTGCAAACAATAAATATTGTGCAATAATAACTTTTGATGTAAAGAACGCGTTCAGCAAATTGGGAAAGAACAATTGAAAACAGAAAGTTATGCTACAACACCGATGCTGATATCAAAATATATAATGTTACACCAAGTATTCCACAAGGTTCGGTATGTGGAACATTATATACAACGATGTCCTTATGCTTAATATTCCAGAGGAAGCTAATATAATAGGCTTTTCTAATTAGATTTCAATGACAGTTGTAGCAAGACACTTAAACAAATTTTAGAACTGATCTCTAATGAAGTGGTATGGACTATAAGGACCTGCATGCAAAATGATGGGTTAGAGCTAGCAGAAGATAATATTGATGTAGTATTGAATACTGGTAGGCGGAAAAGTGAAGGGTAAGAAAATTATAGTGGACATCTAAAACTCAGCTTAAATATCTTAGAGTTATAAAAGATGCCAGATTAAACTTCAAGGCTAACATCGACTACATCCATATTAAGGCATCAAACGTTCGAGCGGCTCTAGGAAAATGAAGCCGAATGTAGTTTGGCCAAAGGCAAATATTATCCACAGTGCTCAGCTTTATAATCCTTTATGCTGCTCGCATATGGTCAGGTGTCCTTAAAGTTAAGTCCACAGCAAGAAAATTACTATCAGTATACAGATTAGCAATCGAACAACTTCTGAAGATGTGGCGTATGTCATGGCCGGAATGATTCCTATAGAAAATTTAGCAGATGAATACAAACGGATATATAAATCTAAAGTGCAGAACAACGAAGTACAAATACAAGAAAACACAAGAGAGTTATCAATGAGAGTATGGAAGAATAGATGGAAAGAAACTCGCAAAAAACTAATTACCCAAATAGAGACATGGTTGAGTAGAAAACATGACGAAGTAAATTAACGCCTAACACAATTTCTATTTGGCCATGAAGGATAAAGAAGTTACCTGTACTTGTTCTTGACACACCCCCCGGAATGCCCGCGATGCCCAAACCAAGCAGAAGATCCAGAGCATGTGATATAACACTGCCCACATTTTAGGCAAGATCGACAAACGTTTGAACAAGTTGTTGGAAGACAATTAAGTACTCAATATATAGTTCAGAACATGCAACATAAGAAGAATATTTTTGGAAGCAATATGGGAATTGATAAAACGTATCCATGAAAAGCTAAGGACAGAAGAAGAACGGAGACGAGAGTCAGCAATAAGAGACAAATAGCCAGAATTAGGCGATCCAGCCATGCGATGCAATATCTTCACAACAGTTCCATACGGATTTAGGATGACGAAGGAGGTGGTGGGCATCCGACATGTCCTGTTGGTATTATAATGTCACGGATGTCTTATACATCCGGTCGAGTCTATAGTCCAGCCCAAAGTCCAGCCTATAGTCCATTCTATAATCCAGTCTATAGTACAGTTTATTGGCAAGCCTGTAGTCCAGTCTGTACTCTAAAGTAGAGTTTATTTTAGAGTTTATTGTCAAGTTAAAGTCGAGGCTATAGTCGAGTCTATTAATGAGGCGATAGTCGAATTTTTATTAATTTTTCTACAGAAAACAATATTTCAAAAATTTGCTTAAGCAACTATTTTTATTAAACTACCTGTTGATGTATATAGGGTGAATAGCGTCTACTATTTATGACAAAGATGACCAAGGCATTCGCTCCAATAACACCCAGTGTCAAAATGAGTATGAGTACGGCTTCAATGGTTTCGGCAATGCCGACGTAGTGTAAAAAATTATGTGACGTATAGCGGGGATGGGAACAACTTGAGTTTTTAACAGCTGGTGGTACGAGTAATGTACCGGATTTAAGGTCCATTGCAATGCTAAAAAGAGAAAAAAATAAAATCGATGTTCAAATGTAATATAAAACATTTAGTTAATACTTAAATGGAACATTAAATAATTTAGGTTTTAGTATTTTTTTTTGAGGGAAAGAAGCTGTAAAGCTTCACTTGATTTAAATATTTGTTGTGTTAAGATATTGTTATATCCAGATATACAGTAGTTAGCAGATTTTAAATGTTAAATAATTTATTTTTTTTTAAATTTTTAAGTACTGATAATCTTGCTTTAGTAAAAACATTTAAATACATTTTTTTAAACTTATTTTTTAAATATATCTACTTTTTTAATAAATACAATTGTTTTATATCAATACAAAGCAGATATATTACTTATACATTTGGCACTGTGGTTACAAAAAATAACCCAAATATGTTTAAATACTTATACATTTTTTATTTGAATACATGCTAAACTTGAATGCAAGATTTAAATACAAGCTTTTTTATCAACAGAGAATAAATTAAGAATTTTTGTTTTAGTTGCAAAGTTGATTTGAAACAGTTATTTTGCCCACGACACTACTGTGCACAAAAAAAAACGTCCTTTGTCTGATGAAAGCAAATACTGATCAATATAAATCGATGTTTTCGTTGCACTTTTTTCCTCTGCACAATGAGAATTTTAATAAATTCAATTTACAAAGTGAAATATATAAAAGAGACGAATTTATACATGTGTGCTGGAATTTATTTCAATAACATCTGTTGGTTGCAGTAGCATCTTCAATAGCGGCAGCATAAAAAGGCTTTGACGTCATACATCAATAATGCCATCAATAAATTTCAATTAAAAGATAAAACATCATCTCGAAAGTTATTGAAATTTAACTCATAAAAAAAACTGTCTGCGTTTGCACTTCAGAGCACTTTATAAACTTTTATTAATATTAAATTGGCATGTATTTGACAATGTTCTTAACAAACATATAATTTAAGTAGTATAATTTAAGTACTTTTGTTAAGATACGGAAATAACGAAATGAAAATGCTGCAGAAGTGGCTGGTTGAATTAAATTAAGAAACAAGTGGTTTTTAAATACAACTTCAGGGTAAAATCTTTTAGTATGTTCTTTAGTCGATCTAAATTTGAAAAAATAGATCAGTCCATAGTCGAGGTACTAGTCGAGTTTATAATCAAGAGGGGTCTATAATCGAGTTTGTAATCGAGGTGTCGTGTCTATAGTGATGTCACAAGTTGAGTCTATAGTCGCAAATTATTGTGTCAACTGACAATATCCAAAGCTATACACATGGGTTCTACATTTGTAAAATGAAGTGAAAGTGAAATTTTCATTAAGTTTGTGTTCGAAATTTTGTGAAAATGATTTGAAAAGTAAAATATCATTTTTAGTTTGGTTCATCGTAGTACAAGTTTCATTCTTTTTCTAGAAGTCCGTAAAAAAGTATATCTGCAATTAAAAACGATTTCAATTTCACTTCCTATTGGAATATAGAACATAAGCTACGGTCACACTTGCCAAATATTTACTCAAAAAAGCGTATCCACTTATTTTAGCACAAATTTATTTGACGTTGTTTACTCTTACAAGAGTTTTGCAAGATCAAACAGCATCAAATAAATTAAAACTAAATATTTGTTGTGTCTTGTCAAATGAAGTTTTTTTTTTAAAAAAATAAACGATTTCAAATACATTTTATTTAGTGGTTTCGTCTTTTTCGGCAAATATTTGTGACCATACCTGTAGTTGATAGTTTTGTTTATAGTCTAGTTTTAACGTGGTTTTATCGTTGGCTGAGGTAGTTCATGGTGACCAGGGATCCACAAACCTTTAAGAAGAGTAAACATCCTTTTTTGGGGCAGAATATAAATATTTTATTTGCAAATTCAGTATTTGCTTTATTCGCTGACGATAAACTGTGTATATGATAAATTACTGACAGCCACGATGATTCGCTGGGAGATCGATGGATATTCTCGGTAGAGGAACTCGGCTTCCCTAGAATAGCAGCTCTCGGTTAGACGGATTAATAGTAGTCGCTTCTTCCGAAGTACATATAATCACCTTAAATACTAACTAAATAATGCAATTACTTTAAAGCTATAATTCTTAAATCTAGATTAATTAACGACCATAGTGCCAGTGTTGTCATCTTTGAAATTTCAAAACGCACCAAAATGGGAAAAAACGCGCCATTTAAAAAAAAGCACACGAAGTTAGAATTTCTTTTTAATTTAAAATGTTTATTGGAATTAATTTTACATAAAAAGTATAATATTTTTGTATTATAAATATAACAGTGTTTAAAAAAATAAAACTGAACTGAAATAAAAAAGTAAACTAAATACATTTATTTGTATTCCTTTGTACCAGATGTAGTTATTTTTTTCAATTTCATAAATTCTATATAAAACTTTTTACAAAGAGATCAACGATTAATAGTAAAAGCCTTTTTTTAAATAAACGAGCTAATAAAGATAAAATAAGCATTTAACCACTCAAAATTTAACTCACAATATGCTGTTCGGAACTGAAGTACTAATTGGTAAAAAAGGGCTAAATTCAGTACATATTTGGTACTTTTTTTTAAAATTATTTTTGTTTACTATTTTAAGTTGTTCTATTTCAATTTTTTCAATAACATTTGTTAGGGCTGCACTGTAAGTCTAACCCTGGTTGTTCAAACCATCAGGAACACAGGAATTTTTATTTCCATGTTTAAAATGTTAATTTTATTTTTTTTCAAACAAAGATCTTCAGCTTGTTCACCTTTAGCAATAACCTTCATGTGGTGATCATACATTCGTATTTAAAATACATTTAATGCAGTCCTTTTTCATCGTATCATGGTTACAGTTGAGAGCTTTCAAAAAAGGGGCACAAAAAGGGTATTTTAAAGAACAAAAAAGGGTCAAGTTTTTTATTAACAAACCTTTATTTCAGTTTCAGTAAAAAAAACACCAAAATATTTTAACAAATATTTAAATAATATTTAATTTAAATGACCGCAAAATTATTAAAACCTTTTAAGAGTTTACAAATTATTAACTAAAAATAAAGGCAGGAAAATTGGTAAAAAATAAATAAAAAAGTATAGTCGGTAAATCCCTTTATATAGTACCCTACACCCAGTATATATATATAAAATAGTTTCTCATGGGCGCTATAGAGGAGGTATTAACTACTATGGATCGATCATCCAAAAATTTCTGTGCATATAAATATTCTTTGTGTTAAACTCAATATAAATACTTTTAAAAGATTTATGGAGGTTTATAGTCTATAGTTGAGTCGAAACTCGAAGCTATTGTCAAATTAAGTATCTATAGTCGACTCTGTATTTGAGTCTACTGTTCATAGTCAAATTTATATTCGATTCTATAGTCCAGTTCTTAGCCTAATAATAGAACTGACTTTATAGTCTACTAGCTAAACCCGGTGTGCTTTGCTACCCCCCCTCGTCATAAAATAAAATAAAACGTATTTATATATTTACAAACATTTATTTATTTAATTTTAATGTATTTATTGCAATGCTTTAGGCGAGACCATGCCCCTTTGTCCACTTACATAGTCAAGAATTTATTATTTCGTAAGAAAATCCTGTTGTGAAAATTTAATGACGATCGGTCCCGTAGTTAAGACTATATTACGATGTTTAATTTTCCTAAAAAGGGGCGTGGTCCCCTCACTTTTCTCCTGGTACGTATGCCAATACCATATGTACCAAATATCAACGACGTACGTCAAAAAATGCCCAAAATATGGCGGGTTAAATTTGTGGGTTATATGGGCGGTGCCACCCCCGTTTGTACAATCAAAACTTCATGTAGCCTATTATTCCTTCCAGAGTCACAGTAACATGCTGTACAAATTTCAGGCAGATTGGTCCAAGGGTTTGGCCTCCTATTAAGCACAAACATACAGACACACATTCATTTATATATATATAGATTAAAAGCAATATAATTTAAGGTGAAATGGGGCGAAAAATGGGGATTTGGTAATAAAAAAATGTATGTAGTTAAAAAGTATATAAAACTTTAGGTAAATACATATTACAAAAAAAGTATTTTGTATAGCAAACATTGTTAGTGGTATACGTAAGTATCTGAATTAAAAAGGAGGCGATGAAGTAGGCGTGGTTCATAGTTATATGGCGACGTTAACAGTATTAAGAGCAATATACTACCAAATAAAAAAAATACGTTGGAATGAACAAATTTGTATAGGGAACAAAAAGTATAAAACTTTCAAAAATTTGGCGTGAAAAGGGGCGTGAAAGGGGCGTGGCTTAAGAAATCTTTATTTTTACCTCGCCTGGAGTATAAAATGTGTATACATTTTGAAGTAAATCTGTTAAAAACTATATGGGAGCAATTACATAATTTTTAAAAAATGGGCGTAAAAATGGGCGTGGTAAAAAAAAGTAACCTATTAATCATACCAGAGTCCCAGTTAAATGCTGTGAAAATTTCAAAAATATCGGTCCAGAGGTTTGGTCTCCAATTACAATATTTTAAAAAAGTGGGCGTGGTAAAAAAAAAGTACCCTATTATTCCTTCCAGAGTCACAGTAACATGCTGTGAAAATTTCATCAAAATCGGCTCAGCCGTTTTGGAGTCTATACGTTACATACATACATACATACATACATACATTGAATTTTATATATATAGATATTCAAGTAACGTCGAGTCTCTAGTTTATGGCATTTCTTATAAAAAATACTTTAAAATAAAACAATTGTGATTTTGTTAATTATTTAAGATTTAGGTATTTTTTATAAAAATTTTTAAATTTTATTTCAATATGTTAGAGATAATTACAGATAATTAATGAACCTACAACTGAAAAGATCAACTAGAAGGCAGATACTGAAAATGTAGCACAAATTTACAGACATTTGCACATACAAAAAATAACACAACTTACAAATATTGTATAATTAGTTATATATTACACTTTTTATAAATTGTTTTAATATTTTGTTATGTTAAAGATTTCATATCCTTTTTTCTTATAACAAATAATTTTTGAAATTTATAAAATTATAAATACCAAAATCTTAATAAAAAAAGGTCAAATAAATATAAATATAAAACAATTGTCAACATTTATTTCCAAAAACACACTCCCTCAAACATCACCACTGACATACATACATACATACATATAATATCATACTGCAAATAATATTGATACTGTCATTGCCTTTAATTCCTTGCTCACTACAATACACCACATGCTGATACAGCAACATTCTTGCATGGTTTACCACAACGTGTCACCTCAAAGCTCTGCAAACGTTGCAACACACTCTGGCCACATCTGATTATGCCGAAGGCTATACGTTTGCCATTCAAAACATCGATGGGTGTAAAACTCACCGTGAACGTGATGAAACGTAATTTACTGCCACGCAAGTAACGGCTGGGAAATGAAAGAATACCACAGGAAGTGCCATGATTAATGGCCAACGGATCATGTTCAATGTTCCTGTTGGTGGTCAGGGCATTTTTGTCATCAAACAAAAGTTCTGCCTCCAGCCAAAGCGGTTGCAGTAGGCGGGTGATAAGGAAACGATTATGTTGTTTGTGCAGGCAGGTGCGTACAAATTGTAGCACTACTTCAGGACAGGCTTCGGTGTATAGTTGTATTACCAGACGTCCTAAGGGTTGCTGACCATTGATTACCAAATCCAAAAATATATTTGGTCTTAAGAGTTTGAGCAACAAATCGGTATTATGAATAAAATCCAAACAGTTATAACGTTGCCAGACATGGAAAGGTATAGAGATATTCTGTGCAGTTTTGCGAGAATTTAAATTGGTGTCTTGTTGAGGTTGTTTGGCAAGTTCCTTTAACTTAACAGTAGATTTACTGTCTGCGTTGTGTTTATTTTGGCTTACTAGCATTGTCATCATTCCTATGAATGTAAGATCTCTTAACTCTGCATCTGTTGGTTTTGGTTTGGGAGCTTGACTATTTACCAAACTGGTGGCTTTCTGTACACGCAAACGATGTTCTTTGTAATTTTGTTTTCTTTCGCGGTCATTCATTTTGTTTTGCAGCTAATTTATGAAAATTTGCCAAAATAAAAAATTTGAAAATAGTTTTAGAATAAATTGTTGCTGTCGATAAAATTAAAAGAAAATTTGAAAGCTAGGGCTTGTAAAAAAGTATAGAGGTGAATAATAATGAGTAAGTCATGGTGAAATAATTTATATTATAAGGTGATATCAAGATTACAACAAAAGCAACAGAACATGGTGTAACTATACAAGGTGAGTGCAAATCGGCAACAAATATAACAGAAACAGCAGGCATTTCGTTTGTGTAAAATAAAGTACTACTGTCAAAAACACTTGAAAAGTGTTATTTTTGACACAAGTAAATTGTAAACAAAGTCAATCAGCTGTGCTCCTGCACTCACCTTGTATAGTTACACCATGCAACAGAAAAAACAGGGAATTTTTGTTTTTGCTTTCATGTTTGTAATGTCAAAACAACTGGCAATTGTTTAAAAACATTCTTGCAAAACAAAAAAAAAAAAAAAAAACAAAAAAAAAATACATACAATATAATACATACAGTTTGACATAACAAATATGGCTAAAAAAAACAAAACAGCTGGATTTTCAACACCACCTTGTAGAAATTATTTCACCATGGAGCAGGTTTACCAAAGTTATCCAAGAATGATAGAAAACAAGATTACGCCATCCATAACACAAAACAAAATTTCTCTGCGCATCTTGGGTTCGTGACGTCACTCGATGTGTATTGAGATTGGCTGATCATTGGTGTGATAGCCTTTATTATCTACAACAGATTTAAGGCGATTTGGCATAGATGCGAATAGTTTTTTGGTAGTACTCAGCAAAATATACGACCACTCGGTCAGTAGCACTTTTTCCAAATCGTTTGAGTTAGAAATTTTGTGTTTTCTTTTGATTATTTCTAAAATTGACCATAAACTTCAGGCCAACATTGTTTGCTCATATCAGCTTTAACGTCGGAGGCCAGTTGTGAAGCTGCTAGCCGTGGATTTATCCTTATTTTTCTTAAGAGAGCTAACTCTTATTTTTGTTTATTTTGATAACACCTACCAGGGGTTCCTGGGTCGACTATAGATAATACTATAGACTCCACTCTACTCGTAGACTCGACTATGGACCATAGACTCTACTATGTATAGACGCGACTATAGACTCTACTATAGCATCGACCATAGACTCTACTATAGACTCGACTATAGACCATAGAGTCGAGTGCAGACTCAACTGTAGACTCGATAGTCATATTTTTGATTTCATCGTGGCTCTTTATACAGTTATACTTTCGCTTCAATCGCATGTCTTTACTTAAAGGTGTTATTAATTGTTTGTATATTTAATCTGAATAAATTTTATATAAACACTTACTTCTTTTATATTATTTTAGTTTATTGGTTTCTTTTAACACTTCAAAAAAATTCTTATAATACTTCAAATTTGACCCCAAAAATTTCAGAAATATATTGTGTCAGTTTTTCTACTGATTCTGTTCTTCAATGATTATCTTTCATTTATGAAATATATTTGTATATTATTATTTATTTAAAATATTTAAATACATATGTATATAAAAAGAACAAGGCTAAATATATACATACATGTGAATATGTATGTGTGTATGTATATATAAAAGAAATCGGTTTACGGCACAAATAACTATTGTCGTTCATCGTTTATGTGAGAAAATTACAAACAGCAAATATATATTTAATAATTCAACAATAATAAAGACACGTTTTAAACTTAACAATGGCATATAAAAGACCACATACAAAAACTCATAATAATACAGGCGGTTTAAATTTATATGTTGAGGCTAAATATGATGGCATACATTAAAGACCAGCAAACAATTTGATGGGAAAATCGACTTTAATGAAGAGTGAAGATAAGTGAAGGTAAAAGCTTTAAAAAAACTATTTTTTGTTAATAATTTTATAAAACTTTGTAGTTGTAAGGTAATTTGGGACCAGAAACCACAAATTTGAATTAAAAATTTTTTTCAGATTTTCTGTTTTTGAAAAATATAATGTTTGATTAATCAAACACTGGGCACTAATTGACAAATTCTGTTATTGTTCCTATATATTGTGAATAACGAAAAATAACTTTTTTCATTAACTCAAATCAATTTATTTAATTCATTAAAAAAAATAAGAGAAATCATTTATTTAAATTATAAATATGTGTTTTTTTCTTCATGATACGCTACAAAACAATGTGTATGAAGTGCAACATTGCACTTTTGGCTTAAAAAAGAACTTGGTTTATGGAATTTCTTACAAGACTAGGCAGACTATTTGTTGAAAGCCTTGGTGAGTGACGGTTTGTTCTTCATTCATTACTATGTCGATCGATTTGTATTTGAATACTTTGCCAGACAGTATCAATTGAGCTTGTTGGCATCATAATTTTTTGGTGCCAAAATTGCACGTTCTCACAGCCAATCCGAATTTTTGTAGAAGATTTTTCGACTTAGGAATACCTTGTCGACAACGTGTTGAATATGTACCATTATTTTTTATCAGCGCACAGAGGAGTATTTGGCCTGAAAAGCTGGCCAAAATTATTAAACGTGTTTTTTGAATTAAAAGTTTTAGTTTTTTGATAGTTTTAGGTGTAGTATGATATAAAAAGTCTAGTTTCAGATTTTGAAAAAATTACACTGCACAACAAAAGTACACTGCGCAACAAAAAAAATGTCTCTACCCTAGAAATAAAAGTATGTGGACTATATGGATTTTGATGCCCTTAATTCTTTTTTCTTTTTTCCGTTTTTCTCTAGTATGTAAGGATTTTCTTTTAAAGGCGTGGCATACTTCACCCCCTAAATCGTTGGGTTGCCTTATATATTTTGCCATAACTTGAAAACGTGTTCTCCGATTTTAATAGCTGAAGGATCAGAAGATGCACCGGAAAATTCTTCTTAAACTAACTATACACATTTATTTTATATCTATTACTATTTTGGAGTTATTAAAAATTTAATGGCGAAAAAAATATTTTCATGCAAAATGCGTTAAATTTTTTGTTTTCAAAATGCAAAAAAAAAAATTTAAGAACCAAAATGTTAAAGTTTTGAAGATTTTTCTAAAAGCCACATTCCTAAGGAATAAAAGTTGGTATAAATCGCAAAACTCAATTAACAAATGTTGATTTTAAACTCATTCTTGACAGACTGTATGTACATACATACATATGATTTACAGTCTAATTAAAAAAAAATTTCGAAATTGTAAGGCTCTTATAAAACAGTATTTTTTTTATGAAAAAAGGCTTTATTATATTTTTTTTATATTATTTAATAATATTGAAATATATATTGAAATTTTTCAAACACTGCTTCAGTGCTAATATGTCCCCATCCCCTTCACATTTTGAAATTTCGCTCAATTTTCTGACCAAAAAATCCAATTTTTCGTCAATGGTTCCAGCATTAGATTTTTTCACTATTTAGAATAGCTGTAATCTTGTGTAAACTTCCTATTGACTCTCGAAGTTACAAAACGGGTTTGATAAAAATTGTGTGCAATAGCCTTTTATAAGTATTTTCAACGCATGCTTTTATGACTTAATTAGAAAAAATCGACAAAAATAGAAAAAATGTGAAAATTTAAAAAAATCGTCAAAAATAATGGCGCAAACTTGCGCACACTTTTTTTTTGTTTCTAAAATTAGAGATTCCAAATTTTTTTGTGGTATCAAACATAATTCGTAGACATGCTAACCTCACTTTTAAAAACTTCTTCTTTTCCTTTTTTTGCAAAAAAAAGTGTATAATTTGTGTTTTTTTAGCTTTTGAACGAATTGTTTCAACATGAATATTCAACATATTTAAAATTTTTTTTTCTTTTTTAAATTACTTTTGATCAAACCTTTCAGCGAAAAAAATAATCTTTGTTAAACCTTTATTCATTTAGTCGCAAAAAAAATATCATATAAACATCCAGAAACCGAAAAAAACATTAAAATCTCATATAAATTTCTTCACTTTCCTGACTTTAGCAGGGTCTCAGAGCAACAAATCGCAAATAAAAGTCTTCAAAATTTACAATATAATGTAAAATATTGTTGTCTGTCGAGCTGCGTACTTAGTTCTTAAGATTTCTTAAAATTCAGTTTTGCCTTTTTGGCCAGCTTTTCAGGCCAAATACTCCTCTGTGCAGCGTTTGAAAAAAACTCAAAAATGTGCACAAAATGTAAGTATCTTCAAAGAGTTCACAAAGTTGTTGTTTATATATAATATAATATTATTTTTAACTTAATGTACAATGTTGCAACTTACTAAGCGCGGAACATTTTGTGTTATCGAATAATGTTAATATTTAGCAAATCAACCGAAAACTCGGAGTTTTGAAATGCAACATTTCGAATGTTTTAAAATTTTGATATTGGATCATTATTAACATAGGTTTTTTGTAAATACATATCTTCGGAACTACATAATCGATTTAAGAGTTTGATATCTCGTTTTGAAAAACATGGCAACGGCTTTCAAAATAATAAAATAAAATAAAAAAAGCAAAATATATGTATGTATACTCGTATGTCATTGGTGGTGTAATATGAAAATTGGATTTTGAAAATCAACAATCAGACTTCACAGTGTCACCCGCCTGAATATTCTGAAAATTTCATCAAATTTGGCCCAGCCGTTTTGGAGTCCATACATTACACATCCTGTTTTATATGATAAATATTTAAATATACTTTATATGCTTTCCGTTAATTTCAATGTTTCTAAACAATTTCAATTAATTATGGTTTAGCTTGACTTTATCAGAAAAACAAAAGTACTCAATAGTGCGCTATCGAACACTACTTTTTCAAATCAATTCATAAAAACACAAGTGAAAATGAAAAAACATAACATTTTTTTATAATTATTAAAAGTTCCACTGTTTTTCAATTAAACTGCATTTTCCTTTTTTTATTTTTTCTTACTTTGCATTCAGTTTTAAATTTTTAAAACAATGTTCCCCCTTGTAAAAAAAGCTTTATTTTTTATCTTATTGTTAAAAAAGAAAGTTCAAAGTCTTTCTCAAAAAGAGAAAGAGTATTTAAAAACGCTTAAAATTTACTGTTCGAAAAATCGAACATCGGGCCAATATTTAGATTTAGTTGTCAGAAATGAGTTTAAACTATTATTAAAGTCTTATTTATTGAGTTGTATTCTATATTCTACTTTAGGATCTTTAAGTAACGTAGTTTATAGGTTTGTGACGGCTACCGTAGGCTCACTGAATTTTAAGCGATTTTCATGACTAATGAACAACTTAGGATCACCATTTCTGGGTGGCATCACCGTATGTACAAAAAAATACAACCCTGGGAAAAACGCAACGATGTGACGCTTAGAAATTAGCCGGTAATAAGAATGTGGTCTGATGCAAAAAAAGTTTGGTGATAGTCAAATTGTGAAGAACATTGAAGAAAGACGTCACGCTACGCCAACAAATACATTTCGGGATTTTTCTTTAAAGTTAGTTTTTTCGAGAAAACACGTGTGGCAAATTTAAGTGGAGGCGACCAGGTCTAAAGCATCCGCACATCCTGCGACGGTGGTGGTTACAGAAACGGTGCCAACTACAACGACTGTACCCATGCAATGGCAACCTCATCATCAGGGATTTCAGCCATCAGCCGCAACCACCACAATGGCATTAATCAAAAATCCGCCAACGCTAGAAACATCACGTCACCACTAACTCCATCACTAAACAATGATGCCTGTTCTTTGGAGCACAACATGACCGCAAGTCCAACACCACCAAGACATTGAAGCGGACTCTTTACAAATCCCCCATTGCAACGTCATCATCAGCTTCATCACCACCACCTGATTGCACAACACCTACACAAACATCGAGGCAAAATTCATCCCAACCTCGTTTTTCAAAATCTTCAAGCATCGAGAGGCACAATTCATCCTAACCTCATTTTTCTACACCTTCACAAACAACGAGGAAAATTCATCCTAACCTCATTGGTAAAAACACCACGTCATCATCAGGTTCATCACCACCAACGATGTCAACTATTTGAGACACCTCCCAACCTGATTTTGTCTACATCTTCAAGTATCGAAGCAAAATTCATCCCAAGCTCATCTTGCATACATCTTCAAGCATCGAGATAAAATTCATCCCAACCTCGTTTTTCAACATCTTCAAGCATCGAGAGGCAAAATTCATCCTAACCTCATTTTTCAACATCTTCAAGTATCGAAGCAAAATTCATCCCAACCTCATTGGTAAAAACACCACGTCATCATCAACGTCATCACCACCCACGATGTCAACTATTTGAGGATATAAAATTGCGCACGCCAGGATCCAGTTAATATTCAGGTATCCCGAATGTAGATTAGTTTAATGTAGATAAAAAGAAAATTAACTATCCATTCCATACATATACCTAGACTTTTTACAATTTCTTTATTACTAAAAGAGGACAATTGTCATATTTATAAATAAGTTGGTGAATAAAAGTATAGCATGGCAAAAGTGGTTGTCAATTTCACAAATTGATAACTTTTACAAATTGATATATAATTTTGTAGGGTGGCCAACTATATTTTTTTTGTAAAACCAATTGTCGGTGCTGATAATCCAGTTAATCGGTCGTTCCAATTGACTGATAATTCGATTCGAGAAAAATTCATATGAATATATGATTGAATGTATAATTGCTATAGCTCAATGGATAACTTTATAGATAACTTGATAGTGAACGAAATATAATTGAATCTAACTATTGAATTTAATAATTAACTAATTATTAACTTAATATGTAATTAAAATCAAACGGATACATAAATAAATGAACAAATAAGTATAGGAAATAGTATATAAATATATAAATCAAATAATCAATAAGTATATCAAAATATTGATTATTAAAATAATCAATAAAGAATATAACATACTGATCAATAAAATAAAATAATCTATAAAATAAATAAATAATTAAGATATTTTAATGAATATTCAAATAATTTAAAAAATGAATAAATTATTTAATGAATAATTAAAATATTTTGATAAGCAGCTGTAGACGTAATTAATAATTAAAATATTTTAATAAATAATTAAACGATTTAAGGAAAATTTAAATAATTTAATAAATAAATAAATTATTTAATTAGTAGTTAAAATATTTTAATAAATAGCTGTAGACGTGATTAATAATTACAATATTTTAATAAATAATTAAATGATTTAAGGAATATTTAAATAATTTAATAAATAAATAAATTACTTAATGAGAAATTAAATGATTTAATTGATGATTAAATGATTTAATGGATGATTAAATGATTTAATGGATAATTAAATAATTTAATAAATAATTAAATAATTTAATGGATAGTTAAATAATTTAATGAATGGTTAAATAATTTGATAAATAATTAAATGATTTAATGAATGGTTAAATAATTTGATAAATAATTAAATAATTTAATAAATGGTTAAATGATTTAATAAATGATTAAATAATTTAATGGATAATTAAGTGATTTAATGGATGGTTAAATGATTTAGTGAATAATTAAATAATTTGATGAATAAATTAACTAATTAAATAATTTAATGAATAATTAAATAATTCAATAAATAATATAATCAACGAAAATATAAAATTAAATATAATAATGAATAATTAAGAATAATCAATAAATATGTCAAAATATTGATTATTAAAATAATCAATACTGAAAAATATAAAATATTTTTTATTAGAGTAATTAATAAAAAAATATAAAATATTGATCAATAGATTAAAATAGTCTATAAATAAAATAATCTAGAAATAAATAAGATAAGTAAATGGATAAATAGAATAACCAACAAATATATAGAATAATAAATAAATTCATACATCAATGAACTATTAAATAAGTATTTAGAATTAGAATCCCATTTGATTTTTTTTAATTTAAGTTACTGATATCGGACAGTTTTCTTAAAGTTTATTGTTTATTAGATTTTAAAATACATAAAATGAATAAAAACTTATTGTATTTTACATTTAATATTGTTAACACATATAATATGTATTAAATTTTATTGAATTGGTTGAATAATAGCTGAGGTGTGATGAAATCGTGGTAAGAAACATTTTGGGGCATTACTCCGAATTTTATTTACAGGCAATGAGTAGTGCCACGGATGGCAGTAAAATGTCATACGGGGTGGGTCGCCTGTTCAGGACATTACCAACTCGTCCTGGATACTCATGCAGTGGTCATGTCATGAGATACTCGCAATACGTAGTTTTTTTTCATCGTCAATCGTCCGTCCGCCTGTTTTAAGTAAGTCCACATACCGAGTTTTTTTTTTGTACAATGTTCAATGTCATCCTGCTTCTTTTAATTACACCGTTTCCATTTGGCACGAGCAAAGTGAATGTGAGTACCAATGATGGACACGAACCCCCTATTCCCGGCGAGCTACAGCCTCAACAACAAAGTGTCAAAGTCCATCAGGAAGCAACACTGAAACAGAAATTTGTTTCTGTTCGAAGTGTAAACAAACAAATTCTTTTTGTTTTTCGAAGTCTCACACCTCTCACAGAGATCTCTCAAACAGAGAGATATCACACAAAATGGCGCCCAACGTGGGGCCCGAAAGAGATTTAACCCTTTGGGTTAAAATAATTTAACTTGAAGGTGTTTTAATTCTTCTTTTCAGGCTTCTACACTTTGAACATTTCTGTTTAAAATGTTCAAGCCAATAACTTTTTTTTTTGCATATTTTTGACGTATGTCCCGGAAGGTGTACAGTAAACACCATTCCTGCGTTGCGACGGCAATCATATGGAGAGATCAGCTATTGGGTTCTCGGTGATCCGACCTTATGGTAGATGACGTAGGCCCTGGAGGGTGATAAGCAAGCACCAAACCAGTGATGCTACGGCAATTGACATAGGGAACGTTACACCGGGGAATCAAAGGATTTGAGTCAAATCTAATCAATGACCGGAAGCATGATCCGAAGGCTGAAGAGCTAGGAGTTCATTTGTTTAAGTCATTTGAGAAGGTGAGATGACAATCCGGAGATGTATTTTATGGTGTTTTGTCTCAATTTTTTTTTGTCCGAGTTAGATTGATGATGAAAAAAACTATCAAACATTTAACAGCGAATCTTTTTTATACCAAACAATTTTTTTTGACATGATTTCCGAATCCTTCATGACTCTTTCTGTTTATATTCTCTACAATTTTATAATTGTTTAGAAGGAGGGCAGATTCAGTTAGTCGGAAGCATTGCAATTTTTGAGTTAACGTTTCTTTTATCACCACATCATGCCTCGTTACCAATTATTCAACCAATATATTAATACTTTAAACAAACATTTATACTTATATTTACCTAACAACCTAACAATTTTTTTTGAGAATATTTGATGATAAATTTGAAATTATAGCGGTAATAACACATAATTATTTAATTCTTAAATTTAAACTAACCATTAACTTATCTATGAAGTTTTACCACCATTACCAATTTATTTTAATATCTATTCGTAACTGTAGTTTTTCAGAACAACTAGGTATTTACATAATTTTAACAGAGCAGTGTGAAAGCTCATACGAGTCATTATATTTTTGTTTGCAATAAATCTTGTTCTTACGGTTATCCACGGATTTATGGTATGCATTAAATAATCTGTCTGCATACGAACACGACAATTGGCCCTATACACTCTTTCTATAGTCAGCTCAGTTTAATTTGTTTCCATACTTTGCTATTGTATTTTGTGGGTTTCGGGACCACCTAGTCAACGGTGAAAGGTCTTTGGGCAATTTTATCATTCTCGATTGATTTTTTTTTGTGAGCTTGGAATTATTAATGAGTCCTAGGCGGCTCAGGTCATCTAGCCGAAATCAGGACGGTAGTGATTATGTGGCCACGGCAACTACGACTACCTCAGTTACTCCTCAGGTAACAACACCTTTAGTCTCATCTAACGCGGTTACACCCCTATTATCTGTCAGATTTCCGCCCGGCTTTGGACCCCAGACGCATTCCTCTCCCGAGAGTAATATATCAATTCCAACACCAGTCTACAGCAGTATAACTGCACGGGAAATTAGTGGGCAAGCATCGGACGCAAGAAGAGATAATTTAGACAATATGAATCGACAACACCAACACAGAAATTTGACAACAGTTGATGAGGAGAGAAACCCAATTGTCAACGAAGATGAGGCAAGGCTAAGGGAGTATGTGACTGCTTCTGTAGGAGCGGCACAGTCCTCAATTATGAGAGAGATGCAAAATATGCAGCTAATGCTACCACAGCTAATCCGAGAATCGCTGCGTTCAGAACGCGGAAATTCTTTTAACAACCAAGATAGTCATAATAATCGGCAAGCTGATCGGAATTTCGATTACCAGACTCCGTTCAATAATAATTTTAATAGACCACCTCAAGTACAGCGTCCTCAACAGGATAATCTTCCGAGACCACAACAACAAAGGCATTATTCATCACATATACCACAACCTTTCTTTGGTAATACTCCACAGAATTCCTTTGAACAGTTTCCTGGATTTGGAAATTCTCATCAATCCCATGAGTATAGATCGATTGCGCCAAATCAAATTGAGAAGTGGGGAATTAGGTACGATGGTTCCAACAAATCTCTAACAGTAGAAGATTTCGTTTTTAGAGTAGAGGCACTGAGACAGGACTACCAATGTTCCTGGGATGTTGTGATGAAGGGATTTCACCATTTGGTGACTGGACCGGCTAGCACATGGTTCTGGTCTTTTCGTATGGAACACCCAGTGTGCGATTGGCTGACCTTTAAACACCACTTCGTCAAGAAATTTAGGAATTTTGAGAGCGATTTCGAGATACAACGCCAGATTATGGAGCGTAGGCAGGCAGCTAATGAGTCGGCCGACGTATTTATTACAGATGTGGTCAGGCTTAGAAACCAAATGAGAGTTCACGTATTGGAGAGTGAGTTGGTCAAGATAGTTAAGGACAATTTGAAGGACGGGTTAGCTCAACTAATATTC
Source organism: Bellardia pandia (assembly GCA_916048285.2). NCBI lineage: Eukaryota > Metazoa > Arthropoda > Insecta > Diptera > Calliphoridae > Bellardia > Bellardia pandia. The sequence goes on from OU696533.1 coordinate 76,318,961, forward strand.
CCAATGAGGATAGACAATTTAGATCAGTTGTTGGAAGAATGCAAGCGCGCGGAACGGAACATTTCGAAGAGGTCGTCCAATCGAGTACACTTGAACAACCCTCGTAGACTGTATGAAGTCGAAATGTGCGATAATGTAGAAGACGAACAGACGCGGCAAGTTGAAGCACTTCATAAGGAAAACTTGTCTGCAACGTCACTCATTTGCTGGAACTGCAAAATAACAGGACACACTTTTATCGAATGTCCAGTGGTACAGCGCCGAATCTTTTGTTACCGATGTGGGTTCGATGATGTCACTACCCCAACATGTCCTAGATGCTCGGGAAACGTCAAGCCGAACATGCGGAAGACTGGGCCGACGTGTTCAAGCCAAACTCCTCTCCAGTAAATGAACACTTCTCAAGGCATATTTTGTCTCAGCAGGAATCGGTTGCTAATATGGATGGACAGGAACCGGAAGAAAGCTCGAAAAAAATTAGAATAGTGAAATGCGACAAAAAGGAACCACATCTAGAAGATATTGCACCCTCAACTCAAAGTGGCCATTTAAAGCCGAATTTATCTTACGATCAACGTCTTGCACTGTACAACGAGAAAAGAGCAACCATATTCGCGGACTATACGCCCATAATAAGCGACCGAATCAGAAAGACTAGAGCCAGATACAACATAAGAAAGAAGGAAAGGAAGGACCTAGCATCGACAACTATTGCCGGTGATGACGATATAAGGCCATATATGCCTGTTGAAATACAGGGAATTCAATTTCAAGGATTGTTGGATAGTGGAGCTTCGGTGAGTTGTCTCGGTAGGAACTGCTTGGAAAACATTAGAAGAATTAACGCGAGAATAATTAATTATAAATCCTCGGTAAAGACCGCAAACGGTAGACAACACTTGATCGTGGGAAAAGTACAGGTAGAAGTTAGATACGGGAATAAATCTATCAGTTCGATATTGTATTTAGTACCGAATTTGAATCAGGAGTTGATATTAGGCTTTGATTTTTGGAAGAAAATAGGCCTTAAGATATGTTTTGACAATAAGCAGATTGAAGGGATCGAATCATCGGAGAAAGAAGAACTGAAAGTCCACCAGCTAACAGACCATCAACGTAAGGTTCTGGAGAGGGTTAAATTATCATTCCAATGTCATACTCAATATGGCTTAGGTAGGACTGAACTCGAAAGGCACATAATAGCTACAGGAGATGCACCTGCCAGGAAGATGCGACATTACCCGGTTAGTCCTGCAGTTCAGAAGTTAATATATACAGAATTGGATCGAATGATAGAATTAGACGCGATTGAAGTCACCACGGGCTCCGAATGGAACAACCGAACCACATTGGTGATGAAACCCGGTAAGAATAGGCTATGCCTCGACGCTAGGGAATTGAATAAAGTTACCCGAAAGGACACTTATCCGCTCCCTAACATCGATGGCTTATTAGCTAGGCTAGGCGACACTCACTTTATATCAGCAATCGACCTAAAGGATGCCTTTTGGCAGATTCCTCTAGATGAGGGGAGTAGGCCAAAAACAGCATTCACAGTCCCGGGTAGGCCACAATACCAATTCAAGGTAATGCCTTTCGGACTGTGCAATGCTGCGCAGAGGTTATGTCGATTAATGGATAGAGTGGTGCCGTCTGAGCTGAAAGATCGCGTGTTTGTTTATCTCGACGACCTTTTGATCGTGTCCCCAAATTTTGACGAACATATGGACATGCTTCGGGTTGTAGGCCAGAGATTAACAGAGGTGGGTTTAACCATCAATATGCAGAAATCGAAATTTTGTTATAGAGAATTAAAGTACTTAGGCTATATTGTAGGAGGCGGTAAAATAAGACCGGATGAGGACAAGGTCAGGGCCATCTTAGATATTCAACCGCCAAGAACACAGAAGGAGGTCAGGAGGTTTTTGGGAACCGTGGGATGGTATAGGCGTTTTATTCATGATTTCTCAACTCTCACCGCGCCACTGACCGACACGCTTAAAAAGACCCCCAAATTTCAACTTTCTTCTGAGGCTATAACGTCGTTCGAGGAGCTTAAACATCGGTTAGTCACCAGTCCTATTTTGACGAGTCCAGATTTCACCAAGCCGTTTTTCGTACAGTGCGATGCATCAAACGTAGGTATAGGGGCGGTTTTATTCCAGAAAGACGACGCTAACGGGGAACATCCGATTGAATACTTTTCCAGGAAGTTGATCAAAGCACAAAGGAATTATTCAACCACCGAAAAAGAATGTCTCGCCGTCGTACTGGCCATTGAGAAGTTCCGTCAATATATTGAGTTGATGGAGTTCACTGTCATAACAGACCATTCTAGCCTAAAATGGCTCATGAGGCAACAGGACTTGAACGGTAGATTAGCTAGGTGGAGTTTAAAGCTCCAAGGGTTCAAGTTCGACATAGAGCACCGAAAGGGAACGAAAAACGTGGTGCCAGATATGCTCTCTAGGCAGGATATGGAGGAGTTAGTGACAACCAATAACGGTTTAATAGATTTCAATTCAGAGGTTTTTAAAAGTGATGAATATATAACACTTATCGATACAGTTGAACAAAACAAGGACCGGTTGCCGGATGTAAAAGTGGAAGAAGGAATTGTGTATAAGAGAGTAAAATTTAATAGAAAGAATGAAGATTGTGAGAACGAATGTTGGAGGATATGGGTACCTACAGAGTTAACAGAGGATTTAGTAAGAAGATCGCACGAGGAAAATACTTTGCATGGTGGTATAGCGAAGACTTTGTTTAACGTTCGCGAATATTGGTATTGGCCTTCAATGGTTAAACAAATTAGAAATTTTGTCGCCAATTGTGAAACTTGCAAGGAAATAAAACATCCGAAACAAGTATTACGTCCTCCTATGGGAACAGAGGTTAAAACACAACGACCGTTTCAGAAAATATATGTCGACTTTTTAGGACCGTACCCCAGAACAAGAGCGGGAAACACATCCATTTTTATTGTTTTAGATCACAAAACGAAGTTCGTATTGCTGAAGGCACTAACGAAAGCCACAACAAAGGCAGTCATTAAATTCCTGAGAGATGAAGTATTTTACAAGTTTGGTGTCCCGGAGGTTGTGCACTCGGACAATGGCAAACAATTTACTTCTGAAGCTTTCCGGGATTTCTTGGAAATGTTCGGTGTCAGACATCTGCGTAGCCCAATCTACTCTCCACAGGCTAATGCGAGTGAGAGGGTGAATCAAACCATACTAGGCGCGATCAGAAGCTTTCTTGATAATGACCAATCGAAATGGGATGAAAACTTATCGAAAATTGAATGTTCCCTTCGCTCAGCAGTACACTCTTCTACTGGCATCTCGCCATATTTCTCACTGACTGGCTATAACATGGTTACCCACGCCGATGCATATACAATTATGCGGAAGTTAAAATCTACCGAAGATGGTGACTTATTAATACTGCCAAAATCTTCTCGGATGCAATTGATACACCAAAAAGTGAATGAGAAACTCCACGAGGCGTACCTCCGGAACGTGAAGTCCTATAACCTAAAAAGCCGCGCCATAAAATATAAGCCAGGTCAAGAAGTCTTTAGGAAGAATTTTATACAAAGTAAGTTTTCTAAGGGCATTAATTCTAAACTTTGCAAACCATGGCTGAAGTGCCGGATAAGAAGAGCCATAGGAAACAGTCAGTACGAAATCGAAAATCTAAGAGGGCAGCTGATAGGTGTAATACACGCCCAACATTTAAAACAATAGGAGACTTCCCAACTCTTTTCACTCCACAGGTTATGAGAAAAGAGTTGGCTTTGTGACGGCTACCGTAGGCTCACTGAATTTTAAGCGATTTTCATGACTAATGAACAACTTAGGATCACCATTTCTGGGTGGCATCACCGTATGTACAAAAAAATACAACCCTGGGAAAAACGCAACGATGTGACGCTTAGAAATTAGCCGGTAATAAGAATGTGGTCTGATGCAAAAAAAGTTTGGTGATAGTCAAATTGTGAAGAACATTGAAGAAAGACGTCACGCTACGCCAACAAATACATTTCGGGATTTTTCTTTAAAGTTAGTTTTTTCGAGAAAACACGTGTGGCAAATTTAAGTGGAGGCGACCAGGTCTAAAGCATCCGCACATCCTGCGACGGTGGTGGTTACAGAAACGGTGCCAACTACAACGACTGTACCCATGCAATGGCAACCTCATCATCAGGGATTTCAGCCATCAGCCGCAACCACCACAATGGCATTAATCAAAAATCCGCCAACGCTAGAAACATCACGTCACCACTAACTCCATCACTAAACAATGATGCCTGTTCTTTGGAGCACAACATGACCGCAAGTCCAACACCACCAAGACATTGAAGCGGACTCTTTACAAATCCCCCATTGCAACGTCATCATCAGCTTCATCACCACCACCTGATTGCACAACACCTACACAAACATCGAGGCAAAATTCATCCCAACCTCGTTTTTCAAAATCTTCAAGCATCGAGAGGCACAATTCATCCTAACCTCATTTTTCTACACCTTCACAAACAACGAGGAAAATTCATCCTAACCTCATTGGTAAAAACACCACGTCATCATCAGGTTCATCACCACCAACGATGTCAACTATTTGAGACACCTCCCAACCTGATTTTGTCTACATCTTCAAGTATCGAAGCAAAATTCATCCCAAGCTCATCTTGCATACATCTTCAAGCATCGAGATAAAATTCATCCCAACCTCGTTTTTCAACATCTTCAAGCATCGAGAGGCAAAATTCATCCTAACCTCATTTTTCAACATCTTCAAGTATCGAAGCAAAATTCATCCCAACCTCATTGGTAAAAACACCACGTCATCATCAACGTCATCACCACCCACGATGTCAACTATTTGAGGATATAAAATTGCGCACGCCAGGATCCAGTTAATATTCAGGTATCCCGAATGTAGATTAGTTTAATGTAGATAAAAAGAAAATTAACTATCCATTCCATACATATACCTAGACTTTTTACAATTTCTTTATTACTAAAAGAGGACAATTGTCATATTTATAAATAAGTTGGTGAATAAAAGTATAGCATGGCAAAAGTGGTTGTCAATTTCACAAATTGATAACTTTTACAAATTGATATATAATTTTGTAGGGTGGCCAACTATATTTTTTTTGTAAAACCAATTGTCGGTGCTGATAATCCAGTTAATCGGTCGTTCCAATTGACTGATAATTCGATTCGAGAAAAATTCATATGAATATATGATTGAATGTATAATTGCTATAGCTCAATGGATAACTTTATAGATAACTTGATAGTGAACGAAATATAATTGAATCTAACTATTGAATTTAATAATTAACTAATTATTAACTTAATATGTAATTAAAATCAAACGGATACATAAATAAATGAACAAATAAGTATAGGAAATAGTATATAAATATATAAATCAAATAATCAATAAGTATATCAAAATATTGATTATTAAAATAATCAATAAAGAATATAACATACTGATCAATAAAATAAAATAATCTATAAAATAAATAAATAATTAAGATATTTTAATGAATATTCAAATAATTTAAAAAATGAATAAATTATTTAATGAATAATTAAAATATTTTGATAAGCAGCTGTAGACGTAATTAATAATTAAAATATTTTAATAAATAATTAAACGATTTAAGGAAAATTTAAATAATTTAATAAATAAATAAATTATTTAATTAGTAGTTAAAATATTTTAATAAATAGCTGTAGACGTGATTAATAATTACAATATTTTAATAAATAATTAAATGATTTAAGGAATATTTAAATAATTTAATAAATAAATAAATTACTTAATGAGAAATTAAATGATTTAATTGATGATTAAATGATTTAATGGATGATTAAATGATTTAATGGATAATTAAATAATTTAATAAATAATTAAATAATTTAATGGATAGTTAAATAATTTAATGAATGGTTAAATAATTTGATAAATAATTAAATGATTTAATGAATGGTTAAATAATTTGATAAATAATTAAATAATTTAATAAATGGTTAAATGATTTAATAAATGATTAAATAATTTAATGGATAATTAAGTGATTTAATGGATGGTTAAATGATTTAGTGAATAATTAAATAATTTGATGAATAAATTAACTAATTAAATAATTTAATGAATAATTAAATAATTCAATAAATAATATAATCAACGAAAATATAAAATTAAATATAATAATGAATAATTAAGAATAATCAATAAATATGTCAAAATATTGATTATTAAAATAATCAATACTGAAAAATATAAAATATTTTTTATTAGAGTAATTAATAAAAAAATATAAAATATTGATCAATAGATTAAAATAGTCTATAAATAAAATAATCTAGAAATAAATAAGATAAGTAAATGGATAAATAGAATAACCAACAAATATATAGAATAATAAATAAATTCATACATCAATGAACTATTAAATAAGTATTTAGAATTAGAATCCCATTTGATTTTTTTTAATTTAAGTTACTGATATCGGACAGTTTTCTTAAAGTTTATTGTTTATTAGATTTTAAAATACATAAAATGAATAAAAACTTATTGTATTTTACATTTAATATTGTTAACACATATAATATGTATTAAATTTTATTGAATTGGTTGAATAATAGCTGAGGTGTGATGAAATCGTGGTAAGAAACATTTTGGGGCATTACTCCGAATTTTATTTACAGGCAATGAGTAGTGCCACGGATGGCAGTAAAATGTCATACGGGGTGGGTCGCCTGTTCAGGACATTACCAACTCGTCCTGGATACTCATGCAGTGGTCATGTCATGAGATACTCGCAATACGTAGTTTTTTTTCATCGTCAATCGTCCGTCCGCCTGTTTTAAGTAAGTCCACATACCGAGTTTTTTTTTTGTACAATGTTCAATGTCATCCTGCTTCTTTTAATTACACCGTTTCCATTTGGCACGAGCAAAGTGAATGTGAGTACCAATGATGGACACGAACCCCCTATTCCCGGCGAGCTACAGCCTCAACAACAAAGTGTCAAAGTCCATCAGGAAGCAACACTGAAACAGAAATTTGTTTCTGTTCGAAGTGTAAACAAACAAATTCTTTTTGTTTTTCGAAGTCTCACACCTCTCACAGAGATCTCTCAAACAGAGAGATATCACAGGTTTCAGTGGACCTCTTAAATGTTTTCTAATATTAATATTTATGCAAAAGTTATGAATTTATAGCCTTGTTAACTCTGAACGATTTAAAGAATGGCGTATGATGAATATTAATTTTCTAAAAAAAAAAAATAATTTTCCATTTTATTAGAAACATTTTGCTGGGTTTGTGTTTGAGTGTGTGTTGTGTTGTGTAAATTGTAAACAATAAAGAATAAATTAAATTTACATACTCCTACACTGGCAGACAGACGGACGGACAAACAAACATAAAAAACAGGCAACATTTAAATATATTCATATTTTAAAATCCCTAAATGTGTAATGCTCACATATACATACATATGTATGTAGAACTCTGTTTATGTAAATGTAAATGTGTGAGTAAAATAGTTAAGTGGATTGCCTGGATGTATGTGAAAACCAAAGTTTATTGCTGTAGGTGGTTTTTAGCTTGTACGTTTCTCCTCCTTGTGTGAGTTTCTCCTCTTTTTACCTTATTTTTTTTGTTTGTTTCGAAACACTTGTGTTTTTGCTGTTTTATTATTTTTTTTTTTGTTATAATTTCCATTTTTCTGTTGCATAATAAGTAAATTTATATATCCAAATATTTAAAATTGCCAAGCATGTGAACGATTTTGTTTGTTTTATTGTAAAGTATTTTGTATTATACGCAGGAATTAATTTTTGTTTTATTAAATTTTCACATAATTATAATTGCATTATAAGTAATCACTGTAATAAGTGTTTGTTGTTGGCAGGAGAACGGAAAATTAGGCTGCTGTAAGAAAGGTTGCAGTGTAGTGAAATATACGAGGGCGGTTCGGAGACTTCTTAGCCTAGCACAGAAAGAGAATAGTTAGCTAGTTTCTGTGCTAGGCTAAGAAGTTTTCGAACCACCCTCGTATTATTCACATTTAATTACAAAAATTATTTTTTTTATCGAATTAGACTTATGCGTTACGAATGTGAAAATCAAAACATGGAGGGTTAAATATGAATGTAAAAATACTTTGGCTTAATATCAAAATATGGTAACGAAAGCCTACGACTTGAGTAAAATTATGTTGGTATAAAGTTTATACTAAAATATATTTTTGTAACGCTTCAGGATTACATTATTGTGATATTTAAATCTCCGACTAAAGCTGTAATGTTAATATACAAAGACTTCCGATTAAAGTCTAAATAAGGAGCTACAATTTAATTTAAAATACGTTAGTATAAAAATATGGTATGCTAAACTATGTTTGTATAAAACCCTGTCATTGAAGCTGATATACAGTGGGTGGCCAAATTATTAGTTACACCTACAAAACTGTTTAGTTTGATGCCGTATAACATTTTAAAATAGTGGAAATTTATCCTTTTATTTGTTCTTTTAGGTAAATTAAGTGTTTCTAATTCAATTAAAAATAAATTCTTTTGTTTTAAAAATATGTATTTGAGGAAAAGAAATATTACAAAATTTTTTGAAAAAAAATCTTAATATTTCGTAGAACCTTCTTTGGCATCAATTACAGTTTGCGCCCTTTTTGGCATGATCTGAATGCATTTTTGAACATTTTCTTTTAGTTCTTCATCGTGATGCGAGACTTTAATCAATTTAATCAAAATTGCATATTTCACACTTCAGAGCAGAATGACAGATAATGATCTACAACTGCACTCTAATGTCACCAATCATTGTTGACACTGCACAAAATATTTAACTGTACAAGAAATAAATTTATATACGTATTAAAAGCGGTTGAATCTTAATTAATAAGTGTAACTAATAATTTGGCCACCCACTGTATATGTATGTTGCAAGATATATGATAAATGATTAACACTAAATTGTGTGTGTATATTAAGATTGATGTGTGTATTGAGGATTGAAACTAAAATATAACTTAATAAATACCTGGGATTGAATTTGTTAGAAGATTGTATAAGCGTACGTATCATGTTAACTAAATTTTATCTCGACTAAGAAACATATTCCAAAACAATATGCTTTAATTTAAAATAGCTAATCTAAAAAAAAAATAAACAAAAAACCAAAATAAATAAAACAAGTAACAAAAAACATTTAACTTTCATACCAGCTGCAGCTCATGCATAAATTTACAGTTCAAACAGCAATCATACATCATTTTGCTAAATGTGTGTGGCGTCTGCTATAATAATTCAAAAATTTTTTTAAAACTAAAACAAGATACGCCAAGTAAAATATAGGTGGAGGAAAAAAAAACAAAATTTTATAAATGTGAAAATAATCTAAAACATTAATCAAAAGCCAATAAAAAAATGTAAATAAAACAAACCAAAAAAATAAATAAATACTTAAAAAGCTGCTATATAAACCTAAATGGTAATATTAGGGAGGCACTTAGAGGCGGAAGAAGCAAAGTTGAGTAAAAATATACTCTATAAACATATTTATGGTAACTAGGAAGTATAACATATGAGGGCAGTTCGGAAACTTCTTAGCCTAGCAGAGAATGAGAATAGTTAGTTTTTCAAAAATATATTAATTTTTCAATATAATCTCCTGGAACTTCAATACACTTAGTCCAACGCTTATCTAGCAATTCTATCCCTTGATTAAAATAGTGGTTTACAACTGTAATTGCATCTTCATTTAAGTTAAAACGCTTGCCAGCTAGGAAATCTTTTAGATTTGAGAACAAGTAAAAGTCACTGGCAGCTACATCAGGAGATTAAGGTGGGTGATCAAGCAACTCGTTCTTAAATTCGTTGATTTTAGCCATTGTTAAAACACTCTTGTGTGCTCTTGGCTTGATGATTATTTTTCTGTGTTGTAAACCAGGACAATTTTCTCAAATTTTTACATTTAATTGATCCAAAATGTTACAACAGTACTCTGAATTTATTGTTTTATCCTTTTGCAGATAGTCAATCAATAAAATACGTTAGAAATCCCAAAAAACCGTTGCCCTAATCTTATCTGCCGATTGAATTCTTTTTGCCTTCTTTGGGATATTTCCTCTAGCTTCAGTTCACTGGTTGGATTGTCCTTTTATCCTTGGACTACAGTGGTGGATCCATGTCTCATCAACAGTTATGAAACGACGCACAGTGGCGCCATTTGAGTTTTTTCCTTGCAAAAATCATATCTTTTGAACCGAATAAGATAATTGAACAGTTTAAACACCATATGATAGATAACTGTTCAGCCTATGAAATGAGCGTTTGGAAAGGGTGCTACGCTTTATAGGGGCCTACTTATGGGTTATCAAAATTAAAATTAGTAGAAAAATCAATTTTATGGTAACTAAAAAAAATTATTTTTACATTTTTAGATTGTTTTTTATTTTTTTCTTTAGGGTTTTATGTTTTCAATTATTACTCAACAAATTAAAAAAAAAAATAATTTTTGTATTAAATTTATTTTTTCAATTTTCTGTAAAATATTCATCACAATTCGTAAGAGAAGGTATATCTAAAAGACTAACCACTTCTAAACTATAATTATTTTCTAACTCTATTCGTGACTTCACATGCCGCAGGGAAGAAATAAGTGGATTAGAAGATGCTGCCAACATGTTGAAGAGGTCCTCATTTTGCCTTACCCTGGATGCCTGGAATGTGTTCTGCAATCTATATTTTTTTAAAATTTGTTAAGAGACTCCTGTGCTTCTTCAGAAAGCTCTTAATATTTGCATATATCAGATACAAATTATTTTTTATAATTTGGCTTCTCTCAATATTTCCGTATAAGCTATCAAGTTCTTCTAAAGCAGCTTCCGTGAAAAACTTTGGTGTGGTTGACTTTCTAAACAGTTCAAATAATTTTAAATTGTTCAACGCCATGTTTTCAGTACTTAAATTGTTTAATGGCGCCAACTTTCAGTCGTAGACTAAGCCAGGCATTAATTTTACAATACATAGGTTTATGCTACCATGCCTAAAAATTTACTACTAAAAAAAATTACTGTCAGTCAAAACATAAAAGCGTTGGACGCCATACAATTTCTGCAACCATGTCTTTTTAACCTTTTTACCTCTAGAAGCCAAACGGGCATGCACGGGCAGATAAAACCTTTTGAATTATGTAAAGAAATAAGCAACAAGAACAGGTTTTGCAAATATGGAAAATATACAAAAATATACATTTTTTTATTTTCCGTCAAAATTGAAAAATAGTGAAAAAATGGATAGTTTTTAAATAGTGATTTACCAGGAGAAATACAAAGCCAACAGGTAATTTTTTTTATCATTATACATTTAATAAATACATTTATCAAAACAAAGAAAAAATATGGCGATTTGTTATCTATTTTTCGTGATATTGCACCTGAAATCGCAACAAATTGACTAAAAATTGTGTGTTTTTTTGAAAACCGAAAGTCGGTCAACTTTGAACTGTTATATCTTCTAAACTAAAAATGTGATATTATTGGGAGTGGCATATTTGAAATCGTTGCAAAGTTTCCTATAACATGGGTTTATTCAAAACTTCGTCGGTGCTTATGAAAATTTTGATTTTTGAAACCTCGTTTGCTCTACGGGCGCCACTGTGTGACGTTTAAAATCCATTTTATTTTTCTTACAACGATTCTAACAAGCTTGAGAAATTTTCATCTGTAGATGCCATCAAACAGTGCATTTTTTAGAATGCATTGAAAATGCACAAGAAAAACAACTTTTTCCTTGCTTCCACAGATATTGTTTTTGGGTTACTAAAGCGAATGAGTAATATTTATTTGCTTATGTCTCATTTAATATTAATTATACGCCTTGTTGTGAATGGCATTGTAAGTGGTAAAAAATAGGGCTGACTTGAGCTTAGTGAAGTTTATCTTTTATTGTTCTTAACGGCAAAACTAAAAAAACATATAAACCAGTTAATTTGTGGTAGAAATGTCATTTCATTATTTGACAATGAAGAAGTGCCATAAAGTATTGCTTTGCTTTGAAAATAAATTTCTTTGTTGCATTTAAAACTGCATTTATAAAGTCAGACTATCTTTTAACTATTATAAGGATCTAGATATTTAGAAACTAAATAAATTTATATTGACTCTGACTCTGGAATTTCAGATATAGGTGATTCAATTGAAGCAATTTTTACAAATGTGTTAATAAATGAACAATGACTTTAGAGAGGCCCGTGTTTTCTGATCAACGGTGGTTGTTGGTAGACCACTTCGGCTTAAATATAACTATATATATAAATATAGTACTTACTATTGAAGGTATAATAAGGTGCAATGATTGAACCCAGTAAAAAATGTGCTCCAAAAGGAGCAGGTTTTATGTATGAATTTATACCTCAAATCGCTTCAAACCTGCTGATGGGATGCATGATTTTTGTATGAGCTGTTCCCGGTTTGGAGGACTACTTTGTGCTGACTATAAGCGCTTCTTTTAACCTAATCAAACATGCAAATAAAGCACTTTCCTAAAGTGTTTTACGCCACTTCGCGCACACCAATCAAAGAACAAATTCTATCTGAATGTTTTTGCTTAAGAAAAATTCATAGTAAGTGAGAAGCGCGATATTCGTTTTGTAATTGACTTTTGTTGTCATACGTAAATTCACTATAAAATCTTCTTCGTTGTCAGCACTAAAAAAGCATCTTTTTTGTATATTTTATTCGTAAGCATTTACTGCTTTCAAAGAGCGCTTTTATTGAAGCGCTTGATTATGCGCTTTTTCTTTAAGTGCTTCAAAAAAAACAAATTTTTAAAATGTCACCAAAAAAGAACATTGCGAATATGGTAGAAAAAACTACCTACAATTGCCGTTAATTTAGTAGCAGTTGAAAACATAGAACGATTATTTCGGGGCCAGTTTAATAGACTGCCAAATATGAAGATATTTTTTGTATGCAATTTATGATTGCTCTATTTTGTAGCTGTATTATTGTCTATAAACTGTTTGTTTATTCATGTTTTTGGCTTTAGAATTCATTGTTTAGTTTCCCTTGCTTTTGTTTTTTTTTTTTATGTAATTTATTTGTTGGATTTTTGATACCTTTTGAGGGCACAAAAGTAAAACAACAAGCTCTCTACATGCAGCAACAAAAGAAAATTAACATTAAATTTTATTTTGTAAGGAACAGGCTTAATGTTTATTTACTTAAATATAATGTTATTTGAATTTTCAATATTTTGTTGTTTGTAGGACTAACAAAATACAAAAAGTAAGAATAACATAAAAGCTGTCCATAGGAACTACGATTGACAAAATAAAATTCAATGCCAGTTACACCCTCAAACTCAACTGACTTCTTTTTTAACCATGATCGTTTTTAATGTTTTAATATTTATAAATATTTACAGATATTTCGTCGGCCTGTTCTACTCTATTTATCTTTATTGTGTAACAACCGGAAGTAGGCCACTAACACAAAATAAAAAAAAGCTCACTGTTTTTCATTTTAAACAAACTGTCTACTGCTCTTTATGTATTTTGTTGTGAGCTTCAATCTCTATAAAATATTTATTTTAATACATTTAAAAACGTTGACAAACATTTCGAATAATAAATTTAATTTTATACATTATACTTTTTTTTTTGCATATTTAAAACGTGTAGAATACTTTATAAATAATGTATTTGCTGAAAATGAATGGTTTTGTCAGATTTTATTAAAATTGTTGTAAATCATATTTTGTGTAGGAAGAAAAAATTATGGAAAATTTAAGAATATGAATTATAGTTACAAGTTAAAACTGTATTTAATTAATGGCAAATTTAATGGCTCAAATAATACAATATATAGATTTTATAAAGTTTTTTTAGTGTAAAATTTAATGTTAAATTTAATAAAAGTAAAACACGATTTATGATGAATGTAGAGGAAAAGTTAATATCTTAACAGTATTAACAATTGAAGCCTTTTTGAAAAAATATAAGGAAACATAATTAATGGCTTATTAAGGATATAAAAGTTACCAACATTGAAGGCTCATTTAAAATATTGTTACGAAATTGTATTTCAGCAGATGGCGTGTTTATCGACATACAACTGGTTTAGCATTTGCAGAAGTTTTAATTTATAAACATTATTGAGAACACCCTGTTATAAAAATAGTTGAGCCATATGGCAACATTAAGTTTCAATGACTTTGGCTGAATATTCTAGACACGAACATTCTAGACTTGCAGTCATCAACATTCTAGTATCTTAGCCCCAAACCTTCCAGAAGTTATGATTGATGTATAAATAGACTAACAGGGCCAATCAAGTTAATCAGTTGATTGTGCGTCATCGTTGAGTAAACAGCACGGTGTTCTTAAACAGTAATTTAAGTGCGTAAAAAGACAGACCCCTGGCCCATGATGTCGAACGATAACGTTCGCTTAGATAAGACTTAAGACACAAACTTGATTGTGGAATTAAAAAACTTGATTGAGTAAAAAATATAAATAGATACGATGAAAAGTTTGTGTCTTAAGTCTTATCTAAGCGATCGTTATCGTTCGACATCGTGGGCCAGGGGTAGAGTGTTCATTTTATAATTGTTTTTGTGTACACTTAAATTAATATTCTTATTACATATCTTATATTTTCTTCAAACTTCTTGAGGTTTTTATTTTATAATTAAAAGTAAATTGGTTTATTTAATGAAAATAAACCACCGGTTTTAAAAGTGGCAGTATAAAAGGAACCCTGCTAGAAGTTTTATTTAATGTTCAAAAGCAACCAAGATTGAAGCCTTATTTAAAGAGCAAAACGAACTAAGATTAAAGCCTTGTTTAAAGCTAAAAAGGTACCAATACTGAATCCTTATTAAAAGCATAAAAGGAACCACGATTGAAGCCTTATTTAAAGAACAAAAGGAACTAAGGTTGAGTCGTTGTTTAAAGTATAAAAAGTACTAACATTAAATCCTTACTTAAAGCATAAAAGAAGCCACGATTGAGGCCTTATTTAATTATTTTTTTTTTCTTGGACCAGCACTCAGGGAACGAGCCCTACTTATGCAATGCATTGTGTTGGAACTTGGAAAATAGGTTATTTATGTACAAAAGGAACTACATTTGAAGCATTACACAAGGCGACAGTCCAAAAAATCTGGGACCGGATATTGTTATTCTTCTAGGGCTTGTCGAGTAAAACAAGATTCCAATAGTGAAATATTTTATACAAATTTTATTTTTGGTTATTTAACTCAAAAGTGTTTGCTTGACCGTTTTTTTAAATCAACATCATCAGTTTATCGTTTAAGTGACCAGCAATATTCTGAAATCATTTTTATCTTATTTTTACCTTCAAAGCGTTTTCCAATAGTTGTCATTTCCTGGTGAAAAAGTTTAAAAGTTTATTTTCATGAAAAGATAAATAACTCAGTCAGTTACTTATCTATTTTTAAATCCAAATATGCGTTGTAATCGTAAATAAACGTACTTTTTTTTAATAAATTCAATAGTATTATAGGTTCTTAATAAAAAAATGTATAAAAACGTCACCAAAATTAAAATTTTTTTGAAAAATCTACAAAATTTTTGTTTGCTTGACAATAATAACCAAATTTCTCAAGTTTTCTTAAATAAATTATATATCATTCGAAAGATCCCAGGTTCTTCTTTCCAAATCTAGTAAATTGATAATCGGATAATTATTAACATAATTTTTAACCCTAAATCCGGAATTTGGAGGTGTCCGGCATATTTCACTATTGGAATCTTGTTTTACTCGACAAGCTCTACAAGAAAAATAATATCCAGTCCCAGGTTTTTCCATTTCATTCAATTTTGTAACACTGTGTTATTCAAGCAATAAGATTAACCAAAATTGAAGCCTTTTTGAAACAATACAAGGAACCAGAATTAATGCCTTATTAAGGATATAAAAGTTACCGCAATTGAAGGCTCAATTAAAGTAAAAATGGAACCACGATTGAAGCCCTATTTAAGGTGAAAAGGAAAAACGATTGAAGCCCTATTTAAAACCTAAACCGAACCTCGAGTTAACTTTATTTAAAGTATAAAATGTTGATTGAGATCTTGTTTAAAATGCAAAAGAAACCATGATTGAAGCCTTATTCAAATTATATAAAGAACCTTGAAGCTTTATTTAATGTTCAAAAGTAACCATAACCCTATTAAAAATTTAAAAGGAATCACGATTGAAGCCGTATTTTAAATGCAAAACGAACCACGATTGAAGTTTTTCTTAAACATGTATAAAGTTGTAAATTGTTGACCTTTAGTTTTGTTGTTTGTAAATTTTGTTCGGCATAAGGTCATAAGGTAACAAATTTTTAAATGAAAAATATAAAAATATTTTGTTTTAAAAATTTTTTTTATTTTATTTTATTCCCAATATTTCGGTCAACTTTGTTGACCATCTTCAGGGGTTCTATATAAAAATACAAAAATATATTAAACAAATTATTATCAGTTACACAAAGCATTTCAAGCACAAACAAATTATAATTACATTTAAAATAAATAAATGAAAAACAAATTTCACTCTGTTGAGTTTGTTGTCCAGTCGTAAGCTTTTGTCAACTAGTGTTTTTAATGTTTTGTTTTGGTCTTTTTCTGTTTTTGTGTATCGTGTGTTTGTATGTGTGAGCTGATATGTTCTCTGTATCAATTTTGTAGTTTAATCTCTCATCTGTCTCTAAATTAAGTATGTGTAACATCTCTAGAGTGAACCTCCTCGCATAATTTTTCTCTTCTGCTAATATCTTTACATCATTGAAATTTGGTGTGTGTCCAGTAATTGCACAGTGGGCCGCGAGTGCTGTTTTTTGTTCCAGTGGTTTGTAAGTTGCCTTCATGTCAGATTTATGTGATGATAGTCTGGTTTTTAACTTAGTTTTGGTTGTACCTACATATGTCTTCTGACATATGTTGTTGTTGTCGCCATTGCAATTAATTTTGTATACTACGTTAGGTTTTTCTTCAATTTTCAATTTTGATTTCATCTTGCTGAATAATTTGTTCACAGTATTATTACATTTAAAGGCTAACTGGAACTTGTCCTTATTATATATATTGGAATTTTTGATTCTCTCAGAAAATTTCGGTATATAACCGACTGATTTAAATATTTTTGTCTCCGTATCTCTATTTTTGGTTAAAGGACATTTATTCTTCACACGTTTTATTAAATCGTCAATCGTCTTTTTTGGGAAGTCGTTCATTCTTAAAATATTCTTGATTTTATGTAAATTTTCCTTGTGAAATTGATTGTCACTTATATCTAAAACTCTGTTAATGAAATTGGTTGCCGTATTTATAAACCTTAAAACCTTAAAAGAACCATGATTGGGACCTTGTTTAAAATTCAAAAGGAACTACGATGGAAGCCCTATTTTAAATGCAAAACGAACCACGATTGAAGTTTTTCTTAAACCTTAAAAGAACCATGATTGGGACCTTGTTTAAAATTCAAAAGGAACTACGATGGAAGCCCTAGTTAAGATATAAAAGAAACCAAGGTTGAAGCCTTATTTAATCTTTAAAAGGAACCACGACTGAAGCCTTATTTACAGTGCAAAAGGAACCAGAATTGTGCCTTATAAAGGACATGGAAGTTACCGCAATTGAAGGCTCAATTAAAGTAAAAATGGAATAATGATTGAAGTCTTATTTAAAGTGTAAAATAAACCACGACTGATGCTTTATTTAAAGTGCAAAAGAAACCAGGATTGAAGCCTTATTTAAAGTGTAACAGGAACCATGATTGAATGCCTATTTGAAACCTAAACCGATCTATGATTGAAACCTTATTTAAAGTATAAAAGAAACCACGAATGAAGCCTAATTCAAAGATTACAAGTAACCAGATTTGAAGCCTCATTTAATGTATAGATTGGTTTACGCTGGAACCTTTAAATTAAAATTAATTTAAACCTTATTTAAACTATAAACAGCAGCTTCTTAATGTATAAATGTTACTCCTCCTTTGAGCTTAATTTCTTAAATTTCAAATTCATTTAAATATTCTCTGGCCTTTTTAATTTACAAAGTAAAACTACAACCCCATAATGATTCACTAGCTAAATGAAAGTATGAAACATAGAAAAAGAGATTTAATAAAAAGTTGAACTAATTTCATTGCTTCCAAATGCCTGTAAACATTTTTATTTTCCACACAACTTTGGTATAATTTTTTTACGGTTTTTTATACTCGGTCAAACTAAAACTCTTTTTTTTTTCTTTGTTTCTTTGCATATTTTTACTGATTTCTATTTTTCTTCTATAACAATTTTACCATTTATTTTTTTTATGTTTTCATATAATATTTTCCTGTTTGTTTGTTAAACGAGTAAACAGCCATAAAACGTTTGTATTTCTCATGTTTTTTATTTTATTTTTCTTTTTCATTTTTTTTGTTGTTCAGCACTCTGTGAGTTTCCTTGCTTTATTTGTGCCAGTATCCTACATTTAAATAGCATAATAATCCTTTAGCTGAAGGCGGCTTTTAATTCAGCAGATTTTGGCAGATTGTAATATTTTTGGTTGCTGGTTTGTGTATTTTTTTGTTTTTTCTGTTTCACCTACTTTGGGTATTGTGGCAAATTTTATAGTAAGATACATATAAATAAAATAAAATAAAAATATGTTTGAATTTGCTTTACAATATAAAGGGAAATAAAATTAGATAAATGGCAATATGTAAATAGAGTTTAAGTTTTTCGCCGGAAACTATTAGAAATATTTAGGCCATTTACTTTGTGCTGCTTAAATTTTTGGTTTTCGTTGTGCTGTTTCATTGCTCTCAGTTTTATATTGACTGAAAATCCTTTGATTATATTTTAAATGGATATAAAATGGTTTTTGTCTGGTACTTTGTGAATGGGCAATTAACACTTAAATTAAATATAGCTGCAGAGTGTTGCTGTAGTTGTTTCTAGTGTGAAGTTATCTGGGTCATTAGTTTAGGTTTATAGTTCATTGGACTATATTTAAGGCAGTAGTAGGCAGAAAATTAATATTTAACATTTCAAACGAAAGAGTAATGTTGCTTAAAATGAAATTACTTAATGAATTTTTGATGGACATTCTTCAATACGTTAAAGTTTAAAGAGTTAAGCTCATGTTTGTGAATAGTTAATCATGTTGAGCTTATGGTGTCTGTGAGTGCCGAACACTGGTGTGAAGGATTAAAACATTTTAAATTTAAATTGCTAAATAGAATTTCGTAAATTTTTTACTGCAAAATTCTCAGTAATTATCATATGTTTGCTTTAATATTTATGTCCAGTAATGTTTTCAATGTATCTCCTTTTAAACTCTAAACAAGGCTTCAATCATGGTTAATTTACACTTTAAATAAGGTTTCAATCATGGTTCCTTTTAAATTTTTAATAGGGCTTCAGTTATGGTTCCTTTTGAACATTAAATAAAGCTTTAAGCGAGGTTGTTTTTATAATTTGAATAAGGCTTCAATCATAGTTTCTTTTGCATTTTAAACAAGATCTCAATCATGGTTCCTTTTACATTCAAACTAGGGCTTCAATAGTGATTCCTCTTTTAATCTAAATAAGGCTTCAATCGCGGTTCCTTTTATACCTAAATTAGGCTTCATTTATTCGACCGGATTTGATTTCAACAATTCTATATTTCTTTAATTAGATACAATACACTTATGTGCAAATTCAATCTCTAGAGATTAGAGATAGACAGCCGTTAATTAATTGGTTTTATTTTACCAAAAATTATGTTGGCCATAAAATTTAATTAAATTGTAACATCAAAAGAACCCTTTTTGCATAAAAATAAAAACACACATAGATTCTTAAAAGAAAATAAGAAAAACATATCTGCGGAAACAAATAAAACTTCATGATTATTTTATTGATTCTTGTTATACATTTGTAGTAAAATTGCTCCTCTTGTTGGTTGTTTTTATGAGCAAAAGTATTGTTAATATAATCAAGAGATCTACAGAGTTGACGGTCAAAAACAAAAACGGAAAATTATGTCTATAAAATCAAGATAAATAGTCATTATCATCATCATCATCATCGGCAACAACAACGTCAGTCAGTCAGTCAGTCAGTCATTCAAGCAGAACAACATGCTGCTTTGATGATTTTTGGGGTTTATAACTTTTGGGTAAATTCTTGCTATAAAAAGTAAAAAGACTTTGTGTTTAACTACAAAAAAAGTTTTATTTCAAAATAATTTTTTTTGTTTACTTGTTTCTTTAAATAATTGTTGGTTGTGTTTGCCAACATTCAAATGGAATTATTAAGATATTGAAGCCTTTAAATATATTTATTTTTTCACTTTCTAAGAGACTTTATTTAAATTTCCATTTATGTATTTCTCCTAGCAACTGTTGTTTATGTTTTCATATTATCAAGATTGTCTTTTTATTAAAAACACCTTCAGGGAGGTCATGATTTTATGAGTTCTTATCTGTGTTTTGTGGTTTTTTGTAAGACATTTATTGTTTGTTTGTTTGTTTGCTTGCCTCTTTAAAGCCAGTGTAGCCAATTACTAGTTTTCGGGTTTAATTTTTTGTTATATTATCATTTTGGCATATAATTAATAATGTTTACAAGTTGAAAAGAGTTTTGCATTTTAATTAATTGATAAAGGAATTTGGCTGAGGCCTTTGTTGAAAACTTGAGACATCTAATAAGTTAATGAGTTTTTGGTGTACGCACGGGGGTTGAGGCTTATATTAAACAAATTTAATCTACACAAAGCTTAAATAAATGTAAATTAATTGGTCTCTATTGTTGGAGGATACAAAAATTGAGAATTTGTTTATTTTCTGGAAATAGACAATCAACAATGTGTAATTTTATTTATTGTATCTTTGTTGAAAATGAACTAACAAGAAGTATATCAGCCAGTTTAAGATCATTATTCAAACTGATAATAGAGTAATCGATATTTTCTGGTGTTCTGTAGAGAGATATTTTCTATATTAAACTCAATTTATACTTGTGCCTGTCATCGCTAAATTACCAGTCGGGGATACACTTCCTCGGGGTCTCGATATAGTAACAATTGTGGGTGAGTGATCTGACGATAATTTTAACAAAGATTCGACGTGAATTACTTCTATCGGAATATTTTTTATCACTCCAAAATCACTGACACCTATTCTGGTGGATCAATAGGCCAGTAAGTAGGGTTTCCGTTGGAACTCACATTCAAGCTCATTTTAGAAATTGTATTAAATAAAACACAACCTTTCAGAGTAATCAGTCTTGAGTCCCAGAATGTGTGCTTAGCGTTATAGTCAGCAGCTGCCAGAAAGCAGGGGCCTAGTGCTTTAAAAAACTTACTGTATTGACTTTCCCTTATTTGAAATCTAGGGGATGAATATATAGACGAAATCACTATATTTCGATAACAATCGGCGATACAGATCATTGTGGCTTGAAGATAATCTTCACAAAGATCACTCCTTAAGTAGTATTTAATTCGAGTTTTTATTAAAATTGTTGTGCCTTCACATGCTCTGCCCCCGGGGTCCTTAATATCATACATGAGATACCCATTTATGCGAAATAAACTTCTTGATGACAAATGTGTTTCCGCAATCAGCATTACATTGATTTAGTGATTTTATTAGGAAATATTCAAGTTTGCTTTCATGTTGGAGAAACATATTTTCAAACAGTTCATTGCCTATTAAGTACAGCTTACAATATCATGGTTTGCATTTTGAGCATTTCCTACATCATGTTACTCATAGAATTCCTAAAATTATTAACCGAGTCAATAAATGATCCGTGTAAAATTTTGGATTGGTAGCCTTATTTATACGAGATTTGTGAGTATTAAAGTGATTTTCAGAAGAAGATTTTATATGGGGCAGACGGTTAAAAATAGACCGAAATTCACAAAATTTTGTGGGATGATTTTTGTATATATGTAAATGATCTGTGCAACGTTTTGAGTCGGTACCGATATTAATACAATATATATAAATATAAATGTCTTTTTCAGATGTGGTCCTTGTATGAGAGCTATGACCAATTCTTGACCGACAACCATAAAATTTGGTACAACAATTTATTTGTCTATAAAAATTATTTATGTCAAATTTTAGCCGTTTAACTTTATTTATATCTGTTGTATACGTAGTTAAGTGTATTTTGGAAGTGGACTTTATAAGGGGTCTATGGTCAAACATGGACCGAACTGAGAAAAATTTCGTTTTGCGATTTCTTTTTGCATAAAACTTTATTGGCATTAATGTATAATTGAGCAATATTTCGGGAAGATTGTTTTTGGTATGGGGGCTATGAGAAATCATGGACCTATTCTTACTATTTTCCTCACACCTTCTTCCTTTATCATAAACACAACGTATACAAAATTTCATGGTAATATCTGCAATATTTTTAAAAATATAACAAGAAAAATATTTAAAAATATCAATATCTTAAATTTTGATCCATAATTCAGGTTCTACTGCACCGATTTTGCTATAAGCGGTTTTTAGTAAACTTTGTTGATTTCGGTTGTGCCCTTTGGACGTGAGAGTGTTTTACACAGATAGACATCAGACAGACGGACATGGCGCAATCGAATTAGAATTTCGTAAGGACGAATAATATATGGGTAACTTCAAAAATTAACGGCCTTTTTTGTCTGACAACAATGTCAAATTGCGTGTGTATAAACCGATATTTGAGCATGTGAAATCCGTTCGCGTTAATCATTTTTACTGCGGTTTCAAGTTAAAAATTAAAAAAAAAATATAAAAATTACAGTTTTTGTTAAAATTGTAAAAGGATAACACGTATGGATAATACCCCTTAAGGGCTATCTTAGCATACTAGAATATTTGTAAAGGCTTCAATACTTTTTAAAATACACTGAGGAAAAAATAAAAAGAAATTTTATTGATCGTGTATGCAAATAAAAATTTATTTAAAATTGTTAAACATTTTACAAAATTACGGCTAGTATAAGGCATAATTCTGGGTTTAGTAAAGTATTAATATATTTGTCATTGCATTGGCGGTAATTTGCCGGTTTTCGCGTTAGCATGTTTCAATTGTTTTGTTGAAATTTGTTAAGGTGGCCCTCGTGAATATTGTTTAAAAATATAGTCTCACTTTCTAGGGGTTCAAAAAATGCGTTTTTTTTTTGCAAATATTAATATTGCACCGCTTATAAAATACTTGTTGGAATTCTGGGTTGCTTATTAAGTCGAATTCAAAAATAATTCTTTTAAATTTTCAAAATCAAATATTACATACAAGGATGTTTTGAGGTTAGAAACAATTTTTTTCCTCCATAAAATTTTAAATCTATAAAATTAGTATCAAGCTCAGTAAAGTCTTCTATTCGATCTACGTTTCAGCGCAATTGATACAGCGATTTATTTGTCACAAAACGAAATGTGTTTGGAAAAAACTGCCGCTGCACGCGCCCGGGTTGAAAAAAATTATTTTTTTTTTGCACTTTATCAGTTTAGTCCGTCGCAAAGAATCTATTTAGATGCCTAAGCATGTTCCCATGCCATGTTTTTATATAAAAAAAGCTTAAAAAAATGTTTTTTTTTTTGCAAAAATTTTCAAAAGTTTTTAAAATTTTTGTGTTTAAAAATTTTAAAGTGCGTTTTCGTCTCGAAGGTACCCTTTATGAAGTTGCTCACATCACGCAATACACTACCCAACATAAAAGACAATTCAGATTGTCAGACGCAAAAAAGATACATTTTTTACAAAATTTACATTAATTTCTTTTAAGTTTGTGATCTCCGTGATATGTTATTAGTGCGCTGACACCAACTTATAAAATTACGCAGTTTTTTTTTTAATTCTGCGCTTAAAATTCATTTTTATTAAACGGTGCAAAAACCCTATGTAAAATCTTCAAAAAGTTCAAAATTCGGAAAATTTTCGTTTCACTTGTAAACCAAATGCAACTTTTCACCCAGCAGCGATACCAATTTTTTTTGTGGATATATCCTCCAAGTCTAGTGACTATATTTTGTATTGATTTGGATCTGAAAGCTAAAAACTATTACAAAGAAAACGGAACGGATGAAAAAACTCTTGTAAGTTTCAAGTCGTTTTTTTACTTTTTCGAATTTTAGATGACCACCAATTCTTAAGGTGAAGACTTTTCCACGTCATATTCTTCAAGTATAGTCAACCAAACTATTTTTTTCAATTCATAAAACTTAAGGGAATAAGAGCCATAGTATGTCGGTTTCAAATACCCCATATATACTTTGTTGGGTGTCAAATGAGTACTTCTCAGTGTTACACACGGAATGACAAACTTATATATACCCTCCCTCATTCACTACTTGTGGTGGAGAAGGGTATAAGAATAGGTTCTTTCTTGCAAACAAAAACTAAATAATTTTCCTTTAATCTCTTGTATTTGTAACAACCCACATTTTGTGTGTCATTATTAAAAGGACGTTTTCAAATACTTCCGTTGTTTTCACAACACTGAATAAGGGCATTTGAATACTTAAATTCCAACATATTTTTCTTTTCTTATCGAGCATTGTTGTTCCGAAACTTAAATGTAAACGAAAACGACAAATATTTAAACACTGACCTCTTGCCATAGACTGAGTTAGTTAGTGTTTTATATTCATATTTTCTTAAATTATATAAATTTTTTGCAATGCTCTTATAATATTTTTTCTTTCCTTAAAGAAATAGTGTATTTACAATGTTTTCTTGTTTTTCTTTTTGCAAAGTTGTGTTACATTTTTTAAATTATGCCAAAAAAGTCATAAAAGAAAGTTTTTTGGAATTTAGGAGTCTTGTGGTTTATGACAATTTGGTAGTATTTAACAATGGAGAACTATTAAATTTATAGACATGCTACAAAAATAAGGAAAATAGAAAATAGTAGACACTATTGATAACATTTTTTATAACATTAAAGAGCTCAGCCCGTATTCAGCCACTGATTTCGCTGACTTTCAATAACAAACTCCTTAAACTATGGAAATACGAATGAAGTGTTATCTAAAGTAAAAACGAAGCATTATTTAAAGCGCAAATTAAAGTCTTACTAAAACTATGAATGAAGCCCATAAAGTACAAAACTAACTAAGAATTAAGCCTTAATTTCAGTTAAAGAGATTCCCTGCACAGCCGGATTTATTAGGATTGAGTTGAAATTTAACAAATACTCGTACCCAGAATATGGAATTCTGTAACTTATACAAGGTGGCGCTAAAGTAAACTTCCGATGTTTTTTGGCTGTAATTAAAAAAAATTAAAAACTTTGATTCTTCTTGTGGATTATTTTTATTTGGTCTTTTAATTTTTTTTACATCAAGTCGAGAATATGATGTCATGCAAATGGCCGCCGCCACAGTTGATTGCCATTTGAACCCTTTTTATGGCATTTTCCATCACTTTGGCCCCACAAAAATGAAGTGGTCAAATCAGGCGATCTTGCTGGCCAGTGCAAATCGCCAAAAACGGGAGATTAGGCGCCCGGGAAATGCATCCTTCAGCATATCGGTTGTGGCACATGCAGTTTGTGCCGTTGCACCGTCGTGTTGGAACCACATGTTTTCCAATCCCAATTCATCAAGTTGCGGCAAAAAGAACTCGTTGATCATTGCTCTGTAGCGCTCACCATTCACAGTAACCGTTTGGCCCGCGACGTCTTCGAAGAAAAAAGGTCAGATTGGCGAAATCTGCGACAAAATTCACGTTGTGCCAAAGTCACCGAACGATTATTGGTCAAAAAAATAGTCAGCAATATTCCGCGTTCTGGAGCAGTGCAGCATACCATTGTTTATTAACGTGTATTTCGCATGTGTTTACTACACAAATGTCAAAACAGAACTGACATTAGGGACCAATTGCAAAATTTATAGCATTTTCTGATAGGAGGATTACTTTTGCGCCACCTTGTATATATCCTCTTATACCAAACAATTTTGTTAGAAGTTTTAAAAATCCGCAATCTTTTTAATTCGATTTCCTTTTGGCAGCACTTAACTTGTGCTACGATAGCAAGGGCAACAATAACCTCAGCAACGTTACGATAATCGATAAAATCCATAAAACACTTATGTGACCAATCAAACTACACAATAAAAAATATGGTTGGAAAATAACATTTTATGGAATATATACAAAAAAAAAAGCAATATCAAATACATACATTAGGCTGCCACTCCAAACAAATGGATAGATTAAATTAAATACTAAAATTTAGACTTGCAATATAAGCTCGTCTAAAGACGAGACACTAGACTAGACTGGAAATTCGACTTGACAAAATATTTATTGGCCAGAACAACTATCAATACTCAGGAGACTAAAAAGTTGGCAGTGATTCAATTAGACATACTTTTTTCAATCGCCTTTTTTTACAGGTCACGTGTGAGTCGTGTTTGGCATTTCATAATGGAAGGACTTACGCCTGAACAACATTTACAAATCGTTAAACTTTATTACGAAAATTCACGTTCTGTGAGGAATGTGTTTCGTGCACTTCGCTCAACTTATGGTCAACATAATCGTCCTACTGGTCGCAACACCATCACCCATTTTGAGACCCAGCGTTCATTACTGGATAATATTCGACCGAATAGACCACGTCCAGCAGGCTGTGAAGAAAATATAGCGGCCATAGCTGAGAGTGTACACAAAGACCGTGGAGAGTCGATGCGGCGTCGCAACTCGGACTGACGTATGAAAGGACTTGGAGCATTTTACATCGAGATCTTAAATTGAAAGCATACAAAATACAGCTTTTGCAACAACTGAAGCCGCTCGACCTTCCCAAGCGACAGCGCATCGCTCCATGGGCTCTTGAAAAGTTCCAAGAAGATCCGACGTTTTCGAGGCAAATTTTGTTCAGCGATGAGACCCATTTCTAGCTCAATGGGTATGTAAACAAACAAAATAGCCGCCTTTGGAACGAAGAGCAACCTGACAACGGGTTGGCGTGGTTTGTGAGCCAGTGGAATAATCGGTTCATATTTCTTTTAAAATGATGCCGGTGCGAACGTAACCGTCAATGCCGACCGTTATCGTGCCATGAAAACTGACTATTTGTTGCCTGAAGTTGAAGCTCGTGATCTCGGTGACATTTGGTTTCAGCTAGACGGCGCCACTACCCACACATCGCACCAATCAATGAATTTATTGAGAGAACACTTCGGTGAAAACATAATTTCAAGTTTTGGGCCGGTCGATCGTAATCGACACCGAGATCGTGTGATATCACACCGTTAGACTCTTTCCTGTGGGAATATGTAAAGTCTAAAGTTTATGAAACCCGCTTCGATTCAGGCCCTGCAGGAAAACATCACGCGTGTCATTCGCCAGTTACCAGTCGAAATGTTCGAACGAGTCAACGGATAGACCATCTTCAAGAGCCAACATTTGATAGACATAATTTTCGAAAAATAAATGCCAAAAAATATTCTTTCAAATGATAATAAACTTTCCCCATTAGATTTGAATTTTGTGTGTTTTTTTTCTTTAAAAAAGTAGGGAACCTCGAAATGGATCACGCTTTATAAAGCTTCATTTGTGGTTCGTTTTCTACTTCAACTAAGGCATTATTAGTTGTTCGGTTTATTTTAGCAGTTTGACGTTGTTTAGTCTGACAATAGTTTTACAAGATCAAACAGCATCAAATAAAATTAAACTGCCTGACTGTATATTTTATTATTTGCTTTGAAAATCATCTAAAGCGAAAAAACATGTTTTAGCATTACTCCCCATATAAGTTGCATTGGGAATATGAGAGACCATGCATATTTTATATACATATATTATTTTATAAGGTTTTTCGTGGTGTCTCATATTTCAAAAAAAAATATTATAAAATTATATTTGTTTCGAAATGAATTTTATCGATTGTTTTTTTTTCTAAATATAATTAATATGGCATCGTTAACAGTAATAAAAAGACAAAGAAACATTTTAAATATTGAAGATAAAGTTAAAATAATTAACGAGCTTTCAAAAATAATGCTAGCTCAAAAATACAAAGTTTTAAGAAGAATTACCCCCTGGCCCACGATGTCAAACGATAACGTTCGCTTAATTAAGACACAAACTTTTTTCGTATCTATTTTTTACTTAATCAAGTTTGTTTCTTCCACAATCAAGTTTGTGTCATAAGTCTTATCTAAGCAAACGTTATCGTTCGACATCGTGGGTCAGGAGGTTAATTTTTTTTAAACCTCATACGATCTTTTGGGTGAAATTTCACCCATTTTCAATTTTAAATTTACGTATTTTTTTACAAATTAAACTATTTTCTAATTTTCTAATATTTTACATAAAAAAAAATTAAAATTATTCATTTCGAAAATATTTGAAAACTTACATCAAAGTTCCTTGGGTGAAATATCACCCATTAAGAAAAACGCTTAATTACACTAGCCAACAAGGTTTTTGACTGGAGCAACCAAATACATTTCCCAGTGTAATTTGGTGCGCTGAATTCGAATCTGTAAATGGTTTTTCTCTATCACGTCAGGTTTTCGAGATATAAAAAAAAGCTTTTATTAGATTTTTCCATAAAAAGTTATTAGTTTATTTAAAAATCAATAAGTTTTCAAAAGTGAATGGCGTTATATGATTGTCGTTTGTATTTCGTTGGTTCGGTTTCACGTATTAGAGTCCAACAATAGTCTCCCAGCATACTTTTATCCCAAAATCCTTGATAGTTTCTTTCAATTTTCATTAAATCTTGATGGGCGCGTTCCCCTTGTTCGTCGCTAACAGCACCTAGGTTTTGTGAGAAAAAATCTAAATGCGAATGGAGAAAATGTATTTTGAGTGACATTCGTGCACCCAATTCATGATAACTTTTCAATAATTCAGCAACAATTTGTCTGTAGTTTTCACTCTTATTGTTTCCAAGAAAACTTTTCACGATGCACTTAAAAGACTCCCAGGCTGTATATTCTTTCTCCGATAAACACTGCGAAAAATTATGATCATTGATAAGCTTCCTGATCTGAGGGCTAACAAATATCCCTTCTTTTATTTTAGCATATGAAATTTTAGGAAAAACTTTTAACAAATATTTAAATGCTGCACCATCTTTGTCCAGAGCCTTCACAAAGTTCTTTAAAAGGCCCAATTTTATGTGCAGCGGTGGAAGAAGAACATCATTTGGATCAATTAATGGTTTATTTGAAATGTTTTGTTTTCCTGGTGAATATTCAGTTCTTTTTGGCCACTCTGTTCTGAGGTAATGATGAAGTGTGGCGCGACTATCCCATAGACACAGGAAACAGCAATATTTTGTGAAACCTCCTTGCATACCAGTCAACAAACCAATGACCTGAAACAGATTTAAAAATAAAAACTGTTATTTACGATCATCTATGTATAGGTATATTACATATGTAAAGAAATTTAAATCACATACCTTAAGATCACCACAGATCTTCCATTTATTATCATTGTATTTAAGTAATGTCAAAATTTCAGTCATTGACTCATAATTTTCCTTCGTATTAATGGCATAAGCAATTGGTATGGATGGTTTTTTATTGCCATTATGTAAAAGAAGTGCCTTTAAACTGTACTTAGAGCCATCAATAAATAATCTCCATTCAGTTTTGTCATATGGCTGGTTCATTTTTCGAAATAAACCATTAATATCAGTGCAGTACAGAATAGAGCCTTTCTTTTCAAAATATGCAGTCAATTCCAAACCTCTTTTCTCTATAGATTGTTACTTTCGTCCCAGTTGCAAGATGTTTCCACTGCTGCATGCGTGAAACAATTATTTCTGCGTCTTGCTTCGTTAAATGCAAGTCCCGAATTAGATCACTCAGCTCAGCTTGAGTCACTAAATGGCGCTCACTATCAGCCTCATACAAACTACAACTGCTGCCGAAAGATATTTCGGACTCACTGCTCGTAGCACCGGGAATGACTGGTAGTGGATCAGTTGATAGACGTTGAACTGGTTTGGAAACTGATAGGACATTAGGGTAGGTAATACTTTTTCGATTTTTCATATTGAATCCAGTAACTTTTGTTAAACAGAAATAACAATCAGTTTGGTGGTTACTTGACTCTCTCCAAAGTACTGGAATTGAAAAATCTAAATAGATTTTCTCGCCATTTGACCACTTGTATAAAATAGTTCTGCAACGATTGCAAAACATTGTCGGTGTCCACGGTTTGTCCAAGTTTCCGACAGCAAAACCAAAATAATGTAGATATGCATATTTTAGTGATTCTGATATTGCATATCCTTTTTTTCCAATCAGATATTCACCACACACAAAGCAAAAATAGCTCGGATTAGTAACACACGATCTCACTGACATGCTTAAACTCTACCTTTATACAAATTTATAATGAATGTAGGCTTTTGTCAAATTAATAACTGTGAAATTGTAGCGTCAGTATTAACTATTTTACAGTATTGCCAGCATGCGATAAAAAACGAACTGGACGTGATAGCCCAACTTTGTTGCCAGATTCGAATTCAGCGCAGCCAGATTAGCTAAAAAACATACTTCGTTTCCCCAGTCAAAATTTTTTGCCTAATTTGTTGGCCAGTGTTATTATTAAATATAACAGCTAGATGGTAACCTTAGTGATAGAAATAAAGTATTTCTGTGGAGTAGTTCTGGACCTTATCAAAGATTTAAAAGGATGAAATATAACATGTGACAATTTTTTTACGTCATATGATCTTGCAATTCAGTTGCTAAAAAGAACAAAAACACTATTATGGGCACAGTTGGGTCAAATAGAACGTTTTTGCCAAAATCAACGAAACAAGAACTTCGTAAGCGTGCGGTTTTCTCCAGCATGTTCTTTTTCCGTGACAAATTGCACTGGTGTATAACGTTCCAAAAAAGTATAAAATTAAGAATGCCCTAAGTACTTTTCATCATGACAAATCTGTATTGAATGAAATAAATAAATTGCCAGCAATTATGTCATTTTATAATAAAACTAAACACTTTAGATCAGCTGGTGAGTACCTGAGTGAGTAAAAAGAAAAACAAATCGATGGCACCAATCATCTGGTCCCGCCCATTACGGATAATTGAGGCCCGACTGAACTACTCTAAACAAAAATGTAAAGTTGGATAAAAAAGTATCAGTTTCAGTACCAACAATTTTGATTAAAAATCACTAAAAAGCACTGTGAGAAATGGTAAAAAGGGCTATAAAAACGCGCTTTTTAAAAACGGGTATTTAATAAAATTTGGGTTCACCAAAAAATACCCGAAAAGCGTCAAAACGGCAACAGTGTTTAAACATTTTAATGCGATTAAAATAGCCGAGACTATAATTTCATAATTTGATATAGCCTCAACTATAGTATTGTATATAACTTTGAATTAACTTTAATTTTATACAAAGGATTTTCTATCACTATGTGCATAACAGGTTCACCCTAATACATTCGTGCATGTACTCGTATGTATGTTTAAAAGTATATATTTATTTTTATCCTCAAATAAATATAGATAACTATAGATTTAAGAAGAAATATGTATATCAGTTTTTCTCTTTTATTATTATTGACCTTTCAACTTTCATTTTTGTATGAAAACAATAAACACACAAACCATATCAGACACAGTAACATGCATAGTTAAGCACACAAATAAATATCCATATGTTTAGATACAAACATATGTGTCTTTACTTATTATCCTATAGACAATAGTCGTAACAATAAACAACAATAAGCAACAACATACAATACTCCATCTATCCCACTCTCAATTTAGAGTAACAATTATGGCGCCAATGTTCAGAGATTTACTGCTGTCATGACTACAATAAGCATAAAAAGATCAACTATTAAGCAAAAACAACAAATAAATAGAGATATAGAAAGAAGAATAATTATATCCTTCGAACGAACACACACAGCCTGAGTGGGTAGTATTCAGGCAAATATACTTACATGTGTAATACACAAATAGCTTAGACTAGCACCAGAAAAATAGCTATCAGCTGTGAAGAATATCTGGTCGAAAAGATATTGGCAAAATTTATTTTATACGAACAAAATATTTGTTGCAAATAGGATTAAGGCTTACAATTCTATTTTTATTCAAATTGTAATCTAGTTAAGTAATGTATCAAACTTTAATTTCAAACTCTTGTAACTTGCTTTTCATGAACCAGTCTAATATCTGTACATTTATCACCACTAAAGGTAAATGGCAGATATTTACTTAAATAAGCGTAACCACTGCTTTTAGCATAAATTTGTTTGACGATGTTTAACTAATATTTGTCACAGCGCCCTCCTACGGTGGTATAGCATTCAAACGTCACCGAAGTAAAATAATTAAATAAAGACTATAAAATCAAGTTTTAAAAATAATGCGCCTACTCACCACCAGAGGCGCTGCAATGCTGCACTAAAAACAAACATAATGGGCAATTGCAGAGTTGTGTTAGAAAGCTTTCTCCTACTTTCATCACCTTTACTTCTTCAATCTATCCCCTTTCCAAAGAAAGTAACGCAATTATATATAGGCATATTAATTGCCTGAGTGTTACTTCTCATAAAAAAAAATATATTTCGTAAGAGCAAACATTATCAATTAAAATAAAAGTTAACTTCTATTGCAATATGTTTGTAGGAAATAAAGTTTTCCAAATTAACACAAGAATTATAACAAATTTTATTTTGGGGTTACGTCTTTTTCGTAACATCTTTGCTATACTCGTACATCACTGTTAGGCAGACATACGAGTACCACTTATCTTGTAACGCTCGTAACTTTCATATATAATCAATGAAGCAAATAAGTGATTTTCCATGGTTTACAGTGATGTGTGTGATGTTTTGTCAGGAGTATAAGTTGGTAGATGTTGTGTTTTTAGGGGTTTTTCTGCTAGAATCGATATCATATCAAACCATAAACAATAAACGTTTCTGCCAATATCTTTGCGGCTAATTTAGTGCTTACATGTTTGTAATGTATGGAACGATGCTGTACGTTGGTGTTGCCGGGCGGTTTTAGAAAACTGTTTGCAGTGTGAGTGTAACAAACTTATAGAGGGGGTTTTTTTTTAAAGATTAAAGCAGCCCATACACGTTTCAATTCAATTGGCAACTGAGTCGGTTGCTGTGCAAATCAAAGCGTGTATGGCTTTGTCAATTGATTAGTTTGACAGTTGACGAGTTGGTTGAAGAAAAATCAAAAGATTTTGACTTTTTCAAGTTAACTGACAAGTCTTTCAATTCGATTGTACTGTGTGTGTTCGAGTCTCTTTGTAGTTTTCTTATGCAAAGAAAAAGTTGTTTATTTTTAATATCTTTTTTGATTTTAGCGAATTTTAAATAAAAAATTAAAAAAAAATGACATTGGTGCCAAACATCGATGCTTGGAGGGAAATTTTCCAATTGCTCGAGGAAAATCCAGCACTTTGGAAAATAAAAATATTTTAAGTCGTCCGGCTCTATTGTTTTTAGTTCCCTTATTAAATTTTCATTTGATTTTTTTTTCTTGTTCTTCAACAATTCTTTTGACCAAATTATTCGTCGCTTTTTCTTTTTCTTCATCATTAGGACATTCTGCAATAATCATTAATGCAATTATTTTTCTTTTTTCAGTCATTAAAGTTTTTAATTTTTAAATTTGTAGTTGTTAAAAAATATAAATTGACAGTTGAATGCAAATCTTTCAATTCAGTTTAAGAAGTGTGTGGCCAAGAATCAAATTAATTGAAAGAATCAATTCAATTGAAAGACTGAATTGACGATTGCATTGAAACGTATATGGACTCAATAACAGACAATTCAAGCTCAAGGTTTTGTTTTAATTTTTAAATTTTTATTTTCAATATTTCGCTACGTCTTTGTGTGGCTTCTTCAGGAAAATATTTTTTAATTTTATAAATTTCAAATTATTTGTCATAGACAAAAGTATACGAACATTTTTAACATAACAAAATATTAAAACAATTTATAACAAGTAAAAAAATGACAAAGCTGACCAAATGACCGCCAGTTAAAAAAGTGATGCCAACTTAAAGTTCTATATATATAAAAACACACCCTATAATTGCCCTGCAGGAGATTAAGCGTTAATTGCCTAAAAGCTACTAGTACAATTACTAGAACAAAAGGCACTAGTGCAAATGGGGTTAGAGTTTGTATATAAAAATACTAGTGCTAATGAGTACTAGTAATTGATGTAGTACAAGTGCACCACTTGTGGATAAATAGAATTTTTGTGTAACAAAATAAAAATTTACATATTTGTGTTTTGGTACGGCTTAATAAATTTGATTTCAAATCGTTGATTTTTGCCTTCATTATAAAAAATGTTTAATTTTCTTTTGCATTTCTTTGTTTTTAAGTGCTGCCATACATTTAAAACCACGGTAATCGGCTAAATAATAAAAAAATATGGCAAGCATGCATAAAGAAGAAATATTTCATTTAAGTGTGCTTTGTTATTTAACTCGCTCGTGCATAAAAAATAAATTTTTTTAAATAAATAAAATAAATAAATTTTTTACAAAACTTATTAAAAGGTATTTTTAAAATATTTAAAAATGAGTTTTTCTAAAAGATATTTTAAAAGAAAATTAAAAAAACAAATAAGTGAATATAAACGTAGAGTATTGCACCCCGAAAATTCTAAAGAGTGTAAAGAATTTAATTTTGTGAATAACATTGACCCTCAACCGTGTTTAGAAAAAGAATGCAAACTGGAAGACAAATTGCGAAAGATTTCAGAATTACCAAAGCTTACCTTAAAGCAAAAGTTAAAAAAGTGGTTCATTAAAACTAAACCTACAAGAAGCTGCGCTGAAGAATTGTTTGCAATTTTGTCAGAGGAAGGCATGGATGTTCCGCTGTCAGTAGAAGGACTTTTAGGGAGTAAAAAGCAAATTGAAGTTAGGAGTGTTCCACCAGGCATTTTCCACTATTTAGGCGTCGAAAATCAGCTTAAGAGAGTGGAAAATACTTTACAAAACTATCCAAAAGTGGAACTGGAAATGAATGTTGATGGCATTCCACTATTTAAGAGTTCCAAAATGCAGCTCTGGCCTATTCTGATTAAAGTAGTAAATGTTAAAGAAAAAATATTGCCTATGCCAGTAGGAATTTATGTGGGACCTGGTAAACCACTTTGCGTTGAGGATTATTTAAAAGAATTTGTTCTGGAAATAAATTTGTTAAATGGTAAACTGCATCTTTTAGATAAAACAATTGACATTGAATTTCGAAACTTGTGCTGTGATACACCAGCAAAGTCTTTTGTTTGCTGCGTTCCTGGACATACCTCCTCACACGGGTGCACAAAATGCACTCAGGTAGCCAAAAAAAATAATAACATATTAACATACAGCACCGTTCGCGGAAATCTAATTTCGGATGAAGATTTTGCAGCAAGAAAATATTCAGAGCATCACAACAAAAAATTTTTGCGAAAACAAACTCCGCTTGAAAAAGCTGGCTTCAGAATGATTTCACAAACACCTTTAGACAGCATGCACTTAATTGATTTAGGTGTGACAAAAAAAATTCTTCTTCGGATAATTAATAATAAAACGTTAAAAAAAACTCCAAAAGCAAATATGTCTTATATTTCCTCGGTGTTAGTTAACATGCGCAAATGGATTCCAAAAGAATTTCCACGAAAACCAAGACCTTTGGATGATATACACAACTGGAAGGCAACTGAATTCCATCAATTTTTAGCGTACACAGGCATAATTGCTCTATATGAAAATGTACACGAAGACATTTACTATACTTTTGTTATTCTCCATTGTGCATATAGATTACTTTGTAGTCCTCGCCATATAGTTTCCAATATTAGCCAAGCAAACGAGCTTCTAGAGTTATTTGTGGAAAATTTTCCGATTGTTTTTGGTGAAAATAGCGTTTCTTTCAATGTGCATAATCTTCTACACATCACACCCTGCGCAGAAAAATATGGACCCCTTTATTCATTTTCCGCTTACGACTTTGAAAATAAGTTACAGATTTTAAAGAAACACATACGAAAACCAACTGGGATTCTTCAACAAATTGTAAATAAGGAAAAACATGAAATACTCACAACAACCGAAAAAAATGATTTTGTTTACACTGGAAATGAAATTGTTGGGGTATTTATTAATGATTGCTATTTTTCAACAAAGAGCCCCAATAATTTTTGTTCGGTACGCACATATATCCCAATAAAAATTGAGAAATTTATAAGAGGAAATAAACATTTGGTTGAAGGAAGACCTATTATAAATACTAAAAGTTTTTTTGAAGAGCCCATAGACTCTGCTCAACTTGGGATATATCAGACAGATTTGGAATTAGGTGAAATCGAAAGATATTCACTTAATGATATTGACTACAAGTTTATTTGTCTGCCATTTGTAAATAATTTTATACTTCTTCCTCTTTTGCACAGTTGCTTACCACAGACATGCCAAACGACCACGAACTACAGCCTTCAAAGGCAACATTAAAATATTATCCAAAAGGTAAGTTTTAAATTTCTTAAATTGATTCAAATATTGTATTATTATACTAACCGTTATTATGCCCTACATTTTTATTTTTAGTCGACAAAAAGTGCATTCATTGTGAAGACCTCTCAATTAAAGTTCAAAGTCTACAAGGTTATTTTATTAATATAAGTTTTCTTTTGTACTAGTTTTTTAAATATACGTCTTTTATTAGATACCATTGACCGGCAAAACAACAGCATACTTGAAATTTTAGCGGAACATAAAGTGCTTCTATCAAAAATAATTTCTATAAATAACGTTCTAGATGACATCATGCAAATCTTTCCTATCAAATCAGAAGATAAATTAAGTGAGCTAAATGTTATGATCCAGTCCCAGGCAGATCCCTATGTAAGTACATCTATTAAATTACAAAAAATATATACATATATTATTCATATATGGGAATTTTTCATTGTAATTAGTTCCGACTAATGCCAATGCTAAAAAATTCAATACCATTTAATGTCAATGAATTTTTTGGCATTAGCATTTTAAACTAATGATATAGAAATTTTTGCTTTTTCGCAGTTACGACGAATGAAATCATTGTTAAAAGGAAATGTTGGACGATACCTAAATGAAATTTTGGGACACAACATAATTCAAGATTTCAACGTTGATGGTACACATGGCAAACAGAGTCTTAAAAAATTTGAAAACTTTTATTCCGCCTTAATAGGTAAATTAATTAACAATTAACAAATTTCTTAATCTTCAAATACTTTAAGTAAATTTTATATTTCAATATTTAGATGCTATTGCTGTATATTCTGATGAGCCTGACACCACCTTGAGAAAGGCATTTCAGCAGCAAAAAAAAAGACTTTTTAAATTGAGTCGTTTGGAAAAATTAAAGAAAGACAACAATGTAGAAACTAACACTAAAAAATCGACATAAACAAATTTAATGATATTATTTATATTTTAGGTCCAGCCAGCCTTGAAAAAATTGGCATTTTAAGATTACAAATGTTTTTTTCTTTTTTACGTTTATAATACTGATAATTTTATGTTAACTGAATAACCTGAAAAAATTCGTACAAAATATTTAATTTTTAAGTAATTTCCTTTTGTATTTTAATAAATAAAACCATACAAAAAAATTTAATTTTTTTTTTTAGTACTTATTTTTAACAAAAGCAATAAGGGAGTAAATCGAGCTATTATAGGAAATTATTCTATGCAAAAAAACTAGTAACAAACTGGTTCTAAAGCACCCAATTGGGTCCCATTGTACTAGTTTACGTCTAGAGCAAATGGTACTAGTGATTTTCCAAGCACAAAAGAACTAGTAACAAACTGGTTCTAAAGCACCCAATTGGGTCCAAGTGTACTAGTTCACGTCTAGAACCAATTGTACTAGTGATTTTCCAAACACACTCAATGTTAATTTGAGCATTAAGATGGTATAGGAAAGGTTACAGTTGGGAACTAGTACTGGTGATTTTTGTACTAGTACAATACTAGTTTGATACTAGTTCGATCTCCTGCAGGGTGATGATTTAAACAATTACGATTGAAGCCAAAGTACAGCACTATTCGGAAACTTCTTAGCCCAGAACAGAAAGCGCGGTATAAATAGAAATGAGTTAAGTGTTTTAGAAGCTTTCATCTGTGCTATGAACACATGTAAAACTTCTTTTTGATCTGCCAACTCCTTCATGTAGAAACAGGTGTTCAAAAAAGATACATCCGTGATTTTTTTAAAATATTTAAATTAAAAAATTTTATCGGGACAAGAAATTCAGAATAAAGACGTGCAACAGTATACCCAAAAGTATTTGCAAAACAAATATACCATATACATATCTGTTGAAATGGATATGAAAAAGCAAAAAAGAATACACAATATTGTATTTGTTTTTTTTTGTAACACACATTACTTATACCAACAATAACAGTTGAATTTTGATTTTGTACCAGTATATATTTGTATTTGTTTTTTATTCTAAAATAACTGTTATACCACAATTATTTGCAAAATATTTGTTGTACGAGAGATATTTTTGAGGAAAAATAACATAATGTAAGAAATATTAATTGTGTATCGTTGAAAATATTTAAAAGAAATAATGTAAAACAGTGGTCCTCACTAGTATTGTTCAGAATACGAAGATTTTCGGCTATTTACATATACACAACACGATCGCAAACAATACTCACAACAAGAGCGTAAAAATACTAATATTACATTCAGTTGTTAGTCAACATTCAACAAAGCAGGTCTATGCCGCATGTTTGTTCTTTTTTCAGCTTTTTCAGCAATTTGCCCGAGTATCACAAATAACCATGTTATTAACATCAGTATTTGTTCATATCTGTTTTATGAAAACAAATAAAAATAAATATGTTACTCTCATTCTCTCTTTATCTACTCACACAGTAAGTATTTTGTACAATAACAATACTTACCAATACCAGAAACAAGAAAATATTTACCAATACATACCAGAAGTAGCAAACTAAGAGAAACTGGTACTAACAGATAGAACTGTGCACGTGTTTAATTCAGAATGATATGCTGAATGTGTTGGATGAAAGTGCTCCTTCATATGCAACAGTAAAAAATTGGGTTGCTGAATTTAAACGTGGTCATAAAAGCATTAAGGATGAATCACGTAGTGAACGTCCCAAAACAGCAACACCAACAGAAATTGCAGCCAAAGTGCATGATATGGTATTAAAAAATCAGCGACTAAAAGTGTGTGGAATAGCCATGATAGTGGCATACATCAAATGATGTTTGAAGAAGAAAATGTTTTCTGCAAGATACACAGGTGCCGCATTTGATAACAGTCGACCAAAAACGCATAAGAATGAAAATTTCTCAAGCTTATTTGGATCGTTTTGAGAAAAATCAAATGGATTATAATTGTTAAGGAGTTTCCTTCAGGCTAATTTGGTCAAATGTTTGTTTCCAAACGTAAATAAAAAACCTGTTTGATTCTTATTTTTATTTTATTTTATTTTCCCAACGTTTCGTTAGTTTTATTCTAACTTCTTCAGGGGTCTCGTTCTAAATAATCTAGTGACAAAATTTATTGGTTTATTACATAGCTTTAATTTATAGACTAAGTTTTACTTACAGCTTTAATGTTTATTATTATTGTATATTAATTTTTATAATTAATTAGTTACTTATAACTAAAAAAAACATTTTTACAGTGTACCATTCATCCCAAAACTCACAGAGACGAAAACATTAAAGAGAATAATAACAGATGACACGGCAACAATTGCATACAAATCAAACAGCACATTGCGACAGCTATTTACGAGTAACGAACCAAAGATGGACAAATTGAAAACAGACAATGTTCTGTACGAAATAAAATGTGAAGGAAACGAGCCGCCCTCGTATTAACAGCTACTCTTGTTTTTAAAAACAGTTTGTTCCTACCCTACATAAGTGTTTTGCAACAATTACAAGTGGATTCTCTAAATTTATAATGTTGCAATTTTGATGATCAACATATAATATTCTTGACATTCCCGCCCACTGTTGATATACTGCTAATTGAAAAGTTGGTTGTTGGACAACGAATATATTTAGCATTAGTTCAATCAATTTTATTGTCTTGGGAATAAATGCATTATTTATTCTATGTCCAGTTAATATTTAAAAATCATATCTATTCGAAAGCTTATATTGAGGGTGCTGTAGCTTAATTGGTTAGCGCGTTTGATCATTAAGCATGAGTTGGTATTTGCAGACCGGGTTTGATTTCCAGCCGCTGCCACTCAAACAAAATCAGTTTCTGATAATTATTAGTTTTCTTTCTATCCATTATAACTAATATTTATCACAGCGCCCTCCTTCGGTGGTATAGCATTGAAACGCCACCGAAGTAAAATAATTAAAAAAAAGCTATAAAATCAAGCTTTAACATTAATGCACCTACTCACCACCAGAGGCGCTGCAAAGCTGCACTAAAAACAAACATAATACGCAATTGCAGAGTTCTGATATAAAGCGTTCTTCTACTTTCACCACCTTTACTTCTTCAATCTATCCGCTTTCCAAAGAAAGTGACGCAAGTATATATAGGCATATTAATTGCCTGAGTGTTACTTGTCTTAAAAAAAAATATATATGAAAAAGGGTAGCAAAATTTCTTTAGTTTCAAGCTGCTCAACCTAAGCCCCAGAAAAAACTTAATATTTTAAAAGTGACTTCAAAAATATTATTTTGGATATTTCCAAGCCCACTTGCTGCTTTTAAAATAAACTTACGAGTAAGTTTTATTTGTACATAACATTACAAGACCAACAGACTTAGTTTTGTGCCACAAAATATTATCTCAAATTCCTGCTTTTAGAAGGAAAATGTTAAAAGGATTTTCCTAGTAACAACCTTAACTTGTGGATATAGCACACAAAACTAATAAATATTAATAATATTTTCAATACAAACAACTAAAATAATACATAGTTTATAAGACACAATGTTTTGTCGAAGATTTAGGTGTATGTATCTTTGAATATGAAGTAAAGAAATGTTATTGTGTTGTATACATTGAAACATAAGTATGTATGTATGTATGTCGTGTACCACATCGCACAGTGGGAGAAATTACCAATCTAGCGGAGATTTATTAATAACTTCTGAACTAATGCTTTTATTTTGTTTCCAAAAAATTTTTATGTAGATAAAAATACATTAAATAAAAATTAATAAAAAAAAACTAATTTTTGGTCTATCTTTTCTTTATTTTTTATTTTTTTGTATAAAAGTGCTTTACTCAGTATCTGATGAGCTATCGTATGACATTCAATTTTCCTCATCCGTAGTAGCGAGAAGACTTAAAACATCATTATCTAATATCTCATCCTTTTTTGAAGAAGACACTGAAGTTTTCGACAACATGGTAATGAAAGGATCTGATGAAATAAACAGACTATGTGCCAAGTCTTCCATTGTATTTTTCCTCGAATTTTTTCGAGTGTGATGAAGGCGAAATTTTCTGAGGTCTTTATTTTTTACCTCCAGAGCTTCTTCAGACATCATGCCAATTGGAAGTGAAACATATTTGATGATATCTGCACCATATATTAAAATTTTATTGACAGAAGAGGGCATGTAAAACCATGGATATAAGTCGACAAAAATAGTTGCTATGTGGAATGCATACAGTTGGAAAGCATCCGTATTAATTTCATATCCCGAAGCCATTGTACGTAATATAACGCTGAATTTATAAATTAGTAAATAGTTAAACCAGTTAGTTGAGAAGCTAATTTTGGTTGTTGGTTAGTGGCATTGGGATATCAACTAGTATAGCCATTTCCTTTCTCAGTTTGGTTAGTATTTCATTTGTTTTTTTTTTATCAACAATCACTATTCAACATTGATACGACCTTGGATGCATACCTCTTACCAGCCTTGTATAAACTAGTGCTTGCCGCAGACAAAAGCTCATCACAAGGGATTTCTTTGACAATATCAAAGACCTTTTTCTTTTTTGTTTTTACCTGGCAGTCATTAAAACTTATTTCGGGTCGCCCAAAGTTTGAAGTTAAGTCTACTAATAAAATTTCATCATCTAACCACATCTTAATTTTTTTCTCAAAAATCCTCCGATAT
Organism: Bellardia pandia; assembly: GCA_916048285.2. Lineage (NCBI taxonomy): Eukaryota > Metazoa > Arthropoda > Insecta > Diptera > Calliphoridae > Bellardia > Bellardia pandia. Next base: position 76,361,105 of record OU696533.1, read on the forward strand.
CGGTGGCTTTCTCTCCATTCATACCTATTTGGGAGACGAAATTTTTAACCCTTTGGAAATTTCAGTGCGTTGGCCATCATTATATTTACTTATATCTATGATGTTGTTATAAACATAGCAGACCGCAGAACATTTTTTTGAAGCTTCATCTTCCTTAATCCAAACCAAAAATAGTGTTCGCTTTGACACTGACATTGTAGCTAAAAAATATTATTTTTGAAAAAGTTGCGAAAAGTTGCAGCTCATATTAGACACTTCACATAACAAGACCCCATATTAAATTTAAAAACAAAAATTAGACCGAATCCAGTCAAATCACAGAAGTTTTGCTCTTCAATAGGTGAAATTAATAGCAAACATTATATTTTTTACTAGCACTATAAAGAACAACGAATTTAAAAGACGAAACACAATCACAGAACACAAACATACTTTTTTTTAGGTAATACATACCTTTTACTTCAACTACAAAAACTAAATATAATTTTATTTCAACTCAAAAAAAATATTATTATAAATTGCAGCTGGTGCTTAAAAATGGCGGGAAAGCTTTTGAATGCAGCTGGTGCAACATATGTTGTGTTTGAAGCTTAATAGACATGCGAATATTGAGAGGAAAACAAAATGAAAAATGTCAATCATCTATCTGATGTATCAGTTATCGAACGCAAAACGATTTTGCCGCAAAAATATATTTTGAAATATTTAATTAAGCGGAGCTAGATAGACCATTTCTCCCACAGTGCATCGTCTTGTTCTCTTCTGCATTTAAGAGAACAACAATGTTTACATTAAATTGTTTAACATGATGATGCCAACAAATTTTCTTTTTTCAGCAATATTTTTTGTTAGAAAATGCTTCAATTCTCCTACTCCAAATACAGTAGTGTATGTACATGTATTGTCTTCCAAACATACCAGCGGGAAAATGATGCTGTAAAGAGGCCTCCTCGAAGGCCTTCTTTGGCAGTCACAAAACTTCCAGCCGCATTGCCAAATCGTTTCAATATTACATGGCGTCTCATTGTTTGTCAAGGCCTTGCCTACTCGCTACTGGTTACATGCCTGCTAGAAGGCCTACTACAGAAGGGCAATTGGAAGGTCTGCCTAATAATGTTTTATACAAGGCGTAATTAAAGGTCTGCTAAGTTTATAATAACATTAAGGAAAGTAAATAAAAGAAGTGTTTTAAATTAATTGTAAATTAATTAAATAAAAAATAATATGGAGGCTTTACACCACAAACCGCAAACTTTCATAAAATACTAAATTTATAGACGCTCTCTTTATTAATTTTTATTACTCGTATAAGTCCCCATTTACGCAGTCGAACATTTGGAAGAAAAACATTTAGCTTGGTAGAAAATTACGGGTGGGGAAGAGAGAATCAATTTTGTGTTCGGTACTCGGCGGACATTGCTTTGTTGACATTTTTTTTGCTGGAATTTACTACAAATTATTACACAGCACGAATAAGAGAAATGTTAAAAAAGCAAATAATAATGAAATGTGTCTGACAATATTGTTCGACAGTGTGACCGCGAATGAATAAACAAAAGAGAATTCCAGATGTTTTTTTTTTTTTTTTTTTTTTTTTTTTTTTCTTGGACCAGCACTCAGGGGATGACCCCTACTTATGCAATGCATTGTTTTGGAACTAGGAAACTAGGTTATAAGAGGGAGGATGGAGGGAGTAGTGTTTGTGAATATTTGACTTGAATTTTCCTATATTGAAATTGGCAGGGAATACTTCTGCTGGTAGTTTGTTCCACATACGGACAGTACGGCTAAAGAACGAATTTTGCCTGTAGTGTGTTGTGCGATCCACCGTCCAGTCGACTGTGTAAACGGGGACTAAGAAAGTGTTGTAATGACACTACACAAGAATAATTGCAAAACCATTCGTGTTTGCTATTGTAATCATGATTTGTTGGCATTCTTAAGACCTTCTGTAGAAAGCCTTCTGGGAGAAGGCATAATGGAATGAGTATCGAATCTTTTAGAATGTGTAAACAAGGTTTCTAGAAGGCCTGCTAATGGAAGCACTTGCAATTTTTCCCGCTGGGTTACTGTGTACACACTACTTGCAATTTTTGTTGGTGTTGGTGTTATTATTGTCAATGTTGTTGAATTTTGTTTATTATAGTTTTCGTCGTCATGTTCATTGTTGCTTTTCCTGTTGTACGTAAATATTTGTTTAGACTTTTGTGTTGAAATACCTACATTTGAGATGCTTTAAGGTTTTCGAAATATATATTTATATTCAATGTCTGTGTGCAATTTCTATTAGAATGTGCGAGAGTTTCTTAGAGGATTTAGTAGGGCTGTATGTATTTTCAAACATGCAGAAATAAAGGTTACATTTTTAAAACAGATACTAGAAACATACTAAAATAATGGAAAAATGATTTATTTTTAACAAAAATACATCATCATACTCATATTATGTAGGATCGGTGCCCAATGGGTTAAGGCGATCAGCTAGGCAACGGGATATGTGAGAGTTGAGCAACTTTTTGAGTGACAATTTGCACACACACAGACGGGTGTGGCAGGCAGGGTTTCCCTTGAGAATTTTCAAAAGGGTCACAAAAAGCGTATTTTTGAAGAAAAGTGTCACAAAAGGATACTCTAAAGAAAAAAGGGTCAAGTTTTTTATACACAAACAAAATGATATTTATTTCAGTTTCAGTAAAAAAAATACAAAATACGAACAATTATTATTTTTATTTGAACTGTTAATTTTTCAATTTTTTTTTATAATTTTTAGTTGGGCTCGAGTTTATTAAATTTAGTTTTAATTAAATTATTATTGAGAACAATTATTATGTTTTATTTGAACTGTTAATTTTCAATCTTTTATATTTCTTTTATTTTGGCTCGAGTTCATTAAATTATTATTTTTACTGAAGGTAGGAATTGTTTTTACAACATGAAATCTTCTTGAAAGAAGAAAAATTATCAATAAAATTTTAATAAGATTTCATGTTGTAAAAACAATTCCTACCTTGAGTAAAAATAATAATTTAATGAAAATTAAATTTAATGAACTCGAGCCCAACTAAAAATTATCAAAAAAACAAAACATTTGAAAAATTTAAATAACAGTTTATTAACTAAAAATAAAGACAGGCAAATTGGTAGAAAAAAATTAGTTTTACATATCGCACCTGTCCAACAAAAGGGTAGTAACTCAAAATTTTCTATTCTATTTCAGTAGAGACAAAAAGCCGTTTATGTTTTTCTTGAAGATATGAAGAGTGACATAACGGTATTTTTTGACGAAAGAGTAGACAAAATAATGAGAGATTTTTACAGTGGGTATATTAGATCATTATGTATCGTTTTTAATAAAAAGTGAAAATTTAAAAATTTTGAGTTAATACCCTTTTGTTGAACAGGTGCGATATGTATGTACTCGTATATTAATTTCTCAATATAAAATTATTCAATATATGTATAAAAATACATTTTTTTTAATATAATTAACAAACACAAACAATCTGCAGAAAACACCCAGAGTCTATGGCGGGAATCGAACCCGCCACTCTTTGACTGATAGTCCGGCACACTATCGCCTAGTCTATTGGAGCACCAAAAAAAAAATTAACAAATTTCGAAGTAATTTTAAAATTTGTACTTTGGACTACTTTTTTGAAATATTTATTCTATATTTGGTTATTAAATTTTCACTCGGAGTCCATTCTTCTAGCTCCTTTTTGAACAAATTAAGAGACGAAAGCATGAAATTGCAAGTTTTTATTTTAAGTCTCTTTCAGCTGAAGCACTACTATGAGGCAAAGTAGATATTGTGCAACGAATTTATATAAATTTGAATAAATATTTTCATCAAAAAATACATTTATCTATTTTTTAATTTTCCATCCATTTTCCATTTCAACCCAAGTGGCCTCAGTTCTACAACAATACAAAAAAACAACAACATATATTTTGTTGCTAGAAATGGTTGAGTATAAAGATAGTTTTAATGTAAACAAACTATGTAATTTGATATTTGTTTCTGCCAAAGCCGTGCATGCAATCAGCTGGCCTAACGCCTCCTCCTTATTATTGCATCATGGTATTGTATTAATGGTTTTATATCAGTCAAAAACTAGCACGAATAGATTAAAAGCGATACAAAAAGGTACTGAGAAAAAGGGGCATAAAAAGAGGCAAAGGCCTCAAAAAGGGGTCAAATTGCCACTTTTGGGTCACGACGATAACGCTAGTGGCAGTTTTTTTTTTTTTGAAAATTAGAGCTGAGAGTTTGAAAGCAACAGCAGAAAGTAGAAGTCGATATGCGCATTACGCAATATAAAATAAAGAAATAAATATATTTAAATATAGTTTAGATCCCTAGCAATTTTTAATATGTAAGGCAATAAACTATTAATACATTTAAAGAAGATTACTGGTGTTTTTTTAAAGATTTTTTTTTTAATTCCCATTAAGTTATTCAAAATGCCTTCATTCAATAATTTCTCCAGAAATGTGTTTTATGTAGTTTCTCCCTCTAAATTCTTTCAAAACAAAACACAGTTCACAATAACATATTTAATTAATTTATTGAAAACGAAACTTATATATTAAATTATATCTTATACGTAGTTGGTTTAATACTTAAATTATATTTTATTTGCAGTTTATTTCATAGTTTTTTGTAGTGATTTTTTTTACTTTAAAAAATACTTTCGATCTTTTCTGTTTTTGGAATTTTTTTGAATTATTTTTGGGAATACTTTAAAAAATATTTGTTATGGGATATTACAACTGCAAGCAAATTTCTGGGATTTTTGAAAACCTTTATGGAATTTTTCATTAATAATTAAAATTTCATTTTGTTTATTATTTTTTTTTTGCTTTTAATTATTTATTGAATCTTCATATATGAAATAACAATAAGTATTCAAATCTTAATACTAAAAAGAAAATAATATGCCCAGCCAGTGCTAGACAAAAATTTTTATGATACTAAAAAATTTCACATCAACTGATCCAGTCATCTGTTTTGCGCTTGAGTTAAAGCAAGGGTATCCCTCCTTCTCAACCGATTGTGGCCACTAAAGTTAAGGATGTCTCGTGCAAGTGGGTTTGGATGGTGTTCAAGTTTGCTGACGTACTTTGACGCATATTTTGTAAATTCGACTTTTACTAATGGCACGCCTAGATCTTTGTGGATTCGAGAATTTTTAACATACCATGGTGCTGCAGTAATTGTACGTAGAATCTTATTTTGACCCCTTTGAATTTTTTCAATGTTGGATGCTGAGGCAGAACCCCATAATTGAATTCCATAACACCAGATTGGCTTTAGAATTGCATTGTACAACAAAAGTTTGCAATCCAACTTAAATGTAGAATTTCTGCCGATTAGCCAATTAATTTGCACTGCTTTTAATCTCATTTGTGTAAGTTTCGCTTCAATATGAGACTTCCAGGTTAAACGGCGGTCGAGGTGAATGCCGAGGTATTTGACTTCATTGTGTTGCGGGATAATTTGATTATTTATTCTGATGAACGAGCAGGTATCTTTTCGCAATGTGAAAGTTATATGAATACATTTCTGTTCGTTAACCCTGATTTTCCAAAGCTCTAGCCTAGTTTATTATTGAGCATCATTAGTTACTAGTTACACTCACGAATTGAATTGAAAACAGGATTGACTCAAAATCTTACAAAAACTTTTTATTCTAGTGATGTTTGCTTTTTTGCTTTATATACCGCCTTAATCGAATACATTCTACTATACTTTACTGCTTGTAATATTATTAATACTAACATGACTTATTTATGTGCCAGCCTGCCTGACTGCCTGTCTGCAGATGTGTGTTTATGTTACACATGTTTCAAAATATTTGTATAAGTGTTTTCATGCTGTAATATTTGTGTATATAAGATTTTGTATATGTTTACAATAATATCAGCTGCTTGTACTACTTGTGTATTTTATTTGTTAATATCTGATTATTTGTGCAATGCAATAAGTTAAGAAGTAAGTTATGCGGAAAGCAAAAACTCAACCATACCTCTGTATATAAAGGGTTTATATATTTAAGTAAGTAATAATGCTGTTGAATTTAAATTTAAACAGCTACAAATATCTATCAGCAGAAATTTAAGAACATTTTCTGGGGCTTGAAAGTTAAATGTTAAGAAAGTTAGCAAAGTTAAATGTTTATAACTTACATTTGAGTAACTTGTTATGAATAAATAGCAACAAGTTTCATTAGAGGAAAAAGTCAATTATAAATAACAACAAGTGTTAACGAAACATAATTCATTGTTTGTGACTAACTTTATTATAATTTAATGAAAATTTAAATTCAAAATTAAAAAAAAAAAATACTGTACAAGACACACGTACAGCCGCTAGTATTTATTTAATTCTATTTTGATTTTAATTTAAAGTTAATTAAACATTGCTTGCAATTTATTCAAATTATTTGTAAGAGACACAACATACATACATATTATTAATAAACCAACCCCAGCGTATGATTAACTTTTGTATTAACACTTATACGCCTTCATTACGTTTGAAGAGTGTTATATTTTGTATAAATAAAAAAATTTACATAATTAGTTAATTAAAATATCAAATGATATTTTTTATGTGTCAAAGACTTTAGGCTATAATTAAATCTAAAACAAATATATATTAGCTTTTAGTAATTTTATGCTAAACAAATAAGCAGCCGTATTATTTGGCTGCGGTCTTCGAAATTGTAGTAATAGAAATCAGGAGTTTGAAGAAAACTCTTTAAAATAAATACTATATTATTTTATTATTTATTAATAGATATGATACAAATTCTTATACATATTCAATTAAATTATAAATACAAATATCTATATATGGCATAATTATGTTTGGTGCCAGATTGGCATTTTAATATAATTTTTTGTTTAAAAATTATTGATTTATTTTTTAATGCAGTTCAGTTTTGTTATATATCAAATTCATTTAAAAGCAATTTTCTATATTTTAAGCTAATTTCAATATATTTACATACGTTGCTAAAATTCGAGCCATTTAGTATACATATAACTTCGTTTTTTTCAAGTCGATTTTTTCGAAAATATTTAAGTCTATATGGGTTATACATAGCATATTCGCCAATGAAATGAACAGTGTTTTCTGATTTGTCTAAATTACATAACGTACATATACCAGTAGTATTATTTCGAACAAAAAGAAAAAATATGTCAAATTTGTATAAGTAAGCTAAAAAATTAGGAAAATTAAGAGATTTTGCTAGATTTGCAACATTTTATGAAACTAAATGGCACAATTTACATCGCTATTGATTTTGATTTACATTAATAGATGTTTCCTTAACACATATATCCGGAGTACAGCCACATTCTGTTAGAAGATTTTTCAGGAAAATAGCGTCATCATCAGTGTAGGCAATAATTTTATCTTTGACCCAAGTATATTTCTTGTTTTCTACAAAAATCCAGTATTCACCAAGGCGAACCTTAACATCTTTCTTCTTTTTGTTTATAGTTTTACTGATCTGACGGAGATTGCATCTAACATGTTGTTCCTCCTCCGTGTAATCTTTTTGTATATAAACTTGAAGACTTTTGAACTTCCCTCTGGCAGTGAGGACTTTTTGAACCTCCAAATTCGATTCCAGGTTAAATAGAAATGCTTTGTCCTTTGCAATCATCTTGGTCGATACTACGTTTACATTTATATTCATTATATTTGAGCAGACCTTCAAGAATTCAGCTTTGGCAGTTTGTATATTAGTGCAGTTTAAGCCTCTAGCAACGAGATTTGTTGAGCGTGTTTTACGATCTATATACTCAATACGTGAATTAAGCTTTTTTATTTAATTTTTTTTTTCATATTTTCTTTTTTTTAGTTCTTCCATATCAGACTGAATTGTTTGCAGATCTTCTTTTCTAGCTACATCATGAAGCATTTCATTTAGCATACCTCATTTTCTCCCATGAAAATAGATCACCAGTAGTATTTTGGCTTGCCATGTTTTGGTATATAAACTTTTTATTATTTTTTACAGTGTAGTCGGGTGAGGTATGTTTAAGTGTGCGTTTTTTCATTTATTTTGTAAAGTTTACTTTTGGACTTAAGAAAAAATTATAAATACTTTCGTTATTGGCAATACTTTTAATTATTTATTTTCTTTGCCACGTTTACTCGTTTATTTTGTAAAACATAGTTTAGGGCTTAAGAAAATTGGAAGTTCATTTGCAACTGACAACACTTTTTGTTGTGCAATTTATTATTGTCAGTGCTTTTCGTATACAATAGTTGTTGCTTTTAGAGGAGCACCGAAAAGCAAAACAGAAAGAGCAACAATGCAATTTATATAGAATAGATAATTTTAGGGCTTCTTTCGACAAACCACCAGATGTATTTATCCACAAGAGAAGGAAAAGTTGTTCACAAATTATTACAGACCTGATGAATGCCCTCTTCAGACAGCAAAACATAGAGCAGTCAAGCGCCAACAACGATAGCCACCACAAACTCCGCCAAACCACCAGATGTATTTATCCACAAGAAAAGGCAAAGGTGTTAACAAAATAATGAAAAACCTGATGAATGCTTTCTCCAGACAGCAACAAACAGCAAAACATAGATCAGTCAAGCGCCAACAGCTCCAGCCACCATAATCACAAAACTCCGCCAAAGAAGATGTAAATATGGAAATAAGAAAAGTGGACACTTCTCACTGTGGTATTCCAATGTCTACACGCTCCGTATTATATAAAAACACCTTCAACAGTGGCTACATTTATATTCGAAGAGAGTTTATAGACTTTTATTAAAAAATAAATAAATTTTTCACAGAGGTAAAAAATAAACACATGTTGTTATTTAGAAAACAATGTTGCCAATATCACTCTTTTATATAGTCCCTATTACATTTTTTTATTATTATTATGCTTTATTATACATACATTAAATAGCGATTGAACTGTGGTTCCTTTTATACTTTAAATAAGACTTCAGTCCTTGTTATTTCTGTACTTTAAATAACAATTCAATTGTATTTTCTTTTATACTTTAAATAAGGCTGCAATCGTGGCTCATTCTATACTTTTAAGAAAGCTTCAATTGTGGTTTCTTTTATAATTTAAATAAAGCTCCTAATAAGTAGCTTAAATTTTCATATGCTTTTTTTATACTTTCCCGTTTCGGGAATTGCCTTTTGTCTTTATCTAACAAAACCTTAATATTGCTTTAAAGTTTTACATTATTTCTTATTTTCAACTTTTAAAAGCCATTAATATTTAATTTATTTTCATATAAAACTAAACCCTCTTAGCTCAACGCTGTTGAAACTTTAATACAACAAAAGGAAACGAGTTTTTCACTATAACTTTATTTCCGTTCTGATTTGAATATTTCGGTCTTTTACTGCCACGAACGCTTTTACTCTTTCCTTTCTATTTTTCTTGCTCTTTCTCTCTGTTATGTCCTGTCTATATAACAAAAAAAAAATGTCCCATAAAAGTGAAAAAAATAAGAAAATACTGGGAATAAAATAAAGCCATAAATAAAAGGAATATCTAAAAAATATATAATGCCACCAGGCAGCTGTAAAAATTCTTGAAATAAATCAAATAATCACTGGTAAAATTAAAATGTAAACGATAAAAGTTTATGATTTTTTTTTCTGTGGTAGTCTTTTACAGCAAAGTAAAGCTTAAATCAGTATGAAAAAAAAGGAATCCCTTTAGAAAAAAACTTGTAAAATAAAATCAAACCAAAAGCAAATTCTTTACAACTTTACGAGTTGTTTGGCAGTTTATGTTGTTTGTTCGTCTTAAAAATTACAGCGACAAACAGCCACTAATAATCAGGAAATAAAATGTGAAAATCAAAAGATTTGAAACACAAAAAAGTGTGGTAATAATTTAGAATCTACTCTGCTAACTCAATCAATAAACCAAAGTATTGATATATAAACTATATAAGAAAAACATCACTGGAAATGAAAAATTTTTCTGAAAAGAAAATAAAATAAATTTTTTTTAAGCAACAAAAAGGAAGTGGAAAAAATTTACAAATTTTTACATCAGAAATTTTTTTTTAGATAATTTGCAAGTCTTTAGTCTCGTCTTTTTCTTTGTGTTGGACGTAACACCACCCTGGGAATACTTTAACATATCATCGGACTGGTTAGTTTTTTTCATGTACAATTCATACGTCCTCCTAATGTAATTAAGTAACGAGAACTACTGCGCATCTCTCCTTCACTATTTTATTGATGAATTCTTCACACGTTCACCATAAATTTGCAGAATGTAGCATTACGTTCACCATATTTTCAGTTATTAAGGTTTCACCTAACTTGTTATTTAAAGCTTGTCTCTGTTCGAGCCACTTTTCACATATTAAAAAGTCTATGCTTTGCATTCTTTTCTATTGCTTCGCATGAGTCATAGCTGTTTATCTCCTTTGATTTAAATCTATGTAGCTATTTATTAACACTGCCGTGGTTGGTTAACACTTGATTTAAAGAATAAACCACGTTGCCATGTTTTCGTTTAATCCAGGATTTTATAATTTGGGATCAGGTTGTAAGTCCATCTTCCATTCTCCCCTTGGTTCCAACATTCTTGCCATTTACTTATAAAGTTGTCTCTGATTGTTCTTTTCATTTCTGAAATTTATCTTGATTGCTCTGAAGCATTAGCATTGTCGCGATTTATGCGTCTATTTTTGATATATATCTTTTCTCTTTCCATTATTAATAAGTCTATGGGAGGTAGACTTGTAATCACAGGCCGCACTTATTGATACTGTTCAAAACGCTGAAATGATGAAAATGTAATTCCCTTTTATTAATTTCCTTATTTGCGGTTTAAGGCCGCCACAGTTTGGCATTATTCTAACCAGCGAGTTTGCTTTTAGCCTGGCCTTTTCACAAATGTTCAGTACGTGTTGTCCAAAGCTGAGTTTGTCATCCATTTGTGCACTTACATACCACAAGTTTCATTTGAAAGGAATCTCACTATGCTAAAGTCGGATCTTTTGGTGGTTAAAAGACTCTTCGATCTGTCACAAGTACTGCCATTGTTTTCGGCACTAATAGCTGCAGTTTTTCACCATTTCTCCACAACCACAGTTTGAAAGTTTGTTGGTTTATAACGAGAGCGATGCCATCAGCATATCCTATTAGTTCTTCTCCTTTTGGTAGATTTAATTTCAATAACCCATCATACATCACATTCCACAGAAATGGTCCTAGTACAAAGACCTGAGGTACACCAGCTTTTATTTGATATTCGATCATTTCATTTTCCGTATATAATAGAATTCTATCTGCTGTTGAAGAGATGATTGTCCACTCCTTAATTTTCGAATGCATCTAACACCATCTTCCATTTCACTGTTTGGTTTACTGCATTTTTCCCTTCCAGTGTTAGAATTGCGCAATATTCTCCTGCTGTTTTGGCTTGTATAGCTTTATTGCAAACTTTGATTATGCATATGGGATGAACCTCCAAGTCTATATATACATACATTGTTCTAACCGTTTGAGTATTACACACTCGAAAAGTTTTCCAACTGAATTTCAACATGCACAGTGGTCTACTCGGTTCGTTCAATGGTTTATTTCCCTTTCATAATATAATTTCTGTATGTACCATTTAGCTGGAATGATACCGGTCTCTAAGATTTCAACTAAAATTTTCCACATACCATATTCCATATTCTACATACCATCTTTATTGCTTCCTTTGGTGTACCTTCTGGCCCTGTTATCTTGCCAATGATCAGTTTATTACCTTCGTGTTTGACGTCATTTAGGTTTATTGGGATGAAATCGTTGACATGTAGCTTTGATACACTTATTGAGCCATCTTCTTCAATTGAAAATAGTGTTTCTACTACTGTTGTTGCCCACACTGCTTCTTAATTACCGAGTATAGGTTTAATTATATCCTGCTTCTTTATTGTAATTTTGTACGATTTGCCCAAGGGTTTGATTCTATTTTATTGCACAATTCCGCCAAACAATTTTTCTTAGTATATTTATGTGATTTCTTGTATCCATACGCTAAGCTTTCACTGCTATTATTACGTGTTGATGTTCGACGTGCTGTGAGACATTTCGTTCGCAGCTCGCGTGTTTCATTATTCCACCTGTATACGGGAGAAATATGTTAGTGTTCACTTAAGTTATGATATTCCAGCACTATCCAGTTCATTCTATTATTGCAAAAATTTGGTGTTCCAAAAGTAATGTCAACAATACTACCGCCAATACCTCTTCTGAAGTTCAGCTTGTTTCCGATATTGAGACAACGGTGAGACCTGTACTACCAATCAATTCACACACTATAGTACCTGGCGTTGTGCCATAATGATGGTAAGTGACTCATTACTTTATATAATGAAAATTTAACTAAATAAAAGCTAACTAGGCGCTAACATAAAACCAGCTCCTTTATAGCTAGCTATGAACAATGTAACTTATAGTCAATTGAAAACAAGTTAAATCCTAGTTACCTTAATAACGACAGGTTATAGCTAGTTGAAAAGTAATTAATTTATAGTTGCCTATACAATAGTAAACTTTACGCTAACTTGAAAAACACTAACATTAATGCCCCTATTGCGGTTCACAACTTTTTTAATAATTTGGTCGTCTTTCATAAATCGGTATTGCCATTCACAACTTAAATGTAGTTGACTTTTTGGTTGTGCTGCTGATTTTTTGGTTGTGTTTAATAGTATTGCGGTTCACCATTTTGGATGAGTTTGGTTGACAAAAACGATAAATATACACAACTGCTTATTAGCAGTTGAGTCTTTGTCGGTTATAGATTTAAATAAAATTTTTAATACATTTCCTTTAAAAAAATAATACAAAAAAGATAAAAAAATGGAAAAATCGTAAGTATAGGTGTTTTTTCATCTTAATATAATTAATTAAAAGATTAATACACATACGCAGGACAGTCAAAATAACAACCAAAGCCCAATTTGAGCGACTTGTGCAGCTGATGGAAAAAAAATCCAGAACTTGCTAAAGGAAAGCAAAAATTTGAGATGACTAATGGTGTTTTCTTTTCTGAAATAAAATGTTACACCTTTATTATGTACATTTTTATAATGTTTACCCCACATTTTAAAGATGTCGCATTTTTAATGGTCAGAATAGAACATAAAATTACAACACTGTAACACTTTTTTTCGTGTTCAGCTGTTTTTGTTCTTTTTTGTTAAAAAAGAAGAAGCAGATAGCTCCCTGGTAAGATCGCTTGAAATGAGATAATAAATATTTATCAAAAAGACCAATGGCACCTTCCCGACTAATACGCAAATTCTTCTTAAACTATAAAAATCATAATCATATAAAATATTTTATCATCATCAGATGATGAAGATAAATCCAACAAGTCATCCAAAATTTTTTCAGCACATATAAAAGTACATAGTAATATTTTCCATTTTGTATATATTTTTTTTTTGTTTCTTAACACAAATACACATTCATAAACAAAACAAATGTCAGTTGCAGCGATGCCAACTTAGCCCTTTACGGGCTAGATTTAGCCGGATTTTAGTCACTCAAAACGCAAAAAAAAAGAAAATTGGATGTGGTTTTATATGGATTTTTTTCCATTTAGCCCTTTTTTAAAAATGTATACGCGTTTTGAGTCTCAAAAGTTGGCATCACTGGTCAGCTGTTTTATCGTGCGATTCTCCCCCTCTAAAAATACAAAGTGTGAAAGGTGCACCATTTTTTAAATTTATAGTGTAACATTTATAGAAAAGAACACACTACACTTTAGCAGTGTTGACATTTTTTCAGAAAAGAACACAAAAAAATTAAAAAAGATGCGAAATGGGAAAAACGTGTAACATTTTTGCCAGAAAAGAAAACGCCATAAAACTCAGTGTAAGGAAGCGTGGGAAGGATTTCAATAGAATTGAATAGCTTGGGCCCACCTACAAGAACATCCTTCGAATGGCAACGTGTAAGTATATGACATCTTAATTATTGTAAACAGACATTTTATTAGAATTTTTACTTCATATAGGTTTGGATTCATTACAAAGCCAGTATTAAAAAAAAACTTGCTAATAATAAATAAAACCAACAAGCAGCAGGTGGTGTTCCTTCACAAGAAATTCCGCTTAATGTACTTGAGGATTGCGTGTCCCAGCTGTTATCACTAAATGACCAAGTAGCACCATCTGGACACACTTTCGGCGTTGAAAACGTTGGTCCGTCAACAAATCCGGCTTTAGAAACTCCTCAAAATCTCGACATGGAACAAATCTTTACAAATGAAACTGAGATAATAAACACATCACCAAGATAAGAAAAAAATCACCAGAACAAGAGCGTCTGGAACTTCTGAGAAAACAATGCGAGACACAAGCTAAACTTTAAAAACGTATTAAGGATTTGGAGAAAAACAGTTATAAAAATTATGAAATAAACAAGCAGCTTTTACAAATTAAGCAAAAAAAAATTGCCTCTATGAAAAATAATACTTATTATACAAACATATTTGTTACTTATTTTGGAAATTTCTTACTTCGCACTGGGTAGCTCAAGAGGATTGGAATCATCGCGTATTTTTCTACGTATACGTAGAACATTTGTATTAGCGTCATGATTTTCGTCTTCAAAAAATAAATCCACACTTAAATCCATTCTTTTTATTTTATAAAAACTTGATTTTTTTGCGTTTTTTTCTTCACTTTACAAATAAAATGCATGATGTTGCCAACATGAAATCGATATTTCATGTCGGCAACGCCATAACAATTACAACTAAAAATCGTTGTGCTACACAATACCAAAAAATAATTTGGTTGAGTTAAAGTCGGGTTGACTGACAGACGACCAAACTTAGTTGAGTTGAGAACGGCAATAGGGGCATAAGTTAGCTGATTTTTAGATGATTTCTAGTTGACATTTAAGTAACTAACTTTATGTTAGTTGTAAAGTAATGACTACTTCCTAGGACATCGCTATATTAAAATAATCAGTTAAATACATTCAAATTAATCCAGACATCAACCACAACTAATTGCGAAGAAGTTAGTTTAACATACATATAAAGCTAACTGAGTTGCCGACAGGGTTATTATTATTTATATTAGTATAGCAGAGTAAATAATTTATAAATAATTAGGTAAGCATGCCACAAACTTCCTTAATAGCTTAAGCGATCTAATGTAGAGTAGAAAATAAAATAAGCAGTAAGAAGAAAGTTCCAATAAAAACAAAGTGGATTTTAAGCCAATTTGTCAACAACAATCTGAAAAAAACACACATTTAAGATAATGCCACAATTGTATTTAAAGTATACAGACAAACAAATACTCTCACCCAAATAAACGCAACATTAGCAAGTTATTATCCTGGTCCCCACATGCATGTATGCGAATGTGAATGTGTTTTAAAATGTCTCAACAAACCGGATGTGCTGTAATTGTGAGTGTGTAATGTTGTCATTTCCTTATATTTTTCTTATCAAAGAAAACAAAGAAAAGTGTGTTTAAAAGTATGTTTCTGTCCCTGTTAGTGATTTATTTTTAATAAATGTAACCAAATATTTTAACATGCATGAGTATGAGTATGATTTGTTGTTATAGCTGTAGAACAATGAAGAAAAAATGTTAAAAAAAAAAAAAAAAGAAAGAGAAATTCAGAAAAAAAATTTTCTTAAAATATGCAAATGACAATCAATCAACAACAACTGATTATACAAATAAATAAAAACTCATATTCTCACACATTTTCCCACATTATTATGATCTTTCTTCTTAATACACTGCATTACAGCAAATACTACTGAAGGGAGAGAGAGAGAGAGAAAGGCATGTAAAAACACACACAGCAAAGTTAAGAAAAACTGAATTTTAATAAAGCCAATGCCAGATAAGCTAAATCAACCTTTATTTCTTTGTTTCTTTATTATTATTAATATTATAACTTTTTTATTTGGCATAATAAATGCCAAGAAAATTACAAAAAGCACAAACTGTACAAGAAAAAGTAACAGCAGAAACAGGTTAAAGACCTTGTTAAGTAGGTGCAGGAAGTCGGCATATTAAAGCGGAAATATGCAAATGAAGTGCGTAATACGGATGGAATATATTTATTAAGGCAAAGAAAACTTCACAATTTAAATAAGTGTAAATTTATTGAGCGGTTTATGCAGGGGAAAAAATAAAAGAAATATAAGTTTTATATAGTTATTGTATGGTTATGTTATGGTTTTAATGTAAAACTTAAAAAGTTTTAAAGATATTTATAATGCTAATACAGCATATACATATCTGAGTCTATAGGAGAGTCTAAAGAAGAATATATAGATTTACAAATTTAAAATAAGAAAATCGAAATTATCTAATTCAAATAATGGATATTGTTGTATTTAGTTTAGGAAAAATGAACATTAATTTTTACTTACTTGACGCAATTGCAGAAATTATATTATTTTTCTGTCTTGTATTATTAATTCTTAATATATTACTTTTGATATTTGAAAGGCTTGACAACATAAACATTCGACTTTGCTCAAAATTGTGTTCACATCAACATCACAACATCACTTGTGAAGTGACTATATCGCTACAACATTCTGTAAAATATTTGTTTTTTAAAGTCTGACTATGGTGTTTATTACCCCCTGTTTCTCATCGTAAGGCATTCAAGATATCACTCTTGAAAAGTTGCGCTTCTTGCGTTGTGTGATTGGAAAACATCATTCTTAGCTGTTGATCGTCACATTTCATTACTAAAGTGTTTTTTTGTTAGTTCGCTTATATTGTATATATTAATATTAGAATTTATATTTTCACTGGATCTCGACTTAAAATCAGTTATATAAGTTTGATATATACAATCCGATAGATTATTTGAGTATTGACAAAACGTTCACATACACGTTGTATTTAGTGTCAGTCCCGTATTAACGCCAACCGAACTTACAACACCAACTTAATACATAGGAAACTTACAGCGTGCTTATAGATATACCAGGTTTTAGTGGGACTGAAGTCGTCAACACAAGGCATCATACTCATCATATCCATGTGTTTTAGTACAACATATTTAAGATCTTACTGGTTTTAATCTTTATGCTTTAGAGATAGAGATGATACAGAGTTTCTACTAAATTAGATGCTTACATTTATATAGTACGACCTAAAAATCAGCTTCACCCTATCGGGTACTGCTTATTAATCGCACCTGACCTATCATGCATAAAGTCTACAGCAAAGTTTATCGTCAAGCCTGTATTTGACTCTATAGTCATGTCTTTAGTCGAATCTTTAAACAAGTCTTTAGTTGAGTCTGTAATCGAGCCAAAGGTATCTACAAATGAGTCAAGTCTGTAATCAAATCTGTTGACGATTCTATAGAGAAGTCTTCAGTTGAGTTCACATTAGAGGCTGTAGTCGAATCTATAGTGGAACCCATTTAGTCCTTATGCTCATCTTTAGTCTGATCTATAGTCTGATCTATAGTCTGGTCTTTAGTCTGGTCCACAGTGTGGTCTTCAATCTGATCTTGAGTCTGGTGTTCATTCTGTTCTTTAGTCTCGTCTTTAATCTGGTCTAAAGTCTGTTCTTTATTTTCTGCTCTTCAGTCTGTTCTTCAGTCTGGTCTTTATCTGGTCTACAGTCTGTTCTTCATTTTCTGGTCTTCACTCTGGTCTTCATTCTGGTCTTTAGTCTGTTCTTTAGTCTAGTCTACAGTCTGGTCTTCATTCTGGGTTTTAATCTGGTCTACCGTCTGCTCTTTATTCTTGTCTTTTATCTATTCTACAGTCTGGTCTTCATGTTGGTCTACATCCTAGTCTATTGTCTAGACTACTGTTTCTCTATAGTAATTGCAATAGTCGAGTCTTCAAACTGCTCATCCGTCTAGTCTTCTGTCTGGTCTTCAGTCTGATTTTTAGTCAGGTCTTTAATCTGGTCTACAGTCTGCTCTTCATTCTTGTGTTTTATCTGGTCTTCATTCTAATCTTTTGTCTGGTCTTTAGTCTAGTCTACAGTCTGATTGAGGTTGGTCTACAGCCCAGTCTATTGTCTAGACTACTCTTTGTCTATAGTAATTGCTATGCTTGAGTCTTCAAACTGCTCTTCTGTTTGGTCTACAGTTTGGTCTTCATTCTGGTCTATCGTCTGGTATTTAGTCTGGTCTATTGTCTAGCCTATTGTTTGGTCTATGGTAATCGCTTTAATCAAATCAATATCCTAAACATATCTATTAAATTCTAAAATAAATTACCATACATCCCCTTTAGGAATTTTTAACAATATTTAGAAAAAATAAAACTATATTTTATGCATTTATATTTAAAAGCACTTTAATCTCACTTATGTAAATCTAAAATTTAGTAGAGTTTGTTGTGTATATATAATTTATATTTAAAATAAATAAAAACACACATGCTCCACATACATACATACATACCTATACATAAATATAGTGCACATTGGCAGAAATATTTTTTATTCATTTATAATTTGTATAGATTGTGTAATCCCCTCATAAATCTTTCTTTCAGTGTAGGTGTTTTCATAGTTTTTTCGGTTGTACGGTTGTATTTGTTTACTGTCTCTGTGAACCAACTACAACAAAATATTATTGTGTGTTTGTTAATGCTTGTTTATGGCAGCGACCCATTTTGTGTGTGTGTGTGTGTGTGTTTGGTTCTCTTGCTCTTTTAAATACTCTCCCTTTTTAAAGTTTTTTCTAACAAACAAAATAAAATAGTTATGATGCTTACTGGCCTGTGTATATACGAGTATAGGGTGTTTGGTTTTAGATGTATAGAACTTTAAGTTGGCAAGATGTTTTTAAATGGCAGTCATTTTGTCTGCTGTCAATTGATTTATGTTTAATTTGGTTTGGCATTTCACCATGAATAGACTGACGCCTGAACAAGGCTTCCAAATTGTGCAAGTTTATTTTCAATATTATGGTTCTGTGTTTTTTTTTTTTTTTTTGGATATATGGAACTTTAAAATGGAATAAAACAAAGATGAAATTTACCTTATGCGAAATATAATCTTCTTGCTTTATAATTTAAATATTCCTTTCGACATATGAAAGTTTCGGGCGTAGTCTTATCGATGACGTTTTCCAACATTTGTGGCCTTATATCGGCAATAACGCAGCGAATTTTGTCCTCCAAGTGTTCAATCGTTTTGGGCTTCAAACATATATCACTTGAAAACTGACAAAATGGCTGCCAGTCAAAAAAGTGTTGCCAACTTAAAGTTATATACAGTGGTGGTCCAGTATAACAAACGCCGATATAACGAATACCCAGTATAACGAAAGTTTTTTTCTAGTCCATTGATGATTCTAAATAACGAACGGTTGACAAATTACGTATTTTATATAACGAATGCTTTCTTTTTCTATTTTTGTTTTCTGTGTTTGTTTGCTTTGTGCACTTACACAAAGGGAACGAGATTTGTTGACAACTGGTCGCGTTAAAGAATACCATTAATGCTTTCCAAACGTATATCAACTGGGCAGAAGAAAATGGAATTGAGCACAGCAAAGTATTTATTTTAAAGAGATTGCAAGAACAATCTATTGACTTTAGTACAACAATTAAAAAAAAACAAACACATATTGGAGATTTTTTTCCCAAAAATAAATTATTTTGTTCATGTATATAATTTTTTCCGTTCTTTTTTAATAAATGAATTAATATAAGTTGGTATATGCTAATATTTATGAAAAGAAATATATATATTTTGATATAACGCATATTCGATATACCGAACGACCCTGGCCATCTAAAAAAACACCCTCTATGTTTGTCTCCCAGTGTGTGTCTGCTGTTAAATCTTGATATTCTGTTTTGTAATTTTTTCTGTAAATGTAAATGTTTGGTTGTGGCTGTTAAAACACTAAATAATCCTTTCAAATAAAAAACAAAATCGCCCAGAGAAATAGTAACGTTTTTTTCCACCACAAACAATCAATAAATTAAAAAGCCTTAAATAAAGCAGAAACTAAAAAAGAAAATATTATTCTGTGGAAGACAAAAACTCATGACACATAAAGAATTTAAAAAAAGCCAAGCTGGCAAAATATTTAACAAATCAAGATTTTGTTGCTTAAAAAAAGGCAAATAACAAAAACCTAGTGATGTCATCTTCTATAGTTTTGCCCAAGTAAAGTGTTGAATTTTAAGCGATAGCAATTTTTTGCTACTCCTACAGATTCACTCCCAGGCCAGTGAATAGCTGTATACAAAAAACAAAATTCGTTTATTTTTCAAAATGTTCAAGTTGTCTTCACTTAAAATGGGCAAAATTGTCAAACTGTCTGTGCAATTAGTAGTTGTTAGAGCGCACTCGTTTCAGTTTTCTATTTCCTTTTCCATTTAGTTTTTCAGTTGTGTTTCTTTTTTTTTTTAGTTTTTTTTTTTTTAGCATTTTATTGTTAATTTTTTTTGGTAAAGTTGGTGACCTATATACGAGATTATAAACAAAAAACATGGATTGTATGTTTTCCTGGTAAGTTTAAGGTCTTTATTTCATAAGAAATGGTAGGTGCAGGAATCATGTAAAAACCAAGTGACGCTTTAAATGAAGTTTTAAAAAAAAAATATTCTGCTGTATTTCTCAATAGTATATTTTACAAATTGTTAGAGGAGTTGTGGACATAGACTAGACTATAGACTATAGAGGAGGGGTTTTATAATTCTTAAAATTTATTTATTTTTGCGTTGAGTTTCCTTTTTTTTTATTAAATGCCTGTTTGAGACTGTTTGAAATAGAGTCAAGTTTTTAAGAGTACATTTGTCTGTTTAGTGTTTTTGTTTTGGTTTGTCACTTTTGACCACTAGTCTGCTGGTGCAACATGGTTAAAGTTCGTGTTTATTTTTTCTACCAAATAAAAATCCGTTTTTTCTTTAGCAAATTGTTTCGTTTGATGTTGTAGTTGTTTATTTTGAAATTGCTTTGTTTATATAAAGTAGCTTCTTGCCAGTTTTATAAATGTTGTTTTAGTGTTTTACAAAGTTTACACTTTTGAGCTGGTTTTGTTTGTTTATTTTTGCCAAGAGGTTTCGTTTGTTGTTTTTGTTGCTATTGTGTCAATATTTAACTTTGCTCTATTTTCGTTAAACATTTGTAAATTAAAGTTTAGTATAGAAATTTGTCAACTTATAAGCTGACCACTTGTAAAAAGTTCCTCAGAATTAAGAAAAAAAAGTTAAAACTAACTAAGTAAAGCTAAATAAGGAATTATAAAGTTATATTTAGAAGATAAGAACATTTAAAAATAAACTTGGAAAGTTTTAATTGTTGGTTTTAAGTTTTTGTTTTGAAGAGGGACGTATGAGTAATAAACAATTACTTTGGTAAGACATGAATTACTCATACGATGGGTGGGATGTTTTAAGGAGTATACTTTCAGGAGTATGAATCTTTTATTTTAAGGGGCAACACTTGAATATTATTTAAAGCAATTATTTTTATATATTTTGTTTGGTTTTCTATCAGCGCGAAATTTGTCTCCTACAATCAATTTTCATAACTCAGTTTTATAGTTTAAATAAAATTTAACAACTCACCATTTAGAGCATCACTTTCCGGCAGGCAGCTTTTGTCTTCCTGTCAGTATGTGGGCCGGGCTTCAAATTGTTAAACACTAAACACTTTTATTTATTTGTTTTTTTTTCTGTTTTTTTAAACAATATGTTTTATTATTTTTTACTTATATGGTGACATGTTTTGCTGGTTCACGTATTTATACGTTACTATTTTAAGATAAGCAAATAAAATAAAATTAACAACCAAATTTAAATTGTGTCAACTGTATGCACAATTAACAATGCAATGAGACGATGAACATGAATCGTTACAGTTTGAGTTTAACTCTCAGTTCCGAAGCAACCATGTGACAGCTGTGATTCCCCTTGGCACGTTAAGCAAAAAGTTGCGCGTATAATAAAAAACGTAGAAAATATCACACGGTTTTATAAATTAAAATTAAATTGTAAGGATGCCTTAGTATTTTTTTAAACATGCCTCGAAAAGCAAACTAATATTCAGAGATTCACTTATTTTATGGCCCAAGACTAAATAAGCTATTTATTCGTATTCTCAATAGAAAACCTCATCAGATTCTGATGAATTTTCTCACCAAAAACACCATCAGAATCTGATGAAGTTTTCTAAAGAAAACTTTATCACAGCCAGAAGAAGTTTTCTAAGGAAAAACTCATCAGATTTTGATGAAGTTTCCTTCAGAAAAACTCGTCAGAGTCTAATCAGTTTTTTCATTGGACAACTTGATCAGACTCTGATGAGTTTTTCTGATGAGTTTTTCTGATGAGGTTTCATAAAGAAAACCTCATCAGAGTCTGGTGAGGTTTTATAAAGAAAAAAACTTATCAGAGTCTGCTGAAGCTTTATAAAAAAAACTCATCAGAGTCTGATGAAATTTTATAAAAAACTCTTCAGAGTCTGATGAAGTTTTATAAAGAAAAACTCGTCAGAGTCTAATTAGTGTTTTCATTGGACAACTTGATCCGACTCTGATGAGTTTTTCTTTATGAAACGTCATCAGAGTCTGATGAAATTTTATAAAGAAAACCTCATTAGAGTCTGATGAAGTTTCCTAAAGAAAAATTCATCAGAGTCTGATGAAAGTTTCTACAGAAAAACTTATCAGAATCTCATGAAATTTTATAAAGAAAAACTCATCAGAGTCTGATGAAGTTTCCTACAGAAAAACTCATCAGAGTCTGATAAAATTTTTTAAAGAAAAAACTCTTAAAGTCTGGTAAAAAACTCATTAGAGTCTGATGAAGTTTCCTAAAGAAAAACTCGTCAGATTCTAAACAGTTTTTTCATTGGACAACTTGATCAGACCTTGATGAGTTTTCCTGATGGCGTTTCATAAAGAAAAACTCATCAGAGTCTAGTGAAGTTTTATAAAAAAAAAAACTTATCAGAGTCTGCTGAAGCTTTATAAAAAAAACTCATCAGAGTCTGATGAAATTTTATAAAAAACTCTTCAGAGTCTGATGAAGTTTTATAAAGAAAAACTCGTCAGAGTCTAATTAGTGTTTTCATTGGACAACTTGATCCGACTCTGATGAGTTTTTCTTTATGAAACGTCATCAGAGTCTGATGAAATTTTATAAAGAAAACCTCATTAGAGTCTGATGAAGTTTCCTAAAGAAAAATTCATCAGAGTCTGATGAAAGTTTCTACAGAAAAACTTATCAGAATCTCATGAAATTTTATAAAGAAAAACTCATCAGAGTCTGATGAAGTTTCCTACAGAAAAACTCATCAGAGTCTGATGAAATTTTTTAAAGAAAAAACTCATAAGAGTCTGGTGAAAAACTCATCAGAGTCTGATGAAGTTTTCTAAAGAAAAACTTATCAGAGTCTGATGAAATTTTATAAAAAACTCTTCAGAGCCTGATGAAGTTTTCTATAGAAAAACTCATCAGAGTTTGATGAAGTTTCCTAAAGAAAAATCTGATGAGTTTTTCTGATGAAATTTTATAAAGAAAAATTCATCAGAGTCTGATGAACAACAGTAATTAAAGAACTTTACCCACTATTGTGCCAAAATAGAATTAAAAATTGTAATCCAGAAACTAAAACTCGTGATAAACCCCCTTTTTGAGACCTTGCAAGCATCAACAATTCAAAACTTGCTAACAAAACGCCACCCTAATATACACAACCAATTACGCTTACACTAACAACAAATTTTTTGTTTCTCTTAAGAAAAAAAAACACACTCACTCGCTCAGAGAGTCGTAAATATAAACTGCTTCCACACACTTTTACACATAAATATTTTTACATAGATAACAAATGAACAAACAAGTTCTGTGTGTATTTTTATTTATTTCCTCATGTGTATGCGTTTGTGTAGCAACTGTTTCCGGTTTAATATTTTTCTTTCTTTATTTTCACTTTTTATACGCTAAAAACGTATGTGTTTTTGTTTATTCGCGTTATTTGTTTGGCTGTATAAATAAGTCGGAGTAGTTTTGTTTTTTTATTTTTAATAAAAATTTTTAGTTTTTAGAGGTGGTTGTTTTCAGTTTTTTTTTTTGTATTGTGTAATTTATGAGATTTTTCAACAAATAATTCATAGAAATGTTTTGTTTTTGGTAATTTTTTTGTCAATATTAAATTGCACTAAATTCTTGTTTATAGATTTTTGTGTTTATTTTGCTGCTAAGCTGAGCTAAAAAGAAATTTTATGGTAAAGTGGGTGTTTTATTGAATTATTTAAAGAATTGTTTTTGATTTATTGTTAAATAAGATTTATTACACCTAAATTAATGTTCACATAAAATGCGCTACAATACAGAAGATTTTTACAATGTTTTTATTGTCTTATGTAAACATTACTTCATTTTATCTATCATTTGATAGGAAATTGTTTGTTTGTTTTTTTTTTAATTTATTAAACTTTGCTAAATAAGAAATTCATTAATGATTTTTTGGAAAATAATTAAAAAATGTGTTATTTTAAATTTTTGACGCAAACAAAAACTTGTGTTAAACTTATACAAAAATTTTCTTTGCATAGTTTTTGTAATAAAAAAAATTAAATATAAATCACTCATCTTGCTTATTTGCGTTATTTGCTTTTCTGTTTCTCTCAAACCAAAATGTTCTTTTATAAATCCCTTTCTCTGTGATATACAACAGAAAAAAAAACAAATTTTAACCGTCTTATTCATAAATACATTACAACAGGTTAATAAGGCAATGACAGGCAAAATACGAAAAAATTGTATTCATAAATGCATAATAGCTTGTTACCTGGTTTTAAGTCTCTTGTTTGTTTTGATATTTTCCTTGTGTTCTCTACCAACTTTAACCATTTAATAAAGAAACACTTGAATGTTTGTTTGCAAAATATTTTAACAGATACGAAAAAGTTTTTGTTTTTTTATAAAAGTTAAAAAAAGTGATTAAAGAAGTAAAAATGTTTATAATAAATTTGGCTTATGTCGGTTTTAGTGACATTTTTTAAATCACTTCCAAAATTTTATCACTAATTAAAATAAAAAAAAAAAATTTTTGGCGGCCATGGCTATTTTCGTGTGGGCGAGGCTCCAAATTTTGTAATATTTTTAACTCTTATGTGTGCATCAAGTTACCCGGGTACCTTTGGCGTTTTCAGTCAAAGTTTTTTCATTAAAATT
The DNA here is from genome assembly GCA_916048285.2 of Bellardia pandia. NCBI lineage: Eukaryota > Metazoa > Arthropoda > Insecta > Diptera > Calliphoridae > Bellardia > Bellardia pandia. Next base: position 76,386,290 of record OU696533.1, read on the forward strand.
GATAACTTGTATACCGGAAACTTTTTGAGATCTACTGACTTTCAAATAATTTAGTTTTTTTTCAGCCGTACGCCGCCTTGACTTTTTTTTGTAATTTGCGTGAGAGACCAATTTACTTTTAACATCCAATTTACTTTTAACACCTACATTGAAATTGGATTGCAAACTTTTGTTGTACAATGCAATACTAAAGCCAATCTGGTTATGGGGTACTGCCTCAGAATCCAACATTGAAAAAATTCAAAGGGGTCAAAATAAAATTCTACGTATAATTACTGCAGCACCATGGTATGTTAAAAATTCTCGAATCCACAAAGATCTAGGCGTGCCATTAGTAAAAGTCGAATTTACAAAATATGCGTCAAAGTACGTCAGCAAACTTGAACACCATCCAAACCCACTTGCACGAGACATCCTTAACTTTAGTGGCCACAATCGGTTGAGAAGGAGGGATACCCTTGCTTTAACTCAAGCGCAAAACAGATGACTGGATCAGTTGATGTGAAATTTTTTAGTATCATAAAAATTTTTGTCTAGCACTGGCTGGGCATATTATTTTCTTTTTAGTATTAAGATTTGAATACTTATTGTTATTTCATATATGAAGATTCAATAAATAATTAAAAGCAAAAAAACCCTTTAATGCACATCAAGGTACCCGGGTACCCGTGCGTGTTTTTTATGAGAAAGCGGCCATTGCAAGTTTATTATTTGAAGTTGTTAGTAGCATGCAAACCTTAAGGTGTTAAGGAAAATTATATAAAATATCTCTTAACTACGCTCCACCAATTAATTTAGTGCGAAAATGCTTTTTCATATATGTACATAGGTACCCAGGTACCTTCCTTATTAGACGATATATATATAGAAAATGATAGGTATTTTAAAGACATTTCCCAAGATATCTAACATGATCTATTTATATGGACCACCTATAGGTCAATTTTGAAAAATTACTTTTTGATCCTATATTTTTTTAAAAAATCTTTAAAATCCGGAAGAAAGATCTATATGAGTAAGTAGATAAATTACAAAATTTTAAAGTCAAAAAATTAAGTTTCAATTTAAGGTATAATATGGTATGTAGGTAATATAGATCTGAAGATATTAAAGAAAGATTATGACATAAAAAATACAATCTGCACTATGTGAAGCCGGTGTTTTGTATACCAAAGAGGAGAAAATCTTGCCGCCCGGACATGGCCCGCAATACAGAAAATCTGGAGCCGGTAAACTGTATATCATAGAGCAGAAAATCATTTCCTATTACCTAAAGACACATATCATACCTTAAATTAAAGCTAAATATCTTGGCTATTTATATTAATAAACTAAAATAACACTTATATAGACTTTTTCTAAAATTAGATTTAAAAAAAAAATTCGAGACAAAAAATATTCTTCTCGGATTTAACCCCTAGTTCATATAATCATGATATATATTGGAAAGGTATTTTTAATACCTTCAATTTGATGTATTACATATCATAGACCCAGTAGTTTCCGAGAGATAGGCTAATATATTTTCAACTTTAAGGGCCCGCCCCCTCGAAAATAGGCGTGGCCGCCAAAAAGTTTTTTTATGGCTTTTATCTCCTCTAAAAGCCATATTTAATGAAACGTTTTTTTTTTTTTTTGAGCAAAGTCACTAAAACCGTCTTGTTGCATAAATTTATTCAACCGAATTCGTAACTATACAAACTTATATACATATGTATGTACATTTGTATATAAATGTACAAATTTTATCTTCATAACAATTAAAATATCACAACAAAGGTGAAGGATATATAAGATTCGGCATAGCCGAATATACCAATCTTACTTGTTTTTATGTGCAATAATTCACATTATTTCAGTATTCTATTAGGGTACTTAAATAATCAATTGTAATTATATTCATCACTAAGTATAAAATAAGAGTGAAAATAACAGGTTATTGCCAACATAAAACTACAAAACTATTAAAACCGACAAAGTGTTAATTTACTCTTATTGTGTAGTTATGAATACAAAGTTTTTATCAGTAGCTTATAAAATAAAAAAAACTTATAACTATTATCAGCTTACAGTGGGTGGCCAAATTATTAGTTACACATGCAAAACTGTTTAGTTTGAAGCCGTATAACATTTTAAAATAGTGGAAATTTATCCTTTTATTTGTTCTTTTAGGTAAATTAAGTGTTTATAATTCAATTAAAAATAAATTCCTTTGTTTTAAAAATATATATTTGAGGGAAAGAAATATTAAAAAATTTTTTTAAAAAAAAATCATAATATTTCGTAGAACCTTCTTTGGCATCAAGTACAGCTTTTTACACCCTTTTTGGCATGCTCTGAATGCATTTTTGAACATTTTCTTTTAGTTCTTCATCATGATGCCAGCCTTTAATCAATTTTATCAAAATTTCATATTTCACACTCCAGACCAGAAGGACAGATAATGATCAACAACTGCACTCTAATGTCACCAATGATTGTTGACACTGCACAAAACGTATTAAAAGCAGTTGAATCTTAATTAATAAGTGTAACTAATAATTTGGCCACCCACTGTATAAGTTACAAATTTAAATTTTTATGAATTAGACGGTATGTGTTTAAGGGCCATTATTACAACTTGCCTCTAATATTCTTAATAGTAAATGGTAACTTTAATTAAAGTGAGGAATAAAGTGACCTTTAAAAATTTTCGTTATTACAACTTCCTTGGAAAATAAAATAATTTTTTTCTAAAATATGGCAATACAATAAATATTGTTTGTGAAAAAACTCAATTTCAACAGTCTACTTTGAAGCTGACTGTATTCAAAAATATTCTCCAGGTTATTAATATAAATCAAACGGGTACTTTCCATTTTTGTTTATCCAATTATTTATTGGCAAAACAAATTTAAAATTAATTTATTTTTCATGAAGTTGACATTTTTTCCACAACATATGACAATTTCAAATACATAAACTTCACTATAAAATTTAAAGGCAAGATCATCTCCCTTTAGCTTAACGGTCGGTTTTAGATTAAAGTAAACTTATAATAACCAAATACTTCTTATCTGTCCGATAACATCATACCTTTAACAATTGCCAAGTTGTAATAATGGACCCTAAATGTGCCAATTAACCGCTAAAACTAAAGTGGACCTTACATAAGTATTAAACCTCTGCATGAATGGATTTGTTGTTAAGGAGTACACATACATTTGCAAAATATGTGCACTTACTCGAAGTATATTTAAAAATAATATTCATATTTTTTAGTACAATAAAAATACCGAATATGTATATGCTGTTACTCGGCTTTATGTTTACAAGTTAAATACAGGTTTATTTTACGCTCGCAAATATTAAGCATACGCCATATAGTTCTTCGCATTTAAACAACATTAAATCTATAGCATACTTTTGGGTGAATAATTAATATTTACTGCAAATATTTTTCATAATTTTTCTATTAAAAAAAAAAATATTAAAGGTGGATTCACCAATTTGTTCTTAACAAAAATTTTTTCCGGAGAAAAATTTTGTTACTGAGAGTTTTTTGCAGCACGATTCACCCATTTCGAACAATTTTTCTGAAAAATCAAAGCTGCCATATGTAAACAAAATCTATTAGTTTTACAAGTGCGGCCATTGATTTATTTTGCTTTGGGTTTTAAGTGTCAAATATTAAATTATTTTAAAGTTCAAAATCGCAGATATAAATTCAAAATAAATAAAAAAAGAAAGTTGCTTTTGCTGATGGCCATGGAAATACATAAAGTATTGTTATTTGTGTGAAAAAATGCAACCTATTGGCAACTCAATTCATTTTTATCCACAAAAAATATAAAATTAAAGCGATTCAAGTTTGGAAAAAATATTTTCTCTCTCTCAAAAAGAGAGACGTCAAACTTCATATAAAAAAAAATTGTTCGAACAAAATTTTTGTTAAGAACGTTCTTCAGTTAGGACTCATCCAATCGTGGTTGATTGGGCAGTGGATCGCGCAACAAATTACAGGAAAAATTCGTTCCTTAGCCATACTGTCCGTTTGTAGAATAAATTTGCTGCAGAAGTTTTTCCTTTCACTTTTAATATTGGAAAGTTTAAAACAAATGTTCATAAATACTACTGCCTCTACCCTTTCTCCTATACAATGAATTTCATTAGTAATGGTCATCCCTTGAGTACTAGCGCAAACAAAAAAATTCAACTTACAAGAATATTGACTGTTATTTAAAGTGGTTGGGTATTGAAAATTTTGTGATATATGTCATAGGTCAACAAGTTGAAGATTGCATGCACTTTTCAGTATGTGTAATTTCGTATCAGTTTTGGGCATTATCGAGTTGTATACTGAATAATATTTTACACAATTTAAAATTATATAAATAGTATTGTTTATGATAAACATTATTAATAAAAGACACAAATCTAGTCATGTGTTAATCGCTTTAAATATTCTGTATTAATTCATTAGAGTAACTTTAGTTTACTTTTACAGTCATTTACATTTAATGTTCTGTTCAATTCGATTATTAAGTGATCTGATACAGAACTAGCAATGGGGGTGGTTCCTGACAAATAGTGTTGATTCAGCATGGAAAGTTCTTGAGACTTAGACATCATATTACCAGTGGCGGAAAACAGTTTTAAGCTTTTGAAAGCATCTGGACAGATTTTAAAAGCTACAATTTTAAAGCAATAAGTAAGTTTTATTATAAATGCTCCTGTATTTGCTTGATGTTAGGCTTTACTAAGAAACAGTAAATGGATGAAAATAAATAAAAACCTTACCGATGTTCTCTACAAACAAGCAGGTTGTAAGTGCCTTATGAGGATGCAGTTTGTATTGCAAAGACATGTTTCCAAGTGGGAATTCGATATATAAAAATTTTGCATTCTGGAAGGGAAAACTTAGCTTCTCTCTCTTACAAAAATGCTTACATGAAAGATCTATTTTGTGCTGCGTCATTATAATAATAAATCGTTGTTTTGGTACTATTAATTTTGTATTGATTTTTATTAATTAAATGTCACTGAAACTATTAAAATGGTTCCACCTGCATGTCTATGCAACATTTGTTGTCAAGGGGCACCCAAAGATGTTAAAGGTAATTTATTAAAATTTGTAACATGAGTTGTCTTTAGTTAAACAATAAAGTTGACTGAAATTGGCCACACAAAAATTTTAACTAATAACTAGAGTTTTAATTAAAAACTTAAGTTTTGCATAAATAAATTCTCGGTCAATGAGTAACACACTTCTAAAAATCTTAAGTATATCACAATTGAATCCAGGTCTTATACATTTGTTTATTTTGTATATTCATTTTACTCTAATGTCTTGGTAAAGTTACAATTAGAACATACAACTAAGATCATATTGTGTTGAAGATAGTTTCAAAATGTATATGGGTGTAATAAACACTTGTAGTAGGTTTAGCACATTTTAAACTCCAATTAGCCTAATAGTTTTTTTTACCCTATAGCTTCATTGTGGGTAGGCTGTCTTGGATTTGTGCTGATGTTTGTTATACATAAAGTATATCGATCGACTTAGAATCTCATCTTGAGTCGATTGCCAGCCGTCTGTCTGGCTGTCCATGTAAACCTTGTGCGCAGAGTACAAGTGGTAATTTTGAAGATATTTCAATAAAATTTCGTACATGACATTTTCTCGGCCCAAGATCAGTTTGGAATGAAGTTGGTTGAAATCGCTGCATTATTTCACCTAGCCGCCATACAAATGCCTTTTCGAAATATCACTCTGTCATAATTGTTTGAATTATACACATATCCAAACAAATTCCACCACAAATAAGTTGTGTGTAAAGCCTAATCACATCTGTGTATATATTTTGTGCAGATCGGTCCATAATTGATCATAGCCATATAAGGATCACTTCCGAAAATCACTTAAAGAGCATAACTCGCTTAAAAGTAATGTTATCGCAATAATATTAAACACAAATATGTTTCATATACATGCAAATCATACGGCCTAATATTATAATAATCTGTCCATAATTAGTCATAGGCCCCTAAAGGGACCCACTTCCGAAAATCACTTTCACCACCATAAATAACGCTCTGCAAAATGTTGGTATCCAAATAAAATTCAACACAAATATGTATCATAAATACATTAATCATGACAAATGCAGACCCATTTCTTAGAATATGTAGACAATTTAATGATTTATACCAATTTGTTGATTTTGGTCTCAATTCAAGTATTATTAAATGTAAAATTATTGTCTTCCTCAATTGCTAACTTTATTTCCTATTTTTTCTCATATTTCTAATTTAAGTAAATAAAGTTTCTTTTGTTAATAGTCTGTAAGGATTTATATTCATAGACTCAATAAATAAATAAAAATAAATTTAAATAATTTTATAGCGATTGGTCCATAATTAGTCAAAGCGCCCATTTTAGTTTCCCTTCGAAAATCAATTTAACATGTATAAATAAAAACATATTTATAGGCACAAAACTTATAAAAAAAAACTTTGGACGATCGGTCCATAATAAATCATAACTTATAAATAGACCTTATTTCTGAAAAACTGTTTTACACATCTGCTGAGTGTAGGGTATTATATGGTCGGTTTTGATTTTCTTACTTATTTTAATTAGAAAGTCATTTATCACTTTCTTGTCGATGGGTTTTATTTAGGTTGTTTTTTACATTAAAATATTTGGCACTCTTTGGACCATTTCACTTTAGAATTTTTTATACAAAATTAACAACAATTCATTTTTTTAAACCTTTAAATTTTTACTAATTTTTCATTAACTATTTACTACACATATTTCATTGCATACGGAATTTGTTTAACAATATAATTTATTATTTTTCAATATATTTCTTTTTCCATAAAACTTTTCACATTGCTATTCTAATATATTTTAGTAATTCTTTGCAAACTTTTTTTACTTTAACACTTTTAGCAACAAGTTTTACAGGCAGGCTCCCGTTTTTCACTTCTTTCTTTTTACTAGGTTTATAGCTAAAATAATTCCCTTCTTTATCTCACTAACTTTTTCCAACACTTTTAGTTTAACAAAACTTGTATTTTTTTGTCTTCTACAAAAAATATACAAATAATTCACGCGTTCTTGGCCGTACCGTTATGTTGAAAGTCTAAGAATTAACTGAATTTGTTGCTGTTGATTTGTTAGATTCATCTGTAACTGGAAATATTGTTGTGTGTGTTTGAGCCTGGGCTCAGGATTCCTTAAGAAAAAAGTGTTTGTGTTTGTTAAAACCAAAAAACAACAAGAATAACAGCGGTGAAACAAACTGGCAATGAAACTGTAACAGTAAACTGTTATACTCTCTCCCTCTATCTCTTTTACTCTCTATTACATAAAACTGCTCTTTTACTTTTAGACTATAGCTGGTTTATTTTTATTGTTTTTAGTGTTTATTTATTATTGTTATGGTGTGAAGAGTTCTATGAACGAAAAAAAAATGTTGCTCAAAAACTTTTTTATCTGTCATAAACACGTGCTAACAACAAGTGTGTCATAATGTTGCTATTCTTGTTGTTATTATAGTTCTTGTTGTCGTTGATGTTTTCAAACATTAACCGGAAAACAGTAACTTGGTTGTAGTTAGCAGAGCACAGTGTTTTGTTTGTAACAAATTGTTATACATTGGTAGTAATAAATACTGGAATTGTAATTTTTTGATAAATTAAAATTTTTTATAGAATAAATAATTGGTAATGTTCAGTTGATAATAATTTATAATTTATTTTTATTTTTAAATCGCAATTTATTAAATCTCTCACGATGCGTTCAACTGGCATCATGCAAAAGTTTTAGGAAGCTTCTATGCAGAATTAATACTAGTATCAGTTATTTGTAAGGAACCAGCCACATTATTAGTTCTGTACCAGATCACCTAACATTCGAATTGAACGGAACATTGAATGTAAATGACTGCAAATATAAATTGAAGTCAAAAAGCTAAACGTTTAAACAACATTTTTAAGTACCTGAAATAATTCAGCATTATTTTATGTCAATTGTTTAAAACTTTCCAGTTACAGAACATAACAAAATGGACGTAACATTTAAATGATCGGGCAAATAAAATATATTAATTTAAATTTAATTTGTTGACTACTGTAATACTTGACAAAATAGAAATAAACTAACTAAAGTTAGTCTAGTGAATTAAAGCGTTGGGCACATGACTAGATTTGTGTCATATTAATTTAACATAAACAATATTATTTTTATGTTTTCAAAACGTGTAAAATATAATAGAATACACAACTGACACCAAATTCCCATCGCTGAGAAGTATACACAAACTCCCACTTGTTGATATAACTAGGACATATTTCGAAAGATTTGCAATAACAAATCACTCTAAACAACAATGAATATTCTTGTAAACTAAATTTAGGTCAACATAGTGACATCTTAGATTGACATAGCCCTTTCAGATCGTGAGGCATCAATTGTGCGGGTGGGTTTCGATTTCAATATTATTGCTTCTGTTAACACAATTTGAAATAGACTGGCATGCATCGATTGTACTGATTGTTTTTTATATTTGCTTCTCACATTTCTCTTCTGTTTGAGTCGCCGTTACTTGAATTATTGCGAAATTCTTCAGTCACATTTAAGTTTTAGCGAAATGAGCCGTAGAAGTAAATAAGTGTCTTTAATTACAAAAGTATTAATCGTTTACAAATAATGAAGTGCACATACATATCTTAACTAAAAAATTATAAATTTTAATATTTCAAACTAATTGGAATCGTTTTAGTTAAAAATATTCATGAAAATCGACCGAGATGCATCAATTGTTCGTGTCCTTCATATCCTTGAAGGATATGAAAATGATAAAACCTAATCATTGATTATATGTTCATACGATGTAGAGATCACTTATTCCAAAAATTATAAAAAAATTCCTGGTAGTTTTGCGCCAGGTCTGAGAGGGATAGACGAATATTGCTTTTTCTTACCCATAGAATTACATACTAAATACTTAAATTTTAAATTAAATTTAAAAACAAAATTATTTTTAAAGAATCAAACTTTATTAATTTGTTAATAATTTAATTAAAATATTTTTAAAAGTAGCAAATTTTATTATTTTTTTGTATTAAAAAATATAAAAATTAAACGCATTTTTATTATTTGCATTAAAAATATTAATCATTCGCCCAAAAGTATGCTATAGATTTAATGTTGTTTAAGTACAAAGAACTATATGTCGTATGATTAATATTTGCAGTTTGTAATAATTCAATAATAATCATACGCTAAGAATATTGTAGAAGAAAATAAAAATGAAGAGCGACCGGTGTACGCGTACTTGGAGAAATGGAAATAAAGCTGTTACTTTTAAATTGTAACACCAATTGCAATAAAATTTCACTTGCCTTGAGAGAAAGTTTCGACTTCACACAAACTTACCAATTTTTTTACCATATTAGATTTCTAAAGTGGAATTGTTATTTTTTATGATTTTATACTTATAAAAACTCATACTACTAATTTATAATTACAATTAAATAATTAATTTTATTCTTTCATTGTTTTTTAATTATTTCTTTAATATTTCAATAAAATATTAAAAACGTTTAAAATAAAATTCTGATTTTGGTTGGCAGCTGAATGATTGGAGGAATGCCTGACAATTTTAGAAGTGGCTTAATTTTATATAAAACCATAATAAATTCTTCTTTACTGTGGCGATAATAACTAATAAAACTGAACAGAAAAGCGTTTAATAAAATTGAAAAATAACCACAAAAATTAAAAATATTTACACAGCACTGGAATATAACAGATGTATCATTTAAAAATCTTCTTCGTAGCTTTTCAACTGAGTTTTAATGTCTTTGTTCATTTAAAACATCAACAATTGAAATTCCGGGCATTAAAAAAAAATTGTTTACTTTTATTTAAAATTTCTTTGTTACCGCTCTTTTGGTTCGCTTTTGTTATACTTTTTATTACAAAAATCATACCTTTTTTGTTTTGGTTTACACAATGTTACCATATTTAAGTTAAAAATTAAGATTTAAAATCTGTCTGGAAATAAAGAAAATCATTCGGAATCTAGAGAACGCAAAGTTAAAACGATGGAGTTGCAAACACAGAATTGAAACCATTCCGATCGAATTATCTGACATGTCTGATAATATGTCTTCCTTGTCTTTTCCGCCGATAAAATTAATTTCAAATTAATTAGAGGATAATTAACAACTCAAAGTGAATGTGCCCATTTTCACTAAAAATTACCTTCCACTTTCTTTTCAAACATTCCCACTGTGTTGCGCACGGTGAAAATATGTCGAAAAAGGAAAATAAATCTGTTATTTCCTTTTCTGTGTACCGATTTAAAATATATGAAATACAGTGGGTGGCCAAATTATTAGTTACACTATATTAATTAAGATTCAACCACTTTTAATACGTATATAAATTTATTTCAGATGCTTTCGTATTTTAATTCTGGTAATATTGTTAAATATTGTGTGCAGTGTCAACAATGATTGGTGACATTAGAGTGCAGTTGTAGATCATTATCTGTCATTCTGCTCTGAAGTGTGAAATATGAAATTTTGATTAAATTGATTAAAGTCTCGCATCACGATGAAGAACTAAAAGAAAATGTTCAAAAATGCATTCAGATCATTCCAAAAAGGGCGCAAACTGTAATTGATGCCAAAGAGGGTTCTACGAAATATTAACATTTTTTTTTAAAACATTTTTGTAATATTTCTTTTCCTCAAAAATATATTTTTAAAACTAAATTTCCACTATTTTAAAATGTTATACGGCTTCAAACTAAACAATTTTGAATGTGTAACTAATAATTTGGCTACCCACTGTAAACTGTTTGAAAATTAAAAAAACTTGTCGTAACTATATATTATCTCTTATAGATTACTTAGTTTGAATTTTTATTATAAAAATTTTATCAATAAATTTCAGTTTCTATAGACAAATTATCGATAACTTCAATTTTCTATACGAGGGCGGTTCGGAAACTTCTTAGCCTAGAACCAAAAAAAAGACTCAAGTGTTTTGGAAACTTCCATCTGTGCTATGAACACATGTTAAATTCCTTTACGATCTGCCAACTTCTTCATGTAGAAACAGATGTTCAAAAAAAGATGCATCCGCGATTTGTTTACAATTAAAAAATTAGAAATTCGTGGCATCATTAAATATTTAAATTAAAAAATTTTATCGGGACAAGAAATTCATAATGACTTTCATCCAAGTGCTCCTTCATATGCAACAGTAAAAAATTGGGTTGCTGAATTTAAACGTGGTCGTACAATCATTGAGAATGAACCACGTAGTGGACGTCCAAAAACAGCAACAACAACAGAAATTGCAGCATGATATGGTTTTAACTGATCGACGAATAACAGTGCGTGAAATAGCCAATATCATGCGCATCTCAAATGATCCAGTCCATTTAATTTTGCATGAAGAACTAAAAGTGAAAATGCTTTCCGCAAGATGAGTGCCGCATTTGTTAATAGTCGACCAAAAATACATAAGAATGAAAATTTCTCAAGCTTGTTTATATTGTTTTAAGAAAAATAAAATGGATTTTAAGCATCGTTTCATAACTGTTGATGAGACGTGGATCCACCACTATACTCCAGGGGCAAAAGATCAATCCAAGTAATGTACTGAGGCTGGTGGAATTGCACCAAAGAAGCCAAAAACAATTCAATCGGCAGGTAAGGTTAGTAAAAAACCACCGATATGATTTCATCCAATGTGGTATCGCTGGAGGCCAAGTTTCCTATTACTTGGCTCGAGAAAACAACACAGATGACTAAACCAAAATGGCTCCACAAAAAACAAAAGAGAAAATTAGTTTGTTTTATTTTATTTAAAATATATAGTGAAGGATATCACTTTCCTTTTATTTGTCTGTTTCTTTCGAAATTAATGGTTTACAAAATTTATTTGTTTTAAAAGTTATATTTAAAAACAAACCACAAAATCAATAGCAAAGCCGATCTTAACAATTCAAAAAAATATTAAAATTTCAAAGTTATTATAATTATACAATTCAAATTTTATTCAATTCAAACTATTCAAAGCAAATTATTAAAAACGACTATATGATTCGAAGATTATTAATAGACTGTGTATCTGGCAAAACAACGATTCGCCAAAATACAACAACAAAATTTATACTTTTTGACGAAGAAAATTATCTAAAGATAAAATATGATGACGGTAAGATAGAATCGTCCAAAAAAAGAGAAAGCCAAAGATGGGAGTACCAACACCATTCGTCCAAAGTGGAACAGTTAGGGCAACGGTTTTTTGGGATTTCTAACGTATTTTATTGATTTACTATCTGCAAAAGAGTAAAACAATAAATTTAGAGTACTATTCCAACATTTTGGATCAATTAAATGTAAAAATTGGAGAAAAATGTCCTGGTTTACAACACAGAAAAATAATTTTTCATCAAGCCAACGCACCAGCGCACAAAAGTGTTTTGACAATGGCTAAAATTAACGAATTTAGGAACGAGTTGCTTGACCACCCACCTTACTCTCCTGATGTAGCTCCCAGTGACTTTTACATGTTCCCAAATCTAAAAGATTTCCTAGCTGGCAAGTGTTTTACCTCAAATGAAGATGAAATTACAGTTGTAAAACACTATTTTGAAGGCCTTGAGAAAAATTATTTTAATCAAGGGATATTATTGCTAGATAAGCGTGGGACTAAGTGTATGGAAGTTTCCGGAGTTTATATTGAAAACTAAAAATGTTTTTGAAAAACCAACCATTCTCTAGGCTAACAAGTTTCCGAACCGCCCTCGTAGAACACTTATTGATTATTGGAATCTACTAAAGAAAACTTAGTGATAACAGGAATATTCTAAAATAATTTTCGATAACTTAAACAGCTTTCATTTACATTAAAAATTTTAAAATTCCAGTTAAAATTTACCTTAAAAAACATTCAACTTTTTCTCTTACAAACTTACCAAAATAAAAACAACTTTCAAAACCTCTAACAGAAACACTGTGTTGGAATTTGATCCTTAAAAAAAGAATATTTCGCTAACTACTGCATTCATGTTGCTGTAAAAATTACAATTTTGTTCACAGTTTTGTTTATAACACGAAACAAACTCTTGTTAATAAAAAGGCTTACAAATGCCACAAATAAATACAAACAATTTTTATTTATTTTACATTTAAAAACAAACTCATAAATTGCATTTCATAACTATTTTTTTAGTTTGTCAAGGACATGTGTGCTTTTTGTAACTAACACTTTGTGGTGAATGTTGGAAAAATTCATATTCAGATAATTTTATAACAAAAAAAAAAAAAAAACAAAGTTGATGCCAAAAAGAAAGCAACATAACATATTACAAAGCATAAAAAATTCTATCAAAGAATTTTTCAATAAGCAGTTTAAATTCTTTTCAATATATATTTATTTACACAAATAATTGTGTGTATGTAGATTTTTGTGTTTTTTTTCTAAGGAAGTCCTTGTTAATGCCAAGCACGCACATTTCCCAACCAACAATAGCACCCGGGCACACAGGCACACTTTAACTAGACAAGAGAATAGAAATTAAGAAAATTTAGTAAGAAATAGAAGCAAGTAGAGAAAACCAACTAAAATCTCAAACAGGAAACACAAGAGAATCATACTAATAGATGTGTCCTGCTGGTGGCTTTTCATATTCATTTTTATTGCCATTTCCAGCATTTTTTTTTGCTTGCTGCTTTGGTTCTTTTGGTCATACAGATATATTCAGTTAGCTTATGTTGCTGCTACTGCTGTTGTTCTATGGTAATGATTCTGTTGTTGTTGCACACAAATTTGTTCTGCTTCTTCAGCCCTTTTATTTCTTTCATCTTCCTCTCACTGTCCTTTTTGTGCACAAAACACGCATTTCTCCTTTCTGCCGTGGCATGTAGTAATTGCAATTTAATTATTGCTTGGTTTATTCTATGACAACAGATAGCACAGAAAATCTAGAGCAAAAAAAAATCAAAAAAATAAAAAAATTATGAAAAAAAATTGTGTCATTAAAGGAGGTCAAGTTACAATTGAAAATGAAAATGAAATTGATTTTTCTGCTTGTGTGTGTTACACACTTTGTTAATGTTTTTGCGTTTTTTCTGTTTTTCCAATCTTGAAACAGAAATTTTGCCAAATCAGGAAATTTATTTCACTATAAAGATTTTATAAGGAACTGAAGGATTGAACATGAATATTGTAAAGGAATATTATCAAAAACTGTGTTATTTGGTTTCGTTTCCTTAATTTTTTCTTTCATTTTTTCAACTCATCTTTATTTAACAATTATATATACATATGTAATTAAATTTTTCGGGATATTATCTATAGACATTACAACGATTTAAATTACTAATCACAGATCTTGAGTACAAAATATTTATTTATATCATTTTCGAAGGAAAGTTAGGTAAAACCTTCATATAAAAGAGAAATGTTTAAATTAAGGTGGAAAATATGCATATATAGAGTGAAATTATTTAGAAAATAATAACTTATACATGCTATTTTTTTTTGAATGCTGCAATTAAGCCGTCTGTATGCAATCCTGTATCAGTCGATGACAGGAATTTTGTATAGCTTCGTAATATTTAATATTTCTTCTTTTTATGAAGTCTAACGAACGAATTCATATCCAGTTTCGTTGTGGAGAAGCGCTGTTGAGTATCTCCAATGTTTGTTGTTGATCATTTTAAGACATTTATTTTGAATGATTTGAAGCTTCTTCAAATGAGTTTTTGTTGCATTGTACCAAACTGGGCTTGCATATGTCAATATTGGCCTTATTACACTCTTAAATAGTAAATTTTTATTAGCTTTGTTGAGACTTGCGCGTTTATTTATTATTGGCCATAGTGCTCTAATAGTTCTCGAAGCTGTTTTTCAAATTTCGTCAATATGTTTTGCATAATTTAAGATATTTAATATCGTTTTAATTGGTATATTCTCGTTTTGAAGCTTTAACTCACGGTTAGGTAAACGTTTGGGTCATTTATTAAAGGGAAATATAATTGCTTGTGTTTTTAAGGGATTTATTTTTATCTTTCACTTATAAAAGTATTTGTTACAATTAGAAAAGCCTTCTTCCATTTTCTTTAACAGTGCTTTGGTTACTTTGCTGAATGTTATAAGCGCGGTATCGTCGTTTCTCTGCAAATATAAATTATACTTTACAATGTTACTCTTTAAATTATTAAATTAATAAACTTAGGCCAAATAAAATATACCAATAACGGTGAGTAGAAGATGTTTACAAGTAGATTTTGAACAAAAAAAAACATTGCAGAGGACAGAAAATGCATTCAAATGTGCCAATTATCTAAAAATATTACTTTACAATGTTACTCTTTAAATTATTAAATTAATAAACTAAAGCCGAAATATTAAGAAACTTTCTCTAAAAATTAAATATAACTTTTAGAGAAATTATTCAATTATTCTTTTTACATAAGTAAATTTCAATTGATTTGCTTTATCATTTAATTTTAAAAAAATATTCCAGAAAATGTTAATTTACAGAAAGACTAAACAAAATAGCTGTCAATTTGACATTCAAGTTCACAATATTGTTGTAAGCCATAAAATTATATACAAAAAAGAATTTAAATATATAAAACCTATAAAATCCTTAAAATTTATGCTTAAGGATACCTTTAAGGTTTGCTTTAAATGTCTCTTAATTTTGGTTACCAAAACAAAAGTTCTACGAATGTGTTTTTTTTTTCAAAAAAGCTGCAAAATTTATATTATGGTATTTTAAAGCTGACAAAATGTTTAAAGTTTGTAAAGAAATTAGAATGAAGAATTTTAACTGTTTTCAATTTTTTTTTTATATTAAAAATACTTTTCTACAGAAAAAATTTTATTTGTACGAAATATTTTAAATACTTTTTAATTTCGGCCTCAGCGCCGTAAGGTATTATTGAGCCAAGTTGGCAAATTAATTCATTGTCAAAAGTACAATTAAAAGATTTAACTTAAGGTTAAGATTATTAAAATACAAAAAATATGTATAAAAACTGTTTTACAAAAAATAAAAAATTACAAAAGCGTTTCGATGTTGTTAAATAAATGTAATGAAATTCGATTAATTGACTTCAAATCTGCATGTAAATTATTGAATTTTACAGCACCCATGTAATCAATGCGTTGCTTGGTATTTTCTAGTCTACATCGAGGAATTCTTAAATTTGTTTTGTTTCGTGTGTTAAAACTAAATTGCTGTTGAGAAAATGTCATGCTTTGGTGACCAATATGGTTAATGCATTTAAAAACAAACATTAACACCTGATACTCATGCAATCCATAAATTGGTAAAATTGTTTTGCTTATATCTTTGAACAATGTGACAGTTGAATTTCATATTGGTAGTTTGTAAACAATTTTTAATGCTTTGTTTTTGAAGCAATTTCAGTGAAATGTTATTTTTATTGTAAGCATATATAATTGCTAAGTAATTCAAGTGTGATTGAATCAAAGATTGAAATATCATTATCCTTGATTTAACATCCAGTTTATTTTTTAATTTATATAAAATTCCAATTGCTGGAGCTATTTTCCTTTTCAAGTCAGTTATATGTAAATCCCATGCCAAGTTACTTTGCAATCTGATTCCCAAATACTTAACGGAATGGGTTTCGTAAACAGCTTTGCCATTAATAAACACGTTGAAATCACTATTTATACTTAAAGCATGTAGTCTAAAGCGTATTAATTTGGTTTTATCAGGGTTAAGAACTAATCGATTTAATCGCGCAAATTCAAATATTAAAGCAGATCAAGATAAATCGTACTTGTAGGGGTAAAACAAACACACATCATCTGCAAACATAAAAAGTTGCCCATCTAATTTTAAATTTTTCAAATCATTTAAATATATAGTAGTTATAACTTTTAGAAAAATCACTTAAATGCTTACAACTTATGAAAATGAATGCTCAATAAAGGACTTATTACTTGGATAAAATATAAAAAAAAAATAGCTCCAGGAATATCTTTTTTTTTTAAATAGAAGTAACACTCAGGCAATTAATATGCCTATATAGAATTGCGTTACTTTCTTTGCAAAGGCGATAGTTGAAGAAGTATTCTGCAAATGCGCGTTATATGTGTTTAGAATTCACAAAGATCTAGGCATTCCTTTGGTGAAAGTCGAATTTACAAAATATGCCTCAAAATATGTCAGCAAACTTGAACACCATCCAAACCCACTTGCACGAGACATCCTTAACAAAACAGATGACTGTATCAGTTGATGTGAAATTTTTTAGTATCATAAAAATTTTTGTCTAGCACTGGCAGGACTTATTATTTTCTTTTAGTATTAAGATTCGAAAACTTATTGTCATTTCAACATCTTAAGATTCAATAAATAAATAAATAAATAAATAAATAAATAAAATGTTAAAAAAAAAATGTTTGTTTTAGTTAAGCGTTTCAGCGCCTCTGGTGAAGAGTAGGCTCATTAATGTTAACGCTTGATTTAATAGCCTTTATTTAATTATTTTACTTTGGTCAACACACAAGGCACGGTGTAAAAAGTTGTCATCCCAGCTCCGGTGTTTCGTATTTTAAAAAAACAGAATCTACCATAAAGGACAACCATAACATACATTGCTGATATTGTCAACCCAGGGTAGACTCGGCAATAAAAAAAACAACAAATTTGTAGTGATGCAAAATTCCCTGCTGGAAATGTCAATAGTGAAACTGTACTGACTTAATATTGACACAGTCACCAGTACTAGTGACTTATAAACCCCAGACAATGCTAAGTACATTTAACATGTGCGTGTCATTGAAAATCCACTACTGACATATGTAGGTACTATTGGTAGTTCTTTTGGTACCACATTTTAGTTTTTCTTGTCTACACTTCTGGTACTTTTCTAAAATAGAAAATGAAAATGCAAAATATACTAAAATACTAAAAGGCTTTCCCTAATTAAAAATAAATTAGAAAACACTCAGATTCTGTGGCGGTAATCGAACCCGCAACCCTCTGAATCATAGTCCGGCGCACTACCGGATCTTGTCTATCGGGGCGCACAATTGAAACAACAATTGTTTAATAATAACCATTGTGCTGCCGATACATTAATATATATTTGCCGCCGCCATAATTTTTCTCTTATCAATGACATTTATAAATATGTAGACACTTTCTTCGCAATGTCGCCAAATAGTCACTAAAATAGTAGACAAAAATGGTGACTTGGAGAGACTTGTTAACAGGTTTCCTTCAGGGGTGTAATAAAAATAAGTCACACATATTGTAAACGTATGTAAATTTCGTTCTAACTTATAACATGTAACAAGAAATATGATTAATTTCGGAAATCTATTTCTCAATAATGGCGAGTTAAACAGGTGATATTTACAAGTAGACCTTGGACAACAGAAAATGCGTTACAATGTGCCAGTTGCCTAAAAAATATTATTTGAAGTTTATAGGTAAATAAACAAACAGAATTGCTAGTATCTAAATATGTACGTATTTTTACATATTAGTATTTAGACTCTAACTTAGAGAAAAAGAGAAACGACTAAAGCTTAAATCTTACTTAATAAACAGCTAAGACGAAAGCTAACAACTGACTTAATAAAAAGAAACGATTGAAAAAAACAGTCACTATTTTTAAGCTAAAATCTGACTAATGAAACAACCACGACTGAATCTAAAATCTGGCTCAAGAAAGAGCCGCGATCGAAACTAAAATCTAATTTAAGAAACAGCCAAGATGGAAGCTAACATCTGACTTAATAAAGAGAAAAACGACTGTAGCTAAAATCTGTCTAAAAAACAGCCACTATTTAAGCTAAAATCTTACTTAAGAAAGAGCCACGATTGAAGCTAAAATTAGACTTTATGAAGAATCTCGATTGGTAATAAAATCAAGGGCCAAAATACCGCATTCGTAATCGAATGAGCTATTGTATCGAAAACAGATTTCGATATCGAAATTATGATAAAATGTACTAAATTTCTTGTTCGATATCGAATGCCATAATCTCAAATAATAAAACTACGATAAATTTCACTCGATATCGAATGCGGTAATTTGGCCCCAGATTTAATAATGATTGAAGCTAAAATTTGACTACATACAGACCAATTTTTAAAGCTAAAATCTGACTTACTACACTCAGAGAAAAAAAATATAGTTTTGCACGTTTACCACAACCATTTAAATATTTTTAAACATTTTTTGAAAATATTATGGTAGCTGTAACTATTTATATGATATCTGCAACCATAATATGGTGAAGTTACCATTATAGTAATCATATATATGATTATAGCAATTATGTAATGTTTAAAGTGATTATGATGAATGTTTATAATATATTATGTTGTTCTCTATCATATTCAAAGATCAACAAATTATGATATTTGCTACAGTCATATATATGATTGTAGTAATCATATGAATCTTAACTTAACCATATTATGGTTACCGGAATCATATAAATAAATAAGTACAGTAACCATAACATTGTTGAAAAACTTTTAAACATGTTGACATTGCTGTGTGTAAAGACCCAAGATAGAATAACTAGCTCCGATTGTAATTGAAATGTGATTAAATAAAACCCGCGATTGCATCTAAAATCTTATTTAATAAAGTGTCACAATTAAAACTTAAATTTGACTTCAGAAAGATGCACTATTGAAGCTATAATTTGACTTAGTAAAGATCCATGGATTGGAACTACAATCTGACTTAATAAACCCCCGTGATTGAATCTAAATTAGGACTTAATCTGACCTACTATGGAAAACCAGTGTTGACAAACTGCTGGCAAATAATCATGCATATGTCTGACTGCGTTTGATTTTATTTAACTTTTCCATATATTGTGATTGTGTTTGTAATATAGTAAAGATAATTGTACATGTATAGTGAAAAAGTAATTGCAATTTACATATATTTTATTTATCCGTCTCTTTGTTGTTGGTGTTAGTACATATAATTGTAGGTGGTGGTGTTTCTAGTGGCGATTGCACATAAACAAAAAAAAAACATTTTCTTGTTTACTGTGTTTATGTGTTAAATTTTATCACAGACTTTTATTGCTATTTTGGTATTCTTTGAATTATTAAATTAATAAAGTCAAGCCAAATAAAACTTCTTTAAAATAAATAACAAAAGTTCAACAATTTTTCTTAAGAACTAAACAAACCCTTTTTCGTTTTGCTTATTCCCCTGTAACCATGTGATCTTTGCATTCTCTACAAATATTTTTTCTAACTTTACAATAAACAAATAAACAATACTATGTGCAACATAAATGCCAAATATTTAGTTGCAAATATTTTATTTCTTGCATTACAATAAATAAATAACTAAACATGAATACATACTAAAGTCTCGTACATGCAGGCATTTAATATGAACTTAACAATGACGCAGAAAACTAATTGCAATTGGTACCAATAAAATGGCAAATAGTACTTATTATAGTAGGAGCATGATACGGTTGTCTGACTACAAGACTGTCTTATACTCAGACCCAACATCTGTGTATGGTCCTTTTTTCTAGGTGCAAAATGTGTACTCATGATATCCTCATTCACTCACATGATTATGTGTTCAATGAGTGTCACAAAGTACACCTTCTGCTGATAGTATATGTTTATCCCTTCATTTTATTTTGAGGGGTGTAATGGTTACACAGTTGTTCTTCTAGCTATTATTGTTATTGTTACAGTTATTGTTTAAGTTGTTGTTATAATGGTTATTACTTCCATTTGCTGGAGTAGTTATCTCTACTTACAGAAAACATTGCCATAGTTACACGTTGCAAAATGCCTTGGCTTTTGGATGTTTAATAGTGAAAACGCACATGTTTCACATGTTTAACAACTTTATAAAAGACATTTAAACACAAATGCCAAACAACACATGCAGTTATGAGAATGAAAACTTACATTTACACACTAATAATAAATATATAGAAATGTGTAAAAATATTTATATGCACATATTGCTCATTTCGTGCAAGACCGTCACAACTCAAAATGTGGCATTTTCCAGTTAGTAATACAGAAATGTTCTTCTCTTAAATCCCTACAAAATTATCTAAGAACGGAGTGAATTATCGAAAAAATAACGTTAATACAGATTCTTGTGACGCTATTACCGCTCGTGACAAACTTGAGCAATTAACATCAACAAGGTCACATTTCAGTTTGTGTTTGGCATTCCTCTTGTACATGTGGTTTTCTTTGTAGCAAAAAAAGAAACATTTGATTTTATAACTGTATTTTAGTGCAGGAGAAGGTAAAAAATGTGGCAATACTTTGTTGTTAGAGTGCATCAAATCTAAGTGTGACTTTATTGAATTGGATATTTCTATTTCTTTGTTAAACTAAATATTATTTTAGGTTATGACGTTTTTACAATTAATCTAATGAATTGCATCGATTTGTATTAACTTCAAATGAATCGTTATTGCCAAAAATATATAAATTGGTTGTTATAAAATTAGGTTACATTGTTGGTTGTGTCGTTATAGCAAATAATTTTTACTCACATTCCGTATAGTTAAATACATTTTGATTTATTCCACAAGTCGTGTTACAGTGTACTGCTTTATCAGCACCACTATGTAAAATTTAATACCATTTTATACAACTGTGCCAATTACATGACAGATGAGCTTTGATGTCATTTTATTTAATTCTTTTCTGAAGTACTTTTGATAAGACAATGAAAATGTTGTAATATTAAAAACCAAAATTAGTTATAAACAAATAAATTTTGTACAAGCATTTTCTGCATACATGGGCATACTGCATTACTTTTTTACTGCATTACGTTTTTCTGTAATCAGTAAAAATTATTGATTACTGGAAAAGAAAATCAGTATTCAGTAAATTTTACTGATTTGTGTAAAAAAATACAGTAATCAGTAATGGAACCTATAGCAGAGGCAATTGACTACCTTCAGAGCAAAAAGACTATCAGCCCAATTATGAATAAAAATTCCGTGGGAGTTTTTTCTCTTTTCCAATTTTTTCTATTCAAATTCAATGTTAAAAAAATAAAAAGGGAAAAAACTCCCGCGGAATTTTTATTCATGATTGGGCTGTATATACTTCGGTTACTTTGTTCCCACTATAGTTTTGCTGAGGGTAAAATTTTCGCATTTAGAACAATCAAATCTAAAACACTTATCTACATTGATAAAAAAAAATGAAAGATGCTTTCTTTGTAAGATTTGAAAAATATTTCAAAGTACAGCCAGACGCTTGGGGTGCTATCATTGCGGCGGTAACTTGTAAAGTTGCTGGCATGAGAGACAACACTTTTATCACGATAGTAGAATCTTCACAATTTTTTTTATTTTAAATTCATAAATAAATTTCACTCAAATTGCTATTATGTATTATAAATATTAAAGTTATTTTTCGAATTAATAACTAAAGACATCATATTTACTATACCAAGTTCAATTACCCATTTAAAACCATTTTATTTAATATATTTTTTTTCTATGGATGAAAAATTTAAATGTAAAAATGTTGTTAAAACTAGAAAATTTGTAAAAGATTGAAAAATCGCTAAAATTACAACACATTTTTGAATCTGGCATTCTTGACTTAATATCTAAAAATTTTCACCACTCGCAAGAAAATAAATTTAATTTAATATGTATTGGTAACTAGTTACTTTCGTATACATTTGTAGTTGGCGCATATTTTATTCAGCAATTTGATTCGTATATTTGCTGATCATATAAAAACCTGTATGGGCTAACACACGTGGCATAACCAATAAAATTCTGAGTGAGAAAGTCATAGATTATTAAAAGTTGATAACAAAAAAAAAAAAAAAACCAAATTATATAATTACACCACATTTTCAATAATAATTTAAAAACGTTTGTTATAAAAACCAAAATTTATACTCCCACAACTAACAAATGTGAAATATAATCCTGAGTTAAAGGATACAATTAAATTTATCACACTTATTCCTGGTTGCCACATCCTTACGGGTAAATTTTTATTATGAATTTTATATTCTTTTCTAATAAATACCAATTATTTCAATAGATTTGGCACCATATTTAAAATTCCTGGTATTGGTTATAAAAACCTACACTTCAAACACCTAAAATCTAAGACACTTGGTGCTTGTAAAGTAATGATATTCTGCGCCAGACAAGTTATTGAAAAATCTGTTGCATAAAAAGTTTTGGATTCTAATATTTGAGCCAATTCCAATAATTCTTCAACACCTGGCATTATCTACAAAATTTACCACGACAGAATATTAAAATCAGGAAGAGCTGAAAAATACCATCTAATATAAGTTTTTTAATAACCAGCAATTATTCGAGCATGACATCGCCTTAAAATTATCCAAATGTCCAGCAAACTCTGAAATTTAACACCCATTTTCATCATTATCATCATAATCATTTAAATATTCTTAATAATCGACAGCATCAAGAACATTACATAATGTTGCTAAAAAATTTGGAAACATGTTGCTAAATTTTTTTTTCGTTGAAAGATATGCAGATTAAGTAAAAGAAGAATTACAAAAAGTAAGAATCGATCACACAATCAAATTTATATTTTGTCTCTCTCCCACATACTATCCAGAAATTGCTGAATGGCCATTCATCGATGGATTAAATGCGACAACCGTAAGTGACATTTGATTTATAATTCTTTTTACATTTAGTTATTTTCACTACGTACAGTATAAAAGAGCAAATGCTTCATATTAACTTTAATTAAATTAAAATAAAATTTATATATAAATGAAAATATTAAAAATATTGCCTAAAACTAGTGAAAATATCTAAATCAATTAAATGTTATACGAAATACTGAGATCTGATATAGATTTGTGTTGTGTGTGATTTAAAAAAAAAAAAAAAAATCAAAATAAAGTTAAAAGATAAATTAGAAAGATAAATAGTTAATAAGAAGAAAAAAAAATTTAGAAAAGTAACAAAAGAAAGCAAACGTTTTCAAAATAAAATAGTGTTTCACAGGTTTATGGAATAGCAGCATTTACTTAGTAATGTTATGTAAGTTATTAAGAAATTTTCTTTTGTTAATCTAAATCAGCCCCTCTTTTAAAGTTTTTTTTCGCGGTCCTGTCCGTCTGTTTTTTATAAATCTCAATTACTTACATACCTCAACTTGACCTAGTTTCGATTTTGTTTTCTTTTTCTATTCTCAATTTAAATACAGGGTATAAAGCTCAATTTGAATCTGTAAATTTTGTAAATGCATTTTTTTTGTTAAAAGTTTGCCTAAATATAAAAGTTTTGGTTATATCTTTTATATTAAATTTGCCTGTAAATATTTATATTAATTTTTCTATACATTTTTCCTATAAAGTTTGTTAAAATTTTTCTAATATTTTTGTTTTATATTTTCTTATAAATTTGGTAAAAAAAAATTTGTTTTAATTTTACTATTTTTATATATTTTTTATAAAAATTTTCTTATTCGAAGATTTACTTCTAGTTAAATATAAAAGAATTTGAAATTTATATTTGTATATCTCTGTTAAATGTTCTACATAGTTTTCCTTTGGAAAACGTAAATGTAATAGTAATAATAGTTTTCCTTTGGAAAACGTAAATGTAGAACATTTAACAGAGATATACAAATATAAATTTCAAATTCTTTTATATTTAACTAGAAGTAAATCTTCGAATAAGAAAATTTTTATAAAAAGTTTTTACATAGTACTCGCAAGAGGAAAAATTCTCATCTATTTTTATATATTTAAATTTAAAAATTATGATTTATTTGAATATATTAGATGAACGATATTCCAATATTATTATACCTATTAAATGAATTTCTAAAATTATCATGTGTTCTTATAAAATTGTTTTATCTATTAATGGAATAAAATAGATATTATGAATTGCTAAATTCTTTCGTTTTGATTCTAAAGGTAAAATCTAGCTAGGTAGCGAAATATTTTTGATAGGGATCATCAACAAAAATTTGTTTGCGGAAATATTCGTAGATGATCATGGTAGGGATGGGCATAATGTTGCAGCTTCCATCTAATGGCAACAGACAGTTCTCAAATGCAATGACTTTCAAGTATAGTTTAAATTTTTGGTTTGTTTATGTTTTAGCTTTTCCTTGCTCCAATAGTTTCAGTTTAGTTTGTTTCTTTTAATTCGCATGCATAAAAGATGTATTGCTATGTAGTTTTTTTTACATCTTATGTTAAGTTCAAGAACCCAGACCGATTGCCGACGAGCCAGAGCCGGAGAACTAAAGCATGCGAGAACTTAACAACTTTATTTGAAAAGACTGCAAATCTTTAGGTTATATGCTACAAACTATACCGGAAATAAAGCTCCGATTTCTAAAACCTCTACTAGAAACGGCAACATCAAAAACAGAAAAAGATGTAAAACAAATGTTAAATACGTTTGTAGTAGAATACGGAAAAATCACAGATGCTGAAACCCGTATTGTGCCTCAAACGCCGCAAAATTAATTTTTAGATTCTGGAGAAGAAGGTAATGGCAACTTTTGCACTTTATTAACCGTTGAGTATTTATAAAATTTTTTCATAATAATAATTAACATAACCAGATGTTAATGTACAGTCCAATTTAGGCGATGTGGGGACTTATCTTCAGGAAACTATTTTATACTTGGCCGAACGGGATACAACAATAAATTGCCTGCATAAGCACATTGCCATAAAAAACGTTTTCATGAAATACAATACCCCACTACCCTCATTTGAATCGCTCTAGATGACAAAACCTAAGCGATAAAAATTTTGAAATGCTTGTGCTAAGAAAAGCAAACAGCATAACGCACAGCATCTAGTCACAAATATATGTATGTATATCATTTTTTTTATATTAAACGCTTTTACAAATACACAAATCAGTTTTTATCTACCCATAACACATTGCGTTTTTAAATAATTAAAAAAAAAGTAAAAACACACAAAAAAGCCATTTTTCTCGAAATGCAGTTTTTCAGTTATGCCACTATTCATGTAAGTGAGTAATCTGTACATATCATTTTTAAAACGCACGAAATCTAATATTAGTCATTTACTGATTACTGCATTTTTTTTTTACACAAATCAGTAATATTTACTGAATACTGATTTTCTTTTTCAGTAATCAGTAAAAAGAGAAAATACTGAAAAAGTACTGGTGCTGAAATATTTTCTGCTAAACCTGGCATATCAGAACGAAAAAAGAATGATCTCATGGAATTAATACATAAGGATCTTATACCTAAATATTACAATACGTTTTATGACAATTTATAAAACTTTCTACAATAGTGTCACAATTCCAATATTTAATTATAAAACTGTGTCTATACAAAAATATACCGTTCTTCCAATACAGGAGACTCGGTAAATGCATTTTAAACATATTAAACTTTATATTTCTGTACTGTGAGAAATAATAGGTTGAAATCTTAAAAAGGCTCTCCTGTAAAGTTTCAAATTTTGAGTTGTGACGATCTTGCACGAAATGAGCGATATGTATACGCTTATGTAAGAATGCATTTAAATATTTACAGAAATAAAACTGAGAAAAAAAAAACAAAAACAGAAGGCGCTTTACAAATGTTGCCGGAAATAACATGTTGCTTATAGATTTTTGTTGTTTTTTATTTGGTTTTTTGGAAATATGTATTTTATTTTTGTAGAGGTTTAAGCTGCTGCTGCTGCATATGACATCAGTTAGTTTCTTTCTTACACATGAACACACATCACTTGTACAGACATGTTGTAGAAATCATGCACAATTACATGCTTAAACACACACATACTCGTATTTATAATAAAAATTAAAAAAAAAAAACTTAAAAAGATAAAAAATATTTAGTTGCACTTAAAACATAAACACTTTTATTTTAAGAAGATTTGTAAAATTTAAGTTTATATACTCGTACATAGTATATACATTGCTCGCTGGATGTTGAAAATATATAGAGTACTGCTCAAAATTATAGCGCACTTTAATTTATTTTTTAATATTCATTATATTTTTTCAAACAATTAAAAAAGTGGTTTGTTTTTTGGTTTTAAATTAACATATTTATTCAAATTTATTAAATTAATATCACAATTCAGTTTAAAATAATAAAAAATAAAAAAATGGAGGTTGTTTAATAAAAGAAGTCTTTAATTAATAGTTCATAATTATAGCACACTTAAAAAATTTAATTCATTTGATGAAAAGTTGATCAACATTTGAACTTACCCCCTGGCCCAGGATGTCGAACGATAACGTTCGCTTAGATAAGACTTAAGACACAAACTTGATTGTGGAATAAACAAACGTGATTGAGTAAAAAATAGATACGATAAAAAGTTTGTATCTTAAGTCTTATCTAAGCGAACGTTATCGTTTGACATCGTGGGCCAGGGGGTTAGTATGATGAAATACTTGCTCCTTTGGCTTTTAAAATATATTTGATCAGGTTTGAAATTAATTTAACAAATTTCTAGGAGTCATCTATGGTAACTTTAGATCAAATGTGTTTTATAGCGCTGATCAATTTACTTTTAGTTCTTATTTGGTAGTTTTGAAGGTCACGATTAATAATAGACCACAAGTTTTCGATTGGGTTGATATCTGGCGATGTGGGTGGCCAATCTAATAGGGGAATACTATTGTTTCTAAACCGTGCCATCGAAAATTTCGCCTTGTTGAAAGTAGGCTCGAGTTGATTTAGCGCCAAAAATTTTATCAAAAGATAAATCAATATAGCTTCTAGCATTTAAACGACCTTCATGAAAGAGTAATTAATAAGCCATGTAATAATACCATGGGCTGTAAAACATTCCCATACGCCAACAGAGCCACCACCAGCTTGTATTCTTGGCTGGAAGCAAAATGGTTGATCCTTCTCCCGTATTGTTCGTCGAACAAATGATCTATTTTTACGATTCATCAATTCAAAGTGGGATTCGTCACTAAAAATAACCTTATTCCAATCCCTTTCAGTCCAATTTGCATACTTCTTACACCAATTTAATCTTTTTTTTTTTTTTTTTTTGAACCTTGTTTCGATAAGGACGTCGTTTCTTGGTGTAGCTCTTAAGAACAAGTCGGTGACGGGTTATGCTGGCACTTATTGACTTCCCAATGGTAGATGACCATTCAGAAGAAAGTTGACGACTACTAGCTGATCTATTTCTTTTACACATTTGCACCAATTTCCGATCTTAGACTGGTGTTGTGTATTTGGAACGTCCTTGACCTGGTTTATTTGTAAGTGGTTCATTGTCAGAAACTTTTTTTCAACATTATATACACATTTTCGTGAACCACCAAGACTCTTTGAAATTTCTGAATGGGAAAACTTTTCAGCAAAAAGTGCCTTTATAGAAATTTTTTGCTCCAAAGTGACGGTTTTTCGACCCATTAATACAAATATAA
Source organism: Bellardia pandia (assembly GCA_916048285.2). Classification (NCBI taxonomy): domain Eukaryota; kingdom Metazoa; phylum Arthropoda; class Insecta; order Diptera; family Calliphoridae; genus Bellardia; species Bellardia pandia. The sequence goes on from OU696533.1 coordinate 76,414,755, forward strand.
AAATCACGATTACAATGGAATAATGTAATGACACCATGCGGTTTTAATACAAACTGTACTGCTTTTAACTAACACTGAAGGAATAGAACATAGTTGAGTCAAATTGCATGAGAAAATATACCGTTAGTTCATTTATTAATATGTTTCAAGAAAATGTGCTTTAATTTTGACACATCAAATATTGACATTATGTCATCATTCCATTTTCACTCTCTCACCTAAATTTTATTATCCCCATTTGTTTGCTCATTGTATTCGTAGAAGTATAAAGTAAACAATAAAAGCTTTTCTATGGGTTAATTTTCCGCATAAACTCATTGAAACATTTATTTTAAAATTTCGCTATAATTTTGAGCAGTACTTTACGTATTCTTTAAAAATATGTCTTGGCAGGGGTACCAATTTTTAATATACATATATTCTTAAAGAAGATGCATATTTCAAAACCAGCTACATAGACAATTCAAAAATTGGTGTCTTGCATTTATTTTAATAGCTCCTATAGTTTTTACTGTTAGATAGGGCCTAGATCTATCACTCAAAAACATTCGGCTCAGATGAAGCAATTCTTTATAGTCTTCTCTTGGTTGCCTGTCTTCAAGTTGGCTTTTAATAAAAGGAGGAATTCACTATAAGCGATGCTTTTCGGTAACTAATTCCGGTTTTGTCAAGACTTGCACAAAGCTGGTGCTTTTTTGAGGAAACTAGAATATCTCTATAAACCAATTTTTTGTTGGTCGTCCTAACGCTGCAGTTATCCTAGTTTTCCAAAAATTCTGATTTGGTTTTGAGAACTCTGTTTGATTCTTTAGATTTTCCGGAAGAGTGAGCTTTTTTCCTATTAAGCTATTCATGTCGTGCGAGAAGATTACAAAGCAAAAAATTTTAAATTTAAACACTTAATATTCATTGGGTACAAACATAGCTGAAAAATAATATAACTGAGGAACGATAAGAGCAAATTCGGAAATCATTTCCTCTAAATTATTAAGAATTTGCAAATGCATCATTAGTTTTTTTATTTTTATATAAATTTTAAAAGTTATAAAACGTTATTTACGAAATTTATGGAAAAAATTATGAAAAATTGTAATGTAGGGTACCTAAATATACTCAGACTCAGCTTTTGCAAAAATTTATTCCGAATGCTTAAATTAATGAAACTCTTTAACATTTAAATTATTTATATCAACACCGAATTGCTGGCCTTAAAAATTACTTGAAATTCAATTTATTATCTCTTCATACAACAGTTTTGCTTTTAATATTCAGGAAATATTTGTGTTTTTAGAAACTACTATGTATTTCAAATCTAATATTCTTTTACTATTTCACTAAAAATCATAAATATTTCAGCAATTTAACCAACATTGTTTTATTCTAATCATAATACTATTATATGAAACTAACCACCACCAAACACACAGCAGACATTTACAGTTTTATCAGTGGCAACACAGTAACCAAACAAACCAAAACTAAATCAGCCAGCAACTACATGCACCACAACAGCTGAAACTAACTCTAATAACATCATAATCATCATCATAATCATCATTATCATCATCATCATCATCATCACAATTATTATCAACATTTACAATAATGTCTTTCACAAACATCTTCCTCTGCTTGGACTGTACTAACTTGTATCACCTCCTTCTCTGCCAGGAGTACGCCAAGAACCCTTAAATATTTTTGTTCAACTCAATTTTAAAAATCATGAAATTCCCAGGGTTTGTTTGTTAAATGTCGAGCTTACGTTTCTTAAATGCCTCTGTTACACAAATCGAGATTGCAGCTCTACTATTTCACCAATGGAGTCTGAATCTTAGAAATTGTTGTGGATGTTTTTGCAATCTTATATACATTCATATTCTCCGAATGTTTAAAATAACTTATTCATTTTCATTTGAATTTTATGCAAATCATTTTGGCAAACATTTTTTCTCTCCTCACATTTCTTTTGCTTTTCCAAATATTTTATTTCTTTATGTTGTTCGCACTGTAAATTTGATGTTCATTTGTTAGTCTTTGGTAGAGAATATTTGCTTGAATGTTACTGGCAAAAAGTGTGGTAAGCAAAAGTGTACGAAAGGAGGATAGGGCAGGGAGTTAAGCAATTACTTTACAAATAGGGAATAACGGCAGTCATTTGTCTCCATACTGCGAAACTTTTTATTAAATTATCCTTTTCTTGATATTTTTAGGCATTTGAAACTTTCACTAAAAGAAAAAGTAGTGCTAATTTTTAAGTACACAACCCTCGTGCATTTCTTGCTATAACTTTAAACAAGTGATAGTCTTTTACAAAATTGTAGAAGAATGTATTTAAATTCTTTGTTTCTAAGACAGCTTCTGAAAGTAAAAGAATAAAACTCTTTTTATTTTTTTGGTCTATAATGCAAGAAGGTATCATCATCCAGTAAATTGTAAAAACAGTCAATAATCTTATGCAAATATTACAAGTTAAATTCCCAGCTTTTATTTTCTTTGCGAATATTTGTGTGTGTACAACAAATGCAATCAGATAAAGGTCTGAGATTAAGTAAGTATATCTGGTACATATTTGAGCAGTTGAAGAAACATAACCTCAAGTAAAAAGAAAAAATCAGGGGGTTAAACAAATCAAACTATAAAATAAAAAAAGATGATACAGATGATGATAAGTAAATATTACCATTGGCATATTATTGTTAGTAGCAGATAAAAACACTCGCACAGTTAAAGATACAGTTTTATTGAACTGCTGGATATATGAGTAGTAGGGTGGCCCCGTTTGTATGGAGAAAAAATAAGGTAACGATGTTCTCGACTAAAATTTTTTTAAAATTCTATCTATTTAAATATTTATTAATTTTTTTTTTAAACCTTAATTCTTCCCTATCTGACAATCTCTATTAACTCAATTCGTTACAATTCGTTAATGTAATGGGTATTAAAATAACGTAAATTTAATAAGCTAAAAAACGGGAAAAACCATTTGGGTTAAATTACATGATGTTTATAATCAAGCAATTTCAACTATTTGTTTAAGTAAATTCTATGAAAAAATAAAAAAAAAATAAAATTTTGTCTGAAATTTTCAAAATTTTTGAATTTAAAAAATTTTTTTTTTAATTTTTGATAACCCATTGAATATGATATCAAATTTACATATAGTTCCTTTGGAAGAAATGTGAAAAAAATCAAAAAAAACCTCTAAAAAGGACCTTTTTATCATTTGATCCAGCTCACCAAATATTGACTTCAGGTCAAAAAATTTGAGAAACGTAGTCTTAAAATTAACCAAATTTTCATTTTAGTCGAGAACATCCGCCACTTTATTTTGGGGCCACCCTAATGAGTAGGAGTCATAGTATTTGGTAGCAAAATGTATAATGTAAGTGTTTGCAATAGCCAAAGCAGGATAAAATCTTAAACAAACATCTTTGCGTAATTTTTCCAGGAGTACTTAAATTTTGATGTGATATCACCACCATAGTGGGGAGGGTTTATTGGATTTGTGCTGATGATTATAACGCCCAAAAATATTGGTTCAACACCCACCTTAAAGTATACCGATCGACTCAGAATCACTTCGTGCGTCGATTTAGCGATGTCCATCCGTCCGTTTATCTTGTGTCCATATAAAGGTTGTGCTCAGAGTACAGGTCGCAATTTTCAAGATATTTCGATAAAATTTGATACATGATATTTTTTCGGCTCAAGGACGAATGAAATTGAAACTGATAGAAATCGGTCTACTACTAGGTTTACCGATCATAAATCTTAAAATTATGCAAGTATCCAAATAAATTTCACTACAAATCAGTAGTAAATGAAGTAAAATCATATCTAGAAATTTTATATCTCCCATATGTAACGATTCAGAGCTACCCATTAATCCGGCCGTGCTTGTCGTTGGGGGGGTGTGTTTTTTTGTTCTCATATAATATAATATTATCAATTTTGAATCATTTACAAGTGATTTTACTTTAGGTAGCTATTTAATAACAGAGCAATTCATAATAACAAGAAGAAAGGAAAATGGTTAATGATACTGGTATAGCATAAGATGGAATTTGCTATACCTATCTGATACCCACCCACCATGCTGACAGAAAACAACATTATTTGTCAGCCAAAAAAAAAAATAAAAAAAAATAAACTACTCTAATTGACCCATACCTCAACTTCACCTTTCGTAATTATAATATTAATGATTCAAAATTTCATATTCGAAAATATAACAAAAAAATAGAATTTTAATTTATAGTATTTTAATAAACGATAATAATTAATATGTTTTGTATAATAAATTTAAACAATTATTAATCAATTAAAATTAGATCACAAATTAATATATGAATTGGATGGAAATGAATATAAAAATTTAACAAGTTTTACATATTATAATAGGAGGTTTTACTATGAAACGTGGTGACATGAAATGTTTGTTGGGTGATATGTATAAACGTAATATTAATAGGGCTAGGTAATATTTAAATTAAATCAACAAAATTATGACAATTTCAGTAGCAATTCAAAATATTATTTTTATATAAAGTTTGAATTTTTATAAATATGTATTACGTTTATATAATAAAATTATAGTACATATGTTTAAAGTAAAATAATAAAAATAATGGTTGATAAAAATTTGTTAAAACTTACATTTTTTTTTATAATGGTCCAACGTAGTCAGCAGGCGCCGGATGACAGTGGAACGTAGTTTATTTTTACTCAACCGTATATTTAAATATTTTTTATATGATGTGTTAGTTTTAATCTTTCATATGGATTTGTTTGTTGGGTTATTTGAGGTGTTGTAGTGTTTGTATGTAAGGGATTAAGATTACAGATTCAATAATAATTAACTTGTTAAACTATAATGTTTTTATAACTGATGATTAATTTAGGTGACCATATATCAAAAATTAAACAAAAAAAATTGGATTTAAATTAAAAACATAATTGAACAAAAAAAAAAATAAACAAAAAAAGAATTATAAAACTACGTTAAAAAGATTTAAATACAAAATTAAATTAAATTTAAGATCAAAATGAAGCTATATTGAATCAAATGTCACAAAAGTTAAACACGAAACTATTTATATGTATATGATTTACACCTGGTCACCTCAGATGCTTAGATTAAAACGTTATTATGGCCAATGAGAATGTTTTTTAATTCAAGTGAATGTTTAGGGTGTAAAATCAGGTTAGCGACTATGCAGGATAAGAATATAGTTGAATTAATTAAACAAAGCAGGATATATATAGTTGACCAATTCAAATTCAATTAAAATTGATAAATTAATCCAGATCCGCAGGATATAAAAACAAGGCAATGGATATTTTCCTTTGTTTTCCTTTTTATACAAATGTGTATAAATCCAACATTCAAAACCCTAATAAAAAAAAAATAAATCACAACTAATAAATTTCTAAATTTATCTAAATATATCCACAAGTTTTCTTACCAAAATTGTATAAAAATCTTCTTTTCGTTCCTTCAAATAGAAAATAAGGATTTCCTTACAATCCTTTTCAAAATTACAATAATAATTTCAAACAAATTTTATGTAGAACCTTTTTAATTGAATTATAATTTTCGTTTGATGAAAATAAAAAAAAATTGAAAATCCAAAACTCATAAAAATCAATGCCAACTCAACTAACTAATTTTTAAATATTTTAAAACAAATTTTAATAAATAACTTCCTACACCCAAACTTAAATTTTAGTAAAAACTATTAATTTTGTAATAAAGAATTTATTAAGAAATCAGTTTTAATATTTAGGGAAATTGTCACCATCACACATATCCCTTTCAGACCTGACGCAAAACTACCAGGATTTGTTTTTATAATATTTGGAATATGTGATATATACAGTATATGAAAATATTATCAATAATTAGGTTTTATAATTTTTATATCCTTCAAGGATTTTTAGGACACGAACACGAATTTTCAACTAAAACACATTTTTATTGCATGAAACGATTTAAATTAGTTTGAAATATTAAAATGTATAATTTTTTAGTTAATGAACTTCATTATTTGTAAACGATTAATACTTTGAAATTAAAGACACTTATTTACTTCTACGGCTCATTTCGCTAAAACTGAAATGTGACTAAAGAATTTCGCCATAAATTCAAGTAAAGGCGAATCAAATAGAAGAGAAATGTGAGAAACAAATATACAAAAACAATCAGCACAATCGATGCATGCCATTCTATTTCAAATTGGCTTAAGACAAGCAATAACATTGAAATCCAAATCCACCTACACAATCGATGCATTACGGTCTGAAAGGAATATAAAGCCCACTTCCGAAAATCACTTTAACAACCGTAAATATCTTAAAAATATTGGTATCCAAATAAAATTCAACACAAATAAATTTCATATATACAGAAATGATGACACTTAATTTTATAACTGTCGGTCCATTATTAGTCGAAACTCTCATATAAGACCTTCTTTGTAATTCAATTTAACCTCCATAAATCTTTTAAAAGTATTAATATCGAGTTAAAAGATAAACTATAACATAAATAATATTTATATTCACAGAAGTTATGGCACACAATTTTAGGATGATCGGGGTACAATAGTTTTTATTTTCCTTATAGAGCCTCTTTCTGAAAAACTGTTTTATACATATGTCTACTGGGTATAGGGTATTATATGGTCGAGCTTGACCGTCTATACTTTTTTACTTGATAATTTTAATTAATTATGGAGGTTTCTATGACAGCTTCTTAAAATACTGGTCTAAAAACTTTAGTATAGTCGCGACATTAGAGTCGACTGTTGACTGGATCACTGACTCGAATAAAGGCTTGACTATAGCCCTGAGTATATATTCAAATATAGGCTGGAGTATAAAATCAGCTCATATATAGACTCGACTAAAGACCCGAATATATATTTGAATTTGGATTCGAAAATTTATTAATTTTACTACTGACACAATCAAAGACTGAGTTATAGTTTTGGCTATGGACTAGACTACAGGCTTTACTATTCGACTATGAATAGAAAATACACTTGGGTTTATAATGGAATGTATACTAGACTATAGACTCATGTGCTGACACTACAACAGACAAGATAATAGACACGTATATAAACTAGAAAATAACTAGAAAACAAATGGACTAGAAATAGACAAGAAAGAGACTCGAACTAGAATATAATTAGATTGAAACTGGGCTAGAACTAGACAAAAACTAGACTAGAATTCGAATAGAATAAGATTACAACTAGACTAGAAAGAGATTAGAACTAGACTAAAATTAAACTGGAACAGGGCTAGAACTAGACAAAAACTAGACTAGAATTCGAAAAGAATTAGATTACAACTAGACTAGAATTAGACTGGAACTGGGCTAGAACTGGACTAGAAATAGACTCGAGCTGGAGTAGAACTAGACTAGAATTAGGCTAAATTTTGGGCTCAGTTATAGACTTGATTTTAGGCTCGTCTTCTGTTGTTTAATGTTTTTAAATGTTTCTGCGAAGCTTTTTGCTATTTATATATTGTTATTGTTGCATCACATTAGTGAAGTGTTGGTGTGTCTTGTCTGTCATTTCCTATCTCTCAAAATTTAACAGCATGTTAAAATTTTAACTTTTAAGTTCATGCTAACTTTATCTACTATTTAAGTGTTGTTAAACTTGCAGCACACCTACCATTTCAAAGTGAAAACTGGTGTTTATTTCTTTAAATAAAATGTACTCAAGCTCTTATGAAACTATGTGTTAGACAGACATACATATAGCGCATTTGTTCTACTTTGCAAAATATTTAACTTCATCAACAACATTTCAACAACAAGAAGTCTATTGATTTAATTTAACCGAAAAACTAAAGTTTTCAATTTATTTTCTATTACTTTTTTCTTTAAAACTGTGTGTTCTTACAGATGCCAGTTTGAGCTGGCTTATAACACTTGAATAAAGCAAATAAATGAACGACGGAATGAACGAATGTCTGCACTAACAAACAAACGGAAAGGAATTAAAAGTTTTACTTATGTTGATTTGATTAAATAATGTTCTGGTAGATGTGTTTTTATTCTCCGCGTAGTTGGTCTATAAAAATCATTCCCATGAGGAATTTGGCCTTATAGTGCAGGTATGGCTGTTTAATTGGCAGAAAAAAAACTTTTGTTTTATTTTAAACACACAACTGAGGCTAAGACGTTTTTGAATAGAAATTTTAACTGAAGATGAAATGAAATATTAAGAAGAAAAAATCTCCCGCCTCTAAATTTTGACGAATTTAAAATCACTATAAATGTCAAAAGCAATAATAATAACTAAAATTAACATAAATATTTCAAATTCCAACTAATTATCATAAAATCAAAAACAAACAAATTACTGCTGTCTCAACTCGGGGGTTGTAGAGGGTTGACAATATAAAAAGGAAATAAAACAACCAGATAAAAAACCAAGTGGAACTTTTTGAATTATTATCATGAACAACAAAACAGATGAAAAAAACTAAATAAAACAAATTGTGTATAAAAAATATTCTGGGCAAAAAAAAAAACACACCAAAGGATAAAGGATAAAAGCTAAATATGGCACTTCAACTACAAGTGGGCAATGTTACTGCCACTGGTTTATCTGCTCTCTAGCAGTTCGAAAAGCAAGTAATGCTTCATTGCTGATTATTAACAATTATTAATGAAACAATACAAACAAAAAGAATACAAATGCCACTACAAAGATACACTTATAATAATTAAAACACTCACAAACATGCACAAGAGCAAGTGCGTTTAGACCCTGATTATACAGACTGCTACTGATTTTAACAAATAAATATTAAGGCAAGTATTACAGATTAGCATTGTGGGTAATAGGATGAAAATTAGCAAAAATAACATAAGTAGACTTAACTACACATTCGACTATAGCTTCGACTTATAGAATCGACTTCGAGAAAATAAATTTAACCCTAGAAAGATATGTTACGTCGCACAGGCATATGTCTTTTTAAATTTGTACTTTTGTGTGTGAAGAACATAAAAGAAACTAGTCTGCAACACTTGCATGTGATGATTTGCCAATAAGTTTTTTTTTATTTAAAGGACTTTTATTATATACAAATACTTAAATGAATTAAAAAAATATACTTTTTTATTTTTTTTATAATTGTTTTGGAGTCTTTTAAAAAAAGGATATTTAATTTATAATAATTTTTGATTTCTATTGAATTTGTCGTTATTTTTTGCTTATTATTATTTTTACATACCAAATTATTATATTAATAAAAAGAAAGCTTTATAAATGAATGATCCCAATAAAATATAAAGTCTGATCCATTTCGAGATTCCCTACTTTTTTAAAGAAAAAAAAACACAGAAAATTCAAATTTAATGGGAAATGTTTTTTATCATTTTAAACAACATTCTTTGGCATTTATTTTCTGAACATTATGTCTATCAAATGTTGGCCGTTGCTACCTTGCAAATGGTCTGTCCGTTGAGTCCATTTTTCGCTGACTCATTGGAGCATTTCGACTGGTAATTGGCGAATGACACGCATGATATTTTCCTCCAAGGCCTGAATCGAAGCGGGTTTGTCCGCATAAACTTTAGACTTTACATATCCCCACAGGAAAAAGTCTAACGGTGTGATATCACATGATCTTGGTGGCCACTCAACCGGCCCAAAATGTGAAATTGATGCGATGTGTGGCCGCTATATTTTCTTTCACAGCGTGCTGGACGTGGTCGAATATTATCAACTAATGAACGCTGGGTATCAAAATGGGTGATGGTGTTGCGCATAGTACACTAAGTAGGCCGATTATGTTGACCATAAGTTGAGCGTTCCTCACAGAACGTCAATTTTCGTAGTAAAGTCGAACGATTTGTAAACTTTGTTCAAGCGTAAGTCTTTCCATTCTGAAATGCCAAAAAAATACTAAACAAAAATAACATGACATCATGACACAACTCACACGTGACCTGTCAAAAAAAAAAAAAAAAAGGCTTTTGAAAAAAGTATCTCTACTTGACTGACCCTCTATATCAAATTTTTATTTTGTAAAGTCCCAAAAAGGATGTGAAAAATTCTACGTCTTTCAGACGTATCGTTATCTTTAACGCACAAAATAATAACGTTATCTGTCTAGGGTTAATCTTATCCATTTCAAATGAACGCCCCTAATGGTGTTTCAAATCGTTTCTTATTTGATTTAGTAAAATGGCCTGTGTAACTTTGGTACTCGTACACTATTCTCGGCTGTCTCATTATTATGCTCCTGCCAGGATGCTTGTTTTTCCTCTTCGCTTATTGTTTTTGTGCGAAATAAGTGAGCAGAAAATATATAATATATAAAACAAGAATAGAATGGAATACACAAGAATTAACAGCACACAGTTAAAGAAATAAAAGGAAATATAACAAGTGATGAATTTAAGTGTTGGAAGACTCTAGAGTACGTGTGATTTTTTTCATTTTTTGTTTGCTATACTCTAAGCTACAACTTGATGCTCTTTTTTGAAAGTGCTTTGTCTTCTACAGCAGTTAAACAATAGAAACCAATTAAAGGCTCTTGAGATAGTTGGAGTAACAGAAAAAAGTTAAATATTAAAAAGGAAAAAAATGAAAGACAAAAACAGACGAATGGCCAGTTAATGTTGGTTAGTAAAAGAACAACAAAAACAAAACAATAAGAAACAAAACAAGATAAATTACAAACACAGAAGAAAATATAATAAGCAAATTGTAAGAGTAGCAGACAAAAGAATGCAAGAAAGAAGCATAACGCCATTTCTGTTATTAATTGAAGTAAAATAAAGGAAACAAAAACAAAAAAAAAACTTCAATTTAAGAATAATATATCAGCAAATGTAATAAATATTTCAAGTATAATAATGTTATTTGAGTTATAATATTAAATATAAACTTCTTTTAAGGCATGTCATGAAGGGACAAGATTACAAAGTATTTGATAGTGGACAGCACGTGGCCATCAGCATAAACAATATCATAGTAAATAATTTATCTGCCTGGCTGGTGAAATGTTTGGAAACGTGTTTGCAAGTATAAATAATGTTTAATCAACTAAGCGTATGATTAATATTAATTTTAATAAAATTTTAATAAATAACTAAATAAATAACGGTTTTGACGATTTTTTGTCTCAAAAATAGCAAAGTGGTTATTTGATGATTTTTCTTTGAAAGTGACGATTTTTTTTCTTTTTTTTTGAATTATTAAAATTTTCCATCATTTGTTATTATACCCTTGCCATGCCCGTCTGAGTGTTGAAATCAGTTTTTTGAAGTCCCCAGATACATTCTGGATCCAAGTCTTCAATAATTCTGTCAGATGTGTTTTTGAGAAGTTTGCTGTTTAAAATCAGCAAAATTAGTTTAGGTCAACCAGAGTTATGGACCAATATGTGAGACAACCTCCATAAAAATTTGTTATTTTTTGTCCATTTTATTGCAATATTTTGAAATATATTGCAGATAATACCATGAAATTTTGTATACATTGTTTTTATGATAAAAGAAGAAAGTGTACGGAAAATAGTAAGAATCGGTTCATGATTTCTCATAGCCCCCATACAAATATATAAATTCCCGAAATATGGCTTAATGATAAAAAAATGCCTATAAAATCGGAATATCAAGACAAAATTCAGCTAATATAAGTTTTATACAAAAAGAAATCGAAAAACGAATTTTTTTTTAGTTCGGTCCATATTTGACCATAGACCCCATATAAAGTCCACTTCCAAACTTCATTTAAATACGTATAAAACAGATATAAATAATGTTAAACGGCTAAAATTTGACATAAATACTCTTTATAGCCAAATAAATTATTGTACTAAATTTTATGGTGGTCGGCCCAGAACTGGTCATAGCTCCCATACAAGGACCACATCTTAAAAAGGCATTTTTCCCTATAATATATTGTATAAATATCGCTACCGACTCAAAACTTTGCACAGATCATTTTAATATATACAAAAATCATCCCACAAAATTTTGTGAATTTCGGTCTAGTTTTAACCGTCTGCCCCATATAAAGCCCTCTTCCGAAAATCACTTTAATACTCATAAATCGCTTATAAATAAGGGTACCAATTCAAAATTTTACACGGATCATTTACATACATGCCTAAATCAAACTGCTGGATTTTGAGAATATCGGTCCATATTTGACTATATCCCCCACATAAGACCCACTCCCGATATCCACGTTAATACTAATTTATATCTTAAATATACCGTTAGCATCGTCAGGAAATTATTAACAAATTTTATTAAAAATAACAAAAAAATAACAAAAAACGATAACAAATTTATGTTAAAATAAAATTTGTTATCGTTTTTTGTTATTTTTATTAAAATTTGTTAATAATTTCCTGACGATGCTAACCAAAGGTTAGCGAAATATCGAAAATAATAAATATAATATTTTATTAATATAAAGACCTCAAGCTTAAATAATTAAAAAAGTCAATATATCAAATACTAATAAAATTTGCACTAACACTGAATAGAAAGCACAGAATAAGAATATTCTAGTCCTTTAACCAGTGTAGTTTTCGTATTTCTTATTACGTTTAGGTGGAGGGTACTTAAGATTCTGTAGAGCCGAATATAGCACTCTTACTTGTTTAAATTTGAAATGACGATTTTTTTGCTTTTTTATCGGGATTTTGACGATTTTTTCCGAAGCCCTGGCCACGAAGCAAAACGCTAAGAATTATATATGACCTTCGGCTGATATGAAATTATGACTTAATAAAAAATACGATTGAAGCTAAATTATAACATACTGTTACGTTTTAAAAACGGTGATTTATTTCCTTTAAATAAACCGGATTCCTTTTAATTGCAAAATAAAAGCGTCAAGTAGTAGAACATTTAACCAGTCTGTATTTATTTAACCGTAGAGCGACCCTTGGAACAAGAATGTTTCATTTGAATATTATTTTCTCATAAATTTTTAACAGGAGAATATTTTATTTCCATGTTCTAGTAATTTGTGAATGCATCGTTATGTATTGCTTTTCGGCATTTTTCAAGAAAATTTATTTTCAAGTTTTCTTGCAATTTTAAAAATTTATAATTCGGTTCTATGGAACAAAAATGTCCCATATATAAAGATATGACGGTTTAGAGTTCAGTGCCTCTCTCAGCTGAATCGAGTGACGGAGATCAAAGATGCTTTCTGGTTATATTTTCCGTCACAAGTCGAAAAAAAATTATACTCTAAAACTCCTATAAATATAGAAAGTATATAGATGAAAAATAATTATGTTCAGCTTGACAGAGACTTGATGCACGCCTACTTTGAAATTTTGATATTAGCGGGAGTTTAAAAGTATGATTTGAAAGTTTTTGCATATAAAATATATTCCTAAGATTGTTTTCCATTGAAAAATTAAAGTTTAGAAGACTTATTTGATGCTGACTATGGGCGGCCAATATTTCGAGCTATTATGTCGCAAAATACCTTCAAGGATGTTCACTCTTCGTTTTGATGTCTTTAAAAAAACTTGCCAGATTGCTCAGCTATGTTTATAACAGGGTGTTATCAACAATGTTTATAAATATAAACTTCTTCAAATGTAAATGTTGCTAAACGAGTTGTTTATTGATAAACATATTGTAGGTTGATAAACATGTTGCATGTTGATAAACATGATATATGTTGCTACCAGTCGTTCATTTTATATTGAAATACAATTTCGTAACAATACGAATGACTCATAATTGAAGCCAAATTATGACTTAAGAAAGAACTAGGATCAAAGCTAAATTATAATATAAGAAAGACTCGTAATTGAAGCCAAATTATGACATACGAAAGACTGAAAACTCAAGGTAAATCATGTTTTACGTTTGAAACCAAATTATGACTTAATGAAGAAAGAACTACGATTAAAGTTAAATTTTTACTTAATAACGGCCTTTAATTGAAGTCACATTATGATATTAAAAAGACTGAAAACTCAAGCTAAATTATAACGCAATAAAGACCTAAATGAAAGCTAAATAAAGATATTCAAATGAAGTTAAGTTATGACTTTGCAGTTAAATAGCCTTTACAATGCCTCGACAATAGATTGTAGCATGTAACCTATTTTAATATGAATAATTTTGATGTTCAAGTGTTTTATGGCTTCAGCATGCATTTTTCTCCAGCTTCTTGCTCGTCGGCTAATGGGGGGATTCGTTGCCATTAAGTATCTTGTTTAGCTACAATAATTATTTTAGTTTAGTATGCTGTATTTACAAAGAAAGGGAGAAGATAGATGGGACAGAAAAAGCACAAGCAAAGAAATATAGGATTCTAAAAAGTTTACCTTCTGCGTATTAGTTGTTTTTACGCAATAAGCCCTCCCAACCATGATCATGAACCAATTAATCCAAGATTTTGATAACATGATCCCATTTCTACAAACCTACCTAGATAGAAACTCGGAAATCAAAACAAAAAGATATTTAGAAATTCATGCTAAATTTATTCATAAGAAAAATTATATTCCTAAAGTTTATCAAACTTGGGATATTTTACGGAAACTAGCTTATTTTTTTCTCTGATATATAATAACAGCAAAACTTAATCATAATGAGAATAAAAAAATTTATTATAATTTTAAAGTTTGAAAGTTCAACAATAAGCAAATTTTAACGTGAAAAATATTTAAAAAATTAAATAGCAACAATAAAAAATCAACAAATAAAAAATTTGCTTTTAAATTTCATTATATTTCTAACTAATTTACTTAAATCAAATTCAATTAATTTTCGAAAAAAATATATATAACAATATCTAATTTACTATATGTAAATCAAATGATAATTTGCAAAAATTTTTATATTTTGATAAAAGAATAATTTATTCACACTATATGTATAAAGAGTTGATAATGTTGTGATAAAAATTTAAAAATGGTTTATCTTCAAAAAAAATTTATTAGTTTATTTAGTTAATGATATATATCTTTCTTTATATTCCATTAAATAAATACCCCAAATTTTGTTTAATTTTAAATAAACAACAACAAAACTTCTGAGATTTTTTTTTTCATACTGTGGTGAATAACCGAACAACTAAATAATGTTATAAGGTTCATTGAACTTTACAACAATATAAAAATTCCGATACCGTTATTAAATTTCTAGTAATTAAACACAAAAATTCTATTTAATTAACAAACTTAGAATTTTTAATCGACATATTTGGTATTATTTTGATGGTATTTAGATTTCCGATTTCAATTTTTAATACGATTTACAATATTTTATCTCTGGGCTACTACATTTCTATTTGTCACTTTACAAGTTAACATTAAATATAACGTTTTTATTAACAGATATTATCAACAGTTCTATATCTTATTCTGTTCATACCAGTAGTGTAAGGAAGTTAACATAGCTTACAAAATGTAATGAACAGCAGTAAATTTTAAGAGAAATGTGCAATGTTAAGTGACAAATGTAAAGGTACGCTTTAATTAATTTTCGTTAACTAAATTTTTAAACAAAGGAAAATAAAATTTTTACTTACATTAGTGTATGTGCTCCATCGATGAAAGTACTTTCACAGGAACTCGGCATATACAATTTGAAGGATACAATTAGTTAAATGTTTGGTTCATGCAGAAATATTTAATTAAGTTTTGTTGTATTTTTTTGGTTGAGTGTTGGTTTAGTCCCACTATACTCTCTCAATAAATGGTACAATTGTTATTAATATATATAATGTAACATTACTTTATATAAACAAATGTAAGTTTGTACACAATATGTATGTACGTAAGTATATTTTATTATATATTTTTAACAATTGTAACATTTCTGGTGAGTTTTGTTATTTGTGTTGTTTTGTTTTCAACCTTTTTCTTAATATTTTATCACAACAACACGTTTTTTTTTCTTTTAGCTACCAAATAACTTGTAAAATTTTGCTTTTAATTGATATCAAAATGTAAACTTTTTTCAATGCTTTCGATCTTTAAACTAAAATCCTGGTGGATTGGATGAAATCAAATCATTGGAAACCTTTAGCATTTTAATAAGTAAGCTTTAATCCTTCTGAATTAAAAAATTTTGCAAATTACATTTGTTACAAATACTATGTACTTTACTAATTTTTAGTGCAATTTCACTGTGATAACAAATTTAAGTAACTCTTATCTGTGATGTTAGATTTTATAAAACATTTTATCTGTGATATTAGATTTTAAGAAACATTTTGTCTATGATATTAGATTTTTAAGAAGCTTTTAAATTTGGTGTTTTGTATTCAATTCACGAATGGTTTTGTGTGGTTTTAAATAAGTCACTTGGTAAAGTTTAATCAGGTTATGTTGAAATTTTTTTGGTGATGATTGAAGTATTGTGAAGAAAGATGAAATGCTGGACGGGTTTTTGGTATGGGTTTCCCGTGCCCACAATTTACTCCATAAGATTTGAAATGTGTGCGATATGTGTAAAGATGGTAAAGATGCATGCGCACGTTGGTGTTTTAATGTCTCAATTTGATTTCAATTGAATACTTTATTGGATTTTTTTCCTAAATAATTAAAAAGTAAACTTCTTAAAGCAGTGAATTTCATAATTATAAAAAAATTGAGCTTACTTTTAGCTAATAATCTCCACAATTTCGGTGAATTGTTGATGAAATGTTTCCTTCAGAATATGATTTTACTTTGTCCAAGAATTTATATATAAATCAAAATGTCGGTTTTTGTACCACACTTTTGACTTTTATACCGCATTTTTTTAATGGAAATTTCACGTTAACACAAACACATTTGCATGAAACACTTATACATCACTATAGAATTAGAAAAATTAAACTTCAACCAACTTCACACCAAATACCCGCACTGTATTACCATTCGTTTAAATGCTTGACGATATGCACTATGGGACTAAAAGTTCTGATTTTGTTTTCTATTTTAACAAAAATATAAATAGTTATTTCTGAAATATCTAATATTATACAATAATTTTACCAAAACTTTATTGTAAAAACAGAATTGTAACAATATATAACCAGATTTTGGGAATATCACTTTTTTTAAAGTAATTATTTTTGAAAACTATGCAATATCTAAATTTCAGCTAACGAATAAAATGTGGTCGCTACATGTACTCTACAAATTCCCCCAGCCAAAATCAGATTTGGGGTTACCACAAAGCTGATACTACATGTAGCGAAAATTACAAATGTTGAAGTATTATTGGCGAATGTCTTTCGCGTGATAAATTCCTATTGAACGTCCACTTAGATCCTCTAGTTCGTAGTAGCAGGATCCTGTTTTTCTTTTAACTCTAGCTTTAACAAATTGTGGTGCTAATTTGGCATTATAACCCTTACCGAAATTGCTTTGTTGAAAGTTCCTTCTAAAGACTTCTTGGCCAGTAACATAATTAACTTCTCTAGACCTCAAATTATAGGCTTTTTCATTTCGTTCACGTTGTTTGTTCATACATTTGGCAGCTCTTTCTCTGATCACATTAAATGAATCATCGCGATTAAATTTCATAGATCTATCATCAATCATGTTCAAGTTTCTTAACAACTGATATGTATTACCATTGGTAATCATATGTTGTCCGAATGCCATGTAATAGGGTGAGGTACCTATTGAAGCATGCACGGCTGAGCGTAAAGCACAACAAATGCTGCTAAGATACTCATCCCAGTTACTCTGGTCGTGTTTAATATACGCCCTAATGGCTGCTAAAACTGAACGATTAACGCGTTCAGAAGCATTAGCTTGAGGCGAATATACAGCAGTAAATACATGTTTGATTCCATAGTTCTGTAACAAGTCAGCAAACTTTTTCGATTTAAACTGAGCTCCATTATCCGATAATATTGTTTCGGGCGTGCCGAATGTATGAAACAACTCTTCCTCCATATATTTTATAATAATATCGGCCGTAAATTTCTTTACCGGTTTTAAAAAACAAAACTTTGAGAAATTATCAACAACTATAAAAATCCCTATATTACCTGAGTTAGAACGCGGATATGGACCTAAGAAGTCAATATAAAGCTTCTGGAAAAACCGAAATGTTTCACTTGTCCTTCCCATCGGTGGTCTCATCACGAAATTTGGGTGTTTTGTACGCTTACAAATTTCACACGAATTTACGTAATTTTTCACGTCACTAACTAAGTTCGGCCAGAAGTAAAAACGGCGAATGCGCTCTAACATTTTATTAATCCCGTTATGTGCTGACAGATGACTATCATGAGCCTTTTGAAGGATGTCGCCTATTAACTCTTTGGGAACCCAAAGCTTCCAGGTGAGATCGTCCTGTACTTGTTCACCTGAGCAGTGCTCTGTTCGTCGGTACAAGTATCCATCCATTATCCTAAAGTCAGGTGTCTTATCTATATTCTTTCTAATTCTATCTAATAGTTCGTTGTATTCTGTACTTTTAAAATAATTAGAATTCAAATCAATAAAAACTCCAGAGTCATCTAACACAGCCAATTGCAATCCCAGTAGTTCTGACAAGTCTTCGGTATTGGTACGCGAAAGTGCATCCGGAACCACATTTTGACTTCCCTTTCGGTGCTCTATTTTAAAAGTAAAACCTTGAAGTTTCAAAGCCCATCTTGCCAAGCGTGAACTAAGGTCTGTTTGGGACATGAGCCACTTTAGTGATGCATGATCTGTGATCACTGTGAACTCATGTCCTTCCACATACGCCCGGAATTTTTTTATACTTAGCATTGCTGCTAAGCATTCTTGTTCGGTCACTGAATAACTGCGTTGGGCTTGGTTGAGTTTCTTTGACATGAAGGCAATAGGAAACTCTTCACCTTCCGCAGTTTTCTGGACCAGCACACTTCCTATTCCAGTGTTACTAGCATCACAATGTATGTAAAAAGGCTTTGTGAAATCTGGACTATGTAACACTGGGGCTGTGGTCAAGATGGTCTTCAAATCTTCAAATGCTTTTTGGGCTTCTTCATTCCAAGAGAACTTACGATTCGTTTTTAATAAATTAGTTAAGGGAGCGGTTACGGACGCATAGTTTCGGATGAACTTCCGGTACCACCCAGACATACCTAAAAATCTCCGAATCTGCTTTACAGACTTTGGTACTGGGAAGTCTACAATTGCCGAAACTTTCTCCGGATCTGTCCTGATAACACCATTGCCAACTAAGTGCCCAAGATAGGAAACCTCTGTCACACAAAATTTGGACTTTTCCACATTAATGGTCAGTCCGGCTGTTCGAATTTGATGAGCAACCTCTCGCAACACGTACAAATGCCTCTCGAATGTGTCAGACACAATTAGCAAATCGTCCAGATAAACGAACACTTCTGCTCTCAATGCTGCTGGTACCACTTTGTCCATTAACCTTGTCATTGTTTGGGGCGCATTACAAAGGCCAAAAGGCATGACCTTGTAATGGCCAGGAACAGAGAATGCCGTTTTATCTTTCGACGATTTGTCGAGAGGTATTTGCCAGAAGGCGTCCTTCAAATCAAGGCTTGTGATAAACTCTGCCTTAGGTAAACGCGACAAAATACCATCAATCATTGGGAGCGGATAAGCGTCTTTGACCGTTAACACATTTACTTTTCGACTATCGAGACATAAGCGAATTTTACCCGGCTTCCGTACAAGCACGATAGGTGAGGACCAAGGGCTTTCCGATTCCTCAATTACGTCTAATTCTAACATTCTGTCAAGTTCGGCATAAATAAGTTTTTCTATGGCCGGTGAAACCGGAAAGTGACGCTGTTTAATTGGAGTAGAGTTACCTACATCTATGACATGTGATATTACAGTCGTACGACCTAAGCCTTCTTTTGCAAACGATGGAAATAATTTTATTACCAATAGTAATTGTTGTTTTTGTATATCCGTTAGTGGTCTTTGGTCTGATAATTCAGAAATCGAATTGAAAAATAAGCTCGAATTTAGATTAGAATCAATACCAAAGGGTAAAAGGTCAAATAACCGCCAAAAGTCAATTCCGAGATAAAGGTCCTGAGAGAGGCTAGGGACAATGTATAACGTGATTGATTTTGTTTCATTCCGAAATACAATATTGGTTTTTATAAAACCGGAAACGTTTTGAGTTTTCCCGTCTGCAGTTCTCACACCGGATCTTATTTTTTTAAAACTAATTTTGGAATTCAAAAACTCTTTTGCGGCATCTGCGCCCAAGCAACTGACAGATGCTCCTGTGTCTAGCAATCCTGTGAAAGTTTTACCAAAAATTTTAACATCAGCATAAGGTCTTATATCGTGTGGTTTGTCATAAATTGTACTTAAGAGGTTTCGTCGGGTATTTCGTACTGACCTCCAGAATTGTTTCTGTCGTTCAGTAGAACGAATTTGACGCTTTGATGGAGTTTCCTCATTAAATATTTTTGCACGTTTAGCATTATACTCTGCTAGTCTTATGTGAAATGGCTTAAGGTATGTAGGCGTTACTATAGGTTTAGTTTGAGAAGTAGAAAAAACCTGGGGTTCAAGAATATTTACAAATGAATTTGAATCGGTTTTAGATAATGGGTAATTATCATGAGTGATATTTGTGGAATGAATGGGTGTTTTAGAAAAATCTGAGAAGTTGTCAAACTTTTGAAAAATGTTATTTGAATTATAGTATTTATCGGTATGAATATCTGGTGTAGTATTATTATTTGCAATATCTGGTGTAGTGTGTATTAATCTGTGTTGGTGCTGGTGGGATGAGTCGGTTTGAGTACACTTTTCTGTGCACAAGATCTTAAGTTTTTTGGCGAATTACAATCAGGGCACTGAGGCTTATACACATTAACGGCACCACAGCCATAACAAAATATGCGTCTTTCTTGCAAACAATCTTGATAACGATGACCAGACTGCCGACAGTTCCAGCATATCAGAGCAATTGCGGACAAATCTTCGTCCGGTAATGGATTCAAATCTTCGTTATCAAACTCACTAAGAAATTTTCTATTCAAAGGCTTATGAAAAGTTTGTTTACGACCAATATCTTGCAAGAAAAATTCTCGTCTTCTACATATATCACGAAGATCTGATACAGTATCGATCTTTATATTTAAAATCTCGTGTTGAATTTCAGTTAATAGATTTCTACGTAAAATTTCAACCAGAACTTTTTCCGAAAGTGGTTCGCACAATCGATCAGCTATATCAACAATTGCTTCATAGAATGAATCAAATGTCTCCCCCACCTTCTGCTTACGATCGCGTATCATTTCACGATAGTCTACATCGGTTCTGGAGTCCTTATATTGTTTTCGCAAAGCAGCACATAATTGGGGCCACCTAATTTGAGGGACAGTTTGATGGTATCTCCAGAACCAGTCATTTGCCTTTGCGTCGAAGAGAACTGAAATGTGATCACATAAAAGATCAAAGTTACCATTTAAGGTTTGAGATGTTAGGGCTCTAACCCTATAAATAAAGTTATCTACCGACATACCTCTAACATCTCCGGAAAATCTAACTTTCCAGTTGCTAATTATATGTCCTATTCTATCTGGTCTAAACGAAACTCCAGAAGGTGCGAATGTTTCATGTCCCGATGAATTCATATTAGGATTCTGTTGATTTGTCTCAGAACGTAAACCAAGAAGTTGCTCTAATGTTTGTTGTTCGACATCCGGCAATGTTCTCATTGGAACGTTTGAGGTAGAAATTGGAAGTTCTCTGGTCGGTCTAGCACCACTAATATTAGGTTCAGTAGTCATATTTAAACGTCGAAACCCTTCTGCGATATTCTTCTCAATTAAGCCAGTTAAAGTACGACTAAGGCTTGTAACTATTTCTTCATGTTGAGCACTAACGGCTGAAACTAACAGAGATCTAATTTGTTCATGTTGATCATGTGGAGAATCAGATGACGTTGATAAATTAATTTGTTGAGAACCCTGAGTTGGTCCCACTGAAGGAGGAGAAACCTGTCCAGTTGACCTATTGGCATCAAAAAGTATAGCTCTCTGGGTCTGTAATCGCGTTCCCATGGCTGGAGGCAATGAAATCGGATTAGGCAAAGGAGTTGTAGGAATCATAGGTTGTGATACTACTAGTTTATTTTTACAACTAGGACAATTTGGATTAGATTTCATGCATCTATGAAAACAGGCCTTGTGAAAAAAAATGTCCACATACGGGTTTAACTAAATAAGACTGATCCGTTATAGCTGAATTACAGGATACACATATTGGAAAACTTGAACCTGTACTAAAAGGATCACCTAAGCCTTCAGTCGACATTATAAGTAATAATACTAATTGGTCAAAAAGAAAATGTATAAAATATAAAAGAGATTATATGCAATATAATAACAAAACCCGATCAAAAATCGAAGTAATTGTCGCAATATCAAGATACAGAAGAAACTTAAAAGATTTTGTGAAAGAAAGTATAAAATGATTTGTACCAATTTTAGACAATCTTAACTATACCAAAATAAAATTTTAATAGTACTACAGAACTTCTTAATTCTATTATTTTTTTTTCTATTTTTTTTTTTTTTTTTTGATGATTTATTTGAACAAAAACTAAATAAGTAACAATATTAATCAATATAAGAATAAACTAGTTTGTTACTCCAAAAAACAACAAAAAATATAGCCAATTACTATATTCCTATTTTCTTATTGTTTATTGCTGCTAACTGTATTACAAAAAAAAAACACAACAAATTTTACATGAGAATGTTTGATTTCCAAGAATCTAATTAAAGGTAGGTTGAAGAATAATAAAAAGGTAATCTAATGAGAAAACTATAACAGAAAAAATATAGAACTATTGAAATCAGTGTAATTGGTACTATTCTGCATTTTCCACAAAATGTCATTTCCAACTACACCAGATGAGATTAGATAGGAATTAGGAATGTGATTTAACATCCGGTCTGTATTTAAAGGTCGATAAAACAGCATTTCCTGAATGTTAGCAGACTAAGAAGAAGATGTATGTAAATGTTCAATAATGTTGGTTATCAATCTATTTATGTTAAGAATGATATATTCCTAACATTATGAAACACAAGTTGGTTTTGAATACTTAGGAAGAGAGAAAATAAGAAAATGAAAATAAACAGAAAATATATGAGACACACTATTAAGGGAACCTAGGGTGTTATTAATTTAGCTGTTCTAACATAAGTTTGTAATAGTGGGCCCCACGTTGGGCGCCAAAAATAATTTATCTGTAGCATGTAACCTATTTTAATATGAATAATTTTGATGTTCAAGTGTTTTATGGCTTCAGCATGCATTTTTCTCCAGCTTCTTGCTCGTCGGCTAATGGGGGGATTCGTTGCCATTAAGTATCTTGTTTAGCTACAATAATTATTTTAGTTTAGCATGCTGTATTTACAAAGAAAGGGAGAAGATAGATGGGACAGAAAAAGCACAAGCAAAGAAATATAGGATTCTAAAAAGTTTACCTTCTGCGTATTAGTTGTTTTTACGCAATAAGCCCTCCCAACCATGATCATGAACCAATTAATCCAAGATTTTGATAACATGATCCCATTTCTACAAACCTACCTAGATAGAAACTCGGAAATCAAAACAAAAAGATATTTAGAAATTCATGCTAAATTTATTCATAAGAAAAATTATATTCCTAAAGTTTATCAAACTTGGGATATTTTACGGAAACTAGCTTATTTTTTTCTCTGATATATAATAACAGCAAAACTTAATCATAATGAGAATAAAAAAATTTATTATAATTTTAAAGTTTGAAAGTTCAACAATAAGCAAATTTTAACGTGAAAAATATTTAAAAAATTAAATAGCAACAATAAAAAATCAACAAATAAAAAATTTGCTTTTAAATTTCATTATATTTCTAACTAATTTACTTAAATCAAATTCAATTAATTTTCGAAAAAAATATATATAACAATATCTAATTTACTATATGTAAATCAAATGATAATTTGCAAAAATTTTTATATTTTGATAAAAGAATAATTTATTCACACTATATGTATAAAGAGTTGATAATGTTGTGATAAAAATTTAAAAATGGTTTATCTTCAAAAAAAATTTATTAGTTTATTTAGTTAATGATATATATCTTTCTTTATATTCCATTAAATAAATACCCCAAATTTTGTTTAATTTTAAATAAACAACAACAAAACTTCTGAGATTTTTTTTTTCATACTGTGGTGAATAACCGAACAACTAAATAATGTTATAAGGTTCATTGAACTTTACAACAATATAAAAATTCCGATACCGTTATTAAATTTCTAGTAATTAAACACAAAAATTCTATTTAATTAACAAACTTAGAATTTTTAATCGACATATTTGGTATTATTTTGATGGTATTTAGATTTCCGATTTCAATTTTTAATACGATTTACAATATTTTATCTCTGGGCTACTACATTTCTATTTGTCACTTTACAAGTTAACATTAAATATAACGTTTTTATTAACAGATATTATCAACAGTTCTATATCTTATTCTGTTCATACCAGTAGTGTAAGGAAGTTAACATAGCTTACAAAATGTAATGAACAGCAGTAAATTTTAAGAGAAATGTGCAATGTTAAGTGACAAATGTAAAGGTACGCTTTAATTAATTTTCGTTAACTAAATTTTTAAACAAAGGAAAATAAAATTTTTACTTACATTAGTGTATGTGCTCCATCGATGAAAGTACTTTCACAGGAACTCGGCATATACAATTTGAAGGATACAATTAGTTAAATGTTTGGTTCATGCAGAAATATTTAATTAAGTTTTGTTGTATTTTTTTGGTTGAGTGTTGGTTTAGTCCCACTATACTCTCTCAATAAATGGTACAATTGTTATTAATATATATAATGTAACATTACTTTATATAAACAAATGTAAGTTTGTACACAATATGTATGTACGTAAGTATATTTTATTATATATTTTTAACAATTGTAACATTTCTGGTGAGTTTTGTTATTTGTGTTGTTTTGTTTTCAACCTTTTTCTTAATATTTTATCACAACAACACGTTTTTTTTTCTTTTAGCTACCAAATAACTTGTAAAATTTTGCTTTTAATTGATATCAAAATGTAAACTTTTTTCAATGCTTTCGATCTTTAAACTAAAATCCTGGTGGATTGGATGAAATCAAATCATTGGAAACCTTTAGCATTTTAATAAGTAAGCTTTAATCCTTCTGAATTAAAAAATTTTGCAAATTACATTTGTTACAAATACTATGTACTTTACTAATTTTTAGTGCAATTTCACTGTGATAACAAATTTAAGTAACTCTTATCTGTGATGTTAGATTTTATAAAACATTTTATCTGTGATATTAGATTTTAAGAAACATTTTGTCTATGATATTAGATTTTTAAGAAGCTTTTAAATTTGGTGTTTTGTATTCAATTCACGAATGGTTTTGTGTGGTTTTAAATAAGTCACTTGGTAAAGTTTAATCAGGTTATGTTGAAATTTTTTTGGTGATGATTGAAGTATTGTGAAGAAAGATGAAATGCTGGACGGGTTTTTGGTATGGGTTTCCCGTGCCCACAATTTACTCCATAAGATTTGAAATGTGTGCGATATGTGTAAAGATGGTAAAGATGCATGCGCACGTTGGTGTTTTAATGTCTCAATTTGATTTCAATTGAATACTTTATTGGATTTTTTTCCTAAATAATTAAAAAGTAAACTTCTTAAAGCAGTGAATTTCATAATTATAAAAAAATTGAGCTTACTTTTAGCTAATAATCTCCACAATTTCGGTGAATTGTTGATGAAATGTTTCCTTCAGAATATGATTTTACTTTGTCCAAGAATTTATATATAAATCAAAATGTCGGTTTTTGTACCACACTTTTGACTTTTATACCGCATTTTTTTAATGGAAATTTCACGTTAACACAAACACATTTGCATGAAACACTTATACATCACTATAGAATTAGAAAAATTAAACTTCAACCAACTTCACACCAAATACCCGCACTGTATTACCATTCGTTTAAATGCTTGACGATATGCACTATGGGACTAAAAGTTCTGATTTTGTTTTCTATTTTAACAAAAATATAAATAGTTATTTCTGAAATATCTAATATTATACAATAATTTTACCAAAACTTTATTGTAAAAACAGAATTGTAACAATATATAACCAGATTTTGGGAATATCACTTTTTTTAAAGTAATTATTTTTGAAAACTATGCAATATCTAAATTTAAGCTAACGAATAAAATGTGGTCGCTACATGTACTCTACAAGATTTATTTTATATTTATATTTATATTTGCCTTAGCTAATATTACTAATCATCGTATACTTCCCCTTTGTTTTGTAGCTATGTTAAACATCAATTAAATAAAAAAAGAAAACTTTTTCATTCCAGTCCATAGTTGTTCATTTGCTTTTTATTTAGTTGTTTTCTGCTGTACTTTTACTTCTCTTTAAAATAAATTAAAACAAGCACATAATTCGGAAAGCAAAACCCCCCAGTAACGAATTAATCTACAATGTGGCAAAATGTAAACTGAAACCAAAGGAGATCGTGATTAAAATTTTTAAATAAGTCAATAGAAATGTTTATAATGGAAACGGGATAGCAAGAAAAACTCATATAAAACCAATATAGTAGTAAAGTTAAAGATTTGCAAATAAATTCCAACAAAATTAAATTTAACAATAAAAAAAATAAACATTTTCAATGCTTGTAAT
Organism: Bellardia pandia; assembly: GCA_916048285.2. Taxonomy (NCBI): domain Eukaryota; kingdom Metazoa; phylum Arthropoda; class Insecta; order Diptera; family Calliphoridae; genus Bellardia; species Bellardia pandia. The sequence continues at coordinate 76,441,455 of OU696533.1, forward strand.
TGTGACTACTTGAAGCCTTTAATATTAGTCAGAAGATTTTGGAAAAACTATAAACAAAATGTTGTTGGCAAATATTTCTTTTAATGATGGATATTCTTACTGCAAATTTTCCTATGAGAACTTGTTGATAAGGACAGTTTTCAATTTCTTAATACTCGCATTTCGTTAAACTTTATTAAGATTTAATATTATTATGATGAGTTCTTTCGCAATTCTGAAGCTATAAATGCAATCTTAAATGTAAAACTTCAACAAGATCAAACTTGCATACATGGCAACTACGAGTACAATATCTGTATGTATGTAGAAAAAGTCATATGAGAAACAGACAGGAAACTGAAATGTAAATATCACTTGAAGCACAGTATTAATATCCTTTAAATGAAAACTAATGGCAGAGAAAAGCTTAAAAGAGAGCTAAGTGTAACCGCATTATCCTATAACAACCAACAAATATCAAGTATTTTAGTTATTTTTATACTTTTAATGAATGTAAGTAAATTGGAACACTCTAGCGTATGATTATTATTCATTGTGTTTATTTCGAAAATTATTGCTTAGTCCTGTTTCACACTCGTCAGTTCTGACTGTCAAGTCAAGTATTTTTCAATGAGGAGGAAAGAGAAAATTATCTTTTATATTTTTCCTTCTCATTGAAAAATACTTGACTTGACGAGTCAGAACTGCTGAGTGTGAAACAGGTCTTATAGCTGCGAAATTTTGCATGCAGTAAAAGCTTTTGTTTCTAATATATTCCTTACTAATACGTCTTCATATAATTGTTTTAATTTATGAAAAATATATTAAAACCTTCAAAAATATTTTCTATTTTTAAAAAAAATATTTCATTATATTCCTTGTTTGCCTAATGTAGTGTACGCCTTTAAATGTAAAGAATATAAATGATGTCTTGAGCTGCACACGTACTTCTTTCTTTACAAAACATTCAGTTTACATTTCCGTTAATACACTGTTATATACATATAAATATATACAATATTCCGGCAGTACAAGCCAAACAGCAATATCAGCAGCAACATCAACCGTAAAAACAACAGCTATAGAAGTTGAAACAGCAAGAAAAGACGTGATGTATTTTAATGCATTCCAACTGCAAATTTATTGTGGGTTATATACAGGAGTAATAAGCTGTTTGTAACATTTAAACTAGTTTATGAAACAAAAAGGAAATATATTTAAAAATTCTCCAACTTCACTGTTGATAGTTTACGAATTTATGGTGCGTCTGTGGCAGAATCTATGATCGAACATATAGTTTATTTTATAGTTGAGCCTAATAACAATTTTGTAATCAAGTCTGGTTGTCACTAAAGTTTATAGAAGAGTCTATAGACGAGATTATAGTCGAGTCTAGAGTCTTTCCTACAGTCTACAGGTATAGCAAAGTCTTAACTAGACTCTATAGTCGAGTCTATAGTCACGTTTCTAGTGAAGTCTAAAGTCGAGCCAACATTATCGTTTCTTCTATATTCTCGTCTCATCGATACTCTCGTCTAGTCTATATTCTATTCTCGTCTATATTCACGTCCCATCTATATGCTCGTTTTGTCTATAACCTCGTATAATCCAGTCTATATTCCAGTTTATAATCCAGTCTAAAATCCAGCCCACTGTTCAGTCTATAGTCCAGTTTATAGTTCAATCTATAGTCTAGTCAATAGTCCAGTCCATAGTCCTGTGTACATTCTATAGTCCAATTTATAATACACTCTATAGTCCAGTCTATAAACCAGTTCGATTTTCAGCCTAAAGTCCAGTCAATATTCCCGTCTATAGTCCAGTATATTGTATATTCTATTGTTCAGTCTATAAGTCGCTTGCTCAATCTATAGCCCAGTTAATTACCCAGTCTATAGTATATTTTATAGTCCAGTTAGATTTCTAGTTTATATTCCAGTCAATATTCCAGTCAATAGTCAATTATATAGTACAGTTTATAGTCCACTTTATAATACAGTCTATAGTCCAGTTAGATTTCCAGTCTATAGTCGATTCTATAGTCTAGTCTATAGTTCTTTGTTCAGTCTATGATATAGTCCAGTCTATAATATAGTCCTCTATTTAGTCTATAGTTCAGTTTATAGTTCAATCTATTACCCAGTTTATAGTACAGTCAATATTCCAGTCAATGGTCAATTCTATATTCCAGTCTCTAGTTCAGTTAGATTTCCAGTTTATAGTCCGTCAATAATCCAGTCTATAGTCCAGTCTATTGTCTAGTGAATAGTCCAGTCAGCAGTCAAGTCTATAGAAGATTCTATAGTCCAGTTAGATTTCCAGTCTCTAGTCAATAGTCGATTATATAGTCCAGTCTATAGTCCAGTCCAGTATATAATACAGTCCTTTGTTCAGTCTATGATCTAGTCTATAGGCCAAACTACAGTCTAATCGAGAAGAATCTTCAGTCGTGACTGAGTCTATTTTTGACAACGCAGTAATGTAGGGTGTTATAAAGTCAACTAAGCCATGAATTTTTGTAGTTTTCTGATTCTCTTTGCGATGCAAGCATAAATACATATTCATTTTTATATTTAGTAAGAACATTTTGCGTAGTATTTATTATGCGGTATATTTTTTACAAACACATTCATATAATGTACATATGTATATATACATATAACATATACATGCATATACATGTATAGCATAATTTCTGTTTTATACTTTTATAAATTTCCTTTTTATACTTGTTCTGTTTTCAACAGCTTGACCTTCAGTTGTAGCAAAATGTCTTCACCATTCTCATTACAATGCAAGATCCTTGCAGTATTTAACGCTGACACGAGGACTGTATCGAAAAGGTTATTATTTTGATGTCACAAAAATCGTGCTGATAATTGTAAAAAGATGTGCTTTAAATAAGAGTGTTATAAGAGAATCTGCAATAAGGGTTAAATAAAGATGTTGGTTATTTTGGTGGTTTGATTAACAAACTTTATGTCTCTTTGTAAAATAAAACGCTTTTTTTTGTTTATGACTTTATTTTGCTGCTAGCTATATACTATTTAAGTGTCAATTTAGCTTACATTTGTATTTAGTTCTTGCACTTAAAAAATTGCTTAGTTAGACCTTTGTTTCTTTCTATTTTACTAATATAGAGAATTCTTCATATAATTTTACAATCTTCTTTATAATTTTTAAGTTTTCTTACAATTGACTAACAGAGCGTATGATTAATATTATTTAGGTCTGTTCTGAGCATTTTATAGAATAACTTGCATAATCATGCATCTAAACTAATGAATTGAAATACCTTGTGGCAATTAATAATAAAGGAACAAACATGTATTTCTTGGAAGATTGAATAAAATACTGACGGAATCAAAGATTTTGATGAGTTCCCCTTTACCCTGGTAACTAATAGGTTTTTGTTAAATATAAATTTGTTAAATAGCTTTTTAAATACTTTCATAATTTTAGTTGCACTTTCCACCAATTTTTCAACATATTACATTCTCTGACTGAGTTTTGTTTGTATGATTTTAAACCAACTCTTTGCTGTCTGTAAATCGTGTTAATATTTCATATTTTTAAATTATTTTATATACGATTATAAATTTAACTGGCACTTAACTTTAAATACAATATTAAATGCAATAATAGCATTTCGCACTTAAACATAGGCATCCAAACAAACAAACATATTCCGGACAAGTTTGCGTGTAAAATGCTGGTAATTTGCAGCTTAAATTTATTTTTGACTTAAATATATCCCACACATGCAAAAAAAAAAGCTGTCTTTTCCCTACTGTTGTTTAAAATTTGAGTATTGTATGCATACGAGTACAATTAATTCTACCGAATAATACTAAGTGGTTTAAATTGTTCATATTTAACTTGGAATTGTATGAATTCAAAAAACAAAAATCCCTGTAAAACTGTGTGAAATACAGCAATAGTTTTGAATTTAACAATGTATGAATGTATGCGGAAATTACAACAATATTAATTAATAATTCAATAGAAGAAATTTTTATTAAATGAATTGTATATTTCAGTTCATATATTGTGTCATTTAAATGGGGGAAAAGGGGTTAATTAAAAAGTAAATGACAATAAATGAATTTAACAAAAAAGAATACTTTGCGGTTTATAAGAGTTATATTACACCTTATGGTTTTTTGTATAAATTACTATATTTTTAATTGGAGTTTCTGCAAAGTTTTTACTTGTTGTGTAATAAAAACAGATAACTGTGTCACTAAAAAAAATAAACTTAGTTGAAACAGTTAAAAGTTCTCTTGACTGAAAAATAATTGGACAGATTTGGCTGATATTTGGATTATATAAATGAGACTATAGAAGAGATACAAGATCACAGACTAGACTACATAAGCTACTAAGGGCGAGATTTTCAGTTGTTAACGACAACAATATCAAAATTTACACGTCTTTCAACAATATTATGGCCACTGTAATTATTTTTATGATTGCGGAAAACATAATATGATTAAGTTATGATTCAGAACATGATTACTACAATCATATACATATACGATTGTAAAAACTATGTATATATTTGTGGCAATCATAATTTTAATAAATCTATTTATCATAATTTGTTGCTCTTTGATTATGATAGAGAAAAACATAATATGGTGTAATTTTTCATCACAAAACTGATCACCATAAACATTACATAATTTCTATAATCATATACATGATTGCTATAATCATGTTAATGGTAAACTTAACCATATTATGGTTGTAGAAATCATATAAATAATTGCAGTGACCATAATATTAAAAAAACTATTTAAAGATGTTAAAAAAGGTGTAGTACAACTATATTTTGTTCATTAATTAGAGAAGGAAATTAACTAATATTTTTTTAATTTAAGAGAAAAGTTTTTTTTTTTTTGATATTTTTCTATTAGTTAGGCTTAAGTTCATTTGAATTTAATTTTCATTAAATTATTTTTACTGAAGAAGGAATTGTTTAAAAATTTGAAAAATTTTTATTTTTGATAATTTTTGACTAGGATTCGAACCTGGGTTGTTGGTTGAATTTACATATGTTTCGAGAAACACCACTTTCTCTCATCAGAATTCTTTTACGTTCTGACCCCTGCACCACTACGGTGCCTGCTAGTCAACAGACAACATCAATCCTTTAACCAGTGACTGGTGGTTCGAAGTTTTCTGTAATTATCATTTTATTAATTTCTATTTTAAGTTGTTGTTTTTCCTTTTCTTCAGTTTTTCCTTTCATATTCATGTCGAGACTTCGTCTCGAAAACCTGAATACATTTGTTTTTGTTATGTTTGTTGTGCACTTTCGTACACATATAAACTTTACGGCTTGTGCCTTAGCTATAGGGTAATTAGTAGTATTTTGTTGAACTGTTAATAATTCAATTTTGATATTTTTTTATTAGTTAGGCTTAAGTTCATTTGAATTTAATTTTCATTAAATTATTTTTACTGAAGAAGGAATTGTTTAACAATTTGAAAAATTTTTTTTATTTTTGATAATTTTTGACTAGGATTCGAACCTGGGTTGTTGGTTGAATTTACATATGTTTCGAGAAACACCACTTTCTCTCATCAGAATTCTTTTACGTTCTGACCCCTGCACCAAGTTTTTTATTTAGGCTAATAGTTCGAATAATCAAGAATACTATTGTAAAGTACTGGAACAATTGGCAAATTGGAATGTATTTTCTACCCGGCCAAGGGAGTCATCAGCAATCTTCATTGTAAACTATCAATCTGTAACTATCATCTATTTAACTCACCGTTTTTTGCGAAATAGAATACGAGAATTATAATATATTTTTTCTCTGCTTGCAGTTAACACAGCAACACCCGCTGCCTTATCAAATGATAACACTGCTATACAGTCATTTTGCGGCAGGCATACTTGAAGTCGATTTTGTATAAGACGAGTGTGCTGATAACGGGAAAAATACCAGAATTGTCAATTTGACTCCAGGTTTTGAGATAAACGCTTCTAACATTTTCCATAAAATGCTTCAATAAATGGGCCAAAAGATGTGTTTAATTTTTTATTGTTTATCTTTACAAAAATACACAAAAATAATAGTTTGGGATACCTTTAACTAGAATAAGTAAATGAAGATCATCAAAAACTTTTTCTTTGGGATTTTCTCTTATTTACTTTGTCAGGACAATCTCTTTTCAAGGTCCAGCAATAGTCAGCCATCATATGGCTGTCCCATCGACCTTGATATCTTTCTTCCATTATCCTGATATCCTGATGGAACCTTTCTCCTTGTTCCTCACTGTAATCCCCCAGGTTCTGCGGGAATCGGTCCAAATGGCTGTGTAAGAAATGCAATTTTATGCTCTTGTTGACTCCTACGCTGTTAAAATTTTGTAGCATTTTTGCAACTAGTTCTTGATATTCCGGCGCTTTGTGATTCCCCAAAAAGTTTTTTACTACCAACACAAAGCTTAACCATGCTTCAGATTCAATCTGTGTCATATGGGCTACAAACTCAGTGTCTTTTATCAGTGTACGTATTTGCGGTCCATCAAAGATGCCTGCTTTTAATTTTTCCATGCTAAGGGTTGGAAATTTTTGGCACACATATTTGAAACAGACACCATTTTTATCAAGGGCTTTAATAAACTGCTTCATTAGCCCAAGCTTAATGTGAAGGGGTGGAAGAAGGATGTTATCTCGGCTTATCAACGGTTCATTTATCACATTTGCTTTTCCAACCTCCATATTTTCTCTCAAAGGCCAGATCTTTGTAATCCAGTGTTGGTTTCTTGCACGGCTATCCCATAAACATATGAAACAAGAGTACTTAGTATACCCTCCTTGCTGGCCTAGTAAAAAATTTACCATTTTCAAGTCCACGCAAACTGGCCACTGATGTTGTGCGTACGAAATCTTTTCTAAAACCATTTTAATATTTTGGTATTCTTCTTTTAGTTTTGTAGTATGACCAATCGGAACGCAAGCATACTTATTTCCATTGTGCAGCAATACACATTTTAGACTTCTTTTTGAGCTATCTATAAAAAGCCTCCAATCTTTAGCCTCATATTTAGGAAAACCCATAGATCTTAGTAGCCCAGGAATGTCATTACAAAAAGTAAGGAAGAAGTTCACTCTCTCTGGTTCTAAAGGATGTAATGGTAACACTAGGTTCAATTATGGGCCTGTTTTTGAATGTTTGTTCGGATTATTAAATAAAAAGCAAAGTGTATTTCTGAAAGGTTTATAACAGATAGCTATAAAGTTAAGTTGTTGCAAATAAATCCGTGAAAAGATAACAAACGTGAGTGAAAACAAATCAATGAACCACAATGTTTATAGGGTAGTTTGAAATTTTCAATTATTTCTTAGTTCCGTTTATCTCAATAAACAGAGTGAATCAAAAATAAATAAGCATGCAGCGTGAAGGTCTAATATGAGTATTAACAAAAACCATTAACAAAATCCCTGCCGCAGATTTTTTTATTTTTTTTGTATAGCAGTGTAATCCATTTCAGAGAAAATCGGTAGTAAACAGAACACTACCGCAAAATAACCCTCTTGCCAATGAAGTCTCACACTCATCTAATAACTCATCTTAATCTAATAAGGAGGTGGAACGATAATAGAATTTTGGACAATGTTAAGGCCCGAAAAAATGTGCACCATGCCAACAGGGATCAAGTAACGATGATACGGGCTAATTACAATAAAGTGCGAGCAGAACTGCACAAAAGACGCCCAATAAAAGACCAAACAAGCTACTCAGACGACACCGAGAGTTTAACCCACTAAAAGACAGCCGAAACGGAACATAAACGAGAACGCACACCCCATATAGCCGACTCCAAAAAGGACGAAGTTTAAGCCCACGAAGTGCAACAATCCAGTAAACAAACCTATTTTGTTAATGAGCCTGATATAAACTCGAATTCCAAAAATGAATGTAATGAATTGTGTTTAAATATAAGGTTGGTACCTGGCTTTTAGGCCTAAACCTCAAGGCGCACTCAAACTCATTTATTTTACTCGTATATCCAGCAAGAACATAATAATGTATGTCTTACAAAGAAAATATACTTGTATGAACTTGCCAGGAACATAAAATCAGCAATTTTGCGACACATGACTGCAATGATCAATGTAATGGGCACCTTGCTTAAGAGCTTGGTCTATCTAATCCCTGCCATTGACTTTAGTCAATCAACAAAGCCCAAGACAATTATTAGACTCGCAGTAATCGCAACACTGCACTGACCGACCTACCAAGAACAGAGATCAGAATTTACTGCGGTTGCCATAGGCCGCATATCTAACCTCGTCCAAAGGCAGATCGTTAACATAAATGTCACGAAAGCCATTTCAGTACATTTGCTAAGCACCGAGCTAAGTGTCACCACTACTTTCAATGGCTTTGTTGTTTGTTTAGCATCAGTATCTAGAAGAATTTGGCGGACCGATATTTTCTGCTCAAACAAACATCAGTCTTTTAAACAACTGGCCTGGTTTCAGTTTTGGGTATCAACCACAGCCATCACGTGTAACCCGAAGGGACCTCACCAATCATCTATGACCCCTAAGCATTTTTTCTTGTCGGTTTTAAAATCAATTCTGACAATATTGGTTTCTATGACTGACACCCCTGTTTGTATTTTTGTATTATCAATTTATTATTTTTATTTGTTTCCGTTCGTGTTTTTTTTATCTCATCCGCTAGGAGTTGGTTTAGTTTTCTTATTTCAAAAAAAAAAAACATTCTCGATCGAAAAAAAGTGTTTTATCTTCATTATTCTTATTAATAGTACTTGACTCATTTATATGATTTTTTAAATACTCGTTGGAAATCAAGAGATTTTCACCATTCAAAGATTTGAGTACAGCTTCCAGGTTTTTAATTTGACTCATAAATTCTTCAGTAGTTTTGATAACCTAACATAAGCTATCCTAACGCAACACGTTTCAGTTACTCATTTTTCATTTCATATCTTCTTTTATATCATCTGCCTTGAAGTGTTCCATACAAACTCTATGAGACACTTTAAATTTTTTTTCATCAAGGTTTTTTACATTATTTTGTTTTGGAAATTGAGAAACACTGAAATTTATGTTATTTTTTTTAAACATTTCATACAAACATAAAATATTGTTGACTTGTGACGTCACAACAAGAAATTTTGCTCTCAATTTTACTCTCACAGTTTTTGTAAAATATAACGGACCTGCGCAATGCGTGCTCTTTGTTATTTAATTCATGGTTTGGTTAGAGTAGGCGCATTGATTAAAGCTTGATTTATAGGCATTATTTAATTATTTTAATTTGGTGGCGTTTCAAAGCTATACCACCGAAGGAGGGCTTTGCAATAAATATTAGTTATGATAGATAGAAAAAAAACTAATAATTATCAGAAACTATGTTGTTGTTTGAGTGGGAATCGAACCCAGGTCACGAATACCAACTCATGCCTAATGATCAAACGCGCTAATCAATTAAGTTACAGCAGACGTAATTGTTGCATACTTTGTAAATGTAGAAGAAATGTGCAACTAAAACACGTGGCAGGAAGCTGCAGATGTCCTATTTAAAAAAAGGCATTAAGTGAGAGGTTTAAATGAAGTTCATTCAACTAAGTACAAACCATTGCACTGCTATTATAACAGAAATATACCAAAAATATAATGTAACGGTTGATAAAAGACACAGCTTCAGAGAACACTTGGAATACGCATGCAAAAAAAGCTGCTGATGTAGCACATGTCAAATATCTGACCATTATTGGTTTCAATCGATTTTAGGATACGCTTTAATATAGAACAAACTACACGAAATTGGCTCGATTCATTCTATGCCTCAAAATATGAGCAGCTCTTTTGTCACGTATATTGACAAAAAGATATGAAAACTTCTTTGATGACAATGGCATTCAGATATGGCGATTTTTTGCGGGTTTTAAATGAGATGACGATTTTTTTGACTAATTTTTCTTGCAAATATATCATTTAACGTTTTTATATATCTGGCATTCTATTAACATTGTTTTAGTTGTGTTGCCAATTTGTGGTGAATACCACATTTAGATTAGGTTGGCAGGTGGCCGTGTAGTATGGCCCACTTAGGTCCATATTGCTGGTCCTACTGTGTTACCTGATTTGGATAGAATAGAAGAAGAGATGTGAAGAAGAGATAGAGTAGAAGAATACGAAGGATAGTGAAACGATGTGTAGAGTGTGAGAAGAGTGAAAAAAGGTGCAGACCAAAATTTAAAGAGCGCAGATACCCAGATATACAGATTAAGCTACTGCAGCCAATTACTGCTTCCGATAAAACCATCAATATTCTGCAACTCCAAAACTGAGAATTCAGATAAGTCGTCAAAGGATGGTTGCCCCAGAAGGATACTACGAGATCCATTCATTGCTGGGCATTGACATAAAAGATGACAGACCGTTTCCTCCTCTTCTTAATCATTGCAAAATCATTATAGGGTAAAACCAGTCGTTTTGCATGATTGCCGAATTTGCAGTGTCCTGTGATCACTGACACCAAGTTGCTGAGTTGTGGTCGCTGTACCACACATTTAAAGTCAACAAAAAATACAAATAACATTGGCTGTTGATTTAAAATCATCTATCGATTACACAGGTCAACAAAAAAAATTTTTTTTTTGAGTCTTTTATTTAGTGATTATTTTTTGATTATATAAATGGAAAAGTAAATAGGAACTCCATTAATAATAAATAAAGTTTGCTTTTGTACTTAATGGGAATAAATTTCCATCACTTCCACTGGCTCATTCTGTAATGCTCAAAAAAAATTATGAAAGCATTAAAATGGTTCTTCAAGTTTTAAAATATGAACAGTATGCCTAGCCCGTGATAGGGGATTTCAAAATGGTTGGCTTTCTGGTGGGAATGCAAGGGGGATACACTAAATATCCGTGTTACCTTTGCTTATGGGACAGTAGAGCCGATGCACTTCACTACCAACAGCATTCGTGACCTCAACGGAGCGAGTTTCAAATCGGACAACATAATGTAAAAAATAAACCAATTGTAGAGCCTGATCGTATTTTAATGCCTACACTGCACATAAAAGCAATTCGTCAAGACTCACTCAAAATGCACATGCTACATGCGCACTTGGATAAATTCAAAGATAACTTGGGTGAATATTCAGAAGAGCAAGGGGAACGCTTCCACCAGGATATATGTAATGAACTTTGAACAAAGATATCAAGGACAATGATGGGTGACTTCTTTTGTATCATTTTTTTTTGTATTTTTATGTTTATTTGTGCTGTCTTTTATAATAAAAATTAATTAAAATATATAATTCATAAGTTGCTTTAATTTTAAATATGATTAACATTGAAAAATAGACCTTTTCCATAAATGTTAATATTTCGTTCTGGTATCTACAAAAGCAAACTTTATTAGATAAAAATATTTTTTCTTTCTTTAGTTTGGCACAAGTAATCAAAATCAGAGGTACAGAACTCAGACTCAAAAATCATGTAGACCTGTGTTATTAGATACAATTGATTGTGGAGCTGAGTTTGAAACTGAATTAAAAATATAGATATGGAAATGGACCAAGTAACACTTTGAAAACAAAATTGTTTGATATAATTTGAGAGATTTTTAAAAGAAATGTTGAATCGATTGCCGGAAAATATGAGACTCTTTAAAGTATATGGAGAATTGTCAATAATAAAATGTGGAAATCGGTTGACACAGGCTAAATGCTTATTGATACAAAATTCTTTGAAATCAATTCAATTCAATATACAAAAGTGTCTTTAGGCGAGTATGAACTTCAGTGGTCAAAATAGGGTTATATTAATTGAAAAGATTATTTTAAAGTAGTAATGCCAACAAACATACTAGATTTCTGGCCTAAAGTTTAACCCCATGGCCCACGATTTCGAACGTTAACGTTCGCTTAGATAGGACTTAAGACACAAACTTGATTGTGGAATAAACAAACTTGATTGAGTAAAAAATAGATACGATAAAAAGTTTGTATCTTAAGTCTTATCGAAGCGAACGTTATCGTTCGACATAGTGGGCCAGGGGGTACAACTACAGCGATGCAAATGGAACATTTTATTTTAAACAGATTGCTTTGGCCGCTCTCAATATGTTGATCATTCCAACTAGCAACGCTAGCATGAAAAAGGTGTTTTCAATTGTGCATATTATGTTTATTATATGTTAATAAACTGACAAGAAGTAAAAGGAAATTTTATTTATAATTTTTATAAATGCAAAATAAAATGTTAATTTTAAAAATTTGACTCTGGCTTTTACGATAGTTTTATTTTTTGGCGATTTCTGTCAACTGTTTTGGCGATGTAGGTAAAAAAAGTCTGACAGCCCTGATGGCATATATTTATTTTGAATAAAATTATATTGTATAAATGTTTCAAAATAAAAACTAAAACTTTGAAAAAATCTCATAGATTTAAAATATATTTATGTAGGATGTTTAAAACTAATTTAGTTAATTAAATATTTTATCATCATGAGGAATTAAAAAAAATGTTTTTTTTTCTTTTATCCCTGAAAAAAAATTAGAGGATTCAATTTGAATTGCTTTTAATTATATTAATTGCTTAAACTTATAAACTTCTTTAGAAATTGATTAATATTAATGAAAAATCAAAATAAAGGCAGGGATTTTAAGTTCATTAAGCAAAATTATTTGTTATCTGGAAACCAATTTGTTGTAGTTAATGTTTATTTTTCTTGTGTTATGGTATGGCTTGGTAATGTTTTATTGTGTTCCTCATTAAATGCCTGGCAATCGAATACAATTTGCATGTATGTATATATTTTAATTATTTCCCTTAACAAAATTTTTCAACAATTTTATGCCTTATTACACAGCTAAAATGTCAGATTTTTGCTGAAAGTTTTTGTGTTTTATTATTTGCTTAACTTTTTTCTTTTTCTTTCTCTCTAGGACTTGTAGTAATGTCAAAGTTTCTCTTATGTTGTTGATTTTCTTTTAGAACTTTTATTTGCCGGATTTACTCAACATTTTGGTGCTAGAAAAAAAAAAGCACAAGAAAGGATATGCCAGCATGTTAATACCTTTACCCCAGTTACTTAAGCAAAAGGGAATATGTACAAGGGAAGGGAATTTAAAGAAACTTTTTCTTAAGACGAGAAGATGTGGCAGAAATTGTAAGTTGGCTGAATTTAAGGTAAGAAAACAAATCTTTTCTTACTTTTCCTGCAGTTAAGTAAAAAGGATTAAAATTATTTTCTGGCTTTTTTTTTGTATTATAAAGGATTTTGTTGTAGTAAAAATATTTAAATAAATTTTGCATGAGTTAACCCATTTTGTACCAGTGGTCGAGATCTCGACCACAAAATTTATCTGTTTTTCATTAAATAATTAAAAATATTACGTAATGGATTTAAATAATTTTGTTTAATTCATACTTAAGTTTGGGATATTGGCTTTCATAACTGAAGTTTTTTATCACCCCTTCCCCTTTTTAAAGTTCCCCCTGGGAGTGCACAAAAATATGTTAAAAATAGCCTATTATTATTCTAGTTGTAACTAAGTGTATAAGAAAGAAAAGCATAAAATGGTTATTGATTTAAATAGCCAACAGCTCAAATAAATTTTAATGTATACAAACTGGTTATCGAAGCTTCTCCAGTTGGTAGCCACACAGCCTTGAACATGGCTGGTCGAGATCTCGACCACTGGGATAATTAGCGCACTAAATTTTTTTGGTGAATGAGACAAACAGATATGCAGCACAACATAATAATAATGGAAATTTGGTTGATATTGCCACATTGCGTAGGTTCTTTGGAATATTGCTATTTTCATTCTGTTCCTAAAGTACAAAATTAATGGAGCAATAAACCGACTTATGGAGTTGATATCATAAAACAAGCAATGTCACGCAATAAGTTCCAAAAACTTAAATCTAACTTCCATATTGCAAATAACGATGAAATCGATAAAAATGACAAATTCGCTAAAGTAGGACAACTGTTTGATTTTCTCAATACTCGTTTTATGCAGTTCGGTGTTTTTGAACCAAATCTTTCGATTGATGAGCAAATGGTGCCATATTTTGGCCGTCACAGCTGCAAGATGTTTATCAGGGGGAAACCTATTTGCTTCGGATACAAATATTGGTGTTTGTATTCACCGAATGGTTATCTGTCTCAATTCCAACCATATGCTGCAGCATCGTATACATATGACAAGCAACTTGGCCTTGGTGCTAGCGTGGTTATGAGTCTCATGTTGGTTTGTAAGTATCCTAGACAACATACTGTTCATTTCGATAAAGAAAAAGGGGTTTGTGTAACTGGAACAATACGAGAAAACAGACTGGTAGGCGCAGGACTAAAAACAAAATTACCTCGACATGATAAGAATTACTTATTCGACAAAGAGCATAAGACTGCACTGGTTCGATGGAGAGACAATGCAAAAGTCACTTTGGCTACGAACTATGATCAGATCGATCCGATAAGAAATGTAATGCGATACGATAGAAAACAAAAGAAGCGGATCACTGTACCCCAAGCCAACCTTATAGCTAATTACAATAAATATATGGGCGGAGTTGATTTGCATGATAATGCTGTCGCTAATTATCGGATTAGCAAGAAGCAGAGGGATGAAGTGGATGTGACCACTTTGGGTTACTTGTTTGGACAGCGCTAGTGTCAATGCATGGAAATTGCATTACATGATTGCTGAAAAAACCTCTCAGAAGCTCATGAGGCAAATTGCTTTTAAGAATTTCATAACAAAAACTTTGTTATTATCCGTCGAACCTGCAACAAACACCGAATTAACTTCGTCCGATGAAGAAAACGAAAGTTACGACGACTTCATAGATCGACCAACATCATTGCCCAAAATAAAAGGGATGCACATGTCTTTGTGTGTCAAGGGCTGCTATCGCCAGTGCAAAATATGTAAGAAGCATACTGCCTATACTTGTACTAAATGTAAAGTAAACTTACATGTGGGCAATTGCTCAAAGTCTACTACAAAAATTTAAAATAATTTTTTTATGAATAAACTAAAATGATAACTGAATGAGAATTATTCCTCTTGCGAGTATTAATTGTAAAATTTTTTTATAAAATTTTTTATTCGAAGGTTTACTTCTAGTTAAATTTCAAATAAATTTTTGTGTTTAACTAGAAGTAAACCTTCGAATAAAAAAATATAATAAAAAATTTCTAAAATGATAACTAAATTCCTTAATTGTTTTTATTTATTTGTAGCTTTATCACCTATATTTATTTAAAATTTATTTTATTATATTTTATATTACACAGAAAATTAATTGCTCTAATTATCCCAGCGGTCGAGATCTCGACCAGCAGTTTTCGCAGGTAGCCACTGGCAGAAAAAATATTTTTTTTTTCAGAAATGATTTTTGACCGATTTCTACGTAGCCCTGAAAATTTCGTTAAGATATTAAAACATTTATGTAGCGTGGTACAAAATGGGTTAAGAGAATAAAATAACTATAGTTCTTTTGTTTTAATTAAAAGCATAATAGAAAGTTTTTTTTTTTAATAAATAAATATTGCACAATTTGCTATTAGGGAAAAGTTTTAAGGTTTATTTTAAACTAGAATTTGTGGTTGGAAAAATAGTAATTGCAATGGTTTGAATATAAATAAAAGTTTAACATTAATTAAGGCATTAGGGTTCTGCTGTTTTTAGTAAATATATGAAAGTCCATTTTGCCGGTAAATAAATGCCTTTGAGCGTAAGGCGCAGAAACTTGTGACCACTTTTATTTCTCAAAACTACTTCATGTTTAGTGCAAATATAAAAGTGTATTTAACTCCGTAAGTAGAGACCCTAGAGCATAAGGGAGAGAAATGTGTGTTCACTATTATTTCCAAAACTTCTTCTATTTTGAGTGAATATACAAAGTAAATAGAGGTCCTAGGTTTATAGCGCAAAAACGCACTTTACGTTTATTGAGAATATAAAAGTTCATTTAACTCCGTTAGCAGATGCCCTACAGCCCAAAGTATAAAAACCTGTGATCACTTTTATTATATATTTATTAATTTTTAAGCTGAAATTAAACGTGATCGCAAGTGGGCAAGAGGGATTTGTTCATACAATGTTTGGTAAAAAATATAAGGAGTGTTTGTAGAATGTTGAAATTTGGCACAGAGCCTTTGGTTAGCTCAATTAACGCCACTTACTGCCCATATAACCCATATTATATTTTTTCCCACAACTTTTTGTTTCTTTACCAAAGCTAATTATTTTATAAATATAGACTTTTATTCATCATCTATCATTTCAGTAACCATATCATCAAGTTTCGCTGGCCTATCGGATACCCTTCGTACAAATTTAAGAATAATTTTATTTGCATATAAACAAAATGAGTAAACTTTTAAACTCATTTTAAACGTTTTGTTCATCAATTATCATTTCTTTTACTACATCATCTAGTTCCAAAATATGTTTACGAGGTTGACGTCTTATACTACTTATATGGGGATCAGATGATGCAAGCAAACGATGCAAAACATTAGTATTTGTTGCAGTTCTACTACATTTTCTGGAAAACATTAATCTATAATTTCTGTAATCCTTATTACGTGCTTCTTCCGCTTCCTCGGAGAGCATGCCTACTACTTTATGGACAGTAGCTGGCATGAAGTAACAATTGTATTTAATTATTTAATTAATCATATGGTTTTGTTTTTCTTTTTTTGTTATGCACTTTTTCGATATTGCTGTCAATCTATTATAAAAATATAATAATTAATAATTATTAAAAAGTAAAAGTAAAAGCCTAAAAGTATACAAAACCTTTTATTGTAAAAATTCATAAAAAATACGTGAATTTTATCACAAAATTTATAAGTTTGTTCAGCGATCGCAAAAAGTCGCAGATTTTTTTTACATAAAATGAAAGAAAATATTCCAAGCTTTCATTTAGAAGTAGTACTAATGCGGAGGTAGACCGAGCTGACTTATTTTTTTTCTAATGAAAACTGCAAATACTAAATTTGTTGGAGTCATTTTGATTTGCTCAGATCTCTTAAACTATATGTATAATTTAAATGTTTTGTCTTTCCTATTAAATTTAAAATACTATATTTTAATAAAAATGCTCTAAAACTATTGGTCGTTGATCATTATTTATTGTATAAACAACTGAAATGTAGTAAGACTTTCATCAGTTTTCGTTGTATAATATTTAGATAAATTTACCACACTCTTTTTTATACAAAATTTTATTTTTTTCGAAAACAAATCATGGTTTTCTACTACTGAAACATTTCTCTACAGAATTGCATCATTAGATTTCTAAAAAATAATTGTAAAAAAATAGCCTTTTTGCAAAAAAAAAAAAAAAAATACCACTGTGCAACGTACTGGCCAACTGATCAGTAGAAAATTCCTGACGTTATACACCATTATAAAATTAGCTCTCATCATTTCTGTATATATCAAACTTATTTGTGTTGAATTTTATTTAGATGCCAACATTTTTAAGAAATTTATGATTGTTAAAGTGATTTTCGGAAGTGGGCCTTATATGGAAGCTACAACTAATTATGGACCGATCTGCACAAAATTTGGTGATGTAATTTGGCTTCATTTACCACTCATTTGTGATGAAATTTGTTTGGTTCCTTGCATAATTCAAACATTTATGATCGGTAAACCCCAATTTCAGGAGGACATTTGGATGGTGGCCAGGTGTAATAATGGACCGATTTCTACCAGTTTCAATCCTGTCCATCCTTGGGCCGAAAGAATAGCACGTACCAAATTTTGTCGAAATATCTTCAAAATTGCGACCTGTAGTCTGCGCACAAGTTTTACATGGACAGAAAGCCAGCTAGAAAAAAATTAATCGCAAAGAAGCTCCTGGTATAGATACAATAAGTAATAAGATGCTTATTGAACTAACTCGCATAGCATTAAAAGTAATTCTTTCAATTTTTAATACTATATTACGGCTAGAATACTACCCTGCAGAATGGAAGGTTTCAATGGTTAGCATGATACCTAAGTCTGGAAAAAATCTCACTAAAGTTGTATCATATAGGCCTATTAGCTTATTATCTAATGTATCAAAGCTATTTGAGAAACTATTTGTTTCTAAATTATCCCCGATTATAAATGAGAATGGTTGTATTTCAAATCATCAATTTGGTTTTAGAAAGAAACATGGCACAATCGAACAAACACATAGGCTAGTAAACGTCATAAGAAAAGCATTTGAAGAAAAAAATATTGTTCTGCACTAATCACTGATGTTTGTCAAGCTTTTGAGAAGGCTTACTATATAAACTGCAGCAAAATTTACCCATTAGCATTCACAAGTTACAGTAGAGGTATTTAATTGGTCAAAAATTTATTATTAAAGAATAGGATTTTGTAAGTTCTGCTCAATCAATTAATGTTGGAGTTACGCAGGGAAGGATTTTGGGGCCTTTATTCTTTTTGACATACGAGGTCTGATTAAAAAAATAAGCTTTATTTAAAATTTTTTCAAAAAGTATTTATTTATTCATTGTCCCCTTCAAAGTAATCCCCCTCAGATATAATACACTTATGCCAGCGATTTTTCCAATCCTTGAAACACTTCTGAAACGCGCTTTTTGGTATCGCCAACAGCTCCTGTTTCGATTTTTCTTTTATCTCCTCAATCGTAGCAAAACGCTTTCCTTTCATCGGTGTCTTCAGTTTTGGGAAGAGTAAAAAGCCAGCGGGACCAAGTCCGGTGAACACTGCGGTTGAGGCATGATAACGGTTTTGTTTTTGGCCAAAAACTCACGCACAAGCATCGAAGTGTGAGCTGATGCATTATCATGGTGCAAAATCCATGATTTGTTTTGTCACAATTCTATGCGTTTCTGATGAGTTGCTTCGCGCAAATGGCGCATAACTTCAAGGTAGTATTCCTTATTGACCGTACGATGATTAGGCTTTGGTTTCAATGTCATAGCCATACCCCCATGATTCGTTACCAGCTATGACCTTTTTGAGGAAATCTGGATCGTCGTTGACGATGTTCAACAGCTCCTGAGCGATGTCCATGCGACGTTGTTTTTGCTTAAAATTTAGCAATTTTTGAACAATCTTCGCTGCCGCACGTTTCATACCTAAAACATCCGTAAAAATTGCTTGGCATGAGCCAAACGATATGCCAACTTCATCAGCAACCTCTCTGATAGTGATTCGACGATTATCCAAAATCGTTCCGACGATTTTCCATTATCGGCTGCTGATGTGTTCGGGCGACCAGGACAAGCATCGTCATTGACATCTTCTTCGCCTTCCTTAAACCGGTTATAACACAATTGAACTTGTGTTCTGTTTATAATAGACTCGCCAAACGGCACAGTCAACATTTCAAATGTCCTTGAGCATTTAATTTAATTTTTAACACAAAACAAACATCGAACATACGTAACTCACGAAAGTTGAAAATAACGGTTATTTTTTGATCAGCCCTCGTATATTCCAGATAAATACACCGAAACAGCAACTTATGTTGATGATACAGCTTTTCCAAGCGTTCACGAAAATTGCTATGCAGCATCTCGACATTTGGAAGACCATTTATTTCAATTTTAAATATGGCTAAAATAGTGGAAATTAAAGGTCAATGAAAACATATAACATTTACTTTACGTGGAGAATCATACCCTCGAATTGAAATAAATAATCAAATAATTCCTCAATATGCGGATGTAAAATATCTAGGTATACACCTTCATCGATGCTTAACATGGAAAAGTCTTTAAAAAATTAACCCAAATTAAACTTAAAGTTATTCAAATTAATTGGCTTTTGGCAGAAACTCGGTACTTAGTTTGGACTGTAAACTGTTCAACGCTATTCTAAAGTCAATCTGCTGCTATGGTATTCAGCTATGGGGCATTGCTACGGCCTCCAATATAGAGAAAATTCAAAGGCGCCAAAATACAATTCTGAGAATCATTACGGCTGCCATTTGGTATGTCAAAAGCTTGAATATTTACAAAAACCTCAATGTACCATCAGTTTAAACTGTAATTCAAGCATACTTAACAAAATATTTGCTGGCTCGAAACATTCTAGATGATGCTGTCATATAATATGAAGAAGATTCCCAAAAATTTGTTAATTTTTCCTGGAATTATAAAAGTCGATTTACCTCCGTAAATAGAGACGCTAGAGCCAAAAGTGTAAAACCTGTGATCACTTTTGTTACCATAAATTCTTCTATTTTGAATGAATATATAAAACATAATTTTTTTTCGGTCAAATGTAAAATGTAAGAATTGTCAGTCAGTGCTTTAAAAATTCATTGGCTTTTAAGTCTTAGTTTAAACTTTATATTATGCTGAGTATATTCTGTAAGTTATGCTTTTCATACACAAATTTCTATTACCTCAAATTGCATAGAAATTTTAGCAAATTGTATGTAAATACAACCATAATTTCATATTTTAAACTGCATATTATCTACATATTTAACATGACCTTATGTTTACTTAATATACGAAATAGCTGCATTTGTTTAACAAAAAATTGAAATGTACTGTTTTTAAAAATAGCAGCCAGTTCATTTTTATTTTCAAC
This sequence comes from Bellardia pandia, assembly GCA_916048285.2. Lineage (NCBI taxonomy): Eukaryota > Metazoa > Arthropoda > Insecta > Diptera > Calliphoridae > Bellardia > Bellardia pandia. The sequence continues at coordinate 76,462,034 of OU696533.1, forward strand.
TCTACTTGATGCACATTTCGTGGCACCTAATGTTGCATTGTTAGCTACATTTACAACATTTGTAGAGCAATTTTTGTTTTGCTCTTTTATAGTTTTTATGCTAAAGTTAATTCTTCAAGCTAGCAACTTATTTTTCATTTAGAAAGTTGAGTTCACAATGAACCTTAGTTGAAAGGAGTGTTCTTAAAAAGAAGAATTTAGAAAGACAAAAAGAAAGAACGAAAGAAAGGAAGGAAAGTTGACATGCAAGTAAATTGTAATACACATGTGCATATGAACCCAGCAGTGCTGAGTGACTGTCACAGATGTAATGTGTAATGTGCGATTCATGAGGTTAAGAGTAATAGAAGAATTTTTGTAGAATTGATTGTTAAAATCACTTTTATTTACATATAACTTAGTTAGATATTTTTAAATTGTAACGTAATAAAGGTTTTTTTTAATTAAATAGGGTTAGTATATGTCATAGACTGTTTTATCATAATTCAAGTGCAACGTAAGTGCATTGAGTTACCAACTTTTTGTCACGTTTACGTCACACACATACAACAGGAGTATATAGACAAGTATTGGTATTCATTATCGATTTAAATGGCCTTTGAAGGTTAATATAAAAAAAAAAACAAAATTCGAGACATATTGAACTTCAAAAATGTAAAGGAGGAGTCAAAAACTTTCGCCATGATTCTTTTTCTACGAAACGGTGAACAGACAACATCTTTAAACTGTAACAAATTTTTTTTTAAAGAAAATCCATTTTGAATTGAAGTTTATAATTCAAAGAAGTATATAGAGGCAGTAAATTCTGTTTCAACAAATTTCGTTGATACTATTTAAATGAAAATTCAAAAAGGTAATTACCAAAAATTGTGGTTTAAAATAATAATACAAATATATATATAATTTCTATATAGTTGTCCACATATTTATTGCCCAATAAATGTTGCTGGCCATCTGGTTAAACTCCTTATAATTCTTCATCTTTTGGAAAAGAAATCATCGTTACCAGAATCACAGGTTAAAAATTTGTTGCATGACAATATGTATTTTTAGGTAAACTACCAATAATAAGAAAAGTCTGTAATACATACTAATTGATATTTTTTAAAATCTTCTTTTTTTATATTTACTTGGCACAATATATATTTTTCATCTCATCTTTGTTAAAAAAGAATAATAGTCATATTGAAGAGGAATGATAATTATTGTCCAGAGAATAAGCTAAAGATTAGTATTGAGAACTAATCTCACAAAATTCTACAATGGAAGGGTATCAGAAGCAGGAGAGGCAAAAGAAATAAGTATAACTGTCGTCTTCAACAAAATTCATCCAAGTTTCATTTCAAGTTTAGAGCTACATATAATAAGTGCCTAACAGAGTTCATAATGCAATATTATATAAAACAAATTTGAATATTAAATCAATTTTTTTGAATATGTATATTTTGCAGTTAAACTTTATTGTAAAAATTTTGGAATTAAAGTTAATCATTAGAATTTTTGAATTAAACTTAATTGAGGTCAATAATTAAATTAAATAGTGCATTAAACCATCTATTTAGAAATCGTGTTGAAAATTTTATAAAGTAAATATGAATTGAAATTTCTATTGAATTAATAAATATTACAAAATGTTTATGTGAATTTAAAATGTGACTTATCCTTTGATTGTGAACATAAGCTGAGTTGGGTTCTTCTTAATAAATTGATTTTGGCTCGGAAGAACAAGGTTGGGAGGGTATAGAGCACGGGGATTTAATATCTTACCCCTAAGCGTTACACAAAATAGATTTTTGGTTAAAGTTCATCTACAGTTATTAATTTCGTTTACAATGATTCTGGGGACAATAGTTTTTTTTTCATCCTTTAAATTTCATCATAGGGACTCTTTAAAAAGAATGTTAATGTGATAATTTTGTTTGACGATGGTCAAGAACCAACCCCAACCCTGAGTCTAGCTGGTAAAGACGGGTCCCGCCGACCTATAGTCATTCAAATATAAGATATCAATGTTTTCTGATCAATTTATATAGAATCTCGTTTTAACCATTAGAAGTTAGAAGTTACCTTACATATAACATCAATCTAATTTTGTTTTTACGTATGTTATTCTTCTATAAATAACATCTTATGGTAAATTTTTGAAAACCAATCTTATTCAATTCACATTACAAATGATTGTAAATTTAACTTGAAGGATCACAAATCTGCCTACATTTGAAGCTCAGGCTGTTCCCCAAAGCTGGATTCCATAACACCATAAAGGTTTTATTATTGAATTATAAAGTAGGAGTTTCTATCAATGAGCGTGTTAATTTGGATTAATTTTAATTTCATTTGAGTCAATTTTAAGGCGTCGATCGGAGTGTATACTGAGGTATTTAACTTCGGATTATTGTGTTATTGTTTGATTATTGATATAAATATGAGAGCATAATTCCCTACACAATGAATAGTTATGTGTGTGAATTTCTGTTCATTAACTCTTATCCTCTATTACTTTAACCAGTTTTCTAATTCAGATATACGATTTTGTAGGTAGCGAGATGCTTCTTGAGGGTTTGCATGAATGCTTAGAATAGCAGTATCATCAGCAAATTTAGATGTGTAAGTACGATTGTTTGTTGACATATCAGATGTATACATCGAGTATAGAATTGTCCCAGCTTGAGGTAGTCCTGCTTCAATGTGTTGTGTGAAGCTTAAATAATCTTAATGCTTAAATGTTCGTTGCGTTTTACAAAATTAGGGTCTCAATAAACATGATTGTATTTTATTCGATATATTTGGTAGTGTAGTACTTAGCGAATTTTTGCCAAAGTTATTTTTCTAAAAATGTGAAAATAATTTTTTTTAGTTACCATAAAATTGATTTTTCTACTAATTTTAACTTTGATAACCTTTTTTAAAGCTTATACTAATAATTTTGCATTTGCATTTTAGGTGGTTCAAAGTGTGATGGCTGTGCAGTGCTTAATAAAACTGGACAATATGAAAGATTAATTCTCAAATTATATTCAATCTAAAACCTTTAAAAGAAACGCTTGAACAACAACAAAAAACAAACACATCAGCAAAATATAAAAAATATGCGAGATCCTTGCCGAACATAAAGTGCTGCTGAATCAACTTGTGGATAAAAACAAGGCCATCGACACAGTTATGCAGATTTTCCCTTTAACTTCAGAGAGCCAACTTCATGAGCTTGACAATCTACTTACAAGGCAGAAGGATTTGCATGTAAGTAATTATCACATTATATATAAACTCTTGTAGGTTCGCTACATAAAATCGCTGATAAAAGGCGATATATGCAAAAATCTTGGCCAAATTCTTGGTCGGGAAATTGAAAGACTTTAAAAATGTGTATGATACTATAACCGGCATGTACGTATATGTTAAAAAAGCTTCCAATTGACTTTCATTGACTTAATATTTGTTTTTTTTTAGATGCAATCTCTGATGAACGACCAGAAGACAAATTAAAAGCCGCACTCCACCATAGGGGCCTCGCAAAATTTTAGAATTTTCTGATAGGAGGATTACTTTTGCGCCACCTTGTACCTACTCGTGTATGGCTTCAAAGGCGATTGGTGGAAAGTCTGCACTCATGGACTACTCTGAAAGCGATAGAAAGGCGAGTGCTGGTTTTTGTATGACAGTTTAATGTTAAAATCAGCACTTGAAAGCATTAGCTGGGAAATGAAGAGAGAGTAGTTGCTATCGCTTGGCGAGTAGTCGAACAGTAGTCCTGCACTACTAATTTTTTTCTGAAGGGTAAGTTAAAGTTGTTTGTGTTGATTAGGGAGTTTTTTGTGTCAACCAACAACTCTGCATTTTGCTATCGATAATTGACTGCATGAAATCAGCTGTGACGTGAAAAAAGAGCATTTTTTGTTATTGTTTAGTTTTAATATATTAAATGTACATTTTTCCAATAAATGTTTTTTGTTTATTAGTCTATAAAATTGTTTCTTTTAAATGAGAGCAATTTCTTTTTTAAGTTCTTGTTAGTTTTCTTTTTTAGGAGTTTTCAAAAGAAACAAATGCACTGCATAAAATAAGCTGTGAGCCACTTTGTTAACCAAAATATATAATAACTGAAGTCTGATAAATAATTATAATGTCAGTTTTATTGAAGGAAAACATTAAACACTTTTAAAACAGCTGGCTTCTGTTTATTATAAAATCAAATTGTTATAGAGAATGGTGTCAGCACAAATGTAAATGTACATACTAGATGACTGTATAATGAAGTTGCCAGTTTCTAGAAAAACGAAAAATATCAAACCAAAGATAAAGTTAAAGTGAAAGGGAAAGGGAGAGTAAGTTTGTACTTATATGCATGTGATATCGAGTACGTGTTATTTGTCGTGACAAACAAATTATCATGATTGTCACACAATAATTTCTGCCGAAATTAGTTACATTTTAGTTTTGCTTGTGTCTAAGTTTAAATAAAATTTCCCAAGACTAATGGCAAAATATTTAAATAAATCTATTTCAATAAGTGTTAGGCAAAGCATATGATTAATTTTAATTGGTGTTTATTTAAGGTAAATTAAACAGTTTAAGTTTTCAAATGATTTAATATAATTACACTTTTAGTTTAATTAAATAATGTTGTTAATGAATGATTATTATATTAAATTAGTTTTTAGATGTAGGTATTATAGCATATTTTATATTAACAATAAACGAGTCCAAATATATTTTATTTAGTGGGTACGTCTCTTTCAGCAAATATTTGCCAAGTGTGACCGAACCTTTAGAAACATTAATTTAAAACGCTAAAAACTTTAGACTCATAAGTTAATTTAGTAATGCCCTTTTAGCAGTGTGTGTAAATCACATTAACTTTCAAAATACTAAACCAACATTAAAGGAATATACCTGGAATATTTGTCACTATGATAAGTAAACTGTTATTGAAAGTCAGACAAACTAGTCAGCAAGGAACAAAGTTATAAAGGCAACCTAGAAACATTTTAAGAAAGTTATTTAAACATTAAAATTAAGCTTATTATTGCAATTTGTGTCACATTTTATTGTCTAAATAGGTAAGCAAGCCAGCAAGTTTAATTGTCTGATTATCCATAATGAGCAGACTGCAATTTGTGTAATTCCAGTTTTAGCTGCAGGATATTTAAATTAAAAATTTATCCTTGTAACTTTAATTTAATTTATTTATTAATTAATTTCTATTTTTACCTCATTTCTAATCAATTTAATTCGAATTATCTACACTTTACGCCCTCGCAATTTCAAATGTCATAAATTCAATAAATGTCTATTATCACCTTCCATCCATATGTATTTTTTCAATTGATTCATTTACGTTAAAAAACAAGATATCAGTATTCGGCGCTTGTTAAATACCATACAGCTTGTTAAATACCAGAACCTGAAAACTGCTTTTGTCATGAAAAAATTTTAATCAAATACGACTATAAATCTCCACGATTGCAGTTAAAATATGAAATAATTGGAAACAAAATTTAACTCATTCTAAAACAATACTGCATAAACTCTTGCAGTTGTTGGTAAAGTTTATTTTGAATTGAGGCTAAGTCCCCATTTACACAAAGCAATTCTTACTGATAATATTGATACAATTTTTACCTTGATATTTCTTTGGTGTCAGTCAGTATTTTTATTCATATTCGCATATGTAATACGAATAAGAGAGTAAAATGAATTTCAAGTACAATCAAGCAACGTTGACAACTTTGAAATTTCAAAACGCACCAAAATAAAAAAACGCACCTAATTTAGAATTTCTTTTTTGTTTAATTAATATTTTACATTTTTATAATTTCATAAATTTTATATAAATCTTTTTAAAAATAGATGAACGATTAATAGTAAAAGCCTTTTTTTTTAATAAACGAGCTAATAAGTATAAAATAAGCATTTAACCACTCAAAATTTAACTCACAATATCCTATTCGGAACTGAAGTACTAATTAGAAAAAAAGGGCTAAGGGGAGGGTATATTGGATTTGTGCTGATGTTTGTATCGCCCAGAATCACTTTTTGAGTCGATTTAACGATGTCCGTCTGTCCGGCTGACTGGCAATTTTGAAGATATTTCGATAAAATTTGATACTTGATATTTTTTCGGCCCAAGGGCGGATGGGACTGGAACTGGTAGAAATCGGTCCAATATTTCACCTGGCCCCATACAAATGTCCTCCCGAAATTAAGGTTTACCTATCATAAATGTTTGAATTATGCAAGTATGCAAACAAATTTCACCACAAATGAGTACTAAATGAAGCTAAATCACATCTACAAATTGCATAAAGATCGGTCCATAATTAGTCGTAGCTCCCATATAATGCCCACTTCCGAAAATCTCTTTAAAGAGCATAACTCTCTCAAAAATGTTGGTATCCAAATAATATTGAACACAAATTTATCTCATATGTATACAAACAATACGATACAATTTCATTGTGATCGGCCCATAATTAGTCGTAGCTCCCCTATAAGGCCCACTTCCGAAAATCACTTTAACGATCATAAATTTTTTAATAATGTTGGTAATCAAATAAAATTCGACACAAATAATATACAGAAATTATGACACCTAATTTTATAAAGTCAAAACTCCCATATTAGTCAAAACTCCCATATTAGACCCTCGTCGTAATTCACTTTAACCTCCATAAATCTTTTAAAAGTATTTATATCGAGATAAAGTTTAACACACTTAATACTTATGTTCACAGACATAATGACATTAATTTTTGGATAATCGGTGCATAATAGGTCATATCTCCCATATAATGTACTCTGAACCTTAGAAAGGCTCCAGGTATGGATAAAATTAGCAATAAAATGCTTGTGGAGTTACCTCGTGTAGCAAGAAGAATTATCCTCTTTATCTTCAACGCTATTTTACGCCTAGAATACTATCCTGCAGATTGGAAGGTGTCTATGATCACTATGATTCCTAAGTCAGGGAAGGACTACACCAAAGTGGAGTCATATAGGCCAATTAGTCTACTGCCGACAATTTCAAAACTGTTTGAAAAATTGTTAATGACTAAGTTGACTCCAATTCTGAATGACACTGAATGTATTCCAAATCATCAATTCGGATTCTGAGCTAAACACAGTACCATCGAACAAACTCACAGATTGGTAAATGTGATAAGAGGGTTGTTTGAAGATAAAAAATACTGCTCCGCCCTTTTCATTGATGTATCCCAAGCGTTCGACAAAGATTGGCATGACGGTTTAATGCACAAAATTAAATTAACTCTGCCTGCTAACACCCATAAACTCATGGAAAGTTATTTATACGGTCGCAAATTTACAATCAAAGAATGCGATTTTTTAAGCCCCGCTCAGCCAATTGAAGCAGGAGTACCCCAGGGTTGCATGCTGGGCCCATCTTTATATTTGATTTATGCATCCGACATGCCGTCAGACCCCAAAATCCATACGTCAACTTTTGCAGACGATACAGGCTTTATTAGCGTTCATAAGGACCACCAAGTTGCATCACAGAATTTGCAGAAATATGTTTATAAACTAGAGAATTGGCTTGAGCTTTGGAAAATCAGGGTTAACGAACAAAAATGTATTCATATAACTTTCACATTGCGAAAAGATACCTGCTCGTTCATCAGAATAAATAATCAAATTATCCCGCAACACAATGAAGTCAAATACCTCGGAATCCACCTCGATCGTCGTTTAACTTGGAAGTCTCATATCGACGCAAAACTTACTCAGATGAGATTAAAAGCAGTGCAACTTAATTGGCTAATCGGCAGAAACTCTACATTGAAATTGGATTGCAAACTATTGTTGTACAATGCAAATCAATTTGACAGAGTAATTGAACTTGGAAAAAATTAACGACATTTTAACAATTTTTTTTTTGAAGCTACACTTTGTCCCAGTTTACACGAAACAATTCTTAAGCTAAGCTGAATACCTTGTAAGCATCGAGGTGAGAGGAAGATAAGACGACTGCACACTAGATTATACTAGTAATTCTTGTTACTCTCTTATTTGTATTACAAATGTGTGTATGCTCTCAAATAAAATTACGTGTGATTTAAGCAATTATATTTTGTTGTGTAAACACCAAAGAATTTTCAATGAAAAAATTTTATTGTTATTTTCAACAAAAATTTCTTTGTGTAAATTAGGACTTTGTTTTTTACATGTAAGACGTAAACTATTTTAAAGATAAAAATATTTGCGATATTTAAATTTGCTGAAAGCTACAAAAACTTTATGAGGCCATATGACCAAAGTTGGAAAATATCCAAAAGATATTCGTCCAAATTCATGTTGTTTTCCACACCATGGTGTTTTGAAAATGACCAAATTGATGGTAGTTCTGATTCTAGTGACAATACTTCTCTAAATGAGGAACTCTCTTCTGGTCCTGTACTTTAAAACATAAAGGAGGCGTAAAATAGCATTCAGTGCAGATCATCATCCTGATCATCGAAAATATCAACATACTGTGAAGGTTCAATACAATCGAAGACATTTCCGAATTGAATTTACTAATTGAATACTGTAACATATGGTACCACTTTGGTTCCATATTTATTAATTCGTGTACTGCAGAAATTTGCACATGATTACGAACCAGCAGACTTTGCAACCAGATGTTCTAAGGTTCTCTTATCTGCTCTTAAGTTGATGACATAATTTTAGGAAATGTACGATACTTTCTTGGCAAAAAGAATTATGTTTGCTACTCAAAAATGGCGGTTGTAATCTTCGCAAATGGATTATTAACTACAAACAGCTTTTGCAACAAATTCCTGAACAGATTAGAAAGAAATCTGTTACTTTAAAATTTGATAGAGACAATGTAGTCAAAACTCTTGGTATTCAATGAAATACAATTAATGATACATCGTCTTGTTCTATTATTGACGATACAGTGTCTGTCACAAAACGCTCTATCCTGTCGGAAACAGCGAGATTAAACGATCCTTTAGGATGGTTAACACCATCTGCTGTAGTTTAAAAAGCTATTTGCAAATAATTATGGAAACACTTAATTATGGAAACACTTGCTTAGACTGGAATGAACCAATCCCATACCAACTTGAAAAACAATGGCTCAAACATAAAGCCTATCTAGCTCAACTGACAAAGTTAAAAATTACTCGGTGGATTCAATGGTCAAATGAATAACAAATGGAATTGTATTGCTTTTGCGATGCATCTACTACAGATTATGCTGCCGTAATGTACAAACTCGTATTCAAGAGTGAATAAATCTGATGGCATATACATATGTATGTAAATAGTCTTCAACTAAATAAAAAAAAAAACAGTTTCTATAACCTAGATTAAAACTTTGTGGTGCTAAACTTCTGGTGCAAATCTCTCAAAGCGTAAAAAATCATTTACCGATGTTCAAATTGATTTATTTCCAGCTAAAGTTTGTCAGTCTAAAAAATTCATATAAAATACGTATGGGAAACGGTGGCCTGTCAAACTAAACTAAACAATTGAAGAACAAATATGACCAAGAATTTTAATTCAAGCTGAAATAAAACTGAAATAAAAAGTCTAAGAAATCTGAATTATTAGAGTGATTTAAGAAAAATTATTTTGCTACGAAAAACTACAGCATGAAGTATGTAAAACTATCAAATATTTAGATCTACAGTGAAAATTACAAACCATATGACAGTCATACTTATCTCACTCTATGTAGAGTGTAATTTATGCATATGTTTAGGGATAAAGGAGGTTTTTTTGTTGTTGTGAAAACAACATTATGGAATTGATAATAATTTAATAGAATTATTTTGCTGCTTTAGCAAAAACATAAAACAAACAAAACAACATTACAGATCTATTTATGAATAATTTTTTGCACAAGTAGTTTCTGCATAAAATAAACATTGAATAAATATAAAAATGAAACTGTGTGAGATAATATTTGTTATTAAATTATTAAAAACAAATATGCTGAGAATTAGATTTTTTGTAGCAGTTTATAAAATAATTTACATAAAAACTGGCTGCATACACATGACAAAATTTAACAAAAAGGCCACGTAACTATGGTCAAGATATTAATTTGAAGTTAGGAAAAAATGTAACTAAAATCAAAATTTGAAAACTTTATTTTTATTAATTAGAGAAGGAAATGAACTAATAATTTTAATTTAAGAGAAAAGTTTTATTTAGGCTAATAGTTCGAATAATCAAGAATACTATTGTAAAGTACTGGAACAATTGGCAAATTGGAATGCATTTTCTAACCGGCCAAGGGCGTCATCAGCAATCTTCATTGTCCACTTTATGTCGAATTTAGGTATGTACATTTTTGTTCGCATTTGAAACAATTTCAAATGAATTACATTCAAAAGTAACTTTAATAAATTTCTCGTCAACGTCAACAGAATCAATTTTCCTTTGGTGGAACTGAAAACAAAATCAACTTTTAGCTTTTAGACATTGTGCAAAATATCTACTCTTTATTAGCTTCCTCAAAAAAAAATCTGAAAGCAACTAAAGCTATTAATAAACTAATTCCTATTTAGCCACAAATCATTATTAACGTTTAATTAAATCCGTAAATTATTTCAATTATTTATGCCACATAAAATCCTGCCTATTTGCAAAATTACACAGCTTGGCATAAAACTATTTAGTAACTAATATGTATTTGTTTAAATTTTAAATATGTGTTTGATTTTTTATTTGTTTAGTATAAATTAGGCTTAAACAAAAAACCAAAAAAAAACAAATAACTATTATTTATGATAACTACTACAGCCAGTGATTTAATGTGATTTTTCTATTCACAACTAGACTTGTATTATTGTATTTATCTAAATAAATTATAAACAAATATACTCGTACATATGTATCTATGTAATCGTATATGAATTGAATAATTGTATCATCATATGTATTGTGTGATTCCCAGTACATTAAGTATGCAATTACTGCTAAATTATGTGTTATGCTTAATATGTTTGCATTTAATTTGTTAATAAGTTTTAATATGTTTGTTAATTAATTTGATAATTACGGTATTATGAACTAAGCAAATGAATGTGTAAAACTGTATATTTATTATTAACAGGAATGGCGCATGAGTTTGAAAGTAAACTGAGTAGGTATACACCAATACCTCGTGTTATGCGTCGTATACGAAAGAATAACAAAAACTGTTAGTAGGGAGGGTATGTATATTGGATTTGTGCTGATGTTTGTAAGGCCCAGAAATATTGGTGCAACACCCACCTGAAAGTATACCGATCGACTTTTTGAGTAGATTTAACGATGTCCGTCCATCCGTTCGTCCGTCTGGCTGGCTGGGTGTCCATGTAAAGCTTGTGCCCAGAGTACAGATCGCAATTTTGAATATATTTCGATAAAACTTGGTACGTGATACTTTTTCGGCTTAACCTCCATAAATCTTTTAAAAGTATTTATATCTAGATAAAGTTTAACATACATAATGTTTATATTCACAGACATCATGGCATTAATTTTTGGATGATCGGTCTACAATAAGTTATATCTCTCATATAACGCCCATTTCTGAAAAACTGTTTCATACATATACTGAGTGTAGGGTATTATATGGTCGGACTTGACCGACTATACTTTCTTACTTGTTTTTTGTTAAGAATACTTGGTTAAGGGCAAAAACAATGGTGTTTAGCTAGCTCAGTGGTACATATGGTTCTTTACCCGGTTTCATAGACGCTTAACATATAATACACTATTTGCCTTAAACTACCATAGTGTATTTAATACAAAAAATACAAATTAAATGAGAATTATTCCTCTTGCGAGTATTAATCAACAAATTTTTCAAAAATTTTAATCGAAGTTGCCTTCAAGTTAAATATACAATTTATTTGAAAATAAAAAATAAATGTAGTGTAACAATTTATTTTCAAATAAATTGTATATTTAACTTGAAGGCAACTTCGATTAAAATTTTTGAAAAATACAAAAAATACTTAAATTTTCAAATATACTTTTGGCAAGATGTTGTGTCAATTAGGGTACAATTTTCCCTCCCTTCTGACTACTGGACTGTCACACGCCTTGACAGAATATGTACCCTGAATTTATATTTCGGTTCCTAACATGACATTATTATCTACTCTTTACAAAAGAAACATTTTTTTTCTCGTCTATTCTTCCCTTTTTGTAACAAATTAAAATTGCTTCTTTTTTATTTTACAAAAACAATTAAGAGTAATATTTATTGAAAAATAAATAAATAAATAAATAAATAAAAAAAGCATTTTTTTATAATAATGGTTGGTAGCAGTCTTTAAGAAACACAATACCATATCACTCTACCCATTAATCCTGGAGTGATATTTTATGTTTGCTAAGGTACTAAATTTTAGTTAAATTGGAATATCACCGGAGTAGAACTTTTGAAGATCAAAAGAGATTAGAAAAATTTTACTACCAGCAGAATGGTGAAAGTGTCCTCTTTAATCCCATATATACTGTTGCACCTGCTGGGACCCGCCTGTAGAACACTTTTTCATTTGAATGAAATTACTCAGATTATTTTGCCTATTCATAGGACTCAAATATGTGTATGTACACCATGCCTCATGTAAGTTGTGATAGTTATTTCATATTATTTAAGGTGAATTTCACGTCAAGTGACCCAATTTTAAAAATCGATGTCTTCCGATTTGGATGAAATTTGCACCAAGGTTAGCACTATTGGATAAATAAGAATAATAATAATAATAAATAATTTAATAAAATTAATATATAAATGAAAATGATACATGTGACAAATATTGAAAAATCCTATTCTTAAGTTAAAAAATAATTTTTTTGATAGATATCCCACTCGCATCCCATTAAGCGATTATAAAGGCCTTAAATTAAATTGTATAAGCTTTTTTTGAGAAAAAAAGGGCCCAAATTGAAAAAAAATTAAAAAAAAAATTTTTTAAAGTTAAAAAAAATATATTTGAAATGACTGAAGAAATAGCTATCTACAGTCTTTTGAACAATTTTTGCTAGGACCAATAGGTGAAAAGTTACACTCATTTTAAAAAAATTCTGTATGACCAAAATTGTCCCCTCTAACTCTGGCACTTCTGGACTGATAGAGCTGAAAATTTGTCTCTGGCCTATTATCCAATAGTACTAACCTTTTTAGTTTTTTAGGAATTTTTTATTCTATCTTTTTATGCTACCTGGGAACAGAACATGATGTATTCCTGTAAGAAAGGGATAAAAAGCAGTGGTATTTGGATACACACTCAGTTTCTAAAGATATCTAAGCAGAATTTTTAAATATTTATAAAACTTCAGCTATAAAGAATTGTCCGAATAGTATTTTAGAAACAACAACTAGGAAGATGTTCTAAGTTTTTTTTAGATTTAAAGCTAACACTCAAGTATTCAGCTCAGACTGCGTGCGATTGAAAAAGGCTCAAATCTGTTTCCATCTTAACATCACAAAGCTAAAAGGAAACTATTATAATCACACCAATTTCGGCAGAGGTAAAACTTTAAGATCTACTTAACATACAGCTCAACGCTTGCTACAATCGTTTACAAAAGATGTAATAATTTTCTAGACAAAAACAATACAAGCAATCCATTTGTGAAAATATTTTAGACACAGATATGTTCATGGTGTCGTTTGTACCATTGCGATTTATAAAACATATTGATGAGGCAAATAAAGGATATTTAAAAAATCACAATAAAAACCCGGTCCTAATGGGTAAAGATCACAAAATTATCATGGCTATTTTTGTTTTATCTGCATGTGCCTTTTTTATAACAAAATCAACAAAACAAAAATCGTGCATTTGCATACTAAATGCTACAAAAACACAAAAGTTCAACTTTGATCATAAATTTCTCATCAGCTGCTGAACCGATTTAAATTAAATTAAAATTCAAAAAATTCAAGACGTTTTCTCTTCACGGGGAAAAAATTACTAAAATATCTCCATCGGTTCAAAAGTTACAGATTTTTGGCTGATGACAAACGTTTCTGAGCCACTGTACGATGTCGATTTGCATGGTGATGGTGGACATCTGTGTGTGATAAGTTTTCATTTATCTTTGCAACTTAATAAGCATTTGAATAATGTTCATATATATAATTTGTTTTATTTAATTTTAAAACACAAAGTTCTGGTTGAAAGGTCCAGTATGAAATATCTAGGACCAATTTAAGCATATAACCTAGTTACACATTTTTAACAGCTGGAAAGCAAGCCAGTAAATTCATTAAAAAAATAAACAGAAAATAATCTCTTTCTTAAATCCTCAACCCATATATTGTCCGCTATTGTTAGTTGGAAAACAAAAACAAACAAACAATTAGAAAAAAATGTAAATAGAAGCTAAAGTGACACGACATAAATGTTCGTTTTCTCCACTGTAATCAGGTCTTTCATGAATAATTTAACAAAACTGTCTAATAATGCTGTAATGCTGTAAACTAGAGATGGCAAAGAATTGACAGAAATGTAAATTTTGTGTTGATCCACTTTTTTGTTTTGTTTTTTAAGAGTGACCCAAACCGCTTCCTTGCTAACATCTTTGCTTAAGATAAAGAAAATAATGTAGTTTTTTGTAGTTTATTTTCTTTAGTTAATTCCAAGAACTAATTAGACAACATACTCCCGTAATCATATTCAAACTCATCATCATGAAGAAAATGAAGATGATGATGAGTTAGGAATTTTTCTCTTGACGTTTTCTAGATTTAATCTTTAAACAAAATCACTGTTGTGAGATTTAGTTGTGTTTCTGGGCTTTTTTAAATTTTTTCTATTTTTTGTTCCAGTAATGAATGACTAGCTAGAAAATTAAGTCAATGACCCCCGTTGACCTAATATACAATTACAAGTTACTCGTAAAGAGTAGCTGCAGTTGGCTTTGTGGGAAAAGCTTAGAAACATTTAGTATGTTTTTCATTATAATAGTTTTTATACAATATTTTTTTCCTGTTTGTATTTGTTTCGCATCCTTTACTTTTCATTTGTTTATTTTGTTTTCTTGTTGGTTATGTGATGTGTTTATGTGAGTTTGTGTAACACATCCTTCATATCTGGCATGAATGAATGTTTAGTAGGTTTAGACATTTACAACAGCGTTTCTTTACTAAATGTTATATTTTATACATATCTGTCTGTATTTATTATCCCTTAACATTAATGTAATGCGTAACTAGTGGTAGTTACAGTGTAGCGTTAAGTTTGAAAGGACTTATAAGTCAATAGTTTATTTAATTTCGAAAAACCTTAAAGAAAATAAAAAATTTTGCCTCTATTTAAATACAGCAGCTTATTAGCTATTAACTACTTTAACACTATTTTACACAATTTGGTTGTTGTCGGCATTTTCGCTTAACGTAATTTGTGTGTAACAAAGTAAGTGAACTATTTTCGGTTGTATAGAAGCTTATGTACCCTTCAACTGAAAGTAATATTTATGTACAGGATTTTTCAACGAGAACTTTGTTTTCAAAACAAAATAAAACAAAGAATTGATGTGGGACTGGTGTCCCCACACGAACTTGCATTGATCGAAAGGCTTCTTATTATTTGCTTTTGGGTTTTCAAAAGCTCAAATGAGGCAATTTGATGGGCCATATACATAATATTGTACTCAGAAGACTAAGACTAAGACTAAGACTAAGACTAAGACTAAGACTAAGACTAAGACTAAGACTAAGACTAAGACTAAGACTAAGACTAAGACTAAGACTAAGACTAAGACTAAGACTAAGACTAAGACTAAGACTAAGACTAAGACTAAGACTAAGACTAAGACTAAGACTAAGACTAAGACTAAGACTAAGACTAAGACTAAGACTAAGACTAAGACTAAGACTAAGACTAAGACTAAGACTAAGACTAAGACTAAGACTAAGACTAAGACTAAGACTAAGACTAAGACTAAGACTAAGACTAAGACTAAGACTAAGACTAAGACTAAGACTAAGACTAAGACTAAGACTAAGACTAAGACTAAGACTAAGACTAAGACTAAGACTAAGACTAAGACTAAGACTAAGACTAAGAATAAGACTAAGACTAAGACTAAGAATAAGACTAAGACTAAGACTAAGAATAAGACTAAGACTAAGACTAAGACTAAGACTAAGACTAAGACTAAGAATAAGACTAAGACTAAGACTAAGACTAAGAATAAGACTAAGACTAAGACTAAGACTAAGACTAAGACTAAGACTAAGACTAAGACTAAGACTAAGACTAAGACTAAGACTAAGACTAAGACTAAGACTAAGACTAAGACTAAGACTAAGACTAAGACTAAGACTAAGACTAAGACTAAGACTAAGACTAAGACTAAGAATAAGACTAAGACTAAGACTAAGACTAAGACTAAGACTAAGACTAAGACTAAGACTAAGACTAAGACTAAGACTAAGAATAAGACTAAGACTAAGACTAAGACTAAGAATAAGACTAAGAATAAGACTAAGACTAAGAATAAGACTAAGACTAAAACTAAGATTCGTTATTGGCTTCAAAATGTGGGCAGTTCTTTTGGCACGGAATATGTTGCCAGAAAGATGGGAAAGTGTCATAGCTAATGGGGGCCAATAGTTTATATAAATTTATATTTGTATCTATACACAATTCCAATGCCGGTAGAGATGGCGAAACTCGAAACTGGGAAGAGTTGATTGTGTCAGCCCATGAAGCTCGAAGCTGACTAGAGACTCATCTAGCACCACGAGATCAGTTAGAAGCTCGGGGATTCGTCCCTTAACTGATAATTGGTTGCAGGTGCCTTCGAGATACACGTGGTGGTTGTGGGTTAAACCTAAAATCGCAAGAAGAAGATAGTTGGTTAAAAGACTGATGGTTGTGTTATTGTCAAATTAAGGACCACCAAATTATCTCCCGATGCTGTTGCCGAATCAACAGATCAATTTATTAATAGTGGTGACGGCTAGCTATGGATCAGGAAACGTAATGAAGTGGTGGCATTCGTGGCATTTGTGCTGACAACCCGCCCAGGGAAGTGTTACAAGAGCAGTTTAGGATAGGCCGCTGTAATTTCTCGTCCTTGGCAGTAGTGGTTAGTCAGTGCAGTACTAGACCAGTTTATAGCTGGAGCGATTGCAGTGTGTTCAATAATTTTCTTGGCCTAGGTTAGCTGACTAAGCTATGGATGGCAGGTATTAAATAGACCCCGAACTCTCTAACAAGTGTTTTCACAGTGATCTGTGCAATTGCTGTATGAGCAGTTGTGAATTGTGTGTCTTGCGAGACATGCAATATTGTATGTCCTTGCAAGGCATGTATGCCGTTGGTTGGCCGTTCGTCAATCCGGTGTGAAGAACTGCGTGTAAACCCCCTGGGATGTGCAAAAATGTTTCAAAATAAAAGCTAAAAATTCAAATATAAAATCCTACATTTTTAACTTGGGAAACCTTATTCTTGTTTAAATTTCTGTTGCATTGGATGTTTTTCGGCGAAATATAAGTATTTTTCTACTTTATATGCAGGATAGCATTTTAATATTATCAAAATTACTAACGCCATGACAAACTTAAACTGAGACTTACAAAAAAGACACAAACAGATAAACATAAATACAAATACAAAAACAAAAAATAGACTTAAATATATACGCGTACATTAAATGACTAGTAGCTACAATATTTTATATTGTCTGACTGTCACTGTGTAACATTCTTATATTTAACCACACAGACATTTTCACATGCATGTTTTAGAAAATCTTTTGGTTTGAGTTGTATTTAACAAATATTTATGCGTATTATATGGATTGCAGCTTGTTAGCATTAAACAAATATTTATCATAATATAAATACGAGTTGTTTGTGTGCTGGTTGCAAAATATATAGACCACTTTATGTAAAAAAAAACAGCAAACATACACAAAATAAAACTAAGAAAATAGAGTCGGTTAAGCCCAACTATATAATAACCTACACCTCGTACATGTAAAAAAATAGTTTTTCAGAAATAGGAGCTATGACCAATTATGAACTGTTCATCTAAAAATTTAATGACATGAATTATGCCCATTTAAATATTTTTTGTGTTAAATTTTATCTCGATATACTTAAGTACTTTTAAAAGATTTATTTATGTTAAAGTGATTTTCGAAGGGAGTCTTATATGGGAGCATCGACTAACCCTAACCCTGCTGACACGGGTACCTTGGTGCCCGAACGAATTTTAAAGTAAAATATCTTTAAACAATAAAAGATACAAAGTTGAGGTTCCGCAAGTTCCTTTAGCTAATCATTTTCTAAAGATTTTCATAATTTTAAGCTTTCCTGGTTTTGTTGGGTTGGCTTTGGAGCAGAGATCAGTTATGAGTAATGAAAAAGTGAGTACACTTGAATCATGACTTATAATTTGTTATACTTATACGTACTCATACTTGCCTCAATATCATCAAACCACCACTCATCTTTAGAGTTTGAAGTACTCATTATATTCATACTTAATCTCATGTATGATGTTGTTTATTTAGACTCTCCTTAACTCAGTGTACGTAGACAATGAAAAAAAATAAGTATTACTCGCATACACTCATGCGAGTGTCGTTCATTTTTACAGTCCGCTTATAAAAATTATATAAAATAATAAATGTTATATTTTCCCTAATAGGGTTTCCTATAAACTTGCCTGTATCTTTTTATATTGCTTTTTTACTTATTTTGTATAAATACATAACGTAATAAGCTGAAATTTCTTTTACTGATTTAACTGAGTTGAATAGTTTATGAGTATGTGAGTATTTTTCTTAAAATGTAAATCTAAATACCGTTGTTTATGAATCAAACATATTGGGAATGGTATGAGCTCGAAGTCGGCGTAGTACTCATACGTATATCCACCCGCATTTATAAGTCAACGTTGTTGTGAGTTTGAGTAACTCAGAGTAGTTAAATTTTAATGATGTAAAACCACTTATACTTAAAATGTTGTGAGTAGTTGTGAATCGTAAAAAAACGATTCATTGCCGATCTCTGCTGTGGAGTCACTGAAAGGCAAATATCGCTTACCTTCCTGATAAGGGTATCCGGGTACCCGTATGTAATTTAAAGCATATCATGAAGAAAAAGTAAAGGTGAGAGAAGTTTTTAAGAAACAGCTAAAAACACAACCGTACGCATCAACAACAAACAAGAACTTGTAATTCAAAAAAACAACGTACACATAAAAAAATTGTATTTTACATTAAAATAAGAATTTTGGGATCCCCCTTAAGTACAATGCAAAGCATTGTATAGATATTTAAGCCGTTATGAACAAATTAACGAATACGGTTAAGGCTAATTATGCAACGGCCGTCATAAAATCAGGTCAGGTGTCATGATTGATTTCTGTATATATGAAACGTGTTTGTGTTGAATTTTATTTTGTGAACAACATTTTTAGGAGAGTTATGCTCGTAAAACTGATTTTCCACAGTGGGTCTTAAATGGAAACTATGACTAATAATGGACGCATCATCATCAAATTAGGCCGTATGAGTTGTGTATATATGACTCATATTTGTGTTGAATATTATTAGGCTACCAATATTTACAAGATAGTTATACTCTTTAAAGTAATTTTCGGCAATGGTCCTTATATGGAAGCAATGGTCAATTATGGACCGATTTGTACAAATTTCCTAGATGTGATTAGGCTTCATATGCAACTATTTGTGCTGAATTGTTTTATGATATGT
The DNA here is from genome assembly GCA_916048285.2 of Bellardia pandia. NCBI lineage: Eukaryota > Metazoa > Arthropoda > Insecta > Diptera > Calliphoridae > Bellardia > Bellardia pandia. The sequence goes on from OU696533.1 coordinate 76,481,744, forward strand.
GTATAAATCAAACATTTATGATCGATAAGTCATATTTCGGTAGGACATTTGTATGAGAGCTAGGTGAAATAATCGACCGATTTCAACCAATTTCGGTAATTTACATATTTATTCGATACCCTATACAATAAAACTAAAAGTTTTGTAATTACAGAACAAGATGAGTCTTACGTGAAAAAGTATGTAGAATAGAATGACAAAAAGATCTTGTAAAATATAATGAAAATAACATCAAAGATAAAAATTAAACAAGTAAGAAAGTATAGTCGGTCAAGCCCGACCCTACACCCTACACCCAGTATATATATAAAACTTGTTTTCAGAAATGGGAGATGTAACCTATTGTGGACCAAAATATAGTGTCATGATTTCTGTGCATATATATATTATATGTGTTAAATTTTATCTCGATATAAATACTTCAGTAAAAATAATAATTTAATGAAAATTAAATTTAATGAACTCAAGCCCAACTAAAAATTATCAAAAATTTAAAAATTAACAGTTTAATTAAAAATAATAATTATACTTTTAAAATATTTATGGAGGTTAAAGTAAATTACGGAGAGGGCCTTATGTGTGGGAGCTACGACCAATTATGGACCGATCTCAATAAAATTGTATCGTATTATTTTGTATATATATAAAATATATTCGTGTTCAATATTATTTGCATACCAAAATTTTTGAGTGAGTTATGCTCTTTAAAGTGATTTTCGGGAGTGGGCTTTATATGGAAGTTACGACTAATTATGGACTGATCTGCACATAATTTGTAGATCTGATTTGGCTTCATTTAGTACTCATTTGTGGTGAAATTTGTTTGGATACTTGCATAATCCCAACATTTATGATCGGTAAATCCCAATTTCGGGAGGACATTTGTATGGGGGCCAGGTGAAATAATGGACCGATTTCCACCAGTTTCAACCCCAGCCATCCTTGGGCCGAAAAAATATCACGTACCAAATTTTATCGTAATATCTTCAAAATTTCGACCTGTACTCTGCGCACAAGCTTTACATGTACAGCCAGCCAGACGGACGGACATCGTTAAATCGACTCAGAAAATGATTCTGAGCCGAAATAGTCTTATGTTGTAACGTAAGAGATTTAATTTTTAGAAACTCACAAAAACTTACTCCCAACAATTTTGTTGTAAAGTGTGAGATATGGGATGATCTTCTTAAGTTAAATAGTTATACATCTCACGATTGAATTATACTCAGAAATAAGTTTCCTTGTGCTTTTGAAGTCAAAGCTGGAAAATACTTCAGAACCGTACAGAAGTGTTGGAATCAAAAAAGGGTCTTCCATAGTGCACGTAATATTGAGAAGGTTTTTCCAGTAGCATTGATAATATCATCTGACCAGGTGAGTGTAGAGTTGAAAATTATCCCAAGGTTCCTAGTTTTATTGACAATCTTAATAGTCTGGTTATTGAGCAAAATATTTGGTCATCAACAGTTTGTACCGGAGATCGAGAAATTATTAGACATTTAGATTTTAAATGGTTAAGGCTCAAGATTGGATTTTTGAGAGATCTGAATTCAGCTTGTCAACACATTCATTCATTTGGCCAGTGTTGCAACATAAATATAGCTGAATATCATCAGCATAGATTTGCACTGTGCAATGTGATAATTGTCGTGGTAGATCATTAATATACATACATTGAAAATAGAAGTGGTCCTAGGATAGATCCTTGTGGTACACCTTTTGTTACTCGTGACGTGCGAGAATACAAGTATTTTTTATTTGCACAAACATATTGATGTCTATTATCAAGACACGATGATATTAGCTCAGTAGCGGAAGAACTAAAGTTGAGAAAGTTTCTGAATTTAAAGCAAATCATATCATGGTTGACCATATCGAACGCCTGTGAGTGATCTGAAAGTATTAAAAACGCTATATTACCCTCGTCAATCACAATCATGCCTGGGCGGAAAAAATATTATGTAGGAAAGTTTATTTAAATATCATACAAATTGCAATCTCTACTTTGTGTACAACCATTTAGACGGACAGATGTACATCGTTAAATGGACTCATGGAGTGATTCTAAGTCGGTAGCTACATTGAGGTGAATCCTGGACTAATATTTATGGGCGTTTTAAACAACTCCAATATATCCTCCCCACTGTGATTATGTAGGGTATAAAAAAATCGTAATACAAATGAAGTATGACACATAAAATTGTAGAAGAATTTTAGATTTTATATGCTTATTTATGTAATGCTGGATTAAATGGCCGGCATGCCAAGTTAAAATAATGGGAAATTTGTGGCAAGTGTCTGTTAGTTGTTAAAAATTGTAATTGTCTTCAATATTTGATTTAACTAACTGGCAAAATATTCTGTTAAAGTTTCTAGAATTGATTTAGTCTCCTTAATGCGGCAGTTTTATATCACTGATGCTATCAAAATAAAAGAGAAATTTTTTGAAAATGTCTATCATTTGTTACAAAATGTATGTGTTCGATTTCCTTGAAGCAGCTAAATGGAAAACAAAACTCTGTTGAAGTTTTTACTCGTAGATAGGACTGATCATAAGTACAACGATCAACGAAGTCTATTGCTCAATAATGGTGAGATAAATAGATGATGTTTACAAGTAGATATGGGACAGGGCAGAAAATACATTCCATTGTGTCAATTGTCTGAAATATTACTTTACAATAGTATTCTTTTAATTATTATAAATAAAACATGTTTCAACTTCTTTAAATCATTGATGTTTTCTAGCATCTTGGGTTTCTGTTTAAAGCAACTGCTTTATAAAGAGTCTTTTTCATTCTAATACCCACATCTGGTTACATGGTTACCTTCCCCTTAAGAGTACGTGCTTTGTTTATTATTGTATATCTAGCAGACCATTGTCATGAATTAAAATCTGCTTAAGAAGTAAATAAAGTAATTTTTTCCACAGTTCTCCATTTGTTAATTTATCCGCCATTGTTTGTGTTTCACTCTGTAACGAATGATCATATTTAAATTATTACATTTATTACAGAATAAAATAAAAAAATAATAATAATAAATGTTTCCTCATTTTTTGTTTTCTTTGCAACAATAAAAATATTTGTTTTTGCTTGCCATCTAGTAAATATTTGTTTGTGTAGCTTTAAAGTTGTGAGGCTGGCCTTAAGCTGATTTTATTGTTTCTTTAAAGTTTAAGGCTATTTTGTTTTATATATTTTATATTTCTGGTATCTTGTTTTATTCCTTTTGTGTATCTTTTATTTTCTAGAGCAAATAATGTGCTTTTCATCTTGGAAAAATGTTTACATGTTTTTTGAACCCCAGGTTAAGAAAAAACTATTATTTCTCTTTTAAAAAAATACAAAATTACAAACAAAAAAGAAAATAAATATTCTGTTTTTTTTTTTGTCTTACACACATTTTTATTCTCTTGTATTTTTTTTTTTGGTTACCATTTATCTGTAAGAAACTAATGTTTTGCTGAAATTCATATGCATATCTTTAGGTTTAAAAAATATAAAAACTCAAGATTACAAAACGAAATCTTGCCTCTTGCTACTCTTCCATATTGTTGCAACCTGCTGTTGCAGTTTATGCATATGGCTACAATATTCATTCTCAAATGTGGCATTTAGTTATGAGAAAATGAATTTATTTTTTCAGCTGTAGGTTGTTTGGCCACTTAGGTATTCCTGAGATGATACTTGAACATTTTGAAATTGAGTGCAAAAAGCAGTGATGGTTTCAAAAGCTTAACACAAAGGTAGACAAATCCGCAAAAATATAAAGAGATGTAAGATGAAGAGTAAGGCAAAACATGAATGAACTATAAAGTGCCAAAGGTTAACAAGATGGAAGCAAATAAAAGACAGCTGGCTAAGATGTGGAGGCGTAATTGAAGCAAACTTTACAGAGAAAAAACAATATGTAGATTTTTAATGGAAATCATATTTGAAATATGTATAACGTAAATTTACGATTGCTTATGTTTCATTCGTTGTTTGTTTTTTATACTAAAATATTGGCTCCAATCGCTAGTTTTCATACAATATTTTCGCAGTAATATTATAGCATTAATTTGTGGACTTTATACTGTAAGGAAGCAAAATTCTAAGAATTTTAGACCACGCAAATGTGTATTATTTTATAATAAATAAAGAACAATCGCTCGGTTTACTGGGTAGAGGATAGATCCATCCACATAAGGCGGATTACATTCGCCAAAGCTGGCTTATATCATTGGTGATTAATCGGAAGTTGATGGTTTCAACACTGGCTGAGGAAGTTAACATCAAAGTGTGTCAAAAGCTGAGAGTGTTTTCAGCAAAGAGAGTACAACAAGGAATGTGAGCAAAAAGAAGTAACATAGAGTATCAACAGAGAGACGTGAAGGAAGACATAGAAGGAAGAAAACATAAGATGTATGAGCCAGCATTACAATGCACAACCATTCACCATCATAGCACAGTATCACATACAGATCAACGAACGACGCTCCTCGAACAAGTGAGCCAAACAACGGCAATTGGTTGACACACATAAAATTGTAATAGCTACAAAGAGCAATCAGTCTCTTTTCGTGCTGTACAAGTGAACAATCAAGACGTGTGACAAATCGATAAGGAACAAAAAGTATATACATAAAAGTAATTACAGAGCAGTCCTAGGCTTGTAAAATAATCAGATTGGTAACACCAATCTTTGTTTTGTGAGAACAGAGCGCTGGTATAGAATCAGTCAGCTTTACAAGGTAACACTGGGAAAACTCTGGAATAAGATTAATTCCAGGATTACAGCCTGGAATATTAATAAGAATAGTAGCTAGAGAGCAGGAGGAGTAGGGTACCGGTATAAATCACCTTTAGTTGACGATACAGCTGGTACATTGTTCTCATCAATAAAAGAAAATAAACATAAGAGTGAATTAAATAAAAACCAGTGACAGTAAAATAAGAAGGTCTTATCAATTAAAATTGTATATCAAGGATCCTGGGGACAGACTGAACATTACCCCAGCTTTAAACCCGGAGTAACCGGAGATTTCTTACAATACAATATTTAGCAGTAATTTGAGGTTGTTTGCAGTAATATCTTTGTTTTAATCACAGTCATATTTTAGCTTCAACAGTAGGTATTTAATCAGTCTGTATACAGACATATTTCAGCTTCAATTGCAGGTTTTTCTGCATTTTTTATGAGATTTTATTTTAACTTCCACCGGTGGTCTGTATGCAGTCTTCATACAGTCATATTTAACTTGAATCGAAGGCATTTATGCCGACATATTTAATTTCAATCGTAGTTCTTCACACAGTCATAGTTTAGCCTCAATCGTGGGTCTTTAATCAGTCTATTTGTAGACATATTTCAGCTTCAATTGCAAGTTTTTATGCAGTCTTTATAGAGACGTATATTAATTTCCACCGGTGGTTTATATGCAGTCATTATGCAGTCAAATTTTAGTTTCAATCGAAGGTATTTATTCCATCATATTTTAACTTTAATTGCTTAATAGGTTACTATATAGTATATATTTTAGCTTTAATCGTAGGCTCTGGTATTAAGACATTATGAAGCTAGCCAGTCGACACAAATTTAAAGAGGAAATAACCATTGTTGTCATTATTAGCTATGACCTTTTTACACCTTTCTGCCAACATATGGATTCTACGCCAAAAGAAATGTTGTTATATTACGCTTTCATGTCTGGCCTCATATCCTGAGCATTTTCGGCCAATCAGTTGCATGCGATAGAGGTTTCCTGTGATGTTAGGTATAGACTGGACTATTTACTGGACTATAATCTCAACTTTCAACATAACAAGTCGTCTATAGACCCGACTATAAACTCGACTATAGACTCGACTATGCTTTAACTCACTATTCGTTTACACTACTAGCTTTTTTCAAAAACTTAATTAAAATATTTCTTAGAAAATCTACACTCGCAGTCATTTTCAATACTAAAAAAAAATAATTGAATTCAATATTAAAATCACAAATACCTTCAGAATAAAAAACCAACAAAATTGGTTTATTTATGCAACAAACACCAACCAACAAAGACTTGTTTTATTAAAGACCTTCTAAAGTTTTGACTTTTACAAAAAAAAAAAAATTCAAACTTATTTGTTTAACTTTTTGTCACTTTATTGAAAACTAAAGAAATGTATGGAGATGATTCTCCAAAGCTTTATTATGTGTATATCCTTCATACAACATTGAAAGGACAAACATATTTACACAGATAGATGTCCTTGTACATGAATATACACATATGTGTGTATGTATTATATTTCTCATATTTTTTTCTAACTATTCATACTTAGGTTTAAATGAATAAAGTTATCTGAATAGTGGTGTGCAGTATTCATACAAAAACCACCAGAAAACAACAGACAATAAGCACTGGAAAGCGGAAGCAATTCATAAAGTTAAATATCCGCCAGCAATATGAATGAATGAATGGTGGGTGGTGACAAAGGTGGTATCAGTGGTAGGAGAGTGTAAGTGTTTTACAAGTAGCTATAAATATAACTATGAATTTAAATTTACACTTATTACACTAAAATTTCTAAAAGAAAAACTCTACAGAATTGTGTGAAGGCCACAAATTTTTAAAATTTTAAGAGGAAAGTTTGATGTAAATTTTTGATTTATTTAACTGCTATAACACAGCACAACACGAAAAATGGAGCCTTAATTTTTTTAATCAATTTGTATGCATCTTATATAGGGCTGCAATTCCTCTCACAACATTACGTAGTTACACGATTATAAGTAACATAACTCAAGAATAGTTTAACCTCCTTAATGAAAAGAAAAATCAAAACTTAGCTACAATATTACCTTCATTCTGCCTTAACAAAATATTTACTCCACTCAGTAGTTTTGTAGACATAGCCGAATATATGATGAAAAAATATAGTTTAAAAATTTTTTTGTTTTTCAAAAAATCATAAAAAATAGAAAAAAAGTTCCAATATTTCTCTATAGCCATTTGTGCAGATATGTTCTGCCTAAAATTAAATATTTCTTGTTAATATGGACGCTATAGATTTGATTTTGCGAAACTACACCGTGCTTGTTGTTTTACACAAATTTAGAAACAATCAAACAAAGGTACTACATACCTCTGTATACTGTTTTATGTATAACGTATTTTCTTTTAATCATATAGAATTACTTTATTTCGAATAAAAACCACAGTTGTAAGTGGATGTTAACAAGATATAGCTTGCTATATGCGTAATATATTTTCTTATATCGCTGGCTTAACATGTAAAGGCTCTAAGTACACTTTTTTTAGAAATTATGATTTTGATGCAGTTGTGTTCAATAAGTAAAAATACATCGATTACAACAAAAAAAAAATACAGTTATCTCATTTGTTGTTGTTGTTTTGTAGTGATGAGTAAAGGCGCTAAGTCATATTTATCACATCTTTGTTTAATATCTCACTTCTTCCAATGTTGACACATCAACTGTTTCGCGCGGAATAGTCTGAGAGTCCAACCAATTGACATAATATTATTTCTCATTAGCTACACTCTCGTTGTTTTGAGTATCAACACCATTGACAGTCATAACATTAATCGTCATGATGTTACTTATTTGGATTATTCTTTTTTTAAAAAATTTTACAATGTAAAAAGCTCGGGTTTGAATTTTCTTGAGCGAAGATGGGTTAAGCCAGCTATATGGAAAATTTATTGTCTTCTCTATTTTTTATAAATTTTTGAAAAATAAAAAAAATGTTTATAAAATTTGCCATACAAACCTATTAACTGTTAATATGCCAATTTTATTTTGGTTGTGAATTATACTTAACTATTTATTACCCTTTCTTTTGCAATTGATCAGTTTCTTTTTAACAAAATAAGGGTACGTATACTTAATACTAATTACATTATTAGTTTCATATTAATCATACGTTTAGTGTAATGTACTGAACGCTGTAGACGTCGTAAAATATGCTACTGATATTATTTAGATGCATGCTAAGGTGGTTTTAGACGGTATGTATTTGCATGTCAGTATTGTGTAATTAGAGCGTGATTTAGAAGTTTAAATAATAAAATAATATAAAGATATTTTAAATTACACTCGTAAAAATATGTTAGTATATTGATTAAGTGATATATTTTACATAATGATTTTATATATAAGCTTAAGTTACTTAAAAGTATTATGTATATAATTTAAATTCATAATAATAATAAAATAATTGTTTGTTTTTTATTATTTATGTATACTTTAGTTTTTATCTTATTATTAATACTTTTTCGCATTCATTCGCAGTTGATACACCGAACTGTTCGGACGTGTTACTTTTAGTGCGGCTGAATTATCGGTGAAAAAATCGTAATAGGTGAAAAAGTATAAAAAGTTAAATTAAACAAAAAGTGAAAAAAAAACTCGTAATAGGTGAAAAACTTTACAAAGTCAAATAATTGCACTAGGTGCAATAAAAATTAATAAATTGTAATAATTTATTTTTAATTATTTGAAAACTAGAAAATTAAATACAGTGAGACAGTGAATGAGTAACAATTCTAACAGTGCGAGTGGGCCTCAGAGCCGAAATGCTTATTTCGTGTTGAGCTCGGCAAGTGTTAGTAATGAGAACATTAAAGATCCCGAACTTAATAAAAACTACTTAACTGTGAAACCAAAAATAAGCACAAATCTGAATTTAAGTGCAAGTGCACCAAACTTGAATAAATGTGTTGAACAGGGCACAAACTTAGCCCAAAGCATATTTAATTTAAATAGAAAAATCACTGAAGGACCGTCTTCTTCACGGTCCTCGTTATCAAATATTGGAGAGACGTCAACAGCTGCAAAAGGCACATTAATTCCTACAAATAAGGCCGCTCCTATAGTTGCTGTTGAAGAAAAACAAAAAACACAGGTAGGAATGGACCGTTATATAACAGTATCGAAGAGAGGCAGAAGCCCAAAATCTGCCGAAATTACACCAGCCGCAAAATTATCAAAGAATGCTGAAGAGCCACGCTTGCAAAATCGTTTTGCCATCCTCCAAGACAAAAATGATGTCCCTAACGCTGTGAATAAGCCAGTAAAACCACCTCCAATATATTTAAGAGAAAAAAACTCAAACGAACTTATAAAAATATTAGTTTCATTAATTGGTGAAAATTCTTTTTATGTGACTCCAATTAAGCGTGGCAATATTAATGAAACAAAGATTCAGGTTAATAATGAAAACGACTATCGGATAATAGTTTCGGAATTTGAAAAACGCAAAAAGAATTTTTACACGTATCAACTTAAAAGCGCAAAAGGTCTACAAGTCGTAATTAAGGGAATTGATTCTTTTGTTGATCCTGAGGAGATCAAGAGCAGTTTGGCCGACAAAGGCTTTAAAATCAAGGCAGTATCAAATATAAGAAACAGAGATAGGATCCCTCAACCATTATTTAGAGTGGAGTTAGAACCTGGTGATGTTAAGCTGAAGAAAAGTGAAACACATCCTATATATGACTTGAAATTCATAATGCACCGAAGAGTTACAGTGGAAGAACCTCATAAGCGATCTGGCCCAGTACAGTGTTCGAACTGCCAAGAGTATAGTCACACAAAATCTTATTGTAAGTTGCCTACTGTTTGTGTTGTTTGTGGGGATCTTCATGACACCTCAAAGTGCGATAAACCTAAGGATGATTCCAGGGTAAAAAGATGCAGCAATTGCGGTGGAAACCACACTGCCAACTACAGGGGTTGCCCTGTTTTCGAGGTCGTTAAACGCTCCTTGATCAACAAACCCGCTACTACCCCTACTCAGACACCAAAAGTACCTATTACAATTATTCCCCCCGTAGTACAAGCATCCACTAGCCAATTTTCATATGCCAACGTGCTAAGATCTAACCAACCAACACTGCAAAATGAGTCACCAATAAATGATACAAACAGCCACAATTTTAGCCGTCTTGAAGGTATAATGGAGAATCTGGCGCAATCCATGAACCATTTCATGACAAGCATGACAAGTATGATGCAGGAGATGCAAAAAATGCAGTCCACGCTACTGCAGGCCATACTTAATAGACCATGAACTGTCTCAAAATATGTTTCTGGAACGCAAACGGCATACGCCAACACAAAAATGAACTTGAATATTTTCTTTTTAATAAGAAAATTGATGTAATGCTGATTTCCGAGACTCATATGACGTCGAGAAGCATTTTTAAAATAAGTGGTTATACATTCTACGACACCAAGGACCCCAGAGATAGATCATGTGGTGGCTCGGCAATATTGGTCAAATCGCGAATCAAACACCATTCATTGGGTGGTCTTTCAGAGTGTTATCTTCAAGCAACAAACATCTGTATTGAGAACTTTTGTCAAAACCTCGTGATTTCGTCAGTTTACTGTCCGCCCAGATTTTCAATAACAAAAGATCAGTATAGAGATTTTTACAAATCACTAGGTAGCCGTTTCATAGCGGCTGGCGACTACAATGCTAAGCATACATTCTGGGGCTCACGACTCGTTAGCCCTAAAGGTCGTATCTTGTACGACTCCCTGTCTGAAATGGGACTGAATGTGATTTCAACTGGTCAACCAACTTATTGGCCAACTGACCAGCAAAAAATTCCTGACGTTATCGATTTCGGCGTGGCGAAAGGGGTATCCCCGGAACTCATTGAAGTCGAGGCTTCACTGGATCTTTCTTCAGATCACTCACCCACTGTAATCACCATCAGAAGTCCTCAGCAAATCGTAACTGATGCCTTACTTCTTGTCAAACGTCCGAATTGGCTAAAATACAAAAAATACATCAGCACTCACTGCACAGAGAAACTCCCGTTAAAAACTGCTGAAGACATCGATGCCTGTATAAAAAGTCTTAATGAACATGTCGAGAAAGCCGCAGAACATGCTTCTTCCACTTAACGCCCGAATAGGTACAACAGAGTTTTTTCTGCAGATGTTGAGCAACTATTGTCTGAAAAAAGGAGAGTCCGAAGAGAGCGGCAACAACACAGATCGCCCCAACTTAAAACTAGGTTGAGAGAATGTACCAAAAACCTTAGGATCTTGCTAGAAGCGCAAAAAGCAGCGTCTCTCAAACAACATCTGGAAGGTCTAGACGCAACTTCCCAATCAAATTATTCATTACAAGTTGCTCATTATATCCTATCGAATTTGAAAACTAGATTTTGTCTAGCATTGGCTGGACTTATCTTAATTAACTTTAGTTTTAGGATTTGAATACCTATTGTTAGTTCATTTCAAATGAAGATACAATAAAAAAGTATATGCAAAAAAAAAAAAAAAAAAAAAAATTAATACTTTTACATGTTTTTACATAGTGAAATGGTTTAAATTATAATAGCAAAAATTAGTTTTAAATGTTCAATAGTTATATTGTGTTAGTTATATTCATTGTTAAAGAAATAGCAACTTAGATTTAATTATCAGCCCAATCATGAATAAAAATTCCGTGGGAGTTTTCTCCCTTTTTCAATTTGTCCTATTCAAATTCAATGTTAAAATAATAAAAAAGGAAAAACTCCCGCGGAATTTTTATTCATGATTGGGCCGTATATAAATTTATTTTGTGTGATAATGTTTTAATTTATAAGTTACATTAATTTTTAAACATATTTTTATAAAAATTAGATTATTTAAATGCAGGATTAATTTAAGTTTTAGAACATAGTTTTACATGAAAATTTTAATACTTCCTTTGATTTAGCTTAAAAACATTTTAGTAAATTTTTATGTATTTAAAAGAATTTTACTTGTTTAGTTAATGATATTACGTGTTTGAATAGTTTTCAGGAATCAAGTTCTTATGAACACAGACACATGGTGAAGGTGGTCACACTGAATATGTCACACTGAAAACTCGACTGGTTCTATGTGGAGAGTTTGCACCACGTATTAAAGATGAATTGTTGGGACAGAATGTCTTGGTTTTCCAATGAAATTTGTGGTTCAAAAAAAAAACCCCACGGCCAATTTAAATTCGAATTCCATGTTGATCAGAATTTTCACTGGGGTAATTCCTTTTGATTGAGATAATTTTATCGATAGTTTTTATTCATATATACATATATTTTTATTTTTATTCATCTATATATATAAAAATAAGTGTACATTTTGATTGTCACTCCATAACTCGAGAACGGCTCGACCGATTGCCATAAACTTTTTAGGGAAGGTACAGGGAGGAGTGATGATGGTTAGTTGATTTTGAAATCCAAAATCGGTCTAGCCATTCTCCAGTTATGATTTTTTTCCTGAAAAAATTCAACATTTGAAAATAAAGTCCCCTAAAGTATGCTGTACAAATTTGCAAATAAATAAGAGCAGGCAGGTTGTGAATACATCTTATTCTATGAAATACAAATCAATAGTAAATACCGAGCGAAGCCGGGGCGGTCAGCTAGTTATTTATATTTTTCAATTTCTAATTACTTGCTTTCTGTAATATATCACATCAATTTTCTTTAATTTAAACAAAATTATTAGTTTAAACAAAAACACTGGTATTGTTAAATTTTATTATTACTAGCTTTGATTTTTATCATCTACGGTCACTTTAATAATGGAATTTGAACTTTTAATGAGATGATTAAGTGCGTTTTTTTTTAAATAATGAACTGCGTAGAAAAAAATAAACTGACCTTAGGACAGTAACAGAAAATGCTACGTAGGTACATTTGTTTGATCTCAAGTGAGAAAAAGACAAAAAGTGATAATTTGATGCAACCAAAATTATCACCATATATGGAAATGAATTTAAAAACTTTGCAAAATCATGCTTTTCTTTAAAATTCAAAACAAAATTTATAAGTTTTTGTTGTTTAAAAGTCTACTTTTACTTAAAGTATGTTTTTTCTATGACTATGATTATGGGCCAATGAGTTTAATTGCAATGTTACAAACATCAGCACATATGTGTACGTACTAATTGAGTGGGAGAACAAAGCAATAATATAAAATCTTTAGCATGCGAGATGTTGAGAAGTAACCCCAACTACATTGTGTCAACTTTGTACATCATTTGCATGTTTCTTAAATTGAAATTTGAGGAAATTATTTATATAAAATTTAAAATACGATAATAATCGTAACAATATGTTATTCAGTGGTTACGTCTTATATTTGCCAAGTGTGGCCGTACCTTTAGTTCTAAAGATTTTTTGCATTGCGCCTAAAATTATGCTATTTCATTATAAAAATCTCTTAATAATTTGAAAGAAAACAATTTAAGCCTGTTTTTGATGCAGGCTTCCAATTTTTTAACGGGTTTTTACTTTGTCCCATTAGTTAAGCCATCCCAATTTTATTGAAATCTCCTAGCAAACGAATTTTATATAATTTTCTTTTTTGTTAGTTTAAAAGAATTGTTTTCTTTTTAATAAATTATATAAAGTTGGTTGTTGGTAATTCCTTATCTTGCAGTTGTTGTTTGGTGGTTAAATAACTGTTGTTGTTTGGTTGCTTTTTGGTGATTGGCTGTTGTTGTCCTGGATGTGATTTAATACTGGAGTGAAAGTTATATAGAAGCAACAGTAATTGCTTGCTTTTAGCCTCAAAAATATGTGTGAGTAGTTTTTCGGTTTTCTCTCTTTTTTTTTGGTTTCTTTCTTTAAAAAAAGAAAAACTTTGTTAATTAGTTAAATATATGGTTAATTAGTTAAATATTGTTGTTGTATTTGATGGGGTTATCAATTAGCCAATGTTGAAATGTGTTCCTTTCAACATTTCTCTTATCTACTTTTAACAAATCCTAAAACTTGTGCTTAAATCTTCCCTAAACTGCTTAAATTCCTTCAAATGTTTCCCTTATGTATAAAAATACAGGCATCACTGACCTTTAATAATCCTTCCACTCTCTTATCTACTAAATACTTAACTTACCTTGGCAAAAATCTATACAAACAGCAATTTTGTGTTTAAAAGTGTTTCTTTATTTGTATTTAAATGTTTGCAGAAGCCAAACAACATCCTCTTTACACTGTTACAGCAAGTAGTTTAAAAACTCTTTGTGATTGCAAAGGAAGAAAATCATTTTAAACTTAGACTTTGTATATTGTCAACAGAAAAGCAAATAACACGTAAAGAAAATGGCTTTGTTGATACAAAAGTATGGTATAAATAAAAATAATATAAAAATTCTTAACAAATGGCAGGTATAAAAAGTAATGGACGTCAAAGTGAAGAGGAAAAGGCACGCTACTTACGCTAATTCAGGCTAGTTTAAACATTGGATATGAATATGGTTATGGTAAACCAAAGCCTAGGGCCTAGATGGGACTTTTTATATTTTGTATGGATTTAAATAAAAATCATGTCATAATAGTTAGGGACGGATTTTGAAACTGTTTTAAGGAATTTGTCTACTTCAGTACTCATTGTAACACCCCAGCATACCATTCTAGGAGCGCTCCGAAAAAGGAGTCAGAAAAGAGTCCAACTAAAAAGCATTTTCGGAGCGAAAGAGAAAATTTGCTTAAACAATTTTAAAAATCGATTTGGCCAGTCACAAATTTTTAGCTCTATCAGTCCAGAAGTGCCGGAGTTAGAGGAGGTCAAAGTTGGAAATTTTGGTCATACTTAAAGGAAATGGTCTAAAGTTTCTTTTGAGGAAAAATAAATAAAAAACTTCATTTTGTAAAAAAAATAAAAAAAATGGGGAAAAATAAAAATGATACATGTACCAAATATTGGAAAATCCTATTCTTGAGTTAAAAAATATTTTTTCTGATAGATATCCCACTCGCATCCCATTGAGCGATTGTAAAGGCCTTAAAGTAAATTGTATAAGTTTTTTTTGAGAAAAAAAGGGCACAAATTGAAAAAAATTAAAAAAAAAATTTTTTTAAAAAAAATTAAAAAAAAATTTTTTAAAATTAAAAAAGAAACATTTTTTAAATGATTGAAGAAATAGCTATCTAAAGTCCTTTGCAAAATTTTTGATAGGACCAATAGGTGAAAAGTTACACTCATTTTAAAAAAAACCTGTATGACCAAAATTTCCAACTTTGACCCCCTCTAACTCCGGCACTTCTGGACTGATAGAGCTAAAAATATGTGTCTGGCCTACTATCTAACCTTGATGCAAATTTCATCCAAATCAGAAGACATCGATTTTTAAAATTGGGTCACTTGACTTGAAATTCACCTTAACCTTTATGTCAACAGCTGAAAAATTATACTTACGTCAACAGCAAGCATACCCGGGTATGCAAGCACATTTTATATGGGAATTCACACATTTCTAAATATGTTTTTGTTTTTATATGTTTTATTTGCATTTTGTTTGTGTTTTTCCCCTACTTTTTATGCATGAATACTTAAATTTTGTCTTCGTCTTCATGTATGAATATTTACAATAAGGGACAAACACTTGTTAGTTGCTCAATTCTATGAACATGAAAATCCAACAAGGAATGAAAAAATGACCACATTTATGATCTGATTTGTCCAATTTTATTCAAACATCAGAATATAGTAGAAAACACTTCTACTGAGGATATCATGAAATTTCAGATAGATATAATAGCCACTTTCAGAGATACAGCGTTTTTAAAATTCAAAACATACCCGGGTATGTAGCTGTTGACATAAAGGTTAAATGAATTCCATTTTATTTTTTTTACTGCAAATACAATTTATTTAATTTTTTTCCATTTCTAATAAATGTGAACTTTTAATTGTTTGTATTTAAAATTGCAATGACTCTTTTCTGACATGTTGTAAGAGCTCTTTCTGAGCCCAAAAAACCCCTCATAAAAGACTCTTTTCTGACATTATCTAAGATCTCTTTCTGACGGACCATTTTCGAAGGTAATTACCCTCTTTTGTGAAGCAATAATGATTGTTTTTTGGGCTCATAAAGAGCATGAACGCTCCGGAAAAGGTGTCAGAAAATACTCTTTTCGGACTCATATGGCTTTCTGGGACTATAGACTTGTTAACTGACAACACAACAATATAAAACTAATTTCTGAATCGTACAAGCACATTGATTATATTTTTTTATACAAACCAGAAAAGCTATAGTTATAAATTGATTTCATCTTTTTCTCTCTATTGTTTTGATTTTATTTGCTGCATTCTCAACATATTAGTATAGGGCCTGGCTGGGCTCTGGTGTTACAAACATGTTGAGAGTAATTACCACGCCTACCGATAAAACATTTTAAGTTTTCTTTGTTGTATATACAAAACACCTTCATTTAGGAATTGTGAGGTTTTGCGATATTAATTTAACCTGAATGTATTTTTGTGTATAATACTCTAAAAAAATAATTTGAATTTGTTATTAGAATAGAAAGAGATTGAGTTTTTTGTTAGAAAAAAATAAAATGAACGGAATTTTGAAAAATTTTTGAAAGAAAGAGAAAGAACACATAATTGTGTATGGAAAATGTATTATAAAAATTTTTCTATATTAATTTAATTTTTTTGAAAAAACTTTTGAAATCATTGATATACATACATATATATGTATGTATATTAGGGTGGCCCCGTTTATATGGAGCAAAATAAGGTATCGATGTTCCCGACTAATATGAAAATTTGAATCAAATTAAGACTACGTTTCTCAATTTTTTTGTCCTGAAGTCAATATTTGGTGAGCTGGATCAAAGGATAAAAATGTCCTTTTTAGAGGTTTCTTGATTTTTTTCACATTTCTTCCAAAGGCACTACATGTAATTATATGGTATCATATGATAGGTCTTTGAGAGGCGCATTCAATGGGTTATCAAAAATTAAAATACAATTTTTTTTAACCCATTAGAGGTCAAATGAAAACGGGATTTAAGATTTTGATTTCAGATTTTTTTATTAATAGATACGAGCATAAACAAGCACAAAATGAAAGAAAAATTATATATTTTTTTTTTGGAAACGAGTTTTAGGGGTGTACTCAAATGAGTACACTGACCTGCTACATATGAAATTTTTCGAAACATGGCTTTTCGACACAAAGTGTTTTAACGCATTTTTTGCACTGCCAACGTACTCTGGAATGGCAAATTACGCACCGTAACTGATTTTCTATTTTAGCGGGATAGTGCCCAACTCCATCTTGGGGTAAACCTTCAGATATTGATGCAGACTGCCGTGATTTGTTGTATCCACCTTCGCGTAAATAATAACGTGCAATGTGACGGCGAAACAAAAGTTGATCCATGGGACTCTCATTGCTCAGTACATGTAGCCGCAAAGCATTAGAAATTGCTAAATCAATCATATATGTGAATAACACCCACCACCACTTCTTTCCATGAACAGCAATCCTATACAAAGAGATTGATTGATCGAGCTCGTCAACTCCACCCATAGCTTTATTGTAATTTTGAAATAATTTGGGTATAACCACGTCAGTGTTCTTGAAAGAGCTTTGACCACTATCTCATTTCCAATATCTTCATCCAAGGACCAGTAGTGGTTCGCGTGGTAATTTATTGCAACCGGATAATATCAAAACTCCTACGAAATTTTTCAAATCACACTCCTTCAGGTGAAATTTGTGCCTGTTATTCTGTTTTGCGTAAGTTGCCGAATTGGAGATAATCAAGTCTATGATTTTCTCATCACATCACAAATTGTATTTGCTCTGTCATAAACTACAGAGTTGTGCTGAGAAGCTAGTCTTGGTGGTGGATGACATTTGTGCCAAATGGGATTTCTTTGGGTTGCCGAGCACGCTTTGACTGTAATGGTTCATCATCACTGTTATAGTCACTGCGGTTTACAAAAAGTTCTATTGTTCCAGGAATATCTTGCGGTAGGGCAGACGATATCACATCATCCTCAACACCATCCTCTTCGTCAGTTAGTTCACTTGGACTAGGTTGGTATGATTACCACATCAATTTCCTCATCTTCACTATCGGCTAATATATTATCAACGGCCTCTTGAAGTCCTCTGAAACTCTGCTGGCCCTTAAAACGTATTCCACTCATATTTCAAATCTAACAAAAAAAAACTATTTTTTACTTATGGATGCTGTCATTGTACTCAACCGAGTACAGCTAACTTTATACCTTTCTATTTTATTAATTTTCTTACTTTTAAGTATTCTTTGCTGCTTTTATGTTTTGTTGTTACTATTTTTATAAAAATAGTGCAAGAAAACCGAAAAATTTTTAGTATTATTTAAAATATTTAAAAAATAGTTTACTAAACCACGCACTGCATTCGCGCCACAATTCAGACTAAAAGTTTTGCAGAAACAACAGAATATACACAAAAAATCTTTTTCTGCAGTTCTTGGTATTGTTGTTGTGAAACTAAGTCACGGTAAAAAGATTGTATTTTCTTACGTTTTGCTTGGATATACGCAAAAATACAAGTGTACTCAGTTGAGTACACTGACTTCTAATGGGTTAATTCAAAAATTTGGAAAATTTCAGACAAAATTTTACTTTTTTTTTATTTTTTAATACACTCAAAATATTTCATAGGTAAAATAAACGAAAATCGTGGTTCATTTTACAAAATTTTTCGTTATTTTGACAAAACGAAATATTTTGTATAATATACAAATGGTTTTCGTTCTTGTCGTGAGTTTTTATTTTTTTTGCATTTCACGAAATATTTGTGTATTTACCAAGATTATTTTGTTAAATTACAAAATAAATGTTTATTTAATGAAAAAAATTCGTAAAAATTATGATAAATTTCGTAAAAATACAAAATTATTTTGTTAATTTTAGAAATATTGCCTCCTGTTTTACGAAATTTTCTAAACTTACGAAAAACATTTTTAGGTATAAGAAAAATTTCATATTTTTTCCGTTTATTTTATAAAATTTTGTAGAAAAACGAAATATATTTTGTAAAATCACGAAAATTTTTCCTAAATACACGAAAAGTTTCGTTAATACAAGAAAAGTCTGCTAAAAATTGTTAAATTTAGAAAATTTTCTAAAATTATTTCGTAAAGTTACTAAAATTGTGTAAAAATAAAAAAAATTTTTGTTTATTTTAGAAAAAATTTCGTTAAAATTTTTTTATTACACGAAAAGATTTGTTTATTTTATAAATAATAGTAAATGAAAAAATAATAGAATTTCTGCTTATTATAGGCAATGTTTAACTCTTTTTTGAACTTCGTTCACATCTTTTCTTCAAAAATTGGATTTGTTATGACACCACAATGAAAACATTACACCATTTTTGTTTGTTAACATATCCAAATGTTGTTCTGAATTTGACGTAGTTTGATGAACATTTAAAATAGATTCAGAACTATATGTTTCATAGTTTGTAGCATTGGAAGCAAATCAATGGAAGTTCGGTGAGATGCTCGGCAAAATGTTGAATTTTTGTAATGTATTTTTCACAATTTTTACATTTGCATTTATATGTACTTATGTGCTAGTTTGTTTTTTATTATACATTAGTCTCAAATGCTTAGATATGAATGTTTTATTAGGAAAATATATTTGACACAAACAACAATTCATTTTCTTATACTAAATTTTTATTTTAATAAAACCAAACTATTGTCAGTAAAAGCATGACTTGTTTTTTATTTTTAAGTTGCATTTAAAACGGTATATTTTATTTTACGAAATTATATTTGTGAAATGAACGAAATTTCTAAATTTACGAAATTTGTCTCTGCATTTAATACGAAAGTTTCGTATTTTTCGAGAAATTTTTGTAAAATAAACAAAAAAAATTTAATTTGTAAAATTCAAAAAATTTCTAAATTTACAAAATTTTCTACAAGATCTAAACACGAAAGTTTTGTATTATAAACGAAATTTTTGTACAATATACAAAAATAATTCTACGAAATTTTTTTTGTAAATTAACGAATTTTGTAAGTTTACGAAATAAAAAAATTACTAAAATTTCATATTATATACAAAATTTTAGTAAAATGTACGAAAATAATTTTACGAAAAACAATTTCGTATTTTTATGCATGAAATATTTTGAGTGTAGAATTTACTTAAATAAATAGTTGAAATTTCGTGATTATAGACATCATGCAGTTTAACCCAAATGGTTTTTCCCGGCTTTGCAATGCCACTCGACTTGCAGTAAAAAAAAAACTGAGAAATAATTTAATAGCAGCGACCATTATAACATTATAACGAATTTTATATTTATTAAGGTAGGGTATAGACAGAAATAGGTCAAATTACACCAAGTATCTATTTCAATATAGTTCATTTATATCCCTACTCTATTCATTTTTTTCTCTCTTCTCAATATACGTTTCTACTAATTTCTTTTGTTTTTACTGGCTTATTTAATCCGAAGAAAGATCCCTCCGGTCGGACTATTTAGTAGCACCCTCTTCTGAAAGATCAGAGTCGACTGAAATGGTTCGTTACAGAATTCATAAAAGCCTAAGGTGCTCCGCCTAAGATATCTAAGTAAGAAACTATAAAAATGTTCAAAAATGCCTGGCTGGACCCTGGTGTTTGCTTAAGGGTTAACTTAGAAAAATAACGACCAACTTAACGTATTATTAATATTAATATTATTGCTTACTGTAGGGTATTTATCAAAAAATATGGTGCCACTTATAAGATGGCCTCAGCCTTGGTTTTGATTTGATTTTGCAGGTTTAAAAAACTGTGTGCTGATGTTGTTTGTAACTTTTCATGTATATTTAGTTGGTTGAATATCTAAAAATGTTTTTTGTTTTTCTTGTAGTTTTTCTCATAATATTATCATTTTTTTGTGTTACATATAACATCATTTATTTCTCATCACCTTTAGGGGAATTTACATAATGACTTTTGTGTTTAGCTGTTGTACATAAAACAAGAAGAACAAAAAATATGCACAAACGGCTTCACAAGTACAGATACATAGATAGACTTGCGAGTAAAATGAATGAATGTAGAAATATATTTTCTTGTAAAGATAAGTGGCCTTTTTGAAAATAAGGTATGCTAGTAAATGTATAAAACAAGCAGCATATGATAAGTTCTTGGCCTGTTACATCCTCTACCATTAACTACGTTTCTTTCAGTTTCTTTAAAATTATCTTGTATAAATTTTTGTTTCTTTATTGTGATATGTTTTTAGTATGTAAAAAAAAACCTTTAATGGCTTATCATTGATTTCATTTCGATGCTGTGACACACAGTATAATCATTCATTCACTTCACACAAAACCCAGCAACATCAAAGTTTATTAACAATAACAACAAAAAGACAAAAAAAAAAAAACAAAGAATTTAAAATTCTTAAGAGCTGGCTTTTAAACTGAAACCGGATGTTATGTTTCATTGGGATTTGGGACAACACTTACGCATACAGTTTCTTTTAGATTTCATTTAAACAATTTTCACATTCTAAATTATTCAATGAAGTTTCTCAAAAGAAATTTATGCAAAAAGCTGATTTGTTGTTATAAAAAAGGGACATTGTTATAAAGACTTTTATATTTTTTGAATGTGTTAAAAGGTTTTTGTCAGTTAACTAACATGTTATGAAACTTCTGCTGAACCAGCTGTAATGAATTTTAATATAGCCTTCAATTTAGCACGTTAGGCAAGAAACAGCTTAAGACATATTGGTTGAGATATTTTTATTTTTACATATTTCGAATCCAGCATATAATCGAGTTTCTAGATGATAGTTCAATATTTAGTTGAACCTATAGTCTTTTCTTTAGTGTCGTCTTTAAACACGCCTCCAATCTCGTATTTAGCCACATTTCATTTTGTGTCTTCTATCTAGTCCCGTATATAGTTTCGTTCATAGTACTCTCTGTCTCTCTAGTATAGCATTAAGGCTCATTTAAAGTCTAGTCTATAATCTCGTCTCTGTCTATAGACTCGCATATAGTGTCATCACTGCTTTCATTTAAAGTCTAGTCTCTAGTGTTATTCTGAGTCTCGTCTCGTGTGTAGCTTTTAGGATCGTCTATAGTCTCCTCTCTAATCTCATCTATAGTCTTGTATGTAGCCTCGTCTGCTTTGTAGTCCTCCCTCTAGTCACGCATATAGTTACGTATCTAGTCTCGTTTATAGTTCAGTCACTAGTTTAGTTTTTAGCATCGTCTCTAATCTCGTCTCTGAGCTAGTCTCTAATCTGGACTATAGCCTCGCCTTTAATCTCATTTATATTCTTCTCCCTAGTTTCGTCTCTACTCTCTTCACAAGTCTCGTCAATAGACTCGTCTATATTTTCGTCTATAATCTCGTTTATAATCTCGTCTCTGCTTTCATCTATAGTCTCATTTGTGATATGAGGGCAGTTCGGAAACTTCTTAGCCTAGCACAGAAATAATTAGAAAATATTTAGTTTTTCAAAAAACATTTTTAATTTTCAATATAATCTCCTGAAACTTCAATACACTTAGTCCAACGCTTATCTAGCGATTCTATTAAAATAGTTTTACTCAAGGTCTTTAAAATAGTGGTTTACAACTGTAATTGCATCTTCATTTAAGGTAAAACGCTCGTCAGCTAGGAATTCTTTTAGATTTGGAAAAAGGTAAATGTCACTGGGAGCTAAATCAGGGGAATAAAGCATTAAACACAATGCCGCTGACTATAAATGCTGCCTTTTGCCAGCTATTTAATTATTTTTAAAACGACAGCTAACTTGTAAGCAGCTGATTCCGAAATCTGACGTTTTAATAAAAAATTAATTTGTTCTTCGAATTTTTTAAATAATATTTTGGCTGAAGAGAATTTTGTTGATTGTATAGCAGCTATTACTAAAATACAACAAAAGAGCAAATAGAAACATTAAAGATAATAAATTTTTAACAATAAAACACTTGCAAACTTTAATCAAACAAAACAATGAAAATATTAACAGCTGTTTTAGTAATTCATTTATATTTCAGTGGTGCCACTTAAGGCTTTTATTTTTTTAAAGTATCGTTTTATTTATGAAACATGAAAAACATATGTACATCATTCATTTTCATTAATATAAAATATAATATTATTAATATTATATAATATTATTGATACATTTAACAACAATTGATGCCTGAGTGATCATAACACTTTAATTTTGTATTTTGCTTTTTAATTTATTTAATTTGCTTTACACAATTTGCTATATGGTCAACACTGTTTTTGTTTTTTTCGCCAACAAAAATAGAAATCTAGTTTAAGCTATGTGTCCACGATTGTCTGATATTACAACGTTGTCCGAAAAATGTTCAGAATTTGTCTAACAACCGTGTAAACTTAAATTGTTTGCCTTCCAACGTTGTAAGAAAAGGCATTTTAAGTACATTGGAAGACAAAAATATTGTCAGACATCTAACAATCGTTTAAACACACAATTTTGTCATTGTCATTGTTTGAAGACAATTGTCAAACACTTTTCATTGTCATATGTGCAAAGTTTATGCATCTGCCAATGGCAGCATTGTGTGCATTGATAACATTTTTGAAAAAAGTAGAAGAAAATTAAAGAATTAAATTAAAGTGTGGATTAGGACATAAGCAGATAAAATGGTTCAAATTGATCTTTTTTGTTCCATAACAATATTTAAAATTTATAAAAACACACACAGCTCTGCAATACGAATTTGACAATGGCACACAACAATCTGACAACCGGTTGACAGATAAATTCATTGTGTGACAATTGTGTGCAAATGCAATTGCTAGTTTTCTTACAGTCGTCTAAACTGACAATTTACCTTTTGCTAAAAAATTTTCAATGTCAGTACATTGCTAGCACATTGCTAGATATGACAACGTTGTAATATCTGACGATCGTGGACACATAGCTTTAGTTTAATTTGCCAGCGACGAAAATATCAGCAAAGACAACAACCTGCAGTCGTATTGCCTACTGTCGTCAATACAGTCACTCTCATATAAACGTGTGTGTTTTATTTTTGACATATTGTGTTAGGTACACTGCTGTCTTGAATGTGTTTAATGCTTAAGGTGGGCGGTCAAGCAACTCGTACTTTAATTCGTCGATTTTAGCCATTGCACTATGGTATTTTTCCGTTTATTTTGGCATAAACTCTAATTTTAAAGCTGTTGAATTGAAATTTGGTTTGTGTACATTTTTTATGCTACCAAGTTTCATATGATTTGGTGCACTATTTCATATAGCTGCTATATAGCCGATCTGGGTGACATGCAACTACTTAGGTTTTACCTTAAAAAAGCGATTATTTTTAAATGGAGCAAATTGGAGGAATAATGGTAAGTTATTCATTAATCTATACAATTTAATTAATACGTTGCCATTTGCAAGTTTTTGCACTGGTTTGTTCTTCAAAAATTATAATACACGCAACATAAATAGAAATGTTATGTTCAATCTAATATTATACATTGATAAATAAAACATTGCACAATTGGACAATAACACATAATAATTACCAAATTGCTAGCAGGTAATAATTTTACATAGCTTCACTAATATTTTCCATAACAACAGTTTTTACCAAAGACAAAGGTTTTTACATTTATTCAACTTCAACTTTGACAAGCACTCGAACTCAGCTGATGTTTACCGCCAGTTGCACCAACACAAAGTGCTGTTTAATCAGCTGACTTTAAAGGCATGCCAGCAAGAAAGGGTTGCCACCCAAATTTATATTTAATAATTTTTTTTCTAATATGGGATCTAGATTAAGGAAAGCAGCACACACTTTTATTCGTCGATCATTTTATTTATACCATATCATGCACTTGGGCTATAATTTCTGTTGTTACTGCTTTTGAACGTCCATTGGTCCATCCTCAATGCTTGTACGACCACGTTTAAATTCAGCAACCCAATTTTTTACTCTTGCATATGAAGAAGCACTTTTACCCAACACATTCATCATTATGAATTTCTTGTCCCGATAAACTTTTTTTATTTAAATATTTAACGATGCCACAAATTTCTAATTTTTTCATTGTAAAAAAATCGC
Organism: Bellardia pandia; assembly: GCA_916048285.2. Classification (NCBI taxonomy): domain Eukaryota; kingdom Metazoa; phylum Arthropoda; class Insecta; order Diptera; family Calliphoridae; genus Bellardia; species Bellardia pandia. The sequence continues at coordinate 76,506,610 of OU696533.1, forward strand.
TGATGCGTCTTTTTTGAACACCTGTTTCTATATGAAGGAGTTGTCAGATCGAAAAGAAATTTAACATGTGTTCAGCAGAGATGAAAGCTTCCAAAACACTTAAGTTTTTCTGTTTATACCACGCTTTCTGTTCTAGGATAAGAAGTTTAAGAACCACCCTCGTATATGCTATACTCTGTAGTCACGTCTATGATCTCATATATGATATCGAATTTAGGCTCATCTCTAGACTCTTCTCATGTCTGATCTCTAGTCTGACCTTTAGCTTTATAGTCTCTTCTCTGCTTCCGTCTATAATCTTTCTTTCTGCTCTCGTCTACAGTGTCATCTCTATTTTCATCTTGTTACGTGTCTCGTAAAATAATAACACAATTTGTCAGAAATGTGTCTTTAAAACATTAAATATGCGATTTATTGCAATAAGCACTTAAGAGGCAAAATAAGGTCTAAAGCTAACTCAGCTATTGGTTATAGGTTCTTAACCCAATTTCCTTTACGCATAATATCTTTTGCCAAAAATTATCCACAGAATATTTGCAAATACATATATATTTAAACTTCAAATCTAACTTAACAACCAGAAATGATGACAAAATGTTGAGCCAATTGGGGTGCTTTATTGCCACCCTACTTGACTATGAAACTGTCAAACCGCTTGACAAAATTTGTACTCCCTATTTTATTATATATACTATTGACATGTTTAGTTATTTAAAAATCAACCTTCGCTTTTTCGATAAAGAATTCAAATTGTATTTTGTTTTTAGAAGGTTCAAAAGATATTTACTAATTTAAAAGCAAAACAAAATAAGAAAACCATAATAAAATAAATTTAATCATGAATGAAAGAAACTAAGATGAATGATAAATAATGTAAAGAAGAAAGAATAAAAAAACTTGAATTTACAAACATAGATAATCATGACTGAATGACGGATTGATATGGAATCGATCAAAAAGAAATATTGTTACAAAAAAATGAATTTGGTTTGAATTTTAGTCACAAAAAATGACGGTGTTCTATTTCTTGATGTTTCAACTGTGGGTCCCATCAATCAAAGCAATCAATACATGATGATTGTGTTTTTGATTTTGTTTCTAAAAGAAGAACTTTTAAATTTTTTTTATGTAATTACTTTAGATATATGTAAGTAAATTTAAAAGAAAATAGAGATATTCGAATTACGCTCATTAAATTAAAGGTTAGTATAAACAAAAGTATATAGGAGTTTTAGGAAATTTAAAAATCTATATATATAAAACTGAAATGGTCCCTTGTAAATTAAATTTAATGAACTCGCGCCGAAATAAAAGAAATATTAAAGATTTAAAATTAACAGTTTCAAATAAAAAATAATAATTCTTAACATAAGTTTTTTGTTTTAAGTCGCATAGGTTTAGCGGGAATTTCCCTCACTAACTTATTTAAGAACAAGTGAGTGACGGGAATTCACCCATTTAGCGAAATGAGTGAAACAGAACATTATGCAGCACTTGTTTCATTTTTAATCAAATTATTCATTGTATTTTGTTCAAGTAAGAATGTAGCGTAAAGTGGAGTTGTTATCACAAAGACAATACAAACATTTATCAGATGAAGACAAAGTTAAATATATCTCATCTATTTTCGACAATATTGTGGATGACAAACAGTTGTCTGAAAGAGAAATGTCAGATGCTTAAGATGTCCCAAGATGTCACACGAATGTTGATCTGCCTAATGCTAATGTTTATGACAAGTCTTCAGATGAAAGTGATGACGAAGTCAATGCAGACAATGACATGACCGAAAGGTACGTTTCTCGTAATGCAACTGTTATGGTCCTGCAAGATCAACAGAAATTTTGTCAAAAGCTCAGACGTTTAAATGCTATTTGAGCATAGAAATGGTGGACATAATAGTGCATCATACAAACAAAAAAGCCCATGCCACTTATGCAATCTATAATAAAGCAAAACAAACAAAACCTCCGCTTAATTGGAATGATATAACAGTAACATAAATGTATGCCTTTATTGGCATTTTAATAATGGCAGGTGCAAATCATTTATATAATGATAATACAAAATATTTATTTGCCATCACATCTTATCCTCTATACCGAGCAACAACGGGCATTAACAGATTCTTGTCACTATTACGTTTTATACGCTTTGACGATGCAAACACTAGAGTTAAAAGAATACTTACGGATAAGGCTGCTCCAATCCGTGGTATATGGGTAATGAGCAACGCAAATCTTTTAGAGCATTACAAACCAAGCGAATATCTTACAATCGACGAACAGCTCCTCCCATACCGCAGCAGAACTAAGTTCACACACTCTATACCCTCAAAGCCAGTACAATATGGGATTAAAGTTTGGTGGATTTGTGACGCCAAAAAATCCTAACCGAAAAGATTTAACTATTAATTAATTAATTTTTTCTTTTTTTAATGTCTATTAAGACCTTAATTGCGACGATTTGAAGTTTCATGTCCATATTTTAATTACTAAAGAATTGCGAGTACTTTTAAGTTGAAAAAGTTACTCGTCTCTAGTATAGTCTAGAGTCTCATCTCTAGTCTCGCCTGTTTTAATTGCATACAACTGTTTTTAAAACAATTTAATAATAATCAAAAGGAAATTTTAAAACTAATTAATATAACTATACCAGCTTGTAAACGTCTTTTCACAACACATATGCCTCGCTGCATCATGCAAATTAACAAGCAATCAGTAGAATTTGGTGCACCAGAGCGTGTGACTAGTTTTTCAAATTTTATTTTTTAACACTCAAACGATACGTTCTACTGATAATTGACAATCCAGTAAAAAACACACACACACCCACACACAGATTATATTTGAAAAGTTAATATTTGCTCAAATTTGCAAACAGTAACAGTAAAAAAAAGGTGAAAATTGCAACACATTTGTTTAGTCGTTAACATCTTTATATTTTTAACAATCTCATGAAAATGCAAACAAACTTTTTCAAATTCAAACTATAGCAAGTAATTTTAGCAAAATCAATAAATGTTTAAATTAGTGTTGGCAAAATAACTCAAACGAATAATCGACAACAAAAGCTCGCATTCGATAAATTATAATACCCACTTTTACAGCTTTAAACATATTAATAGAAATACAAATACAAATCTCAAGTTTAATTACTTTTATTACCTGTATGGTGAACTCGTTTAACCTACTTCCCACAATCCATTAAAACTAAAATATTCTTAGCAACTTGACCAAATAACCGACTCATTGTGTGGTCACTATTACAAAACCCAATATGCACTTACAACCCAAACATGTTGTACGACACACAAAAACTACTAAAATATATTTTGGTAACAACAGCAAAAACAACTGTAAGAAAAGTTTTATTTAAACCAAACAAGCCACCGTAACAAAATCTAAAAAAAAAGACTTTTTGGTTGTACTAAAAAAAACTTGAAAATACATACTAGAAAAAACAACAAACATTAAGATAGATACTCTAGGGTTAGACAACAATAAACAAACTAACTGTAAACAATATTCAGATTGAGTTTCTTTAGCCAGACAGGGGGACTAACTAGAACACGTTACATCTACATACATATAATAAACACAATTAATGTTTACAGTATACATTTTTAAAGTTAAGTAAATTATTTTATTTAAATATTAAAATATTAAAACAGAAATGCAGTTCATTCAACTCGTCCTGTAAATAACCACAAGTATTTTGTGGTTAAAAATTTAACAAGTTTTTTTTTTTTGGATTTCTTGCTGTTGCTGTTTTATGATTTAAAAATTAATTGGATGAAAAAAATCAAAGCTTAAACAAATAGATTATATAACTGACAAGAAACTTGACTATGTGCCAGACTATAAATGATACTATTGTTGAGATTATATATATAAACTGGAAAAGAGACTAGACTATAGACGACATATAACCGAGTCTGGAAATGAGACTAGAGACGAGACGAGACTAGAGACGAAACTAGATACGAGACTAAAGAATAGACTACAGAAGAGTATAGAAATGAGGCTAAAGGCAATACTAAAGAGGAGACTAGAGACGAAACTAGACGCGAAACTATATACGAGAAGAGAGAATAGTTTACAGAGAAGTTTAGAGACGAGACTAGAGGAGAGACTTCAGAAGAGTTTACAAAATGAGGCTAAAGACAATACTAGAGAGGAAACTAGAGAAGAGACGAGACCGGCCTAGAGTATAGTTAAGAAAAAAGTTTAGAGACGAGACTAGAGATGAGTCTACAGAAGAATTAAGTAACGAGGCTAAAGCCGATACTAAAGAGAATACTAGAGACTAGATTACAGAATAGCTTCGAGAAAAGTTTAGAGACGAGACTAGAGAAGAGTCTACAGAAGAGTTTAGAAATGAGGCTAAAGGCAATACTAGAGAGGAGACTAGATTAGAGACGAGACCAGACTAGAGAAGAGTTTAGAGAAAAATTTAGAGACGAAACTAGATACGAGAATAGAGAATAGTTTAGAGACGAGACTAGAGGAGAGACTTCAGAAGAGTTTACAAAATGAGGCTAAAGACAATACTAGAGAGGAAACTAGAGAAGAGACGAGACCAGCCTAGAGAATAGTTTAGAAAAAAGTTTAGAGACGAGACTAGAGATGAGTCTACAGAAGAGTATAGAGACGATGCTTAAGACGAAACTAGATACGAGAATAGAGAAAAGTTTAGAGACGAGACTAGATAAGAGTTTACAGAAGAATTAAGTAACGAGGCTAAAGCCGATACTAAAGAGAATACTAGAGACTAGATTACAGAATAGCTTCGAGAAAAGTTTAGAGACGAGACTAGAGAAGAGTCTACAGAAGAGTTTAGAAATGAGGCTAAAGGCAATACTAGAGAGGAGACTAGATTAGAGACGAGACCAGACTAGAGAAGAGTTTAGAGAAAAATTTAGAGACGAAACTAGATACGAGAATAGAGAATAGTTTAGAGACGAGACTAGAGGAGAGACTTCAGAAGAGTTTACAAAATGAGGCTAAAGACAATACTAGAGAGGAAACTAGAGAAGAGACGAGACCAGCCTAGAGAATAGTTTAGAAAAAAGTTTAGAGACGAGACTAGAGATGAGTCTACAGAAGAGTATAGAGACGATGCTTAAGACGAAACTAGATACGAGAATAGAGAAAAGTTTAGAGACGAGACTAGATAAGAGTTTACAGAAGAATTAAGTAACGAGGCTAAAGCCGATACTAAAGAGAATACTAGAGACTAGATTACAGAATAGCTTCGAGAAAAGTTTAGAGACGAGACTAGAGAAGAGTCTACAGAAGAGTTTAGAAATGAGGCTAAAGGCAATACTAGAGAGGAGACTAGATTAGAGACGAGACCAGACTAGAGAAGAGTTTAGAGAAAAATTTAGAGACGAAACTAAATACGAGAATAGAGAATAGTTTAGAAAAAAGTTTAGAGACGAGACTAGAGATGAGTCTACAGAAGAGTTTAGAAAGGAGACTATTATATTTATTGCTAAGTCAACAGGAATACTTGGAAATAGAGATACTACAACAAACGAAATCATTTTCTCATCATCTTGTATATAAAGGGTGTCCCAACTAGAACGCAATTTTTAAATTTTAAATAAAACACAGATATTTAAAAAAAATCATGAAACTTTATTATATCGTAAAGTAGACATAATGAGGTTATGTATGGAACAAGATATTGTGCAGATGGCCGCCTCGGCTTTGCTGGCACACACGCGATCTTTTAATGAAATTTTCAATGACCTTTTTCTTAAATGATGCGATATTTCATTAATGCAGCGTCCAATTTGCTCTTTTAAGGCTTGAGTCGTCATTGGCTTATTCGCGTAAACCATCGACTTCAAAAAACCCCAAAGAAAAAAATCTAAAGGTGTTAAATCCCACGATCTACGCGGCCAATTCTGGTCTCCAAAACGCGAAATAACACGACCGGGAAATGACTGATACAGCAATTGAATTGTTTCTCTGGCTGTATGACATGTGGCTCCGTCTTGTTGAAACCACATGCCCTCCACATTAATTTCTTCAATTCTAAGCAAGAGAAAACTGGTTATCATTTCACGATACCGTTTTTAATGTTGCGTTCTAGTTGGGACACCCTTTAAATATTTAAATGTTGGTTCTTTAGTCTATCTTTGAATTGTAGTGAGTCTTTGATATTATATTCTGAATTTTTAGTAATATTCTTTAAAATGTTCGTAATGTATTTACATAGTTCGTATGATGAAGAATTAACAAAAGAACAAATTGGTCTTAATGGAAATTCTTGTTTGTGAATTTTTGGTACTCCATATAATCTTGGTGCCGTGGCGACATTTGTTTTAAGTTTAATTTTTTCAATATTTGTTATAATATTAAGTTTATATAGTTTATCTACTAAATCATTATTAGTCTTCTGAAACACTAAGGCAGGGGTCGGCAAGTAATTTTAAGTAGAGTCCGGATTATGTTGAAATTTTTTGTCGAGGTCCAGAAAAAAAAAACTCATAATACATACTATTTAGTTTAAAATTTTTATTTTGACTTATATATGCAATACAATATGTATGTAGGTATTCTTTAAAACTAATGCGAAAAATTACATCTGTGGTCTTGAGCCAGTTTTTTAAAGTTTGGTTCACGCGGAGAACAGCTTATGCGAAGAGTGTCTTCAAGGTGGGCGTCTGTCAATCTCGAACGATATTTGTTTTTCAAAAAATTCATTTTTGAGAAAGATGATTCACATACAAATGTAGAGCCAAACATAGTAGCCAAGTTGATAGCTAGTTTTTTGCAATTTTCATATTTTTCTGTAACATGTTTACCCCAAAATTCTTCAGTGGATGCAGTTTTATACATTTGCAAGGAAATATCTTCTTGCAAGTCAATTACCTCTATTTGCAGTAAAGGCTTTGATAGACTGAATAACTTCGCAGCCACGTCAGTCCATTCTGCCACCGCAGCAACTTCATAAGGAAATTTAAGAAATTGAGACAGCTTCCCTATCTCTGCAAAGTCTTGGAATCTTGCAGCAAAATCCTTCTCAAGATCAGATACAAACCTTACAAACACTGCAATGTCTTCTTCGGAAATCTGTTTATACTCAAGCATTGTTGGGAAATGAATAAATTGTTTACTTGCAATATCTTTTTCAAAGATATCCAGCTTGCGACGGAAAGCAGACACACTTTGTATCAGATCACATATTAATTTTCCATTTCCTTGTAACTCGGTGTTGAGCGCATTCAAATATTTCAGTATGTCTTTCAGAAAAGCCACAGCTAGCATATTACGCTTGTTTCTTAGGAAGTCCAGATGCTTCCTTGCTTCCTGTGTGTCCAAGTTTTGCAAAAAGGAGGTTACTTGTTCTTTTATTTGCCAGAAACGTTCAACAACTTGACCTTTACTTAGCCAACGTATATTGTTATGTTGCAGTAAGTCAGAATACGCCGAATCACATTCAGAGAGAAAATCCTTGAACTGTCGGTGCTGAAGAGCAGAACGAGACCTCATAAAATTTATCAACGTCACCAAGCTGCCCATTACATCTTTCAGAGTAGCACTAAGTTTTCCACAAAGTGCTGCCTGATGAACTATGCACTGATAAGATATTAGACCTGCATTCTTATCCCTGATTCTCTTTACTAATCCGTTTTCTTTGCCAATCATCGCTGGGGCGCCGCACAGTGGCTGAAAATCGTTTTTCGTTGGCCAAAATTCTGTAACTTTTGAACCGATCAGAATATTGAAGTAATTTTTTTTTTAATGGATAGATATTTAGTTCAGCTTGGCTCAGTTTTAATTACATTAAAATTGATTGATGACTTTTTAAGGACTTCTAGGTCAAAGTTGAACTTTTGATTTTTTTTAACTTTTGGAGTGAAATATGGGTTTATTTTTTTATTTACATATTAAAAAATTTAATATTTGGAACTTAATAATAGTTATAATTATTTTTTGTGATAATGGAATTTTTTTAATGTTACACTCAAAAAAATTTTTACACTCAAAAAAATGTTTACACTAAAAAAAATAGTAAAATTCACTGGAGAGTTTGCTGTTACTACAGAAAAATTTATTCTTTTTTGCTGTCAGATTTGATAATTTTAAAAAACATTTTAAAAATAAAAACTGCAATAGATTTTATTAGCATTTGTAACAATAGTTGGTTCTATTTATTATTATTTTTAACCGACTTCAAAAAGGAGGAGGTTATCAATTCGAATGGTGTTGCTTTTTTATGTTTGTTCCACGATAACCATTTCTGAACCAATTTTAAAAATTCTTTTTTTGTTTGAAAGGGTTTGCTTGCAGGTAAGTCACATTTAAGTTTTCTGAAGATCGGACGGACATACGGTTTTTTATTTACCGTTATCTATATTTTTTCTGTGCTTCTCTTATAAATTGTTGAATAACTTCGTGATTTATCAATCAATTTTAAAAATAATTTTTTTATTTGGAAGATATATATTGCTTGCAGAAAAATATATTTAAGGTAAAAAAATGAAAATTTCAGAAATTGATTGAGATATATCGGGGATATATAGCATAAACCGATTTTTAAGAATATATCGAATATGGGTGTCAAAATTTAGCTCTGTTAATGGGAAAACATTATAGATTTAGCATAAACCGATTTTTTAGAAGATTAACAAGATTTTCAAAATTCTTTCTTTCAATCAAAAAAGTGCAACAACATTAGTTATATTAAACATTTTTGAAAGTTAATCCAACATTTTATTTGGCCGAAATTTTGAAGTCGGTTTTTTTTAAAGAATTATTTACTAATACTATGTTTTTCGTACTTAAATAACAATGAAGGCAATTATAATTATTATTCATTTGAAACAAATATTGATGGCAAATATTCTATATTTTGTTCTGCGCTATTTCTGTTCTTTAGTAGTTTTTTGGCTTCTTCATTAAAATCCCGATGTTCCACTTTCCATTGATTTCGAATATTGGATATGAACGGATCTGACGTTGCCAATAATAAATTAAATAGATCTTCATTTGTGGAATTTCGTGAAATTTTTCTAGTATTGTGCTCTCTATAAAATCTGTAATCCTTGTTCCTTTTTTCCTGAGCCTCCTCTGATAGATCTCCAAGTGGCACCAAATGATATTTAATGATATCTTCTCCATGATAAAGGATTTTGTGAACTGTTGCAGACATATTTCTCTGTGGGTAGTTGGTTGTATATATTTTTGCAGTTTCCTTAGCATAATCTCCAAATTGTCTAGCGTCAATTTCTTCATTGCACGCAAGTACTTCTAGGATTATTTTAAATCTGAAAATAGGGTTTAAATCCATTCCTGTTATTTCAGATGCTGTTTCTGGATCTAAAAAGAATCTTCGTGCGGTATTGTCATCATTTGTATTGCCTGACCCTTGTTTTGGCTGATCTATAATTAATCCAAATTTGCGATATTCATCTTGAACATGTTTCTTTTTCGAACTTCTTAACTCTTTGTTGGTTCCATTGTTTCTTATGGATCCTGAAGACTCGAAATCCAAATCATAACTGATTTTTAGTATATGTTTCATAAGTCGTCATTTGATCCACAGTAAAAAGTCATGAAAAAATATGTGATGTTCTTGGTAGTCACAGCTAAATTCAAGTGCGGCCGAAAGGGTTAATATCAGGTAAAACTAATTAGTATCTGGCCAATATTGGGTTTTTTTCTTTAGTGGTTTAATGTCGCGATTATTATTATAAAATTGTTTATGACTTTGGTTGACCCTAACAGTTGATAACAGGTATATTAGAAAGAGATCATATGTTTACTGTAGAACCTATTGTGATATTTTTATGACTTATTTTTTTTGCTAATCAAAACAAAGCCATAAAACCCTTTCCCAGGTATTATATTTAATTATTATAGTTTTACGTAGTCTAAAGTAAAAACACATAAAGCTTTAGGCGAAAAAGTGAAAATTTAATACACCATTGTATACGAGTAACTATAGGGCTGTTTAAATTATCGTAATTTGAATTTTTTTAGAGTAATTTCATTAAAATTAAAAAAGTGTTCTACCGGCGGGTCGTGGCGGGTGCAAAAGTATATATAGGATTAAAGAAGACACTTTCACCTTTCTTCGGGTGGTATACGTTTCTTGTTCCCTTTTGTTCCCTAGAAGTTCTATTCCACTAAAGTTTAAATTTCAGAAAAATATGGTAGTTTAAGAAATATTTCAGAACGCCCCTAATATTAAACGCTAGAGCAGTAACCACTTACAACAACTAAAGACTATAATCCTACCAACATTATAAAAAAGACCGCAGGCCATTATCGATGATAGCTTGCGAGTAGTAACCATATATTTTTGACAAAAAACAAATAAAAAACACCTTTTTCTGAAATTAAAAAAACAGTTGAGTTTGACAGCATGCCACGCCCACAATTATTAATAGTTTAACCTAATTTTTTGGCTACCTTAATATGGATATATTAGCTCCAAAAAGGTGTAAAAATTTTAAAAATCGGTGACAAAAAAAAATTCGACTTTTGGCCAATGAAAAACGATTTTCAGCCACTGTGCGCCGTCAGTTGAAAGGGATACAATTTTATCATAACTAATGTTCGATTTCGTAATAAATTCATCAAAAGTCTTGAATAAATCTTCTCCGCGAGTCTTACCTTTAAACGTCAATAATGCTAGCAATTCTTCCCTGAACGTTTTACTTTCAATGTCAAAAAATCTCACGCAAATAGACATTTGTTCATCATCAACAATGTCACATGATTCATCAAGTGCTATAGCATAGCACGGTGCCTTCTGCAGTAGTTCGAGCAAGCTGCTTTTGTTTTCAGTAGCTAAAATTTCGGTTCTTCTTGTATTACTTCTTGAGGACAATGGAATACCTTGAATTGCAGTAACAAGATCCTTTTTCTCTGCAAAAAGTGCCGTGGCCACTTCCAACATACATTCTTTTACTATCTCAGAGTCTGAAAATGGCTTCTGGTGTTTATTAAGCGTCCAACACACACGTAACGCAGCTTCTGTGGATTTTTCTTGTTCGCTCAGGGAGCGAACTAGTAAGGCCGTGCTTTTTTTGTAAGAAGTTAGGTATGCCTGTAGTTTTTCTTTACGAGCTATACTGCCAAGCGGAAAGTTTTTGTGGAACTGCTGATGAGTTGTTTCGTAGTGCCGCTTTAAATTGCCACTTTTAACAATAGCTACAGTTTTGTTGCACAAAAGGCAAACTGGAACTAATTTAGGCCTATCAGGCAACGTAAAACAATATTGTTCTGTCCACTCAGGCAGAAACTTCCTATTTTCACTGTCAACTTTTCGCTTCTTAGGATCCATATTGATGTAGGTACGAATTTAAACACACGACAAATTACAACACAAATTAACAATGCACCGCACAAGATCAAACGAATGACTGACAACCATAATGTATCATAAGTGGAAAATCCCAGTCAATTTTCGTTTTTTATATTCAAACCATATTAAAACAACAACAACATTTTCAAAAAAATATCTTGTTTTTTAAATCTTGTACATTCCCTCTTTATGCTTACCACTATATTAAACTGATTAACAGTGTGGCAAGAAAAGTTTTAGCTCATGTCCCGATTTTGCAAGTTGAAATCGCCAAAAAAATTTTAAATCCCCAAATTTGTCTCCAATTAAATTTCTAATAAAATTTTATTAAAACACATTTTTAAAGAAAAAAATAGGCCTAATAAACTAATACGTGATTAATTTAGCAAAATTCTTCTGATTTTCGGTTTAAAATAAAAGATATCCAAATTTGCAAATGAAGTAGAATCTATATATTTACAAATAGTTTATCTACAAAACTTTAACAAAATTTCAAAAAAAAATTTTCGAAATTTTGTTTCACAAAACTGTAAACTTAATTTAAAAAAATAACACAAAAATCAATAATACCTAAATAAGGGGTAAAATACCCAATCTGGTTACACTGTTGATTAAACAACCAATTGTTTGTTCAACTAAGAGAGCATTACAATAACACCAACGACAACAACAACAGTAAACGAGAAAAACTGTTGTGAAATGTATTGAAAAAACTTTTATAGAAACCAACAACAACGATAATATAAATGACCTCATGAGGCCTCTAAAATAAAGAACAAACATCAGTTTTTTTGCGATTTTTATTAAAATATTTTATCTTTTGAAGAATGACGTTGGAATTAAACTGAATCTGTAGGTAATTTTAACGATGTATGCCGGTCCAAGTTTCGACCTACCGCGGTCCGTAATCGGACCGAGGTCCGCCTGTTGCCGAACGCTGCACTAAGGGAAAGATAACCATGACAATGATTAATATGTAAGTAATTTAAATATGAAGATTTAAGGACAGATTACTGAATGTAGGGTAATGGTTCAGTTATAGGTGTCTGATGATTCAGTAAGAAGGGCACATTGAGTTTATTTTTGCATAATCTACGGTTAAATTGAGTACGCTATATGCTTACGCGTCAAATACACAACGTTTCTTAAATGGAACTAGCGGGAAACCTTTTGTACATACGTCTCAACAAATGTTTTTGAGCGGTTATTTGCTGATTTTAAGAATTTTGAATTTTTATTATTCGACTATAAATTCGACTGAAGTCTACTAGTCTTGTATATATACTAGTCGACAGTCAAGCCGATAGACACTACTGTAGACTCCATAATAGTTGAGAATGTAAACTTGACTATAGACTTAACAGTAGATCCCAAAATAGCCTTGATTATTGACTCTAACATAGACTTCTCATTAAACTGATTGTTAAGTAGACTAACAAACTGCTAGATTATACTAGATTTGACCATTGGCTCGACTTCAGACTTCACTATAGATTCCACTAAACACTCAACTTTGGAGTCGACTATGGATTGGACTATATATGTTGTTATTTATCAGACTGTAGTTTGTTATTTTTTTTCTTTTTGTTCATTGTTTTTGCCAGTCTTGAGTGTGTCATTAACAAAATTTTATTTTCAGTTTATTTTTTTGTCTTTATTGTTCTGCCTCTACACTAAAGAAATTAACAAATTAACAACTTTGCACAAATTCCTTGTTATTACAAATATTTGCAAACAATTTTCGAAAATATTAAAGATATTTTTATGGTCATATTTTTAGGACTGCATAATATGCGTTATATAATCGAACACATTATATTACATTACTTGTTTCCTGTATTATATATAAAAAGTAATTTTTGTTTTAGCACTTATTAAATTCAGCTCAACTTGTCAAAAAAAAAGTACGTGACTAACCATGATAGACTATAATTACATAAAATAAAAAGGCTTTTTATTAAAGTTGTTAACCAACAAGACAACACTCTGCAAAGAATACTTATGTATACATATGTATATAGGAAATACTGTTCACAAAATTTATGTTGCAAAGAAATAGTTTTTGTTAAAGAAAACAGTTATTAAGAATATTGTCATGTACTACTAATCATTTAAGGGAAGTAAAGGATTCCCTATTGGACATAAAAGTTTTTAAAGTAAAGTGGTCAATAAGAGTAGTTCGTGAACGTGTTTATTTGCCAGCAATTTGTGTTGAATATTATGCAGACATTTTTGTTTAATTAAGTAAATTCTGGTGGTGGTGAAAACTTTTATTCAGTAAGTATTTAGTTGAGGCTTTCATTGAATAGCTGTCTAATAATTAATCCAGTTTTGCTTAAAGCACTACTCTTCAAACAGTTGCCCTTAAAAGAAATTCCTGAGCGCTGTGAAATATTTATTTTCTATTTGACATCACGATTTTGAGGTGTTAGTTTGTGTGTTTGAGTGTAAATATTGGCCATATAAAATTATTATTTGCAATAAATTCATGTGAGAAAGTCAAACAAAAACGTCATGAAATTTCAACGCAATTGCAATTTGAAACACACACCAACACAGCCATACACATGCCGACATAAACACATTTAAACACACATGCATACAAATGTCAGCTCATGCAACTCAATCAACCATAACAACTGTCATTAATGCAGTGTGTCATTATAATCATCATCATCATCATACATAAACAATAGGGTGCTACTTATTATGCGCTACATGGAATTTATTATTATTTATTATTAATAATAATATTTATTATTAATAATGAAACCAAACTGATTTTAAATTTTTACAAAAATAGCTACAAAGATGTTCAAGATTTTTTTTCAATTTTTATATAACATAATATTAAGTATACGCCATCAACCTCTGCATGTTCAACTCTTATCTATACGAGTTATATTATCATTAAATGTGTAGCATACTTTTTGGCGTAAACTTTAAAATCACACTAAGCGAATGATTAATATAAAATAAAGGTGAAATAAAAATAAAGTATTGTTTAAGCACTACTAAAACATAGAGTTCACATGAAATTCGGACGCATACATTTGTATTATGTAAAAGAATAAACTTCTAAATTCAATTTTGTTTTTAATTTCTTGTCATTGTGAAGGGTTCAGAAATATCTTACTCTTAGTTATGGAACATAATTGTGTAAAAAATGTCTGGCATTTTTGGACCAAAATTTTAAAGAGTTTCAATGGCACTGAACTTTTGAATATCAGCAAAGAAAACTTCACAAAACCTCAGTTAATTTTAGGACTTAGCTAATACTGTAATATCAGCCAGAGGAACACTTCATTGGTTTGGCCAGTTGATAGCCATTCCGTGCTATGCAAAAACTTTTCTATGTTTGCATTCGATTTTGAAACGTCAGTGAAGATATCGAAAGACTTCCTTTGTAAAGATTTTATATAAAACCGTTATATAAAATTAAAACTCTTTAAAAGTTGGTCCCAAAATGCCAGACATCTCTCAATGACATTCCTCAGTAGAGCTCTTATGGTTACCGTGTCGTAAATACATATCAGGAAACTGTATTATGGCTTACTTTACTTAGAGAGAGGCCTCGGTCTTTAAGAATGACACTAAACTGATCGAATAATTGGAATTCCACTTTGTAACGTTGGGTTCTCTCCATAGCATAAATTTGTTTGTTTTACTTAAACCGTAACTATACTTAAATATGTGTGCTTGCGATCATTGTCCTGTGGCATTTATTCATTTGGTTAGAGAATCATTTGCAATATTCTATCTATCAAATAATTTGGCCCAAAATCCCATTAAGAAGACCAATCCACATATCACTTAATATTTCACGGTTTTTTTTCTGGGTATATTTATATACAATCTCTACAGTATTTCAAGATATTAAGTAAGGATCCAAAGCCAATAGGGATATGGGGTTACAAATTGCGGAACCAATATAGTGTTCTTATAAACCATAGTTTGGATTATCTGGGGAAATTTTTCCTACCCTTCCTGACCTATCTGTTGTAGTAGACTTCAAATGTGTGATATCTGGTACTATTATTCTCTCTGACCTTTTCTTTCCATTTATTACAAGGACCCACGTTTGTCAATTTAATACCAAGTTGGCTGCCTGTTTTAACTTGCGTAACCCACTGTTTTTAATGCTAGAAAAATTTAATGATTTTCACATTTTATTTTATTCTGCTTTAAAAAGAAACTTGACGATATACGATTTTAAAATCAGAAATTGATTTATATATGATGAAAGACATTAATATTATCTTAAAAGCATTGAAAATCCTTAAACTTTAATAAATGGACCACGCTAATAATTACACTTATATGAAATTTTATGCTGTTTGATTTTAAGTGTAGTTTTGCGTATTTAACTATAATAATAGCTGTAATATTACTATAGCATATCCTGCCCAAATAGTAGCTGACGAACAAAAACCATAAGTATTATTATTATTTTATGCGGAAATAGATTTTGTTACATGTCATTTCCGACATTTACCATCAAATTTAATTTAATTTGTTTAACTTTGGCACGTACTATTTACACAGATAACACAATTTAACCAACAAATTTCATTTCATTTCACACTCTCTCTCTCTCCTTACTTGAACTCTACTCTTCACTCTGGCTAACTCTTTGGCTGTGTAGTGCACATTTTTATTGCATTGCGGTTTGTCGAACTATGATTATAATTGTAAAGCATGTGTTAGATAGAGAAAGGTTTTACAGAGTGTGTTAGAAAAAGGTGTGTTAAACTTTAATCATTTACATATAAGCCTTTAAAAACACAAGTAAACATCTGTAATTGTGCAAATATTGCATTTGAATTTTACACCTACATATTTGTATAAATCACAAGCAGTTTTTTCCTACATAGTTACGTACATTAGGGAGGCCCTTATTGGTAAGGGACTACCCTTATTTATTTAATCTGTTTACTTTACTTACTTGCTTACATATATACCTTTAGGTTGTATATATGTATGTATTACGTTTACTACATTGCGATTGTGGTGGGAAGCATTATAAGACACTTGTTTTTAAGAGCACACAAATCCGCTTCATGCAGTTGTGGTTTAACACACATCTGCGGTTTTGTTTTAATAATGTGCGGTTTATTAATGAATTGTGTATGAAAATGATCATCAAAAGACTCACACTCAACAATGATGACAGCTAATACATATTGTATATGCATGCATTACATTACACCGCGTTACAAAAACGAGCTTTTTTTCCGTCCTATGAACCAAATATACTTTATCGGAAAGGGGTGGAAAATAAAAATGCACCTGTATAGGCGATTTTTATATACACGTCAGAATTTTTTTATATATAAAATATAAAGCTCGTAGTGTCCGTCTGTCCGCCTGTGTGAAAGACTTTGGATCGATTTCTAACCCTTTTGACGTGATTCCATCGAGCTGA
Source organism: Bellardia pandia (assembly GCA_916048285.2). Lineage (NCBI taxonomy): Eukaryota > Metazoa > Arthropoda > Insecta > Diptera > Calliphoridae > Bellardia > Bellardia pandia. Next base: position 76,523,363 of record OU696533.1, read on the forward strand.
ATTTTTTTAGGCAGACTCGTGGAAATGTCTGCATCATGTAAAATGTTTTAAAAAATAGATTTTTATCAATTCTCAGATTTTCCTTAATTTTTTTTTTTAATTTTTTTTTCTTTTTTCAGCATAACTTGAAGGGACTACAAATTACTAAACTACTAAAGCGTTCCAAAAAAAATTTGTTTTTCGACCCATCCTGTCGTTTGTCAATAGTAACTTTCTAACACTAAACTGTTTATGACTTTTACAACACTTACACTGGTATGACAGATGAAAATTTGAATTGTACAATTGTTTTAAGTTCAGTTGTGCGCAAACGTATTTCTATATATATCATCAGAGAAAAAATGCAGTGCCTGAATCGAAATGATTTTTTTTACATTTGTGGCTTATTATTTATCTAAGAAAGCACCTGGTATTGACAAAATCAGTAACAAAATGCTTATGGAACTACTCCGGATAGCAATAAAAATAATACTTTTTATTTTCAGCGCTATATTACGCCTTCAATATTATTTACCAGAATGGAAGTTTTCACTGGTTACCATGTTACCAAAGCTGGAAAAAGATCACACAAAAGTAAAAGTATATAGACCCATTAGGCAAATATATCGGAGCTATTCGAGAAAATGCTTATGAACAAGTTATAGCCGATTTTAAGTGAAAACAATTGCATTCCGAATCATCAATTTTGATTTAGAAGAAAACGCAATACTATCAAACAAACCCATAGACTTGTCGATATCATGAAAGAAAACATTTAAAGAAAAAAAATATTGTTCCGCTCTTTTTATTGACATTTCTCAAGCTGTTGATAAAGAGTGGTATGATGATCTTATATACAAGTTGGAACTAAATTTACCCTTAAACACACATAAGCTATTGGAACTTTTAAGCTTTAAGAAGGAGATTTGTTAAGCTCCGCACAACACATTGAAGCAGGACTAGCTCAAGCAAGTATCCTGGGATAATTCTTATACTAGATATATACATCTGATATGCCAACAAACGATCTACACATCTACATTTGCTGATGATACTGCTATTCTAAGCATTCATAATAACCCTCAAGAAGTATCTTGCTACCTACAAAATCGTATACTTGAATTGAACTGGTTAAAGTAATAGAGGATAAGAGTTAGTGAACAGAAATGCACACACATACCTTTACATTGTATAGAGAGTCATGCTATCCTATTTATATCAATAATCAAACAATAACACAACAATCCGAAGTTAAATTACCTTGGTATACACTCCAATCTCATATGAATGAAAAATTGATTCAAATGAAATTGAAGTTGATCCAAATTGATTGGCTCATTGGTAGAAACTCTAAGCCAAGTTTAGATTGCAAACTCCTACTTTATAATTCAATAGTAAAACCTATATGGTGTTATGGAATCCAGCTATGGGGAATAGCCTCAGCTTCAAGTGTAGGCAGAATTAAAAGACGCCAAAACAAATTGCTACAAATGATCACAATTGCCCCCTGGCATATAAAGAATTCGAATATGCATTAAGACCTAAATGCGTCTTTGGCAAAAACTGAGATCCAAAAAAATGCAGAAAAACACTTAATAAAGCTTGAAGTACACCCAAACCCATTAGCCCGCAACATATTAAATAATAGTGGCTATATTCGACTAAGAAGAAGGGATACAGCGGATCTGAGCCGAAGACAAGAAAAAAGAATGACAATTTAATAAATAAAATAAACAATGGCCAAACAATTTTCGTTCGGCACTGGCGGGACTAATAATTGCAATTTCTTAGATATAAGATTTGAAAAACTTAAGCTAGATTTACACGATTGAAATTTTCTTCAAAATTGCTCTTCAAAATGCTTCAAACTTGTGTAAAAAGCAAAGTTTAATAGTTATTAAATAAATAAATTTTGAAGAATTTTTGCTGTTTACTCGAGTTTGAGAGCAATTTTGAAGAAAATTTCAATCGTGTAAATCTAGCTTTATTGTTAGTTCGTTTTTAATGAAGATATAATAAATACATAAATGTACAAAAAAAAATTATTTTAAACTAAATGAACATCTTCAACGTTTACAATATTAGTTTCAATTAATGATATACAGCTATGTTCACCTAGAATCCGTTATCAGCTAAAAGAAGAAACGCACAAGTTCACGTTTTATTTTGTTTTAATGAATTGCCTTAAATGTGGCACAACATTATGATCCAACTGCGGTACATACTTATCCCAAATCGCTGACATTGTTATGAAAAGCTAAAAGAAAAAAACATGCTTTCAAAGTTTATGTGAACCACGCAGCCTGACTTTATGTGAACCACTAACATAATGTAATTGAATATGAAAATCTTCTTAAAGTACCTACTCAAAAACACTTAAAATAAACACACAATCCTTAACACAAAGACACATTTACTCTAATTAAATTGTATGTAATGAATTATTAAATGCTTGTGTTGACATTTTTATATCTAACATTATCATCATCATTACACTCATCAGCATTTTATTTGTTCTCAGTATTGTCCTGGGGATTTGTAACAACAACTATTACGTTATGTTGCTAAACTAATTGTATTTAATTTTGTGAAAGATTTAATTAAGAAATTAAAGGACAAAATTAAATGTATTTATTAGTTAATGAATTTGGGATTTTTAAGGTAAAATAAATCAAAGAAGATTTATGTTATTTTATTGAATTATTATTTATAAAATAAATTTAATAATAAAAAATAATTATTTGATAGAGGAGAATGAGAATTTTCAACAACAGCTGTAATTCCTAAACCAGATTATTATTATCAGCCATCTATGCTGCAAAAACTCTACTCTATTGTTGCAAATCACTCTCCTAACCATAGCTGCCAGATTTGACGATTTATCGTCATTTTGACGATTTTTTGTTACAAAAATAGCAAAGTGACGATTTGACGATTTTTTCATTGAAAATGACGATTTTCTGAATTATTAAAATTTTCTATCATTTCTTTGTTTTTTGGAGATAACAACTATTTTTCTCAATTAATATCATATATATTAAGAAGAATATGACATACGAGTATTTGAAAATCAAAACTAAATGATAGTAATGATTTCTTAATTATGAACAATTATTAAGTGTTAGTATAATAATTCCAAATAATATTGAGTTAGGATAGCAGAAATTATTTATTTATCTGTAAACACAAAAAGCAATTTTAAATGCTGAATTCCATCAACTAAAATTTTTAGAGGAAACAATTTCTGAATTTCAACAGGGAAATTCTACAAAAACTTCTCCTATTTCAACAAAACGTCGAAAGAATATTCAGCCAAATAAATTTAAATAACAAAAATACGGAATTTTTGAAAATAAGTAAATGTATATGATGGATGAATTGGATTCTATATTTGTAATTTACTCTGAATTAATAAAATATGCTAAATTCAGATATTTATTTATTCTCATTCAAAAATACTTGCCTTGACGATTCACAATTCTAGAGTGTGAAAGTGGACTAAGAAATATAAAAATATTATACAAGACTATATAAACTTGAATTTTTATGTTTTCGTTTATATAAAAATTTTAAAATGATACTAGAAATACTGACTTTTTATTTTCCCGATTTTTTTGACGATTTTTAAAATTCAAAATGACGATATTTTTCTTTTTTATCGGGGTTTTGACGATTTTTTCCGAAATTCATCTGGCAGCCCTGCTCCTAACACAAATTTCCAACTACTTAAATAAATTTCACTGTTTTTTCACACAACATGCCCGCCTTCTTAAAGATAAAGTATTTTTAATCCTTCTTCAACAACCAAAAAAAAAATAATAAAACTAAAACTTCTAACAGCTTAAATAAATATAAATTTCGACTTAAAGCTCTTAAAGCCAAAAAAGTTTTGCCTTCATACAAGCAGCAACACCAAACAATGCCACACAGTTAAAAGCAAATCAATTGTTTAACTCATATAGTTGCATACACCCACCGGAAATGCACAAGAGCAACAAGGAAAGATTCACCTAAAAACCCCAAAGAAAGAGAAAGCTTACACTGACAAACACAATCTAAACTAGACAATAACTAAACATAAGCAAGCATTTTATAACACTAATGTCAGTGTACTACAAGCACCAAAATGCCTGACGCTAACTCATAGGCACCCACTACTATGAGTCAGGACCCCAGCTATAGTAATTGTAATAACCCATATACTATGTATGTTCATACATAAGTGCGTAACTTTGTAAGTATCTATATTGGAATGTTTATAAAACAGCCATTATCACCATCATTTTTACATGAAACCGCAACAAAAAAAAAACAGAAAGTTTTTTTCTTCTCAATTTTCTGCTACTTCTTGCCAGCATTAAAAAAAATACACAGAAAATATTGCAACATTATGGCAAAAACAAAAAAAAAAAAACTACCATGATGATGACAACAACAATAATAAGTAGTGGCAACATTCATGACTTATCTACAACATGTATGCACTCAAGTGTGAATAATGCAACTTAAGTGAAAGATCTCGATGATTTTTTTTTTTTTGTTTTACAAAGCCACCCTTTGCCACCCCAGCACATCATCAATTTTATAAAGGCAACATATACAGTAAACTTAGTAAAACATATGGGTAGTCCACACATAACAAAACAAAAAAAAAAAAAAAACTTAAACATACTCGTACATACATATTTATACACTTGCATATTATGTGTAAAATGTGAAAAATCTTTATGGAACAATAAATATGTTAAATATTTGAAATGAAAATTGTTCGTAACTAGTATCTAAATGGATTTTAAAGTAGACCATAGAATAGTAAAACAAACAACAACAACAGCAACTGCAAGAAGAAAAACTTTTCAAATTGATATTATGTCAGTGATGGAAAAATGAAAAATGGAAATGGTACTGACCGTCAACAATAAGAATACTTTTTTCAACATTTTGGTACTTTTTAGGAAACATATATTTTTATTTAAAAATAAAATTAAAAATCCATTTAAAAATAATTCAAAAATAAAATAATTCAGTTTAATAAAAAAAAACCTATTATAACAACAAACTAATAGCGTGTTCAGATATATAAAATCTCAATTAATTATTGCGCAATAAGTACGAAATTGTTATAATATTGAGTAAGATGTCGAATGCAATACTGTTCACAACTGTGTTTAGTGAACAAAATTGTATAAAATGCAAATGTCAACAAAAGAAATCATTAAAAAATCAATGTGAAGGTAAGTTTGTTTACATAGAAACACAACAACCATATAGAGTATTTTTTGTATTGTTTTCCAACTGTCAAATGATTATTGAGTAAGCTGCAAATTGCGTATGCCTGAACACTTAAAATAATATTGTCAATTAACCGAATATTGACTCAATTAAGTTCCATATCTGAACACAGTATGTTTAAAATTTTTTTATTTATTATGGGTTGATAATAAACATATGAGCATACCTGCATTTTGTTAGTGATAATGCCATATCATTAATAGATCTGTCACCAATATGTTCAAAGTTTTCAAACTCATACGATACACAAAAAATCTCAAACAAGAAATGTACGAAACATAACAAAAATTAAAAATTTAGCAAAATAGTACCACAAACAACTTTAATTCTATATGCATCTGTTTACTTTTGTAGATTAGCTGATCCTACAGAAAATAAATATTTTTGAAACATAAATATATATATATATATGTATATATACATATCTGATCTTAATAGATCTTTAGTTTTAATTAAATTGCCAACAGTTTGTAACTGCAAACGATTTCTTTGTTTTGTGTTCGTATCATTTTGTATTGAAAACGTGCGCTCAACTGCTGCTGATGAATGCAGTAATGACAAAATTCCGAAAGCAATACGTGAAATATCTGGAAACATAAATAAGCTCATTCAGTTCGTTTTTAATTTGGCTAACATTTTCCCAAAAATTGTTAAATGTACAGTAGCTTGTTATCGAAACATCATGTACATAGTAAAAATACATTCGAATTGGTTGCTTCAACATAATTAACAACTTTTGCAAACAAACGCACACTAATACTATGTTTCCACGGTACATGCTTCGCTCTCTATTCAAGCTTCACACCCCAATCATGTGCGAAAAAACTTGCTTCACCATACAAAATTTTAAGAGCGAATCAAGTTGATTCATATTGAATCTACTTGCGAAGCACGAAAAAATGCACTCTTCTCTAATTTGTATCGCAAGTTTATCTGCACTAGCTGTAAAAATTTAATATTATTGTAAACAAAGCAAATTATTTTCTTGTTGCTGGAAGTAAAGAAAGTAAATAAGTACGAATGTATGTTTTTTTTCAAATAAGCTAACTAATTTCCACTCACTTTTTTTGTCCATTCAAAAAAATTATTTTCCACAAATTGTAAATTCTGTTTTTTTTTATTCTGTTTGTTTATTAAAAAGAACTGTCAAATCGAATCAAGTTTATTAGTCATGTAAACAGATTGATTCATAAACATGATTCAGAAGACGAAGCAGGTGATTCAAGTCGTCGTGGAAACATGGTATAACAACAACATGAATAATACTGCATTTACACCTCCACCATAAACTAGTTATAAGTTGTTTATGGTGATAAACTAGTTTGAGAAATTTTGTTAATCCATACAAATCAAAAACAGGTTTTGTAACTAGCTTTTGAGATAAACTAGCTACAAACAACAAGTTTCTGCTAATGCAACTCTGTTTTTTTCAACATTTTTCTGGCAACGCTGGATACATTTGACATTTGCTCAAAAAGAAAAAAAAAGTTTTCTTTAAAAAAAGAAAATGTAATTGAATTTTATTCATCCTGGATGAAAAACACAAATTTAAAAATTTTCTTTTTCATAACAACGTCCATATTTTTATTAAATTTTTAATATTAAAGTCAGCTGTTTTATGACTTGTCAAAGATAAACCACTTAACTGTCAAAAATGCTGATGTAAACGGTATGGTTTATGAAAGTAGCTTATGATCATAAACTAGTTTGAAAATTACAAATGTAAATGCACTATAACGAATTTGCGCATTCCTTATGTTCTTGTTTTAAAGACAATGTTTTCAATGATTATAAAAATAGTAACGCTGGATTTCTAAACAGGGAACAAAGCAAAACAAACAAAGAGTACTAAATATGATGTGGGGGTACTGTGGTACTTTTGTTGTGAAAAGGTACTGAAAATAGTACAATAGTATTGAATTTTCCATCACTGTATTATGTATTAAGTATTTGTGTATGTTAGAGATAACTGCAATTTAAATTGCAGCACATATTGAGGCGTATACTTAATAATTTGGTAGTTGTTTGGTAGGCGAAATGCAAAATGCATGACGTATAAATAGCAGCATAATAAAGAATTTGTATGTATAAGCATTTACTTCACATTAAATTCGGAGTTTGTAATAAAACTAAATACAAAATATACTGGGAACAGACTAGACTATATTCTTAAGTAAAGACTGGAGTGCAAAAACTGTTCAGTTAATATTTTAGAGAAGAGTATAGTTAATAGAGCAAACGCTAAGAAAATATTATAGACTATGTTTTTCCAATATTTTTTGGAAAAACTTTAAATAAAAAAGATACACTACCGAATGTGACAGATTCAATTTTGCAAGTGTTCATTTATTTAATTTTATATATATAAAAAAAGCCTACTTTTTCTTAGACTCTTTTTCAGCAAACCCGTTACACTTAACACTGTAAGCTGTAAGGGTTTACAACTTACATTAATTATTATTATTAGAGTTATATTATTAAAATAATATGACCCAACAGACTAAACACGAGACTAAGGACGTGAGTAGAAACTAACCAAAGAGTAGATTGAAAATGAAATTATAGACAGGACTGTATATGTACGAGACTGTTGACGTAATCTTTGTCCAGAATCTAGTCTAGTATCGTCTCTAGTACAGACTATAGTATCGTCACCAGTCTCGTCTCTAGTTTAGTCTTTAGTCTAGTGTAGCCTCTAGTCTCGTGTCTACACTCACCTATAGTGTTGTCTCCAGTCTAGTATCGTCTGTAGTCTGGTCTCTAGTCTCTAATCTCGTATATATTCTCGTGTCTAGAGTCGTCTTTTCAGTCAAGTCTCCAGAGTCGTATGTAGGAGGGATACCAAAAGAATTAAAATTTATTTTGGATTGACAAACTCGAACGAACTATTTGATGTGTCTGCGGTTTTGGAATTTTAAAATTCCTATATTGTAGCAGATTTTGTATTTCGTAAATAATTGTTTAACATTTTTGTTTTTGTTGAAAATAATTTCAGTAACATGGTTCTTATAAATTATTTTAATTGTACTAATAATTAGAATTTATGTGGGAAAATTGACTAATAAATCTAATAAATAAGACAATAATGACAATTTGTCACAAATAGAAAATTATTTTTTTTTAGTTCTGTTTTAATTATTTAAAATTTTAGTTTACAACAAAAACAAAACTTATCGTTACACAAATTTTCTTATTTCATTAAAAAAAAAAAAAAAAAAATTGCCTTTATAACAAAAGAGACATAATTTCCCTTTTACTAATCTTGATTAATTCTAATCCTAATTTGTTCTCTTAATAGCCATGCTCAATAATGTTGACAGAGTAACATATATATTTAGAACCGATACATTTTTTTAATTACTTATCAGTCAAAAGTTAACCCTAATTTTTTTAACATAACCATATTAAGTTTGTTTTTAAATATTGTAATTGTTACATTATCATTCTTATGATATGCTGCGACTTTTTTTTTAAGGCGCATAGTGTAAAAATGACACACACGTAAGGCAGGATCGATAACATGTTCTTAACTTTACGAATAATTTTCTCATACCTAACGGACCGATCTTGTGAGAATTAGCTTATACTTCGGGTCTTTTTATTTCTGTGAAGCAATCAGATAAGACGTATATAAAAGAAAACATAATTATTATTAACTAATAATCCGTGAACATCAACTAATTAATTATATGCAATTTTAAATAAAAGTTATTTTTAAAATATATCGCTAGTTGTAAAGAAAATTGTGAAAATATTTCGGTCGATTGCCAATTTATTTAAAAAACCAAAAAAACACCACATTGTGCAGAACTAAATTAAGTTTTAATAAAATTGCTCAAAAGGAAACCCAAATGTGTTTTGGTAAGATAAAATAATACAATATCAAAAAAAAAAAAAAATTTTTTTATTTGTTATAAATATAATATTTATTATAGGGTTTTAATGTTGGATCATTCTTCATTCAACTTAAAAGTGATACCCTAACATAATTTTGATCTTCGAGTTGAAATAAGCTAAATGCAAAAATATATACATATATGTAGGATTCTTATTGCCTCAGAAGTTTAATGTCTTCAATAAAACACAAAATATGTAGTCATTTATTTTATCATACATTATATTATTCACTTAAGTCTAGGGGTAAATTATTAATTAAAAAAAAGTAATATAAACTTAACACAACTTTAATTCAACTTTAATGAAAACAACTTTAATAAAACAACTTTGATTCAACTTTCCGACTTAACTCTTTACTACTTGGATGCTGCTGGACAACTCTTTTTAAAACTATGTCTGTCTATCTAGAATATAATTGTCACTCGTTCGTTTTAGGTGTCACTTTCCCTCACATACCAGTCAATACAGGTCAGTTATTTTAAAACGAAAACTCAGTAAGGTCTGCCAGATCTAGTAGAGTGACCAGGCTCTAATCCCAAATATATAAAATATAACGGTACTGCAAATTCTTCAACACCCAAAACTACATAAACACAAATAGCTAATAAATAATTGAATTGGCAATAAATCCATCTCCAATAATTCTCTTATGGAGTTAATGCAATTAGAAGTCTGGTGCCACCCCGTTATAAAAGATTGCCGATCACTGCACATTTTTTTTGTACCAATTTAGTGTACAGAGCCTGAGATGTTACGAGAGATAGCTATGACGTCATCAAAATTTAAAAGAGATTAAGTGCCCCTATTGCCGTTCTCAACTCAACTAAGTTTGGTCGTCTGTCAGTCAACCCGACTTTAACTCAACCAAATTATTTTTTGGTATTGTGTAACACAACGATTTTTAGTTGTAATTGTTATGGCGTTGCCGACATGAAATATCGATTTCATGTTGGCAACATCATGCATTTTATTTGTAAAGTGAAGAAAAAAACGCAAAAAAATCAAGTTTTTATAAAATAAAAAGAATGGATTTAAGTGTGGATTTATTTTTTGAAGACGAAAATCATGACGCTAATACAAATGTTCTACGTATACGTAGAAAAATACGCGATGATTCCAATCCTCTTGAGCTACCCAGTGCGAAGTAAGAAATTTCCAAAATAAGTAACAAATATGTTTGTATAATAAGTATTATTTTTCATAGAGGCAATTTTTTTTTGCTTAATTTGTAAAAGCTGCTTGTTTATTTCATAATTTTTATAACTGTTTTTCTCCAAATCCTTAATACGTTTTTAAAGTTTAGCTTGTGTCTCGCATTGTTTTCTCAGAAGTTCCAGACGCTCTTGTTCTGGTGATTTTTTTCTTATCTTGGTGATGTGTTTATTATCTCAGTTTCATTTGTAAAGATTTGTTCCATGTCGAGATTTTGAGGAGTTTCTAAAGCCGGATTTGTTGACGGACCAACGTTTTCAACGCCGAAAGTGTGTCCAGATGGTGCTACTTGGTCATTTAGTGATAACAGCTGGGACACGCAATCCTCAAGTACATTAAGCGGAATTTCTTGTGAAGGAACACCACCTGCTGCTTGTTGGTTTTATTTATTATTAGCAAGTTTTTTTTAATACTTGCTTTGTAATGAATCCAAACCTATATGAAGTAAAAATTCTAATAAAATGTCTGTTTACAATAATTAAGATGTCATATACTTACACGTTGCCATTCGAAGGATGTTCTTGTAGGTGGGCCCAAGCTATTCAATTCTATTGAAATCCTTCCCACGCTTCCTTACACTGAGTTTTAGTCATCTCAAATTTTTGCTTTCCTTTAGCAAGTTCTGGATTTTTTTTCCATCAGCTGCACAAGTCGCTCAAATTGGGCTTTGGTTGTTATTTTGACTGTCCTGCACACATTTAATTAATTATATTAAGATCAAAAAACACCTATACTTACGATTTTTCCATTTTTTTATCTTTTTTGTATTATTTTTTTAAAGGAAATGTATTAAAAATTTTATTTAAATCTATAACCGACAAAGACTCAACTGCTAATAAGCAGTTGTGTATATTTATCGTTTTTGTCAACCAAACTCATCCAAAATGGTGAACGGCAATACTATTAAACACAACCAAAAAATCAGCAGCACAACCAAAAAGTCAACTACATGTAAGTTGTGAATGGCAATACCGATTTATGAAAGACGACCAAATTATTAAAAAAGTTGTGAACCGTAATAGGGGCATAAATAACATTAGCATTAATTGTAGCTTACATACTTACAAACCTTAATAATTTTAATTGCTTACATAGACTGTAAATCATTTTGTTAAACCTGTTGTTAACATTAAACATTTTTATTTACATTTATTGTATTGTAATACAAAATACCTTTTGTTATCATGCACCTTACATTACGTCTTTATGACTTTGAATTTGTATGAATTATTTTTTTAAATTAAATGTAATGTGCATGATTAACTAGTTTACATTTCTTTAAAATTTATATATAATACATAGTTGATTTAAAATGAATAAATTATGCATATTAAATGTTTGTGTATTAAAAAAAAGAAGGTTGGTTCATGTACTAGAATAGTATATATATGTACATATTAATGAAGTGAATTATGACTTTTATTAATAATTAAACAATTTTTTTTAACAGCTGGGATGATTGAGCTCAAACATCGTAAGCAGAAAGAAAACTACTGTATTCATTGATATTCAACAACATTCAGCGTCCATCAAAAAAATTTATAATCGTAAGTTTAATACACAAAATTCAATTTAATATGCTTTCGATTTAATCCTTTTTATAATATTATATTATTTATACTCATAATCTTACATTGAATTAATAATTATCGAATAAGTTATTGCCCAATTTGAATTTATATAAATGAAAATTTACCGATCGTCCGAATTGCTAAACGATTTTTTTAATCAGTTTGATTACTTGTTATTTTTTTGATTATTTAATAAATTGTTTTTGAGATGTTTAAATTAGAGTAAACTAATTTTAAAGGAATGTTCGTAAATAAACGTAGGATGGAATAATTTAACAATTCAAGACAAAAGGGGAGATACAACCAAGAATATTTTTTTGAACACTGATGTATCTCGTGACATGGTGGGTGGGATGTTTATTATAGTGTTCAGTGTGAAAATAACATCTTTCATTTTTGTAAAATCAATGATATCAAATTTATATCAATATTTTAATTTTTTTAAGTCTTGGAATTTATAATTTATCACTTTCTGTTTAGTTGCTAGGACAGTTTTAATATAGTAAGAACCCTCCCATTCCGGCGAGCTCAGCCTTCAATTTAAATTCCGAGCAATGCTATATTAAAGCTGGAACAAATTTTAAATTTATTTTTTTTTTAACATTAATTGTAGATTTAATTTTATTTTAAATAATACAATTGCAACCCATAACAATATAAAAAGCCTTAATTGATTTGACCATTGTTTGCATGATTTTTTCTTAATTGTTACAAATGGCATTGCATAGCGAATATCTCGCAAGTCTGTCCAATTACACAAACGGAAATTTTAAGCAATATCATGAGTACCCTTATTATAAATATGTACATATGTATAGCAGAAAACAATATGATGACAATTTCCATCATCATGCAATGTTAGATCATTAGTAGAATACTAAATAAAATTAAAAGAATACATTCAATGTTATAATGGAAATTTTCACCACTATGCAAATAAGGCTTAAATCCACAAGAGATGAAGAATTTGTTTTACTGAATCAAATAGTTGTCCTTTTAAATCCGGTTAAAGTAATAGATAAAGCTCTTTATCGCAGTGATATGAATCCCTGCTGATGTTGCACTTTTGTTTACGCTCAAAAAGATATCAAAAAGTGAAAAGTGATTCACTTAATACTTTTAAATTTTGCAAAAAAAAACCCCAAAATTGAAGAGTAAACTTAATAAAGTGATAGAAATGTCATCCAAAGTTGTTTTAGTATATCATCCGATATTCTACCTTGATCTAAGAAACGCATTTGACTTAACAAATCTGATGGTTTTTTGTCCGATAATTCGACTTCTGTCAAAAGTTTCTGGAGACGCTTATCTTCAGAGTCCGAGAATGAAGTGATGAGTTTTGCTTTTAAAGTTTCATACATGTTAGCAGCCGGAGGGTTGATTATGATGTCTTGCACTTTCTGGATGTTGCAGTGTCGCAATTTAATATTTATATATACAAAATAAAAACATTGAAAGAAAAAATTTTTTTTTTATATAATACAAATTTTAATAGCGGTTGAGTTTATTCAGTTTTTTTAAATTAAGTTTTTATATATGAGACCAAGAGAAAACTTGTTCAAGAAACATGTGTTGGAAACTTCATGGCTAATAATTTTTTCTTACATTGTTTTGTTGTAATATTTATAACCTTCTCGTAATATTACTTCAAAATCAGATTTTCTGTAAAATTGTGATTTTTCCGAAATTTGAGCGGGCTTGCGGCACGTCTTAACCTCAACCTATTGACCTGAAATTTGTTCAGTATAATTTTTTTTTACTAAAAGTCACCAAACTGGGGAAAAAAATAAATAAAAAAAATTTTCTTATATAGTTAAGGGCCACCCTAATGTTTCGTATACATACAAATACTATGATAGAATTTTATAATGATCGGTCCATAATTAGTCGTTGCTTCCATATAAGGCCCACTTCCGATAATCACTTTAACAACAAAGAATCTCTTGAAAATATTGGTAGCCAAATAAAATGCAACACAAATAAGTTTCTTATAAATGATTACACCTAATGTTATAATAGTCGGTCCATAATTAGTCCCATATAAGACCCTCTCTGCAATTCACTTTAACCTCCATAAATCTTTTAAAAGTATTTACATATATCGAGATAAAGTTTAACACACACACATATAGCGCCCATTTCTGAAAATCTATTTTATTCATATACTGGGTATAGTGTATTATGTGGTCGGGCGTGATCGACTATGCTTTCTTATTTGTTTTTATTTATTAATGGTTTATAAACTTTTAACCAATTTAAAATTGTTTGGTCTCAAACATATTTATGTTTAACATAAGTAACTTTTTTGAAATAAATTGTCACTATTTATAAACCTATTTCTTTTATTATGATACAAAAATCCCCAAATCCCGAAAGATCCCGAGATACATTTCTGAAATCCCTAACTCCGGGATTTGAAAAACCAGTCCCGTTTGATATCCCCAATCTGTAGTCTCGTCTTTAGTCTCATCACTAATCTAGTTTCCAGTCTAGTCTCCAATATAGTCTTGTCTCTTTAAGAGTAACTATACTCCCTCCCTATTATTGCCTTTTAAAACAAACTGTTTAAAATTAAGTGTTTAAAATTTTTAAACATATTTCTTAACTATTTATGAAAAATTCTAACACAAAATATTCTTGATTTTAATGATTCTTTAATTGAATTTGCAAAGTGAAAAATTAATTTATTTCATACACATTTTCATAACATTTATTCCAATGGACATTAAACTAACCAAAAATATATTAAAAATAACATAAATAATTTATTTCAACAAAATTCAAAAATAATATTAAATATTGCTGTACTCGTAATACAATATTGTTGCTATTGTGTTATATGTATCTAATGCTTACTTGTACACTGCCAGTCCTTTTGAAATGAAATAAAAAACGTGACTATAATACTTTTTGAAATGATGTAATTTGTACAGCAGTTTCAAGTTTTATTTTTTGTTGCTTTTGCTATTTAAGCCATGCCATTGTATATCAGCCACTACTTTACTTAAATAATTTTTATTTCCAGCTTCTCCCCCGTTCGCTGTAGGATGTCATGACTCATGGCCAACAGTTTTACTATATAGTCTATACAATTTAGTTTTGTTGGCTTTGGCAGTTGCACAAAAAATTTTACAAAATCTAAAATTAACAAAAAAAAAAAGCATAAAAATTTATCCAAAAAAACCATTCGTTGGTTCTTAGTTATTTACCAACTAAACATTTGTTATTTTTTGGTTTTGTCTAGTTGGCAAACGGATATTTGTTGTTAGCTCGGGCTACACAAAATTTAACTGAAGCTCTTAGATGAGCTGCCATGCAAAGTTTTGCTTTCATTTCTGTTTTATTTTAACCACATCGAACAGTGTGGCATGCTTAAATTCAGAGGGAGTAGATTGAAATAATATTATTTGTCTATGCTTATTATTGCACAACAACGTTGGGTTACAATTATTTTACAATTCATATACAACAGACATAGTCCTTAGAAAGTTTTATTAAAAATAATAAAATTATAACGAGATTTTGCTAATAGAAGAAGCTAAGACCAAAAATAAAGTAAATAAGTAGAAGACTCGATACAAGAACTGAAATTTATCTAAAGACCAGACTAGATGCGGGAATAGAGATGAGACTATGTATGATATTAATGACATCTCTAGCCTATAAAAGAGAATACAGGCATGTCTAGACTAGAGACGAGACCAAAAACGTCTCTAACATATACAGGAGACTAAAAACGCTTTTCTATTATATACAAAACTAGAATTTTTTTAGACTATAGATTAGACTATACACGAGACTGTAATCGAGACTATAGACGTCTGTAGACTATAGACGAAGACGTCCTAAAATGAAACTCTACACCCAGTATATTTATAAAACAGTTTTTCAGAAATTCTAAGAATATTAAACGATATAAATACTTTTAAGAATTTATGGAGGAATTGCGGGGAGGATCTTATATGGGAAATTTTACTAATTATAGACCGATTTTAGATATCCTTATTTCTACATATATGAAACTTATTTGCGATGAATTTTATTTGGCTACCAATATTTTTAAGAGATTCTTTGTATTTAAAGTGTCTTTCGGAAGTGGACATTATATGGGAGCTACCACTAATGATGGACCGATCATTATAAAATTGTACCACATTATTTTCATGTATATGAAATATATTTGTGTTCAATATTGTTTAGATACCTAAATTTTTAAGAGATTAGTGCTCTTTAAAGTGATTTTCGGAAGTGGGCCTTATATGGAACCTATGATCAATTATGAGCCGATCTGCACAAAATTTGTAGATGTGATTTGGCATCATTTGTGATGAAATTTGTGTAGATAATTGCATAATTCAAACATTTATGATCATTAAAGCTCTACTTCGGGCAGAAATTTGTAAGAGGGCCAGTTGAAATATTGGAACGATTTCCACTAGTTTCAATCCCATCCATTCTTGGGCCGAAAAAATTTCATCTACCTAATTTTATCGAAATATCTTGAAAATAGCGACCTGTACTCTGCGCACAAACTTTACATGGACAGCCAGCCAGCCAACCAGAGGGACGGACGGAAATCGCTAAATCAGGAGTCGATCGGTATACTTTAAGGTGGGTGTTGGACCAATATTTATTGGCGTTATAAACATCAGCACTAATCCAATATACCCACCACACTATGGTGGTGTAGGGTATAAATGTTCTCAACAAATAGACACACAATAACAAATACTTCAACCGACAACAATACGTCGTCTTTTACAAACACATGCATCAACAACAACAATCACACGCTTCCGAATACAAACTACAATAGCAACAGCGTAAACCGTATTAACGATGTACGTGACTCAACCGAAAATACAACAAACAACAACATAATGAATGCATACGATGGGAACTTAACGATCGGAAACATTTCAATTATATCCCCATCCAACAGCCAAAGCACAACGATCAACAACGCTATTTCTACGAACAACACACCAACAACAATCTAACTAACCTACCCTGCCTTTACACATGCAAGTACTTGCATGCGAGTGCTGTGTACCTATTATATACGAAAACTTATTCGAAAAACTCGAATCATTTGCAAGTAGCATTACTGTTTACACAGGGCAGTGAAAGTTCATTTTCAAAATGTTGTCAAAGTGTAAACTTCAAACAATTTGTTTTTTGTTAAAATTAAAAGAGTTATTAAATGAAAATGAAAAAGAAAAATGTATGAAAAACGTTTTTGTATTTTGCAGAATTAATTTTTTTCCATTTTGAACGTTGTAGTTCCAGTAAAACTATTAAAAAAAGAAAAAATTCATAAATTCCATAACCAAATTTTTTTACCATTTCATTTCACATTTTTTTTTCAATAAAAACTATAAATTGTATGTAAAAATATTTTCTATAAATTTGTTTACTACTTTTTTTTCTAAAAAGTGAGATTTCTTATAAAATAATTTTTAAAATTAACAAATGGCGCACAAAGTTTGTATTTGTTTACCAAGAGTTGTCATGGCCTTCACATGAGTATAATTGTAGGGCAATAATTATTACAATTTATTATTATTATTTTAATTATTATTTAATGCTCTAAAATTACATCAATACACTTCTTTTTTTATATTTGAAAAAAAATATATATTTTTTTTTACAAATATACATAAAATAAGTTAAATATTTATTAATTATTTTACCACAATCCATTAACTTTATTCTGAATTTTTTTATTTGGCAACTCTGTTTACCTTTCAAAAAATCACTGTCCAGCTATATTCACTTGCAAGTGAGCTGCAAGTGCCTGCATGTGCGATTGTGTTAGTAAAAACGTGTATTGAATTTTTCTAACTTGTACTTGCATGTGTAAACCCCGGGTAAACCATAATACAAGTGCAAGCAAAATAAATTATACAAACATCAACATTAACAATATCGCAAAGAAATTAAAAATACTTACTTGGGCGATTATCTTTTTTCCCAACGAAAAACTGCCGATTAAAGAAATTTGGTTTTCTCAATGTCTCATTTGCTTCTATTCTGTCGCAAAACGAACCAGCCCTCATCTGCCGATTATTTATTTGTTGTACAGATAAATTCAATCAGCTGTCTACTGTTCATATTTTTATGTGGCAATACCTTGAGTTTTTGTAAAAAAATTAAATAGATTTTAGAAAAAATGTTTAATAGAATAATAAACATTAATTTGATGGAGGATGAACTCGAAGAACATGAATTCCAAGTGAATGTTGAAAGAGTTTATTATGCCAGACCTAACTACCTGGCAGATATGGATATTATTTATTTTTTTAAAAATATTTGTGTTTTTGATTTTATTTTTTGTTATTTTTTCACATTTGGAAAACAGCTGATTTATGTCAACAACTTGTCACTTGAAGACAGAGTTTCCAATTTTCACATAAATTTTGAGAGATTTTGCCAAATGAAAATAATGTTTCTGTCGGTATATTGAGAAAACCAAAATTGTTAACCGACATATTATCAGTCTAAACAAGACTAGACCGAGAGTACAGACTAGACTATAGATGAGATTAGACATGAGACTATAGGTTGGGACTAGAGGCGACACCAGGGACTACACCATAGCCGACGCTGAACACGAGATGAGATTGTAGACGAGACTAGAGAGGAAACTAGAAACGATACTTGAGGCAATACTATAGACGAGATGATAGACGAGACTACAGACTAGACTAAAAATAAGACAATAGACAAGACTATCGAGGCTTCATTGGTTGATGGCAGTGAAACTTATTACTCAGACTGTCTAATATACATGTTTGGTTATTTCTAATAGAATATTATTTAATTTTAAAAACAAAGTTTAAATACATATTTGCTTCCATTTCTGCCACCCATAGAACAAATTAAAGTTTTTGTGTGAAACTTAAAATTCATTTTAAATTATTAAACTATTGCTTTTGTTCGCCAAAAAGAATTTATTCATGGTGTTTTAGTTATGTTTATTATTTACTTTTTAAAAACGATAAATACATATTTTCATTTAATTAATCAATTTTACCCAAAACACAGCAACAGAAAAAACAATTTGGTTTTCATTTGGTTTCCAGCTAAGAAAACAATAATCAAAAAATGCTTTATGATTTTATTAATTAAATTTGACTTTATGTTGTTATGCCAACAGCATAAAATAAACAAAGCAGCTCAACATGCTAAACAGAAAAGGAAAGTGAAGGGGTGTAAGATAGCGGTAAATAGAGCTAAATTAAAGTGCTGTTGATTATAAACAAATAATTAAATGTTCAACATATAAAACTAAGGCACAAAAGCCACATGGCTAAACTTTTAACAGTTGCTAAATCTTGCAAGCTTTGAAATTTATTAAAGAATACTAAGAAAACAAGTTGCAGTGCAATATTCGGCTGTGCCGAATCTTAAATACCCTCCATCTAAATATAGGACTAGAATGGTGTTTAAAATGGCTTGAACATGTTTTTTTTTTTTATTTTTATATTTCATATAGTTTTTTTTATTGCTTGGTTTAACCCTGGCAGAATGTTTAAATATACCGAGAAAAAAAATTAACACATACGTGTACGATTTGACACCATACAGTGTCAAAAGTGAATTTGATAACGCGCCGTTTTCGATTTGACACCGCAACGTTGTTAATTTGATAACGCGCCGTTTTTGATTTGAGACCACATTGTTGTGAATTTGACACCGTTTGTTGAAAAAATTAAAAATTAGATATTTTTTTTTTGGTATTTATTTTATAAAATTTATTTTTATAATAACTACAAAAAATTAAATATACTTAAATCTAACATACATTTTGTCAAACTATAAATGTCTATAAACTTTCGTAAATTTACGTTTTTAAAATTTCAAACGAAGATTACCTCTTTTTTCTTTCAAGCAAAGAGTTTTTCTCTAAATTCTACCCGCAGCCCCAATGGTGGCATAGCTTCCTTTACATCATCTTTCTTTAAATACTGCAAGTTCTTAAATGTTATTTGAGTTTCTATAACAACAAACAAAATCTCACTGCTTTCTACTGCGATATTTAATATTTACTTATCTTTTAAATGGACGAAAATGGAAGTCTTATTTATTGTTTCCAGAAATTTTTCACTGGATTCGACGAACTTTCTATTTGTCTTCCAGATCTTCATCTAATACAAATTCACTATCGAAAACTATCAAACATTTTTTTTACCAAATTGGTCTTTATGCCAATTATTTTCTTAATTTTTTTCCATTTTGTTTGCACTAAAAAATGGACACGTTTATAATCTCAAGCACAAAACAAACAATTATACTATGTTTCCACGGTACATGCTTCGCTCTCTATTCATGCTTCACACTCCAATCATAAGCGAAACAACTTGATTCACCATACAAAATTTAAAGAGCGAATCGAGTAGATTCATATTGAATCTACTTGCGAAGCACGAAAAAATGCACTCTTCTCTAATTTTTATCGCAAGTTTATCTGCACTAGCTGTAAAAATTTAATATTATTGTAAACAAAGCAAATTATTTTCTTGCTGCTGAAAGTAAAGAAAGTAAACACGAGTGTACGAATGTATGTTTTTTCAAATAAGCTAACTAATTTCCACTAACTTTTTTGTCCATTAAAAAAATTATTTTCCACAAATTGTAAATTCTCTTTTTTTAGTCTGTTTGTTAAAAACAACTGTCAAATCGAATTAAGTATATTAGTCATGTAAACAGATTGATTCATAAACATAATTCAGAAAACGAAGCAGGTGATTCAAGTCGTCGTGGAAACATAGTATTAGGAATACAACCAAGTCAAGTAAAATATTTCTTCGCAAAGCTTTGACAATAACTTGGTTGCATATTACTCGCTCCGAGATGCGTTACGTGCAATTCCACTACATTCCGTTGTCGATTCGTAACCATTTGTTTAATATTTGTTATTGTTAAGAATGTTTTTACACTGAAACGCATGTGTGCATTAGGCAGATAAGGAATGAGACCCATGCCGCTTCACACATGCATTTTAAAATAGATGTTCTTATCACTCGTGTGCTATTTACCACCCGGAGTGATGGGAATATTATTACTAGTTTAGTTTTAAGATTTGTATTTTAGCTATTAAGGTTTTAAATTATAACTAAAATTTTAGTGTCCTCCAAACATTCAAAAAAACAAGCTGTTTTGAATTTATTGCAATAGATTTGTACAAATGGGTTACATTGATTTTCGGCAATGGTCGTTATATGGAAGCAATGACAAATCATTTCAAATTTTGAACCAAAGAATTTTATGCACATGATATGTCAAGTCGACTTTAAACATAATATTGCTATATTTAAGATTCATCCCAGTAAAAAATGTGCTCCAAAAGGAGCAGGTTTTATGTATGAATTCAGACCTCAAATCACTTCAAACCTGCTGATGGGTTGCATGATTTTTTTATGAGGTGTTCTCGTATTGGAGGACTACTTTCTGCTGACAATAAGCGCTTCTTTTACCCTAATCAAACATGCAAATAAAGCACTTTCCTAAAATGTTTTTTAATTCAATCTGAATGTTTTTGCTTAAGAAAAATTCATAGTAACTGAGAAGCTCGATATTCGTTTTGTAATTGACTTTCCTTGTCATACATAAATCTGTGGGCTATAATTTCATTGTCAGCACTGAAAAGGCATCTTTTTGTATATTTTATTCGTACACTCACAATATTATTACAGTAACGGAATGTAGTTTATTCAGGAAGTATTCCGTGCAGTTGTTTTTTACATTTAAAATTTTAAGAAAATTTATTTTTAACTGATTTTAATACGGATTTTCAGTTGCATTTGATATTGACAGTTGTTTACGTTAAAGTATTTTGTATGTAAAATTAAATGAAACTGTAATTTAAAATAACTAAAAATTTACTTAAAAACCAATCTACTTGTTTTTCATTTCATTATAATTCTCAAACAGTCAATGCGAATTCTTATATAAGATATGTATATGTAGATATTAACTGAACTAAACAAAATTTTGTTTTGCGATTTCTTTTTACATGAATTTTGTATTGATATTCCACTTTTATAGGCATTAATATATCACTCAGTAATATTCCGGGAAGATATTTGTATGAGGGCTGTGAGACATCATGGACTGATTCTTAATATTTTCATCACAGTTTCTCCTTTTATTATAGAAATAACGTGAACAAAATTTCATGGTAGTATCTGCAATATTTTAAAAAAAATTGCAAAAAAAAATGGTTAACACATATCAAAATTTTATGGAGCTTTCCTCACATTTTGGTTCATAACTCTGGTACATAACAGATTTTGCTGATTTTCAATTTCGTTAAGTTGTGTATATTGGAAATGAGAGTGGTTTACACAAACGGACAGACAGACGGACATAGCTCAATTAATTTAGAATTTCATAAGCATCAAAAAAATATATACCTTTTTGGGTCTCAGATGAATACTAACAAAGGTTCACTCGGAATAACAAACGTAATATACTCATTCAGCATTTGTGGTGGCGGAGGTAATAACAATTGTTATAATTGACGTGTTGACTTAACTATTGGCAAGTTTAAACATAGTTGCTTCTTTCAGGTTTCCAAAACATTTAAACAATGAATTTCTCATGCACAATAAATTGTTTCACTTTAAACCCTAGTTAAATGTGTGTTTACATCAGAGATCGGCAATGAATCGTCTTTTTATGATTCACAACTACTCATAACATTTTAAGTATAAGTGGTTTCACATCATTGCAATTTAACTACTCTGAATTACTCAAACTCACAACAACGTTGACTTATAAATGCAGGTGGATATAAGTATGAGTACTACGCCGACTTCGAGCTCATACCATTCCCAATATGTTTGATTCATAAACAACGGTATTTAGATTTACATTTTAAGACAAATACTCACATACCAATAAAATATTCAACTCAGTTGAGTCATTAAAAAAATTTCAGCTTATTCCGTTAGGTATTTATACAAAATAAGTAAAAAAGAAATATAAAAACATAAAAGTAAGTTTATAGGAAAACATATTGGGGAAAATATAAAATGTATTATTTTGTATAATTTTCATAAGCAGGCTGTAAAAAGTAATCAAAACTCGCATGAGTGTATGCGAGTCATACTTATTTTTTTTTTATCGTCTACGTACATTGAGGTAAGCAGAGTCAAAATAAACAACATCATACATGAGATTAAGTATGTATGAATATAATGAGTACTTCAAACTTTAAAGATGAGTAGTAGTTTGATGACATTGAGACGTATAAGTACAATAAATGATTCGAGTATACTCACTTTTTCAGTACTCATAACTGATCTCTGGTTTACATACAAACAACTATGGTTTGTACTTAACCAAGCTTAAAATTGGCTTCAATTAACAGCTCTAACAGAACATTACGTTAAAACAAGTAATGCCTAAAACTATAGCCTACCTTAAGGTGCTCTATATAAAACCTAGACAATACTGTATAATATGAAACCCTCTTTTGTTAATGATTGCACTTTAGATCATCCTTTTTGCAACTATTTTACATAAAAACACATTATTTACACAACACAAAGTCAGACAGTTATAGTAGTAGAGAAAAATAAACCAGCCAACCATAGATTGATTATACAAAGTCAGTCAAGCGTGTAAATGTTTTTAAAATAAATGGTAATAAAATGTTATAAAGACAATAAAATGGCCAACAAATAAAAGAAAAAAGAAAAGTAAATAAATACAGAAAAACAGCATTTAAAGAGTTGAAAAATATAGTTTCATGTTGTTTAAAGAAATCAAAATAGATTTGATAAAATGTATTGGAATTTTGCTAAAGAGTAACCGTAAGTTAATTTTTTTATTTAATTCTTATTCAATACTATTTTTGCCTATATCGCTTATTATATTACTAAGACACATCTAGGCAAATTCGAAATATTTTAAGATTTCAATGGTATTTAAGGTATAGAATACTATTGACACTAATCAATAATCCTTTTGGGAAGCAATATTAAGTAATGGGTTATCACATGTGACTGGTTTCATATTGTCATCTCCTTTTTGTTCAGTATTGCTTAACAAATCATCATATAAAGACTCAACCCGCAACAACATCACCAAATTATGCAATTGTGAGAAATGTTTCTGTGCACAATGGCCTTATTATAAAATTATTTTGGTGAACAGCTAATTTTTGCATTCTGTGTCTGTGATATCACTCGATTGGCCACCGAGATCGTGTGATATCACACCATTAGACTCTTTACTGTAGGGGCATGTCAAGTCTAAAGTTTATGCTTCGATTCAGGCCTTGGAGGGAAACATCACGCTTGTCATTCGCCAGTTACGATTTGAAATGATCGAACAAGTCATCGAAAATTGGAATCAACGGATAGACCATCTGCCAACGGCCAACATTTGATAGACATAATCTTCAAAAAATAAATACCAAAGAATGTTCTTACAAATGATAACAAACAGTCCCCATTAAATTTGAATTTTCTGTCTTTTGTTCTTTAAAAAAGTATGGAAGCTAGAAACAGCCGCAGTAGTGCAGAGGATGAGAACGTAAAGAATTTTGATGAGAGAAAGTGGTGTTTCTCGAAACATATGTAAATTCAACCAACAACCTAGGTTCGAATCCTAAGCCAAGAAAAATGATCAATTAATTTTTAATAATTATTTTCATGTAACAATTACTACCCTCAGTAAAAATAATTTAATGAAAAATTAAATTTAATGAACTCGAGCGGAAATAAAAGTAATATCAATATTTTAAATAACTATACTAAAATTTTAACGACTTAGGAAATAACTTTTTAACACACTGAAAGCGTTTATTGAGTCGTCAGAAAGTCTATTTCTGATTGTATTTACAAATTGCCCGCTTTACTGAAAAAACTCGTTCACTTTCTACCGAAGTTGGACGAATAGTAATTAGTGCACTAAACAAGTATTCAATATTTTGAGATCTTTGACCGCTTCCTTCAACAACTTTTAACTCCTTTTTTAATTTGCATTTTTTGTATTTCCCGGGATCTCGCAAAAAATCCCGGGAAATCATAACAATTGAAATTTCAGGAAAAACCCCTAATTATAATTTTTTTGAAGAGTAGTGCAAAAACTTGCAAATGGCAACTTATTAATTAAATTGTGTAGATTAATGAATAACTTACCATTATTGCTCCAATTTGCTCCATTTAACCCTAGAACACTAACGTTAGTCGATTCGACTAACATCACTTACGTTTTCGCTCACATTTTTATATATTTTTTACCGATCACTCTCAACTCTCTTGTATACTCAGTTGTCGGTGCTTTATCGTTGTGAACGGTCGCATTGCTGAGGTAAAGTATTGCAATTTTTGAGTTATATACCTCGTGTTAGTCGAAGCGACTAATGAAGTTTGCAACAAATGTTTTAAAAATCAAAAAAAAAATATTTTTTTTGCATTTAATTTTTATATAATTTAAGTTTTATTGTTTGTAATGAATTCTGTGATTTTATTGTTTGTTTTTGTTATTTTTTTTATTATTTTTAACAACTGATCTCATAAGATTGATCTCAAAAGTATTTTTATTAAATATATTATTTTAAATGAATTGTTTTATAAAAACTAAAGTTTGTTATTTTATTTACATTTATAATAAATTGAATTAGAATTATTCCTCTTGCGAGTATAAATTGTAAAATTTTTTATAAAAATTTTTCATCGAAGATCACTTCAAATAATAAATCAAAAAATATCAACCTTTATTAGATGTGTCAGTTTTACATATACAGGGGCCAAATTACTGCATTTGTGATCGAATGAGCTATCGTATCGAAAAATGATTTCGATAGCGAAATTATGATAAAATGTACTAAATTTCTTGCTCGATATCTAATGCCATAATCTCAAATAAGAAAATTACGATATATTTTACTCGATATTGAATGCGGTAATTTGGCCCCAGATATCGAAAAAATCGGTTATATATATATATGTTAGTCGATTGGACTAATGATTAGTGTTAACGTATAAAAAATAAGGTTTGTGTTCTAGGGTTAAAAATAATCGCTTTTTTAAGGTAAAACCTTAATTTCGCCCAGGTCGGCTATATAGCAGCTATATGAAACTTGGTAGGTCATCTTGGGAGCATAAACAATTTACACAAACCAACTTTCAATTCAATAGCTTTTAGTTTATGCCAAAATAAACGAAAAAAAACCATAAAGCTACGGTTGAAGCTAAAATCTATCTGTTTAAAGCCAACACTGGAAGTTAAAATCCGACTGTATAAATCCCTACGCAAGAAGCTAAAGTCTGACTGTTCAAAGCCAATGTCTAAAACCAAAATCTGACTGTATAGGGAACTGCAAATGAAGCTAAACTCTGACTGTTTAAAAACCAACGATTGAGTCTGAAGCCTAACTAGAGAAAGACCTAAAGCTGAAAGGAAAATGTTTCTACGACTGAAGTTAAAATCTGACTGTAAAAAGACCAAAGACTAAAGCTGAAGCCTGACGAGAGAAATACCTATAATTAAAGCTAACATATGACTGTATAAAGTTTTGCAATTGAAACTAATATATGAAGCTGTAACAGTCTACCCATTAAAGTAAAATAAGTAGTATAAATACCAGACTGTATTTAAACTATATCTTCATTATCTTCAGCTAACAATGACAACAGCAAAAGATATAAAAGTCAACAGCAATCACATCTTAACACTGAACGTATTGACACAATTTGAATTCTACGAGTACTTTGCTTTCTTTTTGCATGCAGAACAAATCTTCTTCATTATACAAAACTATTTATTTTTTTTATTTCTACCAAAAAAAATGTCTTTATTATATTACCAGTAAATCAAAGCATATATTGCAGACTTAGCAATTGTTATATACAAATCTCAGCACGTATTACTTTTATATTGAATAGTTGTGTTATACAGCAAAAACTGCAAAAAATGTTTAATAAATTTTCATTTTATTATACATATGTAATTTGTTGTTTTTTTTATAGAATCCTGCTCATGTTGTTTGCCTTCATAGTGTGTCTAACACATTATCGATGGCAAGTGTGTTTATTGAAAATAAATAAAAAACAAATGGAAATAGTTATAGAAAAATGCCAAGAATACTGTATGAAAAGAAATATATAAATATAATAAAATGAAATGAAATGAAATAAAATAAATATAATTTAAAATAAATTTAGCATAAATTATGTGTTAGACATTACAAGGATAATAACAAATGGTGTGTATGTGTGTATAGTTGTTAGATAGAGTGTTGGGATGCCTGCATATTTGTTGTTTGTTTTGTAAAATGTTCACATTCACAAACTATATGACCCAAGCCAAGTTGTAAACAAAACTAGTAGCAACATGCTCATGCACAATAAACAGTTAATAACAAAAGTGTAACAACACATTAACAATTAAAAGAAGAACATGTTGCTGTAGAAATGTTGAGCCTAGCCAGTATTTAGTGAACCTAGTTTATTTTAAATTTGTTTCCTTACTTTTAGCTGCCACTATATTTCTATTTGGATTGTCTTGTTGTCTTCTAAATAAGAAAGAAATACAAATATTTCCAAACGGAACTGCAAATATTGCTTTTAGAATATAAAAATAATCGTAAAAAGAAAACGAATTACAAGCAAACAATACATATTTTAGCATTGTACTGTTGCACACTTTCAATGGTTGCTTTTATTTTCTCTCAGAATCTTTGGATTTCATTACTAAAGTAAAAAAAAAATCTCTATAAAGTTCAATGCTAAGTTATGGCAGTATGCCAAAAATGTAACAATATTTAGTTTCTTGCAAAATTTAAATGCAAAAGAATTGAAATGTGCCCTATAAATAACAAACAAAGCATGGAGAAAGTAAGTAAACTACAAAAGGTTTTGAGAATAAAATCCTAGCTTTTAAATGAAGTTAAATTTTCAATCGCATAACATATGGAAAGTTTAATATTTTAAACAATATCTTTTTCATATTTAATATTTCCTTTAGCCAAATAAGCTCTCTCTCTTTCCCTATAAACCCCTTGTTAACTCCTTATAGTTTACAGCAAATATTAAGCCACATTAATAACTTTATTTTACTCTTTTTTTATTGCCATTTTCCTTGCATCCAATGCATGTATTCTTTAATAGATTTGTGGTATATACAATACAAAGATGTTCGTATTTTATAATTCAATAAAAATGAAAACTTTTTCTGTTTCTCAGTTATATTTTATGACTGCTTGTAAAAGGAAATCCCAAACAAACCAATAAAATCATATGAAATGAAATGAAAACTAAAGGTAAAAGACTCATAAAAAATATATAGATAAATCAATGATTTACCACAATAAGTAAAAAAAAAAACAACACAAAAGATTTATATTCTAACATAGAGATATTTATATTTTTATTTTTGAAAATAAACTATAAAACAATTATGATCTGGAGATTTATTTTAAACAACAAACTACAAACCCAAAAATTACTTACATTTAAATTAATAGCTTCTTGCAGAACTAAACAAAAACCAAATAAAATAAACAATAGTTTTACATACATTTAATTGAAACTTAATATCACAGCACGTATGATTAATATTTATTTGCCAATGTAAATTAATATTGCTTATACGTTCAGCAGGCATTCCCAGCCTGCCAGTTATATACAGTGGTGGTCACATAATTAGAAATGATAATTTCATATAATAAGATCGTTGTGTAGCTGCTTTAAAGACATGCACTGTAAATTTTTTTATCGCCATTCAATGCGTAAACAATCAACATTATTGTTGATGCACAACACGTTGAACTCCAAGTTAAATTAAAAAAATATAAAAATATTATTTTCAGAATTCTTTTTTTTTTTTTTTTTTTTGCTGGCCACGTAATTAGAAACACGCATTTTTTTTCTACAACTGTTACAGTTTTCTAAATAAAGTGTATCCCAACTAGAACGCAATTATATTAATGGTGCTCGGTATCGTGAAATGATAACCAGTTTTTTCTTGCCTAGAATTGAAGAAATGAATGTGGAGGGCATTTGGTTAACAAAACGCCGCCAGATAAAATGCATCAGTCATTTCCCGGTCGTGTTATTTCGCGTTTTGGAGACCAGAATTGGCCGCCTAGATCGTGCGATTTAAGCCGACGACGACTCAAGCCTTAAAAGAGGAAATTGGACGCTGCATTAATGAAATACTGCAGCATTTATGCAAAAAGGTCATTGAAAATTTCATTAACCTTTATGTCAACAGCTGAAAAACTATACTTACGTCAACAGCAAGCATACCCGGGTATGCAAGCACATTTTATATGGGAATTCACACATTTCTAAATATGTTTCTGTTTTATATGTTTTATTTGGATTTTGTTTGTGTTTTTCCCCTACTTTGAATTGTTTTTATTCATGCATATACTTAAATTTTGTCTTCGTCTTCATGTATGAATATTTACAATTAGGGACAAACACTTGTTAGTTGCTCAATTCTATGAACATGAAAATCCAACAAGGAATGAAAAAATGACCACATTTATGATCTGATTTGTCCAATTTTATTCAAACATCAGAATATAGTAGAAAACACTTCTACTGAGGATATCATGAAATTTCAGATAGATATAATGGCCACTTTCAGAGATACAGAGTTTTTAAAATTCAAAACATACCCGGGTATGTAGCTGTTGACATAAAGGTTAAAAGATCGCGTGTGTGCCAGTAAAGCCGCGGCGGCCATCAGCACGATATCTTGTTCTATACATAACCTCATTCTGTCTACTTTACGATATAAGAAAGCTTTACGATTTTTTTTTTTTAAATATCTGTGTTTTATTTAAAATTTAAAAATTGCGTTCTAGTTGGGACACCCTTTATTAGTGACAAAGTGAGTATAATTGTTAAACAATAGATTAACTTTTAAGTCATGTACAACAGAAATGAGACGGTTAATTGTGCAGTGCTGCCAAAATGAAAAACTTTCAATGTCGGCTAATGCACAAAAGTTTTTTTGTTCAAAAACAATGTTTTTTTGGTGCAATTTACTTGTACAAAAATACAAAGCAGTTTGCAACCCCAGCTAGGAAACCTAGGGCACGAAAGAACACTTTACCAGAAGATAGAGTTATTTGTAGAGCCAGTAAAAAAATCAATTTTTATCTTCGCACGAATTAAAGGTTGAAATCGGACAGCAAATAAGTACAGAAATATCCACAATAAAGAAATAATAAATGAGTCAGGACTTCGTGGGTACATTGCACAAAAAAAAACACTCATGCCTCAAAAAAAAAATATCATAAAGCGGTTGCGGTTTGCAAGAGAAATGCTCAGAAAACATTCACGTTACTGGAATAGAGTTCTTTGGAGCGAAGAATCTAAGCTAAACTTGTTTCAATCTGATGGAAAATTGTATGTTAACCGTCCTCCAAATAAAGCCTTAGAACCCAGGTACACTGTTAAAACAGTGAAACACGGTGGCGGGTCTATTAAGTTCTGGGTTTCTTGGCGTGGTGTTTGTCCAATTGCACGAGTCCACAGAATAATGGATCATGTAAAAATATAAACGAATATAAATATATATTTGAAAATGTAATGGAACCGTATTGCTCTGATAATGTGCCCGTCCAATGCATTTTCCAGCATGATAATGCCCCAAAGCACACTTCACGGTTAATGAAGTGTTGGCTTTTGAATCAAAATATTGATGTTCTTGACTGGCCACCCCACAGTCATGATGTAAAACCAATTGAAAACTTATGGACAACTGTAAAAAGAGACCTAAGGGACAAAAATCTACGAAGTAATGATGAATTGTTTCAGTTGGTGCACCAAAGCTGGAAAAACATATAAGTCATGGGTAACCCTAATACAATTACAGTCACATACGTACATAAATACATACTAATATGTCAACCCACCTCGTGTAACCCATAAAATAACCACATACATATGTATATACATACTTACATACAAATAACCTTCATTTTAATAATTCATATTAAAAGCAGATCGTAACATTTCGCAAGAGACGTTTGTGTTACATCCATTAAAGTAATTCACATCATAAAATATTACCAATTCCTATTAATTGTTCCACTTTGTAATTTGTAATTTGTAAACACAATATCCAATTCTCGCTAACTGCTCCAATTTTATTTTGTTTTAGCTTTGCTGACTAGCATATACTATTTGTAAGATATTAAGTAGAGGTTAGGTAAGGTTCCGTGGGTAGCTGTTCTTGAAACAGCTCATTTGGGTCCATTGTGTTGATCCCATTGTGATACTCGTTGGTGGGCAACCTATCGGTTTCACTCCGCATTGGTTGCTTCCCTATCGAACCATCCAGACTCCTTTTCAAAGGTGCTGATGCATCTTGGATTTATTCTCAATAGTTCACCCAGACATGGAAGAAATGCTGCCCGAGTGTCCGTTCCCTTTGCAGCGATAGGGCCGGGCATTCGCAGAGGAAGTGGATGACTGTCTCCTTCTCCTCCTCGTTGTGACAGCTTCTACAGAAGTCATTGTATTGTAGAACAAGTCTTCGGGTGGGAGTCCCAAAAGTACAGTGACCTGTAACTATAGAGACAATAAGCCTAATTAGGTCGCGACGAAAACTAAGTAATGAATTTGTCCTTCCCGCATCAAATAAGGGCCAAGTGGGCGTTGCCAACGTTGTACCTTTCTTGGCTAAGTTATCAACAATATAGTTACCCTGAATCGAGCTATGTCCAGAAACCCATATTAGCGTTATCCTAGAATGTTCCGTTTAAGTAAAAGAAAATGAAAAAAAAATGAATTAGTTTTGATTTTGTGATTGAATGAATAAAGTTAAAATCTCATCTAAAAAACAATAAAATAAAGTTTTTTATTTTTTTAAGTAATATAACTCCAGCGTTTAATTAAGGGTAATCCAACAAAATATTAAAGGATAAGTCCGTTTTTTAAACCTTAATAAGGGTTTTTAAATATATTTATTTAGTTTCCAATTATGTGACCAATTTCATATTGCGTTTTTTTTTTGTTTGGTGTTTAAGTTAATTTTCCTTAAAATAGTATCGATGTTGTGGATTTTTTTCTTAATTTAAACTTAATTATTAAATTTTTGTTACTTTACTATCTCTAATTATTAGTTTCAATATGATGAATTAAATGTTTAAAATATGTATATGAACAAATATATGTATATGCTAAAAAGTCGTTTCTAATTATATGGCCATCACTGTATGTATGTATGTTTTAAGATAATAACAAATTTATAAGTAATATACCAACAACACCTACAGAATATTTCTTTATTATTTAAAATTTAGATTGATTTCTTAAGCACTTTATCAATTATAAATTAAAACTTTAATATCCTTAAGGTACAATAAATAATTTAATAAACATTAATTAAATTGAAATGTAAACACAACAATTACAACTAATTTTAAAACAAATAAAGCAAAAAACAAGTAAGAGTGCTATATTCGGCTGTGCCGAATCTTAAATACCCTCCACCTAAGCGTAATAAGAAATACAGAAACTACACTAGACTAGCATATCCTAATTCTGTGTTTTCTATTCAGTCTTAGTGCAAATTTGATTAGTATTTGATATATTGTTTGAAAGACAATTTTACGACCAACATAATTTATGTTAAATATTTTGAAATGTTGTCTAATTTTCACCATTTTTAATTGATTTAATTACCAATTCTTACCATAATTTACAGAGTTTGTCTGATGTCCATAATAATCTTGAGTGTAACTTAACAGAGTATAAAAAAGGGGTACAATTCGGTTTTAGTGATTTTGCTCCAAAAAAAAAAAAAAAAACAAAATCAAATAGGGCTTTTAGAGGAGATACCAGGAAAAAAAATTGTTGGCGGTCACGCCTATTTTCGAGGGGGTGGGCCCTTAAAGTTGAAAATATATAGGCCTATATCTCGGGAACTACTGGGTGTCTGATAATTTGTAATACATTAAATAAAAGGTATTAAAAATACCTTTCCAACGATATATATCACGATTATAAAATATGGACCGAATATGGGTTAAATCCGAAAGGAATATTTTTTGACCCGAATTTATTTGTTTTTTGAAAATGGTTCTTATATGGCAGGTATGACAAATTATGGGCCGATCTTCTTAAATTTTGGAACAGTTATTTTCATGCATATGAGGATATTTCACCTCGAATTTCAACATAATAACGGTATATTTAAGATATATATTGGTATTAACGTGGATTTCGAGAGTGGACCTTATGTGGGGGATACTGTCAAATATGGACCGATATTCTCAAAATCCAGCAGTTTGATTTAGGCATGCATGTAAATGATCCGTGTAAAATTTTTGATTGGTACCCTTATTTATAAGCGATTTATGAGTGTTAAAGGGATTTTCCGAAGAGGGCTTTATATGGGGCATACGGTTAAAAATAGACCGAAATTAACAAAATTGTGTGGAATGTTTTTTGTATATATGTAAATGATCTGTACAAAGTTTTGAGTCGGTAACGATATTTATACAATATATATAGGGAAAAATCTCTTTTTCAGATGTAGTCCTTGTATGGGAGCTATGACCATTTCTGGGCCGACCACCATAAAATTTGGTACAATAATTTATTTGCCCATAAAGAGTATTTATGTCAAATTTTAGCCGTTTAACATTATTTATATCTGTTTTATGAGTATTTAAGTGAATTTTGTAAGTGGACTTTAAATGGGGTCTATGGTCAAACATGGACCGAACTAAAAAAAAATTTCGGTTTGTGATTTCTTTTTGTATAAAACTTATTTTTGCTGAATTTTGTCTTGATATTCCAATTTTATAGGCATTTATTTATCATTAAGCCATATTTCGGGAATATATATATTTGTATGGGGGCTATGAGAAATCATAGACCGATTCTTACTATTTTCCGCACACTTTCTTCTTTTATAGTACAAACAACGAATACAAAATTTCATGGTATTATCTGCAATAGTTTTCAAAATATTGCAATAAAATGGACGAAAAATATCAAATTTTTATAGAGGTGGTCTCACATATTGGTTCATAACTCTGGTTGACCTAAACCGATTTTGCTGATTTTAAATAACAAACTTCTCGAAAGCACTTCTGATAGAATTATTGAAGGTTTGGATCCCGAGTATATCTGGGGACTTCAAAAAACTGATTTCAACAGACAGACAGACAGGCAGACAGACGGACATGGCTTAATCGACTTCACTATCTATAAGGATCCAGAATATATATACTTTATAGGGTCGGAAAATTTTTTTGTGGAAATTACACACGGAATGACAAACTTATATATACCCTTCTCACGATGGTGAAGGGTATAATAAAGGAATCTACATATATCTAAAACTATTTACCGTATAGAAAAGATGAGACAGACTAGAGAGCAAACCCACTAGAGCAGATACTCAATAAAAACGAGACTAAAAAGAAAAGACAAGACTGACTTCAGATGAAACAGCAATATGCAAGACTATAGAGATGAATAGACGTTTAAAGACTTACTTATTGCAAAATATTACAAACGAAGGGAAAGTAAGACGGGTTAAAAGCTTTTCAGTGTATTATTCAGACTGACACTCACTAAGTATCACAAGAATACTGGCGAGACCAGAGGCAAAACTAGAAAAGATACTATAGACGAGACTATTAACGATACAATAGACTATAGACTACACAAAAAATGAGATAATAAATGAGACAATAGATGTGAATATAGACCTAATAATAAGACTGTAGACGACACTAGAGATCAGACAATAAACAAGACTATAAACGAGACTTTGAAGGAGACCAGAGACAAGTCTACACAGAGGGAAAAACGACGTTAAAAATTTGACAACGGTTGGTGTCATTTTGACACTTTTGTTCGACACCGTACGTTTACAATTTGTATACAAATGGTTATGAATCGACAATGCAATTTTGTTAAATTGCACACCGACGCATCTCGAAGCGACGAAACATAATTAGTTTCTTATGTCACGCCACCGCAATTATTCTGGAAAAAATAAATAAGACTTCCATTTTTGGCCATTTAAAAGATAAGTAAATATTAAATATCGCAGTAGAAAGCAGTGAGATTTTGTTTGTTGTTATAGAAACTCAAATAACATTTAAGAACTTGCAGTATTTAAAGAAAGATGATGTAAAGGAAGCTATGCCACCATTGGGATTGCGAGTAGAATCAATCTTCTTTTGAAATTTTGAAAACGTAACTATACGAAAGTTTATACAAATTTATAGCTTTGCAAAATGTCTTTTAGAATTAGGTGTATTTTAATTTTTAAATACACGGATGCCCCGATAGACTATGCGATAGTGTCCCGGACTATCAGTCAGATGGTCCCGCCAAAGACTCTGGGTGTTTTCGGCAGATAAGCCAAAAGCTTTGCAATTTCTGTTTGTTTAAAAAAAAATTTTTTAAATCAAATCAAAAAATAATATAATTTTTATTTATTTGGGATGGGTTCAGAAAGGAAATAGACAACGAATGGTGTCAAATCGACAACGTCGCGGTATCAATTTGATAAGATTTGTTGCCAATTCCGTTGTCAATTCTTTGTTACAAAATTGACACCTTTCGTGTAGATTTGTGCACGTACGGGGTTGATACAATTTTGATACCGTATAGTGTCAAATCTTGCACATATGTGTTTATTTTTTCTCTGGCGATTTTTGTTCTGGCATTTACATATAATTTAAGGGATGGTCAAATATAATTTCAATTAGTTGAACTAAGTTAATAAAAAGATAAAAGAAATAAATGTTAATCACTTTCATAAAGTTAAGAATTGAATATTGATACCACGTAGACAATTTTTGGGCAAAACTAATAATCCACATATATTTTTAGAGAGAAGATGTTTGTTTTTTTCTTCTTAATAATCTATTCAGCTGTCCTGAAGTTTCTTAAAATCTAGAGCTTTGACAAAATGATCTTGTCAGCATAATTTTGCACCCGTCATGGCTTAAAGAGCAAATTTCTTATTATTGCATTATATTTCTCTACGATGTTTGATTTGATAATCATCGTCTGATCTTTCACAATAAAAAAGAATAATACAATAAAAGTGTAAAAATTAACAGAGTTTTGTGTTTTTGTGGTCTGATCTTATGAAAGTTGGCCAATTTGGTTGCACCCGTCATGCACTTTAAAGTTCTCTCATGGCTATTTGGTCGTTTCATATAAGTTCTTGTAAATAGATAACAATAGTATATAGAAAAATATTACCCCTTCTAGAAATAACTTAATTGAAAATATGTTTCTTTCTATTAGTAAAAGACGTTTAAAGCGTCTAAATGTTGCACCCGTCAGAATAGAATCGCCCAGATGCACTTTTTGGTTGCAATTGGAGGACTTGAAAGCAGCTAATCCTCTCTAGACTTTATACGCAGTTTTAGTCAGTTAAGCAATAACTTAACAATAACTGATTTACTCGTTTTTTGTAACAATACTAAATTTTAATCTGGAAATCAAAATTTGACCTCGAGATGAAAATGATTTTTCCGAATATTTTTATCACATTTCTCTTTCAAATTGAGGCACTTAGTTAAAAAAACGAACGTCTTGTCTTGCTGACATTTATTTGTAAGAGGAATTATGTATAACAATTTTTATCAAACCCCATTGATTAGTTTGGTTTCTATATGACGTTTTTACATCGAACATAATCCAAAATAAACCATATGCTTAATATGTAATCAATTATTGGTACTTTACTTTTTATGCACCGCTATGTTATGACGTACGTCAACTGTTAACATATATTAATGTTAATTTAAATCCACTGCTAAATACACATGTATAATTTTTGAAATTGTCATCTCTATATATTAGCAAATACACAAACCTTTTTTTATATACACTTCTTAATTGGTAAAGTCTGTGATCATATCGAGCCATAACCGCCGAAAAAATGTATCCCACAAACTCAAAATTTTACAGGGGAAGGTTTTTTTTCAATAAAATCAGTTTGAATAAAGCCATTATTTTAAAATTTATAATGTAAATATTGTTTTGTGTAATACATTTAATTTTAATAATTTTAAATGATGTTGAACTATCGATTTCGATAAAAAATAACAATCGATTATGGTGTGGGATACATTATTTTGGCGGTAATTGCTCGATATATTTCATATTAAAGCAAATAAATTAAGTAGAAGAAAAAAATTTTTGAAAAAAATTTAAAAAAAAATGTTCATTACAATAATTTTGTACGAACAAGACTCTTTAAATAGTTGTATGCACACAAAACACTCTTAACCATTTGTAGTAATTAATGATGAAATCACTGAATCAAAAATTATTGCATGACGGCAAGTGTTGTGTTGGTGTTGGTTCCTTGCACATTATAGCTGATATTTGCAACCATTAAATTTCCAACTCAACACAAATTTACTCCTTGTTTCTCCCTTGTTTTTGTTCTCCCTCCTCGTGACTGTTAATATATTTAAAACTAACTATCGTTTCGATTTGTTTTGTCAGATTATTTAAAATGTGAACTGGAAAACGTTTTTCTCATTTTGTTCGTTCGTTGTTTTTTTTTACAAGTATTTTATTTTATTTTATTGGTTGTACATATAGTTGAGTATTTCTATACAAATAAATTCTTTTGGTGTGTAAAAATAAAAAAGAAGGACATGGAAAATCAAACTCAGTTGCAATTTTTTGCGCCATTAAATTTGAATATGTTGTTGATTCTTATATTATATTATATTGGTTGTGTGTTGTGATTTTATAGAATAGTAAATATATAGTTGTAGTTTTTGTTTTGCTGCTTTTATTTAATGTTGGGGTTGTGGCTATAAAATTGTTTAAAATATAAGGACAAATACAGATTTTCTACAAAATAAATTTGTCAGCTGTATGAAAAGGATTGAAAAAATATTTACAGCAGCAACACATTTTTATGTATGATTATTTAATTGAATACAAGAGTAGACAAATGCAAACAAAACAACTAGTGACAATATTTATTCATCAATGTTCAAAATATGCAGAAATGGGTTTAAAGAAATTTATGTAAATAAAACTTCATTTACAATATATAGACTAATATGTATTCTCGACCATAGCCTATCTTTTAAAGACTCTCTCACTCTCTCGTCTC
Organism: Bellardia pandia; assembly: GCA_916048285.2. Classification (NCBI taxonomy): domain Eukaryota; kingdom Metazoa; phylum Arthropoda; class Insecta; order Diptera; family Calliphoridae; genus Bellardia; species Bellardia pandia. The sequence continues at coordinate 76,561,411 of OU696533.1, forward strand.
GCCAGCTTTGTCAACTTTGAAATTTTAGAACGCACCAAAATAGAGAAAACAAGTAAGAAAGTATAGTCGGTCAAGCCCGACCCTACACCCAGTATATGTATACAAATGTTTTTAAGAAATGGGCGTTATATGGGAGATATAACCTATTGTAGACCGATCATCCTAGAATATAGTGGCATGATGTCTGCGAATATAAGTATCATATGTGTTAAACTTTATCTCGATTTTAAACGATATATGAAGCTTAAAGTAAATTACGTAGAGGGTCTTATATGGCAGTGTCGACTAATTATGGATCGATCATAACAAAATTGTACTGTATTATTTTTAGACAAATGAAATATATATTCGTTCAATATTATTTGGATATCAAAATTTTTGAGAGAGTTATTCTCTTTAAATTGATTTTCGGAAGAGGGCCTTATATGGAAGCTACGACTAATTATGGACCGATCTGCACAAAATTTGCAGATGTGATTTGGCTTCATTTACCACTCATTTGTGATGAAATTTGTTTGGATAATTTGCATAATTCAAACATTTATGATCGGTAAACCCCAATTTCGGGAGGACATTTGTGTGGGGGCCAGGTGAAATAATGGACCTTTTTCTACCAGTTTCAATCCTATCTAGCCTTGGGCCGAATCTCGTCTTTAGTCTCGTCTTCAGTCTTGTTTCCAGTCTCGGCTCTGGTCTCGTCTCTAATCTCGCATTTAGACTTTTGTTATAGTGTCGTTCGTATATTGTCTCATCTCTAGTCTCAGCTGTAGTCTTGCCTATAGCCTCCATTTTATAGTTTGTCTCTCGTCTATAGTCTCGTCTATAATCTATTCTCTAGTCATGTCTCCAGTCTTGTTTTTAGTCTCGTTTTCAGTCTCGTTTCCAGTCTCGTTTCCATACTCGTCTCTGGTCTCGTCTCTAGTTTCGTCTCTGTCTACGTCAACATTTACCTCTCGACCTTTAAATTGCTTGCTAAATCCAAGAGACTTTCCATTTTATCAGTTTCTATTATTTTCACTCGCAACACTTTGTTCCATTTAAAACTTCATTATATCAATTATTGACCACTAAATATTTATTTTAAAATTCGAGTATGTTTAAAAACATATTTAATAGAATATTATTTAATACAATATAATATTTTAAATGAAATTAAAAACACTTTAAACTCAATAAAGTCTAGTTGAGGTCTTTAAAAGAAAATCGAATTAATTGCTTTTAAATGGACATCGACACTAATGCTACCAACATAAATAATTCTTTTTAGCAAAACGATAAAATAATAAACGATGCGGTGGTAAGCTCAAAGAAACTGGAATGCAAAGCGTTAGCTGAAATGGAAAAGGGCTTAAATAGGATTTCACAAAACTTTAACAGTTTACAGATAAAAAAAAATTACTTTAATGATGGTCTTAAATATGTTTCATATTACAATCAAAACTGAATTATTTAAAAAGGTTAATTGCTTATAAATATTTATTGTGAAACCTTTGAAATTTCAAGTTGTATTTGTCACCATTTTGTATCAAGCCATGAACTTAAATGTCAGGTTTCTTTACATTTCAGTTAACGCTATACATATGTTTTTCTAGGTTTTTTGCAAATAGTTTAAAATCGCACATACACAACTCACAGAATATTAACTGAAACCACCTTGTAAGAGTGTATTTGAATTAAGGTGGCCCTTGTTTGGCAATTTACAGATTTTCAATGATCCCAAGCTTTAAAATTGTTGTTCTGAAAATTACTTCTGATAAAAAGTATTTTAATTTTTATGAAGTTTTAAAAAAATTTATGAATTTTTTTCTTGTTTTTAGTTAACAAATAACAATTACAATTGGTATTTTCCTAAATGCAGAGAGCGCAAAATGGGGACCACTCTAATGTGTATAGACAAACTTGTGGTCAAACAAATTTATTGATTTGTTTTCATGGCAAATTTACGAAATTATTTAAGTACTTTTTATACCCTACACCAGCATAGTAGCGAGGGTATATTGTATTTGGGCTGGTGTTTGTAACGCCCATAAATATTGGTCCAAAAGCCACCTTAAAATATACAGAACGACTTAGAATTACTTCGATTTAACGATGTCTGGCTGTTTGGCTGTCCACGTAAAGCTTGTGCGCAGAATAGAGGTCGCAATTTTGAAGACATTTCAATAAAATTTGATAGATGATATTTTTTCGGCCCTAGGACAAATAGCATTAAAACTGGTAGAAATCGGTCCATTATTTCACCCGGCCTTAATATAAATGTCCTCCCGAAATAGGTGTTTAACGATCATAAATGTTTGAATTCACACAAATGCTGAAATTCGATTACATTTTAATGAAAAACAATAATAAAAACTCCGGACATGTTTTACAAAAATTCCTAAACAAACTTATGAAAATCCCCAAAATGTAAAATTTCAATGAAAAATAATAAATAGAACTCCAGACATGTTTTCACCAAATTCCCAAACAATTCCCGGAGACAATAAATTAATTCAAAATCATAAAATTTTAATAACAAGCAATTACAGATGTGTTTTACGTGTTTTTTTTTAAAATTATGATAATCTGGATTTAATTTCCAAACTTTCCCCACCTTTCCGGAAAATCCTAGCCGCTGCCACTCAAACAACATCAGTTTCTGATAATTATTAGTTTTCTTTCTATTCATCATAACTAATATTTAACAAAGCACCCTCCTTCGGTGGTAATGACTATAAATCAAGCTTTGATCAATGCACCTACTCACCACTAGAGGCGCTGCTGTAGAACAGTATTGCAAAGAGTGTTGATATAAAAAGCTTATTTCTTTCACCAACTTTACTTCTTCAACTATCCCCTTTCTAAAGAATGTAACGCATATTAATTGCCTGAGTGTTACTTCTCTTTAAAAAAAAAATAAAAACCCTGTTTAACACAACTAAAAGATACCTTGTGCATTATTCAGAAATTCCTAAACAAATTTTAAAAAATCCCCAAAATTATTTTTCTTCCCCAAACTTATTACAGCCGTTTATACCGTTTATATTATAAATTCCTAAAGTTTAGGAAAATTTCCAAAATGTCCCCACTTCCCCGAAAAATAAAAATCTTTTTAATTAAAAAAATAATTTTTTACACTACTAATGGCCGAATTCTCAGTCATTAGTTAACCATTTGTAAACTAATATACCAACTGTTCTTTAACTAATACTTGTTATTCTTATAGCAAACTAAGCATTGCGAATAAAGAATCATTAGTTAAGCCTTTGTCATTAGCTAACTAAAGACTGTGAATTCGGCCATAAGTTATACTTTGGGTAATCTTTACAAATTCCTAAACAAATTTTATAAAAATGCCTAAAATTCATTATCCTCCTCAAACTCTTTAAAGCATTTAGTTGCCACAATAAGTACGATTAAATAAAACTTTAGCCATACTTTGTCTACTTTCTACTTACCAAACTATCTCTAAGTAAACTATGTAGAGTCCATTGACTTGTTGTTGGAATATACACAGCTCTGCTGTCATTGAAACATCTTAAATGGGTGAAAAAAACTTCAGTTTGATATAGCTTTCGTTAAGCTGACAATCTGAATGAAACTCTATTTGTTTCGGCACGAAAAACTAACTTTCGTGACAATGTGTCAGTTTGCTAATTTAGGCAATTTTTAATAGTAAGTCACTAAGACATGTTGTGGTTGGCTGTTATCTAGCTGAGAGTATGACATTTTGTAGAACTGCCATTATTCACAGTAATTAATCCAATGGTTGTAATAAGCCCTATAATTAGCTTACAATGTTTGTAAATAAACTAATTTTCTCCTGAACAATAAATATTTATCCTTTCCTTTAAAATATCAAAATAAACATAACACATAATTATATTCTCCCAACTTGTATTTGTCATATGCTCACTTCCCTTTTCGTACTGCAGTAAAAATAGAACTTCAAAAAAGTTTCAAATCAATTTAATGAAGAAGGATAAGAAAAACTTTTACTTTCAACAACTTGGAAAATAAGTAAAATAATATCGTTATGTGGTTAGAAACACATACAGACCCTTAGAACGAAAAATAAAATACAAAAAGTACACTTAATGGTAAAATTTATTTTTAAGACTTTTATTTTTAAAGCATATGTGTGTAATCGTTATAGCCCAGCAGTTTTCAACAAGCAAACTAAGTTTATTGTAGACAGTAGCTTTCGGGAATGGCCAATTACTTGTCACAAAAAAGTTTATATATTTATTCGTCATTTAGTAGTGTTATGTCTCTTCGTAAAACAAAAACAGAACATCCCACATAACCTAGTATTATGTCAACTTAATAATTTTTAGAAATACTAAGTAATTTTCGCCAAATGACAAGTAAACTGTTAATTACCCCTATCGTGAATAAAAATTCCACATGAAATTTGTTCCTTTTTATTTTTTTAACATTGAATTTTAATAAGAAAAATGTGAAATGGGAACAAATTTCAAGTGGAATTTTTATTCAAGATATGGATGAATAAGTCCTAGTTAAAATTTCACTTCACAAAATTCACAAAAAAATAACGAAAAAACAAAATTTGCGGAACTAATTCGCTAAGCAAAAGAGCAAAGACCTCATGTGCCAAAGTGCTGAAGCGTGAAAAATCTCTACACGAGCAACTCCGAGCAAACGTTCTTACTGATTTCCGGTTCAGTAAAAGCATTTGCTCATTCGTTAAAAGAATGAAAGATAATGCTAGTTCTTCAATTCCTACTCTGTTAAGGAACCCCTCACTGCCCCTAAAAGCCCGAGAAACTCATAAAATTATTAAATTTAAATCTTTATCAAGTGAAACAAAAATAAAAAGGAATTTCGTGGTTTATATGGTCCGCAGCCAACTCCCTTGGAAGACTGCATAAAGGAAACCCAGCTTAAAAGAAATGTTTGTAACACACATATCGATGCTTTGGAAAATTTGCTGGCACCCAGACAGCTGCTCAACAATTTAACATTTTTAGAGATGTGTGGAACAACGGAAGTAGGAAAAACACAAGAATATTAAATTTTGTAGATACAAAATTGGATTTATTAGCTAGTCGCATAAAAAATATGCTTAAGGCTCGAGAGATCAAACTAGAACTCTATGAAAAGTCGAAACTTTTACCTGAATTATTTGCAAATAATTCAAACTTACCGGAAAGCAATTAACAATTGCCCCAGCTCAAAAGAGTATCACAAACTATGCCATATAAATATATTCATTCGCGGACATGCAGTTTAAAGGGTTTTAGAGCACCTTAACGTAAATAGGTCTCTGGGCCGGTTGATCTATCAGCACTGGTCTTGAAGCAGTGTTGTTCGACGCTAGCTCTTTTTCAGCACCTTATACCGTCTCGGTTAATTTCCCATGAGTTGAAAGGTTGCTAATCTAAGGCCGATTCCTAAAAAGGGAGAGGCTAACCAAACCTGAATATTATCGCTCAATAGCAATTTGCTCTGCATTTTCTAAGGTTATGAAAAGTATGGTAAATTACCAACTTGTGGAATATCTTGAGTCCCAAAAATTTACTTGGCGACCGTCAGTACGACTTCCTAGGAGGACGCTTTACGGGTGACTTACTAGCATTCCTATCGAAAAATTGGTGCCGTTCTATACATCGCTTAGAGGTGACTCTAGATATTTCCAAAGCATTGAACAGAGTCTGGCATGGTTCTTTTGGTGTCGGTGATAACTGCTCTCGACTTATAGCGTATTTCCTCAGAAATCCCACTATACGAGTTGTTATAGATGGAATTTCATCAGACGAATTTAGGGGTACCGCAAGGCATCGTTCTTTCTCCTACTTTATTATTTATCTTTCTAAATAACTTTCTACATCAAACTTCCATCTCTATCTTTTTTTGGGGATGAAAGCAACATATGCCATTAATATTCATTCAACCATAGACCAAGATTGGGAAATGCGATAAAACATGAATGATACACTTAACCAAGTTCTTATGACAATCTCAGAATGGGGTCGATTTTAACGCACAAACACGACAAATCATGTTGATTCATTTGTTTTTATAAGCGGTGTAAATATTAACGAAGCATTCAAGTGTCTTGGTTTTTTAAAAGGGTGTAGGAGATACTTATTATCATATTATCATATTTTTTTTTTTTTTTTTTTTTTTTTTTTTTTATTAATATTCAAAATATTTATTTTATATTGGAAGTAGGTGCCTCAGCGCCACTAGGACATTATAGAGGCAAGCTAGCAACTATTTTTACAAAATTTTTTACATATTCATTGATTTTTAATTAAATTATATAAAAAATGAGATCATTCTAACTTAATAGCATTTATAGCAGAAGCATTTCCAAGTTTTCATATAAATATTCTTTTAATCTCTTTTTGTAAATTGAGATTGTTTCAGCCTCTTTAACAAATTGTGGTAATTTGTTATATTCCACACTACCCAAGTATTGAATTCGCTGTTTTGTAGTTTCTAAGCGACATCTTACTACACTGAGATCAGTACGGTGTCTTGTATTGAAATTATGATGACCGGTTTCCAATCGGATACTGTGATATCCTATGTTATGCAAAACTTTATAAACATAAATTAGTAACTGCAATCTATGAAGGCCGAAAATAGGCATAATACCTTTAGCAATGTTTTTATATAAGTCCAAGGTAGGGTATGATCTGGGAAGGTTATATATCAGCTTCAATGCCTTATTTTGCAATACTTGCAAAGATTTTATATCGGAGTTCCTTTTATGTCCATATATAAGTACAAGGTAATTCAGATGGCTTTGAATTAAAGATTGATAGATAAGCAGCTTTGTATGTCTATCGAGTTTGTTTCTCATCTTATATAAATATCCAATGGCCGATGATAATTTACGTTTTAGTTGATCTACATGCGACTTCCAGGATAGGTTGTTCTGTATATGGATCCCAAGGTATTTAATGACAGAAACCTCTTCTAGTTCTTTTCCATCAACAAAAATTACACAATTTTGTTCAATACGATTTGACTGCGCTTTAAACCGAATGAACTTTGTTTTAGTAGCATTCAGTACCAGTTTGTTAAGTCGTGCGTATTCAGATATTAACAGCGCATCTCTTTCGGCATATGTTTTTAGTACTAGTTCATTCTTATATGGGTATAATAAACATAGGTCATCAGCGTACAAAAATATTCTCCCAGTAAGTCCAAGGTTGTTGATATCATTAAGGTATAATTTGAATAACAACGGTCCCAAAACACTACCTTGAGGCACACCACACATAACATCTTGTATTGAACTTTGACTTGTATTTATTTTAACATATTGTTTTCTGTTTTCGAGGTAGCTCTTAAATAACTCCAACTCTTGGCCACGAATACCATAAAAAGGTAATTTTTCACATAAAATGACATGGTCTACAAGATCAAATGCTTTTGAAAAATCGTAAAAAATACCTCCAACACCAGAAAACCCTCTGTCTAGTCCATCGCACACATAATTCACGACATTGATTACTGCTTCCTCGGTGCCACAGCCTTTTTTAAATCCGTATTGATTTTCATACAACATATGATTATCTTCTAAGTACGTGGATAGCTGTGTGAATAATATTTTTTCGTATATTTTGTCAAGAATAGACAGTAAAGCTATAGGTCTGTATTGTTGAAACAAGTTTGCATTTGGTACCTTTGGTATAGGAACAATTTTGTGATATTTTAAGGAATCAGGATAGATAGAAGTGTTTATAATGTTATTAAAAATGATTACGAAACATGGACTCAATTCTTCAACGCATTCAATGAAAACTAATGGCAATATGTCATCACTTCCAGCACTCTTGCTCTTCTCAAACTTTGTTATTATATCATACATTTCTTCTGTTGTTGTATTTTTGAATTTGAACGTACGATTGTGATATTGAAGTGTTCGAAGTGAATTACAGTTCTCGTTTTGATATACTTCAATTTGCCGCCTGAGGTCCGAAACCGAATCCAAGAAATCTCCATACTATATACGCCACCTATAATTAACCGAAAATGGAATACAACTCTCGGGGCAGTGCTTCGTAGTCTATTTAATAGGTACTTGACCGTGTACAGGTACAGGATACCCTACTCTATTGATGCACTGGAGCATCGCCGTAATGTGGCTTGTGATAGACTGATCTATCGATACTATAATGGAATGTGTTCTGCTGAAATTACGGAACTTGTTCCCGTAATACACGCACATCTGTCAGCTATCATCCATTCATGATCGACTGGACAGTGGATTACGCAACACATTACAGGGAAAATTCATTTTTTAGCCGTACCATCCGTTTGTGGAATAAACTACCTGCAGAGGTATTCGCTGTCACTTTTAATATAGGAAAATTCAAATCAAATGTTTATAAACTCTACTTCCTTTATCCTTGCTCCCATAACCTATTTTACTAGTTCCAACACAATTTATTACATGAGTACGGGTCGTCCCCTGAATTCTGAACCAAGCAAAAAAAAAAATAAATAAATAAAGACCAATGACTGAGCAAAAATTTTACTCCATAAAGAGCTACCATTAAATAATTTTAATTTGACTTTATAAACATCTAAAATTTAAGCTGAAATTTTACTTTAAAAAGATCCACAATTGAAACTAAAACTTTACTTTAGAAAGACATACGATTGAAACTAACATTTGACTTTATAAAAACCTACGATTAAGGATAAAACTTTACATATTAAATGAGAATTTTTTCCTCTTGCGAGTTTTAAACAATTTTTAAAAAAATTTATTCGAAGTAAAAACTTCAAGTCAAATATATCATTTGTTTGAAAAAAAATAATAGTGTATAATTGTTTTCAAACAAATTATATATTTGACTTGAAGTTTTTACTTCGAATAAAATTTTTTAAAGATAAAACTTTACTTTAGAAAGACCTGCGCTTAATGTCAATATTTGACACTTTAAGGACATGCGATTGATCTAAAACGTTACTTTATAAAGACCTACAAACGAAGTTATATTTGACTAAATTAAAACTTTCAATTGCAGCTGAAAAAAAACCTTTACAAAGACATGCGAAATGCAGCTAAACTATGACTCATAGAGACCTATGAATAAAGCCAAAATTTTATTTTATAATTCTTCCAAGATATGTCCTTGCAAAGACTATAATTTAACTTTCCTTACAAAGACTATAATTTTACTTTTTATCCATCACTGATTATTGTAACTTCCAGCTGGGATACAATAATTTTAAGATAACTAGGTGACATAGCTTATTCTGCAAGAAGTGTTGGCTGAACATAGAATGGTCACCCAGTCACCCAGAACTACTGGGTATTACGAAATACATACAAACTCGTTTGTGGCAAACTAACTACAAAACTTGATACTTTTATTGTTTGGTACTTTTAAAGTTTTCATTTTAAGTTACTTGTTTAATGGGCGTTACTTTTTTATATGCTCTTTTTCTTTTAATATTAAATTGAGCAATTCTATATGGCTGTTGTTGGCTTGTTAAAAACATCCTTATAGTTAAAGGTTAAACATGTAATGCAGTAATGCGGGAAAAAAATTTTTAAAACTCCTTCAATTAATCATGACCTTAATTAAAGTTAAACTCTTTGCATTTAACCATAATTTAAAATCTCATGAGCTCTGTCGCTCATCAAGTCATCATTGTTGTATTCATTCGTTTTGTTTCCATAACAAAAGTAATTAATACTCTTATAAAATTAAATACACACGCTTGAATGTCATTTATCATTTCAGTTATCGCTAGTAATAGTTTCCGACATATGTCAAACCAATCAAATTGCTATAATAATAACAACAAGTTATTGTCATTATTATTATATATTGTAAATATGTTCTATATAAACTATATTTATATGGAATTAAATAGCAACAGCAACAACAAAGACAAGTCAGTTTTAAATGTGTTAATGATTTGCAAATATTAATTTACCACACTACAAATAGCCGCACAAACACAAATTATTTTTATGCTTGAGTAAAATAAACAAATATTAGGGTGGCTACAAAACTAGGCGGGAAATAATTTTTAATTAATGTAACAGATATACGCAATATTTGCAAGATTTCAAAAGATTTCATTCATATTTTATCACTGTCTAACTTTGTAATACGAGTATGAATCGAACTGTATTATGAAACTTGTTTAATCATATTGAAAATTATTTGCTTTTATTGGTTTCAGTTTATTGTCATGTAAAACTCTACCACATTCATTAATTAAATTAAAACCAAAAATTTATAATTGATAATTTTTGGTTTGTAAATATTTTTGTAATATTCACCTTAACAACATTACTTTATGGCTAAACTGAGAGTTAAAAATATTTAAATATATATTTGCAGAATTGCAGAATTTAAAAATCCTTAATGCAATCATTATAAAGCAAATAGAAGGTAAAAGAGAAGAAGTTTAAATGTATAACGCAATGAAACAACAACAAACCTGGCTCAAATCAGTCTCTAGATTTGAGTTAAATTAGTCTTAGAAGCTAAAATTTAAGATCTAAAGGTACGGTCAGACTTGGCAAATTTTTGACGTAAAAGACGTAACCACTAAACAAAATAGTTTTGAACTTATTTTAATTTAAAAAAAACTTAATTTTTTTGAACAAGATTTACACATATCCGTCCGTCTGTCCGTCTGTTGTTGGCACGCACAATAAAATTTTTACCAAACAATATTCGATCCACCAATCCACAGTGGGATGTTTTTCAGATATTTTTTGCTATTTTCTTTGAATATAATTCAGATAATATCATGAAATTTCTTGTTAAAAATGATTGGAATCGGTCCATGATTTTTCATAGCCCCCATACAAATGTCTTCCCGGAATATGGTTTTATGGGGCATACATGTCTATAGAAAAGCCGTATCTAAACAAAATTCTGCAATAATAAGTTTTATGCAAAGTGAAATCTGAAAGCAATATTTTGTTTGCATCGGTCCATAATTTTGGCATATCTCCTTCCCGAAAATCACAATAAATGAACACAGATTTTTTTTATTCGAATAATCAAAATATACATCTAAATCGTCGTATCGAAATTATGATGATCGGTCCATATTTAACCGTAGTCCCCATACAAAGTCCAGTTCCAAAAATCACTTAAACTAAGCCAAATTTTTACTTTAAACAGCCTTGATTGAAGATTGGAGCTGAAATTTTAATTTTTATAAAAACCTACGATTAGCAATAAAATTTTACTTTTTACGATTGAAGTTAAAATTTGACTTTGGAAAGACCTACGATTGAAGCTAAACTTTGACTTTAGATGAACCTAAGCCTGAAGCCACATGACTTTATAACAACCAATAAATGAAGCTAAAATATTGTTACGCATCGTATACAAAAGAATAACAAAAATGTTCAAAGATTTTTTATTAGAATACATGGTTAAGATCAAAACAGTGGCGTTTATTATTATATTTTTTAAACAATATTTTAAAATTGTTTAAATATATTGTACATAACTCTATACAATTTTGTAAACGTTATTTCTATGATAAAAGCAGAAACTGTGTTGAAAATAGTAAGAATCGGTCCATGATTTCTCATAGCCCCCATACAAATTTCATACCGCTAAATGATTAATAAATGCTCATAAAATTGAAATATTAATACAATATTCGGCAAAAATAAGTTTCATATAAAAATAAATCGCAAAACGAAATTTGTTTAATTCAGTCCATGTTTGACCATAGACCCCAAAATCTACTTCCAAAATTCACTTAAATACATATAAATCTAGAACAAATACCTGGTACCTGGTAACAGGTTAAAATTTGACATAAATAATCCGTATTGGTAAATGAATTGTTGTACTTAATTTTATGATGGTCGGTTCATATACATATACACAAAAAATTATATTACAGAATTTTGTGAATTTCGGTCCATTATGGTCAAAAATACCCCGTATAAACCACTCTTCCGAAAATCACGTCAATACTCATAAACCTGCTATAAATAACGGTATCAATCTAAAATTTTACACGGATCATTTGCAAATATTCAAAATCAAACTGCTGTAGTTTAAGAATATCGGTTCATATTGTAACATATTCCCCATAAAAGATCCAGTTTCGAAATTCACTTTAATACTAATATGAATCTTAAATATACCATTATTATGTTAAAACTCGACGTGAGATGTCATCATTTGCATAAAATTCTCTGTCCGAAATTTAGAAAATTCGATTGATGATTTGTCATAGATGGCAGCTATGGACCATTTCAGAAAAACAATTTAACCCACAAAAAGACTATCAATAGTTTTTGAAAATGTCGAGCACTCTATTATTACATAAATATATTAAAAGTGCAACACAGAATTTTTGCATAATAATTGTATTAAACCTGGCAAATTCGCGAAGAATTCGAAAAACTGAATCTAGCAACTAGATATGACGAAGTATTAATTATTAATTACATTAATTGCGTATAGTCGAGTAAACAGTCTATATTCGAGTATATCCTTTACATTTTAAATATTTCAACTTAACAAGTTTTACCATACTGGGTGATTCAAGTAGGGATATTTTTTTCAATAGCCTTTTTTTGACAGGTCACGTGTGAGTCGTGTCATGCTATCTTTGTTTAGTATTGTTTGGCATTTCATAATGGAAATTTGAATGCCCCGATAGACTAGGCGATAGTATGCCGAACTATCATTCAGAGGGTTGCGGATTCGATTCCCGCCAAAGACTCTGGGTGTTTGTTTAAAAAAAATTTTAAAACAAAAAAATTTAGCCTGAACAACGTTTACAAATCGTTCAGCTTTATTACGAAAATTCAGGTTCTGTGAGGAATGTGTTTCGTGCACTTCGCTCAACTTATGGCCAACATGATCGCCCACCATCACCCATTTTGAGACCCAGCATTAATTTTTGGATAATATCGACCAAATAGACCATGTACTAGTGCTGGCAAATTCTACTACTTTCCATTACTCAATAATATTCAATACTTTTAATTTGGGTACTCAATACTTTTAACGTTTTTTTTTTTTTGAAATTGTAACGCATAGTTTTTATCTGCAAATTGAAGTAGTTTCTTCAAAAAATAAAAATATATCTTCAACTATTATTGGTTTTATATGTCCTTTATTATTAAATCATAAATAAATGTAAAGCTAACTTTTAATTCAACGTTAACAACAACTTAGGAAATAATTAAAATAATAAATTCTTTCGAAAATTAATGAACATTGTTGTCTTTTTATATAGTGATGTATTTAACCCACTCAACTTGCTTAAAAATACAATTTAGAAGTTACTACTTTTGAGTTTTGAGTATCCAAAAAAAAGGGTACTCGATACTCGGTACCCATTACTCAATACTTTGCCAGCACTAGCACGTACAGCTCGCTGTGAAGAAAATATGTGGCCGTAGCTGAGAGTGTACACGAAGACCGTGGAGAGTCGTCAGACCTGAAATTGAAGCTTGTGTTCTGGGCGACATTTGGTTTCAGCAAGTCGGCGCCACTTTCCACACATCGCATCAATTTCACATTTTGGGCCGGTTGAGTGGGCCGTGTGATATCACACGGTTAGACTTTTTCCTGTGGGGATATGTAAAGTCTAAAGTTTATGAGGACAAACCCGCTTCGATTAAGGCCTTGGAGGAAAATATGACGCGTGTCATTCGCCAGTTACCAGTCGAAATGATCGATCAAGTCATCGAAAATTGGAATCAACGGATAGACCATCTGCCAACGGCCAACATTTGATAGACATAATCTTCAAAAAAATAAATGCCAAAGAATGTTCTTTCAAATGATAATAAACATTTCCCATTAAATTTGAATTCTTTGCGTTTTTTTCTTCTTCAAAAAAATTAGGGAACCTCAAAATGAATTACCCTTTATAACAAACACAAAATTTAGCAAATATTTTGCTTTAAAATTCAGGGGACTTTACAATATGTTTGTTGAGCTTGCTTTAAAAATTTTTGTTTCCTTCTTCCTAAGAAATTTTCCTTTTGCTTTTTTTTTGTAAAAGTAAACTTTATTTAATTGTAAAAGTAAGTTCATTAAACTTGCAGTTTTTCACTCATTTTACATTTGCTTTTAGAAACACCTTTTGTAATATACCTTTGCATTGCAACTTATTTCCGCAGCCGCAGTTTTTCCTAGAAGTTGTTTGGAACGTAAAAGTATATAAAGTAGTTATTGATTAGTATGTCTTATTTCATATTTCTTTATGAGTGTTTAGGGGAGGTTAAACGACAAACATACATAATTGCACAATTCACAACTGCTGTTGTAGTGTCGTAAGAGTTCTAAGTCGTCTGAATTTACATTAGTTGTAGAAATGTTGTAGGTAATTTCTATATAAATGGCTTTTATAACACCTCCGACATTTTTACATATGCTTTTCACAAATTTTATGAAAATTTAAGTTTTACCAAAACTTTCTATCTTCATATTAAATTAAAATTAACCTGATGACTTTGTGCGCATTAAAGGATTATTTTTAACTGCAGCTGAGTAGGAAGTTGTGTCTTAAATCAGGTGGTATTAAAAACTTTGCCTTCTTTAATTATTTATTCGCTTAGCTGCATTCAATTAAGGTGGACTAAACCATTTGTTGTTTTTTGCAACACGATTCATCCACTTTGAACGACTTTTTTGCAAAATCAAAGCTGCCATATGCAAAAAATTAGTTTTACAAGTGCGGCCATTGATTTATTTTGTTTTAGGTTTTTAATGTCCAAAAACAAATATCAAATTATTTCAAAATATTGTGTATTCAAAATTAATGAAAAAAGAAGGTTGCTTTTGCTGATGAAAAAATGTAACCTTTTGGCAACTTAGTTCATTTTTGTCCAGACAAAATATAAAAATAAATCAATTCAAGCTGAGAGTTGTTCGTAAAAAATATTTTCTATCTTTCAAAAAAAAAGAGAGAAGTCAAAGTTCATATAAACAAAACTTTGTCCGAACAAATATTTTGTTGGGAACGAATGGTGTGGATCCACCTTTAGATGCCATCGTAACAAGAGCGATGCTCATCGATATATTTTGAAACTTTTTTATTCCATTTCGCAGATTTTAACAATCCTAGTTACAACAAGAAAGCCATCTTTCTGAATTTCATACTTCTTCATCAGATAGGCGACGAAAAAAAGAGATTTTGCATAGGGGAGAGGGGGTCACCTTAGAACACTTTTTGCTTTCAAGCCACATAAAAATTTATATTTTTGAATTATTGACTTTTTACATAATTTAACTAATATATATGGAAATAAACTATAGGTTAAGTCTACAAGTAACTTATTTTTAGTTTGTTTTATATTTTTTTTTATTATTTTAATGTATGAAGTCATTGTGTTCAAATGTGCCCCCCATACGGGGCAGCACAGTTATAACAGTTATATTTTGTATATATACATATAATAAATTCGATTTATTTATTAAGAAAAACATAAACATTAACAATTAAAAAATAAAAAAATTCAGATCAAAAATAAGTTTTATATTATCAAGACGGAAAAGGCCTTGCGATTTCAGGTGACATTACATTTTCCTTTAAAGCATCATGATCAGCATTGAATTCCTCATTTTCAGAAAATAAGAGAGAATCAACAATGTTTGGTACTTCAGTTGATAAATTAACATGTTCAAAGGTGCCCCCTTTTTCTTTGTTCAAACATGAACTGGCATGCCAATTTACGGAAATTTATAATAAATATTTTTTTTTACATAAATATCAAATAACTTAACTTAATTTTGTTTAAAATGAATTTTAGACTGCAATAAATTTCTTTCACGAAAGAAAACGATCACTGAATACTTCTTACACTCTTACAAGAAAAAAATAAAAACATTTACAATGGCACTGCGAAAACTTGTTCAACCAACTACATTCGGTCGACGACTGAAAAAACTAGCAAAAGTTGTTAACGTTGCTGGAAAACAAGGTTACCATGTAAAAAAACTCGGTTAAGGGTTGGAAAAAACTTGTATACTGAGATTTTATCAACATAGTTCAAAGGTGCCCCTTGTATAAACGTGTCCCCCTCTCCCCTACTATGTAGAAATTGTTTTCGATTGTATTATTAATTTATTAAATGTTTATTGAAACTTTACTTTTGGTGTTGTGAAGGCTTAATAAAATAAACGTCGTATGTTTATGGTATCAAGCCTTGCTCAAAATTGTGCTCACAATCAGATAGTTGTATCATAAATACAATCTCCAACATACAACGTCAGTTGTGAATTGAACAAATGTAATGTTTATGCTCTATTGTTGTAATCAAATGCTAGTAAATATTTTTTATATACTCGTACGAAAACTAATAGATGCTTTACAAAGGATTTGTGTTTAAATGCAAATGTAAAAATGCATCTTTATCATTTGTAGACTACTGAAGGTACGATAACACTAAATAAAATATTTTAAAACTCGTTTATTTATTTAAAAAAAAACTTCGTTAATTTAGCACAACACACAACAAATATTTAGTCTTATTTTATTTAATGTTACTTGATCTTGCAAAACTCTTGTAAGAGTAAACAATGTCAAACAAATTTATGCTAAAACAAGTGGTTACGCTTTTTTGAGTAAATATTTGCCAAGTGTGACCGTACCTTAAGTTATGTTTCTTTTTTTGTCAACACTATACTAGATTTAATTGGAAGTGGTGTTTCACCAATAGCAATTGTAGCAGCAAATTTGTATGCATTTTGTATATACTCGTAGCACAGACAAATAAAATTGAACGAAAAGCATAATCATTAAAGGGAATTTGAAGTTAAAACTCTTATGTATTCTATTCAACATACAACATTCGATATTTACATTTAAATTGCGTGTTATTAAGCGCTATTATGTTATGTTAGAACTAAATTAATTGCATAGGGGTGAAAATAACACCTAGATAATAGTTGTAAGTATTGTAATGCCAATTAATACGCAAGAGTAGTGCATTTTCTAGCCTACAGTCTACACCTTTTCAAGTTGAAATTGAGAAAATCCAACATCATATTGAGAAGACACAAATTGAAATTGAGAAAATACACTCAAAATATTTCATGTATAAAAATACGAAATGGTTTTTCGTAAAATTATTTTCGTACATTTTACTAAAGTTTTGTACATAATACGAAATTTTAATCATTTTTTTATTTCGTAAACTTACAAAATTCGTTAATTTACAAAATTTTTTTCGTAGAATTATTTTTGTATATTGTACAAAAATTTCGTTTATAATACAAAACTTTCGTGGTTAGATATTGTAGAAAATTTTGTAAATTTAGAAATTTTTTGAATTTTACAAATTAAATTTCGTTAATGTTTTTTTGTTTATATTACAAAAATTTCTCCAAAAATACGAAACTTTCGTATTAAATGCAGAGAAAAATTTCGTAAATTTAGAAATTTCGTTCATTTCACAAATATAATTTCGTAAAATGAAATGTACCGTTTTAAATGAAACTTAAAAATAACAAAACAAGTCATGCTTTTACTGACAATTAAAGAGATAGAAGCGTTAGTCGTGCCTTGTTAAAAATAGTTAAAAATAGTTAAAAATAGTTTGATTTATTAAAATAAATTTAAATTAGTGTAAGAAAATTAATTGTTATTTGTTATTTATTTATTTCTAAGGCATGAGTTTAACATTTTAGCATTTGAAGATATACTAAGTCACTGTAATGGCTGTTTTGAATATAGGCAAAACACTTAAAAGAGCTATGAGACCCAAATTCAAAAAAACAACTTTTGGATTTGTGGCCTATGTACAATAATCCAGTAGGATTTCGCTTAGTAAGTAAAATGACATTCAGTTTTTATTAAGAATAATTCAAAAATATATAAGACTTCTTCAACCCTTTAATCAATTAATATATTCAATCATGTATATTTAGATCATTAATGATTTCGATCGCATATATGGAGAGAGAAATGAATTGCTTGACAGCTTTGACGATTTTTCTGATTTAATGACTCAAAAGATATTTCCAGAAAACGAATCGAAATTTAAAGATGAAGATGACCAAAAGCTTTGGAATTTTGTACAAAAAAATAATTACATTGTCTATAGTAAGTAGAAAGGTTTTATAAACAAATATAGTCAAATTTTTAAATTTTATTTAGTGATGGATAATGGCTATGCAATTTTTTTTAACTTTTTAGATACCAAATTTATCATAGTCTTAACACTCTTACATTCCTTGCTTTCACCATCAAGAATTAAATCAAAAAGTTCTAATAAAGGAAACAAGTTTTATAGTATTATGGAATCAAAACGGTCTTTTATAACATTTTCACCAACTGAAGAGTCATATAAAGAGAAGTTGGATACAAAAATTGTGGCAGAGGGTTCAGTTGCCCCTTACATTACTGTTATAGGGGACATATATAAGCCCCAATCATTTTTCTGTGACTTTTACAACATTAAATACAAAGTTTTCAGTATCACTAATGCTATAGACATATGCTTTAAAGCGTATCACGTATTTTCAATTGAATATTCTTAAGCTTCCAGCCATATGTGGGATTTTTTAAATATTCAGTTCTATAAAATAGATGTACATCATGTTAATCCAATTACGCATATGTTGTCCAAAAAGTACAAGGTTAGTGTGTTTTATATAAACTAAGTTTAAAAGTTACTAATATATAAATCCAAAGCAATCGACAAAATCAAACTTAATTTAATGCAGAAATGCTATTATTTTTTCCTTTACTATTATTTATAAAATAAACAAAACTTTTCGTTTAATAAAAAAAATATTTCTTGAGAAATTAACGAAACTTTTTCTAAAATAAACAAAATTTTTTTTTTATTTTTACACAATTTTTAGTAACTTTACGAAATATTTTTAGAAAATTTTGTAAATTTACCAATTTTTAGCAGAAATTTACGATACTTTTCTTATATTAACGAAACCTTTCGTGTATTTAGGAAATATTTTCGTGATTTTACAAAATTTTGTAAAATAAACGAAATAAATATGAAATTTTTCTTATACCTACAAAATATTTTTCGTAAGTTTAGAAAATTTCGTATAACAGGAGGCAATATTTCTAAAATTAACAAAATAATTTTGTATTTTTACGAAATTTATCATTATTTTTACGAAATATATTTCTTATTTTTATTTAATTTTGTAAACCAGACCAATTTTAAAAGTTTAATTTACGAAAAATTTTCGTTAGATAACCATTTATTTTGTAATTTAACAAAATAATCTTGGTAAATACACAAATATTTCGTAAAATGCGGAAAATAAAAAGTCCCAACAAGAACGAAAAACATTTGTATATTATACGAAATATTTCGTTTCGTCAAAATAACGAAAAATTTAGTAAAATGAACCACGATTTTCGTTTATTTTACCTATGAAATATTTTGAGTGTACCAATTGAATTTCAGAAATTATTAATATGTAGAATTAACTTTACAGTATTTTTAATGTTGTGTCTTTACAAAATTTTAAAAATTTTAATTTGCCAAAATTTGCACCATATTTTATATATTTTATATTTGTCCCTAATATTGACTGGTTAGTTATTAAAATGGCATTTTCATTTTGCTGTCCTTAACTTTTTGATAAAGAATTAGAATTGCATTTTGTTTTATGTTGTACAAAAGAAAAAGTTCAAAAGAAATTTATTGATTGAAAAGTAAAACAAAATAAGAAAACCATAATAAAATAAATTCATTCATGAATGAAAAATAATTTAAAGAAGAAAGAAAAATTAAGTAAAATTTACAAACATACATAATCATTACTGAATGACGGAATGCTTATTCAGTATCATTCATCAATATCTGATCTAGAATCGGACTAACATTAAAAAAAGGTTGTCCCAAAAAAATTTTTTTGGGGGCCAAACATAATTTGAAAGCTTATAGGGTAAAGTATTTTTGAGATTTTTTTTCAGATTTTTCGGTAAAGGCTTTAAGGTCGCACAAGTCTAATTTTTGCCAAAAATCAGATTTGCCGTCCGTTTTTTGAGTTTTCTTCATAACTTTGTTAAAAACCACGATATTCTTCACTTTTGAGGAAACAATTTAAAAGAAAAATGGCCATATTATAAGAAAAATCAAAAGAAGACATTCAAACAATATTATCAAAAAATGTGTTAATCCTGTGTTTTCACACTCTTCAGTTTTGGCTGACCAGTTTTTGTTCAATTCTCTTTTGAACTTGCCATTTCATTCACACACGACTCCAGACTGCCGTCTATATCTGAGACAATGTATATCTTATTATAGTATATCATTTGAATATTTTAAAATTAAATTACAAAAGGCGCTGCCAACAATGGCCCCAAAAAACTACACTCACTAACGAAACACGAAATTTTTGGGCATTTTTTTCATTTTTATTGAAAGGCTGCTGTAGTTTAATTGATTAGCGCGTTTGATCATTAAGCATGAGTTGGTATTTGTGGCCTGGGTTCGATTCCCAGCCGCTGTCAACCAAAAAAAAACAACATCAGTTTCTGATAATTATTAGTTTTTCTATCTTATCATAACTAATATTTATCACAGCGCCTTCCTTCGGTGGTATAGCATTTAAACCAGAGGTAGGCACAGCGTAAAATGAGGTTGTGTGTGTGAGCAAACATAAACATGATTATATAAATTATACAAAAAAACTTAGATAGGAAACATACACTCACAATATATTTTCCGTAACATATAAGAAATTAACAACGAGATTGATATATAAACCGAACTTTTAATACCTCAAAAGCTGATTACATCCATGTTACCAAATGCATTATTAATCATAAAATATTTTTCGTAGTTCATTATTAATTTGAAATGTTTGTTGGGAAGTATTTCTGAAAAAAATATAAAAGCATCCGCCGCATGTGCACACATTGCTGTCTCAATGACGACTGAATAAAAGAGATTAAGTATATGTGTGAAGTGCTCTCTGCACTATTGTACTATAGGATGCCGACCTATGATTTAAACGCCACCGAACTAATATAATTTTTTTTTTTTTTTTTTGAGCAATGCCCCTACTCACCACCAGAGGCGCTGCAATCCTGTAATACTACACTCAAAATATTTCATAGGTAAAATAAACGAAAATCGTGGTTCATTTTACTAAATTTTTCGTTATTTTGACAAAACGAAATATTTCGTATAATATACAAATGTTTTTCGTTCTTGTTGGGACTTTTTATTTTCCGCATTTCACGAAATATTTGTGTATTTACCAAGATTATTTTGTTAAATTACAAAATAAATGGTTATCTAACGAAAATTTTTCGTCAACAAAGCTTTTAAATTTGGTCTGGTTTACAAAATTAAATAAAAATAAGAAATATATTTCGTAAAAATACAAAATTATTTTGTTAATTTTAGAAATATTGCCTCCTGTTTTACGAAATTTTCTAAACTTACGAAAAATATTTTGTAGGTATAAGAAAAATTTCACATTTTTTTTCGTTTATTTTACAAAATTTTGTAAAAAAACGAAATATATTTTGTAAAATCACGAAAATATTTCCTAAATACACGAAAGGTTTCGTTAATATAAGAAAAGTTTCGTAAATTTCTGCTAAAAATTGGTAAATTTACAAAATTTTCTAAAAATATTTCGTAAAGTAACTAAAAATTGTGTAAAAATAAAAAAAAATTTTGTTTATTTTAGAAAAAGTTTCGTTAATTTCTCAAGAAATATTTTTTTATTAAACGAAAAGTTTTGTTTATTTTATAAATAATAGTAAAGGAAAAAATAATAGCATTTCTGCATTAAATTAAGTTTGATTTTGTCGATTGTTTTGGATTTCTACAAAGAAAATTTATATGTTAGTAACTTTTAAACTTAGTTTATATAAAACACACTAACCTTGTATTTTTTTGTACAACATATGCGTAATTGGATTAACATATGTCTGGAAGCTTCAGAATATTTAATTGAAAATACACACAGAAAAATGATAGGGACTTATATACATATGCCCCCTATAACAGTAATGTAAGGGGCAACAAAACCTCTGCCACAATTTTTATATCCAACTTCTCTTTATATGACTCTTCAGTTGGTGAAAATGTTATAAAAGACCATTTTGATTCCGTAGTATGTACTATAAAACTTGTTTCCTTTATTAGAACTTTTTGATTTAATTCTTGATGGTGGAAGTAAGGAATGTAAGAGTGTTAACACTATGATAAATTTGGTATCTAAAAAGCTAAAAAAAAATTGCATAACCATTCTTCATCAGTAAATAAAATTTAAAAATTTGATTATATTTGTTTATAAAACCTTTCTACTTACTATAGTCAAAGCAAAATCCCAAAGCTTTTGGTCATCTTCACCTTTAAATTTCGATTCGTTTTCTGGAAATATCTTTTGAGTCATGTGCTAGTTTCTTTTTTTGTTGTGCATTAGTCTAAAATGCTTAGATATGAATGTTTCATTAGGTAAATATATTTTACACAAATAACAATTAATTTTCTTACACTTATTTAAATTTATTTGAATAAATCAAACTATTTTTAACTATATTTAAGAAGGCACGACTAACGCTTCTATCTCTTTAATTGTCTGTAAAAGCATGACTTGTTTTGTTATTTTTAAGTTGCATTTAAAACGGTACATTTCATTTTACGAAATTATATTTGTGAAATGAACGAAATTTCTAAATTTACGAAATTTGTCTCTGTATTTAATACGAAAGTTTCGTATTTTTTGAGAAATTTTTGTAAAATAAACAAAAAAACATTAACGAAATTTAATTTGTAAAATTCAAAAAATTTCTAAATTTACAAAATTTTCTACAAGATCTAAACACGAAAGTTTTGTATTATAAACGAAAGTTTTGTACAATATACAAAAATAATTCTACGAAAAAAATTTTGTAAATTAATGAATTTTGTAAATTTACGAAATAAAAAAATTACTAAAATATCGTATTATGTACAAAACTTTAGTAAAATGTACGAAAATAATTTTACAAAAAAATTTATTTATTCGAAGGTTTACTTCTAGTTAAATATAAAAAAAAAAATAATAAAAAAAATAATTTTACGAAAAACCATTTCGTATTTTTATGCATGAAATATTTTGAGTGTAATAAACATAACGCTCAATTACAGTGTTGTCATATGAAAAGCTTTTCTCTACTTTCACCACACTCAAAATATTTCATAGGTAAAATAAACGAAAATCGTGGTTCATTTTACTAAATTTTTCGTTATTTTGACAAAACGAAATATTTCGTATAATATACAAATGTTTTTCGTTCTTGTTGGAAGTTTTTATTTTCCGCATTTCACGAAATATTTGTGTATTTACCAAGATTATTTTGTTAAATTACAAAATAAATGGTTATTTAACGAAAAAATTTCGTAAATAAAGCTTTTAAATTTGGTCTGGTTTACAAAATTAAATAAAAATAAGAAATATATTTCGTAAAAATAATGATAAATTTCGTAAAAATACAAAATTATTTTGTCAATTTTAGAAATATTGCCTCCTGTTTTACGAAATTTTCTAAACTTAAGAAAAATATTTTGTAGGTATAAGATAAATTTCATATTTTTTTCGTTTATTTTACAAAATTTTGTAAAAAAACGAAATATATTTTGTAAAATAACGAAAATATTTCCTAAATACACGAAAAGTTTCGTTAATACAAGAAAATTTCGTAAATTTATGCTAAAAATTGGTAAATTTACAAAATTTTTTAAAATATTTCGTAAAGATACTAAAAATTGTGTAAAAATAAAAAAAAAAAATTGTTTATTTTAGAAAAAGTTTCGTTAATTTCTCAAGAAATATTTTTTTTTATTAAACGAAAAGTTTTGTTTATTTTATAAATAATAGTAAAGGAAAAAATAATAGCATTTCTACATTAAATTAAGTTTGATTTTGTCGATTGCTTTGGATTTCTACAAAGAAAATTTATATATTAGTAACTTTTAAACTAAGTTTATATAAAACACACTAACCTTGTATTTGTTTGTACAACATATGCGTAATTGGATTAACATGATGCCCATCTATTTTATAGAACTGAATATTTAAAAAATCCCACATATGGCTGGAAGCTTCAGAATATTTAATTGAAGATACGTGATACGCTTTAAAGCATATGTCTATAGCTTTAGTGATACTGAAAACTTTGTATTTAATGTTGTCAAAGTCACAGAAAAATGATAGGGGCTTATATATGTCCCCTATAACAGTATCCAACTTCTCTTTATATGACTCTTCAGTTGGTGAAAATGTTATAAAAGACCGTTTTGATTCCATAATACTATAAAACTGGTTTCCTTTATTAGAACTTTTTGATTTAATTCTTGATGGTGGAAGTAAGGAATGTAAGAGTGTTAAGACTATGATAAATTTGGTATCTAAAAAGTTAAAAAAAATTGCATAACCATTATCCATCAGTAAATAAAATTTAAAAATTTGATTATATTTGTTTATAAAACCTTTCTACTTACTATAGTCAATGCAATTATTTTTTTGTACAAAATCACAAAGCTTTTTGTCATCTTCACCTTTAAATTTCGATTCGTTTTCTGGAAATATATTTTGAGTCATGTGCTAGTTTCTTTTTTATTGCGCATTAGTTTAAAATGCTTAGATATGAATGTTTCATTAGGTAAATATATTTTACACAAATAACAATTCATTTTCTTACACTTATTTAATTTTATTTTAATAAATCAAACTATTTTTAACAAGGCACGACTAACGCTTCTATCTCTTTAATTGTCAGTAAAAGCATGACTTGTTTTGTTATTTTTAAGTTGCATTTAAAACGGTACATTTTACGAAATTATATGTGTGAAATGAACGAAATTTCTAAATTTACGAAATTTGTCTCTGTATTTAATACGAAAGTTTCGTATTTTTTGACAAATTTTTGTAAAATAAACAAAAAAAAAACATTAACGAAATTTAATTTGTAAAATTCAAAAAATTTCTAAATTTACAAAATTTTCTACAAGATCTAAACACGAAAGTTTTTTATTATAAACGAAATTTTTGTACAATATACAAAAATAATTCTACGAAAAAAATTTTGTAAATTAATGAATTTTGTAAATATACGAAATAAAAAAATTACTAAAATATCGTATTATGTACAAAACTTTAGTAAAATATACGAAAATAATTTTACGAAAAACCATTTCGTATTTTTATGCATGAAATATTTTGAGTGCACCTATTCTTCTCCTACATATCCTCTTTCCAAAGAAAGTAACACAATTAATTAATTAATATATAGGCATATTAACCCTCCGATGAGTGAGAAGGTCCCTAGGTCCCTTTTTGCCTTTTCAAACTGAAATTACTCCTACTTCGGCCACTACAAAAACCAGTTCTTAGAATTTTTTGTTTTTATCATCATCCCTAAAATAAAAAAAATTGAAAAAATTATTTTTGTATGTAAGATATACAGGTTATCTGAAATGTTTAATTCCAAATGTTCCTATTCAGAATTTGATCACATTGCTGAGCTAACCCCTCCTTTAGTAAGTATTAGTATTAAGTTTTATCTACAAAGGGAAATTATTTCTTAAAGGTTTTTAAAAACTTTCACCTCCACTTAAAGAAAAAGGGCCCAAGAAATTTTGCTTTGTATTTTGGGGCTAAATTTCAATCGTTAATATTTGTAAAACATACTAGAAATAGAAAAATTAAAACTTTCCCCAAAAATGTCAGGCAAAATGTTTGGGGTTCTCATTATTACTATACTAGCTGAATTATAGTCAGATACAATTAAAAATTAAGACACAAAAATTTCAGTAAAAGAAAAACTAACAAAAATTTGTATCAATTTATTGCTTAAAAAGTTTCTTCAAAATTCGATTATTATTATATGCAACAACAATTGAAACAATTATTAATTAAAAAACAAAAACATTAATTTTAAAGCTTGATGGTAAACAATGTTTTTTGTTCTTCTATTGGGACAGAAAATGGATAGTCCTGACGGTCTAACAACTCTCGAGCACTCAACATACAATTGACCGTGGGAAAAACATTGGGATTCTTTTAAAGATTGTCCTTGAGATTTATTTATCGTCATGCGAATGCAAGGCCAAACTGGAAATTGGATGCGTTTAAAATTAAATTGTAGATCACTTGGTTCCATAGGTGAGTTTTGCTAAAATTTTCTCATATTTAAAAAAATTAGAAGTGAAAAGGAGTCTTTGGTGTCAGTTCTTCAAGTTTCTTCAAAAAATGTCTCTTATTAAGAAAAATTAAAAGTGAAAATGAGACAAAAATTTGGACTAAATTTCATTATGAAATGTGAACCCAAAATTTGGTCTTTTTTTTTGTTTTTTTTTTATTTAAGGCCATTATTCGCAGCGCCTTACAAAATGTAGATTTTTTTTTATTTTCTCTTCATATGTTTCTGTTAATAAAACATAAAAATGTTCAATGTTATATGCATATAGCTTTTCTTAAAACTGTTGCTAAGAAAACAAAATGTAAATAATCTAATTTCACTTTCCATTAACTTGTCTCGTAAGACAGCCAGTGTCCCGGCAAATGGAAGGTGTTGACGTACAAATGAAAAGAAACAAAAACTAACTAAAGGGTAAAAATCAAATCAAATTAACTTTTTTAGCTTTTACTTATCCCTGAAAAGTTGGAAAATAAAAATCACTTTTTTTTTTTTTTTTGCAAAGTACAAGTACTTGAGAGAAACAATTTATTTTGTTAGAAATTACTGGCAACAAAAGTTCAGATTTTTAGCTTGTTTTTATTTTAAGTCAGGTAAGTAAAGAAGAAGTAGGGACGTAAAAAATTAAAGGCAGGGCAATTTCTAAAGTTTCGTTTTTGTAAGTGAATTTATGACGGGACAATTTTCTTTATTTGCTTTTTGATCTCATTACTATTACCAAGTTTACTATTAAGGCGTAAATTGAAATTGCGCAAAATTTCAAAAATTCAATTTAGCTGATTGTAATGGACACGAATTTTAACATTTGCTTATTGGTTGAGCAAATGTGAGGAGGAAGGTGGTGTTTTGAAATATATTCAGAAATATAAATGCCAAAATGTAGAGATATTTTAAATTTAAAATAATTTATTCTGCTTTTTTAGTTGTAGACAATATTTGTAAATAATTGACATGTGATTTAATTTTATTTTTCAACGAATTTATTCAATAATGTGTTTAGACTTTTTAGTCCAAATGTTACGACGGTAACACGAGTCTGGACAGAAATAATAAGAACCTAAAATGCTGTACAATTGCTATAACGATACTTAGTCAAGCCACCCTGCAAATAACGCGACTAGTCCATACATGCATGTAAAGACTAGTCCAAAGAGGAGTAGGAGTACTCCAAAACTACTCCAAATATATGAAAAAAAGGTAGTCCATTTAACATTGCGATGTCCTAGGATTGGACCATATAACCCATCGGAGTAGTCCCAAAACTACTCCATGGAGTATTCACGAGGGTTAGTTTTAAACAACAACTCAATATGCAATCGTGTTAACACGAAACCCTGTCGTTTAACAACAAACTCTTGTTTAACTATGACATGGTCCATGACTGCATTACATTGGACCATGTTGTGAGTAGTCCATTTCATCTAAAATGGATCACGTAGTCCAATATTATTTGCAGGGCAATGACAACATTTTTTTATTCAATTGTGCGTGGCTTAAATATGTGGGTTGGTGTGTGTTGGGGTTTTTATTATCTATAAATAAACTAATATCAAGTCATTTTGAATACCAAATTAAAACCAAGTTCACATCGAATTCTTATAAATAACGACTTACTTAATTCTATTCGTTAGTCGAGATATATAATCTTAATTGACCACACGCATCCAATGTGTCCTCTAAAATGACTGAATTCCATACATCGTGACTTAAAACTACGCACATTAAAACTAGATCAACACCGGGTTGACTTAACTTTACAATAAACAAAACGATAACAACATAAGTAAATTTACACTTCAGACGACAATTAGTATGGCAATATTAAAATAGATTAAAACACAAACATACAGTTAAATTCAACGTATGTAAGTGCATATTTCAATATGTATATTATTAGTGTTCCAGAAAAATGAAAAGCACAGCCGAAAAAGTGTAGGTTACTAGTTGCAGTTTGTAAAATATTTACATAAATATTTTTTATTTGTTTCCAATGACTGCAGCCAACCAACAGCCTGTGTTCATGTGTGATGATCCATGATTTAAAATTATAAAAAGCAACACACACAACACGAGTTCATTAAAACGCAATTTTATTTATGCACCCACATTATCCTTAACACATAATGTGATGTTAAATTTAGCCTCTTTTATTTTACCATAGATATTTAAACTCTTGACACATGAATGGCTGTCTGAATGAATGAATGAATGCCGGATTCTGTTACTATCCCTCTCTACACTGCCCTCCTTCTCTGTGCTGGCCTGTCTGATGACTCTATCTATCTTACCATAAACATACATATACATATATCTACATATCGTCGTCAAAAATCCAAAAGTACGTATCATCAAAAAAAAATCTAAATTGATTTTTTGATTGATTACACAGCCCAACACGAAAAAGGGTGCCTTAGGGGTCTAGTTTTCGAGTTATAATTTTTCTTTTTTAATTACGTAGTTACACGATTTTGAGTAACTGATGAATAGTTTAACCTACTTAGTAAAAAGAAAAAACTAAAATTTAGCTACAATATTACCTTCATGCTGCTCCAAAATAATATTTACTCCCCTCAGTAGGGTTAGAGATATAGCCGAATATATGACGCAAAAATATGTTTTAAAAATGTTTTTGTTGTTCAAAAATACCTAAAAAAAATAGAGATAAAGAATAACAAAAGTTCCAATATTTTTCTAGAACCATATAGGCAGCTATGTCCTGCATAAAATGCAATAAAAAATGTTGTATGTACATTAGGGTGGTTTTATTGAATATGGGAAAAAAATTTTTTCCAAATTTGTAAGTGCTCCCGCTTAGAAATGTTCTATTTAGTGTTCAAATACAATTGTAAAAGTTTTAGCTCAATCGGACTATGCCTTCCCGTGCCGAAAAAGCCCCAAAGTTTTCGAAATTGTACATATAACGTATTTTCTTTTAATCATATAGAGTTACAGAATTTAATTCCGTTCGGAAGTGGAATTAATTCCTTATTTTGCTTCTTTAAAAAAAGTAAAACGAAAAGTTTTTTCGCAATGAAACCTAGATTTGACTAAAATTACAATTTCACATGGCAAATTAAAAGTGGTTTTATTCCAAAAACATATTTTTCGTTTTGCTTTTTCTAAAGAAGCAAAATATGAAATTAATACTACTTCCGAGCGGAAGTGATATAGCTTCTCCTTATGAGTGTAGTAAAATAATGGAAAATTTATCGTCTTCTCTATTTTTTTATCAATTTAAAAAAAAATGTTTCAGATTCAGATTATCAACGAAAGTTATATCAAACTGAAGTTTTTTTTCCCCAGTTAAGATGTTTCAATGACAGCAGAGCTATGTATATTCCAACAACAAATCAATGGACCCCACATAGTTTACATAGAGATAGTTTGGTAAGTAGAAAGTAGACAAGGTATGGCTAAAATTTTATTTAATAGTAATTATTGTGGCAACTAAATGCTTTAAAGAGTTTGAGGAGGATAATGAATTTTAGGCATTTTTATAAAATTTGTTTAGGAATTTGTAAAGATTACCCAAAGTATAACTTTGTAGTGTAAAAAATTATTTTTTTAATTAAAACGATTTTTATTTTTCAGGGAAGGGAGGAAATTTTTAAAATTTTCTTAAACTTGAGGAATTTGTAATATAAACGGTACGTATGAAAAAAGTCAGGTTATGATAATTTTATAGTTTTAACTAGTTTGTTAATGCTGTACTAAGTTTGGGGAAGAAAAGGAATTTTAGGGATTTTTTTAATATTTTAGGAATTTCGAAATAATTCCCAAAGTATCTGTTACTTGTGTTAAATATTAGGGTTTATTAAAAATTGTGTGATTTTAAAGTTTTTTGATTTTCTGGGAAGATGGGGAAAATTTGGAAATTTAAGCCAGGTTATAGGTATAATTTTATAAAAAGCACGTAAAACACGTCTGTTATAGCATTTTATTAAAATTTTATGATTTCGAATTAATTTATTTTTTCCGGGGAAATAATGAAATTATGGGTATTTAGCTAAATTTGTTTAAGAATTTGTCTAAAACATGTCTGGAGTTCTAACTAATTATTCTTTTTCGTGAAATTTTTTTGACTTTTAATTTAAGTTTAGCTTTTTGAAGTTTATTGATTTTTTGTAAAAAATTTAGGATGTTTAATTAATTTATTGTCTTCGGGGAAATAATGAAATTATGGGTATTCAGCTAAATTTGTTTAAGAATTTGTCTAAAACATGTCTGGAGTTCTAACTAATTATTCTTTTTCGTGAAATTTTTTTGACTTTTAATTTAAGTTTAGCTTTTTGAAGTTTATTGATTTTTTGTAAAAAATTTAGGATGTTTAATTAATTTATTGTCTTCGGGAAAATAATGAAATTATGGGTATTTAGCTAAATTTGTTTAAGAATTTGTCTAAAATATGTCTATATTTCTATTTATTTATTTTTTTTTTAATTTTAAGATATTTCAATTAATTTTAACACTCAGTGGTTACATTTTGGGGATTTGCCCAAATTTTTTTGTAGCATTTGTGTAAAACATTTCCGAAGTTTTTTTTTTTGCTTTTTAATTGAATTTTAGGTTTTTATAAAAGTGGACGAATGTGAGGAATTATTTTAAATTTGTTTAGGAATTCGCTTAAAATACATTCTTTGTGCATGGAAATTTATGTAAACTACGTCTGGCGTTCTTAGTTATTGCTTTTTCTTAAAATTTTATGATTTTGAATTAATTTATTGTCTCCCGCAATTGTTTAGGAATTTGGTGAAAACATGTCTGGAGTTCTATTTATTATTTTTCATTGAAATTTTCAAATATTTCCATTAATTTTAACACTTAGGGGATGTGTTTACATTTTGGGGATTTTCCTAATTTGTTTAGGTATTTGTGTAAAACATGTCAGGAGTCTTTATTATAGTTTTTCATTAAAATTGTTTGCTTTGTAATTGAATTTTATGTGGATTCTTGTATAATTCAAACATTTATGATCGTTAAACTCCTATTTCGGGAGGACATTTGTATTAGGGCCGGATGAAATAATGGACCGATTTGCACCAGTTTTAATCTCATCCGTCATTGCGCCGAAAAAATATCATGTACAAAATTTTATTGAAATATCTTCAAAATTGCAATCTGTTCTCTGCCTACAAGCTTTACAGCCAGCCAGCCAGCCAGCCAGCAAGACGGACAGACGGACATCGTTAAATCGATTCAGGAAGAGATTTAGAGTCGATCGGTATACTGAGTGTTGGACCAATATTTGCGAGCGTTATAAACATTAGCAAAAATCCAATATACCCTCCCCACTATTGTGGTGTAGGATATAATTATAACATTATTAATCTTATTGTTAGTATTTATTTTAACGAAACTTTATTCCACATAGCAAAAGGTAATAACTAGAAAATATGACATAAATTTATTTAATTTTTCATTCATAAAAGGCATTAGAAAATTAAATATTTCGTATTTTTAACTTTTTCAGTTTTGTTACAAAATACTTCTGATGCTATATAAAAAATATAACTTGAAGAATATTTCGAAAAATTTAGTTTTTTCGCTTGAAATAATTTTTCAGGGCAAATTTTTGCCGAGAAAGACCTTAACACTAAACAACATATATTTCATCTCATTTTTATATATTTAAAAAAACCTTTTCTTATTTAAGCCAAATCACGAGAAATATTTAGTTTTAATTTAGTTGATGCTGTTTGATATTACAAAACTCTTGTAAGAGTAAACAACGTCAAACAAATTTGTGTGGTTAAGCTTTTTTTTAGCAAATATTTGCCAAATGTGACCGTACGTTTAGTTGTTCCGTTTCAATACCATATTGCATCAATTGTTTCAATACCTGAATAATTTTTTGCTTCTCCGGTAAAAATAGCAAAAGTGATGTTACGTACTTTTGGATTTTCGACGACGATATGTATGTAGATACATTAGTACATACATATGTACAATTGCACATTTATCATATAAAAATGACAATCAAATTGCAATCACAACTCATTGCAAATTAAAATGTTAAAAACTCATTCAAGCTTAACTACAACAACACAAATAACAACAGCAACAACTAAAGTGGAACAGAAAAAAACTCAACAGAGTTAAATAAATTGATTGTTTATGTTTAATGGCATAATATAATTGATTTATTTTTAATAGAATCGACATCGAAAAATCTCCAGTTAACTGCAAAAGGGTAAAAAATTTTAAACAATATTTAACAATGTTTGCCAGAGGAGGCTTGTTTTAAGTGTCTTTATTTTAATATCTACAAGTATGTGAATATTTCGGTCATTTCGTTTTATTTTATTACAGTTTTTTTTATTAATGTTGACAACACTTTTGTCAGCTATTTATTGGAAGTCGCTAGTCTACGCCGATAAGCCCGAAACGAATGACAAATTGGAGGACAACATTCACCGCATTATGTTACGCGCCCTTAAATAAGTATCAAAGAAAATTTAAATAACGATCCAAATGATCGGCTAAGGGGGTATAAAAGCTGGCCCGCTAGCTCAGTAAGCAATATTTATCTTAACTACGGTTTGGCACGTAAGCATATAACATACTTCACACCCCTGGAAGTATGTTTAAAAATATCTCGAAAAGGAAGGAATGATTATTGCGCGCATCACCTGAGTGATAATATGGCCAGATGGTTGCCATATAGGGTACACTTGTCCCATCCCCAACCTATGACTGTTGAAGTACCCGGAATCTAACCTGTCCCATTTACAAAACAATCTTTACGTTATATCTTACTTACCATTGCCTTGTTCTTCCTAGCATCCATTCTAAAATAAATTAACAAATCATTGTAATTTCATTTTGTGTGTTTTTGTATTTATCCATTTTTACTATTGTTTAATAATTATTTGTGTAGGTTAATATAATTTGCATTAATAATTAAAGCCAAAAGAAATTAATGTGAGAAAAAAATTTTACAATCAATAAACAAAAAATACAATGGTTTTAGTATAATCTTATTTTAAATACATTCTAAGTTGTAACCCTGTAGATGTTGTTTTGTTGTAACTAATGTTGTGTTTCCGTTCCCTACTGGAGGATGTGGATGTTGTTGTTGCTAATAGCTGGTGGTTGTGGTGTTGTTGTTGCTCCCACTTTTGTCAATTTTGTTACTGCCATCAAAATTTTGTATTTAATTTAAGTTTCATTTAGTTGTTTTTGTTCTTTATTTTTATACAAAACATGCGGTTGTTGCTTGTTTGTTCTTAATTTTAACTTGGTGACAAAGACTTGCTGGTTGTTCCTTTTTTTTCTCATAACAAAATTTTAGTTCACAACTTTTCTTTTGATCTATGTATGTATGTTTGCATTTATCTTGATGATTTTACGCAATAAATTCTTTAAAATTTCTGCAAAATATTTATGTATTACACAATATTTTTATTTATTTATTACTTTGTTTTATATATATTTTGTTTTTATTAAGTTGCCTTTAGAAAGTTTTAGAGGGACAAAATAGAAATGAAGAACAACTTTTACAATTTAAATTTTTCATAATTTTTGAGTTTACTAAAAGAACAAAACTCTTTTGGTTTAATAATGGACTCACATTCTAGTAATTTTTTTGTTTTGTTTTATTTTTATATGTCTTTTAGCTTTATCTTTTAATTGTCACAAAAATATAGTTTTTTACTTATTTATTTATTTCTTTCATGTTCTTCTGTCTTTTGTTATACTTTTTGATGCAGGTTTTCTTCAATAAATTGTTACATTTCTGTGTTTCTATGAATTTTATGTGTTTGTTTTAAGCATTAATTTATAACTATTAAATATAATTAATATAAGACGTGGTTTCTTTTTTGTTTTATATATGTATGTATGTATATAAATTGTTTAATTCATATTTTATTTTTCGAAATTAAGGTCTAATAACAAAATTTTGTTATTCCCTGAAGATGCTACACATTGTTGTACCGAAATATCGGAATAAATAAAAAATAAAAACAATATGAGACTTAATTTCGAAAAAAAATATAATTGTTTAATAAATAAAAAGGTCGAAGAATCAGTTCAATAATTATAAATTAAATTTTTATAATTTTATTTATGTATAATATTTTCAGTTTTTATGGTTTTAATTACAATCTCTTGTTTTATTTTAAATATGTATATAGCAGTGATTTTGTTTTATGATTTACGCACACATTTAAATTTTAGTTTTTTTTTTTTATTATCTGTTAGTTTTAGTTATGTGTTTCAGTTAAATGTCTTGAAAGCTTCAAAATGTATGTAAAGTTAACAAATAAGAATTAAAAAAACTACTTTTAAATTAATTTAGTTCTTTTCTTTTCAAACCACTTAACACACCACTTTTAAATTTTAAATTATTTTAGTCCGGTCTTCACTTTTTCCTTTTTATTTAAAAAAAAAAACATTTTAAATTTTATTTAATTTAGTCCCTTTTCTTTTCATTTTATTTTAGAACGTTTTAAATTGTATCTAATTTAGTCCTATTTCTTTTTTACTTCACTTTATTATTTTAAAACATTTTAACTTTAATTTAGTCCTTTTTTTATTTTTCCGACCAGCGACTGGCCTGTCCAACTATTTTGTATTAACTTTTTGGGCGAACTGCCCTGCGCAATTGTTTGCTATTAACTGCTCTTTTTCAATTCTGTACCTCTGCTTTATATTTTAAAATGCGCATTATATTTAACAAAAGGTAACGACATCTACATTCCTTGCATTCTTGTCATTCCATCGTATGAATGTATTTGTCAGTGTTGCCATTTTGACGCTTTTCGGGTATTTTTTGGTGCTTTTTTGCTTTCCAAATACCCTAAATTTTATTAAATACCCGCTTTTTACAATTTCTCACAGTGCTTTTAGTGCCTTTTAAGTAATCAAAATTGTTGGCACTGAAACATTTTATTAGTATTATTTAAACACGGCTAATACTTTTTTAACCAACTGCGTATTATTTACATTTCTGTTTTAAGTAGTATTCGCAAACACTTCTAGAATTCTTTAAGGCATCTATTTTTTAAATCCGTACAAAAACTTGTATTGTTAATTTGTTAAACAGTAACCCCCTGGCCCACGATGTCGAACGATAATTTTTGCTTAGATAAGACTTAAGATACAAACTTTTTATCGTATCTATTTTTTACTCAATCAAGTTTGTTTATTCCACAATCATGTTTGTGTCTTAAGTCTTATCTAAGCGAACGTTATCGTTCGACATCGTGGGCCAGGGGCTAATTTTACTTTTATTTGCGCGCGTACATTTGTCTTTTGTGCAAATTTAAGAAAGAAAGTGTCTTATGCTTAGTAAAATTAAAAATTGTTCGTAAAAGTAAGTTCTTCATGCATTTTTTTTTTAAGTTTATCAACTTCAGAAGGAATGATACAGCATTCAAAAGGTGGCTTAGACCAGATAACCCTGCAGTGAGGAGTGAAACAACAACGGTTTGTGCCATAAAAATTAAAGAAAAGTTCAATATTTCAAATATGATATTAGTTACATGTGTTTGCCGCTCCTCCATTCAACTGGCCATTTTTAATACATCGTTAGTTTTTATACTAGTTTTCGGGATATATAAATTACGGGATTTGTTAAAAAAAATCCCGAGATTTTCGGGATCGGGATTAGCATCCTTAGTATAGAGGCATCAAACCGCCAAACACTGCTAGAGGTTTTTTTTAACATAAAAACCCTTTAAACAAGGAATTCATCCATTTTCCGCTTGTTGGGTTGATTAAATTTAACAGCAATTCTCAAGCCTTTTAATAATGTAATTTTCTCAAGGAGTCTAAAATAATATTTATGTTTTGACTTTTCCATCGGTAAGAGAGATTGGCAATATAAGAAAAAAATAAAATCACCGATGTAACCTTTAAAAAGGCTTTTATAATTTTATAATTTATACTTTCAACACTAATGGAGGAAACATTTTGTTTAATTGTTCTTAACATACTAAAGTATTATTTTTGGTTCATTCTATTGTCATGCTGTTAGTTCAGTTCATAGTTTTTTTTTGTGTGCTCACAAAATAACCATTTTAATTAAATTGTCTATTGTAGCAAACACAAAAAATAAATTTACCTATAGAAAGTTAGTGTTAACACCTTTTCCATATATGTGCATTAGGGTGGCCCGTTTGTATGGAGAAAAAATAAGGTATCGATGTTCCCGACTAACATGAAAATTTTATTAATTTTAAGACTACGTTTCTCAATTTTTTTTGTCCTGGGGTCAATATTTGGTTTTTTGATATTTTTCACATTTCTTCCAAAGGAACTATATGTAAATTTGGTATCATAGGAAAGGTATTTGAGAGGCGCATTCAATGGGTTATCAAAAATTAAAAAAAAATTTTATTTCAAAAATGTTGAAAATTTCAGACAAAATTATAGTGTTTTTTATAGAATTTACTTAAATAAATAGTTGAAATTTCTTGATTATAAACATCATATAATTAACCCAAATGGTTTTCACGTTTTTTAAAATCCTACCTATTTAAATTTTTATTAATTTTTTTTAAACCTTAATCATTCTCTATCTGACAATCTTTGTTAACTCAATTCGTTAATGTAATGGTTAATACCTAAATTTTATAAGCTAAAAAAAACGGGA
Source organism: Bellardia pandia (assembly GCA_916048285.2). NCBI lineage: Eukaryota > Metazoa > Arthropoda > Insecta > Diptera > Calliphoridae > Bellardia > Bellardia pandia. The sequence goes on from OU696533.1 coordinate 76,598,108, forward strand.
AAACCATTTAGGTTAAATTGCGTGATGTGTATAATTGAAATTGAGAAACATAGTCTTAAAATGAATCAAATTTTCATATTAGTCGGGAACATCCGCAACTTTATTTTGGGGCCACCCTAATATACATGCACAATTTTTTTTGCACAGTTGACTGTAATATCCTGATAATTTTAAACATGTCAAAAATATGTTTCAATTTATTTTTTGTGCATATTTAACTAAATGAACAATTTATTAGTTTTGTTTTTAAGTTTTTACACATTTTTTCGCATACATTTTTTTTAGCTTAACTTCTAGGCGGAAAATTCAATCTTCTATCTTTTCAGTTAGTTTTTTGTTTCTGTTGCCTTTGCTACAGTGTAATATTCCGGCCAATATTTTTGCCATAAAATGATTTATATATGTGTGTAAACTCACACACACACACACACATACACTAATATGTATTACATAGTTATCACCATTTTTGTGGGGTTTTTTTTTTTTTTTTTTTTTTTTTTTTGTTAGCTGCACTTTCAATGGCTGTTTCAGTAGTAAGAAAAACTTTAAATCCTTAATAGCTGAAAAAAAACTTTGTGAACATTGAAAAGTTTCACTTTTTTGCAAGATGCTGAGAATAAAAAGATTCACATACATTTAGTATTTTTAGTTTGCTTATACACTAGAGCCCCGACTTGCGTCGTTTCGATTTGTGTCGCTTTTTAAAAATTGGAAAAATTCAATTTGCGTCCTTGCAATTTCAACTAGCGTCAGTTCGATTTGCGTCTCTAAAAACGGTTAATTTTTTTACTGCAGCATTGTGGATCACGTTAAAAAGTTTTCAAATTGTGTAAAATGAGGGGAATTACCTTTTCTTTTTATATAAGTGTTGATAAGAGCTGATAAGAAGTATTTAATGTGTGATTTGCCAAATTAACTTAAAGGTAATAAGTTTGGAATTAAAATTAGAAGTAATAAAACGTTTTAAATTGGGAGCAAAGGCTGTTAAGGAAGCACTACTAGATTAGCACCTACAACAGTAAGAACAATTTGCAACAGTGGCAGTGATAAAATAAATCTATTAGCTGAAATTCTCACACCACTTCAAAATAAACAAGATAATATAGCAAGAAATCCCTTATTGGTTAAGATGGAGTCTCTTCTTTCAATTTGGATACATGATCCAAGTAAGCGCAGAATGCCACCGACCAAGAACTTAATAAAAAAAATTAAGCTTTTTCTATTTAATCCGACCTTAAGAAAAATACTGCATCTAGTAGTGACGGAAATTCTGTTGATTTAGAAGCCAGCAACATTTAACCGTTTTAAAACATGGGCAAATTTACATAATGTGACATTAAAAGAATTGTCAGCCAGTGCAGATTCAGTAGCTTTAGAAAAGTTTAAGCTTGCGCTGAAAGCCATAATTGAAAAAGGTGGGTATGCCGACGAAACTGGTCTTTTTTGCAAACGGTTACTATCAAGTACTTAATTGTCAAAAAATGAGAAAGCTTTCCCTAGATATACCTAAAGCCACAAAGAATCGGTCAACACTTTTTTTGGGCGGAAACGCAGAAGGAGATTTTGTGAAAAAAAAAACGGTAAGACTATCCAATCAAATGAATATATCATTGGTATCATGTAGAAAGACCCTAACTCGCTTTTTTGCGAAATTTTTTTTTTTGCGATTCCAATGCATTTAACGCAAATACACCTCCTCACAAAAATTTATTGCAAAAGTGTAAAAAATAACGCTTTTATAAGCAGTTGTACAAAAAAGTTACATGTTGAATATTACAGTTGCTATTATGTTTTTACCTTCTCCTGTAAAGTTTCAAATATGCGAGTTAGGGTCTTTCTACATGAGACCATCGATATGTACAAGTGTTGTTGATAAGCTAAATAAATTACAATTTTTTAATGCATCATCAAGAATTTAATCTCTATTGGTTTTTTCTTAATTTATTGTTTTGTTATTTTTTTATAATAATTATAAACTTTTGTTGAAGTAAATGAAATAAATAAAAATGTATTCATACTTATTTTTTTCTCAAAAATACAATGTGCCGTATTCATAAACAATAAAGTAGACTTTAAGTGTGCTTTTTGTATGAAAATTTTGTCTAAAAGCACACTTAAAGTCTACTTTATTGTTTATGAATACGGCACAATATTTATGAGTTTTTTTTTTTTAATATTTTCCCCAATAAATTAAATTTTAGCGCATTTATGTAATGGGTGATTCAAGTAGAGATACTTTTTTAAATAGTTTTTTTACAGCTGTTATTTTTGTATACCCTTCACCTTCATGACAAGGGTATACATATATAAGATTGTCATACCGTTTGTAATTTCCACAATTTAATTTTCCGACCCTATAAAGTATAAATATTCTGGATCCTTATAGATAGCGGAGTCTATTAAGCCATGTCCGTCTGTCTATCTGTCTGTATGTTGAAATCAATTTTCTGAAGTCCCCAGATATCTTCGGGATCCAAATCTTCAATAATTCTGTCAGACATGCTTTCGAGAACTTTGCTATTTAAAATCAGCAAAATCCGTCCATAAATAACGGAGATATGAGCGAGACAACCTCTGAAAATTTCATCAAAAAAACTAAGTGTATTAATATTGTTACGAATAATTTCACCAACAGATGGCGTGTTTATCGACATAATTATGCATCCACAACAAAGGTGAAGGGTATATAAGATTCGGCATAGCCGAATATAGCATTCTTACTTGTTTTGTTTAGTATTGTTTGGCATTTTATAATGGAAAGACTTACAAATCGTTCAACCCTATTACGAAAATTCACGTTCTGTGAGGAGTGTGTTTCGTGCACTTCGCTCAACTTATGGTCATCATCATATTGGATAATATTCGACCGAATAGACCACGTTTGTGGGGCGGTGGAATCATCGGTCCATATTTCTTTAGAAATGATGCCGGGACGAACGTAACCGTCAATGGCGACCGTTATAGTGCCGTGATAACGGACTATTTGATGCCTGAACTTGAAGCTTGTGATCTCGGCGACATTTGGTTTCAGTAAGACGACGCCACTTCCCACATATCGCACCAATCAATGGATTTATTGAGAGAACACTTTGGTGGGCACAAAATATCACGTTTTTGGCCACCAAGATTGTGTGATATCACACCGTTAGACTCTTTCCTGTGGGGATATTTAAAGTCTAAAGTTTATGCAGACAAACCCGCTTCGATACAGGTCGATTCATTCGCCAGTTACCAGTCGAAATGCTCAAACGGGTCATCGGGAATTGGACTCAACAGATAGACCAGTTACGACGTAGCAAGGGCCATCATTTGATAGACATAATATTCAAGAAATAAATGCCACAGAATGTTCTTTCAATTGATAATAAACACTCCCAATTAAATTGGAATTTTCTGTGTTTTTTCTTTATAAAAGTAGAGAACCTCGAAATGGATCACGATTTATATAAAAATAGAAGATGCGATTTGCGTTGTTTCGATTTTTGTCACGTTTCTCCCGACCCCATTCACGACGCATATCGAGGCTCTAGTGTATCCATTATATTGTTTTTGTTATGGCCGTTTAGGGGAGAAAAGAAGAAAACATTTTTTTGCTAGAATTATTTATGAATTTCTTAGCTACACTTATTAGTTTTTTATAGTTTTCCAACAATAGTCTAGCTTAAACTAAAATTTTTATAATCTTTCTCAACATACATATTTTTTTTGTTGGCATTTTTAGTTTGAGTTATTTTTTTTTGCGTATATTGTGCTTTACGTAGAGTAAGGTCATGTTGAGTTTATTAATTCAATTGCAATATTAAGGATTACACAAGATTTTTGATAAGTTACTTAGAAAACTTCTAATAAATTTGTTAACGTGCAAGACTCAAATATCCAATTAGGCAAAACAAATATATATACGCAGTGAAAAAATATAGTTGCGCATGTTTACCACAACCATTTCAACATTGTTAAACAGTGTTTTTTTAAAATATTAGGGTACTGTAATTATTTATATGATTTCTGCAACCATGATATCGTTAAATTTACCATTCACAAGATTATATAAATCATATATATAATTATAGCAATCAAGTAATGTTTATGGTGATCAGTTTTATGTTGAGAGATTATACCATATTATGTTGTTGTCTATCATAACCAAAAGCAACAAATTATGATAAATAGATGCATCATAAACATGATTGCAGCAAATATATACATAGTTACTACAATCGTGTATATGATTATCCGAATAGTAACTTAACCATATTATGATTACCACATTCAAATAATAATTACAGTGACCATAACATTGTTGGAAAACTTGTAATAATATTGACATTGTTGTAGTAAACATGTACAACTATACTTTTTCTCTGTGTGTATGTATGTATGTATATTGACAGTCAGACAGCTTTCACGGAAACAACTTGGAAAGAATATCTTGATGCAATAAAAGATTTAGACAAATATTCCAATAAACCTTGTGTATGACAAAAACTTTGTGGCTACCTTGTCCATTTAACTAAACGGAATACTTAATAAATCTCGCAAACAAAAAATATGGCAAAACATAGTCTACACTTCAATTCCTTTACTGACTACTTAATTTCTCTTACCTTCTTGCTTGTCTACTTTTTTATTTTGGCTGGATTGTTATAAAATGTCCCCTAAACTAAATGTGAACTTTTTGTCTATTTCTTACACTGTCTGTTCTTTTTTTCTTTCCAAGATTTTGTTAAAGTGCCGGCGTTTCTTGCTGCTTTTTTCCTTTGTACCTTTATTGTGGCCTAAAAGTTTGTACCGCTACTTTACGAGTACATATACTCGTATTTTGACATGATTTTTATTTGTTTTTGCCCTTTCTTGCCTGACCTCTTGTTGAGCCATGAGTCCTTAGTAGAAAACTATGCGGTTCTTGTTTGGATGTTGCCTAGCCTAGAAAACTAAGCAACAAATTTTGGATGCAAAAAACAAAAGCTAAATCTAACAGCAGTCAGCCTGTACTTTAAGTCTATGAAAAAATATAGTTTTGTTTTCTATTAAAGGGGAAAAAAATCTTTGCACAGCAGACATTGTGTCAGACGTTGCTGTGGGCGTCAATGTTAAATGTTGTTGCAATTGTAACTAAGGAACAAAAACTTGCAAAAATAATTTTGGGTAAAGTTTGCAAAAGGAAGGAAAATGTTAAATTTCTTATGATTTCTTAAGTAGTTTTAGTAGTTAGGTATTTTTTCAATAGTAACTGACATAGAAAATTATGTTTAAAAAAAATAATTCTCCATAGTACGAACTATGTAAATACATTACGAACATTTTAAAGAATATTACTAAAAATTCAGAATATAATGTCAAAGACTTATTACAATTCAAAGATAGACTAATAAACCAACATATAGAAGATGATGAGCAAATGATTTCATTGGATGTAGTATCTCTATTTCCAAGTATTCCTGTTGACTTGGCAATAAATTTAAAAGAAGAAAAATGGAAATGCCTATTTTTGCGTATTCTGAAATTTTGCATAGAGGACAATAGATATTTTCAATACAATGAAAATATAAATATACAACAAAAAGGACTTCCAATGGGATCTCCTGCATCTCCAATTGTTGCGGATATTGTAATAGAGAAGTTATTAGATACATGTATAGAAAAATTAAGTATAAAGCCAAGAGTAATGACAAAATATGTAGATGATTTATTTTGTATTATCTCAGAACATGCTATTGATAACATGTTAAAGACATTTAATGATTTTAATCTATATATTAAATTTACAACAGAAAAAGAATTTTTGATGTTTCTTTAGTCAGGCTCGAGTTCATTAAATTTAATTTTCATTAAATTATTTTTACTGAAGGTAGGAATTGTTTTTACAACATGAAATCTCTTTTAAAATTTATTGATAATTTTTTCTTGGCTGAGCTGGGGATCGAACTTGGGTTGAATTTACATGCTTCAAGAATCACCACAATCTCTCATCAGAATTCTTTGCGTTCTAACCTCTGCACCACTGCGGTGCCTGCTAGCCAACAGTCAAACATCAATCTTTTAACCAGTGTTACCGATGGTTCGAAATTTGCTGTAATTATCATTTTTCAATTTATGTTGGCTTTCTTTCCTTCAGTTTTTTTTTTCGTATTCTTTCTGTCAAGACTTTGTCTCGAAAACCTAAATACATTTGTTTTATTATGTTTTTGTCCACTTTAGTCGACATATCAGAACGATTGAGGAGATCAAACATTTTCAATACTGATAAATATAGAATGGCTTACAAGACTTATAACACATTAGATAAATTATTTAGTAAAGCAAAAGATAAAATAGGAAAATGGAACATGACAAATGTTGTATATAAAATACCTTGTGACGGAAATGATAAAAAGAAAATTGTAATAGAGTATATATAGGTACTATGAAAAATAAACTAAAAACGAGAATTGCTGGACATAAATCAGACCAAAGATATAGAAGAGACAATATTACTTTACAAAAAAACTGCGTTATCTTCTCATTGTTGTAAATTAAATCACTATCCAAACTTTGTATAATTAGTATAATTAGTAATATATTCTACTTGTTATAAATTGTTTTAATATTTTGTTATGTTAAAGCTTTCATATCCTTTTTTTTCTATGACAAATAATTTTTGAAATTTAAGAATTATAAAATTTTTATCCTGAAGAAGCTACTCAAAGAGTAACGAAATATTGAAATAAAATTTAAATTTTTTATAAAAAAAAAACCTAAAGCTTAAATAATTACCAAAATCTTTTTAAAAGTGTAAAAAAGGCCAACTATAATGTTTTGGTAAAAAGTAAAAGCATAAAATATAAAATTAAATTTAGTCGAATCGAGTCTGAAGCCGAGTTTTGTTACCTACTCCAGTGGATAACTCTACTAACACTACTCTGGGATTGCTTCAGCATTTCATTAGGATGGGTAGTTTTTTTAGTATTATTCCTACGTACTACTTAACATTTAAGGACGTTCGGAGCTACTGTGCACTTCTGCTTCATTATTTTAGTGATGAATTCTTCACACAATTTCCGTGAATATGCGGAATATGGCCATATTTTCTGGTGTTAAAGTTTCACCTATCGTATTATTCAAAGCTAGTGTTTGTTCGAGCCACTTTTTAACATTCAAAAAGTCTATGCTTTGCATCCTCCTCTATCGCTCCGCATTAGTCACAGCTGCTTATCTCCTTTAGTATAAAACTGCCGTGGTTGGTCAACACTTGAGTTAAGAAATATCCCACGTTGCCATGTTTTCGTTCAATCCAGGATTTTATATTTGGAATCAGGTTGTATGTCCATCTTCCATTCTGTGCTTGGTTGCAATTATGGGAGATACACCTGCAATCACCCAGGCTGCACTTGAAGATACTGTACGATACGTTGAAATGATGCGGAAATGATATCTATGCAGTTTCTGTTATTGCCTTAACTTGTGCTTTAATTTCAATGCTCTGGTAAATGTTGGGGCAGCACAAATTCCAGAGAAATGGTGCTAAAACAGAGACCTGAGCTACACCAGCTGTTATTTGGCATTTTTCGTCTCGTATAATAGAATCCTATTATCTAGATAATCTGGTATTATGTTGAAGGGATAGTTGTCTACTCCTTTGTTTTTGAATTCATCTAGCACCACCTTCCACGTTACTATGTTAAAAGAGTTTTTCACATCCAGTGTTATTATTACGCAGTATTCTCCTGTTTTTTTGGCTTGTATAGCTTTACTGCAAGCTTCGCTTATGGCATCTACTGCACTTTTCCCTTTGCGAAAACCGTGTTTCATAGGGGATAAACCTTCAAGACTATCTGTACAAAGTTTTCCTACTGAATCCAACATGCACAATGGTCTAGATGTTCAAAGTTTATTTCCCTTTCGTAATAAAACTAATTTCTGTATTTTCCAGTTATATATATATATATTGATTCCTATGGTTCCAAGTTGGAACAAAGGGCCGTTTCCAGTTAGCTGGAAAGATACTGGTCTCTAAGCATGAGTTGAAGATTTTAACTAAAATTTCAAGCCATAATCACATACCATCGTTATGACTTCCTTTGGTATACCTTCTGGTCTGGTCTGGACTGGGCTCTTGCCAATTAATTCATTGCTAGCATGTTTAACGTTAAAAAAAATGTTGTATAACTAATTTAATAGTTTTCAATAGGTTTTGTATTGGTAAGCTTAAAATTTAGCATTGCTGAAATAACATCTATTCCACAAATCATAATTTTTAGAGATAGCAACGTAAATTTAAGATCTTTTTAGTTTTACAAACATCTATAATTATAAATTAGAAATAATAATTTGTTCAACCTCAGAAGAATAGGAATTGGGATTTGCATAAATATCAAATAAAGAACAGCGAATATTTAATAATGCATTTAGCATTTAAAATTTGATTCAAATTCTTTCTTTTGTGTTAACAACTATATGTTCTCGTACATATCGACAGTTCAATTCCAAACAATGCTATGTCGACTCAGCATGTTTTTAATTTTTTTGCGTTTTTGAATTTAGATTTCTTCAACTTAAATTCTGTCAAATTTTGCTTGTGATTGGCTAGTCCAATCAATAGTTATAAACAACAAAGTTCTACCTCATATGGTTTTTTAAATAGCTATCGCCTGTAAACTTTAGGAGCTTTTCCTGCAAAACTCACTTTTTCGACTTAGCATGTTTTGGAATTGAGCTGTCGATATAGTACTAAATAACCTACATACTAAAAAGCTAAATACTAAACGTCGCAACTCTAATAAATGGATTTTCTTGCAAAACATTTTAAAACGCACATACCTTTACCAAAAATTCAAATTTTGATTCAACGTTTATCCATTTCTAATTTAAAAGGTTTCGCCATTGAGCTTGACTCATGGTTATTTCATCATCATCGGTATATGAAGCTAAAACTTTCGTTTTTAATATAAAAGAATATATTTGGTTTTCCTATATTTAGTGAAGTATCAATGGATAAAAAAAAAAGTCATTTTTCTGTATCCATAGTGGCTGGTAAATTTTGCTTAAATATTTTTATTAGTTTCATTAAAAATTTTAAACTTTTGGCGTTTAATTTTTTTAGAAATTTCACATATTAATCCGCTGTACCCTGTGCGCGTTGCTACGCTACCAATTAAAATAAATTTGAAAGGAAGGCATTACACAAATATTCAATTCATTTTAAATAATTTTATTGATTTTGCTCATTTTGATAAATTGTGAAATTGCAGTGTTTCATTTTAATTCGAATTTTATTTAAGCGCTGTTGGATACACAATATTTTTTGTATTTCCTTCCGGTGTGTAAACGAATAAATCGGAAGGTTTTCCGACGCGTGAACAGGCCACATAAAGCTGCCCATGTGAGAAGCATGGATTTTCCAAATTTAATCCACACACTTGCAACGATTGTCCTTGCGCTTTGTTGATAGTAATTACGAAAGCAAGTCGCAAAATTAGGTATTAATTTTGGTTTTTAGAAAGTGATGACCAAAAAAGTTCTTCAATTTTCATAATAATTTTGAATTCAAAATGTATAATATTGTTTGAAAGCAATTTTGGTATGGCGTATGTATGGGCCATGCGCGCGTTGCTACGCCAATTAAAATAAATTTAAAGTAAAGACATTACACAAATATTCAATTCATTTTGAGTAATTTTATTGATTTTTCTCATTTTGAAAAAAAGTAGGCGGTCGAAAAAAGTATTCTTGGTCGTGCGTTGTTCTGCAAGAGATGGGGCGTGAAAAGGGGCGTTGAATAACATGTGTATTCGATTTAAAGTAAATATGTTAAAATCCGAGTAGAATCAATTACACATTTAAAAAAAGTAGGAGTAGTCGAAAGAAATAAGAAGCTTTGGCACATAAAGTTTTTATTTTTACCTCGCCTTCAGTAAGATGTGGATACAAATTGTTTGAAGTACATCTGTAAAAACCCATGCAGAAGAAATTAATCAATTTAAAAAAGTGGCCGTTAGAGTAGGCGTTGTCGTGCCATTTCAGGAACCTTCCCGGCCTCATGCACAACAACTTTTCCGAAGACCGTCATATGATCAGATATTCATTAATTTTTTTATATATAGATATAAAACCCTAGATATTTAATATTAATACTAATTTTGTACATGAGCCAAATATTCACATTGTATGGGTGCTACCACGCCCACTGGTCCGAACCCGCCCATTTTTTTTCCTCATTATTCAAATCAGTATTATATGGAATACTGCAATGTTTCAAAACTCTTGCTATTACAATAGTCAAGATATATGATGTTATTCAATTTATATGGCAGGGGCCACGCCCACTTCAAATATATATAGCCTTAAACCTAATTGGGACTATAACCTTTTAAATGAAACCGATTTGGGTCAAATTGGTTTGATAGTTTTAGAGTCTATAGAGGACAAACATACAAACATTGTATTTTATATATATAGATTCAAATTTATATCAAAACTGGGCCGATGATATTAACAAATTTTTTATTTGGGAATGATAATGAGTTAAAATTGAAGTTGACAGTTTAGTATCAATGCAAAATAAATGCTTCAGTAGGTTGTTCTTGAAATTGGTTTGCTATTTTAGCAATCGAACGATGCCAGATTATTAGAGCATACATAATTGTAAGTAAAATATATTCACCTCAAAACAAGTAAGAAAGTATAGTCGGACAAGTCCGACAATATAATATACTACAACCAGTATATACATAATATAGTGCAGATGAAAAAGAATTGTTTATATGATTCAGTTGCGCTTTTTTTTTTGTATAAATTATAATCTGCCACCCTGTAGTTTTAACACGCAGTAAAATTTTGTTTTATTCACAGCTTCATTTTAGTGTTTAAAACAAAACAAAAAAAAAACCTTAAACCATTTTAATGAAGCATATTTTAAACTTGCATAATAAAATAGTTTGATTTTTTTGTTTTGCTTTTAACTATTATCCTTTCCTAACATAAATTTTAACAGGGATCAGGTATTTAAAAAAGTTGTGCCTTTATTGTGGCAATGGTGTGAATATAGGTATATATATGTGTGTGTGTGTATGTATGTGTATGAAAAGGATTTTATTAATTACAGTTCAGACAGGTGGTAAAGAGATAAAAATTATACTTTCATTATCAACTTAAGAAAAAATTGTATGATATTAAAAAGTTTGACTATTATTTGAAATTTAAATTAGGTTTTGTTTTGGTACTGATTTATTTCTTGTTAAATGAGGATTTTTTCTTTTAAGGCGGATTTTCTTTAGGAAATATTCAGTAAGAATATGTTTTCTGGTTTATATTATTTAAGTTGTAATATAGATATTGAAAAGCTACTCTAGCAGTCTGTTTGTTTTAATAAGTTTATAATTTGTAACTTATGCTAAATTATATGCAAATTATGTATAATGAAAAAGACAAACACATTTGCCTTAAAGTAACTTACTATAAAAAAAACATTAGATTTAAATTCCTTAAATATTTTTGGCAATTTTGACAATGTTATGCAAATTTTTATAAAAAGACAATAACTTTTATGTCTTAAATATAAAAACTAGTGCAGAATTTTTGATCTTTTAATATTATTTCGAGCAAATAAGTTCATATATGTGGTTGATTTTTAAATAAAAACAAATATATGGCCAATTTGTAAAACTATTTATTTTAATTTAATTTATAATGGTGATTAATATTTACATATTTTCTAAACATAAAAAACTTTCTTATTATTTTGTTAACATTATGCAAAATATATCCATACATACATACAAACATATGTGTATATGTCAATTTGTAATTAAAACCATTCATTTGTTTTGGCATAGTCTATATGTCAGTTCCTTTTTTCCTTTGCCTGAAATAAATGTGCATACTTTTAGGCATTTTCATTAAAATCCTGCTTTACACATACAAATATGAAATCTAAATGTCTTTCCAATTTTTTTTTTTTGAGTAATTTGTGCTTGCATATGATTGCACAGAGAAGCACAGTTTTTGTGATATATGAAACGCTTGAATTACTGTTGTATACTTTAAGGCATATTAAAAATTATACTGGTGAATATTGTTTAGTAAGTTATTGAAATTGTTTTTCATAAACTTTACTTTTTGTTAATTTTCTTTCAAAAAAATTCTGTTTTGTATAAACATGTCATAATTGTGACACAAAATGTGTGTGATTTTCTGTGGAGATTTATTTCATATAAGAAAAGTTTTCTTTTCTTGTTGAATGCTAGATTTGTGTATTTGTTAATACTTAGTCTTGTATTATGGCAAAGTATTTGCCACAACAAGCCTGAAATGTTTTTGAATATTTCATAGCATAGAAGAAATCAAATTAAGAGCAGAAAGTAATGCCGTCTACAATAAAGTACAGAATATAGCATGAACTGTCTATAGTGCCATATATTGGTATTAATATTGGGCAATATATTGGACAATATATTGGTATTAATCTAGGCTATAGACTAGCTATAGTCCCGGCTATAGACAGTCTCTAAACGGTACTAGAGTCTCTAGTCCACACTACAGACTGGCTTTAATCCCTACAATAGACTGACTTTAGTCCAGACTGGCTATAGTCCCGCCTATAAACTGGCTCTAATCCTGACTATAGACTGGCTCTAATCGTGATAAGAGTCTCTAGTCCAGACTATAGACTGGCTAAAATCCCGACTATAGAAAAGTTCTAGTCCAGACTATATAGGATATATAGTCCTGACTATAGACTGGCTGTAAATGTTTGTTATTTTTTGTAATCTAAAATTTATGTTTATTTATATGCAATGTATAGGAATATAAAACATACATTGTGTACTACTTTCATGCATGTCTTGCTCTTAGTTTCTGTATATTTATGTGTTCTGGTAAAGTTGTTGGTTCCTACCAATGGCTAACTTCAAATTGACGTATAATTGTTCTCCAGTGTACAAGAAAACGGAAATTATTCGGCTTCACTGGCTAGTAATGCGAATACTATAGTAAGTAATGCCTACATATGAATTTCCCAGCATTTATTTGTGTGATTTCTTTTATTTTCCGTAAGTCAGTGTCTCTTTGCAGATTTATTTGTATACCCTACACCACCATAGTGGGCAGGCTATATGGGGTTTGTGCTGATGTTTGTAACATTTAAACATATTAATTTAACACCCACCCTAAAGTATACCGATCGACTCAAAATCACTTTCTGAGTCGATTAAACGATGTCCGTCTGTCCGTCCGCCCAGCTGGCTGGCTTTCTATGTAAACCTTGTGCGCAGAGTAAAGGTCACAATTTTGTAGATATTTCGATATAATTTAGTATGAGAACTTTGTTCGCACTAAAGGCGGTTGGAATTGAATTTAGTTCTAATTGGTCTATTCTCTCAAATACCACTCATACAAATGTCCTCCCGAAATAGAATTTATCGATGATAAATGTTTGATTTATGCACGCGTCAAAAAAAATTATCACAAATAATTTGTATATAAAGCCCAACCACTGCACAATGGTTTTTTTTCGTTTTTTTTTTTTTGCATAAAGTTTATTTTTTTTTTTTTTTTTTTTTGTTAAGTATTTTAAAATTTTGTTGATTTTTAATTTTTAAACACCCTAGTTAGATAAAAACATATTTAACTTTAACATGTGGAGCAACACAATTCTGTTTGCGTGGTGTTCAAGTCAGCTGATTACGTACCAGATGTTTTGTGTGAAATTGGCGGGGAAAATTTTGCAACTTTGTTTGTTTGTTCTGGCAAAAGTTTACACAAAAGTGAAAAGGATTATTATGGAAAACGATGGTTAAGGTATGCAAAACTATAGTTTACTAATGTTTCTCTAGTTTTTGTGTGTTTTTGTTTAATTGTACCGTGTTTTGTTTATGTATATTTTTAGAATGAGCTTAACAAGTGTTGTTGCGTTTCGTGGATCAGTACTTTTGCATGGCAAAGCGTTGCAAAAAGTTGTTAATGAGAAGTTATTAACCAAAGTGTGCAGATTAACAAGAAACTAGTCTTTTTTGTCCGAATCCACACGTTTTCAAAAAAATCAAATTTTTCTAGTACAATTTGTGTTTAATCGTGCTGAGCTGGTTGACATTTGGAGCAACAACAATCGCTCAGGAGACGCCGTACAACAGCACATTTAAATAACGAGAACATTAAGTCAATAAATGAAAACGTGAAAGCCTTCGTCAATTATATAAATAAACACTTGCCGAAGTGTAATTTAACTCTGGAAAGATTTAAGGGAAAGCACTCAAAATAGCTTGCCAAAAGCATATTCATAGAAATCACTGGTCGTTATGCGTTAGCAAATAAAGTGGGCCGCCCAAAATGTGATTACAAAAGCGCTGGTCCTCGTCTGAAAAGAAAATTATCCACGGAACTCTCAGAGGAGAATAACAGTTTAGCTCCCTTACTCTTACATTCTGCCACAATAGGAGATGAATACTGAAATTTGAATTTGTATAATTAATATTTTTTTCTTTTCATCAAATATAATAGAAAGTTTAAAAATAATATTTTTAATGGAAACGTCCAAAAACCTAGTTGCATGTTGAACAGATCGGCCATATAGCAGCTATATGAAATAGTGCACCATATCATATGGTAGGTCATCTTGGGAGCATAAAAAATGTATACAAACAAAATTTCAATTCAATAGTGCACTACTAGAAATGTTGTGCAGATCGGTCTATAATTAGTCATAGCTCCTACACAGAAAGAAAAATGGCATTCTAAAATTAAGTTTATTTTTCTCAGTTTTAGCCTGAAATTTTCAAGTACGTTTTTACTACTTTATACTTAAAATAAGTAAAAATCGGGATTGATTTGACAAATCAAGCTCAGCTTTTCTTAAAACAAGAATAGTGTTCTTGATTTTAGTAAAAAAAACTCTTAAATTAAGTCCAATTTGTTCTTAAATCAAGAAGATAAATCTTAAAACGAAAACTAAGACTTATTTTACTTAAATTAAGAACAAAAATCTTAAATCAATCCCAGAGAAGAAATGAGCGAATTTAAACTAATTCTCTCGGAAGCTCTCAAAATTAATTTTTATAATTTATTGAGTAAGAAATTCTTACTTTAAGTCCAATTTGCTCTTAAATCAAGAAGACAACTCTTAAAGTGAAAATTAAGACTTATTTTTACTTGAATTAAGACAAAAGAACTTATATTTTGAGAAAAAATTGGAGCAATAAAATTTACTCTCTCAGTTGCTCTCAATATTGTAACGTGTAGTTACAAAAACAACCATAATGATAATATAACGTGTTGTTACAAAACACACACTTCCTACGTTAAAATTCACTATTATAATTCTCAAATAGTCTATGTGAATTTTAATATAAGATATATAAGAATATCACAATAAAGCAAGTAAGAATAGCAGTACCAATCCAGTTATAATCTGTTCCGAACGCACAAAATATAACCAGACGAGGCCTTGGTTCTTACTTCATAATATCGAGCCATAACCGCCGAAAAAATGTATCCCACAAACTCAAAATTTTACAGGGGAAGGTTTTTTTTAAATAAAATCAGTTTGAATAAAGCCATTTTTTTAAAATTTATAATGTAAATATTGTTTTGTGTAATACATTTAATTTTAATAATTTTAAATGATGTTGAACTATCGATTTCGATAAAAAACATTAATCGATTATGGTGTGGGATACATTATTTGTTTATTTTCCATCTTTTTAGAAGTGGTGCCCCTTTTTTTTAATAAATCCCCTTTTTGTGCGACTTTCTCAAATTTGCCAACGGTAACGCTGAATATGAATTAGAGCTTAAATCTAGTTCAAAATTCTTGAACTAGATTAATTCAAACTCGGACATACTTAAATCAGTCTCATTTTTGGATTACATCAAGTACGAATTCGTGCTTAAATCTAGATTATAAATCTTGAATCAAGCTTATTTAGGGATTAATTCAATCTCAGCCCTTCTTAGGGAGAGCTAAAATTGAGATTTTTTGACTTGATGAATCCGTACTTGAATCAATTATTTTGTACTCGGTATAAGAAAATCCGTACTTACCCTACTATTGACACCGCTACGGATTGATTTAAGTACGGATTACTCAATTTTTTTTGTGTGTATATAAAATCACTTTAACGATCATAAATCTCTTAAAAATATTGGTATATAAATAAAATTCAACTCAAATCAGTTTCATATACGAGTATACAGATATCAGGGAAACTAATTTTATAACCATCGGGTTCATAATTAATCCAAATAGGACCCTCTTCTGAAAATCACTTTAACATGCCTAAATCCTTTACAAGTGTTGATATTGCGATGAAATAATATAATTTGTACATGCACAGAAGTCATGCTACTATGTGCGCTCCCATTTTTGATAAACTGTTTATAGTCGCTTACTATATGGTCGTTCTTAACCGACTATACTTTCTTACTTGTTCTAGTTGGCGTTGAAAAGTTTTCTTATTACATATTTAGTTTGTGTATGTATTGTGTGTGTCCTAATAGAGTTGCTATTGCTAATGTTCTCTTTATTGCTGTTGTGTTGTAGTTAGTTGGTGTTTTAGTTGTGCTGCTTGATGTTCATGTTGATGTTGCTAATATTAAACTAATGGTGCTGATGTTGTTCAAACGGCAGCATTGGCTGTTCCTCTGCAGCCGTTTGCTCTTATTTTGTTTGTTTGTTACTGATGATGCGACAAATGAGTGGCACTGTCAACTGATGATGACTAAAATGACCACAATCATCTATTCATTTAGATATTTTGCTAGTTCTGCTTGTGTTTGTTCTATATTTTGTTTCAAAAATCAAATATATTAAACCAACCTACTTTTAGACAGGCTCTTTCGTTTAACAAGCAGGAAACATGTTGTTTTAACAGAAGCTACAATACTTGTAAAGAAATATCCACTCAAATCAACTCTTTTCTCAGCACCCTTTTATTTAACAATCCCTTTCACCAGCCGGACTAAATGCAACAACTACCACTGACATTCATATTAACAATGATAGAAAATGATTATAAACATGAAATGATACTGGCAGCAGCATCCAACACAACAATAATGACATTCTAAAATACAACAGCTTTTATGAGAAATGCATGGTGTTAAAAATTTTAATATTGCAAATGATAAAAAATTAAACATTTTTATCAGATGGTAAAATGGCAAATTTTGAATGTGATAGGCATTGTGACAAATATTTAGGTTATTTTATTTATAAGGATATTATATTAAGATATCTAACCATTTTAAATTTAACTTATTTCGTTAACATTTTCCAAATAAAACCTAATTGTAAACGACAGGTCGCAATTTTGAAGATATTTTGATAAAATTTGGTACATGATATTTTTTCTACCCCAGAACGGATGCGATTGAAACTGGTGAAAATCGGGGCTTATCATTCATAAATGTTTTATTTATGCACGTAACCAAGCAAATTTTACCACAAATGAGTAGTATATATATATATATATTTCCCTTTATTTATATAAATGAATTAATATTGTACATATCGGTCAATTATATAAAAAGTTCATTTTGAACATAGGGCGTCCGTAAATTCTCTCCATTTAGAACGATCATTGGCTAGATCTTTGACTTGGATCCAGGATTTGTTGTAGCTTGCGACTTCTCTTCTTAGCATCCTTTCGTGGGCGACGTAGAACATGGCCAATCCAAGACCACTTTCGACGTTTTATTTCTATCTCAATCGGTACACATTTGGCCAAGTACAAAAGTTGTTCATTAGTTGCCCAATGTGGCCAGAATATGCGCAGAATTTGTCTAAGGCAACGATTAACAAATGTTTGCAACTTTTTGAGTGTGGTTTGCGTTGTGCTCCATGTAGTACAGCTGTATAGTAATACGGATTTTACACTGCAATTAAATATTCTAATTTTTGTTGGTATAGAAATGTTGTTCGCTCGCCAGACTTTATTTAGCGAGCGGAATGCGACTCTGGCTTTATTAATGCGGTCCGTTATGTCCATTCCAGAACCGCCATCCTTCGAGATGCGGCTACCCAAGTAGCAGAAAGAGTCAACGTCCTCAATTACGGCTCCGCTAAGTGAGAGAGGAGTTGGGTTGATGGTGCCAATCCGCATTAGTTTTTTCTTATTTATGTTTATCTTAAGACCAACTTTCCTTGCGTTCTTATCAAGGCATATGAGTTTTTGTTGCATATCATCCAATCGGTGGGCAAACAAGCATATATCATCCGCATAGTCTATATCGTTTAGACGTTCGCGGTGTGCTCGAATGAGCAGCTCTCTTTTCCATCGAATCTCACTTTAGATTCAGCCCCATTATACAGCTCTCGGATTAGGTCAACAATCTTGTCTGGTATACCTTGGCTTCTCATGGCCGCCCATATGACAGGTCTGTATACAGTGTCAAAAGCACGTTCAAAGTCAACAAATAGCATATACAAGTGACTATTGAGTAGTAAATGAAGTTAAATCATATCTAGAAATTCGTTTGTGCAGTTATTATTATTATTGATATTTTCTTTGTGGATGCAGTTAAGTTCGTGGAATTTAAGATTAATTCTAGCATATCTTAAGTTACATGGTTTTATGTGCATAATCTTAGTTTTGCTAGCATTAATAATTAAACTATAGAGTGACACTTTGCAGAAAATTTGTTGTTATATTGAGGTTTTTGTGAGAAACAATTATGGCATAGTAGCGCCTGCATATGCAAATGTTTTATTGTTTTTCAGTATGCTGATTAAATCGTTAGCACATATCGTATAAGGTACAATATTGGATCTAATTTTGATATTTGTAGAACTGTGCAAGTGTAAGTCAATTTCATTACTCAAGTTAGTGCCTAGTTTAACTTTAAATCTTTTACAATTCAAATTTGCTTTGAAGAAATTCAGACAATTACCTCGTATTCCTATTCTTTCAGGTGTAACTAACAGCTTATCGTAATTCCAAGTACCGAAAGCTTTACTAAAATCCATGACAAGAGCAAGACTATGCTAATTTTCGCTAAAAAATTTGTTTATGCTTTTATTCTTT
Source organism: Bellardia pandia (assembly GCA_916048285.2). NCBI lineage: Eukaryota > Metazoa > Arthropoda > Insecta > Diptera > Calliphoridae > Bellardia > Bellardia pandia. Next base: position 76,617,100 of record OU696533.1, read on the forward strand.
AAAAACTCGTATTGGTTTTCATTAATTATTGTATATTGTTCCATAAAATCCTACAGCCTTCTCAACATCACTTCTTCCACAATACAGTCAAACCTCGATATAACGACCCTCACTATAACGAATTCCTCGATTTAACGAATTTTTTTAAATCCCCTACAACGAGCCATAAGATTTAATACAAAATAAACCTCTCTATTACGAATACATTTGTCAATAGCCTCGTTATGACGAATTTTCATTCACTGCAGACTAACGAAATAGAAAGAATTATTTACCTATATTTAACGAATTTTGTCAACTTGCAACCTTTGCATAACGATTTCCATCAATTAATCCAAATTATATGAAACAGATACACACAAACTTATTGTGTTTTCAACGACAACGTCTCCAGCAAAGCTACATTCGTAGTCGACAGCACCATGCATTAGACCAGGAGTGCCCAAGCCTTGGTGCTCTTTTGTATTTGTAAAAGAAACTTTTGGGCACTCCTGCATTAAACTAACGGCTGAAATATTCGAAGAAAAATTTATTTATTTTATAGCAGTTGTTTTGATTTATTAGCGGAAATCATTCACTATAACATGGTAATCAGAGGATGATTAATATACAAACATTTTTATTACATCGTTATAACGAATAGAAGTGCAACTTCACCTCGATATAACGAACCTCATTGTAACGAATTATTCGATATGACGTTTTTTTCTAATCCCCTTAGGATTCGTTATACCAAGGATGAACTGTAGTATGTATTATTGATATTTTATGCAATTCTGGAACGCTTGCTTTCCATTAATGAAATTCATTGCATTTTCTATTGGCTGGTCTTATACCATCTATTTTCGCACTTTTATTTACATTAAGTGATTCAGTAAATTATGCATTTCCAGTTCGTTAGCATTTGCTATAAAAATTGAGTTGATACTTTTTTCAGTAAAAATTAAGTTTGTTTATTATAATATCTTGAACAATTTTTGTTTGCTATAAACCAAAACTTGTGTTAACAGTAAATTGTTTAGTTTAGTTATTGAATAGTTATTTTTCGTAAAATTTATTTTTTTTTTTATTTAACGCATTTCTAAATTGTTTATATCGTTCCCTCAATATAACAATAGCGTATGTGCTCATACGCTATTATTTTTTTTATTACATATTTAGAATCTCCATCATTGATTTTATGTCTGGTCAAAATTTCTTTAAATTCCACTTCCAAAAAGTGGGTCAAACTGTCGTTGGAAAAAATAGTGTATAATTTCTTGTTCAAAATTTTCCTTCAATAAGTGTGTAAGGCTCATATGCGCTATTTTACTTGAAATTGCCACTCCAAAGTTGTTAAAAGAATAATAGTGTATACGCATTATACTCCATTTCAGCCTGTAGAAAAAAAAAATACAATTTATGAAAACTTTAACTCATAAAATAGCTTATAATAATAAACACTATTGTTTGAGAAATAGTTTCATTCCGACCATTCCTATCTCCAACATATGTGCAAAAAGAAATGTAATTCCTCGTGGATCGTAGCCATTTTTTTTAGTTACAAGGTGGATAGCATGGTGCAACATGCTACAGAGTGCAAATCATACATACAGAGTGCAAATCGACAACAAATACAACACAAAACAGAAACAACCGGCATTTGGTTTGTGTAAAATAATGTACTACTGTCAAAAATACTTGAAAAAGTATTAATTTTGACATAAGTAAATTGTAATTGTAATTGTAATTGTAAGTCAGTCAACTGGGCTACTGCACTCACCTTGTATAGTTGCACCATGCTGGAAAGAAGCGAAATTGTTAAGATGAGCCAGATGTAGCAGAGGAAGAGAAAGAAGACGAATGAATTTCTAGTTATTTTTGATTTACGCAATGTATATGTACCTTAATTTGTCATAATTTTTTATTTCTAATAACCCAAATTGGAAAGTAATGAATATGTGCCACTTTATTAACAAAACTATTAATTAATCACTATTTTATAATGTTACAAATTGATATTTTTTGAGATCAAATATTTTTATAAAAATACCGAAAATTATTGAATAAAACAGAGTATACCATACAAAATAAAATAGTTGTTCAACTTTGGATGAATGGTGTTGGTAGTCCCATCTTTGGCTTTTTTTCGTTTCGTTTGTTTTATAATAAAAAGTTGAATTATAATTAACCACTGACTATAGTCGAGACAGACTATAGTGGCGGACTGAATATAAAAATCCTCTTAAATTTAACTTAAGCACATTAGTTTCTTCCAGTGTTTACCTTTATTACCACATCATTTTAGTTATTTTAATGGCATTTTTAACAAAAACTCTTTCAAAGTTTAATGTTTGTCATATAGTTAAATTGTTTTTTCACCAACGAAAACTTTCAAAAACTATTTAAAAATATTATTTTCTTAACACAGAAAAAGTACAGAAAAAGCAACTTCTAAAATGCCTAAATATACTCTCAAACTCACTCAAGATGAAACGTACTCGTACGTACCTGCGTATAGAGACAATAACCAACTTTACTTAAACTGGGTTAATTGTTTTGCTGTGTGGGGTCTACACCAACAGCCAAAAATTCAAAAAGTCTGCTAACTAACAAAACAGATACGTAGCTCTTTCCAAATATAAAGAAGGCTAAAACCTTTAAAAGTTTTCAAATCATTTAACTTTTTCATTATTTCGACCTTAAAAAGTAGGCTATGGTTTTCCTGCCTTACTCTTGCCCCTGTAAATAGGCACTATAATATGTTGCTGTTATTGAGAGTCTTTGCACACAAAATGTGTGTGTACTAAATAAGAGGATATTAGTTCATACGATTTTATGTGCTATTTATAAGTGCAGGTTCATGTCTGTCTAAATATTTAAGACAATTTTAACTAAGTTACTCTGACAATTACGAAAAGGAAGTTTGTGTTTAACGTGGTTTAGCTAATGGGAAATGAAAAAGAAAAAGTCTTGTAGGTAGTTTGTTTTGAGTAGGTGATAAAGTCACTGTGTTAATATTCGCCAAGTCGTTCCATACGTCAGTCCTAGTTACGGCGAAAATCGCCGAATCGCGACTCAACGGTCTTCGTGTACACTCGCAGCCACGGCCGCTATATTTTCTTCACAGCGTGCTGTACAGACCACGTTCGATCGAATATTATTTAGTAATGAACGCTGGGTCTCAAAATGGGTGATGATGTTTCGAATAGTACGTTCAGTAAGCCAATTATGTTGACCATAAGTTTAGCGAAGTGCACGAAACACATTGATCGTAGAACGTGAATTTTCGTAATAAAGTTGAACGATTTATAAACGTTGTTCAGGAGTAAGTCTTTCCATTATGAAGTACCTAACAATACTAAACAAAAACAAGTAAGAGTGCTATATTCGGCTGTGCCGAATCTTAAATACCCTTCACCTAAGCGTAGTAAGAAATACAGAAACTACACTAGACTAGAATATCCTAATTTTGTGTTTTCTATTCAGTCTTAGTGTAAATTTTATTAGTATTTGATATATTGTTTGAAAGACAATTTTACGACCAACATAATTTATGTTAAATATTTTAAAATGTTGTCTAATTTTTACCATTTTTAATTGATTTAATTACCAATTCTTACCCTAATTTACAGAGTCTGTCTGATGTTCATAATAATCTTGAGTGTAAACAAACAGAGTATAAAAAAGAGGTACAATTCGGTTTTAGTGATTTTGCTCAAAAAAAAAAAAAAAAAAAAACAAAATGAAATAGGGCTTTTAGAGGAGATACCAAAAAAAAAATTTGTTGGCGGTCACGCCTATTTTCGAGGGGGCGGGCCCGTAAAGTTGAAAATATATAGGCCTATATCTCAGGAACTACTGGGTGCTTGATAATTTGTAATACACTAAATAAAAGGTATTAAAAATACCTTTCCAACGATGTATATCATGATTATAAAATATGGGCCGAATATGGGTTAAATCCGAAAAAAATATTTTTTGACCCGAATTTATTTGTTTTTTGGAAATGGTTCTATATGGCAGCTATGACAAATTATGGGCCGATCTTCTTAAATTTTGGAACAGTTATTTTCATGCATATGAGGATATTTCACGTCGAATTTCATCATAATAACGGTATATTTAAGATATATATTAGTATTAACGTGGATTTCGGTAGTGGGTCTTATGTGGGGGATATAGTCAAATATGGACCGATATTCTCAAAATCCAGCAGTTAGATTTAGGCATGTATGTAAATGATCAGTGTAAAATTTTGGATTGGTACCCTTATTTATAAGCGATTTATGGGTATTAAAGTGATTTTCGGAAGAGGGCTTTATATGGGGCATACGGTTAAAAATAGACCGAAATTCACAAAATTTTGTGGGATGATTTTTGTATATATTAAAATGATCTGTGCAAAGTTTTGAGTCGGTACCGATATTTATACAATATATATAGGGAAAAATCTCTTTTTCAGATGTGGTCCTTGTATGGGAGCTATGACCAGTTCTGGGCCGACCACCATAAAATTTAGTACAGCAATTTATTTGCCTATAAAGAGTATTTATGTAAAATTTTAGCCGTTTAACATTATTTATATCTGTTTTATGCGTATTTAAGTGAATTTCGGAAGTGGACTTTATATGGGGTCTATGGTCAAACATGGACCGAATTAAAAAAAAATTTCGTTTTGAGATTTCTTTTTGTATAAAACTTATTTTTGCTGAATTTTGTCTTGATATTCCAATTTTATAGGCATTTATTTATCATTAAGCCATATTTCGGGAATATATATATTTGTATGGGGGCTATAAGAAATCATCGACCGATTCTTACTATTTTCCGCACACTTTCTTCTTTTATAGTACAAACAACGTATACAAAATTTCATGGTATTATCTGCAATAGTTTTCAAAATATTGCAATAAAATGGATGAAAAATATGAAATTTTTATGGAGGTGGTCTCACATATAGGTTCATAACTCTGGTTAACCTAAACCGATTTTGCTGATTTTAAATAGCAAACTTCTCGAAAGCACTTCTGACAGAATTATTGAAGGTTTGGATCCCGAGTATATCTGGGGACTTCAAAAAACTGATTTCAACAGACAGACAGACAGACAGACAGACAGACAGACGGACATGGCTTAATCGACTTCGCTATCTATAAGGATCCAGAATATATATACTTTATAGGGTCGGAAAATTATATTGTGGAAATTACACACGGAATGACAAACTTATATATACCCTTCTCACGATGGTGAAGGGTATAATAATATGACAGCATGACACGACTCGCGCGTCATCTGTCAAAAAAGGCTATTGAAAATAGTATCTCTACTTGAATCACCCTATATTATTGTATATAAGTTTTCGTCTCTAATCTCGTCTCACTCAAGTCTTTTTCTAAGTCCCGCTTTTTGTCTTGTATATTTCCTCGTTTATAGTCTTGTCTATTGTCTGATTTCTAGTGCCGTCCACAGTCTTATTATATATTTTCCATCAGATTGGAACAATTTAATCTTAGATTCGTCGTTCCCAAGAACTCTATTCAAGTAACGTGGATATTTTCTGAGCATTTCTCTTGCAAACCGCAACCGCTTTGCGATATCTTTTTTTTTTTGAGGAATGAGGTGCAATATACCCAAAAGTCCTGACTCATTTAAGCGTCTTCTTATTTCTGCGCTTACTTGCTGTCCAAATTCAGTCTTAATTTCGTGCAAAGATTAAAAATGGATTTTTGGCTCTACAAATAACTCTACCTTCTTCTAAAGTGTTCTTTCGAGTATTTTTGTACAAGTGAATTGCACCAAAAAACCATTTTTTTTTGATCAAGAAAACTTTTGTGCATTAGCCGACATTGAAAGTTTTTCATTTTGGTAGCACTGCACATTCAACCGTCTCATTTCTGGAGTACATGGCTTGTTTTTGCCCATTTTCAAAACTAAACATGTTAATCTATTGTTTAACAAATTATACTCACTTTGTCACTAGTATTTCGAAAAGTGTAACAATTGAAGAAAAAAAAAATGCGCGTTTCTAATTACGTGGCCAGCAAAAAAAACAAACAATTTTGAAAATATTATTTTTATATTTTTTTTAATTTAACTTGGAATTCAACGTGTTGTGCATCAAGAATAATGTTGATTGTTTATTCATTGAATAGCGATAAAAACAATTTACAGTGTAGGTCTTTAAAGCAGCTACACAACGATCTTATTATATAAAAGTATCGTTTCTAATTATATATATAAAAGTGATTGTGTGTCTGTATATATGTATGTTTATTATTATTAGTTTGGGATCTATAGACGCCTAAACGGCTGAACCGATTTGCTTGAAATTTTCACAGTATATTTCTGCTATAGGCTACTTTTATTTCTGAAACTTCAAGTGGGCGTGGTACCTCCCATACAAAGTTAATTTTAAAAATAAAATACTTAGGAAACTATAATAGCTATAGTAATCAAATTTTGCATGAGCAATTCCATTGTTTGTTTTAATATTTGCGGAAAAATGGGAGTAGTAGCGACAGGGGTAGTAGTGACACCTCCCATATGATGATAATTAAAAAAATCAATACAATAAGATATATGGTACGGTTATTCTACCATCAATGTTAATATTTAGGAGAGGAATAGGCGGACTATCAATAGTGGGCGTGGCACCTCCCATAGATATGATGACAAATTATATATAGGGAAAGATATATTAGCTATCAATATTAATATTTAGGACACCAATGCGCTGACTAGCAACAATATTAAGTAAATGTTAAAATTTGTTTACATTTGAAACCCTTATCGATATATAAAAGTGAATATCTATATATAAAAGTGATTTTGTGTTTGTTTGTATATTGCAAATCATAATAAGATAATGTAGGCTTGAATAACTTAATAAGTAACGTATTTGCCGGACGATAAGACGCACCTTTTTACTCTGAAAATTTGACATAAAATCAGTGTGCGTCTTATTGTCCGGCAAATACGGTATATTTGTTTAACTTTAAACTTTTTATCTCATTAAGCACACCAGGTTTTAGCTAGTAGTATATATTTATATATAACTTCTGGGAATGCCTGCTGAACGTATAAGCAATATTAATTTACAATGGCAAATAAATATTAATCATACGTGCTGTGGTATTAAGTTTCAATTAAATGTATGTAAAACTATTGTTTATTTTATTTGGCACAACAAAACATAAAATTATGTTTTCACCGAAGTGTTCTCTCAATAACTCCATTGATTGATGCGATGTGTGGAAAGTGGCGCCGTCTGCTAAAACCAAAGGTCGCCGAGATCACGAGCTTCAATTTCAGGCATCAAATAGTCGGTTTTCATGGCACGATAACGGTCGCAATTGACGGTTACGTTCGCCCCGGCATCATTTTTAAAGACATATTGGCCGTTGATTACCGGCCCACAACAAGCTATACAGCGTGCTGGACATGGTCTATTCGGTCGAATATTATCAAATAATGAATGCTGGGTCTCAAAATGGGTAAAGGTGTTGCGAATAGTACGCTCAGTAGGCCGATTATGTTGAACTTAAGTTGAGCGAAGTGCACGAAACACATTCCTCACAGAACGCGAATTTTCGTAATAAGGTGGAAAGATTTGTAAACGTTGTTCAGGCGTAGGCTTTCCATTATTAAATGCCAAACAATATTAAACAAAAATAACATGATAGCATGAAACGACTCATATGTGATCTGTCAAAAAGAGGCTATTGCAAAAAGTGTCTCTACTTGTATAACCCTATATATCTCCAGATATTCGATAGTACTTCTACCAGTTAGCAGTTCGCTTAATGGCACAGATCTCTGCTTGAAAAACAGAGCAGAAATTCGAAAGCCTAAAATAGGATTTGATGCCTAAAAATACGTAACCACTAAATCAAACATATTTGAACTCATTAAAACAAGTGGTTACGCTTTTTTGAGTAAATATTTGCCACGCGTGATCGTACCTTAACTAACTAACAACAGATAGCTAACTATCGTCTGTATAAAGAAATTTGTTAAAAACTTCCTAGTGAAGTGTAAATAATATTCTGCTGTAACTGAAAAATATCCTCTACTCCTTCTGCAACCTTCAGCTCATACAGAAAAGTCATGACTATGTTTATTAAGATATCTAACTAAAACTATGACTGGCATACATTGCATGTTTAAGTACACAAAAATGTTTAAATTGTCTTTAAAGGAAAGACTGTGGCACAGTCAAAACACAGCCCCGACACAGTGAGCCAGCTAATGTAGCCTTCAGCCACAAACAAAAGTTAAATAGCTGGCATGTTTATGGCACATACATACAAACAGTTTTGGGTTGGAAAACTAGAAACCCAAAAAAGTGTTAGAAAACAAAACAAAACAAACTTGACTTGACGACAACTTTATTTGCTTAAAGTTGTTATGCTCAAATTCAGCCCCTGTCTCTTTCTCTGCAAGGCCCTTACCTACAAAATTAAGTTTTATGAAACAGAAAAAAGAAAAGAAAAAGATTTCCCAAATCCTGCGAGTTTTGTTTAAGAAACATTTGTTAGAAAGTGTGCTTGTGTTTGTGTTTTTGCTATATAATAAAACTGCTTATTTACTTGTGTGTTTATTTGCCTGTAATCCTGATGGATGTTGGGTATTTAGTTATTACAACAAATTGGATTTGTTTTAGTCTTTTTTTTTTGTTTGCTATAATTAATAGTAATTGATTATTATAATTTTTTGTTGCTGCTGGTGTGACACTGGGTTTAAGTTTTGTCTTGTTAGCTTTTAATTTGTGCCATGTGTTGAAAGTGTTTCTATTATTAATTATTTCATGACATTTTTATGAGAATTATTACAAATAATTTGTTGTGATTAGTTATAAATACGAATACTGATGGTAAGATGGGTTTTATATTGCAGTAATGTTGGTTAGTGAAAGTTGTAAATTTGTTGTGTAATTAAATAACTAAGAAATGAAATTATATCTAATGTTCATTTTATTATTAAGTGAAAACTTAATTTAAAGTTAAACATTTTTCCCACAATAAGGGAATTAAAACGTCATTATAAAATAATTGCTGTAATATTTCATTAGCATAAAAATTCTATCTGTAAAACAATTAAAAATCTAAATAATTACTTAAGAAAATCAAAAAAACTTCCTTTAGGTTCATTGTGTTTTATATAATTTTTATATTCCCCTTTTAAAACATTTTATTAAAAACCCACTTAATAAAAAAGTAAATTATATTTGCAATAATTGTCTTATTAACTCTCACGCAAATTGTACAAAGTTCTTTTACACAGTAAAAGTGTAAAATTTCAACTGGAAAAAAAATCCAAAAATAATTAAGTTTAAATTACTTGAAACCTTGCTGCTAAGTGCAAAAAAGGACTTCATTAAAACAAAAGCAAGAGGTTTGTTAAATATGAACACAAAGTAATTGTGGAGTAAGGCACCAAAGCTTAGGAAACTTGTTAAGATTTCTAAACAAGGTTAAAGAGAAATGTAAATGGAAAGAAAATTAAAGAAAAGAAAACAAAAGATTTTTCACCAAAGACAAAAAAATAGATTAAAATTGCAGTTCAGAGAAATAAACGCGGCTAAGTAGGAGACAAATAAAATCAAGCATTTCAAAATTTCAAATGAAAAATTAAACAAACAAATACAGTGGTGGCCATATAATTAGAAACGATAATTTGATATAATAAGATCGCTGTGTAGCTGCTTTAAAGACCTACACTGTAAATTTTTTTTATCGCCATTCAATGAATAAACAATCAACATTATTCTTGATGCACAACACGTTGAATTCCAAGTTAAATTAAAAAAAATATAAAAATAATATTTTCAAAATTGTTTGTTTTTTTTTGCTGGCCACGTAATTAGAAACGCGCATTTTTTTCTTCAATTGTTACACTTTTCGAAATACTAGTGACAAAGTGAGTATAATTTGTTAAACAATAGATTAACTTGTAATAATGTCGATACGGTTTAGTTTTGAAAATGGGGAAAAACAAGTCACGTACTCCAGAAATGAGAAATGAGTTTGCAACCACACGAAAGACACGAAAGAACACTTTAGCACAAGATAAAGTTATTTGTAAAGCCAGTAAATAATCCATTTTTATCTTCGCACAAAATTAAGGCTGCAATTGGACAGCAAATAAGCGCAGAAATATCCACATTTATAAGACGCTTAAATGAATCAGGATTTCGTGGGTGCATTGCACAAAAAAAACCTCATTCCTCAAAAAAAAAAAAAACAAGTAAGAAAGTATAGTCACCCTGTTTATGTGTAAAACAGTTTTTCAAAACCTGAAAAAACATACGTTAATGAGGGAAACACCAAGCAGAGAAGTTTCCAAAGATAGAATAACAGCTCTTGTGTGATGTAATGCCAGTGGTTCGAAAAAAATTAAACCATTACTGATCGGAAAGTCCTAAAAACCGCTTTCCTTTCCGAATAAAGAACTGCTGGTGTTTTGAAAACTGAAACTTCTAATTAAATCTAAAAATAAAGAATTTCTTGCCGAAATTAATTTTCCTTTAAATGCTGTTTTACTTTTGAACAATGCGCCGTTCCATCCGCCGGCAAAAGAAATGGTCGAAAAAGCACACAGAAAAAAATACGAGTGCTTTAAATGCGTCCAAATGTTACACCCCTAATTCAACCATCAGAATGTCATTCGTTTACTTATAAAAATAGGCTCTTATAAAGACTTTTTTCCACACCGGATCAATTGAAAATGAAAATTTTACAAACCAATTTTTCATTAAAATTATTATATTATACGTTTTATGTCCTCTACCAGTGTAAAATGTACCTTTTTTACTTAATTATACCCTACACCACCATATTGGGGAGGGTATGTATATTGGATTTGTGCTAATGTTTGTAACGCCCAGAAAAATTGGTCCAACACCCACTCTAAAGTATACAGATCGAGATAAAGTTTAACATATATAATATTTATATTGACAGAAATCATGACACTAAATTTTTGGATGATCGGTCCATAATAGGTCATATATCCTATATTTCTAACATTTCTGAAAAACTGTTTTATACATATACTGGGTGTAGGGTATTATATGGTCGGGCTTGAACGACTATACTTTCTTACTTGTTTTATTTTATTATAAATCTCAGAAAATATCGTAGACAAAACAAACTCCAAAAAAATATAATTCTAGTCATTTATTTATTCATAAAACGGGTATTGTATATATAAGTACAGCGTATAACGAACTTTTCGGTTTAAAGAACAGACCTGACAAAGTAATAGGTCGTTAAATTGGAAAACTATTGTCTATCAAAATTAAAAAAAATACTATTTTTAAATTTAGACGTGGAAAAATATAAATTATGATTAAAAAAAACGCTGTGCAAAAACTATCATTTTTAAATTTCAAAGAGTACCAAAAATACTAATATTTTAAAATTAAAAAAGAGCAATTTTTAAATTATATAAATAAGAACAAGTAAGAGTGCTATATTCGGCTGTGCCGAATCTTAAATACCCTTCACCTAAGCGTAATAAGAAATACAGAAACTACACTAGACTAGAATATCCTAATTCTGTGTTTTCTATTCAGTCTTAGTGCAAATTTTATTAGTATTTGATATATTGTTTGAAACACAATTTTACGATCAACATAATTTATGTTAAATATTTTGAAATGTTGTCTAATTTTTACCATTTTAAATTGATTTAATTACCAATTCTTACCATAACTTACAGAGTCTGTCTGATGTTCATAATAATCTTTAGTGTAATTTAACAAGCAGAGTATAAAAAGGGGTACAATTCGGTTTTAGTGATTTTGCTCAAAAAAAAAAAAAAAAACAAAATGAATTAGGGCTTTTAGAGGAGATACCAGGAAAAAAAATTTGTTGGCGGTCACGCCTATTTTCGAGGGGGCGGGCTCGTAAAGTTGAAAATATATAGGCCTATATCTCGGGAACTACTGGGTGTCTGATAATTTGTAATACACTAAATAAAGGGTATAAATAAAAGGTATAAAAATACCTTTCCAACGATATATATCATGATTATAAAATGTGGACCGAATATGGGTTAAATCCGAAAAGAATATTTATTGACCCGAATTTATTTGTTTTTTGAAAATGGTTCTTATATGGCACCTATGACAAATTATGGGCCGATCTTCTTAACTTTTGGAACAGTTATTTTCATGCATATGAGGATATTTCACGTCGAATTTCAACATAATAACGCTATATATACGATATATATTAGTATTAACGTGGATTTCGAGAGTGGACCTTATGTGGGGGATATAGTCAAATATGGACCGATATTCTCAAAATGCAGCAGTTAGATTTAGGCATGTATGTAAATGATCCGTGTAAAATTTTGGATTGGTACCCCTATTTATAAGCGATTTATGAGTATTAAAGTGATTTTCCGAAGAGGGCTTTATATGGGGCATACGGTTAAAAATAGACCGAAATTAATAAAATTTTGTGGAATGATTTTTGTATATATTAAAATGATCTGTGCAAAGTTTTGAGTCGGTACCGATATTTATACAATATATATAGGGAAAAATCTCTTTTTCAGATGTGGTCCTTGTATGGGAGCTATGACCAGTTCTGGGCCGACTACCATAAAATTTAGTACAACAATTTATTTGCCTACAAAGAGTATTTATGTCAAATTTTAGCCGTTTAACATTATTTATATCTGTTTTATACGTATTTAAATGAATTTTGGAAGTGGACTTTATATGGGGTCTATGGTCAAACATGGACCGAACTAAAAAAAATTTCGTCTTGTAATTTCTTTTTGCATAAAACTTATTTTTGCTGAATTTTGTCGTGATATCCATATTTTATAGGCATTTATTTATCATTAAGCCATATTTCGGGAATATATATATTTGTATGGGGGCTATGAGAAATCATGAACCGATTCTTACTATTTTCCGCACATTTTCTTCTTTTGTCATACAAACAACGCATACAAAATTTCATAGTATTATCTCCAATATATTTCAAAATATTGCAATAAAATGGACGAAAAATATCAAATTTTTATAGAGGTGGTCTCACATATTGGTTCATAACTCTGGTTGACCTAAACCGATTTTGCTGATTTTAAATAGCAAACTTCTCGAAAGCACTTCTGACAGAATTATTGAAGGTTTGGATCCCGAGTATATCTGGGGACTTCAAAAAACTGATTTCAACAGACAGACAGACAGACAGACAGACAGACGGAAATGGCTTAGTCGACTTCGCTATCTATAAGGATCCAGAATATATATACTTTATAGGGTCGGAAAATTTTTTTGTGCAAATTACACACGGAATGACAAACTTATATATACCCTTCTCACGATGGTGAAGGGTATAAAAATATAAATGATACGCTGATCACGTAGGAAAAAAATATATTTCGAGTTCGATATTTGCAGTGTAATTTCAATATGTTTTTTTAATCGATAAACCAGGTCCTTCGGTCATAGGTTAAGTTAAAAAGGATAGTACACTTCCACTTGGAGATTCTTTTCAATGAATTGTCTTGAAATTAAATATAAATCAGAAAGAAAAGACAATAAAGAAAAAATATAAAGATAATGATAAAGTAGTGAATATGAAGAATTGGGCTCTCAATACAAAGCAACACCTTTGTCTCTAATTAAGCAGAAAATATTCACTAGTCTGCAACTAATAATGTTCCACAGTCCATTGATTTAATTTAATCCATGGTATTGTAGACTTGGGTAATGACATGTTCCACAGTCTCAATGTAAAAATTTTAAATATTGTGCCATTTACTAATCAAAGACTTATAGCGTTTTCTTTTCTGGCAAAAATGTTACAATTTTTTTCTTTTTTATATGGGAAAAAGTGTAACATATATGTAACATTTTTGCCAGAAAAGAAAACGCCATTAATTAAACAGTGACCCGTTTTTTAACCACTATATATAATTATTAAGTGCAACATTTAAATGTGCAGAAATTTAACTTTTGTGCAAAACAAAGTACTAAACATGCAACTATTTTGCAATTTTAAAAAAGTACCAAAAATACTACTATATAAAAAATATTCTTAAAAATTAAAAATACTCATTTCTAACAATTCTAATACATCTGCATAACCTTTATTTATTTATTTATTTCCTTTTCGAAAAAAGTACCATAACTACTACTATTTTCAAACTGTTTAAATAATAGTGAGTGTAATAGTGAGCTTTACATAATAAAATTACACATTAATATTATTTTGTGAAAAATTCAGAAATGTAGAAATATCACTTTTACAAAAAAAGTACTAAAAGCACTATTATTTTAACATTTAAAAAAGTACCAAAAATAGTACTTTTTCAAAATTTAAAAAAAAAACATTGGTAAAGGCTCTAATACGTATAAAAATCCTTATGGAGTATTTTTTGATTTGTGGGAAAAAAGTACCAACAAATTATTTAGAAGAGCTTATGGTAAACGTTAATTAATAAAATTAGTTTTAATTTACTTATTTGAAGCTGAAATTGTAAATTTTATGTTCAGACTTCTTGTATTATTAATTTTTTTTCAATTGAAATAAAAAAAGGCGAACTAAACAACGTTAAAGTATTTAAATTTAAAAACAGCAAGAAAATTAAAAACCAAAACTCAAAACATACTTAACAAAGTTGAAATGTTAATAAAATTTAAATTAAAAGTTATTAGCCGAAAGTTCTTACTTTCAACACATATCTTGGCTTTAAAAGGAATGATTTGAAAGTAAATTTTTTCTTTAGATTGACTGCGGTGGCTCTGGGAATGATTAGAGCCCAACAACTTAATTGACTTTTATTACAAGAAACACACATAACAGACAGGCAGACAGACAGACAGCCCATGTAAATGCTGCACATAAACATAGTCAATTGAAGAACAACCTAATAGACAAACAACAAGACAAGAGAAACCGTGCATAAAAAACAAGTTCATTACATTGGCCGGGGCCAAATGGTTTTTGTGTGTTCCAAAAAAAAAGACAAACAAAAATAAGAGAAAAGCAAACAACAACTGCCGTAAGGAATAGTAAACTCAAAAATCTTGCTTAAAAACCTTTTTTGCTGCAAGCGAAACTATGTATTTGTTCGTTAGCTGACTCACTGGCTGGCTGGTTTGGTTTGGTTGGTTGTTCGGCTGTTGTGTTTCGTAGATGAACTGTTGCTGGAGTTGTGTTACTATTAACATGCTCAAGTCTACAACATGTTAATGTAGTCCAAGATATTCTCGTATTTCATTTGCCTTTGGTGGGGTTTTACCGTGATGTATTCCAACAACGAACGTACAAGTAACTGTACATGATGTTGGTTGTTTGGTTGCTGTGTGTGTCTGTTTTTTTAACGGCTAAAAAGGAAAATTCTTTCAATTTATACAGCAAAACATACAGTTTTTTTTTGCTGTTAACCATTACAGTTTGTTGTTTAGCATTTAAAAGAACAGAAATTAAATTTTAAGGCTAAAAAGTTTTGCAGGAAGTAATACAAAATGAACTAAAAACAAAAACAAAAAGTAGTTGATAGCTCGATCCCTGGGGAAGTATGAGTAACATTTAATTGATATTATTTTGAAATGTATAAAGGTAAATAGCAAAGGCTGTTAAAAACGTTTAAAACGATTAAGTTGCAAAATTTACTTTAAAAAAACTACCAGTGCCAGAAAATAGTTTTAAATACAGCTAAATTCAGGTTCAACAAACTTTCCAAAAAGCAATTTTCACAGTATAAAAAATCTCGTGTTGTAAACATTAATGAACGAATAAATAAATGAGTAAGTGAACGACTGAATATTTCAAAACTAAAAATGAATGAAAAAGCATAAAAGAAATAAAACTAAGCTAAACCAAACATTTTTTTTTTTTAATGTTATATGTGCAATGTAAATATGATGAGGGAGTTTAAAAATGGCAGTAACGAATTTTTAATAAACTATAGAAACTTTTAACAAAATAGGTTAGGTTAGGTTAGGTAGGAAGGCTGGTGTGAGTCACCTCACACCCTCACCCAGAAACCAATATGGTACATTGCGATGCCTTAGATTCTCTACCAAATGTTTGACTAGTTTACATGTGTCGGACTGGTCTGTATATGTCTGACTGGTCTACAAATATGTGACTTATCACCATATGTCTGACTGGTCTACCCAGAGTCTTTGGCGGGAATCGAACCCGCACCGCAACCCTTCGACTGATAGTTCGGCACTCTATCGCCTAGTCTATCGGGGCACCCTTTAACAAAATAACTAACAAACAAATTTAACTTTTGGTTAAATTTCAAACCAAAGTATTTGTAATATTTAATAATTATCTACAAAAATTGACTAGTTGTTGAAAAAATAAAGACTAGATATGAAAGCCATCTAAGATTCGTTTACAGCATATAACCCTCTGACTTTTTTATACTTTTTTTATTAATTATTGAATGTGCCTTATTTCCTTAGGCCTAACAATAAGTATTCAAATCTTAAAACTAAAATTAAATCTAATTACTCTCTAACAGAGCATTCATTTATTATCTACGAAGCCTCGACTCGACCCTTTGACTTGATTTTATTAGTGTGGTTTTGTTTCTAAACCACTGGCTATTTTACGGCCTCTTGCTGTTATCAGTTTCTAACTAGAACCCTGTTGAGTGATGCTACTTTAACTGCCAAAATTTTATTTAGCAAATAGTGTTATAAATAAAATAAAAAAAACGCTGCTAATTGCCTTTTCTTTGTGGTGGAAACATTCATTTCGCAAAAACTATACAGTTTTCTACATATAAATTTGAAAATATGAAAGAATAAAATGAAAACCTTTAGCCTTTTAGCATTTTACTAAATCTGCAATTTACCATTTATGAATTCAACTACAGAGAGACTGATGAGACTAAAGACGAGATTATAGAAGACAAGAGACTTTATAAGAGAATTTAGGCAAGACTTTAGACGAGACTTTAGGCAAGACTTTAGACAAGACTTTAGACAAGACTTTAGACAAGACTTTAGACGAGACTTTAGACGAGACTTTAGACCAGACTTTAGACAAGACTTTAGACAAGACTTTAGATGAGACTTTAGACAAGACTTTAGACAAGACTTTAGACGAGACTTTAGACAATACTTTAGACAAGACTTTAGACAAGACTTTAGACAAGACTTTAGACAAGACTTTAGACAAGACTTTAGACAAGACTTTAGATGAGACTTTAGACGAGACTTTAGACAAGACTTTAGACAAGACTTTAGACGAGACTTTAGACAAGACTTTAGACAAGACTTTAGACAAGACTATAGACAAGACTTTAGACAAGACTTTAGACAAGACTTTAGACAAGACTTTAGACGAGACTTTAGACGAGACTTTAGACAAGACTTTAGACAAGACTTTAGACAAGACTTTAGATGAGACTTTAGACAAGACTTTAGACAAGACTTTAGACGAGACTTTAGACAAGACTTTAGACAAGACTTTAGACAAGACTTTAGATGAGACTTTAGACAAGACTTTAGACAAGACTTTAGACGAGACTTTAGACAAGACTTTAGACAAGACTTTAGACGAGACTTTAGACAGGACTTTAGACAAGACTTTAGACGAGACTTTAGACGAGACTTTCGACAAGACTTTAGACAATACTTTAGACAAGACTTTAAACAAGACTTTAGACAAGACTTTAGACAAGACTTTAGACAAGACTTTAGACGAGACTTTAGACAAGACTTTAGACGAGACTTTAGACAAGACTTTAGACAAGACTTTAGACGAGACTTTAGACGAGACTTTAGACAAGACTTTAGACAAGACTTTAGACGAGACTTTAGACAAGACTTTAGACAAGACTTTAGACAAGACTTTAGACAAGACTTTAGACTTTAGACAAGACTTTAGCCAAGACTTTAGACGAGACTTTAGACGAGACTTTAGACAAGACTTTAGACAAGACCTTAGCCAAGACTTTAGACGAGACTTTAGACGAGACTATAGACAAGACTTTACACAAGACTTTAGACAAGACTTTAGACGAGACTTTAGACAAGACTTCAGAGAAGACTTTAGACAAGACTTTAGACCAGTGGTGTTCAAAAAAAATTAAGATGTATTGGTGAGAGATTTTGCCCAACAAACATAATGTCAAACGCTTAAAATAAGAACAAAATAAAAAGAAAGAGGTTTTGCCGACTTAAACACCTTAAGAAAAATTGCCAGGGGCCGTAAATAACAATTATCAATATCAGAAAATAATTTTAGAACAGTTATTTTAAGAAAACAAAAAACAAAAAAAGTCCTTCTAAAACAGTTTTTTTTTATCTTTCGTGTTCAATTGTAACTGAATCATGTTTTAAAATAATATAGAGAATTATATGAAAATATTAAAGAATAAATAACAAATTTATCAACAGATGAAACAACAACTCTTGCAAATGGCAAAATTTAACTTCATCTGAGTGGGGAAAATCAAAACTTAAGAATGCTTTGTATAAAAACATCCCTTCATCTTTTGTAATAAATATGTTTCAAAAGTTAAACGTATATTTAGTGAAAAGAATTCTAGAAAAACCAAGTAAGAAAGTATAGTCGGTCAAGTGCGAGTATATTATAACCTACACCCAGTACATGTGCCAAATGGAAATGGCGTCTATATGCAATGAATGAGCTATAATGGACCAATCATTAAAAAATTTGTGGCATGACTTCTGAGAATATAAATATAGTTTATGTTAAATTATATCTTCATATAAATACTTAAAAAAAATGTAAATGTTAAAGTGAGAAGTAGGTCTTATATGGAAGCTATGACTAATTATGGACCAATCATTATAAAATTAGGTGTCATGATTTGTATATATGTGCATACTTAAGTATATGAATGGTTTTTGTGGTTTGAATTGTATTTCGATACCAAAATTTGTAGGAGATTTATGATGGTTTAAATGATTTTTGGAATTGGACCTTATATAGGATTATGAATCGAATCATTATCAAATTGAGGCCTGCTATAGACGAGACTATAAAAGAAACCAGCTATAGATGAGACTATAAAAGAATCTGGCTGTAGACGAGACTATCGACGAGAATATAAACTATGCTATAAATGAAACAAGTCCTGATTTATAAAGATATATAAAGGAGACAATAGTCGAGACGAGACCTGCTATAGACGAGGTTTACCAGCTACAGACGGAACTCTAAACGAGACCGGCTTTGGATGAGACTATAAACGAACCCAGCTATAGCCGAGACTGTATACTAGACTATAGACGAGTATATAAAAGAGACTATAGACTATTATAAAGCAACCAACTGCCGAACTCATCCAGATAGTTACAAATTAAATCGCTGTAACAGATGGTTGTGTAGAAATTAAATTCAGCTATCAGTGCCCAAAGAGACACAAACAATGTGACAGATCAAAACTCTTTAAAATATAGAAGATCCGACTTTAAGATAGTGAACTTCCCTTTAAACGAAACTTGTGCTATGTAGGTGTAGAACTGGCTGACAAACACGTACTGAACATTCGTGACTAAGCCATGCGAACAGCAAACTCGATGGTCAGTATAATGCCAAATTGTGGCGGCTCTAAACCGCAAATATGGAAATTTATAAACAGCGTAGTACACACCCTACCAACTTCTATGTGCTGACCCAACATTTACCAGGGCATTGAAATTAAAGCACAAGTTAAGGGAATTACAAAAACTACAGAGAGTTAGCAATTTCCGCATCATTTCCGCATCATTTCCGCATAGCCTACTGCATCCTCAAGTGCAGCGAGACGAGACCTGCTATAGACAAAATTTGCTATAGGCGAGACCTGCTATAGACGACACTATCAGCCATGTCACAGAATTTAATTCCGTTCGGAAGTGGAATTAATTCGGTTTTTTTTTATAGAAAAGTAAAACGAAAAATCTTTTCGGAATGAAACCTAGAAATGCTTAAAATTATAATTCCATATTGCAAATTAAAAAATTTTTCGTTTTGCTTTTTCTATAGAAGCAAAAAACGGAATTAATTCCACTTCCGAACGGAATTAAATTCTATGACATGGCTGTATAAACGAGACTGGCTATAGACTAGACTCTGGACTATAATTTTCCCCAGCTTCGGCCAATTTTACAATATTTTGCTGTTCTAAAACCAAAGTTAAAGCAGTCTGATCATTATCTTGTACTGATTTTTTTTATTAAATTTGTGGGATTTTATAATTGTCACGCTGTCTTCAAATTCATATATTACACACACGTCCTCTCACGTTCAAACACATACATGTCCAGCGGGAAAACCCAGCTGGTAAAATACGCTGTAAAGATGCCTTCCAAAAGGCCTTATTTTGCAGTCACAAGGACTACCAGGTGTATTGCAAAATCATTTCGATTTTACATGACTAGCCTACTCACTATTGGTTAGATGGCTGTTAGAAGACATACTTCTGAAGGGCCTACCTAGAAATGGCTTAATTAATTATTATTAAATATTTGAATAATATTAAAAATATTAATAATTTAATCCTTTCATTAAGGAATTATTCTTTATGAATTCAACATAAGACTTTAAAAAAGGGGTTAAAAATAAATCAAATGTATTTTTTCTAAATGTCTGTAAAGTACAGCCTCACGAATATTTTATACTACATAATTTCATAAAAGTCTAAATTTATACAATTTTATTGCTCGTAAAACGAAGTGATGAAAATAAAGTTTATTGTTATAGAGTGACGATAAAAAAGAAATAATTGAAAAACCATTCATGTTTGGTATGTAAATCGTGATTTGTTGAGCTTCTTTTGAATGTCAATGAAACTTCTTCTGGAACACCTTCTGCCGGAAGGCATAGTGGAGTGAATAACGCACCGTTTGGAATGTGTAAACAGATCTTCTTTAAGGCCTACAAATAGAAGCACTTGCAATTTTTACCATTGGGTGTTTGTATTTGTAAATTCATTTACATAGATAACAATGTTCAGTGTATTTTTTATTATTTTTTTTTGTTACTTTTTGTTAAATAGTTTTTGGGTAAAACTGTTACATTTAAATGTTGAACTTTGTCTGTTTGGCTCTACAAAATGCTATGAAATTTATATATATAATCGTAATCGTAAATATGCATGTATACACATGCATACATGAAATAAGATCCGTGTGTGTGTTAGTATGTATATCATAGTAATGTGTGGCTATCAGATAAACAGTGAAGTAAAAATGCTATAGAATTTTATTATAATTACAACAGTAAAAACTGTTAAAGTTTATAAAAATTTTAAAACTAGACACATTTTTCAGCAGAATTTAAATTTGCCGTCAGGTAATCGATATTTTCAATTCTATGAACATTTTCTATTAATAAATATGTAAATATTTATAATAAAGTGTATTGTTGATTAAATGAATTTTATGAGAATTCGAAAAATTATAATATAATATATATTATAATATATATTTATTTATTAGCATAAAATAGAGCATTAACAGCCAGTTTCATGAGTAACCCCCTTATTCATAAAAACTTACAACAGCTTTATAACAGGTTGTATTAAAATTTGCTTTATAAACCTCTTATAAACCTGTTGTAAGTTTTATGAATATGGGCATTCATGTTTATTATTGATTGTTAAGCTAATATACTGAATTTTCAGCATTTTTTAACTTGTTTATTTATTTTTAAAAACATTAAAACGTTTATTCGTATATTTTATTCGCCATATGTTTCTATATGTTACTAGAAACGCCTTTATAGGTTTAAAATCCTTTCCATTTTCATTAAAATTAATTTCATTCCTAAATTTAATATTCCATAAATTCTCACTCTTTCACATGGTATGTCTGTGTTAGACAAATCTCAACGTTTAATGCTTCATGCTTAATAACATTTTAATTTAATTTACAAATTAAACTTTTAACATCTACTTAATGTGTCACTTAAACACACACATGTGATAATTTCACCATTTTTCTATTCAAACTCCAGATGTTTTCGGTACCTAAATATAAGCGTTTTGCCAGCAAACAGGACTAAGTGCAATTTTTAAAAAAAAAATTATGCTCTATATATCAATCTGTTCAACTATTCAAATTCTGACAAATATTTCTTCTCATTCTGTCGTCATCATCATAAAAGGATTATGTGCAAATTCCTACAGTGTTCGTTTCCCCTGAAAAGGATTTTTAAAAACTACATATTGTCTTTTAACCAGACAACGTTCTAATTGAGTTTATTTTTTCCAAACAAGAGGAACATGATAAAGAATGCTAATGATGATGAATTTAAAAGGATTTTTTTAAGATCTCAGCAATTTGTTAAAATTGTTTGGGTACAATAGAAGTCATATTATAAATATTACTAGAGGATATAATGTGATTAAGCATTATTTTAAAATAATGAAAATACCGTCTTATACTCAGACTACCGTCTTACACTCAAACTACCGTGTTACACTCAGACTACCGTCTTATACTCAGACCACCGTCTTATACTCAGACTACCGTCTTATACTCAGACTACCGTCTTACACTCAAACTACAGTCTTACACTCAAACTACCGTCTTACACTCAAACTACCGTCTTATACTCAGACCACCGTCTTATACTCAAACTACCGTCTTACACTCAAACTACCGTCTTATACTCAGACCACCGTCTTATACTCAGACTACCGTCTTATACTCAGACTACCGGATTATACTCAGACTACCGTCTTATACTCAGACTACCGTCTTATACTCAGACTACCGTCTTATACTCAGACTACCGTCTTATACTCAGACTACCGTCTTATACTCAGACTACCGTCTTATACTCAGACTACCGTCTTATACTCAGACTACCGGATTATACTCAGACTACCGTCTTATACTCAGACTACCGTCTTATACTCAGACTACCGTCTTATACTCAGACCACCGTCTTATACTCAGACTACCGTCTTATACTCAGACTACCGTCTTACACTCAAACTACCGTCTTACACTCAAACTACCGTCTTACACTCAAACTACCGTCTTATACTCAGACCACCGTCTTATACTCAGACTACCGTCTTATACTCAGACTACCGGATTATACTCAGACTACCGTCTTATACTCAGACTACCGTCTTATACTCAGACTACCGTCTTATACTCAGACTACCGTCTTATACTCAGACTACCGTCTTATACTCAGACTACCGGATTATACTCAGACTACCGTCTTATACTCAGACTACCGTCTTATACTCAGACTACTATAATATATTATAGACAAAACTAAAGTCAAGACTATACACAAAACTTTATTCTATGCACAAGACTATAGTCGTTGGTATAAAAAAAATTATTGTCAATACTAACTCAGTTTTCAGCCGTATACAATTCAACTCTGCTATTTTCTTCAGTTACTTTACATCTTATTTTACCTTTTAATTTATTTGTTAGCTATTGATAAACCAGTTTAATACATTATCAAATACATTTTTATTTTTTATTTTATTAATATTATATAATACAATTAATGACACTATATAATACAAGTTAAAGAGAGTGCTAGCAACTGAGGCCTTCGACTCTTCTGATTATAATCTATATATTCTATTTACATTTATACAGAGGTAATTATATTATGGAATATTAAGGTGTTTAGGTGTACATATTATTATATTTGATTGAATATATTACAATGTTTGATGAATTTAATGATTTTGGTGATGTTGCTATGGCTAGGGTTTTTAAGTGAAGTGCTGGGTAGTGTTGTTTTAAAAATTTCTGATCTTACTGTAGAATATTCTTGGCATTGATCAAGGATGTGGTTTACAGTTATCTGTACGTTGCATCTAGTGCAAATAGGGCTATTTTCTTTTTGAAGCAGGTGTTGATGAGTTATTTTGGTATGACCCAATCTTAACCTCGTGAAAACACGTAGTTCCTGTCTGGGGTAAGATTTAGGGTATTGTTACGCGCCGTTAAATTACTTTCAAATGAAATTTAAATAACGATCCAAATGACCGGTTAAGGGGGTATAAAAGCTGGCCCGCTAGCTCATTAAGCAAAATTTATCTCAACCAGGGTTTGGCACGTAAGCATATAACACACTTCACACCCCTGGAAGTATGTTTAAAATATTTCGAAAAGGAATCTAAAAAGCACTTGAGGAGGAAAAGGAGGAAATGATTATATTAGTATCCATGAGGGATAATATGGCCAGATGGTTGCCATATAGGGGTACACTTATCCCTTCCCCAACCTATGACTGGTGAAGTACCCGGAATTTAACCTGTCCCGTTTACAAAACAAAATCGTTACACTAAATCTTGCTTACCATCGCTTTTCTTCCTAGCATCCATTTTTTTTAAAAAAAATTTAACAACTCATCATTTTAAGAATTTTGTTAATTAATTTCATTTTCTTTTAATCTTTTTATTCAAATTCATTTGTTAATTGGGTTAGTCTAAAGAAAAAATTATAAATAGTTAAAGCTAAATAAACTACAGCAATAATGAGAATCTTATACTATCTTAATCTTAACTTACTTTATATGTATATAAACCAAACTTAAATTATGGGCCTAGTCGCTAGTTGTTGTTGTGCACGTTGTTGTAGCTCTTGTTGTTGATGTTGTGTCCGTTATAATTCATGTTGCTGTTGTGCATGTTGTTGTAGACCTTGTTGTTGTGGCTCATGCTGTTGGTGTCGTATTCGTTGCAATTCATGTTGTTGTATTTTTAATAGCACCCTTTTAATTTTATGTATGTTTATATTTTTGTTTTATGTAAATTTTGTGTTTTCTTTCAGTTTTCACAATTCATAACTGTTTTATTTTGAGTCTATGTTTAATTTATTTAGGTTCATTTTTGGTATTTAATTTGTTTATGTGTCATTTTAAATTTGAGCTTTATTTTTACACCGTTTGTTACTTTTGTTGATCTTTTTTCTTTGTTTATTCTTTCTTTTAATAAAGTTTTTGTTTCACGTAGCAAACAATCGTTTTTAACTTTTTCTTCTTTGTGGTTGTTGTTATTTTGTTCCTGTTATTTTTTTAAAAACTTTTTTTCACCTTTCCATATTTGTTTATAACATAATTTTTAAAAAGAATGACTACGAAATTTTCACTGTTTATATTGACACTTTGCCATTGAATTTTTATCCACACGTGTTATTAGAAAATTATATTTTAAGATTTGCAATGATTTATTACAATTAAATTGTAAAAAAAAATCGTGTTGTAAACTTTTCGACTACGAACAGTAACAACCGCCTCCTGCATTTTGTTTTGTTTGTTCACATATTTATTATGTAGTTGTTTTAGTTGTTAGTTTTTTACTAACATTATAAACTATTTTTATTAATTATATATAATTTATTAGTTTTGTGGTCACATATATAGTTTTTGTAATGTTATATATAAATTTTCCATTTATAGAATTTAATTTGTTTACAAAAGCTGCAAAATTTTTTTTTAATATTTCACTGCGACATTGATGAAAAACAAACGCGGTGGTTTTAAGACCAATGTATTAACAATTTTGCTGGCCTTTCAACATTTTTTCCTTTTAAATTTACAATTTCTTTTTAATTATATCTTTGATTTATAAAATCTTATTTCAATTCGCAAAACTTTTCTATCACGAATTACAAAATGAATAATTTTTAATTAAACAACTTTTTTTAAAAAAAAAAAAATAATATGATTTTTTCACTTTAATAACTATAACTATCGAAATTTTAAGTCATTTGCTTTTACTTTTATTCCAAATCACTTTTAAATTTATTCCGTCAGACGACTTTATCTTTCAACACTTATTTTTCAACTGACTTTTCTGCTTTTTTGATGATGCCTGTACAACTCATTAAAATTGTTATTTCGCAATAACACAAAAAAAAATTGTAACGGTTTCACATTCTTTACATTCTTGCATTCCATCATAATAATGTGTTTGTGTATAACAAGTTGATGGTAAAAAAAATCTCTACACATGCTAGTTAGTTGTGTATGTTAAATACACGACGCAATTGGGAGAGTGTGTATGTGTGAGTAAGAAAGAGCAAGAATCATATATGCATGCGCACGACAATCGCGTTACATTTTTTCCTTCTTTTCTCGAACATTCTTTTGGTTTCTTTTCCCTCTGTTGTAAAAAAAAATCCTAACAACGAGATAGAGAGTTGTTATTAATAAAAAAAAATGGAATTCGAAATATGTCAAGGGCAAATACACCGGTGCATGGTATGTAAACAAAATATGTTTGGCGCATATTTATAGTTACAGTACAGGTCGTACATATAAGGCGAGGTAAGACATTTTAAAACAAATCCGTAACAAACCTGCTTCAAATCAGTGTCTGTGATACGTGGTTTGAACAGGCAGGATTTGGACGCTATTAGGGACACAGGAAAAATGGGTCAGTAGAACACAGAATATGTGTATGTAAGTATATAGGAGTAAGTATACGTGTGGCACGACCCACGAAGCCGGGCATTACTAGATTAGACAAAATATTATGTGAGTATCCGTGTGGCACGACCCACGAAGCCGGGCAACATACAAAAATGAACGCTAAGCGTTCAGGCACGAATATCTGAGGCGTGATATTTGCCAATATACCTACCCTGCAGGTCTTCGATGTCGTACAACGCATTGCCTATCTTTTTCCTTATTCGGCATTTTACAAATTTAGGGTTAAATTTTGCATTTATTCCTTTTTTGAAATCACTTTGGGAGTGATTTCGGTGAAATACTTCCTGACCTTCAATGAAATTCACGGGTTTGGATCTCATATTATATGTTCGTGAGGCTTTCTCATGAGCATTATTAAGGTTTTGACTTATCTTTTCCCTTATATGTTGAAGTTTATCGGAATGTTTCACCACCGTATCATCAGACAGGATATTTAATTTTTCCAACAGTTGGTACGAGGAACCGTGTAGGAGCATATTTTGGCCAAAAATGGCAAAGTAGGGCGAACATTGGGTAGCTGTATGAAAATCACTACGTAGAATTGACAGTATTTTATGAATATCCCTGTCCCAGTTTGTGTGATCGGACTCGTCTTTGACAAAATAACGGATTTTGGAAATAATTTCCCTGTTTGCTCTCTCGGATGCGTTCGCTTGAGGTGAATAAAATCCGGTTGTTATGTGAGAAATACCGTAAACTTCAAAGAATTCTTTAAGTTCCTTAGACTTGAATTGTTTGGCATTGTCGCTATGGACATATTGCGGTACCCCATATGTACAGAAGATCTCCTTCTGAAAAAAATCAATAACGTTACTGGCTGTAGCCGATCTCATCGGTTTTAGGAATAAAAATTTACTAAAATGGTCAATGACTATAAACAATTGACAATTCCTGGACTTGGTGCATGGGTAAGGTCCCAAAAAATCGCAGTATAATCTTTGGAAAGGCCGGGTCGTTATAATTTGGTTTCCCATAGGTGGACGTAGGGTCTGATTTGACGGTTTCATCGTTTTGCATTCGTCGCAACTCTTGACATACATTTTGACGTCACGTGCCATCTGAGGCCAGAAATAATTTTGTCTAATGCGGTACAGTGTTTTATTATAACCTCCGTGGCAGCCTTCGCCATGAGCAGACTTTATAACGTCAGCAGTTAAGGTTTTGGGTAACCACAACCTCCAAAGATTTTCTTCGTTATCATCGCCGTTTCGAAATTTTACTCGTTTGTAAATATGGTCTTCTATGACAACTAAGTCGGGTAATCGGTCCTTATTTCTAATTATTTCCTCCCTTATTCTTTTATATTCTGGGTCATTAAATTCCGATGATTTCGGGTCTATTTCAGGAGCTGATTCACAAACTTGTATTTCGTCCACGTCAAATCGTGATAAGGTGTCTGGCACTACGTTCATTGAACCCTTACGATGTTCAATGGTGAAAACGAAATTTTGGAGTTTTAGACTCCACCGAGCTAATCTGCCATTTAAATCTTTCTGGCTCATAAGCCAACGTAAGCTCGAATGGTCTGTGATGATTTTAAATGGGAGTCCCTCCACATATTGTCTGAACCTCTTTACACAAATCACAGCCGCCAAACATTCTAACTCGGTCACAGTATAATTACGCTGTGCCTTGTTCAATTTCTGGGACACGAACGCAATTGGGTGTTCCCTACCGTCGTCGTCTAATTGGAATAAAACTCCGCCGACGCCAATTCGTGACGCATCGCACTGAATCGTAAACTCTTTAGAAAAATCTGGTTGGGCCAAGACGGGGGCACATGATAGAGCAGATTTTAAACTATTGAAGGAATTAATAGCTTCTGGACTCAGTCGAAACGGTTTTACGGATTTACGTAGGCAGTCGGTAAGTGGACCTGCTAGATCTGAGAAGTTCTTAATAAACGCACGATACCAATTTGCCATGCCTATGAAACGTCGAACTTGGCGAGGTGTTTTGGGTATAGGAAATTGGACCATCGAGGCCACTTTCTCTGGGTCGACTTTGAGAGTGCCGCCACCAATTCTATATCCGAGATATTTGATCTCGCGTTGGCAAAATTTGCTTTTTCCTACATTTATTGTGAGGCCGGCCGATTTTAAACACTGTGAAACTTCAAACAATATGCGCATGTGGCTATCAAAATCCTGACTACATATAAGGAGGTCGTCTAGGTATATGAAGACGTTGTCCCTTAACCTGGATGGAATGGTTTTATCCATCAGTCGACTCATCGTTTGTGGACCATTGCAAACACCGAATGGCATAACTCGGTACTGATAAAGTGCCCTACCAGGCACGGCAAACGCAGTCTTTTCTTTAGAACTCTCTGACAATTTAATTTGGAAGTACGCATCCTTTAAGTCTACCCCGCTAATAAAATGGGTGTCTTTAAGACGGCTTAGTAGTCCGTTAATATGCGGGAGCGGATAGGAATCCTTTTTCGTCAGTTCATTAAGTTTGCGACAGTCTAGACATATTCTTATTTTGCCTGGTTTACGTACGGTGACTATAGGACTGCACCAGGGAGAGTTTGATTCCTCTATTACGCCTAATTCTAGTAGTCTATCGAGTTCTTCAAATACTTCAGCCTGCTTTGGAGGGGACAATGGGTAATGTTTTGCCTTTACCGGAGTTGCATCACCTGTGTTTATATCGTGTTCTAGCAGATGGGTGCAACCGAGTCCTAATTTTTCGTATGAGGGAAAGTTCATAATAACGTTTTCAAGTTTAAGCTTTTGCTCTGGAGTTAGATCATGGTAAAGTGCCTCAGTTTTGCTATTGTCTGCCTCTATGCACTCGATTTTGGGAAATATTTGTGGGGCGATAGCGTAAGCGCGCCAAAAATCGACTCCAAGATATCCTTCTTGAGATAGAGTCGGCACTATATAAAATACTATCGATTTTATAACTCCTTTAAAATTCACAGGGAGCGAACAATACCCTAAAACTTGATTTTTGGAACCGTTTGCGGTAGAAATACTGGATCTAACTGGTTTCACGTCGATGTTGTATTTTTTTACAAATTCTAAGCTTCCTTTCCCCAGAACTGTCACGTTTGCTCCAGAATCTAAGAGACAAGTTAGTTCACTGTCAAGGATTTGAATTTTTGCATAGGGCCTGCCATCATCAGAGTTTGTCAAATAAGTTGTTTCAAGGGTCTTTCTAAAAGTTTTCCTAAGAGTATAACGAGATCTGCATTTGATGATTTGCCGAGAAACTTTTATATTAAAAGGTTTACATGAGACAATATTGTTTGGGGTCGAATAGAATCGAGATTGGGTTGGTAAGTCAGGGTTACAAAAATCAATGTTACCTGGTGTTGGTTCAACTCGAGTTCGAGCTTGTAATTCAGAGTTGCGAAAGTCAGTGTTGTTTGTTGCTTGGTGTAATCGAAAATGTGATTGCACGTCAGGGTTAGGATGAGGACCGGAGAGAAAATCCCCCTGTGAGGGTTTACTCTCAGGGTCAAAGCAAATTTCGGGATCTAACTCGTGGAACGAGCACTCCCGATCGCTTGCTCGCTCCGACGTCTGTTTCCCGGATGAGCATTGTTGCACTCCGGAGTCGTAATGCCTCTCTGTCCGCATTTAAAACAGAAGAGTGAGCGAGTGGTTTCTGGACAATAGATGTAGCTATGTCCTAATTTCAGACAGTTCCAACATTTAATTTTGGAATAGTCTCCCTTGACGTATTGCTTGTTAAGTCTTAACGTTTCTATTTGTGGATCGAATTCTTCGTCCACCTCATCACAACTTGTCGATTCACCTACTGATTCGATCTTAATCTCATCAACCTGTCGAGGTCGGTTAGTTGGGTACCTGAGCGCATTATTTGAAATGAGTGATCTTTCAGCTTCCCTAAGTAAGTCACGGTACGAATCTAAATCATCGGGTCTAGACACGAAGGTCATGTTTAAAAGTTCGGGCCTGATATTTTTCCTTATTATTTTGATTAAGGATTCGTCATCTAAGGGTCTCTCTAACTTTAGGTTCATTTTAACCAATGATGAATGAAAGTCATCGTAGCTTTCCTTCAGGTGTTGTTTCCTAGCGGAAATCTTCATTAAAATGTCGAAATCACTTTCTAGAGTGCCGAATTGTTTAATGATGGCTCTTTTTAAAAGCGGATAGGTTGCCCTAGAATTCTGTTTTATGTATGTCCAGAACCAGGTTTCAGCTTTTCCTTTAAGGAAAATATGAAAATTTGCCATTAGGTAATCTTCTGGGCACTGGCTGCGTTCGGTGAGTGTATCAATTTTAAATAAAAAATCTGATACATCTTCATCTCCACTAAATGAGACATTCCAGTCTTTTAGTTTTATGAAGAAGGAAGCTGAGGAGGCGTTTGAATGAACATTTGAAGCTTGGGAGTTTATACCAGGGGATTGTTGTGTACCTCGATTTTCGCGTGACTGACCTAAGTTTCTCCTAATATCTTCTATCTCTCTCCTAAAATCTTCTTGCGTGTTCCTCATGGCATCCCTTACGTACGCTATCAAAGTGTCCATGGCATTGCTATTTGGTGAGGAAGAAATCGGCTGAGGAGGTGGAAGACCAGTATTGTCTTGTGAAGCCATATTTAAACTGGTATTTAAACCTTCTTGTGTCGTGTCTCGCAAGGATGTGTTAAAGCGATCACTAGATTCTAGAGATCTCGGAACAGAGGAGGTCCTTATTGCCTTTGTACTGGTATCAGACCTTGGAGTCCCTAGACTAATTGTGCTACTCGACCTATTTCCTATTGAAGTTCGACCACGACCCGTAACTACTTTGATCGGTTTACTGTCCTGAGCTCCTGTGGAAATCCTACCTCTCCCACTAGAAGTTGCCAGATTTGGGTTGGTATTTCGTGTAACCGGTTTATTTTTATCGCTTTTATCTGTGCCTGATCGCGTGTTATATTTGTGCATAATGCACCAGTCAACTACAGAAAGAAAGCGGGGCTACTTACAACCGATAAATTTTCAAGCCAAAGAAAATGTTACAGACGGGGGCAAATGTATACAGTATTTGGGTCACGTGTGGAGTGAAGCGAATGAGGAGAAAAGGAAAAAAATTTTCTTTTGGAAACAAAACGTTCAGTTAAAGCTGCACAGGTACGCGAAAGCAGAAAAGAATTTACTAGGCGTTTTTAATTTGATTAATCATAACCCGAGGTTTAGCGAGTTCAAAAAAATAAAAAAGGAAATGTTCAAATTTCAGGAAATAAGTATTAAATGTGAAAAAAGTGTTAAAAAAAAATATGCTCGGAAGAATTTTTTTTTTTGAAAAAGAAAAAAAAATAGGAGAAATTTGGAAAATGTATTATATTTAAGGTTTTCCTTTTCCAAGTTTTTCCCCCTTTTTTTTTTTTTTTTTTTGAGAAATATTAATACTTTTTTTCTTTTTAATATATATATCGTATTTAAAATTCAATTATAAAGAAAAACAATTTCTTATTTCTATTTTAGCGTTTTTTTTTCCAGATATGTTTCTTGTATGTGTAAAGTTCAGAAAATTTTGGATGCTAGGAAGAATTTGCAGTGGTACATGTTTCGATTGTTTTGTAAGGAAATAAATTCAAATTGTTCGTAATAAAAAAAATTGAGAAATATGTGTACGAAGGCTATGATAACTATCATGTCTCTCCTTACTCTGTTGGCTAATCAAATCTGTTTCTATGACAGGATAAGATGACTCAACAGTTATTTTCAAAATTTTATTTTTCTTCTGCAAGCATTAAAAAAAAACTATGTCGTGTTAATATATGATTTCAAACCTGGATTATCTAGCAACATGCCTACCATTTTTAAAAGAGATAGTCAGGCAAGGACTTAGATAATTCGGGTTTGTGCAACATTAGGTCCCATGAGCATAGCATTATTGCCGCAATACTACTGACCTCTACTTGGAATCAGTACCAGACTTGCAACAATCCTTATGATCAGGAACAAAATTTGGGTGAAAAAAAAAAACAACGACAAGATTTGTAGTGCGTATCATAGTTTGCATAGCAGTTGAATCCAGTTTAGAAGATTCCAGACTTCAAGACTTATGCAACTGATAGCTAGTTAAATGCTTACACAAAAAAAATCCAAATCACGAATTAGTAAAAAAAAATATAATCATTTCGTTTTCCTTAAAGTGCTTTTCCAAGGTTTTATTAACAGAAAATTGTTTTCACCCTACGGGTGGCTTTGCGTTGGGCGCCATATATGTTACGGCGACCACGTTTAATCTTTTTCGATGGCCTGCTACGTTGGCCTTTTCGTTGGGCGCCATATATGTTACGCGCCGTTAAATTACTTTCAAATGAAATTTAAATAACGATCCAAATGACCGGTTAAGGGGGTATAAAAGCTGGCCCGCTAGCTCATTAAGCAAAATTTATCTCAACCAGGGTTTGGCACGTAAGCATATAACACACTTCACACCCCTGGAAGTATGTTTAAAATATTTCGAAAAGGAATCTAAAAAGCACTTGAGGAGGAAAAGGAGGAAATGATTATATTAGTATCCATGAGGGATAATATGGCCAGATGGTTGCCATATAGGGGTACACTTATCCCTTCCCCAACCTATGACTGGTGAAGTACCCGGAATTTAACCTGTCCCGTTTACAAAACAAAATCGTTACACTAAATCTTGCTTACCATCGCTTTTCTTCCTAGCATCCATTTTTTTTAAAAAAAATTTAACAACTCATCATTTTAAGAATTTTGTTAATTAATTTCATTTTCTTTTAATCTTTTTATTCAAATTCATTTGTTAATTGGGTTAGTCTAAAGAAAAAATTATAAATAGTTAAAGCTAAATAAACTACAGCAATAATGAGAATCTTATACTATCTTAATCTTAACTTACTTTATATGTATATAAACCAAACTTAAATTATGGGCCTAGTCGCTAGTTGTTGTTGTGCACGTTGTTGTAGCTCTTGTTGTTGATGTTGTGTCCGTTATAATTCATGTTGCTGTTGTGCATGTTGTTGTAGACCTTGTTGTTGTGGCTCATGCTGTTGGTGTCGTATTCGTTGCAATTCATGTTGTTGTATTTTTAATAGCACCCTTTTAATTTTATGTATGTTTATATTTTTGTTTTATGTAAATTTTGTGTTTTCTTTCAGTTTTCACAATTCATAACTGTTTTATTTTGAGTCTATGTTTAATTTATTTAGGTTCATTTTTGGTATTTAATTTGTTTATGTGTCATTTTAAATTTGAGCTTTATTTTTACACCGTTTGTTACTTTTGTTGATCTTTTTTCTTTGTTTATTCTTTCTTTTAATAAAGTTTTTGTTTCACGTAGCAAACAATCGTTTTTAACTTTTTCTTCTTTGTGGTTGTTGTTATTTTGTTCCTGTTATTTTTTTAAAAACTTTTTTTCACCTTTCCATATTTGTTTATAACATAATTTTTAAAAAGAATGACTACGAAATTTTCACTGTTTATATTGACACTTTGCCATTGAATTTTTATCCACACGTGTTATTAGAAAATTATATTTTAAGATTTGCAATGATTTATTACAATTAAATTGTAAAAAAAAATCGTGTTGTAAACTTTTCGACTACGAACAGTAACAACCGCCTCCTGCATTTTGTTTTGTTTGTTCACATATTTATTATGTAGTTGTTTTAGTTGTTAGTTTTTTACTAACATTATAAACTATTTTTATTAATTATATATAATTTATTAGTTTTGTGGTCACATATATAGTTTTTGTAATGTTATATATAAATTTTCCATTTATAGAATTTAATTTGTTTACAAAAGCTGCAAAATTTTTTTTTAATATTTCACTGCGACATTGATGAAAAACAAACGCGGTGGTTTTAAGACCAATGTATTAACAATTTTGCTGGCCTTTCAACATTTTTTCCTTTTAAATTTACAATTTCTTTTTAATTATATCTTTGATTTATAAAATCTTATTTCAATTCGCAAAACTTTTCTATCACGAATTACAAAATGAATAATTTTTAATTAAACAACTTTTTTTAAAAAAAAAAAAATAATATGATTTTTTCACTTTAATAACTATAACTATCGAAATTTTAAGTCATTTGCTTTTACTTTTATTCCAAATCACTTTTAAATTTATTCCGTCAGACGACTTTATCTTTCAACACTTATTTTTCAACTGACTTTTCTGCTTTTTTGATGATGCCTGTACAACTCATTAAAATTGTTATTTCGCAATAACACAAAAAAAAATTGTAACGGTTTCACATTCTTTACATTCTTGCATTCCATCATAATAATGTGTTTGTGTATAACAAGTTGATGGTAAAAAAAATCTCTACACATGCTAGTTAGTTGTGTATGTTAAATACACGACGCAATTGGGAGAGTGTGTATGTGTGAGTAAGAAAGAGCAAGAATCATATATGCATGCGCACGACAATCGCGTTACATTTTTTCCTTCTTTTCTCGAACATTCTTTTGGTTTCTTTTCCCTCTGTTGTAAAAAAAAATCCTAACAACGAGATAGAGAGTTGTTATTAATAAAAAAAAATGGAATTCGAAATATGTCAAGGGCAAATACACCGGTGCATGGTATGTAAACAAAATATGTTTGGCGCATATTTATAGTTACAGTACAGGTCGTACATATAAGGCGAGGTAAGACATTTTAAAACAAATCCGTAACAGTATATAGGTTTGATTCCATTAGGATTAATTATTTTGTACCGATGGTTGTAGTTTTCCCATAGTTTTAGTTTGTTTTCTTCGAGATGTTTTGATATATGTTTATTTAGGTCTTTTGTAGCACGCGTGGTGAAGGTATATGTTGGTGATTGCGCGGCGAAGTATGCAGCTTTATCGGCAGCTATGTTACCTGGAATGCCAGAATGACCTGGGACCCACATTAGGCGTATTTTATTAGGGTATTTAATGAGAAAATTACGGATGTCTGTTACCGATTGTTCGTAATAATTAGTATTTAGGATAGCTGAGATTGTTGATTTGCTGTCGGTACATATAACATAACGTCCTTTTTGTTTTGAGCAATATTCCGTAGCAAGTTTTATTGCTAGAGCTTCTGCTGTAAAAATACTACAATATGGTTCTAAAAGGCCATGGAATAAAGGTTTGTGATTATCGTTTACAATGCCAAAAGATGTATGTAGGTGTGTTTTTGACCCGTCTGTGAATATGAATTTCCAGGTATTGTATATGTCGGAACGACGAATGGAATTGAATTCTAGTTGGTATACAATTGGTAAAGTTGATTGTTTGTCATATTTCTGCAGATCCAGTATAAATGAATTGCGGTTTAAAAGCCACCAAGGTTCATTTTTCGAGTGAGTATTTAATAGTTGAATTGTTGGAAAAAATTTACCGACATATTCAACACACCTGTGTATCGGTGATTGTTTTTTACATGTACGTTTAAGATTTATGGTATTTTTCACGATTTTGTGGAGATTTTTGTTGTTACTTATGTATAGTTTTGGTATTAGTTTTAAGTCGCTCTCGTATATTCTTTCGGTAATAGATGGGAATCCTGATTCGGCAAGTAAGTTTTTAATATTTGTAGTTGGAAAAGCACCAATTGAACATCTGATGGCTGCATGATAGGGGGAATTTATCATATTGAGATACTTTTTGGGGCAATTGCTATAAATATGTATACCGTAATCAATTTTGGTAAGAATAAGCGATTTAGTTACCATAAGAAGTGTATTTGTGTGAGCAGCACTTTTTTTGGATGCCAGGTATTTTATTATATTCAGACCTGAAATAAGCTTTTTCCTCAGGTTAATACAGTGTTGGCTAAAGTTAAACTTATTATCAAAAATAATGCCCAGTATTTTCAATTGAGAGACCTGTTCGATGTTTATGTTGTTATATAGGATAGTTGGAGGGCTACAGTGTTGTTTGTTGCAAATGTGAAGGATTTTACATTTACTAAGAGATAGTGAGGCGCCAGAGGTTTTTGACCAATGTTTTATATCACTCAGGAGGTTTGTAAAGGCTAATTTGACTTTGTCATTATTGTTGTTTTTCGAAAAAAATACAGCGTCGTCGGCGTATAAAGAATGCTCAACAATATTGTATTTTGACGCCATTTTACTGATGGCATTGAAGGCAATTAAAAATAGCACTACTGATAGAGGTGATCCTTGAGGAATACCGTTAAAAAGCGAGTAATTTGTTGAAAATGTTGAGTTGATTCGAACTTTGAACTTTCGATTCGTTAAGAATGATTTTACTATATTATATACTTTGATGCCTACTTTCCAGTTTATTAGTTCTTGCAGCAAGATATGTACGCCAATGCGATCAAACGCTCTTTCAAAATCAGTGGATAATATTGAAATATGATTCTTATGTGAAAGTCCTTGTGAAATGAAGTGGTTAATGTGAAGAAGAGCATCTGATGTATTTTGTTTTTTTTTAAAGGCGACTTGGTTGGGGTTTATGAGGTTATTATAGGATGAATACCATGTAAGTCTTTCAGCTATGATTTTTTCTAGAATTTTACCTATGCAAGGTAATAGAGATATTGGCCTATAGCTGCTAATATTTTCTACTGCTTTATTCGGTTTTTGTATGGGTAGTATAATAGCATTACGCCAGTTTTGAGGATAAATTCCTGTATTAAATATTTTGTTGTATAGGTTGATTATTCTACTTTTTACACAGGTTGGCAAGTTTTTTAGCATTGGGTATGATATTTTATCATAACCTGGAGTTTTACCTTTCGCATTCGAAAGTACGTGCTCAAATTCTATGAGGTTTATTTTGCTTTCCAATTGCTTTGCAGATTTAGATAAACGTACGTTGCTATATGAGAGATTTAGTGTTTCATATTTTTTAGATACAAAAACCGAGTCGAATTGAGAGTCGTGAGATAAGTCTGACCAATATTTCCCAAAATTATTTGATATATCGATGGATGTTGTAAAAAACTTTTGGTCGTGTTTTATGAATCGGAAGGAGTTGAATTGTTTATTGCCTGTAAGAGTTTTTATGTCATTCCAGATCTTTTTAGTGCTGGTTCTGGGGTTAATTGCGGCAGTAAATTTAGCAAAAGATTCTTCTTTAGATTTTTTTACATTTCTTTTAAAAAGAGCATTTGCTTTTTTATAGGCGATTAGATTGATTTGTGTTCTACAACGAATAAAAATGTGCCACTTTTCTTGTTTATCTGTTCTAAGTTTTTTTAGGTTAGAGTTCCACCAAGGGACCTGTCTTTTTTGTAAAATAGATGACGTTTGCGGGATTGATGAATTTGCTGCAAAATTAATGATTTTGTGAATCTTTGCTGCTTCAGCATTGACATTTTCTGAAACGTTTGAAAGTGCATTTTTTGTTGCACAATATTTTTGGAAGCTAATCCAGTCTGCTTTATCAATTTTAAATTTGTTTATTGGTTTAAACTTGGTTGAATTAGTGTCACACCCAAAGGTAAGGAGTATAGGTAAGTGATCACTGCCATATAATGAGTTCTGAGTTTTCCAGGACATGCAAGGTGAAATTTGTGGATTGCAGAAAGACAAATCTATATTTGTAAATGAGTTATGAGTGGATAAGTGTGTCACTGAGCCATCATTTAATAATATTAGATTTTTAGAGAATATTAGGTTTTCTATGATTTTGCCCCTTGGGTTGGTTGTTTGAGAGCCCCAGATTGGGCTCCAAGCATTAAAGTCTCCCAGTATTAGAAAATTTTGTTTCGTTGAATGGAATGCATCTTTAAAGTCTTTGTCTGTGAACGGTTGATTTGGTGGAATGTAACAATTAATAATAGACAAAGTAGGATTGATAGCCAATTCCATTGATGCAATTTTTGTGTTGCGAAATATTATTTCGTGAGGTATGTGCCTTTTTACCAGTATGCCTATACCTTGCTTGGATGATATTACATTGGGTAAATTATAAAAGTACCCCTCGTATAATCTATTAGTTATAATATTTAACGTATTCTGATGTAAGTGAGTTTCTTGTAAAGCTATAATGTCTGGGCTATAGTCATTTATGAGAAGAGAGAGTTCATTAAAATTGTTGTTGTAGCCATTGATATTCCATTGTATAATTTTGATCATATTGATGTTGAGTGAGAGTTTGTAAGGTGAGAGGAATTTTTTTTTTTATTTTTGCTCTTCATCGCTAGACTGGATTAATTGATAATCCATTTTTTCGTCTTGTACTATTTTGTTTACTTGTTTTCTTGGTTTGCTTATTACTTCTTGTACTTTGTTTAAGAGTTCTATTTTTTTTAATGTTATGTTTTGTTTGATTGGTGTTGTAGTTACTTGTTGTTTTTCTGTGATTGTTGTTGTTGGGTTTTTTAAGATTTCTTTGTTATTAGTTGTAGATGAGGTAGTACTAAGGTGAGTAGGTTTTTGTAAGGTTCCGTTATTGTTTTTATTATTATCGGTTATTTCGATTTCTTTATTTTCTGTAATGTTTTTGTTAATTTTTGTATTTTGCGTATTTTCGTTGTTGTTTTTTTGCATATTTGGTTTAGGTGAATTATTTGTTACAATTGAGGAGAGTGAAGTGTTTGGGGGGACTATACTTATGGAAGTTCTATGGATGCGCTTAGCTTCGCTGATGGTGCATTTGTTTTTAATTCTGATTTTTAAGATTTCTTTCTGTTGAATGAATTTAGGGCATTTGTTTGAAGAGGCTGCATGCTCTTCGAGGCAGTTTGCACATTGGGAGCGAGAACAATTTATTGGTTCGTGAGGTGGTAAGTTGCACTGAACACAAATGGGATCATTTTTACAGTGTTTTTTTGTGTGTCCTAATTTTTGGCATGTTTTGCAACGCATCGGGTTGGGTATGTATTCACGAATATTTACCATGTTCCAAGAAACTTTGATTTTTTCGGGCAAGTGATATAAATCGAATGTAAGAAGGAGTACTCCAGTTTTTATTATTTTATTTTCTATTGTTTTTTGGAATTTGTGTACTCCAATTACGCCTTGGTTGGAAAGTTCGGTGATAATTTCGTCATCTGGGATGTCATTAAGATAAGGGGCATAGATTGTTCCTTTTGTACTATTTAGGTTTTCATGTAGTTTGCAGTGAATTGTGCAGAGACCAACTAGTTCCTTAGTCTGAAGGAATTTTTCAGCAGTTTGTTTGTTGTTTACCAATAAAAGTAGGTTACCATCGCGTAGTTGGGATATAGATGTTATATCTTTGCTGATAAATTCTATTGCTCTATTCACTGCAAAACAGGAAAAGGAGGATAGAGGTTTATTTGGATCGTTGGTTTGCATGACTATATATCTTGGATTTGGAGGCTGAGTTTTAGGCAATTGAGGGAATGGTGATGTGTCTTTATATTTTGTTTTTTTACGTTTGGGACTCAACGATTCAGATAATATCGTGAAACGATTGTCCCCAAGGTTGGGGGGCCCTGTGGGCATGTTGTATTTGTTAATAACACACTATAGAGTACGAGTCTTTAAATGCAAAGAGAGAGAGAGAAAAAATACGTAGAAACACGTCGTAAAGCAAAATCACAAAAAAAATTAAGTGAACGATCCGAGAGTACCGATTATGCGTCTGCTTATAACAAGTACTAGCCGAAGACTGTCAAATACATTTATTAACAGCTGTTTGCTTAATTATAATATAAAGATACCTTTCATTAAATTCCCCTTCAAACTCTCTTTGTTTTTGAACGCCAAGCTTCAAGTAGCAGCAAATAAACTGCAAAAATATACTCGTAAACATTATATTTTATTATTTTGCATTTTGTATATGTAAAAACCTTTTAGACATATCTTAAGTAACTTGATTTTCAAGGCAACAAGAAATAGAAATTCCATAAGGAAATATTCCAGTGCAAGGAACTGGTCAGAGGTAAAGGACAAAAACGAACTGATAAGGAGTTGCAAACAACTAAAAGAAATGGCATGCAACAATTTAAAGCGATACAAAAGAACAAATACAATAAGGACACAAATATAATTTGTAAACTTTTAATCAAATTGAGTTGGAAAAAGACCTAAAATGAGACACTATAAACAACTTTCTAAATGTAACTAAGTTGCAATACATAAAAATTTCAACATCCAAAAACAGCCCTTTTAAAATCGAGAATTTTGGTATTTTTCTAAAAATTTATTGTTGTGTATGTACGAATATATTTTGTTGTTGTAAAATTCCAGTAACCGTCTTAAAACACACATGCATGGAATTTTCTAGTAGGGCACATTGTAAATAAAAAATGCCTCTTTCTGGTATTTAGCATTTGAAATACATACATTTAAACACTACGGCACATACTTGTTTTGACATTGGTATGTGTGTCAATAGCAACAACAAAAAACAATGGAAAAATACAACAAAAACATACTCCACGCAGGATATTGAAGAACATTAATATAAATCCTTTTCGCATGTGGAATAACTTCTGCATACAAAACAATGTCGACAACAAGACAATCTGTTAAATATTAGAAGTAAAGGTCAATAAAATGAAATGCATTTAAGGAAAAGTCAAAGTTAAGAATTTGCTTTGAAAAAAGGAAGCCCAGTAGTAATATGACATACGGAACATTTTTAAATAGAAAATAATGTCAATGAGAATAAAAAAAAATACAGACGAGACTACAGACTAGTCTTGTCTATAAACGAGACTTTAGACAACACTGCAGACGAGATTACAGGCAAAACGACAGACGAGATTAAAGGCAAGTCTATGAACAAGGACTGCAGACGAGACTACGCACGAGATTACGAGGGCGGTTCGGAAACTTCTTATCTTAGAACGCGGTATAAACAGTGTTTTGGAAACTTCCATCTGTGCTGTGAACACATGTTAAATTTCTTTTCGACCTGACAAATCCTTCATATAGAAACGGGTAATCAAAAAAGACGCATTCCCGATTTTTATACAATCGAAAAATTAGAAATTCGTGCTTGTCTGTTTGTGTGTTGCGCAATAAAGCCTAAACGGCTGACCCGATATTATTGAAATTTGAAATGTAAATATATTCAAACCTGGAAGTGTCAACAGGCTATATATTTTTTCAAAACTTAGACCAGGCCAAGATAAAGAGGGGAAACCCGGTAAAGCCAAACGGCTAAACTAATTATATTGAAATGTAGAACGCAGATAGATCTATTTGCAAGACTTGGATCAGGAAGTGATAAATTGGGTAAAAACCGGTAAAATTTATTAAAACATTGATACCGGGAAGGGACAAAGAGTGGAAAATTTTTAAAACTTGTCTCTGAAATAATGATTGTCTTTGTTAGGAAGAAACAGCATTTTTATGTTACATTTATGTTGTCACAAAGTTGTGTATTAGAAGAGTAATTCTTTGTCAGTCAATCTTCACGGGAATAAATCTTAATCTTAATAAATGATCTACAGACTCGAAGCTTTAAATATTGATATATTAAAAGACAATAAAACTTATTAAAAACATACAAACTGAAGGGGTAAAAAATGATAAAGATTTGTGTTTTTGTACTTTTTTGGTAACATTTGTATCTGTTGTTTTAAGAAAACGAAATTTTTGAAAAGTTAATTTTTCATAATACGACACCTAAACAGTAAAAAAGGTTAAAAATGGGAATCACTAACAGACTTACATTTCTAAATATGGATTCTTACAATGAAATATAAGTTAAACCTAAAATTAGAGGACCAAAAAGTGAAAAATTCTATAGTTGGTACTTTTTGTGTACTTTGTTCTAAACTAATAAAAAAAAAATTTGTCGCTCTATGCAATCAGAAAAATATTTATTAGAAAAGATCTTTTTCGGTAGACAACCTTTAAGTGCATAAGAATTAAATATATTTCTATTTAAGAGATCAAAAGTTTAATAGTCTACTAGCATTAATGACCTTCATGTTTTTTGATGCTACCCATATTTATTTATATAAACAGTAGTCTGACATACATAAAAATGTTTAAAAAGGGGAATCAGGTCATCTGTTCCTTAAATGATGAAAAAAATTTATTAGCACACAATTTTCAATAGCAATAAAGGTCTTATACATTATGGCCAAAGACGTGAAAATAACGAAGGCTATTGAAATTTTAAATATAAGTTTATTAATTTTCAAAAATATGTACAATTAACAAGCTCAAATATGCGTTTAGAATGGGAAAATTAAGAATACAATAGTTAACAGTTATCATCAACCAGAGATTTAAAATCTGGGGAGTTACTCTCTATTGCGATGCGAAAGTAAATTCGATGCGTTAGAGTATCAATTTGTACGCTTATCGAACCGAATTTGCTTTCGCATCGCAATAGAGAGTAGCCCCCCTAAATATCAACATTGCGTTGTTCAAAAATTTGTTTTTCGAAATAGTTCATGAATTTGTTTCGAAAAAATGCTGTTCAATAAAAGAATTTGAGTTGTATGAATGTTTTTTCTTTCTCCTACAGAATAAGCTGCCACTTTACACACAAAACATGCTTCCTTCTTATGAAACAGTAAAAAATTGGTTTGCTGAATTTAATCGTGGTCGTACAAACATTGAGAATGACGTTCTAAAAAAGCGACAACAACAGAAATTGTAGCCAAAGTGCGTGATATGACCGACGAATAAAAGTGCGCGAAATATAGCCAATATCATGGGCATCTCAAATGATCGAGTCCATTTAATTGTTCATAAAGAACTACAGATGAAAAAGCTTTCTGCAGGATGGGTGCTGAACGAATGAATTTTTCTCAAGCTTGTTTGGATCGTTTTACGAAAAGTAAAATGGATTAAGTATCGTTTCATAACTGTTCATAAGACATTGGTCCACTGCTATAGGCCAGGGATAAGAGAATGGACTGAAGCCGCAAAGAAGGCAAAGACAATTCAATCCTGGTTTTCAACCCAAAAAGAAATAATTTTTTATCAAGCCAACGCACAAGCGCACAAGAGTGTTTTAACAATGACTAAAATGAACAAATTAAAGTACGAGTTGCTTGACCACCCACCTTATTCTCCTGATTTAGTGCCTGTTCCCAAATCTAAAAAAAAATCCAAGTTGGCAAGCGTTTTGCTTCAAATGGAAATGCAATTACAGTTGTCAACCACTATTTTAAAAGCTTTGAAGAAAACTATTCTGATCAAGGGATAGAATCGCTAGA
This sequence comes from Bellardia pandia, assembly GCA_916048285.2. Lineage (NCBI taxonomy): Eukaryota > Metazoa > Arthropoda > Insecta > Diptera > Calliphoridae > Bellardia > Bellardia pandia. The sequence continues at coordinate 76,660,556 of OU696533.1, forward strand.
TAAGCGTTGGACTAAGTGTACTGCAGTTTCAGGAGCTTATATTGAAAAATAAAAATGTTTTTATAAAACTAACTATTCTCTTTCTGTGCTAGGCTAAGAAGTTTCCGAACTTCAATCGTACAGACTAACTATGAGCAAAGACTACAGACAAGACTATAGACGAGACTATAGAGAAGACTATGAACAAAAACGAGACTATGTACAAGACAACAGACGAGACTAAAGAAACAACTGTAGACAAGACTATAGCAAGGTAAGGCTATAGAAAAGACAATGCTATAGATAAAACAAGACCAGAAGTGAAAAAAGGCTAAATGGGCTGTAAAAAAAGGCTAGAAAAGTCTAAAAAATTCAAAAAGGGCTAAAAAAAGGCTGGATTATTTCAATTCAAATTTCATTTATTTATTAACAAATACATATAAAAATGAAAGCCAAACTTAAAATGTAACTTTTATTTATGTAACAATAAACTTCACCGTTAATAATGTTTTATAAGTATAAACATTTTTTATTAAAAACAAAAATTATTTTAAAAAATCGAAGATAAAGAAATTGAGTAAAATACTAAAAATAATGTAAATGTTTATGAAATGTAATAGCTGCCACAATTGGCCCTGCATTTGAAATACCCACGATTGTTGGTGATAGTCCTTTTTCCAACAGCTATTGGATTTCATTAACAATTGAATCCTTTTTTTTAATTCAAATAAGGCTAAATATATTTAGGACAAACTATACATATGTACATTTTTTTAATGTAAAAATTTAAAGTTTTTTGAATGACTTAAAATATATATAGAAATTTATATATTTAGGAAAATAGTGTCATGATTTAAAAATCAACCACAATCTACTAAAACTATTGAAGATTAATTCATTCAGATGAGGAAATAACTATGACCATTTCCTCGGTATCTGAATCATAAATATCATTACAATATATATCGCGAGAGTCTAAAAGTCATGGTACTAAAAAACCCCTCAACTTCAGCATTGCTGAAAGGTAATATCAAATAAGAGAAAACTAAATTCACTAAATCATTAAACGGATTTTCTTGCAGAGCGTCGAAACTACTTTTACTTCGAGTCGACACCAGAAGCTTTTCGTCAGGCGTAGCCAAATTTTTCAATCGACTTGTTTAACAGCTTGTAAGTAATCAATTTACACTGATCATACTACTTCTGTAGTTATTAAATAAAATAAAATATGATGCCAGATTATGGTTTTTATATACTAATGAGTCAATCTTGGGAATTAGAGGCTAAAATGAAATTGAAAAAAGGCTAAAACAAAGACTAGAGGCTAAAAAGAAAATTTTGAGGCTAACTGACGAAAAAAAGGTTAGATCTAGCCTCAAAAAAGCTAAAATGGCAACACTGGTTCTAACCATTTAGCATTAACAAAAGCTGCTTATTTTATTTCGCATTACAATCACTACCTGCAAGAACAATTACATAATATTCGAATTCTCCTTAAATGCTTTCATATTGTAATCTCTGTGCAATTTATTAAATTATTTAAAGCAAACTTTTTCTCTTGCGGACATTTTGACATAAGTAACGACATGACAGCCCACACATACGAGTTGCCTGTGAGTGTGTATAAATACATGCATGTCAGCTATTTGTTTAACACAATCATTTCAACGTCAATTGAAACAATTGCTGGCAGTATTATACACACATAAGTATTTATATGGAACAGAAATATTATAATAAAATAATAAACAAAATGAAATAAAACAAGTATCTAAGAGTTTATGTTCGACTGTGCCGAATCTTATATGCCCACCACCAATTATCAGTAGTGTAATCTATAAATACTTGAAACAAATTTTTGTTACATTTTGTGTCGGTATACATATATTTGGTTGCATGAAACTTATTTTTGCTGAATTTTTTATGGATATAGCTATGAAAAGCCATAGACCGAATCACACCATTTTCAGCAGGACTTGTCTTTCTGAAATAAAAATAAAGTGTACAAAATTTTTTGATATTATCTGTATTATATTTGAAAAATATTTGCAAAAAATGACTGAAAAATATCAAGGTTGTCTGAAACTTTGATCTGTAACTCAGATCCTACTGGAGCAATTTTGCCGATTTTCAATACCAAACATTTAGGTGGATCAAAGAATGGTAAAAAATTTCATTGTTTTACGTCTTTTTTTAAGCCTTTAATAGACGGACCGACAGGCTATATTGTCTGATAAGAATCCGAAATATGTATAAAGACTTCTTGGTTCTACGACCAGTATTTCTATGTGTTACAAACTGTATGGCAAACTTAATATCCTTAATATATCTTTATAGTGTTAGGTATAATGATGTGTATCACTACAATAGAGACACTTTTCCGTAATTACTAATGCATAATTATATGTAAAAGCATAACAATGAATTACATTTTAGAAGCTGTTTTAAATGTCAGAAATATCAACTGATTTGTAATGGAAATAAGTTACAATAACAAGTATTATCATTACACTGTGCATTTAATATTAACAAAAATTAATATTATTCATACATAATGTATATAAAACTTTAATAAATTTTAAATGGTAAAACAAAAACTTTACAACTACAAAGCCTGTGCTTAAAAAGACAAACTTAATCTAACTATAGCACAGCAACAAAGTCATCAAAAGCTTAATTGCATAGATAACATATTTAAACAAAGACAGCAATATGGATTTTTAAAATTATCACAGTTTTAAGATATTTCAAATCACTAACCAAAACTAACTAAAATTGTGGTATCATATTTTTTAAAATAACTGCAAAGTTTACTACCAATTCCTACTTTCTTTAAATATCCACAAACACTGTATAATATTCAAAGAATCCTTTAAGTTATAAAATATTACTCCACTTACTTTTACTTTTAGAAAACTAAAGCCCATCATACCAAAACAAAAACAAATATATTACTTCCTTTTAACGCACAAGAATACAAAAAAAAAACACCCTAAAAATATGTTACCAACATAACGGAACAGCAACAGTGAAGGCCGCCTATCAAATATTCATGCCAACCAACTTAAATATAGTCACAGTCATTTGCTAAAACTTTACATACACTCACACGCAAATGCTTTACATTTTAATGGGGCAATAAATAAAAAATACAAAAACAAAAAAAAATCTTAACAAAAACACATTCATTACCAACTTATCATATTAAGTATAAGAGCATAAAATAAACTATGAACTAGAGACATAGTAATGCTACAATACGAGTACAAAAACAAAAAATAGCAACAACTAAAACTGAAATTTACATATAAATACACTGTGGGGAGCAAAATAAGGAAGCAAAATATATGGCCTCCGTCTTAGTTACGAGTTCTGTTCTAATGTCGGTTATGGTATTTTTTATTTTTGTTGGACATAGTGATAGCGCGCTATCAACTAGTAGGCACACACCTAGTTACCCGCTCCAATGGATAACTCCACTAACACCACCCTGGTAATTCTTCAGCATTTCATCAGAACGGGTAGTTTTTTCAGTATAATTCCTACATCCTCCTATGTGAGGAGGTTCGGAACTAATGTCCACCTCTCCTTCATTATTTTATTTATCAGACGATTTTCATGAATTTACGGAATATAGCATTATGTTCACCATATTTTCAGATATTAAGATTTCACATAACGTATTATTCAAAGCTTTTCTCTGCTCGAGCCACTTTACACATTTAAAATATTCTTTTTATCCACCTGTAACGCTCCGCCTGACTCACAGCTGCTTATCTTCTAGTTTAAGTCTATGTGGATATTTATAAAACTACCGGTGTTGGCCAACAATTGATTTAGATAATAATCACGTTGCCATGTTTTCGTTCAATTCAGAATTTTATATTTGGGATCATTTTGTATGTCCATCTTCCACTCTCTCCTTGCTTCCAACGTTATTGACATTTCCTTATTTAGTGGATCTCCTCATTTGTGAAATTTCTCTCGATCGCTCTGTAAGATTAGCATTCTCCCGTTTATGGGTTTAGTTTGGATATATATCTCCTCTCTTTGTATCAGATGTAAAGATCCTTCGATCTGCCATATGCCCATTTCTTATTGGCAACTATCTCGATCTTTTTGGCACTTTGTAGGTTTATAACGAGAGCGATGCCATATGCATATTATATTTTTCCTGTCCTTTTGATAGATTTAAGTTCAATAACCCATCATGCATCACATTACAGAGGAAAGGTCCCAGTACAGAGCCCTAAAGCACACCGGCTATTATTTTTTATTCCTTCATTCCATTTTCAGTCTCGTATAATAGAATTCTATTGTGCAGATAATCTGTTACTATGTTGAAGAGACAGTCTCTACTCAATTAGTTTTGAATGCATCTACTACCACCTTCCACTTTGCTGTGCTAAAAGCATTTTTCACATTATTATTGCACAGTATTCTCCTCTGGTTTTGGCTTGTATGTCTTTATTGCAAACTTCGCATATGGCATCTACTCTACTTTTCCCTTTGCTGAAAGCATGTTGCATTAGGGATAAACCTCCTATGTAATCTATATAGGAACATTTATCTAGCCGTTTTAATATTACATAATCGAAAAAGTTTTGTACTCAACCTAACATGCTCAGTGGTCTAAATGTTAGTTCAATAGTTTATTTCGCTGTCGTAATAAAACTAATTTCTGTATCTTCTATTTAGCTGGAATGATACTGGTCTTTAAGCTTGAGTTTTAGATGTTACCTAAAATTTCAGTCCATATGTCACATACCATCGTTATGATTTCCTTTGGTATACCGTCTGGTTCTGAAATCGTCCCAAAGCTTAGTTTGTTGACGTCCTCTAGGTTTATGAGGATGAAATCGTTGACATGTAGCTTTGGTATATTTATTAGGACATCTTCGTCAAAATAATTGTTATTGTCTACACTGGTTCTTTAATACCGGTATGGGATAATTTCTACCCAGCTTTTTCCTTGTAATTTTGTATGGTTTTCCCCAAGTTATCCATTTCTATTTCAAGGTATAATTCCGTTCAACATCTGCTCTTGCTACCTTTTATGGCTCTTCTTAAGGTTTTACATGATTTCTTGTACTCATACGACAAGGTTTCCCTATGATTACGTGTTGACGTTCGACGTGCTGCGATACATTTCATTCTCAGTTCACGTATTCCACTATTCCACCAGTAGACGGGACATATGTTGTTGTATTTTTGTACATTTGGCAGTGCAACATTACAAGCTCTAATAAGTGTTCCCGTCAGCTTTTCAGTTGCATTTATGATTTCAGGATGGGTTCTTATAGTGCTTTCTTTAGCACGTGTAATTTACTCAGCCAGTTTTTATCATTGCGTTTTCTGACATTTCATCTTGGAAGATATTAAATGAAATATACTGATGGCCACTTAAGGTAGCATCTTCCAGCACTATCCAGTTCATCCTATTATAGCAAAAATTTGGTGTTCCAAAGGTAATGTCAATAATACTACCACTAATTCCTCTTTTGAAGAGCAGCTTGTTTCCGATATTGAAAACGGTGGTACCTGTACTAGTAATCAACTCACACACTCTTTTATCAAAAGTGTGGGAGTATCACTCTGGAGATTGACTATTAAAATCATCTCCAATAGCCACTTTATATATCATATAGCATACCAAACTTAAGATGGTGGATTTCTGTACTGTTCGCTTATTAATAATAAGTCAGTATTAATTTCTTTCGCCTTCTGTATCATTTAATAGTGTGCTTCCCTACTTCATCCAAAGTTAATTTGACACGAATTTCACAATCATTGGGTTGTTTTATTGTTGTTGTGCACGCTGTATTGCCAATATAGTGTCGTAGATTTATTGAACCATTTTGCTGACAAAATATACATCTCCAACTTAGAACATCCTGGTTTACAACACTTTCTGCATAGATTATGTCTATCTATACCTTTACACTGATTTGCTATGTGACCTAGTTCCAGACACCGGAAACAATGCATTCTTCTTATTTTGCTATCTTTGTAGTTCAGCTGCCAGGTGCTCAGGGAGTTGAACAATCGCCTGCTTCGTTCCTTAAAACGATGCTCTAAAATTCAATATCTTGAAAGTTGTGAGATCTTTAACTGTTGTCGCAGCCATTAGAGCTTTGATGAGGTCGGCATCATCTGTTGACTTATTTATTTCTCTGATATGGCGTTTGCTAAATGATCTTACCCTGACTTTTTCACCAAGAGTATTGCCTGTAGCTTTCTTCAGTTTATCAAGTAACTCACCCGTTTGTGTTCTTCTTATACAGGGTATCTCCACTCCGATATCAATGGGTTGATTTTTCTTTTCATCTCTTTAATAACGTCAGCGCATGGCTTTTCTAGTATCTGTTCTAGTGTTTGTTCTAGTGCCTGTTCTAGTTCTGTTCCTATTAACTCCTTTATATCACATTCTTTTAACCACCACTGTTACTGCTTATATAAGTCACACTGTCCCTGTATGACATAGAAATCCAGCTGGTGTTCTATATAATTATTAAATTGTAAATGGCCTTGTTTTGGTAAATGAACAACAAAGAGGAATTTGAATAAAATAACATAAAATGTGTATAAAACAAAAGCAAAAACTTTAAACAAATATAATGCATAATACACAAATATTAGCATAAAAAGGACCAAATATTAACTATTGAATATATGGGAATAAAATAAACTATAAATATTATAATTTTAAGTAATTTATGTGGACACTGTAAAAACATTTGCTTAAAACATTGAAAAAATCTTTATTTATACATACATATGTACATATGTATATTAAAACAAATGAAATCTGTGTGAACCCCTAAAAATAGACAAGGGATTTGTTTGCAAAAAGTTATGCTATTAAGCTATTATAATGAGAAATTAAAATTATAAAACGTTTTGGTATAATTACAATACGATTTATTTATAACAAAGAAAATATGCTAATGATAAATAAAGGAGACTAATACAAAATATATATGTACGTATTCCAGCTTATGGTTCTCCATATATCCGGATAATACAAGAGCAACGACACTGAAAACTCTCAATTTTTCTGTTTTTTCTCAGATAATTATGTATTTAACTTAATAGTTACTTGAAATGCTAGCAAGCAAACAGTTTTGCCAGAAGATTTTGGTGAAAAATCATCATTTTACGAAAAAAATAATATTTTGGAAAAAAAATTTAAATTTTTAATTTTTTTTGTTTTTATTTGTAAAACATTAAAAAAACAAGTAAGAAAGTATAGTCGGTCAAGCCTGGCCATATAATACCCTACACCCAGTATATGTATAAGACAGTTTTTTCAGAAATGGGCGCTAAATTGGAGATATGACCTACTATGACCGATCATCCAAAAATTTATTGCCACGATTTCTGTGAATGTAAATATGTTTTGGTTTCTCAAAATATAAATACTTTTAAAAGATTTATAGAGGTTGGATCTTGGTGTTTTGTTGGATGGAAAATTAAACTTTGTACAACATATTACGATGGCTGTTAATAAAGCTCGAGGTATTTGGATTTCATCAAACAATGGGCAAAAGAATTTAAGGACCCCTTAATCACTAAAAGATTATTCACGTCACTTGTAAGACCGATTTTAGAGTATGGCTCAATTGTATGGGACCCCTACTATAACGTACACATTAACCTTATCGAATCTGTTCAGAAACAGTTTTTAATTTTTTGTTTAAGAGATGTTTATCGAGGATACTCTGCGTTTCCATCATATTCATCACGACTTGCTTTGATTCGACTACCAACATTAAAAAGCCGAAAAATTATGCTTAACGTTTCATTTCTTGTAAATCTTTTAAATGGTAATGTTTCATCAAATTTTCTATTAAGTAAAATATCATTGAATGTTCCTCAACGCACATTACGATTCAATCACCAATATTTCTAGGCGTTACAAACATCAGCACAAATCCAATCCTTCCCACTATGGTGGTGTAGGATATAATGAAATAAAAAATTTATACACACATATGTACATATGTTTTGAGATCTAATTAGTAAAATTAAAGTTTTATAAAGCTTGTAATATGTTTTTAATAAATTAATTATAATACTGAGAAGGCTTCATATTTTTTATAATATCTTCATCAATTTTTGAATTATAGCAAGAATATTTTTTAACTAGTAAATAATTCTGTGTAAACAAAATACCTTCCAATGTTGCATTTTAAAGCCAGTTTGTGTACTTAGTTTTATTTAAATGAATTTTGGAAAAAAAATCGTTCAACGTTTGCTGATGAACTGGGAAGACGACAAATTATATTGGAAACAAATTTCGTCAATGTTGGAAAAGCTAAGTCGTTATTGTGGCCCAAAAATCTTCACAGTTAACATTTTCTAAGGTTTGAAAATATTTTGTGAAATCTAAATGACGAAGTTTATCGTCTAAATTTTGAGAATCATTTTCATTAATTAAATTTGAAAATCTTTTCATTTTTTTTAATAATATTATGTTGTTCAAGAGATGCAATTTCTTTTAAGGAAGTGTCGCTAAAATCAACACGTTTGGATAACTGCTTACAAAATTTTATGTAGAATGAAACACAGTTATTTGCCATTTCAGTAAAATTTGTAGCAGAAATCTTTTTCTTTACAAAAACTCCTAAATATACATCTTTGACATTTAAAAAACATTCTTTATATTTTCCTATATTTTTTCTTCAATATTGAAATCAATTTTCACATATTTTGGGTCTAAAAAATTGTCCAATATTCTTCAGTACAAACGTTCCATTTAGGAATTTGAACTTTGAAATATTTTGTTCACATTGTTTATAATATGTGGTATATATTTCAAGAAGCACAAGTATAACTCATTCATATCATTAAGTTTGTTCGTAATTATGTTAACACTATCTGTATGGTCTATATTAGAAGCAAAAGCAAAAACAAAACAAATGTTGAGGGGCTCCTTTTTCGGAGCGCTCCTAGAATGGTATGCTGGGTACATTTAAATCAGGGAAAGGCAACCTATACTATTACATTTTGCAATTGTATTAGTAATATACTCTCTTCGCTCTCAACACAAATCGGTGTTGCCAGAAAACTTTCGTCACTTATCCCCAATTAAAAATTTAAAATCTCCAAAAACCTCTATTTTATTATTTGCGAAAAATTAGAAAATCAGTCAGGAAATTTCATTACATCTTCAACATTTATTTCATATGGGCAACATTTTATGCGTATTAAATTTTCAAATGTCCAGCAAAACCTTCTTTTTTACCCAACATTACATTGGCAACATCAGTGCATACAGAGGAAAGCTTACTCTTATCAGTAAAAGAAAGAACTTTTTCATAATAATAATTTAAAGAAAATAAAAAATTCATTTCATATTCATCACACATTTTTAAAAAAGTTGGGAAACATTTTTTTTCTGGCAACACTGATTTTTAAATTACACAACCTGTCTATTTGAATGCTCAAGCTAGACTCATTAAACTTTGTTTATTTCTCTACAATGCGTGTGCACACGTACGTAAGAGAAGAGTAAATGAAAAACGCGGCGCCCATGTTTTGCCTTTCCCTGATTTAAATATACTAGAAGCATCACAAGTATGAACCTCTATTAACCCAAAAAAAATAAATCTTTCACAAAACTATTAATGGTGAGTCTGACTACCAAACAAAGCGACTTTTTATTCGCTATATCGGCTGATTCATCAATGCATAAAGAAAACTTCTGCTGGCGAATTATATTGCAAATAAATTCAAATTGAGTTCGACCTAAATAAAACATTTTTGACCAGACAAGTGCTTTTGGTTCTACCACATGATATTTTAGGAGTTACCTTTGAAACAGGCATAGATGTTTTCAGAAAGAGGGATAAGTGGTCCATACAGGCAAATGGCAAAATATGTTCCGCAATAAAAGCGCAAAGCTGTATTTCTACCGCGATTCAATTGTAGCTTCGCCAAATTTTTGTTTAATTGTAACTTGTGATGTTTGTAAACAACCTGCTCGTTCTTGGTGTTTTTTTTGTTTGTTCTCTGATGTTTTATAACTGATGTGTCTTTCCAGCACTGACTTTTAAAAGGGAGTTGCAAATCTTAAAAATAACTAATCTTCACCTGCTTGTATTTGTTTTATATTAAGATAATTACCAAATTACTCCATCCACGAACAATTAATTTTTCTTTTTCTTTTTTTTTTTGGGTTTCGGGGCCTAAAATATATTTTATTACCTTGTTTAATTATCCACTTTAATTATTAAAATAAAATTTGGTACCATATCTTTATCGTCCACTACAATAGAACTGCTTTCTGTTTGGCTTTTGTCATTATTTAAATCTAAAATAAAAAATATATACTTATATGAATAAATATGTTGATAAGTTTGTTATGTCAATTACCTTTTATCCCTTTGATTTTCCTTGTTTAAATTTTATTTTTCTTTATAAATTTGTACAAGATAAAGCACTTTATAAAACAAACGGAAAGTTTAAAGTTTGCAAAAATTAATTCAAAGAAACAATGAAAATTTTGCTGCAGTTTGGAGTATTTATAAAACTTTAGTCAAACTACTCAAAAATGCAACTTTGTGTGCACAAGGTCTGATAAAAAAATAACCGTTATTTTCAAATTTCGTGAGTTACGTATGTTCGATTTTCGCATTTTTTTTTTCTGTTATGTTGGTACACATGTCTGTTATATATGTTGGTAATATCAGCCATTTTGGATTGTCAGTTTGTTTTTGACAGGTTAGTCGTGTTTTGGTGTGCTCTTCGATTTTTTACTATTCGCAAAAAATGATCAAAGAAACTGTATTAAGAGTTGTGTAAAAAATTAAATTAAATGCGCAAGGACATTTGAAATATTGACTGTGGCGTTTGGCGAGTCTACTATGAACAGAACACAAGTTCAGTTGTGGTAGAACCGGTTTAAGGAAGACCGAGAAGATGTCAATGACGATGAACGTCCTGGTCGCCCGAGCACATCAACAACCGATGAAAACATTGAAGCAATAAAGAAAATGATTTTGGATAATCGTCCAATCACTATCAGAGAGGTTGCTGATAATGTTGACATGTCGTTCGGCTCATGCCAAGAAATTTTTACGTATGTTTTAGGCAAGAAACGTTCAGCAGCGAAGATCATTCCAAAATTGCTAAATTTTGAGCAAAAAACAACGTCGCATGGACTTCGCTCAGGAGATGTTGAACATCGTCAATGACGATCCAGATTTCCTCAAAAATGTCATAACTGGTGACGAATGATGAGTGTATGGCTATGACATTGAAACCAAAGCTCAATCATCCCAATGGAAACGTCCAGAAGAGCCAGGACCGAAAAAAGCACATCAAGTTCGGTCAAATCTGAAGGTTTTGCTCACTGTTTTGTTCGACTGCAATGGTGTGGTTCATCACGAATTCTTGCCACAAGGTCGTACGGTCAATCATGGATTTTGCACCATGATAACGCACCAGCTCACACATCGATGCTTGTGCGTGAGTTTTTGGCCAAAAACAAAACCGTTATCGTGCCTCAATCACCGTATTCACCGGACTTGGCCCCCGCTGACTTTTTCCTCTTCCCAAAACTGAAGACACCGATGAAAGGAGAGCGTTTTGCTACGATTGAGGAGATAAAAGAAAAATCGAAACAGGAGCTGTTGGCGATACAAGAAGTGTTTCGAGGATTGGAAAACACGCTGACAAAGTGTATTATATCTGAGGGGGGTTACTTTGAAGGAGACAAGATAATTATTGATTAATAAATAATTATTTTTTAAAAAATTTTAAATAACGATTATTTTTTGATCAGACCTCGTATGTTTTCTAAATTGCATGTGTTTGTTGTTGTATGTAAATCAAATTTCTACTGATTTATAATGCGTAACTGCCATTTGAAAAGAGTAACTGTTGCACTTTTGTGTTTTGTGGGTCACTCCATAAAACGTAACCGCAACTAGCATTAATTTTAAAAATAATTCCAACTTTTTAATTAAAAGAAAAAAAGCTTAATTAAAGAAATCATATTTTTGGAAGAAAAAAATCATATTTTTGGCAAAAATATCATCAAATCATATTTTAGGTAAAAAATCATCAAAAATATGATAAAATCATCATTCTGTGCAACGCTGCAAGCAAATGAAATTTATCATTCATGTCACATAATTCGATCGGATTGGTTTCAATTTCGTATTTGCAAATCGATCGTTCTTACGTTTGCGTTCTCCAGATTCCGATCGATTTTGTTTTTTCCAAAAAACAATTTAAATCTCAGTTTTTAACTTAAATATAATAACGTTGTGTAAACTAAAACAAAAAACATATGATTATTGTAATAAAAAGTATAACAAAAAGAACGCTAACAAGGAAATTCTAAATAAAAGTGAACAAGATTTTTAAAAATGGCCGGAATTTAAATTGTTGCTATTTTAAATGAACAAAGAAAATGCATAGAGAAGAATTTTAAAACTTATAATAAAAGGTTTTCAAATAAATTTATTTATGAGATGGCCAAAATATCTCCCATCTCCTTTTATGCTCTACATTTGCTGAAATGTTTTGTTAATAGACTGTCTTTCTTCGAAGGCAATATAATGCAAGATATTTTGTCAAACGAGCAAGGAATTAGTTGGTCAAACACTAATTACCTTTCCACAGTTGGAATTTTATTTGAACAACACAATAATTTTCCTGGAGAAAGCTTTTACTCATGCACAACTCCTGGAATACACAGGGGGTAAATTTGTTATTTTTATTTAGTTTTATTATTTTTGGTTTAAATTAATTTTAAGATTTAGTTTTAAGTGTTTTTTATAGCTAAATGTCGGTAGCAAACATTGTTACATTCAATTTACTAATTACAAATTAATTTTTAATATAATTAAGTTTTCTTTACTTTTGACAAGCCTGTCGCATAATCGAATGAATATTTATGTAATTAAAATAATACGCTATAGTTTTAAGTTTTCTTATAATTAATGTTTGTAAATCTTAAATTATGAAAAAAAAAATAAGTCTCAATAAAGTTAACTAACTAACTATAAATAAATTTGTGTATAATTACGGCCTCTAATCAAAGATTTAATTATATATGTATGTACACATACATGGACTTTTTTCTTACAAACAACCAACACACAAAAAGAGGCAATATATTATTTGTTAACAGTGCTGCGTACACACTTCTTTGTAATCAAGTACTTATTATATATTCTACAATAAATTATTATATATTAGACCGGCTGGGATTCCATATAATATTATATGGCCTTTTTAATTACGCCTTAAAATTAACTTTGGTTTGTGTTTTATGATAAAGCAAATTTTACATTAAATAAGTCCTTTTTTTAAGGTCTCTACCAACTGAAAACTCTTTCACTTAGATCTAATGTAATGTATTGTAATGTATACACGTCATGCCATGAAGTAGGACTTAAACACATAAACACAATCATAATACATGGTGGATTTAGGTTGCAAGAATAACCCAAAAATCCACTTATAAGTTTGAAGAAATATTAGATGGGTTGACAAACAAAAATGCAATTAAAACTGCATACTCAAATAACATTCAAGAGTATTGAGAACAGCCAAGTAGAACATGTAGAAAGAATATGGAAAACATGTGTGAAAATATTAAGAAGAAAATAGTTTGTAATTAGTATATAGAAAATAAAACTAGAATGAAACTATACTTGAACTTAGCTAGACGCTGATTTTTATTTCTCGAAGCATTCTCATAACATCTGCCTTATAAGCAAACTTGACAGACACACCATAAAAGATATTTCACTTATAACACCATTTACCGAAGTTAATTATTTGCGTGAGCCTGCCTAAGGCCGAAGAATAGTAAATAACTTTAATGCTTTAATTAACCGCAACATAAATGCAACACTTTAATATGCTATTAACAAATGCTCTTACCAGAGCATATATCGACAAAAAAGGAATTCCCCTAGATTTGTGATATGAACATATTTCGCAAAAATTAAACTTAATCGAAACAAATTTTGAATCGCGCTGGAGTAAAATCATATAAAAAATTAAAATTTGTTTATTTTCAAACCGTGTAAAAACAGAATTAGGTGTATTTTATTTTATTTTGGTAGCAAATTTTATTTTAAATTTAAGGTAAATAAATCATTCTCACAAACTAAACATATTTATAAAAAATAAAGTAGACTTGAAGTATGCTTTTAGACAAAAGTTTCATACAAATTTTTCTTAAAGTACATTTGAAGTCTACTTAAATTTTTTATAAATACGGCAGTAAATGTTCGACACGTGTTGAAACTTACTGGTTTTAAAATCTAATGCTTTTAATTTCACCTTAAATTTTCGTTTACAAATTTTTAGATATTGAACCAAATTTACTGACTTTCGCTAGCTAGCTGACTAGGTTAATGATAATTATTCGAACTAGAGCATGATTTGTACTAACAGTCGCACTAATCAAGCTGTTAATCAATAGAAAACTGCTTGGAAAAAACACAAATATTGTAAAATAATTTCAACTGCCTCAAATAGAAATTTATCAGTTAAGTTATAAATGTTGTCTGAAATTTCCAAATTTTTTTAATTTAAATTTTTATTTTTAATATTTGATAACCCATTGAATGCGCCTCTCAAATACCTTTCCTATGGTACCAAATTTACATATAGTTCCTTTGGAAGAAATTTGAAAAAAATCAAAAAACCTCTAAAAAGGTCCTTTTTATCCTTTGCTCCAGCTCACTAAATATTGGCCCCAGGACAAAAAAATAGAGAAACGTAGTCTTAAAATGAATCAAATTTTCATATTAGTCGGGAACTTCCGCAATTTTATTTTGGGGCCACTCTAATGTACATATTTCTACCAGCAAACTTCAAGAATTTAGTTTGCGTATTGTACTGTGCATGTCATCTTCGCATCTTATTTTACTTCATAACTTGTTTGCCTTTAAAGCGATTTTGCTGACTTTCAATAGCCAACAAATTAGGGCATTGATAGATTTTCTGGATGATTCATTATTAATTTTTGTTATTTATTTAGGCTGTGATGGTGATTTACACAAACATAACCGCAGCTGTAACTAAATTGACTTATAAAAAGTCGAGTGCTGTTTTTGCATAATAAACTACTTGATAAAACTGCAAGTATTCAGCGAAAACTTTACAAATATTTCGTGTTGTAATTTGCACGCGAGACTTTTTAAAAGTTTGACAGATACAGCTTAATAATTTTATTTTGTTAAGACTCAAATACATATTTCTAACTGACACAAATATTTCTTGTTGACTTTGCTTTAATTTCAATATAAACTGTTTTAAGGACAATAATAATCAAGAACACAATTAATAAGTTTAATGAACTGCCAAAAAATAGGCAAGATATTTTACATTACTGACAAAGAATTCTCACACTCTGCAACAAGTTATTAAACATAAATAAACAAAGCTGTATTTTCAGGAATTTATGTTGCAATTCTGTGTAACTTTTAAATAATAAATACATAATGCTAAACTATTTGACCTTTTTATAGTTTGAATACAAAATCAAATATACAATTTAATATTTGTGGAACAATAAATATTTAAGCTATTTATAATAAAGATTTTCACAGGAAATCAACTCAGTAAAGGAATGTTAATGTAAGCCTTGTATTTTTTGGAAAAATAAAGTAAATTAATAATATTTATTTGCCTTTTTAAAGCGGCTCATGAGAATTAGTTACTATAATAAATTACTATATAATTTACACTGTAAAACAGAATTAGGAATAGGGCGAAAAAGCAGCTAATCGTTTCTTACTGTCGAAGAAAGATTGTTGTTGTTGTTGTAACAGCAGTAATTGCTGAGTTGACAGCCCTTTTCCGAGTAACCGCGGGTCATTATGGTGCGTAGAACCGGCTGTCGTGGGAATGAAGAGTGAAGAGTTGGGTTTCACTCATTACAGTTCTTAAAACGGCAGTATGTTACGAGGCATGAAGTTGAAACGTAGTACTGAATTGTTGGGGACAACTCAAAACGAGGAGGTAGAGAGATTCTAAAATTTTGTGCAAAAAAGGATGAAGGGTCAATAGTAGAACTTCTAAAAGGCCAAAATATTTTATCTTGCAATATAATGATTTTTGCCCTTCAGTTACGATACGCCTTTCCCTATTGATCTATATGGGATTCAAGGCGCATTTCAGAAGTGTTTCGAGGATTGGAAAAAACTCTGTAATAAGTGTATTATATCAAATAAGGGGGATTACTTTATGTTATTGATGAAAAATTAAATTTAAAATAACGGATATTTTTTGATCAGACTTCATAATGTAGATAAACTTAACAATTAATGTTTTAATTTCAAAAATACATAAAGACTATTAGTTGTTGAAATCTGAATAAGTATGAAAAGGTTTTATTTATAACATACTTCTTGCTAACAAATTTTTACTCATTTCTAAATTATGATATTTGTCATGTTTGTAACAATCTTTTGGCCCTTGGTTCTATTATTGTAAAGCATTTTTGTAATTGGAGAGTCAGTCACTCCTTCTTTTATGATCCAAAATAGAAAAAGGTAAATTGTGTTTCGGAACAAACAAGCTTAAAATAACTTCAATTTTTTTTGTAGATTCTGCAATGGGGCATGTAAATGATTTTAAAAAATTGTTTGTTTTTGGTGTTGTTTTTGCGGCATTTGTTTTTCTTATGTGGGGTTCAGAGGCTTCATGTCGTTTAATTTGAAAACTACTGTCTTTTATTTTGACTCTCTTTGAGTAACCACGGAAACTGTTTTGCCCATCTCTGCCATCTCGGTACACTGTACGGCGTTTTGTTTTGTTAATTTTTTCTGTAAATTTATAATTTTTGTTTAAATTTGCTAAAGATTTAAAACAAACTCTGAAGAAAACTTACCCGGTACCATCAGTATTAATTTTTGAACATTCGATAAAACAAATTTAAATGAACATGAATCACTTTTTGGTCAAACGCAGCAAACATAAGTATAAATGCAATAAAACATAAAAGCGGCTTAGACAAAAAAAATCATAACTATTGTTAGCCAAGAGTTGCCATATTATAATGGAACGGACACAAAAAATACACTTTTTACTGCGAGACTGTGGCAGCTTCGTCTTTGGGGTCCCCTCTGTAATGACGTCTTCGAAATGAAGCAACAAGTGTACATCACTAACTACTGAATTAATTCTATAGAATATCAATATAATCTCAGCAATTCCCTTTAACAGTCATATTAACCAAAAATAAAAAATGATTTTAAATATAATACTGAAGCATTTTACAACTTTGTCAACTCTAAAAGAAAAACAAATGGATATCCTTCAGTAATGAAACTCAACAATTATGAATCTTCCGACGATATTAATATTAGTAATATGTTTGCTGATTATTTTTCCAGTACATATTCGGATAAGCAATATTGCTCGGAAAGTTATCCCAACCGTGCATATCGTTTCCAAATATTGATGCTGAGAATTTATTGGAAACTTTAAAAGAACTTAAAATTTCGTATAATTATGGTCCTGATGGTGTTCCTAGCAATATTATACACAATTGTGCTCAATCCTTGGTGTATCCATAGATTATTTTATTCAACACATCCATTAAAAATGGTTATTTTCCGAGAATTTGGAGGTCTTCATTCATAATGCCATTATTTAAATCTGGTAATAGGTCTGAGGTGTCAAATTACAGAGGTATTGCTAAGCTTAGTGTAATACCTAAGATTTTTGAACACTTTATCACTGATTACATGTGTCATCAATTATCTTCAGTTCTGTCATATTCTCAACATGGATTTCGGAAAGCTTGCTCTACCATGTCAAATGTCCTTCAACTTACTACCCACGTTAACCAAGGCTTTGTACAAGGAAAACAAACTGAAGCTTTATATGCTGACTTTAATAAAGCTTTTGATAAAGTAAATCACAAACTTCTTCTTCTTAAACTGAATCTTTTTGGTTTTATATCTCGCAGTCTAAATTGGATAAAATCTTATCTTTTGGATAGAACTCAATGCGTAAAATTTAGTAATAAATACTCTAAAAATATTTTTGTTACTTCTGGTGTTCCTCAAGGCAGCCACCTTGGTCCAATTATTCTTTTCGCTTTATTCATCAACGACCTTCTCTAAATTTTTGGATCATATATATCTCAAATCCGATCTCAACAATTTATTTTTGTGGTGCAGTCTCAACTGAATGGAATTAAATTTAAAAAAATGTAAACTTATGCGTTTTTCAAGAAGTAATTATATTCCTGCTAATTATACTATGGGTGATTACCGGCTTGAAATTGTTGAACATTTTCTTGATCTAGGAATTTTACTAGACAACAAATTAAACTTTGTTTCGCACATTACCATGATGATAAATAAAGCTAAAGGTGTACTTGCATTTATAAAGCGCTGGGCTAAGGAATTTGATGATCCCTATGTCACAAAACAACTTTACATTTCCTTAGTAAGATCTATATTGGAATATGGCTCTATTATCTGGGTTCCTTATTATAATAATCATATTCAGCCTATAGAGTCTGTACAGAAACAATTCATACTCTTTTGTCTACGTGGGTTACCTTGGAATCCTGATATTAACCTTCCATTCTACATCACTCTAATTAAATTGATTAAATTACCAACTCTACATAGTAGAAGGACTATGCTTAATGTAACATTTATGATCAATATAATTAATGGTGAAGTCTGCTCCGAGTTCCATGTAAATAATATTACTTTTAATGGTCCTCACTGATTTTCACGGCATTTTAAGCCACTGTATGTCAAACATGTTAGCACTAATTATGCTCAAGCTGACCCATTAAGAAGATTATTTTGTGAATTCAACAATCTACATGAAATAATTGATTTTTCTTATTCAACAAATGCAATTAAACATAAAATAATTAGTTTATTAAATAATTAATATTTTGTAAATTAATTGTAATTTTCAATATACTTTTTTCAATAGTCTATAAGGATTTAATCCATTGACTTAATAATAAATAAATAAATAAATAAACAAATAAATAAATAAATAAATATATAAATAAATACATAATTATCACAGAGTTAGCCATCTCTAACTTATCAGCTACCTTAGGTAAAATTTTGTAAAATTTTGATTGCAATTTGTAAGTATTTTGTGTATTTTGTGGAATATTTCAATATTTTAAATAGAGTTTATAAAAAACAACTAAGAATTATATAATTTTCCTAAAAAATAAGTGACTGGTTTGACGATTTAAAAATAAATTAATAAAAAGTTGCAGATAGCGCTTTCTGGGTAGATTCGGAATAAGCTGCAAGAAGCAAATTTATTATGTCGCTGAAATCACTAAAATTCTTGGCGACTGTACCTTCACTGTTAGTTTCTTTCGAAAACATTAGCTCTTTACATCTGCATTTGTTAAGCCTGAAAAAGAAGATACCTCACTGGTTTTAGGAAGCGAAATAGAACTCAAGCTATCAAATCCTTCGCACCTACCTTCAACTTCTCGCAGTCGCACTAAATATTTATATGAATATATGTGCTTATTTTTTGTTGATTTTGTCTAGCTAATAAATGAATACTTAATTGGCTTATAACAAATACCTAACCATTTCCTAAAAGAGATTTTTATTAACCAATGCCCTTTATGTATATGGGCGACAAATGTTTCACATCAAATGCCACCCCGGCAGGGAATACATTCAGCGAAACTGATTTTTTCTACTAATACTTAAAAATAAGTAACCAATATTGGATTGTCCCCGTATCCCCTACACGAACATTTATATTACAATTTTAAAATTATAAATTTTGAGAAATAATAATTTGGCAAAAGAAAAATCAAGTAAGAAGCTCTTTTTAATAGTACATCAGGCCCACTGTTGAATAAATTTTGGTGAGTTTTTAATGTGGTTTCTATCAGCCATGACACAGAATTTAATTCCGTTCAGATATGAAATAAATTCCGTTTTTTGCTTGCATAGAAAAAGCAAAACAAAAATGAAACCACTTTTAAGTTACTATGTGGAATTGTAATTTTAAGCATTTCTAGGTTTCATTCCCAAAAAATATTTCGTTTTTACTTCTCCTATAGAAGCAAAATATGGAATTAATTCCACTTCCGAACGGAATTAAATTCTGGGACATGGCTATATAATAAAGTCTGAATATTTCAATATTTTAAAATACACAACACTACATAACAAAAAGTAATTTACATTATATTATATATGTACATGGTGTTATGGAATACAGCCTCAGCATCAAATGTAGACAGAATTCAAAGACGATAAAACAAATTGCTACGAATGATCACAATTGCCACCTGGTTTATAAAAAATTCAAATATCCATAAAGACCTAAACGTGCCTTTGGTAAAAACTGAAATCCAAAAAAAAATGCAGAAAAACACTTAAAAAAGCTTGAAGTACACTCAAACCCATTAGACCGCAACATATTAAATAATAGTGGCTATATTCGACTAATAAGAAGGGATACAGCGGATCTGAGCCGAAGACAAGAAGGAAGAACGTCAACTTAATAAATAAAATAAACAATGGCCAAACCATTTCCGTCCGGCACTGGCTGGAATAATTAATGAAAAATTTTTTACATATAAGATTTGAAAAACTTATTGTTAGTTCATTTTTAATGAAGATACAATAAATAAATTAAAAAAAAACATTTTATTAAGTTATTATTATAATGTAGTTATAATGTTAACAAAAACACAATATTCTTTAATAAATACCCCTGACAGACATAGGATTTATATACCATAATACAAATATTATGGTTTTTGATACTAAATTGCCGTGACAGACATGTAGTACATATACTAGTATTTTTGTTTTTACTTTTGATAAAAAAAAATAAAAGAAATTAAATAAAATATAACCGTCATTAAAAGAAGTGACAACATACTACATTTATACCACGATTATGTTCGTAGTATTGAAACCAGATATAAACCAGCTTGTTTTATGGTTTAATTGTAGTACAAGTTAAGACACATGTAGTATATTAATATGGTATGCAAATCCTATGTCATTGTTTAATTTTGTATTTTGTGTTCTTCATGTAAAGTTAGTGAGCAAAAAGCTGAGCAATTTGATAAGTATATGATAGCATGGCTTGGAGGGTAGAGAATGGATAAATTGCCATCTTTTTACCTAGTTCTAATTTCAAACCGAGTGTTAATATTTAGTTTGTTTTTTATTTTCCGTCAACATTGGTTTAGTTTAAAATTTAGTTTTTTGAACAGTTCTTAACCAATTTCAAGGAGAACAATATTACCACCCCAATAGCCCTGAGCACGGTCGATTTTAAAGCTAGCATAGGTTTCCCTAGACATAGGACTATGGAAAGTTGGGAACATTACAAGCTGCAGGAGAACGCCCCTAATCGTCCATACATTTAGTAATTTAAACAATATTGATCTTTTGCAAAAGAAAGTTACAGTAGCAAAATCAAATCTGAGTTAATCTACTTTGGCATCATGTAACGTCTGCAATACAGTAGTTTGACATTTAAGGAAAAAGTATTACAAAAGCCCAATTAATACCCTATACATTGTTATTGCAAATTTCCTTAAGACAGAATTTATACCTCAGTATTTTTGACGCCTTCTTTTGCAACTATCATATAACGTACGTGTGTACTTAATATTAATTTCAACATTAATTTCATATTAATCATACGTTTAGTGAATATGCCTTAAGATATGCTACTACTTTATTAAGATATAATCAAATAGGGGCGTATACTTGATATTACGAGCATCTTGCATTTCAATATTAAGTATACGTTTGTTGTCATTGAGTTAGTAAGCTGATAATTGTGCAGTGCATTTTATGGTTAATTTATATGGTGTTCAGACATGCATTTTTAATAGAGTCAATTATTGGTTAATTAAAAAGTGTTCACACATGCTCAATATTGCTAATTTAATTAGCGTTTGACAGCAGCTGACAAAAAGGAATACATTTATGTATTTGGTTCTAATATTATAATTTTCAGCCTAAAAATATTCTTTATTAATTTAAAAGCAAAACAACTGCCATTTTAGTTATCACTTGTCTGTCACAGGGTTGTATTTTTAATTTTGACAATTATTAGAACAATTAACTCTTAATTGAAATGTTGTATGGATAATTGAATTCATGTTACGGTTTTTTTTTATCGGTACAAAAATAAACACCTAAACATTTTTTTTTCAACATATTATGTATCGAAAACCCTATACCTTATTCATAGGTAATTTTTCTATCATGAAATATATTTTTCCATACATGCATCTTTTGTACATATTGAGAGATTATGTACTTTTTGACAACTGCGTCGCAATTAGCATTAAATAAATAAATTGTGAGAAAGAGATCGTTTACAAAAGGAATGTCAATCCCGTTAAATTTATATGTATATTTTAATGTGCACTATTATTCCACCACTTTGACTCTAATTTTGTGATTCAACTTCTCCAACGGCTAATTGAAATCACGACTTTAAACACTGCGGTAATAGACTCGCTAAAATTATAAAAATAAAGCAAAAAGTGTTCAAGTCAATAAGATTGCGTTAAACTTAAACGTGCATAAGACTGTACATAATTCTTCACAACCTCAAAATTTCACCCTTTGTGAATATTAAAGAGGAATTATACCCATTTTTATGGTACATTGTCCAAATGTTGGCACACAATTCCAGAAGTTACAACAAATTCATTTTCAATCAACAAAAGGACTGGTAAATAGAAGTGACGACAAGAAGATACAACCTTGCCAAGATTAGTGTGCCAAAGTGATTTCTAAGTGAGACATCTTTAATTGTTGGCTTTTCCTCAACCCAGATTTTCATCAGCAGCCTCATAAAACTGGCCAAAACCTTAGGCTTCTGAAGCACGTGACCCCTTTACAGTGACGTGATCATCCGCCATTTTGAGAACAATTTTTCCTGACATAACCTAAGTATTTCTTTTTCTAAACATGCGCTCATATAAATCTACTTAATTATTTCTTATTCTAATTACACAAGTATATAATAAATTAAGAACAACTAATTTTTCTAAAACTAAATTTTATATAAATAAGTATCTAGGTACTATGAACTAAATAATTACTACATAAATTTTTATATTCTAATTAATTATGAACTATAAAACTGTTTCTTTAAACTTACAAATTTAGCTTAAATTAAATCTAATAAAATCTAAGAACATTATAAAATATTAACCTATTCTTCTATATACGTTAATACTTATACGGCAACCTAAATTTTGATAAATATAAATATTAAAATCTTCTTATAACATGAATTCAAATATCATATGAAATTCTCAAAAAGTTTAAGAAAAAGGTTTTCATTTCAACATGTTAATCAACCTATACAAAAATTTATATATTTTTTCTTGTTTTTGCACAATTAAAACGCTTTGTTTAATATTTATAATTTCAACTTACTCACATTACTAAAATATGAATATTCCTAATTACAACTAAATCATATATATTTAATTTTAAGTACTGCAAACCCTATCTATTTTATTACACATTTTTTTCTGATGTATCTTAACTAGAGAGTAACAAGAATTATTAATTTATATTGAGATTATTCTAAAAATAGAAATTGTCAACGTCATCATGATCTTCACCACATTCCTTTGCTGGGCCCAACACCGGAACGAAAGAGTATGAAATTTTATACAAAATATTTAATAACAACAACAACATGATTTTCTGTAAGTAATACTGAATTAATAATTATTTCTTACTCTCATTAGTATTTTCTTATTATCTTTATTATTAATGATATTATTAGTCCGATTCCGTCCGTTTCATTAGTCAATCAAGCTCTCAGCAATTTTGTTTATTTGCATAATGTTTTAGTATAGTAATGCAACTCAAAGTGTTACTTACAATCAATGTAAAATTGAATATATGTTTATGATTTTGTTTTATTAATTTAATTGCTTCTTCTTTAATTCATTTATACGTATATATTAAAATTATATACAAATGGTTAGAATATATTAGTATTATTTTTTTTTTAGTATTAATTTTCTTTTAATAAACATGTACATATTTTGAATTTAAACATGAATCTATAAGCTTTTAATTATTATGGGAATGACAGAATTAGCAATATGTAAATTAGATTAATCAGTCTAGATTTTTATTTAGGGACAATCAGTTTAAAACTATAGGGTATTATGATTGTCATAGGTGTCTGATATACAGAATATCAACAGGGTGGGAACAATTGTACCCTTTGGCATAACACCAAGCCTCATAACAACTATATTTTACAAATTCATTATTTTAATCTACTTTTGGTTTTTATTCAATTGGCATGAAAGAAGATTTTTATATGTAACGCGCTAGAAATTCGGGCAAAACACCACATAACCAAATCCCTTAGTAGCTAGCTGGGAAATTAGATCTTACATGCCATTCTGACTGATATTTCTTCAGAGATCTTTCATTAAACATTGCACAATACTACAAAGATCTAGCCGGCGCGTAACATATATGGCGCCCAACGTAAAGGCCTTCGTAAGGCCAGAATGAACTTCGCAGAAATTGTTACTTAATTTTCTTATTAGCATGGTTAAAAGCAATTAAAAATAGATAAATCTATTTGTTTTAACACCAAATACTTATTATATTTGTATAAGTCCTAGATTTGTTTGAATTAAATTTATAAATTCTAAATCTAGTTGCGCTACAACTATAAATATTGTATTTTCTATAACCATATAATGAAAGTTTTACATTTAATTTTAGAGTCCAATATTTGAAAGTAATATTTCGAAATTTGTTGCATAAGATTTATATGAAATTATTTTATAATATTTTCAAGTCCATTTTGCAAAGTTATTTTAAACTTTTAAATGTTGCTGATTAATATTATTAATTTGAAGAAAATTTTAGTACTTTCCATGTGAAGTTAAAATTTTACATAGACTGTTGATTTCTAAATATATTTTGTAAATTTTTGTCATTCCCAGTAAGCAAAAACACGATTTAAGACTACCTTATATTAAATTACATTATATTATAGTATATTAGGTATATATTGAAAAAATTACATAATTTCATATATACATATATTTTAATTTTAATATATATAATACTAATTTAATTTGTTGAATATCCATAAAACTTACTAATTTAAAAAAAAAAAAAAAAAGAAATCGACCCCCTTTATCGATATGAATACTAGAAATCGGGGAGCACATAATAGTAGTTCAGTTTCACGCGGTCGTAATAGAAGCTCAGACGCTTCGAGAGATAATATATCTATAGAATTTCAAGATCCACCTACAACTTCTAAAACTTGTGTAACACATTCGCCGGTTGTAAAGAACACACCGAAACACTCACAAATAACTCGTGTCCAAAGCTTTACAGATTTGCCTACAAATTCAAATAATACTACCGCTAATATTATGGACAATAATCCAAATTCTGTTCCTTTGGAACAACAAGGCGTTAGTGGTTCTTCAAATATTGAACTAATTAATATTCCTCCAATTGTGACTGGCAATGAAAATGATTCCGCAACTCCTTTTGATAATCTCATTTCGATGATGGAACAGACCATGGGAAATACCAGAGAAGAATTTAGAAGAGAGCTATCTTCTATAAGAGATAGTATATCTCAAATAGGAAACGCAAACGAATTTAATCCTCAAAGGAGGCCAGTAACACAAACGAATACCACATATTCAAATACCCCCAATTCGAATTGTAACCCTTCTTTTAATTCAAACGGGCCGTATTTAAATGGTGATTTTAATATAAAACTCGAAAAATGGAAAATTTTCTATGACGGTGCAGGTTCTGTATCGGATTTTCTATTTAAAGTAGAAACTTTGACTTCTCGAACAAGATGTTCTGAGGAACACCTATTGTCAAACTTCCATGTACTACTCGAAGGAAAAGCAGAACAATGGTACTGGTTGTTTATGAAGCAAAACCGAGACGTAACATATCCCATTTTAAAATACGCTTTAACCAAGGAATTTGGTTATCTTGAGTCAGAACATGACATTATTTTGAGAATTTCCTTGCGTAAACAACAGCATAAAGAAACTTATGATGACTTCCACTGTGCTGTCGTATCAATGAATTTAAGGTTACAAAGCCCATTGCCAGACCATACACTGCTAGATATAATAAAAAGGAATATACAACCAAACTTAAGATTTCTTCTTTTTAGCTCAGAATCTAAATCTTTAAATGATTTTAGAGACCTTGCTCGTAAGGCAGAAAAAGTTCTTCGCGACAATAAATCTATTATACAACCTGCAGGTAAAAATGTTAGCGAACTTGATTCACAAGATAATGATTTAATTAGCCCTGACTCAATTGATCCCCAACTTGATGCTTTTAAAGTTTCAAACAGTAATGTTAAATTTGACTATTCTAATATTAAATGTTGGAACTGTCTGTCATTCGGACACTCTTACATTTATTGTGGAAAAGAAATCACTAGACCTTTTTGTTTCAAATGTGGGCAAAAAGGATTTTTGACGCCTTCATGCCCTAACAGGCATATTTTCCAGGGAAACCAACAAACGGGCGATGTGGCTACCGGGGACACTCGTCCATCCCGTCAGTCCCCAAATTCAAACTAGGAACTGATTTTGATGATAACATATCAGAACACCAATCACGAAATTCCAATAAATGTTCATATAATGTTACCTTAACTGAAGATAAAACAACGCAAACTGATCCTTTTTATGATGTAGAAAATATTAAATATAAAATTTATGATGATTCCCATACATTATTTAGAAACCCATATAAAAAAATTGTTCAATGCCGAAATCGTTTTAAAAAACGTAAACATTATCGAAAACTTGTGGCATCTACCATATTACATGGCTCTGATGATCGTCCCTTTGCAAAAGTTAGAATATTTGATGACACCTTAATAGGTTTATTGGACTCAGGTGCCAATGTTTCGGTACTAGGAAATAGCTGCTTAGATTTTATAAAAAGACACAATATATCGTATAAACCATTTCAATCTGTTTTATCTACTGCCAATGGTTCTAAACAAAAGGTGATAGGCTACTGTATGCTTCCCATAAATTTTAAAAAAGTAACCAAAAATATTTTATTCTACCTGGTTCCTGCTCTTAGTCAAAAAGCTTACTTCGGAATAAATTTTTGGAGAGAATTTGCACTTGCCCCAGAAATTATTCCATCAGTATCCGCTATAGAAGCAAAATTTTCGGAAAATAAAGAGTTGTCAAAATTTCATGACTTAAATCCCGAACAGAGTCTCATATTACAGAAAATTATCCTAGAGTTTCCGTCCTTCGAAAAGCTTGGATTGGGTTCTACGGACCTCCTCGAACATGACATAGATACCGGTGATGCGGCTCCCATCAAATGCAAACATTACCCTTTATCTCCACCTCGCCAAGAGGAAGCTTACCTTGAAATAGAGAGACTTTTAGGTATGGGTGTAATTGAGGAATCCAATTCACCCTGGTGTTCGCCAGTTGTACTGGTACGAAAACCAGGGAAGGTTCGCCTCTGTATAGACTCGCGTAAGCTCAATGCTGTAACAAAAAAGGACTCGTATCCGCTTCCCCATATAAACGGATTACTGAGCAGGTTGAAAGATACATTTTTCATTACTGGCATTGATCTCAAAGACGCATTCCTTCAAATTAGACTGACAAATTCCTCGAAAGAAAAGACCGCTTTTGCAGGCAAACCTTTGTACCATTATAAGTACATGCCATTTGGTCTATGTAATGGTCCTCAAACCATGAGCAGACTTATGGACTTATGGCAAACCTTTGTACCATTATAAGTACATGCCATTTGGTCTATGTAATGGTCCTCAAACCATGAGCAGACTTATGGACAAGGTTATACCGTCTAGATTGCGAGAGAATGTTTTTATTTACTTGGACGATTTGCTTGTTTGTAGTACGGATTTTGACTCTCATATGACACTCTTGAAGGAAGTTGCAAGCTGTCTGAAAATGGCAAAACTGACAATAAACGTCAGTAAAAGCAAATTCTGTCAGACAGAAATCTGTTATTTAGGATACATAGTCGGAAATGGAACTTTGAAAGTAAACCCTGACAGGTCAGGCGATTCATTGGCATGGCCAATTGGTATAGAACTTTTATCAGTAATTTTGCAGACTTGGCCGGTCCTCTTACAGATTGTCTGAAAAAGAGTTGTAAGCCATTTTCACTCACAGAAAAAGCAAAAATATCTTTTGAAAAATTAAAAGATGCCCTATCTTCTGCGCCTGTGTTGGCCCAACCAAACTTTGACCGCGAATTTATTATACAATGTGACGCGTCAAAAATTGGTGTTGGAGGAGTTTTATTTCAATTTGATGAATTTGGAAAAGAACATCCTATAGCTTTTGTCTCACAAAAGCTGAATAAATCCCAGCAAAATTACACTGTGACAGAGCTAGAGTGTATGGCAGCTGTAGTCTGTGTAAATCGGTTTAGACCATATGTTGAGGGACTTTCATTTCGAATAATCACCGACCATTCCTCTTTGAAATGGTTAATGTCCCAAAAGGACTTAAGTGGTCGATTGGCTAGATGGAGCCTAAAGTTGCAACGCTTTGATTTTCGGATTGAACACCGTAAAGGTTCATTAAACATAGTCCCTGACTGTCTGTCGCGAATGGATGCTGAGGAAATTGTTTCATTTGAAATACCCACTGAAATTGATATTTTTGCCCCGGAATTCAAAGACGAACAATATGAAGAACTTAGAAAAGCCGTAGAAAAGGAAAGTGATAAATTATCAGACATTTTAATATTAGATAACCTTGTTTATAAACGGGTTAAATTCCGAAAAGGTAGTGAAGAGGAAGAAAATTTATGGCGTTTGTGGATACCAAATTCATTATCGAAGAAAGTAATACAATCTGCTCATGATTCAATTACATGTTGTCACGGAGGTTTCACGAAAACTCTTGCTAGAATACGTCAAAAATATTTCTGGCCAACAATGGTCAATGACGTCAAATTATACGTAAGTAATTGTGAGAAATGCAAGGAAATAAAACCTTCAAACCAAATTTCCAAGCCTCCAATGGGGCAACAATTCCTTACTAGTCGACCTTTCGAACGTTTTTATTGCGACTTTTTGGGACCTTACCCCTATACGAAAGTGAAAAATTCAATGATTTTTATATGTTTGGATCACTTAACCAAATTTATTTTTTTGAAGCCCCTAAAAGCTGCAACTTCTGCTAATGTTATAGCATATTTTCAGAATGATATTTTTCCAACGTTTGGTGTTCCAAGGTTTGTTCATAGCGATAATGGGAAACAATTCATTTCTAGAGAAATGGCTGAATTTTTCAAGCTATATGCAATAGAACACATAAAGACAGGTTTCTACGCACCACAATCTAATGCGTCTGAAAGGGCAAATAGAGAGATCGTAACTAAAATCAGATATTTCTTAGAAGGCCACAAAGATCACAGGGATTGGGATAAATTTATTCCACAAATTCTGTCCATTTGTCGAAGCGATTACCACTCGTCCATAAAATGTTCTCCGTACTATGCTGCATTTGGACAAAATATGGTGCAGCATGCCTCTACTTACAAAATATTAGATAAAATTGGTTGTCTTAAAGGTGAAGATTGTATTATCTCGGAAAATGTTGACAAAATGCAGAAAATTAGAAATAACATACGAGAGAACTTAAATATAGCACACCAGAAAGCCTGTAAAACATACAATTTGAGAACCAGATCAATTCAATTTGAAAAAGGGCAATCCGTTTTTAGAAAGAATCATATTTTAAGTAACAAAATTAAGGCTGTAAACAAAAAGTTTTTTCCAAAATTCATTAAATGTAGAATAAGAAAACGAATTGGAAATAATCTTTATGATATTGAAGACCTCAAAGGTATTTATGTAGGACGATATCACACATCTGATCTAAAAAAATGATTTTTACCCGGCTTATCGTGGGTCGAGCTACACGTTAATATATTTTGCTTAAAGTTTATGATCATTACTATATTATTTAGAATTAGAATTTTGATTTTTAACCTATTTGGTTTATAATGAAATTTTTAAATATTCTACAATGATTGAAGATAAGAAAAAAAAAAAAAAAAACTTTCCTGTTCGCCATTTGATATGAAATCTCTGGACGAAGCAGGTTTGTTACGGTTTTTTTTTATCGGTACAAAAATAAACACCTAAACATTTTTTTTTCAACATATTATGTATCGAAAACCCTATACCTTATTCATAGGTAATTTTTCTATCATGAAATATATTTTTCCATACATGCATCTTTTGTACATATTGAGAGATTATGTACTTTTTGACAACTGCGTCGCAATTAGCATTAAATAAATAAATTGTGAGAAAGAGATCGTTTACAAAAGGAATGTCAATCCCGTTAAATTTATATGTATATTTTAATGTGCACTATTATTCCACCACTTTGACTCTAATTTTGTGATTCAACTTCTCCAACGGCTAATTGAAATCACGACTTTAAACAGTGCGGTAATAGACTCGCTAAAATTATAAAAATAAAGCAAAAAGTGTTCAAGTCAATAAGATTGCGTTAAACTTAAACGTGCATAAGACTGTACATAATTCTTCACAACCTCAAAATTTCACCCTTTGTGAATATTAAAGAGGAATTATACCCATTTTTATGGTACATTGTCCAAATGTTGGCACACAATTCCAGAAGTTACAACAAATTCATTTTCAATCAACAAAAGGACTGGTAAATAGAAGTGACGACAAGAAGATACAACCTTGCCAAGATTAGTGTGCCAAAGTGATTTCTAAGTGAGACATCTTTAATTGTTGGCTTTTCCTCAACCCAGATTTTCATCAGCAGCCTCATAAAACTGGCCAAAACCTTAGGCTTCTGAAGCACGTGACTCCTTTACAGTGACGTGATCATCCGCCATTTTGAGAACAATTTTTCCTGACATAACCTAAGTATTTCTTTTTCTAAACATGCGCTCAACTATATATATATATATATAAATCTACTTAATTATTTCTTATTCTAATTACACAAGTATATAATAAATTAAGAACAACTAATTTTTCTAAAACTAAATTTTATATAAATAAGTATCTAGGTACTATGAACTAAATAATTACTACATAAATTTTTATATTCTAATTAATTATGAACTATAAAACTGTTTCTTTAAACTTACAAATTTAGCTTAAATTAAATCTAATAAAATCTAAGAACATTATAAAATATTAACCTATTCTTCTATATACGTTAATACTTATACGGCAACCTAAATTTTGATAAATATAAATATTAAAATCTTCTTATAACATGAATTCAAATATCATATGAAATTCTCAAAAAGTTTAAGAAAAAGGTTTTCATTTCAACATGTTAATCAACCTATACAAAAATTTATATATTTTTTCTTGTTTTTGCACAATTAAAACGCTTTGTTTAATATTTATAATTTCAACTTACTCACATTACTAAAATATGAATATTCCTAATTACAACTAAATCATATATATTTAATTTTAAGTACTGCAAACCCTATCTATTTTATTACACATTTTTTTCTGATGTATCTTAACTAGAGAGTAACAAGAATTATTAATTTATATTGAGATTATTCTAAAAATAGAAATTGTCAACGTCATCATGATCTTCACCACATTCCTTTGCTGGGCCCAACACCGGAACGAAAGAGTATGAAATTTTATACAAAATATTTAATAACAACAACAACATGATTTTCTGTAAGTAATACTGAATTAATAATTATTTCTTACTCTCATTAGTATTTTCTTATTATCTTTATTATTAATGATATTATTAGTCCGATTCCGTCCGTTTCATTAGTCAATCAAGCTCTCAGCAATTTTGTTTATTTGCATAATGTTTTAGTATAGTAATGCAACTCAAAGTGTTACTTACAATCAATGTAAAATTGAATATATGTTTATGATTTTGTTTTATTAATTTAATTGCTTCTTCTTTAATTCATTTATACGTATATATTAAAATTATATACAAATGGTTAGAATATATTAGTATTATTTTTTTTTTAGTATTAATTTTCTTTTAATAAACATGTACATATTTTGAATTTAAACATGAATCTATAAGCTTTTAATTATTATGGGAATGACAGAATTAGCAATATGTAAATTAGATTAATCAGTCTAGATTTTTATTTAGGGACAATCAGTTTAAAACTATAGGGTATTATGATTGTCATAGGTGTCTGATATACAGAATATCAACAGGGTGGGAACAATTGTACCCTTTGGCATAACACCAAGCCTCATAACAACTATATTTTACAAATTCATTATTTTAATCTACTTTTGGTTTTTATTCAATTGGCATGAAAGAAGATTTTTATATGTAACGCGCTAGAAATTCGGGCAAAACACCACATAACCAAATCCCTTAGTAGCTAGCTGGGAAATTAGATCTTACATGCCATTCTGACTGATATTTCTTCAGAGATCTTTCATTAAACATTGCACAATACTACAAAGATCTAGCCGGCGCGTAACATTCAATTAGGCGTTAATTAAAAAATTTCAATTAAAAATGCATGTGTGAACACCATATTAAGCAATAGCTTCAATTTCACATATATTCGATCTTGACAGTATTTACATATTTTACATATTTTTTAAATTTTTAATACATTCAAACAATTTCCCAAATAATAGTAACAAAAATATGAAAATTTAATATTAACTGCCCTACAGTACACAACAAATATTTATTCATCAGCCCCATTTAATACCAAAAAAAACAAGCATGAATTCTCATAAAACTCATTTAAAACCTAAGCACGCTTTTATATTCAACAAAAATTGCAAAATTTTGCATCAAAAGCAGCAACAATGCTATAAGATAAGTAAAACACATTGAGCACCTGAGAGTATATATTATAACACAAATCAAATTTCAAATTCTAAATAAAGAATCAACATAAATTTTTATATTTTTTTGTTGTCTACTCAAAACATAAATAAAGTACATATTTAGAACTGTAATAAAAGCTAAACAGCACCAGGTAAATAAAACACAATACACAAATTGTAACACCAAAACAAGACAATAAATTTCCATAAACTGCTTTTTTTATACAAAATAAAATAAACAAATTTGAAGCAAAATATAGAAAAAATTCATCCAAATACGTGTCGTCAACACATAAAAAATTAAGACAAAAATAAGACCGTAGCAAACAAGCACCAGCTTCTATTAGCTATGGCCAACTAAAGGCTTAAATGATTTAATAAATGGTTTATACAGCTAGACAGAGGAATAATAAAAGTGAAACATGGAAATGAAACAATTTAAAACACGCTAAGAGAATACATTTTTTATACACACTCTCTTTCTTTGGAAATCTTTATTTACTCACTTGTCTATTGGAAATGTTTTTCTGAGAGAGAGGGAGAGAGAGCTCAACAAGGAGTGTAAAGTAACTGTTATACCGTAAACTGGTTACTAGCTAACAACAAGTGTGTTGCATACTTTTGGTTGCTTTATGTTTGGGTTTTTATTTTTATTGTACACATTATAATCTGTTACGCATTACTATTACAGTTGTGTAAGGTCAGGATCATAATATTCTATAAAATACTAAATAAGTAAGAGCAAGCCTTTTTAAACACATTAAATATAAAATAAAAACTCTATAAACATAAACATATCAAATAATGACTTCAAAGACGAGTTATCAATAACTTCAAATTATGAGTCATAACTACCAAGCAATTCAAAGCAAAAAGGATGGCATCAATTAATGTATTATGTATGATATCCAATTTGTTTCCAATTTATTCTTCAATTTATATTAAACATTTTAGCTCTTACATCCAATCCCGTGAGGCCATTTGACTTGCCTGCAGGATATATTGAAACTAGTGATTACATATTATGTGAATTGGCTTTCATTTCGATTTTATGAAATATTTTTTTTAAAATGTATGTATGACAAGTTCATTTGATTGTATATACTAAAATGGAATTCCCCTAAATTTGTGCTCTTTACAATTGATCTGACCAGTAAATTTGCTTGTATCCACAAAAAGGGAATTCCCCTAAATTTGTGATATAAACATATTTCGCAAAAATTAAATTTAACCAAAAAAAATTTAATAAAATCGTGTAAAGTATGTAAAATTTGTTTATTTTCACGGTTATATCACAACCATATAAAAACGTAATTATGTGTATATACATAGAGAGTTATTTTAAGAATATGACTAGCTAAACTCGACGTACATACTTTGCTACCTTCCTTTGAGATAAAGCCGTTAATAAACATTGTAGAAAAGTAGGTACAGAAGTGTGCATTGTCGAAAAATATTATCATGTAATAAGTATTTCTGAGTTAAAGCTGCACGCTGTGAATATTTAAGTTAAATTTAACAGATTCAGCCTCTAATATATTATAAACAATGGAGCGTGCTCGTCCCACTTTTATTTTGGTTTCTATTCATATAGCAAATACTAACGCTGTTGGTCAAAAAATTTCTAAGATTTTAGTTTATATGGGTGAGGCCACGCCCCTTTGTCCACTCACAACGATGTACCAAATATCATCGACGTAGGTCAAAAATATGCCCAAAATATTTCGACTTAATGTTTTTGGGTTATATGGGCGGTGCCACGCCCCTTTGTCCACTCACAAATTAATGTAGTCAACAATTTATTGTTTCGTCAGAATATCCTATTGTGAAAATTTAACGACGATCGATCCAGTAGTTAAGACTATATTACGATTTTTAGTTTTCCTAAAACGGGGCGTGGTCCCATCTCCTTTTCTCCTGGTACGTATTCCTAATTATGCCAATACCATATGAACCAAATATCATCGACGTAGGTCAAAAAAATGCCAAAAAATATGGCGATTTAAATGTTTGGGTTATGTGAGCGGTGCCACTCCCGTTTGTCCAATCAAAACTTCAAATAGCCTATTGTTCCTTCCAGGGTCAGAGTAAAATGCTGTGAAAATTTCCTGGGTTTGGCCTCCTATTAAGCACAAAAATACAGACAGACAGACAGACATTAATTTTAATAAAAAAATTAAAGATATGTATTAAATATCAAAAATTATTCGTAAAAATTACTTTAATTTAGTTACTTATGATTTAATGCAATTATTAAAATTCAGTATTATTTCTTTTCAAAAAAATTAGCTAAGGAAATTATGTTTTTACTAAAATCTTTGTAAATATAAAATTGATTTATATAAAGCAGCCCATACACGTTTAAATTCAATTGGCAACTGAGTCGGTTGTTGTGCAAATCAAAGCGTGTATGGCTTTGTCAACAGATTTTGATTTTTTTAAGTTGACTAACAAGTCTTTCAATTCGATTGTACTGTGTATGTTCGAGTCTCTTAATTAGCTGTCAAAATTTAGGTTTGTAGTTTTCTTTTGCAAAGCAAAAGTTGTTTATTTTTAAAATCTTTTTTGATTTTAATGAATTTTAAATAAAAAACAAGTAAGAAAGTATAGTCGGTCAAG
Source organism: Bellardia pandia (assembly GCA_916048285.2). Classification (NCBI taxonomy): domain Eukaryota; kingdom Metazoa; phylum Arthropoda; class Insecta; order Diptera; family Calliphoridae; genus Bellardia; species Bellardia pandia. Next base: position 76,696,028 of record OU696533.1, read on the forward strand.
CCCGACCATATAATACCCTACATCCAGTATATATATAAAACAGTTTTTCAGAAATATTGTGGACCGATCAGCCAAAAATTTATTGTCATGATGTCTGTGAATATAAATATTATGTATATTAAACTTTATCTCGATATAAATACTTTTAAAAGATTTATGGAGCTTAAATTGAATTACTGAGAGGATCTTGTATGGGAGTTGCGACTAATTATGGGCCGACCATTATAAAATTAGGTGTCATCATTTCTGTATATGAGACTTATTTGTGTCAAATTTTATTTGGATACCAACATTTTTAATAAATTTATGATCGATAAAGTGATTTTCGTAAGTGCTACGACTAATTATGGACCGATCTGCACAAAATTTGTAGATGTAATTTGTCTTCATTTACCACTCATTTGTAATGAAATTTGTTTGGATACTTGCATAATTCAAACATGTATGATCGGTATATCGCAATTTCAGGAGGACATTTGTATGGGGGCCAGGGCAAATATGGGACCGATTTCCACTAGTTTCAATCCCATCCATCCTTGGTCCAAAAAAATATCATGTACCAAAGTTTATTGAAATATATTAAAAATTGCGACCTGTACTCTGCGCACAAGCTTTACATTGACAGCCAGCCAGACGGACGGACGGACAGACATCGTTTAATCGACTCAGAAAGTGATTCTGACTAATATTTCGGGGCGTTACAAACATCAGCACAAATCCAGTATACCCTTCATACTATGTATAGGGTATAATGACATTGCAATGTCATTTTTTAATTCAAAAATTCCTACAGCTTTTAAATGAATTTCTGTAGGAATAAAATTCCTTGGGGCTAATTCTGGCAGTCGTATACGATCGAATATTCTTTGCATTCTTCACTACTCGTTGTTCTTGGGCTAAACCATCTCATTAACCACTTGCTTCGTTATCTTACAAATGGAGCTTTGATATATTCCGATTAAAAAGTCATTTCCAACTGAACGCCAGAAGAGATAAAGTTGCACCTAATTGAATTTACGGAGGAACTTTTGTAGAAAGGTGCCCTACGAACTCTAATTCGCTAAGAACATAATTGAAAGCTTCTTTTGTCAATCGAAAATGTTTTTTATAAATATCGATACCGACTCAAAACGTTGCCCAGATCATTTAAATATATACAAAAATCATCCCACAAAATTTTATAAATTTCGGTCTATTATTAACCGTATGCCCCATATAAAGCCCTCTTCCGAAAATCACTTTAATACTCATAAATCTCTTATAAATAAGGCTACCAATCCAAAATTTTACACGGATCATTTACATACATGCCTAAATCAAACTGCTGGATTTTGAGAATATCGGTCCATATTTGACTATATCCCCCACATAAGGTCCACTACTAATATATATCTTAAATATACCGTTATTATGTTGAAATTCGACGTTAAATATCCTCATATGCATGAAAATTTAAGAAGATCGGCCCATAATTTGTCATAGCTGCCATATAAGAACCATTTTCAAAAAACAAAAATTCGGGTCAAAAAATATTATTTTCGGATTTAACCCATAGTCGGTCCATATTTCCCGAGATATAGGCCTATATATTTTCAACTTTAAGGGCCCGCCCCCTCGAAAATAGGCGTGACCGCCAACAATTTTTTTTTTTTTTTTTTTTTTTGCTAGCATCTCCTCTAAAAGCCCTATTTGGTTTTGTTTTTTTTTGAGCAAAATCACTAAAACCGAATTGTACCCCTTTTTTATACTCTGTTTGTTAAATTACACTGAAGATTATTATGAACATTAGACAGACTCTGTAAATTATGGTAAGAATTGGTAATTAAATCAATTAAAATGGTGAAAATTAGACAAAATTTCAAAATATTTAACATAAATTATGTTGGTCGTAAAATTGTCTTTCAAACAATATATCAAATACATACTAATCAAATATGGCACTAAGACTGAATAGAAAACATAGAATTAGGATATTCTAGTCCTATGACCAGTGTAGTTTTTGTATTTCTTATTACGTTTAGGTGGAGGGTATTTAAGATTCGGCAGAGCCGAATATAGCACTCTTACTTGTTTAGTTTGAAATTGGAGCAGTGTTGTTACTTTCGTTAGTTACTTTGACGTTGATCTACTCTCGTCACCTTATTTCTATATTTTATGTAAACAAGTTTACGGTAACAATACTTAATTCTAACTTAATAATTCATTCCATAACAATCCAATACATACTTATTGATATTGATATTAGATGAATTGAGCGTATACTTAATATTATGTCAATATGGCAGTTTAATATTAAGTATACGTTTATTGCTATCGACAAAGTAATTACTTATGTAAAACAAAAATTTAAGCAACTAAAGCATCACGCACTTTATCTATATACATTTGATGAACAGGTCTAATACATCTACATATATCCTCTAAGCAATATCAAACTTAAATTCAGTACCAAAAAAATATAACACTTTGTGCCAATACACTAGTTAAACTCTGTCGCTTTTATCACAATCTACCACCACAAACTAAAGCACACGTTTTCATGCCAAAATACTCACCCACAGAGACACAAATGTAATTTTCTCTCATCCAAAAACCACAACATCTTGTCAAAGTCTTAAGTAAAATTTTCAATTTACTTGCGCTGACATGTACAACCCAATGGACTTTAACGAAATTCCATAATAAACTTTTAAATCACCATTTTATAGGAACCCAAAAAGCAACTACAAGCGAAAACGAATAGTAAAGCACACAAAAATGTATCCCAGTTGATCCCAATTTGACATAAAGAGTTACGTACAAAATGCTGCGCACGCTATTTTGGTGATAAAAGCAGCTAACAGCGAAACTGTTTTTTTTTTTCAAGCAAATAAACGTAGTAGCAAAGCACACAACACTTAGACTAGCAGCAGTAAACAGCCACAACACAAATGATTTATACAACAGAAACATTTATCAGGCAACAGCAACCGCCACCCGTTGTTAGGAAATAAGCGGGGATGTGAAGAAACTAAACACACATCAGTCGTTGGACATCAAACACATTTTAACGACTGAAAGACTGGAATTGGAATTGTTACGTAGAAGAAGGATTGAACTCAGCACACATTCCCACATAAACCTAACTGAACACCAGGCACATGTTTAAGGGTAAATGTAAGCTTGTAGAGTATATTTACAGCATGAGTGCGTATGTTTGTGTTTATACTTGAATGTCTAAAAAATGCGTAGATTTTAAGCGTGTAGGTGTGTATGTGAAAATACTCTTGCAGAAAAGTAAATTTACTTTTTGACAGCAAAACACGGATTATTGTGATGAACTGACATCTAACGCCGACAACATTTATTTGATGTTTTTTTCTTTTGGTTTTGGGATTACAAAATTGTCTACAGCAGTGGTTCTGAACAGGTGAGAGGAAAGATACTTCAATATTTTAATGCACAAAGAGCTACAGACAGACCCAGCAGAATATTGTCAAATATATCGAAGCTATTCGAGAAAATGCTCATGAACAAGTTATGTCAGATTTTAATTGAAAACAATTGTATTCCGAATCATCAATTTGGATTTAGAAGAAAATACAGTTGATAGTACTTGTCGATATCGTAAAATAAACATTTGAAGAAACAAAATATTTCTTAGAGAATACAATGTTTGAACTTTTTATATTTATTATTAGCAAAACTTTGCTGATAATAATAATAATAATAATAATAAAGAAGAATACACACACATTGTAAAAACAGAAGTAAAGTTCGTTCTACCTCATAACATTAATAAGAAATATGTTAATTCCCAAATTCTATTTCTCAAAAAATGGTGAGTTAAATAGATGATATTTACAAGTAGATCTTGGACAATAAACATTGATGACGACGACCTTGGCAGGGTAGAAAATGCATTTCAGTGTAGAAAAATATAGTTTCAGAATGGTATTCTTCGAGTTATTAATTAAAAATATGAAATCAAGCCAAATGAAAAATTTTCTCTAATAAGAAACAAAATATATTTTTCTACTCTTTTTATTAACATTGCTCAAGCTTTTGATAAAGTGTGGCATGATGAAGTTTAAACTGAATTTATCGCCTTAGTATATTAAAATTATTATGCAATATATTTACTTGCAGAATTAAATGAAAAATTAGTTTTACTGAAGTTTAAACATAGAAAAACAGAAGAAAACAAAGTTATCAAAACCGACCATTACAGAACGGAAATGAGCAAAACAACCTGACTTACAAGTGTATATCTATAAGAAGGTAGCGAGCAATTGAATACTACATAGTTATCGACAAAAAGAAATTTCTTTTAACAACGTCAGTGTTGGGTTTACTTAGAAATGGGAATAAATTATCAGCTAAATAATAAAGTGTAAAAATAATAAAACAAGTTCTCGCCTGGCTTTTTTGTATATCTTTTGTCTTACATCGAAATATTGTGTTGACCTTCCCCTTTAAAATATCCGCCTTCTTCTCAAGCATTCCTTTCAGAGTTTTGCAATTTCCGAGTTCCACCAATAGTTCTACCACATCGCATGCTTTCTGTAGGGCGTCCGTAATATGAGCCTGTATGATTGGGGTTACCGTATACAATGTCAAATGGATAGTAAATTTATCCAAAAGCATTTACTGATCAAGTTTTTCTTGTGCCCATCCTGTTAGTTGCGGTGTTCTTCTTGCTCTCGACGAAGAAGTTGTAACGATACGCTACCGCTCACTGCTAGGGTAGCCCAACGGGTTCCAGGGTCGGTGCACAAGCCAATGAATGAAACACCGGTAGTTTTACAACGTTATAATCTCTTTTATTATTTATCTTAAAACTATTTACACAGTCGATACTTTCAGCCGTCGACGGCAACGTAGGCGAGACGTAAGCCGGTACCCGGTGTAGCCACACACGTACCCCCCCTACGTCTAAGCTCGTACTTCAAGAGCGATGTGTACTCGCCTGGGAAACCAGCAGGAAGTACCCACCCTTCTAGCCTACTTATGCCGAAATAAAGACCACTTAAGATGTGAGCGCACCTTTTTTAGTGTTTCTTACACTGGGCTGATAGAGATCTAATGATTTAAGTTCTACTTAGAATGTGATCGCACCTTCCTAAGCAGCTCTTACCTCACGTCGATCCTGTCACCGACTGACTCGGTTGTGCTGTGTACACAGTCATCTACACATACACACACATACTGCCCTGCCAACAATACAGCTGGTATTGTTACGGGTTGTATTTTTGTGCAGTAGTACCCTTGACAACTAGGTGGCTCGGCCAACCTAATTTCCGTTAAATTCAAACTTATAACCTAAAAAACGTAAATATAATTATAAGTATAAATATAAATATTAGTTTAAATTCAGAATATGTATAATAATAATATAATAATAAAAGTAAATTCAAAAACAAAAGATATACTCCATACAAAATAATACCTTATAATACATACTTCATCATACAACTGGTGGCAGCAAAACGAGACCTACCGACTTTGCTCGTTACAAAGTATTTCGATTTCTTAGCGAAGTGATTATGGCCTGGTGGTCACTGCGAATATAGTGTTTACTAACGCCCCATTTAAGCTCTCCTGCGTGTAAAGACTAGTCTTTAGGTTATCTTGTCTTAAAGCTTAAACCTTTTCTTTACAGCTTTAAGAATCACTGTCCCCAAACAAAGGTAAACTTCAATCATCTACACATATTCACGTAACTAAACTTGTTTTAGTAATTTTAAGGATAAAATCAATAACTCATCACACGTGACGAAGCCTTTTAAAACAGCTCACAAACGCATATCCTGCTAACAACTTACATAAATTCCGGAAATGATTTACAATTTCGCCTACCTTTTCCCCTTTACTTTTTGTTACTTAATTATGATTGCAAAATGTTGTTTGAACAGCCAGACCTCCCAACAAAAAAAAAATAGAAGCAACAAATATTTTGCAAATTGACAGACTTGTCTTAAATATTAAAGGTCGCAATCATGGCACCTCTTCCCAGCACGCCCTCTAGTTATAAATGATTGATTTATTTGCTAGTGACTTAGCAACAGCATACACAAGAATAAAAAGGAACAAAAGAAATTAAAAAAAAAACTCATTTATTAACACAACTTTAGCTTAAAGGACAAAATGTTTATGACAATAAACAAAAATTAACACTCTGGTTATAAAAGCACAAGGTTATTGAACAATTCATTTATTTTTATGTCATTCAATAAATAAATAGCAACAAAATCACTCTTGACATTTAAATGTGTTGCTGCTGTTGTCATTGAATTAATCCCCATTGAGATGTCTGTATAAATGACTGGTATGATGAATTGGTTTCTATTTGATTTTATTTCATTTTTCTAATAATTGTTAGCCTTACAGCTGTTACATTGATCTTTCGAATGTCAAAGGTATTGATTTACAATTTTTTAAATTAAGCATTATAGTCTAGTCTCTATTTTTCTAGCCTATAAACAATTCTATTTTCGAGTTTATAGTCGAGCGTATCGTACAGGCCCCAGATTTGTTTTTAGTCTGGTCTTTAATCTATTCTATAGTCTAGAGTCTAGTCTATAGTCGATCTAATTGTCGCATCTATAATTGTGTGAATTTTCAAGTCTAGTCTTTAGTCTATTGTTGTTTCTTGCCCATAATTCATTCTATAGTGTCACCTATAACTTTTTTAGCAAAAACTTCACTTACAAATTACGTTAAAGAGTAATAGAAAATTATCTCAAAGTCCCAAAAGTAATCAGTTATAATTTTACCACTTTTTACCAAAACGTTAATAAATTTTTTTATACTTAAAAGCTTTAGAACAAATATAGTTGTAGACTAATTATTTTTATTCTTTTTATACTTTATATTTGCAAGCTTTATAAAAATATATAGTTGTAGACTGATTACAACAAGATGTTGTAAAATAAGTAAATAAACTTAATAAATATTAAGGAAGCTTATTGTAAAATTATTAAGGATTTATAATCATATAATAAGTGATGTTTTACACATTTCAGTTTTAGCTGACCTATTTTTGTTCAATTCTTCTTTGAACCTGCCATTTCGTTTACACGCGTCTCTTCAATTTTCGTGATATTTAACTTTAAGTTTCTACTTTTAGACAAATCAACTTGCAGACAACTTCACGTAGAAAAGACAGAGAAAATAAAAGAGGAAAACAAAAGGATATAAGAAAACTGTCCTCTTTTATTCTCTTTGCCCTTGTCACCCAAAAATACTTGCTTGAAGAGTCAGAATTGAAACGCGTGAATGCGGATTAACATCTTCAAATCTATTTATTTGAAGTAAATTTTTTGGTTTTTGTAATTATGACCCTTTTAAGATACACCAATACCTCACTTTGCGTGAAAGTTACGTTCCAAAAAAGTGAATTAAAAGATCGAAATATAGGTTCTAGGGTTAAAAAAAATACAAAGTCGTCGGCTTTCTTAGACAAAAAATTTGTCCAATTTTTGCTAAACAGTTTTTGTTTTCGACGTAAAATAAATTTCCTTGTAGCAATTGCCTGTACTGTGGTTGGATAATGCTTTAATTTTTATGTCATCAAATATCAAAAAGCTTATTTTGTCTGAATTATCATTTTACTTAATGGTATTCTCTGCCCAACTTGATTTTCAATCCAAATTAATACATTAATAATGTATGATAACTATATTTAATGTTATTATATAAATTATTTATTAATTATTATTTATATATTATTTATGTCATAATTTAATATAAATAGAAATATATGAATATATAGTTATAAATTTATATATATATATATGTATATTAGGCGGGGCCAATTTGTATGGAGACGAAAAAATCGATTAGAGCCGCCCCCTAGGATGATTCTATGGACAATTCTAAGCAACTTTGGTGAAGAACCATGGGTCTATCTCGATTTTCGAGTCTCCCACTTTTCAAAAAATTATTTTTTCCCCTATAACATCATTTTGATTCGAAATTCGATTTTTTATTCATCGTTATATTATCTTTTTTATGTGTATATGGGGGGTTTTTGGGGTCGAAAAATTCATTTTTGATCTTTATTTTTACCTATGAACACCACCAGAGGGCGTTTCATGCATATTTGTAATATTTTTCGTCTATTTTCCGAGTTCGGTAAAATTGATATTTATTTTATTTTTTTCAACAGAAATTCAACCTAAAAAATAAGAACATGTGTAAAAAAAAATTTATTTAGTAGAAGAAAAGCGGAATAAGTTAGTTTTGAAAGTCTTTCTTGCTTTCAAGTCATCATTTTTTGAAAAGTGGGAGACTTGAAAATCGAGATAGACCCATGGTTCCTTCACCAAAGTTGCTTAGAATTGTCCATAGAATCTCTAATCTAATCTAATCGGCTCTAATCGACAAAAAATTTGGCCCGCCCTAATGTATATATATGCAAAATATATCGAAATGGTGTCTTTATTTCAATCATCACAGCACTTCTTGTACGGGTCATGGTTTTAGCATCTAATGATGTTTAAGATTTTGCAAAAATTTCAAAAAAGACTCGCACGCAAAACAACGCAACCTCGAAAATCTAACGACTCACAGTAAAAATTAGTACTAATTAAGCAGCGACGCAATTTCGAAAAAACGCAAAACGAAATGACGCAAAGCGAGGTATTGGTGTATATATATAAAGCAATTCTTTAACATATAATTAGAAAAACAAAAACTGGCGAATAAAGCTACGAAATAATGAATTCTGGAAGTCATTAAATTTTAGAATGTAAGTCAAGTTTCTGCTGGATGGTTTGAATAAATCAGCCCTAAAGGAGTTATATCATATTGTTACGTTTTTACTTTCTAAAAACAGTGGTTTATTTCCTTTAAATAAAACGGATTCCTTTTAATTGCAAAATAAAAGCGTCAGGTCTTTTACATCACTCTTAAATTACAGTTTGAGAATGCTTGGTGTTCACACAACGTTGACTCACAATAAACTAAGGCTCTAATTTTGTAAATCTTGCGTTTAACGCATCACCTGCTTCTGCGAACTCATCACCAAAAATATGAAATTTTGTAAATCACTGCGTCATTGCGTTTAGCGAACGCAGAAATATTACGTTGTTGCAATACCGTTATACCATTGCGTGGTTAATGTTGTCATTGTAAATGTTGATACTGAAATTTAAAATAAAAATTTACATGAAGCTACACTTATTTTGTATTGGCAATGCTACAAACCTATCAGCTGTTTAATAAATTTGTTTGGTTATTTATCAAGCAAATATTTCAAATTGGGAAGAAAAAAGCTTTTAAAGCAAATAACTATAAATACAAAGATACGAAAGGGTATAAAAAAAGTTCGCACTTATGGATATGTGTTCTTCTTCGGATGATGAAGATTCTTCAAGCATCCTAGACATATCTATTGAAAAACCCCAATTGCGTTCTACTATCAACATCATAAATTTAACGAATAATGAGTAAGTAAAATAACACTGTGGATATTTACAATATTTTTATATTTATATTTTTATATTTTGAGCTGAAAAAATTAGGCATTCCACGAGCCACATCTGGATGCTTTTCCATTTCAGCTATCAACAATTCAAACTGAGCTGCCATTGTGGCTTCTTTTTCGCCTTAAGAAAAATTTTAGTAGTATTTTATACCATCGTATTAATAAAGTTCCTATAAAATATTAAATTAATTGAATAATTTTGTTTTTCGATAATATTTTATTTCAATTTTTAAAACTAATCGAGGCGTTAAATTTGCCAACGCAAGTGATAAAAAATTCAGTGTTGCGTTTTACAAAATACACAATATCGAACAGTTGTATTAACAACAACGTAAAAATCAGGTTTTACAACCAGGGCTGCCAGATGAAGATCGGAAAAAATCGTCAAAATCCCGATAAAAAAAATAAAAAAAATCGTCATTTCGAATTTTGAAAATCGTCAAAAAAAAAATCGGAAATATATAAACACACTATTTTTAATAGTATTTTTAAATTTTTATTTTAACGAAATCATAAAAATTCAATTTTATATAGTCTCTTGTACAATACATATCAAAATACATAAAGTTTAACTTTTTAAATAAGAAATCACAGAAAATATAATGTTAAATACAATTTTGTGTAATATTTTTATAATATCTTAGTCCGCTTTCACACTTTTCAATTCTGACTCGTGAAGGTAAGTATTTTTGTATTAGAAGGAAAAATAGAACAAAAGGGGTAAAAACTTAACTGCACTAGTCAATTATCTTATTTCCTTTTGTTTTTTTCTTTCATGCATGTTGATTTGTAATAAAAAGTACGAAAATTGAATTGACGTGTGTCAATGAAATGGCAAGATCAAAAAAGAATTGAACAAAAACTGCTCAGCTGAAACTGAAAAGTGAGAAACAAGACTTACAGAATTTTATAAATAAATAACTGAATTTAGCATATTTTATTAATTCGGATTAAATTACAATGTTTTTTGAGTATAATTCGTCCATCATGTACAGGTACTTGTTTTAAAAATTCCGTATTTTTGTTATTTAAATTTAAATGAATATTCTTTCGCCATTTTGTTAAAATAGGAGAATTTTTTGTAGAATTTTCCCGTTAAAATTGAAAAATTGTTTCCTCTAAAAATCTTAGTTCATGGAATTCAGCATTTAAAACTACTTTTTATGTTTACAGATAAATAAGTAATTTCTGACTCAATATTATTTGGAATTATTATGCTTAAACTTAACAATTGGCAATAATTAAGAAAACACTACTATTACTTAGAAAAATTGTTGTTGTCTCAAAAAAAAAAAAAGAGTATTTGGTAACAAAAACATTAAATAAAGCAAACAAATGATAGAAAACTTTATTTAAGCAAAAATTCGTCACTTTCAGTGAAAAAATCGTCAAATCTTCACTTTGCTATTTTTGAAATAAAATATCGTCAAAATGACGATAAATCGTCAAATCTGGCAGCTATGGTTACAACGCAAGCAATTACTTGCATGAATGCCGTGATTCGCAAAATGTAATTTAACGCAACACTTAGAAAATTATGGCATTGCGTTTTACCAAATTAGGGCCTAAAACTCATTTGAGTGCACCCGGTTAGTCTATTTATACACCAATCATCATTTCTAGATGGTTCGGAGCTAAGAGACTAGAATGTTCATTACTGCAAGTCTAGAATGTTCTTGTTGCCAAAGCCGTTAATATGTATTTAATGTTGCCATGTTCATCAGCTATGTTTATAACAGGGTGTTATCAATAATGTTTATAAATTAAATGCAAATGTTGCTAAACAAGTTGTATATTGATAAACATGCTGCATGTTGATACCGGCCGTAAAATTTAAATTGAAATACAATTTCGTAATAATATATTGCGTAGTGCATACATAATTCGTAGTTGTCGTATTAGATACTTCTGCCCCTCCTTTATTATGTTCCGGACAACTGATTCCTACACTTGGCTCTAGTCAATGCAATGCCAGTTTTTAAACAATTTTATTTCTCTATATTTTGTATATACATCTCGTACATATCTATTTATTTGCTTTTTATTTTCTATATTTTTTTGTAAATTTTTATTCTTGTTAACATACAACTATATGTTTCTAATGATTATATCTCAAGCACTTGCATTTTATCCATTGCCATTACACTCTCCCTGCCGTAGTATGTGTAGCACACCACCTGTAAGTCAGGTGTCACACATACTAGTTACATCATTGTTACTATTGTCGTGTGTTGATTTGAACTTGCTGTAGTAGCATTGTGTTTAGTGGCAAAGTAGGGTAAAAGGAAATTGGGAAAAAAAATATAGGAAAACACTTGACATTGTGCAGTGTGTTCATTTAAAGAAACACTCTCATAAGCGAATACACAGTATCCTAGTAATATGAAGTAAGCTCAAGGTATATACATGCTTGCATATCTACATATGTAGCATTTGTAACTGACTGGTTTTATACGTGCAGTCACTTGTTCAGTCAGTCATTCATATTTAAACAATTGTGTCTGGTTTATAACATTTACACACATTTGTATGTGTCCTGTGTGTCATAACTTGCATGTACAGGATTAAATATTGGAGTGCAAGTGTATGTTAGTTTCCTTACATGTTCTTCATGTTGTTATTTCCTTTGTAGTGGAGTCTATGATCTCTAACACATGCAAGTAATCGCATACAGTTTTGTTTAAATCCTTCAAATTTTCAACGTTTGATGGTACTGTGTCACAGTGCTTCATATTAGGAACAAATTTAAATATATTGAAGACATTTAACAAGTGCTTATTTTAGTTTTTAATTGTTAAGAGTCGAGTCTATAGTTTTTTTTATTCATAGCTTTATCCGCCAGGTGTTGAAAAATATGCACGATGCGCGAATGCTCTTCCGAACAAAACCACACCCTCGGAGTGACTGCCTATTTGTCTTCCTATGCGGGCAAGGTTTGTCATTTCTAAGCTTGCCTCAATTTATTTGCTGTTCAATGCTGTAATTTAAAGTTTTTCGGGCAATTTCTGATTTTTGTAATGCCATATTAATATGGCTTTAATGCATCCCATATCTCTGGAATTCTCAACATGATATTTATTATGTTGTCAATCGTTGTATTTTTGTCCAGATAAAATTCAAGACCGTCTCGATTTGCGAAAAATCTTGGCCGTCTGAATGTTACGTGTTCGGCGGTTTAATCGGCATCAGTGCACTGTGAACACCTGGGAGAGCTGTCATGACCGAAGCCATGTTCCGTCATGTTTTAAATTGTTGTTAACCTCGCCATATTGACAATTTAGCCACGTATTTATAGAGGTTATTAGTCTGAAAGTCCATCGACCTTTGGGGGAATTTCCCATCTCCTGTGCCAGTTTTTCATAGTCGTCTTTCTCTCTGTTTATTTGTTTGAATTAGTTCCCGAGTGTCTCCTGATTATCCGTTATATCTTTATTTATCCGTTCCATCTTTATTATGTTTATGGAAGCGATTCCCGCCACAATATTAGCAGTTTCTCCTAATATCGTCCGAATTCCTAAGCACCTTCTTCTGAACAATGAAAGCATATTCTTTCTTGATGTTCTTTTCATATCTTCCTTCCAGACTGGTGCTCAATGTAGGAGTATAGAATTGTTGACTCGACAGATAAGTACTCTACAGCTTTGTCGTGCTCGACCGATATTTGGCATCAATCTGGCTAATGTATTTGATAGGTACACCTGCTGCCTTCTAACATGTGCAGTTTATGTGTTTTTCATACAAGAGTCTATTGATGAAGATATTATGGTCGCGCCTGCTTGTATTGATAAGGTCTCCCTTTTTCTTTTTCCAATTATTATAACAAGCTCGGTTTTGTGTTTAGCTAGATGTAGGTTTACTAATAGGTTTTTTATTATCCTGATTGTTTCGTTGGCAATAGACGAGTCTACAGGTAAGGACATAATAAACTCTACAGTCCAGTCTATGTTCGAGTCAATAGTCGAGTCTATAGTCGAATTCATAATGGAGTCGACTCTATATTCCAGTCAATAGTCGAGTCTATTGTCAAGTCTATTGTTGGATCTATTGTCGAGCCTATTTTCGAGTATAATGCCAAGTCTATTTTTTGAGTCTATTGTCGAGGTCAGAGTCGAGTTTATAGTCGAGTCGACACTACAATCGATTTTATAGTCGGGGTTATATTCAAGCTTTTAATCGAGTATATAGTCAAGTCTATAGACGAGTTTCAAGTCCTGAGTTGTTTAAGTAGTTAGCAAATATTTTTGCATACAATTTCTCTTAACCCGTTACACTGTGCTTTATGTAGCAATACCGTTTGCAAATTAACGCTGGTTAGTTTTGTGGCACAAAAATTTTTGATATTTTTTTTTTTTTTTTTTTTTGAAATTTCTCTTGCATTTCGTGGAAACGAGAGGAAATTGAAAATCAATTTTACTTTATCACGTCTATTACTCAACAATTAATCAAATACTTGAAATATTTAGCTGTCATTGATTTGTTAGTTAGTTCAGTTGCTTTAGGGTAACATAACACAATATAAATTTAATTGGTCGTAATGCAAATAAAAACTGAAAACAAACATCAGAATGTTGGAATGAGAATGTAGATGGGATTATATAAATATAGACAAATGAAACACATACATATGTATGTAAGTAAACTAATTGAAATTAGACAATTAAGTGAGTGTTACAGTTGTTAATGACATTTAATTAAAAAGAAATTTTCAGGAAAATATTAAATGAAATAAATGCTTAAATTTTTATACAGATTCGTAGCCATAAATTGTTTGGCTGTGTTAGCAAACACTTTTGTAGAATGTGTTATATAAAAACTTTTCTTACACAATTTTCTTTAAAAGCTGTAATTTTTTTGGCTTCCTTGACAAACCGCAAACGACAAAATACGCCTAAAATTTTAACGAAATAAATAAATTTAATTTCAACATTAATTTGTATTTATTTAGTTATTTACTTATTTGTAAAAGTACATATTTGATTTATATTTTCATTTTTTTTATTTCGTTTTTATATAATTTCATTTTAGCGAATTCATTGTGGTTGTGTAAAACTGCAATTAGAGGAAATCTAAATGGAATAGAAGAAAAGGCGGAAATTGAACTTCCTGCAAATGCACATACAACTCAGTAAATGCATTTTAAGTTTTTAACAAATACACAAACTCACACACACTCACGCTCTATTCAGCAGCTACACTCAACTACTGTGTATCCAGCCCTCAGTAGACGTGTGTTAAAGACAGTAAAGTAAAATATTCATTCAGCGTGAACAACTTCTATATGTATGTAGTCTTTCACAACCAGCATTTGCTATAGCAGTGAAGCATGATAAAACGAAACAATCAAAATAAAACCATACAACACGTTTCTCTACTCCGTTTTATGTCCCACCAACCCGCTCAGAATAAAAAACCACAACAATAATACTTTTCATTGGAAGAAATACACACAACCACACTAATAAATGCACACAATTTATTTATTTGTATCTGTAGAGTCTTTTAAAGGTACATACATACAAAACTGTAACAAGAGGAGCAAGCAGAAAGATTTGTATTTGCAATAATAATAATAAATGGAACAAAATCTTATTGGGTCAATTTGTAGAAGAAAATGTTTAAAACAGGCATCAGGAGACAAACAAAAAATGTGATTTTATACACGCTTTCTCTTAAGGCAAGGTGTAAAGGGTATACAAACGTTTAGTAAGCAACTGATTGTGACCAACCAGCTTGTATTTAGGAATTTCAAATTTAATCGTCTTTATACAGACATATTTTAGCCACAATCTTAGATCAATATTATACTACAGTCATATATTAGTTTCAATAGCAGCTCATTATACAGTCATATATAAGATTCAAATGCAGGTTTTAATACGATCATGATTTAGCTGGATTTAGTTGTTGAGTATGTAGTCAAGGCTAAAGTAAAATCTATAGTCAAATTTAAAGTCGACTAGTCTATAGTCGACTATTGCCTACAGTCTAGTCTATAGACGACTCTATATAGACGAGTCTATATCGACGAGTCTATATTGACGAGTCCATATCGAGGAGTCCATATCGAGGAGTCTATATCAAGGAGTTTAAATCGACGAGTTGATATGGACGTGTTTATATCGACGAGTTTATATCTACGAGTCCATATCGACAAGACTATATCGACGATTCCATATCAACAAGTTGATATCGACGAGTCTATACTGATGAGACAATATCGACGAGTCTATATGAGGTGATGGGTGCAGAGTGGTCTAATCCACAAAAAATTTAAAACGACAATAATATAGAATAATGTAGAATAAGCATCCCAACTGCAAACTAATAACATAATTTAATACTAAAATATTGATTGAAAAATCAATCGGTAGATATCAGCACTTGTGGGTTAGGCCACACTAATCGCCTCCCATATTGATTAGTCTATATCGACGAGTCCATTTCGACAAGACTATATTGACGAGACTATATCGACGAGTCTATATCGACGAGTCTATATTGACGATTTCATATCAACATAGTCTACACCGTTGAGTACAGTCGACGAGTCCATATCGACGAGTTCATATCGACGTGTCCGTATCGACGAGTCTATATCAACGAGTCCATATCGACGAGTTCATATCGACGAGTCTATTAGAGGCGATAAGTGCAAGAGTGACCTAATCCACAAAAAATTAAAAATGCCAATAATATAGAATAATGTAGAATAAACATTCCAACTTCACCCTAATAACATAATTTAGTACTAAAATATTGATTGACAAATCGATCACTACATATCAGCACTTGGCCTCGCAAATTAAAAGAAAATGGTAAATTAAATAAATTAGGTATGCGTGTGATTTAGGCCACATTCATTGCCACCCATATCGACTAGTCTGTATCGACTATTCCATATCGGCAAGTCTATATCGACGAGTCTATACCGATGAGTCCATATATACGAAACTATATCGACGAATCTATATCGACGTCTATGGAATCTAAAGTCTGTATGGTCTATAGTCTATTATCTCATCTATAGTCTATAGTCATAACCAGGAGTGCCCAAGCCTTATACTCTTGGTGCTCTTTTGTATTTGTAAAAACTCTTAGCTATAGGCTGTGTGTTTTGCATACTCATTACAGCACTCAGTACTAGCAATAAGAAATACACAAACAACTTTGCATTATTTGTTTTTTTGTCGTACTTCACTCTATACACGCAAGCTCAAAGCAACAACACTTTCGTATGCCCTATTGGTAAACATTGGTGACTGCGATCATAGTGGAATCTATGGGTAATCGCTTCATATTCTACAATTGTACTTCTTTACTTAGTCATATTTTATGTTCAATCGTAAGCCTATTATAGCTTTAATTGTAAATCTTTAGACATTTAATGATTTACTTCAGATATTACGATTTCCCTCTTATCAATCCTTCTATTGGTCACCTTAAGCTGCTACTGATTAAAAAAAACCTCTTTAGCATTTCATATTTAAGAAAAAAAACTACTTAAAAGAAGTCTATAACCAAGGCAATTTTTCGAATTGCAGTTCCGTTAAATTGCAAATATCATCAAGTGGAAAGCCACTACAAAAGTTCTCATTTTTTTTAATCTTTACACATTTCATTATTACTTTGTGTTTTATTTTCTGCTCCTCCATTCCTTAAAGACAAAAATGATGACATACTTTTTTGCACCGCTTTTTTTTACTTTGCAATTTAACAGAGTTTCTCTCTGCTTTACATAAAAAATTTAGGTGTATAAGGATGTGTAAAGGGTGTGTTAGGAAGTGTGCACAGCGAACGAAAGAACGAACCCCTTAAACAACGATGTTTATAGTTGTATAATAAATACTAAGAGTGGTTGTGCTGCAAGTAGCAAGTGCCATTCAAGTGTTTGAGTATTCATTTCCTTTCAATTTTTCATTACAACATTACGCCTTACATTTTTTTAGTGTAAGTACGCTGTAGAAAGAGAAAAAAATATAAATTTATTTTAATTTTTAATAAATAGAAATGGAAATTTTTCAACACAAAATGTAGTTAAATTGTAATTAATTTATATTTTCCGTTTTGTTTTTTTTGCACACAACTTTTGGGTCGTGTTTCTTTATTTTCCTTTATTGGCAGGAAAGAAGATGTAAAATTATGCAGGAACATAATGTGAGGCACATTTTTAGGCAAAATAGCTGCGGTTTTTAGCCATGTTCAAGGAGCAAGTTTGTACCAAACCAAGCAGCAAATGAACAACAGAAAAAAAACTTTTCAGGAACTATAATAGATTTATTATGCAAAGGAAATTTTTATATAATTGCCAACTTTTCTGTTCAGTTTTTTCTATAGTTTTTGTTTATTTTAAATAAGAATATTTTCATGTCAGCGGGGAGATGCAATTAATGTTGGTTTTGAGTTGACTATTAAAAAAACAATGGAACTAACAATGATTGCAGATAAAATGTGACTGTTTAAAGATCTAAGATTGGAACTCCATTGAAACTTGTTAAAGACTTATAATTGATGCTAAACTGAGACTGTGTAAAACCCTGGATTTAAAGCTAAATTATGGCTTTATAAACACCTATAATTGAATTTGTTTATTGACAAATTTTTAAGAAATATTTCAACATTTGTAGTAATTTTTTTCCTTAAACACTTTACGCTATTGTCTTCTTATTTTTAACAGAATTTATTCTATAGATTTTTTTAACATTTTTATTTATTTTGTTTTTGAGTAAGATTTTTGTTAAACAATTCTTTTTTCTCGTACTCCCAGCCATAATGCTGCGCTTGTAATTATGGCATTAATAATATCGAAAGACTTTTATTGTTTTTTATATACCAAGTACTAGATTCTTATTATTATTATTAAAATATCTACCAGAGAAGAAAATTTTCTGCGCTCGACTGCCATTGAAATAAGATACTTAAGTATTTATATTATACAGACACGCTTACACATAAATATATCTAAATGTAATACATGTAATTTATGCAATGTACGAGTATGTATGTATGTATGAATTTAATATATGTAGTTGTATTAAATAACCTTGTAAAACATTGACCTTGTTAAAATACATTTAATACAAAACAAGTTAAAGAGCTATATTCGGCTGTGCCGATTCTTTAATACCCTCCACCTAAACGCAATAAGAAATACAAAAACTACACTGGTCATAGGACTAGCATATCCTTATTCTGTATTTTCTATTCAGTCTTAGTGCAGAGTCTTTGATTTACCGCGATTGCGATCAGACGTTGAAAACAACATACGGTGTTGAAAATCAGAAAAAAAAATTATATTGAAATAATAACAAAGTGAAAAGACACTAAAAAGAAAAACAATAATAATATTCTCAACAAGTGCATTTTGTTGTTGTAATTATATATACAGAAGAGTTGTTTACAACTCAACACATTTTTTGTAAATTCATCACATTCTTTAAATTCCACAAAAGAATATTTAAAACAAACAACAACACACTATAGTACTCAGCATGACTACTGCTGGTACAATTAGCATGGACGATGACGGCGAAGAAAGTGAAGTTGATTGGCAAACTGTTTGTTATTCAAACTCGAAAAGACCTCATCAATCCCCAGAGTCTTCTCCAAACAAGAGATTTCAAATTGATAATGATGCACCTAGTTGCTCCAGATATAATAAGTTCAGTGAGTTAGCAGCTGAAGATTCAAACGAAGCGAACGAAGAAATTAACACGCCAAAACCACCCCCTCTGTACATCCCAAATGTTAACAACGTGAAAGATATGAATAAACATTTATCAAGCGTAATATCACCAACCCAATATACATACAAATCTCTTAAAGATGGTCAAATTAGAGTTATGGTTAAAACAATAAATTCATACAGATCACTTGTTTCTTACTTAAAAGTTAAAAATATTAGTTTTCATACATTTCAAATAAAACAAGAGAAAGCCTATAGAGTAGTTGTTAAGAACCTTCATTACACAACAGACATAAATGAAATAAAAACTTTTATAGAAAAAAATGGACATAAAGTACGAAATATTTCAAATGTTAGAAGCAATGTGACCAAAAACCCATTATCTATTTTTTTCGTAGATCTAGAACCACAAGAAAATAATAAAGACATCTACAACTTAACTCATATAAATAACGCTATTGTTATAGTAGAACCACCAAGAAAAACTAACAACATTCCACAATGTCACCGTTGTCAACAGTATGGACACACAAAAACATATTGTAATAGACCATGCAGATGTGTAAAGTGCGGAGCAAATCACATAACTGCCGAATGTAAAAAAAATAAAACTTTACCCGCTATTTGTGCAAACTGTAACGAATCACACCCTGCAAGCTATAGAGGCTGTATTGTTCATCAGGAATTAAAAAGAAAGTTACAGCATAATATAAAATCTCATCATTTGAGAAGAACACAAATAAATTATGTTAATGAAGACTTGCCACCAACTAATAATAATCAAAATTTTGGACCGAATTTATCTTATTCTGAAGTTTTAAAAGGTCAAAATAAATCAAATGAAAATTCTCTTTTGCAGAAGATAGAAACTCTACTCGAGAAACAAATGGAATTGACAACAACACTATTAAATATGATGTCAGTTTTGTGTACAAAATTATGTCAGTAGACTTACGTATTGCAACATGGAATGCTAACGGCCTAACTAACCATTTACTAGAAGTCGAAATATTTTTACAAACAAATAGTGTGGATATACTATTAATCTCTGAGACACATTTTACCAAAAAATCATATTTTAAAATTAGAGGTTACGACACAATAACTGCAAATCATCCAAACGAAAGAGCTCATGGAGGAGCGGCCATATTAGTGAAATCCAATATAAAATATGCAACAGATGAACAAACCACTCAAGAATCGATACAAGCTGCTACAATTAAAATTAAGTGTAACGCGTATGATGTTTCTATATCAGCAATTTATTTACCACCTCGCCACAACATATTATGTGATGATTATCGCAACTTTTTCAGCAAACTCGGTCCACGGTTTATAGTCGGGGGAGATTTCAACGCCAAGCACCCATGGTGGGGATCTAGGCTCATAAACCCTAAAGGTAGGGAACTTCACAAATGCCTCGTCAAATATCAATATTCAACCATATCTACCGGTAAACCAACGTACTGGCCATCTGACCCAAGAAAAATTCCAGATCTTATTGATTTCTTTGTATTTGCTGGTATATCAAATAATTCGCTTGATATAGTAGATAACTATGAATTGAGTTCTGATCATTCTCCTATAATTCTAACGTACAACACATCATATTATTGTTACAAACCTAACAAAAAAATGCTAACAAATAAAACCGACATAAATTCCTTTTGCTATTGGATAGAAAAAAACGTTGACCTAAAGAGATCTATAAGTACTGATATTGAACTTGATAATGTTGTAGAGAATTTCACAAATCTGATACACGAAGCTGCTTTCTTATCAATGCCAACAGACCAATCTGTTGCCCCCCGAAGTCATACGCAAGTGTCATTAGAAACTCGCGAACTCATAAATAATAGAAGAAGATTAAGAAAAGCTTGGCAAATAAATCGGAATCCAAATGACAAAAGGCTATTAAATCGTGCAACAAAAAATTTAAATCTCCATTTAAAAAATCTTAAAAATAATTCAATAAGTTCATTTTTCGATAATATAAACACTGACTGTGACAATGGACACAAACTATGGAAGGCAACAAAGAATATAAAGCGCCCTGCAACAAGAAGTCCTCCATTTAAAGACGCCAATGGTCAATGGTGTAGGTCTGATAAAAATAAAGTAGAAGCTTTCGGAAATCACCTGTATGATACATTTAATACACATCCAAGTGAAAACACAGCGTTTCAAGAAGAAATACTTGAATATTTAAGTGCTCCATGCCAAATGAGTCTGCCAATACAACACATTTCTCCACGAGAAACAAAAACTGAAATTAATAAACTTAAAAACAAAAAGTCTCCCGGCTATGACAGTATTGATGGCAAAATCGTCAAACTTTTACCAGATAAAGCTATCATTTACCTAACAAATATATATAATGCAATCCTGCGTACCTATCATTTTCCATCTCAGTGGAAGTGCGCCGAGATTATTATGATCAAAAAACCGCAAAAACCAGAAGGGGAAATAAAGTCTTATAGACCTATTAGTTTACTCTGTATTTTCTCAAAAATTTTCGAGAAAATGTTATTAAAACGTCTGCAGTTAATATTGGAAGATCTTCATATAATACCTGATTATCAATTTGGTTTCAGGCAAAAACATGGTACACCGGAGCAAATTCACCGAGTGGTTAATACGATTCGAAACTGCCTGGAGGAGAAAACATTTTGCTCTGCTGTTTTCTTAGATATAGAACAAGCTTTTGACAGAGTTTGGCACAATGGTTTATTGTCAAAAATAAAAACTATACTTCCAGCTCCATTTTATTTTTTAATAAAATCTTTTCTACAAAACCGATCTTTCTACGTTAGAGTCAAAGACGAGATTTCTTCAATATTTGAAATCAGGGCAGGTGTGCCACAAGGTAGCGCACTTAGTCCTGTGCTCTACACTATATTTACAGCCGACATGCCTCTGTCTGAAAACGTATATGTATCAACCTATGCGGATGACACAGCAATTTTAGCCACCCATGATTCACCCGAAATAGCATCAAGACTAGTGCAAAGCGAATTAAATAATTTGGAAATTTGGCTAAAAAAATGGAACATAAAAGTAAACGCACAAAAATCTGCTCATGTTACATTTACATTAAGAAGAAATGGCTGCCCTCCCTTGTCAATCAACAACACTCAAATACCAAACACAGATTGTGTTAAGTATCTTGGAATGCATTTAGATCGCCGACTTACATGGAAAAACCACATAAAAGCTAAAAAAGAGCAACTGAATATAAAAAGTAGAAAACTTTATTGGTTAATGGGCACGAAATCTCAGCTTAATCTTGAAAACAAAATTAAATTATATAAAGCAATTCTAAAACCTGTGTGGACATATGGAATTCAACTCTGGGGTACTGCGAGTAACTCCAATGTTGAGATTTTACAACGATACCAGTCAAAAACCCTCAGACTTATCAGTCAAGCCCCCTGGTTTATAACAAACGAAGCCATACATAATGATCTAAAAATTCCAACTGTAAAGGAAGTCATACGATCTCAAAGTGAAAGATATCTAAACCGATTAAGCAACCACGTAAATCCGTTAGCAATATCTTTACTAGACGATACCAATGAAATAAAGAGACTCAAACGACACCATATTTTAGACCTACCATTTCGTAGATAATGACTTCATTACCTAAATAGATGAAGTATTTTTTAAAATGAAACATATTCATGTAAAATGTAAAATGTTATCGTAAAAATTGTAAATTTTTTTTTCGTATTTTAATAATAGTTTAAGTTTATATTAAATTTAAATTTAGTATCTATTATTTAATGTCAAAATATATGTATTTATGTATGTTTAGTTAAAAAGATTAATATCAAACTTATAGTTGTACTACAAAGAGTACGATTATCAATGTTAGATTATTTTTCACCCAATTTTCTTATTATCTAATTATTGATAGATTGAAATTTAAATAAACGGAAAAAAAAAAAAAAAAAAAAAAAAAAAAAGTCTTAGTGCAAATTTTATTAGTATTTGATATATTGTTTGAAGGACAATATTACCTGTTGATCGTAATTCACTAATGTGATTTTATTTTAAATGTTTTGAAATTTTTTCTAATTTTGACCATTTATAATTGATGTAATTACCGATTCTTACTGTAATTTACAGAGTTTGTCTGCTTTTCATAATAATCTTGAGTGTAATTTAACAATTTATAAAACATTTATAGCACATTTTTCCATATTCAAAACAAGTTAAGAAACAGAGTATTAAACAGAGTATAAACAAGTAATTGATTTAATTACCAATTCTTACCATAATTTACAGAGTCTGTCTGATGTTCATAGTAATCTTGAGTGTAATTTAACAAACAGAGTATAAAAAAGGGGTACAATTCGGTTTTAGTGATTTTGCTCAAAAAAAAAAAACTTTTATGATCAAAAAATAGGGCTTTTAGAGGAGATTTCAGAAAAAAAATTTGTTGGCGGTCACACCTATTTTCGAGGGGGCGGGCCCGTAAAGTTGAAAATACATAGACCTATATCTCGGGAACTCTGGGTGTCTGATAATTTCTAATACATTAAATAAAAGGTATTAAAAATACCTTTCCAACGATATATATCATGATTATAAAATATGGACCGAATATGGGTTAAATCCGAAAACAATATTTGTTGACCCGAATTTATTTGTTTTTTTGGAAATGGTTCTATGGCAGCTATGACAAATTATGGGCCGATTTTATTAAATTTTGGAACAGTTATTTTCATGCATATGAGGATATTTCACGTCGAATTTCAACATAATAACGGTATATATAAGATATATATTAGTATTAACGTGGATTTCGAGAGTGGACCTTATGTGGGGGATATTGTCAAATATGGACCGATATTCTCAAAATCCAGCAGTTTGATTTAGGCATGCATGTAAATGATCCGTGTAAAATTTTGGATTGGTACCCTTATTTATAAGAGATTTATGAGTATTAAAGTGATTTTCGGAAGAGGGCTTTATATGGGGCATACGGTTAAAAATAGATCGAAATTCACAAAATTTTGTGGGAAGATTTTTGTATATATTAAAATGATCTGTGCAAAGTTTTGAGTCGCCACCGATATTTATACAATATATATAAAGATAAATGTCTTTTTCGGATGTAGTCCTTATATGGGAGCTATTACCAATTATGGGCCGACCACCATAAAATTTAGTACAACAATTTATTTGCCTATAAAGAGTATTTATATCAAATTTTAGCCGTTTAACATTATTTATATCTGTTTTTGGAAGTGGACTTTATATGGGGTATATGGTCAAACATGGACCGAACTAAAAAAAAATCGTTTTGCGATTTCTTTTTGCATGAAACTTATTTTTGCTGAATTTTGACTTGATATTCCAATTTTATAGGCTTTTAGGTATAATTGAGCAATATTTCAGGAAGCTTTTTGTATGGGGGCTATGAGAAATCATGCACCTATTCTTACTATTTTCCTGGCACTTTCTTCTTTTATTATAAAAACAACGTATACAACATTTCATGGTATTATCTGCAATATATTTCAAAATATAGGAAGAAATTAGTTTAAAAATATCAATTTTTATGGAGGTTGTCTCACATTTTGGTCCTTAACTCAGGTTCTACTGCACCGATTTTGCTATAAGCGGTTTTTAGTAAACTTTGTTCATTTGGGTTGTGCCCTTGGACGTGAGAGTGTTTTACACAGATAGACAGACAGATGGACAGACAGAGAGACAGACGGACATGGACCAAGAATATATAACTTTGTTGGGTCTCAGATGAGTATTTCTCAGTGTTACATACGGAATGACAAGCTTATACGAGTATATACCCTCATTTACCACTTATGGTGATGAAGGGTATATAAAAATTTACAGATATAACAGTATGTGTATTAATATAAAATACAAATTTATTAGATGTATTTTCTTAACATTTTATATGGAAATCTATATACTATATTAGTTGTATACATATCAATATAGTTATGTACATACGAGTATATACTTTTATAACTGTCATCGAAAAACTAGCAGAAGAAACCAAAAAACAAAATCAACATTTTTTCACTCTTGTCTCAATGTTGTAGCAAAAAAAAACCCCCTTCAAATCTATAAAGATGTTGATGTGGGCAAAGACGTCAAAGATAAATAAAAAATGACTGAATGTACAGAATTATCACAATCTTTCTTGTGCCCTGATAAATTTTTACTATTTATTATGTTGCAGAAATGATAAAATGCACGAATAATATTACTATTTGCAAACATCAGGAATATGACACAAAATACCCAGTAAAAAATATATGGATTAATCCATAATCGAGCAATAAAGGTGTAATGACTTGTTCATCCATTTGGAGTAATAAGCGAGCTATCGAAACTTTTTTGTTTTATTGTTTATGCCTCGCTTAATACTGCAAATGGATCAATGAGGGATGTATCAGTTCGTTTTTGTTTTTTTTTTTTGACATAACTGTTAAATGCTTTCATTTTGTTTTTGTATTTTAGTCAGTTTAGTTTTAAAAAGTGAAAGACGTGTTATTAAAAAAAACTGAAAAGGTACGGGTATAGTCACAACTTGTTAAAAAAAATGTGTCAAAATTTAGTTTCTAAGCCTCATTTAAGACGACTGGTTGGAAAAGACATTGAAAAATTCTCAAATTGTAATAACAACATTTTTGAAAAAATTTAAAAAAATAAATGAATATTTTCTGGTTTTTGAAAAAATAACCAAATTTGTATTTTATATGAATGTTTACTCCCTTTATGCTCTTTTAGGAGACAAAAACGATTACTCCCTCTGTCGTCATTTTCAAGATCAATTGGAGTACTCCATAAGGAGCTTAAAAGGAGTACTAGTGTCTGCGGGCATGCTATGTTAAAAATCCTATGAGGTTCGGAGTTTTATGGAGTAATCCATTACTCGCAAAGGAGCGCTCCAGGATTACTCTTTGGATGATCCTATTTTTTACTGGGTACATAGTAAATACATACATATATGTATATATGTATGTATGTTAAAAGACGGTTGGTGACAAAAAAGTGTAGCCTACTTTAAGGAGGAATAATTATTTAATTTTAAGAAAATTCGGTTTAGTGTTTAACTCTCTTTACTGCTTTTACTGGGTAGATAAAAAATTCTGATTTTTTGGATCTCTACTATTTTTTACCCCGGGAACAACATCTAATATTCGGTTTTTAAAAATATAGATACAAAATTTACTAACGGTAAACAAGAATTTTGTTTTTTTATTCATATATAGAATTTTTGATTTACTAATTTTTAGAGAATGCTATGTTTGAACTTTTTATATTTATTATTAGCAAAACTTTGCTGATATTGTTAGCCAATGGTGGACGCAGCAAAAGTAACAACAAATTTGTAGTAATACAAAATTTTACAAGTAGATCTTGGACAATAAACATAGCTGATGACGCCCTTGGCCGGGTAGAAAATGCATTCCAGTGTGCCATTTGTCTAGAAAAATATAGTTTCACAATGGTATTCTTCGAGTTATTAATTAAAAAAAATTAACTCAAGCCAAAATAATAAAAAAATTTCTCTAATAATTTTTGATTTAATTTAAAATTTTTCCTCAATTTTTTTAACATAAGCCAACATGAAACTAAAACTTTACATAAACTTAAATAATGCATAACAAAACTCACACAAATACGCTAAAAATAAGCAGTATCTTACCTCCATAGTTTATTTATTTGAAATAGAATGAAAATCATTGAAGCAGTTCCTGGTTCTGTTTGAAATGCATAAGAAAGTGTCGCACTTTAAACACTTATAACTTGTTTGTCCCTTCCACCCTTTAAGTTTGCATCTGCTTTATCTTGAGTGTGTTTCGGCCAATGTTGATTGCCATCATATCGTACAGATAGTGCTGAAGTATATTTTTGTGTTTATTTTTATTTATTTATTTATTAAATTCAGATATTACAAGCCTAAAGGCCTACTTAATCTAGATATCTTATGGCGAAAGAAAAATATACATCTAAAAAGATAAGAGATATTCATATAAAACAAGTTTATGTACTTAAAAAAACCCCCCACTTCTGCACAAACATTAAAGTTAAATATATTTTTGTATTACATTACATATCTTAGAACTTTTTTTTACGTAACAGAACATTTTTATTTTTAGAAATACTGTTAAAATTTGCAACTGATCTCCTAAAATTACGGTCTTCATAAGGAATATAGTGGTTCCAAATTCGGGATACCCTTACCACAAATGATCTAGTCATGTACAAGGAAGAGTGCCTAGGGCAAACAATAGTATTAGTTCTGGTAGACCTGCCAAAAACAAATTTCTCCATCAGATATGGAGGTGTGCAAACATTATAATCTTAAAAAATTGTAGTAATAAACGTTGATTAACAAAAGTATAAAACTCACAACCTAAAATACCAATAACATGGGCAGAAATATGTTTATTATACCGAAGATTACAAATAAAACGAACTACACGGTTAACACAATCGTAATTTAATTATATTTTGTTGGGACGTTCCGGAAAATATCTCAATTCCATACAGAAAAGAAGGTAGGCACAAAGACAGCGCAACTCTCTTTTTGACTTTGAATAGCCTGGGATAATAAAGCTTTTTTTAAGAGAAAAGAAATTTTTGATATTATATGATTTATATGAAAATTAAAATCAAGTTTAGAATCTAATGGTGTTTTCTTTTCTGAAATAAAATGTTACACCGTTATTATGTACATTTTTATAATGTTTACCCCACATTTTAAGAATGACGCATTTTTAATGGTGAGAATAAAACATAAAATTACAACAGTGAAACACTTTTTTTCATGTACAGCTGTTTTTGTTTTTTGTTAAAAAAGAAGAAGCAGATAGCTCCCTGGTAAGATCGCTTGAAATAAGACAATGAATATTTACCAAAAAGACCAATGACTCCTTCCCGACTAATACGCAAATTCTTCTTAAACTATAAAAATTATATATATATAGACATACATTAAATATATAAGAAGTAGGAGATATTGTCCTATGAAATTTGTCATACATCAACTTCAGAGTATTCATTAATTACGTTCTCTACAAAGCCTTTCACTTTTCCATAATCATATAAAATATTTTATCATCATCAGATGATGAAGATGAATTCAATAGGTCATCCAACATTTTTTTAGCACATAAAGTAGTAATATTTTCCATTTTGTATATTTTTTTTTTGTTTCTTAACACTAATACACATTCATAAACAAAACAAATGTCCGTTGCAGCGATGCCAACTTAGCCCTCTTCGGGCTAGATTTAGCCGGATTTTAGTCACTCAAAACGCAAACAAAAAAAGAAAATTGGATGTGGGTTTATATGGATTTTTTTTCCATTTAGCCCTTTTTTCAAAAATGTTTACGGGTTTTGTGTCTCAAAGTTGGCATCACTGGTCAGCTGTTTTATCGTGCGATTCCCCCCTCTAAAAATACAGAGTGTGAAAGGTGCACCATTTTTTTAATTTATAGTGTGACATTTATAGAAAAGAACACACTACACTTTAGCAGTGTTGACTTTTTTTTCAGAAAAGAACACAAAAAGATGCGAAATGGGAAAAACGTGTAACATTTTTGCCAGAAAAGAAAACGCCATAAGTATATACCCAAAGACTTATAATGTGATACGTACGTAATTTTTTCATTCATTACTGATATATTAGGCAAAATTAGGTTGTTTGAAAAATACATGGCTTCTGACTTTGATGAGTTTAAAGTCATGTAATTTCACCGACACCATTCCTCAATAGATTTTAAATTGTTGTTGATAGTATTTTCTAGATGTGTTACCCCTACTCTTTCACAATACAGATCATTCATGTACATTATGAACAAGAGTGGTCCTAAAATAGATCCCTGTGTAACACCTCTGAACATTTCTAGAGTCAATGATCTTTTTCCTCCATATTCAACATACTAAAATCTGTCCGTAATGAAACTCCAAACTAATTTACTAGAAGAGGTACCAAAATTAAAATCTCTCTGAAGTTTATGACATAAAATTTCATGACTTAAAGAGTCAAACGCTTTACTTAAATCAAGTATCACAAGTAATGAATTATAAGGGTTGTCGATATTTCACCTTATATTTTCAATAATATCCAATACCAATCCGGTAGTATTATAATTTTTACGATAAGCAAATTGAAATGGACTTATCATGCCCCTTGTACTAAGATGATATTCTATTTGCTTTCTAAATAACACATCCAGAACCTTGGAACTAGCATTTAACACACTTGGGGGGTCTAAAGTCTGTAGAAGAACGTGGCGACTTTATTTTTGGTATGGCTATAACTCTACCTATTTTCCAAGATTTAGGAAAAGTTGAAGAAGTAATAATGGAGTTTATTAAAAAAGTGAATTGAGCTGAAATAAAAGGGTATATGATTTTTAAAAATTTAATTGGTAAACCATCAGGCCCGCTCGAATTACTTTTAATACTTGTCATAGTATCAAATACCTCTGGTTCATCAACATTTCGTAATGTTTTTTTCTTGGAAGTCGATGGATTTTTGGAAATATCCTCATTTAATGACAACGCTAGGCGTCCCCATTTTCAAAAACAAGGCTGTTCATCAAAGCGTGCTAAAAGTTTGTTTGCAACACCATTACGAAAGCTTAGCAAATCCATATATTTGTTTCTGCAGCTATTGATTTCATGATCTATTCTATATTCCAACCATGAATTGCAAACTGTTAGGTCAATCATGTGGTGAAATATCTTAAGTGCCACTTTCGAGATCTAATGGAGATTCTGTACAAAGGAAGGAGAAAATCCCTGTATTATATTTGGTTGTATAATTTGTACAATTTTCTTTTGTTCTGCATTGAATCGGCGTACAAGTTGATGTAGTTCAGGTCCATGGATTGATGACTCCATTTGGACAATTCCGCTATCAAACTATATCAGAAGAAATATATTCTCGCATCTTTCTACACGGTAGTCGAAGCTTCCACAGCCTTAATTTTTTAACTCCTCATCAGATTTAAAATTAAAAACGGTGAGTTAAATATATGACATTTACAGATTGATAATGGACAATGAAGATTGCTGATGACGCCCTTGGCCGGGTAGAAAATGGATTCCAATTTGCCAATTGTTCCAATACGTTACAATAGTATTTTTATTCTTTCTAGCTGAATAAAAACTCTCTTCTCTTAAAATTTATTTCACCATATCTATTTCCTCTAATTGTAGCTGTTATTTCTTCACTCAAGTTTCTATTCATATGCACACATTGAATATATTAATCTTCAAACAAAAAAAAACGACAATTCAATTCATTACAACAAATGTTTATCTTGATCTGAGAAATGTATGTAATTTAAAAATCAAAAAAATTATTTTTTTAAATTAAAAAAAAAACGTTTTATTTTTTAAATTGTTATATTTTTAAAGGGAAGTCGTAAGACGGTTCAAGGGTTATTGAATTAAAGTTTCTAATATGAATTTTATTCAAATTAAATCCCTATTGAAATCTGATTTTTCTGCTCTATAAAACTAACAAATTCCAGCAAGGTGTTAACTCACACCGCAAAACATTTTCTGCTTTTTATATTACATATTTATGCCAAAATAAAAAGAATCAGTCGTAAATCAGCTCTGGTTGGAGGAAGAACTCGCGCTTCGTTGTCATTATTGCTTAAGGGCAATCAGGCTGTCCTTTTTCACTACATTGCGAAGATTTGCTCCTAATTATTGCACTGGTTAATGCTTGACGTATTCTAACTGTACCGTGTTACGACTTTTCGAATTGCATGTGCATTGGTCACATGCTTTTGTTCTGGTTTTATAACCCATAAGTTTTTTAATACAAGCTTAAAGCCTGCTAGCTTTCTATATGGGTCATAGGACTTACTTAAATCGATGTGGTCCGTCAACCTAGTTTGTATTTAAAAACAAATATTACAAATGTTATTTTTAAATTTGTTTTATTTTATATTTCCCATATTTAAATAATAAAACACAGAATATCCTTTTTGTATAACATTTAAGCAACCATATTAAACATCTATATTTATCATATTCTTCTAATTTATATGACAATTACATTATTTTATAATTCCTATCATGAAAAAATACCCCCCTACTTCTTTACTTATATTTTGTGTTTGCCTTTTAAACGTCTTATGCATTGCCTTTTTAGGGAAACAGCTAGTTTGTATTTAAATAGATAAATCTTTTGTTTAAATTGTGGTAACATATATTCTACTACTTGTTATTAGCAATGCTGTGCAATAATTTATTCAAAATTATTTAAAAGCAAAGTTTCTATATTTCTTTTGGCTTTTCTTTTGCCCAATTTAGAGTATAATTTAGTTGATGGAAAATGTACAATAAAGTCAACTAAAAGAATTAGTACTAAATTTAAGGACCTATGATGGAAGCTACAATATGGCTAAATAATGAGCAACAAGGGAAGCAAACGATTCAGGCTTAAGTAACTGTAAAGAGACCAGGAAGTAAAGAAAATATATAACTCTACAAATACCTTCTTTTTTTTTAAACAAACACAAACTGCGAAGCTTTTTGGCTTGTCTGCAGAAAACACCCAAAGTCTTTGGTGGGAATCGAACCCGCAACCCTCTGACTGATAGTCCGGCACACTATCGAATAGTCACCCAATATATTCCAAATATATTCCAAAAAAAAAAAACTAATAATTCCATTGAAGCTAAACTATGACTAATTAATGTCAGACACATGAGTCTGGCCAGACCTTTTTATACCCTCCACCACCAAAGGTGGTAAATGAGGGTATATTACGTTTGTCATTCCGTGTGAAACTTTGTTAATATTGATCTGAGACCCAACAAAGTATATATCGACAGCTCAATTGCAAAACATGCTAAGTCGAAAAAGTGAGTTTTGCAGGAAAAGCTCCTAAAGTTTACAGGCGATATCTAAAAAACCATATGAGGTAGAACTTTGTTGTTTATAACTATTGATTGGACTAGGCAATCACAACCAAAATTTGACAGAATTTAAGTTGAAAAAATCTAAATTCAAAAACGCAAAAAAATTAAAAACATGCTAAATCGACATAGCATGATTTGGAATTGAACTGTCGATATATACTTGATCTTTATGAAATTCTAACTCGATGGAGCTATGTCCGTCTGGCTGTCCGTCTGTGTAAAAGACTCTCACGCAACTTAACTAAACGAAATTTCCAGAAAAATATTTCTTATTTCTTGCAGGTAACTTTGGTATTGAAAATCAGCAAAATCGGTTTAGGCTAACAAGAGTTATGGACCAAATTGTGAGGCAACCTCCATAAACATTTGATCTTTTTTACTCATTTTATTGCAATATTTTTAAATATATTGCAGATATTGCCATGAAATTTTGTATACGGCATTTATATGATAAAAGAAGAAAGTGTGAGGAAAATAGTAAGAATAGGTCTATGATTTCTCATAGCGCCCATACAAATATATTCCCGAAATATGGACCAATGATAAATAAATGCCTATAAATTTGGAATATCAAGACAAAATTCAGGAAAAATAAGTTTCATATAAAAAGAAATTCAAAACGAAATTTTGTTTTGATCGGTCCATATTTGCCTATATGTCCCATATAAGGTCCACTTCCGAAATCTCTGTTAATACTAATATGCATCTTAAATATACCTTTTGATATTGAAATTCGATGTGAAATACACTCATCTGCATATGCATACAAATCACTGTTCCAAAATATATGCCATATAAGAACCATTTTCGGAAAACAATTTAAACCACAAAAATGTTTAATAAATATCGATATTGAACCAACTTTTATACAAATCAGCAATTTTCACCCAGAAATTATACTTATATCGTTTATAGCTCCCGAATTAAGTCCACTTCCGAGCATACTATGCAAACATACAACTCTTGTAAATAACGTTATTGATTTGAAATTCAACCAAAATAAAAATACGTAGAAATCACATTAGTGGATACTGGATTTAGAACTATCAGTCCATAACTGGCCCACTTCTACTATGCCACCCACAAATCTCTTTTAAATAATATTATTGAGATCAAATTCAACTAAAAGAAGCCTCACTTTATATCTTACACTTTGCATGCCCTACACCACCATAGTGGGGAGGGTATATTAGATTTGTGCTGATGTTTGTAACGGCCAGAAATATTGGTTTAACACCCTTAAAGTATACCGATCGACACAGAATCACTTTCTGAGTCGATTTATAAAGACTTTATAAATACCAATAATTGAAGCTGAAAATGGTCTGTATAAAAGCCTAAAATAGAAGCTAAAACATGACTCTGTGAAAACCTTCAATTCAAGCCAAAATATGACTGTACAAAGATCTACGATTAAAGTTAAAATATGATTGTATAAAGACCTACGATCGAGGTCAAAATGTGATTGCTTAAAGACTGTATAAAGACCTACAATTGAAGCTAAATATGACTGTATAAAGACCCATGACAAAAGCTAAAGTATGGCTGCATAAACCCTTACGATTGGAGCTAATCTCCAAGCTGTTTAAAGAAATATGATGGAAGCTGAAAAA
The DNA here is from genome assembly GCA_916048285.2 of Bellardia pandia. Lineage (NCBI taxonomy): Eukaryota > Metazoa > Arthropoda > Insecta > Diptera > Calliphoridae > Bellardia > Bellardia pandia. Next base: position 76,729,729 of record OU696533.1, read on the forward strand.
TTACGGTATAGAAATTTAACATTAAAGCTAAAATATGACTTTAAAGCTGAAATGTGATGATCTTAAGACCAATGATTAAAGCTAAAAATGACTGCATAAAGACCTACAACTAAAGCTAAAATATGAATGAACATACAATTGAAACTAAAATATGACTGTCTAAATACCTACGATAAATGGTAAAATATGACTGTTTAAAGGCCTGCTATTGAAGCTTTATATAGATCTAAATTTTTCTCAAACTTTCTGCAAACTAAGCATACTTACTTGGATTATTAGTTGACCACTACTTTCCCCCCCCCCTTTTCTTTCCTTCACCAAAAAAACAAAAAAATTTTGTGAGACTACCACTTTATATTTGAAAATTATGCACAACTAGCCCTCACTTTTTCGCAGTTTGTACATGCTAACTGTGAATATACATGATATTTTGCAAAGTTTGCTGGTACTGCTCTTTGCAACTGGCCAACAACTGTTGGTGGAGCAGTAATACTAGGGGTAAAATAAATATTTTAACTATAACATAAATTATGTTTGCGGTTCTAGTAGATGGTTTTGATATTGTGGTCTTTTTACCAGCCACTTTATAGTGTATTGCTATTTCCATGGTTTACTTCTTGTTGCAAGCGTATACATAATGTGATGGTAGGAATGGAAACAGTAAGAGCAGGCAGACACTCAACCCAGTGATAGAGAGTATTCTAATAATTACGGTCACAAATGCTAACAGACATACATACTCGTATATACATACATTCATATACATATATATGTATTGTTATATTTTGTTCTGTTCATGGTTATAGCTATTGCTAAAGTGTAACCCTTTCCTGCAATCAATCTAAATAGGAAAATTTGGGGTGATGCCAGAATAAAAGGAGGGAAACTAGTTAGTTGCCTAGTTGTTGTTATTTGTACTCGGATTTGTTAGTTAATGGTTGTTTTATAATGGTGTTTGGAGCTTTTGTTTTCATTATTCTTTGCCGCCTGAAAATAAAGTAAGGCAGTAGAAATGTATGACTATCTGCGTTATGAGCGATATATATACGATATATTTATGTTGCTGATTGACTATATCTGTGGGTTATTGTTGCAATATTGTGTTGAAAAGGATTTATGGCTATTCGTGTTATTAAATTATGTTGTTAAACAAACGATGAACAAATTTGTTTATATTTGGTGGCAATATTTATGACTATAAAAGAAAATAAAAATATGAAATGATTTATGGTTGTGCTAAGTTAAATTTTAACTTTGGGAAATATGGATTACTAGAGATTTGTATGTTAGCCGATTGAGTTTACAAACTCTGAAAAACATAAACACTAGAAAGGTTAAAAAAAGTTAAAAATTTCATCTCAGTCCTTTTGTGTGTCTGTGTAAAACACTATTATGTGCAAAATATGTAAGTGAAACTTGTGTATCAGTAAACAGTACTAATTAGCTTCAAGCCTAAGTCTTTATACAGTCCACTTTTAGCCTCAATCGTCTTCATATAGTCAAATTTTAGCTTCAATTGTAAGCCTTTATACAGTCTTTATTCATTTATATTTTAACTTTAAGCGTTGGTCATATTTTAGCTTCAGTTGTCGTTGTTTTTACAGTCTTTACTCACTCATAATTTAGCTTTTATTATTGACCTTTATACAGTCATGTTTTACCTTTAGTCGTAGTTCTTTATACAGTTATATGAGGTCTGATCAAATTATAACCGTTATTTTCAAAATTCGTGAGTTACGTATGTTCGATTTTCGCATTTTTTTCTGTTATGTTGGTACACATGTCTGTTATATATGTTGATAATATCAACCATTTTGGATTGTCAGTTTGTTTTTGGCAGATAAAAAGGTTAGTCGTGTTTTGGTTTACTCTTCGATTTTTTACTATTCAAAAATATCTATCAAAGAAACTGTATTAAGTTTTGTGTAAAAAATTTAATTAAATGCGCAAGGACATTTGAAATGTTGACTGTGGCGTTTGGCGAGTCTACTATGAGCAGAACACAAGTTCAATTGTGGTATAAGTGGTTTAAGGAAGGCCGAGAAGAATTCAATTACGATGCTCGTCCTGGTCGGCCGAGCACATCACCAACCGATATTTTGAAGCAGTGAAGAAAATAATTTTGGCTCATGCCAAGTTTTTTTAACGGATGTTTTAGGCATGAAACGTGCGGCAGCGAAGATTGCTCCAAAATTGCTAAATTGTGAGCAAAAAAACGGGAGCTGTTGTTCATCAAAAAGGTCATAACTGGTGACGAATCATGAGTGTATGGCTATGACATTGACACCAAAGCCCAATCATCCCAATGGAAACGTCCAGAAGACCGAAAAGAACACGTCAAGTTCGGTCAAATGTGAAAGTTTTACTCTCTGTTTCCTTCGACTGAAATGGTCAATAAGGAATACAGTAGATAGGTAATGGGGAGCAGAGACATCAAAGGAATGCCGCCGCCTATTCTAATAGGAATTTGAATTGGTAGCAGAGGCTTCAAAGGAAAGCCGCCGCTTTTTGTAATTGGAATTTGAATGGGTCGACAGCTAATAGCTGACATGTCATAAAGGGAATCCAGTTGGATAGTAATAGTTTATAGTTGGATAATGAGAAATGTGAAGAGAGTGAGAGAGGATTGTGTGGGAGAGTAAAAGCAGGTAGTTTTAAGGGTTGATGAAGCAGGTAATATTTAAAATTAGTTTTGATTGTTTTGATTGAAAATTGAGTACCTGTGTTTTTTGCAAGACGATGAGGGATGAAATTGTATGTTTTCCTAAATTATGATTGGCTGACTGTAATAGTTTGATCACATGTATCGTTTTTGTGTATAATTTTCTAATTTTTATTTTTACTATCTGGTTTGTTAAATTTTCTGGATGGGATTTCCCAATTGGAATTCCTTTTTTTATTTTCATGAATGGGATTTCTAATAGAATTTATTTGTATTTCATGTATTTTGTTGGTTGAATACCTATTTCTAACTAATTTTGAATTTTCATTCTCTAGTTTTAATATTTTTATTTTGTATGAGAGTAAAGAGTAAATTTAGAGTAAGTATATTATATAAAAACTTCAATTTTAAATATATTTTATTTATTTATTTATTTATATATCTTATAAAAAATGTATAATAATTTTCTATTAAACGAAATACAGTATTTTTTTGTAAATTAAACTGAATACATTCACATGTATTTGGTATAAACTCGCATATTTTACAAATCCTTGGGCAATTGATGAAATGCTTCCCCTGAATAGAATCAATCATTTTGATATTTTCATACTCGTCCAGCATGCGTTGAAAATGGTTTACTATTTGTAAATGTTCATCAAAAATACAACCATCAAAGTCATATAGAAACTTCTCAATTATACCTCTGTACGACATTTTCTTTAAAAATATGTTTCTTCGTTTAATTCTGTCTCCTCTTCCCATCTTTAACTGTCATTAATTTATTCCATACAAGTGTTTAAATCCAGAAATCATGAATGTGCAAGCATTTATTTTATATTAAAAAAATTAGAGGAGGTGAATGTGAGATCAGTAACAATACATATGTAACAAGATTGGTCATACACAATATCAAAAGCAGGTAGTTTTAAGGGTTGATAAAGCAGGTAATATTTCTGTACTTACTTTGTGCATAATACATTTATCTAAGACATGAATAAGCATGCTTTTAAACTAAATATTAATTCTAATTATAAATTCAAAGGGCATAGAGATTGAATGAATGGATTATGCACACGTGCAAGTTAGTTTGTTGTAGATGGCATACAAAAGGTGCAAACTCCTATAGTGTCAAGTGCTATAAACCAGAGGATTGTGTGGGTAAAAAAGACCGCTGTGAAAAACAACAAACTCGAAAATAAAAGAAAGGTCAACCTGTTGAGTTAGAAAAGGAAAAGAGTTAATACTTTTTTTTTTTTTTTTTTTTTTTTTTTTTTTTTTTTTTTTAACCCTTATGAAAAGGACCGCTGTGAAAAACAACAAACTCGAAAATAAAAGAAAGGTCAACCTGTTGAGTTAGAAAAGGAACAGAGTTAATACTTTTTTTATGCTGTTATGAAAAAAAACTTCAAAATACAACATATAAAATATAATATTGCATTTATTATTTAAGTACTTGCATTTTTGTGTTCTGAAATCAGTGTATCGAATCATTCCCTCCAGTCAAAATATATAACTAAAGTCGGTTATATTCTTATAACTAAAAATAAAAAATAAATAAAATAAAAATATTTTGTGAAATCAAATACGTATTGCATCATTCCCTCCAGTGAAAATATATTATTAAAGACGCTTATATTTTTATAACTAAAAAATTTAAAAAATAAAATAAAACTATTTTGTAAAATTAACAAATGACTCCAGCAATCTGTTCATTATGCTCCATGACTCTAAGCAGTCCAAGTATGCTGAAAGTGCATTACAATTTACATTGCAATATTTGTAAAAAATTGTTTATGTGCAAATTCAAGCTAAAGGAGCATATGGATATGCATAGCACTACTACATCGATGAATACTCACGATGCTACAAATTTTGAAATATGTCCCATATGCAATACTTCAATCTCTAAAAAAATTTTGAATGTCCATAAGAAGCTTCATTGCCAGATTTGCAAAAAGTTGTTCATGAGTACAGTAAAACTTAATGAACATAGAGAAGCCCATAATACTGTATCACCACAGCATATTAATCCTAATGTCTCATATAAACATTGCAAGGATTGTAATGTAATGATTCCAACATCCTCATACCTTACTCACATAAGGACCAGCACCCACAAAAACAAATGTGAAAAGGTTAGTTTAAGCGATAAGTTGACGGTGAGAAAAAGTGATTTCGAAGGGAGAATTGAGACATATGCATTTATAAATAAAAAAGAAGAAATTCTATTCCCGGAAGAATTCTTCAATAGTGCAAAAGAAATTATTGTGAAGCAATTGGAAGAATGTAGTATTAAACATACTACATTTAAATTTAATTTTGAGCTACTATGTGAATATATGAAGGTAATTGATGATGAATTTAAGATTGCTCCAATGGGACATATTTCAAAAATGAGCTTGATAACACAAGCAGATGACATTGCAGAGATTTACGAAAAGCATGCAAATGAAGTTTGCATAAAAATGGAGGAGTTTCAGGAAAGAGATAGTGGATGGACACTAATTTCAATAATAACCCTTGAAATTAATATAAATAAAGCTTCAGTAATAAGAGGATCAAGCTTCATCCCATTACCTAAAAGTATTGCTTTCACAAAAGCCCTCATCAATATTGAAAACAAAGATGATTTCTGCTTCAAATGGTGCCTCATTGCAGCTTTGTATACGGATGAAAATCTTAATTTCCGACAAAGAAAAAATTGTAATATTTACAATATAAGTAGCATAGAAAATGCACGAATTGTTTTGGGAGAGATGGAGCTTAATTTTGAGGGGATGCACTTTCCTCTAGAATTGAAGCAAATAAAATTATTTGAAAAGAAGAATGCTGTTAGCATTAATGTGTTTGGGTACAATGGAAAATCCATCATTGGACCCTACTACGTCACATGTGAGGAGAAGGATAAACATATTAATTTACTTCTACTACATTCCGGTGAAAAATTTCACTACGTACTCATCAATGATATCTCCAAGTAAGTTATTTCCCTGTCACTTTTGAATATTAATTTTAATTTATATATATATTTTGTTTTTTTCCTTTAGGCTTTTACGATCAAGCATTACATCGCATAGAGGCAAACTTTTTATATGCAACACATGCCTTTATTACACCCATGATGAACAAATCCACAATAATCACAAACAAGTATGTGGTAGAAAAATTACCCTAATGCCTAAACCGGAGAATGCATTTGTGATGTTTGAGAACTACCAAAAGCAATTAGATGTACCATTTGTGATATATGCAGATTTTGAATCAATTTTGGAGAAAACTGATGAACAGGTGAGCAGTAGCACATGTAATGTACAAAAACACATTGCGTGTGCTTTCGGTTATTTCATTAAGTGTAATTTTAAGAAAGAGAATGATAGGCATAGGTATTATTTCGGTGAAGATGCATCTAAAATTTTTGTAGACAAAATTGTATATGATGCAACCGAGATTTATACCAACCATTTATGTAAAGTACAACAAATGGTGATGAAACCATATGAACTAGATTTGTATAAAAGTTCAGAGATATGTCACATTTGTCATAAACTTTTATATAATGACAAAGTTAGAGACCACTGCCATCTCACTGGTACTTATCGAGGCGCTGCTCATAATGAGTGTAATTTAAAATATAAAATTCCAAAGTTTATTCCAGTTGTTTTCCACAACCTTTCCGCTTATGACATGCACCTTTTTTTTAAAGAATTGTCATCTATTCAGAATGCTAGTATTAAAGTTATCCCATTAAATAAAGAGCGATATATTTCACTTTCAGTTTATATTAAATTAGACAGAAATCATGGATTTGAAATACGTTTTATAGATTCATTTAGATTTATGGCTTCTAGTCTAGACAGTTTAGCTAAAAACCTTGACATTTGCGATTTTCATGCAGTTCGTGATAGATTCACCGATGAAAATCAGTTTAATTTAATAAGAAGAAAGGGAGTGTTTCCATACTCATATATGGATTCTTTAGCAAGGTTTTCAGAAACAGAGCTTCCAAGTAGAGACAAATTTTTTAATATATTAAATAATGAGGAGTGTCCTGCAGAAGAATATAAGCATGCACAAAAAGTGTGGAATGAGTTCAATTGTAAGACTCTTCTGGATTACACAGAACTTTATTTAAAAACAGATGTTTTACTTCTTGCTGATATATTTGAAAATTTTCGGAAAATATGTAAGAGTATTTATAATCTAGATCCGTGTCACTACTACACTGCCCCAGGATTATCTTGGGATGCAATGTTAAAGACCACTGAAATTAGATTAGATTTATTCACTGATAGTGAAATGTACATGTTCATGCAAAATGGAATAAGGGGTGGTCTTGTGCAATGCTCAAAGAGGTATGCTAAAGCCAACCATAAATATATGAATAATTTCGATGAGAGTAAACCATCAGAATATTTAATGTATTTGGATGCCAACAATTTATATGGTTGGGCTATGTCCGAATATCTACCGTATGGAAGTTTCGAATGGTTAAGTCATCAAGATCTCAATAACTTTGACGTTAACAAAATATCAGATACTTCTGCATATGGCTTTGTTTTAGAAGTAGATATCGAATATCCAGATTCACTACATGATTACCATAATGATCTACCATTTTGCCCACAAAATAAAATTACTGGTAAATCGAAATATAAAAAATTAATAGCTGATCTCACATTTAAAAATAAATACACTATTCACTACAGAGTTTTAAAACAGTGTATTTCTGAGGGTCTTGTATTGAAAAAAGTACACAGAATTTTAAAATTCAAACAGTCTCCATGGCTTCAAAAGTATATTCAGCTTAATACATTTCATAGAACAAATGCTAAAAATACATTTGAAAAGGACTTTTTTAAGCTTCTCAATAATGCTGTTTATGGGAAAACCATGGAGAGTGTTGATAAAAGAAAAGACATACGTATTGCAACTAAATGGGAAAATACAAATAAAAATCATTTGGGTCTAAGATCGTTGATCTCTAAACCAAATTTTCAAAGTTTAAGTAAGTTTAGTGACGATATGTATGCAGTCGAATTGAAAAAAATGGACTCCTGTTATGACAAACCCATATATATAGGTTTCACAGTTTTAGAATTATCCAAATGGAAGATGTACAACTTTCATTATAATTATATGAAACCAAAATTCGGCGAAAAACTATCCCTTAATTATATAAATCATCATTTATTTATTCAATTCAAACTAATGATTTTTATGATGACATTCGAAATGACATTAAAATGAATTTCGATACATCAGAATATAAAAAAGATAATCATTTCAATTTCCCTAATTTAAACAAAAAGGTATTAGGAATGATGAAAGATGAGAACAATGGAAATATAATGACTGAATTTGTAGGTTTACGTTCCAAAATGTACTCCCTTTCAAGTCTTAATTCTGACGATGTAAAGAAATCAAAGGGTGTAAAAAAGTCCGTTATTCAAAAACTATCGATAAATGACTATAAAGATTGTTTATTTGAACAGAAAATTTTGACAGATGAAATGTATTTATTTAGATCCAAAGCGCATCAATTATATACCCAAAAATTACATAAAGTTGTACTTAGTCATACTGATGATAAAAGAAAAATTATGATAGATAGAATAAAAACACGTGCTTGGGGTCATTACAAAGATCGTGTGGATAACAACTTTATGGATATTGATGAAGATAATTGTTCTTGTTAATTATCTGTGAGATGGTAGTGGTCAAATATATATGTATAAATATAAATCTAACATGTAAATAAGAAAAAAAAAAAAACAACTATCACTTTTTTATGTTTTAATAAATTATTTATTTCTTAAATATAAGTTAATAGTGTAGACATAGGTAAATAAGTATTTATTCCTTAAAATTTTATTTATAATATTTAATCTAATGTATCAGAAAATTTTTGAATATATAATTTTATATATAAATAAATATTAAATGTTTAACATTGTAAGTTATAAAATTTATTAAAATTTACTTTTCCTAGTTTTAAGTTAAACATTTGTAATATATATATGATTATAATAAATAAAAATAATAATAAAACAAATTTGATAAATTATTGTTTTTTAATTTAAAGTAGAATTTTCGTTTTCTAGTAATATAGCATTTCGTAAGGCGCAAACTCCATAGTTGTGATAACAACAATAAATGTGGTCCGTATACTTCATTTCCAGTTGCTTAAAATTAAGACAGACACTATCTTCTATATTAAAAACTTTTTGTTTTAACATTTTCTCCAACCAAATCACTTTCTCAGCACCTTTAACATAGACTTTGGAATACTTTAGATTTGTTTTTAAAAATTTGCATACACTATTAAATGATATGGATCCATCATTCCAATTAAGATTATGGAAATTGTTTATTAGCCAATTGGCTTCTTTTTGATGATTCACTGACAAACGCTTAAAATTAAATGGTGGTTTTATGATGAAATTAATATACTCCTTAGAATTGAAAACAATTGCAACTTCTTTTACAATAAAATTATTTGATTTAAATTTAAAACCCTGCAAATCCATAAAAACAATTTTGGGCTGCATTTTTATATGATTTATAAGACTTTTCGAACTTGTTCTTTTAATGGTATGTATTCAATTAAACGATCATGAATAAGTATACAGTATGCTGATGTACAGTGGTGGTCAAAACATTTGCAACTGGGAACACGTATGTAGTTTGTATTATTATAGTTTTTTTTAATTGCTCATTTTTAAAAACTTTTTGTTTATTTATTACCTGCATTCATTGTTCTTGATAAACATGTAAAAAAAAATAAAATTCCTTCTTTTACAAAAATAAAAAAAACTTAATTTTGATGAGAGAGTGTAAATTGAAGTGTTCAAAACATTTGCAACTCTCCTTTCTCTTATTCTTTAATACGTAATTAACACTAACAAATTCTAGGATATAACGGTAATCAAATTCTTTTTAACAATTTAGTATTAAATGTTTCGTTTTCTATTAAAAATTGCAAGTTAATAATCATTTTAACGCAGTTTAAGTTTGGAGTTAAGAGTGTAAACCTTTTTGAGTAAAATGGCTGGAAATAAATACAGTTCGGAACTTAGATCAAAAGTTTTAAATGATTTTCAAAATGGGATGCTGCAAAAAGAAATATCTATAAAATATGGCATTCACAAATCAACGATTTGTCGAATAATTAAAAGTAGATACATCGATACAGTACATAAGGGTGGAAGACCTCGTGCAACAACAGCAAGGGAAGATAGGAAAATTAGGAATTTTTTTACAAAATTCCCAACAGCTGTTCCCAGAGAAGCAAAAACAGAAGTTTCCGTGATCGTTAGTCTCTCCACTATAAAAAGAAGAGCCCGAGAATACGGTCTTAGAAGCTACAGGTGCACCAAAAAACCATATGTGTCTGAAAAAAATCGCAAAGCTCGCCTTCAATTTGCTCGATCTCATTTAAATTGGACTCCACAGCAATGGAAGAACGTATTATGGTCTGATGAATCTAAATTTAATCTCCAAGGATCAGATGGAAGGTGTTATATTCGACGACCTCGAGGTGAAAAGTATAATCCACGATATACAACCGCAACAGTAAAGTATGGAGGAGGAAATATTATGGTGTGGGGATGTTTCTCGGGACATGGGATAGGTCCAATCCACCGTATTACTGAAACAATGACTGCCACAATCTACAGAGACCTCCTAAGCTCAGTTATGCTTCCATATGCAGAATGGGAAATGCCGCTTTCGTGGACATTCCAGCACGACAATGATCCCAAGCACACGGCTAGGGTTGTCAAAACATGGCTGGAGGAACATGAAGTCCATGTTATGTCGTGGCCACCGCAATCTCCCGATCTCAACCCGATTGAGAACATGTGGATGATTGCAAAACGTAATATCGGGAAAAGAATTTTCCGAAATGGAGAAGAACTTTTCGTTGAATTGGAAAAGCAGTGGAATGCAATTCCAAACGAATATATTGAAAAGCTTATTTCCTCTATGCCTAAAAGATGTTCGGAAATAATAAAAAACAAAGGATATGCTACAAAATATTAAAGATTTAATATTGTACTTTTAAATTCATATAAGAGTTGCAAATGTTTTGAACACTTGAATTTCGACTTATTTTGTTAAAGCCATTATTTTTATTTTTTAAAGTTACTGAAGAAAAATTTTTGTTTTTTTATTAGCATAAACAAGAACTGAATTTAATAAAAAACGAAATTAAAAAGCCGCTTAAGCAGTTTTGATTTAATAAATTTAAATTTAGTTTAAATGCGCTTTCAGTTGCAAATGTTTTGACCACCACTGTATTTTCTGGAATATTGGTAGAAGTTTCAAATTCAATTTTTATGTCAATAGGTCCGCTACTGATAGATTCATTTTGGTGACTGACATCTATCACAACTATCGGTGCTTTATTTTTAAACTCTTGAGAAGTGAGTAGAGGTTGAGCATCTCTAATATAGTAGTTTTGTTGAAATCTTAGATACATATCATAAAGTATTGCGAAGCGTTCATTTTTAAATTTTATGTTCAGATCATCATATGGATATGATTCCGAATTTAAATGTACTTTTATATTAGTAAGATCACAATGAATAAATTTATTTTGATTCTGAAAAGCAACTAATACAAAACGAGGGCGCTCTCTATTTGCAGCAAGTTTTACGTTCCAAATATGACTAGTTCCTGTGTTAAGTTGTGGATTAATATGACAATCCCAGCTTCGAAATGCTATTGGTATAGAAGTACCACTGCTTATTGTCTTAATCATATTCAATTTACTAAAATCAGATAATTGTACATGCGGAATTCTCCATGAAATATTTGAAATTGTCATTTTAGCTTTTTCAGTAGAAACAGTAGAGTACAATAGATCTGCATCATTCTTATTGCGTAACATAATCAACTCATGTTTACCATTTAATATTATTTTATTATAATCTTCAGCAAATCCAAGCAATATTTTTAGTGGTACATAGAAATTGAAATATCCATTTATAAGATCAACATCATCAACTTTGTTCCATCCAGCATTGAGCAATCCATTGCTATCGGTTGGTGATAAAGAAACAAAGTTCTTTATTGTACTTGTTAAACCCAAATGTCGCGTACGATCAATTTCAATACCATTAAGTTCATAACGAATTTCATCAAATAGATATGCAACAAAATTATTTTTTAATTTAAAGTTGGATGAGGAAGGTACTAATTCAGTATTACTAGCATCTTTAACGAATCCTTCTACATATATCAAACTTTCACCAGGTAAGACATATAAGTCTTGATTTTGTATTGAAATTCTAATTTCATCATTATTGTTGTAAGATTGAAGATATGGCGTATACGTGTGGTAGTCCTTTTTAATAATATTTTCATCAGACAAGGGTTTTTCAAGTACATCTATTATTGAACTCATGGTTTTCTCAATTTAAAATTTAACGATTTAAGAAATTCTTTGTTTGCTTGTGTCAAGTTTTTATGTGGTAATGATTTCTTTAATTTTAATTTAGCTGACAATTGTTTATTAGGAGAAAATGATACTTTATGTGTGGATATATTCTTATTATAAATTATCATTATCTTGTGGGTTTTAAATGAATTCGTATTGTAATTTCCTCTCCTCGAAAATTAATTAAATCTCCGTCTTGATCAACTACTTGTAGAGTTAAGGAGCTTATCTCCCGAGAGTTGACTGGCAAATAAATGAGATTTCTCGGAATCTCATCAATTTTATACCCTGGTGGAACATTAATTGCAAACTCATGTAATGTGTGTGCTTGAGAGTTATTCATATATGTATTGACGGATATATTGCTCTCCACTCGTAAGAGATTGACTTTAAAAATGTTGACTGGAAGATCTGAATAGTGATTCTCATTTGGATTTAAGATTTTTTTATTAAATCCAAGCAGTTTTCCAATTGTATTTTCTTTATTAAAATAAACTAAATCAGAAGAGCTATTAACTCTCACTTGCATTGTATTATTATTAGCTTCTATATCAATTTTATTTTTTGGACTGTAGCGTTTGTATTGCTCTTTTATATAATAAACAATATCATTCAATTCATAGGATCCAATTGGAATTTCAATTATATGATCACCAATATGAAACTTGTTATTATAAACGTCTACATTGGGAATGCTGTTGTATGAATGAAAATCAGTCAGAGCACACTCATATTCACCATCCAAATAAATTGGAGGGAAATAATTAGCTGATAGCTCAGATGATTTAGAGCTCAATGTAAGTGTTATTGACATTATGCTTGTCGGAGAGTAAATAAAATAAATTTAACACAATGTTGTTTTTTAAGGAAATTTATAAGTTTATTTTCCATTACAAAATATATATATAAATAAATACTACATCAATTATATTATTTTATTTATTATTATTATTATTATTACTAACTACAATATATCAGTTTTATTAATCCAAGAATTATGATGATTTGGAAATCCCAACCATTTAACAAATGCTTTTCCTCCTTTAGCTTTAAGAACTTTTTCGACGAGGTACGTATCTGGAAATCGAGTTTTGGAAAGTTCTTCATCATAGAATCCTCCTTCTATTGGATTTCCACGATAGTCTTCTAATATGTACGTTGTAGGATATGTATTCTTTACTGTTTTTATTTTAAAAATTTCTGTGGTCCAATTGGGTGTATACCCCTTTTCAAAAATATGTTTGTATTTACTGATACGTACATAATCTCCGACATGGAATTTTGATATTTTATATATTTTTATATGGTTGTATACTGTGTTTAGCAATTTCTTCTCATTTGTTGAATTGACTTTGATTGGAGGCATTTTGATGGTACGATGAATTTTTCTGTTGTAAGCATCAACTAAATTATTATAAATATCGAGCCAATAATATGAACCATTAAAACTAAATTCTTTCCACATCATTCCTTTTAAGGTTCGATTGAATCGTTCTACTATTGATGCTTTCATTCTACTAAATGTTGAGTAGTGATTGATATTATGTTTATCCATTAGTTTTTGGAAGTCCTTATTGAAAAACTCTTTACCATCATCTGTTTGTAAATTTTTAGGAATCCTACCTAATTTAAAAATATTTTCCATTTCCTGGGCTACTTCAATTGCTGTTTTTGTTTTAAGTGGTTTAGCCCATGCAAATTTTGAGAAGGTATCAATTACAGTCAATAAATATCTATAGTTTTTATTATGTGTAGAATAATTCCCCATTTCAACCAAATCAGCTTGCCAGAGGTCATCTATTCCTTTCATTACAACTCTTCGACGTTTAAAAACTTTTCGAGCCTGTTTATGGAGTTCATTTACTAAGGTTCTTTTTGTAGTCATTATTTAATTCTTTTGTAAAATAATATCGTATGGGTTGTTATCTGTTGACGTATTTTCACCTATTGTGATATATTCAAAATTATCATATCTATAAATTTTCTCTTTTATCCTGCTGATTTCTTCTTTAGTAGATGTATTATACTTTATAATTTGATCTCGGATATCTTTAATATTTTTTTCTAAATGCTCAATTATCTCCTTTTGTACCTTTTCAATGTAATATTGCAAAAACACTTTACTGATAGCATCATTCTCTTCCATAGCATTTGCCACATTTCTGATTCTTTTGTTTTGGACGTCAATATTGCTATTCGCATCCATAAAGAACCCCAACAATTTAGGTACATTTTTTATTGAAATTATACCACTTGTATCGTTCAGGTAGTGTCCAAATTTATCAACAGACATAGTTAATTTAAATTAATATTATTGTATAATGTTAGCTTCATATAATTCTTCAATAATTGATACAATCTCGTTATTGTGATTCGTATGACCAGCAGCTTGTGATGCTATTAGTAGTCTAAGTCGATCTACCAACTCATTTGGATCATCCCAATATATATAGTTAGGTTTCTGTGAATTGACACTCATTAATCCAGCACCAATATAATTCTGGTTTGCTGTTTCATGTGATGATGTCGAGGGTATAGATTGCTTCATATTTTTATCTTTAAATAATTTTCCAATAATGTGTTTATATTTATAGGCTCTCGTACCTTTTATTTTACCATCAGCTTGAAAATCTCGTTTGTATGCATTTGTATTAATCAATATTTTTTTATAAATTTCAAGTTCAGATTTATCATAGTTCTTTGGAGTTTTATGAAACATTAATGAAAATAATCCTGGTGTAAGAGCCCATATTTGATTTCCAATTACAATTTTATCGTCATTGAAGTTAATCTTACTGTCACCAAATTTCCACTCATTATTAGAATCTCTATGTGGACCATAGAGATTGTCTAACTCATTAATTTTTTGTAAATGTACTAAATCTTCATCATTTCTATTACTATTTAAATTTTCAATTTCTGACTGAGAGTAAAAATCATCGTAATCATCTGAGTTGCTTGAGTTTAATAACGTTTCTTCAACAATCTTCTTTGGAGTACTTTTGTTAATCGCTGGTATTTTAGATATAGGATTTGAATTAATAGTGAATTCATGTTTAAGTTCCTTATTTTTAAGTTTTGGAATTTTTTTTATAGTTTTTGAGTTTTTAATAAAGTCATTCAAAGGTTCTGTTATGGGTTTAAATGTATCTTTAAGTTGTTCATGCATATCTGCCTCACCAACTTTCATACTACGAAGTTTTTTCTTCAATACATTTCTCGTTTTTATCAAATCCCTCAATACATTTTTATTCATTTTAAATAATTAATTCGGTTTTCTTATCAAATTATAAATTAGTGTCTAGATTAATGATGTTACATTATCAGATCAGCTTTCAGCCTTGGTATAAGATAATATATTAAATCAGCTATCTGGTATTATAGAAGCGATGATATTATTTTAGATATTGGATTAGGTTAGGTAGAAATCGGTTAAAAATAGTAGATACAAATATGTAGTAAGTTGTAGTATGTTAAAAGTTCAATGTTATACTAATATTTAAATGTAATATGTATAATAATTTATATTGTTATGAAATTGTCAAATTGCTTTCGGTATCGTCCATTATTCAATTCGTCATCTTTACTAATCACCAAAAATCCATATTTATCTTTCCAACATTCTCGACAAATTTCATAAAAGTTTTGAAAACTCATATCGCTTGAAACATGATCACTATAAACATGCTTTACATTCATTTCATCTTGCTTAAACATTATAATCATATTAGCATTATCTCGTATCAAATGTTTTGGAATTCTTGTATAAGTTTGACATAAATAAAATGAGTCAATATTTTTGTGTCGACCCATACAAAAGTATGCACGTATGTTATTTTGCTTTTCACATGCAACATCATCAAATATCATAATTGAGTTAGAATTTGCTTTATAAGGAGATATTACTGATTCATTATCTGAAAATGTATAATATCCCATTCCTTTAATTGGTGTTATTAGTTTCCTTAAATATTCATATTTTGGTTGATATAGTGATTTTGAGTATAAATAGATGTTCTCAAATTTTAAACCATTAGGACTTTCCAACAATCCAATCATAACATTAGTCTTCCCACAATTCGATGGACCGACTATCAGCGCTCGAATAGAATTCGGTAATAAAGAACTGTGCCTTATTTTTGAATTGCTATGCACTGAAGAATCAATATTGCGAATGGAAATATTTTTATGTTGTTTAATTAACCGCATCTTTATAACTGATACTAATAATATATAATTAATATTTTTATTATAGAATAAAATAAAATGGTTATACACTATAACACAGAGATTAATTATAAAAGAACAGTCATCGGAGAAGGTTTAGTGAATAAAATAATAAACTCTCTACCTATTGAACTACATCTTCCTGGATATCAATATTGTGGCCCTGGAACAAAACTGCAAAAACGTTTAAATCGGGGAGATAAAGGAATAAATAAATTAGACGCAGCTTGCAAGGAACATGATATAGTATATTCAAACAATAAAGAGATAAATATAAGACATCAGGCTGATAAAATTCTTGAAAATAAAGCTTGGGAACGAGTTATTTCAAAAGACAGTACTCTACCAGAAAAATCATTTGCTTACTTGGTAACAAACACAATGAAAGCAAAAAGAAAATTAGGCATGGGTTTGAAGAAGAATAACATAAATAAAGATTCAAAAGTAAATAAATCTAGTGGAAGAAAACTTTTCAATGCAACAATAAAAACAGCAACAAAAACTTTAAAGAAAGAAAAGCCACAAGATATTAACTCTGCTATTAGGATTGCTCGTAAAGTCATTAAAAACTCTTTTAAAGGGAAAAAGTCTCATGTTGTAATTCCTCGAGTAATAAATGTTCCAAAAATTGGTGGTTTTTTACCTCTAATACCCATTCTAACTGCTCTTGGTGCAATTGGTAGTTTAACTGGTGGTGGTGCAGCCATAGCAAAAGCTATAAATGCCGCAAAGGATGCTAAAAATCAACTTGATGAAGCAACCAGACATAATAAAAATATGGAGGCTATAGCAATGGGAAAAGGTCTTTACCTCACACCATATAAAAAGGGATATGGATTGGTTTGTAAAGAGAAACCAAAAAACTTTTAGAAATGCTACCTAAGAGACCACTAACTGATCTCGACCTGAAATACTTGTCAAAAAATATTCCATATTTTAGAGGTATTTTCATGTTAGACAGACTACCAAAGCGTTCTAGAAAAATAGAATGTGGTATCATCAACTTAGATTTATCAACAGGATCTGGAACACATTGGGTAGCATATTATAAAAATAATCAACACAAAGAATATTTCGATAGCTTTGGAAATTTACAACCTCCTTCTGAATTGATTAAATACCTAGGAAAAAATATAAAATATAACTACAACCAACATCAAGATTATAATTCATATAATTGCGGACAATTATGTATTAAATTTCTGTATCATATAACTGAAAGAACAAAAAAATAAATAAAAAAAACTCATTTTATTTTGATATTAATAAGGAAAATGTTTTTATTTATGAATTTATATTAATTTTTCAATTTAATTAAATATTAAGAAATTGAATGAAGATATATAGGCTTTAGATTCCCCATACTGGATATTGACCATTTGGAATATAATCAACCATTACATCAAATGTGTCTAAGCGCAAGCCTCGTTCTCCTTCTCTTTGGATACGGAATATACCTGATGATAGCTCAGTCATCTCTTCATCGGATAATGAATTGTATCGGTTTGGCAAAAACATTATATTCTCTTCCAGCTCAATTTGAATGGTTGGGCCATATTTTGTTGTCGTCCTTTTTGCATTTAAGACTGCATACTTTTTGCTAGTTTCCAAATCCTTAATATGAATAAGGGTTTTGTTGGAAAAGCTGTTGAATTTTTTAATTAAATTTTTAGCTGAATCCATTTTTTCGTTTTGTTGTCACTTGAAGAGATTTTCTGATATTGATCTTTAAATTTTTTCAATAAGTCTTATTAGCAAATTTGAATTTTTTAACAAAAAAAAAAAAAAATTGTTAGAGAGTAAAAGAAATATGTATATACATATGTATATATATATATATATATATATATGCTCCTCGCTCTATCTTCAATAATAAAAAGGGGATAATATAAAATTTAGTATGATGTAATAGGAGAAAAAATATAAAATATATCTATTCTCCTCACACTACCTGCAGGGATTCAAGTATAATCTTTTCATTTCATTGTGAAGGATCGTAGTGGAATAAATTAAATATAATTAAAAAAGATAAAGAAAGGGAGATAATACTGTTTTTAAATGGAGTAACAAAGAAAAGTATATTATTTGGAAATGAAAAACATTCGTGTAAAAGATTCTGAAAAATGTAGTTAATAACCGAAAATTTTAATAAACTAATAGTAACAATAAGAACGTCAACATAACAAGTTGAAAAAAAAAAAAAAAATGAGTTTAATAAGAAGTATCGTCCAACAATTTTTAGCTGATTTCGAAGACGATTTATTATATGAGCACCGGGAGACGCTCAACTTCTTTGTGTCCATGCTGGAACAAAATGAAGACCAAGGAGTTATAGAGGATGAAGATGGGGAAAATGGAACACATTTCAAGAGCTGCCCTTGGTCTGATCCAAGCTGTGAAGAGGGTCCAGACACCTGCAGATGTTCCGTATTTCATTTCCGGAAGGATATTGTATTAAAATTAATTCAATCGTATTATAACTTTCGCCAAAATATTTAATAAAATAAAATAAAACTTATATTTACTTTAATTACTTTTAAATAGAAACAAACACAAACTCAAATAATTGTAAAATAAAATAAATGAAAAATAAAAAAAATTTTATTCTTCTTATTTATTGACTTTTAAAAAGATAAATTAGGTAAGTAAAATCACAAATGAATTTGTTATTTTTTTCAGAGCGGTTCTTTTCCTTTTCTAACTCAACAGGTTGACCTTTCTTTTATTTTCGAGTTTGTTGTTTTTCACAGCGGTCTTTTTTACCCACACAATCCTCTGGTTTATAGCACTTGACACTATAGGAGTTTGCACCTTTTGTATGCCATCTACAACAAACTAACTTGCACGTGTGCATAATCCATTCATTCAATCTCTATGCCCTTTGAATTTATAATTAGAATTAATATTTAGTTTAAAAGCATGCTTATTCATGTCTTAGATAAATGTATTATGCACAAAGTAAGTACAGAAATATTACCTGCTTTATCAACCCTTAAAACTACCTGCTTTTGATATTGTGTATGACCAATCTTGTTACATATGTATTGTTACTGATCTCACATTCACCTCCTCTAATTTTTTTAATATAAAATAAATGCTTGCACATTCATGATTTCTGGATTTAAACACTTGTATGGAATAAATTAATGACAGTTAAAGATGGGAAGAGGAGACAGAATTAAACGAAGAAACATATTTTTAAAGAAAATGTCGTACAGAGGTATAATTGAGAAGTTTCTATATGACTTTGATGGTTGTATTTTTGATGAACATTTACAAATAGTAAACCATTTTCAACGCATGCTGGACGAGTATGAAAATATCAAAATGATTGATTCTATTCAGGGGAAGCATTTCATCAATTGCCCAAGGATTTGTAAAATATGCGAGTTTATACCAAATACATGTGAATGTATTCAGTTTAATTTACAAAAAAATACTGTATTTCGTTTAATAGAAAATTATTATACATTTTTTATAAGATATATAAATAAATAAATAAATAAAATATATTTAAAATTGAAGTTTTTATATAATATACTTACTCTAAATTTACTCTTTACTCTCATACAAAATAAAAATATTAAAACTAGAGAATGAAAATTCAAAATTAGTTAGAAATAGGTATTCAACCAACAAAATACATGAAATACAAATAAATTCTATTAGAAATCCCATTCATGAAAATAAAAAAAGGAATTCCAATTGGGAAATCCCATCCAGAAAATTTAACAAACCAGATAGTAAAAATAAAAATTAGAAAATTATACACAAAAACGATACATGTGATCAAACTATTACAGTCAGCCAATCATAATTTAGGAAAACATACAATTTCATCCCTCATCGTCTTGCAAAAAACACAGGTACTCAATTTTCAATCAAAACAATCAAAACTAATTTTAAATATTACCTGCTTCATCAACCCTTAAAACTACCTGCTTTTACTCTCCCACACAATCCTCTCTCACTCTCTTCACATTTCTCATTATCCAACTATAAACTATTACTATCCAACTGGATTCCCTTCATGACATGTCAGCTATTAGCTGTCGACCCATTCAAATTCCAATTACAAAAAGCGGCGGCTTTCCTTTGAAGCCTCTGCTACCAATTCAAATTCCTATTAGAATAGGCGGCGGCATTCCTTTGATGTCTCTGCTCCCCATTACCTATCTACTGAATACTATCTTGAACTTATGCGCTGTTTGCGAGAAGCAGTTCGTCAGAAACGTACAGAATTGTGGAAACCCCAATCATGGATTTTGCACCATGATAACGCACCAGCTCACACATCGATGTTTGTGCGTAAGTTTTTGGCCAAAAACAAAACCGTTATCATGCCTCAATCGCCGTGTTCACCGGACTTGGGTCCCGCTGACTTTTTCTTCTTCCCAAAACTGAAGACACCGATGAAAGGTAAGCGTTTTGCTATGATTGAGGATATAAAAGAAAAATCGAAACAGGAGCTGTTGGCGATGCCACAAAGCACGTTTCAGAAGTGTTTGGAGGATTGGAAAAAACGCTGGCATAAGTGTATTATATCTTAGGGGGATTACTTTGAAGGGAACAAAATGAATAAATACTTTTTGAAAAAATTGAAAATAACGATTATTTTTTTTTTATCAGACCTCGATAATTAACTTCAATCGTTGGGTTTATATAGTCATATTTTAGATTAAATTTTAGGTATTTATGCAACTACATTTTAACTTCATTATAGAGTCTTAATACAATCATATTTTGCATTCAATTGTAGCTTCAATCGTGAGTCTTTACACAATCATAATTTAGATTAAGTTGGTCTTTATTTTTACACAATCATATTCTATCTTCAAACGGAGGTCTTTATACAGTCCAATCGTAAGGCTTTAGACAGTCATATTTTAGCTTCAATCATGGATCGTTTTATGGCCATATTTTAGACTCAATTATAGGTCTTAATATAGTCATAGTTTAGCTTCAACTGTTGGTATTGACAGAGCCATATTTTTGGTTCAATCGTAAATCTTTATACTGTCATATTTTAGTGAGTTGCTTGGGTGGTCTTATTCTCCTGATTTAGCTCCCAGTGACTTTTACCTTTTCCCAAATCTAAAAAAAATCCTAGCTGGCAAGCGTTTTACCTCAAATTAAGATGCAATTACAGTTGTAAACCACTGTTTTAAAGGCCTTGAGGAAAACTATTTTAGGGTTGAATCGCTAGATAAACGTTGGACTAAGTGTATTGATGTTTCAGGAGATTATATTGAAAAATAAAAATGTTTTTGAAAAACTAACTATTCTCTTTCTGTGATAGGCTAAGAAGTTTCCGAACTGCCCTCGTACAGTCAAATCGTAAGGCTTTATACAGTCATATTTTAGCTTTAATTGTAGGTCTTATACTGTCATATTTTACTGTTAATCATGGGACCTTTTACTGCCTTACTTTAATTCCAATTATAAACTCTTTTGTAATCCTATTTTAACTTCAATCGTAGGCCTTTATGTAGTCATATTTTATATGCACTAAAAAAATCCAATAGAATTTTCCAATATTTTTCTCATGTATTTTCTCTTTATTCCTATTGAAAATGTTTTAAAAATGCCCGCACTTGTACGTACATACTTATATTTCCAAACTTGCTAACATTCCTAATTACTCGTGTATGAAGCGTATCCAGTAAATGTCAATTGTGTGTATGTGTCTGTCGGCAGGCATCAATAATGAACTTTAATTTCAAATGTGTTGCAAAAAAAAACAATTCTAACCAATCCTACCAACACAAAAAAAAAAACAAAAAAAACATTATAGAATACATGAAATAAACTACGTCTAAGGATTAGTGTGTGTTAAATCCTGTAAACAATGGCAAGACGAGACATTTTAAATGAGTTAAAGGTAGAAACAAGTACATACATGCCAACATACATATATGTATTAGAGTGGCTCCATAAAACAAAATCATTGATGTTTACAACCAATCATACATATATCTTACTTTATTTAAAGATTCTCTTATATTTAGATTGTGTAGTGAGGTACTTCAACGATTAAAGCCACAGAAAAAATTGTGTGAAATAGTTTCCTGAAATCAATTGAGCTTTCATTTAGACAAAACGTTTTGGCTGCCTACAAAAGGAACCATTCTAATACTCTGGCTGCTGAAGCAAGCATATGTATTTACTTAGGTAAGTATATACACATGTATTTTTTGAAGATGTTCTACAGTTTTATGTAAATAACATGTGTGTTATTTTATATTGTTGTTGCTTGTGCTAAATATCTTACTAACAAATACGTTTCTAAAACAAACCTGTAAACACATGTCACCACATGAACACATATGCACTTTCATTTACTGCCTTTGTTTTATTTTGTAACTTGACAATACTCTACAACTCAACAAAGCAATATTTCAACAGCTTTCACACTGTTAAATGTAATTATTAGCATTCACCCAAACTTCTATAGCATACTCTAAGGCTCATATAGGACCAGAATCTTTAAATTAAAAAAACCTACAAAGTGTTAGTAGGAAAAAGTTGTTGCACTATTAAATCCCATTTTTTTTTTTTGTTTACTTCAATTTTTTGCAAATCAATTTACTTTTCTTTAGTTTAGTGCAGGAGTGCCCAAAAGTTGCTTAATAAAGAACAAACACCAATACATTTAAATAAAAACTAATTTTTATTCAGTATTTTTTGTTGTAAAAGCCAATATATACAAAGAAACAACACACTTTTTTAAACGGTATCATACGTTAAACAAAAACAAAATCTACATTGACGATCGCAGTCACCAATGTTTACCAGTACAGCATACGAAAGTGTTGTTGCTTTGCGCTTGCGTGTATAGAGTGAAGTACGACAAAAAAAAAACAAATAAGGCAAAGTTGTTTGTGTATTTCGTATTGCTAGTGCTGTAATGAGTATTGCTGAGTGCTGTAATGAGTATACAAAACACACAGCCTATAGCTAAGAGTTTTTACAAATACAAAAGCGCACCAAGAGTATAGGGCTTGGGCACTCCTGAGGCCAAATTACCGCATTCGTGATCGAATGAGCTATCGTATCGAAAAATTATTTCGATATCGAAATTATGATAAAATGTACTAAATTTCTTGCTCGATATCGAATTCCATAATCTTAAATAAGAATATTACGGTCAATTTTACTCGATATCGCATGCGGTAATTTGACCCCTGGTTTAGTGTATCCAAATTCGATTTTACCTCTCCAACTTCTTGGGAGTTTTGTTGCTGGAGCACACACTGTGTGTTAGCTTTTGATTAAAAACTTGCACAAGAATCTCAACTGTGTCAGTTTATAGAATAAGTTACAGTAAGTAAAATACACATATATATAGGTATACGAGTATAAACAATGTAAATTTTAAATTTCATAAAAATTTCTTTTACTCCGCATCGGAAACTATGTAGCAAAAATTAAATATAGTTAAAGCAAAAATTAAACAATATTTAACGCTAAAATCGACTATAGAATTGGCCATAGACTTAACTATAGACTCTAATTTATACTCTGTTATAAACTCGACTATAGACTTGATTATAAATTCGACTCATCTATAGACTCGACTAAATACTCGACGAAAGCATCAACTATAGATTCGATCACAAAACCGACTATAAACTAGACTATAGACCTGAAAAAAGACTCGCATCAACTATAGGTTCAACTATAACCTTGATCATAGACACGACTTGACTATAGACTCGACCCAACCATAGGCAAGATTATAGACTCAACCTAATTATAGACTCAAGTGCAGACTCGTTTAGACCATAAACACAACTTAACACTATAGAATCAACTATAGACTAGATCACAGAAGAGACTATAGACCTGAAAAAAGACTCGCCTCGACTTTAGGTTCAACTATAACGCACGACTAGACTTTACTGGTTTGTCAATAGACAGGACTACCTATTTGAAATAAATACTTAATACAATTTTATCTTGTTTTAATGTTGATTCCTTAATTTTGTTCGTCACTGTCTGCTTATAAAATTTAAATAAGGATTGTGTACCTCTTGTATTTATACCAGCATTACTGTCTTATATGTATATACATTTTGTTTCATTATTGTATGAGGCACATACTTCCTTCCATACTCTACACATTTACTCAAGGTGAATTTAAATACCAGGTGACCGCATTGCTACAACAATTACAACAAGGCAAGAACAACAGGCATTTTTCTATATGAAAAACTTTCGTCACTGTCAAAAAGTTTTTTTTTTATATAACTTTTTGGCATTTTCAAATTCACCATGAATAATCAGCTGGCGCTACGCTATCACCTAGTATTTAAATTCACCTTGCATTTACTGTTCGTACACAATAACACAGTAACTTGTGTCACGTTGCCATAATGTTAAAAAAAACAAACAATACTTTAGTTACTGGTATTTTGTATTCTTTGTTCTACTGTGCAGTGTTCATAAAACTTGTTTACAGTGATGCAAACAAACAAATGCATTTGTCCACATATTCTAGTTATAACCCAGCATACCATTCTAGGAGCGCTCCGAAAAAGGAGTCAGAAAAGAGTCCAACAAAAGAGCATTTTCAGAGCGCTCCGAAAAAAGGAGTCAGAAAAGAGTCCCACTAAAGAGCATTTTCGGAGCGAAAGAAAAATTTGCTTGTTACTGTCCTGAGTCGGCACGCAGTATGACTCAGAAATTCCACTTAATTATGTGTGCAAAGCGTTGTTCTCCTGCTGTTTGTGCTTTGAACAAAAAAAAACATAGCTGTTCCACACAAGAATGATAAAAACAAGATTACACAGAGCCCAAGAAAAACCTCATAAAAGACTCTTTTCTGACATTATCTAAGAGCTCTTTCTGACGGACCATTTTCGAACGTAATGACGCTCTTTTCTGAAGGTTTTCGGAGCAATTATGATTGTTTTTTGGGCTCATAAAGAGCGTTAACATTCCGAAAAAGGTGTCAGAAAAGACTCTTTTCGGACTCATATGGCTTGCTGGGAACTAACTAGCAGTAGTACGGTGGGTGTGACTCTGAGTTTTCATCTACACACACATTTGTATAGTTAAGTATGTATGTATGTTTATAGAACAAAACTATAAAATTGTTTGGTGTATGCTAAAGCATTTTAACTTTTTTAACTTTAGCATATTTTTCCTCAAACGAATGCACCTGCTCGGCATGTATGTTTTATTAATATTATTATAATGCTGCCGATTAGGTAGGGGAAAGAAAAGCTAACTGCAAGGCAAGTAAATTTTCCTTGCAATTATTATTGAGATTTTGAGAAATTATTTTAAGTGGAGTAATATTTATTCGGTGGACCACCCTAATGTACATATGAATCTGCATGTATATAGGTGTATTAGTATGAAAAAAAGTCAATACTTATACAAAAAAAGCAAAAAAAAAACACCAGAAAACGACATACACTCGCAGACAAACATCTGCTGCATTCATGTATGCGTAATTGTATACATAAGCGTAGTTTATACAATGAGGATTTAAAGGATAATGAATGAATAAATACAACTAAACGAATGTGCAGCTACATTGGAGTACAGAATATATACGTTTAGAATAATGAAGATACAATTTTAAAAGTAGTTTAAGATTGAAATTATGTAAATGGTTTGTTTACTGTTAGCTGTTGCTGCTACTGTTGTTGTTATTTAGTTTAAGGGAGCATACTTAGAAATTTCCAATTAAAATCTAATTTAGTACAAGCAAGTAAAAATTACTTGCTTGTTACTTTTTATTCACCAGAAAAAATTAAAACCAAAAAAGTGTTTTAGTAAATTTGAATAAGTTTGTTTTTAACAATGTAAGAAATTTGTTATGAAATTTTAAGCAATAATCGAACAGTTTCTTGTAGATGAATTGAGTCTATAAATAAATCTAAAATCGAGATCATAGTCGCGTCGCGTGAATCGTCTGTCTATAAACAGATTTGTCTGTCTACAAACAAACTGCTTTGTCAATAAATAGACTCCTCTTTCCATAAATAGACTTGTCTTTCGATGGACTCGTCTGTGTATAAATTTATTATCCTGTGCCCATATTCCATAACTTTAGTGAAAACTTCTCGCGTCGAAAAGACGTGAAACAAAATATTCCATCGTTTCTCGAAAAGTGTCTGTAATTCATGTGAAAACTATCAATGTCAAAAAATACAACTCAAAGCCCATGTGAAAATTTACTGTTTGAAACCGCTGATCACGGATATCGTTGACGGCGAACAAAACTTACTAAAGGTTTTAAAACGACGGCGCCAAAACTACAACCGTCGGCTATACAAAATAATGTGTAGAGCGACTTTGATGTTTGTTGCTTACAAAATAATTTGCAATAAAATAAAGAAAACTTTGTTTTGTTTACATGAAATTTGTAGTAATCGTATGAAAATCAGACATGTGATGGAAATCGAAAACGAATGAGTTTTAGAAGTCAATTTTTTCGTAATATTTCTGTATTGAAAAATTTTTATCACATAAAATATAAAGATACTGGGCTACTAAAGAGAATCTTAAAACAAAAATTTTAAAATTAGAGAAGGAAAATGAATTAATAATTTTAAGAGAAAAGTTTTTATTCAGGCTAATAGTTCAAATAATCAAGAATACTATTGTAAAGTACTGGAACAATTGGCAAATTGGAATGCATTTTCTACCCGGCCAAAAATTAGATTATAAACGCATTAAAATGTATATCCAAAACTCATTCGTTTTCGATTTCCATCACATGCCTGAATGTTTTATTTCTCATTGCATTGCATTAATTTGAATATTTTTTATATCTAAAATTATATCTCGCCGCGTTTTTATTTGTGAGCATATTTGACACCAAAATTTACAGACATAGTTTTGCGAGAAAAACAGTAGTTTATTTAAATTTTTGGCATTTCTGTTTTATTGCACACATTTTAATCGAAAAGTTTCTCGAAACGTAAGGTACAGAACATGGGCACTGGCTCGTCTATCTATAAAAAGACTGGTCCATACATTAATATACTCGTCTGATAATAAATAATATTCTCTGCCAACCAACTTGATTGTGCCTGTGTATGGTTTCTGCCTTAGTCTAGTGACTTTTCGAATATACAGTCGTGTCTATAGATGTATATAAATCTCGCATACTTCTGAACATATCTGTAAAACCTTTTTTAAATATTTACACCTAATACTTGTTTAAAATTGCTAAAGTATTTGTAATCCCTATTAGGAGAAAATATAGAAACATAGATAACACAATATTTCAGCAATTTTCTGACTATTGTTTTGTTACCAGCACTTACAAACAAGTTCATTAGGATAGCCCCTAATAGAACAAAGCTAAACAAAGTTCTCGTTATTTCCTAAAACGAAAACTGAGTTTGTTAAATTATGCCATTTATACAGTTTGTATGGCTTTGAGCAGGATTAAAATGTATGTGAATATGTTCTATGAGGTCTATTACACAGGTTTTTTGTACGAGTATTTGTTTAAATTCATTCCTAATATTTACAAATGTTAGTTTGTTATGCACAGACACACATAAAGTGTTATTTGGGTTTTTCTTTATAAAATATTTATGCTGTTTATCATACTGCATTTACAATGTTTGCTTTTTTAGGAAATTAAAGAAAATTGCATAAATAGTTTAAGTAGCTAATTTACATGTAAGAAAAACACCTGGTTAAAGGTGAATCAATGACAGACAGATTTTTTTCTATAGAATAAGATTACAATGGTCTCTTCTATAGACAACACTCTAGTCTATATTATAGACAAGACTACAAGGATATTTAATGGACAAGACTAGAAGTCTATTTTAAAGACAACACTCTAGTCTGTGCTTTAGACAATGCTATAGTATAAGAACCTTGACAAAGATATCTAAAAAAGCGACTCAACCGGCAAAGCGACAGTATGGACCTATTCACCATATTCATATACAGCTTCCCAACAGAACCAAAGGACGAATGAAAGGGGTAGGATTCTCGCTAACAAAGGAGAATCTCATACATTTAGAAGAGCTGGGTATGGATCAGTTGTGCACATAACGTTTGTAAGTACTAGACTAGCAATCAACATGGTCTGGGAACTGAGCGAACACTACACCCACATTGATCACCAAGCTATTATTTTCACCATTAAGCCAGATACCTTCTTTTAGAGCATCTCCAAGTAAATCCAAATCTCAGGGTTGAGCGAAAGAGAAAGCTGTTTGTTTTAAGAAACTTTGCTATAAAGCTGACTTGGAAAAAATTTACCTCAAATTACGTGTCCTAGTCTTATTAAGGAAGGCGAATCTT
The DNA here is from genome assembly GCA_916048285.2 of Bellardia pandia. Classification (NCBI taxonomy): domain Eukaryota; kingdom Metazoa; phylum Arthropoda; class Insecta; order Diptera; family Calliphoridae; genus Bellardia; species Bellardia pandia. Next base: position 76,758,345 of record OU696533.1, read on the forward strand.
ATATTAAGCAAGAAACATCCGCATACCAAAGCGATATAGATGTGACAAAAGAGGAAGTACTCAATTTGTGTGCAAGAATAGGAGATAATAAAGTGCCAGATTTAGACTTCATCCCAAATAGAGCTTTGAAAATTGCTGTGAAGTCAAGACCAGAAATATTTATAAATTTTTTTTAAGAACTGCCTTAAAGACGGTAAATTCACAAACATCTGGAAAAAAACAAAAACTCATTATTATGCTTGGTTTTCACTATGTCAGTTTTGTTGTTAAATTTTCTAAATTGTTATGAAATTACCAACAATTTGGACAATTTGACAACAAAACTGACATAGTGAAAACCAAGCATTATTTCTAAACTTGGAAAGTTCTATTTGCCTTCTTGACTCGCTAAGAAAATGCTTGGAAAGAATTACATATACTAAGCTAATGGATGTTGTTGAGGCTGTAGAAGGGCTATCTAGCCCTTCAGGAAGGCAAAATCAATTACAGGCGAGGTCAACATGGTTATAGAGTTAGCCTGAAAAACAATTACCGGGAAAGGAAAAAACAGGAAATACTGAGCAATCATCACTCTGGATGTAAAAAAAAAAACATTCAACTCTTCCGGATGGAAGCATATAATCTCATCTCCAAGAAATATCAACGTACCTGCACATCTAATTAGGGTAATTAAAGACTATTTCTTCAACAGAACTCTGTCGCTCGAAAGCGATAAAGGTTGTGAGTCTCAGGGATTTGTCTTGGGTCCACTTCTGTGGAACACTATGTATAAGGGCATATTTAACCTACAAATTCCAGAAGAGGCAACAGTAGTAGGTTTTGCAGACGACATAGCAGTTCTAGTTACAGCACAACATCTAGATGAAGTACAGATATATGCGAACGAATCAATTAGAGCTATCAAGGAGTGTTTGACGACCATGAACCTGCAAATGGCAGAGCAGTGGTGCTTAAAAGCTAGAAAAACTAACAATTAAAGTAGGATCACTCGAAATTACATCGTCAGAAGCCATAAAGTATTTGGGTATAATGGTTGGTAGAAGAAACACCTGAATACTCGCGCAAACACGCTGCTGGTGTGTCATACGCATTGGCGAGAATGTTACCTAATATGGGTGGATCATGCCAAAGCCGCCGTTTATTATTAACAACAGTTTGTAATGTCTACTCTACGGGGTACCAATTTGGTAGAATGCACTAAATAAAACGGCAAAAAAGTCAATGATATTAATATACAGAACGGGTTGCTAAGAGTCTGCAGTGGCTTTAAAACCATTTCCATAGAGGCAGCTAGTGTTGTAGCAAGAACTATCCCCATTGACTTGATCACTCCAGAATTTTCTAACATTCACGAAGAAATTAAAAGACACCCAGCGGTATTAGGAAAGGACATATATACGTCAGGTTGAGAAGGAAAACACAATGACGGAGTGGCAAAGAAGATAGGAGAATTCATCTAAAGGTCGCTGGCCCTTTAAATTAATCCCCACTATTGTTATGTGGTTAAAGCGCAAACATGGGGCGACCAATTAAAACTTCAACTAATTCATTACAGCACACGACAATTTCTCCAGATATCCACAATATCTCGAAGATGACGAAATGACAGAACATGTCACATTTGCATGTCTGAGATTTTTTGGACAACGTAGAAGACTCCAGGCGTACTTTGGAGACATTTTGTACTCAGGCAACATAATAAAAGTTATGCTAAAGTCGCGGGAAAGTTGAGCCGTAGTAAACACTTGCACTTCGGCAAGCAGAGGAAACTCATAAGTCCATAGAAAGGAGGTCACTAGAAGACCGGAAACCGGGGCAATCGGAAATAATAGCTGACACCCCCGCAAAGTAATACCTGATGGAAGATCTGCGGGGTGGGTGAGCAGAGGGGGTTTGTAATAAAAACCCTTCAAAATAAAGATTTCTGTTGTATAAATGTTTATCGAAGTTCACATTTTGTTAAAGGCTAAATATAAGAAGAACTATGGGAGCCATAAAATCGCTAGCTTCAGTCGGGTGGGGAGGTTCGTGTCCTTCTCTATCTAGTCTCAGAATACAGATTATATTTATTTTATATAGACTCCCTAAATATTACTAATACTACGTTACAAAGGACCATGATAACTATATTCATATAAAAATAAAACCCCGATATAGTTAAAGTTGAGCAAAGAAATACACAAGGGTTGAGATAAGTTTACCTATATTTTAGAGAGTTTTCAAGGTGTTAGTAGAAAACTATGCTTCAGAACCCGCGCCTACCTATATTCTGACAGCACAAGATTTTAGTCAGAATCCCGAAATTTTAAATATATTCTAGCTTACTATACCATGATTGAAAACATAATGAGAATTTTACCAATCCATATAGAATTTATTTAACAAATTATTCATCCATTAATATTTCGCGAATAGTAAAATATAGGTAAATAAAAATATATAAACATTAGCAACTATACTAAACTAAATATACATAATAATAAAGATATGACATTTTAACAATTAAGCAAAATTGCAAATAACAAAAATAACAACTTTAAAAATAAATGATTTACATTAATATGTAATTAACATGTACTTAGTTAGTAAAAGAGATTACAACTGTTCTTAATATGACGTCACAATAATAAGAGTTTGTCTTTTCTTTGTTTATTTAAGCTTTTATAAATTTGAGAATGCTAAATGAAGGTTTAATTTTAATTTTGGGGCTCTTATTATTGCTTACATTATATTAAACTGTGCAATCTATTTTAACTGTATTTTTATAATTCAAGTATTTGTTGTTTTTGTTATTTGATTTTTATTTTGTAATTTTTCGTATATGTAAGAGAGTTTTGTTTTACATATTATTTATTTTGTTTTTATCACTCACCAACTTTCATGAAGATGTAGAGGCCTCTCGATCTTTACACGTTGTTGTACCAAATGATGTTTCTCTTAAAAAAAAATTATAAAATCTTGCATATACGTATTTTGATTAGATATTTTACAATTTAGATATAAAATATAGCATTTAGATTTAGGTTATTAATACAAAAATAGGGGAAGTGCAATATTAGATTTTAGGAATTCATTACTTAAGAATTTTAATTACATAATATTAGAATTATTATTTAAAATAGAAAAAAAATTGATTTAGATTTAGACTGTATTTAGATTTGACATTTTTACGATTAATTTTAATTTAGGCAAATAGTGAATTTAGAAAATAACGAAAATTAATTTAATTTAGATATAAAGAAAATATTTTAAAATACTTTAATGTTTTGTTTATCATTTTAAACTTTAATCGATATCATTTTAATGAGTTGGTGTTAATTTGTATGGGGGAATAAAACGATTTATAGATAGGTGAACAAATTTTGTCCTCCACTGTATATCATCTTGAAACCAAATTAAGCTTTTTATGACTTTATGTTTTTACTTCTTTCTTTTGATATTTCGACAAATTCTTTTTTTTTTTCTGATATGTTTGTAGGAATATAAGTGGTCTATGCAAGATTTTGTTTTGTTATAGCTATCATTTATTTATTTATTGACTGATCACTTGGTAAAGCAAACCTGTGAAAAAAAATAGTTTTTTTGTTGCAAATTTTAAATAATTTTACATTAAATTAAAAAACTCTTACCAGTCAAATCTTGCAATCAAATTTATAAATAATAGAATAATTTAGCTTGCAACCAGATAAAATTAAGAATTGAATTGTGCTGTGATATTTCTTGGCAACCTTTAATACTGTGGTAAGATTGAGTACTTATATTATTCTTCCGGGTTAAAGCTAACCTCAAAACCAAATCTCCCGCGGATGATCAGATGAGAGTTAAGACAACTATGCAAGCAATCTTGCACAGCTTTTCTTGGTAAGTAACTTAATACCAACGGATTATGTACCTGTTATCTTCCAAAATTCTGTTTTTAAAAATTAGTTTTCAAATTCTTTGGAGCCAAATATTTGGAAATTTTATATACTTTTAGGTTATCTGTAGGAAGTGTTAAAACTGGTTTTATTCCTTTTCGCAAAATTCGATCTTCCTTCAACCACAGTTTCACACAAAAAGAAAGATGGATCACATTTTTAGCATTGCAAAGGTTCTTATTACATTTTTTTTTATTCGGTTCAGATAGGTAACCGATTATTAATAAAACGATTATTCGTTTATTGTAGTAGATTTAATCGACACTGTATTACCCCATTAAATGAAAAATCTTTCTAACAAAAATTATTAATGTTTTTATAACAGTTTTCTTTTCAAATCATTATTATTTAATTAAACTTTGTTTAGAAATCTATTTTTGTATATAATTGGTTGTTTGGCATTTGACAAATATTTCCTAGACTTTGTATACACAATACTACTTAAATGTTTATAAACATTTGTGTTGAGAAATCAACTGTTTAAGGTGACCATATAGTAGAACTGTTCAATGGTTATGCATGTACACGAAATCCATGTAAAGTAAAATATATGCAAGTAATGTTTATGTTTTGTTTACTTTTAATAGGAATACATATTGTAACAATAATTTAAATAAGTTTAATGTTTTTTTAATGAATTTTTTAATTATAATATAATATTAAGAAAAAAATTATTTTTTTAAAAAAAAATTTAATTTTTCTTATATTTTCTTTATTAAAAAGTTGAAAAAAAAACATTTGGGGGTGAAGCATAAACGTTTATTACAGGTTCAGTTAAGTACGTAGGTGATTCAGTAATAAGCTGAATCGTGTATGTTTCAGATATATATATATTCTCAAGACCAGACTCTAGACAAGACTACAAGTCTATTCTATAGACAAGACTCTTCTGTATATCATAGAAAAGACTCTAGTCTATTTTATAAACAAGACTGGAAGTCTGTTCTAAATAGAAGACTCTAGTCTATATTATAGACAAGACTAGAAGTCTATTCTAAAGGCAAGACTCTAGTTTATTCTAAATACAAGACTCTAGTCTATTTTATAGACAAGACTAGAAGTATATTCTAAAGACAAGACTCTAGTCTATATTATAGACAAGACTAGAAGTCTCTTCTAAAGACAAGACTCTAGTCTATTCTAAATACAAGACTCTAGTCTTTTTTATAGACAAGACTAGAAGTATGTTCTAAAGACAAGACTCTAGTCTATTCTAAAGACAAGACTCTTGTCTATATTTTAGACAAGACTAGAAGTCTATTCTAAAGGCAAGACTCTAGTCTATTCTAAAAACAAGAATCTTGTCTATATTATAGACAAGACTCTAGTCTATTCTATATACAAGACTAGAAGTTTCTAATGACAAGACTCTTGTCTATAGATAGACAAGACTAGAAGTCTATTCTAAAGGCAAGACTCTAGTCTGTTCTAAAAGCAAGACTAGTCTATTTTATAGACCAGCCTAAAAGTCTTTTCTAAAGACAAGACTCTAGTCTTTTCTATAGACCAAACTACTTGAATGTCTATAACTACTTTGTAACAATTATTCCTTGTCATACTCTATATCAACTGTCAGTTAGTTTATTTAAATCTTACTACTACCAACTAATATCCTATATTTTCATATGAAGTTGCCTGTTTAAACACACACACACGTCTGCTAAACATTGTGTCAAAATAAAATGTCAAGCTGGGATTTTTTATTTTACATATTTATGAAGGTTCCTACTCGTATTTACCTTTTTTCTGTTTTGCATAGTTTTTTTTTTAAATATTTATGATTTAGTAGAAATCTGTTATTATTTTTTTTTTAATGTTCATATTTCCTTACATTTCCTTAGTTTCCAGATAATTTGTAGTAATTTTATTTTGTTTTATTTATTATATTATTTTATGGTTTTCAATTTTTTGATATGCATAAATATTTAACTAGAAATATCTTTTATAATACTTTTGTTAGGTTTTCCTTAAAAATAAGTTAGAAATTTTGTAAAAAAAAAATACAATAAAATTTATGTTTAAAACTAAAAATTTGACAGCTAATTTTCTATGGTAAATGTGGGTTTGCAACAATGCAATACATGTGTTTTATTTGTTTATGAGCAGAAATAAATTAAAAACACAGCATTTGACAAAATCAAAATATGTGGTTTAGACAAAAAATTCTATTAAAATTGTGTTTTTAAGAGATGTTTTTTTTCAAATGCTAAGAATGTCGTACATACACGCATTACTAAAGCGTAGTAAATAAAAAATTGTAATAAAATCTTTCAAGTTTATACAAAATTCGATAGGTCTAGTCTCTAGTTTTTTTTAAAGAACGTAGTGATAGCGTGCTCTCAACTAGTGGCACCACGATATATTTACCAACCATAGCTGTCGGCCCAAGGGTTCCTCATATCTAATAAGTGTCATAATTAAGATCGCACTTGGCTTGATATTAATGGCTGTCGGCTGATGGATACTTATTTTAAGGCGGTATCCACTCGCCCTGTTACAAGATTTCCCTGGACTCATGTACCATTTTAGTACGTCCTCCAATCATGCCACAACTAGGGTTCGCTGGGCCGTTAATACCGTTATTCTTTCTTGAGAACATCCTTGCGGGAACTAGTCTTTAGTCTAGTTTCTAGTCTAGTATTTAGTCTAGTCTCTAGTCTAGTCTCTAGTCTAGTCTCTTAGACCGTTGCTTCAACTCTTAAGCGCTAGAAAGGAATCAAAATAACCTTCCTAAAAACTTAATTTCACCCAGACCAAAAACAAAAAAAAAACAATTCGGTGAAATTCAAAAGGAAGTTTGCAACGGAAATGAATAAAACACTTTGTTCAATTATATTCACTCGCAGCTTTTCTTTAGCACACGAGTATGTAACTGAAAAACACTCGGAGAAAGGGAAAACATGAAATGAAATTTGTAAAAGTAATTTAGTTTAATTTTTTAAGTTTATTTCTGTAATTTCACCTGTGATATTTTGCAATTTAACATGTAGAAAGGAAACGGAAATGACAACACACAAGCAAGCCAGCAACAGAAAAAAACACACACATGTACCTATAGCCGCACAAATACACACTCATTCACACCCCTTAGTTGCTTACATTATATTTATTACTCTTATTTTTGCAGCACAAAATTTGTGGAAAACGAATCATGTTAGTGTCAACGTTAAATGCTGCTGTAGTCTGTGTTGAAACATAAACTATGGGCTACTTTAGATTAAGGTGAGATGGAGAGTGTAAATGGAACACAAACAAACACACTCAAAACTACAAGTACTTTCACAAATACAAACATATGTGTGTATGTGTGAATATGTGTAGTATCTATAGTTATTTGAATTTTGTTGTTTTTCCTTAACAACTGACTATTTATATGAATGGTGTGTTAAATCCTTGAAAGCCTTAAAGTATACCATAGACTTTTAACAGGCTGTTAGTATTTTTATATTGTTTCAGGCTATATACAAGTGTGCGTGTTTGAGTGTGAGTGTGAGTATGTTTTGAATAGCAATTCAACACGATCCCTTTAGCTACTGACCAGGGCTAAATGGATTAAGACAAAAAACTCAACTCTATACAAAAAAGAAATTTCCGAAAAAAAAAATACCAACCAAAAATGTCAACGATTATGTATAAAATAAAATACACACTCATACTCGTACTTGTACTTGTAGATGTACTCGTATGTAGAATCACAGCAGGTGATAGCATGTATGTGAATTTATGCATGTACACGTATTTTGGACACTTGAGGCTACACACCCGAACATTTATGTTTGTTGGTATTGATTTATAAGTGTATTAAGAGGGCAGTGGTGCAGATTTAAGAATAAATCTAAGTTTAAGTAAATTGGTCAACTATATTTTTAGTATAGTCTGGACTGTATAGGCTAATCTATAGTCTAGTTTCCTTTAACGGCGGCTAGTTGTGTCTTGACTAGTCTGTTCCATTTATCATGGTATTGTCTTTTATCTAATCTTTAAAGTACTTTATAGTTTATCCTGTTTTTTTAGTCTATTGTTCGGTATATTGTCTAGTCTCTTGTATAGTATCCTGTCTAGTTTATTGTGTATAACTTTTTATAACTTTGTAAATAGTGCGTGTTTTTATACTTCATATGAAAAATAGACATTTAGTATGAAAATATCATCAAAACTAAAATTCTTTATATTTGCGTTTTTGGGGAAAACAAGCTCAATCGATGATCACTTATATTTTATATAAAAAATCAAAATTTTGTATGAAAATCTTGTGATGCAGTTTATAGATCCGTCAGAGGTCTGCTTCCTCTGAAATATTTTCACTGAGCCATCTTTTACCTTTAGTATACGATCGGATCGTTACCGGAATCAATCTTTACTAAATTACGCATTCTTTATTATGGACTCGTCATAATTATTATGACGGGGTTACAACTAACTAAGGAATACAATACGACGAGATAAATGCTTCGGCTCTCGGTCGGCTAACTACTTATAATAAAAGCTATGAGTGCCAGCATTGTCAACTTGAAGCGTTTCGCACCATTTTTGGTGCTTTTTAAAATTTTTTGTGCAAAAAATTCTTTAGTTGGTGCGTTTCGGTGCATTTTTTATTTTTTTTTAATGTAATGAAATCTTTTTTTTTTACTAAATTTTAAGTGCAGTTTTTTTAAAAATTTATTATCATGAAATCTATACGATAAAAAAGGATTCCTTTAAATGTATTTTAAATACGAATGCACTCGTATGATAAATTAATATGTACATACTATCAAACTACTACATGAAGGTTATAGCTAAAGGTGAATAGGGCGAAAATAAAATTAACATTTTAAACGTGGAAATAAAAATTCTTGTGTAGCCTGATGTTTTGGTCTACTGAACTGTAGACGAACAACCAGGGTTAGAGTCCCAGTGGAGCACTAACAAATCTTATTGAAAGAATTCAAATACAAGTACTTAAAACAGAAAACAAAAATAATTTTTTAATTTAGCCCTTTTTACCAATTAGTACTTCAGTTCCAATAGCATATTGTGAGTTAAATTTTGCGTGGTTAAACGTTTACTTTATCTTTATTAACTCGTTTAATTAAAAAAATGCTTTATCATTTATTAGTTTTACTATTAATCGTTGATCTCCTTTTTAAAAGTTTTATATAGAATTTATGAAATTAAAGGATACAATTTCAAAGTTGACAACGCTGCACAGTGGGTTAGGATAGCCTGTTTTCTTGGATTAATTAAAAAAAAAATTAAGTATCGTCAAAATTATTTGTACCCGCTTAGAGTATATAAAATTCTACATCACTTGTCGTTAAAATAAATATAAAAAGTGCTCTGGTGTTTTTGTAGTGAAACTTCAAAGTCAAACTTTATAGAAATTTTTGTGCAAAAAAGGCTGAAAAAAGTGAAAACTTACCCGTTGAAAAGTTTAGTTATTTTAAAAAGTATTGCAAAAGTTAAAAATTTTTCAATGGAACCATCAAGTTCAGGTTATTTTGCAAATACTTCGTTTACATTTGTGTATGAAATTGTGTGTGGAAGTGTTTTAGATTTAGTTATTTATATTGGAAATGCCAAAAAAATTAGCATTTTTATATTTTAAATGGATATATAGTTATTATTCGTCCACATTTGTGTCATAATTTTTAGTTTATGTTAAAGAGGACATAAATCTCCATTATATTACAAAATTTTACGCTGCCTTTTTGTGCCTTTTAGAAGCTATGCATTGTTTAATACAAGTGTTGCAGCAGTCAAATTAGCTAAAAATCGCATTGATCTCGCGACTGCTGCTGTTGTTGTGTGTTGTGTTTTGTTGTTTTTCATGTTAATTTTTTCTATTTATTTATGCTCTTCTTTTTAGTATATTAATGATGTTATTTTTGTTTCTTTTTCTTTTAATAATATTCTTTGTTTTGACAAATAGTGATCGTGTTGTGCAGTTTCAAGTAATCGGGTAAAAGGGATTTTTGAAAAAAAAATTTTTTGTATTAGCATTATTTTTTTATAGAAACAAGTTCGAACGTTGTTTTTTATACTCGTCGAAGCTTATTTGATATTATGATGAATTCTAGCGCTCAAACAATAAATGACAAGATGAAATTTTTAGCTGAAGAAATCAAAAAACGAACCACCTGCTCTGAGCATAATATGTGTGATTTTAATAAAAGAATTGCTGTTTTCTTTTATGAATTTAAATCTAGGTGGACTAGAGTGCATAGAATGGAAATGAGGTTTATTACTCAAAATAAAATCTGGTTGGAATCCTCTTTACTCTTGCCCCGACTGCAAAACGTGGTCGAAAGGAAATCATTGCCAGAGTTACTTTATGCTTCACAGGTTAAATTACAAACCGCAGGTTATGTCGAGGAATCAAAAGTGTTGTGAGCCATATATGAAAAGTGTTGCAAGGGCATAAATTTAGAAAATAATTGAAACAACCACTTCCCACCTTGAAAATATCGAATACAAAAGCTTTGGCTGTTTTTGTAGAAGTTAAACTAACACGAAATCAAGACAATGTTGTTAGACAAGCTGCTTGCTCCTCAAATATTTCCCTCCTTCAACAATATTCAAACTGAAATGCTGATGATGCTGATGATAAGGATAATGATGATAACGATGATGATGATGATGTTGATGATTAACTTTAAGATGTATAAAATGTAATCTTCAAGTTCCCATACTGTAATGTATACCTACACTGATATTTGGCATTATTTAATAAAATTATACTCAAATATACTTATAAAACATTTTTTTACTTATTTTAATGGTATTAACTGGAAAATAAAGAACATAGCTTTCCTGATTTGATCCAAGAAAACGTGCTATTCTAACCCACTGTGCGCTGATGAGCAGTGTGATCATTTTAAAAATTTGCGGCTGAATTTATTTTTTTTTATTTAGCCGCAAAATTTGTCATTTAGCATTTGGCATTTTATTTAGCATTTCTTTGTAATATGTTTAGTATTTTTGAGCATTTTAAAATTTAAGAACACTAATTAATTTTCTGTTCAAAATAGCTTGAAAATAAAGAAAAGTATATGAACATTTTAAAGCAGAAATGACAAATTTATTAACAGTTGACATTATAACTTTTGAACAAAAGTAGGAAAAATTAACTTGATATGAGTGACAAATCAAAACTCAACCGTAGAATTTTTGAAACAAGTTTATGAATACAAGATTGCGTTTTATGAAAACTCCCTTTCGTCTTTTGTTATGATGATTTCAGTTTTGCGATTTAGTAATTCAGAAGTTAAACGTAAATTTAGTGGAATGAATTCTATAAAAACCAATTTAGAATGTATAGAATATCTGTCAAGGCCGTTTATAATGCTTGTTAAAATGATTTTCAGAAATGGTTCTTATATGGGAGCTATGACTAATTATCGACCAATCGTTATAAAATTAGGTGCCATGATTTCTAATGATACCCTACACCACCATAGTGGAGAGGGTATATTGGATTTGTGCTGATGTTTGTAACGCCCAGAAATATTGGTATTGAAGTATACCGATTGCCTCAGAATCACTTTCTGAGTCGATTTACGATGTCCGTCCGTATAGTCTTTGTGTAGTATTTTTTATTATCTAGGCTATTGTCTCATCTATTTTGCCGTCTATTTTCTTTCAATTTTCTAGTCTTGTGTCTAATCTATTGTCTAATACATATTGTCTAGTCCATTGTCTAATCTAGTCTATAGTCCAATGTGTCTTGTGTTTTTCCCGTTTGTAATTTGTTTGGCTCCACTGTTATTGTACTTTTATATGCGGCTCAGTCAACTAAACATTCCAAAATATACATATTTATGTATAACAATTGCGGCGCTATCAACACTAAAACTTTCATGAAGTCTGTCTCTTTCATCAGCCAGCCAACACCATCATCTAATATTACCGACAGCTATTGTACCTTAGCACTGCCCACTTAAAGCAAACCAAAAACAAGTAAGAGCTTATAGTCGGCTGTGCCGAATCTTATATACCCATCACCAAACACTAGAAGTATGAACTATGAATACTTGACCCAAATTTTTGTTACATATTGTATCGGTAACGATAATTATACTGGTTATTTTATTTCGCGGTTTATTATAGGGTCATCGTTATAAGATATTGTAACGTAATTTCTATTTATTTGAAAATTATTTTGTTTAAATTTTATCTCCACAGCAACATTTACAAGAATTTCACAAAGTATGCGGAGGTGTCATGAGACGGAAGATAATCATATTTTAAAGTTATATTTATCTCTTTCTTTCAAAAATGCCCTTTGTTTATATTTTTGCAGCGTGTAACGATATACTTTGATACACAGTAGAGTTGTGACCGGTCGTTCATTTCACTGACCGGTCATTTTCGTTCATTTATCCAAGACTGATTCGTTAATTCCATTCGTTCAATCGTTCACTTTGAACGAATGAATACAACCCTTATTGAATGAGATTTTCTGCTTGTCTTTTGATAAACATCAGCTGAACGAAATTGATCCGTACACTATTGAACGAAAACCGTTCAGTTAAATGGCCGGCTCATTCCGTTCAATGAAGTTATCCGTTCATGTTAACCCGTTCGTTCATGAACGACACAGCTCTAATACACAGTGAATTATATACAAAAAAAAAACTCTAGGAAACTGAATTTGGCCTTTTGAAACGTCAAAATTGTCTCCTCTGTCGACTCTGTGGTTAATCTCGGCAGTAAACGTTGTATGGAATAATTTTCACAAAAGCCAATAGTATTATTTTTACATGCTTATAACAGATTTGTATAAAATTTCGTTTCGATATGGATGTTTATGTAGGTGAATGAGTTTTTCGGAAATAGCCCTCATAAAAGAACTATGACCTATTATGAACCGTTCAGCATGAAATTATGTACTTATATCTATAAGTATGGAATGATTTCTTTTGAATTTCAACTTGTTGTTTGTAATTAAGTGATTTTTGGAAGTGGACTTTATATGAGGTTATGTTAAAATATGGACCGATACAAACAAAATGTCGTTTTTAGATTTTACTTTGCACCAAACTTATTATTGCAGACTCTGTATGAACACGGCTATTCTATAAACATTGATTTTCAATAGGACCTGTCCTTCTATAATAAAAATAAAGTGTGTAAAATTTCATGATATTATCTGCATTATATTTAAAGAAAATAGCAAAAATTATCTGAAAAATATCGAAATTGTCTGAAGCTTTGGTCTCGCATCACACTAGACCGATGTTTCCCATTCTCAATACCAAACATTTAGATAAAACAAAGAATGTTTTGCTAGAATTTTCATTGTTTTAGGTCTTTTTTCGATGCTCTAATGTGTTTTCAGCAGACTGACAGACGGACGGACATATCTAGATAGCCTTAGAATCTTATAAGAACCCAGAATATATAGACTTTTTGGTTCTACCACCCATATTTCGATGTGTTACAAATGTAATGACAAACCTAATATAACTTCCAATTTGTTGCTGGTGGGTATTAAAAAAAACCCAAAAACAGACAAAAATGTTTACGATATTCATCATGACATACGAGAGTACAGCTCTCCATGGGATATTGTTTTTACTGCATGGCCATTTTTTTGTTTTTGGCTATAAATCTTTGGAATACTTTTCCTGTTCAGTCATTATCTTGACCCGATTAAAATCATGTAAAGCCTTTTAACTAAAATATTTCGAATATGTCTTGTGAATACTCAGGTTGTTGGTGTCCTGCTCAGCAATAAATATCATCGATTATTGTACGAGGAATATAAAAGTGGAATAAAATAATTTATATTAACGTACATAAATATGTACATGTATAAATGGACACAATTTAAAGGATTTATTTATGCATTTGTTGTATAAAATATTGAACTGTGAAGAGATTTTTTTAAGATGAACTTTTGGGAATAATATTCAAAGTTTGTTAATGTTGGATGTGTCTACTAAAAGGCCTACGTGGGGATTATATTTAAACACTGGAAAGTTTTATTGATTTTCAAGGTTAGGAAAACAATCATAGAGGTATTTACGATTTATGTAGACAACTGCTTAAGATAAATTATACATGCTTGAGTTTTATTGAGACGTATACTTAATATGAAATTTTTATGATACTAATACGTCCCAAAGTATGATGGCATTAAAAATAATATTAAAATAACTAAAGCTGTGTATTTGTCATGTGGAATGTCACTTTTCTACCCATATGTCATGTATGTCAAAATTTGAGTTTTACATAAGGTTTATAATTTACATGTTCATATGTTGGTATGTCAAGTACATTTGACATAACCAATAAAAAAATCTTAAAACAGCTGATTGCTGTATGTATGTATATAAAAATTAAATTTGTAAATAACTAAAATTGTATTTAAAAATGGAACGAGAGATTGATAAAATAGTTGCATATAGATTGCATGCACCATTTTTAATTTTAATAAATTCTTCCAGGAAACCCATTTCGTTGAACCAAAACACACATGGCACATGCACATCATCTGCACCGGCCCCATTTCGTTTTTCTTTTGCTTTTGCTTTTGTTATTTCCCGGCTATATTGACCGCGCAAGTTATGATTACACTTAGTACGTATCATCACTGTAAAACTTTATTTGTATCATCTTCATAATACCGTTAAAACTTGTTTTCATAATTTTTAGAATCAACATATTTTATTTAAATTATGATTTAGTTTTTCAGTCTTGTAAGAACCTTTAATCAATAAAGTCATATTATATAAACTAATAAGTTGTAATTTTAATTACTTAACTGGCGCAGTCGCTTACCGAACCGTTAAAAAAAAAAAGAAAACTAAAGTTTTACAAAAAAAAGCAAAATATACTTAAGTATATACAGTTTATATTTTTGAAAAGAAAAAATCAAAAACTGATCTTCAAAACCAATAGAAAATAACTAACTTTAGTGTTATTCAAAGATTATTGATGTTTTTTAAATATATTCGTAATTTAATAATAATAATAATTACAACGACAAACAATCAGACAAGCAACTAATACAACACAGTGAGGTGCATAATTAAAGTACTTACTTATAACAACAACAAAAAAAAAAAAAAAACAAACAAAAAAACAAACAACAAATAACTTTGGAATTCTTTCTTACAACAACAACTTCAATCAATAACCTTGAATTGCGTTTGCATTAGCAACAAACATACAAATTTGTCTATCAAGGAATATAATAAAAAAAAGCAAAAACAAATCATCATGCAGTCGACCTGGCAACTATCGATGAACGATATTTTAAAAGATGCCCAGAGAATACACGAGTTTCGTGGAGACGATTCGTATGCCTTAACATCGTTTTTAAGAGAAGTTGAAAGTGTGCTCGCTCTTGTGGAATCTAATCATGATGCTGTGAGTTATATCTATCAAAGAGTAGTATTAAATAAGCTGCAAGGTGAAGCTCTTCATGTTATGAGAACTTTAGGGCCAAATCCAAGTTGGAAAGAAACGAAGGACGCCTTAATATGTAACTTTGGAGTGAAAGAGACCTACCATCAGTTATATCAAGAAGCTTTTGAGGCAAGAAACTTAAATATTGAAAATTATTATAAAACTTTAAGAGATATTTTGTGTAAAATTAATGAGAAGTACGAATATGACGTTGAGAAACCTATAGAATTTAGTCCATTACATGCGGAGAAAATTATATTAAAAACTTTCATAAATAATATTGATGTAAACTTAGCTTCAGTAATTATTAATAGAAATATTGGTAAAATTAGGGAAGCTTATAATTTACTTAAGTCAGAAGGTTTAATAAGAAATGAGGTTAAGGAAAAGAATATAAAATTAAATGAAAATATTAATGACCATTGTACTTCATTAGATAGATCTAAAAATAATAGAAAATTTAATAATGAAAGTAATTACAATTCTGCTAATGCAAAACCCCGTAATTTATATTATAACTCAAACTATAATGGAAGTAGTTCTTATGGCCAAAATAATTCTAATATTAGACAAAGAACTAATACTCAGAATTTTAATTATAATACTGGTAATTCACAAAGAACATATCAATCACAAAATGACAGTTCTAATATGGAAATTGAGCATATTGAGGAAGGAAATGATAATTTCATTAGCGAGGAACAATTAAATTTTCACACAATGGGCCACATGAATCACTACCAATAGTTAAACTTACCATTGGTAATGAAAAATTGAAAGTACTAATTGATACTGGTGCCACAACTTCCGTATTAGACCATAATAAATTGCCTCAATATGAAAGATTACTATTAAAGACTCCAATTTATTTTTCATCTCTGAATGGGAGAATAAGCGTACAAGAGGAAATAATTACACATTTACCTTTAGAATTCTGCGAAAATGCCACAATGTCTTGGAAATTAACGGAATTTGGGGGAAAACAGTTTGATGCAATATTAGGGCAAAATATTTTGAGACCATTAGGGGCAATTGTGAATATAAAGAATGAGACTTTAGAGATAAATGGCTGTACAATACAATTTTTAAAGTTTTGTCCATACGTTCAGTATGCGATTTGTCAATTGGAAACAATAAATATTAACAGGAAAGTATTGGATAATTTGTTTGAGGGGTTAAATAATGAGGAACGATTGGCATTGGATAATATTTTAGGTTCCAATAGCGACCTTATTTATTTGGAGGGACAGACTTTAAGTTTCACCAATATTGTTCAGCACGAGATTAGAACGACTAATGACAGGCCAGTATATGTGAAAATGTACAGATACCCACATGTACATGAACGAGAAATTTGTGTACAAATTGAACGTATGTTGGAACAGGGTATTATCAGGGAAAGTAATTCGCCATATAATAGTCCTTTGTGGATTGTGCCAAAGAAACTTGATAATTCTGGAGAAAAGGAATGGAGGATAGTTGTAGACTATCGTAAGTTGAATGAAATTTCAGTAGACGATAAGTTTCCTATTCCCAATATAGATAATATATTGGATAAATTAGGACGTGCTCAATATTTTTCTACGATAGATTTGGCAAAGGGTTTTCACCAAATTCTTGTGAAGGAAGAAGACAGGTTGAAAACGGCTTTCTCCACTCCATATGGCCACTATGAGTTTAATCGGATGCCTTTTGGCTTAAAGAACGCCCCAGCCACATTCCAAAGGCTAATCAATTCAGTACTTCGGGATTATATTAACAGGATATGTGTTGTTTACTTAGACGACATTCTAATTTTTTCCACCAGTTTTGAAGAACATCTTATTAATATAAAAAAAGTATTTGAAAAGTTAAGGGAGGCGAATCTTAAGATACAAATTAATAAGTGCAAATTCTTCTCGAAGGAAACGTTGTATTTGGGACACATTTTAACGTCAGAGGGTGTTAAACCAAATCCCGCAATGGTTGATACAATTCTAAAACTGAAGCTTCCTAACTCTGTAAAGGCAATTAAATCATTCTTAGGTGCCACAGGATATTATCGTAAGTTTATTAGGGATTATTCTAAGGTTGCTTATCCTATGATTAAGTACTTGAAAAAGGACGCTAAATTAGACAAGGAAGACCCGAACTTTATTAATGCCTTTGAAAAATTGAAAAGGATAATAACTGAATCACCTGTACTTAAATTCGCCGACTTTACGAAAAAGTTCCAACTAATAACTGACGCCAGCTTAAATGCTCTTGGCGCTGTTCTACAACAAAACGGTCATCCTATTTGCTTTGCAAGCCGTACATTAAATGACCACGAGAGGAATTACTCTGCCACAGAGAAAGAACTACTCGCGATTGTATGGGCCACTAATTATTTTAGACCATATTTGTATGGAATTAAGTTTGAAATCCTTTCAGACCACCAACCTCTAAGATGGCTGTTCATAAAGTCGCAGAGTAGGGAATTAAATCCTAGACTTTACAGGTGGATTATAAAATTAAGCGATTTTAATTTGACTGTTAACTACTTGAAGGGAAAGGATAATCAGGTTGCAGATTTTCTCAGTAGAATTGACAATAATTCGGGTGACATTAATGTTTTACACACTGCTCCGTCCCTTTCTATATATAATAATATTGATGATGATGTAACTAGGCACTCTCAACGAGAGGAAAGGCAGGACCATATAGGTATTTTGGATACAGTGGTGAATAGATTTAAAACTCAACTGATTTTGACTGATAATAGGACTAGGGAAGTTGTGAATATTCTTGGTAACAGAAAAATCTATATTAACTCCTCGGATTTAGAAAATGATTTGGAAAGTATATTATTACGAAATTTAGAGAAAGGCAAAGTTGGAATTTTCACAGAACTTGATGATCATAAATATAATATTTTACAGCTGAAAATTATTAATTTATTCGAGGGCAATGGAGCAATTAAATTTGTAAGATGTTCATATCATGCCACGGATATGACCTCTGAGGAGGAAACATATAAGCAAATACATAATTATCACAGGAATGAAACAGGACATACTGGTATTAATGAGAATTATGAGGGATTAAAAAGAGTAATATATTATCCAAACCTTAAAATTTTAATACAGAAATATGTAGATAACTGTGATATATGCAATCGAGCGAAATTTGACCGTAATCCCATTAGACCGAAATTTAAATTGAGTGAAACTCCGAACGACATTAATCAGGTAATCCATATGGATATTTATACGAATTCTAAGTCCAATTTTATCACATTTCTAGATAAATTTTCAAAGTTTGCTACAGCCTTTTATTTAGAAGATAGAACTAATCAGACCATAATAGAAAAATTAAGGTTATATAAATCTCAGAAAGGCCAATTTGGGAAACTAATTACCGATAATGAGTTCAAAAGCATAAATATTCGAGAATACTTAAGGAATGAAAATATAGAACTACATTTGGTGAGGGCAAACAGTCATACTGGAAATTCTGATATTGAGAGGTTACATAGTACACTTTGTGAGAAGATCAGAATTTTAAATATTGAGGAACCATCTTTAGGTATAAAGGATAAATTGAGCAAATCAGTTGAATTTTATAACAATAGTTATCATTCAGTATTGAGAGAGAAACCCATTAATGTTGAACAAGGAAGTTGTGATAAAAGAAAAATTTATGAGATTATGTTAGAAAGTAAAAAACATTATATTAGTAAGAGAAATAGTAATAGAGAAGAATATACGGAGAGAAGAGACAAAGGATACATAAAGAATTACCAGGCATTAAGGCATAAGGAACAGCCGAAATTTAGATTGAGTGAATTGCAAAATGTACATAGTTCAAATATAAAAAGGAAAATGAAGTATAATGGCTTAATAAATATCAAAAATTTTGAAAACTCGATTTTAGAATAATTTAAATTTATTATATATATATATATATTAGAATTATATATGTACATATATTTATAACATTATATTAATATTTGTAAAGAAAAAAAAGAGAAAAGAATATATAATTTAAAATAATAGTTTATTTTTAAAAAAATACTAATTTTAACATTTAATCCTTATTTTTATATATATTTATCATGAATTTTGTATTTCAATGGACTCCGGAGTGTCCATTATCTTTCTGAGGGAGTAGTTATGATTACACTTAGTACGTATCATCACTGTAAAACTTTATTTGTATCATCTTCATAATACCGTTAAAACTTGTTTTCATAATTTTTAGAATCAACATATTTTATTTAAATTATGATTTAGTTTTTCAGTCTTGTAAGAACCTTTAATCAATAAAGTCATATTATATAAACTAATAAGTTGTAATTTTAATTACTTAACTCGCAAGTATGTTATTTTATTCTGGAAATATATTGCGTTACATTTATTACAAATAACAATTGACAAATGCTTTAAATTAACTGCTTTAATTAAATTAAATGCTTTACCTTACCTTCATTAGGGCCAAAAGATGAATTGAAAATTTTTAATTTGTCAGCCATATCATTAATGGTAAAACTTGTTTCGCAATAAAAAATACATATGTACTTACTCTTGTTAACTTCTTTTCCATTTTTGCCTCCATTTTCAATAATAAATTTGTGTAGTTTTTTTGTATTTTTGTTGTAAAGGGTCCGCCAAATAACTTTTTTTACTGAATATTTTCTCAAATTTCTTTTTTTTTATTTGAAAGTACAATCCTTCCGATTAATAATGGCAAATAATTTCATTCAAATGGCTGCCTCGGCTGGCCATGCAGTAGCCTACATGATCGATCCAATTTTTAAGCACATTATCGATTGTGTGCAGCTGTATTTCACCAATGGCTTCACGAATATTGTCCTTTAACGCGTCAATTGTCTCTGGCTTGTAGGCGTAACACTTATCTTTGCCGGCACAACACAAATAATAGTCCAACGGTGTCAAATCGCAGCTCAGAGGTGGCCAAACGATATCAGCTTTGTGGCTGATAATGCGATCTTCAAAAAACAGGGCGCAAAACATCGAGTGTAGCGTCGGCTGTGTGGCACGTAGCGCCGTTCTGTTGAAACCAAATTTTGCCAATATCCTCCTCTTCAATTTTTGTGAACAAAAATTCGTTTAACATGGCCCGATAACGATCGCCATTGACTGTAACGGCCACTCCTTGCTCATTTTCGAAAAAAAAAAAAATGGCCCAATTATGCCTCTGTACCAAAATCCGCATCAAACAGTGACTCGTTTTGGGTGCATCGGCTTTTCAATGTATACGTGCGGGTTTTTCTGTGCCCTTAATGCGACAATTTTGTTTGTTTACATACCCGCCAAGATTAAAATGAGCTTCATCTGAAAAGATGATTTTTTTTTTTGGCAAAATCGGCATCTTCTGTAAGTCGATCGCAGGCCCACTTAGCGAAGCGAAAACGCATTGGCTGGTCAGTTGGCTTCAACTCCTGAACCAATTGGTCTTTGTATGGCGTCATACCAAGGTCTTTATGCAAAATTCAATGATGTCTCCGTAATGTTCAATTGTTGAGAACGATAGTGAATTGATGTTGATGACGCTTCACGCACACTTTCTGCCACAGCAGCAATATTCTCGGGTGTACGCACTGTTTTTTGCTTTTCACGCTTTGGTTTATCGATCAGGATGCCAGTTTCTTTCACTTTTTTCACAAGATAACGAACATACGGAGCTGGCAGTGCTTCTCTTCTTCCAAAATCCGTACGCAATTTTCGCACACATTCTGCAACATTACCATAATTTTCAAGGTAATGTCGCAATATTTCCCAGCGTTGTTCGAGCGTATACACAACCATATTCGTTCAGCGGAAGGACAAAACTAATTATCTGTCAAATCAGACATGAGCTAAGTGTTACCATTCACGAAATAAGCACTAGTTGAAAAAAACGTTAAACGTATAAATTATATTTATTAAAACTTTAATTAATTTTTGCCGTCACAAAATTTTGGTTTTAAAAAACAGATGATGTCAGATGGTTGTCACTTGAAAATAGAACTCGTTCTAAATAAAAAATGTCATGTGAATTGCACACAGAGAAATAACACATGATATTGTTCAGAGGTGCTCAGACTATATGTACAAATTTGACATGCGAAAAAGTGACAGCCCACATGACAAATACACATAATGTGGACACAGCTTAAAATGGTCTTTAACAAATTAATAGCTGTCAAATAATTGAAACATTTAATACAATACGAATAAAAAAAAAACTCTTAAAAATTTTGACATTAAACCTAAATAACCGCAAATAGTTCTTGACAATTTACCATTTTGAACAAATTTAATAGTTTTTTTTTATTTATTTATTCAACTGCAAGTATGTTAAAAATAATATTAAAAATTCTATCAACTTCTAATAAAAATATCCATCAATTCACTCTAATCGCACTAAACTCTTTACAAGCACCAGCATCATAAAAACCAAGATGACCAACATTTAAGGGTCTATAAAAAGCCAATTTGTTCCAAAACTCCACAAACCACACCTACATACAATACTAAAATATATACTACATACATATACATACATACTACAAATTCAAATTACTTAGAATACACGTCTAAACTATATTAAGGCTTGAAATGATTATTTGCTTCTTAACGCTAAGTTAAGTTTTTAGCAACATTTCCTTTATTGCCATTGTTAATATTTACAAAACAATTCCCTCTACTAGTTTCCGTTTTTGTCCACCTCCCAAGACCATTATTTTCTTTTCATAAATAATATTGTGTTGTTGTGTTGCTTTCTTCAATCTCTAGTAGTTTTCCGCTTAAGCTTTTACAAATGTGACTATGAAGTACTTAACAAAATTGTTAAGGTGGATTTCTATTTAAGTTTCGTGCCTTTTGTTTAGTACTTTTTTTTTATACTCAAAACATTAAAATTTACGGTAACAAAACGGTAAGAAAGCGAACAAAGTAGAGAAATTTTTACAATAGAGGGGCAACATTTGTAATATAAAGGTACTTTATGGTTAAACAATTAAGAAAAAAACCCTTTTTTGTTTGAATTGTATAACATGGACTACAAACTAAATACAGATTAGACTGGTAACTAAAAGGAAGCAGCGAATAGACTAAAGACTAGACAAGAGACAAAATTAGATTTTAGGTCTAATACCAGTTCAAATATTACAGTATATAATAGGCTAGAGACTAAAAGCTATACTAGAGAGTAGACCACACTAAAGATTACACCAGGGGCCAAATTACCGCATTCGTGATCGAATGAGCTATCGTATCGAAAAATAATTTCGATATTGAAATTATGATAAAATGTACTAAATTTCTTGCTCGATATCGTATGCCATAATCTCAAATAAGAAAATTACGATCAATTTTACTCGATATCGAATGCGATAATTTGGCCCCAGACTAGAAACTAGACTAGACTGGAATAGATCAAACTAGACCAGAATAGAGATAAACCTAGAAATCTTAATAGAGACTAAACATGGCTAGAGACTAGTCTAGAAACTAGACTAGAGACCAAACTATAAGCTGAACTAGAGAATAGATAAGAGACTAAACTAGAAGCTAGTCTAGGGACTAGACTAGAGACGAGAATATAAATTACACTAGAGATTAGACTAGAAGCTAGACCAGACACTATAATGAAGTCCAGACTATAGATTTTACTAGAGATTCGACTAGAAAAGACCAGACTAAAATAGACCAGACTCAAATAGACCAGACTAGACTGGAATACAGGCTGACTTGACTAGAGGTGAGAGTAGACAAGAAACTAGACTAAAGACTAGACTAGAGATAGGACTAGAGACTAGACTGAATTTAGACATTTTTTTAATGTAAGTATTGATAGCGTGCTATCATGTGGTGGCCCTACGACTCCACTTTCTAGACATTAGATTAGACTGACTTTAGACTTTTTTCACCTTTATTTATTTATTGAATCTTCATATATACTGAAATGACAATGACAAGACTTTAGACTTGACTTTAGATTTTTTTTAGTGAAAGTATTGATAGCGCGCTATCATCTAGTAGCTCCATGACTTCTGCTTTAGACTAAACTTTAGACTAGATTGACTATAGACTAGACTTTAGGCTAGACTTAAGACTAGACTTAAGACTAGAGTTTAGACTAGAGTTTAGACTAGACTTTAGAATATGCTTTAGACTAGTCTGACTTTAGCCTTGACTTTAGATTTTTTCAGTGGAAGTAGTGATAGCGCGCTATCATCTGGTGGCCCCACGACTCCACTTTCTAGACTTTAGACTAGACTGACTTTAGACTTGACTTTAGATTTTTTTAGTGAAAGTATTGATAGCGCGCTATCATCTAGTAGCTCCATGACTTCTGCTTTAGACTAGACTTTAGATTAGTCTTTATATTAGATTTTAGACTAGACTTTAGGCTAGACTTTAAACTAGGCGAAACTAGCGCGCTATCATCTAGTGGCCCCACGACTTCTCCACTTTCCAGACTTTAGACTAAACTGACTTTGAACTAGACTTTAGACTAGAATAATTTTATACTAGATTTTAGACCAGACTATAGAGTAGACTTTAGACTTTTTTAGTGAAAGTAGTGACAGCGACTTCTCACTTTCTAGACTCGTTTATAAACTCAAATAGAGATCCGACTATTGACTCTACTTTAGACTTGACTGTAGACTCAACTATAGTTAGACACGATTATAGAATCGAATAAATACTGAACTATAGTAAACTTCAGTATAGACTACTTTAGCGGATTTAGTGTAAGATCATAGTAAACAAGTACTTTTACTGTTAAATTCTTTCTTAAATAAGTACTTTCTAAGATAGTACTATTTGCCTCTAATTTTCATTCTCCAGCATACTTTTGAGCAAACAAAACATTACCACTCAAGTGGCAAATAAGTACAACTTTTAGTAGTTGGCTAAAATAACTGGCTCAATGGCTGGTTGGCTTTTAGTTATTTTGTTTGTTATTTTGTTGTATTGTCGTTATTCTGGCTGTAAGTAGCTGTTATTGTTATAGTAGCTGTAGTAGTTATAATAATGAAAATATAAACTAAAGTAGCATTTTGTGGACGTTGAAGTAATAAAGAAAATGAGCAAAGATTATAAAAATAGCTAAGCAAACGGACAGCAAACAAATGTAACAAATGGCAACGATGACGGCAATACAATAAATATAGCAATAATTGTACCTTTTTGGTTAAAATGTCAGCAATATTGCCATAAGAAGAAGAGTAAGGATGAAAAGTAATACAAAACCTTAAGCAATTATACAACCCACGTGCAGGCTATAAAAGTTCTACGGCAGCATGAGGAACATAAGAATTAAAATAGAAATATTTGGATAGATACAATTAAAGCTCTCAATTATTTTAAATTTAGTATTTTAGTTAATAGCTTAGGAAATATTTTTTTTAGATGTTTGGGTTAAAGGTTTTCGAATATTAAATTTGTAGCTATTTTAAATTCTGTGTGCTACTTTCCACAGCATATTGTAAGATTTGTTTATACTTGCCGACAACTTTGTTTTCTTTATAAAATAAATTGAACCATCAGCAGCAGCTTGACCGCCAGTTAACACCTCCTCTATATAAAACTACTGCACACATCATCAATGTCGTCATCCGTTATTTTCACCACATACAACACGTCCACATATTAAATCATAAATACAGTTAAAAACTTCTTACATCCCTGTATGTCCATCATGGCCAATAATCTTGTGTAAATGCATTGATGGGAAAAACACTCACGTAAGACAAGTTAGAAAGAAGAAGTTTTTCCTTTAGATCATAAAATTGCACATACATAACATCAACTTTGATTATCAAATATTTATGAAATGGTCGGCAATCATACACACCCAGCCACATCCCACAACATCAAATAGAATGAAACAAAGAGAATTTTTGTTTTTTTTTTTTTTTTGTTTAGCAGAAGAAAAACTAAAGTTTAAATTAAAACATTAAATCAAACTTTTGCAATATTGTTTCGTTTACTCGGAGGAGACATTGACTTTTAACTAGAGTCAGATTTAAGAGAGGTGAGAAATTGATTAAAGATGGATAGAATGAAAAAACTTTTATTTTCAAAATTCAAAAGGAAAAAAAATCATGGAAATCGTTGAAAACATAAATATAAACAAGAACAAAACTGTAAGGAATTGTTGTTTAGGTTGGAGACTTTTTACACAGTTAGTCCACTGAGAAGAGAAGAAGAGTACACACTTGATTGTACTAGCAATTCGTGTTATTCTCTTCTTCGTTTTACATATGCTTATACAAATATGTGCGTACTTTCTAATGAAAATACGAGTGATTTAGCAATAAAATTGTGCTGTGTGAACTCCGAAGAAATTTCAAGAAAAAAATTATATCAATCTTTTCAATAAAACTTGCATCGTGTAAATTGGTACAAAGCAATACAAGCCAAAACAACAGCAGTATACTGCGCAATAAGAACACAGGATGTGAAAAACGAATTTAGCATAGTAACTTGGAAGGTGGTGCTAGATGCATTCGGAAATAATGGAGTAGGCAACTATCTCTTCAACATAGTAACATATTATCTGGAATAGAATAGAATTCTATTATACGAGACTGAAAATGGAATGAAGGAATACCAAATAACAGCTGGTGTGCCTTAGGGCTCTATGACCATTCCTCTCTTAAAACATTCCTCCATTCCTCTACTAAAAGGAGCAGAACTAATAGGATATACAGACGACATCACTCTCGTTATAAACCAACAAACTGCCAAACTGATCGATATATTTGCAAATGATAGTCTATTTCGCTGTAACAGATGGTTAAGGAGAAATGAACCGTAGCTATCAGTGCCAAAAAACAGAGGCAATAGACTTGCGACAGACCGAAGAGTCTTTAAAATACCGAACAGCTGACTACAAGATAGTGAGATTCCTTTTCAACGAAACTGGTGTTATGTAGGTGTATCATTGTATGACAAACACGTACTAAACATTCGTGACAAAGCCATGCGAACGCCAAACTCTCTGTTCAGAATAATTCCAAACTGTGGCGTCCCTACACCACAAATAAGGAAATTAATAAACAACGTAGTGCACTCCCCTATGTGATGCCCCAACATTTACCAGGGCAATGAAATTGAAGTGCAACTTAAGGGTATTACAGAAACTACAGAAAGAAAATACAATGAGAACCATCAGAGACAACTTAATAAACAAATGGCAAAAACTTTGGAACCACGGAGAGAATGAAAGATGGACATACAACCTGATCCCAATTATAAAATCCTGGATTGAACGAAAACGTGGCAACATGGAATATTTCTTAAATCAAGTGTTGAGCAACCGCGGCAGTTTTAATAAATCCATATATAGGTAAAAAAAAAACAAAAATGTGAGAGTGATCAGCGAGGAATATGTAACAAAAAAATAATTCTCAAAGTTGTATGTTTTTTTTTTGTTTATTCAGAATGATGTTTTGTTTCTCACTCTGACTTTTTGCATACAAAAGCATGTGTCCCCCGTTAGAATTTTTAGTAAACAAAATAAAATAAAATCAAGAAAAAAGTAAATATGCAATATTTAATAACAGTTTTCGAATTATTGCGTTTCTTTATTGTGTTTTGATTTGTTATAGTCGTCAAAACTTAATTAGTGCGAATTTGGCGTTGCAAAGAAAGGTTGTCCCCACAATTTGCATTGAGCGTCACTTTTTTATAAATCAAGTAATATTACTAGTTTTCAATTTCAAATTTAAATAAAGTAAATAACGTAAGGAAAGTACAAACTTTAATTATCACAAAAGTGAAAAAGCGAAAAAAAAAATCTATTAAAAAAAGTGTGCATTTGCGTAGTTCTTGTAAACACCATGGTAAGGGCGCGATAAAATTTCATGGGCGTCACGCTAATTTTTTTAAAAGTGAATATATTAAATGTAAAAAAATTCAAGTTGACAATCATTGTTTACATGGTTTCAACTCATTTTTTTATAATTTGTGAATTTGAGAAATAAATTGCCTACGAAAAAAAACCAAAATAGGCAAATATTTCATGAGCATCACTTTTGAAATATATTGCTTCATAGCTTAAAATGCTTAATTTTGATTTTATTTTTTAATTTTCAAGAGTAAAACAACAAAATTAACGGCGGCTAAAAGAGCACGGAGATATCGAGAAAAAATAAAGCTCGATAAAGCGCGTAATGACGAATATAAAAGAAAGATGAAAGAAAGGTATAATCGTGGTATATTTGAGTTTAATTTTTATTGTTACTGACTGATTCTGTTTTTGCCACAAACATAATTCGAACGTAGTAAAAATGAATGAGAATTTCATATCACGAAGTTTATACAAATTCAGAATAAGAATTCGATTGAAAATTTATAAATTAAATTAAGTTTATAAGTTTCTTCAAGAATTACTACCTTTTTCCATGTTTAGTTTTGCATTAAAATTTTTGTTTTTTGAAGAAATTTTGTTTATTTTTATACCCTTCACCATCATGAGAAGGGTATATATAAGTTTGTCATTCCATGTGAAATTTCCACAATATAATTTTCCGACCCTATAAAGTATATATAATCTGGATCCTTATAGATAGCGGAGTCGATTAAGTCATGTCCGTCTGTCTGGATGTTGAAATCAGTTTTTTGAAGTCCCAAGATATATTCGGGATCCAAATCTTCAATAATTCTGTCAGAAGTGCTTTCGAGAAGTTTTCTGTTTAAAATCAGCAAAATCGGTTTAGGTCAATTAGAGTTATGAACCAATATGTGAGACCACCTCCATAAAAATTTGATATTTTTCGTCCATTTTATTGCAATATTTTGAAATATATTGCAGATAATACCATGAAATTTTGTATACGTTGTTTGTACTATAAAAGAAGAAAGTATGCGGAAAATAGTAAGAATCGGTCCATGATTTCTCATAGCCCCCATACAAATATATATATTCCCGAAATATGGCTTAATGATAAATAAATGCCTATAAAATTGGAATATCAAGACAAAATTCAGCAAAAATAAGTTTTGTGCAAAAAGAAATCGCAAAACGAAACTTTTTTTAGTTCGGTCCATGTTTGACCATAGACCTCATATAAAGTCCACTTCCAAAATTCATTTAAATACGCATAAAACAGATATATATAATGCTAAACGGCTAAAATTGGACATAAATACTCTTTATAGGCAAATAAATTGTTGTACTAAATTTTATGGTGGTCGGCCCAGAACTGGTCATAGCTCCCATACAAGGACCACATCTGAAAAAGACATTTTTCCCTATATATATTGTATAAATATCGTTACCGACTCAAAACTTTGTACAGATCATTTACATATATACAAAAATCATTCCACACAATTTTCTTAATTTCGGTCTATTTTTAACCGTATGCCCTTCCGAAAATCACTTTAATACTCATAAATCTCTTATAAATAAGGGTACCAATCCAAAATGTTACACGGATCATTTACATACATGCCTAAATCAAACTGCTGGATTTTGAGAATATCGGTCCATATTTGACAATATCCCCCACATAAGGTCCACTACCGAAATCCACGTTAATACTAATATATATCTTAAATATACCGTTATTATGTTGAAATTCGACGTGAAGTATCCTCATATGAAAATAACTGTTCCAAAATTTAAGAAGATCGGTCCATAATTTGTCATACCTGCCATATAGAAACATTTCCAAAAAACAAATAAATTCGGGTCAAAAAATATTCTTTTCGGATTTAACCCATATTCGGTTCATATTTTATAATCATGATATATATCGTTGGAAAGGTATTTTTAATACCTTTTATTTAATGTATTACAAATTATCAGACACCCAGTAGTTCCCGAGATATAGGCCTATATATTTTCAACTTTAAGGGCCCGCCCCCTCGAAAATAGGCGTTACCGCCAACAAATTTTTTTTTGCTGGTATCTTCTCTAAAAGCCCTATTTGATTTTGTTTTTTTTTTTTTTGAGCAAAATCACTAAAACTGAATTGTACCCCTTTTTTATACTCTGTTTGTTAAATTACAATGAAGATTATTATGAACATCAGACAAACTCTGTAAATTATGGTAAGAATTGGTAATTAAATCAATTAAAAATGGTGAAAATTAGACAAAATTAGACAAAATTTCAAAATATTTAACATAAATTATGTTGGTCGTAAAATTGTCTTTCAAACAATTGATATATACTAATAAAATTTGCACTAAGACTGAATAGAAAACACAGAATTAGGATATTCTAGTCTAGTGTAGTTTCTGTATTTCTTATTACGCTTAGGTGAAGGGTATTTAAGATTCGGTACAGCCGAATATAGCACTCTTACTTGTTTATTTACTTTTTGTAAAAGAATAAACTTTTTTTTGTTAAACTTTAAATTTGGCATTATTTCTTGTTTACGTGCAACAAAATCTCTTGATCGTCACAAAATATCTTGAGCGTCACACGTAGTTTTTTTTCTTAAACGCTTGCTATTACTTTGCAAGTAACCTCTAAGCTCAAGTCTTTTTTTTAACAAAAATTTACATATTTTCATCTTAAAATTTTAAAATAACTAGACACTTTAAAAAAAATATTAAAAAACAAGGTGAATCGTGATTTTGTGTTTATAATCGAAAAGGTAATTTTCGCAAAAGTCATTCATAGTAAGCTTGAATTTCAAATATTTTTGCATTTTTAGGGATTTTTTATACATATTTGGTGTGTGACGCTCAAGATAGAAATCATAAAAAACCTAAAAAAATCTAAAAATATTGATTTTTTGAGAGCCTAAAAGTATCACCGGATTCTTCATCAATTTCTACATAAATTGGCCACTCTTACAGGTGAATTGAAAAAACTTTAAAAATAAGCAAAACAAAACTCGTTGTGTAACATAGTCAAAGTTATGTTGCATTCGGAGGAAAGTGTAGTCTAGATACTAGACTATAGACTAGACCCGACTTTAATATTATTTTAAATTAATATTTCGACAATAGTTTCCAGTGTCCGCAGCCACAAAATAAGAATATTCATTAAAAAACTTTAAGTACGGAATAATGAATGTCTTCATACAAATACATACAAATCAGGATTAATTGCAGCATTAACAAAAACTTAGTTCAGATTACTGACTGTAAAACTATATGAAACTCAAAGCCATCCTTTGTAATCTTTTAAATTTTATCCATATACATTCCTTTTGCTTTGTCTGTTGTAACAAAGAGTTAGAACAAAAATTCAACTCAAATTCTAAAAACCCTTTTCATGTTTAAGCTGACACAAATTATATACAAGTTTTTTCTTTCTTCTTTACATTCTTTATAGATATATTAAAAAAGGCAACTAAGATGCATGTAACTCGTCTTAGCAATTTTTTGTCTACTGCTTTTTAACCAATTTTAATAACTTGCTTTAGAGTCCTTGTTATATCAAACAAAGTATATGCAGCTACAATGGCATAAAAAGGTATAGAGTCATGCTTATGTTCAGATAAATAGAGTAAATCCAAATGCCAAACACTATCATGGTTTTTCATAAGGCACCGTGTATATCCTTACATTACATTATTTAAAAAAAATCCTATATAAATGAGTGCATGAATAAAGCACAGTGCTGCGCTTATTTACAAATAAGAATTAAATTACACAATAGAATGGGAATATTGTACAAGGTCTGTAAATTCATTATATAGAATCCTAATTTCTCAATAAGAACTGTCTGAATTGTTAAAATCAAAATTTGTCTTTGCATTTTTTTTTTTTTTTATTCTTTCTCTTTTCGCTTTACTGTGCTGCACATTGTTCAGTAGGCATCATAAAAATGTCTTGAGTTTTAAAGGTGTAACATTTTCTAAGTGTTCTACTATCTGCAGCTGCTCATTCACTCTTTACATTTTTTTCTTTTTGACTTTTACTATAGCAACATATATTTGTCATGTTTTGTATATGTATGTTTTGGTATTATAATATTGTTGTTGTTGTTGCTGTTGCATACACCTTGTAGTCCTTGTTAAAATACTTAAATGATTATACGCTTATGGGGCATTAATAGTGTGTTAGTGTTGAAAGTAGTGAGTGGCATAGTTGTGGGCGCAAGTAGTTGAATGAAAGTGGTGACACTACCACTACTTTTTGTTTTTCTAACATGCAAATCCAAACACACTTGTAAGTTGTTACCTTCCTAAACATACATTTATTTATATACATACATACATATATATTAGATTTACGTCACTGGTTTGTGCAGTTAGCAATGTGTAAGATATAATAATTCGTTGCGGTTTTGATGTTGTAGGCTGGTTTTATTTGCTTGTTATATTAACTAACTAACTAAAAAGACTAAGACTAAGACTAAGACTAAGACTAAGACTAAGACTAAGACTAAGACTAAGACTAAGACTAAGACTAAGACTAAGACTAAGACTAAGACTAAGACTAAGACTAAGACTAAGACTAAGACTAAGACTAAGACTAAGACTAAGACTAAGACTAAGACTAAGACTAAGACTAAGACTAAGACTAAGACTAAGACTAAGACTAAGACTAAGACTAAGACTAAGACTAAGACTAAGACTAAGACTAAGACTAAGACTAAGACTAAGACTAAGACTAAGACTAAGACTAAGACTAAGACTAAGACTAAGACTAAGACTAAGACTAAGACTAAGACTAAGACTAAGACTAAGACTAAGACTAAGACTAAGACTAAGACTAAGACTAAGACTAAGACTAAGACTAAGACTAAGACTAAGACTAAGACTAAGACTAAGACTAAGACTAAGACTAAGACTAAGACTAAGACTAAGACTAAGACTAAGACTAAGACTAAGACTAAGACTAAGACTAAGACTAAGACTAAGACTAAGACTAAGACTAAGACTAAGACTAAGACTAAGACTAAGACTAAGCCGTCCGTCTGGATAGCTGGCTATAAATGTAAACCTTGTGCGCAGTGTGCAAGTGGCAATTTTAAAGATATTTCAATAGAATTTGGTACGTGATATTTGTTCGGCCCAAGAACGGATGGGATTGAAACTGGTGAAAATCAGTCCATTATTTCACCTGGCTCCCATACAAACGTCCTCCCGAAATTAGGGTTTAAAGGTCATAAATGTTTTATTTATGCACGTATCCAAACAACAAATTTTGCCACAAATGAGTGATAAATGAAGCCAAATCACATCTACCAATTTTTTGCAGATTGGCTCATAATTGATCATAGCTCCCATATTAAGCCCACTTCCGAAAATCACTTTAAAGACCACAACTCTCTTAAAAATGTTGGTATCTAAATAATATTAAACACAAATATGTTTTGTATATATTCAAATAATATGATACAATTTTATGGTAATCGGTCAATAATTAGTTAAATCTCCCATATAAGACCCTCTTAATAATTCCTCCATAAATTTTTAAAAAGTATTTATATCGCTAAACATACATTTCTGAAAAACTGTTTTATACATATACTGGGTGTAGGGTATTATATAGTCGGGCTTGACCGACTATACTTTCTTACTTGTTTTTGCTGCATCTATCTTCATCTATCTATCATCTATCAGCAATGTATGTTATAGTTGTCATTTCTTCTTAATGGTAGATTCTGTTTTTTGCAATTATGAAATACTGGAGATGGGATGACAACTTTTTACACCGTGACTTGTGTTTTTCGTTATTTGTTAGAGTTTTCTATTTTTCTTTTTTTTTTAATGAAAAATTGTTCAACTTTTAATATTTATTATTAGAGAAATTTTATTTGGCTTGGTTGAGTTTATTTAAACTTAAAACACAATAATTCTATTCTAAGTAACAAATAAAACATAAAAAATAATCATTAAAATTAAGTTTTTAAATCCTGATAGAAAAATACTCCAATCTAATGACTTGTTCCTTGTCTATGATTTTTTGGTATTAAAATTCAATAATAATAATTATTTTCTGTCCCTGCCAAATACGAAGAAGTTAGTTAGAAACTTAAAGACACAGGAAAAATAAATATCATAACAAATTTATTATTTCATTTAAGTGACAATCGACAAACATTCACACTGTGAATTAAATAAGTTTTACTGAAAAGAAATTATTGATGACATTGCAACTTCATAGTAATACAAATATAATAATCAATAGTTGTTAAAATCCTTATATTCACATAAAATGTAATTTTCTACTCAATTTATTAGAATTCTATACATTACTATTTCATCACGTTGCAACACGTTGTTGCTTTTACTAAATAAATAATAATAAAAATGGCTGCTACAGGTTTTACACAAGAGTTACAACTAGTATTGTATGATAATGACAATCCAGCATTACAATTATCATGATTATCATCAGAATAATGATGATTTTATAGTCGTCGTTACTGCTTTAACCAAGTGGTAAAAAATATACAATGACGACAACTCAAACTACAATAGAGCAATTCACCACCTTGTGCAAATGGTATTGCATCATTGCATTGGCTAAAAAAGGTTTAGCATATTGTATTTTGTTAGTGTAGATCAAAGACATGCTAAACCTTTTTGCAAATGCAATGATGCCATTTGCACAAGATTGTGAATTGCGCTAATATATATTTATAGAATTGATGTGTTTCACAGGCATTTTAGTGTTAACCAGTTGGAAAATTCTACATAACTTTGGTAAATATTGCAAATTCCTCATCTATTTGTCAATAGTCAACGAAATTGTTACAAAATACAGAAAACTTTTGTTATTAAAATATTGTAGAGGAGACTGCTGGTCAGCATCTTGAGTTTC
The DNA here is from genome assembly GCA_916048285.2 of Bellardia pandia. Taxonomy (NCBI): domain Eukaryota; kingdom Metazoa; phylum Arthropoda; class Insecta; order Diptera; family Calliphoridae; genus Bellardia; species Bellardia pandia. Next base: position 76,792,372 of record OU696533.1, read on the forward strand.
TAAAATTTCCTATCGACTTGTTTTCAATTTAATTTATATGCAGCAGTGTTTGCAGCAAGCAAATACATTACTTGCAGCGTAATTTTGTAATAATAAATGTTGTAAAATTAAAACGGAAATGAAATTGTTAAAATTAGTTTTTTACATTTTATTATTATGATTATTATTGTCCATAGAATACTACTAATAATAAAATGTAATAATTTTGTGAGAAATATTGTTAACAAAATAGTTATTATAAAAGTTGTTTTATAATATAAGTTGTAAAACAAACAATACAATATAAATTGGACAATAATAACTTTATTAGTTATCTCTTGCCTTAAGCAAATTCAGTGGAAATAGTTTTTAGTATTAATATAAGTACCGAAATCACAAAAGCTTTATAGTTTGTAAGTGAACTTTTCCATAAAAATTAGTTCAATAGCAAAAAAACCTGTTTAATATTTTTAGTCAAAGTTAAGTGAAACTTAAGAAATGTAAGGATTTTTAGACAAAAATGTATTTAAAAAAAAGCTTTTTTCACAAAATAGCTTTAAAGCTTTTTAATGAAATTTATCCTTATTTATTAACAAGACAAACATCGATATTTTGTAATATTAAATTAATGAATGTTCTATGTATAATGTCTTCTGAATATAGCCCTCTTATAAAGTATACTTCCGGAAATCACTTCAATGAGCATAAATCTTTTATAACCATCAGCAGCAAGCTTAAATTCCCCACAAATAGTCCTATATAAATTCCACTTCGAAAAAAACACTTATGTCTATATGTACGCATAAATATCTTACAAAAATCACTATTAAGTTAAAATGCAACACATATATTTGGCATATATGTACATATAAATCGTCGTACAGAATTTCATTATCAAAGTAAAATTCCTATAAATATCGTCATTGAGATTCTGAAATTCTACTAAAGCAACCCTAAAATAAATAGAAACTACGGTACAATATTTTATGAAGTTGGCCCCATAATAGGTGATTTGGTGGTGGATATATAGGATTCGACACAGCCGAATATAAACTCTTACTTGTTTTTTTTCAATTTATGATTTGTTAAATTTTAAATATTCTACAAAATTGTGGATTTATTTTTAATTTTTAAAATTTTTGACAAAATTTAAGTTTTTTTTTTCAATAAGAATTTTTTTATTTTGTTCTAAACTTTAAGATTTTTTCTAAACTTTTGATATTTCTTTAGTCAGGCTCGAGTTCATTTTTTCTAAACTTTAAGTTTTTAAAAATCTTTGTATTTTATTAATTCGGCTTGAGGTCTGTTTATTAAAAAAACAACTGAGAGTGCTATATTCGGCTGTGCCGAATCTTAAATACCCTCCACCTACACGCAATAAGAAATACAAAAACTAAACTGGTTATAGGACTAGCATATCCTTATTCTGTGTTTTCTTTTCAGTCTTAGTGCATATTTTGATATATTGTTTGAAAGACAATTTTACGACCAACATAATTTATGTTAAATATTTTGAAATCTTTTCTAATTTTCACTATTTTTAATTGATTTAATTACCAATTCTTACCATAATTTACAGAGTTTGTCTGATGTTCAGAATAATCTTGAGTGTAACTTAACAGAGTACAAAAAAGGGGTACAATTCGGTTTTAGTGATTTTGCTCAAAAAAAACTTCATCAAATAGGGCTTTTAGAGGAAATGCCACCTATTTTCGTGTGGGCGGGCCCGTAAAGTTGAAAATATATAGGCCTATATTTCGGGAACTACTGGGTGCCTGATAATTTGTAATACATTAAATAAAAGCTATTTAAAATACCTTCCCAACGATATATATCATGATTATAAAATATGGACCGAATATGGCTTAAATTTTGCTGATTTTAAATAGCAAACTTCTCGAAAGCACTTCTGACAGATTTATTGAAGATTTGGATCCCGAATATATCTGGAGACTTCAAAAAACTGATTTCAACACTCAGACAGACAGACAGACAGACGGACATGGATTTATCGACTATAAGGATCCAGAATATATATACTTTATAGGGTCGGAAAATTTTATTGTGGAAATTACACACGGAATGACAAACTTATATATACCCTTCTTATGAAGGTGAAGGGTATAATTATGAAAAGTCTTGTATTATTACTTTTAAAGTTCGAAAAGAAAACTTATAACCTGACATTTACGAAAATTAAAATAAAATTTCCGTTATTTTATTTTCTGTTTCTCTCAACCACTAACCTAAAATGTTCTCTTATAATTCACTCTCTCAGTGATATAACACAAAAAACAAAATTTAAATGGTAAATGGTGCGCATTAAAGTGGACCTGTTATTTTCGGTCTCTGATTTTTTACATTTGTAGGTATATTACTGGAACCCTTAGTGATCTTTCTAATTTATCTATCCCTGTAGTTTTAGTAATCATTCTTTTTGCCTTAAATTGTCCTCTAACGATATAATGATAATAAAATAAATTGATGTTAGTTTTCTATTATTGTTTCTATAATTAGTCTTGCTCTTTATTACAGTGTCATCTTAGAATTCCTTAGTCAAATCAAGCATTTAGTTTAAATGCTTGCCTTACAAATAAACTGCAAACATACTCTCCAGCACACAAAAACAACTGGCATCTAAGCAACATCTTCATTATAAGAGAAACTTACACAAGGGAATATGAAAGCATTTATAGAAGAAAAGACAAAACAAAAACAAAAACTTTGTTGTTGTTAAATACTACTTTTAAATGGCATACATACATACACATATGTAGGTACTACTAACTCTCAGATCTATCAAAATTAAGCTCTTTACTGGGCAAATATGCTGACATATTGACATTCAACTTTTGCAACAGTTATACTCGTATACAGATGTAAGCTTGTAGGGCTAAAACCTGGCAGAGATCATTGAGTTGAAACACCAGCCACATTAAGTATACATACGAGGTCTGATAAAAAATTAACCATTATTTTCAAATTTCGTGAGTTACGTATGTTCGATTTTAGCATTTTTTTCTGTTATGTTGGTACACATGTCTGTTATATACATATGTATGTTGGTAATATCAGCCATTTTGGATTGTCAGTTTGTTTTTGACAAATAAAAAGGTTAGTCGTGTTTTGGTGTGCTCTTCGATTTTTTACTATTCAAAAAAATCTATCAAAGAAACTTTATTAAGTTTTGTGTAAAAAAATTAATTAAATGCGCAAATACATTTGAAATGTTGACTGTGGCGTTTGGCGAGTCCACTATGAGCAGAATACAAGTTCAGTTGTGGTATAACCGGTTTAAGAAAGGCCGAGAATATGTCATTGACGATGAACGTCCTGGTCGCCCGAGCACATCAACAACCGATGAAAACATTGAAGCAGTGAAGAAAATTATTTTGGATAATCGTCGAATCACTATCAGAGAGGTTGCTGATGATGTTGACATGTCGTTTGGCTCATGCCAATCAATTTTTACGGATTTTTTAGACATAAAACGTGCGGTAGCGTAGATTGCTCCAAAATTATTAAATTTTAAGCAAAAACAACGTCGCATAGACATCGCTCAGGAGCTGTTGAACATCGTCAACGACGATCCAGATTTCCTCAAAAAGGTCATAACTGGTGACGAATCATGGGTGTATGGCTATGACATTGAAACCAAAGCCAATGGCTATGACAAATCATCCCAATGGAAACGTCCAGAAAAGCCAAGACCGAAAAAGCACGTCAAGTTCGGTCAAATATGAAGGTTTTGCTCACTGTTTTCTGCGACTGCAATGGCTTGGTGCATCATGAATTGTTGCCACAAGGTCGTACGGTCAATAAGGAATACTATCTTGAAGTTATGCGCCGTTTGCGCGAAGCAATTCGTCAGAAACGCACAGAATTGTGGAGAACCCAATCATGGATTTTGCACCATGATAACGCACCAGCTTACACATCGATGCTCGTGCGTAAGTTTTTGGCCAAAAACAAAACCGTTATCATGCCTCAATCACCGTATTCACCGGACTTGGCCTTCGCTGACTTTTTCCTCTTCTCAAAACTAAAGACACCGATGAAAGGAAAGCGTTTTGCTACGATTGAGGAGATAAAAGAAAAATCGAAACAGGAGCTGTTGGCGTTTCAGAAGTGTTTCGAGGATTGGAAAAAATGCTGGCATAAATGTATTTTATCTGAGGGGATTATTTTGAAGGCGACAAGATAGTTATTGATGAATAAATAATTATTTTTTAAAAAATTTAAAATAACGGTTAGTTTTTGATCAGATCTCGTACATATATACATACTCGTATATAAAAGACAGATATAATGTTGTGTGTCTGTTTTCAATTACTTATAAATGAGATGTGAATTGTGAAATGAGATACTAATAGGCTTAGATATGACAAGCCGATAAAAGTAAAATATTTAGCTACAAGTTACAACTTGACTAAAAGGCGGAAGTGAATGAGAAAAACCTGAGAATATTGCAACTGAAATGAACTGTCAAAAAACAACTCTTTATAATTAAGAGCTAAAAGAAACAAAGAGTTATTTAAAGCTCTTAACGTATCTAATGAATTCATCTCTTTTAACTAGAGGTGAATTGCTTGAATGCTATTTTAGCCAACGTGTTAAGTAAAACAAATTTTCATTCAATAAAATTTTCTAGCCAAAGAAAATCTCTTGATACATTTCCCAAACACAAGGCAATAAACAAAATAAGCCTCTAGAATTTGTAAGTTTTCTTTCGAAACCTTTAACAAAGGGGAGATTTTGTAAAATGCCAACAATTTTCACAATTAGTTTCGAAGAGACTTTAATGTTAAACAAACCTTTAAGCGGGAAAATAAATTTTTATAATAAAATTTAAAAAAAAATGGAATTAATAATTTAAATTCTGTGGAAAACCAAAAAGGATTTTAAAACAAAAAAAAATTCCAAAAATTCCAAAAAAAAATGTTTTTGTAAACAAAGCCAAGAAATCAAACTTAATATCACTCTCTGTACTCTGTAAACAAGGATTTAAAAGGAATAATTTCTAAACAAAATAAATGTGTTGCCAAACAGTGGTGAATTATCTAAATACATGATTTGTTAAAACGAAATAAAAGGTGTTTATTGTAATTTGCAAAGAAATTCATTTAAGTTAATTTTTATTTGTTCTAAAGAAAATATTTTAGTGTTACATAATAATTGATTGGCGTTTGTGTGACAAGAGAAAGTGAAAATGCTTGTAAAACTAACTACTCTTTAGGCTTTCATTCGCTTTATAATTGTTGGCATATTATTGGGTGTGGCCTGTCAAAACATTTTCTTAACTTTGTTCTCCGAAATTCTTGATTTTTGCTAGATTTACATTGTTTAGAAGACGTGTCCTACAAGTGTTTTAAAAATACTTTGCAAGATGTTTTGGTTTTAAAGGTCTAATGTAGCAATAAGTAAATTTGTGTTTGTTCGTTCCTAATGTTTGTTAAGTTGAAAAGTGGGACAAGTTTTTTTATTGATTTTGCCAATATTTGCCTAAATTTTAAACATAATTTTTATTTATTAACATTCTACCTCTGATGGTTTGTCGTTCCATATGAAACTTTGTTAATATTCAGCTGAGACCCAACAAACTATATATGTATGTATATTATTGATCCTTATTTAATTCTATGAGCTATGTCCGTCTGTGTAAAACACTCTCACGTCCAAAATACACAACCATAACCTTAACTTAACGAAATTTTCAGAAAAATATTTCTTATTTTGTAGGTAAGTTTGATATTAAAAATCAGCAAATTTTGTTTAGTAAAACCAGAATTATGGACCAAAATGTGAACAAGTTCCATAAAAATTGTATACATTTTTTTTTGGAATTTTTTTTTTTATATATTGCAGATAGTACCATGAAATTTTGTACACGTATTTTTAAGATAAAAGAAGAAAGTGTGAGGAAAGTAGTAAGAATAGGTCCATGATTTCTTATAGCCCCTATACAAATATCTTCCAGAAATAAGCTCAATGACAAATAAATGCCTATAAAATTGGAATATCAATACAAAATTCAGCAGCAATAATTTGCATGTAAAAAGAAATCGCAAAACGAAATTTTTTTTAGTTCGGTCCATGTTTGACCATAGACGCCATATAAAGTCCACTTCCAAAACTCACTTAAATACGCATAAATCTGGTATAAATATTATTACCAGGTTAAAATTTGACCTACTATATATAAATTGTTGTACTAAATTTTATAGTGGTCGGCCTATAATTGGTCATAGACCCCATACAAGGATCACATCCGAAAAAGTCATTAATCTTTAGATATATCTTACAAATAGCGGTACCAACCCAACACTTAACATAGAACATTTACATATACACAAAAATCATACTGCAGAATTTTGTGAATTTCGGTTAAATCCCCCATATAAATCCCTTTCCGAATATCACTTCAATACTCATTAATGTCTTATAAATAACGGTTCCAATCCAAAATTTTACACGGATCATTTACATGTATTCCAAAATCAAATTGCTGGATTTTGACAATATTGGTCCATATTTGAACATATCCCCCATATAAGGTCCACTTCCGAAATTCACGTTAATACTAATATGCATCTTAAATATACCGATATTATGGAAAAATATTTTTTTAATTTTATAAATTGTTAAATTCCCTCAAATATTGTTATTAAAATCAAGCAAACTCTATAAATTATGGTAGGAATTGAGAATTACATCAATTATAAATGTTAAAAATTAGATAAAATTTTAATTTTAATAAAATAAATAAATAAATTATGTTTGTTGGAGAGTACAGGGTAGCTACGTATTTCATCTATAAACTCGAATCGCAGGAGAAAAGTTGCAGGTAAAAGTCGTAGCGTGTGAACTCCCTCTTATTATAATTAGGTTGAGGGTATTAGAGATTCTGCACAACCGAATATTACACTCTAACTTGTTCAATTTAAGATCAAGGAGTTTATACTCTAAGAACAGGGAATACAGAATGAAATATTAAATATTTAACTACAAATCCAACATTACCTCTATAAACAGTTTCGTACTAAAATTTACATTTAGTACAAATTTTGGTACCAAATTTTTAACAAAATGTTTTTTATATACAGTGAGAAGCATAAGTGAAGGTACCTAGAGTAATTTATAAGAAAGTGCATGATCAACTTTATTTAGTTAATTTATTTATTCATTAGTTTATTAAAAAAGTAAAAACACATTAAACATGTATTTGACAAGAGAAACAAAAAATTCATTTAAGTTTAAGTAAAAAAAAAAACAAAATAAAATTAATATTAAATATTTGGATAAGATGTTAAAAAAATTATCTAATATTTGATTGGCTATCATTTAAGATCCTTCCATCTCATTCAGACGGTTTGGCATGGAATATACAAGCGTTTTAGTATAATCCGGTAATATTTGCTGCCATTCAATTATAAGAATGCGTTTGAGCTGGATTTTGGTTGAATTTTTATCCCACAAGTTCTCTATCGGGTTCATATCAGGACTCTGAGGAAGTGTCCAAAGCATGTGTGAAATGTTATATGCAAGCCACATCTTGATGTCGGCAGCTGTATGTTTTGGATCATTGTCCTGTTCGAAATACATAGTAATCGTTACTAAGGTTTAATTTTGCTGCACCTTGGGTGAGATTATTTTTAAGAATGTTTAGATATCTTGTTATATTCATTGTTTCTTCTATAAAACCAAAATTACCCTTACCAGCGTTTGCACAATGCCCAATTTGTGTTTTGGATCGTTATCCTAGTAAAATCAAAAATCTGAACTTATATCCAGGTTAATTCGCGTTTTCACACAAGTTGTCCTTCAGAATCTGAAGATACTTAAACTTGTCCTTGGTTGTTTTAACAAATGTTAAATTCCTAGTACCAGAAGCTGACATACAGGCCCAAACCATGATACTGTCACCACCATGCTTCACTGTTGCCTTTAGGTTTTCTTAGTTGAGTTCTGTATTTAGTTTCCGCCAAACATACGACATGCCATCTGAACCGAATCTTTTAAACTTTTAATCTTTAAATGTAGATTCCTTGCAAACATGTTCTTTGCCGAAATTTAGCCTGCAGAGTCTGTTTATAAACGGTTTTTTTGTGTGCAACTTGGCTATTAAAATCATGTTGATACAAGGCACGACGAATAGTTTCAGCGCAACATTGTTTGCCCAGGTCAGCTTGAACTTCGGAGGCCGGTTGTGAAACTGGTAGCCTTGGATTTGTCCTTATTTTTCTTAAAATGTGTCGCTCATTGAAAATTTTATTTGGTGCATGTCTGCCTTTGTTATGAACCCGATTTTTATTATTAACAAATTCTGCTATTTTTCAGTGTGCGTGGCCATTTGGGAAATGATTAAAAGTCAATTCTCGTGGCCATTTGGGAAATGATTAAAAATCAATTCTCGTTGTTCTACCATTGTACGCGGACTCATTTGAACTATTTTAAATTCAAAATCGAATTTAAATACACTGCATTGAGATATTGGTATGGTAGAAATTGACTGCATAAAATAAGCTGTGACATTTTTGCAATAAACATTTTTTTTATTATTTTAAATGAACACCAATTTCTTTTTTATGTTCCTGTTAGTTTTCTTTTCATTGAGCTAAATAAGCTATGAGCCACTGTATATAAGAGAATGAAAAATTTAAATACATATTTATATACAAAGCCAACATTTTAAGAAGTTTGGTACAAAAATTTCCAATTAGTACCAGGTTTAGTACCTTTTTTAAACAAAAAGTGATCAGAAATTTTCAAAGTGAAAGAATCTTGTTAGATTTTTTTAAAAATCTGACATATTTTGTTTGGTACTTTATTAGGTATTTTTTTTAAATCAGTTTTTAGTACCAATTTTTTGTAGCACATTTTTCATTTCGATATGGATTTTTACATAGGTTAATGAGAGTAGTAAGGGAGTAGTAGTCCTATTATGGGCAGATAAACATGACGATTTACATGTGTGTACATGTGAATTATTTGTGATGAATTTAGTGTTTTATTTATGCGCATTTAAGTTTTTAATTTTTCGAAGTAAAAGTGGGAACTGCAGTCAAATATGGACCGATCGTTTAAAATTGGGTATGTATATTTCTATATACGTATCGAATAAAAATTTGCTGCTGCTGATTATAAGAGATTTATGCGCATTTAAATGATTTCCGGAAGTGGTCGTTATATGGGAGCTACGGTCAAATATGGAACGATCGTCATAAAATTTAGTATAACGATATACATATGTGTGAAATATTTGTGTCGAATTAAATCTGCTGCTGATGCTTAAAATATATTTATGCACATTTAAGTGATTTTCGGAAGTGGGCTTGGTATGGAGGCTATGAACAAATATGGATCGATGCAAATAAAATGTCGTTTTGAGTTTTCACTTTGCATGAAACTTGTTTTTACAGAATTTCGTATACATACGACTTATCTATAGACATTTATATATCATAAAACCATATTCCGAAAAGATATTTGTATGGGGTCTATGAGAAATCTTTTTAAACTTGGGAAGTACGGGATCTAAATATATTTAATATGACATTGTTACTAGTGGTAAAAAGACAAAAAAATGTTTTAAATATTGAAGATAAAGTTAAAAAATAATGTGAGTACTAGAATGCTAGCTCAAAAATACAAAGTTTTAAGAAGAATTAGGACCCGATTACCGTTCACAACACTAAGTATTTCGATGTTGTGTGTTGTAAACTCTGATTACGATTCACAACACTTGACAGCTTAATCGTATTAAAAATGCATGTTGTAATGTAGTCGAGACAACACAATATTTTAGTGTTGTGAACGATAATCGGGCTCTTAATTTTTGTTTAATGTAAATATGTATGTATGTACACCAATGTTCACTTGTTAAATAATTAATATATTAAAAAAAACTGTATAAACAAAATTGTTATTCGATTAACTGTGAAAATCGATATGCCAGCCATCACGGATAATCGAGACCCGACTGTACCTTATTTTTCTCAAAAACTATCAAACATTTCACAACTAACTGAAAATATTGCAAAATATGGCAAAAATCCAATGTTAATTTAAGAAACTTTTGAAGGGGGCTTATTAAAATTTCTAAACAACAATGCTGACAATAGTTTTTATACCCTACACCACCACAGTGGGTTTACGTGGTAGTTCACTACGTGCGAACACTTAAGTAGATTCGAAGGGACCCCGTGGGACTATACTTTTTTATTTGTTTTTAAAATTTCTGTGTTTCGCTAAATCCGTAAACATTGCTCATATGCATAAAATTTAATTAATTTTCCCTTTTTAAGAGCTACATAAATATACATACATACATACATATTACACTAGGTCTACGCACAATGGCTATTAAATAAATATTTTAATCATCACAATCAAATCATAATAATATTTATGACCATTTTTAGATCTGCCATCACAATAATCGTAATAACACCATATAAAACTGCTATAAAAAATATAAGACCATAATAAATATACTCGTAAATGAAAAAGACAATAAAAAATCATATTCAAATAAACAACCAGAAAATATAAAAAATTTCACACATCAACGCATCATGATTTAACATGCACGCATCTTTAAAATTGTAACAAATTTCCTCAACACATGGCAGAGAATTATTGTAAAAAAAAACTAAAAAGCAAAGTAAAAAATAGACTTAAATGGAAAGATAAAAACGGAAAAAAACCTTAAGATACAACTACCTCGACTTGTATTGAATTTTTAATGACCCAGTTTCGTGCAGTTTATTTACATACATACTTACATACATACATATATTTTCTTTTAAATTTTGTTCTTCTTTGCTTTTTGCTGTGGTTTTCCTCTTGGTTGTTTTGTTTGCATTGTGAACCTTATTATTGGTTTGTGCTAATTCTTTTGCCTCCAAAGGCAAGCAAGCAAGCAAACAAACCCTAACATAAATATATACACAACTGGGGGTAACAAAGAAGCATATTCTTTACACTATGTGGCAGCAACTTAAAAAGAATATACAAAAATTGAAAACATAGAAAACTACTAGGAATATTTAAGGTACTTTTTTGAGGATGGTAGTCAACGATTGTTTGAGTAACTATCCAAACATAATAAAATATCTCTAAATTCGTATGCAATTTTGGCATATTTAAGGATTAACAATTGAAAACCATTTTCGAATATGAAAGGATTTATAATTGAAGGTAATTCTGGAATATAAAATGAACAATGATTGAAGCTAATTTGAAAATATTGAAAGGATTTATCATTGAAAACGATTTTGGAATATAAAATGAACATGATTGAAGATAATTTTGCAATATAGAAAAACAAGATTATAGTCGATTAACTCTAATTGATATTAATTTTAAAACATAAAAGTCATTAGGTTTCAAAATAGTTTTGGAATACTTAAGTTAGCTAATTTTTAAATATAAAAGGAACAAATATTTTAAATAATTTACGATTAAAGCCAAATTTTTAATTATACGAACAAAGTTTGAAGGTAACTCTGGAATATAAAATGAACAATGATTGAAGGTAATTTTAAAATATTAAATTATTTATTATTGAAAACAATTTAGAAATATAAAATGAACATGATTGAAGACAATTTCGCAATATAGAAAAACAAGATTGAATTGGATTTGAAAATATAAAAACAACTCTAATTGATATCAATTTGAAAACAGAAAAGGCATTACGTTTGAAAACTGTTTTGCTCTAATTAAGGAGTTAGAAAGTTATCAAATTTTGGAATACAAAAGCAACTACATATATTAAAGAATTTGCGATTGAAACCAAATTTTTAATAATACTTACTACCTAAGTTTGAAAGCAATTTTGGAATATAAAAATCATCTATAATTGATGTGAATTTTGGAATATAGATTAAGGACTTGCGATTGAAGTATAGATTTTAATATTGAAATACTAAGGCTGAAACTTTATTTCATTTATTTATTTAAGATTTAGGTAATACATAAATGTATATGGTGAATTTCACGTCAAGTGACCCAATTTTGAAAATCTATGTCTTCCGATTTAAATGAAATTTGCACCAAGGTTAGTACTATTGGATAGTAGGCCAGACAATTCTTCAATCATTTCAAAAATATTTTTTTTAATTTTTAAAAAATAATTTTTTTAATTTTTTTTTTTAATATTTTTTAATTTGGGCCTTTTTTTAAAGAAAGCTCATACAATTTCCTTTAAGGCCTTTATTATCGCTTAATGGGATGCGAGTGGGATATCTATCAAAAAAATTATTTTTTAACTCAAGAATAGGATTTTTCAATATTTGGCACATGTATCATTTTCATTTATATATTAATTTTATTAAATTAATAATAATAAATTTATTATTCTTATTTAGTATTATAAGTAATAAAAAGAAGAAAAAAATTAAATAGTGCATATGGTACAAATTGAAACAACTTCTTCTTTGAGTTGGAAATTTTTTTTATAGATACCCTACTTGCATCCCATTAAGTGACCACAAGGCTCTTAAAGGAAATGGTCTAAAGTTTCTTTTAAGGAAAAATAAAAAAAAACTCCATTTAAAAAAAAAATAAAAAAATGGGGGAAAATGAAAATGATACATGTGCCAAATATTGAAAAATCCTATTCTTGAGTTAAAAAATTATTGAATTATTGAAAAAAAAGTTAAAAAAAAATATTTTAAAAAAAAAATTAAAAAAAAAATTTTTAAAATTAAAAAAAAATATTTTTGTTTTGAAAAGTTACACTCATATTAAAAAAACCCTGTATGACCAAAATTGACCAAAATTTCCAAATTTGACCCCCTCTAAATCCGGCACTTCTGGACTGATAGAGCTGAAAATTTGTGTCTGGCCTACTATCCAATAGTACTAACCTTGGTGCAAATTTCATCCAAATCGATTTTTAACATTGGGTCACTTGACGTGAAATTCACCATATACTAAATATAATTATTTTAGCTATAGCAACTAGGCCTTAAGTTATACAATAGATTTTATAAAAGATATTTATGATAAAAAAAATAATAATATATGTAATCGTAAGTTAATAATATTCAAATAATTTATTATTTTGTTAATAGAATGCTCAGAGGGAACAGGTAAAGACAGAAGTGGATTTATATCAGAAAAAATTTGGTTTCTAACTTGATCGAATTTGGTGCAGTCACATAAGATGTGTGCAATATTTAATGAGCTATCATCATTACAATCACAAATAGGAAGGTCTTTGCCTACTATGACGTGGTTGTAAATAATCATAGTGTAACCTAGTCTAAAGCTAGATTTACACGATTGAAATTTTCTTCAAAATTGCTCTTCAAAATGCTTCAAACTCGTGTAGACAGCAACATTTCTTCAAAATGTATTTATTTAATAACTATTAAATAAATAAATTTTGAACTATTAATAACTATTAAATAAATATAAATGCCCATACCAACCTGAACTTAAAAAAACATGACTGCCGTGAGTACATTTTAATATTTCAGACCAAAAGAAATACAACCAATCATGTTTAAAGCTACGAATTTTCAATAATTGAGCATTTTGTTTCATAACAATGCGCCCCACGCTTTTCTTTAAGGGATGTGTGAGATTTTTTCCATTTTAATTTAAAAGTTTAGATTGTTTGAAATGTTCTTATTTTTTTACTTTTAGTCGATTTTTTTAGTATTCATATTTATTTTGTGTTCCCAACTGATCAATATATTATGGTAAAGAAAAGCGTTTCTTCAAATTTTTTGTTACTTCTTAGTAACGAATAGCCTAAATTAATACATTACAATTTTCATGCTAAATAAGAAAAATTTTTTACATGTTTTGTATTTTATATTCAAAAAAAATATATTCATATAATAAAACTTTACACTTGTGGATTAGTATTTAATGTTATGATAAATTTTGATAAATTTCGCAGTCTCTCCATCTCTTCCAATGCTTTAACAAATGTGACAGCACAATTCAAATTGAATTTTATTTGTTAACGTTATAGTTCGTAGTTTTTCGAAGACTTCAAGAAAATATTAAAGTTTGATAAATTCTATGCCAAGTCTATTGTTGGCCTTAGTAAAATAGGAAGGCAGTCAAAAAAGCATTTTACCAAAAAAAAATGTTGGCCCCCCCCTTTAGATTTTATCCTGGCTACGCCCATGTGTTCGCGTATTGTCATCGGGAATATGTATGCCTGCAAAGTTTCATCCATTTACATTGAGTACAAGGCGGTTAAATTAATGTTACAAGATTTGAAAAGAAAAGGTTTTAAAAACAACTATTGATTTTTTGGAACATTAAAAAAAATATAGATTAAACCTCAATTTCGATTAGTTATGAATAAATATGAACTATGACTGTATGGCGACATATTATATGACTGTATAAACACTATAAAGCTGTGATTGAATAAGCACATACAATTGAAGCTCAAATGTGACTGTATATACCCCACGATATATATATTGATATATATTGAACCCTTAGAGAAACCTGCGGACAAGTGTCTCCAAGTCACTACTTTTGTCTACTATTATGGTGACTGTTTGGCGACATTGTCACAATGGTTATTATTAAACAAATATTTTTTTCAATTGTGTGCTCCGATATAGTGGGCGATAGTGTGCCGGACTATTATTCAGAAGGTTGCGGGATCGATTCCCGCCAACGACTCTGAGTGTTTTCTAATTTATTTTTAATTAGGAAAAGTCTTTTAGTATTTTATTTTTTTAATAAAACTCCAAAAGTTAGCAAAAAATGCATTTTCCATTTCTATTTCAGAGAAGTATCAAAAGTGTAGATAATGTGGTCCCAAAAGAACTACCTTGTCAATAGTACCTATGTCAGTAGTGGATTTTCAATGACACGCACATGTTAAATGTCTATAGTAATTAGCATTGTCTAAGGTATTATATGTTACTAGTACTGGTGACTGTGTCAATAATAAATCAGTACAGTTTCACTATTGACATTTCCTACAGCGAAGCTAAATAAAGAAGAAGTTAAGATGGGAATGTATTAATTACACGATTAATGCAGAAATGTGTCGGCATAAAGATGAAACAAAAATATGACTATAAAATAAAGAAATAAGAATGAAAATAATATATGATTGTGAATGACTGTATAAAGTTAAAATACAATTGTAGAAACCAATACCTACCATAATTGCAGAATGTGCATTTAATCTCAAATATGAATTTATAGAGAGGTGCGATTGCGGCTAAAAGTGGTTTTAGAGAGTATTTATTTTGCTGTGTACTTGTCAAATTTTCCACTGCACAATGCATAAACGTCGCACAGAGGAGTATTTGGCCTGAAAAGCTGGCCAAAAAGGCAAAACTGAATTTTAAGAAATCTTAAGAACTAAGTACGCAGCTCGACAGACAACAATATTTTACATTATATTGTAAATTTTGAAGACTTTTAGTTGCGATTTGTAGCTCTGAGACCCTGCTAAAGTCAGGAAAGTGAAGAAATTTATATGAGATTTTAATGTTTTTTTCGGTTTCTGGATGTTTATATGATATTTTTTTTGTGACTAAACGAATAAAGGTTTAACAAAGATTATTTTTTTCGCTGAAAGGTTTGATCAAAAGTAATTTAAAAAAGAAAAAAAAAATTTGAATATGTTGAATATTCATGTTGAAACAATTCGTTCAAAAGCTAAAAAAACACAAATTATACACTTTTTTTTGCAAAAAAAGGAAAAGAAGAAGTTTTTAAAAGTGAGGTTAGCATGTCTACGAATTATGTTTAATACCACAAAAACATTTGGAATCTCTAATTTTAGAAACAAAAAAAAAAGTGTGCGCAAGTTTGCGCCATTATTTTTGACGATTTTTTTAAATTTTCACATTTTTTCTATTTTTGTCTATTTTTTTCTAATTAAGTCATAAAAGCATGCGCTTGAAAATACTTATAAAGGGTTATTGCACACAATTTTTATCAAACCCGTTTTGTAACTTCGAGAGTCAATAGGAAGTTTACACAAGATTACAGCTATTCCAAATAGTGAAAAAATCTAATGCTGGAACCATTGACGAAAAATTGGATTTTTTGGTCAGAAAATTGAGCGAAATTTCAAAATGTGAAGGGGATGGGGACATATTAGCACTGAAGCAGTGTTTGAAAAATTTCAATATATATTTCAATATTATTAAATAATATAAAATAAATATAATAAAGCCCTTTTTAATTAGACTGTAAATCATATGTATGTATGTACATACAGTCTGTCAAGAATGGGTTTAAACTCAACATTTGTTAATTGAGTTTTGCGATTTATACCAACTTTTATTCCTTAGGAATGTGGCTTTTAGAAAAATCTTAAAAACTTTAACGTTTTGGTTCTTAAATTTTTTTATTGCATTTTGAAAACAAAAAATTTTACGCATTTTGCATGTAAATTTTTTTTTCGCCATTAAATTTTTAATAATTCCAAAATAGTAATAGATATAAAATAAATGTGTATGGTTAGTTTAAGCAGAATTTTTCCGGTGCATCTTCTAATCCTCCTGCTATTAAAATCGGAGAACACGTTTTCAAGTTATTGCAAAATATATAAGGCAACCCAACGATTTAGGGGGTGAAGTATGCCACGCCTTTAAAAGAAAATCCTTACGTACTAGAGAAAAACGGAAAAAAGATTTGAATTAAGGGCATCAAAATCCATATAGTCCACATACTTTTATTTCTAGGGTAGAGAAAATTTTTTTTTGTTGCGCAGTGTACTTTTGTTGCGCAGTGTAATTTTTTTAAAATCTGAAACTAGACTTTTTATATCATACTACACCTAAAACTATCAAAAAACTAAAACTTTTAATTCAAAAAACACGTTTAATAATTTTGGCCAGCTTTTCAGGCCAAATACTCCTCTGTGCGTCGTGTAAAAGCAAAAAAATGCTTCTGCAAATGTCAGCCTGCAATTACAGTGTAAAATTTTCGATTAGAGCATGTTCTATTTTCATCTGCCAAAGCACCTGCAATCAGCTGTTTTGCAAGACAATTGTTAATAGCGCCAAGAACATAGTGTTTGTGATTCAGAAAATTTATATTAAAAAAAAATTGTATTATACAAAACAATAAATTCGTATTAGAATATGTATTGATAAAAACGTATTTAAACATACTAACTTTTATTTAAGTTAAATACAATAATTTTTGACAACATATGGCACATATGACTGCCATGTGACCCACGGGTGTGTCACATTTTTTTTAATGTAATAATGTGTGATAATTTTTAACCTGTTAATGATCGTTAATATAGTCCCACTAAAAGTAATACACTTGTGTAAAATCGCATAATCGATAATGAGTTTCATGAAATTAAGCGATCTGGAAATGTGGGTTGCAATATCTTTATTGCTTCGGTGGCTGTTTGACATGTGGCACCGTTCTCTAAAAACCACATGTTAGTGATATTCATATCATCAATAATAGGCCAATATTTAGTTGTTAACATCTTTCATTTTAGCAGAATTCTTGAAGAAAAATTGTTCAATCATGCTTTAAAATCATACAGCGCATCATACAGGGACACATACTGCATGCAAAGGCTTCTCAGCAATTTAATTTAGATTTTCAAAAGCCTAAATGCGGCTATATTGATTGTTGACGTATTTAGCTAAATTGAAATGGACTTCTAGAAAAAACATTTGGTTGTTCTTGAATAAATTAAATGAATTTACAGCGATTTTAGAGTAGAATTGAATTCATTGTAATAATTGTCAAAGCTGCTACTACTTATATGTCAATAAGTGAAATGTCAAAACTTTCGGCTTAAATTTATGTTGGATATATGTATTTAATCTTTTTACCATTTAACATCTTATGAAGAAAATTAAATTTTAAAAACTTTTCCATTTTTAAACCTAAATAAATACATATATTCAAATGAAAGGTTGAAATGTTTTCTATTAATCACTCGAAACTCTTTTGCACCGTAATATCAATGATTTTTCGAAATAAAGTCCTGTAATCCCCCTAAAAAAAAGTAGGTTTTTTGAGTTTGTGCTTTAATGGGTTAATAAAATGGTTCATGTTATACATCATTTGAAAGGTATTTAAAAGCACTTTCAAGTGGTTTAAAGCTACATCACATTAAAATCAAAAGCTTCTTGTACATAAAAGCTTTTTGAAATGAACAGGTTTTTGATGCTCATTTACAAAAAAAAATTTAAAATTGGTCACTTGCACCCAATGGTGTTGAGTTCCAAAATTTCAAGTTATATTGCAATAACCCTGTTGGTAAATAAACTTCTTGTTAAAAAATCTGCATTATGTTTCAAAATACAACTTTAGCCTACGGTAGGGTGCCAACCCCTTACAAAAATTGACAGTTCAAGAGACTTAAATATAAACAATGTTGGGGTAAAAACAAAAGTTGTATGCACCAAAAACAAAGAAAAGCTGAAATGAAAATAACAACAACAACAGGCGAGACTTGGTTTAAAACACAAGCACAGCAACAACAACTTATAAGGTTTCCCTAAAACACTGAACTGAGTGACTTGACTGAGAAAGAACAAAATAAACAATATAACCATAAAGAGAACAAACAAATCCCCCTCCCAAAAAAAAGATCCAGAGAGAACAAAACAAATAAAAACTATACTCAACACAGAGGAAGAGTAAAATACCCCAACGAAGAAGAACAAAAATAAAACTGAAAAAGAGTGGGTTAGGGTTAACTGAAAAGAAAATAAAAGAAAACACCATGGTCATGAAGATAGGCAGACAGGCCAAAAAAAATATTAAACAACGACAAAAATAAATTTGGCTTTTGTAAATAGATTTAAGGAAAAAACACATAAAGGTTTAAACAAATTCAAGGAAAAAATTGATTGCTGTGAAAAATGATTGGTGGCAAATAGGATTTTTTGGGAAAAGTCAAGAATTGCAGTTTACTATGAAAGAAAAAGGTCAACAAGTTTATTTATCTGGAATTTGTTTATGGCTGTTAAACAGATTTGTTTAAGTAATCCTATGTTGTTTACATACTTTATGAATTAATTTTATATAGCAGTTTAAATTTGTTAATAAATGTTTATTTAGGAACACCTTTTTTATTCACTAGATATTTAAATTTGTAACATTTTAATGTACAAATAATAACAAATAATCATGGTAAGCACCAAACCAATGGATTTATTATAAACAACAACAACAAAAAAACAAATAAAAAATACACTTGTTCATGTCACAATTTGTTAATAGAATTAAAAATTAAAAAGTTAACGCTTAAAAAAAGTCCAACTAAAATGTTTATCATGTAAAAACAAACCAACAATAAAACAACGGCCAAACAAATTCAATGCTAATTCCAAGGATCTTGTCAATGGCAACATAAACAAAAAACTGTTTATTTGGTAAACATTATTTTCTGTTGAAATAGAAATATTGCAAACCCCACATTTGAAACTGTAACATTACGTGCTAGTGTTACCAACAGCAAGGTCAGGTATTTAGTGGAAAAATAGTAGTAAAATTTTTAATAAAATTATCACAAAAGATTTGTATTAAAAAGTCTCCATATACATACATACATGGTAATTAATTCATATTTAGTAATTACTAGAGCAACCCTGCCCGCATTGCTAGACAATACAATAACATACGTTTACGTCTTTGTATTAGAAATTAAAATTTCTAAAAAGAATAGACATTTTCCTGAAAAAGAAATGCAAAATAATATAAATTTTTTAAAGTGAGAACATCAAATGGAAAAGAATTTATTGCAGAGCTTGGTGGTAAACGACATTTTTAATATTGCCACTTAATAGTGTTAATTTAACTATTTCGCCAGCACATTACATACCATCGGATTCATTTTTAAATTTGAATGCATTCCAATTATTACAAACTTTATCCATTTTGTCAATTTGAATAGATGGATGCGAATCAATGTTATGATCATAATTAAAACCTGCACCATCCTAATTTACAATTGCATGGCTACGTCTCTGTTATTGCCTTTTTTGATTGCCACGTTCAGTGTAACGTTCACGATCTCTTCTGTTTCTAACTCTAACACTTCCAATACGTTCTTATCATTGTTCTTGATTTTGATTTGATCTTGATCGTGCCATTCTCTGCCTTGCTAATTCATTACTTTCTAATCGCTCTTGTTCATCCTGATTATATTTATTTAAATGTATTTGACTGCTGGAACGTCTTCGTCGCGACATTGTTGAATAATTTTTTATTTATTTTTTTTTTTTTTGTGATGGAAAAGATTTTAATTTTAACTGAATTATTACAAAACAATAATTAAAAAAAGTCAATGCTCGCAATGTAAACTTAATTGACAATCAATAAACACACAGAAATTAAATAAGTCAAGCGACGCGATTAAGCAGAACCTTATACCGACAAAATGTAATTCTCATAAAAAAAATACATTTTATATGGGGAAAACACACCATCAATAAATGGCGCGTATAACGTATATTTGTAGAAAATTTTCGATGGTTTTTTTTTATAAACCATCAGTGACCTTTCCAACGTATGTACTCGTTTGATCGCTTGAGTGGTTCTCGAGTTATAAAATAACGTTAATAGGACAGCTTATTTATATCTATGTACATAGATAATTAATAACTTGTAGTTTTTATTTTTTAATTGAAGGCGTTTATACAGTTTTATTGAAAGTTTTTATACAGTCAAATTTTAGCTTCAATCTTGTCGCCATCATTTAGCTTTAATCGTCTTTATAAAGTCATATTTTTGTTGTCTCGTCTCATCGAACTGTTCGGACGTGTTTTTTTAGTGCGGCTGAATTTTCGGTGAAAAAATCGTAATAGGTGAAAAAGTGTAAAAAGTTGAAATTAAACAAAAAAGTGAAAAAATCGTAATAGGTAAAAATATAAAAAAAAAAAAAAAAAAAAAAAAAAAAAATTAAACATCACATAAAAACTGTATGAGTGTTCCTCTCAGATGTAATTCTGAGAAAGAGCTAAGCTCAACTAGAAAAACTAAATGGGTCTCTGAGGAAGAATCCATAAAAAAATCTGTGGAGAATCTTCTCACTGCAAGAGCCGTGGAACGGCGTCGTTCCTGTTCGCCCAATATAGTAATTTCAATAGATGAAGGAACATCAGCACCTTCTACATCAAATAGTGCAATCAAACCTAGAAAACAAGTAGGTATGGATAAATACGTCACAGTTCTTAAGCGACAGAGGAGCCCAACATCTGCTCAAGTATCATCAAATTCAAAAGCTCCTAAGACCGTGAGTAATGATCAAAATAGGTTTGCTCTCCTCCAGACGGATGAGCCAGAACTTCCTAAGAAGACGTTTAAGCCCCCACCAATTTATCTGAGAGAGCCCACTACCAGTAAATTGGTACAAAGAATTGTTTCGGTAATAGGTGAAAATATGTTTAGTGTAACATCAATTAAACATGGAAATATCAGCGAAACCAAAATTCAAGTGTGAAAATCCTTAATAGTTGTTAAGGTAAAATTAAAAATGGAGACAAATCTTTTCTTTGCACTTTGAAAATGTAGCAGACAACAAATTAAGAAACAACACGTCTTGTTACTTTAAATATAAAAAGAACAGTAAGTCTTTATTTATTTCAATTATTATACATAGCTTTTGATACTTCATTTTATTTTAGGTTGGATGTTATGTATTTCATTGGAATAAACAGTAAGTGGATAATACTTTTATATAAAATTATGTTTAGATACATGTTTAATGTTATTCGTGTTTCAATACAATTCACTAGTTTAGTTTTAAACATGTTGTTACATTACATACATATGTTAACATAAATATATGTGTTGCTGCAGTTTGGATTGAACAAAGTGAAAAAGGAAGATGATTTTCGAAAATTGTCCACCCAGTTGGAGAGGGAGGCTAGGGATTTCTACACCTATCAGCTCAAAAGCGCAAAAGGTCTCCAAGTCGTTCTAAAGGGTATAGACCCATGTGTTGACCCTGCGGAGATAAAGACCGGCTTAATGGACAAAGGGTTCAAAATTAAGAGTGTTGTGAATATTAGAAACCGTGAAAAGATTCCACAGCCTATGTTTAGGGTGGAATTGGAACCTGGAGATGTCGTATTAAAGAAAAACGAGTTCCATCCCATCTACAATCTGATTTACCTTCTGCATCGTAGAATCACCGTGGAAGAACCGCATAAGCGTCAGGGACCCGTCCAGTGTGTTAACTGTCAAGAATTTGGTCACACCAAGGCGTATTGTAAATTGCCGTCAGTTTGTGTTGCGTGTGGGGAGCTACATGCAACTGCTCAATGCGATAAGTCGAAAACTGACTCAAAAATCAAAAAATGCAGTAACTGCGGAGGTAATCATACCGCAAATTATAGAGGTTGTCCAATTTACACTCATTTGAAAGGCATAAGAACCAACAAGACGTCAGTATTACCTGATCGTCCTCAACAGCCTAATTTTGCTTCGAGTAACAATTTCCCTCAATTGTTACGGTCCACTAGTCATGTAAACGTGCCTAGTTCTAGACAAGTTTCTTACGCAAACGTGGTTAAATCTAATATGCCAGGTTTGGAGCAGGAACCTAAATCACAATATTTCGAGCCTAATATTAACTCTCTAGAGACTACATTGCAGACTCTTGTCCAAACTATGAACACTTTTACGACCACTATGACATCCATGATGCAGGAAATGCTGAAAATGCAATCCACTATCTTACAAGCCATTTTAAAGAAATGATTTGTTTAAAAATTTGTTTTTGGAACGCGAACGGCCTCCGCCAACATAAAAACGAACTGGAACACTTCCTGATGGATAAGCAGATTGATGTCATGATGATTTCTGAAACTCACTTGACGGCGACAGCGTACTTCAAAATTAATGGCTACGTGTTATATGATACTAAAGATCCACGCGGAAGAGCATGTGGAGGTTCGGCAATTCTTATAAAGAACAGAATTAAACATTATTTAATGAACAACATATGTGAGGATTACCTACAAGCAACAAACATTTGTATTGAATTCTGTCAATACAATTTTGTTTTATCATCAATTTATTCGCCACCTCGATTTTCAATAAAAGAACACCAATACTACAGTTTCTTCAATTCCCTTGGAGCTAGATTTTTAGTTGCTGGTGACTTTAACGCCAAACACACTTTTTGGGGTTCACGTCTGGTGACCCCGAAGGGTCGTGAACTCTTCAACACCATTGCAAAAATGGGATTAGATGTACTCTCAAGCGGTCATCCCACCTACTGGCCGACGGACCGACGGAAGATTCCCGATGTTATTGACTTCGGAGTAGTGAAAAATATCGCTGTAGAATCAATACAAGTGGAGCCTTCATTAGACTTGTCTTCAGATCACTCTCCTTCTATTATTTCAATGCGTTTCCTTCAAGGGAATGGCTCTCCATTTCGGGACATATCTAAAACCAAAGTAAGTTGGATAAAGTATAAAAAGTATTTAAGTTCCCACTGCACGGAAAATGTAGTGTTGAGAACTACCGAGGATATTGATGGGTCGATTGGCAAGTTTACTGAGGACATACGAAGAGCTGTACATCACGCCTCCACATACGACGTTGAGTGCAGAAGTGGGACAAATAGAACTTATTTCGCTGAACTCGATCATCTCCTGTCAGAAAAAAGAAGAGTTAGAAGAGAGTGGCAAATTCACAGGTCTCCTGAACTGAAAGCTAGGCTACGAGAATGCAGAGATATACTAAGAAATTTCTTAGAAATCCAAAGAACGGCCTCATTTAGATCTTACTTGGAGGGTCTTGATAGTACCCCACAATCTGACTATTCGCTATGGAAGGCGGCAAGAGGTTTAAAAAGACCAGTTAGAGGAAAGCCTCCTCTGCGAAATCCGACTGGAGACTGGGCTAGAAATGATTCCGAGAAAGGGACTTTATTTGTTAACCATTTGAGAAATGTGTTTACTATAAACAACTCAATTAATGCACCTGATTTGCCTCCACTCGTTATTAGACCTCCTGTACCTCTAAGACTTAGCTTTAATGATGTTCAAAGCGCTATTGGTACTCTGAATCTTAAAAAAGCTCCAGGTATGGATAAAATCAGCAACAAAATGCTTGTGGAGTTACCTCGTGTAGCTAGAAGAATCATCCTCTTTATTTTCAATGCTATTTTACGCCTAGAATACTATCCTGCAGATTGGAAGGTATCTATGATTACCATGATTCCTAAGCCAGGGAAGGACCCCACTAAAGTAGAGTCATATAGGCCAATTAGTCTACTGCCGACAATTTCAAAACTGTTTGAAAAATTATTAATGACTAAGTTGACTCCAATTCTGAATGACACTGAATGTATTCCTAATCACCAATTCGGGTTCAGAGCTAAACACAGTACCATCGAACAAACACACAGATTGGTAAATGTGATAAGACAGTCGTTTGAAGAGAAAAAATACTGCTCCGCCCTTTTCATTGATGTGTCGCAAGCGTTCGACAAAGTCTGGCATGAAGGTTTAATGCATAAAATTAAATTAACTCTGCCTGCTAACACCCACAAACTTATGAAAAGTTATTTATATGGTCGCAAATTTACAATCAAAGAAGGCGATTTTTTAAGCCCCGCTCAGCCAATTGAAGCAGGAGTACCCCAGGGTAGCATACTGGGTCCAACTTTATATTTGATTTATGCATCCGATATGCCGTTAGACCCCATAATACATACTTCAACTTTTGCAGACGATACAGCCTTTATTAGCGTTCATAAGGACCATCAAATAGCATCACAGAACTTGCAGAAATATGTTTATAAACTAGAGAATTGGATTGAGCTTTGGAAAATCAGGGTTAACGAACAGAAATGTATTCATATAACTTTCACATTGCGAAAAGATACATGCTCGTTCATCAGAATAAATAATCAAATTATCCCGCAACACAATGAAGTCAAATACCTCGGAATCCACCTCGATCGTCGTTTAACTTGGAAGTCTCATATCGACGCAAAACTTACCCAGATGAGATTAAAAGCAGTGCAAATTAATTGGCTAATCGGCAGAAATTCTACATTAAAGTTGGATTGCAAACTTTTGTTGTACAATGCAATTCTAAAGCCAATCTGGTGTTATGGAATTCAATTATGGGGTACTGCCTCAGCATCCAACATTGAAAAAATTCAAAGGGGTCAAAATAAGATTCTACGTACAATTACTGCAGCTCCATGGTATGTTAAAAATTCTCGAATCCACAAAGATCTAGGCATTCCTTTGGTGAAAGTCGAATTTACAAAACACGCCTCAAAATATGTCAGCAAACTTGAACACCATCCAAACCCACTTGCACGAAACATCCTTAACTTTACTGGCCATGTTCGGTTGAGAAGGAGGGATACCCTTGCTTTAACTCAAGCGCAAAACAGATGACTGGATCAGTGGATATAAATTTTTTGTAGTATCATAATATTTTGTCTAGCACTGGCTGGACTTATTATTTTCTTTTAGTATTAAGATTCGAAAACTTATTGTCATTTCATTTCTGAAGATCCAATAAATAAATTAAATGTATTAAAAAAAAAAAAAAATATTTTTGTTTCAATGAAAGTCAGATTTTAGCTTTAATCGTAGGTCAGGTTTTTGTTTTAATAGCAGGTATTTATACCTTTTGGGTTTCAATCGTTGGTCTTTATAGAGTCATATTTCAGTTTTAATCATAGGGATTGATACAATCCTAAATTATGCAGTCATAATTTAGCTTTAATCGTAGTCGCATATTTTTGTTTCAATGGAAGATCTTTATACAATCAGATTTTAGATTTAATCGTAGATCAGATTTTTCTTTCAATAGATTTTTGTTTCAATCATTTGTCTTTATACAGTACGATTTAAGCTTTAATTGCAGGTCAGATTTTAGTTTCATCCCATTTTGGCTTCAATCCTAGATCTTTATACAGTCTTTGTACAGTCACATTTAAGCTTCAATCGTTGATCTTTACAAAGTTATGTTACATTTTAGCTTCAAGCGTTAGTCTTTATACCAATTGTAGGTCTTCAGAGAGAAATATTTTTGCTTCAATCTTCAGTCTTTATACTGTCAAATTTTAGCTTCATTAACAAATCTTTAAACTGTCATATTTTTACTTCAATGTAAAGTTTTTAAACAGTCATAATTATACTTATTTAAAGGGTGATCTTTTTGCAAGACTATTTTTGGCAGCTTAGCTGTTTTCGTGTAAAATGTTACTATTAGCATGTTCAGTTTCGTCTATAATTTAGCCATAAATCAACTTACAAACGAACAACGCTTGCAGGTTAGGAAATTTTATTATCAAAGTTCATGCTCGGTGCAGTTTTTTATCGGAAAATTGTATTGAACGACGAAATGCAAGAACTGCCACTGCATTCTGAAAAATCTGTGTTTGTTTTGGATTATATTGGTCCGTACTTTTTCAGAGACGACGAGGGCAGGAATGTTACTGAGAATGGCAAGCACTACCCTGCGATAATTAAAATTTGTTTTAGCCACTTGGCTGACATGTGATTTCAACTAGGCGGTGCCATATACCACATAGCAGGCGAAACAATGGCCCATGAGAGGCGAGTTCGGTGAACAGTTTATTTCACGTTTGGGGCCGATGAATTGGTCTTTACTATTTTATTGGGCTTTAGGGACAATTCCGCCTCTGTTGACGCACTGGAAGCTAATATTGAAGAATTTATTCGTGTGATACCAGTCAATATGTTGAAGAGAGCGTATAAACCATTTGAGTCGTAGCCGCGGTTGATCATCATTAAACATGGAATGAAGATCTTTTTATCGACTTGAATAAAGATTTAATACATTTCCTTAAATTTTACGAAATTTAACACCACTGGATTATATTGAAAAAGCCAATCGAACCAATAACAGCCTTAGAACTCAAAATTCGTGAGTTGATAAACGAAAAATATCAGTTTTCATTTATAGTTTTCAAACCTTAAAATTCCCATGCAGAACATTTTTCAATGATTTTTGTGTAAAATCTTTAATTATAATGCTTTACATTAATATGTGAATATTTCTACTATTATGGAACTTGAAAGAATTTTATGTAACTGAATTTTATTTAATGTAACTTTGCTGAAAATTTGTTTTTTCTCATATTTTTATTTTGTTACGTTTTTATCAAACACTGCATGTCAACTATAAAATAACAAGGTAACAAGGTTTTATCTTTGAATAACATCTTTGAAGAACATTTTACACGTTTAAACAGGTTTTTATAGAAGGACTTAGTTGTTACTTAGATGTCAGAATGGACCTCAAATTAATGGCTTTTTATCTACCAAATTTAGCAGTTGCCTCCTTAAAATATAGCAGCTATTTAATTGTAGGTTTAATACACATTGTTTTTGTTGTGTGTCATTGGCTATTGCTGTTGCTAACAATCTGTTATGCATTGAAGCATATAATTTACGTGACATTTTGGTTTTTGCTTTATTAAATTTTTTTCTGCCCAGGCCAGAAAAAAATCTCACTCTGCTACACACGAACACACACACGCATACGCAAAAATACACATACCAAATGTAAACAAACTGGGTGAGAGTAAAAAAAAATGGTGGCTCTTAAACAAAAAAACAAAACGAAACAAAAAAACATGGAATTTAAATGTAATTTTATTAAATAAACTGTCCACAATTCTAAATATCATTTTAAATGGTTATTTTATTGTGTTTTTTTTTTTTTTTGTAATTTATTTATTTAAATTTTAGCAAATATTTATTTTATGACCATAAAAACCACAAATTCATTACAACAATATTTTGTTTTATTGTTGTACATATGCCCAAGAGTAAAGAATAAATGAGAGGGGGAATGAGAGAGTTTGTTGCACCTTGTTGTTATTATTACTTACATACATATGTACATATGTATGTAAATGATAATAAACAGATTTGCCGTTGTGGGAGTAATAAATATTTAATTGAATTAAATCATATTGTTTAAATTTGGTGTTTTGTATTCTGTGTAGTATATTATTAGGAACATTTTTAGATTTTTAAATATTATTTAATTGAATTCAAATATAATTGTATGCTAGGCAAATGTTTATTCATAAGTGTGATCATTTAGAATATCTGGTTAGGGAGTTATTTTATGTTTGTTTCGGTTTCATTATTATTGTTTATTTGATTTAATAAAAATGTGCATATGTATGTACGTATGCACAGTGAATCACACTGAAATTGGTCCACTTGTAAATGAGAACTTTAAAATGTAAAAAACGCTAAAAAATTAAACAATTATGCAAAAACCAGTATAATTTAGTTAATTCATTTTATTATAATAATCAGAACTTTAACATCTAAAGTTGAAGTTTTGGATTAGTCCTTCTATTTTGACGTTTACTAATTTTAAATCACAACAAATTGTATATCGCTTTTAATAACTTATTTTGCAAGACTTGTAATTTTTGTATGTGACATTTTGCACTTGTGAACCAGACAGGAGCTGCTAAAATGACACAGCATGAAAAATAGCTTTTGATATTAATTTCTTATTTTCAATGCTAAGCATAAAAGTTCGATTAATAAATGGATATAATATTGAAATTAGTTTTTTGACATTATTTGTTACATATGTAATGTGGCTTGAAAATTTCATTTTAGGGTCAAGGACTATACGTAGATATTTAATGCTATGCTGTGGTATTAAGCATGCTTTACGTTTTCTAGAAAATTGAATAGCTTGTGTTTTATTGTAATTCAACATGATTTGCCATATATTAAAATATTTATATATGTAACTCTTCTAATGCTGTATGAAGATTAAATATAACATTAACTGCCACATATCCGATCTAAGTACCGCAGTGTCATTAGCAAAACTAGACATTGTGCAATAGTGCAATTGTGGATAATCGGCTGAATACAAATTCTATTAAATATGCGACAAGCAAGAGCCTTGCGGACCTTGTAACAGAAAATATTTCTGAATAAGGTTAAGGTTCAGCATTTTGAAAATTAGTCTTTTGTGACACACTGTGTCAAAGGCAGCTTTGACGTCAAACAATACTATCCCAGTTGGTTTTCGGTCTTTAAAGTTTTTATTAACTAAGTTCCTTATTCGTACCAGTGGATGTGCGTTGTTATGGTCTCTAAGGAAGCCAAACTGTTGTTGGGGGGATTATATTGTTGTTTTCCATAAAGTCTATTATTTTACATTTTGTTGGATTTTTCTTATCGACGAAAATACACTGATAGAACGATATGACAGCGGACTTGCTGGATCAAGATGTTATAAGTATTGTTAGGTACTTTATGTCTTTACTATGAAGCGTTATGTTGTTCATCCCATCAATTCCAGGCGCCTTTTTATTTTTTAAATAATTTATTTTATGTCAGAAATTTTGGAAATTATAGTACTTATGTTTGTAGTTATTTTTTAGTGATCTGAAATCAAGTGATTTAAAGCAAAAGTTTGTGCGAAAATTCCACATTTATCTTGGTTGGTTGTATTCTGTTAGACTTCTTCCTCAAGATTTTTGTTAGCTTTCAAGATGGAGGAGAGCCTTTATCTAACCTGGATAGTAGATGATCTGTTTCTAAATTTCACAATTTCTTCTCGTATTTTTATATTTATTAGTTTTATTTGGTACAAATCATTTACGGTCTTGTTTTTCTGCCAAATACGTCTACATCTATTTCTATTTGTAACATTTTTAAATTTTGTTATCAGATTATCGATCTGCATCGTAAATGTGATATTATTATTAACGGGTGGGGTAAGGTGTATATTGAAATATCTTGTATAGTTGATCCAGTAAACATATTTAAAGTGATACCGAAATATTGCTGAACTACTGTAGGAACTGTGCAAGGTGATTTTAACAGGTAAATATCACAGCTTAAGTCATTTATAGCAATTGCAGGAGACAATATAATTGCTAACTTTATTAAAAATAGGTCCAACGTGGAACCTTGCCTATTAGAACTTGCAGGAATATGAATGTGTTCGCATGGATATAGGATATCAATATTATAGGAATCTAAATTTTCATTCAAGATATTTCCCCAGCAATTGGATGTAATGCATCCCCAAGACAGATGTCTACAATTAAAGTCTCCAACTAAAATGTATGTATTATCACGCATAAGTTTGTGAATAGCAGATGCAAATTGTCGTTTTCTTATGCCGTCTTCTCTGAAATAGCATGAAAAAATATTGATAAAATATTCGTTCGTAAATAATTGTATTCCAATGCTCTCGATGACGTTACCATTTATAATCGGAAGTAATTAAAATATAGGCAAATTTTATGCGAATAATCGATTAATATAAACTCGGATTTCCGAATAATCGCTTCAGAAGTTTTTAAAATCAGTAAAAAATTAAATAAACTTTTAAAATATTTGAAATTAGAATAAATATTATTATTTATATATTTTATATATTTGTATTTTTAACGAATAATCGGTAATATTAAACCGATTAATAATGTAACAATTAAAAAAAGCTACCTAAACTTTTTATTCTTATATGTAACGTATAATAGATTAATATTGAACCATATATCGAATAAAAAATTATAAGAATTGCTGTACAAATTAATCAAAGTTATTTTGATTATGGTTAACATTTAAATAAAAATAGATTATAGTTAAAATTTATATGAATAATCGATTAATGTAAACCCGGGTTTTCGAATAATCGTTTAAAAAAATTGTGTTAACACTAAAAAATTTAAACTAAGTAGATCATATAACTGAAGTTATAATAAATATTTATTTTAACTAATATTTTTAACGAATAATTGGTTAATATTAAACCAAACAAATTTTGAATTTTCGCATAATCGAGTAAAAATAATTTGTAATAATTAAAAAAAGAAATCTATACTTTTTATTCTTTTGTGTAATGAATAATCAATTAACTGAATAATTACCAGGTTACCAATAATCAAATAAAAAATTCTTAAAATTTTGTTAAAAAATAAACAAAATTATTAGAATAATCGAAATTGAAATAAAAATTGCCTATCGGCAAATTTTGTATAACTAGTCGTTTAATCGGAAACCCGGGTTTCCGAATAATCGTTTCATTTCATTTTCGAATAATTGAGTAAAAATATTTTGTAATAATTACAAAAAGATACCTACACTTTTGATTATATTATAGTGAATAATAAAACACATTTGTTTTTTTTTCAAGAAATAACAATTCTAATAAAATTAATCATACGTTCCCGACTACCATAACAAATCATATTAAAATTAAACATACGCCTTAAAACCAAAATTGAATATTAATTGTTTTGTTTGTTTTAGATTTAAAACAATGACCTACAATAATGAAACACTGCCCTCCACCACCACCACCACAACAACGGGGACATATTTTACGTATCATATACCAGGCATGGACATAAATCCAGGACCCTATGTCTTCACACTAGTCAGTCAATTTTTGGGCATGATAACGCCCGATGAACTACCTTTAGGTAAATTATAATTTGTATTTGTTACTCTGCTATATAATCATTATTTATTTTTTCATTTCAGGCCAAGTTAGACAATTAATATATTCAAATTTAACTATAATAGAATTTGCCACAAATGTAAGTTTGTCGTTTTTTTTCCAATATAAGACTTAAGCATTTTCATATTACTTAAGAGTATTTACTTGCGCTTTTGATGTCATGAATAAAATTTATTAGTTTTCTTTAACATTTTGATGCAGGCCATCAAAACGGAATCCGGTTTTATAGCTCTCATGAGTATTTTTATGATTTTGGCTTTGGTGCCCATATTGGCAGCATGTGCCTGGTGCTGTTGTCGTCGTTCACCGGCCGAGGAAATGGAATATTCACGTCATGCCCCGGTAATAATGATAGATGATACCTTGGAGGATACATTGCAATGTCGTAAAAAAGCCTCAATAACAACCATGTGGATAGTTTTCATATTATTAAGGTAAGTTGATGTTTACTTATTGGCCACAGGTAAAAACATGAACAGAATTAATTTATATACGTAGGTAGTAAAGATTATAGTTGTTTAAGAATTAGGATAGTAGGACCATAATTTAAACAATTGTTTAAAGTATAACAAAATTAATGCTTGAAAATTTAACGGAATTAATTAATTTTATACACCCGTTTCTTTCTTCATTATTTGACACTTTTTAGCTTAAGTGATTTATGCATTTTTTATGCCAATAGTCGTTTGGCCACCACCGTTGAAATGGCACCCGAAATGATTAAGTCCACCGTCCATGATATGGAAGTTTTTCTAAAGGACACACATTTGCAAATAAAACATAAACTTGATAATGGTTTTCATGTTTCCGTTGAAAAAGTTGTCAAAGATTTGGAAGGTTTGTATAGATGACAACCAAACACATAACAAGACACACATGTTAAAATACTGTATGCTTGCATAATCTAGCTTACTTTTATATAAACTTTTTGCAACTTTATAACTTTAAAGTTTATTACAAAACACTCATGTGTACTAATACAGTAACTAACTACATATATACAGTGTTGGACATATAATTAGAAACGATGCTTTGTTATAAAAAGATCGCTGTTTACCTTCTTTAAAGATATACACTGTAAATTGTTTTTTAACGTTATTCAAGCTAAATTAAAAAATATAAAAATTATAATTTTCAAAATTGTTTTTTTAGCTGGTCACGTAATTGCAAAATCGCATTTTTTTTTCTTCAACTTTTAAATTTTTCTAAATATTAGTGACAAAGTGAGTAGAATTTGTGAAATAATAGATATACTGATGTAATAAATTTGATACGTTTTAGTTTCGAAAACAAGTCCTACTCCAGAAATGAGTCGGTTAATTGTGCATTTTTGCCAAAATGAAAAATTTGCAATATCGGCAATATTTGCAACCCCAACTAGGAAACCTAGGACATGAAGGATCACTTTAGCAGAAAATAGAGTTATTTGTAGAGACAGTAAAAAATCCAAATCCAAAGGCTGAAATTGGACAGCAAATATCCACACGGGTAATAAGAAGATGCTTAAATGAGCCAGGATTTCATGGGTGGATAGCACAAAAAAACCTCATGTCTCAAAAAAAAAATATCAATAAACAGCTGCGGTTTGCAAGAAAAATGCTCAGAAAATATCCACATTACTGGCATAGAGTTTTCTGGAGCGACGAATCTAAGTCTAACTTGTTCCAATCTTATTGAAAATCGAAATATAACCTTAGAACCCAGGTGCACTATTAAACCAATAAAACACGGCGGCGGGTCTATTACGGTCTGGGTGCCTTTTCTTGGCGTGGTGTAGGTCCAACTGCACGAGTTCAGGGAATAATTAGTGTGACCAACTGGCCAGGAAAATCAAGGACATGGTCCAGTTTTGGAACCAATTGCCCAATTGCCCGGTGACATCCCCCTGATGGGCCGGATTTTTATTTTGAATTTAATTAAATAAAAAATATGTGGACTTGAACAACAAAACAGTCTATTTCATTGAATTTTGGCACAATCGCATCATATTTTAATGGAAATTAATTGTTTTAAATGATTAATTTTGAAATCATGTGTCTATGGATATCCCCAGCTAGCCATTTGAGTCCGAAAAGAGTCTTTTCTGACACCTTTTCTGCAGCGTTACTGCTCTTTATGAGCCCAAAAAACAATCATTATTGCTCCAAAAACCTTCAGAAAAGAGGCTCATTACATTCGAAAATGGTCCGTCAGAAAGAGCTCTTAGATAATGTCAGAAAAGAGTCTTTTATGAGTTTTCTTAGGCTCAGAAAGAGCTCTTGCATCATGTCAAAAAAGAGTCATTGCAATTTCAAATACAACAAATTTAAATATCGTATTTATTATTTTTTTTTACTGTTTTTACTTAAACAAAAAGGAACTCGCTGCTGCACCGAATTGGAAAAATGTAGAAACAACGATCAAATTTATGGTTGAAAAGAATTGGTTAAAACCTGAAGACAACAATGTAGAATTGTTTGACGAGTTTGGTTACATATTGAAAATTATTACCCCAGAGAAAATTAGCGAATGGAATAATAATAATCCGCCTACTAAGCCACGTTCTACTAAACCACATCAACGTTGGGTGGAATGTTTCAAACATTTTCAAAGTAACAATGTACCGTTCGCGCGAATCATTGAATTTATATTTTGTTTGCCAGCAACATCTGCAAATGTAGAGCGTATATTTTCGTTGATCGCAAAATTATGGACAAAAGAAAAATCGCAACTTAAGCTAGATTCTTTGAAACATATGCTATTTCTCAAATATAATTTAAAGTACGAATGCGTTGAATTTTACAATTTTTTGAAAGAATCCCCAACATCGCTGAAGCAAATTTCATCACAGGACAAATATGATTTTAAACAAAAAGCGACAGAAAATTAAATTCAAATTACATACTTATAACATTATAATTGTCTAAATTTAACTTGAATAATAAAGTTTTTTATATTAGAGAAAATTCTTAATTCAGGCTTGAGTTCGTTTTTAATTAATTTTTCTTGGCACACTGAAATGTATTTTCTGCCCTGCCAAGGGTTTCATCATCAATGTTTATTGTCCAAGATCTACTCGTAAACATTATCTATTTAACTCACCATTTTCCCCCCATAAAAAATGGCCCGGTTTTAAGTTTGAATGTTCCGGATTTTAGTACTTTTTTCGAAAAATGTCCCGGTTTCGCTCAAAATTGAGGTGGTCACACTAGGAATGATGGATCAGCATCATTATAAAAATATTTTGAAAAACGTAATGGAAACATGTTGCTTTGAGAATATGCCCGTGCAATATATTTTCCAGCATGATAATGACCCAAAGCACACTTCACGGTTAGTGAAGTGTTGACTTTTGGATCAAAATATTTATGTTCTTAAAGTCCTGATCTTAACCCAATTGAAAATTTATGGACAATTATAAAAACACTAAAGGGAAAAATCCACGAAATAGTCATGAATTTTTTCAGTTGGTGCAACAAAGCTGGAAAAACATACATGTGTATATCTGCAAACATGCCATCATTTAAAAAGAACAGGCGAATGTTGTCAAAAACAGGGGTTATCCAACAAAATATTAAAGGATAAGTCAGTTTTTTTAAACCTCACTTAGATGTTTTGCATGTAGTTTTTTAGTTTCTAATTATGCGACCAATTTGATATTGTGTTTTTGGTATTTAGGTTAATTTGCCTTAAAATTGTATTGAAGCTGTGAATTTTTTTTTTATTTTAAACTTAATAATAATTTGTTACTTTACAATTTCTAGTTATTAGTTTTAATATGTTGAACTAAATGTTTAGAATATATGAACCAATATTTGTTCATGCTGAAAAGTCGTTTCTAATTATAAGTCCACCACTGTATATGGCAGATAAAGTTTTATGCTTCATATTGTATGAAAATGACCTTTTTTACTACATTTTCACATTTTTTTTTTGTATTTTTTTTTTTGTTTCGACCACGTAACATGCATTATTTGTGTCTAGATGTGGATGTTTTGCTAGGAGAACCCATTCAAGCGGAAATTTCAGCTCATACTGGCATTGAATTGGCCTATGATTCGTTGGCAACATTAAGCTTGGGTAAGTACAAAATTAATGTTACAAAAAAAAAAAAAAAAATGTTTAGCCTTCATCTCCACAGCACTATGTCCTTCCTTGTCTAGCAATTGTACAAAACATCTTCATTTACTTTCCTAATAAATCAATTATATTATTAAAGACTTTGACCCACTTAACTGTAGTCAAATATAGTTACAACTAAATAACTAAATCATTCTTTCTTTTAAAGTAGTTGTAAGACTTTTTAAACAATTTCAATAATAATTTATAACCATTTACAGTTACATCCTCTTATTGCATTTTTTCTCAATTATTTTCTCTGCTTTCTACTTTTTTTCTTTGTTTGCACAGTGAATGCGGAACTTATCTATCGTGTGCTCATGCTGCAGGAGACAGTGGGGCGAGCTTTGAAATTGGCACAGGAGGCAGCTGCTCGCATGGAAGAGCTACAAATACAATTGTCGGTGTTGCAGCGTCAGTGTACGTATCGTGATCGGCCTCTGTGTGATACATTGCGTATTAGAAGCTTTGAAGAGAATGGCATTATTGATGCTCTCAAAACGGTAAGACAATATTGGGACAATGGTTATATACATACATACATACATACATAGATATGTATGTGAGAAGTATGAAAGCAAATGAAATGTATGTATGCATGTTCAAATTGTTATTGCTCGTTAGAGCACCAATAGGAAATTTATGTAATTTTCATATTAGTCATATTAGCTATACTGGCTTATACAGTCGTATTCTACCTCCAATAAGATCACATGAAAAAGAAATGTCAGTTCCAATCGTAGATCCTTCTACAGACAAA
Source organism: Bellardia pandia (assembly GCA_916048285.2). NCBI lineage: Eukaryota > Metazoa > Arthropoda > Insecta > Diptera > Calliphoridae > Bellardia > Bellardia pandia. The sequence continues at coordinate 76,828,661 of OU696533.1, forward strand.
TGCTAGATTTAATCGTAGGTCTTTATACGGAAATAGCAGCTTCAATCAAATATTTTTTAGTCTTAAGACTTTCTACAGAAATGTCAGCCTTAATCAATGGTCATTATGCAGTCATACTCTAGCTTTAATCTAGACATATTATAGTCTACACTAGAGACTAGACTATTGTCTACTTTTTTTTTTTTTTTTTTTTTAATGGACGTAGTGATAGCGCACTATCATCTAGTGGTCCTACACAGGAACCACCACCCCGGGACCGCTCCCGCATTACATCGAGGTGGAGTTCGTTTACTGCTAAGCAGTTGTCATCCTTGTCCTAATCCCCCGTCCAACATACATTTGTATGAGATTAGGGGTTCGGCACATGTGTTTGTTGGCATTTAGATTTCTCCATCATTATTTCCCGCATGAAATGGGAGTATTTGCACCAGTTCTCCTTTTTAACTAACATTGAGTTAACCAATTGTTCCATGGTCGTATTCTCAGATATGTCCTGTAATACGTTTCGCCTGTTGTTCCAGAAGTTACATTTCATGAGTGTATGCTCAACGTTATCCTCATATTCATTGCACATTTCGCATATTGCTGTTTGTTTTATATGGAATCTTTGTAAGTAGCTACCAAAGTTACCATGTCCGCTAAAAATCTGGGTCAGATAAAAGTTAAGTTCTCCATGCTTTCGGTTTATCCACGTTTTAACATTGGGGAAAAGAATGTAAGTCCATCTTCCTTTTGTTGATTCATCCCATAGTGTTTGCCATGTTTGAAGTAGCCTTTCTCTTGCAGCTTTTTTTATACGTTGTTTTTCGCTCATATGGTTATGTGTTATAGACAACCGTTCATCATATATTTCCTTTCTTTCATTTAGTTGTAAGTCAATCGATGGCACACCAGCAAGAACGGACACAGCAGCAGTAGATATTGTGCGGTATGCAGATGTTATTCGTAGTGTACATGTTCTGTGTACTTTTTCTAGTACGTTTTTAAGCTTTTTATTATTCGAGACAGCCGTACTGAATACGGGTGCTGCATATAGTACTTGCGAGTACGCTACTGTAGCTATAAGTCGTCTTGTAGTTTGTCCTGGACCTTTTATATTTGGCATTATTCTAGCCAGTTTCGATGCTGTTCCTAAGGCTTTCTCAGATATCATCCCTATATGTGGCTCAAAAGATAGTTTGCTATCTAAAACTACACCTAGGTATTTCAAAGTCTTACCTATAGTAATCTGGTATCCGTCCACTCTCAATTTTGGGAATACAAAGGCTCTTCGTTTGGTCACCAAAATCGCTTCGGTCTTGTTCGCTGCAAGTGTTAAGTTCTTTTTTCTTAGCCATATATTGACCCTCCCTAGACAGTCGTTTGTTACTATTTCTGTCAATGGTGCAGAGGGTTGATCCACAACTAGGGCTACATCATCTGCATATCCAACAAATTTTGAACCGTCTGGTAAATTCAGTTTTAATAGTTCGTCGTACATTAGATTCCATAGAAAGGGACCCAGTATAGAGCCTTGAGGAACGCCGGCTGACACTTCATATTGTTTTACTCCATCCTCTGTTTCATATTCAAGTATTCTATCTTCCAGGTAGCTATCAACCATTTTAATCAGATATCCTGAGAAGTTTCGTTCTCGCATTGTTTGACGTATTACATTCCAGTCTGCAGAGTTAAAAGCGTTTTTAATGTCCAGAGTAACAATGGAACAAAATCGCATGTTTTCAAAAGCTATCTTTGCTGTATTCACTACTTCCCTGATGGCACCTATAGTTGATTTGCCTTTCACAAAACCAAACTGCATGTGTGAGAAGCCTCCCTTTACGCTTATTTCTATTTCAAGTCTATTTAGAATCAATTTCTCCAAAAGCTTTCCACAAGTGTCCAGTAGGCACAAGGGTCTGTATGAGGATGGGTTCTCCAAAGGTTTGTTGCCTTTGCGCAGCAATACAAGAAACTGTTTTTTCCACTGCTTTGGAAAGACTCCTTTTTTTAGGCAAATGTTGAATGTATCCGTAAATACATCTGGCCAATGCTCACAGACTAAGGCAATGATTTCGTTCGGAATCCCATCAGGCCCTGGTGCCTTCTTTTTCTTCAGAGTACGGCATGTGTCAATTACTTCATTGTGAGAGAAGGTATCGCATTCATTTGCTCCTTGTAAAGGGGGTAAGTTGCTCCTGGTTCTTTCCGTTTCGGGGAAAAGTGTATTCACTATAGTGTATGCCCAATTAGGATTTGTAATTCCTGGTATTTTACATCGGTTTCCTAGTTTTTTCATTATTATCCGATATGGAAGGCCCCATGGATCATTATTTATTTCCTCACATAGTGATTCCCATGCCTTTCTTTTTGAGTTTTTGATTGCTACTCTAATACTTTTCCTAGCTCTTCTATATAGCTCCATTGCAATAAGGTCACCTTTCCTACGTGTAGCTATACGTTTAGTTTTGAGGCATTCTGCTCTTAAACGAGCAATATCTTGATTCCACCAGTAGGCATGTTTTCTAGATCGACCGAGTATTTTAGTTTTGTTCATTCCAACGTTACAGATCTCTGTGAGGATGTCTATAAGCCGTCGAGCAGCGATATCTGCGTTCAAATTGTTGCAAAGTTGTGTTCCGGATTTAATCTCCATAAGCTTTTCTATGCAGGTCTCTTTATTTATCTTTCGTGTATTCCATTTAATTCGTGTCGGGTTCGCTGTTACATTGGTGTATGAGAGGCCCACCTGCATCTGAATATATTGGTGGTCACTTAGTGTTTCGTCTTCTAGGACTTCCCATTGTGGTGTTTTGCATGCTATAGACGATGATGCAAATGTTATATCTATAATTGAACTTGAGTCTGTTCTCCTGAAAGTTGGAGATCTTCCCCTGTTCAGGACAATCAGACCCAGAGATGCAATCATTTCACTCACAGCTATTCCTCTTTTATCTGTTCTACCTGAGTGCCATTCAGACGACTTACTATTAAAATCTCCCCCTATCAGTACTGGGGTATTTCCGGTTTTAATATTTCGTTCGAGTATATCCATTTTGTTCTGGAATTCTGTTATTTCTATGCTCGGTGAATAGTAGCAACTATATATTCGTATCTTGTTGGTGTGTATAACTACGAAATGTTCATTGTTTTCTTCAATTTTTTCTATTTTAAGCAATTGGTTACGTATGTACACAGATGCTTTGCCTAGAACATCTTGGTACCAAGCAGTGCCCTCAACTCTGGCATATTGCTCACTTATTATTGCAATGTCAACGTCTCTTTCCATTATGTTATTTATCATCAGCTGTTGAGCTTCGCGACCTCTTCCTAGATTTATCTGAAGTATCTTAATGTTCATTATTGTTGTTGCATGAACTGCCTGTACCAATATAGTAGACTATTGTCTACTATAGTTTACACTATAGTTTATGCTATAGTTACACCATACACTACACTATAGTTTACACTATAAATACGCTATAGGTTACACTATAGTTACACTAGAATTTACACTATAGTTACGCTATAGGTTACACTATACATTACATTATAGCTTACACTATTGGTACACCATACACTACACTACATAATTTTGTTACAATATTTTGTTACACTTGTTACACTAATTTGTTTACACTATAGTTACACTTTACATTACATTATAGTTTAAAATATAATTTACACTATAGTTACGCTATACATTACATTATAGTTTACACTATAATTACACCATACACTACACTATAATTTACACTATAAATACGCTATAGGTTACACTATAGTTACACTAGAATTTACACTATAGTTACGCTATAGGTTACACTATACATTACATTATAGCTTACACTATTGGTACACCATACACTACACTACATAATTTTGTTACAATATTTTGTTACACTTGTTACACTAATTTGTTTACACTATAGTTACGCTATACATTACATTATAGTTTACACTATAATTACACCATACACTACACTATAATTTACACTATAAATACGCTATAGGTTACACTATAGTTACACTAGAATTTACACTATAGTTACGCTATATGTTACACTATACATTACATTATAGCTTACACTATTGGTACACCATACACTACACTACATAATTTTGTTACACTATTTTGTTACACTAATTTGTTTACACTATAGTTACACTTTACATTACATTATAGTTTAAAATATAATTTACACTATAGTTACACTATACATTACACTACAGTTTAGAGTCACAGTTTGCAATATAATTTACATTATAGTTATGAGGACGGTTCGAAAACTTCTCAGCCTAGAACAGAAGGCGCGGTATAAACAGAAAACAGTCAAATGTTTTGGAAACTTTCATCTGTGCATGTTAAATTTCTTTTCGATTTGACAACTCCTTCATATAGAACCAGGTGTTTAAAAAACACGCATCTGCGATTTTTTTTTACAATGGAAAAATTAGAAATTCGTGTTGTCATTCTATATTTAAATAAAAAAGGTTTATCGGGACAAGATATTCATAATGATATGGTGAATGTGTTGGGTGAAAGTGCTCCTTCATATGAAACAGTAAAAAATTGGTTTGCTGAATTTAAACGTGGTCATACAAGCATTGAAGATGAACCAAGTAGTGGACGTCCAAAAATAGCAACAACAACAGAAATTGTGGCCCAAGTGTATGATCTGGTATTAACTGATTGACGAATAAAAGTTCGTGAAATAGCTAATATCATGGGCATCTCAAATGATCGAGTTCATTTAATTTTGAATGAAGAACTACAGATGAAAAAGCTTTCTGCAAGATGAGTGCCGCATTTGTTAACAGTCGACCAAAAACACATAAGAATGAAAATTTCTCAAGCTTGTTTGAATTGTTTTAAGAAAAATAAAATGGATTTTAAGCATTGTTTTATAACTGTTGATGAGACATAATTCCACTACTATAGTCCAGAGACAAAAGAATGGAATGAAGCTGCAGGAAGTGCACCAAAGAAGGCTGGTAAAATTCGAGAAAAACTTCCTGGTTTACAACACAAACGAAATAATTTTTCATGAAGACAACGCACCAGCACATAACAGTGGTTTAACAATGGCTAAAATCCTTATTCTCCTTATTTAGATCTCAGTGATCTGTTCCCAAAAAATACTAGCTGACAAGCGTTTTACCTCAAATTAAGATGCAATTACAGTTTTAAACCACTATTTTAAAGGCCTGGCAGGAAACTATTTTAATCAAGGGATATAATTGCTAGATAAACGTTAGACTAAGTGTATTGAAGTTTCAGGATATTATATTGAAAAATAAAAATGTTTTTGCAAAACTAACTATTCTATTTCTAGGCTAAGAAGTTTCCGAACCGCCCTCGTACAGTGTTCACTGTCGTCTGTTCTGTGTCGACTATATACATGTTTCCTATTGTCTTCTTTTCTCATCACAATAAATCAATCATAATATTTATTTACTACCATTTCACAATTATAAAATTGAATTTGTTGTCTCTCTGCAACACAATGTTATGATTGCAATAATGTGGTAGTAAAATAGAGTATGTAAGAAAATGTGAAACTAGAAAATCAAACAATAACTCTAAAAGAGAAACAGTCGAATGAATACAACATGTTTTTGCAAGAAATATGTTGGTTGCTGCTGCTGCTGCTTTAAGTTTCAACTCGTATATGTCATGTCATGTTATGACAAGTAGTTGGAATTAATTTTCTTGTAGCAAATCAAATAACTTTTGTTTGTACAAATATTTATGTATGTTTTTAATGTTTTCATAACTGGTTGTTTCATTTCATTTCTTCTACATACTTACTTACGTTTTTTTACTTTACTTATTTCTCATTTCTCTTTGGCCAGTTGCAAGAAGATCAAGCCATATTTCGGATGCGTTATTTGGGTGAAATTGAATTTGGTGCAACTGTTAAGAATTTATCATCCGAAGTGGGAATGTCACGTTCAATATTTAGCAATTTTCCTCAACAAGTTAAACTGGATACAGCATATGAAAGAAATTGTAAGTCATTTTTTATCATTTCTATGTTTTTTTTTTTTTTGGTTTCCTTGTTAACTGTGACTTTAGCATTGCAATTTTTCTTGTTTGTTTTAATACCCTACACCACAATAGTGGGGAGGGTATATTGAATTTGTGCTGCCCATTAATATTGGTCCAAAACCCACCTTAAAGTATACCGATCGACTCAGAATCACTTTCTGAGTCGATTTAACGATGTCCGTCCGTCTGGCTGTCCATGTAAAGCGTGTGCGCAGAGTACAGGTCGCAATTTTGAAGATATTTCAACAAAATTTGGTACGTGATATTTTTTCGGTCCAAGAATAGATGGAATTGAAACTAGTGTAAATTGGTGCATTATTTCAACTGGCCCCCTTACAAATATCCTCTCGAAGTTGAGGTTTACCGATCATAAATGTTTGAATTATGCAAGTATCCAAACATATTTCACCATAAATGAGTAATAAATGAAGCCAAATCACATTTACAAATTTTGTGAAGATCGGTCCATAATTGATCATAGCTCCCATATAAGCCCCATTCTCGAAAATCACTTTAAAGAGCATAACTCTCTTAAAAATGACGGTATCCAAATAATATTGAAGACAAATATGTTTCGTATATAATATGGTACAATTGTTTTATGATCAGCTTATAATTAGTCGTAGCTCCCACTTCCGAAAATCACTTTAACGATGTTAAAAATGTTGTTATCAAATAAAATTCAACAAAAATAAATTTCATATATGACACCTAATTTTATAATCGTTGGTCCATAATTAGTCAAAACTTCCATATAAGATCCTGTCCGTAATTCACTTTAAACTCCATAAATATTTTTAAAAGTATGTATTTATATCGAGATAAAGTATATAATACATACATAATATTTATATTGACGGAAGTCATGGCAATACATTTTTGGATCATCGGTCCATAATAGGTAATATCTCCCATCTCATTTCTGAAAAACTGTATAATAAATATACTGGGTGTAGGGTATTATATGGTGGGGCTTGACCGACTATACTTTCTTACTTGTTTTTTATCTTTTTTTCTGAGTAAATGTCAATTACAAACACATATTTCTTGTGAACAATTTTATTGAAAAAATTTCAGGGTTTCCTTTCAATACATACATACATACACACATAGTTCTTTTGTGTTTGTTTTTAACAGTGAATTCTTTTGGATTCATAAACTTTTTTTCAAGCAATGTAAAGTTTTGTAAAATTTTTAACAGTTTTATAAAAGGAGATATACATATATGAAACGAGGTAATTTTTAATTTAGTCTATAAATTTAATAAAAAAAAATATAGATTAACAGGTATTTGTAACGAATAAAACCCGAATAATCGAATAAAAGTTTATAGAATATCTATACAAACTTCTATAAAATTTTGAAATTTAACGAAATTAAAAATAATTGCTGGTAGGTAAATTATGTACGAATAATCGATTATTGTAAACCCGTGTTTCGAATAATCGCATTAAAAATGTTTATAATGGTTTAGAAATTAAAATTAAACTGTTTTAGTGAATGAAATTAAAATAAATATTTATTGTGGCAAAAATGTTTAACGAATAATTGGTTAATATTACACCGAATAAACCCAAGTTTTCGAATAATCGAATAAAAAGTTCTAAAAATTGCTTTCAAAATTTAACAAAATTATTTAATTAAATGAAGTTTAAATAAAAGTAGCTTATAAAAAAAATTATGTACAAAAAATCGATTAATGTAAATTCGGGTTTCCGAATAATCGTTTCAAAAAATTGTGTAAACGCTACAAAATTTAAACTAAACTAATAAAATACTTGAAATTAGGATAAATATTTACTGTAACTAATTATATTTAACGAATATTCGGTCAATATTAAACCATTTTTATTCTTATTTGTAACGAATGATCGGTTAATATTGAACCTGAATAATTGCCATATTTTGAATAATCGAATAAAAAATTCTTAAAATAAAATAACTTTTCTTCTTTTCAGCTTGAGGTCCTGGTTTTATTATAAATTATTCTAATTTTACAATTATAATTTTGCCAATATTTCGTTTTTCATTGAAAAACATCATCTGTGCTATAATAGAGAAAAAATTAAAAAAACACAAAAAAATTTAAATCTTATAAGAATAAAACCAGGACCTCGAGCTCAAAAGAAGTATAGTTATTTTATTAATACATAAAGGTTGAATTAAACACAATACATATACAATTCTTAAACTTTTTTTTTTTAAATTAAACAAAATTATAAGAATATTTGAAATTGAAATTAAAATAAAAATATATTAAGGCAAATTATGTATGTACGAATAATCATTTAATTGGTGACCCGGGTTTCCGAATAATCGTTTAAAAAAATTATAAAAACTAAACTAAATTAAACTAATTGAAATTAGAATATATTGTAGCCAATATTTTCAACGAATAATCAGTTAATATTAAACCGAGTAAACATATTTCAAATTTTTTTTTTCGAATAATCGAGTAAAAATATTTTGTAATAATTAATAATTAAAAAAATTAAATTTTTTATTCTTATGTTTAAAGAATACTCGATTAATATTGAAACCGAATAATCGAATAAAAAAGTTTAAGTTACGAATAATCCAATAAAAATATTTTTGAAAATGGTTAAAAAATTAAACTAAGTTATTTAAATAATGGAAATTGAAATAAAAATAGCATATATGCAAATTAATATAAACCCGGGTTTCCGAATAATCGTTTCAAAAAAATTTATTATCGCTTAAACTGTTAAAATAATTTAAATTTAATATATAGTATATTTATTGTAGCTAATATTTTCGAAAAATAAAAGGAATAATCGGTTAATATTACACCAAATAAAACTAAAGTTTTCGAATAATCGAGTAAAAATATTTTGTTATAATAAATTAAAACCTTTTTTTATTGATTTTTATAAAAATTGATTAATATTAAAAATTAAAAAATTTAAACTAAATTGTTCAAATAAATACAAAAACTATTTACTTTTGTTAATATTTTTAAAATAATAATCGTTTAATATTAAACCGAATAAATTTGAAATTTTCGACTAATCGAGTAAAAAAATATGTTGTAACAATAATAAATATAAACCTAAACTTTTGATTCCATTGTATAACAAATAATCGATTAATATTGAAACCGAATAATTGTCAGGTTACGATTAATCGAATAAAAAAATTCCTGTCTTAACCTTTAATTTTTTGTTTGAAAATTTTTGTTGGCCACTTTCATATTTAACAACCCCTATTACCCACTTTATTTGCTTCATTTGTAATAAATTACAAATAGTCTGGCAAAAACCTCTTTCCTAATTGAAAAACACTTAATGAAACCAAAATTGTAAAACTGCAACAACAACCAGAACTTAGCCATTTATCAAAACAACTGACAATAAATTTTCCAACTTCAATTAACCATACTCTGTGCTACAATATGACATAAGCTGCTGCACTTTTACACCTTAACTCTCACAAAAAAATGTAATTTGATACTATTACGTGTGTTTTTCTTTTAATTCACAGACACCCTTGAACAATTGGAGAGTATACGTCATCGCACCACGGCCAACGCACAAATGTTAACGGCGACCATTAATGCCCTGCTGGAACGCTTAAAAAATGTTTGGCCTGATGTAGAGCCGCAGTATGTAAAATTACAGGACTGGTCTAATATCTATTGGACAATTGGCTGGGTGGCAGCCATGGCCATTGTCTGGATACTGCTCTTTCTGCTCATGTCCTACTGTTGCTTCCTGTGTGAGGCCAACATTAAAGCGGGCGTGGTGCTATTCGTAGCAGTCATCATTATATGTTTGAGCAGTATTTGTATAACAATATACGGTGTTATATCCCTGGCCATAGGGGGTAATGCGGAAATATTTCTATGTCAACCCATGTATGATGATGGTGGTGGTAGTGGGAGGTCATCGCTGGGATTAACAACAGCTGTATCAACGGATATTAAATGGAATATGAATGCTATTAATGGCAGAGATAATAAGAACGGCAATGCCTATGATATGCTGGGTAAGTTATTCGATAAACCGGGTTATGTTTATTTACACGAACCGCAAACGGGCATTATTGGTGAACTTTTGCGACCGGATGGAGTGAAGCATTCAATTGTAAATGTTAGCTTGGCAGCAGCTTTAAGGTATGTGTGAGTTAATAACTAGAACTAACCTGTCTTATATATATTGATGAATGCTAGCATACATATATTTTGAATTAGAAATGTAACGTTGCTTGTTAGTAGATGTGTGTATGTAGGTCTGTTTGTTAAATAAGCGGATTATTTAGTTTACTGTGAAGTTGTGTTGTTAGTTAAGTTTGTTGAAGAAGTATTTGTTGTAGAGTTTATGCGTAGAATATATAAGTGGCTGAATCATATATGTAGGGGTGTTTCCATGGTATTGCTGTTACAAAAAATAAACGTTTGATAAAGTATTATATGCATAAATCTTGTCAAAAAAGTAAATTTTAACAAACAAACTTCGAAATAATCTATATATATAAAATACAATGTTTGTATGTTTGTCCTCTATAGACTCTAAAACTATCCAACCGATTTGGCCCAAACTGGTTTCATTTGAAAAGTTATAGTCCCAATAAGGTTGACGGCTATATATATTTCAAGTGGGCATGGCCCCTCCCACATAAATTGAATAACATTATATATCTTGACTATTGTAATAGCAAGAGTTTTGAAGCATTGTATCCCATATGTTACTGACTTGAATAATCAGGAAAAAATGAGCGTGATCGAACCAGTGGGTGTGTCAGCTCCCATACAAAGTAAATATTTAATATCATATATCTACAATTATATAATAGCCAGAGTCTTAGAAATTTGTGCACGTTGATTATTTCTTAATGTGAATAGTCATGGAAAAATGGGCGCGATCGGACCAGTGGGCGTGTCAGCTCCCATACAAAGTAAATATTTAATATCATATATCTACAGTTCTATAAGAGCCAGGGTCTTAGAAATTTGTGCATGTTGATTATTTGTTAATGTGAATACTGATGGGAAAAATGGGCGTGATCTTACTGAAGACGAGGTAAAAATAAAAATTGTATGTGCCAAAGCTTCTTATTTCTTTCGACCACTCCTACTTTTTTTTAAATGCGTAATTGATTCTACTCAGATTCATACTCCACGCCGGGAAGGCCAGACTGCTGGACCCATCTTACTAAAAATTGGCGGAATATAACTGAGACTCCGGCATGACTAAGAATACTTCTTTCGACCGCCTACTTTTTTTCAAAATGAGAAAAATCAATAAAATTACTCAAAATGAATTGAATATTTGTGTAATGTCTTTCTTTCAAATTTATTTTAATTGGTAGCATAGCAACGCGCTCAGGCGTAAACAGTAAATAAGAAACGTTTCAGGAAACCCACATTTTTTAAAATGTAATGTTCATAAAATTACATTTTAAAAAGTTTTTTTTTTTTTTGAAAAAACGTAACTTTTAATAAAAGTTCTTTGTTTATACAGTATACCACGGCTAAATACCCGACGCTTAATTACATTTTTCGCTTATTTACCTAGCACTGTAAATCCCCATAAATTTTTCATACTTTTTCAAACAAAACTATGCGGTTTAATACCTTTCCCTTAAATACACAATTCGAGTAATTACCTCAAAAAAAATTCCCAACACTGATATATTCCTTGATGCAGATTCGTTTATTTGCTTCAATATATATTTTTTACATAACTTTTTAAATTTCTTATAAATACCCAATGTGGGTAATTAAATAAAAAAATCCCAGCACTGACATATTCCTGGATTTTTCTCAAAGTGCCTTTTTAGACAACTTCGCCAGAACTTTTTATTTTAGCTTCATATATACCTAATTGTTTTCATTCAGTGTTGGTGGTAAAAATATTAAATTTAAAAATAAGTGAACAAGTGTAGTGAATTGAATAAAATTTAAAAAAGGATTTAACGAAATGGCTTCCAAGAAAACGTCCCTATCTATGAAGTAAAAACTTTTATTTACTTTTTCTGATATGAATTCCTATTCAATAAAATGTTTTGTTTAATTTTTAATTGTGTTTTCTTTATTTACTTTAATGCCAACAAATTAAGTAATATTCGCATAATTATCCCTTAAATAAAATTAAGCATATTCGTATAAGTGCCTCTGAGAAGTAAATAAACGTGGACGTTTAAATACCTTCCCCGGATAAATACCCAACAAATTTGGACATTTTTGGTGAGGAATTTATCCGTGGAATACTGTAAAACTGTTTTATCGCAATTTCTTTAAAACGTGTTCTTTTTTCAAAAAACTTCAAAAGAAAATAGTTGTTTTAATGGAGTAGTAACTTTTTAAAACATAATCTTTTTTAAAAATACTTTTACAAAATTTACGCTTTAAAAACTAGTAAGTAGTGCTTTGAAACTTTATATTTTTTTCAATTTGCATGTAATTTACCATTTATTTCTTATTAATCATACGTCTAGTGTGCATTAAAAATTACGCTAAATAGTATGCTACACAATTTACTCACAACACAATGTGCTTGCAGTACATACAAAATTTAAAACAAAATATATTGCATAATTCATAAGTAGTGCATTTTTTGGAATTCAAAGCTCCATAAAAAGAAAACTAACAGAAACTTAAAAAATAAACAAACAAATAACATTTATTGCAAAAATGTACATTTTAATATATTAAAACTAAAAAAACAAAAAAGTTCCTGTTAGTTTTCTTTGAAAACAAAAAATACACTGCCTTGAATAAGCTGTGAACATAAAAAATAAATCAATTGTAAAGGAAAAGTACCAGTTTTTTCACGTCAAAATAAAGTAAATACATAGTTATATTAAAATTATGTAAAATATTGTATTTAACATTTTATTTGTAGTACTTCTGATTTTATCACAGCTGACAATAATCTAGACATAGAATGAACGAGTTTTCCTTGCAAAAGTATGTATTTACCAAATTTATTTGACCAGATAGGTGCTCAATTGGGACTGTGGAGGATGACCTAAAGTTTTTGGATAGCGATTGCACAAACACTCTTTCACAATTTTAGAGGTATTCTGAGGATCATTGTCCTGTTGGAAAGTCCAGTTCTGCGCTAGTTCTTATTTCTCCTCACTAGAAGCCAAGATAATCTTACTTTTTCATTGTAGATTCTATAAATGTAAGATTACCGACCCCTGCTGCTGAGCCGCCGCCATGTTTTACCGTCTTGGTAACATATTTATTACTCAAGGTTTCGTTCTCTAAATATCAAATACTTAATTTCATCGGAAAAAGGATATTATTCCAAAAAATTTCAAGCTCATTTATATATTTATTTTTTTGCGAAATTCAAACGTTTGGTTTTGGCTATTCTCTGATATGAAGGGCTTTTTACATGCCACTCTATTATATACACCATTTTAAAGCAAAAATCTGCTAATCATGTTAGTAAGCTTTCCAGAAGTTTTCGTAACATTTTTAGTTAGTTTTACAGCACTAGATGTTGGGTTTTATTTTACTATTTTTACTATATTTCTTACTTTAGTTTTTGTAAGGCGCTTTGGTCGCTTTGTACCAGGCAAATTTTCTACGGTATTGTATTTTTAGTATACTTGTCTATTTTACGCAGAGATTTAACTTTTAAATGTTAGTCTGTTATGATTTCCTGAGTCTCAATTAATGTTTGTTTGCCCATTGTAAATTTTTCACTACTTTTGACTAAATGCACAGTCTTTAGTTAGCTAATGTTAAGAGCTTGACTAATGATTCTTTATTCGCAATGCTTAGTTTGCCATAAGAATACTAAGTAATAGTTAAACAATAGTTAGTATTTTAGTTTACCAATGGTTAACTAATGACCGAGAATTCGGCCATTAATGTCACAACTTAATCTCTTTTAATGATAATTTTTGAAACTTGCAATTATTTCGAACGACACTTACAGTTATACTTTCAAACTAAGAATAAGCAAAAGAATTCCCACTAATTATGGAATGACAGGAGTTTTTTGCATAAGGATGATGCCATTGTTTAATTTATTTTAATGCGTAAAAATTGGTACATTTTAACAATAAATCAAATAAAATTGTATACGCTTTTGTTTTTGTTTATTTATTTTTTTTTTAATTTAATTATACTTGAATAATGTTCTTTAATTTTCATGTAATTAACATTTATTTTGTAGGAATCATATATTTAGTGCGCATTTAAAGTTAAAGCCAAAATGTATTCTGCACAATTCATTTACAAAACAAACGTATACTTAATATTTTTTTTACCATTAATTTCATATTAATCATACGATTCGGGTACATTTAAAGTTAGCGCTATTATATATGCTACACATTTATTGCAAATACAAGAGTTGAACCAGCAGTACATGTTATACTTAATATTATGTCAAGCTTCAAATTAATTATTAAGTATACGTTGAAAACTTTAAACATAGTACAAGATGGCGCAAAAGTAAACTTCCGATGTTTTTTGGCTGTCACCGACCGATTATTGGTGCAGTATAGCGTAACATTGTTTATTAAAGTGTATTTCGCATGTGTTTACTACACAAATATCAAAACAGAACTGACATTAGGTGCCTCGCAAAATTTATTACATTTTCTGATAGGAGGATTACTTTTGCGCCACCTTGTACATATATACATATGTACATTTTTTTTTTTTTTTTTTTTTTTTTTTTTTGCATATTCTTTTTTATTGTATCTTCATTTTAAATGAACTAACAATAGGTATTCAAATCTTAAAACTAAAGTTAATTAAGATAAGTCCAGCCAATGCTAGGCAAAATCTAGTTTTCAAATTCGATAGGATATAATGAGCAACTTGTATTTATTCATCTGAGAGCGGTGGTGTCCCTCCTTCTCAAACGGCTATGACCGGGATGTTGTAAGATGTCTCGAGCGAGGGGATTTGGATGAGTTTCCAGCTTACCCAAATAAAGGGCCACGTGTTTAGTTATTTCCCATTTGACAAGTGGAACATCAAGATCGTTGTGTATGTTGTTGTTTTTAATATACCAAGGAGCGGTAGTTATCATTCGTAGAATTTTGTTTTGACGGCGTTGAATTTTCTCAATATTGGAGTTGGAGGCAGTGCCCCATAACTGGATACCATAGCACCAAATTGGCTTTAAGATTGAGTTGTAGAGTAGAAGCTTACAATCGAGCCGAAGGACGGAGTTTCTGCCGATGAGCCAATGAATTTGGGCTGCTTTCAGTTTCATTTGAGTCAGCTTAGCATCTATATGTGGTTTCCATGTGAGGCGACGGTCCAGATGAATACCAAGATATTTCACGTGTGAGTTTTGAGGCACTATATGGTCATTAATACGAATAGGGGGACATGATTCCCTACGTAGAGTAAATGTTACGTGGGTGCATTTCTGTTCATTTATTTTTATTCCCCATTGTCTTGCCCATTTCTCCACTTGCGTTACGTGGTGCTGTAATTGAATCGAGGCATCTTTTGGATCTTTGTGAGTACTGAAAAATGCCGTATCATCAGCAAATGTTGACGTGTGAATTTCATTGTTTGTTGGCATGTCTGCTGTGTACAGCAAGTATAGAATTGGTCCTAAGATACTACCTTGAGGGACGCCAGCACCTATAGGTTGAGGACGGCTTAAATAATCACCTTCTTTAATCATAAACTGACGGTCGATTAAGTATTTCCATAGTAGGTGTTGAAGATTCACCGGCAAGTTCTGCTTTAATTTAGATATCAGGCCTTCATGCCATACTTTGTCGAAAGCTTGAGAGACGTCAATAAAGAGTGCCGAACAGTATCTCTTTTCCTCAAAGGTTTTTCTTATGACTTGTACCAATCTATGTGTTTGTTCTATTGTACTGTGTTGACGTCTGAAGCCAAACTGGTGATTGGGAATGCAGTTGTTTTCATTCAAAATCGGAGTCAGCTTGGTTATAAGCAATTTCTCGAATAATTTGGACATAGTTGGTAATAGACTTATTGGCCTATACGACTCAACTTTGCAAGGATCTTTTCCCGGCTTAGGAATCATCTTTACTAGTGCAATTTTCCAAACCGGAGGGTAGTACTCAAGCCGTAAGATGGCATTAAAAAGAAAGAGGATTAATCTTTTTGCAATGCGAGGCAGCTCAAAAATCATTTTATTGCTGATTTTATCAAACCCAGGTGCTTTTTTAACATTTAAATTATCAATAGCCTCAACAACCTCCAGATATTGAAATCTTATTTGTACAGGTGGTCTGGCAACAACAGGCGGTAGTTCGCTAATGTCAGTATCCGTATTGGGAGTGAATACATTTTTTAAATGACTTACGAAAAGGTTGCCTTTTTCTTCGTTATTTCGTGCCCAAGATCCGTTCAAAGTACGCAGTGGAGGTTTTGCGATTACGGGTTTTCTTAGATTTCGGACTGCACGCCATAATGAATAATTTGACTGGGAAGTTGCGTCTAGACCTTCCAGATGTTGTTTGAGAGACTCTGCTTTTTGCGCTTCTAGCAAGATCCTAAGATTTTTGGTACATTCTCTCAACCTAGTTTTAAGTTGGGGCGATCTGTGTTGTTGCCACTCTCTTCGGACTCTCCTTTTTTCAGACAATAGTTGCTCAACATCTGCAGAAAAAACTCTGTTGTACCTATTCGGGCGGTAAGTGGAAGAAGCATGTTCTGCGGCTTTCTCGACATGTTCATTAAGACTTTTTATACAGGCATCGATGTCTTCAGCAGTTTTTAACGGGAGTTTCTCTGTGCAGTGAGTGCTGATGTATTTTTTGTATTTTAACCAATTCAGACGTTTGACAAGAAGTAAGGCATCAGTTACGATTTGCTGAGGACTTCTGATGGTGATTACAGTGGGTGAGTGATCTGAAGAAAGATCCAGTGAAGCCTCGACTTCAATGAGTTCCGGGGATACCCCTTTCGCCACGCCGAAATCGATAACGTCAGGAATTTTTTGCTGGTCAGTTGGCCAATAAGTTGGTTGACCAGTTGAAATCACATTCAGTCCCATTTCAGACAGGGAGTCGTACAAGATACGACCTTTAGGGCTAACGAGTCGTGAGCCCCAGAACGTATGCTTAGCATTGTAGTCGCCAGCCGCTATGAAACGGCTACCTAGTGATTTGTAAAAATCTCTATACTGATCTTTTGTTATTGAAAATCTGGGCGGACAGTAAACTGACGAAATCACGAGGTTTTGACAAAAGTTTTCAATACAGATGTTTGTTGCTTGAAGATAGCACTCTGAAAGGCCACCCAATGAATGGTGTTTGATTCGCGATTTGACCAATATTGCCGAGCCACCACATGATCTATCTCTGGGGTCCTTGGTGTCGTAGAATGTATAACCACTTATTTTAAAAATGCTTCTCGACGTCATATGAGTCTCGGAAATCAGCATTACATCAATTTTCTTATTAAAAAGAAAATATTCAAGTTCATTTTTGTGTTGGCGTATGCCGTTTGCGTTCCAGAAACATATTTTGAGACATATGTACATATGTATGTATTTATGTATTTGAAACTCTGCAGTTTGAATTATGTTTTGTAGAAATTTGTAAACGGCTAGGAACTATTATTACTATTGTTTATATTTCTCCTTTAAATTGTATTATTGCCATGGAAATCCCTTTATATATGCATACATATGTATGTATATATACATATATGATGTCCATAGTTTAGCACTTGTTTCTTGCTGTTCTTGGAAAACGTTAATTCAATAAACCGCTGTTGATTTCACTTAACTCCCAAGTTCTGTTTTCCAAACGTTTGATTTGGTTTGGAAGTGTTATGCATGCCAATTAGTTATCGATACTGTACGTGTTTCCTTTTTTTGGGTAATACTGTTGTGCCTGTTAAATTTGAAAATTATACAATATAGTAAATATTATGTCCTCCCAAGAGAATGGAAAAGATTGCTATAAATATGAAATATATTAAACTTAAAAACTTAAATATAAAAAAAAGAAATTCATTTAAACAAAAAATCATGGAAATATTTGTTTTTGAAGAATTGTCCTTTAACAAAATGTAAACATAATTTAAAACTCCAAAACCCCTTTAACTTGTAGAACATTACTACAAACCTCTAGTTTGTCTAGTACAACCCCCTGAAACCTATGAAACATTTAATCTCTATAAAAGGCTCTTGTATATCTTTAACTGCCATAATTTACAATATGACCCGGCATCCTTATACATCAAGAATTAATAACATACCTGCAACTAATAAGTATACAAAAATCTTTCTCAATGTTACCCCATTTAACCTACTACGTGACTTCTTGCAACTACTTCATGTATAATGATTGGCAACAAACAACTTGTTTCATTTCTGGAATGCTAACAAATGAACTTTTGAACTATGCATAAAAATACAAACAAAACTGAAATCTTCTGCAACGAATGACCAACAATTTAAATTCTTCTTTCTCTCTACATACAATACCTAACATATTGTTACAAACTGCAAAATGTATCGTCACCATCATCACCATAATTTCGTTTCATTGGTGTTATTGTTGTTGTGATTGAAAAACAAAATAAAAAACACAAATAAAAAAAACCTGTAGAGGATGTGAAAAAAATGAAGCATCGTACAATGTCTTTCAATTGGATGCATTCGTTAATACAACAGCTATTTCCGATATAAAACAATTCTCCAAAGTCACACAGGCCATTGATGCCATCGATGTTTCCGAACGTACTTTACTGTCGTTGACACAAACAATACAAACCATATTGGAGAATATGTTACAAATGTCATCGTTTAATTTAACCACATACCGTACGACAATAGGAGCACCCACACCCGAAAAAGATTTGGCTACTTTTATTGATCAAATGCAAAGAGTCGCATTGCAGGTAAGATTTGTTCTTAAAAAATACTATAACAATTATAAATACATCTATGTAACTATGTATATCTAAGCTAAAGGAATGACACTTAATGTCTTGAATTAATTTTAAATGAATAGCAGTTTTAATTTGTAGTTGTTTTTTTTTCCTAAAAATATTTTTGAAATTTTTCAACTAATAAAAAATGCTATACATATTCACAGAAAACTCGTAATTTCCTACATTTTTATATAAAAAATCTATAATTTACCTTTACCACTTGTTAATTTAAAGAATTTAAAGTAAAAAACACCCAAACAATTATTCAAATTAGCAGTTTTCTCATTTATGTGGTTTCTCACTGCATTACCGATCAATAACGGCCTTACCTGTATAACTGTTCTCATCAGCGTTGTCAACTTGGTGCGTTTCGCACCATTTTTCGTCCTTTTTTAAATTTTTGGTGCGAAAAATTCTTTAGTTGGTGCGCGGTGCGCTTTTTTTTAAATTTTGGCGCGCTTTTTAATTTTTGGTGGCACCAAAGCAAATTCAACACAACTTTTTGTTTCAGTGTGAGAAAAAATCTTTCTAAAATAAAATACACCTGTTTGAGTACCATTTCATTCAACACTGCAACATGTTTTTGTGTATTTTGGTGCGTTTTTTAATTTTTTCGAAAATGTCTGTAACATATTTTGCCATATGTTACTCATTTGTTTAATACTATCATAATGTCGGGTATTTACCGGTTAAACTGGAAACATGCAAAAATTGTGCCATTACCTAAATCGAATGGAGAATACAGACCTTTAGCCATCTTGTGTTTTCTGTCGAAAGTCTTGGAAAAACTTATGTATAAACAAATGATTACATATATTAATACTCATAATTTACTATCCAGCACGCAAACTGGTTTTCGTCAGAGTCATAGCTGCGTAACGGCTCTTGTGGAAGTTAGTGAAAATAAGGATTAGAAAATGGAAATATTAATTTTTTGGTACTTCTTGACCATTCTAAGGCTTTCGATACGGTAGATCATGACATACTCATCCGAAAACTCAAACACTTTTTTAGATTTACGAGCGCGTCAACCAAACTTATACTGTCTTATCTTTCAGAAAATCACACAATCGGTGTTTGTGAACAATGTATGATCAGATAGCCTATCCCTGACTAGGGGAGTGCCTTAGGGTTCTATTCTAGGTCCACTTTTATTTTCCTTTTATATAAATGATTTAACAAAACAACTCACTAAATGTAACATCCACTTATACGCCGATGACGTGCAGCTCACTTTAAGTAACCCAGTTCAAAATATTGTGTTGGGGATTTCCTAAATGACGACTTAAATAGAATTTACCTTTGGGTTAGTGCAAACGGTCTCTGTTTAAATCCTCGTAAATCTAAATGCATTGTAATATGTAAAAAAAATCTTAATTCCCTCCATATCTGAGGATATTGTTTTAAATGGCGAGAAAATTGAAATTGTTAATAAAGCAAAAAATCTTGGTATCATTTTCAATAGTAATTTGAACTGTGCTGATCATGCAAATTTGCTGGTTGGTCAAACCTATGCAAAGTTACGTGCTCTCTGTTCCACACAATATTTCACACTTTTAAGAATAAGGGCCTTACTTGCTAAATCTTACTTGATTCCTTCCCTGATCTATGGGTGTGAAATATTTGGAAGCTGTGAATCAGTTGGCATGAGAAAATTTAATGTCATGTTCAATAACATAATAAGATATGTGTATGGATTAAGACGGTCTGATCATGTTTCCTCTGTTGCCAATAATCTTTATGGAGTATCCTTTGAAAGTTTGCTAAAAATTCGCACTCTTATTTTTTACATAAAATAAACAACTTTCAAACATCTAAATATATATTCGATAAAATACGTTTTTTTCAATCGCCTCGAAACCGAAATATTGTAATACCTCGACATAATTTACTTGTATCTGAATAGGAGTTTTATGTGCATGCCGCTCGTCTTTGGAACAATCTTCCACAAAGTCAATTCAATTTTTTTTTATTCAATTTTTTTAAACAATAATTTATAATTTTTATTTTAATTTTAATTTTAATTTTAATTTATAATTTTTTTTTAACTTTAACTTTATCTCAATTTTGTTATATTTACTTGCATCAAGTTTGTTTTGTAATGTAATACGTTCCTGTGCTATAAGTAGAGGAGTCAGTCTTGTTGTACAGGAAATGGAATCAATAAATAAATAAATAAATAAATAAATCTTTATTTTTACTAATTTTTAATTGCAGTTTTTTTAATAATTCATAACTCATGAAATCTATACGATGAAAAAATGTATTTTAAATACGAATGTATGATAAATGAAATAAAATTCTTTAAAAATTTTTGTTTGAAAATCAGATTAACATTTTAAACATGTAAATAAAAATTCTTGTATAACCTGATAACCAGGATTAGAGTACCAGTGGAATCCTAACAAATTTTATTGGAAAAAAAACAAATAGAATTACTTTAACTAGAAAACAAAAATATATAAAAAAAAGTACCAAATATGTAGGTACTGAAATTAGCTTTTTTACCAATTAGTACTTTAATTCCGAATATCATATTGTGAGTTAAATTTGGAGAGGTTAAATGCTTATTTTATCTTCATTGATTGAAAAAAAGGCTTTTAATATTATTACTTTTACTAATAATCGTTGATAAAAAGTTTTTTATAGAATTTATGATATTAAAAAATTTCAAATTAATTCAATAAATATTTGAAACAAAAACGAAACTCTTAACTTGGTGCGTTTTTTTGTAAATGGTGCGCTTTTTTCTCCATTTTGGTGCGTTTTGATTTTTCAAAGTTGGCAACGCTGGTTCTCATATACATATTTCGTTTTTTTATTTATTTATTTTAGGTCTAAGGAATAAATCCTTAACTTGAATATAAATTGGAATGTAGAAACGAGTTGATCGATGAGGAACCTTAAAGTTTATGCTGCTGAGTAGAAAGTCGGAACAGACTGCACCATTTATTAGGTTAAATAAAAATGAAACGCTAAGCATAGTTCTTCTGCTCTCCAACGTTGGTAATTTTATTAATGCAAGCCTTGTAGTATAAGGAGGAATAATGACGTTAGGATTCCATGTTAAATTACCCAAACAAAAAAGAAGAAATTGTTTTTGCACTGATTCTATAATGTTTTTGAGATAATCCGCATCCGGATCCCAAATAACAGATCCATATTCCAAGATTGGTCTGACTAAGATGTGTATAACCGTTTAGTAATGATTGGTTCAGTATACTCCTTAGCCCATCGTTTTATAAAAGCCAACACACCACGAGCTTTGTTTACCATCATATATATGTATGTATGGGTTTTTTTGAGATTTAATTTAGAATCCAAAAGTACTCCAAGATCGGAAAATTCCGTAACCAATTCAAGTTGATGTCCGCCCAAATAAAGCGTTATCATTTCTTGAAAAACGTATATGTTTGCATTTTTTCAGATTCAGTTCCATTAAATTAAACACGCACCATTGAAATAGTTCATCCAAATCATGTTGCAGCAAATTTTTTTTCATTGTTATTGTCATAGCTATGAAATATCTTCACATCATCGGCACACATTAAGACGTTACAATATTTAATTACGCACGGCAAGTCATTGATGAATAAAGAAAATAAAATTGTACCAATGTGACTGCCTTAGGGCACTGCAGAACTTACAGTATGTAATGTATGATTCACTTTTGATTGACTTTACTAAAATTCATGTAAATACAATCTGTAAATTTTCTTTTAATAAATCCACGATTTACTATAGTAGTCACCTGCATAAGATTAGTTACTGTTGAACGACCTTTACGAAGACCGTGCTGAACAGAAAGATAGTAGGGACGAAATTTTATGAAGGAGATTGTCGGTAACACAATTTTCAAAAAGTTTAGGGATTACACTTAACTTTGCTATGCCTCTATAGTTTATGACACATGACTTACTGCCAGATTTAAATAGCGGAATAATAGGAGTCCTTCCACGACTGAGGAAAGTAACCATATTTTAAGGATATTTTATTAATATATTTTATATTTTATCGAGTACTGCACTACCAACAACAATTATTATCATTGTTACTTATAATTAAAGTCATACATACATATATGTATATGTAAATGCTTATGTCACTGTCTGCAAAGTGTGGGAACAAAATTTAAAGATGTAATTCAATTTACCAGCAGTTTGCGCTGCACTTTCTATGGAAAGTATGGTAAATAACCATATTGTGGAATATGTATCTGGAGTCTAATAATTTACTTAGCGACTGGCAGTACGGCTTCCGTTGAGGACGCTATACGGGTGACTTACTAGCCTTTGGTGTTGTTCTATACATCGTTTTGGCGAAAGGAAAGAGGTGGCTCTAGATATTTTCAAGGTGTTCAACAGAGTTTGGCATGGTGCTGTTTTATTGAAACTTATTTCCATTGGTGTCGGTGATAACTTTCTCAATTTATATCGAGTTTCCTCAGAAATCGCACTATAGGCATTATTATATATGGGATTCCATCAGATGAGTTGAAGATTAATTCAGGGGTACCGCAAAGCTCCGTTATTTCTACTACTTTTTAATCTTTCTACATAACCTTACGTTAAACTTCCAAATATATTCTTTTGCAGATACTAGCAACATTTATCATTAATATTCATTCAACCATAGACCAAGCTCTTTAGAGATTGGGGAAATGAGACATGAATGATATACTTAACGAAGATCTTGTGACAATCTCAGAATAGGGTTGTGCGAGTAGATTTGATTTTAACGCACGTAAGACTCAATTTTTTATGTTAACACATAAACGCATGACAGATCATGTTGGCTCATCTGTTTTTATGGGCAGTGTAAATATTAAGGAATCAGACGCTCTTGATGTTCTAGGCATGAGAAACCAATATGATATCCGCTAGACCAAACACATTTTTCAAGTGTCAAAAGAATCATTCAAGTGCCTTGGTTGCTTAAAACGGTGTAGGAAACATTTCACTCCATCTGATCTTATGAGTATTTACACCACCTATATTCGACCAAAAATTAAATACAACTAGTCTATTTTAGAGTTACTCGATCGCGTTCAGGAGTGGCCAAAGGCGCTTATCAGTAACAGTAGGGTATCCAACTTAATTGATTCACTGAAGCATTGCCGCAATGGGTTGTATTTTACTATTCTATCGATACTGTAATGGAATGTGTTCTGCTGAAATGAGGGAACTTGCTCCTAAAATCCGTATTTTTTTGTTTTGCACGTACACGCACTTTTGTCAGGGCTCATCCATTTATGGCCGATTAGACAGTGGATCGCACAATACATAACAGAGAAAATTCGATCTTTAGCCGTACTGTCCGTATGTGGAGTAAACTTTTTGCAAGAAAACTTCTCTGTCACTTTCAATATAGGAAAGTTCAAATCAAATTTTCACAAATACTACTCTTTCTATCTTTAATCCCATAACCTGTTTTCCTAGTTCTAACATAATGCGTTGTATGAGTAGGGGTTATCCCCTGAGTGTTGGTCTAAGTTAGGCTTGCCAGACGTACTGCATTTAGAAGTACGCGTACTTTTTTTTACTAATTGTACTTCTGTCTGCATAAGACCTAAAGAAGCACGCAAATGTACTTTTTTCAGCCTCTGTACTTCTTTTTGTACTTTTTTTATTTTTTTTTTTTAAGGAACAATTTCTTATTTGATAGAAAATATTTTGCTTAGTGTATAAAAGAAGCAACTTTTATTACACAAAAATATATATGATCTCTTATTTTGTTTTGTTTTTATTATTTGTTATTTTCTTCATTGAATTGTTATTGTTAATACTGAATTTGCAAGTTCTTAGTTACATCAATATTTTTTTTGTGTACTGAATTTTATGATTTTTTTAAATAAAAAGTGTACTTTTTTTCTTATTTGTACTGCTGTTTTTACTTCGATTTGATATCTATACTTTTTTTGTCGATTTTATATCTGGCAACCCTAGTCTAAGCAAACAAAATACAGTACTTTTCGCTTATAGTGAAATTGAAGGGAGTGGGCAAAATGGTTCGTTTTAAACAAAATACAGTACTTTTCGCTTATAGTGAAATTGAAGGGAGTGGGCAAAATGGTTCGTTTTAAACGAAGTTCGCTTTAAATGAAGACTTGAAAAAACCATTTATATAAGTCTATTTATTAAAACATTAGTATATTTTAATACAAAAAACTGAAGAAAAGGAGGCAACATGTAAATAAATTGAAAAATGATAATTACAACAAATTTCGAACCACCGGTAACACTGGTTAAAGGATTGATGTTTGACTGTTGGCTAGCGGGCATCGCAGTGGTGCAGAGGTTAGAACACAAAGAATTCTGACGAGGGAATGTGGTGGTTCTCGAAACATGTAAATTCAACAACCCAGTTTCAATCCCCAACTCAGCCAAAAAATTATCAATAAATTTTAATAATAAGTTTCATGTAACAATTCCTACCTTCGGTAAAAATAATTAAATGAAAATTAAATTCTATTAGAATAACAAAAGTCTGATAAATTATAATAAGAAACTTTTAAAATAATAAAATTTTAGCAAAAAAAATGTTTCGGAATTTTTTTTAAAGTGGGGATTTTTAATTTAAAAATAGGTATTCGAAAAACAAAATTCCCAAAAGAAAATTTAAAATTTCCAAGTGGGAATTAAAAAATGTAAAAATTTGTAGTTAAATTTGGTTCAAAAAGTTTAAGTTATAGAAAGTTTAAAACGAAACAAAACAAAAAAATGGGAATTTTTGCTATAAAAGTAAGAATTCAAAATACTAAATACTTTTACTTGAAATAAATTTTAACCAAATAGGATACACTTAAAAACAGTCCAGGGGGCTAATTCTGGCAGTCGTGATCGAAATTGTTTTCGAATCGAAATTTATTTCGACATTGCAAAATTTTCTAATGATGATACTCGATACGAATCGAATCGATTGATTGCTTCAGTGTTGTAAAAAACTTAAATAAGTACGTATTACAACACTGAATAAAATAAAAGAAAATGTAAACAAAAAACATATGGTTCTGCGAAAAATTACTTGAGCAAAATTTTTTAAAGAAATTATTCTAAATTAAAAATGTTTTTTTACTCATCGTCTTCTGATTCTGACGATATTGAAAACATTAATGACATAAGAAACACCTCCGACCCCTTAAAATTGACAAACATTGAATAAGTATAAATAAGTACATATGTGCATATGTATTAATGTATGTACATACATATGTATGTATGTGTTTTTCTAGATTCAAAAGACGTTTTAGACTCACAAAGGAAGCATGCGTAAAATAATTTTTGACCTAAAAGTAATAAAATTATTAATATTATGATATTTTTTTAAAGTAAGTAACAATTTCTTTTACTTACATTTTCTTTTTTCTTCTGTTTGCTAAAAAAAAACGATATTTCGAATGCTTCTTTGCTTACGAGTAAAAACTCGCAAGGTTGCGTTCGAATGATCATTCGTTATCGAATGCCATCATTAGAAATTTCGATACATTTTATTCGCTATTGAATGAGGGAATCCCAAATGTTAAAAAATTCGAACGTTCGAAACAAAATTTATTCGCATACGAATGCGAGAATTAGCCCCCTGATGTGGGCTTCTATTGTCTATGACGTGTAATTAGTTTGAACGAAATAAAACGTACAATTTTCAAATTACTAGATGAAATCTCGTTAAAAACAAACAATTCTATAGGTATTTCTTATTTTCAAATTGTTTCATTATTTACATTTCCCAAACACAGCTAAAACTCAAATGTTTTTCGGTCTTGACTCTCTAGTAAATGTTTGCCAATTTCATTGTCAATATTACTTAAACAGAAAGCTTTTAACACATGTAACTAATTTATCAAGACAAGACTCTTTAACATACAAAACTATTCCATTTTCAGTTGTAAATTTTTCTAGGAAATAGTATGAACATACAAAGATGTACAAAGATGTAGTAGAAAAAGTTGCCCATTGTAGTCGTACAACCATTAAAGTCTAACAAAAACAAGTTGAGGCAGATGCTAAGATATTGATTGTATGTTAAGGCTAGGTAATTCTTGTTTAAGGAAAAATGTTACAGAACAGAGAAAATTGCACAGAAAGTATTAACCTTGTAATACTAATATATATGTGTATATTGGTAGATAGAGAAAATGGCAAACATACATATGTACAATTATTTAAATCTCAGCTGCCAACCAACCATATAATACTGCATTTACATCTACGCAAAATCTACTAGATTTCAGTTTAAATCTTCAAGGAAATCAATGCTTTTAAAAAAGTACACAACAATATACTTACACTTTATTTACTATTTGATGCTCCATTGCCAATTATCTTTAATAATTATTACGATTTTAAATTTTGCCGCAAAAATTCCAAAAAATACCGCCCTTTGTTTGCTTTTTTTTATTGTCAAAGTGTCAAAATTTAATTGAACAGTGTTGCGTTTTTTAGTACATTAATAGGAAAATCACGGTTGTATTAGTAAGTAGTGCAAGATTTTGAAAGATTTTGGCGAAATCTACTAGATTTGCTGCATTTTGTTTTGTATGGGAAATCTCATCAAAATCTACCAGATTTGGCTTGAAATCCCGTAAGTAGTAGATTTCGCTTAGGTGTAAATGGCATATAAGCATTAGAAAGGGCGCCTTAAGGTTTTAGCTTACAAATATCTTGTTTAGAGCAAGAGGTTTTAGAAAACATAAAACTAGCTTTCATTTTTGTTGAGAACATTTAAACTCCATACAAATGAGGCGCTCCTAATGTTCATATGTACCGTATGTAGTTATTTCTTTGGATGCTGGGTATATTAGCTATTATTTTACAACTTGAGCAGTGATTGTCTGTGAAATATATATGTTTTCCTTTACGTATTGGAGTTAGTAAAACAAAACGAGTCTCGACAAGCCATCAATATTTTTTTCCCGCACATGTATGAATATGTCTCTCATAAAAGAAAACGCTCTACTATTAGTTGTGAGATCTTATTTACTTATAGTGTATTTAAATTTCATATACATATATAAAACCAGCCAAAAATAACATTTCTATAAGAGAAACAAAATGAGAACCTTTTTGAAAAAAACGAAAACATTCTCTAGACCATTATATTCTCCAATATGGCTTGAAAATTTATTTTTACACCAAAAAAAAGAACAATATTAAATGACAGTGTATTACAGTTCTTTTTTTATAGAAAAAACTAATAGTTTTTTCTATGGAAAATATTGTGTATAAAAGTTTTTGTAAAGAATACGTTATATATAACAGTTTTTTTCTACAGAAAAACTTTTGCATAACAGTTTTTCTATAGAAAATATTGTGTCTAACAGCTTTTTCTATAGAAAAACTTGTATATAGAGCAATTCCATATGAAAGCGATCACCTTTTGGACGACCCCTCTCCGATTTTAAAATAAATAGTCTCAATCGATTGCCCAGCAAAAAATAATGTACCTACATATTTTTTTTTTTATAGTGACTGGTTTAGTGGTGGTGTACACCACTGTCTGTGACAAAATTGAAGAATTCTTCATAAGGGACCTCATTGAAAGTTGTTTAAAAAAAAAACTACTAAAGCGATCGCTTGAAGAAAAAATCTTTCTTATTTTGCTGCTTATACTTAATTACAATATTTATTAAACATTTCAATTGTCTTGGCATCATTATAAAATTAAAGTAACTTTAAATTTAGCACGTCGGCAGACGAAGAGTACCGCTTTACATTAATTGACATATCAGAAATATTTGGTATGAAGCAATGAAACTTTTGCGTTCCAGTTATAGTTTTGACATTATTATATCTGTTTTGAATTCGTCGCTCCATGGCATCGTGTTCTTTTTGAGTGCATAAAACTGTGTTAATGGCAATTTCCTTGCTTTGAATCCACGAAAACAAATGTTGTACATTTAAGATCTGGCCAGTATATGGCCTTTGCAAACTTGCCTTAGTCGCCATGCGTTTTAGGGTTCCCCCTAACGCATCGCATGGGCCCTTACCGTGGGACGTCGCGAAAAAGTGGCACTCGACCTTGCAGTTTTGTTCTTCTTCAATTATGCAAAGATTGTAAAATTTTTTTTTATTCTTGTACTGAGAAGCCGCGCCGTCTGAGAAAAACGTTACTTTGTCGATTGCATCGAATTTTGATCTTAAGAATTCAAACAGTTTCATTTGAAATAAATAAACGGACACATAATTATAAGCTAAACTCTCCGCGACAACAACAAGGCTTACGGTCTGTAGTTCGTTATGTTCGTTTTTGAAATAAATGCAAAAAGGATGCACCGTGCACTGGTCGTTTGCCCAGTGATAAGCCTGAATTTCATCCTGAACGAGAAAAGTGTAATTCTCGGCAAAGTCGCTTATCACAATGAATTCATTTTGGGCTAATTTCTCCTTACTTTCCTTTAGAAATTTCGATTGCATCTCGGATATGAAATGGTGCGCCTTCAGTTCATTCAACTTGAATCCGAATTCCTCCATGAATTCCGGAATCTGCTTTACCACGGTCTCAAGGGAACATCTGCCGCTGCTAATTATCCACTGTTTGAAATGCACCTCCTGAATTAACAGCTGTTCAAACTTTTCCGCCAAATATTGCTCTAGCTCGTCAATCTTCGGACAATTGTCGCATTTGGACAGATGACAATTTTCAATTTCACCGTTGCTTCGCTGAGGGTCCTTGAGCCAAATTTCTTGGTGGGAGTCGCCAATATGCCCTTCTGTCGAACTAATTCTTTGCTTCTTCTCGCGATGTAAAAAGATGTTTGAAACTGTTCAGAAATCTTGCGTATAGACCATGATTGAGGCAGCACAGATAAAATGAGATATTTCTCCGGAAAAGTGGTCGCTAAATTGAATTTTCTTTTCAACTGCTCAATCATTTGTTTGCCGTCATCAACGTCATCTGCTTGACTGCATTCGTTATCAGAGCCTTCATCAAATATTGTCGCGATTGCACTCATAACCTTGCCTTTTTTCTCTTTCCTGTATGTTTCACTTCGCAACTTTCTTTTTCTAATATGCGTTTCACCTAAAGTGGTAATAGCCTCATTCAAAGGACTCAAAGACATATTGACCATCGGAATGTCTGCCTCACTATCAGATGAAACATTTTGTTCACTTGTCATTTCACTCTCGGATTGTGGCTGCATTTGTTTCAATGCATTTGCTTGTTGAGACAAATTGATTTTACACTTGGGGCAAATGAATTCTGCTTCTTCTTATTACCTGGTAATTTAAAAAATTTACAAAACATTTTATGGCCTGTAGCCTGAGTCGGGTTTGGTGTGCCATTACATGCCACTGCTGCTATTATCCATGGATTTATGGCCGATCTTGTGAAGGCAGGCAGACCATATTCACTACACACTCAACTTGGGGCTCTTAAAAAAAATTGATTTTTTCTTCATAAATGTATTTTTAACTGTAAAATAATTTTTAAAATGTATTTTTAACAAGGTGGTCTCTTAAATGCTCTTCTCCTGTCCAAACAAGGAGTCGGGGCCCATTTTTTTATTGCTGATTCTTAAAGCAAAAATTATGAGGAATCCAAAAAAAAAAAAATTAGCCGGAAAATTTAGGAGCTTCTGTGGAAAATCGGAAAATTGAATTTTCATGGGAAAATTAAAAGGTAAATTTCTAAGAAAAATTAGGAAAATTGTATTTTTCAATTAAAGCCTGATTCAATACCTTTCCAACGAGCTATCACTCGTTGCGATCGCTTTAGTAGTTTTTTTTTAAAACAACTTTCAATGTGGTCCCTTATGAAGAATTCTTCAATTTTGTCACAGACAGTGGTGTACACCACCACTAAACCAGTCACTATAAAAAAAAAATATGTAGGTACATTATTTTTTGCTGGGCAATCGATTGAGACTATTTATTTTAAAATCGGAGAGGGGTCGTCCAAAAGGTGATCGCTTTCATATGGAATTGCTCTATAACAGTTTTTTCTATAACGAATACTGTGTATAACAGTTTTTCCAAAAAAAGTATTGTACATAACAGTTTTTTCTATAGAAAATATTGTGTATAACAGTTTTTTCTATAGAAACTTTTTTATAACCGTTTTTTCTGTTGTTATACTCAGTATTACCAGGTGCCTACCTGTATAGAACTTCTGAATAATCTTTTCCCTGCATTTCTTTTTTTTGGTGACAATATTCCTGTCTGTCACCTACAAAGTGACGCAATTACCATACCCATCTTTCTCAACTATAGGGTAACATTTTATTTCTTTGTCTTATGGAAAACTTGTTGTCAATGTTTATTTATCGCATTTTGTTTGTTGCTAACTGTAGATACAAGATGTGGCCACATCCTCACGTATGACAACACTTGGCAGTCGTTCGAAACGCTTGCAGGCCTCTATACTACAACCACTCGAACAATTACAAAATGAAATCCTGTACCATTTGACAGCACTGGAATTGCAAAGGGACCCGTGGGCCAAACAGGTCAATCAGACTTTGAATCATTTGCGCAACATACAAGAATATTTGGAAAAGATGGCTGGAGAAATATGTGATAATCAAACACGTATTTATACAGAAAGGTTTTTCATACCCTACCTGGCCCTATTCTTATTATACATATTTATTTATTATACAAATTTATAGTTTTAATTAATCCTATATTTTTTGTTATTTTAGACTGAAAACCTATTTAAGCAACGATAAGGCTACCATGTCTTCACAGCTGGGCGAAACGACTGCCAGATGTCGACCATTTTTTGATATATTTGATGCAAATCGCATATTTCTTTGTCGAAATATGATAGATTTTGTAAATGCTTTATGGTTTTTTACCTTTCTAACCCTACTACTGTGGTCCATTGCCACACCGGTGGGTTTAAATCTTATAACTTTACAGAGGAAATTAAATAATCTGCGTAAGGCTAAGCTGCGTGCTGCCGAAAAAGCTACCGAGCGAGGTGATTCATTTAGTCGCGGTCGCAGAAGAGATCGCGGCCGTAGTGCGTCGCGTGAGAGAGATAGAGATCGCAGTACAAGTAGCACAGGTAGAGCCAGGCGAACTTTGTAAGTATATAATGGTTTTTAAGAAAATTTTAAAAGAAATGTTCTTTATAAGAATAAGAATGTCTAAAAATAGACTCGTCTGTTATTTGTCTGTCTATAAAAAAGTAGATTCCTCTATCTAGACTCCTACTCTATAAATAAACTAATCTGTCATCTGGTTATTAATAGACTACCCTATCTATAAGTAGACTCCTCTGTTTACAACAAGATTCCTCTGCCTATAAATAAACAAATAGGCTCTTTTTAAGTATCTTATTATGATCATCCCAAATACTACTTTATTTAGGTTACGTTTTCTCTTCCAGGCAACGAACTGCCACCGAGGAAACTTTAGATATAGACACTATAGACGACGCTCCCTCACAACGCGCTCAAATGGGTCGCGAAAGGGAAAGAGAACGCGAACGTGAGCGTTCCCGTGAACGAGAGCGAGAACGCGAGCATGAAAGATCTAGAGAACGAGATCGTGCCCGAGAACGACAGAGCAGAAGTCGTGAAGTGTCACAGGACAAATTAGGCGGGCGTATGAGCGGACAAATGTAAGATAAATTTAAAATTGTTTAACCGAATCTATGTATTTATCCTTTTTTACAATTCTTTTATTCAGACGTCGTCAGGGCACGGAAGAAGAAAGTTTGGATTCAGGTCCTAGTCGAGCTACTTCTTATGAACGAGAAGGAAGTCAATCACGTGTAAGAAGTAACAGTAGTAGTGCCCAGCAAAGGCAGCAAAGACCACAGCAGCAACAGCGTTCAAGATTTCAGCAGCCACCGCCTTTGTAAGTAATGCATTACAATCCAGCAATAGTTTAAAGTGTACTTTCCTCTAAATCAAATATCGCATGTCTTATGTCCTTTAATTTATCCGTTAATAAAATATTTTCCTAAAAAGTTTGCTCACTATTTCTGCTTTTGTAACCATAGACGTCGCCAAGGCACCGAAGAATTTGCCTTAGACGATGGTGATAGCTGGCAATCACCTTCGCAAACAGGACGTGGCCGTAGTGAACCTCGTCGTGGCGAGGGACGACGCCAGATGGATCAAAACGAACCCCAGCGTGCTAGACGATCGATAACGCCGGTACTGCCAGTAAGACCAGATGCTCAGCCGGCCCAACCAAAACCAAGAACACCAACCCGTTTAAGAAGTCGAGTTTCACTGACCAGTCGTCAAGTAAAGAATATTGTTCAAGGTCGTGACAGCCGCAATCGGGGATTGTAAGTTTTGAAATTTTTGAAATTTTCAAGCAATAAATATTTTTTTATATAAAATTTTAATTGCAAAGACAACGTCAGAGTACTGAAGATTTTGATTTGGAAGATGATAATAGTTATGGCACTTCCAGAAGCGCTTCGCAGGCCGTTCAAGCGTAAATGAAGTTGAATGTTGAAGTTTGTTGTTTTTTACATGTTATTTTTCTATTTACAGGGCTCGTCGTACACCACCACGTTCGGCTCCTCCGCCACCACCTCCACCCTCTAACAGGTTCTATCAACGTTTTTAATTTTATATAAATACATACATACATATGTTTGTTGAATTAAAAAAATAATAATAATAATAATAATAATAATAAAAATTAACTCTCTTATCAACTCAATAC
This sequence comes from Bellardia pandia, assembly GCA_916048285.2. NCBI lineage: Eukaryota > Metazoa > Arthropoda > Insecta > Diptera > Calliphoridae > Bellardia > Bellardia pandia. The sequence continues at coordinate 76,862,187 of OU696533.1, forward strand.
CACCTTAAAGTAATTGCACTTCTCTAATCTTGTAAAATGTTTTTCCTTTTTCGTTGCTCGTCATCTTAGATTCAAAGCGAGTAAAGAACGCAGTGTACGTTGGCATGCCAGTGACGGGGAAATGGTATTCGAAGATTGTGATTCACCTAATCCCATGTATATGAGTAACGATCTCAACGATTAGAGGAAGATAAATAACAAAAATACGCTAAAGCCGAGAGAGTCCGTAATATATTTTAAAGAATTATTTTAAAACAAAAGAAAAAACCCACATGCACGATTTTACCACAAAATACAACAAGTTGTTTTTATTTTCAATTGTTTTATTGTTTTTGTAATACTTTTAAACTAACTATAATTGTTTAGTTTAAATTTGAATTTTGTTTTTTGTAACCAATAAAAAGAAGAATGAACTATGTATTTAAGAATTTTATAAATATAAATAAATTGGAAATGGTAAGTTAATAATAATAACACATTTTTTTAAATATTTGAGGTTTGTTTTCAAGTACAAAAAATAACGAATTTTTCAAAAAATATCCAATACTGCACGGCATTTTCATTTCTTAATTACCCCCAAGATAAAGCAGTACCACTACAAAATTACCACATATTAATAATGTGGCCATACCAATTATTTTGTTTTGTATCTTTTCCAGTGCAGCCAAAACAGCGGTTTTTTTTCGTTTATACGCCAAAAAAAAATATTTGAGTCAACCTGTAGCCCAAAAATCAAACAAGGTGATCCAAGTAATATTATGCTTGTTACCAGTGTTGTCAATTCCGAATAGCATATATTTTTACTCGAAAAACTCGACTAGCTCTGCAAGTGAAAAAATTTGAGTGAATTAGTAAAAAAATGTGAGTGTATTGAGTTTTTCGAACTGTTACTTGCATGTGTAACCGCGGGTAAAAAATAAATTAATACATCTGGTACAAAAAACAAATTTGTTTAGTATAGTTTTTATTTTTTATAAAAACACTGAATGAACTGTTGAAGACTGTTATTAATATTATATTTTTTTATGTGAAATTGTTCAATAAACTTTTATAGCATAGTTCTGTATAACGAGTGTATTCTCAGGCGAACGATTGGTACACGGGCGATTACGTAAACAAATGAGTTTCTATAATATACTCGTCTGACTTACGTTAGTTACCTTGGTAATATTGAGTTGTTATATTGCATTATTGCCAAATTATTTAATTAGATATTTTGTTTACTTTTTTTCATGTTAATATTCAATATTTTAATTTTTTAGGGGCAACCCTAGAAACCAAAATAAAAACAGCTGTGTTTTATTTACAATACAAAAATAATTTATGTGAATTGAAATTGCTATGAATTTTTTAATTTTGTATTAAATTGAATGAAAAATGTTTCAATTTATCGCAATTAACATTGAAATTGAAAGTTAAGGTAGTGGACAACAGTTTATGCTGTAGAAATATACGAAATAATATATAAAATATTGTTTTGTGATGCACACAAGCACTTATTTCTACTCGTCTGTTTTTGGCATTAGGACGATTGAAATATCAATGTAGAGAACCATAAAAAAGATAGTCTTACGTTTTTACTCCAGAGAATTGACACTAGTGTTATAGAACCCCAAAACTAATTTTTGTACCCATTTGGGCGAAAATTTTGAGTCACTCGTTATACAGAACTATGCTATTAAAATAAGAAAGAAAATCTAAATGCGATTTTTGAAATGGTGCGTTTTTTTCTCCATGTTGGTGCGTTTTGAAATTTCAAAGTTGACAACGCTGTTATCTGTGCTTTTTATTCTGCATAAATTTTGTTTAATCCACAAAATTCTTGTTGTATATAGTGCTTTGCTTTTTCACATTACCAAATACTACCACAAAATATTTTCTATCTCTTTTTAAGAGAACTGCCTTATTGTAGCTGATTGTAGCGATTTTGAAACGTCAAAGTTGTTCCCTCTGTATACTTTGTGGTTTAATTGCAGAAAAAAATATCCGCAATTTAGTTTATACTGCTAAATTAAATACGTATAGATTTTAAATATAACTAAAATTATTAAAATAAAAGAAAATGTTTACTAAAATAATTATTTATGTTATTAAGCAAAAGCAAATGAAACAAGTGCAATTTTAAACAACAATTTAAGGTGCAACAAAGACAAAGTGGCAACAAGAGAAAAGTGCAACAAAAATAAATAAATTTAGTGATAAAAAATAAAAACGCTTTAATTTAACTAAATAAGAAAGTTGAAAAAAGTAAGAAATTTTATTTTAATAAAACTTCAATAAAAACAAAGTGTTTAAATAATAGATTTTTATGTACTTAAAATTTTCTTTAAAAAAACTCAAAACAAAGAGTTTTATGGTTTTTCTTTAATGCTTACTATGTACAAAAGATGATTAATATAATATATAAGTGTCTTCATAATTATTTATATGTATGTATGTATGTAGAAAGATGTGTGGTGTGTAATTTTTGTTTAATGAAAAAGTGGCGAAAAGATGCACTTATTGTGGTTGGTTTGTTTGCTTAATTTATTTTTAACAACAAGTGTGTTGTATTGTTTTTCGTTAATTCTGTGTACTGACCTTGATACAAATAATTTACTTAATCCAAAATCTTAGTTGTTTCATTTTTAGAATTAGTTAAATAATTTCAAAGTTCATTCAACTTTCTAGTTATTTTGTTTTCTTCTTTTTCTTGGTAAAGTTTGTCATTTTATACAAATAACAATTAATATACTTATGCACACACCTACATATGTACCTGTACTATCGTGTTCTTGTGTTGTTTTTGTTAATTTGGCTGTCAATTTTAAATTGGTCTCTCCCTCTCTCTCCTTCCAAAGTTTGTTATATTCTTGCATGCAAATTGTTTTTGTTTGATTTTTGTTTTTATTATTTTCAGTAGTTATTAACACGTTTTTTTGGATAGTCTTTGTTGTTGCCATTCAAACAAGTTGTTTGTAAACTGAAATAGGGTTGTAGTTGTGTTAGTGTTAAAATAGTTGTTAAACTATAAAAAATATAAATAGGCCTAATTTCATCACTAGATAATGACGCACAGGAATGACCCGAAATCATTCGCGAAGGGCTGTCAACTCAGCAATTACTGCTGTTACAACAACAACAAAAAACAAGTAAGATTCGGCTATGCAGAATCTTATATACCCTTCACCTTTGTTGATGGATGCATAATTATATTATGCATAATTATGTCAATAAACACGCCATCTGTTGATGAATTTGTTCGTAACAATATTAATGCACTTTGTTTTTTTTTGATGAAATTTTCAGAGGTTGTCTCGCTCATATCTCCGTTATTTATGGACGGATTTTGCTGATTTTAAATAGCAAACTTCTCGAAAGCATGTCTGACAGAATTATTGAAGATTTGGATCCCGAAGATATCTGGGGACTTCAGAAAATTGATTTCAACAGACAGACAGACGGACATGGCTTAATATACACCGCTATCTATAAGGATCCAGAATATATATACTGTATAGGGTCGGAAAATTATATTGTGGAAATTACAAACGGAATGACAAATTTATACATACATACATACCTTCTCATGAAGGTGAAGGGTATAAAAACGGAACTACATTTTTAGCCCACATTTGTTTGACACTATTTTATCTTGCAAATGTTTTCTAAGATCAAACAACATAAAATAAAACTAATTTTTTGTGGGACTTGTCAAAAATAAAATGAGTTTTTGAAAGAAATAAAAGAATTTAAATATATTTTACTTAGTGGTTATGTCTTTTTTATCCAATATTTGCCATGTGTGACCCTACCTTAACTAACTTACTAGAAAGTTGTCCAGCGGGAAAATGATGCTGTAAAGAGGTATTTTAGAAGGGGTTATATTGCAGTCACAAGCCGTATTGCACAATCGTTTCAATTTTACATGGCATGTTACTGGCTATCAAAGCCTTGCCTACTCACTATTATGTAACCAATAGTGAGTAGGCTTGACAGAAGATTTACTTGAGGAGGGCATTTGGAAGGTCTACCAAGTAATGCCTCATAGAAGGCATAATTAAAGGTTTGCTAAATTAATAATTTCATTGAGGAATGTAAAAAAATGGAATGTACAGCTTCACACGTACTTTACACCATAAACTTTTATTAAAGTCTAAATTTACTTAAATTTCCTTTATTCATTTTTATTACTGGTATAACAAAGTGTGCAAAATAATGTTTGTTGTTGTAATAATTATATACAGGAGTAATTGCAAATCAATTCGAGTTTGCTATTGAAATCAAGATTTGTTGACGTTCTTTTGAAATACAATTTTATATATTTATTTATTTTATTTCTAGACATTAGGCCTAAATGGCCAGAATATCAATTTTACATAGTAATAATACCATAATGATAAAAAATCATCTTAAAAAAATATGTAACAACAATTCAATATAGATACATACATACATATATAAATAATAATGATGCGTAAACATATAAAGAACATTTATGTGGCTCCCCAGCCGTAATAATATACATATAAGATAGGCATTCAAAGGTTTGAAAATAAATCATCGATTAGTAGTAGAACAGAATTCCATAATTCAAACAAAAAGCATTATAAAATTGAAAAAAACTATAGGTATCCAAACATAAATAAGAAGTCTACAATGAGTAGTAGAAAAAATTTATGAAACGCATAGTGGTCTCCTATAAGGCCTGCAAATGGAAGCACTTGCAATTTTTTCCACTGGGTATTCAGGATCTTTGTTGAAAACATATGAATATAAATATAAAATAAAAAGAGTGTTAGATTTAATTAATCAATTAATAAAGGATATCAAGCGTTTTTCAATGAAATTTTTTTAAAACAAACAACAAAATAAAACAAGGAACTTTTATGAAAATCCTGAAAGCTTTTATTTCATTGGAAATATGTAGTAAGACTTGACAGTTATTATTGTTAAATAATATCGCAACCACTACCACTCATGGCACCGTTCTATTGTAACCACATGTCAGTGATATTCATATCATCAAAAACAGGCCATGTTAACATATCTCAATAACTTTATTTATTTATTTATTACGGTATTATAAATATTTGTTTTACATTTGTCCTATAGTCTAAAGAGTTTAGGAAATTTGCGATCCTTTTCTACTTTATTAATATAAAATATTTTAAAATGAGTAAGTATTTTAATTATTATTGAGATATTTATGTTGGGAGAAATAAAATGATGCTGAAATCAGTTCATTAATATGAATATATTTAGACATTTCACATTTTCTTTTAAAATTTGTTGTACTTATTTTAACATGAACCAGTTCAAAACCAGACAGGCTGTGAAGTGTTTGCGATCTCAATAACTTAATCCATTCACAGTAACCGCATTTCTTATATGAAATGTCAAATATTTCATGTCATTTTAATATGTCTCTGTTGAAAAACAAAGTTATTGTGGAAAACCCTTAATAATTGCAAATTTTACAATTAATTTTTTCATTAAATTTACTATTCATTATGCATTTTACTTGCGGTTAAGGCCATCATTAATCAGAAATCAATAATAATGTATAATAGCTATTTATAGGCGCCCGTTTGTCTAATATAACTACGAAAATCGTGACTAATTGAGATTTGTCTTTTATTTCTAGTTATCAGAATTGTTAAAGGTACACAACAACACTATATTTTCGAATCTAATCTTGAAATGAAATGTAATTTAATGTATTAAATTAATGATTCATAGGTTGTCTAAATCTTTTAACACAAAAAAAAATGCAATACAAACTAACTGAATTCGTTCTTAAGTTAATTTAGTTTAGTTTATTGTTTTTTCTTGCATTAAAAAGATAATTCACAAGGACTGAGTTCGTATTACATATTTTCTTGATTTAGTTTTAGTTAAAAATTCATATTTATAGAAAATTGTTATAAAATTTACCTGTTTTTCACAAACATTATCTTTTGAACAGGAAATTTTTAAGGAAAATAGGGTCTACTGGATTCTCCACAGAACGATCTAAGTTCTACATAGGATGTGGTATTTACTAAAACCAAACAGTATTTAAACTTACAAAAATATGTAAAGAAACCCCAATTTTTTTAATTAGTTCATGAGTAATGGATGACGAATTCTAAAGCATACTTTTTTTTTTATTTAAAAAAAATTAATTCTTATTACATATTTACAATATTACAATAATGATGCCTCAGCGCCCTTTTGGGCCTTATAGAGGCGAGTTGGTAAAAATATTACATAAATTAAATTTGCTTTAAATAAAAATAAAAAAGAAGAAAAGTTTAAGAAAAAAATGAATATGTATAGTAATATAATAATAAATAATTGTTATAAGAATTTTTCGCCTTTGATCCTCAACATGGGATTTAAAACCTCTTGTTTAGAGCACAAGACATAGTTCCAACCGCATCAGGAAGATATATGTATAACCAAATGTTTAAAAAAAATTCTACTGTACTATTATTAAATATAACATTAAACAGAAGAAAACAATCACAAACAAATGAAATTAAAAATCTTTTATACAATTAAAAGTATGTCAATTGACCATAAATAGAGTTTAATGTCAATGCCTACAACATCAGTAGCTTAAAATTGTTAAAAAATCATTGAAACACGAAACATACAAGTATTTTAATTATTTACAGTCTCCAACATACAGAATTTTATAGAAAACTTTATTCTTTTTCATTCGTCTGGCAGTAGATACTTAAAATAAGAGTAAAACTTTGAAATAATTTGTAAATTTTTTCACTCTTCCCCTCTACAGCAGCTTTCTTGTAATACAACAGCATGAGTTTTCATAGTCGTAGTTCTAGTGAAGTGGAGGCCACACCATATAGTGAAATAGTACCTGTATTTTATAAGGACTTTTCTGATTTCGATTTTAATGATGTCAAAGATGAAGTACGACGTAATGTATTTAGCGAAAGCGAATTTGATTACATAGCAAAAGAGGTAAATAACTAGACTCTTTATTTTAAGTTGAAGTTTTATTGCAATAATTCTTTTTTTTTATATGTTCTCTTGTTACAGAAAGGCGATGCTCAAATTTTTCATTTAATATGGGTTTTGTGTAACAAATCGGATGATCAAATAAATAGATTTCTCAACATTATAAACAATGACTACAAATGGATTGTGGATAAAATTAAAATCGAAATTAATGACCACAGTGAGGATACTACGAAATTTTTGGAAACAGTTAAATCATTGCAAAGAGATTTTCAAAATCATACAGATTACAATGTGCATCGTACAAAGCTGGTAAAACTAATTTAAACTTTGTAGCAAATTGTTTTGATGTCTACCAATTTTTCTTACTTTACAGTTCCTAACTTTACGCTCAGCTTTACGTAAACTCGATCCCAAAAAAGGTCTTAATAGTGTAGTTCTGTTGGGCGGCTTGGGCAGTGGCAAGAAATGGCTTTCAATAGATGTCTGTTCAGATTTCCGTGTTCTCAAACGCATGAATTTCAAAATATACTGGATAGATTGCGCGAACTGTACATCACAGCAGGAAGATTACAAGGCACTACAAATACTCATGCTTAAACTAAATCCTCAACACAAGTTCGAGAATGGTAGCATTTGCGAGAGCTTTATACGTTTACAGGGGCAAATAAAACTTCAAATGAAATCCAAAGAAAGCCGAAACGAGTGTCTGCTTGTCTTGGCCAATGTGCAAAATGTTAAATGTCAAGAGGCGTTTAATTTGGGCTGTAAACGTTTGATTATAACGCGCAATAAAAAAGTTAGCGACTCGTTGTCGCCCAAACTCAATATACATCTAACGCTCGATGAGGGTTTTAGTTTAAAGGAATTCTATTTATTACTTGATAAGTATATTTTGCATAAATATGATTGGCGCATAGACAATGGCGGTTTGGCCAATGATATCTATCATTTGAGCCATGGCGATCCATATTTGTTGAGTATAATAGCAAGAAATATACGAGAGAAGAAATCTAACTGGAATGAATGGATGAAAAATATCAATAATTTTAGGTGAGTTATTGTTAATTAAACACTATTTATTGTACAATGATGTATATATGTCATTGTACGACATTATGCAGTCATCACTTGGGTCTTGAGGGTTAACACTGAGAAAACTGAACTAGTATTATTCACCAGGAAATACAAAATAGAAAGTTTCACACTACCGAATTTGAGTTGTGTGGAACTTACTTGGACTGTAAAAGGGTCTTAATGCTTTCTATGTTTGTAGGAACTCGATAGATAAACTGGGCACTGATCGGTCATGGGAAAGTACAACCGACTGTAGGATATCGAGAGCCTTATGGCAAAAATTGAAAATAATATAAATATAAATAGTGTTAGAGTGGTCACTGACCTGTTAGGGTAAGAACAAATAGATTGAATAACAACACACCAGATATGCAATAATGAAGAGGTGTTGGAAACCGTTGAACATATTGTCTACCAGGCAGTAGTGGCAGTGGGACTTCAGCGCCATAGGTATAGTTGGTTAGGTACGCAATTCCACAATGTACTAGACAATGTTGGGTTCTGCAAGACTGAGGACATATTCGGCTTCATTAGGGGATTAGGACGGATATATGGTAGATAACAATGTATCTGTTGAGAGGGCGGACATTTAATTTTTCAGGCAGTCCTTTCCTATAGAATCAACTGGGATCATACTTTGTAAACTAAGCTTTTTTATTTCTTTTCTGGAAAGGATTTACAATGCCCTTTAGGTCTACAAGTAGAAGTGTACATAGCACACTACCCTTAACAAACTAACTAAATAACTATGTATGTATGTTTGATCTTTATAGAATACCAGATAAAAAGTTCAAACGTGACGTTGAAAATTCTTTGAATATATTAGAACCCCATCAATTGGAACTGTATGCTACATTTGCTGTATTTCCCTATTGTGCTCAAATACCAGTTAAGGTAAGATGTGTGTAATTGCAACTACATACATATACATATCTATTTTATTTATAAGTATAATAATATTAAATTAAAAATACTTTTTCAGTTATTGGCATTTTTATGGAATAAAAAACTCTACGAAGCTGAAGAAATTGTTAATAAATTTCATATTAAATCGTTTGTACAAAAGCAAATACTCGAAGATAATGACACCATAGTGTGCTGTGTTAAATATGTGTACAGCTCTTATATAAAAAATTGTAAAAAAATGCAACAACTCATCAATCCCCAAGAGTTACACAGTAGAATTATTGAATACTATCAGTAAGTTATTAATGTATATAAATCATAAATCATAACTGGAAAACTGAAAGAAACCATTTGTTTTTTTAAATTTATTTACCTCAGAGTTGAAGAACATTTAAATGTTCGCAAAGATGTCGATTTAGACTTTGATTCTCATGATGGTTACTTTTTTCGTTGGATCGGTTATCACTTGAATGGTGCCAATTATAAGCATTTGTTTCCCAGACTGTATAAAGATTTTGGTTTTTTGGGCCAAAAAATGCGTTCTGTCGGTCTTAATAATACCATTGCGGATTTGCGTAATTATGACGCTGAAATATCACTTGGCGATAGGAAATATTCATTTAAGAAATTAAAAGCTTTCCTTGCCAAAATGGAGGAGAAAATTATACATTTTCCAGATTGTTGCTTACTGCAGTATGCCCTACTCTCGGGAGACTTTATTAGTGAAAATGCTTTGCAGCAAATAGAACAATTCCCACATCGCTTATGGTTTTCTGAAAGGTAAAGTTTGAAGTTATGTTAATTAAGAATAATAATAATAATATTTATTGAAAATATTAGAGGTCAATACCAACAATGGCGTTTCATCTTCAGCCTGCAACAGCCAGCTAAAATTGTGCGCATTTTGGACCAAGATCTATGTATCATGGTCTTGACCAACAATAACACTTTTTTGATAGATTTATCACTGGATTCTAGATGTAGCCACTTGCAGCTAATGGATGGTGTCAATATTACTAACATACAAATATTTGATAATAAAAATCATGTGCTAACACTAGACCGCTATGGTAAATTGAAACTGTGGGATATAACTGGAGAAAAACGACGTATTTTAAATCAAAGACGTAATGTAAAGGCCAACTTTAATGCCACCATAACATGTGCCGCCAATCAATTCTCCGCTAAACAAAATATCAACGATTACATCAACTCCTTTTCAAATATACAGACGTTTTATTTAAAAGTCGACGATGACTCTAATTATACACTACTGGTCGCTTTGAATACTGGTATGCTGCAGTTTTTCGATTGGAATCAAACAAGCAAAGAGTTTAAACAAAAATCCTATCATATACCTCACAAAACTCATATAGATAAAATCCATAGTATTAGCATAATAAAAACCCACTACATGATCATCTATTACACGGCCCAAGGCAATATGGATGCTAAATTTTTAAAGCTAAGCAATACGGAACAAGAAACGAAACAATTCAATTGGCCAGCAAAGCTTAAATTAGTGTATCACAAAGTTTGTGATGATGTTGTATTGCTGGTTTTCAATCATGTAGTTGTACGTTTAACACTAACATTTTATCCTTTTTTCGATGGCGATCTTGAGGTGCTGTACGAGAGTCCACATTGCGTCATCAATTGTGGCAAATTGTTATTGGAGAATCAATACCTAATGCTGGGAACCGAAAGTGGTCTTATTATTTTCGATATAGCCGGCGGCATTGAAACTTTGCAAAGTAGTGTTAGCGAAAATATTAGCTCAGTGGATAATTACGATTTAGATGATGAGGAGTTCAAGTCCATGATTGTATGCGGCTGCAGTAACAAAAGTATTGCGTATATTTTCGGTTTACGTTTGGCCCAAGACCAGACATTGGTGTGGGAACACAGTTCGTTTCAACATACCGAAGAGTTGGCGCATTTGGAACAGCTTAAGAATACCAGGTTTTTGGGTCACACACTGTTCGATGTGTGCGAGGAGGATGACACTTTGTATGCGGTGGATTCCAAAAATAGGGTAGGTAGTTTATATGATTTAGATGACCCAGAAATTATAGTCATGAATTATAATTTTTTCTAACGAAATCTTCTGAAATATTGAGACAGAAAGTTGATTTTTGCCAACTTTATTTTTAACAAGACTGTTTTTGGCAACTCAGCTGTTTTCATGTCGCATGTGCAGTTTGGTCTATAATTTAACCATGAATAGACTTACAAACGAACAACGCAGATTATTGAATTTTATTATCAAAATTCATGCTCGGTTAAGAAAGTGATAAAAGTGAAAAATTCTGTTCAACGACGATGCTCATATCCGATTTAATGGATACGTAAACAAGCAAAATTTTCGTATTTGGTGTGAAGAGTAGCCAGAAGCATTGCAAGAACTGCCAATAGGTAGGTAGGTAGGTAGGCGAGCCTAAAATGGAAGAGCTGGACTTGGCTGACATGTGGTTTCAACAAGACGGTGCCAGGCGAGGCGGTGGAGAGGCAAGTTCGGTGAACAGTTTATTTCACGTTTGGGGCCGGTCAATTGGCCGCCTAGATCGCGCGATTTAACGGCTTTAGTCTATTTTTGTGGGATTATGTTAAGGCTCATATCTATATGGGCAAGCCTGCTACGTGTGACGTACTAGAAGCTAATATTGATGAATTTATTCGTGCGATACCGGCCGATATGTTGGAGAGTATGCCAAAATTGGACCCAGCGTATAAACCATTTAAGACGGAGCCGCGATTTATACATAGCACTAAATTTTATTGGTTTTCCTTTTAAATCAAATCCGAACGCTCTTAAAAAATCACTCTTTATAAACTTACCATTCTTATTGCAGCTTCTTAATTATGACACGCCTGTATTTCTCCACTTTTCCAGATCCATAAAATCTGTCGTGCTGAAACTAAAAATTGGTCTATATTACCTACATCCGATATACAACGAAAAATCATTGGCATACATTGTTTCAAAAATTCCCTTATTGTTGCTTACGATAATGGTGTTATATATGATATACAGGAACGTATAATTGTCCAGAACAATGAAATCGTAGGCAAAGATTTCTACCTCAAAACAGTCAATGACAATATATTGGTGGCATCGTCGGCATCGGCGGCCAAAGAGAAGACCTATGTGAAACATCTGACAAATGAAACAGAAAAAACCATAGAAACATTTGCCAAATATTGTAATATGTTTATGGAAAATTATTTAATAATTGTCAATAATTTTGGTGCTGCTTTGGTAGGTTACAAAATAAAATAGAAAACAAATGTTTGTAGATAATATTGTCTGTGGATTCTCTTACAGTTTTTTGATTGTGAAAATGCATTTCCTGGAACTCTCGGCATTCCAGCTCACAGTCTTTTGGGCGCCTGTGATTTGAAGGATAACGTGCTATTTTTAGGGTTCTATCATTATGCGGTGCATGTAAGTTTTTAATTTTTAAAATTATATACATATGTATGTACATACATATATGGTTGATTTCAAAACGCGTATTGAAAATAGTTTGTTGCGTTTTTATAATTTATTTATTTCTTATGTTTTCTTATCCTTGTTTTCATATTTATTATCTTTTTTGGTTTTCTACAGTTTCTATTATTATAATCTTTATAAATTGCTAAGGTAACAAATCTTTTAAATCTTTTTTACTTTTGATGTTATCTGTATGAGCAATTAAACAAATTGCACTTGATTTACAAATTGTAACTACTCCTGCTACTACTGATTAGACACTGAAATATGATGCTTAAAATAGTAATAACAATATTTCAATAGAACTATTTCATTTAGTAATGAAATTTCCATATACAATATATTTAATGATAACGAAGTAATATGCACTTTTAAAAGTTTTGAAATTTACAATATCTATTAACAATTTAAGGGCGTAGTTATATACAGTGTGTCACACAACTAAATTGCCTATTAATTTTTAAGAGAAATTTGTTTTTCATTCATAAATAAAATTGTAAAAAACAAGTAGAAATATTTTTTCTTCTTTGGAGTTGATAGTAGACATTGTGTAAATTGGAAAATCAATTTCATTTTGTTGGGTTTTTCGGTGTTTCTTTAATTGTACTTGGAATTTTTTAAAGAATGCGTGCCATGTATATTTCAATTGTTATTAGCAATAATTTCGCCTTTATTGTGATCAGGTACAAAGATCCTTGTTTTAAAAAGGCCGAAGAGAAAGTAATGTAATATTTCCGAAGGAAATAATATTTTACAGCTTTAAAACTAGGGCAAATAAATTCAAAACATTTGTGATAATATGTTTAGTAGATGTTGTCAAGCAATAAACAATTTAATAAGTTGGCCTATAGTCGCTGAATCAAATAAAATTTACCACCGAATAGTCGTACAAAATCGTTTAATGCAGAGGAGGGAGAATAACACCCATGGAATGCTGTTTAAACCTACATTTATCCGGACTAGAGATTAACGAACAACTAAGAAAACCATTATGTAACAATGTAAACAGCGGAAAAATCCATAGGGTGCTGGGAGCCATAAATATATACGGTCGCCTGGCAAGGTAAAAACCATTTGTTTGGGAAATTGACAAATTGATGAGATTGTAAATTGCTGAGATTCATAAAAATAAAAATTTTGCGTGTTGGCAATATGTTATATTCTATGACATTTTTAGTTTAGATGGCCTACGTAATATGTAGTGGAAGCCAAATAAAGCCTTAAGTATAGGTAATATAAAATATACGGTTAATTATGATGGCCATGGAATTGCTAATGTTGTATATAGTGATTATATTAGCCCATTCAACACTTCCTCAATGCTGACCTAAATCCCATAGAAATCATAGAGCTATAATATATATTTTTTCTTAAATATTTTTAATTATTTTCCTTTCGGCACTAAAAAAATTACAAAAATGTAAAAAATACAAAATACTTTAAAAAAAGATTAGGCAAAATAGTTTTACGATACACTGTACGTTTAAAAAAAGCTTTTTTTCACGCACACCAGCTTTCTTGTCTCACAAAACAGCGTTGACAAATTGATTAATCACACATAATACAGAAAGAAATTTTTTTTCTGATTTCAAAGAAACTTTCGTGTCATTTTTAGTTTATAGTTTTGCCTATAATCTAGTCTATAGTCTTGCCTACAGTCTAGGCTATAGTCTTGCCTATAATCTAGTTTATAACCTTGCATATAGTCAAATCTATGCTGTTGTCTATAGTTTGGCTTATAGTCAAGAGAATTTAATGTTAATAAATTTTTAAAACATTTAAATATAATTCACCAAACATTCAAATTAATAATTTCCTCACACTAAACTGCATACCCTGTGTACTGAAAAGGAAATAATCTAGAGTTAATAATTAAAAACATTATTTTAAAAATAATTTGCAATAACTACTGTGACCGTCAAAATAAAGTCAACTCCGCATGTAATTAAAAGAAAAACTTAATTATATTAATATAAATAACTAGCTGAACCCGGTGTGCTTCGCTACCCACTTTGAGGTAAAGCTGTTAATAAACGTAGTAAAAAAGTAGGTGCAGAAGTGTGCATGGTCAAAAATATGATCATGTAATAAGTATTCCTGAGTCAAAGCTGCACGCTGTGAAAATTTAAGATCGATTAACAGGTTCAATATATCGCAAACAAAGGGGCGTGCTCTGCCCACTTTTCTATGGCGGAAGGCAAACAGCAATTGAGGTTCGGCAAAGCATAATAGACTTACATATAAATGGTAAATACCTGCTTGAAATAGGTAAAATCGTTGGAAGGCATAAAAAAAATTATATACAAGTACATATGTATATCAAACACACCGTACAAAATTTGCCTGGTGCAAAACAACCAAAGCGTTTTACAAAAGCTGAAGTCATTCCTACGACAGCCGGATCTACGCACCGGAATGACCCGAAATCACTCGGCCAAGGGCTGTCAACTCAGCAATTACTGTTGTTACAACAACAACAACAACAAAAGCTGAAGTAAGAATTTAGCAACAGAAGTAAGAGCAACCCCAACATATAGTGCTGTCAAAGTAGCTAAAAATGTTACGAAAACTTTTTGAAAACCTGTAAGCGCGAGTGTGATTAAAAGATCTTTGCATCAAAATGACCTACATGGTAGAGTGCCAAGTAAGAAGCCCTTTATATCAAAATACAGCCAAACTAAAGGTTTAAATTTCGCAAAAAAAAACTATATAAACGAGCCTTAAATTTGTTGGTTTAATATTCTTTTCGCCGATAAAAGTAAGTTGGGAGTCATAAATATACGACACAAGAACGAAGTCTTTAGTAATAAATATGTTACCAAGACGGCAAAACATGGCTCAGTAATGGTCTGGGGTTGTATGGCGGCATCAGGGGTCGGTAGTCTTACATTTAAAGAGTCTACAATGAAAAGGGAAGATTATCTCGACATTTAAAAAAACAATGTAGCCTAGTGAAAAAAATTAGATTTTCGAACCCTTAGCAAACTTTCAATTGTAAAAGAGTGGTTGCTCAACCATTATCCAAAAAACATTAGAACATCATCCGCAGTCCCCAGACCTCAATCCATTTGGGGAATATCTACACAAAGAAATTCAGAAAAGAAATAGTTTTTTGAAGAATAACCTAATTGGAACAAAATTTCGGCCGATTTCACTAAAAAAAACTCGTTGATTCTATGTCTAGATAATTGCAGTAGACTGTGATAAAAGCAAAAGGACTGCAAACAAAATATTAAATACAATATGTTTAAAAAATTTAAATATAACTAAATATTTACTTTATTTTGACGTGGCATTTGTACTTGGAGTATATATAATAATATATTTTTTTTAAACAATATTAGGTGTTTACTTTTTATTGACGCTCACAGTATATAATATATTTTGTATTTAACACACACCCACACTTTGTTCTTCTAAAACAATTCCTAATTTTTAAAAACATCATTCCTGCAATTGCATATTACTTATTTTCTCTACCCTATAGATTTATAGCCTAGTAAAGCATGATAATGGTTCAATTGAATGTCACAAACGTGCTGAAATACCACCTCTTAAAGATGTAAAAATAACTTGCCTAACTGCCTCGAAAAATGCACAACTTTTGGCCATTGGACTCGACTCTGCATTAACTAATGGTTTTCGTTCGTGTGGAGATATTGAGGTGTTTAAAATGAACGATGGCTACAAGCCACAATTAATTTACTGCCTGAAATCGCATGTCAGACCCATAAATGATTTAAAATTCTCGCCACTAAATGAGATACTGGTCAGTGTGGCGGAACAGATATGCTTTTGGAACATAAACTATGTACTAAATAATCCCTTGGATGTTACCAGCAAAAAAAGACATAGTTCACGTTTTACCTCTCAAAAAAGTGCCGAAGAAGTAGATTTCAAGGGGGTGGTATGTCAAAAGCAGAGAAGAGATCGCTTTTTGAATCTAGAGCCCCAACTATTTGCATCATATGAAACTCTACACAAAACTGGCCATAATAACAACAGTCACAACAATAGTATGGAACAATCTGTTTGTTCCGAAGAGCTTAATGATGACAGTGTTTTCAGCAGTAGTTTGGATAAACAAGATGAAAACAGCTGGTCGTGTCTAACAGGTCCCTGCGATAAGCCGGAATTATTGTCGTGCTTAAAACTGGACGGCAATGAGGCCAAACAAATTTTTGCCAACAGAAACTTCAATCAGTTCTGTACCATTGACGACGAAGGTGTCTATTATAATCTTCAGCGTATAAAGCCCTCTCTACCAGCTGCCGCAGACGTTGATATGCCCGACAGTTCTTCCTCCTCCATAAATTTGGATTATTTAGATGTACATCGTTTGTCCGTAGCCTCATCCACCATGTCCGGCACTGATGTTGTGGATACTACCAATACATGACTATTAACCCAACGTACTTACTTTAATGTTCATCAACTAACCTCTCTCAAACATTTCTTAACATCCTTCTTAATTTTATCTTGTTATTATTATTTAGTCATGTATTTATGCATTTTTGATAATGTGATATTTTCATAAAAAAATATACTCACACGAAATGAAAAGAAATTACAAACTTCTTTAATGCAATGTAAATTTTGTTTAAAAAACATGTTGTCTCATTTTTAGAACTGATTAAGTTTAAACAGTCATACATACATACATATATATTTTGTGTAATATGTAATGTCCTCCTGCCTCTCTTATTATTAATAACTAATCTATGTTTAAAATGTTTGTATTACATTTTTACATCTATTCTGTATTAACAAAAATTAGATTTTTTTCTCTATATTTACTCTAAATAAAATATATATTTTTTATATATGTATTTCAACATTTGTAGTGTGTTTAATTGGGGGTAAGCATTATTTGTCTATGGAAGTAAGTACAGTGGTGGTCCAGTATAACGAATGATATAATGTTGTTGTTGTAACAGCAGTAATTGCTGGGTTGACAGTCCTTGGCCGAGTGATCTCGGGTCATTCCGGTGTGTAGAACCGGCTGTCGTGGGAATGAATGATATAATGTCCAGGGTCGTTCGGTGTATCGAATATTCGTTATATCGAAATATATATTTCTTTTCATAAACATTAGCATAGCACCAAGTTAAACTCTATTCGTATCATATTAATTCAATTATTCAAAAAAAAAAAACGGAAAAAAATTATATACATGAACAAAATTAATTCTTTTTGGGAAAAAAAATCTCCAATATGTGTTTGTTTTTTTTTTATTGTTGTATTGAAGTCAATAGCTTGTTTTTGCAATCTCCTTAAAATAAATACTTTGCTGTGCTCAATTCCATTTTCTTCTGCCCAGTTGATACACGTTTGGAAAGCATTAATGGTATTCTTTAACGCGACCAGTTGTCAACAAATCTCGTTCCCTTTGTGTAAGTGCACAAAGCATAGAAAAAGAAAGCATTCGTTATATAGAATACTTAATTTTTCAACCGTTCATTATTTAGAGTCGTCATTGGACTAGAAAAAAACTGGGAATTCGTTATATCAGCGTTCGTTATACTGCACCACCACTGTATAACTGAAAAATTGATTTCTAATTACATAGATTTTTATTAATTTATCGATATATTCTCTATTTAATGGAATTGAATGAACTAAGTTACTAACTCGCATTGATTTCATCTTTTCTCTTATACAGTTGTTATTTCAACAGCTGAAACTATAAAAATTTATAATCCTGGCAACGTATTGTTATTTGTATTACTTCTTTTGGATTGAATAAAAAATCCATTGAACTTAATTGAAGTTGCATTAGCTGAGCGATTGAATATGTATTATGGGGACCCAACGACAAGCTGGGCATACATTTGTAATGGCATAGTTTATATGGGACCAGTAGGCATTAAGCCTGTCGCTACATTCCGACCGCCAAGGAGGACATTCATGATGTATGCAGCAATTGAAAGTGTCTCTGAGTATCATTGAAAGCTGGTGGATCCTGCACTTACCGCTGTATGTTCTCTTCGTAGTCTTAAAGATCTATCACTCAACAAATGACACCACACTGAAGGATCGTAATTAATGACTGACTTTTGTCAACATGACTGATAGAATCTTCGTTTCCTTTCGTTTTTGTTATTTTGAGATCATTTACATGCATCGCATCCCAGTCCTTAATAATACTCCTCTAGGTATCACTCAATGAAACACACCACACTGAAGGAGCGCAGATCCCAAAAGTGTGTGATGTCGAAGCTAAAATGACTCCACTGTAAGTATCCAAAAAGTTGTCTTTATCCATGGCCCAAACGCTGCCGCCTAACGCTTTGATAATCTAAAGATACTTTTAAAAAAACCCCCCAAATATGTGTGCGGTTCACAGCTTGAGTTTGGACATCATCGTCATCGATTATGACGATAGAAGAAGTAGCGCAGAATCCCCTGATTGAAACTTTTACAGTTTAACTGTTACAACAGCAACAATAACAACGCCAAGAATAGCTCCTTCACCCATAATACTTCGCTTGTGTATTCACTCAACAATAGTCTTGTACATACATACATATGTATATAATATAATGTCTTCTAAAGTATTCTCTCTCGAAACGAGATTCTAATGTTAGATTGATAGTCACATCTTTAGTATAATTAAAAATTATATATAGTATCGACAAGAGTTGTATCCAAAGTACCCACTATATTCTTGTCCAACCATTCGATCAGTCTTCTCCTCTGACAGTGGGGCTTTGTGAGACACAGTACGGACTGGTACGTCTCGTTTTTAGTCTCATTTGTAATTTCTTCTTTGAGACTTAAGTATGGACTGGTCTTGAGTAACATATATAGTATACTCTAATGTATTGTCCACATCTGCCTTTATAGGTTCGTCTGTTGTCCATAATATCATCTAACTCCGTTTGTATTCTAGACTATGTCTATGGTATCATCTAGTTTTTTATATTACATATATTTTTATTCTAGCTCAGTGGTCGTTACTTATAGCCACCAAAGGCCAACAACACGAATGTCAATGAAATTCATAAAAATTATCAAATAAGAAAATTTCACAATCAGCCCAATCATGAATAAAAAATCCGCGGGAGTTTTTTCCCCTATTTATTTTTTAACATTAAATTTAAATAGGAAAAATGGGAAAAGGGAATGAAAAGGGCTGAATAACTTGCTGATTTCACGTTTATAATCTCTTTATACCGACCGTAAAAAACGTTCGCTTAATACAGCTAACGCTAAGTTGGCAATCTTTGGTTGAGTAGTCGTTCAGGAGCGAAGATCCGATTGTCTCAGAACATATAATGTACCGATCAGAGAACATTTGCTAACCATTCGCAAATTCATTGCTTTTGCATTGCTTTTACTCGACAATAATAAAAATGTGCATTGCTGTTTGTTTACTCATTCCTTATTACTGTTTGCTATTTTACATTCCGTTTTTGTTATGCTGTTATACATCAAGCAACGAAATAATTCAATGCCACATGAAAAAACTAAAAACATTCACACCATTCGTCCAGTATTTGTTGCTTTCAGTGAATGAAAACATAAAGAAAGAGCAAAAGCAATGCAAAACCTAATAAGAAAATAAATATTTTTTGGTTGTTGCTTTATGTGCGATTTGTTGACAGTAAACTAGTAAAGTTTGATATTTTTTGTTAGTATGTACAACTTATACAATCAGCATTGAAACCATTCATACCAATCGTTAACCATTCGTACCAATCGTTAAGTATTCGTTGCTTTTGGGAGTATACGTTTACATTTGTACAAGACATGCAATGCAAGCATCATTTTTCGTTACACTCCGTTTTGTGAATAATGGCATGTATTGCTTTACGGAATTGATTTATGTTGTCAACATGAGGTTCGTTTTTTGTGATTGTATTCAAAATCTAAAATTAACCAATCAATCCGTTCTCTGGTACCGATCTATTAACACAGTTTACTTATTCAACATGTTGCTCTAATTATTAAAAAGTTTTATACTTTTATTAAGTGTACATTTTATTAAAAATTTAACCATACATAAATTGTTAAATAAGAATTTTTTTTAATTATTTTAATATAAAATTACAAAAAAAAAACATGCAAAAAAAATACAATTATTAAAAATAAAAACGTTTATATATAGAAAAATATAACTGGATTTGCTTTTTGAAATTGATTTTTAAAATCATTTGGTCATAAAAACATAAATAAACGAATACACTTTTGAATGTGTAAACTTAAGCATAAAATACAAAGAATATCCTTTAAATAATAGGACAATTTCTAATCCAAATGGCAATACTAACGTTGAGTATTCATATTCATAAAATAATAATGTATAATAATTAATTAGAAATACTACTTTTATTAAGCGTATGTTTGGATAAATGCGAAGATAAACCACTTAATTGATCGAGAATTTCTATAAAATTTGTAAGAAAAAGAGAAATATTTATATTTTTTTAATAAATTTTCAAGTATTTTGTGTAAATTTTACCACTTATTTGTAAACTGTCGGAATTATTTTTGTAAGCATTGTAGATTTTTTCGGTTTCATACGATTTCTGGCGCTTAAACAAAGCGGTACGTAAACTTTCCTCTAAAAACAAATGAAATAATTTTAGCAGATACTAAAAAGTAAACGTAAGTTAAACATTACTGAAATTAATTTATACATTTACTTACTTCTACGTAAACTGGCTCTTTGTGTTTGCGTTGGTGATAACACTTTATCAGACGCTAAGACTCTTCTAGTTGTATTATTGCTATTTGAGGCTACAGGTGTCGTCGATCCTGGAGTTAGGGGTAATTTTGAGTAATTTGCCTTTAGGGAATCATTTAACAAACGTTGTTGTCTTCGATTTTCCATGGATGTGTTGTTAGTATACAGTATACTGCGTATGGAGGGTGATATGCCAATAGTGGCAAACATTTTCTGTGAATCACTTAAATCATCTGACATAATGAACACCTGGGATATATTGCGGTCTTTATGGCCGATTTTATTATCAAGTTCATCAATTAATTTACTTAAAATAGAACGTAAAATTTTAAAACGTTTCAATACTCTTTGCGGTTCCACTTGCATTGAGGTGCACTGCAAAACTGCCTGACATTCCAGCAACATTAGCTGAAATTTCTTAAATAATTCCAAACGATCACCCTCTTTCTGCAATTCTTTGCTATTAACTGGCAATTGAAAGTGTTCATATAAGAATTCAGCCATTTTTAACACATCCTCCAGAGTCTCTTTTTTATACTCTTTGTCATTTTGATTGATGACTTGAGTTAATTGTTCATAGAAACATAGCACAAAAGCTTGACTATCGATAATCTCTTGTATTGCTCTTTTAAAGATGACCACCTCTTCATTAAAATGTT
Source organism: Bellardia pandia (assembly GCA_916048285.2). Taxonomy (NCBI): domain Eukaryota; kingdom Metazoa; phylum Arthropoda; class Insecta; order Diptera; family Calliphoridae; genus Bellardia; species Bellardia pandia. Next base: position 76,883,959 of record OU696533.1, read on the forward strand.
GTTCCAAAAGTTTTGCAAATATATTGGAGGCACCCTTAGATTGCAGGGAGGGAATTATGCAAGAATCTAGGGATTCAAATGAAGCTAAACAGCTGCGTACAATAGTTTTAACTAGAATGGAATTATTATTATTGAGAATTCTATAAATTGTAGATAAATCAACTTACTTTTCACATTCGGAGCAAATGCTATAGCAAATATCCCAATCTGTGTTGTCCTATCGACATTGACATCAAAATCTGCTATCAACTCATCCAATAACGGATCATCGACATCCCTTTGCTGTATTGCGTTTCTCAGATTATCTATGGATAACTTATTGAAATCCAAAAAGCATGTATAAACCAAACGTAAAAGAGCTTCATTGATGTAATCTTCCAGCTGATAAAGAGCATTTTCTAAGGAAATGGCTTTCAGTTTACGATTACTATCGTTTAAAGGGGCTCCAGCTAACATGCCAGCCGAACACTCCTCCTGAAACGACATGCATTCGCGTAAAACCTTTTGACACAAAGCACTTAAGGGCTTTTTGTCTTGCTTCAAAGCCACATTGGCAAATGCTAAAGTATGACTTAGTATTAAATTTACTAATGAACGTATTTTTTTGCTGGCAAACGTGGCCTGAGCCTGACTCTCCGCTAGATTAATGCATTTTTGCGAAATATCGGCCTTCGTTTCCTCTTTGTAGCTACTGTAAGGCGACAATAAATCTAAAGCCTTATCCATAAGTTCGACAAATGATTTTTCTTCGGCCGTTGTACTTTTCTTGATGTCGGGAGCAGACAAGGATTTCAAACTACAACGCAGCCGATCCAAACACCAGTGTATGCGATCTAGGAAATGTTGACGTGAAGCCTTAAAAATGGTAATAAAAAATATGTAAACAGCAGCAGGTTTATGTTATTTGGCAATAATTTACCGAAATGGCTGCACCTTGTTGTTCTTCCGCCTTTATGGTATTTTCCATGTGTTTGATACAGGTCACAATTTGTGTTAAACACAAATATATAATCTCCACCTGATCACTTTTGTCATATTTATGTTGCTCTTGCAGCAGGGACAAAAATGTGTGCAAGCTTTGTGAAAATTTCAGAAATTCTGAACAAAATGTCTAAAAAGATTTGTTTGTTACAAAACAATAGACTAAAGAAATATACAAATGAAAATGCTTACATTTAGCCACGATAATTGGCTATTTTTTATACAGGTATAGCCTTTATTTAATAAATTTCTACATTTAATTAATTGCCTTTTCAAATTATCATTGCTGCATTGATCCATATTTTATTTAATTTTTATAGCTTTAAGTATTTTTTTTTTTTATTTAAGGGTAAATTATTTCTCAAATGGTGCATGCTCTGAAGCGGCTGTTGCTTTTTCAAATTTTTGTTTTTAAATACAAACATGGTAGTGTTGTAAAAGTATTGAGTATTTAAGTAATCAATACCAACTGTTTCTTCCGGTACTCAGTACCCAAAAGTAACTACTCAATACTTTTAGAGTTGCATAATACACAATTTTACCTAAAAATTAGCCACAAAATATACAACTGTGGAAAAAAATTAGCGCCATAAGAAAAAGTCTGAAGAAAAAATATAGAAGCTTTGAAAGTTCAATAGAATTCATAGTCAAAATATTCAATAAATTAATATAATAAATAAACGATAACAATATAAAAGAACTTTAAACACATTACCAAAACAATGGCTAGCAGAAAAAGAAGCCAAATATGGGTAGATTTTACCGAAGTTGAAGGAGACAAGGCAAAATGCAACACATGCAAGTCAACGATTTACATCCATACCTAAATACCGACAGAACACGGAACGTATTTTTACGCTGAGCGTTAGCGCTAATACCCCATCCCTAAACAAAAGCGGCAACGCTTTAAACAAATAAATAAAACGACCCTGTTTATTGTAACTGCTGAACATTGTTTTCTCTTTTTTTGTTTTGTTTTCTTTTGCAACTAACTTCACTGTGAAACGCCTTGTCAAAATCGGATTTTCCAATAGCAAAGCGTTGCCGCCGCGTTGTTTCGGTATGCTCCATACAAAATGTATAAGCATGAGAAATTTTGACATTTAAAAAACGCTTTCCGTCGGTATTTAAGGTTCAATTAGTCGTAACTTAACCATAACCATACATACCAATTGAATTTTGGTTTTCCGCCATAAACAGCTGATTGCAATATTTACGTATTTGTTGCTTCTTTTTGTTTTTATTTTAGTTTTCACATTGGTATTGTTTGGTAAGTTTTTTTAAATTGTTTAATAACTTCTTTAATATAATTTAAAGTTTTGTAGTAAATAAAATGGATGACGGAAAACTTATTGAGTTGGTGCGGAAGTGCCCCTATCTTTATGACAAAATCTTTATCTTTATGACAAAATCCCCTGTACTGAACGCTGCGGACCCTGCAGCTGTTCCTGCGATTTTGGAGCAAGAAGGATCGTCGACCTTGACGTCGGGTCCATCAACTGCTCCACTCCCCGCCCATACGGCAAATAAAAATCCCCCAAATCGCAAAGATCCATCCAGAAGGGCTTTTGTACAAAGGCGTGCCGCCTTAAGAATCGTTGACCGACTCGGAACGAAATCGGTCAGCACCCTTACCAGCGACGAAAAATCGCACTTAAAATGGGCCAGGAACCTTTTGGCCCAACCAGATGGCTCCAATCCCTCAACCAGCACAGGATCAGCGGACCAAGCTGACTCTGCTGCGCCCAAAAGGCAAAGGTCAGAGGAGGAGCCAATTTCACAACAGGGTCAGCAGCCAAGGACTAAACGTCCGAAGCAGACCCACACAGTCAACATGCCTTATAGTGAGGCTGCCAAGAACCATCTGATGAGGGCGATTGTTGACAAAAGTAACAGCGACGGAGCTATCTCTCAGGATAACTGGATGATAGTTTATCGTAAAATGTTGGAGGTGTACTGGAAAATCCTTAAGGACAATCCAGGACCATCTCCTCAAAACGTAGATGCTGGCTGGTACCAAGGCCATGTCAAATTGGTTGCGTGCTCAACAGAACGCTCAGCAAACTTGCTAAAATTAGCAATTGCGTCCCTAGGGGAAGTGTGGCCTGGCGCGAAGTTGGAGGTGATACCGGTCAGTGAGATTCCTCGCCGACCGAGATCAGTTGCAATTATTCCGGTAGAACCACATAACCCTGAGGAGATACTGGCGCTCATTCAGAGCGGAAACCCAGATCTACCTTCCCATAACTGGAAAGTAATAAAGGTCTCCGCTCCTGAAGGAACGACTAGGAAGGCGGTCGTACTCCTGAATAAGGAATCCTTGGAGCCACTACGTAAAAGGCAAAACAACCTATACTACGGATTCTGTAGTATAAAGTTGCGCATTTATCGTGGTGACGACAAGATCGACCCCGAAACTTCCGGCGCAAATCTGGAAGCTCCGCTGGAAATGGACTGCAAACAGATCCAAGATGACCCCACTAATTCAGAAAATGAAATGGATACCCAATCAAACTCCGGTATGGTAGGTGACCTATTTCATTATCTGGATGTAGTGGAGAACGAGGACGCACTTCTGAACTCCGATTCAGAAGACGTAGACGTTACCGTTATCCATGATCCGAACAATGATGAAGGTGATACAGGTGAACCTTCACCACTCTAAGGCAGCATCTGCTGCACTGCTCCTCCACATGGCAGATCATGGGGAGGACATAGCGTTAGTCCAGGAGCCATGGATCAACAATGGCGATATACGTGGACTCAATGCAAAAGGGTACAAATTATTGTACAAAAAAGACGCAGGTAAAATAAGATCATGCATTCTGGCCAAAGACCATATTAATATCTTCATTCTATCTAAGTATAGTGATGGAGACATAGTAACAGCTGCGTGGGAATCAAAGACATCAAAGATGTGGATGATCTCATGCTACATGGCACATGATGAAGTGGAGCCACCACCAGGAAACCTGATGAGAACTGCGGTGCAAACTGCCAACGCAAAGATGACTCCCGTTATTATAGGAGCGGATGTCAATGCTCACCACACTATCTGGGGAAGTACAGATATAAATGAAAGAGGTGAGTGCATTTTAGACTTTATTTTAGATTCGGATCTAATGATAGTCAACAGAGGTTCAGAACCTACCTTTGTAGTTGAAAATAGACAGGAGGTTCTTGATATAACGCTCGCTAGTGCGAGTCATGAACAGTTCATAGGGGACTGGAAAGTCTCTGATGACTGCTCTTTCTCAGATCATAGATATCTGACATTTACGATAAAGACGAAATCGGAAAGGAAAATACCCTACCTAAACAGGAGGAAAACCAATTGGTCTGAACATAATAAGATCATAAAGGAAATTCTGCCACAACCCCCTACAATAGGGAACATAATTGATATTGAGGAAGCTGTGGACATGCTCACAGGCTCCATAAACGAGGCAACGGCTCGAACATGCTTACCCTCAGTATATAGAGGAAAGGAAAGACCACCATGGTGGTCAACAGAGATAGCGAAATCTAGACAGATTTGTCGCAAACTTTTCAACGAAGCTAAAAGAACAGGTAACTGGTCTTTATATAAGTCATCGTTGAACAAATTCAAAAACCAGATTAGGAGTGCAAAGCGCTCGTCTTGGAGAAGTTTTTGTAGTGGCGTGGAGAGCTCTTCTGAGACCAATCGCTTAAGAAAGATTCTATCGAAAACACCAACGACCCACGGTTATATCCAAAAACCAGATGGCAGTTGGACTAGTGATGGTCTAGAGACACTTGAAGTGCTCATGGACACTCACTTTCCGGGTAATATGTCGCACTCTGCGGATATTACACCACAACAATACCTTCGGACAACAGCCTCAATTGACATTAACGAGGAGAGGTTAAAATGGGCGATAGGAAGCTTCAGTCCATTTAAATCTCCGGGTCCGGATGGTATCATACCGGCTGATCTGCAATATAACATTGATTCAGTCATTCCCTGGCTTATTAACATTTATAAAGCCTGTTTGTCATGGTCATACCTACCCATGCGTTGGACCGAATACAATATAACATTCATTCCAAAGGGAGGAAAAATCTCTCACACCAAGGCAAAGGACTTTAGGCCAATTAGTCTATCATCATTCCTTTTGAAAACCTTGGAAAGAATCATAGATATCCACATCAGGAATTCTATTGATCAAAGACTTATATCGCCATCTCAACATGCCTACATGAAAGGCAAATCTGTGGAGACGGCACTTCACTCGATAGTTAGCTATATTGAGAAATCGCTAGAATTTGACAATTTTACGATGATAGCCTTTCTGGACATAGAAGGAGCTTTCAATAACGTAAAACCTGAAGTCATAATAACAGCCCTACGGGACTTAGGTCTCGACGAATCAATCACTAGGTTCGTAACGAATCTATTGAGTAAAAGAACCATACGTTCAAAATTTGGCACGACATGCATCACAAGATTGGCCACTAGGGGCACTCCCCAAGGAGGCGTCCTATCTCCACTATTGTGGAACTTGGCCATGAACGATATGCTCAAGAAAATGGATAATACGGGACATAAAACTGTAGCTTACGCGGATGACGTGGCAGTGGCTGTCTCGGGTTTCCACTTGGGCACAATATCGCAGAGAATCGAGGATGCACTTAAAACACTTAGTAGGTGGAGCTATGAAAGTGGGTTAAGTGTCAATCCTAGCAAGACGGAACTCGTATTATTCACTAGAAAGTACAAGATTCCAACCTTTACGTTTCCTAGATTGAATGGTACAGAACTGGCAATCTCGGAAAAGGCAAAATTCTTAGGTGTTGTTCTTGATAATAAGCTATCATGGAAACCCAACACACTAGCAAGAGCATCTAAGGCTATGTCAACCCTGTATATCTGCAAGAAGACCATAGGCAAGAAATGGGGTATTAACCCTAGATGCATGAACTGGCTCTTTGAGACAGTTATTAAACCAATTTTATTTTATGGAGTCTCGGTCTGGTGGAAGGCACTTGACAAGACTTCAAATTGTGTCATCTTGAATAAGATACTAAGAAGGACTGCGATCCTGATAACTGGAGCATTAAGCACTACTTCTACTAAGTCGCTTTTTGCGATACTAAACTGGATTCCAGTTGATCTAATGGCCAAGAATATGGCCATGAATACTGCCGTTAGACTAAGTGTAACGGGCGTCTGGAAGCATAGTCATTATGGACATGCTAGTATCATGGAAAATATACAATGTCTTCCTGAATTAATCGACTATCGCACTCCTAGACCCTCCTTCTTACGAAGCTTCGGCTTCATAATTCATGACGACATGGAATTGTTGGAGGGCCTACTCCTAAATACTACGAGCCTGTCTATATACACGGATGGCTCCAAAAAAGGGGAGAGAGTCGGCGGTGGGGTCTACATTCAGGAATTCGGAATTAGGATGTCTTTCAGAATTCCAAACGGATGTAGCATCCTTCAGTCTGAAATATCAGCAATAAAACGAGCGGCTAATTGGATCAGTTATTACAGTATATCGGGAAGAGATATACGTATATACACTGACAGTCAAGCTGCAATAAAGTCTCTAACAGGTGTACATACTACATCAATCTTAGTCCATGAATGCCGGACATCCTTAAACAGGATGGCGAGACATTCGACAGTTACACTCATATGGGTGCGCGGACATGGGGACATAATAGGTAATTGTATCGCAGATGACTTGGCAAAGAAAGGTGCCATGTTACCTGACGACAACATTGACCATCTTTGCGGCATTCCGCTATCGAAATGTAAGCAAATAGTCAGCAATTTCCATTGTGAGCTAGCTCAAACCAGGTGGGAAAATGAACAAACCAGTACAGTCACACGACTGATTTGGCCTACACTAAATAGGAAACGCACGCTGTATTTACTGAAATTACAGCGACCACAACTTAGCAATTTGGTGTCAGTAATCACAGGACACTGCAAATTTGGCAATCATGCAAGACGACTGGGTCTACCCTATAACGATTTTTGTAGGAGTTGCAATAATGAAGAGGAGGAAGAAACGGTTTCTCATCTTCTATGTCAATGCCCAGCAATGAGTGGATCTCGCACCATTCTTCTGGGGCAACCATTCTTCGACGACTTATCTGAATTTTCAGCTTTGAAGTTGGAGGATATTGACGCTTTTATCAGAAGCAGTAATTGGCTGCAGTAGCCTTATCTATCCATCTAGGTATTCTGCGCTCTTTTTAGGTTTTGGTCTGCACGTTCTTCCTTTCAAATCTTTCATATCTTTCACTCTCCTACTACTACCCTGCTCACTCTTTCACTCTTTCTCTTTTCTCTATAAGCCTCTATCCAAACAGGTATCACAATGGGACCAATGATATGGACCTAAGTGGGCCGTTTCACATGGCCGCCTGCTAACCTAACCTAACCTTATGACAAAATCCACGCAGACTTCCAAATAGCATCACATGTCTCCAACACAATGTTTCTTGCAATAGTTTTTCCAATTTTATAGCTCCAAGCGAGTGTTTTGAAAGGAGTTCCATATGCTAAATACCTAGAAATTCCTTAAATTAATTTTACAAATTGTGTTTTTACTTCAAAACTTACAAAATTGTGAGTGATATGCTCATTGTTTTGCTTTTATTTAATTCTGCACTTTTTAGAAATTTAAATTTAAAAACATAAACAGCTGTTTACGGTTATGGCAGCACTAACTGTTGCCAGAAAAAAAGTTACTGTTATGGCTAAAGCCTCAAGGCTTCATTAGTCTTTACTTTCTGTTGCTGTTCTGTTCAGTGTCGTTTTGTTGTTAAATTTTTGTAGTTAATTTTTCCGTATAAACGTATCAGCTGTTTTAGGTAAACAGACAACACACCGCGAAAATAAATCAGAAAATACAAATCAAAGTTTTTTTTATTGTACAATTGGGGGATTCACAAGGTGTCATAAAGTCATATGTCTTAAAATAATAACATGAAAAAATACGACTGCTGTGAACAACCCCTCATAATTCAGTGTGCTATTTTGAATTTAAATCAGCTGATTTAAAACAAATATAAAAATTAATATTGGTTTCCACAATGCCAAAAATAAGTGAAAAAACTAAAATAATAGCCAGTTTGTGCGAAAAATACATTTTAGATGTTGTGATGGCAAACTCAAGTAAATAAACAAAAAATTTTCTCTTCTGATTAATTACGACAGCACAATAAACATAGCAAGCAAAGTTCTATTAATTTAAGACACTTTTTGTTTACAAAGCAACAACAATATTTTTAAACCATTGTAAAATGTTAGAACATTATGACAATATAACATGATAGCACACCTTGTGAATACCCCAAATATGTCATTACTTTCGAATAAAGTAATGAGTTTTTCGTCATCCATCGTTTATTTTTTATATTTTTATAACTTTTATACAAAAACTTAATTAAAATCAAAGAAATTGAAAATTTTTGTAATAAACCAAAAAATTTTTTTGTTGTGCAGATGTCAGCTGTTTTATGCTGTCACTTACAATTACTTAGCAAATTTTTGTTTTCAACAGGTTCGTCCGCAACGGCACGGAAAGTAACAAAACAACTAACGACTTCTACGCATTTTCTATTTAACAGAATCAAGTCAGCTGATTCGGAACGGAACAGAAAGTAGAGACTAATTCTGCCTTGAGTTCGCCGACTGTAACGGAATTAAGTGTAATGACGTAAAAATGTAAGGAAATTCTATTTCTTATAGATTCATACATTACGGTGTTGCGTTACTTTACATCTCCATAACCATTTGCATTACTTTACACATAACAATAGCCATCAGCTGTTTCCTACTGTTGCAGTTACATTCCATTACAGTCGGCTAACTGGTATGGCAATATGGCATAGTCACGACTAAAGGTGTGTTCACATTATGTGTATTTGTCATGTGGACTGTCACTTTTTCCCATGTCAAATTTGTACATATAGTCTGAACACCTTCAAACAATATCATGTGTTATTTCTATGTGTGCAATACACATGACATTTTTTATTTAGAACGAGACATCAGCTGTTTTTTATAACAAACATTTTGTGGCGGCAAAAATTAATTAAAATTTTAATAAATATAATTTATAAATAGTAAAACAAAAATACGAAAAAAACTATACAAATTTATTATTGAAAATGGAGGGAAAAATTGAAAAGTAGTTAACCCGCGGAATAAGTTTTACCATATCAGCTGTTTTAAGATTTTTTTGATAGGTTATGTCAAATGTAATTGACATACCAACATTTGAACATGTAAATTATAAACCGTATGTGAAACTAAAATTTTGACATACACATGAAAACACATGTGGATAGAAAAGTGACATTCCACATGACAAATACACACAATGTGAACACAGCTTAATTGAACCTTTAGGTATGACTGTTACATATTTTTATTTAAATTCAAACATGGTTGCATAAAAAAGTAGCTTTAAACAGTGGCATTACTTCGTAATAAAGACCGGCATTTTAGTAAATAACCCAACTGGTGCATAAATTCATTTCAGAACAACCTGCATCCCATTTTCATTTCTCTGTATACGTCAAATAGAAAAATTGCCTCATTTGGCAGATAAGGATATCACAGACATTTGGTTTCAACGTGACTGTTTCAGTTGTTACACAAATAACGAAACAATGAATGTATTGCAAATAAAACTTTTCAAATTTTCAAGGTACAATAAACACTTCATAATAAGCATGTCGTTTTAGTCTAATGATGACTAAAAAAATATGATTTTTTTTCTCAATTATAAAAGCTAAGAAATAAAACGCATTTATGATATAAACTGTTAAGCTTTAAACAACTGAATCAAATTGTCTTTTCAAACAAGGATTCGTGTTAACGGCAACAATTTCGATCTGGCTGTATTTGACTATTTTTTATAGTTGGCAACTTCACTAACAAACTGGTTACTAGTGATGGTAATGTTTGTCTTCAAAAAACGATAAATATAAGCCAAATATCGCTAGAAAATATATTAATGAATTTTTTTTGTTCAAATTTTATCGAATTGTGTTTGACATATTTAGCGTAAATTAAAATTTATACATTTTACTTTTCGAAATGTTGAAAAAGTACTCGTTTCGCTAACAGCTAAAACTCTTAATTCTGCTAAATGCGTTATATATTTATTATTTGTGTATAACGATAAATTTAACATATTCTACTTTTCGAATTGGTGAAAATATATTTATTATTATTATTACTTATTTCAAGCAATATATACAAGTCTTACTAGGTCAAAAATTAAAAATATTACAATGTAAATTCTTGAATAATGCATATACTTAATATTAACTTGGGGTAAATGTATAAATACAAAATTAAATTTAAATACATACAAAATAGAGGCCCTCAGCCAAATTAATTATATAATTAAAATAATATTAAATATATGTCCCAGAGTATTAAGAAAAAAGAAAAAAAAATAAAATAGTAACCCCATTAAAAAAAGGTATAAAGCGAATGCTGAAAAATATAGGAAGATTTAACTAATACCCGAAAAATACATTAAAAGTTTCAATCAAAAGGTATTGTTAGAATAAGAAAAAATACGAAGATTCAAAGGCAAGAAATTCCAGATTCTGGCCACTTTTACAATAAAAGAACGTTCAAAAATATATTTGTTTATTACTATATGTTTTTTGCTAAATAAAATTCAAAATCGCCAAGTTTGATAGGAAAGTCTCTGTATTATCATTACTTATGTACATTTTGTTTACCCTAGAGTCGTCAGTGATGGCAACACGTTTAAATACAACCCGCTAAATGTCTACAGCAAATTGAACGATTATTGTTATTAATATATTTATATATAAATATTGTTATAAAACATTATTGAAATATGATAGCTCTCTTAAGGAAAGCACAAGTTTTGTTTAGAAGTAATAGGATATAGCCTTATACCCTATTTAATATATTTAATTAAAAAACGCTACTTTTCTCAATAATATCTAAAATGGTAGTTTTCGCCGCTAAATTGATTCTAAAATCGCTAGTTTAATCAGAAAATAGCTAAATTACCATCACTGAATATCGTCAAAATTGATGATTATTTTTGGAGGATTTTCATTTTAATATAAAAAAATTTCTTTAAATTTTGCTCTAGAATTATTTTAAAAAAACAATACAAATGTTTTGTTAAAAGCCACAAAATCAAGTCGAAAGTGTAGTGTGTAATATAATTAACCTCTCCTTAAGAAATACAATTGTTTAAACACTTTTGTAGCAGTAGTATCAAAGGAAAAAAGCCACAAAAGAGCTGAAAAAGAAGAAGACAATTACTGAAACAGTGTAGCAGCAGAATGAGCTCGTCAACAACAACCCGCAAAGAAACGGAAAGGACCAAGCTAATACAGGAAAAATGTCAAACATTATTAACACAAATGCTAAGAGATGAGGACAACAAATACTGTGTTGATTGTGATGCCAAGGGTGAGTCAATTAAAGTGGACATATGTATGTACATTTCTGGTAATTTTTTTGTTTTTTTATTTTTGGAAGTCATTTTGTCTTGAAGACGAATTTGTTGTTTGAATGTAATTTTAGAAGTGGGATGGATGGTGGGGGGCGTTATGTACGTGTGCGTTAACCGTCACCACTAAGTTAGAATAATCAGTCACCGGCAGCCAACTATTGCATGAGAAATAATAGATAACAAGTGTTTGCAAAATATTGACAAATACTTTTTGGTATCATACATATGCTAACTACTAAACACGTTTACAATATATTTGTTTTGGATCATTTGCTGATTTGATTTTTTTTTTTAACAATTTACGATCTGCCGTAAAAGTTTGATGACGTTTTTTGAGTTTTTACTTTTTTTAAAGTAAAACAATCGAAGAGGTGCGTCATATACATTTGTACATAAGTACTTACCTTTGTGGCGTAGAAAATTCACTTTTATTTACATTTGATCTGTTCGTTTTGCAAACCAGCAAACATTCACTGTATTTTGTAATTTATTTGCAAAAGTCCAAAACCATTTTTGTTGTACTTGCTGATAAAAAATTTAACACAAAATGTTATGTCTTGCTAGTGTTGTTGCTAACTACAGCCATAAATGATTATTTAAATATTTTAGTAGTAGTATGCACTATTTCAAAATTGTTCAACGATTATTTACAGTGCATTATATTTTTATTTAATAATTATATCAATATGTATAGTTGACTCACGAGGGTAATGGAAAAATTTATTTTAAATTCATAACTAAATATTCATAATTGATACTTTTAATATGAATGGACCATTAACGCTTAACTTGATTAACATTTATCATAAAAATTTTAATAAAAAATTAAATAAATAAATCTTTTTGTTAAATCTTTAAATCTTTTTATTAATAAAAAAAGTGCCTGTTTCAGCAAATACTAGATTTTATAATTAGAAAGATTTTATTTACCAGATTCTTGTTTCAAAACCTAGAAAATATAGAATTCGCACACCTCATCATTTCATACAACAAACCACCTTAACTTTCTCTCTCTCCCTGCAATATTTTAGGACCACGTTGGGCTTCATGGAATTTAGGCGTTTTCCTATGCATACGCTGTGCCGGCATTCATCGTAATCTCGGCGTACACATATCACGTGTAAAATCGGTAAATTTAGATACATGGACACCAGAACAGGTCATATCTCTACAACAGATGGGCAATTCACGGGCACGAGCTGTTTACGAAGCTCAATTGCCCGATGGCTTTCGACGTCCACAGACCGATACCGCTTTGGAATCATTCATACGTGCCAAATATGAGCATAAGAAATACCTAGCTCGTGAATGGGTGCCACCATCACCACCCAAAGTCGACTGGGCCAAGGAGATCGATGAGGAACTGGAAAGGCAGAAGCGTAAAAAGAAAGCTGCTCAGGCAAATACAGCTCTTGGTATTGGTGTAATAACGGGCAGCGCCAGTGGAGTGGGACATGATAAGAAATCATCAGCGTCCAAGTCGTCACCCCTGCCAGCTCCATTGCCCAAACCAAAACCAGGACAGAGCGGCAGTAGTCCTAAGATTCAGCGTATTTCCATTAGTTCTACAGGCACAGAAAGCAATCATAGCAATGATCTGTTGGGCTTAGCCTCTCCAACGAAACCAGTACAGACATCGATGGCTGGCCAGCAGTCGTCAAATATTAGTGACTTACAAAATGATACGTTTAGCTGTTTTTTGAGTGCTACACCGGCTGTGAATGATACTCAACAGATGACTAATAATGCAAACGCCTCGCAGAATTCATTGGCCAAAGAGGAAGAAGACTTTTTCAATCAGGGTTCATTGGTTAGTTCGGGCGACAAAGACAAATCAGGGAAGTTAACAAAGGATAGTATACTGGCATTATATGGACAGGCTCCGCCCAATCCAACGCCGGCCATGAATTTTCTACAACAACAACATGTCAATCCTCAGACTGCAATGTTTGGTGCCACAGGAGCATTTACAGGCATGGCTCCCGGTGGTTTCATGGGAGCTGGTGGGCCAGCGACCAATCAACAACATCAATTTATGACACCACCTAATTCAGCCAGCATGTACAATGCTCCCGTTATGACCGCCCCGGCCGCCTTTACAGCTCCCGGTATGTCGGCCATGCATATGGGTGGTGGTGGTGCAGCTGCTAATGCCGGTTTTGCCGCCCAATTTCCTATGCAAACTGCTTTTCCACAAACTCAAACAATGGGCGGCATTATGGCGACTGGTCAACCTGCTGGTGGAAATCTCATGCATACGCATAATCAAAGCCTCATGACTAGTCTATCCGCAAACCATGCTCCGCTAATGTTTCCCGGCATGGCGCCCACCATGCAAACCCAAACGACCTTCAATCATCATCAGGGTTTGATAGGTGGATTTCCTATGGCCGCCATGGGTACAAACAGTACCCAGGCTAATAATGTTGCAACCACAAGTTTACAGCAACAGTTTGGTAATCTTAATATCGGCAATGTATGGCAATAAATTTATAGATTTTTAAACAATTCTAATTATTACTTTCCAAATACTTAAGAACTTGCCGTTAAAACGAAAACTATGACTATCTTGAAAGAAAACCCATACTCCTCACCCTAAACCAATTTCCGCCCCCACCCTGGGGAAGGTTGAGTTGAAGTTTAAGAATGTTTTGCTTTTCTTACATTCTTTCACTCGCAAGTATTATTTAACAATTTATTTGCTCTATACATTATCAAATATATTAAATGGTTTTAATAAAGTTTTCAGGGCACCCACACTACTCTTCCTACCCCTATCTCTTCTCTTTTAATACTGTAGTACGAAATAATTGTTTATTATATTATTCTCTTTATATAAAGGAATATTTATGTATGTTATTTAGTTTTGCTTTCTTAAAATGGAAAAACAATGTCTAGCACCCCCCCCTTCTCCCATAAAAAAAACTTAAGAAACTTAATACATAATCTTGTAAAGGTTTAATTAATTATATTAAATATAAACTTAATACAAAATTAAGTAAACTTTTAGCTTATACAAAGGAAATAAGAAAAGAGCGTTCTACTACCTATCCCTCTTAAAAATTATTAAAAAAATAAAAATCTTGAAATAATTTCTTAATGAAATGATAAAAAATAATCATTTGTTTTGATTTTTTGAACAAGATTGTATTAATAATTTATAAAAAAATGTATAAGAAAAATTAATATATTAGTTATAAAATAAAAATATTAAAAAATATACAAAAAATAAATTTCACTGGCCGATTTTATTACTAAAATAGGGATTAAAATTAACGACCATTATGTTGTACTTTAATATCTAGAGAAACGCAAAAATTTGGAAGCTTTACCTTAGTATTTGTAAAGATTGGATCAGTTTATTAGTTGTATGCATTTTTATTACTGCCACTTGTAACATTATCACTGAGTTATAACGTTTTGGGTTTTTTTAATTTTTCTTTTAGCAATGAAATATCAATTAACCCACGAAAAGGGTTACGAAAAGAAAATATGTAGTTCGAATTTGTATACTTTTTACATTGTATTTCGAAAACGGTTGCTTTCGAAATACACAATAATCTCCCTGTATTTGAGTTAAATATATCATATATGTTATGTAACAATGTTTAATGATCTATAATTATACGTATATAATTTTATCGGGGGTACGTATTTTTTTAATTCCTGAAATCGCTACAAATTTTCTATTAACACTTAACATATTTTCTAACGTCTGGCAACTCATCAACACAGCTGTTTAACAATTGCAATATCTATATATATATTTATCCCCCTCTCTTTTGCCCTCACTCCACCCCCCCACCCCACCCTCTCCTTAATCACTTTCTTTCCTAACAGTTATTTTATACACACACATTTTATGTTTCTTTTTGATTAATGACGATATTATTGGTAAGTTAATAAATAATTCAAAATACTAACGTGTCCTTTTATTTAAAAACAATGCATACCACTGTTTTTTAGGAAAAAGGTACACCAATTTACTCACTATTGAATTTTTAAAGAAAAACGTAAGAAAATGAGCGAAAAAGAGGAAAATAAAGTAAATGATAAAGAAACTGCAGAAGCAACAACTTCGTCATCATCATCAAAAACGCCAACAACAACAACACCACCACCTGCAGCCACAACACCAACAAAGCCAACAGATGTGGCCAAAGATATACAGCCCCGAGATATTTCCACCAAGGAGGCATATTTTGCCAGCCTAAATGAATGGGTAAAACATGCCAATATCTCACAAAATGCCATGGTCATGTTTCCTTGGTATTTTATGTCCTCGTATCCACAATTGTTCTCACAGCCTGCTCCAGGTAGTTTTATGCCAGCCATGGGTTTACAAATGCCCCCGGCTGCAACACAAAATAACCAACAACCCTTGAATGCCAACAATTTGAATGTACCTATTAATGGTGGCGTTGCTGGTGTGCGTGGTTTTTTTCTTTCTGGTCTCAGACCCATAAACAATCAACTGCAGGAGGAAATAATAAATCGGAACGGCGGCTATGAGTTTGTGGTGGCTGCATTTTGGAAAAGAGCTGTGGCCGAGGTTATTGATATGCTTATAACGCTGTTTTTGAAAATCGTGGTCATCTTTGTGGTGACCAATGTTTTCGGCTACAATATAATGATGGACATGGATAAAGATATTTTGAATAAGGCCATGGATAATGAAGATTTTGTTGGTGCCCTATTCTTTTCTATGGACTTTTTAGCTTTCTCATCCGATCTGCTAGCATTTGAAGTGGCTACAAAATTGTTTGTCTGTCTATACGAGGCCGTCATGACTACATTTTTTAATGGCGCCTCGGTGGGCAAACATATTATGGGTTTGAGTATTAAATATGTTGAGGCCATGATTATATTACCTAACAATGGCATGCCAGCTCAGCCAGCACCTGCCATACGATTGGGCTTCCAGGCGGCGGCTACTATACAAGTCCGTGCCCTACTGTTACCCGCTGAAACGCCAAATTTTAAAAGAGCTTTTGTACGTGCTGTATTGAAAAATATTATATTAAGTCTATTGTTTCCCATGGTAGTCCTTATGATTTTCTTCCAACATAATCGTACGGCTTATGATATCATGACTAAAACTATTGTGGTGGAGACATCTAGTCAACCGTTGGTCTTAAGACATCCACCCGAACATCAACAACGACAGCAGTAACAGTAACGCATTGCAATAGCTACCATGTTAAGATTGTTATTGGCAAAGAAAAAAATTAAAAATTCTTTAATCTTTTATTTTAAAAAATATTTTTAGTTTACTTGCCATAATCATGTTTTCTTTTCGTTTATCTTTTAATAAAATTATTTACATTTGCAATACTAAAGAACCGGGGTTTTCAACATTATTTATCTTAAAGTTTATGTATGTATAATAATTTAGTCATGAAAACGTAATAAATGTAAAAAATATTAACAACAAAAAAGTATGTTCTTGATGAGCATATATCCATTTAATGATGGTCTAATTTCATAGAGTAGTCGTAACTCAGCTCTAGGTGTAGAAAGAACTCGCGCGTCATTGTCATTATCGCTTAAGGGCAACCAGGCCGTCTTTTTTTCGCTGCCTTCGAAAGATTTGCGTCTCACTTTTGCATTGGTAAGCGTTCCAGCTTCCTATATGAAGGTATATGTCGACATGGGACTTACTTGAATTGATCGTGGGATAACCTGGCAATTTGAGGGATTAATTCTCCGCCAACCAAATTATATTAAAAACAAGTAAGTGCTATATTCGGCTGTGCCGAATCTTGAATACCCTCCGCCTAAACGTAATAAGAAATACAAAAACTGGTTATAGTACTAGAATATCCTTATTCTGTGTTTTCTATTCAGTCTTATTGCACTTTTTTTTAGTATTTGATATATTGTTTGAAAGACAATTTTACGACCAACATAATTTATGTTAAATATTTTGAAGATATGTGGGGACTTCAGAAAATTGATTTCAACAAACAGACGGACATGGCTTAATCGACTCCGGTATCTATAAGGATCCAGAATATTTATACTTTATAGGGTCGGAAAATTATATTGTGGAAATTCTGGAAACAGAATGACAAACTTATATATACCGTTCTCATGAAGGTGAAGGGTATAAAAAGGGGAACAATTCGGTTTTAGTGACTGCTCAAAAAAAAAAAAACTTCATCAAATAGGGCTTTTAGAGGAGATGCCAGAAAAAAATTTGTTGGGCGTCACGCCTATTTTCGAGGGGGCGGGCACGTAAAGTTGAAAATATATAGGCTTATATCTCGGGAACTACTGGGTGTCTGATAATTTGTAATACATTAAATAAAAGGTATTATACCTTTTCAACGATATATATCATGATTATAAAATATGGACCGAATATTGGTTAAATCCGAAAAAAATATTTTTTGACCCGAATTTATTTGTTTTTTGGGCCGATCTTCTTAAATTTTGGAACCTTTTTCATGCATGAGGATATATCACGTCGAATTTCAACATAATAACGGTATATATGATATATTAGTATTAACGTGGATTTCGAGAGTGGACCTTATTTGGGGGATATTGTCAAATATGGACTGATATTCCCAAAAGCCAGCAGTTTGATTTAGGCATGTACTATGTAAATGATCCGTGTAAAATTTTGGATTGGTACCCTTATTTATAAGAGATTTATGAGTATTAAAGTGATTTTCGGAAGAGGGCTTTATATGGGACATACGGTTAAAAATAGACCGAAATTCACCAAATTTTGTGGGATGATTTTTGTATATA
This sequence comes from Bellardia pandia, assembly GCA_916048285.2. NCBI lineage: Eukaryota > Metazoa > Arthropoda > Insecta > Diptera > Calliphoridae > Bellardia > Bellardia pandia. The sequence continues at coordinate 76,902,204 of OU696533.1, forward strand.
TGTAAATGATCTTTGCAACGTTTTGAGTCGGTACCGATATTTGTACAGCATATATAGAGATAAATGTCGTTTTCAGATGTGGTCCTTGATATTTATATCTGTTTTATACGTATTTAAGTAAATTTTGGAAGTGGACTTTATATGAGGCCTATGGTCAAACATTGACCGAACTAAAAAAAAATTTCGTTTTGCGATTTATTTTTGCATAACTTTGCTGCTTTAAGTTTCACAGCTGTTATTTTCGCTTCAATATGACGAGGCCAGGGGCCAAATTACCGCATTCGTGATCGAATGAGCTATCGTATCGAAAAATGTTTTCGATAGCGAAATTATGATAAAATGTACTAAATTTCTTGCTCGATATCGAATGTCATTAATAATAATTACGATAAATTTTACTCTATATCGAATGCGGTAATTTGGTCCCAGGTCAAGTGTCTATCTATATGAATTCCCAAGTACTTAACATGGTTTTCTACCGGAACAGTGATGTTATTTATTTTTACAGCTGGGCACGTTTGTCTTCTGAGCGTGAAAGTTAAGTGAGCACATTTAGTCGGGTTAACCTTTCTTCTCCATTTTTCTAGCCAGACCTCTAGTTCATTGATGTGGGACTGCAGATTTTGCGATGCGACTTTTGGGTCATGGTTAACGCTACTAAATGCTGTGTCGTCTGCAAATGTAGAGGTATGCGTGTTCAGGTTTGTTGGCATATCCGCTGTGTATATTATATATAGAAGCGGTCCTAATATGCTGCCTTGGGGGACACCAGCAGTAATTTTCATAAGGGGGGGGGGGGGGGGTATTTATCTTGCGACCTTACTATGAATGTTCTGCCTGTTAGATAACTCTCCAGAGTAGCCCATCATGCCAAACTTTGTCAAATGCTTGGAAAATGTCTATAAACAGGGCTGAGCAGTATTGCTTTTTCTCAAACGCCGATCTAATTAGGGTGACAATTCTATGCACTTGTTCTATTGTACCATGTTTCGCTCTGAATCCGAACTGGTGATCCGGGATGAGGTCGTGTTCATTTAGATGAGGAGTTATACTTAAAAGGAATATTTTTTCGAAAAACTTATCGGTCTGTACGACGCAACCTGGCTAGCATCTTTTCCTGGCTTGGAAATCATAACAATTATAGACCTCTTCCACGAGAATGGGAAGTATCCGACTCTTAATATCGCGTTAAAAATGAGCAGCAAGATTCTAGAAGCAGACGATGGTAAGTTTCTTATCATTGACCCTGTGATGCGATCAGATCCCGGAGATTTTTTAATATTCACTTTTTCTATTACAGGTTTTACTTGAGTTATGTTAAATTTTATTGGATGGTTTACCTTATCAGGAATGATTGGACGACAGGAACATGTATGAGCATCATGTGGCGTGAAAACTTTCTCAAGGTGGCCCGCGAAAGCGTTTAATTTTTCATTTGTGTTTTTGTTTGTAGTTGGGCCTTAGTGGTTGGGGAACGACTGTTTCTTAACTTCCCTTTTTCTCTGATCAGGGTCTCTATATCCGTCGATGTATTGTAAGGAGCACGTTTAAATGGCCGCTTGATTGTGGTTGCATTTCTTGCTGCAGAATCCAAGACTTCTGTAAATCGGTCGAGAGCTATTTGGATGTCAGATGAATCTTTTAGGGGAATGCACTGTGATAGGTGAGAGCTCACATACATTTTATACTTTAACCAATTTGTGTTTCTGTTTGAATAGGACATAAAGTTTGCAGCTACGGCTTCAGAGTTGCCTTTTAAAATGAGGATTGAAGGTGAATGATCATAGGAGGAACTAACTAGTACCTGATCGCGCTTGATGTTTTTAATTACAGCAAAGTTAATAAGGGGTGGTAGCTTGTTGAAGAAATCACAAAACGAATTTTTTTTTTAGTTCGGTCCATGTCCGTAGACCGCATATAAAGTCCACTTCCAAATTTCACTTAAATACGTATAAAACAGATATAAATAATGGTAAACGGCTAAAATTTAACATAAATAATCTTTATAGGCAAATAAATTGTTGTACTAAATTTTATGGTGGTCGGTCAAGAATTGGTCATAGCTCCTATACAAGGACCACATCTGAAAAAGACATTTATCCCTATATATATTGCATAAATATCGGTACCGACTCAAAACTTTGCACAGATCATTTACATACATATGTATATACAAAAATCATCCCACTATTTGTATGCTTATCGCATCGCAATAGAGTATCCCCCCTGCACTCACCTTGTTAATTACACCATGGCATAAGAGAAACTTGGAAATAACTCTTAAAACGAAAGTTATTTTTCATAAAAAACTAATTTTTAATGAACACCTACTACATTCCTATAAATTTCATTTTTTTAAAAAGATTTCTCGTTTTATTAATTACAAAAAAACAAATATCTCTACTTAACTTGAACATTTTTCAAAGTCTGGGCCACTACATTGCCCTTGCCGGGCACATGAAAAACGGCACCCTTAAAACACGCCACCAAAGCATCATTAGTCTTCAAGTCGGGGGCACAAATTTCGAAGATTTTCTTTTTGGGGTTCATTTGGACGTCTGGTTGTCTGGGATAGCCCTCGCAGTGTACTAGATCGCCGGGCACCGAACCTTCGGGTGGACTTAAAACCTCAACTTTTTCAGGCGTTGAGGCGCACATGACCATAGCCTCTGAGGTGATACCGCGCATTTTAGCAGGCTTAAGATTACACATGACCACAACCATGCGATTTTGCATCTCTTCAATGGGTACAAATTTCACAAGGCCGGAAACAACGGTGCGTGGTTGTGGCTCACCACAATCGATCTTTTCCAAATACAAACTATCGGCATCGGGATGACGACCAACCTCAACAATTTTACCAACTCGCAAATCTAAACGTCTGACATCAATGGGTATTTCGGCAGCGACATCTTTGTTATCCCCGGCATCTGTTTTCTCCTTTTTGGTTTTTTTTTCTTTGTTAGGTTTTTGCTTAATATCTTGTTTAGCTTCAGCAATTGGTGCCGAAACAGCAGCTACAGGTGCCGCTGCCTTGGCATCAGTACATAAGCTACGTGCTCCGGGCACAGATATTTGCTTTTTGCCATTCTTTATTTCCAAAGCTATTAATTGGGCTTTAGCCAACTCCACTTGTGTCTGTAGCTGAGCATTTTCAGCTGTTAATTCACACTTTTTACGGCTTATTAGTGCTCCACGTATGGCAGTTAACTAAAAAAGGTGGAATAATAATTCTTTTAAAATTTATTTTCACATTCTAACCCAACTTTTTGTTTTATCTTCGTCCTCTATTGGGTAACTTACTTCGCTTTTGAGAGATTCTATGATCTCTTGACTGCGTTTATTGTTTTCCACAACCTGTTCAAGAGACACCATTTTACTGTGCGGATTTCTTATAAATTTAGAAAAGTTTGAACGCAAAAAAATTTCACTAGTGGCAAAAATACGATTCATGGGGAAATAAGCAGCGTTGTCGTTATTTGTTCAATACTCTTTCCCAGTTATTTTTTATGTATCACCAAAAATCCTCAAGAACATGTTACTTGAGCAGTGTTGCCACATTGATGTGACATTTTCTCAGATGTGTAGCCAATTCAGATATCCTATTACCTTTTATTTAAACTGAAATATAGATTTGTGTTAAGAATCGCCTTGAAAAAGTTTTCATATGTAGTAAAAATATCTTCGGTCATAAAAATAGATCTAAATCTCAATAATTGTGTGTTACTTAACTTATTTGTAATTTATAAAAAATTACGGGAAATTTGCATTGTGTGACGAGAGACATTTAAACACTCTTTTTTATGCTGCAAATTTCCAACCATGGAAATCCCATACAATCACAGATTGTGCTATTAATGAATTAATTAAAAAAAAAGAAGCAGACAACTGACAATCATCTTACAGTGATTGAATTTCTTTTTGGACTTGAATATTATTTTGTGTGTGTATTTATTAACAGCTTGTGAAGCGGGCGAGCGAGTGATTTTTTTTGGAGAAGTTGGAAAATTTTTAATTTTGGGTGTGTATTTTTTTGTATTTGGCATAGACAAAAAATTATTAAATAACTAACAAAATTACATATAAAACTAACAGCTTGTCATCTCTAACGTAGGCTAAAGCAGGTAAAATTAACAAAAATAATCTTAATAAATGTTTGTGTGTTGAGAAATGAAAAGAACGAAAAACGATTTGTTAAATGTTTGTTGCGGTGAAATTGTGCAGAAATTAAAAACTAAGCAGCCTTCTCCCAAAATAATTTACTCACTTTTCTGTAATAATTTATAAAAGTGCATAAAATTGTTATAATTTTCATTTTGTAAAAAAAATTCTAGAAGTTTTTCTTTTTTTGCTAAATAAAAAGGAATGAGTGTGTCTTTTATTTGTTTGCCTTATCCCCCACCACCAACATATTGCATGTTTTTGCCTTTAATTTTATTGCTTTTGCATTGTCTTTGCCACTCCCTTAAAAAGTTGTTAAAAAGATTGTGCCCCCTTTGATACATTCCTCAAGAGGATTAACATAGAGATCTAGAAGGTGGGGCAGGTTATTGCAAGCCTTCATCGATTTGTTTATTTCTATTTTTTTAAGCCACAACACCACATATCACTATTTTCTAATTCATAGCTACTCATTTCAATCATTTGAAATTAATTAGACAGTTTCATGTGTAGTTGAAAATACATTTACTTCCCTATTTACTATAAGTACATATAAATCATTTCAAAACGTCTTAAACTTTCCAGGATATAATATTTTCAGATATTTAATATAATTGTTATAGTTTTGTTACTATTTTTAGAATGTACTGGCATGTACGACGTACATATGAATGTGTGTAGATAAATTAATATTTAGTTCATGTGTGTACTTGTATCATCATATCAGTCTGACCTTAAAGTATATTGTTGCATACATCACCCTTTAACGCCATCTGGGTTAAGTTTGTGCTGACATCACTGTAGAGGGGGTAGAAGGGAAATCAATTAATTGTTCTTTTCTTTATGTCTTCCGGAAATATACATACCTACTACATGTGTTGATATTAAACTAATATGTAGTTTGTGTTTTGTTTTTTTTTTAACTTTTCAATTAATTCAATAATGGGGTTTTTTGTAGAGAGTACTAAACCACATACATATGTATTTACAATTATTTAAGGTAAATATAAAATAGTTTAAAGAATTGTTAAAAATTTTATTTCTAATGTTTTAATACAAAATAAATAAAGAGAATTTATTGTTATAGGTATGTACCTACCAACATTTTGATCTCGCAGACATGTTTTGCTTATGTAATATAAAGACAAATTGATCGGCAAGCAAATTTTGTATAGTTTTCTTCCGCAAAAGCTGTGATATATAGGTAGCTCCAGTAGCAAAAATCCTTTATTCTTAGGGAAAAACTTCTTAAAATAGTGCAAACTCTTATAAAAACATGTTGAAATCTTTATTTTTGTTATTTTGTATGGAAAGTTCTAATAAAATTTTAGGAAATCATGCAGCATTAGTACGTGCAATAGTTTTCGAACCGAAACGCCACTACTCTAAAGTTTCTATACTCATTTACAGCTGCGTTCAATTAATTAAGGACAGTAGTATTCAAAATTTTAATCGTTATTTTAAAGATAATTTTTATTAAATAAAACGCTATAATTTTTGTAAATTTTTTTTTAATTTTTATTGACAACACTATGTTTACCGTTATTTTTTCGTTGTGGTGTTTTTTATAATCGTGCCCTAAATTAACGACAGTGATAAATTTATTAACGTTTTCAAATTCAGGATTCAGATTACATTAATTTGATTACAAAGAGAGTTTTTCAGTATATTAAAAGTTTTTTATACTTGCTTAACATGGGTAAAAGCAAATTCTGTGATGTCAGTACTCGAAAGATTATTGTACAAATGCTTTAGGATGGAAACACTTATCGGGAAATCGCAACAGTCTTGAATGTTTAAAAAACAATGGTTTTTCAAGCGGTGAAATATTTCAGAAAGCATTCGACTACAGAAAAGGTGACCCGTAAAAAATAAGCCGTATTACGACAGTACGTAAAGATGCAGTATATGATTACGAGTCGAAAAAATCCGCATAAATTAGCAAATGAGATTTGAATTGCAGTTTTTAGCCAAAATGAGACAAAACCGTCTGTAGTTATAGTAAAACCTAGATTGCGAGAAGTTGGACTGTTTGAAAGAATTTTACGAAAGAAACCATTATTGTCTGAACGTAACCGAAAGAGACTCGATTTCGCAAAGAAGTACTTCCATTGGACGGTTGTATAATAGAAAAGAGTATTATTTCCGGACGAAACAAAAATTAATTAGGTCTCTCTAGATTCGAAACAATATGTTCGGCGGCTAAAGTTAAAAGAATTTGGCCCAAAGTACACCCGCGCAACTTTGAAGCAGAGAGGAGGTTCTATAATGCTTTGGGCGCTATGTCGTCACGTGGTGTTGAGCCGCTGCACAAAATTAAGGGAAATATGGTTAAGTTTCTGTATGCAGGAATTCTAAGCGATATGCTGATATGAACATGCAATTAATATTTCAACAATATAACCGAAGAATACGGTTCATCACGTCAAGCAATGCTTTTTTAACAATTCGGTTAGAGTTCTTGCCTTCATGTAGTCCTGATCTCAACCTGATTGAGAACTTATGGCAAGTTGTAAAACCAAAGTAAGCTTTGTAAAATAAACAATTTAAATGGTATTTTTTTTTTTGAAACAAAAAAAGCTTGGCCATTCCAAGTAGTGTAGGTAAAAATTTGGTGACCTCAATGCCTCGCAGATGTCAAGCTGTTATCGATAACAATGGATTTGCAACAAAATATTCAGGGGGGTCATAGAAACCAATATTGTCAGAGTTGGTTTTAAAACCGACAAAAAAAAAAATACTTTGGTGTCATAGGGCACTGCTACACTGATACTAGAAATATCTCTATATTTATTGAACGTGTAGCAGTGCCCTATGACACCAAAGCATTTTTTCTTGTCGGTTTTGAAATCAATTTTGACAATATTGGTTTCTATGACACCCCTGATTGATTTATTTTTATGTAAATAAATACATTTTTTTTGTAAAATTTGTGGTATGTCTCACGACTGATATCAATCTTATTGAAAATATGACTCACAGATTCATAATTAATTAATTTGACACAATATGCAGTTATTTTTTTAGGTTACATTGACTAAACTACGACAAATTAGGAGAATATCATAAAACCTTCGAATTATTTGCTTCACGCTCACATATTAGCATCGCGACCTTAATTAGTTGCACATAGCTGTTAATACTTTATTCTTTTCAAAAATTGTCCCTGTAACGAACTCATGTAACACATTTTCGAAGACAATTGTAATAACTTTTTATTTTTTCTCTTAAAATTATTTCTTTAGTTAGTATGACTTAAAACTAAAATGTTATTAAATTTGCTACAGCTGTAAAAATTTATTAATTTTAAGGTTTTGAAAAGAGTTCATGGTCAAGTTATTGCTGTACTTCAATAGAATACAACATTTAGAGTGCAATAATTCTGGTATGGTTATTATAAAATATTACACCTGTTGCCTAACAAAAAGCAAAAAATCATTAGTTATTTTCTTCTATAAATATCCTTGACATTATTGATTTGTATTAATTAAGCAAGTTTGCGAATTTTGTCATAAAGAGCCTCTTAAAACGTAATGTGTAATAATTGAAATCTTTCCAAACATTTCATTCAAATGCAGAAATCATATTTAGAAAACATGAGAGATTGTGAAGGAAACATTTTTTTGTGATTTTTAAAAATGTAAATTAAATAAGAAATTAATTAATATTAGAATAACATTTGAATTTCGAAATTATGTTAGAATTTTCGAAAATTTCTTAGTGTTAAAATTTTTTATATTTAGCAAAAATTATATGTATTGCTTCAAAATATTTAAAAAATATATAAGAAAAAATATACTTAGGCGGTGAATTTCACTTTGAAACATAATTTAACTCTTATCGAACTTATACTCAAATTTTTAAAAATCACTAAAATGTGGTATTTTAAAATTTTCCTGCAAGTTAGAAAATAATAAATTCGTTAAAATGTAATACAAAGCTATTAAAATGTGTTTTTTTTCCTAAATTCTAATTTAAAAACAGATTTTTCACGTTGCGATCTTTCATATATATATAAATATTTATGAATTTATGAAAAAGTAGAGGTTTTAAAATTTTTAAAATTGTCTTAAATGTAGAAAATATAAAAAAAAAAAACATTTTTTGCTTAAGTAATTTAGAAAAAGTAAGAGTTCAAAAGAATCAAAAAGAATCAGCTGCTTTGAACGATATATTCTCCGGTCTACCACTGAATGCGGCAATATCGTCGGATCATTCTTGTTGTAAATCGAATAACCATTTGTATTCAGCAGCACTATAATAGTTGTAAGATTTAGTAGTAAGTAGTAGTTTGTAATATGAGAGATTGAAATAAAAAGTTCTCAGTTCTTTTGTAACACTCAAGAAGTTCACACGCGTTTTACTCTGACCTTTCAACAGGTTATGGGCCTTTGTTTAAAGTAAAACTAAAACTGTACGGAAAAATTTAAATAAAAAAAAAAAAGTTTGAAACGATTTGAAAATGGCAACGAGTATATCATTTCCATTTGAGAAATTGCGTGGTCGCGAAAATTTTGACATTTGGAAGCGTCATGCTAAATCGTACTTTGTTTTGAAAAACTGCTGGAAAATTGTGGTAGCAGGTTTAAATGAGAATTCCAGTGAACTTGAGAAAGACACAAATGAACGTGCTTTAGCCGAACTAACCTTAATGATCGAGCCTAATAACTTCGCGCATATAGCGACTTCCATAACAGCAAAAGAAGTTTGGGAAGCCTTAATGCATGCTTTCGACGACAGTGGTTTGACCAGAAAAGTTGAGCTACTAAAGCAGCTGGTGACTTCTTTAAAAGTGAAAAATACTGGGTTAAATATTGATGACGAGTTGGTGGCGTCTTTGATGTTGGTAGGTTTGCCTGAGGATTTTCGTTCGCTTGTTTTAGCTGTAGAAAATTCCAAATCAAAATTAACCGTAGATATGGTAAAAAATTTACTTCTACAAGATGTTAAATTCGATAACCCAGTAAAGACCGAAGAAAATGCATTCATTTCTAAGAAAAAATATCAAAAGCCAAAGAAGTTTAAGTGTCATGGTTGCCATAAAGAAGGTCATTTTATAAAAAATTGTCCCAACGTCTAAAATAAAAATTCAAAAAATAGTAACGGTTCAAATCTGCATATAAAAAAACCTGAAGACCGAATTCTGCTAGCGTCATTATTTACTTCAAGCGACGTCGGCGCAGACGAGTGGTATATTGATTCAGGCGCAACAACGCATATGTCGAAAACAAAAGCAATTCTTAACAACATAAAAACAAGCCAAGGTAAAGAAGTGCTTGTAGCAAACAACAACAAACTAGCAGTTGAGTGTGTTGGAAATGCAAATATATTGCTGTCAACCAACGAAGGGGAAGTAAAAGCCGTTATAAAGAATGTTGAATATGTGCCGCAGTTATGTGCAAATTTGTTGTCAGTGAGACAATTAACGGAAAATGGGAGGAGAGTAATTTTTGAGCAGAACTCTTGCAAAATTATAGATAACAACAATCACATCGTAGCAACAGCAAGTTTGTGTAACAACTTGTACAAATTAGATTGTGTTTCCCCGAAAAAAGCTCTTATTGTGAAAAATAATGCTGCTCTGTGGCATAGGCGTTTCGGCCATATTTGCGACGAAAATTTAAAGAAAATAAGAGACAATCATGAACTTGATTTTCAAATGAATTTAAATCAATGTGAAACCTGTATCCAAGGAAAGCAAGTAAGAAATTCGTTCAAAGAAGATGGTCATCGCGCAAGTGAAATTTTAGAAATTGTGCATTCTGATGTAATGGGACCATTTAAAACGAAATCATTTTCTGGAGCACGATTTATTTTGATTTTTGTGGATGACTATTCTCGAAAGGTATTTTTGACACCATTAGTCAATAAATCTGATGTCTTCGAAGAATTTAAGAAATTTAAAACCATGGCCGAAAATCAATGCTCCAACAAAATTAAAATTTTTCGCTCTGACAATGGCACAGAATATGTTAATAACAAATTCCAGAAATTTTTCTCCGAAAATGTTATAATTCATCAGAAGACAGCTCCATATACTCCACAGCAAAATGGGGTATCCGAACGAATGAATCGGACAATAATTGTCAGAGTAAGGTGTATGCTGATTGATTCGGGCCTTGATGAAAAATTTTGGGCTAAAGCAGCTGTGACAGCAGCCTATTTGTTAAACAGAATACCATGCAGAAGAAATATTATTTGCCCAGAAGAACTATGGTCGGGAAAAAAGCCAAGTCTCAACCATATTCGCGTTTTTGGATGCAAGGCGTTTGTACACACTCCTAAGGTGAAGCGTTCCAAGCTAGAGGCAACATCTATTCCATGTATTTTTGTTGGATATAGTTCCGAAAGTAAAGCATACAGATTGTATGACCCTGTCACAAAGAAAATCATTACTAGCCGTGACGTTGTTTTCATGGAGGTTCAGGTACGTAACGATGACACATATTTTACTAATAATGTTCCGAATCTTGTAGTCGAAATTGGTGAAGATGTCAATTCAGGGGAAGAGTTAATAGAATTGTCATCTGGCGATACCAATGATGCCACGATTGAAATCAAAGATGAAAAATCAATTGAAGGTGTTAACAATTTGTCAACAGACAGCCTTAAAGTTGAATATGACATCAATTCTGAAGATAGTTTCGAGGATGCAATGGATGAGCAATATTCAAACGAAAATATTCAAGTTCGACGTTCAAATCGATTAGCTGCGAAATCTGTGCAACTAGTTTCGAGTCCAAGGATCCTCTCACAGTTAGTGCAGCCTTAAAAAGTGAAGAAGCAGTTCAATGGCATGATGCAATGGACGAAGAAATAAACTCGTTAGCCTTGAATGAAACGTGGGTATTGGCAGATTTACCGCATGAAAAGAAACCCATCAAAAGCAAATAGGTTTTCAAAACAAAATATGATGCCAATGGTAATAAAATTCGACATAAAGCTAGACTTGTTGTACAAGGATGTAGTCAACAAAAGGGCATAGATTACGATGAGACATTTGCTTCAGTCGTTCGATACTCATCTATTCGATTTTTACTTGCCTTGTCGATTAAATTTGGTCTACACGTGCATCAGCTTGATGCAGAAACTGCATTCTTGAATGGAGACCTCGAGCAGGAAATCTTCATGGAACAACCAGAAGGTTATAACGATGGAAGTGGACGAGTTTGTACACTAAAAAAAGCACTTTATGGTCTGAAACAATCCAGCCGTGTTTGGAACACAACGTTGAATAACGTTTTAATTAAATTTGGTTTAAAAAGATGTGAAACCGATCAATGTGTGTATTTTAACGTTTACAGTGAAACAATTTTGTATGTGGCTATTTACGTTGATGACGTGCTAGTATTTTCTAATAATATAAACCCCACTAACAAACTTAAGCATGAAATTTCAAAACATTTCCGCATGAAAGATTTAGGTGAAGCATCTTCAGTCTAGGGAATGAGAATGCAGATATCTGATGGTACGATCAAAATAGATCAGACGAAATACATCGAAGACGTGTTAACAAGATTTTCAATGGATGACTGCAATCCTGTATCTTCTCCAGCAGACTTGAACCAAAAGCTTTCTCATGATATGTGTCCATCAACTAAAAAAGAAGAAGAAGAAATGAAAAACGTACCATATATGGAAGCGATCGGTTGCTTACTATACGCAGCTCAGAATACAAGGCCAGATATTTGCTATATAGTAAATTTACTCAGCCGTTTTAGTACAAATCCAGGCAAGGCTCACTGGACGGCAGTTAAGAGGGTAATGAGGTACTTAAAGGGTACCATTGATAAAGGTCTTGTTTACAGCAGCAAATCAGATGGTTTAACTGGCTATTGTGATGCGGATTGGGCTGGCAATACAGACGACAGGCGTTCAACTATGTCTTCACCATGCAAGGTGCAGCAGTATTATGGGGTTCTAAAAGCCAACGAACGGTAGCGCTTTCTTCAACGGAGGCAGAATTTATGTCAATAGTTTCGGCGATTCAAGAATCCATATGGCTTCGTAGACTGGAACATGAGTTAGTTAAAAATCCGTCTAAATCAATGAATTTATATTGTGATAATAAAAGCGCCATTTCAATTGCTAAAAACAACTCCTACTCATCAAGAACTAAGCACGTTGACATACGAATTAAATTTATACGTGAAAAATTGGAGAAAGGAGAAATCATCCTCGAATATTTGGAAACTAATAAAATGGTAGCTGACATTTTCACTAAAGCCGTTCCAGCTGATAAATATAAGACATTCATAAATCAATTTGGTCTCATTATATAATTAACTATTAAGAAGATTTTTATTGTATATGTGTATATTGTGAATTTTTTGAATTAATTGATTTATTTTTATATCCTTAAATTAAATGTTTATTCAGGGAAGATGTTGTAAATCGAATAACCATTTGTATTTAGCAGCACTATAATAGTTGGAAGATTTAGTAGTAAGTAGTAGTTTGTAATATGAGAGATTGAAATAAAAAGTTCTCAGTTCTTTTGTAACACTCAAGAAGTCCACACGCGTTTTACTCTGACCTTTCAACAATTCTGATCTATGACAGCTGCCTGAACACACTCTAGGCTTGTAGACGTCTTGATCCTCTTGAAGGTATAGGGTTAGGTTAGGTCAGAAGGCCGGTGTGAGGTTGTCCCCACACCATCACCCAGAGACCAATACGGTCCATTGTGATGCCTTGCAGAAATGATTGGAGACACTTAGTATGTTCCAAGAGCGAAACGCCTAAGCCCTCACAAAGCCCCTTCCCCTGTTGCGAAGCCAGGCCACATTCATTACGAATCTTTTGAGATCACCGAGCCTACAACCCGAGATATCCCCTAATTCGCTTATGAATCTAGTGCCTAGCCACCTCAACCTGCTAACTTGCTGCCTGGGACAATGGCACAGAATGTGCTCGATCGTCTTCAGTTCCTCCGGGTCCTCGCATAACCCGCACATGTTTGACAAATCAGATCCCATTATTCTTGCCATTCTACCTATCATACAATGGCCCGTGATAACCCCTATCATGGTTCTCACGCAGACCCTGCTCTCGCCCAGCAACGATTCCGAGTCGGACTTCCTAAGCACCGGCCATATCGTCCTTGACACTCGGCAGTCCGTTCGGTTTCCCCAGGCCCTATTTGAATAGAAGGTCTCCAACATCCCTCCTCGAAACGTAATTTCCCGTTAACGGGCTCTAGCTCGTTCCGAAGATGTGAGCGCCTTAACTGGTTTTCCACTTCCCATGGGCCAATCAGTAGCACTACCTATGCGTAAGGTCGTAGCTCGTGTAGCATTTGAAGCTGCTGCCACGCTCACAGGTTGCACTCCGGAAAAAAGAATATTCCCAGGACAACACTATTGGGTCCGTGGATTCACTAGAATCTTGAGATCTCATGACGGTGGGGAGATTTCTTTCAGTATCCCAGAGAGGACCTCGTATCGCTGTTCGCTTTCTCTATCCAGTTTCTGAGTGGCACTGTCGCCCGACAACCAAATAAGCTAATCCAACTCTGTCAGTTCCATCCGTTTCAGTCTTCTCCTGCGCCATTATTTCGTCATGAACGCACGTCAGTTCTTTCAAGCCCCTCATATCTGTCTTGTCCGAATCGTCCTCCCTTAAAGCCCCCCCGACCATTCAACCCCACACAGTCATCATCCCCTACACTTGTCCTATGTCCTAACGTTTTTGTTTTTATATTCAGAATCCATATGTTGTTCCTACAAGCGTATCGTAAAATATTACAGTCTGTGCAGTGACGGCATATTTAGACACTAACTAGCCATACAGGTCTTCGGCACAGCCGCCTTCCATCTTCACCTTAAAAGTGTATGAGAAGAGAGTTGTATCGTTTTGCTCAAAAATAAAGCCATATCAAAGGGCGAATCAAGCTGGGCAATAGCGAAAGAGTTCAGCTGAGTCATGAGTATTTGAAAAGCCTCATAGTATAGACTCAGTTCGCCAGTACTCATGACATATGAGAATTCTTTAGTTCTGAGTTCCTTTTAGTTATAACTTTTGAATACTAGTATATATGTATGTAAATACATTTGCAACGCTTCAAGATTGTTACCTTGGGCAATTGTTAAATTTTTACCAATCAAATATAAATTTAGCAAAGAAAATGTTTGGAATTTTATAAAAAAAAAAAGTTAAAAATAGTTTCTGTTTGGAATTACTTCTTCCTAACTTCGCAAGCCTTGGTCGAGTTTTCTTCGATCATTCCGTTGCGTAGACCTGGCTATCTTGTGAATGCCCTTACACCTTTATTTCGTTTTTTTCCCATTCTGTCTGTTAAATATAGCACTGCAGATTACTAATTAGTTTTTTAAGGTTCTTTAAATATTCATTAAATTTGTATATAGCAAAAGGTTTTTCTTTGTTTTTTTTTTTTTTTTGTTAATTATTTTAATTTATGCTCATCTGCATTTGTATATAGCTTAACATTTAATGTAGTCATGTAACTTAACTAACCTCTTGCTTTAATATCTTAATTATATATTTTTGGTTTTTAGTTTTTATGTTTTCCTTTTGTCCTGCTTTTATGTACATATTTAACATTACTCATAAATGTAGTAGTTAATTAATATTTAATGTATTGTACCCAATCAAGTCATAAATACTGGTACACAGAAAAATCGACGCCAAATGAAAACGAATTAATATTTTAAAAAATTTTGCTTTTGTATTTATTGGGTTATTCAATGGCTACAAATCTAAGAGCAACTTATTCGAAATGATTTCCGTTTGCTTTCCAGCACGACTAGAGACGATGTGGCGAGACGCACTTCATGCATGGGGATATTGTCCACTGCACGAAAAAAGGCTCGCTTCAACGACTCAATATTTGGATGTCGAGTAGAGCAAGCAATGCCCTACAATACGGACCACAACTAGCAATCCAACGGGTTGAGGACTGGACTAGCAGCTGCAAATCATCCGTTGATATGAAGTCCGGAACGTTGTTTTCGAGCCACAGTTGATTCGTTTTTGCTTTGTGAGCTGGAGCAAAGTCTTGCTGGAAAGTCAATGGTCGAGGCGGTCGATTGATAGACTTTGACCGATATTTTCACTTCTTTCTCGCAAAAATTGAGCTTGGTAACGCCATCGTAGCTTACTCTTCACCATAACATTACACTCGGAATGAGTTGGGATGCTTCTCTGGATGACTGAGCATACATATGATCGTTCTGTTTATTGAACGATTCTTCTACGGTGAAGATTTTTTCGTCAGCAAAAATAATTTGTCTGTGAGTGTTCTTCGTGTACCGGCTGAGTAACGCTTTCGATTTTCGCTATCGTTTGTTGTTGTTGTTGTAACAGCAGTAATTGCTGAGTTGACAGCCCTTGGCCGAGTGATATCGGGTCATTCCGGTGCGTAGAACCGGCTGTCGTGGGAATGTTTGTTTGTCCTTCCACGTGGCTGTAAGCATGTATCCAGTGATTCGCTTGAATGCGCAGAATCCCAAATCTTTTTTGATAATGCTGGTTTATTACGAAATTTGCATTTCCCGCGACAAGATTTTTTTTTTTGTTTTTTTAGTAATCGCTTTCGCAGTTCTCATAGTATTCAAACGGATTGATCTTTGTCGATCTCATACTCCACCAATATCCTCAAACACAGCATGATATAAAAAATTTCGAGTGATTCAAATCGGTCGCAACGTTCTAAAGATATCGCTTTTTCCATGTTGGATTTTAGTAGGCCAACTACAACAATACTATTTTCCATGTCGTCCCATTCCATGATTGTAAAAAAATAATGTCGAAAAATTTTTACGTCGCAATGAAGAAGGAAATCGCAATCAATACGAAATGGATACGCCCAGTGTTGCATTCGTAATGAGTGTGTTCATTTGTGTATCAGTATTTATGACTTGACTAGGTATATCAATTTTGTGTTATGTGTCTCTGTGTATATTATAAATATATATGTATATATTAAATCCCCAAAATAGTTTAATTATATTATCCCTTGATTTTATCTTTTTTCTTTTTTTTCTACTCCCAAAACAAAAATTTTTTTACAGCTTTTTTCAAAAGAAAAAAAATCATATAAAAAGAGGCACATTATATTACAACGCTTAATTTTGCACTCAAAAAAATATCATTTCTAATCAAACACCAACCCAACATCCAAACATCATTAATAATATATATATATATATATATTTACAGTAGATTTTTATACAAAAAAAAAATTAACCAAAAATCCGATAACCTCATCTCTGCTCTTTGCTTTATATTATTATTATTACTACAACAACCACAAAAAATCTTCACCATAGGACTATCAGAGACAGCAGTTATGGACGTTATGTCTTCTTCATTGCAACAGCAACGTATTATTGTCGAACAATTGAGACGTGAGGCATCCGTGGATCGCCAGCCCGTTTCGGAATCTTGTGCCACCATGATGCGTTACATATCGCAACATGAACAGGAGGATTATCTCTTGACTGGCTTCTCCAGTCAAAAGGTAAACCCTTTCCGTGAGAAAACTTCTTGCAGCGTACTTTAAAAAAGCAACAACAACAACACAAGTATTGCAATGACGGAAAGGAGGTGCATGCTGTTAATGATGATGATGATATTGAAGGGGAAGTTTAAGATGAATATGGTTATGGCAAATAAAGCAGTAGTGTTGTAGATGGTCGCATGATGTAAAGGATTTTCAATAATTTACATTATTTTCAATTAGAAATCACCACCTAAAATACTATTAAACTACAACCACAAGAACAACAAGATCATTTTACATACGTTTAATAAGGCAACAAATATTTGCTGAGAAAAAAACATTAAAATTCAATAAAAAATTTGTAAAACAATAAAAAACAAAAACCCAACAATTCTTAATCTACTTTACTTAATACAATAGATTTCTTTACATAAAGACAAAGTAATTACAGTGTGTAAAACAGCAAACAAAATGAAAAAAAATATAACAACAGCAACAACAACAAAAACATATTTTTATGATTAATATTACCAAGAAAACAACAGAAAATTAATTAACAACCAAAATATTAATCATTACTACATATATATCTTTCAATATATATCGTATTTAAAAAACCAACAAAAGTAAATAAAAAATAACAATTTATAAATTATATCTCTATATATACATATATACCAACAACAACAGCAATTATTATTATATATATATACAAAAATATCAAGAATATAACATTAACAACAATATATATCATATATAAAATCTAGTTATTTACTAACAATACATCATATATATATATAAATAATAGTAATAATATTATAATGCAATTAGAGATGGTCATTTAAAAGCCCATAAATACACTTAAATTTAAATAAAGAAATAAATTATAAACCATAAATAATAATATTTGCCTTAAAATATGGATTAATAATCTCTCTGTTATTGAAAAGCCTTTAATTCAATTAATTGTAAAGAGTTTTTGTTTTCTCAAGAAAAGCTTAATGAAATGGAAGCAAACTTGTTTGAAGATGAAACATGTTTAAAAATAAACCTTTCTTTTTGCCATTAGTTAGTTAAACCCTGGATATAAATGGAACTACTGAAATTTAGCATAAATTATTATACTTTTTAGGCAATAAATTATTTAAAATTTTTCAAAATTAAACTTTTTTATTTGTAATTGAGAATTTTCCTGGGATACAAAGAATTTGTTCACGAAATTGCAACAAATTTGAAAATTCTGTACAAAGTAGTTTTAAAAATAAGAAAATTTTTCATTATTAAATTTTGCTACAAAGAATTTCGATTATATATTAATTATACGAAATAAGAAATTCTCTTTTTGATTTTAAGAATTATTCGACATATTTCAATAAACATTAAAAATTTTTACAATAATTTTTAGCAAAATTGAATGTTCTGCACAAAATGTAAAATATATCTATTGGAAAATTAGATTTTAAAAAGTTTTACTTGCAATTTTCTTTAAAAAATTATAAATTTTGTTTTGACAATTAAAAATTTTTAATGATTAAATTTCACCAAAAACAATTTGGATTTGAAATTTGAGATTTACTAAACGAAATTTAAATTTTTATGACATACACGATATATCTTTCATTCATTCTAAAAAATCTTAATTTTGTATTAAATATTAAAGATTTCTAATGACTAAATTTTGCTCTAAAGAATTTCGATTTGAAATTGTGATTACATCTTCTATTCAGAAATAACAGTTGTAAGTTTTCAATTTAGTATTAAAAATCCGATTTTTAATAATTAAATTTCGCCCACAAGTATTTGGATTTGAAGTTGTGATGTACTTTAGCACAATTGAATATTCAATACAAAATCTACTATGTACTTTCATTTGAAAATAAGATTTTGAAGTTTTCAATTTGTTATTAAAATCTTCTATTTTATTAACTTTCTTTAGAATTTTAATTATTAAACTTTGTCCTAAAGAATTTCGATTTGAAATACGACAGTAAAATTTCGAAGTTTTCAATTCGGTATCGAAATCTAGTATTTTTGATATTCTCCACAGAATTTTATATTAGTCCTAAAGAATTTCTATTTGTAATTCAGATTTACTATACGAAATTTTAATGTTTTATATGACACAAAAAAAGAAATAAATTGAAAACTTGTATACCACGGTTAAATTTTTTTTTTTTTAGATATTGCCAGAAAAGTCGTTCGTAGTTTTCAATTCAGTATTGAAATTTTTTATTTTTGACATTCTCAACAGGATTTTTTATTATTTTAATTTCGTCCTAAAGAATTTCAATTTGATTTTTGAGATTTACTATTTGAAATTTTAATTTTCTAGCTGAAACATGCAATTTTTCATTTGAATTTGAGAATAATTGAATGTTTTTTGGGAATTTAAAATTTCTATTGAAATTCGAATTGAAAATTTGTATTTGAAATTGAAAACTCGAATTTGGAAATTGAAAATTCGAATTTCGGAATTAAAAATTTCTATCGAAATTAAAAATTTTATTCGAATTTGAAAATTTGTATTCGAAACTGAAAATTTAAATTTCGAAATTTTTATTCGAAATTGAAATTAAAACTTTTTATTCGAAATTGAAAATTTTTATGCGAAATTCACAATTTTTATTGGAAATTTAGAATTTCTTTTCGAAATTGAAATACACGGAATCTATAACAATTATTACTAAAAACGGTTAATTCAGCCTATAATATGCTAAATATAAAATAAAACTTCCAAAGAAATTTTATTAAGTTATTTCAAACCCTTTTTAAATGTCCATCTCTATTTAGTAAATCTTATTCAAAAGATCTGTATAATCTATTATCTCTATATAACTCTTTTTACTCTCTTTCAAACATTGTCATTTTCACCTAATTTTAAAACAAAAAACCAAAATTCAGTTTAATAAAAGATATCTTATAACAGATTAAAAAAAAAACCATAATCGTCAACAAAACAAATTTTAAATGGAACTCCAACAATAATAAATTATTTACTTATTAAATACTACTACTACTTACTCCCAAACAAAAATCTCCCTGAAATATAATGAATTATAACATTTAAACAATTCATTACAAAATTACAGCAATAACCACAAACCTTTACTTACTAACACCTTAAGGAATGTTTTATTTATTTGTTTTGTTTCGAATATTTTTTTAATTATTTGAAATGTTATAAATGTCTATTAGTTTAGAACATTTAAACAAAACTCCCACAAAAAATTAAAGCAAACGTAACGTAAAAGCAAACAAATTATTAATTAACATATTTTATTACAAACATAAATTAATATTTAGCTAAAATACCACAGAAAGAAAAAAAAAACTAAAAATATTATAAAAAAGAAAAAAGTTAAGAGTTTTTGATTAGTAATAAAATTTCTTCAAAAATATTTAACCAAATATAACATTTGCTTAGCATATATTAGTATATTATTAATAACAATTCAATTAAATATAATTTTATTTCTTCCTGTCTCTTAAATATATAAAAATATTAAAAATGCCCCAAAAAAGTTAAACTTAATGATTAAACAAACAAAAGATAACGTCAAATTTCTATAAATTATTAATAAAAAAAAAAAATACTCAATATAATAAATATTTACTAAATAATAAATACATATATATAAATTTAATTTTTTAATTTATTTAAACCCCCTTAAGTAAATATTTAATTAATTTAGAGCGCGCGTTTAAATTAAATATTAATAACAACATACGAATTATATATAAAAAAAGATATATTTTTTTCTAGCAAAAAAAAAAAAAAACAAGCTTTAACATATATTAATTAGTAGTTTTCCTTAAAAAAACAAAAAACAAAAGCAAAGCAAAATTAGTTTTAATTGTTATTATTAATATTGTAAACAACAGAAAAAAAAAAACAAGTAAATTTAAATTTAACAACATAAAAGTTAAAGTGAACATCATAACAATAATTTTAAGCATAACAACAAAAAACGAATATGAGCTAAGATCTAAGGAAATTTTCAAAATATTTTTAAGCAAAGAAAGTCTTACAACAATGTTACTTTTATTAATTAATAGCCTAAAAATCTAAAAAAATATAATTTTGTGTTAAAGTGCAGATTAGAAAAAAAAATTAAACTAAAGTTAAATAAAAATTATGATTTCTTTAGCGTCGCTGTCACAATTTTTAGAATTTTAAACATTATTCCAGAAATTTCTGTTTGCTATATAGAGTTTGTTTAAAAATAAGGAATTTTGAATGAATTTCTATTTGAAAATAAGCATTTCTACTCTACATAAAATTGTGGACGTTTACTCAAAATTTAAAGTTTTTAATCACAATTTAATGTTTTATATTTGAAAATTAAATTCAAACTGAAAATTTGTAATAGAAAAAGAAACTTTTTCAACCAAATTGTAAATTTTAATATGAAATTTAAAATTTCAAATCAAAGTTAAACATTTCTAAACAAAATTGTAAATTTCAATACTAAATTTTAAAATGAAATTAAAAATTTCAAAATTAAATCAAACCAAATTTGTAAGTTTGAAACCAAATTTATAAATTTTCATTTAAAATTTCAATAAAAAAATGGTTTTTAATTCGAAATTTAAAACTTGTATTTCAGAATGGAAGTTTTATTTCGAAATTGAATATTTCTGTTAAAAAATGAGAACTTTTATTTTATATAAGTAAATTGTAATATTTAATTTTAAATTTAAAAATGTGCATCGACTCAATAATTTTCATTCGAAATTGAAAATTTCCCTTCTATTCCAAATTGCAAATGCTATTCGAAATTTAAATTTCCTATTCGAAATTGAAAATTACTGTTCGAAATTAAAAATTTCTATTCAAACTTAAACAATTTTCATTCGAACTAAAACATTTCTATTCAAAATTAAAAATTTCTATTCAAACTTAAAAAATTTTCCATTCAAAATCTAAAATTTCTATTCGAAATTGAGAATATATTTTCACAATTGAGAATTTAATTACATAACTTAGATTTTCATAATTTTCAATTGATTTTTAAAATTTTTATTCAAAATTAAATTTTATTTTAAAAATTGAATAACATTTTTATTTAATAGAACTGTTAAAAAATTGTTAAAATTCTATTTGCAATTTAGAATTCTTACTCCAATTTAAAAATTTCTCTACAAATTACAAGAATTTCTATAAAATATCAATTTCATACATTTCAATTGTCACTTGTTTTATTGCAGTTTTAAAATCCATACCATATTGTTGAGACTTTGAGAAATTATTATATTATCTTAAAACCTAGTCTTCTTGTTTTACAAAGTATTCCAATAACAATTATAGGCTTCCATTTTATTTGTGTGAAACAAAAAGAAATTTACAAATAAAAGCAAAGAATTGGTGATTTATAAAAGTAATAATAATATATAATAAAAACGCAACGAAATTGCATAAAACTAAAATTATTTTTTTAACTATGAGTTAATGCTTAGTTAAATCCAATAATATTTTGCCGCTTAAATTAAAAAAAAATAGAGAAATTTTAAGACATTCAAAAACACGTTAATTTAGGATTAAGTTAGATTTTTATTTGCAAACCAGAAGAAAAAAACTAAATTAGAAAAGCTAGTTTAAACTAGATTTAGTTTAAACTTACAATAATGAAACCTGTTATAAACGTTCATTCCTGAAACATATTGCAGAGTTTAAAATTTACGGCTAGAATTTTGCTGTCGTGAGCAAACAGCAAAAATTTAAACGTAGTTTAACACAAAGCCTCAGTTTTCTAGAGAAATATTAGAAATTAAGTTAAAATTTTTATTGAAAATTTTCGTAAAGTGTTTTAAAGTTAAAAATTACGGCTGAAATTTTGCTGTCGTGAGCAAACAGCAAAAGTTTAAACGTAGTTTAAAACAATAAAACAAAATATTGAAAATCATTAAAATAAATCAAGGATTCCTTAAAAAAGTTTCAAAAACCATAAATTATAATTAACTTTTCTTTAAATATTATGTTAATTTGCCCACAGTAATAAAATTATATTAAACCTGGTTTAAATTAAGTTTAACTTTTAAAAACTTTCACACGACCGCTCTATATTTTTAGTTGTTTGATTTAGTTTAAGGATTACGACTAGAATTTTGCTGTCGTGAGCAAACAGCAAAAGTTTAAACGTAATTTTAAAGTGTTCTTTTTCAATAAACATAAACCTTAGGGTTGTAAACGATCTCATGAGATATTATCTTTTATCTTAAATAACGAAATGGTTAGGTTGTATTTAAATTTCTTAAATTATAAACTTAAAAAAAAATTTAAATATTTTGAAAATTTCCTTGTTTTCTAAGCATTAACGGTCAACGAACTAAAAAATTAAATATTTAACACAAATTTCTTTAATAATAAAGTTACATACACAATTGCTAAACCTTTTTTTAGCTTTAATTTCAACAAAAAAACAATGATAATCATTAACTCGAAAATTTTTTTCTTTCACTCAACCGTATTTTAAACTTTGAACAAAATACACAAACATTTTTGAACTTAATTACAAAAAACAACTTGATATAAACTTGATATTTATTAAACAAATAAAAGCTTCTCTTTCTCAGAAACAAAAATTATAAACAAAATTGATAACCCAACCAAATAACAATAACAACAATATATAACTAATTAACCACAAACACTCAACTAAACAGCAAAGTTTTTCTTTTTTTTAACAAAAGAAACCAAAAAAAAAGGAAAGAAAACCCAAAAACTACTCATACATATTTTTGGAGGCTAAAAGCAAGCAATTACTGTTACCTCTATTTACCTCTCACTTTAGTATTAAATCACATCCAGGACAACAACAACCAAACACCCAAACAACAACAGTTATTTAACCACCAAACAACAACTACAAGAAAAACAATTACCAACAAACAACCATAATAAGAATTTCAAATTTATTAAGAACAAAACAATTCTTTTAAACTACAAAAAAGAAAATTATATAAAATTCGTTTGCTTGGAGATTTCAATAAAAATTAGATGTGTTAACTAGTGGGACACAGTAAAAAACCGTTAAAAAATTGGAAGCCTGCATCAAAAACGGGCTTAAAGTGTTTTATTTAAAATTATTTAGAGGAGAGTAAGATGTCTTTAAAACGAAATGGCAGTTTTAGGCGCCATGCAACAAAATCTTTAAAACTATGAAAACAAACACTTCTTAAATTTAATGAGGATTATACATTACTTACATTCTCCAGAAGTGTTAAATGAGGGTACTTATCTTATACATATTACGTTTGTCATTTCGTGTGAAACTTTGATAATATTCATCTGAGACCCAACAAAGTACAGGGTTTTCCAATAAGGACTTGACAACTTTTTTTAAATCGATTGTAACGTGTGCTGTGTGGCTTGTGGCACCGTCTTGTTGAAACCACATGTCATCCAAGTCCATGTGTTCCAATTCGGGCCAAAAATAATCGCTAATCATTGCGCGATAACGATCGCCATTCACAGTAACGTGACGATCGTTATTGTCGACGAAAAAATATGGCCCAATGACGCCGCCGGCATGCAAAGCGCACCAAACAGTAATTTTTTGTGGATGAAGTGGTGATTCGTGAAGCACATGTGGATTTTCAGCAGACCAATAACGCATATTTTGCTTATTGACGAACCCATTGAGCCAAAAATGAGCTTCGTCACTGAAGATGATTTTGCGATGAAATTCATCATCTTGGTGCATCTTCTCCAGAGCCCAATCGGAGAACGTACGTCGACTCAAATGGTCCATCGGCTTCAATTCTTGAGTCAGCTTAATCTTGTATGGGTGTAAACCCAGATCCTTACGCAAAATTCGCCATAAAGTGGTCTTGGGGATGCCCAGTTCTTGAGAACGCCGCGGAATCGACTGATTTGAATCGTTTGCTACGGACGCCTGAACGGCAGCGATATTTTCGGAACTTCGACCAGGCCGTTGTCTCACTGGCACGACAGCATCACACAATGAATATGTAGACTCAAATTTTTGCACTAAACTTGTTATTGCTTGTCTACTAGGGCGAGAATTACGACCGAAAATTGGAGTTAACGCTCTTAAAGTTGCGGTCACCGACTCCGAATTTCGGTAGTACATTTTTATAATTTCCAAACGTTGTTCCTTCGTGTACTTTACCATAACGAAAATGTTAAGTTTACTGAAAAAAAAGAAAGCAACAATTATGGCGTTTTCTTTTCTGGCAAAAATGTTACACGTTTTTCCCATTTCGCATCTTTTTTAATTTTTTTGTGTTCTTTTCTGAAAAAATATCAACACTGCTAAAGTGTAGTGTGTTCTTTTCTATAAATGTCACACTATAAATTAAAAAAATGGTGCACCTTTCACACTCTGCATTTTTAGAGGGGGAGAATCGCACGATAAAACAGCTGACCAGTGATGCCAACTTTTGAGACTCAAAACGCGTAAACATTTTTGAAAAAAAGGCTAAATGAAAAAAAATTCATATAAAATCACATCCAATTTTTTTTTGCGTTTTGAGTGACTAAAATCCGGCTAAATCTAGCCCGAAAAGGGATAACTTGGCATCGCTGCAACTGACATTTGTTTTGTTTATGAATGTGTATTTGTGTTAAGAAACAAAAAAAAAAATATACAAAATGGAAAATAATACTACTTTTTTATGTGCTTAACAAATTTTTGATGATTTGTTGAATTCATCTTCATCATCTGATGATGATAAAATATTTTATGATTATGGAAAAGTGAAAGGCTTTGTAGAGAACATAATTAATGAATACTCTGAAGTTGATGTATGTCAAATTTAATAGGACAATATCTCCTACTTCTTATAAAAAAAAAAAAAAAAAACAGCTGTACATGATAATAAAGTATTACACTGTTGTAATTTTATGTTCTATTCTGACCATTAAAAATGCGACATCTTTAAAATGTGGGGTAAACATTATAAAAATGTACATAATAACGGTGTAACATTTTATTTCAGAAAAGAAAACACCATTAGATGATCAGTGAAATAGTGCGTTCACAATTTAAATTCAGAGTTGTCAAGTAGCTATTAGAAAACCCGTTATATATGTTCTTGATCCGTATGGATTTCTAAGTTGATTTGAGCTATGCCCGTCTGTGTAAAACACTCACTTCCAAAATACGCAACTGACGAAATTTCAAGAAAAATATTTTTTATTTTTGAGCAGTTTGGTATTGAAAATTTGCAAAATCGGTAAAGTAGAACCAGAATTATGGACCAAAATAATGGGGAGTATTATTGATTCCGCACGGAAAGGAAAACTAAGCGGAAAGAAATATCGATCGATATGTAAAATGTAATTTTCATTCCTGCGGCATGTCGCAATATTTTCTGTGTAGAGATGATACCGCAAAAAGGAAAATACCGCAGCAACGGAATGAATAATTTTAAATTATGCTTCCGCACAAAAATTTTCTTTCCGCAATCGCGGAACGGAATGAATATTTCGACCCAATATTTTTTATAAATTTTTTTAAATTTTGTAGATACTACCATGAAATTTTGTACACGTTATTTTAATGATAAAAGGGGCAACTGTAATGAAAATATTCACCCCTATCGTGAATAAAAATTCCACGTGAAATTTGTTCAGTTTTATTTTTTTAACATTGAATTTAAATAGGAAAATGTGAAAAGTGAACAAATTTCACGTGGAATTTTTATTCACGATAGGGGTGATTAAGGATCGGTCCATGATTTCTCATACGCCCATTTTCTGAAAAACGCAGCGCTTTGCCATTTTTCGAAGCTATGTTCGAACAATAAAAACAGATATTTTGTCATAAAATAACGTAAACAAATAAATAAATTTTAAATTAAAATGCATTACATTACTTTTCGAAGATCAAGTTGATTAGTCTACATACAAATATCTTTCAGAAATATAACTCAGTAATAAATAAATGCCTATAAAATTGGAATATCAATACAAAATTCTGCAAAAATAAATTTCATGTAAAAAGAAATAGCAAAACGATATTTTATTTTCTTCGGTACATGTTTGACCATAGACACCATATATGAAGTCCACTTCTACGTATAAATCTGGTATAAATATTGTTACCAGGTTAGAATTCGACATAAATAAGCCTGACAGGTAAATAAACTAAATTTTATGATGGTCGGCCCATAATTGGTCATAGCTTTTATATAAGGACCATATCCGAAAAAGTCATTAATTTGTCTATATACATACAGTATCGGACAAAACCTAAGCACCCCCTCAGAACATTTATTTATTAGAAATAATTGATCTGTTGATCGAATATTTTGCACTCAATTGATGTCTTGATAAGCCGGCTCTAAAATCATCAAGAATTCTAATTTTAAATTCACTTGAATACTTATTGCGCGCCATTACTCTTTATCTCAACGAAAACTTTAAACCAATGACAATTTTCGCATAAATTCGAACAAGTTCTTCTTCTTAACACTGCATCTTAATAGCTGTTGCATTTTTGGAATTTACCGTTAACTAATGCAGTAATGTAGCAGTAGTGTAGTAAAATTTTCAAACACAATATTAGGGGGTGCTTTAGTTTTGTCCACCTATATTTCCGACTTAAATTGTTTTTTTAATTTTAACTTTTTTTTCTTAAATTCTGAATTCCTTAAGTTAGTGTTTTTCAATAATAAAGATATAAATAAATAAAAAAAAAAAATATAAAAAATTTTTAATAACTTTGTTTTCTTAAAAAAATTATCATTTAAAAAAAATGTTTTGAGGGGGTGCTTAGGTTTTGTCCGATACTGTATGTTATAAAAATCGGTATCGACTCAAAACTTTCATCATACCACAGTATTTTGTGAATTTCGCCCCAAATTTGACTATATCCCCCATATAAAGTTATCTTCCGAAAATCACTTTAATACTCATAAATCTCTTATAAATAACGGTATTGATGCAAAATTGTACACGGCTGGATTTTAAGAATATTGGTCCATATTTGAAAATATCCCCCATATAAGGTCCACTTTCGAAATTCACGTTAATACTAATATGTATCTTAAATATACCGTTATTATATTGAAATTCGACGTGAGATATTCTCATATGCAAACAACTCTCTTTTTTTTTGTTTGAATATAAATTTGGTTGGCGGAGAATTAATCCCTCAAATTGCCAGGTTATCCCACGATCGATTCTAGTGAGTCCCAAGTCGACCTATACCTTCATATAGGAAGCTGGAACGCTTAAATCTTGTATTAAAACAAAAAATTTAGCATGTGACTAATGCCAACTTCGAAAAACCGTAATGCGGTACAGTTAGACGACGCCAAGCATTAACCAATGCAAAAGTGAGACGCAACTCTCTCTAAGGCAGCGAAAAAAGGACGGCCTGATTGCCCTTAAGCGATAATGACTGACAGTGACGCGCGAGTTCTTTCTCCACCCAGAGCTGAATTACGACTGACTCTCCTTTTTTGATTTGTCATAGCTGCCATATAAGGACCATTTGCAAAAAACAATTTAACCCACAAAGATGTGGTCACTAACCACGGCATAAACATTAATATTATTTTAAATTGTAATGAGAAAACTATTTCCTTATATGTATCTACTCGTGAAGTTTTGCAAGATTTTTTATGCGTTTCCTATTTATCGCACAAAAACTGGTTTGACTGTATTAATATTTGGAGCTGGTAATTTCTTATCAAAATACAAAACTTGGAATACCTTTTAAAATTTTTAAATCCGAATACATATGTATGTAGTTTGAATTGTTGTGTTCGAAAACAAAGAATTTATGTGAAATTCATTGAAATGCTCATAGTACTTGAAAGAGTAAAGATTGACAGTTATAAATTAAACATGATATCGTCCACAATGATCACGCATACATTTGACGATCATTTATTAAAATTTTTAATCAAATTTTGCCAAAACGGCAAATCACTTCAAGGATGATTTTCAGTTTTAAGGCTGTAGATCCCAATTACATTAAAATAAATCAAAAATTTTAAACCTTTTAAAATTTTTTGTTGTGTTTTTTTTATATAAATATCATTTTTATTTATTTATGATTTTTTTAAATTTTATTTTCAATTTTCTTTTTAGTGTTTTTTTAATTGCAAAAATATTGTTCATAGGACTTGCAATATGTATGAATGAAGCTTTATGTTAAACATTAAGTAAAACTAGAAACAAAAAAGAAAACCCTTAGAAGTTATTTCCAAACTAAAATAAGGATTAATACAATAAAGGTGAGTTGTGTGTGAGAATTTTTTTTTAAGAAAAACATATTTTTTTTGGAGAATGAAAAAGACCTTAAACAATGCGATAGCTAAAATATTAGTAAAACGTTAGAAAAAATGCCAAATGATTGTGTACGTTATGCTTGGTTTTCACTATGTCAGTTTTGTTGTCAAATTGTCCAAATTGTTGGTAATTTCATAACAATTTGGACAATTTGACAACAAAACTGACATAGTGAAAACCAAGCTTAAGAGAAAACTAAATTTAACTTTCGTCATCACTGCCGGCATTTTGACGGGGCTTGGGACCACCAGCACGTTTAGCCATAATGATTTGATCTACTTTGAGGATGGTGTTGGCAGCTCCCACAGCATACTTAATGCCCCAGTATTTAGCTTGGAAAAGATCGTAAATCTTGTTTGAGGTAACATCGAAGGTCTCGGCTTTCTCTGCTTCAATATTGAAGCCGATATTTTTGCCGGCTGCTTCTTTGTGGGCCAAATACAATTGATTGACCATTTCGGTGGCATTGATGCCGGTGTTTTCAGCCAAAGCCTTGGGGAAGGCTTCTAATGCGGTGGCAAAACGTCTGACAGCGTATTGTTCCAATCCGGGTAGGGTATCGGCATAGGCGGCAATTTGTGTGGCCAATTCAATTTCAACAGCGCCAGCACCGGCTACATAACGGCCATCGCGTGATAAACATTTGAAGTTATTGACACCATCATCAATGGCACGCTCAATATCGTCCATGAAGTTGTCGGTGGCACCACGAACCACAATGGTGGCGATGCGTGAGTCCTTACCTTCGTTTCTGTAAAGATAAAGGAAAATTTGTAGATTATAAACGCAACATATTGTCAGCATTTATTTATAATGAATTACTTTCGTCCAATCGAAACCGGTTTTTTTCAGGCCAAAACTAATATTTGGCTAAAAGAAATTGATATTCGGCCTAATCCGAAACAAACCGAAAATATTAAAATATGTATATTAATATTGCACAAACAAGAAACAAGTTTGAACAAGAAATTATTTTCCAATTTATTCTGCAAATATTTCAAACAAATGTTTAATTTGTAACAATAATTACCTGAAAGCTACAATAGCAGTATCTCCCAATTCTTCGATGCAAACTTTGTCGCAGTAGCCCAATTCCTCCTGGCTGGGAGTGGTAAGGCGTGGCAACACGGTACCATTGACGGAGCGAGCCAAACGTCTCAAATCGAATTTAGAGTTCAAGCGCACAGCCATCAAATTGTATTTGTTAAGAAAATGTAAAGCCATATCGCCAACCTTGCCGCCGGAAACCACTACCTTGGCACCAGTATCGGCAATAGCCTTAATTTGGCTCTCCAATAGACTCTCTTCGCCTGATGAGAAGTTCATTAGTTCATCGGCAGATTTGATTAAAACAGTACCCTTTGTTTCGGTCTGTATGATGTCAACAGGGCAGGAGAAAATGGCAATTTTAGCCTTTTCGGCATAAGAAACATCACCCTCAACGAAACGCTTGAAAACCATACCATTAACAACTTCGGACTTGTTTAAGCCACTGCCTAGGATTTTGCACACACGGATGTTGTCCACATTGAAGGTACCCTGATTAGGTAAAATTGAAACACAGGCTTTGGCCACCAAATCGGTGAGAAAATCTTCTTGACCATATTGTTTGGACATAATGGCGGCACGCAAGCATTCCTTAACCTGAGCTAAATCACGGAAATCCTTAATTTCATGGCACACCAATTTGGGTAAAATTTCTAAAGCCTTTTCCATGGCCCTTTCATAGCCATCGGCAATTTCGGCAGTAGTAATGCCCAAACGTAAAAGTTCTTCGGCTTTTTCCAACAAAGCGCCAGCAAAAATCACCACAAAATTAGTGCCGTCACCGACCTCAGCGTCTTGCATTTCACTGGCCATGACCATAAGTTTGGCAGCTGGATGTTCTACATCCA
This sequence comes from Bellardia pandia, assembly GCA_916048285.2. NCBI lineage: Eukaryota > Metazoa > Arthropoda > Insecta > Diptera > Calliphoridae > Bellardia > Bellardia pandia. Next base: position 76,932,988 of record OU696533.1, read on the forward strand.
ATTCACGCATAATGGTGCCAGCATCACTAGTCACAAATTGTTTCTCAATATGATTGATTACCATTTTGTTCATGCCGTTGGGTCCGTAGGCGGAGCGCATGGTTTGGGCAAACTCTTTGCAGGCGGTAATATTACGATAAACAGCCTCTTCCAAACCGCTGTACATCTGTTATAAACAAAATCAACATTTTATAAAACATTCACTTACATTTTCATTTAACATTCCCAAGAAAACTTAATAAATCCATCACACTTTGCAAAATTTACAAGCCAGCCAACCCGTGATGAGTCAGTTGGTGAGAAATCAAATAAGTCTCTTTTTTTTGTAACTAGCATGACATCGTTTTTATGCAGCTGTTGTGCGTTCTACTCTATACCGCATGACAGCACTTGTGTTTTTTATTAAATTTTCCGGTTAATTCCCAGGAAAATGTGGAAATTTATTTAATTATCAATGGGTTTCACTTACGCGGGCTCCTTCCTTCATCATTTGGGCTACGCCGGGTGCTTTGGGTACAGATAAAGCCATTTTTATTCACAGATTTTTTCCTTTTCACAATTTAACAAAACCGACCAAATGAAAATTCTCAACAAGACAAGAAATAACAATAATTAACCTCACTTCTTGTCAATATCGCCTACGGTTACTTACGTATTGGTTAGTGGTTACTAGGTGTGAATGATTACCACAGACTACAATGATTACTTTCTCGAATGTTTTTTAATCGCGTGAGATGCCAGATGTTGGGATATAATAAGCAAACAATAAGTAATACTATGTTTCCACGACGACTTGAATCACCCGCTTCGCTCTCTGAATCATGTTTATGAATCATGCTGTTTACATGACTAATAAACTTTCGATTTGACAGTTGTTTTTAATAAACAAACAGAATAAAGAAAAAAAGAATTTACAATTTGTGAAAAATATTTTTTTTAATGGACAAAAAAAGTGAGTGGAAATTAGTTAGCTTATTTGAAAAAAACATACATTCGTACGTCTTTACTTCCAGCAAAAAGAAAATAATTTGCTTTGTTTACAATAATATTAAATTTGTACAGCTAGTGCAGATAAACTTGCGATAAAAATTAGAGAAGAGAGCAATTTTTCGGGCTTCGCAAGTAGATTCAATATGAATCTACTTGATTCGCTCTTAAAATTTTGTATGGTGAAGCAAGTTGTTTCGCACATGATTGGGGTGTGAAGCATGAATAGAGAGCGAAGCATGTACCGTGGAAACATAGTATAAGAAAGATGAAGCGCTAAATACATAAGAGGGCAACACCTGTCTAAAGTGACAAACGAAATTTACAAAAAATTCCCGTTTTTTTTATTAAAGTTCGCTCGCATAAATACAATGAACCCGGTTCGAATGATGATGAGTGATGAGAAGAGGGTTGGGAGGGAGGGAGAGAGGGAGGGAAAAAGTAACAACAACACACAAAAAACGGAGAAAAAAGTCCCCCCGCTGCCCTCCTCCACAGAGAAAAAAATTTTTGCTCTCAGGGTGGTGAATTAAAAAGTGGTGAATATAAAAAATAGTGGTGAGTATAAAAAATCGTGGTGTGTTTTTAGAAAATCACCACAAATACCGTTGTTCGAAAATTTTCAAGTTTATTGAAAATGGGAACTTTTTTTTACAGTTTTACGGTGTGGTTGCTGAATTAGCTAAATATATAGAAACCACCCACTTTTAAAGTACATATTATCAACATATTACTACATTTCACACGGGTTTTGTTTGCTAGGTTTTTTTTCTACGTTTTAAAGTAAAAATGTTGCAGAGTTGTTTTTATCACATATTTTTAACAAAGTGGCTATCTTTTTTTTTTTATTGATTTTTATACACAAATTATAGTTATCAATCAAGGCTAAGTATACAAAAGTCCATACTTTAGTAATTTGTTAAATGTGAAAGGTAAAAACCATTTAATTATTAAAGAAAATTACTTATAATCTCTATAATTTGCAGCAGTACTGAAATTCTGATAAACCAATTAGCATTGCCTACCATAAGGCTTTAAATCTGCAAGTACTTGTTAAAAATAGCGGTGTGTATTTGGTCAACTGTTATTTTCCAATTCTAATTTCTTCAGGCCTGTTGCATATTTTAATCAGCCACTTTGAAGTCCCTAAGCACCAACATAGGGCTCGCCGAGACCGCTCTATTGGACATAATGGCTGCCAATATACAACAGCAGCGCTTGATTAACGAACAATTAAGACGCGAAGTTGAGATATCACGTGCTCGTGTCTCAGAGTCCTCTATGCTGATGATAAAATACATGTCGGAACATGAAAACGAGGATTGTCTATTAACCGGTTTTACTAGTCAAAAATTAAATCCGTTTAGGGAAAAAAGTTCCTGCAGTGTTTTGTAAATGTTGTAGCTAAAAAAACAAAAAAAAAACAAAAAAAAAAAAAAAACAAATATAATTAAAAGTTCCTAACACTTCTATTAGCTGGTTTTTAAATAGACCGAAGGCACTTTAAACAGAAGGAACTCAATTATTTATTAGTAGTATTATATACATATACATACATATACATATACACCTATATCTATATATATATATATATAAAGCATTTGAAACCCCCCAACCTATTGACTATACATACATATACATATGTATGAACATTATAACCGTCTATTGTTATATAAGTAACAAATTGTACTATTTTATAAATTGTAATCCTATGTAATATCATAGGCCAACTCTTTATTGGAGTATATATATATATATATGTTAATGAAATAATATCTGGCAACTGATGAACTTTCTCTAAAGTACTGAAATGCATGCACCTAAAATGAATTTACTAAAGCAAATATAGACAAAAAATTATTATATAAATATATTTGTTGTAGTCTTATAAAAATAAAATATGTCTATGGTAATCCTTAAAAGTGAATAAATTTATTAAATTATAAATATAAAATTTTGTGTTTAATTGCGGAAAAAAGATGAGGAATCTACGCACAGTGCTTTTATCCCATATAAGGAAGGGACAAAAATAGAAGGCGTTATCGTATATGAATAAAAATTGGCATGCTGGTTTTATTTTTCAAAATTAGAAAAAAACGAATTTTTGAAAAAAGTGGTGCAAGGACACTCATACCTCCCATACATCCTGACCTTGAAATTTTGAATAAAATCTACAATTCGGCTTTTAACGACTTAGAAACTTGTTATAATTGTAGATATGGGTACTAAGTGCAACCAATCAAGCCTGGGGAAGCCGGACGGACTGCCAAGTGTCACGGACACTGTGGCCGGTGCTTGGAAAGTCCGATTCGGAATTGCTGCTGGGCAGGAATAGGATCTGCGTTAGGACCATGATAGGCTTTATCACGGGCCACTGCATGATTGGCAGGATAGCGGTGAGAATGGGATCCGAATTATCGGATATGTGCAGATTATGCGAGGACCCGGATGAGCTGGAGACAGTTGAGCACATTCTGTGCCACTGTCCCAGGCTGCAGGGCAGTAGGATGAGATGGCTGGGCAATAGATTCTTAGGCGAATTAGGGGAGGTCTCTAGCTGTGGGCTGGAGAGTCTAATAGGATTCGTAATGGGAATGGCCTGGCTACGCGTTAGATGACTGGGTGCGAGTCGCACAAATGGAGGACATATGTCCGAATAAGGAGTTGGTCAGGTCTCTTGCTTCTCTTTTCTATCTTCTATTTTCTATTCTCTCTCTCTATACTATAATATTACTCTCCTGTCTTCACTTTCTTTTCACTCTATATACTAAAATTTCTTCCTAAGGCATCGCAATGGACCGTATTGGTCTCTGGGTGAGGGTGTGAGGCGACTCACACCGGCCTTCCTACCTACCTACCTACCTACCTACCTACCTAGATATAACTTAATAACAATTTCTGTTAAATTTTGTTTAAATTGCTGCAAGGACTCGTTTTGCTGTCATATACATATCCTTTTTCTTAAAAGCGCAAAATACGCTCTGAAAACCATCCAATTGTCAAAATTTTTATTTTTCTTCAGTCCTAACTAAAAAACCTCCATATCGGCACAAGGACATTCACACCTATCGTACATCCTGAATCTTAAATTTTGAAAAAAGCTTGATTACAATGTTGTAAAAAAAAATTTCGATATAATAATGCAGGTATTAATATTTGTAGCAAATTTTATTTAAATTCCAGGAATGCCTCGATAAGCTGCCATATATCCTTTTTATTAAAAACAATGTATACGTTTTGAAAATCATGAAATTGCAACAATTTTTTTCCTTTGTCAAAATAATAAAAAATGTATACAATTCTTACAGAAACAACGCAAGGACACACATATATCCTGAATTTTAAATTAACTACTACCAAAAAGTAATAAATGCATGATGGAAAAAGTTTTTATAAATAAATACTTTTTGTAATATAAAATAAATATTTATTGATATGTTTACGGAACAGCTTTTTAGAGTATAACAAAAAGAAAAAACATTTTATTGATCGTCATTGGATTCTTCCGAAGAATACGATTCACTAGAAGAAGAAGCATATATTTAAATATTTACACTTTCCTTTACAAGATATTTTTCTAATTCTTCGTCATTAGTTTTATATGTTTTTTTATTTAGCTTTCTGATTGACTACAACACGTGATCTGAAGGTAACAACAAATGGGTCATTAAATCCTAGTTTGTATTTTTTCCGTGTATGTGATAATCGGACCTTTCAAACGTTTTTGTGGTTAGCTTCAATAGCTTCCTCAGACAAACATCCTTAAAAAAATTAAAAAAGAATACTGTTTTATATAAAAAAGTTAAGTGCTAACAAACCTATTGGAATATCAAAAAACTTAAGAACATCCGTGTATAAGAACTTTGTGTACACTACTATGCAAATATAAAACCAACTATAGTGGGATAAATATATGTTTCTTGTGGTTATTAAAAGTTCTTGGAATTTTTCATTATTTATTGGTATCCCACAAGACAAGACAAGTTATTTGGAGGTGCTGATAACCAGCACTCAACCAAATCAGAATTTTTTAATAAAGAACCCATTATAAAATTAATTTACACGATTTTCGTTCAATTTAAATTAAATATTGTTAAACACTGCACTTAAACAATTGACAAATTTAAATTGACTTTATTTTTTCACTTTTATTATTGTAAAAAGTAACGGTAATGACTGGTTTTAAGAATGTAAGGAATGACGATGAAAGTAATAGAAATTTAAAGAAATAAATAAGAAAAAGTTATTGTTGTAAATCAAGATTTTTGTTTTGTAATTTAACTGTTGTAATTTATTTCTTTTTTTTTAGCCTGTTGCCAATTTAGCACTTTTCTGTTAGTAATAAATTAAAAAACATTAATTAACCAATAATTATTACTTCAAGAGTTTGATTCAAATTCTTTTAATTTTTTTCATTTTGTTTTTGATTAATTTTGTCTATTCAAATCATTAAAGAAAATTAAGTTTTTGACTTTTACATACTACACAAATCCCAAATTTTCAATAAACCATCATACATGTAATTACCAGAAATACATATTTATTTATATTTAAAATATAGTTTTTACTAATCAAATTACTCATAAATATATAAAAAAAAAAAACACAAAAAAAACCAACAGCAGATAAAACTTCTTGTACAACATATAGGATATAAAAGTGCATTATATAGGCGTTAACATTTATTTATTTTTTTATAGTTGTACTCAAAATGGGCAACTTCTGTTTTTTCCCTAATAGGTAAAAGTCTAGGCACTTAAAAAAAAATAAAAAATAAAAAAATCAATTAAGACTATTTTTTTTAAAAATTATTTAAAATTTAAGAAATTTTTGTAATTTCAACAAAAAATTTATGTAATTCTCGACTTGTAAACAAAAAAGTGGTTTTAGCTAAAGTTTTTTTTTTTAATTTTTGAAGAATGCTTATCTATTTTCAAGTATTTTTTACAAAAAATAACAAATTAATGAAAAAACACAAAAGTTAGGGCCTTTTCCGCAAACCATTTAATTTAACCATGATTTTAGACATTTCTAAAAAAAATAAAAAAAAAAAATTGCTGTAGGTAAAACGGGCAAGTTCTGGTTAAAGATTCTAAAAGCAAAAGGTATAAGCTTCAAAATAAAAAAATATTACGAAAATCCGTTTTTTTTAGAACTCCACCAAACTTTTTGATTTTTAAGCTAACAACACAAATAAAATTAGTATTTCAAAGTTTTACAAAGTACATCTAATCGAAATATTTAACCTCAATAATATTTTTTGCTTATTGGAAATGTGTTGAGTAATTAAACATTATTGATATCTCAAAAAAGGAATTTTTGACAACTATTTTTGTAAACCTAAAACATTTTTTTTTTAGTTTTATTTATATTGAAAAATACTTGATTTTAGCGACCCCTAGTGACGAGCATGGTCGTTCTTATACGAATGAGTTAACTAAGTACCTTTAAAAAATACTAATTTCATTTACAATGGTGGTAACTTTTTTTTTTGATTTTTGTGTATTGGACAAGGTACTGTGCTACGTAGACCCAAACAACGTTGCTTCCATATGGTCAAAGTAGAAGTCATAGCGAACAAAATTGTTAATAGTGTAGAGATTATCAATTCTACTTCTTTTCGAACAACTTCTGAAGATGCCACCTATGTCAAGATTCCCCCACCTGGATAACCATCTTGTCGTGATGTGGTGGCTTAAATGCTGGCTGTAGTGTATGTCTTGTAACTTGAATCGGTTAATTTTAGCCGGAACAAGTTAGAAGGCATAAGCTTTAAAGCCAACATGACCAAGGGTTATCCCCACTTTTAAGGTCAAGGTGGATGATAGCAGTGCCGAAGACCTGAATGGCTAGTTAGTGGTTAAAGAAACTAGTCGCGAACAGCTTCCCTCCGACGCCAGGGCACGGGTCGGCTGTAATGAGTATTTTGCCTAGTCCATGTACGCCGTCACTGCATGGATGGTCCATCCCCTTACGTGCCTACTCGTGGGACCAAAAATGAATGAAAATAATAAAAACACAAAAAACAACAAAAACAACAAAAACTCCCTGAAGAGCGCCGATGATCTCGGTTCTTCTTCAGAAGGCGACCTACTGGCTTCTAGCCAAGAGACCTTGGTTGCAATGGAGGACAGCGTGGGTGACCGACACAGCACTCTGCTGACCACCACAATAAACGTGACAAAAGCTCCTCTTCAAGTGGATGCCAAGGCTGGCGATCAATTGAAGAAGAAACGAAAGAAGAGGAAGAGTCAGAAAGACATCCTCAAGTCTCGCTACACCAAGGCGATATTCATTCTTGATAAGATTGACAAGAATGCTGCCAGCGGTGCTCCTCATGAGCGTGATGAAGCTGATCGCGCCAAATACCAGGCTGTGGTAGATGAATATCAAAAGTCTTTAGATTCAGTACCCAGCACATCAAAGGCAGCAGCCTTAACAACAGAAAGGGTCAAGCGAAATCGCTCTCAAACGGAGAAAGGTTTCCGATAAAAAAGCCGCTCCGGGACCCACATCTACCACGACCACATCCGCCAGACGACGCTTTAACGAGGTGGTTAAAGACCATCTCATAATGGCTCTGGCGACAGAGAAAGACGGTGCCATCAATCCTGTAGTAACAGAATGTGGTGCTATCGAGTCCAAATTAGCTGAACTCGTTATGGAATACCTGATCGCTAATAGGACTGGTACGGCACCTCGCTTTGACTCTGGTGAAATTCACCGGGGATACAGGGTGATCAAATGCATGGACGGGTTCTCAAAGGACTTTCTGAGCAAATGCATCGCTAATATTAGTGGCGCATGGGAGGGTTTAAGCCTTAAACTGATCCCTGCTCAGGATATTCCGATGAGACCGCGTGCACGTATTTGGTTACCAAAGATGGCAACCGATGCACATAAGATGTTGGACTGTCTGAAGCTGCAGAACCCCAACATCCACATGGATGACTGGTCCATCATCCGCACTGAGCAAGGCGAAGGCCACACATGCCTTATCCTTGCCATCACCGAATCTGGCTCAGTGGAGCTTGAGAAGGCGGGTTTTAAGCTGTTCTTCGGAGTGAGGGACGCTAAGGTCAGGGTGTTTCGGCTCAAAGGAACAGGTAGCGGTGAGGCGGATGAGGTTGAAGTTGCAAGCTCTCTGCTCACAGACATGAAGCTATCGAAACCCCCCCCAGATACTAACAATGGCGCTTAAGATAGTGCAGATAAATCTGCAGCACTCGAAATGTGCTACAGATAACCTTCGGGTACTCTTAGCTGAAGAGGACCTGGACATTGGGCTGGGCCAAGAACCCTGGGTTTCAAACCTGGACGTGAAGGGTCTCCCGGCCTCAACATATAATATACTCTATGCAAGAAACAATGGTAGGCCAAGATCATGTATTATTGCCAAAAAATCTATTAACATTTTTCTCTGTACGCAGCTTAGTTCAGAGGACCTTACAGCAGCAAGGGTCGAGCTACCGGGCAACAGTAGCCTCTTGATTGCCTCCAGCTATATGGCACACGACAAAACAGCTCCTCCAGTCGAGGTGAGTACTCTGATGTCATCTGTTGGAGCATCGGACATTATCCTGGGCTGCGATGCTAATGCAAGGCATTCAATCTGGGGCAGCAAGGAAACAAATGAAAGGGGTGAGTCTTTACTTGATTTCATTAATTCCAGCAAACTAAGTATATGTAATTCTGGTAACACGCCTACATTCATTTTTCCGAGTTCGGACGACTATAATGGATGGGAGGAAGTATTAGATATTACACTCATTAATGATAGGTCTAAGGTATCAGTAGATAGGTGGCGAGTATCTAGTGAAAGGTCATTCTCTGATCATAACTGGATTCTTTTCGAAATTAGACTTCAGAACTCGACAGAAAAAATACAATTTAGGAACCCAAGAAGGACTGATTGGTTCAAATTTAATGGGATCCTTAAACATAAACTTAGGAATATGCCAGTTGTGGGAGATTCAATCACTGGTCTTGAAAGATTGGAGGAAAACTTTAGTAAAACTGTAGTTAAGGCTTTTGAAGTTTCCTGTCCAGTCACTAAGGCTAAGAAAAGCTTCCCTCCATGGTGGAATTCGGAGCTATCTAAACTACGCAGAGAAACTCGTAGGGCCTTTAACATTAACTATAATAGTAAATCATGGCAACCATATCGTGATCTATTGAAAGCTTACAAGAAAGCTATAGTAATCGCAAAAAGAAACTCGTGGAGACGCTTCTGCGAATCTATAGATAACACAAGAGACTCTGCAAGACTTAGCAGAATTCTGGCCAAGGGGCAATCCAATCCTACTTATATCAAGGGGAATGATGACTCCTGGTCCGAATCCTCAGCAGAGTCACTTGACATTCTACTGAATACGCATTTTCCAGGCTGTAAGGATGTTACTATGGATACGGTTATTGAGAATGTAGGCATGACTCTATCCAATATTGATAGTAACATCATCTCCTATGACAGGATATCATGGGCGATTGACAGTTTTGCACCATTCAAGTCACCTGGGCCGGATGGTATTTTGCCAAAGATGCTACAAAGTGCAAAAAGGCATATCATTCCCTGGCTTCATAGAATTTTTACGCTCTGTCTGTCCCTCAACCATGTTCCGGTTAACTGGAGGAGAGTCAGGGTCGTTTTTATTCCCAAAATTGGCAAGAGAAGTCATGAGAAGGCGAAGGATTTCCGTCCAATTAGTCTTTCATCTTTTCAACTTAAGACGTTGGAAAAACTCATTGATACTCACATTAGGCAGCGCCTTGAGGGTTCGACATGGCTCTCGAACAGTCAGCATGCCTACCTTAAGGGTCGCTCTACAGATACAGCTCTGCATGAGGTTGTAAGGGTTATAGAGAGATCTCTCGAATTTAAACAATATACAATGGCAGCCTTTCTAGATATAGAGGGTGCTTTCAATAATGTGACTACTCTTGCAATTCAGCAAGCTCTAACTAACCTAGATGTTGAAGAATATATCAATAACTGGATAGTTACCATGTTGAATTCAAGAATAGTCACAGCAAATCTTGGTAATACCGTTAAGTCTAAGCAAGTTGAGAGAGGCACTCCACAGGGAGGAGTAATCTCTCCACTACTGTGGCTTATCGTTATTAACTCGATTCTCATTGATGTAGACAGTAGGGGTATAAAAGTTGTTGCTTATGCGGACGATGTGGTGATACTCGTACCAGGTCTGTTTCCGGACGTGATCAGTGAGATTATGTCCACTGCTTTGAGGTTGCTCGACAACTGGGCCACAGTTAACGGTATTGGGGTAAACCCGAGCAAAACAGAATTTGTACTTTTCACGACGAAGACCAAGATTCCAAGCTTCAAACTTCCAATGTTGAGAAACTGCGAAATCCCCCTTTCAAACAATGCAAAATATCTAGGCATTATACTGGACTCTAAATTGTCATGGAAACTAAATACTTAACACAGGGTAAAGAAGGCAACGGTGGCCTATTACACCTGTCGTAAGATGTTTGGTAGAAAATGGGGACTTAGTCCCAGCATAGTTAAATGGATGTATACGGCTATAGTACGTCCAATTCTTACTTACGGATCTCTTGTATGGTGGACTGCAACTAGAAGGAAGTATGTCGTAGACCAACTATACAAAGTTCAGAGATCAGCCTGCATAGGCATAACAGGTGCACTAAGGACTAGTCCTTCAGAGGCACTGAACACTATATTGCACCTTATGCCAATTGACCTTCACATAATGGCCACTTCTGCCTGCAGCGCAGCGAGGCTTCAAGCGTCCGGTTGTTGGAAATCGAGAATATATGGCCATGCGGGTATTCTTGGCCAGTTGCCTTCAAACGTTCTCCAACCATCTGACTACATTACTCCATACACGGATTTTGATAGGATATTCAAGGTCTTAATTCCCTCCAGGAGTGAGTGGAATAGGGGTAATCTCGTGCACAAATACGACATTAGGATATACACAGACGGTTCTAAGATGAGCTGCGGTGTTGGTTCTGGGGTCTTCTGTGACGAACCTGGGGTAGACATCTCGTATCGTCTTCCGAATGAGTGTAGTGTTTTCCAGGCGGAAATTTTTGCAATCATGGCAGCTTGTAATACATTACACGATCATAACATTAGAGGCAATATAGGTATTTTTGTCGACAGTCAGGCGGCACTCCTCTCACTTAATGCCTACACAATTTCATCTTCACTAGTCAGGCAATGCAGGAATTCTCTGTCAAGGCTAGGTCGTCTATCTGACATTACCTTGGTCTGGGTACCTGCGCATAGGAACCACTACGGCAATGAACGGGCAGACGAATTAGCCAGAACGGGATCTGCCTTAGATATCTCCAATGCGGTCTCAGTAGCGATTCCACTGGGGACCATCAAAGGTATCATCCTCAGACATTTTCTTGCAAAGGCTGAGTATAGATGGCGAAATTTAGACACATGTAGGATAGCCAAGTTGATGTGGCCATCTTTCAACGAGAAACGTACTATGCAACTGATAACTCGAAATAGGAGGGATATATCAAGATTGCTGGCAGTATTAACGGGACACTGGACGTTAGGCAAGCATGCAAATCGCCTGGGACTCCCTTTTAACGACCATTGTCGTAGCTGTAAGGATAGAGAAAAAGAGGAAACGATTTTTTACCTTCTCTGCGAATGCCCAGCCCTGTGTGTCAGGAGACATAAATTCATGGGGAACTACACACTGAACGACCTGGGTGAGGTAGCCGGGTCAAAACTTAATGACCTGCTGAGATATCTCACAGCTACAGGTTAGGTCTAGCAGGACACGACTTTTTTGCACACACATATTAGCTACAGTATGGTGTACAAGACATTAAATCTGACGAGTGGTGTGGTCTTTTAAAACGGGGTCCCTTCGACTCTACTTAAGTGTTCGCACGTAGTGAACTACCACGTAAACCAACCAACCAAATGTCAAGATTCCTATAGTCATTTTCGCAGAAGAATCTAAATAAATGTACCAATCCAAGAAAGGTGCAGATCACGTAACTTCAAATACACCTAAACACGAGAGAGCGATGTCAATACAATAATTGCAGAATAGAAGTAAGTCGCAAAGCATGATTGACTTTCATATTAAAACTCCAAATATAGACATGGCTGAGTAGAAGACACGCTGATGTAAATTACTACATAATATGCAGGATACAGAAGCTGGCTGTACAGATTTGGACTTGACAACTCTTCAGAATGCTTGTAATGCCCAAACCAAGCAGAAGACCCAGAGCATGCGATGTTCTACTGTCTATGTTTTAGACAATGGTAGAACAAGTTGTTGAATACTAATTAAATAGTCAAAATATTGTTGAGATCTTGCAATATAAGAAGAACTATTGAAAAGCAATATAAATGTATTGGCGAGAAAAGAAGAATAGAAGGAAAACTAAAACAATAGTTAGTAATAAGAGACACATAGTTTTCATAAGGCTATCCGGCCCTCCGATAAAATTGTTTGCCATTCGTGCTGTACGATTTGTATGATTTCTTGTAATCTTATTCTTATAAACCTAGCCAATATACATAGTTCACGCCATTTCGCTCCATATGGGAATTTTTTATAATAATAGCGTGTTGTTCACAGTGTGCTTATTGCTCACTGACTGTACACTCCATCTCTTTAGGTAATTAACTACTTTTGAATATTATATCCACAACTAAAATAGCTTCTTTCTGATTGAATGTTGGTGCATTACCATTATTTTCCAGCAATAACTTGCGTCCGGGAAATACCTAGAATACTTTTGTGAAAGCAGGTCCTTTTTCGCCTGACAGAGGTAGAGATTTAGTTGCACATTTTTCATTCAGCATCTTCCGCACAAGGTCTGTATGTGCGTTTTACACTTCCTTACAGAACATACAATCTGGGTTATTAGTATATTCCCTTGCTATATGTCTACTAATTACACACTTTATGCTTAACTTCGAGCCTTCATCTCCAAAAAGAAATAAGCTTTTAGTGTTATTCTTATATGATACTCAAATTCTCCTAAATCATTCAGGTTTTAATCCGACTGAATGGTCTTCAACATATCCGCGCATCTTTCTTTTCTTTTTTCTTTTGAGGTTTTTTCTTGCAAATCACCGCTTTCTATGTATTACTTGTTATCATCATTTATAATGATTTGCTCAGCGTACAAACAGATACTCATTTTCTTTTCCTCTTGGCTTTCCATTTTATTCCTTTTCGCAGTATAAATTCTATAGGTATATATGTGGTCACGTTTTGTGCTGTGTTTGTTGCAGTAACTTGGCATGATTTATTGCATGAAATTTCATCTCTAACCATGTTATACACATCATAACTCTATCAATCTCGCTTCCTAGTTCTATGAAGGGGTCAGTCACAGAAGTGGTCTGCTTCTGAGTGAGAGGTTGAATGTTTAGTGCGATCAGACTGTCTTCGATAAAACGTTTGCAGTTTCAGTTTTGGAGTTGCTTTGGAAAGGATTCCCAATACTCCACTTCATTTTATTTTGGTTGCCGCTTGTTATAAACTCTATTTCAGCCTAGTATGCTGCCGAATTAAAAGTATTATAGTAATATGCTATCGATGACTGAGAGCATGTTTTCACGCTGTCTAAAGCCGCTGGTACTGAGTTTATTCTACCTGCACCGTAATATTACATTTAAGTTAACCCATATGGTTGTTGATTTAGAAGCCTCCTTATCTGCCACAACTAGGATCCGTGTTTACAGTCTTGTCTCCGACATTGCCAATAGTATTTTCTATTGAAATTTATATAGTCTATGGCCTTGTATAGTTAGCATGGTGTAACCATGGTGTACTACTGTCAAAAACACTTGAAAAAGTATTACTTTTGACATATGTAAGTAAATTGAAAAAAAGTCAGTAAGCTGTGCTACTGCACTCACCTTCTATAGTTACACCATGGTCTTATCTTTGGTCTTGTCTATAGTCTTGTTTACAGTCTTGTCTATAGTCTTCTAATAGTCTTGCCTATTATATTTTTACCTATAATATGTACATATATTCTCGTCTATTATCCTATCTCAAGTCTTCTTAATTGTTTCGTCTACAGTTTGAACTATTGTCTTGTCTATTAACCTGTTCTAAGTCTTAGCTACTTTCTCCTCTAAATACTCAGCTTCATTTTATTTATGTTCCACTGTCTATCATTTAAATTTTTAGAAAGTTTAAGTAATTCAAGTGCTATGCGCTTGACGGCTTTTGTATAAATACCACTACAATGTATTTTGGCCATTGAACTCACACATTAAGGAGGATTGTTGAAACAAACTTGAGTTGGCATAAAATTATAAAAATATGCACAGGACAAAGTAGAGTTGCCAAATTTTTAAAAATATATTTTTTTATGGTTACTTTTATCCTTGATTGCCTTATATCCTTTTATACACATTCATTCCATTTGTGTTTTCTAAAATATTAAGTTGTGCCAGCATAATTATGTAAATATATATTCACAATCCTTATTCGTACATATCACCATCAGTTATCTGAAGGGACCAAATATATTTTTAGGGTCTCGAGAATTCGTTTTTAAAAATTTGCAAAATCCTGTAACTAATGGCTGATTTATGGAAATATTTTTATAACAACCAAAATTGTGTAAATAAATTTCTGTTAAATACAAAAAAAATTAAAATGAAATTAATTTTAATTTCTCTGTCTTAAAACAGTGTGTTCATTTTATACTAGCGAGATTATTTTTTAAAGTGTAGCTTAATTTATTACACTTGCTGTCATATTTATTGTATTATCTATTTTTTATAATTGCAATCAATTCAAATTAAAAACGTTTAAGAGTTTTCTGAAGAACAAAATCCTGAATATGTTCTATTTTGACTTAAGGACTTGCAATTTCACAGCAATTATTACTATAAAAATGTATAACAAAACAGTAGGATATTTGAAAAGAATCTTGAAAAAAATATGCATTTATAACAAAAAATCATAAAAATTTGTAGGTACTTAACGTAGTAGTTTTGAATAAGAAATTAACAACAAGTACAATACCAACAGCGGTTACAGCAACAATAATATGTAATAATATTCTAGTATTATCTTTACACGTAGCCAGTCACCAATCAAGCACGCAAGCAACATTTTTGGTTCAATGACCCACAACCACCAAGTTGACAAACTCATAAATACATAGAGATACACCCATACATAGACAAATTTACATAAATGCATACGTATGTGAACATGCATAGATACATATATAAAATGTATATGTACTCGTATAAACCCATACTAATGCCTTCATATAATCATGCTTGCATGTGTATCCTTACAAAATTTAAAGCACATGTACACTAAATATAGCACCTATTGCACATTATTGTTTTACAATAATAACAACTATAGGCGACCAAACAACAATGAAAAACCAACAACAGCATCAACATGTCTAGTATATCCTCCTCTTTTATGCTCTTTACTCTTAATTTCGTTTTATTTTTATTTTTTCATATTCACAATATGGGTGTGTTAAGAATAAGAGTTTATAAATACTGGTCAACATTATTTAACCGTTATAAGAGAGCTTTAGCACACACTCTCTGGAGAGTGTGTTTAAGTAGTAAAATCCTTTAATGCAAACACAAAACAAATGTAACAAAAACCTTATTATGATTAACATCTTAACATTTTTGGAGAGTGTTTATAGAAATTTGTGTTTAAAGAGTGTTTTTAAGCTGAATTATTAATGTTTTAAGGATGGCTGCAATTATTATGTTTTAAGTTACTTCACTGTTGTAGTTGTTTTTATAGATTCATACATATACAGTGTTTCGCAAAACGATTTTGCCTACTAATTTTTAGAAGAAATTTGTTTTTCATTCATACATAAAATTGTAAAAATCAAGTAAAATTTTTTTTCAATTGATAATTGATATTACATATGTATATGTATGTAGAATGGGAAACCGCAAAACAAGTTTAAAACATATGACTTTTTATTTAGTTATTGTTGCATTTTAATTATTTGCATCATAATTTGAAGTTCACAAAAGTATTTATTTAGCTTTTTTATTCCTATTATTTTTTTTAGTATTTTTTAAATTTTCATGGATTTTTTTATTTCATTAAAAAGATACTTGTTATACATATTCCAATTGTTAATAGTAATATTTTTTCTTCAATGTGGTGATTTTTGTGTTAAATATTCCAAAAGGATATAGAATCCAAAATGTCCTCTACGATTTCTATGGGGTTTAGGTCTGAGCGTTAAGGCGGTGTGGCAGGGCTACCAGATGAATTTCGGAAAAAACGTCAAAATCCCGATAAAAAAGAAAAAAACCGTCACTTCGAATTTTAAAAATCGTCAAAAAAATCGGAAAAATAAAAAGTCACTTTTTCTAACAGTATGTTTATTTAACGAAAACTTAAAAATTCAAGTTTATAGTCCTTTTAAAATAAGAAATCACAAAAAATATAATGTTAAACACAACTTGTGTAATATTTTTATAATATATTGTCCGCTTTCACACTTTTCAATTCTGACTCGTCAAGGCAAGTATTTTTGGATGAGAAGGGAAAAGAGAACAAAGGAGTACAAATTATAATGTCAAAACAATTTAGTTTATTAAGTTTTAAATAACATTTTGAGTATTGAATCCAATTCATCCATCGTATACATTATGTAGCTGAATATTCTTTCGACGTTTTGTTAAAATAGGAGACGTTTTTGTAAAATTTCCCTGTTGAAATTCAGAAATTGTTTTCTCTAAAAATTTTAGTTCATGGAATTCAGCATTTAAAATTTCTTTTCATGTTTACAGATAAATAAGTAATTTCTGACTCCATATTATTTTTAATTATTATACTTAAACTTAACAATTGTCAATAATTAAGAAAACACTACTATTTCTTAGTTTTGTTTTTGAAATATGTCATGTTCTTCTTAATATTTATGATATTAAATGAGAAAAATAGTTGTTGTCTCAAAAAAGAAATAATTTGGCACCAAAAACATTAATAAAAAAACAAATGATAGAAAATTTTAATAATTAAGAAAATCGTCACTTCAATGAAAAAACTTTGCTATTTTTGAAACAAAAAAATCGTCAAAATGACGATAAATCGTCAAATATGGCAGCATTGTGTGTTGGCAAGTGTTTGGTACTGTACAAAAGCTAAATTTTAAAATCTGTGTATTTGGGTCACTATAATGCTAAAAATAACAATATTTCTTTGTATATCCTTTTTTCTACTTTGGTTACGTTCAGTTTTCGGAATGGGTCGATATCCATGATGTTCTATAATATCATCAGTATATACAAGATTACCAACTCTATTGGCAGAAATGCAGCCCCATATCACCATAACACTGCCATGATAATTAACCGTGGATTTTTGTATAATTTAACTTATAGCCTCATTTGTCAAAAATGTTGCATTTGATTTTATCATCGACACGCAAAATTTGTATTTTTATTTTATCATCAATCTATTAATTTCCAGCACAAATCGTTTCACCTTGCCAGGCGACCGTATACGAGTATATTTATAGCTCTCAGCTCCCTATTGATTTTTTCGTTGTAATTTAGAATACCTACAATCGAAAGAAACGTAGCGGAATCGAAACTCTGAATACCAAATTTGCCAAACGGAGAAAATTTCGATTCGAATCGAAAGTCAGAATAGGGGTGAATATAAGTTAATTTAAAAGGGGGAAAACTGCGTTTGTTTACATTAGCAAAAACATATATTTTTGCGTCTTTTTTGTGTAATAGTGAGGCACCTATGACATACTTTGATGCAATTTTCTTTTGAGTGTGATAGAAAACGGTAAGATTTTCCAGTGAATGATTGTGTAGGATAGTGTATCACGACCTTAAGTAGCTTCTTTTGTAGTTGTAGTTGCTCACTGTTACAGGGTTATGCATAATAAAAAGTTGGTAACTGTTTATAAACTGCGGTCAACAAGCTGCTAACTAGAATATAGTTTTGACTTAGCAGTTTCTTGGTAAAATGTTTTTATTTATTAATTAATTAAGTTTTATTGAGACTTTCTTTTTTTTTTCTTTTACAATCGAAAGGTTAACATTAACCCAATGACAGTTTATAGATGTTTCTTAGAACTATATCCGTCTTGTTCAAATACACGCTAATTGTATAAGCTACATGCTAAAAAATTAAAATGACTATCATAAGATATATATGTTTATATGAATATTAAATATCAATGCTTGCTCATGGCATTTATTTTAACGAACAGAGCTGGTAAAATGTTTATTCATAAACAATTTGCAAACGTCTGCTTACTTTAAAAAAATCAACTCTGAAAATGAATGATGCCACTACTAAAATTACTATTTTTGTTTATATCATCCCTGAATTTGACATTTAAAGTTTGTTTTTCCTCCATAACAAAATAAAAATTTGCAAAGCGTTAAAAATATTTTATAGATTAAAATGGAAGTGCCGGTATTAAATAAAACAAAAATAGAAAAAACGAAAAGATCGGCAAATTGGCGACAGGGTGAAAACAGCTAAAAAGCTGTTTATCAAAAGATGGTCAGTATTTGGTAACACGCTAACAAGTGTTTAGCAGTTTGTTAACCGTAGTTTGTTTGCACATTAAACTCTATGCTAACTTCATGCCAATTTTTTATTATGCATAACGCTGAAATAAACAAATTTATAATTGTCGTAGTTTAAATTCAGCTAACCTCTATTTTTGATAAATTCAATAAAATAATTTAGAAATTATTATCTTAGAAACCCTTTTGCAAACCATAGTAGCTATATTGTAATATAATAAAATATGGCAGGAATTTGCAAAAAGTAGCATCAAAACATGTTTCATAGGTGAAAAATAACGTATATACTTTATTTTAAATTAAACAAAAGATAAGAGACTAAATTATGTTATAGAAAAAAAAATGCAATCTAAAACGTGAAAAATATCGAAAACGTGAACACTCTTGGTAAAAATTAGTTCACGTTTCTGCGAGTTCACTGTATGTACATAGTATGGATTTGAGATTAGAATTATGTGATTAAATTTAATTGTTTTAAAAAGTTTGTTTGTTTTTTTTTTATAATAATTTAAGGCTGTTGAATTGGAAAATTACTCATACCAACAATATTCATAATATGGTTTACTGGATGGTATAAGTAATTTTAAAGTGTTCTAACTAGTACATACATACGTAGTACATACATACATACTATGTATAAATAAAAATTACGTATACCATCCATATTATGAAATGGTTCGCTTTATTTGTTGGTTGAGTAATTTTTCAATTTAACAACCTTAAATTGTTATAAGAAAACAAACTTTTTATAACAATTCAAATTTGATCACATAATTCTAATCTCAAATCCATAACCCAGCATAATGTCTACAATTCTAAAGAAAAACGGGTCATTTAATGTTAAAAAACGCAAAGATAAATTCACAAAATCATTGTTAAAGTCATTGTTATACACATCCATAACTACACAGATAGTTAGTAATGTTAATAGACCCCTATTATACAATTCTGCTACTTGAATTCCCATTATACACAGTGTTCTAACAACCAAACAGCCAACCAACAAACAACATCAAAAATTCAACAAAAAAATAAACAAATATGACGTCATTAGATCGTATATGTTTTGTTAACACAACATATGAGCAAAACGCTGCTGCACTCACTATCAAACATAAACACTACAAGAGAGGGAGAGAATACGAGTAAGCAACTATCAAATGAAGAAAAAAGAATTACATTAATTATTGGGACCATAACCTAGTTTTACATTTACACGAGACCTACATAGAAAACAACACATGCAAACACACACACACATCTTTATGTGCATTCATATACCCGCAAACATTTTTGAGATTTTCTGGCGATGGTTTTTTTTGCGATGATTACGCGATCCTTACGAATTGCTAACTATCGCCTACGCCTTACCAATAAGCGATGAATACGTGAGCGCGCACAAGTAACGGGAAATATACTCAAAACAATCAAAATATTTTTGTATTCTTTATCGTTTAGAGATGAGTCATCAATGTTTTCTCGGTGCATTTTTTTCTTGTTGTTTTGTTCAGGTAACGGTAAAATAAATATTTGGTTTCAAGAACATTTAGCAAAATTGTCAGTTTGTAAGAGAACGTGATACTCAGAGGTATGGATTTTATACGATTTTATTATTTAACATCTTTCAAAACTACTTCGCACAAATTTCTTGTCTTTCTTATTTTCATCCCATTACAGAGTCGCCCCACCATTCGTGAATCGCCTGATCATAGTGCGATCATTAAACTATTGTCAGGCGATTCGCCAAAACGATCGCCTGTGTGCCTGTCGTGATTCGCCAGCGATTCGTGAATATTGATTCGCTGGCGAATCGCCTGACCATAGTTTAATGATCGCACGCGATCAATCGCCGCGACTATACATAACTCAACGGCGATTCGCGGGCGATCATTAGGCGATTGAAAATGTTTGCAGGGTATATATATATGCATATGTATGTATAAGTGACGTTTTCATTTATATATGTATATACATATGTGTGTAAGTATATGTGTATACGCAAAATAACTGCTTTTTTGTTTTTATGTAAAACGCTTGATTTTTCATGTCCTAAATACATACCAGTGATGGAAAATGGGTTTTTGTTTTTCGTACCAACTATATAAATAAAATGTACTTTTTAGACCTCCATGGTACCATTTTTAATATTTTAATATTTGTTGGTCACACCAAGGCGTATTGTAAATTGCCGACAGTTTGTGTTGCGTGTGGGGAGCTACATGCAACTGCTCAATGCGATAAGTCGAGAACTGACTCAAAAATCAAAAAATGCAGTAACTGTGGAGGTAATCATACCGCAAATTATAGAGGTTGTCCAATTTACACTCATTTGAAAGGCATAAGAACCAACAAGACGTCAGTATTGCCTAATCGCCCTCAACAGCCAAATTTAGCATCGAGTGACAATTTCCCTCAATTATTACGGTCCACTAGTCATGTAAACGCGCCTAGTTCTAGACAAGTTTCTTACGCAAACGTCGTTAAATCTAATATGCCAGGTCTGGAGCAGGAACCTAAACCCCAATATTCTGAGCCGCATATCAACAATCTAGAGGCAACATTGCAGACACTTGTCCAAACTATGAACACTTTCACGACCACCATGACATCCATGATGCAGGAAATGCTGAAAATGCAATCCACTATCTTGCAAGCCATTTTAAAGAAATGATTTATTTAAAAATTTGTTTCTGGAACGCGAACGGCCTCCGCCAACATAAAAATGAACTGGAATACTTCCTGATGGATAAGCAGATTGATGTTATGATGATTGCTGAAACTCACTTGACGTCGACAGGGTACTTCAAAATTAATGGCTACGAGTTCTACGATACTAAAGACCCCCGCGGAAGAGCTTGTGGAGGTTCGGCAATTCTTATAAAGAACAGAATAAAGCATTATCTAATGAATAACATAAGTGAGGATTACCTCCAAGCAACAAACATTTGCATTGAATTCTGTCAATACAAATTTGTTTTATCATCGATTTATTCTCCGCCTCGATTTTCAATAAAAGAACACCAATACCATAACTTCTTTAAATCCCTTGGAGCTAGATTTTTAGTTGCTGGTGACTTTAACGCCAAACACACATTTTGGGGTTCACGTCTGGTAACCCCAAAGGGTCGCGTACTCTTCAACACCATTGCTAAAATGGGCTTAGATGTACTCTCAAGTGGTCATCCCACCTATTGGCCGACGGACCGACGGAAGATTCCCGATGTTATTGACTTTGGGGTAATGAAAAATATCCCTGTAGAATGGATGCAAGTGGATCCTTCACTGGACTTGTCCTCAGATCACTCTCCTACTATCATTTCAATGCATTTCCCTCAAGTGTGTGGTTCTCCATTTATGAACATGACTAAGACCCGAGTAAGTTGGATAAAATACAAAAAGTATTTAAGTTCTCATTGCACGGAAAATGTTGTGTTGAGAACTACCGACGATATTGATGAGTCGATTGGCAACTTTACCGAGGACCTTCAACGAGCTGTGCATCACGCTTCCACTTATCACGTTGAATGTAGAAATAGGACAAACAGAACTTATTTCTCTGAACTCGAGCATCTCCTATCAGAAAAAAGAAGAATGAGAAGAGAGTGGCAAATTCACAGGTCTCCTGAACTGAAAGCTAGACTACGGGAATGCAGAGATATACTAAGACATTTCTTAGAAACCCAAAGAACGGCCTCACTTAGATCTTACTTGGAAGGTCTTGATAGTACCCCACAATCTGACTACTCGTTATGGAGGGCGGCAAGAGGTTTAAAAAGACCAGTAAGAGGAAAACCTCCTTTGCGAAATCCGATTGGTGACTGGGCTAGAAATGATTCCGAGAAAGGGACATTATTTGTTAACCATTTGAGAAATGTGTTTACTATAAACAACTCAAATAATAACGAATCTGATTTGCCACCACTTGTTATAAGGCCTCCTGTACCTCTAAGACTAAACTTTCGTGATGTCCAAAACGCTATTGGTACTCTGAACCTTAGAAAGGCTCCAGGTATGGATAAAATCAGCAATAAAATGCTTGTGGAGTTACCTCGTGTAGCAAGAAGAATTATCCTCTTTATCTTCAACGCTATTTTACGCCTAGAATATTATCCTGCAGATTGGAAGGTGTCTATGATCACTATGATTCCTAAGCCAGGGAAGGACCACACCAAAGTGGAGTCATATAGGCCAATTAGTCTACTGCCGACAATTTCAAAACTGTTTGAAAAATTGTTAATGACTAAGTTGACTCTAATTCTGAATGACACTGAATGTATTCCTAATCATCAATTCGGCTTCAGGGCTAAACACAGCACCATCGAACAAACACACAGATTGGTAAATGTGATAAGAGGGTCGTTTGAAGGCAAAAAATACTGCTCCGCCCTTTTCATTGATGTGTCGCAAGCGTTCGACAAAGTTTGGCATGACGGTTTAATGCACAAAATAAAATTAACTCTGCCTGCTAACACCCATAAACTCATGGAAAGTTATTTATACGGTCGCAAATTTAAAATCAAAGAAGGTGATTTTTTAAGTACCGCTCAGCCAATTGAATCAGGTGTGCCACAGGGTAGCATACTGGGTCCTACTTTATATTTGATATATGCCTCCGACATGCCGTCAGACCCTAAAATCCATACGTCAACTTTTGCAGACGATACAGCCTTTATCAGCGTCCATCAGGACCACAAAGTTGCATCACAGAATTTGCAGAATTATGTTTATAAACTAGAGAATTGCCTAGAGCTTTGGAAAATCAGGGTTAACGAACAGAAATGTATTCATATAACTTTCACATTGCGAAAAGATACCTGCTCGTTCATCAGAATAAATAATCAAATTATCCCGCAACACAATGAAGTCAAATACCTCGGCATTCACCTCGACCGCCGTTTAACTTGGAAGTCTCATATTGAAGCGAAACTTACACAAATGAGATTAAAAGCAGTGCAACTTAATTGGCTAATCGGCAGAAACTCTACATTGAAATTGGATTGCAAACTTTTGTTGTACAATGCAATTCTAAAGCCAATCTGGTGTTATGGAATTCAATTATGGGGTACTGCCTCAGCATCCAACATTGAAAAAATTCAAAGGGGTCAAAATAAAATTCTACGTATAATTACTGCAGCACCATGGTATGTTAAAAATTCTCGAATCCACAAAGATCTAGGCGTGCCATTAGTAAAAGTCGAATTTACAAAATTTGCGTCAAAGTATGTTAGCAAACTTGAACACCATCCAAACCCCCTTGCACGAGACATCCTTAACTTTAGTGGCCACAATCGGTTGAGAAGGAGGGATACCCTTGCTTTAACTCAAGCGCAAAATAGATGACTGGATCAGTTGATGTAAAATTTTTTTAGTATCATAAAAATTTTTGTCTAGCACTGGCTGGGCTTATTATTTTCTGTTTAGTATTAAGATTTGAATACTTATTGTCATTTCAAATATGAAGATTCAAAAATAATTAAATGCAAAAAAAAAAAAAAAAAAAAAAAAAAAAATATTTGTTAAATAATCATAAAACTTTACCACAAATTTACTTTATCGAAAATTCGATATATCTTATAGCAGCATTATTGCGTTAATTGTCGCGATTATCTAAAAATATTCTTATTTATGAAGTATCGAGTCATTTGCGAAAAGTTAACCTTGGTAAATATATATATTTCCAAAATAACTAGAATTATTATTGTAAGAATAAAAGAAATATAAGAGTTAACTTCTAACGATTATTAACTACATTTTAAGCTTTAGTTTTTGAATTCAGCCTCAAAATCATTTAATGTAAATGAATATGTCCAAGACTCATATTGTTCGATAATTCAACCAAAAATTTATTGTAATAATCATCTTATAGATGCGAATTTAAAGATCAAATTGATATCAGTTCCAAAATGTTCATGAAATTTAATAAAATCTCTTTTGCTTGCACTATTACACAAATAGTAACTTATATGATATACAGCCATGTCACAGAATTTAATTCCGTTCGGAGGTGGAATTAATTCCAGTTTTTGTTTCTATAGAAAAAGCAAAACGAAAAATTTGTTCGGAATGAAACCAATTGTTCGTTTTACTTTTTCTTCAGAAGCAAAATACGGAAATAATTCCACTTCCGAACGGAATTAAATTCTGTGACATGGCTGATATTTATCTGTTTCATCTGAAATACCAAATTTTTATGCAACAGTATTTTGAAATTGTACCATATGACTCGTGGTAGTACCACGCTACCAACTGTGTTTAAAATGTATCAAAAAAGTACAATTGTACCATGTTTGTCATCAGTGATACATACATATAAATTATGTATGTACAGAGTTTGTCGTTTTAAATCATAATACAGATTATCGGTCTAATTCATAAAAAATTAAAGTAGACTTCAAATGTACTTTATGAAAATTTTGTATGAAAATTTTGTCTAAAAGCACACTTCAAACCTACTTTATTTTTTATGAATACGGCAGTATATTTATACAGTCCTATTTTAGCTTCAATCATAAGCATTTATTCAATATAATTTAAGATTCAATCGTACAACCTATCTTACTTTCAATCAGGTTTTAATCACACATAATTTAGGTTTAATCGTAGGCCTACATATGTACATAATTAGCTTAAATCATACATTGATCTTTAAATTAATTTATTTTAACTTCAGTCATAAGGCTTTATTCACACATAATTTTGCTTCAATCATAGCGTACTCGCATATAAGTATGTATGTAAATTCATATTAGTTTCAATCTCAGGTCTTACAAGCATATTTTATCTTCAATCAAATGGCTTTATAAAATCAGATTCTAGCTTCAATCATAATCTTTTACTTAAACTTATTTTAAATGCAGTAATTTGCCATATGCTTTATACAATCTTTTAGTGCTCATTTTTAAGCTTCAATTTAATTTAAATCATAAGCTTTTATTCAATCATATTTAAGCTTCATTCGTAATATTTCATTTAATACACAATTTGAACTTCCATTATAAAGATTTATACGGTCATATTTAGATAACCTTTTATTCGGTCTTATATTTAAGCATCAGTCATGTGTCTTTGTTAAGTTATATTTATCTTTAATCGTAGGTTTTTAAATATACTTATTTAACTCAAAATGTTTTTCCTTATACAGATTAAAAATCCTAGGGACTTATATAGTCTTATTTTAAATTCAATCGTAGGTCTTTATACAGTCAGATTTAAGCATCAATCGTAGGTCAGATTTTAGTCTTAATCGTAGGTCTTTATAAGTTAGATTTTAGAGTTAATCGTAGGTTTTTATACAGTCTGATTTTAGTTTTAACCTTAGGTCTTTCTACAGTTAGGTTTTAGCCTCAATCGTAGGGTTTATACAGTCAGATTTTAGTTTCAATCGTAGGTCTTTATAAAGTTAGATTTTAGAATTAATTGTAGGTTTTTTTTACAGTCAGATTGTAGCTTCAACAGATTTTTATACAGTCATATCTTTGCTTCAAGCTAATACAGATTTTAGCCACAATTGTAGGTATTTTTAAATCTATACAATCAGATGTTAGGTCCAATCTGAGGTCTTCATACAGTCTTATTTTATTTGTTCAATATCTAATCTCATAACTTTTCAGTTGTTTTTTTCCCATAGTTTCCATATTTCCATAATGATGCTAAAGAGCCTTTGTATTTAGCCATTGATGTTGTTGTTGTTATTGCTGCTGTTCATAATAACGACAATGATGATAATGATAATGTTGTTATAGCTGGCGAGTATGATGATGGTGATGATGACAATGTTAATGATGATGTTGTAGCTGGTGTTAAGAGTGATAAGCTTGTGAGGTAAGCATGAGCATAATTTGACCCAGTTTTTGTTTCTGCTTCTAGCTTATACAAATATGTAAATACATACATACATACATATGTATGTACTCCTAAATAGTACGTAATTTTATATGCAGCCACAACAACAACGAAGTATAACAAAAATACACACATACATACATATTTACTTTGTTCTACACTAAAGGAAATAATTGCTTAGGGGAGAATTTAAACAAAAAATTTAGCGGAAATTTAAAGAAATTTTGTGAAAAAGCTGCGTGTATGCTAAAATTTTTTTTGTTGCTGCTGTTGCATTTTTATGAATAGAAGAACATTAGAGGAAATGTGTAGTGTGGTTGGGTTAGGTTAACAATTTACACATACACAGGCTGTAGTACATGAAAGGAATTTGGATTGATGTGGTGTATGTGGGTAAGTATGAGTGAGAGAGGTCTTGTAATTTGTTGAGAGTGCAAAAAATATGTATAAAAAATATGTTTGTAATAGTATGTTTTCCCGTATAAATATGTATATGGTCTTTATTTAAATACAGGCATCTACAGTGGAGCGTAAGGAGAGTCTCGACTACAAAAGAGACTAAAAAGACTATAGATAAGACTAGAGCGAAGACTAGAGAAGATTCTGGAGATGAGATACGAGAAAAGTGACGAAAACGACACTAGAGACGAGACTAGAGATGAAACTAGAGACAAGTCTATACAATGAGCTAGATTGTGGTTAGCTGAAACTTATGCAGAGTGAGTGAGTACTGACTCATTCTGATGACAACGCGTGGAAAAACTGAATAGCGTTTTACATGGAAAATGAGTTAGCTCTTGAGTTACTTGTGACTTATTTTGAATCGACCATGAGTTAGTTTGTGTTGACACTGCACAAAATATTTAACAGTATTACCAGAATTAAAATACGAAAACATCTGGTACAAGAAATAAGTTTGTATACGTATTACAAGCGGTTGAATCTTAATTAATAAGTGTAATTTATAATTTGGCCACCCACTGTACATTAGAAGTCAGTTGTAAATGATAGCTATAAGTTAACTTTATTTTGAGTTAGCTCACAAAAATTCGACAGGTTATATATTTTGTATACTTCTACTTGGTTAAATTTACAAAAGTATTTACTTTTTGGAAATTTAGGTTACAGCAAAAGAAACTGTTTTGCCCGTTTTCCCGACAGGGTTAATACTTTTGTTTATTTAAGTACAAAACACATACATATATATTTTGTATACTTCTAAAGGGTGTCCCAACTAGAACGCAATGGTGTCAATGGTGTTCGGTATCGTGAAATGATAACCATTTTTTTCTTGCCTAGAATTGAAGAAATTAATGTGGAGGTCATGTGGTTTCAACAAGACGGCGCCACATGCCATACAGCCAGAGAAAATGCATCAGTCATTTCCCGGTCGTGTTATTTCGCGTTTTGAAGACCAGAATTGGCCGCCTAGATCGTGCGATTTAACACCTTTAGATTTTTTTCTTTGGGGTTTTTTGAAGTCGATGGTTTACGCGAATAAGCCGACGACGAGCCTTAAAACAGGAAATTGGACGCTGCATTAATGAAATACCGCAGCATTTTTGCAAAAAGGTCATTGAAAATTTCATTGAAAATTTCATTAAAATATCGCGTGTGTGCCAGCAAAGCCGCGGCGACCATCTGCACGATATCTTGTTCCATACATACGGTGACCATTTTTGGGAAAGAAAAATACAGGACAAATACAAAATTATGTTAAAAATTAAAAGAAAAACAGAAAAAATAATCATATAATATATTTATTATTATTGTTATAAAATTAAGTAACAACAAATACAAGTCTTCTTGAGTAGAATAAAAAGTTAAATAAAAAGTTTTTATAATATTATAATTTAAAAAAATAAATGTGGTTTTATAAACAGTCTTCTTGACCATAAATGATAAATTTAGTTATAAAGTTTGATATTTTTCCACAGAATGGATTTTTTTAAAACATCTGGATTGTTAATTAAAAATCCTTTAAATTCTGAGCAATTATTTTTAAAATTTCATTTTGTAATTAATAATGATCTTAAAGAATTTACTTTCAATTGCGATTTTTCGGTGGTCCAAATATTATTCATTATTGAAAACACTCTCTCGGTAGCAGCATTTGAAGCTGGTAGACATAGACAAAATTCAACAAATATCAATATATTTTTATATGCAATCACATTTGTCTTAAAGTGATTAAAAATTTCAATTCATCTTTCATCTACTGATATATTTTTTACCCTCCAGTCTTCTATTTTTTCATTATTTGCAAAATTTTTCACGCAGCTCACTTCATAAAATAAATCTTCATTATTTATTTTGAATTCATTTCTAAATTCATTTAGATAGGATAAAGTTTTTTCAATCTTGTCCCAAGATAACATATTTCTTAACAATATCCAGTCTAAAATTTCTACATCTCTAAAAGCTTTATCTCACTGATTTAGGTAATCAATGCATGTTTGGTAAAAATTTGTTATATGTTCTTTAGTTATTGTTTCATCAAAATCATTACTTTTCTGTAATTCGAGAATAATATTTTTGACGGTAAGGGGTAAAAACAGTTCCTTTTTCCGTTCGACCAATTTAAATTTTAAATCTTTTAAAATAGTTAAAGCCTCAGGCATTGAAATATTTTGTGATTCTACATTAAGAATAGCTTTATGAAATGTTGAAGCTTGGCTATATGCAAAAGATAACCATAATTCAGCACAAGGATTCATAAAAAAATTTCGTAATATTGTCGGACATTTTGGTTGAGACATAAAATATAATTTTAAAGCTTCAAATAGTTTTATGATTCTTTGCAAAGCTGGCATTAAAGTTAACCATCGAGTTTTGCTATTTCCTAGTAACTTTTTATATTCTATTTCAATATCTTCACATATTTCTTTGAAATTTTCAATTCTAACTGCCAGATTATAGGAAATTTCCCATATCCCAGTAAACAAATTTTTCACTTTTGGAAATGTAGGGAAAGTATACAGTTGGATTTTTATGATAATTTTGTATTAATGTTCGTGCAATGTATATGCTAAAAAGAGGACATTTGCATATCAAATTAGGAAATAAGGGGCAATGTACTGTCCTGTATTTACAAAAAAATCTCAAGGGACAGCATATTAAAAAACAGGACTGTCCTGTAAAATACAGGACGGATGGTCACCGTATCCATACATAACCTCATTCTGTCTACTTTACGATATAATAAAGTTTAAAGATTTTTTTTTAAATATCTGTGTTTTATTTAAAATTTAAAAATTGCGTTCTAGTTGGGACACCCTTTACTTGGTAAAATTTACAAAAGTATTTTCTTTTTGCAAATTTAGGTTACAGCAAAAGAAACTGTTTTGCCCGTTTTATATGTTTGTATGTATATATGTATGTGAACAGAAAAACACTCCAAAAACTCACTTATCCAACCAGAAATGTAAATTTCCTTCTGTTTAAATTGATTTTCTTTTTGTTTTGCTTGCATTTAAGTTATTCTTGTTATAGTTCTAAAAATAACTGTAAAAACAGTAAAAGCATAAAATTAATATGTGGCACCTCAATTGTAACGGTTTCCCTAGACATTGTTGTTGCGTTAATATTGTTGTTTGTAGTAAGAGTGTGTATGTGAGTGAGGTTTTGTTGATGTATTTGTTTTGCAGTGATTGTTGTTGTTTTTTATTATTGTACTTGACAGTTGTCAGACAATTTTGTAAGTTCATTGAATGTTGTAGAAGACGATGAGAAGGTTTTCATTGTGTATTTGTTGTGTTTAACAGTAAAATTATTTATTGATAAAGGCTGGCCAGAGACCAAGGTAAATAATCCGAACAAATTTAGGGGAAAATAAAGTAATTGTTTTAAAATACAAGTAATGTCTGAAAAGGCCGATTGAGTAGACCGAAAATATTACGAATTTAACGCAATGTAGCTTTTACAGATCCACCATTTTCATGAAGAAATTTTAATATATTTATGCGAATTTGAACAGTTGCCAGACCTTCTGCTATTGATATGTTAAGCTGTAAAATATCAAAACTTATAGACTAGAGCAGAGACGGAACTAGAGTCGAGACTAGAGACGAGACTAGAGGCGAGATTAGAGACGAGACTAGAGACCAGACTAGAGGAGAGATTTGAGACGTGACTAGGGACGAGACTAGAGGCTAAACTAGAGACGAAATTAGAAGTGAGATAAGAGACGAGACTATAGACAAAACTAGATACAAAACTTGACACGACACTAGAGACGAGAGTAGAGGCTAAACTAGAGATTTTACTAGAGATGAGACCAGATATGCGACTATAAACAAGTCATGATACTAAAGACGCGACTAGAGAAAAGAATATTTACGGGACTGGATAGGAGAGTAAAGAATAGAATACAGACGAGATTAGAAACGTAAAACGGAGAAGAATATAGATTAGACTATAGGCGAGAATATGGACAAGTCTATAGATGAGACTAAAGATTATATTTTAAACGCGACTATAGACGGCACTATTGACTAAATAAGAAACGAGAGGAGAGATTGGAGAATATAATAAACGGGAGAAAGACTAGATTATGGACAAGATCAGAGCTGCAAAATATGATTTTACAAATTGTACTAAATTTCAAGAGAAAGTGTACTTTTTCAGCCCAATTGTACTAAATTCTTTAAGTATTTTTTCTTTAATATTTTTAATTAAAAATTAACAAAAAACGCATGTAACAATATGTATGTATGTATGTAAAAAACTTAACAATTAATAAAAAACCAGATTAAAATTCATTTGTACTAAGTACTTACATACATATGTACATACATACCTATATCTATGTACAATTACTAACAATTACTATTATTGTTTTAATTTCAAAAGGTACATAAAGTTGTATTATTTATGACATACTTCTTGCTAACAAATTTCTAAATTGTAGCAGCACGAATTAGATGACTTCAGCAAACCTTTTGTTTGGATTAGATTGGAGACAGTCGAAACAAACAGTCTGTTCCTCTCTTTGGTTTTTATTTTCCACATTTGCAGTTAAATGTGCAATTTAGCAATTCTTGAAATACCAGTAAACATTCCCTGCAAAAAACGCGACTAGTCCATACATGCATGTAAAGACTAGTCCAAAGAGGAGTAGGAGTACTCCAAAACTACTCCAAATATATGAAAAAGGTGGTCCATTTAACATTGCGATGTCCTAGGACTGGACCATATAACCCATCGGAGTAGTCCCAAAACTACTCCATGGAGTACTCACGAGGGTTAGTTTTAAACAACAACAACAACTCAATATGCAATCGTGTTAACACGAAACCATGTCGTTTAACTACAAACTCTTGCTTAACTATGACATGATCCATGACTGCATTACATTGGACCATGTTGTGAGTAGTCCATATCATCTAAAATGGATCACGTAGTCCAATATTATTTGCAGGGTTAGTCAATTTTTAATAATTTCAATATCTGCCAGCGCTCGAAACTGGTTGTTTATAGATTTTTATTTTCATGAGGAAACATTTTTAATATTAATGGTACAATGCTAGAAGTTCTACCCGAAACAACATTTTCTGACGTAAACTTGGCAAACCATATTATACATACCTACATATATTGGGGCAAATTGAAATAACATAATAGGGCAATTCACAATCTTGTGCAAATGGTATATTTTTGCTTTTGCTGTGTATTTTGTTAGTGTAGAGTAAAAATATTTTGCAAATGTAATGATGCAAGACCATTTGCACAAGACTGTGAATTGCCCTATTATGTTATTTCAATTTGCCCATTTTGAAAAAAAATCTTGTTGAAAACCACTTCATTATGACTTAAGTTAAATCAAAACTTATCTGCAAATATCCAGGGATTTTTTTGGATCTTATTATGATTACTATACCTTAACAACTGGCAACTCATTATAGCCTACACCACCATAGTGGGGAGGGTATATTGTATTTGTGCTGATGTTTGTAACGCCCAGAAATATTGGTCCAACACCCACCTTAAAGTATACCGATCGACTCAGAATGACTTTCTTTAACTTCTATAAATCTTTTAAAAGTATTTACATAGAGATAAAGTATAAAATATGTACATAATATTTATACTCACAGAAATCATGACACTAAATTTTTGGACGATCGCTCCATAATAGGTTATAGGGGTGAAAGGGGGCACGTTTGAACACGGGACACCTCTGAACAATGTTGATAAAATATCAGTTTAACATTTTTTCCGACCCTTAACAGAGTTTTTCGTATGTTAACCTTGTTTTCTAGCAACGTCAACAACTTTTGCTAGTTTTTTCAGCTGTCAAATCTGCCCCGTATGGGAGGCACATTAAAACACAATGACTTCATCCTTAAAAAAATAAAAAAAAAAAAAATTAAATCGAAATAAAAATAAGTTACTTGTAGACTTAAACTAAAGTTTATTTTCATACATATTAGTTAAATTACATATGTATGTAAAAAGTCAATTCAAAAATATAAATTTTTATGTGGCTTAAAAGCAAAACGTGTTCAAAGGTGCCCCTATATCTCATACAGCGCCCATTTCTGAATAACTTTTTATACATATACTAGGTGTAGGGTATTATATGGAAGGGCTTGACCAACTATACTTTTTTACTTGTTTTATTTACCTTTAAATCATTATTACACATTACTTCTGTGACAACATTTATAGTATGTATTTACCAAACCTTTACAGTTTATTTAAATAAAATATTATTGTAGGTACAATGTACATTTAGTAAAATAGTATAGCAAATGTGACAACTTTATAACAGCAGCATGAATAAATGACGTGAACTGTTACATTTAGTATTTTAAGCTTAGGTAAAGTAACAGGACTTTATGTAAACTTAACCTAAATTACTGTAACGTTGAAATTTAACAGAACTGCTTTATAAACAAATGAAAATAACATAGCATTCATTACACTCTGAGAGATATGGAGAAATAGAGAAAGAGAGCGAGCCGTAATAAAATAATGTTAATAAAAGAGTGCTCGAAAAAGAAGCTATTAAAAAACAAAAACAACAACGTATCACACACTCTGTTATAATACGGGGTTTTAAATAACAAGCACATGCATGCTTTGGAGCTCATTTAAACTACAACCGGTGCTCGCTAAAGTTGTGCTAAATAAAAGTGATTAAAGAAAAAAAAAAAAAACATTTATAGAATAAAAAAAACGCAAGTGAAACAAAGGCATAACAAATATATACAAAAAAGTACATACATAAATACCTACTTGTTTAATAAATAATAAACAAAAGAATAAAAATAAACAACAATTAAACAAAGTGATTTAAGAAAAAAAAAAAACACAAATAAAGAACTTTTCATAAGTAGAAGAGTATTTTAGTAGATTCTCTGTAGCAAGTGTTTTGCTTAGTTTATTTTTTGACTGAAGAGTTTAAGTGTTTAACAAAATAACAGCCAGCAAAATCAGCAGCCACAACAACAACAAAATGGAAGCTGACAATAAAAAGCCTTTTAAAGTAAGTAGTTTGTTTTTGAAACCTTGTTATTGTCTTTTATTTAAACTTAAATTTATTACTTATGCATATACATACATATGTAGATATGTATAAAAAATAACAATGATAGTTTGGATAAATTTTTGGGCGTCTCTAGGAATTTTTTTTCCTTAATTGTTGTTGTTGTGTTAAATTTACTCACATATGATGTATGGGCGAGTGTGTATGAAGTTAAATAAGCCAGAAACTGGGTGAACTCAAAACAGAAATTTGTTGTTGCTTTTGTTGTTGTATACGCCAGCCTGTTTGTCAGTATGTTTAACTCGCAATCTGTCATTTACATCATAGCTGCCAGATTAGACGATTTATCGTCATTTTGACGATTTTTTGCTTCATATAGTAAAGATTTTTTTTTATTGAAAGTGACGATTTTCTGAATTATTAAAATTTTCTATCATTTGTTTGTTTTATTAATGTTTTTGTTACCAAATTCTCTCTTTTTGGAGACAACAACTATTTTTCTCATTTAATATAATATTTCAAAAACAAAACTAAGTAATAGCTTTTTTTTAATTCTTGACAATTGTTAAGTTTATGTATAATAATTCTAAATAATACTAAGTCAGGATAGTAGAAATTGCTTCTTTATCTGTAAACATAAAAAGCTATTTTAAATGCTGAACTAATATTTTTAGAAGAAACAATTTCTGAATTTCAACGGGGAAATTCTACAAACACTTCTATTTTAACAAAACTTCGAAAGAATATTCAGCCAAATAAATTTAAATAAAACAAAAATACGGAATTCTTTGGAAATACGTACCTGTATATGTTGGATGAATTGGATTCTATATTTAAAATGTTATTTAAAACTTATTAAACTAAATTGACATTGTAATTTAACCTGAATTAATAAAATGTGCTAAATTCGGATATTTATTTATAAAATACTGTAACAGCCTGTTTATAGAACGCGACTCGCTGAAATGTTAGCGGTTTTGTTATTTTGGGTCATAAAACACGACTGTTTTCAAGTTTGTTGAAAAACGTAACTGCTGTCAATTTATTTGGTATATACAAGACGGTTAGAGTCGCCGAAGTGTCAAAATTGGACGAATATAGAATTGTACTCGCGCGTAAAATTTAATTACAATTTCATTGAAAAATTAATATTTCAACAAAAAAAAAGTAAGTACACATTGATATCATAAATGTTTTTTTTAGTTTATTTCGACTTGTTAAATTTTCAGCATTAAAATAAGTACAGCAATGCAGTTCAGGCAATTGGTGGATTGCATGGAGGAGTTTCCACACTTGGTCACAGGAGCTCCTCAGTTTGGAATGTACTTGGGAGACTGTGGCAATTGAAATAAATTCTTGTTTATTTAAAAAAATAGTATATCTGAAAATAAAGACAAAATTTGAATACATACATACATTCATGAATATATTCATACTTCAATTAATTTACACTTACTTGTTTAAAAAGTTACGGAAGAGTCGTTGTTTTCTAATAGAAAACGTTTTAAACTACTTTTTTATCAACAAATTTTAAAAATTCTATAAATTCTGTTTTACTTTTCTGTTTGTTTATATTTATTTGATATTTTTCATATTAGTAGGGTGCCATTTTATAAGGTTTAATATTAAATTTGAAGAAATATAAACAAAAAATATTTTTTAACACGTTGGCAATAGTAGGGTTTCAAACAACTTTGACATATGCGCGAATTAACGTAAGTGGCACGAGAAAATCGACTCGCGTTTTATAAACACTTTTTATTTCTCACTCGCCCACCGGTCGTCGAGTCGCGTTCATAAACAGGCTGTAAGTCTTGTTTCACACTCTTCAGTTTTAGCTGACCAGTTTTTGTTCAATACTCTTTTGAACTTGCCATTTCTTAAACACTCAGTTCAATTTTCATACTTTTTAATGCAAATCAACATGTATGAAAGAAAAAATAGAAAAAGAAATTGAAAAATTGACTAGTACCGTCAAGTTTTTTGTTCTCTTTTCCTTTCTTATCCAAAAATACTTGCCTTGACGAGTCAGAATTGAAAAGTGTAAAAGCGGACTAAGATATAAAAATATTACACAAGTTCTGTTTTACATTTTATTTTTTGTGATTTCTTATTTAAAAAGTTAAAATTTATGTATGTATTTCGATATGTATTGTACAAGAGACTATACAAACTTGAATTTTTATGTTTTCGTTTAAATAATAAAAATTTAAAAATACTATTAGAAATAGTGACTTTTTATTTTCCATTTTTTTTACGACTTTTAAAATTAGAAATGACGATTTTTTTTTATCGGAATTTTGACGATTTTTTCCGAAATTTATCTGGCAGTCCTGATTTACATACTCTGCTATATACATATATTTGTACATTTATATACATACATACATATTTATCTTTACATATTCTTTATTATTGTTGTTGCTTTTTCATACTCATAAATTATTTAAGAGTATTTTTGTTTCCTTTGCTTTCTTTTGTGTTTTTTTTATTTGTTATTAAATCTTATATTCTCTTTGTATGTTAGTGAAAAATTCAAGAGAATTATGCAAAAATAACATTTAACAAGCTTTATTATTATGTACATACGTTCATACTTTCACACATTGTTTATATACCTAGGATTTTTATTTTAGTTTGTTTGGTGCGTAGATTTTTGCCTATTATGATATAAATTAAATATGCTGTTTATATACCAATATACAGTGAGTGTCAAAATTTAGTATACAGCGAACAATAATTTCTATAAAGAATAATATCTTTAAATTTTAAAGAGGTTATCGGATTATCAAACAAATAAATAAAACGACCCTGTTTATTGTAACTGCTGGACATTGTTGTTTTATTTCTCTTTTTATTTTGTTTTGTTTTCTTTTGCAACTAACTTCACTGTGAAACGCCTTGGCAAAATCGGATTTTCCAATAGCAAAGCGTTGCCGTCGCGTTGTTTCGGTATGCTCCATACAAAATGTATGAGCATGAGTAGATCGTACATTAAGCACTTTTTAATGCACTTATAAAAAAAATAGTACACCTAATTCTGTTTTTACCCGGTAATTGCTTCCGGGAAAAAAGACATTGATCGTATGCAATAAAGGTGATTGGTTTCTTATCTCTAAAACCTATTAAAATTAGTGAAAAACAACGATTTTTTATGAATAACTATTCAGGTTAAAGCTCTAGATCTTTTTTTTTTTAGAAAATATGTAAAAATTTTTATTTCAATTACCAAAATCATTTAACTTTTGGATTTTGGTAATATATGCTAATTTTTGATTGTTTCTCTCAGCTACTAATGTAGGTATTTCTTGTTCCTACAAAATTTCTGTGAAATCAATTTTAATTTTATTTTTTAATAAGAAAATATTAAACCTTAAGTAAAATTTTAAGTTGATTCAAACTTATAAATTTCTTATACATAATAACAAAAATATTTTTCTTCATAGATAAAATGCGCTGTATACTATATGTAGGTACAATGAGAGCTAAATACAAAAAAACAAATGTCCTAACATATTAATTTAAACAACTATATAACAACGTTAAAAAATTAGTATTATAATTTTAAAGAAATTAATTAAAATTTATATACCCAGCAACAATACGGACAACGTTTTTTGTTAATTTTATATAAAAACATTTATTTGGTTCATCCGTTTATCATAAAATCTTGTGCAGTAATTTCTATGTAAATAACTTCGATTTCCAACAGGTGTATATTAAAATAACATAACATCGTCAATAATGTCGTTTATCATCTAGTCTATGGTCTCGTACATATCCATAGTTTCAAATATTCTTCTAGACTGTGGTATATCAGAAATAGTCTCGTATATTCACAATTTTTCTGTTTGGCGTCGCACAGTTGTATTTGTTCATACAATGTTTGGCAAAAAATATAAGGAGTGCTCGTAGAATGTTGAAATTTGGCACAGAGTCTTTGGTTGGCTTAATTAAGAAAAATATAAAGTTTCATCAAAATTGGCCACGCCCACTACCCACCGCCCATAGAACCGAAAATTTATTTTTGGTCCTAAGTTTTTGAAATTTGGCACAGAGCTTTTGGTTAGCTCAATTAACGCCCCCACTTACTGCCCATATAACCCATACTATATTTTTTCCCACAACTTTTTGTTTCTTTACCAAAACTAATTATTTTATAAATAAATTTCAATACTTTGATTGTACTCTGAATGTCCAGAAGAGCCATCGCAACCCCACTTCGACATAAGAGTGCAATTCAAATTTATCATATTATTAATATTTTCGTGTGAAAAACTTTCAAATAAACGCTTAGTGCAAATTTACTGAGGCTTCTTTTTCTGATATTTTAACTTCACTGGGATAACACTTTTTCTTCTCATCTAGTACCTTAGCATACGGTGGTAAAATATTGTATCCCTCTTTATGCAAAACATATTTTATAGTTTCGTACTGATTTTTTGTTAACTCTGTATCCAGTAACAACGCCAGCGCAGTTGAGGGAGGAATATATGATTGCGATTTTAAATTTGAGCCTGCTAATGCACTTGCCATTTCTAAATGTTGTTTGCTATACTTAGCGTCCCAAATCAGCAGCTTTGTACCTTTTACTACGATCAGCGCAATCGCCGAATTCCTTAGCTGGCCTTCCCATTTTTGTTGAACAACTAGGTTGCTCATCCGCAAGTGATATTTCAAATATATCTAAAAATTTTCAATTATATACAAAGTACACATTAATTATTTTGTTTTGAAACCTACTTCTTAGCCAAGCATAATTTTTCTTAAAAAAATATGATTTGTTTCTGTGACATTCGGCCCAACGTTTTAAAAAGTGACTAAGAAATCGCTTCTGAACTGATTTTTTCACAATTTGAATTTCATTAATAGTAAGCACCATGTTTTTAGTTTTTATGAAATCAGTTAATAAATCCACATTACTATTGCAATTTATAAGTTCCTTGTACAATTCACTATATGAAACACAAAATGAATTCATTTTAAAAATTAGTTACGTTTAATAATTTTCTTAGACTTTTTTGCAAATATTATTATTTTAAATAACGGTTTAATTAATCATATGGTTTTGTTTTTCTTTTTTTGTTATGCACTTTTTCGATATTGCTGTCAATCAATTATTAAAAAGTAAAAGTAAACGTATACAAAACCTTTTATTGTAAATATGCATTGCAATTTATTGTAAATATTCATAAAAAATACGTGAGTTTTATCACAAAATTTATAAGTTTGTTCAGCGATCGCAAAAAGTCGCAGAATTTTTTTTTACATAAAATGAAAGAAAATATTCCAAACTTTCATTTAGAAGTAGTACTAACACGGAGGTAGACCAAGCTAACTTATTTCTTTTCTAATGAAAACTGAAAATGCTGAATTTTTTGGAGTCATTTTGATTTGCTCAGATCTCTTAAACTTTATATGTAATTTAAATATTTTTTCTTTCGTATTAAATTTAAAATACTATATTTTAATAAAAATGCTCTAAAACTATTGGTAGTTGAACCATATTTATTGTATAAACAACTGAAATGTAGTAAAATTTTCATCAGTTTTCGTTGTATAATATTTAGATAACTTCACCACACTTTTTTTATACAAAATTTTATTTTTTTCGAAAACAAATCATGGTTTTCTACTAATGAAACACTTCTCTACAGAATTGCATCATTAGATTTCTAAAAAATAACTGTAAAAAAAAGACTTTTTGCCAAAAAAAATACCACTCTGCGTCGTCGACATCGTCGTCAATTTTGAGTCAACGTCACTTTAACACGACATGAATACAAATTTAGTACCTATTCCCTAACAGTCTTGTGTCGTCTTATTATCAATACGTACAACACACATAAAGGGTGTTTTTTTTACAGTATTGTTTTTCGAAAAGAGATAAAATTGGCATTTTGTGGTCAAATCTGGCAACTCTAATGTCATTTATGTTCAGTTTGGTTTGCCATTTCATCATAAACAGGTTGACAAAAGAACAACGCTTGCAAATCGTGCAAATTTATTTCGAAAATAACGGTTCAGTTCGCGAAGTTTACCGCGAGCTCCGTCCATTTTATGGTCGACATAATCGTCCATCAGAGCAATTAATTCGGTTAACCATGGATCGTTTTCGCACTACGTTTATTCTATGTGATAATACGCATCCGCAGAGACGTCGAACAGTGCGCACCGAAGAAACAATTGCCGCTGTAGAGAAAAGTGTTGAAGAGGACCCGAATTAATGGAGACCGGTATAGAGCCATGATAACCGACTATTTTGTTCCCGAATTAGATGACATGAATGTGTGCTACATGCCACACAGCACACGCCACAATCGATTTATTGAAGGAAACATTCGATGAGCGCATAATTTCGCGGAATTGACCTGTCAATTGGCCACCAAGATCGTGTAATTTGACACCATTGGATTATTTTCTTTGGGGATATGTGAAGTCGCTCGTCTACGCCAACAAACCAGAAACGTCAGGGGAATTGGAAGCCAACATTCGTGGCGTTATTGCCGACATACGGCCCCATATGCTCGAAAAAGTGGTTGAAAATTGGACCTGTAGAATTGGCTTTATTCAAGCCAGCCGCGGCGGCCACATGCCTGAAATCATATTTAAACATTAATGGCATAAAATTATCCTTCCAGTAAAGCCAAATTGATGGTCATTAAAACGATTTTCTTGTGTTTTATTTCAATTCGAAGTTCTATACCTCTCAAAAACACCCTATATCTATTATTTAAGTCAGCTATTTCGTTTTGTTTATTTTTTGGGTACAAACTTTGTGAATTAATAAAAGGGATTTTCTACTCTATGATATACAAAACACCGGCTTCGCACAGTAAAAATTCCTTGTATTTTTATGGTGAAATGTCATAATCTTTCTTTAATATCATTGGATCTACATACATATGTAGGTATATTACGTACACGGTTATAATTTATCTCAAATTAAACCTTAATTTATTGACTTCTAAGTTTTGTGAGTTATTTACTTACTCATATCAGCGTTTTTCCCGGATTTTTTTAGATTTTTTAATAAAATATCGGATCAAAAAATTATTTTTCCAAATTGACCTGTAAATGGTCCACATAAGTATGTAGGTCATGTTATACACCGCACAGAGGGATTTGTTCATACAATGTTTGGCAAAAAATATAAGGAGTGCTCGTAGAATGTTGAAATTTGGCACAGAGCCTTTGGTTAGCTTAATTAAGAAAAAAATAAAGTTTCATTAAAATTGGCCACGCCCACTACTCACCGCCCATAGAACCCAAAATTAATTTTTGGCCCAAAGTTTTTGAAATTTGGCACAGAGCCTTTGGTTAGCTCAATTAAGAAAAATATAAAGTTTCATCAAAATTGGCCACGCCCTCTACCCACCGCCCATATAATCCATATTATATTTTTTCCCACAACTTTTTGTTTCATTACCAAAACTAATTATTTTATAAATAAATTTCAATACATGCATTTAAATATAGACTTTTATTCATCATCTATCATTTCTGTAACTATATCATCAAGTTCCATAACCTGTTTACGGGGTTGACATCTAATGCTACTTATAAAAGGATCTGACGATACTAGAAGTCGATGAAAAACATCTGTATTTGTTGCAACTCTATCACATTTTCTGGAGAACCTTAATCTTTAATTTCTATAATCTTTATTTCTGGCTTCTTCGGCTTCTTCAGAAAGCATGCCAATAGGAAGTATTGCCGCATCCATGATATCCTTTCCGTGTATTAGTATACTGTTACTGGCATATAATACCAACTATATTTTTCAACAAAAAGTTTTGCTGTATCTTGAGCAAAATTCTTGAACTTCAAGGAATTAACTTTTTTGCCACATGTTATTATTTGTAGTATAATGCGAAATCGATCAATTAGTTGCTCCTCTACACCAGTCACATCGGCAACAAGTGCGGGGTTAGAAAAGAAACGCCTGGACGTATTTCCATCGTTAGTATACCCAGTTCCTTGTTGAACTGCATCCACTCGTATACCCATCTGTTCCTTTGAGGCCTTCTGAATTCGAAGTTTGTTTTCCAGTTTAAGACTTTTGTGTTCGTCCTTGAGCGCGGACCATTTTTCAAATGGTTTGTTGTAGGCGATATGAAGTATGCACTCCATAAATTTTATGCGAGCATGTAAGAAGGAAACGCCCATTTTGATTGCTTCACCATCAATAGAAAATAAACTCATTTTAATAATATCTTTTCCACTTCGATATTTTCACAAATTGTTTTATTTTTATTGTTGTTAAATCATATGGTTTTGTTTTTAATCTATTCTAAATAAGTTATTGTTGTAACTTAATATCATTATAACGCACGTACCTAAAATTATGCAATCTATTTTTGTAATTTTTTAAAATTAAAAATTTCATGAAATCGGAAACCAATTTTATGATTTTATAAAAGATTATTAATTATTTAAATTTTTTTTTTTTTAAATTATAGTATGGAGTCTTACCTTTCATTTTATTATAGCGAGAGCACCGAGCACGACCGAGCAACCTTTTTTTTTTCCAAGGAAGTTTGTAATCACGG
Organism: Bellardia pandia; assembly: GCA_916048285.2. Classification (NCBI taxonomy): domain Eukaryota; kingdom Metazoa; phylum Arthropoda; class Insecta; order Diptera; family Calliphoridae; genus Bellardia; species Bellardia pandia. The sequence goes on from OU696533.1 coordinate 76,975,412, forward strand.
CACATTATAGAACAAATTTTATTCTATCATATCTTTTAAACCATATGAGCGAATTTTATAAGTTTTTTTTTTAAATACGCAGAAAAGGCTATATTTGAAGAAAATCGCTATTTAAATCAGAGCAATAAAATTATCTTACGTACAAACACTTTAGAAGTGCCTTAACAGTTTTCAATATTTTGGACCAAAATTTACATGTGACTTTACTTCATTATTTCAAAGACAAATAAACGTTTTTTTAGATTCTGTTTATGGATTCTTCATACTGAATCAATTTTCTACAAAACTGCATCATTACATTTTTAAATTTTATGTGTCGAAAAAATGACTTATTGCACAAAAAATCCCACTGTGCACCGTTGGAAAGGTCTTTAAAATACCTATCATTTAATATATATGTACAAACTATATCGTCTAATAAAAAGTGTAGTTTTTAAGATATAACTAAATATATTACAAACTTTGCAGCCCTGCCCACTCGAAAATAGGTGTGGCCTACAAAAAAAATTTTTAATTGAAAACTCACTAAACCCGACTTCAGACAGATTTTTTCAGTCCTTCCACTAGCTTTTCAAATTGATTTGTGTTTGCAATTTAAATTTTTTTCCATATTTTTAATTATAAATTTTGTATTTTTACTACTTAAATTTTTTTTCAAATTCTTCTTTCTACACAAAAGAATACAACACTACACGATACTACAAAGACAAAAATCTGTTTATCAACAAGCTAAATTGTCGCGATGGGGCATCTGAAAATTCAAGAGCAATTGATAAAGTGAATTTCAGTGGTAAATTTTTGATTAGAGCTAGATGTTTTGAATAGTTTTTCATTTTGTAAATAATGTGAACAATGTAATTTCAACAGGAAATATGTTGTTTACTTAAGTAAATTGTATGTATTATCACAAAATTTTCATTTAGAAACTTTAATATACATTAAATTTGGTCAAATTGTGCTCAGAGCTGGAAATTAAATTTTTTTACTTTTTGTAAATAATGTAAACAATGTTATTTCTATAGGAAATACATACAATACATATTTCTATAGGAAATACATTGCTTGCTTGAGTAAAATTTGTGTATTAATTTTTAAATTGGAAAGTGGATTATAATTGTGAGCAGAGCAGGCAATTTTGAATTATTTACATTTTGTAAATAATGTAATTTTTCGGGAAAATATATTGTTTAATTGAGTAAAATTTGTGTAGTTTCACCTACCCTCCCCATCATCAGTCATTCACAATAGTATTATCTTTCAAATTAATTTATTTAGCATATTTATTTGGATAAATTAATTTGCAAAAGTACATACTTGTACATACATATGTATGTATATATGTACAAGTGTTTAAAAACACATTTATTATTGTATCTGTGTGTGCATTTGAGTGTTTGTTTGTTTATTGTTGTTCTACTATTCTATAGTTGGGTCTCACAAACACAAATATATAAACTTTTGTTTAAACAACTTTTAGGGTTTATTTTGACAGTTAATAGAAGAGTTTATATACAAAAAAAAAAGAAGAATAATTGAGAAAACTATAAGTAAACTACTAATAAAAGTTGGAAATGAAAACAAAATCAAGAGAAAATTTCAAGTGGCACCGATTAACAAACAAAAAAATATATAATATAAGAGTGAATAAATTAGTGAAACAAACAAAATTCTTGAAGAAAGAAATAGATGAAATTCAGTTTAGTATGAAAAAATTTAGCATAGTTTATGTTTATTTTGTGAGTAGTTAAGTTAGGTAAAATCTTTATTTATAAAAATACACACATTTAGCCATATATTTAACATATTTCCAGTATAAATTACATTGCTTACATTATTTACATAATGTAAAGAATTCCCAATCTATGTGTTAAACACAATTCCATTTATGTGTAATATGTATAGCTTATAATATAAATTATTTTATAATACATACACACATAAACATTGTTAAAATCATTTAAACGAATATAATTTTATAAGTTTAAATTTAAAAGGTAGTTATATTTGCTTAACAATTATATTGTTTACAACATGTAACCAATTGAAAATTTCCAGCCCTGTTAAAATGTTGGCATTATTTAATGTAAATAAACTTTATAATTAATAATTATTATATAATGCATACATTTTACATAAGTAAACAATGCATTTCCATAGCAAAATGTAAACAATTCAAAATTCCCAGCTCTGATCACACTTTAAAAAAATTAATGTAAAATAAACTTTATAATTATTTAATAATACACAAATTTTACATAAGTAAACAACGTATGTATTTCCTAAAGAAATCATATTGTTTAAATTATTTACAAAATGTAAACAATTTAAATTTCCATCTCTGACCACAATTTCAACTAGTTTCATGTAAAATAAACAATACCATTATAGATTCATTTATAATACACACAGCTACATTGTTTACATTATTAAAAAATTTAAAAAGTAAAAAATTTCAACTCTCAATATAATTTTAGATAAGTAAATATAAAATATTGCTTCTTATAAATAATTACTTGTTTATGACACATAAATTTTACACCATGTAAACAATGCAAACTATAACAAACAATTGCAAATATCCAGCCCTGCCAAAATTTTGCCCTAATTTAATGTGAAATAAGCTTAATAATTAAAAATTATTTATGGTACACAAATTTTACCTAAGTAAACAATATATTTCCTAAGGAAATCATATTGTATACATTATTTACAAGATGTAAAAAAGTAGAAATATCCAGCTCTGAACACAATTTGAACTAATTTCATATAAAATGTAACTTCTAGTTGAAAATTCGTTTATAATACACAAAATTTACTCCAGTAAACTATGTATTTTCTCTAGAAATTACATTGTTTACATTATTTACAAAATGTAAAAAAGTAAAACTTTCCAGCTCTGATCATAATTTGACCTAAATAAAAATGAATTATAACTTTTACTTGAAAATTATTTTGTGAAACACAAATTTTACTCGAGTAAACACAGGGTATTGCCTCTAGAAATTACATTGTTTACATAATTTACAAAATGTAAACAATTAAACATTTTCAGCGTTGATTACACGTTAACTAAATAAGTGTAAAATATGACTTTTAAATAAAAATTATTCTATAAAACACAAATACATATTAATTGAGAAGTTGAAGTTTACATTGTTTTAAAATTTAATATTTTAGTTTTCATCTCAAATTGATCTAAACTAACTTCTACAAAATAATTATTTTGCAATTTAATTTTGATAAATATTTAATTTTAATAAATTAACTCTCTTTCGTTATATTTGCATACTTTCATTACTCGTGTTATGTCATTCCAAAAAAAAAAAAAAGAATCTGTGTTCAATATTAAATGATTGAAAACAAAAATTCATTGGGGAAATTAAGAAAATGCTGGTAAAATGTAAACGAATATTTAATCAAGGTTTTTTTTGCTGTTGTTGCTATCATATTTCCCACCTGTTTTAAAGTGAAAAAATAAATTTCGTAGGATTTATATATGCTGCAAAAAAAAACGACTTAATGATAAAATCATGACACATGAAGGCAAAATTTATGGAATGTTTATATTGAACTTATTAAATATATTGTTGTTTTCCTCTAAAGTCTGTAATTGGTATATGTTAAAGTGGTTTTAGGTGAAGTAAATTTTATTTGAAAAACTAATCGATTTCTATAACTTTTAATTGACATGAAGTCAAAACTCTTTTGTTTTTCACTTTTTTATTAAAAATAGAATAGCCAATATTTAATAAAAGAGACTGAAGTGAAATAAGTTAAACTTTAAGTACTAATAAAAAGTTAATTAGCGTTTAATTGAACCAATAATTCATAATTTGCAGATTTTTGTTTAACAATTATATGTAGAAGCTTTTGCTATAAGAAACACTAGACTCTCGTTCTACGCATAAAGGAAAAACCAAAGAAAAAAATAACAGTTATTATAAGACAAGATTAGCGAGTGGACTAGAGACGATACTAGACACGTGATTAGAGACGAGACTAGAGACTAGATTGGAAACTAGATTAGAGACTAAACTAGAGACGAAATTAGACTAGGGACGAGATTAGAGTAGACTAAAGACTAGACAAGGGACTAGATTAGATACTTCACTAGAGTCTGCAAAAAATACTAAACTAGAGACGACACTAGAGTCAAGACTTCAATATTAAATTGTTCTAGGTCTGAAGTTTTTTACTATGCTACTCGTTAAATCAGTTTCTAGTGTAGTTTGTTGCCTCAACTGTTTTTTTTCGCTATTAAGCAAACCGTTTTGCGAGAAACTATTGAACCTCTTGTTGTATTTTGTACATTTATAAATCTTCTCTTTCTCCTCTGCTCTGATCTCCTCTTTACTTTTGTTTTTCTTTTTTGTATTTTATTACATTAATTTTTTTTCTACCATGCTCTTAATTCTTTTGAATAATCTCAACCCACATTTGGTTGAATTATACTACAACCATCAAGGACATGCATAAGTATGAGTAAATTCATACAAATTCCCTAATACTCCCAGCCCCTTCTCACTCACTTACACACTCACTCGCTCGCTCGCGTCCTACAGCGAACAAAATAAAAACAAACTCTTGTTGATGTTTGAACCCATTCATAAAAATTCTTATAATTCATACAATTCATTGAAGCTTTAACTTTTAAGTGGGTTTTCTAAACTTTCCCTGCTTGCACCCTACTTCATTGCACCTCGTTCTTGTTTCTCTTTCTTGTTCGTATATAAATTTTGGTTGTTTGTTGCTGTATTTCATGTGAGTGAGTGTTTGTGTGTACCCAACATGTCGAGAACAAAGTAGAACAAAAATGGAAAACTTTTATCTTTTTTGGTTGGTGGGATTTTACTTTTCTGATCAAAAGAAAAAAATATTAAAAAACAGAAAAATTAAAGGAAAAACATTTTCAAGTAAAGTTTTCTTGCGTGCGTGTAGTCTTTTTTTGTGAGAAAAAAGTGTTGTAGAATTTGGCAATTTAAACAAATTTGCACAAAACAGACAGATAATTATTGTAAAAAGAAAAATATAGAAAGAGGAACTTTTAAAATAATTAAAAATGTTCTTATTGTATTTTCGAAAGAACATTTTATTTTTTATAAACAACCAGGGTGCAGCTAAAAGTGTTTAGAGAATTTTTGATGTTTTTTAAAGCGAAAGGTTGGTTCAGTTATACTTCAGGTTCTATTTCTAGTTCAGATTCTAGTTTAGATTCCAGTTTAGGTTTTAGTTCAAGTTCATTTCTAGTTCAGAGTCTAGTTAAGGGTCTAGTTCAAGTTTTAGTTCTACTTCAGGTTCTAGTTCAGGCTCTAGATCAGGCTCTAGTTCAGGTTCTTGTTCAGCTTCTAGTTCATGTTATAGTCCAAGTTCAGTACTAGTTCAGGGTCTAGTTCATGTTCTAGTTCAGGTTCTTGTTCAGCCTCAAGTTCAGGGTCTAGTTCAGGTTGTTGTTCAGGTTCTAGTTCATGTTTTAGTTCAAGTTTAGTTTTAGTTCAGGGTGTAGTTAATGTTCATGTTCTAGTTCAAGTTCTATTTCAGGTTTTAGTTTAAATTCTAGTTCATGTTTTAGTTCCAGTTACAGTTCAGATTCTTGTTCAGGCTCAAATTTAGGTTCTGGTTCAGATTCTAGTTCCGGACCCAGTTCTAGTTCTGTTTAAATTATATTATATTTTACTCAAGTTCTCTTTTTGCTGGCATTGATTTTACATTTATTGTTTTCCCAAGAACATTTTCAATGTCTTCTTATTTCCTTGGGTGTTTACTTTAATTAATTTTAATCCATTTCTTTGCCGTTTTTTTGGTCACAAAAATGTCTGTTCTGTTCTGAAAACATAATTACAACAACTATTTATGGAAATACATATAAATATTAAGAAAATGAAGTTTTGGTTTCTGTCATTACATTTATTCATGTTTTCCTTAACATTCTGTATGTTTCTGTTTGTTTTATTGTCACCGAAGTAAAATATTAATTGACATCATACAGCCTCGAGAAAATTGTGGAAATAAAAACAAAAGCATATACATTAAAGATGTAAATAATGAAAATTAATTAAATGAATAGTACTTAAACAAGTTTTAATTATTGTATGGAACAAAAAATAACTTTTTAAATTTCTTATTAGTTTTGCAATATACAGTCAGAGTCAAAATTTAGTATACATGCAATACAATACAATAATTTCTTTAAAAGAAGTCTGTATTTTTTAAATTTATTGATATACAAATTTTTCGTATAGGCTAAATTTTATTAAACAATTATATTTTCCACTTACTGAAAGATACATATGATAGAAGTTTTATCTAACAAAAGAGAAAATGCTCATAAAAGTGCAATTTTGACTGCATACGTTAAAATATAATAAAATATATACCATTATGGGTACATCGTACATTAAGCACTTTTTTAAGCATTTATAAATAAAATTAGTAATAATTTTGTAAGTACAGAGTTAGGAAAATATTTAACGAACCGAATGGCACGTGACAAAGATTTACCAGTGGATGTTAGAGATTTAATATTGTTCCATCGAAACAACGAAAAATCTCTCCTAGATATTGCAAACAATTGTGAGCAAGAGGCGGTCAACTGTTGAAAAATTAATTGAAACAATTAAAGCTCGAGAAACACTAGAACTGTAAAACATTAGCGGTCGACCATGCTCTCTATTTGATAATGTGGTGCGCAAACTAGTCAGAGAGGTCAAGAAAACCTCAAAGTCTGGCGCATTTAAAAAAGTTGAAAACATTTGTCAGACACGAGGTGACATAGTAAGCGCATCAATTAGACAATTAGAAGACGGCTGAATAACCAAGGACTTCATGAAAGAGTGCCTAGAAAAAAATGTGCGTGAAGTTAGCTCCGTCAGTTAGCTCCGTTTTTAACATTACCTATGTTAATGTATAAATTAACATACTTACTACTCATCGACTGTTACGTTAACAGAGCTGCATTTTTTCCTCTCAGTTTTTATTTTATTATTAAAAACTAACAAAAAACGTCAGTATCAATTATTCAGAAAATATATAGAAATTAATACACTTTGTAGATATTAAATAAAAATTAAATTTTTTTATGAAGTGTATCTGCTTGTACAGCAGAATTGTCTTAGTAAAAAAGTGGTACATGAAAATGTTCAAAAAAGTACAAAAATTAGAAATTGTGCACGATCTGTGCTATATAGGGTGGATAGCCATCACTTTAGAGATATCAGAACTATATAGCTTATAGTCAGAATTCATATCAGATCGGAGATATATAATTTTCAAAATGGAGAAATTTAACATTTTGCCAAAAGTGGTACATGAAAATGTTCAAAAAAGTACAAAAACTAGAAATTGTGCACGATCTGTGCTATATAGGGTGGATAGCCATCACTTTAGAGATATCAGAACTATATAGCTTATAGTCAGAATTAATATCAGATCGGAGATATATAATTTCCAAAATGGAGAAATTTAACATTTTGCCAAAAGTGGTACATGAAAATGTTCAAAAAAGTACAAAAACTAGAAATTGTGCACGATCTGTGCTATATAGGGTGGATAGCCATCACTTTAGAGATATTAGAACTATATAGCTTATAGTCAGAATTCATATCAGATCGGAGATATATAATTTTCAAAATGGAGAAATTTAACATTTTGCCAAAAGTGGTACATGAAAATGTTCAAAAAAGTACAAAAACTAGAAATTGTGCACGATCTGTGCTATATAGGGTGGATAGCCATCACTTTAGAGATATCAGAACTATATAGCTTATAGTCAGAATTCATATCAGATCGGAGATATATAATTTTCAAAATGGAGAAATTTAAAATTTTGCCAAAAGTGGTACATGAAAATGTTCAAAAAAGTACAAAAACTAGAAATTGTGCACGATCTGTGCTATATAGGGTGGATAGCCATCACTTTAGAGATATCAGAACTATATAGCTTATAGTCAGAATTCATATCAGATCGGAGATATATAATTTTCAAAATGGAGAAATTTAACATTTTGCCAAAAGTGGTACATGAAAATGTTCAAAAAAGTACAAAAACTAGAAATTGTGCACGATCTGTGCTATATAGGGTGGATAGCCATCACTTTAGAGATATCAGAACTATATAGCTTATAGTCAGAATTAATATCAGATCGGAGATATATAATTTTCAAAATGGAGAAATTTAACATTTTACCAAAAGTGGTACATGAAAATGTTCAAAAAACTACCAAAACTAGAAATTGTGCACGATCTGTGCTATATAGGGTGGATAGCCATCACTTTAGAGATATCAGAACTATATAGTTTATAGTCAGAATTAATATCAGATCGGAGATATATAATTTCCAAAATGGAGAAATTTAACATTTTGCCAAAAGTGGTACATGAAAATGTTCAAAAAACTACCAAAACTAGAAATTGTGCACGATCTGTGCTATATAGGGTGGATAGCCATCACTTTAGAGATATCAGAACTATATAGCTTATAGTCAGAATTAATATCAGATCGGAGATATATAATTTTCAAAATGGAGAAATTTAACATTTTGCCAAAAGTGGTACATGAAAATGTTCAAAAAACTACCAAAACTAGAAATTGTGCACGATCTGTGCTATATAGGGTGGATAGCCATCACTTTAGAGATATCAGAACTATATAGCTTATAGTCAGAATTCATATCAGATCGGAGATATATAATTTTCAAAATGGAGAAATTTAACATTTTGCCAAAAGTGGTACATGAAAATGTTCAAAAAAGTACAAAAACTAGAAATTGTGCACGATCTGTGCTATATAGGGTGGATAGCCATCACTTTAGAGATATCAGAACTATATAGCTTATAGTCAGAATTCATATCAGATCGGAGATATATAATTTTCAAAATGGAGAAATTTAACATTTTGCCAAAAGTGGTACATGAAAATGTTCAAAAAAGTACAAAAACTAGAAATTGTGCACGATCTGTGCTATATAGGGTGGATAGCCATCACTTTAGAGATATCAGAACTATATAGCTTATAGTCAGAATTCATATCAGATCAGAGATATATAATTTTCAAAATGGAGAAATTTAACATTTTGCCAAAAGTGGTACATGAAAATGTTCAATAAAGTACAAAAACTAGAAATTGTGCACGATCTGTGCTATATAGGGTGGATAGCCATCACTTTAGAGATATCAGAACTATATAGCTTATAGTCAGAATTCATATCAGATCGGAAATATATAATTTTCAAAATGGAGAAATTTAACATTTTGCCAAAAGTGGTACATGAAAATGTTCAAAAAAGTACAAAAACTAGAAATTGTGCACGATCTGTGCTATATAGGGTGGATAGCCATCACTTTAGAGATATCAGAACTATATAGCTTATAGTCAGAATTAATATCAGATCGGAGATATATAATTTTCAAAATGGAGAAATTTAACATTTTGCCAAAAGTGGTACATGAAAATGTTCAAAAAACTACCAAAACTAGAAATTGTGCACGATCTGTGCTATATAGGGTGGATAGCCATCACTTTAGAGATATCAGAACTATATAGCTTATAGTCAGAATTAATATCAGATCGGAGATATATAATTTTTAAAATGGAGAAATTTAACATTTTGCCAAAAGTGGTACATGAAAATGTTCAAAAAACTACCAAAACTAGAAATTGTGCACGATCTGTGCTATATAGGGTGGATAGCCATCACTTTAGAGATATCAGAACTATATAGCTTATAGTCAGAATTCATATCAGATCGGAGATATATAATTTTCAAAATGGAGAAATTTAACATTTTGCCAAAAGTGGTACATGAAAATGTTCAAAAAAGTACAAAAACTAGAAATTGTGCACGATCTGTGCTATATAGGGTGAATAGCCATCACTTTAGAGATATCAGAACTATATAGCTTATAGTCAGAATTCATATCAGATCGGAGATATATAATTTTCAAAATGGAGAAATTTAACATTTTGCCAAAAGTGGTACATGAAAATGTTCAAAAAACTACCAAAACTAGAAATTGTGCACGATCTGTGCTATATAGGGTGGATAGCCATCACTTTAGAGATATCAGAACTATATAGCTTATAGTCAGAATTCATATCAGATCGGAGATATATAATTTCCAAAATGGAGAAATTTAACATTTTACCAAAAGTGGTACATGAAAATGTTCAAAAAACTACCAAAACTAGAAATTGTGCACGATCTGTGCTATATAGGGTGGATAGCCATCACTTTAGAGATATCAGAACTATATAGCTTATAGTCAGAATTAATATCAGATCGGAGATATATAATTTTCAAAATGGAGAAATTTAACATTTTGCCAAAAGTGGTACATGAAAATGTTCAAAAAACTACCAAAACTAGAAATTGTGCACGATCTGTGCTATATAGGGTGGATAGCCATCACTTTAGAGATATCAGAACTATATAGCTTATAGTCAGAATTCATATCAGATCGGAGATATATAATTTTCAAAATGGAGAAATTTAACATTTTGCACAATTTCTAGTTTTTGTACTTTTTTGAACATTTTCATGTACCACTTTTGGCAAAATGTTAAATTTCTCCATTTTGAAAATTATATATCTCCGATCTGATATGAATTCTGACTATAAGCTATATAGTTCTGATATCTCTAAAGTGATGGCTATCCACCCTATATAGCACAGATCGTGCACAATTTCTAGTTTTGGTAGTTTTTTGAACATTTTCATGTACCACTTTTGGCAAAATGTTAAATTTCTCCATTTTGAAAATTATATATCTCCGATCTGATATTAATTCTGACTATAAGCTATATAGTTCTGATATCTCTAAAGTGATGGCTATCCACCCTATATAGCACAGATCGTGCACAATTTCTAGTTTTGGTAGTTTTTTGAACATTTTCATGTACCACTTTTGGCAAAATGTTAAATTTCTCCATTTTGGAAATTATATATCTCCGATCTGATATTAATTCTGACTATAAGCTATATAGTTCTGATATCTCTAAAGTGATGGCTATCCACCCTATATAGCACAGATCGTGCACAATTTCTAATTTTTGTACTTTTTTGAACATTTTCATGTACCACTTTTTTACTAAGACAATTCTGCTGTACAAGCAGATACACTTCATAAAAAAATTTAATTTTTATTTAATATCTACAAAGTGTATTAATTTTTATATATTTTCTGAATAATTGATACTGACGTTTTTTGTTAGTTTTTAATAATAAAATAAAAACTGAGAGGAAAAAATGCAGCTCTGTTAACGTAACAGTCGATGAGTAGTAAGTATGTTAATTTATACATTAACATAGGTAATGTTAAAAACGGAGCTAACTGACGGAGCTAACTTCACACACATTAGAAAAAATAGTATATTTCTGCAGTAAACCATACTAAATGTAAAGACTTTGCAAAAGCGTACTTAACCTCATCGCAATCTTTCTGAAATAATTTAATATTTAGCGATGAGAGTAAATTAGAGATTTTTGGGTCAAAATCAAGTTGAAAGGTCTGGACAACAAGAAGTAGTGAGCTGCTTCCACAGGACCTTAGTAATACAGTAAAACACGGCGGTTGGTATTGAATACAACGACCCAAAACACACAGTCAGAAATTTTGAAGGAGCGACTATTGTACAAAGTGCCTAAGCAATTAAATTCAACTCCGCATTCTTCAGACCTTAAACCCATAGAGCACTTGTAGGAAATTTTAGGCAGGAACACCAGAAAAAGAAGAAGAATTTATCCAAAGATGAACTCCGAAATGAAATTTCCATGAACTCAATTTTAATTTAAAATTTTTTTTTAGTAAAGAACACATTAAAACTTAAATTAAATTCTAAGTTGATTCAAAATCTATAATTTCTTATAATACATATAAAAAAATATTTTGCTTCATAGATGAAAAAGCGTGCTGTATACAAAATTTTGACTCTGACTGTAGTACTCGTATATTAATTGCTAAGGAAATTGTTTTTCGGTTAGTTTACCAGTATATATACATATATTTTTCTATATTTATGAAATTTTAATTGCTGGTAGTTTAATATACATATTTTTGTTGTTGTCATCATCATAAACACTCACTTCCTGTTAAAGTTGGCTTTTTGCTGTAAAACATACCAGAACGAAATAAATATTGTTGCTTTTATTGCTTAGTTGTAGTTTTTAGTGTATTTCCCGTTTAGGACAATTGTATCTTTTTTTGTTTGAGTAATATTTATGACATCCTTTTAGATGCAGTATAGTTGTATTAATAGGGGGTTTCATGGATTTTTTATAAAAAAGTTTTTTGTAATGTTAAAATGGTACTTTGTTTTGTTTAAGTTTTTAAAGAAATTTGTCATGTGATTATAGCTAATGTTTTTATCGTCCTAAAATATTGTTTTTTTTATTTTTATTAAACTTTGTTATTGATAAATTACTTTTTGAATGAAACTTATTCTAAATGCAAACAATGGCACAATTTTTTATGCTAAAGTTGCCTATACACTTTTGCTTATGTATTTTTAAGTTTACAACTCACATGTCTGTCAAAATTGGTTATTTTACATAAGGGTGTTAGTTTTTGGTCACCAACTTGTATGTACAATTACCTGTGACATCGTCATGATTATTTACAACAGCTGATACGCTTAAATAATAAATATTGTTTTTTTACACATAATTTTCCATGTCGTTTCTTTAAAAAATGCGTTAAAATCGCTGCAAACATTTTTGGTAGCGTCCTTAACTCCGGCGTCAAAAATATTGATTTAAGGTTTTTCGTTTTTTAATCTACAAGATGTGGAGCTTGTATCAAACATTTTTAAATAATTTATATCATTGTTATTATCAAAATGGGATAAAAAAAATATTTCATTTATCACAATTTATCAAAAGAAACTTGCTCGTTCATCAAAATAAATAATCAAATTATTCCTCAACATAATGAAGACCGCCGTTTAACTTGGAAGTCTCATCTTGAAGCGAAACTTACACAGATGAGATTAAAAGCAGTGCAACTTAATTGGCTAATCGGCAGAAATTCTACATTGAAATTGGATTGCAAACTTTTGTTGTACAATGCAATACTAAAGCCAATCTGGTGCTATGGAATTCAATTATGGGGTACTGCCTCAGCATCCAACATTGAAAAAATTCAAAGGGGTCAAAATAAAATTCTACGTATTATTACTGCAGCTCCATGATTTGCATATAAAAATTTGCTTAATAAACGTTTTGAATAAGGAGGATATTGTATCTACATATGACCGGTAGTAATCCAACAAAAAGTTTGATGGAAAATTTATAATGATTTGACATTTATTAGAAAATTATTTTTAAGAACAATTACTTTCCAATAAATAGTGATGTGTGTTTTATGCAAAAAAGTATTAACATTATTTCAAAGAACATGTAAAGAAATCAGTATTTTTCAAATGCTGAGAGATTCGTATGTGACACGATGACGTAAATATGTTTATATGTTCAAGTATCTCTACACGAGCAACGCCTCCGTACTAAAGTTCTTTCATACTGTTTCTCGAGGCATTAGAAGCTATTAGTCATTCGTTGAAAAAATAAAGGAAGGAATAAAGGCCAACCATTCACTGACCCGGTTGATAAAGCTAACCTTTTGACTGAATTATTTGCAAATAATTCAACCTTACCGGAAAGCAATCAAGCAGGCAGAGCTCGAAAGAGTATAAGTAACTATGCCAAATATATTCTTTCGCGCGTGTATTTAAAAGAGTTTTATGCGGATCTTAACACAAATAAGTATCATGGGCCGGATGGTATACCTCCACTAGTCTTAAAGCAGTGTTCTTCGACGCTAGCTCGTCCATTAGCTAATATTTTCAGCATCTTATACAGTGTCGGTAAATTCCCCATCTATTGGAAGGTTGCTAATGTAACGTCAATTCCTAAAAAGGGAGAGGCTACCAACCCTGATAATTATGGAAAGTATAATTATGATAGTTAAGGAAAGTATGGTAAATAACCATCTTATGAAATCTCTGGAGACCAACAATTTACTTAGTGACCGCCAGTACGGCTTTCGTAGTGGACGCTCTACAGGAGATTTACTAGCCTTTCTATCGGAAAAATAGTGTCGTTCTATATATACATCATTTTGGCTAAAGTAAAGTGGTGGCTCTAGATATTCCCAAAGCATTCGACAGAGTCGAGTTTCCTCAGAAATCGCACTATACAGTTGTTATAAGTGGGATCTCATCAGACGAGTTAAAAGTTGAATTAGGGGTACCGCAAGGCTCCGTCTTATCTCCTAGTTTATTTCTTATCTTTCGAAATGACCTTCTACATCAAATTTCCAATCCTATCTATTCCTTGGCAGACGACAATAACATTTTCCATTCATATTCATTCAAGCATAGACCAAGCTCTTTGGAGATTGGGGAAATCAGGCAAAATAAAAATGATACATTTAACGAATGGGGTTGTGCGAATAGAGTCGCTTTTAACGTAAGACTCAATGTTGTATGTTAACACACAAATGTACGATAGATCATGTTGATTCATCTGTTTTTATGGGCGGTGTATATATTAAGGAGTTACACGCTCTTGATGTTCTAGACATGAGAAACCAGTATGATGTCCGCTACACTAAGCACATTTTTTAAGTGTCAAAAGAAGCGTTCAACTGCGTTAGTTTTTTAAAACGATTTAGGAAACACTTTACTCCGTCCGATCTCCTTAGTACTTGCACCACATTAATTCGACAAAAATGGAATACAACAGGAGAGACCGAAGTGACAGTAGGGTATCCAACTCTATTAATTAATGGTAGCGTCATCGCAATCATTGTGTTTCACTGTTTTATCAGCATTATAATAGAATGTGCTCTGCTGAAATTAGGGAACTTGTTCCCGAAACAAATAGATTTTGAGTAATACACGTTCTTCAGTCAGGGCTTATTCATTGACTGGACAGTTGCTTGCACAACACATTACACGGAAAAGTCGTTATTTAGCCGCACTGCCCGTAAGTGGAATAAACTTCCTTGTCACTTTTTTAAATGTCACAATTCAAATCAAATATTCACAAATACTACTCCACTCTACTACTATCCTCTCTTTCATAACCTATTTTCCTAGTTCCAACTGTGTGCTGGTCCAAGCAAAAAAAAAGAAAAGAATTAAACTAGAATTAAACTTGAACTTGAACTGGAAACTGAACTAGAACTTGAACTAGACCTGCACTTGAACTGAACTCGAATTAAACTAGAACTTGAACTAGAAGTTGAATTAGAATCTTAACTAGAACCTGATCTTAAATCTGAACTATAGGTAGAATCTGAACTAGAATTTGAACTAGAAACTAAGCTAGAGCTACAACTGAAATTAACAGATTCGTTTTGCCAAAATATTAAATATTATGGTACAAGTTTGTTATCTCCCTTACACAACTTAATGCTCTTCAAATTCCTGTTGCCAAGCAGCTTAGAATTATGATTTCCACTTAAAATAAATGGAAATGCTGAAAAACAAAGATATATTTTCTTATCCATGTTTACGTGTGGATAAATCAAATTTTGTACATACAGAATGTTGATCCTTAGATCCAACCAAAAAAATAAAATACTTACCAACATAATGAATTATTGATTTTTTAACCACACCGCTCTGAATAAGTACAAATGGAAGAAGACAATTTATTATTATAATAAAATGGATATTGAAATTTTCACTTTTTTATATTTCTCTTCTACTTATGATAATTTTGTGTGCATATTTACAAAACTTACGTGCCCCTAAGATAGCATTTTATGGAAAATATATTGGTATGCACATACTTAGGTATATAAATATGTACGACTAGTATTATGTATGTTTGGCATTTTATAATAGAAAAAAAAATACTTTCCTTTGAAATGCTGATAAAGAGTGGCAATTTATATTTCACACATCATGGAATTATAAATGAGTATATATTGCTTGGTTTACAATTTTCATAAAATATTTTCAGATGATTGTACTATATGTATTTATTTTTTGGTACAACATACTATTCTAATAACATTACATTTGTCTCGATAAAAAATTAAAATATGGAAATTATTTATTGGGAAAATTGCATAATTCAATTGAGTTTTTAAGGTTTTTATTAGTACTGGTAAACTGTTTGTTGAATATAGTACTATTTTGAACATTTGAAAGCTCTTTAATTTCAAGAGAAATTTTTGTAAGCTGCTGCAAATTTATGTATTTTTTTTGCAATTTTGATGCTTTTTTATTGATTGCAATTTACTGATTTGTTTTTTTATTCTAACCTTTGACCTCTTTGTAAGTATAACTTGTTTTAAAACTCAAAAAGTTTTTATAAATTTTAAATCAAAATGAATGTCACAGTATTTATTGTATAACGAAAGGAACTTAAAAAAAAACTGGAAAAAATTACTAAACTGAAAGTTCAGTTGCAAAGGCATACATGTGTATTTTAGGGATATCACTAAAATAGAAAATTCTGAAAAATATACATTTTTGGGTAAATACGCAGAACTTAAAGTTCAAAAATTCCATAAATTTATTCTTTCTAGATTAATTAAAAATTAAAAATTTCAAATAAGTTTTGAAATTCCTTAGCAATTAGTTGTAATTGCAGGATATTTAAGTTACTCAGCTGTCAGCTGCCGTTATGTTTTGTTTTATTTTTTTAACTTATATCTGAATTAACAAACATCATTTAAAGGAATTTATATACAGCATATTTTATCTACTTTATTTTATCAGTTTTATGCTACAATAACCACAATAAAATATTGTCCAAAAACAAAGAATGAAAATCAATAACATTACAAATTATTTATTTGACAAAAAAAAAAAAAAAAAAGAATTAAAAAAAACAAGTGCAATAACGATAAATTTATTTGTGCACATGATTGAACAGAAATTAACCCATCAAATGCGCAAGAACTAGAACTAGAACAGAACTAGAACAGAACTAGAACAGAACTAGAACAGAACTAGAACAGAACTAGAACAGAACTAGAACAGAACTAGAACAGAACTAGAACAGAACTAGAACTGAACTAGAACATAACTAGAACATAACTAGAACAGAACTAGAACAGAACTAGAACAGAACTAGAACAGAACTAGAACAGAACTAGAACTGAACTAGAACAGAACTAGAACAGAACTAGAACAGAACTAGAACAGAACTAGAACAGACCTAGAACAGAACTAGAACAGAACTAGAACAGAACTAGAACAGAACTAGAACTGAACTAGAACTGAACTAGAACATAACTAGAACATAACTAGAACAGAACTATAACAGAACTAGAATAAAACTAGAACAGAACTAGAACAGAACTAGAACAGAACTAGAACAGACCTAGAACAGAACTAGAACAGACCTAGAACAGAACTAGAACAGAACTAGAACAGAACTAGAACTGAACTAGAACATAACTAGAACAGAACTAGAACAGAACTAGAACAGAACTAGAACTGAACTAGAACAGAACTAGAACAGAACTAGAACAGAACTAGAACATAACTAGAACATAACTAGAACAGAACTATAACAGAACTAGAACAGAACTAGAACAGACTTAGAACAGAACTAGAACAGACCTAGAACAGAACTAGAACAGAACTAGAACAGAACTAGAACTGAACTAGAACATAACTAGAACATAACTAGAACAGAACTAGAACAGAACTAGAACAGAACTAGAACAGAACTAGAACTGAACTAGAACAGAACTAGAACAGAACTAGAACAGAACTAGAACAGACCTAGAACAGAACTAGAACAGAACTAGAACAGAACTAGAACAGAACTAGAACAGAACTAGAACAGAACTAGAACAGAACTAGAACTGAACTAGAACATAACTAGAACAGAACTAGAACAGACTTAGAACAGAACTAGAACAGACCTAGAACAGAACTAGAACAGAACTAGAACAGAACTAGAACTGAACTAGAACATAACTAGAACATAACTAGAACAGAACTAGAACAGAACTAGAACAGACTTAGAACAGAACTAGAACAGAACTAGAACAGACTTAGAACAGAACTAGAACAGAACTAGAACAGACTTAGAACAGAACTAGAACAGACCTAGAACAGAACTAGAACAGAACTAGAACAGACTTAGAACAGAACTAGAACAGACCTAGAACAGAACTAGAACAGAACTAGAACAGAACTAGAACTGAACTAGAACATAACTAGAACATAACTAGAACAGAACTAGAACAGAACTAGAACAGAACTAGAACAGAACTAGAACTGAACTAGAACAGAACTAGAACAGAACTAGAACAGAACTAGAACAGACCTAGAACAGAACTAGAACAGAACTAGAACAGAACTAGAACAGAACTAGAACAGAACTAGAACAGAACTAGAACAGAACTAGAACAGAACTAGAACAGAACTAGAACAGAACTAGAACAGAACTAGAACAGAACTAGAACAGAACTAGAACAGAACTAGAACAGAACTAGAACAGAACTAGAACTGAACTAGAACAGAACTAGAACAGAACTAGAACAGAACTAGAACTGAACTAGAACAGAACTAGAACAGAACTAGAACAGAACTAGAACAGACCTAGAACAGAACTAGAACAGAACTAGAACAGAACTAGAACAGAACTAGAACAGAACTAGAACAGAACTAGAACAGAACTAGAACAGAACTAGAACAGAACTAGAACAGAACTAGAACAGAACTAGAACAGAACTAGAACAGAACTAGAACAGAACTAGAACAGAACTAGAACAGAACTAGAACAAAACTAGAACAGAACTAGAACAGAACTAGAACAGAACTAGAACAGAACTAGAACATAACTAGAACAGAACTAGAACAGAACTAGAACAGAACTAGAACAGAACTAGAACAGAACTAGAACAGAACTAGAACAGAACTAGAACAGAACTAGAACAGAACTAGAACAGAACTAGAACAGAACTAGAACAGAACTAGAACAGAACTAGAACAGAACTAGAACAGAACTAGAACAGAACAGAACTAGAACAGAACTAGAACAGAACAGAACTAGAACAGAACTAGAACAGAACTAGAACAGAACTAGAACAGAACTAGAACAGAACTAGAACAGAACTAGAACAGAACTAGAACAGAACTAGAACAGAACTAGAACAGAACTAGAACAGAACTAGAACAGAACTAGAACAGAACTAGAACAGAACTGAAACAGAACTAGAACAGAACTGAAACAGAAGTAGAACAGAGCTAGAACAGAACTAGAACAGAACTAGAACAGAACTAGAACAGAACTAGAACAGAACTAGAACAGAACTAGAACAGAAATAGAACAGAACTAGAACAGAACTAGAACAGAACTAGAACAGAACTAGAACTGAACTAGAACATAACTAGAACTGAACTAGAACATAACTAGAACAGAACTAGAACAGAACTAGAACAGAACTAGAAAAGAACTAGAACTGAACTAGAACATAACTAGAACATAACTAGAACATAACTAGAACAGAACTAGAACAGAACTAGAACAGAACTAGAACAGAACTAGAACAGAACTAGAACTGAACTAGAACAGAACTAGAACAGAACTAGAACAGAACTAGAACAGACCTAGAACAGAACTAGAACAGAACTAGAACAGAACTAGAACAGAACTAGAACAGAACTAGAACAGAACTAGAACAGAACTAGAACAGAACTAGAACAGAATTAGAACAGAACTAGAACAGAACTAGAACAGAACTAGAACAGAACTAGAACAGAACTAGAACAGAACTAGAACAGAACTAGAACAGAACTAGAACAGAACTAGAACAGAACTAGAACAGAACTAGAACAGAACTAGAACAGAACTAGAACAGAACTAGAACAGAACTAGAACAGAACTAGAACAGAACTAGAACAGAACTAGAACAGAACTAGAACAGAACTAGAACAGAACTAGAACAGAACTAGAACTGAATTAGAACTAACTTGAACTGAGCTACAATTGAACTAGAACTGAACTAGAACCGAACTCGAGCAGAACTAGAACAGAACTAGAAGAAAACTAGAACAGAACTAGAACAGAACTAGAACAGAACTAGAACAGAACTAGAACAGAACTAGAACAGAACTAGAACATACCTAGAACAGAACTAGAACAGAACTAGAACAGAACTAGAACAGAACTAGAACAGAACTAGAACAGAACTAGAACAGAACTAGAACAGAACTAGAACAGAACTAGAACAGAACTAGAACAGAACTAGAACAGAACTAGAACAGAACTAGAACAGAACTAGAACAGAACTAGAACAGAACTAGAACAGAACTAGAACAGAACTAGAACAGAACTAGAACAGAACTAGAACAGAACTAGAACAGAACTAGAACAGAACTAGAACAGAACTAGAACAGAACTAGAACAGAACTAGAACAGAACTAGAACAGAACTAGAACAGAACTAGAACAGAACTAGAACAGAACTAGAACAGAACTAGAACAGAACAGAACTAGAACAGAACTAGAACAGAACTAGAACAGAACTAGAACAGAACTAGAACAGAACTAGAACAGAACTAGAACAGAACTAGAACAGAACTAGAACAGAACTAGAACAGAACTAGAACAGAACTAGAACAGAACTAGAACAGAACTAGAACAGAACTAGAACAGAACTAGAACAGAACTAGAACAGAACTAGAACAGAACTAGAACAGAACTAGAACAGAACTAGAACAGAACTAGAACAGAACTAGAACAGAACTAGAACAGAACTGAAACAGAACTAGAACAGAACTGAAACAGAAGTAGAACAGAGCTAGAAACTGAACTAGCTTCAGCTAGAGATATTTTTTCTTATTTTACTCTTTATTTCTGATATACATATGTATGTAAGCTGTATTATCATGTCATTTATTTCAAATATTTTGAGTTTAAGTCACATTTTAGATTTGGCGTTTGATATTGTGATATTTTTCTTGCTACCTTCACGGGTTAACTCGCATTACTGTCTATCTGTAAAGCTTTTAATTCTCTGGCACAATTCATTCATTCATTCGCTCAGGGTGTATTTCCTTGTTGTTTTGGGTTTGTCGCAAAAACTGATTTCAGATTAAAGATTTAAATGCTTGACCTCTTTTCTTTACATTATTGCAATCGTTTGTAAATGGTTGCTTGGTAGGTGTTTTTAAACCAACATTACCAGTCTTTGGAGCTGCGAGCCTGCATAAAGCATGTTCTTTTTCTCTTTCAAATGTTTATTTTAAATTAAATAGAAAACAAGAAATAAGTGGTAGACTGATGAAACAGTGGAAATAAAAGCAGCAGTTTATAGCAAACAGGAGAAAAAGAAACCTCAACATATCCTTGTATAGCAAACAAACCATTTATTTGTCCGTTTTGTTTTTATAGCTCGTCTTTATTTTTTAGTTGTTTAAATATAAACTCTAGCTGAGTGAATATGTATGTGTTGTTTTTTGTTGGTTATTCCTTACTTCTTCTATGGATTATTTTATGTATTTATTTTTGCATTTTTTGTGATAATTCCACCAACTAGACTAAGTAAACACTGAGCGATAGAAAAAAATATAAAGACACACAAGTTGCTGTAACTTCCTCTAGTTGTTTAGGCTTAACTTTTAATATTAAACGAACTTTATTATTTTCTTTACATGTATGCGATCTTTTTATATGTGTACTCGTAAATGCGTACACTCAAAATATTTCATAGGTAAAATAAACGAAAATCGTGGTTCATTTTACTAAATTTTTCGTTATTTTGACAAAACGAAATATTTCGTATAATATACAAATGTTTTTCGTTCTTGTTGGGACTTTTTATTTTCCGCATTTCACGAAATATTTGTGTATTTACCAAGATTATTTTGTTAAATTACAAAATAAATGGTTATCTAACGAAAATTTTTCGTAAACAAAGCTTTTAAATTTGGTCTGGTTTACAAAATTAAATAAAAATAAGAAATATATTTCGTAAAAATAATGATAAATTTCGTAAAAATACAAAATTATTTTGTTAATTTTAAAAATATTGCCTCCTGTTATACGAAATTTTCTAAACTTACGAAAAATATTTTGTAGGTATAAGAAAAATTTCAAATTTTTTTCGTTTATTTTACAAAATTTTGTAAAAAAAACGAAATATATTTTGTAAAATCACGAAAATATTTCCTAAATACACGAAAGGTTTCGTTAATATTTCGTACAGTTACTAAAAATTGTGTAAAAATAAAAAAAAATTTTGTTTATTTTAGAAAAAGTTTCGTTAATTTCTCAAGAAATATTTTTTTATTAAACGAAAAGTTTTGTTTATTTTATAAATAATAGTAAAGGAAAAAATAATAGCATTTCTGCATTAAATTTAGTTTGATTTTGTCGATTGCTTTGGATTTCTACAAAGAAAATTTGTATATTAGTAACTTTTAAACTAAGTTTATATAAAATACACTAACCTTGTATTTTTTTGTACAACATATGCGTAATTGGATTAACATGATGCCCATCTATTTTATAGAACTGAATATTTAAAAAATCCCACATATGGCTGGAAGCTTCAGAATATTTAATTGAAAATACGTGATACGCTTTAAAGCATATGTCTATAGCTTTAGTGATACTGAAAACTTTGTATTTAATGTTGTCAATGTCACAGAAAAATGATAGGGGCTTATAAATATATGTCCCCTATAACAGTAATGTAAGGGGCAACTGAACCCTCTGCCACAATTTTTATATCCAACTTCTCTTTATATGACTCTTCAGTTGGTGAAAATGTTATAAAATACCATTTTGATTCCATAATATGTACTATAAAACTTGTTTCCTTTATTAGAACTTTTTGATTTAATTCTTGATGGTGGAAGTAAGGAATGTAAGAGTGTTAAGAATATGATAAATTTGGTATCTAAAAAGTTAAAAAAAATTGCATAACCATTATCCATCAGTAAATAAAATTTAAAAATTTGATTATATTTGTTTATAAAACCTTTCTACTTACTATAGTCAATGCAATTATTTCTTTGTACAAAATCCCAAAGCTTTTTGCCATCTTCACCTTTAAATTTCGATTCGTTTTTTGGAAATATCTTTTGAGTCATGTGCTAGTTTCTTTTTTATTGTGCATTAGTCTAAAATTCTTAGATATGAATGTTTCATTAGGTAAATATATTTTACACAAATAACAATTAATTTTCTTACACTTATTTAAATTTATTTTAATAAATCAAACTATTTTTAACTATTTTTAACAAGGCACGACTAACGCTTCTATCTCTTTAATTGTCAGTAAAAGCATGACTTGTTTTGTTATTTTTAAGTTGCATTTAAAACGGTACATTTCATTTTACGAAATTATATTTGTGAAGTGAACGAAATTTCTAAATTTACGAAATTTGTCTCTGTATTTAATATGAAAGTTTCGTATTTTTTGAGAAATTTTTGTAAAATAAACAAAAAAACTTTAACGAAATTTAATTTGTAAAATTCAAAAAATTTCTAAATTTACAAAATTTTCTACAAGATCTAAACACGAAAGTTTTGTATTATAAACGAAATTTTTGTACAATATACAAAAATAATTTTACGAAAAAAATTTTCTAAAATAATGAATTTTGTAAATTTACGAAATAAAAAAATTACTAAAATATCGTATTATGTACAAAACTTTAGTAAAATGTACGAAAATAATTTTACGAAAAACCATTTCGTATTTTTATGCATGAAATATTTTGAGTGTATAAGGAACATGTAAAGAAAGACAGTGAAAAGCAAATGTTAGGAGTGCTAGAAATTATTAAAGTTTTAGTAAAGGGAATTCGAAAAACTTTACTATTAAGAACTCTTAAACATTTCTTTAAATTTCTTACAGCTGTAAACTTTTGCTAGCCACTGTAGGAAAACAAAAGTTGTTATACAAAAACTCATATTAACTAAATATGCTCATACTATGGGATATGTTTATAACATATTATTTAGTAAAAACAATTTAGAGTGTTATATTTGGCAGCATCGCAAATGCTATACCCTACTCAGCAGACTACGTTGTTTGGTGAGAAATTGTGCAAAAGCTGCGTTAATTAACTAAAGCAAACAAAGATTTTTAAAGTACCTATCTTATACTAGAGTTTGTATTTTTTCTCTTAATTTTTGTATTACAAACAGTTTATTTCGATCATAAAGCATTGTTCAATATTACCATTAATAATAACAAAAGAAAGAAAGCTGTTAAAAATGCCTCGAAAATCCTCAAAATTCAAATGTTAATAAATTAGTCTCAATTTGTGATTGAAAACTATTAAATTTTATAATTAAATTTTATTTCATTGATATTTTGTTATTAAGTCTTTATAAATTTAAAATCAATAAAAAATGTGAACATATTTTCAACCATAATTTAGCAAAAAAAACTCTGTAATGAATTAAATATTTATTAATTTTTTGTTAGAAATAATAAAAACTAATAATGTTCCTTATAAATTTTTTATTAAATACACTGTGGAACATTTTTGGGATTATTGCCTGGGGGGTGCGAAATTCCAAGTCAGGGTGATGGTACTAGGTCAGTTTAATAAAACCCTCAAAGGGTTTGACGTTCGTATGTGTCAGTTTTTTTATGACTTTTTAAATTTTTTCCTTATCTTGATGTTTTTTCGCTTAGTTGTAACATTTTGGTAAAAACGTAGTTTAACATAACTCGAGAACCACTTGTCCGATTTTGATGAAACAAATTTAGAAAAATTAAGAATTTATTTATTTACAATTAAGTGAAGGTATCCCATTTTTGTTTTTATTCATAAAAGTGTCATTTATCGCCTTTTTTATAAATTTTCCCCAATAACTCCAGACAAAAATTTAAAAGTTCATAAAAAAAACTGACACATACGAACGCCAAACGCTTTGAGGGTTTTACTATACTGACCTAGTACCATCACCCTGACTTGGAATTTCGCACCCCCCAGATTGGCTGTTGTACTGTGATATTTGCATAAAGTATTAATCATACGTCTGCCGTGTTACTTATTTAAACCAAAAAAGTATGCTATAGATTTAATGTTATAGAAATACTGAGAACAATATGGCGTATACTTAATATTTGCTGAATTAAACAATTCAATAATAATCACACGCTCATAGTGTTATGGAAGTAAATGCAGTTTTATTTTATTTATTATTTATTTATTAACCCAATCGCTGCGAAGGTATTTTTTATCGAATTTTTTTAATCACTTTGTGCGTGCTTTTAGAACGGCATATGTAACTCGAATGACCAAAACAAAAGACACACATGTTTGTGGCATTCATTTACCGTTAGAAAAAAATGGGATTAATATCAGAATGTTACAGTGTTGCATTTTAATCGCTCAAAGCGCAAAAGGCTAAGGGTGGTTCCATATGGAACCGTCGCAGCGATTGGGTTAATAGATATAATAAAAATATATTACAATCTTAATGATTAAATATTCTTAATTATCTATGTTTGGCATAACTAAATAGTTGAGAGCCAGATTGGCATTTAAAACTGCATTTGAAGTAAATTTCACATTATTTTAATCAATTTCATTAATATATTTACGTTTAATTTTATTTAAAAATTATTCTTTTTAACAAAGTTTTGATTATTTAAAAAATTAGTACATTATATTAACATTTGCACATATATCACATTAGATATTGTTTTATAATACAAAACAGCTAAACAAATTCATTAATTATTATTTTTCTATATTTTAAACAAATTTCTAAGTATTTATATAACCAGCGTTATGTGATTTTTTTTTTTGCATCAATCCAGTATAAAGAATAGTTTTGAAAGTAAGTTGTATAAAGATTACGTTTGTTTGCTATTACATGCGTTTCAAATAGAAAGAAGGTATCAAAATTATTTAAATATGTTACAAAATTTCCAAAATTAAGTGTGCTGGCAAGATTGGCTACATTAAGCGATACTACACGACATTTGTTGTGTTGCTATTGTGGCTGTATATTGATTGTGTTGACAGGTGTTCCACCATTGTAATCACGGGAAATGAGATCCACAGCATAACAAGCTTCAGACAACAGCATTTTTAGAAATTCGGCATCATCACTAGAGTACGCAACAACTTTTTCAGAGGACCAAGAATATTTTTTATCGTTTATAAAGATACAAAATTCACCCAGCCTAACCTTGATGTTTTTGTTTAAATTAATAACACTTTTGCTTATTTGTCTTAGCTTGTAACGAGCATGTTGCTCATCTTTGGAGTAGTCTTTTTGAATAAAAATCTCCTTATCTTTCGCATTACCCTTAGCATTTAAAAATGATTTTGTAGACGGCAGTTTGCGAGTACTAACTACATAGACATCAACGTTCAGTACATTTGTACATAAATTAACAAATTCAGTTTTGACCTCATGCATTTTTTGACTATTTAGACCATTGCAACAATATTAGCAGATCTAGTCCTTCGATCTATGAATTCAAGACGAGATGAGAGTTTGTTAATGTCTTGTCTTGTTAGTTGATTATTTTCTTCTCTTAGTTCTTCGATTTCAGTTTTTATTGACACAAGATCCTCCTTTTTAGCAACATCTTTCAATTTTGAATCTAACATGTTACAAAGTTTATCCCAAGAAAAAATATCTGGTGCAACTGAACGACTATCCATTATTTGACTGGTTAATTGTTTTTTATTCTTATTATTTGCTAAATGTTCAGGAGATGATTGGGTTCGTGGCCGCTTGTAGCTCATTTGCTTGAAAATAATATATATGCTACTGTCGTTGTAGTTTTGTCAACCTTTGTTGATACTGCACTCCAACACGCTGGTATCCAGAACTGGTCGATGATTAATATTTCAATGGTTTTGACAATTAAACTTCAATAATTAATAAATTAAATTGAAAATAAACAAACTTTTTGTACAGCTAAAAAAATTTTTACGTTTTGACAGTTTAGAAGTAGGGTTGCCAATCCGTAAATGCAGTTTTGAGGTTTAATTAAAATGAGAAGAAGGTTAAGTGAGAGCGATATTTCAAACATAATAAGAGCTAAAATCTGACCTACGATTGAAGCTAACCCCCCGTTGTCACATGCAAGTGCAAGCTTGAAAAACTCAATACACTTACAGTTTTTTTTTACTAACACAATCATATTTTTCGAAGTTACAGCTCAACTTGCAAAAGAATTTATTTGTAAGTAAATTTTTGACACTTGCCGTAAGTAAAATGACAAATGAATAAACAGAGCTGTCAGTGTTAAAATAAAAGTTATGTTTATAACAGATTTCGGGGTTTTACAAAAAACAACACATCTTAATAATATTTTTAAATATACATTTCATGCATTTATTAAAAAAAAATTGTAAATTACAAATTTTTTCCGTATTTTCTTCTTTTGACAATACGGCAATACTGGATTCATATGTGTTTGAAAATTAACAGAATTTTATGAAAAAATTTTGTTTGAATTTTCTTTGTTTACGACATTTTAAAAATGCACTTGTACGTGCTAGTGTAGCCACTCAAACAAATATCGCTGTTTTTCGGTATTTTTCGTAGATAATATGTATATTCTAGTTGCAAGTAATTACTGGCATGTGGCAACGGGGGGTAAAATATGACCGTGTGAAAACCTAAAATTGAAGCTTAAATATAAATGTAAAATCACCTACACTTGCAGTTAAAATTTGACTTGGCTTTATTAAAATATTTATGATTTTGTAAAGATCTACAATCGAAACTAGAATCTGACTGAAAATAACGATTGTTTTGTGAAATCGTTGAATATACAGTGGTGGACAAGAGATTAGCACAATTGGTATGTGTTGCCAATGAAACCAAATATTTTCTGTTATCAGTTATTTTTTATTTTATTTTCTTAATGTGTTACTTGCGATCCTAAAATCACGCCACTCCACTTTTTATTTTATTAATGTGTTGAATTTCGATGGTTTTCTTTCCAGTATATATGTAACTACAAAAAAACTCTAGACATTAATTTAGCACTAAATAAAAATTTATTCTCATAAGAGAAACAAAGAAAAACTTCATTTAAATCATATTATTTAGAAATATACACTTTGTTTTTAATAACACCTGCAAATCTCCTGGGCATATTCTCCACCAGAACTGTCAGAGCTCTTTTAAAATTGCGTACCAAGCATTTTTGATAGCTTTCCAAATATCGACCAAATTCTTAGTTGTTAAACATTATTCCTTAAGTTTTCCACTGGATTGAGATCCGGAGATTGGGCTGGCCATTTCAATTATCAAACTTATTCTGCTTTATGTATTAATTAATAAAACACCACCTAAATAGCATATCACGCTCAGCGTCTGTAATCATGGTATTAAAATGTATACTTTAATACTGATCCATTCGTGCATATGCCCATAAAACGTGGTACACACCATCACATTCGCACCACCGTGCTTTATGGTCTTTACGGAAGTAACTTTGGGTGCATGTTTTAAGAACGTATCATTTTCCATCAGATCCGAATCTACAAAATTTTATTCATTGCTCCAAAGAATATTTTTCTAGAAAATAATTTGTTTTTCTAAATGCAATTTTTTCTTTTTCTTATACAGAGTTCTAGAGAAGACATGAATACGGAATTTTTTGAAAGATCTTTTTAAACTACGATGGAGCTCTTAAATGGATCGGCCATTGAGGCTCTGTAAATTAAAGAGCATTTTTTACGGGTTGTATAGCATATTAGTATGCCCAATGTATTATAAATAAAATACTTGTAATCTCGGCAATTGTGCTAGAGCTTCATCTGATAATGATTTTACACTGTTCCTCTGTGCACCACTTTTTTTTTAGTCACCAGTCTAATTATTGTTTTATAACCCATTCATAACGTTTGTTTTTCAAAATATTTTCAGAGAACTTATTACTTCCAAAAAATTGACTAAAATATATAAATTTACTTTCACGTTCTAAATGATTGACCAGCTCAAATTGCCTAGAAAGAAAGTTTTAGGAAAGAATGTAGTAACAACAAGTAAGAAAGTATAGTCGGTCAAGCCGGACTATATAATACCCTACACCCAGTATATGTATAAAACAGTTTTTCAGAAATGGGCGTTATATGGGAGATATAACCTATTGTGGACCGATTATTCAAAAATTTATGAATAGAAATTTATGGAGCTTAAATTTAATTACGGAGAGGGTCTTATATAGAAGTTTCGACTAATTATGGACCGACCATTATAAAATTAGGTGTCATTATTTCTGTATAAAAGAAACTTATTTGTGTTGAATATTATTTGATTACCAACATTTTTGAGAGAGTTGTGCTCTTTAAAGTTATTTTCGGAAGTGGGCCTTATATGGGAGCTACGACTAATTATATACCGATCT
Organism: Bellardia pandia; assembly: GCA_916048285.2. NCBI lineage: Eukaryota > Metazoa > Arthropoda > Insecta > Diptera > Calliphoridae > Bellardia > Bellardia pandia. Next base: position 77,004,727 of record OU696533.1, read on the forward strand.
TCACAAAATGTTTAGATGTGATTTAGCTCCAGTTACTACTCATTTGTGGTGAAATTTGTTTGGATACTTGCATAATTCAAACATTTATGGTCGGTAAACCCCAATTTCGGGAGGACATTTGTATGGGGGCCAGGTGAAATAATGGACCGATTTCCACCAGTTTTAATCCCATCCGTCCTTGGGCCGAAAAAATATAACGTACCAAATTTTATTGAAATATCTTCAAAATTGCGACCTGTACTCTACGCACAAGCTTTATATGGACAGCCAGTCAGACAAACGGACAGACGAACATCGTTAAATCGACTCAGAATGTGATTCTGAGCCGATCGGTATACTTTAAGGTGGCTGTTGGACCAATATTTCTGGGCGTTACAAACATCAGCACAAATCCAATATACCCTCCCCACTATGGTGGTGTAGGGTATAAAAAATAATGGTACATACTGATCACACCACAGGGTATTCCAAAAAAAGAAAAATACTTTTCAAGACAGCATACATATATATATAAAAGTAGGCTAACCTCATGTCTACCACTGTTTATATATATTCATACATACATGCATACATGTGTATAAAATCAACATGACAGCTAAATAAATCATTGACATGAGTTGCAAGAAATCTTGCTGTTTTAAGACAAATAAAATCCAAGCTTAAAAAAACAAAATTTTCCTATAAATTCTTTAACATTTCTTTTAATACATCAACATTTCAAGACATTTATATACAAATATTAAAAAGAATAAACAAGAGTGGAAAATAAATGTAAAATAAATAAAAAATTTTTAAAACAAAAAAGAAACACCATTTCGTACAAAACCCTGAATTTAAATCTAACATACTAATAATGATTTGAAATTAAATAAATTATAAATAATAAAAGAACTGTTTATCTTGAAATACTTAGAATATTATATTCTTAAAATATAATAATTTTTTTTTGATTTTTCCAAATCCTTTTTAAGGAAATGGTGTCATTTTGTTGTATAAATACGTCTGTTCGGGTTTATTCCTATTGAATTGAGTTTGTGTTTAAATGGTTTTTGTCTTAGTATGAGTAACGACTACTACATGTATGTGTGTGTTTTTGGTTGTGGATGAGGACAGAGGTGCTTTCTGTATTCAGTAGACTGTCTGGTTCATTGGCTTATTTTTCTTCTATTATTTTTATTTACTTGTTTTGTTTCTCTTAATGTTACTGCAAATCGTTGGATTTTCATATATTTTATGACCAGACTGAGTGTGAAATATTGCAAATAACTTAGAAAATTTTTTTTTTTTTTTAATACATTTCATTTATTTATTGAATCTTTAGAAATGAAATGACAATAAGTTTTCGAATCTTAATACTAAAAGAAAATAATAAGTCCAGCCAGTGCTAGACAAAATATTATGATACTACAAAAAATTTATATCCACTGATCCAGTCATCTGTTTTGCGCTTGAGTTAAAGCAAGGGTATCCCTCCTTCTCAACCGAACATGGCCACTAAAGTTAAGGATGTCTCGTGCAAGTGGGTTTGGATGGTGTTCAAGTTTGTTGACATATTTTGAGGCGTATTTTGTAAGTTCGACTTTCACCAAAGGAATGCCTAGATCTTTGTGAATTCTAGAATTTTTACCGTACCATGGAGCTGCAGTAATTGTACGTAGAATCTTATTTTGACCCCTTTGAATTTTTTCAATGTTTGATGCTGAGGCAGTACCCCATAATTGAATTCCATAGCAGCAGATTGGCTTTAGTATTGCATTGTACAACAAAAGTTTGCAATCCAACTTTAATGTAGAATTTCTGCCGATTAGCCAATTAATTTGCACTGCTTTTAATCTCATCTGGGTAAGTTTTGCGTCGATATGAGACTTCCAAGTTAAACGACGATCGAGGTGGATTCCGAGGTATTTGACTTCATTGTGTTGCGGGATAATTTGATTATTTATTCTGATGAACGAGCAGGTATCTTTTCGCAATGTGAAAGTTATATGAATACATTTCTGTTCGTTAACCCTGATTTTCCAAAGCTCAAGCCAATTATCTAGCTTATAAACATATTTCTGCAAGTTCTGTGATGCTATTTGATGGTCCTTATGAACGCTAATAAAGGCTGTATCGTCTGCAAAAGTTGAAGTATGTATTATGGGGTCTAACGGCATATCGGATGCATAAATAAAATATAAAGTTGGACCCAGTATGCTACCCTGGGGTACTCCAGCTTCAATTGGCTGAGCGGGGCTTAAAAAATCGCCTTCTTTGATTGTAAATTTGCGACCGTATAAATAACTTTCCATGAGTTTATGGGTGTTAGCAGGCAGAGTTAATTTTATTTTGTGCATTAAACCGTCATGCCAAACTTTGTCGAACGCTTGCGACACATCAATGAAAAGGGCGGAGCAGTATTTTTTCTCTTCAAACGACCGTCTTATCACATTTACCAATCTGTGTGTTTGTTCGATGGTACTGTGTTTAGCTCTGAACCCGAATTGGTGATTTGGGATACATTGAGTGTCGTTCAGAATTGGAATCAACTTAGCCAATAACAATTTTTCAAACAGTTTTGAAATTGTCGGCAGTAGACTAATTGGCCTATATGACTCTACTTTAGTGGGGTCCTTCCCTGGCTTAGGAATCATGGTAATCATAGATACCTTCCAATCTGCAGGATAGTATTCTAGTACCAATAGCGCTTTGAACATCATTAAAGCTAAGTCTTAGAGGTACAGGAGGTCTAATAACGAGTGGAGGCAAATCAGATAGAAAAAATTAAAAAATTTTGTTTAGCACTTTAATTTTCTTTGGAATTTTTTTTATGAAATTTTACTAGATTTTAAATAGGTAGAGACAGTTTTAGGTGCAATTGTTGGTCTTTATACAGTCAGATTTTAGCTTCAATCGTATGTCTTTATACAGTCAGATTTTAGCTTCTGTTGTAGGTCTTCATATTGCACCTCTATCGAATTAATCGATTGCAAAAGATTGTCCTTTAAACCTTTCACATACAAAAAGTTTGTTAATAAAAGCAAAAAAACTTAAAATAAATATTTGTTTTTTTACTATTAACAATGTTAAAACAGATGCAACTGAAGTAACTTATGTACATATTTGTATAGACTTATATATGTACACTCAAAGAATAACAACAGTAAGAGTAAAAATGTATAACACACACACACTTTTTCTTTAGAATTGTCTGTAAACCCTCTTTATTCTATGATTTTCCTTAACATTTTATGTTGAGTTTAATGTAATACATTCTCCCTCTAAGGATTTGTTTATATTCTGTTTTTTTTCTACATATTTTTAAAACCAAAATAATTCCTTGTTTGTTTTTTCGTTGCCAACTGCAACTACTTAATGTTTCCGTTTTTTATTTGTGTTCAAACAATACGTACATTTTTCTCAAGGCTTAATTTTTGATAAAATGCTTGCGCAAACTATGAAACAACCAGCCCGCTCTGGCAGCTCAAATAGGTAGGGGTGAAGCAACAACTAACAATATTTTAACATGCACTGCTTACAGTCATAAATTAAAGAATTCTTTTAGTTTACATTCTCATGCACATTTTTGCCATTATTACTTGTTGTTAACGGGTTTCGTTTTTTATTTGTTTTAAACTCGCTGTTTTATTACAAAAAGAGGGATACGGTCATATTTTAGCAGGGGGTTATGTTTATAGGCAGTTGCTTTAAACAGGATTTGGTCATAAATTTTGTGAAATAAATAGTTATTACTAGAAAGTTTTTATGGAAGTAAATAAGTAGAAATTATTTATGTTTAAGAATATATTAAGGAATACGGTCTTCAGACAGTCTTAGATTAGCTTAAAATGTAGGTCTTTAAACAGTCTTAGATAAGTTTTATTTTAGGTCTTTATACTGTCAGATTTTAGTTTCAATCGTTGATCTTTATACAGTCTTATTTTAGCTTCAATTGTAGACTTATACAGTCCTATTTTAGCTTCAATCATGGGTCTGTATACATTCCTTTAATCGTAGGTCTTAATACAGTCTTAGATTAACTTTATTTGTAGATTTTTATAGTCTTATTTTAACTCCACTCTTACACACTTATTTCAGTTTCAATCTAAGTTCTTTATACAGTCTTTTTTACATTCAATTATTGGCCTTTATACAGTTAGATTTAAACTTCATTTGAAGATTTTAATACAGTCAGAATTTAGCTTCAATCGTGGTTCTTAAGACAGACTTTATACATTCCTATTTTAGGTTCAATCGTAAGTCTTTAGACAGTCTTAGATTAGCTTTATTTGTAAGTTTTTATACAATCTTATTTTAGCTCCAGTCTTAGATCTTTATACATACTTATTTGAGTTGCAATCCAAGTACTTTATACAGTACTTTTTAAGCTTCAATCATTGGCCTTTATACAGTTAGATTTAAACTTCATTTGAAGGTCTTAATACAGTCAGAATTTAGCTTCAATCGTAGGTCCTAATGCAGTCTTTATACAGTCAGATTTTATATTCAATTGTTAGTTTATACAGTTATATTTCAGTTTAAATTGTAGGTCTTAATACAAACTTAGATTGAATTCAATGGTAGGCCCTAGACTAACATGCATTGGCTTCAATTATACAGTTTTTACTGTCAGCTATAGGTCTTTGTTGTAATTCTAAATATTTCATTACACAAAGGATTTCTTTTAACCTTTTCAAGTGGCAAATGACAGTTTCATTATTTTGTTTTGTTTTTTCTTTTATTACTTGCAATAGCAAAAAAAAAAGAAAACTTTACCCGCACTCATGTTGGCATTTAGCAAAGTTTATTTAAGTATAATCGTCAGTCGTATCATTTTTAACACAGTTAACACAGCATGTGCAATTTAATATGAAGGAAAAACGAAAACTTTTAACATGAAACATAAACTAGAAAGCTAATGCAGTTTTCTCTATTTTAAACATTAAATTTAGCAAATAAATTCGAGTTTTAATATCACATTTAGATGGAATTCTGCAATATTTATTTGCTTCAATTATTTGATGGTTAAAGAAAATTTTTTAGCTGAATTAACATTTCTAAGTTATTCTGCTGGCTATTCTCTGTCTCTGTCTCTTCAATTTTCTAATTGCTTCGAAATATTTTCTGTGTGGTTTTTCTTGCAAATTACGAATTTCCTATATTTGCCAGCACATGGAAATTTTACGATTTACTCAAGTGGATAATTGTAATTCGTAGCTACAGAGTGGTGACTGGTCAAATAGAAAGCAATTTAAACAATCTAGTTATCTAGTAAATAGTTTAAAGGAAAACTGTACAAGCAAATTACACCAAATCTCAAGATTTCTAAAAATTATTATTCTTTAGAAATAGTTTGAAATTGTCGGTTTTATTTTCTTGTTAGAAAGATAAAAAATTGTAAGGCATATATTTCTTGTTTAATTTATATTGATAAATAGCCCTCCTCAACTCCCTACATAATTCACTTATTTCATTTTTCCAACATATTGCCAACAATTTCTCTATCAGCCATAAGTTCTTCTTTTCTCTTCTTTGTGTGTATGTGTTTTTTTTAATCTAATCAAACTAAAACTGCAAAACCGCCAACAACTATTTATTTTCGTACAATTTGCAATTGTAATGAATTAAAGTATAAAATGAATTTATTTCATACCTGTCTGCAAAGGATGTACAATTTACAACCAGATGTTAAAGTCAAGTCAAGTCGTAAACAGGAAATACACAAAAAACATACGATTACTCGTACATACTAGAAAGAATGAATGCATATATGTAAAACCTTCCTTTTATTTTTTTTAATCATTTATTTCCTTTTCTGAAAGAGATCATTCTAAGTATTGTTAAAATATAAGAAAAATGTTAACAAATATTAAAATTTAAAGGATTTAAATAAAGTAAATCAATCAAGGCAGGGTTTTAAAGGCGTAAATGGCTGAAAACGGGATTAGATATCAGACAATATACTACAGAGACTCTAGATAAGATTGTAGATTAGGTTATATTTAAAACTATAGATAAGAAAATAAGAAAAGACTAAGAACTAGAACGTGAACTAAAACTGAACTACAATTGAACTAGAACTGAACTAGAACCGAACTCGAACAGAACTAGAACAGAACTAGAAGAAAACTAGAACAGAACTAGAACAGAACTAAAACCGAATTCGAACAGAACTAGAATCTAAACAAGAACCTGAAATAGACTTGTCGTATGACTTTACTATAAACTGACTGGACTAAAGACGGACTAGATTATAGATTGCCTAAAAAGTAGCTAGACTCTATTCTGTTTATAATCTTTCAAATTCATTATGCATGGTACACACCAGAGAACGGATTGATTGGTTAATTTTAGATTTTGATTACAATTACAAAAAACGAACCTCATGTTGACAATATAAATCACTTCCGTAAAGCAATATATGTCATTATTCACAAAACGGAGTGTAACGAAAAATGATGCTTGCATTGCATGTCTTGTACAAATGTAAACGTATACTGCCAAAAGCAATGAATACTTAAACATTGGTACGAATGGTTAGCGATTGGTATGAATGGTTTCAATGCTGATTGTATAAGTTGTACATACTAACAAAAAATATCAAACTTTACTAGTTTACTGTCAACAAATCGCACATAAAGCAACAACCAAAAAATATTTATTTTCTCATTAGGTTTTGTTTTCATTCACTGAAAGCAACGAATACCGGACGAATGGTGTGAATGTTTTTAGTTTTTTCATGTGGCATTGAATTATTTCGTTACTTGATGTATAACGGCATAACAAAAAGGGAATGTAAAATAGCAACCAGTAATAAGGAATGAGTAAACAAACAGCAATGCACATTTTTATTATTGTCGAGTAAAAGCAATGCAAAAGCAATGAATTTGCGAATAGTTAGCAAATGTGAATGGTCTCTTTCTGTTCTCTGGTACACACCCGTTGGTATGTACCCGTTGGTATGTAACGGGTCCGCCATCTAACGTTTTTTTTCAACTAGTGTTTATTTCGTGAATGGTAACACTTAGCTCATGTCTGATTTGACAGATAATTAGTTTTATTCTTCCGCTGAACGAATATGGTTGTGTATACGCTTGAACAACGCTGGGAAATATTGCGACATTACGTTGAAAATCATGGTAATGTTGCAGAATGTGTGCGAAAATTGCGTATGGATTTTGGAAGAAGAGAAGCACCGTCAGCTCCGTATGTTCGTTATCTTGTGAAAAATGTAAAAAATGGATGCCAGTCCTCACCGATAAACCAAAGCGTGAAAAGCCCAAAACAGTGCGTACACCCGAAAATATTGCTGCTGTGGCAGAAAGTGTACGTGAAGCGCCGTCAACATCAATTCACCGTCGTTCTCAACAATTGAACATTTCGGAGAGATCATTGAGACGAATTTTGCATAAAGACCTTGGTATGATGCCATACAAAGTCCAATTGGTTCAGGAGTTGATCTGATGTCGTTTGGCCACCTCGGAGCTGCGATTTCACACCGTTGGACTATTATTTGTGGGGTGCCGTCCAAAATAAGTATTACGCCGATAAGCCAGAGACAATTGACGCTTTAAAGGACAATATTCGTGAAGCCATTGGTGAAATACAGCTGCACACAATACTGCATGGCCAGCCGAGGCAGCCATTTGAATGAAATTATTTTCCATTATTAACCGGAAAGATTGTACTTTCAAATAAAAAAAGAAATTTGAGAAAATATTCAGTAGTTTTTTTTATAGCATTTACAAAAAAAAAAGTTATTTGCCGGACTCTTTATAGGCAAGACTGTAGCCAAGATTATTGACAATACTATAGACAGAATCATCAGCAAGACAATATAAAAGACTACAGATATGGCAAGACTAATGACAAAACTATATATAAGACTATAGTCAAATCGATAAACAGGACATGTGCAAGACTGTTCTTGTATACAGTCTTGCACAGACGCAAGAACTATACGCAGGAAAATAGACATGACTGTAATAATCCATACTAATTAACTGAATTTGCACTTGTAAATGGACTAACAGACTAGACTCCAGACTAGATTCCAAATAATTTCATCCTATAGTGAACGCCTGTCAGCAACATTTAAACATTTCCTATTGTCTCATTTTAGAGAATACAAACTACCAGTTGTTAGCTTAAATATTCTATTTTATTGTTGCAAAGTTGAACTTAATAAAATAAATATATAAATAAATAGAAAGAGTATTGCTCAAGTGTCCTTTAAATGTTGTTCATTGTTGTGGTATTTTATGGTTATAATTCGTGTTTTGTATCTTGTTGTCTCAGTGCTACGTGTGGTGGATTTGGGTATGGAGTGTGGCAGCCAATAGGATAAAAATGTATTCAAATAAAAAAGTTGTTTTTTATGCAATTTTTTTTCATGTACTTTAATTCAGCGACATTAAAAATTCATTTGACAACAACATGATATGGAAAATGTTAAAGAAATGTGTGTTTGTGTGTTATTAAACAAATTTAAAAGAATTTCCTCTAAACTCCTGGAGCAGTTAAACTGACATGTGTGTGTATGTATAAATGGGAAAATAACAGGAAAATGGAATGAGATTATGTTTGGAATTCAAATAAATGTTATTTTAAAAAAAAAAAAAACAAATAACAAAACATCTACATACGAGTATATGCAGGCGCGGATCCACGGGGGGAGGGGGGGAAAGGAAATTAAAAAATTAAATTTTTTTTTGAATCTCCACAAAATACTGAAAATATTTATCACAATGCCAGTTAGTAACGCTACAGCAGAAAGGTCATTTTCAACACTTCGCCGAATACAAACATATTTAAGATCAACAAAGACTTAACGAGTTAACAATGATGAATATTCCTCACGAAGAAGAAATATGGCCTAATAAAGTTATTGAAAAATTTGCAGCTAAAGGAAACCATAAAATGCTTCTTTAAAACTACAATATGTTGTACATTACTATTAAATCTTTAAGTACAAATTTTAAATTAAAAATATTTATGTTAATTTTTTTAAGTAGAATTTTTAAAGAATTTTAAACTAAGGATTTTTTGTTTTTTAATACATATTAGTTTAAGTATATTAAAGATTAACATTTATTTCTTTAAACTTTTAAATAAAAACTGTATATAAATGTTAATAAAATAATTTGTAAAAGATTTGTTGAGATAATTTTGGTTTTTAATAATTTAAACTTAATTTAAGAGCTATTAACCTCTTAACCATATTTAAATTAAGGTTTCAATACAAAAAATGTTTATATTTAAACAAAACTTGTAAAATTTCCCCCCCAAACCATTGGTTGGATCCGCGCCTGAGTATATGCCATTTATTAGGTAAATAGAATCAAGTAACTGTTTCCATGAATTATTTTCGAAATAAATCAGTGTTTTATCATTTTCTAAAAATAAATAATTTAATTTCCCACATACTTACATCCACGTTGGCCTTTATTAAAAGGCATTTTTCATGATTTTCTTCCTACTGAGTTTGATGATGAAAAAAACGAACAGTGTATAGAAATGTAAAAATATTCACTTTGAATTTCTGGTTACTTAACTCTAGTAACCTTCATTAAAATTAACCTTTTCTATCCTTTGTGGGGAAAAAAATCTAAAAAAGTGCTTTGCAAACAAAGTAGAAAGTCTACAAAGTTTTCATTTACATACACTTAATATGATTTTTATTTATTTTTGTTACGTTTGTGCAGAGTGTTTCTTTGGATTTATACATATTTAAAAACAAATATGTATTACAAAAAAAAAAAAAAAACCTTCCACTAGTCTATTTTATTGTAGTGAGTGTTTAGTACAGTGATTATAACCTAAATAAACAGTTTGTGTTGTTTTTGGCTGTGCCAAACTATCAACTGTAGTTAGTAACAGCAGCAGGAGAAGCATCATCAGCATCATCATCAACTGCAAACAATAAATAAACAATTCAAAAGGCAGTAAAAAAAGAAGGAAGACAATCATAATAACAACAACTTTTAGCAAGGACATACTTTTTTATGTCTGTGTAATCATTCTGAAGTAACAAACCATTTTCCACATGATCAACAGAAACATTTAAAAAGTGATTTGTCAGATGGAATTTTTTTCAATGTGTTTTGAGAGATTGTTGGATTTGAGAGATTATAATCAGACTAGGGTCTAGTCTATATAGTCTACTTTATAGTAAATCTATAATCTCTTCCGTCTGCAATCCATTCAGTTCTAATTCAGGCTCTAGTTCAGGTTATAGTTTAAGTTCTACTTCAGTTTCTAGTTCAGGGCAGTGTTGTCAGATTAGGAGAACCCTAGATTTAGAGGTTTTTTTCTATTTAGAGGCAGATTTAAGGGTTAATATTATTTAGGGGGGCAAGAAAATTTTATTTAGGGGATTTTTAGGGGATTTTCGAATTTATAGTTTGGCATAGTACATAATTTAACAACTGAGCATGTCGAAGATATTGTAACGAAATGACGATTTAGATTCTAAATTTTAGAAAGTAATCTGGCAACTACAAACATTACAACATTTTTCGATGCAAATTAAGGAAAATTGCAAAACTTTTACTTTGGGAACATGTTTCCAAATAAAAAAAACACTTCCAGATAGTATTGATCTTATAGAAAAATTGTCACTGTTTTCCATCAAAAATATTTGTGAAGATATCGATGCAACTCTTAGTGAGTGGAACAACTTGCACTTTATAGCGTGGAGTAATACGACGTCTTTAGAAAAATTTTGGTATGAAGTTGGACAAAAGAGGGATGCTGGCAATAACCCAAAATTTTGCAGAATTAGTAAACTAGGATTATCTTTATTACTACTATCTTATTCCAATGCATCAGTTGAAAGAGCTTTCTCTATGTTTAATGTGGTAAAAAATAAGCTACGAAACAGAATGAATATTTCAACAGTTAAAGTATTTTAAGAATCAAGTTAAACAATAAATGTCAAGATTTAATTCCAACACCTGAAATGCTCAAACTTTTCAATTCGAATGATATTTACACAGCTCGTGAAGAAGACTTTGCAACTCTTGATGTTTATATGTATATAAATTGTATTCTTAATAGTTTACCTTATGTAAGTTTATAAAAATGTAAGCGAAGAATAATTCAAATGTTTTTTTAAATAATTAGTAAAGTATGTTATATAAGAATAATAGTACCTCAATTCAAATTTAATAGAGATATGAATGATGAAACTTTAGGGGGTTTTTTAAAAAAAGTGTAGAATCTAGTGGGTTTCTAAAAAATTATCTCACAACACTGGTTCAGGTTCTAATTCAGTTTTAGAGACAAATCAGTATATACAGTGGCTTCCAAAACCATTCATAAAAGAAGAAAAATACATCTCAATTCTTCTCTTAAATATAAAATTATTGCATGTTATTACATGTGTACATAAATAGTAACAAAACAACCTTAAATTTATTAACGCTCAAGAAAATTAAAATCAAACTACTTCTTTTTTGTGAACACTATTGTAGCACTGCAGATATTCTTATGGAATTCAATTTTTAAATTTTGTAAAATAAGTGCGTCTATTTTTATCTACTCTTCGTTTACCACAGCCCAAAGATCTTCAATTGTTTTTGGAACTGGACTTTTAGTTATAATTCTTTTTTTCAATATATTCCATAAGTTCTCAATTGGATGGAGATCCGGTGACTGTGGTGGCCAATCGATGCATTTGATGTTATGGTGTTTCAGTCATTTCATGGTTATCTTGGCCCTATGTGTTGGGTCGTTATCTAGCATAAATAAGGTATCACCTGGTTCACACCCAAAGACTTCCAAGCTTGGTAGATACGAATCGCGTACAATTTCTTTATAGTGTTCTGCATTCATTATTCCGTCAATTTTTCCTAAAATTCCAAGTTCTTCTCCTTAAACGCAATCCCAAATCAATAAAGAACCGCCACCAAATTTTAATTTGTTTTGAATATTACGCTCTGTTATACCTACTTTTGGATTATACCAGGACCAAACCGGACCATCAGATCCAAAGTTCTTAGTTTTATCGGTCCACTGTTCCACTTCCACTGTTCGGGCTTCCAATTTACATGCTCCTTTGCAAACTGCAAACGGGCTGTACGCTGTCTGGATGACAAAAGTGGTGATGTTTTGGCTTGCATACCACACTCTTTAAGACATCTTTGCACAGTCTGATTTGACACATTGATTTGGAGAGACTCTTGGAGTTCGTTATTGGCCTCATAAACTACAAGACGTCGAAACAACCTCTTTGTATTTTCGATCACCTTTGTTTCATTGAGTGACTCCATCAAGAGTATTTGTTTAACAATTTACAATGTTTTTTTTTTTTTTTTTTTTTTTTTTTTAAACAAACACAAACTGCGAAGCTTTTTGGCTTGTCTGCAGGAAACACCCAGAGTCTTTGGCAGGAATCGAACCCGCAACCCTCTGACTGATAGTCCGCCACACTATCGCGTAGTCTATCGGGCACTCATTTTAGCAAGAAAAATACATCATCATCAACATTTTCACATTTTTCTTACGCTTGTCATATCAAATTTAGAGTCATTAATTTCCAGCATCAGTTACGGCCATGTATGCTACGATAATTTTTTGTTGTTGTTCACATACTCACACACATACTGGTGTAAACTCACACACACACGATATACCTGCACACACACAAAGAAGCGAATAATGAATGAGAGTTGGTAACATATTTTCAAACTAACCCTGGCTGGCAGTGTTAAAGTCAAGGTCATGGATAAATTAATACTTCTAAATAGAAAAATACTTAAACAGACACATACACAGAACTGTGAAAGTATTTGTATTTTCATATACTTATGTAAAAAAAAAGTCGCAAATGGAACCAAAAGTGTTAAAATTAATTCAAAAATCTGTCTTTCATTTATATGGCCAGACATTAATGCGTAACCAATACAAAATCACAAAGCTTACGTGCATGTGTAGAATTTATTGGTGCTTCAGAATTTACTTTTCTTTAATGGAAACTTTTTTTTAAAAAAATGTTTGTTGAATATTCAGCCTTATTATGAGTGTCGTTTTCGTTTAACGACAATGACTGTTTGGTAATAGATTATATATAAAATTAAATCTGTTTCTTAAATCTATTACGAAACAGTCGTTGTCGTTAAATGAAAACGACACTCATTATATGGCTGATTATAATCATAAATAATTATTAAAAATTAAAGAAACAAGTTTTTCTTATTTCTGTACTTTTTTTCTTTAATAATTATATTTGTGTAAAAACACATTGATTTATGATTTAAATCTTTAACGTCTAAGGCCGTCTATAGACGGTCATCAGTTGAGTATTAAAAAACCGGTTTTTTCCGTTTAGCCACTGAAATCGTCTACAGACTGTCTTTCTTGTTATTGTCCTGGATCTTTCCAGGAGTATTTTTTTTCTGAATTGGAACTGAAATTCGTAATTTGCATATGAAATACATGCTAGAACAAAAATTTATTTCTACAATTGGAACGTATTTTCAATTTCAGGTATTTAAGGGTTAATATTATAAACTTAATTAATTAGGTGTATATCTTTTTGGAAATGCTAAGTTTATTTTTCTTGGTACTTTTCATGAAGTTTACAGCGTATCATCCTTGATATGGTTGAAAATGTTTGCCTATGTATTGGTTGTTTTAAACCACAAATATATTTTTATAGTTAACCTGCAGCTTTTGTTACCATATTGCGCTTGGGAAAGAAACTAGCATTCTAGTTGAGAAACCTCTCGATTATAAACTGTTCTACTAACTAAAGTCTTCTCTATAGCCCTTGAAATAGTCTTGGACTGACTGTAGTCCTGAAATGACTGTAGTCCACAGCACGCCGTTCCACCCAGACCATCAACGTTCCCGGGTACGACACAAATTCCCGCTACCATCGTCATAAACGTTATGAATGGTCGTGTTGCCTGACTTTTTTTTTAAATATTTTTTTTCTCATTTTAATTTTTTTTGTATGCAGCTTGACCCGCGTGATCCTTAGCCCTCTTTGTTGCAGTATAGCAAGGGGGCGGGATGTTATCGCGCATAGTGTAAATATCCTCCAATTATTGTTTATTGGATTGGTCATTTTGTTCGTTAAGTTAAATTGTTATTATTTTATGTCGATGCTGTAAAAGCTTTTTTATGTATACTGATATTATTGTTTATAACACCTCCAAAGTGTACGAGAAAATATTTCAAGAAAAACCGAATATCTGATGCCTGAAATGGAAGCTCGTGATTTTGGCGACATTTGGTTGCAGCAAGACGCCGCCACTTCCCACACATCACATCAATCAATGGATTTATTGAGAGAACACTTCGGTGAGCGCATAATTTCACATTTTGGGCCAGTCGATTGGCCACCAAGGTCATGTGATATCACACCGTTAGACTTTTTCTTGTGGGGTATGTAAAGTCTAAAGTTTAGGCGGACAAACCTGCTTCGATTCAGGCCTTGAAGGAAAACATCACACGTGTCATTCGCCAGTTACCAGTCGAAATGCTCGAACGGGTCATCGAAAATTAGGCCAATATTTGATAGACATAACCTTCGAAAAATAAATGCTAAAGAATGTTCTTTCAAAGGATAATAAACATTCCCCATACAATTTGAATTTTGTGTGTTTTTTTTTTTCTTTAAAAAAGTAGGGAACCTCGAAATGAATCACGCTTTATAACACCTGTGTTTTTAGTCAGATTTCTTTTTCGTTAATTTGAACATGAACTGGTTTAGTAGTATAATCGTTTCTTAAGTTAGTTCAAAAAACCCTATCTTACATAAACAGCCCAATCATGAATAAAAAAACCGTGGGAGTTTTTTCCCTTTTAATTTTTTTAACATTGAATTTGAATAGGAAAAATGAGAAAAGGGAAAAAAACTCCCGCGGAATTTTTATTCATGATTGGGCTGAAAGCTAGATTTACACGATTGAAAATTTCTTCAATATTGCTCTTCAAAATGCTACCAACTCGTGTAAAGAACAAAATTTCTTAAAAATTTATTTATTTAATAACTATTAATAACCATTAAATAAATAAATTTTGAAGAATTTTTGCTGTTTACACGAGTTTGAAGCATTTTGAAGAGCAATTTTGAAGAAAATTTCAATCATGTAAATTTAGCTTAACTTAATTAAATGTAGGCACAAATATGAAATAAAACAAAATTGAATTTATTATTTTTTTTAATAAAGAACTGCTTCATTAAAATAAAATATTTTATTTCTTTCAGTTTTTATTGTAAAAATACTTAAAGTTAAGATACGACCTTTCTATATTAAGCCATTGATATGCAGGCCAACCGGTGGTGCTTTCTGTAGTCCATTTTGAGGACCTAACAAAAGGGCATATAGTTATCAAGGATGCGATAATTTTACTTTTTAAGACAGTGTGAAATGACTGTCTTTATATGGAGTTTAATGCGTTTCTTTAGCACTGCCGGGCTGTTGCAGTTTGAATCTTATTTATGGCTTAAAACATGTCATCTTGCCGTTAATTATTTCCATCTAATATGTAAATTACTTTATACTCTCTTTCTCTCTAGTACTTGCTTTTAATTAAAGAAAAATCTTGTATTAAGAATAACGATAATGGAGATAATAAATATTAAAGAGACATTACATCACATCACATACATACGTACGAGTACATGTGATGTGTGGTTTTGTATGCGGTAAAATGATAAAATTATTTTTCTGAAATTAAAACAGAAAATAATATAGAATTTAAATAAATAAAGCCATCAATTTACAGGGTTTAAATTTTCTTATTTTCATTTATCAAATGCCTGCTGGTCGATTTATATGTGCAAATAACTGAAATAAAATACTTTCAAGCGTTTTATTGATTTAATTGAATTGAAAAGGAAGCTAACTTTTATTGTGACATCTTTATTTAGATCTCAAAGTGCTTTTATATATATTTATTTACTTTGTTGTTCACAATTCTGTTTTTGGTCAACGATCCTTTGGCATTTTCGCAAAATTGCCAAGTTAAGCAGAAATAAATAACGCAGAAAATGTGAATGAAATGCTTATAAATAGAAATATAGAAAAATAAAAATGGCTGCTTAAAAAAAGAAATGTTTATATACGTAAATTAAATTTATAAACTTGAATAAACCTAAATGGAAATGAAATAAATGGGTAGGTAAATAAAGCAGAACAAAAGAGCAGTATAATAGCTAGTACAAAAAATGGCAAGAATATTTACAATATTGAAAAATGTACATTCATTTTATATATTGCCATAGTATTTAGATTAAACAGATATCTAAGGAATCAGGAACATTGATAGCAACCGACATAGCACCAACATACACCTCACTTTGTATGCCAGTATTTAAATGTTAAATTTCATTAGCGTACCGTAGGGCGCTCGCAAGAAAATGTACAGAGGTGGCCATACAATTAGCAACGATGCTTTGATATAGTATAAAGATCGCTGTGTAGCTTCTTTAAAGACCTACACTGTAAACTGTTTTTACCGTTATTCAATTAGTAAACAATCAAGTTAAATTAAGTTAAATTAAATAAATTTTAAAATTATAATTTTCACAATTGTAATTAGAAACGCGCATTTTTTTCTTCAACTTTTAAACTTTTCTAAATATTAGTGACAAAGTGAGTATAATTTGTTAAACAATAGATTAACTTGTAATAATTTTGATACAGTTTGGTTTCGAAAAAGGGCAAAAACAAGTCATGTACTCCTGAAATGAGATGGTCGGCTATTGCACAAAAGTTTTCTTGCTCAAAAAAATGGTTTTTTGGTGTAATTCACTTCTACCAAAATACAAAGGAGTTTGCAATCCCTGCTAGGAAACCTAGGACACGAAAGTCCACTTTGGCAAAAGATACACAGGGGTGTCATAGAAACCAATATTGTCAGAATTGGTTTTAAAACCGACAAGAAAAAATGCTTTGGTGTCATAGGGCACTGCTACACGTTCAATAAATATCGAGATATTTCTAGTATCGAGATATTTCTAGTATCACGATATTTATTGAAGGTGTGGCAGTGCCCTATAACACCAAAGCATTTTTTCTTGTCGATTTTAAACCAATTCTGATAATATTGGTTTGTATGACACCCAGATTAATTATAATTTAAGGTAAAATGGGGCGAAAAAGGGGGACTTGGTAATAAAAAAATGTATGACTATCTTATCTGTAGATAAAAAGTATACATATTACACAAAAAGTTTTTTGTATAGCAAACATTGTTAGTGGTTAAGTGGGCGTGGTTAACGTTAACCGTATTAAGAGCAATATACTACTAAATAAAAAAATACGTTGGAAGGAACAAATTTGTATAGAGAATAAAAAGTTTAAAACTTTCAATCAAAATTTGGTGTGAAAAGAGGCGTGAAAGGGGGCGTGGCGTAAGAAATGTTTATTTTTACCTCGCCTGGAATATATATTGTGTATACAATTTGAAGTAAATCTATTAAAAACTATATATGGGAGCAATTACATAATTTTAAAAAAAGTGGGCGTGGTCAAAAAAGTACCCTATTATTCATACCAGAGTCTCAGTTAAATGCTGTGAAAATTTAAAAATATCGGTCCAGAGGTTTGGTCTCCTATAAGGTACACAGTGCAGTATGAAAAATGGATTTTTCCACGCCCCTCCGCCCGCCGACCGAAAATCAAAAATCAAAGTTCACAGTGTCCCCCGCCTGAATATTTTGAAGATTGCCTGAAAATTTCATCAAAATCGGCCCAGCCGTTTTGGAGTCCATACGTTACATACATACAACTAAATTTTTGAAATATATGAACAAATATATAAGACCACCACTGTAGGGCTGTAAAAATACAAATTATTTTATGTTTTTTTTTATGGCTATTGTTTTCCCAAATTGCAAATACGAGCTTGTTGCTGTTTTGTCATTATTTTAGCATAAAATTTTATTGTTCATACATCTGGCATGACAAAACAATTTTTATATTTTATGTTTGTTTGTTATTGTTGTCGCCTTTTTTTATTAACATCAACACAACAAAAGGCATCAATTAAATGTGTTTGGGGGTTTAAGTGGCCGAGTGGGTTTTAATGTTTGATTGTGTGACGCAAACTAACGACACCGGTTAAAACAGTTTATCAAGCTTAAATATAAATTGCTTTTATTTTTGTTTCTTTAAACGTAAAACCTTGCTGACCTTGTTCAATTATTTATGAATATAGAAAAATACATCAATCCCGTGATTAATGATGATTGTGGCAAATGTCACTAAAATGTAGCACGAATGCTGCAACCAATCATTGTGGCATTGTGTGCAATTGGTTTGTGGTGCGTATGCATGAGTTTTGTGTAGAGAAGCCAAAATATACAAATTCAGGTGTAAAAGTCTAAAATATTTGCCTTTAACTGTTGGCATGAGAATAAAAATGGTGTTGTACCTTAAACTCATAAAAGGTGTGCGTAATAGAGTGTAACAATAAGTTAGATAACAGTGTATAATTGAGGAGAGTCAGAGTGCGAATGTGTTAAAGGAAACGGAAGTGTGTGTATACATTAGACAGAGTATTATTTGTTGTTTCCATACAGATTCCATTTGCTAGATTGGCATGTTGATTAATACTTGTTGTTATGTTATGTCATCAACAGCCGTTGATTTTGTTTTTGCTGCTGTTGTTGTGCAAAATGTCATTTAAATTAAAATATATTGCTCAGTATTATATACGAGTATATTCGTATATGTTTGTGCTTCAAATTACCAATAGTGCTAGGAAAACATATTTGTTTCTGTAACAGGTTTCACATTGTTTCGAATCATACAAGGGCTTTACAAATGACTTTGTTTTTCTAGATTGTCACTTAATAATTGAAATGAAATCTGTTATTTTTGTTGTTGCTGTTGCTTTTGGTCGCTGTCATAAACTTTGTGTTGTCGGCGTTAAATTGATTGACATTTATGTCACATTGCCGAAAATATTTAAAATTGTTTTTTTTTGTTAAACGTGCGACAGCAAAATAAATTCAAGGGAACATGTTGATGTGGGAAATTTGGAATATGTCAAGTAAATGTCAGGAAAAGTTTATTAAATGCCCAGCTAAAGAGCAAATGTAAAACATAAAGAATGAATAAGAAATTTATTTGATATTTATCAATTAAATTAAATTTCATATTTAAGCCATATTTAAGTTTTATTAAAAGTGACTCAAAAAGGTATTCAAATTAAGTTCAAATATGACTACATAATAGGGTTCCGGACTTTTTCCATTCCCGGGAGAAGGAAAATAAATTAGTTTATTTCCGGGAATTTTAAATAAACTCACATCAATTTTAGTTTTGTTTATTTATTAAAACAAAAAATTAAATTTTATATTTATTTAAGAAAAATAACAATTCATTGGTATAAAATAACATATTAATACTATTAATGCATTTAATAGATCATCAGACATTCACTTCCAGCTAGAGAAAAGAACCGCTCACTTTCAACAGATGTCGGTTTTATAGTTATTAGGGACTTATATACATTTTCTAAACTGGCAGATCTATTGCCAGTGACTTCAAATACTTTCAGCTCTTTTTTTAAAACATTAACTGGATTTCTTTTTTTATTTATTCCGATTTTAGAATTAGAAATTGCCTTTTTAAGCTCATCTTCAAATGAAATCAATACAGTTTCTTCGCCACCATATGATTCATTGTCCATAAGTGGTTCTTCTGCATGCAGCCTTTTAAAAATTCGATCAGCAATTAAAAAAATATTTGATTTTGCAGTATATGAGAAAAAATTAGATTGGTAGTCTTCGGGATTCTTTAAAAACTTAAGTAAATAATAAGTGTCTATGTCTCGTCTTTAATGTAATCTTGCTTTTAAGGATGTCAAAATTTTAATTGACAATGTGTATTTTTACTTTGGAGCTATTCAAAAAGTTTGGAAAGGATAATTTCGGCCATGACTAAATCACAATCTCTGCAACTAAGTGCC
Source organism: Bellardia pandia (assembly GCA_916048285.2). Classification (NCBI taxonomy): domain Eukaryota; kingdom Metazoa; phylum Arthropoda; class Insecta; order Diptera; family Calliphoridae; genus Bellardia; species Bellardia pandia. The sequence goes on from OU696533.1 coordinate 77,024,638, forward strand.
TCTAAAGCTATTTTTATTGGATGTAGAACATCAACCAACATTTTTAATATTGGAATATTATCTTCGTTCCACATCTGAGCTAAGTCGAAGTCTATTAGACACTTGTTAATAGCATTCTTTAATTTTAAAAAACTTTTGAGTTGGTTGCAGAAATTTGGAAACGCTTCCATCTGTTTTAGCTTTTTGAGAAGATGTCGGGGTATCAGGTTGTATTTTGACTTTGTGGACATTTTCCAAATATCTTGTTAATCCACTTGTGCTCCCATCTTTATAACTTAGAATTTTTTGGCACAGAGAACATTGCGCAGAATTGTTTTTCTTTAAAAAATACTTCCAAGCTGGAGATTAAAGACGGTCCATATTATAAAAATTTATAAATTTTTAAAATAAAATAGAATAAAAGTAAAATTTTTACACGGAAAAGTTCGTTAATACATTTAAATAAATACAACAAGAGTTGGAAAAATTATTTGCTATGAAACAGCGTTGATTTTTTTCGTACAAAAACAATCAGCAGAGTTGTAAAAAATGTGAAATTTGACATAAAATTCCCGAAAATTCCCGAAGAAAATTTCCCGACTTTTGTAATAAAAAAATTCCCAGGATTTCCCGGGTTTTTTTTCCCGAATAGGAACCCTACTACATACATATGTATGTATGTAAATACCTTTAAATGAATCTGACTGTATAAAGACCCTAAGAAACAGTTGAAATAGGACTATAAAGTCTATCAAATTAAACTGAAATGTTTTTTTTTTTACTTTTAGTTATTTATTGTATCTTCATTAAAACGAACTAACAATAAGTTTTTCAAATCTTATATCTAAAAAATATTTCAATTATTATTCTGTGGAATATGTATGTTAAGTAGACATTCTTCCTTCTTGTCTTCGGCTCAGATTCGCAGTATCCCTTCGTCTTAGTCGAATATAGCCACTATTATTTAATATGTTGCGGGCTAATGGGTTTGGGTGTACTTCGAGCTTTTTGAAGTGTTTTTTTGGATCTCAGTTTTTACCAAAGGCACGTTTAGGTCTTTATGGATATTCGAATTTTTTATATACCAGGGGACAATTGTGATCATTCGTAGTAATTTGTTTTGGCTTTTTTGAATTTTGTCTATATTTGATAGCTGGATTCCATAACACCATATAGGTTTTATTATTGAGTTGTAAAGCAAAAAAGATATATTATTATGAAAAATAATTAATTATTTACTAGAAATAAAAAATAAGTTTAAATTAGCTAAATACGAACATAATAAGAAGGATACAGTTTTAATTTGGGATAAAAAAATTTATATAACTCTTTTTCAAAAAGCAAGTCGTTGCTGATGGATTTATTGGCAGGTAGTAGCGAGTTCCAAAGGCGGATTGAATTGACGTAATGACGCTCAGAAACCTGACTTCTATATCTAGTATGAATTATATCATAAGATCTTCTTGAACGCATAAAGGATATTTTGTCAAAAAGATGCACTGGTTCTTGTTTAAATATTATTTTGTGTAATCGCATGTTACTCAGAGAAACACCATAAAGTTTATTTTTAAATTGGTAAATATGATCATACTTTCTTAAGTTAAAAACATATCTCAATATCGCATTGAAAGTTTTCTCAAGTTTTCCCTGGCTTGTTGAGTCATAACTTGCAAACAATTCGCATCCATATAGTAAAATTGGCATGATATACGTGTTTGCAAGTAATATGCGAATATTAAGCGGTGTGATGTGTTGGGTGTTTCATAGCGCTCGCAGCATTGAATATGTTTTCCCAGCAGCAGCAGTTACATGATCAGACCATGTGAGTGTGTTGTTAAAAAAAATGCCAAGATTTTTAGCTTTTTGTACAATTTCAATTCGTTGGTTGCTCAACAATATAATAGGTTCAAGCCACAGTTTCTGTGTTTTTTCCTTATTATCAAGCATTTGGACTTCGAGGGGTTTATACACAAACCATTTGCATTTGCCCATGTGTGAACACATGCTCTATGCTCCTTGTAGGAGTTTAAAGGAACAGATATATATATATATGTGTGAACACGCTGTAAATCAAGATTAATTTGCTCAACACAATCATTTATATTAAGCAAGGAACTGCTACTATAGAGTTGTACATCATCAGCGTATAAGTGAACATTTCAGTGTAGCAATTGTTTATCTAGATCATTTATATAAATTGAGAATAGTAGTGGCCCAAGTATCGATCCCTGTGGCACGCTCCTAAGAACCGGTAACGATTTTGATGTTTTATTGTTTGCAATATCAGTTCGTGAACATGGTCGATTATGCGCGAGCCGAAAAAATCCGCATATATCAGCAATCGAGATTCGAATTGCAGTTTTTAGCCAAAATGAGGCAAAACTGTCTGTAGTTATAGTAAAACATAGATTGCGAGGAGATGCACTGTTTAATAAAATTTCACCAAAGAAGCCATTATTGTCTGAACGTCACCGAAAGCAAAGGCTCGAATTCGCAAAAAAGTACCTTCACGTTAGACGGTTGTAGAATGGAAAATAGTATTCTTTTCGGACGAAACAAAAATTAATAGGCTCTCTCTAGTTAGAAAAAAATATGTTCGCCGGCCAAAGTTGAAAGAATTTGATCGAAAGTACATCCGTGCCCCTTTGAACCATGGAGGAGGTTCTATAAGGCTTTGGTGTGCTATGTAATTACGTGGTGTTGGGCCGCTGCACGAAATTGAGGCTTCTATGAGAAAGTTTCAGCATGCTAGAATTCTAAGCGATACAATGATGCCATATACTGATGAGAACATGCCAGTAACATGAATATTTCAACAAGATAACGATACGAAGCATAACGTCAAGCAATGATTTTTTAACAATTCAATTTCAGTTCTTGACTGGCCTACATGCAGTCCTGATCTCAACCTGATTGAGAAATTATAACAAGTTGTGAAAACCAAAGTTAGTTCTGTAAAAATAAGCAATTTCTAAGTATTGTATGTAAAAATTTGGTGACCTCAATGCCTCACCGATGTCAATGCAGCTGATATATGTATAACTTTATAAAGACTTTCAAATGAAGCTAAAATAATACTGTATAGATTATTTTAAATGAACTCAAAGTATGACTGTATAAACACTATGATTGAAACTAAAATTTAAAAGAAAAAACGGCAAACGCAGTCAGACTATATAAATACCTACGATTGCAGCTAGAATATGACTGTATAGACGCCTTCAAATGAAACAAAAATCTGACTGTAAAAGGGCCAGCAAATAAAGCTAAAATCTGACTGTAAAAGGGCCAGCAAATAAAGCTAAAATACGACTGTATAAAGGACTGCGATTAAAATAAAATATGACTGTATAAAGGACTGTGATTAAAGTTAAAATATGACTGTATAAAGGACTGTGATTAAAGCTAAAATATGACTGTATAAAGGACTGTGATTAAAGCTAAAATATGATTGTATAAAGACCTACAATTGAAGCTAAAATCTGGCTGTAAAACCCTACGATTAAAGCTAAAATCCGATTGTTAAAGTCGCATCGTATAAAACTAAAATATGATTGTCGAAAGACCTCTGCTGAAAAAGTTTGCGTTATGTTGAATTAAATTTTTGTAAATAGCCTTAGTGGTAAAGTTTAAAATTCATATTAATAATTTTTTTCACATTATCCTTTTAATTTATTTCCCCTGATTTAAATAAATTGTAAACAAAGGCCATTATTATAAAACACGTGCCACCATTTATGTTTTCCTGCAATAGATAAAGTTTTTTGCCAATGACTTGTTTGTGTTTGTTTTTTTTTGTCTTGTTCCTATTATATATTGCAATATTTTTGCATTAATGCAGCTTATTTGCATTTTAAATTGCACGCATGATGTGGCGCCAAAAATGCTTTCATTTATTTACACATTTTACGTGAATTCAATTTCATGTATCCGGTTATAACGTACATACATACATTAGTGTGCATGAGTGAGAGTATATTGTACGTTTAGTGGTCTAATGTATGTGTACATTTAAATTCCTGCAATTGTATTGAATATGTTTTATTGCACAAACACAATACCCTCATTAAAACCAACAGCTGTACAACTTTAGCTAGAAACAGAAAAAAATCAAAATAGAAAAACCGTCATCATCATCACAAATAGCACAATTATTGTTATTTGGGTTTTAACCGGAAATTGTTTTAGGGAAATTATGTACGAGTATGTATAGGCATAAACGTTTGGTACAGTTTCCTTTGACATTCTCCCTTTTTAGCAGTTTTTTGCAGAAGAAACTTATTAGCTTTGAAGTGGCTTTTACAGTCAGATTTTACCTTCGTTTGAATGTCTGAATACAGTAAAATTATAGCTTCATTTGAAGAACTATGTAGAGTGCGATTTTAGCTTCATTTGACGATCTATCCACACTCAGATTTTAGCTTTGATCGTAGGTCTTTGACCAGTCAGAATTTAGCTCCAATCGAAGTTTTTTATACAGGCAGATTTTAGTTTCTTTTGAAGGTCTTACGACAGACAGATTTTATATTCATTTGTAGGGGTTTATACAGTTAGAATTTAGTTTCATTTGAAAAAAACATTTTTGCAAATGCAATGAAGCAATACCGTTTGCACAAGATGGTGAATTGTGCTATTGTTATGGAGATGAAATTCAACAAAAATAGACCTAAAATAAATAGAAATTACGGTACAATATTTTATGAAGGTCGCCCAATAATAGGCGATTTGGTGGTAGATATTTAAGATTCGGCACAGCCTTGTTATTTCTTCCAACAATTTACTTGTTATTTCTTTCAACAATTTACTTGTGATACAATTCTCGTATCATCTTTTACAATTTATTTTTTTATATCATTATTTAATTTTCTCTTTACAAATTCTTTTGTTCACAAAATAAACAACAACACAACTTCCACTTATAACAAAAAAATATCCAAAAACAAGTAAGAAAGTATAGTCGGTCAAACCCGACTATATAATACCCTACACCCAGGTGTATAAAACAGTTTTTTTTTTTCTGAAATAAGCGCTATATGGGAGAAATGACATATTATAGACCGATCATCCAAAAATTTAGTGCCATCACTTCCGTGAATATAAATATCTTTATCTCAATATAAATACTTTTAAAAGATTTATGGAGGTTAAAGTGAATTACGGATGGGTTGTTATATGAAAGTTTTGACTAATTATAGACCGACCATTATATAATTAGGTGTCATCATTATTGTATATTTGAAACTTATTTTTGTTGAATTTTATTTGGATACCAACATTTTTCAGAGATTTATAGTCGTTAACCCTGCTACTATGTTAGAAAAAAATACACATGTTATGTTCGGGTCATATTTTGACCCCACATTTTTTTATTGGGTCATGAAAATACCCTAAACGTAGTAGCAGGGTTAAAGTGAATCTCGGAAGTGGGCCTTATACGGGAGCTTCGACTAATTATGGACCGATCTTTACAAAATTTGTAGATGTGATTTGGGTTCATTGATTACTCATTTGTGGTGAAATTTGTTTGGATACTTGCATAATTCAAACATTTATGATCGTTAAACTCCTATTTCGGGAGGACATTTGTATGGGGGCCAGGTGAAATAATGCACCGATTTTAACGAATTGCAATCGCAACCATCCTTGGACCGACAAAATATCACGCATCAAATTTTATTGGAATATCTTAAAAATTGCGACCTGTATTCTGCGCACAAGCTTTACATGAACAGCCAGCCAGCCAGACGGTCGGACGGACATCGTTAAATCGACTTAGGAAGTGATTCTGAGTCGATGTTGGACCAATATTTATGGGCGTTACAAACATCAGCAAAAATCAAATATACGCTCCCCACTATTGTGGTGTAGGGTATAAATAGAATGTCTCTTTGTCATTTAACATTTTAAATCTACAATAAAAATGCTGCACAAAACAACAACCTCGTTTTCATATTAAATTTTTTTTTTTTATTTTTTTTCGTCATAAAGCCAAGACTTTTAGTGAGGAGTGTGTGATGTCGTCATTTTAAGTATCAAAAATTATAAACTTAGTTGTGAAACCCTTGATAACATCTTGTTTTATAAGAAGGGGTTGTTTGTTTTTGGCTTAACAGAAAAGTGCACACAAAAAAAGGTAGTTGACCCTTTTATTGGAAAGTAGGAGCATGAGGGGTAGTCCATAGCGGAAGAGATATAGTAAGAATTTACAATAAAAAGTCAGAGTTAAGCAGGATTTTTTTGATAGTTCAAATTATATATAAAAGTTGATGATTTGATTTATATTTTTTAGTTTGCAATATTAATGAGTTGAATGGATTTCTATGGATTGCCCCTTTTTAGTTGAACTTTTTCCATATCACAACAGCAGACATAAGCAAGTAGCAGTAGTTGTTATGCTTTTGAGCCGATTTTATTTTTATTCAAAGGCATTGTTAAGTTTTTTTTTCTTCTTTTTTTCCTCATAGTTTTCATGTTTATCTTGGGGCTAAAACTATAATAAATAGATTTAAAAGAAATGCTATTATTATATTTAGACAATTTCGCTTTTAATATACATTTTTCTTTCTCTTTTCATTTTTGCTTGCTCTCTTCAAGGTCAAGGATATAACGCGCAATATAAAAAAAGCCGTTGTGGCGGGTTCCTTGGAAGAAATACGCTCAAAAGTGGCCGAGAAATTTGAAAAGAACGATCAAATACCCACAATACATTTGGATTCGGATGGCACGGAAATCGATGATGAAGAGTACTTTCGTACTTTGGATGCCAACACTGAATTGATAGCGGTGTTTCCGGGTGAACATTGGATTGATGTAAGAAATTTTAAGTTTTTTGTTGAACATAAATTCAAAACAACTGAATAGTATTTAATTTTTGTTTAAATTAATTAAAAAAAAACTTTATTTCTCAATTAACTAATTATTGATTTTTTTGATTAAATAATTGTAAATTGTAACTTTTTTGTTTAAACTTATTGTTTTATGTGCCAAATAATTTCAAATGTAAAATTGTAGTTGCATTTTGCTGCCTTTTTATAACAATACAAACAATAAAACAAAATCATTATAAAACACAAAATTTTTGTTGAAACTTTTTTTTTTTTAGAAAAAAAAAACAAACTAATTTGTTTCAAATTTAAACACTTTGTTGTGAGTTTAATTGAAAAGTTATTGTTTGGTTTTAAATGTTTGTTAAATGTAACAAAAATTTAATAAAAGTTTGGGAAAATAATTAAAAACTAGTGCTGGCAAAATATTGAGTAATGGGTACCGAGTATTTGCCCTTTTTTTTGGATACTCAATGCTCAAAAGTAGTTACTCCATACTTTCTGAGTTGTATTTTTAAGCAAGTTGAGTGGGTAAAATAGTGCATAAAAATACATCACTGTATAAAAGGACAACAATGTTCATTAATTTTCCAAAGAATTGATTTCCATTATTTCTGAAGTTGTTAACGTTAAATTAAAAATTAGCTTTACATTTATTTTTGATTTAATAATAATAGACATACAAAACCAATAATAGTGGAAGATCAGTTTTTATTTTTTGAAGAAACTACTTCAATTTGCAGTTAAAAACTATACGTTACATTTTCAAAAAATCCGTTAAAAGTATCAAGTAGTATTGAGTACCCTAATGAAATATATTGAATATTATTGAGTATTGAAAATTAGTAGAATTTGCCAGCACTATTAAAAACATTAAATAAAATACTTAATATAATCCCAATGCATGGAGAATTACTATTTTTTTTATTAAACAAAGAAAAATAAGTACTAAATATAACATAAAAGTAGCAAATCTGCTACTATTTTCAAATTGTTTTAGAATTGTTAAAAATACGTCTAATTACATATGCCAACTTCCACAAAGAGTTGTGGATAGTTTCTAAAATTTTTGAAAAAGTACTTCAAATACTACTATTTTGAAATTAAGTAATTTTAATAGACGTATTTCAAACAATTTTAAAAAAGTAGCAAATCTGCTACTATTTTCAAATTGTCTTAAAATTGTATAAAATATGTCTAATCTCTTATGCCAACTTTCGTAAAGAGTTTAAGATTGTTTTTAATAATTTTGAAAAAGTATTTAAAATACTACTATTTTGAAATTAAGTAAAATTTAAGAGAAACATGGCAATTATAAATACAAATTTATAGATATGCATCAACAAAGGCATATCTACATTTACAAAATCCTAATAGGCTTCATTTAAACATTTATAAAAAAGTAGCAAATCTGCTACTATTTTCAAATTGTTTTCAAATTGTATAAAATATGTCTAATCTCTTATGCCAACTTTCGTAAAGAGTTGTAGATTGTTTTTTATAATTTTGAAAAAGTATTTAAAATACTACTATTTTGAAATTAAGTAAAATTTAGGGAAAACAAGACATTTATAAATAAAAGTTTATAGATACACATCAACAAAGGCATATCTACATTTACAAAATTCTAATAGGCTTCATTTAAACATTTATAAAAAAGTAGCAAATCTGCTACTATTTTCAAATTGTTTTAAAATTGTATAAAATATGTCTAATCTCTTATGCCAACTTTCGTAAAGAGTTTAAGATTGTTTTTAATAATTTTGAAAAAGTATTTAAAATACTACTATTTTGAAATTAAGTAAAATTTAAGAGAAACATGGCAATTATAAATACAAATTTATAGATATGCATCAACAAAGGCATATCTACATTTACAAAATCCTAATAGGCTTCATTTAAACATTTATAAAAAAAGTAGCAAATCTGCTACTATTTTCAAATTGTTTTCAAATTGTATAAAATATGTCTAATCTCTTATGCCAACTTTCGTAAAGAGTTGTAGATTGTTTTTTATAATTTTGAAAAAGTATTTAAAATACTACTATTTTGAAATTAAGTAAAATTTAGGGAAAACAAGACATTTATAAATAAAAGTTTATAGATACACATCAACAAAGGCATATCTACATTTACAAAATTCTAATAGGCTTCATTTAAACATTTATAAAAAAGTAGCAAATCTGCTACTATTTTCAAATTGTTTTAAAATTGTATAAAATATGTCTAATCTCTTATGCCAACTTTCGCTAAGAGTTGTAGATTATTTTTAATAATTTTGAAAAAGTATTTAAAATACTACTATTTTGAAATTAAGTAAAATTTAGGGAAAACATGGCTAATAGAAATAAAAACTTTTAAACAAACATCAATAACGGCATATCAGCATTTACAAACTTTAAAATAAACATTTATAAAAAAGTAGAAAATCTACTTACTACTAAACTAAACTTAATACTTAAATTGTTTTAAAATTGCTAAAAATATGCTAATTTCATATGCCAACAAATTTCCGCAAAGAATTATTAATTATTATTACAATTTTGGAAAAAGTACTAAATTATTAAGTAGCATATCTTTTACTATTTTAAAATAAACTGAAATTGCACAAAACATGTCCCATTCCACATGACTACTTTCTGAAATAGTTGTCCACTATTAGTTTTATTAATTTTGAAAAAAGTACTAAAAATACATACTACTATTTTAAATAGACTAAAATTCAATAGAAATAAAAATGTTAAAATTTATATAAATAACCGAATGTCAATCCCGTAAAGGGCTGCTTTTGCACATTTAGAAAAAAGTAGAAAATCTACCAATTTTTGAAATTTTTAGTTAGGCTTGAGTTCATTAAATTTAATTTTCATTAAATTATTATTTTTACTGAAGGTAGGAATTGTTTTTACAACATGAAATCTTATTAAACTTTTTATTGATAATTTTTCTTGGCTGAGCTGGGGATCGAACCTGGGTTGAATTTACATGTTTCAAGAATCACCATCATCTTTCATCACAATTCTTTGAGTTCTAACCTCTGCACTACTGCGGTGCCTGTTAGCCAACAGACAAACATCAAACTTTTATCCAGTGTTACCGGTGGTTCGAAATTTGCTGTAATTATCATTTTTCAATTTATTTACATGTTGCTTTCCTTTTCTTCAGTTTTATCGTATTCTCAAAGAATTCTGATGAAAGAATTTTTTTTTACATAAATATAAAATAACTTACCTTAATTTTGTTTGAAATAAATTTTGGAATGCAATAAATTTCTTTCACGAAAGAAAACGATCAATGGATACTTCTTACACTCTTACAAAAAAAAAAATAAAAAAATTTACAACGGCACTGCGAAAACTTGTTTACCTAACTAGCAAAAGTTGTTGACATTGCTAGAAAACAAGGTTACCATGTGAAAAATTCGGTTAAGGATCGGGAAAAATGTTAAACTTAGATTTTATCAACATTGTTCAGAGGTGCCCGTGTTCAAACGTGCCCCTCTCTCCCCTACTATTTGAAATTTGATGAAAAATCGCTCAAAACAAGTCCAATTTTATATGATTGCATTTATAAATCACTGAGCGCTATTTTAGCCAATTTTTCAAAAAGTGCTAAGAATACTATTATGTGAAAATGTGTTAAATATAAATAGATTTTAATCCATGCATATACTTTTATATCAAAATTAATTAAAAATGGTAAGAAAATACTAAAAATACGCCTTAAGAAAAAAAGTATCAAATCCACTACTATTTTAAAATTTATGTAAAATTGTTCACAGGTGTCTAATTTCATAAGATTGCATTAACAAATCACTGAGCGCAATTTTAGAAAATTTTCCAAAAAGTATTAAAAATACTACTATTTAAAAATACTTCCCTACACATGAAAATAATATGAAAACAATAAAAATATATGTAAGAAGAAAATATAATGGCTTCTAAAACCCTTAATGCACAATTATTACACATATAAAAAATAGTATCAAATTTAGTACTATTTTAAAGTTCATTATTAAGTGTGGAGATAATAATACGTATATAATTGTAACTCATTCCTTGATAATGATATCCGATGGATATCGAAATATTGGAGAAAATAATTTAATAAATATTATATATTTTTTTTTACAAATAATTGGCCTCGAGCTCGAAAAAAACTTTTTTATTTTATTGATAAATTGTAAAAGAATATGTGTCATGAAATTTGAGTACTTTTAAAAAGAATGTGTATTATTTGCATTAATTTAAAAAACGTATCAATTCTACTACTGTTTAAAAATCAATTAAATTAGCTTTCTTACTTTAAGTTTTTCCTCCTCTATTACATTTTAAAATTTATTTTTCCATTTAATCTAAAACTAATTTATTTCCAATGCACTCAATATTGCTTTGCCCCAGAAATAACTTTATAGCACACTTTCTTAACATTCCAATAACTAAGCGATAAATCCTAAAAGTATGCACTTAAATATCAGTTTTATAGCATCAAGTAAATCTTTTACTTTAGCCTTAATGAAGTGTCCTAGACAATATCCTGTTTAAAGTTGTTGTTTTATTTTCTTATATCACTTTTTCCAACAAACACAAGTAATTCAAACAATATCCTGTCCATGTAGCCGTTTTGTTCATTCATTGTTAAGATTGCTTTATTGTTTTAAAGAAAAATTCGAGGGATTTTAAAGCAAAGCATAAATAAACTTTATTTTGTGACTTATACTTATATAAGAATTAAAAAGTACTTTATAATGAACAATAAAAGAAGGATGTGAAATGGTTTTCTTAGATGAAAATGTCAAATGTTTTATATTGGTTTATATAATAATTATGTGGACTTAAATCTATTACTATTTTAACATTTATTTAAAACAGAAAAAATATGATTAATTGTGTATACATAACTATTTCCAGAATATCCTAAAAACTAGTTTCATACATTTAATATTTGGAAAGAGTACTGAAACATCTACAATTTAAAAATATATTTTAATTTAATTTATTAATTTATTTAATTTATTTTTAACTCTGTTTCTGCTCCTTGACATCTGAAAATACTTGTGGGTTAATTTGTATTCATTAAAAAAAGTCCTAAAAATACTACTATTTTAAACTTATTAAAATTGCTAGAAAAACTTGGCGAATAGAAATAAATTATTAAAAAATAAACATAAATAACGGCAAGACAATTTTTGGAAACCCAATTAAGCTAATTTTAACTATACAGAAGTAGAAAATCTACTACTATTTTAAAATTTATTTAAATTTGGTAGAACTATGTGCAATTTTTATGCATTTAGAAAAATGTACTAAAACTACTACTATTTTTAAAATGATTAAAATTGCTAGAAAACATGGTTAATTTAAAAAAGTAGCAAATCTACTACTATTATTAAAATTATTTAAATTTGTTAAAACTATATCCAACTGCTATGCATATTTCTGGAAATATTTATGCATTTAGAAAAAAGTACTACTATTTTGAAACTGTTTGAAATTCATAGAAAAACTTGGCTAATAGTAATAACACATTAAAAATAACCATAAATAATGCCATGACTATTATCTGAAAGCCTTATATACAGAATCTATCCATTTAGCAAATCTATTACTATTTGAAAATCAATGTAATATTACTCAAAATATGTCTAATTTTATATCTATATAAACCACTAAACGCTATTTTGGACAATTTTCAAAAACGTACTAAAAATAGTACTTTTTAAAAATTTGATGAAATTAAAATTTGTCTAAAAATTTTTCTAAATCATGCTGATATACATACTTTTATTTAAAATTGATCCTAAAAAATTTTCTATTATTATTAGAGATTTTTCTTGCAGACATTTCTTAATTTCAAATTCCAGCTTTTGAAGCAAATCCCCCCTTATTTAACTCTGCCATGTTACAAATTCTCTTAATTTGTTTGTTGTTTTTAGCAACAAGCATTTCTAGTTAACTAAGTGATGAAGCACAACATCTCTGCTCTTCCATAAAGATTTGACAGGATAAGAAAAAAAGCTAAACAACACAACAATTCCATATTTTTAACACACATTCACTCGCTCACTCTCTTACTAATTCGTGTACAATCTAACATCAATTTTCATTAGAAGCAAATTGTTATTTTGTCGCATGTACTATGCGTGAGTATTTTGGTAGAGTAGACATTCAATTTCTTTAAAATACACACACAGACAACACCAAAGTGAAATTAATACTATTATGTTGTCACGTTGTCACTAAAAATATTCGCAATATAAATAGCTTTAGTGATGTATAATGCGTGTGCGAGTGTTGCTTAGTTTGGATGTTGAGAAAAAGGTCATAACAGCAAATTTTTTATAAATACAAACAGTTTTGAAAAAAACCCTTTTTTTTGGTCCATTTATGACCAATGTTAATTTTATACTTTTATTCCAATAGAAACAGTTTGGTGTAATTACTATCAACAGAATCACTTTTAGAGTCTTTTTTTAGCTGATTTTAAAAAATTAACCAAAATACTACTATTTTAAATTTGGTGGAAAAAGTACCAAAAATATCTCATTTTAAAATCTGTATCAATATAAAGTTTTTTTTGTTATTAAGAAAGTACCAAAAATAGAATTATTTAAAAATATGTTTTAATTGAAAACAACTTGACTGATTATAACCTTCAAAAATACTATAAAGGTCCTTTTATTACAGATACAAAAAAGTACCAAAATACTACTATATGAAAAATGTTTATAATAGTACCAAAAATATTATTATTTTAAATTCTGTTCTAAAAGAAAATATTTTGGACAATTACTCCTGCAGATTCTGCAAAAAAGTACCAAAATACTACTATTTTAAATGTTGCAAAAAAGTACTAAAAATAACAGTATTCAAAATTTTTTTCAAATAGAAATTATTAAGACGAATTGATGCCTCCAGAAATCTTTTCATGGACCTTTTATTGCAGATTTTAAAAAAGTACCAAAATACTACTTGTTTAAATGTTGAAAAATTACCAAAAATAGCATTATTGAAAACTTTTTTCAAATAGAAAATATTTTGACTAAATACTAACACCAGAAGTTTATTCAAGGCCTTGTTATTACTGATTTTAAAGAAGTACCAAAACACTGCAATTTTATATTTAGTTGAAAATGTGAAAAATATACTATCATCTTTAAATTTATTGCAAATAAGAAACAATTTAATTATTACTACTGTTTTTTGCCATACATGAATGTTCCATAACTTATTGTAAAAAAATAGCAAAATACTACTATTTAAAAATTTGTTCAAATAGAAACATTTTAACTATTTTATTACAAATTACTAACCTTAAAAGCCACCTTGCTGCACTTTTTCAGAAAAGTACCAAAATACTACTATTTTAGATTTTGTTCTTTTGTTATTTTGTGTATTTATTTTGCACATTTCTTTTACAAAAAATCCTTTTAATCCCTTTTTGGCTTAAAAGTTCTTAAACCATACTCCTTATATGTATTTATTATAAGAGTCTAAATGACAGGACACAACATGTCTAAATCACTTAGAGATATGTTGTTGTTTTTCTTAAGCTACCAAGAAATTTTATTAAAACAACAATTATGCTAAAACATGCCTTTGTTAAAGAAGCATATATACATATGTAGACAGAAAAGAAAATAAATCTAAACGCCTAAATTCAAGATTTCACACGTTTTCCCATCAAACTGAACGACTTTAAAGAAAATTTTCACACAAAGAAGCCGTTTTAGTTATTTCATGTTATTTCCTTGTGCTATTTTTTTTCTAGATTTAAAATTTATCAAAGATATTGAAATTTTTATATGCTAAAAAAGAAAGCTAAAGTTCAGTGATGTTTGATATTGCTTTGAAATTGAGAAATTGTTTAAAGAGGCAGGGAAGGGTGAGAGTGAGGACTAGGCAGTTTGGGAATAAAAAAAAAACACTTTCTCAAAATTCTTAAAATTATTTTGAAATATGTTTCTTAGAAATAAAATTTGTTTAAAATTAAGTTTCGAAATATTTTTTTGGGGGAGTATACTTTTTAAAGGCTCCTCGTTTATTCCAATACTTTTTTAGCTTAAATAAATGTCACTCCGTTTGCATAGACTGTTTAAAGCAATAAAAGTGCATCTTTTATTTTCACTGCTGTAAAAGATCTTTCAGCTTGCAGGCCAATAAATTTTAATAATATTGTTTAAGTATTCAGGTGTGCATGTGGGTATAACTGTGTGTACTAAGCCTGTTATACGACAAAAAAAAACCTATATATCTACATATATATTGAGTGTTTTGGGGGTATGAGCAAATTTCCATACGACTACTAAAGCTACGAGTATGTGGATAAATGATTTTAGTATGCAAACATGTTTTCATTTTGCAGAAAAAAAAAACAAGTAACAAAATCCACAACAACAGCCATGACATGTTCAAAAAATATACTTAGACAAATATACATACACATACTATATGTATCTGCCATAACACACACACACTTACACTCACACCCAGACACAAAGTATCCTTTCTATGACAATGACAGTTACAGGTACTAAGGGAATAAATAAACATTTAAACTTACAAACCGAAAAAAAGAAAACAACAATAACAAAACAAATACAAACTTGAAATACAAATAACATGTTCATGTACAAATGCATTACAAAAACAACAACTTTAGGAATAACATTTTCCGAAACAGTGTAACGCTAATAATAATAATTGGGCATTTGTGCAAGATCTGAAATTCTAAATGCCTAATATTATCTGTTATTTAATACTTAAATTTTTATTTTATAATATTACCTATCTAAAAAGTTTTTCTTGTAATCACAAACTGCATGACTTCCTAAACGTATATTTACAATCTATCAATACAGTATTAATACCAAGTTGATGCATTGTGTAGTTACTTTTTTAATACGTTTCATACTAATACTTTGCAATGCTGAAAACGTTTAGGAACATTTAGATACATGGTACTACTATTCAAAATAAAGTAAACAATGGCGGTAGAAGAGAATATTTTATTGCAATATTTATTTGATCTGTGCGGCCATGGAAACTCCAGCTTCCAAGGTGCTGCAAAAATAATCAAAAAAAAAAAAAAAAAGAAACGATTTGCTATAGTGCAAAAGCAACCAAAAATTACAAACAGAATTCCAAAACCAAAACGCTTTATTTAAACAATTGATGAAATGTCGGGCGATATTTTTTACAGCCACGTGAGAATGGAAAGGAGAACTTTTGATGTACATACATATATACTATACTTATGTAAATAAAAAACTAAAGCTGTTATTAAACTTATTTGTTTTTGTATTTAGAAACTTTTGTGTTTGTTAAGTGGTTCTCACAAAGAGGCTCAGACTGGTCGTCCTGGTCTTGAATTAAAGAATATTCTTTTTATAACGCTGTGGAAACTTGCCAATCAAAACAGCTTTCGCGAAGTAAGCGATCGTTTTAATGTTGGAATGGGTGCGTACTACAGAGGTTTTGTTGATTGTATTCAAATGATTGCCAACAAAAAACATCTTATGAAATTTCCAAACTCGGAATCAAGCCGAAGAAAAATAATGGAAGGGTTTGAATCATTTAGGTCTCACCCTTTTCCCTACGTCTAGGGATGTATTGATTGAACACATATCCGAATATTACTCGTGAAAAAGGGAACGTGTCATTTATGGACTTAATGTTTTGCAAAACACGTTCCCATAGTACAACGCGGTTTCTTTTTTTTTTTCTCGAAATTGCTTTTCCATTTCCAATCTGGAAACTATTAATAGGTTTTTGTAATTATGTGTCCATTTTTTGCTGTAAATAGGGAAATAAGTGCATATACAATAGAAATATATTAAATTATAAGAAAATTCGCTTAAAATTTAAATTTTGTTTAAAAAATAGATCAAATTTGGAAGAGCGTAGCAGCAACATACTTGTAATTAAATGTGAATAATAGAGGGCGGTTCGGAAACTTCTTCTGAAACTTCAATACACTTAGTCCAACTCTTATCTGGAAATTCTATCCCTTGTTCTCAAGGCCTTCAAAAAATAGTGGTTTACAACTGGAATTGCATCTTGATTTGAGGTAAAACGCTTGCCATATAGGAAGTTTTTTTTTGAGTTGGGAACAGGTAAAAGTCACTGGGAGCTAAATCAGGAGAATAAGGTGGGTGGTCAAGCAACTCGTACTTTAATTCGTTGATTTTAGCCATTGCTAAAACACTGTTGTGGTCTGCTGTGTTGTCTTGATGAAAAATTATTTTTTTGTGTTGTAAGCCAGGACGCTTTTCTCGAAATTTTTACATTTAATTGATCCAAAAAGTTGCAATAGTACTCTGAATTTATTGTTTTACCCTTTTGCAGATGATCAATCAATAAAAACTTTTGAAATCCCAAAAAACCGTTGCCATAATCTTACCAGCCGATTGAAGTATTTTTGCCTTCTTTGGGGCACTTCCTTTAGCTTCTTTTATCTCTGGAGTATAGTAGTGGATCCATGCCTCATCAATAGTTGCAAAATGACGCTTAAAATGCATTTTATTTTTCTTAAAACGATCCAAACAAGCTTGAGAAATTTTAATTTTTATGCGTTTTTTGGGCGACTGTTAACATATGCAGCACCCATTCCGCAGAGAACTTTTTCATCTGTAGTTCTTCATGCAAAATTAAATGGACTCGATCATTTGATATGCCCATGATATTAGCTATTTTCACGCACTTTTATTCGTTGATCATTTAATACGATATCATGCACTTTGGCTACAATTTCTGTTGTTGTTGCTGTTTTTGGACGTGGTTCATCCTCAATGATTGTACGACCACGTTTCAATTCAGCAAACCAGTTTTTTACTGTTGTATATGAAGAATCACTTTCACCTAACACATCCACCATATCATTATTAATTTTTTATCCCGATAAACCTTTTTGCTTTAAATATTTAATGACACCACGAATTTCTAATTTTTCCATTGTATAAAAATCGCGGATGCGCCTTTTCTGAATACCTGTTTTCATATGAAGGAGATGCCAGATCGAAAATAAATTTAACATGTGTTCATAGCACAGATGGATATTTCTAAAGCATTTAACTTTTCCGGTTTATACCGCGCTTTCTGTTCTAGGCTAAGAAGTTTCCGAACCGTCCTGATCGTTTTGTTTTTCTGATAAAAGTAACTTTTATATAAATTTTAAAGAAAATATATAATAGCGTACACAGGCGACAGCGTTAATGTGCATTAAAATCTCACTAATGTGAATTAAGATTTTACCGTGACAGACGACAGTTTGTGCATTTAAAATAGCATTTAAACAGCTGTTTGTTTGTAAACAACTGCTTAATTATGAAAACATTTGTTTGGCATTTGGTGAAAAATCAGCATTTATTTGAGTAAAAAAAGCTGAAATTACTTTTGCTGAAACTGCTCCATAATGCAAAAATTGTTCATGCACTAGCAATCATCAACCTGAACGTGTTGCTACATGTGGGGACCGCAGTGGGACACTCTGAAATAAGAGATAGGCAATTGTGGAAATCTATTTATATTATTTTAATTTTACAATTGTCTTCTTCTTCTTTTAGAATAGTAAACAATTTGATAGCATATTATTGATTTTCGACGATGTTGCCATATTGAAATAGCTAAATGCAGTATAATAGCCTGTTTATAGATCACGAAAGATAAGCGAACGTTAGATAAGACTTAAGACACAAACTTGATTGTGGAATAAACAAACTTGATTGAGTAAAAAATAGATACGATAAAAAGTTTGTGTCTTAAGTCTTATCTAACGTTCGCTTATCTTTCGTGATCTATAAACAGGCTATAAATTCACTCTTAATTTGGTCATTTACGTCTAACTTAATGCGCATTAAGATGGGAATAATTCACGAGTTAATTTGAATTAAGACTGTTAATGCAAATTAACTGTGTCGTCTGTCTACGCTATAAGATGGGAATAATTCACGAGTTAATTTAAATTAAGACTGTTAATGCAAATTAACTGTGTCGTCTGTCTACGCTATAAGTTCTTTAACTAAACTATT
Source organism: Bellardia pandia (assembly GCA_916048285.2). Taxonomy (NCBI): domain Eukaryota; kingdom Metazoa; phylum Arthropoda; class Insecta; order Diptera; family Calliphoridae; genus Bellardia; species Bellardia pandia. The sequence continues at coordinate 77,043,469 of OU696533.1, forward strand.
TTGCTTTAGTATCCATTTATTGCATTATTTTAACATGAATAATTAACCAGTTTAATTGAATTTAAAAAAATGGTCATTGTTGGCGTTTGACTAATATTTTTTTTCGAGGGTACTTAGGTAAATTGGTCGTAGGTTAAACAATTTTAAGGGATTTGCTTTACAAAAAATAGACATTAAAGCTAACATACTATAATTTAATATTATATATTACACTACACAATTTTTAATTAAAAATCTTTAAAAATTTTAAATTAAATATTAAATACTATAATATAAACAATATTTTTTTGTTCAAACTTATTTTATCTTTGAAACACTGTGCCATGTATTTCCATAAGCTTTTAAAAATGGTTACCCACATAATGTACAAGAAACTGCTGCAAATACTTGTTATGTGTTTTTCTATTTAATATTAGTTTTAAGGCCAAAATAAATATTTACGTAAAATAATACACCCCCAGTGTTCATAATACATTTATAACAATTTAAATAGAAAACTAACATTGAAATGCAATTTGTTGCATAGCTACATATAATAAAAGCCAACTAGCAATAAAAACAATAAAAAATATTACATTAAATATTCCATTAAATTTTATATATATTTCATTTGCTCTTTCTCTCTGTTTATTACAGCCCTCCCACTATGTGACCATTACCACACCGCACGACCAAACCGATACTGCCGACAAGGCCGAAAAGACGGCTCGCATTAAACAATTGGTGGGCCAGCTGCAAAATAATCTTTGCAATGTTTCGGTGATGAGTGATCCTGACTTGGATTCATTGTCGAATATGGATCCGAATTCATTGGTGGATATAACGGGCAAAGATTTTATGGAACAGCTTAAGGATTCAGGCAGGTTAGGGGGAGAGGCCCAGATGTGAATGTGGTTAACATCCCCCGTTTTGTATAACTATCACACATCTATGTCTCAATGTTGTTTTTTTTAATTATTGTTATTGTTATTTATTATTATCATGGTTGTTGTTGCACAGTGGTTTAGAAACGTTTTATTTTGGAAATAATTCGGTATCTTGTGAGCTATTATATACGAAATAATAATGACATTTCAATTGGTGGGAAATGTGTTTTCTAAATTTGAATATATGTAGCAATTTTATTGTTTAACTAAAAAAAAAAATTAAGGAAAATCGCTAAAAAATTCTGACCGATATTTTACAAAAACATACATACAACGCTCTATTTTTGGTTCACAATCTTTGTATTTTAAAATGTGATACATATTGCAAAAATGTGCAACCAAATGTTACAAGGGATATTTTACAGGAGATGAAGAATTCCTGAATTTAGACATAAATTATTGGGAACAATGGGTTGCAACTAGAACATAGGTCGGCATCCTATAGCACAATAGTGCAGAGAGCACTTCACACATACACTTAATCTTTCATTTAGTCGTCATTGAGACAGCAATGTGTGCATATGTGCGGATGCTTTTATATTTTTTTCAGAAATACGTCCCAACAAACATTACAAATTAATAATGAACCACGAAAAATATTTTATGATTGATAATGCATTTAGTAACATGCAGGTAATCAGCTTTTGAAGTATTAGAAGTTCCGTTTGTATATCAATCTCGTTGTTAATTTCTTATATGTTACGGAAAATACATTGTGAGTGTATGTTTCCTATCTAAGTTTTTTTTGTATAATTTATATAATTATGTTTATGTTTGCTGGGTAGATCGCTCACACACACAACCTCATTTTACGCTTTGCCTACCTCTGAACTAGAATGAAGCACACAAGGCAAAGTAATGCCAAAACGATCTCTGAGTGGCGCAGAAAGTAATCCAAGTCGTGTTGTTGCTTCAATTAGCGGAGCTCGAATTGAATTAGTCAAAATTTTTAAATTTCAATTTTAAATGCATAAAATTCGAAAACTATAAAATATAAATGTTACACGCGTGCATTATTTTTAAAGATCTAGCTGAACACTTTGCGAAAATATAAAAATCATAGAAACTTTATGAAAACAACAATAATTACATATGCACGTTTAAACAAATTACGTGCCAAAGGTGACCTATTTATAGACCTTCACAGCTCCGTCATGTAATTTTTTTACCTCGATTGGAGCAGCGGTTTAGAAATGACAGATTCTTTTATAATAAATTTCGATGTTATTTTACACGCCTATATATAAAATTCTCCTTTTTAATTATATAAAAATTATATATAGTACCGAAGGAAATTTTTTCCTATAAAATAATAAATATAGTAACTTTTTCGGAAAGAAACTTAAAAAATATGAAAAATTTCACATGTTTTAAATTTTAATAAGGGTAACTTTTTATAGGAAAAAGATAACTGCTTGCATTTTATTTAGAATTTTATCATAAATAAAGCAGATATTTTAGAAAATTTTTTCGACCCTCCATAGGTCCGCTAAATTTAAAAAATCCAAAAAAAAATCGAGCAAAATTACAACATAAACCTATATATCTCTTGAACTAAGAGAGAAAACATACATATGTAAGCGTATGTTTGTCGGTCTTCTTAAGGACTATTTATATTTTTAATCTGGGATCATAAATGTATTTTTAGAGATTTAAAAAAAAACTTTGAGAGGCCACCCTTAGCTGTAACCATGTGAAATTTCATTACTGTATCTGTAAGAGCTTAACGAATAGCGAGATGCCGAATTATATCTAAAATTAATTTTTTCTAAACCACTGTGTGTTGTTGATTATATGCTAAATATATATATATATATTTTATTTGGCTTTAGTTTTGCTGTTTGTGATTACAGTTTTGGTTTTTAAAAATTAATTTAAAGTGAAATTAAAAATTCTAAGTAGTCTGAGTATAAGAAGGGCTGAGTATATGTTTTTAAGAAGAAACATGTAAAACTTGCTGTATAGCCGTAACATTTGCTTGTTTTAATACAATTATTATCTCCATCAATTAAGCAGTACTTTTAATTTCATATCTAAGGGGTTATATGTTTTATATGCTTTACATCTTTACATCTACATACATATGTATGTCTATAAATTATTTTATCCTGTGTTTTCATTTAAAAGCTTTTTTTTAACTACTGTTTGCCCCCTTTTTAACTTTGAAAATATGTTCAAATTTAATTAAAATCTTTGTGTCACTGATAGGACAAGTACACTGGCGCACAAAAAACAAGCCACCTTTAACCCTGGATGGTTAGTGTTCGTCGAATCGACGAAGCTCTTTCTATAACTTTATATAACTCATAAAAAAGAGTCAAATTCGTATCGAATTTTCAGATAGAAAAAAATTTTTTTTTGTTACATTATATTGTTTTTGTTATTTCTTAAATAAAATTCTTAAATAAAAATATTTTTGTTTATTTTTAATTTTAAAAACTGTTCCTCTAAAATTATTTTAAAAAATTGTTCGTCGATTCAACGAAGAGTAACCTTAATGTACAAAAATGAAGAGTAACCATCTAGGGTTAAGAAACATTTTTGCATTTAAATATGCTGTTTTTAAAATAAACTTTTGAAAACATTAATTAAATGTATACATATAGAGTAAAAAAATATGAAATAAATTATAAATAATTGTAGCAATTTAAAAATGCTCCCATTCTCTTACACCTAAAAGTATACTATAGTATTTTTATGTGAAAATTTTCATGCTTAAAATGTGTGCGCAGTTTTTCAAACATAAAATATGGTCATGCATGTGTTTATGAGACTTCTTTTCCATTATAATTGTGCAGAATATTAAAAAAACTGTTTCTTTTCACCGGAAAACAGTTGTAAACAAATTAATGGCATAATTTTATTCTCTGCTGAATGGATTTAAATGAATCAGTTAAATGTTTCACTTCCGTTTCAGTTTTTCTCTGTTTGTTTTGTTTTGCAAGTATGAGCATACTACTTTAGGTAAGAGTAGATTAAGTGAAAGATTAATAGAAAGCTCAATCTATGTGTCTGACTCACGAAAAGTTTTTTTTTATAGTTTTGTAGAACATAATGTAGGGCTCCCTTTATCTTGTTCTTTTTAAGCTTTCATTTAATTTAATTATATTTTTTTAACATATTATTCTTACATATATATATTTTGATTACATTCATGGCATGTTATAAAATATTACTTTTTTCAAGTTAAAAAATGTATAATTTTTATATTTATATGGAAAAAAGCAAAAAAGATGGCTGTAAATATGGTTGAATATTGTATATTGAAATACAACCAGTAGCAGACATAATTTATTCATTGAAATCCATAATAAATCAGAACAGAATATGTTGTATATAATTATTTGCTAAAAGTGGCAGATTGTTGAAAATATGTTATCGTTAATGAAGTCATAAAATAATTACACAACTCATATATACAAGTGAAAAGTAAACATGTCAAATGTATGTGTTTATGTGCAGTCAAAAACAAAAGTTTATTAATATGTTTACTGTGTACAAACTGTAAAATATTCAAAAATAAACAAAAACATAATCAAAAGCTTTAAGATTATTGAAAAGCTTTTGATAATTCAAAAAGTTCTGAAAGCTTTGTAAAGTTAAAGTTTCATAACGGTTTAAAAAATATAAAAACTTTAAAAATAAACAAAGAATTAATCAAAAGCTTTAAAATTATTGAAAATCTTTTAATAATTCAAAAGCTCTGAAAGCTTTATAAAATTGAAATATCATACAAAGAACTTTTAAATTGCAAAAATTATAAGAAATCATTAATAGAGAGCTTCATGGGCTTTCGAAAGCTTCGAAAATATCCTAAGATTACAAAAGCTTTAAGATTTAACTTACTTCCATTAAATAAATAATAAACTTTATTATTTATAAAACTTTCTGAAAACAGATTTTAATGTTCACATCTACAATTTTGTTTATTTCCAAGTAATTATGCTCTTAGTTTTCTTTATAGTTTATACCATAGTTATAGTTTCTACAAAAGCTTACAAACTATTCGTTATACGTTCTTTTTTTTACATACATATGTACATTGAAAAAAATGTTCTTTATTAAAATGAAACTTTTTCACATTTCCTTTTGTCTTCCACTCGCGAACCATTAGACCACTGTGTGCAAAGCGAACCGCTGAGGACAGAATTAACCTGTTAAAGCTTTTAAAAGATGGAGCCATATTCTGTTCCGAACGCTATCCAGAGGATGCCGAAGCCATTGATGCTGAAATACGAAGGCAATTGAATGATGAAATACACAACCACAACAACATGCAACAGCAACAGCAACAACAACAACAGCAAACCAACAATACGAAGACAATCGCACAAGTGCAAACAAACACTGACAAACAACAATACCAGGAACAAACAATAACAATTGTTGTTACCGATACCAATTTACAGAATGACAACAACACTACAACAACAACCGCAACAAATACAGGAAACACAAAAACCCCAGACATATGACTACCGATTTTTGCAAGTATCACTTGAAATTTACAAAATAATACACGTTTATTTAAAGAAAAGGGCTAAAACGATGAGTTATTCTTTTTTGATATTTTAATTTCCTTTGATGATGTTATTATGATTATGAATTGATTGATGGTATGTTGTATTTTCCTCTTGATTTTTATAGAAAATCTAACGAATTAAGATAATTTATTTTGTGTAAGATTTCCAGAAAACTAAAACACAATATAAAAATAAATATTACAATTAAAAACTTAAAACTTAAATGTCTTTAGAATATAAAATATGAATGAATTTAGCACTTAAAATTTAATAGAACTAAATTAAAGGAAAACTGAAACCATGAAAAAACAACAATACCAATTAAATGTTTTACAAAAATTTAAACTAGTATTTAGAATTTAACGATTTATAAAATAAAACGCTTAAAATATATTATCTTTTTTTTTTATACCCAAAATTTTGTTATGTGACAGGAGTTAAAAGTTATTAAAACGGTGTTTGTAAAGTTTTAAAATATTTGGGTTAAGAATTTTAAATGAAACATTTCAAACATATTCGGTTCTAAGTTTAACATAAAATTCACAAAATGTTTGGCTTTAATTTAATAGATTTTTAGTTGCAATTTAAAAAAAAAAGTTAATTTTTTTTTTTTACAAATTTTTGATGTATATAAAATTTTAAATTTCCTTAAATTCTGAAAATGGTTGTTTTAGGAAAAGTATTTTAATTTCTTTCATCTTTAGGTTTAAGGTAAATTTCGTAAATTACTTTTTTTCTATATGTAATAGTTAACATTATGAGCTATAAAAAAAGGTAAATTCTTTGAAAATTTTTAATATACACTTAGGTCTGTTTTTATGCGGTTTATTTTTATGCGGATTTGAAGTTATGCGGTTTTAAAATCGACTTTTTTATGTATTATTGTTTGCATTTAGTTTTCATAATTATTTTGTTGTTTTAAACGTTTGCAACGTTGGCATAGTAATTTTAAAAATTTCAAAGAAAATGATGAAAATCCAAAAAGTGATTGTGACGAAGACATTATAGCACCACTCAACGTTCAAACGGTTGCAAAAATTCTTCAGACAGCTAATGAGTTACAAAATCAAATCCTTCAGATACTGAAAAAGCCTTAAAACTCAATAGAGAAATTTGTAACCTTATGTCAGGATATCGCGAACAACACAATCAGTTAAAAAAATACACCTCCAAAATTAATGACAAATTATTTAAAAAAAAACAGATCAAAATATTCTAAATAAATATTGTATGCATTATCAAGTAGTGATTCCGCAATGTCTTTGTTTTTAAGTATCAAATTTTAAATTCTATAAATGATTTTTTTTTTTGGTTTTTAGTTCGTACTTTTTTAATTTTTTTACTTTTATAAACCGGTTTAAATTAAATAAAATTGACTGTTTTACCCCTTTTTAATGTGATTTTTATAATAAATAAATGAATTGTTTTTAGTTATTTTTTTTGTGACTTTTTTATGCGATTTTGGTCTAATTTTTACACCTAAATTTGAAGTTATGCGGTTTTTGAACTCTTCGGAACGAATCATCCATTTTGTGTGAAATCAGTCTTTTTTATGCGGATTTTCTTTATGTCGTTTTTTTTGGAACGCATCTAGCGCATAAAAAAAGACCTAAGGTATATAAATTTTAAATTTCCTTAAATTCTGAAGATTTTTTAGGAAAAGTTTCAAAAGTGAACATTTTTGAATTTCCTTCATTTTTAAGTTTGAGGTAAATTTCGTAAATTATTTTTCCTGTATGTAGTAGACAACATTATGAACTTTTAAAAAAGGTTAAATTTTGACTAAAGTTTTAAAATAAATTTTTTAAAATCATTCACAAAGTAAGGAAATTTGTTTAATAATTTCAAGAAACCCTAAAAATGGTAAATTTCGAAAACCTTCCTAAATTTGAGTTCTAATTCAAATTCGCATAATGTTTAAATAGCAAGTGATAGCTTATAATTTTAGCTTTTAGAAAAAGTGAAATTCTTTACAAAATTTTTTTATATTTGTTTAAAAAATTTGCTTTAATTTTAAAAAATGTTTCAATGTTTTTTGAGCAAACATTTTGACAGTGAAAGTTATCAATTGTTCAGTTTCATTTAAATTTAGCAAGATTTTTTTCTTGCAGTTAAAAGCTAACAATTTAGACTTTTAAGAAAAGTTAAAATTTTTATAAATACTTAATATATTTATATTTTTGAAAAACTTCAAAATTTGTATTTACAGTGAAAATTGTGAAATTCAAATATTTTTAGTTTTACTGAAAGTTATTAAAATATTTTTCTTTGGTGTAAAAGCTAACCATATATGCCCTTATTCACAATAAATTAAAGTAAGCTTCAAATGTAATTTTGTATGAAAATTTTGTCTAAACGCACACTTCAAACCTACTTTATTTTTTATGAATACGGCAGCTAGGCTTTCAAAAAAAAGTAAAGCTTTTGTAAATATATTAATAAATATATTTTTTTAAAATCTCCTCAAATTTTTATAATAATTTTTTTTGAAACTTTTTTAAAGTGACAATTTTGAAATTGACAATTTTTTATGTTACACTTAAAGTTAACAAAATATTTTTTTCTTGTGCAATAGCACATCTGTTAAAATATTCATTCATATTTTTTAAAAAATAATTTTAAAGTTTGCTAAAGTTTTTGATAAAAAACAAAAAATTAAGCTATTTTCATCCTTAATATTTTATCACTTACAAACTCTGAAACTTTAGGCTTGGTTAACGTATGGTTCATTGCACCGGTAAAAGTTTTATACTAAGATATTTGAGAAAGGCGTTTTCATATAATACTAAAAACAAAAAAAGAAAAATTAATTGAAGCAATATAATAATTTTATGATTTGATTAACAAATTTTACTACAAACCAACAGCATTTAAACGCAATAATGAATAAAATACATACATTAATATTTAAAAAGCATACTCGTACTTAATTTAGCATACAGTCAAAAACGTCAAAAAAACAGTAAGAAATTAAAACATATTTTAAAATATGTACTAGAAATTTCTTACTGTTTTATTGCAAAATCCTTTAACATATTTATAAAACATACAACGTATTTACATGTAGAACATTTTAATCATATTTAATCACAAAATTTCTTTATTTATCAAATTTATGATAAAAATAACATTAAAGATCATTAAAAAAACCTTTAACAAAAAATTACAAAACCAGCCATTAAATTTTAGCATAAAACAGTAGGGTTAAGGTATCTCTGTAAACGATGGTTAACGTACTGTTATGGAAAACAAACAAACAAACAAACATAAATAAATAATTAAATTTAAATAAACAATAACAATTACTACATAAAATTACATTACAAAAAAAACTAACGAATTATTAAACGAGAAGTGTAATTGTTTGAAAAGCATTAAAGCAGAAAACTAAATAAAAACACAAAAAAGTATACATGATAATTTTCCAAACAAAAAATAATAAAATATATAAAAAACTTAAAAAACTAAATAAAAAAACTTTTATAAACAAATTAAGACAACTAATATAAACGTAATAACTATACAAAAAGTAAAACTCAAGAAAAAGGAAGCAAAATATGCAGGAGTTATAGTTCAAAGGGGAATAAATAAAAGGGTGGTTTGTATTTAAATATTCAACTAAAACAATTTTCATATTAATACAATAGTCTCAGCTGTAGTTTCGTCCATAGTCTGTCTTTAGTCTCGACTATAGTCTGAATTATACTCCGCCTACAGTCTGGAGTCCATAGGCTGGCTTTAGTCTTGACTATAGTCTGTCTCTAGTCTAGATTATAATCTCTTTAGTCTCTTTATATTCCATCTTTAGTATCGGCTATACTCTGTCTTTAATGTCGACTATAGTCCTTCTAATGTCTTGGCTATAGGCTGGCTTTAGTCTCGACTATAGTCTGTCTCTAGTCTAGATTATAATCTCTTTAGTCTCTTTATATTCCATCTTTAGTATCGGCTATACTCTGTCTTTAATGTCGACTATAGTCCTTCTAATGTCTTGGCTATAGGCTGGCTTTAGTCTCGACTATAGTCTGTCTCTAGTCTAGATCTAGATTATAATCTCTTTAGTCTCTTTATATTCCATCTTTAGTATCTGCTATACTCTGTCTTTAATGTCGACTATAGTCCTTCTAATGTCTTGGCTATAGGCTGGCTTTAGTCTCGACTATAGTCTGTCTCTAGTCTAGATCTAGATTATAATCTCTTTAGTCTGTTTATATTCCATTTTTAGTATCGGCTATACTCTGTCTTTAATGTCGACTATAGTCCTTCTAATGTCTTGGCTATAGGCTGGCTTTAGTCTTGACTATAGTCTGTCTCTAGTCTAGATTATAATCTCTTTAGTCTGTTTATATTCCATCTTTAGTATCGGCTATACTCTGTCTTTAACGTCGACTATAGTCCTTCTAATGTCTTGGCTATAGGCTGGCTTTAGTCTCGACTATAGTCTGTCTCTAGTCTAGATTATAATCTCTTTAGTCTCTTTATATTCCATCTTTAGTATCGGCTATACTCTGTCTTTAATGTCGACTATAGTCCTTCTAATGTCTTGGCTATAGGCTGGCTTTAGTCTCGACTATAGTCTGTCTCTAGTCTAGATTATAATCTCTTTAGTCTCTTTATATTCCATCTTTAGTATCGGCTATACTCTGTCTTTAATGTCGACTATAGTCCTTCTAATGTCTTGGCTATAGGCTGGCTTTAGTCTCGACTATAGTCTGTCTCTAGTCTAGATTATAATCTCTTTAGTCTCTTTATATTCCATCTTTAGTATCGGCTATACTCTGTCTTTAATGTCGACTATAGTCCTTCTAATGTCTTGGCTATAGGCTGGCTTTAGTCTTGACTATAGTCTGTCTCTAGTCTAGATTATAATCTCTTTAGTTTGTTTATATTCCATCTTTAGTATCGGCTATACTCTGTCTTTAACGTCGACTATAGTCCTTCTAATGTCTTGGCTATAGGCTGGCTTTAGTCTCGACTATAGTCTGTCTCTAGTCTAGATTATAATCTCTTTAGTCTCTTTATATTCCATCTTTAGTATCGGCTATACTCTGTCTTTAATGTCGACTATAGTCCTTCTAATGTCTTGGCTATAGGCTGGCTTTAGTCTCGACTATAGTCTGTCTCTAGTCTAGATTATAATCTCTTTAGTCTCTTTATATTCCATCTTTAGTATCGGCTATACTCTGTCTTTAATGTCGACTATAGTCCTTCTAATGTCTTGGCTATAGGCTGGCTTTAGTCTCGACTATAGTCTGTCTCTAGTCTAGATCTAGATTATAATCTCTTTAGTCTCTTTATATTCCATCTTTAGTATCGGCTATACTCTGTCTTTAATGTCGACTATAGTCCTTCTAATGTCTTGGCTATAGGCTGGCTTTAGTCTCGACTATAGTCTGTCTCTAGTCTAGATCTAGATTATAATCTCTTTAGTCTGTTTATATTCCATTTTTAGTATCGGCTATACTCTGTCTTTAATGTCGACTATAGTCCTTCTAATGTCTTGGCTATAGGCTGGCTTTAGTCTCGACTATAGTCTGTCTCTAGTCTAGATTATAATCTCTTTAGTCTCTTTATATTCCATCTTTAGTATCGGCTATACTCTGTCTTTAATGTCGACTATAGTCCTTCTAATGTCTTGGCTATAGGCTGGCTTTAGTCTCGACTATAGTCTGTCTCTAGTCTAGATTATAATCTCTTTAGTCTCTTTATATTCCATCTTTAGTATCGGCTATACTCTGTCTTTAATGTCGACTATAGTCCTTCTAATGTCTTGGCTATAGGCTGGCTTTAGTCTTGACTATAGTCTGTCTCTAGTCTAGATTATAATCTCTTTAGTTTGTTTATATTCCATCTTTAGTATCGGCTATACTCTGTCTTTAACGTCGACTATAGTCCTTCTAATGTCTTGGCTATAGGCTGGCTTTAGTCTCGACTATAGTCTGTCTCTAGTCTAGATTATAATCTCTTTAGTCTCTTTATATTCCATCTTTAGTATCGGCTATACTCTGTCTTTAATGTCGACTATAGTCCTTCTAATGTCTTGGCTATAGGCTGGCTTTAGTCTCGACTATAGTCTGTCTCTAGTCTAGATTATAATCTCTTTAGTCTCTTTATATTCCATCTTTAGTATCGGCTATACTCTGTCTTTAATGTCGACTATAGTCCTTCTAATGTCTTGGCTATAGGCTGGCTTTAGTCTCGACTATAGTCTGTCTCTAGTCTAGATCTAGATTATAATCTCTTTAGTCTCTTTATATTCCATCTTTAGTATCGGCTATACTCTGTCTTTAATGTCGACTATAGTCCTTCTAATGTCTTGGCTATAGGCTGGCTTTAGTCTCGACTATAGTCTGTCTCTAGTCTAGATCTAGATTATAATCTCTTTAGTCTGTTTATATTCCATTTTTAGTATCGGCTATACTCTGTCTTTAATGTCGACTATAGTCCTTCTAATGTCTTGGCTATAGGCTGGCTTTAGTCTTGACTATAGTCTGTCTCTAGTCTAGATTATAATCTCTTTAGTCTCTTTATATTCCATCTTTAGTATCGGCTATACTCTGTCTTTAATGTCGACTATAGTCCTTCTAATGTCTTGGCTATAGGCTGGCTTTAGTCTTGACTATAGTCTGTCTCTAGTCTAGATTATAATCTCTTTAGTTTGTTTATATTCCATCTTTAGTATCGGCTATACTCTGTCTTTAACGTCGACTATAGTCCTTCTAATGTCTTGGCTATAGGCTGGCTTTAGTCTCGACTATAGTCTGTCTCTAGTCTAGATTATAATCTCTTTAGTCTCTTTATATTCCATCTTTAGTATCGGCTATACTCTGTCTTTAATGTCGACTATAGTCCTTCTAATGTCTTGGCTATAGGCTGGCTTTAGTCTCGACTATAGTCTGTCTCTAGTCTAGATTATAATCTCTTTAGTCTCTTTATATTCCATCTTTAGTATCGGCTATACTCTGTCTTTAATGTCGACTATAGTCCTTCTAATGTCTTGGCTATAGGCTGGCTTTAGTCTCGACTATAGTCTGTCTCTAGTCTAGATCTAGATTATAATCTCTTTAGTCTCTTTATATTCCATCTTTAGTATCGGCTATACTCTGTCTTTAATGTCGACTATAGTCCTTCTAATGTCTTGGCTATAGGCTGGCTTTAGTCTCGACTATAGTCTGTCTCTAGTCTAGATCTAGATTATAATCTCTTTAGTCTCTTTATATTCCATCTTTAGTATCGGCTATACTCTGTCTTTAATGTCGACTATAGTCCTTCTAATGTCTTGGCTATAGGCTGGCTTTAGTCTTGACTATAGTCTGTCTCTAGTCTAGATTATAATCTCTTTAGTCTGTTTATATTCCATCTTTAGTATCGGCTATACTCTGTCTTTAATGTCGACTATAGTCCTTCTAATGTCTTGACTATGGTCTGTATTTAGTCTCGACTATAGTCTGACTGTATTCTAGATTATAATCTCTTTTCCGTCTTTAGTATCGTATATAGTCCGTCTATTGTCTGTACAATAGTTTGTGTATTATCTAAACAATAGTCCGTCTATTATCTGGTCTATAGTCCTTCTATAGTTTGAGCTATAGTCTGTATATAGTCTGGACTATTGTCCATTTATTATGTGAACTATAATCCATCTATAATATGGACTATAGTGCGTCTCTAGTTTGAACTATAGGCCATTTATAGTTTGTCTATTGTCTGTCTATTTTCTAAGCTATAGTCCGTCTATTCTCTGGACTATAGTCCTTGTCTAGTTTTAACTATAGTCCTTGTCTAGTTTTAACTATAGTCCGTCTATAATCTGGACTATAGTCCGTCTATAATCTAGAATATAGTCCGTCTGTAGTTGGAACTATAATCCGTCTATTGTCTGAACTATAGTCTGTCTATAGTTTTGACTATAGGCCGTCCCAAGTCTCGACAATAGTCTATCTACAGTCTATACTATAGCTTGTCTTTAGCTTCGGCTACAGTCCTGACTATTGTCCGTCCATAGTCTGAATTGAAGTTCGTCTATAGTCTACAGTTAGCTAAATATTCTCGACAGTCTATAGTCTTATCTTTATTCTCATCTATAGTTTCTTAAGATGATAATCTCGCTCAGTACCGAATATTTTCGCTCTTATTCAACTATAACTCTTGCAGAAAATTTCCACAAATCTAATAACACATACATATATACTTTTAGAAACCTTAAAACGGTTTGTAAATTTTTCCTAGACAATTTTTGAACCCAAGCAAAAATTGCCAGCAGTGAAATGCGTGAGTGGTATGACTGAATTCTAAAGAAAATAAAGGTTCGACTCTCAAGGTGGATTCACCCATTTGTTCTTAACAAAAATTTTTTCTGGAAAAAATTTTTTTACTCAGAGTATTTTGCAGCACGATTCTGAAAAATCAAAGCTGCCATATATAAACAAAATCTATTAGTTTTACAAGTGCGGCCATTGATTTATTTTGCTTTGGGTTTTAAGTCACAAAATACAAATACTAAAATATTTTAAAGTATTATGTATTCAAAATCACAGATATAAATTTAAAATTAATGAAAAAAGAAAGTTGCTGATGGCCATGGAAATACATAAGTCATTGTTATTTGTATGAAAATAATGCAACCTATTGGCAACTCAATTCATTTTTGTCCAGAAAAAATATAAAACTAACCAATTCAAGTTCGGAAAAATTATTTTTTCTCTCTCAAAAAGAGAGACGGTGAATCCACCTTAACATTTAACATACTATCAGCTACCCAGCAGTTTGTGCAGCAGTCTCAACACTTCAGGGGGTTTATTTGATTTTGCTTTCGAATTGAAATACACAATAACCCCTTTTTCTGGATTATTGCTTTTTGTACTAAAAAAAATAAGTCAATTGGTTACTTTATACCGCATTGGTAATCTAACGTGGAGTCATATTAAACTTTGAAATTGTACTGCAGATTAGGCTTTATGTAAATTATTAAGCATTTACCAATTACCAACGCTGGTTACAGCATTAGCTTAGATCACTAGTTTTGAGAAGCCTTTCAAAACTGCTGGGTAGAAACACAAAAACACATTAATTCATACATAGCAATTCCAAGCATTAAAAACAACATTAACAACAATAATCAACAACAATAACTTTGCCAAAATCATCTACAACATCATCATTATTAAAACAACAACTGCAACAAAATCAGACATCATCGTGTTAATAAAATTCACGAAATATCTTCAAAAAGAAATTAAATAAATGAAAATGTGGAAATACTTTGAGCCCGTACAGTAAAAGCCAGATTAATAAGTATGCACTAAAAACCTACTATAATAAAAATTAGCTTTACCTATTTATAAGGCTTTACACTGTCAGTGCTCTGCAACATAAACGAAATTATTCAAACCTTTCCACAACTCTTCACAACATTTCAACATACTCGTACATTCAAATCATTACATTTAATTTAATTTGCCCTCAGTTTGGAAACCATTAAAAGGTAGTTGGTTTTAACTTTTTTGTTTTTGCTTTTATACTTTAACAAATTAAAAAAAAAAAAACAAACGAATATTTAATTAAAAAATATATTTAAATAAAAACAACCATCCTAAAGACTGAACATTAAATTGATGATTTTAGTTAAACAAATATTTTGTTTTAAACCAAATAAAATTATTCAAAATATTGCATAAAAAAACCTTTTTAAATTAGTAAAAAATTGGTATTGAAAATTGAGAATTGAAAAATAACAAAATTAAGTTAGCTTGAAAAACAAACAATAATGAATGAATAAGTTTCTCTCAGTGTATTTAAAAAAAGTCTGTTTGGTTTGAAAGCAAAAGGTGAATCAAAAAAAATGTGTATTTGCTCGTTTTAAACAGAAAGCAGGCGTATGTGTGTTTTATTATTAAATTAAGTTTAATTAAGCGTAAAAATTTATATAATATATGTATCTTTGTATTTGCTGTAAATTGTGAGCAAATTGGTAGGCCAACAAGCTGCAGGCTAAATGTTAAACTTATAGACTTTTTAAGAAAAAAATAACAAAAAAAAAAAAAACATTTTTAAATTCTTTTAAAATCTATAATTAAGCCTTAAGTTTAGTAAAGGAAAATGAAATTAGCACAGATAATATTTTAATATTATGGCTACAGTCTCGAGTATATACCGGCTAGAGTCTCCACTATAGTTTGACTAAAGTCCCGACTATAGTCCAGCTAGAATCTACTCTATAGTTCGACTATATTCTATCTACAATCTCGATTATAGTTCGACTATAGTCTATCTACATTCTCGATTATAGTTCGGCTAGAGTTTTCACTATAGTTCGGCTACAGTCTCGACTATAGTCCGGATAAAATTTCCACTACGGTTCGACTATAGTCTGCCTACAGTCTCGATTATAGTCCGGCTAGAGTCTCGATAGTCTGCAGTCTCGACTATAGACTATCTACAGTGTAGCCTATAGACTGTCTGACTGACTTTAGACTATCGACAGTAATGCCTATATACTGTCTGCAGTCTCGACAATATACTGTCTGCGGTCTTTATTATAGACTATCTACAGTATCGCCTATAGAGTGTCTACAGTCTCGACTTTAGGCTGTCTACAATCTCGTCTACAGTTTGTCAATGGTCTCGTCTATAATTTCTTTCTATTGTCTGTTAAATTGTCTTGTCTACGTTCTAAATTTGGTTCTATTGCCTCATTTCAAGTCTGCTGTATAATTTCGTCTATTGTCTGCTCTATAATCACATCTTTTATTGTGTCATTCCGAATCTATTTGTTTTAGAATTCAGCCTGCAGTTGAAATTTTCTCATATTTTAAATTCTAATTAAGTTCTTACAAAAAAAAAAAAAAAAAACACAACAAATTCCTTCATTATTTACTGCCAAATAAAGATTTGCGTTTAAATTTAATGTATTAATATATAGTATATATAAATTTTTTTTAGACATTTAAAGAAAACACAACAAAAAGAAAAAAAACTAATTACCAACATTTTATTAGATTTATAATTAAATTTAGGCTTGAAGTAGAAAATAACAATTTTAAATTTACTTTTAATTAACAAAACAAAAGACCAATATTTAAATTAAAACAATAAACTAATTGAACAAATTCTAAATAATCAATAATACAACAACAGTCTGCAGACACATACAAATACACACACACACACTTAATGTTTTATTTTTTGAATGTTATTAAAAGATTAGAAAAACAAACAATTGAAAATCATAATAATTTAGCTAAAAATAAAATTAATTAATTTTTTATATAAAAGAAATTTAGAAAAAAAGAAACACATATTTGATTAATTAAGAAAAAAACACAACATTTTATAAAAAGTTACAAAAATCAGTTACTGTCACTTAAACTTCACTTTAAATTTTTAAAACAAAAGTCACCAAATTCACCACAAACCCACAGACACTCCCCATATGACTTTAAAGTTATTAGTATTTATTAGTAATTGAGCCAAACAAAAACTTGAATTTATATTAATTATTAATAATATGTCTTAAATTTTTAACTATTAAAGAAAAACACTGAAAACACAAATCAATGTTTTTGAAAATATTAAATGCATTCCCAACCGTTTGTCAAACAATAAAAAATATTTAACTTGTATGTGTTTGATATTTAAACATATGAGAGAAATAAAATTAATATTCAATTCACTCATACACCCACTCACTGAGAAATACACTTACAACCACATTAAAATCACGATTTTTCACCCCTACTGAAAAAAAATAAAAGTAATAAAAAAAACAATAAAGTGTTTTAAAAAACAATAAACAAATTGCATTTTTTTCTAAATGACAGCTAAAATCTGTAAACACAGGTAGGTATCAACCGCAAATTAATCAATATTTGAAATAACTTTGCATACTTTTGGGCTGAAAATCAATTTTAGAACTCTCCACCAAACCATTAAATAAAACCATTTAATAACATCATAGAACAGCTCATGTCACAACATCAATTTGTGACATTTAAATACTCGTAGTGTTACATAACAAAATAAATCCATTAATTAAATGTGTTTTTGTTGTTGTTAACCACCAAATTAAAAACATTTTCAACAATTAATATGTTTCGAATTTTCTGTTTGACATTTTGCACAATATTTTCATTTCATTTGCCAGTATTTTAATTATTTATTTACCTGTATACTCATACATACTTTACATACAACAGAGTATAAATGGTGTATTTATTGTATATCAACCTTGATTAGTTGTTGTTTAAATATCTGTATCTACGTTTAAATAAATATTTATATATGATAGAAATGTATGTGACCTTGTCAAATGTAAGAAAGACAAAACTAGCAACCAAACTGCCATCAATTTTCAACAACATTCCTACATACATATATTAACATATCATCATCTGTCTTCATTAATTTTCGAATTTCACATTTTAAAGGTATATTTTAGAAGAGCTTTAATTTCAGTATAAAAGAGATAAAACAAGTTGGAAATAGGCGACGTTACATTAACAGTTAGTAGTTGGTTTGGACCATAGTTTCGCTACAGCTCCTTCTCTAATCATGTCAATTTTAGTCTATTCTATAGTCTTGTTATAATCTTGTAATAGTTTTGGTATAGTCTTGTTTTTAGTCTCATGTATAGTCTCGTGTATAGTCTCGTTTACAGTCTTAAGTCGCTTGTGAATTCTTGTATCTAGTGCCACCTCAAGTCTTTGGTCAAGTATTGTCTCGTCTGTAGACTAATCTTTAGGATTGTCTCTAGTCTAGACTCTAGACTAATCTCTAGTGTCGTGAGTCTTTTCTCTAATTTCGTCTCTAATCTCAATTTTCGTCTCCAGTCCTGTCACTAATCTTATCTCTCCTCTCGTCTCTAGTCCTATCTTTAGCCTTGTCTCTAGTCTTTTTTCTAGACTTGTCTCTAGTCTCGTCTCAAGTGCCATATCAAGTCTTGTTTCTAATCTCTTCTCTCGTCTAGTCTCTGGTGTAGTTTTTAATCTGGTGTCTATATCGTCTCTAGTCATGTCTGCAATCTTGTCTTTAGTCTTGTTTCTAATCTAGTCTCTTGTCTTATCTGTAGTGTCGTGTCAAATCTTGTTTCTAGTCTCGTAATTAGTCTAGTCTCTAGTGTAGTCTCTAGTCTATACTCTAATCTTATCTCTAGTCTCGTCTCTACAGGACTTGACACGATACTAGAGACAAGACAAGACACAGGACTAGAGACGAGATAAGAGACAATACTAGAGATAAGATTAGAGTATATACTAGTGTCGTGTCAAGTCTAGTCTCTGGTCTCGTATCTAATATAATCTCTATTGCAGTCTGTAATCTTATCTCAATTCTAGTCTTATTTCTAGTCTCGTCTCTATTCTCGTCCCAAGTTTATGTTGTGCCTATTTTGTTTTGTACAGAACCACACTTTTTACACCCTATCAATAATGCTGACTAAACCATTTATATATTTGTTTGCCATGTGGTTTATTGATTTCTAAAATCTAATTTAAATTAAACAAGAAACAATACCATATTTGCTCGATGCTAAAAACGTTATGCCAGGAAAATTTTAATTGAAATTGATCACATACATCACCGAATGCCAACAAAAGCTAAATAAAGAATATGCCTAGCCTAGGGGCAGTAACTAACTATGCTTTGTTAGATGATTTTTGCCTTAAACAATAATGCTGGTATAAAAACAAAAATTTTGTTTAAATCATTTTGCTGATACTGGAAGATAAATTTAAATATTTTTTTCTTCTGTTTTTATGTTGTGGCAAAGGAAATTAGTTTTTTGATTTGCATATAAAGGAAATGTAAATAAATATTTTTTGTACAACAATAAAAAGGCGTGAGTAAGTTTTGCCTAGAGAATATATATGTATAGATGTTGTGTGTTGCAGAAATTAGATATTTGCTTACCTTTTAGCAGCATCAGCTATAAAGTTATGTGTTATTTGGAAAAGTTTATGGCTCAAATAAATGATCTAAAGGAAACCACAGTTACGGGCAATTGCGGAAAGGGTTTTTTTATTGCCTTAGAGATGTGAAAAAGGAGGCCAGATGAGCGAATTAATTTCTGTATATAAGAATACGAAAATATAAAATTAATTTTGGCTGCGGATTTTGTTTTAACAGCTCAAAAATTACATTAATTGTGTAACAAAACTGTTTTGTTAAATAATAAATTAATATTAAAAATATATGTAGGAATACAAGTTTTGGAATAAACGAATAGATCTCGTTACTAAAAGAAAACTCATAATTTTATCAATTTAATTTAAGAGGCCATCTAAAATTCTTAATTCTCGTTTAACATATATGGCGTATACTTATTATTTAATTCATCTATGAATTAAATATGAGTCATACGCCAGCAATGTTCGAGTAGCATTAAATATGTAGCATACTTTGCGGGTTATATAAAACAGTACAGGGCGTATGATTAGATTTTTATTACACGTTATAAGTGATATCAAAAAAGTTGTTTTATAACATTTATTTTGTTGCTTATAAAACAAAAACTCCTTCTAAAACAGTTATTTTTCAACGTAAAAATAAAAGTCAAATAAAACTCTTAAAAAGAGAGTTTTATTTTGCTGTCATAAAATAAAACCCATTTGTGGAGTTTTATTTTTCCTCAAAAGAGGATAAAACTCCTCAAAAGAGGATAAAACTCCTCAAATGAGGAGTTTTTTTTTCCGACAGAAAATAAAACTCATTTTATCAATCATGTTCTGCAAATCGAAATCATTGGAAATTGAAATCACACGAAGTCATACACATGTATGTAAAAGCGTTTTTAAAGGCAATTATGTTAGCAATTTAAAGCGTCATTTAATCAAAAAGCATAAACAACAATACGACATGGAACTGAATAATGAGGATAATGAATGTTCGATTTTTGGTAACAATGACTCCAGAAGAAATAAAGAAAGCGTGTGTTGAGATAGTCACAACAGAAAAATTACCATTTGAGTTTTATTTGAAACGAAGAAGAGTTTTATTTGAGACGGAAAAAATAAAACTCCACAAAAGAGTTTTATTTTATGACTGCAAAATAAAACTTTCTTTTTAAGAGTTTGATTCGATCTTTTATTTTTTCGTTGGAAAATAACTCTTAACTGTAGAGTTGAGATCGTTTTTTTTAATATTACTATAGATGCCGAAAAAGCACTTCGAAGCGAATATATTGGTATATGACAGTATAGGTATCCGTTGACTCTAACATGGCGAGTTTTTGATTTTACATTTTCAGGATAACTGATATTTACGGTCCCTGAAATAATTGCAATAATTGTAATTTTTGCAATATAAATATAAAAAACGGTTATAAGACTTGTTGTAATCAATTTTATTAATAAGATTAAAACATTCTGTGTAGAAAATGGTGAAATATGTGTAACTAGGTTGAGTATATTACTTTCTAGTTAAATTTTCTTAAATTTTTTTTTTAAAAAAATGCAAAATAATAACAGGCTTTTAATGTTTTATTTTCGTCTTTAATACAGAAACATTGGTTACATGTAGTGCAATTTCAAATATACAAAAGAAATCTTATTATTTCTTTCATTTAGCAAATTTTCAAAGAAGGACTCTTCTTTAGCTACAATATTTTAAACAAATAAAAGATTTGTGTAATTTTTGGTATTGTCTATAGTTTCTGCTAGAGTTCCGCATATAGACATTTTTATAGTCTATAAACTAGTCGACAATATCATCTATACTCTTGTTTGTGGTCTCGCTTGCAGTCTTATATATATATATTTTTTTAGTGTTTATCTAATCTCTTCTTTATTATGTTTTTAATAATATTCATAATTTTCATCTATAATCTATATAAGCTTCAGTCTCTTCTATAGTTCTGTCTTTTGTTGTCTCGTTCTCAGTTCATTTCTTTTATTATGTTCTTCTGGTCCCCTTAATCTTGCTTTCACTATTTTATCTAGCACATAAAATTTCCAAACACAGGTATATACATATTTACATATTTGAAATCAACAAAAACACCAAACAAAACTTTAGCGTAAATTTTTTTTAAGCAGAAGCAAAACTCCTATATAAACAAATAAAATTTGTATTTATGTATAAAGAAAATAAAAATAAAATAATAAAAAAACTTGTTGAATATTTTATAAATTTTTTAAAAAAAAAAAAAATTCTTGCACTTTAAAATCAATTTCAATTTCAAGTTGGAGTAGATGCAAACACACACCTAAAAACCACACAAGAAAACAAAAATATTTTATAGATAAAACGCTAGCGGATATGCAAAGAAACACTAGCATGACAAAGTATATGAATAAGCTTAACATTTGTTTATTTTATATTATATGTGACACATTTTGGCTGATAACAGTGCAGTGCAATAGGGGTACAATAATATTATAATCATGTTAAGTGCAGTTTTTACCCCCTTCCTTTGTATAAAGCTAAATGTAGAACAGCTGCCACAAATGGCCAATAACAAACCCAGCACTTAAGCGTTTAAATATTTATGAATTTGTTTAAGAAACTATTTTAGAAGTTTGCTGGTTTATGTTGGTTTTTAGTTTGAAATTACTAAATGATTTTTTGTATGAATTGGAAACAAAAAAAAAATTAATGTGTAATTTATTTAAACTGGACATAAATAGATTGTCAACTAAAATATACAAAGCGTATGATTATTATATAATTATTAGTACAGCCAATATTAAGTATACGTCATGTAGTTCGTAATTCGTTTTTTTAACATTAAATCTAAAGCATACTTTTTGGCTTAAATAAGTAAGAAACTGGCATATGACTAGTGCGACCAACTGGCCCGGAAAATCCAGGACATGGCCCGTTTTTGGAACCAATATCCCGGTTGCCCGGTGACATCCCCCGGATGGCCCGGATTTTTATTTTGAATTTAATTAACTAAAAATTATGTGGACTTGAACAACAAAACAGTCTATTTCATTGAATTTTGGCACAATCGCATCATATTTTAATGGAAATTTTTCTTTTAAATGATTCATGTGTCTATGCATATCCCCAGCAAGCCATATGAGTCCGAAAAGAGTCTTTTCTGGCACCTTTTCCGGCGCATTCATGCTCTTTATGAGCCCAAAAAACAATCATTATTGCTCCGAAAACCTTCAGAAAAGAGGTTCATTACATTCAAAAATGGTCCGTCAGAAAGAGCTCTTAGATAATGTCAGAAAAAAGTCTTTTATGAGGGGGTTTTTGGGATCAGAAAGAGCTCTTGCATCATGTCAAACAAGAGTCATTGCAATATTAAATACAAGAAATTTAAAGATCGCATTTATTATTTTTTTTAAAATTGTTTTTACTTAAACAAAAAGGGACTCGCTGCTGCACCGAATTGGAATGATGTAGAAACAACGATCACATTTATGGTTGAAAAGAATTGGTTAAAACCTGAAGACAACAATGTAAAATTGTTTGACGAGTTTGGTTACATATTGAAATTTATTACCCCAGACAAAATTGGCGAATGGAATAAAAATAATCCGCCTACTAAGCCACGTTCTACTAAACCACATCAAGGTTGGGTGGAATGTTTCAAATATTTTCAAAGTAACAATGTACCGTACACTCGCTTCGCACGAATCATTGAATTTATATTTTGTTTGCCAGCAACATCTGCAAATGTAGAGCGTATAGTTTTGTTGATCGCAAAATTATGGACAAAAGAAAAATCGCAACTTAAGCTAAATACTTTGAAACATATGCTAGTTCTCAAATATAATTTAAAGTACGAATGCGTTGAATTTTACAATTTTTTTGAAAGAATTCCCAACATTGCTGAAGCAAATTTCATCACAGGATAAATACGATTTTAAACAAAAAGCGACAGAAAATTAGATTCAAATTACTTATATAATTATAATTGTCTTAATTTAACTTGAATAATAAAGTTTTTTCCCATAAAAAATGGACCGGTTTTAAGTTTGAATGTTTCGGATTTTAGTAATTTTTTCGAAAAATGTCCCGGTTTCGCTCAAAATTGTGGTGGTCACACTACGTATGCCGAATATTTTTAAGAAAAATATTATACACAAAAATGCATTTACTTTTAAAATTTGTTTATATTTTATTTTATATATTTTAAAATTAAAAAAGAAACCTGAACAACAAAAATTAATTAATAAAATTAAATATAATGACAAAAATTAAAAATGTTTAAAAAAATAAAATCTTATTAAACAAACAAAATATTTTACTGGCATAAATGCTAATTGAAAATGCTATTATCATTATTATTATAATTTTTCTGGAGTAAAAAACAAAAATTTCTTAAACAAAAGTTTCTTTTCTGTAAAACAAATTTGCTCTAAAAATTTCTACATTCACATACATATATTGACGTTCGATTCAAAGTAGCATTTTGCACGCCTTTACTTTCTGGGTGCACCGTATAAAATTTCATACAAAGACGGAGCCAAGTGTTCAGCCATAAATATTTGAATCTTTTCCTTGGGAGTCACAGGGGTATAACGAGCCATGGGGAAGGTGCGAGTGGCAGCATCGATTAAGACGCGCAAAGTGGGCTGTATGTCGGCGGCCTAAAAGTAATAGAAAAATATAAAAAAGGTTAATCTTAATTCAGGAGTATTCATGCAGTTTAGCTTCAATTGAAGGCTTTTATTTATGTATATATATTTTTTTAAATTAATTTTCCTCCAAATAAATGTCTTTATAAATTCACATTTGAACTTTAATCATGTCTCTTTATACATTTTAGTTTTATTGTTTTTCCTTCATAATTACTTACTTCTCTGGAATATTTTTCGACAGCTGTCATAGCAGCTTCATAATAATCCTCACCATAAGTTTGCTTTTGTTCGTAGGTTAATTGAGACCACATTTCTTTAGCCTGCAAAAAATAAGGCAAATAGAAATATGAGAAATTAAAATAAATAAAACAAACATAATAAAAACAAAAATATATGAAAGGAATAAGATTTCACAAAGGTAGGTTAAAGAAATACTAAAACCAACGCCTTTAAGTAGGCTGTACATTAATAGCCTGTTAAGCGTGTAAAAGCTTTATAGCAATGATAACAAAATAAGTATTTGTTATTGTTGGTTTAAGGTTTATACTTAAAACACAAGTTACATAATTGATTTAATTTCGTAATAAAAGGTAACTAACAAAAGGTAAAAACTTAAATATTTAAGGAAAATTTTTAAACATTTTAATGGAAACAAATTAAAAGCCAATATTTACTTTGAAAACATAATTTCAAGTAGAAAGGCAATTACTTTACAAAAAAACCTAAAATTTCGTTGTTTAATATCTATAAAAGGTAATGCTAAACATAGCTGCTATTGTTGCAGCTAAGAAATATATAAAATTTTTAAATTTTTAAAACAATGATACTATTACAGTATAATCTCAATAATCCGGACACTTAAAAACCATACCGGAATGTCCGAATTACCGAGACAAGAGAAATAATTTAAGAAACCTTTTGAAAACATAAGAAAGCCTTTATTTATTAAAATAACTTTATTTTAAAATGAAATCTTTACATACATACTATATACGAATATTCAAGTTGATATAAATTTTCTGAAAATTCTTTCATACTTGTATGTATGTATATCACATGTTGCAAAAATAGTCGACGATTTTCATCTGGTGAAGTTTGAATTTATTTTTCTTTTTATATGCAATATCTCTAAGGCTAATAAGTTTTAAAATATCCCCAGCTGGAAGCTCCTGCTCTTCGCAATATTTTATACAAATATTAAGGGCAGATATGGCTTGCGACTGCTATGTTTTTGGAATATTATTGTCATATTCTTCATTAAATGATTCAACCTCATCATCTTCTGCAATCTCATCGTCTGTGATTTCAACTTTATCATTAAGCCAATCGTTAACCTCATTGGAATTGTAGATATCACGTGCTAGATCAACAAGTAAATCTATTACTTCCTCTACTTTTAGAGGAACTTCATCCTCTGAGTCGCATTCTTCGTCATAAAGAATTTTATTAGCGCAATTCAATCATGTGCAAATGGTATTGCATCATTGCATTTGCAAAAAAGGTTTAGCATATATACACTAACAAATGCAATACCATTTGTACAAGATTGTGAATTGCGCTATTGTAATATTTTTTAAGAATATTTTCATCAGTTTTATCTCAAGCATTGAAAATCAAAAAGACGACGTCTTTCAATGAAAAGATCTTAAGAGTATTCATTAAATTTTCCAAACTTGATATAATTGCGGACAAAAAGCTTTTAAGATAGTTTATTTTTAAAATTCGAATATCATTTTGATCCAGTAATTGTTCAAATCTGCTAGTGACTTTGGCTTGCATGTTGCGTTGTCTACCAGCAAAAGCGCTAATTAGATAAATTATTCTCTTTGAGATACCTTTTTAAACTTATGGTAAAATTTCTTCAGAAACAAAACTAATGTTACGCAGTTGAATAAATATTGTCCGAATTATTGAGAGAGAAAAAAATTATGATGTCCGGATTATAGAGACTATTATGGTAAAAAATTAAGTGTCCGGATTGGCAGGTGTCCGAAATATCGAAATTGCACTTACTACTTGTTTAAACTCTGGCAAATTTTGATAGTTTCTAAAAGCTTAGAAAACTAAAAAATACTTCTTAAAACTTTAAAATATCTCTGCTAACAGAAAAATGCAGTGACAATTTTATATTTAAAATATTAGTTAAAATACTACTAATTATACATCAATAATGATTTTATAAAAATAACGACTATATAGTAGTGGACATGAGATTAGCACACTCTGTTACCTATTAAGGCAAATATTTTCTGTTGTTTATTATATTTTAAAACCCAATATTTGACAAACGTCTTACATGTCATCCCTACATTTTTTAATTTGTTGCATTTCGATGATTTTTATTCCAGAATACAAATACCCAAAAAAACGTTTATACAAGTTTTCTTGTTTCCTTTTAGTTTTGAATAAATAAATAATTTTCATAGGAAATACAGACAAACAGTGTATGCACATACACTGGCGTGCAAAACCGACTACATGTTGAATATGATATTACTTAAAGGATCATAAAATGATAAATAACGAAAGAAGTTTGGTCAATTTTTTTTATAATATTGAAAGTAATAATAGTGAAAAACAAAAAAAAAAAAAAAAATCAATATAAAAACATAAAGCAACTCAATTAACTTAATTTTGCACGTTTTCCAGAATCCATTAAAAAGTGTTTTTCTTAGTATGGTATCCATAATCCCTTCTTCTTAATGCGACTCTTTTCATGCGACTCGGTATACTTTATCATTCGACCTTAAGTAAAATTGTTTTTATAATGAAATCGGTTTTGCACGCCAGTGGGGGTATGTATAATTCATTGATATTAACTTAAATACATTTTCATACGCTTAGCGTATGATTGTTATTTAATTGTTTATATATATGCATATATTAAACATACGCTCTGTAGTTCTTAGTATATCTGTAGCATACTTTTTGGCTTAAATAGGTAATATGATGGGGCGTATGATTGTTATTTTAATACAAACATTAAATAAACGTTGAATTTCTATAATTTTTACCATACAATTAATACAAATTTATACTTTTTACGCTCCGTTGGGTAAGAACGTCCCTGGATATCTTTTTTATTTTATTTTCAAATTGAAATTTCACCTTGATGGGAAGTATAGCCAAGCCCCACATGTGTTTAAAGGCAAATTTATCAAAAATCCTATAAAAAAGTTCTAGACCAATAGTTTTTTTTAGCTTGTTTTATTGTTTGAACATTATTTAATTGTTTGAATTTTAGTTATTTTTTGAATTGTTTTATTGAACCTTTCCTATAAAACACACTTAACTTTCTCTTACTCTTTGAATTTTTGTAAACGCTTCTCATGAGCGGACGCCAGATAAAAAAATTTCTTGGACGGACATTTAGCTTAATTTTTTCCGAATTTTTCATGTCATAAAATACAAATAAGCTTGCCAATACTCTTTTAATTTGTTCGCTTTAACAACAGGGCACGGTTTATCATATTTGCTACATCACAGAACATAGTTAAATGTGTGTATGTTAAATATTCTCTGTCTTACATAATGTTTTCAATCTAACGCTTTTTTTACAATTTACGCTTCTGCTTCGGTGATTTGACCAACAGCTTGTAATCTATGCCATTACTTACGCGATTTAGGGGATTCCGCAAATAATAATCGATGTGCGTTTGCTTATTGCACATTGTTCATTCGTTTGTATACATTAGTGTGGGCGGGACTTTTTAAAATGAACAAATAGAGTACTCATAAAACATTTTAAACTTTTATTGCATATAGAGCTTCATTTAATGATTTTTTGTAATTAAACCCAATTGACTTGTCTTTAAATAAAAACAAACAATATTAGGCAAAGTTTTGTTGATTTAAATTTGTAGTTTTCTCTTGGTCGCACAGCCCCCTTGTGTGGACACATTTCAACGGTCCCTTCGGTGTCCGCTCATGGGAGATTTCGCTGTACTCGTATTTCCAATTTATAAAACCAAATTAATAAACATTTTAATAAAATTAAAAATACTGCTAAAATTAAAATTGAAAGGCAACTTATAACACAAACAAAATATTTCACTGGCATAAATCTTAACGAAATATGTTTTAATTATTTATTTTTCTCCAGTATATAACAAAAATTTCTTTAACAAAAGTAAAAAAAACTTGCTGTAAAATTGTCACATTCACATATTGATTTGCTATTCAATCATACATTTTCTTTAAAGGCACAATTTTGTGTTTACCATGTCATTACTTAATTGCACATAAATCGTAGCAAACAACTTCTAAACATTGTTAATTATAGCCTAAGGTTAGGCAAAAAACAACAACTAAATATTTAACTAACATTTGCAAATATGAAGTATAATTTAAGATGCCGGTTTAACTTAGTCTTTTTTACTCAATTTAACAACATTTGCTACTTTTTTAATTACCTACGTCTAGCAATCGTGTTAAGAATTTTTTATTTGTTTCATTGTGCACTTTTCTTAAGCTCTCAATATTTAATATTCATTTGTGCCAACCTTAGCCACTATTAAATTTTACTTATAGGCTAAAAGATAGTTAAAAACAGCTTTGTTTGTTTTGCCAGACAACATAATGAGATTTCAAGGAACAGCTCTATGGCTCTAGAGTTTCGTTGAACTAACACATGTGTTAAAATGGCCTGTGTAGATGTCTATACCGAAGTAATCTAAGTTTTCTCATAATATTTATCATGTTGGTTTTCTAGAAAGCTAATTATGAAGCTGACCTTATAATGAAATTCATACATAGTTGGTTATTTTATTTTTTCAAACAGTTGCCATTGTTGTAGTTTGGTTGTTGCAATAGTTTACCTTGCTTCTTTTTTTGTTGTTGTAATTAAATTGTTGGCAACTTGTGGCTAATGTTGTATGCTGCTGGCTTTATACGTATTTTTAAAGGTAGTTATTTTTTTAATAACAATAACTAGCATAGATTTTATTTGTTTTTATTATTTACCTGTTCACGTAAATCGGTTTCGTTAAGCCACCCGTTACCAGGAGCAAATTCACCACCAGCTACAACAGAGACATCAACGCCACGTGGACGCATTTCTTGGCGCAAACAGCCAGCAAATGATTCAACAGCAGCTTGGCTGGCACATTGTATACCACGTACGGGAGCTGGGATTTTGTTAAGACCTTGAAGAAACGGCAAGTAAAAGAGTAATGAAACAAATTAGGAATAATAAAGAAAGACATAAATAAAAATAATAATTGTAGTATTTAAAATTCTTTGTATAGTTTAAGGGGTTGGTAGGTAAAGCGAAAATAAAGGAAACTCAAAAGTTTTGAAAAAATACATTAAAAAATTATTTTTAAAAAAGTAGTAGAAATATTACTATTTTTATTAAAACCTTTTCTTTACCTTCACTTCGGAAAATCAAATCTTGTAACGTTAATTTAACCGCCTTTTACTCAATGCAAAATGATGAAACTTTGCAGGCATTCATACTCCCGATGGCAATACACGAATACATGGGCGTAGCTAGGATCAAATGTAGGGGGGGGGCAAAATTTTTTTTTGGTAAAATTCTTTTTTGACTGCCGTCTACTCAATGCAAATGGATAAAACTTTGCAAGCATTCACCACGATAAAATCCGTTACAAGATTTGACTTTCTGAAGAAAAGCGTGGGGCGCCCATACCAACCTGAACTTAAAAAAACATGACTGCCGTGAGTACATTTTAATATTTCAGACCGAAATAAATACAACCATTCATGATTAAAGCTACGAATTTTCAATAATTGAGCATTTTGTTTCATAAAAACGCGTCCCACGCGTTTTTAATTTTGATTTAAAAGTTTATGTTGTTGAAATGTTCTTATTTTTTGACTTTTAGTCGATTTTTTTAGTATTCATATTTATTTTGTGTTCACAACTGATCAATATATTAAGGTAAAGAAAACAATTATTAAAAATTATTTGTTTTTATTTATTTAAAACTAGCTAAACTTGGTGTGCTTCGTAATAAAATAAAACGTATTTATATATTTACAAAAATTAATTTGTAAATAATTTTATTCTATATTCTTCGACCTTTTTATTGATTTTTTTTACACATAGAAAATTTTTTATAATATTTAAATAACTCCTGAAGAAGATTTCCAAACGAAATCGAAATATTGAGTTAATTATATATAAGAATTAAAAAATCTTTTATAAAAAACAAAAAAGTGACCTCAAGCTTAAAAATTATTTAATAAAAAAATCAATTTATTTAATTTTAATTTATTTATTGCAATGCTTTAGGATATACAATATTTTTAGTTTGCCCATCAGGAGCATACACATATAAATCGGTGAGTTTTCCACCTGTCCATGCGAGAGCATCTCGATCGGTCATTTCGCATGCGTGTTTCACGTTGAGTAGAAGTCTCGGAAGCCCTTGATGTTGAGGTTCGATATTGCAGAATTTCTAGGCGTGGTTCATGTTGCTGCAAATTCTCTGCAGCTGTAGAGGTTGATGCTCGAGAGCGTTCAATTTCAAAGAGTGCTTCACTTTCTTCATGCGTTTCGCTTGCTCTATTAGATTTCATTTTCAATAATTTTTGAGTACGTGCAATAAGGGATGATTTTTTAGAAGGTATTTTTATTTATTTTTAACACAATCGTTTCTCACCTAATTTAAACTTTGATTTTTTTTTCAAATTTTTTGGTTATAGACTTACGGGTTGTTTGATTGATTTGACGCATTTAAAAGTGATAACCATCTTTTCCATATGGAAAAATAATAGGACACTGAAGCGCGTCATATTAGCGATTCATTTAAGTGATGGTTCGCCCCTTTATCCACTTACAACTTAATATAGTCAAGTATTTATTATTTCGTAAGGATATACTATTGTAAAAATTTAATGACGATCGAAAAATTTGTCTAAAAAGGGGCATCGTCTCACCCACTGTACTCCTCTTACTATCAACCCAAACAACAAAATTGTGTAAAAATAACATTTCCAAAAAAAAAGTAATGTAATACTACTATTTTCTAAAAATTAAAATTTTTTCTAAAAAGTTTAAAAAATTTTGTACTACATGTAAAAATTTTTTACAATAATTTTTTTTCAAAATTAGACAATAATCTGAAAAACTACTAATTTTTAAAAGTATGTAGTATTTTTTCATTACCAAAATGTAAATAAAATTATTGCTTAGCTTGCCTACTATGAAGTTAAGTTAAGTTAGAAAAATAACAAAAATAAAACTTTTAAAAAATTATTAAAAATACTACTACATATTTTTAAAAATTAATTTTTATAAAATTTTATACCACAAATCTGAAATAATAGTCTCAAAATTGTACAAATATTGGGAAAAACTACTAATTTGACAAGAAAGGAATATTTTTTTAAAACAAATTGTAAATAAAATTATTGCTAATTAGTTACCTTTAGTGGCTTTAGTTTAAGCCACAAAAAAAGACATTTAAAATAGTAGTAAAATATCAATTATATATTAAAAAAATTATAATTTTTGTAGAATGTTTTATAAAGCTTTGTACTACAACTAAAACTTCATTTAAAACTGGAAAAATATCAGGAACATCTACTAATTTTACAAAAAAATACTATTTTTTTAAAATCGAAATGTAATTAAAATTATTGCTTAAACTTGCTACTATCAACTTAAAGCAGAAAATATACAAAAATAAATCTTTGTAAAAAGTAGTAAAAATATTGTTATTTATAAAAATTAAACTTTTCAAAACATTTTGTCAAAATATTATTCAACAAGCAAAACTTTCTTTAAGACTGCAAGAATTTTCCCAAAATTGCATAAATATCTGAAAAAAGTGCTAATTTTACAAAAAAACATTATTTTTTCGAAACCGAAATGTAATTGAAATTATTGCCTAAACTTGCTACTATCAACTTAAGGCAGAAAATTTACAAAAAAAAACTTTTAAAAAAGTAGTAAAAATACTACTATTTTTTAAATTTTTTTTTGTTTAAATTTTAATAATAAATGAATCAACAGTAAAACTTTATTTAAAACTGAAAGAATTTTCCCAAAATTGCATACATATCAGGAAAAACTACTAACTTTACAAAAAAGTACTATTTTTTACAGCGAAATGTCAATAAAATTATTAATTTAACTATCTACTATAAACTTAAATCCGATAAATAACAAAAAAAAAAACTTTTAAAAAAGTAGTAAAAATACTACTAATTTTAAAAAATAAATTTTTTTCCAAAAATTTATACTACAAGTAAAACTTTATTTAAAACTGAAAGAATTTTCCCAAAATTGCATTAGTTTCAGAAAAAACTACTAACTTTATAAAAAAGTAGTATATTTTCAAATGTAAATAAAATTATTGCTTAAACTAGCTAATGTCAACTTAAGCCACAAAATTAAGTAAAACTAAACAGTTAAAAAAGTAGTAAAAATACTACTATTTTTAAAAATTAAATTTTGTTTTCGAAATTTTATGAAATCCCTTCCAACAAGTAAAAATTTATTAAAAACTGAATGAGTTGTCCCAAAATTAAAAAATACAACTTTAACAAAATAGTAAAAATACTAATATTTTTCAAAATAGAATATTTTTGGGCAAACATAAGGCTAACTTAACAACTAAATATTTAAAATACTTCGAGATGTATTTATTATAAAAATACATACCAGATGACATGAACACAACACGACCATGACCAGCACGCAACAATGGCAACATTAATTGAGTTAAACGAGCAGCACCTAACGACAAATTTACAAACATTTCATTTAATATATACATATAAAATTCTATAAAAAAGCTTAAAGCTTAAAAAAAGCTTTTCACTTACCTAGCAAATTTAAATCCAAAGACTTGCGCAAAACAGCAAATGGAATCCATTCCAATTCTCCCAAAGCTACCCAGTGGGCACAATGAATCAAAGCCCACAAACCGTTAGCGGGTACACCATGAGCATTGTTAGGCAAATGTTCGGAGACATACAAAGCAACTTCCAAAAGCTTTCAAAAAAGTTTAAAAACAATTTTTAAAATATGCCTTATTATTGTAAAAAAATAAACTTACAGTTTTTTCCGAGGTAACATCCAGATATATGCATTTCATGCGACCAGAAGTTTCTTCTTTTAAAATTTTAGCTTCATCGGATTCTTCAATGGGAGTATTGAAACCAGCATAGACAGTAAAGCCCAAATCATCCAATTTCTTAGCCAAATACCAAGCAATGGGAGCTTCACAGCCAGTTATCAACACACCTTTGCCGGAAGCGGAAACCTAAAATAATACATTAATTAAAAAGAAAATTATTAATAAATTGAAATAATAAAAACAACAATATTACAAAAAACGTTTAAAGGAAATTGAAAGTCTATTTAAAAGTTTAAATAGTGAAAAAATGTTTTCATTTCTATAATTTTTTAACAGTTTGTATAACAGAAAAATGTTACAGAAAATTTAACATACTTTTAGGAATAAAACAAGAAAAATGTTTTGAAGAAAATTACAAAATGTTTAAGACCCATTATTACAACTTGGCAATAGTTAAAGGTATGATGTTATCGGACAGATAAGAAGTATTTGGTTATTATAAGTTTACTTTAAACTAAATATGTAAGACAGGGTTTTCTCGTTCTAAATGCTCCAAATGTCATATATATTTGTGTTCAAATCCACAAAAGAATTGTTTCGTTTTATACCATAAATAAATAAATATCAATAATAATAATAAAACTCTCTAATAATAAAATGTTTCTTGTATTAAGAATTTACAACTTTTGTCCAATGTAGCCTATAGGCTTGAAACTGATATAGGTTTATATTTAGGACTAGACTATCTGGTATATGTCGTCAAATAATATGCTGCTGTACCCCAATTAATTCGGGCATGAAAGGGTTAATAACACACAGCCTCAAAGTAGACTGTTGAATTTGAATTTAAGGAGTCAAACAAAAAATTTCTAAATTTATTCAAAGGTGAGCGTCAATATAAAATAAACACCAAATATATTGTTTAAAAAAAAATATTTTATTTTACATACATACATATATACTATAAATACAAATTTGAAACAAAATATATTGCATAATACATAAGTAACTTAAGCGAAATATATGTAACTCATTAACAAAAACTAAAAATATAAGGAACATAAACCAAGTAAGAAAGTATAGTCGGCAAAGCCGACAGTATATGCATAAAACAGTTTTACATCCAAAAATTTAGTGCTACCACTTCTGTGAATATAAATATTATGTATGTATGTTAAACGATATAAATACTTTTAAAAAATGTATGTAGGAATTACGGAGAGGGTATGTAGGTATATGGGAGATTTGACTAATTATGTATCATGTTATTTGAATATATCTGAAACATATATGTGTTTAATATTATTTGGATAACAAAATTTTTAAGAGAGTTAAATGCTAATAGCTAAATGTCGGGAGCAAACATTGTTACATTCAATTTACCAAATTCAAATTAATTTTTTCATATAATTAAGTTTTCTTTACTTTTGATATGCCTGTCGCATAACCAAATAAATATTGATGTAATTAAAATAATACGCTATAGTTTTAAGTTTTCTTATAATTAATGTTTGTAAATCTTAAATTATGAAAAAAAAAGAAGTCTCAATAAAGTTAACTAACTAACTAAATGCTAAAGAAAATGCTGTCATTTTTTACATTTTGTATAATAATGGTATGATACAGAAAATGAAGCATGCTTTTAGGAGTAGATTTTTATTAGACAAAAATTTATAACAATTAATTTTTTCTACTAATTTGAAACTAACTTTCATTAAATATACAAAAATTTTTAAAATATTAACCTCATTATACTTTTAGCTATAATTTTATAGATAATTCTATCTTTTTATTTGTAAGAGTTCAATTAACTCTTATTTAATTTAACTAATTTACATTTCCACAAACATAATTTAACAGAAATTTTTGTTAATACAAAAAACTTTAACAAATTTATTGAAAATTTATGCTGCCTTCAAGTTAAAAAAAAAAACTGAATTCGAAATTTCAAACCAAGTTTTTTTTCATCAAAACATAACATTGGGAACATCAATAATGCATAAAACAACATCATCACCAGCAGCTGCAGCAACTATCAGAGCAACATCATTATGCCCGCAATAAAATTTCCACAATTACAAGTCTATATGGATACAGTGATGGTTGTCTGACTTGTTATTGTTGTTGCTGATGCAACAATACTGCAGCTTTGTTATACGGTCAACAATTTTCCGTTAAAAATTTTAATGAATAGGAAAACCAAAACAACCATATGCCAGTTAGTGCGATATGTATATACATATATATGTATCAACATACAAGGAAAGTGTACAAAGCTGTACCATTATTAGCCAAGTTGTTGTTAATGCCATCAAATGTACAAAAAATTGTTGCTGGACGACAATTTTTGTTGGTTGTGTTTTTTGTGCCAGCAAATGCAGTTAGAATTCTGGAAAGTATAAAAGGTCTTAAAGCTAGATTTTTAAGCAAATAAACAGATTTTTGATTTTGGTTGATATGGTGACTTCGATATTACTAAATTCCTGACATTAGTGTCCAAAGTTCTCCTATATGGTGTTCACACATGCATTTTGTTAAAATTAAAAATACAACCCTGTGATAAGTAATATCTAAAATGGTATAAAGAATATTTTTAGGCTGACAATTATAATATTACAACCAAATACAGTGTACTAGAAAAAACGTCAACTAATTAAAACCACGGGTGTTGACGTTTAACATATTAAAAAAATCTGTTATTTTTTTCTGCTGTTTTTTTTCTTTCCAAAACTTGGAAGAGAGCCTTCTCTCTATTTATTTCATAAAATTTTAGAGTAGGTAATGTAAAAAAATGGGTTAACGTTTTGGAATGTTGACGTAAACGAGCGTTGACGTTTTCCCGAGTGCACTGTAATTGTATTCTTTTTTGTCAGCTACTTTTTAAATAACCAATAATTGACTCAATTAAAAATACATGTCTGAACACCATATTATTGACTTAACTAGCTGAGCTGCATAAAATGTTAATGTACATATATTATTTTATTGCATATCTTTAAGCGCTCAAAAGAAATTGCTTTCTAACTTTTAAAATATGCTTGAGTAATTCAAAGGAAATCCAAAGAATTTTTTTTTTAGCAAATTATTAAAAATATTGTATAAATTTGCACAATTTGTATAATTTACCAGAAAATACTATATAGCCATTGTTATCTAACAATAGAAAATATAAAGCATAATTTCAGCCAAATAAAAGATAAATAAACAAGTATTTCATTTAAAGCTTAAACGTAAATTTGATTGGTTCTTGGTAACTGAATATGTAAATACATAAAAATTGTTGAAAATCATAAGAAACTAGTAGAGGTTTAAATATATTTATTTTAATTTTTACTAATATTTACAATTTGATGGAAAAAATGTTTGTAAACAAATTAATATATTTATAGCAAGCTTTTTAGCTTTTGTGATAGTTTTATAAAAACTTTGCATATTTTCAGGGGGTTTGTAAGAAAGTTATAGGAAATTTACACATTTTATTACTCAGTTTCTAGGTATAGACACTGTATTATATTCTATTGTTGAATGAAGTCTTATAAAATCAGAGCATAATAAAACACAATAGCGTACACTAGGTTATGTAATAATTTAGAGATTATTAAAATTATGTTGCCTACTTTTAGGCAACTAAAAACAGAATCTAAACAATTTTTTGTCGATTATATGTAATTTTCAGCTCATAGTTTGAAGTTAAATGTGACTTGAAGTGCAATTACACACTCTAGCTTTTTCTCAGATGTATAGTAATTTAAAGGTTAAGAAAATTGTGTTGTCTTCTTTAATGCATTTTAAAATTTTTGCAGTTGCATATTAATTTAATTTAAAAATATGGCGTAGGGGAGAGGGGCACCATAGAACACTTTTTGCTTTCAAGCCACATACAAATTTATATTTTTGAATTATTGACTTTGTACATAATTTAACTAATATATATGGAAATAAACTTTAGCTTATGTCTACAAGTAACTTATTTTTAGTTCCATTTATATTTTTTTTTTATTTTTTTAATGGATGAATTCATTGTGTTCAAATGTGCCCCCCCATACAAGAACTAGGCTGGGACAATTTGAAACGGCAATTTTTTCTTGTAGCGCTTATGTCCAAAAATAACATAAACAGTTATATAAATTCGATTTATTTATTAAGAAAAACATAAACATTAACAATTAAAAAATAAAAAAAATTCAGATCAGAAATAAGTTTCATATTATTAAGGCGGAAAACCCTTCCGATTTCAGGTGACATTACATTTTCCTTTAAAGCATATATGATCAGAAAATTTTCAGAAAATAAGAGAGAATCAACAATGTTTGGTTCTTCGGTTGATAAATTAACATGTTCAAAGATGTCCCCTTTTTCTTTGTTCAAACCTGAACTGGCATGCCATTTCACGGAAATTTATGATAAATATTTTTTTTTACATAAATATCAAATAACTTAATTTTGTTTGAAATGAATTTTAGACTGCAATAAGTTTCTTTCATGAAAGAAAACGATCACTGAATACTTCTTACACTCTTACAAAAAAAAAAAAATAAAAACATTTACAATGGCACTGCGAAAACTTGTTCACCCAACTACATTCGGTCGACGACTGAAAAAACTAGCAAAAGTTGTTAACGTTGCTAGAAAACAAGGTTGCCATGTGAAAAACTCGGTTAAGGGTGGGAAAAAATTTTAAACTGAGATTTTATCAACATAGTTCAAAGGTGCCCCGGGTATAAACGTGCCCCCCTCACCCCTACTTTAAAGATGATACAAATAGTGGTGCCTACTTTTGTGGTGCGTGTTTTAGTCTAATTTAAATTTTTTTAGCACTGAAATATAAATTTTAGCAGTTATTATCTAGTTACATCAAATTTAATAAAAATAAAAATCTACAGCTTATTTCTAGATATAAGGCAATTTATAGATTATTTGATATATTTCTGGCAATTGAATGAAAATTTCAGCCCACATTTTGCGGTTAATATCTAGTTGAATAAAATGGATTGAAAAAATATTGCTTATTGTCATATACATATATGGCAATTAAAAGCTCATTTAAATAGTGTTGCCTACTTTTAGGCAATTTAGGCAAAACAAAATTATTTGCTCTTAAGTCTTTTTTCAATAATTCTCAATAAACTGCTGTATTTCTCAACTTGGAACAATGGGTACAGATCATAAAACAACACGAAATTATGACAAGTGTAGATTTGTTATATCAACCACTTTCGCATGTCATCATCATCAGCGTCGTCATCTTCATGCACAAACATCCACTCATCACATCACGTGTTTCTCAATTTTAAACTCTGATACACAGTAACCATGGCATGAGGTTGGCGAATGAATTTCGGCAGCAAATTAAAAATCCTATCAAATCAAACTAGTCTGGGAAAATGTAAATTGGAAACATTCTACATAAAGCTGTGCCAGTTTTAAACTGCAATAGAAATTGACAGTTAATTTAGAAATCCTAAAAGTATAACAAATTGTAATACTAAATTATTGTTTACCAATTACTTTAAAGAAAGCTTCAAATCAACTTTCTATTTTATTTTAGATTTAACATGTGATTAATTTATATTTAATTTTTGAAATCAATTACCTATTTTCAATAAA
The DNA here is from genome assembly GCA_916048285.2 of Bellardia pandia. NCBI lineage: Eukaryota > Metazoa > Arthropoda > Insecta > Diptera > Calliphoridae > Bellardia > Bellardia pandia. The sequence continues at coordinate 77,082,105 of OU696533.1, forward strand.
TCATCACTTTTCTTTGTGTAAAGATACAAAAATTAAAAATCACTTTCAATTTGCCCTTAAAAATTTTCTGGCTGACTAAACAAATACAAATACATATATAAAAGCGTTTAACTATACATTAGAAATGGATAATTTAAACAAAAGTATTTTGTTTAACCAACCTAAGGCTATTCATTAAATATGTATTAAAGCTAACAAGAGTCAAAATTTCAACTCCCTAAATTGTGTTGCTATTTAAGTATAAAGCCTTAATGTATACAATATTTAGTTTGGTTTTGGGTTGTGTATATAATACCTCTATAACTATTATAGCTATAACAGAAAATTATCGACAATAGATGGCTGGTTGATGGTGTTGTGGGGAAATATATATAATACATTTTGACCACAGACGCTTGAATTCAGTCCTCCGCATTGACTAAGCAGTCAGTCAGAAACTATCACATATGCACACAAATACAGGAAGGATATTGTGTCTGTTTTAAGAGGTAGTAAATGTACAATAAACTCTCAACGATTTTCATGTTCAACGAATTTTTAAAATATACAATACTTGTAGTTTAGTGTATACAAAGAATAATACTCAAATAACTCAATTATTGTTTAGTGTGTTTAGTTGAGTGCGTTTCCTGAAACACCTAAAACTAGGCTACAAAACAAAATTATGTTTTGTTTTTTTATACACGTAGAGTTTAGAAATTTGAAGTGCTAAATTATTTAGCATGTTCTTTACAGCTTAAAAGTATGCTTCAAAAACTATTTTAATATATTTCATACTTTTAATAACTAAATAACAGAAAAAACTAAAAAAAATATTTACGGAATTTAAATTATATTTTTAACAAACAACGAAAGCAGGTTGTTTCATAAAATTTTGGAATTTACATAGTTTAACAAACCACCTGAAATATTATTTGTAGAACTGGTTATTGACTTTACAGGTGGTTAGCTGGTTTCCCAGCTAATACATTAAATATACCTAAATGTTTGCTTAATAAAATATGTGTTATATTCAAAACTTAAAACTAAGACGTTTCTATGTCTATGGTTTATTTATTTTAGTTTCAAAAATAGTAAGAATTTCGTTGGTAAAGTCTTAAGTTCTTTTTAATAAAGGAAAAGTATTTAGAATAATGTTGGCAGCCTGAAAGTAGGCCATGCTGAATTAATATAATGACACCTATAAGAGGAAACCTAAGAATAGTCTTTAGTAACAAAATATAAAAGAAAATTAGAAGCACATTTTAAAGGAACTTTTAAAATCTAAATCTTAAGAACAATTATTATTTTTAGTTGAACTGTTAAATTTCCAATATTTGATAATTTTTAGTTAGGCTTGAGTTCATTAAATTTAATTTTCATTAAATTATAATTTTTACTGAAGGAATTGTTTTTTTACAACATGAAATCTTATTAATTTTTGTTAATAATTTAATGAAAATTAAATTTAATGAACTCAAGCCTAACTAAAAATTATGAAAAATTTAATTTTTTTTTACGAACTTTTAAATTCCTTATAAATTGTATATTAAAAAGTAAATTGTTAATAAAAAAACAAAATAATTTAAGCACTTTTTTACAGATTAATGTTAGAAGCCCAAAAGTAGGCCAAGCTAAATTAATATAATGACAGCTGTAAAAGAAAGAAATGAAAAATTTCATATAAATTTAAACGCCAAAACTATTTAAGCTGTTTTTTCATTTTACTTTTTAGCCAAAAAATAATCTAGAATTATATTTAATAAAATATAGAATTAAGAATTAAATTCTTTCAAAATTATTGAAAATGAATTATTAAAAAAAACGCCAAAATGATTTACGCGACTTTTCTCAATCAAGCATTTCTTTTAATTTCTTTTTTTATAAAATATCATATTTTGCAAATTATATATAAAAATATAATAATTAAAACATCGCCAAAACAATTTAAGCGATTTTTCCTAAAATTTTACTATTTACACGAAGAAAGTTAAGAATTATCTAAAATTTTCTTTTCGTTCAAAAATTTCATAATTAAAAAAATTTAATAGATTTTTTTTACTAAAAGAAAACTAAGAATTATCTTTATAGACATTATAGAATATAATATTTTTAATAAGTTTTTTTTTGATTTCTTGTACTAGAACAATTGGCAAACTCGAATGCATTTTCTATCCTGCCAAGGACGTCATTAGCAATTTTCATTGTCCACGATCCATCTGTAAACATCATCTATTTAGCTCACCGTTTTTTGAGAAATAGAATTCGAGAATTATCATATTTCCTTTTTACGTGTTATGATGTAGAACGAAGTTTACGTACGTTTACAATGTGTGTGTATTCTTGTATTGTTACAAATTTGTTTTTGTTTTTCTTGCTGCGTCTACTTTTTTTGTAGATCAATAATAGCAATGTATGTATGTTTTTGTTGTCATTTCCCCTTTTTTTTTTGGTGCATTATGTTATTTTTTTTTATACTCCGAAACACCGGAGATGGGATGACTACATACTTTGATACACCGGGTCATGTGTTTTGCTTTTATTAATTAGAGAAATAATTGAACTAATATTATCTTTTTTAAGAGAAACGTTTTTATTCTTTCAGGCTAATAGGCTAATAAAAATGTACTTTGATTTTATTAAAAAAAAAGTATAAAAACTAATTTATTAAAAACAAAACGCCAAAATGAATTAAGCGTTTTTGTATATTTTTTTACCAACAGGAAAACTCATAATTATTTTTTAAATTTCATGTTCAAACATTACATTTTTAATAAATTTCATGGTAAAATTTATTTTTTTTAAAAAAACGCCAAAATAATTTAAGCGATTTTGAAGAAAGTCGTCTAAATAAATTTGGCGATTTTAACATAATTTCAAGATTTAGTAAATGAATGAAAAAACATTATTAAAAAAACGGTAAAATTCAATATAACTAACTAATCAGCTTAAAAAACCAGCAACTTAGACACACAAACTGTAATTTAATAAATTAAAAATTAATTGCAATAAATTGCTTCATTAAATCTCCATTTATAAATTCCATCTACAAGCGCAAAAAGCATTCCAGGAAAATTACAAACAAAATTGGCTAATTCAATTAATGTATCTCTCAGTTGTTCTATCTCGTATAAGGAAAAAACTTTATGCGTATTTTCTTGCCTTATGCCCCTATTGCCGTTCTCAACTCAACTAAGTTTGGTCGTCTGTCAGTCAACCCGACTTTAACTCTACATTAACTCTACTACATATAAGTTGTGAATGGCAATACCGATTTATGAAAGACGACCAAATTATTAAAAAAGTTGTGAACCGCAATAGGGGCATTAAATGTAGCAGTGTATGTTCTAACTTTCACTTATTCTTTATTTATAGATTAAGCGTAATTAAGGTCATTAACTTTTAAATACTTTAATGTTTTTTTCTACTAATTTTCTTAGTCTGTAAGGCAGGGTATATGTTTCTAGCCTTTAATTCTCGTTAAAAGTATCATGCCAAAAATTTAATGGTATGTCTGTATCATCATTATCAGTGGCCAAAAAAAAGGGTCATTAAACACATATTTAATACTTTGCACACACATGCTTTGCTTAAAAGGAACCACAAAAAAGAAACACGAAAGAAATAACATACATTAAAACGCCCAAAATTATACACTAACTATAAAATAAACTTAACACAATGTTTCATAAAAAGGAAATGAGCAAAAAAAAAATGCGAGAGCCGCTCGCTACATTGAATCAATTAAACGATTTACTCCCTCTCAAACTCTTCCGACATTTTTATTAAAAAAAAATTTCCAGAAAGGTTCGAAATACATAAATGAAAATGTACGTATTAAAATTAAAGCTTGCCATAAAAACAGGACAAAAATTAATTAAATTTACGTTTTCTTCGCGAACAAAATAAACAAAATAAAAGACAACCAAGTAACTAAACAAGTCATTGACTTTAACTAATAAAAATTTAGGTGTTTCTTTTAGTGTGTGTTATGTTGTTAGACAGTTTCCAACACTTTTGTAATCATTAATATCAATTACATAGAAAATTAAAAATTCTAATCCATAAATTGCATGTTGGCAGGAAATTTAAAAGGAAACTTTACACAGAAACGGAAAAATTAAAAACTTTAAATTCATTTAGAAAATAATTAAATTTTTATACGCAAAACTTTTAACTATTGTAGTTTAATGCTTACATTTTCCACACAAATTTAAACACTTATTTCTTTATAATTACGTATATATTCATTTAAATCCAAAAATGTACTAAAATCGCTAAAAATAGAAATTATTTTTTTTTTGTTTGCTGTTTTTTTTAACGTTTGCTTTAGTACTTCCCCTTCCTGATTGCTGCTTGAGCAAGTTATAGCGTGTTCGAATACAATTTATCATTTGTAGCCAACAGCTCATAAAAATACCTGCAACTAACTTTGCTCATTGTGGCAGCATGTTAAAACATTTTGCTACTCTTTGCAACAACCAAAAACAAATAAAAAAAGTCTTCTATATAACGTAATTGTTAGATAACATACTGAATAATATTAAAAAAAAAATATAGGAAATCTGCAAATACAAGTATGTACGTGTATGTATATACGAGTAGTGTGGAAAAAGAGAAAAAAATATCAAAACCAAAACGCAGCTGAAGAACTTGAAATGAGCGTATAATACGCCCCAGTTTTAGTTACCAACAATTCATAGCTTTCAAATACCTTTGGAAGAACAATGGGAAAAAGAAAAATGTATAAAATAAAATAAGTTACATTGCAATATTTTCTTTTAAGAGTATATTATAGGTCCTGAACTATAAGGCTGTCTATAGTTGCTGGACTGTAGAGCTGTTTACAGTTCTTTCTGGACTGTGAAGCAGTCAATAAAGCAATTTATGGCCCTACACTATAGATCAGCCTATATGAGATGATTGTCTCGTCTGTTGATAAGACGATTGTCTTGTCTATGGAGAAGACCACTGTCTCGCCTATTAAGTAGACAATTGTGTCGTCTTTGGAGAAGACGATTGTCTTGTCTATGGAGAAGACGACTATCTTGTCTGTGGAGAATACGATCTTTTCTATTGATTAGACGATTATCTTGTGTATATGATCGTCTTGTTTATGGTGACGACAATTATCTCATTTATGGAGAAGACGATTGTCTCGTCTGTGGAGAAGACGATCTTGTCTATTGTCTCATCTATTAAGTAGGTGATTGTCTCATTTATAGTGAAGACAATCATCTCGTTTATAAAGAAGACGATACTCTCGTCTATTGAGGAGACGTTTGTCTCGTTTTTGGAGAAGACGTTTGTCTTGTCTGTGGAGAAGACGATCTTGTCTATTGATTAGACGATTGTCTCGTGTATTAAGTAGATGATCGTCTCGTTTATGGTGAAGACAATTATCTAGTTTATAAAGGAGCCGATGGTCTCATCTGTGGAGAAGACGATATTTTCTATTGAGTAGACGATTGTCTCGTCTATTAATTAGATGATCGTCTCGTTTATGGTGAAGGCAATCATCTCATTTATAAAAAAGACGTTTTTGGAGAAGACGATTGGCTTGTCTATGGAGAAGACGATCTCGTCTATTGAATAGGCTTGTCTTGTCTTTAGTCTTAACTATTGGCTTATATATAGTTTGGACTAATATTTTAAATATTCTCGGTTATAGGTTTGTCTGTTGTCTCGATTTAAGTCTTATATAGGTATATAGTTTCGACTATTTTTGTCTATATTCTTCGTTTTGGTCTCAACTTTATTCTCGATTTTAGTCTTGTGTTTAGTCTTGTCTACAGTCTCGTCTTTAGTATTGGGTATAGTCTTGAATTAGTCTTCTTTAGGGTCCTAATTTTAGTCTTATTCAAAAACGATTATTAAATTTAACAAACATTTATTATGACAGATTTGCATATAAAAATTTGTTTAATAAACGTTTGTTAAATTCAATAATCGTTTTTGAATAAGGATGCTAGTGTTTGGTGTCAACTATAGTTTTGTCTATTGTCACGACTATATTCTTGTTTATAGTCTATTCTTTAGTCTTGTCTATTTTCTCGACTATAGTCTTTTTTTTCGAAATCTTTCCCACTGTATTTCAAACATTGTGCATTTCGTTTCAAATATAGCATTTAAAATTGTTCATAAAGCTTCTTTTCTTTCATTTTTCTGCACGACTATTGTTGCTTTCATTTTCATTTTCATTTCATGCACACAATTGTTGTATTCAGTTTTAGTTAGTTTTGCCTCAGAAGAGTTTGTTTGTGTGTATTCTCTATGGTGTTTGTATACTACTGTATTGTTTTGTGCTTCCGTTCGCTATATTTAGTAGTTTTGCTAGCTGTTGGTTATACCCTATACCACCATAGTAAGGAGGGATTTGTGTTGATGTTTGTAACGCCCAGAAATATAAGTCCAAAACACATCAAGAAATTCTGATAAATGGATTCATCATAAACATGATTGCAACAAATATTTACGTATATATAGGTACTACAATCATATATATGATTGTAGTAATCATCTGAATCGTAACTTAACCATATTGTGGCTATCACAATCATACAGATAATTACAGTGACCAAAACATTGTTGAAAAACTTGTAAAAATATTGAAATAGTTGTGGTAAACATACACAACTGTATTTTTGTTCTATGCGTACAACTTTGGCTTCATAATTAGTGAAAGCTATGAGAGGTTTCAAAAATCACTAATCGATAAAATTTAATACAAAAACTAATTATATAGACGAAAGTAATGCCACTTAATTTTTTGATGATTGGTCCATAATAGGTCATAGCTCCCAAATAGCGCCTATTTTTCAAAACCGGTTTGTAGGATATCATATGGTCGGACTTGACCGACCATAGTTTCTTACTTGTTTTGTTGTTGTTGTGGTTGTTGATTTTTTCGCTTTTTATTTTCAATTTATCATGAAATGGTTATTGTTCATTGCCTTGTCTTCAGGTGTCTGAGTATATGGCCTTTTAATAATGCTTTTGTTGCCACAATTAAAGCTTAATAACGGATGTTTTATGTGTGAGTGGAAATAACAAAAAAGCTAGAGATAATTGTGAAAATACATACAAAGCTAAAAATAGGAATTTGAAAACCAAATTATTTCGACCAGGTTTAAAATAGTTTGGACAATCATTCTTAGTTAGGTGTTCGTAATAAAAAAGAGATGATGATGGCTATTTTTAAAACATAATGAGGGGTATTGTCTCTAAAATTGTTAAAATGAACTTGAGAATATAATTATTTCTTACAGATAAAAAGAATATTGGTAACGTAACTTTTTGCTTCATTTACCTGTTTGTTTTGTTAATAATTACTTGTGTTATTAAGCCCTATTTTTTTATATATATTTTTATCCCCTGGCCCACGATGTCGAACGATAACGTTCGCTTAGATAAGACTTAAGACACAAACTAGATTGTGGAATAAACAAACTTGATTGAGCAAAAAAATAGATACGATAAAAAGTTTGTGTCTAAAGTCTTATCTAAGCGAACGTTATCGTTCGACATCGTGGGACAGGGGGTTAAGGTTTCATTAAAAATTAAACAGTTTTTATAATTTCCGTCTTAAAACATCAAAATACTTAAGACATTACACATTATGTTTATATTTTATTTAAGCCATAAACACGTTTTATGCCTTCATAAATACGCCTAACAATTTTTGTGTCTTATAAGTTACTTTTTTTTATATTATATTTAATGGGGTTGTTGTTTGCTTACCTTTTGCTCTTTTTGTAACGTAAATATGTTAATGTAAATTTGTTTTGCATTAAAATTTCCTGTTAAGTAATCAATATTTAAAGATATAAATATACATAAGTATAAAACTCAGTTATGATTTAAATTAGGATTTTTATTGAATAAAAGTGAAGCACAATTTAAGTAGTCAAAATAAAGAAACGAGGAAATGTTTGTTATGCATAATTTAATGGTGGTAAATGTTTTCAAAAGAAAGTTGACAGCAAAACAAGGCATTTTTATGTTAAATATGGCAGGTGAGAAGAACTCAATAATGCTGTGTAACAAATAGTAAGACTATGATAATTAAGGAATTTTAGGCAATACAAATATGTAATCTATATATTGAGGAATATCAATTTTTAAAATCAAGTCAATCGTGCAGTTTCTTAATAATTATGCAATTTAGAACTATCGCCATATTTACTTTAAAAATATGTAAGTATAAATGTCATTGCTAGTTACACGCTTAAGCAATTTTGTTTCCAATTATTGCATAAGTTTTCATATTAAATGTGAAATCAGGAACTCACTCTCTTTTTTTTTTTGCAATCTGTATAATATTTTAACAAATTCTATTAAAAATCTATTTATGATTTTAGTTTGTTAAACTTAAACTATGAACTAGCAGCAAAATAAATACCAGAATGTAAATAAAATAAACTAATTTTATTATATTTATATACTGAAGGTTTGTTTTATGGCGGGAGAAGACAAATAAAAAATATGCAGTTGTGTAAATAGACAAACATGTGCAAAATTCTAATTTACATAAAAAACACTAGGGCGGCTGTATAAAGATTTTTGTATTTTAGGAAATGTTACTCGATAATGGAATCGTCTATAGACTTGACTTGACTATAGACTTCTCTATAGACTTGATTGTAGACTTGACTTTACATTCGACTATAGACTCGACCATAGATTCGTATATAGACTTCTAAATGGACTCCTTTATAGACTTGTCTATAGAATCGTCTATAGAATTGACTGTAGTCTCAACTGTAGATTGTAGACTCGATTATAGACTTGTGTATAGACTCGACGCTAGTCTCGATTGTAGACTCGACTATAGACTTATGTATAGACTCGACTGTAGTCTCGATTGTAGACTTGACTAGAGACTCGTTTATAAACTTGTCTATAGAATCGTCTATAAACTCGACTGTAGTCTCGATTGTAGATTTGAATATTGGCTCGTATATAGACTCGTCTATAGAATCGTCTATACACTCGACTGTAGCCTCGATTGCAGACTTGACTATAGACTCATCATTAAACTCGATTGTAGACTTGACTTCACATTTGACCATAGACTCGATCATAGACTCGTATATAAACTTGAAAATTAACTCGTCTATAGACTTGTATATAGAATCGTCTATCAATTCGACTGTAATCTCGATTGTAGACTTGATATAGACTCGAATGTAATCTCAATTGCAGACACGACTATCCCTGTAGACTCGATTATATACATGACTCTATATTTTTGACCAGACTATATATAGCCTTGTCTAAAGTTTTGTCCATAGTCATCACTATTGTCAAAACTAAACATTAACAAAACTACCATAATGCTTATATTTATATACATGCAATGTATTTGTTCCTTTTTAAACATTAAAACACTTGTGTACAAATAAATAAGAAGCTCTTATGCATTTTTTTGCATATGACTGATTAATTTTCCTTTTCCTAGAAACTTTCTACAAACTTAAATGTGTGCTGGTCTTTACATTTTGCCTCTCTTTCTCTTGAGAATAGCTTGCACTATGGTCTTCTTTAATGTTCTTTACTTGTTTTGCATAATGCCTTAGTATAGGTGTCTACATGTTGCCAGTTAAATATAAAAAGGTTAGTTGTTTCTAGTTGCTTGGTATTTTTATATATTTTACATAAAGTATATTTTCCAACACTCATATGCAGACAAAATGAATATCCTAGATCGTGTTTTAGCATACAAAATTATATTATAAAAGTACACTAATGTGAATATATTGCATATATGTATAAACAAATAAAGTGCTAGAGAATTATGTCTCAGAAGAAACGCAAAAAAGAAAGGAATAAATAAAAGAGTTCTAAGCAAAAATGTTAAGTTAAACTAAGTGTAAAAGCATGTATGCCAAACACAGAAGGCAATTTAAAGTTGCCTTAAAATGAAATTCTTTGGGAAAGTACTTTAATGTAAATAAAACAAACAAACCAATTTAAAGAATATAATTTTCAATGAAAAATAAATAGGAAATGAACTCGTTTGTTTATAAAATAAAGGTTATTTAATGAATATAATTGCAAAGTAAGTATATCTAAATGATATACATATATATATATATATATACAATATATAACTGGAGTCTATAGTCTGTTCTGGTTCTGTTTTAGCAAACTGTTGTTGATTTATTATTTAATTTTTAATCTTTATCAAGTTTATTTTAGTTATACAAAACAAAAAATAATATATATCCAACTTCATGTTAACTTAACGTAGTTTTATGTTTGAACAAAACCTTAGCATACTTTAAGGCATTACACATTTTAAATTAATTTATACAATTCACATGTAGCAGCTGTAATCATAGAAAGCTAACGCCAACGAAACGAACATAAATATTACCAAAGTTTATTTATCAAGGGCACAGATAGAAAGACTATGAAATAATATTCAATTCCCAATTATACTGTCAGTTCTTTTGATTTTTATTAAAAAAAAAAATAAAACAATTTTGTATAATTTTGTGAATTTTTTTTAGTAAATATTTTGATACTTATGTGCATAAATAAATTGTCCTACTGATGTTTGAGAGTTGTAGAGAAATTTCCTTAAAGTAGTTATTTACTCACTCCTGTTATAAAAACTTAAACGCTACATCATTAGAAAACGGAAACAAATGTTGCGCCAGCAGATAAGTATGCTAAGGAAACCACTACATACCCCTACTTCTACTTCTTAAATGTGGGAGTGTGTAAAACTGATTTTGTTTTATTTTTGTTTCTCATCTCTCTTGAAACTACTACGTACCATTTTAGCATTTTACCAACACGTGTTTGCAGTTTATTTAAGCCTAGTTCTGGCATCAGCACCAACTTTATCAAAATTATGACACGTATTATTCTTGTTTCTTAGTTTTATTTTGGCATTTGCAGTTTTCTCACATGGAATTTTTAGAAATTTTTCTGAAAGTTTATTTTTAGGTGGGCTTTCTTTTCTAGTTATACTTTTTTCGCCCATAATATTTTGTTTGTTGCATGTTTAACATCACACATATGTATGTATGTATATTCGTATATGCTAGTATATGTACATGTAATCAGCTGTAAGTGTTTGATAAGGTGGCACGGCACTCACGTTTAGTTGTTGGTTTCGTTTTTCTTGCTTTATTGTATTTTTAAACATTTACGTGTACGGCATGTTAAAATACCATCTTGTTTATAGATTGTTAACCATTCAATTTATGTTGCGCGTTTTACTTTAGCGAAATTATATGAGTTTGAGGGAATGGTATGTGACATTATAAAATTACAACCAAACTAAAGATTAAATGGATTTGGTGGCGTATAAGTAATATTTTTTAATACATGCAAAAATTGTAAATTTTCCCTGTTACACAATATAGCGATTTTTGGTAGTCAGTGCGTTTTCCATGCAAATAAAAATGGACAACAATTAGTGTACCCTCACATCCTGGTTAAATGAAAAATAACTCCCAACAAACACTCAGCTTAATATTTTGTATTTGTTTGCTGGTAGTTTTTTTTTTCAATACCACTTTTCTTCTCAGAAAATGTATGGCCCCAAGAAAGTTCTGCCAACACGTTTTACTTAATATTAGAAGGTGTGAGTACGTTTAATATTGTTCAAGGCATTTTCCAAAAAAAAAAAACAATATTTACCACAGAAAATACTTATTTATCTACAAACACACAGCTTTAAGATGCCAAAGAAATTATAACTACGATACCGATTACCTTGAGTTGGTGATGTTGTGTGAGGTTGCAGGATTTTAATTTTAGAACATCTTTATCAATATCGTTCTATAGCTTAAGCCAATTCAAAATTTAGTAATGGTTTGTTGTTATTTTTTAAAACTGTTGGCCATTTAATTAGAGAACTTTTGAAGTGTATGAAATATAAATAAATTTATTGATATATACAATTACAGTACAATACTCGGAACAGAATTGGAACATAACTAGAACAGAACTAGAACAGAACTAGAACAGAACTAGAAAAGAACTAGAACAGAACTAGAACAGAACTAGAACAGCACTAGAACAGCACTAGAACAGAACTAGAAAATAACTAGAACAGAACGAGAACAGAACTAGAACAGCACTAGAACAGCACTAGAACAGAACTACAACAGAACCAGAACAGAACTAGAACAGAACTAGAACTAGGATACAACTAGAACAGATCGAGAACAGAACTAGTTTTACTAATTAATACCTTATTTAACTCATAGCGTAACCACTTTAAAGCTATAGTTTATTAGAAATACAATACTAAACTCGTCAAAATGTCACACGTTAATGAAATGTCAACACAGTTCTTTTTCTAAACAACCAAACTTACACGTGTGTTGATACAACAAATGTCAGCCGTAACAAATTTTCAATTGCTATTCAGCGGCTGTTACAAACTCTCCTGTTGAAAAATAAAACAAACTCGTGTCTTTTTAAAGTTCAGTTGTGATTAAACAAATTAAACTGTTGCTCAAATCCAATGCATGTATATGGGGGTAAACACAATTTTAGTATGGCGATAAAAAAAAAAAACAAGGAAAACATTAATAACATAACATAACAGTCTTTGTTGCACTGTTATTGTTTTGTATTGAAATGTCACCATAAAAAGAGTTTGATATGAAGAAAAATTTGAAATAAAAAGAACATCTGTTGTTTATACAATAGAGTGTAGCAAATAATAGTAAAATAATGATAACAAGAGTACACTTTAACATTTTGCAGTTCATTAATTTAAGTGTGTTCTTTTTTATTTTCCAGTAAATTACATGTACGTACATATGTATATAGTATTGCTAGCTATTCCTAGAAAGCTTTTTGCAGGGTTTTTCAGACAAATAAAGAGGCCAAAACTGCATTCTGTTGAAGTGATTTACTAAAGTTTTTTTTGGGGTATTCATTCATTTGAAGAAGTTTTGGGAAATTTCTCAGTTACTTTTACTATCTTGTGTTTCTTATAGTTTTGTTATTTTTAGTTTTGTAGTTGAAATGAATAATTAATTAAGACATTGTTGTTTATTGTTTATTGTATACGTTTTTTTGTGCGTTTGTTTTCTTTTGTTTTCAAAAGTTTATAGTCGCTTTTCCTGTTACAATTTCCGTTTCCGCTAAGGTTTAACAAATACATGAACAAAATAAAACACAAAAAAGAAAAAAAAAACAAGAAAAGAAGGAGAGCTTTTCCGGTACGTGATTCTAGCCAAAAGGTTAATTGCAATATAGGTGTAAGTTTTGAAGTTTCACTTAAATTTATTGCTCATATTGCTAACTTCATTGAAAAATAAATTTAAAGAAATTTAGAAAAAATTATAAAAATAAGAATTTACTTATTAGAGAAAATTTTTCATTATTTTGGCTTGCGTTCATTTTTAATTAATAACTCAAAATATACCATCGTAAAGTTATATTTTTCTAGACAATTGACAAAAAAAAAAAAAATAAATAAGAATTTACTTTATGTCATGTGTTATGCTTAGAAACATTCAAGTAAGTTCAATTAGTTTTCAGATGTGTGTGTAAATCACGCTCACGGCCAAACTATGCAATATAAATTAACAAATATTTACTAAAATATTTATTAATATTCTAGGCTTTTTGGTATTAAAAATTTACAAAATCATTTTAGTGGAACTAAAGTTATGTAACAAAATGTGAGACAACCTCTAAAAAAATTTAATTTTAATAAAAACCATTCCCAATCTTAATACAATTGTTTAGCTTGCTTTTGTAATTTATCAAAGAGTCTTATATGTATAAGCAATTGTTGTAGTTGTTGTAATTTCATTATTGTTGTAGTATTTTCAATATTATTTCAAGAAATAGTAAAGTTCAATTAGTGAAAAGATAAGAGTAATTTATTAAATTACGCTTCTAAATAGAGGATATTATAGATTCGTCCCAGCCGGAATTCTTACTAATTCTCATATTATTGTAAATATTATGAATGTGTCTCACCTTTTCTTAATAGTTTTTTAATAATTACAATAGTTTCTTGCTCACATGCTTTTGAAATTTCTAATAAATTCTAATTCTTCAGCTAATATTTTATACATTAACTTCATATGAGTAAACTAATACAAATTGCTGCTAAAAGTAGACTAAAATAAAACATTTTATTTAGCAAAATAATTTTAGTGTCATATATTAGCCAATATAAGACAACATTAATATTACTTAAATAAAGGCTACAAAAGCAAATAAACATTCCTATAAAAGCTGTGACAAATACGTATTCCTATACAAAACCAGTGGTCGCCACAGAGAGTATGTGAGAACATTGTGAAGTTATTTGTATGACAGTAAAGTACAATTTATTTATTAAAAATAATTTCATGTACATACATGTTAATCTCCATTTTACCTTTTCAGCATTTGACGCTTATGTCAGCCGAACTTTTTGCTAAAGCAAGAACATTTATTACAGACTCACTTAACTTGAGATTTTGTTATAATATAGGAAGAAGCCTTAACATTATTGTACAAATGTGAGTGGCTAAATAAATCGCTCATTCACAGCACATATAACTCTAATACTTGGTGTTATTAAATCAACAACTGAATTAAGTGAAACACAATTGCATATAGACTGGTATTTGTATTGATAGTGCCCCGAAAAATAAAGAAAATTTTAATTCATTTTAACATGACATTTAATATGATAACAAAATACAAAATATTATAATTTTCATTCAGGAGATTTGGCTCTCTACGCCTGCATATTATTTCAGTCGTAGATCCTTAATCATATTTTGGCTTAAAACTATCACCTTGAATAGGTGGGTTTTATAGTCAGACTTTGGCTTTAATGGAAGGTATTTAAGGAGTCTGCTTCAAGCTTCAATCTGATTTCTTTATAATCATATTTTACTCTTAATTTTAGGCCTTTCTACAGTCAACAATTTTGCTTTAGACTTAGATGTTTGTACAGTCGGATTTAAGCTTCAATTGTAGGCCTTCATACAGTCAGATTTTAGCTTAATTATAGTCTTTCTAGACTCAGATTTTAAGCTTAATGGAAGGTCTCAATAAAGTCAGATTTGAGTCTTTATACAGTTAGGTTTTAGCTTAAATTAGCTTATAGTCATATTTTAGCTTCTATCTTAGGTCTTTATGATGTCAAAATTTAGCTTTCGTTGTACAGTATACAGTCATATTTTGTATTCAATCTTAAGTCTTTATGCTAAAAGATTTCGATTTCAATCGTAGGTCTTTAGTTTTTAAAAAAATCAGAATTTAGCTTCAACCGTATGTTTTTAAACAGTTTTATTTTAGCATCAATCGTAGTTATTTTTAGCTTCAATCAAATCTTCTCTCCCTACAGTCAATCATTAGGACTTTATACAGTCATTTTGTTAGCTTTAGTCATTGATATTTATAAAGTTAGATTTTAGTATCATTTGAAAGTCTTTGTACAGTCAGATTTTAGCTTCAGACTTCCCTTATTATAGACATATTTTAGCTTAAATCTTATGTCTTTAAACAGTCAAAATTAACCCCCTGGCCCACGATGTCGAACGAAACGTTCGCTTAGATAAGACTTAAGACATAAACTTTTTATCGTATCTATTTTTTACTCAATAAAGTTTGTTTATTCCACAATCAAGTTTGTGTCTTAAGTCCAGGGGGTAAACTTCATTATTCAGTGCTTAAACAGTCAGATTTTAATTCTATGACTTGCAAGAGAAATACAACTTTAAGAAATGTTGGCATTAAATGAAGCAGGCATTCATGAAATGTTGGCAACATTTTTGGCTCTTCCTAATTAATATGTATTCTTAAAGTAGAGATGTAAGTATTTGCAAAAAAGTACTTTTGTGTGTGTCCAAAATGTAACAAAATAGTACTTTTATTATTAATTAGTATTTATAGTTTAAAAATTGTAACAGAAATGCTTAGAAAAGTTTCGTAAATCACAGAATATCCAGGTGTCCTAGATTTGTTTCTAGATAAGTTGTGTTTTTTTAGCATAAACATTAGAAATTACAACAATATGCTTTTACACAATACATACATTTTGAACGTTAAAACTATAACTTTAATACCAGTAAAATTTTCTCTTATTATTTTAGCTAAAAATTTAAGTTTGTATG
Organism: Bellardia pandia; assembly: GCA_916048285.2. Classification (NCBI taxonomy): domain Eukaryota; kingdom Metazoa; phylum Arthropoda; class Insecta; order Diptera; family Calliphoridae; genus Bellardia; species Bellardia pandia. Next base: position 77,098,181 of record OU696533.1, read on the forward strand.
AAATTGTCTCACATTAAGTTTTATAACTTTTGTATTACTTTAATTATTTAACAGATTTTCAATATCAAACTGATTAGGACAATAATATATATTATTGCTAAATATCATTAACTCAGGTTTACACCACACTTAAATTACAGTTTGAGAACACTTTGATGTTCACACAACAATGACTCACAATAAACTATTTCACTGGATTGGCCGTGTTATTCTATTTATACACCAGTCATAATTTCTGAACGGTTCGGAGCTAAAATAGTAGAATATGGCCAAGCCATTTAAACTTAATGTTAACAACAACAACAATGGTTAGAAATAGAACTTCTACAAAGGCAAATGTTGCTAAACAAGTTGTATGTTGATAAACATGCTGTATGTTGATACTGCCCGTTAAATTTAAATTGATATAAAATTTTATAACAGTAGTATAGCAACTAGCTAATCAACACTATTAGTTAATAACACATGATGTTGTGGAGAAAAACTCTATTTTTCAAGGTTGCCTGATATTAAGGTTTATAACTTTTATTCTACTGCAACAGTTTTGCTGATTCTTAATAGCAAATAATCTAGACCTGTAATAATTATCTTACACATTTCGGTTTTGTTTTATTGAAATGAGCGTGATTTACACTAACAAATTACATATATTGCTGGACTTAGTATTTATGCCCATTTCTCTTACAATCACACGCTTATTTAGTTCGTTTTTCTAACTCATTGATTTAGAATATTATTAAAATCAGAAATGTTATACCTACTTTGCAGGCTTTACCGGTTTATGTGTCATGAGGCCGGTTATGATTTTAAAGACAACTTTATTCAAAATAAAATATAGCTAAAGATATTCGCTACATTTCCTTAACAAAAGTCAGAGTAACACAAAAAGTACTCTTATACCCCTTTTATCAACACTACCCTCACAATTTCAAACACATATTGTGCTTAGAATTGTCATGGGATCAGCATAAATTACATGTTCATAGAGTGTCTAAAACACTTGAGATTAATATTTGCTAAATGTGTATAATACACTGTACAATCACACATATACAAACTAAAACACACACACATATTTACACATACATAAATGAATAAAACACATACATTAGTACACCTATATAATTATTGTACATGTCTTTTGGCTAAGAAACACTTAATTTAAGTATGCATTATAATTTAACAGTTCGTTCCTTAAACTTGCTAGCAAATGGACAATTTTTTGCAGCAAATTAGTATTAATTTAACTTTAAAAATATTTGTTTAAATTGCACTCATTTTTATTCAATGTAGTTTATTGAAATATAATTAATATTCTTTGAAAATTCTTATTGTGTTCTGTTCCCTGGGTTATTGTTGTGCGGTTGACAATTGCAGCATACTTTGGAGAGTTTTTGTTAAAGGCAAGACAATATTGAATTTAATGCAGACTAAGGATTGGAAATTGTCTAAATGTTAAAATACTTGACATGGTAAAGGAGGGAATGCATAGAAATATTTATCTAAGACCAAATAAATAATCTTAATCTTAAAATTAGCTTTACTTTCTTGATATGTCTGCTTGTCTAAGACAACGAAACAATTGGAATTCTTGGGAAATCTTAATTTATTCCCACAAGTAGTTTCTTATTGAAAATCAGTTAAATTGGTTGAGACTAGAATCAAAATGTGAAAAATATTCCAACAAATTGGCTGAGTTTAGAATAATTATGATTACGTTCTTTAGTGTATTGTTGTAGTATGTGAATTCTTTGCAGAGTTTTAGATTTCAAAAATAATTTATCTGTGTTTAGTTTGCTTGTTTTTGGAAATCACTCTTACATGTAAAATCAATGTTAATGAAATGCATTTGAAATATGTATTTCTCATTATAATAGGTATATTATAATATTTGGTATTAAAACTAACCAAAATCTGGGACCACAGTCAATTCTTGTGCAGCTAAATGTGAACAAAACTATGGGCTTTGCAAAAAAAAATGACATGGAAGTTTACCCTTCCAATTATGGCATATGTGTAAAATGTTGTATCAGGGTCAAGCAGCTGACGGCTGGTTTGAGTTGCTCCACAGAATTAGGCGTTGGTATTCCAAATATGTATGAGGGGAATAAAACAAAAAACACAATGAATTGGTTGGTGGGAATTCAATAAAATATCGTTTATTTAGGTTTATGCTCACCGCATATTTAATACGATAAAAAAAATATTAGTGTTCAAACCGTATTTGGACAAAATGTTAGACAACCGTGAAAGAATTGAATATTTCTTGTTAAAACTATTTTACAATTTGACTAATCTTAAATCTTAAGCAAAGCTTTACCAATCTGATACCATCTGATTTCTTTTCTTTAAGATGTTTGCAGCAATGGAAATACACCTAATTCTATTTTTACACGGTTTTGATTTAACACGGTTTGAAAATAAACAAATTTAAAATTTTTTTACACGATTTTATTCTATTTAGCACGATTCAAAATCTTGTGGGCTTAAATTTTTTGGTTAAATTTAATTTTTGCGAAATATTTTCATATCACAAATTTTGGGGAATTCCCTTGTATATATGATTTAATATTATAAACCTGAATAATTGTTCTTAAAAATACCTTGTTTTTCACTAATTTCAATAGGTTTCTGATATAAGAAACCAATCACCTATTTTGCATACGACCAATGTCTTTTTTTATATGGTTTTTTGTACACGAAGTTTCCTGGAACCAATTACCGTATAAAAACAACATTAGCTGTATTCTTAAATGGTTATCTAATCTATGAAGATTTAGCATTACCTTTGTGCATGTGTGTTTAAATCATGTTCAAGTCCAAAATACAAAAGCAAAATTGTTTACATTCACCTGAAAGCTTTATGATAATCTTAAGTAGTTTGGTATTAAAAATCAGCAAAATCTAATTAAAAAAACAAAATATTACGAAAAGAAATGTGAGATAATTTTTTTTTTTTTTTTTTTTTTTTTTTTTTTTTTTTTTTTTTTCATATTTTTCGAGCTCACGTCAATGCCATGAGCACTTTTTTTTTTTTTTTTTTTTTTTTTTTTTTTTTTTTTTTTTTTTATTTTATATTGGAAGTAGGTGCCTCAGCGCCACTAGGACATTATAGAGGCAAGCTAGCAACTATTTTTACAAAATTTTTTACATATTCATTGATTTTTAATTAAATTATATAAAAAATGAGATCATTCTAACTTAATAGCATTTATAGCAGAAGCATTTCCAAGTTTTCATATAAATATTCTTTTAATCTCTTTTTGTAAATTGAGATTGTTTCAGCCTCTTTAACAAATTGTGGTAATTTGTTATATTCCACACTACCCAAGTATTGAATTCGCTGTTTTGTAGTTTCTAAGCGATATCTTACTACACTGAGATCAGTACGGTGTCTTGTATTGAAATTATGATGACCGGTTTCCAATCGGATACTGTGATATCCTATGTTATGCAAAACTTTATAAACATAAATTAGTAACTGCAATCTATGAAGGCCGAAGATAGGCATAATACCTTTAGCAATGTTTTTATATAAGTCCAAGGTAGGGTATGATCTGGGAAGGTTATATATCAGCTTCAATGCCTTATTTTGCAATACTTGCAAAGATTTTATATCGGAGTTCCTTTTATGTCCATATATAAGTACAAGGTAATTCAGATGGCTTTGAATTAAAGATTGATAGATAAGCAGCTTTGTATGTCTATCGAGTTTGTTTCTCATCTTATATAAATATCCAATGGCCGATGATAATTTACGTTTTAGTTGATCTACATGCGACTTCCAGGATAGGTTGTTCTGTATATGGATCCCAAGGTATTTAATGACAGAAACCTCTTCTAGTTCTTTTCCATCAACAAAAATTACACAATTTTGTTCAATACGATTTGACTGCGCTTTAAACCGAATGAACTTTGTTTTAGTAGCATTCAGTACCAGTTTGTTAAGTCGTGCGTATTCAGATATTAACAGCGCATCTCTTTCGGCATATGTTTTTAGTACTAGTTCATTCTTATATGGGTATAATAAACATAGGTCATCAGCGTACAAAAATATTCTCCCAGTAAGTCCAAGGTTGTTGATATCATTAAGGTATAATTTGAATAACAACGGTCCCAAAACACTACCTTGAGGCACACCACACATAACATCTTGTATTGAACTTTGACTTGTATTTATTTTAACATATTGTTTTCTGTTTTCGAGGTAGCTCTTAAATAACTCCAACTCTTGGCCACGAATACCATAAAAAGGTAATTTTTCACATAAAATGACATGGTCTACAAGATCAAATGCTTTTGAAAAATCGTAAAAAATACCTCCAACACCAGAAAACCCTCTGTCTAGTCCATCGCACACATAATTCACGACATTGATTACTGCTTCCTCGGTGCCACAGCCTTTTTTAAATCCGTATTGATTTTCATACAACATATGATTATCTTCTAAGTACGTGGATAGCTGTGTGAATAATATTTTTTCGTATATTTTGTCAAGAATAGACAGTAAAGCTATAGGTCTGTATTGTTGAAACAAGTTTGCATTTGGTACCTTTGGTATAGGAACAATTTTGTGATATTTTAAGGAATCAGGATAGATAGAAGTGTTTATAATGTTATTAAAAATGTTTACGAAACATGGACTCAATTCTTCAACGCATTCAATGAAAACTAATGGCAATATGTCATCACTTCCAGCACTCTTGCTCTTCTCAAACTTTGTTATTATATCATACATTTCTTCTGTTGTTGTATTTTTGAATTTGAACGTACGGTTGTGATATTGAAGTGTTCGAAGTGAATTACAGTTCTCGTTTTGATATACTTCAATTTGCCGCCTGAGGTCCGAAACCGAATCCAAGAAATATTTATTAAGAGCCTCTGCTTTTATCTCATCACTTATAATGTGCTCGCCTTCCTCATTTTTCAACAATATCTCTGATTTAACATTTTTTCCAATTATCTTATTTAGAAATTTCCAACATTTTTTCGGCTGTAGCTTGAATTCTCTTAAATTGTCCTCATAGTAGTTTTTTAGTGATTCCTTGCATGCGTTTTTAATTATTCTGCTGATTCTTTTTAGCTTGGCCTCTGTGTCAGGGTTTCTTCTCTTTCTTCTAGTTTTGAGCAATGTGTTTTTGTATTCAATGAGCTTTTGCAGATTTCCATTGATCCATGGAGTTATTTCATACTTAATTAGTTTTTTTCTTCTTGACTCAATTGTAGAACACCTTACTGAATTTGATATACACGACAATACTTCTCTTGTATCAGACGAAACATCGCCGTTGAGGTTTAGACTATCTAAATTTTGACGTAACCGTTCCTTAACACAATCATAACTGCAGTGTTGTCGTTTTATTTCAATAAAATCACAGTTATCCTTGCTCAAATTTAGACTGCAGCAAATAAGATTATGGTCTGTAAGATTACATTCAACGGAATCTATATGTATACCGATTTGCAAATTGCTATATACATTATCTATTGAACTACCGCTGCAGGGACGAGTAGTCATACTATGGCAGTTTATATATCCATAACAGTTAAGTAAACTCAGTAACTCCTGTGATACGTTGTCTAAAATATTCAGATTCGAATCACCTACAAAAATGCATGGCATCAGGCCGAATCGCAAAAGTAAAGCTTCCAAATAATCCAAGAATATAGGTACGGTACATTTTTGGGAACGATAAAACGAAACGATCTTTAAAGCTTTGCCTCTGATGTTTTTGGACACTATAGACAATACAATTGTATCAATAAAATCCCTGCTTTCACACACATCAACATTAAAATGTAAGCCTTCATTGATATATACTGTTGTACCGCCATAACCGTCTTTTCTGCAACAGTGTACAGCTTTATATCCGGGAATATTGTATAGATCTGTAAGCTCTTGTCTAAACCATGTTTCTTGAACGCAAATAATACTGGGTAAGATTGGAAAATTTGATATTAAACTGCGAAATCTATTAAATTTATTTATCGACGAAATACTTCTGCTATTAACTGACAATATATTAAATTTGTTTTTATTCAAATTCATTAAATGAGATTCAAAGGACATGAAGTTATTAAAGTATTGGTTAGTAATAAAATTCATTAAAAAAAAAAATAAAAAAGAGATTACAAAACATTCAATAAAAACGACAAAATAGTGTGTTTGCTGTTAATTATTTGCCGGTGATAAATATTGTGCACCCGGTTCCACATCACTGTCATCACCAGAATCTGCATGAATAATTTGCTTGCTTCTACGGCTTCTATTTGTTGTTGCTTCCAAGAGAAGTTCATCTACTTCTTCGGCACATCGTATTAACTTTGGCTTTGATAATTCGCTTCTCTTTGTAAAAACACGTCCGTCATACGCATATATTCTACGGTATCCAACTGTCTTTAACGTTCGGGCATGATTAAGCAGTGCAAGTGTCTCTCTACTGAGGAAATCATTCACAAAAATTGATTTCGTTTCTTCTTTTTCCATTAATTTAGATTTCGCAGCCATTAATGCCTGTTTTGTTTTAAATGAATTGCATTTTACAACAATCGTTTGTTTTTTGGCGTTATTTTTCTTTTTCAAAAAATAAGCAGTATCAACTTCTTCGGGTTTTAAATGAACTTCGACTTTCTTCATGATGGATATTATTGTATCAACTGCGGTTGCATCTCCAACATTCTCTACACCATTAACTAAACAATCGTTTTTAACTCTGCTGTCGTTTAATATTTTAACGGACTGTTTTAATTCACTTATCTCAGCTTTTAACATTTTATTTTCTTTCTGGACTGCATCTATTTTTTTCTTATTTTCTGTTACACCTTTCAATAACTCATCAAATTGTTTGGACATAAACATCATCGACTTATGCATATCATCCAGCTGATCGAGCTTGTTCAGTTTTGTTTTGATCAAATTCAATTCGCTGTTAATGTTGTTATTTTTGTTTTCTCCACTTTCGCAACAGAGATGGCATATGTATTCAATGTTCTCATCGTTCATCAGCTGTTCAAATTGACGTTTGTTTAGTTCAGTGCAAAGAGAGTGAAACGTTTTGGAGCATCTATCACACTGAATGGAATTATCAGATTCTTCTTCTTTCACCACCAGCTTGCATTGTTCACAGAAAATCTTAGGATTTTTAATACTACGGCGACTGGATTTAGGCATATTTGATGCAATTAAGATGACAAACAACTAAGTCTAAAATTTTAAATTTACCAGACTATTTAAAGATGATTCAGTATCCCGCAATATGCAAATTAAATTTTCTTTATCAGAGCACTTGTAAAAAAATGACTTTCTCGCGAATAGGGTTGCCAGCTTCGTAAAATGAAAAATTGAAATTTCGAATGTGACGTTCTAGTTAACCAGTTTTCAATACTGACTATAGTTTTAATAGGTAACTATTGGCTTTTATGGAATTCTTAGATAATTAAGCTATATTCATTTTTAGGGATGAGTAAATGTTGTTTAAATATAAAAATTATTTAATTTTCATGCATGTGTAAATCACTTTTATGTCCCAAATATAAATATGAAATTGGTTAGATTTGTCTAGAATATTTATTATAGTCCTAAGCAGTTTGCTATTGAAAATCAGCCAAACCGTTTCAGTTGAAAATAAGTTACAATACAAAATGAGAGACACAATTTATATGCCTTTAGAAAAATATTTTTATAGCAACGATTTTGTTCTTTACATTGTTTCTGAAATATGAATATTCTTGCATCTTTTATAATTCTATAGAGAATTTTCAAGAATTTTTCAGTTTGTCTGCGTGTGTAAATCACTCCAAATTACAAAAGACAAGACCGAAATGGATGAGTTTTAGTTATAATGTTTATTGCCATCCTTAACAGTTTGGTGTTGAAAATTAACAAAATTGGTTGACTGAGCTATAAGCCAAAACGTTAAATATCCTAGATGAAGGCTCAAAGATGAGTCTTATTTATAATAAGCTTAATTCTAATTGCACAAGGAAACAGTTTGAAGACCTCATTGCCTACTATAGCATTCTAACTAGAGTTTTAAATAAGAATCTTTGAAATCTTTAAAGAACATTTTTAAAAATATCAGAAAATTTTTTTTACTTAACCACTAGATAGCATTACTTAGTTTTTTTATATTATACAGCTGTGTTTTAATTTTAACATTTTATTAAATTGCATTTAAGCATAAAATCACATTTAAATGATAACAAAATGCCACTCATTTCTGTTTTTTTTGTTTTAAGCATTTGAGGCTTGTTAAAAATACTTATTTTTTATATATTTAGCTTGATATTAAACATGCTTGTATTGTTTTGCGTTCAGTTATTCACTGCTATTTTTTTTTGCAGAGGCCAGTTAAGTGGCAATGATTGCACTATTTATTCATTTAACACATACAGGCGTACATACATACATTTGCAGGCATACTACAACAATCACATAAAGATTTAGATAAATGACCATTATGTGATGGCCATTTTGAAATTGTACAGAAACACACAATCACAGAAATTTTGCACTCGTAATAAGCTTTAATAGGGGGGATCTTAAGTGAAATAAAGCTTATTGAGTTAATAATTATGCCCTTATTTATAAAACATACAACAGGTTTATAAGAGGTTTATAAAGGCAATTTTGTATGGAAATTTGCTTTAGAAACCTGTTATATACCTGTTTTGTTGTGTTGTACTAAGTTATTTAAATAAGAAAGGCTTTAAAATTAGAATAGATTAGTATTATGACCTGTGTGTGTAAATCACTTTCGATTGAAAAATACGGAAAGAATATTATTAAGACACTCCTAGAATGTTTACAACTGTCCTAAGTTATATGATATTGAAAATCAGTTAAATTAATTTAGAGGAAAAAAAGTTATTAAACTAAATGTAAGACGAAATTAACAAAAATAGATTTCGTTGACGTAATAATTCGAAAAATTAATACTACTGCTTAGTTTTTGGCCGCAATTTATTTATGTGAGACAGAATATTATTGTAGCTTTAATTCTTGTTGCATTTTAAATTATTTTAAGTTTCAAAGGCAAAATAATAAGATTCCTATTCTGGTTTGTGTGTGCAAATCATTTTCACGTACAAAATACAAAAGCGAAATTATTAAGATTCTCCTAAAATGTTTATTATTGTCCTAAGTTGTATGCTATTCGAAATCAAAGGAATTTATTTTGTTGGCAAAATGTTGTGAAATGATAAAAAAAAAGAAATTGATTTTCAAACAAAACTATTGTAAATATAGATGCAATTGATTAGTTGGTTACTCTAATTTCCATAAGCGGGAAATAATTTTGTTGTAGCTGTAATTTTTGTTGTATTTTTTGTTGGTTTAAATAAAAAAATTTACTGCTGAGGAATGATATGGGAAGTGTGTGTAAAACACGCTCATGACCAAAATACAAAACAGATACTAATAGGATGTTCCTTATATATTTGTAATTTTCCTAAATTCTACGGTATTGAAAATCAAACAAATTGGTTTAGTAGAAAAAAAGTTATTAAACAAAATGTGTCATGGCATTGAAAAATTTTAGTTTCTTAACAAAACAATTCTTTAAAATTTGATGTTGTTAGTGCTATATAAAAAAACCAATATTGATGTATGTTTAATTGTTGTTGTATTTTTTGTTTTGTTTAAGTTGAAAGTTCTTCTAAATAAGATTAGTATTGTAGCCTGTGTGTGTCAAACACGCTCACTGCCAAACTGCAAAACCCAGATTGTTAAAATTTTGCAAAAATATTTATCGGCATACTAAAGGCATGGTAACACATGGCAAATATTTACTCAAAAAAGCGTAACCACTTGTTTTAGCACACATTTGTTTGACGTTGTTTACTCTTAGAAGAGTTTTGCAAGAACAAACAGCATCAAATAAAATAAGACTAACAATTTGTTATGCCTTGTCCTAAAAAACCAAGTTCTTTTTAATAAATAAACGAGTTCAAAAACATTTGATTTAGTGGTTACGTCTTTTTCGGCAAATATTTGCCAAGTGTGACCGCACCTTAAGTCTTATGGTAATGATTATGGAAATCAAACAAATTGGCTTAAAAGATTAAAAAAATTCGATTTAAATATTATCACTATAGCATACATTGTTGTTGTATTTTGGATTTTTGTTGAATTTTGACGTTCATAACGCCACGAAAAAAGTTATTAAAAAAAATTCGAGACATGAAAAAATTAGATTTTTTTAAACCACTCTCAATATTAAAACTATTGCTTAGCTTAATATTGTTACAATTTGTTAAAAAGTTTAATGTGTAAAAAATGTTGTTGTTGTTTTAATTGTTATTTTATTTAGATTAAATGGATCAACTGAAAAGATGAATAACAGAAAAAGGCCTCGACTAAGGCTTAAACATAAATTTTAAGAAATATTCTTTTAAAATTAATAAAACTTTAATTTAGGCTGAAATAGGTTATTTTGTTTGGGGGCCTACCTAGAAAACAATACTAAACTATATGTTTACATCGCTATATATATATATTTGAGCCTGTGTAATTGTGGCCTTGGAGCATAGAATGTAATTGTTATTATCCTTTAAGCGCATACATACACAGATATTTCTGCAACTATAATTTGAACTTATATGGTATTTAGCCTACATATGTTAAAATAACCATTAGATATCCTACATATAGTATGCACATATTAACTGCTATTTATATTTCCTATACATTCAGGGATAACTAGATATGTATGTATAGATATACTGATGGTATTTTACAGTCACAATAAGCAACCAGAAATAATGTTACAGTAAGTAAGTAGCAATTTAGATGCAATTCACAAAATACATGAGATTTTTTATTCGTATTGTGTAAGCAATAATGCACACAATCAGCGTATACGAGTGAACATATTAAAAACACATACAACATGTAATAATACCACAGAGAAAAAATTTTAGAAAAAATAAATGTTTGGTGGTTTTTTATTATAGCAAAGAAATTGTTAAAATTTAATAAAATATTTAAATTTTCATTAAAATAAAACAAATATTTAGAATATAAAAAAACTAAAATTAAAATTGTTTTAAGGTCAATTTTATATCGTCTACTTTCTATACAAATAACATTTAAAAACTTAATAAAAAATTAAAAACAAATCTTTAAAATTATAAAATATGTGAAATTTTAAATGTCAGCATTAAAGTATCTGACATACAATTACATTAAATTTATAAAAATAATAAGAAAATGATAATAAAAAGACTTTTAATTAAAATCTAAGGGAATTTGCTAAAGTTCGAATAAGCTTAAAGAAATTTTAAGTTTTTTTAAGTTTTAACAAATAAAATTTATACAAATTTAATATAAAAAATATAAAAAAGGTTTCAATATTTCCAGACAACTAGCCTTAACAATTCTTTTACACTTTCTGGCAAACGCCTAAAAATAGACACTTAACTTTTTCACAATTCTGCAAAAGATTTCTTTAACTTTGAAACTCTTGCTTATGTGACCTTCAGCTGGCAACGGCTTTTTTCTTGTTTGCTTGCTTAAAATAATACAATTGTTTTACATACGTATATGAAACACACATGAAACATACATATACAGTAAAAACTTTACTAATGGACACCTTCCGTATTCGATCACCACTTTTAAACGGACAATTTTCCTAGTCCCTTTGTTTTACAAGAATTTTTAGAACATATTACTCTCTTCTAGACGGACACTCCGGACGAACGGACACGGACACTTTTTTCCATAAAATACCTCCAGTAGACGGACAAAATTCAAAAATGTTTACCGACAAAAAATAAACAGCAACACATTTATGCATATAAAATTATGTGATTTCCCTTTTTAGTATCATTGGCAGATTGTTGTGTAGTTTTTTCTTATGTTTTTTTTAATGTGATCATGTGTCGATTTCGTGAAGTTTTAAGCTACGTATGGACGGTTGTCAGATCTTACAATGTTGTCAGATCTAGCAAGGTGCTAGCAATGTACTGGCATTGAAAAATTGTTACCAAAAGGTAAATAGTGAGTTCAGACGACTGTAGGAAAACTTTACAATTTCATTGGCACACAATTGTCACATAATGAATTTATCTGTCAACCGAAATTGTCTGTTCACACGGTTGTCAGTTTGCTGTGTGGCAAAGATTGTCAAGTTCGTTGTGAGGCATTGTGTCTGTTTTAAAAAGAAACAATTGAAGCAATTTTATCTGCATATGTCCTAGAAAGTAAAGAGATTGAAGACGAAGTAACAAAGTTTGGGTGAAGGTTTGGCTGTTTCAGCGACAGCAGGAGGGTTTTTATGATAAATTACTCATCCAACTGCAAACTTACGAGCCGGAGTTGTATCGAAAAAATGGACTCCGACCAATTTGATAATCTCTTAAGTTTTGTGACTCCGCACATTAAACAGCAAGTTGCTCATTAGTGCATTGGTTGGACTTTTTCCTTCTCAATTTTTCTAAATTGCAGTCTAATGAGGTTTGCCCATTTTCCTTTGCATTTGTTTAGCACAAAGTTCTGACATTTTTATAGTAAACTATCCCGTCAACGGACACCTCCCTTTAACGGTAAAATCTGCTGTGACGACCGGTGTCCGCCTATGGGAGATTTCACTGTATTGTAATTTGATTTCAATGCTGAAAGCGTATGTGTCTAGCATGCATAATAAACGTTTGCTCTGCTTATTTTTTTCTGCCACAACTTTCCAACTTTCACAGCTGTGTGTTACTTGTATAGTATTTGTTGAAAGTATTACACAAATAACCAGCAAATAAGTACAAAAATAAAAAAAAATAAAATAAATAAAATAAATAAAATTATTGTGTAAGGAATTCTCGCGTTTTTAAAACAAACATATAAAGCTCAACCAAACGGAAATAAGAGAAGAGAGTTAAAAATAATACTACATCTACATTAAATCACAGGAAACACTAGTACAAAAACGCCCTCTTAAAGAAATTCTGGTAGCGTGTGTATGTGTGAAATAATATTAAGATAAATAAACAAAGTATATGTGCTAAGAAATCAGCAAACGGTAGGAGTGAAAAGGAAATAAAGTTCAAGTACAGTATCTATGATTTATTTTAACTCTCGAGTCAGATCTTGACTCGAGATTTTTTATAGACTCGACTAAAGTCTACAGACTTGTTGAAAAAAAAAAATTTCAATATATTAGTATTATGGTCTGTGTGTGTAAATCACTTTCACTTGCAAAATACAGAAACAAAACTATTAAGATTTTCTTAGAATGTTTACAACTGTCCTAGGTTATATGGTATTGAAAATCAGTTAAATTAATTTAGAAGAAAAAAAGTTATTAACCAAAATGGAAGACGACATTAACAAAAATAGATTTCGTTGACATAAAAATTTGAAAAATTAATACTATTGCTTAGTTTGTGGCCGCAATTTCTTTATGTGAAACAGGATATTATTATAGCTTTAATTTTTTTTGTGTTTTAAAGTATTTTAAGTTTCAAAGGCAACATAATATCTAAGATTCCTATTCTGGTATGTGTGTGTAGGACTGTATATCTAAATCATTTTCACGTGCAGAATACAAAAGCGAAATTATTAAGATTCTCCTGGAATGTTTGTTATTGTCGTAAGTTGTATGCAATTCAAAATCAGCGGAATTTAATTAGTTGAAAAAAAATTGTTAAACTAAATGTTAAACGATAAAAAAACAAATTGATAATTTTAACAAAACTAATGTAAATTTCCATAAGCGAGAAATAACTTTGTTGTAGCTATTATTAGTGTCTCATTTTTTTGTTTTGTTTAAGTAAAAAATGTTTTACTGCTAAGAAATATGATATGGGAAGTGTGTGTAAAACGCGCTCATGACCAAAATACAAAACAGATACTAATAGGATGTTCCTTATATATTTATAATTTTCCTAAATCCTACGGTGTTGAGAATCAAGCAAATAGGTTATGTAGAAAAAAATGTTATTAAACAAAATGTGTCATGACATTGAAAAATTTTAGTTTCTTAACCAAACAATTCTTTCGCAATTTTGAAGATATTTCGATAACATTTGGTATGTGATATTTTTCGGCCCAAGAACGGCTGGGATTGAAACTGGTAGAAATCGGTCCATTATTTCACCTGGCCTCCATACAAATGTCCTCCCGAAATTAGGGTTTACCGATCATAAATGTTTGAATTATGCAAGTAGCCAAACAAATTTCATCACAAATGAGTGGCAAATGAAGCCAAATCACATCTACAAATTTTGTGCAGATCGGTCCATAATTAGTCGTAGCTCCCATATATGGCACATTTCCGAAATTCACTATAGCTATCTTAAAAATGTTGGTATCCAAATAAAAATTGACACAAATAAGTTGCTTATATACAGAAATAATGACACCTAATTTTATAATGGTTGGTCCATAATTAGTCGAAACTCCCATATAAGAATCTGTCCGTAATTCACTTAAACCTCCATAAATCTTTTAAAAGTATTTATATCGAGATAAGGTTTAGCACATATAATATTTATATTCACAGAAATCATGACTATAAATTTTTTGGATGATCGGTCCATAATAAGTTATATATTCCATATAGCGCTCATTTCTGGAAAACTGTTTTATACATATGCTGGGTGTAGGTTATTATATGGTCAGGCTTGACCGACTATACTTTCTTACTTGTTGTTATTGGTATATGTTATTGGTATATTGCGTTATTATTACAACAAACATTTTAATATCCTCCACCACCAAAGTGGTGAATCATTCTGTGTGAAACTTTGTTAATATTCCTCTGAGACCCTCTTATGAAATTCTCGATTTAGTCGATTTAGCCAAGTCCATCTGTCTGTCTGTCTGTATAAAACATTTTCACGTCCAAACTACACAACTTAACTATACAAAAAATATTTCTGATTTTGTGGGTAACTTTGGTATTGAAAATCAGTAAAATCGGTAAAGTAGAATCAGAGTTATGGACCAAAATATGAGGCAACCTGCATACTTTATATTTCAGATAATACCATGCAATTTTGTACACGTTATTTTTATGATATGAAAGTGTGAGGAAAATAGTAAGAGTCGGTGCATGACTTCTCACAGCCCCCATACAAATATTTTCCCGAAATATGGCTTAATGATAAATAAATGCATATAAAATTGAAAAATTCGGCAAAAATAAGTATTATGTAAAAAGAAGTCGCAAAATGAAATGTTGTTTTGTTTGGTCTATATTTGACCATAAACCCCATATAAGGTCTACATCTAAAATTCGATTAAAGCATATAAATGACTTAAAGATATTTCATATCACTTATTCTATCACTCTCTTTCTGCTATCAAACTAAAAATTTCATACTCTCTACTATGGCAATAAAAAAAAAGTGAAGCGTTATGCCATACTAAAACTCCTAAAATGCGCTTTCTTATCTCAGCTTGAAAAAACCAACAGCTTAAAAACAAACACATACACCGAGGTTTCACATTAAAGCGATGTGGAGATACTAGTGATAAAATTCCGTGTATGAAAACCTATAGTACATGTTTACTTGTGCCAGACTGGGAATTTCATTTCCGTTTACTATAAAATAAAATGAAATACATATACATATATTTAGAACATAAAAAAAAGAATTTATCTCTTATAGTTAAGATTTTTTACAGCTTAGAGTATGTAGGAAAACCATTATATTTTACTTTAAAGAAAGTAGAAACAAAAACGTATGGTTAGAGGAATTAGTTTATTTCTTTATTTTTATTTGATTTTTTCTACTTTCCCGTTGCTGGTTACATTCGAGGCGAAAATACCAGCCAGCATAGTACACGTTTGTGCTGTTGTGTTTTGCTTACTGTTATTGTTACGTTTGGCAAAAAAACGTAGAATGAAGCATGTTAAAAGGAAAAACAAGTTATTTAGAACAAATTGGAGAATAAGGATAAAGCAATAACAGCCCAACATTGTAGGCGTTAAATTTTGGTAGGATAGATGGAAGTTTTAGATTTTCCTTGGGTTTTGTTTGTGTTTTTTTTTTACAATTTTTTACTTGTATAGAGTAAGAAAGATCTACAGGGAATGGGAAGTAAAATAGTGGATAGAGAGCTTCTGGAGTTAAAGCTATTTTTAGCTACAAGTTTTAATATTATATTGTTGAGAACCTCTACCTTATTGCAATCACAAAAGCAGATATTTTAGGTTTAACATGTTGTTGGTAACAATTGTTTATTTACAAAATAAGCCAACATATACATATATGAATAAATACTTTTACAAAACAGCTTCTTGTCGTTATTTATACCTAAATGTATTGAATAATTTCACATTAACTAGTAACGATTTTTAAAGTCTTTACAAACTCCAATTTACAGCACTCCCACAGCTCACAATACAATACGACTTTTGATTATAGATTTTTTTTTTAATTCCTGATTGCTTTCACTTATATATTTTATTATTGTGTGTACAGAAAGTAATACAAAAACAGCAAGAACAAAATTGGAATACATTAGTTGAAAAAAATTATTAGCAAAGATAAAAATAATAAACAGACAACAGAAAAAGAGGAATAAATTTTCAATATCACACTGCAAAAACAAGGAAAATAAATTGCAAATGGAAGGAAGGCAGCCAGCAAAGAAAAAAGAACATCAATTTTAACAGCTTTCTAAGAAAACAATTGTTAAACGAACAGTTGATATACCCTTACAAACTCTTACACACTAACTCACTCCTCTTCATTATGACTGCAGTAGTAACCTCCAAAATAAAGACAACATTTCAGGGTTACGTTAGTAAAACGCATTTGGCTTTAAAATATTAGAAACAAATTGTAATTGGCGCAAGCAGTGATTAAAAAACTATATGGAAAATTTAAATAAAAAATGTGAACAAAATTTGGAAAAACACAAGCAAATTAGCCTATGTACTTTGAAAGCAGAAAATATAAGTACTTTCCAGTTTTTGAACAGGGTAAATACATTTAACACTGCTTTTGTATTGCAAAGAAAATTGGACTTTTTAAAGTGCCACCATTGCCTGTTGCCATTAAACTATTTAAAGAACCAAGAATGCAGAGGAAATTTTATTACTTAAATAGTTTCGATTGTTGAAGAAATTAGACATTTAAAGATTGAAAATGTCAGAGAAAATTGGACTACTTAAAGGGCCACGATTGCCAAGGAAATTAGATCACTTAAAAAACCATGAATAATGAGGAAATAAGATTACTTAAATTATAACAATTGCTTAGAAATTTTGATATTTAGAGATCGAAGATGGCAGAGAAAATTGGAGTACCTTACGGGACACGATTGCCAATGAAATTGGATCATTTAAAGAATCAAAAATGACGAGGAAATTGGTTCACTTAAAAATGTTGATTGCTGAGAAATTTTGACATTTAGAGATCGAAGATGGCAGAAGAAATTGGACTACTTAAAGGGCCACAATTGTCAAGGAAATTGGATCACTTAAAGAACCAAGAATAACGAGGAAATTTTATTACTTAAATTATGCCAATTGCTTAGAAATTTAGAGATCGAAGATAGCAGAAGAAATTGGACTAATTATAGCGCCACAATGGTTGTGACAGTTGGACTGTACGTAGTCCAACTGCCATGATTACCGAAAATTATGCTTGAAAAATATGTCCATTATTTCTAAGGAAATTAGATTTAAAGGTCCATTATTGCAGATAATATTAGACTACTGAAAGAGTCGCAATTGGACAAGTTAAAGACCAGCAATTGCTAAGGAAATTGGTCTACCGTAAGAACCACAAATGACGAGGAAATTCGTTTACTTATAAATGTTGATTGCTGAGAAATTTGGACATTTATAGATCCAAGATGGCAGAGGTAATTGGACTACCTTACGGGTCACGCCTGTCAAGGACATTGGATCACTTAAAGACAAGGCAATACTTAAATAGTTCCAATTGCTTAGAAATTTGGACATTTATAAATGGAAGATGGCAGAGGAAATTGGATTATTTAAAAGGCCACGATTCTCAAGGAAATTGGATTACTTAAAGACCCAATATTGCAGAGGAAATTGGACTACTTAAAGAGCCACAATTGACTACTTGGAAATTGGAGTACCATGATTGTAAAGGAGATATGATTACTTAATGAGTCACGATTACTAAGGAAATTCGTTTACTAAGAGTGTTTGCTTAGAAAATTCATTTAGTGATCAAGGATTACTTCAAAAATTGGACCAATTGCAATTGAAATAGCCACAATTGCAAAGGAAATTGAAACCCTTAAACAATTACGATTGCTGTGAATATGGGACTACTTAAAGAGCTACGATTGGAAAGAGAAGTGCCACGATATTATACTTTACAAACTATCGATTGTATTATTTAATAAGCTGAGATTGAAGAGAAGAGAAACAGATTTTCTTCTACATTGTGGATTTTTGTCAAAAATATATGATTGCTTATAAATGCTAACAATTATCTTTAATTCCAACACATTCCAATTATATTTTTGAATGCCTCCTTCTCCAACATTTCGTAATACTTTTAGGCTTATAATAAAATTTTAATTGCTCAATTAGGAAAAAATATTATTGTCATGAGGAAACTCGCTAACAAAATCCTAAAAACTGCTGAGGCTACGTTTACGTTTAAGTACAAGCAGCAAAACTCCCATACTCCAACTTATTACATATTTCAAATTTCAACTAATTTGCATAATTTTCTTATATACACAGCTCTTCTAAGAAAAGCAACCAAGCATTACAACCTTAATTCACTATTATTTCTTAATTTTTCAAAAACCATGAAATCTCCTATTACACAGACCCTTTTCTTTATACCTGCTGCATATTTAGTTTAGTGTTTGTTTACATATTTTTTTCACGTTGGGTTTTTTCCTCTAGTTTCTAGCTATTGTCCTTAATATGTTTATATGTTAACAGCAGGAGGTGTTTGTAATGGTGGGTTGTGTAGATTGCTAGCTGTCTCGGCTTATATGTTGCGGTTAACCATAAAAACCTGATACTAATAGGGTGTCAAATTATAATTCTTTTGCAAAAATGTGGAAATGTGTTGAACAAAAAAATGTATTTAAATTTTTTTATGAAGTCATAAGTCATTTAAAAAGGATCATTTTTTTCTGTAGCTGTTTGGGGCTATAAGTTTCAATTTTTTCTTGTCTCTTTAGTGTTTGAAAACAAAAAGAAAATAAAAGTTCTATAATTAAATTTTCCTGTTTTGTTTTATTTGGAAACTTTATATAAAATGGTTTTGTTTTTATGCTGGCAACTAGTTTATGGGAAATTTTAATATATATTTTGGGTTAAAAGTATTTGTAAATGTTTCTGAAGGGCATCATTATCAAATCAGAGATAAGGATATTAAATATTTTGTTAATGTAAAGATGAACTGTTGAAAGAATGTGATTGAACTTCTTAAAGAGCAACGATTACTAAAGAAAATTAAAATTATGATTGCTGAGTAAATTGGACTACTTAAGCAGCCAAGCCAAGCTCAGACGGAATTTAAGTTTCTTAAGAGCCATTATTGTAAAAGAAATTTAATTAATTAATGGTACAAGACTGTGGAGCATATTTAAGAAGATTAAATCATAGAAAACTTATGAAACTACGATTGCTAACTACTTAAACAGCAATGAAGTTGAGAAAATTGGTCTATATTTAGAGCCAAGAATGTTGTTGAAATTGGACTAAAAATTGGTTGACGAATTTGACGCTTTAGCTATCCACTATGGCTGAGAAAATAAGACGGTATATTGTACAACTTAAAGATAGAAAATATCATATAAAAGTGGGAGTACCCAAAGACGCATAATTTCAAAAGAATTTAGACTACGCAAAAAAACACAATTTCAAATTGGGCTTGCTTAAATATAGAAAAAATAATTTCAACTATTGAAAGAGACAGTTGTAGCAGTTTGTTTTAATTAGGGATCTAATTTTGCAAAGAAAATTGGCCTACTCATAAGATCCGCGATTGCAGAGGAAAGTTAGACTAATTAAAGATCCAGGATTGCCGTGGAAAGTTAAAGATCCACGATTGCAAATGAAATCGGACTACTTAAATAGCCACGATTATTGTGATAATTACACTACTTAATGATCACTGATTTCGGAGAAAATTGAACTACTTAAATATCCACGATTGCCGAGGAAATTAGGCTAATTAATAATTCACAATTTCGAAGAAAATTTAAGTACTTAAAGATATACAATTGCACAGTAAATTAAAATACTAATCAACCATAATTTTTATGGAATTTTAGCTTATAAAAAAACAAGTTAAAAAAAAAAATTTTATAAATTTAAAATTTGTCTAAAAGTTTGGAGTATCTGGTATTATTTTTCATACGACTTTAATTTGCTCAAATGTAAATATATTCTATTTTCGCATTTTTTAAACTTATTCTGCACACTTACCTTAACGAAATGATAGAACAAGACAGCACCCACGGTCGACAAGGCGAACCAAACAAAGATGGCAAATGTAGAAATGGATGGAATATTCAAGACATGCAAAGCATTGGAAATTATTATGGCAGCTGCATGACAGAATAGGAATGGCATAAAAAGACGCTCCAAAATATCCCAGGGAATTTCGGCGGATTTTTGGGGCAATACAGAAATCGAGCCACGTCTAAGGGAGGTGCGTCTGGAGGCACGGCGCTGGAAGTTAAAAGAAAATTATATTTTGTTAATTAATTTTAAAACAAAGTAGTTTATTTTTGTATGTGCATATTCAAATTTTATGTACGTATGTATATATACATATATAGAGCATAAAGAAATTTTGTTAATTTTTCAAATTTTCTTTACACAACACAAAAATCCCTGGATATTTGAATATAGTTCAATTATATTTTAGGTTGTTTTGGAATTTGTGAAAAAAAACAATTAAACTTATGACTTTATCAAGGAAAATAATTTAAACAGCAGAAAGAATTATGTTGCAATTAAATAAAATACATATCTAGGTCCACTATATATGTATACTCGAATATCAGTTTTTAAAATATTTTATTTTTTGGAATTTTACCAAAAAAACCATGAAAATTTTCTTTTTTAACAATTTTAACAAAAAACTATGATTTTAGCTAAAAAAAAATTATTATTATAGAACACTTTTAAAAATTATAATAGAAACAAACGTCCCCTGTCACCAAAAAATATCAGAGAACAGAAATTATTGTAACTTATAAATGACGCAAAACACACACAAAATAATCAAAACAAAATTCTACATTTTCCTCATTATCGTCATCATCAAAGTCATTAAGAAGAATCTATATATATAAAAGTGATTGTGTGTTTGTATGTATGTTTATTATTATTAGTTTGGGACCTATAGACGGCTAAACGGCTGAACCGATGTGCTTGAAGTTTTCACAGTATATTTCTGTATGTCTGGAAGGAGCTTTTTTTAAATTTTAAGTGGGCGTGGTACCTCCCATACAAAGTTAATTTTAAAAATCAAATACTTGGGAAACTATAATAGCTATAGTACTCAAATTTTGCATGAGCAATTTTATTGTTTGTTTAAATATTTGCGGAAAAAATGGGAGTAGTAGCGAGAGGGGGCATGGCACCTCCCATGATAATTAAAAAAAAAGTAAATATATGGTATACAGTAAAATCAATATTAATATTTAGGACAAGAATGGGCGGACTATCAATAGTGGGCGTGGTACCTCCCATAGATTTGATGACAAATTATATATAGGGAAAGCTAGATCAGCTATCAATATTAATATTTGGGTAACCAATGCGCTGACTAGCAACAATATTAAGTAAATATTAAAATTTTTATACATTTGAAACCCTTATCTATATTTAAACTTTTTATTTCATTACGATACGGGTAGCGAAGCACACCGGGTTTTAGCTAGTTTCTAAATAAAATAGAAACCATAAAAGAAAGAACAATAAAAAAACCAACCTAAATAAAAATTAGCCTAAATCAAACACTAAAAATAGCCTTTTATAAATGAACTAAAAACCAAAACAGTCGGCCAGAAATATGTACATACTTACTAGTTGACTGTCTAACTTGAAATCTAAATATTAAAATAAGAAATTCATAAATAACGAAATAAATAACCATAAAGAAATTATTAATGAATCCGCTTGTAAGTTAAGGTTAAATGAAATTTATTTAAAAATTTTTCTTCAACCAAAAATCATTGCAAACAAATCAATATTATTTACTTAAAGCAGAATTTCATGGGTTTGAGAAAATTGCGTTTATTTTAAAATTGCGTGTGAATTTGTTTAATGAAATGTTTACATATGTTTCTACAATAATATGTACAATGTGTTTGTTTATAAATCTTATTCGATTTAAATGCCAATAATCGCATCTATTTTTTGTAGGTACTATAGAAATAAAACAAAAATCATTTCAATTTGTCTAGACCCCCCTGGTCGAATTCCTGCAAAGTATTCATTGTATTTATTGTTATACATTTCAAAATATTTTTAAAAGATGTGTAGAAGGATTTTCTATAAGATACTACTGCCAAATGGCAAACTTATTTATACTTTAGCTATAGCTTAAGTATTTAAACAACTAAAACAACCTTGAATAAGCTAATAGAAACTGATTAGATAAAGCAGCCAACACTTGTGATGGAGAGATCCACAAATTAGTCAGCTAAAATACCTCTAAATATGCTGCGATACCACATATTGGAATGACATTGAAATTGTATTAATAAACTGAATTAGTAAAGTGAATAAAATGAAAATTGGCGAGAATATTTATGATAGAAAGAATATACCATAAATACTATCACTTCAACAGACATTGAAATATATTAGAAATTTGAAGATCATAACAACTGCTCTAGAAGTTGTTCGAATATAGAATAATATACTTTTTCCCTTAATTCTAACGAAAGCTTTCATTTGCTTCTACACTTCTATACAAAAAATGATGCAAATGACAAGTTTCTGTATTTTCAACTTGTTTTGGTTTTCTGTCGGAATCGCTGTACGGACCATACGTTCGAAATCTGTCACTTCAACATAAATCTAACCCTTATCTTTTGATAAGTGTTAGTTGACCAACTGACCTGCCTTTCACGAATAATTTATAAATCTTAAAGTCAGCTCATCTTCGCAATTGCTAAGAAAAATTAGAAATTTAACTATTTGATGGTCTTCGATTGCAGAGGAAATTGGAATACTTAAAGGTCCATGGTGGCAGTTGATGTTGAGCTACTTCATGATTTAAAATCACAGAGGAAAGATCCCTGATTATAGAGGAAATTTGACTGCTTAAATATGCTTTATTATAACGGATATTTTTACTTAAATATTCAAGATTGCAGAGAAAATTGGGCTACCTAATGATCGACGATTACAATGGAAATTGGACTACTTAATATTTCACAATAGCGAAGGAAAATTGACTACTTAAAGATCCACTTTTGCATTTGAAGTTAGACTATTTAATCACCAACAATTATAGAGTAAATTGAAATACTTAAGGATCCACAATTGTAGTAGATATTGAACAACTTATTTATCTCTGTATTTGAAGGAAGTTGGACTAATTTATGATTCAAAATTGAAGAGAAGATATACAGATTTGCAGTGTAAATAGGACAACTTATAGATCCGCGATTGTATAGGAAATTGACCAACTTAAAGATCCACGATTGTAGAGGAAATTGACCAACTTAAAAAGCCACGATTGCAGAGGGAATTATCCAACTTAAAGATCCACAATTCAGAGGAAATTGGCCAACTTTAAGATCCAGGTTGCAGAGGAATTTGCCAACTTAAATATCCACGATTGTAGATGAAATTGACCAACTTAAAAAGCCACGATTGCAAAGGGAATTATCCAACTTAAAGATCCACGATTGCAAAAAAAGTTAAAGTAATTAAAAATTATTTAAAATGGTAGATAAGAGATTCATGATATCGGAGGAAATTGGAATGCTTACAGATACACATTTGCAGTGGACACTTGATTGCTGAAAGATCCACAACTGAAGTGGAAATTGAACTAATGAATTTTTCATGATTTTAAAAGAAATTGGACTACTTAAAAATTTTCTATTGCATTTGAAGTTGGATTTATTCATAAATTAAAATTGCAAAGAAAATATCCAGAATTGCAGTGAAAATTGAACAACTGAAAGATCCACGAGTGGAAATAGGACTACTTAAAGGGATTTCAGTGGAAATAACACTACTTAATAATCTTTGATTTCTGCAAAGATTGTTCTTCTTAAAGGTCTACTATTGCGGAGGAAATTGAAATATTTATTGATCAACGATTGTAGTGGAAATAGCACTACATAATTATCCCTGATTTCAGTAGAAATTGGACTACTTTAAGATCCAATATTGCAGTAGAAATTGGAAAACTTAATTTCCAGCAAATACAGTGAAAAGTGGACTATTTAGTCTTTCACAATTGAAGTAGAAATTGGATTATTTAATAATTCACAATTGCAGAGGAATTGGACAACTTAAAGAACAACGATTACACTGGAAACTATACTACTTAATGATCACTGATTTCGGCGGAAATTAGGCTACTTCTTGATACACAATTGCAGGGGAAATTAAAATACTTATTGAATCATAATTTGAATGGAATTTAAACTTCTGAAAGACCCAAGATTATAAAACATTTTTTATTAACTCTAACCCTCCGGCAAACATTTTACCTCATAGACTCCGGGAGGGGGTCACCGGTGACCCGTGTGTATTTTGTATGGCGTTGAGTGCATCGTTTTTAATCTCTCTCTCCATTCTCATTCTTGTTTTTTGAATTAAGTGCGTGGATGTTTTTATTCTCTCTCTCCATTCTTATTCTTGACTAGACTAGAAAAGAAAGTGATAAAGCTGCCCCAATAAGTGACGTTTGGGAAATGCTTATGAAAAATTTGAAGGAAAACTATTATCCAGACGCGAACGTCACTATTGATGAGCAGTTGTTCCCGTTCAGAGGTCGGGCAGGTTTTATTCAGTACATCCCATCAAAACCAGCCAAATATAGATTTTCTGGGTATGCAACACAGCTGATGGATATCCACTTTTTGGAACTATTTATTTGGGTCGTCAACCTGGTACTGAGAGACAAACTAACGTTGGGCAAAACATAGTTCTGAAGTTAGTAAATGCATACAAACAGTCAGGGTTGAACGTAACAACGGATAATTTATTTACGTCGTTACCGTTGGCCAACCAGTTAAAAACCCGAGGCATGAGTATCGTTGGAACCCTTCGTTCGAATAAGCCGTATATTCTCAGAGAATTAAAGCCTAACCGTACCGATGATATTGGAACACATCGATATGTATTTAGCAAAGACACTACTCTTTTGTCCGTTGTCACAAAGAAAAATAAATCAGTTTATTTACTTTCGACCATGCACGTGTGACTAATGAAAATGGAAAAGAAGAGATGAACCACTATTACAACAAGACAAAAGGTGGTGTTGACGTTATGGATCAGATGCTCTTCAAGTACACAACGAAACGCAAAACAAATCGTTGGCCGTTGGCTTTATTTTTCAATATGTTAGATGTAGCTGCATTAGCAGCATTTTGTGTTTTCAGTAAACTGAATCCGGAGAAGTCTAAAAGGCGATCTTCTAGACGCTATTTCTTGACTCAGCTTGGAAAAGATTTGGCAACAGCTAACATGGAAAAGAGAGCAAATGATCAAATGGTTATAAGAAAAACTAATTTTAGAGCTGCTCTTGAGCTTATGCTCGGAATAACTATACAATTTGTTCCTACAGTTCCAGTTCCAGTTGCCGAAAACGTTCCTGTAGTTGGACCAGCAGCACCAGAGCCTGAGATGAAAACAAAAGATGGTCGTAAAGTTGCGAAGGGTCGTTGCTATATTTGCATTTTCAATGATCCGAAATCGGACCGGAAATGTCGTACAAAATGCTCAAATTGCAAACGCACAATGTGTGCCACCCATACCAATTTTTAATTTTGGTCCAAATTCTTGAATTTCCATAAACAAAATTTCAACTAATTTTGTATTTATATCCATCCAATTTTGTATTTATATCTTTTTTTTATTACAACCTATAATTTTCTATATTTAATAATAAAATATAAAAAAAATACAAAATAGAAATAAAAACTGTGTTCTTATTTATTATTTCCATATAAAATGTATGGTGGCCATTACGGGTCACCGGTGACCCGCTCCCGGAGGGTGAGGGGTATTGGACTTTGAAGCACTCCAGCCCGGAGTCCAAAAACGTAAGTAGCCTAAATCCAGCGAAAAACGCTTTAAAATATGCTCTTGATAGCTATCCTAAAATTTGATCACTGAAAAAAAATTTTCTTCGGAGATATTTGACTTCAAAGGTAAAATGGGTCACCGGTGACCCCCTCCCGGAGGGTTAGGGTTAAACTTTAAGGGTTGATTTTATATCGTTTATTAAAAGAAATTTTTTAAAAATTTTTAGTTGCCAAATCGTTACTCATTTATTTTTAAATTAGTTTAATTTTTTTAATTGTTTTACATCATTTGGTCAAACATCTATTGTCTACGTCAATCCTGTATATATAAATAGATATATACATACGTTTGCCACTATAATAACAGATCTATGAATAAAATATTTATTAAATGCCAATTTTAAAATATCAAAAAAGAAAAAAAAATTAACATTTTGTATTTGACTTGCACAAATACTACACAGAGTTTAGAATTACAACAAATCCTAAGGCAAATTAGAAAAGTGTCAACCAAATGTTAAAAATAAATAAAGCGCAAAGAAAATAATATTTTCATTAATTGATTATTTTCATTTCTTACAACCCGCACTAACAATATTCATGGTTTAAAATAGCTTACAAGAAATAAAAAAAATCTTCCATTTACAAAGCAGAAATCATAACCAACTGAAAATATTTTAAAAATAAATGCATTTATTTTGAATTTAATATATGCCCCCGATATTTGTCATAAATACATACTTATGTATGTAAATAAAAATTTGTTTAAATTTTCGTTCATTCACCATTCATAAACCAGCATTACACCAACATTACATGAAAAAACCACCTCCAAACGCCACGATGGCAACAACAACAACAGCAACAATAACAACATCAACAAAACGTCAGCCAAATTAATTACAAATAATACATTTTTTGGCTTAAAACCAACTCGGTCAATGTACGTAGAAATGAAATTGAAATAAAATAGTTAAGGCGTATGAGCAATAATTGAAACAGAAAATACAGACATACATACATACATACTCGTATGTAGATAAAAAATCTAATAAAAATTGTAAATCAATATAAACGTTTAAATAATTTTTAGAAACCTGGCAAAATTATTTAAATGCTAACGAACGGAAATGTTTAATTATTGCAATATTTTGGAAAAGTATTTTTAGATTTCATTATTATTGGAACATTTCTAATGAAGGCATCCAAAATGCTTTTCAATTTAAAATTAATTTAATATCTTTTTATGCAATCATTACAGATATAGATACTGTCAGTTGTCACTTATTGTATGTACATGTTTGAACAGTTATTAAACTCAAGACATATGTTCCATTAAATATTAGTATTTTAGCTCTATAATTTATACAATAAGTTAACCCTCAAATGGAGTCATTTGGTTGTTCTCTTATCGAGTTAATTCTTTTAAATCTAATCTAATATCGTTTTGTCTATACCCAGCAAGCCGAAAAGAGTCTTTTCTGACACCTTTTTAAGAGCTTTAACGCTCTTTATTAGTCCAAAAAACAATCATAATTGCTCCGAAAACCTTCAGAAAAGAGGGTCACTACATTCGAAAATGGTCCGTCAGAAAGAGCTCTTAGATAATGTCACAAAAGAGTCTTTTATGAGTTTTTTTTTGGCTCATAAAGAGATCTTAGATAATGTCAGAAAAGAGTCTTTATTGAGGTTTTTCTTGGGCTCTGTGTATTCTTGTTTTTAGTATTCTGGTGTGGTACAGCTATGTTTTTTTTTGTTCAAAGCACAAATAACACAAGACAACAACGCTTTGGTACACATATAATTGCGTGCCGACTCAGGATAGTAACAAGCAAATTTTTCTTTCGCTCCGAAAATGCTCTTTAGTTGGACTCTTTTCTGACTCCTTTTTTCGGAGCCTCCGAAAATGCTTTTTTGTTGGACTCTTTTCTGACTCCTTTTTCGAAGCGCTCCTAGAATGGTATGCTGGGTATCCTTGTTAATCTTAAGGTACGGTCACACTTGGCAAATATTTGTCAAAAAACACGTAACCACTAACTAACATATATTTGAACTCGTTTATTTATGTAAAAAAATCTTTTCTTATTCAGGCCAAATCACAATAAATATTTTGATCTTGTTTGATCTTGCAAAACTCTTGTAAGAGTAAAAAACGTCAAATGAATTTGTGTAACAATTTGCTAATATGTATAAGTGTGACCGTAACTTTAGAATCATTACAATTTCTATATTAAACAAAAAATCTCTTACACAGTCATTTTAGTCCAGTGATTTCCTCTTCAATCATGGTTTTTTTTGTCGTCTAATTTTTACACCAATCGAGGATTTACTTTAATTATTGAGTATTTTATTAATTGACTTGCTCGTTAATCGATTGTTTAAATCGTACAACTATCAATAAGTTCAAAGTAGGGTCGAACCAATAACAAATTTTCAAATTGCATTAATTTCATAAAAACAGAACTTTCTTAAGCTAGATATTATTTGTATTATATAACAATGAAATGCATATTTATAATTGTTTAATAAAAGATTTTAATATTGATTTGTTATAAATACTTACTAAGTTAGTATCAAACACTTGCATGTTGGCAGTGTGATCACAGTTTCCAGCAGTAAAAAGATGAAAATTCCTTTAGATACAAATTTACAGCATTAGATTAAAATTAATGATTGAATATTAAAGATTTGTATGATAAGTTTTAATTATTTATTGTAGCTGTCTTAAGTCTGGTGTCTAGCATGGTATCTAGTGTAGTTTCTGGTCTTGTTACTAGTCTGAAAAGCATTTTGGGCTATAGTGCAGTTTATATTATTGTTTCTAGACATGTCTGTGGTATATATTATATAGATTATACGAGATAGACGAGTTTATAGATGAGTTCATAAACGTGATGAGTTTATAGATGAAATAAGTTTATAGACGAGTTAATCGATGAGGTAATAAACGAATCTATAGATAAGTTCATAGACGAGATAAGTTTATAGACGAGATTAGTTTTTAGACGATATGAGTTTATAGACGAGTTTATAGATGAGGTAATAAACAAATCTATACGTGAGTTCATACGCGAGTCTATACATGAGTTGGTTTTAAGGTGATATGAGTTTTTAGACGACATGATTATATAGACGACATGAGCTTTTAGACTAGTCTATAGGTGAGTTTATAGACAAGTTTATATATGAGTTTATTGACAAGTCGATAGATAAGTTCATATACGAGTCTATATATGAGTTCGTAGACGAGTTGAGTTTATAGACGACATAAATTTATAGACGAGTCTATAGATGAGTTCATAGACAAGTTGAGTTTATAGACGAGATGAACTTATAGACGAGTGTATACATGACTTCATAGACGAGATTATGACATGGGCTTTTGACGAGTCTACAGATGAGTTTATAGAAGAGTCTATAGTTGAGCTTATAGGCGAGTCTGTAGATGAGTTCAAAGGCAAGTCCACACACGAGTTCATAGACGAGATGAGTTTATAGACGACAAGATATTTTATACGATTCTATAGATGAGTTTATAGACGATTTTTTAGGCGAGGTATATATGAGTTCCTAGACGACATGACTTTATAGACGACATGAGAATTTATACGAGTCTATAGATGAGTTCAAAGACGAGTCAATATATGAGTTCATAGATGAGTTGAGTTTATATACGAGATGAGCTTATAGACAACATGAGTTTTTAGACGACATGAGTCTATAGATGAGTTTATAAACGTGTCTATAGATGAGTTTATAAACGTGTCTATAGATGATTTTTTCGACGAGTCTGCATATGAATAACTAGATGATATCAGTTAACAGACGAGATGAGTTTTTAGACGACATGAGCATGTAGACGACATGAGCTTTTAGAAAAGTTAATAGATGAGTTCATAGACGAGATAAGTTTATTGAAGAGTATACACATGAGCTTTTAGACTAGCTGAGTTTTTAGACGGCATGATTTTATAGACGACGTGAGTTTATAGATGAGTCATAGACGAGATGAGTTTATAGAACTGTCTATATATGAGTTCATAGACGATATGATTTTGTAAACTACATGAGTTTATATGTAGATGAGTTTAAAGTCGAGTCTATAGATGAGTTTATAATCGAATCTATAGTCGAGTCTATAGCCATTTCTATATTTGAGTCTCTAGTCAAATCTCTACACTAGTCTAGTGTCTATTCTTGTGTCAGTCTAGTTCAAATAAGGAAAAAAATCCCTTTAGAAGAAGCTCGGTGACAGAAAAATCATTACAAGGAAGTTTATGTGACAAAAATATGAATGCAATAAGAGATGCTGTAAGCACGCCCGTGTCAATAAAAGATTCGAAGAGGAGATGAGACATCTTAGTCATCCTAGGCAATAGGAAGAAAATATGTTTATTGAGTTAGGCAATAAACTTAATGCGGAAAATGTTGTTCTTTCTAATGCAAATAATATATACAAGACGCAACACGACAATCTTAACTGTGCTTTTGTATTATATAAGTACAGGGAAGCGATAAGCGAAAGGTGACCCAACTTCACCGCCTAAAGAAAGAAAACTTAAGGTAGCGAAAACACTTGCAGCGGTTAAAGGTCTACAGAACCAAAAAGAAAGAAATTCACCAGAGACTCCAGATGTGACAAATGATTGGCAAAAGGTTAATCAGCGACAAGAAAAGATGAAAAATAATAAAATAAATGACAAACCCAGTATGATGCGAGACCAAGGAGAAGCTTTAACAATTAGAGCTAGAACAACGCAGTAATACGTTGACGTAGTTAAAGAGATGAAGATAAATATAAACCCCATTGATATCGGATTGGAGATACAGGATGTAAAACGAACAAGAACCGCTGAGTTATTTGTTAAACTGAAGAAAGGTGAAGGTCAAACCGACAAGCTTAGGTTTCTATCAGATCTTCGAAATATAAAGTGGTCATTGGGGGTGATTTTAATAATAAATCCCGAGAGTGGTACTCCAAAACTCTTGATAATACAGGATAGTGTGTGATACAAACTGACCTTCCGAATTGGTATAAAGAGAGAGTTAAGTGACATTACACTGTATTGAAGAACCAATGTGGGCAACAACAATAGTGGAAACACTAAATGTCACTAAATAGCACACTCCGCATTATTTCAGCGAAATGTCGTTATCATAGCCACAAGTGAGGCCTTGGTGATTACAGGTCTAACTCCCATAGACTTATTAATATTGAAAAGAGAGGAGATATTTATCTAAACTAGAGGCATAAATCAGAGCAATGCTAATCTTGCAGACCGATCGAGAGAAATATAAAAAATGAGGAGAACTATCAGAGAGAACTTGAAAATCAAATGACAAGAACATTGAAAGCAAAGAAAGAATGGAACAGACATACAACCTATTCCCAAATATAAAATCCTGGATTGAACGAAAATATGGCAAAGTGATTTATTTTTTAAATCAAGTGTTGATTAACCACGGCAGTAGTAATAAATATCTACATAGACTTAAACTAGAAGATAAGAAGCTGCGACTGGGGAGCGTTAAAGGAGGGTGCAAAGCAAATAATTTTTAAATGTGAAAAGTGGCCGAAACAGAGACAAGCTTCGAATAATACGTTAGGAGAAACCGCTTGAAAATATTATAAGCGTAAAGCTACATTCCGTCAATTCATGGAAATCGTGGGAAGAATTTATTAATAAAATAATAAAGTATTTTCCGAACGGAATAATACTGAAAAAACTACCCCTACTGATAAAATGTTGAAATAGTTGTAGGCTGCTATTAGTGGAGTTATCTACTGGAGTGGGTAATTAGGAGTGGAGCCACTACTTGCTAGCACGCTACTTGTACGTCCAACAAAAAGTCCAGTCTCTAGTCTAGTCTCTAGTTTAGTCTCTAGTCTAGTCTTTATTCTAGTCTCTAGCCTAGTCTCTAGTTTAGTCTCTAGTCTAGTCTTTATTCTAGTCCCTAGCCTAGTCTCTAGTTTAGTCTCTAGTCTAGTCTCTATTCTAGTCCCTATTCTAGTCTCTAGTTTAGTCCCTAGTCTAGTCTCTAGTCTAGTCTTTATTCTAGTCCCTATTCTAGTCTCTAGTTTAGTCCCTAGTCGAGTCTTTATTCAAGTCCCTAGTCTAGTCCCTATTCTAGTCTCTAGTTTAGTCCCTAGTCTAGTCTGCATTCTAGTCCCTAGTCTAGTCTTTATTCTAGTCTTTAGTCTAGTCCCTATTCTAGTCTCTAGTTTAGTCTCTAATTCAGTCCCTTGTCTAGTCCCTATTCTAGTCTCTATTCCAGTCCCTAGTCTAGTCTTTATTCTAGTCCCTAGTTTAGTCCCTATTCTAGTCTCTAGTTTAGTTTAGTCCAGTCGCTAGTCTAGTCCCTATTTTAGTATCTAGTTTAGTCTCTAGTCCAGTCCCTAGTCTAGTCCCTATTCTAGTCTCTAGTCCAGTCCCTAGTCTAGTCTTTATTCTAGTCCCTAGTCTACAGTTTATTTTTTTTTATTGAAATTGAGAAAATTTCATATGAAATTCAGAATTTTAATTTAAAATTGGAGATTTTCAATATAATATACATATATGTATATGTACATATGTATAATACTGATTAAATTGAGAATTTCAATTTGAAATTTTTAATTTATTTTGGAAAATTTCCAATTTTATTTAAAAATGGGGGTAGTGTCTAGTTGGTTGTCTAGTGTAAAGTTTTATATATTCTGTTGTCTAGTCTTCATTTGGGTTTCTAGTTCAGTCTAGTTTTGCCTCTAATCTGTAAGAAGTGGTTACGCTTATATGTTTTTGAACAATATGAATGTTTCGTCATCAATTATCAATTTACTCGTATTTGTAATCTTTTTGAAAAGCTTCATAACATTCTTCAATAACTGTGTTCTATCTTTGATAATATTGAATTTTTTTTAAATATTTGTTTCTTTTTCATTATATGTATGTATGTATTTGTTATTATAGGGCGTTCTTATGTCGTATTGATTAAAATAGTTTTTAATATTTTTTAAAATCGGTTTTATTTTATTTATCGTTTACAAAAATATCCAAAAATCTTATTTAAGTATTTTGACAATGTTAATAGATTTATTTAGACAAAGTCTTCTTTTGCAAAAATTGCTTCGGATTTTGTTGGATTTTTTTTTTTTGTAAATTGAATGTGTGGAAACAATTTTTAATATTTTTGTTTAACTTTTTGTATTGTTTTCATTAATTTTGCTTTGTTATGTCATCATTTTGAATTCATATTTTATGTTACACTGTATGTACATATATTGTATATTCTTTAATATAATTATAATTAAATGTTTAAATTATGTATTTTCTGTAATCTCAATTTTTTTTAATTTGTTTTTATTTGTTATTTTTTGTTTTAATTTTTACTAATTTTCACCTTTTTAACTAAATGTACACACTTTTTGAAATAAAAAAAAACCCAATTTATTATTTTGTTTAAATAATTTTTGACAATAAACAGTCTGTGTCTGTGGCCGATATTTACGTTTTGAGTCGCGTCGTTCAACTAAAGTGGCCAACGATTTTGTTGAAGATGAGAACAAACGAATTATTCAAACAACTACAACAGCAATAACAACAAACACTCTTTGTAGTATTCATAGATATAGATAATTATATTGTTGTTCTTATTGTTGTTGTTGTTTTTTTCTATTAGCTATATAATACATAGCAGATCATTTATTCAATATGATTGTTGTACACGATCGTTTTGTGTGTGTGTGCCTTTAGCTGCCAAATGCAGGCAACATTTTGGATCGCTACACTCGCTTAAATATACAATATATTCTTTTTTTTTTAAATGGAGACAGTTTTTTTTTTGGAAAGCATAACGAAAAATGTTTAAAATGTTTTTAATATTTTGTATAAGAATATTTGCCAGCAGCTACCCTGCCAGCAATTGGAAGTTTCTTTCATCGTCCATCGTCAAAGGCGTTACGTCTTACTCACTTCCAGACGTTAATTGGAAGATAACAATAACAATTTACATTGCAGTCGTCTTTTAGTCATCCAGACGATGTTGGGAAGATTGTTGTTTACAACACCAGCCGAAAATGACATGTCCCGTTATAAATGAAATGAAAAGAATGCAAAAAAGAAGTTTTCGACATCATAGAAATTAGTTTTATTTTGTCATTTGCTCTGGTCGGTCAGTGGTAAAGTGTGGTTTCGATTTGTTATTGTTGTAGTTTTTACATATTTGTTATCCCATAATCAATATGAGTGTATTATCTGTAAAGGCAAACAAAAATCAAAAGCAAAAGAGAGGCGAAGAAAATAACTTCTGGAAGTTACGCTGAAGTGACTTCTTGAAGTTACGCTGAAGTGACTTCTGGAAGTTACTTCCGGGGGGTACAACTTCTCAATACGGAAGACACTTCTACGATCAGAAAATGGTATCGCAGAAGATGAGTTTCAACTTCTTAGCGTCACTTCTGAGTCACTTCCGCAATAGAAAATGTTGGCAGGGTACATACATTTTTATATACATATGTATGTGTGTATATATACGCTGCATGTATTTTTAAAAATGTTTTTCCAAAACCCACACACAAATGAAAAGTTTTTTAAGAAATTTTATTTTTAGCTTTATTACTGTAATTATTATACAAAATAAAGGCAAATACACAAAGCAGGCCACTTTGGGTTTTAAAAATATTTATTTTAAATGACAAAGTTTTTATGCATAGAATATTCCAATTTACATGGCTGTGTATTATGATAATCATAGCTGAATTATGTGGCAACGCATTCTTAATAGCCTTTGACAGCAGCATGACACAATAGTAGCAAAAGGTCATATTTGGCAAATATTTACTCAAAGAAGCGTAACCACTTTGTTTGACAAGAGTTTTGCAAGATCAAACAGCATCAACAAAAAACAAGTTCTAGTGCTATATTCGGCTGTGCCGAATCTTATATACCCTTCACCTAAACGTACTAAGATGGTTCTTATATGGCAGCTATGACAAATTCTGGGCCGATCTTCTTAAATTTTGGAACAGTTATTTTCATGCATATGAGGATATTTCACGTCGAATTTCAACATAATAACGCTATATATACGATATATATTAGTATTGACGTGAATTTCGGTAGTGGACCTTATGTGGGGGATATGGTCAAATATGGACCGATATTCTCAAAATCCAGCAGTTGGATTTAGGCATGTATGTAAATGATCCGTGTAAAATTTTGAATTATTTATAAGAGATTTATGAGTATTAAAGTGATTTTCGGAATAGGGCTTTATATGGGGCTTACGGTTAAAAATAGACCGAAATTCATAAAATTTTGTGGGATGATTTTTGTATATATGTAAATGATCTGTGCAAAGTTTTGAGTCGGTACCCATATATATACAATATATACAGGGATAAATGTCTTTTTCAGATGTGGTCCTTGTATGGGAGCTATAACCAATTCAGGGCCGACCGCCATAAAATTTAGTACAACAATTTAATTGCCTATAAAGATTATTTGTGTCAAATTTTAGCAATTTATTTATGTTTGTTTTATACGTATTTAAATGAATTTTGTAAGTGGACTTTATATGAGGACTATGGTCAAACATGGACCGAATTAAAAAAAATTTCGTTTTGCGATTTCTTTTTACATAAAACTTATTTTTGCTGAACTTTGTCATGATATTCCAATTTTCTAGGCATTTATGTATAATTGAGCAATATTTCGGGAAGATTTTTGTCACATATTGGTCCATAACTCTGGTTGGACTAAACCGATTATGCTGATTTTCAATACCAAAGTTACTAGTAAATTAAAAAATATTCTTCTGGAAATTTCGTTTAGTTAGGTTGTATAGTTTGGACGTGAGAGTGTTTTACAGAGACGGACAGACAGACAGACGGTCAGACAGACGGACATAGCTAAATCGACCTAGAATTGCATAAGGACCACGAAAAAATATCCTTTGTTGGGTCTCAGATGAATATTAAAAAAATTTTCACACGGAATGACAAACGTAATATACTTTTAATCACAACCAGTTTTGGTGGTGGAGGGTATAAAAATAAAACTAAATATATGTTGTCTCCTGTCCTAAATAAACGACGTTTTTTTTTTAATAAACTAATGAGTTCAAATGTATTTTATTCGGCAAATATTTGCCAAGTGTGACCGTATCTTTAGTCACACAGCACATTAATATTTCAGAAACCTATTAGAACTGAACTAGAACTGAACGCTAACAAATACAACCATTTAACGATCCTTAAAACTGCAATAAAATTTCTCTACAATTCAGCCCTATTTGAGAAAACCTGCATTACACTGCAAAAACATCAACAGTTTTCAGCAATTACTTGACAAGTGGCAGCATGGAAATTTAATAGGAAATTCTTTGTATTTAACAGCAGTGAGCCGAAAATAGCACTGCACATTTAACTTTATTATCATTTTCCATTAACTTTTGAATACTTATGCAAATCTTTTTCCTATTTATTCCAACAAAAACACTCATAAAATAATAACAAACTGTTTTAAATAAAATTATTAATAAAGAAACAAACAAACAAATAAAAAAATACCAAAAAGTAAAAAGAAAACGCATAGAAATCAACTAAAGAAAAATACATTACGTTCTACTGTTGCCAAGAAAAACAAACTGATGGTCGAAAAAACCAACAACCAACAAATCCACATATTTTCATTAGCAAAAAACAATGAAAATGGAAATATGTTGAAACAGCAAAAAAAAACCAATATTAAAATTTAATAAAATGAATCAAAAAATACCAACATCATAACATGACTTGATTACTTTTGCTATTTACGATCGGTTCTTCAACTTGTTAAATGTTGTTTTTTCTTGTATCAGTATTAGATTTGTATTTTCTGGTAAAAAATGTGAAATTACATAGTGTATGTTACTGATAGAAAACTAGTTCTAGTTCTGTTCTAGTTCTGTTTTATTTCTATTCTAGTTCTGTTCTAGTTCTGTTCTAGTTCTGTTCTAGTTCTGTTCTAGTTCTGTTCTAGTTCTGTCCTAGTTCTGTTCTAGTTCTGTTCTATTTCTGTTCTAGTTCTGTTCTGTTCTATTCTGCTCTGTTCTGTTATAATTCTGTTTTCGTTTTAAGTACTCTTTTTTTGTAGAGCCTCACAAAATTCGTTATAAACTAAATAATCTTTAATCATACAAATAAAACAGCTGGAATACTCGTAAAATATATGTGTATTATTTATGTGTATATGTAAAGATTTTTGGTAGGTATTGTTTTTTAAAGTGAAAATATAATAAATATGCAAAAACAACTTATTTATTTTTATAATAAAGATTTTAATAAAATATGTATAAAATATGTTAGGGTGGTACAGAAATAACAAAAAGGTTGAAACTTTCATTTATCAAACTCAAACAACTTTTGACTATAATTTAAAAATTTTTAATTTTTTTTTGCCCCTAATAAATACCAACCTATTCCTGATGATTAACCATTAGAAAACCACATGTTTGTGACTACTTTGCTACATATATAGGACTGAAGAGGATTATGGGAGTATTTCAAATACATATATTCTTAAAAATTTCAAATATTTATTTTCTAAATACAGCAAGGTTTTTCTTTGCTTTTGCATTTTTATATACTCGTATGTAGGTAAAGTAATAATGTCTTTTTAGAATTTCAGCTATAAAAAACGAAATTTTTTATTTAAAAAGTGTGCGTAATGGTCTGTTTCAGCAAAACAAATTGTGTAAATTATAATTATTGGTTTAATATTTTTATTATATGTCTGAGCAATTAAGAAACAAGTAAATTATTAATAAATCTTTTAACAAGCCATTTGAAAGTAGATTTATTTCAATTAAACGAGAATATGATGAAAATATAAGAAAACCTGGGGAGAGTTTTATAGGTCGCAAATAAATTAAAAGGAAAAATGTAATATTTAGGAAAATTTTGTAGACATAAATTGTTAAATAGACAATCTTTATGTCCAGAAATTTGTAAGTCTTAATGGAACATTTTTATGTCTGACATACATTTTTATGTTCGACTTACATTTTTTAATAGAAAATTGTTATGTCCGACAAAAATTTCTTTGTACAAATTTTTATATCTGACATAAATTTTTGTCTTAATAAAAGATTATTATGTCTGACATGAAAATATTGATGAACAATTTTTACGTGTATCATAAATTCCTTTATATTTAATTTTTATGTTTGATATACATTTCTTTAATAGAAAATTTTGTGCCCGACATACAGTTTTTTAATAGAAAATTGTATGTCTCACATAAATTTCTTTAATATATAATTTTATGTCTGACATAATAATCTTGTATTAAGACAAACATTTTTATAAATATATGTCAGACATAAAAATGTTGAATTTAGAATAGTTCTATGTCTAACATAAATTTCTGGATGGAAAATTTTCTGTCTGATATAAATTTTATTAGATATAGAAAATTTTTACGTCTGACATAAAATTCTTTATGGAAAATTTTTATGTCCGACATAAATTTTTTAATAGAAAATTTTGTGCCCGACATACAGTTTTTTAATAGAAACTTTTATGTCTCACATAAATTTCTTTAATATATAATTTTATGTCTGACATTATAATCTTCTATTAAGACAAACATTTTTATAAATATATGTCAGCCATAAAAATGTTGAATTTAGAAGATTTCTATGTCTGACATAAATTTCTTGACATAATATTTTTTGTCTGATATAAATTTCATTAGAGAAAATTTTTACGTTGAACATACATTTCTTTATAGAAAATTAATAGAACATAAATTTATTTAATAAAAGATGTTAACGACTAATATTAATTTATATAGAATATATCCTTTTCTTCAGTAAGATTCCTAACTTTAGTTTTCCCCTCTTTTATGGCATAACATGCATATTATATTACTCTTATGTGCTAAATCCTTTTTAATGCATTTTGGTATTTTATTTGCATTACTCTGTCTTGACCATTTGTCAAATTATTCCATCACATTTGCTCTATTTGTTTTTTATGTTAAACATTTTATGTATGCATGTTATTGTTTTGGTTGCTGAATTTGCATTTGTTCTATGTCGAAAAATAAAACATCAAACATTTTATTTATATATTTATTTAAGAATATTGACCAATTTTTCTCGACAAATATTATTATTTCATTGTAAATTATTTATATATTGCTGTCTTTTATGTTTTTTGGCAACCCCTTGTAACACTTTTAAAGTGGCAATAAACGTCCTTGGAATTATTTCTTTTCAACACAAAATGCAAAATATTGAACAAAATTTTCTTTTATTGAAAAAAAAAAAAAACATAAATGATTTAATATATTTTGCATTTATTGTTATTGTCGTTGTCGTTGTCGTTGGTGTCCAGTCAATGCGTCTTAACCTGATTTTCAATACAATTATTTTGTTTTACTTTCTTGTGTGTAACTAGTAGTAGTATGTGGCATGTTGTGTGGCGGCCAGTTTAGTTTCTTTTTAAAACCATTAACCTCAATACGGTTGTCAAAAAATAAGGAAAAATGTAACAAGTAAAGCAATTTTTAAAGTCTAATACTGGAAAAGAAAGTTGTCATACGTTGCTGAATTTGCTGAAACATTTAATATTTCTGTATCATTTGCATGACCTTCAGTAAACTTACAATAAATGTAATTTGATTTCCATTAACATTTTTTTCCATTTCCCTAATTAATAAATTGTATTAAAAATTAAGCACACACATCATATTTTTAAACATTCTTAAATTAAATTGTCAAAACCGCCATAAAAAATTGTTTAGTTCTTTCATACTTTCTACATGGGCATTAAAATGCAAAATTTTCATACGTATGTACGAGTATGTATGTATGTGTTTCCTTGGTTTTGTTAAATATGTACATCAACATATTAATCTTATTGTTTACTTTATGTCGAAAATGTTGCCGAAACATTAATGAAATTTTATTTTCTGTTGTTTCTTTAATTCCTTTGATTTCATTAGCATTAAAAAAAAGAAAAATGCGTTTAAAGGAAGCAATATCAAAACACATCAAATTAACATATATACGAAATGAAATCCTAAATCCGAACGCAGCTCTACTCAACTGTACTGTGAATAATAAATATGTTTTAACAAATTTTACACAAATTTTCTTACAATTCACAGCTCAGATATTTTTTATAGAAAATTTTATGTCCGACATTAATATTTTATAAGAAAAATTTATGCCCGATTATATGTCCTACATAAATATTCTAATAGAAAATTTTAGTCCTGACATAAATTTCTTTAATAGAAAACTTTATGTTCGACATAAATTTCTTTAATAGAAAATTTTATATTCGGCATAAATTTCTTCAATAGAAAACTTTCTGTCCGACATAAATTTTTTAATAGAAAATTTTACGTCCGACATACATTTTTTAATAGAAAACTTTTATGTCTGATAAAAATTTTTATGACAAAATTTTTTTTGTCCGACATAAATCGTTTAATTGAAAATGTATATCCGACATACATTTTGATTAGAAAATTTTTATGTCCGACATAAATTTCTGATTAAAAAATTGTATGTCTAATATACATCTGACATAAATCTTTTTTTTTTTTTTTTTTTTTTTTTTTTTTTTTTTTTGCATTTAATTATTTATTGAATCTTCATATTTGAAATGACAATAAGTATTCAAATCTTAATACTAAAAAGAAAATAATAAGCCCAGCCAGTGCTAGACAAAAATTTTTATGATACTAAAAAAATTTCACATCAACTGATCCAGTCATCTATTTTGCGCTTGAGTTAAAGCAAGGGTATCCCTCCTTCTCAACCGATTGTGGCCACTAAAGTTAAGGATGTCTCGTGCAAGGGGGTTTGGATGGTGTTCAAGTTTGCTGACATACTTTGACGCATATTTTGTAAATTCGACTTTTACTAATGGCACGCCTAGATCTTTGTGGATTCGAGAATTTTTAACATACCATGGAGCTGCAGTAATTGTACGTAGAATCTTATTTTGACCCCTTTGAATTTTTTCAATGTTGGATGCTGAGGCAGTACCCCATAATTGAATTCCATAGCACCAGATTGGCTTTAGTATTGCATTGTACAACAAAAGTTTGCAATCCAATTTCAATGTAGAGTTTCTGCCGATTAACCAATTAAGTTGCACTGCTTTTAATCTCATTTGTGTAAGTTTCGCTTCAATATGAGACTTCCAAGTTAAACGGCGGTCGAGGTGAATGCCGAGGTATTTGACTTCATTATGTTGAGGAATAATTTGATTATTTATTCCGATGAACGAGCATGTATCTTTTCGCAATGTGAAAGTTATATGAATACATTTCTGTTCGTTAACCCTGATTTTCCAAAGCTCTAGCCAATTCTCTAGTTTATAAACATAATTCTGCAAATTCTGTGATGCTATTTGATGGTCCTTATGAACGCTAATAAAGGCTGTATCGTCTGCAAAATTTGCAGTATGTATTATGGGGTCTAACGGCATATCGGATGTATAAATCAAATATAAAGTTGGACCCAGTATGCTACCCTGGGGTACTCCTACTTCAATTGGCTGAGCGGGGCTTAAAAAATCGCCTTCTTTGATTGTAAATTTGCGACCATATAAATAACTTTTCATAAGTTTGTGGGTGTTAGCAGGCAGAGTTAATTTAATTTTATGCATTAAACCTTCATGCCAGACTTTGTCGAACGCTTGCGACACATCAATGAAAAGGGCGGAGCAGTATTTTTTCTCTTCAAACGACTGTCTTATCACATTTACCAATCTGTGTGTTTGTTCGATGGTGCTGTGTTTAGCCCTGAAGCCGAATTGATGATTAGGAATACATTCAGTGTCATTCAGAATTGGAGTCAATTTAGTCATTAACAATTTTTCAAACAGTTTTGAAATTGTCGGCAGTAGACTAATTGGCCTATATGACTCCACTTTGGTATGGTCCTTCCCTGGCTTAGGAATCATAGT
This sequence comes from Bellardia pandia, assembly GCA_916048285.2. Taxonomy (NCBI): domain Eukaryota; kingdom Metazoa; phylum Arthropoda; class Insecta; order Diptera; family Calliphoridae; genus Bellardia; species Bellardia pandia. Next base: position 77,140,309 of record OU696533.1, read on the forward strand.
GATCATAGACACCTTCCAATCTGCAGGATAGTATTCTAGGCGTAAAATAGCGTTGAAGATAAAGAGGATAATTCTTCTTGCTACACGAGGTAACTCCACAAGCATTTTATTGCTGATTTTATCCATACCTGGAGCCTTTCTAAGGTTTAGAGTACCAATAGCGTTTTGGACATCACGAAAGTTTAGTCTTAGAGGTACAGGAGGCCTTATAACAAGTGGTGGCAAATCAGATTCGTTATTATTTGAGATGTTTATAGTAAACACATTTCTCAAATGGTTAACAAATAATGTCCCTTTCTCGGAATCATTTCTAGCCCAGTCACCAGTCGGATTTCGCAAAGGAGGTTTTCCTCTTACTGGTCTTTTTAAACCTCTTGCCGCCCTCCATAACGAGTAGTCAGATTGTGGGGTACTATCAAGACCTTCCAAGTAAGATCTAAGTGAGGCCGTTCTTTGGGTTTCTAAGAAATGTCTTAGTATATCTCTGCATCCCGTAGCCTAGCTTTCAGTTCAGGAGACCTGTGAATTTGCCACTCTCTTCTCATTCTTCTTTTTTCTGATAGGAGATGTTCGAGTTCAGAGAAATAAGTTCTGTTTGTCCTATTTCTACATTCAACGTGATAAGTGGAAGCGTGATGCACAGCTCGTCGAAGGTCCTCGGTAAAGTTGCCAATCGACTCATCAATATCGTCGGTAGTTCTCAACACAACATTTTCCGTGCAGTGGGAACTTAAATACTTTTTATACTTTATCCAACTTACTCGGGTCTTAGTCATGTTCATAAATGGAGAACCACACACTTGAGGGAAATGCATTGAAATGATAGTAGGAGAGTGATCTGAGGACAAGTCCAGTGAAGGATCCACTTGCATCCATTCTACAGGGATATTTTTCATTACCCCAAAGTCAATAACATCGGGAATCTTCCGTCGGTCCGTCGGCCAATAGGTGGGATGTCCACTTGAGAGTACATCTAAGCCCATTTTAGCAATGGTGTTGAAGAGTACGCGACCCTTTGGGGTTACCAGACGTGAACCCCAAAATGTGTGTTTGGCGTTAAAGTCACCAGCAACTAAAAATCTAGCTCCAAGGGATTTAAAGAAGTTATGGTATTGGTGTTCTTTTATTGAAAATCGAGGCGGAGAATAAATCGATGATAAAACAAATTTGTATTGACAGAATTCAATGCAAATGTTTGTTGCTTGGAGGTAATCCTCACTTATGTTATTCATTAGATAATGCTTTATTCTGTTCTTTATAAGAATTGCCGAACCTCCACAAGCTCTTCCGCGGGGGTCTTTAGTATCGTAGAACTCGTAGCCATTAATTTTGAAGTACCCTGTCGACGTCAAGTGAGTTTCAGCAATCATCATAACATCAATCTGCTTATCCATCAGGAAGTGTTCCAGTTCGTTTTTATGTTGGCGGAGGCCGTTCGCATTCCAAAAACAAATTTTTAAACAAATCATTTCTTTAAAATGGCTTGTAAGATAGTGGATTGCATTTTCAGCATTTCCTGCATCATGGATGTCATGGTGGTCGTGAAAGTGTTCATAGTTTGGACAAGTGTCTGCAATGTTGCCTCTAGATTGTTGATATGCGGCTCAGAATATTGGGGTTTAGGTTCCTGCTCCAGACCTGGCATATTAGATTTAACGACGTTTGCGTAAGAAACTTGTCTAGAACTAGGCGCGTTTACATGACTAGTGGACCGTAACAATTGAGGGAAATTGTCACTCGATGCTAAATTTGGCTGTTGAGGGCGATTAGGCAATACTGACGTCTTGTTGGTTCTTATGCCTTTCAAATGAGTGTAAATTGGACAACCTCTATAATTTGCGGTATGATTACCTCCACAGTTACTGCATTTTTTGATTTTTGAGTCAGTTCTCGACTTATCGCATTGAGCAGTTGCATGTAGCTCCCCACACGCAACACAAACTGTCGGCAATTTACAATACGCCTTGGTGTGACCAAATTCTTGACAGTTGAGACACTGTACGGGTCCCTGACGCTTATGTGGTTCTTCCACGGTGATTCTACGATGCAGAAGGTACATCAGGTTGTAGATGGGATGGGACTCATTTTTCTTTAAGACAACATCTCCAGGTTCCAATTCTACCCTGAACATGGGCTGAGGGATCTTTTCACGGTTTCTAATATTCACTACGCTCTTGATTTTGAACCCTTTGTCCATTAAACCGGTTTTTATCTCCGCGGGATCAACACATGGGTCTATACCCTTTAGAACGACTTGGAGTCCTTTTGCGCTTTTGAGCTGGTAGGTATAGAAATCCCTAGTCTCCCTTTCCAGCTGGTTGGACAATTTTCGAAAATCATCTTCCCTATTCACTTGTGTCTTTGTCTCGCAGATATTTCCATGCTTCTTTGAGGTTACGCTAAACATGTTTTCACCTATTACAGCAACAATTCCTTGTACCAATTTACTGGAAGTCGGCTCTCTCAGATAAATTGGTGGGGGCTTAAACGTCTTCTTCGGAAGTTCTGGCTCATCCGTCTGGAGGAGAGCAAACCTATTTTGATCATTACTCACGGTCTTAGGAGCTTTTGCATTTGATGACACTTGAGCAGACTTCGGGCTCCTCTGTCGCTTGAGAACGGTTATGTACTTATCCATACCTACTTGTTTTTTGGGTTTGACTGCACTGTTTGATGAAGATGATGTTTTTTCATCTGTTGAAATGACAATATTGGGCGAACAGGAACGACGCCGTTCCACGGCTCTTGCAGAGAGAAAATTCTCCAAAGATTTTTTTATGGATTCTTCTTCTAGTTTTTCTAGTCGAGCTAAGCTCTTTCTCAGAATTACATCTGAGAGGAACACTCATACAGTTTTTATACGATTTTTAATGTTTTTTTTTTTTTTTTTTTTTTATATATTTTAACCTATTACGATTTTTTTTCACTTTTTTGATTAATTTCAACTTTTTACACTTTTTCTCCTATTACGATTTTTTCACCGAAAATTCAGCCGCACTAAAAGTAACACGTCCGAACAGTTCGATGAGACGAGACGAGATGAATCTTTTAACAAACTTTTACATCTGACCTAAAATTCTGTTAAAACGGCAAATTTGTTTCTGCGCCCACTGTACGTACTAAGCTTTAGACGTGTGTTAGTTTTGATTTAATGTAATTGTTATTATTATTGTTACACATAATTTTGATTTTATTAAAATATTTCTAATGAAGGCACAAACAAAAATATAATAGCAGCATCTAAAGCAGGAATTGTAAAATTTCCTATTTTCTTCATTCAAAATTTATTTTATTTTCTCTTCGTGCTAACAAATTTTTACAAAGGATGTGAAAAGTTAATCCAAAAGTTGTCTAATACTAATTCAATACCAGCTGACATATTTAGGTGGCACAATACAAATGACATATAAATATTTTAAAATCACATGCTACGTTCTCAGATGTTGTTCCATTATACCTTAGCTATTTGTTAATGGTAAAATGTAATATAAAAAATATATGTAGAAAAAGAAAAACACTAATTCAGGATTCAAATATGTATGTAAATGTGTATGAGTGTAGGCGGGTGTTTATGCTTTATAATGACACACACAAAACATGACAATATTTTGACATTGCCAACAAAACAAGTTGGTTATGAAAGTGTGGAGTAAAAGATTGGTGTTAGCAGAAGCACACAAGCAGGGTTATTCCTATTGTAAATTGCTCCAAGTTTGTGCTATTTTTCGATATGATTAAACAAAAACAATGCTCGTTTAGCTTTTATGTAGATATAAAATAGGTTTGAATTTTTAGATTTAAAAGCCTTTTACATTTTACCGCATAGGGCTGATTGTGTCTGTGTGTCAAAAGTTGATTGAAAAATAACAACAGCGCAATTTGTTATATGTAGTTCAATTTAGTTTTGTTTTTACTATTTATTTCAATATATGATCGAGATATTTGTAAATTTTATTGTATTGATGTTTTTATCTATTCATTCTTCACCCAGTCACTCACTCACACATTGCATTCATTCATTCAATTTCTCATTTTTAGTGGGTTTGAATGTCAAAAATGACTGTTTGTGTTTATGAATATACTATGTATGTGTTGAAATTTATTTTCAACAACTACGTTTCATTGGTAGGGGAATAGAATGTTTATGACATGTGTTAACATTTGCGAAAGACATTAGGGAATAATATCTAGAGATATGAAATAGATAAATAAGGATACTATTGGTATATTCATACATACATATGTAAATATTTTACTAAGAATACGCAATTGTTTAATATAATTTTTTATAAAAAATTTTTATGCTTGACTTGATTCTGTAGAAAAATGTATGTCTATATTTCTATAGAAACATTTATGTCCAACATAAATGTCTATAGAAACATTTATGTCCGACATAAATTTCTATAGAAGCATTTATGTCCGACATAAGTTTCTATAGAAACATTTATGTCCGGCATAAATTTCTATAGAAACATATATGTCCGACATAAATTTACATAGAAACATTTATGTCAGAAGTAAATTTCTGTAAAAAAATGTATGTCTAAAAACATTTATGTTCGACATAAATTTCTCTAGAAACATTAATGTTCGACACAAATTTCTATAAAAACATTCCTGTTCGACATATATTTCTTTAGAAACATTTATGTCCTAAATAAATTTCTATAGAAACATTATTATGTCATAAAAAATGTTTTTGCATAAATAAAACTATTTTCCTGGTTACTTTTTTTTTACTTTCATACAATTTTATTTAATTTGCTCACTCAGTGCCATTGGCAGCCCACATGCGCCAACAGCAAATAACCAGAAGCCATCACAACATTACCCAGCATTACAAAGAAACCAATTTTAAAATAACCAAAAAACGTCAGTCTATAGCCATGACGAGAAGCCACTCCCGCACAAGCGATATTAGCGAAGGCACCCACAATAGAACCATTGCCACCCAAGTTACAGCCCAAAGCCAAAGACCACACCAAGGGCATAATGGGCAAGTTGATGTGCTGATTAAGCGATAAAGTACCAATAATGCGCATCATCATATCAGCCACTGGCACATTATCGATAAAGATGGTTAGAATGGCCGAAATCCAAATAATAGCTAAAATGGCCACCGACAAACGTTTTTCTTCACTGACATTAAGGATCAATTCCTCCAGCATTAAGCCAATATTTTCCAACAGACCCAAACTGATTAAGACTTGCATGATTATAGACAGGGTGACAAAGAACAGCATGGTGGCCCAGTCAATGCGTGTTAATATGCCCTCAAGGTCTTCATAGTTGGTCAGGGATAAAGCCAATAAGGCGGAAAATATAGCTATCCAACCTTTGGAGACTTCTATCAGATTAAATATCCGGGACAAAATGGAGAACAGCAAAATAATAAACAAAGCCAATAGGCAAGCAGCCAGTAAGGAGATATTCTTTATGGGAAAATTCACGCGCAGATTTTGTACCTTCTCCTCAAATCCTGATGGTTTCTCGGGCATTTTACCCAGACGCTTTAAACGTTTACGCAAACTGTCTATGCGTCTGTTCACAGTCTGGCGTGCCAAACTATCATCCCAGGTATAATCACCCATGCGTGAAGATGCTCCACGCCATACCTTTATCAAACGTTTAAGCCTTCTTACCTGGAACGGCTCAAAATTGCGCATTTTATCGGAATCACGGAATTGTAGCCTTAGGTGTATATAAGACTGGGCTAAGGTGAGTAAAGTGGCCGGTAACATGTGAAGCATGAATTCAAAAAATCCTATGTGGGTCTGGGGCAGAGACGGTGAATTGGCTATGAGATTATTGCTAATGGAACTAATGGGTGTTAGTGTTGAGCCCACATTTATGGCTATAATCAGACAGCTTAAAATCGGAGTACAATTTAATTGCATAATTTCACATAAACGCAAACAAATGGGAGCAATGAAGAGCACTAACAATATCTCATCAAACACATTAGAGAGCAAACAGGAGGCCAGCAGTACACAGTGCAGCATGGGCCAGATATGGCCATTCGCTAGTTCATAGCTGACAGCAGCCAAATGATCTTGCAAACCCGTTTCCGCCAGCAGCTCCATGATAATAGAAACACCAAAAAACAGCATAACGGTATCAATGTTACCCCATTCATTGAATATTATAGGCAAAGAAGGTCTTAAATGAACCTCAGCTATAATTCCCACCGCCAAGGTGGAGCATATTACCCCTGCCACGGTACGATGCACCAGCTCAAACATTATGGCTATATAGATTATAAATAATAAAATCAAACCCAATATCAGGCCAGATTTCTTGGATACCATGGTAAATTCGTAGGCCATTTGCAAGGGAAGTGTTGTATTCAAGTTAGTATAAAAATGCAATTGATATTTGTCATTATCTAGAGCGACTTTCTCTATTATCTTCTCCACCATTTCGATTTTGCTTAACTGCCACGTATGCTGGTCTTCCAAGTGCAGATAAAGTACAGATTTTATAGTTTTCTCTGAAACACCATTGTGCAACTTTTGCAAGATAACAGTCAAAAAAGGACTCTCAAAATTACTGGACTGCAACTCTTGAAATCTAAAAATGGTTTTGGTAAATGGTCCATATAATCTCAAACATAAACTTGTATCATGAACTGCCTTTGTTATGTGATATTTAAGACCTTCTGTGCCAGCTGGCACTGTTAGCGTTGTGGCTTCGTATTCAGTTTCATTATTAACCATTAGGAAATAGGTAAATGTCAGCCAACATACAGCCATAATGAGTTGCTGGCCATATTTTAGATATCTATGCAACAATCTAGAATGCTTGGTAGAGCCAAATTTTTCCTCCTCGGGTTTATCATTCAAGGATAAACTATCTTCGGAAGTTGTAGGCTCCATGCCGGCTTTAAAGCGTAAACCAACTAAATCGTTTTGTTCCTTTCAATAATTTTTTAAAATAAAATAAATGTTTTTTTACTTTTTGTTTTGATTTAACTTACGCCTTGCTTTTGTAACTCAGAGAATTTTGTTAAACATTTTGATTGATTTTCTTGTAAATTTAAATTGTTATTAATTGTTTTATTGCTCCCTGTGGCCATATAATATTTTCTTAAATAAATGATACTGAAATATATAGCAAAATATTGATTTTAATGCATTACTGCAAATATTTATTACATTTGTAAATAATTTTCTTTATTGTTTCTTCTATTCTCAATAATCTTTGTTCAAACAAAAGAAAATTGTCAGGGTGTTGAAAAAAATATTTCATTTGAAAAAAAAATATTTCATTTGAAAATTATTTTCAACACTATAAATTTAAAAAAAAAAATATATAATACTGTGCTACAATATAAAAACACTCACTAAATCTCCTTAATAGACTTAGCTCTTCTCTAATCATGGTGGCTTAATAGTCAAATCTCTACTGCAAACGTGGTGCTTTTAATAGTCAAATCTTTTCAACAATCATGGTCCTTTTAACAATCAAATCTGCTCTAAAATAATGTTTCTTCTAATAGTTAAAGCACCTCTTTTAGCAGACAAATCTCCTTCACAAACCTGGTTCTTTTAACAGTCAAATCTTCTCCCCAGTCGCGGTTCTTTTAACAGTCTAAAGTTCTCCACAATCGCAGTTCTTTTAACAGTCAAATCTTCTCCACAATCGCGTTTTTTTAACAGTTAAATATCCTTTGCAATCGTTGTTCTTTTAACATTCAAATTTCCTCCACAACCCTGGACATTTTAACAATCAAATCTCTTCCACAATCGTGGTCAAATTTCTTCATCAATCTTGGTTCTTTTTTAAGTAAAATTTCTACTGTAATCATGGCTCTTTTAATATAAAAATTTCGTTCACAATTGTGGTTCTTAAAATAGTCAAATCTCTACTCCAATCTTGGGTCTTTTTATAATTCTAGTAAATGGTATGTATATAAGATTCGGTACAACATCAAAGCTCATTGAAAAATATATGTATGTATGATTAAATTTTTGTGAATAAATTTCATATTTCAATCATTTAATGTTAAAAGTTATATAAATGTTTGCTTACTTGGTTTACAGTAAACACTAAAACTGAAACATGTTTAAGATAAACATGAAAAATTCCAAAATTGCTAAAGCACATTCATCACATAGCCATCTGTGTCAATAGGAGTCTGTATAATAGGGAAACAGAAAATACATTAACACTGTTCTCCATTTAATATTTGGAAATTAACTTCAAAATACAATAATTTTTTCCAATGTTTTGTAATCTACTGTAGGCGAAATAATTGTATGCATGCACAAATATTTACATTTAAAAAAATCTCAAACAGAAAGAAAAAAAAGCACACATACCTAATGTATGGAAATGTTATACTTTTTAGAAATTTTGTTTTTTGCTTAATATTTTTGTTTATTTCTATTTAGTTTATTCATTTTTAAATTCCTATTGTTTTTCTTTAGCTTTTGCGGTAAACATATTTTTTTTGTAGTGTAAATAAATGTACATGAATGACATTTGACAATTAGTATTTATGAGAATTTACACATTTTAATACGAAAGAAGTTTTCGATCTAAAAAATCGTTTTTAAATATTAGGATGGGTGATAAAAAAAAACCTAGAAGAAATTTAACTATTAAAAAACATGATCAAAGAAAAACTTAAACTAATCAAAAAACTAAGATTGTGGAGGAATTTGACTGTTAAAAGAACCAGGATTGTGGAGGAGATTTTACTGTTAAAAAAACCATGAGTGTGAAGGTGATTTGACTGTTAAAAAAACTACGATTGTGGAGGAGATTTGACTGTTAAAAACCATGAATGTGGAGGTGATTTTACTGTTAAAAGAACCGCGATTGTGGAGGAGATTTGACTGTTAAAAGAACCATGATTGTGGACGAGATATGACTTTTAAAAGAACCACGATCGTGGAGAAGATTTGACTGTTAAAATAACCAGGATTGTGGAGGAGATTTGACTGTTAAAAGAACCAGGTTTGTGGAGGAGATTTGACTGTTAAAAGAGCCGCGATTCTAAAGAAGATTTGACTGTTAAAAGAGCCGCTATTCTAAAGAAGATTTGACTATTATAAGAGCCGCGATTGTGGATGAGATTTGACTATTAACAGAAGCACGATTGTGGAGGAGATTTGACTGTTAAAAGAACCATGATTGTGGATGAAATTTGACTGTTAACTAAATCACGATTGCTGATGAGATTTTACTGTTAAAGGAACCATGATTAAGAAGAAGAATTAGTTGTTAAATGAGCCACGATTGTGGATGAGATTTGAATATTAAAAGAACCGCGATTATGGAGAAGATTTGACTGTTAACATAACCAGTTTTGTGAAGGAGATTTGACTGTTAAAAGAACCACGATTGAAAAGGAGATTTGACCATACAAAAGAACCCATTGTTGACTAATAAAAGGACCACGATTGTGCAGGAGATTTGAATATGAATAAAACCTGGATTGGAGTAGAAATTTGACTAGTAAAGGAAGCAGGATTGAAAAAGTAATTTGACCACGATTGTGGAAGAGATTTGGCGATAAAAAAAACCACAAGTTGGTCATTAATAGAACCAAGATTGTGGTGGAGAGTTGACTATTGATAGGAGGAGATTTGACTATTAAAATAACCAAAATTTTACTAGTAAAAACTAGATTGTGGAGGATATCTAACTATTAAAGGAACCAACATTGAAGAAGATTGTAGAGGAGATTTGTTAATATAAAAGTTGACTATTAAAATACTTACGATTGTGAAGGAGAGTTGAATATTAAAACGTGTGGATTTGATCATTAAAAGAACCACGATTATATAGAACTTAGACTAATAATATAACCGTAATTAAAGAAGAAGTTTCAATATTAAAAGAACCACAATTGGAAGAGGAATTTATGTGTAATTCCTGTTCTGTGTATTACTGGTACTTATTTATTTATATTTATTGTTTAAACATTTTTAATTGAATTTTAAGTTTTCAGTCTTTACATTATTTTGTTTCATCATTTAATCCAGTTGTAAAGTTACTTCAGTTCTGTGAAATTATTAAACAAAGCCACAAATAGCAGAAGACTGACATAACATACAAATGAATATATTCAGCAGAGATTTAAATTAAAGTTAAACGGATTTTCTTGTGTGTGTTAACAAAAAGAGAAATTTATTTATTTAACAATTCTATAAAATAACCTTTTTATTTAGAGATTAAATGTAGTATTAAGAATATGTAAGCAAATATAAAAATAACTATTTATTCTTCTTGCACTCTTATATGGATTTGATAAGATTATGAAGAGCAAACAAAGTTTAAGGATGTTTTGGGTCTTAAATTGATATAGAAAAAGCAATCATTTAAGAAATTTTCTCTCTAGGCCTATTTAAATCTTAACTAAGTTACATCTACTTATACATATATGTCAGCAAAATTCCAAAATTTATTGTAAATGAGCTGCTGTTTTCACTAATTTCTTATATTTGGTTTACTATTTCTATATTATAGTTATTTCTTCAACTGCAAATATTAAAAAAACTTAAACAATTCAAACAAAACCAATTAAAACAGACTAAACAAACTATATAATTTTGCAATATAACTTTACAAATTTCAAACTAAATCAAATTATTGGTATTATGGTTGTATATTTATTATTTTATTACAACTCTAGCACAATATTTCATTTTACAGTTTTCTTTATTTAGTTATATATGTATTGGTTTTGGATTTTAATCTAGTAATTTTTGCACATTTATTAAACCCTCTAGATATCATAAATCAAATCATGTTTGTTGCATCCGAACAATTGTAATATTAAAATTGGAGACAACCCAGCAACTAGTTTGAACAGAAAAGGTTTTTTTTTTTTTTTTTTTTTTTGCATTTAATTATTTATTGAATCTTCAAAATGAAATGACAATAAGTATTCAAATCTTAATACTAAAAAGAAAATAATAAGCCCAGCCAGTGCTAGACAAAAATTTTTATGATACTAAAAAAATTTCACATCAACTGATCCAGTCATCTATTTTGCGCTTGAGTTAAAGCAAGGGTATCCCTCCTTCTCAACCGATTGTGGCCACTAAAGTTAAGGATGTCTCGTGCAAGGGGGTTTGGATGGTGTTCAAGTTTGCTGACATACTTTGACGCATATTTTGTAAATTCGACTTTTACTAATGGCACGCCTAGATCTTTGTGGATTCGAGAATTTTTAACATACCATGGTGCTGCAGTAATTATACGTAGAATTTTATTTTGACCCCTTTGAATTTTTTCAATGTTGGATGCTGAGGCAGTACCCCATAATTGAATTCCATAGCACCAGATTGGCTTTAGTATTGCATTGTACAACAAAAGTTTGCAATCCAATTTCAATGTAGAGTTTCTGCCGATTAGCCAATTAAGTTGCACTGCTTTTAATCTCATTTGTGTAAGTTTCGCTTCAATATGAGACTTCCAAGTTAAACGGCGGTCGAGGTGAATGCCGAGGTATTTGACTTCATTGTGTTGCGGGATAATTTGATTATTTATTCTGATGAACGAGCAGGTATCTTTTCGCAATGTGAAAGTTATATGAATACATTTCTGTTCGTTAACCCTGATTTTCCAAAGCTCTAGCCAATTCTCTAGTTTATAAACATAATTCTGCAAATTCCGTGATGCAACTTGGTGGTCCTGATGGACGCTGACAAAGGCTGTATCGTCTGCAAAAGTTGACGTATGGATTTTAGGGTCTGACGGCATGTCGGAGGCATATATCAAATATAAAGTAGGACCCAGTATGCTACCCTGTGGCACACCTGATTCAATTGGCTGAGCGGTACTTAAAAAATCACCTTCTTTGATTTTAAATTTGCGACCGTATAAATAACTTTCCATGAGTTTATGGGTGTTAGCAGGCAGAGTTAATTTTATTTTGTGCATTAAACCGTCATGCCAAACTTTGTCGAACGCTTGCGACACATCAATGAAAAGGGCGGAGCAGTATTTTTTGTCTTCAAACGACCCTCTTATCACATTTACCAATCTGTGTGTTTGCTCGATGGTGCTGTGTTTAGCTCTGAAGCCGAATTGATGATTAGGAATACATTCAGTGTCTTTCAGAATTGGAGTCAATTTAGTCATTAACAATTTTTCAAACAGTTTTGAAATTGTCGGCAGAAAAGGTAAAAACAAATAATTTGTTAAAAAAAAACAGAAAATTTTTTGGGATATTAATTAACTAGTCTAATCTAGTTTATTTTGACACGTTAGAGGTGTGGAATCCTCACAGATATATTCAGTCCGTACTGAAAAACATGCACCTTATTTCTAAACCACCTCAGCTTTTTCTTACATTAAACTTAAGGAATATTTAATGTAAGAATTCTGTAATAATATAATATCATTTCAGTATTTTTTCGTTATAATTTTCTTTATTTATATAATATTCTTTTATATCTTATTTTCAATCATTTCCCTTTCGTTTTGATTTCAATTAATCTACTTTTGTTGTTGTTTATTTTCTCATAATTTGCATTGATATTGTCTGTAATCAAATTGCCAGACTTTGGCTGATGGAACAATGTGCTATTTGTAAACGGCTTAAAGGTAATTTTCTCATTATTTATGTTGTTATAAATTAATATTAACAATTACAGCAACAACAAGACAATGTAAATACCGTCACCGGTATGTACCATAAGGATGTGTGTATGCACATTCACGATATACATACAGACATAATTAATCTTCCAGTTGTTTTTTCCTTTGTTTTATAAAACACAAATATATTATGTAGAAGTGTAAACGATATACATGCATATGTATATAGAGGTATGTATGTGTGTAAATTCTTTGCATATACTTATGTTTATATGAGAGTATTATAGAGATATTCACTAACAGATGTCATAAATTTTAATTATTTTTAATATTTAATTATGAATAAACATAAGGCAGTGAGACGGACAGACTCTGGTAACCAGCGATGCCAACATAGGCCTTTTCGGGCTAGATTTAGCCCGATTTTTGTTACTGAAAACGCGAAAAAACGCGAAAAAAAAGAAAATTTTATGTGGTTTTATATGGATTTTTTTCCCATTTAGCCCTTTCTTCAAAAAATGTTTACGCGTTTTGAGTCTCAAAAGTTGGCATCACTGCTGGTAATAGCAATCGTTTTGTTTTATAGTATTTTATGCAATCATATTTAGCTAAAAAGATACAATTCAGTAGTCGGTTTTTTTACTGAGTTATGCAACAGAAAAATAGATAATGCCCCTGTTTCGTCTAAACAACAACTGAATAAGAACCGGAATAAGAACTAGAACTAGAACCTGAACTAAAAGATAAACTACAACATGACTGAAAGCTGTACCTGTTCTGTAACTCCCGCGTCAAGAAACTTTTCGATTAAAATTTATGAAATAAAACAGTCTTTAACATTTTTTCAATTTTAGTAAGTTTTGTTCGCCGTCAACGATATTTGTGATTAGCGGTGAAATTTCACAACATCTGTAAGTTGTACTCGTATATTATGACATTTCTAACGTAATGGCGTAATACCTTTTGATGGTTTTCGACACCAGATATATAGCCATGTCACAGAACTCAATTCCGATCGAAAGTGGTTTTGATTCCGTAAATTGAGTCTTTAGAAAACGAAAAACTAATTTCTTTTCGGAATGAAACCACTTTAAATTTCTAAAGTGGAATTGTTATTTTTTATGATTTCATACTGAAAAAACTCATACTGCTAATTTATAATGACAATTAAATAATTAACTTTATTATTTCCATGGTGTAACTATACAAGCTGAGTGCAAATCGACAACAGATACAACACAATACAGAAACAAGAGGCATTTTGTTTGTGTAAAATAATGTACTACTGTCAAAAACAATTGAAAAAGTATTACTTTTGACATACGTAAATTGGAAACAAAGTCAGTCAGCTGTGCTACTGCACTCACCTTGTATAGTTACACCATGATTATTTCATTGTTTTTTAATTATTTCATTGATATTTAAATAAATTGTTAAAAATTTCAAAGTTGGTGTTAGCAACTAGAAAGCTTATGTCGAAAAATAACAAAAATATTTACAAAGCTCTGGAATATGACAGAGGAACAGATGCATCCCTTTTAGCTTTTCAACTGCGTTTTTAAGTCTTTGTTCATTTAAAACAGCAACAATTGAAATCCCGGGCATTTTTTTAAATTTCGTTCACTTTTATCTAAAACTTCTTTGTTAGCGCTCTTTTTGTTTGCTTTTGTTATACTTTTTATTACAAAAATCATTTGTTTTTTGTTTTGGTTTACACAACGTTACTTTATTTAAGTTAAAAACCGGGATTTCAACATTTTTTGGGAATAAACAAAATCGATCGGAATCTAGAGAAGGCAAAGTAAAAACGAACGATTTGCAAACCATTCCGATCGAATTATGTGACATGCCTGATAGACACATTTTTCTCACTTTTCGAAAAAAGATGGCATATTTTGTTTCTTTTTGCCGCGAGAAGTTTTCTGAAAGTTACAGATCATGACCACTGAACTAGAACTGAACTAGAACTGAAATATAATTTTTTTTATTGAACACTATTTCACTTAATTACATTTTATTTAAAATTAATTAGGAATCCACAAAGCCATTAATTGGCTTATCTGTGGGTAAAATAAATACAATTGTTATTCAAATTATATATTAATAGGTTAAGTATAAACAATATTTTATTATACCCTACACCACCATAGTGTGGGAGGATATATTGGATTTGTGCTGATGTTTGTAACGCCCATAAATACTGGTCCAACACCTACATTAAAGTATACCGATCGACTCAGAATCACTTTCTGAATCGATTGCACGATGTCCGTCCGTCCGTCTGGCTGGCTGTCCATGTAAAGCTTGTGTGCAGAGTACAGGTCACAATTTTGAACATATTTCAATAAAATATGGTACGTGATATTTTTTCGACCCAAGGACGGATGAAATTGAAACTGGTAGAAATCGGTCTATTATTTCACTTGGCCCCCATACAAATATCTTCCCGAAATAGGGGTTTAACGATCACAAAAGTTTGAATTATGAAAGTATACAAACAAATTTCTCCACAAATGAGTCATAAATGAAGCTAAATCACATTTACAAATTTTGTTAAGATCGGTCCATAATTAGTCGTAGCTACCATATAAGGCCCACTTCCGAAAATCACTTAAAAGAGTATAACCCTTTAAAAATGCTGGTTCTAAATAATATTAAACACAAATATGTTTCGTACTTCCGAAAATCACTTTAAGGACCATGAATCTCTTAAAAATGTGGTTATCCGAATAAAATTTAACAAGAATGAGTTTCTGTTGGATTTTTTATTTAATCCAATAACCTGCGCTGTGGAAGTTTACGTGATACCCCAGTGTAATGAATATATAGACGTTTTATTTCTTAATTCATTAATATAGTATGTATATATTTATTTAAGATGTTAATTCATGAAGATATAAAAAGGAAGTGAAATATTAAGTGTTATAACTTTAACTGTTATAAGCAAGAAATGGTTGTATGTATTTGGGTTGTAACGTAAGGTTGCAATTTTTCTTACAATCTCCCGCTCAAACCAAATGCATTTAAAAAATATTTTCAAAATTCAAATATTTACAATTCAATTTCTAACAAATTACAACAATACAAATGCTTTTGTTTAGATAATATTTTAGTTAAAATATCTGCCGCATTTTCATTTGAAGATATGTATTTTATATCGATGTCCTTTTCATCAAACTTTTCCCTTATGTAGTGATAGCGGATGTCAATGTGTTTGCTTTTCTTCTGTACTGTAGGATTTTTAACCATAAACGCTGCACTCTGATTGTCGCAATGTATGGGAGTAGGACCGTTGACATAATTATCGAAACCCATTTCTCGCAAAAGACATCGATGAAAAATTGTTTCTTTTGTACCTTGGCATAATGCGATGTACTCAGCTTCCATAGTGCTTAAAGCCACCACTGATTGTTTTTTGGATTCCCAAGCTATAGGACCTCCGGCAAAAAACATAACAAATCCTGAGTAGGATTTCCTATCATTGGAATCATTCGCCCAGTCAGAATCTGTGAAACATTCCAAATTTTTTATATTATTAGAAAATTTAATTTTACCTATAGGATATTTCTTCAAGTATCGCAAGACAAATTTTGCTGCCGCAAAATGCTCTTTATGTGGATGTGTGTTAAATTGTGATAATTTCGATACCACATGCATCAGATCTGGTCTCGTTATAACGGCCAGGTACATCAAAGCACCAATTAGACTTTGATAGCTTGTTGTTTCCAAACCTTCGCAGTCACTTAAACATTTATTTAATATCACACCACTAGGCCATGGTGTTGTCGCAGGTTTGCAATTTAACATGCCCCATCGTTCTAGCAATTGTTCAGTATAACGTTTTTGATGTATAGTAATGTCACCTCTCGGACCATCTCGACTAATCTCCATACCCAAATAGAAGGATATTTCGCCTCTATCTATAGCTTTTACTTGTTTGTTTAGGCTCATAATTATATCTTGCATATCAGACTCACAGGAACATGCTACCATCATATCGTCGACGTAAATAGCAATAATACATATTTTGTTGCCTTTCCTTTTTACGTAAACACAGGTATCTGATTTACACCTTTTAAAGCCAATTTCAACTAGAATGTCGTTTACCTTTTTATTCCATTCTCGGCCCGCCTGCTTTAAACCATATAGGGCCTTTTTAAGTTTACACACTTTATTGGGAAATTTATTGTCTTCAAACATTTTTGGCTGCACCATAAATACATCGTCCTCTAGGTCTCCATTCAGATAAGCTGCCTCTATATCAATGTGTTTTACGAGCAATTTGTGCTTTACTGCTATCGCCAACAATAAACGAATTGTTGAGTGCCTTACAACGGGTGCAAACGTTTCACGATAATCAATATTCAATTTTTGTGAACACCCATGTGCAACTAACCTTGCCTTATATTTTTCTATAGCACCATCTGCCGAACGCTTCACAACAAAAACCCATTTACTGCCTATTATATTTTTGTCACTAGGCCTATCGACTAATTGCCACGTACCGTTTTTAATTAAAGAATTATATTCCTTTTGCATTGCTTGTTTCCACTTATCAGCATCTTCTGAGTTCAAGGCTTCGTTCACAGAATTGGGGTTTTCGATTATAGAATTTAACATCTGTGGGCCGTCTTCTGTAACATACACTTTTCGTGGTCTTCCTTTACCACCTGTTCTTAGTATTTTGGGCCTGCCTCTTTTTCTTTTGTTTTCCACAACCACTGTGTCTTCTCTTTCAGTTTCGCTACTAAGCAAGTTTACTTCACTACCATGAATATTTTCTTTTCTTTCGTTAACAGGCATATCTTCTTCACTTTCAACATCATCACTTTCAACATCATCACTTTCAACATCATCACTATTGTTGCCTTGTAATACAGGTTTGTCATTATTATCAGCGTTTTCTTCAAAAATGTTCACGTAAAACATGTCTTCTTCATCATCTTCACTTATTTTCTCAAAAGATTTTTCAAAAAATATGACGTCACGGGCTATAACAATTTGTTTAGTTTCGGTGTTATATAAACGATAACCTTTGGTGTAAATCTGGTATCCTACGAATTTCATTTTTATACCTTTCGGCAAAAACTTACTGCCCTTTGCTTTTGGTCTTTTGTTTAACACGACGGCATCACACCCGAACGTTCTGAAATGATACACCGCTGGCTGTTTACCAGTCCATCTTTGATATGGAGTTACGTCATCAAGAACTTTTGTGGGTGATCTATTGCGTAAATATGTGGCCGTATAAACGGCTTCGCCCCACAAACATTGTGGCAATCCAGACTGCTCTAATAAACAACGACTCATTTCCACCAGGGTTCTATTGGCCCTCTCGGCAATGCCGTTTTGTTGCGGGGAATAGCTTACAGTTGTCTGGTGCACGATTCCCTTTTTAGAAAAAAATTCTTTGAACTTATTATTGATGAATTCTGTACCGTTGTCACTCCGAACAACTTTTATTTGGCGGCCTGTCTGCTTCTCCGCGGTCGCAGCAAAATTAATAAATGCATCAAAGGCATCATTTTTGTGTTTTAAAAAATATATTGATATAAAACGAGAATAGTCGTCTATAAATGTCATAAAATATGACGATCCACCAACACTTTTAACCGCTATTGGTCCACAAAGGTCTGTATGCACAACTTCTAATAAATCTGTTGTTTGAATATTGCCGTAGTTCTTGAAAGGCTTCACTGATATTTTGTTTACTGCACACGTAACACATTCAATTTTATTTAGCATTTTAATATCGAGACCTTTAACCATTTTTTTAGCTGACAATTTATTTAAATCATTGATATTTATGTGCCCATATCTCTCATGCCACTTTTTTGCCAAAGAATCATCAGAAACTGAATTGACGATTTCTAATTCTTTCATCACCTTTACATTCGTAACAAACATTCCTTTATCTAAAACAGCTGACAAAATATTTTGTTCTTTACTTTGAATAACAGCTTCATTATTTACAAAATTAACAGAATAACCAGCTTTTATAACTTTACATATCGAAATAAAATTAGAATGCAGTTTAGGTACATACCAAACGTTCTGTAAAGTGAGCTTACAGTATTCTGTTTCAATAATGACGTCTCCAATACCTTCTGCATTTATGCTCTCCCCAGATGCTAATATGATCTGCTGATTCGATTCTGTTAACTTAAAAAACAAGTTTTTTGTTCTGCACATATGCGACGTCGCGCCGCTGTCTAGAATAAAAAGCTCTGTTACGTTATTTACATTTTCATGTAATGAACATGCAAATTCAACTTTATCATGTGATTTGCATTGTGAGCGTATATGTCCCTTTTTGCCGCAACGGAAACATTTAATGTTATTAACATAATTGGTATTTTTCTTTTCATCTTGGCGTTGATCTTCTTTATTATAGTTTGAACGTGGTTTGTTACTGTTAAATTTCTTATTTCTTTTAAATTCGTTTTTTGAATTCGCCGCAAAAACTGTTTCACTTTGGTTGATTTTCTTATTATTTTGTCTTAGTTCTTCCTCATATATTTTAGAAATTAATTTATCTATCCTGGGCAAACAATCTCTGCTTTCGATAGCAATCACAAAATTTTCCATCTCATCGGGCAAACTGCACAGGAGTAGAATGGATAATAAATCATCATTTAGAACTATACCAATTTCTTTTAGTTCGTCAACAACAGAAATAAATTCGTTTATTTGTGAGGAAAAATTTTGAGTTGCATTAAATCTAAATCTTACAAGTTTTTTAAACAAATTAACTTTTCTTGAAGCAGTATCAGCCTTATACAACGAGCTTAAAGTAATCCACGCACTTTTTGCTGTGCTACAGTTTTTGATATGGATTAACTCACTAGGTTTGACGCTTAACGTTATAGTTGCAAGTGCCTTGGCATCATTTCTAATCCATTTGCTTGCCAACCCTTCATCTTCCGGACAGTTCTCAATTATGGTGTCCCATAGATCCAACGTTATTAGCAGACTTCTCACCTGAGTACACCAAGTTCCAAAATTTTCGCCACTTAATTTTTCAATGTTCGCTACACTGGTTGCCATTCCTTAGCCGTGTTTTTTATATTGGACAAAACAGTTTAAAACCTTACACACGTTTCTTCACTTCGTACTTAACCTCAAATTATTCTTGACCACTTAGGTTACCAGGGATCTGGGCCCATAACCTTTGTTGGATTTTTTATTTAATCCAATAACCTGCGCTGTGGAAGTTTACGTGATACCCCAGTGTAATGAATATATAGACGTTTTATTTCTTAATTCATTAATATAGTATGTATATATTTATTTAAGATGTTAATTCATGAAGATATAAAAAGGAAGTGAAATATTAAGTGTTATAACTTTAACTGTTATAAGCAAGAAATGGTTGTATGTATTTGGGTTGTAACGTAAGGTTGCAATTTTTCTTACAGTTTCTTATGTACAGAAATGATGACACCTAATTTTATAACGGTCAGTTCGTAATTAGTCAAAACTCCCATATAAGACCCACTCCGTGATTCACTTTAACCTTCATAAATCTTTTAAAAGTATTTATATCGAGATACACCATAACATACATTATATCAGTCAATAATAGGTAATATCTCCCATATAGCGCCCATATCTGGAAAGCTGTTTTATTGATATACTGGGTATAGGGTATTATATGGCCGGGCTTGACCGACTATACTTTCTTACTTGTATTATTGAGATATGTATTTTCAAGTTGGAAGTTGTTTATTAAGGTCGTTTCGTAAATGCTTTTTATATTAAGTTTTTTTGCGTTTTTTTTTTTTTAGTTGGTTTATATTGTAGATTTGAGTGATGTTGTTTATGTTGTTGTTTGTTACTTGTAGTATTACCCAGCATACCATTCTAGGAGCGCTCCGAAAAAGGAGTCAGAAAAGAGTCCAACAAGAGAGCATTTTTGGAGCGCTCCGAAAAAGGAGTCAGAAAAGACGGACCATTTTCGAATGTAATGACCCTCTTTTCTGAAGGTTTTCAAAGCAATTATGATTGTTTTTTGGGCTCATAAAGAGCGTTAACCCTCCGAAAAAGGTGTCAGAAAAGACTCTTTTCGGACTCATATGGCTTGCTGGGTATTTATTGTATATTATTATATATTGTTTGTGTTAGTGTCGTTGTTAGTGATGTTAATAATGTTTGTGCTGGTGGTGTTGCGTTGCTTAGATTTATATACAGTTTTCCAAAGTATTTTGAGTGCTCGGTTTTGTAAGTTTTGAAAAGTATTGCAGTGCGTAGAACTTCCCCATGCGCGAATGCCATGCCATGTCTAATATAGGACTCCGAAAGTAAAAAATATGCTTGCCTCAAGACACTATAACTGGACGAGTTGCTTAAATGGTAAAGCATAACTGAAGACATACGTAATTGCTATTGCACTTCATCGATGTGTGTTCGCCATTTAAAATTATGATCTATGTGCACGCCTAAGTATTTGGATATGTTGACTAATTCGTTATTATTTATTTTTTCATCGTGGATGCAGTCAATACCGTGGAATTTAAGTTTAATTCTAGCATATCTGAAGTGCCGTGGTTTTATGTGCATGATCTTAATTTTGCTGGCATTAATGATTAAATCATTATCGTCACCATTTTGTTGTTATGTTAAGCTCATTTTGCATAAGATTTGTTGCTATATCGAGGTTTTTATTTACTACAATTATGGCAGTGTCATCTGTATATGCAAATGTATGGCATATATAAGGTACAATATTGAACCTAATTTTGAACCTGAACTGGAACTGAACTAAAGCTGATTTTGAACTGAGCTAGAGCTGAAATAGAACTGATCTAGAATAGAACTGAACTAGAACTAAAATACAACTAAACTAGAACCAGATGAAGGTGATTTCATTTCATTACAGCGTTGTAGTGTATAAAAAGTGCTTCAACTTACCTTCATTTTCTGCAATTTTCTTACCAAAATTAACGACATTTTGAATTATTTTTTTTATACTGACTGAGGCATTATATTTATTTTTTTTTTTTGGTTTTAATTTTTTTACATATATAATTTCATAAATATTTTTTTTGTATTTTATTTCAATTTTTTATTAAGATATTTGTTTGGTTTTTTGTTAATATTTACGACATACTGTTTTGTTTGCTCTATTAATACTCGTACCACACTTTTTTTCTCAATTGGATTTTGTTGGGTTTTTACATTTACATACATACTTTTTTGGTAATTAATTTGTTTATAATTTAATGTTCTTTAAATAACTTTTTGCTAAATCCAATACATTTTCTTTTTGTTTTAAATATATAGTGAAAACACTTGACATTTTGTCTTGGGTTCATTCAATCCTACAATTGATTTGACTGCATAACTTTTTGCTTAAGTTTGGTTTGAATTTCTGAGGAATTTCAAAAAGGGAAGGAGGTTTGTTTTTTTATTATATATATATATATATATTGGTTTATGTATATATCATATAATATCTAAGGTATATATAATTTTGTTTGTTTTTTTTTTAATAATTTTTAAAGAATTTGGAACTTGCGGTGGAAATAAAGAAATTAAAAAATTAAATTTTGAATAGGGGGAGAAAAAAAGTTAGGTATCAAGTGTTTTTTTTTGTTTTCTTATTTAAATATTTACAGATTTTTGTTTTATATTTAATTTAAAAAAAATATTTACATTAAACTTAATTGAAAAAAAATTTTGAATTTTTTTAGGATGTTTTTTTTTGGTAATTTTATATATTTTTTTTATTTGTTAAATTTACATAAGAAATAATTGCAGACTTTTTGTATTTCAGACAAATTCTTTATACTTAAATTTTTATCAGTACGAAATAAACATTTAATAAAATTTTATTGTTTTTTTTATATATAGGTATAAATAAGTTTTATTATTTACTTTTAAGTTGTCTTTAGAATTAAAAATCATAAAATTTATTTTGTTTGAAAATCTCTCCTTAAAATAAAACATTTTTTTTATTTTAAATAATTTGTAATCATTTTATAAATTTTCATACTTTTTGTTTTAATTTGTAAAATAAATAAATTTGTGCTGACATTTTTTTGTTTATAAATTTTTATTTTTATAAAAAGTGCAAAAATCTTTAAGTTTAGTTTTAGGTTCTACATATTTATATAATCTAGGGGCTTTTTTTTTTGGTTTGTTCTATTAAATATTAAAAGGCGGTGCAAAAAATCACAACATTTATTGAATGAAAAGTGCAGCTAATACATATATCTTATATATTTTAGGTTTTTCAGTTTTTAACAAAGAGCAAGAAAGGAAATTAAGGTAAAATTAAATTAAAAATGTCATTAAAGTACTTTTAGAATAAAGAAAGTTTTGCTAAAAGAAAACAATAAATTAATAAATGAAGAGAACTAGAAGAGAACTAGAACAGAACTAGAACAGAACTAAAACAGAACTAGAACAGAACTAGAACAGAACTAGAACAGAACTAGAACAGAACTAGAACAGAACTAGAGCAGAACTAGAACAGAACTAGAACAGAACTAGAACAGAACTAGAACAGAACTAGGACAGAACTAGAACAGAACTAGAATAGAACTAGAACAGAACTAGAATGGAACTAAAATAGAACTAGAACAGAACTAAAATAGAACTACAACAGAACTAGAACAGAACTAGAACAGAACTAGAACAGAACTAGAACAGAACTAGAACAGAACTAGAACAGAACTAGAACAGAACTAGAACAGAACTAGAACAGAACTAGAACAGAACTAGAACAGAACTAGAACAGAACTAGAATAGAACTAGAACAGAACTGGAACAGAACTAGAACAGAACAGAACTAAAACAGAAAATCGAGCATTTTGTTTGATTGAAAAGTATCTCTAATGACATTATTTTGAAAAGTTAAATAAATATTAACATAACATTTCTTTTTTGAAATGTTTTCTTTTATATTATTCTTTATTTAAAGCTACATTGAATTCTAAATTCCGTTAAGACTTTAGTTTTTAATATTTCTTGTATACTTGTTTTCTGGGTAAATAGGGAGACAAATTATATTTGACTCTGTTTATGAAATTTTTAATGTTAAAGTTTGTGTGTGTGTGTATTTTTAAGGCTTTTTTGTTCTTTTGTTAATAATTTGTAGCTTTGTTTTAAATATAAATTGTTTGAATTTTTTGATAAATTTTAAGTTATAAAGAGAACTGTTTGATTTTACATTTAAGGCTTTTTATGTTTGTTTATCTAATGCATTTTGTTTGTCTTTTTTTACGTTTTAGTTTAAACATGAGGTTCATTTTGTTGAATGTGTTTTTAAACATTTTGGTTAAACAAAAACACTGTGGGCAAATACAAAATGTTTGTAGCTTTTTTTTTTGTGGATGGGGGGGGGGGGGGTTTAGTTGGTTGTGTTTGGCGTTAAATTAGGTTGGTTTGATTTAAGGACGGATTATGTTAGAAAACCGAAATATATATTATCATATGAAAAATTAGTTTAAAAGTAAAGTTTCAGAATTTTGCAAACATTAAACATTATATCATCATTAGGTACATGTGACTTTTATTTATTTGTTTTAAATTTTTTTTAGATTTATTTTATTATGTTTTAATGGTTTTAAATGATTTTCTTTTAACTTTTCTTGAGTTTAATTAGGCAACTGATATTAAAAATTTTAATTTTTACTTTAATTTTTAAATTTAAAAAAAGAAATCATAATAAAAATTGGTGCATTTGGTTTTTGTTTTTTTTTATAGTTATTTAAAACATTTGGTTTTTGTAAATTTAATTCTTTAAAACGTGCTGTTGTATAATAATAATTGTTGTAATAATATTAATTTTTAATAATATATAATTGCCAAAAAACGGTGCTAAATTTAATTATTGGTTTTTTTTTTTGAATATTTTGTTTTTGCTAAAATTTATTAGTTTTCTTTTATTTTTAAAACTAAAAAAATTATATTTGTATATTAATAATTAAGTGCAATTGTGGTGTAATATCACATTAATACAGTGCAGTGCTAAGGTGCAAAATTTTTGTTTTTTTTTTGTTTAAATTTAGTAAACATTGAGTATTTTAGGGGTTTTAAATTTAAATTATTTGTTTTTTTGTTGTTGTGTTTTTTTTTTAGAAAATTATAAAATAAAAATTTAATTTAAAAATGGGTTGTTGTGATATATTGGAATATTTTCTTGATATTTTTCGATAATTGTTGTGGATAATTTAAAATTCATTAAAATTGTTGCAGTTTGCAAAATTTATTTAAATACTTTTAAATTTTTTTTAAACTTCAATTTTTTTGAAATATTGAAAATTTAAAAAATTTTTTTTAAATATTTTAATATGTTTCAAAAAATTAATAAAATTTAAACAATTTTAAAATATATAGATACATATATAATGAATCTAATAAATTCGCATTAAATTTTAAATAATATTTTTTTATTATTTTAAAACTTATTAAAATTTATAAAAGTTTTGGAAAGACTAAATAAAATTTCAAAAAATTTAAAATTTCCTAATTTTTAATTAAACTAAAAAATTTTAATAAAATTTAAAAAAGATTTGAAAAATTAATTTTTTTTTTCATTTTAATTTTGAACAGAGTTATGAAATATTTGGCCTGACTAAGCTTAAACAATGCAACCCGATGTCTGGCAAATTCCTATTCAAACCAAGAATAAAAGCTTGGTTTTTTAAAAGCTTTTACAAAGATTTTGAACTGGCAAAGCTTTTATGTAAAGTTTATCTAAAAAAGTTAAAAACAAAGTGCCGTATTCATAAACAATAAAGTAGACTTTAAGTGTGCTTTTAGACAAATTTTTCATACAAAAAAGTGTGTAAAAGCACATTTAAAGTCTACTTTGCTGTTTATGAATACGGCCCAAAGTTCTTTTTAAAACTTAATACCTTCTAAATTTTGCCCATCTTTTATAGTTTTCATTTAATGCACGTCGAGCGTATGACTTAAGCCATTATCAAGGATTAAGAATTGGTTGGGATTTCTAAAAATGATTTTAACATTAACAAATATTCTATTTGAATGAAAAAATAATTTTAATTCAATACTTTGCTACTAAACCAGTGAGGTTTTTTTGTCTTTAAATAAGGAAGAGGTTTAATGTTCGTTCTTCAAAATCATTTTTAATAAAAATGTTTAATACTTCTTTTAAGTTTAATTCATTTATTTTGAAATGATTTTTTCGAAAAAATTTCTTTAAACTTTGATTATTTTTTGATTATTCACAATATTTTAAAACAACCCATTTTAAAAAGAATATATGTATAAACTTAAAATTCCAAACAAATGTTTATTTTTAATTTAATTTAAAATTTTTAACAAATTAAATATTAAACATAAATATGTATATTAATTAAAATTTTTTTTATAATAATTGTTTCTCTAATTATTTACAAATATATTTAAAACACTTTTTTTGTTTAATAATTGTTTAATGTTTATTAAGGATCTTGATTTTATAAATTTAATTAGTTTTTTTTCCAGTGCAAAAGAAATTGACTTTTAAATTGCTTGTCAAATGTGTGTGTTCTCATGTACGATTATGTACATAGGTGTGTGTGTTTGTGTAAAGTGCTGCTGTGTGTGTGTGTGTGTGAGGAGATTTTGTGTTATTGAATTTGATTTTTATTTTTTTTTAAAAGCTCTTAAAATGCGGAAAAGTATAAAATTTATAAATAAAAAGATGAAAAATTTTGCAGGCAGGCATAATTGAGCTGTAAGTTTTAACACAACTGTAAATAGGTTTCGTGTTTTATTTATAGAAAAATACTTAAATAAAATTAAAATAATTATCGTATTTTAATTGGCTCTTAGTGGTTTTATTAAACAAATTTGTTAGAAACTAATTCGTAATTTAAAAAACAATTGTTAACTGTTATAAAAGGACATAATTGCTAAAAAGGATTTGTTGAATGAACTGGCTGGCAATAGTTAATTAACAATTAAATTAAAAGTTTGTGGTGAAAAATAAAATTATTAAGAATACTTGCATATTTTTTGGATTATTTGTTAATTTACACGATCCTCATAGTAAATAAGTAAAGTTGGTTAAACATTTTGTACTTCGTATAAAGGCTTTAGTTTTTTTAATTAAATTTATACTCATGAGTTTAAATGTTTTATTGAAGCAACAAAACCTTAAAGGTTTTCTTCAAAACCCAACGAAATGTTTAAAAGTTTTAAATTATTTAACTTTCTTTATATGCTTACGAAAACTAACCGGCCTTGTTGAAAATTTCTATAGATTCCAGTAAAATTTGTAAAAAAATTCAAGCTAGCATCTTAATTTTTCACATATACATACTCAGAATTGAAAGTATAAAACTTTGTTTATCCCAAGCTTTGAGCTTTTTTATGAGAAATTATCAATTTTAAAATTTTACAAATTTATAATTATTTATTATAACCATTTTTTTAAGTTTTATTTAGTTTCTTTCTGTAGTTTTTTTTTACATTAAAAAGCTTTTATAGTGACGCCTTGTTTATATAGTTTAAAACCCTTTCTCTAATTATGAAAATAGTTTCAAAATTGACGTTAAATTATTATTGTATTCAAAGTAAAAACTTTAATAAAAATAATATAAAAAAAATTTAACTTAAGAATTCAAAATTTCAAAATTTTTTTTTTATAAATTGTTGGGTTTTAACTTTTCCTTAAACTTTTTAAGAATTATACAACATTTGCTAAATGTTTGTAAAAACATAGTATTTTAACACATTAAATGGATTTCATTGAACTTGTATCTACAGAAATGTTATTGAATGATTTTTCTAAAAGCTTTGTTTTGCAAAATGTTGTTAAAAAAGTTTTCTCTTAATAAACTTTGTCTGTCAAAAATCTTTTAACAGGTTCAGTAAAATATTATTTGTTTTTCCTAAATGCAATATATATTCTTCAAAATTGTCTCATTAAGCTTTACGATTAACTAATTGTATATATATAATATACAAGTTTTAGTTTAAAAAAGCGCGCTAAAAGTAAAATTTTTAAGTATTAAAATCTCTAACATTTTTTAACTTAAAGTTTTTAATTTACAATAAAAAGCATTTATAAACGAAAAGCTATATATTAGAAAGCTTACGAAAATCTACAGTTAAAAACTTTTACAAAAACCTTAAGTTTTTAGTTAAAAAGCCTTTATGTATATCAATTTTTATTTGAGAAGCTTTCATAAAATTTTAGATTAAAAATGTATATTATTTGTTTTAAAATTAAAAAGTTATTTTCATTATAAACTGTCAATGAAACTTACAGAAACATAATATTTTACAAAAACATTGATTTTATAAGCTTTTATAAACACTTTTTGTTAAAAACCTTTTTTATATATGTTTATTAGCAAAGCTTTTATAAACCTTTAAACTGATAATGTTTATTATTATAAAGATTTTATGACAAATTTTATGTTTTCAGAATAATGTATTAATAAAAGTAAGCTCTAAAATCTTTTGTAAGCTTATACAAATATTTTCAATGGTAAAAGCTCTCATAAAAACTTTAACTAAAAAAAGTTTAAAAAATAGTTTGTCATATAACCTATATTATTGAAAAGGTTTTATGAAATCAACACGATTTACATTTCTAATTATTAAGTGTTTGTACAAGCTTTAAATATAATATTTTGCAAAAGCTTTTACAAACATTTTGAGTTGGAAAATCTTTAACATAAAGTTGTTTATCTAAACAACTTTTTTATCATCTTTTATAAAAACCTATATTATTGAAAAGTTTTTATGAAATTAAGAAGCTTTTATAAACAAGCTTTATATTTTCATTATTTAGTGTTTAAAAAAGCTTTAAGTGTTTTTAAAGCTTTTACAACGATTTTGAGTTGAAAAAGTTTTCGTTTAAAGTTTATCTAAAAAAGTTTAAAAAAATCTTTTCTAAAACGTAAAACTTTCAAAAACCTTTTACAAAAACCTTAAGTAACCCAGTGAAAAATATGTTTTAATTAGCAATTGGAATTGTTTTTGATACTTTGTTTTCGTTTGATTTACAGATACCAGGAAGCAATAGTTATTTCATTGCCGTACTTTACTGCATTTCTGCACCATTTTGCAAGCTAAATATTGTGAAAGTTGTACAACAACTACTTACTGCTTGCTAATGAATTAATTTTAATTAAAAAGCTTTCTAAAAAACATATAATGCTTTTGCAAAAAGCTTTAATAAAACAAAAATTTTGAACCTTTTAGCCAGCTTTTATTAAATTCGTTAAACACTTTAACGAAATGTTTTAAAATATAAAATTTTTTAAGTTTAAAAACTTTTTCTAAGCTGACGTTTTATCAAACTTTGAATATACCAGACAAATGTAGATGTTTCATATGTTTGTTAATTTTCCTTAAATTTTCGAATGTTTTTTTGTGGAACAATTAAACTGCTGGTTTTATTAACTATTGATTAGTTGAGACTTTTACTATAACGTATTTAAAACCTAATTGCAGTATGAATGTGTACAACAATTTCTACTGCTGGCAAATCAAAGACGTTATTTGCTGGGAATAATAATATTTAATTGAAAAGCTTTCTTTAAGACATTAAGTGTGAAAAGTTTTGCAAAAAAATTTAATTAAGCAAACATTTTAAGTGTGTTTGCTAGCTTTTATAAGATTAGTTAAAAACTTTTAAGAAAGGCTAAAAATATTGCTTTAAAATAGTTTGAATTTCCTGGAGAGTTGTTAAAAGTTTGTTTATATTTAGAGTATTTTTTTATGTTTAATTAATAATTCAAAGAATTCTATTGTAAAGTAATATTTTTAGACAGTTGTTTCATTGGAATTAATTTAGTGCCTTGTTAAGGTCGTCAACACATTTTTGTCAACATTTTAGAAATTTTGTACTTCAATTGTTGAATGTTTTTTTTTTTTTTTTTGAAAAATTCATCTTGTTGGCTTATTAACTGTAGTTTAGTTGAGACTTTTACTATGCTGTATTTAAAACCTAATTGCGAAGAATATTGTTTATTAGTTTGACTTAAAACCCTTAAATTTCTATTACTTGAACATAAACTTTGCTCGAGCCTTTGGTGAAAGGTTTCCTGATGATCTGGCCTAAGCTACCAATAAAATAAGCATAGGAATACCTTATACAGCCTAAAAATAAATAAAAATTCTGAGAGTTTTTACAGATTATTTCAATGTAGGTAAGAAGTTCTTAAAGAATCTAAAAATTAATACTGCTAGAATTTATTATATTAAAAGAAAATTGTGTTTAATTTTGATAATTTCTATAATTTTCTTTTTATCTAAAAAGTATTTTAGTTGTAACTAGAAGGCTTTGCTTGTTTTCAGAAAAGCTTTTTTTATTTTCAACATTTTGTTAAATGACTTAAGTGTGACTTTCTGTTACTCAAACTTGCAGCTTTGCTTTAACTCTATACTGAACACGTTAAAAATGGTATTAAGGAGTTATGGTTTGTTTCTATAAATATATGTTTGTTAAACCTTCAAAGTAATCGTAGATTTTCTTTTTTTAACGAAATATGAAAATATTAACAGACTTTTTGTTTTGATTAACAACAAAATAACAGAAAATATTTAATAAAACATAATTTAAATAAGTTAATAACCTGTCTTTTGGTACTATAAGCTTTATAATAAAAAATAGCATTAAATTACATCAGTGGCTCTGGGTGTTGTTATTAACATTTAACCAATCTTGTATTATGCAAAATTAAAACAAAAATTATATATAAAACAAACGGGCAAACTTGAACTTGTAGTTTCTTTAAAACTTCAGTATTAATTACAACACCACCTGACATAATTAAAGGCCATTTTTAAGACAGTGTAATTTTTCTATATATTTTCATATTTCTGCCTCCTTTTAAAGAAAACGAAGAATTACTTTTCTTAAGTGTAAGAGTAATTCAAACTTGTTTATTTACTAAACTTATAAACTAATAATTATTATAGTTTTTGTTTCCTTTCAATATTTTTTATGTTTACCTTAAAAACTACCAAAAATTTAAGCTTTTTTTAAGTGTTCATGTGCATATCCTCATAAATAAACAATAAATGTATTTTAAATGTTTCTTTTTTTACTTTTTTTTTAGTAATTTTTATTTCAGTTTTTTTTACTACACTAATAAAATGTTGCTAAAACATTGAAACTAACATTTAGAAATTGTTTTAATAATAATAATAATTAATGTTTATTTCTGTTGTTTTTTTATTTTAATTTTACAAAAAATTTATACTCAAGTTAAATATTCTGCTACTATATGGAAGAGCTTTGGACTCTCTCCTTTAAAAGCTTTCAGGTGCGACAAAAATATTTTAATTCTTAAAAATTTAAGTTTTCCCTAAATCTACTAAGAAATTCTGTTAAAACAAAAAAGCTTTAAAGAAAGCTTTTTTCCAAAACAAATTAAGTTTTAACAAAGTTAGTTGACAAAATTTATATTCAATTTTATTTAATTTTTGTTTTGTTGAAAGAAAAAGCTTTTTTCAGAAAAGTTTTTTTTCCCAAAACAGTTTTTTTTAATTTCATTTGTTTTTAATATACTAACAAAAACGAATTAGTTTGCTTGCGTTTTATTTAATTTTTTTGTTTGTTCTTTAAAGCTTTAAAAAAGCTTTTTTTCAAAAATTCTTTTGTTATTAATTTTTTTTAACAAAATTATTAAATTTGATTTCTTTTACAATCATTTGTTTTTTGTTAAAATTAAAAGCTTTGGCCTCCTTAAAGCTTTTTTCTGCTTTATTATTTTCTTTTAATAATTCAAAACTCCTTAAAATTTCTGTATTTAAAATAAATTATTTCTATTTTTATTTTTTTTTAACAACTACAAACTAACTTATAGCTTTGAAAGCTTACAAAATGTAAATGTGTTCAGTTGATTCCCTTTAATCTTTCGCAAAGTCACATAACACTGTTTTACATTGTTTTAAATACACAAAGAAAGTCATTTAACATATTTTTAAAATTACAAAGCTTTAGCTAAACTGCTTTCTATCAATAAATTCTAATGTTAAACAAAACTTTTAATACTATAATATGCTGTAAAATACTTTCTAGAAATTTTGTAAGATTTTTAACAAACATGAATTGTTTTATATAGGGTTTGATAAGTTACAGTTTAAAATCTTTTAAAGAAAATAAATCAGAAAACTTTTTGTTAAAACATTTTTTCTATTTGTGTTATTCTATAGAGTTCTCTTATTTTAAAACAGCAAAGTCTCAACAATAATATCAACCAGCTTTTTGGTATACAGCAAGGAATTGATTTAATTTTAAAATTTTTTTAAAAGCTTTTTAACAAGTATTGTAAATTTTATACAACTTTTCACTAAATTAGTTAAAGTTTTGAAGATTACTTAAAGCTTTTTGTTAAAGATTTTATTAAAAATATTTAAGAATTTATATAAGTTTTCACTTGATTAGTGACAGGTTAAGAGATAATTAAAAGCTTTTGGCTTTTAAATAAACACAAACACTTTTTGTTAGAGCTTTTATAATGTTTTCTTTAACCCATGAAATTTATAATGATAAATTTACTGCTTTGCGATAACCATGCTTTCGTTTTATTTGCTTTATAAGCTTTTCTAAATCTTTTGGGAAAGCTTTCCTAATAATCTGGCTTAAGGTTTTAGTGACAGGATTATAGGCAATTATTTATTTGCCAACAATAACTTTCAGTAAATTGAAGAATATTAAAATTTTTTTCAAAAATTAAATTTATTAAAAAAAAAAACGTTTTTAAACTTTAAATTTGTAAAACTTTGAGCTTAGAAAGCAATATAAAACCATTTTGAAGTTCCGTTAATGTTTAAAGTTAACGTTAAAAATAAATTTTTATGGATATAAGATTTTCAGTAAATTTTCTTTTAAAAACGGAAAAGCTTTAAAGATTAGTAAGGATAATTTTTAAGTACATTTCATTTTTACTCAAGTTTTGTCCAATCAATTAATAATGCCTATAATAACTGAAAAACTGTCTCAAGATTTTAACCTAAAAATTTTAAACAAAATTATTTCGCTAAAGAAAAGTTTTCTCTGTATTTATTAAATTTATAATAATAGTGAAAAACAGCTTATTTAAGCAAAAAAAACTTTAAAACATTTTGTATATCATAGAAGTTTATCTAAATACTTGTAAGGCTTTTTTTATTTCGAAACTTTAAAATTGTTTCTGTAATTGTAAAGCTTTTTTTTCTTTCTGATTGATAAAAAAATGAGGAAATACTGTTACATTGTAAAGCTTTTTGGAAGCTTCTTAAAGCTTTTAAATAAATATGAAACGAATCCCTACAAAAAAAGAATTTAAGAATTTTAATATTATTTCTAATGTCTATTTGCGTCGTCTTACCAATAATAAAGATATGTAGATTTTCCTTTAAGGAAATAGCTCTTGCATTTGTTCTAAGTTTTACCATGATTTTGTAAGTTGTTTTTCATAAAAGAAAAATAGTTTTTGTAAAATCCTATTTAATTGGTGTTGTTGTTGTAACAGCAGTAATTGCTGAGTTGACAGCCCTTGGCCCTTCCGGTGCGTAGAACCGGCTGTCGTGGGAATTTAATTGTAATTTTGTTTGGTTCTGAAAAAGCTTTTGTATAATAATAATCAAATTATTTGTTTTCCAAAAACAGTTATTGTAAAACTTCATGCGAATTATATTTATTTGATTTAGCTTTAACATTAATTCCAACAAAATAAAAGGCTTTTAGAAATTTTAAAGCTACTAGCGCAGTTCCATCATTCTTCTATATACTTCTGTATATATGTATAGTTATAGCTTAAAAAAAACGTTCTCCATACTTCTATGTTGTTTAATTTAAAGATATCTCTTCTTTAGAGCTTTCAAGAATCTTTAGTGTTAACAATTTTATTAGAACTTTTAAAGCTCTTATATTTAAAAGCTGTGTTGTTACGACATTTCAACTTTTTTAGTATTAAAACTCATTTTGAAGCTGAAACAAGCTATAAAGCTTACTTTTTTGAGGCTGCTTAAGTTTAATTGGTTAGCGTGTTCGATCATTAAGCATGAGTTGGTATTTGTAGCCTGTGTTCGATTCCCAGACACTGCCACTCAAACAACTTTAGTATCTGATAGTTATTAGTTGTCTATCTATCATAACTAATATTTGGCATTGAAATGCCTCCGAAGTAAAACAGTTCAATATTGAAGTTTTAAAATAATGCGTCTACTCATTACTAGAGGCGCTGCAATGCTGCACTAAAAACAAATGCACAATTGCAGAGTCGTGATGTAAAGCTTTCTTCTACTTTCACCACCTTTACTTCTTCGATCTATCCTCTTTGCAAAGAAAGTAACGCAATTAACGCAATTATGGACATATTAATTGCCTGAGTTTTCCAAGTGTTCCAATTTTTGAATAAAAAAGCGAATTTTTTGGAAAATCTATCAAAATTACAACTATTTCTAGTTTTCTTTGGGCTTTTATTTCTCTAGACCCATCTACCTCTAAGAGCCATTTGTAATAAAAACTTTTACATAAAATATTAAAATTAAAGTGATTAGTGGTGCATTTTACTACATTACTACTAATTTTAAACATACTTTGGCACATATAACGAATTATTTATATCAGAGAGTAAGAATTGAAATAAAAATTATGTTTTTTTTAGAAAAGAAAAACATTAAATATAGTTAGGAGAGATCTTCTACTTAAAACAAAAATATGTTTAAAGAAATTAGGAAAATAATTATAAGTAAGTGAAATCAAGTGTTCTGTAAGTAACCTTATAAACATTTTAGAGGAGGTATATTGAAAAAAGCGAATTAATAAGCAAATTGTAATATTTTCACATTAAAAAATGTTTGAAACTTTTTATTTGTGATTACCGAATTTTTAGCAGTATTTGAAAATGAGAATGTTTTACAAACATGATTTTATAAGTTTGACAATATTTGTTTCAATGTTTTGCAAGATTCTTTTAAACTTTTGAAAACATAGTTTTAAAATTTATGAAATTTTATTTAGCGTATACTTATTTAAAAATGTGTTGA
This sequence comes from Bellardia pandia, assembly GCA_916048285.2. Classification (NCBI taxonomy): domain Eukaryota; kingdom Metazoa; phylum Arthropoda; class Insecta; order Diptera; family Calliphoridae; genus Bellardia; species Bellardia pandia. The sequence continues at coordinate 77,174,818 of OU696533.1, forward strand.
AATTATTCAGAAAGTGTTTAGAAATATTTCTCAAGTATAAGTTTAGTTAAATTGTGCTGGATGTTTGCTAACAGTGCTACAAATGTTTAGCAATATTCTTAAAAATGTTTAGCTACATTAAAATCTTTAGAAACCACTTTTAGAAATGTATGTAAAATGTTGCTGAAAATAATTGACCCATAATTATAGTCATAGAACAAGCATACTTTAAGTAAAAGTAGACTTTTAAACAACAAAAACATATAAATTTGGTTCTGAATTTAAAACAAAAGCATGCTTTTGCTTAAAGTATGCTTTTTCTATGACTATGATTATGGGCCATTGAGAACATTTCGAAAATGTCCATAAACATGTTCATAATATTTAGTTATATTGATACTCAAATAACCATACACATTTTTGAAAATGTCATGAAACTAAGTGTCTAGAACTATCACTCAAAATACCAATAAAAATTTCTTATTAGAATCTCCATTAAAATTTCTAAAAATATTTTCATTAAAAGATAAAAGACATAAAATGTTGGGATGCATTCTTCAATATTGCTGACAATATTTCTGATAAATTTTAAGTATTTGATTCTAAATCTTTCATAAAGTTTAACAACATTTGTTTTTAAAAATGTTGCAAAACTGAACTATTTAGTTACTTTTCTCCAAGTATAAAGTGTTTCTCAGAATGTTGATTGATAGCTTAGCAAATGTTTGCAAACAATTTGGGAGTTAGTGCTCAAAATGTAGGGACACATACTTTCAAATGTTTAGTTACATGTTCTTAAATATTGTTAGTAACAACTTTTCTCGAAGTTTAAAATAATCTTCAAAATGTTGGTTGATAATCCAGAAAATGCTTCCAAAGAAGTTGGGACTTAGTCCTTAAAATACTATATAAAATACACATACTATTAAATGTTTAGCTACATATTCCCAAATATTGTCCACAATATTTAAAATTTTTTTTTAAATTTTTGTCTAAATCTTTATAAAATATTTGTCCACATTTTTCAAAATGTTTAGCAACATTTGTTTTCTTAATTTGTTTCAAAAACACATGTAAATTATTTTCCAAGAATTTTGACATAAAGCAACTTTTTTCAATGTTTTAAAATATGTACCTCCAAAATATTTTTCAAATCTTGAGAATTACTTGGCATTGTAAAAGTTGTATAGTAATATTTTTTTAATGTTTAGCAACATTTTAACAAATATTTGAAAACCTGAACCAAAAGGTTAAGAAAATGTTTAGAGAAATGCTGCGATATAATTATAATTGTGAGGTTATAAATTTGTGAAAATGTTGGTATACATTGCATTAAATGTTTAGCAACATTTTCGAAAATTTCAGGCAATTTTTAACAAAATGTTGAGATATCGTGTATTAAATGTCTTGTTTAAATATTTTAATACACGTGTTTCAACATATTTTAAAATGTTGCTAAATTTAATTTCAAAAAATTTGGCAACAGTTTCTAAAAAAGTTTTTTATTAACATTTTTTAGCAACATTTGTGATAGCAATATTTATGTAAACTTTAAGCAATTTTTTTAAGCAAAATGTTGGGAAAGTGTTCATGAAATGTTTTGTAACTTATTTTAGACTGTTAAGCAACACGTCCGTAAATTTTAGGCAACATATTTTAAAATGTTGCTTAACATGTTTTAATTAAGTTTGACAACATTTTCCAAAACAAGTTTAGAATTAATATATTGAAATGTTTAGCAACATTTGTTGCTGCTCCTGCTCCTTTAAATTGTTTATAGGTTAGTTGTTATGAATGTCTTTTTAGGTCTTTTTGAAATAAAAACAAGTGTTTTGTGTGTTTTTTCTTCATACGTTTTGTTATTGTTGTTTAGGTATAAATAGTATAATTATTTTTAGACTAATTATTTTCATAATTATAAATAAGTAGTTTTAAACTAAAAACAGACTCACAGAAATGTAAGTAAAATACAGAGAAATCTAAATAGTTTAAAAGTAAATGAAAATAAATAAATTTTAGTTTTATAATACATAATTTTTGCTTAGATTTAAGAGGTTTTACAAATAGTATTTACATAGAAAAATTTTATAATTTTAAAAGGAAATGAAATTTAGATCAAAAATTAAGTTTGAAGTTAAAGATTTGTCTAAATGATATATGAAACAATATTGAAAGTGAGTTTAGAAAGGAAGTGTTATTAATGTGACTTGATTTTTAGGAATTTCTTAAATTTTATAATTAAAAACTCAAATGTTTTTTATAATATTTTTGTGTACTCACTCACTGTTTTAAAATTATGAAGAATATATTAAATAATAATTAAAAGATTTCCAAACAAAAGTTGGTTTTTATTCTCTGTTTGTGGAATTCATTTTCAAGGTTTTCATTGTATGTTTGTGTGTTATTATGTATGTATGTATGTATATGTATAAATGTATGGTTTGTTGTTGTTGTTGTTATAATTCATTTAATTTGTTATTTGTTTATTTTTCTTACTTTCTTTCAACGTTTTACTATAATAACATGTAACAATTATTTTTTGTATGTAATTTTTTGTTTAATATTTAACATTAACATTGAATTAGTTTTATTTTTGGTTTAAATTAATATTATTTTCCCTTCATTAAATTGTTTTTTTTTCTTTTCACTATTAAAGCTTAAAGAAAAGTTTATAAAATAAGTTAAATAAAATAAAAGAAATTTCAAAAAATTAAATTGAAAATTTATATACACGATTTATATACAAGTAACATTTAGCTTTGGAAATAAATTAAAATTGTGTTTAAGAAGTTTTTAATGAAATTCGCTAAACGATCTTCGTTTTTTTCTTTTTCTTTTATAATTTTCTACATATTTCCTTTAAATTTGTATAACTTTAGCCTTAATTATGTTATTAAACTACTTGCCTCTGTTATAACTTATGTTCCATAACTTTTTACATTAATTTGTGTTTTTAAAACTCCTGGCTATTAATTTTTTTTCAGAATTTCTTGTATTTTCTTTTTTATAAAAATATGACCACAAAAAATAGAGAGCTTCTTTGTTTACCTTTACTGCTATGTTTTAAAAATCCTTACTGGTTGTGTGTGTTTTTTGTTTTTGTGTTTGTTTAATATTTATATATTTACTGTCATTTATTTAATTTTTGTTTGAGTACTATACATGACTATCTTTTGCTTTATTTCCGTGAAGTTTTTTTTATATTTTTAAATTAATTTAAGAATTTTAGTTTTAATTTTATATATTTTTATATTTAATTATGGTAGAGGTGGGTTATTTCTCTGTTTTTTATTTTATTTTTTTTTTTAAATACCTTAATAATTTTTATCGTACAGTTTTTCTTTATATTGCTAAAAACGAAGATCGTTAGAAAAAGAACAGATAAGTTTGTTGAAAAAAACACTTTTGGTGTAAAGAAACATTTATAAAAGTAAAACCTCTAGAAACTCAAATTTTGTTGGTAAAAATAATTTTTGCTTGCAATTTTCAACCTCTTGTTAACAAATATTCTCAAATAGTTTTTAATTTATTGCATGGTCAAGCTGTTAACATGTTGATGTTAAAAAATCGGCTAATTTACTCCGTAAATAACAAAGTAATAGTAATTTTTGTTAAGTAGACTTTTAATTTTGCCCAGCTAATGATTTCATTGATGTTGTTTTGCCCACCATTTTTTATTTGCAACTCCCTCTCTTTGTTATTGCTTTGTTTTTATATCTCGGAGAATTGTTATTGTTTTGCTAGCAGTGGCTAGTTGCGATTGTTTTGCCTAGTGGTGTGTGTTAGTTTACCTGCTCTCGTTTATGTTGTTTAGATCGTGTGGTGAATTTTGATTGGTTTTAAGTTTAAACTGGGATTGTTGTAAACAGAGAGTGTTTGTTATTTTGTTTGTTGTGGTGCTCATTTATTGGTTTATATGTAAGTCAGTGTGTGTATTTATATTTCGCCTGCAATTTGTTACTGTTTCTGGTTTTGTTGATTGATTGGTGTAGGCTTTAATTAAATTATATGGCTGTTGTTTCAATTTCTCTACTAATAAGCTTTGTTATGGAATTTAATAAGGCTTAAGTGTTAAATTAAAAGGCATAAGTTTACTTTAAGGAAGTTTCTTTAGATTTTGAAGTTTTTTTACAATAATCTCGAACAAAAACTTAACTAATGGTTTTCCAAACTATTAATTTATATTATAAACAACAAAATTAAAAAAAATCACAAACAACTTTCAAACCGTTTTATTAAAAACATTTGGTTTTATGTAAATAAACAGCTTCAAGTTTCTTTATATTATTGTTTGTCCGTTTAAATTTAGCAAAAGACTGATTGTTTTGTAAAGTTTTAAATGTAATATTTTTTTCAAACTGAGTTTTCTTAAATCTGAATTTTGTTTCAGCTTTGTTTTCTTTAATTGTTATAAACTTGTTAAAATTGCTTTAATTAACGGTTGTCAAGAAAAAACTTTGCAACAAATTAGGGAAAATTTATAAAAATTTATTTTATTCATAATTTCTTTTGAAGTAATACTTTCTTTTTAATTATTTTAACATTTTTTGTTTTGTTGTTAAATATTTATACATGTATAATTAATAATTATTAATACATTTAAATATGTTAGTTTATGCGTTTAGGTTTTTGTTTATTTGTTTAATTTTGTTTTTATTTTTAATATATTTGACAGTTCTTTTTTCATCTCATTATTATTATTTTGTTTTTTGTTTTCATTAAAAATTTAAATAAATTTACTTATCTACAAATAGCTGCCGTATCCATGAGAATTGTTTCATAAACAAAATAAATTACTTAAGAAAAAGTAGGAAAATAATAAGAAAAAAGACAAAAATCTTAGAAAGTTCAAAAAACAATATTAAATACAAAAGTTTTTTAGTAAAAAAAGTGATAATGAAAAAAATTTTATAAAAAATTATTTAAAAAAAACTACTTATTTTTATTACAGAAAATAAAAGCTTTTTTGAAAGTTGTCTAAATAAAATTTAAGTTAAGTTTACAAGCTTTTTAGATTTAAAACATCATAAAATTCTTGTAAAAGCCTTTTTTAATGAAACTGAACCTTATAGCAGAGAATAGTTGTATTGATAGAAACTTTCAAAGCACAAATCGTAAGTGAAGAGAATTTGTCTGGAAGAGCTTTTACTTACATTATTTGATGCAAAATTTAAGACATCTTAAAAAAAATTCAATAAAATTCAAATTAATAAAAGCTTTTACCTTTATAAAGAACTGTTTTCAATTTATTTGTATTATTGAATTGATTTAAAAGCTTTTTTTTAGCAAAAATTTAAATTAAAATATCGAAATTTTTATTTTTTAAACAAATTAAAGAATAACATTTAACGTTTTTAGCACAAATTTTACAAACTCTGTTAAGCATTTTCCTTATTTTCATTTAATATGAAGAATTTGGTACATAACTGCTATAAAGTTTAAAAGCTTGGAAATTTTTAATATGTAAAAATTTCAAGAAAAGCTTTTTTTAACTTTTCAATATTTATAAGGAACTTTCTCAATTTGCTTATATTGTTGATTTGATTTAAAAGCTTTCTTAGAAGAAATTTATGTCAAAAATTCAAAAATATTTTTGAAATTCCTAATGTGTAAAAAATTAAAGAAAAGCTTTCAAATTTTTTTTCAAACTAAAATCTAAGAAGAATTCTTAAAAACTCTTTTAAATATTTTTTATTGAGTTAACAAAAAAACCTTTTTAGAAGTTAGGATCAAAGCATAAATCTGGATTAAAGAGCTTTTAGTTACGATGAAAGTAATAAAATTCCAAAGCATAAATCTCGATTGAACATAATTTTATTAGAATAGCTTTCAATTACATTATTTAAACCAACAAATTTTGGACAAGAGCGTTTGTTTTCAAATAATTTCATAATGCTCGCACAAGTAAAGATTGTTAAGTTTAAAATAAAAGCTTTGGAAATACAATTTGTTAAGAAAGTTTAATAATGCAATAATTGAATTGAAAAAGCCTAGAAGGTAGGTTAAAAGGGTTTATTGGTTAGAGTTAATTTAAACATTATTCTAAGCATCCTTATATATTTGGAGTTTGCAGAAATTGTACAAGAAACTGAATTCCTTGTAGCAAAGTGATGATAATATTCTAAGACTGATTAATTTAAGCAAAGCTTTTAAAAGTCAACTCATTTCATTATTTATATTAAACAAATTTATTAAATATAAAGAATGTGTTGTCCTGGCCTTTAGAAAACTGTTGGTCACTGTAATAAACAGCAGAAATTATAAGAAAAAGAACATGTTTAAGATTTTTTTAAAACAAATTTATTTATACAAAAGAAAACTGTGTTTGAAAAACAAAATGAAACATTATGAAACAAACATAAATTTTACATTAAAATTAATTAATTAATTAATTAATTAATTAGATAGTTAAAAATAAATATATAATACACACATTTGAATTGTCTTTAAAATAAAAACTTAAAATTAAAACAAAATTTGTAAATTTTTGTTTGTTATTAGTCTTGTGTTTTTATTTTTGTTGTTTGTTGTTTGTTTGTTAATATTTAATTAATAATTCATTTAAATACACTTGTAATTAGTAAAATTAATTTAATAATATTTTTGGGTTTTTCCCATTTTATGTTTAATTCTGTTTAAATATATAATACAATTATTAATCATAAAACCCTATTAAATAATCATCTTTTTTTTTGTCATAATTTTATTTTAATATTAATATTTATAATATTGTTTTGTTTTATTTAATTAATAGTTTTTTTTATACAAATACACACGAAAAAAGTTTATTTAACATATACATACATTTGGTTTAAGTTGTTCATTTAAATTTATTAAGTTTTTGTTTAAATTTCGTTTTACTTAAGAGATTTTTCAAAAAGTTTTTTTAAGTTAAAAACAGAATTTAAGAAATGAACTTGTTTGTTTGGGAAAAAATTAAAATGTAAGAAAACATTAAATGATTTTTTCTTTAAAGTTATTATAGATTTCCAACACTTTTCTTTTGATAATTTTCGTTTTGTTTAATTATTGTTGTAAATGTAATAATTAATAATAAATTTTAATAATTAATAATCATAATCATCAATATATTATAATATATAGAATAATCATAATAAATGTATATTAATAATATGTTAAATAGGTTTGACTTTATTATTTAAACTGTTTCTTTTTGCATACATACTCTTGTGTGTGTGTGTGTGTAGTAGTTTCTCTAATTGATTTTTGTTTTATTAATTTGAGTCTGTTTATTGTTTTCGGTTTAGGAAATTTTGAAATGAAAAGCTTTTATTTTGTTTGTTGTTGTCATTTGTAAGCATTACCTGATTGAGTCTGTTTTAAAAGTTTTGCTCTTTTTGGAAATGTCTCTGCTGCTTCGGGTACTTTCCATGTTCTTGCAAAGAGTATGTATTGATTATTGCACAGGATCTTTTTTTAAGTTCCATCCCAATGTTCTTTTTATATTTGCTATCGTGTTAGTTTGCTCTTGTCTCAGTTAGTTTTACAGTTGGTTTTTTAGTTTCAGTTGTTTTTTGTTTAATATAGTTTTTCTTTTTTTAATTTTATTTATAAATAATGATTGGCGGAGGATATTTCATTTAATAACTGTGCTTTTCTTGTTTGGTTATTAGTTGAAGATTGTTTTTATGTTGCGCTTAGTAAACCTAGCGGCCTCTGGCCCATCGCAGTAACGCATCCGCCAGCACATCAAGATGGGCTTTCGTCTGAAAAGTAGAATATAAATCAAAATAACATTAAAGAAATAAATAAATACCATACCTAACACGGAGTTAGAACAGAACTAAAACGAGAATAGAACTAGAACAGAACTAGAACAGAACTAGAAAAGAACTAGAACAGAACTAGAACAGAACTAGAACAGAACTAGAACAGAACTAGAACAGAACTAGAACAGAACTAGAACACTTGAAGCTAATATAGAATCTGAACTTGCACCTGAAGTAGAATCTGTGCTATAACCTGAACCTAAAGCTGAACTAGAACATTCATCTAGAGCCTGAGCTAGAAGCTGAATTAGAACCTGAACTTGAAGCTTCACTTGAACTTCAACTAGGGTTTGAACTTGAACCTGAAGTATAAACTGTATTAGAACCTTAACTGGAACCTAAACTACAAACTGGAACCTGAAGTAGAGCCTGAACTAGAACCTAAACTGGATTATAAGTAGAGCTTAAACCTGAATTAGAACTAGAACCTTAAGTAGAACACAATGCGTTTATAATCATTTAATTTCAAATTAACTGTCACACTTACCGTTTTGTAAAACATACACGATCTTCGATCCTCGTCCTCACCCTCAGGACAATCAATGAAACCATCGCACAGTACATGATCATCTATACAACGATATCGTCCCTGCACATCCGGTGTCGGACATGCGAAACGCTCCATGCCATCCATAGCGGTGGGGCACTCTAAAAATATACAAACAAGCAAAACAAAACTTATTAAAAAAAAATCCAGCAAAATGGGACTAATAATTAAATTTATAAATAACTTTTAAAATAAATAATATAGTCCTATTACAAAGCCTGTTAATAAAAGCACCAAATTATTCGTTTTGTTTTTCATTATGTTGTTAAATAAAATGAAATTGATATAAAAGTTTATTATAATTTAATACTTTACGCGTTTGCATACGAAGGCAAATAAATATTACACATGTTGTCGTTTGCATTGTCCTTTTGACGTCAGCCAGTCATTAAATTTGATTTGATTTTATGTCATTGTTAAAAAATAATATATAATACACAACTGTATTGCGACGTGCAAAAGTATATACCAACATATGTATGTATGTACTCGTATGTATATACAGTAATGTGTTTTAATATATTTTTGATTTTAGTACGAGCGGGTTCACTCAAATTGATGTCCATTGTGGAAGAGTGTTGTTATTTTGCAAATAATTGCTGGAAATCCTTTAATGATGGCAGGACTTCAAAATATAAATGCGAGCAGGATTTTTATTATTTAAGCTTGTTTTTGTAAGAATTTCAAGGAAAGGTAGTGTTATGTGGGATTATGGGAAATTCCAGGTAAATGTGGCTGTAAACTCTTGCAATTAAATAAGTTGTATGGAAATGTGAACTTTTGTTATTCTTTTCTCTGAATTAATTTATACAAATGACCCTGAATTATGATTGTGGTGTCTACACATTTTGATTTAATACCTAAAGTTATTTGTCTAGAAAAATACAACTTTTGCAATCATATTCTTTGAGTTATTAATTAAGAAAAAAAAGAAACTCAAGCCAAAAATAATATGAAATTTTATCTAATAAAAAAATATAAGAAAGTTCAACCCTAGTATTCTCTAAAAATTAATAATATCTAAAGTTTTAAAAATACATTCAACAATTAAAACAATATACTAATGATTGCAGCACCCATTACGCTTTGCCTACGTCGAAAAAAACTTTTCTATACCTTCAATTATTTTAATACACTGTACTAAACGTTTACCCCAATAGTCAATGTACTACAATTAAAACTCTATTAAACTTGATTAACTAACTTATAAATTCCCATACTGGCAAACCCAGACAATAGTGAAATTAAAATAATTTTTTCCCAACTCAACAAGCAACCAAAGATATTGACGTGCACAAAAAACCTTAAACTGACGTAAATAGTATTAAAACTAATGATAAGTGTATGCATGTTGAACAAATTACAAAAAAAAAAACAAAAATTATAATTAAACGGGAGTTTTTTGCAAATACTCGCATGTACAATATATTTTTACTTAGTTGCTGTGATTTTTTTTTTGAAACAAAAGTACTTAATAATTGTAGCTATTTGTGTCCTTAAGCTGTACGTCTATTGTACGTTGTCCTGACAATTGGTCATAAAAAAAGTAGTTACAGTAAAATGGAGTAATTAAAATATTTGTATGTGTGTCATAATGTTTGCAGAAGGCTTTCATTTTATTTCAATGGATAATTGAATTTGTCAAGTCTTTTGTATTTTATTTAAAGTTGTATTAGAAACATATATATTTTGTTTAAAAACACTTGTTTGAGATGTCAACTGGTAAAGTACATATTACCAAGTTTTAATTGAAAAACTTTAATTAGGTTTGTTTTGCGATTTGTTGTTGCAACACAAAATAACTGAAAATTAATTAATAAATATGGGCTATTTTTAAATGTGAAAACATGATTGTAAGTTAAGAATTCTTTGTATTATAAAGCGTATAATTAATATTTAATTCAAATGTAAATATCCATCATACTGATATTTTTTATTCAGGTATTAACCCCCTTATTCATAAAACTTGTCAAAGGTTTATAACAGGCTTATAAAGCAAATTTTGTATGGATATTTGCTTAATAAGCCTGTTATAAACCCTGATAAGTTTTTATGAATTAGACTGTTAATTTTTTATTAAATACTTTTTGTTTTTTATAAAAGATTTTTTATTTTTATATCTAAATTACTCTATATTTCGATTTCCTTTGGAAATCTTCTTCAGCAGTTATTTAATTTAGGCCCATTATAACAACTTAACAATAGTTAAAGGTATGATGTTATCTGTCTTTTCTAATCTATCTTTAGTTTTTGTGAATAATCTTCCTACGTTATTATTCACCTTATGTGCCATTTTGTATGTTGTTTTGTTATATATATTTAAATGTTCTATTCTTTCTGAAAATCCAGGTATATATGATATTGACTATTGCTAAAAATTTTATAGATAGAATATTAGTGACATTAGATTTCATAAGAAAAATAAAGAAATAATTAGAAATATATTAAAAGATAATAGTTTTCCTAAGGTTCTAATTGAAGTTCTTGTTCAGGCTCTAATTAAAGTTCAGCTTCAAATTCTGGCTCTAATTCAAGTGCTATTTGAGCTTTAATTTCAGGTTCTAGTTCAGGGGCCAAATTACCGCACTCGTGATCGAATGAGCTGTCGTATTGAAAAATTATTTCGATAGCGAAATTATGATAAAATGTACTAAATTTCTTGCTCGATATCGAATGCCATAATCTCAAATAAGAAAATTACGATAAATTTTACTCGATATCGAATGCGGTAATTTGGCCCCTGGTCTTAGTTTGTAGTTTAGGTTTTAATTTAAATTCTAATTCAGGCTATAGTTCAAGTTCAGCTTCAAGTTCTGGCTCTAATTCAAGTTCTATTTAAGCTTTAATTCCAGATTCTAGTTCAGGTTCTAGTGCAGGTTACAGTTTAAGTTCTATTTCATGTTTCAGGTTACAGTTCAAGTTCTAGTTGAGGATGTAGTTCAGGCTCTAGTTCAAGTTCTAGTATTAGTTCGGCTTCTAGTTCTATTCTGCTCTGATTCTTATATTACTTCTGTTCTAGTTTTTTTGTCGCTTCAAATTTCTACCACCAATTAAACAAAAATTTTAGATTTTCATTTAAACTAATGTTGAATAACAATCCCTTGGAAATCCTTAACAGCGACCACTAAATATACACACATGTGTTGTATCGTAAAGGCCATTAAAAATTCATTCACACAATTTAAATGCTGCTCTTTGTAAAATATACATACGTACATACATATGTATATGTATATTTCTGTGTAAACCCACACACCCAAAAATAAATAAAAAACAAACAGAGCAAATAAAAAGAGCCATTATCAAATGGACAACCATAAAATGTAACATGCAATAATAATACATAAACTGCATGCATATGCATGCCTGAAAATGCCATATAGATGTCATTTTGAAAACTAAAAATATATACAGCAAATAAAACAACAATATTATAATATGTGTCTGTGCGAATCAGTGTGTGTGAGTTTTGGAAAACCAAGTGGGTGTGTGAGAGATAAAAACTAGAAATAAACTACAAATAACAAAAAAATAGAGAAAATGGAAGTAAAAAATAAAAATAAATTTTGTAGAAAAGTCAATGAACTTTAAAAGTTTATTTTTGAAATAAATACAAAAAAGGTTTAAATTTATGCACATACAAACAACTGCGATAGAAAAATTAAATTTAAACTGGGAATTATCAAAAAATTTTAAGCAAAGTTGCAGCATTTAATTGCTGTGTTTAATATGAATTTGTTAAGAACAGGTTTATTCTTGAATACAAAAGAAACACAAGTTGTACGATTGATTTTATTTACAATTTGTAAACGTACTGCTAGGTGTGATCATTGATTAAGATTTACTTAACTTATTTTAAAATGTAACTACACCTAAAATTTAAAATTCAACCATTATTTACAATATTTACTATAAATATTATCAAAAATCAAAGGCGCCTTAATGTCCTTAAAATGTGATTTATTTTTATGTACATTCTTGTTTAAAAAACATACAAACGTATTTATATACAGCGAAAATAGAGGGAAAAAGAATTTCAAATAGAAAAGAAACTAAAAAAAAGAACACACATAACATTTTTCACATAAACCATAGAAAATTTTGAGAAAAAAAAAAACACAAAAACTAACACAACCAAAAAACTTAAAAGTTAAAGCAAAGTCAGGAAACCTACAAGCATGATGAAGGTGGTGCTGATGTTGAATAAAAGACCAAATGAATGGTTTAACAAATATTTATATTTATATTTATATGTGTGTGAGTATAGAAAATATATGTATATTTAAGAATAAAATAAAATATTTCAACCATAGAAATAAAGCTTCAAATGCACAAAAGCGTCACAAAACTATTTTAAAACTTCATGGGAAAACTAACAGCACTAAATGTTAAACAATGTAAAAAACATACCCAGCTGCATTTAGAAAATTTAAACTTAATTTTGGTTTTAATATCAAGAGTAGAAAAATACAGATTTTCAAATTCTTAAAAGTAGGATATTTTTGTAATGATTAAATTCTGTCAAGATAAAATAAATCATGTGTTATGCATGATTAATTAATTAAATATAAAGTACACGCTCGATGTCTTTTTTGAATTATATTTATCAGCTGAAGTACAACCTGAACTACACACAGAGAAAAAATATAGTTGTATATGTTTACCACAACATTGTCAACATTTTTACAAGTTTTTCAACAATGTTATGGTCACTGCAATTATTTATATGATTGAGATAACCATAATATATTAAAGTTGCGATTCAGATGATTACTACAATCATATATACGATTGTAGTAACTATGTATATATTTGTTGTTCATCATGTTTATGATGAATCCATTTATCATAATTTGTTGCTTTTCGATTATGATAGAGAACAACATATTCTTTCATCATAAACATTGCATAATTGCTGTAATCATATATATGATTGCTATAATTATGTTAACCATACCATGGTTGCAGAAATCCTAAAAATAATTACAGTGACAATAATATTTAAAAACAAAAATTTTTAAATGTTGAAATAGTTGTGGAAAACATGCCAAACTATAGTTTTTAACTGCGTGTAGAATCTGTCCTAGAAGTACAAAATGAACTAGAAATAAAACGTAAACTACACCTTGAGCTAGAAGGGAACTAGAACATGAACTAGAATAGGGGGCTAATTGTCGCATTTTCATTCGAACGTTCGAATTTTTAACATTTTGGATACCTTCATTCGATAGCGAATAAAATGTCTCGAAAATTCTAATGATGGCATTCGATAACGCATGATCATTCGAACGCAACCTTGCGAGTATTTACTTGTAAGAAATAACGTCTTTTTTTTAGCAAACAGAAGTAAGAAAAAAAGAAAATGTAAGTAAAAAATTTGTTACTTATTTTAAAAACTTTCATAATATTAATAATTTTATTACTTTTGGGTCAAAAATATTAAAAATAAATTTTACCCAAAAGGAGATTCTGGCCGACTTTCTGTCTTGGCAAACAGTATTTTGCCTATGAAAAGCAAAAACTAACCAACTTTGAAAAACTTTAATTGCCCAAGAACATATTTTCCCCGGCGGGAAATAGTATAGGTGTTCAATCACCTGTACACAATCTCAATGCCGGGGTAGATGTGGTCAGCAGTTCCATGAACCTTTGGTTTTACTCCAGAGAAACTCGCAGCTGACTAGAGTCTCATCTAGTAACGCGGGATCCCTAGTTTTATTATTAGGGTGCTTGTCCCTTAACTGATAATTGGTTGAGGTCACTTCGGTGTCCACGCAGTAGCTGTGGTTGATACCCAAAGCGGGTAGAATGGCAGTTGCTTGAATGGCTGATGTTAGCTTGTGAGGGTAAACAAACTTTGGCCAACCAAATTGTCCTAGGTGCGGTTGCCGAATCAACAGAGCCGTTGAAAGTAGTGGTGATAGAAGTAGTAGTTGTATTGGTCGCCTTTGGACTTGGTTTGATGCGGGCTATGGCAACCACAGCAGATCATATTCCTTGCTTCGTCTGTGCATTGCTTTCTGTTTTTCTGGGTCATGCTAATTGCCTAAGCTACGGACGGCAGGGATTAGATAGCTCAATCACTTTAGCAAGGTGATATTGACATTGATCTTGCAGTCATGTATCGAGAAATTGCAAATTGTATGTTCCCTGGCAGGGCATACAAGTATGAATCTCTGTGAGACATATTATCTATATTCTTGCAGGGGCATACAATGCGGTGATAAGCCGAGTTCGTCCTGCGTTTGAGTGCGCCGTGGAGATAACCACCAGAGGCAGGTGTTCCACATTAGTCTTGAACAAAGTTGCCCAAGAACATAATTAAATGCTTCTATTGTGAGGCTAAAACGTGTTTTGAATCTAGAAAAACACATACATTAATACATACATACATATTGTTGGTCTCGTTATTTTTTCGAAATTTGTTTTTTTGCGATTCCAATGCATTTAACGCAAATACACCTCCTCACAAAAATTTATAGCAATAGTGTAAAAAATAACGCTTTTATAAGCAGTTGCACAAAAAAAGTTACATGTTGAATATTACAGTTTCTATTATGTTTTTACCTTCTCCTGTAAAGTTTAAAATATGCGAGTTAGGGCCTTTCTACATGAGACCATCGATATGTTTTTTTTTTTTTTTAAATATAATTAACAAACACAAACTGCGAAGCTTTTTGGCTTATCTGCAGAAAACACCCAGAGTCTTTGGCGGGAATCGAACCCGCAACCCTCTGACTGATAGTCCGGCAAACTATCGCCTAGTCTATCGGGGCACCCATGTATTTATGTACTTATTTATACTTCCTCATTGTTTGTCAATCTTAAGGGGTCGGAGGAGTTTCTTATTTGTTTCCTTGTGACATTAATGTTTTCAATCTCAGAGTCAGAATCAGAAGATGTTGAGTAAAAAAACATAACTGGATCCATTTTTAATTTGAAATAATTTTTTAAAAATATTAAAATTTTGCTTTTACTTGAGTTATTTTTTTGCACAGCCATATTTTTTTTGTTTACATTTTCTTTTATTTTATGCAGTGCTGTAATACATACTTATTTAAGTTTTTTACAACACTGAAATAATGAATTGATTCGATTCGTATCTAGTGCCATCATTAGAAAATTTTGCACTGTCGAACTAAATTTCGATTCGAAAATAATTTCGATCATCACTGCCAGAATTAGCCCCCACAACTAGACTCTAAACTATAACATGAAATTGAACTAGAACCTGAACCTAAACTTAAAACTGATCCTTAACCTGAACTAGAACAACATTTTCAACATCTTCTCATAAATAATATTAGAAATATTCTTTTATTTTTTTATCTAAAAGAGATAACATTATTATATTATTATTGTTTTTTAATTCTTTTAAAAAATATTATCTCTGTAAACCTTAAAAAAAAATTCAATTGCATTTGATATTTAAGCATGTATCTACATATATGTTTGATTATGTTATTTTTTCCTATATTTTATATTATACATTTGCTTATGTTGCATTCATCAAACTAAATGCCGCCAATAGCACCCAACGCCCACTGTTTTATGTCTCGTCAGTTTGGCGCCTAAAATGCTGCCAATACTTTTGTAAAAACTCTTTTATTTTATAGTTTAGCTACTAGTTTTTTTTTTGGTTGTTGTAGTTGTTGTTGTTGGTGGTGGGTCTTCTGTGTTTGAGTGCGCTTAAATGTACATATGTATGTGTTTACTATCTATGTATGTATATGAGATTTTTGGTTGGAAATATCTGTTGTTTCTTTCTAACCGTTTAATTTTAAGATATTTGCTGTTTCACATTTCTTGATTTTATTATTTTTATTATTATTATGTATTTCCAACAACCTAAGATTTCTGAGCAGTATCTTTTTGTGTGTTTCAAAAAAAGCTATAAAATTGTGCAAAGAATCTATTTCGTTTAGTGAAAAATCATCAGCAACAACATCATCATCATCATCATCATCAGCAATAATAAAAATAACATTTAAGGCAGCAAGCATTCAGTTGCAAGTGCAACGCTTGTGTTAGTGTTGTTAGTTATACTTGCAGCATTAGCAAGTTTAGTTTAGTTTGTTGAAAAGTTATTTGTGGCAACATGGCTGTTATTGTCGTCGTCTTCTTCGGTGCTGCAGCATTCACATTGAGTTTGTTTTACGACCAAAGTCGTATTAATATAGCTTTGAAGTAATAAATTGTTGGCAGTTTCTCTTTTTCATCTTTGTGTATTTGGCTATAATGCTTCGGCATTCAGGAAGATATAAACATTTCTTGTTGCTTTTAATTTGGCTTTGATTTTTGCGATTTGCAAGATTTTATTGCCCCCCCCCCTTGTTTTTTTTTATGTCAGTAAAAGAGCCAAAATAGAGATTAACGTTTTATGGCGAACTGTTAAAGTTAAAATCAACAGCAGATTTTAGTTACAGGTGCTTTGAAAAAGGAATTCATATTTGGTAGAAATTTAAACAGCAGTTTCCTCACCTCCAGTTCAGTCATCTGAAGACAAATGCAAAAAATCAATAAATTAGCTTCTTGCCACTGCCCCTGCTTAAAAATTTCCCATTTAAATCATGTCTAAGTGTAATTGCTTTTATTTCTTACAAATTAAATTCCAAAAAAAAAAAAAACAAATGAGGCATGAGCAACAACAATACGAAACAAATAAAAAAAGAAGTGCCTTATTATCTACATCATTATTTAAGTGTCATTAAAAATAAAATGTATTAATATCAATTTGCAATTTTTCATTTCATTTGTTTGTAAAACGAGCAAAACGAAACAATCAAAAGTGAATAGTCAGAGAAAAAGAAAACAGCAGAAGCTTGAAAATAAATGGAAATCACAGCAATATAGTATAAAATAATACAATTTAACACTTATTTGATTTCATTGTTAGAGTGTATCACAACAACTTTTTTCTTTTCAATTTTAAACTGATTTGTGTTCTTCAACAAAACGACTCCAAAGCTGCACACACACAAAACTGTATATTATTAACAATTTTAAAAGACAGAAGACCAACTGACTGACAGTCTAACATACAGACAGCCACACAGATACAATCAGAGACGAAAAATAGAAAACAAAACACCAAATCATGAGATAGAAGCCAAAGCTGAGTAGCTGTGCAACTACTATAAATGTAATAATGATGCACATATTTACATAGAAGAGTTTGTGCTCTAGTCTAGTCTATGTATCTAAAGGTGGATAGCCAATACAAAGTTGAGTTTGTTGCTTGATTTGGCTGGGTATTTAGTTAAGTGTCAAGTTTCTTGTTAAGTATTTATAAAATGTTAATGTTTCCTAATACAGCAACAAAACGGGGGAATATTTAGTTGCTCTAGTAATAGGTAATCAAAGTAAGTTATTTAAACATAGTTGAAAAGATACTGAATTTAAGGTAAATATATAAAAGTACCAAACAAGGTACTTTTGATTTTCAAGAAAAATCTATTGTAATATATTGGAAACAAATTAATTTTTAACAAAATTTTTAAGAAAAACAAGAAATACCAAAAAAGTACTTTTTCTTTTTAAGTAAAAATGTACCAATTTATTTATGTTATTGTTAGAAATGCTTTGAAATACAAAACTTTAGAAAAAATTTAAGTTTTAACTAAGTTACCAAAAAGTACCAAAAAGTAGTTTATTAGTTTTAAGAAAAAAATTATCAATTTGTTTATATTTTTATTATTAATGCTTTGAAATACAAACGCTTTAAGAAAAAAATTTAGTTTTTACTAAGTTACCAAAATTTATCAAAAAAGTACTTTTTTATTTTTAAGAAAAAATTTATCAATTTGTTTATATTGTTAGAAATGATTTGAAATAAATATTTTACGAAAAAATTTTAGATTTTACTAAATTGCCAAAGAAGTACCAAAATAGTTGGTACTTTTTTATTTTAAAAATGAATTCATTCATAAATATTATACGCAAAATTAATTTTTTTACAGAGTTACTTACATTAAAACAACTTTTTGATTTTTAATGAAAATTTCATAAATTTTAATATATAATTAAATTAATAAGAATGTCTTGAAATACGTACATTATATGAAAAAAATAATTTTTTACTAAGTTTTATTAAATTACAAAAAGTACCATATAAGTCCTTTGTTATTTTTAAGTAAAAATTTATAAATTTGTTTATATTATAGTTAGCAAAGCTTTGAAATACTAAAATAATAGAAAAAATTTGAAAAATTTTGCTACATTTTTTTGATTCTTCAGGAAAAATTAACGAAACAAATTTTTTTGTTCAAAACTTAAGAAATGCTTATTTCTAAACAAAAAGTATATTGTTTACTTAATTTAGCTACATAACAAAAAGTATCAAAAGCATGGTTTTACTTTAGTTTAAAACCTTCTAAATACTTTCTTTAGAGAAAAAGGAGTTTATTTACTAAATTTTTCTAAACAACAAAAAAGTACCAAAAAAGTACTTTATGGTTTTATCAAAAAAAAATAAAAATTTTATTTTTTTTTGTTATTTAAAAGGGCTTTAAATAAAAATACTTTGAAGAAAAAATTTGTATGTTCCTTAATTTTCGGCAAAAAGCACCAAAAATGATTTGATTAATTTGAAATTAAACAACAGACATTTTAGATTTTTGTTTATAAGCCCAAACTGTAAGAAAACCCTAAACGAAATGTTTAGTTTTCGAGTAATATTGAAATTTAAGACAGAAATTTAATTTGTTTCTCTTTTTAATTATACTACTGCTACTAATTTCCGATTTTTTATTAAAAGAAAAAGGTGCCAAAAAGGTACCTTTTGATTAAAGAACAACAAGGAACAAATTTTTACTCAAAAAAGTACTTTTTTAAGCAAATATAAACAAATTTAATATTTTTTATTAGCTTAACAAGAAGTAAAATGAAAAGAACTAATTTTTGTGTCAAAATTTCCTTAAATAAAAAAAATATACTAAAATTTACCTTTTTAATTATATGATTTTTGAATTTCTCATAAACAAAAAAGTTTAAAATTTATAATATATCCGAGAATATTGTTAATTTACTTAAAAGATAACAAGTACCAAAATAAAGTACATTTTGATATTTTACAAAATATAAAGGACATTTTATAGTTTTTATTACATTTATATGAATAAATGTGTAAAAATACTATTATGTTTTGAAAATATGAGATAGAATAACTTAAACCAAAAGTACCAAACAAGTACTTTTTGACTAAAAATGTGTAATATTTTGAACTTTTCATATGAAACTGTAAAAGTTTTTACAAAAAGGTACTAAAAAAGTACTTTTGGATTTTTCATCAAATAAAAGCCTAAAACTAGAAGATTTCATACTTTAATTGCAGAATGTATAAAGTAAAGAATTTTAAAACAGAATAAGTAATTTTTTGTTTTGCTGAAAACATAATAAAAAGAACTGTTTATTGTTTAATGAATATTTAGGGCATTTTTAATCCATTATATAGATACATAGCTCTGTTTTACGTTTTACATTTTTACGACTAATGTTTTTATGGTATTTAGTTTTATTTATTATTTGTAGGTATCGCAACTCACAACAGATCACAGCTTTTTTTTTAAATTCAGTTTGTAAAACCCTTTGTTGCACAGCCAGCAAATTTGAGTTGTTAGGGGAATCAAACTTAAAAAGAAAATCCCAAAATTCTAAATAAAGCTGGAATTTATATTGTATTATTCTGTTCAACCTAATAATCTGTGTGTGTTAGCAAGCAGCCCAAACAGCCACAATAGCAAAATTAGCATAATAAAGGCAACAAGAAAATCTTTAAACTCCAGAATATTTTAATTTAAATATTTATACAATTGTAACTCGTTTGCATTTTGTATTTGTTTATTTATAATAATTACACAAGCGAAGAAAAAGCAAAATCATTTTAATTAGTTGTGTAGTTGCTGGAAGAATGATGAGTCAATCAGAACACCTGCTGCCACCAACCATTTCAATAATATTTGGAGTAAATTTGCTGGTAGTTGTTTTATACAATTGTTGTGTTTGGCCTTTTAATACATATTTAATAAATAAGAATAAACATTTACATAAACTTTATTATTTAAGAAATGAAATATAATTTAATGGAAATAATTGAAGCATAATGTCTGGCCGGGCTTATGCAAACAAATCGTTATCAAAGTAAAAAAGCAAGGGTGGGGAAAAGTGGTATTTTCATTTAGCAAAGGGGAGAGAAAACGCTTTGTGCTTGGTGAGTTTTAAAGGGAATTTCTGCCAAAGGAAATTTGTTTACAATTAAGTTTTGAAGTTAAAGTAAAAGGATATTCAAAATTAAAATTTGTTATTAATAAAGCTAGAGCAGGAGAGGGGAGTAGTATTGCAAGGAGTATCTAAAAATTTAATTTCATTATGAAATGTGAGAGGACTATATGTTCTGCAAAAGACTTGAATAGTATATGTATATAGAGACTCGTCTATAGAGTCACCACAAAGCGGAATAAAAAGTCGATTATAAACCCAACGATACAGCCGTCTATTGACTTTAAAGCCGATAGGGTCTACGAAACCTTTTATTATGGGAAACTCATCACATCATTATTTTTAAAAATTTTAGTATTTCTTTTCATCTATTCAAATAAAACTATGAAAAATACTAATTTTCTTTTATATTTTATAAAAAATTAAAAAAGTACTGTTTTTGGTACTTTTTCTATTTTCAGCAAATTAACACTAATCACCGAAAGATTATTAATTTTAAATTTTATTATACTATGAAATGCAAAAAATTATAAAATTAATAATAATTTTTGGTCCTTTTTTATTTCAGGGCATTTATATAGACCCAAAATTTACTTTTTTAAAAATTTAAAAATTTTTATGATTTTGTTTCTATTAAAATTATAAAAATGAAAGCTTTCCGTTAAATTTTATAAAAAAGTACTTTTTAGTTACTTTTTGATAATTTAAGCAAATTAACATAATTTTCTGAAAAAATTAAATTTAAAACATCTTTATGCTAAGAAATTTAAAAAAAACATGAAATTAAAAAAGTACTTTTTTGGATATTTTTAATTTTTGGAGCTTTAGCCACAAAATTTACTTCTTCTTAAAATTTCTAAATTTTTATAAGCTTATTCGTATTAAACTAATGAAAAATACAATTTTTTTTATATTTTATAAAAAATAAAAAAGTAATTTTTTGACACTTTTCGATATTAATAAGCATTTTGTTTGGGATTTTCTTTAGAAGACTAAATCCTTTTGGTAGTTTGCTGAAAATAGCTAGATAAATAATTTCTCAATTTTTTTAACAAAACCAAAAAGTACCTTTTTGAGGCTTTTCCAAAAAATAAACTGTTTGTGTAAATTTTTCTGAAATTTTTGGTTTATTTCGGCAAAAGAAACAAAAATCTAATATTTTAACTATATAATTTCAATGACAAGAAAAAGTCCTTTCTTGGAAAAATATTTAATTTTTCTTAAAATAATTGTATTTGAAATAATTTCAAACAGCTAGATAAATAGTTTTCTAACTGAATCTAAAAAGTACCTTTTTAGTACTCTTATTTTGTGTAGTTTTTATAAAATGTTTGGCTTATTTCGGTAAAATAAGCAAAAATCTAAAATTCTATAAAAAGTACTTTTTTGGTACTTTTTGTAATTTACTTAAAATTAGAAAAAAAAATATTTTTTTACTTACAAATTTATATTTAAAGCCATTTTAAATAACAAGATAAATATATTCTAATTTTTATTTAAAACCAAAAAGTACTTTTTTGGTAGTTTTTTGCGGCTTAAAATTATAAAATTTGTTTAGAATTAAGTGAAAAACAAAAAGAAAATAAAATTTGTAAATTTTTCCTTAAAAATTAAGAGTACTTTTCTGGTACTTTTTTAATTAGAGAGTTTTTAGGGATATATTTGGTAAAATCTCTTATTTTTATATAAATAGAAACTATATAAATCTTTTTGAAATTTTATTTAAATATTTTCTTTATTGTTGAACACATTTGTGTCCTTTTTATTAAAACTATGTATTAACTTTTTGTTTGATATTTCAACATTTTTGGTAACAAATCTTAAATAGTTACTGTGTAAAGATGTTTACCTTAGGGTTAATAAAACAAGCAAACAAACAAATTTCGTTATAATACCCTATACCATCATAGTGGTAAGGATATATTGGATTTGTGCTAACGCCCCAAAAATATTACTCCAAAACCAATTCTAGCACCGAGTTTTTCAAAGTCATGACTATAATTTGACGTGGTAGCAAAATATGATTAAGAACAGAAATGTAGCCCTTATAGAGCCATAAACATCGGCATACAAAATGTTATGATCAGACTAAAAATGTTGAACAAAATATAAAGTAGGCGTGGCAAAAAAATTAAAATATTATTTCTGGAATGGTTTTTACATTATATTTAATCCTAGTGGGTGACTGACACAACTTTTGTTTTGAACCACTCTATTGTACATGAAGCCTAATCTCATCAACAAATGTTGTACAGATCGGTCGATAATTGACCATAGCTGCCATACAAGGCCCACTGCCGAAAATCACTTTAAAGAGCACAACTCTCTTAAAAATGTTGGTAGCTAAATCATACTCAAGACAACACTATTTCATACCAGTATATACAAATATCATTTAGCCCAATTTTGTGATTATCGGTCCATAATTAGTCATAGCTACCATATCCCCAAATCACTTTGACAACCACAAATCTTTTAATGATCGGACTCTCCAAATAAAATTAAACACAAATAAGTTTCATATATACAGAAATCATGACAACTAATTTTATAACGGTCGGTCCATAATTAGTCATAGCTGCCATATAAGATCCCCATTAAAAATCACTTTAACATCTATAAATCTTATTGTCGAGATAAAATTTAAGACAAATAATATTTATATGATCAGTTCATAATAGGTCATAGCTCCTATTTAGAGCCTATAACTGAAATTCTGTTTTTACACATATACCGGGTGTAGCGTATTATATGGTCGGGCTTTACTGAATATACTTTCTTACTTATTGTGTGCTTTCAATATAATTTTTACGTTTTCTTTATAACCAAACAGATCACCTGCTGTTTTATGTTTTTGTCATAAGTCTAGCCTAAAAAATACCAACAAATTATGTTGTTTTGTATTTTCAATTAAGCTGTAAAAATAAACTGAAGATACAATTTTTGTTTAGCCAAAGGTCAGACCAAATACATGAACATACATCACATTATGTATGTGATGTGTTTATGATGGCTAAACACAAAATGTAAGTTTAGCAAATATTAAATAAGGTTTGCGGCCAAACATTACAGTTTATTAAAAAAAAAACAAAATATTTAATATAGAAAATTACATGTTTATAGCCAATAATAATGTTTTCATAATGAACAAGAAATGTGTTTTTATTTGTTTTTATGTAATGACATATAATTAACCTTTAATTATTTTTCTTTATTAAGTTTCCAAATTATTTTACATATTTCACTTAGTCTAATCCCGCGAAGTCATTCGACATATCTGCATGATGCAAAAATAAAAATAAGAGGTAACGGTGTAATAGACTTTGTGACAACATACAGAGAGAGAAAGAGAGAGAGAGAGAGAGAGCGAGAAATAAAGAGCTAGTGAGATTGTAACATAGAGAGATTGTTACACACGTTTATCGGGGCGTATAAGTGATATTTATAGTTAAATGTCAACGTATGATTTTCATTAAATGATTAGTAATAACAAACAACTAATAATTATGGCTACAATATTCAATGTAATTATAAACAGTGGCAGTAGGCAGTAGCTCAAAATATTAATTAATATAATAAGAAAAATATTAATAAGGTCACAACAAGACAACAAACACTTGAAAAAAGAGGGAGAGAAACTTTCAAAAATTAATGAAATAAACTAAATGAGGTGTACCATACACTTCAATACTGTTCTACATATTTCTTCAATTATTTTAAAAAGTTTAGGTAAATATTTAACTAAAACTTTGCATCTGGCGAGGTAACAATTAAAAATACTTTGCAGAAAGACCAGCCCATATCATCATCGTCATGGTGGTCGTCACAGTTATGACTTTGTAAAAGCAACAATTTCTTTTTTTTTTAATGTACAATATTTGATTTCCTTGAAGTGGCTAGTTCATGTTGCCCCTGTGTTAGTATACAAGTGAGTAAATTTATTTATTTTTCTAACATTTTTCTAACATATGTTACCTCCTAGTTGTTGTGTTTTGTTGACTCTTATTTGATTGCATGTCGGTACGTACATACTAACTAAACTCAATACCTGAACAGTGGCCACAAAAATGCAGCAAAAAAAAACAAAAACAAAAACATGAAAACAAACTATTGTACTCCTGTGCTTTAGGGATCTAATAACCTTTTGAAAACAATTTCAATTAACTTTGGTTAATAATCAAGTTCTTAGAACTTTTATGTAGTTGCAAGAATTGTAAACATTACTGTGTTTTATTATTATTTTTATATTTTGTTAGATTAAATAAAAACTATCTAGATTATTTTGTGCTAGATTAAATAAGTTGGGCAAAAATATTTGTTTAGGCAAAGTTATGAGGTCGAGGTTTGCATAAATTTAAAATTTTAAGTTAAGAGCAAAAGCCTTCAAAGCAATTTTAAAATGTTTTAAATAACAAATTATGGCTTTAAATACCAAAATAACAAAATAATTCATAAGAAAACTTGTTAATTTATGTTTAATTTGCTTTATATTACCTTTATAAAGGATTTTACGCTTCTGTAACTTAAAATCCAAATTTCGAAATTAAGCTTGAAGTTTCGAAATAAGCTTAAATCAATCATATTGATTACAATATAGTCAATTATATGTACGATTATGTTTTTAATAGATTTTGTTTCTTTGAAACTTAAATTTTAATTTCAAGTTCGAATTTTCGAACTCAAGTTAAAATTTTCGAAATTCACTTAACTTAAAAAAAGTCATCAATAAAAAATTATATTGATAGTTTAATTCGCATTTCTCGAATAAATTCGAATAATCGAAATCAACTTCGAAGTTTCAAAATTAGCTTTAATGATGTAAAATCATCTTAATACAGTGTAACATGTGTTAAACTAGCTTTGGTATAGATTTTACGTTTTAAAAACTAAAATTGCAATTTTCGAACTCATGTTCGAATTTGCAAAATTGATTTAAAACTTAAAATAAATTGGTATTTCAACAGAAAAAAATATATTGATATATGATAGTTTCCATTTTCTATTAGAATCTTCGAAATTCAGTTCGAATATTCGAAGTTGACCTAAAACTTAAAAAACCTTTTTATATTAACAGAAAAAGAATATATATTGATATCTGGTAGTTTAGTTTGCATTTTAACTTATATTAGAGTTTTCGAAGTTGCGAAATTAGCTTCAATCATGCAAAATCATTATGCGCCCTTAATTTCCTTCCAATATATATACTTATATAGTTAATAAAAAGCAGAGATTTTAAGATATTTTAAAAAATCGAAATACAGTCGAACTTCTCTATAGTGAACTTCCCTATTATGAATTTATTTCAAACACACAACTTTTTCCGTTCCAATTTCATTGTTTTTGATCTCCTTATAATGAATTTCCATACAATGAAGCTTTCTATACAATGAAGCAATTTTGCATGTGTATTATTTGACTCGCATGCGTTTTTGTCTCCATATGATGAATTTTTCAAACAATTTTATGTTACGCATACTAACAACTCTGTGTACCGAGAAAGATGCCACATATAATGAGGTGATTCCCAAAAGAGGAAAATAAGAACAAAAAAAGAAGAAAGCCACATCAATAACAATTTTGACATCAAACTAATATGCCTAATTATTTTAAATAAAAAGTGGGAGATAATATAATTTCTGTATAATGAAGTTTCTATATAATGAAGTGATTTTCTGGTCCCGTCAAGATTCCACTGTAGTATTTTTTGTCAAAAAGCTTAAACATTAATAAATCTATCTATCTCTCTATGAAAAGTATAAATTTTTATTAAAAATTACAAAAAATGCAACGTATGCTTTATATTTGCTTCAAATAGTAATTATACGCCAGTGTATTACTTATTTCAGCCAAAAAGTATGCTTTAGATTTAATGCAACATAAATACTAAGAACTACGGAGCGTATGCTTAATATTTTCTACACTAAATAATTAAATAATAATCATGCGCTCAGAGTGTTATGACAGACAGTGTATTTCAACCAGTACAAATTAAATTTTTTTTTAAAAATCTGGCTTCAAACTTTTTTTTCAGTAATTTGTTTTTTTACATTCTGTTATAAAAAGTATTCAATCCGAATATATTTTTACGATTGCTGAGCTATGGAAAATAAAAATAAAAGGAAAACCATTAACAAATTCTTTGAAAAGATCTGAAACGTTACAAGCCAACCTAAAGAACATATTAATTATTGCTATTGAAAATGCTACACAATGGAGTAGCTAAATATTGGAAACCATAATAAAAATAATTCCAACCTTAACCCCCTGGCCCACGATGTCGAACGATAACGTTCGCTTAGATAAGACTTAAGACACAAACTTTTTATCGTATCTATTTTTTTTACACAATCCAGTTTGTTTATTCCACAATCAAGTTTGTGTCTTAAGTCTTATCTAAACGAACGTTATCGTTCGACATCGTGAGCCAGGGGGTAAGTTTAATAAAATTACAATTAATATCTGAAGAATAGTTCTTAAACAAAAATCTGCTCTTTTGACTAGACCAAAAAAAAAAAAGGATCATACATACTCGTTTGTTAAATAAAATCTTAAATAAATGAAAAATGTTGTTGCAACAAACCAGGTATTTACAAAGAAAATACTACGTTTAATAAAGCAAAATCAGGGTCTATTCGACAAAGAGCGCGCAAAACAATACTACATCCAAATACAAAACTATAGTTCATTTAATTATTCAAATAATAGTGTAAAGCAGAATGCTGTTGCTATTAAAAACTAAAGAACAGATCTTAAACAAAAATCTGTTCTTTCGATTGGATAAAAATAGATTAGATTAGACAAAAAAAAAGAACAGATCTTAAACGAAAGAACGAAAATACGTGTGATTGCTGGTTTTACAAAACTATCGTTCAATTAAATATACGGTTGCTGTAAAACTACACCACTTCATTTTGATAGATAAGGCACCAATATTTTATATTGCAGCAAAACGAGTTGCTAAACCAGCCACATCTTCTACAGAAATTTTCTGGCTGAACCAGAAATATTTTTTTTATTATTTCTTTTATTCAATATAATGTTTATACAATAATATTTTCAACGCCTCAGCGCCATAAGAGCTTTATAGAGACTAAAAGGCAACTTTGTGTTTATACATATATAATATTTAAGTATTAAATATATTTATAATAAAAAAATATTTAATTCTATTTTCGAATTTTTTAATTTAAAATATTTACAAATAATTTAAAAAAATTAAAAAAAGAACAAAAAATAAAAATAACTGAAAATAGTAATACTAAAATAATTCTCTATATTACAAGTGCTTCAACGTTACTAAGTTAAAGATCCTCAATGGGTCCAACATATCAAATCTAAATGACATCTTACGGTATTCAAATTTAGAGCCTGTCTGGTATTTCTTCGAGTGTGCAATATATTTTGTGTAAACTGCGTGGAACCACAAACATCAGCTACTTTAATTTTTCTAAAAACGTACGTTAAAACTTTATGTTTATATAAGCCTCTTACTGGAATACAATTTTTAGCATATTCTCTAAATAAGTTTAACGTTGAAAATCTTAGTGGAAGAATTAAAACCAGCTTGAGAGCTTTATTTTGAGCCGATTGAAGGGACTTTAGTGAATTGTTTGCTTTGCAGCCATATAGAATAGGAAGATACATCAAATGAGAATGTATAAGTGATTGATATATAAGCATTTTAACATCAGTGTTAAGTTTATTTTCGAATTTATACAAAATACCAATTCCAGATGAAATTTTAGCTTTTAACAAGTTTATGTGCTCATACCATAACAAATTGTGTTTTAATTGAATGCCTAAATAGTTCACCATCTCTGATTCAGTTATTAGAGTTCCATCAATATGAACCACCATCTCTTCATCATTCCTTGATCGGTATGTTTTAAATCTAACGAATTTAGTTTTATTTGGATTCAGAACGAGGTGATTACAACGTGAAAATTCAATTAAAATTGCTGCATCATATTCAATTTGAGTGTGTAAAACTTGTCGGTATTTATATTGGTAAAAAGTACAAACATCGTCAGCATAACTTACCAAACAAATTTATTTTCTTTATATCGTTGACGAAAATTTTGAATAGTAATGGCCCAAGGACACTTCCCTGTGGAATTCCACATTTGACTGGACGCTTAGAGCTGCCATATTTACTAATTTGAAAAAATTGCATGCGGTTTGTTAAATATTGACGAAACATTTCCAGGGTTTTGTTTGCTGCACCTAATACTACAAGCTTTATTTGCCAAAATGTCATGATTTACAAGATCAAACGCCTTTCAGTAGTAAAAAAAACACTCCTGCAACACCACTGTGCCCAGCATCAAGCTTTCCACAAATGTAATCAATAACATCTACCACTGCTTCTTCTGTTCCTGACCCTTTTTCTCTAGAAAACTTCTGGCTCAACCAGAAACATTTTCTACGCAAAATTTCTGCCCAGAAATATTTTCTATAAAAAAATGTCTGGCTACCCTAGATACATTTTCAAAACAAAATAAAAAAGAAAAAACAATTCCACTATTGCCAGTGGAAAAAGCGAAAAATATTATATTTTGTAAATAATTTTTTATACTTTAGTTTTGTTTTGTTGACGTCAAAGCCTCTTAGTTATACTTAACAAACCAGCACGTTCGTGTTTGTTACTTGTTTTTATTTATATATTTTTGTATTGCTGTTTTATATACATATATATGTATATGGTATACAATAATATTGTGGTTTTTAAATTTCCCTGGTCTTTTGCCATGACACGCACTTATTCCCTTAAGAACACTAACCACATATTGTATGCAATATTAGTACTAACAAATTTATACACTAACAAACTATAAGCGTAGGAGAGCAGAGTTGTATGCACACATGTGCAAGCATATGAACAAAACCAACACTAATAACACTGTACAACATTTTTCAGGTGATTGATTCGGGACTCAATTCTGATCATTGTTTATGAAAGTAGCCCCAAAAAGAAGAACTTCTGCATCATTCGTTTGGTCATGTTGCATCATATAATAATTTAAAAACTAATTTGAAGTTGGTAGTATCGTATTTGTCACGTTTTAGGCTCTTTTGTTTGTCATAATTTCATAAATTTGCTCGAGATATAAACAATTATCAGAATTGACTCCCGAAATCATGTGTTGTACTGTGTAATACACTAAAAAAAAAAAACACACATACATACACACGTTTTGTAATGCCTTGTATATTTGTGCAAAATGTAGTTGGTTTGTTAAACAAAGACATAACCCAGCAAATAAATTTGCCACAAAATTTTTTTTAATATTTGCTTTTCTGTTTTCTTTTTATGTCGAAAGATTGTTTAAAACTTTTTGCATTCAAAATGTTTGTGTGGATTATGTCAAATCTTTTGTTTATTATGTTTCTTTTGTATCATCTGCTTTTGTTTTCACTGTAAATGCGAGGTGGAACGAAACAAAAAAAATTATGTGAATTACTCTTAAAATTAACACAATTAAATTATTTGTAGCATACCTTAAGGCGCCATGACTGCATTTTAATCTTAATTTAAACGATGTAGTTTTTTATATTTTTTTATATTTTCGGCTTATTTTTACAATTTTATTGTTCATAGTGCACATAATGGCAGTTGTAGAATTGTTTTACACTTTAACTAACGATCAAATTTAAATATATAAAAGTACAGTACACAAAATATTTATTATTAGCCTACTATTAGCCTAAGATACGTATAGAAATTCTTCTGATTTGTTAAACTGTAGTTAGTTTAACTTTAATTAAAGCCTGAATTACTTTTGCTTTATTATTACAATTTTTCGTTCACTCTCTGTATGATTTACGTGTACAAATTTATGAGTATTGACATTAAATTTAATTACCTGTATTAATGTTTCATATACATGCAATTAATATTTTGTTTGTTTGTTTGTTAGCTATTTATTATTTGAGGTTATATTTATAGGTGAAGAGTAAAGTGGAACAATTGCTGCAATTTTTTTAATGACCGACCTAAAAGTATGTGACGCTAATTAAAGAAAATAAATGTTTC
The DNA here is from genome assembly GCA_916048285.2 of Bellardia pandia. Lineage (NCBI taxonomy): Eukaryota > Metazoa > Arthropoda > Insecta > Diptera > Calliphoridae > Bellardia > Bellardia pandia. The sequence goes on from OU696533.1 coordinate 77,205,383, forward strand.
GTAGGTAGACAAGGTTAAATTGTATTTTCAAAACAAGTGAGTGTAAGTTAAAGCAGAGCTAAATTTTTGCATGAATTTGAATTATGCAGCAAGGCACAGTTTCTAGAAAAAATTTCTTGCTAAACAAGATAAATTTTCTAGAGAAAATTTCCTGAAAAACAAGATCGCTTGCAGTATATTAAAGATAATTGTTTGTTTGTTTGTTTTTATACCCTAACCACCAAACTGATTTGAGCGGATGTTCTTATCGCCAAGAAATATTTAAGTATCTAGCATCTTAAAGTATATCAATCGATTCGCATTCCTTTTTGAGTCAAGTAGTGGAACAAAAAATTTTGTAGATGAGATTTTTTCTAATTGAAATTGGTTGATATCGATCCATTATTTTGCTTAGGTTCCATAATAGGACTTTAAATGCCATAAACTTTTGATTTGTGCACTAATCCAAACAAATTTCACCACAAATAATTTATTTATAAAACCTAACCACAACTAAAATTTGTGTACAGATTTACAGACATACGAAAGAAAAACGCTTTAGATTTTAAACATTTTGTGTTGGCAAATTTAGTCGCACAAACTGTTAAATTTTCTGTCCAAGCTTTTACTTGTAAAAGCCACTGGCACAGAACATTTTGAAAGAAGGTGACCGTCACACGCTTTAGATCACGTGGTTCTTTGGATAACCAACTCTAAACTTTTTACAAAACATTTCTAAAAATTCAGATGTAAACAACAAAATTATTTTGTAAATTTAAAAATGTAATCATCATATACAGGGTGGGCCAAAAGAAACCAAGGGTGTAAAAGTTTAATAACTTTTTCGTTTATTAATTTTTTTATTTTTTCTTTCAGATTATATAGACAACACTTGGAGAATTTATAATGGAGAGGTTCACAACTGAACAGAGAACGTCTAAATTTTGCAGTTAAATTTCAAGAGTTGGCCAGATTCTTTGGTTGTCAAAACCCAAGAGCCATTCATCAACGCCAATTGCACCCCATCAGGTGTACAGTATGGTGTGGGATCACATCTGAAAATGTCATTGGGTCTTACTTCTTCGAGAATTAAGATGGAAGTGATGTAACCGTAAATGGAGAGCGGTATCGGTTTATGATAGAAACTTTTTTACGCCCTGCTCTTGAAAACAGACCTGGTATGTGGAGCCACTGCCCATACTACCCGAGACACAATGGTACTTTTAAGTCAGCGCGATCGCCAGATTTGAAGGAGAGAGTGTATGTGAACAAGCCAGAGACAATCCTTGAACTCAGGGCAAACATTGTTGCAGAAATTCGAACGCTGCAGCCACAAGTTTTGAAATATGTTATGGAAAATGCTCTAAAAAGAGCGAAGCTGAAAACGGTGGTCTTTTAAGAGACATAATTTTTCATACTTAGTGTAAACAAATTTCCCTTTTGTATATTGTATAATCTGAAAAAAAAATTAATAACCGAAAAAGTTATTAAACTTTTACACCCCTTGGTTTCTTTTGGCCCACCCTGTATATATACACAAAAATTTGGCAAGTAAAAATTTAAAATTCGTTACTTAAAAAAAAAAAAAAAACATTATCTTCTATCTATTTTTTTAATAATATCAAATTAAACAAATAAATTGTGTTGTTAATTATGTATTCTAAAATTATGCAATTTTAACATTTTTTGGGGAATGTTAGCCTACGGAAATTATTAACAGTAGTTCGAGTCGATGTGTCAGGGACAGGTATAAAAAAAGATATTTTGGATATTTTCCAGTCAAAGCGTCTGCTATTAACCTTGCAAGTTAAAAAAAATGACTGCGAGCCACGAGGAATTACATTCTTTTTGCGCAATTTTTTGAGATAGAAATGGTCGGAATGAAACTATTTATCAAACAATAGTGTATATTATTAAAGTTTTCATAAATTGTATTTTTTTCTACAGGCTAAAATGGAGTATAAGGCGTATACACTATTATACTTTTAACAACTTTGGAGTGGCAATTTCAAGTAATTGAAGAAAAATTTTAAACAAGAAATTATACACTATTTTTTTCAACGACATTTTAACCCACTTTTTGAAAGTAGAATTTAACGAAATTGTGACCAGACATACAATCAATGATGGAGATTCTAAATATGCAATAAAACAAATAACAGCACACACGCTATTGTTATATTGAGGGGACGATATTATTACAAGCAGTAATATTTATAATTTGTAGGCCCTTAAATGTATATAAAAGCTATTGTCTTCAATTCATGTTTATATATTTTGTAATGTTTTATTATTGTTTCTAAAGAAGCCATTAATCTTCATCTATTTTATGGTCATTCTATCCATCAATATTTGCCCGCATTAATAATTAAACAATAAGTAAAATTACTAATTTATAGCCTTAAGCAAACCAAAGACATATAAATCTTAATGGTTTTATTTACTATTTATTGCATTTATTTACCCAATTTATTCTTTGTATATAATAAAATAAATAGCAAGCCCCTAAAGTAACAACTAAACTCTGCTAAGTAAATTAAAAAAAAAAGTAATATATTATTTAAAGCAATTACCTTAGAAATGAAATGCTCAGAATATTAATCCATACCCTTAAATATGTTGGTTTATCTACTAAACGACAATTAGCTCAGGATTTCAGTAGGGAATATCCAAACATCTAAGGAGTTTAAGAAATTAATGTATGTCTTTGGTAGAAATATATTATTAATGAGCTTCATTAATTGCTTGGCCAGTTGGCCGTAATAACATATAAAATTCTTTACATTTTTGTTAAGGTTTTACTTAAACAAAACTAAATACAGTTTAAGTAAAACAACAACTGTTGTTACAGCAAGTTAATGAAATTTATATTGACTTGATAAATACACATTTCATTTAAGTAAAAATATGTTTTATGTTTGCCCATAAACATTATTCACCTCTAGATTAACTGTCTTGTGATGTAGTGGACTTTTCTTTTAATATTTCTTTTTATTGTGTCTTGCAAAAAGTTTTATGTTATTATATATGCAAACGTCTTCCTCCCTGTTGGTTATAAAAACTCACCACATACATTAAATTTAAACTAAAACCAGAAAATCTAAGCAACTTGCTTAAATTAAGTTTTATAGTCAACATTGCAGTCCATTAACTGCCTGTAATACAGGTGAGACAACAAACAAATAAATAAAACACACAGCATAATATAAAATTCTTTTTTAAGAGTTTCTTTCATCGTACATGGCCTGACTAAGCCCAGGCCTGCGAAGTAAATTGTAAGACTAAAATGTCAGATGTTTATTATGGCAAGACGTGTATTGTCATTAATTAAATCAAGGACTATAATGCTAATAAATCATTAAGTTAATCATTGAGTTTTGTTTTTCTTGCTTGTCATTTTTTTTTTTTTTTGAACCAGAATCGTTAGAATTTCTTAAAACTAAAAACTATATCAAATGGACTAATTAATGCTAAGGAATGCTTACAGATGAGATAAACTGAACACATTAAAATGGAAACATACAATAGCTGTAATAAAGTTTCTACAAGACATCATCTTAATCAAAAATTTCTCAACAAACCAGAAAAAATTTCTTATAAAAAGTTTTCTAAAGACATTTTTCAATAAAACACAGATATTTTCTATAGAAAATCTCTGAGATTCATCGGGGCTAAAAAGTGTTCAAATGCTTGGACGTCAACTCTTTGGAGTTTCTTGGCAAATTCATGGTTGGTTTAGGGCTTAAACTCATCCCGTCTGGGGAAATCCCCATGAGACTTTATTTAATACTTCAAAAGCTGATTACATGCATGTTACCAAATGCATTATCAATCATAAAATATTTTTCGTAATTCATTATTAATTTAAAATGTTTGTTGGGAAGTATTTCTGAAAAAAATATAAAAGCATCCGCACATGTGCACACATTGCTGTCTCAATGACGACTGAATAAGAGGGATTAAGTGTATGTGTTAAGCGCTCTCTGCACAATTGTGCTATAGGATGCGGACCTCTGATCTAGAGGAGAAAACAGGCATTAGATGGTGCGATTTCATCGAATACCTGAACGCAACAGACTGGATACAGTACTGCTTACATACCTACACAGTATGTGGTTAAGGTCGAGTCTCTACATTTATTTCAACGAGTGGTGTGGCATTTTTCAAAACGGAATCAAAAGATTTCACTTGAATGCTGGCAAGCAGCAGGCAACCACGCAAACCAGCCAACCAACCAAGAGACATTTTCTATAGAAAGTTTCTTGACATTTTTAATTTCACAAAACGCGTACAAAATATTCATACAAAACCTACCATTACTTTTGTTACTTACTGTTCCTAAATTACTGTTCCTAACTTGCTTTGTTTAGCAGTGCAAAAAGAAAGGAAAAATAAAACATGAGGGTTTTTAGTTTAACAAGATTTCTATTTTTAGCAAAAGCTATAAATTTATATGCCACATTCTTTATTTTATATTTGTTGTAACTTACTTAAACACAAGGCAATATTTTGTTATTGTGTTGTTTCTTTCCTACATCTTCTATATGTCGGTACAAGTTATCACACATACATATGTAGAAAACCAACTCTCTAACAAATTAAGCCAATAAATGTTTAAGTTACAGCTTTTAAGGATATTCCTTTGTTCTTGTACACAGTGTTATTTTGTAGCTTTGCATATACTATTTGTTATGAAATATGAGATTAGGAAATAGAATATGTTTTTTTCTTTATAGTTTTATTAGTTTTTTCTGATAATAGTTGAAGGAGAAAAACACTTTAAACCAAAGAATTTAGAAACCCTATCAAAAACTTAGTAGTGGCTTGAAATTACTTAAGAACCGTCTTTTCACTGACTATTATCTTAGAATTAGTTTTATAATGACTTATTTATTACTGCCTTAGGCTTTGGCCAGCTTAAACAAAAAACTAAAAGTTCCATTTTTAAGATTTTCTGCAACTTTCATCAATTAACATCAACTAAACTTCAATGTCTTTCTTTTGGTTCATAAATTTTTTTTATACTAAATCAGTTTTACTGATTTTAAATAACAGGCTGCTTAGATGACTGATAAGTATTATGCCTGCATGTCACTAACATTGGTTTTGTATTTTGGAAGTCAGCTAGTTTTACACACACACACAGGACATGGCTAAATCGTCTTAAAATCTCATTAGAAACCAAAATATTTACACTTTATAAGATTATAAGATCATCTTACAAAACAACTGTCCCTAAATTAATAAATATAACAACAACAATTTACTCTCAAATTATTTATGTTATAATTCCACATTTAATCCAGTAATTTTTTTTATACTAATACAATTTCACTGGGTTTAAATACTAAACTACTTAGATCAAAGATATTTCAGACGTCAGTTTGATTTACACACACAAGCAGATGGTTATTGCTTACTAATCTTAAAATTTGATTAGAAATCAGAATATTTACAGTTTATACGATTCTAAGAGGATTTTACAGAACAACCCTACATAAATTAATAAACATTACAACAGCAATCTAATATTAAATTTAATTTGTTAAAAATTTAAATTTTATTCGCGGTTATTTCACATTTTATTGCAGATTTTTTTTCAACTAATACAATTTTACTACTTTTCAATACTAAACTACTTACAATAAAAATTAATACGCTGTATAAATCTCATTCAATTCCATTAAGTATTTTAGGCATGAGCATGTTTTACACATACAAATACATCATCATTGATATATCGTCTAAGAAACCAAGATATTTGTATTTATATTAAATAATAATTGCTATGTATTAAATTAAACAATTAAATTATTAGTAGCAATATTGAAAAGCATACAAGAAACGTATAGAGATTGTCTCACATTTTTTTTTTTCATAACTTTCTTTATAATAAAACAATTTTACTGATTGGGAATACCAAATGTCCTAAGATAACAGAAAAGGAAATTTTCTGTAGAAAATGTTTGCGGTTTAACAAGAATTTTTCGATAGCAAATGTGTCCGGTCTAACCACAAATTTTTTCTGGAAAATGTGTCTGGTTTAACTATAAATTTTCTGTGGAAAATTAGTCTGGTTTAACCAGAGATTTTCTCAGGAAAATGTGTCTGGTTTAACCAGAGATTTTCTCAGGAAAATGTGTCTGGTTTATCTAGAAATTTTCTGTAGAAAATTAGTCTGGTTTAACCAGAAATTATTAATAGAAAATGTGTCTAGTTTAATCAGAAATTTTCTTAAGAAAATGCTTCTAGTTTAATCAGAAATTTTTTGTAGAAAATGAGTCTGGTTTAACCAGAATTTTTCTATAACAAATGTGTCTGGTCTTTCTCAGGAAAATGTGTCTGGTTGAACATGAAATTTTCTTAAGAAAATGCTGCTGGTTTAACCAGAAATTTTCTGTAGAAAATGAGTCTGGTTTAACCAGAATTTCTTAATAGAAAATGCGTCTGGTTTAACCAGAAATTTTCTGTAGAAAATGTTTGCGGTTTAACAAGAATTTTTCTATAACAAATGTGTCTGGTCTAACCACAAATTTTCTGTAGAAAATGAGTCTGGTTTAACCAGAATTTTTTTTTAGAAAATGAAGAATTATTTAATAGAAAATACGTCGGTTTAACCAGAAATTTTCTCCAGAAAATGTGTCTGATTAAACCAGAAAATTTTTGTAGAAAATGTGTGTGGTTTAACCAGAATTTCTTAATAGAAAATGCGTCTGGTTTAACCAGAAATTTTCTGTAGAAAATGTTTGCGGTTTAACAAGAATTTTTCTATAACAAATGTGTCTGGTCTAACCACAAATTTTCTGTAGAAAATGAGTCTGGTTTAACCACAAATTTTACAGGAAAATGTGTCTGGTTTAACCAGAAATTTTCTTAAGAAAATGCTTCTGGTTTAACCAGAATTTTTTTTTAGAAAATGAAGAATTATTTAATAGAAAATACGTCGGTTTAACCAGAAATTTTCTCCAGAAAATGTGTCTGATTAAACCAGAAAATTTTTGTAGAAAATGTGTCTGGTTTAACCAGAAATTTTCTTAAGAAAACGCTTCTGGTTTAACCAGAATTTTTTTTAGAAAATGAAGAATTATTTAATAGAAAATACGTCAGTTTAACCAGAAATTTTCTCCAGAAAATGTGTCTGATTAAACCAGAAAATTTTTGTAGAAAATGTGTCTGGTTTAACCAGAAATTTTCGCTAGAAAATATCTCTAGTTGAACCAGAAATTTTCTCTCTGGTGTAATAAGCAATTTTATTTAAAAAATTTAAAAATGTTTCACATAAACTGCTTAGTTTTTTAGTCTTCTTAAATTAAATTCAAACTATTTAGCTTTAAAGACAATTCCACTTTATATTAATATCTCACTGTATCTATTTTCCCTTTAACTGTGTGCTGTTTTTAATCAAATATTTGTTTTCGCAAAAAACATTGCAATTTTTCATTCGAAATATTGTTTGCTTGCTTTTCGCAAAAAACAAATTTCTTTCCAATAACTCCCGTTCTCCAGTTAGAAATAAAAAAAATTTAATCTTAGAATTTGTCATTTTCGTTTTCATTTTATTTATTTCTTACGTATGTTTGTGTGTTTATTTTATTATTGTTGTGTTCTTTTATTTCTTTTGTATTATAATAAAAAGTATTTTATTTTTATGTTGTTATTATAAAAGAATTTTGTAACAAGATAAAATTGGATTATGCATGTTGGAGCTTGGATAAATGTGTGTGACTTATTTTTAGTTGAATTTACATAAAGCCAAACGGTCGGATTGGAAATACCCAGGAGGAAAATTGTTAGTGTTACTGATGTTTGCTTTTTATTTTTTTAAAAAGTGAAAAGTCAGCAGTACAAAACTTAAAAAGCATCAGTTATATTAAGCTGTGTATTAACAGCCTTTGATGTATGTTTCCTTGTCTTAATTCAATATATTGTTTAATGTTTTCTGAAATTCCCTGCTCGTTTTCAATTTTAAATGCATTTTTTGTTTGCAAAGTTGTTAGCTTTTTATTACATTTCCCTACCAGGTCTGCACACTCATGTAACACACATCTTTTGTTTTAAAAGTATTGAAAGGAAGACTCAGAAAATACAGTCAAGCATGTCCGTTATTTTTATGGGATGCCTTTAAAACTGACATGTTTTAAAAAGTTACTTTAATTTTGTTTTGATACAACAAATAATACTTGTGCTTTTAGCCACCCAAATACACTGTGGTCCTTAAATCTATAAAGAAACAAGCATAACGAATGTACGTGTCTATGCATGTCAAAAACGCACAAAAGTTTAACATAGTTAGCCCGTTCAAACAGGACCTTAGAAAATAATAAATAAACTTATTCATTTAATAAATAAACTTAATGGTTTCAGCTATAAATAAAAAAAAATTTATTTTCGAAAAACTTTTGAGATGACCCTCTTAAAAACTTTTTACACATGTATATTCACACACGCACTTCTCTGGCGCAAAGACACAAATATTTTTATGCAAGTTTGAATGAAATTGTTTTCCATGTTTTGTTTTCTTGAGGCGAAGGATAGGGTAAGTTCTCAACAGGAATAAGATAGTTGTTACGTCTACACTTACTAATATATATATATTTACATACACATGTACTCGTATATGCATTTATATTTACTTGCTTGTGTTTGTGTATTACCAAAAGTTATGTTTGTTTTGCAGCTGTCAACATGTTTTTGTCTCTCCGTACGAAATTGTTATTTTTAATATTGTTTTTACTCCTTTTTTTGGAAGCTATTCTATACTTGGCATTCTTTAAAAGTACGTAGAAAGTAGCAAAGAGATGAGTCAAACTAGCGAAACTATCCCAGGAGTCTATACCGTCATATTTTAGCTTCCACTGATGGTCAATATACCAGAATTAATCTTCAAACGCAAGTCTTGAATGGGTCAGTCCTTATGTCTATATAAGAGTTAGGGCATTGATTTGTAAATATGCATATATAATTGTAAACTAGAGTGGCTCAGGAAAAAAAAGTTACAAAGACCAACTAATGGTAAAGTAACAAATCTACAACTTAAAAAAATTTGCAAACATTTAAGCATTTTATACAAAATTGTTGTCATTTTTATAAAAGGTATTGAAAATTCTAGCAAATACAACTTTCATTTCCATTATAAAATGTCTAAGTATTGTATTTTTAATTAATTTTTAAAATCATTTATAAATTAAAAAAGTACTAAATCTAGTACTATTTCTAATTATAATTTTTTTTGCCATATTTTCTACATAAATGGCTTAAAAATTATAATTTTACTAATTTAAGTTGCATATATTACAAATGAAATTTTTAAGATAATTTTATAAATTTTTAAAAAGTATTAAATCTTCTACTGAATTAAATTTTCAGGTTTAACATTAAACTATCAACTTTAGTCAGATTTCCTACACAAGTTGCGCAAAAATACACTTTTTATAACTTCAACACAATCATAATTTCAAAAACAGTAGTAAAACTACTATTAAAATTATTGTCTGACTTGTATTAGTAACTGACTAAAAATTTAATTTCTCTAGATTTTTTAAAATTGAATTCTAAATTAAAATAAACTCTAAATTTACTAATAAATTTAAATTTTAGGTTAATCTTTAAAATATTAGTTTTTCGTCAGAATAACCACATAACGTAATTGAAACATAAGATTTTTAAAAAATGTTTCACATTTCTCAATAAAGTTTAGAAAAGTACTAAATCTACTACTTAATTCAAATTCAATTTTTGTTTCCAAATTATAAATTTTTAATTTTTTTTGGAAAGAAATGCATAAAAACTGAAATTCTTATATTTTTTTTTTTAAATTTTACCCCCTGGCCAACGATGTCGAACGATAACGTTCGCTTAGATAAGACTTAAGACACAAACTTGATTGTGGAATAAACAAACTTGATTGAGTAAAAAATAGATACGATAAAAAGTTTGTGTGTTAAGTCTTATCTAAGCGAACGTTGTCGTTCGACATCGTGGGCCAGGGGGTTAAAAAAGTACAAAATCTACTTCTAAATAAAATTTTCATTTGTAACCTTAAACTATGAATGGTGTAACGGAAATAGCATAAAATTGGAATTCTTAAAATTTTTTCATAATTTTAAAAAATTACCGAACAGGAACGACGCCGTTCCACGGCTCTTGCAGTGAGCAGATTCTCCACAGATTTTTTTATGGATTCTTCCTCAGAGACCCATTTAGTTTTTCTAGTTGAGCTGAGCTCTTTCTCAGAATTACATCTGAGAGGAACACTCATACAGTTTTTATGTAATGTTTAATGTTTAATGTTTTTTTTTTTTTTTTTTTTTTTTTTTTTTTTTTATATTTTTACCTATTACGATTTTTTCACTTTTTTGTTTAATTTCAACTTTTTACACTTTTTCAGCGATTACGATTTTTTCACCGAAAATTCAGCCGCACTAAAAAAACACGTCCGAACAGTTCGATGAGACGAGACTGATGACCGAAGCTATTATTAAATTAAAATTTCATTTTTGCTACCAAATTATGAATTTTTGCCTGCTTTGTAACAGAAAATGCATAGGAATTAAATTTTTATGAATTTGTATAAATTTTAAAAAATTACTAAATACAATATTCTGGTTTTCCATACAAATGTGAATTTATGTAGCATTTCTTATATAAATTGCATTTAATTTATAATTGTTACAGACTTTCATACGACTTTGTTAAATTTTTCAAAAAGTATTAAATCTACTACTAAATAAAAATTTCATATTAAATTTTTTTTCAAGATATATCATAAATTTGAAAAGAGTACTAAAACTGCTATTAAATTAAATTTACATATTTAGCATAAAATTCTGCATATATGCAATATTTCGAACTTTAGTAGCGGAAAAATCGAATTCTAATATATTTTCATAAATTTTTCATTCATTCAAAAAAAGTACTAAATTCAAATATCATATTTATTACCACATTTACATTTTTTTAAATAATTACAACATAAATTGTAAGAAAATTTAATTTTTTTTAAAGTTATTTCATAAATTTGAAAAAAGTACTAAATCTACTACTAAATAAAATTTGCATATTTATTTTAAAATTGTAAGTTTCTGCCACTTCTAACTGTAGTAGCATAAAAATCTAACTTTTTATATATTTTAATACGTTTTCTATATAAATTAAAAAAAAAACTACTAAATTCAAATTACATATTTATAACCAAATATTTAATTTTTTAAATAATTACAACATCAATTGTCAGAAAATAATTGTTTAAAGATTTAGCACGAATTTTGAAAAGCTAGTAAGCTACTACTAAATAAAAATCCCATATTTATAAACAAACTTAACATTTTCAATATAATAACAGCATAAATTAAATAAAACTGTAATTTTTTTTTAGATTTTTTATAAATTTAAAGAGTGTATTAAAAATGCTACCAAATAAATAAACCATGTTTTTTTCAATTTGAATTTGTAAAATATTTGCATTATAAATTATATTTAAATAAAATTTTTCCTAGATTTTAATATATTTTCAAAAATTGGAAAAAAGTACTAAATCTACTACTAATTTTTTTTGTAATATTACTTACCAAATTGTAAATTTTTTAAATAAACGACAACATAAGTGCTATGAGAATCGCTTTTTTAACAAATTTAAAAAAGCTGTAAATCTACTACTACAAATTATGGACAAAGAATTCAACGAGATTATGTTTTTTCGTGGGCCCATCTAATTCTTATACATACATATGTATATGTATGTACATATGTATAAGCATGTTTTATTTTAGTGTGTGTATAACATGTTGTTTTTTTGTTAATATTTTTTTTTATTATTGTATTTCTTTTAATGTTTATTATTTATGAGTTATGATATTTCTTATTATTTTGTGGTTGTTTACCAGAAAATACTAACGAAACTACTATTTGCAACAACATAAATATTTATGCCATAATAAATGTGTATGTGTGTTTCTACAAACCCCTTTAAATCATCATAATATTTTGCATTTATTTGTTGACTGTCTTTTCAACTTTAACTTTTGTTTAATGTGTTTTCAGGCACTTGAGATATTAGCTTAAATTTTTTAATAATTTGTCAAAATAAAACGGAATTTTATTTGTTTATTCTTTAATTGATTGCTTTAATGTGTTGGGCAAGTAAATTATGTAAATCTATTTGAATTTCTTACATCTCATTCAAAATTTAATGTGTAACAGTTAATAATGCTTAAATGTCTCTTATATAGTTTTTTTTTTGTTATTGCTTGCAAATTTCATTAAAAAAGTATTACGCCCTAAAATATGCTTTATATATTAAGAGTAAACCTCTCATCTTAGTGTACAACAATACCTAAACAATTGCGCTTAATAAATTTCGTTGTAATGCCTCCGTCCTGCTTTTCTTAAATGTTCTGTCTTGGAAACTACAGTTTTGTAAAGTTGTTATTGTTGTCGTTTGGTTATTTTGTTTGTGTCTTTTACCTTTGTGTCTGTTATAGACTACTTGTTGTCTGTCGTGCCAGGTTAAAGACCGTTTGCGTATTTATGGCCATGCTTGGTTGGTTGTTATACTTTGGTAAACCAACAAACAACCATTTAACAATATTTCATACAGATAATAAATACCACTAAATATGTTTGAAAGTAAGTTGAGTAGAAGTTATGAAGATGTGTACATACATATGCATCAAAAAATGACTCATACTTTCTCCACTGCTATTATTATTTCATAAGTATTATATTTCATTATAGTCAATCATACTGTCAGTCAAACGCTTAGACATTCAATCATTCATTCTATATTTCTTATGTTGTTGTATATATGTGTGTATGTCTTCACGCACTACTTTTTTTATAGCAGTAGCACTACAGGTGGTAACATTTAAAACAATAAACGTTTTTATTAATCGTAAAAAAAGAATACAATGAACGCCACTAAATATATATTAAGCTTAGTAAATATTTTAAGCTTAATAAATTTTATAAAAATAATTTTTTTTTAAACAAATTTCAAAAAGCTAGGTACTAAATCTACTACTAAATTTTAAATTGCATTTAGCCTAAAATTAGGTATTTCTTAACTTTTACTTAAAAAAAATAAACAACATAAAATTAAAGTTTTTCATGATTTAAAATTTTGTTTTAAAAGTACTAAATCTACTACTAAATAAAATTTTCATATTTATTACTAAATTATGAATTTTTGTTAGATTTGCAGCAGAAAATAAATAAAAATATAATTGTTTATTGAATATGCTTAAAATTTAAAAAAGTAGTAGATCTACTACTAATTTAAATTTTAATTTTTATCAATTTATTATAATTATTTATTATTTATTACAATGTTTAAAGATTTCAATGAGTGGATCTCGTAACATTCTTCTGGGGCAACCATCGTTCGATGATTTATCTGAATTCTCAGTTCTGAAGTTGGAGAATATTGACGCTTTTATCAGAAGCAGTAATTGGCTGCAGTAGCCTAATCTATCTATCTTGAAATCTGCGCTTTCAAATTTTGGTCTGCACATTTTTCACATTCTTCACTCCCCCAAAATCTACACACCCTTTTACTATCCTTCATATTCTTCTACTCTATCTCCTCTTCACACATCTTCTTCTCTTCTTTCCAATCAGGTAAGATTTCAAAGTAAATGGCTTAAACATATTAAATTTTTGTTAATTTTTGATAATTTTAGCTGGGCTCGAGTTCATTTAAATTTAATTTTCATTAAATTATTATTTTTACTGAATATTTCATGTTGTAAAAACAATTCCTATCTTCAGTAAAAATAATAATTTAATGAAAATTAAATTTCAATGAACTCAAGCCCAACTAAAATTATCAAAAATTGTAAAATTAACAGTTCAACTAAAAATAATAATTGTTCTTATTTTTGTTAATTTTCAAAATATTAAAAAATTACTAAATCTACTACTAAATAAAATTTTCATATTTATTACTAAATTATGAATTTTTGCCAGATTTGCAACAGAAAATAAATAAAAATTCATTTCTTTTTAAATTTGATGAAAATTTAAAAAAGTAGTAAATCTACTACTAATTCAAATTTTCGTTTTAACAATTTATTAACTAAATAACATAAAAAAGGAGTAAATCTATTAAACTTAAATTGTTTACAAATTACATATTTTAAAGAAATGTATTAAAAATTTGTAGTTTTTGTAAATTTTTAAAAAAGTAGTAAATCTGCTACTAAATTATATATTCATGTTTAACTTAAAATTATGAATTTGTGCAATATTTTAAGTACAAATTGTATAGTTACTAAACTTTTTTTTTTACAGATTTTTGAAATCTTGTACAAATTTTAAAAAAGTACTCATTTTTTCAGATTTTGTTACTGTTTTTAATATAAGTTAATATAAGGAGTACATGTTTATATAGAAAATAAGTTTTAGTGCTCATTTCAAAAAGTAGCAAATCTACTACCAAATTTAACATCTATGATTACAATTAAAATTAATGGCAGAAAAAAAATAAATATTTTATAGATTTTGAAATTTCTTAATAGATTTTAAAAAAGTACTAAATCTATAAAATTTAAATATTCATTTTATTAATAAAATATTAACCACCGTATTCATAAAAACAAGTAGGTTTGAAGTGTGCTTTTAGATAACATTTTTTTCTACTTTTTTTATGAATAAGGGCATAAATGTTTGCAATGTTATCTGCATAAGTTGCTTAAATAATTAATTTCTTTAAAGATTTTTTCTTTTTTTTTTAGTTTTAAAAATTGCTAAATCTACTACTTAATCAACAAATTTTTTAATATTAAATTCAGTATTTCTACGATATTTTAATTTTAAATTAATAAATATGACATTTTTAAAAACTTTTTGAAATTTTAAAAAATTTTTAAAAAAGTACTAAATCTACTACTAAATTAAATTTAAGTTTTCAAAGTTAAATTGCAATTTTTCTTACTATTTCGAACGTTATTGCTAAAAAATTATATAATTTATATTTAAAACTAAGTTTTAATACTTTTAAAAAAGTCTAGTTATTACTAACTTAATATATTCTTTAATATTAAAATCTAGACTATATTGAATATTCCTAATATCATATATATATATAATACGTATTTTTTCTATATTTATCACACATGTAGCATTAAAAACTATATCTTTTTAAAATATTAAATTTTTTTAAGTAATTAGAAATAGTACTAAATTTACTACTAAATATTACAACCATGATATTTAGCACAAAAGGAAACAACTAGCTACGTCCTTAAAATTGTTTATACATATAACAGAAATTTAAAGCATACTTTAGCCTTAAAATTTCCCATATTTATCTTAGCCTACTTTCAGGTGCTTGAAATATTTTGCTCTTCACTGAAAGCGTGCTTAAATTTCGTTGAAATCTAATCAGTTTTGTGAGTGCGTACTGACCACAAAACAATAGTGGATACTCGGTTATTGTGGTTTTACATGCTCTTCCCTTTTTTCTACTGTACAAAAAAGTGTTTGTTTAACATACCTGTTTCTCTTGTCAATGTACATAGTTACGTATAATAATAAATGTGTATACACACATATTTTTCATTATTATAAATAGATAGAATTACATGGCATCAGGTATTGGCGTAATTATCAAATGACATAAATAAGTATTTTATTATTTATTGTATAAAGACGTGGGGGGCGGGGAAGCGGGTACAACGGAGACAACTAAAAATACTTTAGACAATAAAAACAATAACTTAAATATTGTGAAAGGTAAGTATAATGTTGTTTTTTGTGTGTGTGTACAGACATTTTATTAAAATACAATTTGTTATTATAACAAGCAACAATAACAATGAAGAGACACAAATGATTTAAATGCAAGAGTAGGTGCTCAAAGTTTGTAAAGGAGGGGGAGTTGTAGGAAATTGTTGAAAAGACCAGCTGTAACGGCACACTAAGGAGTGCGGTGTCCCCGTATTTGATACAGTAATTTAACCAGAAATAAAATTGACAATATTTTTGGAATTTATGAACAGTTAAAAGTCTCGTAATATTAAGCTAAATTTGAGTTGATAACAAATTTATAAACTTTTTTCCCTCACCACAAATTGAAGACTACCGCTGTCGTGCATAAATTTAAAAACTTGCCTTAAAGTTTTCGTTTTTTTTTTTAATTTAAACCCTTTGAATTTCTACTAGTAACTAAAAATAGCTTTACTAACACACCAAAACAAAAATATAAAATGTAACAAAGTTTAAGTTTTCATTTAAAAACTTTCTTTATTTAAAATGTAATTTTGTAATTTTGAAACTTAATTAAAACATGCTGCTGCTGAAAACACAAAACAAAAATGTATTAAAGTGAGACAAACTTAGAGAAAAAGACCTCCACTTTTGAAATTTGGTTTGCTGGGGAAGTACGAAATACAAAATGTTAAAAATTAATGAAATATTTAAGCTGTAAGTATTGAAAAGTATGTTAGAGGTAACTTCCCTTTTGGGGTTTGGCAAAAAGTCTTTTTAGCATTAAAAGCTGGTTTCATGACAACTATAATATAAGATTTACATAAGCAGTATTAATAATTTAGTTAAGAAAGAAATGGCAGAAAATGAAACTAATTAGCACAGACCATATTCTAAAAAAGAGACATATGAAAGAAAAGCAAGGTTTTACGTTGTATTAAAACGTAGTAGTTTAAATAACTATAGAAATTTATTCATAAAAAATTCAAAAAATAGTAGTTTTTAAAATAGTAGATAACTACTTAATATGATTTTTTTAAATTTTTAGCAAAATTTTAAAAAAGTACTAAACCTAAATAATACTTTTTTAAACTTAAAAAAAATATTCATAAACATTAGTTTAAATGCATTTTTAAACCTGATATGCAAGTATTTTGATTTTAAGCGAAATTTAAAAAAAGTACTAAATCTAATACTTTATTAAACTGGTTAAAAAATTTAGAAATATTATTTTCAAATACATTTTTAAACCTCCTTTGCAAGTATTATGATTTTTTTTACTTTTTAGCAAAATTTAAAAAAAAGTATTAAGTCTACTATCTGTTTTAAGTAAATTATATTTTTGCAAAATCTAGTATATTAACTTCCTAATGAAAGCTTAGGTGCCTATTATGAGCAAAATTCGATTTTCGACTGTGGTCGAAAATGCTTATCGAACGAACTTTTATTTGGTTTTATGGTGCACATTCGATGAAAAAACGCTATTGTGAAAATCACTCGTTTTGGTTATTCACAATAGTACATTTCTATCAGCTGGCGCCATATTTGTTTACAAATTCTTAAAGAAAAATAAATTAAATTTGAAATGACCACCACGGAATTATGGTTTAATGTTTCGTCTGATGAATAGAATTAAGATTCTGTGTAATGCCCTCCCATTTTGTTGGCTGGCTGAACTTTGGAGCGAATGAATTTTGCCAACAGTTGATCTTCTTCCATGAGAGAAATGAGCTTCTCCAATTGCTGTTTTCTACTTGCGACCTGCAGATTACAAAAGTAATTTACAAGTAGTATTTGGTTGACCAAAACCAAAAAAAAAAAACAAATTCTTACATTTTAAATAAATTTTGCACAGTTTTATACAGCGTCGACAGTAAATTTGTGTTCGATAAAAAATTCGTTGAACATCGAAATTTTCGACAGCGATGCCAACTCATAATACAAATTTTATATTCGATAGTCGATTTTCGATAGCCAGAGAATATCGATTGTAGAATGCAGCTCATAATAGGGGCCTAAGCTTTATTGCCGACTTTTATTTTTGTTAATTGTGGAAGAACTACCAAAAAATACTTTTTACAAAAAGTACTATACATACTTAGTACTATTTACTAAGTAACTATTTATTAACTAAATTAATTTAGTTTAATTTTTAATACTTATTTACTAGAATTATGCATTTTTTAATTTTTTGCACAATTTAAAAAAAGTACTAAATCTACTACTTTTTAAAGTAAAGCATATTTTTGCACAAATTTGTATATTAACATCCTATTGTATGCTTGAGCATAATTACACATTTTTATTGCTAATTATAGAAAAAGTTCTAATATTAGTATTTTTAAAAAGAGTAGTATATTTAGTACTAGAAAAAGTTAATATTTTTTATCTTTAATTTTCAAAAATTTTATTAACTAAATTAATAATTTCATTTAATTGGACAATAATCGATATTTTAAAAATTTTAAAATAGTACTAATTGTACTACTATTTACAAAATGTAGTAAATTTAAAAACTGATTTGCAAGTTTAGCATTTTTTTTTTTTTTTTTTGCAAAATTTTTAAAAAAGTACTAACTAAACCTAATGCTAAAAAAATTAGTATATTTAAATTTTAATTTATGTTTAAAAAGTGACACTTATTGACTTTTTAGAACAAGTCGGTTTTAGTGACTTTGCTCAAAAAAAAAAAAGAAGACAAATTTCATCAAATAGGGCTTTTAGAGGAGATGACAGCAAAAAAAAAATTTGTTGGCGGTCACGTCTATTTTCGAGGGGGCGGGCCCTTAAAGTTGAAAATATATAGGCCTATATCTCGGGAACTACTAGGTTTCTGATAATTTGTGATACATTAAATTCAAGGTATTAAAAACACCTTTCCAACGATATATATTATGATTATAAATGAGTTAAATCCGAAAAGAATATTTTTTGATCCGAATTTTTTTTTTAATATCTAATAAAATTTTAAAAAACATTCTATATAAGTGTTCTCTTAGTTTATTAATATAAATAGCCAAGACATTAAGCTTGAATTTAAGGTATCATGTGTGCCTGTAGGTACTGTAATCATAAAATTATAAGATCTGAAAAATTCAAAAAACACATTTTTTCAAAATTTTGTATGCAGGATAGGATTTTTAATACCGGCTTCGCATAGTAAAGATTCCCTGTATTGCCGGCCTACGGCCGGGCGGAAATATTTTCTCCTCCATTGTATACAGAACACCGGCTTCGCATAGTACAGATTGTATTTTTTATGGTGAAATGTCATAATCTTTCTTTAATATTGGGATTTATATTACCTATATGGTCATGTTATACCTTAAATTAAAGCTTAATTTCTAGACTTGAAAACATTGTAATTTATCTACTTACTCATATAAACCTTTTTCCCGGATTTTTTAGATTTTTTAAAAAAAATTCGGATCAAAAAATATTTTTGCGAAATTTATCAATAGGTGGTTCATATAAATAGGTCATGTTATATATCGTTGGAAAGGTCTTTCAAAGACCTATCATTTGCTTTACATATCGTCTAATAAAAAAATGTAGCTTTCAATATATAGCTCAATATATTACAAATTTTGGAGCCCCGCCCACTCGAAAATAGGCGTGACCGCCCCAATTTTATTTTTTTATTTTAATCAGAATGTAAAATTCTATTAGTGATAAAATTTATATAGTGATTTATATAGTCATCAAAGCCGACTTTTTAAATATAGTAGTAGGTATATTTAGTACAAACAAACAATTGTTTCTCAAATTTTTAACAAGATAACAAAAATTCCATTATACAGTGGTGGACACGAGTTTAGAACACTTGTTATCTGTTGCCAATTAAAGCAAAAATTTTTTTTTGTTAAAATCCTTTATTTTTCAAACGTTTTACAAGTCACCCTAAGATGACTCCACTCCACTTTTTGGTTTTATTAATTTGCTTCATTCATTTCGTTAGTTTGCCCTTCAAAATACAAATACAAAAAAACAAACTCTGAACAATAATTTAGTACTAGACAAAAATGTTATTCACATAAAAAACAAAAATAAAACTTCTTTCGTTATATGTTGCTCCACATCATTCTATAGGTTGTCTAACCAATTGAGATACAGAGATTGGGCTGGCCACTTCAACACATCAATCTTATGCTGCTCAAATCAATTGTTGACTATTTCGTGAGGTGTATTTTTTTAATCGTTGTTGTTCACAAAACACTACCCCAGTGGCAGATTGTCCTCAGCATATGGAATTGTTGTACTAAAAAGTATAGAACCAACGCCATGCCCATAAAATGCTGCACACATCATCACAATCCCACCGCCGTGCTTTATGTTTTTAGAAGTATACTTTGGATTGTGCTGCATGTTTGGAGGTTATCGTAAGTATATTTTTCCATTCATATCTAAACCTCCAAAATCCAGAAAATTTTTTTGATTTTTCTAAATGCTCATTGGCAAAAGAAATCCGAAACTGTAAATTCTTTTTTGAAACATGTTTCTTATGCTCCACAATGCATCCATGCAAGTTTTTTTTTTCATTGTGTGAGTATTCTTCTTATAAAGCTAGAGAAGACATTAATACCGAATTTTGTTAAAAGATCCCTATGAATGGCGATGAAGCAATTAAATGGGTCTGCAACTGAGGCTCTGTAAATTAAAGAGTCCTTTTTACGAGTTGTGTTAGCTTTGAATGCCTAATGCGACCATCTACCTTGAGAAAATTAAAATTCTTACAATCTCGATAATGGTACTCCCTCTAGAACCAGTTGAATAAATGGTGTTTTGTGACTTTTATTCAATTTTTTTTTTTCATAAAATATTTTTAGAACTTATTAATTCTTAAAAACTTACCGCAAAAATTAACAAATATATAAACTTTCACGTTCTAAATTATTGTCCAGCTCAAATTGTGTATTAATTGTAACTAACTATTAATAGAAGAAAATATTAAGAAAGAATACAATTAAAAAAACCCGTACATACTGTTAACACCATAAGGTACATCAATGGAAAAAAATTGCAGTTAATAATTACAAGGCATATAATAGAAAAATACTTTTTTAAATAGCATACGAGTATATGAAGTGTGCTAAACTCACGTCCACCACTGTATAATTTTTTTATAATTTAAATCTACTAATATTTACAAAAGCAATGAATCTTTGTTTAAAATATATTTTTTTAACATAAGTTTAAGATATTATGTATTATTAAAAATGCTTAAAAAACTTTTTTGAAAATAGTACTAAAATACAGAAATATAAGCAAAAAGTACTTTTTTTAAAATTTCTCAAAATATTTGCCAAAAATCTTGGGTTACTATAAATAGGCCTAAAACAGCTTAAATAGTACTAAACTTTAAGCAAAACATATAAAATATATAAACTTTTTAGGGCAAATGTAACAAATGGCAAATGGCACAGAAAGGAGTTTTTCCAAAAAGAGCAATTTCCAATCTTGACTTGCAAAAAAACAAGCATCAAATAGAGAAATACTCTTTTTACAAAGATGTGTACAAAAAGTACTTTTTCAAAAATTAAATATCTCACTTAACATTCGTAAAAATCTTGAGTAACTATAAACAGGCATCAAATAGATTAAGTTTGCTCTTTGTTTTAGGGAAAATGTAACATGGTACTAAAATTTGGATAAAAAGTACGTTTTTGAAAAAGAAACTTTTGGACACATCTAAGTAAAGGGTGATACTTAGCAACTTTCTTTTTGGCAAGATTGTTTTAAACATGTTCAGTTTGGTCTTTAATTAATTTAACCATGAATTGACTTACAAATAAACAATGTTTGCTTATTATTGAATGAATTGTGCACTTCTTCCAATTTACGGTCAGTTTGGGCGACCATCTCAGACATCTGGCTAATTGTTTTTTTTTTTTTTTTGTTAAAAGAAAAGTAACACTCCGGCAATTCATATGCCTATATATAATTGCGTTACTTTGGAAAGGGGATATGTTGGAGAAGTAAAGGTGGTGAAATAAGAAAGCTTTTCTATATCACAACTCTGCAATTGCGCATTATGTTTGTTCTTAGTGCAGAATTGCAGCGCCTCTGGTGTTGAGTAGGCGCATTAATGTTAAAGCTTGATATTGTAGCCTTTATTTAATTATTTTACTTCGGTAACGTTTCAATGCTATACCACCGAAGGAGGGCGCTGTGATAAATATAAGTTATGATAGAAAACTAATAATTAGCAGAAATTGATGTTGCTTGAGTGGCAGCGGCTGGGAATCGAACCCGGTCTACAAATACCAACTCATGCTTAATGAGCAAATGCGCTAACCAATTAAGCTACACCACCCTCAATTGTTTTTCTAGATTGTACGATTTAACACCTTTAGACTATTTTTTGTGGGGCTATTTTAAGGCTTATATATAGGGACAAGCCCACCATGGTTGACATACTGGAAGATTATTAAAGAATTTATTCGTGAGATACCGGCCGAGATATTGGAAAGAGTATGTCAAAATAGGACCGAGCGTATGAACTTTTTGAGGCATAGGCGCGTTCTACATTTACATGAAATCATCCTTAAACATTAAATTATAAAGATCGTTCTTTCGACTCAAATAAAGATTTCTTGCAGTTCTCTAAATTTTATGTGTTATTTTTTTTTTTTTTTTTGTTAAAATTCAAAAGCTCTTAAAAAATCTTTACATTTTTAAAACAATTGCTAAAATCTTGCTGGGGATTTTTACTAATTTGTGTTAAACTGTTAACATTTTTAAAATTTACCAAAAATATTCTCTGAGCAATGACCTGCTGTAGAGTACCCAACATCGGCAGTTCACTATAATTTTATAGCCGTTACTATTTTTACCTTATTTTTTATACACTATTTTCAGCAATACACAAGAAAAAAAGTTTAAAAATAAACGGCCTAAACGTAGTATAAAACTAACGCCCATTAATATACAAATTTAACTACATACACATTCACTCATACAAAGACATAGAAATTTACATGTACATTTGGCAACAGCAACAACAAAAAAGTTATAAATAATAATAATAAGAAAACACAAAATTCTGCACGCCATATTGTGGTAGAAGTAGGTTAAAAAGGTAGTTTTTCCTAACACACACACACAAATCTCTACATAGTCTTACTAACACACACACACACTCACATAATCATTATTTTATTTTTATTTTTTGTGTACAACCTCAATGACCAGCCAGTATTTAAATTACGCACACACACACTTGCATAGACTTGTATTGTACTACAATAATGAGTACTTTTTGTTGTTAGAATTGTTTTTGGTTGTTGTGTTTTTTTTTTTGTTGAAAAAAATATTTTCTTTAACTTGCTCTAAATGTCCTTCAACTTTCTGTTTATACTTAGAAATTCTAATTGTTATAATTGTATGTATGTGTAATTGTATAAGTGTGTGTGTGTACAAGAGACTGTTTGGTTCAGCAGTTGTCTGTGTGATAATGCTTACCAGCAAATATGTTTGTTAGTTTGCAGATGTGTATTTGCCTTATACTGGAATATGCATGTGATTTGGTTCTTTTTTTAATGATACTCAAATTAAATGTTTTCGTTGCTTTTTTTCTTTCTATTTATGAAATTATTTTTCGTGTGTGTGTGTGTAGGGTTTTTAAATTATATTCACAAATTTGTTGAGAATACTTACTAGGTCGTACCACAGTCATAGAAAGGTTAAAGTAAGTGTTACAGTTTATTCAAAAGTAAAATATTTTTTACAAAAAGTTATTTGTGTCATTGTTTTAGACACTTGATTTGTGTAAAATAATTCTAAATAGTTTTTATTACTTAAGTACTTTTTTAGTACTTTCTTCTGTTACAAAAAAGTACTTTTTTAGTAAGTACTTTTTTATAAAAAATATTTTATTTTTTAAAGGGCATATTTTTGTAAAATGATTTTAAACAATGTTTGGTATTTATTATAGTAGTTGGTTTATATTAACTTCAATAATTCTTTTTTAACAAAAAGGAATTTTTTAAGAAAAAGTACTCTTTGCCCTTATAAAGTATTTTAAGCTCGAAAGTACCAAAACTGCTTATTTTATGTCTAGTTATTTGGTATCATAGTATAATACTATAAACATAATAGTTATTAACAGTAATATTTTTAAAAAATTTTATAGAAAAAGTACTTTTTGCCCTCATTTAGTATTTATTTTTAGGCACGAAAGTATCAAAATGTTGTTTTATTAATAACTACTTATAGTAATATATTTACGAATTTGAATTATGAAAGACCTTTTTCAAAAAAAGTACTATATATACACATTTAGTACTTTTGTACAAGTAAGTGCCAACATTAAACTATTTGATGGCTGTTAATAATAAGTTTTTTTTTTTAAAATTTAGTTTTGTTACACAATTTAGTATTTTGGTACTGCTTAGAAAATTGTACTTTTTTTAAATAATTGTTTATATTTGATGATAGTTTATAAGAAAAGTAATCTTTTTACATAGTACACATTTAGTACCTACTTTTGGAGTACAAGTGCCAATATTGTTTAAAGTAAATTAAAATTTTTAAGTTTTTTTTTTTGCTGAAAAGGCTCTTTTTAAAAAGATGTAGTTTTGGTCACAATTTGATACATTGGTACTCTTCAGAAATTAGTACTTTTTCCAAAAACTTGTATATATTTGATGACAGTTTAAATAAGAGGCTCTTTTGAGAAAGATGTTGTTTTGGTACACAATTTAGTACTTTGGCACTTTTTTCAAAACATTTGTATATATTTGATGATATGTTAAAGTAAAAGTATTTTTTTTTGCAAGATTTAGATAAAAAGTTTATTTTTATGAAAAACTACTTTTTGTACGCATTTAGTACTCTTGGAGAACAAGAGGTAATATTAAGCTATTCGATGGCTGTTAATAGTAAATGAAAATATTTTAAGATTTTTTGCTAAAATAGATTCGCTTTTAGAAAGATTTTAATACGTATACAATGAATGAAGAAGCACCGATGATTGAAGCTAATATATGGCTGAACGAAGACTTGTGATTGAAGTCGAAATAAGTTTATATTAGAGCCTATAAAAACAGGATTGTAAAAAGCTAAAACATTGCTGTATAAACACCTGTGAGTGAAGCTTAAAAATAACTGTGTGAAGACCTATGATTCAAGCTAAAATAAATATGACTGAAGCTAAAGTAAACCTGTAACACACGTACGTTTAAACTAAACTATGACTGTAAAATGGCCCACGATATATACTATATACATATATATATATATGTAGCTAAATTAGTTTCGAATGAATAATTATGACTGAAGCTTGAACCTATATACTAATGAAGCAAATGTATGACGGAATCAATATACATGATTAAAACTGAAATATGTCCGTATAAACCCATGTATTTGAAGCTAAAAAATTAATGAATGTAAACCTATGATTGAAACTAATACAGGTGTATAATAAGGTCTGTGATTGAAACTAAAATATGACTGAATGAATCCTACGATTGAAACTAAAATATGTCTGTATAATTGTTATAATTGAAGCTGAAAGGTGACTGATTGAACCAACATGATTTGAAGATGAAATATACCTGAATAAAGACTTTTGATTGAAGTTAAAATAAGTCTGCATTAAAACTGTCACAGTCAAAAACGACCCACCAAGTACGTCATGGTTTAACATGGCTGTATAAACAACATTAAATAAAACTAAAATGTGGCTGTTTAAAATCCTATGATTGAAGCTAAAATAAATATAACTCAAGCTTTAGTTATTAGTATTAAAGAGCAGCAGTAGTTATTAATCGCCCGTTCGAAAAGAAACAAAATAAAATGAACTCAACACACACGTAATGTAGACCAATGAATGCAAAAACATGGCAACAATTTTCGCAAATATTAACTTTTAAAAGGGCTTTTTAGCCTGCTAGAGAAAAGTGTATATAAAAGTGCTATATAAAATGATTTCGAAATTAGTTACTAACTATGAAAAGTTAGTACTGTCCCAACATATTTCACTGTGGCTATAGTTTTCCAGCTCTGGAGTTTAAAAAAAAAACTAATTTGCTCTATAAGTATTTAGTAAATTAAGGCGATATAGAACGTTATTCAAAACGTCAGTCAGTCAGTCAGTTAGAGTTTGAATGTAACCAAGAAAATTGAAAAATATTTGCTTTGCTTTACTAGACGCCGTTATTATTTTGTGTGTTTAAGCAATCAAATTTTTGTTTATTAAAGTGATTAGAAAAGTTTTCTTGTAATTTATTTTGTTAATGGCGGTAATAATGGGGTTTAGAAAAAGTACAAAGGAAAAGAAAGGCTTTGATTAAAAATTAAGGTAATTTTTAAAAGGAGTAGAACAAATTTTATTTTTCTATAAAAATAGAAAATTAAAAATATTTTCAGAGAGATTTTTTAGCAATATTGTTAAAAATATGTAGCATACTTTTAGGTTGTTACATAGTGTTGCCATAATTAATGTAAATTTCTAAAAAAGACGTTTTTGTTTAGTTACTGTTATAATTGTTTGATAAATTGTTAATTATTTTAAATGACCTTCATTTATATTCACAAAATGTGTCTCTATTTTTTTAGTTTTATAACAATTGTTCCCCCCTATACCAAAAACTATCTAACTTTTTCTGTTAAACTTTAAGATTTAATTAAGCCACTATCCAATTACAAAAGCCTTGTCAGTTACCACTTTTACACTCATTTCCTTTTGCTGTTTCTATTTATTTTTTAGCTTAAATTAATAACACTTGATGAAAACACAATAATAATTTTATGAAAGAACAAGTAACAACAAGAAAATAACTTAAATGAATATTTCCCCTTTTTTATTATTATTATTATTAAGAAACTTCCAGCATTTATACGTAAGCAATACTTGAGTTTTTACCCCTTTTTATGTTTTAACCTTAGGGGACTACATATTAATATCCACCTATTACTCTACATAGATGTACATATGTCTGAATAGTATGATTTTACATGTTGGTTAAATGTGTTAGATAGAGCGATATACCCTTTAACAAAATACCTTTTAAGACAAATAAGTACATAAGGCAAAATATGAAAAAACACACACTCACTCACACACACACATGCAGCACTGCAAGTCTACTTAAAGTATAAATACTAACAAAAAAATTATATAAACAATAAAAAAAAACATAACCCTCATTTAAGCAGGCAAAAGAAATGTAAAGAAAATATGCCAGAAACAAGAGTTAAAAGATTCAAGGTGCTAATGAAGACGACTGAAAGATGCCCTGTAAAGTTATAGTTTAGTTTCATTTGTAAGTTTTAACAAGTGATAAAAACATACAATAGGGTAAAACTGAGGCCTCTATAAGTTCCCATTATAGAGTCTCAATTATAGGTTTTTTATAGTCATAATTTAGCTTCCATCTTAGTTGTATTATATGCGAACTAGTGAAGTACAAATTAGCTTCAATCATAGATCGATATATAGTCAGAGTCTAGTATCAATAGTTCTTTATTTTGTCATATTTTATCTTCAGTCATAGATCGTTACATATATAGCTTTCAAATGTAAAGCTTCATTCAGCTGAAACAGAGATGTTTCAGTGTCAGTCGTGGGTCCTCATTCCGTTATATAGCATCAATCATGTGGGTTCACTCAGTCACATTTCGTATTCAATTATAAGCTTTGTGCAGACACATTTCAGTTTTAGTCGTAGAGTTCATTCAGTCTTATTTCAGTTTCAATCTTAGGTCTTTATACACACATATATTATATTCAAAACCTTTCTTTATTCTTATGTTGAAGCTTCATTCAAGCTAATTCAAACATCTTAAATCATACGTCATTAAATACACATATATTATATTCAATTGTAGGTTTCATTCAGTCATATTTTGAAACAAAGTTAATGAATCATGAGTCTTGATTACCTCAAAAGTTTGCTTCATTATTATGTTAAAGCTTCAATCATAGGTCTTAATTCAAACCCATTTTAGCTTTAATCGTAGCTGATTATATAGACATACAGTCAAACCTCGACATAACGACCCTCACTATAACGAATTCCTCGATTTAACGAATTTTTTTAAATCCCCTACAACGCTCCATAAGATTTAATACAAAATAAACATCTCTATTACGAATACATTTGTCAATAGCCTAACTAACGAAATAGAAAGACTAACGAAATAGAAAGAATTATTTACCTCTATTTTACGAATTTTGTCAACTTACAAACTTTACATAACGATTTGCATCAATTAATCCAAAATATATGAAACAGACACATACAAAATTATTGTGTTTAATAATATTTAATCACTGGCTCAGACTTATTATTTTTGAATTTTAAAACTACAAAATACAGGGTTTTCCTTCAAATGTGTTTTGATTTATTAGCGGAAATCGTTCGCTATAACATGTTAAGCAGATGATGATTAAATACAAAAATTTTTATTACCTTGTTATAATGAATAGATGTGCAACTTCATCTCGATATAACGAACCTCATTATAACGATTTATTCGATATAGCGTTTTTTTTCTAATCCCCTTAAGATTCGTTATACCAAGGTTGAACTGTATATTAGCTTCCATCGTGTGCCATTTTAAATTCATAATTTAAGTTAATCGTAAGTTTTGTTCAGGTTTGTTTTAGCATCAATCATATTTTGATTTGCTTCAATAATAGGTCTTCACGCAGTCATAGTTTAATTTCGTTTATATGTATGTGTTTATGAAGTCATGTTTTAGATTTGTTTGTGGGTCTGTCACAGTTTAGCTTTGAACATATTTATATTTTCAATCATGCTTTAGCATGATTTAGAAATTATGACTAATGCAGACTTATTTTAACTTCCCTCACAAGTCCTGATTTAGTCGCATTTCTGCTTTAATCGTTAGCCTCTATTTAGTTATATTTTAGCTTTATAAAGTATGATTTTAGCTTCAATTATAGACGTTTAAACAGGTAGATTATAGCTTTAATTATAGATCGGCAAACAGGCAGATTTTTCCTCAGATCAGAGTCAGATTTTAGCTTTAATCATACTAGTTAATAAGATTTTAGTATCAGTCATCGATTTTCCTACAGCCTGATTATTACTTCTATCGTAAATCATTAAAAAAACAGATTTTTAGCTTCTAGTCTAGATCTTTAAACAATCAAAACTTCTAATATCTTTAAACAGTCACGTTAAAGCCTCAATCATAAATCTTTAGACTGCAAGATTTCAGCTTCAATTGTAACTCTTTAAACTGTCACTTGTTTGCATCAATCATACAGGTTTATATAGTCAGTTTATATAACTATATTTCAGCTTTGACCGTAGGTCTTCAAACAGTCAAATTTTTGTTTCAATCATAAGTCTTTACACTATCCAATTTTAGTTTCAGTCAGCTGTTAACTTTAGTCTATGATTTTCAAACAATATAATTTTAGCTTCAATTATAGATTTTTAAAGAGTCAGATTTTAACTTTAATCAATAATCTTCAAACAGTCAAATTTAAGCTTCAATAATAGATATTTAAATTGTCAAATTTTAGCTTCAATCTATCTTCATTAAACTATCCAATTCTAGCTTCAGTCATAGATCTTTAAACATTCGGATCTTAGCTTCTTAGATCAGATCTTAACTTTAATCAATGATCTCTTCAAACAGTGAAATTACAGCTTCAATAAACGGTTGCATTTTAGCTTCAATTTTTGATTTTCAATTAGTCAAATTTTAGCTTCAATCATAGATCCTTAAACTGCCAAATCTTGACCTATAATTCTTCAATATTTGTTTAATAAAATCTAATTTTATGATTTAAAATGGTAAGGATTTTGTTTAAGGATATTTCCTTAAAAATTTCCTTTTGCCATGATTTCTTTTAATTTCTCTGAAACTCCGCATACATTTCCTATTAATTCCCATAAAAATTCCTCAAACATTTGCTTTAAGCTCTCTGTCGCCTTGGCAACTAAACTGAACTGAAGTGTAGGGTACTCAACTCCCCATTATTGAGCAAGTATAACCTGTGAGAGACATCTACATACTCAGCATTTATGTGTATGTACTTGTTAACTGTCAAATGAACGCACACCGGAGATACTGTGTTTTTTTTTCAACATGTTTTCTTTTCTACGTGTTTTTTTTTTTGCTGGCTGCTTCTGTTGTTTGTCTTGAAGCCAGACAATTTAGCAAGAAAAAACACAGTATTATTTGCAACAAGGGAAAAAAATTTTACATGATTAACCTTTTTGTGTAAAATATAAAAAAACGTTTTATTTTCCTTCTTTCACAAAAAAAAAAAAAAACAAGAAACGAGAAAAATGAAAACTCAGTAACTTAACAGAAACACACACATGGAAACTAAAAAAGAAATGCTGGTAGATGGCAACGTAGACTATAAGACACTTGAGAGCAGCAACAACAATAACAACTTCACCTTTAAAATACTTCAAATCACACCATCAAGAATGAGGGGAACCTAAAAGTCACTTACTTACATGCTCACATCTACATATATATATAAAAAAAAAACGGAATGAACTTTGTTACCCTTGAATGCAGGTTGTACTGTTCGTCCATAAAATATGAACAATTCGAAGTAAAAAATGAAGACGACAAATGATACAAATAGGCAGCCAGTCAGTTAGACAGACAAGCATTTTGTCAACTCACTCATTCACACATTCATAACAGTCATGATTTTTTTCATTTATTTTTTGTTCATCTCAAAAACTGATTATTTCCAAAGGGACGAGAAGAGTTTCTTTTTGGTCTGGCAGGATTCTTAATAAAGAATTACTTAGAATAACATCAACAACAACAACAGCAACAAAAGCACCAGTAACATGCTGTAGTAGCAGGAAATTACCCTTTTTCATTATAATAAATGAATGAATTTTAAACAAAAAAAAAACAAGGATATTTAATAAAAAGTATATAACGTATGCTGAACAGTAGTGAAATCATTTGTCTGTTTATGAAAAATAAATAATAAAGAAACATAAACTGTAAAGGATATTTAACATATTTAACAAAGAGTGCGTAATGTAATTTCAGTTTTATTTTCTACATATTTTATTTATATTCAATTGTCTGTAACTGAGAGGTGTAAGTAAGTGAGTGAGTATGTGAGCCAGGTGTTTATTTTATCAATCGGCCTCTACTGCTGGCTGTTAGGGCAAAAAGTGTGATAAACACGTTTAATTTGAGAGCCAACAAAGGCATAATGTTCGATATTTTACACCAACCCCCATGATATTTAAAGTTTTTTTTTTGTTTTTTTTTTTTTTGTTTTGTTATAACATATGATAGCACAGTTTTTATACAAAAATCTGACTTCCTAAAGGTCGATGATTGAAACTAATATTTGACAATGAAAGACAAAATATGACTGGTTAAAGATCAAAGATTAAAGCTGAAATTTACTGTTTTAAGATCTAGACCGGGCTGATTAAAGAGCTAAGATTGAAAATAAAACTGGACAGTTTTAAGAGCTAAGATTCCAGCTGAAATCTGACTTGTGAAAGATCCAAAACTGCTGCTAAAATCTGGCTGTTTAAAGAAGTTAAAATCAGACTGGTTATAGATCTAAGGTTGAAGCTAAAATTTAACTGTTTAAAGATCTGGGATTGAAGATAAAATCTGACTGTTAAAAGACCTAAAACTAAGTTTGAATCTTAAATCTCAATATCTAAAGACCTACGATTGGAACTAAAATCTGACTGTTTGAAGATGCCCGATTGGAGCTGAAATCTGACTATTTTCAAATATGGGATAGAAGCTAAAATCTGACTCTTTGAAGGCCTACGGTGACTGGTTGAAGATCTATGATTGACACTAAAATACTCTTATTTCAGCTGAAATCTGGCTGTTTAGAAATCTAAATTTAAAGCTAAAATCTGACTGTCTAAAGACCTACGCTTAAAGCTAAACTCTGACAGTTAGAAGATCTATGATTAAAGCTGTAATCTGACCTTTTGAAGTTTGGATTGTTGGTGAAATCTGACTGTAGACCGATATATGACAGAAGCTGAAATCTGGCTGTATAAACCCCTAAAATTGAAGCAATAAATCTAAATTATGTAAATTATGAGAAAAAAATTGATCTACATGTTTACCACAACAATGTCAACATTTTTGCGAGTTCTTCAATAATGTTATGGTCACTGTAATTATTTGTATGACTGCGGTAACCATAATATGGTTACGTAACGATTCCGGTGATTATTACAATCATATATACGATTGTATTTACTATAAATATATTTGTTGCAATCATGTTTATGATGAATCTATTTATCATTATTTGTTGCTCTTTGATTATGATAGAGTTTCAACGTGATTTTTAACAAGTTTCATCATCAACGCTACATCCGAAATATAGATCAACATATAGAAAACTTACATATGTAGTATTTGCCAGACATTAGAATGAAAAAGCCATAATTTTATTTAACAAAACCTAACAAAATGTGTCTATTTTCCTAAAACTAATTAACTACAAAAATTTCTAATTTAACTACTGATATTTACTGATATTACAATTTAACTATATTGATAGAAACCTAAAATTGTTAAAATTATTTCCTAAAAGAAAAGCAAAAAGGCTACAATTTGCTAAGACACAATTCTAATAGTAAAATAATAATGAATTTAAAAACTTAAGTATTGCACCAAAATATCAATTTTTTTTTTTTAGAATATAATAGTTTTTCGTTTAAGATGTAGTTCATACGAACTAATTTCAATAATTACTTCCTCTTTTTTTTTAATACTTTTAATATCATAAATAATCTACGTAGAACCTAATAACTCATCCTAATATCACCGAAATGTTTTTTTTTTTTAAACTTAAAAGCTAAATAAGATTTATCCTTTTTTTTTTGGGTTGAAACTTTAAAAATTATAATGACTATTTTATTAATCACAATTATCTAATTCTAAATTCCTATTATTATGCATTAACCTAAAATTATCTAAATGAAGTTAGTTATTATGAACCTATACTAATATAAATGGCAATAAACTACTTAATGCAAGTCTATACTTAACATCAACATTTCACAAAAACAAATTCAGCTAATCCACATCAACGAATTCTTGTTGGAGGCCTTCATCAGATCGGTGTGATGCGGTAAGTCATTTACAAATTCTATCTTTATTAATATTCTTGCATTATCATAACTCAAGAAACAGCAGTCAAGTACATTAAAGAATGAGATTCTGTTGAATAACATAATGTTGGTCATGTTAATTACTTAAGTAACATGAGCATTTTATTAGTTGATTACTCTTTACTTGTAAATGTTGACTTTTGTTTCTTGCTCTTTATTTTGCCAAAACCTTAAAAGTTAAATTAAGATAATAATTTTAAGTGTGAGCATCACTTTTGTTGTAATTTATATGATATGTAAAGCTTTCATAGATTAGTTTATTAGAATAGCATGATCGTTATTAAAAGAGAAAAAGATATATTTTACAATATGTTCAATAAATAATCAGTTTGTGAATATGGAATTCTAAAGTGAAATCTTTAGGTGTTTTCTTGAAATGAACTGAAAGTTTAATGCTTGATTGATACATTTATGTAGGGGTTTCATTCACATTTGCCTATGAAACTATGGAAGGCGAGGGTTTTGAGGCAGTATCCTTAATAACACCATCAGAGATACATACCATGAGAATAATCGACTAATAACATGAACTTTTTTATTCAAAGTGACTAGATTTGGGGCAGAAATATATGATTTTAGTATACCTAGTCATGCTGGTCCTTACATCTAAAAATTACCTTAAAAATAGGGAGTCTATAACAATAATTGTAATGCAATAGGAATTTAGATAGGGAAGGACCGAACCACCCCAACCCGACTGTTGCTAGCAACTCAATGGCTCCCGCAGTCCTCTCCCTACTAAGTTTTAAATTCTCCGAAGCTGATGTTTCTTTTTTTTTTAGAAGACAAATTGCTATTTGGGTCGATTTTGAATTTATGTTGTGGAAACACATATAACTTGTGCATGTTCATTACAAAAAAAATGGCGCCCAACGTGGGGCCCGAAGAGACTTAAACGTTTTTTCAGCTCTACATCATCTGAAATTTCTCTTAGAGTTCATAAAACAGGAGAACTTAAAGGTTTTTGGATGTAATTACACTTGCTTTGGGAATAGTATATAGAGTTTTGATGGAATTTTTCGGCTACTTGAGGACATCAGTTTGAGTAGACTGACCGCTTAACGGCTATATACCCTTTCGTAAACTTGTTGAGTTATAACTAAACAATTTTTAGTTCTTCTACTGTTCTGTACGATTATTTAATTATTACTAATTCTTTGAATGCGTTTTCTGCTACACTAGTGTACATACAGGATTTCAAATATAACTCTGCCTGAGAATATTTGACCGATGTGCATTAGAATTTAATTGTTAGAAAAAACAAATTATTTTTTTAGCTACTGTATTTGGATTTAGTGGTAATTTTATTATTGTTCATTACACCATAAACCAGTTTTGTAACCATAGTAGTCGATTTAATTCTATCAACAATCAAGCAAATAAACAGAAGTTCGTTAAAGAAAACACCTATGTCTAAATGTAATTAATTTATATTTTACCAAAATATATATACATATATATTCCTTATATATTTCTAAGGTTAGAAAAAATAATTCTTATTTTTTTAAATAAGTCGCTGAAATTAATTAGAATTTTGTAAACTTGAATTATTGATCAGATTTACCAGAGTTTTTTTTTTATAAAATTTTTTTCATTCTTCCCAATTTAAGAATTTTGTTTATTGTTCTAATATACGCGAAAGTCGAATTCTGATCATCGATTTCATTAATTTAATATTTTCTTGAGTTTAGTTTGAAAGGCCACCCAGAAAATTATATAAAAAAAAAAAAGAAAAAAGATTTAGCTACTGAAAGAAACTTTAAACCTCACATCTCTCAGCAAATACGTTCAATATCTAGAATTATTTACTTTATTTTACAATATTGTGGTAAAATTCAAATAACTTCAAAATATTTGAATAAATGCCTAGTGATTCTACCTATGTTATTATAACATCTATTTTATAACCCATTTTTAAACAGAAAGATTATGGTTGAAATAATTTGTTTTTTATTCGAATGAATATTATATATATACGTTGTATATTTTCAACGAATCAAAATTTTAGCATTTTGTTATAATCATTCGGTTAAGGGGCAAAATATATACACATATTATTATCAATATTGACAAAAGTATTTATTAACTATACATTACGGTTTTGGGTTTTAGATGAATTTACAAAAATTTCGGTGATTAAAAAGAAATTTTCATCCATTAGAATACAACATTTCAATTACTTGGCACTGATGAAAGATAATTGCCAGATAATAGAGATTGGTTTTTGTTGCACTAAATAATTTTGGTTTTATGAAATTAAAACAAAAAAAAAAAAACAAAAAAAAAAAAATCGGTTTTTCGTTTAACTATTGAAGTTATTAATATTCAAAATGTCGGTAGATAGAGAAGCACCTCACCCAAATATTCCACCACCATTGCCTTTGGCACCAATATATATAGAACCCTCTGTTTGTCATTTGTGTAATGAGACAATGGTTGAAGAAGATGATTGTTTAATTATCAACGAGTGTTCACACGCATTTCACAGAGCTTGTATAGATTCGCATCTGTCTACTAGTTCTGAATGTCCTGTATGCAAACGTGCATGTCGACTTTGTGAGTTGCGCAGATTAGTAATAAATACTAACTCTGCTTCACAGAGAGCTACAACTAGAAATAAAGGCAGGGGAGCAATGTCGCGTCATTATAACACTCGAAGTTCGAATCGTAACCTTTTTCAAGAAACGAATTCCGCAAATCTTACCGAGTCGAATATGTCTCAGGAAAGTCAGCATGAGGCAACACAAGTAGATACAAATCAGATTACATTAGATAATAACATAGCAAAAGATATTGTTTTAAATTCTCCATTTCCAAACCGTACTCAAAACCCATCACAAATAATTTTAACACCACCTAACAATAATTCTTCTAATATTGATTATGATCAAATTAACCGATTAATAGAAGCGAGTCTTAGTAGATTCTTACAAAATATGAATGTAATACCACCGGTTAGTAACAATAACACTCAACACAGTAATAATGCTGATAACCAACAGAATTTTTATGGTACTCAATGCCCAACTACACAAACCAATGTTAACAATCCCTATTTAATATCTCCAATGTCTAATTCTAATGGTAGTACAATACATGCTGACAAAGTCACATCGGTCATTCAGAATTGGAACCTCAAATTTGATGGTTCAACCAATGGTTTACATGTGGAAGAGTTTCTTTATCGCATTAAATCGTTGACAAGAGACACATTCAATAGTGATTTTACTATAATATGCAAAAATCTACATATCTTGCTAACAGGAAAGGCACGAGATTGGTACTGGAGGTACCACAAGCAGGTCCAGTCTGTGGATTGGGATGATTTCTGCAATGCCTTAAGATATCAGTACAAGGAATTTAAGAGCTCTTTTGACATTAGAGAAGAAGTAAGGAATAGGAAACAGAGGCCAGGTGAGTCATTTGACTCCTTTTTTGATTCGGTTTTGGCAATCATGGATCGTCTTCCTACACCTATGATCGATTCAGAACTTATAGAAATTTTAGCACGAAATCTACGGCCTGAGATAAGACAAGATTTGTTGTATGTACCGATACACTCAATTTCTCACTTGAGAAAACTGGTACAAATGAGAGAACATTTTGTAAGTGAGGAAAGCGTTCGAAAAAATCTCACTGCACGCAATCAAAATACGGGTATGCAACGCAGATATATTTCAGAAATTGATTTTGCTGATAATGATGTTAAAGATGGTGCTTGTTCCGTTGATGCAATTCATGCGAATGAATCATTGAACAAATGCTGGAATTGTGATGAGATAGGTCACTACTGGGAGAACTGTCTCAAAGAAAGAACCATATTTTGTTATGGTTGTGGCATAAAAAATGTGTATAAGCCTAATTGTGCTAAGTGCGCAGCTAGAAAGCAAAATATTTCAAAAAACTATCGAAATGTGGGTCCTTCAAAGGATCTGAATTGAACCCTTATTCCAAACAAAATTCCCTGCATGATAAATTAATTTCTTCTGTACCAAATCCAAAATGTGACAAAACTACTTTAACTGACTTTGAGGATAGCGTCTTTGATGGTGAGAACCCAAACAAAATTACTTTGCTATGTCGTTCAAATTCAATTGTTAATAAACCAAATATTGAAATATCCAAATTAATAACACCAAAGCTACCCTACCACGAAAGATTTCAACTTTACATTAAAAAACGAAATAAAATATTTAATTTATCAGAAATTTCAAATTATTCAGTATCTAAACCTAAACGGTCTACTGTCCGCCTAAGAAAGTTTTACAAAATGCGAAAAGTGTGTAGAAAACTACTCGTTTCTGCTATCGTGTCAAACCCGAAAGATTTCCGTTAT
This sequence comes from Bellardia pandia, assembly GCA_916048285.2. NCBI lineage: Eukaryota > Metazoa > Arthropoda > Insecta > Diptera > Calliphoridae > Bellardia > Bellardia pandia. Next base: position 77,242,526 of record OU696533.1, read on the forward strand.
TACGCTAAGGTGAAATTTTTGCAATTTGATGAATATGGTCTACTTGACACCGGGGCCAATATTAGTTGCGTAGGTTCAGATGTAGCAAAAACTGACTTTTCGAAGTTTCCGGGTTATACTAAGTGCAAACATTATGTAAAAACTGCTGATGGTCATTTGCAATCAGTTTGTGGATGGCTGGATGTAGAAATAGTCTTTAAAAATCAATCGAAATCACTTAAACTTTTTATAATACCATCTATAGCGCAAAGGTTGATATTGGGGATCGACTTTGTGAAGTCTTTTGCGTTGTTTCCAGATATAGTTGGGTCTGTAGACATCATTTCTTTAAATAATTTGTCCAATGTGTCGTTGTCCGATCTATCCGTCCTTTCAAGCAAATCCGAAGTCCAGTCCGATGATATTAATAAGTCTAAAACGTCATTAGATGAAAACTCCTACCCACTTTCTAATAGCCAACAGTTGCAGCTTAGTACTGTCATTGACCTATTTCCGAATTTTCAAAAACAAGGGTTAGGGAGAACCAGCCTTATTAGGCACTCAATTGATGTTGGCAATGCCACACCAGTTAAGTCAAGGTTCTATCCGGTTTCTCCCGCGGTTGAGAAACTGATGTATGGTGAACTAGATAGAATGTTGGCGCTAGGGGTGATAGAACCTTCCACATCCCCCTGGAGTTCACCAATGCGTTTGGTCATAAAACCAAACAAAGTCCGCTTATGTCTAGATGCACGAAAGGTTAATGCAGTAACCAAAAAGGATGCATATCCACTTCCAAGCATAGAGGGTATATTCGCAAGACTTCCAAAGGCGAATCTCATAACGAAACTAGATCTGAAGGATGCTTATTGGCAGATTGCCTTGGATGACAAGTCCAAAAGTCTGACAGCATTCACAGTTCCGGGTCGGCCTCTCTACCAGTTTGTAGTTATGCCGTTCGGGCTGTGTAACGCTTCACAGACTATGTGCAGACTTATGGACGAAATCATTCCTCCAGACTTAAGGCACTGTGTTTTTGGGTATCTGGACGATCTAGTTATCGTGTCAGAAAATTTCGAAACCCACCTTGAAATACTGTTACGTATAGCTTCGCAATTTCGAAAAGCTAATTTAACGCTAAACATAGCTAAGTCCGAATTTTGTGTAACATCGGTGAACTATTTGGGGTTCGTGATAGGAAATGGAGGTATCACAACGGATCCACAAAAGGTCCAAGCGATAAGAGACTGGCCCACTCCGAGAAACTTAAAACAAGTTCGTGGTTTTCTGGGACTGGCGGGATGGTATCGGCGTTTTATTGAAAACTTTTCTTCGGTTGTTTTTCCAATTACCGAGGTATTATCTACCAAGAAAGTATTTAAGTGGACAGAAGAGGCACAGGAAGCTTTCGAAAAAGTCAAAACGTTGCTCACCTCAGCTCCTGTGTTGACAAACCCCGACTTTGGAAAGAAATTCTTCCTTCACTGTGATGCTAGTGATTTCGGAATAGGCGCAGTTCTGGTGCAATTGGACGATGCAGGCCAAGAACGTCCAATTGCATACATGAGTAAGAAGTTAAATTCAGCGCAACGAAATTACAGCGTCACTGAAAGGGAATGTTTGGCTGCGATGGAAGCTATCAAACGATTTCGGTGTTATTTGGAAATGCAGGAGTTCGAGGTGATCACTGACCACTCTAGTTTGCTGTGGTTAATGCGTCAACCTGACCTTAGTGGCCGACTCGCGAGATGGGTGTTTAAGCTGCAGTCATACAAATTTTCAATTAGCCATCGTAAAGGCAAAGATAATGTGGTACCTGATGCGTTGTCAAGAATTCCACAAAATGACATAGCCGCATTAGAACCTGCGGAGCCTGAAATTGACCTTGAATCTCCGCACTTTGCTGACCAGGAATATTTGGATTTGAAACAAAAAGTCACGGATAATTCACCCAAACATCCGGATATTAAAATTATTGATAAGTATATTTATTATCGAACTGATCACTATTCTGGTAATGAGCAACAAGAACAAACGTGTTGGAAACTATGGATCCCAGAAAAGCTACGAAATGACACAATATCCAGAGCACACGATAGTCCAGTTACAGCTCATGGGGGGATGTCAAAAACCCTGGAATTATTGAGGCGAAACTTCTTTTGGCCTGGAATGGTCCGAGATGTCCGCAATTATGTTCGACAGTGTGAAGTGTGCAAATCAACAAAAGCCCCTAACTTTATAATGAAGCCACCAATGGGAAATCAAAATGTATCTATTCGACCATTCCAGCGCATATATATTGATCTCCTAGGACCATACCCACGCAGTAAATCCGGTTTCATTGGCCTATTAATTGTGTTGGATCACTTCAGTAAGTTTCATTGGCTTTGTCCTTTAAAAAAATTTACATCGAATTTAATTCAAGATTTTCTACAGAAGCAAATATTTCATGTATATGGAGTTCCAGAAATAATCGTTAGCGACAATGGTAGCCAGTTTCGTGCCAACGATTTTAATGCTTTCCTGACAGCTAATGGTATAAAACATGTCTACACGGCGTTATATTCCCCCCAGTCCAATGCTTCGGAACGAGTCAATCGATCTCTTATCGCAGGAATTAGAGCTTATTTGAAGACTGACCATCGTCAGTGGGACGAAAAGCTGAGTGAGATCAGTTGTGCCCTTCGAAATTCCTACCATCAATCAATAGATCGTTCACCTTTTTACGCTTTGTTTGGATTTAATATGATAACGCATGCTACTTCATACAATCTGCTACGACAAATACAGCTGCTTGATGAACCGTCCGCTCGTATTGATCATGAAGACAATCTTCAACTTGTACGGCAAAATATTCGAAAATTCATTAAACAAGCTCACGACAGAAATGCCCACCAGTATAACCTTCGATCGAAACCTCAAACTTTTCATGTAGGTCAAGAAATATTCCGGCGAAATTTCGCTCAAAGTAATTCGGAAAAGCGTTTCAATGCAAAATTATCACCTATGTTTATTAAGGCTAGAATCAGAGAAAAGGTTGGAAACAACTATTACATACTTGAGGATTTACGGGGAAAGATAATAGGAACCTATCATGGGAAAGACATAAGATCCTAAAACTCCATTTTTCCATTCAATTTTACATCGCAATGCTCTAAAATTGCTTGGTTTTGTAATGGTCATCAATACGCAATGTTCACTAAAGTCACATTTTATTTTTTTAAAGGAGATGGTGTAACATGTATTATTAAAATTTTACAAGTGGATAAATAATCTAGTCATGAGTTTGCAGTATAAATCCCAGGCATATGTATATAAAATTCTCTTTCAGTACTATTTGTACTGAAATAAAAATGTAATTAAAGTTATCAATGACCATTGATTTAACAGAGGTATATGCAACTCAATAGTTTAGCATAAATCATTGATTTGTGCTTATTTAAAAATATTGCAGTTAGCAATAAAATCGTATGTCTAATTCTTTGTCACTGTAAACATATGTGTTAAGCTGTTTTGTTTTGTTCTTTTATTTTACACCATCACAATACAGTGGTAGGTTGGATGCACTGCATTATCATCAAATGTAATTCTACATGATATTGACACAACAACCAGATGAACACATATTTCAAGATATTTATAATATATTTAAATCTAATTTAAATGTCTCCTTATAAGATTGAAATATATTTTTGTAACAAAAAAATCTTTTGTGAAAACTATCAGTGGCCAATTGAAATGCATTAAGATAAACTTAAATTAGAGTAGCGATTTTAATTCCAGCGATTTTCTCGCTATAGTACTAAAAAAAATAATGCATTATAAAAGTATTAACTACCACTTCAATACAACAATGTTCGTGTTCCTTATTCCGCGTCTAAGATCAAAGTCCACTTTAAAGCTAAAATCAAAAATCTTCTTTCTTTTGGCTTTTTGACTTCGAAGTGATAAAACCTATAGTTTCTAAAAATAAAATCTAACCTAATACAGTTACTAGAAAGAAAATCTAGTCTAGCACGGTTACTGGAAGTAAAATCTAGTGTTGCAAGAAAATTTTTTTTAATTCTTCTAAGCAGTGGAAGAGTAATAACCTCCCTCGAGCTATTAGAAAATAGCATACTATATCCATCGTCCATTCATGGGGATACCACCAGGTCTCAACACGTTTTCGAGGTCACAAGGTTATATAATAGGCACTAGTGTCTACAGCTTGATACTGAGAATATTAAATTCTTTCGATTTGCATCTGATATAAGGTAGCTATTTACATTATAAACCTACACAAGCTTATATTTTATAAATCACTGATATTTGAAATATTTAGATTAAGATTTACATAACCATTTCCCGACGAAGTTTCAACGTGATTTTTAACAAGTTTCATCATCAACGCTACATCCGAAATATAGATCAACATATAGAAAACTTACATATGTAGTATTTGCCAGACATTAGAATGAAAAAGCCATAATTTTATTTAACAAAACCTAACAAAATGTGTCTATTTTCCTAAAACTAATTAACTACAAAAATTTCTAATTTAACTACTGATATTTACTGATATTACAATTTAACTATATTGATAGAAACCTAAAATTGTTAAAATTATTTCCTAAAAGAAAAGCAAAAAGGCTACAATTTGCTAAGACACAATTCTAATAGTAAAATAATAATGAATTTAAAAACTTAAGTATTGCACCAAAATATCAATTTTTTTTTTTAGAATATAATAGTTTTTCGTTTAAGATGTAGTTCATACGAACTAATTTCAATAATTACTTCCTCTTTTTTTTTAATACTTTTAATATCATAAATAATCTACGTAGAACCTAATAACTCATCCTAATATCACCGAAATGTTTTTTTTTTTTAAACTTAAAAGCTAAATAAGATTTATCCTTTTTTTTTTGGGTTGAAACTTTAAAAATTATAATGACTATTTTATTAATCACAATTATCTAATTCTAAATTCCTATTATTATGCATTAACCTAAAATTATCTAAATGAAGTTAGTTATTATGAACCTATACTAATATAAATGGCAATAAACTACTTAATGCAAGTCTATACTTAACATCAACATTTCACAAAAACAAATTCAGCTAATCCACATCAACGAATTCTTGTTGGAGGCCTTCATCAGATCGGTGTGATGCGGTAAGTCATTTACAAATTCTATCTTTATTAATATTCTTGCATTATCATAACTCAAGAAACAGCAGTCAAGTACATTAAAGAATGAGATTCTGTTGAATAACATAATGTTGGTCATGTTAATTACTTAAGTAACATGAGCATTTTATTAGTTGATTACTCTTTACTTGTAAATGTTGACTTTTGTTTCTTGCTCTTTATTTTGCCAAAACCTTAAAAGTTAAATTAAGATAATAATTTTAAGTGTGAGCATCACTTTTGTTGTAATTTATATGATATGTAAAGCTTTCATAGATTAGTTTATTAGAATAGCATGATCGTTATTAAAAGAGAAAAAGATATATTTTACAATATGTTCAATAAATAATCAGTTTGTGAATATGGAATTCTAAAGTGAAATCTTTAGGTGTTTTCTTGAAATGAACTGAAAGTTTAATGCTTGATTGATACATTTATGTAGGGGTTTCATTCACATTTGCCTATGAAACTATGGAAGGCGAGGGTTTTGAGGCAGTATCCTTAATAACACCATCAGAGATACATACCATGAGAATAATCGACTAATAACATGAACTTTTTTATTCAAAGTGACTAGATTTGGGGCAGAAATATATGATTTTAGTATACCTAGTCATGCTGGTCCTTACATCTAAAAATTACCTTAAAAATAGGGAGTCTATAACAATAATTGTAATGCAATAGGAATTTAGATAGGGAAGGACCGAACCACCCCAACCCGACTGTTGCTAGCAACTCAATGGCTCCCGCAGTCCTCTCCCTACTAAGTTTTAAATTCTCCGAAGCTGATGTTTCTTTTTTTTTTAGAAGACAAATTGCTATTTGGGTCGATTTTGAATTTATGTTGTGGAAACACATATAACTTGTGCATGTTCATTACAAACAACATAATATGGTATATCTTTCATCATAAAACTGATCACGATAAAGATTACATAATTGCTATAATCATATATATTATTGGTTTAATCATGTGAATAGTAACTTATATAACTGCGTGTATAAACACCATATATGCAGCATAATTGTTATTTACTATTTGTTTTTAAATAAAATTTTTTTTAAAGGTAATCAGGGGTGTCATAGAAAACGATCGTATTGGAATTGGATTTTAAACCGACAAAAAAATATTGTTAATGTCATGAAATCCAATGCTATTGGTTTAGTGTTCGAACCTAAATTTTTATCGATTTTAGGTGTCACAGAAACCAATGTTATCGAGTTTTTTATTGGAAATAATCCAAGCAGCAAGCAGCTGTCGGTTTATGCTATTGTAAACAAATTAAAAAAGCTAAACAGCCATTTTCATTTAATTTTTTTTTTTTTTTTGATATTTTAAGCAAATGTAAGTATGTACATATTTATTTAAAATAAGCATTTCTTCATAAATGTGTAATCCTTAATAGGGGAAAGCATAAAAACAACACTCAAAACTCTATAATTATGAAATTTAAGGACAAATATCCAGATATTGCGCGGGGATATTCAAAGCGCGATAAGCCGGTGTAGAGACTCTTTGGAAACAATAAGTAGGTTCAAAGAAAACTCGCTCAAAATAAGGCAGAGTCCAGAGCAACCGGTGGAGGTTTCTTGTATTGATATTAGCATCGGCGCTGAGAATGAGAAAGCAATGCCTTCAGCATCATCAAAACGCCCACTGTCTCCACTTTTGACAAGAAGCAAGCCAAAACAGAAACCACAGGTGAGCGAATAAAATGGGATTGTCATAATCACGTAAAATTCTTCTTTTTAACTTTTCTAAACGCTCTTCCTCTAACAAAAAAAATGCAAGAACAGCAGCGGCTATTTTATTTATTCACTTATAAATTTCCCACTTTTTAAATTCTGTATTAATAAAAACACTACTTTTTAATATTTCTATAAACACAGTTGGTATTTCATAAAAAAAATAAAACTAAAATGTAAACATTTATACAAACCGAAGCAACAGCTGATTCGAAAATAAAAAAACAACGTGGTTTCATGACACGAAATGAAACCAATATTGGTTTGCAAAACCGACTTGGATTCTATGACACCTCTTAATAATTATTCTAGAACAAGTTAGAGTGCTATATTCGGCTGTGCAGAATCTTAAATATCCAACACCTAAAAACATTGAGAATTAAACAATCAACACTAGTGTCTAGCAGTCTTAGTTTAAATTTTGTTAGCAACATATATATTATGTTTTCAAATTTTATCTAATTTTAATCAATAATAATTAATGTAATTACCAATTTGTATCATGATTTACAGAGCTTTTTTGTTTATCATAACAATCTTGTGTGTAAGTTAACAATTTATTCAAATTAAAAAACATTAACCGATTGGTTCAACATTTTTTCATATTCACCACAAGTTAAGCAAAAGGGTAAGGTCATAAGGAGAGACTTATTTTGGCTGAATTTCATTTCACTAATGCTATTTGCAAAAGTCTTTTAGGTGTCACAGGGGAAGTGGACCAACTGTGGCCTGATAGCTTCTAAATCCAGTATCTAGTAACAAGATTTCGATGCTTGATTTTGGTTGAATTTCACATCTCAATAACATTGTTTACAATAGTTTAATGATTGTTATAATGATACGTGGAAGTTTACTTTAAATAAAAGCTATTAAAGACCGACAGCTGCAAAGTTTTGCGTCGGTTTCTGGGTCAGTTTCGGCCTTTTTTCATACAAAAATATTTAGCATTATTTTGGGTACGAACCGAGTTTTTAAAAGTCATGACTAGAATCTGATTTTGACTTACAGAGCCATGAAAACCGGCATACAAAATGTTACAATCGGACTAAAAATAGCGACACAGTGAATAAAATACTAAAAGAGCGGTATTTGTCGGTAATTATTTATGGAATTGTTTTTACATTATCTTTAATATTACCCAGTAAAAAATGTGCTCCAAAAGGAGCAGGTTTTATGTATGAATTCATACCTCAAATCGCTTCAAACCTGCTGATGGGCTGCATGATTTTTGTTTGAGGTGTTCCCGGTTTGGAGGACTACTTTCTGCTGACAATAAGCGCTTTTTTTAACCTAATCAAAGATGCAAATAAAGCACTTTCCTGAAGTGTTTTTTTAATTCTATCTAAATGGTTTCGCTTAAGAAAAATTCATGGTAACTGAGAAGCGCAATATTCGTTTTGTAATTGACTTTCGTTGTCATACGTAAATCTGTAAGATATAATTTCATTTTTGTTTTTTCGCTTTAAAACCTCCTTCGTTGTCAGCACTAAAAAAGCATATTTTTTGTATATTTTATTCGTAAGCATTTACTGCTTCAAAAGACCTCTTTTATTGAAGCGCTCGATTATGCGCTTTTTCTCTTAAGTGCTTCAAAAAAAAAACACGATTTTTTTTACTGGAAGGGAGGGGTGACTGATACAACTTTTTTTTGTACGAAAGGCGAACCACTCTATTGTACATATTTAAGTGATTTTCGGAATTGGACTTTATATGGGGGCTATAGTCAAACATGAACCGAATCGAACACAATATCGGTTTGTAATTTCTTATTATTTTTATTATGAAAATAACTTGTGTAAAATGACATGACTTTATCTGTAAAAGATTTAAACAAATTAGTAAAAAAAAAAATATGTGAAAAATATAATTTTTTTTGGAGGTTGTCTCAGATTGGTTCAAATGGACCGATTTTATCGATTTTCAATACCAAAGCGCTTAGTTGAATTATGAATTATTTTTTTTTAAACTTCATTATGTATTTTGGACGTAAGAGTGATTTACACACACAGATTGTAATACAAACGGGCATATCTTAATCGACTTAGAATTTCATTAGGATTAAGAATATATATACTTTGTTTGGTCTTAGATGACTATTTCTAAATGACAAATTCACTGTATATTTTATTCTTCACCACTTGTGGTGGTAGAGGGTATAAAAACTAAAGGAATAACGAAACAAAACATTTAAATGAATTGCTCAAATGAATACAGTACTCAAACAAAAGTTTTTAATAAACCAATGATTATTAAACTAATATAACTTTGTGCATACTCGTATGTATGTAAAATACACAGACATTTGATAATTATGATAAAAATTTATGAATACTAGACCAGAACTCAAGAGAAATAGTTACTGAAAATCTATTTTATAACTATTTTATAATAAGGTCTGTAAAAAGGCTTTTGTGTACTTAAAAAAAATATGTGTTTATTAAACGATTGGAGTGTTTTGTTTAGCCTTAAATTAGCCAGATATTGCGTAAGATCTCTACTGATGTTGGAGTTATTGTAATGAGGATTATGATTCTAAACTGTTCTGAGAAGTTCAAAAAAATAAATAGGCATTTTTGTGGGCAAGAAAAGCAAACTCTGCCAAGTCTACAGAAGAGCATCTATCCTTATATAAAATAGTTTTCATCTAAACGGGGTCCTTCCTAATATTGTATACGTTTAAAAGTTATTGTTAAGTATGTAGCATAGTAGATATTGTAACAAATATATATGTTTCTTTCTCCCACAAAAAGCAATTATATTTAAAGTTTTCTATTACATTTTAATTATGATAAAGTTAAGCAGCAAATGTGACTAATAATTTCACATGTGCATTCATTAAAAATCTAATGATAATTGTGAAACAATTTTAATATTTTACTTATGACTTAAATGACTTACTTATGTTGTTTTTTAGAGTAAAAAATATAAAACCAGGACTTACCTAAAAGAGAGAAAGAGACAGAGAGAAAACACATAAAGAAAATTAATATAATGTAAAAATTTATAATAATAATAATATTATTTATATAACATTTCAAAACAAAATTAACCAATGTTGAGCTTTTACATCTTTGAATCTGATAGCAACGCATGACAAACAATTTTCTTAACATTTTATTCATACGTTTTGAGTGGGCAGAGATTTGTTTGTGATGTTGTTTATTTCTTTGTATAAAAATGTAATTTTTCTTTCATGTTAACTACTTCACAGAAAGGTCAGTTTAATTTAGTTAATATCCTTTTAGCTATGTATGTATATGTATGTTAATCAGAAATATCAAAAACCGAAACACATGTCTGTTTACTCACAAACCACATGTAACCTAGCTACAGCCCAAAAGGACCCTTTCTTCTCCTCTCTCTCTCTCTCTCTCACTCTCTCTCTCTCTCTTTATTATCATTTAGTAATTTAGTTTTTGTTTCCATATGTATATCTTAATAATAATGAGCATAATGTTAGTACAGATATACAGTCGCTAGTTTGCGGTTTTTACAAACAAATGAACTTTGCTCTGTTGTATATGATTTATTAAAATGTGGTATATTAGGCTGTTAAAACCTCAAGTTTGATTTGAAAGAAAATATATTGTTATGTAATTATCAAGTAAAACTTATACAGTTTGTGTTCCTTAGTAAAATGCTATCTACTGGCCGTGCTTAATTATAATTGCAAATAATTTAACTGGCAACTTGTCATTTGCCTTAATCTAACAACTTAAAGAAACTAAAAATATTTTTTCTTTTGATTTTTTAAAGGATTTTTATTTAAAGGATATAAATTTTTTTTTATAATTTCTGTGGTCATTTTTTATGTTTACGGGGAAACTTGAATAATACTTGAAAATCTGTAATAGTTTATGATTTCTTAATTAAACTGTTCAAAACTACAAACTAAACATATCAGATTTTATCGAATTATTTAAATTCTTAAAAAAGGACATGTGGCCATCTTTGGAATATGCAAGTGTTTTTGAGAAATTTTAAACGTACTAAGATGTTTGCTTCAAACAACAACTTGTAAACAAGAAATTAAAAAAATTGTCATCAAAAAAAAAATATAAAAAATGTTTCTTATAAAAATTTTTTTATTCGAAGGTTTACTTCTAGTTAAATATAAAAATTTATTTGAAATTTATATATGTATATATTTAACTAGAAGTAAACCATCGAATAAAAAAATTTTTATAAAAAATTTTTATAAAAAATTTTTACAATAATACTCGCAAAGAAAAATTCTCATTCAGTCAAAAACTTTTTCTCTGATTAAGGAAAATGTTTTTAAACCTTAAAAATTTCCAACAGATTTTTACGTGTTAACAAAACCGTTGAAGTTAGTAAACTCAATATTAAAATTTTTATAGAAATTTAAAATTTTTCAAAAAAGGATATATGAACATCTTTAGAATACACAAATATTAATGAAAAAAAAAATTTAAAAAAAAAATCCAAAAAATTGTTTCCATTAAATAAATCTGTCACAGATTAAAACGAAAGTTTTAATGAAACTTAAATATGACAGACAAAATATTAAAAATTTTATAGAAATTCAAAATTTCTGAAAAAAAGAATATGTGACTAACTTCGGAATACACAATTATTTTTGAGAAGTTTCTAATGTATCTACATTTGTGCTTAAAACTGCAAGTTGTCAACAAATTTTAAATTTAAGCAATTGTTTTATTATTAAATTTTTTTTCCGCAAGGTGAATATTTTTTATTTTTTAATGAATCAGTTCCAGTTTACAAGCCAGACTTAAAAATTTTTCTAAAATTATTAAATTTTCAAAAAATATGTTCATATAGAACATCTTCGGAGTATAGAAATATTTTTGAGAAATTCTAAACGTAAAAATACTCGTGTACTGGCTTCAATGTACAAGCTGTAAACAACAAATTAAATTATCATAAAATGATTATTAAAAACATTTTCTGATTAGGGTGAAAATTTGCATGAAACTTGAAATCTTTTAATATCTTTAAAATATGACTCTATGATTGCAGTTAAAATATGACTGTATAAATACCTTTAAGTCCCAATTTACACGATTTTCAATTTTTATTGAAAATACACCTAATTCTGTTTTTACACGGTTTTGATTTAACACGGTTTGAAAATAAACAAATTTTATTTTTTTTACACGATTTTATTCCATTTAGCGAAAAATGTTCTTATCACAAATGTAGGGGAATTCCATTTTAGTGCATACAATTATGATGAACTTGTCATACATACATTTCTTTAAATTACTTTTAAGCTTAGAGTCTTTTACTATGCTTGTGTAAAAACACATTGTATATGTGATTTAATATTATAAACCTGAATAGTTGTTCTTAAAAAATACTTGTTTTTCACTAATAACCAACTTTGCATACAAACAATGTCTTTTTTTATACGGTTTTTTTACACGAAGTTTCCTGGAACCAATTACCGTGTTAAAATAGAATTAGGTGTGATACAATTTTATTGCTTAAATCGCTCCTATTTTTATTTGAGAGTATACACACATTTGTATATACATATTCAAAAATTAACAAACACAAACTGCGAAGCTTTTAGCTTATTTGCAGAAAACAGAGTCTTTGGCAGGAATCGAACCCGCAACCCTCTGACTGATAGTCTGGCAAACTATCGTCTGGTATATCGGGGCACCCCATATGTATATGTATATGTATATGTATATGTAATATGAATAAAAGAGTAACACGAATTGCTAGTACAGTCAAGTGTGTACTCGTCTTCCCATCACCTCGATGTCTAAAAAGCAATCAGCTTAGATTAAGGAATTGCTTCGTGTAAATTAGCACAAATGAAGCTTAAATCTGGCTAATTTAACCCCTTTAAATAAAGCTAACATCTGACTGTAAAAACACATACGATTGAAGATAAAATCGGACTATGAGTGAAGGAAAACTATTGCTGTATAAAGATCTCTGACTAAAGCCAAAATATTACTATATAAAATACTCCAATAAAAGCTATAATATGACTTTATTAAAACCATCAAATGAAACGAAAATGTAACTGTGTTAGGACATTTACATTAAGCTGAAATCTGACAGTGAAAAGACCTGCAATTGAATAAAAAATCTGACGGTATAATAATCTACGATTGATACTAAATCTGACTTTATAAAGACCTACAATTAAAGCTAAAATTTGACTAAATGAAGACCTTCGTTTGAAGCTAGATCTCAAATAAATAAATACCTGCGTTTGAAGCTTAACTTGGACTGTATAATGACCTACACTTGAAGATAAATTTGGTCTGTATAAAGATCCACAATTGAGTCTAAATATGGAATATATTAAGCCACGATTAAAGCTTAATTTCAGCTTCATTAAGACCCAAAATTAAAGATAAATTTGGATTAAAGCTTAATTTCAACCGCATTAAGATCCAGGATGGACGGTTTATTTTAACTGTATTAAGACAAATGATTCAAGCTTCATTTGAACAGCATTAAATCCCACGACTGAAGATAAATTCTAGCTGTATATAGACCTATGATTAAAGCTTATATTGGACTTAATAAAGACACACGATTAAAGCTTCATTTGGACCGCATTAAATCCCACGACTGAAGATAAATTTCTAAGTGTATAAAGAACCATGATTGAAGCTAAAATTTGATTGTATAAATAAGTTCAAATAAGTTTAAGTTCAAATCTGATTAAATAAAGGTTAATTTTTTTTCTACAATGACCTCATTTACAATATAAACTGTATAAATAATTTGGACTGCAAAAAGAGCCACTATTGAAGATAAATTTTAACTGCATAAACACCTACGATTAAATTCAAAATCTGACTGCATAAAGAACTAAGATTGAAGCTAAAATTGGATACAAAACTATATAAATTTTACGCATTCCAAAAGTTGTTGATGATTTCAAACATGTAGAGATTTTTAAGTTCAAAATTTATTTCTCTTTCTTTGAAAATTTCTTAGAAAGTTTAAAAATAATCATTGACCATTTGAAGTCATCAAAAGTAAATGTTTGTTCTTGTATTTAATTCATACATTTACAATTGAAATCAATGTCAGGACAATGACATCAAAACCAGTAAAATTTCCAAAAGAAACAAAACAAAAAATTCAATTTTAAATATTTCAATCACTTGCAAATACATATGTATGTGTATGTGTGAAAAAGAATGTTTATATGACAATTGTATTTATAGAAAAAATAAAAAATGAAGGTGTGTTCAGTAGCTATGCAAGTGTGTAGGTGTTTACAATCAACAATTATTTTATTGACATATTTTTTGCTGTGTATAGTATTTTATTTTTAATTTGATTGATTGATTTGTTGTGTTATTTTTGCTACAGAGTTGTTTGTGTCATACATACATAGTTTTGTGTGTAAATATTTTTGGGCGACTTGAAATTTATACTTGTATGTATAACAAATAAATTGTAGATGTATAGGTATTTCTTTAACTTACACATGTATGTTTTTACGTTTATAAATGGTAGTTATAGAAACATAATAATTGATAGTTTAGCCAAAATCACAACATAAATGTATGTTTTTGGGAAAAACAACAATAAATAAATATATTTAAAAAATGAAACAATAAAATTGTACATTACCCTCTGTGAACCGGGGCACAGTGCGACATTTGGACAATCTAGGTGGACAAAAATCTAATTTAAAAGATCCTGGCTTGAAATTTGGTTTCATAATAACGTAGGGCATAACTTATATTGACAACAAAATTTGGAACAATCGAACAATCGCCACGCCCATTTTTGAGAAATTAACTATTATTTAAAAAATTGCTTAAATAATTTGAAGAATTTTTATGAAATTTTGTTTTAAAAATTATTATCTGTGTACCATTTTGTAAAAAAAAATTGTACACAATAAGCTCGAAGATAAAAATTGATGGGCGGTGTACGCCCACTTTTTTATAACAGATATTTAAGCTGTGTTGGAAAACCTTGGGCTAGATTTAATTTTTTGACTTGCAGATGTTCATTGTAAAATTAACTCTATACTGTAACAAAAAGGGGCATGGTCCACCTACTATTTGCAGTTTTATAAATTTATTACACACAAAAAGATTTTACAAACTGTATTTTCATTTGTTATTTAAATAAAAAAACAAGTAAAATTATAAGAATTACACAAAAGAAATAATGAATTAATATATTTTAAAAAATGCATAAACACATTAAACAGTACATTCATACATGTAACAGACAATATATCAGACAAAACAATAACAATAAGACAAATAAGAACTAAAAGTGACAACACTCATAACAGTGATGGTACGGTGACAAGCAATCTGACTGAACACATTTTATATTATAATGTATTCTTACAAAAGTCCATTTTAGACGTTCACTATACTTATAAATTCTCTATAAATCGCAAAAAATCGCCAGCAAACATAGTTTAATCTCTTACTAGAGACATTCCAACACCTGCTACATGTATAGGTCGTGTGATGGTGCTCAAAAATATATTTTATTTCTCAAAAGTCTATTACAAGATGTGACTTTAAACTCCTGTATCAAATGAGACAGCACTTTTTTTTTGTCATATTATGATTATTTCCATAGTACATATATGGATTGTTTGCTGTCACATTCATTTAAATTATACCAATCCGTCAACTTTTATTTTTCGATTTTTGTCCGCCTAGATTGGCCAAATGCTGCACTGTGCGGGGGTAAACAAAACTATAAAATGTTCAAGAAATTTTAATACATTAAAATTTATTAATAACTAAAAATACATATTAAATATTTAATGTGCGTAGTCATGAATCGTATTCAAGTAAAAGAAATATAAGGTCACCTGAGTATAAAAATGTTCATTTGTTTGTTAATTATACCCTACAACACAATAGCATGGAGGAGGGTATATTGGATTTGTGCTGATGTTTGTAACGCCCATAAATATTGGTCCAACAACCACCTTAAAGTATACCGATCGACTCAGAATCACTTCCTGAGTCGATTTAACGATGTCCGTCCGTCTGGCTGGCTGGCTGACTGGCTGTCCATGTAAAGCTTGTTCGCAGAATACAGGTCGCAATTTTGAAGATATTCCAATAAAATTTAATGCGTGATATTTTTTGGCCCAAGGATGGTTGGGATTGAAATTGGTTAAAATCGGTTCATTATTTTACCTGGCCCCCATACAAATGTCCTCCCGAAATTGGGATTTACCGATCATAAATCTTTGAATTATGCAAGGAACCAAACAAATTTCGTGCAGATCGGTCCATAATTAATCGTAGCGCCCATATAAGGCCCACTTCCGAAATTCACTTAAAAGAGCATAACTCTAATGTTGGTATTCAAATAATATTGAACACAAATATGTTTCGTATATGGGCAAATTCGTGTCAAGTGACCCAATTTTTAAAATTTATGTCTTCCGCTTTGGAAGAAATTTGCACCAAGGTTAGTACTATTGGATCGTAGGCCAGACACAAATTTTCAGCTCTATCAGTCAAGAACTGCCGGAGTTAGAAGAGGTCAAATTTGGACATTTTGGTCATACAGGGTTTTTTTTAATATGAGTGTAACTTTTCACCTATTTGTCCTAGCAAAAATTGTCCAAACGACTTTAGATATCTATTTCTTCAATCATTCCAAAAATATTTTTTTTTAATTTTTAAAAAAAAAAATTTTAATTTTTGTTTTTTAAATTATTTTTTTTTTTAATTTTTTTCCAATTTGGGCCCTTTTTTCCTCAAAAGAAAGCCTTTAAGGCCTTAAGGGCTTTGTGGGAACTTAGTGGGATGCAAGTGGGGTATCTATAAAAAAAATTTCCAACTCAAAAAGAAAGTGTTTAAATTTTTACCATATGCACTATTTTCATTTTTTTCCTATTTATAAATAACAATAATAAATAATTTAATAAAATTAATATATAAATTTTGAAATTGCCAATCTTTCTTTATTCTTATTTATTGCCTCTATAAATCTTTTAAAAGTAATTTTATGGAGACAAAGTTTAACATACCAGTATCACTGGTGGTTCGAAATTTGCTGTAATTATCATTTTTTCATTTATTTTGCCTCCTTTTTCTTCAGTTTTTTCGTATTCATGCCAAGACTTCGTCTCGAACAACCCAGGTTCGAACCCTAAGCCAAGAAAAATTATCAATAAATTTTAATAATAATTTTCATGTAACAATTCCTACCTTCAGTAAAATAATTTAATGAAAAATTAAATTTAATGAACTCGAGCCGAAATAAAAGAAATATCAATGATTCAATAAAATAATAATAAGTGTTTAACATACATAATATTTATATTCACGAAGGTCATGGCACAAAATTTTTGGATGATCGATCCATAATAGGTCATATCTCCCATATAGCGCCCATATCTGAAAAACTGTTTTATTGTTATACTGG
Organism: Bellardia pandia; assembly: GCA_916048285.2. Classification (NCBI taxonomy): domain Eukaryota; kingdom Metazoa; phylum Arthropoda; class Insecta; order Diptera; family Calliphoridae; genus Bellardia; species Bellardia pandia. The sequence goes on from OU696533.1 coordinate 77,259,810, forward strand.
TTGTAGGGTATTATATGGACGGGCTTGACCGACTATACTTTCTTACTTGTTTTGAATGTTGAAACCAGCACAATTCAATGCCATTTAAGACTTGCACCAAATTAAAGCAGTGAGGTCGTAAAAAACTTTGTTGTCAAAACTAAGAGCATAACTAATACATGAAATATACAGCTGTGCGTCATTGTGTATTAATAAGCAGGGAATAAATTATATATTTCTTTCATTTGATCTCATTTATATACATATATTTCAAAAAAAAAAAAGGAAATATAAATAATTTTCCTAAGGATAAATATTTCTGAAAAATAACAACATAAAGAAACTCCTACATGTTATCATGTTTCCAAAAAATTGTAAGCAGTTTTTTAGGTTTCTTTTTAAGGTTTCATTAAATTCTGGAAATTATATACTTTTTACTTTTGATTGTGTAAAAACTTTTCAAAAATTTTAATGACAAACTATAGTTAAACAAAAACTACAACTGGTAAGCATTTTTAATGTCAATATTATTAGTTATTTTTAGCTTTAATATACATTAAAATAATAAAAAAAATATTGTTTTAATTAAATTTTGGACATCTTCAAAAAAGGATATATGGCAAACTTTTGCAAGTGTTAAGATTTTTAAGAAATTTTTATTAAGAAATATGCCTAAACATAAACTACAACCTGTAATTTAAAATTGTTTTAAATAAATTTGTGGTAAAATTTAAAAAAAAAATATTTTAAGAAATCAAAATAATATTTTAAGTTATTTCATTTATTTTTAATATAATTTTCTGAAAATCTAAAAAAAAGTATACATATATATATATGACAAGCTTAAGCAAGACCTACAAATTTCTAATCTTTAACTATACCAATAAATGCTATAAACATTCACTACATTCCTTCTATTTGCTTAAGATTTAGGAGTAATTAAGGCCTGAAAATGTAGCTAAAAATATTTATATACTTTATAGTTCCTTTGTCTATAATAAAATTTAATTTTTAAGAGTTTTCTGTAAATTTTATTCAATATTTCCTAAATTTAACATAAAGGATATAAGGCAACAATTTTTTAGACAAACATTTTTCAATTGTTTTTTAAAAAATTAAACATGAGCATATATGCATTACAAATTGTAAAAAAACATTTTTTAAATTTATTTAATATCTTCCTAAAAAATTATTATACTTAGGAACTTATGCTACAGTTTTCAGCTACTTTTATTTAAATTTTAATTATTTTAAAATAAAGAATTTATGACCAACTAAAGGTAGGACTAATAGTTTTGAAAAAAAAAACATTTTATTAATAAATACTGGGACATAAACTACATTATTTAGTAATATTTGCTTTTAGTTTGCTTTAGTGTTAAATGCTGTAATTGCCTGAATATTTAGATATACAAATTGTCAATTTTAATCATTTCTTTATATGTAATAATCATGTGTTGTTTACTTATTTTCAGTTAATTTTGTTCAAAATTTGTTAATTTCTAAATAAGGGATATATGACTTACGTATTAGAAGTTCAGCATTTTCAAAATTTTGTTTTACGATCTAAAACTTGAGACCACAAAACAAATTGTAAGTTTAAATTTTTATGAATTTAAATAATGTTTAAATATAGTATGTTCAAAAAAAACCTTATACTAAATTTATACCTACGCAAAATCTGGAAGATTTTAATTAAAATATTAAAGAAAATTTTTGGCGTTTACACTACTACTTTTTGACATATTGTTGGATTTAATTTTCATAAAAAACAGCTGATTGAAAAAGAAAATAAATTATATTGTAAACCTTTAGTAACAAAAATGGAGAGGCAAAAACAAATTTTATTATATTTTACATCCAGATCTGAAAAAAAACAATCGGAATTAACATTTTGGCGTAAAAAAACAGCAGCATATGTTCATAAGGTTTCACAAACTTCTGCAAATGTACTACACGCTATTATTATATAGGAGTATGGGAAATAAGTTGGCGTAATATAACTAAATAAGTTTATATTATAGACTCGCCATGGCTCGTTTTATGAGGAAGATGTGCCTATTATGCCAGAAGAAATGTTCATAGAAAATTTTCGGATGAGCCGGAAAACATTGACGTCAATGACAAAAACAGACAAAACAAAGTTTGCCGCAAATTTATTTTATATCCCGCGCTTAGTATTATTTTTTTTTAAATTTATTTTTGTGGAACTGTCGAATTTTTCTTGTTCAGTGCTGTATTTTTTAGTACTTTAGTATGAAATGCAGAGTTGTATTGCAAGATTTTGTGAGATTTTGCCAAAATCTCGTGACGAACTAGATTTTGGTTTGTATGGGAAATCTAGTAGAAATGAACAAGATTTCGCTCAAAATCCTTTTTGCGTTTTAAAGTTTATAAAACTTTCAGACTGATGTTGTTGTTTTGCTGTAATATTGTTAACATTTTTATAATTTCTAAATAAAGGATATATACTTTTAAAAGAACTATTTTTTTTTTTTTGAAATGTTAGTTATATATACTATATTACAAACTAAGACCTGTAGGCATATTTTTCTTTAGTTTGCTTACGTTTTGAATGTATTAATTGCCGTAAGATTTTGTTACAAACCATTTGAATATTTTATTGTAATTGTCTTGAGCTTTAAATTCAATTTCAGTAAAATTAGTTCAAAATTTCTTAATTTCAAAATAAAGGATATTTGGACAACTTTTTTGGCTTGAACATTTTTTTTAAATTTTATATAGAAAATAAAACCTAAGCATAAACCACAAATTGTACAACTAATTTCAATAAGTGTTTAATTTATTATAATTTATCATTAACAAATCAACAGCATGTCCTTGAACTGTGACATTTACAAAATACTTTTGATATCAATTTGGCTGTTTGTATTCATAGTTAGTTTTTTTTTTTTTTTTGTTTTTTGGTCTCTATATATAACTTTTTCTGTTGTCTTAATTTCGAAACAATTGTAGTATTTTCATATTACTACAAAATGTTTATTTGTTTGTCTCGTTTTTATTTGCTGACATTTTGTTGAGCTGTATTTTAGAGGCCAACAGTTATACTTAGGTCTATAAAAAGAAAACCTAAAACACACACCAAGAGTAAATAATAACGACAATAACGGAAAACGCAAATATAGAAGAACGTAAAATTGTACTAAAATTGCGTTTGATATAAAATCACACTGACACACATACACTTGTTTACAGAGTGAATGTGTATTTGGTTTTTATATGCGCATATAAAATTTTATATTCCGTTTTTAGCTGTGTTGTGTTATCTTTACAATTCCCAAAATTACAATTACATAAATGCACATTTTTATATTATTATTTTTTTGTTTCGTTTTATTCTTTTACTTAGTGTCTTTTAATAATGAGGTAGATACTAGGGATGCCAGTCCCGATACCCGGGATTTGTTTTAAAAAATCCGATCCAGACAATTGTTTTTACTTGCTTTTTTATCATACACAAATACAAAGCATCTACACTTAACATAAATCAATGTGAACAGAATGGTTGCTATTCAATAAATAAATATTTTTGCGATTAAAATTAATTTTGAATTGCCAAACCCACTGGAACACACTATTTGATATGTGTCAACAGTTTTTGGAACTGGAAATTCAAATAAAAAAAGCTTTAATTGATTTAAAAACACAACAGATGACAGATGATGAATTTGCTTTACTTAAACAAATATTTGTAATTTTAAATCCGATTAAAGTAACAGTTGAAGCCCTTTGACGCAGTGACGTGATTCTCTGTAAAGCCGATGTTTCACTTTCATTTAGGCTAAAAGAGTTATCAAAAAGTGATTGCAAATTAAGTGATGAACTGGTGAAAGCTCCCCTTAAAAGAATCCAAGAAAGAAGAACGATTTACACAACACTCTTAATTTTTTTGAAAAACAACGTAGAAATGTTTGTTACTAGAAATGAGTTAAAAACGTTGATTGCTCATTTTAAAGGAAATGAGATCTGTGGCTCACCTTCAAATGATTCTGATTCGGATTTATCAACGATTGAGGAAACAAATGATGATTCTAATATTTTAATCATAAAAAAATTAAATAATGCAATTGAAATGTGCAGAAGTTCAAACAAAACACCTAATAACGTCCGTAATGGTATGGAATCAAACGTAGGAAAATAAATTGAATTATTTATTTCCCGGAGCTGAGAGAGAACTTATTTTTGCAATCAGCACACAACAATTTGCTAACAATTTTGCCCACAAGCGTTGATTGTGAATGATCTTTTTCGTCAGCATCATATATTGGTAACAAAATTAGATCAAGATTATCTAATGACACTTTAGATTCCTTAATATTTTTAAGAAGCTTTTTAAAGAACGATCAATAATATTCTATTATTTTTAAATTTATAAATATAGAAATTAAAAGCCAAATGACATATAATTTTTGTCAACCTAATAATTTATACATATATGTATATGTATGTACAGTGTAAAAAACTATGTAATGTAATATTGTTTTCAAAATTATTAAAGGTTTGTAAACTTTTACTAAAAGAAGAAACTATAGTTTTGAGAGAATTTTTTCTTTTTAAACAAATTAATATTAAATATATGTTACTTTTTTGTTTCTTCATTACTTTAATTCAATGAACTAATTTTTTTTGTAATATTTTTATTTAAATTTATGAATTAAATAAATAGTTTTTGCATTAATATTGTAATTTTTTTAACATGAAATCCCGAAAATCCCGATTTCAGGATCCCGGGATTCATTTATGAAATCCCGAATACCGGGATTTGAAAAACTAGTCCCATTTGGCATCCCTAGTTGATACCTCATTATCGTTCACAAAAAATTAAAAAATATTTTCATATTCCATCAAAACAAAAGAATTATATTCAATTGTAATCTTAAGTAAAGAAAATATGCTCCTAATATAAATTAAAAGCAAACTAAACTTTCACACACACACACACACTCATACATGTATAAAGCAGCGAAAAGTGTAGCCTACCTTAAGGATTAGAATGTAAAATAAAAACATAACAATTATTCTCTAAATCATTATTACGACATTTATGATATTTTGGCAGCATTTAAATAGTCATAAACTCTGGCATTGTTTACAATTCTAAAAATTATTAACAAAACACTCAAACTCAATTGTTGTTGCTTATAACCCAAATATATTGCATTATGTACGTAGTAATCGTACTCTTTTTCTATGTAAATTTTAATATGATTGCTGCATGAAGCATGGCATGAAGTAACGATTTTTCATATTTATTTCCATATTTTAAGGCTGTTGTAAACATTTTTTTTACTGAGATATTTTTGAAGGCTGTTGGTTTTTTTCATAACAAAAGAAACAAATATATATTGTCAATAAAATAAATATATCTCACACAATTGAAAATTTGTAATGTTTATTTTGCAATTCCACAATAATTTTCTGCTTCATGTCTGTCATCAATTAATTTTGTAAAATCATATATTTTGCGGGGTAGCCACATGATGAAATATTTGCAACTTTGTATTAATATTAGTTTTATAATAACATAGTTTCAAATATATTATATCAAAAATATTGTCGGTAAGTATTGAAAAAGTGTTCTAATCTAAAACTATAAAGTTTTACATTGTCAGGCATGAGTAATGCAGCAACTTGTGCCGAAGCTTTGGCAAAACATAGTAATAACCTAAAAACCTCTGGTAAAATCATATTAGAAATTTCTAATTTGCTTGCTTGTACCCGGGAAAAAGACAACGCCATCAAACATTTAAATACAGACATATAGGATAACTAAAAATCTTGCAAGAGCTCCCAAACAACAAGAAACAAACAAAACAGAAGATCCACTTATAAAAAGAATCTCTCAAGCTAATCTATTTAAAATTTCCAGGCAAATACTGCTTGCAGGACAGTTATAGCATGGGATTAAAGTTTCATCATTCATTGTAACAATGAGACGAAGGCTTAATGAACATTCTCCTGGTGACTGCATCGCACAATGCAAATCTTTTGTTTTGAAAAATAATATAAAATAAAATTTGCAAAAGAAATTTGAAAAAAACCTATAAATTTTTGGAAAAACGTACTTTGGAATGATGAATCAAAGTTTTGCCGCTAAGGATCTGATGGAATCAGCAGCATCATCCAAAGTATACGATTAACACAACTTAATACAGTGATGGTAATGTAAGTAAATTTCTTGGCACGGGATTGGGCCAATAGCTAGAATTTCTTTAAAAATGCATCAAAAATTTCCCGCTACTATGGAGTCTTATGCGCGACAATGATCCCAAACAAATTTCAACATTTGTGAAGCGTTGTTTAGAGGAACAAAACATAAATGTTTTAAAATGGCCAGCACAGTCCCCTCAGCTCTTGTAGAACGAAATTGAGAAAAGTTTGAAAACAGCAAAAGTTTACATGGATTGTAATTTACATGAAAGCTATACATTTGTAGGCATTTAGTCGGAAGTATGCCAAATATATGTCTTCATGTAATAACAAATATGAGCTATCCGACAAAATATTAAAGATAACTTTATAATTATTTAACGGAATTTGTAAAATTATTAGCAGTAATAAAAAAGTGGTGAATGTTTTAATGAATTGTCCAACGCCATTAACGATTTTTTAAGGGGCGCCAATTAATGCAGCCAGGCTTAGAATTACGTTGAGAAAACATTTTTTTTTTTATCTTTTCATAAATAAAAAATAAACTGAATAAGTTACTGTTATGATGAACGTATTAATTTTGTATTTGACCACTACTGTAATTGTCCGTCATATACAAAACTAAAAATAACAATCATTCATGTCTCAATTTAATTTGCAAGCAATATACTTAATTTTTTTAAGTTTTCGAAACAAGGATATATGGCAAACTTTGGTTCGAAACAAAATTTTTGAAAAATGTTTTTAGCATACTATAAAATGTTGTTCAACATAACATGTAACATATTTAAATATGAAGTTTACTGAAACAAAATTTTGGAATATGTATTTAGAAAAATGATTTTTTTTAATTGTTTAATACTCGCAAGAGGAAAAATTCTCATTTAATTTTTTAATTTTTGAAAAAAATTTTAAAATTTCCTAAAAAAAAGGATATGTGACAAATTTTTGGCTACAAAAGATATTTTTTAAAACTTTATATAGAGAATAATAAAAGGTTTAAAACCACGACCTGTAACCATATTTTTATATATGTATTATAAAATTGTTTTTTAAACTCTTTTTTAGCTTAGTTAATCGCAATTCACTGGCTATATCCAATAAGTTGTAGCCCAAATATAAAAATATTTAATGAATAAACTATATCTAAACACGCTCAAAAGTTTTATAATAATTTTTATGAATTTGTTCAAATATTTTGGAATTTTTAGAAAAAGGATATATGACAAACTTTTACCGAAATAAAAATTTTTAAAATAAACTGAATTAATATTATTTGGTGGCCAAAAACACAACCTTTAAACTAATTTTCTTTAAAGATTAATATGTTTAAGGAATTCTCCATGAATATCCTTAGAAAAAATGTTACCTATTTAAAAAAAAAAATCAGTTTTATTTGTCTTTATTAAAACTACATTTTTGCATAATTTTAACATATATGGAAAATTTTAAAATAAAGGATATTTAGCGCACTTTTGACAAGTGTAATATTTTTCATAACTTTTTTAGCTTCAGGTAACCTATTAATTCTTCAGCTTGTTGTTACAATTTAAAACAATATTTGTTATATTAAACAAGATTTCCATTTAACCTTCATAAGGTCTTCGGCTCAAATTTGACCCATTTTGGAATAAAACTAAATTTTTTCTTAAATTGAGTGGTTAATATTTTTGATATTTTATGACTTTTCTTTAATTTCAAATGTTAACAACTGCATTAGGTTTTTAGAAAAAAAAATTTCGCAAAAAAAGGATTTATAAAATTTTTTCCACTTAAGGTCTTTGGGTCAAATTTGACCCGGAGTAAAAAGCATGAGTTGTTCTTACGTACGACAAAATCTCACGCTTTTTATGTCTGAAAAGCAAAGCTTTGGTAGCACTAGAATTAAATGTATATATTCTGTCTCTTTCTATCATACTTTGTTGAATATTATATTTCTATAAAAACAGGGAATCCCCGGCGAAATACTAGAGCTATGTTTTTCTTATTTGCCTACTGCATTATTTTTCTCAGTCATGGAATAAAAAAGCAACTAATAGATCGTGTCGTATATAAGTGCTGTTGCGTCGGTACATCTTGTAGAAAAATTAATAATAGTGAAATGGAAATTTTCCTGAATGCATTATCGGAAGAGGAAGAAATTTGTTCCGAAAATGAAGATCGTTTGGAATATATTGAGTCATCTGAGAGTTCCAGTGAGGATAAAATTGATGTAGCGCCTACTCAAGCAATGACATCAAAAAATGGTAAAATAAGATATTTCAACGAAATCCTTCCAAATATAAATGGAAGATTCCGATCGGAAAACATCATGCTATTGAAAAGCCATCATGCCATTGAAAAGATTCAAAAATCTTTCGAGAGTTATTAGATTTGACAATAAGGACACTCGCAGTGAACGCCGAATTTTTGACAAGTTTTTACCAATACGCGAGCTATGGAATCTGTGGGTTGAAATATTGCCCAAACTTTACAATCCATCTCAATATGTAACAATTGATGTGCAGCTAGTAGTATTCAGGGGAAGATGTCCATTCCGGCAGTATATACCATCAAAACCAGCTAAGTACATATGGCATAAAATTGTGGGTACTTTGTGATTCGGCTACTAGTTATGCCTGGAATATACAACCGTATACATAATAAAAACACCACTCGAATGTTGCACTTGTAAAAAATTTGTATGAAAACAACATTCTAAAGCAATTACTTTATGTACACAATGTCATAATTAAATGTATGAATATAATGATAAACCTTATTATTATTTAAAATTACTCTACAATAAAAAAACAAGTGTGTATACACAATAAGTGTTAAGAAAAAGTAGGAATTCAATAAAAGTAAAGCTAAAAACAAAATATTAACTTTAAAAACACAGTACTGGAAGAAAATAGCTGTTTTTGTGAAAAAATTTCTATTTGGGTCAAATTTGACCCGAAGAACTGTAACGTCAGTAAATTTGAAGACCTTATGAAGGTTAATTTTATTTGAAAAATTTTTATGAAATTTTAAAATCAAGCAGAATTTTTATATTTGACTGAAATTTATTGTTCTACTAACATTTTGTTACAATTTTCAAATTTTAAAATAAAGGATATGTAAACTTTTGCTAGGATTTATATTATAGAAAACCTTTTCGGAATATAATAATGATTACCAAGTACTAAGTATAGACGGTTAACATTATTAAAAGAGAACAAAATTTATGAAAAATAAAATAAATAAAATGTTTCTATTTGTAAGATTTCTTAACCTTTGTCCAGCGGAACAATTTTACAACGTTAAAAGGCGGTATGGGTACAATTGTACCCTTATATACTTAACACGATATGTATGGCTTTTCCTATTAATATAATTAAATTATTCTGTTTTTATTTAATTAGATTTTATATTTGCAAAAAATTCTTTCCAAGCACAGTTTTTTTAGGCGCACTGATTTAACAAAATTTGAATATATGTAAATATACTACACCAAAAATAGAAAACACTAACCATGTTTTTTTATTTAACTCACTCTCTTACTTTTTTATATAAATTATAAAATTGATCGTGTATAGCATTTCTATTGCTGTATAGCTATTCTTATCACCGAGTCTATATTTCGCTTGACATTAATCATTTCAGCAGCTGTCAGTTACCATTCATGTTCTAGCTTATTTTCTTCAATTCAAACTCTTTATCTCTCTCTCTATCTCTCTCTACTCAAAGTGCTAAAATGAGTTTTAAAAATTCCTAAAAATTCATTAACTTTTCTTAATTTAAAAACAATGCAATACCTTAAAGTAAGCTTTATTATTTATTTCATATTTTAAAATTCTTTGTTTTCTTCTTTAACACTAAAAGCTTTTTGCTGAAATTAAAATATATTTTCATATTTTATCGCAGACATTTGTACGCACATACTACTCTTGCAACTCTCCTAGATCCCTTGCCGGTGTATAATGGATTTCGTTACGTTTTAAAGAATTCTATTACTGCTGGTATGTATAGCTTGCACAATATTATCATTAATCTTCATCAGTTTTGTGAACAGTTTGTTGCATGTCATGTTATTGTTACGTTTTGTTTAGACAAAATCATACATGTTCAGGAAAGTTTCTTTTTCTTTTACAATACAATACAATATATTTTTGTGTGCTGCATAATTCCTTTATGTTTGTAAGTGAGTAACGAACTCCCCATTAAACCCCAAAAAGTATACTAACGTTTTGTTCTCTTAACTTTTGACTTGCTAAGTAATATTTTGTTGTATCTTTTCTTATATTAAAAAACAAAATATGTGTAAAGTAATCTTTGTCCTTTTGCTGTTATTCTCTTCAAAATAAGAGTAATACTTTGTCAGTCGACAGGTTTACATCAATCATAAATTGTTTCTTGTTTTTTTTTTTTTTTTTTTTTTTTTGGAAAAGTTGTTGAAGTTTCAAAGAGTAGAAATTTGTTTTGCTGTCAGCCATTTCCCTGTTATATGTAATACTACCACTAACGCCTTCTTGATTGGTCACTTAAGGTTTGTTAAATTTTCCATTTGTATTTTTTATTCTTTTTTGCATATCTTCTTGATGGATGGCTACCTAATGTGAGTTATTGAGGCAAATGCTTGGTAGGATAGTAACTAACTAGGGTTTAACCTGGCAACGGAGCAAAAATGCAATTGAAATTACTACAGGGTATAAAGGAAATTTTGCACATAATGTTAAACACTGAAAAGTTACAGATGTGAAGCCTACTTTAAGGGACAAAAAGTAGGTTAAAGTTTTTTTTTTGTATTTTTTTTTTTTGTCACTTTGTCTAAATTTTATAAATTCTTTAAAATAAGAATATATGGAAAAATTGTTCCACGACTTTTATTTAAAAAAAAAACTTTAACATACTCCATAATAAACTTTTCTTTCAAAATTTACTTACATGAATTATTATAAGAAAGATTTGTTAGTAATTCTAAATTCTAAAAATTTTATTGCAGTAATTGTGTATAACAATTTTTTAGAAGTTTTATCAAGAGTTTTATAATCTTAAAAAAAGAATATATTGCGAACTTTAATTTAATTTTAAAAACTTGCAAGGACATTTTCTTAAATTTTAGTTAAATTTTTATGAATATTTTCATTAATAATTTCTTGAAATCTTGGTAACATTTTTTAAATCTTTAAAAAAGGATATATGGCAAACTTTTTTGATGTTCCAAATTTTTAAAAACTTTTGATGACATAGTCTACATTATAGTAAACTACAACCTTTTAATAAAAATTGTTTCAATTTTTTTTAAGTTCAATAGCCATTTTTAACAGTATTTTGAAAAAAATGTATTCAAAAATAAAAAAATCTTAAATTTGGTTTTCTATTTCATAAATTTAAATATATTTATTAATATTTTTAAAAATTTTACCGAAATTTTTGATAATTTTAGTTGGGCTCGAGTTCATTTAAATTTAATTTTCATTAAATTATTATTTTTACTTAAGGTAAGAATTGTTTTTACAACAAGTAAATAATTTGAAAAATGATAATTACAGCAAATTTCGAACCACCAGGTAACACTGGTTAAATATTGATGTTTAACTGTTGGCTAGCAGGCATCGCAGTGGTGCAGAGAACTCAAAGAATTCTGATGAAAGATGATGGTGACTCTTGAAACATGTAAATTCAACCCAGGTTCAATCCCCAGCTCAGCCAAGAAAAATTATCAATAAAAATTTTAATAAGATTTTATATTTTAGTAATTTCTCATTTAATATTTATAGGATTTTCTTAACATTTTGAAGAAATTAAAATATTTTAATGAAAAATTAAATTTAATGAACTCGAGCCGAAATAGAAGAAATATCAATGATTTAAAATTAACAGTTCAGAATAAAAATTATAATTGTTCTTAACATAAGCTAAGGTACAAGCTAATATTTGTAGTTGTACTTTAAGTGGTACACATGAAAATGTCGATGAAAGTAGACAAAAAACATAATAAAAATGTATTCCGGTTTTCGAGAAAAAGTCTTGGCATGAATACGAAAAAACTGAAGAGAAAGGAGGCAGCATGTAAAATAAATGAAAAATTATAATTACAGCAAATTTCGAACCACCAGGTAACACTGGTTAAAGGATTGATGTTTGACTGTAGGCTAGCGGGCACCGCAGTGGTGCAGAGGGTGAGAACGTAAAGAATTCTGATGAGAGAAAGTGGTGTTTCTCGAAACATATGTAAATTCAACCAACAACCCAGGTTCGAATCCTAAGCCAAGAAAAATTATCCATAAATTTTAATAATAATTTTCATGTAACAATTCCTACCTTCAGTAAAAATAATTTAATGAAAAATTAAATTTAATGAACTCGAGCCGAAAGAAAAGAAATATCAATGATTTAAAATTTTATGATTTTCTTTACATTTAGCCACTTGAATTTGTTTTAATCTGTTTTATTTTTTTTTTTTTTTTTTTTTTTTTTTTTTCCATTAAATTATTTATTGAATCTTCATATTTGAAATGACAAAATCTGTTTTATTAAATTTTTTTAAGTTTTTTGTAATATTTGAAAATTTTTAAAATAAAAAAGAACTTTTTCCATGAGCTTAATTCTTAAAAATTATTTATGTCTATCCTAAACTATAAATTGTAAACTAAATTTCAAACATTGTTTTCAACTCTAAGGCAAATTTCAACACATGTTAAAAAAAATGAATTATAATTTTAAAATCCAAAAGATTTCTGTAGTAACAATAAAATTTTAAAGTTTTCTTGTTGAGTAAATTTTTCTAATTTTCAAATAAAGGATAAAACACAAATGTTTAGGTTAAAAACTTAGGAAATCTTTTGGTGGTGTAATATAAATATCAAACCTGTTTTGCTTAAAACTCGTTAAATTTTTAGTTAAACAAATTATAAAATCCATAATTAGTCTTAAATAGCATTTATATTAATATATTTACAAAATCTGTTGCCTAACTAAAGGCCAAATATTTGTGTCATTTCTGTTGCCTACCCTTAGGCAATATATATTTTAACAGTATGTAATTTATGTTGCTAAGATTTAGGCTTATTTTGTTTTAAATAATTTCCCTCAAATTACAATTAATATAATTGTTTAATTTAAATAAACCACCAAACAAAAAAACCCTTTTAGTGACTGATTCTGGTTTTGTAAAATTTCCATAATCTTAAACTAATGCACCAACTCATTTATAAAATAAAGCCTCTTCCTCTCTTTAACCACTATATTGTGGTTGTATGCTAAATTTGCTTTATTTATAATTAATTAAACAGTTGTACTAATTGATTTAAGGCAATAAATTAAAGTAATAATTTTTACCAAATTAATAAAAACCAAAATTAAACATACTCGTATCCCTCAGAGTGACTAAAAATATAAAATTGGCGTTTTTTATGTTATCACTTATTAATGGGCTTAAGTTAATTATAAATTTTTCATGAGAATAAAATAAACATTCCATATATATAAATAATATATATAAAATAATTATAACAACGCGATTCTATAATAAAGTTAATGACCTTTTTATATTATAGAAACAAAGCTTACACAGGTTGATGCAAACATGACGCAAAATATAAAAATACAAAATAAAACTGCAAAAATAAACGGCTGTATGTGTGAAATTTTATATTTATAAATATGAACAACAGGACAAATTATATACTTAGACACGTGTTTAGCAGTACAAAAAACACAAATACCAATAAACAACAGGGATGCTGATGACTTTTGTGTGATTGTATGTAGAGAAATTAAAAGCCTCCCTAGTATGGGAAAACTACAGTGGTAGGATTTGTATAGCTTTTTCTATAAGAAATCAATAAATAATGACATCATATCACAGAAAACTATCATTTGGGTATTTGAGTGTATAAAAAAAGACAACAGTAAATACTAAATGAAAGAAATAGCGAAAAGTAGTAGACAGAGATAAATGGTTTTGGGTAAATTCACAAACAAATAAGAATCGTGATTGAAAGAAAACATAGACTGTAAAAAATCTACTAATCAAACTTAAAACTAACTGCAGCTAAAAAAACTGAAGTTAAAATACGTTTGTATTATGACCCACGATAGAAGCTTAAATATGACTGTATAACCACCGGAGATTTAAGTTAACATATGACTATATAAAGACCCATAACTGTAGCTAAAATGTATAAGGACCCATGAATGAAGCTAAAATATGTCTGTATACAGAGATACGATTAAAGTTAATGTATGACTATATGAAGTCCCACGATTAAAGTCAAAATATGTCTATATTATGACCCACGATTGTAGCTAAAATATGACTGTAAAACACCTACAATTGAAGCTAAAATGTGACTGTTTAAGGACCCACAATTTAAGCTAAAATAAGACTATATAAACCCCATGAATTCAAGCTAAAATAAGGCTGTAACCTCATAGATATGTAAAGTTTTTTATATTAATATTTTTCATTACAAATTAATATAATCTCTCGTTTAGCACGACTTGAAAATAAACTTTAAACTAAAAAAATAGATTTGTATATAAAAAATACTCGAGTGCCCGTTATCAGGACAATGTATTTAAGTAAATAAGCAAATATGTTTACTGTTGTTTATTCTAGTGTAAGCGTATTATAAGTTGTAAATAAATAAACGAACTTGACAAAAATACAGTAAGGCTGTATAAAGTCTCGCGATTGAAGCTAACATATGACTGTATAAATACCCACAATTCATGCCCATGGATTCAAGCTAAAATATGACTGCATAATGACCCACGCTTGAAACTAAAGTACGAATTTATGAAAACAAGAGTTTATTTTATATATTTTCTGGAAATTTTTTTTTCTTTTTTTTTTTGTAATTTTGTTTGCTCACAGTAAGTATTTTATAGAGTTTATAAAGTTCGTTGTTAAAAATAAATTTCCTAAATTATTATTTTACAATTTTCTCATATATCCTTTTTTGAAATTGTATTTAATTTCTTGAATAATACTTAAATACTTTTATTTCTTAACAACATAATATTTTATTAAATAATTTAAAAAAAATTTTAATTTTCCTCAACAATTTTTTAAATATTTTTTATGAGACATGGAAATTGTAAAATATTTAGCTACAATGTTACAAACCTAACATTCAAATCTTACTAAAAATTTTCATTTATAAATTTTAGTTTAAAAGTTGTGCATATATCCTTTTTTAAGAATTTTAGAAAATGTGCTTAAATGTTAAAATAAATGCAAAAATTATTATGTTATAATAATTAAGTTTAGTTAGCTATTAAGAAAAAGTTTATTTTATTAAAAATTTATATTTAACTTTGTGATTTTTGTTGAAAAAAAGTTTATTTAATTTGTTTTTAATTTTCTGAGCTTACGGAAAGTAGTTTTAAATTGTTTATTTTTTTGAATTAAAATTTTTTAAATCTGGTTAATTTCCTAAAATTTCTTCATATATCCTTTTTTAAAAGAAATTCTAAAATTTGTGAAATTGTTTGAAAACTCCACGAAAAACATTTATAATAAAATTTGTTATTTAAAAACAGTCTCAGTTATTAGTATTGCTTGTAGCCAAGTAGTTTTAAAGCTAAGAGTATGCTAAAACTATTATTTCTTACAACACAAATGCTGAAATGTATTCTAACACTATGTATTGTTAACCTGCTTATTGTTACAGCAGTGTTTGTGTGTTTGCAAAACATTTAACATCCCTTTTTTCTTGTTGTTAGTTTTTGTTTCTCTGGCTAAACTGTGTGTGTGTGTGTGATTTATAATTATGGTACAATGTTAAAGTGTTTTTGTTTTGTTTGGCATGGCTTGCACAATCTCACAGACAGACTGTGTTGAAATGACAGTTTCATTCATAAATGTTTTTGCTACAAAATACACACTATCTTAGTAAATATGTGCTAAAATGCAAAAATTATTTACACGTAGCACACACACATACACAACCTCATAAAATACATTATTTGCATTTTACTTAAATAACACTTGTAAATGCACAAAGATGTGTGATGATGCTGATGATGACGATGATTATGCCAACAACAGCCAGCAGCCAGCACCGCATCCGGTTTTCGTGTACACACAACAACCAACAACAAATCTCACAAAAAATATGCAAAATAAAACACAAGCAAAACAATAAACCTACCAAAAATATACACAAACAATAAAAAAAACGAAAATTGAGAAGAAAAAAAGGAAAAGCTTAACAAACCACACGACATCATAATTCACACAGTCTATGACAAGTCTAAACATACATATACACTTACATGTTGAAATACTTACACATACAATCTAAAAAACTGTTGGCCTGGGAATTGTGGTTAAACAGCCATGTAGAAAAGTATGAGAGAGTGGGAAAATGAGTCTAAAGAAGAGCAAGATTGCAGCTTATAGTGTTAAAAGTGATAGAAACAGATTTTTTTTACCACGCTTTTCCTGGTTTTTTTTAACGTTATTTCTGGGCAAACAAATATATTTTCTTTATTTCTCTACACCCATCATCTTACTCCTTTCCAACACAGTTATGGGGAATCAATATTTTCAAAGCTGTATGTATTTGTATGTATGAGAGCTTGCAGCGCTAATATTGTTTCCCGGTATCTTTATACATGGTTGTCTAGAATTGTGTTTATCTTTGAGTGTGTTTTAATTTGTTTATGTATTTGTCAAAGTGTTGATTTTGGTAAATATTTATAATGGCTAATTTGTGGGTTTATCTGATGGTTGAAATGTTAAGCCAAACAGCGTTTTAAAAACACTTTAAAAACAAACAAAAATCAAAGAAGATTTATCTATATAAAACAGGAATGAAAATAATCTCAAATTTTGTTATTTAAATTTTTTATTTTTTAAACTTAAAAAAACAACAATAAAAAAATTATACAATATAATTTTTTACCACGAAATGTTCAATATTTTCAGACAAATCCTGTTAGCATGAAAAAGCTTAATTTTTAAGAAATTATAAAAATTTTTAATAGAAAATTAAATTTTGATTTCTTCGACCTTTTTCCTTTCAATAAAATAAAAAAAGTTTTTTCGAGCACGAAGCCAATTATTTGTAAAAAATATATATATTATTTATTTAATTACTTTCACAAATATTTCGATATCCATCGGATATAATTATCAAGGAATGAGTTACAATTATATTTGTAAGAGACGTATTATTATCTCCACAATCAATACTGAATATTCGAGAATATAATTTAATAAATAACATGGTGCGACAGTCCAAAATACCTGAGACCCGATATTATTTTTCTTGCAGGATTTGTCGAATAAAAGAAGATTCCAATAGTGAAATATGCCGGACACCTTTAAAATCCGGTTTTACGGTTAAAAACCCGGTTTTTGTACCTTTGCGCACTTATAAGCCTTTAAAAAAAATAATATCGGGTCCCAGGTTTTTATATTTCATTCAATTTTGTATCACTGTGTAATATATATATTTTTTTACTAATAATTGGCCTCGAGCTCGAAAAAACATTTTTATTTTATAGAAAATTAAATTTTAAGCAAGTATCTTTAATAACACCAAAAATATCTACTATTTATAAACTATAATTTTAAATTTGTTGACTTTTTTAAAATAAATAATTTAGAAAATTCTCTTTCACATCAAGTAATAGAGCACCGAATACTACCTTCCGCAAGCTTAATAAATTTTATAAAAATAAAGTTTTTCCTAAATAATATTTCAACATTATTTATTATTTTTTTCACATTTTTTCTTTTAAATTTGTAAAATATTTTTAACTAAAATAGTTCTAACTTACATAGTTTAAAAAATTGCTTCCATAAAAGGATATATGAAAAACTTTTAAACTAAACAATTCTCAAAATTAGTTTTAATAATGAAATACACTCAATTCTGTTTTTATGCATTAAAAAAACGCATAAAAAAGGACACTATCTACATTGAATTAATATGGATAGGTTCTATAGGTCTCGAAAACCGCGTAAAACCAAATAAATAATACCAAATATCCACCTAAAGGTGTTTGAAGAAAGGAGGGCTATATGCACATTTAAAACAAATTGAAATCACGAGTTAAAAATTAGTTTTTTATTACACTTTTCTTAGAAATTAAATGATAATTACACCTAGTCATTATCTTCACCTGTTGACAATGCACGTGACCGTTTCTGAGCTGGTACGAAATCACTACCATCGCTGTTGTAGCTAGTCAACAATTCGGGTGATACTAATTCTCCCTCATTAGACCCAGTGCTAATTTCAACGACTGGTGGTTTTGCTACTTTGACAACAAAATCTGTTATTAAACTTTGCGAAGATTTCGTGGTATGCGAGTCTTTTTTCCCGTCGGATAAAATCAATTTAGAAATTTCTAGAAAAATAAATTTCATTTCAATTTAATTTAAATTTATAAAAAAGAATTTTTTTTTTGATATTTTTTACCTTTTCTAATAAAAACAAAACACATTAAAATTACACCAGGAAACAGCTCACAAAAAACTTCACTGATATCGACTTAAATCACAGCAGACAGAATAGAAATGAGCGAGAAAAACTAAAAATTATAAACTGGGATTAAAAATCATAAAAAACTGGGATGCGTTTTTTGTTAATGTTTTTTACTACGTAATGAATGTTTTGTATAAAGGTGATGTTACACTAGACGACTAACCTGTCAACTGCAAAATCTGATAATCTTTAAGTCTGCCACCGTTTAGCCCCTACACTAGGGCGGGTCGATTTAATAATCGCCCATGGCGATAAATAAAAAAAAATAAATAAAAAATAATAAAAAAAAGTGTCAAAAAGGTGATTTTTTTAAATGTTTGTACGGGACAAAAGTCAACAGTTGAGGGGTAGTAGAATTCGTTTTAGAGGCATGGTTCCTTTGGCAAAGTTTCTTATTTTAATCCCTAGAATACGATTTTCACTGCGCCATGGCCTACCCTACACTATCAGACTTTTTTGTCAACTTGGATGATAATGCATGGTCGACAAATAAACTAACAATTTTAACAAAAATTAAGCATTTAAATTAAAATCGTATAAAAATTTCTTATAAAAAAGTGTAATAAAAAACCGCTTAAGTTTAAAATCGCATAAAAAAAAGTCGCACAAAAAAAGAATTGAGTGTATAAATCACTAAAAATTACCTCCCGTAGGCCTAACAAATTTAAGGCATTTTAAGTTTATCGTACAAAAATTGCAACAGTGGTTCTACAAATTTTTTTTATTTAAATATGTCTAACAATTATTTGAAATTTACATCAAATTAAACAGTTATAAGTCAAATTGTTGAATTTTTAAGGAACTTGGAAAAAAGGACATATGAACAATTTTTACAATAAACAATTTCGAAAATAAATTTTAACACCAAAATCTAAAGCACTAAAACACACTTTCCATAAGCCTGAAAACCCTTCATATAAAAAACTTTTCTTCTTCATATAAAAACTCCAGCTATATTTTTAAAATTAAATTTTGTTTACTAGTTTTGTTAACAATTAAAAAACTATGTCTGAAATAAACAGTTATTCCTCAAAATAAAATTTTTTGAAACCGACCTTATTAAAAATTAATTTTGAATAGCAAGTTATAGTGCTATAATAGTTAATTGCTTATATATTCAACTAATTGCTTTCATTATTAGCAATATTTTGCTTTATAAAAAAGTTTTACCTACAATTTTCGAAACATTTTAAAAAGTTTCAATTTAAGAATATATGAAACAACATTAAGAACTATTGCTTAACTTTCAATGTCCCATCTGAAAATATTCAACAATTCATTCCTATATTATGCAGGAATCAAGATATCTCGTCGGTAAAACTTGCTATTTTTATTTTTAAATTTATTTTTGTAGTAAACTTTACTACAATTCCATTTCAGGCTGTATCAAGTTTTCTTTAACCTTTTATCTAAATATTAGCAGTTGTCTTTATTTCACTTTGACTCAAAATTTAACTTTTACTTTACTCACCTAAAAATAGGCTTTACTTGAGCTCCCCTGAAAGTATGCTAAGTCTTATTTAAGACTTTAACAATTCTTTGGGGTCTAGCCTAAACTTTTGTTTAATATTTTTAAACTAGATTTTACAGCAACAATTCATTGACTTAAATCAAATATGAAAGAGCATATTCCATTGCTGATTATATTACATATAAACAAAAACCAAAGCATTCATTTTCGTAAAAAGAAAACATCCCCAGTACGTATCACTATTTATAAAGAAAATCTATTTGTTATTAGTATGGTTGATGTCAGAATGTAGGTTGTATTTGAAACACCAAGAACAATTTTCATTCATTGATTATGAAATCCAAAATTTCCTTGGCTCTTTTTTTTTAAGCAAAATTTCTTAGTTTTGTTACAGTATAACTTGGCTTTATTTCACCAAAAGTAAGAATGAAAGAATATTTGGTAAAGCTGAGCAAACTCTTTCTCTTTCATAAATGAAATGACAAATAATACCAACAAGCAAATATATATTGTGAAACTCAAAGATGATGACGCTGTTGATTGTCTGCAAGGAGAAGCCAGCACTCAGATGTTATTTTGTTTTTCTTTCGTTTTTAGTCAATGAAGCGTCAAGGACTTTACATACGTTTTTACTTAAACACACACACACACAAGTATTTAATTATATACATATACATTAGAGTGCTACAAGATTGTGTGGATGAAAAAATATTGAGGCTGCAGTCCGTCCCCACACTTACAATTGTAATATGAATTGTAGAAATACGTACTGAAAAATATTAGAATGGGCGGATAAATTTAATTGGCGTCGTTTTATGGTTCATTTGTAAGGCGAAAATACAAAAAAAATAGTTTTTCCCGAAATCCGCCAAATTAAAATCGCGCGTACAGAAACACTATGAGAGGTATAGACATATTTTTTTATATTTTTACTCCCTCATATATCCTTAATAAATTCCAATGAAATGTTCTTAAAATTCTAAATTTTGTTTAACAAAAGTTTAAAAAAATTAAAATTAGATTTTTGAAACTGTCGGTAAGAAACAACAAATTTTTACCATAAACTAAGAAGACAAAAACTCATTTGCTAGTAAATACGTATGTATTTAAAGTACAAATGTGATTTTATTCGAATATTTCTCAAAATTTATTTTCTTACATTTCTTATTCAAGTCGTCTGAAACACGTTAATTTTTTTTTTTTTTTTTATTTTTGTTTTATTAGCTTTTAGTTATTTATTGAATCTTCATATCTTGAACTAAAAATAAGTTTTCAAATCTTAATACTAAAAAGAAACACGTTAATGACCTGGGGAATACTTAATAACTTTAAAATTTGTTTAACGATTTTATTTTTTCATATTTTATTAGAACGCTAATTTCTTACAAATTTCAATTCTTTTACACTAAAATGCAAAAATAATTGCTTAATGGTAAAATTCTTGAAAAAAAACTGAAGAAAAATGCATATTTTTCCCCTTGTAAATACACCTCCAAACTTCAGAACCGATGCGGCGCCATTTAACGTTATTTTATCATACTAATATTTTTCAAAACGTGTTTCTAGAATTCCTAGAAAAATTGTAGGACTGGAGACGTTTCGCAATTTAATTTTTTAGGAGCACTCTAATATACTGCATAGTATAGTGCCACAACAATTAAATGCTTTTGTTATATTACAATGGCAAATATTTTTATTGCTTGTGCTGCTGCTAGCTGGATGGCTGACTGTGACTGTGTGATTCTTTGGTTGGTGATGATGCAATATCATGCCATTGTTGTTTAAATATCTTCCACAGACATTTAGGCTCATTAAATTCCTATATACACATACACAAAATATGGCCTGTTGTGTGTATGTATGGGAATTGTTTCAGTATGTGTATGCTGTATTCATACGAGTAAAAGTCATTCATTAAATGAAAAAGTTTATACTAAACTGCTTCTATGAATGTAGTGTGTATTGTGAATGCTATTTATTGATTATTTTTGTTGGTATACAATACATACATAGTTTTGTCAATTCATTCATAAAACTGAACGAACGAAAACCTATTTCAACACGAATGTATGTAACTGTGTAACTGTATGAGGCATGAAATATAAGGATTGTGAGCTGTTTCAGTTTGAGTAGCATGGGAAGGATTTAGTACTAAAGGATGTTAAATTATAGGTCATGTTTAATGGCTAACGGAATTGATAAATTAGATAAACGCCTTTACAAACTTCTTTAATGTTCGCCATAAATTTAACAGCCTTAAGGTAGGCTATAATAAATTTAATTTACATTTAATAATAGTATCTAAGTTTATATATAAAATATATTTAGAAAATTTGTTAAGAAATCTTAAAATTTTTTTTGAAATATTAAAATTTGTACAAAACTCATAAAACTAATTAAAAATATTTAAAAAATACAGAAAATTAAGACTTTACCTATAAAAATTTCTTGCATTTTTGTCAAATTTAAAAAAATTTTCTAAAAAGGATATATGAAGCAAAGCTAAAGTATAGCCACCATAAAATATTTTTAATACCAAATTAAAGTCTAGTACAAATCACGTCCGGAATTTTTTACAAAATCCTAAAGAAAACTTGAAACCATTGATATTTCTTAAATCATTGATATTTCTTTTATTTTGGCTCGAGTTCATTAAATTTAATTTGTCATTAAATTATTTTTACTGAAGGTAGGAATTGTTACATGAAAATTATTATTAAAATTAATTGATAATTTTTCTTGGCTTAGGATTCGAACCTGGGTTGTTGGTTGAATTTACATATATTTCGAGAAACACCACTTTCTGTCATCAGAATTCTTTACGTTCTCACCCTCTGCACCACTGCGGTGCCCGCTAGCCAACAGTCAAACATCAATCCTTTAACCAGTATTACCGATGGTTCGAAATTTGCTGTAATTATCATTTTTCATTTATTTTACATGCTGCCTCCTTTTTCATCAGTTTTTTCGTATTCATGCCAAGACTTTTTCTCGAAAACCTGAATACATTTTTATTATGTTTGTTGTCTACTTTCATCGACATTTTCATGTGTACCACTTAAAGTACAACTACAAACATTAGCTTGTACCTTAGCTTATGTTAAGAACAATTATTATTTTTATTTTGAACTGTTAATTTTAAATCATTGAAACTTTTCTTAAATACTCAATAAAAACTAGGATTTTACAAAAATAAACCTTAATATCTTTGATTTTAGTTAATTTAAAAAAAATCCCAAAAAGTATATGTAAAGCCCAGCTAAAGTATAGTATAGCTACCATAAGTTAATTTTGAATGTCAAATAAAAGTCTTATCAAAACCATGTCTCGTAAAATTTATTTTGCTAAAAACCCAAAAATTAAATTTAAAACGTTTGAATTTTGAAAATTATAAAACATAAAGTAATATACGACTTAATAGCGTGTTCACATATACACCTTAATTGCGTTAATCGCAATTAACGCCATTATTGAGCTCAATATTCCATATAAACTCTCAATTAATTATTGCGCAATAAGTACGAAATTGTTATAATATTGAGTAAGATTTCGAATGCAACACTGTTCACAACTGTGTTTAGTGAACAAAATTGTATAAAATGGCAAATGTCAACAAAAGAAAACAAAAGAAATCATTGAAAAGTCAATGTGAAGGCAAGTTTGTTTACATAGAAACACAACAACCATTTAGAGTATTTTTTGTATTGTTTTCCAACTGTCAAATGATTATTGAGCAAGCTGAAAATTACGTATGCCTGAACACTTAAAATAATATTGTCAATTAACAGAATATTGACTCGATTAAGTTTCATATGTGAACACGGTATAACAAATATAAAACTCAATTTATTTGTTCTTAGACAATTTGAAAAACTATCTATCCTATGAAGCTAAGCTAAAGTATGGCCACCATAAATTAATTTTATTTTTCAATAAAACAAAAAATTTAATTTAAAATATCTGAACTTTTAAAACTATAAATTATAACGCTTAAAGTAATAAAGGATTTAGCATAATTATTTCATTGATTTCAGTAAATTATCCTCAAATATCCTCAGAAGCATATATGAAGCAAAGCTAAAATATAGCCAACATAGACTAATTTTTAATGTCAAATTAAGGTCTAATAAAGACCACATCCTGTAAGCAAATAAAACCTAAAGAAAGTTTTTGTTTTCAAAAATATTAAAAATTTACCCCTTGACCCACGATGACGAACGATAACGTTCGCTTAGATAAGACTTAAGACACAAACTTGATTGTGGAATAAACAAACTTGATTGAGTAAAAAAAACAGATACAATAAAAAGTTTGTTTCTTAAGTCTTATCTAAGCGAACGTTATCGTTCGACATCCTGACCAGGCGGTTAATATAGAATTTCCGATTTTTTTTAAATTTTTTTATTTAAAAATCCTAGAAAATATAACAATAAAATATCTGAAAATATCTGATTAGTTGCAGACATATTACGTCCGGCATGTTACTAAAACATATAGAAAATTTAATATATTGCTTATATTTTTTAAGGAACATATTATATGAGGAACTTTATTGGTTCAATTTGAAGT
This sequence comes from Bellardia pandia, assembly GCA_916048285.2. Taxonomy (NCBI): domain Eukaryota; kingdom Metazoa; phylum Arthropoda; class Insecta; order Diptera; family Calliphoridae; genus Bellardia; species Bellardia pandia. The sequence continues at coordinate 77,284,470 of OU696533.1, forward strand.
TTTTATGGCAGATTAACATTTTATAAACGCATTTTTTATATGTTCAAAAATTTTTGCAATATATCCTTTTTTCGTAATTTAACAAAATATATTTTTTAGTTAACAAAAAATTTAACCTTTGCAATATCTATAAACGAATTATTTGTATAAATTTTCTTTTAATACATCAAATATGAAACAATTTATATGCTACAATATGTAGTATTTATGGCAGAATAATATAACATGTATGGATTTTTGGAATGTACAATTATTTCTCACATTGGCATATATCCTTTTATAGCATTTTAAGAAAAACAATTTTTTAATAAGTAAGACGTTAGTTAACCTTTTGAATGTTTGTTTATAATGCTTCACATTTGTGATGATTTTTATATGAAATAAAAAAAAATTTTTGCACATGAGAATCAAATTATGAACAAATGTTTATGCTACAACATGTAATTTTCATGGCACAACAATATGACATAAACATATTTTTTGTATATTCAATAATTTCAAATCATGGCATCTATCCTTTTTTTTCAAAATAAATTTCTATAAATTAATATAAATGTAACAATTTTCAAAGTTATTGTATTAATGTATGCAATATTTTTGATTTCTTTTTCTCAAAATGTACCAAAAAAAGGATATATGACCAACTTCCAAACTCCTCAAGCTATCACAACATTTTTAGTTTTTATACAAAAATCACTATTCAATAGATTTCGAAAATATTACCTCAATTTTAGCGCAATAATTTCATTATTGTTTTATCCCAAATTCAATTATATTAGGCACAACTAAGTAACATCTACCAACAGAATGTATACATTAAAATTCCCTCATAGTATCAACATAACTACTAATAAATTCATTATTATTATCAAAAAATAAATTTAATTTCATGCAATATACTCATTATTTCAATGATAACATTTTATGCTATACGGCTGCATAAGTGTAATTGAATGAATTATTTGTTAAATGCCAATAAAATTACTTTTAAATATGCAATAATTTCAAAGCCTGAAGCAGGGATGTGGGTAAATTGATTAGATTGCTGTGTATGTGTGTATGTATATATAAACACAAACATATCATATTTATTCATGTGTTTATATTTTATTAACAGAATAGTAAAATTTATTTATGTCGCATCTTAGAGACATCATTAACTTTAACCTTCCATCTTGTGGCACAGTATACACAGACGTACATATTTAAGTAAATATACATACAGTCGTGTGACAAATAATAGGGACAGTTGTATTCGCCGTCTTTGGTGCTTCCGTATTCATATAAAATGAAAGAATTAGTGATAAAAGAGAGTTGATTTGCAATGATTGTAAACGACATTAAGAAATCCCGTTACAATTTGTATTTTTTCCTTCGTTTTCATAACAAATTATTTTATTTGTAAAGTGCACTGTGAAATTGTGGTAAAAAGACAATAATAAAAATTAAAAAGAAAAAAGTGAATGAGTAAAACAAATTCATAGCTTCACATTAATTGCTAAATAAATTGCATTTTGTAACTTTCTAGGCAAATATGGGTAAAAGTATGCATTGTGACCACGCTACTCGAAATAATATTAAAAATATAAGAAAAAGCGAACATTCGTACAGAAAAATTTCACAAATGCTCGGTATTTCAAAAACGATGGTTGAAAATGTTATTGAATGGATTCCCAAAGATGAAACCCGTGGTAGAAAACCAAAAATTATGAATTCATACAAAGTTACAAAGAAATCAAAATATATTATGGGAATAGCAAAAATTTTGTTATTAATCTTTTTTTCTACCGTTTAAGTAAAAATAAATCGTTTAAACAAAAGGAATTTTTAGAGAAAAGTTTTTATTTAGGCTAATAGTTCGAATAATTAAGAATACTATTGTTAAGTACTGGAACAATTCACATATTGGAATGCATTTTCTACCCGGCCATGATTGCTGATGACGCCCTTAGCCGGGTAGGAAATGCATTCCAATTTGTTAATTGTTCCAGTACTTTACAATAGTATTCTTGATTATTCGAACTATTAGCCTAAATAAAAACCTTTCTCTTAAAATTAAAATATTAGTTCATTTTCTTCTCTAATTAATAAAAAGTATTTTCGATTTTTTATCCGGTTGTAAATAAATTGTAAGTTTGAGTGGGCACTGGCCCTATTATTTTTCACATGACTGTATATGTATAACTGGAAGAATTTTGCGAATTTTAAAGAATCAGAATGCTTTTTATCATAAAGTGTGTTTAGTTAGAAATCGTTTTAGTTTTGGGAATATTATTGCCAACAATATGTAAATTATATTTTCCAAGAAATTGCATAATTTATGTTGAAAGAAAAATTGAATATTTTCAATTAGTTGCTGATTGCATGCAAAGACAAATTCTTTTTTTGCAAAAGATATAAAACTATTAAAAAATGTTAAATATAAATTTAATTTACAATTTAATTTTTTATGGGTTTAATAAGCTTACGGGAAATGGTTTTTATCACACAATAATTTAGCATTAAAACTTAATTTTAAAGCTTATCGGTTTAAACATTTCCAAATATTCTTTTCCCGCAAATTTTTGCAAAATTACTGAAATTTTAAATTTAATTAACTTTTTAGCGTTTTTGTTAAAGTCTGTAAACAATCTGATTTGAATAAATTTTACATGATTTTTTTTCCTTGAAAAACTTATCTTTAAACCCTGAAAACTTAATTTTGGTTAAAAACTATTGGCTTACGGGACATGGTTTTTATCACAATTTAGCTTGGCCTTAAAACTATATTTAAAAGCCTCATGGCGTAATGTCCTTATATCCTCTTTTTATTTTGTCTTTTTGTTTAGGTTAAGCCACAATTTTGGTTGAAAAAAATTGTAAAATTGTTTAATTTATTTCTATTAAATACATTACTTTTATTACCCAAAAAATTGTATTATATTTCATTAGCTAACGGGACATAGTTTTAGCATATTTTAATTTGCCATTGAAAAGAAATGGTTTACTGTTTCATTTTAAAAGGCCAGCATATATCCTTTTTACAGAATTTATTTGAAATCATTAAATTTAAAGAGTTTCTTTTTTTTATGTTATTTAGCTGCTAAACTCAGTTAAAGAAATAAATTTTCTGTGTTTTAAAAAAATGTATTGTCTTCAAAATTTCAAGTTGGTTTTTGAAAATAAATTGCTTACTGAACATGACGTTTAGCTCTCTTCAAGTATAAACCATACATCCATTTTTGACTTTAATAAAAATCATGCAAATAAATTTTTTTTAGACTTTATTCAGTTTATAGTATGTGTTACATTGTTGTTAACACAATTTTATTTTAATGCTTTTTTTTATTTAAGAAAATATAATTTTCTCTAATATATTCAATAGTTTTGTAGCCTTAATAGAGGCAATATTGTTGACAATGTAAAGCTAGCTAAAGTAATTCAATAAATTTATGACACATAAATAGTTTAACACAACCATATTTATGGCAAACATGTTTTCATTTGAAGCCCACATATGTATATGTATCTACATTAGTATGTGTAATAGCAAACAGTAACCTAGGCACGTGAGTATCATAAAAATATTTAATGTCAAATTAAATTTGTCAAAAAAAAAAACGAAGACAGGCATCTAAATAATAAAATTCTGTATATATTTATCTATGTATTTTACTTTTACTAATTAATTTATAGAACGCCTAAAGTTAGACAATACTAATATATATTAAACTAGTAATGCGCATTAATTTATAAATATAAAATAATTTCTAGCTAAAAAGCGACAGCATAATTAATTAATTAATTAATTATCTTCCTTAATTAGTATTGAAGCAAAGCTATTTAATTAACTATTTTCGAACAAGTTTTATGGCTGACTGAAAGTAGGCTATATATTTTGGTAAATTAATAAAAAACAGCTGGGCCGTCAGTGTTAAAATAATATAAAAAAAAAGTATAAAAGATTTTTTTAAAACATTTTTTTTGTAATTAACAGTCATAACTGCTGAAAATTAGTAAATTTAGAAACAAGTTCTTTATGCCATAATATTATATATCAACAACTACGTACTGTTCCAAGGAAATACATTCCATGATTTCACAGGGAAATAGAAGCCTTTAGACTTGAAAGATGTTTTTTATATTTATTTCATTTCAATTGTAGTAACTGAAAGTTTTGAAAAATATTTCAAGATTTTGAAAAGAGGTCTCAACATTTAAAATATAAATGTTCCTTATAAAAACTGTTTTGCTGGCATAAATCACAAACTTTCAAATTTAAAATTTTTTATGAAACCAAAAAATTTTTAAAAATTGTATTTAAAATCGATTAAATCTAAATAGTTTTCTGGAATTGTTAGGGAAAATTTTAAATTTGAAAAGATTTGATAATGGCAAAATATTATATAACAAAAATTACAAGTAGTGGCATAAAAATATTTTAATTTAGATTTAATAGATATATAGTCCTTAAAACTTCTAAGCATTAAATATAAATTATATAAATTAAATATACCCCAAATTTAATTTTATATGGGTTTAATAAGCACAGAATAATTTAGCATTGAAATCTTAGCGGTTTAAACATTTTCCATATTTTTGCAAAATTACTGAAATTTTAAATTTAATTAACTTTTTAGCGTTCGTGTTAAAGACTGTGAACAATCTGAGTTAAATAAATTTTACATGATTTTTTTTTCCTTGAAAAACTTATAATTTAAACCCTAAAAACTTAATTTTGGTTAAAAACTATTGTTATAAATTATTTTTAGGCATCTTTTCAATATTGTCAAAACTATTCATGATGAAAACAATAAATTTAGAAAGATATTGATTTTTTTTAATAGATATATCTATAGCCTTTAAAATTTTAAATGTTTTAAAAATTAAAAAAAAAATACTAAAATTTACAAATCTTATTGTGAGTAGTTTTCATTATTTTTTTAAATAATATGAATTATATTCAAAAAAGGATATATGGCACTGAACAAGAACAACTGGAACTACAAAAAATAAATTAATGTCATTATATTCTATAGAAAAAACTACAAGTTGTGGCATAGAAATATTTTCAAGGAAATCTATTTCGTAGTTAAATTTTAGCATTTGAAGTTTAATATTAAAAAATTTAAAAATTTTAAGATTTTTGCATCGGATAAAGCGCTTTAAATTCTTAGTTGAAATATGATTTTGCTGAGAAATATTCTTTTCTCTCATCTATTGTTTATTTATGCCTTAGCAAGATGTCTGCGCCAATTTCCTTCTATTCTGTTTTTTTTTTATAGAAAAAGGAACTTTATATATTTTGTGAAGGACTTTTGACTAATGCTGCTTTGTTGTAGTTAAGTTTGCAGTATTAAATTTTAGTTTCAGCCCATTAAGAGGCTTAAATTGTATTTCCACAGTAAAACGTTCTATATAAGCAACATTTATTTATTTATTATTGTCTGCTTTAAGTGTGTCCATTATTAAGCAATTTTACTGTTTTGTTTAACCTTTTCTTATTTTTTTTATATATTTGAGTAGCCCATAAATCATTGTGTGACCTTCACAAGCAGACAGTATATATATTTGTCATATAAACTTTGTATTTGCTCTAATTTAACTAACAACACATACTAATAATATTATTAATTTTTCTTCCCTTGTATGTCCTTTAACATTTTGATTGTACATTTAGCACAGTAACACCAATGTTAGGGCTGTATTAGAAAATGTATACAAAGTATATGTATATATATATACAGATATGAGTAAGTACCACCATAAATTGTATGAAAAACAAACATATATTTACGCATCAAACTGGGGTGCTGCTTTATGAGTTATACACATACATATGTGTGCAGGGAGACAATTGTCATGGGGAAAACTATAAAAAATATTACTAGATATAAAAAATAAAAAAAAATAAAAAATGTACAAAACAAAAAATATGTATTTATCCTAAAATCGTTTTACAAAAGACAACCAAACAAAGTATGTGTTGTAAAAACCATTACAATGTAAGCACAATAAGATGATAATCTCACGACAAGGACATTTATGGCTTAACATAAATATGCCTGTGTCCTTAAAGTATAACCATCTACATCCATAAAAACCAGGCACACTCTCTGCGGACCATAAGGTAAATGTTATAGGCTTTTTTTTTGTGTTTGCTTATACTATGTTTGATATTATTATTATTATTGTTATTATTATTATTTGAGGATGGGCACGATGTGGTTTTCCGTTTTCTTACATTTGTCCGAGTACTTTTTTATATAGAAAAGGGATAATATAAATTTATTTAAGTAACAAAATAATGAAAAAAAAAACACAAAATATAGTTGTTTTAATATAAAAAAAAACAAATCAAATCCTTACTACTTTATAACCTTACACAAGGGATTTTTTATTAAGCTTATTATTTTACTAGCTATTGTAACTGCTACTGCTACTTCTACTGCTATTATTTGTTATTTTGTTAACCCTTGTCAATTAGTTAGCAAAAACAAAATGAAAACATAAACCAAATTGTTGTTGTTGTTGTTAAAATATTACAACGAAAACGGATCCTTAAACAAATTAGTTACATTTACAAATTAAAATATGTATGTATGTATGCATGTATATATTTGTATTTTGCTTAGTGACTGTAGTGAAGGAGTGTGTTAAACATAATTCTAGAAATTAAAATTTATTTAATTTCAACAACTGTTTTGCGTGCTAAAATTATAACATTATGTAAAGCATACACTCATCTAAATACACTCAAAGAAAATTTGTATAAACAACTAAAATTTTACATAAAAATTAAATTTAGTAAATTCTAAGTTTTATACAAATTTTAAAGGTCTAATATATGAATATAAAGGCAAATTTTGCTATAGAAAAAATGTTTCAAAAATTGCAAGGAAAATTATATATGGCTTAGTCGAGAATGAATTAATTGACAAAACATTTCTTTATCCTCCTTTCCAGACTGTGATGCATCGATTTTTAAAACGGGATCCCTTCGACTCTACTTAAGTGTTCGCACATAGTGAACTACCACGTAAACCAACCAACGTGATGCATCGATCGTGCATTTCCAATTTGAAATAGACTGAAATGCATCGATTGTGCTGATTGCTTTTCTATATTTGCTTCTCACATTTCTCTTCTGTTTGATTTACCGTTGAATTATAGCGAAATTCTTCAGTCACATTTCAATTTTAACAAAACGAGCCGTGAAAGTAAGTAAGTGCCTTTAATAACACCAGTATGTATTAATCGGTTACAAATAATATTGCATTATTTAATATTTCAAACCAATTGAAATCGTTTTATGCAATAAAAATGTGTTTTAGTTAAAAATATTAATGATAATCGACCGTAATGCAACAATTGTGCGTGTCCTGAAAATCCTTAAAGGATATAAAAATGATAAAACCTAATCATTTATTATATTTTCATATGCTGTAGAGATCACATATTCCAAAAATTATAAAAAAAAAATCCTGGTAGTTTTGCATCAGGTCTGAAAGGGTTAAGACATTAATTTCTATAAGAAAAACCTTAAATTGTGTTAAAGAAATTAGTTTTAATGCAGTTAAATTTGCCGGAAATTATCAGCTTCTGAAATAAAATATTTTCAAAAAAATTGTGGCGAGTTTTCATAGCAAAAAATTATTATGAAAAATATTTCATAAAAAGAGTTGTATAAAGACATTCAACTGGAGCTAAAATATTACTGTATAAATGCTTTTAATTAAAGCTTGACTTTGACTTTATAAAGTCCTTCAGTTGAAGCTAAAATATGACTGTATAAATGCCTTCAGTAGACTGAAAAAAGTCCTGTAATTTAATTTATAATATGGAAGCTTTAGAATACGACTATATGAAAACCTACGATTGCAGCTAAAATTTAACAGAATAAGGATAAAATATGCAGGTAAAATATGACTGTTAAAAGATCTTCAATTGTAGCTCCTTTCATTGAAGCTAGAATTTGACTTTATAAAATCCTTCAGTTGAAAAGCTAAAAATTACCGTATAAAGAACTTAAATTGTATCTAATATATGACTGTATAAAGACCTACGATTGCAGCTAAAATACGACTATTTTAAGACCTGCAATTGAACCTATTATATATATTCTAAAACAAAAACTTCCAGTTGTAAGTTTCATAAGAAAATTTGGTAAACTTCTTGGGAGATATTAAAGTTCAAGTAGCCAAATTATTACACTCTAAAAAACACGCGCTTCCTTAAATACTTTATAAGAAAAACATAAAATTTATATAATTGTTAGAAAAGGAATATATAGTAATGATTTCTAGGAAATAAGTTATAACCATTCTTTTGATCAAAAACTGCTAGTATTCGTATATTAATTTTAAAGTTTTATATATGTAACAAAATTTTAAGTGAATAATATTAAAATAATGAATTTAATTTAAAACAAAATACCTTGTTGGCAATATTAGATTATATAGATTTTAATTACAAAACCTTAAAAATATGATTTTATTTTTTAAAGGATATCTGACGAACAATGGAAGGAGGAGTTAATTATTTAAGTTTTAGTAATTTAGTTTTAAAAATGTTTTTTTTTGAACAAAATTATATTAATTTTAAGATTAAATTATATTTTTTTTCTAAAAATTTTGTTATTCTAAATATTTTTTTTTATATTACGGGATGTAGTTGACATAAAAGCTTTTTATAACATTATAATTTTATATTATTTCTCTTGGTTTCTTAATTGTGCTAATATCCTTTTTTTTAAGTTTTCAAAAAAAATTTAATTTTTCTATTTTTTTTTTTTAATTTAATTTAATTGAACTGTTTTAGTTTCAATTTATTTGTTCTTCTCAATTTTTGATACAATCTAAAAGTTTCAAATGTCTTTGTTTGCTTTTAAGGGTTTTATAATGTTTGTTTGCATTCTCATGGCTTGATTTTTCATGAGTGTATTTTTTATTTTATGTTGTTGTATTTAAATTTTGTATGTCTGTATAAAAGCAACATAGACATGTGGTTGTTTGTGCATTAAGTTGTATTATAATTTACATTTAGAGCGCACCCTAGGGTGCATTGTAATTTATTTAGTTCACAACTAAACACTACTCAAACTCATACTTTAAATAATGTATTATAATCAGCAAACAACATAATCATCTTTAGCCTTATCCTCATCGTAATCATTATCACCATTATTATTACGACAACTTCTTTAAAAATGATCCAGATAATGATGTTGATGATGATGATAATGCCACTACTGCTGGGTGTTAATAATGATGTAAAGAGTTCTGTTTCGTTGTATTGTAAAGTTATGTTAAATAATTCATTGGTTAAACACAGACACCCGGACAACTTGTATGAAATATGTACTTGGTTTAAAATCCTTTAAAGTCTTGTCTGTAATTGTTGTTGTCGTGTAATGATGTGGGCATTGTTTGCCCTAGCAACTGTTTCATGCCGCTGCTGTTTGATGTTGTTGTGTTTTTTTTTTTTTGAAACTGAAAAAAAACTTGCACATTTATTTCCCACAGTAGTTTTCACTTTTGTATTGTTTATTTAAGTTGTTTGGTAATTTGAGTAAATTTTCCTAGATTCGTGGTCAGCATTATAATACAAACAGTTCGAGTGTGAAATTATGGCGGTAGAATCATTGCACCATCACACTTTTTTTCTGGTTCGGTGTGAGCAGACCTCTTTTAATACTTAGTCAAGAGGTGTTGACAAACATGGGTCTATTGCGCAAATTAGCTAGAAATTCAGTTATCTGAGAGCTGTGCTGCTTTTGTTGTTTTATAATTGCCTTAATTTCGTAGGTGGCCAAACAGCTACGAAAAAAAGGTTAGTTGTTCTACGTTTTTTTCTTTCTTTCTTTCTTTACGTTTCCCAACTTTTAAAGTCCTTCAAAATGCACTCACTTCAATACAGTATTTATATTCCAAGTAAATAATTTGTTATTTTCTTTCAAGTATTTACTTTTACCAGGAACCTCAAACTAAAGATATTTATGTTGAAAGAAAAAAACAAATACAACCATTTTTTCCAAAAGGCGTCTTCTTGTCTCGTTTTCTAGTGCATCATCACTTAAAATTCATACATATGTTTGTATGTATGTATGTATGTATGTGTAAATACAAAAATTTATATGAATGAATAGTATTTTTACTTGGCCGTTCAATATTACTGAGTGAGTGACTGAGATATGTGCATGCGTTTTAAGAATATGTGACATAGTTTTTCATTTCAGTATTTTTTATTTATTTATTTTCGTTTTTTTTTTTTTCATTTATTTTGTTGTTGTTGCTCTCTACTTATTCTTTCTGCTTTAAATGTAACATTTTATATTATATATTTTTGTTTAAATTATTTGTTGTTTACTTTGGCATTTCTTTCATTTCATCTGCACTTGTAAATAAAGTGCAGATTTAAATACATTGAAAGAGAAATGGCAGACATGAAAAAGCTTAAACGTGCATGCACACATTTACATACAAAGAAAAAAGAGGTTAAATGATTTTCATCACAAGATCATAAAAAATGAATTGCTCCTATCAATTATAATAGACAAACATAAATAAATAAAAAGAAATCATAACAATTATTAAAATAATAATTTTCTAAAAAGGAATATTAGAGTTTTGCTAAATTTTTACAAACAATTAAAGTTTGTAAAATTTTGACTTCTATTAAGATTTTTGTAAAAGAAACTTAAAAGAATTGAAAACTTTAACCCTGCTACTATGTTAGAAAAAAATATACACATGTTGTGTTCGGATCATTTGTGCATTTCAAAAATATTTTAAGGCAATATATCGTCGTTAGCGTAATTGTGTGCCGGTGTGATGGACAAACACCTTTTTTTTTTGCAAGTTATGCAATGTTAAATCCGATTTGGGTCATCAAAAGATCCTAAACGTAGTAGCAGGGTTAAACAATTTGTATTGAATCTTGTACAACAATAAATAAACTTTTAAATAAACCCCTAAATAAACAAAATTTTTAAGAATCTTAGAAAAAGGTGTATGTTGTACTAAGTTAATGTAAGAACAAATGAACAAATATTGAAAAGTAAGGAAAGTTTATGAAAACTTACATCCCGTATGAAAATATAAATTTGCTAAATGAATTTCCTTACCCAAATGTGTAAGAAATATAATAAATCTTACATTTTTTCTGTAATGTTGTTAAATGATTTATCAGGAAACAAATAAAAAACATTTCAGTCATAAATAATAATTTTTTAAGAAATATCAAAAAAGGATATATGAAGCAAACTTTCAAAAATAAAGTAAACGAAAAAATTTTACACCAAATTAAAGCTTAAAGAAAACTACGTCCCGTGTTAAAATAAAATTTTGGAATACCCACTTTCTACCATAATTTAGGTGAGATGACCTGGAAAATTTAAAACTTTGAAATTTTTTTGATAATTTCTATAAAATGGCTTTAAAAAATATTTATGAAACACAATTCAAACATAACTTTATTTTTCTTAAATCTCAAAAAAGAACATATGAAGCTCTCTTACAAAAATTAAATGTGTCAAAATAAAATGTTGGGAAAAAACACTTCCTATTACAATTTTGGGCCAAGAAAATTTATGACTTTGAAATTTGTTTGCAATTTCTATAAAATATCTCTTAGAAACACCAATTTAAGACAAGTCAAACCAAAATTATAAATTTTTAAGTAATCTCAAAAAAGGATATATGAAGCTGCCTTTTAAAAATAAAGTTACAGTAAAACTGATTATACCACATGAAAGCTAATCAAAGCTAAAGTGTGAATAAAAAAATCTTAAGAATATGCAGCTTTATTAAAATTTGTCTATGATATTTATTAACAGCTTAAATGCAAACACATTTAAATAATTTTTTAAATAATTTAAACATTTTTTCAAAAAAGGATATATGGAGCAGCATTTTGAAATCAAAGTTCGAGAAAAAATTTGTATACCACATGCAAGCTTATGAAAAACTACGTTCTTTCCTAAAATAAAATTTGTGCAAAAGTACTGTTTTACTAAATTATGAGGAAAAGAATTTTAAGGAGATGCATTTTTTTAGAAATTTGTATATGATATATGCTACAAACTGAAATGGGCAACATTTCTAGAGTTTATGAATTGGTTTTAAGAAATCTCAAAAAAAAGATTCATATATCCTCATATTCAAAAATTAAGTTACAGTTTATTTTCTTACAATAAAAAGAATATTGTGAATAAAATATAGGGAGTTTTTAAAAATGTTTATTAAATATTTATTAAAGGCTTGAAGGGAAAACATTTCAAAGATTTATTACTTTATTTTAAAAAAATCTCAAAAAAGGATATATGAAGCTCACTTTCAAAAATAAAGTTACAAGAAGAATTTTTTATATAATGTAAAAGCTTATGAAATATTACGTCCTTTTTTAAAATAAAATTCTAAAAAAAATTCTTAGCAAATTGTGAAAAAAATAATTTAAAGATTTTAACATTCTTTAAATATGTTTGTAATATATTTTTTAAGAACATAAATGCAGCACATTTTCAACCTTTGGGCAACAATTTTAATATGTCTTCAAAAAGGATATATGCAGCACCCTTTTAAAAAATTTATTTCAAGGAAAAATTTGTATAGCGCATGAAAGCTAATGCAAAACTACGTTCTGCCCAGAAATAATATTTGGTAAAAACTTATTTCATTCAAGTTTCTGAGTGCAAAAGAAAACTTAAAATTTTAAAATTAGTGGCCAATTATGTCGTGATTTTTTGCAATTATTTTTTTCTGTTTTTCTTTAATCTAGGTTGTTGGTTTTATTTTTATCATAACAAATTTGTTATCAATATAAAATTAGCATTTTATGTTAAAACAAGTTACATACTTGGTATAAATTTGAAAAAATTTTCAATGCAAAACATTAATGTTTAGCCATAACCATTCATATTTAACATTTCCTTGAATTTATAATTTGAATTTGTTGAGTGCTGTTAAATTTATCCGACTGCCAGTTATTTATTGCCTTTTACTGTATGCGGCTCGCAAATATGTATATGTGTTTATGTGTGTATTCCATTCACATGTGTTTATTTTGAGGGGAGGGGGGGGGGAGAAACCGTAGTATGTGCAGCATATATCCTGATAATGTTATTGATTAACATGAAAATTCAATTATATTTTGAGGCGGGAGTATAAGTATAATTTTTACACAAAACCAAAAATGAAAATAAATTGTCAAACGTTAGAATGCAAAATTGAAAAGGGAAATAAAACAAAGATGAGATTTTGTTGTGATGTTGAATTTAGGGAATACAATTTTATATTGTAAGGGCCATACTGTTTTGGTCGTGGGGGTTTGTTTAAGCTCAGCCAGTGTGAAATTTTTTGCACATCAAATTCATAGTCAAGAAACAAAGGTGGACCTGGCATGGACGGGGGTGTTTGTTTGGATGTTGGTGTAGAGCTGTTTGTATGTGTTGTTTCTTCTTGTTTCTTTGTGATTATAGCCATCATCATCAATATATAATCAATGACAATGCTGTTTTTTTTTTTTTCGGGCTTTAAAATACTTTAATTTATTTTTAGGGGTCTTAGGGGTGGGGGGTTCTGCTTTGCCAGGAAAGGTGTTTAGCTGCTGTTTCTTTTGAAATTTTTTTCCCCGTTAGCAGACGTTAGCTTATGTTTATTATCCTTCTTACGCATGCACATGTTTATGGGGAATGACTGTAAAATGAAATGCCAACTTTACGCACGTAGACATGATGACGACTCATGAACCTTGAACAAGAACGCAAAAAAAAAGAGAAACACATATTTATACATGCACATACATTTAAACAAATGATTTTGAAGAACACAAGAAATATAATAACACAATCCCTTTGCTATTCACTCTTTCTTGTTTCCAATTGCTTTGAGATTTTATTTTTTTATTTTCTGTACATTTTTGAATTCAATTCATTATTTATTCTCTGTTAGCTTTTGTATGCTAGCAATTACCAGCATTTTGTCTTTGAAATAGACATTCATTACAAACCTGTTACTAAGTGCCCTTTATTCAAACAATTTAGAATTTTTAGTCCTTTTTTTAAACTAAATTATGTTTAATAACATAATTATAAAACAAAAAGTATAACACCAAACGAATAATTCCCTAAACCTTGAAATAAAATCCTTAGAGTTCTATTCTAGTTAAATTCTGGTACAATAAATGGCTTCAATTAGGAACATTCACTTTTGAACAAATATTCAGTAGCTCAAGGGCATTGTTTCTCAGACCCATTTAATTTATGCCTGCAATTCTTGTTTTAAAGTGCGTTTGTTATGATGGCACAGCAGTTTAAGTAATTTGCCATATAGTTGTATACATACTTTCAACCAAAAAAGAAATAACACATGTCCCGCTGGGTATCCTAATATTGTCCTTGTTAAAGTGCTGTAATAAAAAAAATATGTCAAACGGACATTGTTTGCCCTGCCAAAAAAAAATAAATAAATAGCAAGAGAAAAAAAACAGGATAATGAGTTAAAAATAGAATACAATATATATTAGCTCTTGGTTTTTACACTCTCAGTTTTATTTTCGTTCTCTTGTGCACACACATTAAACGCATTTGTATAGGCATGCGGTGTGCCTTAACGGGAGAGCGTTGTTAATTGTAAGTGTAAGTGTAAGTGTAACAATCAAGTGTGAATATAGTGATTTGAGTTAATTTCAATGACTTATGCTAATTTCTAATTAATAAACACAATTATCTGTCACTTAGGTCGGAATTTAAGTTCTAAAACAAGCTAGCTGAACACAAATTAAATTAATTAAGGGATTTGTTCAAAAACTCATATTCAGGGGACAGGTTCAAACAAACAACAACTAAAAAGCCACAAATGGTAAACACATTTCAAAGTAATTTATCACACATTTTATAAACGAAAATCTAAAATTTAGAAAAATAATTATTTAAATTTATTTAGAACAACTAAATTTTTTTATGTTTTTTTAACTTTGTGATATTTTTATTAAACATAGCAAAAAAGGATATATGGGGCAAACTCATATGCTTCAAGATAGAAACAAAAACTGTATAACATTTTGTCAACAGACACAAACTACTACATGTAACCATATTTTGTGGTTTAAAAGTATAAAGAATTCAAAACTAAAGATGCAACTATTTTCCAAAAATATATAATTTTAATTTAACGTCTATAATGAAATTACTCATAACAAAAATAACCAAAATATAGCAATTCAATAAAATTACCAGCATTTTTCAAAATAGGATATATGAAGAGTTAAATAAGTAGCAGCAACAGCAACAAAAAACTTATAACAACATATGAAGTACATGAAAGTACAAATTGTAAAATTATTTTTTTTTTTCTTTTAAATAAAATTTTAAATTTTCTAAAAAACGAAGAGAAACAAAGTCTTAACTTATGCAAAAGTATTGTCTTAATTAAAAAGAAATGATGTATAAGTGTTGATATTGAAAAAAATGCCTAAAAATTTCGCATTTTTGTGAAATTATCCAAAAAAAAGGATATAAAAGGACGAACTTAAATTGCTTAAATTAGGCAGCAAAACCTATGCTATTTTATAAAACTAAACAAAATGCAACATATAAGAGTATTTTTTGCTTAAATGTTGCAAGAATATAAAAATAAATACAACTCAAATTTAAAAAAAAAAAAAATTAATCACTTAAACTTAATATTCATAATTAAGAGCTTTAGAAGAAAAATAAACCTACAAATAAAATCTCAGTAAAATTTTAATATTTTCCTATCATAAAAAGAGTTATAACATCTTGTACAGCATATCAAACTACAAGTTGTGAAATAATTGTTTTACAATTATGTTTCATAATTTTCACAAAAAGTCAAAAAGAAAGTATGATAAAACAAGTAAGAGTGCTATATTCGGCTATGCCGAATCTTATATACCCTTCACCGTTGTTGTGGATGCATAATTATATTATGCATAATTATGTCGATAAACATCTGTTGATGAATTTGTTCGTAACAATATTAATACACTTGGTTTTTTTGATGAAATTTTCAGAGGTTGTGTCAGATTTTTGCTCATATCTCCGTTACTTATGGACGGATTTTGCTGATTTTAAATAGCAAATTTCTCGGAAGCATGTCTGATAGAATTATTGAAGATTTGGATCCCGAAGATAACTGGGGACTTTAGAAAATTGATTTCAATAGACAGACAGACAAACGGACATGGCTTAATAGACTCCACTATCTATACGGATCCAGAATATATACCCTTAATGGGGTGGGAAAATTATATTGTGGAAATTACACACGGAATGACAAACTTATATATACCCTTCTCATGAAGGTGAAGTGTATAAAATTGTTAATTTTTATAGCAATATTATTTTTGTTATACTTAAAGCAAACTTTGCCCAAAATTTTTAAATTTTCCTATTCTTATGAAATATTCTTATGAGACGAACTGAAATGATTAAACATAGAAACCAAAAACTAAATATTTATTTTATTTATTTATTTATTTATTTATTTATTTAATCAATACAGTACAACAAGAACTAGTCTTATCTAATAGTACTGGGGAGATAGTGGCACAATATGATTTTGTTGGTAAAATAAACTACGTGACGTAAAAGTTGAAATAATTAACAAAATAAATAAAATGCAAATTTTTTTGTTGGCTTAATTTCTATGGAAAGTGTTACTGTTTCACAGAACAAGGAAATATATTATATTCCAATAAATTTAAAACATTTAAAAAAGAACATATGGGGAGCCTTACAAAAGATAAACGTTTTCAACAAAGAGGCATATTAACGTGTAAAGTTGTAGAAACTACAAATTGTTAAGCTTAAAGTCCGCAATTCCTATTCAAAATTTGTATATAAATTAACGTATTATCAAATGTAAAAGATTTAAAAAAAAGGTTATATGCCGGGGTCTTTGAAAATGTATAAAACTAGCTGCCCGCCCCGGCTTCGCTCGGTATTTACAATTGATTTGTATTTCATAGAATAAGATGTATTCACAACCTGCCTGCTCTTATTTATTTGCAAATTTGTACAGCATACTTTAGGGGACTTTTTTTTTCAAATGTTGAATTTTTTCAGGAAAAAAATCATAACTGGAGAATGGCTAGACTGATTTTGGATTTCAAAATCAACTAACCATCATCACTCCTCCCTGTACCTTCCCTAAAAATTGTATGGCAATCGGTCGAGTCGTTCTCGAGTTATGGAGTGACAATCAAAATGTACACTTATTTTTATATATATAGATTTACAGAAACAGTGTGGCATCTTGACGAGTCACTCAAACAACAACCTAGTAAGTTTTGTTGTTTTTATATCAATTGAATTGCTTAACAAAAATTATCACAAATTCAAATTCACATGCTACATTTGTTTAACAAAATGTTTATTTATATTACTGTATTCCTTTCTTAAGCCATGGTTGTCATTAGATATTAAATATAAACAAATTTTTATAATATTGTAATAAAGGATATATGCAACATTTATAGAGGTTTAGTGGCCATACAACAGTTTAATGGACAGATTTAAAAACTCCCCGTAAAGCAACTTCTAATTTAAAAACTTATTAATTTACAAAAAAAAAACTTTATTAAAGTTAATTGATTTTTTCTAATTAAGACTGTGTTTTTTCACTTTTACAAAGAGAATGCAGTAATACCCAGTTTTTTTATAGCCAAAATACTACCTACAGCTTGCATTTAAATTTGAAGAACATAAATAAAGTGCCTGTGTTTTTTGAGTTAATTGCTTTTCTTTAGAAATGCTAACGAAATATGTGAGAGAAATTTTGATGAACATTTCAGTTAATTAATTCTCTATAAACTTGAAATAGTAAAAACAACATTAAAATTCGTGCTAAGCTATATATATTAATGCAGGTGTAACTAAGATGAATGGAAAAGGATATAAGAACAACTTCTGAAGGGCTGGGAAATTGTGCAACATTTCAATGCAGTTAGATTCGCGGCATTAATTTATAAATCTTAGACTTTATTTGCAGCAATTTTAATTATACAAACAATTTTTTAAGGATTTTCAAAATTAACTAAATTTTTTTAAGTTTTTTTTTTTGATTTGCAAAAGTCTTTATTAAATTTTTTTCATAAACTATGTTGGATTTTGTAATATTCATCAAAAGGATATATAGGTAATTGTGATATGCTAGAAAATTTATCAAAATGTCAACGCAGTTAGATATACAAGATGGCGCAAAAGAAATCCTCCTATCAGAAAATGCTATAAATTTTGCGAGGCCCCTAATGTCAGTTTTGTTTTGACATTTGTGTAGTAAACACATGCGAAATACACGTTAGTAAACAATGTTACACTACATTGCTCCAGAACGCGTAATATTGCTGACAGAACTGACATTAGGGGCCTCGCAAAATTTATAGCATTTTCTGATAGGAGGATTATTTTTGCGCCACCTTGTACATATAAATTGTAAACTATATTTGCAGCCATTTCAGTTACATAGATATAAACTATAAACATAATTTTGAAAGTTATACTATGATCTTTGATAATATAAGCATAATTTTTAGCCTTTTACCGTATTGCAATAAGTTAATTTAAAATTTTGCATAAAAAGGATATAAGGCCAACTTGTAAAATACTGGAAAATTGCAATGCAGTTTGTTAAAAGGCAATCAAATTCAAAAAAGTGTGAACATGATTTGAACGTTTTTAACATAGAAAAATAGACAAAATTTTAATTTTCTCATAAAAGGATATAAGGACAACTTCTGAATGGCTAGGATATTATAAAAATTTCAACGGAGTTACATTTTTAGCACAAATTTACAAATTCTAATTTACATTTGCAGCAAATTTTGTTGTATATTAAGTTTAAAAATATTCAAAAAAAAAAAAACACTAAATATTTTTAAGTAATTTTTTATTACTTTTTCAATCTGTAGTGGAATATGCTTAATTTTCCTTTCCACCTTTTAAAGTATTGTAGTATATATAATTAAAATTTTCCCAAATTGTACAAATTTTCTATGCAGTTGGATTTTCAGAAGTAATTTACAAATTGTAAACTAATATTTGCTGTTAAAAAAATAATTTAAAAAAAACCAAACATTTTGTTGATGTTTATTAATAATAATTTCAGTAGTCTAAGCTTCGTTTTACAACCTTTAAGTATATTGTAGCAAGCGTAATTTAAATATTCTCAAAAAAGGATATATGGTCAACTTCTGAAATGCTGTGAAATGGTAAAAAATTTCAATAAAATTTATTACAAGGCAATCATATACAAATTGTAAATGTGATTTGAAAACTCTTAACATAAAAAATAGGCAATATTTAGATTTTCAAAAAAAAGGATATATGGCCAACTTGAAAAGGGCTGGGAAATTGTACTACATTTCAATGCAATTTGTAGTTTTTTTTTTAAGTGTAAAATATTTGGGACTTACCAATTTGTGGCACATCATATTGCCTTTGTCCACGCGCTGTGCGCAACATTAGCTGCGAGGCTAAACTGTGTGGCGAGGAGACACCCACCGATGATGCCATGCTGGCTGGTGTTAAACCCGATCTTTTATGATTGGGATGCTGTAGCAGTTCCGGTTTCTGTTCCTGTGTTGTGGTAGCAGACTTTTGCGTTTTGCTGGAGCCGGAGTTGACTTTCGGTGTGTCTTGTTGTTGTTCTTTGTCATGTGAGTCCTTTTGCTGTAGTTCTGCTTTAAGTTGTTGTGCGGTTTCGGTTAGCTTGTTGTTGTTACTGTTGATTCTAGTGGTGGCTGTGGCTTCTGAATTCGCCATGGCCAATTTATTACTGCTGAGAGTTTTGAAGTGATGCTGTGCCGGTTCTTGTTGCTGTTGTTTGACATTCTTTTGGCCGAAGATATTGCGCGGCAATTGTTGCTGCTGTTGCTGCAACTGATTACGTTTACGCAGCCATTTTTGTTTCATTCTCATATTGTTGCGATATTTAGCATTAAATTGTTCTTGCTGCTGTTGCTGATGATTGAGTTTTTGCTGCTCTTTTTCAAAGAAATCCTGCAGTGCTTGTTTATTTTTATCCAAGTCCTCATGATTTTGATAGCTGTGGGCCATGGGCATTTGTTGTTGCTGAGGTGATTGCTGCCTAAAGCCCGGGAATTGGGGAATTTGGACCACATATGGATTTTGCTGCGGCTGATAATGATGCTGAAGTCTTTCCTTGTTTTCCTCAGCCATTAATTCCTCTATATAGGCATAGCCATCCATATCGGGAAACATGTCCTCTTCATCTTGTACCGGCTCCAATTCCATGAAATCATCTAAATTCAAATTATGGGGACTTTCGAATTGCCTTTCTAGAGGCTGCACAATACGGCCATAATCATATTTGTTGGGTGAGGGCAGAGGATCAAAACTGCCACCACCACCTGTGTCATAGTCTTCCTCAGTATTCATCGGCTGTTTGACTACATTGCCAAACATGACATTACGCGGCTGCTGGCTAAGCCAGGCTGAATATTCCGAGTCCATATCCACGGCTGGATGCATTTTAATGCGTCCTGTTATTATGGGCCGGCCATGATAACCCGATTCTTCGGCTGTTTGTTTCACCAAACCCATGACCATTAAGCGTTCCCTTTCCAGTTGGGCCAAGTCGGCCAACTCTTCATTCAAACGATTGCTGGAAGTTTGGAAGGGATGGTTGCCGGATGGTTTATTCAATTGTGTGGATGCATGTGCGCCGCCATTGTTGCTGTTGGGCCCATTGGAGCCGCCGGAATTGGAGCCCGTTAAGTGCAGGGCATACAGTCCCGTATTCACCAGCAGCACACAGACTAGCGTCTGTAGTAGGGAGAAAAACATTTTCTTTTTGTTGAGTTTTTGCAGGTATTTGCTAAAGCGTGATATTTTTAAGTTTTAACCGGTTGAGGTTGTGGCGTGGCAGCGTAAATTTGTGTGTGTGTGTGTTTCTTTTTTTGTTGGGAAATATAAAAATCGAATTTTTAGCTGGGGGAAAGTTGAAGCTGTTCTAAATCTAGGTAATCAAATTTAGCAGCCGCTTTGTCATTGTATATTTAGGAGTTGTGTGTTTTTTAACGATTGCTGATGCTGCTGCCGCTTACGTTTCACCAGGATAATTTGATATTTTGCCAAAGGCTGGAAACTTTTGTTTTGCAAAAGGAGTTGTGGAAATAGTACACCAAATATCTAGACGTAGAAAGAACGTTTGCTTGTTGGCTTGTTGCTTCCGTTTAGCTCTTTGTCTTGCTTCTTTTAGGTCTGTTTTACAATTTGGCTTGCCTTTTTCAAGATTCTTTTTTATATATTTTTTTCTATATATTTTTCTGTTTTATTTGCTTTGGCTGTTGTTGTTAAGCTGGGGGTATTAGATTAAGGTCTTTTAGTTTTGCTTTACTGTTTTAACTTTATGTTGAGCAGTCTTTTATTCTTCGTTTTTGTATTATTATTATTATTGTTGCTTTCAACTTGTTGTTGTTGTTGTCTTTATGTTGCAAGCTTATTTTGTGCTGTTGTTAATATGCGAGTTTGTTGTTGTTGCCGTTAGTGTTTTCCTGTCTGTCTGCCGGTATGGCTGACTGCTTTATTTAGCTGTCTATTATATTCTATTGTTTCAAAATCAATAATCAATGTTAGTACTGTTGTTTAAGAGAATAGTGTGAGAGTGTGTGGTTTTTTCTCTCTAGCCCAGGAATTTATTTTTTTATTTTCTTGTTGTTTTCGTTGTTTGTTAGTTTAACGTTGTCTTTCTTTTTTGCGGGCGAGAGGGGCCGTGAGGGTGTTTTGGTTTTCTTTAGCACTCCTGTTACGTTTTCTTTGCCAACAATAGGGCGTTTATCATATAAAATGTTGGGTTTCCTTTCGTTGCTTGTAAATGTATTTCCTTTGATTTTTGTTTTCTCTAAATTTTCCTTAGATATGGAAGTATATTTTTTGATTTTAGTTTTTATTTTTTGAATAAAAATGATGTTAAATTGACCTGCAGCTGCGATTTCTGCTATTTTTAAAAATGTTTAAAAATGACTACTTTTTTGGTACTTTTTCTAAGCAAATTTTTGGTGAAATTTATTTGCGTACAGTTTTTGAAATATGTTGAGTATTTCTTAAAACCTTTTCAACAAATTTGTGTCTTCAAAGTACTTTTCTTCTATTTTCGGTGTTTTATTAATGTTTTGTAAAATAGTACCTTTTTGGGGCCTTTTTCCTATTTAAATTCAAACTTGCTTAAAAGTGTAGTTGCCTTGTTTATTACAATTGTGAAGGATTTTTTTGTTATTTTCAATTTAATTTATTCTTCTTTTCTTTAGAAACACTTTTGTTTTGGCTTTTTAAAAATTGGTACTTCTTTTGGTACTATATTTATTTTTATTTTCATTAGTTGCTTAAGACCTTAAGCTCGCAAAAAGTACCTTTTTGTCTTGTTTTAACCTTTTCTAACTGAATTCTGCTGGGGTTAATTAAGTTTTGGTTTTATTTTGAAAATTGTGGTACTTTTTCTGGTACTTTTTGCTAAAATTTTGCTAATTTTTGTTTAACTTCAACTTTTGCTTCAAAATTTCAGAATTTCTCAAAGATGTTTCTGTTAATTAATTTTGGGTTGCTTTGACTGTTCGTTTACTAACAGAAATTTCCAGTTGTTTATTGCAAATGTTAATTATATTTAAGGATTTCAAGAAGGCTTTTTTAATTTGTTGAATTTCTGAATTTTTCTGGATTTGTTGTTTAGAATTTTTAGTTTTCAAAGTTTTAATTTTGCTTGAAATAGTTGTTTGTTTGATTTCTTTTACTTTTTCGTTGACAAGTTGAACTTTTGTTAAATACTTTGTAGAAAGTTTTAAAATCCTTTAGAGGGTTTTTTAAATTTGTGTTTGAATTTATTTTCAAGTTAAGTTTTTTTCTGAAATTTCTGAAATTTCTCTCTTAAGGTATCTTAAGGCTTTTGTAACTTGCTAAAAACTGTTTCAATATATTTGAACTTTTTAAACGTTTTTTTATGGCGTTTGTTTGTTGTTTTTCAAGGCAGTTTTCTTTTAATGATCTTGTTTTTCTGGTTTAATCCAAAGCTTTTTTAAATGCTTTATTTTAGTTCAAGCTTTTGCAATTGTTTTAGTTAAATAGTTCTTTTTCACTTGATGTTTTTAGGAGATTTTTTAAAAGACTTTAATTCGTATTCCAGACCTTTTAAGAGAACTTTTAGTGATATTTTTGGAACTTGCTGAACTTGCTTTTTCCTGCTTTTAATTGCAAAATTTAACTCAATTGCTGAAGCTACCTTCTCTTTTTTAAAGTCTGCAGTTTATTTTTTGTAGAAACTTTTATCTAGATATTTCTGGAGTAGATCTGCCGCTAGATTCTTTGTAAACTTTTACTGCTTTCAAAGCTTTAGATTGGTTGCTCAGCTCTTCTCTCTCTCTCTATCTTGTCAAGGCTGCAGTAATTTGAGGAAATTTTTCTGCGTTGTTTAAGGTTACGCCTGCAGAATTTTCTAGACTCTTCTAGAATAATTTCATTAATTTTGATTGCTTCGAAATACTTTCTTCTCTTTTAGTGTTAGCTGAATTTTTTTCCTAGAAACTTTTTTTAATATTTAGCCTGGTTTTTGTAACTTTAAGTGCCGGCCTCTTAAAATTTCTGGTACATTTAAAAATGTTGTAAATTATTTAAACTTTTTGTTTGGGTTCTATTCGTAATTAATGTTAATTTGTTGGCACTTTTGCTAGAGTTCTTTCTCCAGTTGTTTGTTAAGGACTTCTTTAACTTTTTAGGTGTTTGAAAAACCTAAATTGTTTGAAAAACTTCTTTGTTTACAGCCGTAACTTGTTTTTAGAAGAGTTGAGCTTGAGTGGAGTTGTTAAACAATTTCCAGAATTCTAAACACTTTTTTGCAAAACTTTATTAAAAATGTTGTTTCGAGCGTAACGATTTAAAGTTCCTTTAACAAAAAATCGTCTAGTATCTAAGAAAACCGAAAGTAAGTTACCTTTAAAAACAGCCAAATTTTTTTTGGAAATTTTCAAATTGTTTCCAAATTTTTGTTGATTTTTTTTTAATTTATTTAGATTTTTTTGTTTAAAGTTAAAACTTCACGAAGATATCAATTATTTTTTATTCAAAATAAACTTTTTTAAGTTTTTTTTCTCTTAAAGCATTTTTTTCTGCTCAATTTCTTAGATTTTTTTTAATTCTTATGACAATTCTTTTTACCGCCGGCCAGTTAATTATTTGGATATTTTTTAACACTTTTCTTTAAATGAAAATTAGATTTTATTTAAATTTTTCTTTGGTTTTTTTTCTATCTTAAAAGCACTTAATGGTTTTTTATTAATATTTTTTGTTTTGGTAACAGGAACTTTTTTTCTTAAATTTGTTTAATTTTTGTATGAGAAAATAAAATTTCGTTTCTGCAGCCAGCAAATCAACCAGTTGCTTTCGTATTTATGGAGGTTATAAATATTGTTGAAGTCCTTTAGCTAACGCACACCAATTTGCAAGTGTTTATTTTTCGGTATTGGTGTGTTTGTGTGTCTAAAGAGTTTTGCTTTTCTTTAGCTTCACTGACAAGTCTTTTCTGTTTGCTTTCCGTATGCTTTTCCTTTTTCGTTTTTGTAGTTTTTCTTTGCTTCAGCTTTTATTAAGACACAAGTTATTTTTAGTGCCGTGTGTTTTTTTAATATTATTTTGCTGTATATTTTTAGGCGTTTTAGTTTTGTATATTTTTTGCCCAAGTTTCTTACACTTTTGTAAAGGATTTTTTAGTGTGTTGCTAAAAGTTAGATAACTAAAGAAATCCTTAGGGAATATGTAATTAGGTTCTGTTGTTATTGTAGTTTATTGTTTGTTTTTCTTTACAGTTGAAAATTTTTCGAAAAAACACAAAAATTTTGTAGCAAACTTTAAAATGTTAGAATTTTTTCTGTTTGGATTAAAAAGGAACTTTTAGAAATTTTAAACTTTTAAAAATTTTTCATTTTCTTAAAATTTTTGAAAATAAGTTTTTAAATATTGTATTATTCTCACTTGTTTTAGTTTTGAACACTTTTCACTTGTAATATCTTTTAAATTTTAACTCTGTATTTAATTTTTCTATGCAAAATTCCCTTTATTTTCAATCTTTTCTTGATAATCTGTTAGTTTTGTTAATAATTTAAGATTTTGCTAAACAAAATTTATTTATTTTTTTACAATACTTTCAAAAAAATTTGTTTTAAAATTTTTGTTTAGTTAAAGAAAATTTGTCCTTCCTATCATATGAACCGACGAGCAAGGACTCGTCGTCTCAGCAGGTTTCGCCTGTTTGTCTACTGTAAAAATGCTCACATTCGTTAAGTGCTGCTGCTACTTGCGTTGTGTTGGCTGCCTTTAGAATGTCGTTATATTTACAGTCAGAGTCCTTTCGCATGTTCGCTCTAAAAAATACTGTGTTATTGTGTGTAGTTGTTTTTTTGTTGCTTTCCATTCTATTCTATGTTCATTCAAAGTATGAAGTGGTTTTTTGCTTCAGTCATACTTTACTCATAAAAAAGTTGTTGTTACCTCTATTGCTGCTGCCGCTGCTGCTAAAATTGCTTGCTGCTTTTCCTGTATACTACATTTAAATATATATATATATAGAGTATTTACAAACACAAGTATTTGTATAAGTACAAATGTATGTATGTGCTCTTAAGAGCGTCTGTCCCTCGTTTTAAGGTTCGTAGTTTTTTGTTTAGTTTTTTTTTTATTAAATAAGTTCGTCATTCGTTTTCGTCTATACTGTGTAACTCTCGAAAATGATATGATATGATGTGATGTTATTATTTAAGCAGCAGCAACATTTAGATTTTGTCATTGCTCAACCACTTGTTTTAAAATTGCTTTTATACTATAGCTTCAGTTATCACAGCAATACTCTTAAATAACGTCACCTCACGCTCTTTATATTGCTCTCCTGTTTAAAATGACTCTCTTTGTTTACAGAAAACATTAATATTGTTTTGTGTGCTCTTTCTTTTAATCACCGTTATTTGTTGTTTAGTTCTCTGCTTACTTAAGGTTTGAGGGTATTCAACAAGCCCATATGTTTTCTACATAAATACCTACATATATATGTGGAAATGTGTGTGTTATTGTTCTGTATTATTTTGCTAGTTTAGCAAATAGTACTGCCGGTCGAGGCTACCAGCTGAATTTGAAAGAAAATCTTAACATTTTTGGGGAAAAATTCCTCAAAAACGTCATGAAAAAAATATAAAGAAAGAATTACTGATATTAACTCTGGTGCATAAATGTTTTAATTGAAGTCAGTGGTTTTAAAATTTTCAAAGTTTTAACTATTTTCCTGTTTCTGATGTAAATTTATTGTAGCTTTTAGCACGTTTCATAAACGTCTGATGTATGGTCACACATGGCAAATATTTACTCCAAAAAGCGTAACCACTTGTTTTAGCACAAATTTGTTTGTCGTTGTTTACTCTTACAAGATCAAACAGCATCAAATAAAATAAAACTAAATATGTTGTGTCCTGTCCTAAATAAACGAAATATTTTTTAATAAATAAACGATCTCAAATTCTTAAAATTCCTCTGTATATTTTTCCATGTAAATTGTACCATCTTTGTTTTTTCACTTTCTTTGCCCGTTTTGAATATTTTATTCCATCATATTTCTTTCTGATTTATCTCCTTATAGATTACGATTCAATGTAAATTTACAAGAGCAAATCATTCGTGGAAACTTGGTTTTATTTGAAGAAGAATGGTGTTCTCTGCCTAGTGAATTGAATTATTTTTTGTTTCCTTTCACTGTTAAACAGAATTTATACCAGCATATGCCTTTTAACTATTTTTCTTTCGATTATAAACGTAAAAACTTAATTTTCGAACTTTAAACCTTCCTTGTTTAATCGCTTTTTTTTGATCTATTTGTATATTTTATTAAAAGTTTAGTTGATTATTACCCTCCTTGTGATTAAAACGATTTCTGCTTTTTTGAAAGCAAGTTCAAAACTGGTTCTTTACCGACTTAGCACTTTCTCTGTACTACAAATTGATAAAATTGACATTTTGTATTAAGTAACAGAACAAAATTATCAGCATATGCTCCTATGTCTCCCACAAGTGTGTTGAGATCGCAAAGAATTTTATTGAATATTGGAATATGCAAAGAGGTTGGTTTCATTGACGTACACGAAAGCTCCTCTCATTTATGAAAATGACTTTGCAGCACTTAAAGTTCAAAGTCATTCCAATATATCAGAAACAGTTATGCCTTTCGTTTTCAATATTACCTACAACCGGATTTAGTTTCGTATTTTCGGTTTTAACAGTTTTTATGATTCAAAATTGAAATCAAAAACGCAGAATTATTCTTCGCTGCAATAACAAAAATAACAAGTGTGGAATTGAAAAAGAAAAAAATATTGATGGTAAAAAGTTGACAAACATTAGTAGCTTATTGGATTTTAGATCCTGATGATTCGTCCAACAAATTCTTCTAATTGTATATCATTCAACTAATTGTTTAAATTCATAATACAAGTAGTACCTATTGTAAATTGCACACAGATCTCATAATTCCATGAGCTATAGAGGAAAATTGATGTAAACATTAAGTTGTTGGATGGATTCCATTCTCAACTTGTATTGCATTAATTGTTTAAGGCAAAGAACAAAGCCCCCGTTTACACAGGGAAACATTTGGAACGGAAACATTTTGTTTTGGAAGAGAGGGACGGGTGGGGAAGAGAATATGAAATTTGTTTCCCGTTCTCGGATGCACGCTTTGTGCTTTCATTCTTATTGTATACATTTGCTTTGCTTTTTGACATTTGCTTTATTTCTTTTCGGCGTGCTTTGTTGTCTATGTTTTATATTTGACTTTGTTTGAATAAAAATAAAAAAATAAATAATGTTAAATAAAATAAATGTTTTTATAAATTTTATCTTTTATAATTTATTTCACAAATCAAATATACATACTTATATTAGCAAATCAAAAACAGTAGAATTTAAAAAAACAACACTGCAATTAGACAAATGTCAAAAAACAAATATAAACTGGAATGTTTCCGACAACAATGTTTCCCTGTATGACCGCGAAGGAAAATACAAAAGAGAATTCCAGATGTTTCCCTTCCAAATGTATCCCTGTGTAAACGGGGACAAAGCTAACATTATTATGGGCGGCAAAAAATCCTATAATTTACAGTCTATGAAATCTCCCAATAACGAATATTATCAATTTATTAATGAATTATCAACATATGTGAAACTTTTGTATTACATTTTTGCATTTTATCAAATGTTTCTTGTTTCTATATTAAATAATAAACTATCTCCAATCCGGAAAAACGAAACTAATGAGTCTTTCTTTTAAATCGAAATGTAGGTTTTCAAATTTTTGTTTAAAATTTATAGAACTTAAGGCCCAACTATAATATGCATAAGCAAGCTTAAGCAAATTGCAAAAGTTAACGAAAAGGCTGTCAAATGCATAACCAGTTCAGAGTTAACTTTCAGGTGGCTACAATTACTTTGAAACTTTTTGTGCACAGTTGCTCATTTATGTTTAAAAAAATGTTTTTATTTTAACAAAAAGCCATTAAATGACCATATTTTATAAATATTATTATATTATTTTATAATTAAAAGAAAACTTCGTACCCGAAACGTATAATTTTTCCTTTTTTTTAAGTTTTCGGCAAAAGTACTAAAATGTACAGCTGTGGCAGCACTACATTGTAAATAATAATAAACGTTTACATATGTTTTGTTAATTTTCGTATTGTGTTTGTAAAAATGGAGAAAAAACTTAAAAATTTAAATAATATAAAAATATTAGTTAGCGCTTGAAGGCCTGTGCACATTAAAAGAAATAAGTGAACTACACTGTAAAAGAAGAAGACGCTCTTGTTCTGTCAGAGAAATGAACCACGACAGAGACATTTTTGTTAAAATGAAAAGGGTTTTATTATGAAGGCCCTTATTTTTTCCACATTTTCTATTAAATTTAAAATAAATGTATTTTCTTCTTTCTCCATTTTGTTAAAAACACAAACAAATAACAAACAGCTGATTCCGTACGGAATATGCGATCAGTTTCGCTTTTTGCTTAAGCAAATGACAGTTGAAAAACTTAACGAAAAGTTTCGTTAAGTACATTATAGTTTGCCACATACAATTTATATGTATTCGCAGGGTTGCTTAAGCTAGCATATGCACATTATAGTTGGGCCTTTAGAGTTAACATTGTCAATAGACCTTTTTTGACACAAATAATCGCATTTAAAACGGCGATAAATCGTTACATCTGGCAACAATGCAGCCGGTAATTGTTACAATACATTTATACACACTCTTTTAAAGACAACAATAATCACAAACGCACACACACATACAGTATCATAAGAGCAGTAGCAGTATTGCTCTTCTCTCCTCTCACACTCGTCTACATTCCACTACACGCCACCTTTACTAGTTGTTATTGTTTTGTTTTTATTTATTGTGTTTTTTTATTTTTTTCTTATTGTCCTTTATGCAAAGTAATGTTTATTTTTAGTTACACGAGCCCTTATATTTAGTTCACTTGCTCTGTAATTATTATTAGTTTGTTATTTCCACTCTTCTCTTCTAATATTCACAAAATCTAAGTTGCTCTCAGTTATAGCTGTAAGCTGTAAGCAAGAATGATAAAATAATATTTTATCATTCTTGGCTGTAAGTATATTTAAGGTGTGTGTTGGTTTTTTCATTCTCTTTACTTAAAATGAAAAACAAATTTTAACAACACAAATAAATGAGAGTTATACATGTTGTTTACAAAAATATCTAATAATAATTTATAATAAAAAATATATATGTATGTATGTACATACTCATAAATATATAAAATTAAAAGAAAAAAAACACGAAAAAAATAATATTATGCATAATAATAAATAAAAATTTCACAGAAAAAAAATGTTAAACAAAAAAAAACGAAATTCATCATAATTCTGCTGAAAATGTGAGTAACAGCAAATAAAAAATAACAGTAAAAAATATCACCTTATGAAGGCCATATTGAAAGTAAAGTACAATTAAAACTGCTTGTTTTTATACCCTTCACCATCGTGAGAAGGGTATATATAAGTTTGTCATTCCGTGTGTAATTTCCACAAATTTTCCGACCCTATAAAGTATATATATTCTGGATCCTTATAGATAGCGAAGTCGATTAAGCCATGTCCGTCTGTCTGTCTGTCTGTCTGTTGAAATCAGTTTTTTGAAGTCCCCAGATATACTCGGGATCCAAACCTTCAATAATTCTGTCAGAAGTGCTTTCGAGAAGTTTGCTATTTAAAATCAGCAAAATCGGTTTAGGTCAACCAGAGTTATGAACCAATATGTGAGACCACCTCTATAAAAATTTGATATTTTTCGTCCATTTTATTGCAATATTTTGAAATATATTGGAGATAATACTATGAAATTTTGTATACGTTGTTTGTATGACAAAAGAAGAAAGTGTGCGGAAAATAGTACGAATCGGTACATGATTTCTTATAGCCCCCATACAAATATATATATTCCCGAAATATTGCTTAATGATAAATAAATGCCTATAAAATTGGAATATCTAGACAAAATTCAGCAAACATAAGTCTTATACAAAAATAAATCGCAAAACGAAATTTTTTTTAGTTCGGTCCATGTTTGACCATAGACCCCATATAAAGTCCACTTCCAAAATTCATTTAAATACGTATAAAACAGATATGAATAATGCTAAACGGCTAAAATTTGGCATAAAGACTCTTTATAGACAAATAAATTGTTGTACTAAATTTTATGGTGGTCGGCCCACAACTGGTCATACCTCCCATACAAGGACCACATCTGAAAAAGACATTTTTCCCTATATATATTGTATAAATATCGTTACCGACTCAAAACTTTGTACAGATCATGTACATATATACAAAAATCTTTCCACACAATTTTGTTAATTTCGGTCTATTTTTAACCGTATGCCCCATATAAAGCCCTCTTCGGAAAATCCCTTTAATACTCATAAATCGCTTATAAATAAGGGTACCAATCCAAAATTTTACACGGATCATTTACATACATGCCTAAATCAAACTGCTGGATTTTGAGAATATCGGTCCATATTTGACCATATCCCCCACATAAGGTCCACTACCGAAATCCACGTTAATACTAATATATATCTTAAATATACCGTTATTATGTTGAAATTCGACGTGAAATATCCTCATATGCATGAAAATAACTGTTCCAAAATTTAAGAAGATCGGCCCATAATTTGTCATAGCTGCCATATAAGAACCATTTCCAAAAAACAAATACATTCGGGTCAAAAAATATTTTTTTCGGATTTAACACATATTCGGTCCATATTTTATAATCATGATATATATCGTTGGAAAGGTATTTTTAATACCTTTTATTTAATGTATTACAAATTATCAAGCACCCAGTAGTTCCCGAGATATAGGCCTATATATTTTCAACTTTACGCGCCCGCCCCCTCGGAAATAGGCGTGACCGCCAACAAATTTTTTTTTCTGGTATTTCCTCTAAAAGCCCTATTTCATTTTGTTTTTGCTTATTTTTTTTTGAGCAAAATCACTAAAACCGAATTGTACCCCTTTTTTATACTCTGTTTGTTAAGTTACACTCAAGATTATTATGAACATCAGACAAACTCTGTAAATTATGGTAAGAATTGGTAATTAAATCAATTAAAAATGGTAAAATTAGACAACATTTGAAAATATTTAACATAAATTATGTTGGTCGTAAAATTGTCTTTCAAACAATATACCAAACACTAATAAAATTTGCACTAAGACTGAATAGAAAACACAGAATTAGGATATTCTAGTCAAGTGTAGTTTCTGTGTTTCTTATTACGCTTAAGTGAAGGGTATTTAAGATTCGGCACAGCCGAATATAGCACTCTTACTTGTTTTTTTTGTTCTTGTTGTTTATGAATGTAGTATATATGTATGTACATAAGTTTCTTCTAATAGAATTTTGATTATTTTCTTTCTTGTCGCTGCGAAAACGAAATTAGTACATAGGTAATTGTTATTAAAGTTCATGTTTTATGTATTATCATGTTAAAAATATGTAAATAAAAATTAAGGCATAAAAACATACATACATAAATAAATCATTCAATATGATTACTGTTCTCATAATCGAGCTCCAAAATACTCGATTTTACATTTTAATATTTTAAATAAATTTTTAATATTATGTACATAAGTATGTATATTATTTTGGAATAAAAATTACAATGGTTATCTAGTTTGAGAAGATAGTGAAGTTGCCAGAACAAAAACCATAACTTGCCTACAACGGTGGCCTACAAAATTGAACACCAAAGAAGAATGGAAGGAAATTTCGAAGAAATTAAACTTCTCTAGGATCGCCTTTTCGAATTGGTCCTGAGTGGTTAAATGTTTGGGTCGATTAAAAATGCAATTTAAAGAAAAACTTAGTATCATGCCATTGTTTTGACAGTTTGGCAAAGACAGGCTAGTAATTTTAAAAGTTTTGAAAATTAGAAAACATCCTGTGATATTTCAACTGTTACAAAATTCGAAGTAGTCGAAAATTTTGCATAGTGTCATTGAATAATAAATTCGACAAAGAATTCCACAATAGTCGAATCATAATTTCGAGAACCGTGGTTAATGGCTTATTTTTTCCGAAATTATAGAGAAATTTTTTTGCAAATCTTGTTTCAAAAATAAAAGATTAAATAACAAATTAAATAACTGCTGGTTTTATAAATAATGAGAACTTATGTATGTACAGTCAGTGTCAAAATTTAATATACAGTAAATAATAATTTCTGTGAAGAATATTATTTTTTGCAAATTTATTTATATAAAAATGTTTCGTATAGGCTAATTTTTATTAGACAATTATATTTTCATTTTACTGAAAGATATGTAATAAATTTTATCTAAAAAAAAAGAAAATGCCATAAAAATGCAGTTAATATTTAGTACACAGAACGTTAAAATACCTATAGAATAAAAGTAGTACTCTTATGAGTCAGTAAATAGAGTTAGGAAATTATTTAGGGAACCGAATGGCACGTGACAAAGATTTACCAGTCGAGATTGGAGATTTATAGTGTTGCATTAAAGCAACGGATAATCTCTCGCCGATATTGTTAAAATTGTGAACAAAAGGCGGTCAACTGTTCAAAAAGCTAGAAAGAAATAACGCTCCAGAAAAAACTGTCTAATTGATAATTTGGTAAGTGAAATATTCAGAGAGTTCAAGAAAAGTCCTAAGTCTAGCGCAGTCAAAATAGCTGAACACATTTCTAGGACACGCGATGACAATTAGAATATGGCTGAATAATCATGGACTTCATGGAAGAGTTTGCCTGTTTACGTATCCATTCAACCAGAAACCCAAACTGACCATATAATGGAAGAAGGGCACGATACACTTTCTTAACCGGGCATTTTGTTTGGTAATAAAATTCAATAATTGTCCGTTTGTAAAGCGATTCATGGTTAAATTAAAAATCACCCTTTACAACCTGGGTGATGTTATGCCCCTGTCTAAGATAGGGAGGAAGATGACGAAGAACTCGCTAAAGTATACTAGGTAAAAGGAACGGTGCTAATGTTTAAGCAGTTCATTTAGGTTATGTAATATATTACAGAGATATTAATATTTGTATATGAACAAGGCTTCGAATTGATGCTGTATGTGAGCTAGATGTATAATTAAGACACTTTACATACATTGGATTTGGTGTTTTTTGTTGTAGTTCACAATTGACAGGCCTGCAGCCATTATAAGATTCTAAGCAATGATAGGTGATCCGTCTTTTCCTGTAGTTATTCTCGAATATATCAATACATCTATAATCCAATCTCCCAATTTTTGGCAAAATGAGCGTCATTAATGTATTTGCTTTAGACTTGCACTTAGGTTTTGAAATAAACTTAATATTCCTAAAAGTACGGTCACACTTGGCAAATCTTTGCCTAACAAGACATAATCACTAAATAAAATATATTTGAACTCGTTTATTTATTAAAAAAGCTTCGTTTATTTAGGACAGGAAACAACAAATATTTAGCTTTATTTTATTTGTTGTTGTTTTATCGTGTAAAACTTTTGTAAGAGTAAACAACGTCAAACAAATTTGTCCCCAAACAAGTGGTTACGTTTTTTTTAGTAAATATTTGCCAAATGTGACCGTACCTTTAGACTTCAGTGATGAATTGGAGAGTAAAACTATGGCATGAGCCATAATTAATTGATACAGGATAGGCTACTGTAAGTAAACCAAAAGAGGCAATGCTTCTGTGACGTACTCAGTTACTGGCTGTTGAATATCCTGATTCTATCCAGAGCTGCATAGAAGTAATAGAAATGAATTGAACACTTGAACCTATGTATAGGCAGAGTGCCGCCAAGGACTAAATGGCAGTGTACTAGACTATAAATCAAAAGGTTGTGGGTTGGATTTACGCCAAAGACTCTGGTTGTTTTCGGCAGAGATGATTAATTATTTAAACCAATTATTTTATGCTTAGTTGTATTTATCGTTAAAAAAAAGTCCATCATTTAGTCAGGACTATAGTCAGGATAAGAAAATCCTCATATCATCGTATAGCATTTGTAACAAAATTGTGTTTGCATTTCTCATAAAAGTAGTAATTAAAATAGTTTACTTTTGCAAGGCATTCAGAAAATTCTGATTTAGTTATGCGCCATTTTGTCGATTTGAATTAATAACAATCATTTGGTAAATATTACACACAAGTAACTTTATTAATTTGACAATTATTTCCAATGAATTACAATATAAGAAGAGAGAGAGAGAAAAATTAAAAAAAAACATATCTGCACTAATATCTGTCGACATGTTATTAAACATAAGTAAAAAATGTATATTTAAATAATCATCAGAATGCCCAACAGTTCTTATGATTAAAATTGATATTATCAAGATCACAATTATAATATTGCATATAGACGACACTCTAGTAAGGTGCGCAATAGTACGGAACCTCTTTACATAGTAATGCCTCTTTACCTCCTTACAAAGTAATTCTTATGATATGCTGAAGTAGTCCAAGGATGGTTTTAGTGGAGTTATGCACTGGAGTGAGTAACTAAGAGTGGGGCGACTAGTTGAAAGCGCGTGCAACAAAAAAAAAGAAGAAAGTATGGACTATAGACAAGATTCTAGTCAGGACTATAGACGAGACTAGAGTCAGGACTAACGTGTATAGTCTTGTCTATAGTTGTGACCACAGTCTCGTCTATAGTCCAGTTTATAGTGCTGACTACCTACATGTATAGGATGTGTTCTTATTAGAGTGCTATTAACCGCCCCCAGACCACTCTCGCATTTCATCGAAACGGATGGTTTAATTTGTCGTTATCTTAATAGAAACCCTACTCCACCATTCTCTAATAAGATGAGGGTTCGAAAGTTACCGAACATCCTGTACTTGATTATATGAGGAATGAAGTTTTCGCATAGTTTCTATATTTTCTCTTGCACTATATTATCAGGTGTGATTGTAACACCACTTGCTTTGTTAAGAGAGTTTCTCATATTTTCCCAAACGTTTGATCTGCTTTGTCTTCAGCTAGTCCACAATCATAACAGGACATAGTCACATGGATTCAAAGCGATACAAGTACGAATTAGAATTGTCATGTCCTGTCATTCTTAGTGTTAAGTAATAATTAATTTTACCATGTTTTTGGGTTAGCCAGTTTTTTATGTTGGAAATTAATCTAAACATCCACTTGCCATTTAGATCACTATCCGTTGTTGCCATATACTTATGAGATTGTCTCTCACTTTATTCATGGTTTGCTTCTAATGCTAATTTGTTTCATATTTAAGTCCGTTCCGTGATAAGGAGCTCAATAGGAGGTGTACCTGCCAGTACAAGGGATGCAATAGTTGATATTGTTCTATAACCTGACATTACTCTAAGTGCACTAATTCGCTGCGGTCTTATGAGCTGGGATGTTATGCATTTTCTTTCAATTGCTGCCTGAAGTATTGGAGCAGCATACGAGGGCTGTTCAAAAACTTCTTAACATAGCACAGAAAGAGAATAGGTAGTTTTTTAAAAACATTTTTATTTTTCAATATAATCTCCTGAAACTTTAATACACTTCTATTAAAATATCTATGCCTTTATTAAAATAGTTTTCCTCAAGGCCTTCAAAATAGTGTTTTACAACTGTAATTTCATCTCCATTTGAGGTAAAGCACTTGTCAGCTGGCAATTTTTATAGATTTGGGAGCAGGTAAAAGTCACTGGGAGCTAAATCAGGAGAATAATTTGGGTGGTCAAGCAACTCGTACTTTAATTCGTTAATTTTAACCATTGTTAAAACACTCTTGGGCGCTGGTGCGTTGTCTTGATGAAAAATTTTTATTTTTTTGTGTTGTTAGCCAGGACGTTTTTCTTGAACTTTTACATGCAATTGATCCATGTAATTGATCCATCTTGCAGAAAGCTTTTTCATCTATAGTTCTTCATGTAAAATTAAATGGAACAGATGGAAGTTTCCAAAACACTTAACTTTTTTCTTTCCGTACTCGCATAGCAATTGCGTGTGTATAACGCTGTTGATTAGTCTTCTTGTAGAATATTTTGGGCTTCCTCTGTCTGGTATTAACATTACTGTAGAATATGCTCAATCTTAATGGATTTATCTCTAATTATTTGAACGTGCTCTTTAAAGTTTAATCGATTATCCCATTGAGGTTCGAGGTATGGTCGACTTTTGGTGAACAAGATGTTTTCGTGTTGTAGCTTTATTTTAGGTGATTTAAAACGCTTCGGTTGAGCAGCTAAACTTAGGCCACGTTTAATTATCCATCTGTCGCATCTACTAAGACTATCAATTGTCAGAGCAATTTCGTCAGCATATCCGATTAGATGTGCTGCTGTATGCAAGTTCAAATTTAAGAGTTCATCATACATAAGATTCCAGAGAAATGGACCTAGAACCGATCCTTGTGGTACTCCTGC
Source organism: Bellardia pandia (assembly GCA_916048285.2). Taxonomy (NCBI): domain Eukaryota; kingdom Metazoa; phylum Arthropoda; class Insecta; order Diptera; family Calliphoridae; genus Bellardia; species Bellardia pandia. Next base: position 77,321,463 of record OU696533.1, read on the forward strand.
TGTAATATGGTAGTTCTTTAAACCATTGTCTGTTTCTTTCATGCAGTAAAAGGAACGGTAACACTTGGTAAACATTTACTCCAAAAAACATAACCACTTGTTTTAGCATAAATTTGTTTGACGTTGTTTACTCTTACAAAAGTTTTACACGATAAAACAACAACAAATAAAATAAAGCTAAATATTTGTTGTTTCCTGTCCTAAATAAACGAAGCTTTTTTTAATAAATAAACGAGTTCAAATATATTTTATTTAGTGATTACGTCTTGTTAGGCAAAGATTTGCCAAGTGTGACCGTACCCTAAGCAGTAACCAAACTCCACCCTGTTGTTTCCTTTGTGGGACCATTAGATGATAGTGCGCTATTACTACATCCATTAAAAAAAAGTTCTGACTATAGTCTTGTCAATAGTGCTGACTATTGCCTTTTCTACAATCTTGAATAGATCCTTGTGTGCCTTCTAAAAACTATATATTGCCATTATTCACACTAAAGTGTATTTATTTGTGTAAAACCATAATTTAAAATAATTTCCATTACTTGTTAGAATAAGTCTTATAATACGGTCAAGATTCTTGACAAATATTTGCCGAAAAAGACGTAACCACTAAATAACATATATTTGAACTCATTTATTTATTAACAACAAATTTTCTTATTTAGACCAAAACACAACAAATATTTAGTTTTAATTTATTTAGTGCTAATTGATCTTGCAAAATTCTTGCAAGAGTAAATTTGTGCTAAAACAAGTGGTGACGCGTTTTTGAATAAATAGTTATAATAATAGTTATGTAACAAATTCGAGCTTCACAAATAAACCAAATTTGAGCTTAAAACATTTTCATAGTTATAATGAAGATAATTTTCGTGGAAAATTAAATGTTATCGTCACAACAGGAAAAAAATATAGAAAAATTTTGAACAAAAAATCAAATGGAAGATATTTACAAGTATGTAAGTAAATCATATTAAAATTTACACTTGTAGTATTAGAAAAAATACCCAGCAATTGCAAAATAAAGCCACAACGAAAATTGGGAAACATGTATATGTATGTACGTATAAATACTCTAAAAAAAAGAAACATACATACATATATTTTCATTCATATATTTGTGTAATACTTGGAATTACTCATACATACAGAAAAACACACAAACATATATACACATATTTGTTTCCATAAAAATCCAAAACAAAATATTATTGTCTCTTTATAATGTGAGTCAGTGAGTGAGTAATTGTATTTGTATATACATATGTACGTACATATGTATGTAACTTACTCACCTTTTATTGTTTTGCTAAAATTACATACGTACTCATTCATACCTACACAAGAATGCTAAACGAAGCACATCTGATAAATCCTTTAAATTTATCCTGTCTATAGTGATGTCTACACTCCTGATTTTGCTCATATCTCTATTATTGTCATTAGTCATAGCTCTAGTGCTGCCTCTATTGCTGTTTCTAGTCCTGTCTGTAATTCGTTTTATGTTTCTGTCTCTAATCCTATCTATAATCATTTCTACTGTCTCATCTTTAGTTCATTCTCTAATTATGTCTCCAGTCCTGTCTTTAGTTCTGTCTCTAGTCTAGTATTCTATAGAGTCTTGCCGAAAGCCGTGGCAGTCTTGTTTCTAGTTTTATAAATAGTCTGGCCTATAGTCTTGTTGTGGTCCCTTTTTAGCCTAACCTCCTATCTTAAATACGAACTGGCAACGAAAAATTTCAGCGTCAATGAAAAATAGCTACAAAGGTGCCACCAAAAATTGTTGTTTTTCGTTTTTTTTTTTATTTTTTTTATGCTCAACATCATTATTATTGGCGTGTTGTTATTGTTGTGCTATAACCTCGTCTCTCCTCTTATTCAGGGCTTCTTCAGGAACACACGAACACTTTACCTCTCACTTAACTTCCTTTTGTGCGATTTTGTGCAAACAAAACAAAAAAAAAAAAGGAAGAAAAAACATGATGTGTTTCAATATAAAAACAGAGACTTTGTGGCGACATAGTAACACTTTTCAATTGTGAGGAGGATGCTGCCACTGGTTATTTTATACTCCTCTTCATACAACAACAGCAATAGCAACAACAACAACAACCGCAACAATATTGGCAATAGCAGCAGTGGCATCAGCAGCAGCGCCAACCAAAAAAAGTACGAAAATTCGTAACAAAAATATCATTGCAGCTTTTTAACAGCAATTGTATGTATACTATATATACCTCCACAAAATGTAACAATAACAACAACAACAATAAGAAACTCTCCGTCATAACTTTATCCTGTTCAGATAGTGTGGTACTATAACTTTGAGTCTCATTGACTACACATACATACGTTTGTATGAGAGTAAAGTGTAAGTGTGTTTGTCCATTTATTATCTAGCTAAGAGTTTGTATGGACTTTGGCCATATTTTCATGTGATTCAATTACATACATCCATATGTACATACACGTATTTAGTTTCTTCTTCATTTAAAATTTGTTGTGCCCATTCTCTTTTGTTGTTGTAGTTCTTGGTTGAGCTCCAAATAAGAACAACAAAATGAAATGGAAAACCAGAACAGCACAGCACTGAACTGAACCGAAGAACACTTTTCATTGCGTAGGTGTTTGACATCTGCAAAATATAAGGGGTAAAATATTTTGTCTTCAAACAAAATATATTAAAATATGAAAGGAAACGTGAGCGTAAGCAGACACGAGTTAAAAGAGCAGCATTTTGTAATGAGAAAGAGTTTAAAGTAAATTTATCATAACAGAATTTTGTAAGAGAAACATGAAATATTTAGAAATTTGGAAATTAAGCCGCTTAGCAAAAGATATGTGAGGAAATATTTTTTACTGCTTTAAAATCTGACAAAGTTCTATTGATCTTCTTTTTGAAAAATCAAGTGCTTAGTTTCTTAATCTAGTGCAGTTAGTTGTGCACAACTTCAAGTGTATAGTATGGACTAAAGTCTTGTCTTTAGGCTGGACTATAGTTTTGAATATAGTTTGGATTATATTCTTAGTCTTAGTCTTAGTCTTAGTCTTAGTCTTAGTCTTAGTCTTAGTCTTAGTCTTAGTCTTAGTCTTAGTCTTAGTCTTAGTCTTAGTCTTAGTCTTAGTCTTAGTCTTAGTCTTAGTCTTAGTCTTAGTCTTAGTCTTAGTCTTAGTCTTAGTCTTAGTCTTAGTCTTAGTCTTAGTCTTAGTCTTAGTCTTAGTCTTAGTCTTAGTCTTAGTCTTAGTCTTAGTCTTAGTCTTAGTCTTAGTCTTAGTCTTAGTCTTAGTCTTAGTCTTAGTCTTAGTCTTAGTCTTAGTCTTAGTCTTAGTCTTAGTCTTAGTCTTAGTCTTAGTCTTAGTCTTAGTCTTAGTCTTAGTCTTAGTCTTAGTATTAGTCTTAGTCTTAGTCTTAGTCTTAGTCTTAGTCTTAGTCTTAGTCTTAGTCTTAGTCTTAGTCTTAGTCTTAGTCTTAGTCTTAGTCTTAGTCTTAGTCTTAGTCTTAGTCTTAGTCTTAGTCTTAGTCTTAGTCTTAGTCTTAGTCTTAGTCTTAGTCTTAGTCTTAGTCTTAGTCTTAGTCTTAGTCTTAGTCTTAGTCTTAGTCTTAGTCTTAGTCTTAGTCTTAGTCTTAGTCTTAGTCTTAGTCTTAGTCTTAGTATTAGTCTTAGTCTTAGTCTTAGTCTTAGTCTTAGTCTTAGTCTTAGTCTTAGTCTTAGTCTTAGTCTTAGTCTTAGTCTTAGTCTTAGTCTTAGTCTTAGTCTTAGTCTTAGTCTTAGTCTTAGTCTTAGTCTTAGTCTTTAATGTGTCATACAGTCCTCTCTTTAGTTGTTACTATGGTCGAAAAATGTTCTAATTTTACTTGAATTTACTAACATTTTTCACATTGGTGTAATAATTTCTTTCATTTCTTACTCTGGCCAAACAAAAGTATGCGTAGTGCAAAATGCCGGTAATATCAGATTCTTCAAAACAGCTGTCGTTTTAGAAACTTTGATATCAAAATATTTACAGACAAATATTAAGAGAGCATGTGAGCTAATGAAAACAAAACCTAAACTTTAGAATAATTCTTTTTGCAGGCAAATACAGGTCCTACCACAAACTAAAAACATGTTTCACAAAACATTTATGTAACGGAATTTTCAGTAGAAAACAATAATGAAAACTTTTGCCATCACACGGAGTCGGCGCCCAGAGAGATTTGAATAGGGGAAACATTTAAAACATGCTCTTTGAAGAGAGTTTGGGAGAATATATAGTATGTTGTTTAGCTAGGAGGAAGCTCTTTAAAAACGTTTCTATTATAATGTTACCCTGGTCAGTGGGTGCGCCACAAGTATGACGCCTACGCACCATTGTGACGTAAGCATTAGAGATTTAAAACAAAAATAATGAATATATATAAATTTGTATATAGATATACATATATACATTTTTATACGGTGATATATTGTTATTGTTGCTGTTTCGCTATGTTCACAACTTCGTGTATCATAGAGAATACAATCGTTTTGAATCGTATTAGCGATTACAGATTCCTATAATGCACATGGGGACAAAATTTAAAGAAAATGATAAATAAACTGCTGATTTTGTTAAAAATGGAAATGGGACGAGGAGTTGGCAAACTTTGTCCCAATTCAATGAAAAAAGACGACTGCTGGGAGCAGGTCTGTTTTCCAATGAAGGTGAGAGTGTGGGGTATTTCTCAGCTTGTAACATGAAACCACTTTTGCTTTAGAATACAGTACTCAAAGATTACAGAGGATATAAAGATTATACGAGATTATACAACTCTGTAGCAATATTGTTTCAAAAGCTCTCTAACATCGGCTGATCTTCCCCACAGAGAAACGAAGTCAAATGTCTACACTACGTTCATGATACTTTATTGCTCAATAAATATCGATTTTATAACTCACAACTGTTGCAGTTTATAAATTCTATATTGCCTACACTTCCTCTGTCAAACCCACAGTGTAGTAAGCAACTTTGAGATAGAGATACACACAATAAACACCATAACAAAAATCTGGAACAATTGTATCTCTACATATACTTAATTCTTTTGTTTTACTATTATACATGCTCCTCTATACAAGTGTCAATGTAAGTTTGAGGAGGTTTTGATAACGACATTCATAACTAACCATTAATCCAGTGAATATTGTTAAGGCAATAGAGCTGCTTATTATTATTAAGGAATAGCTGGCAGTGTTTGTGTAGCAACGCTTTTTTCCTTTTTCTATTTCAACAGTTTCCTGTTAAAGCAGCAAGTATCATCTCTCATTGCGTTTAGATAGCGTTAAGACTAATAATTATTTATGACAATTGATTAAGTGTTAAGCTGTTGTATTTTTAAAAATACTAATTATAATTGTGTAGGTTTCATTTTGCTTTTCATTTCGTCTTCATTTCGTGACAAATTAAGAAAATTTGTCACAAGGATTGTTACTTTGACAGCAACATCCATTTCCTCAAATAGTTGTGATGGTGGAATTTTATCAATCCGTTGCCATAGGGATTTATACAGTCATGCTTTAGCAGCAATCATAGGTTTTTACACAGTTCTATTTTAGCTTCAGTCGTGGGTCTTTATACTGTCTTATCATGGTTTGAATTGTAGGTTCTTGTAAAGTCCTAATTTAGTCTGAATTGTAGATTCTAAAACAATCATATTTTAGCTTCAGTCGTGGGTCTATCTAGAGTCGCATTTCGGCTTCATTAATGGGCCTTTATTCACTCACATCCCAGTAAAAAATGTGCTCTGAAAGGAACAGGTTTTATGTATGAATTCACACCTCAAATCGCTTCAAACCTGCTGATGTGATGCATGATTTTTGTATGAGGTGTTCCCGGTTTGGAGGACTACTTTCTGCTGACAATAAGCGCTTTTTTTAACCTAATCAAACATGCAAATAAAGCACATTATTTTTTACGTCACTTCGCGCACACCAATCAAAGAACAAATTCATTCAGATAGTTTTTTTTCCTTTCAACTCCTATTTCAGCTTTAATTTTAGGTCGTTATGTAATCATATGCAATTGCGAGTCTTTTCCTTAAGAAAAATTCATAGTAACTGAGAAGCGCGATATTCGTTTGGTAATTGACTTTCGTTGTCATACGTAAATCTGTAGGCTATAATTTCATTTTTGTTTTTTTTTATTTAAAACCTTCTTCGTTGTCAGCACTAAAAAAACATATTTTTTGTATATTTTATTTGTAAGCATTTACTGCTTCAAAAGGGCGCTTTTATTGAAGCGCTCGATTATGCGCTTTTTCTCTTAAGTGCTTCAAAAAACACGATTTTTTTACTGGGATTTTAGCATCATTTGTGGGTCTTTATACTGTCATATTTTAGCTTTAATCGTGGGGTTTTAAACAGCTCTATTTTAGCTTCATTCATGGGTCTTTAATCAGTCACATCTAGACTTTATTCATGGGTGACTGTATTTATAAAGATATAGTGACATTTTAGCTTCAATGATGGGTATTCATAGAGTCATATTTTGGCATCACTAGTAAGTCTTTATAAAGTCCTAGTTTAGCTTCAATTTAGCTAGGTACTTATGCAATCATAATTTAGCCTCAATTACGAATCTTAAAAAGCTTTAATATTGCTTTAATCGTGGGTCTTTATATCAATCCTGGGTAATTCTACAATCCTATTTTAGCTTCGATTGTGAGTCTTCTTCAACTCCTATTTCAGCTTTAATTTTAGGTCGTTATGTAATCATATGCAATTGCGAGTCTTCATAAAGCTTTAATATTGCTTTAATCGTGGGTCTTTATACAGTCCCAATTTATATTCAATCATTAGTTTCTATACAGTCCTAATTTAGCTTGGATTGTGAGTCTTTTTAAACTCGTATTTTAGCTTCAATTATAGGTCCTTATGCAATCATATTTTAGTCTTAATCATGGGTCTTTTACAGTTTTATTTTAGTTAGGGTGTTTATTTAGTCCTATCTTTATATATATGTATATATATGTATATACACTCTCACTTTTACTTTTAAGCAGGGACAAACACATAAATTCTGTAAAAAAAACAGCAAGATTTTTAATGAAAGGCAAATACAACAAAATTAAATAAAAACAAATAGCTACAAAAATAAAACCTCGAATATAAATAACTTTATAATAAAAGACATTACAATAAATTTTCATAAAAAACAACAACAAAACAAGTACTAAAAAAACGAAAACAAAAGAATAATTTTGTATTCTTGTGATAATAAGTACAGCAACAGCACGGAAATGAAACAGAAAGGACTTCAGGAAAGGAAAGCACAGCACAGTACAGCGTAGCATTACAACAACAGCAATAGAAATAAAACTGATAATGTTGTGGGTAAAGAAATAATGAAAATTAATTGTAGCAAATTCTACAACAGGCTACATCAACGTCTTTGTTATTACTATTTGTTTTTGCAAATAAATTTATGGTTTACTAGACAATGAAATTAACTTTAACCAACACAAAACAAAACAAATCTAAGAGAGAGAGAGAGCGAGAGATAGAGAGTGAGAGAATCAAAGGTAATCATTTATTTTTAGCAAAACGATGCTGGACAATGATTGTTATTGAATTTAAGCGTGCATTTTAAATCGTTCAAGTGAAATCTTAAATGACCTTGAATTGTTTCGAGCTTAACCACTGTCTAGCGCTACAGGGCTAATAAGTTGCAGGGGTTAGCATTACTACTAAGATTTTTATTATTATTATTATTATTAAAAGGTTATGTGAAATTTCCATAGATACGGTGTTATTGTTTGCAGTTTTTGTATTCACTTTGAATGTTTTTTCTTGCCTGCAATGTTGCGGTACTAAGTTGTTTGTTACACGGCTTTACAAATTGAATCTGGTACTTATAAAATACATACAGCAATTTAAAATTATTGTTTTGATAAGCTGAACAGTTTAGTGGGTTTTTGTACAGTCTTATTGCAGCTTCAATCGTGGATCTAAATACAGTCACATTTTAGCTTGTTTCATGGTTCTTTATTCACTCACATTTTAGCTTCTCTTATGGGTCTTTATTCAGTCATATTTTAGTTTCAGTCGTGAGTCCTTAAATAGTTCTGTTTTAACTTAAATAGTATTTTCTTAAGCAGCTCTATTTTAGCTTCATTCATGGTTCTTTATTTAGTCATAATTTAGATTCATTCATGGGTCTTTATTCAGTCATATTTTAGCTTCAGTCGTGAGTCCTTAAACAGTTCTGTTTTAACTTAAATCGTGGGTTCTTAAACAGCTCTATTTCAGCTTCATTCATGGTTCTTTATTTAGTCAGTTGTGAGTCCTTAAACAACTCCTTTTTAGCTTAAATCTTGGGTCTGTATAAGGTTCTATTTTATCTTCATGTACAGGTCTTTTAAAGTCACATTTTAACTATAATTATGAGTCTTTATTCAGTCACATGTTAGCTTCATTTATAGGTCTTTAAACAGACACAGTTCAGTTTTCAATTTAAAATTATAAACAATACCATTTGCTTCGCATTATATTCTAACATTTACATATTATTAATAACTTAATAATCATAATCGCTGTAATATGATGTCATGTCAATTGGTATTATTAAGTTACGATGATAACAACAAATCAGCATAAGGATTATACTTAAGCATTACAAGTTTTACTAATTCGTAAAAACTGTCAAAAAATTATTTCACATTTAAATACTCATACAACTGTAACTTTTTCTACATTATGAATTGTATTACAGAACCACATACATATGTTTAGTTTGGAAATAAACTCCTTACACATGTAATATATTTCTTGTATTTATATTTATACATAACAAGTCAACTGGTGCTTGTTTTTTTATAGTTTTGTCTTTTTTTTCTATATTACGTTTTTTTTATATACTAATATTGTTGTTTTTACTAAACCTAATATTATTTGTTGTTGTAGTTATTATGTTTTATTATTTGTTGACTATTTGACAATGATAAAGCTGACAAGGAGGAGCTGGCGTATGTTTTTGAAAGAAGAGCAGAAAAATGGAATAGAATGGAAAATATACAATTAAAACATGTCATCGCCATACACGACAATACTTTAATACTTACACACACTTATTTACATATTCAGTATTAGCAGACATACTAATACAGTGCTGGAGTTAGATATAGCGCTGGAACATATAAACAGTGGCAGTGCTATAGTATTTCTTATAGAGATTATGGTTAATTGGAAACTAGCAAGTTATTTGAAGAAAACAAAAATTTGACTGAATAAAGACTCAAGATTGAAGCCAAAATATGATTGAGGAGAGACCCAATATTGAAGCTACAATGTGATGGAATAAGGAATTACGATCGAAGCTAAAATGTGACTGTATAAAGATCTAATATTCTAATATCTAATGAGGATTCTAATATCTAATGCTGGAGAATTTTTATTTGTCTCAGTTTTACTTCAATCATAGGACTCTACTGTGTTCAATCTTAGCTCTAGTATAGTTCCAAATTGTTTTCCATCATAGGTATATTATGAATCCAGTTTTATTTGGAATATATATATTTGTTTACTTCCCAAATGTCATTAATTGTTGGTCACAGTTTGATTTCAGTCATAGATTTTTAAATTGTCCCAGTTTCGCTTCAGTCTTAATATTCTATTGTGGCCAAAATTGTATTTAATCTTATAGACCTTGATCAATTTATTTAGTCAATTTAATTTCAAACGTAAAATTTTGTGTAGTCCAAAATTGAGGTCAAATATAGATTTGAAACAGTTTGGCTGCTATTGTATGTCTTTAATTTAACCCAGTTTAGTTTTAATTGGAGGTGTTTATATAGTCCCAGGGAAAAAATTTTTAATTTATAAAAAATATTTTAAAAAATTATTTTTTTTAACTGTTTTACTAGAAAAAAATTTTAAATTCCTAAAACATATTCCAAAAATCTTCTGAACAGGAAATTCTTAAAGAAAAATTATAAATATCTTTTTACTTAAAAATAACTGTATTTTTAACAAAAAAAATCAAATTCCCATTATTTTTAAAAAAATTCGAAAACTGAGAAAGTTTCTAGCAATTATAATTTAATAAAAAAAATTGTTAAAAATATCATTAAAAAAAATTTAGTTACATAATAAAAAAAATGAAATTTCCTTTAATTTTTTTAAAAATCCCCAAACTGGGGAAATATAAAATAATTCTAATTTAATAAGAAATTTTGTTAAAAAAATAACTTCAAAACCCTCGTTGTTAATATAAATTATTTATTAACAAAAAAATTAAGCTTCCATTAGTTTAAAAAAAATCCCCAAACTGGGGAAGTATAAAATAATTCTAATTTAATAATAAGTTTTGTTAAGAAATAACTTCAAAACCTTAAGAGAAATTATTTATTAATAAAAAAATCGAATTCCTATTATTTCTTAAAAAATCCCCAAACTGGGGAAGTATAATATAAATCTAATTTAATAAGAAATTTTGTTAAAAAAATAACTTCAAAACCCTCGTTTTTAATATAAATTATTTATTAACAAAAAAATTAAGCTTCCATTATTTTTTAAAAAATCCCCAAACTGGGGAAGTATAAAATAAATCTAATTTAATAAGAAATTTTGTTAAAAAAAAATAACTTCAAAATCCTCGTTGTTAATATAAATTATTTATTAACAAAAAAATTAAGCTTCCATTAGTTTTAAAAAAATCCCCAAACTGGGGAAGTATAAAATAATTCTAATTTAATAAGAAATTTTGTTAATAAATAACTTCAAACCCCTATTTGTTAAAAGAAATTATTTGTTAACAAAAAAAATAAATTCCCTTTTTTAAAAAAAATCGTTATGATTGATGTTCAAATCTAAAATATAACTATGTAAATCCTTTAATCATATCTTAAACGTGGCTGTATAAGTATAAACAAAATCGTATATAATTCCCTATCAAAAAGCTTAAAAAAAAAAATTGTATAAAATATTCACAAAATCCCTTTCGCCTTGTAATTGTTGCACTCACTGTCACCATAGCCTGTCCCTATTGTATTCTATACATTTCATACATTTATTAAATGAAAGTAAAACCTACTTGTCTGTCAAGTAGTTGTTTTTTTGTTGGTTGCATTTGTATTTGTATTTGTTGTATCCTGTAAATATATTTGCAAGTAATTTTATTAAAATTGTTAAGAAAGAAATAAAATATTTTTATTTTTAGTTAGCAAAATTAGTTTAGTCGTATAATTTTCTTGTGTACATAAACACAGTTTGATGTCTATATGTGCATATATTTTGTTCTATTTTTGTTACTGGGTTTTGTAATATATTATTGTGCTATTGTCAAACAAATTCGAAGGACAAAAATTCGAATTATTTCTAAGTAATCACGGGCAATTGTTTTGTTTTGTAATAGTTTAAGCTTGAACTAAAAGTTTCCTTCACCTACTATATTTAAATATTATACAGAATTGTCAGTATTTTCCAAAGTACTTTAATTTTATTTATAACAGCCACTTAAAGTAATGTTAAGTTTCTTTTGAACAAACTTATAAAATAATTCAATATTCAGATAATTCAAAATTGATAGTCTCTATTTTATTTAAAGTAAAATGTGTCAGTAGAAATAATCTTGTTGGTCTTAAATATATTTTTTTTTTATTTTGTAAATTATGAAAAATTTATTCTGCCAAAGACACACAGAAATGAACCTTTTTTATTGTCGCTCTCAGTCTTCAGGATTTTGTGCATAAAAATAGATTTATTTGTTTTTTGTATTAAAAAAAAAACAAAGAAAATCTCAAGAAACTTATGACAAGTTAAGTTGAGCAAAAAGTACAAAACACTGCAATAAGTCTGTTCAGTTGTAAGATAAAAGTTATTTAATAAGAATAATATTAATATGTATTTCATTAAAGTCTAATAAAGCCAATTTCAAATGCTTAAATTTTTTACAAATACTTTGTACCTTACTGTCAAGAAAATTATTTTTTTTTTTTTGGAATACTAAAAAAAGGATATATGGTGGACTTTTGGACGTCTAAATTTACATGAAATTTATTTATAGCATATGAATTTTTCACAAAAACTACATATTGTTAAGACATTTGTTATTCAAAAAGTTTGTGTTTCTATAAATTATGGACATATATATTTTTAGATTTAAACTTTTTGTAAGAAAATTGTTACTATAAGTTAAAACTTTCTAGTTTCTAAATTAAACCTGCAAATTCTCACAAATTATGCAACATTAAAAAAAGGATATATGGAGGAGTTTTCAAGGACCTTTGTTACAAGAAATATTTTTATAGCATATTAATTAGCCTCAGAAACTACAAATTGTAGTAACATTTCTTATTCAAAAAGTTCAATTAAAATTTCAACTTTTTGTATAAAACATGTTTCTTATAAAAAAAAACTTTCAAGTTTTTAAAGAAAAACTATTCAAAAAATTTCGAATAACTTCAAATAAGTGTAAATGGTAAAGTGTTTAAGAACACAAGTTACAAGACATGTATTTACAACTTATGTGCTAGCAGCGAAAACTACAAATTGTAGTAAATTATTTTATCCAGAAACTGTGTTTATGAAAAAATTATTTCGTAAATTTTTAGTATTTTAAAAAAGTTTCGTTTTTTTTTATGTTTAAGCGGAATATTTATTTATGACAATAAATAAATTTTCAAAAATTCCAATTCACAATCCATTCACAATCATGAGTTTGTTTGTCAGTCTAATCTAAAAACTTCTATTTATTAAATGTATCTCTCATATGTTTGCCTCCTTATAACTATTCTCCTGGTACATTTAAAAACATTTAAATTTGTGGTGTCTTTGCACCCTTCACAAATGTTTTCATTTTCATTATCAACACGTGTCCATGTGACATGGTTAAAATGAATTTTCACTTTTATTAAACAACTGTTATTTGTAGATAATTTCAATAAAATAGCTGAAGAAATTGAAGTCTAGACAAAGAAAGCGCAACTATATTATTAATATTTAATAAAAAGAAAAAAGCTGACAATTTCTGTAGCAAAACAATATATACGGTGACATATCTTAAGAGTATTAGGGCTGGTCACAGTTTAAGTAGAAAATACATTCAGACACATTTGATTATTCATTGCAGGGTTTATAAATTTTGCTGTCCTTTTATTTTAAAATAAATAATTGTATTTATATTCCAATTAAATTTATTCATTCGTTTATTTTTTATATCCTTTATTTCAAGAATATTTTAATAATATTTTAATATATTATATACTATTGAGCTGTCTTTGAAATCTTGTTTCGAACTAACTTCTAAATCAGTCATCGATCTTGGTTTAGATATCAAAAAATAAAATAAATTAATTGTACACAATCATGAGTGTTTAAACATCTTCTTTAACTTTCTAACGCACTGTACATATAAGTATGTAAAGAATATTGCTAAGAATATGTATTTGTATACAGATGTAAATATGTTTATGCAGATTTACATACTATTACATCATGCCCAATCTTGATAAAATGAATTAATAAAGCAAGATTTAAAATTGCGTAAAACCATGCTTGTAACCGGGTATGTGCATGCACATGTACACGACCTAACATGTGTATACATGTATGTTTAGAAGCCTTATATAGTAAGAATTTATTTCAGTGTAAACATAAAACAAACCAGAAACAAAAACAAAAATAAAACACTTTTACTTTACAAAAATACCGACGATTTTTCGCGTCAAAAAAAAATTAAACAAAATTCATTACATAAAAGAATCAAGTACAAAAACTAAGTTAGTTTGATATTTGATTCTAGGCATTGATTCTACTAGTTTTGTTGTTACATCTGAAGAAATTTTCCCCCATTCTTCAATTAAAGCTGTCTTCAAATCGCATTTGTTTGAAATAGCCATTTTTCTGATTTTTCTATTGAGATGCTGCAACAGAAGCTCGATAGGATTAATGTCTTTGGACTGCGGTGGGTGATCCAGAGGCTTGAGGGTTCGAAACAATAATCACTCCCTAACAATTTTTAAAGTATATTTAAGATCGTTGTCCTGTTGAAAGATTTAGTTCCTAGGGAGTTCAATCTTGGATCATAATTCAGTGGCATTTTATGTTTAATCGTAACTCATTCCTGGGTCTTTATACAGTCGCATTTTAGCTTCAATTGTGAATCTTTACATTTTAGCATTTTAGCTTCAATCTTGGATCTTAATTCGGTCACATTTTAGCTTCAATCTTGAGTCTTTATTCAGTATTATTTTAACTTCAAGCGTAAATCATTCATGGTTCTTTATACAGGAATATTTTAGCTTCAATCTTGGATCTTTATGCAGTTGGAATTTAGGTTCAATTTTGGATCTTCGCATCTTGGATTCAAGAAAGGAGATATATATCTAAACTCTATAAATTCAGAATTCCAGATAAATTTCAGAAATAAAAGAACCAATAAATAGAACTTAATAAGCAAATGCCAAGAACGTTGAAATCAAACAGAGAATAAAAAATGGACATACAACTTGATCACAAATATAAAATTCTGGATTGAATGAAATCATGTCAATGTTGATATTTCATATAAAAAGTTTTGACCAACCGCAGCTGCTTTAATAAATATCTACATAGATTTAATAACATAAAGGAGATAAGCAAAAATGACTCATGTACAGCTTTAGGGGAGGATGCAAAGCATATATTTTTTTAATGTGAAAAGTGAATGGAGTGGTGACAGGCTTCGAATAACCAAAACACCTGAGTTAAATTAATGAATGAGAGTTGCGCAGTAGATCTGAACATGCTTATATAGTAAGGAGAACGAAGGAATAATACCCATCCTGATGAAACGCTGAAGTAAGTCCAAGTTGGTGTTAGTGGAGTTATCCATTGAACTGGGTAATTAAGAGTGGGGCCTCTAGTTGGTAGCGCTCAGTCATTATGTCCAACAAAAAAAGTCACATTTTAGTTCCAATCTAGGATCCTTATTCGATCACATTTTAGCTCCATTCATGGGTATTTATACTCTCACAATTTAGCTACAATCGTAGGTTCTAATATTTTGCGTCAAACGCGAGTCCTTATGCAGTCATATTCATTCATGGGTCTTTATTAAGTCGTGTTTTAGCTTCAATCGCGAATCATTATTCAGTTACATTTTAGCTTTAATCGTTGGCCTTTACTTAAGTTCAATCTTGGGTCTTTATTCGGTCACATTTTAGCTTCAAGCTGGACTCTTTATTCAGTAATATTTTAGCTTCAATTGTAACTCATTCATGGGTCTTTATACAGTCGCATTTTAACTTCACTCTTGGGTTTTTATTGCATTACATTTTTACTTTCACTCTTGGGTCTTTATCCGTCACATTTAAGCTTTAATCTGGACTTTTATTTGGCTGCAATTGTGGTTTTTTTTTATTCAATCATATTTTAGCTTTCATTTAAAAATTTTAAATTTTAGCTTTAATATTGAGTCTTCAGACAGTCTTTCTAATTTCAGATTTACAACTATGATCTGCCTTATTTTTCTCAACAGGTACTTTTCTTATTACAAAGTTTTCTTAAAAGAAATATTTTCATATATTAACTTTCACGTTCAAGCTAATAAATTTCAATTTATTAAATGTTAATAAAAAAAAATTGAGTCATCTCAAATTGTTAAAAGTTAATGAAAAAAAAAGAAAACCTAAACACAGTGCAGTTCTTCTAGAGTCATGAATAAGCCTTCATATTTCTTAACGAACTATAAAGATGTTAGGACTCTGCAACAGTCTACTTTATATTACAATAACACAATGAATGCTTCACCTACGAGAATAATGGTAATAGAAAGTGGGTGGCTAAATTTATGTTTAAGTTTGCTGCTTTCAGTGTTAATAGACTTATGCAGTGTGTTCATTTATTCGAGCATAAAGATCCTTTAACTTTTAAATGTTGTTGCTACTAATGCGGCTGTGGCTCGTGCTGGATTAACGGACTTCTTTCTCTATTGCCATTTAATTTTATGCCACGTTAAACATGTGGCATGACCAATCAATCAAGTGCGGCTGCAGTTACATTTAGAGGTTGGGTGTTGTTGCGCAAAGATGTCTCTGTTTAAACGTTGCCATGACAGTAAAGTGTTAATTTGGAATTAAAAATTGTGCTTGAGCGAACTAATTAACAGCAAGTTGTATAGTATTGCTTGGAAATATTTCCTTCTGCTTGGGAAATTTGACAAAGTCTTTAAAATTCATTACATTAAAGCTCTATTTTATTAATATTTTTTTTTTTTGAAATTCTAAATACAAATTTAATGCCTACTTTTTAGAATTCATCATGTGTAGCTTGTGTACTTGAAGAAATTAATGTGTTTATGGGATTAAGTATGTTACTCGCGTATTCTATATATTGTATAACAACCATACCCCTCCCCCTCCCCACACACACACACACAAAATGTTGCCTTTCACTGCTACGCATTTCTATTTATTTGTTAAATAAAAAATTTCCCCAAAAATTTATGAATGTATGTTTTATTTCCATTTTTTATTTTATTTCTGCTTTTAAATTCTAAAAACAGCCTTCATTACGTATTCAAGGATTCAATAGAGCTAGAAAAATAATTCAATCGTATTTGCGATTTAGATTAGAGTTGTAAACAGCACACTACAATGAAAACGGAAGTATGTTTGCTAAATAATTTTAAAAGTTACATATCACAATCAAGTATATGATACTATCAGCCATGTCACAGAATTTAACTGCGTTCGGAAGTGAAATTAATTCCGTATTTTGCTTCTATAGAAAAAGTAAAACGAATTTTTTTTTTTTTTTTTTGGAATGAAACCTAGAAATTCTTAAAATTACAATTCGACATAGCAATTTAAAAGTGGTTTCATTATGAAAAATATTTTCGTTTTACTTTTTCTATAGAAGCAAAATACGGAATTAATTTCACTTCCGGATGGAATTAAATGGCTGTATACCTTATTATGTTGCCACTTTCGCGCTCGAGAAAGAAATTTCATTTATTTCTTTCTTATAAAAATTGTTTTCGCGATTTTTATTTTTAAATTCGCTTAAACAATTTCTATATCAATTCTTTGTTTTATTTCTTTGTTACGTGAAAGAAACCAATTAGGGCACTCGCGCTACTCTGGCTGCCATAACAAATTTGTTATTCTATTTATATTTTCTTACCATAAGTGTGTATTATCCTTTAAGTGTTTACACTTGAAGTGCTTTCAACGAAAATCAGCATTTCGGTGCCTGCTGTTAACATGCTCACTCCTTGTTTATTTACACTTGTATCATTTATTGTCATTTTATTTATCCAAAATGTTTGCTGCTGATATCAGCTAATAAAAAGTATTTGAAATCTATTTTCATCTATGTACAGATTTTCCTTCCTTCCCAAAAAATTCATAGAAATAAATGCATGAGAACTAGGAAAAAAAATTGTTGAGAAATTAGAAGAACATGCAAATGAAATATGCGTGTTATGCATAAATAATGTAATTGAGGAGACGAACTAACAATGGAAACTTTGTTAAGTACAATCTAGTACGTACTTTAGACAGTTCTATTTGTAGTTCTTGTTCAGGTTTAGTACAGGTTCTAGTTCATGTACTAGATCAGGTACTAGTAAGGGTTTTAGGTTAAATTTTAGTTAATGTTCTAGTGCAGGTTCTAGTTCGAGTTTTAGTTTAATGCCCTATTTCAGAAAACAAACTTATCAACTTTTCACTTTGCACTTATGCAATTTTTCGTCTATTCTTTATATTCCTTAGTAACACTGAAGTAACACTGAGGCAATTAATGTGTCTATAAACAATTGTGTTACTTTCTTTGGAAAGGGTGTATTTGAAGAAGTAAAGGTGGTGAAAGAAGAAAGCTGCAATTGCGCATTATTATGCAGCGCCTATGGTGGCGTGTAGGCACATTATTTTTAAAGCTTGATTTTATAGCCTTTATTTATAGCGGCGGTCTTCCTTTTGCTCAGTATTTTTTTGCAGCATATATATTTTAGATGATTTTAAGAAAAATCCTTTCTATTCGAGTTTTTTTTTCATTTTGTTTCTGCTTTCTGAGTTTAAAATGTTACTAATTTAAGATTTTTATTGTTATGGTATTAAGTTTTGCAAATGAATTCCTAATATTTCTAAATAGAACCTTGTTTATTAGTTCATGTGAATTAATTTTCATAAAATGTCCTTTTTCTGTAGTTTTTCTGTATGAATGTATGTCTATTTGAGATTATTTACGAATCAATGTTTAATTAATACTACTGTCAATTAATGTGTGAAAGTGTTAGTGTGTGTCACACATACATAGAGACTCATACATGCATGTTTAAAGCATTAAGCTTGTGTGTATGGTTTTGTAATCCCAGATGTAAATTTATTGTTATTTACTGTAACACACATACACATACATACATACATACATAGATGCAAATGTACAACATTAATTAACATTCAAGGGTCAAAATGTGCTTAAATAGTGTTGAGAATAAGAGACACATGAAATAAATGAAATTAGAGTTTGATTAAGTTTGAGTAACATTTTAAATTGGAAAATGGCAAAAAAAATGAAAGCTTAAAAACTCTTACTTAAACAATCCTTTTATTGCATTACATTTCTACTAGCAGCTATTATTTATGTATATCAAGTTTATTTTTATTACAATTTATATTCGTATAGTTCTTAATGTTTTATTATGTTTTTAAATAACTTTCTCTTTATACAATTCGAAATTGATAATTTTTGCGTTTTGCCATATTAAGTGTCCTTGGAAATGACAAGAATATCTGTTTATTGCCAACAGCTAACTTATGCCATCCTCATGGTCACCATCATCTCTTTTCACAGCACTGCAGTTCCCTTTATCCATGTACACAGCTTCAGCTTTATGAGGCAGAGTTGAATAGTTGTGTTCCAGTCACTAAATTTAAATAAGAAAATGATTTGACTGGAGAGTGAGGCAAATGTGTTGAAGAGCCTTAGAGTTTTTAGATTTAGTTTCATTTTTGCCAGCACTTAGCATAGAAAGAAGTAACATCTACAAGGATTTCTGTAGCCTGCCTTAACAAGCTTTAATTGTGATAGAAATGGAATATTTAACTTGAAATGCGAATAAAAATAAACTAAACATAGATACTTTAAAGCCGTTGTTGTTTTATGCAGCATGGTTAGCTGAGACAGAAATTGAAAAGAAATATGTTTGCAACGAAACTCATATACCCTGACCCTCGTTATGTTTTTAGCAGAGTTAAAGCAAGACTAGAACAGACACTAGAATAGACAGGAGAACAGACATGAAAACTGACACGACAACAGACACTTGAACAGACATTAAGATAGAGACCAGAACAGACACTGGAACTTGTTGGTTGGTGGGTTTACGTGATAGTTCACTACGTGCGAACATTTAAAGTATAGTCGAAGGGACCCCGTTTTAAAAGACCACACCACTCGTCAGATTAATGTCTTATACAACATGCTGTAGCTAAGATAAGAACAATAAAAAGTCGTGTCTTGCTAGACCTGGTTGGGTGAGATATCTCAGTAGGTCATTGAGTTTTGACCCGGCTAACTCACCAAGGTTGTTCAATGTATAGTTTCCCATGAATTTATGTCTGTTGACACTCAGGACTGCGCATTCGCCGAGAAGGTGGAAAATCGTTAAAAGGTAGTCCCAGGCGATTTGCGTGCTTGCCTAACGTCCAGTGTCCCATTAATACTGCCAGCAACCTTGATATATCCTTGCTATTCCGCGTTATCAGATGCATAGTACGTTTCTCGTTAAAGAATGGCCACATCAACTTGGCTATCCTACATGTGTCTAAATTACGCCTTTGTAAGAAAATGTCTGAAGATGATACCTTTGATAGTCCCCAGTGGAATTGCTACTGAGACCACATCGGAGATATCCAAGGCAGATCCCGTTCTGGCTAGTTCATCTGCCCGATCATTGCCGTAGTGATTCCTATGCACAGGCACCTAGACCAAGGTAATGTCAGATAGACGATTTAGCCTTGGCAGAGATTTCCTACATTGCCTAACTAGTGAAGATGAAATTGTGTAGGCATTAAGTGAGAGGAGTGCCGCCTGACTGTCGACAAATATGCCTATATTGCCGCAAATATTATGATCATGTAGTGTATTACAAGCTGCCATGATTGCAAAAAGTTCCGCCTGAAAAACACTACACTCATTCGGAAGACGATACGAGATGCCTACCCCAGGTTCGTCACAGAAGACCCAAGAACCAACACCGCAGCTCATCTTAGAACCGTCCGTGTAGATCCTAGTGTCATATTTGTGCACGAGATTATCCATATTCCACTCACTCCTGGAGGAAATTCAGACCTTGAATACCCTATCAAAATCCGTGTATGGAGTAATATAGCCAGATGGTTGGAGAACGATCGAAGGCAACTGACCAAAAATTCCCGCGTGGCCATATATTCTCGATCTCCAACAACCGGATGCCTGAAGCCTCGCTACGCTGCGCTTCCTGTACTGGAATCTAAGCTCAAATGAACCTTAATTCGAAGTACAGAACTAAATTTGTTTAAAAGTTATTTATCAAACAGAAAACAAGATATTTAATTAAATAACAAACAAAGTTATATTGGGGCATAAAGCTAGGCAGCGTGTTGGGTCCATTGTTTTTTTCTATTTACATATATAAATAACATTGTGAATCTTGACTTTGGTAAAGTGCATACTTATAGTCTGATGATATTTCCCTCTTTTATCCATATAAACGTGAGACACCGTTAAATGTTGACATGCAAAGAGACGCTGACATGATTTTCGAATATGCAAGAATAAACAAATTAATGGTAAATCCATTAAAAAAAAAAATTATAAGTTTCAGGACACATGTGAATACTGATATTGAATCTTTTTGTTTTTTGCTAAATGGCAAAGAACTTTTTGAGTCTAGTTCGGTAAGATACTTGGTTACAGTTTTGCAAAGTAACTTGAGATGGAATCTACAGATTGAAGAAATTAAACAAAATGCATCTTGTATAAATTTAAATATGAGTTTGGTGAAAAAAACAAAAGTAATACTTTACCAAGCATTAGTTCAAAGCCATTGGAACTACATAACTAATAAAGATATTTGGATATAAATACAATACGGAATTGAAATCTCTCCAAAGAACTCAAAATTGTTTTTAATCTTCCAATAAAACCGCTATACTAAGAAATTTGCAAAACGATTTTACCAGTTAAAGAAATGTTAAACTACGTCTTCTGATATTTATGTTTAAATCATTGAACATCTTTTGAACTTGCCATTTCATTTACAAATGTCAATTCAATTTTCGTACTTTTTAATGCAAATCAACATGCATGAAAAAAAAACAAAATTAAATAAGAAAATTGTCTAGTACCGTCAAGTTGGTATCCCTTTTGTTTTCTTATTCCCTTCTCAACCAAAACTACTTGCCTTGACAAGTCAGAATTGAAAAGTGTGAAAGCGGACTAAGAAATTAAAAGACAAGTAAGAAAGTATAGTCGGTCAAGCCCGACCATATAATACCCTACACCCAGTATATGTATAAAACAGTTTTTTAGAAATGTGCGCTATATGGGATATATGACCTATTGTGGACCGATCATCAAAAATTTAGTGTCATGATTTCTTTGAATATAAATATTGTGTATGTTAAACTTTATCTCGATACAAATACTTTTAAACGATTTATGGAGGTAAAAGTTGATTACGGGGAGGGTCTTATATGGGAGTTTCGCCTAATTACGGACCGACCATTATAAAATTAGGTGTCGTCATTTCTATATATTATTTGTGTCGAATTTTATTTAATTACCAACATTCTTAAGAAATTTATGATCGTTAAAGTGATTTTCGGAAGTGGGCCATTTATGAGAATCGTAATTATGGACCGATCACAATAAAATTGTTACGTATTGTTTGTATATATATGAGATATATTTTTATTAAATATTATTTAGATACCAACAATTTTGAGTGAGTTATGTTCTTTAAAGTGATTTTTGGGAGTGGGCCTTATATGGGAGCTACGACTAATTATGGACCGATATGCACAAAATTTGTAGAGGTGATTTGGCTTCATTTATCACTCATTTGTGATGAAATATGTTTGGTTCCTTGCATAATTCAAACATTTATGATCGGTAAACCCCAATTTCGGGAGTACTTTTGTATGGGGGCCAGGTGAAATAATAAACCGGTTTCCACCAGTTTCTATCCCTTCCGTCCTTGGGCCGAAAAAATATCACTTACTAAATTTTATCAACATATCTTCAAAACTGCGACCTGTACTCTGCGCACAAGCAGCTTTACATGGACAGCCAGCCAGACGGACGGACGGACGAACATCGTTACATCGACTGAGAAAGTGATTCAGAAAGTGATTCTGAGTCGATCGGTATACTTTAAGGTGGGTGTTGGACCAATATTTCTGGGCGTTACAAACATATGCACAAATCCAATATACCCTCCCCACTATGGTGGTGTAGGGTATAAATATTACACAAGTTGTGTTTAACGTTTAATTTTTTGTGATTTCTTATTTAAAATTTATGTATTTTGAAAACAAATAAAAATACTATTAGAAATAGTGACATTTTATTTTTCCGATTTTTTTTTTTTTTTGACGATTTTTAAAATTCGAAATGATGATTTTTTTTCTTTTTTGTCGGGATTTTGACGATTTTTTCTTAAATTCATCTGGCAGCCCTGGCTGTTATACATTTTTCTACACCTGCCTGAATAGTTGTTCTTAAAAATTCGTTGTTTTTTCACTAATTTCAATAGGTTTAAGAGATAAGGAACCAATCACCTATCTTGAAAAAAACTATAACCTAAACTAGGACCTTAACAAGTTCATGACAATTTCATGTACATACATATATTTTTAGCGCCCTGCTGAAGTGTACTTAAATTGAACTCAAGGATTCTTTTGGTGTTTATTTTATATACAAGTATAGTTTTTCTTTTTTTGTAGTTTCCTATTAAAACATACCGTCAGATTTCAACGTATACATACATATTTAAAATAGAAAATCTTAAAATACTCTTTCTTACACAGTCATAGACAAAAACACAAACATATAAACTCTTTAAATCTTAGTTGATATTATGACTATTACTTTTCTTTTTTCCCCCACTACGAGCTTAAGTATGTAGTAGTTTTAAAAGATTGTGCTAGAATATAAAATATTTAAGATTTGAAAAAAAAAAAATAAAGTGTTAGCTTTCTCCTTGGCATTCCTGGAATTGCTGTTCAAAATGAAATATGGAAATTTCCTAGAGCAGCAAGTAAAAAAAACAAAACAAAAAAAAAGAAATAAAGCTAAGCCATTAGACAGTTTGCACAATTTATTATTAAAGTTCTTGTTTGCTTTTTATTGCACTTTTTGTGCAAGTCTAAAAGGAAAATGAAACCAAACTAAAAGTCGGTGTATGCAACAGTTATGGCAGAGATTTGAAGATACGAGGTCTGATCCAAAAATAACTGTTATTTTAAATTTGTTCAAAAAGTATTTATTTATTCATCGATAACTATCTTGTCCCCTTCCAAGTAATCCCCCTCAGCTATAATATACTTATGCCAGCGTTTTTTATAATCCTCAAAACACTTCTGAAACGCGCTTTTTGGTATCGCCAACAGCTCCTGTTTCGATTTTTCTTTTATCTTCTCAATCGTAGTAAAACGCTTTCCTTTTACCAGTGTCTTCAGTTTTGGCATGATAACGGTTTTATTTTTGGCCAAAAACTCACGCACAAGCATCGATGTGTGAGCTGGTGCGTTATCATGGTACAAAATCCATGATTAGTTTTTCCGCAATTCTGTGCGTTTCTGACGAATTGTCTCGCGCAAAGAGCGCATTAAGGTCGTATTCCTTATTAACCGTACGACTTGTGGTAAGAATTCATGATGCACCACCACATTTGTAGTCGAAGAAAACAGTGAGCAAAACCTTCACATTTGACCGAACTTGGTGTGCTTTTTTCGGTCTTGGATCTTCTGGACGTTTCCATTGGGATGATTGGGCTTTGGTTTCAATGACATAGCCATACACCTATGATTCGTCACCAGTTATGACATTTTTGAGGAAATCTGGATCGTCGTTAACGATGTTCAACAGCTCCTGAGCGATGTCCATGCGACGTTGTTTTTGCTCAAAATTTAGCAATTTTGGAACAATCTTCGCTGCCGCATGTTTCATGCCTAAAACATCCGTAAAAATTGCTTGGCATAAGCCGAACGATATGCCAACATCATCAGAAACGTCTCTGATAGAGATTCGATGATTATCCAAAATCATTTTCTTCACTGCAGCAATGTTTTCAGCGGTTGTTGACGAGGTCGGGTGACCGGGACGAGCATCGTCATTGACATCTTCTCGACCTTCCTTAAACCGGTTATACCGCAATTGAACTTGTGTTCAGCTCACAGTACACTCGCTAAACGCCTCAGTCAACATTTCAAATATCCTTGAGGATTTAATTTCATTTTTACACAAAACTTAATACAGTTTCTTTGATCCATTTTTTCGAATAGTAAAAAATCGAAAAGCACACCAAAACACGACTAACCTTTTTATCTGTCAAAAACAAACTGACAATCCAAAATGGCTGATATTACCAACATACATATGTATATAACAGACATGTGTACCAACATAACAGAAAAAAATGCTAAAATCGAACATACGTAAGTCACGAAATTTGAAAATAACGCTTATTTTTTGCTCAGACCTCGTATGTTTATTATTTATTTAAAACTACTCGTATATGAAGCAATGAAGAATAAGTGTATGGTTAACAAATAACTATAGCTGTTAATAATAATAATAATGAATTATTGAGTGTTTTAAATAGGTTTGCATAAATTTGTGTTTTAAATTGCAAGTTTAACCGGCCTGGTAACAGCTGCCTTTAGTCTCTCTTCAACAGTGAGGTCACTAAACAATTTCATTTAAAAAAAAAAATAATTCATTACTTTTTATTTTAAACCCAGACCAAGGCATATTGATTATAAGGTAGCAGCCACATTATAACAAGTACTACAATACAAAAACAACATGGTTATTTGTTTTTGCTTTGACTTCTTTGATGTCAAAAACAGCTGACTGAAAATTACAAACATTGTTTTTATTTGTATTTATTCAGGTCACTGATGACAAACATGGTACAATTGTACTTTTTTTGATACATTTTAAACACAGTTGGTACCGTGGTACTATCACGAGTCCTATGGTACAATTTCAAAATACTGTTGTATCCAGTGCTGATATTCAGCCGGTTCGGACCGGTTTCCTCGAACCGGTTGTTAAAATTTTAAAAATTTTCCGTACCGGTTGTTGCATGAAATTTGTTCCCTTTTATTTTTTAACATTGAATTCTAATAGGAAAAATGTGAAAAGGGAACAGATTTCATGTGAAATTTTTATTCACGATAGGGGTGATTATGTTTTTTGCTTTAACGGGTTTATATAATGTGTATTTATCAAGGTGATATAGTCTCGACAACAAACACAATATTGTTCAGTTGTTCATTGTTCAAACGTCCAAACAAATGATTTTATTTTGGTCATATATTGGATTATTGGATGATAATGTTTTCGATAGCGTTTTCTTCAATCTTTTGAGAAAAATATAAAACAATTTTTTTTGACTTTTATTTTGCAAAATCAAAACTATTTTTTGTTAAAAACGTAACTTTTTTTATTAAACGAAAGTTTATATCATTTCCTTCAAGAGGCTTGTGGTCTGTTACTGGGATGCGACTTTAAAATTTTCGCTATTTTTATCAAAATTTGGAAAAAATATAACTTTTTTAAGCGAACCGGTTGTTAATTGTTTCGAAAATCACCACTGGTTGTATCAAAATTTGGTATTTCAGATGAAACAGATAAGTATCAGCCATGTCACAGAATTTAATTCCGTTCAGAAGTGGAATTATTTCCGTAATTAACTTCTAAAGAAAAAGTAAAACGAACAATTGGTTTCATTCCGAACAAATTTTTCGTTTTGCCTTTTCTATAGAAGCAAAAAATGGAATTAATCCACTTCCGAACGGAATTAAATTCTGTGACATGGCTGTATATCATATAAGTTACTATTTGTGTAAAAGTGCAAGCAAAAGAGATTTTATTAAATTTCATGAAAATTTTGGAACAATAATTTTTTGGTTGAATTATCGAACAATATGAGTCTTTGACATATTAATTTACATTAAATGATTTTGAGATTGAATTCAAAAACTAAAGCTTAAAATGTAGTTAATCAGGATTTCAAAATCGTTAAAAGGTAACTCTTCTATTTCTTTTATTCTTACAATAATAATTCTATTTATTTTGGAAATATGTAGATATATTTACCAAGATTAACTTTTCGCAAATGACTCGATACTTCATAAATACGAATATTTTTAGATTAACGCGACAATTAATGCAATAATGTTGCTATAAGAATTTTCGATAAAGTAAATTTGTGGTAAAGTTTTATGATTATTTAACAAATATTAAAAATGGTACCATGGAGGTGTAAAAAGTACATTTTATTTATATAGTTGGTACGAAAAACAAAAACCAATTTTCCATCACTGATTCAGGTATATGATGGAAATCGAAAACGAAAACAATAATAATAAACAAATTTTGATATTTATAAACATTTTGAACATTATAAATTTGTAAACATAAACAACGTTTGACATCACAAAAGTACCAAAGAAAAAATCAGCTGTGTCTTCAACACTATCTTATAATTAATATGCCTTGACCCAGACAGTTTTGTTTTAAAAAATAAAATGAAACAAAACAAAACAAAAAGTCAAACTTTTGTTTTTTGTCTGTCTGGTTTATTTAAAACTCATTTAGCAAGTAAATAAATAACTAAAATAAAACAAAAATATACTTAATTAACAGGACCTATAAAAAATTTAACAATACAGGTCTACAGTATTAAAAATAGAGGAGAACAAAAAAAAAAACGAAATGAAGGAAAATAAAACAAAATTAACACTGAACAATCAAAAAAAGTAATAAACAAATGAAATGTAATGTAATGCAATAAAATAAATTGGTAAGAGAATAAATAAACGCAAGCTCTAGCTGACTTTAATTAATACGCATGAATGACAAGTCCATACAGATAAACATATGTATGTACGTCCATAGATATACATACCTACAATCAAATATATAACAAATACAAATGTAACGAATCTTAAACACCCTTCATTTAAAAACTAAAATTACTACTGTCCCAACTTTGGTGCCATTTTAAACATTTACACTCACAGTTCAAGTAAAAAATTTAACAGCTCTCGAGACTACAACAACATTATTGCTTATATACAATGAATTCATATCTACTTTACAACAACAAACCAAGCAACAGTAATAATATTAATTTTGATTTGGAAAAATTTTATTTTAAAGCTTTTACGGTTGTCTTGTATTTCGTTGCATAAATTCTTAGCTATTAAACCGATTTGCTTGATTTTTAATACCCAACTATCTAGGACAATGTTTAATATTCTATTGAAATCTCTTTCGTCTCGCTTTGGTATTTTATAGTGTAGCGTGATTTACACATACTGATTAACGGACATATCTAAATTTAGTTAGAATTTGTTAAAAATCAATAATTTTTTAAACATTTATATTCTTTTAGGACTAATCATAAAATAATTAATTAATTAATAATTAAATAATTAACTTTTACTTGGAAGTTGTTTCCAATTGTGGCTTAAAACTTTTGGAATTTAGTTTTTTTTATAATCTATACCACCATAATGAGGAGTGATGCAAAACCCATACATATTTGTCCAACACACACTCTAAACTATACCAAACGACGCAGAATCACTTCCTGGGTCGATTTAATAATGTCGGTCCGTCTGGCTGTTCATGCTGATGCGCAGAATACAGGTCGCAATTTTGAAGATATTTCGAAAATTTTAATACATGATATTTTTTCGGCTTTATAATTGAAATTGGTTCAAATCGATCCATTATTTCACCTAGCCTCCATACAAATGTCTTCACGAAATGGGGGTTTACCGGTCATAAATGTGTGATTTATCCACCACAAATTAGTGGAAATGAAATTTAATCAATCTACAAATTTTGTGAAGATCGGTCCATAATTAGTCATAGCTCCCATATAAGACCAACTTCCAAAAATCACTTTAAAGAGCATAACTCTTTTAAAAATGTTAGTATCCAAATAATATTGAACACAAATTAGTTTCATATATACAAAAATTCTGACACCTAATTTTATAATGGTCGGTCCTCAATTAGTTGAAACTCCCATATTTAACTCCTCCGTAATTCACTTGAAGCTTCATAAACTTTTAAAATTGTTTAAATTGAGACAAAGTTTAACACACATAATATTTATATCCATATTAATGTCCATAAAAGGTCATATCTCCCGTATAGCGCTCATTTCTAAAAACCTGTTTGACATATACAGTGGAAAGCAAAACTGTCTGGTTGTTTTGCATTAAGAGAGGAAGAGTTTGGATGCACTCATGCGACCTATGCCAATAGTATTCTTTTCCATCAGAATGGTATCGGTTGACTTTCATTTCGTTGCTCCAAATAACCCCTTTCCAGTCATCTACTGTCTAATTTTTGTGGGTTTTACAAAAGTGAAGGCATTTTTTCACATTTCTATCGGAAAGTGCTGCACACTGGTTACTAAACCAATTCTATTTAATGCGCGTCTAACCGTCCAGTAACTGGCATCTTTACCAATACTTTTTGCAGCATTTTTCGGGGTCTTGATGTTCTAATTATGTAGCAAACGTTTAATCTGTCAGGCATCACAATCTAAAAGCAGTCTTGTTCGACCCCCTTGGTTATTATTGTTTGGACCATTACGCCGTTTTTTATATCATTTACCCTGAATTTACTTAAATTTAATTTTTTAAATAATTTTATTCTATATTCTTCGACCTTTTTAATGATTTTTATTAAATAATTTTTAAGCTTGAGGTCACTTTTTTGTTTTTTATAAAAGATTTTTATTTCTTATATATAATTTATATATATATATAAATATATATATTTAATTATATATAAGAAATAAAAACAAAAAAGTGACCTCAAGCTTAAAAATTATTTAATAAAAAAAAAAAACTTTAATTTTTTAGCAATTTTACGGCACAAATAATTCTTTTGCAATAAATTTATCACATTGTGTTTAATCTCAGTTGGCGTTTTTCTAATTTTTCAAGATCTTTTAATTTTTTATTTAAAAATCAAGTTAGTCGCTTTACAGGTCAAACAAGAATGCACAAATGGAGCAATAAAAGCTTGATAACGAGATCGCAACAAACAAAACAAAAACCAACCGTTTTGTTTTAATAAAGCAATATCGTGCTAATATTTATCTCTTGTACTGTGCAAAAGTGTCCGAATAGTGAATTTTTTGTTTTTTGTTTTAATTTTTTTATTTTTTTTGACGAAATTTATGTGAGTTTTTGTGATTTATAATTTAGAATGAGGTTCAATTAAATAAAAAGTACATACATATGATAATATATCTATATTTGTATTATTTTCATTACCTTAATTCTTTAATGCAAAAGATCCGGACAGTTTTGCTTCTCAATATATATTGGGTGTAGTGCATTACATGGTCGGGCTTGACCAATTATACTTTCTAACTTGTTTCTTAATGTAGATCTTGGATAATAGACATTGCTGATGATACCTTTGGCAGGGCAGAAAATGCATTAAAATGTGCCAATTGTCTAAAAATAATACTTTGCAGTGGTATTCTTTGAATTATTAATTAAAATGAACTCAAGCCAAATAAAAATCTCTCTAAGAAGTTTATAACTTTTGCAATATTTAAACAATTCGGCTGATTTTAAAATGTTTGTTTTTGTTCTAAGTACATTGTAAATTTTACAAATTACGAGTAGGCAATAAAACCAACTTTGGAACTTTCTAGTGTAAACAAAATTAAATTAATGTGTTATGGTTTAAACTTGGAAACATTTATCTACGTATAAAAATTCTGCGTGTAAAGACTCAATTTACGGAATCAAAACCACTTTCAATGCGTATTGAGTTCTGTGACATGGCTGATAAATTTTAAGTACATGACTTTTGAATTTTACACTTAAGCATGATTTACAAAGTATACTTATTCTTAAAAGAATATTTCTAAGTATATTCCACAATAAGCTCCATTTTAACTTTACTATTTGAAAAACATAAAACTTTATACGACAAATTCTCACACTTGAGTTCTTAACGTTCTTCCTGCTTAACAGATGTGTTTAATATTCAATACCAATTTACTTACAGCAATGATCAACATTTTTAAATGCATCTCATTAATATTGTTTCTAGATTTTGCACGTCAGCGTCAAACAGAAATAGCTACAAGGAACTGGATATATATAATAGCAAATAACATTTATACTTAAGAGGATATTAATAGGCAGAAACAAAAAAACCTTCTGAAACTTTTGGGTCAAAATCAAGTGGACAGGTCTGGAGAACAAGCTACAGAATCTTAGTGCTGCAGTAAAAAACTGCGGTGGGTCTTCAATGGTTTGGATGTTGTATGCCAGCTGCAAGACCAGATAATATTGTATTCATTGAAAGTAATTACAATGAATAGCCAAGACTACTACTTACAAATTTCAAAGGACAATTTGAAAGTAAGTGCCACAAATTTAGTTCTTAAAACAAATTTATCCAAAGACGAACTTCAAACAACTTTAAAGAAAGAGTGGAGCAAGATTGCTAGACATGTGACTGAAGCTAAATAGAGGACCAACAAAATATTAACTTTTATTTTTTTGATTTTTTGACTGTATACTAATTTTTGATTGTTGTTCTCAAGTACTTATTTCTTCTTCCCACAAAATTTCTTTGAAATCAATTTTAATTTAAACAGTTTTTTAAAATAAGAAAACATTAAACCTTAAATACAATTTTAAGATGAAAAAGCGTGGTGTATACTAAATTTTGACTCTGACTATAGCTTTGGAATATGACACGTCAGCATGATTTACATAGACAGTCAAGTAGACCTCAAATTCTTTCAAAATTATTAATTATTTGGCTGAATTTCGATTAATAAATACTTAGGACAAACATTTTACCTGATTAATAAGATTAATATCTGCACATAGGCACGATTTATACACACATCTAAGCAGCTGTAGCTAATTAGTTCAAATGCTCTTAGAACTAAATTAGCATAAAGAATATTTATACTTAAATGAAAATTGTTGCCCACAAAACAACAGTATGATTTTGAATTTCAAATAAAAAAATGTACAATTTTCTAACATTTTCTCTCATAACATTTTAGCTTCTTAATTGATTTCATGAATATTTAATACCCAACTGTCTAGTGCATTTATAAATATCATACAAATATCTGATTAATTTCTGTTGTGTATTTTGGAATTGAGCATTATTTACACACACATAAATATATAAGAACACAGGACACAACACAATTTATACCGCTGTGAGACAAACTGTAGGGGTCAGTGATCGGGAAGGGTTCAAACTACCGGGGAAAGTTATATCGGTAAAAAAAAAGAAGTTATACGTGTCCCGGCGTTTTGCTGGGTCATGTCTAGGAATCGAGATATATCGATTTGAAGTTAGTAACTATCATATAGCGAAACGCCGCACAGTGGCGCCCGTAGAGCAAACGAGGTTGCAAAAATCAAAATTTTTATGAGCGCCGACGAAGTTTTGAATAAACCCATGTTATAGTAGAAAAATCAATTTTATGGTAATGGATGAATATTTTACAGAAAATTGAAAAAATAAATTTAAAAAAAATTATTTTTTTTTAATTTGTTGGGTAATAAAATAATTTTTTTTAGTTACCATAAAATTGATTTTTCTACTAATTTTAAATTTGATAACCCATAAGTAGGCCCCTACAAAGCGTAGCACCCTTTCCAAACGCTCATTTCATAGGCTGAACAGTCATCTATCATATGCTGTTTAAACTGTTCAATTATCTTATTCGGTTCAAAAGATATGATTTTTGCAACGAAAAAACTCAAATGGCGTCACTTTGCGCCGGGACACGTATAACTTCTTTTTTACAGATATAGCATTTCCCGTTGGTTTCATCCCATCCCGATTTTGACTATCGCACAGTGTAATTAATAAAGAATGTAAAATATATTTAAAAAGTGTTTTTTAAGAGCTTACGGATTTCATTAAAAAAACACATACAATTTAGAGAAATGTATAAAATCTTTACTTGGCCTGATAGAACGGTCTATATAATTCAATGTTTCAGGATGATTTCATGTAAATGTTCACCGGGGCTACGCCTCAAATAGTTCATATGCTGGGTCCTATTTTAACATACTCTCTCCAAGATATCGGCAGTTATATCACGAATAAATTTTTCAATATTAGACAACCATTGCGGGCTAGTCCCTATAGATATGAGCCTCAACGGTGCCCACAAGAAATAGTCTAAAGGTGTTAAAGGTCAATTGCTCAGGCCCAAACGTGATAGAAACTTTTCATCGAACGCGCCTTTCAATTGGGCCATTTTTTCGCGTGCTGTGTGGCATGTGGCACCGTTTTATTGAAACCACATCTCAGCCAAGTCCAGCTTTACCATTTTGAGCAAAAAAAAAATATTTGTAATTCTTGCACGGCAGTGCTCGCCATTCACAGTAATGTTACAGCCTTCGTCTTTGAAAACGTCCAATGATAGCCGGTGGCATAATCCACAGCAAACATTTTTCAGAATGCATTGTCAGTTATTGCAATGCTTCTGGCTGCTCTTAACACTATATCCACGCATAACATTCACATTAATCCATTCAACCGGAACTGAGCTTTGTCACTGAACACATCTTATTGCTAAAATAGTGCACGATGTACTTTCTTAACAGAGCATGAATTTTTATAATAAAATTCAATAATCTGCAAGCGTTGTTCGTTTGTAAATCGATCCATGGTTAAATTAAAAACAATTTAAAACAAAAAATAAAGTTTTTAAAAGATCACGCTTTACTTGCATTAATATTTATAAGCATCAAATATTGAATAGCCAACATAAGTCTTCCTGTCTTGTTTTCAATAGGAAATTGCTAAGGGCATTAATAAACAATTTACTAGGATATATTTTTATGTTAGTATTGTATTTTACTTATAAGTCTGATTTACACACATCGACATTTATTAGAATATAGAAAATTTATACTTGCTGGACTCTTAAGCATTAATGACTAAATGATGCATGTGGAACAATAAATCTATTCACCACGAGTGGAGGTGTAGGGTTAATAAATAGCAGAATAGTTAATCAGATAAAAATTGTTAAGGTGGCACATATTTATTTGTTTAAATAAGTAAACTAAAGCTAAATTATGACTGCAAAAGAACCTACAATTGAAGCAAAAATAAGACTGTAAAACAACTACAACTGAAGAGGAGCAATATGACTAAATTTTTCAACAAGAACTTTGTTTTTCAAAACAAAATAAAATTAAGAATTTATATGAAAATTATTTAAATGTTTATTGTATTGAAAAGAGTAATTAGTTTAGCAATTATCAATTAAAAATAATATCAGAAGATGCTTGGCCAACTGACAAACTAGTGGGACTATTTTGTTAATCGCATTATGATTTTTGAGTACAAAGGCTGTAAAGCTGATTAGATTGGCTTCGTCTAGATACCATCTTTAACACAGCTCTACAAAAACTAATCCTGTTGTATTAAATTGGACAGTTAATCAACAGCAGAATTTCATGAAATTATTCGACTGGGAAATGTGATTTGACATAAATTCATTCTTTCGCACACTGTGGAATTCTAAAATTGAATCTAAACTACGTCTGCTTAAATTTGTTAATTGTATATCCCATTATAAATCTTCACCTCCCTATATTTTACATACACACAAACACTGCAAAACACACTAGATCAAGCATTGGAGAGTTGAGCAACAACAAAAACAACAGCAACAAAACTTTCATATAACGTCAGTTAATCTCTATTTAATCCAATGTTGATATGTTAATTGGATTTAGTATTGTTTAATTTAGGTATATAAGTTTGTAATTACAATATCAACCAACATCACCAACTCATTCTTTTCACAGTTGAAACATTAGTTGTGTGTGTTTTTCTGCCCATGTGTGTATGTTTTATAAAGTCTAGCTCTGGCATAATGTTAAAATTACCGGGATTATTTAAAAGTGTGTGATTTTGTTACTTTGTTGCGTTGACAAAAGTCCACTTCTACTCTTCCATTAAAATGAAATATAAAACAACATTATTGAACAAAAACAGCAACAACAACAATAAAATATTGTAACTTTAAATCTATTTAAGTTTAAATACAATTTTGTTTCTAATAAAAGTATAGAACTTAATAGCATACAGCAACAAATAAACGAAATAAAACTTTTTAAATTACATTTACAATTTGTTTAGACGAACTTTGACCTTTTTGAGGAAATTTTATAAGATTAGTAATTGTGTAATTTCTAACTGTGAGGCATAAATGTAACTGTAAAGAGACGATTGAAGGAATATTAGACCAACGAGTTGAGATAAAATAATACAGTATAAAGTCCTTTACATAAATCTCAAATAAGACTGTAGAAAGACCTACAAATGAAGCTTAAATCAGACTGTTTATGGAGTCATGAATAAAGCTAAAAGAAGATTGTTTACAGAGCTTGAAATGAAGCTGTAATAAGACTGTAGAAAGACCTTTAAATCAATTATAAGTAAGACTGTATAAAGACTGTTGAATAAAGCTAAAATAAGACTGTATAAAGACCTCTAAATGATGGTCAAATAAGACCATATGAAGACCTTTGAATGAAGCTACAATACGACTGTATAAACACCTTCAAGTGAAGGTGTAATAGGACTGCATAAAGACCTTTAAATCAAGCAAAAGTAAGACTGTATAAAGACCTCTGAACGATTATCAAATAAGACCATATAAAGACCTTTGAATGAAGCTACAATACTATATAGAGACCTCAACTGAAGCTGTGACAAGTCTGTGTAAAGATCTTTAAATCAAGCGGAAGTAAAACTGTAGGAAGAGCAATATACGACGTTAAAATAAGACAGTAAACAAACCTACGAATAAAGCCAAATTAAGAATATATAAAGGCCTGTAAATACAGCCGAAATTAAACTGTATAAAGGCTATTGAATTAAGCTAAATTAAGACTGTATAAACCCCTTTGCCTATGATTGATGCTAAAATAAGGCTGTGTAAAAACCTATAATTAGTGCTAAATTCTAAAAGCTTAAAACTCTCTTCCCCTTATTCAATAAACTATAAGTATAAAAATTAAAACCGTCAGCATTTATAATATTAATACAAAACGAAAAAAAAGACATTAGATAGCTGACTAAAGTATTGGTTGGACGTTGAAGAAGTGTTTGTATTTATAACAGAATCATACTTGGTATTCATTATTATGATAAAAATGAAAATATTGCTGCTGTTATTTAAGGTGCTTGAGAAATTGTAGTTTGCAGCCTTTAAAACCAGATTTAGAAAATAAAATTTATTCAAGGAACAATTTCATTTTTACAAATAAATAATATTTAAGTGGGTTTTGATGCTTTTGATGTCTCTCAATGAGTTTTTTTTTTCTTATTTTCCAGATTTAACAGCTGGTTTTCAATAGAAAACGACTTGCAAAGCAATATTTATGAAGCAGCTTGGCTGGTCCTTTTTTTTTTTTTTTGCTTTTACGTTACAGCAACATTTCCATTAACGCATACCTTCAAATCTGTTTGGTTGTATGTGAAAAGCTTGTGTTAGTGTTAGTAGGTGTGTGTATTTGGTTATGTCCGTTTTACAATAATTTATGTGTTTGTACTTGTGATTATCTTTTCTGGTTCCTACTTATTCCTGTTTGTTATTTCTTTTTTCATCTGTAGAGTTTTCTATTAAATTTGTTTTGTTTGTGTTGAAAACTGTCTTAAGCGGAAATCAAATTCTTGTCGTTTGATTTGGGAAGCTACTTGCACACAACAGCAACTTTATCTACAGTAGAAATATAAGAAAAATTTTACAATTTCCGCTTTCTAATCATAAGAAATTTATAAACCGTTGAGATTTTATGAAAAGGAGAAAATATTGTTGTATTTAAAAAAAAAAAAAACTTAACAGATACTTATGGTTTAGAGCAGTTTATTTGAATAAAGTTAAACAGGACTTTCTAATAAAAGTTAGTAAAGACTTTAAGGTCAGTTCTCACTGTATTGCATGATAGGTATAACGAAGGAATGTGAAGTTTTACAAACAAGAAACCGTTTTCGTTTTTTTTTTCTTAAAAGCATAAATAAAGATGTTTTTGTACAAATTGCTAAATTTTGCGTTTAAAAGACAAATTTCTTAAAATACAATCAACTTTTGAAGTTGCTTTCTCACAGATTAAAATAATAACTTTAGAATATATTAAGTGAGAAAAATGTAATTAAGTGAGAAGGACAGACAGATTCTTGAACACACTTTGCTGGCTTTATTTTTAGCTAGTAATTAAGTATACAATTTTTAACAAACTAATTAATTTTTAATATTTTTAAAACGTCTCTATTCATCCCCTAAACTAAACATCTATAGATAGAGATTTTAATTTATTTCTATTTTGTACATAACAATAATTTAATAACTTTGCCTATAAATTATTTCATTTTATAAAAGAAAAAAAAACTTGAAACACAAATCATTATTTCTTTAATCTCTGGTAATACCTTAGGCTGGTTGCGAATCCATAAACACATAAATAATGCCAAACAAAGCAAAAAAAAATGGAAAAATCTTAAGTAACACATAAATTTACATCAATATTTAATTATTCAAAAAGACCTTTACACAGACAAGAAAAAACAAGATTTAACAATAAAAACAAATCTACAAATTTCAAATACCAACAAAAGAGGAAAAAGAGCTGAAATTTAAAGTTGCAAATGGAGTCGAGCGACCCTTAAGCTAGAGATAAAAAGATTATCTACTCTAGAGAATTCTAGAAATTTTTTGCTAAGAAATTTCAGAACATTAAAGAAGCAGATCCAAGTCAAGCAGAGCCAAAATAGGAGATAAATGAGGCTTAAAAGTGAGCTAAAACAAATCTGGAATTCAGATGAATTCTGAGACTTTTTACTAAGAAATTGCGAAGGTTCACTGTAAAGCCAGAAGAGGTGCGGCCAAGGGAGACTTAAGGAAGAGTAGTAGCACAACAGCATTTTAGGTGAATTCAACGAATTTTTACAACAATACTTCTTAAAAATATTAAACTTTCAGTTAACCATAATAGGATTTCACAAATTTCTTATAATCAACAGTTCTAAATACAAGTAGTTGGCAAATACTCTCCTTCGTGAAGCATAAATAGGACGGTACAATGATCTACAATGAAGCATAAAAAGACATTGCTAGAACCTAAATAAGACTGAATGAAGACCTGCAATTCGGGCTAAACTCAGAATGAATGAAGCTCCATTGTTGAAACCAAAATACAACTGAATAAAGAACTACGATTGAAATGAAACCAGACTGAATAAAGACAGAAAATAAAGCTTTAATAGCATCGAATAAAAACTTCAAGTGAATCTAAAATAAGACTTTAAAAGTCCTTCAAAGGACCGACGCGATCGTCGCGATGATTAAAGGTCGAATAAGACTGAATAACATCCTACGATTGCAGCGAGAATAAGGCTGATTAAAGACCTTCAAACGAAACTGAAATAAGCCTGTATAAAGACTCTCAAATGAAGCTAAAATAACTTTTATATATGCCATCAAATTAAGTTCCAACAAGACTGACGAAAGACCCACGAATTAAACTTAAACAAAACTAAAAAAAAATCCAAGCTAAAACTAAGATTGTACAAGACTTACGGAGGACGCCACAATAAGACTGAAATAAAATAAAACAAAACTGAAGAAAACAAGACCTACGATTGAAACTGATATGAAACGGAATAGAGACCAACAATTTGAGTTAAAACAAAACTTAATGAAGAGCTATGATTGAAGCTAAAATAAGACTCAATGTAAACACAAAATTGAAAGTAAATTAAGACTGTATAGATCCTACGAATTAAACTAAATTAAGACTGCATAAACCCGACGCTTAAATCAAAACTAGCACTGTATAAATACTTTCGATTGAAGCCAAAATACGACTGAATAAAGTCCTTTGATTGAATCTAAAATATGACTATACCTAATAATTACCAAA
The DNA here is from genome assembly GCA_916048285.2 of Bellardia pandia. Taxonomy (NCBI): domain Eukaryota; kingdom Metazoa; phylum Arthropoda; class Insecta; order Diptera; family Calliphoridae; genus Bellardia; species Bellardia pandia. The sequence continues at coordinate 77,359,644 of OU696533.1, forward strand.
AATAGAAGCCCAAATAAGACTGAATGAATACATACGATTGAAGCTAAAGGAAGACCTGTATAAAGACCTGCCTTTATAGTTCAAATAAGACAGCGATTGAATGCATAAGAACCTACAGTTGAAGCTAAATAAGACTGAATAAAGACCTACGATTGAAGCTAAAATTTGGCTGTATAAAGATCTTGTTAGAAACCGAAAGGCTATATAAAGTCCTACGATTGAAGCATGCACAATATGTATTTATTTACACGCAGATGTGTTTAAGTTTAACGTGGGTATCTGTCTTTTACGCCTAAACCTCACGGCTTACGCTAATGCATTGTATGTCCCAGCAAGAACCTACTAATATATAATCTTGCAAATACGATACTTGTTAGGAGCATACAATGACTGCAACGATCAATGTAAAGAGCACCTTGCTTAAGAGCTTGGGCTTTTTAATACCTGCCATCCATAACTTAGTCAACAAGTCAACCAAACCCAGAACAATTATTAGATCAGTATCCCACCACTGCAGCTAGTACCCGTAATGCAAAGAACAGAAATCAATTAAGGCTTTTGTGTCACCCAGCTTTCTGTGACCCCATGCAAGGCGGGTTTCTAACACAACTGACACGATTGCCACCTCACCAATACATTTCCTGAGCACATAGCCAATTGCCACCACTACTTTCAATAGCTTAGTCATTTAGCATGACACAGGGATCACTAACGAAAAAGCAGCAATCGCCTTGAACCAATAACAGAAATGCATTGACAGCAAATCAAGAGATCTTGTTAATGATGGCTGCCAGACCCTCAATGAAAAACCACAATCCCAACAAATACCCTGAACTAATCTCACTACTACTTTCAGTGGCTCTGTTGTTGTTCAGCAACAGCACCTAGGACAATATGGTGGTCCGAAAATTGCTGCTCAAACTAACATCTGTCTTTTAACCAACTGCCATTCTTCTCGCTTTGAGTATCAAAAGGAACCTCAACCAATTCTCAGTTAGGGGAAGACTCCCCGATCTTCTAACTGATCCCGTAGTTCAAGATAAGAATCTAGTCAGCTGTGTATTTAAAAGATTTTAATCAAATAAAATCTATTCAGTTTCAATCCCGTGTAAGCTTATCCCACCGGTGTCGCCATATATGTCTCCAAAGGGCGTCGAAAACACCAGGGCATAGTACCCCCTGGGGGGTTATTAACACAAAGTGTTGCAGAGTAAAAAATTCTGGTTAATAAATCTGGCATTTCCAAAAAGCTGGTCCGATCGAAATACATTTTCACACAGCCATAGCCAAGGAGTATTAGAGTGTTAGTTTTGAAGATTGATACCACAACCCCTCCAGGGGCGGAGCAATTTGACACGTAATTTAATTTTTTTTTTCATTTCAATTCAATTTCTAAGATTTTTATAATTTCTAAAAGTCCTTGGCTATATATTTTACAAATAGGCTGGCTGTACTACTTATCTTTTATGGTTTTCAATTTATAGGCATTGCAAGTTTAAAGTTTACAAATTTTACCAAACCCTGGTTTTATTTTTTAAAAATATAAGCAGAATTTTTCACCAATTTTGCACAAATTTATTTTGTTAGTTGAACAATAAAATTTCATATCGAAAACAGAGTACCCCAAAGAAATATATTTCTAGGTCCATACTGCATAGACTGTGCGGATGGTTTTCGGTTTCAATATTTTTGCTTCTGTTAATTCAATTTGAAAATACAGTGGCATGCATCGGTTGTTCTGATCGATTGATTATTGCGAAATTCTTCAGTAACATTTCAGTTTTGGCAAAATAATCGGTGGAAGTAAGTAAGTGTCCTTAATTACTAAAAAAATTAAAATCCTTAAAGGATATAAAACCTAATCATTGAATTTATTTTTATACGCTGTTGAGATCACATATTCCAAAAATTATAAAAAAATTCCAGATTGTTTTGCGTCAGGTCTGAAATTTGAAAAAAGAATTTTTTAATTTTTTGGTTAATAAAATGTTTCCATACTTTCTTTTGTAAAAAAAAACAACTAACTTTCTTTAACAATGCAAAACAAATTTATATTTTTCTGAAAGTTAATTTAACAGAGTTCACTTTAATATGCAAAAATTGTCTAATTTTTAAATATGTTGCCCCTTGGCAGTTCCGAGTTTCAGCCAATTTTTCTTAAAATTTAAAATTTATTCCATATACAGTTCAACCTTGGTATAACGAATCTTAAGGGGACGTTATATCGAATAATACGTTACAATGAGGTTCGTTATAACGAGGTAAATAAATAAAACCAATAAATTTTTCTTCGAATATTTCAGCCATTAGTCTAATGCATGCTGCTCTCGACTACGAATGTTGGTTTGCTGGAGACGTTGTCGTTGCAAACACAATAATTTTGTGTTTATCTGTTTCATATAATTTGGAATTATTGATGGAAATGGTTGTGCAAAGGTTGTAAGTTGACAAAATTCGTTAAATAGAGGTAAATAATTCTTTCTATTTCATTAGTCTGCAGTGAATGAAAATTCGTTATGACGAGGCTATTGACAAATGTATTCGTAATAGAGAGGTTTATTATGTATTAAAACTTATGGAGCGTTGTAGGGGATTTCAAAAAATTCGTTAAATCGAGGAATTCGTTATAGTGAGGGTCGTTATATCGAGGTTTGACTGTAATCTTAAATCCCAAAGCGGGGATCCAAAAATGTAAAGAAGTTTTAAAAACTCTCATGTGCTGAGGGTCGTTATATCGAGGTTTGACTGTAATCTAAAATCCCAAAGCTGGGATTCAAAAATGCAAAGCAGTTTTAAAAGCTCTCATGTGCAGGTTATGAGCAAAATTGTTGTCCATTTTTGGGAATTTTGTGTACTTTTTCTGGGAATTACGGGATTTCATAAAATTTTAAATTTATTATCACTGGAAATTTCATTAGATTATATAATTAAAAAAGGATTTTATTACATATTAAATTTTTGTTGAATCTAAAACAGCTTTTATTTTCAAAATTGTGATGAATTTTAAAATAATCGGGAACAATATGTAACATATCTTTAATGGACTGATTTGTTTTATTAAGATAAAGTAATTGCCGATCTCACATAATAAGATTTAAATAAATATCTCGATTATATTCAAAAAATTTTTTTTTTTTTTTTTTTTTTTTTTTTTAACGTCCCTTTATTATTACACCTGTCAACAAGATGACAATAAGTAATTTAATTTACAGAGGTGGGATGATAATTATCTTAAATCAGTACCTAAGATAACTTAAATCGAATTATTGAATGATAAGTAATATATAAATTTTTTAGTATCGCTCAGCTAGATCTGAAGGTGTATACCGTTTAAGTCTTCTAGGTGCCAGGATTTCGTTTGCCGGCAACTGTCTGAGTTCCATGTTGGAATGTTGTGTTAAACGAGTTGTATGTTTAATGCTGCTGATACGGATAATTTCTTTTATTGTTTTGACGTTTAGATCTCGATGTATGTCCTCATCTCTAATATACCATTCTGCGTTGACAATAGTTCGCAATATTTTAGATTGAACTCGTTGAATAATTTTTAAGTTTGTTGTGCTAGCTGTACCCCATATTTCTACCCCGTACTTCCAAATTGGCGCTATAATTGTGTTGTATATAAGTAGTTTGCTTTGAGTTGTTAGTTTAGATTCTCTCCCTAACAGCCAAAATAATTGTCTAAACCTGTTGTTTATTTCTTTTTTCTTTTGAGTGATGTGATCTTTCCAGTTAAGTTTTGAGTCAATTATAATGCCAAGATACTTCGCCTTTGTATCCATAAGAATTGGTAGAGTATTTATTTGGATAGGTTGAGAGTTTGTTATCTTTCTATTAGTGTAGATTACTTGAATTGTTTTATCACTGTTTACTTGAATTCCCCAACTACGGAACCAATTCATTGTATTATTGAGCAGTTGTTGTAAGTTTTGCATAGCCCATTTGATGTCAAAAAAAATAACCCCTTTATTCCAACTAAAATATGTCTGTCCGAAGACTGTATAAATATCTACGAATAAAGATAAAGAAGGACTGAATGTAGATCTATGATTGTAGCTGAAATATGTTGGTATAAAGACCTGCGATTGTAGATAACACATCACCCGATCAACTTCTACGATTAAGACTAAATGAGGTGTATATGTATTTAAAAACATTTAACAACAATTCAAGTTCCAAGGCAATCATTTTTGATCGCTCATAACTCGAAGTTTTATAAACCGATTTTACTGATTTTCTATTTTTAAATACATATCTGATTAAAGTGTCTATATGTCTATATAAACTGGTAGTTTTGTAAAGCAGATTTAAACACACATACTCTTATTCATTAATCTCTTCATCTGTAAAATATAAAAGCCTATAATTTAAATATAATTTAATTTAGGATATAGATATAAATATAAATTTAATTCTAACTAACAAATTTTATACATGTAAATGTGATCACAATACGGAAATGACCATGGTGTAACTATACAAGGTGAGTGCAGTAGCACAGCTGACTGACTTTATGTACAATTTAGTTATGCCAAAAGTACTTTTTTTAATTGTTTTTGACTGTAGTAGATTATTTTATACAAACAAAAACCCTGTTGTTTCTGTATTGTGTTGTATTTGTTGCGGATTTGCACTCATCTTGTATAATTACACAATGGAAATGACAATAAACATTTTTAGTCCACACTCGCCCGGTGTTGTTGGAACTTTGTGTTAAAAATTGTTATCAGATCACATGAAAATAAACTGATTTAGCATTAATCACTCAAAAAAAACTCACAAAATTTATTTAAAGAAACCAGTCGTAGGAGTTCTTGCATTTTAAGAAAGCCAGTAAATAGGGGATACCAAAAAACATGATGTTAATATTTAAAAAATAAATTTGCAAAGAAATTTCAAATTACAATTGAAAGTATAAAAATATTTTCTTAAAGTCTTTAAGTATTTAAGAATTTTATTAAAATTTTAAAAGTAATTTTCTTAAAGTTGTTCTCTACCCTAACTTGAAGACATTTATACTTTGTTCACTCAGTAACAAATTGTCTTTCTCATCAATGTGTTGTATTTGAGTTATTTGTTATAAATTAGTGCTTACTACAAGATTTATTTTGACACATTGGGGTTACAAAGTGACACAAAGAGATTTAAAATTTCATTACTGGTTATTTACTGGACATTTTTCTGCTAAATTTGTTTTACAACATAAGAATATAACACAAATTAATTTAAGTAAGGAAAAACACTGAAAAAACTGAATGATCCTTAGAAAAATAATTTAAAAATGTTCCTTAGTACAAAGACACAGGTAATGTGAAAATATTTTGTAAAAAAGCAACAGAATTTACATTGACTTTATTGAAAATAAAGCCACTGGCATTTTTAATTTTTTTTTTTTACTTTTTAAGAATCTAGGATAATGTTGAGCATTATTTTAAAAGCATAAGAAAACGTTTCTCTTCTTCTTATGTACTTACTTAAAATGTATGAAATATTGTAAAAAATATACTAACATTTAAATTACATGTGTGCGTCCCTTAATAAATCTCTATTTATTTAAATTTATGCTGGATGGCGTCTGTTAAATATGAGTTAAACATACAGGCTCCACCTACATTCTTAAGAAATCTCAAGTATGTTTTAATTATTTACCCTACAGCATGTATGTAGGTGAAGTTATATGTTACACAATATTTTAATATGACACAATAGCTTTCCAAACTACGGAACATATTTGTACGGGTGCTGATCAGAATGGGAAATCAAAATAGATAGAAAATCACATTCAATTCTTTAAAAATTTGAGGCTAAAATTAACTGATTTGCAGAGAACGCAAACGGATATTATATGAACAATGCTTTAATTAAGAAAAAAAAAACTGCGAAAGAATTAAATTTTTATTCATATTTAATTAGAAGTTATACAAATTAAATGTATGTTTACATATTAATTATTTAAGCCAAAAAGTATGCTATAGATTTAATCTTACAGAAATTCCACGTACTACAGAGCGTATGCGTAATATTTGCTGCATTGATTTTTTTTTGTAATTTTATTTAAAAACGAACTATTATTATTTTATTATTATTTATTATTTATTAATAGATATGATATAAATTCTGATACATAATCAATTAAATTATAAATACAAATATCTATATATGGCGTAATTATGGTTGGTGCCAGATTGGCATTTTAATATAATTTTTAGTTTAAAAATTACTGATTTATTTTTTAATTCAGGGGCAAAATTACCGCATTCGTGATCGAAAGAGCTATCGTATCGAAAAATGATTTCGATATCAAAATTATGATAAAATGTACTAAATTTCTTGCTCGATATCGGATGCCATAATCTCAAATAAGAAAATTAGGCTCAATTTTACTCGATATCGAATGCGGTAATTTGGCCCCAGTTCAGTTATGTTATATATCAAATTCATTTAAAAGATATTTTCTATATTTTAAGCTAATTTCAATATATTTACATAGGTTGCTAAAATTAACTTCGTTTTTTTCAAGTAGATTTTTTCGAAAATATTTAAGTTTAAATGGGTTATACATAGGACATTCGCCAAGGAAATGAACAGTGTTTTCTGATTTGTCTAAATTACATAACGTACATATACCAGTAGTATTATTTCGAAAAACTCTAGCGTTAATGTCCAGCAATCCCCCTCTGACTTTTATTATCAAACCAGTATCCCTTGACGTGAGATTATTTGTCAGAATGGGTGTAATATTAAAATCAAGTTGAGAATAAAGATCATGGAACTGAGAACAAGAAGCAGCGGATACATATTCATCCTTTTCTTTCATTCTCAAATGATTTAATATCATTTCCCAATTATGACTTACTGGAATGTTTATTCTGTCAGTTGAGATTTGCAGCCTTTGTAATAAATTATCCCATTAGTTTGCCCAATAAAGCTTATTGGAGATAATGTGACTGGCTAGAATACGTAGTAGTCTATTTGGGGACATATTCAAGGCTTTTTTGATATAAGAAGAATGTAATTTTAGAGTGCTGAGATATAAGGAATCAAAACCATTCTCCAGATAGAACATATAGGGTGTATAGGGTGTTGTAGAAGGCAAATAAAGCATTTTTTTAATAAAGAATCTGAATAATTATTCTACATCATTATAATTTTGAAATCCCCAAACTTGAGCAGCGTAAAATATAATTGATCTCGATGCCGCAGAAAATATTCTGAGTTTATTGGCATTCGATATACGTGAATTATTTATATATTTTAACCACGTTGAATTGATAGCTAATTTTTTAGTTGATAATTTATTATTCAAGTGTTTTTGAAGGATAGATTATATGTGATTTCTACTCCAAGATATTTGTAACTGTTGACCACCTCTATGTTGTTCTGACCAAACTTCCAGTTTCAGATGGAAGAAAGCCTAGTAACGGTTCGAAAAACAATTATTTTTGACTTTTCAAGATTAACTTTAAGACTCCACATAGAGCAGTGGTTAAAAAGCTTGTCGATCATACGCTGTAATACTGTTGCTGTATCACCTAAAGTAGGATCTTAACATTAATGCCATAAATGTAAACATCGTATGGCAATACGTCGGCTAAATCATTTGCCTTGTTTCACACCTACATCAACTCCAAAGGTATCTGAAAATGATTGGCCGTTCCAAATTTTACTTTCTGTTTTCTCATACAAACCCTGCAGTATTCTAACCATTTTCGAGTCCCATGTTTGATAGTTTATAGAAAAGTTTATTGCGAGTTTATTGCTGCCTTCTTAATGTTGACAATATTTGTTAGATTGAAAATATTATCTACAGTGGAATAATTTTTTCTAAAACCTGCTTGGTATTCGTTCAGAATATTATTGCTTTTTACCTAGAATGTTAGTCTGTTTATAAGAATAGAGGTAAAAATCTTACAATTTGTTTAAAAACGAGCTATGTACCAATAAGTTTTTCATATCTTATATCTAAAAAATTTTAATTAATTAAGCCCATTGATGAATGAAAATTCCGAGAGATTTTTCCCCCCTTTTCCAATTTTTTTATTCATATTGAAAGTTAAAAAAATAAAAAGGGAAAAACTCCCGCGGATTTCTTATTCATGATTGGAACGATGAAGCTGACATTCTTCCTTCTTGCCCTTGGCTTAGATTCGCTGTATCCCTTCTTCTTAGTCGAATATAGCCACTAACTATTATTTAATATGTTGCGAGCTAATGGGTATAGGTGTACTTCGAGCTTTTTTAAGTGTTTTTCTGCGTTTGTTTGGATCTCAGTTTTTACCAAAGTCACGCTTAGCTCTTAATGGATATTCGATTTTTTTTGTATACCAGGCGGCAATTGTGATCATTCGTAGCAATTTGTTTTTGGCGTCTTTGAATTCTGTCTATATTTAAGGCTGAGGCTGTTTCCCATAGCTGATTGAGTTGTAAAGCAAGAGTTTGCAATCTAAACTTAGCTTAGAGTTTCTGCCAATGAGCCAATTAATTTGGATTAATTTCAATTGCATTAGAGTCAATTTTGCATCTATATGGGATTTCCATGTAAGGCGAAGATTGAGGTGTATACCGACGTATTTAACTTTGGATTGTTGTGTTATTGCTTGATTATTGATATAAATAAATAGGAGAGCATGTTTCAGTTTTCTAATTCATTAGCGAGACGCTTCTTGAGGGTTTTCATGAATGCTTAGAATAGCAGTATCATCAGTTGTATATATCCAGTATAAGAAAGCTTCCAGAATACTTCCTTTAGGTACTCATGCTTCAATAGGTTGTGCGGAGCTAAAGAAATCTCCTTCTTTAAGCTTAAATATTCGACCAGTTAAGTCTTTAAATGTTTTTTTTTTATAATATTGACAATTCTATGGGTTTGTTCGATAGTACTGTGTTTTCCAAATTGATGTTTGGGAATAATTATATAATAATGATACGCTAAGTTTACTATAGAAAAAATTTATTTGCAATAAACAAGTAAGAAAGTGTAGTCGGTCAAGCCCGATTATAGATTACCCTACACCCAAAATACGTATAAAACAGTTTTTCAGAAATAGGCGCTATATGGTAGATATGACCTATTAAGGACCGATTATGCAAAAATTTAGAGCCAGGACTTTCTTGAATATAAATATTATGTATGTTAAACATTCCCCCTGGCCCACGATGTCGAACGATAACGTTCGCTTAGATAAGACTTAAGACACAAACTTGATTGTGGAATAAACAAACTTGATTGAGTAAAAAGTAGATACGATAAAAAGTTTGTGTCTTAAATCTTATCTAAGCGAACGTTATCGTTCGACATCGTGGGCCAGGGGGATTATCTCCATAAAATTACTTTTGAAAAGAGAATTACTTTATGGAAGTTTTGACTAATTATGGACCGACCATTATAAAATTAGGTGTTATCATTTCTGTATGTATGGAACTTATTTTTGTTGAATTTGATTTGGATACCAATATTTTTAAGAGATTTATGGTCGCTAAAGTGATTTTCGAAAGTAGGCCTTATATTAGAGCTGCGACTAATTATGGACCGATCTCCACAAAATTTGTAGATGTGATTTGGCTTCAGTTACTGCTCATTTGTAATAAAATCTGTTTAGATACTTGCAAAATTCAAACATTTATGATCGTTAAACTCCTATTTCAGGAGGACATTTGTATGGGGGCCAGGTGAAATAAGCGACCGATTTTCACCAGTTTCCATCCCGTCCGTGCTTGGTTCGAAAAAATATCACGTACTAAATTTTATTGAAATATCTGCAAAATTGCGATATGTACTCTGCGTACAAGCAGCTTTACATGGACAGCCAGCCAGACGGACGGACGGACGGACATCGTTAAATCGACTCAGAGTGTGATTCTGAGTCGATCGGTATACTTTTAGGTGGGTATTGGATCAATACTTATGGGCGTTAGAAATATCAGCACAAATCCAATATACCCTCCCCACTATTGTGGTGTAGGGTATAAAAATCTGATCAATATGCCCAAGTATCTTGCAGTATCTTGCAGTTACCTGCATAAACGTTTGCTGCCTCTTATTAAACATCAGCACTTTTTAGTAAAGTTTTGGTTCAGTTTAGCTGCCTGTATGAATTGTAGTGATCGTTTTTTGATTGTTTTATAAATACGAAAACATTTATAAGACCGGATTTTTGGTAAACTAAACTTTATTTATTACCAAAGAGAAGTATTATCCCAGATTCGCCACTGCCTAATAAAACAACTTAATAAATAAAAATAAATATTTATGCAAATTTTAACTTATTCTATGTCCTTGTTGCTGTTTGTTGCAAATGTGTTATTATAAATATTTATGCAAATTTTTGTATAAAAACCATAAATAAACAAACAAGTAAATTGTTTGTTTGCAGTTTTTAGGACCTTTTAAGGAGTTTTTTATTTTTTACTTTTTTAGAAAACCTTTATTCTTTAAATCCAAGGCATTTTAAGCCTTTGTTTCTTTTAGTATGAATGTGTAAAGATACGTCTTAGTTTATTTGTTTTAAATCTTGTGTTTGGTATTAGTTGAGCATAAAGTTTTCGTCACGTATTCCTTAGTTCATACGTTTTTCTGTTATAAATTAAGTTAAATGTTACAAACATTTTTTAGCTGCCCACTTAACTTGTCAGTCTGTTTTTTTATTGTGTACTGAAAACTAACCTTGAATATTTGAATAGTTCACACCATGCCGTCTCTTCCTACTTCTTTTATGCTTGAAAAGAGTTAATTTAAAGAGAGTTTTACAGTCCAGTTTGTTTGTTTGTTTGTTTATTGTACCAAAAAAATAAACATTTATTTATGATAATCACCCAAATTAAATTTTTATAAAGTTCAGTAAGTAATAAAATGAAAAATAAGACAGATCTGCGAGTAGTAACAGAAATGCATTTTTAAATATAAACAAACTCTTATTAAATTTCCATAGTTGAAAGGCAATTGCTTGTTATAGAAATAAATGTGTTAAAATAAGCATTGAAATTTTATTGAACATATATGAATATTTAACCTTAAAGGCTTATAAAAATTCACAATTATGTCCTTTTTTAAATGACCAGGAGAAGAGTACATAAAAGTGTTGTTTATTCTAGACCTAGACAAGGTAAGAGTTTGTCTATAATATATATAAAACAAAACTGCTGTACATTCTATAGAAAAGGCAAAGATCTTGTAAATACTATATACCAGAAAAGTCTCTTGCCAACAAGACAAATCTCTTGTCTATAAGAAGAGTCTCTCGTCTACAAAACAAATCTCAAGTCTACAAGACGTTTGTCTATTCTATAGACAAGACAAAAAAAAACAACACAAGACAAGACAAGGAAAGACTCTTGTCTAACTCTATAGTCAAAAAACAAGACTTTTGTCTATTGTCTAGACAAGACTTTAATCAACTCTATAGTCAAGACTGTTGTCTGATCTACAGATCTATGTCTTGTCTACACGCAGAGAAAAAACATGGTTGGGCAAGGTTACGACAACTACCCTGTCTTTTTGCTAAAAATATATATTGTTGTGTTATACAAATAATTATTATTTTAATTTGATTTTAACAATATCATAGTGTTGTAGCTTAATTGGTTAGCGCATTTGATAATTAAGCATGAGTTTATAGACCGTGTTCGATTCCCAGCCGCTGCCAATCAAACAACATAAGTTTTTGATAATTATTAGTTTTCTTTTCTCTCCTTCAAACTAATAATTATCACAGCGCACTCCTTCGGTGGTATAGCATTCAAACGCCATTAAAGTAAAATAATTAATTAAAGGCTACATAATCAAGCTTTAACATTAATGCGCCTACTCACCACCAGAGGCGCTGCAATTCTGCACTAAAAACAAGCATAATGCGCAATTGCAGAGTTGTGATATAAAAAGCTTTCTTCTTTCACCACATTCACTTCTTCAACTATCCCTATCCAAAGAAAGTAACACAAGGCATATTAATTGCCTGAGTGTTACTTATCTTTTTAAAAAAAATATTTTAGTTACTATAAACATTTGTATGTTTATCGCAATTATAAAATAAAATATGGTTCACTGAAACATAAAGTGTTTACCACAACTACTGAATGATAACTATTCAAACATATTATCTATATATAGTATATAAAATTGAATGTGTATTTATTTATTTGTGTGTACCTTATAGGAGACCAAAACTCTGGACCGATATTTTTGAAATTTTCACAGCATTTAACTGGGACTCTGGTATGATTAATAGAGTACTTTTTTTACCACTTTTATAAAATATTGTAATTGAAACCCAAACCTCTGGACCGATATTTTTGAAATTTTCACAGCATTTAACTGAGAATCTGGTATAAATAATAGGGTACTTTTTTTGACCACGCTCACTTTTACGCCCACTTTTTTTAAATTATGTAATTGCTCCCATATAGTTTTTAAGAAATTTACTTCAAATTGAAAACACATTATATACTCCAGGCTAGGTAGAAATAAACATTTCTTACGCCACGCCCCCTTTCACGCCAAATTTTGTTAGAAAGTTTTAAACTTTTTGTTCTCTATACAAATGTGTTCCTTCCAACGTATTTCTTAATGCTCTTAATACTGTTAACGTCTCCATATAGCTATGAACCACGCTCACTGCACTGCCCCCTCAGATACTTACTTATACCACTAACAATGTTTGCTATACAAAATACTTTTTTTGTAATATGTATTTGCCTAAAGTAAAAAGGTAGTCATACATTTTTTTATTACCGAATCCCCCTTTTTTGCCCCATTTGACCTTAAATTATAATAAATCTGCTTTTAATCTATATATATATAAATGAATGTGTGTGTGTATGTTTGTGCTTAATAGGAGGCCAAAACCCTTGGACCGATCGGCCTGAAATTTTCACAGCATGTTACTGTGACTCTAGAAGTAATAATAGGCTATATGAAGTTTGATTGTACAAACGGGGGTGGTACCGCCCATATAACCCAAAATTGAAATCGCCATATTTTGGGCATTTTTTGTCCTACGTCAATGATATGTGGTACATTGGTATTGGCATAATTAGGAATACGTACCAGGAGAAAAGTGGTTGGGACCACGCTCCTTTTTAGGAAAATTAAAAATCGTAATACACAGCCATGTCACAGAATTTAATTCCGTTCGGAAGTGGATTTGATTCCATATTTTGCTTCTATAGAAAAATAATTTTTCGGAATGAAACCACTTTTAATTTGCTATGTGGAATTGTAATTTTAAGGTTTTCTAGGTTTCTTAACGAAAAAAATTTTCGTTTTACCTTTTCTATAAAAGCAAAAAAAGGAATCAATTCCACTTCCGAACGGAATTAAATTATGTGACATAGCTGATAGTCTTAACTACTGGACCGATCGTCATTAAATTTTCACAATAGGATATTCTTACGAAATAATAAACTCTTGACTATGTAAGTGGACAAAGAGGCATTGCCTCGCCAACTGAAATGCATCGCTCATATGACGCGCTTCAGTATCCTATTATTTTTCCATATGGAGAAGATGGATATCACTTTGAAATGCGTCAAATCAATCAAGCAACCCTGCTGAGTCCTTAAATTCACTGGATGTGCCAGGCTTTCTACCACATGTGCTAACTTAATTAAAATTGGAGTGCCAATTATTTTACTGCGTAATATCGATCTTTGCAATGGCACTCGACTTGCAGTAAAAAAAAATGAGAAATAATTTAATAGAAGCGACCATCATAACAGAAAAATATAAAGGTACAGATGTACTTTTGCTACGCACGCCAATGCTACCAATAGATTTACCATTCGATTTTGAACAAGTTTTTCCTGTTCGGTTAGCGTTTGCGATGACTGTTAACAAAGCTCAAGGTTAATATCCCGTGTATATGTGTATGCTCCTGATGGGCAAACTAAAATATTTTATATCCTAAAGCATTAAAATACATTAAAATTAAATAAATAAATGTCTGTAAATATATACATACATTTTTTTTTTATAGCGACTGGGGGGGTAACGAAGCACACCGGGTTTAGCTAGTATTATATACAATTAAAAAAAACTTACAAATAACCATTAAATGGTAAGTTTCTATATTTGTACTTATATTATGTTTAAAATGTAAACAAAATATCTTTAATTTTAATAATACATATTTTGTTTTAACCATTTGTGAAATGCTGAGATGCTCAGTTCAGTAATTTGTCTGCGTGATATCGGATTATTTATTTCGATTTAAATGTTTCAATAATTGCAAAAAAAAAAAAAACAATTCGTATTCAAAATATACTAAAAATTACTACAAAATACAAAAATTTCAAAGAAGTGTTAAAAACCTAAATATAGTGTACATAAAAGAAATAATCTTAAAGTTCACAAAATAAAAATCTATTAAACATAACTAAAAAAAATGTTAATTTTTTTATATATGTACGTTGAAAGTGCGCAAATATTTATTTATATTTACAAAAATATTAACTAGTGTTTGTAAGTTTTGTATTTAAAAAAATTATATATCATAATATGATTACTTCAGACTATTAAATGATTCATTTATATCATAATATGATTAATTTATAATACAATACTAGCTGACCGCCCCGGCTTCGCTCGGTATTTACTATTGATTTGAATTTCATAGAATAAGATGTATTCACAACCTGCCTGCTCTTATTTATTTGCAAATTTGTACAGCATACTTTAGGGGACTTTTTTTTCAAATGTTGAATTTTTTCAGGAAAAAAATCATAACTGGAGAATGGCTAGACCGATTTTGGATTTCAAAATCAACTAACCATCATCACTCCTCCCTGTACCTTCCCTAAAAATTTTATGGCAATCGGTCGAGCCGTTTTTGAGTTATGGAGTGACAATCAAAATGTACACTTATTTTTATATATATAGATGATTACATTAGATCATATTATGATTACTTTAAACTATAATATGGTTACCTTGGGTCATAATATAATCATGTATGACAATTTTATGATTATATTGGGTTATAATAAGATATCAAATATCTAATTATAATGAATAAGAAAATATTATGAAAAAATATTACGATAATAATTAATAATAATAAGATATTTCATGACACTTATATTCATCATAATATGTTTGTCTTTGATTATGTTTACTACAATCATGTTTTTTTCTATGTGTACTCTAATCTATAATCATATTTGGGTCCTGGTTCGGCCAATACTTTACATTGAAACTTTAAACACACAAAACACTCCCTAAAATACAGCCTTGTTAACTAACTTATAATAATGTATAATCCTTTGACTTTCTACATGTCTGTTGGTTATAAAAATTTAGTGTTTAAGCACGTAAATTATCATTACCGGTCTGCTTACATAAAACTATGTTATTAATAATAGCTTTCAGCAACTTATGGAAATTGGTCAAAAAGACACACAAACAGATGGACAAATGAGTAGACATTCTCTTACACTTACACCCTAACATAAAGTTTTGACTCTACAACTATAATGTTATTTACAGTTTCAAACAAATTATACACAAAAAAAAAAAGAAAAGACAGACTTTTAATATTACACCAAAAATACCTGGCATACATTAGTATTTCAGTTTTCTAGCAGCTAGTTTTCTGATGTATTACATGTTTTAAACAAAAATAAATATGAACTAAAAATTTGGTTGGTTCGCAACACAAAACAAAATAAGGTGAGCATTTTTTTTGTAAACTTGATTAGTTGTAAACAAAACAAAATGTGAAAAAAGGAAATAAAATTAGATAATTTATCATAATAATTTGTGTGTGGGAGGCATAAATACTTGTTAAAGAATAGGAAAATTTATTACACTTCATTTACTACACTACATAATAATAAATAATGGGAAATATTAAACAGCTGTCATAAGAAAGTTAAATAGAAGTAGTACTGTGGTGTGTAATGCGTAGCGTAGCTGGTTGGAAATGTTCAACAACAGTTAATGCTGTTCATTATGAATCAGAAAACCACGTAACAGGAAATTCAGTTTAGTTGCCTCTTCAATATTAATAAATAAGTAACAATTTGTAATAGCTGCAAGACTGGATTTTATGTGAACAATGCTTTGCTTTGTTTGTTTTATAAGATATTTTCTAATTTTATCATTCTGTTGCATTTTATTAACAATTTTGTTTGACAGAATTTTGTAAATTTAAAATAATTTCAATATATTAGCATTAGTAGCAAGAAAAATGTGTGAAAAGCATAAAATTATATTAAATTTTAATTTAAAGTTATAGGTATAAACTAGGGATGCCAAACGAGACTAGATTTACAAATCTTGGGATTCGGGATTTTTTAAATTTATATGTTAAAAATTTTTGATAATTTGTTTTTGTTTTAAATGTATTTGTGCAAAAGAAAGATTTGTTCGCATTTAGTGAAATAGGCAGTTAATATGGAATCTCTGGATCTTTTACACAAATACTAATTTTCGAGATTTATTAATGTTTTAAAAATTCTGGGGATTTTCCGGTTCAGGATTGGCTTCCCTAATTTAAATATTCAAAGTATAATTATTATTTCACTTAAATATTAATCATACGCCTGTGTAGAACTTATATAAGCCAAAAAGTATGCTATAGATTTGCAGCCATATTCATAAAAATTAATAGTAGGTTAATCAATAAAATAATACTATGTTTCCACGACGACTTGAATCACCTGATTCGCCTTCTGAATCATATTTATGAATCATGCTGTTTACAAGACTAATAAACTTGATTTGATTTGACAGTTGTTTTTAATAAACAAACAGAATAAAAAATAAACAGAATTTACAATTTGTGGAAAATATTTTTTTTTAATGGACAAACAAAAGTGAGTGGAAATTAGTTAGCTTATTTGAAAAAAAAAACATACATTCGTACGTATTTACTTTCTTTTCTTCCAGCAACAAGAAAATAATTTCCTTTGTTTACAATAATATTAAATTTTTACAGCTAGTGCAGATAAACTTGCGATAAAAATTAGAGAAAAGTGCAATTTTTCGTGCTTTGCAAGTAGATTCAATATGCATCTACTTGATTCGCTCTTAAAATTTTGTATGGTGAAGCAGGTTGTTTCGCACATGATTGGGGTGTGAAGCATGAATAGAGAGCGAAGCATGTACCGTGGAAACATAGTATAAGGAATTATTGATAAAGTTGTAATCATAGACGATTAAAGGCTATTCAAAATTATAATTATATATTCTATAAATAATACATAAAAACGAAACTTGTATTGTTCGTTTTACCCATTTTGACATTTTGTTAAAACATATGTTTACCTTTTGCAAAAATAATTGTTTGTAAATAAAAAAAAAACGTGAATAAATTACAAATATGGATACAATTCATAAAATTCGCGAAAAGAAACATTTAACTTTAAATGAATTTTAGAGACCATAGTTAATATTGCCAACTATTGGCCACGAAAAACTTATAAGAAGAGAACCAACCCATTATCTTTGCCAGATCAACAATTTAAAACGAAAGTGGAACTAATATTAAAAACAGCATTTTATTAGCAATTTCCATTTTGGTTGTACAAAATCCCAATTTGGAAATTTGCTGCTATTTACGTACAATGTCAATTTTCTCATTATAGATAATCTTTCTTCAAATATTATTTGCCTATTAAAATATGGTTTTTCAAAAAAAAAAAATAATAATAAACTAATATTCTATTTACACTAACATTATATAAGCTTTATTTTAATTACCTTAATTACTTTTATACCTATTGATAGATTTATAAATAGCAAAGAAAATGTAATTGCTCATTTATTTCCTGGAAAATACAAATAATTATTATTATTATTAGCCAACAACAACTAACAAACGTCATTGACATCAAAATGTTGACTTTTTAATTGATTACATCAACATTACTAAACTGGTAGAAACGTAAAGGAAAAGCATATCAAAAGGAGTAGTCAAGATAAATACATATGTACCTATGTACAACAAAAAAAAACTATTTAAGCAGACATGACAAGAGCGGAACCTGTTGTCGCCATACACAAAATGTATGAAAAAAGCAAATAAAAAAAATTGTATAAATAAGAATTTAGCAGAAAGAGTGACGTAAAATATATTATTAATATCATTAAATTACCGACTAAACATATACATATGTATAAACCCTTATAGGGTCTTCTATGCTATTTTCGTACATTTATAAAGAGACATACAAGTACAAATATAACGTCATAGACCTACGTACATTCATTAGAAGATAAATAGATGTATGAATTTTTATTATAAACACACCGATATATTGACATGTGTACATTTACACCTATAGAGTTACATAGATGACCTAATGGCATGGCAAATATTTGATGAAAACGACGTAACCCCTAAAAAAAATGCTCAGTTAGCCAAATGGAATGTAACTGCAACAGTAAGAAACAGCTGATGGATATTGTTATGTGTAAAGTAATTGAAATGGTTATGGAGATGTAAAGTAACGCCACACCGTAATGTATGAATCTGTAAGAAATAGAATTTCCTTACATTTTTACATCATTACACAACATTCCGTTACAGTCGGTGAACTGAGTACACCGTACTCTTAGTTACACATGGCAAATATTTACTAAAAAAAGCGCAACCAATATTTTCTGTACAAATTTGTTTGACGATATTAAATCTTACGTGTATTTTGTACCAACAAATATTATTAAAAATTAAGTCTTAGTCTTAGTCTTAGTCTTAGTCTAAGTCTTAGTCTTAGTCTTAGTCTTAGTCTTAGTCTTAGTCTTAGTCTTAGTCTAAGTCTTAGTCTTAGTCTTAGTCTTAGTCTTAGTCTTAGTCTTAGTCTTAGTCTTAGTCTTAGTCTTAGTCTTAGTCTTAGTCTTAGTCTTAGTCTTAGTCTTAGTCTTAGTCTTAGTCTTAGTCTTAGTCTTAGTCTTAGTCTTAGTCTTAGTCTTAGTCTTAGTCTTAGTCTTAGTCTTAGTCTTAGTCTTAGTCTTAGTCTTAGTCTTAGTCTTAGTCTTAGTCTTAGTCTTAGTCTTAGTCTTAGTCTTAGTCTTAGTCTTAGTCTTAGTCTTAGTCTTAGTCTTAGTCTTAGTCTTAGTCTTAGTCTTAGTCTTAGTCTTAGTCTTAGTCTTAGTCTTAGTCTTAGTCTTAGTCTTAGTCTTAGTCTTAGTCTTAGTCTTAGTCTTAGTCTTAGTCTTAGTCTTAGTCTTAGTCTTAGTCTTAGTCTTAGTCTTAGTCTTAGTCTTAGTCTTAGTCTTAGTCTTAGTCTTAGTCTTAGTCTTAGTCTTAGTCTTAGTCTTAGTCTTAGTCTTAGTCTTAGTCTTAGTCTTAGTCTTAGTCTTAGTCTTAGTCTTAGTCTTAGTCTTAGTCTTAGTCTTAGTCTTAGTCTTAGTCTTAGTCTTAGTCTTAGTCTTAGTCTTAGTCTTAGTCTTAGTCTTAGTCTTAGTCTTAGTCTTAGTCTTAGTCTTAGTCTTAGTCTTAGTCTTAGTCTTAGTCTTAGTCTTAGTCTTAGTCTTAGTCTTAGTCTTAGTCTTAGTCTTAGTCTTAGTCTTAGTCTTAGTCTTAGTCTTAGTCTTAGTCTTAGTCTTAGTCTTAGTCTTAGTCTTAGTCTTAGTCTTAATATTAGTCTTAGTCTTAGTCTTAATATTAGTCTTAGTTTTTTTTAGTTAGTTAGTTATTATTTCTCTGTTTTAATCTCTTTATTGTGTTCATTAGCACCATAAATAACTTTACCCACAAATTCTGTACAATTCAGCAATTGTAGCAAAAAAAAAAAAAAAAACAGCCAAAAAAGTACAAGAGCAAACGCATACAAGTTAACGGAGGGAAACTAGCTTTTGTGACCGCTAAAAAAAATTGCATATAAATTGTTGCTAAATTATTTAGAAAACACGCAGAACAAATGACAATTACGCAGTAAATGTAAATAGTACTCTGGAAAAAAAAAACTTAAAAACGAAATATTCGACAATAGAACAAAATTAGTAGAGCATAGTTTTCGCTTTGAAACGTGGGCTTCATTAAGCGATTTATTCTTCGGCAGGGAAATGAATTTTGTGTTTTTCCACACACAAATCCCTAAGCTGGCTGCTGTCAAGATTCTAACGACTTTTAAAATGTTTCAAAAAGTTTAGCCAACAAAAAAAAAAACTCAAAAAAGGCGACCAGGTTTTGTTTTTTAAAACAAATTTTTATATTTAAATAAATAAAAAATCTGGTTAGTTTTTTATTTGGCAAATTTTACTATCTCTTTTACTAATTTTTGTAAGTATTAGTAGAGATGTCTGTTTTTAAAGCTCATATAACCAACCAACAGCATGTAACAACTGTAGGTAGTAAAATTTACTGTAAATTTTTATTGTTTAGTTGCAAGTTTGTATAAGTGAATGCATGTAATTTTGGCAATATATCAGCAAACACTTTTGCATTTTGGACCATATTCTTGAACTAGCAACAACAGCTATACAAACTCATTCGCTCGCTCTTTTACGAGGAAGAGGAAGTTCAAACGCATCATGTCATGATGTACTTAAAAATAACATCCATGCGGTTGTTAAAGGTTTCTAGTTGTTTTCTTTTTTGTTACTTTTACGTTGGCATGCAAACAACACGGTGTTTTAAATTTCAACTTTTGCCATCGTACAACGCAATTGCAAGTATCTTTTTTTAAAGTATGTATGTATGTGTGTGTGGTTTGTAAGTTTGTGTGCAACCACAACCACGCAGTAGTTTTTTTTTCTCATCTTCTTTAAGTAACGTAATTTTAACATGATTTCATTTTAATGCAAAAGTTAGATCCCAAACTCCCTTGTGTCCCTTTCCCATCCCTCTCCCCTACAAATAGCTTTGACAATTTCACATACTTACCCAGCTGAAGCTTGTGCAATCGTTACTGAAGTTAGTGAAATTTTACAAGATGAAGAAGATACAATAATAATATTTAAAAAATGTCAGCCTAAGAAAGCAAAATATGTCTTACTTGTTGTTGTTTGTTTTTCTTTCATTTTGTAAGTATTTGTAGTTTTGGTTTGGTCTATTTTTTATATTTTTGTTCAGTTGGTAACAGTGTCATAAGTAAACAAATAGTGTTATTGTGTAAAAATCTACTGGCTTAAATCCAAAATAACTGAGAAGAAAATCTGGGTTTTCTTTAAGAAGAAGTGTAACGAGGAGAAGGTGATCTACTAAGCAGAAACCAAATTTTTTATTCAATTGACAAGACTTCAACTCTAGATGAGACCAAAGATGAGATTAGAGTATTGTCCATAAATGAGACCAGAATCTTACCTACAAATGAAACCAAAGTCTTGTCTATAAATGAAAATCTTGTCTATTGATGAGACCAAAATCTTGTCTATAGATAAAACCAAAGTCTTTTCTATAAATGAGACCAAAGTCTATTGATGAGACCAAAATCTTGCCTACAAATGAAACCAAAGTCTTGTCTATAAATGAGACCAAAGTCTATTGATGAGACCAAAATCTTGTCCAAAAATGAAACCAAAATCTTTTCTATAGATGAGACCAAAGTCTTGCCTACAAATGAAACCAAAGACTTTTCTATAAATGAGACCAAACGCTATTGATGAGACCAGAATCTTGCCTACAAATGAAACCAAAGTCTTGTCTATAAATGAAAGTCTTGTCTATTGATGAGACCAAAATCTTGTCTATAAATGAAACCAAAATCTTTTCTACAAATGAGACCAAAGTCTATTGATGAGACCAGAATCTTGCTAACAAATGAAACCAAAGTCTTGTTTATAAATGAAAGTCTTGTCTATAAATAAGATCAAAATCTTGTCTATAGATGAGACCAAAATCTTGTCTATAAATGAAACAAAAGTCTTTTCTATAAATGACACCAAAGTCTTGTCTTTATTTATAGCTGAGAGCTTAGTCTTGTCTATAAATGAGACCAAAGTCTTGTCTTTAGAATAGACTAGAGTCCGAGGAATGGCTACGTTTTCAATTTACTGTACTTCCCTTTTGCATATAATTTCTTTAAAGAAACTGGGAAATGAAGTAAGATATTGCATAAATATCGTTGTTGAAATCTAAAATTAGTTTTATCTATTAAAGAAACTGATTTTTTCCAATTTTATAACATTTTGGTTAAAACAAATATAAGTCAAGATATTTTTCTTCGTAAAGTTAAACAAAAACGCAAATGTCAAAATGTTAGTTAATTATTAATGAAAGTTTTTTGTTTTTTTAGTGCTAAAGAATAAAGTAGAGGAAGATTTTAAATGTCGTAGTTAAAAAAATAAAATTTCCAAAACCCATTTGATTTACAATTTATTTCATTAATAAAAATTAAAGGTAAAAATTAAATAGAGAAGCTATTTGCTTATTGTTATATAAAATTTTATATTTTATATTGTGCTTAAAATTAAGAAAAGTCATTGAAATTCATTAAGTCACTTGACGATTTATCAAGTAAATGTGTGTTTTGCAGGAACATAAAATGTATTTCGTTTTTGTTGTTTGGTTTCATTTTATTTGGTAACTCATTTTCGTCTATACTCATATAAAGTATAATAAAATGCTTTAACGGTTTTATTTGTAGCGGAAATAGCGGTTACCAAGTTAATAAAAGTCGAAAGCAAATGAACAGTTAACGAACCAACTTAACAACCAGCCAACTAACCAAACACTCAGGACACTGTCGACAGGCCCAACAACAACACAATCAAAATTCAAACCGCAAACAAGCCTACAATACACGAAACTAAGACACACATTTACTTTTATAAATGTACTCCAAAACATTCATATGTGTAGAGTTGGTTCTTTTTGTAGGTGTAAATTTGAAAATATGACCGACGCACAGTGGCTGAAAATCGTTTTTCATTGGCCAAAAGTCGATTTTTTTTTTGTCACCGATTTTTAAAATTTTTACACCTTTTTGGAGCTAATATATCCATATTAAGGTAGCCAAAAAATTAGGTTAAACTATTAATAATTGTGGGCGTGGCATGCTGTCAAACTCAACTATTTTTTAATTTCATAAAAAGGTGTTTTTTATTTGTTTTTTGTCAAAAATAAATGGTTACTACTCGCAAGCTATCATCGATAATGGCCTGCGGTCTTTTTTATAATGTTGGTAGGATTATAGTCTTTAGTTGTTGTAAGTGGTTACCGCTCTAGCGTTTAATATTAGGGGCGTTCTGAAATACTTATGAAACTACTATATTTTTCTGAAATTTAAAATTTAGTGGAATATAACTTCTAGGGAACAAAAGGGAACAAGAAACGTGTACCACCCGAAGAAAGCTGAAAGTGTCTTCTTTAACCCTATATATACTTTTGCACCCGCCACGACCCGCCGGTAGAACACTTTTTTAATTTTAATGAAATTACTCTAAAAAAATTCAAATTACGATAATTTAAACAGCCCTATAATTACTCGTATACAATGGTGTATTAAATTTTCACTTTTTCGCCTAAAGGTTTATGTTTCTTTACTTTAGACTACGTAAAACTAAAATAATTACATATAATACCTGGGAAAGGGTTTTATGGCTTTGTTTTGATTAGCAAAAAAAATAAGTCATAAAAATATCACAATAGGTTCTACAGTAAACATATGTCTCTTTCTAATATACCTGTTATCAACTGTTAGGGTCAACCAAAGTCATAAACAATTTTATAATAATAATCGCGACATTAAACCACTAAAGAAAAAAAAACCCAATATTGGCCAGATACTAATTAGTTTTACCTGATATTAACCCTTTCGGCCGCACTTGAATTTAGCTGTGACTACCAAGAGCATCACATATTTTTTCATCACTTTTTACTGTGGATCAAATGACGACTTATGGAACATATACTAAAAATCAGTTATGATTTGGATTTCGTGTCTTCAGGATCCATAAGAAACAATGGAACCAACAAAGAGTTAAGGAGTTCAAAAAAGAAACATGTTCAAGATGAATATCGCAAATTTTACCGCACGAAGATTCTTTTCAGATCCAGAAACAGCATCTGAAAGAACAGGAGTGGATTTAAACCTTATTTTCAGATTTAAAATAATCCTAGAAGTACTTGCGTGCAATGAAGAAATTGACGCTAGACAATTTGGAGATTATGCTAAGGAAACTGCAAAAATATGTACAACCAACTACCCATAGAGAAATATGTCTGCAACAGTTCACAAAATCCTTTGTCATGGAGAAGATATCATTAAATATCATTTGGTGCCACTTGGAGATCTATCAGAGGAGGCTCAGGAAAAAAGGAACAAGGATTACAGATTTGATAGAGAGCACAATACTAGAAAAATTTCACGAAATTCCACAAATGAAGATCTATTTAATATATTATTGGCAACATCAGATCCGTTCATCTCCAATATTCGAAATCAATGGAAAGTGGAACATCGGGATTTAGATGAAGAAGCAAAAAAATACTAAAGAACAGAAATAGCGCAGAACAAAATATAGAATATTTGCAATCAATATTTGTTTCAAATGAATAATAATTATAATTGCCTTCATTGTTATTTAAGTAGGAAAAACATAGTATTAGTAAATAATTCTTTAAAAAAAACCGACCTCAAAATTTCGGCCAAATAAAATGTTGGATTAATTTTCAAAAATGTTTAATATAACTAATGTTGTTGCACTTTTTTGATTGAAAGAAAGAATTTTGAAAATCTTGTTAATCTTCTAAAAAATTGGTTTATGCTAAATCTATAATGTTTTCCCATTAACAGAGCTAAATTTTGACACCCATATTCGATATATTCTTAAAAATCGGTTTATGCTATATATCCCCGATATATCTCAATCAATTTCTGAAATTTTCATTTTTTTTTACCTTAAATATATTTTTCTGCAAGCCATATCTTCCAAATAAAAAAATTGTTTTTAAAATTGATTCATAAATCACGAAGTTATTCAACAATTTATAAGAGAAGCACAGAAAAAATATAGATAACGGTAAATAAAAAACCGTATGTCCGTCCGATCTTCATAAAAATTAAATGGAACCCACCTGCAAGCAAACCCTTTCAAACAAAAAAATTATTTTTAAAATTGGTTCAGAAATGGTTATCGTGGAACAAACATAAAAAAGCAACATACCATTCGAATTGATAACCTCCTCCTTTTTGAAGTCGGTTAAAAATAATAATAAATAGAACCTACTATTGTTACAAATGCTAATAAAATCTATTGCAGTTTTTATTTTTAAAATGTTTTTTAAAATTATCAAATCTGACAGCAAAAAAGAATAAATTTTTCTGTAGTAACAGCAAAATCTCCAGTGAATTTTACTATTTTTTTGAGTGTAAAAATTTTTTTGAGTGTAACATTAAAAAAATTCCATTATCACAAAAAATAATTATAATTATTATTAAGTTCCAAATATTAAATTTTTTAATATGTAAATAAAAAAAATAAACCCATATTTCACTCCAAAAGTTAAAAAAAATCAAAAGTTCAACTTTGACCTAGAAGTCCTTAAAAAGTCATCAATCAATTTTAATGTAATTACAACTGAGCCAAGCTGAACTAAATATCTATCCATTAAAAAAAAATTACTTCAATATTTTGATCGGTTCAAAAGTTACAGAATTTTGGCCAATGAAAAACGATTTTCAGCCACTGTGCGACGCTCCAACCTCTTTAACTTTCAAACATTTAAATTGGGCGAGGAAATGATTATTTAAATGCAGACACGTGTCAAAAATTTCAGCTGGTTACCAACCATTTCACAAAACGACATTTACATTTGTGTCGTAAATGTGGAAAAATAATCAAAAAAGCTACAAAAGTGTTTACATTTTCATAAAGAAAAATAGAAATGAAAAATCAAATTTATATACTGATACATACAAGTTGCAAGATGTGAAAAAACTTATTTTACACCACTGTACGTATTCACAATTACAAATAACGACTACGCACCTTAATACAGTCAAAGGAGATTGTAGATAAACTAGTGTGATATATTTATAAGAATGGATTAGAGCGTGGTCTAAATTACAGACAAATTCTTGTCGTATAGAACCGACAAGTCTCTTGTTCCATAGTGGAGACAAGAGTCTTGTCCTATAGAATATAGACAAGAGTCTTGCTTATAGAATATAGACAAAATTCTTGTCCTATAGAATATAGACAAGAGTCTTGTGTCTACACATAGAGAAAAAATATAGTTTTGCAAGTTTACCACAACTATTTCAGCATTTTATTATATAATTTCTGCAACTATAATGTGGTTAAGTTATCACAACAGATCAAGTTGCTTCATCTGTTTTTATGGGCGGTGTAAATATTAAGGAATCAGACGCTCTTGACCTTCTAGGCATGAGAATCCAGTGTGATGTCCGCTGGACCAAACACATTTTTCAAGTGTCGAAAGAATCGCTCAAGTGCCTTGGATTATTAAAACGGTGTAAAAAATACTTCACTCCATCAGATCTTCTTACTATTTACACCACGTATATTCGACCGAAAATGGAATACAACTCTCATGTATGGGCCGGTGCTTCGAAGTCTATTTTGGAGTTACTCGACCGCGTACAGGACTGGGCGAAGATGATAATCGGTGACAGTAGGCTATCCAACTCTATTGATTCATTGGAGCATCGTCGCAATGTGGGTTGTGTTTCACTGTTCTATCGATAGTATAATGGAATGTGTTCTGCTGAAATCAGGGAACTTGTTCCTGAAACACGCAGTTTTTTTCGTAATACACGTTCTTCAGTCAGGGCTCATCCATTTGTGGTCGACTGGAGAGTGGATCGCACAACACACTACAGGGAAAATTCGTTCTTTAGC
The DNA here is from genome assembly GCA_916048285.2 of Bellardia pandia. Lineage (NCBI taxonomy): Eukaryota > Metazoa > Arthropoda > Insecta > Diptera > Calliphoridae > Bellardia > Bellardia pandia. The sequence goes on from OU696533.1 coordinate 77,386,387, forward strand.
CGTAATGTCCGTATGTGGAACAAACGCCCAGCAGAAGTATTCCCTGCCATTTTCAATATAGGAAAATTCAAGTCAAATGTTCACAAACACTACTCCCTCTATCCTCCCTCCCATAACCTATTTTCCCAGTTCCAACACAATGCATTGCATAAGTAGGGGTCATCCCCTGAGCGCTGGTCCAAGAAAGAAAAAAAAAAGTTACTATTCACATGATTATACCAATCATATATATGATTATAGCAATTACGTTATATTTATGGTGATCAGTTTTATGCTGAAAAATTAGACCATATTATGTTGTTCTCTATCATACTCAAAGAGCCACAAATTATGATAAATGGATTCATCATAAACATGATTGCAACAAATATATACATAGTTTTTACAATCGTATATATGATTGCAGTAATCATCTGAATCGTAACTTAACCATATTATGGTTACCGCAATCAGTGACCATAATATTGTTGAAAAACTTGTAAAAATGTTGACATTGTTTTGGTAAACATGTGCAACTATATTTTTTCTCTGTGTGTAGAATATAGAAAAGAGTGTTACCTATAGAATATAGAAAAGAGTTATTTCTTGTATTTCGCAGAGAGTAAAGAAAGCATTGTTTTGTCCAAAGAGTAGACTAAAGTCTAGCCTATAGAATAGACTATAGTCTTGTGTATGGAATCAACTACAGTCTTATGTTGTCTGTAGAGTAGACTAGAGTCTTGTCTTGGCCCTTTCTTCTGCAATAACTCCCAGTTTAATATTCATTATTCATATGCTTCAAACTTCACTTCCCAACTGACCACCAACAAAAAGCACAAAGTCATACATAAATTAGAAGTGTAATAAATATGATTTTATTGATATGTTTATTTTTGTAATTTAAAACTATTGATACAAATAAACAACATAAAAAAATTACAATAATAATAATAGTAATAAACCAGATAAATAGATTTCCATGCAATTTCATTCGCTTACAATATTTGTCATAGAAATAAACATTAAATTGCCCTCTATCAAAAATTATATTGTTGTTATTGTTCTATAATAGATATATACAAAAAAAATTCCACATAGTTATTTTGCTTATTTTAATTTAAACCAGTATTAGGTAAACAAACAAAAACATAAAAATATTTATTACAAGTACTGTGATTACGAGACCATACAGCATGTTAAAATATCTAATAAAAGCTGTGCAAAAACACAGTGTTTTGCATAAATAAACATTAGGAGAGTAATTCTATATAAATGTGTTCAGCAAAACATTACCAACACATTTTTTTACTTGTTTTGTCAGTTTAAAGCCGTTTTAAAATTAGCTTAAATTTTAATATATTTTGTCTTTTGAACTTAACAAGTTACTTAAAATTGTTTTGTGTTTTCTTGGTCTCGCCCTAATTTCCATGTTATTTCATATGCATACTCTGGACATCTGCAAAACACTTGTTTTTACAATTGTTTTGAATTTAGTTTTCATTTTCCGAATTGGTCATTGCTTGTAATTTCATTTCAATTCTCATTTCTCCAACAAAACAGCAATATTTTTGCCAAAACAATTTTAGTTGAGTTTTTCACACCAGCACTCAATGCTACAGACAGATAAATACACTTATTATTGCAATTTTATCATAGATCCCCAACATTAAGTAACCAAGAAATTGTACTTGCTATTAACAGGTGATATATACATACTTTATGGACTAAGATTACAGGCATTATCTGCTTCCCCTAACATTTAAAACTTAAAGCATTAATGTCTTTTTTATAATTAGGTCATACGCATCTGCTATATCCTCAATTCCAGGAACATAAGTAGATCACTAAGAGATTTATACACACTCTCGAATATATGTTTAGTTGTTGTTAAATTATAAAATAGAAATATTGTTTAATAATTATATTTTTTTTTTTTTTTTTTTTTTTTTTTTTTTTTTTTTTTGCTTTTAATTATTTATTGAATCTTCATATATGAAATAACAATAAGTATTCAAATCTTAATACTAAAAAGAAAATAATATGCCCAGCCAGTGCTAGACAAACATTTTTATGGTACTAAAAAATTTCATATCAACTGATCCAGTCATCTGTTTTGCGCTTGAGTTAAAGCAAGGGTATCCCTCCTTCTCAACCGATTGTGGCCACTAAAGTTAAGGATGTCTCGTGCAAGTGGGTTTGGATGGTGTTCAAGTTTGCTGACGTACTTTGACGCATATTTTGTAAATTCGACTTTTACTAATGGCACGCCTAGATCTTTGTGGATTCGAGAATTTTTAACATACCATGGAGCTGCAGTAATAATACGTAGAATTTTATTTTGACCCCTTTGAATTTTTTCAATGTTGGATGCTGAGGCAGTACCCCATAATTGAATTCCATAGCACCAGATTGGCTTTAGTATTGCATTGTACAACAAAAGTTTGCAATCCAATTTCAATGTAGAGTTTCTGCCGATTAGCCAATTAAGTTGCACTGCTTTTAATCTCATTTGTGTAAGTTTCGCTGCAATATGAGACTACCAAGGCGGTCGAGGTGAATGCCGAGGTATTTGACTTCATTATGTTGAGGAATAATTTGATTATTTATTCTGATGGACGAGCAGGTATCTTTTCGCAATGTGAAAGTTATATGAATACATTTCTGTTCGTTAACCCTGATTTTCCAAAGCTCTAGCCAATTCTCTAGCTTATAAACATAATTCTGCAAATTCTGTGATGCAACTTGGTGGTCCTTATGGTCCTAATTATATAAATTCAACAAAATCATTACAACTATAGAATCGTATAAAAGACGAAGTTTATATAGTTTATATATATATAGTTTATTTTTGACAAAAAAAATATATTAAAGAAATGTCTACATAGACTACACAAGAGCATTTTCTACATAGACTAGAAAAGCATCTTGTCTACAGTCGTGTCTTGTTGACTACACAAGAGTCTTTGGTACATAGACAAGAAAAGAGTCTTGTCTATATAGAGTAACATTGCCTATACGAGTATATCTACATATTTCACTTGTAATACCAAATTTTGATGCAACACTATTTTGAAAGTATACCAAATGACTAGTGGTAGTACCACGGTACCAACTGTGTTTAAAATGTATGAAAAAAAGTACCATTTTACCATGCTTGCCACCACTGTTATCTGTATTCCATAGGCAAGACTCTTGTCAATATTTCACAGCAAAACTCTTGTGTAAATAATATAGGAAAGTCTCTTGTCTATATTTTATAAGCAAGAATCTTGTCTATATTCTACAGGCAAGACTCTTGTCTAAATTTTACAAGCAAGACTCTGCTCTAAATAACATAGGGAAGTCTCTTGTCTATATTCTATAAGCAAGAATCTTGTCTATATTCTACAGGCAAGACTCTGGTCTAAATTCTACAGGCAAGACTCTTGTCTAAATAATATAGGAAAGTCTCTTGTCTATACTCTATATGCAAGACACATACATACATACACATGTATGTAGTTTTTTTTTATTCATATTACAGTCCTGGTTTATTGCAAACAAATTCCTGTCAAAATCATACATAATACATTACGAAAACTGCGATACAAAAGTGTCTTTTACATGTTGTTTTTTGTTCGTTTTTTTTTTGTGTTTTTGTTTTTGTTTGCCCCTATATAAGTTATTTTTTAAACAACAACTCAAATGTAACAGTCGTGACTAGTTTTGTTATTAATAATAGGAAAAACAAAACAACACCTGTTAACAGTTATTTTACAGAGACACTCTTAAGGGTGCTCTCACTCTCCATTCGCCATTATGTTATGTTGTTGTTTGTTGTTTTTACTTTGTTAAACAACAAAACCATGCAGGCAAAATATATACATACATGTATGTATGTATATATATTAAAATGTAGCACAGTATGGGTTCGTTTGAACAGAAAAAAAACAAGTTAGAGTGCAATATTCGGCTATGCCGAATCTTAAATACCCTCCACCTAAACGTAATAAGTAATAGAAAAACTATACTGGTTATAGCACTAGTGTATCCTTATTCTGCTTTTTCTATTCAGTCTTAGTGCAGATGTTATTTGTTCGAAACTCTAAGGGTATGTACAGAGTGGCAGCTTGATGCCGAGCCGAGCTGGTTGACGCGAGAATGCGAGAAAACTGGTTCTATAAAAATTAGTACAAACAATTGCGAAGCGGTCATAGTGGGCGCCGAGCTGGTTAGAGCGCAAAACTGATTGAATGCGAGAAAACGGTTTCAAAGCGTTTTTCAGCGCCGATAACATTGTTTATGTTTTGTTGTTATGATTTCAACTTGTTTGGAAAACATAAAAAAACAAAAATTTAAGAAAAAGTAAATAAAACATGCAATCAAAAATTTTAAAAAGTAATAAATATTAAAAAGAAAATGAAAATTAAAAAGCAGCACAGATTCTTTGAAAAGCTTGTTTCGAATGCACAGCAACATGCAATCATATGTACATAAAACACAAATAATCGATATGTATAATATCATCATCGCTGATTCTCGCATCCACTATGAACACTCAAACTTGTTTCTCGCATGAAAAATTCTTGCAATAACCGTCAACTAGCTCGGCTCGGCAACAAGCTGCCACTCTGTACATACCCTAAGCTAAGTTAAGATTGCAAACTCTTGCTTTACAACTCAATCATAAAACCTACATAAGTATATGGTCTTATGGAATACAGCTACAGGGAACAGCCCCAGCTTCAAATGTAGACAGAATTCAAAGACCCCAAAACAAATTGCTACGAATGATCACAATTTCCGCCTGCTATATAAAAAATTCGAATATCCATTAAGAGCTAAGCGTGACTTTGGTAAAAACTAAGATCCAAAAATATGCAGAAAAACACTTAAAAAGCTCAAAGTACACCCAAACTCATTAGCTCGCAACATGTTAAACAATAATGACTAAATTAGACTATGATTTGAGCTGAAGACAATAAGGAAGAAAGCCAACTTAATAAATAAAATAAACAATAGTCAAACAATTTTTTCGATATGATATTTGAAAAACTTATTGTTACTTCGTTTTTAATGAAGATACAATAAATAAATAATATTACAAAAAAAAATAATCTTAAATTTGATATAATTTTTACCATTTATAATTGATGTAATTACCGATTATTACTATAACTTACAGAGTTTGTCTGATTTTCACAGTAATCTTGAGTGTAATTTAACAATTTATAAAATTAAAAGGCCATTTTTCCATATGCACAACAAGTTAGGACACAGACTTTAAAGAAGGCTTAGATTGGTGAGGGTTGTTTTGGTTGAATTTGATCTCAACAACATTATTTACAAGAGATTTATGGGTGGCATAGTAGAAGTGGAACAATTATGGGATGATAGCTTTTAAATCCAGTATTCAATAATGTGGTTTCTACGTATTTGAGGCTTATTTTGGTTGAATTTCATCACAATAACGTTATTGACGTTTAACCGATATTAATATGATTTCTGGATTAAAATGTCTGATCTTCATAAAAGTGGGTTCGATATTAATATTTATTAGACATTTTTGTGGGTTAAATTATTTTTCGGAAATGGTCCCAATAGTGAGCTATGACCAATTTTGGGCCGACCACCATAAAATTTTGTACAACAATATATTTGCCTATAAGGATTATTTACGTCAAATTTAAACCTTTTAATATTATTTATACTAGTCTTATAGATGTGGCCTTTATATGTGGTCAATGGTCAAACATGGACTGAACAAACAAAATCTCGTTTTGCGATTTCTCATTACATGACACTTATTTTTGCGGAATTTTGTATTAATATTCCAAATTTACGGACATTTATTTGTCATTAAGCCATAGTTTGGGAAGATATTTGTATGGGGGATATGAGAAATCAGGAAGCGCTTTTTACTATTTTCCTCACACTTTCTTTTTTTATCATGAAAATAAAGTATAAAAAATTTCATGGCAATATCTGCAATATATTTCAAAAAATTGGAAGAAAAATGTTTAAAAAATTTAAATTTTTATGGAGGTTGTCTCACATTTTGGTCTATAACTCAGGTTGTGCTCTACCGAAACTGCTCAGTAGAATATAAAATTGGTTTTTGTAAACTACGTTGATTTTGGTTGTGGCGTTTGGACGTGACATTTTTTTACAGAGACAGACAGACAGGCGGACGGACATAGTTCAATCGACTTTGAATTTCGTAAGAATACTTTGTTGGGTCTCAGATGAATATTTCTTAGTGTTACATATGCAATGACAAACTAATATACGAGTATACCTACATTCACCACTTATGGTATAAACAAATATGGCGATGACATATTATCATCAAAGTTACTTTCAGTATGCTTATGACTATGACAATTTTTTTTTGTGTTGAACAGCAGAATAAAGCAGAAATTTTGTGAAGCATGGCAAAAAATACAAAAAAAAAAAAAAAGTGACACAAAATTATTACATTGAATATATTTGACAATGCTACTATTAGCAATGTAATATGTATGTGACACAGTGGGTAAATTTCAAAACTTTTGTAATAAAAAGACATGTTTTTTTATTTGAATATAATAATATAACCTGGAAATTTGTGTAGTTTTCTTATTTTATATTTTGAATTGTATTGTTTGTTATATATTACTTACTAGCACACTACCTGTCTTAGTGCTGTAATGCTTAGTAAGTGTTTTGTTGAGTTTAGTAACTTTATATTGCCAACTATGTTATAAATACTATAATATTTTAAGGCAAGAGCTTTAATATTAGCTGTTAGCAGATACTCGAAATATGCATAATATTTCGCTCGACATTTAATATTACAAAATGTGACAGATAATAAAATTCGTAATCAAACATAAGTTGCTTATAAGATTCCATATGCCAGCCATGTAGGAAAGTAATATGTGTATATACATATTATAAAATATATTTATAGATAGTGCCGACATAGAAATAAATATCATATAAGTATAAAAATTGTCAACTAAATATAAGTTAAAACATTATGATAAAAAAAAGAATATTATAAAGAATTTTGAAAAATTTAAATGAATTTGTTTTGTATTTAAATGTAATAACAATAAAAATAAGAAATAATAACAAAGTGATTACAATGATTTTTATATGTTTTATATTTAGATTTACATTCGTTTGAGCCTTGTGCATTCAAGGGTTTAGCACAAGTATATTTGCATATTTAAATAAAATTTCACTGTGGCAATATTAAAGCATGTGTAAGAGTGAAAATAATTGCTACAAATATTAAGCCATAAAGAGTGGTTAGTTTACAACAAAAGTTTTTGTTATAACAACACTTTTCTAAACCCATTTTACAGTTGACATTAAATAAAAGACAAATGAAAGGCCAAAAAAATACTAAAAAAATATTTTTGAAACAAGATTTTTTTAAATTTTCCGATTTTTTGTGAAAGTAGCTAACATTTTCTTATTGAAAATTAAAATTTTTGTATGGATTTGTAAGATAAATAAATCATTAGTATTGGTTTTGCCTGCTAACACTAAAATTTCTACAAATGAAATTTTTTTCAATACAGCGTATGATTAATATTAATTCATAGGCTAGTTAAGAAAATTGGCTTTAATTCCCTGAAGTTTTAAGCTAATTTCAATTTTTTAATTGCAATTTGAAGCTAATAACACTGGCTTTAAGAAAAGTAGGTTCACAAAATATAACACTAAAATTTGTTTAATAAAATCTGTCTAGAAATTTTAAATTTAAAATTTTCCAAAATTTTATTTTTAATTAAATATAAAATTAACAAAAGTGTTTTGCTTGCAAATAAAAGTATTTATATCCATTTATAAGAAAAATAAAGCAACAGTTCTTGCCTTGCTTGCTAACACTTAAAATATTACAAATGAACAATTTTTCAATAGAGCGTATGATTAAAATTAATTCAAATGTTACCTAAGAAAATTTGCTATAATTCGTAGAATTGTTAAGCAAATTAAAGCCAATAACACAAACTTTAATAATAGTTAGGCCACAAAATATAAATTTACCAAAAATTTATTTTAAATTAAATAAACAATTAACAAAATATTTTAGATTGCAAATATATAATACTTTATAATGATGTATAAATAAAAATAAATCAATAGTACATGCTTTGCTTGCTAACACTTAAAATTTAACAAAATATAATTTCTTCATAATAAATATGATTATTATTAAAAAATAGTTTAATTAACCCCTTAACGCCTAAAACCGTCTATAGACGGTCATCAGTTGAGTATTTAAAAAAATCGGTTTTTTGCAGTTTAGCTACTAGGACCCTCTACAGTCAGTCTTCCTTGTTTTTGTGTTGGAGCTTTCGAGGAGTATTTTTTTCTGAATTGGAACTGAAATTCGTAATTTGCAGATGAAATACATGCTAGAACAAAAATTTATTTCTGCAATTTAAACATATTTTCCATTTCAGGTATTTAAGGGTTAAGAAAATTGGCTATAATTCCCTGATTTTTTAATGTAATTTCAATATTTTAATTAACTGAAATAAATCAGCTTAACAAACAGAATTTAAAAAAGAATATTTTTTGTAATTAAATTTTAAATTTTTTATTTTTCTAACAAATTAAAATTTCATTAAGCATTGTCATAAAGTACATTTTTTATAATAGTTTTTCTTAAAAACTAGTTCATTTTTTCAACTGATATATAAAAGTTGTTTCAAAAAGTTTCACAACTTGAAAAATCCCTAATAACTATGTAAATTAAAAAAAAAAAAAAACTTTAATATTTTCATTAAAAATAAAAGCTAATATATTAGACTATATTTTTTTGTCCTTAGAGCGTATGATTAATATTAATTCACATGTTAAAAAGGAAAATTAGCTATAATTCACAAAATTTTCCCGCTAATTTCAACATTATTAAGGCAAATGAAAGCCATTCAATATTAAAAATAAAGTCTATAAAGTAAAAACTAGAGCTGTATCGTTCATGAACGAACGAGTTAAAATGAACGGATCACTTCATTGAAAGGAATGAGCCGTTCATTTAACTGAACGGTTTCCGTGTACGGATGAATTTCGTTCAGCTGCTGTTTATCAAAAGACAAGAAGAAAATCACATTCAATAAGGGTTGTATTCATTCGTTCAAAGTGAACGATTGAACGAATTGAATGAATGAATCAGTCATGGATAAAGAACGAAAATGACCGGTCACTGAAATGAACTCTCTACAACAACTCTAGTAAAAACTATCACAGAATTTAAAAATTCGAAATTTTGTAAAATGATTTTTTCTTTATTAATTTAAACAAATTTTGATTTTTAAAGCAAAAATATGTCTTATTAAATCTTTTGATAAAATACAGCTTTTAATAAGAACTTTACTTTAAAAATTTTTAGTTTAGAAGTGATTTAAGCAATTTACCTGTCTATAACAACAAAACTTTAAAAAATACTTTCCTTAATTTTATTGCAAATGTAAGCTTATATATTAAGGTAGCACACACATAAGGCATTGTTATTAGTTTAGCTTACAAACTGTTATAATTTGACAAACTAAAATGTATATAAAAATGAGTATGATTAATATTAATTCCCCTACTAAAATAGAAAATTTGTTATATCTAAGTAAATATTAAAGCTATTGCAAATATTTTAATTTTAAATAAAAACTAACACTAACAACATTTTGCTTTTAACGCGTTTATAAAATATTTAAAACTTTTTAAAAACAAAATAAAATCCTCCTGAAATTCTGCTAAAACGATGTAAATCTAAGCTTATTTATAAAATATCAATAACTGCAAGTATATATCATCACTTTGTTAAATATTTTTTTAGAAAACCTCAAACAAAAACCATATGATACCTTCTCCTTTAAACATAACAAAATTACCTACATACATAAATGTATGTGTGTATATGACTGCAAATATTTTAAAATATTTACTTATTTATCCTTCAAGTTGTTTTTAGAGGGTTCTGCTGCCAGCAAAACAATTTACCATAAAGCAAAAGCCAACATGTTATTATTTATTTACGTTAAACACCAAAATTGTGTAAAACATAATTTCAGTATTTTTCCAAAACGATTGATTTTCCAAAGTTGTTATTTGTCAGCTAGTTTATTTTTAAATATTTAATCAACATTTTCAACAACAAATTGAACAGCTATTGAAGCCACGTTATAAAATTAAACATATTTTTGATTTAAATTAAAATTTAGTACTTTATGCTGCTCTTTTATATAAATATATAAATTAAACCCTTTCGCTTATGTTCATGCAGTATCTATTTCCTAGTATAATTATGAAAAATTTAAGGATTAAAAAATTTAAGATTAAAGGCCCAACCATAATGTGCATAAACTAGCTTAAGCCAACTTAAGCAACGGTGCGAATACATGTAAAACGTATGCGACAAACCATAATGTACTTAATGAAACTTTTCGTCAAGTTTCGTCAAATGTCATTTGCTTAAGCAAAGTGCCAAAGTTAATGCACTTTCCGTACGGAATCATCTGTTTTTTGATTTCATTAAAAATAAATAAAAAAAATTAGTATGCAAAACCAAGAAATATATGATATTACTCATATCTTATCACTTTTTTATTATTTTTTAAACAATTAGCAGTTTTTACTGTTTGCAAATTTTAAATAAAATAAAATATAAAATAAACAAATACAGGACTGTAATTTTTGGTAATTTTTAATTTAAAGTATTCACAAAAACAAAAAATACTGCACTAATATGCAACTACGGTTACATGCATCATCTAGTACATTATGGCCATCAAAAGTCTTCTTAAGTTTACTTATGCATTTGACAGACTTTTCGTTCATTTTTGACAGTTGCTTAAGCTAGCTTATGCAATATTAATTTCTGGGTGTAATAAGGAAATTTACTATAATTGCCAGAATTTTAAAATTATTTAAAATATTTTAAAATTGATGAGGCTTTAATTGTATTCTGAAATTAAAAACACAAACTATTATTGTAATAAAAGAAAAAACCATACTTTGACATTAAAAATTTATCAAATTAATATTTAAATTTTTTTTAGGAAACCTTAAGTATTTAACCCAAAAAAAAAGGTTTTTATATCTTAAAGAAATGTTCGTGTTTTGCACAGTTTAATTTATTTAAAATATGTAATAAAAGAAATTTTGTATCACAAGTGATTGGTAGGCCGTGAAGCAATTAACTACATGCAGATTTACGTTGCACTTAGCACAAGTATATACAAAATATTGAATATAGTTTGCATCGGCGATGACAGCCTTTGATATTTACAGGCATGTGCATGCCACCTGCAATGACATTGATTGAACTGCAAATTTATCGTGTTTTATATTTTTTTCATCGGACTGCAATGGTGCTTTTGTTAGCGAATTTTTAAAATCAATTTGAGACATAAATTTCTTATTGGTTTTTTCAGCAATAATACAATGCAATTTCCAACCACTTCCTTGATCTGATTCCAATTCTATAATTGGGGACAGCATTATCATGCAAGTCAACTGCTTTCATATATTTTCATATATTCTAATTAGCAATAACGTTAGCTTGGATCATAATTCGTAGACGAAGTTATCTTTGCATTGCCTCTCTATCGGACCACTGCTATCTTATTTACTTGGTCGAATGCATAATCTGTATAGTTTTTAACTTTGTATGTTAATGTTAATTTATCAACCATGATTCTCTCTTATTTTCTGAAAACGACGAATCCAATGCTGATCATGATGCTTTAAAGGATAATGTAATGTCACCTGAAATCGCAAGGCCTTTTCCGTCTTAATAATATAAAACTTACTTTTGATCTGATTTTTTTTTTATTTTTTAATTATTAATGTTTATGTTTTTCTTAATAAATAAATCGAATTTATTATATATATAAAAAATATAACGGTTTATGTTATTTTTGGACATAAACGCTACAAGCAAAAATTGCCGTTCAAAACTGCCCCAGCCTAGTTCAAAGCTGCCCCGTATGGGGGCACATTTGAACACAATGACTTCATCCAGTAAAAAAATAAAAAAGAATATAAATCGAACTAAAAATGAGTTACTTGTAGACTTAAGCTAAAGTTTATTTCCATATATATTAGTTAAATTATGTAAAAAGTCAATAATTCAAAAATATAATTTATTTATGTGGCTTGAAAGCAAAAAGTGTTCTAAGGTGCCCCCCTCTCCCCTATTGGATTTGTGCTGATATTTGTAACGCCCATAAATATTGGTGCAACAACCACATTAAAGTATACCGATCGGCTCACAATCACTTTCTGAGTCGATTTAACGATGTCCGTCCGCCCGTCCGTCCGTTTGGCTGCCTTGCTGGCTGTCCATGTAAAGCTTATGCGCAGAGTACAGGTCGCAATTTTAAAGGTATTTCGATAAAATTTGGTACGTGATATTTTTCCGGTCCAAGGATGGATGGGATTGAAACTGGTGGAAATCCGTCCATTATTTCTCCTGGCCCCCATACAAATGTCCTCCTGAAATTGGGGTTTACCGATCATAAATGTTTGAATTATTCAAGTATCCAAACAAATTTCATTAAAAATGAGTGATAAATGAAGCCAAATTACATCTACAAATTTTGTGCAGATCGGTACATAATTACTCGTAGCTCCCATATAAGGCCCACTTCCGAAAATCACTTTAAAGAGCAGAACTCCCTCAAAAATGTTGGTATCCAAATAATGTTTAACACAAATATATTTCATATACATATATACAAATAATACGGTACAATTTTATTATGATCGGTCCATAATTAGTCGTAGCTCCTATACAAGGCCTGCTTTCGAAATTCACTTTATCGATCATAAATTTCTGAAGGTAATGAAAGAAGAAAGCTATAATATCACAACTTTGCAATTGTGCATTATGTTTGTTATTAGTGCAGGATTGCAGCTGATTTTATACCCTTTATTTAATTATTTTACTTCGGTGGCTTTTCAATGCTATACCACGGAAGGAGAGAGCTGTGATATATATTAGTCATGATAGATAGAAAACTAATAATTATCAGAAACTGATGTTGTTTGAGTGGCAGCGGCTGGGAAATGAACTCGGGCTGCAAATGCCAACTCATGCTTAATGATCAAATGCGCTAACCAATTAAGATATAGCACCCTATATAAGTTAATAAGAAATTAAAGCTAATAAAAACTACTATAATTAGTACATCTCACTAGAATCAGCAAATAAAGGTAATGCTGAAAGCAGCTCAAGAAAAACCTTAAAAAATTTAATATTTAAAATTTGAAAAATTTTCTTTAATGACAACAACTTTTAAAGGATTTTGAATTTATTAACAGGAAATTAAAGCCAATATAACAAGCTTATATTGTTAAAAAAAAACAACAGTTTTTTATTAAAATAAAATTTTAATTTAAAAATTTCTTTACCATAGCGTATGATTAATATTAACTCAGAGGTTAAGTTGGAATATGGTGCCTAATTTGCAGAATTTTTTACACAAGTTAAAGAATTTTAAAGCTAATGAAAGCTAATAGTTCAAATAATATTCACAAAAAGCCATTTACAACAAAAACCGCACACAATACAGTTAAAACGCTTAACAAATATAATCAAATCAAAATTTTGTAAAAAAATTTTTTTTTTTTATATTTGAAAATAATCTTTCTTTGGCCGAAAATTTAACCCATTAGTCGATTTTTAAATTCAACAAAAAAATTATTTCACTTTTTCTTAAGTGAAATAATACTAATTTTTTTGCCAGAATTAATAAAAAATTTCAACTATTTGTCTTGGGAACTAGTCCCTCGCTTCAACCTCAATATGGAAATTTAAATAGCAAAAAAGGTTGCCGAATTTACTCTAGCTTCCTTACAAATTATTTTAACTCCAAAAAGAAAGACAAAATTTGACAACACCCACCACTCCTTTAAGTAATACTGCAAACTTCAACAAAAACATTTACTTTGCTATGACTTTCTTTTATATAGTAACTTCTATTTCCCCAGAAAAACATTTACCATTAATCTGTAAAATATGGCTTTGTAGCACACTGAGAACACAGCAGAAATTAAAGTAAACAACCACATTACTTTATTTGCTTGACTTTTATACTTCCAACAGCTAAATATTTTGGCAGTAAGCAATTGGTCGATAATATTTTACCTCAAAGAAATTGGGTTTTTGCATTTTATTTTACAAATATTTAGTATTCTTGCTGAAAATGCTTTGCTGTGAAACTCACAAACAACAATAGAAATGTATTTCTTATTGTAAGTAAAGAAACTTCCCCCAAAAGAAGAGCAAAAGGCAAATGGCAGCTAGTAAACATAAGTTGTAAAATAACTGGGAAATAGAGAATATAATAAACAAGATTTTAGTTTTTTAAAATTAGTTATAATAATAAAATACATAAAGAAAACATTTCATTAACAAAAATTACTTAACAGAAAATAAATTTAATAACAACAACAATTTTAAGAAATAAAAGTCATTACAACAAGTTATGTTAACAGTAACACAGTTTTATATTTTTAGCCAGTTCAACGCTATAATTTTACAGTACAAAACTGCTTTAACAAAGCGTATGATTAATATTAATTGGCGAGTTAAATTGGTAAATTTGGTATAACTAAAGCTATGTATAAAAGGTTGTCAGGTCATACAATATTGTCAGATCTAGCAATGTGCTAGCAATGTACTGACTGTTATAAAAAATATCTAATTGTTTATAAAATACTTTTTGTGAAATAACTCATTGAAACTTTTGTATTCATTGTAATTTTTATTTTCATTGAATAAAGAATTAATATTTTTATACAAAATATTTGAGAATTTAATCAATATAATATTTGGCGACGAGGATATACTTCTGTGTACGATAATGGATATGAACGCTCTGTTTCAAATTATCCAACAATTCCAGGAGTCGTATCAACAGTTCGTTACACAAATTCTGACGCAGAATAAGTCTGTCATGGAAGCTGTAGTTTCAAAAAACAAACATTCACCATCAATACCATTATTTGGAAAATTTAATACAGACACGGAAAAATGGTCAACCTACCAGTTTCAAATGGAACATTATTTCAAAACCAACTCCATTTCTTGTGATGACACAAAATGATCATGTTTTCTTAGTTGGGTTGGGACTGATATATTGGAACTATTGCAAAAATTGTTTGAGAGTAAAGCTGAAGAGAAGTCATACAAAGAGCCAGTAAGTTCGTTAGATACATATTTTTTAAAAAAGCGACATATCTACTACCCGATACAAATTTTATAATCATATGAGAATGAAAGCAGATCAAAGTTATACGGAATGGGTTGCAGAATTGCGTGGAACTGTAAAAGAATGTAATATCATATGCAATAATGAAAACCGTAGAGAATCGTATGTCGACAATAAAATTAGGGATATGATCATATTATACACACCACATGAGAAAGTTAGATCAGCTTGTCTTCAAAAGTCAAATTTATCATTAGAAGAAGTGCTGCAAATTTGTACAATTTTTGAAGCCACTGTAAATGCATCCAGTGAAATCCATGAAAGTATTGCGGAATCATCAACTGATGTTAATGCTATACAACGTTCTTCTAGTAATTCTAAAAATTATTTACAATCCTGTCCAGGTTGTGGAAAATTTCATCAAAGAGTTGATTGTTATCACTTCAAAAATAAAACTAAATGCAATAATAGCCACAAATTGAGTCATATATCAAAAGTGTGTCAATCACAAGCAACCAATCCGCAAAAGACAAGTCTTATTGATCAGAAAAATAACCATCAAAATTTTTGTCAAGTTCTATAAACATCATTTGAAGAAACATCTATAAGTCAAATAGAAGAAATCGAAACTTCAAGTATTAATAATGTTACAAATAGTAGAGAAAAAATTAAGATAGATCTCAAGGTAAATAACAGAAATTTTATATTTCAAATTGATACTGGAGCGTCCTGCTCCCTGAATGGCTTAGACGTTTATAGAAAACTACATAGTCCATCATGTACTTTTACCAACAATGTATTGAAATCTTATGGTGGTACAATATTACCATTAAAAGGAAAGATTACCGTCGAAGTCCAGTTAGGTAATGAAAAGAGAATATTGGATCTTTATGCTGTTGATTGATCACGTAACAAACATATTTTAAACTATCAAGAACAGTGTCCTCCAGAAAATAATTTACAATTTCCAAACAATGAATTAATTAATTCGTTTCAGAAAACGAACAACTCACATTACCACCCAATAATTTAACTGAAAATGTACAGCTGCCTACTAATCCTTGAACACGTGTTCAGGAATCTATTGATCAACAACAGACATTTATACAAAGCCATTACCAAAGACGTCAACAACAAATCACTCCTAGACGCTCAGAAAACTAAAAAAACAAAATTATCGAATGGAAACTAAATAGGTGTGAGGGAATGTTATAAAAAATGTCTACTTGTTTATAAAATATTAGTAAACACACTAGTTTATAAAATACTTTTTGTGTGAAATAACTCGTTGAAACTTTTGTATTCATTGTAATTTTTATTTTCATTCAATAAAGAATTAATATTTTTATACAAACTATCTGAGAATTTAATCAATATAAGAATCACAATGGGACCAATGATATGGACCTAAGTGGGCCGTTTTACATGGCCGCCTGCTAACCTAATCAATATAACACTGACATTGAAAAATTGTTAGCAAAAGGTAAATTGTCAATGCTTTGGAAGACAAAAATTTTAAGTACACACGGTGGTTAGATATTTTCTGAACATTTTTCGGACAACGCTGTAAGATCTGACAACCGTCTATACAAAGCTTAACAGAATTCTCAATTTAAATATGTTAATAGCTAATACAAGTCAATACCTCCTCAAGCTAAACCTAAAATATAATTTTACAATCTGAAACTAATAGAAAAACTATTCAATAGCTTTACAAAATATATTTTTGCAAAAAAATAAAAAAAAATTTACTAATAAAAAATGCGTATTGTTGAACAAATTCAGGTTAGAGAAAGTTAGGTCGATTCTGAGAGTGAGGGGTGAAAATAGAAGCTAAATTAGAAGACCCGAATTGCGGCGTTTGTTTATGTTAGTTCAATTTTTTTTAATCGCCCTTCGAACTTTGCAGTCAAATGCCTATTTTCAGCATATTGTTTATATGGTTTTTGGCTATAACTCGTCGACTAATTGATATTTTGTAAATCTCTAAAAACCAAATTATTGGTAAAGACATATTGCATGTCTTTTGGCTCTTATTTTTAGATTTAAAAAATGTCAATGCACCACTGCGGTGTCTGCTGGCCGATTCCCAACTCAGCCAAGAAAAATTATCAAAAAAATTTTAATAAGATTTCATGTTGTAAAAACAATTCCTACCTTCAGTAAAAATAATAATTTAATGAAAATTAAATTTAATGAATTCAAGCCTAACTAAAAAATTATCAAAAATTAAATTTTATTGTTATTTTAACATGTAAAATCATATTTATACTGAATAAAAACATAAACTAACCACATTTATAATAATTTAAAATATTTAAATTATTATAAGTTTAAACCGATTATTTTAAAAACAAGATTTATTTGCTTTGGTTGATTGTATGTATGTACGTCAGTATAATGTTTTGTATGTGTGCGTTATAATAATTCAAATTGGAACAAGTCGGTTTTAGTGGCATTTATCAAAAGAAAAAATTGCATCAAATATGGCTTTTAGAGGGGATAAAAGTAATCGGTCACGCTTATTTGCAAGTGGGCGGGACTTCAAAGTGGCAAATATATGAGCCTATATCTCGGAAAATATTCGGTGTCTGATAATTTATAATACATCATTAAAGATGTTAAAAATACCTTTCCAACGATTTATATTGTGATTATAAAAAATGGACCCACTATGGGTTAAATTTTAAAAATATGGTTTTTTTTCAAAAAATTTTACCTAATATCAAAAAAATCGTAAAAAAGTCTCTATAAGTGTTATTGTAGAATATTAATATAAATAGCCAAGACATTAAGCTTTAAATTAAGTTAGAACATGTGTCTGTAAGTATTATAATCACAGATTTATAACTTCTAAAGAATTGAAAAAAAAAGAATAATTTTTTTAAATTATAATTTCCAAACTTTAGTATAAATGTTTTGAAACCAAATTTCATATTTTTAATATTAATGTCATGTGTTTAATGAAATGAGTACATAATCTGTGTTTAGTTATATACAAGATATTATCCTCTATGGTATACAGAACACCAGCTTCGCATAGTATTTTTTTTGTATTTTTTTGGTGAAATGTCATTAGCTTTCTTTAATATCTCCAGAGCTATACTACCTACACAGTTATATTATACCTTGCATTAGAGCTTAGTTACTTTTTTATATACTCGTATTTGAACTTCACTAAACTGCATTAAAAATCCATTTAAACCACTACTTACGTCAAAGGCACATGACAAAATATTTTAATTGAACAACAGGCAATGCACTAAGCTATAATTGTAGAAATACTAAAATATTTGCTTAGCTGCTTAAATGGAACAATTTACCAATGAAATTTAACTATTAAAGTTAAGTTAAGTGTGATTAATATTAACTCATAGGTCACGTTGCCAATTTTTTATAGTTTGTAAAGTTTGTATTACTACACAAATTTTAAACCGTCTTCAAGCTATGATTCCAATAACAATAATTTATCAGTTTGTGTTTTGTGTGGCCAAATTTTAAAAATTATTTAAATTTTCCACAGTGCGTATGATTAATATTAATTCATAGGTAAAGTTGGTAATTTTTATATAAATCCTAGATTTTTCAACATATTTGAAATAAGTAAATTGTATAAGAAAAACGCCAACTTAGGCTATATTTATGAATGCAGCAGTAATAATAAGCAGCTAAGTTTAATTAAAACAATGTAGCAAACAAAATATTTTTTTTAATTTGCCAAACAATATCAGTTACATTTTTAACACAATTTCTTATAATTTATGTCCAAACACAAATCTTTTTTGTTACTCTGTTTTATACTTTTTATAGCTATAAAAAATTCTATCACCAAATTGTAAATTCTACATAAATGTTAATACTTAAGTTTATTTAAAGTGAACTAAGCATGTGCAAGCTTTTAATAGTTACAACAATTTCCTGCAATAATAAAAATTTAAAGGAAATTCTGCAAAAAAAAATTATCTAAATCACATTTGCACTGCTTAGCCTGTATCCTTTTTTCTGCTAACTTTTAAGCAAATTTTATATAACATGTTACAGCAAAATTTCCGTTTCCTTTGTTGGCTATTTTTTTCTATTTTTCCTTATACATGTTAAAATGAACAAACAATAAAATAAAAGACAAGGCAAGGCAGAAGCAGACATGTATTGCACAACCCAGGTCAAGTAAGATTTTAATTAAAAAGTTATATCGTGTTGCTGTTGTTATTGTTGCAGCTGATGCTATTGCAGTTTGTTATCTTTCTGCTTTATGGTTTTAGTCAGTTTCCCACACAAATACAAATATATAAACAAACAGAAAAACACACTCTCACTTAATTTTTGCTCTGTCTACATACTAATGATCTTTGCTTACATTTACAATTACACAAAGACTTTTGAGTTATAAATATTTGTTTGCAAATACATATACATACATACATATATGCACTGTATTTTTAACATACTGTTGACATTTTATCGACCAACAATTGCATGATGTTTTATAAAATGCCTGGTTGATTGTCAAGTTAACTGTGAGAGTGGCCATTTGTTAGTTGTTTTAATGCCCTTTACTAAGCAGTTAAGTCAGTTCAAGTTTACTTGATTATGTCAATATGAAAAAATTACAATTTGATTTTTGTTTAACCGTACGTATAATTAATATTAATATCTTGGTTAGGTAGAGAAATTTCTTATAACTCCTAGAGTTTTTAAGATAATTCAAAAATTATTATGAGAAATCAAAGCTAATGCTAGAAGCTATAATGATACCTAAGCAATACATTTAGAAATAAGAAACATGTAATAAAAATTGTCATGAAATTTACAAATTAAAATTTTTGGGAAATTTTATTTTGTTACTTTAAAAATTTTTTCATATTTTTTCCAAATTGGATTACAAAGCTATTACAGCAAGCTATGATTACAATAAGGCAGAAGTATATATCTGTTTTGGGAACATTTTTAAATCAAATATTTTTAACAGTGCGTATGATTAATATTAATTTTAAGTTGTAAAATTTCTTATAACTCGCAATATTTTTGAGACAATTTTAAAATATTAATTGCAATTTAACACAAAGACGTTCAGCACAGTCGCAAATAGTTTTTATTTCAAATTAAAAAAAAAATTAAAATAATAGAACAAATTCCCTAAGAGTTTCTAAGGTTTCTTGTTAAAGAAATGTAATTTTTTTCTAAAAATTTAAAATAAATTTTTAAAATTTCAATTGGAAATAAAAGTCATTATAGCAAGCAATGATTACAATAAGGCAACAGTATAATAATTAATTATATAGGTAATTATATTTGTAAGAGACGTATTTTCTCTCCACATTTTCATTATTGAGTGTGGAGGGAATAATACGTATCTTACAAATATAATTGTAACTCATTCCTTGATAATGATATCCGATGGATATCGAAATATTGGAGAAAATAATTTAATAAATAATATATATATATTTTACAAATAATTGGCCTCGAGCTCGAAAAAAGTTTTTTTATTTTATTATTAATTATATTTATATTAAATTATATATTTTTCTTTTGTTTTTAGAATAATAAAGGGTATTTAAGTTGCAACTCTACCGAATTTATTTCTCAATGTTGTTGCTTTTACATTTGTTGTGATTTATAAATGTTATAGTAAAGGGTGTCCCAACTAGAACGCCATTTTTAAATTTTAAATAAAATGCAAATATTTAAAACAAAAATCGTAAAACTTTATTATATCGTAAAATAGACAGCATGAGATTATGTATGGAACAAGATATTGTGCAGATGGCCGCGGCCTTTGCTGGCACACACGCGATCTTTTAATGAAATTTTCAATGACGTTTTTCCACAAATGCTGTGGTATTTCATTAATGCAGCATCCAATTTCCTTTTTTAAGGCTTGAGTCGTCGTCGGCTTATTCGCGTAAACCATCGACTTCAAAAAACCCCAAAGAAAAAAATCCAAAGGTGTTAAATCGCACGATCTAGGCGGCCAATTCTGGTCTCCAAAATGCGAAATAACACGACCGGAAATGACTGATGCATTTTCTCTGGCTGTATGACATGTGGCACCGTCTTGTTGAAACCACATGCCCTCCACATTAATTTCTTCAATTCTAGGCAAGAAAAAACTGGTTATCATTTCACGATACCGAACACCATTGACACCATTGCGTTCTAGTTGGGACACCCTTTAAAGAAAAAGCATAACATGTTTACCTTTTGTTATATTCATACACATGTGTGTTGGTTTTACATTCTAAAAATATGTTTACTTAAGTTTTTATTGTTTATTTTTTATCTAAATAAAATTGTTTGTTTGACCATTTGATAACTGCAACATTTGCAATTCCTGTTAGACTTTCAATTGCAATTGTAGTTATTTTTCTATGCTTCAAATATTTTACAAAAAATGTATTAACAGTTTAGAAGAGATTTATAGCACATACATTTTGAAAGTTTTAAAATTGTTTCAATGTTAATAAGGCTGTAAGATATTTCTTTAGAATTTTTATAAGACAAATTTAAATTTTCAGAATTTAACAAGCTATTCTGTTTAACATAACATTCATAAAATACAGTGGTGGACATATAATTAGAAACGATACTGTAATATAACTAGAACGCTGTGTAGCTTTTTTTAAGACCTACACGGTAAATTGGTTTTACCTTTATTCAACGAGTAAACAAACAACATCGTTTGTTGATACACAACACGTTAAGTTCTAAGTTAAATTATATAAAAATATTATTTTCACAATGTTTTTTTTTATTGCAAAGTGATTATAATTTGTTAAACAATAGATTAACTTGTAATAATTTTGATACGGTTTAGTTTCGAAAATGGTCAAAAACAAGTCATGTACAACTTTCAATGTCGGCTATTGAACAAAAGTGTTCGTGCTCAAAATAAATGGTATTTGGTGCAAATCACTTGTACAAAAATACAACGGAGTTTGCAACCCCCGCTATGAAACCTAGGACACGAAAGATCACGCAGAAGATAGAGTTGTTTGTAGAGCCAGTAAAAAAAATCCATTTTTATCTTCGCCGAAAATAAAGGCTGAAATTGGAAAGCAAATAAGCGCAGAAATAACCACGCGGACAAAAAGAAAAGAAGACGCTTAAATGAGTCAGGACTTCGTGGGTGCATTGCACAAAAAACCTCATATCTCAAAAAAAAAATATCATAAAGCGGTTGCGGTTTGCAGGAGAAATGCTTAGAAAACATTACTGGAATAGAGTTGTCTGGAGCGACGAATATAAGTTTAACTTGTTCCAATCTGATGGAAAATCGTATATTAGACGTCCTCCGAAATAAGCCTTAGACCCTAGAAACACTATGAACACGGTGGCGGGTCTATTATGGTCTGACGTGCCTTTGCTTGGCGTGGTGTGGGTCCAATTGTATGAGTTCAGGGAATAATGGATCAGCGTCAATATATAAATATTTTGGAAAATGTATTGCTTTGAGAATATGCCCGTCAAATACATTTTCAAGCATAATAATGACCCAAAGCATACTTCACGGTTAGTGAAATGTTGGCTTTTGGATCAAAATATTGATGTTCTTTACTGGCCACCCCATAGCCTTGATCTTAACCCAATTGAAAACTTATGTGCAATTACAAAAAAAAAAAACCTAAAGGAAAAAATGCACGAAATACTCATAAAGTATTTCAGTTGGTGCAATTTGTAAGATGTTACTTTACTATTTCTAATTATTAATTTTAATATGTTGAACTAAATTTTTAAAATATATGAACAAATCCTTTTCTTATTATAAGCCCACCACTGTACATCTTTGTACATGTTAACAAGGTAAAAATCTTTTCTAAATGCCAAGCAAAAATAGTTTCAACAATAAATGCTAAGAAAAAGAACAAAACATTTCAGTTGAAATGAATATAAACTAAACACAGAAAAGGTTAAAGATGGGGCCTAACAAAAAGATTTGAAAGAAATATATTTAAATTTACAAGAAATCTTCTTTAAATTCCTTCATAAAATCCATACAAATTTATCGCATTTAATTCTAGCGTATGATTAATAATATCCTGCTACAAATTAATTTAATATTAATCATACGTATTAAGAACACTCAATAAAAGCATGATTAAGCATGCATTTTTTAATAACAATTTCAGCTTAAACTATATTATAATAAACTATAATATTCTAGTTTGTTTACTTGCAAGAAATTGTCATTAAAAACCAAAAAGTAGATAGCAAATGACTCTAACTCAAACATTACAAATTACGTCAATGCATTTTAATGTTAATTTCAGTTGAAAAGAAAACAACTCTTACCTTTATCTAAACTAAAAATATCCATACAACACAAATCCCATAAAAGTTTATAGTTTCACCATTAAAATAGCAAAAAAGAAATAAATAAAAACCTAAATTAAATATTTATTTACGCACTATCAATGACATCACTTTCAAGGATTTCAATTTGCAATTTATCCATAGACATCAAATCTTTATATAATATAATTATGATTTCCGTTTGCTACAATACTCCATTCACTAAATTAAAAAAATACGCAAAATAAATATATAAAACAGCCCACTTCAAATTCATTTATTTGTAAAACTTGTAAATAAATTATATAGAATATGAGAGAAACATTTCTTTAAAAAAATATAACGTCATAGTTTGCCTCACACAACGACATCATCAACTCAGTCTCAAATGCTTCGTCATCATATGCTAAATCGAATTCATTCATAGATTGTAAAACTGCACAAAAACAAGTTGAAAAATACCATAACTTCTTTTTGTTCAAACACTAAAAAAATACCATTATATTTAACCTTACAACCTACCACAATTATTATTTGGTAGATAAACTTACACAAATATACGAGTAAAAACAAATCTACTAAATCTGTAATGGCTTTAAATATATGGGATTAAATGTATGTAATGGCATACCATACTTCTTATTTTTCTTTGTATGCCTGACATCAACAATATGCTCATTGGCAATCAAATGTTGGCAATCAAATGTTGATGAACATTCAAATAGAAAATATAAGGCACATTGGAGTCAACTATAGATCATACTATAGCTGCACTAAAAGCTAATTAAAGACATATAAGTTTTATTATGTATAAAATGTTTAACAAATTAGCTTTAATTTTTTGTTGAAATATTTGTATTGGCCTGACAACTTTAGCAGTTATGGAAAATTTACTTACTTCACCTAATAATTAATATTAATCATACGCACCATTCTAATAATTTTTAAAATTTAAAATTTTGAGGTTTCAAGCCATAAACATATAACAATGTGTAGTAGTAATTATATGCTAAGGCATCTACTACAATTTTAAAATAAAATATTTAAATATTCTGGAAAAGCATAAAAGAGAAAAGAAGAAAATTAAAAAAAAATTGGAATTTTGAAATTCATTGACAATTTTTATTATATTTTTTTTATAGATAGATGTTGTAAACTAATTACAAATATAGCTTAAAGTATTGGCTTTTATTTGCTATTCAAATATTTCAAGTGGCTTGACAACTTTAGCAGTTATTGAAAATTTCCTTATTTTCCTAATAATTAATATTAATCATACGTACGTTTTAAATAATTTTTGGCTTGCGAAATTTGAAGATTTAAACCCATAAATAAAGAACAATGTCTAGTGATAATCATAAGTTAACACATTTACTGTAATTTATAAATAAAAAGTCTCTTTAAAAGTGTAAAAGAAAAAAGGAAATAAATTTAAAACATTTTTAATTTGCATTGCAGTTTTAAATAAATTATTTTTATTTATAGATTTTCTTAGCTAATTTAAAGGTATTGGCTTTCATTTGCTTTTAAATTATTTGAAGTGACATGATAACTTTAGCCGTTATAGATACATACATACATATCTACTTAGTTAAAAAAATTAATATTTAGTAAAATTTAAACGTATACAAACATAAACAAAGAATAATGTCTAGTAGTAATCACAAGTTAGAGCATCTTCTGCAAAATTGTAGTTTAATTCATAGACTATTGGCTGGACTATATACTAAACAATAATAGATGAATTATATTACAAAAAACCCACTGTAATGACCTCTTAAATTTTGTCTCTCAAACACATTACACTTAATATCTCCTATCCTCTAATGTCTTTATCAGTCACTCTCAATCCTTGTCATTTCCCCCTTATCTCTATCAGTTTGATTAATATTTGTTTTTGGCCATATATGCGTATTTATCTTAAAATACAAATATAGGTATACATACTGATTTATATCTATGGTAATATTAGTAATTTGAAAGCCAGCTTCTCCTATTATTCTCATCAATTGAACTACAAAATAACATAAAATCATACGACAAACGCCCACTTCAAGATGGTGTCATATTCATTGAAATTCAAAAACACAAAAAAATTGGTCTTTGTAGTTGCCTTTCTGCCAGACATATTGGTATTTCCCTCGCTTTATCCTTTAATATTTTTTTACAGACTGCTGGCTGGCTGTGAGAGAGTAGTAAGTTGTAAAACAATATGTACATGAACTTTTACCATTCAACTAAAGCTGCGAGGGAATTTCTTTTGATTTTTCTGCGACAAAGCATTGTAAATAGTAACAAATTGTTTTTGGTGTTTGCAATGGTAGTTTAGTATATATTGTATATTGATGATGTGGGCGATTAAATATGTTCTTGGGCCAACCAAAAAGGAAAAGAGAATCAAGCAAACGTATACTAAAACGAGCTTGCCAATGTATTTGAAATAAAATTCTTTTTATTTGTCTGTGTAAAGCTAAGGGATTTGTTTAGCTGCATATGATTTCTATATTGCTACTAAAGGCAGCAACTTTATGTTGTCATTTAGAAAACTTGTCCAGCTAAACATTCCTTCAGCTAACACTTGTTTATTCAACTAAATGTCAACCATCTTTTAACCCTGTCCTCTAATTTAACGTCAAACACAGAATTGCATCTAAGTTTAAGAAATTAACATTTACACCTACAATCTAACACTAAAACTTATAGCTGTTGCCTAAATTAAGGCGTTTTATTGCTCATTAACTCGATTTAGTTTATTGCTAATTTAAACTTGGAGTTTTCTGTCAACTGTGAAACGTATCACACGTTTAAAAAAAAAGCTCTGAATAAAAATTTTTAAATAATTTAATTTATTTGTCAAAAAAAAAAACCAAACTAAAAAATTTTAATTTTTAAATTATTTGGCCAAGACAAGCATTATTGTGTTAATTCAATTTGCCAATTCAAATGCCAAGAGATCCATTACTCTCCCAATCTGGAGGGCGACCTCCTAACAATACCCAAAAATCAACAAAATCAACAAATATTAATGACGAAACATCAGCAATTCCCATTGGCGAAATGAATACAAAACTATCTGGAGCTCAACCAAAAGGTCAAGCTTCAAAAACATCAAAAGATGCTGTTAAAAATACAAACGTTGTCAAGAATTCCCAACTTGGAAAACAATTTTTTGATTCTGTTTTTGCAGAAAATTCAGCAACAACTAAATTAAACGATGATTCTCACAAACCCTTGGAATGTAGCAACAAGAATGTAACAGTTTTAGAGAACATACAAATTCAGAATGTGGAACTGGAAGAAGAATTATATATGGATCATGACGATTGTCCAATATCCTCATTAGAAGATGCATTTATGACAGTTCAAAATAAAAAACGAAAATTTCAAGGTGACGTAAAAATCGATTTAACAAAATGTCAATTTAAAAAATCAGATAAGGTAGTTGATAATATTAATCGCACAAATAAGTATTCAATTTTAGGAGATTTAAATGTTGAAAGCGAAAGGCCAATTAATGACATAAATTTAGAACGTAATAATAATAGAAATAATAATGATTCTCAAACACTTGCAAATAATAAAATTTCATACTGCCCCCCTATATTCCTGGAGAATGTTAATGTGAAATCTCTTATAGACCAGTTAAATTCTAAAAATGTAGAATTTAAAATAAAAAATCAATCAAAATACAAAAGTAAACTATATCTTAAAGACTCATCTGCACATACGGAAATGATGCAATTATTAAAAGAAAAGGAAATTCCTTCATATACTTATACTCCTAAAGAATATAAACGTCAGAGCTTAGTTTGTAGAGGCCTGTATCATAAATCTGATATTAACGATATTAAGTCTGAGATTGATAGAATTATCCCTGATACCGTTGATTCTATTTCAAAGTTTTCTACGGAATACTCTAGGAAACAGGGAATCGATACAGGTTTATTTTTGGTAATCCTTAAACCGAATCGCAAGGGTAATGAGTTGCTCGGAATAAAGTATATCCTTAATCAGGTAGTTTCATGGGAACGTCCAAAGTCAAACAGAAAAATACCACAATGTTGGAGGTGTCAAAGATGGGGTCATTATTCAAGAAATTGTAGTCGTCCATTTTCTTGTGTGAAATGTCATGAAAATCACGCACCTGGCGAATGTACTATTGTCCCAGAAAGTAATGTTTTACCATTCTGTGTGAACTGTAAAGAGAATGGTCATACATCTAATTACAGGGGCTGTCCCGCTTATAAAAAATACGCCTCTTTTAGGAAGAAATCACTTCAGGAAGCTAAGGCTAGGAAAATATCAGCTGCTGGCAATGTCGCAATGGCATTGAATCCATCGGATAATGTAGTTGCAAATAAATCCTTTTCCAGCTTGTTCAATGTTTTGAATGAAGTTTCTACACATAATAAACCTGAAAAGCCTCAGTTAATTCAGGAATTCATGAAACTTGCTAAAACAATATTTGCCCCAGAACCCATAACTTTGGAAGATAAAATTGATAATTTTATGAGAAATTACAAGTCAATGACAAGAGATCAAGCTAAAAAAGAATGCTTGAGTTTAATTAATGAAATTCAAAATGTCTATGGTCCGTAATTCTCTAAATTTAATAACGTTTAATGTTGGTTCTCTTATCCATATAGGGAGGAAGATTGAACTAAATAGATTATTAAATCAATTTAAAATTGAAATTGCCTTTTTACAAGAATTACATTTGTCCTTGGGCACAAATGTATATTTTGATGACTATATTGTTCTGAGGGACAAAAGCTCATTAGGTGTTGGAATAGCTCTCAAAAATTCCATTTCATTTTCAAGGATTAGTATACCAAATCTACAGTTTCCAAATTTGTTTGTTGAATTGAACGTGTGTATAAATGGTAGTGTTAAGAAAATTCTTTGTGGTTCAATATATTTTCAATGTAATTGTAACCGCAACAATATTGTTAGGGGTCTATCTTCGATTTTGAATTTTTCCAACAATTATGATGGACTAATAATAGGTGGTGATTTTAATGCAAAACACAATTTATGGGGTGATGTTAATAACAATTTTAATGGTGAAGTGCTATCGAGTTGGCTACAAGATGAATCTGTATCTGTTGTAAGAATTTGTGATTCATATCCAACTTACCCTGGTGGATCCTCTCATTTAGACCACTTTATTGTAAGCACTAATATTATTGATTGTTCTCAACCAAATTTTAAAACATCAACACTTCCCACTTTTTCGGATCACATTCCTTTAAAACTTCAAATATCTTTATCGGATTTTAATTATATTTTCAAACCACCGGATCATTTTATCTCTTTTAAAGACACTAATTGGAACACATTCAAAACTGACTTAAGTAGCACCTTAATGAATCACTTTCCACCGGAAAATAGAAATTTATCAAATAGGGAAATAGATAGCTTTATCGATGAATTTAATATCTCCGTTAACTTTATGACTGGAATTCATTCCAAGAAAATCGATAACAAGAATCGAAAGTTTATTGTATCCGATAAAGTAAAAAACTTGTTAAGAATTAAATATGGCTGGCAAAGAGATTTGAAGAGAATATTCCAAAGAACCTTAAACAGGAGAAATTCTGATTATTTACTTATTTCAAAGCAAATTGATTTAATTAAAATTATTATAAAGG
This sequence comes from Bellardia pandia, assembly GCA_916048285.2. Taxonomy (NCBI): domain Eukaryota; kingdom Metazoa; phylum Arthropoda; class Insecta; order Diptera; family Calliphoridae; genus Bellardia; species Bellardia pandia. The sequence continues at coordinate 77,415,500 of OU696533.1, forward strand.
AGCAAATTGAAATAGAGCAGGCAAATTTGTTTAATGAAAGGTTAAAGCAAATCACACCAGGTCCATGGGCCTACAAGAAAATTTTTCAAATGATCGGAAATAGAAAGCGTTCTTCTGTTAGAAAAGTAACGGTAAATGGTGTCGAAATAGAAGAATTAAATCAAAAAGTAGAAGTATTTAAAGATCACTTTGCCACTGTATATCAAAGTTCACCACCAAATAGGAATATTTCAGAAATAGATGAAACTATCAATGAAAAAATTTCACAAGCTCCAACATCAATAATATTTGACGATGATTCAACTGCATTGAATAATCATGGCAACTTAAAATTTACAAACTTAAATAATATTTTAGATATCTCTAAATCAGTAAATAATAAGAAATCTAGTGGCTTGGACAATATATCAAATTATTTGATAAGAAAATTCCCGATTAAAGCCCTAGAATACCTAACTATACTTTTCAACAATTGTTTAAATAATAGCTATTTTCCTAATGTTTGGAAAATAGCAAAAATTGTTCCAATTCCAAAAAATAAAGATAATAACGATATAAATAACTTTAGACCAATTTCATTACTTTCTAATCTGGGAAAGCTATTTGAGAGAATTATACGAAATAAAATGAATACAGGCTTAAATGAAGAGTATATTCCTCAAAGTCAGTTTGGCTTTAAGAAGGGTAATTCTACTGTACATGCTCTTTTAAAATTCCATACTGATGTAGTACAACATTTGAGAAATGGTCAGTGCACTGTCGCGGTTTCGCTTGATATTGAAAAAGCATTTGATAAAGCATATCAAAACGGCATACTATACAAAATGATTCAGATCGGTTTTGATGCGTCAACAGTTAAACTTTTTCAAAGCTTTTTCGATGGCAGGAGATTCTGCGTCCAGGTTGACAATGTTTCATCCTCTCATGGTGATGTTTTTTGTGGTGTTCCGCAGGGCTCTGTATTGGCACCTCATTTATATAACATATTTATGTATGACTTTCCACATGAATTCGGCAATTCCAAAGGTATACTTTATGCTGACGACTCTTTACTTTATGCTCACAATGAGTCACCAAAAATTGCTCTACAAAATGTTTCTGCACACCTTAAATATGTCGATGAATATTATTCTCATTGGGGAATAAAAATAAACGCCTCGAAGAGTAATGCTATATGCTTAAGAAATGCTTCCGGAAAGTGTAAATATACTGTTGTTCCGGAGAGCAAAAATTTGAAATTAAAATTAAATGGTTCTGAAATCATATTTAAGGACAATATAAAATACCTAGGAGTAAACTTTAGTAAGCTTTTAAAGTTCAACAAGCATGTTGTATATAATTTGGAGAAGGCTAATCGGGTTAAAGGTGCCTTTTCAAGACTATTTAATAGTAGAACTTTGCCAATTACGACTAAATTACTTTTATATAAAGTAAGTATTAGACCAATACTTTTATATGCATTTCCAATATGGTTTAGCATTTCAAAAACAATAATGAGGAAAATGGAAATATTTGAACGACACATTTTAAGAAAATGCATAAAAAAGAATTTTAAAACTTATAATAAAAGGTTTTCAAATAAATTTATTTATGAGAAGGCCAAAATATCTCCAATTTCCTTTTATGCTCTACATTTGATGAAATGTTTTGTTGAAAGACTGTCTTTCTTCGAAGGCAATATAATGCAAGATATTTTGTCAAACGAGCAAGGAATTAGTTGGTCAAACACTAATTACCTTTCCACGGTTGGAATTTTATATGAACAACACAATAATTTTCCTGGTGAAAACTTTTACTCATGTACAACTCCTGGAATACACAGGGGGTAAATTTGTTATTTTTATTTAGTTTTATTATTTTTGTATCAAATTAATTTTAAGATTTAGTTTTAAGGTTTTTTAGTTTTAAGTTTATTAAGGTAGATATAACTCTGCAAGCATAGCTAAATGTCGGGAGCAAACATTGTTACATTCAATTTACTAATTACAAATTAATTTTTTCATATAATTAAGTTTTCTTTACTTTTGATATGCCTGTCGCATAACCAAATAAATATTGATGTAATTAAAATAATACGCTATAGTTTTAAGTTTTCTTATAATTAATGTTTGTAAATCTTAAATTATGAAAAAAAGAAGTCTCAATAAAGTTAACTAACTAACTAACTAAAAAAAAAAAAAAAAAAAAAAAAAAACTAATTTAAACTTTGTACATTTTAACATTTCAAATGAAATTTCACTTGGTAACTCTAAGAATAAACATATTCCTACTCTTACCTTTAAAATATCTAAAGACTATTGGCTTTAGTCTTTGTCTTTGGATTTAATATCTCCTACACACAACACAACAAAGCAGCCGCAAAATAACAACAGCAACCTCGAGAAGACTTTGCTTAAAATTTTAACAAGCAATTTAGACTAACAGGCAACAAGAACAACTACAACAAAGAACTCGTTTAGCATGCGTGTAACCAAACACATACTTATTACATACACCCAAAAATATGCAATACTTTTGGGCTTTCAATGAAACTGTAACAGAACTATTGCCGCCAACAACCGCCTTCACTAAAACTTTAAGAAATGAATGATACCTAAAAGAAGATGCAGAAAAACAAAAACAAAAAACACACATACACATGTGATTATTGGAAACAAAAAAAAAAAAAAAAGAAACCAACAACAATCGCTTATGAAATGCAAAACAAACAATTTTATCGTGTATGTATGTAAGTTTATTTTAAAAATTATGACTTATGCGTGGGTTGTACAATAATTCTTAAAATGACTACATACACTCACTGTTGTTGTTCTTATTTATTTGTCATATTTTACTACTATGACTGTGTGCAGTAGTAAGCAATACCCCACACCAAAAAATAATTATTGCCGGCCAGGATCTTAAGAATTTTCGAGCTTTCAGTTCACATTCACTGAATGGGAAAAACTCCAAAGATACTGAGAAGAAGAAAGAAATAAAGAACAGCAACAACTAAAGTTGAAAAACATTTAGCTGACTCAAATAAACTGAAGAAAAAAAATAAACAATGGCATAAAGGAAATATGCAGCAGCCACAACTTTAGTGCTTAAAATAAGAAACAAATAACGAGACCAACTAAATGTTAAAGCAGGTTCTGTTCTTTAATGTAAGTACATTCATACAATAGTTCCAATTTTTTTATCTGATTTTTTTTTTCATGTCTGAAATCAACAATATGCTCATTGGTAATCAAATATTGCTGGCCATTGCAATAATAACTATAAACTATAAGGCACAGTGGAGTGAAGTAAAGTTTTTACAAAATATATGGAAACTCTTTAATTTATCAAATAATAAAATCTTTAAAAAATTTAATTTTTAAATTCATACACAATTTTGAATATATGTGTGGTACCTCCACAACAAACACTATACATATGTTGTTTGTCTTTTTATTTAAGAAAAAACTAAATTCGTGCCAACAAATTGGTGACCCCGACGTTTTAAGGACTTTAAGTTTTAAGAATGTCAACTTCCGAAGACTATTTTTCATCTCCCACATCAAATTCTCCTCATATGGAAATTTCAAGAGTCGCTGTTAAAGCACCTTCATTATGGCGTTCAGATCCATTACTCAAGACGCAACCAAATTTCACACAATTGTGCCATCAATATAGCGCAACATCCTAGAAAAAGTGCAAGACATCATAATCAACCCTTCGGCTGCCACAATGTATGAAACTTTGAAAGCAAAACTCATCAGTTCGTTTTCTGACTTTGAGGATAAGCGTCTCAAGAAACTTTCTACAGAAGTCGAATTATCGGACCGAAAACCATCAGATTTGTTAAGAGTTAAAGTATCGGATGATATTTTAAAACAATTTTGGATGCAGCGGCTATCATCTCAAATGAAAGCAATTTTATCCGTCAGTAAAACCGCTTAGAGAAACTGGCCACCATGGCAGATAAAATTTGTGATTGCTCAGATACAGAACTGAAAAGTATGTGCAAAAAAATGGAATATTTCAGAGATCGAGAAGTAAGAGCAAGACAACAGGTAAACGTAATCGTTCCAAGTCAGTTTTAACAAAAAGAGAAAACATTGTGTTGGTAGTATTTCAAATTTGACAACAAATCTAAGAAAGGTGTTGCCCTTTGTAATTTCTACCAATCGAATCAGGAAACCTAATCAGCGCTTCATTTTGAGTGAAATTTCATATGCTACTAAAATATTTCAAGTACAATTTCAACAATTTCAGGAGTGCCCAAAAGTTGCTTATGTAAGAGCAAACACCAATACATTTAAATAAAAACTAATTTTTATTCAGTATATCTCGTTGTAAAAGCCAATACATACAAAGAAACAACACACTTTTTTAAACGGTATCATACGTTAAACAAAAACAAAATCTACATTGACGATCGCAGTCACCAATGTTTAAGGCACAGTAGTTTGTGTATTGTGTAATTCGTATTGCTAGTGCTGAGTGCTGTAATGAGTATACAAAACACACAGCCTATAGCTAAGAGTTTTAACAAATACAAAAGAGCACCAAGAGTATAGGGCTTGGGTACTCCTGGTTTCAACCCTTAAACATTGAACAATGTCAATGATTAAGTTTCTTAAGGAGAAGAAAAGGAAAAGGAAGATCAATATTATAAAGGGTGTTTTTTATATGTATGTAGAACTTTGAAATGGAATAAAACAAAAGATTATTTTTTTTTAATTGACCTGAAATTTACTTTATTCGACGTACTCTAATCTGGAGGTCAAATTTTCGATGGCTTTTTTCAACATTTCTGGCCGTATATCGGCAATAGCGCGGCGAATGTTCTCGTCCAAGTTGTCCATCGTTTCAGGCTTAACGACGTAGACTAGTGACTTCACAGATCCTCACAGAAAATAGTCCAGCGGCGTTAAATTGCACGATCTTGGCCAATTCACAGGTCCGATACGTGAAACTATGCCGTTACCAAACGACGTTTCCTTCAATAAATCAATTGTGGCACGAGATGTGTGACTTGTTGCGCCATCTTGTTGAAACCACAACTGCTGTTCATCGTGATTGTTCAATTGATGAACGAAAAACTCAGTAATCATGACTCTATAGTGACTGTAACGTTCTAGCCACCTCCGTTTTTTACGAAGTACGGACCAATTATTCCACCAGCCCATAAAGCACATCAAAAGGTAAGTTTTTTTTTAGATGTAACGGTGTCTCAACATAACCTTGAGGATTATCATCACTCCAAATACTGCAGTTTAGTTTATTGATGTGGCTATCCATTCAAACAAAAGTGAGCTTCATCGCTAAACAAAATTCGCTTATAAAAATCGGAGTCAATGGCAATTTTTTTTTTTGGGCCAATTCACCTATTCAATTTTCGCACGATTGTGTAGCACGCAAATCTTCCATAACGTGGATGGACACATATCAAATTCCTGTGCACGATGGCGGATAGACTGATTCGAGTCTGCCTCTACACTACGCTCTGCAGCAGCAATGACTTTTACTGTACGCACTGTACGACATCTGTGTGGATGCGTGTTATCGATTAGAGTGCTAAAAAGTTCCGTAGTTAATCGAATTAATTGCTCTGAAGGACGATTATGTTGGACGTAGTGCGCGAGACGTTTGGAAATATTGTTCAGATGTCAGTCTATTCGTATTAAAAAGCCAAACCAAAGTAAATATAAATCACTTGACAGCTGACAAAATGGTTGCGAGTTGAAAAAGTTAAAGTTCTATACATCTTAAAAACACCCTTTATTATAAATATAACAAGTAGCTTGAATACTTTAGAAGTTATAAAAAATATTTCTTATAATTTCTTATAATAATCATGTGTTGACATTTAAATTTTCTTTATAAGTATTAAAGAAACAAGAAAATAACTTTCAAAAATGTTTCTATATCGAAATTCATTGACAGTTTTTACTATATTGCTTTTATATATAAATTTTGTTAACTAATTCTAAATATAACTTAAGGTATTGGCTTTCATTAGCTGTTAAAATATTTAAATAAGCTTAAAAACTTTAGTAGTTATAGACAATTTCTTTACATTACCAAGGAATTAATATTAATCATACGCACTGTTCAAAACATTTTTGTTATACAAAATTTTAAGGTTTAAACACATAAACATAGAATAATATCCAATAGAAATCATCAGTCAGAGCATTTAAAACAGTTTTTAAACAAACTATTTCAAGTTTATTTAAAAGCATGAATGAAAAAAGCAAATAATTTTTTTAATTTTTTTTAAATTATTGCAATTCGCACACAATTTTTATTATATTGTTTAAATTTATAGATTCTGCTTATTATAGCTTAAGTTATTGGCATTCATATGCTTTTAAAATGTTTCAAGTAGCTTGAAAAATTTAGCCGTTATAGACAATTTCTCTACTTCAACTATGAATTAATATTACTCATTCGTGCGTGTACAAAACTTGATCAATTACATAAAAGACCCAGTTTTTCAATAGAAATCGAGCGTCTATGTCAGGGAAACTTAGTTTTGCTATAGAAAACTTTTGTTTCTAATAAATCACACTTAGTTTTCGTATAAAATAATGACAATTGAAAAAAATGGTTGGTCACGTTTTTTTACTAAATTTGTGTGTTGCACACTCATACTCTCTGTATTAGTATAAGTGTGTTAAGAACTATAAAATGAAATTGCTCTTTTTGTTTAGAGTAGATGGAGTTGTTGCTGCTGCTGCTATATTTTTTTTTTATCTAAAACAATGTTAGTTTTTTAAATATGAACGACATTTGGAAGAAAAATGTTTTATAGCAACGCGTGGTGGTACAATTATTGGCCTTAGACCAGCTTCTTATTCTTCTGATTCTTTAACTATTCTATGGATATTCTTATTTGTGTTTTTCTTTCCAATAATAAAATCGTTAGCTGATGTTTGTGGCGCATATAAAGAAATTACAATTTGTGATTGTTAGACGTGGGTGTTTTGTTGCTTCATTGTGAACCAAAAAAGAAAAAACAAAAAACAATATAAAGAATATCTTAATGGAAACTACGCTACTGTTATTCTTTTTCTAATTTTGGTTTCTCGTTCACATCTTCTATTTTTAAGAATTATTTTAGTTTAGAGTAAAGTAGGTAGGGTTGTACTTTAGTCACATGTTAAGATGACTCAAATAGTAAATGATATTTTACTATACAATAGTTTTTTTTTATATTGCTGCTTTTTACAATTGTAATGGAGTAAAAATATTATTTTATGAATTGCTTTGTAAGAAAAAACTATGAATGGAAAACCATATAATAGGCATTAGGTTTGTTGAATTTTCTTGCTTCTAGTTTTCTATGACTAAGTTGTACTGTATCCATACACCAACACAATTTTCATACCCCTGCTTGTGTTTTCTGCTTTTGTGTATATGTTGGAACAATATGTAAAACATTATAAATTACTAATGTGTCATAACTCTTTTACAGTGTGAGTGCAAGAGTTATCTGTTTCATAATATTGTCAATAGTCATTTGTCAATTTTATTATATCGTTTTGTGTAATTGTATTGAATTTATGCGGGAGTTAAGCATAAAAACAGTGATTTGTGTGATAATTTTAGATAAAATATTTCTTTGCATTAATACAATGTCATCGAAAACTAAATTTTTACTTTGTCAGCATTTACATAAACTGTTAAATGTAGCATAGTTTTAGGGTTAAGGCAACAAATATTTAAAATAATCATAGTTCCACTACCCCAGCAAAAAAATTTCATAAAATGTAAGCGGTAATATTGGGTGAAAGCAATGCACTGCTTTCTTAACAAAAAAAGCTTCCAAATAGCAATGAAATAATGCATTAGTTTTATAATTTTTATGTGCTCTGGATGTGCTTTTGGGTATGCTTACTTAGAATGAATACTAAATTTAATGATATATTTCATAAAAAGAAAATATATTATGTCAGAGTTACCAGTTTAGAAAGAAATAACCCAATATCGATTCTACTTTTTAGGGATGATTAGTTTTATATATTCAAAATAAGAATACTAGTATACTATTTATATATGTATGTAAAAAATTTAATTGTTTTTGGTAAAATCTATAAGATTTTTAAAATTATTTTTGAAATATTTGTATTACATATCTTTATAAAAATTTCATTCCTATTATCTTGATCTTTCTGTTGATTCGATAACATTTTTAATCATAATAAAGTTGTTATAAAAAATTTACATATGGAAACACTTTTTTCAATAAGAGAGCTGGAGTAATAATTGAGAGTAATAAATGAGAGTTTGAAAAATCTGATTAAAATTCTTCAAAAATTTAATAAAAAGAAGGAGTTTCCCTTACTTTACAGCTTCGCAAAGGCAGTGAAATAAGGGAGAAGTTTTTTATTTATTAAAATCGTTTTTAAAAACAACACCACAACAGCCGATTGAGTAAAACTTAAAATTTTATGCTTATACGATGCAATAATGTAAGGCAGGCTTTATTAAAAATTTTAACGACTATTAACGAAGAGAAGGTAATTATTTCCGAGTGTCTGATGCAATAGAAAATAAAGAAATGTACACAATTCAGTTGGTGATTTGATTTTCAAGTGTAAAGTCTGTGTTGATGTAAAAATTTAAGTAAACAAAAGTAAAAAAAATGAAAATAACTGTAAATTGAAAGGTCTGTATGTTGTTGTAAACATAGATTAGTGTTAAACGTTTGTATTTTTTCTTTCAAACTATAATCGTTCTAAATTTAGAATTTTACTATTTTTTTAAAAGAATTGGTCCCCAGTCAAAATAAAATAATTGTTGACATAAGTCTTGGTTTGATAAGTACTAAATATCTGGACCAGTTTCCCATTGAAAATATGGCAGAGCTTGAAGATATGGAAATGGAAATTACAGAGGAAACGAGTGATGCTGTGGTACATATTAAGTATTTGCCTTTATTTAAACAATTTCTCATTAAAAATCATTTTATTTTTTTTAGGTTTCTACTCTAAAAAATATTGTTGGAAAAGACAAAATAAGAAAAAGAGTGCCATCAATTTTCGGAAAGGAGCTAACAAAACAATTCAAAATTGATGGAAAAAAGGACAAAAAAAGACTTTTGGATTATCCTAAGCTTATGAATTGTATTTATAGTAAGTATATAACAATATTTCTTAGTTTTTTACGATTCACACACTTATTGTAATATAAATTTCAGAATCCATTTATAAGAAACAGATGCTAACCAAAGATTCGTTTTAAAAAGAAATGAGAATAGTTGTACGATTGGTGAAAAAATAGATATTATAAAGAGCAATATCTAAAAAGAAAGGATAACAAGGAAAATTCCTTTCTTACGGAAAGTGGTCTAAATAGCAATGAACAATTTATAAAGAAAAATAACTTTCTTCTACAGAACTGTAAGTCTTGATAATTATAATAATATTTTTTATTTAATAAATAACAGTTAGATATAAACATTTAATTATTTCTAGTTGTTACTAAATTAAAAAATAATTTTAAAAATTTTAATTTAAGTAAATTATTAAAAACAAAATAATTTAATTTTTGCTTTAAAGTAAAGGTACCAAAACTGAATTTTGTTATTAATTTGTCTAATTTTTCTAAAAAAGTTAACTTGAGTTTTTAAAAAATTTTTTATTTTAGACATCTGATCAATTATTTTCAGTTTGAAATTAAAAAATACTAATTAATTAGTTTTTCTTAATTTTAGTTTGTATAATTTCGTACTTTTTTATATTATTTAAAAAAATATTAATTTGGAATTGTTTTAAATTACTTTATAAACTTTAGAAATTAGTACTGAAATTCTTTTAATTTTGTTTTTGTATAATGTAATGTATTTTGTATAAATGTATAATTATTAATATTGAAATTTTAACTTTAGTTTATCCAGTTTATACAGCTATAAATAAGTATGTAAGTTTTGAAATGTACTAGTTATTTACTTTAATATTTGCTTTGTTTTATGATTATGTTATCTTTATTATATTAAAACAAAAAAAATATAATTTTAAAAGAAAAAAACTCTTTTTACTGAATTTAGTAATGCATTTTTAGCAGGTTATTAATAATGTGTAAATGGAATGCATTCAAGAATGCCTTACGTATTATTAATTTTTAAGCTATACACAATGTGATTATTTACTAAAATATAAAATACATGATATAAGTACAACATAGTTGCACTTTTAAATGCGCTTACTATTATCAACGTATTAACAAGTTTATATAATAAGTGCTTTTTGGATTCATAACCTATTGCTTCTAAGTGGCTCATCTCATACAAAAATCATGTACTTTTAATGCGCACCAGTAATTGCTTCCGGATTATCTTCTCCCTTACGAAATTGCTTCCAGGCAAGCAGTATTTTTTGCTGGGACCATATTAAAGCAATTGTACCTATTACTATAAAAGCGATCGATTAACTTTGAACCACAAACTACTACTCATTTTATATATAATAATAAAAGCAAAAATAAGAAACTAATTTTGTTTTCATAAATCCTATTAATAGCTAATATGCTTTGATTGTCAAGAACTACAGTACCAAACCGCTTTAACTTGCCTTTGAAAAATACTTAAAATTGTGCAATTGGTCGAAGCTGGTTACAAATAGATGGACAAACATATATATATTTATATTAGGTCTAAGGTATAACAATTTATATATTTACTAACTATCTGTCTCTATAAGCATCCTTCCCCTTCCTTTAACTCATATCTTTTCAGGCAACACAAAAGGATCAACAAATGAACACACGTGAGCTGTACAACTATGGCTGCCTACTGACTTAACCTAACTTATTATTATTTTTGGAAAGAAAAAGCAAAATTAAGCCAAATCTTTGCTGAAGAGAGAAGTCGATTAAGCTTCAGAAAACGTTTCAACCTGCATTCTTTTATATAAATATTCAAAGTCATAGTTAAAGCGGAGAAAGGGGGTTTTTTAAGAAAATTATCCATGTTCGTATACAGATAAAATCTAACAGACCCATGTAGAAAAAAGAGATCTGCGATTGAAGCTAAGATCTGACTGTATAAAAACCAACGATTAAGTAAACTTATGGCTCGATTATGTAAAGCAACCAAACTTCAACTTTCGTTTTTAATCTTTTTTTTCGCTTTTTCGAGTAGAAAACAAACATTTATATGTAAAAAATATAAACAATTCAACAACAAAATGCAAAACATTTAAATGGCACCACTTAAAAAAAAATCAAAGCAACCACAAATACTCGGTTTCCATGTTCGACAACTGAAGTTAACAGCTGAAAGTTGGTATCTGTAATATTAGTCTTACCCCCTGGCCCACGATGTCAACCGATAACGTTCGCTTAGATAAGATTTAAGACACAAACTTTTTATCGTATCTATTTTTTACTCAATCAAGTTTGTTTATTCCACAATCAAGTTTGTGTCTTAAGTCTTATCTAAGCGAACGTTAGTCTTAGTCTTAGTCTTAGTCTTAGTCTTAGTCTTAGTCTTAGTCTTAGTCTTAGTCTTAGTCTTAGTCTTAGTCTTAGTCTTAGTCTTAGTCTTAGTCTTAGTCTTAGTCTTAGTCTTAGTCTTAGTCTTAGTCTTAGTCTTAGTCTTAGTCTTAGTCTTAGTCTTAGTCTTAGTCTTAGTCTTAGTCTTAGTCTTAGTCTTAGTCTTAGTCTTAGTCTTAGTCTTAGTCTTAGTCTTAGTCTTAGTCTTAGTCTTAGTCTTAGTCTTAGTCTTAGTCTTAGTCTTAGTCTTAGTCTTAGTCTTAGTCTTAGTCTTAGTCTTAGTCTTAGTCTTAGTCTTAGTCTTAGTCTTAGTCTTAGTCTTAGTCTTAGTCTTAGTCTTAGTCTTAGTCTTAGTCTTAGTCTTAGTCTTAGTCTTAGTCTTAGTCTTAGTCTTAGTCTTAGTCTTAGTCTTAGTCTTAGTCTTAGTCTTAGTCTTAGTCTTAGTCTTAGTCTTAGTCTTAGTCTCAGTCTCAGTCTTAGTCTTAGTCTTAGTCTTAGTCTTAGTCTTAGTCTTAGTCTTAGTCTTAGTCTTATTCTTAGTCTTAGTCTTAGTCTTAGTCTTAGTCTTAGTCTTAGTCTTAGTCTTAGTCTTAGTCTTAGTCTTAGTCTTAGTCTTAGTCTTAGTCTTAGTCTTAGTCTTAGTCTTAGTCTTAGTCTTAGTCTTAGTCTTAGTCTTAGTCTTAGTCTTAGTCTTAGTCTTAGTCTTAGTCTTAGTCTTAGTCTTAGTCTTAGTCTTAGTCTTAGTCTTAGTCTTAGTCTTAGTCTTAGTCTTAGTCTTAGTCTTAGTCTTAGTCTTAGTCTTAGTCTTAGTCTTAGTCTTAGTCTTAGTCTTAGTCTTAGTCTTAGTCTTAGTCTTAGTCTTAGTCTTAGTCTTACCAAACCAAACTTCATTTCTCCATTAATAGCGTCAAATTTCACATAAAATCTCTAAATTGAAAGCATATCCCATTTAAGAACACATTTAGCCACAGTATCTCTATTATTTCCTTCTTTTATATCCTAAACACACCTCTGAACACCCCCCAACCCCACCCCTACAAACATTCTATTTAATAATAACAGATTTTAACTTCAATAATTCTTCATAAATTAAGCACAATTTAATATTTTATACAAATTGTAATTTAGTCAAAATCTAATAAATTAAAACTTATAATTGAAATGTTGATTTGACACAGAAATAATAATAATAAAAAATTTAAATGAAAAGAAATGAATCATTAGAATAATACAGACATTAATGCTATTTCAATTTATATTTTAGCAAATATAATCAAACATAAACTCGCACAGTTAGTTATGGATACAAATAATAATATAATTGAATTTTTGATAAGAGATGCGGAGCTTTTTGTTAAAAAAAAGTTGCTTTTTAAAATAATTTTTATGACTTTGTGAAAGCAACAAAAAAAATTGGCGCCATTTAAATGTCATTTGTATTAAGTTTAAATTTAGAGTTTATGGTGGGCCCCCCCTAAAATTAAAGAAAATTAAAGTAACGAATTGCTTTTTTGGAAGAGAAGTGTAAAAAAAAGAAAATTGAAGTACTTGTGTAGTTATTTCGTCTTTTTGCAGAGCAGTTTAGTTTTAGTATTTGTTAGGCAGTTAGAATTTAATGATTTGAAATTAGATTACTTAATTAAAGTTACTATTGAATATATTAAATATATTAAAGATAACAATTGTAACTGCTTAATCTCTATGATAAAGTGTAACTAAACTGTTTTCTTGTTATTCTTACAGAAGATTTTTATTATTGCAATTTGTATAATTTATTCTTGCTGGAGGCATTTTTCATAAATTTTCCATAATTTGCCTCATTGTAATAGTGTAACATGCTGGCTCATAATTTCCTTAGTTTCTTATTTCAGTCTTTAAAATAAATGTTGATACTTTTTACTTTACCAAACAAATAGCTTTTTTTATTTAAAAAAAAAACTTTTTATTAGTCGTACTTTTTTTTACTTTTTCCCAGTGTTTGTTTTTATGTGTGTGTTTTTTTATATTTTTCCAACACTCATATTTCTTGATTTAGTTCGCAACCTTGTCAATCATCAATGCCAGTCACAACTTTTGATAAATAACTTTCTCATCTCACACTTATCTTTTGTGGGAGTATGAAAATGAGAAGCGAGAGAGTGAGAGAGCGCAAAAAGTACGAAAAACTGAAATTATTTGTTTTTTTTTAGATTTTTCCATATTTCACTACAACAATTCAAGGAGAGAAATTTATGAAAAAATTAAAAACTCATTAACAAAAAAAAAAAAACAAAAAAATATTGTAATTTGTTTTCTTTAAAATGCTACATATTGTTGTAGTAAAAAATCGGAAATATTATAAATGAATAAATAAATAAAAAAAAAATCAGACTAGATTTTCAAGTACAGCTAAAATCTGATTGTCTAAAACCCATAAAGTGAAGCTTAAATCTGATTGTATAAAGTCTTTCAAATGATGCTACACTAAGACTGTCTAAAGATCCTCAATTCAACCTAAAATATGACTTGAAATATAAAGACCTTCAAATAAAGCTTCAAATTAATTGTGCCCTTCAAATAAACCTAAAATCTGACTGTCCAAAGACCATGAAATTAAGCTAAAATATGAATAAAATATAAATAGAATCTGACTGAGTAAACCCCTATAACTCTAGGTAAAATCTGACTGTATATAGACCTTCAAATGAACCAAAAATCGGACTTTATAAAAACCTTTAAATGAAACTTCAATTTTATTGTATAAAGTCCTTTAAATGAAGCTAAAATCTGACTGTATAAATGCTTTAAAATGCAAAAATATATCTGTAGAAAGATCATCCAATGATGCTTAAATATATTTGAAGGCCTCTTCAAATTAATATAAAAAATTATCGTCTAAAGAACTTCAAATGAAACATCAATCTGATTGTAGTTATAAAGATATTTAAATAAAACTAAAATATCACTGTGTAAAAACCTTTAAATGGAGATAATATCTGACTGTAAAACCACTATACAAATACCTGCGATTGAAATTAAAATCTGACTGTATAGAGTCCTACGATTGAAGCTAAATTGTGACTGTATGAAGACCTTAATACAATTGGAGTTAAACTCTGACTGTATAAAGTCTGTGTAATGACCTACAATTGAAGCTAAAATCTATCTGTGTAAACATTTTGTAAAGACCTACAATTAAAGTTGAAATCTCTCCATTTCAGGACCTACTATTGAAGTTAACAATTGAAGCTAAAATCTGTTTGTATACAAATCTGCACCGCCAATTATAGCTCTCACTCTCTATGATTTGTTCAAGTTTGTAGTACTTTGAATGAGTTATATTACATTTTAGTTGAACTATACAATGAAGCAGCATGGTTCAGTTTGATTTTATGTATTTGGTTGTGCGTAGAAAAGTGTTATTTAATAGCGAGGTTAGTTAGATATACATACAATATAATGCGTATTATTAACATTTGTAATGGATTCTAAATAAGCAAATTTAAAGAATGTTGAGTTTTAAAGAAGTAAGATTACAGGAGTTTTGGTAGAACAATTTACACAAAATAATAAACCAGTTTCGATAAAAGAAAAAGAGTAAAATAAATTCTACAATAAGGCTCAAGAGAGTTTTAATTGAAAGTTGTTTTTATTTAAATACTGAAAGCTTAACTCCTGTGTGGTTTATTTAGAACTGTCAAACTATGTTTTGATATTTTCTTTATACTTAATTTAATTTCCTTAAAGAAAAACTTAACATTTACAAAATAATACCTTGTAAATATGTCCTATTTTGCTAAGATTTATTTATTTAACCCAAATAAAAGCAAACAAAACTAAATTCCTTTAAATCCTTTTGTTAGCTAAACTAAAACGCACTTGCACGCATATATCATAAGAAAACTTTTCTTAAATCTTTGAAAAGAATTGAAATAATTCGAAACGACAAACACTCTTTAATTTATGATACATATAAATTTTTATTAAATGTTTTTCCACAAACAAAACTTTAACACATGAAGAAGTTGCATAAAAATAAAAAAAATAAATTGCAAAAAAATGGAAAACTTACGATTATTTTTCCTTAAGTCACTTTTGTTTTGAGCTATAAAACAAAAGAAAATCTCACATATGAATTGAAAATTAAATAAAAAAGAAAGAAAAAACTTTTTAGAGAATATTTCGACGTTAGTAACGGAAAAGAAAAGAACAGAACAAAATAGTTCGACGAACACAAAATAGAGTTAAGTGAAAAATGGCGTAATTTGAAAAACTTTAAATAAACTTTTAAACATATTTTACGTTATTTAAATTTCCTAAAAGAAAATTTTTTTTTTGTTAAGATTTTTCACAAAATTTGTGCCTGTTAGGCCCTTTTTCAAATAACTTGCTTTTTTCTTTATAATATGTATTTATAGATCCACACATGCTTGTATGTAGTATTTCTGTTGGCCTTTCCCAGTAAGACAATAATATGCATGCATATTTAGTTTATACAACAATATTTTAGCTAGTGCTAAAAAATAAAACTAAAAACAAAAAACGAAAAATAAAAAACCAGTAGCAACTTCAACACAGAAAAAATTAAGAACTTCAACACAGAAAAAATTAAGGGAAATAATCCTTAGAAAAATTTAAACTTGTGTCATTTCATTCAGAAAAATATACATTTAGAAAGTTTTCCATTCATGATATCACACACACACACACGTTATACTTGCTCTCGTCCAAAGATATTTTTAACATCCTGCATTTGGTCAAAATATTAAATGCACGAGTTTCTTGAAGCCAGTGTGTATGCAAGTGTGTTTGTATGTATGGGATGCTGCACTATGGACTAGTCTTTAAAAAGTTGAAAAAAACAATTTCATCACCAATGGCGTCACTGACTAAGATTTTTTACTCTTAAATATGTATGTGTTTGTTTAACCAAATATGTGCTTTTCTATGTGCGTGTGCTGTCTCTATGTCCGTCTGTGTATCTTTCTTTATGTAACTTGTGGTGTTAAATGATTTTTTACACTATTCTTTTCATGTGTTTTGTTTTTATTGTTTCTATTTCTTTTTTGGAGTTTATTTCACACACGGTTGCATGTGTGTGCATGCATTTAAACACTCTTTCTCTGTATTGTTTTTGTATTTTTGTGGGTAGCTTTTTACAATACATTATTGTTTATCTACTTATGCAAATAGTTTATTTATTTTAAGCAATTGATTCAGATTTTTTCATTTGTGGTGCCCAGAGTAAAATTTATGTTTAAATCCACTTTCTAATATTTGAAAAAAAAATAATTTTCTATAGAAAATTTAAGGTTTTTTTTAGAATTTGTGAAAGTCTTTCTTTCAACAAAAAGTGTCCTTTTCTATGGAATTCGCTATGGAGATAAGAGTATCTAATAAATTCGTCATTCCATTTGCCATTTCTAGAATACAAATAAATTATATTAAACTTAATTGAAACAGAAGTTCAAAACTGACCATCAAATGAAGCTAAAATCTGACAGTATGAACACCTTTAACTGAAGCTTAACTACGACTGGATAAGGAACTTCAAATGGAACTCAAATATTACTTAAGAGAGACCCGCAAATGAAGTTAACATATAAAGACTGTGCATAGATCTACGATTAAAGCAAAAATCTGACTGTATAAAAATCTTCAAATGGCACTAAAATATCACAGTATATATCATAAACAAAAACCAATTAAAACTAAAATCTGACTCTATAAAGTCCAACAAATTGAAGCTAAAATCTGATTGTATTGTAGTGACCTTCAATTGAAGCTAACATCTTCCTATAAAAGACTTTCAAATAAAGATAAAATTTGACTTTGTAAAGACATTTATATGAAGGCTTTCAAATTAAGCTTAAATCTGACAGTATAAAGACTGTACAAACCCCTACAATTAAAGCTAAAATCTGAAGACCTACGATTGAATCTGAAATTAATGCTAAATTTTGACTGTATTTAATATTTTTCATAGAAAATCTTAATATCGTAAATTTTTCTTCAAGAAAATCTTAATATCGTAAATTTTTATGCAAGAAAATCTTAATATCATAAATCATATCGTAAGTTTTCCTCTAAGAAAATCTTAATATCGTAAATTTTTCTTTAAGAAATCTTAATATCGTCAGTTTTCCTTCAAGAAAATCTTAATATCGTAAGTTTTCCTTGAACAAAATCTTAATATCGTAAGTTTTCCTTTAAGAAAATCCTAATATCGTAAATTTTTCTTCGAAAAATCTTAAGATCGTAAGTTTTTCTTTAAGAAAATCTTAATATCGTAAATATTTCTTCAAGAAAATCTTAATATCGTAAGTTTTTCTTTAATAAAATCTTAATATCGTAAGTTTTTCTTTAAGAAAACCTTAATATCGTAAATTTTTTTTCAATATCATAAATTTTCTTTAATAAAGTCTTAATATCGTAAGTTGATCTTGAAGAAATCTTATTATCGTCAGTTTTCCTTTAAGAAAATCTTAATATCGTAAATTATTTTAAAGAAAATCTTAATATATTAAATAAATTTTTTATAAGAAAATATTGATATCGTGAAACTTTTCTTTAGAAAATTTTGACTTTGAAATTTTTTTTTTTTTGTTATTCATTTTTTATACACCTTTATGCATGAGTAATAATTATCTCTCAAAAATTCCCGTAAGAAAACAAATTACTCATAGGCAGTGTATGACTTTTCAAGGTAACAATCAAATGAATGTTTCAATGTTAAACATTACAATTTACAAAGTATTAACAATTCTAGGGAAATTTGTTGATTGTCTAGAGTAATGTTTATGTGT
The DNA here is from genome assembly GCA_916048285.2 of Bellardia pandia. Classification (NCBI taxonomy): domain Eukaryota; kingdom Metazoa; phylum Arthropoda; class Insecta; order Diptera; family Calliphoridae; genus Bellardia; species Bellardia pandia. The sequence continues at coordinate 77,433,751 of OU696533.1, forward strand.
TTATTATTATCTAAATATTTAATAAGCTTATTGTTGTGTGTGTGTGTTTTATTCAACAAAATTCCTGTTAATGGGTTGGAAAAACAAAACTAAATGTGGGGTTTAAAAGAAAAGGGGGAAAGTGTTAATGTAAAAATTAAAATTTTTTACAGTTACTTTTTATTACTAAGCTGTTACTTAAAAACATTTAACCACGAGTATTTAAGTTGTTGCTTTATATGTCATTGTTTAACCTTAAAGTTCTACTCCTTTGGCATTTATTTCTTTAACTTTTTTACTTTCAATTTAATAATAGTTTTTTTATGTTGTTTATTATATTTAGTTACTTAATGTCACACAACAAATAAGTTAAACTTTGTTTGTGCTCCAGGAAACAAAAACACATGCCGGTTTATGAAGCCATGTTCTTAGATTGTAAACATGTGCATATACATATAGAACAGTGGTGGGCATAAAGAAAATACTACTTGGGCAATTTATTTCTCTGTTATAAACTGCTGTTTACTGTGTTCTTTTATTTTGTATTCGAACATTTTTATCAACTTTATTAACATTTGAGTTGCTTAAAGTTAAATAACCGAACTTGTGGATGCTTTGTTGCCAATAACAGCCGTCCACTGTTATATTGTCTTTTGTATGCTGTTTTAACTGAAGCTATACATTGTCGTAAGAGTCTTTGCATTGAGATCTTGTGTGCACATGTCAGAAGTTTTATGGAAATTTGTCTACATCTTAATAAGTTTATTTAAAGTTTATAAATGTTTTCAGTTCAAAGACCAAAAGAGTAAAATTCGAAAAATTCAGAGAAAAAGCAACAAGTTTCAAATTAATTTTTAACTGAATATAATAAAAAAAACTGCTGCAATAAGTTGTGCAAACAAAAGACTCACAAAGCCTTTAAGTGTATTTAAATAACAAAGACAAATGCCTGTTTTTAACCTTTTCAAATTAATTACTAATGAGACAAGCAACAAAAACGCAATCTTAATATTGAACTTAAGACGTGTTTTCTTATGCGAGGGCGGTTCAGAAATTTCTTAGCCTAGAACAGAAAACGCGATATAAACAGAAAAAATTTAAGTGTTTTGGAAACTTCCATCTGTGCTATGAACACATGGTAAATTTCTTTTAGATCTGGCAACTCCTTCATATAGAAACAGGTGTTCAAAAAAGACGCATCCGCTATTTTTTTACAATGGAAAAATTAGGAATTCGTCGTTTCATTATATATTTAAATAAGATACCTTCAGTAAAATAATTTAATGAAAAATTAAATTTAATGAACTCGAGCCGAAATAAAAGAAATATCAATGATTTAAAATTAACAGTTCAAAATAAAAATAGTAATTGTTCATAAAAATGTTTTTGCAAAACTAACTATTCTCTTTCTGTGCTAGGCTAAGAAGTTTCCGAACCGCCCTTGTATATTGACATGGCATTTCTTGTTGCAAACACTTGACTGTCTACTAAAAGTAAAATGCATTGTTTGGCTAACGTTTTACTACTTCTCAAATATAAGAATATATAATTACCTAATGTAGCTCAAATAAAACTTAAAATTTCATATACAAAGGACTTTCTTTAAAAATGCACTCTCTTTTTTAGGTCTTTTTATGTGTTAATATTCTGTCCATATATTGTTTTAAAAATGCAAATAAATTGTTTCTTAGCTTTTGTGTACAACAGCAAATATTACTTATTCCCTTTATAAACTGTAACTAACTAAATAAATAATTACCTACAAAATAAGAAAAGTAATCCTTGCTTTCATTTACATACATATATACCCGGCTTTAAGACAAAGGATTTTACTAAAAAAAATAACAAAAAAAATTATGTTTTTTTAATAGTTTTGACTTTTACAAACAATGCTTTTTAAAATATTGTTTACAACTGTAAAATTGAAAAAAAAAAACAAAAAATGAAGCATAATTTTAGGGTTTCTTCTACTTACATAACTACGCACCCGTTTTTATTCACAAAATTACTTACCAGCTTTTCTTACATGTTGACCAAAATGACCTGCCAATTGCTTACTTTGCAATATTTCTGATTCAGTTGATTTTAAAATCCCCATTTTGTTTGCTCTTCTTTTTTATTGTTTTGCAGTCTAAAGTTCAGCGGCGTATGAAAAAGGCCATTAGTTGTGTTGTTTATTTGCTTGACTGCTTCAAATTATTAAGAAATGTTAGCGGAATTTTTAAGCAATTCTTTAGAAAGTGAATAAACTTTGCTGAAAAACAAAATAATACATTTGTATGTATACTATAAATAGGTACTTGGAATTATAAATAATATAAAATGTTTTAAATTTTGCGTTAAGCATTAAACACATTCGTCACAGGAGCATAGCTGCCAGATTTGACGATTTATCGTCATTTTGACGATTTTTGGTTTCAAAAATAGCAAAATGACGATTTGACGATTTTTTCATTGAAAATGACGATTTCCTGAATTATTAAAATTTTCTATAAATTGTTAGTTTTATTAATGTTTTTGTTACCAAATTCTCCCTTTTTTTGAGACAACAACTATTTCAAAAACAAAACTAAGTGATAGTAGTGTTTTCTTAATTATTGTTGTTAAGTTCAAGTAAAATAATTGCAAATAATATTGAGACAGGATAGTCGAAATTACTTATTTATGTGTAAACATTAAAATCAATTTTAAATACTGAATTCCATGAACTAAAATTTTAAGAGGAAAAAATTTCTGAATTTCCACGGGGAAATTCTTCTACAAAAACTTCTCCTATTTTAACAAAACGTCGAAAGCATATTCAGCCGAATAAATTTAAATAACAAAAATACGGAATTCTTTGAAAATATGTTGAATTCTATACTCAAAATGTTATTTAAAACTTAATAAAATAAATTGTTTTGACATTGTAATTTAACCTGAATTAATAAAATATGCTGAATTCAACAATTTATTTATAAAATACTGTTTCACACTATTCAGTTTTAGCAGACCAGTTTTTGTTCAATTCTCTTTTGAACTTGCCATTTCATCAAACATGTCAATTCAATTTTCGTACTTTTTAATGTAAATCAACATGCATGAAAAAAAAAAACAAAAGGAAATAAGAAAATTGACAGTACCGTCAAGTTTGTACCCCTTTTGTTCTTATTTCCCTTCTCTTCCAAAAATACTTGCCTTGACGAGTGAGAATTATAGAAGTGAAAACGGACTAAGATATTAAATATTAAATATTACACAAGTTGTGTTTAACATAAAATTTTTTGTGATTTGTTATGTAAAAAGTTAAAATTTACGTATTTTGATATGTATTGTACAAGAGACTATATAAAATTGAATTTTTATGTTTTCGTTTTAATAAAGATTTCAAAATACTATTAGAAATAGTGACTTCTTATTTTTCCGATTTTTTTGACGATTTTTAAAATTCGAAATGACGATTTTTTTCTTTTTTATCGGGATTTTGACGATTTTTTCCGAAATTCATCTGGCAGCCCTGCACAGGAGGCTACACGACTATACGAATGCAAATGCCGATGGCTATAAGTAACGCCCTGTAGCAAACTACATAATCATCAGCTGATTCCGAAATCTAACGTTTTAATAAAAAATAAATTTGTTCTTTGAACTTTTTAAATAACATAATGGCTGTCGATTTTATAGAAGCTATTACTAAAAAACAACAAAAAAGTAAATAAAAAAACATTAAAAATATTAAATTTTAAACAATAAAACACTTGCATATAAACTTTAGTCAAACAAAACAATTAAAATATAAACAGCTGTTGCAGTAATCCATTTATATTTCAATGGTGCCACTTAAGGCTTTTATTTTTTCAAAGTAGCCTTTGTTTATGCAACATGGAAAATATATGTACATATGTACATGATTTCAAATATGCTAATAAACTTTACTCAATTTTATAAATATAAAATATAATATAAATAAGACATTTCACAACTCTTATTGCATAAATGATCATAACATTTTAATTTTGTATTTAACTTTTTATTTAAAAAAAATCTAAGCACTAATTTAGGTGCCCCAATAGACTAGGCCATAGTATGCCAGACTATCAGTCAGAGGGTTGCGGGTTCGATTCCCGCCAAAGACTCTGGGTGTTTTCTGCAGATAAGCCAAAAGCTTCGCAGTTTGTGTTTGTTAACAAAAATGCTTTACAGATTTTGTTATATGATCAACACTGTTTTTGTTTTGTAGCCAACCAAAATAAAAATTAGAGCCATCCCTAAATACCGGCGACAAGCGTTTTTTAACTGTCAAAATTTCTCATGCTCATACATTATGTATGGAGTATACCAAAACAACGCACAGTGGCACTTTTGCGGAAAAAATAGGGTTTTTCAACTTTTAAATTTTAAAATTTTAATGATTTGGTTTTGTAAAGAAGTATTTGGATAAGAAAAATTCAACAAGGTTTTTTATGAAAAGTGAAATTTTGTAGTTAAAAACACTAATAGAAGTCAACGGAAATTTATCCAATGAAATTAGTTTAAAATTACTGCCCAAATAAAGAACTTTTTTTGTGTGTAAGTTTATAGCTATGGCTTTTGTTTTGTTTTTAAGTGAAAATATAGCACTTACTTTTTTATAAAAAAAAAGAATTATTGAAATTGGAAAAGTAAACTAATTATTATAATTTATCAAAAATTATACTAAAATATATCAACTTTTCACTTTTTGATGGAAAAAAACTTTATGTGCTTTGCCTTGCTTAGCCCTCTAACTATAAAAAAATGAAAGGTCCGAGTCTGTACTTTCAATTAAGAAAAAAAAAACTACCGCCAATTACCGTTCCTTTTAGTAACATCGAGTTTAATTTCAAAAGTCACTTCCAATATTTCATACAAATGGTCAATAAGACAAAAAATTGGGTATACTTTTAGGCTTTTGGGAATTAAAGCTTGAAACGATTTATAAGTAAAACATTATTTTTGTTTACGAATATGTAGGCGTAACGAAATTGAATAACATTTCAATCGAAATAAAAACTTAAATATATTAAATTTCATTCATATATCTACTTATATAGTTCATATTAATATGACAAATTTAAATTGTATGCGTCGGATACTGCGAAACTGTTCGTACAAAAATATAGTTGGTTTTATATGCCTGTTACTGTGCACAAAGTACTAATGCATGGTAAGGATATAATTGATGCTGCCGTATTACCAATAGGAATGCTTTCAGAGGAAGCCAGAGACAAAGATTACAGGAAGTATCGATTGATGTTTTCGAGAAAGTGTGATCGAATTTCCACAAATACTGATGTATTCAACAGACTTCTTATAACTTCGGATCCTTACATAAGTAGCATAAGGCGTCATTCGAACAAAATTTCCTTCGAACTAGATCCCATTGTTAAAGATATGGTGCTTGAATAATATTACAAATAAAAACTAACACAATTTTTCGCCTGTTACATATTCAATTAAAACATTGTGGATTTTTATCAAGCTGAAAGGTATAAATAACCTCATTTGACGTCGCAATATTGGCAACACCGTTTTTTTCATCAAAAAGCATTAAAAAGGGTTCATAACTGTATTTTATATCAATTTGTTTCAATGACTTAGATTTTACACACTTTAACTTGGCATATACTTGACTAGAAAAGCGGCATGCATTTGTGCGATATTTTCGGTGTATTTGAAGGCTAATATCTTTCGAGGAGGGTTGTTGGGGATATTCTCTTTTTTTGTATGGAGACAACAGATGTTTAACGTTTGAATAAAAATTAATATGTTTTAACTTATATTAAATTTTCATATGATTCTAGACAGGGAAGAAAAACACCTAAAATCTACAACTTTCAGTGGGCGTAAAATCTAATGTAGGCGTGGCATCCCCAATATGTTAATTTTTTTTTTTCATAAGGAGAACTCAATTAAGAAGTGTCCCGAATTTCAAGTCCCTAGGTCCAAAAATAAAAATTTTGACAAGTGCAGTTATATGGGAGGTGGGTGTGACAGTGGGCGGTTTTCCAAGATTTTTTCAACATTTCTTAAAAAATCTGCTTGATACATCGAACAGTTCGGACGTGTTACTTTTAGTGCGGCTGAATTTTCGGTGAAAAAATCGTAATAGGTGAAAAAGTATAAAAAGTTAAATTAAATAAAAAAGTGGAAAAAAAACTCGTAATAGGTGAAAAACTTTACAAAGTCAAATAATTGCACTAGGTGCAATAAAAAATTAATAAATTGTAATAATTTATTTTTAATTATTTGAAAACTACAAAATTAAATACAGTGAGACAGTGAATGAGTAACAATTCTAACAGTGCGAGTGGGCCCCAGAGCCGAAATGCTTATTTCGTGTTGAGCTCGGCAAGTGTTAGTAATGAGAACATTAAAAATCCCGAATTTAATAAAAACTACTTAACTGTGAAACCAAAAATAAGCACAAATCTGAATTTAAGTGCAAGTGCACCAAACTTGAATAAATGTGTTGAACAGGGCACAAACTTAGCCCAAAGCATATTTAATTTAAATAGAAAAATCTCTGAAGGACCGTCTTCTTCACGGTCCTCGTTATCAAATATTGGAGAGACGTCAACAGCTGCAAAAGGCACATTAAGTCCTACAAATAAGACCGCTCCTATAGTTGCTGTTGAAGAAAAACAAAAAACACAGGTAGGAATGGACCGTTATATAACAGTATCGAAGAGAGGCAGAAGCCCAAAATCTGCCGAAATTACACCAGCCGCAAAATTATCAAAGAATGCTGAAGAGCCACGCTCGCAAAATCGTTTTGCCATCCTCCAAGAGAAAAATGATGTCCCTAACGCTGTGAATAAGCCAGTAAAACCACCTCCAATATATTTAAGAGAAAAAAATTCAAACGAACTTATAAAAATATTAGTTTCATTAATTGGTGAAAATTCTTTTTATGTGACTCCAATTAAGCGTGGCAATATTAATGAAACAAAAATTCAGGTTAATAATGAAAACGACTATCGGAGAATAGTTTCGGAATTTGAAAAACGCAAAAAGAATTTTTACACGTATCAACTTAAAAGCGCAAAAGGTCTACAAGTCGTAATTAAGGGAATTGATTCTTTTGTTGATCCTGAGGAGATTAAGAGCAGTTTGGCCGACAAAGGCTTTAAAATCAAGGCCGTATCAAATATAAGAAACAGAGATAGGATCCCTCAACCATTATTTAGAGTGGAGTTAGAACCAGGTGATGTTAAGCTGAAGAAAAATGAAACACATCCTATATATGACTTGAAATTCATAATGCACCGAAGAGTTACAGTGGAAGAACCTCATAAGCGATCTGGCCCAGTACAGTGTTCGAACTGCCAAGAATATAGTCACACTAAATCTTATTGTAAGTTGCCTACTGTTTGTGTTGTTTGTGGGGATCTTCATGACACCTCAAAGTGCGATAAACCTAAGGATGATTCCAGGGTAAAAAGATGCAGCAATTGCGGTGGAAACCACACTGCCAACTACAGGGGTTGCCCTGTTTTCGGGGTCGTTAAACGCTCCTTGATCAACAAACCCGCTTCTACCCCTACTCAGACGACAAAAGTACCTATTACAATTATTCCCCCCGTAGCACAAGCATCCACTAGCCAATTTTCATATGCCAACGTGCTAAGATCTAACCAACCAATAGTGCAAAATGAATCACCAATAAATGATACAAACAGCCATAATTTTAGCCGTCTTGAAGGTATAATGGAGAATCTGGCGCAATCCATGAATCATTTCATGACAAGCATGACAAGTTTGATGCAGGAGATGCAAAAAATGCAGTCCACGCTACTGCAGGCCATACTTAATAGACCATGAACTGTCTCAAAATATGTTTCTGGAACGCAAACGGCATACGCCAACACAAAAATGAACTTGAATATTTTCTTTTTAATAAGAAAATTGATGTAATGCTTATTTCCGAGACTCATATGACGTCGAGAAGCATTTTTAAAATAAGTGGTTATACATTCTACGACACCAAGGACCCCAGAGATAGATCATGTGGTGGCTCGGCAATATTGGTCAAATCGCGAATCAAACACCATTCATTGGGTGGTCTTTCAGAGTGCTATCTTCAAGCAACAAACATCTGTATTGAAAACTTTTGTCAAAACCTCGTGATTTCGTCAGTTTACTGTCCGCCCAGATTTTCAATAACAAAAGATCAGTATAGAGATTTTTACAAATCACTAGGTAGCCGTTTCATAGCGGCTGGCGACTACAATGCTAAGCATACGTTCTGGGGCTCACGACTCGTTAGCCCTAAAGGTCGTATCTTGTACGACTCCCTGTCTGAAATGGGACTGAATGTGATTTCAACTGGTCAACCAACTTATTGGCCAACTGACCAGCAAAAAATTCCTGACGTTATCGATTTCGGCGTGGCGAAAGGGGTATCCCCGGAACTCATTGAAGTCGAGGCTTCACTGGATCTTTCTTCAGATCACTCACCCACTGTAATCACCATCAGAAGTCCTCAGCAAATCGTAACTGATGCCTTACTTCTTGTCAAACGTCTGAATTGGTTAAAATACAAAAAATACATCAGCACTCACTGCACAGAGAAACTCCCGTTAAAAACTGCTGAAGACATCGATGCCTGTATAAAAAGTCTTAATGAACATGTCGAGAAAGCCGCAGAACATGCTTCTTCCACTTACCGCCCGAATAGGTACAACAGAGTTTTTTCTGCAGATGTTGAGCAACTATTGTCTGAAAAAAGGAGAGTCCGAAGAGAGTGGCAACAACACAGATCGCCCCAACTTAAAACTAGGTTGAGAGAATGTACCAAAAACCTTAGGATCTTGCTAGAAGCGCAAAAAGCAGCGTCTCTCAAACAACATCTGGAAGGTCTAGACGCAACTTCCCAGTCAAATTATTCATTATGGCGTGCAGTCCGAAATCTGAGAAAACCCGTAATCGCAAAACCTCCACTGCGTACTTTGAACGGATCTTGGGCACGAAATAACGAAGAACAAGGCAACCTTTTCGTAAGTCATTTAAAAAATGTATTCACTCCCAATACGGATACTGACATTAGCGAACTACCGCCTGTTGTTGCCAGACCACCTGTACAAATAAGATTTCAATATCTGGAGGTTGATGAGGCTATTGATAATTTAAATGTTAAAAAAGCACCCGGGTTTGATAAAATCAGCAATAAAATGATTTTTGAGCTGCCTCGCATTGCAAAAAGATTAATCCTCTTTCTTTTTAATGCCATCTTACGGCTTGAGTACTACCCTCCGGTTTGGAAAATTGCACTAGTAAAGATGATTCCTAAGCCGGGAAAAGATCCTTGCAAAGTTGAGTCGTATAGGCCAATAAGTCTATTACCAACTATGTCCAAATTATTCGAGAAATTGCTTATAACCAAGCTGACTCCGATTTTGAATGAAAACAACTGCATTCCCAATCACCAGTTTGGCTTCAGACGCCAACACAGTACAATAGAACAAACACATAGATTGGTACAAGTCATAAGAAAAACCTTTGAGGAAAAGAGATACTGTTCGGCACTCTTTATTGACGTCTCTCAAGCTTTCGACAAAGTATGGCATGAAGGCCTGATATCTAAATTAAAGCAGAACTTGCCGGTGAATCTTCAACACCTACTATGGAAATACTTAATCGACCGTCAGTTTATGATTAAAGAAGGTGATTATTTAAGCCGTCCTCAACCTATAGGTGCTGGCGTCCCTCAAGGTAGTATCTTAGGACCAATTCTATACTTGCTGTACACAGCAGACATGCCAACAAACAATGAAATTCACACGTCAACATTTGCTGATGATACGGCATTTCTCAGTACTCACAAAGATCCAAAAGATGCCTCGATTCAATTACAGCACCACGTAACGCAAGTGGAGAAATGGGCAAGACAATGGGGAATAAAAATAAATGAACAGAAATGCACCCACGTAACATTTACTCTACGTAGGGAATCATGTCCCCCTATTCGTATTAATGACCATATAGTGCCTCAAAACTCACACGTGAAATATCTTGGTATTCATCTGGACCGTCGCCTCACATGGAAACCACATATAGATGCTAAGCTGACTCAAATGAAACTGAAAGCAGCCCAAATTCATTGGCTCATCGGCAGAAACTCCGTCCTTCGGCTCGATTGTAAGCTTCTACTCTACAACTCAATCTTAAAGCCAATTTGGTGCTATGGTATCCAGTTATGGGGCACTGCCTCCAACTCCAATATTGAGAAAATTCAACGCCGTCAAAACAAAATTCTACGAATGATAACTACCGCTCCTTGGTATATTAAAAACAACAACATACACAACGATCTTGATGTTCCACTTGTCAAATGGGAAATAACTAAACACGTGGCCCTTTATTTGGGTAAGCTGGAAACTCATCCAAATCCCCTCGCTCGAGACATCTTACAACATCCCGGTCATAGCCGTTTGAGAAGGAGGGACACCACCGCTCTCAGATGAATAAATACAAGTTGCTCATTATATCCTATCGAATTTGAAAACTAGATTTTGCCTAGCATTGGCTGGACTTATCTTAATTAACTTTAGTTTTAAGATTTGAATACCTATTGTTAGTTCATTTAAAATGAAGATACAATAAAAAAGAATATGCAAAAAAAAAAAAAAAAAAAAAAAATTTCTTAATTTAACCCAAAGAAGTGTTTTCGCAAAATTTCATTGCTGTACGACCACTCCTTCTATTTTTTTCCAAGAAATGTATGGGATGGTGCCACTGTGCAACGCGGCGGCAACGCTTTGCTATTGGAAAATCCGATTTTGACAATGTGTTTCACAGTGAAGTTAGTTGCAAAAGAAAACAAAACAAAAAAAAAAGAATAATAAAACAACAATGTAAAACATGGTGAAATCACTACAAGGTGATATCAAGATTACAACAATACAAAAACAACAGAAACAACATGGTATTTTTGTTTTTGCTTTCATGTTTGTAATGCCAAAAACAACCGACTATTGTTTACAAACATTCCTACAGAAAAAAAATGAATACATACAATTTTTAATTTCAAGATGACACAATAATTAATGAATTTAAATTTATTTTCAATTGTGTTCTATTTATTTAACATTTTAAATAAAAACCATTATTATTTTTAAAAATTTAAGAGTTTATTCGGTTTTTAAGTCATAGTTATAAAACTACTTCCATTTGTGCTCGCCACTGTATATATACAAACAAAACAAAAATTGATATAACGAGCATGACTAAAACAAAAACAGCTGGCTTTTCAACACCACCTTGTAGAATGATTTCACCATGGTCTAGCTGTTACAATAAACAGGGTCGTTTTATTTATTTGTTGGATAAACCTGTTTTTATCATTTTGACATAACGTTGCCGCTTTTGTTTAGGGATGGGGTATCAGCGTTAACACTCAGCGTAAAAAAAACGTGCCGCTTACAGCTGGTATTTAGGGATGGCTCTTAGTTTAATTAGACAGCGACGAAAAAATCAGCTTTGACAACAACCTGCTATCCTTAAGGCTTTATTTAATGGGATTTTTTTTTAATTTTCAAGGAACCTGTTCCATGAAAAAACGCTCTTTAAACAATTGTAAACAATAAGTAACACCAATGAAATATAAATTAATTGCGTTAACAGCTGTTTAAATTTTCATTGTTTTGTTTGATTAACGTTTGTGAGTGTTTTATTGTTTAAGATTTATTATTTTTAATGTTTTTATTTACGTTGTTGTTGTATTTTAGTAATAGCTTCTATAAAATCAATAAAATTCTCTTCAGCCATTATGTTATTTAAAAAGTTCGAAGAACAAATTTATTTTTTATTAAAACATCAGATTTCGGGATCAGCTGTCGTCGTGTAGTCGTGTAGCCTGCTGTTTCGACTGTGTCAGAGTTTTGAAAATTTGCAGTATGCCATATATCACTGATTTGAATAATCAGGAAAAAAATGGGCGTGATCGGACCAGTGGGCGTGTCAGCTCCCATACAAAGTAAATATTTAATATCATATATCTACAGTTCTATTATGAATAGTCATGGGAAAATTGGGCGTGATCATATCAGTGGGCGTGGCAGGTCCCATACAAAGTGAATATTTAGCTCATATACGTAAACACATGCGAAATACACGTTAATAAACAATGTTACGCTATACTGCTCCAGAACGCAGAATATTGCTGACAGAACTGACATTAGGGGTCTCGCAAAATTTATAGCATTTTCTGATAGGAGGATTACTTTTGCGCCACCTTGTATATCTATATATGGTGAATTTCACGTCAAGTGATCCAATTTTAAAAATCGATGTCTTCCGAATTTTTTTTTTTAATTTTTTTTTCAATTTGGGCCCTTTTTCAAACTGGAGTTTTTTTATTTTTCCTCAAAAGAAACTTTAGACCATTTCCTTTAAGAGCATTGTGGTAACTTAATGGGAAGCGAGTGGGGTATCTACAAAAAAAATTTCCAACTCAAAGAAGAAAGTGTTTAAATTTTTACCATATGCACTATTTTCATTTTTTCCTATTTATTACTTATAATACTAAATAAGAATAATAATAATAAATAATTTAATAAAATTAATATATAAATGAAAATTATACATGTGCCAAATATTGAAAATCCTATTCTTGAGTTAAAAAATAATTTTTTTGATAGATATCCCACTCGCATCCCATTAAGCGATTAAAAAGGCGTTAAAGTAAATTGTATAAGCTTTCTTTTGAGAAAAAAAAAGGCCTAAATTGAAAAAAAAATTAAAAAAATAATTAATAAAAAAAAATTTAAAAATTAAAAAAACTATTTTTGGAATGATTGAAATAACTATCTAAAGTCCTTTGGACAATTTTTGCTAGGACCAATAGGTGAAAAGTTACACTCCAACTTTAACCCCCCTCTAACACCTGCAGTTATTGACTGATAGAGCTGAAAATTTGTCTCTGGTCTACTATCCAATAGTACTAACATTGGTGCAATCGAAATTAACGCCATTATTGAGCTCAATATTCCATATAAAATCTCAATTAATTATTGCGCAATTAGTACGAAATTGTTATAATATTGAGTAAGATTTCGAATGCAACACTGTTCACAACTGTGTTTAGTGAACAAAATTGTATAAAATGGCAAATGTCAACAAAAGAAATCATTGAAAAGTCAATGTGAAGGTAAGTATGTTTACATAGAAACACAACAACATAGAAACACAACAACATAGAAACACAACAAAAGTAGAGTATTTTTTGTATTGTTTTCCAACTGTCAAATGATTATTGAGCAAGCTGAAAATTACGTATGCCTGAACACTTAAAATAATATTGTCAATTAAAAGAATATTGACTCAATTAAGTTTCATATGTGAACACGGTATAAAACATTGAAATAAATACATTAAAATTAAATAAATAAATGTTTGTAAATATATAAATACGTTTTATTTTATTTTATAACGAGGGGGGGGTAGCGAAGCACACCGGGTTTAGCTAGTATATTACATTTTTTTATTATCAATTCATTATTATTGTTTGGTTCCGTTTGTATTTTTTTTGTCTCAACCGCTAGTGTTTTATCTTTAATATCCGCATTAATAGTACTTGATTTTCACCATTCAAAGATTTGAATACATCTTCTAGATTTTTAATTTGGAACACAAATTCGTTTACATATTCAGTAGGCATTCCTAACATAAAGTACCTTAAACGCAAAACCTTTCGGTTTTTATACAGTCACAATTTAAATTTACTCGAAGATCTTTATAGAGTCACAATTTAGCTCTAATCGCAAGTCTACGAGGGCGTTTCGGAAACTCCTTAGCCTAGCACAGAAGGAGAATAGTTAGTTTTTCCAGAAAACTTCAATAAACTTAGTTTAACTCATATCCCTTGATTAAAATAGTCTTCCTCATGGCCATCAAAATAGTGGTTTACAACTGTAATTGCATCTCCATTTGAGGTAAAGCGGTTGCCAGCTAGGAATTTTTTTAAATTTGGGACCAGGTAGAAGTCACTGGGAGCTAAATCAGGAGAATAAGGTGGGTGTTCATGCAACTCGTACTTTAATTCGTTTATTTTAGCCATTATTAAAATATTCTTGTGCGCTGGTGCATTGATAAAAAATAATTTTTTTGTATTGTAAGCCAGTACGTTTTTCTCCAATTTTTACATTTATCTGATCCAAAATGTTGCAATAGTACTCTGAATTTATTGTTTTATCCTTTTGCAGATAGTCAATCAATAAAATACCTTTGAAGTGCCAAAAAAACCGTTGCAATAACCTTACCAGCCGATTGAATTGTTTTTGCCTTCTTTGAGGCACTTTCGTCAGCTTCAGTCCATTGCTTGGATTGTTCTCTTGTCTCTGTAGTATATTGTTGGATCCATGTCTCATCAACAGTAATGCAACGACGCTTAAGATCCATTTTATTTTTCTCAAAACGCTCCAAACAAGCTAGAGAAATTTTCATTCTTATGCGTTTTTGGTCGACTGTTAACAAATACGACACCCATCTTGCAGAGAGCTTTTTCATCTCTAGTTCTTCATGCAAAATTGAATGGACTCGATCATTTGAGATGCCCATTGTATTAGCTATTTCAATCACTTTTATTCGTCGATCATTTAATACGATATTATGCACTTTGGCTACAAGTTCTGTTGTTGTTGCTGATTTTAGGCGTCCACTATGTGGTTCATCCTCAATGCTTGTATGATCACGTTAGAATCCAGAAACAAAATTTTTACTGTTGAATATGCAGGAGCACTTTCACCTAACACATTCACCTTATCATTATGAATTTCTTATCCCGATAGACCTTTCTTATTTAAATATTTAATGACACCACGAATTTCTAATTTTTCCATTGTAAAAAAATAGCGGATGCGTCTTTTTTGAACACCTGTTTCTATATGAAGGAGTTGCCAGATCTAAAAGAAATTTAAAATTACAGCGCTTTCTGTTCTATTCTACGAAGTTTCCGAACCGCCTTTGTATATACAGTCACAATATAGCTTCAATCGTAGGTCTTTTGTCAGTAGCAATTTATCTTCAGTCGTAAGTCTTAGGTTAGGTAGGTCTGCAGGCAACCATATTTAGTACAGCTCACTTAGGTCCATACGTTGGTCCTTTTGTGTTGCCTGAAAAGGAATGAATAGAAGAAAACAGAAAGGGGATAGATATTGTAGAGGTAGATAGAGAGTAGATGTGAATAGGTAGGACAAGAAGACATCAAGAGAAGATGAAGATGTCGGATCCGGAAGGTTAGAGGAAAAGATGAAGTAAGATACTCCAAGCCACCTAATAGCCTCTAGTTCCATTTCAAGTGAAGGGATTGGGTCGTAGGTCTTAATGCTCAATCAAGTCAAATGTTTAATAATTTTTTTACCTCATTTCGTTCAACAAAAGTTTCTCAAGAGAGAACCTTCCCTATATTTAATTTGCATCCAACATATACATATGTGGGTTACATATGTTAATCTCAAGGTTTAATATATGAGCTTGTTTGAGTTAATTGTGCAAAAGAATTCATCGTATAAGCTGTGATAATTTTTCCATTGTCCTTAGAGATTTAAACAATTAAAAGCATTTAACAAGAATATAATAATGCAACGTGTTTTTTTCTTTATACTGTTCTTTTTTGTTCAGCAGTTTTTGTTTTTGTATGATGTCACATCACTGGGGAAACAAGTTGTGTATTATTATTGTTTTTAGTTTTGCTCTCTGTCAGTGTTGTCTACTTACTAAGTGTGTGTGTGATGTGTGTTTGTTTGAATGTTTGTACAGGATACATGCGATTGTAGTAGACAGTCTGTATTTTATTTTATTTGTTTTATAACGGATGTGGTATTTTAAATGAAACGGAAGATCAGACATACGTTAACATATGAGTTTATGTATTGCACATACACACACACACACACACACACACGCTCAACCAAACATCTACTTAATGAAACACCAACATTTATTAGTCTTATAAAGGAAAATTGTGGGTGGGTAAAAACTAAATACCTAGAATGATGGCAATCATAGGAAAAGTTTAAAAAAGAAAAGAAAAAACTACTACTTTTCAATGGAATTTTTTCCCTTTAACTGCTGTTCTTTATCTACTGCCATAGTATTTTACTTATTTTATTTTATTTCATTTCATTGAATGCATTGAATTGAAATGAACAACTGTAACAACAAAAAATTAACAAAAAAAGTAGAAAGCAACACATTGGCAACAACTGTTTTGTTAAATTGATATTGACATGTTGAGTCAGTATACGATACAACAGCTCAGTATATGTTTCCTGTATAAAAGACCTCTGGGATTTGTTGCTGGAAGTTGTATCGCCACTTGCAGTAGCAGCAGCACTAGTACTTGTAGATAAAAACCCTGAAAAAGTTGTAAAAAATTTACTAAATTAAAAGTTTATTTAGTGTGTGCTTGCTATTCTTTCTCTTCGTTTTTCTTTTCAAGCCACTTTTGAAGGTCTATCATACACACATGAAATTAGTAATTGCTTGAAATAAAGTTAATTGAGTAGAAGGGGAATTGACAAGCTAAAAATAAATAAACAAAATAATAAGCTTAAATAAATTAAAATAAATTAATGGTATAAATTCAATTTTAATTTAAAGCCACTGAAGTATATGATTAATAAATAATTTCTCAGATGACGCATCATATTTTCAAACTTTATAATAACTATAAAATATGCCTTTATAACAATGATGGAATCCAAAGAATAGAAACCAAAATATATGGGTGTTGTAAAAAGTCATAGGTCTTTTTGACGCTAAATAGTGACTGTATTAAGACTTACGTTAAAAGTTAGATTTTGCCTGTATAAAGACCTACGATTGGAGCCAAAATATGGCTGTAAAAACTTCTAGGAGTGAAGCTAAATTGTGATTGCATAAAGACTTGTGTTTGACACTAAATAGTGGCTGTATAAAAACCTACAATTGAAGCTAAACGATGGAAGCCAAATTGTGTCTGCATAAAGAACTTCAATTGATACTAAACTGTGACTGTTTAAATACCTACAATTAAAGGCAAATTCTGAATATATAAAGACCTATGATTAATGCTAAAAGCTGACTATAGAAAAGCTTTTAATAAAAACAAAAATCGGAATGTATAGAAACCAAAATTCAAATCTAAATTTTGACTGACTATAGACTTACGATTGAAGCTAATTTGTCACTGTAAAAAAAAACCCCACGATTAACGCTAAGTTGTGACTGCATAATAACTTGCTATTGAAGGTAAAATGTGACTGTAAAAACCCCAACGATTGAAGCTAAATTGTGATTTCATAAAGACTTACACTGCCGCTCACTTGAAAAAGTTCACAACTTTTTTCATATCCAAACTAATTTTTTCCAATAAAATAATAAAGTAATTGGGGATGTTGCATTTATAAATTTTTAAAGTATTGTAATCTTCTATCTATATATATAAAATTCAATGTATGTATGTATGTATGTATGTATGTATGTATGTATGTATGTATGTATGTATGTATGTATGTATGTATGTATGTATGTAACGTATAGACTCCAAAACGGCTGAGCCGATTTTGATGAAATTTTCACAGCATGTTACTGTGACTCTGGAAGGAATAATAGGGTACTTTTTTTTGACCACGCCCATTATTACGCCTACTTTTTAAAAATTATGTAATTGCTCCCATATAGTTTTTAGCAGATTTACTTCAAATTGTATACACATTATATACTCCAGGCGAGGTAAAACTAAAGATTTCTTAAGCCACGCCCCTTTCACGCCAAATTTTTGAAAGTTTTATACTTTTTGTTCTCTATACAAATTTGTTCATTCCAACGTATTTTTTTTTATTTGGTAGTATATTGCTCTTAATACTGTTAACGTCGCCATATAACTATGAACCACGCCTACTTCATCGCCCCCTTTTTTAATTCAGATACTTACTTATACCACTAACAATGTTTGCTATACAAAATACTTTTTTTGTAATATGTATTTACCTAAAGTTTTATATACTTTTTAACTACATATGTACATATTTTTATTACCAAATTCCCATTTTTCGCCCCATTTCACCTTAAATTATATTGCTTTTAATCTATATATATATAAATGAATGTATGTCTGTATGTTTGTGCTTAATAGGAGGCCAAACCCTTGGACCAATCTGCCTGAAATTTTTACAGCATGTTACTGTGACTCTGGAAGGAATAATAGGCTATATGAAGTTTTGATTGTACAAACGGGGGTGGCACCGCCCATATAACCCACAAATTTAAATCGCCATATTTTGGGCATTTTTTGACCTACATACGTCAATGATATCTGGTACATATGGTATTGGCATAATTAGGAATACCAGGAGAAAAGTGGGTGGGACCACGCCCCTTTTTAGGAAAATTAAAAATCGTAATATAGTTTTAACTGCTGGACCGATCGTCATTAAATTTTCACAATAGGATATTCTTACGAAATAATAAATTCTTGACTATGTAAGTGGACAAAGGGGTATGGTATCGCCTAAAGCATTGAAATAAATATATTAAAATTAAATAAATAAATGTTTGTAAATATATAAATACGTTTTATTTTATTTAATGACGAGGGGGGCGGGGTAGCAAAGCACACCGGGTTTAGCTAGTATGTATATATAAATAAAACAGAAAAAATGGCAGCAATAACAAATAACTCGATTTTTATAAAGGGTGTCCCAACTAGAACGCAACATTAAAAATGGTGTTCGGTATCGTAAAATGATAACCAGTTTTTTCATGCCGAGAATTGAAGAAATGAATGTGGAGGGCATGTGGTCTCAACAAAACGGCATCACATGTCATACAACCAGAGAAACGACTCAATTGCTGCATCAGTCATTTCCCGGTCGTGTTATTTCGCGTTTTGGAGACCAGAATTGGCCGCCTAGATTGTGCGATTTAACGCCTTTAGATTTTTTTTCTTTGGGGTTTTTTGAAGTCGATGGTTTACGCGAATAAGCCGACGACGACTCAAGCCTTAAAAGAGGAAATTGGACGCTGCATTAATGAAATACCGCAGCATTTATGCAAAAAGGTCATTGAAAATTTCTTTAAAAGATCGCGTGTGTGCCAGCAAAGCCGCGACGGTCATATGCACGATATTTTATTCCATACATAACCTCATTCTGTCTACTTTACGATATATTAAATTTTCACTATTTTTTTTTTTAATATCTGTGTTTTATTTAAAATTTAAAAATTGCGCTCTAGTTGGGACTCCCTTTATATATTTTTGTTTTTTTTTTCAAAATATGTACTACGTTTTGGAATCTTACTTTTTTGGCTCACTTGAATAGGTTTAACGTCTGTTGTTCAAAAAAAAAAAAACCAACAACAAATAATTTTTATGTAACTTTTTTATTTTTAAAGATTTTTTTATAATGTTTCAATAAAGATTTAATAATGTGTATATAAAGTATATAAAGTTTTTCTCTTAATGATCAGGAAATTTCGGCCCATGATTTTTTTATTCCTTCAATTAAGACTTCTTTAGTTACATGTTGTCTGCCCGACTCATACACTTAGCGAGAAAGCAATCGCCAAACATTTTCTATAATATTCAGGTCAGGAGAGTATGGTGGCCACACCAATATATTGTCGTTTTGGCTTCGAATCCATTCTTTTACAACTCTTGCAGTGTTGAAAGGTCCATGGAATGGGTCCAAAGACTGTAGAAAAATGCGGAAACGCCTTTTTAACAACGGATTTGTAATTATTCGCGGTAATTCTAGATGAAAGAAATTGAAGCTCACATGTCCTATAGTATGAAATTGCCCCCACACCATCACACTACCCTCACAGTTATGTAGACGGCTCAGATAACATTCTTCTTTCCGCAAATCATGGAAATAATAATTATAACCACCTGGACCTTCCAAATTGAACTTCTTTTCATCTCGAAAAAACAATACGCTGCCATTCTTTGTTATAAGACATGTGTTCACGGGCAAACTGAAGTCGTTTTGCTTTACGAGTGGCATTTAGAGGTGGCTTTTTTTAATTTTTAATCTTTTCAAATGCTTGGCTCTACGTGTAATACGTTTTACAGTAGCTAGACTTGCTGTAAAACCCGTTTTTTGCTTAATTTTTGCCGCAGAATTACTGGAATTAGAGGCAGCTCTTATGATAGCTCTTCTGTCCGCTTTTGTTGCGACTCTATGCGTACGTTCCTTCATGTTTTTTCCGTAATATAACTGGTTTTTTATAAAATTGCTCACAACATTTCGACTTCGACCAATTTTTTTTTTGCAATATTCCTGTGACTTAAGCCACATTCAATAAATGCCTTAATTTTACCTTTTTCTTTTTCAGTTAACTGCTTTTTGTTTTTTACCCCCTGGCCCACGATGTCGAACGATAACGTTCGCTTAGATAAGACTGAAGACACAAACTTTTTATCGTATCTGTTTTTTACTCAATCAAGTTTGTTTATTCCACAATTAAGTTTGTGTCTTAAGTCTTATCTAAGCGAACGTTATCGTTCGACATCGTGAGCCAGGGGGTTATTATTTTAAAAATGCAAATATTGAGAACCACTACTAAAATGAGAAATTTCATCTATTGTCAAAGGTAAACTGATTTTATTTTGAATGAACCTAATCCAGTGAGCTAATACTATGTTTCCACGACGACTTGAATCACCTGCTTCGCCTTCTGAATCATGTTTATGAATCATGTTGTTTACATGACTAATAAACTTGATTCGATTTGACAGTTGTCTTTAATAAACAAACAGAATAAAAAAAACAGAATTTACAATTTGTGGAAAATAATTTTTTTAATGGACAAACAAAAGCGAGTGGAAATGAGTTAGCTTATTTGAAAAAAAAAACATACATTCGTACGTATTTACTTTCTTTACTTCCAGCAACAAGAAAATAATTTGCTTTGTTTACAATAATATTAAATTTTTACAGCTAGTGCAGATAAACTTGCGATAAAAATTAGAGAAGAGTGCAATTTTTCGTGCTTCGCAAAAGTTGATTCAATATGAATCTACTTGATTCGCTCTTAAAATTTTATATGGTGAAGCAAGTTGTTTCGCACATGATTGGGGCGTGAAGCATGAATAGAGAGCGAAGCATGTACCGTGGAAACATGGTATAAAATTTACATGTGTTACATTTTTGACATAAAAGCAAAAAATAACAAAAACTCCTAATTTTACAGTTAATTTTTATTCTAAATTATTATTATAGAAAAGGGATCTCAATTCTAGTTTTAATAAATTGTTCTCTTGAAAGTATCTTTTAAGAAAAACTGGAGTAGAAATGAAAAAATGTGTGAACCTAATTAAGTGAGCGGCAGTGTATAATTGACGCTAAATTGTAACTCTATTCAGACTTTCAAGTGAAGCTAAATTATGTATGTATCAGCTGTATAAAGACCTTTTCTTTCATTCATTCTTTATTTAGTTTAAACATTTTAAAATTATATTATATATTTCACTTAGGGCTAATCCCGCGAATCCATTCGGCTAATCTGCAGGTTGCAAAAACTAAAATATGATTTTAAAAATTGAGAGTTAAAAAAACAAATAATGTACATAATTAAATTTTGATTTTCAATACTTAAAATATCATCGCGTCGATAAGAAATGTTATTTCAAAAACGATTTTCTTTTACAAATATTAGTTACATTAAATACAGTTACGGACAAAGTAATAGGGTCATTTGAAATAATTGTGTGTATTAAATTTAAATTTCTTGAATGAATTTTTTTTTTGTTTATTTCAAAAAATATATAGTAGTCTTCACTTTTTTAAACAGAAAAATATATAAAACTAGTTTCACTTGTGATTTAGGGCGGACATAAAAATAGGTTCATTTACAAAATACATATATTAAAAAACTACAAAAAAGAAAAAAACAGAATTTCTTAAATTAATATTTGGTGCAGTAGCCGTTGTTCTTGAGTGGCATTTTAATTTTAAAGTGCCATCCCATATTACTTGTTCGTTTGATAGAGATGCCAAACTATATTTTTGTCGCATAACACTCATATGTCCATATCCTAGACGAAGTGATGCTGTCTTATGCGGAATGGGGAATGATCCTTAAGTGGTATAATGAACCGAAGCATACTTCGGGTCTTGCGAAATAGTGGCTTTTGGACAATAATGTAAACGTAGATGCTTGGCCCTTGCAACCGCCGGACATAAATCCGATAGAAAATCTTTGGAAAATAGTAAAAGAAAAGATTGGGCCAATAAAATCCAAAAATAATGAAGAATTGTGGAAGAATATTAAGCAGGCGTGGTATAGCATTTCCACCAAAACTTGTCATCATCTGGTGGATTCAATGCCAAAAAGATACATGGCCGTAATCAAGAACAACAGATACTGCACCAAATATTAATTTAAGTAATTCCATTTTTTTCCTTTTTGTAGTTTTATTAATATATTTTGTAATTGAACCTATTTTTATGTCCGCCCTAAATCACAAGTGAAACTAGTTTTTTATATATTTTTTTTTAAGTGAAATACTATATATTTTTAGTTTTGACATATTGCAAATAAATAAATAAAATAAACAAAAAAAAATCCTTTAAAAAATTTACACAAAAAGTATTTTTTTTTTCATCGTATGCAAAATTATTTCAACTGACCCTATTTTTTTGTCCGTAACTGTATATATGGATAGTAGATTAAACCCGGAAAAAATAAAGAATACTCGGAATGTCTTTAAAGTACGTGCGTTTGTAATTATACTCAATTACAGCAATATTATGAACTCATTCACATTTTTATTTGGTGTTCAATTCAGTCAATAAGAAAAAATGTGTTATGATTACTTGCAACATCAATTTGTATATTTTTAAAAGTATTAGTACTCGAAGAGATGTTTATATGTACAATATTGTTCCTTACGTATATAAAAAAATAAAGATTTTTTGTTTGATAAAAAAAAACAGTTTAATGACATTTTTGAAATTTACATTACAGTCAGGGGCAAAATGTCAGGAAGAATCTAAATAATTCTTCGCGTTGATGATATTTTGTGTTTTACTTATGGAATTTGCAGAGGCAAAACATGTTTTTAAGACAAACTTTTACACATTTGTTGTCTATATCGCCCTCCACAGTTCTTTTATTTTTGATTGATGTTATAACTTTTGACATTTCATTTAAAGCTAAGTCTATTTTAAGGTGTTATTATGTTAAGGCTTAATGCAAGCAAGCATGAATACAAATCATGCAAGTACATATGTAAGATATTTAAAAATAAATATTATGGTATACTTTGAGGCGTCATTTATACCGTTAAGGTTTTTTAGCAATTTTAAAGGTGTTGCAAAACACCTTTAAATAAAGGTATTGATTTTACTGATTACTCGTATAGTAATTAAAATAGAATTGAATTGTTTGGATTTTAAACTTTTCTGATACTCTTTATTTGACGAAAATATGAAATGGTGGGTATTTATGAAGACTTAAGCCCCCAACTGTATGTACAAAATATTAAAAACCCATAAAAGTACCTGCCTGCTAAAGGTTAGTACCAGCTTAGTGTCTTGGTTTAATTTTTATGTTTCGTCAAAAGCTGTTTGTACCTTTTATGAAATATGTAATAATTTTTGACGTGAGTTTTGACGTGAGCAATGTATTAGAAAATCATAAAATTAAACTAAATGTATATACATACATACATAAGTAAAAAAACGGTTTCTTTGTTTGATTTTTAAAAAAACAACATTTTAATAAAATTTTTTAAACAGTGAGGGGAAAAATATCAGGAAGAATTGAAACAATTTTTCGCTTTAATGATATTTTGTGTTTTACTAATGGAATTTGCAGGGGCGAAACATTTCTTTAAGACAAAAGTTTATACGTTTGTTTTCTATATCGCCCTCCACTGTTCTTATCTATTTGATTGATGTTATATCTTTTGACATTTCAACCAAAGTTAAGTCTATTTTTAGGTGTTATTATATTAAGCCTTACTGCAAACGAGAATGAACATAAATCATGCAAGTATATATGAAGATATTTAAAAATAAATATTATAATATAATTTAAGGCGTCTATACCGTTAACAAGCAGCATAATTTTTTTGTTCGGATCTTTTTTTAGTAATTTTAAAGCTTTAATCTTAACTTTAAACATTTCAAATTATTATTATTTCTTCTTCCCCAAGACACCCAAGACACTCAATTTCATTTAAAACAAAAAAAAAAAAAAAAAAACGTATTTTTCTTTCATATTTTATAGCTTGCTTTTTATTTTAATACTCCCGGGATTTTTTGATTTGTTGCTTGAAAAGTTCCTTGTTTTTTTTTTTTGTTACTTTTGCTGCACATTAAATATATTTTTTTGCAATTATCATTACTGTTCATTGACTTGAACATATTTAGGCTGCTTTACGTTTATTTCTGGCCAATGGTTTGACTTAATATGTTTTTACGCTTTATTGCACATTCATTTCAGGCATTTGGTGGTTGGTGTGTGCCGTTTATGTAAAATTTATTTAATGGTTCGGGAGAATAATTTGCCTGCAATTGCAGTAGATCTTCATTTAATGGTCATTTGTTCAGTTTTTTTTTTTTTTTTTTTTTTTTTTTTTTTTTTTTTTTGAATGGAGAATTTTTCCTTACATTTCCAAAAGTCATAAAACTTATGTAATAAATGCTGGTTATATAAAGCATATGAAGAAAATGACTTTTGCATACGTTTTCACATTGAAAATTGTATTAAAAATGGCTTTTAAGTTTTATTAAAATTTATTTTAAATCATTTGATAGTTATTTTTATTAAGGCAAAGACTTAATAATTTATTATTTGCAAATTATTATATGATAAATATCATAAATGTCACTAACAATTAACTTTTCCAAGCATAAAATTGCTATAAACTTGACATAAATACACATATTTGACCTTTTAAATATTAATTAAAATTTATTTTATGCCTTTCAAACATTAAAATAAACAAGAAACAGATAAAAATTATGTATTTTTTTATTAAGCCTTAAAATATGCAACATTTATTTAACAACATACATATAAGCTCTCATCAACTCTTGCTCTTTTTCACCATTTTTTTTTTTTACTTTTAATGAACAAATGTTGTTGTTACTCTTATTGTTGTGTTTATAAGGTAGATCAAATTGTGTATATGTATGTATGTATGTATGTATATATGAATGTAAGTATGTATGTATGTATGCATAAGTTTGTTTATTTCTTGTATTATTTTTTTCAAAATGGCGAATGCCATGTTTCTATATTTGCTTGCTACGCTAAAAGTATGTGGGGTAAATTTCCATTAAACTGTAAGAAGTAAAGCAAAAGAAGTAAGGGCTTATTTATATTCGCCTGTGCCGAATCTTATATACCCACCACAAAATCACCTTTATTAAAGGGCGAACATTTATAAGAATTTTATTCATATTCCAGTTATAAATAAGAATTTACACTTTGTTTATATTTTTGCAGCGTGTAACATAAAGCGATTTACTTTGGCACACAATCAATTAAGTACCAAAAAGCCCTAGAAAACTGATTTTGTCTTTTTGAAACGTCAAAATTGACCCATCTGCATACTCTGTGATTATTCTTGAAAGTGGAGCTTCTACGGAAGCTATGCCAATTATGGACCAACTTTCACAAAAGTCAATAGTATAATTTTTACATACTTATAACTGAGCTGTGTAGAATTTCGTTTCGATATGGATGTTTTTGTAGGTAAATGAGTTTTCGGGAGTAGTCCTCATAAAGGACCTATCACCTATTACGTGAAAATCATCATGAAATTCTGTTCAACGATTTATATTTTTGTTGAATTTCATCGTAATAATGATTTTAATAAGAGATTAATGCGTATTTAACTGATTTTTCGAAGTGAACTTTATATGAGTACTACTTTCAAATATGGACCGATCATCATCATATTGAGACTGACGATTTAAGTGATTTTCTGAACTGGGGGCTTTGTTAAAATACAGGCCGATACAAAGAAAACATCGCGTTGAGATTTCACTTTGCATGAAATTTATTATTGCAGAATTTTGTATGAATACGACTTTTCTTTAGACATTTATGTACCATAAATCCATATTTCGGGAAGGCATTTCTATGGGGGCTATGAGAAATCGTGAGCCGATTCCTACTATTTTCAACAGGACTTGTCTTTCTGTAATAAAACTACAGTGTTCAAAATTTCATGATATTATCTGCATTATATTTGAAGAAAATAACAAAAAATATTTGAAAAATATCGAGGTAGTGTGAAACTGTGATCTTTAACTCGTATCCTACTTGACCGATTTTACCCATTTTCAATATCAAACATTTCGGTGGATGAGAGAAAATTTGGTAACAATTTCATTGTTCTATTACTTTTTTCAAAACTCTATCGTGTCAACAATAGACGGACAGATATACGGACATGACTAGGACCCAGAAGTTGTATATATACATATATTTAGGAACAAGAAATTTCTAGGTTTTATGTAAAATTAAATTTATTTTATTTTAATTAAAATTCACGTGTTAACTTCTACAATACTTTGATGAGAATGGAATGTAAAATAACTGTTAACTTTTTAAGCGTCTATATCAGTGATGTAGTAATCCAATCAGTTGTGCGGTGATGCCATATATATATATATACATATATATTGGCTCTACCATTATTTAGGTGTGTTACAAACAGATTGACAAACGCAATATACCCCCTATCTTTTTGGTGGTAAATATAATAAGAAAATATTGCTAAGAGAGTTATATGTAAAAAAAACAACAACAACAACAACATAGAAACTTTACTTAAAAGGAAGTATGAAAATATAAACTTATTTATTGCTTTCTGTTTTTAAATTTACATTAAAACCTATAAATTATTGTTTAGTTTCCCTGTGACTGCCAAATAGTCTCTAAGGATTGAGTGCAATAAAAATTTTGAAGACTCAAAAAGAACCACACAATATACTATACATATTTATTAAAACAAATATGCATATGAAATTTTACATTATTATTATTATTTACATGAAACGGCTATAAATAATTAAAATAATAATTTAGCAAATAAATGCTAAAGGAATATACATGTAAAAAATTAAGAAACATACAGATTATTTAAAATAATTGTATGTTTTAGCTGTAAATCAACTGAATGTATAAAGACCTACGACTGGAGCTAAAATATGCCTGTATAATGACCTACGAAAAAAGCTAAAATATGACTTTATAAAGACCTACCTACGGCTTGTAATGAATGGTTTGATTATTTTACAAAATTGATTTTTTTTCTTTCTCCATTTTTTATTTGAGCTCAAATAGCTTAAAAATGTTCAAATATAAAATGTTTGGATTATTTTTTTCAACATCTTTTGCTTCCCACTGTATCCGTTTTTGTTTACTTCACACACATTTGTAGTAGAATATATACGAGTTTTTAAAGATGCCACTTATTTTCAACCTCAAATTTTTTTGACACTTGATCAAGCATTTATCAATCCATCAAAATTTTTCTAGAAAAGAAAAAATCATATCCGTGTCTCGTTCATTTTGTGTAAAATCGTGGTTCTGAAAAGATAAGTCCAAGTAAGAAATTGTCAAAAACATTAAGTCTTACACCTTACCTAATACAAG
This sequence comes from Bellardia pandia, assembly GCA_916048285.2. Lineage (NCBI taxonomy): Eukaryota > Metazoa > Arthropoda > Insecta > Diptera > Calliphoridae > Bellardia > Bellardia pandia. The sequence goes on from OU696533.1 coordinate 77,461,330, forward strand.
CATTGTGAGTGCAAAATATCCATTCGCTTCAAAACAATCCAAACACTGGCAACTCAAGTAGAGTTCCACAAATCTTTGGACTCCGGAATACTTAAGAAGGAGCACTAAATTTTGGTACACAAATGTTAATATTTTAAACTTAACACACGGCTGGTATAACACCCATAATAGTGTAAAATTTGGGAGAAATCATTTTCGTAAGTTTTTAAACCTTTTTATTTGTATACTTTTGGATTTTTTTTTTCTTATTTTAAAGATCACTTCATTAGCGTTGATTGCAATAATTGTTCTCTTGTGGGTATATCAGGCAACTGATTGCAGCTGAAATATGACTGTATAAAGACCTACGGCTAAAGCTAAAATTTAACCATATAAACAACTACGATTAAAGCTAAAATATGACTGTATAAACTCAACTTTGAAACTAAACTCTGACTGTATAAAGACCTACGATTGCAGCTAAAATATGACTGTATAAAGACCCACAATTGAAGCAAAAATCTGACTATATAAACCCGCGTTTGAAGCTAAAATTTAACTGTATAAAGACCTACTATTAAAGCTAAAAATTTAAACTAAAATCTGACTGTATAAAGAAACGATTAAAAAATTAAGACTTCGGGTCTTCTCTGACATCAGATTTGGTTTTCCCTAAATCGAGATTTTTAAAAAATATCACGGAATTAAAAAAACCAGGCAAAATTACAATTTTTATATAAAAAATTGATAGTTATTAAATAAATTATGCAAAATTTAAGTTTCCAGTTTCTCTAAAATTAAATTAGGTTTTCCCGAAAATGTTGATTTTGGAAAAATATTTCTTAATTTAATGAAAGCTGGCAAATTTAAAATTTTTATATAAGAAATCAAATTTATTAAACAAATGTTTAAAAATATTAATTTTTAGTATCCTTAAACTTAAATTTGGTTTCCCCGTAAATGAGGATTTTGCAAAAATATTAAACAATACAAGGAAAACATAAAAAATTTACATTTTTATATAAAAAAATTATATTTATTAAAGAAGTATTTGAAAGTTTTAAATTTTTGATATCACGGAAATTATAAATTTCCCTGTAAATGGGATTTTTGAAAATGTTTTGGGAATTTATAAAAATATTTGATTACCATATTTAAATGAAAAATTAATATGTCCTTACAAAAATTTTTAAGTTTTTTTGTATCCCAGAATACAAATTTAGGCGATTTAAAATACGAATTCCAAAATATATAATATTTTTACATTTAAATGAAAAATTTATATTTCTTTAGAAAAATTTTATATTATTTCAGTATCCCAGCATGAAATTTCCGTTCTCCTTAAATGGGATTTTTTTCAAATTTGGGAATATGTATATACATATACATATATTAATTTAATATATTCAAATAAAAAAACCTTTGAAAAAATTTTAAGATTTTCAGTATCCCAGATTCAAAAAATTTTTAAATTAATATTGAAAAAAATGAGTATTTGTTTATGACATTTTTCAAAATTACTAATATAACAGAATAAATTAAAAAATTGCGCAAAAAAATAAAAATATTTATATAAGAATTTGTGGAAATAGTTAAATTTTATGAACATTTTCTGACCCTAAACACTTGTAATAACTAATTAAACTTTCTTTTAGATTTTGCAAAAAAAATACATAATTTTCTTGTTCAGAAAAAGGGCGTCCTAACATACAGATATGGAAAATAAAATATTATAAAGTACCCCTTTATCATAAAATAATGTTTCTCATATTGCCACCATTAAGCAGTAGCCCGGCTCCGAGGTAAGCTTGTAGGTCACCAAGGCACCAAAGACTATGAACGAAAAAACCTGGTAACAAACTAAAGGCATTAGCAGCATTATCATAAACAACAACATTAAAGCTCAGTTACATGTGTTTGAAATGTCTGCAGGGAAAATGTAAAGAAACCAAACAACAAAATGCAGAGTGCTTAAAACACTTTTTTTTTTTGTATAAAAAAAATTTAAAAAAAAAAACAGCGAAAAAAGGTTAAATTTATATATAAACATTTAAAAGAGGGTATGACTCCAAAAACTGTTATTTTACAAGAAGAGATGTTGTACATAACAGAATTTCCTATTAAAAATCACCACTTTTGCAACCACTCTTTAACACATAAACTCACCCATTTGTTTTTAAATTATGCTTCACTTGTTGCCTACATTTTCACTTGTTTACAGTTACACGAGCGATTAAGAAAATGAAAGTGTACCACCGGAGGCAACAGGGAGAGCCAAAAAACACCAAACACTTAACTCGCAATAATACCTCACGCCTTGTTACTTGTTTTATACATACATACACAAATAAATGTATATACGAACGAATATATTTTTTTTAATTTTGTTGTGTTGAGTTTTTGGTTCTGTTTTCTTTTTTTAAGTTGTGTTTTTTTTTATTAAGTATTACCATTAAATCTTAAAGGATATGTAATCTGATGCTGCTCTACTGTTTAAGAATTTGAGAGAAGGAAAAGCTGTTATTAAATTACATTGAAATGCTACTCATTAATTTTCGCCTCAAATTAAATTAACAAAAAAACATTAACATAGAGTGTTGCATATGTCACAGGCGAATTAAGCTACACAAATTGTGTAATTAATATATTCAATAGATCAGACTCTCGAGTCTATTATTTAGAAATAATCATTGCTATACACCAGAGTCTCTAGTCTATTCTATAAACTCTATCTAGTCTATTCTATGAACTAGAAACTCTCTCGTGTCTACATATTCTATAAACTAGATAATGATATGGTGAATGTGTTAGGTGAAAGTGGTGCTGAATTTAAATGTGGTCGTAAGCAGAAGCATTGAGGATGAACCACGTAGTGGACGTCCAAAAACAGCAACAACAACAGAAATTGTAGCCAAAATGCATAATATCGTATTAAATGATCGACGAATAAAAGTGCGTGAAATAGCTAATACAATGGGCATCTCAAATGATCGGGTCCATTCAATTTTGCATGAAGAACTACAGATAAAAAAGCTCTCTGCAAGATGGGTGCCGCATTTTTTAGCAGTCGACCAAAAACGCATAAGAATGAAAATTTCTCAAGCTTGTTTGGATCGTACAATTCAAGCAATGGACTGAAGCTGGAGGAAGTACCCAAAAAAGGCAAAAAGAATCGCCTGGTATGGTAATGACAACGGTTTTTTGCGACTTCAAAGGTATTTTATTGATTGACTATCTCCAAAAGGATAAAATAATAAATTCAGAGTACTATTGCAACATTTTGGAGCAATTTAAAGTAAAAATTCGAGAAAAACGTCCTGGCTTACAACACAAAAAAATAATTTTTTATCAAGACAATGCACCAGCGCACAACATTTTTTTAACAATGGCTAAAAGCAACGAATTATATTCATATTCTCCTGATTTAGCTCTCAGTGACTTTTACCTGTTCCCAAATCTAAAAAAAATCCTAGCTGGCAAGCGTTTTACTTCAAATGAAGATGCAATTACAGCTGTAAACCACTATTTTGAAGGCCTTGAGGAAAGCTATTTTAATCAAGGGATAGAATTACTAGATAAGGACTAAATGTATTGAAGTTTCAGAAGATTATATTGAAAAATAAAAATGTTTTTGAAAAACTTATTATTCTCTTTATGTGCTAGGCTAAGAAGTTTCCGAAACGCCCTCGAAGTATATTCTATAGACTAGAAACTCTCTCGTGTCTATTCTAGAGACTAGAAACTCTCTCGTGTCTGTTCTAGAGATTAAAAACTCTCCCTAGTCTAATATATATACCAGAGACTTGTCTAGTATATTTTATAGACTAGTGTCTCTTAAGTATATTCTATTCTATAGACTAGAAACTCTATAGGATACTCTGTTCTATATACTAGAAACTCTCTAGTCTATTCTGTTTTATAGACTGTTTTTGATTCGCTGGAGCTGTCAGCTTATTACTAAACCGCCTACGTACTAAACCACACCACCATCTGCTTACCCACCCCGCGGAACTCCCATCAGGTATTACTTCCCGGTTATCGGTTTTCTAGTGACCTCTTTTCTGTGGGCTCACATACGTTTTTATTGCTTTGATTACGTTACATACGTACAAAGTTTCTCCAATCCTCGTTGCCACTCCACCATTGTGTTTTCCCTCTCAACCCGACGTATGCATTTTCTTGATGCCTCTGGGTGCCTTTTAATTACTTCATGAAAATTAGCAAATTATCCATCGATCAATTCGATGGGGATAGTTCCCGCTACAACACTAACTACTTCCATGGAAATGGCTCTAAAGCCACTGCAGACTCTTAGGCCGTTTTACTTAGTACCCTCTCCTAAATTGGTGCCCCGTAGAGTAGGACTGCATTACAAACTGTTGTTATTAATAAACGGCGACTTCGGCGCGGTCTTCCTATATTAGGCATCATTCTCGCCAATACGTATACGTGTTGTCTGAAGCTGAGTCTTCTATCAACCATTATACCCAAGTACTTTATGGCCTCTGATGATGTAATTTCGGTTTATCCTACTTTAATCGTTAGTATTTCAATTTTCCTCCTTCCGCTTATAAGCACCAACTCCGTATTGTGATCTGCCAGTTGCATGTTCATGGTCGTCAACCACTCCTTGACAGATCTAACTGATTCGTTGGCATATATCTGCACTTCGTCTAGATAAGGTTAAGGTTAAATATGTATGCCGTTATACATAATGTTCTACGATCCCTGAGGAACGTAAGAGGTAACACTGTATGACTCAAAACCTTTGTTGGTTTCGAACCACAGAGCTCTGTTGGAGAAATAGTTTTTTATTATCCTAATTAGATGTACAGGTATTTTCTTAGAGATGAGATTATACAAGGTGGCGCAAAAGTAAACTTCCGATGTTTTTTGGCTGTCATCGACCGATTATTGGTCAAATAAATAGTCAGCAATATTCCGCGTTCTGGAGCAGTGTATCGTAACATTGTTTATTAACGTGTATTTCGCATGTGTTTACTACAAAAATGTCAAAACAGAACTGACATTAGGGGCCTCGCAAAATTTATAGCATTTTCTGATAGGAGGATTACTTTTGCGCCACCTTGTATGTTTCCATCCGGCAGTGTTGAATGCGTTTTTTATATCCAGAGTAATGATTGCACAGTATTTTCTGTTTTTGCCTTTCCCGGTAATTACTTTTCTGGCTGAGTCTATAACCTTATTAACCGCGTCTGTGGTTGATTTTGTCTATCAGATGGCCCATCTACAGCCTCAACAGTATCTATTAGCCTAGTATATATAAATTGTTCAAGCATTTTCCTAGCGATACAAGAAGGCAAATTCATGTCTATATGATTGTGGATTCTTTGAGAACTTTTCAAGGTTTAGGAATAAGGATGAGGTTTTGTTCGTTTGCAGATGTTTGGGAATTTACCGTCTTTAAAACTTTTCTCAAACAGTTTTATAAATATTTCTGGCCTTGACTTCCAAGCAATTTTCAAAACTCTATTGGGGATGAAGTCTAAATCTGGCGCTTTATTACCTCTTGAACATAAATTGAGTACTTTTTCCTTTGTCACATCTATATCGCCATGGTATGTGGGTATTTCTTGATCACCCTTGTTTCTTGGTTCGCCTTCTGGGAACAACACTGTAACTATTTCCTTAATAAGACTAGGGCACGTAATTTGAGGTGAATTTTCCCCTTCAGATTTGTCAAAACATTACCCCAAGGAGTTTCTTAAAACTATCAGCTTTACTTTGGTTTATTGCTTGCTGTAAGCATTTCCTAGCTTGGTAGTAAGCATTTCGAAACTAGAAACTCTCTCGTGTCTATTCTATAGACTAGTAACTCTCTGGTCTGTTTTGTTCTTATAAAAAATTTAGTTATATTTTTAAGTAGTGTAGGGTATCTAAAACCTAAAAAACTTCATGCAAGCAGTTAAGTAGTCCGTTGAACAACATTTATCACAAAATTCCTTCATATAAGTTATTATAAACATTGTGTTCTAGCGGTTATGTATGAGAAGAAGGATATATATGCCCAGCAAACGTACAGGTTTCATGACTTAAAAGAAAACTATTCTTAAAAACTTAATATGTTCAAACTTAGCTAAAGTTCAAAAGCTTTTTCCCACATAAGACTCAATTTATGTTCAAATTTATTTAAAAATTTCAAATAACTTTTCAAATAAGGTTAGCAAATAACGTTTTTTTTTTTTTGGATTTGTTTATTTTTATGTTTGCTGGGTATGTCCATGACATTTCTCTGTGTTGTAAATTTGTTGGTTTGATTTTTATATGTGTATTTGTACTTAATGATGCTTTTATGCTCCACAAGTCATCATTATCTACTACTAGTTGTAGGTACCTAAAAACATGACAACATTAATATAAATCCATTGAAAGAAGAAGATTAATAGGTGCCCGGTTTTTCGGCCTGGGCAATGTACCTCTTTTCATATAACAGACTGGTCGAAAGTAATTAATTGGGTGACTAATTGGTACTTTACTTTAACCAAGTGTCCAACTGTCCCAATGTTGACAGTGGGAATCATTGGGATGATTAGTATTAAATCATCTTGGCCTTTGAATTTCCCATTTCGTTGCCTTGCTAATTCATTTCTTTCTAATCACTCTTGTTCATCCTGATTAGATATATTTAAATGTATTTGACAGTTGTGGCGTGTTCGTCGGCCAGTTTGTAAACGCCTTCGTTGCGGCTTGGTTGAATAATTTTTTTAATTTTTTTTTTTTTTTGGCGCAAAAGATTTTAATTTTAACTGAAAGCCAAACAAATAATTTAAAAAATGTTCAATCCTCACACTATAAACTTAAATGACAATCAATAAACATGCAGAAATTAAATAAGTCAAATGACAAGCAAGCAGAGCATTATATCGACAAAATATAATTCTCATAAGAAAAACAAGTAAGAAAGTATAGTCGGTCAAGCCCGACCATATAATACCCTACACACAGTATATGAATAAAACACGTTTTCAGAAATGGGCGCTATATGAGAGATATGACCTATTATGGATCGATCACCCAAATATTAAGTGCCATGACTTCTGTGAATATAAATATTACGTATGTTATACTTTATCGCGATATAAATACTTTTAAACGATTTATGGAGATAAAGGGAATTATGGATAGGGTCTTATGTGGAAGTTTTTACTAATTATGGACCGACCATTATAAAATTATCTGTCATCATTTCTGTATATATGAAACTTATTTTTTGTTGAATTTTATTTGGATACCAACATTTTTAAGAGATTTATGGTCGTTAAAGTGATTTTCGGAAGTGGGGCTTATATGGGAGCTATGATCAATTATGAACCGATCTGTAGATGTAATTTTGCTTTATTTACTACTCATTTGTTGTGAATCGTTTGGAAATCGCTTCAGTGATTCTCGAGTTATAAAATCAGGAATATAGGACAATTTATTTTTATATATTTACCTCCTTATTCATAAACGATTATTAAATTTAACAAACGTTTATTAAGGCAAATTTTATATGGAAATCTGTCTTAATAAACGTTTGTTAAATTTAATAATCGTTTTTGAATAAGGGGGTTAGAAAAGAAGATTAATTTAAAACCAATAGAATATTATCGTTCGTCCTTAAAAAAGCTTCTTAAAAATATTACGGTAAGGTAAAATAAAGAGGATCTTGATTTAATTTTGTTACCAATATATGAAGCTGACGAAAAACAGCGCTCACATCGGTTCTTTGCAATTTATTGTTACTGTCCGAAACAAATTATTGCAATTATATTCATTATTGCATTCGTTTTTGCAATCAATGTTTTTAATTCATTTCTAACATACATTACTTTTTTACTGCATTACGTGTTTCAGTAATCAGTAAAAAGTACTGATTACTGGAAAAGAGAAATCAGTATTCAGTAAATTTTACTGATTTTTGTAAAAAAATTCAGTAATTTTTTCAAATTCAGCAATACGTAATGAAAATGAGAGTGATGAAGACTCTGGATCTGATTCGGATGACCAAGCAAACAAATTAGGCTTCCAGTTTCAATCTGTATATATACGATTATCTATGCACTTTTCGTGTCCAAGTCACATACTAAATCTTATGGCTACAACTGATTTTAATAAAATAATAAACACTTTAAGTCAAGATATAATAGATGTTCATAAAAGATCTTTTAGCCGGTAAAATTGACAAAATTCATACCACAAACAAACTGATTATAGATGTACACAGATTTGGAACAAATGTGTACATATCATTTTTAAAACGCACGGAATCTAATATCAGTCATTTACTGTAATCAGTAAAAAAAAAGAAAATACTGAAAAAGTACTGGTACTGAAAAATGCCCATCTATGATTTCTAATAACAAACATTTCGGAACAAGTTGGTTTTAGTGACTTTGCTCAAAAATTGTTTTTTTCTCATTAAAAAGGGCTTTAAAGGAGATAAAAGCAAAAAAAGAGTTTTTGGCGTTCAAGCCTATTTTCGAGGGGGTGGAGCCCCCTTTCCAACGATATACAAATATATACATATATCATGATTATAAAACACATTTTTTTCAAAATTTTGTATACAGGAAAGGATTTTATTCTCTATGGTATACAGAATACCGGCTTCGCATAGTAAAGATTTCCAGTATTGCCGTCCTACGGCCGGGCGGTGGTCCATATAAATAGGAAATGGTATACATCGTTGTAAAGGCCTTTACCTATCATTTGATATACATATATATCGTCTAATATAGAAATGTAGTTTTCAAGATATAAATAAATATATTACAAACTTTGAAGCCCCGCCCACACGAAAATAGGCGTGGCCAAAAAATATTTCCTTTATTTTAATCAGAATTTAAAACTCTATTAGTTATAACAACCGACCTAAGCCAACATTTCTATCTCATTATCAAATTCACTCTTTAATTTTGGATTTTTTTTTTTTTTTTTTCTAAAAAAAAATTAAAAGTGTTGAGCAAATCATTCTTCTGTCTTAGTTTCTTTCTTTACAAAATGCAATCACTTGTTGATATTTCTATAAACATAAATATAAGAGATTCATATCACTGCGATATGGAGCTTCATCGGTTACTTTAACCGGATTTAAAATTACAGCCATTTGTTAAAGTAAAACAAATTCTTCATCTGTCAGCTTTTAAAGCTTTTCTTCTAGGAATATTCAATTCCAAAAACCGACAGATTTTATTTTTTTCTTGGACCAGCACTCAGGGGATGACCCCTACTTATGCAATGCATTAAGTTGGAATTTTCCTATATTGAAAATGGCAGGAAATACTTCTGCTGGGCGTTTGTTCCATATGCGGACAGTACGGCTAAAGAACGAATTTTCCCTGTAATGTGTTGTGCGATCCACAAATTGATGAGCCCTGACTGAAGAACGTGTATTACGTAAAAAACTGCGTGTTTTAGGAACAAGTTCCCTGATTTCAGCAGAACATATTCCATTATAGTATCGTTAGAACAGTGAAACACAACCCACATTGCGACGATGCTCCAATGAATCAATAGAGTTGGATACCCTACTGTCACCGATAAGCATCTTCGACCTGTCCTGTACGCGGTCGAATAACTCCAAAATAGACTTCGAAGCACCAGCCCATACATGAGAGTTGTATTCCATTTTCGGTCGAATATAGGTGGTGTAAATAGTAAAAAGATCAGATGGAGTGAAGTATTTTTTACACCGTTGTAAAAATCCAAGGCACTTGAGCGCTTCTTTCGACACTTGAAAAATGTGTTTGGTCCAGCGGATATCACACTTGATTCTCATGCCTAGAACGTCAAGAGCGTCTGATTCCTTAATATTTATTTACATCGCCCATAAAAACAAATGAAGTAACATGATCTGTTGTGCATTTTTGCGTTAATAAACAACACTGAGTCTTACGTGCGTTCAAATCGACTCTATTCGCACAACCCCATTCCGATATTGTTTCAAGATCTCGGTTCAGCGTATCATTCATATTTTGTCTCATTTCCCCAATCTCCAAAGGGTTTGGTCTATGGTTAAATGAGTATGAATGGCAAATGTTGCTATCATCTGCAAAAGAGTAGATAGGGTTTGAAGTTTGACAAAGAAGGTCATTTATAAAGATGAGAAATAAAGTGGGAGAAAATTCCAAATCTTTCTACAGTCAAAGATAATGTAAAATCGTTAAAGAATTTTAGCTTCGATTGAAGGTCTTTATATAATCAAATTTTATTTCCATCTGCCCGATTTTAGCTTCATTTGCAGGTCTTTGTACAGTCCGATTTTAGCTGAAACATTGGTGTTTCCTTTTGGTTAATCTACTAACAGTACTGCTGGGTATATGTATATGTACCTAAACATGTTGTATATTAAAACCACATTTATTTTTAAAGAAACAGACCTCATACTTTTGAACACACGCACATTTTTTATGAAATTTTACTTTGTTGTGCTTTAAAAAGCTTGTAGTATTTATTGATGTTGTTGTTGTTGCTGACTGAAACCGAAACTGAAACTAATCTGATCTGGCTTCCTCTCCTTCAAGGCAACTGTGTGTAAAAACTGTAATGGGTTGGAAAAAAATGATTAGTAGGCCGTGTACAATTACAGTATTTTACAAATGTTTCTTATTTTAATTTTTTTTTTTAACAATTTTAGTTGAAATTTTACACATGACCTTAAAATGTGAACTTCTATTTGTATATAAGCAAATTATGCCGTTGTAAAGTCAAGGGTTAAAATTTACAACGTTACGGCAGTATTTTACAAGAACAACATCCAAAGCAGACACATGAATCGGCAAAGAAAATGCCACCATTTTGTATAATTTTGAGAGAATTTTTTGTGATAATTAAATAATGTAGTTAATAAACATAAATGTTTCTTATTTAAAACATAATTTTAAATATTATAAAGTGTACACAGAATAATTGATAGATAAAAAAAGTTTTTGGTCCGTAAGCGGCAGTCTTTAGAAAATTGTTCGAGAATATTTCTTTTTTTTCTAGATTTTAAATGAAATTACCAGGCCATTTTATAAAAATCTATTCATTTTAATATACACCACCATTTTGTTAGTAAATATTGTACAAGTTTAGAGTTTTAAATTTAGTACTTGTAAAACAAAAAAAAAAACACAACAGCTGTGTTTCATACCATTATCTTGTCTGCAATTTTTAGTTTTTGTTCTTCTGCTAATATAGAAAGCAACAATGTGTTTGGTTGTTGCATGTACATACATATGTAACTACTTTAACTTATAGTTTTAGTATAAATAGTTTAAGACATTTATACTATTAAGTGCTCGTATATAAAAAGAAAACGTTTGTAAATGTAAGCAGATGCCAGTAGTTAAAATATGCATGCAGAGAGATTTTCAGCATAACAATGTTAAAAAATCAGAGATTCTTAAAATAGTATGAAGGAAATTTTTTTTTATTTTCCCCTTCTTTTTCGGTTATTAAATAGTTGTACAGTTTAAGTGTCTCTGCCTTGAAAACACCACGCAAATGGTTATAAATCTATTAAAGTTGGAATTATGTTTTAAACTTTTAAGAGTATGGCTTAAAAAAATAGAAACAATAACAACACAGTTTTATTATAAAGACATCCAAATTGACAGATATAATTTATATTGTTACGTTTTTACCTTTTAAAAACGGTGATTTATTTCCTTTAAACAAACTGGATTCCTTTTAATTGAAAAATAAATGCGTCAAGTAGTTTAAAATTATATAATGTAAACAACATAATTTTAACAATCACTCTGTCCTTTAACACTCTTTTACAATTTACTTTAAACACACACTTACATGTCGTAGTTGATTTATTTCTTACTGCGGATGAAAATTGCGCAAACGAAACATCGTTTGGCTCAGTTAATGTTTTAGTTAATGTATAAACGTTTCCCTGTTAACATTAAAAATAAAAATATTAATAAATATAAATGTATGTTCGTTATTATAATAAAAGATTTTGTTTGACTTTTTCACAGATGCCCAATACTGAACGCAAATGGCAAGAAATTCATGAAGATTTTGAAAAATTTTGGCAGTTGCCGTATACACTTGGAGCACTATATGGGAAACATATACGAGTTAAGGGTCTGGCACACACAGGCTCCCAGTTTTATAACTTTAAGGAGTATTTTAGCGTAGTTCTGTTTGCTGCTGTTAACGCACATTTCCGCTTTATTTATATAAACGTAGGTGGCAAAGGGAAGTGTTCAGGCAACACCTTTTTTAGCGGGCATTTCAGAATGGCACTACACAATATGTAGGGGAGGATTGACTAATACCCATGAAAAACTGCTTAACCCTTTCGAACCGAAAAAAAACTGTTGGAGATACGATATTGGCACTAGCTATACGTGAAAGAATAAGGAAAAGTTTTTACCGTGTGTCATTCCGGGCCATCACCACCCACGCCAGTATTTGATTTTGAATCATCTGTGGAGTTTATATCCCTTCGTTTTCTCTTTCCGTGACCGGCAGATCGAAGCTACTGTCGAAAAAATGCCAAGGTAATCAATGTTATCTTTTAGACGACCGAGACAATTAAATATGGTTACGTAGCCGAAAATGCTATGGTTGTATACGCCACTGTTATGGAGTCTAATTGCATTGTTTAGAGCTATGCTGCTAGCAATAATGTCTATCGGAAGCCAATAGAACATGACAAATAAGGACCTAGATGGAGGTCCGTAAAATATTTTCAAATTTGTCAAAAGAGGACACCATACATTAGGATGGGCTAAAAAAGCCATTTAGAATTTCTAGGTTTGCTGCCCTAGGTGTTCCATTTACCATTCCTGCACTAGTATATGACCATGGCGACTTTGCATACACTCGAATGAGTATTCTGATTCCAGGATAGCTTAGAATCCAAGGTTACTCCCAGATATTTTGCGCTATCGAATAAGGTCAGTTGCACAACATTAAGACGTGGTTGATAAAATGTGCGGATCGTGCACTTCCTCGAAAAGAGTACGAGCTAGTTTTTGTGTGATTTACACTAATGGAAAGAGTTCCTCTTCAAAGTTGTTCGTGTCAAGATTTCTTCGTCAATAGAGCAGCGACATTGACCGAGCAACCAACTGGCCTTGAACCTTGTTTTCTATTTGGCAATTCGGGAATGATTGCACTGCGGCATGCATTAAAATCCCGAACAGTTTCAGTTTGTTTACAGTCAGGATTTCAATCCCATCGAATACAAAGCCAACTTTTTCGTTCAGTTGGTGAAGACGACTTAGTTGGTGATAGTTCTAAGCTAAGTATTGGAGTAGTGGTATATTCACAGTCAAAATTGGCAAAAAATTTGCGGGTGTTTTAAAGTCATAAAATACGAAAACAAATTGATTTTTTGTTCTAAGCGAAGGAATTAAATACGATCTAAGATATAGTTATACCTACATTTGGTGACGATGACTTCTTTGGCGATAGTATCAGGTTATGTGAAATCATTAGACCGCAGAGATGTCTGCGTCCCCATAGTGTCAGTCTTCTGTCTAAGACATTACTTTCAATCCATGTGAATGGAGATCTTTCAGTCAGATCTCAGATTATTCAAGATCCATTGTCATATTGTTTTTTAGCCATTGTGGATAGCAGGATGTCCTAGAAGTTTGTGGACGACAAATCTGGTGATTTATCCGAGGGCTTTGCCTGGTTTAAGTATATTGTGTTGTAAGTGGGAAATGCTTAGTTTTGTTTGTAACATTTGCAACTACAGCTGACGTGTAAAGGCTGTGAGACTGTGTATCCTTAACTAAAAGAGTGTGAAGTTTACGAACAACACTTGATTTCACCTTTTCTCTTGCTCAATAATTAGACGACAAAGCTCATCGAATACCGATATTGAGCTAAAACTTAAAACCACGAACCGTATCATCCTTTTTCATTCGCCTATCATCCAACTGCTAAACTGAGATTAAAGTTCTTAAAATGATCTAAGCATTTCTCGTCGTCATTCGTTGGGTTCCAGAGTTGTTACTGCAGTACTGTTTCACGAAACTTCCTATGAGAGAAGATCATTAAAGATGCGATCTATAAATTCTGTCAGTCAGCTTTGTTTTGCTTTATGATATTGTTGGGTCGATCTGGATTAACATCAACAGATCTTGGAGAACGGACTGTTAGGTGACAAAAGCCATACGACCCAAGTTGACTTAGCAGGAAAAAAATTACATTAAGATTGAATAGGGTTAGCTTGAACATTCAAGTGGAAGAAATTACAGGTCATAGTCTAATAATAAGCATATGTGACAACACCATTTCAGTTTTTTGAAGAATGTGCAATGATGTCGAGGAGATAGACATAATGAAATACATTTGCTGCCGTTGTCATATGCTTTTTAAATTACATATAGGGCTTTAGATCTATTGAACTTTTTAAAGGATCGATGCTTTGTGTTTGCTACTTAAACCTAATTTTTTTTTCAAAATTGTTTAAGTTTGGCTAGGGCTGGGGAGGGCTATATCTACTAAAATAAATCAAATTTTATTAATACGCTTTTGCATTAAGTTCTCTTTCCGGATCATAGTTCCGAATTAAATTATTTTCTATAAAACAAATATGGGGACTTTTTCGGGAAAAAACGTAAAAATAAAAAAATAAAAAAAGAGATAACTGCTTACAAGTTTCTTTAATTTTATGTAAAATTTTATAACAATTATAGCTGATGATTTAGAATGTCGAGCAAATTTTAAAAAATAGACCTATATATGTCATTAACTAATAGAGATAACATATACATGTAAAAGTATTTGGACTATTTATATTTTAATTTTCAACTCATTCGGATCATAAATGTATTTTTGACGATTTGTTTTTTAAACTTAAGACCCGAGGTGACAAACATTGGCACCCTCTTACGCAAAAAAACTGTGAATCAACTCGAAAACACAGTTCCAACCATGTGAAATTTCGTTGCAATATCAGTATAAAACGTTTCTAAACCACTGTAACAGGCTGTTACAATTGCAGTGATGAGAGTGCTGGTGTAGTCTAAGATAAAAGTATCCGAACACTATTCCCGCATTCATTATCAAATAACTGCAGAAATTGTTGGAAATCTAACAAAATGTACTTTATAAAATAACACTTTTCTAATTAATATAATTTTGAATCAAGTAATTTATGTTTTGTGTTTGCAATATTTGATGTATTGTAATAAAATTTTTCACTCTGATTTTTATATTCAAACAAACAACAACGTATTGTTTTTAAATTCACAAGAGGTTATAGGCCCAGCTACCTATAAAATTAATAAATCAACAACGGCCTCACATCCTTGTTGAAGAATCCTAGTTAAATTAGAGAAAATTTAAGAGTCTCTGAAAATGGCAGGAAACAGTTTCAAAATCGATTCACTTGGACGTGATAATTTCGAAACATGGACAATACAGATGCAGGAATTGCTAATCAAGAACAACACATGGAAATATGTAACCGGAAACTATCAAAAGCCACAATCTCCAGCTCAAAAGGTAACAGAATTGGAAAATTGTGACGCTAATGTGAAAGCAAATTTAATAGCCTGTTTATAGATCACGAAAGATAAGCGAACGTTAGATAAGACTTAAGACACAAACTTGATTGTGGAATAAACAAACTTGATTGAGTTAAAAATAGATACGATAAAACGTTTGTGACATAAGTCTTATATAACGTTCGCTTATCTTTCGTGATCTATAAACAGGCTGTAATACTGGCGATATTTCCATCACAATTAAAACAAATAAAACATTGTGAAACTTTTGAAGATATTTGGGATAAACTACACAACATCTATGATTCACGTGGTCCTGCAAGAACTGCAATGTTGCTGAAATCGTTAATTTCATATAAAATGGAATCGAATTCAACATGAACGAGAATGGCGATATATCAGTGTGTCAATCCAAATATATTAATGACTTTTTAGTGCGTTTCAACATGGGGGAGTGTAAGGATGTCTCAACGCCCATGTATCCAAATATAAAACTTACAAAAGAAACTTTATCTTTATCATACTTTGCCATTGCAGGTTCCTGTGAATATTTACAACGATATCCAAGGTGCTGATAAATTATGCAAAAATCCCGTGTTTCATAATAGAACCAAACGTGTTGACATCCGTCATCATTTCGTTCGGGAAACCATTGAGAGAGGAGATATTAATATTGAATACTTACCTATAGATGAAATGCCGGCAGATGTGTTAACTTGATAAGCATGGTACTCTGTTCAAATTTGCGAAATTTGTTGAGCAACATCAATTATTTTGTTTGAAAATTTTGACAATTAGCAAGTGGTGACAATGCCGCGATTTAGAAGAAAATTGTCGTTTTTATTGCCCTTAGGTATGCAACATTGTTTCTTTTATATAAACAAAAATCATATGTTTTTATTTTATGTGTTAAAGAAACAAAAATTATATTAAAATCCATGCTGTTTTATGGCGTTGTGGTTGCAATGTAATTTATTGTAATTTTATTCCTTATACTTTTTCTTTTTCGTACTGCCGATACTGCTTCTCAGTTTCACTAAATTTATTTTTGTCTTTATTTTTTTATGTTTTATTAGTACTATTTTCAATTTGAATAATTTTTGTGCGAAATTATTAAATTAAAAACACAACAAATAAAATCTAAACAGCTGTTGTTTTCAATTTCGTGCGAAATAAGTGCCGCTTACATTATTTCGCAGTTGAAAAAAAAATGTTACCACATACATTTTTTGGTTGAAAAAACATGCTGCCAGAAATATTTCGTAACTTTTCACAACAAGAACAGGGTACAACTTCAGCAGCATTATTTCGCATCAATTTTTTTATATGGGCTTTTGATAGTATTTCGCACGAAATGACGAACAGAATACCAAGAATGATAAAATAAAGATTACGCCATGCGCATGATTTCCCGTTATGTGACGTAGAAGGGCCATTCTAAGGGTTACCAATGATGTTTCATGTGTTAGAATTAAAATTTCTTGCGAAAAATTTATGTGTTATGTGATAGTTGGCAACCTTGCAATTGAAATCTCTGAGAGTTCTAAAATAAAATCTGTTTAAAAAAGAAAAACAAACAAAAAAACAACAAAAAATATAAACATGAAGAGTGCAGTGAGCAAATGCAAGCAAAACATGAGTAAAAAAACAAGTGAGAAAAAATTATCCAATAGAAACACAGAATGTGTGACGTCACAAGGCCTAAATGCGCAGAACATTTTAAAATTTTACGCGCGTTGGCGTAATCTTTATTTTATCATTCTTGCAGAATACCATGCTATACACGATTTTTTTCGGTCAGAAACTGGTTTGTGCTTTGCATTGAAAAAAACATTGTTCTTTATATACACACACGAATTTATCTCATTTATGCTCTTTTGCCTTTTTTGGTTGCCTTTTGGGCATGACTTTTCATAATGCAAAAGAAAAACTAATAAGAAACTGACAAAATGCATTGTTTATCTTTAACAGCTGTGTCTCGCAATTTCTTTTTTGAGTCATAAGCCACTTTTTCATAGGCCGGGTCACATATAACATATGTATGTATGATTTTCTACATAAATTCGGTAATTTTAAAGGTATACTTTATGCTGACGACTCTTTACTTTATGCTCACAATGAGTCACCAAAAATTGCTCTGCAAAATGTTTATGCACACCTTAAATATGTCGATGAATATTATTCTCATTGGGGGATGAAAATAAACGCCTCGAAAAGTAATGCTAAATGCTTAAGAAATGCTTCCGGAAAGTGTAAATATACTGTTGTTTACCCGGCATTTACACATGCAAGTGCAAGTTCGAAAAAGTCAATACATTCACACTTTTTACTAAACACTCACATTTTTTCACTTGCACAGCTAGTAGAGTTTTTCGAATAAGTTTACGTACACAGCACTTGCATGCAAGTACTTGCATGTGTAAATAAGGCAGGGTTAGGAGAACAAAAATTTTAAATTAAAATTAAATGTTTTGAAATCATATTTATGGACAATATAAAATACCTAGGAGTAAACTTAGTAAGCTTTTAAAGTTCAACAAGCATGTTGTATATAATTTGGAGAAGGCTAATCGTATTAAAGGTGCCTTTTCAAAACTATTTAATAGTAAAACTTTGCTAATTAGACCAACTCTTTTATATGCATTTCCAATATGGTTTAGCATTTCAAAAACAATAATGAGAAAAATGGAAATATTTGAACGCCACATTTTAAGAAAATGCTAGAGAAGAATTTTTAAACTTATAATAAAAGGTTTTCAAATAAATTTATTTATGAAAAGGCCAAATTATCTCCAATTTCATTTTATGCTCTACATTTGATGAAATGTTTTGTTGATAGACTGTCTTCCTTCGAAGGCAATATAATGCAAAATATTTTGTCAAACGAGCAAGGAATTAGTTGGTCATACACTAATTAATTACCTTTCTGCGCTTGGTATTTTATATGAACAGAACAATAATTTTCCTGGTGAAAACTTTCACTCATGTACAACTCCTGGGGGTAAATTAGTTATTTTTTTAGTTTTATTATTTTTGGTTTAAATTAATTTTAAGATTTAGTTTTGAGTGTTTTTTTAGTTATAAGTATATTGAGGTAGATATAACTCTGCAAGCATAGCTAAATGGGAGCAAACATTGTTAAATCATTCAATTTACTAATTGCTAATTAATTTTTCATAAAATTAAGTTTTCATTACTTTTGTTAAGCCTGTCGCATAACCATATGAATATGTGCATATGTAATTTATTTATTATAATGTGAAATGTATGATCCCAATAAGCACAATTTTTTTGTGAATTCTAATGTTGGAATTCCAGTGTGAATCCAAGCTTGAATTACATTAAAAATCCATCCTCTTTCCAGTCTGAAATTCCATGCTTGAATTCAACGGTAAACAGGTTCGGTTCGACTTGAATCATACTGTTATTCAAGGCTGGAATTACACTGTAATTGTTCGACTGTAATTCAATGGCTAATTTTGCTGGATTCGCTATGGAATTCAACTGTGTTTCAACTGTAATTCAACACTGGAACTTGGAAATTGTGACTGGATTGCAAATGTAATTCCACTTGAATTCCAGCCAAAATGCTTATTGGGATAGATGATAAATATGTATGTACATACTTAAAAGTGGTGTGTTTCTATATATTTAGCTAATTCAGTAACCACCCCGTAAAACTGTAAAAAGTTTACATTGCCTACTTTTAGGGTGACAAATTTTCAATGCCCTTGAAATTGTTCGAATAACGGTATTTATGGTGAATTTCTAAGAATTCACCACGAGTTTTTATGCTGTGTGTGTGTGTGTACGGGAATTTTTTGTAAATTTCGTTCGTCACTTTCAGGTGCTGCCTCTATCACAGAAATTCAAAAATTTGCCTTTCAAAAAAAAAATCAACCTGGCAATGATATTTTCTTTCCAAAAAATAATCAAAACAAGTGTCAGAAACAATTGGCCATATTACGCAGATAGAATGGCAACTGAAAAGGAAATGTAAAAAATTACTCTACTTGCTTCAAGCAACACACACACAGCATCCTATTGGAATATTTTACAATAATTTTATTTTTTTTTGTAAATTTATTTTGTCAAATTTTTATCAAAATAACGCAGAATTTTATACTTCTAAAGTGAAATCAAATTGTTCATTTTAAAAATAACGCTACAGTGACGGCAACAGCTAGAAAATTTTCACAAAATTTATGAAATAAAAAACAGGCGGTGCAAAATAAATGCACACAATACAACCGGGTGGTCGGCAAAAAAAGAAGAACAAAATCCTAACCCAAAGAAAGAACAAACACAAGGGGAACAAATAAATACGGAAAAAATATAATAGAAACTAATGCACATGCAATAAAAAATTTTTAAAGGAATTTTACTCGTTGCCCACAAACGGTATTAGTTGAAATATTTTTGTTTAAATATTTGCCAGAAAAATAATAAAACCAAACCAGCCAGCATATTTTAATTTCTGTTTTAAAATTATATAAGGTATTTTGTTGAGCCGCCGCCGGCCTTAGAGCCATTTACTCACTAGTCGACCGACCTCCCACATTGTAAACGTGCTCTGTTATTTAGTGTTTGGAATTAAAGAAATAGGGGATTTACTTACAAACAGCTGCCTTCTTCACAATGGATGTGTATGATGTTAGTGATGATTTGATTAAGAAACTAAAGGATTGGAAACTAATCGGCATAATATCGGGTAAATTTAACGTATTGAAAGAGAATCACTCTAAGGTAAATTTTGTTGAACATGCCTTGATCGATTTCAAATACATCGAGAAAATTCTATTGAATGTTAAACTGCGCGAGGAGAAGTGTAATAAACGTAGCTCCGAATATCGTATGTTGGGCAATGAACAATTTTCATTGAAAAATAAAAAATATTTTCAGGTGAGTAATAATGAAAATTGGGCAAGTTTTTCTTTTTATTTTCAGTTTTTTCTATATGAGCGTGTGTGCGTTTGAACTAAATTTAAAACATCTCCATTGATTGACTTTTTTTTAACAAATCTGTAAATCGCTAATGTCAAAACCATATATTATTTTGACATTATGTTGTTGCAAATTTATGTGTGCGTGTTGAACATTTTATAATTGGCGGCTAATTATTTTTTGTTATTTTACTTTTAGTCCTAGAATGTATTTATAAGTTAAATAATTTAGGGGTTTTAAATATACATACCTATTAAAATTTAGTTTAATAAATAACTTTAAATGAGAATGTGTTTATGTTGATAGGGACTACCCAATAAGCACAAATTTTTTGTGAATTCCAGTTTGAATCCGATCTTGAATTACATTTGAAATCCGTCCTCTTTTCAGTCTGTTTGAATTTTGTTAAAAAACAACATCAAATTTGTTTTAAGCATATGTTAATAATAGCACAGAGTTGATGCAAATCGTTGGCGGCGGTGTTGATGATGATTTTATAATTAAATTTTCAGATAACAGGTTCGGTTCAACTGGAATTACACTATTAGTCCTGTTTCACACTCATCAGTTCTGACTGTCAAGTATTTTTCAATGAGAAGGAAAGAGAAAACTATCTTTTATTTTTTTCCTTCTTTCAATGAGAAGAAAAGAGAAAACTATCTTTTTCCTTCTCCTTGAAAAATACTTGACTTGACGAGTCAGAACTGATAAGTGTGAAACAGGTCTTATTTAAGGCTGGAATTTTTTTTCGACTGTAATTCAATGGTTAATTTTGCTGGATTCGCAATTGAAATCAACTGTTTTTCAACTGTAATTCAACACTGGAAATTGTGACAGGATTTCAAATGTAATTCCACTTGAATTCCAGCCAAAATTCTTATTGGGTATAAAGATTATTGTAGATACAGTAGCTCACAACTTATATCGTATGCTTTTAGGGATTGATTTAATAATTTTTTTATTATTTACTTAAGAATTGAAAAAATACCGCTGGTTATTTAAAGATTAATAAGTTATTAGAGCCATTTAAATTTAAAATAAAAATTATCGCGACACTGTATTCGTCGTATGATTTCGGGATTACGTGTCTTTCTAAACAGTCGTTCTGTTCTTTCGCCAAAACTGGTGCAGATAAACTCGGATCTTGTTTAATTTTATGCATTACCCAATGTTGGTCAGCTTCTGTAAATAATTTATTTGCTGCTTCCCGACCCTTTCTAGCCACTCTATTTTCTCACACTTATCTTTGTATAATATATTGAACTGTAGAAGCACTGAACTTTACTATTTCGGCAATTTGTTTTTGTGTTTTCCGATCTTTAAAATGCCTAATTACTAGTTCACGCGTTTCTATTGAAATTCGACGACCCATGGCAAAATTATAACTATGTATGTAATTGACACCTTAAAGCTTCAAAATATCGCATTAAAATAATATAAATGAATAGGTATAACGTCTCAATTACTACTACGCTAAATTTCCACACGAAATAAGCTGTGAGATCACATTTGCTTCAATTTTTTTAAATTCTCAAGATCGATTTGTTGTAATGAATTTTTTCGTTTATTTTTGTAATAACGAATGACATTTATTTAAAAAAAGTAAAATCTTATTTTTAACTGAGATTTATTAATACAAATGTAGTGAAAAACTTTTCATTTGGTGCCGCAATTTAGTTCCAAAGTATGGGAATCCAAATTATGTTGAAATTATCCTAGGAATTAAAAAGTACGTAACCCTTTGAGTTGTTTTTATGATATTTATTAAAAAATACCATACAGTTGCAGCCTCCACCAGTCTCTTAGAGATATCAGAAAGGACATCAATTATTTCTTGTATATCATGCAGAGATGTGTGCAGAATCCACTAAATTGTAACTCGAACACAGGGGTGTTGACATTTACAGGGACAGTAAATTCTGCAGTAGGACGAATTTATCAGTTAGGGAACAAGTCTCCAAACTCCTAACTGATCCCTAGATAGAGACTTTAGTCAGTTGCAAGATTAAATGAGCGAACTATTAAACTCTATACAGTTTGATGTTCGTGCAAGTTCATAGCACCGGTTACGCCATTTCTAGACCTTCTTGACAATACGAAAAGGAGTGAGAAATCACATTGCCAACATGCCAAGGGCCAACTGCATAAACTTGGTGAAAAACAAGAATGTCTGTTATCAAAGAAATACTGAGTCAAGACTAGGTCCGATATAAAGCAGAGTTAAAAAGATTTTGCCAGGTCGAAGGCCATCAGCAGAAGAAAATGTAATTCAGTGATAACAATCTTACTAAGACACTCAGGGGTGTCATAGAAACCAATATTGCCAGAATTGGTTTTAAAACCGACAAGAAAAAATGCTTTGGTGTCATAGAAACCAATATTATTGGTTTTATGTTCGAACTAGAATTTGTGTCGGTTTTAGGTGTCATAGAAACCAATGTTATCGGTTTTTTATTGGAAATAAACCAAGCAGCTAACAGCTGTCAGTATTCACTTTTGCGCGCTTTTTTTTAGTTTTTATTTTTTGCAGCGGGATATTTTTTAGAAATGTAAGTAAATTAATTTAATATTTGCTTTATAAAAAGCTAAATTTTTGCATTGACCTTTTTATTTTCTAATTTAATATTTGCTTTATAAAAAGCTAAATTTTTGCATGGACCTTTTTATTTTCTATGGGAAAACATAAAAACAGTACACAAAACACCATAATCATGAAATTCATGGAATAATATCCGGATTTATCTAAAGGCTTCACGAAGCGCGACAAACCAACAGTGGTGCTGTGGGAAGAACTGGCTGATTCACTGAATAGTGCCGGGCCACCAGAATTTGACGTGAATGGTTAGAAAAAGATAAACAAAATTTTTTCCACAGAACAAATTGTATTGTTATATGAAATGTCTTTTTATTTGTACAGAAATGGTCTGAGTGGAAGAGCGAGGTAAAAAAACTAGCTCAAAAGCATCACCTGACAACAACAGAAAAGGCCATGGTACGGATATGTGGCATTACGCAGTTGGTGGAAGGTGTTTGCGGCGTAGCAGTTGGTCTCAACGAAGATGTAGATGCTGCATTTGAGAAAGAAGTGCCCTCTACATCTTCAAAACGGCCATTGTCTCCAATAACAAAAATGCTACAACTGCTGATGTCATTTTATTTTATTTATATCACCTTTTGATTATTCGATATCAATTATTTTCACAAAAAACACTTTTACTGATATTTTAATGAAAAAATATAATATTTTGACAAATTTTCTGCAAAAAAGTAAAATAAAAAATAATAAAAATGTAAACAACAGCTGTTTCGATATTGGTTTTATTTACATTCGAAATTAACAAAACCAACTTGGTTTCGTGACACCATATGAAACCAATATTGGTTTTAAAACCGACAATTAGCAAAACCAATATTGTTTTTTATGACACCCCTGACTATTCTATTGAAAAGTGTCTCACAAAGATATAATAGAAAAGTGACTCCAAAAGTTCTTATAAAAGTGAAATTTATGTGTATGATAAATAAAATAGTTCAATAGGTTTTGAAATTTGTGTCTTAAATGTTAATGAAAAAATCAAAATTTACAATAAAAACATTTTTTATAATAAATTTCTTGACTGTGTGACTTTTTCCATCTCTTCCAGGCTCTGGAATTGTACAACAAAAGTATTTGTTTTTCCGAACCCGGTTCCGAGAATCTCTCCATTGGTTATGCCAACCGTTCGGCTGTACTGTTCGAATGGAAACGCTATCGCGAGTGTCTGCTAAATATAGAATTGGCGCGTAAGGCCAGCTATCCCAGCCGATTGATGCACAAATTGGATAAACGTGAAAAGGATTGTCATAAACTATTGGCCAGCCAACCGCCCGACATTCAGCCTTACGAATTTCAAATGGAATTCGAAGCACACCACCAAGTGCCTCATATAGGCGAGTGTCTGGAGTTGCGTGAAACGCCCGAAGAGGGCCGTTTTGTGTGCACTAATCGTGATTTGGTTGTGGGTGATTTGATAGCCACCGATGAGCCTTTCTGTTCGACTCTACTGCCACCAATGCGTTTTATACGCTGTGCCACCTGTAAAGAAGAGAATTATCTTACACTGATACCCTGCGAAAGTTGTTGTTCAGTCATGTTTTGCTCGGAGGAGTGTCGCGAGACGGCCGTCAACACTTTCCACAAATATGAATGTCCCGTCATCGATTTACTACACACCATGATCAATAAGATTCATGGCATTGCATTAAGGGTGTGTCTATCGGCGTTGGAACTGTTTCCCACCATTGAAGAACTTATGGCGTTTTGCGATGAGCCCGATAATCAAAATCGTTCTGCATTTGATTTAGACTATACCAACTTTACACCACGAGAACACTATAAGGCCATACATGGACTGGTGACCAATCAACATTTGCGCTCGGTTTCCGATCTATTTCAACGATCGGTTGTGTGCGCTGTGCTCAAGCATTTTATGATTAATTATACGCCTTTAAAAGACTTTTTGGGCGGTGAAGAGGGACAAAATTTCTTTACTGAATTGTTGTTCAGACACTTGCAGACCTCACCCTCCAATATGCATGGCATCGATTTGGTGGAACAAATTAATGAGACTAAAGATGATACCACGCATTCGTCAGGAGCATTTGCTTTTCTATCACTGCTTAATCATTCATGTGCTCCCAATACGGTGCGTATATATAAAGGCTGCAAAGCTTATTTGTTTGTGCTTCGTCCAATACCTGCCGGTGGCATGCTGCATGATAACTATGGGTGAGTTTTAGTTAAAAACAAAAGTTTTCCTAAATTTTACTTTATTTTTCAAATACTTTTAGCCAACATTATGCAATATCACCCAAAGCAAAACGTATTGACATCCTTTCCATGCAATACCGTTTCACCTGCAAATGCGAAGCCTGTGAACAAGACTATCCCACTATAAACAAGCTCATGCCCAAACTATTTGTACCGTATGTCAATGACGAGCACCACATAAATAGTCTGATAGCGTATGATTTTGATTTTGCTTTGAAAAACTATCGCAAATACTGTGAATTCCTAACCAAATACGGCGAGGCCTATCCCTGCGATCAAATCAGCTCCGCCGAAGAAAGTCTCAAAATGGCCCTGCACATTTTAGTCGACGCGGTGCCACTCAAAGCTAAAATGAATCAAAGTCCCCAATTTCTCGACAGTACTACTAAGGCGGAGGAGGCCAAGCAAGATACCGAGAATGAGGATAATCTAAAAACCGAAATGAAACAGAAACAGGAGGTGAAAACTGAAGTTAAAACAAATTAAGCAAAATTTTAATAACAACAACAACAACACACACACACAAAAAATGCTTTGGATGCCATATTTAGCTGAAGAAAACTTAAAACAAAAACACGACAAAAATGGTTTGACTAATATACATATGTAGTTATTTTGATAGATAAAGGTTTTTGCCGAACCTAAAAAATTATTTTTAAATTTAAATGTTTAACTTGTGAATATACAAACAACAAAACTAAGAAATAGGAGCTGAACAACAAGAAGAAAAATAAGTATAATAATTAAGAAAGAAAAATATCAACGCGTTTTTTAATTTGTAGAAAAACAAAACTAAAATTAAAACAAAATATATCACTCACACTTTTCACAAAAAAAGAAACAACAACAACTCTTTATATATAAAGGAATAAGGTATGGTGTTTGTAAGGAAATATTAAACACTTAAATCTAGGCATATGGGTTAGGTTAGGTCAGCAGGCAGCCCTAACTTGTATAGCCCACTTAGGTCCTTTTGTGTTACCTGAAAAGAAATTTATGGAAGAAACTGAAAAGGTGGATAGATATTTAGAGATAGAAAGAGATTATATGTGAAAAAGATATCAAGAGAAGATGAAGATGTCGGGTCCAGAAGTTTAGAGAAAAGATGGAGTAAAAACTCCGATACACCTAAATAGCCAGTAGTTCCATTTCAAGTGAAGGGATCGGATGTCATCATAACAACCAACTGCTATTTGTAATGAAAGCGTTAATACGATCCAATTTTAAGTCTGATATTTCAGATAGGTCCGTTGTTTATTTAGCCTAGGCCAAATAAGTCGTGTAATTACACAGGTGTGTTCGTTTGCCCACCTAGTCTGAGCAAGTCCATAGTAAAATTTCTCAATACGTGGCTTGCATGCTGTTAGTGGAATACCACATAGATGATCAATGTCATCATCAGGTAGCATGAAACCAGTCTTTGCTAAGTTATCAGCAACCAGATTCCCTGTTATGTCTCCATGTCCACGCACCCATACGAGTGACACTGTTGAATGTCTCCTATTGCATCCTATTTAAGGATGTGCGGCATTCCTGGACCAAGGTCGATGTATTGTACACACCACCGATATCCCGTTATAACTGATCCAGTCGGCTGCCCTTTTTATAGCCGATACCTCGGATTGTAGGATGTTAAATTAATTTGGAATTCTGAAAATCATTCTTATTCCAAATTCTTGAATGTAGACACCGCCGCCAAATCTCTCCCCTCTTTTGGAGCCATCCGTGTAAACAGATAAGCTCATAGTACCGAGGGGTAGAACTTCTGGTTGCTCATTATCCGAAATGGAGTAATTGAAGTTCCCTGAGAAGAAGGGTTTAGGAGTGCAGTAATCAATTTTATCAGGAAGACTGTTTCCCTAATTATGCTAGCATGCCGATAATTTACATCTAGCCTTACGGCAGTGTTCAGAGCCAGTCTTCTAGCCATCAAATCAACTGGTATCCAGTTCATTATTGTAAAGAATGATTTAGTCGGAGTTGTGCATATTGCACCAGTAGTCAATATAGCAGTCCTCCTTAATATCCTATCAAATAGTACACAGTTCGAGGTTTTGTCAAGTGCTTTCCACCAGACCGCAACCCCGTAAAATAGTATCGGTTTTATTACCGCCTCGAAGAGCCAATTTACGTATTGAGGTCTAATACCCCAATTCCTAGCAATTGCCTTTTTACAGACATATAAAGCCAACATTGCCTTAGATGTTCTTGCCACTATATTAGGTTTCCAATATAATTTGCTGTCAAAGATAACACCCAAGAATCTTGCATTGTCCGAGATTGTCAATTCTATACCATTCAATCTAGGAAGTCTATAAGTGGGAGTCTTATATTTTCTAGTGACTAATACAAGTTCTGTATTTACTGGATTCACACTTAAACATATATCATTGCTCCAATTGCTTAGTGTTCTAAGTGCATCCTCTATAGGCATATACTGGTAAAGTAAATCTCAAAACAGTTTGTTAAATTATAAATTTTGATATAATGTAAGTGGAGTAAATTAGAAATTTGAATTGGTTATTTCTAAAGAAAACATTTATGATTAGACAAAGTTGTAGATTTTAAAGCTTTAAATAATTTGGAGACTACTAACAGTTAATATTGGATTTAATTTCCAAAGCGAAATGTCTCAATCCGCGTTGAATTTGTTTCTTGTGGACAACTCTTATCGATGTTGTGTTCTTGTTTTAACAACCTCAGAATATTTGTTCGAACATCAAATGTAATTTTCACACAAAACCAACTGTCAATTTAATACATTACAAAGAAAATTATGAAGAATAACATCGGCATATTTTACCCACACAGAAAAATGTGAACAAATTTATTTTTGTAGTTCTGCCGACGCTTTTTGTGTGTATTTTTATCACTTTTTTTTTACTAATTGTATGTATATACTATGAACGTCAAAATAAAGTCAACAGCACATTATTCACATAAAAGCTTAACTGCTGTATTCATAAAAAATAAAGTAGGTTTGAAGTGTGCTTTTAGACAAAATTTTCTTAATAAAGTACATTTGAAGTCTAATTTAATTTTTTATGAATTAGACCGTAATTATTTTAATATTAATAATATTAGAAAATAATTTAATTGATTTATTGTTAAAAAAGACCAGTTTTTACGCAATTTTAAAGTAAACAGTGGCATCATCCTTATTCAAAAAAAAACATGTCATTTGAAAAATAGTGGCAATTCTTTTAATTTTTCTTTGTTTGAAAGTATAACGTTAAAGTGCCGTTCAAAATAATTGCAAGTTTCATAATTTATCATAAAAAGAGATTAAGTTGTGACGTTAGGTTGTGAAAAAATATACAATGGGAATACAAACATTAATTGAAACTTGGCAAATCATAATAGAAAAGGTAAACCCCTATGTGAAGTAGATAAAATCGTTGGAAGGCGTCACTGTACAATAAAGCAAAACTATAATTAAGTATATCAAATTCAATACCGTAGAAAAACGACTAAAGCGTTTTACAAAAACTTAAGTAAGAGCCAAAGTGGCTTACTTGGTAGAGTACCACGTATGAAACTCTTTATATCAAATAACAACCAAACAAAACGTTGGAATTTCTCAAAAAAAATATATATATAATAAACGAGTCTCAAATTATTAGAAATAATATTCTTTTCACCGATGAAAGTAATGGGTCGATTATCTATAGTAACCAAAATTGAGTTCTCGGTTGCCATGTTCGGCAACTGAAGTTAACAACTGACAGTTGCTAGTTGATATCTGTTTTTGGCAACTGTCAACTCCACTGAGGTTCGGTTGCTATCCGTAATCGACCCATAAGTTTGAGTTATTTGGAATTGAAAACTCTTCAAAAATATGACGAACCAAGAACGAAGAAATATGTTACCAAGAGTGTAAAACAGTGTAGAAAACTTAGAACTTGCACAGAACTGGATTTTACAACAGGACAATGATCCTAAGCATACCTCCAAAATTGTCCAAATACTTTGGATCATTCTCCGCAGTCCCCAAACCTCAGTTTATTGAGTACCTGTGGGAATATCTAGATAAAAAATTGGGCAAAGAAATATTTCTTGTAAGAATAAGCTAAAGTAATAGAAAAATGATTTAGATATCGATACGATAGCTCATTCGATCACGAATGCGGTAATTTGGCCCCTGGTCTGATTTAATTAAAAACAACTCGTTGATTCTGAGGTAGATGATTGTCAGTTGTGATGACGGCAAAGGAACTACAAACAATATTAATGTTTTACATAATTTTATTATGCCTGTTTATTTATTAATGTTCCTTGTCTTTTTAGTTTTTGTAAATGAGTTATATATTGTTTAATTTTCTTTTGAATAATGCAATATAATTTGTTTTAAATTTGTACAAAAATAGTATAGAAAAACATGTTAAGCAATGTTAGGTGTTTACTTTATATTGACGTTCACGCCACATTTAAGAGAATAGTTTTCCTTGCAGAAATTACGCCAAATTCCCAGCCGTTTTTGTTATACTTTCTACTCCAATCTATTATTTTATTTCACGCTATATCTTAAGATATCAAAACAAGAATAAGGAGTTTACAAATATTTGCATAACTCCATAAATTTTTGCTAAAAAAAAAATAACTAAAATCATAAAATTTATTTTAATTTTTCAGATATTTTTATTTATTTTTGTTTAAATATTTAAATTGTGCAGAAAAACATCTTTTAAAAACTTATTTAAAATGTTAAAAACCAACTTTTCCAATTAAAAATTTATTTTACATTTATTTCATTAATTTATTTCATGAAAATAACTTTTTAGTTTTATTAAAAACACAACAAACATTTTGTAAAAAAGGAAAAAAAATAAAAAAACGACTACATTGTTGTTTAAAAACAACAAATAAAACTAAGAATAAAACAAACAAATAAAAACGAACGTGAACATAAAATTATTTTCATAGTTTATTATTTAAAACAACTTCTTAATTAATTTTACTATATAAATCCATTAGATTCTTGTTTAGCATTGTATTAGATATCTCAGGTTTGTTTAAAGGCACTTGAGCATTTGTTTGAAGGTAAGTATTTGCCGTAGCTGTCGTTGCTGCAGTAGTAACCTCTAATTGTTTGTTATACACTGGCTGCAAGTGTACAAAGCCTCCGGTTTGTTGGTTTGTTGAGCAGGCTGCAGCATCACGATTACATACACCATTTACATCTAAGTCTTCAAATAATATATTGCAATGCTGTAAATTCTGTTCAAATTTCTTTTGAAATTCCTGAACATCTATGGGTTTAAAATCGTCTGAACTGCTAACAGACACCGACGCCGGGGACGTTGAAGTTTGTGGAAAATTCAGCATCTCCGCCAACTGATTTACTGTATTATTCACACTCTTCTCATTGAATTGCTGCTTTTTTATCTCCGCTATTTCAGCACTTTTTATATAAATATTATCACCTACACAATCTATAAAATCCTGATAGTAGGTGGCTTCCACATCTTCAAAGAAAGTGCCATCTAAAGCCTGAAACCCCAGTCTTATTAACAGAGATATTTTCGTATTAAACAACTCCAACCAGGATTTATTTGTTCTATATATGGAATGTTGTTCTTCATCCGTGCACGAATTCCAAAAATCTAACAGAGTATTTTTGGTAAAATCTATTAACATTGAGCGTTTCTCATCGGGATAGAAATTTCCTATAGCCTGCAGATGCCTGAATGTGATATCCATGAGATGATATTGTTGTTTGGTTTGAAATAATTGCCATTTATAAATCATTGTCATTAGGTTCCACAATTTATCCATGGACACATCATCTAAGCGCATTAACGAACATGTGGCTATATCTTTGAGCATAAATTTACAGTGGCCTTCGGTTAACAATTGAGCAGTTGGTTGGGTGGAGCCCACAATGAGGGAGTCAATGAATTTGGGCTCCAACAGTACGGCCGTGACATCGTGAATAACTGAGAAATAGGAAAACAAATTGAATTTTATAAAGATAAATAATAAATTTTTAGAGAATACTATGGTTGAACTGTTTTAAATAGATGATGTTTACAAGTAGATCTTAGACAATAAACATTGCTGATGACGCCCTTGGCAGGGTAGAAAATGTATTTCAGTGTGCCATTTGCCTAGAAATATTACTTTATAATTGTATTCTTTGAATTAATAAATTAATGAACTCAAGCCAAATAAAAATTTTCTTTAATGATAAATAATAAATTTAAGTATTTTTTTTAAAGAAATTAAGTTCAAACTCAATGAGTTCTGGCTTTACAACAATAATTTTCTAGTAGAACATAAAATATAAAGGATAAACTAAGATTTTTATTAAAATGTATCATCTAAAAAATCCTCCATTGGGATTTAAATACGAGTATGTTGGATTTTGTAATAAAAATTCTCTACAATTGGGGTTAAAAATGGCCTACGAAAAAAACACGAATTTTCCTAAATTTGGACTACGAAAGGATCTAAGTTTGTTTCACTATTGGAGTTGAAATTGTTCTACAAAAATATGTTTGATTGATGTTAAATTTAATTGTTGCAAAATTTATCTAATAAAGATACAAGGGGGAAGTCCACTAATAGATTTGACGTTTGTCAACTTACACTATTATTTATTAAAAGATCCACGATTAGACTAATAAAATAAAGACGATTAATCTACCAAAAGTTACAGAGGTAGTCTAGTGATCCACGATCAGTCAACTAAAAACTCCAAGATTGATCTTTGAGTTTAACCATGATTAGCATAACATTATCATAGCAGAAGATCCACGATTATTGCACTAAATGAATCACGGTTTGTACTTTTTGTCTACTAAAAAATTCTCCACAATTAAACTTTTAAATGATGCACGATAAGCCAACTAAGATTCAAAATCAATTCTAGACAAGTTTAGTAAAAGATTCACGATTAAACTTATAAATGATTTTTAAAAGATCCGAGCTTGGTCTTCTATATCATATTTCAAAAGATCTACAATTAATTGTCTAAGGGATCCACGATTTTTGTCCCACGTTTGATCTTCTAAATAATCGTTTAATTAATTAATTAATCTTCTAAATAATATTTCAAACATTTAATCCTCCAAGAGATTCTTTTAAATAGTCTTTCAAAAGAAGAACGGATAATTTTTAAATAATCTTTTAAAAGGAGAACGACCAATCTATTAAAAAAACACGATTTAGAATCTAAAAATATCCATAATTAATTGTTAAAATAATTTGAAATTAGGATCTAAAAGAATCCATGATATAGAATTTAAAATAATCCACGATTTAGAGTCTAAAAGAATCCACAATTTATTGTTAAAAGAAGCCAATATGTAGGATCTAAAAGAATCCACGATTTAGGATCTAAAATATACGCTTTAAATTGTTAAAAAAAAATCCATGATTTTTTATCTTAAAGGCACACGATTTTTGATTTAAATATCCAAGATTTATGATCTAAAAGATCCACTAATAGTAGTGACATATAACTACGGTGACCATTTTTGGGAAAGGAAAATACAGGACAAATACAAAATTATGTTAAAAATGAAAAGAAAAACAGAAAAAATAATCATATAATATATGTATTATTATTATTATAAAATTAAGTAACAATAAAAACAAGTCTTCTTGACTAGAATAAAAAGTTTTTATATATTATAATTTAAAAAAATAAATTTGGTTTTATAAACAGTCTCCTTGACTAAGGCTAATAAAAAAAAAAAATTTAAATAACTACATAAATAATAAATTTAGTTATGAAGTTTGATATTTTTCCACAGAATGGATTTTTTTTTAAACATTTGGATTGTTAATTAAAAATCCTTTAAATTCTGAGCAATTCATTTTAAAATTTCATTTTGTAATTAATAATGATCTTAAAGTATTTACTTTTAATTGCGATTTTTCGGTGGTCCAAATATTATTCATTATTGAAAACACTCTCTCGATAGCAGCATTTGAAGCTGGTAGACATAGACAAAATTCAACAAGTATCAATATATTTGTATATGCAGTCACATTTGTTTTAAAGTGATTAAAAATTTCAATCCATCTTTCATCTACTGATATATTTTTTACCCTCCATTCTTTTATTTTTTCATTATTTGCAAAATTTTTCACGCAGCTCACTTCATAAAATAAATCTTCATTATTTATTTTGAATTCATTTCTAAATTCATTTAGATAGGATAACGTTTTTTCAATCTTGTCCCAAGATAACATATTTCGTAACAATATCCAGTATAAAATTTCTACATCTCAAAGCTTTATCCCACTGATTTAGGTAATCAATGCATGTTTGGTAAAAATTTGTTATATGTTCTTTAGTTATTGCTTCATCAAAATCATTACTTTTCTGTAATTGGAGAATAAAATTTTTGACGGTAAGGGGTAAAAACAGTTCCTTTTTCCGTTCGACCAATTTAAATTTTAAATCTTTTAAAATAGTTGAAGCCTCAGGCATTGAAATATTTTGTGATTCTACATTAAGAATAGCTTTATAAAATGTTGAAGCTTGGCTATATGCAAAAGATAACCATAATTCAGCACAGGATTCATAAAAAAATTTCGTAATATTGTCGGACATTTTGGTTGAGACATAAAATATAATTTTAAAGCTTCAAATAGTTTTATGATTCTTTCCAAAGCAGGCATTAAAGTTAACCATCGAGTTTTGCTATGTCCTACTAACTTTTTATATTCTATTTCAATATCTTCACATATTTCTTTGAAATTTTCAATTCTAACTGCCAGATTATAGGAAATTTCCCATATCCCAGTAAACAAATTTTTCACTCTTGGAAATGTAGGGAAAGTATACAGTTGGATTTTTATGATAATTTTGTATTAATGTTCGTGCAATGTATATGCTAAAAAGAGGACATTTGCATATCAAATTAGGAAATAAGGGACAATGTACTGTCCTGTATTTACAAAAAAATCTCAAGGGACAGCATGTTAAAAAACAGGACTGTCCTGTAAAATACAGGACGGATGGTCACCGTACATATAACTGATTGTTGTTATAACAGATTACAGCAATATTGTGATCTTCTAAATCCACAATTATTCTTCTAAATTATCCACAATAATCACTGAAATATGCACGATTATTATTCTAATTTGTCCAACAGTGTTGTTCCAAAAGATTGTGTCCAAAATACCTTGGACATTATTATTATTTAAATAAAAAATGAAATGTAATTTTAAAATTAAATGAATTGTATTTATAGTGTTATTATTATTATTATTGATTAAATTATTGAATTATTTGCCTCGAATTAAATGGAATTATGTAAAACAAAAATATTTACATATGTAATGTATTATATTATTAAAATGTAGCAGAATTGATTTAAACGTCAAACCGTTTAAAACAAATCTATTACAAAAACTTTGGCTACTCGTTACAAAGAGTAAATGTCAAATTTCCACTCAAATCAAATTTGTACGAATCCGAAGTTTCGCGCAAATTGAATTGAGTTAAAATGAGCACTTACTATCTAGCACATGTACCCATAAAGCGCTAACTCCTACTTACTATCTATCAATTGTAGGGGAGAGGGGGGCACCTTAGAACACTTTTTGCTTCAAGCCACATAAAAATTTATATTTTTGAATTATTGACTTTTTACATAATTTAACTAATATATTTGGAAATAAACTTTAGCTTACGTCTACAAGTAACTTAATTTTAGTTCGATTTATATTTTTTTTTTTTATTTTTTTAATGGATGAAGTCATTGTGTTCAAATGTGCCTCCCATACGGGGCAGCTTTGAACTAGGCTGGGGCAGTTTTGAACGACAGTTTCTTGTAGCGCTTATGTACAATAAAAAAATTTACAATGGCACTGAAAACTTGTTCACCCAACTACATTCGGTCGACGACTGAAAAAACTAGCAAAAGTTGTTAACATTGCTAGAAAACAAGGTTGCCATGTGAAAAACTCGGTTAAGGGTCGTAAAGAATGTTAAACTGAGATTTTATCAACATAGTTCAAAGGTGCCCTGGGTATAAACGTGCCCCCTCTCCCCTACCCATATTAATCTTTCCTATTAATTAACATTGGCACTTATACCATAAGTCGCTATTATTAATATTAATCTATTGTGAACTTCAATGGAAAAGCAAGGAAATAAAAATCCCTACACTTCATAATTTCTAAACCATGCTTACCATCGACTTATTTCTCTTAAAGGCATATCAAGGTAAGCAAACCCATCCAAACATTTATATAAGGACAGAATAAAACATTTACTTTTTGCTTTTCCTTTTTCTCTATTTTACACCCACAATTACATGTACACATCCCCAAGTATATATAATTAATCTCTTGTATAATTAAATTGTTCTTCTCAAGACAATTTATATTATACAAGTTTAAAAATAACTCTATACGTTATTTCAGATTGTTTTAAAATATCCACGATTTTTGTTCAATATTTTTCACTATTGTTGTTCCAGAAGATCCACGATTTATCTTTAGAAATTTACATAATTAGTTTACAAAAAGATACAATATTAGTTTTTATAAAACATTCACAATTTCGCTACAAATAGATCCACAACTAGGCCACACAAGCAATTTTCGACGGGTCTAGAGATAAAGACAAAATTAGACTTTTAAATGATCTACGATTACAAAAATATTATCGATAAGTATGAAATCCTATAGATCCTTCTCTGGTCTGCCAGAATATCGACGATATATCTAGTAAATAATCTACGATTAAAGATCTAGTATGTCCATTAATAGATTACAAATTTTTGTTGAAATTGGTCAACTGAAAGATCCACTATTGCTGTTAAATTGGTATATTATACTAAAGCTAGATTTACACGATTGAAATTTTCTTCAAAATTGCTCTTCAAAATAGTTATTAAATAAATAAATTTTGAAGAAATTTTGCTGTTTACACGAGTTTAAAGCATTTTGAAGAGCAATTTTGAAGAAAATTTCAATCGTGTAAATCTAGCTTAAGTTTCAAAGTAGTGCTAAAATTGATACCAATTTATAAGAAAAAGACCAAGATAATTTCTTTCGAAAATATTAACATATGTATTTGATTGCCAGGTCTTTTCCACTGAGGAAAATAATCGTAATATTAAATTAACCTTTACTGATATTTAAAAAAAAATATATAAAATGTTTCATTATATTTTCCAATGTCAAGCAATTAACAAAAAAAGCAACTACAAACAAATTAAGTAGCTCCCCATTACCAATGCAAACAAACAACAGAAATAACAAAAACCACAATCAGCTCTCTCCCTAGACAACACGGGTAATAAAAATAAACGCCTTGTTTTTAATCCTAAATTTTGTGTGCGTTTTTTTTTTTTCAATTAAAAAACTCTCTCTTGTACCTTGTATCGACTTGTCTAGAGCAATTTGTTGCGCCTTCAAACGTTGGTCGATTACAAACAACATCTCACAACCCAAATTGACCATAATGAAAACATTTGCTCGAGGACTTAAGTTGTGACTAAACGAAGTCATTTTTATATTTAGTTTATTTAGTTCCGGTCGTGTATTTTATTTATCCTTATGCAAAGCGACACGTTGGGGAGACACGTCCGTTAAACACGAAATTCAAAAGAAAACTGTTTATTGTCTAGCGATTTTTTGTTTTAGTTTTTTTTTTATTAATTTAGCCAATTGCCAACTAAGTTGTTGTTGGTGTATGTACTAACTAAAAAATTTGACTGCAAAAGGATAGATACAGTAGCTCCAAGCGAAACTCATACAGCAAGATTTTTGTCATATTTCTTTTTTTTTTGTAGGATAATTTCAATAGGTACATAAAGTTTATTCGTGGGATTAATAGCGAAACAAATAGTTTATTTGAATGAAATAACAAATTAACTTAAAGTTACATAATTTAAATTTGTATGAAAGCCAAACTCGTAAACTTTTAATAATATAATAAAAAAAATTACCAGTAGTATTTCATAAGAAGCCCTGTGCTTTGATAACCATCTCTATAGTACTTTCCACGACCTTACTAAAAATAGGGGTTCGCTTAAGTTCTAGCTTTTACGAAATGTGTTGTTTTTTTATGTGGGAAACGAGATAACTACAAAAATTTTTCATGGGGTTAATGTAGGGACAGTATCTCCATAACATGCGGACGGATCATTGTCCTGGTAGAATAGTAGTTGTTGTTAAGATATAGTTTTTCCTTGAATACTGGCAAATTTGTTTGTAACATGTCCAATTAATTAATCTGCACCATAAAATCTTCAATAAACTGTAATCAGACCGATTGAGCTGCCGAAAAAGATACCAACCCATTACCAAACCTTCAGCATGCATAAGTTTTAGATTTTTTGATATGAGCGCTTTATTAGCTTTTCGCAATGCGCACGTAAGGCTTTCCATCAGGATCAAGGGCTTAAGTCGGTTTTAGTGACTTTTTTCAAATCACTATCAAAATTTTATCACTAATAGAATTTTAAATTCTGAGTAAAATAAAAAAAAAATTGGGGCGGTCACGCCTTTTTTCGAGTGGGCGGGGCTTCAAAGTTAGTAATATATTTAGCTATATCTTGAAAACTATACATCTTTATATATATCAAATGAAAGGTATTTTAAAGATCTTTCTAACGATATGACCTATTTATATGGACCACCTATTGATAAATTTCGTAATATTATTTTTTGATCCGAAATTTTTTTAAAAAATCCGGGAAAAAGGTCTATATGAGTAAGTAGATAAATTACAATATTTTTAAGTCAAGAAATTAAGCTTTAATGTGGGTAATATAAATCCGAAGATATTAAAGAAAGATTATGACATTTCACCATAAAAAATACAATCTGTACTATGCGAAGCCGGTGTTCTGTATATCATGGAGGAAAAAATCCTTCTACCCGGCCATAGGCCGAAGCCGGTATTCTGTATACCATAAAGGAAAAAAACCTATCCTGCTACAAAATTTTTAAAAAATGTGTTTTTTTAATTTTTCAAATCTTATAATTCTATGATTATAGTACCTGCAGACACATATGATACCTTAAATTAAAGCTTAATGTCCTGGCTATTTATATTAATAAACTAAAATAACACTTTTATAGACATTTTTTTTAATTATATAGATATATAAAAAAAAATTCGGGTCAAAAAATATTTAACCCATATTCAGTTCTTATTTTATAATCATGATATATGTATATCATTGGAAAGGTATTTTTAATACCTTTTATTTAATGTATAACAAATCAAATTATCAGACACCCAGTAGTTCCCGAGATATATGCCTATATATTTTCAACTTTACGGGCCCGCCCCCTCGAAAATAGGCGTGACCGCCAACAAATTTCTTTGCTGGCATCTCCTCTAAAAGCCCTATTTGATGAAAAAAGAAATTTTTTGAGCAAAGTCACTAAAACCGACTTGTTCCGAATCAAGTATTAGAGAATTATACAAAGAATCTTACTGTACGAGTTTCGCTTGGTGCTACTGTATATTGCGTGGTTCTTGTGGGGGTAGAAAGAAGTAGGCTAGCTAGAAAGTAGCGTGTCTAGTGTTTAGTGTTTTCTTTTTGTAGTGAATCGAATTTAGACTTACTAGGTTTAATAAAAAGTGGTTTCATGTTCTAGACAAATGTTAGTAATAAATATAGATTTTGCAACTACTAAACCGTTTGGTACAAAATGGAATTGTAGGTAATTGAGGAGAAGTTTAGTGGATAAATTCAGAGTTGTGAAATTAAAACTCAGCACTAGTTGCATAGTGAACAATGAATCGATTTTTAAGTTCTTTTCACATTCAATGCAGGTGTGTTACAATTTGGGTTTTCGGCTTGGGATTTTTCATATTGAATTGAACATAATTTCAATTTGTAACTTAAATATTAATCGATTACTCAACAACATTGCTACACTGGTAATAAATATAATAAAAGGAAATTTTATTTTGTTTGCTCCTAGTACTCACATAAGTGCATTTATGTATATCGGTGGTACATATATATTTATAACAGAGTGGTAAAATAATAATAATACAAAAATATGCCGTGTTATGACATAATTGGAATTTGTTGTACAAATTTAAATATAAAAAACAGCAATAATTTAATGTAACTAAGCATATTTTAAAAGTTTATCTGAAATATTACTCGGAAAAATGTAAATAATTCTCGAAATAAGTTTTCAAGTAACAAATTTTTAAACAAGAACTATGCTTTTCAAATTGAAAGTTTTAACATTTTACTTATTGACATACAGTGGTGGCCATATAATTAGAAACTGATTCGTGGATTTTTGTCCTTTACGTCTCTTTTTACAATTGCCCATAAGTTTTCAATTGGGTTAAGATCAGAACTTTAATATTTTGATCCAAAAGCCAACACTTCAACAACCGTGAAGTGTGCTTTGGGTCATTATCTCAAAGCAAAACGGTTCCATTACATTTTCTAAAATGTTTTTATATTGATTCTGATCCATTATTCCCTGGGGCCAAATTACCGCATTCAATATCGAGTAAAATTGATCGTAATTTTCTTATTTGAGATAATGGCATTCGATATCGAGCAAGAATTTTAATACATTTTATCATAATTTCGATATCGAAATAATTTTTCGATAAGATAGCTTATTCGATCACGAATGCGGTAATTTGGCCCCTGAACTCGTGCAATTGGACCCACATCACGCCAAGAAAATGCACGCCAGACCATAATAGACCCGCCACCGTGTTTCACAGTGTTTCTAGGGTCTAAGGCTTAATTTGGAGGACGTCTAATATACGATTTTCCATCAGATTGGAACAAGTTAAACTTAGATTCGCCGCTCCAGAGAACTCTATTCCAGTAACGTGTTATAAGCATTTCTCCTGCAACCCGCAACCGCTTCATGATATATTTTTTGAGATATGAGGTTTTTTGTGCAATGCACCCATTAAGTCCTGACTCATTTAAGCGTATTTTTATTGTCGGTATGGATATTTGTGTGCTTATTTGCTGTCCAATTTCAGCCTTTACTTTGCGCGAAGATATAAATGGATTTTTTTACTGGCTCTACAAATAACTCTATCTTCTGCTAAAGTGGTCTTTCGTGTCCTAGGTTTCCTAGCTGGTGTTGCAAACTCCTTTGTATTTTTGTACAAGTGATTTGCACCAAATACCATTTTTTCAGCAAAAAATCTTTCGTGCTATAGCCGACATTGAAAGTTTCTCATTTTTGTAACACTGCACAATTAACCGTCTCATTTCTGGAGTACATGACTTGTTTTTGCCCATTTTCGAAACTATACCGTATCAAAATAATTACAAGTTAAGCTAGATCTACACGATTGAAATTTTCTTAAAAATGCTTCAAACTCGTGTAAACAGCAAAAATTCTTTAAAATTTATTTATTTAATTTCTATTAATAACTGTTAAATAAATAAATTTTGAAGAATTTTTGCTGTTTACACGAATTTCAATCGTGTAAATCTAGCTTTAATCTATTGTTTAGCAAATTATAATCAATTTGACACTAATATTTAGAAAAGTTGAAGAAAAAAATGCGGGTTTCTAATTACGTGGCAGCAAAAAAAACAATTGTGAAAATAATATTTTTATATTTTTTCTAATTTAACTTAGAACTCAACGTGTTGTGCATCAAAAACAATGTTGATTGTTTACTCATTGAATAAAGGCAAAAAGAATTTAGGTCAATGTAGGTCTTTAAAGAAGCTATTACCGACTTATTATATCAAAGAATCGTTTCTAATTATATGGCCACCACTGTATGTACATATCAGTAGTAGAAGCTTTGACATACATACTGTGTGCGTCAATATAAGGCAAACACCTCATATTGTTTAAAAAATGTTTTATTAAACTATATATATATATATAAATTTAAAACGAAATATCGCTGGCTTAACATGTAAAGGCTCTAAGTCCACTTTTTTTAGAAATTGAGATTTTTATGCAGTTGTGTTCAATAAATAAAAATACATCGATTACAAAAAAAAAATATATCATTTGTTGTTGTTGTTGTTTTGTAGTGATGAGTAAAGGCGCTAAGTCTAATTTATCACATCTTTGTGTAATATCTCACTTTGCCTACAAAACACCATCAATTTTATGACGATTTGCCCATACGAATAAAAATAGTCGTCGCCAGTTATCTTACTTTTAAATCTATTAAAAATTTAAATTAATATTACTTTTTTATAACAACAATGAAATAAGACTGAATAATTTTTGTTTTCATGTCAACTCGTAGAACTAAGAGAACAGATGATATAACAATGTCGACTCGTAATGCCAAGAGAACAGCATATGAAGCTGAGATTAGTTCTGTCGAAGATACTCCCTCAATGGCAGATCTTATTTTTTCAAATCCTAATGACTCTTGCTCACGCAGTCGTTTATGGAATTGGTTAGATGCTAAATTTACAAAGCATGATGAATTCATAAGAGAACAAACTGAACAAATAAAAAACATGATTGTGGAAAGTAAGAGATGGTTGATAGCAGAAATTGAGCAAAAATTTAGTGATTTAAAAGATGAAATAATAAATGATGAACGCACACAATCGGTGTTTGTGAACATTGTACGGTCGGATAGCCTATCTCTGACTAGGGGAGTGCCTCAGGGTTATATTCTAGGTCCACTTTTATTTTCCTTTTATGTAAATGATTTACAAAATCAACTCACTAAATGTAACATCCACTTATACGCCGATGACGTGCAGCTCACTTTAAGTAGCCCAGTTCAAAATATAGCGTTGGGGATTTCCTACCTAAATGACGACTTAAATAGAATTTACCTTTGGGCTAGTGCAAACGGTCTCTGTTTGAATCCTCATAAATCTAAATGCATTGTAATATGTAAAAAAAGCTTAATTCCCTCCATATCTGAGGATATTGTTTTAAATGGCGAGAAAATTGAAATTGTTAATAAAGCAAAAAATCTTGGTATCATTTTTAATGGTAATTTGACCTGGACTGATCATGTAAATTTGCTGGTTGGTCAAAACTATGCAAAGTTACGTGCTCTCTGGTCCACACAATATTTCACACCCTTAAGAATAAGGGCCTTACTTGCTAAATCATACTTGATTCCTTCCCTGATCTATGGGTGTGAAATATTTAGAAGCTGTGACTCAGTTGGTATGAGAAAATTGAATGTCTTGTTCAATAACATAATAAGATATGTGTATGGATTAAGACGGTCTGATCATGTTTCCTCTGTTGCCAATAATCTTTATGGAGTATCCTTTGAAAGTTTGCTAAAAATTCGCACTCTTATTTTTTTACATAAAATAATCAACTTTCAAACACCTTAATATATATTCGATAAAATACGTTTTTTTCAATCGCCACGAAACCGAAATATTTTAATACCTCGACATAATTTACTTGTATCTGAATGGCAGTTTTATGTGCATGCCGCTCGTCTTTGGAACAATCTTCCACAAAGTCAACAACTAAACAGCAATGCTAATAGTTTCAAAAAATTTTTATTCAATTTTTTTAAATAATAATTTATAATTTTTATTCAATTTTTTTAAATAATAATTTATAATTTTTATTCAATTTTTCTAAATAATAATTTATAATTTTTATTCAATTTTTTTTTTTTAAATAATAATTTATAATTTTTATTAAATTTTTTTTTAATAATAATTTATAATTTTTATTCAATTTTTTTAAATAATAATTTATAATTTTTATTTTTATTTTAATTTATAATTTCTTTTTTTTTTTAACTTTAACTTTTTCTCAATTATTGTTATATTTACTTGCATCAAGTTTGTTTTCTAACGTAATACGTTCCTGTGCTATAAGTATAAGACTCAGTCTTGTTGTACAGGAAATGGAATCAATAAATAAATAAATAAATAAATTATGTACAAGTACTTACAAATATCGAAATTGAAATTACAATAATAATGTTATTCATATTTTTGAATAAATTCTGTTTCTTTTTTTACAATAATCAAAACAAACTATAACTTTTTACATATTATTAGCTTCCTAAATAGCAACAATAAAAAAGCAACAAAAGTACGCTTTCATTGTAGTAAGTAA
Organism: Bellardia pandia; assembly: GCA_916048285.2. Classification (NCBI taxonomy): domain Eukaryota; kingdom Metazoa; phylum Arthropoda; class Insecta; order Diptera; family Calliphoridae; genus Bellardia; species Bellardia pandia. The sequence continues at coordinate 77,504,542 of OU696533.1, forward strand.
GAAATATAAGTAGAGACAAGTTTTAAGAAGAAGATCTAAGTCCATGAAAACATACAAACTAAGCAACAGAAAAGGCTCTAAGTCCAAAAACTTATTTTTTCATTTTGCTTTTACGCAAATAAAAAACAAAGAAAAATACAAAAACAAATTGCATTTACAGATTTCAAAAATGTTTATTCAAAAAAAAGTTTGATTGTTTTTTGTCTTTGCTGTAATATTGTAAAATATGGACTTAGAGCAGTGATGTTCAAAAATAAAATGTAGATGTATTTGTGAGAGATTTTGCACAGCAAACATATTGTCAAACGCTTAAAATCAGAAAAAAGTAAAGAATTTTTTCCAAATGTAAACACCTTATGAAACAATATCAGGGACCGTAAATAACAATTATCAATATCGAAAACCAATTTTAGAACAGTTATTTTGATAAAAAACAAAAATAAGTCTATCTAAACCAGTTTTTTATTTTTCGTTTTCAATTGTAATTAAATAGCGTGGTTTGCTGTGCTTCGATCAACAAGAAGCAACAACAATGCTTAACAAATTTCTGAAAAAAATGACGATAGTCCGTCGCATGTGTTCTCATCGCTTGCTGAACGACGAGTGAATGAATGTTTTTAAAAGAGCATAACAAATGTGTGTAAATTTTTCAAACAATTGTTGTATGGGCTGAACATCACTGACTTAGAGCGTTTACATGTTAAGCCAGCGATATATTGCATAATTCATAAATAACTTAAGCAAAATATAACTCAATAACAAAAACTAAAAAAATAAGGAACACAAAAAAACAGAATTCAGTTTTAATGGAAAACAGGTACATACATATGTATGTACATTAAAATTATGTAAAATATTGTATGTAATATTTTGTAGTAGTAACCCTTTTGCCTTTGTCACAGCTGACAATCTTCTAGACATATAATAAACGAGTTCTTTTTAGTAAAATCATTCTGTATTACTGACTTTAGCTTATACTTGCAAAAAATATTTATTAACCTAAATTTGTCCCTATATTCCCACAGATGTTCAGTGGTATTGAGGTATGGGGACTGCGGAGGATGATCTAAAGTTATGAAGGTATGCTTAGGATCATTGTCTTGTTGGAAATTCCAGTTCAGCGCTAGTTCTAATTTCTCTACACTAGCAGCTGCATTGGTTTTGAAAATGTAGAAATAATCTTCCATTTTCATTGAAAATTTTATAAATACATATAAGAATACCAACCCCTGATGCCGCCATACAACCTCAGACCATTACTGTGTCGGCCCCAAGTTTTACGGTCTTGGTTACATTTATATTTATTACTAAAGGCTTCGTTCTTGGTTCGTTATATTTTTGGGAGGTTTTTGCAAATAACTCAAACTTATTGTCATCGTTGAAAAGAATGTTATTTCAAAAAATTTGAGGATCGTTTATATATTTGTTTGTGAAATTCAAACGTTTGGTTTGGTTTGGACATTTATTTGAGCTAGGTAAAACAATGGACCGATTTCAACCAGTTTCAATCCCAAGAAAATATTATGTGCCAAAATTTATCGAAATATCTTCATAATTGCGACAAGTACTCTGTGCACAAGCTTTACATAGACGGCCAGCCAGACGGACGAAACAGACTCTGAAAATGATTCTAAGTCGACCGGTATACTTTAAGTTGGGTGTTAGACTAATATTTTTGGGTGTTGGAAATAAAAATGTATACCCATCATCCAGATCATATGATTTAATACCACTGGATTATTTATTGTGGGGCTATGTGAAAGATAAAGTCTATACAGAGCCAATACAATCGATTACTAATCTGTCAAAATGTGATTTAAAATTATGTTAAAAGGATCAAAATTGGTCGATACCATTTTTCATTTATAATTGTCAAAGCTTACTCTTTCCAATACAATTATAAAACATAAAAGAAATAATTTGAAGAGTTTGAACCAAAAACATAATTATTTTAGTAAAGATTCAAAATCACGTAGAGATTCAAGATGCCTCTCAAGCAAAATTATTAACATCCAAAAAAGCCTGTACAAATTTAATTCTTTTGCCAAAAACCAAAATTATATTTTATGTATTATTTTAAGGGTTTATCAATATTTTCCCTGCTGAGTGTTGATCGATTTAATACAATGACTCTGAACAATTTTCCAGACGTCCTTGGTACTTATATACTTAAATACTTATTCAATTAAAACATATGTAGGTATATTTGTAATTATAATACTTAATATTTTTTTAGTTTACAATTTTAATATCATGGGGCAATATAAGAAAAAGAACATTTGGTTTTTAAACCTTAAGTTCACACATTTATTTCAAAAGAGAAATAACAAAATACTATTGGGTGTATAATCTTCTATATATATAAAATTCAATGTATGTATGTATATATGTATGTATGTAACGTATGGACTCCAAAACGGCTGAACCGATTTTGATGAAATTTTCACAGCATGTTACTGTGACTCTGGAAGGAATAATAGGGTACTTTTTTTACCACGCCCACTTTTACGCCCACTTTTTTAAATTATTGTAATTGGAGACCAAACCTCTGGACCGATATTTTTGAAATTTTCACAGCATTTAACTGGGACTCTGGTATGTTTAATAGGGTACTTTTTTGACCACGCCCATTTTTACGCCCACTTTTTAAAAATTATGTAATTGCTCCCATATAGTTTTTAACAGATTTACTTCAATTTGTATACACATTATATACTCCAGGCGAGGTAAAAATAAAGATTTCTTAAGCCACGCCTCTTTCACGCCCCTTTTCACGCCAAATTTTTGAAAGTTTTATACTTTTTGTTCTCTATACAAATTTGTTCATTCCAACGTATTTTTTTTATTTGGTAGTATATTGCTCTTAATACTGTTAACGTCGCCATATAACTATGAACCACGCCTACTTCATCGCCCCCTTTTTTTAATTCAGATACTTACTTATACCACTAACAATGTTTGCTATACAAAATACTTTTTTGTAATATGTATTTACATAAAGTTTTATATACTTTTTAACTACATACATTTTTTTATTACCAAATTCCCATTTTTCGCCCCATTTCACCTTAAATTATATTGCTTTTAATCTATATATATATCTATATATATAAAATTCAATGTATGTATGTAACGTATGGACTCCAAAACGGCTGAACCGATTTTGATGAAATTTTCACAGCATGTTACTGTGACTCTGAAAGGAATAATAGGCTATATGAAGTTTTGATTGTACAAACGGGGGTGGCACCGTCCATATAACCCACAAATTTAAATCGCCATATTTTGGGCAGTTTTTGACCTATGTCAATGATGTGTGGTACATATGGAATTGGCATAATTAGGAATACGTACCAGGAGAAAAGTGGGTGGGACCACGCCCCTTTTTAGGAAAATTAAAAATCGTAATATAGTCTTAACTACTGGACCGATCGTCATTAAATTTTCACAATAGGATATTCTTACGAAATAATAAATTCTTGACTATGTAAGTGGACAAAGGGGCATGGTCTCGCCTAAAGCATTGCAATAAATACATTAAAATTAAATAAATAAATGTGTGTAAATATATAAATACGTTTTATTTTATTTTATGACGAGGGGGGGGTAGCAAAGCACACCGGGTTTAGCTAGTACTATATACAAACATATAAAGGGTGATTCAAGTATAGATACTTTTTAATCGCCTTTTTTTGACAGATCACGTGTGAGTCGTGTCATGATTTCATGTTATTTTTGTTTAGTATTGTTTAACATTTCATAATGGAAAGACTTACGCCTAAACAACGTTTAAAAATCGCTCTATGGGCTCTTGAAAAGTTCCAAGAAGATCCGACGTTTTCGAGGCAAATTTTGTTCATGATGCCCATTTCTGGCTAAATGGGTATGTAAACAAACAAAATTGCCACATTTGGGACGAAGAGCAACCTGAAGAGATTCAAGAACTGCCACTTCATTCAGAAAAAACAACGGTTTGGTGTGGTTCGTGGGTCTGTGGAATCATCGGTCCATATTTCTTTAAAAATTAGGCCGGTGCGAACGTAACCATCAATGGCGACCGTTATCGTGCCATGATAACCGACTATTTGATGCCTGAAATTGAAGTTCGTGATCTCGGCGACATTCGGTTGCAGCAAGACGGCGCCACTTCCACACATCGCATCAATCAATGGATTTATTGAGAGAACACTTCGGTGAGCGCATAATTTCACGTTTTGGGCCAGTCAATTGGCCACCAAGATCATGTGATATTACGTTAGACTTTTCCTGTGGGGATATGTAAAGTCTTAAGTTTAGGCGGACAAACCTGCTTCGATTCAGGCCTTGAAGGAAAACATCACGCGTGTCATTCGCCAGTTACCAGTCGAAATGCTTGAACGAGTCATCGAAAATTAGACTAACCGGATAGACCATCTGCGACGTAGCAACGGCCAACATTTGATAGACATAATCTTCAAAAAATAAATTCCAAAGAATGTTCTTTCAAATGATAATAAACGTTCCCCATTAAATTTAAATTTTCTGTGTTTTTTTCTTTAAAAAAGTAGGGAACCTTGAAATGGATCACGCTTTACTATATATATTAATCAATATTATAATTTCTCACGCTATTTAATAGACTAAGTATTAGTATTAATAACAGGCTGAATAGCTGAAGAGCATACTGCATAATAAGGATAATTGGAGAAAGACTATTTCTAAGACGTGGGAAATGATATTAAAAAAACATCAGGACGACCGTTGATAGTATAGCGGGTGTCTGTCTACTCGACTTCTACATAAGTTAACCACAGAATGCACAGAAAGACACAGGGTGTCTTTGAATTAGATAGCGGGACATTTTAAGATAACACTTGTATGGGTCCCTGTATACAGCACAATAGAGGGCAACTGTATTGCCAATGAATTAGCCAGAATGGGTACAATGATGACCGAGGAGGCGACTGACTTTTTCACTAGTATTTATCTTACGAGTCTTAAAATAAAAGTTCAGCACGAACTGTTTGTACTTGCTCAGACCAGGTGGTGTAATGAAATCATTTGTGCTATTGCGAGGTCAATCTGGCCCGTATTTGATATAAGTAGGTAGGTAGGACGAATTTACTCATCAGCATTCGTCATGACCAAATCAGGCTTATTGTTTCAGTAGTCACTTTTGGAACAGATGCTAGTAGAATGTGCCTACGGTACAATGATTACAGTATGAGCTGTCATAATGAGGAGGAATCTCACTCACTCTGTCAGCCATGATGGAACGTATATTTGGTGTCCCTTTTCTACCGTGGTTGAAGCAGCTATCCAGGACAATATATCAGGATAGTTCGATATGAAAGCAACAAGTGCTGATTGATCGACCAGTTGTTAACCTAAACGGATAACACAATGGGATCAACTTAATGGACTTAAGTGAGTAGTTCGGAGAATGGCTGCCCAAGGAACGTAACCTAGTCTAACCAATTTTTAAAGTATTTGGTTAATTACAGTTAAATATTAACTGTAAAGGCATTTTCTGACCTAATGATTCAACTTTAAAATAATATATCTTGTTCATTAAATACACCAATTTCAAAGCCAGATTTACAGATTTTATTCACAAATTTTCAGAAAAACAATATACATACAACTAAACTATTTAGCACATGTAGTTGTTGTATTTACATGTAAATTAAAAATTTATTTTAAAAGACCTTTTACCAGTAGTGGAAGTAAGTAGGTAATTTACGAGCAATTTACACTCATAGTTGAAACACGTAATTTATTATTTAAATTATTACTAAACATAGTATGTAAGTGGAAATACTAGAAAAACCATGGTGTAACTATACAAGGAGAGTGAAGTAGCACAGCTGACTGACTTTACATATTTCCGATTTACTTACATATGTCAAAAGTAATACTTTTTCAAGTGTTTCTGACAGTAGTACATTATTTTACACAAACAAAATGCCGGTTGTTTCTGTATTGTGTTGTATTTGTTGTCGATTTGCACTCACCTTGAATAATTACACCATGAGAAAAACAATTGATTTTTAATACATACATATGTATGTATGTATAATATGAAATGTCAAAAGCTACAAAAACCGTTGGTTTTTCAAATTGACAAAGCCGGCCGAAAAATAAAATAAAATATACCCTAAGCAAATTCTATTTGAGTACACCTAACTAATATTACCCAATATTATATTATAAAGGGTGTTTTTTAAGATTTATAGTAGGTACTTTAAAACAAGAATGTTAAAATAAAGATTACGCCATGCGCATGATTTCCCATTATGTGACGTAGAAGTTCCATTCGAAGGGTTACCAAGAATGTTTCATGTGTTAGAATTATAATTTCTTGCGAAAAATCTATTTTTTATGTGACAGTTGGCAACCTTGCAATTGAAATCTCTGAGAGTTCGAAAATAAAATCTGTTAAAAAAAAAAAAAAAAAACAAAAAAAAATATAAACATGAAGAGTGCAGTGAGCAAATGCAAGCAAAACATGAATAAAAAAAAACAAGTGAGAAAAAATTAGCCAATAGAAACACAGAATGTGTGACGTCACAGTTCCAAAATGCGCAGAACATTTTAAAATTTTACGCGCGTTGGCGCAATCTTTACTTTATAATTCTTGCTTTAAAATGGAATAAAACAAAAATGCATATTTTAAATTGATATGAAATTTACTTTATTCGAAAGATAATCTTTTAGCATTATGCCAAAGGTCAGCATATGACCGCCACGGCTGGCTCGGATGTAGTCTAATCTGGAGGTAAAGTTTTCTGTTTCCAACCTTTGTGGTCATATAACGGCATTAACGCAGCGAATGTTGGCCTTCAAGTGGTCAATCGTTTTGGGCAAAGACTAGCGTCTTTACATATTCCCACAGAAAATAGAGAAGCGGCGTTAAATCGCACGATCTTGGAGGCTAATTCACGGGTCCGATACGTGAAACTATGTGATTACCAAACATTTATTTCAATAAATTAATTGTGGCACGAGCTGTGTGACATGTTGCGCTGTCTTATTGAAATCACAACTTCTGCACATCATGATTGTTCAATTGATGAACGAAAAAGTCAGTAATCATGGCTCTATAGCGGTCATCATTGACTGTAACGTTCTGGCCAGCTCAGTTTTTAAAGAAGTACAGACGACCATCCTATAAAACACATCAAATAGTCAGTTTTTCTGGATGTAACGGTGTCTCAACAAATATCTCGATTCAAATACGGCAGTTTTGTTTATTGACGTATCCATTTAACCAAAAGTGAGCTTCATCGCTAAACAAAATTCGCTTATGAAAATTGGGATCAACGTCAATCTTGTTTTTGGGTCCATTTACACAATTTGGAAGCGTTGTTCAGGCGTCTATTGAAATGCCAAAAGAAAAAAAACGAAACACATAAATCACTTGACAGCTAACAAAGTTCTATACATCTAAAAAAAACACCCTTTATTATTATTTTCTTTGTCCCGATTTACACGAAAAAAATAATTGATGCAATTATTTCCTTAAATCTTCTTTTATTTTTACAGAGCACAAAATTTTTCTTAAATCACTCGTATATTTATTTAAGTGAGAGTAGAAACACATTTATATAGCGAACCCCCTGCACACTTCGTAGTGCAAAAAAGAAAATAAAAAAATCAATTCGAATTCATTTAAATCAGTGATAAATTGCTTTTACTGTAATGCTCTGTGGTAAACAGCATTTGTTGTTTTTCCATTTTCGGTGTAAATATACAAAACCGATGGTTTGCCAACGCGCGAACAGGCTACATACTTGTACAAATGTAAATGTGAGAAAATTGGATACTCTAAATTCACTCCACAAATTCCTAAGGATTGGCCTTGCGCCTTTTTTATGGTAACCGCAAACGCATATTCATATTTTATTCAAATAAAAAAAAAACAATTACAACAGCAATTTTATATATTAAACAAATTTATAAATAAAAATGTTTCCCCAGCAAACTTAATCCTGCATTTTAAGAATGTATTTTTTTCCAGTAAAACCTTTAAAGTTCAAAGCAGCTGCTGCTGCGTCTTTAAAGTTTTTTAATGGCACCAACTCATGCACTGGAGCCACAAACTTTTGTTGTTCCATTAATTCACACAATTCCCTGAACATTTCTGTACGTTCGAGTGATTGAGGATTTTCTTTGGTCCATCTGGTCATCCAGAAACCACGAAAAGCTAAATCTTTGAAGATTAAAGCAGCGGTAGCAGCTATAACAGGCTCACGCGACATGCCACCATAGGTGACCATAACACCCTTGTCCGCCAAATGCCGGGTAACTTCAGTGGCACTTTTGCCACCCACACAGTTAAAGGCTAGTTTAGGTTTGGGTAATTTACCCTCTTTGAATAAAGTGCAGGTGCGTATTTCTTCTTCGGTGAATATTTCAGTAGCACCCAAGGATTTCAGATAGGTTTTTAGCTGCTCGATGTCAGGTCTAGATCTAACCACCCCAACGGATTTTAAGCCCCAAGCGTTACAGAGCTGATGAACTGCCTGGCCCACAGCACTATTGGCACCATTTTGTATGACACAGTCACCGGGCGCAAGTTTAACAAAATCCTTAAGCATACGATAAGCTGTGCAAGGATTAACCGTTATAGTGGCAGCCTCAGCAAGACCGATTTTATTTGATACCGGCATCAGTTGATCTTCGGTGTAAACGGCATGCGTGGTCCAAGTGCCAATACCTGTGACATAAGGCACTACATGTTGACCTTTAGTTAAACTTTTAACTTTGTCACCTACTTCTACTATCTCGGCTACACACTCATTACCAGCCACAGCTGGGAATTTGGGCTTTACAGGATATTTACCTTAAAAATTAACTTTTATTTTAAAGCTTAATATATTTTTTTGCATTTCTAACCTTGTATGGTATTTATATCGGCAGGGTTAATAGGTGCCGCTAAAATTTTCACCAGCACCTGATTGCTTTGTGGCTTTTCCAATTTTTCTTCCACCAATTGCAAAACATCTACCGGCTCACCGTGTTGCGTATACTTAATGGATTTGGCTAAAACTGACATTTGGCGTGACCATTGCAAAGTATTTATAGCGGTTATTGTTCTTAATGGTTTAGCTAACAATTGTAAATGTTTGAAGAACATAATGTAGCTTCGAGACTACTATATAATCGTTATTATTGCCACAGACTACAGTCTGTGATTATTGCAATAATTGTTATGAAATAATCAAATTCCACAAAAAAATAATGAACCAAACAGATGTTTTTTGTTTACACCATGGTGTAAATATACAAGGCATGGTGCAATTAACAAGGTGAGTGCAATAGCCCAGCTGACTGACTTTGTTTACAATTTACTTATGTCAAAAGTAATACTTTTTCAAGTATTTTTGACAGTAGTACATTATTTTACACAAACAAAATGCCTGTTGTTTCTGTTTTGTGTTGTAATTGTTGCCGAGTTGCACTCACCTTGTATATTTACAACATGGTTTACACCTTTTCCAGGCATATTGAATACGGCAGCGTTGAAGACACAGCTGATTTCTTTTTTTGGTAGTTTTCTTATGTCAAACGTCGTTTATGTTTACAAGTTTCTAATTGTCAAAATTTGTTTATTTATTGTGTTTGTTGTAATCTTAACACTACCTGTTATCAATATGCCTTGCATGGTGAATTTAAACACTAGGTGACAGCGTAGCGCCAGCTGATTATTCATGGTGAATTTGAAAATGTCAAAAAGTTATATAAAAAAAAAACTTTTTGACAGTGACGAAAGTTTTTCATATAGAAAAATGCCTGTTGTTCTTGCCTTGTTGTAATTGTTGTAGCAATGCTGTCACCTGGTATTTAATTTCACCATGATGCCTTGCACCTTTTAGTTGTATAGTGTAAAAACGGCCCTTGAGATAAGAGGCCAGATGTAAAATAGATGATTACAAAACAGTAGTATTGCCAGATAAGTGGGTATCAAATGGGTTGGTAACAGAGATGTGCATGAATACCATTCAAATAACATATTTATTATTTTGTAAAAGTGAAGACTGAGTTAGCACTATACATAACTAAACAAAGGCTGTCATTGCATGATTCACCACAGCAAGTGGTTTGTTACAAAATGCATATAATTGCTTGCTTATTCTGTAAGCTCTTACCATTCACAAAAGCATTGAATCAGTATGAGTGTTATGAATATACGCAGAGCTTTTTGAGTAAATATACACTTTACTATATTTATCGCATATTCTTTTTAATTTTATTTGATAGTGCTTAAACATATGTATTATTATAGGGATAGTAATAATGATAATGATAGAAAAAATAAGAACAAATTTCAGCCATTTTTCAGAGGTTAGCAAAAGAAATAATGTAATACTTCATGTTCAATATTTTATTATTTAAAGATAAATATATGTATGTATTTGTTGTTTTTATAAATTATTGTAATTGCTAATAAAACTATATTTTCACTCATATTTGTACACTTAATTCAAGAAAAGCAAATTATTAACAGTTTTTAACAGTTCGGAGTTCATCTTGAAAACTTATTTAAAAAAATTAACGCACTGATTTTGCACTATGCAATCTGAGCTTTTATGAATCATTTGATTATTTTGCTTACAAATCAAAACACAGTTATAATTTTTGATTCGTTATTGCTAACGGCGTTTAAAAAGTGATTGAGAAAATGACAAGCAATTAGGAGAGCGCAAACACTGCAAGCAATGTTATTAGCACATGTTGATGATTGAAAACAAAACAAAAATAGTAAGTTCATACATATAGGAAAAAAAATGAATCAACTCGTGTACATCTCTGGTTGGTAATGTCTTTATCACAGATAAATAATAATAATAATCTATGGTCTTTATTGCATGGCAGCAATTTTAACATTTGTATGCTGGCAGTACCTTAAAGATGCCAATACCAATCTGGCATCTTCAATTATATGGCATTTTGAGATTCAACTGCAGCCAACTTCAGTAATTTCCTGAGCTTTTCATTTCTTTTGGAATTTGCAACTCGTGGAAGGTAGGTGTTTTTTGTCAGATGGTAGTGGAAAAATGTAAAAAATTAAAGTGAAAAAAGTAGTATATTATTACACGTGATGATATTTATACAGGCCTTGCACCATTCTGAAGCTTTCACCAAAAGCATCTATATTGTTGATACGGCAGATCTGAAAAAATAAAGAATAATACAAATAGTGGAATAATTTTTGACTTGTGTGGAAAAACGAAAATCTTATTAATTACACTTTTAATTTTAGAGCCATTCCAATACCATGCACAAAAACAAACACACAAAATGTCTATTCTTAATGAATTATATTCGCGGATAGACCGATGATGTGACAGTTATTTAAAAACAAATAACATTTACTTGAATTTGTTACTAGGTCTATCTTCAACATGGGTGCCTACCGTTACATGCAAGAATTGTACAGGAAGAAGCAGAGTGATGTTATGCGTTACTTGCTTCGCATCCGCGTCTGGCAATACCGTCAATTGACGAAATTGCATCGTTCTCCCAGACCAACCCGTCCCGACAAGGCCCGTCGTTTAGGATACAAAGCCAAACAAGGTTTCGTCATTTACAGAATTCGCGTACGCCGTGGTGGTCGCAAACGTCCCGTACCCAAGGGTTGCACTTACGGCAAGCCCAAGAGTCATGGTGTCAACGAATTGAAACCATACCGTGGATTGCAATCCATTGCTGAGGTAAGAAATCATATTTTAATTATAAAACACCCCCTAAGGTTAACCCTAGTAGCATAACCTTAAAAACTATATTAACCCAAACCACCTATTCATGATGCTAACTTTACTATGTGAGAATAAATAATGTTGACCCACATCCTTCCTTAGATGTCTGATTGCTTGGTTTATTTACTATTACAATTGTTTTTAATTATGAAATTCTTTAGATACTAAAAAGTTTTTATTTTTCAATTTTAGGAACGTGTTGGCCGCAGATTGGGAGGTTTACGTGTATTGAACTCTTATTGGGTTGCCCAAGATGCTTCTTACAAATACTTCGAAGTCATTTTGGTTGATACTCACCACAATGCCATTCGTCGTGATCCCAAGATCAACTGGATCTGCAAGCACGTTCACAAACATCGTGAACTTCGTGGCTTGACCTCCGCCGGCAAGAGCTCCCGTGGTATCGGCAAGGGTTACAGATACTCTCAAACTATTGGTGGTTCTCGTCGTGCTGCCTGGAAGCGCAAGAACCGCATGAACATGCACAGAAAACGTTAAGATATGAAATATTTTTTAGCGTTCTGAAAAAGAGAAGATTTCTGAATAAAATTTATTTTATAAATACCTACAAAATTTTCAATGAGTTATTTGAATATTTTTTGGGGAAATGGTTGGTAGTTGGAAGATATTTATTTAGTAGTGCTTTACAGGGGATATTAATGTGTAGTTTGATGCGATACCAAATGTTTGGGTTATGTGAATGCTATTATGAACTCTGGAATGAAATGTTGCATTGCATACTGCGTTTATGAAAACGGTCATCTATTTGTTCTTACAGTGCCGTGACCTGCGATCAAACCCACTGTGTCTAATACAACTTATTAAGGCCCCAAATAGTCCTAGGGCCAAATTACTGCATTCGTGATCGAATGAGCTATCGTTTCGAAAAATGATATGGAAATTATTTTAAAATGTACTAAATTTCTTGCTCGATATCCAATGCCATACTGCCCAATCATGAATAAAAAATTCCGCGGGAGTTTATTCCCTTTTACCTATTTAAATTCAATGCTAAAATGGGAAAAAAACTCCCGCGGATTTTTTATTCATGATTGGGCCGATAATCTCAAGAAAATTACGATCAATCAGGCATGTTCTGAAAAACATTCGTAAAGTGATTTGAAATCACTGAAAAGGTGTTCTGTGCACAAAAATTATTGAAATCGCGTGATTTAAAACCGGTCATCTAACAGCCTAATGATTTCAAATCAGAGTTTTTTAAGCATTTTTCATTGAACTCTTGTAATAAAATTATCACATACACTTAAAATCATTTGTTCTTTTTTTTTTTTTTTTTGAAATAAAACTATTTACACAGAAAAAAATTAAACCATTTTTTTTAGATTTGTTTACATTTTTCGTGATTTACTTTCACTTTTCAGTAGTCAACACAAAGAAAATTAGCTGTTAGCTCGTGATTTAGAAGAATCAAAATCACTACTAAAAATTAAAAATCTCGTGATTTTCATTTTCTATTGCGATAAGCATAAGCGTACAATTTACGCTTATCGCATCGCAATAAAGAGTAAACCTCCAGTTTTTGGCCATAAGGCTATCTACATACATATATCCTACAGTCGGCTCTATTTTTCCATTAACGCTCAGTACTTATTAGGACTTCCACTAATACTATCGTCTGGTAATGGCGCAGTGGTGGTTTCACTGTTGCTACGAATCATTTTCCTTCTAGAAATGGTAGCTGCTGCCAAGACCCAGATTTTTCTTGCATTGTAGCTACATAATTGTAGTTCATAATGTCCAAATAAACGCTATTCTTTTCAATAAAGTGCAATGAGTCTGGTCCAGGCACCGAATGATATGAGCTCCCAATTAGCCTTTTGCAACACATACGCTTTCCAATTAGAACCGCTTTCCAAAAAGAAAAATCCACACAGCTATGTACCTTTAGGTAGGTACATAAGTATGTATGTAACTGAATTTCTAATGATAGTAATACTTATTATCTAGGAATTGATATATTTACTTACTTGATGTGTAGAAAACATTTCAATAAAAATATTACTGTAATAATGTTCCCTTTTTGTGAACATGACAAATTTTTAATATAAAAATAAAAATTTTCTGAAAAATATATGTTATTAAAATTGCTGTCTTAACAATGTTCTTAAAGCATTTATTAAAAACTAATCCAACGTTGTGCAAAACTACTTTACGTTTTATAAAAACCCTGTCGCTAAAGTTCTTCAGCAATGGGGAGCCTTTGAAGGTTTTGGAAATGGTAGAAGAAGAATTGCCGGAACCAAAAGATTCTCAAATTTTAATAAAGGTTTTAATGGCTCCCATAAATCCTTCGGATATAAATATAATACAAGGTTTTTAAACAAAAATAAAGGCAATAATTATGTACGAATTGATGGGAATATTTAACCATTTCTAGGTAGATATCCTTTGCAACCTTCCAAATTACCGGCCACTGCTGGCAATGAATTTGTGGGCGAAATTGTGCAAATGGGTGAAAAAGTAAAAAATTTGGCCTTAAAAGAACATGTAGTAGCTTTTGCATCAGGTTTGGGAACTTGGAGTAAATACCTATTGCTTGATTGTGAAGAAATATATGCCGTACCTTTTAAGGTACCCTTGGTCGCAGCAGCCACTTTAACTATCAATCCTTGTACAGCATATCGCATGTTGAAGGATTTTATTAAACTACAGCCTGGCGACTGTGTTGTACAAAATGGTGCTAATAGTGCAGTGGGTCAAGCAGTCCATCAACTGTGTAAAATTTCGGGCATTAAGTCAGTGGGTGTTGTACGAGATCGTTCGGAGATTGTAAAACTAAAACAAGATTTATTAAGACTGGGTGCCACAGAAATTTTAACTGAGGAAGAGTTAGCTAAAACTCTACTATTCAAATCCGGTTGCATGCCAAAGCCCCGTTTAGCTTTAAATTGTGTGGGTGGTGAAAGTGCCACAAATATAGCCAAACTTTTAGACTATCAAGGCGTCATGGTGACCTATGGTGGTATGTCAAGAAAACCTCTTACTATAACAGCGGGACCTTTAATTTTCAAAAAGCAGTCGTTTCATGGTTTTTGGATTACAGAGTGGGCTAAGAAAAATTGCAAATCTCCAGAAAGGTTTTCTATGTTACGCAATTTGACGCAGTTAATGCTAGAACATGCATTTTTAGCTCCTAATTATGCTTTAATACCTTTCAAAGAATATAAAAAGTTTGGTCAGCAAGCTTTAATTCTGTCCAATAAAACCAACAAGAAATTTATATTTGATATGTGTGACAAAGAATTTAAATAAATAAAACAAATCTTAAAATATTCTTGTTTTATTTAAACAAAATAAACCAAAAATTCAAAATTGTATTTTTTTTAAATGCTAAAGAAAAAGCAACAAAATTACTTTGCCATAAAAAAATTAAAATAATATTCCAGAAAAGATATATACCTATATATAGCCCTTCTAAACCACAAGAGATATGGAAGGTATGTTAATAAGTTTATCAGAAAAGTGTGTGAGATATAGAAGGTGTTAATAAGTTTATAAAAATAGAAAAAATAAAAGTTAGTTCAGTATAAAAATAAACCAAATTTGCCAAAATTGAGTACTTAAAGAGTTAAAGTTGTGTTTAATAAACAACATATAATAATATAATAGGTATATTCTGTAAATTATTTAAATTAAGCTGGATGTAAATTGCTTAAATATAGTTAAAGTTAAGTCATGTTAAATATATGTAGATGTTCTTAAAACCTTTTATAACGGAGAGATTAATCATAAAATTTACGTTTTTTAAGTGTGCATTTCATAGGAGTAGCTGTAAAGTGAAATAATAAAGCATATTAGAATTTAACTTGAGAGCTTTCCTAAATTAAACTCACCATATAAAGAAAAAACAGCTTCTTTGTTATTATGACTTGGTGTTCGGGTCAAAGTCGAAGCACATTCATAATTCTCCTTTGCCTCACCCAAGCACACAAACTGTGACCAATACTCAAACGGTATTTTCAATAAATTCAACATTACCATATATTGTGTATATACCTCTGTGAATATGGCATGTTGATCCGGATCAGGTGATGAATAACCCACTATAGTTGGACCAAATACGCGAGCAATATTATCCAAAGGCATCAAAATCTCACGACACTCAGCAATACGTTGAAAGTGTAGAATGAGAAAAGCCAAGGTATCACGATTAGTTTGTGGCATTTCATCCACAGCTTTATGTAAATCTTTTTGTATATCTTGCTCAGAGGGATTTTGTACAGCGTTACAGAAATCCTTCCACAGACTTGTGGGTATTAGAGGTTCACGTAGGGAACGCAAGAAGTCTTTGATGCAACCGCACAGGACATGTATGTCAATGTTTGCTAGATGTGGTGGAGATTTGCCGCGCAAAAAGCGATCTTTCAAAGCTTTGATCTCTCGTTCAGAGCCGGAGACACGATAAATGCCCACCTCATTGAGACCTCTAGATTCGATTTCATTGACACAGTGTACAATTAAGGCAGGTATTAGGGGTGCCACAGAGGGTGCATAATCGGTTATATAACCCATAAGGCCTTTGAAAACTGGCGTACCAGTGGTGGGCATACACATGATCGTAAGCAACGAACGACAATCACTATGGCAGCGCACCGGACAATCACGGCAGCGTAAACCCACCGAACCAAAACGGATTCTGCAGAGTAAACAATTAAATTAAAACAAATATGTACATACAAAGGATGTGTAATTATTGTTAAAATGCCTAAAAAAACTCACTTCTTCTGGCACTGTGTGCACATTTCTGCTCTAATAAATGTCTTACTAACAAAATTGTGTTGACGCTTCATTGTTCCGGCTGACCTCAAGTTGTGTTGGTTTATGGGCGAGTCTATATTGCCATTCCCTGGAGTCATTGGGGGAGCTGTGGCCTGTTTGAATTGAGATTTGTGTGGTGTTGAGCAAGGACCTTCTCCTAAACACTGTAAATCATCAGGTATATCTGACTGGTGTACTATAACCGGCACAGTTTCTATAGTAGATTCTGCACGTATGGCACCATTGCCATCTTGTGGTATGGTAACCTTGGTGGTAGCACAAATACGTTCTGCGCCCAAACCATTATCAATGGTATGTTTTTTAATGCCCGCATTGCTGCGTCTGCTCGAGCGCCTTTTATTAGAGGGAGCTACTATAGGCGTGTTCCCTGCAACATTACTTACGCGACTTCTTTTGCTTCTGGGTAGCGTTCTGGGCGGACGAGTGTCTAGGAAATCATCTTCCGATTGGGTAATGGATAAATCTGACAAAAAGCTACCCGTCGAATTTATGTCATTGCCATACTTTTCTTCTAGACGTGTATTTAATGACTTAGATCTTCTCTTTCTGGGCAAGGTATTCAAAAAGGCCAACTTATCTTTGGTCTCATTTTTTAAGTTATTCTCATGCTGCAGGAGATCTGCTACGGCCACAATTTTCTTCTCCATTAGATCCCTTTCATGTTCGGCTTCTCTACGAGCCTTACTTTCCATTTCCAACAAACGTCGGGCATGAAATAATTTAGTTTCCAAATCGGCCATAGACTGCAAGGAAGCATCTAACTCACGCTGTATACGCTGAGCTTCGTGAGCTCTAGCAATGCACTCCAATTGCATTTTTTCTTGTAGCTGTAGAATTTTGAGAAATTCCTCTTCAGCTGAGCCATCTATTAAAACTTGGACACAGCGTCTCAAGTCGTCAAAGGTGGCCAAAGTGGATAACCTGGTTGTCATTTTTATTTGCAGGAAATAATTTAATTTTTAATAGATATCCATACAATTTCTTAAAATCTTTGACAATTATTGGTTTTTTTAAATAATAAAATTATTACGTTTCTAAATATTTTTTAACAAATTGTATTTTGCGCGTGTTAATGCTTTTTTTTAAAAATGCCGTTTGAAATAAAAAGAAAATGATGTTTCAGCTGCGTTGTTTTTGTTTTCTTGTAGAACATAGAGTTGTATTCACAAATGCTATAAAGTCAGAGTTGTGTTTTTATAACTTATAGCGTCAATAGCATTAGTGTGGGATTTATTATATGGGTGAAGTTGAAATTTCAAAGTTGTCAACGCTCTAACAAACGAAATAATCAGCCCTATTCCGAGTTTCGATTACGTCTCCGCATTCAGTTACGCTACGATCGAAAATTGGTATTCCAAACAAAAACTGAATCGAAAGAACAAGAAGAAGACAACAATGTTTACAAAACCAATTTGTTAGAAATGTGGAATAGAAACAAAGAAATGAGCAAGTTTGTTACTATTTTAATAAACAAAAGTCACAACAAACAATAAAAATTGGAAAATAAAAAGAATTTGTGCGATTAATAAGGAGAAATAATATAAATAAAATGATACAAAAGACTTGTGAATTAATAATAATAAAAAGATAATCATTTTTGTTTGCGAAATATTTAAGTGCTAAGAATCCTGTCAAGCCGGAGGTGGTAGTTTTAATTTTTATATTTGAAGGAGCTTTATTGGTGGAAGAGGAGAACACAGAGGTGAAGCTTGAAAATACCTGAACTTCCTCCTTGGATCGTTTATGGTAACCGCAAGCAATATATTGTTTTGTTGACATTAAACTTGGCAGCTTTTTGTATTGCTCTGATGTCGTTGTTTCGTTCTACCATTACTTTGTTTGTCCGTACAAAAAAAATTTATATAAATCACTTTTTAAACATTGTATACTTACATTTTTATTTATTTATTATTTGTAATATTAAGCCTTCTCGGCTCAATCAAATAAACCCTAAAAAGTATATAATTAAATACAGAATTATTTAAAAATAATGAAATACAATTCCAACAAATTTCAAAAACAACATAATTTTGGATGAGGCATGCAATTTAAGTAGTTGAACATAGAATAATTGTAGTATTTAGTTGAACTGTTACTATTTAATTTTTGATATTTTTCTTAGTTAGGCTTAAGTTCATTTTAAATTTAATTTTCATTAAATCATTTTTACTGAAGAAGGGTTGTTTAACAACTTGAAAAAAATTTTTATTTTTGATAATTTTTCTGACTAGGATTCGAACCTGGGTTGTTTGGTTGAATTGACATATGTTTCGAGAAACACCACTTTCTCTCATCAGAATTCTTTACGTTCTGACCTATGCACCACTACGGTGCCTGCTAGTCAACAGACAACATCAATCCTTTAACCAGTGACTGGTGGTTCGAAGTTTTCTGTAAATTATCATTTTTTATTAATTTCTATTTTAGTTGTTGTTTTTTCCTTTTCTTCAGTTTTTTCCTTTCGTATTCATGCCAAGACTTCGTCTCGAAAACCTGAATACATTTGTTTTTATTGTGTTTATTGTCCACTTTCGTACACATGTAAACATTAACGGCTTGTGCCTTAGCTATTTTATAGAATAATTGTAGTATTTAGTTGAACTGTTACTATTTAATTTTTGATATTTTTCTTAGTTAGGCTTAAGTTCATTTTAAATTTAATTTTCATTAAATCATTTTTACTGAAGAAGGGTTGTTTAACAACTTGAAAAAAATTTTTATTTTTGATAATTTTTCTGACTAGGATTCGAACCTGGGTTGTTTGGTTGAATTGACATATGTTTCGAGAAACACCACTTTCTCTCATCAGAATTCTTTACGTTCTGACCTATGCACCACTACGGTGCCTGCTAGTCAACAGACAACATCAATCCTTTAACCAGTGACTGGTGGTTCGAAGTTTTCTGTAAATTATCATTTTTTATTAATTTCTATTTTAGTTGTTGTTTTTTCCTTTTCTTCAGTTTTTTCCTTTCGTATTCATGCCAAGACTTCGTCTCGAAAACCTGAATACATTTGTTTTTATTGTGTTTATTGTCCACTTTCGTACACATGTAAACATTAACGGCTTGTGCCTTAGCTATTTTATAGAATAATTGTAGTATTTAGTTGAACTGTTACTATTTAATTTTTGATATTTTTCTTAGTTAGGCTTAAGTTCATTTTAAATTTAATTTTCATTAAATCATTTTTACTGAAGAAGGGTTGTTTAACAACTTGAAAAAAATTTTTATTTTTGATAATTTTTCTGACTAGGATTCGAACCTGGGTTGTTTGGTTGAATTGACATATGTTTCGAGAAACACCACTTTCTCTCATCAGAATTCTTTACGTTCTGACCTATGCACCACTACGGTGCCTGCTAGTCAACAGACAACATCAATCCTTTAACCAGTGACTGGTGGTTCGAAGTTTTCTGTAAATTATCATTTTTTATTAATTTCTATTTTAGTTGTTGTTTTTTCCTTTTCTTCAGTTTTTTCCTTTCGTATTCATGCCAAGACTTCGTCTCGAAAACCTGAATACATTTGTTTTTATTGTGTTTATTGTCCACTTTCGTACACATGTAAACATTAACGGCTTGTGCCTTAGCTATTTTATAGAATAATTGTAGTATTTAGTTGAACTGTTACTATTTAATTTTTGATATTTTTCTTAGTTAGGCTTAAGTTCATTTTAAATTTAATTTTCATTAAATCATTTTTACTGAAGAAGGGTTGTTTAACAACTTGAAAAAAATTTTTATTTTTGATAATTTTTCTGACTAGGATTCGAACCTGGGTTGTTTGGTTGAATTGACATATGTTTCGAGAAACACCACTTTCTCTCATCAGAATTCTTTACGTTCTGACCTATGCACCACTATGTTACGGATTTAGAGGGACAATTGTCTTTCACTCTAAACCCTGTCCCTTCACCGCACCCAACATAGCGTACATACAACGGTACCACTTGAATATGCGCCTCATGCTCATATTTTGTTAAATGCCACGTACCCATTACATTTGCGCTATGACATGTTTAAAATCCCATCTTTATTTCAGTTGACAACAACTTCTTTTTTTATCGTTGTTAAAAATCTGGAAGTATTTACAACAGAAAAGAATGTTCTAGAAAAGAGGGGAAAGAAAAATGTAACGTGATTAACATGCGCATTCATGACCCATTTTTTCTCTCTTTCTCTCTTCATAAAAAAACATTCACTCTCACATTTGCGTCTCGTGTTTAACACACACACAACAGACAAATAATTGTGTAGAGATTTTTTTTACCAGTACCTCTGCCCATACACAAACACATTCTTGCTGTGAAATGCCATGAATTGAAAGAATGTGATAACAGTTATTTTTTTTCTGATTGGAATGTGCATTTTCAATGTATAAAAACGAAAACGAAAAACCAAGTTGGGCAGTCAGCTAAAAATATTTGCGCAGAGCGGTCCGCAGTGAAAAGAAAAAAAACTCGAAAAATTAAAATAAGTGGTATTAGTGGTGTTAGAGAAAAAAAAAAGAGACAGTCGTCGGACGGAAAAAAAAAACCCAAATAAAAGGAATTTTTCCTGGTGTGTCAGTTTTTTTTTGTTTGGTAAAATATGAAAAATTAAAACATTCGGTTTAAAAACTTTAGGGAAAAACAAGAAGTTTAAATATACCAGAAAATAATAGACAAATAATTTCATTATTAAAATATGCGTGTAAATAAAAAGAATTAAAAATTTTTCAACATGGATCGCCCTTAAACCGAATCGTTATTTTTTAAACCACACATAAAATCGTGCCTTTTGTCATGCCCCACTGTGTAGTGTGCATAAAATTATAAAAAAAAATTTATCACCTGAAAAGACAACTTAAGCAATTAAAAATGAAGTAAGCAAAAGCAAACAAAAATAAATTGATTTCTATGCACTTTACTGACTAAAATCATCCAAAAAAAAAACAACTCGATACTCATTTGATTAATCAAATACAAAAATTTGTTAACGAGAAAAAATCGATACTTGGAAAATTTAAATAAGCAAAAGGATTTAAGAAATTAACAAAAGAAAAGAAGAGAAAAGCAAAAAGGAAAACCAAAAAAAAAAAAAACCAGTAGGGTAGTGCAAAATAAGATTTAGAATAAAAACTCAAAAAATTGTGAAAATAAGATAAACTTAAGAAAAAACAAAATTTGTAACAAAAAATTTAAAAACTCAAAATTTGTAACAAAACAAAAAATTTAAAAACTCAAAATTTGTAACAAAAGATTTAAAAACTCAAAATTTGTAACAAAAGATTTAAAAACTCAAAATTTGTAACAAGAAAATAAAAGCTCAAAAGGAAAAATTTTAATAAAGAAAAGAATAAAAGTGTTACACGTGCAAAAACAAACACAACATAACAAAAAATTAACGAGAGAGAGAGTGATTAGTTTAAAACAAATTAAACAAAATGTAACAAAATTGACGTTTAACAACAACAACGTGAGTTACAACAACATATAACACGAATATAGACTATTGAATTGAGACAAACCACAACAAAAAAAAACAACAAGAACTACAACAAGAAATACAACTACGTGCAACAAATACGTACAACAACTCAAGTTTCATCATTAGCATCAACCAACGACAACAACGATGTCAGCACCCTGAAAACTTAAGTACAACATTGCATCACATTATTATTATTAACATTAATATTATTAGCATTATTATTAGAACTACTATTAATTGAATTAACATTAACTATTACTATTATAAACTAATATTATTATTATACCTTTTTTTTTTAAAAAAAAAACATTTACATTTAAAATAAACATAATGCACCATAATTTTGAAATTACAAAAAGAGGAATTTAAAAATTATAAAAAGGAAAATTGTTAGAAGATAGGTCTATTAAACTTAAGAAAATTAAATAAAGAAAGCTTTTATTTGAAAATGGAAAAAAAATTATAAAATGTATTATTAATTTCTTTCTAAAGGAGGAATGCTAGGAACCACTATCATGAAAAGTAAGTAAAGATCATCACACATTTAGGGACAGAAATAGAAATTCAGGGTATACATTCTGTCAAGGCGTCTGACAGTCCAGTAGTCAGTAGGGAGGGAAAAATGTACCCAAATCGGCACAACATCTTGCCAACAACACGCTAAAAAAAATTGAGCATTTGTTTATTTTTCTTTTTATAAAAATTAAATACACTATGGTATTTCAAGGCAAATAGTGTATTATATGTAAGCGTCTGTGAAACCGGGTTAAGAACCATTTTATACCACTGAGCTAGTCGAACATCATTTGTTTTGCCCTTAACCAAGCGTTCAAGAAATTTAAGCATATTCATAAGGCGAATTTTTAGCAGTTTTTATTGTTATATATTTTTCGTAGACGACGCGTTACATATAATTAATTTCATTATTAAAATATGCGTGTAAATAAAAAGAATTAAAAATTTTTCAACATGGATCGCCCTTAAACCGAATCGTTATTTTTTAAACCACACATAAAATCGTGCCTTTTGTCATGCCCCACTGTGTAGTGTGCATAAAATTATAAAAAAAAATTTATCACCTGAAAAGACAACTTAAGCAATTAAAAATGAAGTAAGCAAAAGCAAACAAAAATAAATTGATTTCTATGCACTTTACTGACTAAAATCATCCAAAAAAAAAACAACTCGATACTCATTTGATTAATCAAATACAAAAATTTGTTAACGAGAAAAAATCGATACTTGGAAAATTTAAATAAGCAAAAGGATTTAAGAAATTAACAAAAGAAAAGAAGAGAAAAGCAAAAAGGAAAACCAAAAAAAAAAAAAACCAGTAGGGTAGTGCAAAATAAGATTTAGAATAAAAACTCAAAAAATTGTGAAAATAAGATAAACTTAAGAAAAAACAAAATTTGTAACAAAAAATTTAAAAACTCAAAATTTGTAACAAAACAAAAAATTTAAAAACTCAAAATTTGTAACAAAAGATTTAAAAACTCAAAATTTGTAACAAAAGATTTAAAAACTCAAAATTTGTAACAAGAAAATAAAAGCTCAAAAGGAAAAATTTTAATAAAGAAAAGAATAAAAGTGTTACACGTGCAAAAACAAACACAACATAACAAAAAATTAACGAGAGAGAGAGTGATTAGTTTAAAACAAATTAAACAAAATGTAACAAAATTGACGTTTAACAACAACAACGTGAGTTACAACAACATATAACACGAATATAGACTATTGAATTGAGACAAACCACAACAAAAAAAAACAACAAGAACTACAACAAGAAATACAACTACGTGCAACAAATACGTACAACAACTCAAGTTTCATCATTAGCATCAACCAACGACAACAACGATGTCAGCACCCTGAAAACTTAAGTACAACATTGCATCACATTATTATTATTAACATTAATATTATTAGCATTATTATTAGAACTACTATTAATTGAATTAACATTAACTATTACTATTATAAACTAATATTATTATTATACCTTTTTTTTTTTAAAAAAAAACATTTACATTTAAAATAAACATAATGCACCATAATTTTGAAATTACAAAAAGAGGAATTTAAAAATTATAAAAAGGAAAATTGTTAGAAGATAGGTCTATTAAACTTAAGAAAATTAAATAAAGAAAGCTTTTATTTGAAAATGGAAAAAAAATTATAAAATGTATTATTAATTTCTTTCTAAAGGAGGAATGCTAGGAACCACTATCATGAAAAGTAAGTAAAGATCATCACACATTTAGGGACAGAAATAGAAATTCAGGGTATACATTCTGTCAAGGCGTCTGACAGTCCAGTAGTCAGTAGGGAGGGAAAAATGTACCCAAATCGGCACAACATCTTGCCAACAACACGCTAAAAAAAATTGAGCATTTGTTTATTTTTCTTTTTATAAAAATTAAATACACTATGGTATTTCAAGGCAAATAGTGTATTATATGTAAGCGTCTGTGAAACCGGGTTAAGAACCATTTTATACCACTGAGCTAGTCGAACATCATTTGTTTTGCCCTTAACCAAGCGTTCAAGAAATTTAAGCATATTCATAAGGCGAATTTTTAGCAGTTTTTATTGTTATATATTTTTCGTAGACGACGCGTTACATATATGGCGCCCAACGAAAAGCAAATTTACCAACGCAAATGCCACCCGTAGGGTGAAAATAATTTTTTTTTAATATGAATGAACAGTTTTTATGTGAATTTATCGCTTGAGATTTTATTGTATAATTTTTTTTGCAAACTTTCGGGATTTTTAATAGGACGTATAGTCACGATTTTGGGTAGTTTGAGACCTGGAACTTCGTTTGCGACGGCCAATTATTAAAATATCCACGTAAAGTTTTTTTTTTACAACGAATACTGTTTCGCTGGAAATCTCCTACTAAAAGTCCGGACTGACGACAATGAGTTGCGCGGTTACGTTGCGTTAGTAGGCGGTTTTTAGAGAAGCTGTATGGAATCGAACATAATTATTTGAGTCCTTGTAATTATTGCCATCGAGTGGCGATACAAGTTGCAAAATAATTTAGTTCGGTTCAAATTCTCGCGATATATTTAGGAAAACTTGTGAAATCAAATAAAAAAATTTTTAAATTTTTTTTTTAATATAATTAATTTTTCTTTAAAATTAATTTGTGTGTGATCTTTACTGGACAGGTGTAATGCCTAGCATTCCTCCTGAGGATAATTTTTTTTTGTTACTTTTTTTTTGAATTTTTTTTTATACCAATATTTTTATTATATTATATTACTATATTATATTATTATATTATCATATTTTTATTTGCACTTTCTTTTGATTTTTTTTTGGTTTCAGTTCGTTTTTTTTTTGCGTACTTTTATATAATTTTTGCTTTTCTTTTCATTAATTTAGAATTTTTTTGTTTATTCGAAAAAATTTTCGAATATCTCGATTTAGTACTTTTTTTTTTACTCACTTTGTTTTTTTTTCATCAAAATTTTTTTTCCATTATTATTGCTTCGATTTATAAACTTTTCTTTTGCCTCCGGGATTTGTTTTGCGGATGAAAAAAAAAAAATTTTTTTTTAAATTTTTTTTTTGCTATTGAAAACTTTCTCTTTTTCTGCTATCATCATTGCTTTAAAAAATTTTTTTTTTCTTCTTACCGGTCATTTCGTCTTGCGTTTACAAACAAACTTAAACTTTTTTTTGCGTTTTAGTGCAGTATGCACAAACATAATACTCGTTCCAAATCAGATTTGTCTAAGCCAGTCGCTCAAAAACTAAGCTCGACTTTACCAACTGTCAGAGGTAGAGGAAAAACTCCAATAAAAACCCGTACGTCTATTTTAGGTGCAATCCCAAAACAGAAAAGATCTGTTAGTGTTCCAAGTACACACTCTAGTACTAGTATTAGAGCTGTAAGGTCACCATCGACTGCAAGATCCTTAGATTCAGAAGATATAGCAGCTAGTGAAGAGGTTATTGAAATTGGAAGTGTTTCAAATTGTGATTTGTTAGATAGATCCTTGCGAGACTTGGATTTTCAGTCATTAGAAAGTTTAATTGAAGAAAAGGGTTTTGTAGATAACCAAAATAATCTAAACCAGAAAATCATTATGGCTTCACGTGATACCAATACAGATACGGGACCTTCAGGTTCAAGAAGCGACCGAAATTTAGAAGTAAACAACATGGAAGCGTTAATGACATATGTTCAAGAAACCATGAGACATACACTTGATGATTTTAGACAAGAACTCAGCGCAATTAGAGAGACTATAAATCAACCACGAGAGGAAAGAAGCTCTCCTAGAGCAGGTAGTTTAGGCAGTCAGGCGGGAAACCTTGCAGGAAATTCATTTTCACATGCCTCCTCAGCATTTTTTGTTAAGTTGAAGGATTGGAAGGTTGTTTACAATGGCGAAGGCAGTGTAAGTGACTTTTTATTCAAGATAGATACACTAACCGAACGTTCCCAATGTCCATTAGATCACCTTATGGCAAATTTCCACATGTTTCTTTCCCAAAAAGCTGAAGTTTGGTATTGGATGTTTATAAAACAGAACCCCAGAGCAACTTATTTCATGTTAAAAACAGCTCTTATTAAAGAATTCGGGACGCTTGAAACAGAAAATGAAATTTTGTTGAAAATTTCAACTCGGAAACAACTTTCAAGAGAAAGTTACGATGATTTCCATTCTTCGGTTACACATTTAAATTTAAAACTTAGAACTCCAATGTCCGATATCTCCTTGATTGAAATAATCAAGAAAAACGTCAACCCTGAATTGAAAATCATGCTTTTTATCGCTGACCCTAAAGATTTAGGAGAACTTCGCTTAATTGCAAGGAAGGCTGAGAAGGTTCTGCAAGAAAGTAAGGTTTCAACAAACCTACTGAGCAAAACGCGTCACGTGAACGAAATTTCGGTTGAAGATGATTCTGAGGAATCCGAAGAGGATCCACAGTTAGATGCATTAAAGGTAAACAAAACTTACGTAAAAGGAGATTATTCGAAAATAAAATGCTGGAACTGTCTTCAGTTAGGGCACAGCTACATTTATTGTCCTGACGAAACGCGACACGTCTTTTGTTTCAAATGTGGTCAAAGGGGTGTAACTACACCGAAGTGTAGTGGCCCACACCAGGGAAACAGACGACGGAACGAGTGGGCGACCGGGGATGCTCGTTCCCCCCAATAAATCCCGAGTTAGCTATAGATGCAGAGTGTAAACCCCCACAGGGGGTCTTACCTCAATCTTCTTTCACAGACGAAACAAATATTTCCTTACACCAGCATAGACAAAACTTGTTTAAGACCCAAAAGATTTACTCTAAAGCGAGACCTTCACGCAAAATCCTTAAATGCAGACAACGATTTAAAATACGCAGAAAATTTAGGAAATCAGTAGAGGAAACAAAATTATTAAATGCTGACGATGGCAGACCTTTTGTGAAAATAAAGATTTTTGGTGATGAATTATTTTGCCTTTTAGATTCGGGAGCTAACGTATCCGCATTGGGCAAAGGCAGCTTAGAATTCATTAATAAACAAACTGGGATTCAGATAAAAAAAGTAAGATCTAATATCTCAACAGCAAACGGTTCGAAAACCGAAGTCGTAGGCTACTGTTCACTTCCGGTGACATATATGGGTGTAACAAAACCTATTTTGTTTTACATAGTACCTGGACTATCACTTGAGGGTTACCTTGGCGTTAATTTTTGGAGGGCTTTCGAACTGGCACCACAAATTATTTCATGTATTGAAATAGATGCAAATTCCCAATTAGCATATCATGACCTCAGTCCCGAACAGAAATATCGACTTCAACTAGTTGTTTCCAAATTCCCGGCATATGAAAAATTAGGTCTTGGGTGTACTCACCTTGTTGAGCACCACATAGATACAGGTGATGCTACCCCTGTGAAGTGTAAACATTACCCTCTTTCCCCACCTAGACAAGCAGAAGTCTATGAGGAGCTAGATAGGCTATTAGCTCTTGGAGTTATTGAGGAGACGAATTCACCATGGTGTAGCCCTATTGTAACTGTCCGCAAGCCAAATAAGATCAGGCTTTGCCTAGATTGTAGAAAGTTAAATACATTGACAAAGAAAGACTCGTACCCTCTCCCACACATAAACGGGCTGCTTAGCCGTTTAAAAGATACGCACTTCATAAGTGGTATAGATCTGAAGGACGCCTTTTTCCAAATTAAATTGTCAGATTCTTCCAAAGAAAAGACAGCGTTCGCCGTACCAGGTAGGCCTCTTTACCAATATCGGGTAATGCCGTTTGGGGTATGCAATGGTCCTCAGACCATGAGCCGCTTGATGGACAAGACCATTCCATCAAGCTTGAGGAGCAACGTTTTCGTCTACTTGGACGATCTCCTGGTATGTAGCCAAAATTTCGAAGACCATCTTAAATTGCTTTCGGAAGTTGCAGAATGCCTAAAATCTGCTGGCCTCACGATAAACGTTAGCAAAAGCAAATTTTGTCAGACTGAGATAAAATATCTCGGCTACATAATAGGCGGAGGCAATTTAAAGGTCGATCCCGAAAAGGTAAGAGCTATCGAGGCGTTTCCTCTACCTAAAACACCGCGCCAAGTTAGACGGTTTATTGGAATGTCGAATTGGTACCGCGCCTTTATTAATAACTTTTCAGACTTAGCAGGCCCTCTTACTGATTGTTTGAAAAAATCAAACAAACCCTTTCGTCTCACTCAAGAGGCTGTAGATTCATTTAACCATTTAAAATCTGCTTTGTCAAGTGCACCAGTTCTGGCCCAGCCAGATTTCACAAAAGAGTTCGTGATACAATGCGACGCATCTCGTATAGGGGTTGGAGGTGTTCTATACCAACTAGACGATGAAGGTAGGGAGAGACCAATTGCGTTTGTGTCCCAAAAATTGAATCGGGCACAACGGAATTATACAGTCACGGAGCTAGAGTGTTTAGCGGCCGTGATCTCAGTAAAACAGTTCAGGCAATATGTTGAGGGACTCCCGTTTAAAATTGTTACCGACCATTCAAGTCTAAAATGGCTAATGGGCCAAAAGGACCTACATGGTAGACTAGCCAGGTGGAGTTTGAAACTTCAAAATTTTGACTTTGTGATGGAACACAGAAAAGGTTCCCTAAATGTAGTGCCTGACGCGCTCTCTAGATTCGACGTAGACGAACTTGAAATTGATCATAATCCACCAGAAATAGATACTGACTCCTCCGAATTTGATGGTAAAGAATATAGCGATTTAAGGGAAACCATTCGTGTAAATGGGGACGCACTTCCAGATTTGTGCTTGTCAGAAAATTTCATTTACAAACGTGTAAAATTTCGAAGTCCTGATGAGCAGGAACAAGACGTTTGGCGGTTATGGGTACCGAAAGCCTTAACACAAAAACTGATTGAATCCGCACATGAGGAAGGGTGTCACGGCGGCTATACTAAGACTATTTTCCGATTAAGGCAAAAATATTATTGGCCACAAATGGCGCGTGAAGTCAAACAGCACATTCGAAACTGTGATGATTGCAAAATCATAAAACCGGTAAATACCACATTACGTCCTCCTATGGGGAATCAGGTTGTCACAGTTCGGCCTTTCCAAAGGCTTTATTGCGACTTCTTGGGACCATATCCATGCACGAAATCGAAGAATTGCCATTTATTTATAGTAGTAGACCACTTAACAAAGTTCATGTTTTTGAAACCCTTAAAGTCAGCAACCACAATCAATATAATCGAGTTTTTTCAAAACGAAATTTTCTGTACTTTTGGTATGCCACAATATGTCCATAGTGACAACGGCAAACAATTCGTATCCAAGGACATGAAAGAATTTTTTTTAGCTTATGGCATAACGCACATTACAACAGGTTTTTATTCCCCTCAAGCTAATAGTTCAGAGAGAGTAAACCGAGAGATTGTATCAAAAATTCGCTATTTTCTTAAAAATGAGCCAGATCACTCCAGCTGGGACAGAAATATTTCAAAGATTTTGACAATTTTGAGAAGCGACTTCCATTCAGCCATCCAGTGCTCCCCATATTTTGCGCTGTTTGGGCAAAATATGATTTCACATGGAACATCTTACGCTATTTTAGAAAAATTGAACATGTTGTCGGACGATACAGAAGTACATACCTCTGATCGCCTGCAGCATATACGAGAGAAGATTCGCGAAAATCTAAATGCTGCCCATGAAAAGGCTTCTAAAACGTACAACACAAGAAGTAAGCCTGTTAATTTCGTTGTGGGACAAGAAGTGTTCCGAAAAAATCATTCGCAAAGCGATTTTAAGAAGGGCATTAATGCAAAATTTAACCCAAAATTCATTAAGTGCCGAATTAGGAAGAAAATTGGAAACGCTTTGTACGATATTGAAGATCTCCAGGGCAATTATATTGGCAAGTATCACGCTTCGGACATTCGTCCTTAACATAAACATTTATGTATTTTTTTTTCATTGATTTTGAAGGATTTGCCCGGCTTCGTGGGTCGTGCCACACGCACATTAGTACACCTAAATATATCCTTTTCTTTCCTATTACTGCCCGGCTTCGTGGGTCGAGCCACACGTTGGACGTAGTTTTTATTTGTAAGCAATTTCGAATTTGCCTAAATCCTGCCTGTTCAAAATCTTCTATCAATGATCTTGATTTGAAGCAGGTTTGTTACGGATTTAGAGGGACAATTGTCTTTCACTCTAAACCCTGTCCCTTCACCGCACCCAACATAGCGTACATACAACGGTACCACTTGAATATGCGCCTCATGCTCATATTTTGTTAAATGCCACGTACCCATTACATTTGCGCTATGACATGTTTAAAATCCCATCTTTATTTCAGTTGACAACAACTTCTTTTTTTATCGTTGTTAAAAATCTGGAAGTATTTACAACAGAAAAGAATGTTCTAGAAAAGAGGGGAAAGAAAAATGTAACGTGATTAACATGCGCATTCATGACCCATTTTTTCTCTCTTTCTCTCTTCATAAAAAAACATTCACTCTCACATTTGCGTCTCGTGTTTAACACACACACAACAGACAAATAATTGTGTAGAGATTTTTTTTACCAGTACCTCTGCCCATACACAAACACATTCTTGCTGTGAAATGCCATGAATTGAAAGAATGTGATAACAGTTATTTTTTTTCTGATTGGAATGTGCATTTTCAATGTATAAAAACGAAAACGAAAAACCAAGTTGGGCAGTCAGCTAAAAATATTTGCGCAGAGCGGTCCGCAGTGAAAAGAAAAAAAACTCGAAAAATTAAAATAAGTGGTATTAGTGGTGTTAGAGAAAAAAAAAAGAGACAGTCGTCGGACGGAAAAAAAAAACCCAAATAAAAGGAATTTTTCCTGGTGTGTCAGTTTTTTTTTGTTTGGTAAAATATGAAAAATTAAAACATTCGGTTTAAAAACTTTAGGGAAAAACAAGAAGTTTAAATATACCAGAAAATAATAGACAAATAATTTCATTATTAAAATATGCGTGTAAATAAAAAGAATTAAAAATTTTTCAACATGGATCGCCCTTAAACCGAATCGTTATTTTTTAAACCACACATAAAATCGTGCCTTTTGTCATGCCCCACTGTGTAGTGTGCATAAAATTATAAAAAAAAATTTATCACCTGAAAAGACAACTTAAGCAATTAAAAATGAAGTAAGCAAAAGCAAACAAAAATAAATTGATTTCTATGCACTTTACTGACTAAAATCATCCAAAAAAAAAACAACTCGATACTCATTTGATTAATCAAATACAAAAATTTGTTAACGAGAAAAAATCGATACTTGGAAAATTTAAATAAGCAAAAGGATTTAAGAAATTAACAAAAGAAAAGAAGAGAAAAGCAAAAAGGAAAACCAAAAAAAAAAAAAACCAGTAGGGTAGTGCAAAATAAGATTTAGAATAAAAACTCAAAAAATTGTGAAAATAAGATAAACTTAAGAAAAAACAAAATTTGTAACAAAAAATTTAAAAACTCAAAATTTGTAACAAAACAAAAAATTTAAAAACTCAAAATTTGTAACAAAAGATTTAAAAACTCAAAATTTGTAACAAAAGATTTAAAAACTCAAAATTTGTAACAAGAAAATAAAAGCTCAAAAGGAAAAATTTTAATAAAGAAAAGAATAAAAGTGTTACACGTGCAAAAACAAACACAACATAACAAAAAATTAACGAGAGAGAGAGTGATTAGTTTAAAACAAATTAAACAAAATGTAACAAAATTGACGTTTAACAACAACAACGTGAGTTACAACAACATATAACACGAATATAGACTATTGAATTGAGACAAACCACAACAAAAAAAAAACAACAAGAACTACAACAAGAAATACAACTACGTGCAACAAATACGTACAACAACTCAAGTTTCATCATTAGCATCAACCAACGAC
Organism: Bellardia pandia; assembly: GCA_916048285.2. Classification (NCBI taxonomy): domain Eukaryota; kingdom Metazoa; phylum Arthropoda; class Insecta; order Diptera; family Calliphoridae; genus Bellardia; species Bellardia pandia. The sequence continues at coordinate 77,536,976 of OU696533.1, forward strand.
AACAACGATGTCAGCACCCTGAAAACTTAAGTACAACATTGCATCACATTATTATTATTAACATTAATATTATTAGCATTATTATTAGAACTACTATTAATTGAATTAACATTAACTATTACTATTATAAACTAATATTATTATTATACCTTTTTTTTTTTAAAAAAAAACATTTACATTTAAAATAAACATAATGCACCATAATTTTGAAATTACAAAAAGAGGAATTTAAAAATTATAAAAAGGAAAATTGTTAGAAGATAGGTCTATTAAACTTAAGAAAATTAAATAAAGAAAGCTTTTATTTGAAAATGGAAAAAAAATTATAAAATGTATTATTAATTTCTTTCTAAAGGAGGAATGCTAGGAACCACTA